>JARZZO010000011.1:34627500-39740000 GCA_030544215.1 Zantedeschia hybrid cultivar | reverse complement strand
TGAGTGCTCCGACCAGATCTCAGATCCACCATGCGCGGAGAGAGACAGATCCACTCCGAGAAGAAGAGAGAGAGAGGAGAGAGAGAATCTGGGGAGTAAAATTCGTCCAACTAACTTTTTACCACTCCCCCTTGGCCCTCCTTATATAGAAATAAGGATAAGCACAACAATTAATCCTCATGATTATCCAAGAGTTTGGCCTTGGATAATTCTCCATTAAATCTTCATGTTTATCCTGTAGTTTTTCACAAAAACCCAGATAAGCATGAAATTTAACATCTCTCACCGTCTGACGAGAACTCTTATGTGTGTGACCCTCCAGGCCCATATATCAGTCTGGTTGCAGGCCCATTAAACTTAGAACTGTTTCTTGAGTTTAATATTTATTAATTAACATTTAAACATCGCATGTTAAATGATTAATTTAATAAACAAGTAAATTATCATCCGATGATTAATTCACTTGGCCTTCTGATCATGAACAGCACCAAACACTACCTCATGATCCCAGAAGATATAAGGGATACTGTTCCCTTCAATTGAACCTTTCCGTCTGCCGATACCGCACAGATATAATCCTTCACTCATGCAATGTCCCGATAACGCAAGGGTATGGTTTTATAGTCAAACCCTCTATCGCATTATCCAGATGGATTCCAGTACATAGTTAATATCTAGAAAGACATCTCTTTCATTTGACCCTGGCCAGGGATTTCTGTGTACACATCCATAGGACATTCTCTCTCCAGTCTTATACCAAGAGTGAGTGATCCCTTGTTGTTCACTCAATTACCTTCGTAAGCTTTCCACTGTATCTGAAAGACCGATTATGGTGGACTTAATGGTTAAAGTCCACGAGTCAGAGAATCAAGATACAATGGTCCACAAACAAGGTATCATTGGTGACTCAAGTCAAAGGACCAACTGTGCTACTGCAACGATAGAATTCCCTGGTTGACTAATAGGTATAATTACCATCCAGGAATTCTTATTTGGGTCTGTTCAGTGAACTCATTCTCTAATGAGCACCCACTTGTTTGTCTTAGTGTCACCACACGAGTGAATGTGAGATCATTCACCCTCATCATATGAGCAGACATAACTTGTGTCGATCTTATCGGATATTTAATGTCCATCTCAAATATCCTATGATCGAGAACTATTTAAGACAATTGCCTTAGGATATTGATCTCACTATCATGATCTCATCATGATTCAATATCCCATACATTTGTCTATGGACCTTCATTACGATAGTCGTTTGCGAGAACTATTAAATGAAGAAATAAATGCCTTTATTAATAATCTGAACTAGAATGTACAATGATTGGCTTTGAGTCCACCCAATTCTAACATTCTCCCACTTGGACTATAGCCAATCACCCATGTGTCTAAGTCCCATAGACTTAAGGTGACGTTCTAAATTGTTTTGAGACAATGGCTTAGTCAAGGGATCTGCTACATTATCTTCAGATGAGACTTTCTCAACTACTATATCTCCTCGGGCGATAATCTCACGAATCAGATGAAATCGTCTCAGAATGTGCTTTGACTTCTGATGTGATCTTGGCTCCTTTGCTTGAGCAATTGCCCCATTGTTGTCACACAATAATGGAACAGGATCTGAAATGCTTGGAACGACTCCAAGCGCCGAGATGAACTTCTTCATCCAAACTGCCTCCTTGGCCGCTTCAGCTGTAGCAATGTATTCTGCTTCGGTCGTCGAATCTGCAGTAGTTTCTTGTTTGGAACTCTTCCAACTTACTGCACCTCCATTTAACATGAACACAAATCCAGACATGGATTTGCTGTCATCCATATCCGACTGGAAACTCGAGTCAGTAAATCCTCGAAGTTCCAAGTCGTTTCCTCCATAAACGAGAAATAGATCCTTAGTCCTTCTCAAGTATCTAAGGATACATTTCACCGCCTTCCAGTGTTCCTCACCTGGATCAGCCTGATATCTACTGGTGACACTTAATGGATGTGCCACATCAAGCCTAGTACATAGCATTGCATACATGATAGATCCTATTGCCGAGGCATAAGGAACTCTATCCATGTATGCTCTCTCTTCAGGTGTCTTGGGAGACATTTCTTTAGAGAGATAAATTCTATGCCTCATAGGAACAAGGCCTCTCTTGGAATTTTTCATGCCAAACCTTTTGACTATGGTATCTATGTACATAGATTGGGACAAGCCAAGCATCCTTTTGGACCTATCTCTATAGATCCTTATTCCCAGAATATAGGATGCTTCTCCCAAATCTTTCATGGAGAAGTTTTTGGATAACCAAGTCTTTACCGATGATAACATTCCTACATCATTCCCAATGAGTAGAATGTCATCAACGTAAAGTACCAAAAAGGTAACTGCGCTCCCACTAACCTTTTTGTATACACAAGGTTCATCTTCATTCTTAATGAAGTCATAAGATTTGATTGTTTCATCAAATCTTAAGTTCCAAGTTCGGGATGCCTACTTTAATCCATAGATGGATCTTTGCAGCTTGCATACCTTGCTTGAATGCTCTTTGGAAGTGAATCCTTCAGGTTGTATCATATACACCTCTTCTTGAAGGTTCCCGTTAAGGAATGCTGTTTTCACATCCATTTGCCATATTTTATAATCATAGAATGCAGCGATAGCAAGAAGTGTTCTGATTGACTTATTCATGGCAACTGGAGAAAAGGTTTCGTCATAGTCAATGCCTTGCCTTTGACGATATCCTTTTGCTACAAGCCTGGCCTTGTATGTGTCAATCTGTCCATCTGCCCCGATCTTTCTTTTAAAGATCCATTTACTGCCAATAGGTACTATACCTTCTGGCAGATCAACCAAGTTCCAAACTTGGTTGGCATACATGGACTGAATTTCAGAATCCATTGCCTCTTGCTATTTTTCTGATTCATGACTATTTATGGCTTCAAGGTAGGTTTGAGGATCATCATCCTCATTTAAGTGCACTTTTGGTTTGCCTTCATCGATATGTCCAACATATCTTTCAGGCTGCTTAGGCACTCTACCTGATCTGCGAACCTTTTGTGTATCATCTTGAACAAGTTCTTGAGTCATTGGTTCAGTAGATGAACCAGTGTTGATTTGTAAGTCTAGAATTTCTTCTAGTTCTATCTTGCTCTCACTGTCTTCTTTTGAAAGATATTCTTTCTCTAAGAAGGCAGCTCTTTTTGCGACAAACACCCTTTGATCGCTGGGCTGATAGAAGTAATATCCAAAACTCTCTTTTGGATATCCCACAAATCTACATTTCTCTGTCCTGGAATCCAGTTTGTCTGGATCATGTCTTTTGACATGTGCAGGACAACCCCAGACTCTAACATGCTTAAAGTCTGGTTTCTTTCCTTTCCATATCTCATATGGAGCGGAAGGTACTGACTTACTAGGAACTTTGTTCAACAGATATGCAGCAGTCAACAGTGCATATCCCCATAAAGAGATTGGAAGTTTGGCATAACTCATCATGGATCGTACCATATCTAATAGAGTACGATTTCTCCTTTCCGATACACCATTTAACTGAGGTGTATAGGGAGGAGTCCATTGAGACAAAATACCATTATCCTTAAGATATTCTGTGAATTCTGTACTTAAGTATTCACCTCCTCGATCTGATCGAAGAGTTTTAATACTCTTTCCAGTCTGGTTCTCAACTTCGTTTTTAAACTCTTTAAATTTCTCAAAGACTTCTGACTTATATTTCATCAAATATATGTAGCCATATCTTGAGAAATCATCTGTAAATGAAACAAAGTATGAGTAACCACCCATAGCATGAGTGGACATTGGACCACATACATCACTATGTATTAGCTCCAATAAGTCCTTAGCTCTTTCTCCATGTCCTGAGAATGGAGCTTTGGTCATCTTTCCCATGAGACAAGCTTCACAGGTTGCAAATGATTCATAATCAAATGGATCAAGATATCCATTCTTTTGCAACCTTATGATCCTGTTCTCATTTATATGACCTAGCCTACAATGCCATAGGTACGATTTATTCACATCCTTATCTAAGCGTTCAAGAGAATTATTTACCAGACAAACATCATATGAAATATCAAGTAAATATAATCCATTCAATAAATATCCTGAAGCAAACAATTTGTCTCCTTGATAAATTGAACAACCTTTATTCTCTAGCTTCATATAATATCCTTTTCTATCTAAACATGAAATAGATATGATATTCCTAATAATGGTTGGAACATAATAACAATCTATCAGTTCCAAAAAGTCTCCTGACGGCATCTGAAGTCTTGCTGTCCCCACAGCTAACGCAGCAACTTTTGCTCCATTCCCGAGCCTCAGATCCACGTCTCCGCGGTTCAATCTTCTCTTACTTGTTAACACCTGCAAGTTATTGCAGATATGAGAAACACATCCAGTATCTAATACCCAGGATGTTGATTCTCTATAAGACAAGTTAAGATTGATCATGAGAATACCTGAAGCTTCACCAAGCTTCTCCTTTGCTTTTTCTGCAAGATAAATCTTGCAGTTTCTCTTCCAATGACCTTCTTTATGGCAGTGGAAACACTGACCTTTATCATTGACGTTAGCTTTGTCCTTTTGTGCTGCCGGTTTGCTTTTCACTTGCTTCTTAGGCTTACCTTTCTTAAAGGTCTGTCCAGCTTTCCTTTTCTTGTTGGTCTTACCAACAAGCATTACACTTGGCTTATCTTTCTGGATAGTGCCTTCAGCTGTCTTCAACATGTTGAGCAGCTCAGCTAGTGAAACTTCAATTTTGTTCATATTGAAGTTGATAATGAATTGTGAAAATGAATCTGGAAGGGACTGTAGGATTAAGTCAATGCTTAGGTCATTGTTCATAACAAAGCCCAGCACAGCAAGCCTCTCAATCCATTCTATCATCTTGAGTACATGAGTTTGCACAGATGTGCCCTCGCTCATTCTGGTCCTGAACAATTTCTTAGATATCTCATATCTTTCTGTTCTGGATTGTTCACCAAACATCTCTTGTAGGTGATTCAGAATGGTCTTAGGTTCCATGTTATCATGCTGTCGCTGCAGTTCATTGTTCATTGAACCGAGCATATAACACTGGACCTTGACAGAGTCCTCCTTCCAATTTTCATACATCATTAATTCATCTTCGTTAGCATTATCACCGGGTTGCACTGGATCTGGTTGATCCAGGACATAGGCTAGCTTTTCGCACCTGAGGACAATCTTCAGGTTGCGTAACCAGTCAATGTAATTTGGTCCCGTGAGTTTGTTTGCATCAAGTATGCAACGGAGGGGGTTAGGTGACGACATAGCGACCTACATGGAAATATATAAAATGAGCAGATAGTTCTTAAAATCAGATTTAGGACTTTTAATCTAGATTAATGCTCCCACTATTTTTCGGCGATCTGTATTACCCTCTAAGATACAGAACGGGAGATTCCGGTGATCTCCTAGTGGGGATCAGAATCCTTCGGGCAACATGCATGTGACCTTGTGGTAGCACAACAAATCACATCAAGTCCCTTACGCAGTCAACTCTTGACAGTTGCAACGATTGCAATATCCGATCGATTTAACCCCTGAATCAGAATGACCTTGTGGTAGCACAACAAATCAATTTGATTCAGTTAAGTTTATCCATCATTACTTAGATGACATGAATTCATAGTGCAATCCTTGTGGTAGCACAACAAAACTACACTAATTGTCCACTCATCTTAATGACATCACATATCGTAGACCTAGTTTAATTTCTAAATCAAACAGACCTTGTGGTAGCACAACAAATCCGTTTGAGATAAGAATTATCCTAAGATCTATAATGATGGTGGGTTACGTGGATTATTCTTAATATCTCACGTTTACAACTTAAGTTTTAAAAGAGGGTTTTGATTTTGATTTGTAAAAAATCGTGCTATCAATAGTATTTCAATTTGAAGTATCAATATACTAAATAGAAATATATATATGATAGCATAGTCCACAAATATCACATATGTGCAGAAAAATTAAATGGGGATGATCATGGACTGCTTAAACTACTATGGAATCATCGGAGCCAAACGATGATCCATAATAGGATCCTAATGTGAAAACAACAACACTGGTTCCATTTGATGCGAGTCCTCCCTCCAGAGGTGTCTTCAGAAGATCCCGTCCTCTTAGCTTAATCCAATACATTTGAATATGAAATTCAGGACTCGCAGGTCCATAAATGTACATTTAAACAATTAGAAATCTTGATCTTATCAAGGGGAGTACAATCTTATAGGAAGGTAGAAAGCACACTTGGATTAAGAGAGAGGAGGACACGCAGGTCCTATTTAAAATACCAAATGAAATGAGCATCGCATCCATTCACATCATTCATCACATGAAAATACTAAGTCCATGATCATCCCACCATAAAACACATCACATGCATCACAATCATCACATAATTGCTGTTTGGTATTAAATTTTATAAATATAAAATTATAATACCAATTAGTTTTCGAAATAACATTTATTTCAGCATTATCAATAATATTTAAAACATTATTGACAAATAAACTAACTAAACTATTCAGTTAATCTAAATAATTATTCAAACAATTTGAATGGCAAAGTGTAATCAAGTTATGCATGAATTTAGTTTAAAACAATTTTAAACTAATTAAATTAACAGGGAATTAATTATTTAAAACAATTTTTAAACAATTAACTAACACCCATTAGTTATTAAGCCCTTTAATAGACTAATAGTTATTAAACACTTTAATAAACTGTTAATAATCATAAAAATTAATTAATAACACTTATTAATTATTCTTATAATTTTCTGTTTTAAAACAATTTTAAAACATGCATAAATGGGCTAATATTGGGTTTAAAGGGGGTTAAACAGGTATTTAAAAACCATTTTTAAAAAACTGAAAATGGGCCCAGCCCATTTGGGGCCCAATGGCCCGGACCCAGGCCCCCTGGCTCGGCCAGGGTCGAACCCTGGCTCGGCCAGGGTCGAGCCCTGGCTCGGCCAGGGCGCACCCTGGCTCGGCCAGGGCCGCACCCTGGCTCGGCCAGGGCGCCGCCCGGCCCCCGGCCCGGTCCGACCGGGTCGGGACCGGGCGGTTCGGCCACTTCGAACAGATTCGACCGGCCCCTTTCTCTTTAACCTGCAACCTGTTTTGCAGGAACCCTAGGTTAGCCACCGGCGGCGGCGCCGCCGAGCTCCGGCCACCCCCCGGCGGGTGCCGGCCCGGCCGGCGATGCCCCCCGGCGCCGGCGACGTGCCCGGTGCCGGCGGGGTCGCCGGCGGTGGCCAAATAGCCCCCTTGAACGAGCCCTTAAACTACCCCTAAAATCTGGTTTTCAGGTTTAAAAACCCAAGTTCGGGCTCGATTTAAAGCACCTCCAAGGGCATTCTGGTGCCGATCTCCATGCCCAATGCGAAGTGGTGACTATCACCAAGAGATCTAGAGATTCGGCCGGCCATCCCAACGCTTGGGATGCACGTACGAAGCCGCCGAAGTACCCCGTTTCATCATCACATGACGAACTCCGAAAAACCCAAATAAAAATCCGAAAAATACAGAAAAATAATCAAATCGATCGTGATCATCATATGAACACTAATCTGTCATTTTTAATCGGATTATACTCAAGAACACGTACAATACGGGTTCTTCACGCATAACGAGAAAACACACAAAACGGTGCCGTTTTACAACCGAACCAGCGAACCTGGCTCTGATACCACTGTTAGGAATCGCTATGAACGCAGCGGAAATAAAATGATTCCTTTTGTATCGGTTGCTGGGGTTGTAAAACGGATATTAAAATAACGCGGGAAGAACAGTTCTTCACCTTTGCGGGGTTTCGAATCTCCCGTGGATGATGCCGACTCGGTAATCGCGCACGCGCACGATCTCTAGAGGTATCCACACGAGTTCCCGCAGCAGACGCGATTTCCTCCTCGACTTGAGTGGTCCGACCAGATCTCAGATCCACCATGCGCGGAGAGAGACAGATCCACTCCGAGAAGAAGAGAGAGAGAGGAGAGAGAGAATCTAGGGAGTAAAATTCGTCCAACTAACTTTTTACCACTCCCCCTTGGCCCTCCTTATATAGAAATAAGGATAAGCACAACAATTAATCCTCATGATTATCCAAGAGTTTGGCCTTGGATAATTCTCCATTAAATCTTCATGTTTATCCTGCAGTTTTTCACAAAAACCCAGATAAGCATGAAATTTAACATCTCTCACCGTCTGACGAGAACTCTTATGTGTGTGATCCTCCAGGCCCATATATCAGTCTGGTTGCAGGCCCATTAAACTTAGAACTGTTTCTTGAGTTTAATATTTATTAATTAACATTTAAACATCGCATGTTAAATGATTAATTTAATAAACAAGTAAATTATCATCCGATGATTAATTCACTTGGCCTTCTGATCATGAACAGCACCAAACACTACCTCATGATCCCAGAAGATATAAGGGATACTGTTCCCTTCAATTGAACCTTTCCGTCTGCCGATACCGCACAGATATAATCCGTCACTCATGCAATGTCCCGATAACGCAAGGGTATGGTTTTATAGTCAAACCCTCTATCGCATTATCCAGATGGATTCCAGTACATAGTTAATATCTAGAAAGACATCTCTTTCATTTGACCCTGGCCAGGGATTTCTGTGTACACATCCATAGGACATTCTCTCTCCAGTCTTATACCAAGAGTGAGTGATCCCTTGTTGTTCACTCAATTACCTTCGTAAGCTTTCCACTGTATCTGAAAGACCGATTATGGTGGACTTAATGGTTAAAGTCCACGAGTCAGAGAATCAAGATACAATGGTCCACAAACAAGGTATCATTGGTGACTCAAGTCAAAGGACCAACTGTGCTACTGCAACGATAGAATTCCCTGGTTGACTAATAGGTATAATTACCATCCAGGAATTCTTATTTGGGTCTGTTCAGTGAACTCATTCTCTAATGAGCACCCACTTGTTTGTCTTAGTGTCACCACACGAGTGAATGTGAGATCATTCACCCTCATCATATGAGCAGACATAACTTGTGTCGATCTTATCGGATATTTAATGTCCATCTCAAATATCCTATGATCGAGAACTATTTAAGACAATTGCCTTAGGATATTGATCTCACTATCATGATCTCATCATGATTCAATATCCCATACATTTGTCTATGGACCTTCATTACGATAGTCGTTTGCGAGAACTATTAAATGAAGAAATAAATGCCTTTATTAATAATCTGAACTAGAATGTACAATGATTGGCTTTGAGTCCACCCAATTCTAACATCAACAAGCGAAATCACAAACACCTCTGCAGCGTATGCCTGTGTGGAGATGGACGTCCTCAAACCTCGGAACAATAGGATATGGATTGGTATGGGCGATAAAGGTGCTTGGCACATGAAAGTGCCTAGTTTCTGTACTACATGTAAAAGGATGGGGCTTCTTCGTGTACTAGGAATGAGAAACCTAGGAAGGCGGCTACTCTTGCACCCCGCCGGCTGCCCAGGAAACGGTTGCTCCAATTTCCAACACCAATGCAAAGCAAACAAAGGCCTGGGTCCAGGTCCAACAGAAAAGCAAATGAAAGTCGAACAAGGATGAATTAAGGAACGTGGTAGGTCAGGCAAGGGTTTCCAATTCATTTGCTGCTTTACGAGATGTTGATGAAGATGGTGGCGAAGATGAGCTAGCGGCTGGTATAGGCAATGAGGTTGCTAAGCGTCATCTCCGTGCAGGAAGAATAGGTAGTGACGATGATCCCTGAAGGGAACGAGTAGCTGCCGTCTCATAGCTTGGCTTCGGTTCCACATGATGCAACTCCTGTGTTGATAGTAGAGGATCTTTCTCACCGGGAAATAGAACGGCAAGTTCTGCAGAGTGCCAAGAATATTATAGCAGATGGGGAATTCAGTCGGATGATCGATTATCTGGATATCTTGAGAAGAACCCAATGTTGGGATTGGAAGCAAACCATGTCTCGGAGTCCAACGCTGATAACAACAAGCTATCACCCGAGGGGCCATCCAATCCTCAAAGCCATTCTAACTCAATTACGGATACTGCAGTGGAAAAGGGTCAGGCTACCTTGATGATGGCCGACTCATTAGTAAAAACCACAGGCATTCAATCTGCAGAACAAGGCGCTTGCGTTCAGTTGCTACTAAATTCGATTCTGCATTGCAAGCGGTAGTACAAGGTGCTGAAGAAAATGAGATTTAAATTTCCCCAGCCAGTGATTCAGAATTTTCATCCGACTTGCTGCAATCCTCAGGGGCTCCTATTTCTGGTTCTTGTCAAGCAGTGGCAGACAAGGCTGCTACAGAGAATCTAATAGAGAACCTGGCGTACTCAGCAGTTAGTAAGGATGAATCGAAGGCTCGCAACCGTACTAGTTGGATCGGTCCTTTAGTTGCTTCTAGTTCGCAAGTCGAACTCGCTCTCTTGCCATGCCTTTAACTCGCTTGAGTCGGACTCAATCACTATTTTTGTTTTGTTTGGAGGATCGTTCTTCACTCTCTTGCTATTACCCGAAGGGAGCGCAACAACCAATGGACGGTGCATATTATCATATAGAAACAAGCGAGCGTTGCGATTCATACTACCGGAAAAGTGTCGGTAACCGACAGGCAATAGAGTCAGCTTACGGGGTGGGGCGCAAGCAAGCATAGCGAATAACATAGAGTTGGTGTTGGTGGGGCTGCCGGCGCGCAGATAGATAGGGCTGGCAAAGCGCGAAGGGATGGATGTTTGAGCGGTTGAAAGAGTCGGTCTTGAAAACCAAAGTATTGATAGGAATACCGGGGGTTCGAATCCCTCTCCATCCGTGAGGTCTTGCATTAGATAAGAACGAATCGGATCGACTCGACTGATATGATGGATGGAATGGGTGAGGTTATTGTGTGTTGATTTACTTAGGACTTTGTTTCCCTTTCGTACCATCTTCTTACTTATTATAGGATGAATCTAATTAACTTCCCGAACCACCAACAGTTGACTCTGGGCATTTAGTCCTGACTCCTTCCGACAATAGTGCTTATTCCTATGACACCACCACCGGTACCGGGCGGCTTTTTTGCCCACTTCTCTTATTGATGTGGCATTTGGCCTTCAAAGAGATGATTCAATAGCAGTAGCACCAGTCATGAACCCAAGAGCTCCAACTCGTACTCATAGTTATAGTTAAGCAGCGGCAAGACCTAAGAGAAAGGAGCTATTATCCAGCTCGAGCCTTCTTCTTCATTTGCACTTGCAAAAAGTGGATAGGGAAAGATCACTCCTAAACCAAACCGAAAAGTAGTCTATTTCTTATATATTATATACGAGACCGCCCTGCCATTCCTCATTCAAGATAGGCATAGGGAGGAAAGAGAGAAGCGCATGAATCCGTTGAAATGCTTGGGTCTTCATTGGGCACTAGCTCTTCGGTTTGAATAAGAAAGTGTCAAGTGATTGATCAGAGGTGTGGCTAGCTGTGGGTCAGTTGTACTTGTTTAGTGAGGGATGAAGTGACTAGACTGAAAGGAGAGGGATGAAGTGACTCGACCAGTGGGAGAGGAGCGATTAAAAGAAAAGAGCCACTTGACTGAAAGGAGAGGTATGAAATGACTGAAAGGAGAGAGAGGGGTGAAGGCTTCGCTAAGGGCTTTAGCTCCCTTCCTTCTGACTTACCTAATCCAGTCTTTCTATGCCCAGAAATCGAAACTAGTTCTATTCAAACAAAGCATCTCTTGAGTTATCATCTCTTGGCATCGAGAAAAGACACATGGTTTGCTACTTACTTGGCTTCAAAGCTAAAAGTAGCCTTTCCTTTTTTGAATATCTCACCCTTCTTTTCTTTCCTTAGTACACACAGACAAAAAGATCCATAGGGTGGAAGCAAGCGAGCGAAATACTTGTAGCTTGTAAGAGAGCCAGTAGTTTATGAGTGATAGTAACGAGATCTCCCCTTCTTCCTGCGAAAGTAGTTCCTCTCTCCTTAGCTCTTCCATTCCCTCCTGTTATCTCCGGAATGACTTTAGATAGATCTTGTAGAATGAACTATTTCAATGAATTTCGATCTTGTACTCACGTCACACTATCTTAAGATCAGTTTGATTCATGTGAAGCAAGTCAGCCAGTCAGCAGTAGGCCTGTCGCGTAGTACCTCAACGATGAGACAAGAGAGGTAGTTTCCTTACCTTAGTCATCTAGCCTGCATTTTTCCTGTGATTTAGACAGTTATATGATATCATCCAGTTTTGAGAAGACCAACAGTTGGTTGTTCGGTTCAGAGGTTGTTGTCGCATAATATGGGTGTAGGAAGCCAGGACTCTGATTACCGATTCTGAAAGCGAGGACTCTTTTTCTCTCTCCCCATTAACGGAACACTTTTTTAAGATCATCTCCTCCTTCAGCAAGTTCGTTATCTACAAGTAAGTTAGATAATTCCTGTTGTCAAGCTAGTTATCTTATACAAGACTGTTTCTATAAGGCCTGCAAGCAAGTTCAGGTGGAAGCAGGAAAGTTACACCACATGGGTGTCACTCTACTCTTTCTCTTTTGCCTTTATGCCAGCCTGTTTCCTAAGTAGGATAAGTGAATTGAGTTATTACAGGTAGTATCTCGATGGTGTGCGAGTAGCTTGAATCTAAGATATCTCCCCTCCTTCTAATTAAAGAACTTGAGGGGTTCTCACAGGCATCTCTCTTCGAGCAGCAGTGCAAGCTCGGATGGTGTTAGCACTGGCAGAAGCTACGCTCGAAAGAGGGCTTCAGAAGAATCACGCCTGAAGTGTTGCTGAAGAAGCTTTGGTGGGGGATGGCTCTCGTACAAGAATAAGTTGCCATGAAAGAGCGCTCTCCTAACCGGCCGTGACTTCGACTTTCAAACTATCTTGGAAACCCGAAGAAGGTATTCCGTGAAAAGCAAACCCTGCCGAAGTCGTACCTGACCAGTAAAATGACATATGTAGTAGCGGACTTTTTGCTACCCGGACCGCATGCATACATCCGTAAGTCACTTAGTGCAACAAACGAGGTAAATGAAAGAAAAATAATAGAAGATAGAGTCAGACAATGATGCCATTCGGAAGAAGTCTTCTATAGAGGATACGCGTAAGAAGACAACAAATTTATCTCTTCTTTCTTTCAATGTGCATTGAACTACTGATTATTTCTCTGCTAAATCTCTTTCTTGTTTTTCTGGGGCTTCCCCCGCTTTTGTTTCCCGTTTGCGTTTGTGTGTCGGACACTGGGGGAAACGAGGAGAGCGGCCCGGGCGGGGGTGTGAAAATGGCCAACGAGCAGTCCATGGAGCTGCATCCCTACTCACCTGGTGAAGCTCCTCTTCTCATTCCTGAGGAGGGGGAGAATGACCTGATGAGGGCAGTAGCACCCTTCCTAAGAGGGGGGGCCAATGACAGCATTCCAGTTCTCGACCAAGGGCCGCAGCCAGGTCCTTCTGAAGCTGAAGGACGGGGTAGCGCTCAAAGAGATTTGATTCAAGAGTTGCTAAACGATAACACTCTGGAAAAAACTTACCGAAATGTTCTGATAAAAAGGGAGTGGATCGCCCAGGTGATGGGTGAACTGTTGCAAGGCACTCAGATGGAAACTATTAGGTCTGGTACATATATATATTTTACTGATACAATGAATTTGGACCTGGCATACCGGAATCGCAAACTCAGCAAGATTTTAACTGATCTTGCCGCTGGGCTTGAAAACAGTAAATATTTTGCACCAATATTGAGAGAAATAGAAGACTTGAAGAACCCCTATGTTCCGCGTTCGTAGTGCAGACGATTTCTGATTTTCTGTACCTTTTGTTGTATTCTATGTCCGTGGTCTGCCGCATATAAGTCTAAAGCTATTGCCTTTGATTTATGATGGCATTTCTGATCTCATTCGTCTTCTAATTTCAATCCAAAGTCAGTACTCGAAGCTGTAGGATGAACCTGTAGTGAAGGGGAGGCCATTCGCTCAAGCATTCCTGCAGGAGTGAATGGAGCGAGGCAGTGGGAGGGGGGCCCCTCGCCCTATCCATTATTAGTTTGACACACGATCTACGTGCGAACGGCTTGATGGGTTCGAATCCAGAAGGAAGGCCATCCAAGTACCTAACTACTGTACTAGAAAGGAGGGAGGGACTGAAAGCAAGTCATAGGGTCAACTCACTATCAAGCAAGTCACAGGGAAGTCACTAAGCAAGCTATCCTATTAACTGCTATCCAAGTCACTGCACTCACTAACTACCATTACTTATTAACTGCACGCCACCCTATAACTATTGTATTTACTAGGGGCTCCGTCTGGTCGGTGGCGAATTCCACACTATCCTCTATCTCCGATTGGCTTTCTTTGATTAGAGTCTGTCTTGTTCTTCCGGCTTGTTGTTGACATAGAAGTTGTTCCTTCTTGTTCCGAGTGTCCTCTTTGTTATGTCCTTCTTGTTGTTACCGTATGACTGTACCAATAAGTGGTATCTGTTTAATAGTTAGCCCGTATGTGGAAGGAACCGAATGATTAGGGCATTAGAGGAGCTTAACGCGTGCGTTGAAAAGGCACTGAAGGTCTTGTTGACTATATCGGGACACAACTCTTTTTGAGTAAGAGGCAACTAATGTACATCCGCCGAATCAAAAGAGACAGACGTATCTACATCTGAAGCAGCGCAGACGAAGAAGCTTAGACTAAGCATCCTCAGACACTGAATCTAGGGAAGAGGTTGTAGTACTTCTTTTTCTAGAAGATGAAGCGCAGATGAAGAAGCAGTTAATTCAAAAGCAAGGACTGTCTGTAGGCAAAATAGAGGTTGCCAACCGTACCCTTGTAGGCTCCCAGTCAACTCTTTTGAATTCGCTTTTAGCAACCGAGATGGAATTGATCTTCGAGTCGATTCTCATCATGCTAGATCGAGCGAACAATCACATATGTAACGGTATGTATACTTCTATAGACATTTGGAATAGACATTTTGATGGGACCTTTCCGAAAGGAAGGCTTTTTAGTGATGATGAATTGATCCCTAAGTCTGATAGTGCGCACAGTTATTCTATTCTCTTTTCAAGCGGGCCCTAAGAAAAAGTCAGTTGGGACTTTTGACTCCGCCTTTGATTCCGTGGATGAATCGATTTATGAATAAGCACTCGCCATGTCAAGTTAGCTAGTCATTCAACTAATCTTGTCCGCTTTGGTCACTGGATTAGAGTATGCCCTTCCACTTCCGGTAGTCAGAAAGGTAGCCGATAGTTGGAACAACTGGAACTGTAGCTTGCACTCGAGCTGGCGTATATATCTTTTCTTCGTCTATGGTCCTCTTTAAGCTTAGTCCTTTCTTTTGGGTATGTCGGCTAGCTGCCTGTCAGATATTCAACTACTCACTTGTCTGCTTCCTATTTTCAAAGTCAGAATCCGATGATGCCACTTTTTCCGAAGTCATCGAATCGGCAGGCACAAGAAAAGGAATCAACATAGAGAGTTAGCTTAGCGTTCAAGGACAGCACTCACCTCCGCCACTGGATCTCGAAACCACTCTCCAAAACACAACCAGTAAAGCTAGCCTCACATAAGGTGGGGAGATTGAATGGCTTTTGAGAGCCACATGAGAATCAAATCAAAACAATTCCATTGCCTCATGGGCGATCGCTCGCTTTGTCTCCGTTGTCCGCAAACCTATTGGTTGTTCCGACATAAGGAAGGGCTTTCGTTAGGTCTTGACAATAAACTATTTAGATGTTAATATGTTAGTAGTTAATATGTCTATGACGAGGGCTATAGCTTAGTTAGGTAGAGCACCTCGTTTACACGTGCGCCAATGAGGGAGTCAATCATGTAATCAAATAATATTATTGATAAATATGTCTTACTCCATGGATTCGAGAGAACAAGAGAACAATAGCCTGACAAATATTTGGTCAGTCCGATTCGGGTGCGAATTCTGATGCCAAATAGAGCCCATCATTGATTATTGATTTGAGAATTGATAAGGTGAATACCTAGTCTATTCAATGTTAGGCATAATGAGTATAAGGGCCTCAAAACAACCTATTTTCGTCCTATGAACTTTAAGGTGTAAGAAGTCTCATATTTGACTCTTAAAGCGGAACAATAGAGACTCCATTAAACTTTCACACTTAGGTTAGGTGGATTTAGGTTAGAAGCAGACGTACATCAAAATAACCCTTCTTTGAAACACTTTGGTAGTGCTCTTAGATCAGAATGAAAATAATGAATCAGAGCAAATGGAACCATCTCATTATCTTCTTGTTTTCGGTGAAGAAAAAATATGGTGGACTAACTGATCTTTTCATCAATTGATGAAAGAGCCCGATGCAACAAAATGCATGTTGGGTTTTTGAAATAGTTCGTCATTTCGATAATAAAATGTGTAATCTGTTTTACTGAGAAGGTCTACGGTTCAAATCCGTATGGCCCTATACATTATATTTACATTCTTTTTTTTTTAGTATTTGAAAAAGAAGGGGATAACCTACAAACTTGCAAAACAAGGTTGGGTTGCGCCATACATATCAAAGAGTGTATAATAATGATGTATTTGACGAATCAAATACACGGGTATTATTAATTAATTGATAATATTAATTGATAATTGAATTGAAAATATTTGAAAGATTTTTTTTTTCAAAGGTTTCATTCACACCCAATCTATGTCAAGTAGACCTTGTCATTGCGAGAATTCTTAATTCATGAGTTGTAGGGAGGGACTTATGTCACCACAAACAGAGACTAAAGCAAGTGTTGCATTCAAGGCTGGGGTTAAAGATTACAAATTGACTTATTATACTCCTGACTATAAGACAAAAGATACTGATATCTTGGCAGCATTCCGAGTAACTCCTCAACCTGGAGTTCCGCCTGAAGAAGCAGGGGCCGCAGTAGCTGCCGAATCTTCTACTGGTACATGGACAACTGTGTGGACGGATGGACTTACCAGTCTTGATCGTTACAAAGGACGATGCTACCACATCGAAGCGGGAGGAAAATCAATATATTGCTTATGTAGCTTACCCTTGAGACCTTTTTGAAGAAGGTTCTGTTACTAACATGTTTACTTCTATCGTAGGTAATGTCTTTGGGTTTAAAGCTTTACGAGCTCTACATTTGGAGGATTTGCAAATTCCTCCCTCTTATTCCAAAACTTTCCAAGGCCCGCCTCATAGTATCCAAGTGGAGAGAGATAAATTGAACAAGTATGGTCGTCCCGGATGTACGATTAAACCAAAATTGGGATTGTCTGCGAAAAACTACGGTAGAGTGGTTTATGAATGTCTCCGTGGTGGACTTGATTTTATCAAGGATGATGAAAACGTAAACTCACAACCGTTGGAGAGACCATTTCTTATTTTGTACCGAAGCAATTTATAAAGCACAGGCCGAAACAGGTGAAATAAAAGGACATTACTTGAATGCTACTGCAGGTACGTGAGAAGAAATGATAAAAAGGGCTATGTTTGCCAGAGAATTAGGAGTTCCTATCGTAATGCATGACTACTTAACTGGGGGATTCACTGCAAATACTAGTTTAGCTCATTATTGCCGAGACAACGGTCTACTTCTTCACATCCACTGCGCAATGCATGCAGTTATTGATAGACAGAAGAATCATGGTAGCATTTTTGTGTACTAGCTAAAGCATTACATATGTCTGGTGGGGATCATATTCACGCTGGTACAGTAGTAGGTAAACTGGAAGGTGAATGTGAGATGACTTTATGTTTTGTTGATTTATTACGCGATGATTATATTGAAAAAGACCGAAGTCGTGTTATTTTCTTCACTCAAGATTGGGTCTCTATGCCAGGTGTTCTGCCTGTAGCTTCAGGGGTATCCATTTTGGCATATGCTTGCCCTGATTGAGATCTTTGGGGATGATTCCGTACTACAGTTTGGTGGAGGAACTTTAGGACACCCTTGGGGAAATGCACCTGGTGCAGTAGCTAATCGGGTAGCTTTAGAAGCATGCGTAAAGGCTCGTAATGAGGGACGTGATCTTGCTCGTAAAGGTAATGAAATTATCCGTGAAGCTAGCAAATGGAGTACTGAACTAGCAGCTGCTTGTGAGGTTTGGAAAGAGATCAAATTCGAATTCGAACCGGTAGATAAGATATCTAGAGTAAGCTAAATACGAAAGTTAAATAAGCTTGCTTCAGTAATTCCTGTTTGCTATCCTATCCTAACTAATTGCAATGCAATTAAACTCGGCCCAATCTTTTACTAAAAAAGGATTGAGCCGAAAAGAATGAGTTTTATATTATTTTATTCTATTTCTTTGATTTTGTGTTATTATATAATATGGATTTCATTTTGAGGATTTGATTTTATAAAATATGTATTATTGTACTTTAGTATCACTATAGTTTTACTTGTTATGTGAGTATTGAGTTTTAATTTGAAAACTGTATTTTAATATTTTTTTGCATATTTTGTATATAATATAATTTTAATATATAAATAATTATAATAAATAAATAATCAAATATCTATGTAGTAATAGAAGTGATCTCTATATCTTCCGAAAACCCATTTTTTGACTTTTACGATGAATCCCTCTTGTATCGGATTAGTTAGAGTCTCGAACTCATAAAAACTTCTTATTATTTGAGTTTAGTTTTAGAAAGAAGATAAGAATGAAAACAAGATAAGAAAGAATTTATTAAATGGAATTCTCATTCATATTCATGTAGAAAGATAAAGAAAATAGGTATACTTGATGTAGTTTTACATTTCTTGCACTTATTAATAATATTATTTTGCATTTATTAACTACTTTATATTACTTATATTTATATTATAATATAATAGATAGACTACTTATCATAAGATATCTTTATAAGAGGTTCAAATATGAAATTGAGGCACCCTTTCTATGACAGATTTCAACTTACCCTCTTTTTTTGTGCCTTTAGTGGGCCTAGTATTTCCGACAATTGCAATGGCT
Source organism: Zantedeschia hybrid cultivar (assembly GCA_030544215.1). Taxonomy (NCBI): domain Eukaryota; kingdom Viridiplantae; phylum Streptophyta; class Magnoliopsida; order Alismatales; family Araceae; genus Zantedeschia; species Zantedeschia hybrid cultivar. Next base: position 39,721,039 of record JARZZO010000011.1, on the reverse strand, counting down.
TCTTTATTTATTTATGTCCAAAAAAATCAGATTGTCTAGCTACGATGTATGGGACCAAATCTCATCAAGTTATTTCAATCAACATTGGATCATTATTTAGGTATCTATTTTTTTAGTGGAATGTGGTACAATATAGGGTTCCTTGCAAATACAAAGGAAAGAAAGAGCCGTTTTGCATGCGTATACATTATATCTATATAAATGCATATATATGCAGGTATAGCTCTGGTCAAAGGCAGATCATCGAATATTTAAAGTGGAAAGTCAATATATCTAACCAATTACTTCTAATGGTTCGCATCGAGTGCTAGTTGATGAGAGTTACCTCAGGAGCAGGAAAAAAAAGTCAAATATATTTGGTTTATTCTCCCAATTCCAATCGAATGCAATTGGATCTAGTATAGTATGAACTGGCGATTAGAACATATATAGATAGAACTTATAACGGGGTCTCGAAAAACAAGTCATTTTTTTTGGGCCTGTATCCTGGTTCACTAGGATTCTTAGTCGTTGGAACTTCCAGTTACCGGATCTGATATTTGTATTCTCATATCAGCAAATATCCTTTTTTCCACAAGGGATTGTGATGTCTTTCTATGGAATTGCAAGTCTATTTATTAGTTAAAATTTGTGGTGCACAATTTTGTGGAATGTAGGTAGTGGTTATGATTGATTCGATAGAAAAGAAGGAATAGTGTGCATTTTTCGTTGGGGATTTCCTAGGAAAAATCGTCGTATCTTTCTTCACTTCCTTATGAGCGATATTCAGAATCATAATTCAGGTTAAAGAGGGCCTTTATACTCGCCGTGTCCTTTATATGGAAGTCAGGGACCGGGGAACTATTCCCTTGACTCGTACTAATGAGAATTTAACTCCATGAGAAATTGAACAAAAAGCTGCGGAATTAGCCCATTTCTTGCGCGTACCAATTGAAGTATTTTGAATGAAATGAAAAATAAATACTTTCTCCGCATGAGGTAAGGAATTCACTAATCCTCTTCTTCTTTTTTTAATACAAATACAACTGAAGTTTCTTCAAAATGCTCATTTGAGTAGAAGATGTTAGATTCTATTTCTTTGTTCTGTTGATGTGGCGGTGACCCTTAGAATGAAGCAAAAGTAGGGGGACGTATATGGAATGGAACAAAACGACTAAACTATAATAAGAAGTGATTTTTAATAATAAGTCATTTTTTGTTTGCCAAAAATTATTTATGTGTATTGAGTTCAACTCAATTCTTTCTTTCATACTAGTAATAAGTATAAGAAGTATGGATTCATCACATATATCCAAACCGGACATTTTGAAATAGAGAATTTGTAAGGATTGAGGTTTTCGGATCTGGTTATCGGGTCAATTTTCGGGGCCGGATCCCTTAGTTCGGGCCCTGATGGGGCTGAGACTCAGTTCTGGCTCGACGCGGTTTAAACGGCGTCCAGCAATGTAGACGCGTTTCAGGCTATGCCACGTGGATGCCACGTGGGCTGGCCTTGGGTCGCGAGATTATGGCCCCGGTCACATCGTCTGAATGGTGTCTTGGATGGACGACGTCATTCAGAGTACGACCTTGGCTTGTCAGTGTACGGCCCGGTCTTGTCATCTGAAAGACATCGGGCATGCACGAAACGTTTTACCCAGCTTCTGGTTGACCCCGCGAACCCTCCTTCCTTTCTCTCATTCCCTCCTTCCTCTCCTCTCTCCTCTCTTCCTCCGGCGGCACCGGCAGCCCCTTTCCCCCTCCTTCCTTTTCCTCCCTCCATTTCACCTCTCCCTCCACTCCAATAACCTCCCAACTCCCACCACTACCACCACCATCTCCTCCGCGGCGTTTTCTCTCTGGACGGCGGCCGACGTCCTGGTGGAATAACAGCGTCCACGGCGGTACCGGCGGCGGCGTGGGGCGAGACAGGTTGGCGGCTTGGAGCTAGAAGGAGTCCGAGTAACCGGTAGGGTGACGATCCCCGTGGTGTTTCAACTAAAAACCATGTTTTTCCCCTTTGAAGCATGATGCGTGTATGGGGTTTTTGGGTAGAATAAGCATGTTTAGGGGCTTTCTTGATGGATATGGTGGTTTCTATGAATGTGGATTCGTGGGTTTTCCTGTGACGGATTGGCTTCCCTCTTCGTTTTCCCCTTCTTGGGTATTTTTGGGGCGAATTTGGGGTTAAAGAGGACCCTCGGGTCGAGCTGCAGAAACCAGGTTTCTGGCACTGAATGACGTCGTGCTAGGACGACGCCATTCAGAACGGTGACGGGCCAGCACGACGCCATTTAGGCAGAAATCGTCCCGGTAATGGTTTCTGTCAGAGTGGACTTCTGTTGTGAATGGCGTCCAGGGGCAGCGACGTGTTTTAAAAGACGACGACTGGGCACGACGCCTTTTAGACCATGTTCTGAGGACGAGATTTTACAAACCAGTTTAGGAGACTTGAATGGCGTCGGCCTTGGGCGACGCGATTCAAGACAAATCACATTAATTCATGCTATTAACATATCTTTACACTGTTAGATAGTTTGGTTAATTGCATGTTTGAAATCGTACTTGAGGATGAGAATTTTTACATAATCGGATCGCACTGTGTTGTGTTTCGTGCGACCGTGGACCTAGAGTGACAATTGTAGCGCTTGCCATCCTGTGTCGGTGTGGGAGGGACACAGCGCTGGTGTGGGAGTGGTAGGGTGACGCCTAGAGAGAGGGTCACCTGGTGTACCCCGGGGTTAGCTAGTACCGGTGTAGGAGTGGCACCTGTGGAGTGTCACTCATGCTGGGGGAAGCAGGAACCACCTAGAGCCAGTTTAGCCGGAATAGCTAGCGTGCTATTCGAGGGGTTACTGTTTGGTCTCAGCGGGTCGGTGTTTTCCCGCGTTCGGCCGTGTGGTTGACGTGTTTTGCCGAGACACTGGTTGTGGGCTCCTTGGTAGCATGATTCTAGAGTTATGTATGTTACATTTCGAATGCATGTGGTTTATATCAAGATTTAGGAGTAGTGATTACAGCTTTACTTGCTTAATTTACCTATATTTGCGTTGCTGCACTTGTGGGTGTGTGAGTGGGCGGTGGGGATTGAAGGATCCCTACTGAGTCTTTTCGTTGAGACTCACCCCTACGGTTTTCAGGTGAGGGTTCCAGGCAGGCTTAGCAAGGAGAGTACTGCTTTGGGTTGCGCGCCAACAGTCGTTGCTCTGGGGTATGCCCCAACGTAGTTGTTATTTTATTTTATGGCCTGTACGCTTAATTATTTCTTTTCAGTTGGAGTATGTAATTATTTGCTGTGTCGAGTCGCATTGTAATAACTTTTAGTTCTTGCACTTACTTTTTAATTCAATGCGATGTGAATGTTTAGCTTAGTTTATTATTTGTTTCCTAGACTTATATAGATCCTAGTTTGGCTCCAAACTAATGATTCGGTACCCATTTAGTAATCGGATCTCCGATTATAGGATGGCGAGTTGTTACAGAATTCATCTTTTCTTTTTAATTTAGGCCCAAATTCCATTTTAGAATTGATATATTAGATACAGATAGATCATATCTCATAAAATTTCTCTCTTTTGTCAACCAATTCTTCTTTTTATCTTTAATTTTACTCCTTGAGAAACAAACGATTGGATCTCTCATAACCATCCAATTTATCTCTCGTTTTGTCACCTATTTCGGATTTCATCATCAATATTCTTCAGAAATATCTCCGGATGAAATTTTTCAAAATAATTACTCGGCCCCGGTGGAGTGTTTTCGTCTCGAAATTTGAATAATATTCTTCAAGTGGTTTTTTTAGCATTCATCGAAAAGAACAAACAAGGAGGCAATACAATTGGTTATAATTTGTTCAAATAACTGAATATTTGCTTATTTTTCTTTCATCCAAAACAGACCCTATCTTTATTCTATCTATTTCTATATTTAATTTAGATCCAAAGACTAAATAAAGGACTAAATCATTATACAAAAATTGAGAATACATCCATAGGTTCCATACCTTGTTATAGAACTCATGCTTCAGAGAAATATCAGATAAGATAAAATTAACAAATAAAATGAAGCAGGTTTATTAACAATTAAAAAAAAGTGAAAAAAAAAAGTGTTGATTTTCCTTCCATATCTTGCATCTATAATTTTTTTACCAGTCTCTCTCTCATTTAATAAATGTCTGGAACCTTGGGTTAATGATTAGTGGAATACCGGGCAATCCGAAACTTTCTTGAATGATATTCAAGAGAAGAACATTCTAGAAAAATTCATAGAATTAGAACAACTATTTCTGTTAGACGAAATGATAAAGGAGTACCCCGAGATACATCTACAAAAGCTTCGTACAGGAATTCACAAAGAAACAATATAATTGGTCAAAATACATAATGAATATAATTTACATAGCATTTTGCATTTCTCGACAAATATAATCTCTTTCACGATTCTAAGTAGTTATTTTATTTTGAGTAATGAAAAACTTGTCATTCTTAATTCTTGGGTTCAGGAATTCTTATATAACTTAAGTGACATAGTAAAAGCTTTTTCTATTCTTTTAGTCACTGATTTTTTGATCGGATTTCACTCTCCGGGAACTAATGATTGGTTCAGTCTACAACGATTTTGGATTGGCACATAACGATCAAATTATATCTGCTCTTGTTTCCACCTTTCCAGTCATTCTAGATACAATTGTGAAATATTAGATTTTCCATTATTTAAATCGTGTATGTCCTTCACTTGAGGTCATTTATCATTCAATGAATGAATGAGAATGAAGAACTCATTTGATCTCCTGATATCAATCAAATCAGAATCTTTCTTCGTGCATAACGAAATTTAAATTTGACTTACTCTTTCTTTCTTTATACTTCTACCTGTTTATTCAAAGTATTCGTCCTATATTTCAGTACAATTATTCCAGTACAATAACAGACTCGTGGATAGGGAACTATACTAGTTACCTACCTAATTTTTTGTAGAAATTCGGGGATCGATGATTGGACCATGCAAAATAGAAAGACTTTTTCTTGGGGCAGATAACTCGATTTATTTCTGTATCGATCGTGATATATGTAATAACTTAGACATCTATTTCAAATGCATATCCTTTTTTTGCGCAATAGGGTTATGAAAATCCACGAGAAGCAACTGGACGAATTGTGTGTGCCAATTGCCATTTAGCTAAGAAGCCTGTGGATATTGAGGTTCCGCAATCTGTGCTTCCTGATACTGTATTTGAAGCAGTTGTTAGTGATGGATGTAGGTGTCCTCTAAGCCAATCATAAGGCACCTATTTCAATCTGGTTCACTAATCAATGGCATTAAATTCATTATGTAGATTGGCATATTTATATTTGCGCATAATGAAGTCTATGAATATGTGCAATAGTCATCAGATTATGATGAGATCATAATAATGAGATTGATGACTTATAAACACATATTCTTAATTGTTCCTAGTCGTAGGATGTTTGTGAAGGACATCAAACATCCGGTTAGACTAGTACAGGTTATTCCAGCTCATATGATGAGGGTGACTGATCTCATTAGTTACTAGTGTGGAGACACAATGGTAAACCTGTAGGTGCTCATTAGGGAATGAGTTCACTGAACTGATCCGACATGAATCGCCGAATGGTAATTTACCTGACTGTCAATCGGCTTGATTCATCGTCACAGTGGCGTGGTTGATCCTTGGACTTGAGACACCAAAGACACCTTGTTGGTGGACTTCTAGACTTTGACCTTGACCTACGAATCCCTATCCACGGGATCTCTAATAGTCAAGGATCGGGTCCAGCGGAAGACCTTCGAAGGTGATTGTGTATTCAATATAGGATCGTTCGCTCTCAGGTAACTGGAGAGAGAATGCTTTAGAATAGATCCGCAGGAGTTTCTGGCCAGAGCATAAACAATATCATAAAAGTGGTTTTCGGATATTGTAAAGCGGAGTCTGATTCAAGTGAGTTGACAATCTAGGGTTTGACAGTTGACCATACCCTAGGTTAACTCGAGAGCATTGTGCGAACGAAGGATTATAGCCACGTGGTAACTGTGGACGGACAGGTTCTATGAGCGGGTTGTTGAACCCCATTACCTTCCGGGATCATGCGGTTTTGCTTGGCACCCAACTTGATCGGAAGTCCGACCGAATTTACATGCGATGATAATTTGGTTAAGTAATTAGTTAATATCTAGATATTAATTAATTACAATAAGTCAATAACTAGTTATTGGACTTAACGGGCTGAAAATTGGACTGGTAAATGGGCCTAGAGGGTCGCACGCAATAAGATTCTCAGTCGGTGGTACATAAGTGGGATTTATATTAACTCGGGGACTTTTGTGAAAAGTCGCGTCGAATTAATATATATACGCGCTGTTGAGAAACCCTGGGCCAAGCTCCAGGATTTCCGCTTGCTGGCCGTCATCCCTCCTTTCTCTCTCCTCCTCTGGGCGTCCTGTTCGAGGCGCCAGAACAATTTCCGTCTCCACCGCGTGTGATTCCCCAAAGTCGGGAATTCCCGTCGGCGGGATTTCAGCAATCGTTGCGGCGACGGATCTTCAGCGAGCGAGCTGATACGGACGAGGGATCGAGGACGAACCACCGCGGAGGATCGCGTGGATACCGCTGGATACCGGATGCTTGTGCGGCTCGCGGCATCGCCTCAACGGAACCGAAACGGAAGCGGATTCGAATCCGTGCACAGTAATCAGATTCCAACCCGGTTTTTCGGTTAGCGTTTTTCGTTCCGAAACGGATCAGCGGGCATCGGGCGGGATTTAATTTTGTTCTTCGTTTCCGCTGCGTTCTTCACGTCCCGCCCGGATCCCAACAATTAGAATCCCTTACGATACGCAACTGAAACAAGTTCTTGCTAATGGCAAAAAAGGGGGTTTAAATGGGGCTGTTCTTATTTTACCCGAGGGATTCGAATTAGCCCCTCCCGATCATATTTCTCCCAAGATGAAAGAAAAGATAGGCCATCTTTCTTTTCAGAGTTATCGTCCCGCTAAAAAAAAGATTCTTGTAGTAGGTCCTGTTCCTGGTTAGAAATATAGGGAAATCGTCTTACCTATTCTTTCTCCTGACCCGGAAGGACGTTCACTTCTTAAAATATCCCATATATGTAGGCGGAAACAGGGGAAGAGGTCAGATTTATCTCGACGGGAGCAAGAGTAACAATACTGTCTATAATGCCACATCCGCAGGTATAGTAAGAAGAATAGTACGTAAAGAAAAGGGCGGATATGAAATAACCATAACTGATCCATCGGATGGGCATGAAGTGGTTGACATTATACCTCCAGGACCGGAACTTCTTGTTTCAGAGGGAACAAGCTTGATCAACTATTAACAAGTAATCCCAATGTGGGGGGGTTTGGTCAGGGAGATGCTGAGATAGTGCTTCAAGATCCGCTACGCATTCAAGGTCTTTTGTTCTTCTTAGCATCTGTTATTCTAGCACAAATCTTTTTGGTTCTTAAAAAGAAACAATTTGAAAAGGTTCAATTGTACGAAATTCATTTTTAGATCCAGGGATTCCCGTTGGTAAAAAGGAAAGGCTAAACACCAAACCTTACGAGCTTGAGAGCAGGACTATCTGTAACAACTGAGATAACTCATCAAACAGGTGCTACTGCTGAAAGTACTATAGCTTCAAACTCCTTGCTAACTGCCCTACTGATAAAAGGAATAATGCTTAAAGGACTAGCTCTTATACGAGTTCCCAGTAAACCACTCGTTGCGTAAAGTACTCCGCTCGCTCCCCTGCTCTTGTTCGAGAATCTACTCCACATTCATGCCCAACCATCGCACACAAGAGACAGCCCTTCGGACCTATGGCGAACCAGTATTGTACTCGTTGGCGGTCTAGTGAGAGCAAATGATCAAGCTTCAATGTGCCTACATCTGTTGATGCACTTCGTTGACTAGTGAAGGGAGTGAACCCTTGGGACTAATGTTGCCATTGGGGTCGCTCATCTTATTCTAGGGTAGCACTCTCTATGGAAAGATGAGTGGTTGTGCTTCACTAGCCAAGTCCATGCACCTATAGCTCAATCTACTAGCGCTCTCTTTTGCATGCGTGCCCTATTCCTCGTGTGTTCTGTGTCATATCGATTTGAAACCTTCCACTTCAACCTAGAAACTAGAATAAAGCTTTGACTTCGAATTCGAGAATTAGATTACTTTACTTAAAGTTGATGGCAGATAGACCTCATTCTTGCAACCAGCCTCCTTGTGCAAGCAACCTTCTTCTTATATACAATAGCACTCATCGTATCTAGAAAGAAAAAGAAAGAGCTAGCTTCTTTCTTTGTTATGACTTCCAAACAGCCTCTTCTTCCTTCAACCTTTCAAAGACCGTCTTTCTCTGTCAAGCTGACTTTCAAGTCTTTCAAGACGACAAAGACTACTTTCGCTTATTTATATAATCAAATTATAGATCCGATTGAACACCAACCTAATCTCGATGTTTGAAAGATGTTCTGTTCACATACTCGTTTTCACACATAGGTGGGAAACAGTACACTTTCCAGAAGGAAGGGGCCCTCTCTTATTATCAATTTTCCACTGACCTCTTATTCGCGACTAGGAGGACATATTCTATTCATTCCTCCTGTTATCGAGTTCTCGATTGCCTCTCAGTGAGTGCACTCTTCATCCCCCACCTCTGGGAAGAGCAGTAAGAGACGTCAACCCTACCCTCAACATGTGACAGATTATGGTGGCTCTCTTGCGGAAATCGAAGCATTATAGGCATTGGTTGAGCACTCAATGAAGTAAGTAGTTTACGCTTGAATCTCGTCGTGTAGCCCAGCGGATAATTTGAATACCGGAACATCTTTCCATCCCTCATTCAATCTGATCTACCGGCTCTAAGACCGGGAGGAATCAGATCAATCTTAGGGCTTTCAGCGCCTCGAAGACTCAATAGCAATTCCATCTCGTCTTTCTGGATGAATAGCCCCAATCCCCGTCTTTTCAAAACATGTCTTTGACGGGTGGGTCGCAACTGAACCATCCCTTTCGTTCAGTGTCATATCCTAATAATATGTGCCGAAGAGCCTTCTTCCTTTTTGTTCCTTCGACATCTTGTTCCCTGAAGCATTGAAGAAATTCATTGGTGTTACTAAAGAGTTGTCCCTGGCAACAGGCCAAAACTCCAAGAAAATGAGAAATCAAGCTTAAAGTGACGGGGTTCCAGCTTAATGCCCCAAGCTAAATGGCAAGCCGGGTAAATAGTATCCGGCCGAACATAACTATCATCGCCACATGGAATGGCGAAAGTACACAACCAGAAAACTCAATATGAAGCCAAGTGGGTGATTGGGTCAAGCCCTGGGGGATGAGGCCCCCTGAATTGATGATCCTTGCTTGAACCATTGCTTCGGGTATTGAGTCGTGGGCTGGGTAAGGCAATCGATTTTTCGTAGTAAGTCGTCTAAACGTTGTTTGAGACACTGGCTTCTAATGCATTCGCCAAGTGGCATCCGCGCAGTACCGTTTTGTATCTGGTTGACTCTTGAATAAATGGGAGGGTGCTTTCCTCGATTGAAAGCAGAAGCACTAAGTTAAGCGGTTGGAGTGTGTGCAAGGTGGTGGGCGGCTCCCCTTTCAGTCTTTCTATGCTGATCGTTCTCACTCTCGTCTAAGAGTTCATTCTCTTTTTTGAAATGTTGTGGGTCAGTCAGTTGTTACGAGATTTTTTAGAGAAAGAGCAACCCTAGTGATTTGGCCGTAGATAGCTCAGTTGCTCCAGAAAGAGAGAAAGCCCGCCTAGTTCGGATGAAAGGTATGCCACAAGGCTATCCTTGTTCATAGGTGTCGTTGCTTATCTATTTATTCATTAAGATTGGGTTGGTGTTCAGTCTACCTATCGATTGGCAGAGTACAAGATCGAAAGGAAGATTTCCTTCTTGGTCGTGGAAACGAAGACCTTCAAGAACATTAGATAGGGAAGAAAGGGGATAAAGTCAAGTCTAAGCACCATATGGCACGAAAAGGAAATCCTATTTCGGTAAGACTTGATCTGAATCGTAGTTCAGATCCAAGTTGGTTTAGTGAGGGCAACCGCGAAAGTCACCGAATGGGTCCAGTCCGCCTTTTCCTGATCTTTGTCCCATATTTTACTAAATCAAAGGCGTGGGAGGACGTTGCAGATGCCCGGGACGAACACGACTTCTTCTAATGCTAGAAGACCACAGGAAGACATCCAGGACCTGAGCATGTCATGAAAGAAGCACACTGGGCAGTCGTGCTTCGACCGTGTCTCCGGGGCATAGTTGAATGTAGATATCATGAATGAATAGGATAGCAGGCCGAGAAACCCGGGCAACCACTCCCCTAATGTGCCGATCGCTAGCGCATCTAGGGCCCCGGCGCCCAGCTCCACTGGAGAGGCCGTCACTGATCTGAGAAGTGCGTCTTCAGTTTGGATAGACTGACTTATTCTCCGAATGCCTAGCCCCAGGAATCAATAAGAAAACAAGTGCTAAGTTTAGATCAGTGAATAAACCGAGAGAAGAGACGTTTCTCGCTCAGCGCCGCACTATGCTCTGCTTCAAAAAATGAGAGTTTTCGGTGGAACTGGTGAACCACGCGAGCTAGTTAGATGCGTGGGGCAGAGAGCTCGTAGTACCTGCTAGCACAGGTATTCAGTGGAAGGGAAGGAGCCTAAATCGACCCCCTTCTTTTTTTTTAGAAACAAAAGCAGCACAAATGGATTTGACTCTTAGATGAGACTAAGCAGCTACCGTTCCGACGCGCGTCTTGATTATGACCGAAAACCCTCTCTAAAATGGAGCCTAGTTGAAGCTGTCATTAAATCATAGAATGGAAAAAAAGAAAATGGGCGGGATATGGATGTGAATATGGATGGGGAGTCTCTCTCAGTAAAGAGAGTTGTACATTCGTAGAATAGGAGAAGAGTACGCGCGCTACAAAACGCAACCAGCCAGTTCAAGAATGTGGAAAGAGCTTTAGTAAATACCCCAGGTTGCTTTGGCGCGCCCTACCCCTACGTGTGAGTATTGCCTTTTCAGCGTTGCTTGCAGCATTAGATCTAAAGAATGAATGCTTACCCAAACCGGTCCATCCAGATCTCAAAGAATAACGAGCTAGGCGGCCGGTGGGAAAAGTAAGGGGGTGGGCCAGTTGATTGGGGCCTTGTCGATACATTCTTCTTTCGAAGCGTTTTTCCAATAGAGCGAGGGAAATGGGGTGGGGGCGTTTACTTGAAAATGACAACTGCCTGTTTCTACTACGGGGGCGTTGCACGAAACCAAACCGCCCCCCGCCCGATTAAGTACCAGCTGCTTCGCTAGTAAGCCAACTTAGGTTAGGGGGGCATTGTCCCTCAGTTCTGACCAACCCCAGGTGTGAAATCGATATCTAGCTTATTATCGGTCGAAGTTGAATGCAAGCCTTCCCTCAGCTGTGTATTTCTTATTCATTCAAGGCGCCCCTAGTGGACTTGGCGATGCTCCTTTCTCAAACCAGAACAACTCTGAACGTTAGGGAAGATAGGGGAAGACCACCTGAGCGAACCGACTGAAGGGACTTTACTTATCCTAACCGAACGTTAGCGGCGCCGCTAACACCTATCACGAGCAGCGTCGCTGTGCGGGGAGGAACATCTCAAAGTATGGGGCAACGGATCAAGCGCTTTGACTTTGTCCCCCGGGATCCACCACAGGTTGGGTTTGAGAGCCGTGTGATAGGTGACTATCCAACACAGTCCAACACAGTTCGGAGAGCACTTGTATGTAGTCAGCGCTGGTGAATGGAAGCCCCCGCAAGAAAGAAGCGGCTCTTCCCACGGCTCTATCACCATTGACTCTATTTATTATTATGGTAAATCAGTGTATCAAGTGTTAGGATCGCTGTGTCAGGATCCGACCCAAAAACGCAGCGGAATAAATTTATTCGGGATCGGATCTGTCCCGTTTCGATCGTTAAAACTGAAACTGAGTAAATCGAATTTACCTTGCGCGGATTCGAATCCGCGTATGTTTTCCGGTTCTGTCGGAGCGATGCCGCAAGTCGCGCAGATGCCCGACCTCTAGCGGTATCCACGCGGTTCTCCTCGCGATGGATCGTCCTCGCTTCCTTGCTCGCTGCGGCGTTAGAAGATCCCGTCTGACTGCGCGTAATCCGCCGCGATAAGCGGATTCGGAATCCCCGTCGAACGGAAGGTGGAGCAGTTGGGAACCGCACGCTCAGAGGAGAGAGAAAGTGGGAAGAACGAATGACGGCTAGGTCAGGGTTGCTGGCCCCGGACGTAGAATCCGTTCTTTTATAAGAAGTCAGTTTGCGGTTTTTCATAAAAACCCAGACTTATCCGAAATCCTGTCGAATTATCCATCAACTTGAAAACCATTTGCGTGTGACCCTCTAGGCCCAAATACCAGTCCAGTTAATAGCCCATTAAGTCCAGTAACCCTTTACTGACCCACTGAATTAATTAATATCCTTACATTCAATTAATCAGCCGAATTTAATGTCCTACAATAAATTCGGACGGACTGCCGATCACGTTGGATGCCAAGCAACATCGCGCGATCCTGGATGGCACTGGGGTTATCGCAACCCTCTATTGGAACCTTTCTGTCATTGGTTAGCGCGTGGATATAATCCTTTATCCGTACAATGTTCCCGAATCGACCTAGGGCATAGTTTACTGTTAAACCCTATTTGGTTGATTCACTTGAATCAGATGCCGCTAATCTGAATCCGATAACTCCTTATCGATTACAGAGTCCGTCCTGGCGAGGGACTTTAAGCGCATCATTCCCGGAACATTCTCTCTCAAACAACCGAGAGCGGATGATCCCGTATTGAACACACAATTACCTTCGAGGGCATTTCCCTGAACCCGATCGCTTGACTTATTGATAACCCATGGTTAGGGATTCGTTCGTCAAGGTCAAAGCTTAGAAACCTACCAACAAGATATCTTTGGAGTCTCAGGTCCAAGGATCATCCACGCAACCGTGACAATTGAATCGAGCTGGTTAACAGTGAGGTGATTACCATCCAGCGATTCATAGTCGGATCAGTTCAGTGAACTCATTCACCAATGAGCACCTATAGGTTCAGCATAGTGTCTCCACACAAGTGACTTATGGGATCAGTCACCCTCATCATATGAGCTGAAGTAACCTATACTAGTCTATCCGGATGTTCGATGTCCTATCTCAAACATCCTATGACTAGGAACAATTAAGAACATGTGTTTATAAGTCTTCGGTCCCGAATTATGATCTCATCACAATCCGAAGAATGTTGCACATGTTCATGGACTTCATCGTGATACAATAAACACAGATCGAATTAATTACACACAATGAATTATTGCCATTTATTAATAATCTGAATAAGTACACAGTATCGGATTGGCTTTGAGACCATCTAATACTAACATCAAGATGTCAATATGAGATCTTATTTCGGTTCGATATGTCCACCTACGAGAAATTCCTTTGGCTTTCGTCTCAGTAGGTGTATTATTCTACATTTTCCAAAAAGGACATTCATTCATTTCTTTCTTCCCCGTCGATCACTATGACTGAAACGACGCGACAAATCAAGACCCAGAAAGGAGAAGGGCCGGTGGTGGGCATTTGGGAAAGTCGGGCCGATCGGGTGTCTTCAAAAAAGCGAGGGTATAGAGGAAGAATGAAACGAAGTGAGAGGCCAGGGGGTAGGGAAAAGAGTCGAGTCGATCAGGCTCGACGACCAGGAGAAGCAAAAAGAAATCCGGATTTGGCCGAAAAAGATGCAACGCTATGGATACCATGACCGATCACCATCGATAAAGAATCATCTTTCTAAATCACTTCGGGTCAGCAGGGCCTTCAAGCATCCGAAATACGCTGGGGTTGTAAATGACATAGCCTTCCTGATAGAAAATGATGACTCCTTCAGAAAAACGAAGTTATTTAAGTTCTTTTTACCAAAGAAGTCCCGCTCTGACGGCCCGACGAGTCATCTACTAAAAAGGACCCTCCCCGCTGTGCGCCCCTCCTTGAATTATTCGGTCATGCAATACTTTTTTAATACAAAGAACAAAATGCATTTCGACCCCGTCATAGTTCTCAATCATTTTGTGGCACCGGGCGTGGCTGAACCATCATCTACGATGGGGGGAGCTAAGGGAGGAAGCTTAGATAAGAGAATACGCTCTTGTTGGGTTTCTCGGGTTTCTCCGGATTGCTCACGCAGCGGAAAATAAAATAAAACAGCGATCCGTTTTCCCGTTTCGAAAAACTAAAATCGATTATCGGATAATCGAAGTTCTCACTGTGTGCGGATTCGAATCCGCAACCGTTCGGTTCCGTCGATGCGACACTGCAAGCCGCGCAAGCGCCCAGCCTCTAGCGAAGTCCATGCGATCCTCCTCGCGACGGATATCCTCACGTTCCTCGTTCTTAGCAGCCCACGAAACTTCCACCAGTCGCCGCAACGATCGCCGCAACGCGCGGACGATTTCCCGTCAAACAGGATTCGGAGAAGCGGCGGAGCAGATCTAGATCTGTTTGGATGCCAGAGAGAGAGAGAAACTGAGGAGGGGCGGCTAGGGTTAGCAGCAGCTTGGCCTGCTCAGCCCGTTCACTATGTTTTATACTAACCGCGCGGTTTTTTCATAAAAACCCCCGGTTTGTATAAAACCCACTTATTTATCCATCGCCTTGAGAATCATTTGCGTGTGACCCTCTAGGCCCAAGTACCAGTCTAGTTAATAGCCCAACAAGCCCAGTGACTCCTCACTGGCTTTATTAATCAATTAATAACCCTTTATTAATTAATTAATCAATCGAATTGATGTCGCACATCGAATTCGACCGGGCCTCCGATCACGTTGGGTGCCAAGCAACACCGCGTGAACCCGGAAGGTATTGGGGTTAAGTAACCCACTCTTGGAACCTTTCCGCCGACAGTTACCGCGTGGATATAATCCTTCATTCGTACAATGCTCTCGAGTCAACTCAGGGTATGGCGTGCTGTCAAACCCTAACCGGTCGACTCACTTGGATTGGATGCCGCTGATGAATATCGGAAAACTCCTTTCCTGATATTATCATCTGCCCTGGCCAGGGACTTCCGCGCATCCTTCCTAGAGCATTCTCTCTCTAAGTACCGAGAGCGAACGATTCCTTATTGACACACAATTCCCTTCGACGGTATTCTGCTGTACCCAATCCTTGGCGTATTAGAATCCCGTGGCTAGAGATTCGTAAACCAAGGTCAAAGCACAGAAGTCCACCGACAAGGTGTCCTTGGTGTCTCAGGTCCGAGGACCATCCACGCAACTACGACAATAGAATCAAGCTGGTTGACAGTGAGGTACAATACCATCCAGCGATTTAGTCGGATCAGTTCAGTGAACTCATTCTCCAATGAGCACCTACAGATTCGCCTTAGTGTCTCCACACAAGTGACTTATGAGATCAGTCACCCTCATCATATGAGCAGGAGTAATCTGTACTAGTCTAACCAGATATCTGATGTCCTTCTCGGATATCCTCCGACTAGGAACGATTAAGAATATGTGTGTTTAAGTGACCAGTCTCATTAGTATGATCTCATCATAATCTGATCACTATAGCACATATTCACGGACTTCATTATGAAACGATAATTAATGCGATTTACACATAATGAATATTATGCCATTATATTAATAAATGAACAAGATTTACATAGTCAGATTGGCTTGTAGGCCACTTAAACTAACAATCTCCCACTTGGACTAAAACCAATCACCTTTATACAATAAGCCTATAGACTCTAGATGACGCTCAAACACAATTTGAGCCAACGGCTTTGTCAGTGGATCTGCTACATTGTCCACGGATGGAACTCTTTCCACTACTACATCTCCTCTGGATAAGATGAAAGCGCCTCATAATATCTTTCGATTTCTGATGAGACCACGGCTCTTTCACTTGTGCAATAGTCCCATTGTTGTCGCACAACAGCGGAACATGATCAAGGATACAGGGAACTATGTCAAGGTCGGTGATGAACTTCTTCGACCACACTACTGCCTTGAAAGCTTTAGCTGCTGTGATGTGCTTAGCTTTAGTCGTCGAATCTGTAGTGGTTACTTGCTTGGAACTCTTCCAGCACACTGCGCCTCCGTTCAATGTAAATACGAATCTAGATGTAGACTTGCTATCATCTGGATCTGACTGGAAACTCGAGTCAGTAAAGCCTCACTGTTTCAAGTCACCACCTCCATAGACAAGAAACATATCCTTAGTTCTTCTCAAGTACTTAAGGATACATTTCACTGCCTTCCAGTGCTCTTCGCCTGGATAAGCCTGAAATCTGCTCGTAACACTTAGAACAAATGCAACATCAAGCCGTGTACATAGCTTGGCATACATGATAGATCCTATGGCAGAGGCATAGGGTATTCTATCCATGAATGCTCTCGCATCAGGAGTCTTAGGAGACTGCTCCTTTGAGAGACTAATTCCATGTCTCATCGGTATGAGACCTCTCTTGGAATTTTTCATGCCAAACCTTTTGACTATGGTATCTATGTACAAGGATTGGGTCATTCCAAGCATCCTCTTTGATCTATCTCTATAGATCCGTATTCCCAATACGTAGGATGCCTCTCCCAAATCATTCATGGAGAAGTTTTTCGACAGCCAGATCTTTACTGATGACATCAAAGCTACATCATTCCCAATGAGTAGTATGTCATCTACGTAAAGAACTAGAAAAGTGACTGCACTCCCACTGGTCTTCTTGTACACACAAGGCTAATCTTCATTCTTAATGAAGCCATAAGACTTGACAGTCTCGTCAAGTCTTATGTTCCAGCTCCGGGAAGTTTGCTTCAGTCCATAAATGGACTTCTGAAGCTTGCACACTTTATCTGGAGATTTTTTGGATGTGAAACCTTCTGATTGTATCATATACACCTCTTCCTCAAGGTTACTATTGAGGAAGGCAGTCTTCACATCCATCTACCAGATTTCATAATCAAAATGTGCAGCAATGGCGAGTAGAACTCTGATCGACTTTATCATGGCAACTGGTGAGAAAGTCTCGTCATAGTCAATTCCTTGCCTTTGACGATATCCCTTTGCCACCAACCTTGCCTTATAAGTGTCGATCCATCCATCAGCACCGATCTTTCTCTTAAAGATCCACTTGCAACCGATGGGTACAATACCCTCGGGCAAGTCCTCCAAGTTCCAAACTTGGTTGGTGTATGATGAGGCAGAATCCGATTCGGCCCATTAAAACAAGCCCAAACCCAGTTCAGCCCAGCAGCAGCAGTACAAGGCCCTCAGGGAGCCTTCGGCCCATCTTCGGCCCAACAGCCCTCGGCCCGTAAGCAGCACCGTTGCTCCCGGCCCAACAGGCTTCGGCCCGTCAGCGGCCCATCAGCCTACGGCCCGGTAGCGGCCCGGCAGCCCCAGGCCCAGTAGGCTTCGGCCCATCAGCGGCCCAACCCCCTTCGGCCCGATAGCCGAGTTCGGCCCACTCCGGTGGAGGACTAGGCACTATGGCGGTTTACCAGTAAGCCCGGACATAGTCCTACATCAGCAGTCACCGTTAACCATCCCCTATCCTTTGCTATAAATACACTGCTATTTATTGCCAAAGGTATGCAATTCTATGCCTCCGAGACCCTCAAGGACTATAGTCTAAAAAGCATTAAAGCTACTCTTTGCCTTCTGAATCGAATCATCTTCAGGAGCTAACTTGACCGTCGGAGGGGGTTCCCTAGGGCTGAACCCGGGGACTCCTACTGACCGGTTTCTTCTTCTTTCCCTCCTGCAGGGGCTCGGTTCGAATCATCGCCGACCTCTCCGAGTCGGTCTCGGCCGCCGATCTCGAACTCCTCTCCTTGGTCTCGACGCCGTGCGCCGGCTGCCCCCACGACCGGAGGAGACTCGGTATCGCGCCTTCGTCCGCCGAAGAAGCTTCGGCCCACTGTCCGAAAGCAAGCCATCAACCGATCGAGCCACCTTCGGCCTCAGACCTCCGGCTTCACCTTCGCCTCCCGTGGGCTGGTACACTTCGTCCGAAGGAGGCTCGGCCCCGCCTCGCACCGGCCGTTTCTTCAGGAACCCCGGCTCCGTATCCTCAGGCCGGCTGTCAGCCATCCGAAGGCACCTCGGCTTCGCACTCAGCAGGCCACCGCCCGAGGCCTCTGATCCTCACCTTGTCCCGGATCCCCGTCGGGCCTCTCATACGGATCCGATCCAGCTCCGGATCCATTATCTTCGGATTCCATCTTCGGAGTCCGGTCGTGGTAGATCCAGACTACATCACGTGGCGCCGTCTGTGGGAAACAAGCAAACAAGTCATGTCGCAACGACCTGTCACCCGACGATCCGGACAGAGCGAGGCAGAGGCACGGGAAGCCTCGGCACAGCTACTGCCGTCCGAAGGCGCCCCTTGTGCTCCGACAAGCGCGACTCTGCCAGTCATACCAGAGTCCCTTGTCGCGGAAGACAACCGGGTGGGAGTACTCCAGCAGCAGATAGCAACGCTGGCAACTACCGTCAAATCCCTAGCGCCTCTTCAGGAGATGGTATCCGCCATCGCCCAGCGCATGGGATCGATGGGACAGCTTCCTCAACAAGCACCGCTCCCTCCACTTTACCCGGTTCAAGATGCGAGGCTCCGTCCAGCACCCGCACCGGTTTTCCCTGACGAAACCGCCTTAGCGTACAGCAAGCCCTCGGCGCTACCTGCCCGAGCCCCTCGCGTCAATCGCCTGACAAAGCAAGGCTTTGCTTCGTCCGAATTCCGCCCGGTCAGAACCGGTGGACAGTCAGTCGCCACCTCAACCGTCCCGGACCTGGACCGACGGCTAGTGGCGATGCGTAAGGAAATGCAGCAGATGGTGTCTCGGCCGTACGGGGCACCTCTGGCCAGCAACATCCTGGAGCGGACCCCGTTCACGGCGGAGCTCTTGGCTACCGAGGTGCCTCCCAATTTCAAGCTGCCGAAAGGCCCCCTCTACAACGGAATTACAGATCCGGTCTGTCATCTCCAGAGGTTCAGCGCATATCTCTCGGTCCGAGGGGTCACCGAGGCAGTCCGCTGCCGACTCTTCCCCCTCACCCTCGAGAAGACTGCTCTGACCTGGTTCGAAGCACTGGCCCCCAACTCCATCCACTCCCTAGTCCAGTTGGGCCAGCTGTTCATCGACCAGTTCTATGATGCCACCCGGCAGTGTAAGACATCGGCCAGCCTATTAGCCATCCGGTAAGGCCCCACCGAAACTCTCCAGGAGTATTTCACCAGGTTTCGGACCGAGGCCGCCCAAATCCCAAACCTTGATAGCTCGATCGCGGTCTCGGCCGTGATCAGCGGGTGTCGGGACGAAGGGCTCCTCGGCTCCATCGGGAAACGCCATCCCCCTACCTTCCAGGACCTCGTAGCCCGGGCACACAAGTATGTCAACCGGGAGGCCCTGATGATATCTAAAGGTAAAGGCGTAGCCGACGCAGCTTCGGCACCTGCCCCCCAGGTGGTCCGCCCTCGGCCCGAAGACCAGCAGTCCTCCCGAAAGCGGTATCGCAGGGAGGAATGGGACTGAGAGAGGCGATGGGACCCGCAACAGCGGCATCTGCCATTGCCTGCTCCCCCTTCCCAAATGCTCATGGAGATGAAGGGCTTGATCCGACAACCAGAGCGGCATTATTCAAAGACCGCGTCAACCCGATCCGAGGGCGGCTCCGGCCATTAGTATCGGATCGGCATGATATTTTTTTCTAAGTCCGCAGGTCCTTCGATCCGACAAATGGCTCTCGGCCATGTAATCCGGATCAGGACGCGGCATGGTTCTTCAAAGTCCGCGGGTCCTTCGATCCGACGAATGGTTTCGGCCATGTATTTCTGGATCAGGACGCGGCATGGTTTTTCTAAGTCCGCGGGTCCTTCGATCCGACGAATGGTTTCGGCCACGTATTTCCGGATCAGGACGCGGCATGGTTTTTCTAAGTCCGCGGGTCCTTCGATCCGACGAATGTTTTCGGCCATGTAATCCGGATCAGGACGCGGCATGGTTTTCTTAAGTCCGCGGGTCCTTCGATCCGACGAATGGCTCTCGGCCATGTATTTCCGGATCAGGACGCGGCATGGTTTTTCTAAGTCCGCGGGTCCTTCGATCCGAAGAATGGTTTCGGCCATGTATTTCCGGATCAGGACGCGGCATGGTTTTTCTAAGTCCGCGGGTCCTTCGATCCGACGAATGGTTTCGGCCACGTATTTCCGGATCAGGACGCGGCATGGTTTTTCTAAGTCCGCGGGTCCTTCGATCCGACGAATGTTTTCGGCCATGTAATCCGGATCAGGACGCGGCATGATTTTCTTAAGTCCGCGGGTCCTTCGATCCGACGAATGGCTCTCGGCCATGTAATCCGGATCAGGACGCGACATGGTTTTCTAAGCCCGCAGGTAACCGTGCCGCTTCGGCCATGTACCGGTTCGGGAAGCGGCACGGTATATTTATAAACCCGCAGGTAACCTGATCTGAGGGTGGCTTCGGCCACGTATACCCGATCGGGGAGCGGCATGGTTCTTCAAACGAAGCATATACCGTATTACTTCTTCGAGAAAGCTTCGGATTTTACTCTCGCCATCTCAGAACTGAGGAAGACGAGAGTGGGGGGCTATGTGATGAGGCAGAATCCGATTCGGCCCATTAAAACAAGCCCAAACCCAGTTCAGCCCAGCAGCAGTAGTACAAGGCCCTCAGGGAGCCTTCGGCCCATCAGCGGCCCAACAGCCCTCGGCCCGTAAGCGGCACCGTTGCTCCCGGCCCAACAGGCTTCGGCCCATCAGCCTACGGCCCGGTAGCAGCCCGGCAGCCCCAGGCCCAGCAGGCTTCGGCCCATCAGCGGCCCAACCCCCTTCGGCCCGATAGCCGAGTCCGGCCCACTCCGGTGGAGGACTAGGCACTATAGCGGTTTACCAGTAAGCCCGAACATAGTCCTATATCGGCTGTCACCGTTAACCATCCTCTATCCTCTGCTATAAATACACCGCTATTTATTGCCAAAGGTATGCAATTCTATGCCTCCGAGACCCTCAAGGACTATAGTCCAAAAAGCATTAAAGCTACTCTTTGCCTTCTGAATCGAATCATCTTCAGGAGCTAACTTGACCGTCGGAGGGGGTTCCCTAGGGCTGAACCCGGGGACTCCTACTGACCGGTTTCTTCTTCTTTCCCTCCTGCAGGGGCTCGGTTCGAATCATCGCCGACCTCTCCGAGTCGGTCTCGGCCGCCAACCTCGGACTCCTCTCCCTGGTCTCGACGCCGTGCGCCGGCTGCCCCCACGACCGGAGGAGACTCGGTATCGTGCCTTCGTCCACCGAAGAAGCTTCGGCCCACTGTCCGAAAGCAAGCCAGCAACCGACCGATCCACCTTCGGCCTCGGACCTCCGGTTTCACCTCCGCCTCCCGTGGGCTGGTACACTTCATCCGAAGGAGCCTCGGCCCCGCCTCACGCCGGCCGTTTCTTCAGGAAACCCGGCTCCGTATCCCCTCGGGCTGGCTGTCAGCCATCCGAAGGCGTCTCGGCTTCGCACTCAGCAGGCCACCGCCCGAGTACCATCCGGCCTCTGATCCTCACCTTGTCCTGGATCCCTGTCGGGCCTCTCATACGGATCCGATCCAGCTCCGGATCCATTATCTTCGGATTCCATCTTCGGAGTCCGGTCGTGATAGATCCAGTCTACATCAGTGTACATGGACTGGATTTCTGAGTTCATGGCTTCTCGCCATTTCCCGGCTTCTGGGCCTTCTATGGCCTCCTGGTAGGTTTTAGGATCATCATCCTCATTATATTCTACCTTAGACTCACCTTCAGCAATATGTCCCACATATCGTTCGGGTAGTCTAGGTACTCTACCAGATCTACGAGGCTCATCTGTGTGTACCTGAACAGATTCAGGAACTGACATCTCATCTGATGATAATGTAGCTGTTCGGGGATCTGGAACCTCTTCCAGTACTATTTTACTCCCACTGTCTTTCTAGAGAAGGTATTCCTCTTCCAGGAAGACAGCTTTCCTGGCGACAGACACCTGTTGTTCACCAGGATGGAAAAAATAATATCCAAAGGTTTCCTTTGGATATCCCACAAACCTGCATTTATTAGTTCGTGATTCCAGCTTGTCTGGATCATGCCTCTTTACATGAGCCGGACAACCCCAGACTTTAACATGTTTAAATTATGCTTTCCTGCCTTTCCATATCTCATATGGAGTAGAGGCTACAGACTTGCTGGTTACTCTGTTTAGTAGGTATGCTGCTGACTCTAGAGCATACCCCCAGAGGGATACTGGTAATCCTGAAAAGCTCATCATGGATCGCACCATGTCCAACAAGGTGCGATTCCTCCTTTCTGATACACCATTCATCTGTGGTGTATATGGAGGGGTCAGCTGAGAAAGGATACCATTATCCTTTAAGAATTGTGTGAAATTAGTACTCAAGTATTCTCCTCTTCGATCTGATCGAAGAGCTTTAATACTCTTTCCTAATTGCTTCTCTACCTCATTCTTGAACTCCTTGAACTTTTCAAATGCTTTCGACTTGTACTTCATTAAGTACACGTAGCCGAATCTTGAGAAGTCATCGGTGAACGTGATGAAGTAAGAAAAGCCACCTTTGGCTTGGGTGGACATTGGACCACATACATCTGAATGTATTAGTTCTAAAATGTCCTTGGCACGTTCTCTATGTCCAGTAAATGGAGATTTTGCCACCTTTCCCATAAGGCAGGATTCACATGTTGCAAACGATTCGTAATCGAATGCAGTTAAGTAACCATGCTTGTGCAACTTTTGCAACCTGCTTTCGCCAATGTGCCCAAGTCTACAATGCCACATGTAGGCTTGGTTCACACAATTCTTGCTCTTCTTAAGAGCATTATCAATATGAAGATTGTAATAAGAAACATCTAATAGATATAGACTGTTGACTAAAGATGCTGAAGCTATTGATTTATTACCATAATAAATCGAACAACTTCTATTCTCAATAGTCAACCTATATCCTATCTTGTCCAAACAAGATATTGATATGATGTTCTTTATTATGCTAGGAACAAAATAACAATCTTCTAATAGTAAGGTGTCTCCCGATGGAAGCTTGAGGTTTGCTGTCCCAATAGCAATTGCCGCAACTTTTGCGCCGTTTCCTAGCCTCAATTCCACCTCGCCTTGTCTCATCTTGTGCTTACTTGTCAGCATCTGTGCATCATGACAGATATGAGAAGCACATTCGGTATCCAATACCCAAGATGTGGAATCTCTTACTGACAAGTTGATATCTATCATATAGATATCTGAAGCTTCAGACAGCTTCACTCTTCTATGAGCTTTATCGTTAAGGAACTTCTTGCAGTTCCTCTTCCAGTGACCATACTGCTTATAGTAGAAGCAGTCACCCTTCATTACTCTTTTGCCTTTGTCCTTCGATCCTTTATCGTTAGCTGTCATCTCTACTTCAGGAGCATCCAATGCCGATTCAATAGGAGGATCAGCTCCAGGAACGAAGTCAATGTGCTCAGATCTGAAGACATTCTTCAGGCTTCTGAACCAATCTGAGTAGATCAGGTAAGTCAAAAGGGCATCAAGTATGCCACGGAGTGGGTTATTCGACGACATAATTCCCTACATGAGATAAGTAAAATCTATTTAGTAGATGTTCAATTATTAAAATTTAAAACAAGACATGGTCTTTTGTTCAAGTTTAACTCCCACTAATTTTCGACGGACTGTATAACCCTCAGTTATACAGAACAGGAGACGCCGACAGTCTCCTAGTGGGGATCATAATCTCAATGACTTGCACTACAGCCTTGTGGATAGCACAACAAACTGTAATACAATCAAAGAGCACCCAACTCATGGGACTTGCAACTCCTTGCAATATCTGATTATGGCTTCGGTCCCTAGAGATTTAATGGCCTTGTGGATAGCACAACAAACCGTTAATTCTGGTCTAAGCTCACCATTGTTACGCGACGAGCATAGATTTGCATGCAGTCCTTGTGGATAGCACAACAAAGCTACATGGTTCCTCTACCCCGATCATATAGGCATCTAATGCCATAGCCACAATTTATCCTCCCAATTAAGCAGGCCTTATGGATAGCACAACAAACCTGCCTAAAGTGATTCGAATCCTATGACTATAACGATGGTGGACCACGCGGTAAGTTCTCAACTACTCGCGTTACGGCTTAGAGTTTATCTGAGGGTATTTAGATAACTTTTATCTTGGTCTCTCCTAGGTGATAGTATAAAAATATATCGTATATATTTAGTAAGTACTATACCTGCTTTGATTCATAATCAAAAGAAAATAATGCATCACATACATGTCTAGTGTGGTCATGGATAGCACAGTGGGTTTGATTGGAGCCAACAGTCAAACGCACACACAATCTAACACAACAATTATATTAGATAACCTGCAAGCACATAGGCAAGAGATCTCCATCTTTTCGCCTTCCTAGTTGCAGTTGTGGATCGTCCTCGTTCCTTCCTCGGTAGCCTCGATCATATTACATTAATTCTATAATTACATGTAATTAGAAGAGAGCCTTATGACGAGTACAAGAGAGAGGGAGGTAGAAATACATCAGAGAATGAGAGAGGGAGAGATACGCAGATCTCTATTTATTAACAATTAATAAACATCCATCATTCATCTACGATTCACACAAACACATCATTCATCACATGAACAATTAAATAAGTGCATATTCATGACCACGGCGTGTTTTAAACATCCACACAAGATTCAGCACATCACATGGCTAAAATAAAAGAGTTTTCAAAATAAATAATTTTGGCTTTCAAAAAGCTGGGATCCAATCAAAATTGGTATTTGAATTTCGAAAACACTTTTAATTAAATTAATCATGCAATTAAATCAAAATTTAAAAGCAATAAACATACATCATATGTGCACACACTCCAAATTAATAATTCCAGATTATTCCATGCCAATTAGAATAATTCTAATAATCTAACACTTAGATTAAACCCTATTAATAATCTAACAATTAGACTATTAATAACTAATCTAACTCTTAGACTAGTCCATCAAAGTTAATTAATAATTTAACACTTAAATTATTAATTAACTCTAATTATTAATTAACTACTAATCTAACTCTTAGATTAGTTAATTTAAAATCAATTATTAACTTAACACTTAAATTAATAATTAACTTTAATTAATTAATAATTACTAATCTAACTATTAGATTAGAAGATTAATGTTAATCATTAATTTAACCCTTAAATTAATAACTAATAATAATAATTAAAGACTTCTATTCTAACACTTAAATTAGTCATTTAAGTCAATTATTAATTTAACAATTAAATTAACAACTAACTCAAATAATTAATTAACAATTAGATGAAATAATAGTTAATAATCTAACAATTAGACTAATAACTATAAATAACTAATTTAACATTCAAATTAGTTAAATTAAGGTTAATAATCAATTTAACATTTAAATTAATATTAACCCCAACTAATTAACAACTAATTGCTAGTTAATAAATCCTTAATTAACTAATGACTCAAAATCATCAAGCCTAAATAAAATAAAATTGAATAATAAATTTTAATTTTCAAAACCCTTTTGAACTTTAAAATTAAAATCCAATTCACAAATTTTCTAATGGGCTAAATTGGGGTTCAATAGGGTTTTAAAAAATAGAATAGGGCTCAGCCATCTGGTTGAGCCATAGGGCTCGGGCCCTGGCCGAGCCAGGGCTCGGACCAGGCGCCCACAGTGGGCGCTTGGCTCGAACCTGGTTCGACCAGGCCCCCCAGACCCGGTCTGGGCCGATCCGACCGGCTCGGGACCAGGTCTCCCCCACCCCTAACCCTAACATGTTTTGCAGGTGCACGGTGGGGCGGCCAGCGGCGGGGAGGAGCTACAGGGCTCCGACGGCCGGGCCACCGGCGCCGCCCTGCCCCGCCGGCGGTGCCCTCGTCGCCGGCGGTGACCCCGGCACCGGCAGGCACGCCGGTGGGTACCGGTTAGGGGCATTAACCGAGCCCCAAAAAACCACCAGATTTCTGATTTTGCAGGGTTTAAGACCATCTTTGGGCTCGATTTTACAGCTCTTCAAGGCCACTCATGCGCCGGCTATCATGCCCGGTGGGTAGTGGTGACTATCACCAAGAGATCCGGAGATCTAGCCCGCCATCCCAACGCTTGGGAGGCATGTACGAAGCCGCCGAAAAGCCCCGGTTCATCATCTCATGAAGAACTCCGAAAACCCCAAAATTAATTTCGAAAATTGCAGAATATTAATCAAATTAACCGTGTTCATCACATGAACACAAATCCAACAATTAATCGAAGTTAAAGCATGGAATAACTCAGGAAAAAATTAATTCGGAGATCGAAACGGGACGAGAAATAGTGGAATCTAGCTCTGATACCACTGTTGGGTTTTCTTGGGTTTCTCCGGATCGCTCACGCAGCGGAAAATAAAATATTAAAACAGTGATCCGTTCCCGTTTCGAAAATCAAAATTCGATTATCGGATAATCGAAGTTCTCACCGTGTGCGGATTTGAATCCTCAACCGTTCGGTTCCGTCGGTGAGACACCACAAGCCACGCAAGCGCCCGACCTCTAGCGAAGTCCACGCGATCCTCCTCGCGACGGATATCCTCACGTTCTTCGTTCTTCGCAGCCCACGAATCCTCCGCCGGTCGCCGCATCGATCGCCGCAACGCGCGGACAATTTCCCGTCGAACAGGATTCGGAGAAGCGGCGGAGCAGATCTAGATCTGTCTGGACGTCAGAGAGAGAGGGAAACAGAGGAGGGTGGCTAAGGTTAGTAGCAGCTTGGCCTGCTCAGCCCGTGCGCTATGTTTTATACTAACCGTGCGATTTTTCATAAAAACCCCCGGTTTGTATAAAACCCACTTATTTATCCATCGCCATGAGAATCATTTGCGTGTGACCCTCTAGGCCCAAGTACCAGTCCAGTTAATGGCCCAACAAGCCCAGTGACTCCTCACTGGCTTTATTAATCAATTAATAACCCTTTATTAATTAATTAATCAATCGAATTGATGTCGCACATCGAATTCGACCGGGCCTCCGATCACGTTGGGTGCCAAGCAACACCGCGTGAACCCGGAAGGTATTGGGGTTAAGTAACCCACTCTTGGAACCTTTCCATCGACAGTTACCGCGTGGATATAATCCTTCATTCGTACAATGCTCTCGAGTCAACTCAGGGCATGGCGAGCTGTCAAACCCTAACCGGTCGACTCACTTGGATTGGATGCCGCTGATGAATATCGGAAAACTCATTTCCCGATATTATCGTCCGCCCTGGCCAGGGACTTCCGCGCATCCTTCCTAGAGCATTCTCTCTCTAAGTACCGAGAGCGAATGATTCCTTATTGACATACAATTCCCTTCGACGGTATTCCGCTGTACCCAATCCTTGGCGTATTAGAATCCCGTGGCTAGAGATTCGTAAACTAAGGTCAAAGCACAGAAGTCCACCGATAAGGTGTCCTTGGTGTCTCAGGTCCGAGGACCATCTACGCAACTACGACAATAGAATCAAGCTAGTTGACAGTGGGTACAATACCATTCAACAATTCAGTTGGATCAGTTCAGTGAACTCATTCTCCAATGAGCACCTACAGATTCGCCTTAGTGTCTCCACGCAAGTGACTTATGAGATCAGTCACGCTCATCATATGAGCAGGAGTAATCTGTACTAGTCTAACTAGATATCCGATGTCCTTCTCGGATATCCTCCGACTAGGAACGATTAAGAGTATGTGTTTAAGTGACCAGTCTCATCAGTATGATCTCATCATAATTTGATCACTATAGCACATATTCACGGACTTCATTATGAAACGATAATTAATGTGATTTACACATAATGAATATTATGCCATTATATTAATAAATGAACGAGATTTACATAGTCAGATTGGCTTGTAGGCCACCTAAACTAACAATATGAGCATGAGTAATCTGTACTAGTCTAATCGGATATCCGATGTCCTTCTCGGATATCCTCTGACTAGGAACGATTAAGAATATGTGTGTTTAAGTGACCAGTCTCATTAGTATGATCTCATCATAATCTGATCACTATAGTACATATTCACGGACTTCATTATGAAACGATAATTAATGCGATTTACACATAATGAATATTATGCCATTATATTAATAAATGAACGAGATTTATATAGTCAGATTGGCTTGTAGGCCACCTAAACTAATAGCTCTCGCATCAGTTTTTTTGTAGAAAGCTCGACCAACGAGAAAAAGTGTTTGGCCCAAGCCAAAAAGAGGTTGATCCACTTCATTTGCCAAGCGAATGATCTTCGCTTCGCGGGAACAATAAAAACCACCATCTCGCTCTTTCCTTTCTTTGGTGCTACCTTTTTCTTTCTAGGGGATGGGGTTGGAGTGTATAATAACCTCTTTTTTTAGGATGCCCGGGAACAACTCCTAGGTCAATTAAGTCAAAAATGTTGGAATCTCATGGGTAAAGGATAAGGCGCTTGCGAAATTGATAGAGAAATTCATAGACCTAGGTGGGATAGGAGAATGAACAAGGGAATAGAGATGATGATAGAGATCATACTTAGAAATAGAAGAATTCCGTACGGGTACAATGATTATTTGAACGAAGTGCAAAAAATGCGATCTTTTTTGTCTAATAAAACACACACCGCAAGCGCCTTAATGGAGTCGGTAAAGATCAAATTTGTTTATCAAAGTGCTTCTTCGATTACTCAAGACATCTCTTTTCAACTGAGAACAATTCATTTCGTTCCATTTTGAGTCACATAGTGAAGGATATTCCATTAATAATGCCTGATGGGGGAGAATCCGATTCGGCCCATTAAAACAGCCCAACGCTGGGATCAGCTCAGCAGCGCTAACAGTTAGAGGCCCACTGGCAGCCTTCGGCCCACCAGCGGCCCTCGGCCCAGTAGTAGCCCAGTGGTCCTCGACCCATCAGCGGCCCAGCGGCCCTCAGCCCAGTGGTCCTCGGCCCTTCAGCGGCCCAGCGGCCCTCGGCCCAGTTGGCTTCAGCCCACTAAGCGGCATCCGGCCCAACAACGCCCCCCCCCCCCCTTTCGGCCCAGTAGCTATATCCAGCCCACTCTGGTGGGAGGGTTAGGCGCTATGGCGGTTTATCAGTAAACCCAAAACATAGTCCTATATCGGCTGCCACCACTAAGCAACCTCTATCCTCCGCTATAAATACACGGCTATTTATTACCAAAGGTATGTCTTCGGGACCAAGGACAACAATCCAAAAGCATTAAAGCTGCCTCTTCTTCCTTCCCTTCTGAATCGAATCTTCTTCAGAAGCTAACTTAACCGTCGGAGGGGGTTCTTTTGGGCCGAAGCCCGGGACTCCTACTGACTGGTTCTTCTTCTTCCTCCTTCTGCAGGGGCTTCGGTTTGAATCTTCGCCGACCTCTCCGAGTCGGTCTCGACCACCGACCTCGGGTTTACTCCCCCTGGTCTCGACGCCATTCGCCGGCCGATCCGCCTCGATCGAAGGAGTCTCGACTTCGCCCCGGGCGAGCCTTCACCCGAGTACCTCTCGGCTTCGGATCCTCAGCCCCGTCTCCGCCCTCGTCTCGTCCCGGATCCCCGTCGGTCCTCTTCATCGATCTGATCCAATTTCGGGTTCCAGTCTCGAAATCCGACCGTGATAAGCTTCGGCAACATCAATGCCAAAAGGGGTGGAGGGGATACGTATTTGTTGTTCAAGTCGATCAGAGGGTGCGGAAATAGCTAGAACTGAATGCGGAAAGTATGGAAAACATCTTTACATGTATTTAACCAGAAAATAGATTATGCTCCTGCGAAAGTATCTACTCGTTACGGAATCTCAGGTGTCAAAGTGCGGATCTCATATAGTCAAAAAAAGAAGGGGCGTGCTATATCCGAAATGTACGAAATTTCGTAAGTATCGTAAAGGCAGATGTAGTAGGGGTCGCGAACCGGACGGTACACAACTTCGTTTTGGAAGATATGGCACCAAAAGTTGTAGAGCTGGTCGTCTGTCAGATCGAGCCATTGAAGCAGCGCGTCGGGCCATAATCGGACAATTCCATCGTGCTATGAGCGGACAATTCCGAAGAAATGGTAAGATATAGGTAAGAGTTCTCGCAGATCTTCCTATTACGGGGAAACCTACAGAAGTGAGAATGGGAAGAGGAAAAGGAAATCCTACGGGTTGGATTGCTCGTGTGTCCACGGGACAAATCCCATTTGAAATGGATGGTGTGAGTTTGTCAAATGCTCGACAAGTCGCTACATTAGCGGCGCATAAAACATGTTCATCAACCAAGTTTGTTTAGTGGTCGTGATTGGTTAGTGGGAAAAAAGCGGCTGGGACTCAAAAGAATTTGGCGAAGTGTTTGTTCCTGAACGACGGAAGTGGAAAGAAGGAGAGGGCCGAGACCACTAAATAGTTACGCGCAGCCCCGATCAAAAAGAAAATGCCTTCCTTGATGACTAAGGTTGTAGGAGTCAATTCCCAGGTCTTTCTTCTGTTAATCCATAGCAGGTCGCACCTCATTTCTTTAAGCTGGAAAGGTCTAATGTGAAACTGAGGTTTCCTATCAAGCCAAGGAAGTGGGTTCCCCGAGAAAGTCCCTCCCTGCAGGCCGAGCCGTTGGGCATTGCATTTAACTCGCGTCAAATATTCTAATCCACAACCAAACCATGGCAACTTATGGTCAGTTCCGGTCAAATTGTATCGACATATATATGATAAATAGCCGGCCTATGCCTATTTGTAGCCAACCCGTACTGATAAGCAATCCTTACTCCCAAAAGTCTGTCGATCCCATGCAGTCAATGCCATGGGTGTGCTTAAGAGATTGCTATGAGACTCGTACAAACAAGTAGTTGACTTCCGTACTTTACTTCATGCTTAGTAAGGCGCTTGCGGCGAAGGAAAGCGGGAAGCTAGCAAGCGGAGCAGAAGGCGCTTGCGTCGAGCTCTTTTTAGAATCATGGACATTAGAGGGTCAGTCACGCGTACTAGACTTTAAATGAAAGCCCATCCCTGTGGAGTCAAGTTATGAAGGCTCCACTTGACAGGCCCAAAAGGTGCCTAAACTCGTGACAATCTGCGATTCCGATTCGACACATTGACATGCTGAATAGAATGCCTCGCGCCTACTCTGTCTATCCGAAGTGGGACTTCCCTAACGAGACTCCGTATCCAAACCAACTAATGGCATCAGGCTTTGACCTTCCCCGAGGTCAATTGTAAGGACTGAGGTTTCGGGTTCTGTGTTCGGGTCGGGTTCGGGACGGATCCCCTGGTTTGGACCCTGGAGGGGTCTTGAGATTTCTGGCTGAATGGCGTCAGCACTTGTCGACGCCTTTCAAAAGGCGTCAGGGTGTGTGGACGCCATTTAGGTTTGCAGATTGTTGTGCCACGTGTGCGCCACGTGGGCGGTTTTCGGGCCGCGAGGGTACGGCCCCTGTCATTTCGTCTGAACGGCGTCCAGGTGGGTCGATGCGATTCAGACTGCGACATCTGCGATGTCAGGGCACGGCGCCAGAGCGTTGTCAGTACGGCCAGTCACATCGTCTGAACGGCGTCCACGGTGAGCGACGCGTTTTAGAGCGCTGTCAGTACGGCTGTCCTGTCAGACTGAATGGCGTCTGCCTCGATCGACGCGTTTTAGCTGGATTCGGATTGACCCCGCGAGCCTCCCCTTCCTTCCCTCATTCTCACCTTCACTCTCTCTCTCCTCGCCCTCTTCGCCCTCTCCGACGCTCTTCTTCCCCTTCCCTTCCTCTTCTTCCTCTTCCACCACTCCAACACCACCTTACCTCTCACTTCTACCTCCACCACTTCCTTCGCGGTGTTCCACTCTCCGGACGGCGGCCGACGTCCCGGCGGAGTGGCGGCGTCCTCGAGGGTACCGGCGGCGGTGTGCGGTGCGGCGGGACGGCGGCACGGAGCTTGGCGGAGTTCAAGAACCGGTAGGGGGACGAAACCTTGCATGTGTGCTCGTTTGCTTCTTGGTGTGATGTGGCGTGTTTGGGGTTAGATTGAGCATGTTTAGGGGGATTCCTTGTGGGAATGGCGATGTTTGTGGATGTGGTTTCATAGCATGATCATGGTGCTTGACGTTCTCATCTTCCCCTTTTGGTTTTGGGGCTTTTCGGGGTGCTTGGGGTTCAAGGGAGAGACCCTCGGGTCGAACCAGGAAACCTGGCTTCTGGCGCTAAATGGCGTCGTGCCTGGTCGACGCCTTTCCGAAAGACGTCGGGTCAGTACGACGCGTTTTAGGGCAGAAACCTCCCTGTTCGAGGTTTCCTGAGTTAGGGGTTCTGGCGCTAAATGACGTCATGTATGGACGACGCCTTTTGGAAGGACGTCGGGCCATCATGACGCCATTTAGGCAGGAAATGCCCCCGTTTAAGGGTTCTGCAATCTGGATTTCTGGGTTGAATGGCGTCTGGCTACCATGACGCGTTTTAAACGGCGGCTTCACTGGTGGACGCGTTTTAAGAGATAATCTGGTTTTTAACTGAACCCGTCTAAGGGACTTGAATGGCGTCGACCCCGGTCGACGCGATTCAAGACAGAACTGTCTTAACCCTGGTTTTTAAACATATGTTTCACTGTTGGCGGTTCTAAGGCATGTTTTACGTTGTACACTGAGACTGAGGACTTCTGTGTGTGTGGAATGGCATCATGTTATGTGTGTGTGTGCTTACACGACTGTGGATCGATATGACTGTGGTTTATGTTTGTCACCATGAACCGATGGGGACAGGGTCATGGTGTCTGTGAGGCATTGTGCCGTACCGGTGGGAGAAGGGGTACATGTGTGTTTTACCTTTGGCTGAGGGAAGCAGGATCGCCTTGAGCCCGACGGGCCGGAGTAGCCGGTGTGCTATCCGAGGGATCGCTGTTTGTCCTCAGCGGGTCGGGGTTTCCCTGTTTGTCGTGACAGCTTCCGGCGCGTTTCTTGCTGTGGAGCTGGTACTGGTGGGAGTTGGTTTACCCTTTAGCCACTGGGCCTGATGTGACCTTTGATCAAGGTTACGAGTGGTACCCTTAGCCCTTTGGCCTGACGCAGCCCGGGAGAGTTGGGTTTGTGGGAAGTTCCTGTAGCTTCGGCTTGACGGGGGTTCGCCGGTCCCCAGGGCCCTCCTGGAAGCGCTGAGGCCTAGCGTGGAGGCAATCCGGTGGTAGGACAGTAGTCTAGACTGCTTGTGTGCACACGTAGCTGGCAGTGGCGGTACACTGGTTCCAGCTAGTCCTAGTTTGGCTCACTGCCTCACCCTACAGTGCCCCGGAACACTGTAGGGGTGGACAGGCGTGAGCAGTGGTGGTAGTGTTGGGAGGCGACGTTTGACTTCGGTCGACAGTGTGGTTCAGTCGCTTCGTGGGCTTTGACTGTGAGACGTGACTTTGTGTTGGGTTCTTCGGGTTACTTGATACTGTTCTTGTTACACTGTTTATCGTACGGTTCCTATCAGGTTGAGTGCTATGTTTACTGCTTTACTTAATTGCCATATATTCCTGTTGTTACACTTGTGGGTGTGTGAGTGGGAGACTGGGGATCGGATGATCCCTACTGAGCCCAATTCTGGTGTGGCTCACTCCCTGCGGTTTCAGGTGTGGACCTCGTGGCGAGCGGAAGCGTGGTGTCTTCTTGGTGTGCGGACCAGCAGCTGTCTTAGTTCTGGGGTATGTCCCGATGTTGTTGTACTTTCCTTCTGCCTGTACTCATTTAATTTGTTGGACATGTAATTATTGTTGGATTGTATACGGACATTGTTATTTTACTTTCTGCGCACTCGTTCACCTCGTAGTCCGTGTGTTTGTTATATTTAGCCCTGTTTAGCAGTTACTCCTCCAGATGTGTTGTGTGAGATCCGGGTGTGAACCCGCAGCTAACGGGCCGACATCCATTTAGTGACCGGGTCTCCGGTCATAGGATGGCGGGTCGTTATAGGATGGCGGGTCATTGGTTGACTCTCAGCTCAAGCCCCAGCCTAGCATAGGTTGGCAGTTTATGGACAAAACGGGGCATAGTTCAGGATCTGGGATAGGCAAAGAAGAACAAGGAATTCAAGAACCTATCTTTGAAAATCTGACCAGTGGAGGACTCAAATTGGGTTACATACTAACCAAATCAACTGAAGAATCAGGAAAATGGAATCTCTTGGATCACTTTGTGAAGGAAAGTCAAGAGGTACTCAAGATACACTATCTTGAGAATGAGTTGAAAGAAACAGGCAATGAGGTCCAAAGAGAAGATGCAGAAGAGTTCGGTATACAGCTGCTGTTCTATGAACCAACCACTCGACGAGAAGGAGCCTCCTTAGTGAGGGATGAACAGGTACTCTCATTCCCTTACTATTTCACACACCTGCCCCTCCTAGGCTTTTATCACCGGTCGTAGCACACTCCTGGGGCAATTCTGCCATCATTGGGTCTGTGTCTCAAGGACCCACCTTTGCAACATGTCTGACTCACCCTCTGAGTCTTGTGCATAATCGCTTGGGGATTGGATAGCTTCCTCTTTATCCACAAGTTGTAGAGGTAGGTAAGTTCTTTCATTTTTAGTTAGCAAACAAGTGTAAATATTTGAAAATTGTTGAAAAGCTTTCCTTTGGATAGAAATCTATTTGAAGAAGTTTTATCCTCAAAATACAAAAAAATCAAAAATTTCAAAATCTCCCAAAAAAAATCAAATAGCCAAAAAGCATCAAAATATTTGTAAATATGTACATACTTTAATGGAAATGACAAAAAAATCAGAAAAGACACAAAATCCAATTGTCCGGTGACTGCCACGTAACCCCCTGTCTAGGTCTAGTTGCATGATAGGTTGGGATGACATTGCGGTTTGGCTAAGATTTTGGTCCACCAGAACCTTGGACACGTCTACTTTACTTTCATACGGATCCCTATGCTCATCATGAGATGCACACACCTGCACGTTTTTCAAAGAGAACCTGTTTAAAATGAGTTCCAAGTCTTTAGTGCACTGTCAAATGCAACCTTTGCTCTTCGTCTCTCGACCGATCAGGACAGTTGACGCCCTTAAACGGTCGAGCTCAGCAAACTGCGGTTCCTCAAAAAACCCGATAGATGTAACCCCTCAACAAAAAAGGGCCCAGAAATGAAATGTAAAGGACCAGAGCACGTGAAGAGGGCAGTGTCCCCGCAGGCGGAATATCAAATAACCCCAATAAATGTCAAGGGCGGAAAAGAAATACAAAAAAAAGAAAAACGGGTTCAAGCAATCATGAAAAAAGCCTGGTCGTGACCGTGCCTGGCCAAGAAATCCAATAAAGGCCTGAAAAGTCAAAATTGGGGCATCTAGGAGGTCAAAAGGAGTCCGTTTTGTCACAGCTTGTCCTTTTAACGGTTCTGTTGATCCTCCTGTGAGGTTTGTCTCCACAATTTCTTCACTTTTTCTCCCCCAAGGTTAGCACGAGATAGCTATCTAAAGACCAGACTTCATTTTAAAATGGTTCTTTTTCGAAAATCGTCACATGCTCACATGATCACAGGAGTCTAAAATGGGTGAAGAGTAATGTCGATGTTTCTGGTGAACTAATTTCTTAACCATAATCTCAATGTGTACCCTTACAACTTCGGGCTTAGGTCAACAATGCATGCGCGTCACCAATCGGTGCGACGGCGTCTGATTCCGGGTCAGCGTCGCGCGGTTGACCGTTAGGGTTCCAAGGTGTTTCATCATATACCTTCTAGATTGTGAGGAAAGAGACCCGGGTCGGGCAAATCATTTACCTCGAAAACTTTTTGGGCAAACTTGGTGGTCGGAAGCAGCTGGGAGCCTAAGCATGGCATGACGGTATTGTCATCAGTATGAGTCTTAACCGGTCAAGGTTAGTTTGAGGAGTCTAGAGGCCCAAATCAATCTAGATGTGAGCTTAGGATACCTGGGAAGTTGAGTGTGCATTTCCCTTTTATCATTCAACCAGCCTAAGTCTGGGCAGTCACCAGGTGGTCGGACAAAAAAAAACATGTTTTCATTCATCACACACCTCACTTGTTAATATCCACCAGCATTTGCATATTTACTTCTTGCATCAGTTTCAATATTCTTCCTTTTGTCTGGTTAGCAACACGGCCCCTTGACCCTATGCGAAGGCTAGGGAAAAGGTAGTTGCTCTATTTTGGGCAAGGGGCCGAAAACATATACTACTAACTGTTTTCCCCTCATCTTGTGCATACAGGAAAAGGATTCTATGTCCAAAAGGTGGACACTTTTGATGTCGAGTCGAAGCCAAAAGCAGCCGGATTGGCATTCTACTTTGAGAATGGCCATATCTTCCGTGCTGGCTTCGACTCGACAGGGACCTTTGTCCCTCGTTTCCTTGCAGCTCGACATTAAGATATTGTGGATCATTGATTATTTACATTTACTGATGTGCGTTCTTGCAGCTGCAGGGAATCCGAAGCAAGTAGGATTGAAGACACAGGAGGCTAATAACTTCGGGCGTATAGACTCTGAGTTCCTCTTTAAACAAAACAATGAGGAGTCTATATTCTCCAAGTTATTCGATTGGCCAATAAATCCCTCCTGTTTGCATTAGGAATTGCATTAGGAATTTGTTTTTCTAAATTTCAACCCAGCATGCATTTTGCATAAGCATCCACCCTCGCCCTAGGGGCAATGACCATAACTTATCACTCTGCTTAATCCATCGCTGATCCGTGATTCTAGCAGTTGTACGTCTGTTAGCCTTTTGAATTGCAAGACCCCTTTCTCCTTTTTTCAGCAAGTGCGCTTGAGAGTCTCATACTTGGCGATCCCATGATGCGCCAGGCCACCGCGCGCCCGTTGTGTTGAGAGTTCTTCAAGTCACACTCCTACACCTTTCATGCTCGAGATCCCCTTGGGCCAGATCGCTATATTCTGGTACGCCAAGGCCTCGCGGTTCCAGCACCCGAGTGTCCCACGGACTGTGATTCTCTAGTACTGAACTTTGTCCCTTTTCTTAAACCACTCTTGCAACTCGAATGGCTAGCTTTCATACATTTGCCGCATTCGCATATCATCCTTGGGGATAGCTCACTCCTTTTCGGGCTATCCAAAATCAGTTTCGATTTCCGGAACACCTATTTATCATTCCGTTCCACTCCACTGCAAAATAGGTGTCCCGGAGGGGCATTTGTAGACACCGATTTTGGACCACCCTTTTGGTCATGAACCCAGCCCATCATTAGCCCTTCATCACCAAAATCCCCTCATTTCAGCCATCTCAGCCCACTACCAGCTAGGCCCATTAACCAAATCCCGACTCTAGCCACCTTTTTCATGGAAGGCCAGCCAGTCCGCCTTCCACCCCCTTCGAAGGCCACCCCTCGCCTTCCACCACCTTCGAAGGCCACCCACCTTGCCCTCCACCCTTTTGGCCACCCTTTTTCACCTTTTCGTGGAAGGCCAGCCTGTCCGCCTTCCAACCCCTTCGAAGGCCACCCCCCGCCTTCCACCACCTTCGAAGGCCATCCACCTTGCCTTCCACCCTTCTACACTTTTTACCACCTTTTCGTGGAAGGCCAGCCCCTTGCCTTCCACCTCCTTCGAAGGCCACCCCCCGCCTTCCACCACCTTCGAAGGCCAGCCCCTTGCCTTCCACCTTTTTAGCCAACTTTTTCACTTTTTACCACCTTTCCGTGGAAGGCCGACCCCTTGCCTTCCACCTCCTTCGAAGGCCACCCCTTGCCTTCCACCACCTTCGAAGGCCACCCCTCGCCTTCCACCCCCTTCGAAGGCCAGCCGGGCCGCCTTCCACCACAAGAATGGAAGGCATGTCACCTGGCCGTCCACTCCTTAACCACCCCCTTGACTCCGTCTTCCCCACGATCTCCTCCACTCTCCGCCCTCGTTCCCCACCACTCCGACCACTCCCCACTCCGGCGACTGCCTCGTCCACTACCTCCGACCCTTGACCACTCCCTATTGGTCGAAGGGTGATTTACGGGGATTTAGACCCCTATTTCCTCCTATTTTTTCCTTCATCTATTTAAACCCCCCAGGTTCCCTCGAGCAGAGAGGTTGGGGGTTGGTTGGAGGAGGGATTAAGAAGGAGTCTCTTTCTCGGAGCGGGTCGGCTTTGAGGAGTTGAGCGGGCAAAGAGTCAGAAGGCTGTTTCATGAGGAACGTCACTCCAAATGGGCTTGTCTTCCTAACCCTCTTTTACTTTTTCACCTTTTTCACTTCATTGCATTTCCAATTTCCATCAATGCCGTAACATCCTCTCTCTTTCACTCTCTTTTACCTTCAACACATCATTTCACTCTTCACACACGAGCACTTATCTGCATGCATACATCCTAGGATGACTTAGCACCTTTTACCCCCAGAGGTTCCAAACAAAAATCGGGAGGTGGGTGGCCATAACATATGGTCACCTTCCCTCCCAAACACCCATCCGGTGCGTTTCCCTCTAATTTTAGTTATTTTTTATGTTTGCATGAACGGATCCTACATGTCACAGTTCTAATTGGGTTATTGTCTTTTCTTTGTCTGTCTTTTCTTTTCAGGGGCTCTTACCAGATTCTGCGCGTGCACTATCGAGCTCTCCTCCTCTGGCCGGCCGGAGGAAGAGAAGGAGGAACTAGCATCTCCCGCTCCCACAAAACGCGATCACATCCCCACCATCCTGCGGAGCACAGGGACCGTAAGGTACTGCTCCTGGCGATCACATCCTTTATTTCTAACCCCCTTTAAATCGCCACAGTGCTAAGACGAACGGAGAGGAACCCTCGCCCGAAGCCCGCAGCGGCGACGGGGGAACGTTCCGGGCGCCTACAGTTACATCAATGGTATGTCTTGTCATGTCATGGCCAGGGCTCATTCCTCTTTTACATATTGATCCTTTCCAACTCTAGTTGTACCAGCCTGTGCTTCGAAAACTCCTTCACTCACTTCGTTCGCGCCTGAAAACGAGAGTTTCTGGGCCTCGGACCCTCTCCCGCTGGTCGAGCTCCTTCGGACCTTCTCCCTCTACCGTCCACCTAAAAGACAAGCTTTCCTCCAGCTCTCGACTACGCTTCTCCCTCCGATGCCGGTAGATGAATTCCAAGACAAAACCCATTGATTCCATTGGTGAGAAAATCGCTGATGCGAACTCGGTAGTGCTACTAAAAGCACTTTGTGCATCTTCTGTTGCCGTTGTTGAGGAAGAGAAAGAAGTGGGAATATCGATATCCCTAGAATCAGAAGTTAGTTTAATTCCTGGTGCAAGAGCGCTCGTATCTGGTCAACCAGCAATCGGTGTGGGAGGTTGAGAATAAGCTGTTGGTGCAACAGAAGGTCGTCACGCTCTTGGTCTCCTCAACGCATCCGCGAGTGAAATTCTCCTATGCTCTGTTTGCAATTGAATGCGCTGTTGGCGTATTTGCTCTTACTGTTCGAGTAGCCGCTCTTGGGTTATAATACGTTGTTCGAGAATTCCCTGCTTGAGAGGAAGATTCATAGTAGACAATATCCTCGAGCACAGAATAGCTTGTTCACGTGAAGAGGTAAAGGCGAGCACTTTATTTTGGATCTTTAGGAAAATTGAAGGACAAAGGTCAAGAGGTTGCCTTAGACTATCTTAGCCGGATGCTGGTCGGTGCTGAGCATCGATATCCTCCGGTTGAGAAAGAATGACTTGCCCTCATTTTCTCCAAATTACGACACTACTTCTTGGCGCATATGCTTTCCCTAATCTCTTGGGTGAAGGCTCTAAAGATCTTTGTCGCTAAGGTAGGATCAATCACTTCTAGACTTGTCAAGTGGTCCATTCTATTGTCCCAATTTGACATAGTGTATGTGCGCTGTAAAAGGACAAGTGCTAGCAGATTTCTTCCTTGCCGCACATCCGTTACCGCCAGATTCTAATCTGAATGATTATCTCCCGGATGAACCAGTCTTCCACATTGACACTTTTCCCGAACATCCTATTGATACATGGGAAATTGACTTTGACGGTGCAACGCGTACCAATTCCAATGAGGAGTTGACTTATGGAGTTGGTAAACTTTCATAACCCCGGAAGGGCACATGATACCACACTCCTTCTCATTAACTGAGTCATGCTCCAACTTGATTCTATAGGGCCAGGCCGGGCCGAATATCAGGCGTTAATCATGGGTATGGAGATGGCTCACGAAATCTCCATCGATCCTCTTGAGGTTTGCGGTGACTCAAAACTCATCGTGAACCAGATGAACGGCAAGTATGAAGTTAAGAAACCTAATCTCCTCCTCTACCATAAGAAAGATGGCTCGTCGCCTCGCAGATATTTAAACATCGAACATATTCCTCACGCCCGAGCAGATGCGCTGTAAGGACCGAGACTTTCGGATCCGGTTTTCAGGTCGGGCCCTGTTCTTCTAGCCCTGGTGAGGGGCGGGAGTTCTGAGTCGAATCGCGTCAGGACCCCGAGACGCGTTTCAAACGGCGTCCACCGTGGCAGACGCGTTTCAGGTTCTGCCACGTGGGTGCCACGTGGACTGACCTTGGGCCGCGAGAGTATGGCCCTGTCAGGTCGTCTGAACGGCGTCCGTGTGGGTCGACGCCTTTCAGACTGCGACTCTGGGTGTGTCAGAGTACGGCCCTGACAAGTTGTCTGAATGGCGTCTGTGTGGGACGACGCGTTTCAGAATCTTGTCAGAGCGGCCGTCATGTCACCTGATAGGCGTCCGTGCATGTCGACGCGTTTTAGCCAGTTTCTGGTTAACCCCGCGAGCCCTCCTTCTTTCCCTCATTTTCTCCTACTCACCTTCTCTCCTTCTCCTCCGGCGACGGCGGCGACCCCCCTCCTCCTCCCTCTTTTCCTCACACCATTTCGCCTCTCCCTCCACTCCATCCTCTACCTGGCTCCTACCCCTACCACCTCCACTTCCACTGCGGCGTTCTACTCTCCGGACGGCGGCCGACGTCACGGTGGGGCTAGGACGACCTCGGCGGTACCGGCGGCGGCGTGGGGCGAGACAGGCGGACGGCTTGAAGCTCGGAGGCGTTCGAGTGTCCGGTAGGGTGACGGTTCCCACAGCTTTGTGTTTAAACCATGTTTTCCCCCGTTTATGCATGTTGTGGATCCTTGGTTTTGGGGGGTAGAATGAGCATGTTTAGGAGTTCTTTTGATGATATGGGGAATTTGCTATGATCGAGATTTCCTATGGATTGTGTGCCCCTCTTTCTCCTCCGTTTTTGGGTATTTTGGGGCTGTTTGGGTTGAAAAGGGGAGCCCTCGGGCTCATGGCAACTCTGGTTCCTGGAGTTGAAAGACGTCGTGCATGGACGACGCCTTTTCAAAGGGCGTCGGGCCATCACGACGCCTTTTTAGACAGGAATCGCCTGACTGAGAGTCTGCCAGTTTGGGATTCTGGGACTAAAAGACGTCATGGGTGGTCGACGCGTTTTGAATAGCGTCGGGTAGCCATGACGCCTTTTTAAGGCAGAAATCCCCTGTTTAAAGATTTCGGAAAATCCTGATTTTTTGTGCTGAATGGCGTCTGAGGATGTCGACGCCTTTTAAACGGCGTCCTCTAGTGTCGACGCCTTTTAAGGCCAGATTCTGAAGACTGATTTATATGAACCTATACATGGAGCTTGAATGGCGTCGACCTCGGTCGACGCGATTCAAGACAGAATCCCACTAATTCATGCCAGTAAAACGTGTTCATACTGCTAGATAGTT
Source organism: Zantedeschia hybrid cultivar (assembly GCA_030544215.1). NCBI lineage: Eukaryota > Viridiplantae > Streptophyta > Magnoliopsida > Alismatales > Araceae > Zantedeschia > Zantedeschia hybrid cultivar. Next base: position 39,679,313 of record JARZZO010000011.1, on the reverse strand, counting down.
GATTAGCACATGTTTTAATGCACCCGATAGAGATGGATTCCTCATGATCGGATGGTTCTATGTGTGTTGTGCGATCGCGGGCTTTTCACGTGACCGGATCGCACTGTGTTGGGTTTTCAGTTACTGTGGACCTGGAGTGACATTGTAGCACTTTATCACCCTGTGCTGGTGGGGGCGTGAGCACAGCGCCGGTGGGGGCGTGGGCGGGGTGACGCCTAGTGAGAGAGGGTCACCTGGTGAACCCCGGGGTCAGCTAGTACCGGTGTCGGAGTGGTACATTCGGAGAGTCACTCATGCTGAGGGAAGGGGTAGTCACCTGAGCCGGTTGGGTCGGAGTAGCGAGCGTGCTATCCGAGGGGCTACTCCTTGGTCTCAGCGGGTCGAGGTTTTTCCCACCGTTGTTTGTACGGTCGGTGAGTTCTATCGAGACGGCAGTTGTGGGTTTTCTAACGGTTGATTTAGAATGTGCATGATTATTATATTTCGACTGCATGTGTTCTCACGTAGAGAATTAGATATCATACCTGCCACTACACTTGTTACTCTACCGTTAGCTGTACTTTACACTTGTGGGTGTGTGCTTGGGCAGTGGGGATCGAAGGATCCCTACTGAGTCTTGTCTTGAGACTCACCCCTGCGGTTTTCAGGTGAGGACTCCCAGCAGACTTAGAGCAGCGTGTGCGGCCGGGTGGTGTGCCTTCAGCGGTTGTTCCGGGGTATGGCCCGATGTAGTTGTTATTTACCTTTGGCCTGTATGTTTAATTATTTTCCTTCTGTTGGAGAATGTAATTATTTGCTGTATCAAGTCGCATTGTAATAATTTTAATTCCTGCACTTTTATTTTAAGTCAATGCGATGTGAATGTTTAGCTTAGTTTATTATTTATTTCCCAGACTTACTAGATCCTGGTTTGGTCCCAAATTAATGATTCGGTACCCATTTAGTAATCAGATCCCCGATTATAGGGTGGCGGGTCGTTACAGTTGGTATCAGAGCATACGGTCTGGCAAATAAATAAATAACTAGGTTAAATGTTGTAATTCGGCAAATAAATACATTATCCCGTACAAGCACGGCGATAACATAGGTTTTAGGACTCTAATTAGAACTTTTGATTTTGTAATTATAGGCGAGTAGATGGCTCCCAGGAAGAGGATGCCAATTATTCGAGAGCGGGGAGATGCCCCTAGTGAGTCTGAGGCAGGGAGGCCGAGTGTTGAGCAGTTTATGGAGGCCATGTTGGATACTATGGCTCGATATCAGACTCGAGATCCTAGCGAGGGTTCTAGTACTCGGGGAGGGACCACAGCTATACTTGAGAGGTTCTTGAAGCTGAGGCCACCTCACTTCACCGGTCGTCCCGACCCTGATGAGGTCATTCATTGGCTTAGAGAGATTGAGAAGACTTTTGATACTATGGACTGTGCAGCGGTAGAGAGGACCCCACTGGCTACTTTCATGCTGAAGGATAGCGCCTATGACTGGTGGACCACACTGAAGAGGTTGTCTTATGGGGACAGGAGTCTTAGGGAAATTTCTTGGGAGACCTTTGTCAAGGAGTTCAATGCACAATATTTCCCTAGACATGTCCAGCGAGCTAAGGAGAGGGAGTTTATGGATCTGATGCAGGGGAGTATGACGGTACTTGAGTACGAGGCGAAGTTTGTTTCGCTGGGACGGTTCGTGCCTTTCATATCTGGGGACGAGGTGCGTCGCACGGAGAGGTTTGTGGATGGGCTTAGGCTCAGTTTGAGGAACTTCGTGGCGTCCCATTGTTGTACAGATTTGGCGTCAGCTGTTAGGCGTGCAGCAGCTGTAGAGGCTCAGCAGATCCAGTCGGCCCGAGAGAGAGGGCAGACTGTTCAGGGGCCAGCGCGAGGCAGGAGTAAGGCAGCGGCACTGGCTCCTTCTGTCGGATCGGGATCGTCTTCTCTCGGCTCCCGATTCAGGAGATTCTTCAGGGGTGGTGGCAGCAGTAGTGGCAGCAGCAGGCCCAAGCAGGGTCAGCAGAGTCAGACTGTGTCCAATGCTCAGCAGGAGCCAGCTCAGAGGCTTCCGGCTATTTGTCAGCAATGTGGTGGTGCTCATGGCGGGACTCAGTGTCCCACTCTTCCTAGGCGGTGTTTTACTTGCGGCCAACAGGGCCATCTGGCGAGGCAGTGCCCGCAGGGGCATAGTCAGGGGCAGGGTCATGGCGATCAGAAGAAGCCGAGGACTCAGGGGAGAGTGCTGGCTATCACCAGGAGGGAGGCTCGCGCGTCCAACTTGGTGGAAGGTACACTCTCTGTCCTTGGGAACTCTGCGCATGTGTTGATCGATTCGGGTGCTTCGCATTCTTTTATTTCCGAGCAGTTCCTAGACATTCTTTCTGCACCCGTTGTTGAGTTGTCTGATGGTCTGATGGTTGAGGTTCCTTCTGGAGACTTCATGATATCTTATAATTGTTTGAGGAATGTTCCCTTGACCATTGAGGGTCATGCACTACCTGCCCAGTTGGTCGTACTTGCTATTCTTGATTTCGATATCATCCTGGGTATGGATTGGTTGGAAGCCTTTTATGCGGAGGTGGACTGCCACAGGAAGAGGGTGCGCTTCTCTATTCCGGACATCCCGACCTTCTTCTTCCAAGGTATTAGGCTTTCTTCTCGAGGTATTCTTATTTCTGCCTTTAAGGCACGAAGGTTGCTTGCTGGTGGCTGCGAGGCTTTCTTAGCCTCTGTTGTTGTTTCTGATGTTAGTGCTAGTCCCAGTCCTTGGGAGGTGCCGGTTGTTTGTGAGTTCGTAGATGTTTTTCCTGAGGAGCTGCCTGGCCTTCCTCCTCAGCGAGAGGTCGAGTTTACCATCGAGCTTGCACCAGGTACGGCGCCCTTGTCTAAGGCCCCGTATCGGATGGCGCCAGCCGAACTTGCTGAGTTGAAGGCGCAATTGCAGGAATTGTTGGATAAGGGTTTCATTCGTCCCAGTACGTCTCCTTGGGGTGCTCCAGTTCTGTTTGTCAGGAAGAAGGATGGTTCCTTGAGATTGTGCATCGATTATAGGCAGCTGAACCAAGTAACAATAAAGAATAAGTACCCGCTTCCTAGGATCGACGATTTGATGGATCAGTTGCAGACAGCGAGGGTGTTTTCCAAGATCGATCTGAGATCTGGGTATTATCAGATGAGAATCAGGGATGTGGATGTTAGTAAGACGGCTTTCAGGACTCGGTATGGGCATTATGAGTTTTTGGTTATGCCCTTCGGCTTAACCAATGCTCCGGCGGCCTTTATGGATCTGATGAACCGAGTCTTCAGGACCTACCTGGACCAGTTTGTGGTTGTGTTTGTTGATGACATTCTGATCTATTCTTCTTCTAAGGAAGAGCACGCTGCTCATCTTCGGGCAGTGTTGCAGGTTCTGAGAGAACACCAACTTTACGCCAAGTTCAGTAAATGTGAATTTTAGCTGAACGAGGTGCACTTCCTTGGGCACGTTATTTCTGGTGAAGGCATCGCATTGGATCCAGCCAAGATAGAGGCAGTGATGGACTGGAGCAGGCCGACTTCAGTGACTGATATCAGGAGTTTTCTGGGGCTTGCCGGTTATTACAGGCGGTTTGTTCAGGGATTCTCTTCGATAGCGGCCCCCTTGTCGAGGTTGACTCGAAAGGGAGTTCGTTTCGTATGGACTGAGGATTGTGAGCAGAGTTTTATTGAGCTAAAAACTCGTCTCACGTCAGCCCCAGTGTTGGTGCTTCCATCTGGGTCAGGTGGATTTGTGGTTTACTCAGATGCATCCCGCCGAGGTTTGGGAGCAGTCCTTATGCAGCATGGCAGGGTAGTTGCTTATGCTTCTCGGCAGCTGAAGAGGCATGAAGAGAACTATCCTACTCATGATTTGGAGCTTGCAGCTGTGGTGTTTGCACTGAAGATCTGGAGGCATTACTTATACGGAGAAAAATTTCAGGTTTTTACAGATCACAAGAGCTTGAAATATGTGTTCACTCAAAGAGACCTGAATCTGAGGCAACGCAGGTGGATGGAGTTTATTAAGGATTATGACTTTGACCTTTCTTATCATCCGGGCAAGGCGAATGTAGTGGCAGACGCTTTGAGTCGGAAGACGGTCATGTCATACTACATGATTCGGGAGTGGAAATTGTTCGAGCAGGTGGTGGAATCCTCCTTTAGGGTTCCACGTGAAGAGGATAGGGCAGTGCTTGTCAGCCTGACTGTGAGACCGGTTGTGTACCATGCTGTGATTGAGGCTCAGAGGGCAGATGCTGAGTTACCGCAGATCCTCCAGAGGCCTGAGGTTGAGTTGTGGGATGATGGTACTGTCAGATTCAGAGGTAGACTCTATGTCCCGACTGAGGAAGACGTGCGCAGATGCGTTCTTGATGAAGCGCACCGTTCGAGGTATGCTGTGCATCCCGGGACAACAAAGATGTATCACTGTTTGAGGAGGCACTTCTGGTGGCCCGGTATGAAAAGAGATGTGGCTGAGTATGTGGCTAGATGCATGACATGCCAGCAGGTTAAGGCCGAGCATCAGAGACCAGGAGGGTTGCTGCAGCCCTTACCGATTCCTGAGTGGAAATGGGAGCATGTGACGATGGACTTTGTGATGGGATTGCCTGCATCCCCTAGCAGGAGAGACGCTATCTGGGTTATCGTTGATCGGCTGACCAAGTCGGCACACTTCCTAGCCATTAGGAAGGACTGGTCGGTCGGCAAGCTGGCTAAGTTGTTTGTGGACCGGATTATCTCTCTGCACGGGGTACCCTTGTCCATTGTATCGGATCGAGATCCGAGGTTTACTTCCAGATTCTGGAAGAGCTTTCAGCAGGCGCTGGGCACTCAGTTGGCTTTCAGCTCGGCCTACCATCCAGAGACTGACGGGTAGTCGGAGAGGACTATTCAGACCTTGGAGGATATGCTCAGGGCATGTTGCCTAGACTGGGGAGGTTCGTGGGAACAACACTTGTCCACCGTGGAGTTTGCCTACAACAACAGCTATCATTCTAGCATCGGCATGGCGCCTTATGAGGCTTTGTATGGGCGGCCGTGTCGATCTCCGGTGTGTTGGTTCGAGATCGGTGAGAGGCAGATAGCAGGACCTGAGTTAGTGCAGCAGTGTGCTGAGATTGCCAGGACGGTTCGGCAGAGGTTGACCGCAGCTCAGAACAGACAGAAGAGTTATGCTGACATCCGACGGAGACCACTTGAATTTGAGGTTGGGGACCACGTGTTTCTCCGAGTCTCACCCTCCAAGGGTGTGATGAGATTCGAGAAGCGAGGCAAGCTGAGTCCGCGATATATTGGACCTTTTCCCATTCTTGCTCGAATTGGGGAAACCGCGTATCAGCTGGCCTTGCCGCCCAGTCTTGCAGGAGTGCACGATGTGTTCCATGTGTCCTTACTGAGGAAGTACGTTCAGGATCCGTCCCATGTGTTGGATTTTTCAGAGTTGGAGGTCGCTGAGGATTTGTCATTTCCAGAGTATCCTGTTCGTATTGAAGATCGTAGAGATCAGGTCTTGCGGAACAAGGTCGTACCGTTGGTCAAGGTGATTTGGCAGTACCGCTCTGGAGGTGAGGCAACCTGGGAGCGAGAGGATGAGATGCGGGAGCAATTTCCTTACCTCTTCTCGTAAGTATCCCGGTGAACTTGTATCCCCGTTGTGACCTTGTTATTTCTAGCAATCAATTTCGAGGGCGAAATTTCTTTTAAGGGGGGGAGAATGTAAGGACCGAGACTTTCGGATCCGGTTTTCAGGTCGGGCCCTGTTCTTCTAGCCCTGGTGAGGGGCGGGAGTTCTGAGTCGAATCGCGTCAGGACCCCGAGACGCGTTTCAAACGGCGTCCACCGTGGCAGACGCGTTTCAGGTTCTGCCACGTGGGTGCCACGTGGACTGACCTTGGGCCGCGAGAGTACGGCCCTGTCAGGTCGTCTGAACGGCGTCCGTGTGGGTCGACGCCTTTCAGACTGCGACTCTGGGTGTGTCAGAGTACGGCCCTGACAAGTTGTCTGAATGGCGTCTGTGTGGGACGACGCGTTTCAGAATCTTGTCAGAGCGGCCGTCATGTCACCTGATAGGCGTCCGTGCATGTCGACGCGTTTTAGCCAGTTTCTGGTTAACCCCGCGAGCCCTCCTTCTTTCCCTCATTTTCTCCTACTCACCTTCTCTCCTTCTCCTCCGGCGACGGCGGCCACCCCCCTCCTCCTCCCTTCTTTCCTCACACCATTTCGCCTCTCCCTCCACTCCATCCTCTACCTGGCTCCTACCCCTACCACCTCCACTTCCACTGCGGCGTTCTACTCTCCGGACGGCGGCCGACGTCACGGTGGGGCTAGGACGACCTCGGCGGTACCGGCGGCGGCGTGGGGCGAGACAGGCGGACGGCTTGAAGCTCGGAGGCATTCGAGTGTCCGGTAGGGTGACGGTTCCCACGGCTTTGTGTTTAAACCATGTTTTCCCCCGTTTATGGATGTTGTGGATCCTTGGTTTTGGGGGGTAGAATGAGCATGTTTAGGAGTTCTTTTGATGATATGGGGAATTTGCTATGATCGAGATTTCCTATGGATTGTGTGCCCCTCTTTCTCCTCCGTTTTTGGGTATTTTGGGGCTGTTTGGGTTGAAAAGGGGAGCCCTCGGGCTCATGGCAACTCTGGTTCCTGGAGTTGAAAGACGTCGTGCATGGACGACGCCTTTTCAAAGGGCGTCGGGCCATCACGACGCCTTTTTAGACAGGAATCGCCTGACTGAGAGTCTGCCAGTTTGGGATTCTGGGACTAAAAGACGTCATGGGTGGTCGACGCGTTTTGAATAGCGTCGGGTAGCCATGACGCCTTTTTAAGGCAGAAATCCCCTGTTTAAAGATTTCGGAAAATCCTGGTTTTTTGTGCTGAATGGCGTATGAGGATGTCGACGCCTTTTAAACGGCGTCCTCTGGTGTCGACGCCTTTTAAGGCCAGATTCTGAAGACTGATTTATATGAACCTATACATGGAGCTTGAATGGCGTCGACCTCGGTCGACGCGATTCAAGACAGAATCCCACTAATTCATGCCAGTAAAACGTGTTCATACTGCTAGATAGTTGATTAGCACATGTTTTAATGCACCCGATAGAGATGGATTCCTCATGATCGGATGGTTCTATGTGTGTTGTGCGATCGCGGGCTTTTCACGTGACCGGATCGCACTGTGTTGGGTTTTCAGTTACTGTGGACCTGGAGTGACATTGTAGCACTTTATCACCCTGTGCTGGTGGGGGCGTGAGCACAGCGCCGGTGGGGGCGTGGGCGGGGTGACGCCTAGTGAGAGAGGGTCACCTGGTGAACCCCGGGGTCAGCTAGTACCGGTGTCGGAGTGGTACATTCGGAGAGTCACTCATGCTGAGGGAAGGGGTAGTCACCTGAGCCGGTTGGGTCGGAGTAGCGAGCGTGCTATCCGAGGGGCTACTCCTTGGTCTCAGCGGGTCGAGGTTTTTCCCACCGTTGTTTGTACGGTCGGTGAGTTCTATCGAGACGGCAGTTGTGGGTTTTCTAACGGTTGATTTAGAATGTGCATGATTATTATATTTCGACTGCATGTGTTCTCACGTAGAGAATTAGATATCATACCTGCCACTACACTTGTTACTCTACCGTTAGCTGTACTTTACACTTGTGGGTGTGTGCGTGGGCAGTGGGGATCGAAGGATCCCTACTGAGTCTTGTCTTGAGACTCACCCCTGCGGTTTTCAGGTGAGGACTCCCAGCAGACTTAGAGCAGCGTGTGCGGCCGGGTGGTGTGCCTTCAGCGGTTGTTCCGGGGTATGGCCCGATGTAGTTGTTATTTACCTTTGGCCTGTATGTTTAATTATTTTCCTTCTGTTGGAGAATGTAATTATTTGCTGTATCAAGTCGCATTGTAATAATTTTAATTCCTGCACTTTTATTTTAAGTCAATGCGATGTGAATGTTTAGCTTAGTTTATTATTTATTTCCCAGACTTACTAGATCCTGGTTTGGTCCCAAATTAATGATTCGGTACCCATTTAGTAATCGGATCCCCGATTATAGGGTGGCGGGTCGTTACATGCGCAGGCCTAGCTGCCTCAATGTCCCTCCCAGACGGATAAAGCCTGAACGTGCTAGTTAGCGAAAGAAAGATTCTGCCACCACTAAGGACCGCGCAATAGCCGACCCGACGATTGTCACCAAGTTTGGACAAATCGATTGACGGTGAATGAGGTTCTAGTTGGTGATTAGCCTGATCCATTTATCGACTACATCCAATTTTCAATCCAACCTGAAGATCAAAAAGAAAGAGAAAGTGACTTATAAATAAAGGGCGAGGGCTTTAATTGCGATGTTAAGACAAAGACATTGTATAGGAAAAATCAAGATTATGACAGCATCCTTATCCTTCTTCGATCTTTATCAGACAAAGAAGCTGAAAAAGTTCTACACGATATGCATAGCGGTCCTTGTGGAGCCCATCAACCTGGTCCAAGCACGACCGTATTCAATGAATGGCTTACTACTGGCCAACTAGGATACGGGATGCAATGGAGTTCGCAAGATGCTCTAAAGCTTGCCAAGCTCATGCTAACTTCATCCACCGACGCACCTGAAGCGCTAGACCCAAGGGTAGCATCATGGCCAGGGAATGGATGTAGTCGGATCGATCAATCCGCCATCATCAAGTGGACACCCTGCTTCACGGTCACAGATTACTTCTCCAAGTGGGCCGAAGCTGCCGCCTTGAGTGAAGTCGTCTCCGCCGTTCTCAACTTCCTCAGAACGAAGATTCTTTCTATCTTTGGAGTGCCCAAAGGCTTCATCCATGATAAGGGGCCACAGTTTTGGGACCAACCTTTCTCAAAATTCTGCGAAAAAGTCATTTTCAAATATCTCATGGCTTACAAGGCCGCTACAAATGGCCTAATTGAAGCTTGAAATCAGACTGTGCTAAAAAAGATGGTTTTTCCTAGAAAGAAAGGAGATTGCCATAAGGCTTCCTGAAATAGCACAGTAAGCGGACCACCTAAAGGGAAATCCTTATACTACTATCAAGCCATGCCGGGCAATGAGGCTGATGCTACTACCGATACAGAGAAAGACAAGGACTTGATTGCTATCGATGTGAAATCCATTCTCTTGCTTCGATGCACATGTCGTCCGATCATTAAACTATGCTTTAGTATGCGGTAGGGATGAAAGCTACACTCCTTCTTGTTGTGCCCTATCCCCAAAGCATTGAAAACAGATAAGGGTTCCTAGTGAGAAGTCTGACCCTGGGAGTTTATACCTCTATTGGTAATTCCTCTTAAGAAGTGGTGTCCGGTCACCATGAAATTCTATTGATTCCGTTCAGTGAAAGGTAAGGTGTCCTTCTATCACGAGTTTGATACCCCTAGGGATCATCCAGGTCAATCTACATGAGTTTTGCTATTCATACATGAGCCATAGAAGCACCTAAAATAAGGCTTTGTGAATAAGAAGTTCCATAAGCTCCAGTTACAATTCGCTGACCGAGTAGCTACAACTTCAATAGGGAAATTAGCTCCAAAGTGGGCTTTTGCTTCTAGGGTGGATAAAGAAATTGATTACCCTTTTTGATTTATTCCTGAGGAAGGGAGTTGGTCTATAACCAGTTTTCTATGATACGGTAGAGCAAAAAAATAAGCTAGAATAGAGGGTGTGATAGCCCAATTCTCCATAGTTCTATGATCCACCGAACGAAGTGGTTCCAACGAACCGGATCGGGAGAGAGCAAGAATGATTTTGAAAAGGGTGCCGGTAGGGTGGGGAAGAAGAGGAAAGTCAGCTAGGAATTGCAGTAAGATGCGCTACATCGAAAAAAGAGCAATTTGCCATTCTAGATCTTTCTATAGATAGATCTGTTGGTGTGGCGGCTATCAGTTTGAATGAGACTGGTAAACCATTCCTAAATAGACTGTTAAGCGGGATTCCGCAAGTGAAGTTGAAAGAGAAGGGTACGATACAACTGTTGAGGAATACACAGTCTCAATAGGTCAGGATCAAGGGCTCCAAAGAAATCCTTGCTATGGTCTCAGCGGTATGGGCTCAATGGCTCGACGGGCATCGATAGGGTTCGCCTCTGAAGGACAAGCCTACCCCCTCTCCATGGGGGCTCAAAAGTGCTTCATGGCAAGGTATGAAGCGGGAATCGGTATGGTCATACGGGAACCCTCTCAACTCTTTCAGACCCTTGCCTCTTTCCTCCTACCGAATCATCAGAGACATGGAATCATCTTACTGTAATGAATGAAAAGGTTGGGTTGTCGAGTGATAGGGTGATTCGTGGAGCTCCCAGACAGCGAGCAAAGAGCAGAGCAACAACGCAAGGAGGTAGGTATCTCAATTAAGCTTCTTCCTTTCTAAGGGAAGCTTGCTTCCGGGAGGTCTTGGTGAAGGAAGCAAGAGCTGCGGAAGAAGATCAGTGCGAGGTAGAGCGGAGGAGAGTGCAGCAACAAAAGAAGGCTGCGAGAGATAGTAAAGCGTAAGGGAGAGAGGGAAGTTGGATGGGACCCAATGATGTCCATCCCCCAGGCTTCAAACGACCATGATGGCACAGTTGGATGCAATGGTTCTAGGGCTTGGCTTGGTGGATGTAGTCACCATGAAACTGGCGGGCATAGTCGATGCAATCCTTTATCATGGAAGGTACCTTCGGATCCTTGAAATGGAGGTCCTTGGCTGATGAGCACCAAAAATTCCGTTATGGGTCTCTTGAATAACCTTCTCTGCATCTTGGTCCGCCCCTTACTACACCCTCTCACCGAAGGAGCACTCCATCGTAGGATTTCCAATACAAAGTTTTCGTTTGAGGATCTTAATGGAACCTCAGAATACATCTTCGGATACTTACCTTTTTGTTTGGGTCATCTGGTAGTATCCCATATTCGATAAAGGATGAAAGGATATCTCCAATCGTCGAATTCCCACTTCGTCAACCTCGAACTGAACGTCGATTGCATTCCGCAAGAGCTTCATAAGTGTCTAGCGGTGGTAGGATTCTCTTTTCTAAGACAGTGTGATATTTATGGGTTCACCGTCTAACGGTGTCACGGAAGTTGCACCACCATGCTAGTGCATCGGCTCGGGTGTTCTTTCCTTCTTCAGCTTGCTTTAGATTTAGGTTTCCGGTTGCTTGCTGGCTTTGTAAGAGTTTGAGCTGCTCGAGTCTCCTTTGATGAAAATGGTATCTCACTGGCGTTTAACAATTAGAAATGCTTGAACCAGTCTCATTCCCCTCCTACTATCTTTGATTGGGCTATTGGATTTCTAGCGGTAGCCTTCCATGATACATCTAACGATAGCGACACCAATTGTCCACTATGGGATAGATAGGGATTGTCGATACGGCCGTGACCAATGTTGGAAAATAAATCTCGCATCTGTTAGAATTCCCATATTTGTCAACTTTGGGAGGAAACTGGCTTGAAGTTGCAGTACGACTTCGGCATGGTTTGCTTTTTAGCCGTAGTATGCACCGGAGCTTGATAGCTTTCATCCAGTTTACTACTTCAATCAAGTAGAGGAGTTGGATTCTTTCTCATATTCAGCCCGCACCGAACCCGCATGAAAGTTGTTATTCCGTACAGGTGAGAAGATATCATTATATTAAGAATAGAATATGGATCGGATCATTGAGTTCACGTGTGAGACCACGGATCACTGGTAGAAAGACTGAGGGGAGTCACAAACAACCTCCTCTGGGGCTAGTAGAAGAAAAACACTATAGGATAGGCAAGCCAAGGGGCATGGAGCTGGATAAGCATCTAAGGACAGGTGCGAGTGATCAAGTTGTAGGCAATAGGGTTGGGTCGAGAATCAAAGTCTGTAAACTCATAACAGAATCCAGAGGAGAGCTTATTTGCCCTTTACAGTAAAGTGGTACCCGCATGAATAAGCATGATCGGATAGTCGATAAGCAGGCCAAGCCAAAGAGAGGGTATACTCTTTTGCGGGGGACGAAGCGAAGACAACCTGTGTGACAAGGTATGGAGCCTTTGAGTGCTTAGTCATGCCATTTGGATTGACCAATGCTCTGGCCACATTTTGCACTCTCATTCATGCACCAAGAAGAAATTCGTCGTTGTGTACTTGGACGACATTGTTGTGTATAGCCAGACTCTGAAGGAGCACCTCTCCCATCTCTGCACAGTGTTTGAGAGATTGAGGGAGAATATGTGAAACTGGAGAAGTGCTCATTCGCGCAGCACGAAATTATGTTCCTCGGCCACTGGATAGGGGGAGGCACTATACGCATGGACAAGGAGAAGGTCCGTGCTATCACTGAGTGGCAGGCCCCGACCAAGGTAAAGGAGCTGCAATCATTCTTTGGGCTTGCCCATTATTACCGCCATTTCATCAGGGGGTACTCGAAAAAGAGCAGCTCCGCTTACAGATCTGTTGAAAAGGGATCACACACAAGTGGCCCTGGTCTGAGACGTGCCAAGCAGCTTTTGATGACCTCAAGCGTGCAATGACGGAGGATCAAGTGCTTCAATTGCCTGACCAAAGTCTATACCATGTAGGATGCCCTTGATTATGCTGCTGGGGGCGTCCTAATGCAAGATGGACATACAATTGCATTCGAAAACCGAAAGTGGAATGCGGCTTCGAAGTTCGGTCCAAGAAAAGGAGATAAAGGCGATAGCCCATACGGACTTGGAGGCACTACCTTTTTGGTCAAAATTCGTTGTAAAAACCAAAAATGTGGCAACCAATTACTTCCAGATGCAGAAGAAGTTGTCACCAAAACAAGCGCGTTGGCAAGACTTGATTGCCGTCTTTGATATGATTCTGGAGTATAAACCAGGCAGAACACTCCTCCGGCAGCACTTCATACGTGATTCTTCTGAAGCCTTCTTTCGAGCGTAGCTTCTGCCAGCGCTTTTTCAGCTGCTTCTTCTCCACAGGGTACTTCATCTGTTGAACTTGATTAAGGATCCTATCCCTCCCCATTCTGAGTCTCTATCTAATTCATAAGCTTCCCATTTAAAGTATGTTGAACTTGAATCTGATTTTGAAGCATCGGATAAGGAAGAAGAACAGTGACCAACACACCTCCACTTTTAAAATGAGCTCACATCACGGACTTCCACGAAACGGTACGGTCCATAGGCAGCAGAAATGGGTTCCATCCCTAGGAGGTCACACTTTGATTAGGTCGGGCTATAGCTGCTAATATCATAGGGCTAATTGAATAAGGCCCATAATCAATCTATTTTCTAATGATTTCCATGGTGAGGTCACTCCAAGAGAAGAGCATAAGCTATGATCCAAAGAGTGGTTGGATAGGGGATAAATACGTTCCACAGATAGGAGATTATGGGTTCCCATTCCTAGGCGAGGTCGAGTTCTTTGCCAGTCCTTCTTCCTTACATGCAGTCTTCTTACTTCACCCTTTAGAGCATGTTCAAGTTCTCAGCTATCCAATTGCCGAAAAAAGCTATTCCCTTCCAAGCCATATAGTCTCAGCCCATATCTGATGAACCTTATTCCCTGCCATCCATTGTGAGGTCCCGGTTCCGTTTCATCACGAGTTCGAGTTGCCTTCTATACAGTTTGAGAAAACGGGCATCCAGTTTCAGTGATAAGGGTTTCCTATCCAAATTCCATTGCGAGCTAAGGATTTCCCGCTCTAAGAATCTCCAACTCTTTACAGCTGTCTATTAGTAAGCAAATCAAAGGAGTGGGGCAAGTGCCAGGAGGATAAACATCTAGGGCTTCGGCCAAACATCTTTTTTCAGACGGACGAGTGACTATTGCAAAATCTTTGTCAGAGGGGAGTTCCATCATGTAGCTGGGCCAGTAAAAGACAAGTAGAAGCCAGTTAAAGACGAGTAGGCAGGGTACTAAGAAGCCAGTGGGGTGGATAGATCACAGGCTTTTGTACTAGTCAGCTTTGGGCTGTTGAGTGACGATTGGCTGAGGGTTCGAAGGAGCTCGTGGTGGAGTACTCTCTGACAAAATTGACGCTTTGCTTGGGCGCTCTATTATGGCCTCCTATTCGCTAGGTTAAGCCGCGTGGCAGACTATTTGCTTTTTTTTGGAGGGTGGGCCTTTCGTACTATAGTACGGCTTCAGCGCACTTCAATCTAGTGGATTGGTTCAATAATATGGGTTTGAAATGATCCATGTTACGGAACCAAGACAAGAGCTAGTTACTAATAATAAGAAAGAGTTAAGGGCCTCCAACGCCTATAAATAGCAGGCAAAGGGAGACGGGGCCGAACTTAGAAGTCGGTAAAAAAAGCTTTGAGTGTAGCCATGGATCTTTTTACAAGACTTGAAAGAATTCCGCAAGAAATCTCTCAAGTGGAAGAGGAGAAGCTCCAATGCGAGCAAACCCTGGGTCTGTTCTGGGAGCATTCGCCTACTCTCGATCCTGAGGCCATAGGAAGAGCGATGCAATTGATCCGGGATCGCATCCGCGGTCTGGAAGACAAGAAGAGGGCCCTTCTCGAGAACAAAAAGAGCTCATTGTTTGGGCCCTCACCCACTAGAATAGAAGAGTCCTTCTACTCTTTCTAGAAGATTTAAATAAGTAGTCCGTCGATGCAAAGTAGTGTGTTTTAATGCGTGGCTTTCTTTGTCTTTGTTTGGTGGAGATCTACTCCTATGCTAAGTGTCTTTGTTTGGTTTGATTTGTTGTGTTTGCATGTATGGGCTAGTCGTCAGTTTATCTTTCTGATCTCCCGCTTTGTAATTGGCTCAGAGAGCTAGAGCTCTCCTAATTAGTGTGTGTTATATTTGGATGTTTAATGTGCGGAGTGTCTGGAGAGTCTTGTACCAGTCCTGTACCAGTGTGCTGTCTGTGTAAGAGTCTCTGTGTCGCTGTCAGAAGTTTTTGCCCTGTCCTTAAAGGAGGTTCTGCTTCCCCGAAGAGAGGTGTTCCTCAGCTCTTATATGTTGTTGTACTTGTTATTGTTATGAAGTGAAGTTGTTCTTGAGTCATATTATTGTTCTTGCATTCGTTCTTGTTGTGCTGCATTCTTGTGTTGCATCCATCATACTGCATACCTTACATAGCATTCATTCATTGCATGCATAAGGGTGGTCTTCCTAAGCATTAACTTTAAGGAATTTCATAAAGGGGGAACATCCTTGTTGTAAGTAAGTTGGAAGAGAAGGGAAATCCCAAAAGGACTTCCACTTAGCCCACAAGAGGTTAGCCCGTTTTAAGCCTTTGAGGGAAGGCGCCGTAGGGCTCAAAAGACCGCATGAGAAGGGATTGAATATAGCCTTGAGGGACTACTGACTTAGAAGGCTTACCCAAGAGGACTACCGACTTGAAAGACTTGATACAGTTCTTCAAGATCCACATATTCAAAGGTCGATCTTGCTTCACCATCTCTTTGGTGAACAAAACTATTGTCTACCATTAGTCATTCTTGCTGGCCAGGCCCCTAGTCCTCTGAGCTTTAAGTAGCTCTGCAGTAGTCTGAGCATCCCGCTTAGCGCCCTTGCTTGTCCTTGAATCGAGATTCGATTGGTCTTCTGTGTAATGGTTTATCTAGTCTTTCCTTGGCACGAAGGCCATTATCATGTTGGGAACAAAGGAACTGTAAGGCTTCGAGAATTCGTTCTTAGCAAGAAAAGAATAGAAGGGTTGCAGTCCTTAGCCAGGCTTCTCCTCTATTCAATCGATTTAGCGTAGGTTGACTAAGCTTTTTCATTGATTTAGTCCAAAAGAAAGAAAGGGCCGGTGCCGAGCTTCTTCCTCCAGGATGGATTCTCTAGTTGGTCAAAACTTCTGCTACGAGCTGATTAGTTTTTTCATACTCTTCCAGATAAAATAGAACGGGCGGAGCCTTCAATCACTGTGCCACCTCCATCTTCTATTTAAGTTGAAAGTGGACTTTGACTGAACGAGCGTGCTCACCCGTCTTCGAAGCTGGGCTACTCGCCTTCCTTTCCCAACTCACACTCTTTCAAATCTCTGGTTTGTCTAACTATTCGCAATCACGGGAGGACCTCGCCCTTCATTCTCTCTGGGAACTGAGATTTGATATCGTGCCATTCAAAAAAGCTTATTAGTAAGCATTGGCTTAAATCAGACTTGGTTTCGACCAAATCTCGGCATTTTAGGCCAGGGGCTGACTCTTGAACACACTATCCAACACTATTTATTCTATAGGCTGATGATGAGTTCAGTTCCCCAACTATTCGAGTCATAGGAAAAGCCCTATGGAGGGTTTAGGCTATTCGTTTTCTCCTTTACATTCTGATAAAAAACTCCGATCTAGGCCGCTCGGAGAACTTTTCTGGGCAGCGCTCTTTGCTAGTTTCACTCTGATAGATAGAATATGGACGAGTCAAGTGAAGTTCTCTAAGAATTTTTTGTTCTGCAACAAAAAAGCTTTTCTTATTAGCGGAGTTGGTTAAAGGAAGTTTTTCAGAACCCCAACACTCTGGGGATTCCCGACAACCCTGCTTTCTAAGCTAATGCCTGACTATTCTCTCTGAGCTCCGGGCTAGAAATAACATCCAATATAGATCAATCTGGTTCGGCTACACCAACTGCCGCATCGCCCTACTCAACAGTAGCAGACGAGTAAGCAATAGAAAGAGATTCCGCTAGCTAACCAGAAAGAGGAATTTTGCCCTTCCCCATACCTCGCTGACGCCGTTTCTTCTTTGATTCTGATAGATAGAGTGAGCGGGGAACTCTAAGCTATTCTTGCTCTTCCTAAAATATTCTCTATGGACATCTCCGGGTATTGACATCTCGGGTCTAACTATCAGTTACCGCACTCAACTCACCGGCAAAGCGACTTGAATACTCCCTAGGTTTTTCATCCTTTATCAATTCATTTTTGAATCATACTATTCCGTGGAAACTAAGACTGGAAGTGAAGGGGAAGCCGAAGGGCTCAATCCAACTAGATTTTCTACCGGAGCCCATTTACCAACTTTCAACTATAAAAAAGCAGAGGATTTGCCCGCTTGCGCTGCTGCTGGACAGTATTGCAGATTGGGGTCCTCTTTCGCTGACAATGAGGAGAAGGTGATCTGCCAAATGAAGAATGTCCAACATTGATGTGATGGCAATCCGAACCAAAAGTCTCGAAGAATTTATATATATCTTTTTCCTCTCCAGCTCTAACCAATTCAAGGAATGAGTCCTCAAATTCAGTCTGTCTAGAAGAGGAGGCCTTGATGTCATTTCTCTTATCAGAGGACTTGGATTGAGTTCAACGTGCAGATTTTCCGTGTGAAGCATATTTGGTTAAAAAAGGAAAGGAAGGAGGATAAGTGACAGTACCATCCCCGGTATGTATCCAAAAAAAGAATGAGTTCAAGGTTCGCACGATCTATTCACTTATGTCATATCATTTAGTGGATTTCGCTTCGCCTCAAATTTGATTGTTGTCTGGGCTCTTATTGACTGTTCTATTTGATCTTCAGGCATTCCCTACTCTTCGATCTGATCTTTTGATGTCGATGTTCGAATGACGTATGTTAAGCATATGTTCTTTGATCAAAGGGTACTTTCTTCACTTCGTTCCCTTGCCGTCCATCAAGCTGATTTTCAACTTGAAATTCTATCGATGATAGAGGGCGATTCCCAGACTTGAAAGTTTCACATTATCCTTTTTTTTTAAGCCGAGTTTTGGGTCTATTATCCTAGCCCAGAACCCATTCCAATTGGAGCACTGCTTGGCCAGCTACTACTACTATTGATAGCTCTGGAACACCGTCATTTCCTCATTCATAAGCTACATCAACTACCGCAGCATATGATTGAGCAACGGAACCTGAGCCCGCTACATAAGTGGGTAGCGTTTACTGACTGTGGGAAAAGCCTATTGGCTACAACCTCCGATGAGGCAAAAGCAGTTTGGTTATCTACTGAATCGGGGGATTGAGGTGTTCTCGTCTACAACAGCCAGCTAAGAAACAGCAGAAGATAAAGTGGCAGCAGGCCCGCTTAGCGCCCTCTACTGCGGAACCTGCCCCTAGAATTGGATTGATCAAAGTGTGGGACTAAACGCTTAGCAAATAGATTTTTTCCACCACTGAGTGAATTAGTGAAAGAATGACTTTCATTCTAGTATATCCCCTTTCCTTTTCTTTTAGGTAGATCCTTAGACATCGGATTCTTCAGTGGGAAATGAATCAAGACTCAGAGTTGCTGAGTCAACAGCAGAAGATGCGAAAGGTAGGAGATTCATTGATAGCAGATTCTCCAACAGCATAAGATCAGGCGCCATCCGGCGCTCTAGAGACAGATCTTTATGTATTGTATTGTATATATGGGGCTTGCACCAATGCTCTCGGGCTAATAGAATAGGAAGCCCTCCCGTCTTTCATACTCGCAAGCGCCTTCTCTTATCAGGGTGAAATAGTCAGGAGAAGGATGTCTGATTCCGGATATGAGTTTCAACTTAACCAACCGCATCCAAGATGAATGAAAGTTCGAAATCAAGTGTGCCCCTCCCTGTCTTGCGTGGCTCGCATCCGGGTCATGCTTTTTTCAATCCCATGGTTCGTTGGATGAAGGTAGCACAATGTTTCACTTTCTGTCTCGCACCGTGCTCTGTTCTTTCGTGCAGGTGCTCATCATCCCGCTTCACACGACGCTGCACATCTCGAGCTCATTTGGACAAAGTTCGGTGCGAGTCTTTGCCTTATTCGTGGGGACGAAGATTCACTCGTTTAGGATCTTGTTATGCCCCGTCCCTATTTTTTAACTAGCTGATGGATTGCATTTTTCCCTTTTCTCTCTTCTTTTTCTTTCTGTTATACGAATGCTTTAAGACATGAGCTTGTTTTCTATGGATCCACACGAACTGGTTAGAGTGGAAACCACTAAAGGAAGAGTATATCCACCTAAAGCACTTCATTTTTTTACTACTCTTGCTCTTTGAAAGGTAAGATAGTCTTGGATGACAGTCTATGCTTCGCCCTCGCTCCCAGAGGAACATTTCACTGCTTCGCCCCTCCTTTCCTACTCGATTAGGGTCATGCACCTGCTATGCCGACACGTGGTCATGCATGATTGGACGGCTACGACGAAGACGATTTCCAACAACATGGCTTTGCGACCTTTGAGAATGAGTCTTTTGCTCATGGGGATTTCCAATAACGTGAATTAGGATACGCGCCCTTTACTTGACAGCTCTACTTCAATGAAGAAAGCAAGGTTTGAATGTCATGTGGTTACGTACCTGCTCTTCTCTACTTTCAGGTTGACGAGAGATAGATTGAAAAGAAATAGATAGGAATGAAAGGTTTCAATCATCGGCCTTTCCTGTACCTTTGATCGTTTGACTGATTTTCGGGATAGCCGTTTTCTAAGTGTATGTCGAAATCACCATTTTGGGGACTTGATGTATATGAGGAGGTGCTGGAGTTAGCCCTTTCTTCCTTCATCGGGACTGCAAGGATTGATTTTGCTTCCTTCGCCCATGATGATTGGATTGGTGAAATGTGGTGAGAGGTAGTTCGTTGGATCAAGACGATGAATGGATCCCATTCAACCGAGATCAATCAAATAGCGTAAGGTAGGATAGGCCCTTCATTCTCTTCTCCTACTACGAAGGGAGGTTCAGACAATCTATCTTTTCCATATGTACCTCCAATCCTCGAGGTTATTTTTTTCCAACACTTCCATTTTCTATTCTTGATTCTTGCCCCATATCATATGACGACGACAGGGACCCTTTATGACTTGAGAATAGGATCCTCGTACATCGAAGTTCTTTTGCGACAGGTTTGATTACGCTTGTTTGAGGAGGTTCATTCCGATGTCAGTTTTCCTATCGGAGGACTGGGATTGAGTTCGTTTTTCTTGTTGCTTTGGATCTAAGACTTTGTTCTCCCCCGGATCAAGTATGTGCTGCATTGGAAAAAAGGCGCTAAGCAGGAATCCCGTTCGCTGCTGGTTCCTTTCGTGAGTTTTTGATAATTGAGAGAAAGATGAGTGAAGAACTGGCTGTTTGCTCTCGTTGGTGGGACCTAGTCTCTGGGTTCCCTCGTTTTGTGCTCGTGTTGGACTTTTTTGAATGATTGAACCCGCATAGAGAATCCAATCAAAATGGTTCAGTACGCAATGTGAAGTACATGTATGGACAAGGCTTGAATTTGTATGTTACACGTTACACATTTTTCATTTTTGGGCTCTACCCTCATACTACTTTAGCTTTCGACCAGCCCTTTCAATTCAAAAAAGAATGTCTGTCTGACTTCCCGGCAAAGACATGTGCTAGTCCCGCTTCCTATTCAAAATCTTATTCGATTTCGCGACAGCGGTATCAGTGTCAATACAATAGATAGAAAGACTCATCTGCCAGTCCAATGACTCTCTTAGGTATGGGCTCCCCTGATAGTGAGTTCTGAGGATTGCCTTCAATAAAGATCAAGTCCAGATCGGTTGGTGCTTTCTTCCTGCTATAATTCCTCTGATCTTATAGATCAAACACAGATGGGTACAACCTTATAATTATAAGCTACAAAATCAAGAATGTCGTATAAAAAGTCAAGTCAACTCCCATAGTTCTAAGTATTCTCTGGCCACACTATTCCCTTTCTCTCTTTTAGAACGGAGGGAGGGCAAGGACCCCTTTGAAGCCGAGTACCTGATCGTTCCAAATTGTGCGTCGTTAAACACTCATAAGAACGTTCAATCTAAATTTATTCAGCTCATTTAAATTCAATTTTGAAAATTAATAATGGTGAGTCCGAGTCGATCCACAGGGAGTTAAATTTCTAACTTTGAAAATCTTGTGATTCTTAATTATCTAAAAATTAGGTGAGAATTTGAGTGAACTAATTACTTATTTAAACTAAAACTCAATTAACTAATGTTACCTAAAAAAAAAATATAATTACATAAATTAAACAAATCCTTTTTTTTTTCTTTTTCAGAAATTAAACATAATTTCAACTGGAGAATAAGCACAACTAAGAAAATTATAACAACACAAAAAAAAACTATTGTTTAATTGTGTAAACCAATAACTCACCCTAATTAAATAAACTAATAACTAAGAAAACATCATTAAACATCAAATAACCAACGACTACCCCTAATTAAACAAACTAATACTGTATTAGTGGGGGAAGAAAGAACAAATCAGCGGCAGCTGTGGGTTTGCCGGTGCAGCAGACCACTGGACAGGAAGGTGGCGCAGTGGACCGAGCAGCAAAGGGAGCTTGCTTGCTGGTTCCGGGTGCGTGCAGTGAAGCTGGCTGGCGGTGCTTCAGGTGCAGCAGGCTAGGCGCTGCAACTTCAGCTGGCTCGTGCATGGGCAACGCTTGGCGGCAGGGGGTGTGGAGAACGTGCATGCATGCACGGTGCTGCTGGCTGGTGGAGGTGGCGCATGGAGCTTGACGTGGAGAAGCTGCTGCTGCATGCGCTGGAGGGCTGCTGTGAACGCCGGCTTGGTGGATGCTGCTGCCGGGCTTCAGCGGACGTGAAGAGCTTCAGGTGCAGCTGAGCTGGGCCTCACGTGGACGTGCAGCCGGCTTGGCTGGCGACGTGCAGGTGATGGTGGGGGTTGCCGGAAGTGCTTCAGGTGTGGTTGCAGCGTAGGGGCCGTCGGTGGCTTGCATTCATGCCGGTGCGTGGACGTGGAGGTGCTTGCTGCTGGTTGAGAGGAAACCGGAGAGGAAATCAGAGAGAGAGAAACGTGGGAGAGAGAAGAGAAGAGAGAGGAAGGGCTGCAGGAAGCTGGGGAGAAAAAGAGAGACCGAGAGAGAGAGGCTTGTGGAGGAGGAGAAAACGGAGAGGAAGAAGAGGGCGACTGCTGGGAAAAAACCGAGAAGGAGAAGGACCGTGAGAGAGAGAGAATCGGAGAGAGAGAGAGAGGTTTACGGGAGAGAAGAGAGAGAGGGGGAATCGGCTGCGGGGCTGAGAAAGAATAAGGGAGAGAGGCTGCGGCTGCTGGAGATTCGAGAGAGAGAGAGCAGAGGGAGAGAAAGAGAAACCGAGAGAAAGAGAGCAGAGGGAGAGAGAGAGAAACCGAGAGAAAGAGAGCAGAGGGAGAGAGATTGCGGCTGGGAAAACTGGAGAGGAATAGGAATTAGAAGGAAATTGGAGAAGGACCAGGAATCCGAGTGGGAGCGGCTGAGAAGAGGGAGAGAAAACGGAGAGAGAGGAGGAGGAAATAAATAGAGAGGAAGAGAGACGTGGGAAGGAGGAAACTTTTAAAGGAAACAGAGAGATTTTAGTTTGGGAAGGAAACTTTTAAAGGGAAGGTAGGTTTTTTTTTTAAAAAAAAAGAAAGTGGACTTTAGGAAGGCGGTTGGCCCTTCTTGGGTCCTTCTTGGCCATGAAATTAGGACAACACTAGGGCCTCAAATGACGTTTTACCCCTGCTTTAATCTTTTGGACATAATGAAGTCGAATTTATCGAAATTCGAACACTAGACCTCCCCAAATTTTCGGAAACTCCACCAGCTGCACTGCATCATCGGCATATCATGTTCACATAAAATAAATATAAATTAGCACCTTATCATAAAAATATCATTATATTTATTTAATTCGTCTCGGTTTTGTCGAAAAACCGCAAATGCGCTATACTCCATTAATCACATGAAATAACGATGTTTTTAAGTCAGAATTTGACGAAATTGGTACCGTTGGACTTGGTACGCAATTATCTATCATTTCATGTTATTTTACAGATAAAAACATGAGTATGATGCGTTTGATTGCCTTTAAATGATCAATTTAACACTTTATCAGTACCCTTCTTTCACACGATCTTGTAGCACACTTTTATTTAGGCAACAGGCCTACAACTGACTCTTATTCCAGAGCGGGGGCACTTTTCCGGGAAAACGAAAACTCAAGAGCTCCTGCTCGCTCCTACAACTACGCTCGCGAGTGCCTTCCTTTTCTTGCACTTTTCGATAGCAAAGGTATACGCAAGTGCTGTAGTTCAAGGCAGGAAAAGTACTACTATATTTCTGTCCCTCCATCTACTGCATGAACATCGACAGTGAAATCACTTAATGTAAGGTAGCGGACAAGGAGAGAACTCGGCATCGAACTCGGTTAATTCATTGGAGCGAGATCTACTCTTTTGCTTTGGTATTGCCATACGAGGGAGATCGCTCAGTGACATGTAAAAAGAGATGGAATTTTCGATAGATTGAAAGACGGGAATTGAGACCGAAAGATATCCATTTCAGTTAAAGATGTCTCTTTCTTGTGTGATAGGAACAGAGCTTCGGGCAAGCAGCTTAGCCAAGGTAGCAACGTAGTTGTTCTTCCACGGTGATGGGGCAGAATCCGATTCGGCCCAATAGCGGCCCTTAGCCCAATTGCCTTCGGCCCAACAACAGCGGCCCACTAGCGGCCCTCGGCGCAGCAAGCGGCCCTCAGCCCACTAGCGGCATTCGGCCCAACAGTGGCCCTCGGCCCAGTGGCCGAATCCGGCCCACTCCGATGGGTTATTAGGCGCTATGGCAGTTTATCAGTAACCTAAAACATAGTCCTATATTGACTGCAACAACCAGGTAACCTCTATACTCCGTTATAAATAGAAGGCTATTTATTACAAAAGGTAAGGTCGAACAACCAAGGACCATAGTCCAAAACTCCCAAGCTTCTTCCTTCTTTCCCCTCTTCTGAATAGATCAGAAGCTAACTTAACCATCGGAGGGGGTTCTCTTGGGCCGAAGCCCGGGACCGTCACTGACTGGTTCTTCTTCTCTCTGCAGGGGCTTCGGTTCGAATCTTCGCCGACCTCTCCGTCCGGATCGGCTTTGGCCACCGGACTCGGTTTTCTTCTTCTCATAGGGGTCTCGGCCTCATTCTTTACTGATCCCTTCATCCGAATTCCCCTCGGCAAGCGGAGTCTCGGCTACGCCCTCGATGAGTCTTCGTCCACATCGCTCTCGGCATCGGAGCTCCGGTCCTGTATTCCGCCTACGTCTTCATCCGGATTCCTGTCGGCTCTTTTTCGGGTTCTAATTTCGGAATCCGACAGTGATAGCTTCGGCTACATTACTTGGCGCCGTATGTGGGAAGCCCGACAAAAGGTCATGTCTCATCGTCCGATGACCAGACGATCCAGTCAAGACGAGGCGGATATACGAGCAACTCCGGCGCAGACACTCTATGCCGAAGGTACTCCATCTATTTTACCACAAGGTTCCGTCATTCTAGCGATACCAGAGTCTTTCGCTCCCAGAGACGACCGAGTGGAAGAACTCCAGCAACAAGTAGCCACGCTGGCCGCTACTGTCACTTCTCTGGCGCCGCTGCGGGATATGGTGTCTGCTATCGCTCAGCATATGGGGTTGTTGAATCAGCCCACACAGCAGGTACCGCCTCCTCCTGAATACTTTCCTGCTCAAGCTGCGAGGACGCAGCCAACGCCCTCACAGGCGTCCTAGGACGAAGCGATTTCGGCGCACAGCGAGCCATTCGGGCCGCAAGGCCGAGTTCCTCGTACGAGTCATATCCTGACGGAACCGGACTATGCTTCATCCGGATTTCATCCGACCAAGGCTGAAGGACGTTCGGCCACCACTTCAACCACCCCAGATCTGGATCGGGGACTGACAGCGATGAGGAAGGAGATGCAGTAGATGGTATCCCGACTGTATGGAGCACCTCTCGCCAGCACCATCCTGGAGCAGACTCCTTTTTCTCCAGAGCTTTTGGCCGTAAAGGTACCTTCCTGTTAGAATTGGGTGGCCTCAAAGCCAATCATCGTACATTCTAGTTCAAATTATTAATAAAGGCAATTATTTCTTCATTTAATAGTTCTCGCAAATTAACTATCGTAATGAAGGTCCATAGACAAATGTATGGGATATTGAATCATGATGAGATCATGATAGTGAGATCAATATCCTCAATCAATTGTCATAAACAGTTCTCGATCATAGGATATTTGAGATGGACATTAAATATCCGATAAGATCGACACAAGTTATGTCTGCTCATGTGATGAGGATGAATGATCTCACATTCACTCGTGTGGTGACACTAAGACAAACAAGTGGGTGCTCATTAGAGAATGAGTTCACTGAACAAACCCAAATAAGAATTCCTGGATGGTAATTATACCTATTAGTCAACCAGGGAATTCAATCGTTGCAATAGCACAGTTGGTCCTTTGACCTGAGTCACCAATGATACCTTGTTTGTAGACCATTGTACCTTGATTATCTGTCTAGTGAACTTTAACCATTAAGTCCACAATAGTCGGTCTTTCAGATACAGTGGAAAGCTTGCGAAGGTAATTGAGTGAACAACAAGGGATCACTCACTCTTGGTATAAGACTGGAGAGAGAATGTCCTATGGATGTGTACACAGAAATCCCTGACCAGGGTCAAATGAAAGAGATGTTTTTCTAGATATTAACTGTGTACTGGAATCCATCTGGATAATGCGATATAGGGTTTGACTATAAAACCATACCCTTGTGTTATTGGGACATTGCATGAGTGAAGGATTATATCTGTGCGGTATCTGCATATGGAAAGGTTCAATTGAAGGGAACAGTATCCCTTATATCTTATGGGATCATGAGGTAGTGTTTGGTGCTGTTCATGATCAGAAGGCCAAGTGAATTAATCATCAGATGATAATTCACTTGTTTATTAAATTAATCATTTAACATATGATGTTTAAATGTTAATTAATAAATATTAAACTCAAAAAACAATTCTAAGTTTAATGGGCCTGCAACCAGACTGATATATGGGCCTAGAGGGTCACACACATAAGAGTTCTGGTCAGACGGTGAGAGAAGTTAAATTTCATGCTTATCTGGATTTTTATAAAAAGCCGCAGGATAAACATGAGGATTTAATGGAGAATTATCCAAGACCAAACTCTTGGATAATCATGAGGATTAATCCTTGTGCTTATCCTTATTTCTATATAAGGAGGGCCAAGGGAAGGGACGGGGGGGTTAAAAGGTTAGTTGGACGAATTACTGACCCCAGATTCTCTTTCTCCTCTCTCTCTCTCCTTCTCTCTCTCTTGGAGTAGATCTGTCTCTCTCCGCGCATGGTGGATTTGAGATCTGGTCGGAGCACTCAAGTTGAAGAGGAAATCGCGTCTGCAGCAGGAACTCGTGTGGATACCTCTAGAGATCGTGCGCGTGCGCGATTACCGAGTCGGCATCATCTATTGGAGATTCGAAACCCCGCAAAGGTGAAGAACCGTTCTTCCCGCGTTTATTTTAATGTCCGTTTTATGATCCCAGCAGCCGATAGATAGGAATCGATTTTATTTTCCACTGCGTTCTTGGCGATTCCTTACAGTGGTATCAGAGCCAGGTTGCTAGTTCGATCGTAAAACGACATCGTTTTGCGTGATTTTCTCGTTATGCGTGAAGAACCAGTATTGTACGTGTTCTTGGGCTATAAATTATTTTAATAATCTGGGAATCGTTCCCACGTTTTTAGAAGGTCTAAAACTTGTTGGGATTTGATCCCGGATTTTATTTTGGGATTTTTGGAGTTTTTCATGAGATGATAAACCGGGGTACTTCGGCGGCTTCGTACGCGATTCCCAAGTGTTGGGATGGTGGTCCGGATGTCTGGATCAATTGGTGATAGTCACCACTACACACCGGACATGATAGCCGGCGCCATGGTGGCCTTGAAGTGCTACAAAATCGAGCCCAAACTCGGGTTTTTAAAACCTGAAAAATCAGATTTTTTGCGGTTTTTGGGGCTTGGTTTGCTTCCCATCGCTGGTCACCGGCGGCCCTGCCGGCGCCGGGCACGTTGCCGGCGCCGGGGCACCACCGACCGGGGCCTGTGCCGCCGGGGGGCGGTCGCCGGCGCCGCCTGCAGACCCCACAGCCGCCGGCATGCTAACAGGTTAGGGTTTGCAGGTTTTAGAAGGAAGGGCTCGGTCGGCTGGGGATGAATGGGCTGGGCCGCCGGTCCCGACCCGGTCGGACCGGGCGGGGGCCCGGCCGGACCCCTGGCCGAGCCAGGGTTCGACCCTGGCCGAGCCAGAGCCCTTGGCCGAGCCAGGGTCCGGGTCCGGGCCAATTGTCC
Organism: Zantedeschia hybrid cultivar; assembly: GCA_030544215.1. NCBI lineage: Eukaryota > Viridiplantae > Streptophyta > Magnoliopsida > Alismatales > Araceae > Zantedeschia > Zantedeschia hybrid cultivar. The sequence continues at coordinate 39,652,323 of JARZZO010000011.1, read as the reverse complement.
CTAATGGGCTGGGCCCATTTAATTTTTATGATTATTAAATTGTTTTAATAACTGTTTAACCCCATTAAACCCTTTATTAGCCAATTTTAAGCCCATTTAAGCCCGTTTTAAAATTGTTTTAAAACAGTAAAATTATAGGAATAATTAATAATTGTTATTAATTATTTTTTTATGATTATTAACAGGTTATTAAATTGTTTAATAACTGTTATTCACTTAAAGGGCTTTATTATTAATAGGGTGTTAGTTAATTATTTAAAATTGTTTTAGATAATTAATTTTCCTGTTAAATTAATTAGTTTAAAAATGTTTTAAACTGATTTTATGCATAGCTTGATTACATTTTTCTGTTCAAATTGTTTGAATTATTATTTAGATTAACTGAATAGTTTAGTTATTTAATTTGCCAATAATGTTTTGAATATTATTGATTATGTTGAAATAAATGTTATTTCAAAAACTAATTGGTATTATAATTTTATATTTATAAAATTTAATACCAAACTGCAATTATGTGATGATTGTGATGCATGTGATGTGTTCTGTGGTGGGATGATCATGGACTTAGTATTTTCATGTGATGAATGATGTGGATGAATGCGATGCTTATTTCATTTGGTATTTTAAATAGGACCTGCGTGTCCTCCTCTCTCTTAATCCAGATGTACTCTCTACCTTCCTATAAGATTGTACTCCCCTTGATAAGATCAAGGTTTCTTAGTGTTTAAATGTACATTTATGGACCTGTGTGTCCTGAATTTCATATTTAAATGTATCGGATTAAGTTTAGAGGACGGGATCTTCTGAAGACACCTATGGAGGAAGGACTCGCATCAAATGGAACCAGTGTTGCTGTTTTCACATTAGGATCCTATTATGGATCATCGTTTGGCTCCGATGATTCCATAGTAGCTTTAGCAGTCCATGATCATCCCTATTTAATGTTTCTGCATATATGTGATGCTTGCGGACTATACTATCATATATATATTTCTATTAAGTATAATGATACTTCAAATCGAAATACTATTGATGGCAAGCCAAAAGTGCACTTAAATGAGGATGATGATCCTCAAACCTACCAAGAAGCCATAAATAGTCAAGAATCAGAAAAATGGCAAGAGGCAATGAATTCTGAAATTCAGTCCATGTATGCCAACCAAGTTTGGAACTTGGTTGATCTGCCAGAAGGTATAGTACCTATTGGCCGTAAATGGATATTTAAAAGAAAGATCGGGGCAGATGGACAGATTGACACATACAAGGCAAGGCTGGTAGCAAAAGGATATCGTCAAAGGCAAGGCATTGACTATGACGAAACCTTTTCTCCAGTTGCCATGATTAAGTCAATCAGAATACTTCTTGCTGTCGTCGCATTCTATGATTATGAAATATGGCAAATGGATGTGAAAACAGCATTCCTTAACGGGAACCTTCAAGAAGAGGTGTATATGATACAACCTGAATGATTCACTTCCAAAGAGCATTCAAGCAAGGTATGCAAGCTGCAAAGATCCATCTATGGATTAAAGCAGGCATCCCGAACTTGAAACTTAAGATTTGATGAAGCAATCAAATCTTATGACTTCATTAAGAATGAAGATGAACCTTGTGTATACAAAAAGGCTAGTGGGAGCACAGTTACCTTTTTGGTACTTTACGTTGATGACATTCTATTCATTGGGAATGATGTTGGAATGTTGTCATCAGTAAAGGCTTGGTTATCCAAAAACTTCTCCATGAAAGATTTGGGAGAAGCATCCTATATTCTGGGAATAAGGATCTATAGAGATATGTCAAGGGCGGCGGATTACCGTTTCCCCTTCTTCCAGCTGCTGAAGAAGACTAGCAATTTCTCCTGGACAGACGAATGTCAGTCGGCCTTCGACCAGCTAAAAGCTTATCTATCCAACGTTCTTGTTTTATCTAAACCGGTCCAAGGAGAGCAATTGTTTGTTTATCTTGCTGCTTCTGAAGCAGCTATCAGTGTCGTCCTCGTCCGGGAAGAAGGTGGCGTCCAAAGGCCAGTTTATTATATAAGCCGAGCCCTCTACGGAGTAGAGCTTCGGTATCCGGCTCTTGAAAAGCTGGCCTTGGCCCGCGTCGCTTCCGCGAGGAGGCTCCGACCCTATTTCCTCGCGCATTCTATGAAGGTCTTCACAGATCAACCTTTGAAGCAAGTCCTCTCTCGGCCGGAAGTATCTGGGAGGATAGCGAAATGGACGATCGAACTGGGAGAGTTTGACATCTCTTATGGGCCTCGAACCGCAATAAAAGCTCAAGCTTTGGCTGACTTCATTACCGAGCTCACTCACGAATCATCTTCGGCCCCTCATCTGGTAGTAGAAAGAACAAATCCTGAAGCCGAAGTCACTTCGGTTCCTTTGTCCTCGGCGGATGAATGGCAATTATACGTTGACAGATCCGCATGCTCTTCGGGCATTGGCGCCGGGTGGATCTTGGCATCTTCAGAAGGGGTCGTCACAGAGTATGCGCTGCGCTTCTCCTTCCCGGCTACCAACAATGCCGCCGAGTACGAAGCCCTTATATCCGGCCTTCGGGCTGCTAGAAAGCTTGGTGCGCAGAATATAAAGGCATTTAGCGACTCTTAGCTTATCGTCAACCAAATCATCGGGGAGTACGAGGCTCGAGATGCATTAATGGCGTCCTATCTCCAGGTAACCCGTAAGATCCTAGCTGAATTTATTTCTTTTGAGATTGTGCGGATCCCTCAGACTGAAAACGCTCGAGCCGATGCCCTTTCTCGGCTAGCATCAACTTAGGATAGGGGAGGAGGCCGAATGGTCTTAGTAGAAGAATTGTCTGAATCAAGTTTCAGCGAATCCAAGGTCATGCAAGTGAATGAATCCAAAGCTGAAACCTGGATGACTCCCTTAATCGCTTTTCTCCTCCGAGAGGAGGTCCCGTCCGATCCAAAGGAAGCGAGGCGCGTCCGGCAGCGCTCTTCTCATTTTCTAATTCTGGAGGGTATGCTATATAAGAAGTCCTTCGGCCGGCCACTCCTTCGAGGTATCGGCTCGGCTGAAGCCGATTATGCCCTTTGGGAGGTACATGAAGGAAATCTGCGGAGCACACGCAGGAGGAAGGGCCTTAACCCATAAACTCTTAAGGCAAGGGTACTGGTGGCCGACACTCCGAGAGGACGCAGTTGCTCTCGTCCGCTGCTGTGACCAGTGCCAGTGATATAGTTCTCTCATTCACCAGTCGGCAACCCTCCTTACACCTCTATCAGATCCTTGGCCTTTCGCCCAATGGGGGATCGATATCTTGGGACCTTTTCCCATTGCCACCGGCCAGAGAAAGTTTCTTATTATGGCGGTGGATTATTTCACTAAGTGGGTTGAAGTCGAGCCACTCGTGTCTATCACATATAATAATGCATGGAGTTTCGTATGGAAGTCCATCATTTGCCGCTATGGCATCCTTCGGGCAATCATCTCAGATAATGGCAAGCAGTTTGACAGGCATCAGTTCAAAGACAATTGTGCAAGCTTCGGTATTCTACATAAATTCGCTTCGGTAGCACATCCTCGGACGAATGGCCAATTCGAAGTCACTAATCGAAGCATACTGCAAGGACTGAAGACTCGTCTCGGCAAGGCTAAAGGCCGATGGGTCGAAGAGTTACCAAGTGTTTTATGGGCTTATCGAACAACAAGCCGAACCCCTACCGGAGAAACCCCATTCCGAATGGCCTACGGACTGGAAGCTGTTATTCCCGTTGAAATCGGCTTGCCATCGCCGAGGGTTCTCGCTTATGATCTGAAAGATAATGATGAAGCCCTGAGGGATCACCTTGATCTGATAGAAGAAACAAGGGATCGAGCTTGCATTCGGCTAGCGGCATATCAACAACGCATGGCGAGATATCATAACGCTAGAGTGAAATCTCGAAGTTTTGAAGCCAGAGATCTCGTATTGCAGAACGCCCATGTATCCAAGCCGGCCGAAGCCGCAGGGAAGCTTTCTCCAAACTGGGAGGGCCCTTATCGGGTGAGAGAAGTAATCCGACGAGTGGCCTATCGGCTGGAGACCCTTTCGGGCCAATCTCTCCCTCGCACTTGGAATGTGGAGCGCCTTCGGCGCTATTTTATGTAAGATATTTTCCCGGAATTCAGCCGGACACCTTGAACGAATATTTTGTTCCAAAATATTGTGTCTAGCATTATTCTAAATCCATGCAAACCGTACCGAGAGTAGCTTCGGCCATGCAAACCGTATCGGGAGCAGCACTACTCTTAAGTCCGTGCAAACCGTACCGGGAGTGGCTTCAGCCATGCAAACCGTATCGGGAGCGGCATCATTATTCCAAGTCCGTGTAAACCGTACCGAGAGTGGCTTCGGGCATGCAAACCGTATCGGGAGTGGCACTATTAAGTCCGTGCAAACCGTACCGGGAGTGGTTTCGGGCATGCAAACCGTATCGGGAGCGGCACTACTCTTAAGTCCCTGCAAACCGGACCGGGAGTGGCTTCGGCCATGCAAACCGTATCGGGAGCGGCACTACTCTTAAGTCCATGCAAACCGTACCGGGAGTGGCTTCGGCCATGCAAACCGAATCGGGAGCGGCATCATTATTCCAAGTCCGTGTAAACCGTACCGGGAGTGGCTTCAGCCATGCAAACCGTATCAGGAGCGGCACTACTCTTAAGTCCGTGCAAACCGTATCGGGAGCGGCACTACTCTTAAGTCCGTGTAAACCGTACCGGGAGTGGCTTTGGCCATGCAAACCGTATCGGGAGTGGCATGGCTTCGGCCACATACAAGACCGAATTCGGCTATCTACTCAGAAAGACATGCCATGAAGCAAGCAAATACAAATCATTTCTAATTTCTATATATATACACAAGTACAAAAGTAGGCCATGTGCCTGGCCTCGGCATCTTGAAAACAAAAAAATGACCGGGACTAGCCCTCGGACTAGCTGTCGGCATCGTCACCGTCTACGTCAACAGGAGTATGGCCAAGGGATGCCGGAGGGGAAGCACGGTCCGAACCGGCCGCAGCGCCTTCCGGAGAAGCTAGGACTCTCTCGGCCTTGAGCTCTCGCCACCAGGCTAAGATCTCTTTGCCTTCTTCCTCGGTAGGGAAGCCGAAGCCAGTCAGATCTGTGTCTGGACAAGCCTTTTGGGCAATGGCCATCCCCAGATCAAACATGGTCGACCCCGCCTTAGCCCCGGCCTCGAGCATCTCGTCGGCGTACTCCGGGCCCTCCTTATAGCTCGCTACGGCCGTGCGAGCAACGTCGTCGGCTTCCTTGGTCTTGGCCTCCAAGTCCGCCTTTAGGGCCGATACCTCCTCGGCGTGGCGGCGGCGCTCCTCGTCCCACTCCTTGCCCTTGTCCTGGATCTCAGCCTTCAAGGACGCGATCTCGGCCCGGGCCCGGTCCCGCTCCTTCTCGGCCTTCTTTTTGGCCTCTGAGGTGGTGTAGATCACCTCCTTCTGCCCTTCCAGCTCGGACCGCAGCCGCGAGTTTTCCCCGATGAGGATATCGATGCTGGCCTCAAGATCGCGCCACACTAAGGCCACCTTGCCCGAGGCCAGCTGGTCCGAGGCCAGGTCGACGTCCTGAAGCATTTGCTGGATGAGGGCCTGGCGGCGGGCGAGAGCCCCGCACATGACCGCGGCCTACAGCTGAAAGAAAGGAAAACGTGAGACAAAGTAACTAACGGAAACAGCGGGAAGCAAGGACGAAGGGGGGGCTCTCACCTGGATGGCTTGCCGGACGCATTGCAGGGACAGGCCTTTCGAAGAAAGCTCCCTGATCTCGTCCCTAGCCATCGGGAGGGTCAAGCCCCGAGCCAGGCGCAGGCACGTCCAGGAGTCATCCAGACTATCGTCTGTGAAGACCCCCGTGTCCGGGCGCCATGGCTCGTGCCCATACTCCCGGGACATATGGGTCCCGGCCACCCCGAAGGGGTAGGACAGCACCGTCTCCGCCACGGCGCCAATAGCCAAAGGGGAATCGCCCCCCTGCCGCTGGGGAGGCGATGAAAGTGGAGTGTCCCTTCCCGAGACCGGCCTCTTGGTCGCCGGGGCGGATTCCCTTTCGTTGAAGTCATCCGGACGCCTCCGTTTCTTGGACCGTTCACTCCCCCCGGCGACCGCCTTCCCCTTCTGTTGCTCCCTCTCGAGAGCAGCTGCGGCAGCGCGGCCTTCGGCAGAAGCCGCTGTCTACCTCGTGGTCCGAGCGCCCGGGGCCGGAACTCCTCCGGCCGTCCTCCCTTCCGTAGGCCGAGGCTGGGATGGTCGAGACGATGCGGATTGCTTAGAGATCCGACTCATAAGGCCCCAGAGGCCAGACATTTCTGAAAGCAGAAAAAAAGAATCAGCAAAAGCTCAACAATTAATTTTATGACCCAAAGCCGACTTACCCCCAGCCATTGCTTCGGCGCCCTCTTCGGACCGACGAACTTCGGCCGGAGCCCTGGTCGCGGTAGCCCTCACCTCGGCCTCTCCCGGAGCATCTTCAAGAGGAAGGTAGGGAAAGGCCCGGGCAGGAGAGTGCGACGAATCCGGCCAGGCTCCCATCTCTATGAGCCTATCCTCGTCCTCGAGAAGCTCCGTAATGTTGTATGGAGCGTTGTTCTCGAAGAGGTGGGCGTCAGCAAGTTGTTCGGGGCTAAGGGTTGGGCAGTCGGAAATGCCCTCGGCCAAGGGCGCCCATTCGGTAGGAAAGGGCCAAACACTCTTATCCCCCTCCGGCAGAGAAATGAAAAAGAAGTCCTCCTTCCAATGATGAATGGACGAGGGCTTCCCGAAGAAGATCCCCTGGCCGAAGCGGGGGACGAAACAGAACCAAGAAGGCCTCCCCTGAGGCTTGATCTTGAAGAGAAAACGAAAGATATTTACAGAGGGGATGAAATCAAGGACGGAGTTAAGGGCCAAAAAAGCGTAGACCGTCTGCCAGGAATTCGGGAAGAATTGAGACGGGGCCAGTCCATAAAAGCTCAAAAGGTTTACAACAAAAGAATGAAGGGGAAGGCGAAAGCCTGCCCGGAAGCTGTGCTCATAGATCGAGAACAGCCCGGCTGAACGGTGTTGGGCTCTTGTACGCCTCCTGGGCCGGATGGGAACCATCCAAGAGGGAATCAGATAGTAGTTAGTTATGGTCTTAATTCTCTCGACATCAAGAGCACTAACTACGTTCGAGACCGTCTCGGCCTGGCGACAGCCTGTAGTAGTAGGCTCGGCAGCAGCCGGGACAGCTTCTGCCTCGTCCGCCATAACAGAAAGGAAAGAGTTCGAAGAAAAAGGAGATGACAGGGAAGACTGGGGAGTAGGCCTAGACGAGGAGCCCAACGAGCTGCTTTCGGCCGAAAAGTTGCTCTCGGCCGAAGAAGAACTACTGGACATGAATTGAAAAAGAGAAGGCTGAAGCTGAGGCTTACCCTCAGATTAAGAGCTCCCCAGCGACAAGGAACTCCCCAGCGATTGACAAGACGTCCCCGGACGACCTTGATGGAATGCTCGCGGCCGGAGAAGAAAAGACGTTCGCGGCGCTGCTCGCGGGAACGCTCTGGCGCGGAGAGGAAGAGAGAGAGAATGCGAAGGAACAGTAATAAGGTGAAGGGAGCCGGTATTTATAGAAGGGCCTAGGGGGGTCGGATGGCGAACCGACGGCCGAGATCCTCCAACCCCTCGGCTCCGCCTTGCTCGGATGTTCGACGCGTGTCCCGTCCTTCGCCATGATGACGAGCGGGCTGCCGGATCGAGAAGAGGCGATCAACGGCCGGATGCGGCCTAACCCTTCGGCTATTCCTCCGGATGCTCGCCACGCGTCCCGATCCTCGTGTTGGGGGCCGGAGAGGCGGTGATCCAGGTGAAGTCCCGGGCAGAGAGCCGAAGCGACCGCGATCCGAGTGATCGCTGTTGACGGCTGAGATCTTTTTGTGCTTTCGGCAGCCAGGCCGGATGTTAAACACGTGTCCTGTGTTTGTTGTGACGCAACTGTGAAGGCGGGAGGTTCAAGGCCTTTTCCCGCCCTCGCTTGGCGATTCCAAAGTGTTCTGGAAACCTTGCCCTCTTACAACTAGGGACGAAGGTATTCGTCACCAAGCCTCGGCCGGAGACGAAGGTGTCTACGACGGGATCTCGGCATAAGACGAGGCTGTTTGTCACCAACCCTCGGCCGACTTGAGGCGAAGCCTTGTCTCCTAGTTTTCGAAACAGGAGTGATAACAGTTTCAGACAAGGTTCATGTCAGATCTCATGTTTCCGTAAGGGTTTCGGATTTTACTCTCGCCGCTTCATAAAAGTGAGAACGACGAGAGTAGGGGGCCATGTGATGGGGCAAAATCCGATTCGGCCCAATAGCGGCCCTTAGCCCAATTGCCTTCGGCCCAACAACAGCGGCCCACTAGCGGCCCTCGGCCCAGCAAGCGGCCCTCAGTCCACTAGCAGCATTCGGCCCAACAGTGGCCCTCGGCCCAGTAGCCGAATCCGGCCCACTCCGGTGGGTTATTAGGCGCTATGGCGGTTTATCAGTAACCTAAAGCATAGTCCTATATCGGCTGCAACAACCAGGTAACCTCTATCCTCCGTTATAAATAGAAGGCTATTTATTACAAAAGGTAAGGTCAAACAACCAAGGACCATAGTCCAAAACTCCCAAGCTTCTTCCTTCTTTCCCCTCTTCTGAATAGAATCTTCTTCAGAAGCTAACTTAACCATCGGAGGGGGTTCTCTTGGGCCAAAGCTCGGGACCCTTACTGACTGGTTCTTCTTCTCTCTGCAGGGGCTTCGGTTCGAATCTTCGCCGACCTCTCCGTCTGGATCGGCTTCGGCCACCGGACTCGGTTTTCTTCTTCTCATAGGGGTCTCGGTTCTTTACTGATCCCTTCATCCGAATTCCCCTCGGCAAGCGGAGTCTCGGCTACGCCCTCGACGAGTCTTCGTCCACATCGCTCTCAGCATCGGAGCTCCAGTCCTGTATTCCGCCTACGTCTTGATCCGGATTCCTGTCGGCTCTTTTTCGGGTTCTAATTTCAGAATCCGACAGTAATAGCTTCGGCTACATCACATGGCATGCTCTGAGAAACACTTCCTCCATGGCATAGCTCAGTCATTGAATCATGGTCGGGTCAGTCAGACAGGATGATTCTCCTAAGCGCAGGTGACCATGGTGCTCATTCCAGTTCTCATCCATCCCGGCACGGTTTGGCTTGGTAAACTTTAGTTTGTGGATCCTTATTGCTTTCTTTCATGGGAGATGTGGCATAGATAGAAGGTACCGTACATATAGATCATGCATCTTTGCCTAATCGCGGCGTTTCCATCGAAGTGGAATGTGAGGGCATAGATAGGATATCCAGTCAACCATAGGCGGGGAAGGGCCTGCAATGAACGAGGGAAAGAAAAAGCTTGATAATTAGATGGTCCAGAGTTATAACACAGGGACAATATCCTATTGCCTCGAAACGAAGAACATCAAGGGGTCAAAATGGCTACTAGTTCACTGGCTTTCCAGCCATATTATATCCCGGCGATTGCAAAAAACACTACTGCTTTAAAAAGCGCTTACACAAGGGCATACCAATGGAACTTCAAGTCCAGGTAATAAAAAAAGAAAGGAAATCTTCAAACTAGGATATTCTATTATCTAGGCAGGGCTGGACTGGAAATGGCTAAAGCTCACATGCCCCCAAAAAGATAACTTCCACTGAATCTCTAGATGTAAAAGAACTGACTTCAAATAAACAAATCAAAAGGCTTGATAGCTGGCAAGCTACTAGCGGGAAGGCCAGTCAAAAGCACTCCTACCATAAATGACCCCTAGGAATAACATGGAGTGAAGGAGAATACGGGGACACTGCCACTACTCGTACTCTTCGGACCCTCCTCTCTAGCTTTCCAGCAAGAATGGACCTATCCTCTACTCTTGGAAGTCTGGTTTGCGAGCTTGACTCCTTTGACTTGCCCGAATAGAGAAAAGCGTATTAGATAAAGTAGGTTTTTTCGCGAACCCGCACCGAACCAAAAAAATAGTGAAAAAAAGCATGATAATAAATCTGACGCTCTTTATCCGGTAAGGAATGATCTTTAGATTGTTCGCTTCCGAAGGAATTATACGAAAATAGCCCAGGCTTGGAAAGAGTTAGCTCGTTACGCTTTCGGGTCTCGGCACAGGTGGAAACATGGTAGAATAGCGGGGGAATAGTCCATGGAATGGAAATAGTGCTTACTTTTCAATACTCCTTTGCTCGCTTTCTCACATTGAGAGTAGAGCAACTACTATAAGGAGACAACTTTTAAGGCTTGTTGAAATAATAGGTATTCCTACAGGTTTGAACTTTATTGGCGCTCATAAAGAGCAAGAATACACAGGAGCGAGACCGTATGGGACCTCGCAGAAGAGCTTACAATCCACATTCTTCCACCCTGCGCCCTTTTGACCTCTAGTTATATCGCAGAAGAAAGTCAAGCAACTCCAACTGCCACCGAAACTGGCTTGGCTAGCGAAAAGGGCTTGTCCTTAGAGAGATGAGAAGGTTGCTCGGGATATGGTTTTTCGTGCTATACACCACGTTGAGAAAGACAACCTCCTATGTACCTTGGGTACCTGCTTCTAAATGATCCCAGTATGTATAGATATGGGTAGACTTATCTACTTGACTATCACCAGACTGGATCTTGCATATGCGGTTAGTGTCCTTAGTCAATTTAAGCACTCTCCACTCCTTCAGACCCTCATCTCAAAGTTGAAAAAAGAATGATTCGGTATCTTCAGTGTCTCCTAGAAAAGGTATTTTATATGCCTTTAATAGACATCCTCTTGTTTCTGCCTATGAAGATGCGGATTGGGCTGGCTCACCGATAGACGGATAGGAGGTCTACGACTGGATACTGAACATTTTTCCTTTCTAGGTGGAAGTGACGTGGAAGAGTAAGAAGCAAACAGTTGTCGCACGGTCGAATGCAGCAGACGTAGAGTATAGAGCAATGGCTCACACCGCTTGGGAGCTTATTTGGCTTCAAACCTTACTAAGTGAGCTTGGAGTTTAGGTCTCTCATCCTATTCTCATATTCCTTGATAATCAAGCAGCAACTCACATTGTCGGTTTTCCATGAGCGAACCTCTCAATTCGTTGGGCGAGAGCCCATCTACTCGGCACCGTCGGATCACTTATCCCTCGGTCTATTAGAGAACTCTCTCTCCATGGATTGTGAAAGCCATTCCACTAGTCTTGTTATTTCTTCGACTCATATTCCCAAAAAAGTGGATCCCGTTCTAATAGCTCCGGATAAATCAAATACATGCATTAAGATACAAAGGCTTCTTATTCCACAATGACGAAAGCACCTTTTCATTCTTTCATTAGGTGCTTGGAAAAAAAAATTAACAGATTCGGCCCGTGAGTTCCAGTGCACGAGATCTTGTAGCACTTATCAATGAGGCCCTATCAATTAGTATTGCACAGAAGAAAGAAATTATAGAAACTAATACAATTAGATTAGCTCTTCATAGACAAACTTGGGATTTGAGAGCCTGGGTCAGACCGATTGAGGATCATGGGATCATTTTCTATCAGATAGGAAGGGTTGTTGTACAAAATGTACTTCTAAGTAATTGCCTCATAGATCCTATATCTATCTATATAAAGAAGCAATTATGGGATGATTTTTTGTACAAGTGGTATTTCGAACTTGGAACGAGCATGAAGAAATTAACGAGACTTCTTTATCTTTTGAGTTCTTCTGCCAGACCGGTCGCTCAAGATCTTTGGTCTCCACCCGGACCCGATGAAATAAATGGGAGGACTTCGTCTGGATTTGTTGGGAACGATTTTAATCTAGTTCATGGCCTATTAGAAATAGAAGATGGTGGGATCCTCACGGAAAGAAAAAGATTGCAGTCAGTTGGATAATAATCGAGTGACTCGGTCCGAACCAACGTTAGATATGATGCAAAATAGATCTTGTTCTATCGTTGATCAGAGATTGATATATGAAGATGAAGAATACGGATCCGAATTTGAAGAAGGGGGCGGAGACCTCGACCAGCAAGAGAAAGATTTATTAAATCACATAGTTTGGGCTCCTAGAATATGGCGCCCCTAGTACAATCTATTTGATTGTATCTAAAGGCTCAAGGAATCGTACCTATCGGGCCAGTTCCTTTCAGGGCAAACAGATCATTTCTCATGAAGAGAATGAGAATAAGCTTCAAGAGGAAGAGGCGGGTTGGGAGTTCTTGAGAGGTGAACCCGTGCAATACCAGATATGAGATATGTTTTCCCAAGAACAAGGCTTTTTTTGAAAAAGCCAATGAATTTGGGAACCTGAGGATCTACTCTTTTTCCTATTCAAAGACCTTGTCTCTGTGGTTTCACGTCGAGAATTCTTTGCAGATGAAGAGATGCCAAAGGGGTTTTTTCTGACTTCCCAAATCAATTCTCCAGCAATCTATATATAAATGTTGGTTGATGGGGCAGAATCCGATTCGGCCCATTAAACAGCCCAACACTATCAACCCAACAGCAGTAACAGTAAAAGGCCCACTGGCAGCCTTCGGCCCATTAGCGGCCCAGCGGCCCTCGGCCCATTAGCATCCCAGCGGTCCTCGGCCCAGTTGGCTTCAGCCCACTTAGCGGCATCTGGCCCAACAGCGGCCCCCACCTTCGGCCCAGTAGCTATACCCGGCCCACTCCGGTGGGAGGGTTAGGCGCTATGGCGGTTTATCAGTAAACCAAAACATAGTCCTATATCGGCTGCCACCACTAAGCAACCTCTATCCTCTGCTATAAATACAAGGCTATTTATTACCAAAGGTATGTCTTCTAGACCAAGGACAACATTCCAAAAGCATTAAAGCTGCCTCTTCTTCCTTCCCTTCTGAATCGAATCTTCTTTAGAAGCTAACTTAGCCGTCGGAGGGGGTTCTCTTGGGCCGAAGCCCGGGACTCCCACTGACCGGTTCTTCTTCTTCCTCCTTCTGCAGGGGCTTCAGTTTGAATCTTCGCCGACCTCTCCGAGTCGGTCTCGGCCACCGACCTCGGGTTTTCTCCCCCCAGTCTCGACGCCATTCGCCAGCCGATCCGCCTCGACCGAAGGAGTCTCGGGTTCGTCCCGGGCAAGCCTTCACCCGAGTACCTCTCGGCTTCGGATCCTCGACCCCGTCTCTGCCCTCGTCTCGTCCCGGATCCCCGTCGGTCCTCTTCATCGATCTGATCCAGTTTCGGGTTCCAATCTCGGAATCCGACCGTGATAGCTTCGGCTACATCACGTGGCGCCGTCTGTGGGAATCTAGCGAGAAGTCATGTCTCATTGTCCAGTGACCAGACGATCCGGACAAGACGAGACAGAGATGCGGGCAACCCCAGCACAGGCGCTCCACTCCGAAGGTGCCCCGTCTGTTCTTCCACAAGGTTCTGCCCTTTCTGTCATACCGGAGTCCGTCGCTCTCAGGGACAACCAGGTGGAGGAGCTTCAGCAATAGGTGGCGACGCTGGCCGCCACTGTTACTTCCTTGGCACCCTTGCGAGATATGGTGTCTGCCATCGCCCAGCATATGGGGTTACTGGGTCAGCTCCCGTAGCAGGTACCGCCTCGCCCATTATGTCCTGCTCAAGCTATGAGGCTACAGTCGACACCCTCGCAGGCCTTCCCCGACGAGGCCGCCATGGCACGCAGCAAGCCATTTGCGCTGCCTGCCCGAGCCCCTCGTGCCAGTCACATCATGACGGAGCAGGACTATGCTTCGTCCAGATTTCATCCGACCAAGACCGAAGGACGTTCGGTCACTACTTCAACCACCCTGGACCTGGACCGGCGGCTGACGGCAATGAGGAAGGAAATGCAGCAGATGGTGTCTCGGCCATACGGAGTGCCTCTTGCCAGCACCATTTTGGAGCAGACTCCGTTCTCACCAGAGCTTCTGGCCGTTGAGGTACCTCCTAACTTTAAACTGCCGAAAGGCCCCCTGTATGATGGAATGACAGATCCGGTCTGCCACTTCCAGAGGTTCAATTCCTACCTCTTTGTCCGAGGGGTTTCCGAGGCAGTCTGCTGCCGTCTTTTCCCCCTCACTCTTGAAAAAATAGCCCTGACTTGGTTCGAGACATTGGGCCCCAATTCCATCAACTCTCTAGTACAGCTAGGCCAACTGTACATCGACCAATTTTACGATGCCACTCGGCAGTGTAAAACCTCTGCTAGCCTACTGGCCATTCGGCAAGGACCTACCAAGACCCTCAAGAATATTTCACTAAGTTTCGGGCCGAAGCCGCCCAAATTCTGAACCTGGATATTTCGATTGCGGTCTCGGCCGTAATCAGTGGGTGCATGGACGAAGGGCTTCTCAACTCTATCAGGAAGCGCCATCCCTCCACTTTCTAGGACCTCATGGCTCGGGCCCATAAATATATTAACTGGGAAGTCCTGATGATGTCCAAAGGCAAGAATACCGCCGAGACATCACCAGCGGCTACCCCTCCGGTTCGGTCTCGCCCAGAAGATCAGGAGCCATCTCGCAAGCGATACCGGAGGGAAGAATAGGACCGAGAAAAGCGCCGGGATCCGCAGCAACGGTATCTGCCGCTACCTGCTCCACCCTCCCGGATGCTCATGGAGGTAAAAGGTATGCTTCGACAGCCGGAACACATCAAGACCGACCCCCGCCGAAGGGACCCCCGCAAGTACTGTGAGTACCATCGGGAAACCGGCCATTCAACTGATGAATGCCGGCACCTTCGGGAGGAGATTGATCGTCTCATCAGAGAAGGCTGTTTGCCACAATACCGGTGAAAGCAGCCTCAACAACAATAGAACCGGGACGTTCCTGAAGCAGCAAGGCAACGTCAACTCCCGGATCAAGAAGCCCCACCTCAGCCGAAGGTCACTTCGGCCCCGGCAGAAGCATCACACCAACGACCCAGTGCCGGGTCAATTATGATGATATCCGGAGAACCGGGAGAGGGGCCGAGGCGTCGTTGACTCAGCACTACAGTAGCGGCAATCGACGTCAAGCCGAAGCGGTCTCGTCAAGAAGACATCATCTTCGGCCAGGAGGATCTGACCGACATTCAGGTTCCTTACGACGACGCCTTAGTTGTAAATGCTGTAATAAAAGGTTACGATGTTCATCGTATCTTTGTTGATAATGGAAGTTCCCCAAATGTACTTTTTTACGATTGTTTTGTAAAAATGGGTTTGAATGAGGTCGATATGAAGCCTCACCGAGGGCCTCTATTCAGCTTTAATGGTTCGCCTTGCCGAGTAGAAGGCATCGTCCGGCTCCCTGTACCCCTAGGTACGGCCCCTCGACAATTAACCGTCGATACGGATTTTGCCGTTGTCAAGGTCGACTCGGCCTACAACACCATCTTTGGCCGAAGGCTGATCGGCGGGATTGGAGCTGTACCCTCATCCTTTCATCAGAAGCTGAAGTTCCCTACCAGCCATGGAATTGGCGAAGCCAAGGGAAATCAGGAAGCAGCTCAGCAGTATTACATGATTTCGGTCAAAGGGAAGGCCGCGGCCGAATCCCTTTCGATCGAATCTTCGGCCGAAGCATCCCCAGGAGAGGAACTTACAACCGTTCCGGTTCCGGTTCCGGGAGGAGAAGGCCGGATGTTAATGATAGGCTCCGGCCTGGAGAAGATTGAAGCCGAAAGACTTGCTGAGTTCCTGAAAGAAAACCTCGACGTCTTCGCCTGGTCTCCTGCGGATATGCCCGGGGTCGACCCGGAGGTGGCAGAACATCGGTTGCACGTCGACCCCAACCAGCCCCCGGTCAAGCAGAAGCGGCATACCTTCAATCAGGAAAGAAGGACGGCCATCCAAGCCGAAGTGCAAAAAGGGCTGGACGCGAGACACCTCCGAGAGGTACACCATCCTGACTGGATCGCCAATGTAGTGATGGTGCCCAAAAAAGATGGCAAGTGGCGGATGTGTGTGGACTTCACCAACCTCAATAAGGCCTGTCCGATGGACAGCTTCCCACTGCCTCGGATAGATCAGGTAGTGGACGCAACCTACGGCCACGAGCTACTTAGCTTCCTCAACGCCTATTTAGGCTATCATCATATCCAAATGCATCCGGAGGACGAGGACAAGACCAGCTTCACAACGGACCTCGGTTTATACTGTTATACCCGAATGCCGTTCGGCCTGAAGAATGCAGGAGCAACCTATCAGCGTCTCGTCAACAGGATATTCGCTCCGCAGCTCGGCCGCAATATGGAGGTCTACATCGACGACATACTGGTGAAAAGCCACGTCGCTGCAAACCATCTGACCGATTTGGCCGAGACATTCATTGCCTTGCGCAGGTTTAAAATGAAGCTGAATCCATCCAAGTGTGCCTTCCGCGTGGCCTCCGCGAAATTTCTCGGCTACATGGTCACCCGCCGAGGGGTGGAAGCCAATCCCGCAAAGGTGTTGGCTATTATCCAAATGCGCCCTCCGGCCAACATCCGAGAGGTCCAGAAGCTGAATGGAAGAATTGCCACGTTAAGCCGCTTCATGTCAAGGGCAGCGGATTACTGTTTTCCTTTCTTCAAGCTGCTGAAAAAGACTAATAGCTTCTCCTAGACGGACGAGTGTCAGTCGGCCTTCGATCAGCTGAAAGCCTATCTCTCCAATATTCCCGTCTTGTCTAGACCGGTCCACGGAGAGCAGCTATTCCTTTATCTCGCAGTATCTGAAACAGCTGTCAGCGCCGTACTCATTCGGGAACAAGACGGCGTTCAGAGGCCTGTTTACTATATAAGCCGAGCCCTCCAAGGTGCAGAGCTTCGGTATCCTGCTCTTGAAAAGCTGGCCCTAGCCCTCGTCTCATCCGTGAGGAGGCTCCGGCCTTACTTCCTCACGCATTCAATAAAGGTCTTTACGGACCAACCTTTGAGGCAAATCCTCTCTCGGCCAGAAGTGTCCGGTAGGCTAGCAAAGTGGGCAATCGAACTGGGAGAGTTCGACGTCTCTTATGGGCCATGGACGGCAATAAAAGCTCAAGCTTTAGCCGACTTCATCGCCGAGCTCACTCCCGAAGCATCCTCGGCCCCTCAGCCGGAAGTCAGAACTACACCTGAGGCCGAGGGTACTTCGGTTCCCCCGTCTCCGGCGAACGAATGGCGACTCTACGTTGATGGATCCGCATGCTCTTCGGGTAGCGGCGCCGGATGGATCTTGGCGTCTCCAGAAGGGGTCATCAAGGAGTATGCGCTGCGCTTCTCCTTCTCGGCTACCAACAATGCAGGAGAATACGAAGCCCTTATCTCAGGGCTTCGGGCCGCTAGAAGGATCGGTGCATAGAACATAAGGGCATTCAACGATTCTCAGCTGATCGCCAATCAAGTCACTAGGGAGTACGATGCCCGGGACGCAATAATGACGTCCTATCTCCAAGTAACCCGCAAGATCCTTGCTCAATTTAATTCTTATGAAATTGTGCGGATCCCTCGGGCCGAAAATGCTCGAGCCGATGCTCTTTTCCGGCTAGCATCAACTCAGGATGGGGGAGGAGGCCGAATGGTCTTGGTAGAAGAACTGTCTAAACCAAGTCTCGACGAATCCGAGGTCATGCAAGTGAATGAATCCGAAGCAGAGACCTGGATGACTCCCCTAGTCGCTTTCCTCCTCTGAGAGGAGGTCCCGTCCGATCGAAAGGAAGCAAGGCACGTTCGGCAGCGCTCTTCCCACTTCCTTATTCTGGAGGGAATACTATATAAGAAGTCCTTCAGCTGGCCGCTCCTACGATGTCTCGGCCCGGCTGAAGCTGATTATGCACTACGGGAGGTACATGAAGGAATCTGCGGAGTACACGCAAGAGGAACGGCCTTGACCCATAAACTCTTGAGGCAAGGGTACTGGTGGCCAACGCTCCGAGAGGACGCGGCCGCTCTCGTCCGCTGCTGTGACCAGTGCCAGAGATTCAGTTCCCTCATTCACCAGTCGGCTACCCTTCTGACTCCTCTGTCAGATCCCTGACCTTTCGCCCAGTGGGGGATTGATTTCTTGGGACCCTTTCCCATGGCTACCGGCCAGAGGAAATTCCTTATTGTGGCAGTGGACTACTTCACCAAGTGGGTAGAAGCCGAACCTCTCTCATCTATAACCGATAGCAATGCATGGAACTTCGTGTGGAAATCCATCATTTGCCGATACGGCATCCCTCGGGCAAATATCTCAGATAATGGCAAACAATTTGACAGTCATCGGTTTAAAGACAACTGCGCTAGCTTCGGCATTCTCCATAAGTTCGCTTCGGTAGCACACCCTCGGACGAATGGCCAAGTCGAGGTCACTAACCGAAGTCTGTTATGAGGATTGAAGACTCGCTTCGGCAAGGCCAAGGGCCGATGGGTCAAAGAACTGCCTAGCGTTCTATGGTCTTATCGGACGACAAGCCGAACCCCTACCGGCGAAACCCCATTCCGAATGGCTTACGGGGTGGAGGCCGTTATTCCAATTGAAGTCGGCCTTCCATCGCCGAGGGTTCTTACTCATGATCCGAAGGCTAATGAGGAAGCCCTAAAAGATCACCTTGATCTTATAGAAGAAACAAGGGATCAAGCCCGCATTCGGCTGGCGACTTACCAGCAGCGCATGGCGAGATACCACAACACTCGAGTGAAGCCCCGAAGCTTTGAAGCAGGGAATCTCGTATTGAGGAACGCTCACGCATCTAAGCCAGCCGAAGCCGCGGGAAAGTTTTCTCCGAACTAGGAAGGGCCTTATCGCGTAAGGGAAGTGATCCGACATGGGGCCTATCGGCTAGAGACCCTTTTGGGCCAGCCTCTCCCTCGTACATGGAATGTAGAGCGCCTTCGGCGCTACTTCATGTAAGTCATTTCCCCCGGAGTATAGCCGGAAGTCATGAATAAATTATTTTTTATCTAAAGTGTTATATCCAGCAATATTCTCTAAGTCCGCGTAAACCATACCGGGAGTGGCTTCGGCTATGCAAACCGTATTGGGAGCGGCAATATTCTCTAAGTCCGTGTAAACCGTACTGGGAGTGGCTTCGGCCATGCAAACCGTATCGGGAGCGGTAATATTCTCTAAGTCCGTGTAAACCGTACCGGGAGTGGTTTTGGCCATGCAAACCGTATCGAGAGTGGCAATATTCTCTAAGTCCGTGTAAACCGTATCGGGAGTGGTTTCGGCCATGCAAACCGTATCGGGAGCGGCAATATTCTCTAAGTCCATGTAAACCGTACCGGGAGTGGTTTCGGCCATGCAAACCGTATCGGGAGCGGCAATATTCTCTAAGTCCGTGTAAACCGTACCGGGAGTGGCTTCGGCTATGCAAACCGTATCGGGAGCGACAATATTCTCTAAGTCCGTGTAAACCGTACCGGGAGTAGCTTTGGCCATGCAAACCGTATCGGGAGCGGCAATATTCTCTAAGTCCGTGTAAACCGTACTGGGAGTGGCTTCGGCCATGCAAACCGTATCGGGAGCGGCAATATTCCCTAAGTCCGTGTAAACCGTACCGGGAGTGGCTTCGGCCATACAAACCGTATCGGGAGCGGCAATATTCTCTAAGTTCGTACAATGCGTATCGGGAGCGGCATGGCTTCGGCCAGATACAGAACCAAACTCGGCTATCTACTCAGACATACCATGAAGTAAGCATAAGCAAAATGCCTTCTATATATGGACAAAAGTACAAAAGCAGGCCATACGCCTGGCCTCGGCATCTTAAGAAGCAAAAAGAAAACCGGGACAAGCCCCCGGACTAGCTTTCGGCATCATCGCCATCCACGTCGACAGGAGTCTGGCCGCGAGACGCCGGAGGAGAAGCCTAGACTGGTTCGGCCACGGCACCTTCCGGAGAAGCCGGACGGCCTTGAGCCCTCGCCACCATGCCAAGATCTCCTCGCCTTCTTCATCTGTTGGGTAGCCGATGCCGGTTAGATCTATGGCCGGGCACGCCTTTTGGGCGATAGCTAGCCCCAGATCAAACATGTCCGAAGCCGCCTGGACTCTGGCCTCCATTATCTCCTCGGCGAACTCAGGGCCTTCCTTATAGCTCGCCACGGCTGTGCAAGCAACGTCATCGGCTTCCTTGGCCCTGGCCTCTAGGTCAGCTTCCAGAGCCGAAACCTCTTCGGCGTGACGGCGGCGCTTCTCTTCCCGCTCTTTGGCCTTGTCCTGGATCTCGGCCTTTAGGGACGCGACCTCGGCGTGGGACCTCTCTAGCTCCTTCTCGGCCTTCTTCTTGGCCTCAGAGGCGGTTCTGCTCTTCCAGATCGGCCCGCATCCGCGCATTGGCCCCGAGGAGGCGACGAGAGCGGGGCGCCTCGTGCCGCCACCGGCCTCTTAGCCGTCGGGGCGGATTCCCTCTCGCCGGGATCATCCGCCAGGCTCCTCTTCTCTGGCTGACCGCTTCCTCCGGCGACCGACTTTCCCTTCTGCCGCTCCCTCTCAAGCGCGGCAGCTGCAGCACGGCCTTCGACCGAAGCCGCCGTCTGCCTCGTAATTCGAGCGCTGAGGGCCGCAACCCCTCCGGCCGTCTTCTCTTCCGCCGCCCGTAGCTGGGACGGTCGAGACTGCCCGGACTGCTTGGAGATCCGGCTGATCAATCCCCGAAGTCCAGACATTTCTGCAAACAAAAGAAAAAGGTTAGCAACAGTTCAGAATACGACTTTTTTGACTCAAGACCGACTTACCCCCGGCCGCAACTTCGGCGACCTCTTTGGACGGACGGGCTTCGGCCGGAGACCCGGTCGCGGCGGTTCCCTCCTCAACCTCTCCTGAGATGTCTTCAAGAGGAAGATAAGGGGAGACTCGAGGAGGAGAGAACATCGGGTCCGGCCAGGCTCCCATTTGTATAAACCTGTCCTCGTCCTCGAAGAGCTCCGTAATCTCGTACGGAGCCTCATCCTCGAGGAGGTGCACGATGTCAAGCTACTCGGGATTGAGACAGGGTGGATCGGAGAGGCCCTCAGCCAAAGGTGCCCATTTAGTGGGGAAGGGCCACACACTCTTCTCCTCCTCCGGGAGAGAGATGAAAAGGAAGCCCTTCTTCCAATGGTGAATAGACGAGGGCTTCCTGGAAAAGATACCCCGGCCGAAGCGAGGGACAAAGCAGTACCAGGAAGACTTCCCCTGGGGTTTTATCTTGAACAAATAGCGGAAGATATTTACCGAGGGGTTGACTTCGAGGTAAGAATTCAAGGCCAAGAAGGCGTAGACTGTCCGCCAGGAGTTCGGATAGAGTTGGGACGGGGCCAGTCTGTAAAAACTCAAGAGGTTTATGACAAAGGAATGAAGGGGAAGACGAAAACCCGCCCGAAAGCTATGCTCGTAAATGGAAAAGCAACCCGGCCAGACAGAGTTAGCCCTGGTGTTCTTCCCGGGCCAAACGGGAACCATCCAAGACGGAATCTGATAGTAATTAGTGATAACCTTAATGGTATCGGAATCAAGGACACTAACTACATCCGAAACCATCTCGGCCGGGCGACGGCCGGAAGTAGAAGGCTCGGCGACAACCGGAACTGGCTCGGCTTCTGCAGCCGGAACCGGCTCGGCTTCTGCAGCCGGAAGCGTCTCGGCTTCGTCCCCCAATAACAGAAGCAAAAGAATTTGAAGAGAAAGGAGACGACAAAGAAGACTGGGGAGGTCTGGATGAAGAACAAGAAGAACCACCTTCGGCCGAAGAGCAACTCTCGGCCGAAGGGGAGCAGCTGGACATGAATCACAAAGCGGAGAAGAAGGAGAACTAAGGCTCACCCTCAGAGAAAGGTCTCCCCGATGGCTAACAGTCTCCCCGACGACTGAGGATTCCCCGGCGACGATTCTCGGCGACAAGGAGCTCACCAGCAATGGACAAGACGCCCTCAAATACCTACAATAGCACGCTCTCCGCCGGTGAAGCAGGGACACTTCGGGAAGCAACTCGCAGGGAAGCACAAGTGCAAAGGAAGAAGAAAGCGGAACAGTAGCCAGGGGAGAGGGGTTGGTATTTATAGGAAAACTTGAGGGGGTCCAGTGCCGGGTCAACGGCCGAGATCTTCCCCCTCTTCGGCCCCGCTCTGCTCGGATGCGCGACACGTGTCCCGTCCTTCGCCATGATGACGAGCGGGCTGTCGGATCGAGAGGAGGCAATCAACGGCCAGGTGCGGCTTGACCCTTCGGCTGTTTGTCCGGATGCTCGCCACGTGTCCCGATCCTCGTACCGAAAGCAGGAGAGGCGGCAATCCAAGAGAAGTCTTGGGCAGAGAGCCGAAGTGACTCGCGATCCGCGTGATCACGGTTAACGGCTGAGATCTTTTTGTGCTTTCGGCAAACTGGCCGGATGCGCAACACGTGTTTTGTGTTTTTTATGACGCGACTGTGAAGGCGGGAAGCCCGAGGTCTTTTCCGCCCTTGTCAGATGTCCCGATATGCTCTAAGAACTCACCTAGGGACGAAGGCATCCGTCACCAAGTCTCGGCCTGAGACGAAGGTGCTTACGACTGGGTCCCGGCTTGAGATGAGGCTGTTTGTCACCAGCCCTCGGTCGACCTAAGGCAAAAACAACTTCCAAAACGGAGCGAAGGTTTTAAACAAGGCTCGTGCCATACCATTCTCCCGAGAAAGCTTCGGATTTTACTCTCGGCGTTTCATGAAAATGAGAACGACAAGAGTAGGGGGCCATGTGATGGGGCAGAATCCGATTCGGCCCATTAAACAGCCCAACACTATCAACCCAACAACAGTAACAGTAAAAGGCCCACTGGCAGCCTTCGGCCCATTAGCGGCCCATCGGCCCTCGGCCCATTAGCAGCCCAGTGGTCCTCGGCCCATCGGCGGCCCAGCGGCCCTCGGCCCATTAGCATCCCAGCGGTCCTCGGCCCAGTTGGCTTCAGCCCACTAAGCGGCATCTGGCCCAACAACGGCCCCCACCTTCGGCCCAGTAGCTGTACCCGGCCCACTCCGGTGGGAGGGTTAGGCGCTATGGCGGTTTATCAGTAAACCAAAACATAGTCCTATATCGACTGCCACCACTAAGCAACCTCTATCCTCTGCTATAAATACAAGGCTATTTATTACCAAAGGTATGTCTTCTGGACCAAGGACAACAGTCCAAAAGCATTAAAGCTGCCTCTTCTTCCTTCCCTTCTGAATCGAATCTTCTTCAGAAGCTAACTTAGTCGTCGGAGGGGGTTCTCTTGGGCCGAAGCCCGGGACTCCTACTGACCGGTTCTTCTTCTTCCTCCTTCTGCAGGGGCTTCGGTTTGAATCTTCGCCGACCTCTCCAAGTCGGTCTCGGCCACCGACCTCGGGTTTTCTCTCCCCGGTCTTGACGCCATTCGCCGGCCGATCCACCTCGACCGAAGGAGTCTCGGCTTCGTCCCGGGCAAGCATTCACCCGGGTACCTCTCAGCTTCGGATCCTCGACCCCGTCTCCGCCCTCATCTCGTCCCGGATCTCCGTCCGTCCTCTTCATCGATCTGATCCAGTTTCGCGTTCTAGTCTCGGAATCCGACCGTGATAGCTTCGGCTACATCACTGGTCGATGAAAAATATGCAAGAAATCGAATTGTTGATTCATCGCCAGAGATGGCCTAGAACCAATAGTTCATTATTTTATAGATCTTTCCATTCTAATAGTATATCCGAGAGTTATCAGTATTTATCAAATCTGTTCCTATCGGCTATTGGATCAAATAACAAAGACATTGTTGAGAAAGGGGTGGCTTTTCCCGGATGAAATTAAACATTTGATTCATGTAACAGGAGAAAGATTTCCCATTCCTTAGCTGTAAAGATATGTGGCCATGGAAAAGAGATTAAGTGGAACAGAATTGACCGGGCGGTAGAGTCGTGGAAACACTTGTTTATTCCATATTTTGGACCTTAGCTCCGTGGAACAATATGCTACTGCTGAAACATGGAAGAATTTCAATCTTAGATCAAAACACTTTGTATGGATGATATGAACTGCCTAAACAATCATTCTTGAATGGTGCCAGAGCCACTATCTAAAACAATTTCCATTAATGAAACCATGTAAATCCATCGAAAAATCAAAAATATGCATGTCCGATGAAACGGTTGTTGCTATCTACTCCAATAACGAATCATTGGTTTAACTGAATCATTAAAGAAAATAGATAGACCTTTCTCTTCGTCTCAGGTCAATTGGAAGATCCATTGACCTTTTAGAAGAGAAGAGGTACCATCTTTCGGATAGGCCCTGAAAGGAGAAGGAAGGCTGGAATGCAGAGGTCTGTCTATTCTCTAATTCACCCGACCCAATTTTTGGAACGTCCAGTGCCAAAGTCACTGAATGGGCAAGTCGTCAATCCCTAAAACAGACTATGTTATGTAATGTACTTTTTCTGCTGGATTACAGGTGGGCATTTTACCAGAGGTTTCTATCAATCTACCCTTGTGTGATTCCTATTGAATCATATACTCGGGGGGTGGGTGCAGGGCGGACTATTTCAAAACGGACTCCTCATTTATTAGATAGAGAAGGTCACCAAGATTTCGTGATCTGCTGCCGAACCTATTCCAATTTCAACAACTAGGACTCGAATTGTGGGGATCGTCGGAATACTTCGTATCAACAGATACTCGGTATATCAATATTGATTATATCCGAGATCTGTTATTGAATTGCTCATTCAATAAGCATTCTCAATATTTTGCCTTGAAGAGGACTAGAACCTCCACGCTCTTTAGCACGAGATTTTGAGTCTCGCGTGTCTACCATTTCACCATCAAGGCATCTTGAAAGTGAATCGTATTCCATGAATATGATATCTATCATGTATGATATATGGAATATATGACAAAGGTGGAGTATTTCTATCAATCTCATATAATATAGGCCCGAGTCAGACATCAAATTACTTCGATTTTCATTATCCGGAGCATACCTTCCTTAAATATATCAATATCAAAAATCAAATATCAATATCAAAAACCAATATTATAATTTTCTATATTAGATCAGGACTGACCTTTCTCTCAACCCAAATCGTCTCTCAGCTTTGACTTAATAGATGCAAAAAATGCTCTCACTTATCTTGCTGTTGAGAATGGGATGCTAATCTTTGACACTAAATCCTCTCTTTGAAGGAAGCTAGGGAGCTAGTCTTTACCGAAGAGAGAAGAGATCCTTTTCATCACCTACGCTCCGTTGCAGCTACTTCTGTAGCACTAAGACTAGCAGGGCATTCAATAGCAGCGGAGTCTGTAACAGCTTATGCTAGCCTTCTTCTAACTAGGAGAGTCAGCAAGCTACCGGAAGCAAAGATTCTGTTTTGGCTCCTCCCTTTGCATTTGAAATTCCTCCTTTTCGTTCTACTTAGGTGGAGCAATTCGAACTCTCGACAAAATAGAAAAGAGCCGCAGGCGTGTGGACACCTCAACGAACTCATGTGGACACTCCTCAGCCTGAGGACAATCTCTCAAATACACATTAACAGGCGTTTTTCTTTTCTTTGCTAATTCCTCTCAATGAAATTTCCCATGTTGCACTATGTTACTTACGGATGTATGCATGCGGTCCGGGAACACTTTGGGGTGAACACCCATCCGAACAAGTAGGGTCAATAGTTCAGCATTTAGCAAAAAACAAATCTTTAACCCAACAAGTGCTCTCCGAACCAAGCTAGATAGTCTCCTATCACTAGGCTCACCAACCAACCTGGACTTTGATTCTTATTATTCCAACTGGATATCAAAACCATAAGGATTGTTTCCAGCCATGAGTTCCCATATGACATAAGCTCTCTTAGGCGGGGTGGGCCATCATTCGCCAGGTCTTTGAGTGCCCGTCGTACCACGTGGATGGGGTTGATCGAGACTCTACTTTGAGGATCTGGCACCTGTGCCTGGCCCGGTCTGCCAGTTCATTTTGGCTGGTCGTGCGTGGTATGTTCGCGATTCGTACAAATGAAACGCATCACGTACGTACGTTATGTTAGAATTGGGTGGCCTCAAAGCCAATCATTGTATATTCTAGTTCAAATAATTAATAAAGGCAATCATTTCTTCATTCATAGTTCTCGCAAATTAACTATCGTAATGAAGGTCCATAGACAAATGTGTGGGATATTGAATCATGATGAGATCATGATAGTGAGATCAATATCCTCAGTCAATTGTCTTAAACAGTTCTCGATCATAGGATATTTGAGATGGACATTAAATATCCGATAAGATCGACACAAGTTATGTCTGCTCATGTGATGAGGGTGAATGATCTCACATTCACTTGTGTGGTGACACTAAGACAAACAAGTGGGTGCTCATTAGAGAATGAGTTCACTGAACAGACTCAAATAAGAATTCCTACATGGTAATTATACCTATTAGTCAACCAGGGAATTCAATCGTTGCAGTAGCATAGTTGGTCCTTTGACCTGAGTCACCAATGATACCTTGTTTGTGGACCATTGTATCTTGATTCTCTGACTCGTAGACTTTAACTATTAAGTCCACCATAATCGGTCTTTCAGATACAGTGGAAAGCTTGCGAAGGTAATTGAGTGAACAACAAGGGATCACTCACTCTTGGTATAAGACTGGAGAGAGAATGTCCTATGGATGTGTACACAGAAATCCCTGGCCAGGGTCAAATGAAAGAGATGTCTTTCTAGATATTAACTAAGTACTGGAATCCATCTGGATAATGCGATAGAGGGTTTGACTATAAAACCATACCCTTGCGTTATTGGGACATTGCATGAGTGAAGGATTATATCTGTGCGGTATCTGCAGACGGAAAGGTTCAATTAAAGAGAACAATATCCCTTATATCTTTTGGGATCATGAGGTAGTGTTTGGTGTTGTTCATGATCAGAAGGCCAAGTGATTTGATCATCAGATGATAATTCACTTATTTATTAAATTAATCATTTAACATATGATGTTTAAATGTTAATTAATAAATATTAAACTCAAGAAATAGTTCTAAGTTTAATGGGCCTGCAACCGGACTGATATATGGGCCTAGAGGGTCACACACATAAGAGTTCTCGTCAGACGGTGAGAGACGTTAAATTTCATGCTTATTTGGGTTTTTATGAAAAGCCGCAGGATAAACATGAAGATTTAATGGAGAATTATCCAAGGCTAAACTCTTGGATAATCATGAGGATTAATCATTGTGCTTATCCTTATTTCTATATAAGAAGGAAGGGCCAAGGGAGAGGGGTAAAAAGTTAGTTGGACGAATGTTACACCCCAGATTCTCTCTCTCCTCTCTCTCTCTCCTTCTCTCTCTCTTGGAGTGGATCTATCTCTCTCCGTGCATGGTGGATTTGAGATCTGGTCGGAGCACTCAAGTCGAGGAGGAAATCGCGTCTGCTACGGGAACTCATGTGGATACCTCTAGAGATCGTGCGCGTGCGCGATTACCGAGTCGGCATCATCCACGGGAGATTCGAAACCCCGCAAAGGTGAAGAACCGTTCTTCCTGCGTTTATTTTAATGTCCGTTTTACGATCCTAGCAGCCGATACACAGGAATCGATTTTATTCTCCGCTGCGTTCTTGCTGATTCCTTACAGTGGTATCAGAGCCAGGTTGCTGGTTCGGTCGTAAAACGGCATCGTTTTGCGTGATTTTCTCGTTATGCGTGAAGAACCCGTATTGTACGTGTTCTTGGGCTATAAATTATTTTAATAATCTGGGAATCGTTCCCACGTTTTTAGAAGGTCTAAAACTTGTTGGGATTTGATCCCGGATTTTATTTTGGGATTTTCGGAGTTCTTCATGTGATGATGAATCGGGGTACTTCGGCGGCTTCGTACGCGATTCCCAAGTCTTGGGATGGCAGCCCGGATGTCTGGATCAATTGGTGATAGTCACCACTACACATTCGACACATTTGCCGGCGCGGGAGTGGCCTTGGAGAGCTACAAATTTGAAGCCCTAATTTGGATTTTACGCTGGAAAATTCAGATTTTAAGGGTGCTTTAGGGGCTCGGCCGGATGGTTTTGTGGCCACCGCCGGCGACCCTGCCGGCGCCGGGGGGCATCGCCGGCAGGGCCGGCACCCGCCGGGGGGTGGCCGGAGCTCGGCGGCGGCGCCGCCAGGTGGGAACCCTAGGGTTCCTGCATTCCTGCAACTGCAGGCTTCAGTTGGGGAAGAAGGGGCGTGTAACGACCCGCCATCCTATGACCGGGGACCCGGTCACTAAATGGATGTCGGCCCATTAACTACGGGTTCACACCCGGATCTCACACAACACATCTGGAGGAGTAAGTGCTAAACAGGGCTAAATATAACAATCACACGGACTACAAAGGTAAATGAGTGCGCAGGAAGGAAAATATCAATGTCCGTATACAGTCCAACAATATTTACAATGTCCAACACATTAAATAAGTACAGGCAGAAGGAAAGTACAACAACATCGGGGCATACCCCGGAACTAAGACAGCTGCTGGTCCGCACACCAAGAAGACACCATGCTACCGCTGCGCCTCGAAGTCCACACCTGAAACCGCAGGGAGTGAGCCACACCAGAATTGGGCTCAGTAGGGATCATCCGATCCCCTGCCTCCCACTCACACACCCACAAGTGAAGCAACAGTAATATATGGCAATTAAGTAAAGCAGTAAACATAGCACTCAACCTGATAGGAACCGTACGATAAGTAGTGTAACAAGAACAGTACCAAATAACCCGAAGAACCCAACACAAAGTCACGTCTCACAACCGAAGTCCACAAGGCGACTAAACCACACAGTCGACCGAAGTCAAACGTCGCCTACCAACACTACCACCAGTGCTCACGCCTGTCCACCCCTACAGTGTTCCGGGGCACTGTAGGGTGAGGCAGTGAGCTAAACTAGGACTAGCTGGACTCAGTGTACCGCCACTGCCAGCTACGTGTGCACACAAGCAGTCTAGACTACTGTCCTACCACCGGATTGCCTCCACGCTAGGCCTCAGCGCTTCCAGGAGGGCCCTGGGGACCGGCGAACCCCCGTCAAGCCGAAGCTATAGGAACTACCCGCAAACCCAACTCTCCCGGGCTGCATCAGGCCAAGGGCTAAGGGTACCACTCGTAACCTTGATCAAAGGTCACATCAGGCCCAATGGCTAAAGGATAAACCAACTCCCACCAGTAACACCACCAGCTCCACAGCAAGAAACACGCCGGAAGCTGTCACGACAAACAAGGGAAACCCGACCCGCTGAGGCCAAGCAGCAACCCCTCGGATAGCGCACCAGCTACTCCGGCCCGACGGGCTCAAGGTGGTTCTGCTTCCCTCAGCTAAAGGTAAACCACAACATGTACCCCTCCTCACAGACACCATGACCCTGTCCCCACCGGTCCATGGTGACATCGGAAACCACAGCCATATCGATCCACAGTCGTATAAGCACACACACACATATATAACATGCTGTCATTCCATTCGCACAGTAAACCCCAGTCTCAACGTACGGTTAAAGCACACACCCATAGATGATGAAATCTCATTCATGCAGAAGTCCTCAGTCTCAGTATACAACATAAAACCTGCCTCAGAACCTTCCACAGTGAAACACATGCTAAAACCAGCAATATAACACTTCTGTCTTGAATCGCGTCGACCGAAGTCGACGCCATTCAAGTCCCTCAGACAGGTTCAGTTAAACGTCAGATTATCGCTTCAAAACGCGTCTTCACAGAGAGACGCCTTTTGAAACGCGTCCGCATACACCGACGCCATTCACAATAAAAACCCAGAATTTCAGGCCCTCAAGCGGAGCGATTCCCTGCCTAAATGGCGTCATGGTGGCCCGACGTCCTTCTAAAAGGCGTCGTCCACCCATGACGTCTTTTAGCACCAGGAACTCTATTCAAAGAAGCATTGAACAGGGGGATTTCTGCCTCTAAAAGGCGTCGTGCTGCCCAGACGCCCTTTGAAAGGCGTCGACCAGGGACGACGCTATTTAGCGCCAGAAACCAGGTTCCCTGGTTCGAACCGAGGGTTTCTCCCTTGAACCCCAAGCATCCCGAAAACCCCAAAATCAAAGGGGGAAGGAGAGAAGCTCAACCACACAATCATGCTTACGAAAACACGATCACAAACACCGCCATTTCCACAAGAAACCCCCTAAACATGCTCAATCTAGCCCCAAATACATCACGTCACGCCGAGAATCACATGAACATCACATGCAAGGTTCGTCCCCCTACCGGTTCTTGAACTCCGCCAAGCTCCGTGCCGCCGTCCCGCCGCACCGCACACCGCCGCCGGTACCCTCGAGGACGCCGCCACTCTGCCGGGACGTCGGCCGCCGTCCGGAGAGTGGAACACCGCGAAGGAAGTGGTGGAGGTAGAGGTGGGAGGTAAGGTGGTGTTGGAGTGGTTGGAAGAGGAAGAAGAGGAAGGGAGGGGAAGAAGAGCGTCGGAGAGGGCGGAGAGGGTGAGGAGAGAGAGAGTGAAGGTGAGAATGAGGGAAAGAAGGGGAGGCTCGCGGGGTCAATCCGAAACCAACTAAAACGCGTCGATCGAGGCAGACGCCTATCAGTCAGACAGGACAGCCGTACCGACAGCGCTCTGAAACGCGTCGCCCACCGTGGACGCCGTTCAGGCGATGTGACAGGCCGTACTGACAACGTTCTGGCGCCATGCCCTGACATCGCAGATGTCACAGTCTGAATCGCGTCGACCCATCTGGACGCCGTTCAGACGAAATGACAGGGGCCGTACTCTCGCGGCCCGAAAACCGCCCACGTGGCGCACACGTGGCACAACATCCTGCGAACCTAAATGGCGTCCACACACCCTGACGCCTTTTGAAAGGCGTCGACGAGCGCTGACGCCATTCAGCCAGAAATCACAAGACCCCACGGGGTCCAAACCAGGGGATCCGGCCCGATCCCGACCCAAATACAGAACCCGAAACCTCAGTCCTTACAATCTCCCCCCTTAAAAGAATTTCGTCCTCGAAATTAGCAACCGCTCAACGCTCGACTCGGCTAACCATCATATGCCGACACACACCGATCACAACAACCAACCTCACCAATCTCACACACAGGGCTCCACAGAAATAGCCAAACAAATTCACATCAAGCTAACCAAGATTCTCAATTCCAACACAAAGCTGAAAGATCAACAATAACCACACACTAGCAAGGCACATATTACAAAGCCGATTCTCCACCAAACCCAAATACATACAAGTGCCACAAGAGTTCACAACCACCTCTGAACAAGACAAGGTAAAAGTGCCCATCTAGCACAGCCTCTCGAAGCTCCACAAAGAGACGCGACTCCAATCACGCCTCGACCACCTACTGACCACTCGGCTCCTGACCTGCCTTATTCTTCCGGGGACAGTTCCTCGCGAAATGTCCCTTCCTGCCACAGCCAAAACAGCTACCAGTGATCAAGGGACATATCATGTCGCCGTGAAACCTGCTACAACGGGGACAACGATCTGCAGCGTCCCACCTCGCCTCCTGTTGCCAGCCGATCTCTGTCTGCATCTGCTGAACCGAACCATCCTCATCCTCGTCACAAGGAACCTCCTGGAACTCAACCTCGAACGAACTCGAACCACCTGCCGAAAAAGCCGCTGATCGATCCCTGCTATGCTGCTTCTCCTGTGCTGAATGCTCCGATTCCCTTGCCGAGTGTTGAAACTGCATCTCCACCGCTGCCGCGCACCGAACAGCTGACGCTAGATCCTTACAACAATGAGCTGCCACAAATTCCCTCAAATCATGCCGAAGTCCATCCACAAATTTCTCCGTCCTCAGATCCTCACGCTCAGATATGTGTGGAGCAAACCTTCCCAAAGCCACAAATTTCGTCTGATATTCTAAAACCGACATATCATCCTGCACCAATTCCATGAACTCCCTTTCCTTGGCCCTACGAACATGCCTCGGAAGGTACTGTCCGCTAAACTCTCTCACAAAGCCTTCCCAAGGAATCTCTCTCAAAGACCTATCTGGAAACATCAACCCTTTGATGGTAACCCACCAATCATAAGCATCGCCCTTCAGCAAGTAGGTTGCCAACAAGGTCTTGTCACTCTCAGCACATTCTAGAACATCAAACACCTTCTCCACTTCCTTAATCCACTGAGCTGCCGAATCTGGAACAGGTTGACCCGTGAAAGAAGGGGGCTTCAGCTTCAAGAACCGCTCCACCACCGTGGATTGGCCACCTCGGGAACTGGACCCCTCACTTCCATCTCCCTGCTGATATCTATACATAGCCCCAATCATAGCTTCCATGAAACGATCCACGTTATGTCCTTCCGCCCCCGGACCACCACCATCTGCTCTCGAACCACGAGCCAACGGAACTCTCCTCTTCGGCGCCATCACTAACCCACAACACGCAAATCGAACCAAAAACACGTCAAAACCTATCAATCTACACTAGCAGCCATCGCCTGTACAGACTCGTACTTATTGTTGGACTATAATATCTAACCTAGTTTATCACATACTCGACCAGACTAAGCTCTGATACCATCTGTAACGACCCGCCATCCTATGACCGGGGACCCAGTCACTAAATGGATGTCGGCCCATTAACTACGGGTTCACACCCGGATCTCACACAACACATCTGGAGGAGTAAGTGCTAAACAGGGCTAAATATAACAATCACACGGACTACAAAGGTAAATGAGTGCGCAGGAAGGAAAATATCAATGTCCGTATACAGTCCAACAATATTTACAATGTCCAACACATTAAATAAGTACAGGCAGAAGGAAAGTACAACAACATCGGGGCATACCCCGGAACTAAGACAGCTGCTGGTCCGCACACCAAGAAGACACCATGCTACCGCTGCGCCTCGAAGTCCACACCTGAAACCGCAGGGAGTGAGCCACACCAGAATTGGGCTCAGTAGGGATCATCCGATCCCCTGCCTCCCACTCACACACCCACAAGTGAAGCAACAGTAATATATGGCAATTAAGTAAAGCAGTAAACATAGCACTCAACCTGATAGGAACCGTACGATAAGTAGTGTAACAAGAACAGTACCAAGTAACCCGAAGAACCCAACACAAAGTCACGTCTCACAACCGAAGTCCACAAGGCGACTAAACCACACAGTCGACCGAAGTCAAACGTCGCCTACCAACACTACCACCAGTGCTCACGCCTGTCCACCCCTACAGTGTTCCGGGGCACTGTAGGGTGAGGCAGTGAGCTAAACTAGGACTAGCTGGACTCAGTGTACCGCCACTGCCAGCTACGTGTGCACACAAGCAGTCTAGACTACTGTCCTACCACCGGATTGCCTCCACGCTAGGCCTCAGCGCTTCCAGGAGGGCCCTGGGGACCGGCGAACCCCCGTCAAGCCGAAGCTATAGGAACTACCCGCAAACCCAACTCTCCCGGGCTGCATCAGGCCAAGGGCTAAGGGTACCACTCGTAACCTTGATCAAAGGTCACATCAGGCCCAATGGCTAAAGGATAAACCAACTCCCACCAGTAACACCACCAGCTCCACAGCAAGAAACACGCCGGAAGCTGTCACGACAAACAAGGGAAACCCGACCCGCTGAGGCCAAGCAGCAACCCCTCGGATAGCGCACCAGCTACTCCGGCCCGACGGGCTCAAGGTGGTTCTGCTTCCCTCAGCTAAAGGTAAACCACAACATGTACCCCTCCTCACAGACACCATGACCCTGTCCCCACCGGTCCATGGTGACATCGGAAACCACAGCCATATCGATCCACAGTCGTATAAGCACACACACACATATATAACATGCTGTCATTCCATTCGCACAGTAAACCCCAGTCTCAACGTACGGTTAAAGCACACACCCATAGATGATGAAATCTCATTCATGCAGAAGTCCTCAGTCTCAGTATACAACATAAAACCTGCCTCAGAACCTTCCACAGTGAAACACATGCTAAAACCAGCAATATAACACTTCTGTCTTGAATCGCGTCGACCGAAGTCGACGCCATTCAAGTCCCTCAGACAGGTTCAGTTAAACGTCAGATTATCGCTTCAAAACGCGTCTTCACAGAGAGACGCCTTTTGAAACGCGTCCGCATACACCGACGCCATTCACAATAAAAACCCAGAATTTCAGGCCCTCAAGCGGAGCGATTCCCTGCCTAAATGGCGTCATGGTGGCCCGACGTCCTTCTAAAAGGCGTCGTCCACCCATGACGTCTTTTAGCACTAGGAACTCTATTCAAAGAAGCATCGAACAGGGGGATTTCTGCCTCTAAAAGGCGTCGTGCTGCCCAGACGCCCTTTGAAAGGCGTCGACCAGGGACGACGCTATTTAGCGCCAGAAACCAGGTTCCCTGGTTCGAACCGAGGGTTTCTCCCTTGAACCCCAAGCATCCCGAAAACCCCAAAATCAAAGGGGGAAGGAGAGAAGCTCAACTACACAATCATGCTTACGAAAACACGATCACAAACACCGCCATTTCCACAAGAAACCCCCTAAACATGCTCAATCTAGCCCCAAATACATCACGTCACGCCGAGAATCACACGAACATCACATGCAAGGTTCGTCCCCCTACCGGTTCTTGAACTCCGCCAAGCTCCGTGCCGCCGTCCCGCCGCACCGCACACCGCCGCCGGTACCCTCGAGGACGCCGCCACTCCGCCGGGACGTCGGCCGCCGTCCGGAGAGTGGAACACCGCGAAGGAAGTGGTGGAGGTAGAGTTGGGAGGTAAGGTGGTGTTGGAGTGGTTGGAAGAGGAAGAAGAGGAAGGGAGGGGAAGAAGAGCGTCGGAGAGGGCGGAGAGGGTGAGGAGAGAGAGAGTGAAGGTGAGAATGAGGGAAAGAAGGGGATGCTCGCGGGGTCAATCCGAAACCAACTAAAACGCGTCGATCGAGGCATACGCCTATCAGTCAGACAGGACAGCCGTACCGACAGCGCTCTGAAACGCGTCGCCCACCGTGGACGCCGTTCAGGCGATGTGACAGGCCGTACTGACAACGTTCTGGCGCCATGCCCTGACATCGCAGATGTCACAGTCTGAATCGCGTCGACCCATCTGGACGCCGTTCAGACGAAATGACAGGGGCCGTACTCTCGCGGCCCGAAAACCGCCCACGTGGCGCACACGTGGCACAACATCCTGCGAACCTAAATGGCGTCCACACACCCTGACGCCTTTTGAAAGGCGTCGACGAGCGCTGACGCCATTCAGCCAGAAATCACAAGACCCCACGGGGTCCAAACCAGGGGATCCGGCCCGATCCCGACCCGAATACAGAACCCGAAACCTCAGTCCTTACAGGGCCGGACCGCCCGGTCCCGACCCGGTCGGACCAGGCGGGGGCCGGGCCGGCCCCGTAGCCAAGCTAGGGTTCAGGTCTGACTGGGCCAAACCCCCTGGCCGAGCCAGGGCTCGACCCTAGCCGAGCTAGGGCCCTGGGTCCGGGCCAATGGGCCCTAATGGGCTGGGCCCATTTTATGATTTATTAAAAAATTGTTTTTAATGCCTGTTAAACCCCCTTTAAGCCCATTTAAGCCTGTTTTAAAATTGTTTTAAAACAGAATAATTATAGGAATAATTAATAATTGTTATTAATTATTTTTATGATTATTAACAGCTTATTAAAGTGTTTAATAACTGTTATTCAATTAAAGGGCTTTATTATTAATAGGGTGTTAGTTAATTATTTAAAATTGTTTTAGATAATTAATTTCCCTGTTAATTTAATTAGTTTAAAAATGTTTTAAACTGATTTTATCCATAACTTGATTATTTTTCTGTTCAAATTGTTTGAATGTAGATTTAGATTAACTGAATGGTTTAGTTATTTAATTAGTCAATAATGTTTTGAATATTATTGATAATGTTGAAATAAATGTTATTTCGAAAATTAATTGGTATTATAATTTTATATTTATAAAATTTAATACCAGACTGCAATTATGTGATGATTGTGATGCATGTGATGTGTTTTATGGTGGGATGATCATGGACTTAGTATTTTCATGTGATGAATGATGTGGATGAATGTGATGCTTATTTCATTTGGTATTTTAAATAGGACCTGCGTGTCCTCCTCTCTCTTAATCCAAGTGTACTTTCTACCTTCCTATAAGATTGTACTCCCCTTGATAAGATCAAGGTTTCTAATTCTTTAAATGTACATTTGTGGACCTGCGAGTCCTGAATTTCATATTTAAATGTATCGGATTAAGCTTAGAGGACGGGATCTTCTGAAGACACCTCTGGAGGAAGGACTCGCATCAAATGGAACCAGTGTTGCTGTTTTCACATTAAGATCCTATTATGGATCATCGTTTGGCTCCGATGATTCCATAGTAGCTTTAGCAGTCCATGATCATCCCTGATGCGGCAGAATCCGATTCGGCCCATTGCAGTAGGCCCAAACCCCATTCAGCCCAACAGTAGCAGTATTAGGCCCTCCGGCGGCCTTCGGCCCGTTAGCGGCCCAGCAGCCCTCGGCCCATAAGCGGCCCCGTCGCTCCCGGCCCAGCAGGCTTCAGCCCGTCAGCGGCCCACCAGCCTACGGCCCGGGGACAGCACGGCGGCCCAGGGCCCAGCAGGCTTCGGCCCGTCAGCGGCCCAACCCCCTTCGGCCCGGTAGCCGAATCCGGCCCACTCCGGTGGCGGATCAGACGCTATGGCGGTTTATCAGTAAACCTCCTTTTAGTCCTATATCGGCTGCCACCGTTAACCATCCGCTACCCTCCGCTATAAGTATCCTGCTATTTGTGGCCAAGGGGGTGGTGGGAAAAACGGATGCCCCCCTAAGCTTCCGAAACCCCTCAAAGGACTGCTGTCCGAATAGTGTTCTAGCTATTTCTTCTTGCTTCCTGAATCGAATCTTCTTCAGAAGCTAACTTGACCGTCGGAGGGGGTTCCCCAGGGCTGACGCCCGGGACTCCTGCTGACTGGTTCTTCTTCTTCTTTCCCTCCTGCAGGGGCTCGGTTCGAATCATCGCCGACCTCCCCGAGTCGGTCTCGGCCGCCGACCTCGGACTCCTCTCCCCGGTCTCGACGCCGTCCGACGGCTGCCCCGCAACGGGAGGCTCGGCCCCGCGCCGTCCCTTCGTCCGGCTTCATCGCCTGTCGGCCGTATTGCCAAGAAAGAGCTTCATCCGCGCCGCCCCTTCGCCCGCCGAAGGAGCCTCGGCCCCGACTTCCCGGAGGACGAGTCCGCACCGACCGAAGCGCCCTTCGGCCTGCGGACCCTCGTCTCCGCCTCCGCTTCCTCGGCCTTCCGGATCCCCGTCGGGCCTCAGCAACACCGATCCGAACCGGCTTCGGATCCTCTTTTCCGGATTCCGGCCTCGGAGTCCGGTCGTGATAGATCCAGTCTACATCACGTGGCGCCGTCTGTGGGAAACAAACAAACAAGTCATGTCTCGACAACCTGTCACCCGGCGATCCGGACAAAGCGAGATGGAGGCACGGGAAGCCTCGGCACAGCTGCTGACGTCCGAAGGCGCCCCTTGTACTCCGACAAGCGCGACTCTGCCAGTCTTATCAGAGTCCCTTGTCGTGGAAGACAACCGGGTGGGAGTACTCCAGCAGCAGATAGCAACGATGGAAATTGCTGTCAAATCCCTAGCGCCTCTTCGAGAGATAGTGTCGGCCATCGCCCAGCGCATGGGACTGATAGGACAGCTTCCTCAGCAAGCACTGCTCCCTCCACTTTACCCGGTTCGAGATGCAAGGCTCCGTCCAGCACCCGCGCCGGTTTCCCCTGACGAAACCGCTTTAGCGCACAACAAGCCCTCGGCATTGCCTGCCCGAGCCCCTCGCATCGATCGCCTGGCAAAGAAAGGCTGTGTTTCGTCTGAGTTCTGCCCGGTCAGAACCGGAGGACCATCAGTCGCCACTTCGACAGTCCCGGATCTGGACCAGCGGCTGACGGCGATGTGCAAAGAGATGCAGCAGATAATGTCTCGGCCTTACGGGGCACCTCTCGCCAGCAGCATCCTGGAGCAGACCCCGTTCACGGCGGAGCTCCTGGCTACCGAAGTGCCTCCAGATTTCAAGCTGCCGAAGGGTCCTCTCTACAACGGAATGACAGATCCGGTCTGTCATCTCCAGAGATTCAACGCATATCTCTCGGTCCGAGGGGTCACCGAAGCAATCCGCTGCCGACTTTTCCCCCTCACCCTCGAGAAGACTGCTCTAACCTGGTTCGAAGCACTGGCCCCCAACTCCATCCATTCCTTGGTCCAGTTGGGTCAGTTATTTATCGACCAGTTTTATGATGCCACCCGGCAGTACAAGACATCGGCTAGCCTATTAGCCATCCGGCAAGGCTCCACCGAAACTCTCCAGGAGTATTTCACCAGATTTCGGACCGAGGCTGCCCAAATCCCAAACCTTGATAGCTCGATCGCGGTCTCGGCCGTGATCAGCGGGTGTCGGGACGAAGGGCTCCTCGGCTCCATCGGGAAACGCCATCCCCCTACCTTCCAGGACCTCGTAGCCCGGGCACACAAGTATGTCAACCGGGAGGCCCTGATGATATCTAAAGGTAAAGGCGTAGCCGACGCAACTCTGGCACCTGTCCTCCAGGTGGTCCACCCTCGGCCCGAAGACCAGCAGTCCTCCCGAAAGCGGTATCGCAGGGAGGAATGGGACTGAGAGAGGCGACGGGACCCGCAACAGCGGCATCTGCCCTTGCCTGCTTCCCCTTCCCAAGTGCTCATGGAGATGAAGGACTCGATCCACCGACCAGAGCGCCATTATTCAAAGACCGCGTCAACCCGATCCGAGGGCGGCTCTGGCCATTCGTATCGGATCGGAGCGGCATTATTCAAAGACCGCGTCAACCTGATCCGAGGGCGGCTCTGGCCATTCATATCGGATCGGAGCGGCATTATTCAAAGACCGCGTCAACCTGATCCGAGGGCGGCTCTGGCCATTCGTATCGGATCGGAGCGGCATTATTCAAAGACCGCGTCAACCTGATCCGAGGGCGGCTCTGGCCATTCGTATCGGATCGGAGCGGCATTATTCAAAGACCGCGTCAACCTGATCCGAGGGCGGCTCTGGCCATTCGTATCGGATCGGAGCGGCATTATTCAAAGACCGCGTCAACCTGATCCGAGGGCGGCTCTGGCCATTCGTATCGGATCGGAGCGGCATTATTCAAAGACCGCGTCAACCCGATCCGAGGGCGGCTCTGGCCATTAGTATCGGATCGGAGCGGCGTTATTCAAAGTCCGCGTAAACCGTACCGGGAGTGGCTTCGGCCATGCAAACCGTATCGGGAGCGGCATGGTTTTCTCTAAGTCCGTGTAAACCGTACCGGGAGTGGCTTCGGCCATGCAAACCGTATCGGGAGCGGCATGATATTATTTCTAAGTCCGTGTAAACCGTACCGGGAGTGGCTTCGGCCATGCAAACCGTATCGGGAGCGGCATGGTATTCCTTCTAAGTCCGTGTAAACCGTACCGGGAGTGGCTTCGGCCGTGCAAACCGTATCGGGAGCGGCATGATATTATTTCTAAGTCCGTGTAAACCGTACCGGGAGTGGCTTCGGCCATGCAAACCGTATCGGGAGCGGCATGGTTTTCTCTAAGTCCGTGTAAACCGTACCGGGAGTGGCTTCGGCCATGCAAACCGTATCGGGAGCGGCATGGTTTTCTCTAAGTCCGTGTAAACCGTACCGGGAGTGGCTTCGGCCATGCAAACCGTATCGGGAGCGGCATGGCTTTCTTTAAGTCCGTGTAAACCGTACCGGGAGTGGCTTCGGCCATGCAAACCGTATCGGGAGCGGCATAGTTTTTCTCTAAGTCCGCGTAAACCGTACCGGGAGTGGCTTCGGCCATGCAAACCGTATCGGGAGCGGCAAGGTTTTCTCTAAGTCCGTGTAAACCGTACCGGGAGTGGCTTCGGCCATGCAAACCGTATCGGGAGCGGCATGGTATTCCTTCTAAGTCCGCAAATAACCCGTACCGATCGGGAAGCGGCACGGTTCTTCTAAGTCCGCAAATAACCCGTACCGATCGGGAAGCGGCACGGTTCTTCTAAGTCCGCAAATAACCCGTACCGATCGGGAAGCGGCACGATTCTTCTAAGCCCGCAGGTAACCTGAACCGAGAGTGGCTTCGGCCATGTGTACCGATCGGGAAGCGGCACGGTTCTTCTAAGCCCGCAGGTAACCTGAACCGAGAGTGGCTTCGGCCATGTGTACCGGTTCGGGAAGCGGCACGGTATATTTTTAAGTCCGCAAATAACCCGTACCGATCGGGAAGCGGCACGGTTCTTCTAAGCCCGCAGGTAACCTGAACCGAGAGTGGCTTCGGCCATGTGTACCGGTTCGGGAAGCGGCACGGTTCTTCTAAGTCCGCAAATAACCCGTACCGATCGGGAAGCGGCACGGTTCTTCTAAGCCCGCAGGTAACCTGAACCGAGAGTGGCTTCGGCCATGTGTACCGGTTCGGGAAGCGGCACGGTATATTTCTAAGTCCGCAAATAACCCGTACCGATCGGGAAGCGACATGGTGTTCTATGTACACCAAGTCTCGACATAAGACGAAGGTATCTCCGACAAGGTCCCGGCCTTAGACGAAGCTGTTTGCCAACAGCCCTCGGCCGACCTGAAGCAGCTTTTTTATACAAAGCAAAGGTTTTTTAAAACGAAGCATATACCGTATCACTCTTCCGAGGAGGTCTCAGATTTTACTCTTGCCATCTCAGAACTGAGGAAGACAAGAGTGGGGGGCTATGTGATGCGGCAGAATCCGATTCGGCCCATTGCAGCAGGCCCAAACCCCATTCAGCCCAACAGTAGCAGTATTAGGCCCTCCGGCGGCCTTCGGCCCGTTAGCGGCCCAGCAGCCCTCGGCCCATAAGCGGCCCCGTCGCTCCCGGCCCAGCAGGCTTCAGCCCGTCAGCGGCCCACCAGCCTACGGCCCGGGGACAGCACGGCGGCCCAGGGCCCAGCAGGCTTCGGCCCGTCAGCGGCCCAACCCCCTTCGGCCCGGTAGCCGAATCCGGCCCACTCCGGTGGCGGATCAGACGCTATGGCGGTTTATCAGTAAACCTCCTTTTAGTCCTATATCGGCTGCCACCGTTAACCATCCGCTACCCTCCGCTATAAGTATCCTGCTATTTGTGGCCAAGGGGGTGGTGGGAAAAACGGATGCCCCCCTAAGCTTCCGAAACCCCTCAAAGGACTGCTGTCCGAATAGTGTTCTAGCTATTTCTTCTTGCTTCCTGAATCGAATCTTCTTCAGAAGCTAACTTGACCGTCGGAGGGGGTTCCCCAGGGCTGACGCCCAGGACTCCTGCTGACTGGTTCTTCTTCTTCTTTCCCTCCTGCAGGGGCTCGGTTCGAATCATCGCCGACCTCCCCGAGTCGGTCTCGGCCGCCGACCTCGGACTCCTCTCCCCGGTCTCGACGCCGTCCGACGGCTGCCCCGCAACGGGAGGCTCGGCCCCGCGCCGTCCCTTCGTCCGGCTTCATCGCCTGTCGGCCGTATTGCCAAGAAAGAGCTTCATCCGCGCCGCCCCTTCGCCCGCCGAAGGAGCCTCGGCCCCGACTTCCCGGAGGACGAGTCCGCACCGACCGAAGCGCCCTTCGGCCTGCGGACCCTCGTCTCCGCCTCCGCTTCCTCGGCCTTCCGGATCCCCGTCGGGCCTCAGCAACACCGATCCGAACCGGCTTCGGATCCTCTTTTCCGGATTCCGGCCTCGGAGTCCGGTCATGATAGATCCAGTCTACATCAATCCCCATTTAATTTTTCTGCATATATGTGATATTTGTGGACTATGCTATCATATATATATTTCTATTAAGTATAATGATACTTCAAATCGAAATACTATTGATAGCACGATTTTTACAAATCAAATCAAAAACCCTCTTTTAAAATTTTAAGTTGTAAACGTGAGATATTCAGAATAATCCACATAACCCACCATCATTATAGATTTAAGGATAATTCCTATCTCAAATGGATTTGTTGTGCTACCACAAGGTCTATTTGATTTAGAAATTAACCTAGGTCTACGACATGTGATGTCATTAAGATAAATGGACAAATAGTGTAGTTTTGTTGTGCTACCACAAGGATTGCACTATGAATTCATGTTATCTAAGTAATGATGGATAAACTTAACTGAATCATTTGATTTGTTGTGCTACCACAAGGTCATTCTGATTCAGGGGTTAAATCGATCGGATATTGCAAATGTGTCAAGAGTTGACTGCCTAAGGGACTTGATGTGATTTGTTGTGCTACCACAAGGTCACATGCATGTTGCCCGAAGGATTATGATCCCCACTGATGTAGCCGAAGCTATCACGACCAGATTCCGAAGCTGGAATCCGAAGTTATGGATCTGGAGCTGGGTCGGATCGGTGCAAGAGGCTCGACGGGGATCTGGAAGGCGGAGGCAGAGGCGAAGCCGGAAGTCCGAGGCTGAGGATGGCTCGGTCGGGGACTAGCTTCCCTTCAGAAGGCGGGGCCGAGACTCCTTCGGTCGGGGATGCAGCCGGCGCACGACGTCGAGACCTGGGAGAGAAATCCGAGGTCGGCGGCCGAGACCGACTCGGGGAGGTCGGCGAAGATTCGAATCGAGCTCCTGCAGGAAGGCAAGAAGAAGAACCGGTCAGTAGGAGTGTCGGGCTTCGGGCCTTAGGAACCCCCTCCGACGGTTAAGTTAGCTTCTGAAGAAGATTCGATTCAGAAGACAAAGAGTAGCTTTAATGCTTTTTGGACTATAGTCCTTTAGGGTCTCGAAGGCATAGGAGTGCATACCTTTGGCAATAAATAGCGGTGTATTTATAGCAGAGGATAGAGGATGGTTAACGGTGACAGCCGATATAGGACTATGTCCGGGCTTACTGGTAAACCGCCATAGTGCCTAGTCCTCCACCGGAGTGGGCCGGACTCGACTATCGGGCCGAAGGGGGTTGGGCCGCTGATGGGCCGAAGCCTGCTGGGCCTGGGGCTGCCGGGCTGCTCCCAGGCCGTAGGCTGATGGGCCGCTGACGGGCTGAAGCCTGTTGGGCCGGGAGCAACGGTGCCGCTTACGGGCCGAGGGCTGTTGGGCCGCTAATGGGCCGAAGGCTCCCTGAGGGCCTTGTACTGCTGCTGCTAGGCTGAACTGGGTTTGGACTTGTTTTAATGGGCCGAAGCGGATTCTGCCTCATCACATAGCCCCCCACTCTTGTCTTCCTCAGTTCTGAGATGGCGAGAGTATAGCCCGAAGCTGGTTGGGGAATAGCGTAACAGGTGCTTTACCCGAAGCTTTCTGTTCCTCTTCTTGAAAAGAGG
This sequence comes from Zantedeschia hybrid cultivar, assembly GCA_030544215.1. Taxonomy (NCBI): domain Eukaryota; kingdom Viridiplantae; phylum Streptophyta; class Magnoliopsida; order Alismatales; family Araceae; genus Zantedeschia; species Zantedeschia hybrid cultivar. The sequence goes on along the minus strand of JARZZO010000011.1, from coordinate 39,609,162 downwards.
GTGCCCTCGGTCGGCCGAGGGTTAAGTAGCTACTTCGTCTTCATTCAGGATGGCGACGAAGGCCTTTGCCTCTGAGAGCGAAGGGCCGAGCCCTCTGACTCGCGTCAGACTTCATTAAATGGACGGGACGGGCGTCGCTTCGCGAAGAAGCACGGGACACGCGTCACGCATCCGTCCGCTCTATAGAAAACACAAAAAGATCCTGACCGCTCGTGGGTCGCGGATCACCTCGGCCCTCTGCCCGAGGTCCTGCTCAGATTGCCGCCGCTCCCTTCTCCGGCACGCGGATCGGGACACGTGGCGGTCATCCGAGTAGCCAGCCGAAGGGTCGGAGCGCTTTCGGCCGTTGATCGTTCTGGTTCAAGTCCCGGAGTCCGTCCGTTATCATTGCCGAAGGACGGTACACGTGGCAGGCATCCGAGAGAAGCGACGAGACGACGGGGACGATCTCGGCCGTCGGCCTCAGCGGGCGGGGTTTCAAACGGAGCCTATAAATAGGAGCCCTTCGCAGAGCACTGTTCGTCTTCTTGCTCCTGTGCCTGCGTTGCTCTGCGATCCCCCGAGTTCTTCCTCCTCTCTGGCGAAAGGCTAGCTCTCTGAAGGCGTCGTCCGAGCCTGCTGGCCATTGCGGGAAGATCTCCATCTCTCGGAGCGCTTGCTGGTGGAGTTGGGTGGCTTGAGAGGCTGTGCTTGATCCAGGAGAGATCTTTTCCGTTTTGAGAGTAAGCCTCGATCTCCTTTCTCCATCTTCGCGACCCTATGGTCCGCAGCTCTTCTTCGAGCGGGATTACCCCTTCGGACGAGGAGTATACTCCGTCTTATTCCCCCAAGTCTTCTCTGTCATCTCCCCTTACTCTGGACTCCCTCGCCTCTGCGATGTCCGGAGAGACCGAGGCCTCCGGGGCCGAGGCCTCCGAGGCCGAGGGGTCTGAGAAGGTTCGAACCCCGGGCCAGGCTTCCACCTCGGGACGTCGTCGTCCCGAGACTGCTTCGGAAGCCGCCTGCACCCTCTCGGATGAAGCGGTTAGCTACATCGCTTCTTACTTTCAGCTTCCTTCATAGATGATCCCCTATCGGCCTGGCTCCAACACCAGGGCCAATACTCCCCGCCCGGGTGCCTTTTCTATCTACGAAGAGAGCTTCCAGGCGGGCTTTCGTCTTCCTCTCCCCACCTTCGTCATTAACCTCCTCTGTTTCTACGGGCTGGCCCCGTCCCAATTCTTTCCCAATTCTTGGCGCACAGTTTATGGCTTTTTGGCTGTGCTTGCCCGCATACGGACTGTCCCTTCCATCAATGTCTTTCGCTACCTTTTCAAAATCCAAAGGCAGGGGAGATCCGAGTGGTACTGCTTCGTCCCTCGTATCGGCCGAAGCATCTTTTCTGGGAAGCCCTCGTCCATTCACGGCTAGAAGAGGAAGTTTATCCTCATTTCTCTGCCGGAGAACGAGAAGAGCGTGTGGCCCTTCCCTACCGAATGGGCACCGCTGGCCGCGGGCCTTTCCGATCCTCCCGTTCTGACTTCCACCCAGAGCACCCTAGTGGGCCACATCGGGGCCATGGCCCTGTACAACATCTGGGGGCTCCTCAGCAAGGCGGAGCTATTTGTGGATGCCGGGGTATGGCCGGATCCTCGGTTCGATCCGGAGCGGGCCTTCCCCTACCTCCCTCCCGGGGAGGCTCCGCAGGACAGCGAAGGAAGCGCTAAGGCCGCTCCTCCGGCTGACGAGGTTGCTGAAGCTTCGGCCAAGGGTAAGTCGGTTTTGAGTTTGCAGCTGTTGTGTTATTCGTTTCTAACACTTCTTCTCTTGTTCGCAGCGATGTCTGGGATCGAGGGCCTCCTGAGCCGGATTGCCCAACAACGCGGCCGAGGTCAGCCTTCACCCCTGCAGGCGGCAGGCGGGTCTGGACGAGGCACAGTGGCTCCGAGGGCCCGAGCCGGGGCTCCGATGACTGCGGCCTCCTCCGAGGGCCGTGCTGCCGCCGCCGCCGCTCTCGAGAGGGAGCGAAAGACCAAGACTGCCGCCCGAAGGGGCGGCCGATTGTCGAAGCGGCCCCGGGCGGAGGAGCCTGAAGAGGCAGAGCCCGCCCCATTGATTAGAAGAACCGCCGGGGCTCGAAGGGCCGCAAGGCTGGTGTCCCCCGAGGCGCCGAGGGGCGACTCTCCTCCGGCCGCGATGGCAGGGGCAGAGCATGAGGGCGCCGGGTCGCAGGCACCTCGCGCGCAGGAGCGCGAACTATGGGTCCCTGAGCCGGGGATATATAAAGACGAGAGTATGGAGGACTCACAGACGTGCCTCCGTCTGCTTCGCAGCCTCACTCTCCCTTCGGCCTTTGTGGAGCTGAAGGACCACTCGGTCACCGATCTGGCGGCGATGAGTGCCCGATTGGCGGTCCAGGTAAGAAGCTTCTGAGTGTGCTTCAATCTAGCTTTCCTTAGCTTACTTCAAGTTCTGCTAATCCTCGTCTGCTTTCGGTTCGTAGGCCGCGATTACGGGCAGCGTCCTAATTCACCATCAGGAGCTGCTCCGGAACAAGCTTCTGGAGGCCGAGAGGGCGTCAGCCTCGGCAGGTTCGGGCGAGGGCCCTTCGGCGGGGCCTAATATCGAGCCCATGGTTGACGGGCTTGTAGCCACGAACGCCCGGATGCGGGCACAGCTGGGGGAGAGGGCCACAGAGGCCCGCAATTCTGCCGAGGCCAAGAAGAAGGCCGAGCGGGAGAAGGAGAAGGCCGAGCGGGAGCTTGCTGCGGCCCAGACTGAGAACCGGGCCCTTAAGGCCCAGATCCAGGACAAGGATGCCCGGCGGGCTTCGGAAAACCGTCGCCATGCCGAGGAGATGTCGGCCCTGAAGCAGGAGCTGGAGGAGGCGGTGCACTCGGCCGTGGCCGACTACAAGGCCGGCCCGGACTATGCCGAGGAGATAATCCAGGCCCAGCTTCTAGCGGCCTCCTCGGTTTTCGACATCGGGCTAGCTGCCGCCCAGAAGGTCTGTCCGAACGTGGACTTAACCGGGATTGCCCTGCCAACGGACGAGGAAGGTGCGGAGCTTTTGTCCTGGTGGAAGGGGCTTATGGCCGAGAGGGCCCCGGCCTCGGTGGAAGGCGACGAGGTCGCTCCGGTCGAGGAGGCCCATGTCGAAGCCGCCCCGCCTGAGGCCGTGCAGATCGTCGATTCCCCCTCTCCATCTCCTGGTCGAAACCCAGTTGATGTGGAGGGGGTTGCCGAGGACTGATACGGGGGCTTGCCCCGGTTTTTGTTTTCCTTCTACTGTAAGCCCGCGGCCAGGCGGATGGCCGGTTTTGTACTTCCCCTTTTTGTGAATACAGGAAGCATTTTTGGCTTTACCTTGATGTCTCGTGTATAATCGACCGAATCTGGTTTTTCAGAAATCCGAGATCCTGTCGTCTGCTCGCTATAGCTCGCAAGGCCGAGACCCGATGTAGGTTCGGATAGGAAGTAGATAGAATATCGCTAGTATATACGGCCGGGGCCTTCACTAACGTGGTTCATATAATCCGAAGGGACATCCTGCCGCTCCTGACACGATTTGCGTGGCCGAGGCCACTCCCGGCTTGGTCTCATATAGATTTAGAAATCCATGCCGCTTCCGATACGGTTTGCATGGCCGAAGCCACTCCTGGTACGGTTTATACGGACTTAGAGAATACCATGCCGCTTCCCGATCCGGAATACATGGCTGAAGCCATTCGTCGGATCGAAGGACCTGCGGACTTTGGAAAACCATGCCGCGCCCTGATCCGGAAATACATGGCCGAAACCATTCGTCGGATCGAAGGACCTGCGGACTTTAGAAAACCATGCCGCGTCCTGATCCGGAAATACATGGCCGAAACCATTCGTCGGATCAAAGGACCTGCAGTCTTTGGAAAACCATGCTGCGTCCTGATCCGGAAATACATGGCAGAAACCATTCGTCGGATCGAAGGACCTACGGTCTTTGGAAAACCATGCCGTGTGATAAAGTGTTAAATTGATCATTTAAGGGCAACCATATGCATCATACTCATGTTTTTATCTGCAAAATAGCATGAAATGATAGATAATTGTGTAACAAGTCCAACGGTACCAATTTCATCAAATTCTGACTTAAAAACATCGTCATTTCATGTGATCAAAGGAGTGTACCGCATTTGCGATTTTTCGACAAAACCGAGACGAAATGAATAAAAATGATGATATTTTTATGATAATGCGCTAAATTATATTTATTTGATGTAAACAGGACATGCCGATGATGCAGTGCAGCTGGAGGAGTTTTCGGAAATTTGGGGGAGGTCTAGTGTGCGGATTTCAACTAAAACAGGGGTAAAAATACAATTTGATTCCTTCCTCTGCTGGAGTTTCCCAAAACCCACTATTTCCTTCCGTCTCTCCAATTTCCTAAACACATTCCTTCTTTTATTTTAAAAATCCTCTCTCTCTCTCTCTCGTTTTAGAAATCTGAATCATATTCCTTCTCTAGTTTCCTTTTTCCTCTCCTTTAATCTCTTTCCTTTTCTAAATTCGATTCTCCCTTCCTCTCTATAAATTCCCACAACTTTTCTCTCCCACAAAAAAATCCTCTCCTCTTTCTCTTCCTCTCCAGATTCGCAGCCCTCTCCTCCTCCTTTTCCAACTCTCCTTCCCGCAGCCCTCTCTCTTCTATTTTTCTATCCCTCTCTCCGGACCCTACCCTCTCTCTCTTTCTCTCTCGAGTTTTCTCGTCCCAGCATTCTTTCTCTTCCTCTCTCGTTTAGTTTTCTCGCTAGGTCCTTTCCTCCTCCGACTCTCTCTGTTCTCTCTTCCTCCCTCCTAGCACGCTCCTTCTCTAGTTTTTTTTTCTCTCTCCGGTTTCAGGTTCTCCCTCCTCGGATCTCTCTTCTCCCTCTCCACCAGCGCACACGCTCCAGCAACTTCTCCTCTTCTCTTTCTCTTCCTCCTTCACCCGCCTTCTCTCTCTCTCGTTTTCTTTTCCCCAACAGTCTTCCTCTCTCAGTTCCTCTCTCAGTTTTCCTTCCCGCAGCCCTCCGTCCCTCTCTCGGTTTCCCACACACCTCTCTTCTTTGCTCTCTTTCCAGCAGATTCCCTCTCTCCCTTATTCCCCTTTCCCGCAGTCTCTCTTCTCTTCCTCCCTCCACGGCTCCTCTCTCGGGTTCTCTCTGGTTCCCACGCGCGGCAGCTCCAGTCTGAAGCAACCCAAACGCATGCAGCAGCCGCGAGCCAGCAAGCCCCATGGCTTCCTCCTACCCTCCATGCTCGTCCACGCACACCAGTGCCGGCCAGCAATGTTCCTGTGAGAGCCAGCAGCCCTGCGCGCAGCCAGCGTCCACCTTCTGCTCTCCGCGGTGAAGCCGGCACCAGCAACTGTCCACCACGCAGCCGGCTGTCAGCTTCACGGTTTCCTTCAGCAGCTCCAGCACTCCTTCTTCCAGCAGCTCAAGTTCTCCACCTTCTGCACGTTTCCAGCAGCCCCTCCAGCACGCAGCTGCCATCCACGCACGCCGGCGGCCCCCTTCAACCTGCATACACTCCAGCTTCATCCACGCCCGCAGCAAAGCACCAGCAGTCGGCTTCCACGAGCAGCAGCTTCACCAAGCCTGCGTTCGCAGCACACCAGCTGGCAGCATCCTTTCCAAGCACCACGCAGCACACCAGCCGGCAAGGACCTCCTGCATGCACAGCCACGCGCATAGCAGCACCTCAAGCTCCTGCCAGCAGCTGCGGTGCAACTTTCCTCCTCTCCTCCACAGCAAACAGCAGCAGCTGTCCACAGCAAACAGCAGCAGAGGTTCCAATTGGTCCACTGCGCCAGAGCCAGCAGTTGGTCCATTGCGCCAGCAGCCCACTTATCCCTATTTTAATCTAGTTTCTTTCCCTTCCCCATTAGTTTAGAATTAGTTTAATTGTTAGGGATAATTAATTGATCTTTTGATTATTTAGTTTAAGTTTATTAAACAATTGAATTTTGTAATTTATAATTTTTTAGTTAATTCATGTTTTACACGTAGTTAAATTTTAATGTCTTTGTCGTAGAATTTAATTGTGGTTATTTTCTTTTATATAAGTGTTTGTGTTTAATTTCTGAAAAAGAAAAGAAAAAAAAAAGACTTGTTCAATTTGAGTAATCATATTTTTAGGTAATATTAGTTAACTTAGTTTTAGTTTAATTAAGTAATTAGTTTATTTTAAATCTCACTTATTTTTAGATTAACTAAAGTTCAAAGTTTTCAAAATTAAAATCTTAACTCCCTGTGGATCGACTCGGACTCACCACTATCAATTTCAAAAATTTGATTTGAATGAGCCGGATAAATTTAGATTGACCGTTTTCTTGTGTTTAACGACGCGCAATTCGAAACGATCACCGCGTCCTGATCCGGAAATACATGGCCGAAACCATTCGTCGGATCGAAGGACCTGCGGTCTTTGGAAAGCCATGCTGCGTCCTGATCCGAAAATACATGGCCGAAACCATTCGCTGGATCGAAGGACCTGCGGTCTTTGGAAAGCCATGCCGCGTCCTGATCCGGAAATACATGGCCGAAACCATTCGTCGGATCGAAGGACCTGCGGACTTTGGAAAACCATGCCGCGTCCTGATCCGGAAATACATGGCCGAAACCATTCGTCGGATCGAAGAACCTGCGGTCTTTGGAAAACCATGCCGCGTCCTGATCCGGAAATACATGGCCGAAACCATTCGTCGGATCGAAGGACCTGCGGTCTTTGGAAAACCATGCCGCGTCCTGATCCGGAAATACATGGCCGAAACCATTCGTCGGATCGAAGGACCTGCGGTCTTTGGAAAACTGTGCTGCATCCTGATCCGGAAATACATGGCCGAAACCATTCGTCGGATCGAAGGACCTACGGACTTTGGAAAACCATGCCGCGTCCTGATCTGGAAATACATGGCCGAAACCATTCGTCGGATCGAAGGACCTGCGGTCTTTGGAAAACCATGCCGCGTCCTGATCCGGAAATACATGGCCGAAACCATTCATCGGATCGAAGGACCTGCGGTCTTTGGAAAACTGTGCCGCATCCTGATCCGGAAATACATGGCCGAAACCATTCGTCAGATCGAAGGACCTGCGGTCTTTGGAAAACCATGCCGCGTCCTGATCCGGATATACATGGCCGAAACCATTTGTCGGATCGAAGGACCTGCGGTCTTTGGAAAACTGTGCCGCGTCCTGATCCGGAAATACATGGCCGAAACCATTCGTCGGATCGAAGGACCTGCGGTCTTTGGAAAACTGTGCCGCGTCCTGATCCGAAAATACATGGCCGAAACCATTCGTCGGATCGAAGGACCTGCGGTCTTAGAAGAACCATGCCGCTTCCCGATCGGTACGGGTTATTTGCGGGCTTAAATATACCTTGCCGCTTCCCGATCCGGATTATATGGCCGAAGCCATTTGTCGGATCGAGGTACCTGCGGACTTAGAACCATGCCGCTTCCCGATCGGTACTCATGGCCGGAGCCACTCTCGGGTCGGGTTGCCGCGGACTTGAAAGAATACCATCAGGTTTTCTGAAAGACCTTTATTCATACCTTCCGGCTGAAAGTCCGGGAAAAAGTGATTCACATAAAATAACGCCGAAGGCGCTCTACATTCTAGGTGCGAGGGAGAGGCTGGCCCGAAAGGGTCTCCAACCGATATGCCCCTCGTCTGATCACCTCTATGACCCGATAGGGCCCCTCCCAATTGGGGGCAAGCTTTCCTGAGGCTTTGGCCGGTTTGGAAGCATGAGCATTTCTTAACACGAGGCTCCCGATCTCAAAGCTTCGGGGCTTCACTCGAGTGTTATGGTACTTGGCCATGCGCTGCTGATAAGCCGCTGGCCGGATACGAGCCCTGTCTCGGGTCTCTTCAATGAGGTCCAGATGATCTTTCAAGCCTTCTTCGTTGTCCTCCGGATTGTAAGTAATGACTCTGGGAGAGGGAAGGCCGACTTCCACTGGAATAACGGCCTCTATCCCATAAGCCATGCGAAACGGAGTTTCGCCGGTAGGAGTTCGGCTCGTCATCCGATAGGCCCACAGAACACTCGGCAACTCCTCTATCCATCGGCCTTTGGCTTTGCCGAGGCGGGTTTTCAGTCCCTGCAGCAGGCTTCGGTTGGTGACTTCGACCTGGCCGTTTGCTCAAGGATGGGCTACCGAAGTGAATTTGTGGAGTATGCCGAAGCTGGCGCAGTTGTCACTGAACCGACGGCTATCGAACTGCTTGCCGTTGTCCGAAATGATGGCCCGGGGGACGCCGAACCGGCAGATGATGGACTTCCATACGAAGTTCCAAGCATTGCTATCGATTATTGATGCGAGGGGTTCGACTTCTACCCACTTAGTAAAATAATCTACCGCCACGATGAGGAATTTTCTTTGGCCGGTGGTGATGGGAAAAGGCCCCAGGAGGTCGATTCCCCATTGAGCGAAAGGCCAGGGATCGGATAAGGGGGTCAGAAGGGTGGCTGCCTGGTGGATGAGGGAGCTGAACCTCTAGCACTGATCACAGCGCCGTACGAGGGCTAAAGCGTCCTCTCGGAGTGTCGGCCACCAGTAGCCTTGCCTTAGAAGCTTGTGAGCCAGGGCCCTTCCTCCCGCATGCGCTCCGCATACCCCTTCATGTACTTCTCTCATGGCGTAGTTGGCTTCAGCCAGGCCGAGGCATCGTAGCAGCGGTCGGCCGAAGGACTTCTTATATAACACCCCGTCCAGGAGGAGGAAATGGGATGAGCGTTGCCGAATGTGCTTCGCCTCCCTTGAGTCTGGCGGGACTTCTCCTCGGAGGAGAAAAGCGACGAGGGGAGTCATCCACGTCTCGGCTTCGGCTTCAGTGACCTGCATGGCTTCAGGTTCGCCGAGACTTGGTTCGGCGAGTTCCTCCACTAGGATCATTCGGCCTCCTCCCCCGTCTTGAGTTGACGCCAGCCGGGAAAGTGCATCGGCTCGGGTATTTTCGGCTCTCGGGATCCTCACGATTTCATAAGAATCGAATTGAGCGAGGATCTTGCGAGTCACCTGGAGATAAGATGCCATTATGGCGTCCCGAGCCTCGTATTCTCCGGAAATATGGCTGGCGATCAGCTGAGAATCGCTGAAGGCTTTCAGGTTCCGGGCGCCGAGCTTCCTCGCGGCCCGGAGGCCAGAAATGAGGGCTTCGTACTCGGCGGCGTTGTTAGTTGCTGGAAAGGAGAAACGCAAGGCGTACTCCGTGACGACTCCTTCGGGCGATGCTAGGATCCACCCTGCGCCACTGCCCGTGGAGCACGCGGAGCCGTCTACAAAGAGTCGCCATTCGTCTGCTAATGGACGAGCCGAAGTGTCCTCGGCTTCGGGCACGTCGGCTTTCGGCTGAGGTGCCGAAGAAGCGCCGGGAGTGAGTTCGGCGATGAAGTCCGCCAATGCCTGGGCTTTTATTGCTACCCGAGGTGCGTAGGAGATGTCGAACTCTCCTAATTCAATTGCCCATTTTGCCAGCCTGCCGGACACCTCCGGTCGGGAGAGAATCTGCCTCAGGGGCTGGTCGGTAAGAACCTTTACCGAATGAGCAAGAAAATAAGGCCGGAGCCTCCTCGCGGACGAGACGAGGGCTAAAGCCAATTTTTCCAGCGCGAGATACCGGAGTTCCGCTCCTTGAAGGGCTCGGCTGGTATAGTAGACTAGCTTCTGAACGCCATCTTGATCTCGGACGAGGACGGCGCTGAGAGCCGTCTCGGAGACTGCGAGGTACAGGCTCAGAGGCTCTCCGGGGACCGGCTTGGACAGAATGGGGACTTTGGATAGGTAGGCCTTCAGCTGGTCGAAGGCTGCTTGGCACTCATCCGTCCATTCGAAGCTATTGGCCTTCTTCAGCAGCTTGAAGAAGGGGAAACAGTAATCTGCCGCCCTCGACATGAAGCGGCTTAGGGCTGCGATCCTCCCGTTCAGCTTCTGTACCTCTCGGAGGTTTGCCGGGGGGCGCATTTGGATGATGGCCGAAACCTTCTCGGGGTTAGCTTCTACCCCTCGGTGAGTGACCATGTAGCCGAGGAACTTCCCGGAGGCTACCCCGAAGGCGCACTTGGCCGGATTCAGCTTCATCTTGTACCGCCGTAGGGCGGAGAATGTCTCGGCCAAGTCGGCCAAGTGTTCTGCGGCGACGCGGCTTTTGACCAACATGTCGTCTATGTAGACCTCCATGTTTCGGCCGAGCTGCGGGGCGAACACCTTATTGACAAGGCGCTGATATGTCGCACCGGCGTTCTTCAAACCGAAGGGGATCCGGGTATAGCAGTATAGACCCAGATCGGTCGTGAAGTTGGTTTTGCTCTCATCATCCGGATACATCCGGATCTGGTGATAGCCTGAATAGGCGTCAAGGAAGCTTAAGAGCTCGTGGCCGGAAGTTGCGTCCACCACCTGGTCTATTCGAGGCAGCGGGAAGCTATCCATCGGACAGGCCTTGTTGAGGTTGGTGAAGTCCACGCACATTCGCCACTTGCCATCTTTTTTTGGCACCATCACCACGTTGGCGATCCAGTCTGGATGATGCACCTCTCGGAGGTGTCCGGCGTCCAGCCCCTTCTGCACTTCGGCTTGGATGGCGGCTCTCCTTTCCTGATTGAAGGTGCGCCGCTTCTGCTTTACCGGGGGCTGGTCGGGATCAATATGCAGTCGGTGCTCTGCTACCTCCGGGTCAACCCCGGGCATGTCCGCCGGAGACCAAGCGAAAACGTCGAGATTCTTTTTCAAGAACCTGGTGAGCTTCTCTGCTTCGGTCTTTTCTAGGCCGGAGCCTATCATCAGGGTTCGTCCTTCGCCTCCCGGAATCGGAATGGCGAGGAGTGCTTCCCCCGGAGATGCCTCGGCTGATGATTCGATCGTTAGGGTTTCGGCCGCGGCCTTCCCTTTGACCGAAATCATATAGCATTGCCGGGCTGCTTCTTGATTCCCTCTGGCCTCGCCTATTCCGTGGCTGGTATGAAACTTCAGCTTCTGATGGAAAGACGAAGGCACGGCTCCGACCCCGCCGATTAGCCTTCGGCCGAGGATGGCGTTGTAGGCCGAATCGATTTTTACAACAGCGAAGTCCGTTTCAACGGTTATTTGCCGGGGGGCGGAGCCTAAGGTTATAGGGAGTCGGATAATGCCCTCTACTCGGCAGGGCGAGCCGTTAAAACCGAAGAGGGGGCCCCGGTGAGGTTTCATATTAGCCTCACTCAATCCCATCTTTTCAAAACAATCATAAAATAAGATGTTTGGGGCGCTTCCATTATAACAAATACTCTATGTACATCGTAGTTATTTATTACAGCGTTTATGACGAGGGCGTCGTCGTAAGGGACCTGAATATCAGTCAGGTCCTCTGAGCCGAAGGTGATATCTTCTTGGCGAGGCCGCTTCGGCTCGACGTCGATCGTCGCTATAGTGGCAGAGCTGCGCTGCCGTGGCCTCGATCCTTCCCTGGCCCTCTGGATATCATCATAATAGACCCAGAGCTAGGTCTTTGATGGGGTGCTTCTGCCGGGGCCGAGGTGACCTTCGGCGGAAGAGCGGCTTCTATCGCCGGGTGTTGCTGTTGCCTGGGCGTCACAAGGACGTCCCGGTTCCGTTGTGGCGGGGGCTGCTCTCGTCGGTACTGTGGCAGTCTTCCCTCCCGGATAAGGCGGTCGATTTCCTCTCGAAGCTGTCGGCACTCATCCGTCGTGTGGCCGATCTCCCGGTGATACTCACAGTATTTGCCGGGGTCCCTTCGGCGAGGATCCGACTTGATGCGCTCCGGCCGCCGGATCATGCCCTTCACCTCCATGAGCATTCGGGAAGGGGGAGTAGGTAAGGGTAGGTACCGCGGTTGCGGGTCCCGTCGCCTCTCTCTGTCCCAGTCCTCCCGGCGATAACGCTTTCGGGAGGGCTCTTGATCTTCAGGCCGAGGTCGGACCACCTGGGGGGCAGGCGCCGAGGCTACTTCGGCCACGCCTTTACCTCTGGACATCATCAGGGCCTCCCGGTTGATGTATTTATGGGCCCGGGCCACGAGGTCCTGGAAGGTAGGGGGATGGCGCTTCCCAATGCAGCCGAGGAGCCCTTCGTCCCGACACCCGCTGATCACGGCCGAGACCGCGATCGAGCTATCGAGGTTCGGGATTTGGGCGGCCTCGGTCCGGAACTTGGTGAAGTATTCCTGGAGAGTTTCGGTGGGGCCCTGCCGGATGGCTAATAGGCTGGCGGAGGTTTTGCACTGCCGGGTGGCATCATAAAACTGGTCGATAAACAACTGGCCCAACTGGCCTAGGGAGTGGATGGAGTTGGGGGCCAGCGTCTCGAACCAGGTGAGGGCGGTTTTCTCAAGGGTGAGGGGGAAAAGTCGGCAGCGGACTGCCTCGGCGACCCCTCAGACCAAGAGGTACGCGTTGAATCTCTAGAAATGACAGACCGGATCTGTCATTCCGTCGTAGAGAGGGCCCTTCGGCAGCTTGAAATTGGGAGGCACCTCGGTAGCCAGGAGCTCCGCTGTGAACAGGGTCTGCTCCAGGATGTTGCTGGCAAGAGGTGCCCCGTATGGCCGGGACACCATCTGCTGCATTTCCTTGCGCATTGCCGTCAGCCGCCGGTCCAAGTCCGAGGCGGTCGAAGTAGTGACCGATTGTCCTCCGGTCCGTGCCGGGCGGAATTCCGACGAAGCATAGTCCCGCTCCGTCAGTCGATCTGAGCGAGCTCGGGCAGGTAATGCCGAGGGCTCGCTGCTCGTCGCAGCGGTTTCGTTGGGAGAAACCGGTGTAGTCGTCGGCCGGAACCGGGCATCTCGTACTGGGTAGAGTGGGGGGAGTGGCGCCTGCTGAGGAAGCTGTCCCATCAGTCCTACGCGCTGGGCGATGGCGGATACCATCTCTTGAAGTGGTACTAGGGAGGTGACGGCAGCTGCTAGCGTCGCCATTTGCCGTTGGAGCACCCCCACCCGGTCTTCCGCAGCGGACTCCGGTATGACTGGCAAAGGCATGCTCGGCGGGGCAGAAGGGGCGCCTTCGGAAGGCAGCATCTACGCCGAGGCGTCCCGTGCCTCTGCTTCGCTTTGTCCGGATCGTCGGGTAACAGGTCTTTGAGACATGACTTGTTTGTTGGTTTCCCACAGACGGCGCTACGTGATGTAGCCGAAGCTATCACGACCGGATTCCGAAGCTGGAATCCGAAGTTATGGATCCAGAGCTGGGTCGGATCGGTGCAAGAGGCCCGACGGGGATCCGGAAGGCGGAGGCAGAGGCGAAGCCGGAAGTCCGAGGCTGAGGATGGCTCAGTCGGGGACTAGCTTGCCTTCAGAAGGCAGGGCCGAGACTCCTTCGGTCGGGGATGCAGCCGGCGCACGGCGTCGAGACCTGGGAGAGAAATCCGAGGTCGGCGGCCGAGACCGACTCGGGGAGGTCGGCGAAGATTCGAACCGAGCTCCTGCAGGAAGGCAAGAAGAAGAACCAGTCAGTAGGAGTCCCGGGCTTCGACCCTTAGGAACCCCCTCCGACGGTTAAGTTAGCTTCTGAAGAAGATTCGATTCAGAAGACAAAGAGTAGCTTTAATGCTTTTTGGACTATAGTCCTTTAGGGTCTCGAAGGCATAGGAGTGCATACCTTTGGCAATAAATAGCGGTGTATTTATAGCAGAGGATAGAGGATGGTTAACGGTGACAGCCGATATAGGACTATGTCCGGGCTTACTGGTAAACCGCCATAGTGCCTAGTCCTCCACCGGAGTGGGCCGGACTCGGCTATCGGGCCGAAGGGGGTTGGGCCGCTGATGGCCCGAAGCCTACTGGGCCTGGGGCTGCCGGGCTGCTCCCGGGCCGTAGGCTGATGGGCCGCTGACGGGCTGAAGCCTGTTGGGCCGGGAGCAACGGTGCCGCTTACGAGCCGAGGGCTGTTGGGCCGCTAATGGGCTGAAGGCTGCCTGAGGGCCTTGTACTGCTGCTGCTGGGCTGAACTGGGTTTGGGCTTGTTTTAATGGGCCGAAGCGGATTCTGCCTCATCACCCACTAAAAGATCACCGGAATCTCCCGTTCTGTATATTAGAGGGTAATACAGATCGCCGAAAAATAGTGGGAGCATAAATCTAGATTAAAAGTCCTAAATCAGATTTTAAGAACTATCTGCTCATTTTTATCTATATTTCCATGTAGGTCGCTATGTCGTCACCTAACCTCCTTCGTTGCATACTTGATGCAAACAAACTCACGGGACCTAACTACATTGACTGGTTATGCAACCTGAAGATTGTCCTAAGGTGTGAAAAGCTAGCCTATGTCCTGGATCAACCAGATCCAGTGCAACCCGGTGATAATGCTAACGAAGATGAATTAATGGTGTATGAAAATTGGAAGGAGGACTCTGTCAAGGTCCAGTGTTATATGCTTGGTTCAATGAACAATAAACTGCAGCGACAGCATGATAACATGAAACCTAAGACCATTCTGAATCACCTACAAGAGTTGTTTGGTGAACCATCCAGAACAGAAAGATATGAGATATCTAAGAAATTGTTCAGGACCAGAATGAGCGAGGGTACATCTGTGCAAACTCATGTGCTCAAGATGATAGAATGGATTGAGAGGCTTGCTGTGCTTGGCTTTGTTATGAACAATGACCTAAGCATCGACTTAATCCTACAGTCCCTTCCATATTCATTTTCACAATTCATTATCAACTTCAATATGAACAAAATTGAAGTTTCACTGGCTGAGCTGCTCAACATGTTGAAGACAGCAGAAGGCACTATCCAGAAAGATAAGCCAAATGTAATGCTTGTTGGTAAGACCAACAAGAAAAGAAAATCTGGACAGACCTTTAAGAAAGGTAAGCCTAAGAAGCTAGTGAAAAGCAAACCAGCGGTTCAAAAGGACAAAGCTAAAGTCAATGATAAAGGTCAGTGTTTCCACTGCCATAAAGAAGGTCATTGGAAGAGAAACTGCAAGATTTATCTCGCAGAAAAAGCAAAGGAGAAGCTTGGTGAAGCTTCAGGTATTCTCATGATCGATCTTAACTTGTCTTATAAAGAAACAACATCTTGGGTATTAGATACTGGATGTGTTTCTCATATCTGCAATAACTTGCAGGTGTTAACAAATAAAAGAAGATTGAATCGCGGAGACGTGGATCTGAGGCTCGGGAATGGAGCAAAAGTTGCTACGTTAGCTGTGGGGACAGCAAGACTTCAGATGCCGTCAGGAGACTCATTGGAACTAATAGATTGTTATTATGTTCCGACCATTATTAGGAATTTCATATCTACTTCATGTTTAGATAGACAAAGATATTCTATGAAACTAGATAATAAAGGTTGTTCCATTTATCAAGGAGACAAATTGTTTGCTTCCGGATATTTATTGAATGGATTATATTTACTTGATAATTCATATGATGTTTGTCTGGTAAATAAATCTCTTGAACGCTTAGATAAGAATGTGAATAAATCGTACCTATGGCATTGTAGGCTAGGTCATATAAATGAGAACAGGATCATAAGGTTGCAAAAGAATGGATATCTTGATCCATTTGATTATGAATCATTTGCAACCTGTGAAGCTTGTCTCATGGAAAGATGACCAAAGCTCCATTCCCAGGACATGGAGATAGAGCTAAGGACTTATTGGAACTAATACATAGTGGTGTATGTGGTCCAATGTCCACTCATGCTATAGGTGGTTACTCATACTTTGTTTCATTTATAGATGATTTCTCAAGATATGGCTACATATATTTAATGAAATATAAGTCAGAAGTCTTTGAGAAATTTAAAGAGTTTAAAAATGAAGTTGAGAACCAGACTAGAAAGAGTATCAAAACTCTTCAATCAGATCGAGGGGGTGAATACTTAAGTACAGAATTCATAGAATATCTTAAAGATAATGGTATTTTGTCTCAGTGGACTCCTCCCTATACACCTCAGTTAAATGGTGTATCGGAAAGGAGAAATCGTACTCTATTAGATATGGTTCGATCAATGATGAGTTATGCCAAACTTCCAATCTCTTTATGGGGATATGCACTGTTGACTGCTGCATATCTGCTGAACAAAGTTCCGAGTAAGTCAGTATCTTCCACTCCATATGAGATATGGAAAGGAAAGAAACCAGACTTTAAGCATGTTAGAGTCTGGGGTTGTCCTGCACATGTCAAAAGACATGATCCAGACAAACTGGATTCCAGGACAGAGAAATGTAGATTTGTGGGATATCCAAAAGAGACTTTTGGATATTATTTCTATCAGCCCAGCGATCAAAGGGTGTTTGTCGCAAAAAGAGCTGTCTTCTTAAAGAAAGAATATCTTTCAAAAGAAGACAGTAGGAGCAAGATAGAACTGAAAGAAATTCTAGACTCGCAAATCAACACTAGTTCATCTACTGAACCATTGACTCAAGAACTTGTTCAAGATGATACACAAAAGGTTCGCAAATCAGGTAGAGTGCCTAAGCAGGCTGAAAGATATGTTGGACATATCGATGATGGCCAATCAAAAGTGCACTTAAATGAGGATGATGATCCTCAAACCTACCAAGAAGTCATAAATAGTCAAGAATCAGAAAAATGGTAAGAAGCAATGAATTTTGAAATTCAGTCCATGCATGCCAACCAAGTTTGGAATTTGGTTGATCTGCAAGAAGGTATAGTACCTATTGGCAGTAAATGGATCTTGAAAAGAAAGATCGGGGCAGATGGACAGATTGACACATACAAGGC
Organism: Zantedeschia hybrid cultivar; assembly: GCA_030544215.1. NCBI lineage: Eukaryota > Viridiplantae > Streptophyta > Magnoliopsida > Alismatales > Araceae > Zantedeschia > Zantedeschia hybrid cultivar. Next base: position 39,592,455 of record JARZZO010000011.1, on the reverse strand, counting down.
AAGGCTGGTAGCAAAAGGATATTGTCAAAGGCAAGACATTGACTATGACGAAACCTTTTCTCCAGTTGCCATGATTAAGTCAATCATGTTTAGATAGACAAAGATATTCTATGAAACTATATAATAAAGGTTGTTCCATTTATCAAGGAGACAAATTGTTTGCTTCCGGATATTTATTGAATGGATTATATTTACTTGATAATTCATATGATGTTTGTCTGGTAAATAAATCTCTTGAACGCTTGGATAAGAATGTGAATAAATCGTACCTATGGCATTGTAGGCTAGGTCATATAAATGAGAACAGGATCATAAGGTTGCAAAAGAATGGATATCTTGATCCATTTGATTATGAATCATTTGCAACCTGTGAAGCTTGTCTCATGGAAAGATGACCAAAGCTCCATTCCCAGGACATGGAGATAGAGCTAAGGACTTATTGGAACTAATACATAGTGATGTATGTGGTCCAATGTCCACTCATGCTATAGGTGGTTACTCATACTTTGTTTCATTTATAGATGATTTCTCAAGATATGACTACATATATTTAATGAAATATAAGTCAGAAGTCTTTGAGAAATTTAAAGAGTTTAAAAATAAAGTTGAGAACCAGACTAGAAAGAGTATCAAAACTCTTCAATCAGATCGAGGGGGTGAATACTTAAGTACAAAATTCATAGAATATCTTAAAGATAATGGTATTTTGTCTCAGTGGACTCCTCCCTATACACCTCAGTTAAATGGTGTATCGGAAAGGAGAAATCGTACTCTATTAGATATGGTTCGATCAATGATGAGTTATGCCAAACTTCCAATCTCTTTATGGGGATATGCACTGTTGACTGCTGCATATCTGTTGAACAAAGTTCCGAGTAAGTCAGTATCTTCCACTCCATATGAGATATGGAAAGGAAAGAAACCAGACTTTAAGCATGTTAGAGTCCGGGGTTGTCCTGCACATGTCAAAAGACATGATCCAGACAAACTGGATTTCAGGACAGAGAAATGTAGATTTGTGGGATATCCAAAAGAGACTTTTGGATATTATTTCTATCAGCCCAGCGATCAAAGGGTGTTTGTCGCAAAAAGGGCTGTCTTCTTAGAGAAAGAATATCTTTCAAAAGAAGACAGTAGGAGCAAGATAGAACTGAAAGAAATTCTAGACTCGCAAATCAACACTAGTTCATCTACTGAACCATTGACTCAAGAACTTGTTCAAGATGATACACAAAAGGTTCGTAAATCAGGTAGAGTGCCTAAGCAGGCTGAAAGATATGTTGGACATATCGATGATGGCCAATCAAAAGTGCACTTAAATGAGGATGATGATCCTCAAACCTACCAAGAAGTCATAAATAGTCAAGAATCAGAAAAATGGCAAGAAGCAATGAATTTTGAAATTTAGTCCATGCATGCCAACCAAGTTTGGAATTTGGTTGATCTGCAAGAAGGTATAGTACCTATTGGCAGTAAATGGATCTTGAAAAGAAAGATCGGGGCAGATGGACAGATTGACACATACAAGGCAAGGCTGGTAGCAAAAGGATATTGTCAAAGGCAAGACATTGACTATGACGAAACCTTTTCTCCAGTTGCCATGATTAAGTCAATCATGTTTAGATAGACAAAGATATTCTATGAAACTATATAATAAAGGTTGTTCCATTTATCAAGGAGACAAATTGTTTGCTTCCGGATATTTATTGAATGGATTATATTTACTTGATAATTCATATGATGTTTGTCTGGTAAATAAATCTCTTGAACGCTTAGATAAGAATGTGAATAAATCGTACCTATGGCATTGTAGGCTAGGTCATATAAATGAGAACATGATCATAAGGTTGCAAAAGAATGGATATCTTGATCCATTTGATTATGAATCATTTGCAACCTGTGAAGCTTGTCTCATGGAAAGATGACCAAAGCTCCATTCCCAGGACATGGAGATAGAGCTAAGGACTTATTGGAACTAATACATAGTGATGTATGTGGTCCAATGTCCACTCATGCTATAGGTGGTTACTCATACTTTGTTTCATTTATAGATGATTTCTCAAGATATGACTACATATATTTAATGAAATATAAGTCAGAAGTCTTTGAGAAATTTAAAGAGTTTAAAAATAAAGTTGAGAACCAGACTAGAAAGAGTATCAAAACTCTTCAATCAGATCGAGGGGGTGAATACTTAAGTACAAAATTCATAGAATATCTTAAAGATAATGGTATTTTGTCTCAGTGGACTCCTCCCTATACACCTCAGTTAAATGGTGTATCGGAAAGGAGAAATCGTACTCTATTAGATATGGTTCGATCAATGATGAGTTATGCCAAACTTCCAATCTCTTTATGGGGATATGCACTGTTGACTGCTGCATATCTGTTGAACAAAGTTCCGAGTAAGTCAGTATCTTCCACTCCATATGAGATATGGAAAGGAAAGAAATCAGACTTTAAGCATGTTAGAGTCTGGGGTTGTCCTGCACATGTCAAAAGACATGATCCAGACAAACTGGATTCCAGGACAGAGAAATGTAGATTTGTGGGATATCTAAAAGAGACTTTTGGATATTATTTCTATCAGCCCAGCGATCAAAGGGTGTTTGTCGCAAAAAGAGCTGTCTTCTTAGAGAAAGAATATCTTTCAAAAGAAGACAGTAGGAGCAAGATAGAACTGGAAGAAATTCTAGACTCGCAAATCAACACTAGTTCATCTACTGAACCATTGACTCAAGAACTTGTTCAAGATGATACACAAAAGGTTCGCAAATCAGGTAGAGTGCCTAAGCAGGCTGAAAGATATGTTGGACATATCGATGATGGCCAATCAAAAGTGCACTTAAATGAGGATGATGATCCTCAAACCTACCAAGAAGTCATAAATAGTCAAGAATCAGAAAAATGGCAAGAAGCAATGAATTTTGAAATTCAGTCCATGCATGCCAACCAAGTTTGGAATTTGGTTGATCTGCAAGAAGGTATAGTACCTATTGGCAGTAAATGGATCTTGAAAAGAAAGATCGGGGTAGATGGACAGATTGACACATACAAGGCAAGGCTGGTAGCAAAAGGATATTGTCAAAGGCAAGACATTGACTATGACGAAACATTTTCTCCAGTTGCCATGATTAAGTCAATCATGTTTAGATAGACAAAGATAAACTATATAATAAAGGTTGTTCCATTTATCAAGGAGACAAATTGTTTGCTTCCGGATATTTATTGAATGGATTATATTTACTTGATAATTCATATGATGTTTGTCTGGTAAATAAATCTCTTGAACGCTTAGATAAGAATGTGAATAAATCGTACCTATGGCATTGTAGGCTAGGTCATATAAATGAGAACAGGATCATAAGGTTGCAAAAGAATGGATATCTTGATCCATTTGATTATGAATCATTTGCAACCTGTGAAGCTTGTCTCATGGAAAGATGACCAAAGCTCCATTCCCAGGACATGGAGATAGAGCTAAGGACTTATTGGAACTAATACATAGTGATGTATGTGGTCCAATGTCCACTCATGCTATAGGTGGTTACTCATACTTTGTTTCATTTATAGATGATTTCTCAAGATATGGCTACATATATTTAATGAAATATAAGTCAGAAGTCTTTGAGAAATTTAAAGATTTTAAAAATGAAGTTGAGAACCAGACTAGAAAGAGTATCAAAACTCTTCAATCAGATCGAGGGGGTGAATACTTAAGTACAAAATTCATAGAATATCTTAAAGATAATAGTATTTTGTCTCAGTGGACTCCTCCCTATACACCTCAGTTAAATGGTGTATCGGAAAGGAGAAATCGTACTCTATTAGATATGGTTCGATCAATGATGAGTTATGCCAAACTTCCAATCTCTTTATGGGGATATGCACTGTTGACTGCTGCATATCTGCTGAACAAAGTTCCGAGTAAGTCAGTATCTTCCACTCCATATGAGATATGGAAAGGAAAGAAACCAGACTTTAAGCATGTTAGAGTCTGGGGTTGTCCTGCACATGTCAAAAGACATGATCCAGACAAACTGGATTCCAGGACAGAGAAATGTAGATTTGTGGGATATCCAAAAGAGACTTTTGGATATTATTTCTATTAGCCCAGCGATCAAAGGGTGTTTGTCGCAAAAAGAGCTGTCTTCTTAGAGAAAGAATATCTTTCAAAAAAAGACAGTAGGAGCAAGATAGAACTGAAAGAAATTCTAGACTCGCAAATCAACACTAGTTCATCTACTGAACCATTGACTCAAGAACTTGTTCAAGATGATACACAAAAGGTTCGCAAATCAGGTAGAGTGCCTAAGCAGCCTGAAAGATATGTTGGACATATCGATGATGGCCAATCAAAAGTGCACTTAAATGAGGATGATGATCCTCAAACCTACCAAGAAGTCATAAATAGTCAAGAATCAGAAAAATGGCAAGAAGCAATGAATTTTGAAATTCAGTCCATGCATGCCAACCAAGTTTAGAATTTGGTTGATCTGCCAGAAGGTATAGTACCTATTGGCAGTAAATGGATCTTGAAAAGAAAGATCGGGGCAGATGGACAGATTGACACATACAAGGCAAGGCTGGTAGCAAAAGGATATTGTCAAAGGCAAGACATTGACTATGACGAAACCTTTTCTCCAGTTGCCATGATTAAGTCAATGAGAATACTTCTTGCTATCGCTGCATTCTATGATTATGAAATATGGCAAATGGATGTGAAAACAGCATTCCTTAACGGGAACCTTCAAGAAGAGGTGTATATGATACAACCTGAAGGATTCACTTCCAAAGAGCATTCAAGCAAGGTATGCAAGCTGCAAAGATCCATCTATGGATTAAAGCAGGCATCCCGAACTTGGAACTTAAGATTTGATGAAGCAATCAAATCTTATGACTTCATTAAGAATGAAGATGAACCTTGTGTATACAAAAAGATTAGTGGGAGCGCAGTTACCTTTTTGGTACTTTACGTTGATGACGTTCTACTCATTGGGAATGATGTAGGAATGTTGTCATTAGTAAAGGCTTGGTTATCCAAAAACTTCTCCATGAAAGATTTGGGAGAAGCATCCTATATTCTGGGAATAAGGATCTATAGAGATAGGTCCAAAAGGATGCTTGGCTTATCCCAATCTATGTATATAGATACCATAGTCAAAAGGTTTGGCATGGAAAATTCCAAGAGAGGCCTCGCTCCAATGAGGCATGGAATTTATATCTCTAAAGAAATGTCTCTCAAGACACCTGAAGAGATAGCGTACATGGATAGAGTTCCTTATGCCTCGGCAATAGGATCTATCATGTATGCAATGCTATGTACTAGGCTTGATGTGACACACCCACTAAGTATCACTAGTAGATATCAGGCTGATCCAGGTGAGGAACACTGGAAGGCGGTGAAATGTATCCTTAGATACTTGAGAAGGACTAAGGATCTATTTCTCGTTTATGGAGGAAACGACTTGGAACTTCGAGAATTTACTGACTCGAGTTTCTAGTCGGATATGGATGACAGCAAATCTATGTCTGGGTATGTGTTCATGTTAAATGGAGGTGCAGTAAGTTGGAAGAGTTCTGACGTAGACTGGATCTATCACGACCGGACTCCGAAGATGGAATCCGAAGATAATGGATCCGGAGCTGGATCGGATCCGTATGAGAGGCCCGACAGGGATCCGGGACAAGGTGAGGATCAGAGGCCGGATGGTACTCGGGCGGTGGCCTGCTGAGTGCGAAGCCGAGACGCCTTCGGATGGCTGACAGCCAGCCCGAGGGGATACGGAGCCGGGTTTCCTGAAGAAACGGCCGGCGCGAGGCGGGGCCGAGGCTCCTTCGGATGAAGTGTACCAGCCCACGGGAGGCGGAGGTGAAACCGGAGGTCCGAGGCCGAAGGTGGATCGGTCGGTTGCTGGCTTGCTTTCGGACAGTGGGCCGAAGCTTCTTCGGTGGACGAAGGCACGATACCGAGTCTCCTCCGGTCGTGGGGGCAGCCGGCGCACGGCGTCGAGACCAGGGAGAGGAGTCCGAGGTCGGCGGCCGAGACCGACTCGGAGAGGTCGGCGATGATTCGAACCGAGCCCCTGCAGGAGGGAAAGAAGAAGAAACCGGTCAGTAGGAGTCCCCGGGTTCAGCCCTAGGGAACCCCCTCCGACGGTCAAGTTAGCTCCTGAAGATGATTCGATTCAGAACGCAAAGAGTAGCTTTAATGCTTTTTGGACTATAGTCCTTGAGGGTCTCGGAGGCATAGAATTGCATACCTTTGGCAATAAATAGCGGTGTATTTATAGCAGAGGATAGAGGATGGTTAACGGTGACAGCCGATATAGGACTATGTCCGGGCTTACTGGTAAACCGCCATAGTGCCTAGTCCTCCACCGGAGTGGGCCGGACTCGGCTATCGGGCCGAAGGGGGTTGGGCCACTGATGGGCCGAAGCCTGCTGGGCCTGGGGCTGCCGGGCTGCTACCAGGCCGTAGGCTGATGGGCCGCTGACGGGCCGAAGCCTGTTGGGCCGGGAGCAATGGTGCCGCTTACGGGCCGAGGGCTGTTGGGCCGCTGATGGGCCGAAGGCTCCCTGAGGGCCTTGTACTGCTGCTGCTGGGCTGAACTGGGTTTGGGCTTATTTTAATGGGCCGAATCGGATTCTGCCTCATCAAGTTCTAAATAAGAAACTACTGCAGATTCGACGACCGAAGCAGAATACATTGCTGCAGCTGAAGCGGCCAAGGAGGCGGTTTCAAAATGAAGAACTTCATTTCGGCACTTGGAGTAGTTCCAAGCATTTCAGATCCTGTTCCATTACTGTGTGACAACAATGAGGCAATAGCTCAAGCGAAGGAGCCAAGATCACATCAGAAGTCAAAGCACATTCTGAGACGATTTCATCTGATTCGTGAGATCATCGCCCGAGGAGATATAGTAGTTGAGAAAGTCTCATCTGAAGATAATGTAGCAGATCCCTTGATTAAGCCATTGTCTCAAAACAATTTAGAACATCACCTTAAGTCTATGGGACTTAGACACATGGGTGATTGACTACAGTCCAAGTGGGAGAATGTTAGAATTGGGTGGCCTCAAAGCCAATCATTGTACATTCTAGTTCAAATAATTAATAAAGGCAATCATTTCTTCATTCATAGTTCTCGCAAATTAACTATCGTAATGAAGGTCCATAGACAAATGTGTGGGATATTGAATCATGATGAGATCATGATAGTGAGATCAATATCCTCAGTCAATTGTCTTAAACAGTTCTCGATCATAGGATATTTGAGATGGACATTAAATATCCGATAAGATCGACACAAGTTATGTCTGCTCATGTGATGAGGGTGAATGATCTCACATTCACTCGTGTTGTGACACTAAGACAAACAAGTGGGTGCTCATTAGAGAATGAGTTCACTGAACATACTCAAATAAGAATTCCTGGATGGTAATTATACCTATTAGTCAACTAGGGAATTCAATCGTTGCAGTATCACAGTTGGTCCTTTGACCTGAGTCACCAATGATACCTTGTTTGTGGACCATTGTATCTTGATTCTCTGACTCGTGGACTTTAACCATTAAGTCCACCATAATCGGTCTTTCAGATACAGTGGAAAGCTTGCGAAGGTAATTGAGTGAACAACAAGGGATCACTCACTCTTGGTATAAGACTAGAGAGAGAATGTCCTATGGATGTGTACACAGAAATCCCTGGTCAGGGTCAAATGAAAGAGATGTCTTTCTAGATATTAACTGAGTACTGGAATCCATCTGGATAATGCAATAGAGAGTTTGACTATAAAACCATACCCTTGCGTTATTGGGACATTGCATGAGTGAAGGATTATATCTGTGCGGTATCTGCAGACGGAAAGGTTCAATTAAAGGGAACAGTATCCCTTATATCTTCTGGGATCATGAGGTAGTGTTTGGTGCTGTTCATGATCAGAAGGCCAAGTGAATTGATCATCATATGATAATCCACTTGTTTATTAAATTAATCATTTAACATATGATGTTTAAATGTTAATTAATATTTAACTCTAGAATCAGTTCTAAGTTTAATGGGCCTGAAACCGGACTGATATATGGGCCTAGAGGGTCACACACATAAGAGTTCTCGTCAGACGGTGAGAGACGTTAAATTTCATGCTTATCTGGGTTTTTATGAAAAGCCGCAGGATAAACATGAAGATTTAATGGAGAATTATCCAAGGCCAAACTCTTGGATAATCATGAGGATTAATCCTTGTGCTTATCCTTATTTCTATATAAGGAGGCCAAAGGGGAGGGGTAAAAAGTTAGTTGGACGAATTTTACACCCCATATTCTCTATCTCCTCTCTCTCTCTCCTTCTCTCTCTCTTGGAGTAGATCTGTCTCTCTCCGCGCATGGTGGATTTGAGATCTGGTCGGAGCACTCAAGTCGAGGAGGAAATCGCGTCTGCAGCGTGAGCTCGTGTGGATACCTCTAGAAATCGTGCGCGTGCGCGATTACCGAGTCGGAATCATCCACGGGAGATTCGAAACCCCGCAAAGGTGAAGAACCGTTCTTCCCGCGTTTATTTTAATGTCCATTTTACAATCCCAGCAGCCGATACATAGGAATCGATTTTATTCTCCGCTGCGTTCATGGCGATTCCTTACAGTGGTATCAAAGCCAGGTTGCTGGTTCGATCGTAAAACAACATCGTTTTGCGTGATTTTCTCGTTATGCGTGAAGAACCCGTATTGTACGTGTTCTTGTGTTTAATCCGATTAAAATGACGGAATAGTGTTCATACGATGAACACAAATGATTTGATTATTTTTCTGTGATTTTTCGGATTTTATTTGGGGTTTTCGGAGTTCTTCATGAGATGATGAACCGGGGTACTTCGGCGGCTTCGTTAACGATTCCCAAGCTGGCGGCCCGAATGCACGGATCTCTTGGTGATAGTCACCACTACACATCCGACACATTTGCCGGCGCCGGAGTGGCCTTGAAGAGCTGTAAAATTGAGCCCAAAGATAGTCTTAAACCCTGCAAAATCAGAAATTTGGAGCTTTATGGGGGCTCAGTTAATACCCCAAACCGGGGGCCACCGACGTGCCTGCCGGCGCCGGGGGCACCGCCGGCGACGGGGGCATCGCCGGCGGGGCCGGCACCCACCGGGGGGGGGGGGGGGGGGGGCGGGGATCGGCGGTCGGCGCCGCCGGGGTGGGAACCCTAGGGTTCCTGCAAAAGCTGCTTCTGTTGGAGAAGAAGCGGCCGGGCCGCCGGTCCCGACCCGGTCGGACTGGGCGGGGACCGGGCCGGACCCCCTGGCCGAGCCAGGGCTCGACCCTGGCAGAGCCAAGGCCCGGGTCTGGGCCAATTGGCCCTAATGGGCTGGGCCCATTTTTTTTATAATTATTAAAATTGTTTTAATAACTGTTTAGCCCCTTATAACCCCTTTATTAGCTCATTTTAGCCCATTTAAGCCCGTTTTAAAATTGTTTTAAAACAGAAAAATTATAGGAATAATTAATAATTGTTATTAATTATTTTTATGATTATTAACAGCTTATTAAACTGTTTAATAACTGTTAATCCACTTAAAGGGCTTTATTGTTAATAGGGTGTTAGTTAATTATTTAAAATTGTTTTAGATAATTGACTTCCCTAATTAATCAATTAGTTTAAAAACCGAGAGAAAGAGAAGGCGCTGTAGAAAACAATAGAAGAGAGAGGGAGGAAGAGAGAGGCGTGGAAGAAAGAGAGAGGGAGAGTCTGCCGGGGGAGAGGAGGAATCGAGGGAGAGAAGCTGTGGAGGGGGGTTGGAAAAGGAGAAGAAGAGAGGGATACGGCTGCTGGAGAGGAGTTGGAAAAGGAGAGAGAGGGTGCGTAGGAAACTGGAAAATCCGAGAGAGAGAGAGAGAGTTAGAGAGTGAGAGGCTGAGAAGAGGAGGAGTCGGCTGTGGGCAGGAAGAGAAAGAAGGAGAAAAAGAAATCGAGAGAGAGGAGGATGTGTGGAGGAGGAGAAAACGAAGAGGAAGAAGAGGGCGGCTGCTGGGAATTGGAGAAGGAGAGGGATACGGATGCTGGAAAATCCGAGAGAGAGAGAGAGAGACTAGGAATTAGAGAGTTGCTGCGAAGAGGAGGAGTCGGCTGCGGGGGAGAGAGGTTAATATAGAGAGGAAGAGAGGCGTGGGAAGGAAACTGGAGAAGAAGTAGGGCTGCAGTTAGGAAATTGGAGAGAATGAAAAAAATAGAGGGTTTTGGGAAACTCCAGAGAAAGAAGGAATCATAGGATTTTTCTAAAAAGAAAGTAGACTTTAGGAAGGCGGCTAGCCCTTCTTGGGTTCTTCTTGGCCGTAGAATTAGGGCAACACTAGGGCCTCAAATGACGTTTTTACCCCTGCTTTAATCTTTTGGACAAAATAACGTCGAATTTATCGAAATTCGAACCCTAGACCTCCCCCAAATTTCCGGAAACTCCACCAGCTGCACTGCATCATCGGCATGTCCTGTTCACATAAAATAAATATAAATTAGCACATTATCATAAAAATATCATTATATTTATTTATTTCGTCTCGGTTTTGTCGAAAAACCGCAAATGCGCTATACTCCATTAATCACATGAAATGACGATGTTTTTAAGTCAGAATTTGACGAAATTGGTACTGTTAGACTTGGTACGCAATTATCTATCATTTCATGCTATTTTACAGATAAAAACATGAGTATGATGCATTTGATTGCCTTTAAATGATCAATTTAACACTTTATCACACCCCCCAACTTATTCATTGCTAGTCCCTTAGCAATGCAAATAAGGAACAGTTAGAACAAACAATGAATTATCATGCTTCATTTGTAGTATCTTTCACAATCAATTTAAGTGGTAGACGGTTGGTTAAGCTAAAGTTTTCATATCCCACAGTATTTTGATTCACGACAGGTGATTGTGCATGAAAATTGGCACGCCTAGAACTCGTTTCCGACCTTTCTAGTATATTCTTGCCTTTACTACCCTTTAGATAAGACTACCTGGGGAGGAGAAGAGAATAAAAGATTTTCCGATCAGTTAGTGAGGACCGTTTTTCAGTTCCCGTCCCGACTCAGCACTTTTCATGACTTGGTCATATTTTTGGTACGATGGACTTTTTAGCGTGGCTTTTTCATTTCAGTGTACTTTTGCTTTTGAGAGTGCGTACTTTTTGCCACTCTCTTTGAATTGCCTGAGGGGAGGTGCGTACTTTTTGCCACCTACCTTCCTTTAGCTCTTTTAATGCCTTCTATTGCCTTTAGTGTTTACAGCTGTCCATTTTAAATGATCGCCTCTTTGAGAGTGCTGAGTGGGACAGTCCCCTATTACGAATCCTACACATTCCTTTCGTTCAACCTAAAAAGAAAAATTAGAATAAGTAGTCTTGTCCTTAAGGTTAATTCCAGCAATTCTATACTTTTAAGATCTTTCATTTATTATAAGTTGCCGTGTGTATGTGAAAATCATCCTACCGTGGATTTTTGTAAAGTGGGATATTTAAACTTTGAAGGTTCTTTAACCAATGTGACAACCAAAAAAACTGATTTGTTTAAGATTTACTTAATGAAACATGATTTTCATGCAATTTTCATAGGATGTGAAAAGAAGTTTTTTTTTTAAAGAAATTTTAAACTTTTGACCATTTTTCAGTTTTCTTCAAAAGATTATCAAATTGATTGTCCCACCCCCCCAACTTGATTGATGTTGTCCTCAATGGCATAAAAGATATAAAAAATATGTCAGCCAGAAGAGAATTGTGAAGGAGCGAAACAACCTGTAATGAAGAGGATGCGACATACCCACGGCGACTGCTGCTCAGGGACCTAAAAGGAAAAGAAATACAAAAACTGAAGTAAAATATTGGGTTGCCTCCCAACAAGCGCTAAGTTTATCGTCTTCAGCCAGACAGCAGTTCAGTTATTGTGGATCACTCACTTCTATGGATTCAGGTGATGTATTTTGAAGATTTTCAATGAATGGTTTAAACCGTTGACCATTAACGGTGAAAGTGTTCCCACTCTTGGGATTCAGAATTTTAATGGCTCCATGATCGAAGGCTTTAACGACCACGAAGGGTCCATCCCATCTGGATTTCAGTTTTCTTGGAAATAAGCGGAGCCTAGAGTTAAATAGCCAAACTTTCTGATTTGGAAGAAAGGATTTTCGCACAATATATTTATCATGGAAAGCTTTAGTTTTGGCTTTATAAATCTTTGAATTTTCATAAGTCTCGTTGCGCAACTCTTCTAACTCACTCAATTGTAAGGTTCGGTGGGAACTAGCTTGGGCTAGGTCCAGATTGACTTGTTTAATGGCCCAATGAGCCCTATGTTCCAATTCCACCGGAAGGTGGCACGCTTTTCCAAAAATCAGGCGATAAGGAGACATGCCAATAGGAGTTTTGTAAGCAGTCCGATGGCCCATAAGGCATCATCCAATCTTTCAGACCAATCTTTTTTATCGGGTCTAACGGACATTTGCAGAATATTCTTAATCTCTCTATTGGAAACTTCCACTTGGCCACTGGTTTGGGGATGATAAGGGGTAGCTACTTTGTGATTAATCCCATATTTTTTAAGCAAAACCCGAAACTGGTAATTCGTGAAGTGCGTTCCCCATCACTTATGATAGCTTTAGGCCACCCGAACCGAAAAAAGATATTCTTCTGAACGAATTTAATGACCACTTTATGATCATTGGTTCGTGATCGTTCCAAATTGTGCGTCGTTAAACACTCTTGAAAACGTTCAATCTAAATTTATCCGGCTCACTCAAATCAGATTTTGAAAATAGTGGTGAGTCCGAGCCGATCCACAGGGAGAGAATTTTAATTTTGAAAACTTTGGACTTTAGTTAATCTAAAAATAAGTGAAACTTTAAGTAAACTAATTACTTATTTAAACTTAGAATTAAATTAACTAATGTTACCTAAAAATATAATTACTTAAATTAAACAACTCTTTTTTTTTCTTTTTCAAAAATTAAACACAAACACATATATATAAAGAAAATAAGCACAACTAAAATTTATAACAAAGACATTGAAATTTAACTACGTGGAACTTATTAATTATCTAAAAATTACGAAATAAATTACAAAATTTCATGGTTTAATAAACTTAAACTAAATAAACGAAGTATGAAATAACAACTAACTAACCCTAAATAATTAAACTAATCCTAAACTAATGGGGGAAGGAAAAAAAAACATAGTAAAATAGCAATCTGTTGGAACTTTGTGGGAGACTGCTGGCTCAATGGACCGGGCTAGGGGAGGATGGTGCAATAGACCGGCGGCTTCAACTACTTGGTGCGGTTGCTGGCTGCTGGAAGAAGCTGCTGCAGGTTGAAGGCAGAAGGTGGACGGCTGTCTTCACCAAGCATGCGTGCAGGTTGGCGGCTGTCCTCACCAAGCATGCATGCAGGTTGCATGCATGGGCATGTGTGGCACGTGGATAAGGTTGCAGAAGGAGGAGCCACCACGCTTGGACAGGTGCTTGCTGGGCAGCGTGGAGAAGCTTGGCAGCCGGGTGGAGAAGCTGGCTTCACCGGACCTGCTGGGGGCGTGGAGGAGGCTCGCCGGGCTGTGCTGGTGCTGCGGCTGACAGGTTGATGGTGCGTTGCCGACTACGTGGAGGAGGTGCATGCGCTGAAGCTCGGGCGATGCTGGTGCCGGCTTGCAGGCGTTGGAGTGCAGTTGGAGCCGGGATGCAGCTGCTGGAGGAGAAGCTAGCTATGCGCTGGAGGTTGCTGCGTGGACGTTGCCGCTGCACGTGGAGGCTTGAAGGTGCAGTGGAGCTTGCCGGCGCTCGGGTACGTGCAGGTGTGGTGGAGAGGAGGCGTGAAGCTGGGCGCGGGACGTGCGTGGGAACCAGAGAGGGAGCACAGAGGGAGAGAAAGAGAAACCGTGGGAGAGAGGAAGAGAAGAGAGAGGAGATTCGGCTGCTGGTTTGAGTTGGTGGAAGGAGACGGAGAGGAGAGTGCTGCGGGGAGGAAGATTATAGAGAGGAGAAGGAGTAGCCGGCTGCGGGTTTGAGTTGGAAAAGGAGGAGGAAGAAAACTGGAAAGAGAGGACAGAGGGAAACCGAGAGAGAACAGAGACGGAGGAGGAGAGAAACCGAGGAGGAGAGGAGGAGAGAATCTGGGAAAATCCGAGAGAGAGAGAGAATACTGGTGCTGCTGGGAAAATAAAACCGGCGCCGACGGAGAGTAGGGGCTGTGGGAATTTATAGAGAGGAAGAGAGAGTCGGAATTAGAGGAAGAGGTTGCTAAGAATTGGAGAAGGAGTTTCTAAAAAGAGAGAGAGAGGATTTTTAAAATAAAGAAAGGAAGAGATGTGATTGGGAAATTGGAGAGAAGGCAGGAAATAGAGGATTTTGGGAAACTCCATAGAAAGAAGGAATCAGAGCAATATTAGGACATCAAATTGCATGAAATTTTGATTGGTTAAGCTAAAAGTTTTCATATCCCACAATATTTTGATTCACGACAGGTGATTGTGCATGAAATTTGACACACTTAGAACTCGTTTCCGCCCTTTCTGGTATATTCTTGCCTTTACTACCCTTTAGATAAGACTACCTGGGGTGGAGAAGAGAATAAAAGATTTCTCAATCAGTCAGTGAGGACCGTTTTTCAGTTCTCATCCCAACTCAGTACTTTTCAGGACTTGGTCATATTTTTGGTACGATGGACTTTTTAGCGTGGCGTTTTTTTTCATTTCATTGTACTTTTGCTTTTGAGAGTGCGTACTTTTTGCCACTCTCTTTGAATTGCCTGAGGGGAGGTGCGTCCTTTTTGCCACCTACCTTCCTTTAGCTCTTTTAACGCCTTCTATTGCCTTTAGTGTTTACAGCTGTCCATTTTAAATGACCGCCTCTTTTAGAGTGCTGAGTGGGACAGTCCCCTATTACGGATCCTACACATTCCTTTCGTTCAACCCAAAAGAAAAATTAGAATAAGTAGTCTTATCCTTGAGGTTAATTCTAGCAATTCTATACTTTTAAGATCTTTCATTTATTCTAAGTTGCCGTGTGTGTGTGAAAATCATCCTGCCGTGGATTTTTGTAAAGTGGGATATTTAAACTTTAAAGGCTCTTTAACCAATGTGACTAACAGAAAACTGATTTGTTTAAGATTTACTTAATGAAACATGATTTTCATGCAATTTTCCTAGGATGTGAAAAGAAGTTTTTGAAAAAATTTGACCATTTTTCAGTGAAAGATATCAGTTTTTATTTGTCCTCAATGGCATAAAAGATATGAAAAACATGTCAGCCAGAAGAGAATTTGTAAAGGAGCGAAACAACCTGTAATGAAGAGGATGCGACGTACCCACGGCGATTGCTGCTCAGGGACCTAAAAGGAAAAGAAATACAAAAACTGAAGTAAAATATTGGGCTGCCTCCCAACAAGCGCTAAGTTTATCGTCTTCAGCCAGACGGAAGTTCAGTTAATGTGAATCACTCAGTTCTATAGATTCAGGTGGCTCATTTTGAAGATTTTCAATGAATGGTTTTAACCGTTGACCATTAACAGTAAAAGTGTTCCCACTCTTGGGATTCAGAATTTTAACGGCTCCATGATCGAAGGCTTTAACGACCACGAATGGTCCATCCCATCTGGATTTCAGTTTTCCTGGAAATAAGCAGAGCCTAGAGTTAAATAGCCAAACTTTCTGATTTGGAAGAAAGGATTTTCTCACAATATGTTTATCATCAAAAGCTTTAGTTTTGGATTTATAAATCTTTGAATTTTCATAGGCCTCGTTGCGCAACTCTTCTAGCTCACTCAGTTGTAAGGTTCGGTGGGAACCAGCTTGGGCTAGGTCCAAATTGACTTGTT
This sequence comes from Zantedeschia hybrid cultivar, assembly GCA_030544215.1. Classification (NCBI taxonomy): domain Eukaryota; kingdom Viridiplantae; phylum Streptophyta; class Magnoliopsida; order Alismatales; family Araceae; genus Zantedeschia; species Zantedeschia hybrid cultivar. The sequence continues at coordinate 39,576,603 of JARZZO010000011.1, read as the reverse complement.
TGATGACCCAATAAGCCCTATGTTCCAATTCCACCGGAAGGTGGCACGCTTTTCCAAAAACTAGGCGATAAGGAGACATGCCAATAGGAGTTTTGTAAGCGGTCCGATAGGCCCATAAAGCATCATCCAATCTTTCAGACCAATCTTTTCTATCGGGCCTAACGGACTTTTGCAGAATATTCTTAATCTCTCTATTGGAAACTTCCACTTGGCCACTGGTTTGGGGGTGATAAGGGGTAGCTACTTTGTGATTAATCCCATATTTCTTAAGCAAAGCCCGAAATTGGTAATTCGTGAAATGTGTTCCCCCATCACTTATGATAGCTTTAGATCACCCGAACAGAGAAAAGATATTCTTCTGAACGAATTTAATGACCACTTTATGATCATTGGTTCGGGTGGCTACTGCTTCAATCCATTTTGAGACATAATCCACCGCTACCAGAATATATGTATGTCCAAAAGAGGGTGGAAAAGGTCCCATAAAGTCAATTCCCCAAACATCAAAGACTTCAACCACCAAGATTGGGCTGAGTGGCATCATATCCTTTTTCGCCATATTTCCTACGGCCTGACATCGGAGGCAAGTTTTGCTAAATTCATGGGCATCTTTGAAAAGTATGGGCCAGTAAAAACCACTTTGCAGGACCTTGGCTGCAGTTTTCTTTCCTGAGAAATGGCCCCCACAGGCCAGATTATGGCAGAAGTTAAGAACACTCTGTTGTTCTTCTTCAGGAACACATCGCCTAATGATTTGATCAGGACAAAATTTGAATAATTAAGGATCCTCCCAGAAATAATATTTTTCCTGAGAAAAGAATTTGTCATTTGCACTTTTATTCCATCCTTTCGGAAGCTGATTAGTCACCTTGTAATTGACAATATGAGCATACCAAGGTGCAACAGTGTGAGAAATGGTCAGTAGATGCTCATCAGGAAAGGAATCAGTGATTGGTGTACTTTCAGAGATCGGAATTCGGGATAGGTGGTCAGCTACCACATTCTCAGAACCCTTCTTATCCCGAATTTGCAAATCAAATTCCTGAAGAAGTAAGATCCATCTAATAAGTCTAGGCTTTGCATCCTTCTTGGTCAACAGGTATTTTAGAGCTGAGTGATCAGAATAGATTATGACTTTTGCCCCTAAAAGATAAGATCTGAATTTTTCTAGGGCAAAAACCACGGCTAACAATTCCTTTTCGGTGGTGGTATAATTCATTTGAGCATCTGCAAGGGTGCGACTTGCATAATATATCACCATGGGAGAGTTGTTGATTCTTTGTCCCAAAACCGCACCGATAGCATAATCCGAGACATCACACAAGATTTTGAAGGGTAAGGACCAATCTGGAGATTGAAGAATCGGGGCTTTGGTCAAAGATTCCTTCAGAGATTTGAATGCCTTGATGCAAGATTCATCCATTTGGAAAGGAACGTCCTTAGCTAGGAGAAGAGTTAGAGGCCGGGCAATTTGAGAGAAATTGTGGATAAACCGGCGATAGAAACCGGCATGGCCAAGGAATGAACTGATCTGTCTAACCGAGGTCGGAGGAGGAAGATTGGATATTAGATCGATCTTACCTTTATCTACCTCTATCCCCCATTCAGACACAATGTGGCCTAGAACAATACCCTCTCGAACCATAAAATGGCTATTTTCCCAACTAAGTATCAGATTGGTGTCTATGCATCGTGCGAGCACCTGTTTAAGATTTTCCAAGCAATTTTCAAAAGAATCCCCGAAGATTGAGAAATCATCCATGAAAACTTCGAGGAATTCTCCCACCATATCGGAGAAGATAGTCATCATGCACCGTTGAAATGTGGCTGGTGCGTTGCATAATCCAAATGGCATCCTCCTAAAAGCAAACGTGCCATAAGGGCACGTAAAGGTGGTCTTTTCTTGATCTTCCGGGTAAATAGCCACTTGATTGTACCCGGAGTATCCATCTAAGAAGCAAAAGTACTTCTGGCCCGATAACTTTTCTAGAATCTAATCCATGAATGGGAGTGGAAAGTGATCCTTCTGAGTCATTAGATTCAGCTTTCGGTAATCAATGCACACTCTCTATCCCGTGGTGAGCCTAGTGGGTACCTCTTCTCCATAATCATTCTTGATATCTGTTAATCCAGATTTCTTGGGTACCACTTGAGTTGGGCTGACCCATTTACTATCTGATATGGGGTAAATGATACCCGCATCCAGCCATTTCACAACTTCCTTCTTCACCACTTCTTTCATATTGGGGTTAAGCCGCCTTTGCATCTCCCGACTGGGCTTAGAATTCTCTTCCATATAGATGTGATGCATGCAAATGGACAGACTTATTCCTTTCAAATCGGTCACCGACCATCCAATCGCACATTTGTGGTCTTTGAGGACCTCGGTTAATTGGGCCTCCTGCGGCGATGTGAGATTTGCCGCAATGATGACCGGGAGAGTTTGGTCCGGGCCCAAAAAGATATACTTGAGAGACTCAGGTAATGGTTTGAGTTCAAGCTCAGGAGGGTCCTCTAAGGATGGCAAAGCGGGCTCAGACTGTAAGGCTGGTAAAGGTTCAACCTTGGGCCAAGATGTTAATGGGCCGGGCGAATCTTTTAAAATATTGACTTCCTCCAAAATGTCATATGTGGACATCTCATTTTCTTCAACCAGATTATCCAAGATATCAATAGTATGGCATTCTTTTTCATGATCTGGGTATTGAGATGCTTTGAAGACATTAATCTGGACCTTTTGACCCCTAAATGAAATGTCCATTATGCCAGTTTCACAATTTATATTAGCTTTGGCAGTGGCTAAGAATGGACGACCTAGGATGATCGGAGTGTGAATGAGTTCCTCAGATAATGCCATATCCAGAATAAGAAAATCCACGGGAAAATAACAATCATGAACCTTCACAATAACATCCTCAATTAATCCCCGTGGAGTTTTCACAGACCTATCAGCCAACTGCAAGATGATGGGTGTGGGCTTTAATTCTCCAATATCAAATTTCTCATAAATGGTTGTTGGCAATAGATTCACACTAGCACCTAGATCTAATAAAGCTCTATCAAATGTAACTCCAGCTAAGTCACATGAAATTAGAGGTGCTCCAGGATCCTTTAACTTCTTGGGTAAATGATTCATTACAATTGGACTAACATCCTCTGAAAGCTGAACCCTTTCAGGTGCCATTCTAGATTCTCTTCGTGGAGTACATAATTCCTTGAGAAACTTAGCATAAGCTGGCACATGCTTGATGGCATCGAGGAGTGGAATATTAATTTGGACTTGTTTGAACAAATCCAACAACTCCTCATTCTGGGCTAGTTTCTTCCTGGTATTGGGCTTAGCTAACAAGGCATTAGGAAATGGCACCCTAGGTTTATAAGAACATGGGCCTTCATCTATCTTCCCTTTTCCTTTCAGATCCTCCTCCAACTTCTCCATGATGGGTTCATCTTCACTCTCACTTTCAATTTCCTGAGGCCCATCAGTGGAACCTTTGGCTAACTCTCCATCTGCATGTGGTTTTTCTAAACTTCTCCCACTCCTAAGGGCTGAAATGGCTTTAGCATTCTCAAATTGTGGCCCTTTAGGTTGTGGTACTGGGCCAGGCTGAGGTAAAAGGCCCGATTGCTGTGGAAAACCCGGAGGTTGATTCCTTGGATTGGCAATGGGTTGACTAGGAAGTTGGCCCACTTCTCTTCTCATCGTAGCCTCAGCTAGTTGGCCCATTTGACTTTCCAACTTAGCAATAGATTATTGCTGGGTCAAAATCAGTTGTTGGAGTTGAGTGAATTTGTCATCAAAGTTGGGCTGAGGAGGTTGTTGATAAGTGGGTGGAGGATGGTATTGGGTTGGCTGTCCAGATTGGAATGAATGATAGTGGGCCGGTTGACCTGATTGGAATGATTGATAAGGGACCGGTTGACCTGATTGACACTGGGCCGGTTGAGAAAATTGGGCTTAAGATCTCCTAGCCTGAACATTTCCATAGAAATTAGATTGATGTTGAAATGAATTCTGTGGCTTTTGGGCTTGATGCATGGGAGGATTGGACATTGGTATTGGGGCCTGCTGATTCTTCCAAGAGAAATTAGGGTGGTTTCTCCAGCCAGGATTGTAAGTATTTGAGAATGGATCATTATTGGGCTTGGAGAATCCCTGGGCAGCCTGAACTTGTTCTTGAATGAATGGTGGAAGTTGGGCCGCAGTTGGGCATTCATTCACTTGATGGGTGGGACTTGCGCATAAGGCACAAATGTCATGATTAGCAGAAGATAGGCCTTCATATAGATTAGATTGTATTGGGTAAGTAGGCTCTTGCTTGTTTAAGGCCAAGAGTTGGTCTAATTTCTGGGCCAAGATGTCTACCTTATCCAATTTCTGATTAATCATATTTATGTCCATTCTAGATTCGAGCTCTCCACGGGCCTTAAGTTCATACATTCCAGTCCGTTTAGATGACCCAACAGACCTTCTATAAGATGATAATGAGGCATGATTGATGGAATTTTCACTTAACATCTCAAACAGATCATAGGCCTCATCTTCATTTTTCATCATAAATGCCCCTCCACATGAAGCATCCACCATCTGTCTGAACTGTTCAGACAGTCCTTCATAGAATGGTTGGACAATTTGCCATTTTGAAAGCCCATGATGAGGGCATTTTCTAAGCAATTCTTTCAGTCTTTCCCAAGATTCATGGATCAATTCCCCAGAAGTTTGGGTAAAACTCGTGATGGCCCTTCTCATGGTATTGGTCCGCCCGGTGGGATAGAACTTCTTGAGAAATTCTTTCTGCATCTCTTCCATGTCCTAATGGGCCTTCTTATAGTTCCCAACCAATATTTAGCCTTGTCCTTTAATGAAAAGGGAAATAAAGTCAATTTAAGGCCATCATCAGTGAAATTCTGGATCTTCACCGTGGAACAGATTTCTAGAAATTCATCCAGATGCTTATAGATCTTCATTCGTATTCCCATAAAAGGATGGGAGCATCTGAATGGTGTTAGATTTGATTTCATATTGATTGGCTGGATTCTGAGGAAGATGAATACATGATGAAGGTTGATATCAATTTGGAATGAAATAGTCCTTCATTTGCTTTGGTGGGTCCTGATTATCAGCCATTGGATCTTGTGGTGGATTTCTTTGATGTAGGATTCTTTCTATTTCAACAAATGGTCCTAGAAGGTTAGGGTTTTGAGATCTCCTACCTTGCATACACTAGGACTGATGGAGAGAGGATTTTGTTTTCGATTTCTTGTTTTTTTTTTTTAAAATGCAATCAATTTTGACAAACAAATTATCCTAATGATCTAATGTTAACCTAGACTCTCTATGTGAATTTTCTTACAAGGTGAATGGAGTCCACCTCGAATCACAACCACAATCAATCAACGGCCAGGTAAGAGGTGGGGTAGTGGGAGGCTCCCCCTACTTTCATAAGGACCTAATTAGAGAACCACTTTCCCGCTTAGGCGTTTGCCTTTTCAACCTCTAGCCTAGACACCGTTGCCAAAAATGGAGGCAACCCGAGATTTAAACCACTCACGGTGTAAACCCTAGATTCTCTTTCGACTTGCTTTTTGTTGGATTAGGAAATGCCAATGCAAGGAAGGTGATTTGTGGGCTAAGGAAGGGTGATCAAATCCCTACCTTATGTGGTTAAAGTTGCTGCCCTTAAAGTCTTTTTTGAATGCAATACAAGGCAACAAATCAATGCAAGGTGTGTTGATGCAATCATGAATGACTTGCTAAATTGAAACACGTACCTTTCTCCCGCACTCTTCAACAATTTATGGAAATAACTGCGCAAGGAAACTAGCTTATGCTTTCCTAGAATGATGAATGCCTAGCAGGGAAGGTTTCTAATCTTAGAGATGAAAATTTTTAACTTTGGATGTTCTTCTTTTTATTTCTTTTTTTAGTTAATGGAAACCTATCGAAACTAGAAACTACAAAAATGGAAACTAACTAGAATAAGGAAATTGAAACATAGAAAGTTGGAACACACTTACCATCATTTCGCTTTCCTTTTTTTTTTTTTTTTTTTTTTCAATTTACCTGCAAAAATAAGAAAAATAAGGTTAGCTAAAGAATAATTACACTAAATCCAAGATAATCAAAATTAAAAATCTAACTCCCCAGCAACGACGCCAAAAATTGATCGTTCCAAATTGTGCGTCGTTAAACACTCATGAAAACGTTCAATCTAAATTTATCCGGCTCACCCAAATCAGATTTTGAAAATAATGGTGAGTCCGAGTCGATCCACAGGGAGATAGAATTTTAATTTTCAAAATTTTGGACTTTAGTTAATCTAAAAATAACTGAAACTTTAAGTAAACTAATTACTTATTTAAACGTAGAATTAAATTCACTAATGTTACCTAAAAATATAATTATTTAAATTAAACAACTCTTTTTTTTTTCTTTTTCAAAAATTAAACACAAACACATATATATAAAGAAAATAAGCACAACTAAAATTTATAACAAAGACATTGAAATTTAACTACGTGGAACTTATTAATTATCTAAAAATTACGAAATAAATTACAAAATTTCATGGTTTAATAAACTTAAACTAAATAAACGAAGTATGAAATAACAACTAACTAACCCTAAATAATTAAACTAATCCTAAACTAATGGGGGAAGGAAAAAAAAACATAGTAAAATAGCAATCTGTTGGAACTTTGTGGGAGACTACTGGCTCAATGGACCGGGCTAGGGGAGGATGGTGCAATAGACCGGCGGCTTCAACTACTTGGTGCGGTTGCTGGCTGCTGGAAGAAGCTGCTGCAGGTTGAAGGCAGAAGGTGGACGGCTGTCTTCACCAAGCATGCGTGTAACGACCCGCCACCCTATAATCGGGGATCCGATTACTAAATGGGCACCGAATCATTAATTTGGGACCAAACCAGGATCTAGTAAGTCTGGGAAATAAATAATAAACTAAGCTAAACATTCACATCGCATTGACTTGAAATAAAAGTGCAGGAATTAAAATTATTACAATGCGACTCGATACAGCAAATAATTACATTCTCCAACAGAAGGAAATAATTAAACATACAGGCCAAAGATAAATAACAACTACATCGGGGCATACCCCGGAACAACCGCTGAAGGCACACCACACCCGGCCGCACACGCTGCTCTAAGTCTGCTGGGAGTCCTCACCTGAAAACCGCAGGGGTGAGTCTCAAGACAAGACTCAGTAGGGATCCTTCGATCCCCACTGCCCACGCACACACCCACAAGTGTAAAGTACAGCTAACAGTAAAGTAACAAGTGTAGTGGCAGGTATGATATCTAATTCTCTACGTGAGAACACATGCAGTCGAAATGTAATAATCATGCACATTCTAAATCAGCCGTTAGAAAACCCACAACTGCCGTCTCGATAGAACTCGCCGACCGTACAAACAACGGTGGGAAAAAACCTCGACCCGCTGAGACCAAAGAGCAGCCCCTCGGATAGCACGCTCGCTACTCCGGCCCAACCGGCTCAGGTGACTACCCCTTCCCTCAGCATGAGTGACTCTCCGAATGTACCACTCCGACACCGGTACTAGCTGACCCCGGGGTTCACCAGGTGACCCTCTCTCACTAGGCGTCACCCCGCCCACGCCCCCACCGGCGCTGTGCTCACGCCCCCACCAGCACAGGGTGATAAATCGCTACAATGTCACTCCAGGTCCACAGTAACACAAAACCACCAAAACTCAGCACTGTACGATCCGGTCACGTGAAAAGTCCGCGATCGTATAACACACATAGAACCATCCGATCATGAGGAATCCATCTCTATCGGGTGCACTAAAACATGCGCTAACCGTCTTTCTAGCAGTATGAACACATTTTACTGGCATGCATTAGTGAGATTCTGTCTTGAATCACGTCGACCGAGGTCGACGCCATTCAAGCTCCATGTATAGGTTCATATAAATCAGTCTTTAGAATCTGGCCTTAAAAGGCGTCGACACCAGAGGACGCCGTTTAAAAGGCGTCGACATCCTCAGACGCCATTCAGCACAGAAAACCAAGATTTTCCGAAATCTTTAAACAGGGGATTCTGCCTTAAAAGGCGTCATGGCTACCCGACGCTATTCAAAACGCGTCGACCACCCATGACGTCTTTTAGTCCCAGAATCCCAAACTGGCAGACTCTCAGTCAGGCGATTCCTGTCTAAAAAGGCGTCGTGATGGCCCGACGCCCTTTGAAAAGGCGTCGTCCATGCACGACGCCTTTCAACCCCAGGAACCAGAGTTGCCATGAGCCCGAGGGCTCCTCTTTTCAACCCAAACACCCCCAAAATACCCAAAAACGGAGGAGAAAGAGGAGCACACAATCCATAGGATATCTCAATCATAGCAAATCCCCCATATCATCAAAAGAACTCCTAAACATGCTCATTCTACCCCCCAAAACCAAGGATCCACAACATGCATGAACGGGGGAAAAACATGGTTTAAACACAAAGCCGTGGGAACCGTCACCCTACCGGACACTCGAACGCCTCCGAGCTTCAAGCCGTCCGCCTGTCTCGCCCCACGCCGCCGCCGGTACCGCCGAGGTCGTCCTAGCCCCACCGTGACGTCGGCCGCCGTCCGGAGAGTAGAACGCCGCAGTGGAAGTGGAGGTGGTAGGGGTAGGAGCCAGGTAGAGGATGGAGTGGAGGGAGAGGCGAAATGGTGTTAGGAAAAGAGGGAGGAGGAGGGGGTCGCCGCCGGTCGCCGGAGGAGAAGGAGAGAAGGAGAGTAGGAGAAAATGAGGGAAAGAAGGAGGGCTCGCGGGGTTAACCAGAAACTGGTTAAAACGCGTCGACATGCACGGACGCCTATCAGGTGACATGACGGCCGCTCTGACAAGATTCTGAAACGCGTCGTCCTACACAGACGCCATTCAGACAACTTGTCAGGGCCGTACTCTGACACACCCAGAGTCGCAGTCTAAAAGGCGTCGACCCATACGGACGCCGTTCAAACGACCTGACAGGGCCGTACTCTCGCGGCCCAAAGTCAGTCCACGTGGCACCCAAGTGGCAGAACCTGAAACGCGTCTGCCACGGTACGCCGTTTAAAACGCGTCTCGGGGTCCTGACGCGATTCAACTTAGAACCCCCGCCCTCACAAGGGCTAGAACTACAGGGTCCGACCCGAAAATCGGATCCGAAAGTCTCGATCCTTACATTCTCCCCCCCTTAAAAGAAATTTCGCCCTCGAAATTGATTGCTAGGAATATCAAGGTCACAACGGGGATACAAGTTCACGGGAATACTTAAGAAAAGAGATAAGGAAATTGCTCCCGCATCTCATCCTCTCGTTCCCAGGTCGCCTCGCCTCCGGAGCGGTACTGCCAAATCACCTTGACCAACGGTACGACCTTGTTCCGCAAGACCTGACCAACGGTACGACCTTGTTCCGCAAGACCTGATCTCTGCGATCCTCAATACGAACAGGATACTCTGGAAATGACAAATCCTCAGCGACCTCTAACTCTGAAAAATCCAACACATGGGACGGATCCTGAACGTACTTCCTCAGCAAGGACACATGGAACACATCGTGCACTCCTGCAAGACTGGGCGGCAAGGCCAGCTGATACGCGGTTTCCCCAATTCGAGCAAGAATGGGAAAAGGTCCAATATATCGCGGACTCAGCTTGCCTCGCTTCCCGAATCTCATCACACCCTTGGAGGGTGAGACTCGGAGAAACACGTGGTCCCCAACCTCAAATTCAAGTGGTCTCCGTCGGATGTCAGCATAACTCTTCTGTCTGTTCTGAGCTGCGGTCAACCTCTGCCGAACCGTCCTGGCGATCTCAGCACACTGCTGCACTAACTCAGGTCCTGCTATCTGCCTCTCGCCGATCTCGGACCAACACACCGGAGATCGACATGGCCGCCCATACAAAGCCTCATAAGGCGCCATGCCGATGCTAGAATGATAGCTGTTGTTGTAGGCAAACTCCACGGTAGACAAGTGTTGCTCCCACGAACCTCCCCAGTCTAGGCAACACGCCCTGAGCATATCCTCCAAGGTCTGAATAGTCCTCTCCGACTGCCCGTCAGTCTCTGGATGGTAGGCCGAGCTGAAAGCCAACTGAGTGCCCAGCGCCTGCTGAAAGCTCTTCCAGAATCTGGAAGTAAACCTCGGATCTTGATCCGATACAATGGACAAGGGTATCCCGTGCAGAGAGATAATCCGGTCCACATACAACTTAGCCAGCTTGCCGACCGACCAGTCCTTCCTAATGGCTAGGAAGTGTGCCGACTTGGTCAGCCGATCAACGATGACCCAGATAGCGTCTCTCCGGCTAGGGGATGCAGGCAAACCCATTACAAAGTCCATCGTCACATGCTCCCATTTCCACTCAGGAATCGGCAAGGGCTGCAGCAACCCTCCTGGTCTCTGATGCTCGGCTTTAACCTGCTGGCATGTCATGCATCTAGCCACATACTCAGCCACATCTCTTTTCATACCGGGCCACCAGAAGTGCCTCCTCAAACAGTGATACATCTTTGTTGTCCCGGGATGCACAGCATACCTCGAACGGTGCGCCTCATCAAGAACACATCTGCGCACGTCTTCCTCAGTCGGGACATAGAGTCTGCCTCTGAATCTGACGGTACCATCATCCCACAACTCAACTTCAGGCCTCTGGAGGATCTGCGGTAACTCAGCATCTGCCCTCTGAGCCTCAATCACAGCATGGTACACAGCCGGTCTCACAGTCAGGCTGACAAGCACTGCTCTATCCTCTTCACGTGGAACCCTAAAGGAGGATTCCACCACCTGCTCGAACAATTTCCACTCCCGAATCATGAGGTATGACATGACCGTCTTCCGACTCAAAGCGTCTGCCACTACATTCGCCTTGCCCGGATGATAAGAAAGGTCAAAGTCATAATCCTTAATAAACTCCATCCACCTCCGCTGCCTCAGATTCAGGTCTCTCTGAGTGAACACATATTTCAAGCTCTTGTGATCTGTAAAAACCTGAAATTTTTCTCCGTATAAGTAATGCCTCCAGATCTTCAGTGCAAACACCACAGCTGCAAGCTCCAAATCATGAGTAGGATAGTTCTCTTCATGCCTCTTCAGCTGCCGAGAAGCATAAGCAACTACCCTGCCATGCTGCATAAGGACTGCTCCCAAACCTCGACGGGACGCATCTGAGTAAACCACAAATCCACCTGACCCAGATGGAAGCACCAACACTGGGGCTGACGTGAGACGAGTTTTTAGCTCAATAAAACTCTACTCACAATCCTCAGTCCATACGAAACGAAATCCCTTTCGAGTCAACCTCGACAAGGGGGCCGCTATCAAAGAGAATCCCTGAACAAACCGCCTGTAATAACCGGCAAGCCCCAGAAAACTCCTGATCTCAGTCACTGAAGTCGGCCTGCTCCAGTCCATCACTGCCTCTATCTTAGCTGGATCCACTGCGATGCCTTTACCAGAAATAACGTGCCCAAAGAAGTGCACCTCGTTCAGCCAAAATTCACATTTGCTGAACTTGGCATAAAGTTGGTGCTCTCTCAGGACCTGCAACACTGCCCGAAGATGAGCAGCGTGCTCTTCCTCAGAAGAAGAATAGATCAGAATATCATCAACAAACACAACCACAAACTGGTCCAGGTAGGTCCTGAAGACTCGGTTCATCAGATCCATAAAGGCCGCCGGAGCATTGGTTAAGCCGAAGGGCATAACCAAAAACTCATAATGCCCATACCGAGTCCTGAAAGCCGTCTTACTAACATCCACATCCCTGATTCTCATCTGATAATATCCGGATCTCAGATCGATCTTGGAAAACACCCTCGCTGTCTGCAACTGATCCATCAAATCGTCGATCCTAGGAAGCGGGTACTTATTCTTTATTGTCACCTAGTTCAGCTGTCTATAATCAATGCACAGTCTCAAGGAACCATCCTTCTTCCTGACAAACAGAACTGGAGCACCCCAAGGAGACGTACTGGGACAAATGAAACCCTTATCCAACAACTCCTACAACTGCGCCTTCAACTCAGCGAGTTCGGCTGGCGCCATCCGATACGGGGCCTTAGACAAGGGCGCCGTACCTGGTGCAAGCTCGATGGTAAACTCGACCTCTCGCTGAGGAGGAAGGCCAGGCAGCTCCTCAGGAAAAACATCTACGAACTCACAAACAACCGGCACCTCCCAAGGACTGGGACTAGTACGAACATCAGAAACAACAACAGAGGCTAAGAAAGCCTCGCAGCCACCAGCAAGCAACCTCCGTGCCTTAAAGGCAGAAATGAGAATACCTTGAGAAGAAAGCCTAATACCTTGGAAGAAGAAGGTCGGGATGTCCGGAATAGAGAAGCGCACCCTCTTCCTGTGGCAGTCCACCTCCGCATAAAAGGCTTCCAACCAATCCATACCCAGGATGATATCGAAATCACGAATAGCAAGTACGACCAACTGGGCAGGTAGCACATGACCCTCAATGGTCAAGGGAACATCCCTCAAACAATTATAAGATATCATGAAGTCTCCAGAAGGAACCTCAACCATCAGACCATCAGACAACTCAACAACGGGTGCAGAAAGAATGTCTAGGAACTGCTCGGAAATAAAAGAATGCGAAGCACCTGAATCGATCAACACATGCGCAGAGTTCCCAAGGACAGAGAGTGTACCTTCCACCAAGTTGGACGCGCGAGCCTCCCTCCTGGTGATAGCCAGCACTCTCCCCTGAGTCCTCGGCTTCTTCTGATCGCCATGACCCTACCCCTGACTATGCCCCTGCGGGCACTGCCTTGCCAGATGGCCCTGTTGGCCGCAAGTAAAACACCGCCTGGGGAGAGTGGGACACTGAGTCCCGCCATGAGCACCACCACATTGCTGACAAACAGCCGGAAGCCTCTGAGCTGGCTCCTGCTGGGCACTGGACACTGTCTGACTCTGCTGACCCTGCCTGGGCTTGCTGCTGCCGCTGTGCCACCACCCCTGAAGAATCTCCTGAATCGGGAGCCGAGAGAAGACGATCCCGAACCGACTGAAGGAGCCGGTGCCGCTGCCTTACCCCTGCCTCGCACTGGCCCCTGAACAGTCTGTCCTCTCTCCCGGGCCGACTGGATCTGCTGAGCCTCTACAGCTGCTGCACGCCTAACAGCTGACGCCAAATCTGTACAACAATGGGACGCCACGAAGTTCCTCAAACTGAGCCTAAGCCCATCCACAAACCTCTCCGTGCGACGCACCTCGTCCCCAGATATGAAAGGCACGAACCGTCCCAGCGAAACAAACTTCGCCTCGTACTCAAGTACCGTCATACTCCCCTGCGTCAGATCCATAAACTCCCTCTCCTTAGCTCGCTGGACATGTCTAGGGAAATATTGTGCATTGAACTCCTTGACAAAGGTCTCCCAAGAAATTTCCCTAAGACTCCTGTCCCCATAAGACAAACTCTTCAGTGTGGTCCACCAGTCATAGGCGCTATCCTTCAGCATGAAGGTAGCCAGTGGGGTCCTCTCTACTGCTGCACAGTCCATAGTATCAAAAGTCTTCTCAATCTCTCTAAGCCAATGAATGGCCTCGTCAAGGTCGGGACGACCGGTGAAGTGAGGTGGCCTCAGCTTCAAGAACCTCTCCAGTGTAGCTGTGGTCCCTCCCCGAGTACTAGAACCCTCGCTAGGATCTCGAGTCTGATATCGAGCCATAGTATCCATCATGGCCTCCATAAACTGCTCAACACTCGGCCTCCCTGCCTCGGACCCTCTAGGGACATCTCCCCGCTCTCGAATAACTGGCATCATCTTCCTGGGAGCCATCTACTCGCCTACAATTACAAAATCAAAAGTTCTAATTAGAGTCCTAAAACCTATGCTACCGCCGTGCCTGTACGGGATAATGTATTTATTTGCCGAATTTCCAACATTTAACCTAGTTATTTATTTATTTGCCAGACCGTATGCTCTGATACCAACTGTAACGACCCGCCACCCTATAATCGGGGATCCGATTACTAAATGGGCACCGAATCATTAATTTGGGACCAAACCAGGATCTAGTAAGTCTGGGAAATAAATAATAAACTAAGCTAAACATTCACATCGCATTGACTTGAAATAAAAGTGCAGGAATTAAAATTATTACAATGCGACTCGATACAGCAAATAATTACATTCTCCAACAGAAGGAAATAATTAAACATACAGGCCAAAGATAAATAACAACTACATCGGGGCATACCCCGGAACAACCGCTGAAGGCACACCACACCCGGCCGCACACGCTGCTCTAAGTCTGCTGGGAGTCCTCACCTGAAAACCGCAGGGGTGAGTCTCAAGACAAGACTCAGTAGGGATCCTTCGATCCCCACTGCCCACGCACACACCCACAAGTGTAAAGTACAGCTAACAGTAAAGTAACAAGTGTAGTGGCAGGTATGATATCTAATTCTCTACGTGAGAACACATGCAGTCGAAATGTAATAATCATGCACATTCTAAATCAGCCGTTAGAAAACCCACAACTGCCGTCTCGATAGAACTCGCCGACCGTACAAACAACGGTGGGAAAAAACCTTGACCCGCTGAGACCAAAGAGCAGCCCCTCGGATAGCACGCTGGCTACTCCGGCCCAACCGGCTCAGGTGACTACCCCTTCCCTCAGCATGAGTGACTCTCCGAATGTACCACTCCGACACCGGTACTAGCTGACCCCGGGGTTCACCAGGTGACCCTCTCTCACTAGGCGTCACCCCGCCCACGCCCCCACCGGCGCTGTGCTCACGCCCCCACCAGCACAGGGTGATAAATCGCTACAATGTCACTCCAGGTCCACAGTAACACAAAACCACCAAAACTCAGCACTGTACGATCCGGTCACGTGAAAAGTCCGCGATCGTATAACACACATAGAACCATCCGATCATGAGGAATCCATCTCTATCGAGTGCACTAAAACATGCGCTAATCGTCTTTCTAGCAGTATGAACACATTTTACTGGCATGCATTAGTGAGATTCTGTGTTGAATCGCGTCGACCGAGGTCGACGCCATTCAAGCTCCATGTATAGGTTCATATAAATCAGTCTTTAGAATCTGGCCTTAAAAGGCGTCGACACCAGAGGACGCCGTTTAAAAGGCGTCGACATCCTCAGACGCCATTCAGCACAGAAAACCAAGATTTTTCGAAATCTTTAAACAGGGGATTTCTGCCTTAAAAGGCGTCATGGCTACCCGACGCTATTCAAAACGCGTCGACCACCCATAACGTCTTTTAGTCCCAGAATCCCAAACTGGCAGACTCTCAGTCAGGCGATTCCTGTCTAAAAAGGCGTCGTGATGGCCCGACGCCCTTTGAAAAGGCGTCGTCCATGCACGACGTCTTTCAACCCCAGGAACCAGAGTTGCCATGAGCCCGAGGGCTCCCCTTTTCAACCCAAACAGCCCCAAAATACCCAAAAACGGAGGAGAAAGAGGAGCACACAATCCATAGGAAATCTCAATCATAGCAAATCCCCCATATCATCAAAAGAACTCCTAAACATGCTCATTCTACCCCCCAAAACCAAGGATCCACAACATGCATAAACAGGGGAAAAACATGGTTTAAACACAAAGCCGTGGGAACCGTCACCCTACCGGACACTCGAACGCCTCCGAGCTTCAAGCCGTCCGCCTGTCTCGCCCCACGCCGCCGCCGGTACCGCCGAGGTCGTCCTAGCCCCACCGTGACGTCGGCCGCCGTCCGGAGAGTAGAACGCCGCAGTGGAAGTGGAGGTGGTAGGGGTAGGAGCCAGGTAGAGGATGGAGTGGAGGGAGAGGCGAAATGGTGTGAGGAAAAGAGGGAGGAGGAGGGGGTCGCCGCCGGTCGCCGGAGGAGAAGGAGAGAAGGAGAGTAGGAGAAAATGAGGGAAAGAAGGAGGGCTCGCGGGGTTAACCAGAAACTGGCTAAAACGCGTCGACATGCACGGACGCCTATCAGGTGACATGACGGCCGCTCTGACAAGATTCTGAAACGCGTCGTCCTACAGAGACGCCATTCAGACAACTTGTCAGGGCCGTACTCTGACACACCCAGAGTCGCAATCTAAAAGGCGTCGACCCATACGGACGCCGTTCAGACGACCTGACAGGGCCGTACTCTCGCGGCCCAAAGTCAGTCCACGTGGCACCCACGTGGCAGAACCTGAAACGCGTCTGCCACGGTGGACGCCGTTTAAAACGCGTCTCGGAGTCCTGACGCGATTCGACTTAGAACCCCCGCCCTCATAAGGGCTAGAACTACAGGGTCCGACCCGAAAACCGGATCCGAAGGTCTCGATCCTTACAATGCGTGCAGGTTGGCGGCTGTCCTCACCAAGCATGCATGCAGGTTGCATGCATGGGCATGTGTGGCACGTGGATAAGGTTGCAGAAGGAGGAGCCACCACGCTTGGACAGGTGCTTGCTGGGCAGCGTGGAGAAGCTTGGCAGCCGGGTGGAGAAGCTGGCTTCACCGGACCTGCTGGAGCTGCTGGGGGCGTGGAGGAGGCTCGCCGGGCTGTGCTGGTGCTGCGGCTGACAGGTTGATGGTGCGTTGCCGACTACGTGGAGGAGGTGCATGCGCTGAAGCTCGGGCGATGCTGGTGCCGGCTTGCAGGCGTTGGAGTGCAGTTGGAGCCGGGATGCAGCTGCTGGAGGAGAAGCTAGCTATGCGCTGGAGGTTGCTGCGTGGACGTTGCCGCTGCACGTGGAGGCTTGAAGGTGCAGTGGAGCTTGCCGGCGCTCGGGTACGTGCAGGTGTGGTGGAGAGGAGGCGTGAAGCTGGGCGCGGGACGTGCGTGGGAACCAGAGAGGGAGCACAGAGGGAGAGAAAGAGAAACCGTGGGAGAGAGGAAGAGAAGAGAGAGGAGATTCGGCTGCTGGTTTGAGTTGGTGGAAGGAGACGGAGAGGAGAGTGCTGCGGGGAGGAAGATTATAGAGAGGAGAAGGAGTAGCCGGCTGCGGGTTTGAGTTGGAAAAGGAGGAGGAAGAAAACTGGAAAGAGAGGACAGAGGGAAACCGAGAGAGAACAGAGACGGAGGAGGAGAGAAACCGAGGAGGAGAGGAGGAGAGAATCTGGGAAAATCCGAGAGAGAGAGAGAATACTGGTGCTGCTGGGAAAATAAAACCGGCGCCGACGGAGAGTAGGGGCTGTGGGAATTTATAGAGAGGAAGAGAGAGTCGGAATTAGAGGAAGAGGTTGCTAAGAATTGGAGAAGGAGTTTCTAAAAAGAGAGAGAGAGGATTTTTAAAATAAAGAAAGGAAGAGATGTGATTGGGAAATTGGAGAGAAGGCAGGAAATAGAGGATTTTGGGAAACTCCATAGAAAGAAGGAATCAGAGCAATATTAGGACATCAAATTGCATTTTTACCCCTGCTTTAGTTGAAATCCGAACACTAGACCTCCCCCAATTTTCGGAAACTCCACCAGCTGCACTGCATCATCGGCATGTCCTGTTCACATAAAATAAATATAAATTAACACATTATCATAAAAATATCATCATATTTATTCATTTCGTCTCGGTTTTGTCGATGAACCGCAAATGCGCTATACTCCTTTAATCACATGAAATGACGATGTTTTTAAGTCAGAATTTGATGAAATTGGTACCGTTGGACTTGTTACACAATTATCTATCATTTCATGCTATTTTGCAAATAAAAACATGAGTATGATGCATATGATTGCCCTTAAATGATCAATTTAACACTTTATCAGTTCGGGTGGCTACTGCTTCAATCCACCTAGAGACATAATCCACTGGTACCAGAATGTATGTATGTCCAAAAGAGGGTGGAAAAAGTCCCATAAAGTCAATTCCCCAAACATCAAAGACTTCAACCACCAAGATTGGGTTGAGTGGCATCATATCCCTTTTCGCCATATTCCCTACAGCCTGACATCGGAGGCAAGTTTTGCAAAATTCATGAGCATCTTTGAAAAGTGTGGGCCAGTAATAACCACTTTGCAGGACCTTGGCTGCAGTTTTCTTTCCTGAGAAATGGCCCCCACAAGCTAGATTATGACAGAAGTTGAGAACACTCTGTTGTTCTTCTTCAGGAACACATCGCCTAATGATTTGATCAGGACAGAATTTGAATAATTCAGGATCCTCCCAGAAATAATGCTTTTCCTGGGAAAAGAATTTGTCCTTCTCACTTTTAGTCCATCCTTCCGGAAGCTGATTAGTCACCTTGTAATTGACAATATGAGCATACCAAGGTGCAACAGTGTGAGAAATGGCCAGTAGATGCTCATCAGGAAAGGAATCAGTGATTGGTGTACTTTCGGAGATCGGAATTCGGGGTAGGTGGTCAGCTACCACATTCTCAGAACCCTTCTTATCCCGAATTTCCAAATCAAATTCCTGAAGGAGTAAGATCCATCTAATAAGCCTAAGCTTTGCATCCTTCTTGGTCAACAGGTATTTCAGAGTTGAGTGATCAGAATAGATTATGACTTTTGCCCCTAAAAGATAAGATCTGAATTTTTCTAGGGCAAAAACCACGGCTAACAATTCATTTTCTGTGGTGGTATAATTCATTTGAGCATCGACAAAGGTGCGACTTGCATAATAGATCACCACGGGACACTTATTGATTCTTTGTCCCAAAACCGCACCGATAGCATAATCAGAGGCATCGCACATGATTTCGAAGGGCAAAGACCAATCTAGAGAATTAAGAATCGGAGCTTTGGTCAAAGATTCCTTCAGAGAATTAAATGCCTTGATGCAAGACTCATCCATTTGGAAAGGGACATCCTTAGCTAGGAGAAGAGTTAGAGGACGGGCAATTTGAGAGAAATTGTGGAAAAACCGACGATAGAAACCGGCATGGCCAAGGAATGAACGGATCTGTCTGACCGAGGTGGGAGGAGGAAGATTGGATATGAGATCGATCTTAGCTTTATCTACCTCTATCCCCCTTTCAGACACAATGTGGCCTAGAACAATGCCCTCTCGAACCATAAAATGGCTCTTTTCCCAGCTAAGTATCAGATTAGTGTCTATGCATCTTGCTAGCACCTGTTTAAGATTTTCCAAGCAATTTTCAAAAGAATCTCCGAAGATTGAGAAATCATCCATGAAAACTTCGAGGAATTCTCCCACCATATCGATGAATATAGCCATCATACACTGTTGAAATGTGGCTGGTGCGTTGCATAATCCAAATGGCATTCTCCTCAAAGCAAACGTGCCATAAGGGCACGTAAAGGTGGTCTTTTCTTGATCTTCCGGGTAAATAGCCACTTGATTGTACCTGGAGTACCCATCTAATTAAGAAGCAAAAGTACTTCTGGCCCGATAACTTTTCCAGAATCTGATCCATGAATGGGAGTGGAAAGTGATCCTTCTTAGTCATGAGATTCAGTTTTCGGTAATCAATGCACACTCTCTATCCCGTGGTGAGCCTAGTGGGTACCTCTTCTCTATGATCATTCTTGATAACCGTTAATCCCGATTTCTTGGGTACCACTAGGGTTGGGCTGACCCATTTACTGTCTGATATTGGGTAAATGATACCCGCATCCAGCCATTTCACAACTTCCTTCTTCACCACTTCTTTCATATTGGGATTAAGCCGCCTTTGCATCTCCCGACCGGGCTTAGAATTCTCTTCCATATAGATATGATGCATGCAAATGGACGGGCTAATTCCCTTTAAATCTGCCACCGACCCTCCAATGGCACCCTTGTGGTCTTTGAGGACCTCGGTTAATTGGGCCTCTTGCGGTGATGTGAGATTTGCCGCAATGATGACCGGGAGAGTTTGGTCCGGGCCCAAAAAGATATACTTGAGAGACTCAGGTAATGGTTTGAGTTCAAGCTCAGGAGGGTCCTCTAAGGATGGCAAAGCGGGCTCAGATTCTAAGGCTGGTAAAGGTTCAACCTTGGGCCAAGATGTTAATGGGCCCAGCGAATCCTTTAAAATATTGACTTCCTCCAAAAGGTCATATGTGGACATCTCATTTTCTTCAACCAGATTATCCAAGATATCAATAGTATGGCATTCTTCTTCATGATCTGGGTATTGAGATGCTTTGAAGACATTAATCTGGACCTTTTGACCCCCAAATGAAATGTCCATTATGCCAGTTTCACAATTTATATTAGCTTTGGCAGTGGCTAAGAATGGACGACCTAGGATGATCGGAGTGTGAATGAGTTCCTCAGGTAATGCCATATCCAGAATAAGAAAATCCACGGGAAAATAGCAATCATGAACCTTCACAATAACATCCTCAATTAATCCCCGTAGAGTTTTCACAGACCTATCAGCCAACTGCAAGATGATGGGTGTGAGCTTTAATTCCCCAATATCAAATTTCTCATAAATGGTTGTTGGCAAGAGATTCACACTAGCACCTAAATCCAATAAAGCTCTATCAAATGTAACTCCAGCTAGGTCACATGAGATTAAAGGTGCTCCAGGATCCTTTAACTTCTTGGGTAAATGATTCATCACAATCGCACTAACATCTTCTGAAAGCCGAACCTTTTCGGGTGCCATTCTAGATTCTCTTCGTGGAGTGCATAATTCCTTGAGAAACTTAGTATAAGCTGGCACATGCTTGATGGCATCGAGGAGTGGAATATTAATTTGGACTTGTTTGAATAAATCCAACAACTCCTCATTCTGGGCCAGTTTCTTCCTGGCATTGGGCTTAGCTAACAAGGCATTAAGAAATGGCACCCTAGGTTGATAAGAACTTGGGCCTTCATCTATCTTCCCTTTTCCTTTTGGGTCCTCCTCCAACTTTTCCATGTTGGGTCAGCTTCACTCTCACTTTCAATTTCCTGAGGCCCATCAGTGGAACCTTTGGCTAACTCTCCATCTGCATGTGGTTTTTCTAAACTTCTCCCACTCCTAAGGGCTGAAATGGCTTTAGCATTCTCAAATTGCGGCCCTTTAGGTTGTGGTAACGGGCCAGGCTGAGGTAAAAGGCCCGATTGCTGTGGAAAACCCGGAGGTTGATTCCTTGGATTGGCAATGGGTTGACTAGGAAGTTGACCCACTTCTCTCCTCATCGTAGCCTCAGCTAGTTGGCCCATTTGACTTTCCAACTTAGCAATGGATTGTTGCTGGGTCAAAATCAGTTGTTGGAGTTGAGTGAATTTGTCATCAAAGTTGGGCTGAGGAGGTTGTTGATAAGTGGGTGGAGGATGGTATTGGGTTGGTTGTCCAGATTGGAATGAATGATAGTGGGCCGGTTGACCTGATTGGAATGATTGATAATGGGCCAGTTGACTTGATTGATACTGGGCCGGTTGAGAAAATTGGGCTTGAGATCCCCTAGCCTGAACATTTCCATAGAAATTAGATTGCTGTTGAAATGAATTCTGTGGCTTTTGGGCTTGATGCATGGGAGGATTGGACATTGGTAATGGGGCCTGCTGATTCTTCCAAGAGAAATTAGGGTGGTTTCTCCAGCCAGGATTGTAAGTGTTGGAGAATGGGTCATTATTGGGCCTGGAGAATCCCTGGGTAGCCTGAACTTGTTCTTAAATGAATGGTGGAAGTTGGGCTACAGTTGGGCATTCATTCACTTGATGGGTTGGACTTGCGCATAAGGCACAAATATCATGATTGGCAGAAGATGGGCCTTCATATGGACTAGATTGTGTTGGGTAAGTAGGCTCTTGCTTGTTTAAGGCCAAGAGTTGGTCTAGTTTCGGGGCCAAGATGTCTACCTTATCCAATTTCTGATTAATCAGATTTATGTCCATTCTGGATTCGGGCTCGTCACGGGCCTTGAGTTCATACATTCCAGTCCGTTTAGATGGCCCAACAGACCTCTCATAAGATGATAATGAGGCATGATTGATGGAATTTTCACTTAACATCACAAAAAGATCATAGGCCTCATCTTCATTTTTCATCATAAATGCCCCTCCACATGAGGCATCTACCATCTGTCTGAATTGTTCAGACAATCCTTCATAGAATGCTTGGACAATTTGCCATTTTGAAAGTCCATGATGAGGGCATTTTCTAAGCAATTCTTTCAGTCTTTCCCAAGATTCATGGATCAATTCCCCAGGGGTTTGGGTAAAACTCGTGATGGCCCTTCTCATGGTATTGGTCCGCCCTATGGGATAGAAGTTCTTGAGAAATTCTTTCTGCATTTCTTCCCATGTCCTAATGGGCCTTCCTATAGTTCCCAACCAATATTTAGCCTTGTCCTTTAATGAAAAGGGAAATAAGGTCAACTTAAGGCCATCATCGGTGAAATTCTGAATCTTCACCGTGGAACAAATTTTTAGAAATTCATCCAGATGCTTATAAGGATCTTCATTAGTGATGTAGCCGATGCTATCACGGTCGGATTCTGGGGCTGGAATCTAAAGACTGGACCCGAAGCTGGATTGGATCGGTGAAGAGGACCGACGGGGATCCGGAACGAGGCGGGGGCGGAGATGGGGCCGAGGATCCGAGGCTGAGAGGTACCCGGGCGAGGGCTCGCCAGGAGCGAAGCAGAGACTCCCTCGGATGAAGTGGACTGGCCGGCGCAGGGCGTAGCTGAGGCTCCTTGGGGCGAGGTGGACCAGCCTGCAGAAGGCGTGGCCAAGGCTCCTTCGGACGAAGCGGACCAGCCTGCGGAAGGCGTGGCCGAGGCTCCTCCGGACGAGGCGGAGGCAAACCAGCCTGCGGAAGGCGTCAAGACCGGAGGGAGAGGACCCGAAGTCGACGGCCGAGACCAACTCGGAGAGGTCGGCGAAGATTCAAACCGAAGCCCCTGCAGAAGGAGGGAAAGAAGAAGAAAAACCAGTCAGTAGGAGTCCCGGGCTTCGGCCCTAAGGAACCCCCTCCGACAGCTAAGTTAGCTTCTGAAGATGATTCGATTCAGAAGTCAGAGAAGAGGAAGAAGTAGCTTTAATGCTTTTTGGACTATAGTCCTTGGGGTCTCGAAGACATATCTTTGGTAATAAATAGCCGTGTATTTATAGCGGAGGATAGAGGTTGCTTAATGGTGGCAGCCGATATAGGTCTATGTTCTCGGTTTGCTGGTAAACCGCTATAGTGCCTAACCCTCCCACCGGAGTGGGCCGGATACGACTACTGGGCGGAAGGGGGTTGGGCCGCTGATGGGCCAGATGCCGCTTAGTGGGCTGGAGCCTACTGGGCTGAGGGCTGCTGAGCTGCTAATCGGCCGAAGGCTATTGGGCCGCTGATGGGCCGAGGACCACTGGACTGCTTACTGGGCCGAGGGCTGCTGGGCCGCTAATGGGCCGAAGGCTGCCAGTGGGCCTTTAACTGCTGCTGTCGAACTGATCTCAGTGTTGGGCTTGTTTTAATGGGCCGAATAGGATTCTGCCCCATCACATAGCCCCCCACTCTTGTCTTCCTCAGTTTCATGAGATGGCGAGAGTAAATTCCGAAGCCTCCTCGGAGGAGTAACACGGCATGTGCTTTGTCTGAAATTTTTACTCTGCTTCGTCGTAAAAAAGGAACTGCCTTCGGTCGGCCGAGGGCTGGTAACAATCAACCTTGTCTTAGGCCGGGACCTCGTTATTGGTACCTTCGTCTCAGGCCGAGACCTAGCAACGGATGCCTTCGTCCTCGGTTGCGAAGGGACAAGTCTTCTGAACGTGTCAGGACTCCTAAAAAAAGGACGGAAAAGACTTCGAGCTTCCCGTCCGAACGGTCGTGTCGTGAGAAAACACAGGACACGCGTCGTACATCTAACCGGCTTGCCGAAAGCACAAAAAGATCCTGGCCGTTATCGGTGATCACGCGGATCGCGGGTCACTTCGGCTCTCTGCCAAAGATTTCACTTGGATCGCCGCCTCTTCTGCTTCCTGCACGCGGATCGGAACATGTGGCGAGCATCCGGATGATCAGCCGAAGGGTTAGGCTGCGTCCGGCCATTGATTGCTTTCTCTCGATCCGGCAGCCCGCCCGTTATCATTGCCGAAGGACAGTACACGTGGCGCGCATCTGAGGGAAGTAGCGCCGAGGAGGGGGAAGATCTCGACCGTTGATTTCGGCGGGGAATGCCTTCAACCTTCCCCATAAATAGGAGCCCCTCTCCCCAGGGCACTGTTCCGCTTTCTCCTTCCCCTGCGCCTGTGCTTTCCTGCGAGCGTCTTCTGCAAGCTTTCCTACTTCTCCGGCGAAGAGCGAGCCATCGGGGGCGTTTGAGGGCCCCCTGTCCGTCGTCGGGAAGCTCTTCGTTGTCCAAGAGGCCGTTGGCAGTTGAGGAGACCTTGTTTGAAGGTAAGCCTCAATTCTCCTTCTCTACTCCGTGATTCATGTCCAGTAGCTCTCCTTCGGCCGAGAGTAGCTCTTCGGCCGAAGGTTATTCTTCTTGCTCTTCATCCCGGCCTCCCGAGTCTTCCTTGTCATCTCCCTTTTCTTCTAATTCCCTTGCTTCCGTTATGGCGGATGAGGCCGAGGTGTCTCGGGCTGAAGAGGCCGAGGAGGTTCCGGCTATAGCCCAGGCTTCTACTTCCGGCCGGCGCTGAGCCGAGACTGTTTCCGATGCGATTTGTATTCTTACTGAAGATGGCGTCAAGACCATTGCTTCCTACTATCAGCTTCCATCTTGGATGATTCCTTATCGGCCTGGGAAGAACACCAAGGCTAACTCCGTCCGACCGGGCTGCTTTTCTATCTATGAGCAGAGATTCCGGGCGGGCTTTCGTCTTCCCCTTCCTTCCTTTGTTATCAACCTTCTTAGTTTTTACGGATTGGCCCCATCCCAATTCTTCCCGAATTCTTGGCGGAAAGTCTACGCCTTCTTGGCTGTGAACGCTTATATTGACGCCGTCCCTTCGGTAAACATCTTCCGCTATCTCTTCAAGATACAACTGCAGGGGAAATCCGACTGGTACTGCTTCGTGCCCCGCTTCGGTCGGAGTATCTTCTCTGGGAAGCCTTCGTCCATTCACCATTGGAAGAAGAGCTTCCTCTTTGTTTCTCTTCCAGAGAAGGAGAAGAGCGTGTGGCCCTTCCCTACTGAATGGGCACCTCTGGCCGAAGGCCTCTCCGATCCGCCTTCCCTTAATCCCGATCAACTCCACATCGTGCACCTCCTGGAAGCCGAGGCTCCGTATGACATTGCGGAGCTCTTCGAGGAAGAGGAGGGGCTCGTACAGACGGGGGCTTGGCCGGATCCGACGAAGTCTCCTCCTCGAGTCTCTCCTTACCTTCCTCCCGAGGATATTCCGGGGGAGGCCGAGGGAGCTGCTGAGGTTGAGTCTCCGGCCGAAGATCTTCCGACCGAAGAGGGCGCTGAAGCTTCGGCCGAGGGTAAGTCAGTCTTGAGTCGAGGAAAGTTGCGTGTTTGTAAGCTGCTAACTCCTTTTTCTGTCCGCAGAGATGTCTGGGCTTCGGGGACTGCTCGGCCGACTCACCAAGCAGCCCGGTCAATCTCGACCATCCCAGCCGTAGGCGGCGGGAGAAGGGGAGGCTGGAGGAGAGGCGGCCCCGAGCGCTTGGGCCGTAAGGCAGACAGCGGCTTCGGTCGAAGGCCGCGCTACCGCTGCTGCTCTCGAAAGAGAGAAGAAGGGAAAGTCAGTCGTCCGAGGGAGCGGCCGACCAGCGAAGCGGAGCCGGGCGGATGATCCTAGTGAGAAAGAATCCGCCCAGGCAGCCAAGAGGCCGGTGGCTGCCCGAGGGGCTCCTCTCTCATCGCCTCCCGAACCATCGAGAGGCGACTCCCCTCCAGCCACGGCGGCCGGCACAGAGGACCTCTCTTTCCCCTTCGGGGCGGCCAGGACGCACATGTCCCGTGAATACGGGCATGAGCCCTGGGTCCCGGATTTGGGGATCTTCGTGGACGAGAGCCTAGAGGACTCTCGGACATGCCTGCACTTGATCCGCGGCTTGACCCTCCCGATAGCCGAGGATGAGATGAGAGAGCTGTCTTCGGAGGGCTTATCTATGCAGTGCGTCTGATACGCTGTCCAGGTAAAAAACTTCTTTATTTGTCTTGGTTTAGTATTTTACTTAGCTCTTTTGCACTTGCTCAATTTTTCTTGCCTTCAGCTGTAGACCACGGTCATGTGCGGGGGCCTCGTTCGCCGCCAAGCAGCCATTCAGCAAAAACTCCGGGACATCGACCAGGCCTCGGATCAGTTGGCTTCGAGCAAAGTAGCCTCGGTGCAGCGTGATCTCGAGGCCAACGTTGACATGCTCCTGAGAGCTAATGCTCGGATGCGGGCCGAGCTGGGGGAGCAAAAGGAGGTGATCCGCACTACCTCCGAGGCCAAGACGAAGGCCGAGCAGGAGAGGGAGAAGGTCGAGAAGAAACTGGAGACGGCCCGGATCGAAAACACAGTTCTTAAGGCCGAGATCCAGGACAAGGCCGAACAGCGGTATACGGAGCGCCGTCGCCACGCCGAGGAGGTCTCGTCTCTGAAGGCAGATCTGGAGGCCAAGGCCGAAGAGGCTGCTCGTACAGCTGTGGCTAGCTACAAGGCCGGCCCGGATTTCACCGAGGAGATAATGGAGGCTCGACTCGAGGCGGCGTCGTCCGTATTCAGTCTAGGGCTGGCTATCGCCCAAAAGGCGTGCCCGGCCGTAGATCTGACCGGTATCGGCCTTCCGACGGACGAGGAAGGCGATGAGCTTCTGGCCTGGTGGAAAAAACTTAAGGCCGAAAGAGCTCCGGCTCCGGAGGAAGGCGATGCGGCCGTTCCTGATGAGGTCGTTCCGGTCGAGGTTTCTCCTTCGGCATCTCCCGATCTGACTCCTGTTGACGTAGACGGGGATGGTGCCGAAAGCTAGTACGGGGGCTTGTCCCGATTTTTGTCTGCTTTTTGAAAGGCTGCGGCCAGGTGTATGGCCGATTTTGTACTTTGTTCATATATCTATAAAAAGTATTTTGCTTCTACTCGTATATGTGTTCTGAATGAGTGACCAAGTCTGGCTCTCCTTGTGGCCGAGACCATGTTGCTTTTCGATGCGGCTTGCGTGGCCGATGCCACTCCGGGTTCGGATTGTATGGACTTAGAAAATAATGCCGCTCCCGATACGTTTTACACGGACTTAGAAAACCATGCCGCTCCCGATACGGTTTGCATGGCCGAAGCCACTCCCGGAACGGTTTACGCGGACTTAGAGAACCATGACGCTCCCGATACGGTTTGCATGGCCGAAGCCACTCCCGGTACGGTTTACGCGGACTTCGAGAACCATGCAGCTCCCGATACGGTTTGCATGGCCGAAGGCACTCCCGGTATGGTTTATATGGACTTTTAGAAAACCATGCCGCTCCCGATACGGTTTGCATGGCCGAAACCACTCCCGGTACGGTTTACACGGACTTTTTAGACAACCATGCCGCTCCCGATACGATTTGCATGGCCGAAGCCACTCCCGGTACGGTTTACGCGGACTTAGAGAACCACGCCGTTCCCGATACGGTTTGCATGGCCGAAGCCACTCCTAGTACGGTTTACACGCACTTTAGAAAACCATGTCGCTCCTGATACGGTTTGCATGGCCGAAGCCACTCCTGGTACGGTTTACAAGGACTTAGAAAACCATGCCGCTCCCGATACGGTTTGCATGGCCGAAGCCACTCCCGGTACGGTTTACGCGGACTTAGAGAGCCATGCCGCTCTCGATACGGTTTGCATGGCCGAAGCCACTCCCGGTACGGTTTACGCGGACTTAGAGAACCATGCCGCTCCCGATACGGTTTGCATGGCCGAAGCCACTCCCGGTACTGTTTACACGGCTTAGAAAACCATGCCGCTCTCGATACGGTTTGCATGGCCGAAGCCACTCCTGGTACAATTTACACGGACTTTTAGAAAACCATGCCGCTCCCGATACGGTTTGCATGGCCGAAGCCACTCCCGGTACGGTTTTGCACGAACTTTTTAGAAAACCATGCCGCTCCCGATACGGTTTGCATGGCTGAAGCCACTCCCGGTACGGTTTACGCGGACTTAAAGAACCATGCTGCTCCCGATACGGTTTGCATGGCCGAAGCTACTCCTGGTACGGTTTACACGGACTTTAGAAAACCATGTCGCTCCTGATACGGTTTGCATGGCCGAAGCCACTCCCGGTACGGTTTACACGGACTTAGAAAACCATGCCGCTCCCGATACAGTTTGCATGGCCGAAGCCACTCCCGGTACGGTTTACGCGGACTTAGAGAGCCATGCCGCTCTCAATACGGTTTGCATGGGCGAAGCTACTCCCGGTACGGTTTACGCGGACTTAGATAACCATGCCGCTCCCAATACGGTTTGCATGGCCGAAGCCACTCCCGGTACGGTTTACACGGACTTTTAGAAAACCATGCCGCTCCCGATACGGTTTGCATGGCCGAAGCCACTCCCGGTACGGTTTACGCGGACTTAGAGAACCATGCCGCTCCCGATATGGTTTGCATGCCCGAAGCCACTCCCGGTATGGTTTACACGGACTTAGAGAACCATGTCGCTCCCGATACGGTTTGCATGGCCGAAGCCACTCCCGGTACGGTTTACACGGACTTAGAAAACCATGCCACTCCCGATATGGTTTGCATGGCCGAAGCCACTCTTGGTACGGTTTACACGGACTTAAAAATAATGCCGGATATGATATTTCAAAAGAATTATTTTATTCATGCCTTCCGGCTAAATTTCGGGGGAAGTAACTTACATGAAGTAGCGCCGAAGGCTTTCCACATTCTAGGTACGAGGGAGAGGTTGGCCCGAAAGGGTTTCCAAACAATAAGCCCCTCGTCGGATTACTTCCCTTATACGATACGGTCCTTCCCAGTTGGGACTAAGCTTTCCTGAGGCTTCGGTCGGCTTAGATGCATGAGCGTTCCTTAACACGAGGCTCCCGGCTTCAAAGCTTCGGGGCTTTACTCGAGTGTTATGGTATCTTGCCATGCGTTGCTGATAAGCCGCCAGCCGAATACGAGCTTGATCCCTTGTTTCTTCTATAAGATCAAGATGATCTTTTAGGGATTCCTCATTGGCTTCCAGATTATGAGTGAGAACTCTCGGTGAGGGAAGGCTAACTTCGATAGGAATAACGGCTTCTACCCCATAAGCCATGCGGAACAGGGTTTCGCCGGTTGGCGTTCGGCTTGTAGTTCGATAAGCCCACAGAACGCTCGGCAGCTCTTCCACCCATCGGCCCTTGGCCTTGCCGAGGCGAGTCTTCAGTCCTTGCAGTAGACTTCGGTTAGTGACCTCGACTTGGCCATTTGTCCGAGGGTGTGCTACCGACGCAAATTTATGAAGAATGCCAAAACTGGCGTAGTTGTCCTTGAACCGATGGTTGTCGAATTGTTTGCCGTTGTCTGAGATAATGGCCCGAGGGATGCGGTATCGGCAAATGATGGACTTCCATACGAAGTTCCATGCGTTGCTATCGGTTATGGATGCGAGGGGTTCGACTTCTAACTATTTGGTAAAATAGTCTACCGCCACGATAAGGAACTTCCTTTGGCCGGTGGCAATGGGAAAGGGCCGCAGGAGGTCAATTCCCCATTGGGCGAAAGGCCAGGGGTCTGATAGAGGAGTTAGAAGGGTTGCCGATTGGTGAATGAGGGAACTGAACCTCTGGCATTGATCGCAGCAGCGGACGAGGGCAGTTGCATCCTCTCGGAGCGTCGGCCACCAGTATCCTTGCCTTAAAAGCTTGTGAACTAGGGCCCTTCCTCCTGCGTGTGCTCCGCAGACCCCTTCGTGTACCTCCCAAAGTGCATAATCTGCTTCGGCCGGGCCGAGGCACCACAAGAGGGGTCGGCCAAAGGATTTTTTATATAATAATCCGTCCAGAATGAGGAAGTGGGAAGAGCGCCTCCGAACGTGTCTTGCTTCCTTTGGATCGGACGGGACTTCTCCTTGAAGGAGGAAAGTGACTAGGGGAGTCATCCAGGTCTCTGCTTCGGATTCAGTCACTTGCGTGACCTCAGATTCTTCAAGGCTTGGCTCGGCCAGTTCTTCTACGAGAATCATTCGGCCTCCTCCCCCGTCTTGATTCGACGCTAGCCGGGAAAGGGCATCGGCTCTAGCGTTTTCGGCCCGAGGGATTCGCATAATCTCGTAAGAATTGAACTGAGCAAGAATCTTGCAGGTTACCTGGAGATAAGACGCCATTATCGCGTCCCGTGCCTCGTATTCCCCGGAAATGTGACTGGCGATTAGCTGAGAGTCGCTTAATGCGTTTATGTTCTGCGCGCCGAGCTTTCTAGCGGCCCGAAGGCCGGAGATGTGGGCTTCGTATTCGGCGGCGTTGTTAGTAGCGGGGAAGGAGAAGCGCAGCGCATACTCCGTGATGACCCCTTCCGGAGACGCCAGGATCCATCCGGCGCCGCTACCCATGGAACATGCGGACCCATCGACATAGAGTTGCCATTCGTCCGCTAAAGGTGGAGAAACCGAAGCGCCTTCGGCCTCGGGTGTTGTCCTGACTTCCAGCCGAGTAGCCGAGGAAGCTTCGGGTGTGAGTTCGGCGATGAAATCAGCCAAAGCTTGAGCTTTTATTGCCGTCCGCGGCCCGTAAGAGATGTCGAACTCTCCCAGTTCGATTGCCAATTTTGCTAGCCTACCGGATACCTCCGGCCGGGAGAGGACTTGCCTCAAAGGCTGGTTAGTGAAGACCTTTATTGAGTGGGCGAGGAAGTAAGGCCAGAGCCTTCTTGCGTACGAGACGAGGGCCAAAGCCAATTTCTCAAGAGCAAGGTACCGAAGCTCTGCTCCTTAGAGGGCTCGGCTTATGTAGTAGACATGCTTCTGAATACCGCCTTGCTCCTGGACGAGGATGGCGCTGACAGCTGTTTCGGATACTGCGAGGTAGAGAAATAGTGGCTCTCCATGAACCGGTTTGGACATGATGGGAACGTTGGAGAGATAGACCTTCAGCTGCTCGAAGGCCGACTGGCACTCGTCAGTCCAAGAGAAGCTATTGGTCTTGTTCAGAAGCTTGAAGAAGGGAAAGCAATAATCTGCTGCCCTCGACATGAAGCGGCTTAAGGCGGCAATCCTTCCGTTCAGCTTTTGGACCTCTCGGATGTTAGCCGGAGGGCGCATTTGAATGATAGCCGAGACCTTTGCGGGATTAGCTTCCACCCCTCGGCGAGTGACCTTATAGCCGAGAAACTTTCCGGAGGCCACGCCGAAGGCGCACTTGGCTGGATTCAGCTTCATTTTGTATCTGCGCAGAGCATAAAACGTCTCGGTCAAGTCAGCCAGATGGTCTGCAGCGACGTGGCTTTTCACCAGCATGTCGTCGATGTAGACTTCCATGTTGCGACCGAGCTGCGGAGCAAATATTCTGTTGACGAGGCGTTGATATGTTGCTCCGGCATTCTTCAGGCCGAAGGGCATTCGGGTATAGCAGTATAGACCGAGATCAGTTGTGAAGCTGGTCTTGCTTTCATCCTCCGGATGCATTCGGATCTGATGATAGCCTGAGTAAGCGTCGAGGAAGCTAAGTAGCTCGTGGCCGGAGGTAGAGTCCACCACCTGATCTGTCCGAGGTAGCGGGAAGCTATCCATCGGACAGGCTTTGTTGAGGTTGGTGAAATCCACACACATCCGCCACTTGCCATCCTTCTTCGGCACCATTACCACATTGGCGATCCAGTCAGGATGATGCACCTCTCGGAGATGCCCGACGTCCAGCCCTTTTTGTACTTCGGCTTGGATGGCCGCCCTTCTTTCCTGATTGAAGGTGCATCGCTTCTGCTTGACCGGGGGATGATTGGGATCGACATGTAGCCGACGCTCCGCTATCTCCAGGTCGACTCCGGGCATGTCTGCAAGAGACCAGGCGAAGACGTCGAGGTTCTCTTTTAGGAACTCGGCAAGTCTTTCGGCCTCAATCTTCGCTAGGCCGGAGCCTATCATAAGAGTTCGGCCTTCTCCTCCCGGAACCGGGATGGCGATAAGTCCTTCTCCTGGGGACGCCTCGGCCGAAGATTCGATTGACAGGGATTCGGCTGCAGCCTTCCCTTTAACTGAGATCATATAACACTGCCAAGCTGCTTCTTGATTCCCCTTAGCTTCACCGATTCCATGACTGGTATGGAATTTCAGCTTTTGGTGGAAGGACGAGGGTACAGCTCCGATTCCGCCGATTAACCTTCGGCCAAAGATGGCGTTGTAGGCTGAATCGACCTTGACAACCGCAAAATCCGTTTCGACAGTCAGTTGCCGAGGAGCCGAACCTATTGTTACTGGGAGCCGGACGATGCCTTCTACTCGGCAGGGTGAACCGTTAAAACCGAATAGAGGCCCCCAGTGAGGCTTCATATCAGCCTCATTCAAGCTCATTTTTACAAAACAATCGTAAAATAATACATTTGGGGCACTTCCATTATCGACAAAAATACGATGAACATCGTAGCTATTTATTACAGCATTTACAACGAGGGCGTCGTCGTGAGGAATCTCAATATCGGTCAGATCCTCTTGGCCGAAGGTAGTGTCTTCTTGACGAGACCGCTTCGGCTCGGCATCGACCACTACTACTGTTGTAGAGCCGAGCTGACGACGCCTCGATCCTTCTCCCGGTCCACTGGATATCATCATAATTGACCCAGCACTGGGTCGTTGGTGCGATGTTTCTATCGGGGCCGAGGTGGCCTTCGGCTGAGGAGCGGCATCTTTGCTCGGGAGTTGTCGCGACCTGGCCGCTTCATGGATGTCCCGGTTTTGTTGCTGTTGAGGCTGCTCTCGCCGGTATTGTGGCAATCGGCCCTCTCTGATGAGGCGATCAATTTCCTCCCGAAGGTGCCGGCATTCGTCAGTCGAATGGCCGATCTCCCGATAGTATTCACAATATTTGCGGGGGTCCCTTCGGCGAAGATCTGTATTGATGCGCTCCGGCTGCCGAAGCATGCCTTTTACCTCCATAAGCATTCGGGAAGGGGGAGCGGGTAGCGGCAGGTACCGCGGCTGCGGATCCCGTCGCTTGTCTCGGTCCCACTCCTCCCTCCAATATCGCTTGCGAGAGGGTTCCTGGTCTTCAGGTCGAGGACGAACCGCGAGTGGTATAGGTGCCGATGCTGCCTCGGCAGTACTCTTGCCCTTGGACATCATCAGGGCTTCTCGATTGATGTACTTGTGGGCCCGAGCTACGAGATCCTGGAAGGTGGAGGGATGGCGCTTCCCAATAGAGCTGAGAAGCCCTTCGTCCAGGCACCCACTGATTACGGCCGAGACCGCAATCGAACTGTCCAGGTTTAAGATTTGGGCAGCTTCGGCCCGGAATTTGGTAAAATATTCTTGGAGGGTCTCGGTCGGTCCTTGCCGAATGGCTAGCAGACTGGCCGAGGTTTTGCACTGCCGGGTGGCATCATAGAACTGGTCGATGAACAATTGGCCCAACTGGACTAAAGAGTGGATAGAATTGGGGGCCAATGTCTCGAACCAGGTTAAAGCTGTTTTTTCAAGAGTGAGGGGGAAGAGACGGCAGCGGACTGCCTCAGAGACCCCTCGGACAGAGAGGTAAGTGTTGAACCTCTGGAAGTGGCAGACCGGATCTGTCATTCCATCATAGAAAGGGCCTTCGGCAGTTTAAAGTTGGGAGGTACCTCGGTGGCTAGAAGCTCTGGCGAGAACGGAGTTTGCTCCAGAATGGTGCTGGCGAGCGGCACTCCGTACGGCCGAGATACCATTTGCTGCATCTCTTTCCTCATTGCCGTCAGCCGCCGGTCCAAGTCCGGGGTGGTTGAAGTAGTGACCGATCGTTCTTCAGTCCTGGCTGGATGAAACTCGGACGAAGCATAGCCTTGCTCCGTTATAATGTGGCCGGCGCGAGGGACTCGGGAAGGCGGTGCCAAGGGCTCGCTGCGTGCCGTTGCGACCTCGTCAGGGAAGACCTGCGAGGGCGTTGGCCGAAGCCTTGCCTCTTGGACTAGGCAGAATGGAGGAGGCGGTACTTGTTGGGGGAGCTGGCCCAGCAACCCCATGCGCTGGGCGATGGCAGATATCATGTCTCACAGAGGCGCCAAAGAAGTAACGGTGGCAGCCAGTGTCGCCACCTGTTGTTGAAGTTCCTCCATCCGATTGTCTCTGGGAGTGAGGGACTTCGGTATGACAGGAAGGGCAGCACCTTGCGGTGGAACAGATGGGGCACCTTCGGAATGAAGCGGCGGTGCTGAAGTCGCCCGTGTCTCTGCCTCGTCTTACCAGGATCGTCTGGTTACTGGACGATGAGACATGACTTCTTGTTAGTTTTCCCACACACAACGCCTTTTTGTGATGTAGCCGAAGCTATCACGGTCGGATTCCGGGGCTGGAATCCGAAGATTGGACCCGAAGCTGGATCGGATCGGTGAAGAGGACCGACAGGGATCCAGAACGAGGGGAGGGCGGAGACGGGGCCGAGGATCCGAGGCCAAGAGGTACCCGGGCGAGGGCTCGCCAGGAGCGAAGCCGAGACTCCCTCGGATGAAGCGGACCGGCCTGCGGAAGGCGTGGCCGAGGCTCCTCCGGACGAGGCGGAGGCAAACCAGCCTGCGGAAGGCGTCGAAACCGGAGGGAGAAGACCCGAAGTCGGCGGCCGAGACCGACTCAGAGAGGTCGGCGAAGATTCAAACCGAAGCCCCTGCAGAAGAGGGGAAAGAAGAAGAAAAACCAGTCAATAGGAGTCCCGGGCTTCGGCCCTAAGGAACCCCCTCCGACGGCTAAGTTAGCTTCTGAAGATGATTCGATTCAGAAGTTAGAGAAGAGGAAGAAGTAGCTTTAATGCTTTTTGGACTTCCTTGGGTTCTCGAAGACATACCTTTGGTAATAAATAGCCGTGTATTTATAGCGGAGGATAGAGATTGCTTAATGGTGGCAGCCGATATAGGACTATGTTCTCGGTTTGCTGGTAAATCGCCATAGTGCCTAACCCTCCCACCGGAGTGGGCCGGAGACTGCTGGGCCGAAGGGGGTTGGGCCGCTCATGGGCCAGATGCCGCTTAGTGGGCTGGAGCCTACTGGGCTGAGGGCTGCTGAGCTGCTAATGGGCCGAAGGCTATTGGGCCGAGGACCACTGGACTGCTTACTGGGCCGAAGGCTGCTGGGCAGCTAATGGGCCGAAGGCTGCCAGTGGGCCTTTTACTGCTGCTGTCGGACTGATCTCAGTGTTGGGCTTGTTTTAATGGGCCGAATCGGATTCTGCCCCATCAATTAGTATTCCCATAAAAGGATGGGAGCATCTGAATGGTGCTAGATTTAATTTCATATTGATTGGCTAGATTCTGAAGAAGATGAATACAGGATGAAGGTTAATATCGATTTGAAATGAAATAGTCCTTCATTTGCTTTGGTGGGTCCTGATTATCAGCCATTTGATCTTGTGGTGGATTTCTTTGATGTAGGATTCTTTCTATTTCAGCAAATGGTCCTAGAAGGTTAGGGTTTTGAGATCTCCTACCTTGCATACACTAGGACTGATAGAGAGAGGATGGATTTGAATTTTGTTTTCTATTTCTTGTTTTTTTTTTTAAAATGCAAACAATTTTGTCAAACAAATTATCCTAATGATCTAATGTTAACCTAGACTCTCTATGTGAATTTTCTTACAAGGTGAATGGAGTCCACCTCAAGTCACAACCACAATCAATCAACGGACAGGTAAGAGGTGGGGTAGTGGGAGGCTCCCCCTACTTTCGTAGGGACCTAATTAGAGAACCACTTTCCCGCTTAGGCGTTTGCCTTTTCAACCTCTAGCCTAGACACTGTTGCCAAAAATGAAGGCAACCCGAAATTTAAACCACTCACGGTGTAAACCCTAGATTCTCTTTCAACTTGCTTTTAATTGGATTAGGAAATGCCAATGCAAGGAAGGTGATTTGTGGGATAAGGAAGGGTGATCAAATCCCTACCTTATGTGGTTAAAGTTGTTGCCCTTAAAGTCTTTTTGAATGCAATACAAGGCAATAAGCAAATCAATGCAGGGTGTGTTGATGCAATCATGAATGACTTGCTAAAATTGAAACACGTACCTTTCCCTCGCAATCTTCAACAATTTATGGAAATAACTGTGCAAGGAAACTAGCTCATGCTTTCCTAGAATGATGAATGCCTAGCATGGAAGGTTTCTAATCTTGACATGAAGGTTTTTAAATTTAGATGTTCTTCTTTTGTTCCTTTTTTAGTTAATGATTTCGCTTTCCTTTTTTTTTTTTTTTTCAATATACCTGCAAAAATAAGAAAAAGAAGGTTAGCTAAAGAATAATTACACTAAATCCAAGATAATCAAAATTAAAAATCTAATTCCCCGGCAACGGCACCAAAAATTGATCGTTCCAAATTGTGCGTCGTTAAACACTCATAAGAACGTTCAATCTAAATTTATTCGGCTCATT
Source organism: Zantedeschia hybrid cultivar (assembly GCA_030544215.1). Classification (NCBI taxonomy): domain Eukaryota; kingdom Viridiplantae; phylum Streptophyta; class Magnoliopsida; order Alismatales; family Araceae; genus Zantedeschia; species Zantedeschia hybrid cultivar. Next base: position 39,540,316 of record JARZZO010000011.1, on the reverse strand, counting down.
TAAATTTAATTTTGAAAATTAATAATGGTGAGTCCGAGTCGATTCACAGGGAGATAAAATTTTTAACTTTGAAAACTTTGGAATTTAATTAATCAAAAAAAAAATTTGACAATTGTTTAGGATTTTTTAATGCTTTAAAATTCAATTATTCTAAAAATAACAACAACCTAAATTAACTAGTTATACTAAATTATTAACTACTTAATTAAACCGTACACAAGCTAATTAACTAAAATTAAAAAGAAATATAATTAACTAAACTAATTCCAAGTAAACAAGCAAACACCCCTAATGTAATGAGGAAATAAACATTAACTGAATAAAAATTGAATAAAATTTTCATTAACCACTAACCTTTTAATAGTAACGATACTTATCTAAACTAACAAGAATAATTAATGAAAAAAAATTAAATAAACAACATATGCAGTAAATAGGCGCTTGGAGGAGCTTCTGCTAGGCTTCGGCGCACTGAACCGCGAAGGAGAGGAGGATGGCGCACTAGACCGGCCTGAGGTGTGCCTGGCTGGAGCAGCTGCTGTGAAGCTTGCAGGCGCGTGGGAGCTTGCAGCAGCTTCAGGCGTGGAGAACGTGCATGCATGCACGGTGCTGCTGGCTGGTGGAGGTGGAGAGGCCGGCGGTGCTTCAGGCGCAGTGGACCGCAGGTTTGCTGCTGGATGGTGGATGTGTTGCTGGCTACGTGGAGAGCTTCAGGTTGCTGGTGCACCGGGAGCATGCATGGGCGGGCTGGTGGATGCTGCGAACTTCAGCTGGCTCGTGCATGGGCAACGCGTGGACTTGCATGCACGTCGCAGTGGAGGACTTGGGATGTGCTGGCTTATGGTGGAGAGGCTTGCTGCAGCTTCAGCGAATGTGGAGGCTCACAGCCGGCTATGTGCAGGTGCGGTGGAGCTTGCCGACAGCTGCAGACGTGTGGAAGTGCATGCAGGTGCGTGGAGGAGCTGCTGTGAAGCTTTGCCGCGTGGGGGATTGCAGTTGCGGTGCTGCGGGCATGCATGCATGCGTGCTGTTGCTGGAGGAGGCCGGCTTCACCGCAGCTGCTTGCAGGTGCGTGGATATTGCTGCTGGAAGCACTGCCGCGTAAAGCTGCTGGGGCGGTGTTGGGGGTGCACCGGACGTGGAGAGGAGATAGAGAGAGAGACAGCGAGGGAGAGGCTGAGAAGACGAGGAGAAAACGGGGAGAGAGGGAGTCTGCCGGAGAGAGAGGGAATAAGGGAGAGAAAGAAAAACCGAGAGAAAGAGAAGGCGCTGTAGAAAACAAGAGAAGAGAGAGGGAGGAAGAGAGAGGCGTGGGAGAAAGAGAGAGGGAGAGTCTGCCGGGGGAGAGGAGGAATCGAAAGAGAGAAGCTGTGGAGGGGGGTTGGAAAAGGAGAAGAAGAGAGGGATACGGCTGCCGGAGAGGAGTTGGAAAAGGAGAGAGAGGGTGCGTAGGAAGCTGGAAAATCCGAGAGAGAGAGAGAGTTAGAGAGTGAGAGGCTGAGAAGAGGAGGAGTCGGCTGCGGGCAGGAAGAGAAAGAAGGAGAAAAAGAAACCGAGAGAGAGGAGGATGTGTGGAGTAGGAGAAAACGAAGAGGAAGAAGAGGGCGGCTACTGGGAATTGGAGAAGGAGGAATACGGATGCTGGAAAATACGAGAGAGAGAGAGAGACTAGGAATTAGAGAGTTGCTGCGAAGAGGAGGAGGTGGCTGCGGGGGAGAGAGGTTAATATAGAGAGGAAGAGAGGCGTGGGAAGGAAACTGGAGAAGAAGTAGGGTTGCGGTTAGGAAATTGGAGAGAAGGAAAGAAATAGAGGGTTTTGAGAAACTCCAGAGAAAGAAGGAATCAGAGGGTTTTTTTAAAAAGAAAGTAGACTTTAAGAAGGCGGCTGGCCTTTCTTGGGTTCTTCTTGGCCGTGGAATTAGGGCAAAACTAGGACCTCAAATGACATTTTTATCCCTGCTTTAATCTTTTGGACAAAATAACGTCGAATTTATAGAAATTCGAACCCTAGACCTCTCCCAAATTTTCGGAAACTCCACCAGCTGTACTGCATCATCGCCATGTCCTATTCACATAAAATAAATATAAATTAGCACATTATCATAAAAATATCATTATATTTATTTATTTCGTCTCGGTTTTGTCGAAAAACCGCAAATGCGCTATACTCCATTAATCACATGAAATGACGATGTTTTTAAGTCAGAATTTGACGAAATTGGTACCGTTGGACTTGGTACGCAATTATCTATCATTTCATACTATTTTACAGATAAAAACATGAGTATGATGCGTTTGATTGCCTTTAAATGATCAATTTAACACTTTATCAGAATGGCACCTTTGCTTTTGTCCTGGCTTGGACTAAGGCCGTATAGAAGGTCAACTTAGTATCTGGCAATGCGCATTAATTCATTCTAACTAATAACAATATAGTTGTCTGGGAACCTAAGCCTCTCCTTCTTTTCCCGATGAGAGGACAGGCAACAGTTGACTGATATAAATAGCTCCTTCAAGTCAAAACTATCAGTAACGACTTACCACGAAACGAAAAGTATAACTCATTATTTTATAATTAAATAAGTTTGATTATCTATTTTAGATTTTTGCAAGTCTCTTCCCTGTCAAGATAGAATATGTGTCAAGATTCAAATTTTCATCATTCTGATGCTATCTTTATTATGTCTCACTCTTTTGTTCGACAAATAACTCATTAATATACAATAATGAAATTATAACGGGTACAATTTAGTGGTAAAAGTGTGATTCGTCCTATTAACAACTTAAATAGTTAAAGGTTCTTTCAGTTAATATTCAAATAAGAAATTTTATTTCTTGAAAAGGTTAATCCTTTACCTCTTAATGTTACATTTGAGGAAAAATATAAATTCTCGTGATTTGTATCCAAAGGACAGTCATTTTTTAATTGACTAAAAAACATTGGATCATATGGAATCGCGAAGCATAATTATTTTTTGACTTGATTCAACTCTTCCAATTGAATGAGTATGAGTAAAGGGATAGATGGATGAAGTCAAAAGTTTTTTTTTCTAATCGTAACTAAATCTTCAATTTTTGTATTAAAAAAGGGATTAAAGCCAAATAGCTAGAAAATGGTGGCTTTGGTTTACTAGAGCCATCGACATATTGTTTTAGCTCGATAGAAACCAAATTCTTTTTTTTCTTCAGGCTTTTGCAAGTCGAAATAGGGAACGAAGTAACTAGACATATTTGGTAGAATTTTTCTCTTCTAGAAGGATCATCTATAAAGCGAGTAAGAAAAGCTGACATGGATGTTATGGATCTCATTTTTCAGATTTATGCTGACTCCCTTTTCATACAGCATAATTTTGATGCTTTTTCTTCTTGTATGTCTTAGATCTGGGAATGAAAGAAAAATTTCATGTTCGGTTCTGAATTAGAGATGTTAAAAATGATCAACCAACATCGACTATAACCCCTAGCCTTCCAAGCTAACGATGCGGGTTCGATTCCCGCAATCGCTCTATATCACTTTTATACATCCATCATTGATTCAAATATGCATTCTTATTTGCCAAAATTTTCCGCATGCAATCGTTTTGTTTTTATCCCAAAAAGAAAAGAAAACAGGAATGAAAAGCAGCGTCCATTGTCTAATGGATAGGAGTCTTCTAAACCTTTGGTATCAAGTCCCATTGGACGCAATTTATTTCCATCTATTTTTTTTGTAGATTGTTATGCCAATTATTTATTTGGTTAAATCAAAATTCGAATCAGAGACATTTCTCAATGATTACTCTTGTACTAAGAATAAGAGTAATAGAAAAAGAATCATAATTTAAGGTTTGCTCCTGAAGTAGAAACCATTCGATATGTTCCTGAATAGCCTCCTTCAAAAGGGCTTCTGCTTCCTCGGTGAATGTCTTAGTGGAAGATATAATTTCTTGGAACTAAGGTTTATTCTTTTTTAAGTATTTATGTAACTTAGCGATTAAACCATGTACCTATACAATTTCTAACGGATCAAGATATCCATTTGCTCCTGTATAAATAATAGCTATATGCTCTTCCACCGGGCCGATTGGGATTGTTTGAGCAACTCGCGTAATCGTTGGCCTTTTGCCAATTGATTCTGAGTAGTTTTATCAAGATCAGAAGCGAATTGTGCAAAGGCTTCTAATTCTCCTAATTGAGCTAATTCAAGTTTGAATTTGCCGGCTACTTGTTTCGTGGCTTTAATTTGAGCCACAGATCCTACTCTAAAGACGGAAATATCCACATTAATAATAGGTCGTATTCTAGCATTGAACAAATCGGCGGATAAGAATATTTGTCCATCTGTAATGGAAATGACATTAGTAGGAATATAAGCTGAAACGTCTCCCAATTGAGTCTCAACTATTGGTAAAGCAATCATACCTCCTTCACCCAAACGAGAACTTAATTTAGCGGCTCTTTCCAAAAGGCGTGAATGCAAATAAAAAGCATCTCCTGGATAAGCTTCATGACCTAGAGGTCCTCTTAATAGAAGAGACATTTGGCGATAAGCTTGTGCCTGTTTGGAGGGATCATCATAAATTATTGAAGTATGTCGTCTGCGGTACATAAAATATTCAGCCAAAGCTGCTCCTGTATAAGGAGCGAGGTATTGTAATGTAGCAGGTGAATCCGCCATTTCCGCTACCACAATAGTGTATTCCATAGCCCCCCATTCCTGGAAAGTAGTCACTACTTGAGCTACGGAAGATGCTTTTTGACCAATAGCTACATAAACGCATATTACATTTTGACCTTTTTTTATTTAGAATCGTATCTATAGCTACTATTGTTTTACCAGTCTATCTATCCCCAATAATTAATTCTCGCTAACCGCGTCCTATAGGTATCAATCATCGAATCAATAGAAATAAGCCTTGTTTGAAGAGGCTCATATATGGAATGTCTAGAAAGAATACCCTTTGCAGGAGACTAAATTCAGCGAGATTCAGAAGCTGAAATTTCTCCTCTTCCATCAATATGTTTTGCTAGAGCATTTATAACACGACCCAAATAAACCTCACTTACCGGTATCTGAGCAATTTTCCCTGTTGCTTTGACAGAACTTCCCTCTTGTATCATCAAACCATCGCCCATTAACACAGCGCCAACATTATTTGATTCCAAATTCAAAGCAAAGTCCTTCTTCAAATTGTACTAATTCCTCTGCCATTACTTCATCAAGACCATGAATACGAGCAATTCCGGCACCCACTTGAAGTACAGTGCCGGTATTCACAACCTTGACTTTTAAGTTATATTGTTCAATACGTTCGTGGATAATATTACTAATTTCGTCGGCTTGAAGGGTTCCCATTAGCGTCTATTAATTCTTTTTCGGAAGGAAAGGAAAAAAAAAAAACACCTAAATTCTAAACTCAAAGAAAAGGACTATTCTTCCATAGCCCCGAGAATGCCAATATTAGCACTAATGGTATGAAAATGTAACTCACTATTCAAACAATTTTTCAGAGTACCTAGAGCTCCTTGTAAGGCTTGTTGGAAAACTCGTTGTCGGACTTGATTAATCGCCCTTTGTTGTTCAAAAAGAAGGGTTTCATTTTTGTAATTTTCTAATCGTTCCAAACTATCACAAGTGGCATTAATCAAATTTCCTTTTCTTGTATATGTCTTCATTCTCATTTGCTTGAATTTCCACTGCGTGCACGGGCTTTTTCGAGCTGCTCAATAGCTTCTTTACGTAATTCTTCTGAATTTCGAATAGTACTCAAGATCCTCTGTTTTTTATTATCTAATAAATCATTTAATGAAAGTAGATTTTGTTGTTGGATTTTCTCGGTTTCTCCGGATCGCTCGCGCAGCGGAAACTAAAAAAAATACAGCGATCCGTTCCCGTTTCGAAATCTAAAATACAAGATAATCGGATTATCTGTTCTCACCGTGTGCGGATTCGAATCCGCAGCCGTTTGGTTCCGTCGGTGCGACACCGCAAGCCGCGCAAGCGCCCGACATCTAGCGAAGTCCACGCGATCCTCCCCGCGACGGATATCCTCGAGTTCGTCGTTCTTCGCAGCCCACGAAGCCTCCGCCGGTCGCCGCAATGATCGCCGCAGCGCGCGGACGATTTCCCGTCGAACGAGATTCGGAGAAGCGGCGGAGCAGATCTGGATCTGCCTGGACGCTAGAGAAGGACAGAAACTGAGGAGGGGCGGGTAGGGTTAACAGCAGCTTGGCCTGCTCAGCCCGTTCGCTATGTTTTATACTAACCGCGCGGTTTTTCATAAAAACCCCCGATTTGTATAAAACCCACTTATTTATCCATCGCCTTGAGAATCATTTGCGTGTGACCCTCTAGGCCCAAGTACCAGTCCAGTTAATGGCCCAACAAGCCCAGTGACTCCTCACTGGCTTTATTAATTAATTAATAACTCTTTATTAATCAATTAATCAATCGAATTGATGTCGCACATCGAATTCGACCAGGCCTCCGATCACGTTGGGTGCTGATGTAGCCGAAGCTATCACGACCGGATTCCGAGGCTGGAATCCGAAGTTTATGGATCCGGAGCTGGGTCGGATCGGTGCAAGAGGCCCGACGGGGATCCGGAAGGCGATGGAGGCAGAGACGAAGCCGAAGGTCCGAGGCCGAAAGTGGCTCGGTCAGATGCTGGCTTATCTCCGGAAGGCCGGGCCGAGGCTCCTTCGGTCGGGGATGCAGCCGGCGCACGGCGTCGAGACCGGTGGGAGGAATCCGAGGTCGGCGGCCGATACCGACTCGGGGAGGTCGGCGATGATTCGAACCGAACCCCTACAGGAGGGAAAGAAGAAACCTGTCAGCAGGAGTCCCGGGCTTCGGCCCTTAGGAACCCCCTCCGACGGTCAAGTTAGCTCCTGAAGATGATTCGATTCAGAAGGTAAAGAGTAGCTTTAATGCTTTTTGGACTATAGTCCTTGAGGGTCTCGGAGGCATAGAATTGCATACCTTTGGCAATAAATAGCGGTGTATTTATAGCAGAGGATACAGGATGGTTAACGGTGACAGCCGATATAGGACTATGTCCGGGCTTACTGGTAAACCGCCATAGTGCCTAGTCCTCCACCGGAGTGGGCCGGACTCGGCTATCGGGCCGAACGGGGTTGGACCGCTGATGGGCCGAAGCCTGCTGGGCCTGGGGCTGCCGGGCTGCTACCGGGCCGTAGGCTGATGGGCCGCTGACGGGCTGAAGCCTGTTGGGCCGGGAGCAACGGTGCCGCTTACGGGCCGAGGGCTGTTGGGCCGCTGATGGGCCGAAGGCTCCCTGAGGGCCTAGTACTGCTGCTGCTGGGCTGAACTGGGTTTGGGCTTGTTTTAATGGGCCGAATCGGATTCTGCCTCATCACATAGCCCCCCACTCTTGTCTTCCTCAGTTCTGAGATGGCGAGAGTATAGCCCGAAGCTGGTTGGGGAATAGCGTAACAGGTGCTTTACCCGAAGCTTTCTGTTCCTCTTATTGAAAAAGAGGGTGCCCTCGGTCGGCCGAGGGTTAAGTAGCTGCTTCGTCTTCATTCAGGATGGCGACGAAGGCCTGTGCCTCTGAGAGCGAAGGGCCGAGCCCTCTGACTCGCGTCAGACTTCATTAAATGGACGGGACGGGCGTCGCTTCGCGAAGAAGCACGGGACACGCGTCGCGCATCCGGCCGCTCCGTAAAAAGCACAAAAGGATCCTGACCGCTCGCGGGTCGCGGATCTCCTCGGCTCTCTGCCCGAGGTTCTACTCGGATTGCCGCCGCTCCCTTCTCCGGCACGCGGATCGGGACACGTGGCGGGCATCCGAGTGATCAGCCGAAGGGTCGGAGCGCTTTCGGCCGTTGATCATTCTGCTTCAAGTCCCGGAGCCTGCCCGTCATCATTGCCGAAGGACGGTACACGTGGCGGGCATCCGAGAGGAGCGGCGAGACGACGGGGACGATCTCGGCCGTCGGCCTTGGCAGGAAGGGCTTCAAACGGGGCCTATAAATATGAGCCCTTCGCAGAACACTGTTCTTCTTCCTGCTTCTGCGTCTGCGTTGCTTTGCGATCACCTGAGCTCTCCCTCCTCTTTGGCGAAGGGCTAGCTTCTCTGAAGGCGTCGTCCGAGCTTGCTGGCCATCGTGGGAAGATCTACATCCCTCGGAGCGCTTCGTTGGCGGAGTTGTGTGATTTGAGAAGCTGCGCTCGGTCCAGGAGAGATCTTTTCCCCCTTGAGAGTAAGCCTTGATCTCCTTTCTTGCCTTCCCGACCTTATGGTCCGTAGCTCTTCTTCGAGCGAAATTACTCCTTCGGACGAGGAATATACTCCGTCTCATTCCCCCAAGTCTTCTGTGTCATCTCCCTATACTCTGGACTCCCTAGCCTCTATAATGTCCGGAGAGCCCGAAGCTTCCGGGGCCGAGGCCTCCGAGGCCAAGGCGTCCGAGAAGGTTCGAACTCCGGGCCAGGCTTCCACCTCGGGACGTCGTCGTCCCGAGACTGCTTCGGAAGCAGCCTGTGCCCTTTCGGACGAAGAGGTTAGCAACCTTGCTTCGTACTTCCAGCTTCCTTCATGGATGACGCCTTATCGGCCTGGTTCCACCACCAGAGCCAACACTCCCCGCCCGGGTACCTTTCTATCTATGAGGATAGCTTCCAGGCGGGCTTTCGTCTTCCTCTCCCCACTTTCGTCATTAATCTCCTTTGCTTCTACGGGCTGGCCCCGTCTCAGTTTTTTCCCAATTCTTGGCGCACCGTATACGGCTTTTTGGCTGTGTTCGCCCGTATACGAACTGTTCCTTCCATCAACATCTTCCGCTACCTCTTCAAAATCCAGAGGCAGGGGAAATCCGAATGGTATTGCTTCGTCCCTCGGATCGAGCGAAGCATTTTCTCCGGGAAGCCCTCGTCCATCCACGGCTGGAAGAGGAAGTTTATCCTCATTTCGCTGCCGGAGAACGAGAAGAGCGTGTGGCCCTTCCCTACCGAATGGGCGCCGCTGGCCGCAGGCCTCTCGGATCCTCCCGTCCTGACCTCCGCCCAGAGCACCCTTGTGGGCCACATCCAGGCTATGGCCCCGTACGACATCTGGGGGCTCCTTAGCAAGGCGGAGCTGTTTGTGAACGCCAGGGTATGGCCGGACCCTCAGATCGATCCGGAGCGGGCCTTCCCTTACCTTCCTCCTGGGGAGACTCCGCAGGGGAGCGAAGGAAGTGCCGAGGCCGCTCCTCCGGCCGACGAGGTTGCTGAAGCTTTGGCCGAGGGTAAGTCGGTTGTAAGTTGTAACTTCTGTGCTATTCGTTTCTAACACGTCTTCCCTTGCTTGCAGCAATGTCCGGGATCGAGGCCCTCCTGGAACGGATAGCCGAGCAGTGCGGCCAAGGCCAGCTACGACCCCCGCAGGCGGCAGGCGGGTCGGGACGCGGCGTTGTGGCCCCGAGCGCTCGAGCCGGGATCGCCATGACTGCGGCCTCCTCCGAGGGCCGTGCTGCTGCCGCCGCTCTCGAGAGGGACCGAAAGACCAAATCTGCCGCCCGAAGGGGTGGCCGATCGTCGAAGCGTCCTCGGGCGGAAGAGCCTGAAGAGGCAGAACCCGCCCCGTTGGTCAGGAGAACCGCCGGGGCCCGAAGGGCCGCAAGGCTGGCGTCCCCCGAGGCGCCGAGGGGCGACTCTCCTCCGGCCGCGATGGCTGGAGCAGAGCACGAGGGTGCCGGGTCGCGGGCGCCTTGCGCGCAGGAGCGCGAGCTATGGGTCCCTGAGCCGGGGATCTACAGAGATGAGAGCATAGAGGACTCTCAGACGTGCCTCCGTCTGCTCCGCAGTCTTACTCTCCCTTCGGCCCTTGTGGAGCTGAAGGACTACTTGGTCACCGATCTGGCGGCGATGAGCGCCCGATTGGCGGTCCAGGTAAGAAGCTTCTGAGTGTGCTTCAGTCTAGCTTTCCTTAGCTTCAATTTTTGCTGATCCTTGTCTGCTATCGGTCCGTAGGCCGCGGTTACGGGTAGCGTCCTGCTTCACCATCAGGAGCTGCTCCGAGACAGGCTCCTGGAGGCCGAGAGGGCGTCGGCCTCGGCGGGTTCGGGTGAGGGCCCTTCGGCGGGGCCTAACATCGAGCCCATGATTGACGGGCTTGTGGCCACGAACGCCCGGACGCGGGCGCAGCTGGAGGAGATGGCAGCAGAGGCCCGTGCTTCTGCCGAGGCCAAGACGAAGGCCGAGCAGGAGAAGGAAGAGGCCGAGCGGGAGCTTTCTGCGGCCCAGGCTGAGATCCGGGCCCTTAAGGCCCAGATCCAGGACAAGGACGCCCGGCAGGCTTCGGAAAATCGCCGCCATGCCGAGGAGATGTCGGCCCTGAAGCAGGAGCTGGAGGAGGCGATGGATTCGGCAGTGGCTGATTATAAGGCCAGTCCGGACTACGTCGAAGAAATAATTCAAGCCCAGTTTATGGCGGCCTCCTCGGTGTTCGACATCGGGCTGGCCGTCGCCCAGAAGGCCTGTCCGAGCGTGGACCTCACCGGGCTTGCCTTGCCGACGGGTGAGGAAGCCAATGAGCTCCTATCTTGGTGGAAGGAGCTTATGGCTGAGAGGGCCCCGGTCCCGGCGGAAGGCGATGAGGCCGTACCAGCCGAGGAGGCCCCTGTCGAAGCTGCCCCGCATGACGCTGTGCAGATCGTCGATTCCCCTTGTCCCTCTTCTGGCCGAAACCCAGTTGAAGTGGAGGGGGTTGCCGAGGACTGACACGAGGGCTTGCCCCGGTTTTTGCTTTTCTTTTTATGTAAGCCTGCGGCCAGGTGGATGGCCGGTTTTGTACTTCCTTTACTGTATATATACAAGGAGTATTTTTGGTTTTACCTTGGTGTTCGTGCACGGTCGACCGAATCTGGCTTTTCAGAAATCCGACGTCCTGTTGTACGCTATAGTTTGCAAGGCCGAGACCCGATGTAGGTTCGGATAGAAAGTTGATAAAATATCGCCACAGATAGTATATACAGCCGGGGCCTTTACTAACGTGGTTCATATGACCCGTAGGGATATCCTGTCGCTTCGAGGCGGTTTGCGTGGCCGAAGCCACTTCCGGCTTTGTCTCGTACAGACTTAGAAATCCATGCCGCTTCCGATACGGTTCGCATGGCCGAAGCCACTCCCGGTACGGTTTATACGGACTTAGAGAATACAATGCCGCTTCCCGATCGGTACGGGTTATTTTGCGGACTTATAAATATACCGCGCCGCTTCCCGAACCGGTACACATGGCCGAAGCCACTCTCGGCTCAGGTTACCTGCGGGCTTAGAAAACCATGCCGCTTCCCGATCGGTACGGGTTACTTGCAGACTTAGAAATATACCGCGCCGCTTCCCGAACCGGTACACATGGCCGAAGCCACTCTCGGTTCAGGTTACCCGCGGGCTTAGAAAACCATGCCGCTTCCCGATCGGTACGGGTTACTTGCGGACTTAGAAATATACCGCGCCGCTTCCCGAACCGGTACACATGGCCGAAGCCACTCTCGGTTCAGGTTACCCGCGGGCTTAGAAAAACCATGCCGCTTCCCGATCGGTACGGGTTACTTGCGGACTGAGAAAATACAATGCCGCTTCCCGATCAGTATGGGTTACTTGCGGACTTAGAAATATACCGCGCCGCTTTCCGAACCGGTACACATGGCCGAAGCCACTCTCGGCTCAGGTTACCTGCGGGCTTAGAAAACCATGCCGCTTCCCGATCGGTACGGGTTACTTGCGGACTTAGAAAATACAATGCCGCTTCCCGATCGGTATGGGTTACTTGCGGACTTAGAGAATACAATGCCGCTTCCCGAACCGGTACACATGGCCGAAACCACTCTCGGTTCAGGTTACCTGCGGGCTTAGAAAACCATGCTTCCTGAAGAAGGGTCCTTTATTCATAGCTTCCGGCCGAAAGTCCGGAAAAAGGTGATTTACATAAAATAACGCCGAAGGCGCTCTACATTCCAGATGCGAGGGAGAGGCTGGCCCGAAAGGGTTTCCAACCGATAAGCCCCTCGTCTGATTACTTCTTTGACCCGATAAGGCCCCTCCCAGTTGGGGGCAAGCTTTCCTGAGGCTTCGGCCGGTTTGGAAGCATGAGCATTTCTCAACACGAGGCTCCCGATTTCAAAGCTCCGGGGCTTCACTCGAGTGTTGTGGTACTTGGCCATGCGCTGCTGATAAGCTGCTAGCCGGATACGAGACTTATCTCGGGTCTCTTCAATGAGGTCCAGATGATCTTTCAAGCCTTCTTCGTTGGTCTCCGGATTGTAGGCAACGACTCTGGGAGAGGAGAGGCCGATTTCTACTGGAATGACGGCCTCTATCCCATAAGCCATGCGAAATGGAGTTTCGCCGGTAGGAGTTCGGCTCGTTGTCCGATAGGCCCACAGAACACTCAGCAGCTCCTCTACCCATCGGCCTTTGGCTTCGCCGAGGCGAGTTTTCAGTCCCTGCAGCAGGCTTCGGTTAGTGACTTCGACCTGGCCATTTGCCCGAGGGTGAGCCACCGAAGTGAATTTGTGGAGTATGCCGAAGCTGGCGCATTTGTTGCTGAATCGTCGGCTGTCGAACTGCTTTCCATTATCCGAGATGATGGCCCGGGGGATGCCGAACCGGCAGATGATGGACTTCCATACGAAGTTCCAAGCATTGCCATCGGTTATTGACGCGAGGGGTTCGGCTTCTACCCACTTAGTAAAATAATCTACCGCCACGATGAGGAATTTTCTTTGGCCGGTGGCGATGGGAAAAGGCCCCAGGAGGTCGATTCCCCATTGAGCGAAAGGCCAGGTGGGTCAGATAAGGGGGTCAGAAGGGTGGCTGGCTGGTGGATGAGGGAGCTAAACCTCTGGCACTGGTCACAGCGCTGTACGAGGGCTAAAGCGTCCTCTCGGAGCGTCGGCCACCAGTAGCCTTGCCTTAGAAGCTTGTGAGCCAGGGTCCTTCCTCCCGCATGCGCGCCGCATACCCCTTCATGTACTTCTCTCATGGCGTAGTCGGCTTCAACCGGGCCGAGGCATCGCAGCAGCGGTCGGCCGAAGGACTTCTTGTATGACACCCCGTCCAGAAGAAGGAAATGGGATGAGCGTTGCCGAATGTGCTTCGCCTCCCTTGAGTCTGGCGGGACTTCTCCTCGGAGGAGAAAAGCGACGAGGGGAGTCATCCACGTCTCGGCTTCGGCCTCAGTGACCTGCATGTCTTCAGGCTCGCCGAGGCTTGGTTCGGCGAGTTCCTCCACTAGGATCATTCGGCCTCCTCCCCCGTCTTGAGTCGACGCCAGCCAGGAAAGTGCATCGGCTCGGGCATTCTCGGCTCTCGGGATCCTCACGATTTCATAAGAATCGAATTGAGCGAGGATCTTGCGAGTCACCTGGAGATAAGATGCCATGATCGCGTCCCGAGCCTCGTATTCTCCAGAAATGTGGCTGGCGATCAGCTGAGAATCACTGAAGGCCTTCAGATTCCTGGCGCCGAGCTTCTTCGCGGCCCAGAGGCCAGAAATGAGAGCTTCGTATTCGGCGGCGTTGTTAGTTGCTGGAAAGGAGAAACGCAAGGCGTACTCCGTGACGACTCCTTCGGGCGATGCTAGGATCCACCCGGCGCAGCTGCCCGTGGAGCACGCGGAGCCGTCTACAAAGAGTTGCCATTCGTCTGCTGGCGTAGGAGCCGAAGTGGCCTCGGCTTCGGGCACATCGGGTTTCGGCTGAAGTGCCGAGGAAGCGCCGGGGGTGAGTTCGGCGATGAAGTCTGCCAACGCCTGAGCTTTTATCGCTACCCGAGGTTCGTAGGAGATGTTGAACTCTCCTAGCTCAATCGCCCATTTCGCCAGTCTGCCGGACACCTCTGGCCGGGAGAGAACCTGCCTCAGGGGCTGGTCGGTGAGAACCCTTACTGAATGAGCCAGAAAATAAGGCCGGAGCCTCCTCGCGGACGAGACGAGGGCCAGAGCCAACTTCTCCAGGGCAAGATACCGGAGTTCTGCTCCTTGAAGGGCTCGGCTGGTATAGTAAACCGGCTTCTGAACGCCATCTTGCTCTCGGACGAGGACGGCGCTGAGAGCCGTTTCGGAGACTGCGAGGTACAGGCTCAGAGGTTCCCCGGGAACCGGCTTGGACAGAACGGGGACTTTGGAGAGGTAGGCCTTCAGCTGGTCGAAGGCTGCTTGGCACTCATCCGTCCAGTCGAAACAATTGGCCTTCTTCAGCAGCTTGAAGAAGGGGAAACAGTAGTCTGCCGCCCTCAACATGAAGCGGCTTAGGGCTGCGATCCTCCCGTTCAGCTTCTGCACCTCTCGGAGGTTTGCCGGGGGGCGCATTTGGATGATGGCCGAAACCTTTTCGGGATTAGCCTCTACCCCTCGGCGAGTAACCATGTAGCCGAGGAACTTCCCGGAGGCTACCCCGAAGGCGCATTTGGCCGGATTCAGCTTCATCTTGTACCGCCGTAGGGCGGAGAATGTCTCGGCCAAGTGTTCTGCGGCGACGCGGCTTTTGACCAACATGTCGTCTATGTAGACTTCCATGTTGCGGCCGAGCTGTGGAGCGAACACTTTGTTGACCAGGCGCTGATATGTCGCGCCGGCGTTCTTCAAACCGAAGGGCATCCAGGTATAGCAATACAGGCCCAGATCGGTTGTGAAGCTAGTTTTGTTCTCATCATCCTGATGCATCCGGATCTGGTGATAGCCTGAATAGGCGTCGAGGAAGCTTAAGAGCTCGTGGCCGGAGGTTGCATCCACCACCTGGTCTATCCGAGGCAGCGGGAAGCTATCCATCGGACAGGCCTTGTTGAGGTTGGTGAAATCTACGCACATTCTCCATTTGCCATCCTTCTTTGGCACCATTACCACGTTGGCGATCCAGTCCGGATGATGCACCTCTCGGAGGTGTCCGGCGTTCAGCCCCTTTTGTACTTCGGCTTGGATGGCGGCTCTCCTTTCCTGATTGAAGGTGCGCCGCTTTTGCTTTACCGGGGGCTGCTCGGGATCGGTATGGAGTCGGTGCTCAGCTATCTCCGGGTCAACACCGGGCATGTCCGCGGGAGACCAGGCAAAAACGTCGAGGTTCTTTTTCAAGAACTCGGTAAGCTTCTCTGCTTCGGTCTTCTCCAGTCCGGAGCCTATCATTAGGGTTCGTCCTTCGCCTCCCGGAACCGGAATGGCGAGGAGTGCTTCTCCCGGGGATGCCTCGGCTGATGATTCGATTGCCAGGGTTTCGGTTGCTGCCTTCCCTTTGACCGAGATCATGTAGCATCGCCGGGCTGCTTCTTGATTCCCTCTGGCCTCGCCTATTCCATGGCTGGTATGAAACTTCAGCTTCTGATGGAAAGACGAAGGCACGGCTCCGAACCCACCGATTAGCCTTCGACCGAAGATGGCGTTGTAGGCCGAATCGATTTTTACAACGGCAAAGTTCGTTTCAACGGTTAGTTGCCGGGGGGCGGAGCCTAAAGTTACAGGGAGTCGGATAATGCCCTCTACTCGGCAGGGCGAGCCGTTAAAACCGAAGAGGGGGCCCCGGTGAGGCTTCATATTAGCCTCACTCAATCCCATCTTTTCAAAACAATCATAAAATAAGATGTTTGGGGCGCTTCCATTATCAACAAATACTCTATGTACATCGTAGCTATTTATTACAGCGTTTATGACGAGGGCGTCGTCGTGAGGGACCTGAATATCAGTCAGGTCCTCTGAGCCGAAGGTGATATCTTCTTGGCGAGGCCGCTTCGGCTCGACGTCGATCGTCGCTATAGTAGCAAAGCTGCGCTGCCGTGGCCTCGATCCTTCCCCTGGCCCTCCGGATATCATCATAATAGACCCAGAGCTAGGTTTTTGATGGGGCGCTTCTGCCGGGGCCTTCGGCTGAAGAGCGGCTTCTATCGCCGGGTGCTGCTGCGGCCTGGGCATTTCAGGGACGTCCCGGTTCCGCTGCGGCAGGGGCTGCTCCCGTCGGTACTGCGGCAGTCTTCCCTCTCAGATGAGGCGGTCGATTTCCTCCCGGAGGTGCCGGCACTCATCCGTCATGTGGCCGATCTCCCGGTGATACTCACAGTATTTGCCGGGATCCCTTCGGCGAGGATCCATCTTGATGCGGTCTGGTCGCCGGATCATGCCCTTTACCTCCATGAGCATTCGGGAAGGGGGAGCAGGTAAGGGTAGGTACCGCGGTTGCGGGTCCCGTCGCCTTTCCCTGTCCCAATCCTCCCGGCAGTACCGCTTTCGGGAGGGCTCTTGGTCTTCTGGCCGAGGTCGGGCTACCTGGGGGGCAGGCGCCGAGGCTGCTTCGGCCGCGCCTTTACCTCTGGACATCATCAGGGCCTCGCGGTTGATGTATTTATGGGCTCGGGCCACGAGGTCCTGGAAGGTAGGGGGATGGCGTTTCCCGATGGAGCCGAGGAGCCCTTCGTCCCGACACCCGCTGATCACGGCCGAGACCGCGATCGAGCTGTCGAGGTTCGGGATTTGGGCGGCCTCGGTCCGGAACTTGGTGAAGTATTCCTGAAGAGTTTCGGTGGGGCCTTGTCGAATGGCTAGCAGGCTGGCGGAGGTTTTGCATTGCCAGGTGGCATCATAAAACTGGTCGATGAATAACTGGCCCAACTGGACTAAAGAATGGATGGAGTTGGGGGCCAGTGTCTCGAACCAGGTGAGGGCGGTTTTCTCAAGAGTGAGGGGGAAAAGTCGGCAGCGCACTGCCTCGGGGACCCCTCGGACAGAGAGGTAGGTGTTGAACCTCTGGAAGTGACAGACCGGATCTGTCATTCCGTCGTAGAGGGGGCCTTTTGGCAGTTTAAAGTTAGGAGGTACCTCGACAGCCAGGAGTTCTACCGTGAACGGGGTCTGCTCCAGGATGTTGCTGGCAAGAGGTGCCCCATATGGCCGGGACACCATCTGCTGCATTTCCTTGCGCATTGCCGTCAGTCGCCGGTCCAGGTCCGGAGCGGTCGAGGTAGCGACTGATTGTCCTCCAGTCCGGTCCGGACGGAATTCCGACGAAGCATAGCCCTGCTCCGTCAGGCGGTCAGCGCGAGGAGCTCTAGCAGGCAGTGCCGAGGGCTCGCTGTGTGCCGTAGCGGTTTCGGCAGGGGAAACTGGCGCAGGAGTTGGCCGAAATCTCGCATCTTGGACCGGACAGAGTGGAGGGAGTGGTACTTGTTGAGGAAGCTGGCCCAGCAGTCCCATGCGCTGGGCGATGGTGGATACCATCTCCTGAAGGGGCGCTAGGGAGGTGACGGCTGCGGCCAGCGTAGCCACTTGCGGCTGGAGCAATCCCACCCGGTCGTCTCCTGCGGCGTGCGACTCTGGTATGACTGGCAGAGTCGCGCCTGGCGGGGCGGACGGGGCGCCTTCATAGTGTTGTAACTGCGCGGAGGCTTCCCGCGTCTCTGCTTCGCTTTGTCCGGATCGCCGGGTGACAGGTCGTTGAGACATGACTTGTTTGTTTGTTTCCTACAGACGGCGCCACGTGATGTAGCCGAAGCTATCACGACCGGATTCCAAGGCTGGAATCCGAAGTTTATGGATCCGGAGCTGGGTCGGATCGGTGCAAGAGGCCCGACAGGGATCCGGAAGGCGATGGAGGCAGAGACGAAGCCGAAGGTCTGAGGCCGAAAGTGGCTCGGTCAGATGCTGGCTTATCTCCGGAAGGCGGGGCCGAGGCTCCTTCGGTCGGGGATGCAGCCGGCGCACGGCGTCGAGACTGGTGGGAGGAATCCGAGGTCGGCGGCCGATACCGACTCGGGGAGGTCGGCGATGATTCGAACCGAACCCCTGCAGGAGGGAAAGAAGAAGAAACCTGTCAGCAGGAGTCCCGGGCTTCGGCCCTTAGGAACCCCCTCCGACGGTCAAGTTAGCTCCTGAAGATGATTCGATTCAGAAGGTAAAGAGTAGCTTTAATGCTTTTTGGACTATAGTCCTTGAGGGTCTCGGAGGCATAGAATTGCATACCTTTGGCAATAAATAGCGGTGTATTTATAGCAGAGGATAGAGGATGGTTAACGGTGACAGCCGATATAGGATTATGTCCGGACTTACTGGTAAACCGCCATAGTGCCTAGTCCTCCACCGGAGTGGGCCGGACTCGGCTACCGGGCCGAAGGGGGTTGGGCCGCTGATGGGCCGAAGCCTGCTGGGCCTGGGGCTGCCGGGCTGCTACCGGGCCGTAGGCTGATGGGCCGCTGACGAGCTGAAGCCTGTTGGGCCGGGAGCAACGGTGCCACTTACGGGCCGAGGGCTGTTGGGCCGCTGATGGGCCGAAGGCTCCCTGAGGGCCTTGTACTGCTGCTGCTGGGCTGAACTGGGTTTGGGCTTGTTTTAATGGGCCGAATCGGATTCTGCCTCATAAGGTGCCAAGCAACACCGCGTGAACCCGGAAGGTATTTGGGGTTAAGTAACCCACTCTTGGAACCTTTCCGCCGACAGTTACCGCGTGGATATAATCCTTCATTCGTACAATGCTCTCGAGTCAACTCAGGGTATGGCGAGCTGTCAAACCCTAACCGGTCGACTCACTTGGATTGGATGCTACTGATGAATATCAGAAAACTCCTGTCCGATATTATCGTCCGCCCTGGCCAGGGACTTTCGCGCATCCTTCCTAAAGCATTCTCTCTCTGAGTACCGAGAGCGAATGATTCCTTATTGACACACAATTCCCTTCGACGGTATTCCGCTGTACCCAATCCTTGGCGTATTAGAATCCCGTGGTTGGAGATTCGTAAACCAAGGTCAAAGCTCATAAGTCCGCCGGCAAGGTGTCCTCGGTGTCTCAGGTTCGAGGACTATCCACGCAACTGCGACAATAAAATCAAGCTGGTTGACAGTGAGGTACAATACCATCCAGCGATTCAGTCGGATCAGTTCAGTGAACTCATTCTCCAATGAGCACCTACAGATTCGCCTTAGTGTCTCCACACAAGTGACTTATGAGACAGTCACCCTCATCATATGAGCAGGAGTAATCTGTACTAGTCTAACCAGATATCCGATGTCCTTCTCAGATATCCTTCGACTAGGAACGATTAAGAATATGTGTGTTTAAATGATCAGTCTCATTAGTATGATCTCATCATAATCTGATCGATATAGCACATATTCACGGACTTCATTATGAAACGAGAATTAATGCGATTTACACATAATGAATATTATGCCATTATTATTAATAAAATGAACGAGATTTACATAGTCAGATTGGCTTGTAGGCCACCTAAACTAACAATCTCCCACTTGGACTAAAGCCAATCACCTTTATACAATTAGCCCATAGACTCTAGGTGACGCTCAAACACAATTTGAGCCAACGGCTTTGTCAGTGGATCTGCTACATTGTCGACGGATGGAATTCTTTCGACTACTACATCTCCTCTGGATATGATCTCTCTGATAAGGTGAAAGCGCCTCATAATATGCTTCGATTTCTGATGAGACTGCGGCTCTTTCGCTTGTCTAATGGCTCCATTGTTGTCGCACAACAGTGGAACAGGCTTAGAGATGCTGGGAACTACGCCGAGGTAGGTGATGAATTTCTTTAACCACACTGCTTCCTTGGCGGCTTCAGCTGCAGCGATGTACTCAGCTTCAGTCGTCGAATCTGCAGTGGTTACTTGCTTGGAACTCTTCCAGCACACTGCGCCTCCGTCCAAAGTAAACACGAATCCAGATGTAGACTTGCTATCATCTGGATCCGACTGGAAACTCGAGTCAGTAAAGCCTCGCAGTTTCAAGTCACCTCCTCCATAGACAAGAAACATATCCTTAGTTCTTCTCAAGTACTTAAGGATGCATTTCACTGCCTTCCAGTGCTCTTCGCCTGGATTAGCCTGAAATCTGCTCGTAACACTTAGAGCAAATGCAACATCAGGCCGTGTACATAGCATGGCATACATGATAGATCCTATGGCAGAGGCATAGGGTATCCTATCCATGAATGCCCTCTCATTAGGAGTCTTAGGAGACTGCTCCTTTGAGAGACTAATTCCATGTCTCATCGGTATGAGACCTCTCTTGAAATTTTCCATGCCAAACCTTTTGACTATGGTGTCTATGTACAAGGATTGTGTCATTCCAAGCATCCTCTTTGATCTATCTCTATAGATCCGTATTCCCAATACGTAGGATGCTTCTCCCAAATCCTTCATGGAGAAGTTTTTCGACAGCCAGATCTTTACTGATGACATCATAGCTACATCATGCCCAATGAGTAGTATGTCATCTACGTAAAGAACTAGAAAAGTGACTGCACTCCCACTGGTCTTCTTGTACACACAAGGCTCATCTTCATTCTTAATGAAGCCATAAGACTTGACAGCCTCGTCAAATCTCATGTTCTAGCTCCGGGAAGCTTGCTTCAGTCCATAAATGGACCTCTGAAGCTTGCACACTTTATCTGGAGATTCTTTGGATGTGAAACCTTCTGGTTGTATCATATACACCTCCTCCTCAAGGTTACCATTGAGGAAGGCAGTCTTCACATCTATCTGCCAGATTTCATAATCAAAATGTGCAGCAATGGCGAGCAGAACTCTGATCGACTTTATCATGGCAACTGGTGAGAAAGTCTCGTCATAGTCAATTCCTTGCCTTTGACGATATCTCTTTGCCACCAACCTTGCCTTATAAGTGTCGATCCGTCCATCAGCACCGATCTTTCTCTTAAAGATCCACTTGCAACCGATGGGTACAATACCCTCGGGCAAGTCCTCCAAGTTCCAAACTTGGTTGGTGTACATGGACTGGATTTCTGAGTTCATGGATTCTCGCCATTTCCCAGCTTCTGGGCCTTCTATGGCCTCCTGGTAGGTTTTCGAATCATCATCCTCATTATATTGTACCTTAGACTCACCTTCAGCGATATGTTCCACATATCGTTCGGGTAGTCTAGGTACTCTACCAGATCTACGAGGCTCATCTGCGTGTACCTGAATAGATTCAGGAACTGATATCTCATCTGATGATAATGCAGCTGTTTGGGGATCTGGAACCTCTTCCAGTACTATTTTACTCCCATTGTCCTCCTAGAGAAGGTATTCCTCTTCCAAGAAGACAGCTTTCCTGGCAACAAACACCTTTTGTTCACCAGGATGGTAAAAATAGTATCCAAAGGTTTCCTTTGGTTATCCCACAAACCTGCATTTATCAGTTCGTGATTCCAGCTTGTCTGGATCATGCCTCTTTACATGAGCAGGACAACCTCAGACTTTAACATGTTTAAATTCTGGTTTCCTGCCTTTCCATATCTCATATGGAGTAGAGGCCATAGACTTGCTGGGTACTCTGTTCAGTAGGTATGCTGCTGACTCTACAGCATACCCCCAGAGGGACACTGGTAATCCTGAAAAGCTCATCATGGATCGCACCATGTCCAACAAGGTGCGATTCCTCCTTTCTGATACACCATTCTTCTGTGGTGTATATGGAGGGGTCAGCTGAGAAAGGATACCATTATCCTTTAAGAATTGTGTGAAATTAGTACTCAAGTATTCTCCTCCTCGATCTGATCGAAGAGCTTTAATACTCTTTCCTAATTGCTTCTCCACCTCATTCTTGAACTCCTTGAACTTCTCAAATGCTTCCGACTTGTACTTCATTAAGTACACATAGCCGAATCTTGAGAAGTCATCAGTGAACGTGATGAAGTAAGAAAAGCCCCCTTTGGCTTGGGTGGACATTGGACCACATACATCTGAATGTATTAGTTCCAAAATGTCCTTGGCACGTTCTTCATGTCCACTAAATGGAGATTTTGCCATCTTTCCCATAAGGCAGGATTCGCATGTTGCAAACGATTCATAATCGAATGCTGTTAAGTAACTATGCTTGTGCAACTTTTGCAACCTGCTTTCGCCAATGTGCCCAAGTCTACAATGGCATATGTAGGCCTGGTTCACACAATTCTTGCTCTTCTTAAGAGCTTTGTCAATCTGAAGATTGTAATGAGAAACATTTAATAGATATAGACCGTTGACTAAAGATGCTGAAGCTATTGATTTATTACCATAATAAATCGAACAACTTCTATTCTCAATAGTCAACCTATATCCTATCTTGTCCAAACAAGATATTGATATGATGTTCTTTATTATGCTAGGAACATAATAACAATCTTCTAATAATAAGGTGTCTCCTGATGGAAGCTTGAGGTTTGCTGTCCCAACAGCAATCGCCGCAACTTTTGCGCCATTTCCTAACCTCAATTCCACCTCATCTTGTGTCAACTTGTGCTTACTTGTTAGCATCTGCACATCATGGCAAATATGAGAAGCACATCCGGTATCCAATACCCAAGATGTGGAATCTCTAACTGACAAGTTGATATCTATCATATAGATATCTGAAGCTTCAGACAGCTTTACTCTTCCATGAGCTTTATCGTTAAGGAACTCCTTGCAGTTCCTCTTCCAGTGACCATACTGCTTATAGTAGAAGCAGTCACCCTTCACTACTCTTTTACCTTTGTCCTTCGATCCTTTATCGTTAGCTGTCATCTCTGCTTCAGGGGCATCTAATGCCGATTCAGCAAGAGGATCAACTCCAGGGACAAAGTTATTGTGCTCAGATCTGAAGACATTCTTCAGGTTTCTGAACCAATCCGAGTAGATCAGGTAAGTCAAAAGGGCATCAAATATGCCACGGAATGGGTTATTCGACGACATAATTCCCTACAGGAGATAAGTAAAATCTATTTAGCAGATGTTCAATTATTAAAATTTAAAACAAGACATGGTCTTTTGTTCAAGTTTAACTCCCACTAATTTTCGACGGATTGTATAACCCTCAGTTATACAGAACGGGAGACGTCGACAGTCTCCTAGTGGGGATCAGAATCTCAATGACTTGCACTACAGCCTTGTGAATAGCACAACAAACTGTAATACAATCAGAGAGCACCCAACTCATGGGACTTGCAACTCCTTGCAATATCTGATCATAGTTTTGGTCCCCAGAGATTTAATGGCCTTGTGGATAGCACAACAAACCACTAATTCTGGTCTAAGCTAACCATCATTACGCGACGAGCATAGATTTGCATGCAGCCCTTGTGGATAGCACAACAAAGCTACATGGTTCCTCTACCCCGATCTATAGGCATCTAATGCCATAGCCACAGTTTCTCCTCCCAATTAAGCAGGCCTTGTGCATAGCACAACAAACCTGCCTAAAGTGATTCGAATCCTATGACTATAATGATGGTGGACCATGCGGTAAGTTCTTAACTACTCGCGTTACGGCTTAGAGTTTATCTGAGGGTATTTAGATAACTTTTATCTTGGTCTCTCCTAGGTGATAGTATATAGATATATCGTATATATTTATTAAATACTATAACCTGCTTTCATTCATAAAAAGATAAACAATGCATCTCATACATGTCATTAGTGTGGTCATGGATAGCACAGTGGGTTTGACTGGAGCCAACAGTCAAACGCACACACAAACTAATCATAACATTTACATTAGATATCATGCAATCACATAGGCAAGAGATCTCCATCTTTTCGCCTTCCTGGTTGCAGCTGTGAATCGTCCTCGCTCCTTCCTCGGTTGCCTCGATCATATTACAATAAATTCTAGAATTTACAAGTAAATTGAAGAAGGCCTTATGGCGAGTACAAGAGAGAGAGGGAGGTAGAAATACATCGGAGTATGAGAGAGAGAGGTGCGCAGACCTCTATTTATTAATAATTAATAAATAATCATACATCCACGATCCACACAATCCATTTATCACATGAATAATAAATTAAGTGCATATCTATGACCACGGTGTGTTTTAAACATTCCATACATGATTCAGCGCATCACATGGCTAAAATAAATGAGTTTTCAAAATATATAAGTTTTGGCTTTCAAAAAACTGGGATCCAATCAAAATTGGTATTTGAATTTCGAAAAACCATTTTATTAACTTAACATGCAATTAAATCAAAATTTAAAAACATTAAACACACATCACATGCGCACACACTCCAAATTAATAATTCCATATTATTCCATGCAAATTAGAACATTTCTAATAATCTAACACTTAGATTAAACCCCATTAATAATCTAACAATTAGACTATTTAAAGACTAATCTAACTCTTAGATTAATCCCACTAAGTTAATTAATAATTTAACACTTAAATTAATAATCAATCAAATTAATTATTAACTACTAATCTAACACTTAGATTAGCCAATTAATGTTAATTATTAATTTAACTCTTAAACCCATAATTAACACTAACTAATTAATAATTAATTAATCTACCTCTTAGATTAAATGATTAAGGTTATCATTAATTTAACTATTAAATTAATGACTAACAGTAATTAATCAAGGACTGCTAATTTAACATTTAAATTAGTCATTTAAGTTAATTATTAATTTAACAATTAAATTAATAACTAACTCTAATATTAATTAATTAAAGACTACTAATTTAACATTTAAATCAGTCATTAGAATTAATTATTAATTTAACTCTTAAATTAATAACTAACTCTAAATAATTAACAATCAGATATGTTAATAACTAATAATCTAACAATTAGATTAATAATCATTAATGACTAATTTTAACTCTTAAAATTAGACAAATTAAGGTCAATAATTAGTTTAACATTTAAACTAATATTAACCTCAATTAATCCACAACTAATTGCTAATAAATAAACCCTTAATTACATAATGATTGAAAATCATTACAACCCTATTTAATAAATTTGAATAATAATTAAAACTGTCAAAACAGATTTTTTAATTAAATTAAAATCCAATTCTAATATTATTAAATGGGCTTATATGTAATAAAGGGGTTTAATAAAATAGGGATTTAAGGGGTTAGGGGGCTCAGCCCATTGGGG
The DNA here is from genome assembly GCA_030544215.1 of Zantedeschia hybrid cultivar. Taxonomy (NCBI): domain Eukaryota; kingdom Viridiplantae; phylum Streptophyta; class Magnoliopsida; order Alismatales; family Araceae; genus Zantedeschia; species Zantedeschia hybrid cultivar. Next base: position 39,515,490 of record JARZZO010000011.1, on the reverse strand, counting down.
CCGAGTGGGCTCGGGCCCTGCAGGCCCTGGGCTCGAGCCAGGCGCGCCTGGGCTCGGGCCCGGTCCGGCCAGGGGCACTGCCGGTCAGACCGGCCCGCCAGCGCTTCCGCAAACACCGGTCGGACCGGCCTTCCTCAACCTGCAACCCGACGACCACCTAGGGTTTTCAGGTTTGAGGCCGGCGGCTGCAGCGGCTGGGGCGCCGGCGGCCCCGCCACCCCCGGCGGCGCCGGCCCGGCCGGCGGGCACCCCAGCGCCAGCGGGCTCCTCGGCGCCGGTAGGGCCACCAGAGAAGCCCTAACAACTGCCGAATAAGCCCCAAAACTGTGGGATTTTTTTTGTTTTTGCAGGGTTTCAAAAACCTGAATTAGGGCTCGATTTTTGCAGCTCTACAAGGCCGCTCCGGTGCTGGCAACGGCTACAATGATTAGTACATATCCTTCATTAAGGATCCGGGCTGTCTTGCAAGCTTTTCCAACCTTTGGGGAAGCCTGAACAAAACAGAAAACGCCCATCATTCTTCGTCCCACGAAGAACACTAAAATCCCAATAAACGCCCATCTAATTATTTTTCAGTTCATCATATGAACTGGGATCCATTTATTAACGGATTCCAAGCATGGAATAAATTAAAGGAAAAATCAATTCGGAGACCGAAACGGGACGAGAAACAGTGGAACCTGGCTCTGATACCACTGTTGGATTTTCTCGGTTTCTCCGGATCGCTCACGCAGCGGAAACTAAAAAAAATACAGCGATCCGTTCCCGTTTCGAAATCTAAAATACAAGATAATCGGATTATCTGTTCTCACCGTGTGCGAATTCGAATCCGCAGCCATTTGTTTCCGTCGGTGCGACACCACAAGCCGCGCAAGTGCCCGGCCTCTAGCGAAGTCCACGTGATCCTCCCCGCGACGGATATCCTCGAGTTCGTCGTTCTTCACAGCCCACGAAGCCTCCGCCGGTCGCCGCAATGATCGCCGCAGCGCGCGGACGATTTCCCGTCGAACGGGATTCGGAGAAGCGGCGGAGCAGATCTGGATCTGCCTGGATGCCAGAGAAGGACAGAAACTGAGGAGGGGCGGCTAGGGTTAGCAGCAGCTTGGCCTGCTCAGCCCGTTCGCTATGTTTTATACTAACCGCGCGGTTTTTCATAAAAACCCCCGGTTTGTATAAAACCCACTTATTTATCCATCGTCTTGAGAATCATTTGCGTGTGACCCTCTAGACCCAAGTACCAGTCCAGTTAATGGCCCAACAAGCCCAGTGACTCCTCACTGGCTTTATTAATTAATTAATAACTATTTATTAATCAATTAATCAATCGAATTGATGTCGCACATCGAATTCGACCGGGCCTCCGATCACGTTGGGTGCCAAGCAACACCGCGTGAACCCGGAAGGTATTTGGGGTTAAGTAACCCACTCTTGGAACCTTTCCGCCGACAGTTACCGTGTGGATATAATCCTTCATTCGTACAATGCTCTCGAGTCAACTCAGGGTATGGCGAGCTGTCAAACCCTAACCGGTCGACTCACTTGGATTGGATGCTGCTGATGAATATCGGAAAACTCGTGTCCCGATATTATCGTCCGCCCTGGCCAGGGACTTTCGCGCATCCTTCCTAGAGCATTCTCTCTCTAAGTACCGAGAGCGAATGATTCCTTATTGACACGCAATTCCCTTCGACGGTATTCCGCTGTACCCAATCCTTGGCGTATTAGAATCCCGTGGTTGGAGATTCGTAAACTAAGGTCAAAGCACATAAGTCCGCCGCCAAGGTGTCCTTGGTGTCTCAGGTCCGAGGACCATCCACGCAACTGCGACAATAAAATCAAGCTGGTTGACAGTGAGGTACAATACCATCCAGCGATTCAGTCGGATCAGTTCAGTGAACTCATTCTCCAATGAGCACCTACAGATTCGCCTTAGTGTCTCCACACAAGTGACTTATGAGACAGTCACCCTCATCATATGAGCAGAAGTAATATGTACTAGTCTAACCAGATATCCGATGTCCTTCTCAGATATCCTTCGACTAGGAACGATTAAGAATATGTGTGTTTAAGTGATCAGTCTCATTAGTATGATCTCATCATAATCTGATCACTATAGCACATATTCACGGACTTCATTATGAAACGAGAATTAATGCGATTTACACATAATGAATATTATGCCATTATTGTTAATAAAATGAATGAGATTTACATAGTCAGATTGGCTTGTAGGCCACCTAAACTAACATTTGTTACCATTAATTTCACAACTTACATGATCTCTTCCCGAACCAAACATGAACCTTTCAATGAATTTGGCTCTCACGCTTCATTTTTGAATTTATGGGCATTCCATATATTTTAATGTAATGAGCCTACCCCTTCTTTTCTGTTCGTATTCAAAGATATCAAAAATTATCTTATACAAGACCAGAGTTTATTCGGAGGGCTCTTCTGACCAGACAAAAAATCTATAATTGTCAGCAAAGTTGTTTCTTTATTCTTTATTTGTATTTGTTTTATTTATTATTAATTATATTTTTTTATTTAATTATTTTTTAGATTTAGTTTTATTTATTCAATATTCCTTCAATATAATATTCAAATCCAAAAATTCTCATTATATACATAGGTTGTCGATTCAACGTTGGATAAAAAAAAGAGGTGCCTTTTTCCGGTTCAAATTATTTTATCGATATGAGTGTTCTATATCGGATAAATTAGCAACTATGCATTTTTTATTTTTAAACCATTTTAGTACTAACATAGTGGTAGAAAGAGTACCATATTTGTTGTGCCTGGACTTCAAACAGTTTAGCTTTAACCATGTTACGGGTCCAACATTATTGGTTGACAGAGAATCAAAGTGAATTTACCAATGAATTACGAAATGCTATGGTTCTTACATATGATTACTTAATGTATTCAGAAGTAATTCGTCGAGATCATGCACTTTTTTTATCTTATTTATTTTATCCTTTTTTTAAAATAATAAAATAAAGAAAGTGCAGCATACCAACCTATTTTTGAAATACACAACTCGCACACACTCCCTTTCCAAAATAAATCAATACACCAAGTACTACGCTTAGATTTATTGGATTTGTTGCTAAAATATCAGTATTAAACCCAAAACCCTCGGTGGATGTCCAATGGCCCAAGGAAACGAAAGAATCGATTACACTTTTCATATACTCTCCTCTTATAGATAGGACTAACAAAGAACAGAGTTCTTTTTGTATCACTTCGCCCTCCCCTTTTTGGTTGATTTCCTTTTTTTATGGGATTTTTAAATGGGAATAGATTTAATCTATTAATTTATTTGACTTAATTTATTTATTATTTTTAATTATTCTAATTAAATCTTATCATTTTATTCTAATTAAAATTAAAGTTTCCAGTTTTCAAGAAAATATTTATTGGGTTGGGTTCGGTCCTAGGTATTATGCCAATTGCAAAATACCTCATTTGTTGCGTTGCAACGCATCCTAAAAAAAGGTTTCCATTATACTAAGAACTAAAAACGGGAAGGAAGAAAGCGAGAGGATCCGCTAATTACTAATCCTAAAATCTGTCCTTCCCGGAGGTATTCTTTCAATGAATAAGTAATTGTTAGAGTGAAATGTTGATATAATTCGAAGAAACAAATGGCAAGTCTAAGTAAAAAAAAAGTACATTCAATACTTTTCTTCTAGAATTAAACAAATGGATTCGCAAATAAAAGTGTTTCAGCCACAACATTCATAAATTCAGGATGTGCAGTTCACATGGTTCAAAATTCAAAGGGCTTAGGACCTCCTGAAACAGCATCTTCAGTTTGGATCAGCATAGGACTATGGTATGATATACTAGGATTAAGATACTCCACAACACTTGCGGGGAATGACTGCATCCAATCTTCATTGATAAGTGAACGGTCTAACCGAGCAAGTATCCTCTTGGTGCCCTGTTGCTGGTTACACCAAGAGAATCTACTTCCAATTGACTTCATATCCAAGAGACAGCACCTATCAATACATGCATTGAAATCTCTGAGAAGAGACTGAGTGATCCTTTTCCACCCTATCCTTCGGATATAGGACAAGATTGAAGTCTCCAGCAACAAGCCAAGGGCCCTGAACAGTGCTGGCAATATGCTCAAGTCTGCTCCATAAGTACTGTATATCCACTGCCAAATTCAAAGCATATATAGTAGTCAAATCAAATGAAGGGCTATCTTATATGTTCTTTTAATGTGCAAAAGCGGCTCTGTTTTGTCTAATTGGTGAAGATCAACCACTCGGGTGTCCAAAAAGACCCAAAAACGCAAGCGCCTCTACTTCATAGTTGTCCGTACGACGACTGTGCCTTACGTTTGAAAAGCTTGCGACTTCCGCCTCTGTCCATGTCTTTGAAGAAAGCTATTGTATCCGCGCAACTTCGTAGTAGTGGCCTCACTTAGTGAAATTGGAACTAAGTGGTTTCTTCCTTACTTAGCCAAATCCCAGCTACTTTCCTATCGTATCACCCACTTCAATCAATCTGGCCTTTGTCACTTGGTCAATCTGAAACCAAGCCCACGTTGTACTTATCGAGCTCTATCAGTCTGACCCAATCATTCATCCGGGCCTCCCCAGACTCACTTGACCTTCCAACCACGAAACCCGAACTCGACGCTCGTGACACAGTCTCCCACTTAGCTACTGAGGAATGCCGACTACAAAGTTGACATCAGCCGCGGAGCAGCCTCCCTGGTTTCAAAAACAGTCACCGGAACTATGCCTATTCCCTACTGCGATACCGAGGCTGGTTTGGCATCCAAAAAAACCCCGGCTCCGTTGCATCATTCGTGATCCTCCGCGAATATTTGCCTGCCATGAAGGAGAATCGATCTAAAACCACCAACTGTTATGACCCGACTGGGTCTTTGGTAGTCCAAACACTCAATCCATAAAGATGCCTTCCCAAGGTCTCTTCAGTACGGGTACGGGCTTATACACTCCTCTTGCCACCTTTTTCTTCCACTAAGAAAATCTTTCAACGTCTCGGGCCAATAGTAGTTCTCCGCCCCCAATAGATATGTTTTGTCTTGGTTCCCCACTCCGCCCTCTAACTCCTTAACTTCAAGGGGGTCTCTCGTAAAGACCCTTTCGGTATGCAGGTTTTCAAAAATTGAACAAGTCATCCATTCTAATCTAAAGTAGTCCACTACTTCGATCTCCCCGAGTTCCCGCTCAACCTCCATGCCTCGCCAAAGTCCTCTAATTCTCCTCCGAACTTTCTTTACTTAGGTGAAGCCAAATGAGTTAACCTTCGAGGAAGTGAACTTCACCCTGTGTTGATCGTGCCGATCCTTATTTTGATGCTGTGAGCTGTGTAGCTGCGCCTCAACCTCCTGATGCACCTTTCTTCTTTTCTCATGGATGAATGATGGATGTTTATTAAATTGTTAATAAATAGAGATCTGCGCATCTCTCCCTCTCTCATTCTCCGATGTACTTCTACCTCCCTCTCTCTTGTACTCGCCATAAGGCCCTCTTCTAATTATATGTAATTCTAGAATTAGTGTAATCTGATCGAGGCAACTGAGGAAGGAGCGAGGACAATCCACAGCTGCAACCAGGAAGGCGAAAAGATAGAGATCTCTTGCCTTTGTGTTTGCAGGTTATCTAATATAATTGTTGTGTTAGATTGTGTGTGCGTTTGACTGATGGCTCCAATCAAATCCACTGTGCTATCCATGACCACACTAGACATGTATGTGATGCATTGTTTTTCTTTTGATTATGAATCAAAGCAGATATAGTATTTGGTAAATATATATGATATATTTATATACTATCACCTAGGAGAGACCAAGATAAAAGTTATCTAAATACCCTCAGATAAACTCTAAGCCGTAACGCGAGTAGTTAAGAACTTACCGCGTGGTCCACCATCGTTATAGTCATAGGATTCGAATCACTTTAAGCAGGTTTGTTGTGCTATCCACAGTGCCTGCTTAATTGGGAGGAGAAACTGTGGCTATGGCATTAGATGCCTATATGATCGGGGTAGAGGAACCATGTAGCTTTGTTGTGCTATCCACAAGGGCTACATGCAAATCTATGCTCGTCGCGTAACGATGGTTAGTTTAGACCAGAATTAGTGGTTTGTTGTGCTATCCACAAGGCCATTAAATCTCTGGGGACCGAAGCCATAATCAGATATTGCAAGGAGTTGCAAGTCCCATAAGTTGGGTGCTCTTTGATTGTATTACAGTTTGTTGTGCTATCCACAAGGTTGTAGTGCAAGTCATTGAGATTTTGATCCCCACTAGGAGACTGTCGGCGTCTCCCGTTCTGTATAACTGAGGGTTATACAATCCGTCGAAAATTAGTGGGAGTTAACCTTGAACAAAAGACCATGTCTTGTTTTAAATTTTTAATAATTAAACATCTGCTAAATAGATTTTACTTATCTCCTGTAGGGAATTATGTCGTCGAATAACCCACTCCGCGGCATACTTGATGTCCTTTTGACTTACCTGATCTACTCAGATTGGTTCAGAAACCAGAAGAATGTCTTCAGATCTGAACATATTGACTTTGTCCCTAGAGCTAATCCTCCTACTGAATCGGCATTGGATTCCCCTGAAGCAGAGATGATAGCTAATGGTAAAAGATCGAAGGACAAAGACGAAAGAATAGTAAAAGGTGATTGCTTCTACTATAAGCATAATGGTCACCGGAAGAGGAACTGCAAGGAGTTCCTTAACGATAAAGATCATGAAAAGGTGAAGTTTTCTGAAGCTTTAGATGTCTATATGATAGATATCAACTTGTCAGTTAGAGATTCTACATCTTGGGTATTAGATACCGGATGTGCTTCTCATATCTACCATGATGTGCAGATGCTGACAAGTAAGCACAAGTTGACACAAGGCGAGGTGGAATTGAGGCTAGGAAACGGCAAAAGTTGCGGCGATTGCTGTTGGGACAGCAAATCTCGGACTTCCATCAGGAGACGCCTTACTATTAGAAGATTGTTATTATGTTCCTAGCATAATAAAGAACATCATATCAATATCTTGTTTGGACAAGATAGGATATAGGTTGACTATTGAGAATAGAAGTTGTTCGATTTATTATGGTAATAAATCAATAGCTTCGACATGTTTGGTCAACGGTCTATATCTCTTAGATGTTTCTTATTACAATCTTCAAATTGATAATGCTCTTAAGAAGAGCAAGAATTGTGTGAACCAAGCCAACATGTGGCATTGTAGACTTGGGCACATTGGCGAAAGCAGGTTGCAAAAGTTGCACAAGCATGGTTACTTAACAGCATTCGATTACGAATCGTTTGCAACATGTGAATCCTGCCTTATGGGAAAGATGGCAAGATCTCCGTTTACTGGACATGGAGAACGTGTCAAGGACATTCTTGAACTAATACATTCGGATATATGTGGTCCCATGTCCACCCAAGCCAAAGGTGGCTACTCATACTTCATCACGTTCACCGATGACTTCTCAAGATTCGGCTATGTGTACTTAATGAAGTACAAGTTGGAAGCATTTGAGAAGTTCAAGGAGTTCAAGAATGAGGTAGAGAAGCAGTTAGGAAAGAGTATTAAAGCTCTTCGATCAGATCGGGGAGTAGAATACTTTAGTACTAATTTCACACAATTCTTAAAGGATAATAGTATCCTTTCTCAGCTAACCCCTCCATATACACCACAGCTAAATGGTGTATCAAAAAGGAGGAATCGCACCTTGTTGGATATGGTGTGATCCATGATGAGCTTTTCAGAATTACTAGTGTCCCTCTGGGGGTATGCTCTAGAGTCAACAACATACCTACTGAACAGAGTACCCAGCAAGTCTGTGACCTCTACTCCATATGAGATATGTGTTAGAATTGGGTGGCCTCAAAGCCAATCATTGTACATTCTAGTTCAGATTATTAATAAAGACAATTATTTCTTCATTTATAGTTCTCGCAAATTAACTATCGTAATGAAGGTCCATAGACAAATGTATGGGATATTGAATCATGATGAGATCATGATAGTGAGATTAATATCCTCAGTCAATTGTCTTAAACAGTTCTCGATCATAGGATATTTGAGATGGACATTAAATATCCGATAAGATCGACACAAGTTATGTCTGCTCATATGATGAGGGTGAATGATCTCACATTCACTCGTGTGATGACACTAAGACAAACAAGTGGGTGCTCATTAGAGAATGAGTTCACTGAACAAACCCAAATAAGAATTCCTGGATGGTAATTATACCTATTAGTCAACCAACGAATTCAATCGTTGCAGTAGCACAGTTGGTCCTTTGACCTGAGTCACCAATGATACCTTGTTTGTGGACCATTGTATCTTGATTCTCTGACTCGTGGACTTTAACCATTAAGTCCACCATAATCGGTCTTTCAGATACAGTGGAAAGCTTGCGAAGGTAATTGAGTGAACAACAGGGGATCACTCACTCTTGGTATAAGACTGGAGAGAGAATGTCCTATGGATGTGTACACAGAAATCCCTGGCCAGGGTCAAATGAAAGAGATGTCTTTCTAGATATTAACTGTGTACTGGAATCCATCTGGATAATGCGAAAGAGGGTTTGACTATAAAACCATACCCTTGCGTTATTGGGACATTGCATGAGTGAAGGATTATATCTGTGCGATATAGGCAGACGGAAAGGTTCAATTAAAGGGAACAGTATCCCTTATATCTTCTGGGATCATGAGGCAGTGTTTGGTGCTGTTCATGATCAGAAGGCCAAGTGATTTGATCATCATATGATAATTCACTTGTTTATTAAATTAATCATTTAACATATGATGTTTAAATGTTAATTAATAAATATTAAACTCAAGAAACAATTCTAAGTTTAATGGGCCTACAACTGGACTGATATATGGGCCTAGAGGGTCACACACATAAGAGTTCTCGTCAGACGGTGAGAGACGTTAAATTTCATGTTTATCTGGGTTTTTTTTGAAAAGCCGCAGGATAAACATGAAGATTTAATGGAGAATTATCCAAGGCCAAACTCTTGGATAATCATGAGGATTAATCCTTGTGCTTATCCTTATTTCTATATAAGGAGGGCCAAGGGGCAGGGGTAAAAAGTTGGTTGGACGAATTTTTACCCCAGATTCTCTATCTCCTCTCTCTCTCTCCTTCTCTCTCTCTTGGAGTGGATCTATCTCTCTCCGCGCATGGTGGATTTGAGATCTGGTCGGAGTACTCAAGTCGAGGAGGAAATCGCGTCTGCTGCAGGAACTCGTGTGGGTACCTCTAGAGATCGTGCGCGTGCGCGATTACCGAGTCGGCATCATCCACGGGAGATTCGAAACCCCGCAAAGGTGAAGAACTGTTCTTCCCGCATTTATTTTAAATGTCCGTTTTACGACCCCAGCAACCGATACAATGGAATCGATTTTATTTCCCCTGCGTTCTTGGCGATTTCTTACAGTGGTATCAGAGCTAGGTTGTTGGTTCGGTCGTAAAACGGCATCGTTTTGCGTGTTTTTCTCGTTATGCGTGAAGAACCCGTATTGTACGTGTTCTTGTGTTTAATCTGATTAAAATGACAGAATCGTGTTCATATGATGAACACAAATAATTTGATTATTTTTCTGTAATTTTTCGGATTTTATTTGGGTTTTTCGGAGTTCTTCGTGGGATGACGAACGGGGTACTTCGGCGGCTTCGTACGCGATTCCCAAGTGTTGGGATGGCGGCCCGGATGTCCAGATCTCTTGGTGATAGTCACCTCTACGGATTGGGCATGAAGATCGGGGTCGGAATGCCCTTGGAGGTCCTGAAAATCGAGCCCAAACTCAGATTTAAAACCCTGCAAAAATCAGATTATTAAGGGTTTTTAGGCTTAATTTTCTCCCCATTGGAGGCCGACGGCGGCCTTGCCGGCGCCGGGTATGTCGCCGGCGCCGGGGGCACCGCCGGCGTGGCCGGCGCCGCCGCCGGGGGGCTGGCCGCCGGCGCCCCTGCCCTGCAACCGCCGCCGGCTTGCTGCTTTTAGGGTTTACAGGTAAGAAAGGGGGGGGGGGGGGGGTCGAATGGAGGTTAGAGGGGCTGAACCGCCCGGTCTCGACCCAGTCGGACCGGGCGGGGGCCGGGCGGCGCCTTGGCCGAGCCAGGGCTCGGGTCTGGCTGGGCCAGACCCCCCGGCCGAGCCAGGGCCCTGGGCCCGGGCCATTTGGGCCCTAATGGGCTGGGCCCATTTTTTATTTATTAAAAATTGTTTTTAATAAATGTTAAAACCCCTTTAAACCCATTATTAGCCCATTTAAGCCCGTTTTAAAATTGTTTTAAAACAGTAAAATTATAGGAATAATTAATAATTGTTATTAATTATTTTTATGATTATTAACAGCTTATTAAAGTGTTTAATAACTGTTATTCAATTAAAAGGCTTTATTATTAATAGGGTGTTAGTTAATTATTTAAAATTGTTTTAGATAATTAATTTCCCTGTTAAATTAATTAGTTTAAAAATGTTTTAAACTGATTTCATGCATAACTTGATTTCATTTTATTGTTCAAATTGTTTGAATTAGGATTTAGCTTAACTGAATGGTCTAGTTATTTAATTGTCAATAATGTTTTGAATATTATTGATAATGGTGAAATAAATGTTATTTCGAAAACTAATTGGTATTATAATTTTATATTTATAAAGTTTAATACCAAACTGCAATTATGTGATGATTGTGATGCATGTGATGGGATGATCATGGACTTAGTATTTTCATGTGATGAATGATGTGGATGAATGCGATGCTTATTTCATTTGGTATTTTAAATAGGACCTGCGTGTCCTCCTCTCTCTTAATCCAGATGTACTCTCTACCTTCCTATAAGATTGTACTCCCCTTGATAAGATCAAGGTTTCTTAGTGTTTAAATGTACATTTGTGGACCTGCGAGTCATGAATATCATATTTAAATGTATCGGATTAAGCTAAGAGGACGGGATCTTCTGAAGACACCTCTGGAGGGAGGACTCGCATCAAATGGAACCAGTGTTGCTGTTTTTACATTAGGATCCTATTATGGATCATCGTTTGGCTCCGATGATTCCATAGTAGCTTTAGCAGTCCATGATCATCCCCATTTAATTTTTCTGCATATATGTGATATTTGTGGACTATGCTATCATAAATATATATTTCTATTAAGTATAATGATACTTCAAATTGAAATACTATTGATAGCACGATTTTTATAAATCAACTCAAAAACCCTCTTTTAAAATTTAAGTTGTAAACGTGAGATATTCAGAATAATCCACGTTACCCACCATCTTTATAGATCTTAGGATAATTCTTATCTCAAACGGATTTGTTGTGCTACCACAAGGTCCATTTGATTTAGAAATTAAACTAGGTCTACGACATGTGATGTCATGAAGATGAATGGACAAATAGTGTAGTTTTGTTGTGCTACCACAAGGATTGCACTATGAATTCATGTCATCTAAGTAATGATGGATAAACTTAACTGAATCATTTGATTTGTTGTGCTACCACAAGGTCATTCTGATTCAGGGGTTAAATCGATCAGATATTGCAAATGTTGCAACTGTCAAGAGTTGACTGCCTAAGGGACTTGATGTGATTTGTTGTGCTACCACAAGGTCACATGCTTGATGCCCGAAGGATTCTGATCCCCACTAGGAGATCACCGGAATCTTCCGTTATGTATATTAGAGGGTCATACAGATCGCCGAAAAATAGTGGGAGCATAAATCTAGATTAAAAGTCCTAAATCTGATTTTAAGAACTATCTGCTCATTTTATATATTTCCATATAGGTCGCTATGTCGTCACCTAACCCCTTCCGTTGCATACTTGATGCAAACAAACTCACGAGACCAAATTACATTGACTGGTTACGCAACCTGAAGATTGTCCTCAGGTGTGAAAAGCTAGCCTATGTCCTGGATCAACCAGATCCAGTGCAACCCGGTGATAATGCTAACGAAGATGAATTAATGATGTATGAAAACTGGAAGGAGGACTCTGTCAAGGTCCAGTGTTATATGCTTGGTTCAATGAACAATGAACTGCAGCGACAGCATGATAACATGGAACCTATGACCATTTTGAATCACCTACAAAAGTTGTTTGGTGAACAATCCAGAACATAAAGATATGAGATATCTAAGAAATTGTTCAGGACCAGAATGAGCGATGGCACATATGTGCAAACTCATGTGCTCAAGATGATAGAATGGATTGAGAGGCTTGTAGTACTCGGTTTTATTATGAACAATGACCTGAGCATTGACTTAATCCTACAGTCCCTTCCAGATTCATTTTCACAATTCATTATCAACTTCAATATGAACAAAATTGAAGTTTCACTGGCTGAGCTGCTCAACATGTTGAAGACAGCAGAAGGCACTATCCAGAAAGACAAGCCACAAGTAATGCTTGTTGGTAAGACCAACAAGAAAAGAAAAGCTGGACAGACCTTTAAGAAAGGTAAGCCTAAGAAACTAGTGAAAAGCAAACCGGCGGCATAAAAGGACAAAGCTAAAGTCAATGATAAAGGTCAGTGTTTCCACTGCCATAAAGAAGGTCATTGGAAGAGAAACTGCAAGATTTATCTTGCAGAAAAAGCAAAGGAGAAACTTGGTGAAGCTTCAGGTATTCTCATGATCGATCTTAACTTGTCTTATAGAGAAACAACATCTTGGGTATTAGATACTGGATGTGTTTCTCATATCTGCAATAACTTGCAGGTGTTAACAAGTAAAAGAAGATTGAACCGCGGAGACGTGGATCTGAGACTCGGGAATGGAGCAAAAGTTGCTGCGTTAGCTGTGGGGACAACAAGACTTCAGATGTCGTCAGGAGACTCATTGGAACTAATAGATTGTTATTATGTTCCGACCATTATTAGGAACATCATATCTATTTCATGTTTAGATAGACAAGGATATTCTATGAAACTAGAGAATAAAGGTTGTTCAATTTATCAAGGAAACAAATTGTTTGCTTCCGGATATTTATTGAATGGATTATATTTACTTGATATTTCATATGATGTTTGTCTGGTAAATAAATCTCTTGAACGCTTAGATAAGGATGTGAATAAATCGTACCTATGGCATTGTAGGCTAGGTCATATAAATGAGAACATGATCATAAGGTTACAAAAGAATGGATATCTTGATCCATTTAATTATGAATCATTTGCAACCTGTGAAGCTTGTCTCATGGGAAAAATGACCAAAGCTCCATTCTCTGAACATGGAGAAAGAGCTAAGGACTTATTGGAACTAATACATAGTGATGTATGTGGTCCAATGTCCACTCATGCTATGGGTGGTTACTCATACTTTGTTTCATTTATAGATGATTTCTCAAGATATGGCTACATATATTTAATGAAATATAAATCAGAAGTCTTTGAGAAATTTAAAGAGTTTAAAAACAAAGTAGAGAACCAGACTGGAAAGAGTATCAAAACCCTTCGATCAGATCGACGGGGTGAATACTTAAGTACATAATTCACAGAATACCTAAAGAATAATGGTATTTTGTCTCAGTGGACTCCTCCCTATACACCACAATTAAATGGTGTATCGGAAAGGAGAAATCGTACTCTATTAGATATGGTACGATCAATGATGAGTTATGCCAAACTTCCAATCTCTTTATGGAGATATGCACTGTTGACTGCTGCATATCTGTTGAACAAAGTTCCTAGTAAGTCAGTATCTTCCCCTCCATATGAGATATGGAAAGGAAAGAAACCAGACTTTAAGCATGTTAGAGTCTGGGGATGTCCTGCACATGTCAAAAGGCATGATCCAGACAAACTGGATTCCAGGACAGAGAAATGTAGATTTGTGGGATATACAAAAGAGACTTTTGGATATTACTTCTATCAGCCCAACGATCAAAGCGTGTTTGTCGCAAAAAGAGCTGTCTTCTTAGAGAAAGAATATCTTTCAAAAGAAGACAGTGGGAGCAAGATAGAACTGGAAGAAATTCTAGACTCACAAATCAACACTAGTTCATCTACTGAACCATTGACTCAAGAACTTGTTCAAGATGATACACAAAAGGTTCGCAGATCAGGTAGAGTGCCTAAGCAGCATGAAAGATATGTTGGACATATCGATGATGGCAAACCAAAAGTGCACTTAAATGAGGATGATGATCCTCAAACCTACCAAGAAGCCATAAATAGTCAAGAATCAAAAAAATGGCAAGAGGCAATGAATTCTGAAATTCAGTCCATGTATGCCAACCAAGTTTGGAACTTAGTTGATCTGCCAGAAGGTATAGTACCTATTGGCAGTAAATGGATCTTTAAAAGAAAAATCGGAGCAGATGGACAGATTGACACATACAAAGCAAGGCTGGTAGCGAAAAGATATCGTCAAAGGCAAGGCATTGACTATGACGAAACCTTTTCTCCAGTTGCCATGATTAAGTCAATCAGAATACTTCTTGCTATCGCCGCATTCTATGATTATGAAATATGGCAAATTGATGTGAAAACAGCATTCCTTAACGGGAACCTTCAAGAAGAGGTGTATATGATACAACCTGAAGGATTCACTTCCAAAGAGCATTCAAGCAAGGTATGCAAGCTGCAAAGATCCATCTATGGATTAAAGCAGGCATCCCGAACTTGGAACTTAAGATTTGATGAAGCAATCAAATCTTATGACTTCATTAAGAATGAAGATGAACCTTGTGTATACAAAAAGGCTAGTGGAAGCGTAGTTACCTTTTTGGTACTTTACGTTGATGACATTCTACTCATTGGGAATGATGTAGGAATGTTGTCATCAGTAAAGGCTTGGTTATCCAAAAACTTCTCCATGAAAGATTTGGGAGAAGCATCCTATATTCTGGGAATAAGGATCTATAGAGATAGGTCTAAAAGGATGCTTGGCTTATCCCAATCTATGTACATAGATACCATAGTCAAAAGGTTTGGCATGGAAAATTCCAAGAGAGGCCTCGTTCCTATGAGGCATGGAATTTATCTCTCTAAAGAAATGTCTCCCAAGACACCTGAATAAAGAGCGTACATAGATAGAGTTCCTTATGCCTCGGCAATAGGATCTATCATGTATGCAATGCTATGTACTAGGCTTGATGTGGCACACCCATTAAGTGTCACCAGTAGATATCAGGCTGATCCAGGTGAGGAACACTGGAAGGCGGTGAAATGTATCCTTAGATACTTGAGAAGGACTAAGGATCTATTTCTCGTTTATGGAGGAAACGACTTGGAACTTCGAGGATTTACTGACTCGAGTTTCCAGTCGGATATGGATGACAGCAAATCCATGTCTGGATTTGTATTCATGTTAAATGGAGGTGCAGTAAGTTGGAAGAGTTCCAAACAGGAAACAACTGCAGATTCGACGACCGAAGCAGAATACATTGCTGCAGCTGAAGCGGCCAAGGAGGCGATTTGGATGAAGAAGTTCATCTCAGCGTTTGGAGTAGTTCCAAGCATTTCAGATCCTGTTCCATTATTGTGTGACAACAATAGGGCAATAGCTCAAGCGAAAGAGCCAAGATCACATCAGAAGTCAAAGCACATTCTGAGACGATTTCATCTGATTCGTGAGATCATCGCCCGAGGAGATATAGTAGTTGAGAAAGTCTCATCTGAAGATAATGTAGCAGATCCCTTGACTAAGCCATTGTCTCAAAACAATTTAGAACGTCACCTTAGGTCTATGGGACTTAGACACATGGGTGATTGGCTATAGTCCAAGTGGGAGAATGTTAGAATTTGGTGGCCTGAAAGCCAATCATTGTACATTCTAGTTCAGATTATTAATAAAGGCAATTATTTCTTCATTTATAGTTCTCGCAAATTAACTATCGTAATGAAGGTCCATAGACAAATGTATGGGATATTGAATCATGATGAGATCATGATAGTGAGATCAATATCCTCAATACGGAAAGACAGGAAACCAGAATTTAAACATGTTAAAGTCCGGGGTTGTCCTGCTCATGTAAAGAGACATGATCCAGACAAGCTGGAATCACAAACTGATAAATGCAGATTTGTAGGATATCCAAAGGAAACCTTTGGATACTATTTTTACCATCCTGGTGAACAAAAAGTGTTTGTCGCCAGGAAAGTTGTCTTCCTGGAAGAGGAATACCTTCTCCAGGAGGACAGTGGGAGTAAAATGGTACTGGAAGAGGTTCCAGATCCCCAAACAGCTGCATTGTCATCAGATGAGATATCAATTCCTGAATCTGTTCAGGTACACACACATGAGCCTCGTAGATCTGGTAGAGTACCTAGACTGCCCGAACGATATGTGGGACATATCGCTAAAGGTGAGTCTAAGGTAGAATATAATGAGGATGATGATCCTAAAACCTACCAGGAGGCCATAGAAGGCCCAGAAGCCTGGAAATGGCGAGAAGCCATGAACTCATAAATCCAGTCCATGTACACCAACCAAGTTTGGAACTTGGAGGACTTGCCCGAGGGTATTGTACCCATCGGTTGCAAGTGGATCTTTAAGAGAAAGATCGGTGTTGATGGACGGATCGACATTTATAAGGCAAGGTTGGTGGTAAAGGGATATCGTCAAAGGCAAGGAATTGACTATGACGAGACTTTCTCACCAGTTGCTATGATAAAGTAGATCGGAGTTCTACTCGCCATTGCTGCACATTTTGATTATGAAATCTGGCAGATGGATGTGAAAACTGCCTTCCTCAATAGTAACCTTGAGGAAGAGGTGTATATGATACAACCAGAAAGTTTAACATCCAAAGAATCTCCAGATAAAGTGTGCAGGCTTCAGAGGTCCAATTATGGACTGAAGCAGGCTTCCCAGAGCTGGAAAATAAGATTTGACGAGGCTGTCAAGTCTTTTGACTTCATTAAAAATGAAGATGAGCCTTGTGTATATAAGAAGACCAGTGGGAGTGCAGTCACTTTTCTAGTTCTTTACGTAGATGACATACTACTCATTGGGAATGATGTAGCTATGATGTCATCAGTAAAGATTTGGCTGTCGAAAAACTTCTCCATAAAAGATTTGGGAGAAGCATCCTACGTATTAGGAATACGGATCTATAGAGATAGATCAAAGAGGATGCTTGGAATGACCCAATCCTTGTACATAGATACCATAATCAAAAGGTTTTGTATGAAAAATTCCAAGAGAGGTCTCATACCGATGAGACATGGAATTAGTCTCTCAAAGGAGCAATCTCCTAAAACTCCTAATGAGAGGACATTCATGGATAGAATTCCCTATGCCTCTGCCATAGGATCTATCATGTATGCCATGCTATGTACACGGCCTGATGTTGCATTTGCTCTAAGTGTTACGAGCAGATTTCAGGCTGATCCAGACGAAGAGCACTGGAAGGCAGTGAAATGTATCCTTAAGTACTTGAGAAGAACTAAGGATATGTTTCTTGTCTATGGAGAAGGTGACTTGAAACTGCGAGGCTTTACTGACTCGAGTTTCTAGTCAGATCCAGATGATAGCAAGTCTACATCTGGATTCGTATTTACATTGAACGGAGGAGCAGTGTACTGGAAGAGTTCCAAGCAAGTAACCACTGCAGATTGAACGACTGAAGTTGAGTACATCGTTGCAGCTGAAGCCGCCAAGGAAGCAGTGTGGTTGAAGAAATTCATCACCGACCTCCGCGTAGTTCCCAGTATCTCTGAACCAGTTCCGCTGTTGTGCGACTACAATGGAGCGATTGCGCAAGCGAAAGAGCCGCAGTCTCATCAGAAATCGAAGCATATTCTGAGGCGCTTTCATCTTATCAGAGAGATCATATCCAGAGGAGATGTAGTAGTGAAAAGAGTTCCATCCGTCGACAATGTAGTAGATCTACTGACAAAGCCGTTGGCTCAAATTGTGTTTGAGCGTCACCTAGCGTCTATAGGCTTATTGTATAAAGGTGATTGGCTTTAGTCCAAGTGGGAGATTGTTAGTTTTGGGTGGCCTACA
This sequence comes from Zantedeschia hybrid cultivar, assembly GCA_030544215.1. Classification (NCBI taxonomy): domain Eukaryota; kingdom Viridiplantae; phylum Streptophyta; class Magnoliopsida; order Alismatales; family Araceae; genus Zantedeschia; species Zantedeschia hybrid cultivar. The sequence goes on along the minus strand of JARZZO010000011.1, from coordinate 39,497,501 downwards.
AGCCAATATGACTATGTAAATCTCGTTCATTTATTAATATAATGGCATAATATTCATTATGTGTAAATCGCATTAATTATCATTTTATAATGAAGCCCGTGAATATATGCTATAGTGATCAGATTATGATGAGATCATACTAATGAGACTGGTCACTTAAACACGCATATTCTTAATCGTTCCTAGTCGGAGGATATCCGAGAAGGACATCGGATATCCGGTTAGACTAGTACATATTACTCCTGCTCATATGATGAGGGTGATTGATCTCATAAGTCATTTGTGTGGAGACATTAAGACAAATCTATAGGTGCTCATTGGAGAATGAGTTCACTGAACTGATCCGACTGAATCGCTGGATGGTATTGTACCTCACTGTCAACCAGCTTGATTCTATTGTCGCAGTTGCGTGGATGGTCCTCGGACCTGAGACACCAAGGACACCTTGTCAGTGGACTTCTGTGCTTTGACCTTGGTTTACGAATCTCTAGCCACGGGATTCTAAAACGCCAAAGATTGGGTACAATGGAATACCGTCGAAGGGAATTGTGTGTCAATAAGGAATCATTCGCTCTCGGTACTTAGAGAGAGAATGCTCTAGGAAGGATGCGCGGAAGTCCCTGGCCAGGGCGGACGATAATATCGGGAAAGGAGTTTTCCGATATTTATCAGCGGCATCCAATCCAAGTGAGTCGGCCGGTTAGAGTTTGACAGCACGCCATACCCTGAGTTGACTCGAGAGCATTGTACGAATGAAGGATTATATCTACCCGGTAACTGTCGGCGGAAAGGTTCCAAGAGTGGGTTGCTTAACCCCGATACCTTCCGGGTTCTCACGGTGTTGCTTGGCACCCAACGTGATCGGAGGCCCAGTCGAATTCAATGTGCGACATCAATTCGATTGATTAATTTATTAATAAAAGGTTATTAATTGATTGATAAAGCAAGTGAGGAGTCACAGGGCTTGTTGGGCCATTAACTGGACTGGTAATTGGGCCTAGAGGGTCATACGCAAATGATTCTCAAAGCGATGGATAAATAAGTGGGTTTTATATAAACTGGGGGTTTTTATGAAAAACTGCACGGTTATTATAAAACATAGCGAACGGGCTGAGCAGGCCAAGCTGCTGCTAACTCTAGCCACCCATCCTCTTTTTCTCTCTCTCTCTGGCATCCAGACATATCCAGATCTGCTCCGCCGCTTCTCCGAATCCTGTTTGACGGGAAATCGTCCGCGCGTTGCGGCGATCGTTGCGGCGACCGGTGGAGGTTTCGTGGGCTGCGAAGAACGAGGAACGTGAGGATATCCGTCGTGAGGAGGATCACGTGGACTTCGCTAGAGGCCGGGCACTTGCGCGGCTTGCGGTGTCGCACCGACGGAACCGAACGGTTGCGGATTCAAATCCGCACACGGTGAGAACTGATTATCCGATAATCTGGTTTTTCCGATTTTCGAAACAGGAACGGATCACTATTTTATTTTATTTTCGTTGCGTGAGCGATCCGGAGAAACCCGAGAACCCAACAATTTTCTCTTACATTTTAGTATTTTCTTTGATTATGATAACACGAACTGATGTTTCTCAATGTAGCTATAGGGAACAAGCGGATTGTTCAAGTAAGATAGAACACAGGAGGCTAATAACTTCAGATATATAAACTCTAAGTTTCTCTTTAAACAAAATAATGAGGAGTTTATATTCCCTAAGTTATTTGATTGGCCAATAAGTTCCTCCAGTTTGCATTTAGATAGGTTTTGTATTCAAATTTTCAACCCAGCATGCGTCATATAGGATAGGTTTGCAAATCATCATCATTTGAAGAAGTAGTGAGAGAAGAGGTATTCTTCCCCACTTTGGACCATGGAATTCACTGTGATTCTCCCTGCTTATCAGTTGATCACTTTTGGATGTGAAATCCTTTAGCCCCTAAGTTGTCAGGCACCCTTATCATTATCTTTTATTTCTCTTGAGTTTTGCTTGGCCGGACCACTACACATCCTTGTGCAGAGATTTGCGATTGCAGTATGAGAATTCTCTTTGAGCTAGAACTTCTAGGATTACCACTTGGTTTATTTGAAATCCCCATGTGCTGCATTGCCATGCATGCCCAGTATGCCAAAGCCTTCAGTTCCAATACCGGAGGGCCCCCTAGATTGTGGTTTTAAGTAACATCTTCACCTTTTGCCATTCCCTGGTTTTGCAACATGGTAAGCCATTGTCTTTCCATTTTTTTGAGAAGGTCATTTGCTAAGCCCAAAACCCCATCCTTTGGCGGGCTGCCAAAAATCGGGTTGTTTTTCGAAATACCCATTTATCACTCCGCTACTCTCCATTACAAAACATGCATCTCGAAGTACATCTATAGATACCTGATTTTGGACATTCTGATGGTCCTTGAATAACCATCAATATCATAACTCAAGGATTCCTCACCTCATATCACGTGAAGCCACCAAACATCCTCAAAAGACCATGCAAATTCTGTAAGGAATCGCCGAAGCACAGCGGAAAAATAAATCAATTCCTATTGTATCGGTTGCTGGGATCGTAAAACGGAAAATTAAAAATACGCGGGAAGAATTGTTCTTCACCTTTGTGGGGTTTCAAATCTCCCGTGGATAATTCCGATTCGGCAATCGCGCACGCGTACGATCTTCAGAGGTATCCACACGAGCTCCCGATGCAGACGCGATTTCCTTCTCGGCTTGAGTACTACGACCCGATCTCAAATCCACCATGCAATCGTGAAGAGAGAGGATCTACTTCAAGAACGAGAGAAGGAGAGAGAGAGAGGAGAGAGAAACTCCAAAAGAGGTTGTGTACGTCCAACAACCACCACCCCTCCCCTTGGCCTCCTTATATAAGAAATAAGGATAAGCACAAGGATTATTCTCATGATTATTCAAGAGCTTGGCCTTGGATAATTCTCCATTAAATATTCATGTTTATCTTGCCGCTTTTCACAAAAATATTTAACATAATATTTAACATCTCTCACCGTTAACGAGAACTCTTATGTGTGTGACCCTCCAGGCCCATATATCAGTTCGGTTTCAGGCCCATTAAACTTAGAACTAATTCTAAAGTTTAATATTTATTAATTATTATTTAAACATCATATGTTAAATAATTAATTCATTAAATAAGTGGTTTATCATCTGATGATTAATCCACTTGACCTTCTGACCATGAACGGCACCAAACACTACCTCATGATCCCAAAAGATATAAGGGATATTGTTCCCTTTATTTGAACCTTTCCGTCTACAGATACCGCACAGATAAAATCCTTCACTCATCCAATGTCCCAATAACACAAGGGTATTGTTTTACAGTCAAACCCTCTATTGCATTATATAGATGGATTCCAGTACTCAGTTAACTTCTAGAAACACATCTCTTTCTGTAAGGACTGAGATTTCGGATCCAGTTATCGGGTCAGTTTCGGAGTCGGACCCCTTGGTTTGGGCCCTTGTAGGGCTGGGGCATGGGTTCCAAGCTTGACGCGGTTCAAACAGCGTCTAGTTCGGGGGACGCGTTTTAGAATGTGCCACGTGGGTCGATTTTGGGCCGTGAGAGTACGGCCCTGGTCTTATCGTCTGAATGGCGTCTTGTCGTCTGATTGACGTCGGTCTTAGACTATGCATTTTAGCTAGTTTCGGTTTGACTCCGCGAACCCTCCCTCATTTCCCTCATTCTCTCCACTTCTCTCTCTCTCCTCCCCCTTCTCTCCGAACCTCCGGCGACCCCTTTCCCCTTCTCCTTCCTTTCCTCTCCCCATTCCTCCTCTCCCTCCACTCCATCAACCCCCTAACTTCCACCACTACCACCACCATCTCCTCCACGGCACTTTGCTCTCCGGACGGCGGCCGACGTCCCGGTGGAGTGACGACATCCACGGCGGTTTGTGGCATGGCGGTTCGGCGGCTAGGAGTGAGAAGGAGTTCAAGTAACTGGTAGGGTGACAATCTCCGTTGTGTTTTTTATTTAAAATCATGTTTTCCCCGCTTTGGAGCATGTTTAAGGGATTTTTGGGGTGAAAATGCTAACTTTATAAATGAGAAATGGTGGGCTTTTAATGGGTATTTGGATTCTCCTCCTCCCTCACTATTTTGGTCCGTTTTTTGTGCGATTTGGGGGAGAAATCCAACTTTGTAACTCGGGGGAGGCCGGAGGGGGAACCTATCTGCGGGTGTTAAATGGCGTCTGGGAACAGCGACGCCTTTCAAATGGCGGCTTCCACTCGAGACGCGATTTAGCCCAGATAAGGGATTCTATCTCTGTTTTAAATAGCGTCCAGAGACAGCAATGCCATTTTAAAGGCGGCTGCCAAGGGCGACGCGATTTAGCCTAGTTTCACGAGACTAGTTTTTATGTGAACCAGTTTAAGGGTCTTGAATGACATCGGCCACGGGCGACGCGATTCGAGACAGAAGCTCATTAATCCATGCCATTAACATATGTTTACACTGTTAGATAGTTTGGTTAAATGCATGCTTAAAAACGTACTCGAGGACAAGGATTTCTATGTGATCGGATCGCATAGTGTTGTGTTTCGTACGATCGTGGACCTAGAGTGATAGTTGTTAGCACTTAGGCACCCTGTGTCGGTGTGGGAGTGACACGGCACCGGTGTGGGAGTGGTGGGGTGACGCCTAGAGAGAGGGTCACCTGGTGTACCCCGGGGTATAGCTAGTACCGGTGTGGGAGTGATACATTCGAAGGGTCACTCGTGCTGGGGGAAGTAGAACCACCTAGAGCCAGTTAGGCCGGAGTAGCCAACGCACTATCCGAGGAGTTGTTGTTTGGTCTCAGCGGGTCAGTGTTTTCTGCGTTCGGCTGCGTGGTTTGTGTGTTTAGCCGAGGCGCTGGTTGTGGACTCCATGGTAGAGAGATTTTAGAGTTGTGCATGTTACATCTACGAATGCATGTGTTTAATATCGGAACTTCGGAATCTTTTGAGAATTGTGTTTACTACTTTATTCATTTAAATTGCCTATATTTGTGTTGTTGCACTTGTGGGTGCGTGAGTGGGTGGTGGGGATAAAAGGATCCCTACTGAGTCTAGTTCGATGAGACTCACCCCTGCAGTTTTCAGGTGAGGGTTCCAGGCAGGCGTAGCGTGGAGGGTTTCGTCTCGGGTTGCGCGCCGGCAACCACTGTTCCGGGGTATGCCCGATGTAGTTGTTATTTTCCTTTTAGACCTATACGCTTAATTACTTCTTTCAGTTGGAATATTTAATTATTTGCTGAGTCAAGTTGAATTGCAATAATTTTTAATTCTTGCACTCTCTTTACAATTCGATGTGATGTAAATGTTTAGCATAGTTTATCATTTATTTTCCAAACTTATTGAGATCCTGGTTTGGCTCCAAATTTTAATGATTCCCATTTAGTATTCGGACTCCCGATTATAGGGTAGCGGGTCGTTACAGTTGGTATCAAAGCAGTCGGTTTGGCAAATAGATGAATAACTAGGTTAAATATTGTAATTTTGGCAAATAATTACATTATCCCGTACATGCATGACGGTAGTGTAGGTTTTGGATTCTAATTAGAAATTTTCGATTCTTGTGATTGTAGGCGATTAGATGGCTCATGAGGGTGCCAGTTATTAGGGAGCAGGGAGATGTTCCTAGTGGGTCTGAGGCTGGTAGGCCGAATATGGACCGTTTTATGGAGGCTATGATGGACACAATGACTAGATATCAAACTCGGGACCCTAGTGAGAGTTCTAGTACTCGGGGAGGGCCTTTAGCTGCTCTGGAGAGATTCCTGAAGCTAAAGCCGCCTCATTTTACCAGTCGTCCCACCCTTGATGAGGCCGTTCATTGGCTGAAGGAGTTAGAGAAGACTTTCAATACTATAGACTGTGCGGCAGTTGAGAGAACTCTGTTGGCTACCTTCATGTTGAAGGATGATGCCTATGACTGGTAGACCACTTTGAAGAGCTTGTCTTATGCAGATAGGAATCTCAGGGAGATCCCATGGGAAACGTTTGTGAAGGAGTTCTATGTGAAGTACTTCCCTAGGCATGTCTAGAAGGCCAAGGAGAGGGAATTTATGGAGTTGACCCAAGGGAGCATGACAGTGCTCGAGTACCAGATGAAATTTGTTTCGCTTGGGAGGTTTGTGCCCTTTATTTCAAGAGACGAAGAGCGTCGGACTGAGTGGTTTGTAAATGGACTGAGGTCCAACTTGAGGAGTTTTATGGCATCCCACTGTTGTACGGACTTGGCATCGGCGGTTAAGTGTGTCGCAGCAGTAGAGGCACAACACGATCAATCGGCTCATGAAAGGGGACTGGTTACTCAAGGGCCGACTTATGGCAAGGGAAAGACAGCAGCAGCAGCTCCTTCATCTGGATCGGGATCTTGTTCACTCGGTTCTAGATTCAAGAGGTTCTTTCGAGGTGGTGGCGGCAGCAGTGGTAGTAACAGACCCAAGCAGAGCCAGCAGAGTCAGTTGGTGTCCAGCGCTCAATAGGAGGCAGCTCAGAGACTTCCAGCGGCTTGCCGTCATTGTGGTGGTACTCAAGGTGGGACTCAGTGTCCTGTATTTTCTGGGAGGTGTTATACTTGTGGCCAGTAGGGCCATTTGGCGAGGTATTGCCCGCAGGGGCACGGTCAGGAGCAGGGACCAGGAGATCAAAAGAAGCCGAGGACCCAGGGGAGAGTTCTTGCTATCACCAGGAAGGAGGCTCGTGCGTCCAACTTGGTGGAAGGTACACTTTCTATCCTTGGGAACTCCGCGCATGTGTTGATTGATTCAGGTACTTCGCATTCTTTTATTTCTGAGCAGTTATATGATATTCTTTCCACACCCGTTGATGAGTTATCTGATGGACTGATGGTTGTGGTTCCTTCTGGGGATTTCATGGTGACTTATAACTATTTGAGTAAGGTTCCCTTGACCATTGAAGGTCATCAGTTGCCTGTCCAGTTAGTTGTTCTTGCCATTCGTGACTTTGATGTCATCTTGGGCATGGACTGGTTGGAGGCTTATTATGCCGAGGTGGACTGCCACAGGAAGAGGATGCGTTTCTCCATTCCGGGCATCTCGGCCTTCTACTTCCAAGGTATTAGCCTCTCTTCTCGTGGTATTCTTATTTATGCTTTCAAGGCCCAGAGGTTACTTGTTAGTGGCTGTAAGGCTTTCCTCGCCTCAGTAGTTCTAGCTGATGTTAGTAGTGGTTCCAGTCTTTGGGAGGTGCTTATAGTTTGTGACTTTGTTGATGTGTTTCCTGAGGAGTTGCCTGGCCTTCCTCCTCAGTAGGAGGTTGAGTTCACCATTGAGCTTGCACCGGGTACGGCGCCCTTGTCTAAGGCCCCGTATCGGATGGCTCCGGCCGAACTCGTTGAGTTGAAGGCGCAGTTGCAGGAATTGATAAATAAGGGTTTTATCCGTCCCAGTACTTCTCCGTGGGGTGCTCCAGTTCTGTTCGTTAGGAAGAAGGATGGTTCTCTGAGGCTGTGCATCGATTATAGACAGCTTAACTAGGTAGCTGTAAAGAACAAGTACCAACTTTCGAGAATCGATGATTTGATGGATCAGTTGCAGTCTGCTAAGGTATTCTCGAAGATTGACTTAAGGTAAGGGTATTACCAGATGAGGATCCGTAAGGCTGATGTGAGTAAGATGTCTTTTAGGACTCGGTACGAACATTCTGAGTTCTTTGGTTATGCCTTTCGGCTTGACCAATGCTCTGGCGGCTTTTATGGATTTGATGAACCGTGTCTTCAGGGCCTACCTAGATCAATTTGTGGTGGTGTTTATAGATGATATTTTGGTATATTCTTCTTCTAAGGAAGAGCATGCTACGCATCTTCAGGTGGTGTTGCAGGTTCTGAGAGAGCACCAACTCTATGCCAACTTTAGCAAATGTGAATTCTGGCTAGATAAGGTGCACTTCCTGGGGCATGTCATTTCTGGAGATGGCATTGCAGTAGATCCAGCCAAGATTGAGGAAGTGATGGATTGGGGCAGACCGACGACTGTAACTGAGATCAGGAGCTTCCTAGGGTTAGCAGGGTATTACAGACGATTTGTCCAGGATTTTTCTTCTATAGCGACCCCCTTGTGAGGTTGACTGGTAAGGTAGTTCGTTTTGTGTAGACCGAGGAGTGTGAACAGAGCTTCACTGAGTTGAGGACTCGTCTCACTTCGGCTCCAATTCTAGTGCTTCCATCTAGTTATGGTGGATTCGTGGTTTACTCAGATGCATCTCGTCGAGGTTTGGGTGTAGTTTTGATGCAGCATTATAAGGTTGTGGCCTATGCTTCTAGGCAGTTGAAGAAGCATGAAGAGAATTATCCCACTCATGACTTAGAGTTGGCAGCAGTGGTATTTGCACTGAAGATCTGGCGGCACTATTTATATGGAGAGAAGTTTCAGGTCTTCACTGATTACAAGAGCCTGAAGTATGTATTCACACAGAAGGATCTGAACTTGAGGCAGCGCAGGTGGATGGAGTTTATCAAGGATTATGATCTCGACCTTTCTTATCATCCAGACAAGGCAAATGTAGTGGCAGACGCCTTGAGTCGGAAGACGGTCGTATCACATCTTATGATTCAGGAATGGAGGTTATATGAGCAGGTTGTGGGGTCATCCTTTAGGATTCCTCGAGAGGCAGATAGAGCCATGTTGGCCAACTTAACTGTGAGGCCAACAGTGTACCATGCAGTGATCGAGGCTTAGAGGGGGGATGCAGAGTTACCGCAGGTTTTCCAGATACCAGAGGTGGAGTTGTGGGATGACGACACGGTCAGATTTCGAGGCAGACTCTATGCTCCAGTTGAAGAAGAGGTGCGCAGGAGTGTCCTAGATGAGGCACACCATTCTAGATATGCAGTGCATTCCGGAACGACTAAGATGTATCATTGTTTGAGGAGACACTTTTGGTGGCCTAGCATGAAGAAGGACGTAGCTGATTATGTGACAAGGTGCCTAACTTGTCAGCAGGTTAAGGCAGAGCACCAGAGACCAGAGGGTTGTTGCAGCCGTTACCAATCCCAGAGTGGAAATGGGAACACGTGACTATGAACTTTGTGATGGGATTGCCTGTGTCACCCGGCAGGAGGGATGCAATCTGGGTCATTGTTGATCGATTGACCAAGTCTGTGCACTTCCTAGCTATTAGGAAGGACTGGTCAATCAGTAAGTTGGCCAAGTTGTTTGTGGACCGGATCATCTCTCTGTATGGGGTGCCCTTGTCCATCGTATCAGACCGGGATCTAAGATTTACTTCTAGATTTTGGAAGAGTTTTCAGAAGGCCTTGGGTACGCAGTTAGCCTTCAGCTCGGCTTACCATCTGTAGACACCGATTTTGGACCCCCACTTTTGGTCATAAAACCCCATCATTAGCCCATCACCACCAAACCCACCACCCTAGCCATCTCATCTTTCAGCCCACTAAATAATCAGGCCCATTAACCAATCTCGACCTTAGCCACCTTTTCGTGGAAGGCCAACCAGTCCGCCTTCCACCAGCCCGCCTTCCACCATCCTTGGAAGGTCAGCCAGCCCGCCTTCCACCATCCTTGGAAGGCCAGCCAGCCCGCCTTCCACCATCCTTAGAAGGCCAGCCAGCCCGCCTTCCACCATCCTTGGAAGGTCAGCCAGCCCGCCTTCCACCATCCTTGGAAGGCCAGCCAGCCCGCCTTCCACCATCCTTAGAAGGCCAGCCAGCCCGCCTTCCACCATCCTTGGAAGGCCACCCCTTGCTTTCCACCACCCTTGGAAGGCCAACTGGGCCGCCTTCCACCTTTTCGTGGAAGGCCAACTATCTGGCCTTCCATGGAAGTAGGAGCCAAGATAGTTGGCCGTCCACTCCCCTAACTTCCCCTTTGACCTCATCTTCCCACGATCTTCTCCACTCGCCACCCTCACCCCCACTACTCCGATCACTCCCCGCTCTGGCGACTGCCGCGGGCACGATCTCCGATGACTGACTATTTCCTATTGGTTCTAAGGGATTTACGGGGATTTAGACCCCTATTTTTCTTCACCTATTTAAACCCCCCATGTCCCCTCGGGAAAGGGGGTTGGCCAAGGGTTGGCAAGGTTGGGTTGGCAAGGAGTTGGAAGGCTTCAGTTTGCGAGGTTGGAGACTAAAGAGCTTCAAGTGGGAGAAAGGCCTAGGCAGTCCACAAGTCAGGGGAAGCAGAGGAATTCTCCGCATCCCAAATGGGTCCGTTTTCTTAACTCTTTCCTTACTTTTCTCCTTTCATTTTTCATTGCCCATTTTCTTAACTCTTTCCTTACTTTTCTCATTTCATTTTTCATTGCATTCCCATCATTCATCCACTCCGTAGCATCATCTTCTCTTCCTACTCTTTTCCTTTTACCACATTACTTTTACTTTTCACTATTACCACACACGAGCACCCCATCTGCATGCATGCATATTAGGATGACTTAGCACCCTTTACCCCCAGAGGTTTTAAACAAAAAAAAGGGAGGTGGGTGGCCATAACATATGGTCACCTTCCCTCCCCAAACACCCATCCGGTGCGTCCCCTTTCAATTCTAACATTGTTTACATATTTGCACGAATCGATCCTATATGTCGCAGTTCTAATCGGGTTATCTTCTTCTTCTGCTTTGTCTTTTCTTTTCAGGGACCCTTACCATATTTTTGCGTGTAGACTACCGAGCTCTCCTCATCTGGCCGGCCGGAGGTAGAGAAGAGGAACCTGTCGTCTCCCCGCTCCATTAGAACGCGGTCATTCTCACCATCCTGCGGAGGACTGTAAGGTAATGCTCCTGGCGATCACATACTTCAATTCATAACCCTTCCAAATCGCCGCAGTGCTAAGACAAACGGAGAAGCCCTCGCCCGAAGGCCACAGCAGCGGCGGAGATGTTCTGGGCGCCTACAACCCTCTGGCGATCACGGTGGGACTCTCTCTTGCTCGCCGCACACATTGTAAGATAGTTTAAAAAAGGTAAGAGCTCCTCCCACGGACGGCCAAGCACTGGGCCGCCCAGAGTTCCAGACGACCAAGCACTTGGCCGCCCAGACTCCCGGACGGCCAAGTACCTGGCCGTCCAGACTCTAAGACGGCCAAGTACCCGGCCGTCCAGACTCCAAGACGGCCAACTACCTGGCCGTCCAGGCTCTAGGGCGGCCAAGTAGCTGGCCGTCCAGACTCCAGGACGGCCAACTGCCCGGCCGTCCAGGCTCTAGGACGGCCAAGTAGCTGGCCGTCCAGGCTCCAGGACGGCCACAGGATTGGCCGTCCAAGCCCTTAGGCAGCTGGCCTTCTAGCTGTCCAATTTTCACTTGTTGATTAAATTGTTGCGTGTTCCAGTTTTTTTGTTTAGTGTTCTCTTGTCTTCCCTTGTCTGTTGAATTGTGGGTTAATTCTCGGGTACTATCCGTGGGGGTTTCTAAGGAAGAGCCGGCATCACACTTCTGGTTACCTCTCCCACAATGTTTGACTCTCCACCTGAGGATTCCCACTCGGGTGTGACTAGTCTTATTCTGTTGGAAACCTCCGTGAGTCTCCGCGACCCAGGGATTCCCACTTGGCCGCCGAGCGGGTTGTACCTAAACCACCTAATAGGATTCCGTGTTTGTGTGAGGAATTAAGCCTTCCCATTCAAAATCATCCACCCGTAGGCGTCACTGAGAGAATTATTTCAAAATCAAGGACACCTAATTAAACTTTGGTGGAACAGGTTTTGAAAGAAAAGTACAGGGTCGTTAAGGGTTTGAACTTGATTTGTTAGAAACCAACACTCATAATGCACAGTTAACCTTTCAAGTGAAATATAGAATCTCTTAGGATTTGTGTTTCATAATTAATCGAATGTATGGTAACACTGTGTATGATGACATGGATGAGCTTGGTAACAATGTCACACACAACTCTTTGTTCGAGATTGAAAAGGATCCACAACAAACATTTGTGGGCATGTTCCAAACATCTAGAGAGGAACTTAGGAGAAGATGCTCGAATGAATCTTCTTCTTCAGAAGATAACCCTGTAATCTCCAATAGAACCTTTCAAAACCCGAGTGAGGATCCGGAACTTACTGCGGTGTTATCACGATACACCCCCGATCAACTCATCCAGTTGGCCTCCCGTGGCAAAACTCAGGATACCACTCCTCGGATAACTCACTTCCAAAGATCTTCCAACAGAGCTCAGACTCGCGTCAACCAGCCAACTCCTACTCCAGTTGCTCCACCCGTCATGCCGATTCCAGTCTCTCAAACTACACCTCCTCCCAAGTAGGAGGGATTCATCTACAAAAGTGAGGTCGAAACCTATGTGCGTAAGCTTATGGCCAAGAAACTTATCCTGAAACAACCGCACTCTCTCTCGAGCTATTGCAAGCCCCCTCTGGCCTACTTTCCACCAGGATTCAAAACCCCCAAGTATAGGAAATATGATGGCACCTCTGACCCTCATTACCACTTGTCAAGTTTCCTCATGTATTCCCATCAATGGCTCTACGACAGAGTCCTCCTTGTCCATCTGTTCCAGAAATCCTTAGAAGGTGAGGCCTTAAGATGGTTCTTTTCCTTGCCCGCCACAGAACTAATCAATTTTGATATAGTCTCTGGAAAATTCATCACCCAGTTTAGTCATATGACAATCATGCCTCCCACTGTGTTTGATCTTGTGATAGAGAAGATGAAGCCTGAAGAGGACTTCACATATTTTGCCAACAGGTGGAGGGCAATAGCCTCTAGGGCGGAAGTGGCAATCCCTGAATCTCAAGCTATCACCATGTTGGTCAATAACGCTACCCCGCAGCTTCGGGCTATTCTCATGCTAAGCGAATTTCACACATTCGCACAACTTTATAATCGAGCTCGGGTAGTTCAATCTCATATATGGAGTTCCACTTTGCCATCCTTCTTTGAAAATCAGAACATAAATAAGAAGACCACACAAACTCCACCAATAGAGAGAGTGACAATCAATGAACAGGTGAGTGCCTTGGGACAGCCCTTTAGGTCACCCAATCCTATGTCTAGATCAGATAACCAATCCAATCAAAAACCATATTCAGCAGTTCCCCCTTCAGCTAGCTACAGTCGGCCTATGCCCAAACGTACCTCATATCCGCCTTTGCCGGAATCTCTACTAGACATTTTCCATGTCTTATTATCTTGCAATGCTATCCAGCTTCCACCCCAGCATGAGGCCATCCCCTACAATGTTGATATGTCCAGATATTGTCCGTATGATAGAGTGTCGGGGCATACAATTCATAACTGCTTCACTTTCAAGGATTGGATATATGATTTGAATGAGGAAGGCAAGATCAATTGGGGCCACATGAAAGAGGCTATTGAAACCTTGAAAGTCAAAGACCTTCCACCCTCTCATCAGGTAGCTCAAGATCCATCTAGCTCTCTAGAAAGGATGAGCACCCTTGTCAAAAATTTGGAACCAAATGTCGATCGCAGAGGACAGTACTGGGAGTATGAAGAGGTTGGGGTATGGCGTGAGTGCCCCACTAGGATGACCAAACCTAGAAAGCCATTGCAAGGAGTCTCTACTATTATCCAGGACAAACCTTTGGTCTTGATACGACCTAGGGAACAACCAACAGTCATCAACCCAGTCACTCTGGTCCAAGTTCCCTCAATTTCAATCAGAGAACCTCCTCTATCCATCTTGTGTCCAACACCAAAGCCGGGTCCAGTAACCCAATTCTACCTAATAAATTCACCACCAGTTCAACCACTAAAGTCAGATCAAGCAGTAGACCCCAGTCCGATTGGTGTTACACTGAGAAATCGCATCATTCCTCCAACAAGTCAACCCTTGGACTCCCAAGAGAATTCAAATCTGTCTACAAGGATTACTCAATCCAAGTATGACATCCTACAGCATCTAAGAAAAACTCCCGCCAAGATTTCGATCCTAGAGTTGATTAGGAGATCTCCTACACACAGGGAGACATTGTTCAAATTCCTCCTGCGAATTACAGTCAATGAAGATCTTCCTATCAGGGAGGTCACAAATGCTATTCTCTCAGTCACCCAGACACCTACGATATCCTTCACAAATAAGGATCTAGCTCCCCTTGAATGTCAATCCCTTCCCTTATGCTTAACTGTAACACTCAATGGTCACTCATTGGACTCCATCCTATTGGATACCAGGGCATCAATTAATGTTTGTCCACTCAAGACCCTCAAGAAAATAGGAATTGATCTAGAAAAGATTGAGTCTACTTCTATGATGGTCTCAACCTATGACAATTCTCAAAGACCAGCTAATAGGAAACTGGAAATTGGCCCAGTGGCCATGATCTTTGAATTCTGTATCCTTGATGTCGAGCCCATATACAACGCCATTCTAGGAAGGCCTTGGATGGACCAAACCCTAGGAGTGCCCTCCACTAATCATCAGTGCTATAAATTCCCATACAATGGGAAGATTGTCAAAATGAAGAGTACCCCCTGTCTTGAGTCTTTGGACTCAGTCTCGACTGAACAAATTCCATCCATGATCACTTCTGGAAAAGGGAAAGAGCCCATCCTTTCATCGGTTGACTCTCAGGCCAAGCCCCGGCCTAGTATAGGTTGGCAGCTTATGGACAAAATGGGATATAGTCCGGGATCTGAGTTAGGCAAGGAAGAGCAAGGAATTCAAGAGCCTATCTTTGAAAATCTGACCATTGGGGGATTCAGATTGGGTTACCTACTAACCAAACCAACTGAGGAATCAAGAAAATGGACTCTCTTAGATCACTTTGTGAAGGAAAATCAAGAGGTACTCAAGATACACTATCTTGAGGATGAGTTGAAAGAAACAATCAATGAAGTTTAAAGAGAAGATGAAGAAGATTTTGGTACACAGCTGCTTTTCTATGAACCAACCACGCTACGAGAATGAGCCTCCTTAGTGAAGGATGAACCGGCACCCACTGCTTTCATTCCCTTCCTATTCCACCCACCTTCCCTTCTCAGGCTTCTATCACCGGTCGTGGCACATTCCCCTGAGTGTTTTATGCTTGGAGACTACGACCCCCCAAAAAAGAAAAAGTCTCACTCCCATATCGGAGGGTATAAAACCACCAATGAGGAGCCAACATACTGGGGCAATTCTGCCATCATTGGGTCGCTGTCTCAAAGACCTACCTTTGCAACATGTCTGACTCACTCTCAGAGTCTTGTGCATAATCGTTTAGGGATTGGATAGCTTCCTCTTTATCTAAGAGTTGTAGAGATAGGTAAGTTCTTTCATTTCTAGTTCAAGAGTTAGCAAATAAGTGTAAATATTTGAAAATTATTTTTCTTAGGATAGGGGTCTATCTAAAAAAATTCTACTCTTTAAATGTAAAAAAAATAAAAAATCTCAAAATCTCAAAAAATCGAATATCTAAAAAGCATCAAAAATATTTGTAAATATGTACATACTTTAATGAAAATCACAAAAATTAGAAAAAGCGCAAAATCCAACTGTCTGGTGACTGCCACGTAACCCCCTGTCTAGGTCTAGTTGCATGATAGATTGGGTTAACATTAAGGTTTGGTTAAGACTTTGACCCACCAGAACCTTGGACGTGTCTACTTTACTTTCATACAGATCCCTATAATCATCATGAGATACACACATCTACACATTTTTCAAAGAGAACCTTCTTAAAATGAGTTCGAAGTCTTTAGTACACTGTCAACTGCAACCTTTGCTTTTCGCCTCTCGACTGATTAGGACAGTCGACGCCCTTAAACGGTCGAGCTCAGCAAACTGCGGTTCCTCAACAACCCGATAGATGTAACCCCTCAAATAGGCCCAAATATGAAATGTAAAAGACCAGAGCACGTGAAGAGGGCAGTGTCCCCGCAGGCGGAATATCAAATAGCCCCGAAAATAGCAAGGAAGAAAAAAAGAAAATACAAAAAGAAAGGGGGTTCAAGCAATCATACAAAAAAGCCTGGTCGTAACCGTGCCTGGCCATGAAAGCTACCAAAGGCCTGAAAAATCAAAAATAGGGGCATCTAGGAGGTCAAAAAGGATCTGTTTTGTCATAGCTCGATCTTTTAACGGTTTTGTCGATCCGCCTGTGAGGTTTGTCTCCAAAATTTCTTCACTATTTCTCCCCCAAGGTTTAACACGAGATAGCTATCTAAAGACCGAATATCATTTTAAAATGGTTCGTTTTTCAAAAATTGTCACATGCTCACATGATCACAGGAGTCCAAAATGGGTAAAGAGTAATGTCAGTGTTTCTGGTGAATCAATTCCTTAACCATAATCTCAATGAGCACTCTCAAAACTTCGGGCTTAGGTTAATGCATGCGCGTCACCAATAGGTGCGACAGCGTCTGATTCCGGGTCAGCGTCGCGCAGTTGACCATTGGGGTTCCAAGTGTTCCATCTTATACCTTCTAGGTTATGAGGAAAGAGACCCGGGTCGGGCAAATCATTTACCTCGAAAACTTTTTGTGCATTGTCATCAGTATGAGTCTTAGCCGGTCGAGGACAGTTTGAGGAGTCTAGAGGCCCAAATCAACTTAGATGTGTGCTTAGGATACCTGGGAAGTTGAGTGTGCATTTCCCTTTCATCATTCAACCACGCTAAGTTTGGGCAGTCACCAGGTAGGCGGAATCAAAAACATGTTTTCATTTATCACACACCTCATTTGTTAATATCCACCAGCATTTGCATATTTACTTGTCGCATCAGTTTCAATATTCTTCCTTTTTTCTGGTTAGTAGGACACGGCTCCTTGACCCTATGCGAAGATTAGGGAAAAGGTAGTTGCTCTTTTTTTTGGGTAAGAGGCTGAAAACATATACTACTAACTATTTTCCCCTCATTATTGTGCATACAGGAAAATGATTCTATGTCCAAAAGGTGGACACTTTTGCTGTCGAGTCGAAGCCAAAAGCAGCTAGATTGGCATTCTACTTTGAGAATGGCCATATCTTCCGTGCTGGCTTCGACTCGACAGGGACCTTTGTACCTTGTTTCCTTGCAGCTTGTCATTAAGATATTGTGGATCATTGATTATTTACATTTGCTGATGTGCGTTCTTGCAGCTGCAGGGAATCTGAAGCAAGTAGGATTGAAGATACAGGAGGCTAATAACTTTGGGCGTATAGACTCTGAGTTCCTCTTTAAACAAAACAATGAGGAGTCTATATTCTCCAAGTTATTCGATTGGCCAATAAATCCCTCCTGTTTGCATTAGGAATTTGTTTTCCAATTTTTAAACCAGCATGCATTTGCATAAGCATCATCCACTTTCCCGCCCTAGGGGCAAAGACCACAATTTATCACTCTGCTTAACCCATTGTTGATCTGTGAGTCTGGCAATTGTTCGTCTGTTAGCCCTTTGAATTGCAAGACCTTATCCTTTTCAATTCATGTGCTTGAGATTCTCTCGCTTGGCGATCATATGATGCGCCAGGCCACCGTGCGCCCGTCGTGTCGAGACCATTTCAAGTCACACCCCTCCATCTTTCATGCCAGAGATCCCCTTGGGCCAGATCGTTGTATCCTAGTGCGCCAAGGCCTCGCGGTTCCAGCACCCGAGGGTCCCACGGATTGTGATTCTCTGGTTTGGATTTTGTTCCTCTTCTTAAACCATCCTTGCAATCCAAATGGCTAAATCTCATGCATTTACCACGCTCTCATACCATCTTTGGATATAGCTCATCCCTTCTTTGGGCTATCCAAAATCAGGTTCGATTTCCGGAATACCTATTTATCATTCCGCTCCACTCTACTGCAAAACAGGTGTCCCGGAGGGGCATTTGTAGACATCGATTTTAGACCCCCACTTTTGGTCATAAAACACCATCAGTAGCCCATCACCACCAAACCCACCACCTTAGCCATCTCATCTTTTAGCCCACTAAATAATCAGGCCCATAAACCAATCTCGACCTTAGCCACCTTTTCGTGGAAGACCAACCAGCCCGCCTTCCACTATCCTTGGAAGGCCAACCAGCCCACCTTCCACCATCCTTAGAAGGCCAGCCAGCTCGCCTTCCACCTTCCTTGGAAGGCCAGCCAGCCCGCCTTCCACCATCCTTAGAAGGCCAGCCAACCCACCCTCCACCATCCTTAGAAGGCCAGCCAGCCCGCCTTCCACCATCCTTAGAAGGCCAGCCAGCCCGCCTTCCACCATCCTTGGAAGGCCACCCCTTGCCTTCCACCACCCTTGGAAGGCCACCCCTTGCCTTCCACCACCCTTGGAAGGCCAACTGGGCCGCCTTCCACCTTTTCGTGGAAGGCCAACTATCTAGCCTTCCATGGAAGTAGGAGACAAGATAGTTGGTCGTCCACTCCCCTAACTTCCCTTTTGACCTCGTCTTCCCACGATCTTCTCCACTCACCACCCTCACCCCCACAACTCCGATCACTCCCCACTCTGGCGACTGCCACGGCCACGATCTCCGATGACTGACTATTTCCTATTGGTTCTAAGGGATTTATGGAGATTTAGACCCCTATTTTCCTTCACCTATTTAAACCCCCCATGTCCCCTCGGGAAAGGAAGTTGGCCAGGGGTTGGCAAGGTTGGGCTGGCAAGGAGTTGGAAGGCTTCAGTTTGCGAGGTTGGAGACTGAAGAGCTTCAAGTGGGAGAAAGGCCTTGGCAGTCCACAAGTCAGGGGAAGCAGAGGAATTCTCTGCATCATATGCATCATACTCATGTTTTTATCTGTAAAATAGAATGAATTGATAGATAATTGTGTACCAAATCCAACGGTACCAATTTCGTCAAATTCTGACTTAAAAACATCGTCATTTCATGTGATTAAAGGAGTATAGTGCATTTGCGGTTTTTCGACAAAACCGAGACGAAATAAATAAATATGATGATATTTTTATGATAATGTGCTAATTTATATTTATTTTATGTGAACAGGACATGCCGATGATGCAGTGCAGCTGGTGGAGTTTTCTGAAATTTGGAGGAGGTCTAGTGTTCGGATTTCAACTAAAATATGGGTAAAAATGCAATTTGTTGTCCTAATATTGCTCTGATTCCTTCTTTCTCTGGAGTTTCCCAAAACCCTCTATTTCCTTCCTTCTATCCAATTTCCCAACCACATCCCTTCCTTTCTTTATTTTAAAAACCCTCTCTCTCTTTTTAGAAATTCTCTCTCCAACTGCGAATCCTCTTCCTTCTCCAGTTTCCTCTTCCTCTCCTTTAATCCTCCTTCTCCAATTCCCAGCTGCAGCAGCCTCCCATGGATTCTCCTCTCTTATATAATCTTTCTCTCCCTCTCTCCGGTTCTCTCTCTCGTTTTGTTTTCACAGCAGCCTTATTCTCTCCCTTTTCCAATTCCGAATCCTCTCCCACACGCCCTCTCTCAGTTCTCTTCCGGCAGACCACACCTTTCTCTCTCGGTTTTTCTCCTACAACCTCTCCCTTTTCTCTTCTAACCCAAAATTCCCAGCAGCAAGTCTCTCTCTCTCTCTCTCTCTCGGATTCCCTCCTCCTTCACCGATTCCCAGCAACCCCCTCCACAGCTTCTTCCTCCTCTCTCTTTCTCCCTCAGTTTCTCTTGCTCTCTCTCTTCTATTCCTCTCTCCCGCAACCTCTCTCCAGCAGCCTTTTACTCTCCACGGTTCTCTCTCTCCTCGGCGAGCTCTCCACCTACTCGGCCAGCAAGCGGAAGCCAGCAAGCTCGTGCACCTCCACCCACCAGCTCCTAAACCGCCTCCACGTCTCAACTCCTGCAAGTTTCCAGCTCCACGCACCAGCAGCGGCCCCCTCTGCTTCTCCACGCGCCGACAGCAGCACCATCAACCTGCCAGCGTTCACAGCAAGCCTCTCCACCAGCAGCAGGCCATCCTCCTCTCCTCTACGTGCCAGCAACAACTCTTCTCAATCGTAGCAGCTGTCCCAGCTGAACCAACAGCAACCAGCAGCCGGCAACCCACAAAAGACTGCTATTATTGTGTTCCTTCTTTTCCCTCCCCACTAGTATACTATTAGGTTATTTAATTAGGGGCAGTTGTTGGTTATTTGATGTTTAGGTGTTGTTTAATTAGTTATTGGTTATTTAATTAGGGTTAATTCTTGATTAGTTGTTCTTTAATTAGTTATTGGTTGTTTAATTAGGTTATTTGATTCATGATGATTAATGGTTTATACCTTTAAATAATAGTTTGTTTTTATTGTTATAATTTTTTGTTCCATATATGATTATGTTTAATTTATGAAAAAGAAAAGAAAAAAAAAAGATTTGTTTAATTAAAGTAATTATATTTTTTAAGTAGCATTAGTTAATTGAGTTTTAGTTTAATTAAGTAATTAGTTACTCAAATTCTCATCTATTTTTAGATAACTAAATTCCAAAGTTTTCAAAATTAAAATCTTAACTCCCTGTGGATCGACTCAGACTCACCATTATTAAATTTTCAAAATCTGATTTGAGTGAGCCGGATAAATTTAGATTGAACGTTTTCATGAGTGTTTAACGACGCACAATTTGGAACGATCAGGCCCGTTTTCTTAACTCTTTCCTTACTTTTCTCTTTTCATTTTTCATTGCATTCCCATCATTCATCCACTCCATAGCATCATCTTCTCTTCCTACTCTTTTCCTTTTACCACATTACTTTTACTTTTCACTATTACCACACACGAGCACCCCATCTGCATGCATGCATATTAGGATGACTTAGCACCCTTTACCGTTAGAGGTTTTAAACAAAAAAACGGGAGGTGGGTGGCCATAACATATGGTCACCTTCCCTCCCCAAACACCCATCCGGTGCGTCCCCTTTCAATTCTAGCATTGTTTACATATTTGCACGAATCGATCCTACATGTCGCAGTTCTAATTGGGTTATCTTCTTCTTCTATTTTGTCTTTTCTTTTCAGGGACTCTTACCACATTTTTGCGTGTAGACTACCAAGCTCTCATCCTCTGGCCGGCCGGAGGTAGAGAAGAGGAACCCGTCGTCTCCCCGTTCCATCAGAACGCGATCATTCTCACCATCCTGCGGAGCACAGGGACTATAAGGTAATGCTCCTTGCGATCACATACTTCAATTCCTAACCCTTCCAAATCGCCGCAGTGCTAAGACGAATGGAGAAGCCCTCGCCCGAAGGCCACAGCAGCGGCGGGGACGTTCCAGGGGCCTACACCATCCTGAGATTGACGAGCAGTCAAAGAGGACCATTCAGACTTTGGAGGATATGCTCAAGGCTTGTTGCCTAGATTGGGGAGGTTCTTGGGAGCAGCACTTGTCTACGGTAGAGTTTGCTTACAACAACAGTTATCATTCTAATATCGGCATGGCGTCATTTGAGGCATTGTACGGGCGGCCGTGTCGATCTCCTGTAAATTGGTCTGAGATTGGCAAGAGGCAGATAGCAGGGCCAGAGTTGGTACAACAGTGTGCTGAGATTGCCAGAGTGGTGCAGCAAAGGTTGACTACAGCTCAGAGCAGACAGAAGAGTTATGCAAATATCCGTAGGAGACCGCTTGAGTTCGAGGTTGAGGACCATGTGTTTCTCCGAATCTCACCCTCCAAGGGTGTGATGAGATTTGGGAAGCGAGGTAAGATGAGTCCGAGATATATTGGGCCTTTTGCCGTTTTTGCTCGAATTGGGGAAACGACGCAGCAGCTAACCTTACCACCCAGTCTTACAGGAGTGCACAATGTGTTCCATGTTTCCTTGCTGAGGAAGTATGTTCAGGATCCGTCTCATGTCATGGACCTTTCGGAATTGGAAGTCGCAGAGGACTTGTCCTTCCCAGAATTTCCTGTACGTATTGAGGATCGCAGGAAGCAGGTCCTTCGGAACAAGGTCGTTCCTTTGGTTAAGGTGATTTGGCAGCATCGCTCTAGAGGCGAGGCAACCTAGGAGCGAGAGGATGAAATGCGAGATCAGTTTCCCTTCCTTTTCTTGTAAGTTTTCTTGTGAGCTTGTGCCATCATTTTTGTTCTCGTTATTTCTATATCAGCAATTTCGAGGACAAAATTCTTTTAAGAGGGGGAGAATGTAAAGACTGAGGTTTCATATCCGATTATCAAGTCAGTTTCGGTGTCGAACCCCTTGGTTTGGGCCCTTGTGGGGCTGGGGCATGGGTTCAAGCTCGACGCAATTCAAACGGCATCCGGTTCGGGGGATGCATTTTAGAATGTTACACGTGGGTCAGTTTTGGGCCGCGAGAGTACGACCCCAATTTTATCGTCTGAATGGCATCTTGCACGGCCGACGCCATTCAGAATACGGCTCTGATCTGTCAGTGTACGACCCGTCTTGTCGTCTGATTGGTGTCGGTCTTGGACGACGCGTTTTAGCTAACTTCGGTTTGACTCTACGAACCCTCCCTCATTTCCCTCATTCTCTCCACTTCTCTCTCTCTCCTCCTCCTTCTCTCCGAACCTCCGGCGACCCCTTTCCCCTTCTCCTTCATTTCCTCTCCCCATTCCTCCTCTCACTCCACTCCATCAAACCCCTAACTTCCACCACTACCACCACCATCTCCTCCGCAACACTTTGCTCTCCGGACGGCGGCCGACGTCCCAGTGGAGTGACGGCGTCCACGGCGGCGGTTTGTGGCGTGGCAGTTCGGCGGCTAGGAGCACGAAGGAGTTCAAGTAACCAGTAGGGTGACGATCTCTGTTGTGTTTTTTATTTAAAATCATGTTTTCCCCGCTTTGGAGCATGTTTAGGGGATTTTTGGGGTGAAAATGCTAACTTTATAAATGAGGAATGGTGGGCTTTTAATGGGTATTTGGATTCTCCTCCTCCCTCACTATTTTGGTGCGTTTTTTGTGCAATTTAGGGGAGAAATCTCACTTTGTAACTCGGAGGAGGCCGGAGGGGGAACCTGTCTGCGGGTGTGAAATGGCGTCTGGGGACAATGACGCCTTTTCAAATGGCAGCTTCCACCTGAGACGCGATTTAGCCCAGATAAGGGATTTTGTCTCTATTTTAAATAACGTCCAGGGATAGCAACGCCATTTTAAAGGCAGCTGCCATGGGCGACGCGATTTAGCCTAATTTCACGAGGCCAGTTTTTATATGAACCAGTTTAGGGGTCTTGAATGCGATTCAAAACAGAACCTCATTAATCTATGGCATTAACATATGTTTACACTATTAGATAGTTAGGTTAAATGCATGCTTAAAAACGTACTCGAGGACGATGATTTCTATGTGATCGGATCGCATAGTGTTGTGTTTCGTGCGACCGTGGACCTAGAGTGACAGTTGTTTGCGCTTAGGCACCCTGTGTCAGTGTGGGAGTGACACAACGTCAGTGTGGGAGTGGTGGGGTGACGCCTAGAGAGAGGGTTACCTGGTGTACCCTGGGGTATAGTTAGTACCGGTGTAGAAGTGGTACATTCGGAGTGTCACTCGTGCTGGGGGAAGTAGAACCACCTAGAGCCAATTAGGCCGGAGTAGCCAGCGCGCTATCTAAGGGGTTGTTGTTTGGTCTCGGCGGGTCAGTGTTTTCCGCGTTCGGCTGCGTGGTTTGTGTGTTTAGCCGAGGCGCTGGTTGTGGACTCCGTGGTAGAGAGATTTTAGTGTTGTGCATATTACATCTACGAATGCATGTGTTTTATATCGGAACTTGGGAATCTTTTGGGAATAGTGTTTACTACTTTATTCATTTAAATTGGATATATTTGTGTTGTTGCACTTGTGGGTGCGTGAGTGGGTGGTGGGGATCGAAGAATCCCTACTGAGTCTATTTCAATGAGACTCACCCCTGCGGTTTTCAGGTGAGGGTTCCAGGCAGGCATAACGTGAAGGGTTTCGTCTTGGGTTACGCGTCGGCAACTACTGTTCTAGGGTATGCCTCGATGTAGTTGTTATTTTTCTTTTAGGTCTGTACGCTTAATTACTTCTTTCAGTTGGAATATGTAATTATTTGCTGAGTCTAGTCGAATTGTAATAATTTTTAATTTGTGCACTCTCTTTACAATTCGATGTGATGTGAATGTTTAGCTTAGTTTATCATTTATTTCTCAAACTTATTGAGATCCTGGTTTGGCTCCAAATTTTAATGATTCGGTACCATTTAGTAATCGGATTCTTGATTATAGGGTGGCAGGTCGTTACACTTTCAATTGACCCTAGCCAGGGATTTCTGTGTACACATCCATAGGACATTCTCTCCCCAGTCTTATACCAAGAGTGAGTGATCTCCTGTTGTTCACTCAATTACCTTCGCAAGCTTTCCCCTGTCTCTGAGAGACTGACTATCGTGGACTTAATGGTTAAAGTCCACAAGTCAGAGAATCAAGACACAATGGTCTACAAGTAAGGTATCATTGGTGATTCGGGTCAAAGGACCAACTGCGCTACTGCAACGATTGAATTCCCTGGTTGACTAATAGGTATAATTACCATCCATGAATTCTTATTCGGATCTGTTCAGTGAACTCATTCTCTAATGAGCACTCACAAGTTTGTCTTAGTGTCACCACACGAGATAATGTGAGATCATTCACCCTCATCTCATAAGCAGAAATAACTTGTGTCGATCTTATCGGATATTTAATATCCATCTCAAATATCCTATGATTGAGAACTATTTAAGACAAGTGACTAAGAATATTGATCTCACTATTATGATCTCATCATGATTCAATATCCCATTCATTTGTCTACGGACCTTCATTACGATAGTTAATCTGCGAGAACTATAAATGAAGAAATAATTGCCTTTATTCATAACTAGAATGTATAAAGATTGGCTTTGAGGCCACCCAATTCTATCATTCTCCCACTTGGACTATAGCTAATCACCCATGTGTCTAAGTCCCATAGACATAAGGTGACGTTCTAAATTGTTTTGAGACAATGGCTTAGTTAAGGGATCTGCTACATTATCTTTGGATGAGACTTTCTCAACTATTATATCTCATCGGGCGATAATCTCACGAATCAGATGAAATCGTCTCAAAATGTGCTTCGACTTCTAATGCGATCTTGGCTCCTTTGCTTGAGCTATTGCCCCATTGTTGTCACACAATAATGGAATAGGATCTGAAATGCTTGGAACTACTCCAAGTGCAGAGATGAACTTCTTCATCCAAACCGCCTCCTTAGCCGCTTCAGCTGCAGTAATGTATTCTGCTTCGGTCGTCGAATCTGCAGTTGTTTCTTGTTTAGAACTTTTCCAACTTACTGCACCTACATTTAACATGAACACAAATCCAGACATGGATTTGCTGTCATCCATATCCGACTGGAAGCTCGAGTTAGTAAACCCTCGAAGTTCCAAGTTGTTTCCTCCAAAGACGAGAAATAGATCCTTAGTCCTTCTTAAGTATCTAAGGATACATTTCACCACCTTCCAGTGTTCCTCACCTGGATCAGCTTGATATCTACTAGTAACACTTAGTGGGTGTACCACATCAGGTCTAGTACATAGCATTGCATACATGATAGATCCTATTGCCGAAGCATAAGGAACTCTATCCATGTATGCTTTCTCTTCAGGTGTCTTAAGAGACATTCCTTTAGAGAGATAAATTTCATGTCTCATCGGAACAAGACCTCTTTTAGAATTTTTCATGCCAAACCTTTTGACTATGGTGTCTATGTATATGGATTGGGATAACTCGAGCATCCTCTTGGATCTATCTCTATAGATCCTTATTCCCAGAATATAGGATGCTTCTCCCAAATCCTTCATGGAGAAGTTTTTGGATAACCAAATCTTTACTGATGACAACATTCCTACATCATTCCCAATGAATAGAATGTCATCAACGTAAAGTACCAAAAATGTAACTGCGCTCCCACTGGTCTTTTTGTATACACAAGGTTCATCTTCATTCTTAATGAAGTCATAAGATTTGATTGTCTCATCAAATCTCAAGTTCCAAGTTCGGGATGCCTGCTTTAATCCATAAATGGATATATGCAGCCTACATACCTTACTTGAATGTTCTTTGGAAGTGAATCCTTCAGGTTGTATCATATACACCTCTTCTTAAAGGTTCCCGTTAAGGAATGTTGTTTTCACATCCATTTTCCATATTTCATAATCATATAATGCAGCAACAGTAAGAAGTATTCTGATTGACTTAATCATGGCAATTGGAAAAAAAGTTTCGTCATAGTCAATGTCTTGTTTTTGACGATACCCTTTCGCTACCAGCCTTGCCTTGTATGTGTCAATCTGTCCATCTGCTCTGATCTTTCTTTTAAAGATCCATTTACTTCCAATAGGTACTATACCTTCTGGCAGTTTAACCAAGTTCCAAACTTGGTTGGTATACATGGACTGAATTTCTGAATCCATTGCTTCTTGCCATTTTTTTGATTCTTGACTATTTATAACTTCTTGGTAGGTTTAAGGATCATCATCCTCATTTAAGTGCACTTTTGGTTTGCCATTATCGATATATCTGACATATCTTTCAGGCTACGTAGGCACTCTACTAGATTTGCGAATCACTTGTGTATTATCTTGAATAAGTTCTTGAGTCAATGGCTCATTAAATGAGCCAGCATTGATTTATGAGTCTGAAATTTCTTCCAGTTCTATCTTGCTCCCACTGTCTTCTTTTGAAAGACATTCTTTCTCTAAGAAGCTCTTTTTGCAACAAACACCCTTTGATCGTTGGGCTGATAGAAATTATATCCAAAAGTCTCTTTTGGATATCCCACAAACCTGTATTTTTCTGTCCTTGAATCCAATTTATCTGGATCATATCTTTTGACATGTGCAGGACATCCCCAGACTCTAACATGTTTAAAGTCTGGTTTCTTCCCTTTCTATATCTAATATGCAGTGGAAGATACCGACTTACTAGGAACTTTGTTCAACAGATATGCAGCAGTCAATAGTGCATATCCCAATAAAGAAATTGGAAGTTTAGCATAACTCATCATTGATCGTACCATATCTAATAAAGTACGATTTCTCCTTTCCGATACACCATTCAACTGTGGTGTATAGGGAGGAGTCCACTGAGACAGAATAACATTATTCTTAAGATATTGTATGAATTTTGTACTTAAGTATTTACCCCATCGATCTGATCGAAGAGTCTTGATACTCTTTTCAGTTTGATTCTCAACTTCATTTTTAAACTCTTTAAATTTCTCAAAGACTTCTGACTTATATTTCATTAAATATATGCAGCCAAATCATGAGAAATCATCTGTAAATGAAACGAAGTATGAGTAACCACCCATAGCATGAGTGAACATTGGACCACATACATCACTATGTATTAGTTCCAATAATTCCTTAACTCTTTCTCCATGTCCTGAAAATGGAACTTTGGTCATTTTTCCTATGAGACAAGCTTCACAAGTTGCAAATGATTCATAATCAAATGGATCAAGATATCCATTCTTTTGCAACTTAATGATCCTTTTCTCATTTATATGGCCGAGCCTACAATGCCATAGGTATGATTTATTCACATCTTTATCTATTCGCTCAAGATATTTATTTACTAGACATACATCATATGTAATATGTAACAATCGATTATTAGCATGTAATTATGATAATTGTGTTATTAATTAATTTTGATAATCATGTATGTTAAAATATGCACAAAGATTAAACTTGGTTGATTAAATCCCATAAAATAATTAGATATGATCAATTGTGATAAAAAACTTAGTGTAAATCATAATCGGATTTAGATTAGAATGATTAATTAGAGATTAAGGGTTAATATGCAATTATTAAAAGTAGGAAGACCATTCGATGAATAATTATTTTATATAGAAGAAACCTAAAACCTATGGTTAGAAATTGGTATTTTATTAGTTAGTGCTTAGCCTAGAAATATTAGTATTATATTAGATAGTGGGGTGGTCATAATTAATATTAACCTTAGTTAAAGTTAGTGGAATAGTTAAGTTAGTTTAACCTTGGTTAAAGTTAGTGGGTTGGTCAAAATTAGTATTAACCATGGTTAGTGTTAGTGGGATGGTTAAGTTAATGTAACTTGGATGGTTAGAATTAATAAATTTTAAAGTCATTTAAGTAACCATGGTAAAACTAACTATACCCATCCTATTTAAGAGACCTTAACAAGGTTTTGGCCTTGATTTGGCATATTCTCTGCACCAAAACGTGGGAGCAGCAAGGGAAGGATTTGGGAGGCCATCTTGAAGTGTTCTTGGTGTTCTTGAAGAAGGTAGGTTGCATGGGTGCTAGTTTCATAAGAGTTTAGCTTAGTTAATCATAAGAAATAAATAAATCTATAAAATATTTTTTTTTAATATCTTCAAATTATATGTTCTTGTGAAGTTCTTAAGTATGAAATAGTTTAAGGATGTAGGGATTTAAATTTTAAAAAGCCTAGAATAGATTAAGCATAGTAGAAGTTAAATTTCTGCAATCCAGATTTTTCTACAACTCTTATGACAGCAGAGTAACCTTCAAATTTTTATGATTTTATTTTGTATATAAAACTTATGAAATTTTTATGACATAACTATGACATGATTAGACATCTCCAAAAAAATCAGCATAAATTTTCATATTCATATGGTAATACTTCTAGGTCATGAAAAAGACTGTGATTTTCATATACAGTTTTCTGAGTTCATTTGATAGCATGTTAGAATATGAATTTTAGTGATTTATATGTTTTACAAAATAATCTAAAATTTTTATGACCTAATACTAATACTAGTGTAAATCTTCAGAAAAGGTTTCATAAATTTTGATGTTCATATGATGATGCTTTCAGGTCAGGTAACAGGATATAATTTGTAGATGTAGTTTTCGGACTTGATTTGATAGAATGTTAGAATATGAATTTTAGTAATTTACATATTTCATAAAATAATTTGAAATTTTTATAAAATAATATTCATACTAATATACATTGATGTAGCCGAAGCTATCATGGTCGGATTCCAAAACTAGAATCCGAGACAGAAGACCGACAGGGATCCGGACCGAGGCGTGGGCGGAGTACGGGCCCGAGGCTCCGTGGCCGAGCGGTACCCGGACGAAGATTAGCCGGGGGCGAAGCTGACTCCGCAGGGCCGAAGGTGACCCAGCCGGCGAAGGGCGAGGCCGAGACCTTTGGAGGGAGAAGACCGAGACCGGTGGCCGAGACCGGTTCGGAGGAGGTCGGCGAAGATTCAAACCGAAGCCCCTGCAAGAAGAAGAACCAGTCAGTGAGGGTCCCGGGCTTCGGCCCAAGAGAACCCCCTCCGACGGCTAAGTCAGCTTCTGAAGAAAATTCGATTCATAAGGGAAGGAAGAGGAAGATGCTTAAAAGCTTTGGACTGTGGTCCTTAGTCAATAAGACATACCTTTTGTAATAAATAGCCGTCTATTTATAACGGAGGATAGAGGTTACTTGGTGGTGGCAGCCGATATCGGACTATGTTTTAGGTTAGTGATAAACCGCCATAGTGCCTAACAACCCACCGGAGTGGGCCGGATACGACTACTGGGCCGAGGGCCGGGGGCCACTTGTGGGCCGAATGCCGCTGGGCTGCATGCCGCTTGCTGGGCCGAGTGCCGCCAGTGGGCTGGAGGCTGCTTGTGGGCCGCTATTGTTGGACTGCTGTTGTTGGGCTGCTACTGTTGGGCTATTTAATGGGCCGAATCGGATTCTGCCCCATCACATGGCCCCCTACTCTTGTCGTTCTCAATTCCATGAAACGCCGAGAGTAAAATACGAAGCCCTTTCGAAAAAATAACATCTGATATGACTGTTACCACCCCTGTTGCGAAAACTAGGAGACAAGGCTTCGCCTTAGGCCGGCCGAGGGCTGGTGACAAACAGCCTCGTCTCAAGCCGGGACCCTGTCGTAGACACCTTCGTCTTCAGGCCGAGACTTGGTGACGAATACCTTCGTCCCCAGTTGTGAAAGGGCAGAGCTTTCAGAACGCTTTGGAACACCAGGCAAGAGCGGGACGAGGAGCGCCGCCGCCACGCCGAGGAGGTATCGGCCCTGAAGGCGGACTTGGAGGCCAAGACCAAGGAAGCCGATGACGTTGCTCGCACGGCCGTGGCGAGCTATAAGGAGGGCCCGGAGTATGCCGACAATATGCTTGAGGCCGGGGCTAGGGCGGCCTCGACCATGTTTGATCTGGGGATGGCCATTGCCCAAAAGGCATGTCCGGACACAGATCTGACCGGCTTCGGCTACCCTACCGACGAAGAAGGCGAAGAGATCTTAGCCTGGTGGCGAGAGCTCAAAGCCAAGAAAGTCCCGGCTTCTCCAGAAGATGCTGCGGCGGGAATCCCGGTTTCTCTGGAAGATGTCGCGGCTGGTTCGGGCCGTGCTTCTCCTCCAGCGTCTCCCGGCCATACTCCTGTTATCGTGGATGGCGACGACGCCGAAAGCTGATCTGGGGGCTTGTCCCGGTTATTTTTGTTTTTCAAGATGCCGAGGCCAGGCATACGGCCCGTTTTTGTAATTGTGTATATATAGAAGGCATTTTGCTCTTGCTTGCTTCATAGTATGTCTTTCTGAGTAGATAGCCGAGTTTAGTCCTATATGTGGCCGAAGCCATGCCGGTCCCGATACAGTTTGCATGGCCGAAGCCACTCCCGGTACGGTTTACACGGACTTAGAGTAGTGCCACTCCCGATACGGTTTGCATGGCCGAAGCCACTCTCGGTACGGTTTACACGGACTTAGAGAATAGTGCCGCTCCCGATACGGTTTGCATGGCCGAAGCCACTACCGGTACGGTTTACACGGACTTGGAGAATAGTGCCGCTCCCGATACGGTTTGCATGGCCGAAGCCACTCCCGGTATGGTTTACACGAACTTAGAGAATAGTGCCGTTCCCGATACGGTTTGCATGGCCGAAGCCACTTCCGGTACGGTTTACACGGACTTAGAGAGTAGTGCCGCTCCCGATACGGTTTGCATGGCCGAAGCCACTCCCGGTACGGTTTACACGGACTTAGAGAGTAGTGCCGCTCCCGATACGGTTTGCATGGCCGAAACCACTCCCGGTACGGTTTACACGGACTTGGAGAATAGTGCCGCTCCCGATACGGTTTGCATGGCCAAAGCCACTCTCGATACGGTTTACACGGACTTAGAGAGTAGTGCCGCTCCCGATACGGTTTGCATGGCCAAAGCCACTCCCGGTACGGTTTACACGGACTTGGAGAATAATGCCGGATACAATACTTCGGAACAAAAAATATATTCATGGTGTCCGGCTGAACCCCGGGAAAGTAACTTATGTGAAGTAGCGCCGAAGGCGCTCCACATTCCAGGTGCGAGGGAGAGGCTGGCCCGAAAGGGTCTCCAGCCGATAGGCCCCTCGTCGGATTACTTCTCGTATGCGATAAGGGCCCTCCCAATTCGGAGAAAGCTTCACTGTGGCTTCGGCTAGCTTGGATGCGTGGGTGTTCCGCAACACGAGGTTCCCGGCTTCGAAACTTCGGGGCTTCACTCGAGCGTTGTGGTATCTCGCCATGTGTTGCTGATACACCGCCAGCTGAATGCGAGCTTGATCCCTTGTCCCTTCTATAAGATCAAGGTGATCCCTCAGGGCTTCATCATTAGCCTTCGGATCGTAAGTAAGAACGCTCGGCGGCAGCAAGCCGACTTCAATAGGAATAACTGCTTCCACCCCGTAGGCCATTCGGAAAGGGGTTTCTCCGGTAGGGGTTCGGCTTGTTGTTCGATAAGCCCATAGAACACTTGGCAACTCTTCGACCCATCGGCCTTTAGCCTTGCCGAGGCGAGTCTTCAGTCCTCGCAATAGGCTTCTGTTAGTGACTTCAACTTGGCCATTCGTCCGAGGGTGTGCTACCGAAGCGAACTTATGTAGAATACCGAAGCTTGCGCAGTTATCTTTGAACCGATGGCTGTCAAACTGCTTGCCATTATCTGAGATGATTGCCCGAGGGATGCCATAGCGGCAGATGGAAGTTCCATGCATTACTATCGGTTATGGATGCGAGGGGTTTGGCTTCGACCCACTTGGTAAAGTAATCCACCGCCACAATAAGGAATTTCCTCTGGCCAGTGGCCATGGGAAAAGGTCCCAAGATATCAATCCCCCACTGGGCGAAAGGCCAAGGGTCCGACAGAGGTGTCAGAAGGGTTGCAGACTGGTGAATGAGGGGGCTATACCTCTGGCATTGGTCACAGCAGCGGCGTCCTCTCGGAGTGTCGGCCACCAGTACCCTTGCCTTAAGAGTTTGTGGGCCAAGGCCCTTCCTCCTGCGTGTGCTCCGCAGATTCCTTCATATACCTCCCGAAGGGGATAGTTAGCTTCGGCCGGGCCGAGATATCGAAGGAGTGGCCGGCCGAAGGACTTCTTATACAGCATACCCTCCAGAATTAGAAAATGGGAAGAGCGCTGTCGGACGCGCCTTGCTTCCTTCTAAGCCAATCATAAGGCACCTATTTCAATCTGGTTCACTAATAAATGGCATTAAATTCATTATGTAGATTGGCATATTTGTAATTGCGCATAATGAAGTCCATGAATATGTGCAATAGTCATCAGATTATGATGAGATCATAATAATGAGACTGATGACTTATAAACACATATTCTCAATTGTTCCTAGTCGTAAGATGTTTGAGAAGGACATCAAACATCCGGTTAGACTAGTACAGGTTATTCCAGCTCATATGATGAGGGTGACTGATCTCGTTAGTTACTAGTGTGGAGACACAATGGTAAACCTGTAGGTGCTCATTGGGGAATGAGTTCACTGAACTGATCCGACATGAATCGCCGAATGGTAATTTACCTGACTGTCAATCGGCTTGATTCATCGTCACAGTGGCGTGGTTGATCCTTGGACTTGAGACACCAAAGACATCTTGTCGGTGGACTTCTGGACTTTGACCTTGACCTACGAATCCCTATCCACGGGATCTCTAATAGTCAAGGATCGGGTCCAGCGGAAGACCTTCGAAGGTGATTGTGTGTTCAATAAAGGATAGTTCGCTCTCAGGTAACTGGAGAGAGAATGCTCTAGAGTAGATCCGTAGGAGTCTCTGGCCAGAGCAGAAACAATATCAGAAAAGTGGTTTTCGGATATTGTAAAGCGGAGTCTGATTCAAGTGAGTTGACAATCTAGGGTTTGACAGTTGACCATACCCTAGGTTAACTCGAGAGCATTGTGCGAACGAAGGATTATAGCCACGTGGTAACTGTGGACGGACAGGTTCCATGAGCGGGTTGCTGAACCCCATTACCTTCCGGGATCATGCGGTGTTGCTTGGCACCCAACTTGATCGGAAGTCCGACCGAATTTACATGCGATGATAATTCGGTTGTGTAATTAGTTAATATCTAGATATTAATTAATTACAATAAGTCAATAACTAGTTATTGGACTTAACGGGCTGAAAACCGGACTGGTAAATGGGCCTAGAGGGTCACACGCAATAAGATTCTCAGTCGGTGGTACATAAGTGGGATTTATATTAACTCGGGGGACTTTTGTGAAAAGTCGCGCCGACTTAATATATATACACGCTGTTGAGAAACCCTGGGCCAAGCTCCAGGATTTCCCTTGCTGGCCGTCATCCCTCCCTTTCTCTCTCCTCCTCTGGGCGTCCCGTTCGAGGCGCCAGAACAGTTCCCGTCTCCGCCGCGTGTGATTCCCGAAAGTCGGGAATTCCCAACGGCGGGATTTCCGCAATCGTTGCGGTGACGGATCTTCAGCGAGCGAGCTGAAACGGACGAGAGATCGAGGACGAACCACCGCGGAGGATCGCATGGATACCGCTGGAGGCCGGACGCTTGTGCAGCTCGCGGCATCGCCTCAACGGAACCGAAACGGAAGCGGATTCGAATCCACGCACGGTAACTGGATTACTCCTGTTATTTTTCGGTTTGTGTTTTTCGTTCCGAATCGGATCAGCGGGCATCGGGCGGGATTATATTTTGTTCATCGTTTCCGCTGCGTTCTTCGCGTCCTGCCCGGATCCCAACACGAACTGCTGGAGGGATGGCCGCCGATACTACCTCAGCAGCACTCTTCCCCTTGGACATCATCAGGGCCTCCCGGTTGATATATTTATGGGCCCGAGCCACCAGGTCCTGGAAGGTGGGAGGATGGCGCTTCCCGATGGAGCTGAGAAGCCCTTCGTCCGTGCATCCACTGATCACGGCCGAGACCGCAATCGAACTGTCCAAGTTTGGAATCTGAGCGGCTTCGGCCCGGAACTTGGTAAAATACTCTTGAAGGGTCTCGGTCGATCCTTGCCGAATGGCAAGTAGACTGGCCGAGGTTTTACATTGCCGAGTGGCATCATAGAATTGGTCGATAAACAGTTGGCCTAACTACTCTAGAGAGTGAATTGAATCGGGGGCCAACGTCTTGAACCAAGTCAAGGCTGTTTTTTCTAGGATGAGGGGGAAGAGACGGCAGCGGACTGCCTCAGAAACCCCTCGAACAGAGAGGTAGGAATTGAATCTCTGGAAGTGGCAGACCGAATCTGTCATTCCATCATATAGAGGCCCTTTCGGCAGTTTAAAGTTGGAAAGTACCTCGATGGCCAGAAGCTCTGGAGAGTAAGGAGTCTGCTCCAGGATGGTGCTGGCAAGAGGCACTCCATACGGCCGGGATACCATCTGCTGCATTTCCTTCCTCATCGCCGTCAGCCGCCGGTCCAGATCCGGGGCAGTTGAAGGGGTGGCCGAACGTCCTTCGGCCTTGGTCGGATGAAATCCGGACGAAGCAGAGTCTGGCTCCGTTAGGATATGATTGGCGCGAGGGACTCGACCTGGCAGCCCGAACAGCTCGCTACGTTCCGAAACCGCTTTGTCGGGGTATGCCCGCGAGGGTGTTGGTTGTATTCTCATAGCTTGAGCAGGACATAATTGAGGAGGAGGTGGTACCTGCTGCGGGGGCTGATTCAGCAATCCCATATGCTGGGCGATGGCAGACACCATATCTCGCAAGGGCGCCAAGGAGGTAACAGTGGCGGCCAGTGTCGCCACTTGCTGCTGGAGTTCTTCCACCCGGTCGTCTCTGGGAGCGGGGGACTCCGGTATAACCGGAAGGGTGGAACCTTGCGGAAGAACGGACGGAGTACCTACGGAGTGGAGCGCCTACGCTGGAGTCGCCCGCGTCTTCGCCTCGTCTTGGCCGGATCGTCTGGTCACCGGACGATGAGACATGACCTCTCGTTGGCTTCCCACAGACGACGCCACGTGATGTAGCCGCAGCTATCACGATCGGATTCCGAGACAGAAGATCGAAGAAGAAGACCGACAGGGATCCGGACCGAGGCGTCGGCGGAGTACGGGCCCGAGGCTCCGTGGCCGAGAGGTACCCGGACGAAGATTAGCCGGGGGCGAAGCTAACTCCGTAGGGCCGAAGGGGACCCGACCGGCGAAGGGTGAGGCCGAGACCTTTGGAGGGAGAAGACCGAGACCGGTGGCCGAGACCGGTTCGGAGGAGGTTGGCGAAGATTCAAACCGAAGCCCTTGCAAAAAGAAGAACCAATCAGTGAGGGTCCCGGGCTTCGGCCTAAGAGAACCCCCTCCGATGGCTAAGTCAGCTTCTGAAGAAAATTCAATTCATAAGGGAAGGAAGAGGAAGATGCTTAAAAGCTTTGGACTGTGGTCCTTGGTCAAGAAGACATACCTTTTGTAATAAATAGCCGTCTATTTATAACGGAGGATAGAGGTTACTTGGTGGTGGCAGCTGATATAGGACTATGTTTTAGGTTAGTGATAAACCGCCATAGTACCTAACAACCCACTAGAGTGGGCCGGATACGGCTACTGGGCCGAGGGCCGGGGGCCGCTTGTGGGCCGAATGCCGCTGGGCTATAGGCCGCTTGCTGGGCCAAGTGCCGCCAGTGGGCTGGAGGCCGCTTGTGGGCCGCTATTGTTGGACTACTGTTGTTGGGCTGCTGGTGTTGGGCTGTTTAATGGGCCGAATCGGATTCTGCCCCATCATACATCTTCAAAAAAAGTTTGATGAATTTGTGTATTCTTATGGTGATGCTTCCATGTCGGGTAATATGATATAATTTGTAGATACAGTTTTCATATTTCATTTGATAGCATGATAGAATGTGAATTTTAGTAATTTATATGTTTTACAGAATGATCTAAAATTTTTATTACATAATAGTTTTATTATTATACATCTTTATAAAAAGTTTCAAAATTTTCAATATTCATATGATAATGGTTCCTGGTATGTGTAACATGGTTCATACTCCACTATGACATTTTAGTAACTCAGGGATAGTACCTTGATGTTTGATTTTTTGCTATCTTTGTGGAAAACCATTTGATCCCAAATTTTTACAGGATGTATCTAATGTGAATTAGTACAATATGTGAAATGTTTAGAATTTTTTGATGTACTTTTCTATGTTAATAAAATCAGTGTTTTAAATGTGGACAAATTACTTTTGTAGGAGATTTGTGATTTACTTATATGTGTTGTCTGAGTTTATAACAAGTTGTATTTAAATTCATCTTAGAACATGATTTATTTATCTTTTTAATTATGATTTCAAGGTATTCTTAGTTTATGAATTCCTGAAACCAAAATCTCAAAAGTGGTTAGTCATTTTCTTATGTAAATGTTGTTGTAGCAACATAAATATTAAGTTTGTTCTCATAATGTTAATAAATCTTGCCGATCAGACATAGCCGCTAAATGAGTATTGTTCTGGGGAAATGGTGGTAACATCCCCACCACGATCCATTTATTATGGGGCTGCGTGCTATACCTAAAAAGGTGAGAGCCACCTCCAGAACCCATTAGCTCTGTTACCTGGGGGCCGCAGGTAGAAATCCTTTGTTAAGGTGGGGTGACGACCCTCGAGGTAGCGCTACGCCCGTGACTTAGCTCTGTACGTGCCTAGGATCTCTATTTTGTGTTCTGTTTCTAGCTCATAGTGGCGGTTGTGTGTGTGTCCGGGCATTTCTATAATAAGTGAGAACTTATGGTTTGAAAAATAAAAATTATATCTCGCAATCTATATGTCATTTCAATAAATCAATTTAATAAACTTAAGTTCTGTATTATGTTCTGTATTCTGGTCCTATTCATATATTGATAAGCGTGTGTAGCTTTGTTCACAGTTGGCATGATATTATGAATCATGTATCTCAATTTCCGTATTGGCATACAATTCTGATGCACATATGTATTATGTGTTAGTTTTGTTTTCTGTTACGTTTAATATTCTTATGCAATGCACATATTCTGCTTCAATTATTTGGATGGCAAATTCTTATGAAGGCAGCCTCATCTGCCTACTGAGTTACCATTTCTTTGGTACTCGCGATTTCAAGTGATCGGACAGAGAGAGAAGCAGAGTGAGTTTGAAGTGGGGTCACTCAGGGTTCGCATAAGACGACATTTTTTTTAGGCGAATCTAGAGGATTGAACCATGTATATACTTATGCTATTATTTTTGTTGGAATGTATAATGAAGATCCTGACATGTAAAAATGGCAATATACTATGCAGCGCTTTAGTATAATGATGTGAATGGTGGAACTTCCTTAGTATTTAGATTTCTCTTACAAATTTTTATACTACGCTTCCATTTGAAACATAGCATCCTCCCAATTATCTGTTTTGAGGGGTCTTTTCCCCCTGTTGCATTTTGGCCATCTCTGTAATTATTTTATATATTATGGATTACCGGGCCGAGGCGTGACAGATTATGGTATCAGAGCTTAATTGGGATTCTACTGTGTTTCACCCACCATTCCAAGATTATACCCAAGATCTTTACATGAAAAGTTACCTCAAATAAATGGTCCAATTTTAGTTTCAATGTGTGCTTAATATTATTTGTTTTTTTGGGTATTATAGATACACGACTGGAAGGGAGTCAAGGCGAAACAACAAGCGACCCACTAGGATGAATTCCTTGGATGGGAATGGAGAGGCTCAGGGATCTGGAGGCGGTGACCCATTGGGTACAGCAACTGAAGTATATGGAGATTTCCTACAGACTTTTCAATGTTTGGCACAAGCCATGCAGGCCCAGGCCAGGACCCAAGCTCAAATGCAGGCTCAGATGCAAGAGCAGTTGTGGGTGATGGCTGCAGCTCAACTAGAGCATTCAGACAGATAGGCGGATGCTACTTTGATGAAGAAATTCCGCCGTATGAATCCACCCTCCTTTAAGGGGGAGAGTCAACCTGAGGCAGCTGAGAGGTGGATAAGAGAAATGGAGAAAATCCTTGATGCCATTCAGTGTGATGATGGAGACAAGATTGTCCTTGGTACATTCATGCTCCAAGAGCGAGCAGATGAGTGGTGGCAGGCAACCAAGAGGACATTATTTGCAGGACAAGCTGATATTAGTTGGGAAGATTTTCTCAAGGTGTTTAGGACAAAGTTCTTTCCTGAACATATGCAAGATCAGATGGAGCTTGAATTTCTGAATTTGTAGTAAGGTTCGATGACAGTGGCACAATATGAGGCACGCTTTACTGAGTTAGCCAAGTATGCATACTCTTATGAGATATGGACAGACGAGATATGGACACTATGAGTTTTTAATGATGTCGTTCGGACTCACTAATGCACCAGCAGCCTTTATGGATATGATGAATCGTGTCTTCAAGCCCTATCTCGATGAGTTTGTTGTTGTGTTTATCGATGACGTGCTAGTGTATTCTTCAAGTCCAGAAGTCCATAAGAAACATTTAAGGATAGTTCTTCAAACTCTTCGAGAGCACCAATTGTTTGCAAAGTTTAGTAAATGTGAATTTTGGCTTGACAAGGTTAAGTTTTTAGGACATGTGATTTCTAAAGATGATATTGCAGTTGATCCTAAGAAGGTGAAGGCTGTACTTGACTGGGAGACTCCAAGAACCCCAACATAAATCAGAAGCTTACTTGGTTTGGCAGGTTATTATCGCATGTTCATTAAGGGATTCTCGAAGATTGCGGCACCAATGACTAAGTTGACAAGAAAAGGGGTTAAGTTTGTATGGACCGATGCTTGTGAGAGTAGCTTCCATGAGTTGAAGAGGAAATTGACATGTGCTCCAGTCCTTACATTGCCTAAGGGGACAGGTGGCTATGTTGTCCGTACTGATGCATCTCGGCAAGGACTTGGGTGCGTATTAATGCAGAAGGGGAAGGTCATAGTCTATGCTTCCCGTCAGTTAAAAGAGAATGAGTTGAACTATCCCACACAGGATTTGGAACTTGCAGCGGTAGTCCATGCCTTGAAGATCTGGCGGCATTTCTTATATGGAGAATCTTTTGAAGTCTTTACAGATCACCAAAGTTTGAAGTACCTTTTCTCTCAGAAAGAGCTATATTTAAGGCAGAGAAGATGGTTAGAGTTCCTTAAAGACTATGAGTTCTCCCTTCAGTATCATCCAGGTAAAGCAAATGTGGTGGTAGATGCCCTTAGTAGGAAGAAATTGATGTCAGTACAGTTGAGAAGAATGTGGAGGAATCTGGCGGAGGTAGCATGGTTTGATCCAAGAATGATGCAAGGGAGGTCCAACATATTTGTGGGTCAGTTGGTCATTCATTCAGCTCTTGTGGATAGAATTGTGGCAGCACAGAAAAATGATCAGCAAATACAGGATTTGATTGGGAAGCCAAATGTCACTCAAAGAGCTGATGGGGCAGTGATTTGCAAGGGCAGAATGATAGTTCCTACTATGTTGAGGCATGAAGTACTAGACGAGGCTCACAGATCAAAGTACACTATTCACCTTGGTAGTACCAAGATGCACCAAGATTTAAAGAGAAGCTTCTAGTGGGTTGGCAGGAAGAGGGATGTAGCAGAGTTTGTGTTGGGTTCGCTGTGTCGAGATCCGACCGAAAACGCAGCGGAATAAATTTTCGGGATCGGATCCATCCCATTTCAATTAACAAAATAAGACCGGAGTAAATCGGATTTACCTTGTGTGGATTCGAATCCGTGTTCGTTTTCTGGTTCCATCGAAGCGATGCCGCAAGTCGCGTAGATGCCCAACCTCTAGCGGTATCCACGCGGTTCTCCTCGCGATGGATCGTCCTCGCTTCTTCACTCGATTCCACGTTCATAGATCCCGTCTGGCTTTACGTAATCCGTCGCGACATGTGGATTCATAATCTCCCATCGGACGGAAGGCAGAGCGGTCGGGAATCGAAGCGGAGCCTCCAGAGGGCCGGCCTCGTGTCGTGCATCCGGAAGAGAGGATAGAGATAAAATGACGGCTAGGTTAGGGTTGCTGGCCCCCGACGTAGCATCCGTTCTTTTATAATAAGTCTGTTTGCGGTTTTTCATAAAAACCCAGACTTATCTGAAACTCAGTCAGATTATCCATCGACTTGAAAACCATTTGCGTGTGACCCTTTAGGACCAAGTACCAGTCCAGTTAATAGCCCATTAAGCCCAGTAACCCTTTACTGACCCACTAAATTAATTAATATCCTTATATTCAATTAATCAGCCGAATTTTATGTCCCACAATAAATTCGGACGGACTTCCGATCACGTTCGATGCCAAGCAACATCGCGTGATCCTGGATGGCACTGGGGTTATGACAACCCTCTATTGGAACCTTTTCGTCATCGGTTAGAGCGCAGATATAATCCTTCATCCGTGCAATGTTCCCGAATCGACCTAGGGTATGGTTTACTGTTAAACCCTATTTGGTTGATTCACTTGAATCAGATGTCGCTAATCTGAATCCGATAACTCCTTATCGATTACAGAGTCCGCCCTGGCCAGGGACTTTAAGCGCATCATTCCCGGAACATTCTCTCTCAAACTATCGAGAGCGGATGATCCCGTACTGAACACACAATTTCCTTCAAGGGCATTTCCCTGAACCCGATTGCTTGACTTATTGATAACCCATGGTTTGCGATTCGTTAG
Source organism: Zantedeschia hybrid cultivar (assembly GCA_030544215.1). Classification (NCBI taxonomy): domain Eukaryota; kingdom Viridiplantae; phylum Streptophyta; class Magnoliopsida; order Alismatales; family Araceae; genus Zantedeschia; species Zantedeschia hybrid cultivar. The sequence continues at coordinate 39,456,781 of JARZZO010000011.1, read as the reverse complement.
TCAAAGTCAAAGTTTAGAAACCTACAAACAAGATATCTTTGGCGTCTTAAGTCCAAGGATCATCCATGCAACCGTGACAAAAGAATCAAGCTGGTTAACAGTGAGGTGTTTACCATCCAGCGATTCATAGTCGGATCAATTCAGTGAACTCATTCGCCAATGAGCACCTACAGGTCCAGCATAATGTCTCCACACAAGTGACTTATAGGATCAGCCACCCTCATCATATGAGCTGAAGTAACCTATACTAGTCTATCCGGATGTTCGATGTCCTATCTCAAACATCCTATAACTAGGAACAATTAAGAACATGTGTTTATAAGTCTTTGGTCCCGTAATTATGATCTCATCATAATCCGAAGACTGTTGCACACGTTCATGAACTTCATCGTGATACGATAAACATAGATCGAATTAATTACACACAATGAATTATTATCATTTAGTAATAATCTGAATGAGTACATAGTATCGGATTGGCTTTGAGATCATCTAATACTAACAATCTCCCACTTGGACTAAAGCCAATCACTTTTATACAGAATACCCATATTCTCAAAGTGACGCTCAAAGACATTTTGAGACAAAGGCTTTGTCAGTGGATCTGCTATGTTATCAGCTGAAGGAACTCTTTCCACCACGACATCTCCTCAAGCTATGATCTCTCTGATCAGATGAAAGCGCCGCAGAATGTGCTTCAACTTCTGATGAGACCTCAGCTCTTTCGCTTGAGCAATCGCCCCAGTGTTGTCACACAGCAGTGGGACGGGACCAGATATGCTTTTCACCACACTAAGATCGCCGATGAATTTCTTCATCCATACAGCTTCCTTGGCGGCTTCAGCAGCAGCAATATACTCAGCTTCCGTTGTCGAATCAATAGTGGTTTCCTGCTTGGAACATTTCCAGCTCACTACTCCCCCATTGAGTGTAAAAACAAAACCTGGTGTTGACTTGCTGTCATCAGGATCAGACTGAAAACTCGAGTCATTTATGAGAAATTTGATATTGGAGAATTAAAACCCACACCCATCATTTTGCAGTTGGCTGATAGGTCTGTGAAAACTCCACGGGGATTAATTGAGGATGTTATTGTGAAGGTTCATGATTGTTATTTTTCCGTGGATTTCCTTATTCTGGATATGGCATTACCTGAGGAACTTATTCACACCCCGATCATCTTAGGTCGTCCATTCTTAGCCACTGCCAAAGCTAATATAAATTGTGAAACTGGCATAATGGACATTTCATTTGGGGGTCAAAAGGTCAAGATTAATGTCTTCAAAGCTTCTCAATACCCAGATCATGAAAAAGAATGCCATACTATTGATATCTTGGATAATCTGGTTGAAGAAAATGAGATGTTCACACATGACCTTTTGGAGGAAGTCAATACCTTAAAAGATTCTCCCGGCCCATTAACATCTTGGCCCAAGGTTGAACCTTTACCAGCCTTACAATCTGAGCCCGCTTTGCCATCTTTAGAAGACCCTCCTGAGCTTGAACTCAAACCATTACCTGAGTCTCTCAAGTATATCTTTTTGGGCCCGGACCAAACTCTCCCGGTCATCATTGCGGCAAATCTCACATCGCCGCAAGAGGCCCAATTAACCGAGGTCCTCAAAGACCACAAGGGTGCCATTGGATGGTCGGTGGCAGATTTAAAGGGAATTAGCCCGTCCATTTGCATGCATCACATCTATATGGAAGAGAATTATAAGCCCAGTCGGGAGATGCAAAGGCGGCTTAATCCCAATATGAAAGAAGTGGTGAAGAAGGAAGTTGTGAAATGGCTGGATGCGGGTATCATTTACCCCATATCGGATAGTAAAGGGGTCAGCCCAACCCAAGTGGTACCCAAGAAATCTGGAATAACGGTTATCAAGAATGATCATGGAGAACAGGTACCCACTAGGCTCACCACGGGATGGAGAGTGTGCATTGATTACCGAAAGTTGAATCTAATGACTAAGAAGGATCACTTTCCACTCCCATTCATGGATCAGATTTTGAAAAAGTTATCGGGCCAGAAGTACTTTTGCTTCTTAGATGGGTACTCCGGGTACAATTAAGTGGCTATTTACCCAGAAGATCAAGAAAAGACCACCTTTACGTGCCCTTATGGCACGTTTGCTTTTAGGAGGATGCCATTTGGTTTATGCAACGCACCAGTCACATTTCAACGGTGCATGATGGCTATCTTCTCCGACATGGTGGGAGAATTCCTCGAAGTTTTCATGGATGATTTCTCAATCTTCGGGGATTCTTTTAAAAATTTCTTGGAAAATCTTAAACAGGTGTTAGCAAGATGCATTGACACCAATCTGATACTTAGCTGGGAAAAGAGCCACTTTATGGTTCGAGAGGGCATTGTTCTAGGCCACATTGTGTCTGAAAGGGGGATAGAGGTAGATAAAGCCAAGATCGATCTCATATCCAATCTTCCTCCTCCTACCTCGGTCAGGCAGATCCGTTCATTCCTTGGCCATGCCGGTTTCTATCGCCGGTTTATCCACAATTTCTCTCAAATTGCCCGGCCTCTAACTCTTCTCCTAGCTAAGGATGTTCCCTTCCAAATGGATGAATCTTGCATCAAGGCATTCAATTCTCTGAAGGAATCTTTGACCAAAACCCAGATTCTTCAATCTCCAGATTGGTCTTTACCCTTTGAAATCATGTGTGATGCCTCCGATTATGCTATCGGTGCGGTTTTGGGACTAAGAATCAACAAGTGTCCCGTGATGATCTATTATGCAAGTCGCACCCTTGCCGATGCTCAAATGAATTATACCACCACTGAAAAGGAATTGTTAGCCGTGGTTTTTGCCCTAGAAAAATTCAGATCTTATCTTTTAGGGGCAAAAGTCATAATCTATTCTGATCACTCAGCTCTGAAATACCTGTTGACCAAGAAGGATGCAAAGCCTAGGCTTATTAGATGGATCTTACTCCTTCAGGAATTTGATTTGGAAATTCGGGATAAGAAGGGTTCTGAGAATGTGGTAGCTGACCACCTATCCCGAATTCCGATCTCTGAAAGTACACCAATCACTGATTCCTTTCCTGATGAGCATCTACTGGCCATTTCTCACACGGTTGCGCCTTGGTATGCTCATATTGTCAATTACAAGGTGACTAATCAGCTTCCGGAAGGATAGACTAAAAGTGAGAATGACAAATTCTTTTCCCAGGAAAAGTATTATTTCTGGGAGAATCCTGAATTATTCAAATTCTGTCCTGATCAAATCATTAGGCGATGCGTTCCTGAAGAAGAACAACAAAGTGTTCTCAACTTCTGCCATAATCTAGCTTGTGGGGGCCATTTCTCGGGTAAGAAAACTGCAGCCAAGGTCCTGCAAAGTGGTTTTTACTGGCCTACACTTTTCAAAGATGCCCATGAATTTAGCAAAACTTGCCTCCGATGTCAGGCTGTAGGGAATATGGCGAAAAGGGATATGATGCCACTCAACCCAATCTTGGTGGTTGAAGTCTTTGATGTTTGGGGAATTGACTTTATGAGACCTTTTCCACCCTCTTTTGGACATACATATATTCTGGTAGCAGTGGATTATGTCTCTAAGTGGATTGAAGCAGTAGCCACCCGAACCAATGATCATAAAGTGGTCATTAAATTCGTTCAGAAGAATATCTTTTCTTGGTTCGGGTGGCCTAAAGCTATCATAAGTGATGGGGGAACGCACTTCACGAATTACCAGTTTCGGACTTTGCTTAAGAAATATGGGATTAATCACAAAGTAGTTATCCCTTATCATCCCCAAACCAGTGGCCAAGTGGAAGTTTCCAATAGAGAGATTAAGAATATTCTGCAAAAGTCCGTTAGGCCCGATAGAAAAGATTGGTCTAAAAGATTGGATGATGCCTTATGGGCCTATCGGACTGCTTACAAAACTCTTATTGGCATGTCTCCTTATCGCCTGGTTTTTGGAAAAGCGTGCCACCTTCCGGTGGAATTGGAACATAGGGCTTATTGGGCCATCAAACAAGTCAATCTCGACCTAGCCCAAGTTGGTTCCCACCGAACCTTACAACTGAGTGAGCTAGAAGAGTTGCGCAACGAGGCCTATGAAAATTCAAAGATTTATAAAGCCAAAACTAAAGCTTTTCATGATAAACATATTGTGAGAAAATCCTTTCTTCCAAATCAGAATGTTTGGCTATTTAACTCTAGGCTCCGCTTATTTCCAGGAAAACTGAAATCCATATGGGATGGACCCTTCGTGGTCGTTAAAGCCTTCGATCATGGAGCCGTTAAAATTCTGAATCCCAAGAGTGGGAACACTTTCACTGTTAATGGTCAACGGTTGAAACCATTCATTAAAAATCTTCAAAATACATCATCTGAATCCATAGAACTGAGTGATCCACAATAATGGAACTGTTGTCTGGCTGAAGACGATAAACTTAGCGCTTGTTGGGAGGCAACCTAATATTTTACCTCAGTTTTTGTATTTATTTTCCTTTTTAGGTCCCTGAGCAGCAGTCGCCATAGGTATGTCGCATCCTCTTCATTACAGGTTGTTTCGCTCCTTCACAAATTCTTTTCTGGCTGACATGTTTTTCATATCGTTTATGCCATTGAGGACAATGTCAATCAAGTTGGGGGGTGGGACAATCAATTTGATATGCATTTATTAAAGATCTTTTGAAGAAAACTGATATCTTTCATTGAAAAATGGTCAAATTCTTTCAAAAAACTTCTTTTCACGTCCTATGAAAATTACATGAAAATCATGTTTCATTAAGTAAATCTTAAACAAATCAGTTTTTTTTTTTTGTCACATTGGTTAAAGAACCTTCAAAGTTTAAATATCCCACTTCACAAAAATCCACGCCAGGATGATTTTCACACACACACGGCAACTTAGAATAAATGAAAGATCTTAAAAGTATAGAATTGCTGGAATTAACCTTAAGGATAAGACTACTTATTCTAATTTTTCTTTTGGGTTGAACGAAAGGAATGTGTAGGATCCGTAATAGGGGACTGTCCCACTCAGCACTCTAAAAAGAGGCGGTCATTTAAAATAGACAGTTGTAAATGCTAAAGACAATAGAAGGTATTAAAAGAGCTAAAAGAAGGTAGGTGGTAAAAAATACGCACCTCCCCTCGGGCAATTCAAAGAGAGTGGCAAAAGTACGCACTCTCAAAAGCAAAAGTACAATGAAATGAAAAAGCCACGCTAAAAAGTCCATCGTACCAAAAATATGACCAAGTCATGAAAAGTGCTGAGTCGGGACGGAAACTGAAAAACGGTCCTCGCTGACTGATCGGGAAATCTTTTATTCTCTTCTCCTCCCCAAGTAGTCTTATCTAAAGGGTAGTAAAGGCAAGAATATACCAGAAAGGTCGGAAACGAGTTCTAAGCGTGTCAATTTTCATGCACAATCACCTGTCGTGAATCAAAATATTGTGGGATATGAAAACTTTAGCTTAACCAATCGGCTACCACTTAAATTGATTGTGAAAGATACTACAAATGAAGCATAATAATTCATTGTTTGTCCTAACTTTTCCTTATTTGCATTGCTAAGGGACTAGCAATGAGTCAGTTGGGGGGTGTGATAAAGTGTTAAATTGATCATTTAAGGGAAATCATATGCATCATACTCATGTTTTTATCTGTAAAATAGAATGAAATGATAGATAATTGTGTACCAAGTCCAACGGTACCAATTTCGTCAAATTCTGACTTAAAAACATCGTCATTTTATGTGATTAAAGGAGTATAGCGCATTTGCGGTTTTTCGACAAAACCAAGACGAAATAAATAAATATAATGATATTTTTATGATAATGTACTAATTTATATCTATTTTATATGAACAGGACATGCCGATGATGCAGTGCAGCTGGTGGAGTTTCCGGAAATTTAGGGGAGGTCTAGTGTTCAGATTTCAATAAATTCGACTAAAGCAGGGGTAAAAATGTAATTTGATGTCCTAATATTGCCCGAATTCCACACCCAAGAAGGGCCAGCCGCCTTCCTAAAGTCTACTTTCTTTTTTTAAAAAAAGACACTCTGATTCATGTTCAACATGTTGGTTGCTTTGTGACCGCTAAACATGTGTGTAAGTGCTTTTCCGCATGGCTGGGTTGGTAAATTTCTTTTTCCCTGTTCATACTTTTTACATTAGAAATGACAAGCTGTGAAATATTTACATTAACCAGCTTATTTTGCTTCCTATGTTTGTGTTTGAAGGTTAGTTGTCGGATAATTTCATCTTTAATTAAATGAAATGACTATAAGATCCGCATTATCATTTTCAGGTAGGAATATAGAAGGCCAAAACACAATGACATTTTTTAAAAGATTGGGACACTAAATTTTCTCTACGACTCCGTTCATTTTTACATTTATATTGCGATTGGATATTTGTTCCTTTGATTATATCTAGATCGGTATTGTTTCAATGGTCTAGCTACAAGTTTGTCATATTTATCTATTTTATCTTTATAGATCTTATATGGATCAGTCTGTTGAATTCATGAAGCAGTAAAGATGCACGGTAGTGGTCATTTTGGTGTGCATATTTTTTTTGGGTGCATGCTTGTTAGTCAGCTTGCAAAGGAGGACGTAGTCGGAGGTGTTCTTCAAAATTTCCTATCATAGTGCTGCTTTATGTTCTTCATCCTAATAAATTGTTTTGCTTTGCTCGGCATTAGAAAGTGACATTCTCGGTGGCATGAGATGGGCAGCCCTAGTCCGTATGTTTATATCGAGAGTGTCTAGATATGTTTCTTATTGTTCCTCTCATAAGCACGAGTGATGTTTTCATTTTTCTTTTGTCTTCATTATATATGCACACACTTTTCATAGACACTCGTAGGTCTACAATTGCTGGACAGATACTTCTCCTATATAGTTAGGTTGATGATCGAACTATTTTGGCATATGAGAAGGAAGTAAAACATAAAAGTTGAGAAAGCTGGTATATTGCTCTATGCCTTGAATTACCAAGTGGTATGAATTCTAGAGAATCTTGAAACTTTACTTCTACTTTTTCCCCCCTGAGTCCTCCGGTCACTGACATATTTCTATGATACAGTTCTAAATTGGCTTGCCACTCGTCGAATGCATCGTGATAGAGGATCAACTCTTGAGTTACAAAAGTGGTGATTGTATAGTGCGGGTGTCAGGTGGGTTAATTAAAATGCTTTTGATCTTTTCTTGGTCATACGAACATTATTTTTTAGTCTCTTTATACACTTGCTTAATTGCATGCAACACTTCGATTCTTAATGAAAGGAAACCTTGATATGACCTGCATGGTTTTAGGCAGGAACATGGTGATAGTGCGTGAGTCATCTATCTTTTTATATGTCACGAGTTCAAATCACGAGCCTACTATGGAAGCAGAAGCATATATTCACATAATGAATAGTTCAAAATCAGCTCATTTTTGCTTCCTATGCAAGTGTTTTATGATTTGCTTGGAACTAGGATCTCCTTGTTCAATAAGTTGATTACCTTGGAGAGCCTTTACAAAAAGAATCATGACTCCCCCAAAGAAAAGTATCTCTTTGACCTCCTCTAACCTGTTCCTCTAATATAAGTTTATCAGAGACATACTTCTCCAATTCTGTGTTTTTAAGTGCTCTCCTGAGACGTAACTGTCCACTGTGTGGACCCTCCCTTCCTTTGAAGTTGGAATACAGATCACTGACCAATGGCTATTTCTATTGGAAGTTAACTTAAATAAATATTTAAAATATGTCCTTCAGAAGTAAATTCTCTATGCATTTATCATACCCGAAGAATGTATCTTGAAAATCTCCAACTTTGATTTTTCATTCCTGGGCAACCTAGATTGTAGATTTCAAAATCCCTCTCCGTATGGGTGATATAGAAGCCGTACTCCCACTGTGTAAGTAGTATTTCCAACTCTTATCATAGTTCTTAGCCGGAACCATAGGTTTTCAGAGTTGTATATCATGTGACAATAGCTCCCAAAGCCACTTTCCTAATAGGGTTAGATTCATTATCACAAGATTCTCGACCCCCAAACCATGTTTTTTAGCTGACCTGCAAACTTTGGCCTAAACGATCAACGTTTAGACAAGGGATTCTCCCTCCCAAAGTGAGGTTTCTAGACTTCCATATATGTTTTTTTTTTTGCAGTTTTTTTTTTTCAGATCAAAGTTCTCTTTTTTTGGAATAATGTTCAATAGTGCATGAATGCTCACTTTAAGATACTAAATTCAATTTTTGTCTAACTATTGGTTTTGTTAGACAATTGTTCCTTCAAACTACTCCCATTGTTTTGTTCACATGAGTTGGGAAGGCCAGTTGTTCAAGTAAGGAGACACAAGACAATATTTGATATTATCCTTCTGTTTATGCTCCCTTTTCCCTTGACACTAGGCAAGTCAAGGACATTAGATGATTGATTTAGATTCTCGTGGGTTAGAGTACCATATCATTTAGACCATTAGGAATGGCTTTTTTGCACATGCTAACCTAACCTGGTGAAAGCTTATAGCTTGTGCAAGTCCAGAACTTCAATTTTGAAGGCTCCCTTTAGTCTTGACAATCACTTCTATAGTACCTTTTCCATTATTTGGGCTCCCTACGATCTGTAGATACAAACATGTAGAAAGTTTTTTGCCCGACCACTTCTATTAATGACACTCACCTTGGAGACTGGAGATTGTGTCCAACCATAATGGTGACGTGTGGATTGTGGTTCACATGTTCACCACTATGCCAGATTTGGTCATCCTCAATACCAAGTCAATGATACCATTTAAACTATCAGCAATAAATGATCTTGTGGATGTGAACATGGCCGGGTAAAAACTAATGGCCTATTCAAGTCAAACATTTTAATGGTTTGTGCCGTTATTATCACCTTTCTGGTTTTAGGGTACAGACGGGATGGGGTGCTAAAAGAAGACAAACTTTGTACTTATATGCATTGCCGGTGCCCAGCCGATTTAAACTTCACTATATGCTCGTTCAGCACAAAATGAAAAGGGATTTTCAATTTTTGGTCCTGCCAATTTACTTAATGTAAGGGAACACTCCTCATAATCTCCCAGTTTCGTAAAAGCTGTGTTGGATTACTTCTTGAGAATTGATGATGTTATCTATTTATGTAATTTGTCAACCAAGAATTGTTGGATACACGGTTCTTTTTTCCTTTAGAATCTTTGACTTTGTACAATTGTTGTTAAGCTTGTGGGAAATTCAATAGCTCAACTCTCCCATCATGCTCATCTTAAACTCTACTTGCATCAACGTTTCAAACTTCTTGCACAAACTTTCATTAGTAGCTCCACAAATCCTAGTCAGAGGATATTTGAGAGGGGCATCAAATATCCGATGAGACTAGTAGTATAGGCTACTCTTGCTCATTTGATAAGGGTAACTGGTCTTATTGTCACTCGTGTGGATAGGAGTCTCAATGTGATTACTACCTTTGGCATGAACCATTCTACCTGGTCCATGTTGTTCCGTTCTAAGTCCATTGATTTTGTAAGTTAATCAAAGTCCAACAATAAATGTCATCGGCCAAACCTATAAAAATGTGTCAATGATATGTTCTTTCAATCTATTTGATAGTTCTCATAGGGGATCTCATTTTGGGATCTCACCTCAGAAAGGGAGAGTGGGTTTGATTCCTTGAATTTTCTACTATTGGTGTTGGTTTGGTTGGATCCTTTTTGGTCTTTAAAATTTTCTATCTTCCTACTGTTTGCTGTTTTGTTGATTTGTAAATTGTAACAAAGTTTTTGTTGCTCTGCTGGGAATTAGAAAGTCCTGGTATTGTGCAGATGGCTGCTAGTGAAAGAATTTTCACTAGACTTCTTTTTTCTATCCTAAATGTAGAATATGAAACAACACATTGTAAGTATTTTATTCACGAGTATATGTGCACTTATTGTTTTGTTACTCAGGAGTGTAGGAAATACTTTTTCTGTGAATTGTTTTCAGCTTTCACTAAAATGTAGTCTATTTCTTGGCAGGGTGAGATATGCAGCCCTAGTCCATATATTTATATGAAGAGTATCCGGATATGTTTCTTATTCTTCCCCTCATAATCATAAGTAATTGTTTCATTCTCCTTTTGTCTTCCTTAAATATGTACACAGTTTTGGTATATGGTTGTAGGCCTACAATTGCTGGACAAATACTTCTATATAGTTAGGTATTAGAGGAAGGTAGTTGTTGCCCTTGTTAGAGTTGCGGAGATCATCCTTACCACTACCAGAGTTATAGTCGACAGAGATTTAGGGGCAATCTTCTCCAGTTGTTTCTATTGAGTTAGGATCTTACTCTCTTCTAGTTGCTGCATCATTCCCTCCATTCATTGGCCCACACCTTGGTCTTGTTTTTCAAAGGGCAAAGCGACATAGAGAGGAAGGGGAAGAGTGGATATGGACATAAAAGTTGAGAAAGCTGGTATATTGCTCTATTCCTTACATTACCAAGTGGTGTGAATTCTAGAGAATCTTGAAACTTTACTTCTACTGTTTTCCCCTTGAGTCCCCCAGTCACTGTCATATTTCTATGATACTGTTCTAAAGTGGCTTGCCACTCGTCCAATGCAGCGTCATCGAGGATCAACTCTTGAGTTACAAAAGTGGTGATTGTATAGTGCGGGTGTGAGGTGGGTTAATTAAAATGCTTTTGATCCTTTCTTGGTCATACGTACAATTATTATTAGTCTCTTCATACACTTGCTTAATTGCATGAACACCTTATACCAATACTAACACTCTACTAGGGTAAGCTCTATGCATTCGTTTTTTAGCATGCACTAGATTTACCCCGTAAATTGTCTACCTCTTCTACCTCTTTTTCCCTTCTTGCATTTCAATTTTGTGCAAGTTCGCTTCCAGCTTATCATTATGCCCTTGGCTGTGTATCTAATGTTTTTTTTTTTTTTTTTTTTTGGGCAGAGAAATGTTCCGTTTAGAGAATGATGTTGTGTTACTTATTGTTTTGTTACTTAGGAGTGTAGCAAATGTTTTTTCTGTGAATTGTTTTTCAGCTTTCACTAAAATGTAGTTTATTTCTTGGCAGGGTGAGATATGCAGCCCAAGTCCATATATTTATATGAAGAGTATCCAGATATGTTTCTTATTCTTCCCCTCATAATCATAAGTAATTGTTTCATTCTCCTTTTGTCTTCCTTAAATATGTACACAGTTTTGGTAGAGGGTTGTAGTTCTAGAATTGCTGGACAAATACTTCTATATAGTTAGGTCGATGATTGAACTATTTAGGTATATGAGAGAGAAATAAAACATAAAAGTTGAGAGAGCTGGTGTAAAACATAAAACTTGAGAAAGTTGGCATATTGTTCTATTCCTCATATTACCGGGTGGTATGAATTCTAGGGTCAGTCGATCACTAACGTATTTCTGTGATACATTTCTAAAGATTAAAGAATGTGGCTTGCCATTAGCCCAATGCATTGTCATAAAGGATCGACTCAAGTTACAAAAGTGGGGAGTGTATTTTTCGGGTGTTAGTTGGGTACGGGTTAATGAAAAATGCTTTTGATCTTTTCTTGGTCCTACACACACTTGTTTTTAGTCTCTCTTTATACACTTGCTTAATTGCATGCATCACTTCTTGGTGCATTTGTGACCCAGGGAAACTTTCATATGACGTACATAGTTTTAGGCAGGAACATGGTGAGATGGTGTGGTCATTGATTGTTGTTTTTTTTTTTTTTTGCAATTCATTGATCTGACATGAAAACCTTAGACCAACACATTGCACTCTACTAGGGTGCGCTCTGTGGATTAGTTTTTGAGCATGTGCTAAATTTACCCATCAATTTACTAAATTTTGTATTTTTGTTTTGTGTATTCAATATTATCCTTCTATTCATACTTCTTTTTACCTTGATCACTAAACAAGTCGAGGACATAGATGATTACTTCTCATGTGTTTGTGTACATGTGATGTGGCCCATTAGCAAGAACCTTCTTGCACATACTTGCTTTTAATCTGTTTTGTTCGCTTGCTTAATTGCGTGTAGAACTTGTGGTCGATTTGTAACCAAAGGAAACTTCCATATGTCCCACATGGTTTTAGCCAGGAACATGGTGACATGGTGTGGTTCAGCTACCATTTGCTTTTTGCAATGCATCAATCTGACATGAAAACCTTAGAGGAACACTAGCCCTCTAGCCAGAGTGAGGTCTGTGCATTAATTTCTGCACGTGCGCTAAATTTACTCTGCAAATTGTCCACCACTGCTACCGTTTTTCTCCCTTTTTTCAATCCAATTGTGTGCATGTTTCTTTGACTTATCATTATAATATTGTGTTTATGTGTACATTATGTTTTCTTAGGTTCATTATTTCCTTTAGGGGTTTATGTTATATATTAGGAATCCTTACGTCCAGAATCCAGAGAGAACGTGCAAGTCTCACAGCAATTTATTCTCCGGTAATTTCTTGCCCTACTATTTATCTTGTTTTGTTCACGAGTTATGAAGGTCAGTTGTTCTAGTTATTTGACACAAGATTGTACTAAATTTATTGTTTTGTCCGTGTTTGTAGAGTCAATATTATCTTTCTGTTCGTACTTCCCTTTTCCTTGACCACTACATGAGTCAAGGACATTAGATGATTAACTTAGATTCTCATGGCTTTGTGAATGCATCATGTAAACCATCAAGAAGAGCTTTCTTGCATGTGTTCACCTTACCCGGTAAAAGCTTGTAGCTCGTGCAAGTCAAGAACTTTACTTTTACTGGCTCTCTTTAGTCATCACCATCGCGTCTATACCATCACTATGTCTCATTCCTTCCTTTTGGCTGCCTAAGATATGTAGATCCAGCTATCTTGTAAATTTTGTGACGGACCGCCTATATTCTTGATACCTTTGATGCTGGACGGCTTATGGAAACTGACCAACTCACTTGATCTCCAGCCAATTAAGTCAACTTTTCATGAACCTCTTCTTTGGCTTTGTCTTGCCTACCATTTTCCACTTCCTTTGAAGGTAGGACAAGAATCCTTGCTTTTCCTCCTCTTAAGCCTCTTGATCCACCATTGGTCATGATTCCATATCAGGATCTTTGTTATTTACTCATTCAGCTCAAAGATTTTTCATCTTTATCATTTCAAATGAAAGGCCAATATCCCTCTTATTATCTCACAGCTCCATTTGGTTCGCTACCATTTCAAAACCACATCATGTTCACCTCACCAACTGCTTTACAATTGTTTTGAAATCTCTATATTCTCATTTTTTTCTCTTATTTATCTTACTTTGTATCTCATTCCTTTCTTCTGCTTTAACTTCTCTTCTTTGTTCTTCTGACGCCTTTATATTTTCTACATTTTTCCTACTTAGTTCGCACTGGCCTTTGAGCTGGTCTGACCCACATTATATGATCTACTTTTGTCAGGCCATCCATGTAAACATGTCTTCCTTCTGCAGGCAATTTTTTTTTATACAACGTGCATTTTATGATGGTTAAATGGTGTTTATGAGACTTTTCATTTAGGGAGCATTTCATTGGATGTGTCTTTCTCATTAGGCAATAATTATTTTTATGATTTTCTTTAGCATCATAATTACCGTACCATATTACCAACGTCACTTTTCTCAAAGTGATTGTCAGCAACATTGGGCCTTGGTTTGTCATTGGTGACCTTCAAGACCTATGTAAGAAATCTCAATTGCATGTTATCCACATATAGAAGGTCAAGTTGAAGTCACGAATAAAACTCTCACCAATTCCTTTAGAAAGCTTGCAATTCTTACAACTTTTTAGATAAGCGGGAATGTGTAGTCATTCAAACCCTTTGACCATGTTCACAGAAGAATTTTAATACATTGTAAGAAATAAGTGATTGAGGGTAAATTTAGTATGGGCGATACAATGAAAAAGAAAATTTGGAAGATCATTAGGCTTAAAAGATAAATTGCAATCAAATTGAGAAGTATTGTCTCGACAATGTCTAGTGGATGTTAATGGGGTAAAGTCATGTCATCCATAGCAAGTGTTAGGCAGGAGTTGGCCAGCATGGTGCCATGACCCTTTAATGACACCCATTTGATGTCCAAGTTCCCTCTTCATACTTCAAGGTATGACTCTAGGGGATTTCGTAAACTAGAATAAGAGGTATTTTGATTTGGTAAGTTGTTGGTATTCCACCCTGAATATGGAGAATTACATTGCGCTATTCCAAGTGATTTGGTAAGAATAAGTGGAATAAGAAGTGAAATAAAAGATAAAATTGGGAGAATGGGGACTTGGTATTCCCCAAACTCTACTTGGGATTTTGTAAACTAGAATAAGAGGTATTTTGATTTGGTAAGTTGTTGGTATTCCATCCTAAATAAGGAGAATTACACTGCAAGTGATTTGGTAAGAATAAGTGGAATAAGCAGTGAAATAAAAGATAAAATTGGGATAATGGGGGACTTGGGCTTTCGAAGTAGAGTTTGGGGAATCGGGGGAATTTGGTTACGTCCAGAATCGAGAGAGAACATGCAACTTTCATAGCAATTTATTCTCCGGTAATTTCTTGCCCTACTATTTATCTTGTTTTGTTCATGAGTCATGAAGGTCAGTTGTTCTAGTTTTTTGACACAAGATAGTACTAAATTTATTGTTTCGTCCGTGTTTGTAGATCCACTATTATGGTTATGTTCGTACTTCCCTTTTCCTTGAGCACTAGATGAGTCAAGGACATTAGATCATTAACTTAGATTCTCATGGCTTTGTGAATGCATCATGTAAACCATCAAGAAGAACTTTCTTGCATGTGTTCACCTGACCCGGTAAAAGCTTGTAGCTCGTGCAAGTCAAGGACTTTACTTTTACTGGCTCTCTTTAGTCATCACCATCGCCACTATGTCTCATTCCTTCCTTTTGGCTGCCTAAGATATGTAGATCCAGCTATCTTGAAAAATTTGTGACAGACCGCCTATATTCATGATACCTTTGATGCTGGACGGCTTATGGAAACCGGCCAACTCACTTGATCTCCAGCCAATTAAATCAACTTTTCATGAACCTCTTCTTTGGCTTTGTCTTGCCTACCATTTTCCACTTCCTTTGAAGGTAGGACAAGAATCCTTGCTCTTCCTCCTCCTAAGCCTCCTAATCCACCATCGGTCATGATTCCATATCAGGATCTGTCATTTACTCATTCAGCTCAAAGATTTTTCATCCTTATCATTTCAAATGAAGGGCCAATATCCCTCTTATTGTCACACAACTCCATTTGGTTCTCTACCATTTCAAAACCACAACATGTTCACCTCACCAACTCCTTTACAATTGTTTTGATATCTCTATATTCTCATTTTTTTGTCTTATTTCTCTTACTTTGTATCTCATTCTTTACTTCTACTTTTTTTTTCTTCTTCATCTTCTCTTCTTTGTTCTTCTGACACCTTTATATTTTCTACACTTTTTCCTACTTAGTTCTTATTGTCCTTTGAGCTGGTCTGACCCACATTATATGGTCTACTTTTTTCAGGCCATTCATCTAAACATGTCTTCCTTCTGCAGGCAATTTTTTTTATACAACGCGTATTTTATGTTGGTTACATGATGTTTATAGCCTTTTCATTTAGGGAGCATTTCATTGGATGTTTCCCTCTCATTAGGTAATAATTATTTTTAAGATTTTCTTTGGCATTATAATTACCATACCATAAGTATAGGAATATCATTACCAACGTCACTTTTCTCAAAGTGATTGTCAACAACATTCGGCCTTAGTTTGTCATTGGTGAGCTTCAAGACCTATTTAAGAAATTTCGTACTGAATTGCATCATTCAATTGCATGTTATCCGCATGTAGAAGCTTAAGTCAAAGTCACAAATAAAACTCTCACTAATTCCTCAAGAAAGCTTGCCATTCTTACAACTTTTTAGATAAGTGGGAATGTGTAGTCATTGAGACCTTTTGACCATGTTTACAGAAGAATTTTAATACGTTGTGAGAATTAAGTGATTGAGATTAAATTTAAAGTGGGCGATACAGTAAAAAAGAAAACTTGGAAGATCATTAGGCTTAAAAGATAAATTGTAATCAAATTGAGAAGTATTGTCTCGACAATGTCCAGTGGATGTTAATGGTGGTAAAGTCATGTCATCCATAGCAGGTCTTAGGTAGGCGTTGGCCAACATGGTGCCACGATCCTTTAATGACACTCGTTTGAAGTCCAAATTCCCTCTTCATGCTTCGGGGAATGACTCTAGGGACAGTAAACTAAGATACACGCTCACATCCACCACCAAGTTACAGGAGGTTTGAAGTCTAAGACACACTGGAACTAAACTAAGAGGTGAGAGATGACCCATTTCTCTTTTGTTTCCGCCAAAGTCGAGGGATAGATGTGTTTGGTATGACTACTGAATTTGCCCACCGCCTTAGTAGGGGGAATCTTGATAAGGGGAAAATATGTTAAGCCCATCAAAAAAAAAAAAGAAAAGCTCAAAAGAAAATTTGAAAAGTTCAGAGGAAAATTAGTTTAAAAGTTAAAATGAGAGCCAAAAGTCTAAGTAGCGAAAACAAAGACAGAAAGAAAGAAAAAGAAATGGGGATCAAAGCAAGCAATTAGTTTACCTTGTAGCTTTGGACTTGTCAATGCAAGCAATTTATCAATTGGTATGATGCCGCTAATTTTGGATTAGTGTCCTGCAATTGGCCATTAGGGTTCTAAGGCAATCCATCATATATCGTTTGGGATGTGTGGAAAAGAGGTCACGGTGAAATAAATAAATTAGAAACCTAAAAACCCAAAAAAGGAGAAAATAAATAAAAAGTTAAAAAAGTCAAAAAAATCAAAATGTTCAAAAGCTTAAAAATTTATGAAAAGTAAATGATGGGACAGAATCCGATTCGGCCCATTAACAGCCCAACAACAGCAGCCCAACAACAACAGCGGCCCACAAGCGGCCCTCGGCCCACAAGCGGCCTTTAGCCCAATTGCCTTCGGCCCATTAGCGGCCCAGCGGCCTTCAGCCCACTAGCGGCATTCGGCCCAACAGCGACCCTCGGCCCTCGGCCCAGTAGACGTATCCGGCCCACTCCGGTGGGTTGTTAGGCACTATGACGTTTTACCAGTAACCTAAAACATAGTCCTATATCGGCTGCCACAACCAAGTAACCTCTATCCTCCGTTATAAATAGACGGCTATTTATTACAAAAGGTATGTCGACTGACCAAGGACTATAGTCCAAAGCTTTTAAGTTTCTTCTTCTTTCTTTCCTTCTGAATCGAATCTTCTTCAGAAGCTAACTTAGCCGTCGGAGGGGGTTCTCTTGGGCCGAAGCCCGAGACCCTCACTGACTGGTTCTTCTTCTTGCAGGGGCTTCGGTTTGAATCTTCGCCGACTTCTTCGTCCGAGTCGGCCTCGGCCACTGGTCTCGATTCTCTTCCTCCAAAGGTCTCGGCCTCGCTCTTCGCCGGCCGGGTCCCCTTCGGCCCAGCGGAGTTAGCTTCGCCCCCGGCAAGTCTTCATCCGGGTACCTCTCGGCCTCGGAACCTCGACTCCGTACTCCGCCCCGGTTTCGGTCCGGATCCCTGTCGGTCTTCTTCTTCGATTTATCTCAGATTCTAGTCTCGGAGTTCGACCATGATAGTTTCGGCTACATCACGTGGCGCCGTCTCTGGGAAACCAACGAGAGGTCATGTCTCATCGTCCGGTGACCAGACGATCCGGCCAAGACGAGGCGGAGACGCGGGCGACTCCAGTGCAGGCACTCCACTCCGAAGGTACTCCGTCCGTTCTTCCACAAGGTTCCGCCCTTCCAGTTATTCCGGAGTCCCTTGCTCCCAGAGACGACCGGGTGGAAGAACTCCAGCAGCAAGTGGCTACGCTGACCGCTACTGTCACCTCTTTGGCGCCCTTACGAGATATGGTGTCTGCCATCGCCCAGCATATGGGGTTGCTGAATCAGCCCCCGCAGCAGGTACTATCTCCTCCTCAATTCTGTCCTGCTCAAACTGCGAGGATACAACTGACACCCTCGCGGGCATTCCATGACGAGGCAGTTTCGGCACGCAGTGAGCCGTTCGGGCCGCCAGGTCGAGTCCCTCGCGCCAGTCATATCTTGACGGAACCAGACTGTGCTTCGTCCGGGTTTCATCCGACTAAGGCCAAAGGACGTTCGGCCACCACTTTAACCGCTCCGGATCTGGACCGGCGGCTGACGGCGATGAGGAAGAAAATGCAACATATGGTATTTCAGCCGTATGGAGCGCTTCTTGCCAGCACCATCCTGGAGCATACTTTTTTCTCTCCAGAGCTTCTGGCCATCGAGATACCTTCCAACTTTAAACTGCCGAAAGTGCTTCTGTATGATGGAATGACAGATCCGGTCTGCCACTTCCAGAGATCCAATTCCTACCTCTCCGTCCGAGGGGTTTCCGAGGCAGTCCGCTGCCGTCTCTTCCCCCTCACCCTAGAAAAAACAGCATTGATTTGGTTTGAGACGTTGGCCCCTAATTCCATTCACTCTCTAGTGCGTTAGGCCAACTGTTTATCGACCAATTCTATGATGCCACTCGGCAATGTAAAATTTCGGCCAGTCTGCTTGCCATTCGGGAAGGACTGATCGAGACCCTTCAAGAGTATTTCACCAAGTTCTGGGCCAAAGCAGTCCAGATTCCAAACCTAGACAGTTCGATTGCGGTCTCGGCCGTGAACAATGGATGCACGGACGAAGGGCTTCTCAGCTTCATCGGAAAGCGCCATTCTCCCACCTTCCAAGACCTGGTGGCTCGGGCCCATAAATACATCAATCGGGAGGCCCTAATGATGTCCAAGGGCAAGAGTACTATCGAGGTAGTGTCGGCGGCTACCCCTCCAGCAGTTCGTCCTCGCCCGGAAGATCAGGAACCCTCTCGCAAGCGATATCGTGGAGAAGAATGGGACCAAGACAAGCGCCGGGATCCGCAACAGCGGTATCTGCCACTACCTACACCACCCTCCCGGATGCTCATGGAGGTGAAATGTATGTTTTGGCAGCCTAAGCGCATCAAGACTGATCCTCGCCGAAGGGACTCCCGCAAATACTGCGAGTACCATCGAGAAATCGGCCATTCAACTGATGAATGCCAGCACTTTCGGGAGGAGATTGATCGCCTCTCCGGGAAGGCCGTCTACTGCAGTACCGGCGAGTGCAACCTCAACAACGGCAGAACCGGGACGCCCCCGAAGCAGCAAAGCAACGGCATCTCCCGGATAAAGAAGTCCCACCTCAGCCGAAGGTGACTTCGGTCCCGGCAGAAGCATCACACCAACGACCCAGTGCCAGGTCGATTATGATGATATCCGAAGGACCGGGAGAGGGAGCAAAGCGTCGTCGAGTCGATGCTACGACAGAGATAGCAGCAATCGATACCGGGTCGAAGAGGTTTCGTCAAAAAGACATCATCTCCGGCCAGGAGGATCTGACCGACGTTCAGGTCCCTCACGACGATGCCCTTGTTGTAAATGCTGTAATGAAAAGTTACGATGTTTATCGTATCTTTGTTGATAATGGAAGTGCTCCCAGTGTACTTTTTTACGATTGTTTTTTAAAGATGGGTTTGAATGAGGCTGAAATGAAGCCTCACCGGGGGCCTCTATTCGGCTTTAATGGTTCACCTTGCCGAGTAGAAGGCATTGTTCGGCTACCTGTAACCTTAGGTACAGCCCCTCTGCAATTGATTGTTGAAACAGATTTTGCCGTCGTAAAGGTCGATTCGGCCTACAACGTCATTTTTGGCCGAAGGCTGATTGGAGGAATTGGAGCTGTACCTTCGTCTTTCCATCAGAAGTTGAAGTTCCGCACCGACCACGGAATTGGCGAAGCCAAGGGAAATCAGGAAGCTGTCCGGCAATGTTATATGATTTCAGTCAAAGGGAAGGCTGCGGCCGAATCCCTTTCGATCGAATCTTCGGCCGAAGCGTCCCCAGGAGAGGAACTTACAACCGTTCCAGTTTCGGGAGGAGAAGGCCGGACGCTAATGATAGGTTCCGGCCTCGAGAAGACTGAAGCCGAGGGACTTATCGAGTTCTTAAAAGAAAATCTCGATGTCTTCGCCTGGTCTCCTTCGGACATGCCCGGAGTCGACCCGGAGGTGGCAGAGCATCTGCTGCACGTCGACCCGAACCAGCCTCTGGTCAAGCAGAAGCGACGTACCTTCAATCAAGAAAGGAGGATGGCCATCCAAGCTGAAGTACAAAAGGGGTTGAACGCGGGTCATCTCCGAGAGGTACATCATCCCGAATGGATCGCTAATGTCGTGATGGTGTCCAAAAAGGACGGCAAGTGGCGAATGTGTGTAGACTTCACCAACCTCAACAAGGCCTGTCCGATGGACAGTTTTTCCCTGCCTCGGATATACCAAGTGGTGGACGCCACTTCCGGCCACGAACTGCTCGGCTTCCTCGACGCCTATTCAGGCTATCACCAAATCCGAATGCATTCGGACGATGAGGACAAAACAAGCTTTACAACGGACCTCAGCTTATACTGCTACACCCAGATGCCATTCAGCCTAAAGAATGCTGGAGCAACTTATCAACGTCTCGTCAACAAGATGTTCGCTCCATAGCTCGGCCGCAATATGGAGGTCTACGTCGATGACATGCTGGTGAAAAGCCGCATTACTGTGGACCATCTGGCCGATTTAGCCGAGACATTCTCCACCTTACGCATGTATAAAATGAAGCTGAATCTTGCTAAGTGCGCCTTCGGCGTGGCTACCGGGAAGTTCCTCGGTTACATGGTCACCCGCCGAGAGGTGGAAGCAAATCCTGCGAAGGTTGCGATCATTATCCAGATGCGCCCTCCGGCCAACGTCCGAGAGGTTCAGAAGCTAAGTGGAAGGATTGCCGCATTAAGCCGCTTCATGTCAAGAGCGACGGATCATTGTTTCCCCTTCTTCAAGCTGCTGAAGAAGACTAGCAATTTCTCTTGAACGGACGAGTGTCAGTCGGCCTTCGATCAGCTGAAAGCTTATCTCTCCAATATTCCCGTCTTGTCTAAGCCGGTCTGAGGAGAGCAGTTGTTCGTTTATCTTGCCGCGTCTGAAGCAGCTATCAGTGCCGTCCTCGTCCGGGAATAAGATGGCGTGCAGAGGCCAGTTTACTATATAAGCCGAGCCCTCCACGGAGCAGAGCCTCGGTATCCGGCTCTTGAAAAGCTGGCCTTGGCCCTCGTCGCTTCCGCGAGGAGGCTCCGACCCTATTTTCTTGCGCATTCAATAAAGGTCTTCACAGATCAACCTTTGAAGCAAGTCCTCTCTCGGACAGAAGTGTCCGGGAGGCTAGCGAAATGGGCGATCGAACTGGGAGAGTTCGACATCTCTTATGGGCCTCGGACCGCAATAAAAGTTCAAGCTTTGGCCGACTTCATTGTCGAGTTCACTCCTGAGTTATCCTCGGCCCCTCAGCCGGAAGTCAGAACAAATCCTGAAGCCGAAGTCGCTTTAGCTCCTTTGTCCTCGGCGGATGAATGACAACTATACGTTGACGGGTCCGCATGCTCTTCGGGCAGTGGTGCCGGGTGGATCTTGGCATCTCCAGAAGGGGTCGTCACGGAGTATGCACTGCGCTTCTCCTTCCCGGTTACCAACAATGCCGCTGAGTACGAAGTCCTTATATCAGGCCTTCGGGCCGCTAGAAGGCTCAGCGCGCAAAGGATAAGGGCGTTCAGCAACTCTCAGCTTATCGCCAACCAAGTCACCGGGGAGTACGAGGCTCGGGACGTATTGATGACGTCTTATCTCCAGGTAGCCCGCAAGATCCTAGTTGAATTTATTTCTTTTGAGATTGTGCGGATCCCTCGGGCCGAAAATGCTCGAGCCGATGCTCTTTCCCGGCTAGCATCAACTCAGGATGAGGGAGGAGGCCGAATGGTCTTAGTAGAAGAACTGTCTGAGCCAAGTCTCGGCGAATCCGAGGTCATGCAAGTGAATGAATCCGAAGCAGAGACCTGGATGACTCTCTTGATCGCTTTTCTCCTCCGAGAGGAGGTCCCGTCCAATCCGAAAGAAGCAAGGCGCGTCCGCAGCGTTCTTCCCATTTTCTAATCATGGAGGGTATGTTATATAAGAAGTCCTTAGGCCGGCCACTCCTTCGATGTCTCGGCCTGGCCGAAGCTGACTATGCCCTTCGGGGAGGTATATGAAAGAATCTACGGAGCACACGCAGGAGGAAGGGCCTAAACCCATAAACTTTTAAGGCAAGGGTACTGGTGGCCGACGCTCCGAGAGGACGCCGCTGCTCTCGTCCGCCGCTGTGACCAGTGCCAGAGGTACAGTTCCCTCATTCATCAGTCGGCAACCCTTTTGACACCTCTATCGGACCCTTGGCCTTTCGCCCAATGGGGGATTGATATTTTGGGGACTTTTCCCATAGCCACCGGCCAGAGGAAATTCCTTATTGTGGCGGTGGATTACTTCACCAAGTGGGTCGAAACCGAACCCCTTGCGTCTATAACCGATAGTAATGCATGGAACTTCGTATGGAAGTCCATCATTTGCCGCTACGGCATCCCTCGGGTAATCATCTCAGATAATGGCAAGTAATTTGACAGCCATCGGTTCAAAGACAACTGCGCAAGCTTCGGTATTCTACATAAATTCGCTTCGGTAGCACACCCTCGGACGAATGGCCAAGTTGAAGTCTCTAACCGAAGTCTATTGCGAGGACTGAAGACTCGCCTCGGCAAGGTTAAAGGCCGATGGGTTGAAGAGCTGCCAAGCGTTCTATGGGCTTATCGGACAACAAGCCGAACCCCTACTGGAGAAATCTCATTTCGAATGGCCTACGGGGTGGAAGCGGTTATTCCTATTGAAGTCGGCTTGCCATCGCCGAGGGTTCTTACTTGCGATCCGAAGGATAACGATGAAGTCCTGAGGGATCACTTTGATCTTATAGAAGAAACAAGGGATCAAGCTCGCATTCGGCTGGCGGCATATCAGCAATGCATGACGAGATATCACAACGCTCGAGTGAAGTCCCGAAGTTTTGAAGCCGGGAACCTCGTGTTACGGAATGCCCACGCGTCCAAGCCAGCCGAAGCCGCATGGAAACTTTCTCCGAATTGGGAGGGCCCTTATCGCGTGAGAGAAGTAACCCGACGAGGGGCCTATCGGCTGGAGACCCTTTCGGGCCAGCCTCTCCCTCGCACCTAGAATGTGGAGCGCCTTCGGCGCTACTTCATGTAAGTTATTTTCTCGGGGTTCAGCCGGACACCATGAATGTATTTTTGTTCTGAAGTATTGTGTCCAACTCTCTTAAGTCCATGTAAACCGTACCGGGAGTGGCTTTGGTCATGCAAACCGTATCGGGAGCGGCACTATTCTCTTAAGTCCGTGTAAACCGTACCGGGAGTGGCTTCGGCCATACAAACCGTATCGGGAGCGGCACTACTCTTAAGTCCGTGTAAATCGTACCGGGAGTGACTTCGGCCATACAAACCGTATCGGGAGTGGCACTACTCTTAAGTTCGTGTAAACCGTACCGGGAGTGGCTTCGGCCATACAAATCGTATCGGGAGCGGCACTACTCTTAAGTCCGTGTAAACCGTGCTGGGGGTGGCTTCGGCCATGCAAAATGTATCGGGAACGGCACTATTCTTTAAGTCAGTGTAAACCGTACCAGCTTTGGCTATGCAAACCGTATCGGGAGCGGCATGGTTTCGGCCACATACAGGACCAAATTCGGCTATCTACTCAGAAAGACATGCTATGAAATAAGCAAGAGCAAAATGCTTCTATATATACACAAGTACAAAAACGGGCTGTGTGCCTGGCCTTGGCATCTTGAAAAACAAAAATAACCGGGACAAGCCCCCGGATCAGCTTTTGGCGTCGTCGCCGTCCACGACAACAGGAGTATGGTCGGGAGACGCTGGAGGAGAAGCACGACCCGAACTCGCCGCGGCATCTTCCGGAGAAGCACGGCCCGAACCCGCCGCGGCATCTTCCGGAGAAGCCGGGGTTCTTTCAGCCTTGAGTTCTCGCCACCAGGCTAAGATCTCTTCGCCTTCTTCGTCGGTAGGGAAGCCGAAGCTGGTCAGATCTGTGTCCGGACACGCCTTTTGAGTAATGGCCATCCCAAGATCAAACATGGTCGAGGCTGCCTTAGCCCCGGCCTCGAGCATCTCGTCGGCGTACTCCGGGCCCTCCTTATAGCTCGCCACGGCCGTGCGAGCAACGTCATCGGCTTCCTTGGTCTTGGCCTCTAAGTTCGCCTTTAGGGTCGATACCTCCTCGGCGTGGCGGCGGCGCTCCTCGTCCCGGTCCTTGCCCTTTTCCTGGATCTCGGCCTTCAAGGACGCGATCTCGGCCCGGGCCCGGTCCAGCTCCTTCTCGGCCTTCTTCTTGGCCTCTGAGGTGGTGTAGATCACCTCCTTCTGCCCGTCCAGCTTGGACCGCAACAACGAGTTTGCCCCGATGAGGACATCGATGGTGGCCTCGAGGTCGCGTCGCACCGAGGTCACTTTGCCCGAAGCCAGCTGGTCCGAGGCCTGGTCGATGTCATGAAACTTCTACTGGATGAGGGCCTGGCGGCGAGCAAGAGCCCCGCACATGACCGCGGCCTACAGCAGAAAGAAAAACATAAGCCAAAGCAACTAACGGAAGCGAGAAGTGAGGATGAAGGAGATCTTACCTGGACGGCATGTCGGACGCACTGCAGGGACACGCCTTTCGAAGAAAGCTCCCTGATCTCGTCCCCGGCCATCGGGAGGGTCCAACCACGAGCCAGGAGCAGGCACGTCCGGGAGTCATCTAGACTGTCGTCTGTGAAGACCTCCGTGTCCGGGCGCTAAGGCTCGTGTCCGTACTCACGGGACATGTGGGTCCTGGCCGCCCCGAAGGGATAGGACAGCGTCTCCGCGGTAGCCCCGGTAGCCGAAGGGGAATCGCCCCTCTGCGGCTGGGGAGGCGACAAGAGCGGAGCGTCCCTTTCCGACACCGGCCTCTTGGTCGCCGGGGCGGATTCCCTCTCGTCGAGGTCATCCGGGCGCCTTCGTTTCTCGGGCCGCCCACTCCCCCCGGCGACCGCCTTCCCCTTTTGCCGCTCCTTCTCGAGAGCAGCAGCGGCAGCGCGGGTTTTGGCGGAAGCCGCTGTTTGCCTCGTAGGCCGAGCGCCCGGGGCCGGAACTCCTCCGGCCGTTCTCCCTTCTGCCGGTCGAGGTTGAGACGGTCGGGACGATGCAGATTGCTTGGAGATCCGGCTCTTAAGACCATGGAGTCCAGACATCTCTGAAAGCAGAAAAGAAGAAGAGTTAGCAAAAGTTCAAACAGTAACTTTTGACCCAAAGCCGACTTACCCCCGGCCGTAACTTCGGCGCCCTCTTCGGACGAACGGGCTTCGACCGGAGCCCTAGTCGCGGTAGCTCTCGCCTCGGACTCTCCCGGAGCATCTTCGAGAGGAAGGTAGGGGAAGGCCCGGGCAGGAGAGTGCGACGAATCTGGCCAGGCTCCCATCTCTATGAGCCTGTCCTCGTCCTCGAGAAGCTCCGTAATGTTGTATGGAGCCTCGTCCTCAAAGAGGTGGGCATCCTCAAGCTGTTCGGAGCTAAGGGTTGGGCAATCGGAAATGCCCTCGGCCAAGGGTGCCCATTCGGTAGGAAAGGGCCAAACATTCTTATTCCCCTCCGGCAAAGAAATGAAAAAAAAGTCCTCCTTCCAATGATGAATGGACGAGGGCTTCCCGGAGAAGATCTTCCGGCCGAAGCAGGGGACGAAGCAGAACTAAGAAGACTTCCCTTGAGGTTTGATCTTGAAAAGATAGCGAAAAATATTTACAGAGGGGTTGAAGTCTAGAATGGAGTTCAGGAGCTAAGGATTGGGCAATCGAAAATGCTCTCGGCCAAGGGTGTCCATTCGGTAGGAAAGGGCCAAACACTCTTATCCCCCTCCGGCAAAAAAATGAAAAAGAAGTCCTCCTTCCAATGATGAATAGACGAGGGCTTATCGGAGAAGATCCCCCGGCCGAAGCGAAGGACGAAGCAGAACCAAGAAGACTTCCCCTGAGGTTTGATCTTGAAAAGATAGTGAAAAATATTTACAGAGGGGTTGAAGTCTAGAATGGAGTTCAGGGCCAGGAAAGTATAGACTGTCCGCCAGGAATTCAGAAAGAATTAAGATGGGGCTAGTCCGTAAAAGCTCAAAAGATTTACAACAAAAGAATGAAGGGAAAGGCGAAAGCCCGTCCGGAAGCTGTGCTCATAGATCGAGAAGCAGCCCGGCCGAACGGTGTTGGCTCTGGTACGCCTCCCGGGCCGGATGTGAATCATCCAAGAGGGAATCAGATAGTAGTTAGTTATGATCTTGATTCCCTCGACATCAAGAGCACTAGCTACATCCGAGACCGTCTCGGCCTGATGATGGCCCGTAGTGGAAGGCTCAGCAGCAGTCGGAACCGCTTCTGCCTCGTCAGCCATAATGGAAAGGAAAGAGTTCGAAGAAAAGGGAGATGACAGAGAGGACTGGGGAGTAGGTCTGGAAGAGGAGCACGACGAGCTGCTTTCGGCCGAAAAGTTGCTCTCGGCCGAAGAACTACTGGACATGAATCGAAAAAAAAGAGAAGGCAGGAACTGAGGCTTACCCTCAGACAAGGAACTCTCCAGCGACAAAGAACTCTCCGACGACAAGGAACACACCGGCGATGGACAGGACGTCCCCAAACGCCCTCGATAGCACACTCGCGGTCGGAGAAGCAAAGACACTCGCGGAGCTGCTCGCGGGAATGCACTGGCGCGAAGAGGAAGAGAGAGCAGGCGAAGGAACAATGATAAGGTGAATGGGGCTGGTATTTATAGAAGAACCTGAGGGGGTCGGGTGGCGAACCGACGACCGATATCCTCCCACCCTTCGGCTCCGCCTTGCTCGGATGCTCGACGCGTGTCCCGTCCTTCGCCATGATGACGAGTGGGCTGCCGGATCTAGAAGAGGCGATCGACTGTCGGATGCGGCCTGACCTTTCGGCTATTCATCCGGATGCTCGCCACGTGTTCCGATCCTCGTGCCGGAGGCCGGAGAGGCGGTGATCCAGGTGAAGTCTTGGGCAGAGAGCCGAAGTGACCGTGATCCAAGTGATCGATGTTAACGGCTGAGATCCTTTTGTGCTTTCGGCAGTCTGGCCGGATGTTAAACACGTGTCTTGTGTTTGTTGTGACACGACCGTGAAGGCGGGAGACTCAAGGTCTTTCCTGCTCTTGCCTGGTTCCAAAGCGTTCTGAAAGCCTTGCTCTTTCACAACTGGGGACGAAGGTATTCGTCACCAAGTCTCGGCCTGAGATGAAGGTGTCTATGACAGGGTCCCGGCCTGAGACGAGGCTGTTTGTCACCAGCCCTCGGCCGACCTAAGGCGAAACCTTGTCTCCCAGTTTTCGAAACAAGGGTGATAACAGTTTCAGACAAAGTTCATATCAGATGTTATTTTTCCGTAAGGGTTTCGGATTTTACTCTTGGCATTTCATGAAATTGAGAACGACAAGAGTAGGGGGCCATGTGATGGGGCATAATCCGATTCGGCCCATTAGCAGCCCAACAACAGTAGCCCAACAACAACAGCGGCCCACAAGCGGCCTTCAGCCCAATTGCCTTCGGCCCATTAGCGGCCCAGCGGCGTTCGGCCCAATAGCGACCTTCAGCCCACTAGCGGCATGGTCCAACAGCGGCCCTCGGCCTAGTAGCCGTATCCGGCCCATTCCGGTGGGTTGTTAGGCACTATGGCGTTTTACCAGTAACTTAAAACATAGTCCTATATCGGCTGCCACAATCAAGTAACCTCTATCCTCCGTTATAATTAGACGGCTATTTATTACAAAAGGTATGTCGACTGACCAAGGACTATAGTCCAAAGCTTTTAAGCTTCTTCTTCTTCCTTCCCTTCTGAATCGAATCTTCTTCAGAAGCTAACTTAGCCGTCGGAGGGGGTTCTCCTGGGCCGAAGCCCGGGACCCTCACTGACTGGTTCTTCTTCTTGCAGGGGCTTCGGTTTGAATCTTCGCCGACTTCTTCGTCCGAGTCGGCCTCGGCCACTGGTCTCGATTCTCTTCCTCCAAAGGTCTCGGCCTCGCTCTTCGCCGGCCGGGTCCCCTTCGGCCCAGCGGAGTTAGCTTCGCCCCCGTCAAGTCTTCATCCGGGTACCTCTCGGCCTCGGAACCTCGACCCCGTACTCTGCCCCGGTTTCGGTCCGGATCCCTGTCAGTCTTCTTCTTCGATCTATCTCAGATTCTAGTCTCGGAGTCCGACCGTGATAGCTTCGACTACATCAGTAAAAATTTTAAAAAATAAAAAAACCAAAAAAATGTCATGGATAGTGTTAGACAATGTTTTGAGTTTCAATAATCATCAAGGTTTGTAGAGAATATCACAAAATTTTGAAGATAGCTAGGGGCATTCATTCTTTACCACCTTATTGTGGAAAGGTTCTGACACTCTTCCTTTTATTTTCCTCTTTACTTACCTTACCACTCCCTCAAAACTCTCATTTTGCCCCCCTTTCCTCAATGTATTCACGATTTTCATCTTTTTTCATCGACAGATCCCCTTAGCATCAATGAGTTCATATTCTCCCTTATCCTCAATCCACTAGACCAAGTAATGTTTGTTAAGACGGAGAGAGAACAGAGTGATGGGGAGTCTAAGAGAGAAGCCAAGAGGGAAAGGGACGTTGAGAGAGAGGGAGGTCACGTAGAGTGCCCGGGGTCTGGCTAAGTCACTGGGGTTATATGACTATCGGATTAGAGGAAGGTAGGTGTTGCCCTTGTTAGAGTTTTAGGGATCATCCTTACCACTACCAGAGTTATAGTCGACAGAGATTTAGGGGCAATCTTCTTTAGTTACTTCTATTGAGTTAGGATCTACTCTCTTCTAGTTGCTGCATCATTCCCTCCATTCATTGGCCCATACCTTGGTCTTGTTTTCCAAAGGGCAAAGCGACATAGAGAAAAAGAGGAAGAGTGGATAGGGACATAAAAGTTGAGAAAGCTGGTATATTGCTCTATTCCTTACATTACCAAGTGGTATGAATTCTAGAGAATCTTGAAACTTTACTTCTACTTTTTTCCCCCTGAGTCCCCGGGTCACTGACATATTTCTATGATACTGTTGTAAAGTGGCTTGCCACTCGTCCAATGCAGCGGCATCGAGGATCAACTCTTGAGTTTCAAAAGTGGTGATTGTATCGTGCGGGTGTGAGGCGGGTTAATTAAAATGCTTGTGATCCTTTCTTGGTCATACGAACACTGATTATTAGTCTCTTTGTAGCATTGCTTAATTGCATGCTACACTTCGGTTCTTAATGAAAGGAAACTTTCATATGACCTGCATGGTTTTAGTCAGGAACATGGTGATAGGGCGTGAGCCATCTATCTTTTTTTTTTTTTTTTTTTTTGCACAACGCATTGGTTGACATGAAAACCTTATACTAATACTAGCACTCTACTAGGGTACGCTCTATGCATTCGTTTTTTAGCATGCACTAGACTTACCCCGTAAATTGTCTACCTCTTCCACCCGTTTTTCCCTTCTTGCATTTCTATTTTGTGCAAGTTCTTTTCCAACTTATCATTAAGGCATTGTGGCTGTGTATCTAATGTTTTTTTTTTTTTGGTAGAGAAATGTTCCTTTAAGAGAATGACGTTGAGTATTAGGAATGCTCATTTCAATGTAGAAATGACAAGTTTTATAATTCTTCATTCTCTAGTAATTTTTAATCCAACTATTTATATTGTTAGGCAACATTTTTTTTCCTTTAGATTGTTCCCATTGTTTTGTTCACATGTCTCACACCCATGAACACCAGTTCAAATCACGAGCCTACTATGGAACCATAAGCAGATATTCATATAATGAATAGTTCAAAATCAGCTCATTTTGCTTCCTATGTGAGTGTTTTATGATTTGCATGGAGTTAGGATCTCCATGTTCAACATGTTGGTTGCTTTGTGACCACTAAACATGTGTGTAATAAATTTCTTTTTCCCTGTTTTTACTTTTTGCATTAGATATTACGAGCTGCGAAATATTTTCATTAACCCGCTCATTTTGCTTCCTATGTGTTTTAATGTTGGCTGTCTGATAATTTCATCTTTACTTAAATGAAGTGGCTATGAGATCCTCATTATCCTTTTCAGGTAGGAATATAGAAGGCCAAAACACAGTGATATTTTTTAAAAGGTTGGGACTCTAAATTTTCTCTACGACTCCGTTGATTATTACATTTATATTGCGACTGGATATTTGTTCGTTTGATTATATCTAGATTAGCATTGTTTCAATGGTCTAGCTACAAGTTTGTTATATTTTTCTGTTTTATCTTCTTAGTTCTTATATGGATCGGTCGGTTGAATTCATTAAGCAATAAGTTTAAAGATACATGGTAGAGGTCACTTTGGTGTGCATATTTTTCTTTTTGGGTGCGTGCTTGTTAGTCAGCCGACCAAGGAGGACGTAGTCGGAGGTGTTCTTCAAAATTTCCTATCATAGTGCGCTGCTTTATGTTCTCCATCCTAATAAATTGTTTTGCTTTGTTTGGCATTAGAAAGTGACTTTTTTTTAGATTGATGCTTGGGAAAGAACATTTTCTCAATCGTGGGTGTGGAATATTCGACAATAGTATCTATTTTATTCTCGAATTCATATTATTTTTTTATTTCTTAGTTGTATTTTTGCTGTGAATTGTTTTTTAGCTTTCACTAAAACGTAGCCCATTTCTCGGTGGTACGAGATGGGCAGCCCTAGTCCGTATGTTTATATCGAGAGTGTCTAGATATGTTTCTTATTGTTCCTCTCGTAATCGTAAGTGATCTTTTCATTTTTCTTTTGTCTTCATAATATATGCACACACTTTTGGTAGACACTCGTAGGTCTACAATTGCTGGGCAGGTACTTCTCCTATATTGTTAGGTTGATGATATAACTATTCTGGAATATGAGAAGGAAGTAAAACATAAAGGTTGAGAAAGCTGGTATATTGCTCTATTCTTTGTATTACCAAGTGTTATGAATTCTAGCGAATCTTGAAACTTTACCTCTACTCCCCCCCCTCCCTCCCCCCCCCCCCCGCCCGAGTCCTCCGGTCATTGACATATTTCTATGATATAGTTCTAAATTGGCTTGCCACTCATCCAATGCATCGTGATTCATCCAATGCATCGTGATAGAGGATCAACTCTTGAGTTACAAAAGTGGTGATTGTATAGTGCGGGTGTCAGCTGGGTTAATTAAATGCTTTTGATCTTTTCTTGGTCATACAGCGCTTATTTTTTTCTGTTTATGCACTTGCTTAACTACATGGAACACTTCGGTTCTTAGTGAAAGGAAACCTTCATATGACCTGCATGGTTTTAGGCAGGAACATAGTGATAGGGCGTGAGTCATGTATCCTTTTTTTTTTTTTTGTGCAACGCATTTATTTGACATCAAAACCTTATACCAACACTAGCGCTCTACTAGGGCAAGCTCTATGCATTCGTTTTTTTTAGTATGCACTAGAATTACCCCATAAACTGTCTCCCTCTTCTGCCCCTTTTTCCCTTCTTGCATTTCAATTTTGTGCAAGTTCTTTTCCAGCTTATGATAATGGCATTGTGGCTGTGTATCTAATGTTTTTTTTTTTTTTTTGCAGAGAAATGACAAGTTTTATCATTCTTCATTCTCTAGTAATTTTTTATCCAACTATTTATATTGCTAGGCAACATTTTTTTCCTTTAGATTGTTCCCATTTTTTTGTTCGCATGTTTCACATCCCTGAACACAAGTTCAAATCACGAGCCTACTATGGGAGCAGAAGCAGATATTCACATAATGAATAGTTCAAAATCAGCTGATTTTTGCTTCCGATGTGAGTGTTTTATGATTTGCTTGGAGCTAGGATCTCCATGTTCAACATGTTGATTACTTTGAAGAGCCTTTACAAAAAGTTTGCATCATGACTTCCCCAAACAAAAGTGTCTCTTTGACCTCCTCTAACCTGTTCCTCTAATATAAGTTTATCAGAGACAAATACTTCTCCAATTTTGTGTTTTTAAGTGCTCTCCTGAGACCTAACTGTCCACTGTGTGGACCCACCCTCCCTTCCTTCGAAGTTGGAATAGACATCACTGACCAATGGCTATTTCTATTGGAAGTTAACATAGATAAATATTTAAAATATGTCTTTCAGAAGTAAATTCTCTATGCATTTATTATCATACCCGAAGAATGTATCTTGAAAATCTCCAACTTTAATTTTACATTTCTGGGCAACCTAGATTGTAGATTTCAAAATCCCTCTCCATATGGGTGACATAGAAGTCGTACTCCCACTGTGTAAGTGGTATTTCAACTCTTATCATAGTTCTTAGCCTGTACCATACGTTTTCAGAGTTGTATATCATGAGACAATAGCTCCCAAAGCCACTTTCCTAATAGGGTTAGATTTATTTCCACAAGATTCTTGACCCCGAAACCATGTTTTTTAGCTGACCTGCAAACTTTGACCTAAATAATCAACGTTTAGACAAGGAATTCTCCCTCCCAAAGTGAGGTTTCTAGACTTCCATATACTTTTTTTTTTTTTTTTTGCAGCCTTTTTTTTTCAGATCAAAGTTCGTTTTTGGGAATTACGTTCAATAGTAAGAATGCTCACTTCAAGATAGAAAATTCAATTTTTGTCCAACTATCGGTTTTGTTAGACAATTGCTCCTTCAAACTACTCCCATTGTTTTGCTCACATGAGTTGGGAAGGCCAGTTGTTCAAGTTAGGAGACACAAGACGATATTCGTATTATCCTTTTGTTTATGCTCCCTTTTCCCATGATTGCTAGGCAAGTCAAGGACATTAGATGATTGATTCAGATTCTCGTGGGTTAGAGTACGATGTCATTTAGACCATTAGCAATGGCTTTTTTGCACGTGTTAACCTAACCTGGTGAAAGCTTATAGCTTGTGCAAGTCAAGAACTTCAATTTTGAAGGCTCCCTTTAGTCTTGACAATCACTTCTATAGTACCTTTTCCATTATTTGGGCACCCTGCGATCTGTAGATACAAACATGTAGAAATGTTTGTGGCCGACCACTTCTATTAATGACACCCACCTTGGAGACTGGAGATTGCGTCCAGCCATAATGGTGATGTGTGGATCGTGGTTCACATGTTCACCGCTATGCCAGATTTGGTCATCCTTAATACCAAGTCAATGATACCATTTAAACTATCAGCAAGAAATGATCTTGTGGATGTGAACATGGCTGGGTAAAAACTAATTCCTGTGCAAGTCAAGATTTTAATGGTTTGTGCCGCTATTATCACCTTTCTTGTTCTAGGGTATAGACGGGATGGGGTGCTAAAAGAAGACAAACTGATATTAATATGTGATTTATATTCCAGAAAACCATGAAATACTACTTTTATCTTTTCTCCTCTGAGTAACCCCAGCACAACATGCTTCTACTATACAGGCTGCCGATTGGAAGAATGGTGTTCGTAAGTAGTCCAATGTCCGTCCACCGACCACTGGGTTACAAAACTATTGACGGAATTGTGTCTGTGTGTGTGTGTGTGTGTCAGGTCGGTACAGATTAAAATAAAATGTTTGATCTTTTATTTTGCACACAATTGCTTTTGATCTTTTCATACACTTGCGTAATTACATGTAGCACTTTTGGGTCATCTCATAACCAAAGGAAACTTGCTCGAAAACCTCGCGGTAACACTAGCCTTCTTGCCCAAGGAGGCTGTATGCATTTTTTATTTACCTAAGATTTGTTGATAATGACTTTATTCTGCTTGATTCATATGCATGGATTGTTATTTGTCAATTTCATGCATTGTGGAAATATGAGCATATGCTGCTGCGGCTATGTATTTATTTACGTTTCCATTTCATGTACCTAGTTGAATTTTGTTGACATGTCATCTAAGCTTATGGCCTGTATGAGCCAAAATTGATCCCTTTAGTCATTATCACCAATGCCACCCTGCAACCACTACTAAATCTCATCTCATCCTTTAGGTAGCCGTACACTGTGTAGGTCCTATTATTTTGTTACTCAGGAGTGTAGGAAATGTTTTTTCTGTGAATTGTTTTTCAGCTTTCACTAAAATGTAGTCTATTTCTTGGCAGGATGAGATGTGTAGCCCTAGTCCATAAATTTATATGAAGAGTATCCAGATATGTTTCTTATTCTTCCCCTCACAATCATAATTTATTGTTTCATTCTCCTTTTGTCTTCCTTAAATAGGCAAGAAGATGGTGAGATTGTGTGGTCATTGATTGTTGTTTGTTTTTTTGCAATTAATTGATCGGACATGAAAACCTTAGACCAACACTAGCTCTCTACTAGGGTGAGCTCTGTGGATTAGTTTTTGAGCATGTGCTGAATTTACCCATAAATTTACTAAATTTTGTATTTTCATTTAGTTTATTCAATATTATCCTTCTATTCATACTTCTTTTTACCTTCATCACTAAACAAGTCGAGGACATAGATGATTAATTCTCATGTGTTTGTGTACATATGATGTAGCCCAGTAGCAAGAACCTTCTTGCACATACTTGCTTTTAATCTGTTTTGTACGCTTGCTTAATTGCGTGGAGAACTTGTGGTTGATTTGTAACCAAAGGAAACTTCCAAATGTCCCACATGGTTTTAGCCAGGAACATGGTGACATGGTGTGGTTCAGCTACCATTTGCTTTTTGCAATGCATCAATCTGACATTAATTTCTGCACGTGCGCTAAATTTACTCTACAAATTGTCTACCACTTCTACCGTTTTTATCCCTTTTTTCAATCCAATTGTGTGCATGTTTCTTTAAATTATCATTATAATATTGTGTTTCTATGTACATTATGATTTTTTAGGTTCAATATTTCCTTTAGGGATTTATGTTTCATATTAGGAATCCTTAAGTCCAGAATCCAGAGAGAGCATGCAAGTTTCATAGGATTTTATTCTCCGGTAATTTCTTACCCTACTATTTATCTTGTTTTGTTCACGAGTCATGAAGGTTAGTTGTTCTAGTTATTTGACACAAGATAGTACTAAGTTTATTGTTTCGGCCGTGTTTGTAGATTCAATATTATCGTTCTGTTTGTGCTTCCCTTTTCCTTCACCACTAGATGAGTCAAGGACATTAGATCGTTAACTTAGATTCTCATGGCTTTGTGAATGCATCATGTAAACCATCAAGAAGAGCTTTCTTGCATGTGTTCACCTGACCTAGTAAAAGCTTGTAGCTCGTGCAAGTCAATAACTTTACTTTTACTGGCTCTCTTTAGTCATCACCATCGCCACTATGTCTCATTCCTTCCTTTTGGCTGCCTAAGATATGTAGATCCAGCTATCTTGAAAAATTTGTGACAGACCGCCTATATTCATGATACCTTTGATGCTGGACGGCTTATGGAAACTGACCAACTCACTTGATCTCCCGCCAATTAAGTCAACTTTTCATGAACCTCTTCTTTGGGTTTGTCTTGCCTACCATTTTTCACTTCCTTTGAAAGTAGGACAAGAATCCTTGCTCTTCCTCCTCCTAAGCCTCCTGATCCACCATTGGTCATGATTCCATATCAGGATCTTTGCCATTTACTCATTCAACTCAAAGATTTTTCATCTTTATCAATTCAAATGAGGGGCCAATATCCCTCTTATTGTCACAGAGCTCCATTTGGTTCTCTACCATTTCAAAACCAGAACATGTTCACCTCACCATCTCCTTTATAATTGTTTTGAAATCTCTATATTCTCATTTTCTTTTTCTTCTTTCTCTTACTTTGTATCTCATTCCTTTCTTCTACTTTTCCTTCTTCTTCTTCATCTTCTCTTCTTTGTTCTTCTGACACCTTTATATTTTCTACACTTTTTCCTACTTAGTTCTCATTGTCCTTTGAGCTGGTCTAACCCACATAATATGATCTACTTTCGTCAGGCCATTCATCTATACATCTCTTCCTTCTGCAGGCAATTTTTTTTATACAACGCGTATTTTATGTTGGTTAAATGATGTTTATGAGCGTTTTCATTTAGGGAGCATTTCATTGGATGTGTCCCTCTCATTAGGCAATAATTATTTTTTAGATTTTCTTTAGCATCATAATTACCATACCATAAGTATAAGAATATCATTACCAACGTCACTTTTCTCAAAGTGATTGTCAACAACATTGGGCCTTGGTTTGTCATTGGTGAGCTTCAAGACCTATCTAAGAAATTTCATGTTGAATTGCATCATTCAATTGCATGTTATCCACATGTAGAAGCTCAAGTTGAAGTCACAAATAAAACTCTTACAAATTCCTCAAGAAAGCTTGCCATTCTTACAACTTTTTAGATAAGCGGGAGTGTGTAGAACTCTCACCAATTCCTCTAGAAAGCCTGCCATTCTTACAACTTTTTGGATACGCGGGAATGTGTAGTCATTGAAACCTTTTGACCATGTTCACAAAATAATTTTAATACATTGTGAGAAATAAGTGATTGTGAGTAAATTTAAAGTGGGCGATACAGTGAAAAAGAAAACTTGGAAGATCATTAGGCTTAAAAGATAAATTGTAATCAAATTGAGAAGTATTGTTTCGACAATGTCTAGTGGATGTTAATGGGGTAAAGTCATGTCATCCATAGCAGGTGTTAGGTAGGAGTTGGCCAGCATGGTCTCCACGACCCATTAATGACACTCATTTGGAGTTCAAATTCCCTCTTCATACTTCAAGGAATGACTCTTGGGGCATTAAACACACACTCACATCCACCACCAAGTTACAGGACGTCTGAAGTCTGAGACACACTGGAACTAAACTAAGAGGTGAGAGGCGACACATTTCTCTTCTGTTTCAGCTGAAGGCGAAGGTCAGATGTCTTGGGTATGACTATTGAATTCACCCACCGCCTTAGTAGGAGGAATCTCCATAAGGGAAAAATATATTAAGCCCATCTAAAGAAAAGCTCAAAAGAAAAGTTCAAAAGTTCAAAGGAAAAATAGTTTAATTCACGAGTATATGTGTACTTATTGTTTTGTTACTCAGGAGTGTAGGAAGTGTTTTTTCTGTGAATTGTTTTCCAGCGTTCACTAAAATGTAGTCTATTTCTTGGCACGATGAGATGCGCAGCCCTAGTCCATATATTTATATGAAGAGTATCCAGATATGTTTCTTATTCTTCCCCTTATAATCATAAGTGATCTTTTCATTATCCTTTTGTCTTCCTTAAATATGTACAGAATTTTGGTAGATGGTTGTAGGTGTACAATTGCTGGATAAATACTTCTATATAGTTAGGTTGATAATTGAACTATTTAGGAAGATGAGAGGGAAATAAAACATAAGTTGAGAGAGCTGGTGTAAAACATAAAAGTTGAGAAAGCCGGCATATTGTTCTATTCCTCATATTACCAGGTGGTATGAATTCTAGAGTGAGTCAATCACTAATGTATTTCTGTGATACAGTTCTAAAGATTACAGCATGTTGCTAGCCATTAGTCCAATGCATTGTCATAGAGGATCGACTCAAGTTACAAAGGTGGGGAGTATATTTTGTGGGTGTTAGGTGGGTACGGGTTAATGAAAAATGCTTGTGATCTTTTCTTGGTCCTACACACACTTGTTTTTAGTCTCTCTTTGTACACTTGCTTAATTGCATGCATCACTTCTAGGTCCATTCGTAACCAGGGGAAACATTCTTATGACATACATAGTTTTAGGCAGGAACATGGTGAGACGGTATGGTAATTGATTGTTTTTTTTTTTTTTTGCAATTCATTGATCTGACATGAAAACCTTAGACCAACACTAGCACTCTACTAGGGTGCGCTCTGTGGATTAGTTTTTGAGCATGTGCTAAATTTACCCATCAATTTACTAAATTTTGTATTTTTGTTTTGTGTATTCAACATTATCCTTCTATTCATACTTCTTTTTACCTTGATCACTAAACAAGTCGAGGACATAGATGATTACTTCTCATGTGTTTGTGTACATGTGATGTGGCCCATTAGCAAGAACCTTCTTGCACATACTTGCTTTTAATCTGTTTTGTTCGCTTGCTTAATTGCATGTTGAACTTGTGGTCAATTTGTAACCAAAGGAAACTTCCATATGTCCCACATGGTTTTAGCCAGGAACATGGTCACTAGTGTGGGTCAACTACCATTTGCTTTTTGCAATGCATCAATCTGACATGAAAACGTTAGAGGAACACTAGCACTCTAGCCAGAGTGAGGTCTGTGCATTAATTTCTGCACGTGCGCTAAATTTACTCTACAAATTGTCTACCACTTCTACCCTTTTTCTCCCTTTTTGCAATCCAATTGTGTGCAAGATTCTTTAACTTATCATTATAATACTGTGTTTCTGTGCACATTATGATTTTTTCGGTTCAATATTTCCTTTAGGTTCACTTTGTTTGCGGAATAACTTAAATCAGAATAAGGTTTTGGGGATTTCTTAAACTAGAATAAGAGGTATTTAGATTTGGTAAGTTGTTGGTATTCCACCCAGAATGAGGGGAATTACGCTGCGCTATTCCTAGTGATTTAGTAAGAATAAGTGGATTAAGAAGTGAAATAAAAGATAAAATTGGGAGAATGAGGGAAATAGGCATTCTAGGTAGAGTTTGGGGAATTGGGGTAATTAGGTTTCCCCGCAAACCAACCATATTAGGGCCTTTATACCGGTTATTCCGGTCCTATCCGCAAACAAAGTGAGCCTTAGGGATTTATGTTGAATATTAGGAATCATTTACGTCCAGAATCCAGAGGGAACATGCAAGTTTCACAGCAATTTATTCTCCGGTAATTTCTTGGCCTACTATTTATCTTGTTTTGTTCACGAGTCAGGAAGGTCAGTTGTTCTGGTTATTTGACACAAGATAGTACTAAATTTATTGTTTCGTCCTTGTTTGTCGATTCAATATTATCATTCTGTTCGTACTTCCCTTTTCCTTGACCACTAAATGAGTCAAGGACATTAGATCATTAACTTCGATTCTCATGGCTTTGTGAATGCATCATGTAAACCATCAAGAAGAGCTTTCTTGCTTGTGTTCACCTGACCTGGTAAAAGCTTGTAGCTCGTGCAAGTCAAGAGCTTTACTTTTACTGGCTCTCTTTAGTCATCACCATCGCGCCTATGCCACCACTATGTCTCATTCCTTCCTTTTGGCTGCCTAAGATATGTAGATCCAGCTATCTTTAGATCGTTCCCATTGTTTTGTTCACACATCTCACGCCAATTAACACCAGTTCAAATCACAAGCCTACTATCGAACTAGAAGCAGATATTCGCATAATGAATAGTTCAAAATCAGCTCATTTTGCTTCCTATGTGTGTGTTTTATGATTTGCATGGAGTTAGGATCTCCATGTTCAACATGTTGGTTGCTTTGTGACCACTAAACATTTGTGTAAGTGCTTTTCCGCATGGCTGGGTTGGTAAATTTCTTTTTCCTTGTTTTTACTTTTTGGATTAGAAATGACAAGCTGTGAAATATTTACATTAACCAGCTCATTTTACTTCCTATGTTTGTGTTGTAAGGTTGGTTGTCTGGTAATTTCCTCTTGAATTAAATGAAATGATTATGAGATCCACATTATCCTTTTTAGGTAGGAATGTAGAAGGCCAAAAAACATTGATATCTTTTAAAAGGGTGGGACTCTAAATTTTTTTCTACGACTCCGTTCATTATTACATTTATATTGCGACTGGATATTTGTTCCTTTGATTATGTCTAGATTGGAATTGTTTCAATGGTCTAGCTACAAGTTTGTTATATTTCCCTGTTTTATCTTCATAGACTTTATATGGATCGGTCGGTTGAATTCATTAAGCAATAAGTTTAAAGGTACATGGTAGAGGTCATTTTGGTGTGCATATTTTTCTTTTTGGGTGCGTGCTTGTTAGTCAGCTTGCCAGGGAGGATGTAGTCGGAGGTGTTCTTCAAAATTTCCTATCATAGTGCTGCTTTATGTTCTCTGTCCTAATTAATTGTTTTGCTTTGTTCGGCATTAGAAAGTGGCATTTTTTTTAGATAGATGCTTGGGAGAGAACATTTCTCTATTGTGTGTGTGGAATATTCGACAATAGTATCTATTCTATTCTCAAATTCCTATAAATTTTTTATTTCTTAGTTGTATTTTTGCTGTGAATTGTTTTTTAGCTTTTATAAAACGTAGCCCATTTCTCGGTGGTCTTAGATGGGCAGCCCTAGTCCGTATTTTTGTATCGAGAGTGTCTAGATATGTTTCTTATTGTTCCTCTCATAAACATAAGTGATCTTTTCATTTTTCTTTTGTCTTCATTATATATACACACCCTTTTGGTCGACACTCGTAG
Organism: Zantedeschia hybrid cultivar; assembly: GCA_030544215.1. Lineage (NCBI taxonomy): Eukaryota > Viridiplantae > Streptophyta > Magnoliopsida > Alismatales > Araceae > Zantedeschia > Zantedeschia hybrid cultivar. Next base: position 39,416,494 of record JARZZO010000011.1, on the reverse strand, counting down.
GTCTTTAATTGCTGGACAGGTACTTCTCCTATATAGCTAGGTTGATGATCGAACTATTCTGGAATATGGGACGGAAGTAAAACATAAAAGTTGAAAAAGCTGGTATATTGCTCTATTCCTTGTATTACCAAGTGGTATAAATTCTATAGAATCTTGAAACTTTACTTCTACTCATTTCTATGATACAGTTCTAAATTGGCTTGCCACTCGTCCAATGCATCGTGATAGAGGATCAACTCTTGAGTTACAAAAGTGGTGATTGTATAGTGCGGGTGTCAGGTGGGTTAAATAAAATGCTTTTGATCTTTTCATACGAACGCTTATTTTTAGTCTCTTTATGCACTTGCTTAACTGCATGCAACACTTAGGTTCTTAATGAAAGGAAACCTTCATATGACCTGCATGGTTTTAGGCAGGAACATAGTGATAGGGCGTGAGTTATGTATCTTTTTTTTTTTTGGTGCAACGCATTGATTTGACATGAAAACCTTATACCAACACTAGTGCTCTATGCATTCGTTTTTTAGCATGCACTCGAATTACCCCGTAAGTTGTCTACCTCTTCTGCCCCTTTATCCCTTTTTGCATTTCAATTTTGTGCAAGTTCTTTTCCAGCTTATCATTATGGCATTGCGGCTGTGCATCTAATGTTTTTTTTTTTTTTTTTTGCAGAGAAATGTTCCTTTTAGAGAATAACGTTGAGTATTAGGAATGGTCATTTCAATATAGAAATGGCAAGTTTTATCATTCTTCATTCTCTAGTAATTTTTTATCCAACTATTTATATTGTTCGGCAACATTTTTTTCCTTTAGATTGTTCCCATTGTTTTGTTCGCATGTCTCACATCCCTGAACACAAGTTCAAATCACGTGCCTACTATGGGAGCAGAAGCAGATATTCACATAATAAATAGTTCAAAATCATCTCATTTTTGCTGCCTATATGAGTGTTTTATGATTTTCTTGGAGCTAGGATCTCCATGTTCAACATGTTGATTACTTTGAAGGGCCTTTACAAAAACTTTGCATCATGACTTCCCCAAACAAAAGTGTCTCTTTGACCTCCTCTAACCTGTTCCTCCGGTCACTGACATATTTCTATGATACAGTTCTAAATTGGCTTGCCACTCGTCCAATGCATCGTGATAGAGGATCAACTCTTGAGTTACAAAAGTGGTGATTATATAGTGCGGGTGTCAGGTGGGTTAATTAAAATGCTTTTGATCTTTTCTTGGTCATACGAACATTATTTTTTAGTCTCTTTATACACTTGCTTAATTGCATGCAACACTTCATTCTTAATGAAAGGAAACCTTGATATGACCTGCATGGTTTTAGGGAGGAACATGGTGATAGTGCGTGAGTCATCTATCCTTTTATATGTCACGAGTTCAAATCACAAGCCTACTATGGAAGCTGAAGCAGATATTCACATAATGAATAGTTCAAAATCAGCTCATTTTTCCTTCCTATTTGAGTGTTTTATGATTTGCTTGGAGCTAGGATCTCCATGTTCAATATGTTGATTAGTTTGAAGAGCCTTTACAAAAGTTTGCATCATGACTCCCCCAAACAAAAGTGTCTCTTTGACCTCCTCTAACCTGTTCCTCTAATATAAGTTTATCAGAGACATACTTCTCCAATTCTGTGTTTTTAAGTGCTCTCCTGAGACGTAACTGTCCACTGTGTGGACCCTCCCTTCCTTTGAAGTTGGAATACACATCACTGACCAATGGCTATTTCTATTGGAAGTTAACATAAATAAAGATTTAAAATATGTCCTTCAGAAGTAAATTCTCTATGCATTTATCATACCCGAAGAATGTATCTTGAAAATCTCCAACTTTGATTTTACATTCCTGGGCAACATAGATTGTAGATTTCAAAATCCCTCTCCGTATGGGTGACATAGAAGTTGTACTCCCACTGTGTAAGTAGTATTTCCAACTCTTATCATAGTTCTTAGCCTGAACCATAGGTTTTCAGAGTTGTATATCATGAGACAATCGCTCCCAAAGCCACTTTCCTAATAGGGTTAGATTCATTGTCACAAGATTCTCGACCCCCAAACCATGTTTTTTAGCTGACCTGCATACTTTGGCCTAAATAATCAACGTTTAGACAAGGGATTCTCCCTCCCAAAGTGAGCTTTCTAGACTTCCATATATATATATATATATTTTTTTTTGCAGCCTTTTTTTTTTTCAGATCAAAGTTCTTTTTTGGGAATAAACGTTCAATAGTAAGAATGCTCACTTCAGGATAGAAAATTCAATTTTTGTCCAACTATTGGTTTTGTTAGACAATTGCTCCTTCAAACTGCTCCCATTGTTTTGTTCACATGAGTTGGGAAGGCCAGTTGTTCAAGTTAGGCGACTCAAGAGAATATTCGATATTATCCTTCTGTTCATGCTTCCTTTTCCCTTGTTCACTAGGCAAGTCAAGGACATTAGATGATTGATTCAGATTCTCGTGGGTTAGAGTGCCGTATCATTTAGGCCATTAGCAATGGCTTTTTTGCACGTGTTAACCTAACATGGTGAAAGCTTATAGCTTGTGCAAGTCAAGAACTTCAATTTTGAAGGCTCCCTTTAGTCTTGACAATTACTTCTATAGTACCTTTTCTTTATTTGGGCACCCAACGATCTGTAGATTCAAACATGTAGAAGGTTTTGGCCGACCACTTCTGTTAATGACGCCCGCCTAGGAGACCGGAGATTGTGTCCCGCTATAATGGTGATGTGTGGATCATGGTTCACATGTTCACTGCTATGCCAAATTTGGTCATCCTCCGTACCAAGTCAATGATACCATGTAAACTATCAGCAAGAAATGATATTGTGGATGTGAACATGGCCGGGTAAAAACTAATGGCCTGTTCAAGTCAAGCATTTTAATGGTTTGTGCCGTTATTATCACCTTTCTGGTTTTAGGGTATAGACGGGATGGGGCGCTAAAAGAAGACACACTTTATACTTATCTATGCATTGCCGGTGCCCAGCCGATTTAAACTTCACTATATGCTCCTGTTCAGCACAAAATGAAAAGGGATTTTCGATTTTTGGTGCTGCCAATTTACTTAATGTAAGGGAACACTCCCCATAATCTCTCAGTTTGGTAAAAGCTGTGTAACTTCACTTTTATGTTAAGAACACCCATGAAAATTTGAAAAATGCCCTGAATATTTGGAAAAAACTCTTTGACAAAGGGTCTTTTAGAAGCTGAAAGCCGGAGGTTAAAAAAAACCAAAAACAAAAAAAGAGGGGGGGGGGGGGGAGGGAAGAAGTACATGCCCCAGTCCTTGTGTTTACATGAAGGGTTGTTTCTTGTTCTTCCTTTGTTAAGCATAAGATAAATTTTCTTTCTTATCTTTGTAATATGTTAACACTTTTTGTGGATGCTTGTAAGTCTATAATTTCTGGATAGATACTTATGCTGCATGGTTTGGTTGGTGGTCTAATTATTAAAAAACAATATAAGGTTGTAAAAGGTGAAAGTTAAGAAAGCTGGTATAGCCGTATATTCCTGATATTAATATGTGATTTATGTTCCAGCAAACCGTGAAATACTATTTTATCTTTATCCTCTGAGTAACCCCAGCACAACAGGCTTCTATGATACATAATGCCGTTTGGAAGAATGGTGTTCGCAACTAGTCCAATGTAGGTCCACCGACCACTGAGTTACAAAACTGGTGACTGCATTGTGTGTGTCACCATAATTGCTTTTGATCTTTTCATACACTTGCTTAATTATGTGTAGCACTTTTGAGTCATCTCATAACCAAAGGAAACTTGCTGGAAAACCTCACGGTAACACTAGCCTTCTTGCCCAAGGAGGCTGTATGCATTTTTTATTTACCTAAGATTTGTTGATAATGACTTTATTCTGCTTGATTCATATGCATAGATTGTTATTTGTCAACTTCATACTTTGTGGATATATGAGCATATGTTGCTGCGGCTATGTATTTATTTACCTTTCCATTTCATGTACCTAGTTGAATTTTACTGACATGTCATCTAAACTTTTGGCCTGTATGAGTCAAAATTGATCCCTTCAGTCGTTATCACCAGTGCCACCCTGCAACCACTACTAAATCTCATCTCATCCTTTAGGTAGCTTTACAGTCTATAGGTATTGTGTTGTAACTCTTTTATCCAACTAGCGCTACATAGTCAGAGGTGTGAGACGATCAAGGGGTCACCTTAGCCTAGGTGATGGCCTAGGCATTTGAATCAATAATTGATTAAAAGCTATAAAAATGCAAATATATAAATATAATATTAAATATGACAAATACATTGGCAAGAAATTGTTTATATGGGGAGAGAATAGAGAGAGGGAGAGTCCAAAAGAGAAGCTGGGAGAAAGGGCGGTTGAGAGAGAGGAGGGCATATAGACTAGTTGGAGCCTAGTTGTGTCATCGGAGGTAAAGGATTGTTAGATAGAGGAAAGTTTTCCCTGCCCTTGCTGGAGTTGGGGAGATTATCCTCGCCACTACCTGAGTTAGGGTTAGCGGTGATTTAAGGGCAATCTTCTCCTGCTGTTCCTACTGAGTTAAGATGCTACTCTCTTCTAGCTACTTAAGTTGCTGCATCCTTTCCTCCATTCAGTGGCCCACCCCTTGATCTTGTTTTCCAATGGGCAAAGTGACATAGGGATAAAGAGGGAGGGAGGATGGGGACAGATAGGGGGTCAGGGAGGGAGAGAGCATAGCTGCAACGAGGAGTTACAGAGGAGAGGGTAGGGATAGAGACAAGGGGGGTAGGGGGTAGGGGAGAGCATCAAGAGAGACCACGAGATAGTGAAGAGAAGGATAGAGGAAGAGTGGTAGATAGTACAATGAGAGATAGAGAGGGAGAGACTAAGAGTACTTGAGATAGAAAGGGAGGTTGGAGGGGGGCACATAGAGTGGTTGTGACCTACCTAAGTCACTGTGTTAAAAGACTGACGGATAGAGGAAGGTAGTCATTGCCTTTGCCACTGTTGGTGGAAATTGTCCTGGTTGTTGCTAGAGTTAGAGCTTGGGGAGATTGCTCTCGCCACTAATAGAGATGACGCGGTTGCTGTCCCCAAACATGGGGGTGGAAGCGAGAGTGGGCTAGGGCTCGAGATCTAAAGAGAGATAGAGTCGGGGAAGAATCGTAGGGAGGGGGGGGGGGTTTACTAGCTTTTAGATGTAGAGTTCATTAGCTCGTGAAATGGACAAGAGTTCCACATTGCAGTTCTTTTCTCGTTGCTTGTCTATTCTATCGTTTCCTGCATGTAAATATGGATGTTGTCATGAGATAATTCTGCATAATCTTTGATATCAAAGATTTGTCACTACTCCGTATAAGTAAGATACTTTATACCTCACGATGGAGGTTTCTTGTTATGGTAGCATCATTTCTACTTGATTCAAATCATTGGCTTGTCTTGAAAGTGTCACAGTTTTCTAACGGTGATTTAATTGCTTGTATTTTGTGCACTTTGTCTTGGCTATCATTGTAGCATGACAATTGGAGAAACGCAATCATCGTTATGGAGCTTTCTATGCTGAGTTTTATTATCTCCTATTGTCTTTTCATGCATAGTTCTTTAGTTGACTGGTAACAACTTGACTGTAAAATAAAGCATGGCCTTAAATATTGAATAGAGTGTTGGATTACTACTTGAGAATTGATGATTCTATCTATTTACGTAATTTATCAAGTTGGAATTGTTGGATACAAGGTTCTTTTTTCCTCTAGAATCTTTGACTTTCAGCGATTGTTGTTAAGCTTGCGGGAAATTCAATAGCTCAACTCTCCCATTATGCTCATCTTAAATCCTACCTGCATCGACTTTTCAAACTTCTTGCACAAACTTTCATTAGTAGCTCCACAGATTCTAGTCAGAAGATATTTGAGAAGGACATCAAATATCCGGTGAGACTAGTACATGTTATTCTTGCTGATTTGATTAGGGTAACTGGTCTCATAGTCACTCGTGTGGATATGAGCCTCAATGTGATTAGTACCTTTGGCATCATGAACCATTCTGCCTAGTCCATGTTGTTCTGTTCCAAGTCCATTGATTTTGTAAGTTAATCGAAGTCCAACATTAAATGCCATTGGCCAAACCTATAAAAATGTGTCAATGATATTTTCTTTCAATCTATTCGATAGTTCTCATAGGGGACCTCATTTTGGGAGCTCACCTCAAAAAGGGACAGTGGGTTTGATTCCTTGAGTTTTTGTTCATCGGTGTTGGTTTGGTGGGCTCCTTTTTGGTCGTAAAATTTTCTATCTTCCTACTGTTTGCTGTTTTGTTCATTTGTAACAAAGTTTTTGTTGCTCTGTTGGGAATTAGAAAGTCCTGGTATTTAAGCAGATGGCTTCTAGTGAAAGAATTTTCACAAGACTTCTTTTTCTATCCTAAACGTGGAATATGAAACAACACATTGTAAGTATTTTATTCACAAGTATATGTGTACTTATTGTTTTGTTACTCAGGAGTATAGGAAATGTTATTTCTGTGAATTGTTTTTCACCTTTCACTAAAATTTTGTCTATTTCTTGGCAGGATGTGATGCGCAGCCCGAGTCCATATATTTATTTGAAGAGTATCCAGATATGTTTCTTATTCTTCCCCTCATAATCATAAGTGATCTTTTCATTCTCCTTTTGTCTTCCTTAAATATGTACACAGTTTTGGTAGATGGTTGTAGGTCTACAATTGCTGGACAAATACTTCTATATAGTTAGGTTGATGAATGAACTATTTAGGAATATGAGAGGGAAATAAAACACAGAAGTTGAGAGAGCTGGTGTAAAACATCAAAGTTGAGAAAGTTGACATATTGTTCTATTCCTCATATTACCAGGTGGTATGAATTCTTGAGTCAGTCGATCACTAATGTATTTCTGTGATACAGTTCTAAAGATTAAAGAATGTGGCTTGCCATTAGTCCAATGCATTGTCATAAAGGATCGACTCAAGTTACAAAAGTGGGGAGTGTATTTTGTGGGTGTTAGGTGGGTACGGAATGAAAAATACTTTTGATCTTTTCTTCATCCTACACACACTTGTTTTTAGTCTCTCTTTATACACTTGCTTAATTCCATGCATCACTTCTAGGTCCATTTGTAACCAAGGGAAACTTTCATATGACGTACATAGTTTTAGGCAGGAACATGGTGAGACGGTGTGGTCATTGATTGTTGTTTGTTTTTTTGCAATTCATTGATCTGATATGAAAACGTTAGACCAACACTAGCACTCTTCTAGGGTGAGTTTTGTGGATTAGTTTTTCAGCATGTGCTAAATTTACCCATAAATTTACTAAATTTTGTATTTTGTTTTGTGTATTCAATATTATCTTTCTATTCATACTTCTTTTTACCCTGATCACTAAACAAGTCGAGGACATAATTGATTAATTCTCGTGCGTTTGTGTACCTATGATGTAGCCCATTAGCAAGAACCTTCTTGCACATACTTGATGTTAGTCTGTTTTGTTCGCTTGCTTAATTGCATGTTGAACTTGTGGTCGATTTGTAACCAAAGGAAACTTCCATATGTCCCACATGGTTTTAGCCAGGAACATGGTCACTAGTGTGGGTCAACTACCATTTGCTTTTTGCAATGCATCAATCTGACATGAAAACCTTAGAGGAACACTAGCACTCTAGCCAGAGTGAGGTCTGTGCATTAATTTCTGCACGTGTGGTAAATTTACTCTGCAAATTGTCTACCACTTCTACGCTTTTTCTCCCATTTTGCAATCCAATTGTGTGCATGTTTCTTTAACTTATCATTATAATATTGTGTTTCTGTGTACATTAGGAATCCTTACGTCCTGAATCCAGAGAGAGCATGCAAGTTTCACAGCAATTTATTTTCTGGTAATTTCTTGCCCTACTATTTATCTTGTTTTGTTCACGAGTTATGAAGGTCAGTTGTTCTAGTTATTTGACACAAGATTGTACTAAATTTATTGTTTCGTCTGTGTTTGTAGATTCAATATTATTGTTCTGTTCGTACTTCCCTTTTCCTTGACCACTAGATGAGTCTAATACGTTAGATCATTAACTTAGATTCTCATGGTTTTGTGAATGCATCATGTAGACCATCAAGTAGAGCTTTCTTGCATGTGTTCACCTGACCTGGTAAAAGTTTGTAGTTCGTACAAGTCAAGAACTTTACTTTTACTGGCTCTCTTTAGTCATCACCATCGCGCCTATGCCACCACTGTCTCATTCCTTCCTTTTGGCTGCCTAAGATATGTAGATCCAACTATCTTGAAAATTTTGTGACGGACCGCCTATATTCATGGTTCCTTTGATGCTAGACGGCTTATGGAAACTGACCAACTCACTTGATCTCCATCAGCTTTTCATCAACCTCTTCTTTGGCTTTGTCTTTCCTACCATTTTCCACTTCCTTTGAATGTAGGATAAGAATCCTTGCTCTTACTCCTCCTAGGCCTCCTGATCCACCATTGGTCATGATTCCATAACAGGATCTTTGTCATTTACTCATTCAACTCAAAGATTTTTCATCTTTATCATTTCAAATGAAGGGCCAATATCCCTCTTATTGTCACACAACTCCATTTGGTTCTCTACCATTTCAAAACCACAACATGTTCCTCTCACCAACTCCTTCCCAATTGTTTTGAAATCTCTATATTCTGATTTTTTTTCTTTTATTTCCAGTTACTTTGTATCTCATTCTTTACTTCTGCTTTTTTTTTTCTTCTTCATCTTCTCTTCTTTGTTCTTCTGACACCTTTATATTTTCTACACTTTTTCCTACTTAGTTCTTGATGTAGACTGGATCTATCACGACCGGATTCCGAGGCTGGAACCCGGAGAAGTGGATCCGAATCCGGTTCGGATCGATGCTACCGAGGCCCGACGGAGATCCGGAAGGCCGAAGAGGCGGAGGCGAAGACGAGGGTCCGAAGGCCGAAGGGCGCTTCGATCGGAGCGGGCTCGTCTCCGGGAAGTCGGGGCTGAGGCTCCTTCGGACTGTACTGTCGACAGGCGATGAAGCCGAAGCCGACGGTCTGAGGCCGGAAGGGTCTCGGACTCGGCTTGCTCTTGCATAGTGAGCCCAAAAGCTCTTTTGCCGGACGAGGGGACAGCGCGGGGCCGAGTCTCCTGTCGCAGGGCAGCCGTCGTACGGCGTCGAGACCAGGGAGAGGAGTCCGAGGTCGGCGGTCGAGACCGACTCGGGAAGGTCGGCGATGATTCAAACCGAGCCCCTGCAGGAGGGAAAGAAGAAGAAAGACCGGTCAGCAGGAGTCCCGGGCTCTGGCCCTTAGGAACCCCCTCTGACGGTCAAGTTAGCTTCTGAAGATGATTCGATTCAGAAGGCAAGAAGTAGCTTTAATGCTATTTGGACCGTAGTCCTCAAGGGTTTCGGAGGCAAAGAGTTGCATACCTTTGGCAATAAATAGCGGTGTATTTATAGCAGATGATAGAGGTTGGTTAACGGTGGTAGCCGATATAGGACTATGTTTGGGCTTACTGGTAAACCGCCATAGTGCCTGATCCGCCACCGGAGTGGGCCAGACTCGGCTATCGGGCCGAAGGGGGTTGGGCCGCTGAGGGGCCGAAGCCTGCTGGGCCTTGGGCTGCCGTGCTGTTCCCGGGCCTTAGGCTGATGGGCCGCTGACGGGCCGAAGCCTGTTGGGCCGGGAGCGACGGTGCCGCTTGTGGGGCCGAGGGCTGCTGGGCCGCCGATGGGCTGGAGGCTCCCGGAGGGCCTGATACTGCTGCTATTGGGCTGAACGGGGTTTGGGCCTGCTCTAATGGGCCGAATCGGATTCTGCCTCATCACATAGCCCCCCACTCTTGTCTTCCTCAGCTCTGAGATGGCGAGAGTATAGCCCAAAGCTGCCAAAAGAACATCATAACAGGTGTCTTACCCGAAGCTCTGTTCTCCTTTTACTGGGAAGAGGGGGCCCTCGGTCGGCCGAGGGCTACGCGGTTGCTTCGTCTCCGCTCGGAGTGGCGACGAAGGCTCAGAGCCAAGAAGCCGAAGGGTCGAGCCCTCTGACTCGCGTCAGGCTCCATTAAATGGACGGGATGGCGCGTCGCCTCGCGAGGAAGCACGGGACACGCGTCGCGCATCCGGCCGCTCCGTCGAAAACACAAAAGGATCCTGACCGCTCTCGGGTCGCGGATCGCCTCGGCTCTCTGCCCGAGGCTTCACTCGGATTGCCGCCTCTTTCATCTTCAGCGCGCGGATCGGGACACGTGGCGCGTATCCGGGCGGTCAGCCGAAGGGTCGGAGTGCCCTCGGCCGTTGATTGCTTCGCTGCAAGTCCCGGAGCCGGTCCGTCATCATTGCCGAAGGACGGTGCACGTGGCGTGCAGCTGAGAGGAGCGAGGGGACGAGCGGGACGATCTCGGCCGTTGGCTTCGGCGGGAGGCGCTTCGAGTGGGCTCTATAAATACAAGCCCTCAGCAGGGCACTGTTTTTCTTCCTACTGCTGCGCTTGCGTTTCCTCTGCGATCATCCAAGCTCTTCTTCCTTCTCCAGCGGAAAGCTAGCTTCCTGAAGGCTTCGTCCGAGCTTGCCGGCCACCGCGGGAAGGTCTCCATTCCTCGGAGCGCATCGCTGGTGGAGCTGGGAGGTTTGAGAAGCCGCACTCGGTTCAGGAGAGATTTCCTCCCCCTTCATGCGAGTAAGTCCTAGTTTTCCTCCTTCCCTTCGTGGCCTTATGGTCCGGGGTTCTTCCAGTGAGATTACTCCTTCGGACGAGGAGTATACTCCTTCCCACTCTCCGCGATCTCTCCTATCAGATCCCCTCACCTCAGACTCCCCTGCCTCAGCGATGTCTGAAGAGTCCGAGGTCTCCGGGACTGAGGGGTCCGAGGCTTCCGGAGCCGAGGTTTCCGGGGCCGAGACCTCCGGGGCCGAGTACGCCGAAGAGGTCCGGAACCCAGGCCAGGCTTCCACTTCGGGACGCCGTCGTCCTGATATGGCTTCGGAAGCATCCTGCGCCCTTTCGGACGCAGAGGTTACGCGCCTTGTCTCTTACTTCCAGCTCCCTTCCTGGATGACGGTCCTCCGGCCTGACTCCGCCACCCGGACTAACACTTTCCGCCCGGGTTCCTTCTCTATTTATGTTGATAGCTTCGAGGCGGGTTTCCGTCTTCCACTCCCCACCTTCGTCATCAACCTTCTCAGCTTCTACGGGCTGGCCCCGTCTCAGCTTTTTCCCAACTCCTGGCGCACCGTATACGGCTTCTTGAGCGTCTTCGCTCATGTAAAGATCCGCCCTTCCATCAATGTCTTCCGCTATCTCTTCAAAATCCAAAGGCAGGGGAAGTCCGAGTGGTATTGCTTCATCCCTCGGGTCGGGCGAAGCGTATTCTCCGGGAAGCCTTCGTCCATCCATGGCTGGAAGAGGAAGTTCGTCTTCGTCTCCCTGCCGGAGAAAGAGGAGAGCGTATGGCCCTTCCCTACTGAATGGGCGCCGCTGGCCGCAGGCCTCTCGGATCCTCCTATCCTCACCCCAGTCCAGAGCACCCTCGTGGGTCGCATCCAGATGATGGCCCCGTACAATGTCTGGGGGCTTCTCAGCGCGTTGGAGCGTCTGGTGAACGCCGGGGTATGGCCGGATCCTCGGTCCGATTCGGTGTGGGCCTTCCCCTACCTTCCTCCCGGGGAGACTCCGCGGGGCCGCGGAGGAAGGGCTGCTGAGGATGCTGATGAAGTTTCGGCTGAGGGTAAGTCGGCTTTAAGTTTGTACTTGTTCATTGTTCTGTTTCTGACAGGCTCTTCTTGCTTGCAGCAATGGCCGATCTCGACGTCCTCTTCGATCGGATATCCGACCAGCGCGGTCCGGGCCGGGCGCCGGCCTCGCAGGCGGCAGGCAGGTCCGGCCGAGGCGCTGGGGCTCCGAGGACCCGAGGCGGGGTTCCAAGGACTGCGGCTTCTACTGAGGGCCGTGCCGCTGCCGCCGCTCTCGGGAGGGAGCAAAAGTCCAAATTCGCCGCTCGAAGGGGCGGCCGAGCGTCGAAGCGCCCCCGGTCGGAAGGGGCCGTAGACGCGGAGGAGGCTCCGCTGGTCAGGAGGAGTGTCGAGGCCCGAAGGGCCGCGAGGCTGGCGTCTCCTGAGGCGCCGAGGGGCGATTCCCCTCCGGCTGTGGCAGCCGGGGTCGGTGACGAAGGCGCCGAGTCGCAGGCGCCCCGGGCGCAGCGCAAGTGGTGGCGCCCCGAACCGGGGATTTATGAGGACGAGAGTATGGAAGACTCGCAGACGTGCCTCCGTCTGCTCCGCAGTCTTACTTTCCCTTCGGCCTTTGAAGGGCTGAAGCGTTATTCGGTCATCGACCTGGCGGCGATGAGCGCTCGGTTGTCTGTCCAGGTAATGAGCTTGAAGGTGCTTCAGTCGAGCTTTCCTTAGCTTTCTCTTGGTTTTCCTTTTTTTCTGATCATTGTTTGCTTTCGGCTCGCAGGCTGCGGTGACGGGTAGCGTCCTGATGCACCATCAGGAGCAGCTCCGACTCCAGCTCCTGGAGGCCGAGAGAGAGTCAGACGGCTCGGGCGAGGGCACTTCGGTGGTGCCCGACATCGAGCCTTTAGTTGATGGGCTCGTAACCTCGAGTGCCCGGGCGCGGGCGCAGCTTGAGGAGAGGGCAGCTGAGGCCCGCGCTTCCGCCAAGGCTTAGGTGAAGGCCGAGGGGGAGCTCGCCGCGGCACAGTCCGAGATCCGGGCCCTCAAGGCCCAGATTCAAGAGAAGGACTCCCGGCGGGCCTTGGAGAAGCGGCGACACGCCGAGGAGGTATCGGCGCTGAAGCAGGAGCTGGAAGAGGTGGCGGACATGGCCGTAGCTGATTACAAGGCCGGCCCGGACTTCACCGAAGAGATTATCCAAGCTCAACTGCTGGCTTCTTCCTCCGTCTTCGACCTCGGGTTGGCTGTCGCCCAGAGGGCCTGCCCGAGCGTCGATCTGACTGGGGTCGCCGTACCGAGGGGTGAGGAAGCCAATGAGCTCCTGTCTTGGTGGCAGGGACTTATGGCCGAGAGGACCTCGACTCCTGCGCCGGATGATGAAGCTGCGCCCGCTGAGGGGGCCCCTGAGGAGGCTGTCCCTGAGGAGGCTGCCGCTGAGGAAGCTGCCGCTCCTGAAGCGGTGCAGATCGTCGACTCTCCCTCTCCCTCTCCCTCTCCGGGACAAGCCGCAGCCGAGGTGGAGGAGGCCGAAGCCGAAGAATGACGCGGGGATCTGCTCCGGTTTTCTGCTTCTTCTTCTGTTGTAAGCCCTCGGCCAAGGGTGTGGCTGGTTTACGCTTCTTCTTCTATCGTAAACCTCCGGCCAACTGTACAGCCGGCTTTTACTTCTTCTTCTGTTGTAAGCCCTCGGCCAAGGGTATGGTCGGTTTTGGTACTTCCTTTTCTATAAATATAAGGAATGTTTTCGGCTTTACCTTAGTATTTGTGTATGATTGACCGAATATGGCCCTTCAGAAGCCTGAGATCCTGTCATCGTTCGCTATAGCTTGTAAGGTCGAGACCCGATGTAGGTTCGGATAGAATGTCGCCATAGTATTCGGCCGGGGCCTTTACTATCGTGGTCCACATGATCCGAAGGGACATCTTGCCGCTTCTGATGTATTTCGGATGGCCGAAGCCACTCATGCTTCTGCTTGCGTGAACTTAGATATGCCCTGCCGCTTCCCGAATCGGTATACGTGGCCGGAGCCACTCCCGGTACGGTTTACACGGACTTAGAAAGAATACCATGCCGCTCCCGATACGGTTTTCATGGCCGAAGCCACTCCCGGTACGGTTTACACGGACTTAGAAAGAATACCATGCCGCTCCCGATACGGTTTACATGGCCGAAGCCACTCCCGGTACGGTTTACACGGACTTAGAAAGAATACCATGCGGCTCCCGATACGGTTTACATGGCCGAAGCCACTCCCGGTACGGTTTACACGGACTTAGAAAGAATACCATACCGCTCCCGATACGGTTTACATGGCCGAAGCCACTCCCGGTACGGTTTACACGGACTTAGAAAGAATACCATGCCGCTCCCGATACGGTTTACATGGCCGAAGCCACTCCCTGTACGGTTTACACGGACTTAGAAAGAATACCATGCCGCTCCCGATACGGTTTACATGGCCGAAGCCACTCCCGGTACGGTTTACACGGACTTAGAAAGAATACCATGCCTCCTGATAGAAGAAGTTTTTATTCATACTCTTCGGCTGTAAGCCTGGGGAAAAGTGACTTACACATAATAACGCCGAAGGCGCTCAACATTCCAGGTGCGAGGGAGAGGCTGGCCCGAAAGAGTCTCCAACCGATAAGCTCCACGCCTGATCACCTCCCTGACCCGATAGGGCCCCTCCCAGTTGGGGGCAAGTTTTCCTGAGGCTTCGACTACTTTGGAAGCATGAGCGTTCCTCAACACGAGGCTTCCTACTTCAAAGCATCGGGGCTTCACTCGAGTGTTGTGGTACTTCGCCATGCGCTGTTGATAAGCGGCCAGCCGGACACGAGCCTTGTCTCGGGTCTCTTCAATGAGGTCCAGGTGGTCTTTCAGTCCTTCTTCGTTGGCCTTCGGATCGTAAGCAATGACCCTGGGAGAGGGAAGGCCGATCTCCACCGGAATAACGGCCTCTACGCCATAGGCCATGCGAAAGGGAGTTTCGCCGGTGGGGGTTCGGCTTGTCGTCCTATAAGCCCACAGAACACTTGGCAGCTCCTCTACCCATCGGCCCTTAGCTTCGCCGAGGCGGGTTTTCAATCTCTGTAGGAGGCTTCGGTTAACGACTTCGACTTGGCCGTTTGTTCGAGGATGCGCCACCGAAGTGAATTTGTGGAGTATGCCGAAGCTGGCGCAGTTGTCGCTGAACCGCCGGCTGTCGAACTGCTTCCCATTGTCAGAAATGATGGCCCGAGGGATGCCGAACCGGCAAATGATGGACTTCCAGACGAAGTTCCAAGCATTGCTATCGGTTATTGCCGCGAGGGGTTCGGCTTCGACCCACTTAGTGAAATAGTCTACTGCCACGATGAGGAATTTTCTCTGGCCGGTGGCGACGGGAAAAGGCCCCAGGAGGTCGATCCCCCACTGAGCGAAAGGCCAGGGGTAGGATAAGGGGGTCAGAAGGGCGGCTGCCTGGTGGATGAGGGAGCTATACCTCTGGCACTGGTCACAGCGCCGGACGAGGGCTAAGGCGTCCTCTCGGAGGGATGGCCACCAGTAGCCTTGCCTTAGAAGCTTGTGAGCCAAGGCCCTTCCTCCCGCATGCGCTCCGCATACCCCTTCATGGACTTCTTTCGTGGCGTAGTCGGCTTCAGCTGGGCCGAGGCACCGCAGCAGTGGTCGGCCGAAGGATTTCTTGTACAGGGCCCCGTCCAGAAGAAGAAAGTGGGATGAGCGCTGTCGAATGCGCTTTGCCTCCTTCGGATCTGGCGGGACTTCTCCTTGGAGAAGGAAAGCGACGAGGGGGGTCATGCATGTCTCGGCCTCGGCCTCGGCCTCAGCGACTAGCATGGCCTTGGTTTCGCCGAGGCTTGGTTCGGCGAGCTCCTCGACGAGGATCATTCATCCTCCCCCCCCGTCTTGGGTTGACGCCAGCCGGGAAAGTGCATCGGCTCGGGCATTCTCGGCTCTCGGGATCCTCACGACTTCATAAGAGTCGAATTGGGCGAGGATTTTGCGAGTCACCTGGAGATAAGAAGCCATCATTGCGTCCCGAGCCTCGTACTCCCCGGAGATGTGGCTGGCGATCAGCTGGGAATCGCTGAAGGCCTTCAGGTTCCGGGCGCCGAGCTTCTTTGCGGCCCGGAGGCCGGAGATGAGAGCTTCATACTCGGCGGCATTGTTGGTTGCTGGGAAGGAGAAGCGCAGGGCGTACTCCGTGACGACCCCTTCGGGCGATGCCAGGATCCATCCGGCGCCGCTGCCTGTGGAGCACGCGGAGCCGTCCACGAAGAGTCGCCATTCGTCGGCTGGCACGGGAGCCGAAGTAGCCTCGGCTTCGGGCGCGTTTGGCACTGGCTGAGGCGCCTCGGAGGCGCCAGGGGTAAGTTCGGCGATGAAATCTGCCAACGCCTGGGCTTTTATAGCCACCCGAGGAGCGTAGGAGATATCGAACTCCCTTAGCTCGATTGCCCATTTTGCCAGCCTGCCGGACACCTCTGGCCGGGAGAGGACTTGTCTCAGGGGCTGGTCGGTGAGGACCTTCACGGAATGGGCCAGAAAATAGGGCCGGAGCCTCCTTGCGGACGAGACAAGGGCCAGAGCCAACTTCTCCAGGGCAAGGTACCGGAGTTCTGCCCCTTGAAGGGCTCGGCTGGTATAATAAACCGGCTTCTGCATGCCTTCTTGCTCTCGGACGAGGACGGCACTGAGAGTCGTCTCGGAGACCGCAAGGTATAAGCTCAGGGGTTCTCCGGGAACTGGTTTGGATAAGATGGGGACTTTGGAGAGGTAGGCCTTCAGCTGGTCGAAGGCTGCTTGGCACTCTTCCGTCCACTCGAAGTTGTTGGCCTTCTTCAGCAGCTTGAAGAAGGGGAAACAATAGTCGGCTGCCCTTGACATGAAGCGACTGAGGGCTGCGATCCTCCCGTTCAGCTTCTGTACTTCTCGGATGTTCGCCGGGGGGCGCATCTGTACGATGGCCGAAATCTTCTCGGAGTTGGCTTCCACCCCACGGCCCCATGTAACCGAGGAACTTGCCGGAGGCTACCCCGAAGGTGCATTTGGCCGGATTCAGCTTTATCTTGTACCGCCTAAGGGCGGAGAAAGTCTCGGCTAGGTCGGCCAAATGCTCTGAAGCGATACGGCTCTTGACCAACATGTCGTCTATGTAGACCTCCATGTTTCGGCCCAGCTGTGGAGCGAACACTTTGTTGACCAGGCGCTGGTATGTTGCGCCGGCGTTCTTCAGACCGAAGGGCATTCGGGTGTAGCAGTACAGGCCCAAATCGGTCGTGAAGCTGGTCTTACTCTCGTCATCCGGATGCATCCGGATCTGGTGGTAGCCCGAATAGGCGTCGAGGAAGCTTAAGAGCTCGTGGCCGGAAGTGGCGTCCACCACCTGGTCTATCCGAGGCAGCGGAAAGCTGTCCATCGGACAGGCTTTGTTGAGGTTGGTGAAGTCCACGCACATACGCCACTTGCCCTCTTTCTTTGGCACCGTGACCACGTTGGCGATCCACTCCGGATGATGCACCTCTCGGAGGTGTCCGGCGTCCAGCCCCTTCTGTACTTCGGCTTGGATGGCGGTTCTCCTTTCTTGATTGAAGGTGCGCCGCTTCTGCTTTACTGGGGGCTGGTTGGGATCGGTGTGGAGACGGTGCTCGGCTATCTCCGGGTCAACTCCGGGTATGTCCGATGGAGACCAGGCGAAGACGTCGAGATTCTCTTTTAAGAACTCGGTAAGCTTCTCTGCTTCAATCTTTTCCAGGCCGGAGCCTATCATCAGGACTCGTCCCTCGCCTCCCGGAACAGGGACGGCGAGGAGTGCTTCTCCCGGAGATGCCTCGGCTGATGACTCGATCGTCAGGGTTTCGGCTGCGGTCTTCCCCTTGACCGAAATCATGTAGCACTGTCGGGCCGCTTCTTGGTTCCCTTTGGCCTCGCCTATTCCGTGGCTGGTATGAAACTTCAGCTTCTGATGGAAGGATGATGGCACGGCTCCGACCCCGCCAATGAGCCTTCGGCCGAATATGGCGTTGTAGGCTGACTCGATCTTTACAACGGCAAAGTCCGTTTCAACAGTTAATTGCCGGGGGGCGGAGCCTAAGGTTACAGGAAGCCGGACAATACCCTCTACTCTGCAGGGCGAGCCGTTAAAACCGAAGAGGGGGCCCCGGTGAGGCTTCATACTAGTCTCACTCAATCCCATCTTCTCAAAACAGTCGTAAAACAAGATGTTTGGGGCACTTCCCTTATCCACAAAGATCCTATGTACATCATAGCTATTTATTACAGCGTTGACGACGAGGGCGTCATCATGAGGGACCTGAACATCAGTCAGATCCTCGGCGCCGAAGGTGATGTCTTCCAGACGAGGCCGCTTCGGCTCGCCGTCAACCGTCGCTACGGTGTTGCGTTGCCGCGACCTTGATCCCTCCCCGGGCCCTCCGGATATCATCATGATAGACCCAGAGCTGGGTCTTTGATGGGATGATTCAACCGGGGCCGAGGTGGCTTTTGGCGGAGGAGCGGCTTCTATCGCCGGGGGTGGTTGTTGCCTGGGCGTTGCAGGGACGTCCCGGTTCTGCTGCGGCGGCTGCTCCCGTCGATACTGCGGCAATCTCCCCTCCCGGATGATGCGGTCGATTTCTTCCCGGAGCTGTCGGCACTCGTCCGTCGTGTGGCCGATCTCTCGGTGATATTCGCAGTATCTGCCGGGGTCCCTTCGGCGAGGATCGGTCTTGATGCGATCAGGCCGCCGGAGCATGCCCTTCACCTCCATGAGCATCCGAGAAGGGGGAGCAGGTAAGGGTAGGTACCGCGGCTGCGGGTCCCGTCGCCTCTCCTTGTCCCAATCCTCCCGGCGATAGCGCTTTTGGGAGGGCTCTTGGTCCTCGGACCGAGGTCGGACCACCGGGGGAGCAGGTGCCGAGGTAGCTTCGGTTGCGCCTTTGCCCCTGGACAACATCAGGGCCTCTCGGTTGATGTACTTATGAGCCCGGGCCACGAGGTCCTGGAAGGTAGGGGGATGGCGCTTCCCGATGGAGCCGAGGAGCCCCTCATCCCGGCACCCGCTGATCAAGGCCGAGACCGCGATCGAGCTGTCGAGGTTCGGGATCTGGGCGGCCTCGGTCCGGAACTTGGTGAAGTACTCCTGGAGAGTTTCGGTGGGGCCTTGCCGGATGGCCAGCAAGCTGGCGGAAGTTTTGGACTGCCGGGTGACATCATAGAACTGGTCGATGAACAATTGGTCCAACTGAACCAGGGAGTGGATGGAGTTGGGGGCCAGAGCCTCGAACCAGGTGAGGGCGATTTTTTCAAGGGTGAGGGGGAAAAGACGGCAGCGGACTGCCTCGGAGATCCCTCGGACCCGAAGATAAGTGTTAAATCTCTGGAAATGACAGACCGGATCTGTCATTCCGTCGTAGAGAGGGCCCTTCGGCAGCTTGAAGTTGGGGGGTACCTCGGTGGCTAGGAGCTCCGCCGTGAATGGGGTCTGCTCCAGGATGCTGCTGGCGAGGGGCGCCCCGTGAGGCCGAGACACCATCTGCTGCATCTCTTTGCGCATCGCCGTCAGCCGCCGGTCCAGGTCCGGGGCGGTCGAGGTGGCGACGGATTGCCCTCCGGTTCGGGCCGGACGGTACTCCGACGAAGCATAATCCTGCTCCGTCAGGCGATCAGCGCGAGGAGTTCGGACAGGTAGCGTCGAGGGCTCGCTGCGCGTCTCCGCGGCCTCGTTGAGAGGAACCGGCGCAGGCGCCGGCCGGAACCGGGCATCTTGTTCTGGGTAGAGCGGGGGGAGCGGCGCCTACTGAGGAAGCTGTCCCATCAGCCCCATGCGCTGGGCGATGGCGGATACCATCTCCTGAAGAGGCGCTAGGGACGTGACGGCAGCGGCCAGCGTTGCCACTTGCTGCTGGAGCACCCCCACTCGGTCTTCCGAGCCGAGAGACTCCGGTATGGTCGGCAGAGGCAGGCTCGGCGGGGCAGAAGGTGCGCCTTCGGAAGGCAGCATCTGCGCCGAGGCCTCCCGCGCTTCTGCTTCGCCTTGTCCGGATCGTCGGGTCACAGGTCGCTGAGACATGATTTGTTTTGTTGGTTTCCCACAGACGGCGCCACGTGATGTAGATTGGATCTATCACGACCGGATTCCGAGGCTGGAACCCGGAGAAGTGGATCCGAATCCGGTTCGGATCGATGCTACCGAGGTCCGACGGGGATCCGGAAGGCCGAAGAGGCGGAGGCGAAGACGAGGGTCCGAAGGCCGAAGGGCGCTTCGATCGGAGCGGGCTCGTCTCCGGGAAGTCGGGGCTGAGGCTCCTTCGGACTGTACTGTCGACAGGCGATGAAGCCGAAGCCGACGGTCTGAGGCCGGAAGGGTCTCGGACTCGGCTTGCTCTTGGATAGTGAGCCCAAAAGCTCTTTTGCCGGACGAGGGGACAGCGCGGGGCCGAGTCTCCTGTCGCAGGGCAGCCGTCGTACGGCGTCGAGACCAGGGAGAGGAGTCCGAGGTCGGCGGTCGAGACCGACTCGGGAAGGTCGGCGATGATTCAAACCGAGCCCCTGCAGGAGGGAAAGAAGAAGAAAGACCGGTCAGCAGGAGTCCCGGGCTCTGGCCCTTAGGAACCCCCTCCGACGGTCAAGTTAGCTTCTGAAGATGATTCGATTCAGAAGGCAAGAAGTAGCTTTAATGCTATTTGGACCGTAGTCCTCAAGGGTTTCGGAGGCAAAGAGTTGCATACCTTTGGCAATAAATAGCGGTGTATTTATAGCAGAGGATAGAGGTTGGTTAACGGTGGTAGCCGATATAGGACTATGTTTGGGCTTACTGGTAAACCGCCATAGTGCCTGATCCGCCACCGGAGTGGGCCGGACTCGGCTATCGGGCCGAAGGGGGTTGGGCCGCTGAGGGGCCGAAGCCTGCTGGGCCTTGGGCTGCCGTGCTGTTCCCGGGCTTTAGGCTGATGGGCCGCTGACGGGCCGAAGCCTGTTGGGCCGGGAGCGACGGTGCCGCTTGTGGGGCCGAGGGCTGCTGGGCCGCCGATGGGCTGGAGGCTCCCGGAGGGCCTGATACTGCTGCTGTTGGGCTGAACGGGGTTTGGGCCTGCTCTAATGGGCCGAATCGGATTCTGCCTCATCAGTTCTCATTGTCCTTTGAGCTGGTCCGACCCACATTATATGATCTACTTTTGTCAGGCCATTCATCTAAACATGTCTTCCTTCTGCAGGCAATTTTTTTTATACAACACGTATTTTATAATGGTTAAGTGATGTTTATGAGCCTTCTCATTTAGGGAGCATTTCATTAGATGTTTACATCTCATTCGGTAATAATTATTTTTAAGATTTTCTTTAGCATCATAATTACCATACCATAAGTATAAGAATATCATTACCAACGTCACTTTTCTCAAAGTGATTGTCACAACATTAGGCCTTGGTTTGTCATTGGTGAGCTTCAAGACCTATCTAAGAAATTTCATACTGAATTGTATCATTCAATTGCATGTTATCCACATGTAGAAGTTCAAGTTGAAGTCACAAATAAAACTCTTACAAATTCCTCAAGAAAGCTTGCCATTCTTACAACTTTTTAGATAAGTGGGAATGTTAGTCATTGAAACCTTTTGACCATGTTCACAGAAGAATTTTAATACATTGTGAGAAATAAGTGATTGAGCGTAAATTTAAAGTGGGCGATACAAGAAAATCCATTCAAAATCCTAGTGAAGATCAGGAGGTCATTGCCATGCTGTCCCAATATAGTGCAGCTGGTCTTCCGTGGTACGACCTAGGTTACCACACCTCAGAAGACACAGTACCAAAGTTCTTTCAACAAAGCCCACTCTCAAGTATGTCAACCAACTTTAAACCTAGCTTTTCCACTAGTTTTGACCAGTACTGTTACGCTCTTAATCTGGTTCAGTCATTCAGATTCACTTCGGATTCAAGTTACGTAACTACAGAATCAAATCACATATAAATCGAAGATGAATGATGAGGGACAAATATCCAAGCAATCAACTTGTCATTTATCATCATTAAATCTAAATATTCTATTATCTTGTCATAATTATGATCATCAAATTTCATCAAATATGCAATGAAAATAAAATCTCTCAACTCATTAAAGAAATATAAAAGTACTTATACTCAATTTTCTACTACATCAAATCTAAAAAAATCTAGCAAATCTCATATTAGATAACCTCTAAATATGTCTGAATCAAATTCATTAAGCAAAGTCCTCTTCCTCACCTAACTCTCCCTCCTCAGTCTTTGAATATGTTAATATGGGTTTATGAGTACAACCACTCAGTAGGCCAATCAAATCCACCAAATACTAACAATATAATAATTGAAAAGTGATGATATCAAACATACATACGATTCACAGTTCTACATATGATTCAAATAAGATCATGATACAAAATATGATCAAATATAAATTATCAAACCACATGTGTTTTCTAATGGTAAGAACAAATTGAACTAGCATATAGCATATACGGTATGATCAGTTTGTGATTTAAATGAACAAGTCTACTAGTCAGGATCAGAATATGTCACATATCAAATTGAACATATCGAACTGAACATATAGCAAATTTGTCATGGCATGATATGTTATCAAATTAGAGTTCTATTTATTGTCAGAACAGTTAATCATAATGAATATGGATTCTTAATTAAATAAGCTGAGATCAAAATAATTGAGTATAGATGTCCAAAAAATAAATATAGTAGATTATAATTTGAATATAATAGATCTAAATAGCAAATTATATTTTATAATTATATGCCAAACAAATTAAATTCAAACATATCAAATAGACATCATATCCAACCACTATATAAGGAGTCGAACAAACAAATATTAGAACATAGAGGTAAGTATGCTAAGGTCTTGACACATGCATAGCTGGAGAGTTTATTGTCCCACATCAGATTTCTGTATACAAAACACAATCACCGGGATTTTTTCATTGCCCACGGGTAGAACTCATCCACGGATGTTTATGTAATGAGCCACAATCTCCTTAAGATGACAATGTCCAAATATATATCTAACAAATATGACACAAACATATTTTCAGATATTTCATAATGCTCATATATCTAGAAATTAATTTGGCATAGTGATACTTATATATAAGAGTTAAAATATATACTTTTTTATATACAAAATAGTCATTTAAAGAGTCAATATGGTCATATAGATGGATAATCAGTGTAAAGTTGATCAAAATAGGTTGCTGAACAGAAGAAACATGCTACTGAAATTTTCTCAGATTTTTCGGACAAAGAATTATGGCTAATAAACATATTTTCAGAGTTGAAAAATTAATAAATAAAATAAAAAATAGCAAGCTGATTCAGAAATTGATCAAACTTAATAAACATGTCCAGGACGTCAAAATAATCATATGGACAGAGTTTAATATTGATGTAGTCGAAGCTATCACGATCGGATTCCGGGTCTAGAATCCGAGAAGATTAAAGAAGAAGACCGACAGGGATCTGGACCGAGACGAGGACGAAGCGAGGGCCGAGGCTCCGTGGCCGAGATGCTAAGCCGAGACTTCTTCGGCTGATGAGGACCCACACGGCGAAGAGCGAAGCCGAAGGCGTAGCGGACTCTGCAGGGTCGAAGATACTACTGACCGGCAAAAGGCGATGCCGAGACTGAAGGAGGAAGATCGAAATCGATGGCCGAGGCCGACTCGGAGAGGTCGGCGAAGATTCAAACCGAGGCCCCTAAAAGAAGAAGAAGAACTAGTCAGTAGAGGTCCCGAGCTTCGGCCTAAGAGAACCCCGTCCGACGGTTAAGTCAGTTCTGAAGAAGATTCGATTCAGAAGGGAAGGAAGAAGAGATAGTTTTAATGCTTTTGGACTGTTGTCCTTGGTCCAGAAAACATACCTTTGGTAATAAATAGCCTTGTATTTATAACGGAGGATAGAGGTTATTCAACTGTGGCAGCCGATATAGGACTATGTTGTGGTTAACTAGTAAACTGCCATAGTGCCTAACCCTTCCACCGGAGTGGGCCGGATACGGTTACTGGGCCGAAGGCTGGGGGTCGTTGTTGGGCCGAATGCCGCTTAGTGGGTTGAAGCCAACTGGGCTGCAGGCCGCTAGCTGGGCCGAGGCTAATTGGGCTGAGGGGCCGCTAATAGGCCGAAGGCTGCTGGGCTGTGATGGGCCGAAGCCATCTGGGCTGATGCCGCTTGCTGTTTGGGCTGTTGGTATTGGGCTGTTTAATGGGCCGAATCGGATTCTGCCCCATCACATGGCCCCCTACTCTTGTCGTTCTCAATTCCATGAACGGCGAGAGTAAAATCCGAAGCCCTTACGGGAGAAACGTAATTTGCATTTCGTTCGAAGTTGTTACCATCTGTTTCAGTAACTGGGAGGTCTTCGCCTTAGGTCGGCCGAAGGCTGGTGACAAACAGCCTCGTCTCAAGCCGATACCTTGTCAGAGACACCTTCGTCCTAGGCTGAGATTTGGTGACGAAGGCCTTCGTCCCCAGTTGTTAACACAAGGCAAGAGCGGGAAAGACCTTGGGCTTCCCGCCTTCACGGTCGCGTCACAACAAACACGGGACACGTGTTGCGAATCCGGCCGGTCTGTCGAAAGCACAAAGAGATCTCAGCCGTTGATAGCGATCACGCGGATCGCGGTCACTTCGGCTCTCTGCCCAAGACTTCAGTGGATCGCCGCCTCTCCAGCTTTCGGCACGAGGATCGGGACACATGGCGAGCATCCGGACGAACAACCGAAGGGTCAGGCCGTATCCAGCCGTTGATTGCCTTCTCTCGATCCGGCAGCTCGTTGGTCATCATGGCGAAGGACAGGACACGTGTCGCGCACCCAAGCAGAGCGGTGCCGAAGAGTGGGAAGATCTGGGCTGTTGGTTCAGCACCGGACCCCCTCAAGTCCCCCTATAAATATCAATCCCCCTCCCCTGGTTACTGTTCTACTTTCTTCTTCCTCTGCGCCTGTGCATCTCTGCGAGCAGCTTCCTCGAGCGCCTTTGCTTCACCGGCAATGAGCGTGCCATTGTGGGTGTTTGAGGGCGCCTTGTCCATTGCCGGGGAGTTCCTTGTCGCCGGGAAGGACTCCCCGGGGAGACTGTTAGCCACCGGGGAGATCTTATTCTGAGGGTAAGCCTCTGTCTTCGCCTTCTCTTTTTTTATTCATGTCCAGTAGCTCTCCTTCGGCCGAGAGTAAGTCTTCGGCCGAAGGTGGTTCTTCTTGCTCCTCGTCCAGGCCTCCCCAGTCTTCTCTGTCATCTCCCTTCTCTTCAAATTCCTTTCTTTCTGATATGGCGGACGAGGCAGAACCGGTTCTGGCCGCTGCCGAGGCTTCCATCTCCGGCCGTCGTTCGGCCGAGACTGTTTCGGATGTAGTTAGTGTCCTTGACATCGACGCTGTCAAGTTGATCACTAACTATTATCAGATTTTGTCTTGGATGGTTCCCATTCGGCCCGGGAAGCATACAAGAGCTGAGACCATTCGGCCGGGTAGTTTTTCGATTTATGAGCACAGCTTCCGGACGGGCTTTCGCCTTCCTCTTCATTCCTTTGTCATAAATCTTCTGAATTTTTACGGACTGGCCCCGTCCGAATTCTTTCCGAACTCCAGGCGGACAGTGTACGCCTTCCTGGCCTTGAACGCCCATCTCGGCTTCAACCTTTCGGTAAATCTTTTCCGCTATCTCTTCAAGATTAAACCTCAGGGGAAGTCTTCTTGGTATAACTTCGTTCTCCGCTTCGGCCGGAGGATCTTCTCTGGGAAGCCCTCGTCCATTCACCATTGGAAGGAGGGATTCTTTTTCATCTCTCTCTCGGAGAAGGAGAAGTGTGTGGCCCTTCCCCACCGAATGGGCACCTTTGGCCGAGGGCCTTTCCGACCCATCCTCTCTCAGCCCCGAGCAGCTCACCGACGCGCATCTCTTCGAGGACGAGGACAGGCTTATAGAGATGGGAGCCTGGCCGGACCCTACGTTCTCTCCTCCTCGGATCTTCTTCTATCTTCCTCTTGAAGATATCCTGGGGAGGCTGAGAGAACTGCCGCGACCGAGTCTGCGGCCGAAGTCTGTCCGTCCGAAGAGGGCGCCGAAGCTGCGGTCGGGGGTAAGTCGGTCTTGAGTCAACAGGTTGCCTTTTGAACTGTTGCTAACTCTTTTTTTTGTTTGCAGAGATGTCTGGTCTTCGGGGATTGATCAGTCGGATCTCCAAACAGTCTGGACAGTCCCGACCGTCCCAGCCGCGGCCGGCGGAAGGGAGGACGGTCGGAGGGGTTCTGGCCCCCAGTACTCGGACTACGAGGCAGACTGCGGCTTCTGCCGAAGGCCGTGCTGCCGCTGTTGCTTTCGAGAGGGAGCGGCAGAAGGGGAAAGCAGTCGTCGGAGGGAGCGGGCGGCCAGAGAAGAGGAGCCGGCCGGATGATCATAGCGAGAAGGAATTCGCCCCGACGACTAAGAGGCCGGTGTCGGCACGGGGCGCCCCGCTTTCATCGCCTCCCGAACCTCAAAGGGGCGACTCTCCTTCGGCCACTGGGGCCGTTGCGGAGACATTGTCCTACCCCTTCGGGGCAGTCGGGACGCACATGTCCCGAGAGTACGGGCATGAGCCCTGGCACCGGGACACGGGGGTCTTTGCGGACGAGAGTCTGGAAGACTCCCGGACGTGTCTTCGTCTGGTAGACGGCTGGACCCTCCCGATGGCCAGGGACGAAGTCAAGGAGCTTTCTTCGGAAGGCTTATCCTTGCAATGCGTCCGACATGCCGTTCAGGTGAGATCTCTTTTGTCTTCGTTTTTGCTCATTGTTTCCTTTAGCTGTTTTAAACTTATTTTTTCTTTCTTGCTTTCGGCTGCAGGCCGCGGTCATGTGCGGGGCCCTTGCTCGCCGTCATGCCGCCATCCAGCAAAAGCTCCTGGACATCGACCAGGCCTTGGATTAGCTGGTTTCGGGAAAAGTGGCTTCGGTGCGGCGCGATCTCGAGGCCAACATCGACGTCCTTATTAGGGCGAATGCTCGGCTACGGTCTGATCGGGATGAGTAGAAGGAGGTGATCCGCACCACTTCAGAGGCCAAGAAGAAGGCCGAGAATGAGCTGGAGCGGGTCCGGTCCGAGATCGCGTCCTTGAAGGCTGAGATCCAGGACAAGGCCAAAGAGCGGGAAGAGGAGCGCCGCCTTCATGCCGAAGAGGTTTCGGCTCTGAAAGCTGATCTGCAGGCCAGGACCAAGGAAGCCGATGACGTTGCTCGCACAGCCGTGGCGAGCTACAAGGAAGACTCTGAGTATGCCGAGGAGTTGATGGAGGCCGGGGCTAAGGCGGCTTGCACCATGTTCGATCTGGGGATAGCCATGGCTCAAAAGGCGTGCCTGGACACAGATCTGACCGGCATCGGCTACCTAACGGATGAAGAGGGCGAGGAGATCTTGGCCTGGTGGCGAGAGCACAAGGTCGAAAGAACTCCGGCTTCTCCGGAAGGTGCCGTGGCCGAACCGGTCCAGGCTTCCCCTTCGGCGTCTCCCGGCCAAACCCCTGTCGATGTGGATGGCGAGGATGCCGAGTGCTAGTTCGGGGGCTTGTCTCGGTCATTTTTGTTTTTTCAAGATGCCGAGGCCAGGCATACGGCCTGCTTTTGTACTTGTGTTTATATAGAAGGCATTTTGTTTATGCTTGCTTTATGGTATGTCTGAGTAGATAGCCGAGTTCAATTCTACACGTGGCTGAAGCTATGCCGCTCCCGATATGCATTGTACGGACTTAGAGAATATTGCCGTTCTCGATACGGTTTGCATGGCCGAAGCCACTCCCGGTACGGTTTAGACGGACTTAGAGAATATTGCCGCTCCCGATATGGTTTGCATGGCTGAAGCCACTCCCGGTACGGTTTACACGGACTTAGAGAATATTGCCGCTCCCGATACGGTTTGCATGGCCGAAGCCATTCCCGGTACGGTTTACACGGACTTAGAGAATATTGCCGCTCCTGATATAGTTTGCATGGCCGAAGTCACTCCTGGTACGGTTTACATGGACTTAGAGAATATTGTCGCTCCCGATACGGTTTGCGTGGCCGAAGCCACTCCCGGTACGGTTTACACGGACTTAGAGAATATTGCCGGATATAACACTTCAGATAAAAAATAATATATTCATGATGTCCGGCTAAACTTCGGGGGAAATGACTTATATGAAGTAGCGTCGAAGGCGCTCCACATTCTATGTACGAGGGAGAGGCTGGCCCGAAAGGGGCTCCAGCCGATAAGCCCCTCTTCGGATCACTTCCCTTATACGGTAAGGGCCTTCCCAGTTTGGAGAAAGCTTCCCTGCAGCTTCGGCTGGCTTGGATGCATGAGCGTTCCGTAATACGAGGTTCCCGGCTTCAAAGCTTCGGGGCTTCACTTGAGTGTTGTGGTATTTTGCCATACGCTGCTGATAAGCCACCAGCCGAATGCGAGCTTGATCTCTCGTCTCTTTTATGAGATCGAGATGATCTTTTAGAACTTCATCATTGGCCTGCGGATCATAAGTAAGAACGATGGCAAACCGACTTCAATAGGAATAACTGCCTCTACCCCGTAAGCCATTCGGAATGGGGTTTCACCGGTAGGAGTTCGACTTGTTGTCCGATAAGTCCATAGAACGCTTGACAGCTCTTCGACCCATCGGCCCTTAGCCTTGTCGAGTCGAGTCTTCAATCCTTGCAATAGACTACGGTTAGTGACTTCAACTTGGCCATTCGTCCGAGGGTGTGCTACCGAAGCAAACTTATGGAGATTGTCGAAGTTTGCGCAGTTGTTTTTAAACCGATGACTGTCAAACTGTTTGCCATTATCTGAAATGATTGCCCGAGGGATGCCGTATCGGCAAATGATGGACTTCTATACGAAGTTCCATGCGTTGTTATCAGTTGTAGACGCGAGGGGTTCGGCTTCGACCCACTTGGTGAAGTAATCCACCGTCACAATAAGGAATTTCTTTTGGCCGGTAGCTATGGGAAAGGGTCCTAAGAGATCAACCCCCCACTGAGCGAAATCCAGGGATCTGACAGAGGTGTCAGAAGGGTTGCCGACTGATGAATGAGGGAGTTGAATCTCTAGCACTGTCACAGCAGCGGACGAGAGCAGCAGCGTCCTCTCGGAGTGTCGGCCACCAGTACCCTTGCCTCAAGAGTTTATGGGTCAAGGCCCTCCCTCCTGCGTGTGCTCCGCAAATTCCTTCATGTACTTTTCGAAGGGCATAATCGGCTTCGGCTGGGTTGAGACATCGAAGAAGTGGCCGGCCGAAGGATTTCTTATATAATATACCTTCAAGAATAAGGAAGTGAGAAGAACATTGCCGGATGCTCCTTGCTTCCTTCAGATCGGACGGGACCTCCTCTCGGAGGAGAAAAGTGACTAGGGGAGTCATCCAGGTCTCTGTTTCGAATTCATTCACTTGCATGACCTCGGATTCACTGAGATTCGGATCAGAAAGTTCTTCAACCAAGATCATCCGACCTCCTCTTCCGTCCTGTGTTGATGCTAGCCGAGAACGAGCGTCAGCTCGAGCATTTTCGGTTCGAGGGATTCGCACAATATCAAAAGAAACAAATCAGCTAAGATTTTACGGGCTACCTGGAGGTAGGACGTCATTAATGCGTCCCGAGCCTCGTATTCCCCGGTGATTTGATTGGCGATGAGTTGAGAATCGCTGAATGCCCTTATCTTTTGTGCGCCGAGCCTTTTGGCGGCCCGAAGGCCTGATATAAGGGCTTCATATTCGGCAGCGTTATTGGTAACCGGAAAGGAGAAACAAAGTGCATATTCCGTGATGACTCCTTCGGGAGATGCCAGGATCCATCCGGCGCCACTACTCGAAGAGCATGTGGACCCATCAACGTACAGTTGCCATTCATCCGCTGAGGACGAAGGAGCCGAAGAGGTTTTGGCTTCAGGAGTAGTTACGACTTCCGGCTGAGGGGCCGAGGATGCTTCGGGAGTGAGCTCGGCAATAAAGTCGGCCAAAGTTTGAGCTTTTATTGCAGTCCGAGGCCCATAAGAGATGTCGAACTCTCCTAATTCGATCACCTATTTAGCTAGCCTCCCGGACACTTCTGGTCGAAAGATGACTTGCTTCAAAGGTTGATCTGTGAAGACCTTTATTGAATGTGCGAGAAAATAGGGTCGGAGCCTTCTTGCGGAAGCGACGAGGGCTAAGGCCAATTTTTCTAGTGCCGGATACCGTGATTCTGCTCCGTGGAGGGTTCGGCTTATATAATAAACCGGCTTCTGTATGCCATCTTCTTTCCGGACGAGGACGGCACTGATAGCTGCTTCAGATGCGGCAATATAAACGAACAACTGCTCTCCTTGGACCGGTTTAGACAATATGGGAACATCGGAGAGATAAGCTTTTAGTTGATCGAAGGTCGATTGACATTCGTCCGTCCAGGAGAAGTTGCTAGTTTTCTTCAGCAGTTTGAAGAAGGGAAAACAATGATCTGCCGCTCTTGACATGAAGCGGCTTAATGCGGCAATCTTTCTGCTTAGCTTCTGAACCTCTCGGACGTTGGCCGGAGGGTGCATCTGGATAATAGCCGCGACCTTTGCAGGATTTGCTTCTACTCCTCGACGAGTGACCATGTAGCCGAGAAACTTCCCGGAAGTCACACCGAAGGCGCATTTGGCAGGATTCAGTTTCATTTTATACCTGCGTAAGGTGGAGAATGTTTTAGCCAAATTGGCCAGATGGTCCACAACAATATGGCTTTTCACCAGCATGTCGTCGATGTAAACGTCTATATTGCGGCCGAGCTGTGGAGCGAACATCTTGTTGACGAGACGTTGATAAGTCGCTCCGGCATTCTTTAAACTGAATGGCATCCGGGTGTAGCAGTATAGGCTGAGGTCTGTTGTAAAGCTTGTCTTGTCCTCGTCGTCCGGATGTATTCGGATTTGGTGATGGCCTAAATAGGCGTCGAGGAAGCTGAGTAATTCATGCCGGATGTGGCGTCCACTATCTGGTCTATCCGAGACAGCGGGAAACTGTCCATCGAACAAGCCTTATTAAGATTAGTGAAGTCCACACACATTCGCCATTTGCCGTCCTTTTTGGGCACCATTAGTACATTGGCAATACATTCGGGGTGATGCACCTTTCAGAGATGTCCCGCATTTGACCCATTTTGTACTTCAGCCTGGATGGCCATCCTCCTTTTTTGATTGAAGGTGCGTCGTTTTTGCTTGACCGGAGGCTGGTTTGGATTGATGTGTAGTCGATGTTCTGCCACCTCCGGGTCGACTCCGGTCATATCCGAAGGTGACCAGGCGAAGACATCGAGATTTTCTTTCAGGAATTCAATAAGTCTCGGCTTCAGTCTTCTCGAGGCCGGAACCTATCATTAATGTTCGGCCTTCTCCTCCTGGAACTGGAACAGATGTAAGTTCCTCTCTTAGGGATGCTTCGGCCGAAGATTCGATCGAAAGGGATTCGGTTGCAGTCTTCTCTTTGACCGAAATCATATAATATTGTCGAGCAGTTTCCTGATTTCCCTTGGCTTCGCCGACTCCATAACTGGTGCGGAATTTTAGTTTCTGATGAAAAGATGAAGGTACAACTCCAATTCCTTCGATCAGCCTTCGGCCAAAGATAGCGTTGTAGGCCGAATCGAGTTTTACGACGGCAAAATCCGTTTCGACAGTTAATTGCCGAGAAGCTGTACCTAGAGTTACAGGTAGCCGGACGATACTTTCTACTCGGCATGGTAAACCATTAAAGCCAAATAGAGGCCCCCGGTGAGGCTTCATATCAGCCTCATTCAAACTTATTTTTACAAAACAATCATAAAAGTGCATTTGGGGCACTTCCATTATCTACAAAGATACGATGAACATTGTAACTTTTTCATTACAACGTTTACAACGAGGGCGTCGTCGTAAGGGAACTGAACATCGGTCAGATCCTCTTGGCCGAAGACGATGTCTTCTTGACGGAATCGCTTCGGCTCGGTATCGAATGCTGCTATCTCTGCAGCAACATCGGCTTGACGACGCTTTGCCCCTTCTCCCGGTCCTTCGGATATCATCATGATCGACCCGACACTGGGTCGTTGGTGTGATGCTTCTGCCGGGACCGAAGTGACCTTCGGCTGAGGTGGGGCTTCTTTATCCGGGAGTTGTCGTTGCTTAGTTGCTTCAGGGACGTCTCGGTTCTATCGCTGTTAAGGTTGCTCTCGCCGATACTGCGGTAAACGGCCTTCCCGAATGAGGCGATCAACTTCCTCCCGAAGATGCCGGCATTCATCAGTTGAATGGCCGGTTTCCCGATGATACTCGCAGTATTTATTGGGGTCCCTTTGACGATGAGCAGTCTTGATACGCTCGGGTTGGCGAAGCATACCTTTTACTTCCATGAGCATCCGAGAGGGTGGAGCAGGTAGTGGCAGATACCGCTGCTGCGGATCCTGACGCTGTTCTCGGTCCCATTCTTCCCTTCGGTATCGCTTGCGAGAGGGTTCTTGGTCTTCTGGACGAGAACGAACTGCTGGAGGGGTAGCTGCCGATGCTGCCTCGGCAGTACCTTTGCCTTTAGACATCATCGGGGCTTCCCGATTGATGTATTTATGAGCCCAAACTACTAGGTCCTGGAAGGTGAGGGGATGACGTTTCCCAATAGAGCTGAGAAGCCCTTTGTCCGTACACCCACTGATCACGGCCGAGACCGCGATCGAACTGTCCAGGTTTGGAATTTGGGCGGCTTCGGCTCGAAACTTAGTGAAATATTCCTGAAGGGTCTCAGTAGGTCCTTGCCGAATGGCTAGTAGACTGGCTGAGGTTTTACATTGCCGAGTGGTATCGTAGAATTGGTCGATGAACAGTTGGCCCAGTTGTACTAGAGAATGGATGGAATTGGGGGCCAACGTTTCGAACCAAGTTAGAGCTGTTTTTTCAAGGGTAAGAGGGAAGATACGACATCGGATTGCCTCGGAAACTCTCCGGACGGAGAGGTAGGAATTAAATCTCTGGAAGTGGCAGACCGGATCTGTCATTCCATCATAAAGAGGGTCTTTCGGCCGTTTAAAGTTGGGAGGTACCTCGATGGCCAGAATTTCTGAAGAGAAAGGAGTCTGCTTCAGACTGGTGCTTGCGAGGGGCGCTCCATAGGGTCGAGATACCATTTGCTGCATTTCCTTCCTCATTTCTGTCAGTCGCCGATCCAGATCCGGGGTAGTTGAAGTGGTGACCGAATGTCTTTCGGTTTTAGTTGGATGAAATCCAGACGAAGCATAGTTTGGCTCCGTTAGAATATAACTAGCGCGAAGAATTTGGCCCTGCGGCCCGAGTGGCTCGCTGCGTGTCGAAATTGTTTCGTCATGGGATGCCCGCGAGGGTGTCGGCGGTAGCCTTGCAGGTTGAGTGGGACAGAATGGAGGAGGTGGTACCTGCTGCGGGGGTTGACCCAGCAATCCCATATGCTGGGCGATGGCAGACACCATATTTCGCAAGGGCGCCAAGGAGGTGACAGTGGCGGCCAGCGTCGCCACTTGCTGTTGAAGCTCTTCCATCTGGTCGTCTCTAGGAGCGATGGATTCCGGTATAACAGGAAGGGCAGAACCTTGTGGAAGAACAGACGGAGTACCTTCGGAGTGGAGTGCCTGCGCTGGAGTCGCCCGCGTCTCCGTCTCGTCTTGTCCGGATCGTCTGATCACCGGACGATAAAACATGACTTTTCGTCGGTTTCCCACAGACGGCGCCACGTGATGTAGCCGAAGCTATCACGATCGGATTCCGGGACTAGAATCCAAGAAGATTAAAGAAGAAGACCGACAGGGATCCGGATCGAGACGAGGACGAAGCGAGGGCCGAGGCTCCGTGGCCGAGATGCACCCGGGCAAAAGCGTGCCGTGAGCTAAGCCGAGACTTCTTCGGCCAATGAGGACCCACACGGCGAAGAGCGAAGCCGAAGGCGTAGCGGACTCTGTAGGTTCGAAGATACCGACCGGCAAAAGGCGATGCCGAGATCGAAAGAGGAAGACAGAAATCGATGGCCGAGGCCGACTCGAAGAGGTCGGCGAAGATTCAAATCGAGGCCCCTAACAGAAGAAGAAGAACCAGTCAGTAGAGGTCCCGGGCTTCGGTCCAAGAGAACCCCCTCCGACGGTTAAGTCAGCTTCTGAAGAAGATTCGATTCAGAAGAGAAGGAAGAAGAGATAGCTTTAATACTTTTGGACTGTTGTCCTTGGTCCAGAAGACATACCTTTGGTAATAAATAGCCTTGTATTTATAACAGAGGATATATGTTATTCAACTGTGGCAGCCGATATAGGACTATGTTGTGGTTAACTGGTAAACTGCCATCGTGCCTAACCCTCCCACTGGAGTGGGCCGGATACGGTTACTGGGCCGAAGGTTGGGGGTCGTTGTTGGGCCGAATGTCGCTTAGTGGGTTGAAGCCAACTGGGCTGCAGGCTGCTAGCTGGGCCGAGGCCAATTGGGCTGAGGGGCCGCTAATAGGCCGAAGGTTGCTGGGCCGCTGATGGGCCGAAGCCATCTGGGCTGATGTCGCTTGCTGTTTGGGCTGTTGGTATTGGGTTGTTTAATGGGCCGAATCGGATTCTACTCCATCACATATAATTCAGATATCAAACAAACGATTTACAGCATCAAATAACATATAAAGAACTTAAGTTAAATTAGGTCAATCGAATAAATAACAGAAGAATAGGCAAATAAAATCTAAAATTTATGAGATTTTAATAGCATATATAACATGTCAAAATTAAAATGTGTTCAAAATTTCAAGTCAATCAGGTAAGGAACAAAGGAGTTATGGTCAATTTAAGTTATGGCAGAAAATTGATTGTAAGTTCTGAAAATTGTAGCAAAAGATGCTAATGACCCCTTAATCATAACTTAAACAATAGGTTTATGACCCCTTAATCTTTAAGTAAGAATCACGATAGTAGGGCTATCAGCGGAAATCTAATTATCTGATTTTTCAACCCGTTATCGATAAAAAATATCCATTATCGATAAAAAATATCCGTCCGATAATTATCAGAATCAGAAATAGATATTTTCAATAAGTTATCGAAATCGAAAACGGAAACACTTGTTTTCGTAACATTTTTTGATTTATAATTTTGATTATTATTAAGTATATTATTAATAATAAATATTAACCTTTGGATCATTTTTAATCTAACGGTTGAGGAAATGGGCTTTTGTAAGAAAGGAGGACCTTAATAAGTTTTATATAAATAAATTAAAAAATTAATAATTTTTTATAATTATTAAAAATAATATCAGATTATGATATCGGAATCAGAAACAAATCGAAAATAGAAAATGCACTTTCCGATCTTACCGAAAACTAAAACGAAAAATGTATTTTTCAATTTTATAGGAATCGGAAACGGAAATAGGTTATTGTTATCGGAATCGAAAAAGGGAAACACCTGTTTTCGTTTCTGTAGCCTATATGTTTGCAGCCCTACGCGTCAAGGACAATGGACGTTTTTGGATGCGTTTTTAAATCACGTCGGGACGCGGGGACACATTCTGG
The DNA here is from genome assembly GCA_030544215.1 of Zantedeschia hybrid cultivar. Lineage (NCBI taxonomy): Eukaryota > Viridiplantae > Streptophyta > Magnoliopsida > Alismatales > Araceae > Zantedeschia > Zantedeschia hybrid cultivar. The sequence goes on along the minus strand of JARZZO010000011.1, from coordinate 39,381,275 downwards.
TATGGAGTTTTTCAACTTACATATTTTGTGATTTGATCAAAAATTGATAAAACAAGGTGAGAATTGAGATCATAGATGTATAGAATATTATTTCAGAAATCATGTTTGACCACTTTTGAAAATCAAATGAAAGTTTTTATATTAATACAAAATATCTTGTAATGGGTTATCATCACTTATTTCAAAAACATGAAGAACACTCCCCTCTAATGCTTTTCAATCACTTTCTAGACTCCAATCTCGATTTTCTTGTGATGTAAGGCTTTCTGCACGACTTCTAAATCTCAAAGAACAATAATCTATCTTGTAGAATCAATTTTCAAAGAGAATTAAATCAAAATATTTCTCTTTCTTATGAACATCATGTTCTTATCTCTTATCTTAAAGCTACGTAGAAGAGGTCTTATACACGACCCAAGGCCTCATATATATTCTTTTGGCTTCTTAATACTATTCAAATGAAGCCCCCAAAGTTTTAGGTCGAACTCAAACCGTAGCTTCCTTAACCAACAAGTTAAAGCATTCCAATTTAAACCAACAATCCAGATTTTCGCGCAGAATGGATTTCTCCTATAAACCTCCTCAGATAAGACCTATTAAATATCGAAATAAGCTTTTTGGTTCTTTTGACGAAGTTCTAGTATTTTATATCATCTTTCTAACTATATATGTCATATCATTTTTGGATTTTTGTGCGCGAAGTTATTGCGTTCGCAAAACAACACTTCTTACAGTCTTCATATCTGAAAATTTGACTAAATGTTGCAAACCGACTAGTTTCTTATTTGTGTTATTAATATGTTTATTGTGCTTGTTTTGACGTAGCTAATGATTTACTCATTCTAAATCTATTATTATATTATTAAATAAATATTAAGTAGATTAAAATTATTTTACCCTATTGATTGACTTAATTAGGCTTAATTAACTTTGACCCATTAATAACATAATGGGTTTGAGATCAAGGATATAACATCTTCTCTCCCTTAACGAAATTTCGTCCTCGAAATTAGCATATCTGGATACTTCTTCTTCATATCTTCCTCTCTTCATATCTTCCTCTGTCTCCCACGTAGCTTCTTTTGTAGAGTAGTTCTGCCATAAAATCTTCACCAGAGGAATCACCTTAGTTCGGAGTACGTGTTCTTTATGATCCAATATGTGAATTGACTTTTTTTCATAGGATAGGTCCTATTGTACATCTGGTGGTTCATATTCGATCGTGTGAGATGGATTTGATAGATACTTTTGAGCATAGAGATATGGAACACTGGATGTACATTGGTCAATGCAGGTGGTAATGCCAACTTATATGCCACCTCGTCAACTTGCTATAAAATCTCGAACGGCCAAATGAATCTTGGACTCAATTTGCTCTTTTTGCCTAACCGCATCGCACCCTTTGTAGGAGACACCTTTAGAAACACATGATCTCCCACTTCAAATGCCAGCTCTCACCTTCTATTTGTCTGCATAACTCTTATGTCGGCTATGAGCAGTGAACAACTGCTTCCTGATGATATCAATATTCTCAGAACAATCTTGTACAATTTGCAGTCCGATCAATCTTCTTTCATGAACCTCATACCTACAAATAAGTGAAGTACATGGTCTGCCATAAAGTGCCTCATATAGAGCCATCCCAATGCTAGAATAATAGCTATTATTGTATGCAAACTCAATCAAAGGCAACAGATCATCTCACCTGCCCTGCCACTCTAGACTGCATGCTCTCAACATGTCCTCGAGCGTCTTTATAGTCCTCTCAGACTGACCATCGGTATGAGTATGAAAGGCAGAACTAAACTTCAGCTGTGTGCCCAATGCTTCCTGTAGACTCTTCTAGAATCGAGCAGTGAAGCTGGAATCCCTGTCTGATAGGATAGAAACTGGCACACCATGCAATCAGACTATCTTATTAATGTATAATTTGGTTAACTCCTCTAATGATTGGGTCTTATCAATAGCTAGAAAATGAGCAGACTTAGTTAACCAATCTATAATCATCCATTTATATCATGCTTCTTCTTTGTCTTAGGCATGCTAGTAATGAAATCCATAATGATATGCTCCTACTTCCATTGAGGTATCTCCATTGACTGTAATGGACCAGCAGGTCTCGGATGTTCAGCCTTCACTTGCTGATATGTCAAACACCTAGAAACAAAATCTGCAATGTCTTTCTTCATGCCTGACCACTAAAAATTCTTCTTCAAATCTTGGTACGTCTTTGTACTTACTGGATGTATAAATTATTTTGATTTATAAACTTCAGCCAACAATTCTTTCCTTAGTTCGTCATCATTCGGCACACATAACTATTGTTATGCCGAATGCCTCTATCTGTGCTCTTTGCCACATCATGCTTACTTTCCATAGTAAGAACATCATGATCCTTCTCTTGGGTCTAGATAATTCATTCAATGAGAGTAGACCGAACAAGCAACTGCCTCAGATACGACCTCTCACCGTGTACATGAGGTATGGCTTCAATAGCATCTTCCATATCCTTCCACTCTGAGTGCAACTGTAAAGTCATAAGCTTTTTGCTAAACGCATCAGCTATCACATTTGCCTTGCTTGGATAATAGTTCAAGGAGAAGTCATAATCCTCTAAGAACTCCACCCAGTGCCTCTGTCTCAGATTGAGATTTTTCTGTAAAAAGATATACTTCAGGTTTTTGTGATCAGTGAATACCTCAAACTACGCCCCATAAAGATAATGTCGCCAAATCTTCGAAGTGTGCACTACAACAACCATCTTCAGATCATGAGTAGGGTAATTCTGTTCATGGTCTTCCAATTGTCTCGATGCATATGTTGTAACCTTGCTATGTTGCATAAGTACACATTCGACACCCTTGCGTGAAGCATCAGTGTATACAACAAAATCATCAATCCCACTTGGCAAAGCGAGTATCGGAGCAATGGTTAGTCTTCGCTTCAATTCTTGAAAATTTTGCTCACATAATACTGACCAAACAAATTTTGCACCCTTACGTGTCAGCTTGGTCATTGGAGCAACTAAGGTAGAAAACCCGTCTATGAGGAAGTGCCCTTACTAGAGTTGCGGAGATCATCCTTACCACTACCAGAGTTATAGTCGATAGAGATTTAGGGGAAATCTTCTCCTGTTGTTTCTATTGAGTTAGGATCTTACACTCTTCTAGTTGCTGCATCATTCATCTTACACTCTTCTAGTTGCTGCATCATTCCCTCCATTCATTGGCCCACACCTTGGTCTTGTTTTCCAAAGGGCAAAGCGACATAGAGAAAAAGTGGAAGAGTGGATAGGGGCATAAAAGTTGAGAAAGCTGGTATATTGCTCTATTCCTTACATTACCCAGTGGTATGAATTCTAGAGAATCTTGAAACTTCTACTTTTTTTCCCCTGAGTCCCCCGGTCACTGACATATTTCTATGATACAGTTCTAAAGTGGCTTGCCACTCGTCCAATGCAGCGTCATCGAAGATCAACTTGAGTTACAAAAGTGGTGATTGTCTAGTGCGGGTGTGAGGTGGGTTAATTAAAATCCTTTTCATCCTTTCTTGGTCATACAAACACTTATTATTAGTCGCTTTATACACTTGCTTAATTACATCCAACAATTCGGCTCTTAATGAAAGAAACTTTCATGACCCGCATGTAGTCAGGAACATTGTGATAGGGCGTGAGTCATCTATCTTTTTCTTTTTTTTGTGCAACGCATTGATTTGACATGAAAACCTTATACCAACACTAGCGCTCTACTAGGGTAAGCTCTTTGCATTCATTTTATAGCATGCACTAGATTTACCCTATAAATTGTCTACCTCTTCTACCCGTTTTCCCTTCTTGCATTTCAATTTTGTGCAAGTTCTTTTCCAGCTTATCATTATGGCATTGTGGCTGTGTATCTATTTTTTTTTTTTTTTTTTGGGCAGAGAAATGTTCCTTTTAGAGATTGACATTGAGTATTAGGAATGCTCATTTCAATGTAGAAATGACAAGTTTTGTAATTCTTCATTCTCCAGTAATTTATCCAACTATTTATATTGTTAGACAACATTTTTCTCCTTTAGACTGTTCCCATTTTTTTGTTCACACATCTCACACCAATTAACACCAGTTCAAATCACAAGCCTACTATCGAACTAGAAGCAGATATTCGCATAATGAATAGTTCAAAATCAGCTCATTTGCTTCCTATGTGTGTGTTTTATGATTTGCATGGAGTTAGGATCTCCATGTTCAACATGTTGGTTGCTTTGTGACCACTAAACATTTGTGTAAGTGCTTTTCCGCATGGCTGGGTTGGTAAATTTCTTTTTCCTTGTTTTTACTTTTTGCATTAGAAATGACAAGCTGTGAAATATTTACATTAACCAGCTCATTTTGCTTCCTATGTTTGTGTTGTAAGGTTGGTTGTCTGGTAATTTCCTCTTGAATTAAATGAAATGATTATGAGATCCACATTATCCTTTTCAGGTAGGAATGTAGAAGGCCAAAAAACATTGATATCTTTTAAAAGGGTGGGACTCTAAATTTTCTCTACGACTTCGTTCATTATTACATTTATATTGCTACTGGATATTTGTTCCTTTGATTATGTCTAGATTGGAATTGTTTCAATGGTCTAGCCACAAGTTTGTTATATTTCCCTGTTTTATCTTCATAGACGTTATATGGATCGGCCGGTTGAATTCATTAAGCAATAAGTTTAAAGGTACATGGTAGAGGTCATTTTGGTGTGCATATTTTTCTTTTTGGGTGCGTGCTTGTTAGTCAGCTTGCCAAGGGGGACGTAGTCGGACGTGTTCTTCAAAATTTCCTATCATAGTGCTGCTTTATGTTATCCATCCTAATAAATTGTTTTGCTTTGTTCGGCATTAGAAAGTGACTTGTTTCTTAGATTGATGCTTGGGAGAAAACATTTTCTCTATCGTGGATGTGGAATATTCGACAATAGTATCTATTCTATTCTCGAATTCATATAAATTTTTTATTTCTTAGTTGTATTTTTGCTGTGAATTGGTTTTTTAGCTTTCACTAAAATGTAGCCCATTTCTCGGCAGTATGAGATGGGCAGCCCTAGTCCGTATGTTTATATCGTGAGTGTCTAGATATGTTTCTTATTGTTCCTCATAAGCATAAGTGATCTTTTCATTTTTCTTTTGTCTTCATTATATATGCACAAACTTTTGGTAGACACCCGTCGGTCTACAATTGTTGGACAGATACTTCTCCTATATAGTTCGGTTGATGATCGAACTATTTTGGAATATGAGAAGGAAGTAAAACATAAAAGTTGAGAAAGCTGGTATATTGCTCGATTCCTTGTATTACCAGGTGGTATGAATTCTAGAGAATCTTGAAACTTTACTTCTACTTTTTTCCCCCGAGTCCTCCGGTCACTGACATATTTCTATGATATAGTTCTAAATTGGCTTGCCACTCGTCCAATGCATCGTGATAGAGGATCAACTCTTGAGTTACAAAAGTGGTGATTGTATAGTGCGGGTGTCAAGTGGGTTAATTACAATGCTTTTGATCTTTTCTTGGTCATACGAACACTTATTTTTTAGTCTCTTTATACACTTGCTTAATTGCATGCAACACTTCGGTTCTTAATGAAAGGAACCTTCATATGACCTGCATGGTTTTAGGCAACAACATGGTGATAGGGCGTGAGTCATCTATCTTTTTTTTTTTTTTTTTGTGCAACATATTGATTTGACATGATAACCTTTTACCAACACTAGGATTCTACTAGGGTAAGCTCTATGCATTCGTTTTTTAGCATGCGCTAGATTTACCCCGTAAATTGTCTGCCTCTTCTGCCCTTTTTTCCTTGCATTTCAATTTTGTGCAAGTTCTTTTCCAGCTTATCATTATGGCATTGTGGCTGTGTATCTAATGTTTTTTTTTTGTTTTTTGTCAAGCAAAGAAATGTTCCTTTTAGAGAATAGCGTTGAGTTTTAGGAATGCTCTTTTCAATATAGAAATGACAAGTTTTATCATTCTTCATTCTTTAGTAATTTGTTATCCAACTATTTATATTGTTAGGCAACATTTTTTTCCTTTAGATTGTTCCCATTGTTTTGGTCGCATGTCTCACATCCCTGAACACAAGTTCAAATCACGAGCCTACTATGGTAGCAGAAGCAGATATTCACATAATAAATAGTTCAAAATCAGCTCATTTTTGCTTCCTATGTGAGTGTTTTATGATTTGCTTGGTGCTTGAATCTCTATGTTCAATATGTTGATTACTTTGAAGAGCCTTTACAAAAAATTTGCATCATGACTGCCTCAAACAAAAGTCTCTTTGACCTCTTCTAACCTGTTCCTCTAATATAAGTTTATTAGAGACAAATACTTCTCCAATTCTTTGTTTTTAAGTGCTCTCTTGAGACCTAATTGTCCACTGTGCGGGCCCTCCCTTCCTTTGAAGTTGGAGTAGACATCACTGACCAATGGCAATTCTCTATGCATTTATCATACCAGAAGAATGTATCTTTTTTTTTTTAAGAATAGTCTAGTGTACTGCCAATTTTATTAAGGTAAATAAAGGGAGTACATCTGAAGATCGTCTAGAGGAGAGGTTCTTCTAACCAAAAAAACAGAAACATAATAACTATTACATGAGGTTGTTAAGTCTTGTCCAGGTAGCATAGGAAATCCCCAAACTGTGCCGACTCCATTGATACCACATTGCAACTGCCTAGAGACAAATGTTCTCTACATATATTTTGGTTCCCTTGTACAGACTATCATTCCTGCACCTCCAAATGCTCCAACAGACTGCATGAATCAAAGTTACTATCATTTTATTCTGACTAATAGACTTCCCTAAAGGATTCCTGCAGAGAGAGTGTATTTCTTCTATACTCTGAAAATTCAGGCGCAAATTCAGACTTGCTGAAATGATACTCCATACTTCCTTGCTTATTGCGCATTGTATGATTAAACGTTCCACATCCTCATCATACTTATTGCACATTGAGCATATTGTTGAACTATTCATTTCCCAATGTCTTCTATACATCTTGGTGACAATTCTTTTTTGGAATAGCAACCACATAAATGCCCTTATTGTCAGTGGTGACTTCACCTTCCAAGTACCCTTAGACAGAGGAGATGTAGGAGAATTCCCTTCAATCAAAGAGTACATAGATTTCACTGAGAATACCCCGTTATTTTCTTTCCATACTATCCTATCTGGCTTATTTGGGTCTATCTTAATTTCGTGTAAGAAACTCATAAGATCTGAAAATTGCTCCAATTCATCATCCTTCAGGTTCCTCCGAAGTATAATATTCCAAAAGTATCTCCCCTCCTCACAGCAGTAAACCTCTTCAACTTTATTCCGTTTATCTATAGCTAGATTAAAGATAAGATTGAAGTTATCTTTTAGCAAATTATCAACTGCCCAAGTATCATGTCAGAAGTAAGTGTTCCTCTCATTTCCCACTGTTATCTTGCAGAATTTAACAACCCACTCTGCTGATTTCATGATGCCCTTCCAGATCGGAGACATAACTTTATTATTTGGATTGAAAATTCTGAAAGTAGTGTTGTTGGCATAGTACCTGTGCTTCATTATATCTTTCCACAAAAAATCTTCAGTGCACATCATTCGCCATAACCATTTCCCCAGTAGACATAAATTCATAATACTCAGATTTTTAACTCCCATCCCTCCATACTTCTTTGACTGACATACTTTCTTCCAATTAACCAGCGGAATTCCTTTATTGTTGTTGTTATTGCCTCCCCACAAAAAATTCCTCCTGATTTTGTCAATTTTTTTGATGACCTCCTTCGGCATGATAAACACTGACATATAGTAAACCGGAGTAGAAGATAACACTGAGTTTAGAAGGGTGATCCGACCTCGTAAACTCAAAATTTTGGCTTTCCACTGCGATAATTTCCTATGCAATTGAAGAACCAAAGACTCCCAATCTGCAGTCCTAGTAGAATTGTGATGTAGTGGCAAACCCAAATACAGAATCGGCAACCTTTGTATTCTGCAAGCAAGAGTCTTTGCACATTCTTCCATTTCCTCTTCCTTCATATTAATTCCCAAAATAGAAGTTTTCTCGAAGTTGATTTGAAGACCTGAAGTAAACTCAAAGGATTTAAGAACAAACATAAGTTGGTGTATTTCCTCCGGCCCTCCTTCTAGAAAAAGTAGAGTATCGTCTGCATACTATAGATGAGATATACTAATTCCTGAGTTTATCACTTTAACACCTTGAAACCAGTTTGCCTCCTCTGCCCTTTGCAACATGACACTAAGAATATTAGCCACTAAAAGGAATAAGTAAGGGGATAATGGATCCCCTTGTCTCAAAGCTCTAGAGCTTTTGAAGAAGCCTTCCACTCTCCCATTAATTATCATTGAGAAAACTGAATTTGAAATACAGTTTTTCAGAATATGCACCCATTGATATGGAAAATCATGTTTATGAAGAACATTCCAGATACATTTCCACGAAACTTTGTCATAAGCTTTATGGAAATCCAATTTTATCAACATCCCTTTCCTCCTTTCTCTCTTCATAACATAGAGAATTTCATGTGCTGCTATAAAAGAGTCAAACAAATTTCTCCCTGGTATAATAGCGTTCTGTTGCACATTAATCAATTTCCCTATAATCTTACTCATTCTGTTTGCCAGGATTTTAGTGAAAATCTTATATGATCCATTCAAAAGATTGATTGGACGGAAATCTTTCAGTTCCGCTGCATCTTCTTTCTTGGGCAAACGAACGATGAAAGTTTGATTCACATATTCTCTGCCCTTACGATTAAGAAACCAGTACCTTACCGCCTGTAACACCTCTTTCCCCACTAATTCCCAAAAAGATTGGTAGAAGAATAGTTGTATACCATCCGGACCTGGAGATTTGTCACTGCCTAACTGAAATACTGCTTGTTTAACTTGTTCCGAAATACTAAACATCAGCATCTCTTTGTCCACTTCATCAAGTTTTATCACATCACTAGTCTGCCATACTGGATACCATCGATGCTCCGTTGTGAACAACTTTTGGTAAAATTTAAGAATTTCACCGATTATAGCCTGCTTATCCTCTATCCACACCCCATTGATTTCCAGTGAAGAGATGGTATTCCTTCTTTTCCTGCCATTTGCAATTATATGAAAAAATCTGGTATTATTGTCTCCCTCCTTGAGCCACTGGATTCTCGACCCCTGTTTCCATCTGCATTCCTCTTCCATCCTCCATTCCTTCATTTGAATTCTGAGAAGTGACAGTTTAGCTCTCTCTTGTTCATTAAGTTCTCTACCTTCTTCAAGAATTTCTAACTCATTGATGAGAGTAGTCAAAACTAAAAACTTCTCATTACTTTTTTCTTTCCACTGCCGAGCCCAGGCTTTAATTGCGACCTTCAGACTTTGCAGTTTAAATGACAGACGTTTAACTCCATAAAACTCAGTTTCACAGTGTCCCAAGTATTTTCCACCATTTTCCGGAACTCTTCAACCTGTATCCAGCTCTTTTCTAATCTGAATGGCCGATTCCTTGAAATATACAAATTGTTTTCCACCATCAATACACAGTGATCAGATACAATTCCTAGCTTCGCATTCAACAAAACATTCGGGAACAAAAACTCCCATCTCACATCCATGAACACCCTGTCAATTCGTGATTTGGACGGCTTTATCCTGGAATTACTCCAAGTAAACCTTCTGCCGTTCAGAGGTAGCTCGATTAATTCCAAGGAATTAATCCAGTTATTAAACTCTTTCATACCCCTGGTAACTCTGCCCCCGGAGCTCTTTTCGATCGGGTCTCTAACCTCATTGAAGTCCCCCACTACACACCAAGGAAGGTTGAATTTAGCTTGACACTTAGATAATTCATCATAGACCACTCTTCTTCCCAAGTATCCGTTAAGACTGTAAACACCTGACAAAAGCCATTGAGTTCCGTTAGGCAAACACTATAACACCACTGAAACTGTATGTTCCCCCACCTCTGTCAGAGTTCCTATCCAAGAGTTGGACTCCCATGCTATTAGGATACCTCCAGAAGCACCTTCCGCCCTCCTGAACACAAAATCTGGGACCTTGAAACCTGTGATGTTTTTGACCAAACTCGTTTCAAAAACTTCTATCTTAGTTTCCACTAAGCATATAATATCTACCTTCCATCTCTTGATTGCTTCTCTTACTACTGAATGCTTAAGTTTCCCATTCAGTCCCCTAATATTCCAGCACACGAGCTTCATTTGTGACCGCATCCTCCCCTTCTCTGTGTTAGGGAATTTGTGGTAGAAGAAGCACCCACCTCATTTACTAACTTTAGCAGGCTACTTAATTCCCTTGACCCTTTAGGCTTAGGAATTAGATTACCCTCAATGTCTTCATTATTTTCCCACAATTTCCTGTAATGCCCTGTTTTCCCCTTCAAATCTATTCCCAGGACCTCTGGCCTTGGCTAAAAGATCTTGGTCTGTCAAATTTTCTAGCAAAGTAAGTGGCATAAACCCCTTCCATTCCTCTTCAATAACAGATGATCCCTTCCTTTTACTGCTTTCCATTTTTTGCGCCTCCGAGTATATTGCCAGTTGTGAAAAGGACAAAGGAATAGGGAAATTGGGGGGGTTCTGCAAAAGTAAATTAGGCGTACCTGGAATTTGATCCCCCAGTTCTGGCATTCCTCCAGTCACGGCTTTCTCCCCTTGATCTGCTCCGCAACTTTGGGTACTTGCGTGCTTCCCGCTCAAGTCGAAGGAAACAACTTTCCCGCTTCCACGACGGTGTTGTTGCTCGTTCCCTAACCTCGCCATTGAAGACGGTGTCCCTTCCACTCGCAAATTAGAAGGCTTTGTCATGGGGAACATCTTCTCCGTCATCTTCACCTCGGACTCAGACTCCCGTCGCTTCCGGAAAATCCTAACTGGCCTTCCCCGCTCCCCCCTTAAACCTCGCCGCACGCCTTTGATAACCTTACTTGCTAAATGATAAACCGCTCCTTGCTAATTGGGATCGCACATGTCTTTATACGGTCCCGTGATTACTTGAACTGGTTCAATTTCAGACCCCTCCCGGTTCAACTCACTGATTCTAGTTGAACCGTTAATTGACATGTCCCCGTATCCGACCCGGTTCACCATCTGAGCCGTCGTCTTCAACCTCTCGCCAGCCGATTCATCCTCTGACCTGCTCTGTTTCCTGTCAGTCATTATGGTTTCTTTTTCCCCCTTATACTCTTTATACGCATCTACAACCTCCCGGTATGTCCACTCCTCCTCCCTCGGCTTACTCACTGGAAGACTATCCTCTTCAATTTTAGTCATAAAAGATTGTTCTTTCCATCTGAGCTTTATAACTTGCGGTAGGGACAGAGATTGGTCCACATTGAGAAGTATCTTCGCATGCTGCAAGTTCTCCCAATGTATCGTATCCCTATGCACCTTCTTCAAAACCCTGAGTGTTTACGCAACAGCTTTAAATACCTCTACGTCCCAGAGGTTTAACGGAACCCCAAACACCTTACACCAGACTTCACGACTATCTTCAATCATAACCGTATTATAATCTGGCGACCACCTCTGCCAGACAAATTCCACTCCTTCCACCCTTGACACGTCAATATTCTGAAGCTTTAAAAAATTTGAATCCGACCAATGAACCAAAAAAATACCTTTCTGAAGACATTGAATCTTCCACGCCTTAGTCACAGGTTTTAAGGAGTGGAGAAAGCCTTCCAGTACCTCTGATGATAAGGTGCCCTTCATCTCCACTGCCACTAAGGAAGAAGATAGAAATTCTTCATTCCGTTTAAAAGACGGGCACCATGGCGTTTCTATCACTTTTGAGACCAAAGGATCCTGAGTGCTTTTGAAATCGAACCAGGACGGCGCAGGTGGCTTCTTCTCCTTGACAATGGTTCCTAGGCATTGGTAGCTTTTGTGACCAAGGCCCCAGCAGTTTCTGCACACCAGCGCGTTCCGGCATTGAGACGCCCTGTGACCTCTCTCCAGACATCGAAGACAGCTGATTCTATCATCCATTGCTCTATCATATGTTCCTCCAGCTTGAGAAAACTTCCCTACAAGAGAAGATTCCCCATGCGAACCTACCTTAAACTTCTCCTCTCCCCTTTGTCCTCCTCTTCCCTTCTCCACAGGCTCCCATCGCTCTCCTACTGCGTCCTCTCTCCCGCCCATCGCTCTCCTGACTCACTTTTTGTAGCAGTGCAAAAGAATGTATCTTGAAAATCTCCAACTTTGATTTTACATTCCTGGGCAACTTAGATTGTAGATTTCAAAATCCCTCTCCATATGTGTGACATAGAAGTCGTACTCCCACTGTGTAAGTAGTATTTCCAACTCTTATCATAGTTCTTAGCCTGAACCATAGGTTTTCAGAGTTGTATGTCATGAGACAACAGCTCCCGAAGCCACTTTCCTAATAGGGTTAGATTCATTGTCACAAGATTCTTGACCCCCAAACCATGTTTTTTAGCTGACCTGGCCTAAATAATCAACATTTAGACCAGGGATTCTCCCTCACAAAGTGAGGTTTCTAGACTTCCATATATGTTTTTTTCCCCCTTTTTGCAGCCTTTTTTTTTAGATCGAAGTTCTTTTTTGGGAGTAATGTTCAATAGTAAGAATGCTCCCTTCAAGATAGAAAATTCAATTTTGTCCAACTATTGGTTTTGTTAGACAATTGTTCCTTCAAACTACTCCCATTGCTTTGTTAGAATCTTCGACTTTCTGCGATTGTTGTTAAGCTTGCGGGAAATTCAATAGCTCAACTCTCCTATCATGCTCATCTTTAACTCTACTTGCATCGACTTTCCAAACTTCTTGCACAAACTTTCATTAGTAGCTCCATAGATCCTAGTCAGAGGATATTTTAGAAGGACATCAAATATCCGGTGAGACTAGTACGGGTTATTCTTGGTCATTTGATAAGGGTAACTCGTCTCATAGTCACTTGTGTGGATACGAGCCTCAATGTGATTACTACCTTTGCCATGAACCATTCTGCCTAGTCCATGTTGTTCCATTCTAAGTCTATCCATTGATTTTGTAAGTTAATCGAAGTCCAATATTAAATGTCATTGGCCAAACCTATAAAAATTTGTCAATGATATTTTCTTTCAATCTATTTGATAGTTCTCATAGGGGACCTCATTTTGCGAGCTCACCTAAAAAAGGGAGAGTGGGTTTGATTCCTTGAGTTGTCGTCTATTGGTGTTGGTTTGGTGGGCTCCTTCTTGGTCTTAAAATTTTCTATCTTCCAACTGTTTGCTGTTTTGTTCATTTGTAACAAAGTTTTTGTTGCTCTGTTGGGAATTAGAAAGTCCTGGTTTTGTGCAGATGGCTGCTAGTGAAAGAATTTTCACGAGACTTCTTTTTTCTATCCTAAATGTGGAATATGAAACAATACATTGTAAATATTTATTCACGAGTATATGTGTACTTATTGTTTTGTTACTCAGGAGTGTAGGAAATGTTTTTTCTGTGAATTGTTTTTCAGCTTTCGTTAAAATGTAGTCTATTTCTTGGTAGGATGAGATGCGCAGCCCCAGTCCGTATATTTATATGAAGAGTATCTAGATATGTTTCTTATTCTTCCCCTCATAATCATAAGTGATCTTTTCATTCTCCTTTTGTCTTCCTTAAATATGTACAAATACTTCTATACAGTTAGGTTGATGATTAAACTATTTTAGGAATGTGAGAGGGAAATAAAGCATAAAAGTTGAGAGAGCTGTTGTAAAACATAAAAGTTGAGAAAGCTGGCACATTGTTCTGTTCCTCATATTACCAGGTGGTATGAATTCTAGAGTCAGTCTATCACTAATGTATTTATGTAATATAGTTCTAAAGATTAAAGAATGTGGCTTGCCATTAGTCCAATGTGTTGTCATAAAGGATTGACTCAAGTTGCAAAAGTGGGGAGTGTATTTTGTGGGTGTTAGGTGGGTACGGGTTAATGAAAAATGCTTTTGATCTTTTCTTGGTCCTGCACACTTGTTTTTAGTCTCTCTTTATACACTTGCTAAATTGCATGCATCACTTCTTGGTGCATTTGTGACCCAGGGAAACTTTCATATGACGTACATAGTTTTAGGCAGGAACATGGTGAGATGGTGTGGTCATTGATTGTTGTTTTTTTTTTTTTTTGCAATTCATTGATCTGACATGAAAACCTTAGACCAACACATTGCACTCTACTAGGGTGCGCTCTGTGGATTAGTTTTTGAGCATGTGCTAAATTTACCCATCAATTTACTAAATTTTGTATTTTTGTTTTGTGTATTCAATATTATCCTTCTATTCATACTTCTTTTTACCTTGATCACTAAACAAGTCGAGGACATAGATGATTACTTCTCATGTGTTTGTGTACATGTGATGTGGCCCATTAGCAAGAACCTTCTTGCACATACTTGCTTTTAATCTGTTTTGTTCGCTTGCTTAATTGCGTGTAGAACTTGTGGTCGATTTGTAACCAAAGGAAACTTCCATATGTCCCACATGGTTTTAGCCAGGAACGTGGTGACATGGTATGGGTCAGCTACCATTTGCTTTTTGCAATGCATCAATCTGACATGAAAACGTTAGAGGAACACTAGTTCTCTAGCCAGAGTGAGGTCTGTGTTTTTATTTCTGTACGTGCGCTAAATTTGCTCTTTAAATTGTCTACCACTTCTACCCTTTTTCTCCCTTTTTGCAATCCAATTGTGTGCATGTTTCTTTAACTTATCATTATAATATTGTGTTTCTGTGTGTATTATGATTTTTTCGGTTCAATATTTCCTTTAGGGATTTATGTTAAATATTAGGAATCCTTACGTCCAGAATCCAGAGAACATGCAAGTGTCACAACAATTTATTCTCTGGTAATTTCTTGCCCTACTATTTATCTTGTTGTGTTCATGAGTTATGAAGGTCCGTTGTTCTAGTTATTTGACACAAGATAGTACTAAATTTATTGTTTCGTCCGTGTTTGTAGATTCAATATTATCGTTAACTTGGATCATTAACTTAGATTCAATGTTATCTAAATTTGACATTAGATCATTAACTTAGATTCTCATGGCTTCGTGAGTGCATCATGTAAACCATCAAGAAGAGCTTTCTTGCATGTGTTCACTTGAGCTTTCGTGCAAGTCAAGAACTTTACTTTTACTGGCTCTCTTTAGTCATCACCATCGTGCCTATACCACCACTATGTGTTATTCCTTCCATTTGGCTGCCTAAGATATGTAGATCCAACTACCTTGAAAATTTTGTGATGGACTGCCTATATTCATGATACCTTTGATGTTGGACGGCTTATGGAAATTGACCAACTCGTTTGATCTCCAGCCACTTAAGTCAACTTTTCTTCAACCTCTTCTTTGGCTTTGTGTTGCCTACCATTTTCCACTTCCTTTGAAGGTAGGACAAGAATCCTTGCTCTTCCTCCTCCTAAGCATCCTGATCCACCATTGGCCATGATTCCATATCTGAATCTTTGTCATTTACTCATTCAGCTCAATGATTTTTCATCTTTATCATTTCAAATGAAGGGCCAATATCCCTCTTATTGTCACACAACTCCATTTGGTTATCTACCATTTCAAAACCACAACATGTTTACCTAACCAACTTCTTTCCAATTGTTTTGAAATCTCTATATTCTCATTTTTTTTCTCTTGTTTCTCTTACTTTGTATCTCATTCTTTTACATTTTTTTCTTCTTCATCTTCTCTTCTTTGTTCTTCTGACACCTTTATATTTTCTACACGTTTTCCTACTTAGTTCTCATTGTCCTTTGCGCTGGTCCGATCCACATTATATGATCTACTTTTTGTCAGGCCATTCATCTAAACATGTCTTCCTTCTGCAGGCAAATTTTTTTATACAACACGTATTTTTATAATGGTTAAATGATGTTTATGAGCATTTTCATTTTCGGAGCATTTCATTAGATGTTTCCCTCTCATTAGGTAATAGTTATTTTTAAGATTTTCTTTAGCATCATAATTGCCATGCCATAAGTATAAGAATATGATTACCAACGTCACTTTTCTCAAAGTGATTGTCAACAAGATGGGGCCTTGGTTTGTCATTGTTGAGCTTCAAGACCTATCTAAAAAAATTATTTCATACTGAATTGCATCATTCAATTGCATGTTATCCACATGTAGAAACTCAAGTTGGAGTCACCAATAAAACTCTCACCAATTCCTCAAGAAAGCTTGCCATTCTTACAACTTTTTAGATAAGCGGGAATGTGTAGTCATTGAAACCTTTTGACCACGTTCACAGAAGAATTTTAATACATTGTGAGAAACAAATGATTGAGAGTAAATTTAAAGTGGGCGATATAGTGAAAAAGAAAACTTGGAAGATGATTAGGCTTAAAAGATAAATTGTAATCAAATTGAGAAGTATTGTCTCGACAATGTCCAGTGGATGTTAATGGGGGTAAAGTCATGTCATCCATGGCAGGTCATAGGTAGGCGTTGGCCAACATGGTGCCACGATCCTTTAATGACACTCATTTGAAGTCCAAATTCCCTCTTCATGCTTCAGGGAATGACTCCAGCAAACTCTCTCTCTCTAACTCGTCCTTTCCACCGTATCTCTCTCTATCCCTCTTCCTCACTCACTCATCATCCTCAATTCCATCACCACCTCCATCACCCCACTCTGCAGTTGGTCTTCAGCGTGGAGGCCGGCCCGTTCGACATCTTCTCCAGCAAGCTCGTGGTATTGAAGACACATTCCTTGTGTTGTCATCGTCGTCCCCGACATCTCCACCACTGTCTAGGCACACCTACAACACTCAGTGCCTTGTTCACAACACTGTTATGTGTCGCTTTAAGCGTCGGTGAGTGGCGACATCCTATTTTCCCCTCCCTACGCTCACACCCCCTAGGTGGGGCGTATTTTTTTGTACTTCTGTGATCATCCCCTCCCCGAGTCCACCCTCCTTGCATGGTGGTTTGAAATTAGATGTAACAACAACAGATTGAAGCTCCATCAGCATTGTGCACCATTTGTCAATGTGTGCATCCCCGTGTGTCCACGTCTTCGAGCGGAGTTGATCTTGCAGATCGGCTTGGTAAGTGGTCGACCCCTTCTCCTAGTTAGTTCTGTTAGCTTAGTATCTTACTCAATTTCATGTGCCGTGAGTGAGTGAGAAGGTCTACTTCTACCTAGTATTTGTGCGATTGCTACTAGGAGAGAAAGTGGATAGAGAGAACCTGTTCTCCGTAAGCACGCAGACCTGCCAAATTGGTTTGGCCTTTCCCCTTTAAAGGGTAGTTCCACCACTACCTTGTCCTTCTCGCCCCTCTTACTATTCACGGGGCTGAGAGCCTTCCAATCATCGTCGATCCTTTACGAGGATTACTGATCTCAGGTGTAAAGTTTCCATATTCACGACGAGATTGAGTGTTAGATTATTCACTTGCTATCCCATCATCATAATGTGATCCCCCTATTGTGTTGTACATCAAATTTCACTTTTATTTAAAAAACCCAACAAAAAATTTGAAAGAATATTAATATTTTTGAAACACTAGCTAGACGGGGACTTTCTAAATAAAAGCTAGATTAGAGGTAGTTTTTTTTTTGAAACAGAGAGCTATTTGTAGTTTTCGCTAAATTAAGTGGATTGACCCAAAGGAAATTATTAGCTTCTTGGTTTTAATGGCTTATACATTTATTATTAGCTTCCTTGTTTTTTAGTGTAGAGTAGGGGTGGGAATAAGAGAAGAAAAAATTTGTGCTTACCTATTCATTTAGTCTAGTTGGTTGATTTCAAATTTGCTATATGTTCCCTTCGAGCAAAAACAAGAAGCATTTTTCAGTTTTTGTCCTCGTATCTACTTAATTTAAGTGAGCACCCGGATAATCTCTCTATTTAGTGAAATATCCTCGTAATTTCTCTTTTATTTGAAAAACACCATCGAAAACTTGAAAAAAAAATGTGACTGTTTTGAAAAAAAAAATCATGTAAAAGGAGCATTCTTAAATAAAAGCTAGATTATAGAGCTTCTATTTAACAGGTTTGGCATCTGGTTTGAGGACAAGTCAATTTTCAACCAACTCAGGATTTAGTCCTGACATGTCCTCATAAGATCATGCAAACCCATCGGGGAACTCTTTGATCCTCTTCGGTACCAAGGTTGATTTCCTTGGTGGGTTCATTGACGGCAAACGAGGGCTCATTGAACCACTTCATTCCACTCACAAACGATTTGGCTAAGTCATCTTCTTCTTCAAAGCAATCTCCATCCTCATTTCACAAATCTTATAGACTCCAAGACCATCATTTGGCTCCCCTTCTATTGGTTCTCTTGATATATTAATAGAATCCAATTGAAGAAATTTTGACAATTGTCCTAATGTAATACATCTCCTAGTTAATTCTTGAATAACCTAAAAGGAACTTGTTTACCCCTACCCCTCCTAAAAGAGTATTTTAAAAAATATTTTTTAAATTTTCTTAGAGGCCCAACCTGACCTATATGATCCGATTTTGGATCAGAAGACCCTCCAATAACGGATTGTATACATAGGACAAAATGAGCACCCCAAAAAAATGACAAAAATATTTCTTTAATTAAAATATTGGCAGGAGCTTGCTTCTCTTAGGTTGACCTAGACCTCGGACACCCCAAGACTAATCATTGGTTGTTTGATTAAATTTTAATGTCAAGTTAAGGTGACCGGATCTTTGTCGAGTTGAGTTGGGTTGAAAGGTCAGGGATGGGAGAGTTGGATAATTTTAATTTAGAATTTAACATACATTGCTAAAATTTGTTTTCCTTATCCGTCTGAACGAGAAATTAAGTTATATTGTACGTGTTGAGTCATATACTTCTTAGTTGCTTTATTAAGATAGATAATTAGTTTAACTTATTCATCCAGTAGAAAAGTTTGGCAGTAAGAAAAGTCAAATCATATAAGCTAAATTGGATTAGGATATCAATGAATAGAAGTGTTGCACCCCTCAGATTGATTTTAATGGAACAAATCACTTATAAGTATAATAGATGTTATTGATAAGTTTGAAGATAATTAAAAGTTCATTTTTATATTTACAAGGTCATATTGCCAAAAAAAATTCTTTAAAGGATATGAATGTAATAAAATTTTTTGGGCTGCAAATACTATTTTTCTCTATTAGAATGACCCAAAAAAATTCTCAAAAATCAAATTTGAATGAGAAGTTCAAAACCCAATCATGTGGATATTGGTCGACTAGAGGCAAGACTCGCCGACCAGTATTAGTGCTAAGTCTAACTGAGCTGGCCTAGTTGGTCAGCTAGTACCAATGCTCAGGTAACCTTGAGCCTACACATTGGTCGACCAATCTTGGACCTGGTTGACCAATACCAATGAGGTCTGCTTGGCATGTCTTCACCTGCATTGTTTCTGGATGCCTAGTCTTGGGTCCTGGTCAATCAGAATGACGAAGCGGCCATGTGAATAGGCAGATTGACACGTCCTGACACGTCCTTGGTCTGTCCAATGGAAGGACAGTTACATAGGATGTCGTTTGACCCAAGGACTGACACCCCAATTTTTTCTCCTATGATAATACACTATGTCTTAATGTTTCTTAGTACTTGAAGTCTTTTTTTACAGGGATATTTTTTTCTTTTGTATTCAACCCATCACTATCACCTTTTTACCTACCACAATGAGCTTTCCAAGGTGACTACTTGTAGGTTTTTTTTTTTTTCAGTAAGTGACATCACATGCTGGCCTCTTCCTAGCCAGTACACATGGAAGCCATAGAAGAATTGTATTTAAATCAACCTTGGATTCTTGTGTTGAAACTTTTTAGAGGGAAAACACACTTTTTTCTACTTACCACTCAACGATTAAGGCTTCCTTTTGGCCTATAAAACGGGACAACTATGGGCTGTTTCAGCCAAGGTTGGCAGTATCGGTACCGGTACCGGCCGGTACGACCGGTACGGGCTTACAAGGGCCCAAAAAAATCAGAAAAAAAGAAAAAAAATTAGAAAAAAATCTGAAAAAATAAAAAAAAAATCAGAAAAAAATAAAAAAATGTAAACAATTAATTGCTATGTGTTGGGTGTGACAAAGGTGGGTTAAGACAAAGAAGTACACATAACACATATTAAATGACTATTTTCATACACATTAAACATGAAAAATATTATGCTAATGTACTAAACATTTACAAATAATAAATGTTAACGAAATCAAACGATCCTTACCTATGAAAAATATGAGTGAGTATACTAATATGGATAATAACCCATAGATCCTTCTGATTCGTCATCTGGTTGCTGTTGTTGGTATCCATAATAAGGTTGCATATGTTCCTTATATTCACCATAACTAAACAATGATGCAGCCAAGTCGTGCATCCCTCTTTGAATCTCTCTTGGAGTATACGCTTGTTGACTTGATGAAATTCCAGAATCATGATGGAAAGAAGCAATATGAGGATAAGGTGAAGACTCTGACCCATAACTGCTACTGGGTGCATGGAATTGAAAGTCTTCATACTCTACTCGATCTCCCCAGCTATACATGCATGCTTCTTATTGGCCACCTCCATAACCTGACTGCTGTCCATACTGACTTTGTGAATCATAATCTCATTGACTTTCATTTTGTCCTCTTCATGTGTCAATATGCAAGGAGAAAGAAGGTGCATACACTCCGCCCTCGGTAGTAGCACCTCCAGCTGCACCAGCATCATCACTAAGAGACTGTCCCATCATTATCATCATCATCTTGATCATAATCAACAATTAACTTTCTCTTGACATTACTTGATTTTTTCTTTTGTGATGCCTGTTTTTGTTGGTTTTGTTTTCTTTCTAGATCCTTTTGCCAGTTGACCCGATCGAATAATCATTTTCCTCATAGTGTATGACTCACATAACTTTGTTTCATCTCATCAATCGCATGATCGTCTCTGGCAGCCAGATTAGTCCTCTCACGTGTAGATGTACTCATTCTCAAGAATGTTGGTGGCCCAACCATTTTAGGAGTGACTGGCCTACTATCTGATTTTGAGTGTTTAGTAGGCTCAAGCTCAATATCAGGTGCAAATAAAGGCACATGCTCAGTCTGACTCTGATGCTCATATGAAAGAGGAGGTGAATTTTCTTTTTGTCTTTTTGAGGTTCTTAATTCTGGATCTCTAGCAACAGCTCCATCTAGTATGCCCTCTACCCATTCTGTATTATCAGGATCAAAAACTGGCTCATCGACTGTTGCTCGTATCTCAACCTAAGTTTATAAGGGATTATCATCATTAAATAAGTCTTTCACATCAATTTGGCCAACAACATCTTCTGCGTGCCCTGCAACTCGTTTCTTTCTCAATTGTTGTCTCAACCGGATGTTTTTGATCCTCAATCTCATATTGTAATGGCAGTACACCAATTTGTCCAATCGTTCAGCCTTTAATCGATTACGAATTTTTGAGTGTATAAGGTTGAACGTGCTCTAGTTTTTTTCACATTGGCTTGCCGATGTCGTCTGACTCAAAATCCTCCCTGTAATGGAAGCAAATGGATTATAACACCTATCTCTGTTATACACCATTATCCACCATTCAGTTGTGCCATCATTAAAAAAAATAAAAAAATAAATCAATGTATGTACTCGTTTCTTATGCACATATGACAAACAATGCAATCACTAAGTGTACCTGGGTTCACTTTCTCTACGGCAATTTGTACAGAGTCTTCATTATATGTCTCCAGCCTTAGCCTGTTAGCCTGCATTTACAAAGATGGAATTAACAATTAATATAATTCATGGACTCTTCAAAATACAAGTAATTGGATAAATCTTAAAGTCAGATCTTCACTAAGTATACCTGTCTCTCTGTCTCAATTCTATCTTCTATTGTCCTTGACAAGCGTGCAATCACATTTAGTGTACCATGGATCACCTTTCCATCAATGTGCACTTGACGACTGTACATTACTCGAGGATTTAAAAAATAACCTACATTTAGGTAGATAATTACTAATGTCAATTTAATAAATAATCTCTCATATAACAGTATAAGATTTCACTTACCAGTTGCATACAAGTCGTGGTGTAATGTGTTTTCCCATCTGACATCAATAAGGTCCCACCACTTCATATAAGTGTTAGGAAATGCGTTCTTGATGTGCACCTTAGCAATGTCAATTGCCTCGTACAAATATCCCATGTAATTCTTATCATCTCCATCCACTAATTTTAACACCTGTACGAGAGGTTACACCAACTTCATATAAGTTTGCATATTACTCTAAAATATTTTATTCTCTATGATTGTTCCTACTTCCAAATGTTTAGATTTAGATTCATCGGAGATAGTCCGCATATACTTAAAGAACTCCATATTAAACATAAACCCTTTGATCTCATTCCTGAATTTGTGCAAAGATTCTAAAGAAATAAAATTAGATGCAAATCTTGTAGGTCCTGCATCAAGTCCGAACTATGTGCTGTACATGGGACCTAATAAAGGTGTTTGCGCTTGTCCATTAACTTCTTCTCTGCAGTTTTATAACTTGGTTTATTATCGGTGACCACTTGGACAACATTTTTCTCTTCAATTTTCTGCACCATCTGATCCATCAAACCAAATAAATATTTGGCGTTCTTTGAATAGTTTGATGCATCAACAGATTGCCTCTGTACTCATTAGTCAGTGAGGCCAACATATAACACTAGGTAAGGGGTGGCATCTTCCTTGTGCTTCTCATGAAGAAGGATTTTCTCCTTTCTCAGCGTCATCAGCATGTAATTGGGATAAAGGCTTTTCAAGAACGCAGGCTATCTTCTTAGCGGTGAGAATAATTCTCAAATTTATGAGCCAATCACTGTAGGTAGGACCAGTAAGCCTATTGGCATCAAGTATGTGTTAGGCAATTTGTGCTTATATATTGAGCAATCTGCGTCTATATGTTGTTCCCATATTTTGGCGATAACAAACAATAAAAGTGTTAGAATAAGTACTATTTGCGTTCCCCTTGATAGCTAAATTGAAATGTTTGATTCATGGATAGTTTATTATGTTTTGGACTTAATTGATTTCAACAGTCCTATGATCCTTCGATTATAAAGTCAACTAATAAATCAATTAAATCTCTATTATTAACTGATTATTAGTTTGAATTTTATGATCCTGTGATTATACACTTAATTGATAAATCAATTTAAGTCTCCATTATTAACCGCTTAGTAGTTTGAATGCTATGATCCTGTGATTTTAGACTTAACTGATAAATCGATTAAGTATCTATTGCTAATCGTTTAACTGACTGGTTTTAATTATTATCTAAGATTAATCGATTTGACTTTTATTTGATTCCATATCGTTAAATCGATTATGTGTGAAGTCTCGATCAACCTGCGATTTTACTTAATCGATTATGTGTCTAAATAGTCAGTTCAATTACAAAACTAAAGATTTCCAAATCAATTAACATTACTGAGTTCTATTCAATTACTGTTGATGGCTCTTGAAAAGGAGTACAATAGTGTAACCTAGTTAGAAAAATTTTAAGGTCTCTCTTAAGCCAGTGGACTCCAAAGGTGACTGCAATTGAGGAAGCAAATGACTTCAACAGTCTAAGCCTGGAAAAGCTCATTGAATCTCTTATAGCTAATGAGACTAGCATGCAAAGTTGTTTGGACCTAGGCTTAGATCTCTCCTATCATATTCTTTACTTTTCTTTTTATTTATTTTATTTTGGAGAAATATAGGTTGGTTTTATTTACTTTGTTTCTTGGACTCTGAGAGCTTGGGATTACCTCTAAGGAGTTGAGGACTTTAGATCAAGCGAAGATCTAAGTATATGACATCTCTCCACTGACCTCGGTCAGTGTTAATTACATCGAGCAATTGCTCAACGACCCTTGATTAACCGTCCGTTGATGCCCTTGTAACATACTGTAAGGAATCATCTTAAAATACGCAGCGGAAACTACTATACTCGAGTGGTAATGTTGTTGGGATCGAAAACAGACCGAAATTAAAAACATGAAGAATTGTTCTTCACCTTTGCTGGGTTTCAAGTCTCCCATGCGACGTACCGATGTGCTAATCGCGCAGGAGCACAATCTCTATAGGTATCCACACGAGCTCCCAATGTAGACGAGTTTCTCTCTTCGGCTTGAAGACGTCGACCGGATCTCAGAACCTCCACCATGCAGTTGAAGAGGAAGAGAAAGAGATAGTAGACTTAGGCTTCTTCAAGGGAGAGAGAGAGATTGAAGAGAGAAGAATTGTCATGGGTTGTGTGATGTGTATGTACCCTTCACCTTTGGCCTCTTATTACTCTCTTGTTAGAATAAGAGAGATAATGCCAAACATTAATTCTCATAATTATCTAAGAGCTTGGCCTAAGATAATTTTCTCGGTAAATATTTTATAATTATCTTATGGCTTTTCATAAAAATTCAGATAATATAATATTTAATAACTCTCGCTGTCTTTCAAGAACTCTTATGTGTGTGACCCTCTAGGTCCATATATCAGTTTGGTTTCAGGCCCACTAAACTTAAAACTATTTTTTAAGTTTAGTAGTTATTAATTTATTATTTAAACATCATATGTTAAATAATTAATTCAATAAATAAGTGAATTATCATTTAATGATAAATCCACTAGACCTTCTGACCATGAACGGCATCAAACACTACCTTATGATCCATAAGATATAAGGCATGTCATTCCTTTTGTTGAACTTTTCCGTCTGTCGATACCGCACATATTTAGTCCTTCACCCATCTAATGCCCCAACAACGCAAGGGTATGGTTTTATCGTCAAACCCCTTAAAGTATTGTCCGGATGAATTCCAGTGCTTAGTTAACTTCTAGATAGACACCTCTTTTAGTTGGCCAGAGATTTCTAAGTGCATATCCATAAGGCATTCACTCTCCAGTAGTATACCAAGAATGAGTGATCCTTGTTGTTCACTCAATTTCCTTCGCAACCTTTCCACTATGTTTGAAAGACTTACTATCGTGGACCTAATGGCTAAAGTTCATAAGTTAGAAATCAAGACACAATAATCTACAAGTAAGGTATCTTTCGTGACTCAGGTATAAGGTCCAACTGTGCTATTGTAACAACTGAATACGCTGGTTGACAGTTAGGTATAATAATCATCTAGGAATTCTTATTCGAGTATGTTCAGTGAACTTATTCTCTAATAAGCACTCATAATTTTGTCATAGTGTCACCATGCAACTTGTGCCAATCTTCACGGATATTTGATGTCCATCTCAAATATCCTATAATCGAGAAGAATTTAAGACAAATGTTTATAGAAGATTGATCTCACTATTATAAGCTCATCATGATTCAATACCCTTTACATATGTCTACAGACTTCATTACGATAGATAAACATACAAGAACCACATGATGAAAAATGTGCCTTTATTAAAATATTGAATTAGAATGTACAAATTGAATTTATGAATTAGAATGTGCCCACTCAATTCTATCATTCTCCTATTTGGACTAGAGCCAATCACCCATATGTTTAAGTCCCATTGACCTACGGTGACGTTCAAAATTGTTTTGAGATAATGGCTTAGTCAGGAGATCTGCTACATTATCAACGGAAGAGAATTTCTCAACCACTATATCTCCCTGGACGATAATCTCACGGATCAGGTGAAAACGCCTCATAATGTGCTTTGACCTTTGATGTGACCTTGGCTCGTTTGCTTGAGCAATTGTCCTATTGTTGTCATGCAATAACATGATAAGATCTGAAATGTTTGAAACTCTTTTAAGAGCATAGATGAACTTCTTCATCCAAACCGCCTCCTTTGTCGCTTCAGTTGCAACAATGTATTATACTTCAATCGTCGAATCTATAGTTGTTTCTTGTTTGTAACATTTTCAACTCACTACACCTCCGTTTAGTATAAACACAAATCCAAATATGGATTTGTTGTCATCCAAATTCGACTGGAAGCTTGAGTCAGTGTATCCTCGAGTTCAAAGTCGTCTCTTCTATAGATGAGAAATAGATGCTTAGTCCTTCTCAAGTATCTAAGGATACATCTCACAGCCTTCCAGTGTGCCTTACCTAGTTCAGCTTGATATCTACTAGTGATGCTAAGTGGATGGCCATGTCAAGTAACATATGTTAGCAAAGAAGATCTTTTGACAAGGGCATTAGTGGCCGACCATTGAAAAAGATTGTGTGGGATATGTCTGTACATGTGCCAAATGTCAACTTCATGCTGACAAAATTCATTTCCCTGCATCTTCACTCTATCATTTGTCCTCCTCATGGCCTTTCTCCATGTGGACATTCGATATCGTTGGTCCCCTTGGTGATCCTAACTCCTCAATCAAATAAAAATCATTCATTCTCACGGCAATAGAGTCTTTCATTAAATGGGCAGAAGCTAAAGCGTATGTGGAGATCAAAGCGTCTACAATATGCAAGTTCATCATGAAGAACATAATCACTAGGTTTGAGATTTCAAGCACCATCGTCACTGACAAAAGATCTCAATTTGTTGCTCAAAAGCTTAAGGAGTTCCCCAATAGGCATAACATTGCAATGCATCATTCTTCCCCATATTATTCACAAGACAATGGTCAAGCGGAGGTCACTAATAAAATCTTAATTAAAATCATTAAGAAAACATGTCAATCTACTAAATATGCAGACTGGCCAAAAAAGCTGGTAGAGATTCTATGGGCTTACCGAATTTCAATTTGCACTCCCATTGGGCAAACTCTATATTCCTTAATATCTGGAATGGAGGTAGTTGTTCTATATGTGATCCTCATTCCGTCATTAAGAGAACAATTGGACAATGAGCTTCATGTTGATGAGCATAGTTATGCGCTCCTTACTTTGTTGGAACTCTTGGTCGAGAAGAGATGGGTTGCTGCCATTTACGCTCGGGTATATCAAAATAGACTCGTACAATTGTATAAAAGGAAGGTTATCGAAAGGAAGTTCAAAGTTGGTGACACGGTGGCTAATTTTTTTTATTTTTTTTGTAAAACTTGGTTGTCTTCGCTCTAAGCTTCAGCGTAATTGGGAGGGTTCGTATGTCATAACAAATGTTTTTCCTGGGAACGCTTATAGGTTGGTTAATGCCGAGGGTCATGAATTATCTCTTCCTTAGAATGATCTTTACCTTAACAAGTATTATCCTTGGATCAAGTGTGTCAATCAGTATGGTTTAAAGATCAGTGGAGTCAGAAAAGTTGAAATCTAGAATTCCCTCTTTACTCTTTGGTAGTCAATTTAGGAGCATATTACACACACTCATGTTTAGTTCTAACTTCAAAGAATAATAATCCATCCATTAGAATCTATTTCCAAAGAGAATTAAATCAAAACATTTATCTTTCTCATGAGGAATACATTGTTCTTACCTCTTATGTCTTATCTTAAAGTTGCGTAGAAGAGGCCTTATGCATGACCCCAAAGCCTTCTATATATTCTTTTGGCTTCTTAATACTACCCAAATTAAGCCTCTAAAGTTGCTAAGTCGACCTCAAACTGTAGCTTCCTTAACTAACAAGTTAAAGCGTTCCGATTCAAACTAAGAATTCAGATTTTCGTGCAGAATGGCTTTCCTCCCATAAATTCCCTCATATTTGACCTATTAAACGTCGAAATTAGCTTTTGGTCCTTCTAACAATGTCGTAGTATTTTATATCTTCTTTTGAACCATATATGTCATATCATTTTGAACTTTGGTGCGTGAAGTTATTGTATTGGCAAAACAACACTTTCTCAGAGTCTTCACATCCGAAAATTTGACAAGTGTTGGAAACCAACTAGTTTCTTAATTGGATCATTAATGGGTTTATTGGACTTCTTTAGACTTAACTAATGGCTCACTGATTCTAAACCTATTATTATATTATTAAATAAATAATAAATAGATTTAAATTATTTTAGCCTATTAATTGACGTAATTAGGCTTATTTAAATTTAATTGGACTTAATTAACTTTGTCCCATTAACAAATTATTGGGTTTAAGATCAAGGTATAACAATTACGGTCCCTTAGGTCGTACCGCTCCTTAAGCTAGAGGAACTTATATCTAGGAATGAGGTGGAACCTTATGGGCATAAGCTTATAGCTGAAAACTTCTTGCTTAGACAATTTCATTCTCTTCTAAGCTATTGTAAACTCCCCCCCTGCCTACTTCCCACTGGGATTCAAAATCCCTAAGTATACGAAGTACGATGGTACAATTTTTATCATAGGCGATTAAGGAACCAGGATTTAGTTTTTGCTGTTTATTGGGTGTAGGGCAGATGGCCATGAGTGTTTGGTGCTAGGTTTTTTTGAAGCTTAGAGTGAACAAATTTGCACTTTCCATGGAAATATATGACCATCCATATTGAGTCTTTGGTGCTAGGTTTTTATAATCCTCATGTCTCCTCACTCATCTTCTAATCTCATATGTTATCCTTTTTTTAAAGGCTGATTGGTTCTATAATGCTAGATGGACAGAGGATATATGGAAGGTTCATATAATGCTAGGCATGCAACATATAGTGCCAGGGTTCAACGTCCAGGTTTTCCAATCCTTGCTGTCCATTACATGTTGTCTGTCTTGATCCGGATATTAACTACTTCAATAAGGGTGACTGTTGTACTTTGCTTTTGTGCATTCTATCATTGTTGCATGACAGTGCATGTTCAGTCTTCAATGCTATCAGAAACTTCTGTTTTGGATTGTGCATACAGATGTAGCGTGTTGGGAAATCATGATGGTGTGAAGTTACCGTATCCTTCTTTTGGTGTGAATCCTCTCTGTAGCTGTGAAAGTGACTATTTTGTCTATTCTCATGAAGGTTTCTTCTTTCAAAGTTAAGCCTCTCTTCCTTGTCCTATTTCTATATTTGCTTAGACCACTATGAAAGGAGGAGCATTGAGTGAATTCTATAAATTTAAGAGGGCAATAAATCAAACAGGAATCAATGGCTCCAATTTCCAATGGAAAGCAGCTTGACACATTCCAAACAGAATGCTATATCATCCAAGTAATAGAGTTGCAAAACGCAATTGCTGATCTTTTCTAGATGCATCCCTTGAGGTGATTGTGAGTTGTGTCAGCATGCTTTGCCATTAGTCATTGTAATATTCTCTTATTTCATTGTGCAGCTGTAATGCACTCAAATGGATTTGAATATCCCAAAAAATATTAAATTAGGTTTTTTTACACGTAAGCTTCTGTAGTCTTTTGATATACAAATAAGTCCTCCTAATCTGACAATTTACAAATATGTCCTCACAATCGCAACTTTCTTACAAATACAGCCCATGAGTGATTGAGTTCGGGTTGGCCCCGACCTTTTAGGGGCTTATTTCTAACCTTTATGGACCTTTCACTAATTCATAGTAGATTGTGGGGGGCTTATTTATAAATAGTTAGATTAAAGGAGCTTATTTGTAATATCAAAAGATTATAGGGGCTTATATGTAAAAATCCTATTAAATTTTACCTATCGGTGTGGAATTTGGCAAGTCCACATTGTTGATAAGATCGTTTTTCACTTTCATTTTCTTTCTTTAGTTCTTCTTAAAGTTTTTAGCTGAAAATCATTCTGCCTATTTGCAATATAACCTAGCCCATATCTAAAAACATTGCGTATCACCCTTAGAAGTGAGGAGGCCATTTTTCATATTATTTTTTGATCCAAACCGAGGGACACCCTTTTGTTGAGAAAATAGGCCTTACATATAGTACGCCCCCTAGCTCTTATTGCATTAGAAAATTGTTCAGGTTGGAGTAGCTGAGTGAACAACTAGAGTAAAGCAACTTCTATTTGTGTACAGCTCAAATATTAAGATGTTTCTGTATAGTTCTTTGCTACAAATTAGGATGCTCAGGTGGCAGCTCTAATATAACTCATTTGTCAATTTGCATACACAGTGAAAGGACAATGCAAGAGATACATTCTATGGTGTCAATGCTTTATTGTTGCAAGAGAAATTCCGAAGCTTATGCTCTATATTAATAAAAGTGAAAACAGAATTAACACGAACGCTTGTGTTCAATTCATTCACTTGCATATAGGTGAATTTTTTTTGTCCTTATTCTTTCAACTTTGCTGCCACCATGGCACTTGCTAGCGCAGCTACAACTACTAGCAGGTTGTTAAATATATGCTTCTTGGTGCATTAAATGGCAGCAAAGTGATGTGATAGTTCTCAATTCTTTGAATATTTATACACATCAATATCCCATTTTTGCATGATTTGATTTCTATTACTTCCAAGACCTACATTTGGCTATTTGGCATGTAAGTGTCAAGTCAATCTGTAATCATTGAGCAACTTCTTGTCCTCACATTATAGTTGTTTTCCTATGCTTTTTTGCTTGCTTTCTCAACCTTATGCTCTGATGTGTACTTGCTTCTTAGGATAAATGCTGGAGAGATTCCAGGACTCTGTTGTTTGAGGCTTGTGTTGATGAACAAGGCAAGCTCTAGACCTCATCAAATCCTCAAGCTGGTGAGTTTATTTGCTTGGAGTATCTAAAAGCATATTTCCTTTGTCATTCATAGAAGGATTATTCATGCTTTTTTTTTTTCCCCCTGTAACAATGGATTTCTACAGAAAATTGACTCTGCTCCTGAGTTTCTGGGAAAGGAAAACTCAAGTGCCTTTGTTGCCAGTGTAGTATAATTTCTTATGCATCAATTGTTGTTTAACCTTTTTACCCAGATAGTTTAATGTATACTTATGGGTATCATTTTGGCACAGAAATTTGTTGACCTCTTAGGGAGTAAATGAGCATTGGGCATTTCCAGTTGGCATGCACGTGGGTGAAAGAAGGTTGCCACATAAACTGCACCTTGCTCACGTTAGGAACTGTCATTTGCAAGCTAAGGTTGTCCAACTCATTAAGTTTTTTTACTCTGATTGCATTTTTTTTTTTACGATTTTACTTGAGATTTGAGAGGATTAAGTGACGGGGATAATAGGGATGGGGAAGAAAGTAATGTTAGAAAAAGCAGGAACCCAGTGAGTAGTGATGCACAATATTCTGACAGGAGACGAGCGGCTAATGAATGCTTTATAAATGATATTTAAAATTATATAATTTATGTTATATTGTTCGGGGTAGTAAGGGACATGTGTTCCCTACAACTTTTTTCCCTTCTCACCTCTCTCTTCATTGCCACTTCTCCCCGTTGCCATGTTCGGCAAGATTTTCGGCGGCTGCAGGCATGAATCCAGCACCAAATCCTCTTCTCGAGAGCTGCAGCAGGTAGTTCCATTGCCGCGTCCTCTCTAGAATGCACACTGATGAGGCAGAATCCGATTCGGCCCATTAAAATAAGCCCAAACTTAGTTCAGCCCAGCAGCAGCAGTATAAGGCCCTCAGGGAGCCTTCGGCCCATCAGCGGCCGAACAGCCCTCGGCCCGTAAGCGGCACCGTTGCTCCCGGCCCAACAGGCTTCGGCTCGTCAGCGGCCCATCAGCCTACGGCCCAGTAGCAGCCCGGCAGCCCTAGGCCCAGCATGCTGGGCCGGGAGTCATCATAGTCATAAAGTTTTATATATATATATACACACACACATATATACATGTCCATGGTACCATATAACTAGATTCATTACCAAATCATTTTATCCAATCTTCATCATGAAGATTTATTGTTGGAGAAGACTTTCTAGCCTTCTTCTCATGTCTTTTGTAAGGTCATCATTTGAGAGTTAGGCATTGAAGTGTGTCGTCCAATATTCACATTTGTGTTGTATGAGGAGAACCTCTCATTGTAATCGTTTATTCCAGTAAAACAACATGTGGATCATGAAGAAAAATGTCGAAAGTAACACACAAACATGCATATGGTACATGAGATATGCAAGTCATCTTCTTGTGAATCATTCTCCTTTTTATCACACATAAAATTTAACAAGGTCCTTGACACATGCCACTTCCATTCAAGCATTCAACATAAACATAACCTTAATTATGCATGATGTATGTTCACTAGTGTCTTATTTAAATCGTAATTCAACTGTTCTCATTTTCCTAGGATCATAATAATCCTCATATATTATCAGATATATACATACTCTTTATTCCACTATATAAGTATTAGAAAGCGAATCAAGTATCTATTGACGCTTAAAAACTTTATTATAAAATTTTCTTCTTTTTCTTTTATTCTTTCTTATTATAAAACTTCATTATAAACTTCATTCTTTTATTTATTTTCAGAATTAATAGTTACAAATAACATTAAATATTAGCATTCATTTTCAGAATTGATTAATCACCACAAATATCATTTGACCAACTATATTTATTTTCAAAACCACTAATCACCATTAGTAATTAAACGGTTATATTTATTTTCAAAATTTAATAAACACAAATAATATTTAATAACTATTTTCTAATTTATTTCTAATTAATCTGCATTAAATAATTATTTATCTTATTATTTTAAAATAAAAATATTAAATAATTATTTATTAATATTCATAAATGATATTAACAATTAATATTAATTTTCAAAACTAATATTCATAATAAAATATTTAATTTTCATCTTTTTGTTTTTGAACTCGATACTAAATTTTCTTTAAAAATTTAATTTGAATTAAAATAAATATTAAATAGGGAGTATCACCTTACCTTAAATCGAAGACCGCCGCCAGAGCAAAGCCAAACTATCGCCGGAGCCACCTCCGGAACCTCCTTTCTCTCTCTCTCTCTCTTTCTCTCTCTCTCTCCTCTCCCCGTGCTGTCGCCCCTCTTCCTCTCTATTTATAGAAGGGCAGAGGCGATGAGGGGGTCCCCCCCCTTTACTGGGGCAATGGCCCCACATGGGCCACTGCTGGCCCCAAGAACCAGGCCCAATGGGCCCTGGTTCAGCCCCTAGTTGGGCTTTATTTTGGCCTTTTTAGGCCCCTTAAATATGGCCCATTAAGGCCTTTTAATTTTAGCCCATTTAAGCCTAGAATTAGGCTCATTAACATCCTTTAATTAGGGTCCATTTAGGCCCAATTACACATTAAATTTTAAATAGACACTTTTGTATTTAAGTCCCTGAATTTTTATAATTGTGTATACATCCTCATTTCTTTTATAAGCAATTGGTAATGAGTCTTTTTCACTATTTTAAATATGTCTTTTGGATCTTGTATAATTTCATTTAAGACCCTCTAAATATAGTTTTTGACATTAAATCTTAAACTTTTACTAATTGTATTTATACTTTTTAGGGATTTACATATATGCTTCTAAATTTTTGTGGGGTCTTACATCCTCAGGCAGATCGGCAGATCGGTGCATAGAATTGGATCAGACCAGGCCAATCTGATCCGATCGGCTGGTCTGGTCCTTTTGTCCTTGTCGTGAAGCAAGCTCAAGATAGGAAATCGTAGAAGAGGAAGTTTAGTACTAAGACGTGTTATTGGCATTATTAATTATCACAAGGTTTAAAGCCTAAAGAATACCGTGAGGTCGTGGTATTGACTGCCGGCTGTGGATACACATGCAGTGGGTACCAACCCTAGTTTCACGTGATTTCCTACTTTATGGACTTTACCAGTTTGGAGAGGGGAGGAAAATGCTTGAGAGATGTTTGGTGGGCGTACGGTTTGGGGTACTGGTGACACGAGGCTCGATCTTGGGTTCATGGGTTTACTTTCGGTATTCAAAAAAAGAACAAGGTCTAAAGAATTATTCAAGATAATTTGGCATTAAAAAAAAAGATGTCGATGGTATGCTTAATGGCAGGTTGGATTGAATTCCTGGAGACATTTCCATGTGAACAGGATTGCATCAACATAAATTTTATAATTTGCTTTGCTCAGGGTACTAAACTAAATAACTTAGTAGTGTATAACAGGTGAAGAGTTATTCTATTAAGAAATAGGTGTATAATAGGTGAAGAGTTATCAATTTTGATATAGTATTAGTTTAATATTAATATTTTTACGACTTTTTTTGAAGTAAATAAGGTAGTACAACCAATTTTATTTAAGAAATAAATAGAAGTAGTACAACAGGAGTAGAAGGTAGGAGAGGTTCCTAACCTTCAAAAGAAAACTGAAACTACTACATCTAGGGGAAATAAAATTGGAACTGCTTACAGTTGTTGTATTGCCTTAACCCAAACGTCCACAGCAATACCCAACAAAAACCTGCTCCAGTGAAAACATATATTGCTGCTTGGAAACATATGTTTTCTACATGTATTATGCTTCCTCTGAATATTTGCTCATTCCTTTGCTTCCATATGCTCCAATATATAGCATGGAGAATGAGAAGAAACATTTTTGCTTGAGAATTTGATCTTCCTGACTGCCGATACCTTCTAAAGACCTTCCACATATCATCAATAGAGTCAAAGTTACGTTGACATTCCATAATCAGGGATATTATCTCTTCTGAAACAACAAGCACAAAAATTCTCTACTTTTATGGGGGACTTAACTTTCCATGTTTCTGCATATTTATTATAAGTTGGGAGACTGACTTCAATCAACACATATAATGCTTTCACTGTGAAACCACTGCTGCCATTGCACAGAATCCTTCATATTGATGATATCAATCTTGACTTCAGACAGGCATTGTAACAGCTCCATATACATTCCCAATTCAGCGCCTTCCAAATTCCTTCTGAGTGTAATGTTCCAATGTATATCTCCCCCATGAAAATAGTTTGAATCTGAAATATACGCCTGTTTATTCACTGCGATGAAGAAAATAGCCGAAAACTTTATTTTCAGACTAAACTTTTCGAGTCATTTTGTCATACCAGAATAGAATATCATTGCCATTCGAAACTTTGAAGAAATTTTGTCATACCAGAATAGAATATCATTGCCATTCCAAACGTTGATCTTCATGCCTCTTGAGATCCATTTTGCAGACTGCACAATCCCCTCCAAATAGGAGAAATAGATTAAGTATTATGTTGTTGAACATTGAATTTACTGGCACCTCTGTGGTACTTAGTGCTCACAATTCTCTTCCATAACATATCATCATGATTCACAAGTTCCCACAACCATTTTCCCAATAGAGATAAATTAATAAATGTTAGATTTTTACTCCTAACCCTCCTTTTTTTACAGGTGTGTATACTTTATTCCATCTCACCAGTGAGGCATACCTAGCATCAACTTGATTGTTAGCCCACAAAAACTTCCTTTTAATCTGATGGATTTGTTTAATGACTGTTACAGGTATCCAAAACATAGATATTTAATGGACTAGAATAGCTGATAAAACAGAATTCAACAACACAATTCTACCTTCCAAACTCAGGTTCCTAGCCTTCCACTTAAAAAGCTTCTTTTATATCCTCAAGATAAGAGGTTCCCAATCCCCCCTTCCTTGGACTTCTATAATGCAAAGGAAGTCCCAAGTGGACAATAGGAAAAATGTCTACTTTACAGCCCATTCACTTAGCATACTCCTTAATTGATGTATCCTCCGTATTAATACCCAGTAAAGAACTTTTGTCAAAATTAATTTTAGGCCTGAGATGTATTCAAAGTTCTTCAAAAGAAAGATTAAATTCTTCAAATTCTCAACTTCACCTTCAAGAAATGTCAGTATATCATCTGCATACTGCATGTGTGATATACTTTTCAGACTTCTCACAATCCCCCTTAAACCAACCTTCTGATTTTGCTTTTTTACACATTTTGCTGAGAATGTTTGCCGCTAGTATAAACAAATATGGAGATAAAGGATCTCCTTGCCTCAGACCCCTTGAACTTCTGAAATAACAAGTTACCTCTCCATCAATCAACATGGAAAACACAGCAGTTCTAAGACAATCTTTCAGTATTTGAATCTATTCTGGGGGGAAATTCTGCATAGATGATACATTCCAAAGGCATTTCCAAGACACTGTCATAGGGCTTATTAAAGTCTAACTTGATCAACAACCCTTCTTTTTTACTTTGTTTCGCAGAGACTAACAGTTCATGAGCAACAATGAAAGCATGAAACCATTTCCTCCTTGGAACAAAAGCTTGTTGATTAGCCTCTATCAGCTTCCCAATAACAGCCTCCAGTATGTTGGCTAAAATCTTGGTGAGATGATGAGGATCAATCCTATGCCTGAGCCTCTGTGTGTCGAGAATCCATGTATGTAGACTGCTTGAAGGAAACATCTGGCTAAGGATGCTAGGGTCAATTATTCGCTTGGCACCCAATCCATGACCCCAAGCTAGCGCCTTTCTCTATGAAGTTGACTATCGCCGGGGGTGGTGCCGGGAGTGATCGATTGTGTCGCTACAACTTGTGGTTTGATAGGCTGACCGCTAAACCCATACAGTGGAATTTTGATAGGTCAGACAAGTTCAAGGGGACCTTCAATTGTAAAAACAACCATAAAATAAACCATTGCGAACAGTTACATTATTTAAAAAAAAGCCTTGCATACATCATACCGGTTTATGGTTGCCAAGACGACCAAAGTATCATTATGTAGGGTTTGAACCCCCTTCAAATCTTCATCAGATAAAGACAAAACATTACTTGAGCTTGGGTGCTTGTTGGGCTCCACCTAGTAGACTTGTCGAGTATCGGCCTTCCTCTTGGTACTAGGGTCCCTAGGCGTCAAGCGTCTCTTGAAGATGGTCAGGATAGCACCCTTGATCGGCTTAGCGCACTTGATCTGCTCTCCTATTTCAATCCTCAACTTATGACATTCGTCCATTGTATGGCCATGGTCTCGGGGGTTCTTCTAGTGCTTGTTCTTATTGTGTCAGATAGGGTTACTCTTCATCTTGTTTGACCACAAAAATAAGGGAGTCCCATAAGTCTCCATTACTGTATGTGTAGCATAGATAAAGAAGGATACTTGTCACCTTCGGCAAGGCAACACTCCTTGGGAGGCTCATCATGTTAAAGCCTTTTGACGACTTGGTTGGGCTAGATGATTGGTCAGTGCTACTCTTTGTTAGGAACCAGTTTGGGGGTGTGGGTAGTGATGAGGCAGAATCCGATTCGGCCCATTAAAACAAACCCAACACTAAGACCAGTCCAACAGCAGCAGTAAAGGGCCCCCTGGCAGCCTTCGGCCTATTAGCGGTCCAGCAACCCTCGGCTTAGTAAGCAGTCCAGTGGTTCTCGGCCCATCGGCGGCCCAACAGCCTTCGGCCCATCGGCGGTCCAGCAACCTTCGGTCCATCGGCGGCCCAACAGCCTTCGGCCTATCGGCGGCCCAGCAACCTTCGGCCCATCAGCGGCCCAACAGCCTTCGGCCCGTTAGCGGCCCAGCAGCCCTCGGCCCGGAAGGTTTCAGCCCACTAAGCGGCATTAGGCCCATCAGCGGCCCAACCTCCTTCGGCCCAGTAGCCGTATCCAACTCACTCTGGTGGCAGGGATAGGCGCTATGGCGGTTTATCAGTAAATCAAAACATAGTCCTATATCGGTTGCCACCACTAAGCAACCTCTATCCTCCGCTATAAATACACGGCTATTTATTATCAAATGTATGTCTTCGAGACCTAAGGACTACAGTCTAAAAAGCATTAAAGTTATTTCTTCTTCTCTGACATCTGAATCAAATCTTCTTCAGAAGCTAACTTAGCCGTCGGAGGGGGTTCTTTAGGGCCGAAGTCCGAGACTCCTATTGACCGATTCTTCTTCTTCTCTTCCTCCTTTTGCAGGGGCTTCGGTTTGAATCTTCGCCGACCTCTCCGAGTCGGTCTCGGCCGCTGACCTCGGGTCTTCTCCCCCCGGTCTCGACGCCTTTCGCCGGCTAGTCCGCCTCGCCCGAAGGAGCCTCGGCCACGCCTTTCGCCGGCTGGTCCGCCTCGCCTGAAGGAGCCTTGACCTCGTCCTCCGCCGGCCGGTCCGCATCGTCCGAAGGAGTCTCGGCTTTGCTCCCTGCGAGCCCTCGCCCGGGCCCCTCTCGGCTTCGGATCCTCGGCCCCGTTTCCGCCTTCGCCTCGTTTCGGATCCCCGTCGGTCTTCTTCACCGATCCGATCCAGCTTCGGATCCCATCTTCGGATTCCAGTCTCGGAATCCGATCGTGATAGCTTCGGCTACATCAGGTAGCATGAACACGTTCTGGTTATTGTACTTGGCATCTCAGTCCATTAACTCAACTATGGTCTACGAGGGCTTCTACCTGAAGGATGCATGTAGGTTCAAGTCAGTGGTATCCCAGCCATCGTTGAGATCGTCATAGGCCTTCCACCTTATGGAACTAGCACACCTTGGCCTAGAATCTCACTGCATAGTTTTAGAGGTCTTACCTGGCCTCTGCTTGATGGTCATTAGGGAAGTAAAATTCTTTGTAGTCAGGCAAGGTTGATGAAGTGGTCAAGGAAGACCTTCCCAGCTACTTGAAATGGGAAGTGGATCTAGGGGTGAGGGTGAACTAGGCAATTGTTGTTCTTATTAAGAGGGGTCGAGACAACGTGGTATTTGATCATGTCTAGGCTGAAAGGAGAGCCACATGGAGTACTGATTGAGGAAGTCCTCTGGGTCAGTTGTTCTATCGTCTGACTTGGTCGGAGGTATCTCCAACTTCTTTAGACATTGGGCTTTCTAGATTTCCTCGGAGAGAGGTGACTTAAAGAAGGTCATGCCCTTGTTTCCAAAGGTCATAGTGCTCCCTTGACTATGGAGAGTTGACCTCTATATTAGGAAATAGGACCTGAGGAAAGCAGCAGCACAGTGCTCAATTGGAGGGCGAGGATGAACTTGCTCGGGTTGATATGATGCTTGCTCCTGCACTGTGGGTTGATGAGTGGGCTGGCTATGCAAATTGGGCCATTATGCCTCAGAGGAGGACTGAGCTTTGAACCTATCTTGGTAAGCTCAGCATACTGTTGGTATAGCCTCTAGAACTGTTGTTGCGTTAGGATGTGAGACTGATTCTTAGTCACTTGCACCTCGAAAGCATGCCTATCCACATTATCTTTTGGGTGGGCATTGCCATTCCGAATGTTCAACATTTCCTACATGTGGCATGTAATGTTCTGTGCCAAATTCACCAGACCACACATGGTTGATGCACTTGACTTGGAGTGGCACCTGGTCCAAAGTCGCGTACTATCATCACAAGTGTTGGAGGTATAGGTGTCAACTAAAAAGACAAGAATTTAAACCACTATTAACTGGAGTTAAAATTCTACACAGAGACCATTCATACAGGGTTTGAGGACATTCAAAGGTGCAAAGTTCAAGGAAATATTATTACATAGTGGAATTCTCCCAAAGGGCTAAAACACAAGAACAGTCCTCCTGGCATGCCCACCAAGCCAACAAGAACACCAAGCACTACCTAATACCAAACTGCACAATCTCCTTAAGACTCATGCTCTTGGAAACTTGATAATCAAAAGGGCTGAGTTTTCAAATAAAGTAGCTTAGTAGGGATCTTCTGCCCATGAAGGCCTATGGAAATCACTACTAAATGGAGCACATTAAAAGCCCAAGCCTAAAATAAAGAACTAACAAAGAAGCACCATAATCATTATATTTTGATTATACGTAAGATACTTGCAACTGGGTGTTATATTACAAGATATATCAAATCCTCTATCATATTATCAAATCACCCATCTGGGGTGGGCTCACATATATGGAGTTCATATCACATAGAAAGCATTACTATATAGAGAATGATGGGGAACTATACTAGCATTGATCACGTTCATTTCATAATCATAATTTGGCTTTCGGTTGTCATGAGGGAATCCTTCACCTAATCAATGATGTTCCACCCTTCATGGATCGCCAGAAATCTTCGAAGATGTGGCAAAAAGATAGGCTGATTGAGCTTCGTAATCACAATGTCACGTGGGTCCAATCAGATCGGTCAAGATACGTTCCATGTCAGATCAGATCGGGATTGAGACCAGCCGATCCGATTCAGAATTCCATGCATCCAATTCACATTCTAATGAGGCTTTATGAACTTAAACGATGCTTTAAGAACTTAAATGATAGGAAAATCACATTAGACATCAATTGGGACCATCCTACTATCTAAACCTCCCCAAACCAATATGCACTCAGGAAATCTCAAAAGCCTCCATATGCGCATCACCCTACCTCAAACTCTCCACCAACCTAAAGGGCCTTTAATCCGCTTTCAGAACATCCAAGAGGAGAAATAGAAGAAGAGTTGAGGATCATCTATGCACTCCTAGTATTTTAGGGTCTTCCTCTAATTCTCCACTTGCATGTCACCAAGGAACTTTAATGAGCCTCCAACCTCAAGAGGCCCTCAAAATGAAGCTTCCTCCACCTTCGCAGGCCACATGCATCTATAAAGAGCCTTCCGTTAGAGCCAAGAACACTTCGGGGGAAGAAGAGAAGGCTGGAAGAGTTCGGGAAGGAGTGGGCGTCTAGTTCTCTCTCTCTCTCTCCCCTCCCTCCCCTTACTTTTAGCTAAGGAAAATTGCAATGTAGCCCTTCAATTCTCGAAAATTGCAGCCCAACGCAAGGACCACTTAATGGGCCATTTAAAATCCACTAAAACAAGTCTAATGACTACCGAACAAAACACCAATTCTAAAACTAATTCCCTAATCTCACTTCAATTTGGGTTACCAACTTGTTGGCTTGGGATAAATCCACTAGAGGAAGAAACTTG
The DNA here is from genome assembly GCA_030544215.1 of Zantedeschia hybrid cultivar. Lineage (NCBI taxonomy): Eukaryota > Viridiplantae > Streptophyta > Magnoliopsida > Alismatales > Araceae > Zantedeschia > Zantedeschia hybrid cultivar. Next base: position 39,340,692 of record JARZZO010000011.1, on the reverse strand, counting down.
GCACCAAAATCAACTACCCTCAAATAGCTTATCTAATTAGATAGTAAATGCACATTAACTAAATAAAACATAATGAAGCTTAGTTGAACAAATTTCTCATCTTCGGTCCATTGGCAAGTCAAGCCCCAGTGAAATTGGTCAAACTAGGTCCTAAATCACAAGTCAGAGTGCTGAGGTTTTACACTCCTCCCTTCTTAAAATAAATTTCATCCTCAAAATTCAAACACTTAATTAATGACAAACAAAATATCACAAGGAAATAACTATGCACTAAACAAGGAAATTATGATCTCGTCTCATCCTTGTGCTCCTAAGTGGCATCTTCTCTGAAATAGTGTTGCCAAGTGACTATCAATGCTGGTATCATGTCGTTCCTTAAAACTTTCTCTTTGCGGTTAGCTATCCGGATCGTATTTTCTCTAATTGAACCATTCGGTTCCACCTTAACTAGATCAAATTGGATAATGTGTAAAGGGTCTGACATGGACTTTTGTTGCATCAACACATGGAGTACATCATGAACTTCGGCAAATTTTGAAGGTAACTCTAAGTGATAAGCTAATCATCTAATCTTATGAATAATTTTGAAAGGTCCAACATATTTGGGGTTCAACTTCCCACACCCCAACCCAAGCTATAACTTTAGTTGGTGACACATTCTAAAGAATAAGATCTCCTACTTCAAATTCCAAGGATCGTCATCTCTTGTATGTATAGCTCTTCTGACGACTATGAGCTGCTTGCAACTTTTGGTAGATCAAATAGACCTTCTCTATAATCTCATCAATCAAATCCACAGGAAGCACTTTCCTTTCGCCAACTTCATTCCAATACAAGGGTGATCTACATGGTCTTTTATACAAAGCTTCATACATGGTCTTCTGTAGAAAGCTTCATAAGGAGCCATACCAGTATTAGAATGAGAACTATTGTTCTAGGCAAACTCTGCCAATAGGAAAGCTTCAAACTTTCTTTCCACTCTAAATGACAAGTTCTCAATGTCTTTCAAGTTTTAAGTGGTCCTTTCTAATCGTCGATCTATTTAAGGATGATAAGCTGAATCGAAACTAAGCTCTGATCCCAGGGCCTACTAGAATCTTTCTCCAAAACTTTCAACTTGAGATTATGATCTGACGTAATCAACACTAGAACTTGAGAGAATCTCACCACTTGATCTACATAGCCAACTTATTTACTAATTGGCAAGAGTCTAGCAGAGTTGGTCAATCTGTCTACTATTAGCTAAATTCCGTCACAATGCCTAGCGGAGTTGGTCAATCTATCTACTATTAGCTAAATTCCATCACAATGCCTCTAAATCATCAACAAACTTACCACGAAGACCATGTTTGTGTGTTCTCACTCCACTTCAGAATCTCTAAGGGTTGCAACAAACCACTGGAAACTCTTGTTCAACCTTTATTTGCGAATGCTCCAAACATCTAGCTATATATAACTAGCTATCTTATTCTTCCAACAAGGCTACCAAAATTGTTGCTTTAAATCTCTATACATCTTGGTTTCTTCAGGATGAATACAATATCTCGATTTGTGAGCTTCATTAAGCAACTCCTTTGATTCATCATTATTACAAATATAAAACCTGCTACAAAATCTTACGACATTATCATCGCCAAGCTCTGCTTTGGGCGTCTGCAAGATATAAGGCAACTCAAGATTTGCTTGCTGAGCCATCACTATCTTGGAACATAAAGAAGGGCTCAATATTAAACTTGCAACAATCGCCTTAGATCGATCCTTTAGTAATTCCTTCATCGACATGTTAGACATCACTTCCTTCCTACTCTCGGCATCTGCCACAACATTAGTCTTACTAGGATGGCAGGCAAGTTCAAAATCATCATCCTTCAAATATTCCAACCACCTTTTTTGTCTTAGGTGAAGATCTTATTGTAAGAACAAAGCTCTTATGATTGGTGTACAACTTAAATCTCTCTCTATAAAGGTAGTGCTTCCACACAACTTCAAAGCTTCAGTTGACGGAATGCATAAGCCACTACTATTCCATTCTGAACCAACATAGTATGGGACAATTGTAGAAGCATCAACAAAGACAACAAAACCTCCTAATCCAGATAAAAGTTTAACACTAATGCCAAAGTCAACCTAGCCTTCAATTCTTAGAAACTCTACTCACAACCATGATTCTAAATGAACTTCACCCCATTGTAGGCTAATCTAATCTTGTCAAAGGTATTGCAATAGTTAAAGGACATCGGATAAATCTTCTATAGTAGCCTGCCAAAGCAAGGAAACTACGAATCTTGGTCACTGATCTCAGACTTTCCTAATTAAACACTGGTTCTACCTTGGCTGGATCTACAAACTACACTACCCTTAGAGATCACATGTCTAAGGAATTGAACTTTTTCCCACAAGAATTTGCGTTACAGAACTTGACATAGAGCCTATGTTCTCTCAAAGTCTTTGAAATGATCCTCAAATGGTAAGTCTTCCTCCTTACTAGAAGAATAATCAAAATATCATCTATAAATACTACTAAAAATTGGTCCAAGTAAGAATGAATAATCCTATTCAACAAATCCCCGAAAGCTACTTAAGCATTAGTCAATCTAAACGACATTACTAAAAACACATAATGACCATATTTGGTCTGAAATTCCATCTTACACATCTTCCACTATAATTCTCATCTGATAATAGTCCGATCTCAAATTAATCTTCGAAAATATTAAAGCCAATTGAAGTTCATCAAGTAAATTATCAATCCTATTACTTGTTCTTTGCGTAATTTGGTTAAGCATCTTGTAGTCAATAGACAATCTCAAGGAAGAATCCTTCTTATGCACAAATAACATTGGGCCTCCCCATGGCGAAAAATTGGGTCTAATGAACCTATGATACAGATCCTACAATTGAGTCTTAAGCTCCCTCAACTCTCTTGGAGCCATCCTATAGGGAGACTTAAAAATAGGAGGTGATCCTGGCAACAATTCTATATAAGATTCCACCCCACATCATGAACCTTAGTATTCTCAAAGGCCATAAAAGATCCAAACACCTTACCCAAAGGAGCCAAATAAACTGAACACCCTTTGTGCATCAACTTCTTATCTTTAAAGAATGAAGACAGAAATAAGAGCACATCTACATGAATCATGTATACCTTTGAAAGTGCAAGAAGCCTGTCCTTGCCTACTGAAGTTGACCTTCTTCCCAACATTATCTACGTAGGCCTTGTACTTACTCAAGAAATTTATATTAAGGATTACATCAAAATCCACAAGAGCTAGTAAGCGCAGATTTGGTTCCAAATAATTACCTACGATCTCTATAGGAACTCCCTTCAAACATCGATAAGCCAACAACAGATCACCACTAGGAGTGCCAATTACCAACTCTGAATACTCAGGGACAACGAACACACCTAAACCATTAATAAGTTCTTCAAAAAATAAAACTGTAAGATGCACTAGAATCAATCAGCACTAGTTATGCGTCCAAAGGATGGAAATAGTGCCTTCCACTACATCATTTGAAGCTTCAACATCCATCTTGGTGAGAGCAAACATCCTTTCTTGCACTTTTGGCTTCTTTTGCTGTCTAGTCTAAGTGGTTCGCTATTGTTTGGACAATCTCTTGCCAAATGATTGCTGGGCATAGGTGAAACACCTCCCAATAGCCCTGTAACATTTACTTGTAGCGTGTGCTCAACCACAGTGCCCACAACTCTGAGTGTCTAAGTCCTTTCCTGTTGTTGCTGAGCCAGCTTTCTACTACTGCTTCTACTAAAACCACCTCTAAATAGTCTCTTCATCTTAGATCCTAATGAAGAAGATGATGATTTGGAGGAAGTTGCTGCACCGACTTATTCTTGCTGAACACAGGTCTTTTCTACCTCTAATCCTTTAGGAATGCTCATGTTTGGCCTTTGTGGCACATGCTGCATCTGCTGCTGCTGCTGCTATAGTCTTGCATCTGTTGGGGATCACCTTCTCTCTGAAATTACTCTCGTCCTAACTCAAACATCTGAGTTTTCTTTTTTTCATCTCCAGTAATATGAAGTGCAAACCTGCACAACTCATTAACTTCCTTTTATACTTCTGTATTGACATGTTTTCTTGAGTCAACTCCATAAATTTCATCTCTTTATGTTCTTGCAGATATGACAGCTAATATTTCACATTCAACACTTCCACAAATTTCCTTTAAGAGATTTCCCTTCCTATTAAATCAGCAAAGTGAAGTCTCTTCAAGTCTTCGTAGCCTACCACCACTCATCAGCACTTTCGTTCAATAAGTAGGTTATTCACACAACCTTCCCCCTTTCATGACACTCCACCAGTTCAAACATTTTTTTCATCTCATGAACACATTGGTTCACTTCCTATAGTCGTCCTCCCTTGCCATTGAGAGCAGGTGATCGAAGAGCAAAGAATCTATAACAGTCCCCATTACTATGGAGGATCTGAACCTGGAACCCTGTACGGTGAATCTGCTACTCAGACCCACGTCCGTCACTCTTGGATCTTAACTGAACAGTGTATAACCTCAAAGGTAAAGAAATATACAATCATAACAATTAAAAGCAATAAAGGATACAAAGTAAAGTTGTGTTACGCATGTCCAAAGTCACAATTAGAAATTCGCATACAGTGGTACAAAGAAAAATAAACAAAAGTATGTTCAAGGCTTGCCAACTTGTTCATCTCGACTGGATCAGGATCTGTCAAATACGAGTTGGATCCAATCTGACTTGGGCCTCTTGGTCCAACTCACACAAGTTGTGTGGGTCAGGCCAATTCAGGCCCATTCTAGCCAGTTTTTTTAGATCCTATACTTTTATGAATATTTATAATATAAGTAACCTTTTACTTTATGTTAATGAGTATAAGCCAATTTGAAGTCAATCCAAAACACTAAAGCAACATATCTAGGAGAATTATACTCATTAAATGCTAATGCTTCATAATCACACATGATTGAACCGGTTCACACAGGATTGGATTATCACATGTTGGATTGCAATGGATCACGTGCGACATGTAGGATCCGGTATAAGTAGAACCCAAATGGACCAAAAGCTTAACGCTGAGTCGTACTGCCCCAGTGACTCGAACTCCTCTACGAGTGGGCTTGATCTAGTACGATACAACAAACCACATTACTTTGGCAGCACACTACTGATTAAAACCAATTGTAGCTGATTCCAAAGACTATAAGCTTCACTCTTGGGTTGAATCTACTTTCTTGCTCCTTTTTCTGAAAAATATATTTTATTATTTTTGTGAAGCTTAAAGTTAAGATCCTAGTAGGGATCATTCCTTACTGTCATCCATCTCTTACCATCCCAACTCTTATCCTTTACAGAGAATGTTTCTTTTAATGCCTATAATGCAATGCATGATCTTCTTTTTAATTTAACTAGATGACTCATGTAATGCAATAAGACGTACATATTGTAATTATGTCAAAGTTTGCAGAGCAGAAAAGTTAACAAAAAAAAATAACCTCTATTTTTTAATTTATTCAACTCCTAACCAATTGATTTTCTTGGACTTTCTATTTTTTCTTATCTTATAATTAATGATAAATGTAGTTTAATGATAATCATTATTAGTATTGAAATAAGTGAAAATATTTTAATTAAAGTGATATTCCTAGGGTCTTAGGAATGAGTCACATCATTTCCCATCTTAGACTAGTCTATACTTTCTTAGTCGGTTGTCATATAGATTGGGTGACTCATCGTTTAACTCGAAGTGGCGGGAATAACCACTCGCTAGTGGTTGTAAGTTGGTTGAGTAGTTTGTCTATTGACAGTCCACTCAGCCTTTACCTATCCTCCCCAATGGGCCTCCGGACACAACGGGGTGAGATGACCATATATTCCATGCCTTATTGATGAGTGCACTCGAGAAGGATTGCTACTCTCTACTTAAGTCAGTATTCTCGAGTTTAGATGCTCTGTGCACAATTATCATAATATGGAATAGAATGGCTAGTTTTATAAAAGAGTAGCTAAAGAAATCTTAGGTAAATCTAAAAGTAAAAAAGTTCTTAAATAAGAGAAATGGTGATGAAATATTTAAATTAAAAAATCCATTAATAATAAGCGAGAATGTTTTAAACATGTCCAAGGAGTAAAAACAATCAAACTTTAAAAGATTACAAAATTACAAGAATTAAAACTAGGAAAATAATTAGTGAAATTAAGTTTAATGTTTTTAAGGAACTATATCATAAGTTGGTTTTCGAGAAGGTGAAAAAGACATAGACTTGCAAAACTAGGAGATAAAATGGGTAAATATCTTAATCATATTAGATGTATTAAGAGAGAAGATGGTAGGATTCTAGTGAAGGATTGTGAGATTAAAGAGACATGGAATGTTTATTTTGAGAAGTTGTTAAATGTGGATCAATTCAGAGGCTAACCTTGTGAAGAAATTAATGACTCCACGGATGAATCCATTATCATTACATTCGACATATTAGATCTTCAGAAGTTGAAGATGCTCTTAAAAGGATGAAAGTGGGTCCCTTGGACCAGATGAGATGCCTATCGAAGTTTAAGAAAGTGTAGGTAATATTGATATTAAGTAGCTAATTGAATTTTTCGATGATATTTTAGAAAAAAAGAGAATGTCGAATGATCGAAGAAAAAATATTGTGGTTATTTTTTAAAAAAATAATAGAAATATTTAAAATTATAATAATTATCGTAGAATTAAACTTATGAGTCGTACTATGAAACTTTGGGAGAGAGTAATAGAGAAGCATCTTAAGAGTGTTATTAGTGTTTTAGAAAATCAACTTGGTTTCATGCCCAGTAGATCTACTATAGTAGTTTTTTTTGTTGAGACAATTATGGAGAAATATAGAGATGAGGAAATATTCATATATAGTTTTTATTGATTTAGAGAAAGCTTATGATCATGTACCTAGGAAACTAATTTGGTAGACTTTAGAGAAGAATGGAGTATTAGAGATATATATGGAAGGGTTTATAGTAGCATAAGGTGTACTACCAGAGAGAAATCCAAGTTCCCTATTACTATTGGACTATATCAAGGGTAAGTTTTAAGTCCTTATCTCTTTATTTTAGTTATGGATGAAGTTACTAAACACTTACATCATGACACCCCTCGATATATGTTATTTGCAGATGATATTATTCTGATTGATGAGGATATTAAGAATTTGAATGATAAATTAAAACAATGGAAATCTGCTTTAGAATCCAAGACTTTAGAATTAGTCAAGTTAAGACATAATACATGAAATGTAATTTTAGTAATAAAAATGTTGATCAAATAGATTTAGTCACTATCAAAGGTCAAATTATTCTTAGAAGTAGTAATTTTTAATATTTAGGATATGTTATTCAAGATAATTGAGAGATCTAAAAAGATTTCACTTATAGGGTCAAGGTAGGTTGGTTGAAGTGGAGAAGTGCACCTGGAGTCCTTTGTGAATAGCAGGTCCCCTTAAAACTCAAAAGTAAGTTTTATAGGACAACTTTGAGACCTGCAATGTTATATGATTCAAGTGTTGGACTACAAGAAAGGATCATGTACAAAAGTTATGTGTTGCTGAGATGAAGATATTAAGGTGGATGTTTGGTAAGAATAGAAAAGATAAAATTAGAAATGAATATATACATAAATATTTAAGTTTAGCTTCTATTGACGTTAAGCTTAGGGAGAATAGGTTACGATGGTTTGGACGTGTATATTGTCGTTCAGATTTAGCACCAATTAAGATGTGAGATAGAATTAGAGTGGAGGAGGGTAGAAGACATTAAGGAAGACCTAAGATGAGATGGTTAGATATTGTTAAAAAGGTCATAACATTATTATGTGTTACTTTAAGTTTAACATTTGATAGATTAAGATGGCGGGATATGGTTCATGTAGTCGACTTCAAATAGATAGGATAAGACTTTGATGATGGTGATGATGATACTTATTTAGTAAGGCATAACACTATCACGGCATCTATGCCTGCTTGCCATCGCTTGAAGGAGAAACCACGAACTAAACCCCTAAGCCTAATGCTTAACCTAAAATTTGCACCTATGATCCTGCTTCAGTGGCATAGGTTGCTTGTACTTAAATACTTAGTCCAGACGAACTAGCTCTGATACCAACTCCTGCAATGGCCTCTTTAATTCGATTCGGTCGTGTTGCCTTACTTCAAAGCAACGATCCTCCTCAAGCTCAGCCTCACCCTCAACCATAAGGTCAACCTCTCCTGAAAAGGGTTATTTAGCAAAGGTGATTCCTAACAACTTGTCACCCTTCTCAGACGTTTCTCAGATTCTTATAACCTTCTTTAAGTCTGTTAACAACAATAGTTAATTTTTTCAAAACACATATTTTAAACAACAGATTTACAAGTTATTAACAAGGATGTTGGCACTAAATTAAGGAATTAACTACTTGTTTAATCAGATAATCAAACCATTAAGCATGCTAATCAAACAGATCAAATAGGTTGATCAATGTTTGGAAAATTAACATAGAATAGGTGTGAAATGCGTCTTTCAATAGGGACATTTATTTCAAATCATGCTATAGATCAAGATGTTTTGAAGTAGTATCACATTTATTTTTCCTACATTTCGCATGATTTTCACATGATTCAGTAATATTGATATTTCTACTTGTTCTAACGCATCTAGCATCACTTTTTTTTTCAGATTTCGCATGATGTTCAGATGATTCAATACTACTATATATAACCTGCTAAGGTCAAGTTCTATGTAGAGAAAAACTCCTTAATGAAGGAAAGACATGAATTCTACTAAAACATAGTTAATGGGTTAAAATGCGTCAACCCGACAAGATGCCTTCTAGCACCTAGTTGGACTACTAAATGGCTAACTACTCCTCTTAATCGCATCCACTATAGGTGACGCCTCTTAGAACAGTTTCTGCGGTTCAACCTACACTCACCCTTGGTCCATTAGCGGGCCAATATAAAGCTACTGATGGGCTACTAATGGATCAGGTATTACACCCTCTCCCCTTTAAAGAAAATTCGTCTTCGAATTTCAGAAATAACTCACTTATCAAACAAGCTAAGGTTCTTCTTCATCTCAAACTCTAGCTCCCATGTAGCTTCTTCTGAAGAGTAATTTTTTCACGGCACCTTATGTGAGCGCCCATACAAGCACCCCTCACCTACAGTTATGTTGGTTTGCGGAATCTCTACAGGTAAAGTGAAGGAAATAACCATACAAGATAATTAATAAATAAGTGCCTAAGATTTCACACACAACATATATATTCATTGTTTCTACAGTAATGTACATAGCTGTCTAAAGTACACGTCCTAAAAAGAGACCATCAAACAAAAATATAACTATAATACTGACAGAGATCTCTCGATGGCTAACTGTCGCCCACGCTTTTGGCTGTCACAACCATTGCCAACTCATGACCCTACCACCCATATAAAACAAAACAAACAAGACAAAGGATGACAGTGAGTCACATAACTCATATAAGATCGCTCCCTAATTTATGCCATTATGTACGACTCGAAATGCATGACTAAAGCTAATAAAGAAAAATTCAGCTAAATTCAACTCAACGAAGCCTTAATTCCAAATAATTGGGTTCGGCTATATGGATTCTTTGTTTTCACTCTAAACGATTTTGGTTTACCTCTTCTGAAAAGTTTAAAACTTTCAAATCATATTGTACTACCCTCTTCCAAGTTAATCTAGGTCTACTCTTTCTTTTCTTCTCCTCGTCTATCATAATTGGACCCATTAGTTGTGCCACAAAAGCAGCCTACTAATGGGTCCAATTAGGACCATTACCTATCCCAATAAAGGCTTGACATCTTGGCCCACTAGAACTCATTTAACTAGGTCCATTGAGGTCCAATAAAAGTCCATAGCTGACTAGTTTAATTGGGAATGAACCCCTCATACTTTAAATTATTTTAAACTCTGAACTTTAAAAATTTGGAAAGAAGTTACTATATCTTTATAGCACTTTATATTTGGCAGAGTGAGTGGGAAATGGCTATGTGAATATTAACCTTCCATTTTTCTTTTGCTTGTGCCCATTGTTCATCTACTAGCTTGAAGATGAATAGACGCCTACAACTACTTGATGCCATGCATTTCTAATTTCCTTTTCTTTTGTACAAAACTTTGCATTAAAATGAGTAATTTAATGTAACGTCTACTACCACTGACTTCAACTATATATATGACATCAAAATGTTCACGCAGTTGTTATGAGTAGAAAGCCTTCGCTTTTTTAACTGTATTAGCTGATTATCTTTGGGCGACGAGTTAAGTTTGCAAAGGCATTGAAAGCTGTTTGATTGTCTACTTACGTTGGGGCATAAATTCTCATTGGTTTGTCCGTGAAGGTCTGAAACCTTGGTTTGTATGTATACGTTTGTAGTAATATCCTTGAACATTATGTGTAGGGTGATGATCGCCTATCTCTTGAAAAAGATCGATTCTTGGTAGCTCCTAAAGTTCTTCCAAGCAAGTCCCATGACTTATAGCCCTTCTAAGCTCTTCTTTGTATCCTCTAACACCTCAATGTAGCATTCTTACGTTGGGAAAGTACCCTCTTGTAGCTTAGTAGCCTTCCCTCTCTCTTTCTCTCAAGAACAACATGAAAACTAACCTATCCAAGCAAAGGTGTGGTTAGGTCATGGTGTGCACGAGTTCTCTAGTTATATATAGTCGTTTGTCCTCTCATAAGACTTCTCAAACTTTACCTACCTTTCCCTAGTCGGAGTTGCCTTAAGAGATATCTCCCCTTCATATCTAAGTTTTCAACTTAAAACAGAATTCACGCAGATTTCTGGTAAGAGTTACCTTTTAGATGGGAGTTATTTCACTTAATTTTGAATTTTTTATACAAACTTATATTTAAAATTATGACCTTCTACCTACGGCTTAGATTCCTAAACATACTCAAGATTATTGTTCTAGCCAACTCTAAGATCTCTTCTAAAACCTTCTAGGTCTTGGTTAACTTAATCACACTTTCCTTGTCTATCTTAATTCAAATTTTAATCCTATTAGGACTTATTTCATGTTGGTAGTCTCTTCTAAAACTGATAATTTATACACTTGAGCACTAAAATGTCTGAATTAGTAAAAATGCCTTCTAAAAAGTTTTAGATATTCGAATGCTCTTTCCAAAGATACCAACCATCCAATTTTTTACTTCTCTACTGAAAGTGTTTGTGTTTTACTAACCTATTGTTTTGTGTACTTGAACCTAGAAATTTAACTAAGTGATTGGCTAACTAATCATGTTTAATTAAATTAATGGACTTTTCTAATTATTCTAAATGGACATAACTAAATTACTTAACGTTTGCATACTTATTGTTGATGAGTCACTAGTAAAAAAGAGAACTTTATATAACTTATATGTTCCATCTTGGAATCTAAGTCAAGTTATGAATCTCCCTCTAGGAAAGAATCTAAGTCAAGTTATGAATCTCCCTCTAGGAAAATTTTGCCAAACCAATTAACTTCCGGTCATAATGGACTCTTAAACTCCTACTAAATCTTGAAATTAGATAAAAGTTTTTTTTCTTGACAATTATAGATAACTTGATTATCTTTTAAATGAGTTTTGTCACACTAAATTTTGAGATCTTTACACGAAGTTATTACTAAATCAAGGTAGCTATTCATAATGGACCTTAAATCATGTTTAACTTAGCTTTGTAGGTGTAACGACCCCTTCTCGGCTGGTTCGGTCATACCGACGTATTTTGATCCGCAGGGACCCGTTGACAGTGGGAACAATCCGAACATATATTGTAGTTAAGGTTGAACACTTCGCATGTAAATAAATAGTCCATTGATCGTGAGTCACAAAATTCTCTATATTAATGTCATATACAGTACTTCGCAGTACATCAAGTCCAAGGGTACAACTTGTAAGTTCACATGGGACTGGACTTACAAAAAAAAAAAAAAAAACACATGATAAAACTATCTGATCATATCATAATAGAATATAACATAGTAAACTTCAGCTAACATAAGGACTATGACATATCATGACATGGTCGAAAGATCATAGCGTAGCATGACATGACGTGAGTATAAACATAAAGATCATGGATTAGCATCATGTCGTAGCTTGATTTGATCATACAATAGCATCATGGCATGGCATAAGTACAAGTATAATAAGGGCATGGCATGCATAGTTAAAAGATCATGGCATAATATGAAGTCATGCATCTAACGGACATGCATGAATCTTTCCACTTATTTAACGAACATGTATCTAAACCACAATATGCGGAGATTAACATAACATGCAGCCAGCGGTAAGGCAAATGTCTATTGGCGCTTCCACTGCATAGTAGGGGGACCCACTCGTCCCACAGGGACCTAGAGAACAGTAATCACGATTTTATCCATTTTCCTCGGGTTACGTCTTTTAACTTAATGTCCTCTTCATACGGATGCTTGTATGATTCAAACGTATGGATTCCTAAGGTGGCACTATCCGTAAACATGTTCGATTTTAACATGGAAGGCTTATAGAATGAGATTTAGGCATATGTTGGGTGTTCATATAGGCTTTTAAGTCATTTTCACAGTATGTTATCTTAGTAGCATATACTTAAGTTGTAGAAAAATATGTATTTCAAAAACAGCGCATTTGTAATAGGAAAATAACCATGATGAAAGAACCACATACTTGTCTTTAAACTAGGAGCTTGCTTAGGCATAACAAAACTCTCCTTCCGTCACCCTCTGGGACGGTTTGAACTGGCGGTAAGACTTCTTTCCCCGAGCTCTCTCTTTTTATCTTTCTCTCTTTCTCTCTCACTCTCTCTCTCTATAGGCGTGGGTGAAGGAGGAAGAAGAAGAAATGGGAGAGATGGGAGGGCTACCCCCTATTTAAAGGGGTGGGTATGGCTTAAGATGGGGACATGTGTCCCTTTAAGCTGTGTTTAGCTTGGATTTGGGACACATGGATTTCTTGGGGGCTAAGAAACTTTACCAGTTTCTTTATCCTTTTTCGTATCAGTATCCTTATCCTTTTGTACTTTAACATTTTAGTCTATATACTTTCTATAATTGGCTTTATACTCTGATTTAACATCTCTTTACCGAATTTAACCTTCTTTTTAGTGATCTGAGGGCACATCTACAGGCCTTAAAAATTTCTCTTAAGACCCTATAAAGATCATCTATATATGACATGAGCTTTTAAAATTGCATTTATACTTTTTTGGTATTGACGAATATACATTTTTTCATAATTATGTATATGTTGGCATGTACTTGTAATTTCGTAGGTCCTTACATCTTCTCCTCCCTTAAACAAAATTCTTCTTTGAATTTTTAAACCTAACTAAATAAATTACTGAATATGGTGATGATCTTACCGAAAAGATGTGGGTATTTTCTCCTCATTTTTTGTTCCATTTCCCAGATTGCTTCTTCTGTTGACTGGTTTCTCCATAGAACTTTTACTAAATGATTATTTTATTTCTGAGTCCCTTTGTCATGAAGTCCAAGATTTGCACGGGCTGTTCTTCATAACTCATATTTGGCTAGATCTGGAGCTCGCCATAATCTATAACATGGGATGGGTCATGAAGATATTTCTCGAGTATGGAGACGTGAAAGATGTTGTGAACTCCTTCCAGAATAGGTGGTAGGACTAGCTAGCACGCTGCATCTTCAACTTTCTGCAGAATTTCAAATGGACCAATATAGCGAGACGCTAGTTTGCTTCGCCTTCCAAATCTGACAACTGCTTTTGATGGTGAAACCTTCAGAAGAATATGGTCCCGACTTCAAAAGAAACATCTTTTTTCCTCTGACCGGCATAATTCTTTTGTCAATTTTGTATAGCTATCAACTTTTGATGGATAAGTTGAATGTTCTCTGTACTGGCCTACACAATGCCTGGGCCTATCAGTTGTCTCTCTCCAAACTCTTCCCAACATACAGGTGATATACAAGACCTCTCATATAGAGCTTCAAAAAGAGCTATTTTAATATTGGCATGGAAGCTATTATTATAAGCAAACTCGACCAACGGTAAGTTTTTATCCCAATCTCCTTTTCAATCAAGACTACATACTCTCAGCATATCTTCTAAAGTCTGAATAGTTCTTTCTGTCTAACCATCGGTTTGAGGATGAAAGACAGTATTAAACTTTAATTGAGTACCTAAAACTTCCTAGAGACTCTTCCATATTTTAGAGGTAAATCTAGAGTCTATGTTGGACATAATTGACTTGGGAACCCCATGTAGCTTAATGATGTTGTCTATATATAGTTTGATCAAACTTTCTACTGATTGATTAATCTTGATTGGCAAGAAATTGGTAGATTTTATGAATCTATCCACGATTATCCAAATGGCATCATGTTAGCATGCTGATCGAAGAAGACCCAAGATAAAGTTATAGTGATATATTCCCATTTCCACTCTGGACCCTCTATCTTTTGAAGTAGTCCAGAAGGTCTCTGATGTTCTACCTTAACCTGCTGATAGACTAGGCGTTTAAAAATAAAATCAGCAATATATTTTTTCATTCCTAGCCATCAGTAGGTACACTTCATGTCTTGGAACATCTTAGTACTTCCAGGATGAATAGTGAATCTTGACCTATGAGTTTTGGTCAAAAGTTCCTTTCTCAATTCTTAATCCTCTGGAGCGCATAATCCGTTTTGAAAATATATCACCCTACGATCATTTGTTTTAAATCCGGACTTATTAGTGAGTTCTTGTAACTTAAGGTCATTTTGTTGAGCTTAAGAGATCTTTTCCACAATGGCAGATTGGATGGATAACTAAGATATGGAGGCAATAACTTTCTCAATTATCTTCCAATCTCTGATCATCATCAGTCGCTTCCTACTGAGGGCATCGACCATAATATTTGTCTTGCCTGGGTGATAATTTAATTCAAAATCATAATATTTTAAGAATTCTATCCAACGTCTCTATCTAAGATTGAGCTCTTTCTGAGAGAATATATTTAAGGCTCTGATGATCTGTGAAGACTTGAAATTGCACTCCATATAAATAATGTCTCAATATTTTGAGTGCATGAACTACTGCTGCTAATTCAAGATCATGGGTGGGATAATTTAGCTCATGATCTTTTAGTTGGCGGGATCTATAACCAATTACTTTACCACATTGCATGAGCACACAATCGATACCTTATCTTGTGGCATCAATATAAATGACAAAACCTTCGGTTCCATAGGCAGGGCAAGGACTGGAGCTGTAGTTAATCTTTTCTTTAGTTCTTAGAAGCTCCTTTCGCATTCTTTTGTCCACAAAAATCTTACCCGTTTTCGGGTCAACTTAGTAAGAGGGGCTGTTAGAGTAGCAAACCCTTCTATAAAGCGTCGGTAGTATCCAACTAAACCTAGAAAACTCTAAACTTCAGTTGGAGTCTTGGGTGCTTCCCAATTAAGTATAGTTTGAATCTTGACTGAATCAATAGCTACACCTTCTTTAGTAATAATATGGTCAAGAAATTGAACTAGAACTCACACTTGCTGAATTTGGCATATAGTTTGTAGGTTTTGAGAGTTTCTAGAATAATCTTCAGGTGATCTCTATGTGCTTCCTTAGTAGTAGAATATATCAGGACGTCATCTATAAATACTACTACAAAATGATCTAAGTATGGTTTGAACACCCAGTTCATTAAATCTATAAAAATTGTAGGGGCGTTGGTTAAACCAAAAAGCATGACTAGAAATTTATAGTGCCCGTATCTAGTTCGAAATGTTGTTTTGAGAATATCTTCTTCTTTAATCCTTAATTGATGATATCATGATCGAAGATCTGTCTTTGAAAATATGGTGGCACCTTATAATTAATCAAATAGATCATCAATTCGTGGCAATGGATACCAATTCTTGATAGTAACTTGATTCAACTTCCGATAATCTACATAGAGCCACAGAGATCCATCTTTCTTTCTAACAAATAAAATAGGAGCATCCTATGGAGACACATTAGGACGACTAAATCCCTTGTCTAATAATTCTTGTAACTGCTTCTTCAATTCTTCCAGCTCAGCAGGTGCCATACGATAAGGAATCTTAGAGATGGACACTGTGTCTGGGAGAAGCTCAATTGATAATTCGATTTCCCTTATTGACAGCAGGCCCGACAATTCATCTGGAAAGACATCTGGATATTCTCTAACTACTTCAATGTTAGAGATAGAGAGGGCTTTCTTTTCTTTTAGGATAGAAACTACATTGATTAAATTAGCTGAATAGCCTTTGTCAATGCAGCGTCGTGCTTTAAGTGCTGAGATGATTTGTTTTCCAAGTTTGGAGAGTTTAAGAGAGAACTCTTCTCCCCTTGAAATTCTAAAAAGAATCTTTTTCCTTCGGCAATCAAGCATAGCATGGTGTTGTTCTAGCCAATCCATCCCTAGAATGAGATCAAAGTCTTTCATCTTAAGCACATGTAATTGAGTAGAGAGTCCTCGACCTTCGATCTCTACCTTAAGAGAGGTAATGCACTTTTGGGATTGGAGAACTTCTCCAGGAGTAAAAACAGTCATAAGAACTGGAGTTTCAACTAGATCTACTTGGTCAGGTAACGACTGTATGAATTCTTCTGAAATAAAGGAATGCGTAGCTCCAGCATAAGTATCAGTTATAAGAACCGTACCTTCAATAACGTTATCAACAACCCCCATCTCTTCCCGATTCAAAGCCAAAACACGAGCTGGCGTTCGTGATTTGCTGGGAACTTTTTGCTGCGTGATGCTGGTGCTAGCATAGGAGCGGTTATAACCTTGGGACAGTACTTCATAATATGTCCGATCTCCCCACAACCAAAACATCGATCAAATCCTCTCATACATTCAGTATTTTCATGTCTTTTCCCACATTTCTAACATAGATGGTAAGAGGGAACTCGAGTAGGAGTAGTAGTCATTATCGGAATCTTTGGAGGCTCGGTTTTCCTCTTCTTGGGCGTAGATAATGATGCCTGTGTTAGTCTTAGGTGGCCTACAAGTCAACATGACTTTGTAATCTCGTTCATTTTATTAATATAATGACAATATTTCATTATGTGTAAATTTGTATTGTCGTCTCATAATGAAGTCCATGAATATGTGCTATAGTGATCAGATTATGATGAGATCGTACTAGTGAGACTGATCACTTAAACACACATATTCTTAATAGTTCATAGTCGGAGGATATCCGGTTAGACTAGTACATATTACTCCTGCTCATAAGATGAGGGTGACTGATCTCATAAGTCACTTGTGTGGAAACATTAAGGCAAATCTGTAAGTGCTCATTAGAGAATGAGTTCACTGAACTGATCCGACTGAATCGCAGGATGGTATTGTACCTCACTGTCAACCAGCTTGATTCTATTGTCGCAGTTGCGTGGATAGTCCTCGGACCTGAGACACTAAGGACACCTTGTCAGTGGACTTCTGTGGTTTGATCTTGGTTTATGAATCTCTAACCACGGGATTCTAAACACCCAAGGGTTGGATACAACGAAATACCGTCAGAGGGAATTGAGTATCAATAAGGAATCATTCGCTCTCGGTACTAAGAGAGAGAATGTTTTAGGAAGGATGCTCGGAAGTCTTTGGCCAGGGCGGACGATGATATCGGGAAAAGAGTTTTCCGATATTATACGGCAGCATCCGATCCAAGTGAGTCGACTGGTTAGGATTTGACTGTATACCATATCTTGAGTTGACTCGAGAGCATTGTATGAATGAAGGATTATATCCACGCGGTAATTGTCGGCGGAAAGGTTCCAAGAGTGAGTTACTAAACCCCGATACCTTTCGGGTTCACGCGATGTTGCTTGGTACCCAACGTGATCGAAGGCCCTATCGAATTCGATGTGAGACATTATTTCAATTGATTAATTAATTAATATGAGTTATTAATTGATTAATCAAGCCAGTGAGGAGTCACTGGGTTTATTGGGCCATTAACCGGACTGGTTATTGGGCCTAGAGGGTCACACACAAATGATTCTCTAGGCGACAAATAAATAAGTGGGTTTTATATTAACCGAGGGTTTTTATGAAAAATCGCGTGGTTAATATAAAATATAGCGAACGGGCTAAGCAGGCCAGGTTGTTGCTAATCCTAGCCGCCCCCTCCTCTCTTCCTCTCTCTTTCTGGCACCCCAGGCAAGATCCAGATCCCCGGATCTGCTCCACTGCTTCTCCGACTCCCGTTCGATGGGAAATCGTCCGCGCGTTGCGGTGATCGTTGCGGCGAACGGTAGAAGTTTCATGGCTACGAAGAACGAGGAATGTAAGGACATCCAACGCGAGGAGGATTGCATGGACTTCGCTAGAGGTCGGGCGCTTGCGATGCTTGAGGTGTCGCACTGACGGAACCGAACGGTTGCGGATTCGAATCCGCACACGGTAAGAACCGATTATCTGATAATCCGGTTTTTGGTATTTTCGAAACGGGAACGGATCATTTATTTTATTTTATTTTCTACTGCGTGGGCGATTCGGAGGAACATGAGAAACCAATAGTGGTATCAAAGCCAGGTTCCACTGTTTCTCGTCCTGTTTCGATTTCCGAAATTAATTTTACTATGTATTATTTCATGAACTAATTCGATTTTTTTTGCTGAATCTGTGTTCATGAGATGAACACAGATTTTATAAATAATTTTGATTATTTAATTCTGTAATTTTTGAATTTTTCTAGGGTTCATTTGTGTTCTTCGTTAGACGAAGAACCGACGTTAATGGCGGCCTCGTTCGGGATTCCCAAGTGTTGGGAAGGAGGGCCAGGATCCCCGATCTTTAGAGGAAAGGTCGCCGGTCCTCATTGGACTCAGACTGGAGGCGGCTAGTAATCCCTTTCTTCCTTTAAGTTTGAAGAAAACCAGAATTTTTGGGGATTTTAAAGGGGTTGGCCAGCTGCTTGACCCTGACGGCGCTGGCGGTGTCGCCGGCCGTGGGGCGATGCCGGCGGGGCCTAGCGGCTGCAGGGCGCCGGCCACTGGCGACGTTGCACACTTTTCCCTCCACCTGTAACCTACATTCATGGCTAGGGTTTCGGTTAGGGTGGGGAAGAATCGGGGTTGAACTGGCGTGGGGGGCCCGGTCCCGAGCCGGGTCCAGGGCCTGGTCTGGTCCGACCAGGCGCCCACTGTGGGCGCCTGGTCCGAGCCCTGGCTTGGCCAGGACCCGAGCCCTAAGGCTCGGCCCTTGTGGCTAAGCCATTTTCTATTTTTCCCCATTAACCCATTAAACCCCTATTTCCAATTAAACCAAAAAGACCACTTAAAATCAAATTGGATTTTAATTTAAATACTTTAAAAATATTTTTGAAGTTTAAAATATTATTCAATTTTAATTTTATTAGGCATTAATGATTTTGAATCATTAATATTAACAAGGTGTTGTTGTTTATTAGAATTAATTATTAATTTAAATGTTAAATTAATAATTAATTTTAATTGTCTAACTTAAATGTTAAGTTAGTGATTATTAGTTAATTGGAATTAAGTATTAGTTTAAGTTTTAAATTGATAATTAATTTTAATTAACTCATATATTGGTTTAAACTAGAGTTATTAATTATTGATTTAAGAGATAAATTAATAATTAATATTAATCCAATAATTTAAGAGTTAGATTAGTGGTTAACTGTTAATTTGTATTAATTATTATTTTAAGAGTTAAATTAGTGATTAATATTTATTAATTAACTAGTTTAAGAGTTAGATTAGTATTTAATAATTAATTAGAATTAATTATTAATTTAAGTGTTAAATTAATGATTAATTTTAATTTACCGATCTAAAAGTTAGATTAGTAATTAATTATCAATAGTCTAATTGTTAGATTGTTAATATTATTTAATCTAAATGTTAGATTGTTTAATTATTAGAAATATTCTAATTTGTATGGAATAATCTGAAAATTATTAATTTGGAATGTGTGTACATGTGATGTGTGTTTTAATGCTTTTAAATTAGATTTAATTACATATTAAATTGATTAAAAGAGTTTTCGAAATTCAAATGTCAATTTTGATTGAAACCTAGTTATTTTGAAAGTCAAAATTATCTAATTTTGAAAAACTATTTTATTTTAGCCATGTGATGCGTTGAATCTTGTGTGGAATGTTTAAAACGCATGGTGGTCATGGATGTGTACTTTTAAATCATTCGTATGATGAATGTTTGTGTGGATCGTGGATGTTTAAATGATATTATTTATTCATTGTTAATAAATAGAGGTCTGCATACCTCTCTCTCTCTTATACTCCGATATAATTCTACCTCCCTCTCTCTTGTACTCGTCATAAGGCCTTCTTCTATTTACATGTAAATTTAGATTTAAATGTAATCTGATCGAGGCAACCGAGAAAGGAGCGAAGACGATCCACAAATGCAACCAGGAAGGCGATGTGATGGAGATCATTTGCCTATGTGTTTGCAAGGTAATCTGATATAAATGTTATGTTAGTTTTTGTATGCGTTTGACTGTTGGCTCCAGTCAAACCCACTGTACTATCTATGACCACACTACAGACATGTATGAGATGCATTGTTTTTTTTTTATTATGAATCAAAGTAGGTATTGTATTTATTAAATATATACGATATATTTATATACTATCACTTAGGAGAGATCAAGATAAAAGTTATCTAAATACTCCCGTCCAAGAGAGGTCTCATACTGATGAGATATGGAATTAATGTCTCAAAAGAGCAGTCTCCTAAGACTCCTGATGAGAGGGCATTCATAGATAGAGTATCCTATGCCTCTGCCATAAGATCTATCATGTATGCCATGATAGATCTATCATGAAGCTGAGTACATCACTGCAGCTGAAGCCGCCAAGGAAGTAGTGTGGCTAAAGAAATTCATCACCGACCTTAGCGTAGTTCCCATTATCTCTGAAATTGTTCCGCTGTTGTGCGACAACAATTGAACCATTGCACAAGCGAAAGAGCCACAGTCTCATCAGAAATCGAAGCATATTTTGAGGCGCTTTCATCTTATCACGGAGATCATATCCAGAGGAGATGTAGTGGTGGAAAGAGTTCCATCTGTCGATAATGTAGCAGATGTATTGACAAAGCCATTGGTTCAAATTGTGTTTGAGCGTCACCTAGAGTCTATAAGCTTACTGTATAAAGGTGATTGGCTTTAGTCCAAGTGGGAGATTGCTAGTCTTAGGTGGCCTACAAGCTAATATGATTTTATAATCTCGTTCATTTTATTAATATAATGACAATATTTCATTATGTGTAAATTTGTATTATCGTCTCATAATGAAGTCCATGAATATGTGCGATAGTGATCAGACTATGATGAGATCATACTAGTTAGACTGATCACTTAAACACACATATTCTTAATCGTTCCTAGTCGGAGGATATCCGAGAAGGACATCGAATATTTGGTTAGACTAGTACATATTACTCTCGCTCATAAGATGAGGGTAATTGATCTCATAAGTCACTTCTGTGGAGACACTAAGGCAACTCTGTAGGTGCTCATTAGAGAATGAGTTCACTGAACTGATCTGACTGAATCTCTAGATGGTATTGTACCTCACTCTCAACCAGCTTGATTCTATTGTCGCAGTTGCGTGGATGGTCTTCGGACCTGAGACACCATTGTCGGTGGACTTCTGTGCTTTGACCTTGGCTTATTAATATCTAACCACGGGATTCTAAACAGCTAAGGGTTGGGTACAACGAAATACCGTCGAAGGAAATTGAATGTTAATAAGGAATCATTCGCTCTTCGTACTAAGAGAGAGAATGCTCTAGGAAGGATGCGCAGAAGTCTCTGGCCAGGATGGACGATGATATCAGGAAAAGGGTTTTTCAATATTATACGGCAGCATCCGATCCAAGTGAGTCGACCGGTTAGGGTTTGACAGTACACAATACCCTGAGTTGACTCGAGACCATTGTACGAATGAAGGATTATATCCACGCGGTAACTGTCGGCGGAAAGGTGCCAAGAGTGGGTTACTTAACCCCGATACCTTTAGGGTTCACACGGTGTTGCTTGGCACCCAACGTGATCGGAGGCCCGATCGAATTCGATTTGAACATTGATTCGATTGATTAATTAATTAATATGAGTTATTAATTAATTAATCAGGCCAGTGAGGAGTCACTGGGCTTATTGAGCCATTAACCGGACTGGTTATTGGGCCTAGAGGGTCATACGCGAATGATTCTCAAGGTGATGGATAAATAAGTGAATTTTATATTAACCGGGGGTTTTTATGAAAAATCGCGCGGTTAGTATAAAATATAGCGAACGGGCTAGGCAGGCCAGGCTGTTGCTAACCCTAGCCGCCTCCTCCTCTCTTCCTCTCTCTCTCTCTAGCACCCCAGGTAAGATCCGGACCCCCGGATCTACTCCGCCGCTTCTTTGACTCCCGTTCAATGGGAAATCGTCCGTGCGTTGCGGCGATCGTTGCGGCGAACGACGGAGGTTTCATGGCTACAAGGAACGAAGAACGTGAGGACATCCAATACGAGGAGGATCGCGTGGACTCCGCTAGAGGCCAGACGCTTGCGCGGCTTGCGGTGTCGCACTGACGGAACCAAACGGTTGCGGATTCGAATCCGCACACGATAAGTATCGATTATCTGATAATCCGATTTTTGGTATTTTCGAAACGGGAACGGATCATTTATTTTATTTTATTTTCCGCTGCGTAGGCGATCCGGAGGAACATAAGAAACCAACAGCTTGTTTCTGCACAGAGGAAGATGCGTGCCCCTTAAGATCTGCCTTACATTCTTCTGAATAAATCTCGTGCTCGGCTTATTGCCTACATGCGGCTTCCACCACCTCTTCCATAGAACTAAATTTGTGCGCAACTTGCTTAGTGTAGGTTTTAGTCCCATCAGAATTTTTTGTAATTTCCAACGCCCATCAAGACATATATGCGGTGCGAATTTTGCGAACTTAAAAAATCTGGCTTCATACTCCATAACTGACATAGTCCCTTGAGTCAGGGACAAGAATTCCTGCATCATTTTGTCCTGAATATGTTGTGGACAGAACTTGACCCTGAAGGCTGTCAAAAGTTCTTTCCACGTTACCTCTCCTTCTCTTCCGACAAGCTTTGTGTAGAGGGTAGAAGACCACCATGTGTCCGCCCGATCTTGTAGCATGTAATTTTCCAGATTTACTTTATCAGTTTCTGGGCAACGAATGGCATATAAGATCTTTTCGATCTTGCGGATTCAACTTACGACAATCAAGGGGTCTCCTCCCCCTTCAAAATAGGCAGCCTCATCTTCTTAAACCACTCCATGACAATGGGTCCTGCCTAACTTCCCTGATCTACAAAGTTCTGTTGTTCTTGGGTAGGATGGAGAAATCCGTGGAAAATCTATATAATGGCTCCCACATCTAGCGATGATGGTGAAGGAACAAGTGTAGTATTCTGGGGCTGTAGACTGACCCTTCCGGCCCTATGTGTCTTCCCTCATCTGTTAGTCGCCATAACTTATAGGGCAAGTCATAGGTTAGTTTGAGTTTAGTTAGGTATTGTCTCCTAATTCTACCACGTTTGGACTTGTCGTACATGCCTTTAGTGCTAAACCTTAACCTTGCTCTAATACCACAAACTGTAATGACCCCCTGTCGGCCGGTTCGGTCATACTGACGTACTTCGATCTGCAGGGACCCATTGACAACGGGAACAACCCGAACATGTATTGTAGTGAAAGTTGAGCACTTCGCATGTAAATAAACAGTCAATTGATTGTGAGTCACAAAATTCTCTATATTAATGTCATATACAGTACTTTGCAGTACATCAAGTCCAGGGGTACAACTTGTAAGTTTACATAAGGACTAGACTTACAAAAAAAAAAAAAGCTCTGCTCAACTAAACTAAGACCGTAGAGATTCCTCGATTGTCTCGGGAAGGTCTTCTCCTGAAAGGGGGGTTAAATAGTATGGGTGAGTTTACCGACTCAGCAAGTACATGATAGCACTACATGGCTTATCATATATAAGCATAAAAGCAATATGATAAAACTATCTAATCATGTCATAGAATATAATATAGCAAACTTCAGCTAACATAAGGATCATGGCATATTACGGCATGGTCGAAAGATCATGGCGTAGCATTGCATGGCATGAGTATAAACATAAAGATCATGTATTAGCATCATAGCGTGACTTGACTTGATCACGGCATAGCATCATGGCATGGCATAAGTACAAGCATATACAGGCATGGCATAGTATTATGACATGGTTAAAAGATCATGGTATAGCATGAAGTTATAAATCAAAAATATATATATAACATACGAACAATAAGAATCTTTTCACTTAT
This sequence comes from Zantedeschia hybrid cultivar, assembly GCA_030544215.1. NCBI lineage: Eukaryota > Viridiplantae > Streptophyta > Magnoliopsida > Alismatales > Araceae > Zantedeschia > Zantedeschia hybrid cultivar. The sequence continues at coordinate 39,316,352 of JARZZO010000011.1, read as the reverse complement.
TTAACGGACATGCATCCAAAGCACAATACGAGGAGATTTAATATGACATGCAGCCAGCAGTAAGGCAAATGCCCACAGGTGCTTTTACTGCGCAGCACGGGGATCCACCTATCCCACCTCGATCGGGAGAACCATAGCCAGAATTTTATTCATTTCCCTCGGGTTACGTCTTTCAACTTAATGTCCGTCTCATAAGGATGCTTGTATGGTTCGGACGCATAGACTCCTAAGATGGCACTGTCCATAAGCATGTTCGATTTTAACATGGAAGACTTATAGAATGGTCTTTAGGCATAGGTTGGGTGTTCATATAGACTCTTAAATAATTTTGACAGCATGTTAGCTTAGTAGTATATACTTAAGCTGTAGCAAAATATATATTTCGAAATAGGACATTTGTGATAGAAAAATAACTATAGAGAAAGAACCATATACTTGCCTTTAAACTAGGAACTTGCTTATGCACAGCAAAAGTCTCCTTCCGTCACCCTTCGAGACAACTCGAATTGGCGGTAGGACTTCTTCTCCCGAGCTCTCTCTTTTTCTCCTTCTCTCTACCTCTCTTTATCTCCACCTCTCTTTCTCACTCACTCTCTCTCTCTCTAGGTGTAGGTGAAGGAGGAAGGAGAAGAGATGGGGGAGATGGGAGGACTACCCCCCTATTAAAGGGGTGGGTATGGCTTAAGATGGGGACATGTGTCCCTTTAAGGTGGGTTTAGCTTAGATTTGGGACATGTGTCCAATGAGGTGGCATGGTTTCTAAGGGGTTAATAAACCTCACCAGTTTCCTCATCCTTTTCCATACTAGTATCCTTATCCTTTAATACTTTTACATTCTAGTCTCTATATTTTCTATAATTTGCTTTATATCCTCCTTCAACAACTCTTCACCGAATTTGACCCCCTTTTTAGTGATTAGAGGACACATCTAGGGGCCTTAAAAATTTCTCTTAAGATCATATAAAGATCATCTATATAAGACATGAATTTTTCATAATTATATTTATACTTTTTCGATATTTATAAATATACCATTTTTTCATAATTATGTATTTGTTGGCATGTAACTGTAGATCCTTATAGTAGGACATCTTGTAAAGGTTTAATGGGTAAAAGGGTTAAATGGATCTAAGTTGATGTAGCCGAAGCTATCACTGTCGGATTCCAAAATTAGAACCCGAAAAAGAGCCGACAGGAATCCGGATCAAGACGTAGGTGGAATACAGGACCAGAGCTCCGATGCCGAGAGCGATGCAGACGAAGACTTGTCGAGGGCGTAGCCGAGACTCCACTTGCCGAGGGGAATTCGGATGAAGGGGTCAGTAAAGAATGAGGCCGAGACCCCTATGAGAAGAAGAAAACTGAGTCCGGTGGCCGAAGCCGATCGGACGGAGAGGTCGGCGAAGATTCGAACCGAAGCCCCTGCAGAGAGAAAAAGAACCAGTTAGTGAGGGTCCCGGGCTTCGGCCCAAGAGAACCCCCTCCGATGGTTAACTTAGCTTATGAAGAAGATTCTATTCAGAAGAGGGGAAAGAAGGAAGAAGCTTGGGAGTTTTGGACTATGGTCCTTGGTTGTTCGACCTTACCTTTTGTAATAAATAGCCTTCTATTTATAACGGAGGATAGAGGTTATCTGGTTGTTTCAGCCGATATAGGACTATGTTTTAGGTTACTGATAAACCGCCATAGCGCCTAATAACCCATCGGAGTGGGCCGGATTCGGCTACTGGGCCGAGGGCCACTGTTGGGCCAAATGTTGCTAGTGGGCTGAGGGCCGCTTGCTGGGCCGAGGGCCGCTAGTGGGCCGCTGTTGTTGGGCCGAAGGCAATTGGGCTAAGGGCCGCTATTGGGCCGAATCGGATTATGTCCCATCACATGGCCCCCTACTCTCGTTGTTCTCACTTTTATGAAGCGGCGAGAGTAAAATCCGAAACCCTTACGGAAACATGAGATCTGACATGAACCTTGTCTGAAACTGTTACCACTCCTGTTTCGAAAACTGGGAGACAAGGCTTCGCCTCAAGTCGGCCGAGGGTTGGTGAGAAACAACCTCGTCTTATGCCGAGATCCCGTCGTAGACACCTTCGTCTCCGGCCGAGGCTTGGTGATGAATACCTTCGTCCCTAGTTGTAAGAGGGCAAGGCTTCCAGAACACTTTGGAATCGCCAAGCGAGGGCGGGAAAAGGCCTTGAACCTCCCGCCTTCACAGTCACGTCACAACAAATACAAGACACATGTTTAAGATCCGGCCTGGCTGCTGAAAGCACAAAAAGATCTCAGCCGTTAACAGCGATCACTCGGATCGCGGTCGCTTCGGCTCTCTGCCCGAGACTTCACCTGGATCACTGCCTCTCTGGCCCCCGACACGAGGATCGGGATGCGTGGCGAGCATCCGGAGGAGTAGCCGAAGGGTTAGGCCGCATCCGGCCGTTGATCGCCTCTTCTCGATCCGGCAGCCCGCTCGTCATCATGGCGAAGGACGGGACATGCGTCGAACATCCGAGCAAGGCGGTACTGAGGGGTTGGAGGATCTCGGCCATCGGTTCGCCATCCAACCCCCCTAGGCCCTTCTATAAATACCGGCTCCTTTCGCCTTATCACTGTTCCTTCGCATTCTCTCTCTCTTCCTCTCCGGGCCAGAGTGTTCCCGCGAGTAGCGCCGCGAACGTCTTATCTTCTCCGGCCGCGAGTGTTCCATCAAGGTCATTCGGGGACGTCTTGTCAATCGCTGGGGAGTTCCTTGTCGCCGGGGAGCTCTTAATCTGAGGGTAAGCCTCAGCTTCAGCCTTCTCTTTTTCAATTCATGTCCAGTTGTTCTTCTTCGGCCGAGAGCAACTTTTCAGCCGAAAGCAGCTCGTCGTGCTCCTCGTCTAGACCTACTCCCCAGTCTTCCCTGTCATCTCCTTTTTCTTTGAACTCTTTCCTTTCTGTTATGGCGGACGAGGCAGAAGCTGTCCCAGCTGCTGCCGAGCCTACTACTACAGGCCGTCGCCAGACCGAGACGGTCTCGGACGTAGTTAGTGCTCTTAATGTCGAGGGAATTAAGACCATAACTAACTACTATCTTATTCCCTCTTGGATGGTTCCCATCCGGCCCGGGAGGCGTACAAGAGCCAACACCGGTCGGCCGGGTTGCTTCTCGATCTATGAGCACAGCTTCCGGGCAGGCTTTCGCCTTCCCCTTTATTCTTTTGTTGTAAACCTTTTGAGCTTTTACGGACTGGCCCCATCTCAATTCTTCCCGAATTCTTGGCGGACAGTCTACGCTTTTTTGGCCCTTAACTCCGTCCTTGATTTCATCTCCTCTGTAAATATCTTTCATTATCTCTTCAAGATCAAGCCTCAGGGGAGGTCTTCTTGGTTCTGCTTCGTCCCCCGCTTCGGCCGAGGAATCTTCTTCGGGAAGCCCTCGCCCATTCATCATTGGAAGGAGGACTTCTTTTTCATTTCTCTGCCGGAGGGGGATAAGAGTGTTTGGCCCTTCCATACCGAATGGGCGCCCTTGGCCGAGGGTATTTCCGACTGCCCAACCCTCAACCCCGAACAGCTTGCTGACGCCCACCTCTTCGAGAACGACGCTCCATACAACATTACAGAGCTTCTCGAGGACGAGGACAGGCTCATAGAGATGGGAGCCTAGCCGGATCCGTCGCACTCTCCTGCCCAGGCCTTTCCCTACCTTCCTCTTGAAGATGCTCCGGGAGAGGCCGAGGCGAAGGCTACCGCGACCAGGGCTCAGGCCGAAGTTTGTCCGTCCGAAGAGGGCGCCGAAGCAATGGCCGGGGGTAAGTCGGCTTTGGGTCATAAAATTAATTGTTGAGCTTTTGCTGATTCTTTTTTCTGCTTTCAGAAATGTCTGGCCTCTGGGGCCTTATGAGTCGGATCTCTAAGCAATCCGCATCGTCTCGACTGTCCCAGCCTCGGCCTACGGAAGGGAGGACAGCCGGAGGAGTTCCGGCCCTGGGCACTCGGACCACGAGGCAGACAACGACTTCCACAAAAGGCCGTACTGCCGCTACTGCTCTCGAGAGGGAGCGACAGAAGGGGAAGGCGGTCGCCGGGGGGAGTGAACGGCCCGAGAAACGGAGGCGCCCGGATGACCTCGACGAAAGGGAATCCGCCCTGGCGACCAAGAGGCCAGTCTCGGGAAGGGACTCTCCGCTTTCATAGCCTCCCCAGCCGCGGGGGGAGATTCCCCTTCGGCTACTAGCGCCGCGGCAGAGACGGTGCTGTCCTACCCCTTCAGGGCGGCCGAGACCCATATGTCCCGAGAGTATGGGCACGAGCCATGGCGCCCGGACACGGGGGTCTTTACAGACGATAGTCTGGATGACTCCCGGACGTGCCTGCGCCTGGCTCGGGGCTTGACCCTCCCGATGGCCGGGGACGAGATCAGGGAGCTTTCTTCAGAAGGCCTGTCCCTGCAATGCGTCCGGCATGCCATCCAGGTGAGAGCCCCTTCTTCGTCCTTGCTTCCCGCTATTTCCGTTAGTTACTTCGTCTCACGTTTTCCTTTCTTTCGGCTGCAGGCCGCGGTCATGTGCGGGGCTCTCGCCCGCCGCCAGGCCCTCATCCAGCAAAAGCTTCAGGACGTCGACATGGCCTCGGACTTGCTGGCCTCGATGCGGTGCGATCTCGAGGCCAGCATCGATGTCCTCATCGGGGCAAACTCGCGGCTGCGGTCCGAGCTGGACGGGCAGAAGGAGGTGATCTACACCACCTCAGAGGCCAAAAAGAAGGCCAAGAAGGAGCTGGACCGGGCCCGGGCCGAGATCGCGTCCTTGAAGGCCGAGATCCAAGACAAGGGCAAGGAGCGGGACGAGGAGCGCCGCCGCCACGCCGAGGAGGTATCGGCTCTGAAGGCGGACTTGGAGGCCAAGACCAAGGAAGCCAACGACGTTGCTCGCACGGCCGTGGCGAGCTATAAGGAGGGCCCGGAGTACGCCGACAAGATACTCGAGGCCAGGGCTAAGGCGGCTTCGACCATGTTTGATCTGGGGATGGCCATTGCCCAAAAGGCTTGTCCAGACACAGATCTGACTGGCTTCGGCTTCCCTACCGAGGAAGAAGGCGAAGAGATCTTAGCCTGGTGGCGAGAGCTCAAGGCCGAGAGAGTCCCGGCTTCTCTGGAAGGCGTCGCGGCTGGTTCGGACCGTGCTTCCCCTCCGGCGTCCCCTGGCCATACTCCTATTGACGTGGACGGTGACGAGTTGCAGGAGTAATTGCCGATACTGTCTCGGCAGTACCTTTGCTTTTGGACATCATCAGGGCCTCTCGGTTGATATATTTATGGGCCCGAGCCACCAGGTCCTGGAAGGTGAGAGGATGATGCTTTCCGATGGAGCTAAGAAGCCCCTTGTCCGTGCATCCACTGATTACGGCCGAGACCGCAATCGAACTGTCCAGGTTTGGAATCTGGGCTACTTCGGCCCGCAACTTGGTAAAATACTCTTGAAGGGTCTCGGTCGGTCCTTGCCGAATGGCAAGCAGACTGGCCGAGGTTTTACATTGCCGAGTGGCATCATAAAATTGGTCGATAAACAGTTGGCCCAACTGCACTAGAGAGTGAATGGAATTGGGAGCCAATGTTTCAAACCAAGTCAAGGCTGTTTTTTCTAGGGTAAGGGGAAAGAGACGACAGCGGACTGCCTCAGAAACCCTTCGGACCGAGAGGTAGGAATTGAATCTCTGGAAGTGGCAGACCAGATCTGTCATTCCATCATACAGAGGCCCTTTCGGCAGTTTAAAGTTGGAAGGTACCTCGACGGCCAGAAGCTTTGGAGAAAAAAGAGTCTGCTCCAAGATGGTGCTGGCGAGAGGTGCTCCATACGGCCGGGATACCATCTGCTGCATCTCCTTCCTCATCACTGTCAGTCGTCGATCCAGATCCGAGGTGGTTAAAGTGGTGGCCGAACGTCCTTCGGCCTTGGCCGGATGAAATCCGGACGAAGCATAGTCCAGTTCCGTCAGGATATGACTTGCGCGAGGAACTCGGCCTTGCGGCCCGAATGGCTCGCTGTGCGCTGAAATCGCTTCGTCGTGTGACGCCTGCGAGGGTGTTGGTTGTGTCCTCGCAGCTTGAGCAGGAAAGTATTGAGGAGGAGGCGGTACCTGCTGTGTTGGCTGATTCAACAACCCCATATGCTGAGCGATAGCAGACACCATATCCCGCAACGGCGCCAGAGAAGTGACAGTAGCGGCCAGTGTGGCTATTTGCTGCTGGAGTTCTTCCACTCGGTCGTCTCTGGGAGCGAAAGACTCTGGTATTGCTGGAAGGACGGAACCTTGCGGTAGAATAGATGGAGTACCTTCGGCATGGAGTGTCTGCGCCGGAGTCGCTCGTATATCCGCCTCGTCTTGACTGGATCGTTTGGTCACCGGACGATGGGATATGACCTTTTGTCGGGCTTCCCACAGACGGCGCCAAGTGATGTAGCCGAAGCTATCACTGTCGGATTTCGAAATTAGAACCCGAAAAAGAGCCGACAGGAATCCGGATCAAGACGTAGGTGGAATACAGGACCGGAGCTCCGATGCCGAGAGCGATGCGGACGAAGACTCGTCGAGGGCGTAGCCGAGACTCCGTTTGCCGAGGGGAATTCGGATGAAGGGATCAGTAAAGAATGAGGCCGAGACCCCTATGAGAAGAAGAAAACCGAGTACGGTGGCCGAAGCCGATCCGGACGGAGAGGTCGGCGAAGATTCGAACCGAAGCCCCTGTAGAGAGAAAAAGAACCAGTCAGTGAGAGTCCCGGGCTTCGGCCCAAGAGAACCCCCTCCGATGGTTAAGTTAGCTTATGAAGAAGATTCTATTCAGAAGAGGGGAAAGAAGGAAGAAGCTTGGGAGTTTTGGACTATGGTCCTTGGTTGTTCGACCTTACCTTTTGTAATAAATAGTCTTCTATTTATAATGGAGGATAGAGGTTACCTGGTTGTTGCAGCCGATATAGGACTATGTTTTAGGTTTCTGATAAATCGCCATAGCTCCTAATAACCCACCGGAGTGGGCCGGATTCGGCTACTGGGCCGAGGGCCACTGTTGGGCCGAATGCCGCTAGTGGACTGAGGGCCGCTTGCTGGGCCGAGGGCTGCTAGTGGGCTGCTGTTGTTGGGCCGAAGGCAATTGGGCTAAGGGCCGCTATTGGGCCGAATCGGATTCTGCCCCATCATAAGTGACGGGTTCTTGTGGGACGGGATATTACAAGCTTTTTTGCAAAGTCTTTACATGGAGGGATATAAGTGCAACATTTCTGAAGATTTCAGGGTATTGATGACACAACATGTGAGAGTTGGAGATATAGATTCAAATATGATTTTTTTTCAAGGGGTTATATGTATAAAACCCACTTTAATATCTTAGTTTCTTTTGTACATACATATTCTTGATTGTAGAATTTTGTCCAAATTATTAGAATAAAAAATTTCTTGAAATTCATTTACCAAGGATATCATGCTTATCATTATCGATTAACTGAGTCAAATTACCAGGATGTGTGAATTTAATCCATTGTATATCCCTCAAGTCTTGAGATTTGAAATAAACTACTATGTCTTGAAAGAAGATAGTCCAAGAAATTGTTTGTGACCAAACTAATGTTACATAGTTGCTTCATAAGCAAGGTTTTGCTGTTGACTTTATTTCTTCATTCAATTTATTCAAATTTGCATAAATCACAAAATTTTGTTGTTCATCGATCACTTGTATTTCTATGCATGCAGGGCCTTTGCCTTGTGGATTGGGTAGGGGCATAGACCTAATTCTTTTCCCTGCTGAGACACGATTCACTGGAGATTTGTGAACATCTGGCTTTGGTTGTGTTGAGATGTAGGAAAATGATGTGTGGACCTATTACGTCTATCTCATGTACTTGAATAATATGGTTTCCTATACAAAAGGCCATGTGCATTTGTTAAATTTGTATTAAGGCTTTTTATGTAATGGCCAGGTTGATATATACATATGGACTCTGTGTCATTGTTTACATGATGCTTCATGGTTCTTAATTACATGTGCATTGAGAGGAAGGAAGATGAACATTGCCACTACCAACTTAAAATGATACTTGTTCTCCGTGAATTTTTGTTGAATAATTAGTGCTGAGTGGTGCAAGCCCTAGTATCCCTTATTCTTCTTCATCTATCTATATGATATTACTAAGTAGGTCTTGGGGAGCTACCTGTCCAAACAAGGAGAACAAGGCATTCGCTCTTTTCTCTCCTCTCCTTTTTTTTGGTTTAGGGTGAAAAGAAGGTGGAAAAATGTAATAGCTGATCCATTTACAGAATGTTAATAGCCCATTACTAGCCTTGGATAAGCCCATTAAGGGTATTACAATGAGTTAACTATGTTCTGGTTTAGAGAGTTGAAATATGTTAACCAATAGATACACAATTTAAGCATTGTTAGAGGCGTCAGGTCGAGTTGACGTGATTCTGGTTGGTAACCCAATTTGAGTTAGACTCTTTTCTTTCCTTGCATGGGGTACTTAACTCAACATGGGGAATGAACTAGAGCCCTATAAACAGATCATTTTCACCCCTAAGATCCTTTTAGTGCATTAAAAAAAAAAAACCTAAAGAGAGATTTAGAGAGAGTCAGAGCAGCTTGGAGGGAGTTCTTCGTGCCATTTCAAGGTGTTCTTGGAGACTGCGTGAGGAGGCATCTCAGGAAGGCATGAGTGCACGTGGAGGTGCCATTTGCCTTGTCTTTGTGAGCTTCATTGAGTTATTGGGCATGGTCAGAGGCAAGTGATGACTAATCTCTCTTCCATATCTAATTTTATGCATACAAATCCTATTTTCAACCTTTCTTAAATAATATGAGGTGGGGTTCATAGATACGCATAGATCTCTGTTAATGATTCGCCTTCATCGAATCACATAGAATCCATGCTAATTTTATGTATCTAGAAATCTATGTCTCAATGTTGAAACACATCTTGTATAAATGATGTGTATAAAATTCGTGTCGTTTGTATGCAACGCGATTCAAGATATTATGTGTTAATCCATAATTATTCATGCATGTTGATTCGCATCTTTTATGTACGACACATTTTGAATTCAAGTCTAGTAGCAGTGACACGATTTATCTCTGGTAATTGATTTGGCATGTAATCAATTACATGAAAGGCGTCAGTCTCACATAACACATTTCAAGTAATTGATTGTCTGTTATAATCAATTTGGCCTTGGTATTGCAATCTATTTTGTGAAAGGCATTTGACTCGTATGACGCAATTCAGAGAATCAATTATCTAACGCAATCGATTTTGCTTTGGTGTTGTAATCGATTTCTCTCTTGTTTTGATAATCGAATTAGGCTCTATTCATGTAATCGATTTTGTCTTTCCTTTTGAGATTGGTTGTGTTTTAATACCTAAAAAGCATTAGGGAATGTGGATGCGATTTATAAATCACGTCACTTGATCGTTGTGTTTCAGGTTGCATTAAGACAGAATTGAAGTAAACCTATTGCACAACATGATTATCTCCTTCATTATTGCATTATTATCACGCACCGTCACTGTATGATCTGCGTGCATGAACTTAAAACAGTTAATAAATGGACAATGACACTATAGAAGTATGAATTGTCCATCCTGTAATAGCGTCCTCATGGTGGAAGACGAAGAATAAGATGTGAAAGGACCAAAGACAACATGTGGGTAGACCATTTATTAATGTCCATCTTGGAAGTGCACTTACATGTAGGTAGACCAACCCTAGGGGGATATGTGGATTCTCCAACTACTCAGTTGAAGATCTAGTGGGCTTTGCTTACCACTAGGTAAAGAAGAAGAAGAAGAAGAACAAATAACTCCTCATGATGTGGTTGGATGCGTGTCCTATGTTAAAAGTGATAAGATGATGCGTGTTTATGATGAATGATGAATCATGTTATGCTATGAATCATGTTCCATGTTTAAAGTATTATGTCTCATGCTTATGAATTCTTGTTCATATTCTAACTCATGAATCATGTCAATAAGAAAGAGTAGATGCACAAAACTTGACTTAGTTTCTTCAAAGAACATGTTTCATGACTTAAGTATATGTATATATGATAGAAATCGCAGCAAGTATAGATGTTTATTATCATGTCTTTTCTTTTATATGATTATACGAAAAACTGTGCAATTGTAGATTTATGAGCTTACTGAGTCCATATGGACTCTCCCTTGCATGCTAACTATTTTAAGGAGAAGTTGAAGGTGAGGTTGAGCCCGACGAGTAAGAGGCTTAGCACTTGACGTCAAGACTTAATCGAAGAAGTAGGTTTATTTTCAATTCAATTATGATGATGTAATTGAATTAGTTCACATTTCAAGATATTTTGTTTAATGGACACTGTAGAGATCTTAGTGAAAACATTATTACTGTTATCATACTTCAACAGTTATGGTTATTTTATTTAGTGGATATTACTTGTGACAATGATGGTCGTACCATTAATGTAATGGATTGTTTGCATGTATGCTCACTCTAGAATTTTAGATGTTTGGTTTGTTCCTACTGTTGATGTCCGCTCGCCAGATCGTCGGAGTTTAGCATGACCGAACTGCATTGACGGGGGTCATTACAAGAATTGGTATCAGAGCTAGATTTCTAGATGACTGAACTAGGAACATAGGTGTAGGGTTTTAGATTGAAGTTAGGTATGAAAGATTAGGTTTAATATGTGTTCTTTCTTGCAGGAGATGTCTGGAGGGCATGGACAATCCACGAGGGAGTGAATTCCTGAGCAGCTAGATGCTGGAGAGGGTGGTGTGACACCTATACCTCCTCTGCCCCCACCTCTAGATGTGGGCACATTTATGCATATTTCTAGGGCTATGCAGATTTCTAGGGCTTCATGTACGCAGCCCAATAGCAAAGGCCTGTAGTACCATCTTAGTAATTGGTAAAAGTATTGGGGTTGGTTGAATGTATTTCCCAAAATAACTCAAACCTTTTTTTGCAAGACCGCATAGAAATATGCCATTGACGTGGGTAAAGCTAAAGCAACAGTAGTGTTTATATCATTTAACTTCTGGATAAGTATCCTATATCGATATCGAAACAAAAACAACAGGATTCCTACGAGGATGAGGATTCCTTTATAGATGTATTTGAAAATTCTCTGGAACAAATGTGGGGCAATAAGAATTTTTTTTTTAATATCATCAATCTCATAAGTAATCCCATAAGTTTTTGGATAAATACGAGACGTCTAAGTCGTATTCTTCGGTTCGGGTCAAAAATAGAAGAGTTGAGTCGATCCAAAATCCGGCTCAATGGCTCTATACGAATTAGCGGTTTTTGATCCCTCTGACCCCGTTCTTGATCCAATGTGGAGACAGGGTATGTTTGTTATACCCTTCATGGCTCGTTTAGGAATAACCAATTCATGGGGCGATTGGAGTATTATAGGGGGAACTATAACGAATCCAGGTATTTGGAGTTACGAAGGTGTGGCAGGTGCACATATTGTGTTTTCTGGCTTGTGCTTCTTGGCAGCTATTTACAATACAAACGCGGTGATCAGCTGGACCTTTGATTGATTGAGTAATATTTCTTTTTTAATTTTGATTGACCTCTTGCAGAGAGGAGGTCAATTTTTAGTTGTAATTCAACTTTTTTTTTAGTTAGTTTATTGTTATTGAATATAACAAAGAAGATCCCTACCCTATTGACTGCAACTTCTGTATTTATTATCACTTTCATTGCTGCTCCTCCAGTAGAAATTGATGGTATTCATTCCCGTTTCAAGTTCAACCCTTTTCATACTAGGAGAATGGCTCAAAGTGAGTGGTCCGACCCATTATGATAATGACTACCCAAATAGGGCACAAATTCCCTGTCCCAACCAAGAGCTGGCCCAAACTGCTCAATGGCTTTCCTTACCCAATTAAATCCATGTCCAAGTTCTGACTGGGGAGCCTTTCCTGATTTTTCTTGAGAATTTTAACAGGCCCAAGCCCACTGTCTGTCCAGTCAAAACTTTTAAAATTAGGCCCAATATATGAACAACTCTCATGATTTGGCCCACAATAGAGGACAACCCATCTATTCTGCATTTGATTACTACCCTCAACAATTTGATTCTCAACCAACATATCCACCTCCTCATCAAAACAGTCTGGTGGATGATGGATTGTTGCAACTGACCATAGCACAACAACAAGAATTAAAGCAATCTTTCACCATAACAGACAACCTAATTGCTCAACTAATTGATACTATAAGAGAGGGAGAGGGCACATTGCCTAGCCAACCTAATGTAAACCTTGAAATTCACTTTCTAGTTATAACCCATATATTAGCCCATATAGCCAACCCATGATCTTCCAACCCAAGGATACTCATATCCTTTTGATCTAGAAAATGAGAAGAGTCATGAAGATCCTTTCTAGAAGAAATTTGGGAAAGCTAGCACCAGTTCAGATCAGCCCAATTATCTAGCCCCTCAATAGGCAAAGCAATGTGAGGGTGAACCAATCATGCAACTTGAGCAAATAATTATGGTCCAACATCAATCCATAGACAAACTCTAGGCCCGATTAGAAGACTTGGTTGAACTTGCACTGATGATAGAGCCCGAACAATTGTCGAGTCAGCCCATTGAAAATCCTAAACATCTATCCCTTGGTTTTGACCCACAACTTCAACCTCAAGTTTCTCGTCCCAAGGAGGTCTACATTGAGTTTGATCTTGAGAATGGAGAGAGTCTTGAGAAACCATACCACAAGGGAAGAGGGCTTGATCGATTAATGATTCTGGACAAGTTAGAAGCTGATTTACAAAAAGAGCCTGCCAATGTTGAGGAGGGTAGAGAAAAAAAAGGGAATGAGGAAGTAGAGGAAATCCTTGAAGATTATAACCCAACATCCTTTACCTTGAGACTTTTTAAGGAGGAGAGAGATAGTGAAAGTGACCTTGGAACCCTGATTATTTCTTGTGCCATTGGGGGCTCCACCTTTGATGATGTGTTACTGGACCTAGGAGTGAATGTGAACCTAATACCAACCTCGGTCTATGAGAAAATTGAGTTAGGGAATTTGAGGCCCACGTCGATTGCTTTGCAATTGGCCGATCGATCCATTAAGCAACCACGTGGCTTGCTTGAAGATGTCCTAATAAGTGTAGATAAGAGCTCCTTCTTTGTTGACTTCCTTGTCCTGGATTCAAATTCATCCACAGTCCTAAATCAATGCTCCACTATTGTGGGCCGTCCATTCCTTCCTGTTGATCCTAATGGCAATCACCAATTAGGAATTTCGAACACCTCACTTGGGGATCAAAATCTTCTAATTTATACATCCGATTTCAATTCCATGCAAGAAGAGAAGGGTGTTTTATTGATGGCATGGTCCATGGTACAATTGGTATAAATCTCTTTGTCTCCATGTTCAAGAATTCTCTCAGCCTGCTCTTTGATGATAATTCCCAATCCCCAAGCGGGTTGAATATGTTTTGGTTAGGGTCGATTTCTGTCACTTTCTACTGATTTCTTAATTCTAGACATGGAATCTTCACAAGACGATAATGTAGTATTTTGTCTATTTATTTTATTTTTAGGTGTCAATAATTCAGGCAGCAGTTGGCTTTAATGTAAAGCAATGCAAAATCTTAATGTCTCGGGTTGTTTCTTCCCTTAGCATTTATTGTGGTTCCTATGGTTTAAGTTGGGGGAGAGGAACCATAGTGTTTTTATGAAATCTTTTGAAGAAAACTTGCATTTTTCACTGATAAAAATCATGTCCGATTTTTTTTTAAAAATTTCTGCACTTTTACATCCCAATTGAGCTTTCATTTGATGATGCTTCATTAAGGGAGTCTTGTGGAAAAGGGTTGTGAGCTAGTCAACTAGAGAAAGCTTTAGAAGTTTAAAATATCCATCTACAAGGAGTCACGACAAGAAAGATTTTCACACACACATGGGAACTTGGGGTGAGTGGAAAACCTTAAAACTGTAGAGTTGTTAGAGTTGGTCCAAAGGGTCAAATTACTTTTCTTTCCTTTTTATTTTGGTTGAACGAAAGGAAGATCGGGATTCATAATAGGGAACCAGTCCACTCAGCACCCTAAGGAGGCGGTGGCTTTCAAAAAAAAAGAAGAATCGTAAAGCATGCAAACCAAACGTCAAATAGCAAATATACTTTAAAAGAGCCAAAAGAAGGTGGATGGTAAAAAGTACACACCCCCTAGGCAAATCAAAGAGGATGGCAAAAAGTACACACTCTCAAAGGCAAAGAGTGCAAGCAAATGAAAAAACAAAAGCCGCACTAAATCAGAAAAATCCTTATACCAAAATAAGACTAAGTCCTAAAAAGTGTTGAGTTAGGGCGAGAGCTAAAAGTGATCTTTGTCAATTGATCAGGAAACTTCTTTTTCTTCCTTCTCCCCCCCGAGTAGTTATGCCCTAAGGGTCAACAAAGATGAGGATATATTGGAATGGGTGGAAATGAACTATGAGAATGTCAACTTTTATGCATAATCACCTGCCGCAACTCCAAGTGTAGTGAGGGAAATGAGAATTTTAGCTAACTTATTGGCCACTCTTGTTTGAATGACGTATGTCTTTCTACAGCTCATGGTGGTCCTATTTTTTTATTATTTGCATTGCTAAGGAACTAGCTATGAGTAAGTTGGGAGATGTGATAACTGTATATTTTTTGACATAAAAGATGAAATTCATGCATTATACTCATGATTCTATGTGCAAAACTACATAGAATGATAGATCATTTAGTACTCTTTCTAATGATACAAACTTTATGAAATTTTGAGTTAAAAACGTTGTCATTTCACGTAAAAAATTGAGTGTCATTGCATATGTGTAAATTCCAATCTCAATAAGGGTTTTATGGCAACTTTTGGAGGCTGAAGACATCTAAATAAGTTGATCACGGCATAATGACGTAATTATAATTATATTCTCTGCAGTGATTGAATATCAATTTTCTATGTGTGTATGACATGAAAAGTGTATGGAGCAGTGTAGTGCTCAAATGATGTGTGTAATCATCATGATATCATGCGTTATATAATTAACAAATCTAATCTAAATCATGATCAACAGAAATCATTGGTTTCAAAAGAAAGAGTGGATCGCTTTACTCACCTTGTAAAAATGGGAAAATTGGGGTTCTTTATTCCTCTCTTTCGGTTGGCCGAAAAAGAAGAGCATTTTCTTTATTTACTCTTATTATGGATTTTGTTGTAGCTTTTCGAACCCTTTCAATCTTCAAACCTTTCAAACTTCGACGTTCTTCCTTTGTACCTTGCAAAAGAAGATAAACAAACAAGAGAACTATGATTAGAACTAAAATAGCATAGTATCCATTCTAATTAAGAATGTAAACATGCAACTAAACTAAAAGAACTCACTTTTATGGTTTTCTTTTATACCCCTATCATGGACATGGTTTTGGAAAAGATGAAGTGTATGTATGTATGATAGAGTGATATGATAAAAAAAACTATATGAAAACAGTGATGAAACTATGTGAAATCAATAAAGAAACAATAAAAATAACTAAAGAAAATGATAGTTGGTTAGCCCCTTCATAGCCTTGGTCTTCTTAAACTTCAATGGAGAAAGAAAATGAGAAAGAAGCTCTTCTTGCTATCCACATTTTCTGCAATAGAGGGCTCCTTTTCACCTTGATTTGAACTTCAAAATACCAATGGCCAACCAACCGTTTTTTAAAGGTCAATGTACATATGTATATATAGAGGCTTCAATTAGAGATATTTGGTCTTCAAAATGGCTCTCCCACGGCTCAGACTTACCTTGGACAGATATGGAAGGAATTGGAAATCCTTCCAACATATGAAATTGGATTTTCTCGACCAAATCATGCTTATCAGTAAAGTGCTTGAAACGCGTCATGATCAAGAGATGCCATTTAGTTAATTAGGAGGGGCCAACATAGAAAGAAACTCGCAAAAGAAACTGAAAAACATTAGGAAAGCTAAAAGACGTCGACCATGGAAGCCGTGATTTAGATAATTAGGAAAATAATTCGAAATTAAAAATCGAAAATCCAGACGGATTAGGACTTAAACGGTGTTGTCTATGGGCGATGTCATTAAGTTAATCCTATCTGAATTTAGGAATTTAATTTCGAACTGATTTCGGCTAGAAATCTAAATGACATCGGTCATGGTCGATGTTAATCAACATATTTTGACAAAAATCACTAAAAATTAATTAATATTAAAAATCGGACCATTCTAGAGCATTATAATTGTGACATGAAATTTACTCAATATGAGGTCAAAATTAGCGTGTCTACAGCTGCCCCACCTTGGCATTGACTTTGCAAGTGAGTGAAATGGAATGGAATGTATTGGAAAAGTGATGCCAAGATGTGATGAGACATGCTCTCAACATCATATGATAAGAATCTTTCTCAAAATGATCAATGAAGTAACTCAAAGAGATCCATAGAATCAATCATGTCTAGATGAAAAAGACAAAGAAAATAAAATAAGGTCGATCAACCTCTACGATTGGAAAGTACCTTAGGTCACAAACCCTGCAGGTTTCATCATAGAGAGCGGTTACTAGTCAATGTGGACGTGTTACAACCATGATGGATCTTAAAAGAAACAAGAAAATTTGGGATAAATAATCCAAATAAGAAGGAATTGCAAAGATATCTTCAAGAAAACCTCAAAGATATGAGAGATCAATTCAGAATGGACGTTGGAGTTTATTATGATCAATGGTCTGAAATTTAATTAAGGATTAATTTTTATCACAATTGTTTCAAAGTCCTACATGATGCATGCTGGACTAAAAGAAAAATATAAAATGAAATAAAATATAAATTAATCAAGGATAATATTGTTAAATTGTTATTGATGAATCAAGATAATAGTTTTGTAATTTAGTACTAAGCCGAAGCTCGTTTGTTTCACAAAAATGAAACCATCATCCCCATCAATTGACAATCTAATGGCCTATCCGTGTAATTAAGAATTCTATGGAATTATCACTGTTTTTGTTGAAAGGGAACTCAAATTCCAATTTCATCAAAACCACAAAGTCCTTGATATAATCTAATAAGTATTTATCATATAGTAATACTAATGCAAATCGATTATATGAAAGAATACAGGAAGAGAAATAACTGTCTTTTTATCACGACTAGGACTCAGTGAAACTCCTACAGTGGGACTTTTATTAGAAACTTCGACATCATTTTCTTTTCCTTGAATTTTCCTGCACTTAGATTTCATCAGTAACTTCATGCAAAGGAATAAACATGAACAAATAGCAGATAATATGCAGTTTCAAAAAAATGTCAAAAAAAGCCTAAAAGACAGCGCCCTGAGTCGACGTCATTTGAATGACGTCGTCCCGTCCAGACACGATTTAAGTTACCGAAACAAACTGCTCTAACTCCAATCCGAACTCTACTTTCCTCCCTCAAACTCTCTCTTCTAACTCGGAAAGGGCTCCTCAACTTCGCAAATCACTCTATAAAACCTCTGTCTCTTTAATTCAATTCAACACAACAAGTAATCAAGAGGGAAAGCTGGAGAATTCTCTTCAAGACTCAAGAGAAAAGAGGGGAAAGAGAAAATCATGTAATTAAGGAGGAAATCAAATTTTATTCAAAGAAGATGGCTAGCTTTGCTAAGGACTCCTCAAACAAGAGGGGAAGGAAGATCATTAAGAGGCTTTTTGATGTGGAAGGCCATCTAAGTGGTAGAGATTCTTACCTAAAAGTAAGTTACTCTCTCTTCCTATCCAATTCTTTATTCTTTCTCTATGAATTCTCCATGCTCCAAATTTTCTCCAATATGATAGAACTATGTTATTTTCTTTTCAAGGGTTATCCTTTCTTCCCTAGTCCAAGAAGATTCTCTTCGCTTCTATAGATCAAAAAACTTGTAAACAAGATCAATCTCTCCATGCAATCTTATATATCCAAGTGGCATATTCAAAAGTTGGTTATTCATGCCAAACATTACAAGATCACACTCATGGATTGGGCTTCAATGGGCGCTTTAATCGAACTGTGGCATCCTCAAACTCATACATTTCTCTTCTCCACGTTCGAAGCCACTATCCTCTTAGAAGAAGCCGAACTCCTATTGGGTCTTCCTAAACTTAAGGTCAACAATGATGAACCTTATTTGACTGAGATGATGTTCATGAGGGAAAAGATCAATGGTCATCAATTCTTGAATAAGATTATGAATAATCTAAAAGAAATTCAAGGCTGTCTTACTCATAAAGGGATCAATCTTGCTAAGTTGGCTAAATGGACCTTAAAGAAAATTGAAAATCTCGAGGATGAAGAAACAGAGACTTGGATGAAGGTGTTCACCACCTGCTTGATTAGAGCTCTACTATTCTCTACCCAAGATAATATTTTAGAAGATGATCAAATTAGCGCAATTAGAGGGATTTTTGAATGAAAGCAGATCTACACAGCAGTTCTAGCATATCCCTACAGTGGGCTCTCTGCAGCTTCTACAGGTCAATCTCCTTATGGCAGCATGCTACTTTCTCTGTGGATAGAGTTCCACTTCAAGTTCAACCATAATGAGAAAAAAGTTACAAGGATATCCCAAATGTACCAGTGTAGTCCTATCTTCCATATTGCAAAACATTGTGAAGTTCAACGACAACATGACCAATCGGATGCCAACCTCAAGTCTAGAGCTGACTGGCGCGCTTACTTCAAGACTATGTCCAGAACTGGATTTGAATCCACGTCACTTGCTCTCATAAAAAAGGCGGTTCAAGTTTGCCGTGGTGCTAGCATAGAACTCCGACTGATCGGGGTGACCAAGTTCATTCTCTATAATCCACATCTCTATCATCCTTAACTCGGTATGCCATGCTATGAATTTCGTGAGATCTCTTCTCTTTCTCCAATCAAGAAGCGGGCATTAGGTACCAATGAAGACTTTGAGGCGACAGAACTCATTGCAACTCTGTGGAACATCGGATTTACCCGTTGTGTGAAAACTCCTCATAAAGCGAATAGAGAATTGTGGAAGGCTTATGTAAAAGAGTTTCAGAAAATCCGACCTTAAAAGCCCTCATCTCTTGCCCAAAGTTTAATTTGTAATTCTCAATTTATTTTCAATAAAAATCATTCCTTTATTGCAATAAAGATATGTTCTTAATATTGTGCAATTTTATGGAATTTTTCCTTAAGCAAAACTACTCTTTTCCTTCAAAATCACAAGTTTCGCGCTTATTGCTGCAAATGGCGTTGACTCAGGAAGATGCATTTCAACCAACTTCAATTTCCAAAAAATCAAAATTTAATCCTTAAAATAGCCTGAATCATGTCGACCATGAGCGATGCTAATCACTCCTCTCTCCTACTTTCCAGATATTTCTGAACATTAAATTCCCTGAAACACGTCGACCATGCTCGACGCCTTTATCTTTCTCCATATTTCCTTCGATTTCCAACAGACTCTGTGGTACGGCTCTAACCGCTAAAGGCGGTAAACCCTAAAATGCGTCGACCATGAGCGACGCTTTTATCTCATTTTCAAAATTCAAATCGCCTGCCTCAATTTCTGTGCCACAAAAACACGTCATCCTAAGTCGCGTTATTTAATCGCTTTCAACAGGGGTCGCGAGCTCGAGCCTTCCTCCTTCCTCATTCCCTGTTGCTCGTTCTCTCTCCTCCATGCTTCTCTTTGCGCTCCAGCGACCGACACTCCTCCGGTGGTTCTCGAACTTTTCCATCGAGTTCTCCATCACCGGCCACCTTCTCTCTCATTTTCTTTCTCCTTCTTATTCTCAGGCTCCTCACGAGTCCTTTTCTCCCACGAGCTCTCTCTCACCCCACTCATTCTCCCTTACTCCCGGTTAGCATGGAACGAGGTGGCCCTAGTGGAAAACGGCAGAGGGTCTTCGGCGTGCCTGAGTTGGAGGGGGATGACGAGGACGTGCTCCCGACGCAACTCAAGATCTTTCAAGATCATGCGAACCTCGCTGCGGCCGAGGAGTTTATGGAAGCCAAGGAGGCTCCACAAATGGCACAGGCACCGGTGCAAGCTCAAGAGGTGGGGCCATCAATGGTAAGCTCTAAACCTTCCTATTTATAGCATTCGGGAGATGTGAAGATTGAAGGAAGGAATGCCACGGGTCTGGGGACCCGTGGTTGAATGGCGTCAGAACCAGGTGATGCCGTTCAAATGGTGTCAACCATGGCCAACGCCATTCAAGGCAGGGTTCCTATTTCAAAATTAATTTTAAAAATTGATTTTAATTGTCTATATAATTTTCTAACATTTTATTGACAATTTGGCATGGGACAGTAAGGACTCGGATTTCTTGGGATCTTGTGGTAGCAGCATACCGAGGGCTTCCTGACTTCCAGAAGGCCCGTCTTAGGGGAATGGGGTTCGGGGAGTTATTGGATATAGAGCCCTTTTGGTAGAACCTTGTGCTCCTTCAAGTTCTGAGGGAGAGGTGGGATCTGGAATGCATGGCATTCCTGATGCCCCGGTGACATGTGGTTCGAGGATGTAGTGAGGATCACCGGCCTTCGAGTAGAGGGCTGGGCGGTGAGCGGGATCACTTATCCCGATTACTGAGAGATGGCAGGACGTCTCTTAGGATTAGATGTATCAGGGCCACTGGGCAAGGAGTCTAGGACCCTCTGGCGGGTAGACGTAGAGGATGCCTTAGGGCTAGAGGACTTGAGGCAGGACCAAGGTGAGTCTAGAGAGGGATTCATAGATGGATTGTCTAGGTTTGTTGCGGCTCTTATTGCTAAGATGAGAGTCAAACAGAGTTAGTAGACCGATAGCTCAGGATCTTTTTAATTTTCTTGTTTGGTCGATTGCTCTTCGGAACGAATGGCGACCAAATTCACTGTAGATTCCTTAGTTTATTAGAGGACTTAGATAGCTTACATGAGTACGCTTGGGGTGCGGCCCTCGTGTTAGTCTTAGGTGGCCTACAAGCCAATGACTTTGTAATCTCTTTCATTTATTAATATAATGACATTATTCATTGTGTAAATTCGTATTATCGTCTCATAATGAAGTCTGTGAATATGTGCGATAGTGATCAGATTATGATGAGATCATACTAGTGAGACTGATCACTTCAACACACATATTCTTAATAGTTTCTAGTCGGAGGATATCCGAGAAGGACATCGGATATCCGGTTAGACTAGTACAGATTACTCCTGCTCATACGATGAGGGTGACTGATCTCATAGTCACTTGTGTGGAGACACTAAGGCGAACCTGTAGGTGCTCATTAGAGAATGAGTTCATTGAATTGATCCGACTAAACCGCTGGATGGTACTGTACCTCACTGTCAACCATCTTGATTCTATTGTCGCAGTTGCATGGATGGTCCTCGGACCTGAGACACCAAAGACACCTTGTTGGTAGACTTATGTGCTTTGACCTTGGTTTATGAATCTCTAACCACGGGATTCTAAATAACCAAGGATCGGATACAGCGGAATACCATCGAAGGGAATTGAGTGTCAATAAGGAATCATTCGCTCTCGGTACTTAGAGAGAGAATGCTCTAGGAAGGATGCGCGGAAGTCCCTGGCCAAGACGGAAGATAATATCAGGAAAAGAGTTTTCCGATATTATTCGGCAGCATCCGATCCAAGTGAGTCGACCAGTTAGGGTTTGACAAAATACCATACCCTAAGTTGACTCGAAAGCATTGTACGAATGAAGGATTATATCCACGTAGTAACTGTCAGCGGAAAGGTTCTAAGAGTGGGTTACTTTACCCCAATACCTTCCGGGTTCATGCGGTGTTGCTTGACACCCAGCGTAATCGGAGGCTCGATAGAATTCGATGTGCAACATTAATTCGATTGATTAATTAATTAATATGAGTTATTAATTGATTAATCAGGCTAGTAAGGAGTCACTGGGCTTATTGGGCCATTAACCGGACTGGTCATTGGGCCTAGAGAGTCACAGGCAAATGATTCTCAAGGCGATGGATAATAAAGTGGGTTTTATATAAACTGAGGGTTTTTACGAAAAACCGCACAGTTAATATAAAATGTAGCGAACGGGCTAAGCAGGCCAAGCTGCTGCTAACCCTAGCCACCCCCACCTCTCTTACTCTCTCTCTCTGGTGCCTCAGGCCAGATACGATCTCCGGGTCTGCTCCGCCAGTTCTCCGACTCCCGTTCGACGGGAAATCGTCCGCGCGTTGCGGTGATCGTTACGGCGAACGACGGAGGCTTCGTGGGCTACGAAACAAGGAGCCATGAGGATATCCACCGCGCGGAGGATCGCATGGACTCCACTAGAGGCCGGATGCTTGTGTGGCTTGCAGTGTCACACCGACGGAACCGATCGGCTGCGGATTAGAATCCGCGCGCGGTAAGAATCGATTATCTGATAATCGTTTTAGTTTAATCAAAACGGGAAAACGGATCGCTGTTTTCGTTTTAATATTCCGCTGCGTAAGCGATCCAGAGAAACCACGAGAACCCAACACCTCCTGGCCCACCTTTTCGCCGACTTGTCCGCAGTTACACCAGACCGCAATACCACCATCAGCGGCTTCACGCCGTTTCTCCAGGTACAAATTGTTTTAATTATTTCATTAATGCAAATGAATGCTTATGAAATGATATTTCTAACCTATATGTTTGCTTGTATAGATTTGGAGTTACTCTTATTTTGCTCTAGGCCGAGCGAAGGCCATCCAGACTGAGCCTATACTGTTGGCGTGCCGATGGCAGCCGATTGTGGATACGGCTCCACAGCACTACTAGCTGACGGCTCTCCGTCATCAGTTCTTAGATTATCCTGAGCTTCTGGTGAGTTTTAATTAATGTAATTTTGTTTATGTTAATTAAATACAATTTATTTATTAATTTATGAATGCAACTAACTTAAATGCATGCAGGTTATTTGGCGCCCATATCTGGGCATGGGAGAAACGAGGCAGCCATGGGTGACGGCCGGCGGAGCAAGGTTCGGTAGGCAGATGTGGGTGCATTGCCTGAACGAGATTGAGTTGCTGCACCTACGGCTCGCCATGAGGACCCTGGGCCTCCACCAGGAGTGGGTCCAAGAGGAGATCCCGGAGAGCATAGGTCGGTCCATGAGGGGGAAGCAAGCGTGCACGGACTAGCGTGCCAAGTTCTACGAGTAGTTCGACGACTGGCACTGGGGCGGTGTGTTGGTACAATCACGCGAGGAGAGTAACGAGGACTACCTCCAGCAGTATCGCGTGCATTACGTCGCCCAGCTCCGACAGCTGCGCCCCCTCGATGTAAGTATGCTTTCATGCTTCTTACATTTTATTATTATCTTTATTTAAGTTTGTGAATGCGTGAATGACATGTGTGAAAATGCAGGATGCACACGATGCAACCATCATCACTCTCCGGGCTCGAATCCAGGATGCAGAGGCCCAGCTCGAACAGGTTCAGAAGTAGCTCCACGATCTGGTATGTATGAATGAATCATGATATGAATGAATTCTTTTATTAGTTACCTGTTTTGACGCTTAACCACTGATGGTTTTCTCCTTTTTTGTACAGCGTGCCGCTTACATACATGCGGCCCAGCCTTCTCCGCACGCGGCTGGTGCTTCTTCCTCGAGTGCCTATCCCGACGCTGCCTTCACTGA
Organism: Zantedeschia hybrid cultivar; assembly: GCA_030544215.1. NCBI lineage: Eukaryota > Viridiplantae > Streptophyta > Magnoliopsida > Alismatales > Araceae > Zantedeschia > Zantedeschia hybrid cultivar. Next base: position 39,292,743 of record JARZZO010000011.1, on the reverse strand, counting down.
CCTCCAGGCGCAGTTGGCTCAGGCCATCCACCGAGCCTCTCTCGCAAAAGAGGATCGTGTTGCTCGAGTGAGTCTTCGGCCTTCTCTTTTATTCTTGAACTAGTTATTTGTTTGCCTGATCTGCTTGGATTGACAACATCTTCAACAGGTCGCTGAGCTCCAGGAAGCCCTGCAAAGGGCTGAGGCGGAGTTGGAGCGGACCCGGGCTGCTGCTGCCCAGGCTCAAGCCGATGCTGCTCGCATCAGGGCTTTGGTGGAGCAGCTGGCACGCCTTTCCAGCGATAACCTTCATCGCGAGCTTACACGCCTCCAGATGCGTTTGGAGCTCATTTCCGAGGACAGGGAGCGCGAGCGCGAGGAGTGGCAGTAGGTTGATGCCGAGGTGACCTCCCTCCAGGTCCAGCTTGGAGTTGTCGAGCATGAGTGACGCAGTGTGGATGAGCGCTACCGTCATGCCCGCCAGCGAGCTCAGGAGAGAGGGCACGGGAGTGCGTTTACCGCCAGCGTCGCCCTATCTTCTGTCTAGGCTGGACCGAACGCGATGGGGCCACCACCGCCACCCAGCCGAGTGACAGAAGGACTGGACGAGGCGCAGAGCCAATTTGATGAGGACGCCAGTGAGAGTCAGCTGTGAGGGCTGTTGATATTTCGTTGGGGATGCTGATAGTGTACTTTTCCTTTTTGAGTCCTGATGACAATGGACCTTTACATGTACAACACTCTTAATATGTGAATGAAACTCCTTTGGATACATGTACCCTGCATGTGACTTGAACAAACAGGTTAAGTTTTTGTTCTGGCTCAACCCCTTGCCGGTTAAATAACTAGTTACTTGATTCTATCGTCGGTAGAAGGGTCAAGGGGCAAGGCCTTTATTCAATGAAGGCGAATAAAGATGATTAAAGACAGTAATTAAAGTGCAACATACAAGCATGCAAATGCTCACTGAAAATTAAAACATGCAACACTCATGATCTAGTAGGCAAATGCTAACTGAAATATTTTTGGTTTTGCAATTGCAATTTTCAAAATATCCAATTTTTTTGTGGTTTTGAAATATTCATTTATTATTATTATTATTTTTTTTTGAAATATTCAAATTTTTTTGTGGTTTTGAAATATTCAAATTTTTTTGTGGTTTTGAAATATGACATCAACTAAATAAACTAAGGACCAGCATAGTACTTGGATCAAAAGAGTATGTTCACTTGTTAACTGAATTCCCTAATCATTCTTCAATGACCTAATCCAGACTCATTGTGCTTGAATTGTGTTTATGATCGTGATCCCATTCGATGGTCTGACCCTTAGTCAACCTATGTCATTCCTTAAGTTTGGGGTACGCCTCTTTTACGAGGGAAGGAAGAATTAGTCTAGAAAGCCCGCAAGAGGGTTCTGGAGACCCAGAAAGATGTCCCTCCTTTACCCTATTATCTGTTAGGGTTCGGTCATTTTCACTTTTACGAGGTATTTATCGACCTTGCGCTCCCTTTTATTTGATTTTGTGGCATTTTGATGCAACATTTGTAGTGTTGAATGGCCTTTTAATTATGTTGGCTTTTTGCCTTTGTACCTTTTTTTTTTTTTGCTGGGGCGGATCTCCCCCTTTTTTTTATGACAACCTCCTACTAAGATGGAGGGTATTTTCAATAGTCTATTCTAAGCCTCATTCTGACATCGTAGGCCGAGAGTAAAAATAGAAGTTTTGTTTGAAAAGAATGAATTGTACTTTACACCTTTAGTCAAAGTTTTGGCATTCTTTGGGCTTCACATCTCTTGTTACTCACGAACCAAACGTGTTTGTGTATGCAAATAATGCATTTGAATTAGATTACTAAAGACTAACAAGGGAATTTGAGTTTTCACATTTTCTGACCCCACTGGTCCTTGCGCCATGTTGCTCGACTCTTTAATCTAAGGGAAGTATTTCTTAAGATATAAACCATTATAGGGATGAGATAACTCTTGCCCTTCCGCATTAACTAAGCGATAGGCATTACCAGGAAAAGCATGCAAGATAACATAAGGTCCTTCTCAGTTGGGTTGGAGCTTAGAACATAGGCCACCAGGTTTTATGAAAATTATTTTCACAACTGTCACCCACTTTGAATTTTGGTTCAATGACTTTCTTTTTATAAAAACGTACTAATCTATTTTGATATAATCGTAGCAGCCGACCATCTTTTATCGTCTAAAAGTTCTAATTGAGCGAGGAGTGCTAAGCGGTGCTCATCAAGAGAAAATTCCTTATTCAATTGTACTCTTAATGACGGGATGTGGACTTCATATGGAACTACCGCCTCCATTCTAAATGTTTAGGAATATGGAGTCTGCCCAGTGTGTGTGCGGATTGAAGTTCGGTATGCCCATAGAGCCTCGATCAGTTTCTTTGGCCAGTCTGTGTATCAGTTAGATTTACACGTTTTCTTGTGATATGAACTGTGTGATGGATATAGGTGTCCTCTAAGCCAATCATAAGGCACCTATTTCAATCTGGTTCACTAATAAATGGCATTTATTTCATTATGTAGATTGGCACATTTATTATTACGCATAATGAAGTCCATGAATGTGTGCAATAGTCATCAGATTATGATGAGATCATAATAATGAGACTGATAACTAATAAACACATATTCTCAATTGTTCCTAGTCGTAGGATGTTTGAAAAGGACATCAAACATCCGGTAAGACTAGTACAGGTTATTCCAGCTCATATGATGAGGGTGACTGATCTCGTTAGTTACCTTTGTGGAGACATAATGGTAAACCTGTAGGTACTCATTGGAGAATGAGTTCACTGAACTAATCCGACATGAATCGCCAAATGGTAATTTACCAGACTGTCAACCGGCTTGAGTCATCGTCACAGTGGCGTGGTTGATCCTTGGACTTGAGACACCAAAGACAGCTTGTTGGTGAACTTCTGGACTTTGACCTTGACCTACGAATCCCTATCCACGGGATCTCTAATAGTCAAGGATCGGGTCCAGCGGAAGACATTCGAAGGTGATTGTGTGTTCAATAAAGGATCGTTCACTTTCAGGTAACTGGAGAGCGAATGCTCTAGAATAGATCCGCAAGAGTCTCTGGCCAGAGTAGAAACAATATTAGAAAAGATGTTTTTGAATATTTTACAGCGGAGTCTGATTCAAGTGAGTTGACCATCTAGGATTTGACAGTTGACCATACCCTAGGTTAACTTGAGAGCATTGTGCGAACGAAGGATTATAGCCATGCGGTAACTGTGGACGGACAGGTTCCATGAGTTGGTTGGTGAACCCCATTGCCTTCCGAGATCATGCGGTGTTGCTTGGCACCCAACTTGATCAGAAGTCCGACCGAATTTACATGCGATGTTAATTCGGTTAAATAATTAGTTAATATCAAGATATTAATTAATTACAATAAGTCAATAACTAGTTATTGGACTTAATGGGCTGAAAATCGGACTGGTTAATGGGCCTAGAGGGTCACATGCAATAAGATTCTCAGTCGGTGGTGTTTTAGTGGGATTTATATTAATTCGGGGACTTTTGTGAAAAGTCGCGCCGACTTAATATATATATGCGTTGTTGAGAAACCCTGGGCCAAGCTCAAGAGTTTCCCCATGCTAGTCTCCCCCCTTTCTCCCTCCTCATCCTCTGGGCGCCCCGTTCGAGGCGCCGGAACAGTCTCCGTCTCCGGTGCGCGCGATTCCTGAAAGTCGGGAATTCCTGTCCGTGGGTTTTCGGACATCGTTGCGGCGACAGATCTTCAGCGAGCGAGTTGATACGGACGAGGGAGCGAGGACGAACCACCATGGAGGATCACATGGATACAGCTGGAGGCCGGACGCTTGTGTGGCTCACGACATCGTCTCGACGAAACCGAGACGGAAGCGGATTCGAATCCGCGCACGGTAATCGGATTACTCTCGTTAGTGTTCGGTTTGCGATTTTCGTTCTGAATCGGATCAACGAGCATAGGGCGGGATAATTTTGTTCATCATTTCCGTTGCGTTCTTCATGTCCCGCCCAGATCCCAACAGTAGTATCAGAGCCAAGTTCCGCTCTGATCTGCTCCGGAACGACTAAATTATTATTCTAAAATAATTTCCATGCTCGAGTCGTTTTTCTTTCACAGAAGATGTTCATCAGATGAGCATATTAATTTAAGATTAATTTTATGTGAAGAAAAATGATAATTTTTGGGGTTTTTCGTATTATTCTTCATGGTGAGAATAACCGGATATTGGGGGCTTTGTAGAGGGATTAATGGTGGTCAGAACATCATGAGAGCTTGCTGGTATGACCAGCTACCACTCTCCATCCCAGATTCTAGCCGGCAGCCGGCGATGAAGTCCCCCCTTTTTCCTTTAGATTTTCAAAAGTTGGAATCAAAAGAGGGGTAAAACCAGTCCAAACTGGCAGTTTTGGGGGGCCACCGGCAGCTTAGGGGATCACCGACCTTGCAGATTTTGGCCGGCCCCGCCACCAGCGTCGGCGGCGCCGCCGCCCAGGCCACCTACAACTAGCTCAGGTGGGCTGGGGGCAGGAAAGCCCCAACCGGCCGAGCAGTGCCCTGGGGGGCCTTGACCGGCCGATCCCGAGCGGCCCGATCGGGGCCTGGCCGGGCTCGGCCCTGGCGCGCCCTGGTCCAGGGCTGGCCGAGCCCATGCCGGAGCTAGTGGCCTGCCTGGCTTGAGCCAGCGACCTGGACCAGGTCAACCAGGCCCGGGCCCAAGCACAGGCCCAACATGGGCCAGCCACCCAACCCATTAAAACCCCAAACCACCCCTTATTTGAATATATACCCTGCCCAGATTAACTGAAAATTTAAATTTAGCATAGTTTAAAATTTATTTTAAATAGTTTAAAATTTGTTTTAAACCTAAAGTTATAATTTTCAGTTAATAAAAGATTGTTTTTAAGATGTGATCTTAAATGGGGTTATTATTAATATGTGATCTTAATTAATTAACAATTGTTGTTAAATCCTTTTAATTAAATAATTAGAGGAATTATTTAAGATGTATTCTTAAATTAAATTAATAAGTCTTGTTAATTTTTTTTAAGATATGATCTTGAATAAAATTAACAAATGTTGTTAATTAAATTCTAATTAGGTCATTAGATTTATTTAATTTTTAACAATTGTTGTTATGAAATTAATTTTTTTTATTAAGGGACATTTAATAAGAGGTTATTAAGTGTTTAGTTAACTCTTAATAATAGTTATTGCTAGAGTTAATTATTTTTTAGAAATAAACCTTAATAAAAATTGTTGAGTGATGAGGCAGAATCCGATTCGGCCCATTAAAACAGGCCCAATACTGAGATCAGTCCAACAGCAGTAGTAAAGGCCCACTGGCAGCCTTCGGCCCATTAGCGGCCCAGCAGCCCAGTGGTCTTCGGCCCATCAACGGCCCAACAACCTTCGGCCCATCAGCGGCCCAACAGCCTTCGGCCCGTTAGCGGCCCGGTGGCCCTCGGCCCAGTAGGCTTCAGCCCACTAAGCGGCATCAGGCCCATCAGCGGCCCAACCCCCTTCCGCCCAATAGTCGTATCCAGCCCACTCCGATGGGAGGGTTAGGCGCTATGGCGGCTTATCAGTAAACCAAAACATAGTCCTATATCGGTTGCCACCACTAAGCAACCTCTATCCTCCGCTATAAATACACGGCTATTTATTACCAAAGGTATGTCTTCGAGACCCCAAGGATTACAGTCCAAAAGCATTAAAGCTATTTCTTCTTACCTGACTTCTGAATCGAATATTCTTCAGAAGCTAACTTAGCCGTCGGAGGGGGTTCCTTAGGGCCGAAGCCCGGGACTCCTACTGACCGGTTCTTCTTCTTCTTCTCCTCCTTCTGCAGGGGCTTCGGTTTGAATCTTCGCCGACCTCTCCGAGTCGGTCTCGGCCGCCGACCTCTGGTCTTCTCCCTCCGGTCTCGACGTCTTCCGCATGCTGGTTTGCCTCGTCCGAAGGAGGCTCGGCTACGTCTTGCGCCGGCCGGTCCGCTTCGTCCGAGGGAGTCTCGGCTTCGCTCCCTGCGAGCTCTCGCCCGGGCCCCTCTCAGCTTCGGATCCTCGGCCCCGTTTCCGCCCTCGCCTCGTTCCGGATCCCCGTCGGTCCTCTTCGTCAATCCGATCCAGCTTCGGGTCCAGTCTCCGGATTCCAGTCTCGAAATCCGATCGTAATAGCTTCGGCTACATCATTGAGGATTAATTAAAGTCTTAATAACGGTTATTAAGATAATTAATAAAATTTCTCATGTATCTCTTAATTAAAGGTTTTTGAAGATCTAATCCACTTAATAATTATCTTTTAATAAAAGTTATTAAAAGATTAGATTAAGTCTAATTGTTCGACTATTTTGATTAGAAATGTTTCTAATTAATATTTCTTAATAATTGTTATTGAGAAATATTATTTAATAAAAATGGTTTATTAACAAGGATTTGTTAATCAATTAAAATAGGAATTAGAAATTCTTTTATAAGTGTTATTTAAGAATTTTTAATTCTGTCTAAATGTTAGATTGTTTCGCATTAATAATTGTTATTAATGTGATTTAAAATTAATCTAAGTGTTAGATTAATTAATTTAGAATTGTTCTAAATTATGCATGGAATGTTTTAGAATTTTAATTTTAGCTTTGTTTGCACATGATGATGTGTTTGATGCTTTAAATTAGATTTATTTCATGTTAGAAAATAAGATTTTCGAAAAAACAATTTGTCCAATTTGATTGGTACCGAGGTTTTAAGAAAATCAAAATTATTATTTTCCAAAATTTTAGCCTTCATATGATGTGTTTTATTATGAGTGGATGGTTAAAATTAGTGGTGGTCATGGACATGCACTTAGTTAATTTCATATCATGTGATGGTATGTGATTTTGTGGATTGTTATGGAATGAGTAATGGGTTAATTAATGAGGCCTGCGTGCCTCCCTCTCTCTCTCTTTCATTCCATTGTAATTCTATCTCCCTACATCATTGTACTGGCCATAAGACTTTCTCTTATAATTTATTTGTATTTGAAATTGTTTCAAAATAAATATTATTTGTAGTTGATCGCGCCGGCCGAGCAGAGGCGAGAATGATCTACAAGTGCAACCAGGAAAGCGACAGGAGATGAGATCACCAGTGCCTGTACGTTTGCATGTTTTTGTTAATATAATTGTTATATTGTTGTGGTGATTAATTGTTTGGCTCCAGTTAATCACCGTGTTGTCTGTGACCACATAATGAACATGTATGGTTGATACATGCCTTTTAGTTTTTTATTATGAATCGATTGCTAATATCTAGGTATAGTTAAATATATTCGATATATTTATAAACTATCACCTAAGACGAGACCAACTTAATATAAACAAAACCTTCAACGTAAAATCTAAGCCAGAGCGCAAGTCATTGAGAATGCACCACGTGGCTCTCTATCAATATAGGTTTTAGAACTTGATTCAATGATGGCAGTTTCTATATGTTTACCCGAGATCTGCCACCATCTGATGAAATGACTATTAATTATGGCATTATGATGCCTTGAGATTGGAATAGAGGAACGATGTAGCTATCTTCGCGTTTACTCAGGAGCTACATTCTTACTCTACTCTGTCACGTATTGATGGTAAAGTTTAGACCAGAGATAATGGCCTACTGTGTTTACCTGGGACCATTAAAGACCTAGGAGCCGAAATAAGATCGGATATTGTAAGGAGTTGCAATTACTATGACATGGTTGCTCTTGGATAATGGTATGATACTATATGTTTATCCGAGGTCATACTATGATTCTTGGAGATTCTGATCTTCACTAGGAGATTGTCGGAGTCTCTCGTTCTGTATACCTGAAGATTATACAGTCCGTCGAAAAATAGTGGGAAATAATTTAAGATAAAAGACCATAATTGAATTATAAGAATTATCTGCTTAAATCACGTTATTTCCTTCGTTCACTAAAATGTCGTCTATTCGAAATTTTGGCATATTAGATGCCAATACTTCTCATATTCATATTGACTAGAAAACTCTGAAGAATATCTTCAGGACGAAGTGAAAGTCGCTATCCTAATCAGATATCATGAATCATCTTACTTGGATAGACCAAAGTGAAGATGTACTCATAGTATGCCTTTTTTAAAGGCAATGATTGTTATAAAGCCTCTTACTTGGATAGACCAAGAAGAAGCGGTATTCATAATATGCCTTTGAGAAAGGTAAGTGGTAAGATTTCAAACGATCGAACTTACACCTAAAAGGATAAAGGAAAGTCAACTAAGATAGAGAAGTAGCAGTTCTTCCACTACGACCAATATAAGGATATTGATAAAGGTAAGTATGAAACTTGAAAGAAACTTCATATATTCTTATTATCAACTTTAGCATGTCTATTGGAGAATTAGCGTATCCAATATGAGATATTAGAAATGATTCTCAGATCTGCGATAATATGTAGACTTAAACAAGTAAAAGAAAATCGAGAGAATGCAAGTGTTGAATTATACTCAACAATTGTTTATGATATTCATAGGTTACTGTCAGACAGTAAATCCTTGTGTATATGAGTCTAATATGAAACTGAATAATTTTTATTTAGTTCCATAAGACATCAAGAATTATAAAAGTGAATAACATTGATTGAGAAGTTGTTCGATAAGTCAATGTACTATAGATTATTAATGTGACATCTCATGTGATGAATGTTCACAAGTCTCCTATAGAAATGAACTGTGTGAATTCTGATTATCTATAGTTATTGTACATAAGGTTGTACAATAAGAAATTATTAGTGCTAAAACATATTGATGTAAACAGCTCAATATCTTCTTAAGGCCAAAGATAATCACTTCTATTGACTTACCTTATAGTTTACTCTTGGAATGATTCGACTGTATGTACTTACTGAAGTATAAGACGAATGCATCTGAGAGATTAAGGTATAAGATGAATATGAAGTATTAGAATTTTTTATTTGATCAAAGTAATTAATACTTTAGTATATGATTCATATAAATTATTAAAAGGGATAATTATATCCTCGCTCGATTGATCCTCATTGTACATCATAGTAATATGATAGAATGAGGAATTGCACCTTATTAAGATATGGTGCAATACATAATAAGATTTGCTAATTCTTATATCTTTTTGAACATGAGTATGAACATTAGATGTCCATATTTTACAGATGGTTCCAACTAAGTCAGTATGTGTCCATATAAGATATGGAAACCAAATAATTCATATGAGATGTAAATTATGAACAAACCTGATTTTAAAGTCAAGTTATACCATGATGTGAATTTGTGAAATGTCTAAAGAGTTTGGACATTACATTTATTGGCCAGGCGATAATTGAATAATTATCGTCCTGAAAGCTGTCTTTTATGAAGAATAACATGTCCTCAGAGAAGACAGTGGGAGCTCATAAAACTAGAAGATATTCTATATCCACAAATTAACATAAGATTATTAGATAATCTTTAGTTGTTTGGAACCACTGATAACACACATGAGAGGAGTTCAAAGATATAGATTATGATATAAAATCTATGATGATGCTCTCTGTAATTATAACTTTGAGATTGGCAAGAAGTCAAGAATTCTAAGCCATAGTCTATAACTACTATTGAGTTCAGAACTTGATAGTATTGCTAGAAGGTATTATACCTAAAGATAGTATTGCTAGAAGGTATTATACCTAAAGCAAGTGAATCTTCATAATGAAGATTAGCATAAATAGACTAATTAAAACTTATATGGTAAATTGAAGGAAATGGTCAACGTCAAAATATTGACTTAGACAAGTTATTTTTTCTCAGTGGTTACCATTAATAAGTTTATTATAATTCTACTTATCAATACTGCCTAACATATGATGAGATGATGGCAGCTGGATATGAAAAGCTTTCTCTCAATATGATTGAGGTAAAGATATATATGATACACCTTTAAAGCTTTTACAATCAAATTAAAGATCATTTTTTAATCAAACTGATGCTTCTTAAGTTGTAATAAAAGTTTTGACTTAATGGTCAAAAACTACGTGATTATTAAGAATGATCACAGATTGTGTGTATTCAAAAAGGACGGTAGGAGTACGGTCGCTTTAGTAATGCTTTGTGATAATAACATCAAAGTCATTAAGAATGAAATTGGGATGTTACTATCAATAAAAACATTATTAACCATGTTTTCCTCTATAATAGGTTTAGTTATAATATCCCACGTATTGAAAATACGAATCTATTAAGATAGATCGGTGGGGATATTATATTGACATGTATGTCAAGATGTTTGGCATAAATTTCATAATAAGTCTCAATTGTTGAGATATAGAATTTATTCCTTTAGGGAAAAAGTTTTTTAAAGGATACATGAGTGAAATGCATTATTAAACACTTGATAAGTACTAAGGATGCACTCATGTATATGGAGAAGATGATTTGAAACTATGAGGTCACACTGACTCAAATTTCAAGTCAAATAATGGATTTAACCTTCTAAGATAAAGGAATGGATTGGAAGGATTCTAATTCAGAACTCGATATTAAGATGACAACATAAATGAGTGATTCTAATCAACAGTGGTATTCTCTAAGTCCGTGTAAACCGTACCGGGAGTGGCTTCGGCCATGCAAACCGTATCGGGAGCGGCATGGTATTCTCTAAATCCGTGTAAACCGTACCGGGAGTGGCTTCGGCCATGCAAACCGTATCGGGAGTGGCATGGTATTCTCTAAGTCTGTGTAAACTGTATCGGGAGTGGCTTCGGCCATGCAAATCATATCGGGAGCGGCATGGTATTCTCTAAGTCCGTGTAAACCGTACCAGGAGTGGCTTCGGCCATGCAAACTGTATCAGAAGCGGCATTATCTTCTAAGTCCATATCCGAATCCGAATTGGCTTCGGCCGTGCGAGCCGCATCTAAACAACAATATGGTCTCGGCCACAAGGAGAGCCAGACTCGGTCATTCATTCAGAACACATACAAGTGGAAGCAAGGTACTTTTTCATATATAGGTGAACAGAGTACAAAATTAGCCATACATCTGGCCGCAGGCTTTTCAAAAGGCAAACAAAAACCGGGACAAGCCCCCGTACTAGCTTTCGGCATCATCGCCGTCTACACCGACAGGGGTCTGACCGGGAGATGGAGAAGGAGAATCCTCGACCTGAATAGCCTCGACAGGAGTGACCTCATCAGGAACGGCCGCGTTGCCTTCCTCCGGGGCCGAAGCTCTTTCAGCCTTAAGTTTCTTCCACCAGGCCAGAAGCTCATCGCCTTCCTCATCCGTCAGAAGGATGATGCCGGTCAGATCTACGGCCGGGCACGCCTTTTGAGCAATAGCCAGCCCTATACTGAACACGGACGACGCCGCCTCGAGTTGAGCCTGCATTATCTCCTCAGCATAATCCGGGCCGGCCTTATAACTGGCTACGGCTGTACGAGCAGCCTCTTCGGCCTTAGCCTCCAGATCTGCCTTCAGAGACGAGACCTCCTCGGCGTGGCGGCGGCGTTCCGTGATCTGCTGATCGACCTTGTCCTAGATCTCGGCCTTAAGAATTTCATTTTCGGCCCGGACCGCCTCCAGTTCCTTATGGGCCTTCTCCCTCTCCTGCTCGGCATTTGTCTTGGCCTCGGAGGTGGCATGGATCGCCTCCTTTTGCTCCCCCAGCTCAGCCCGCATCCGGGCATTTGCTTTCAGGAGCAAATCAATGTTGGCCTCGAGACTACGTCGCACCGAGGCGACTTTGCCCGAAGCTAGCTGATCCGAAGCCTGGTCGATGTCCCAGAGCCTATGCTGAATAGCCACCTGACGGCGGACGAGTCCCCCGCACATGACCGCAGCCTACAGCAGAAAGCAAGCAAAAATCGGCAAGTGCAAACGAGCCAAGGAAAATACTAGACCAAGGCCAAATAAAAGGTTTTTACCTGGATGGCGTATCGGGCGCACTGCATCGCCAAGCCCTCCGAGGACAACGCTTTTATCTCGTCCTTGGCCATCGGGAGGGTTAAGCTGCGGAGCAGGCCTAGGCATGTCCGAGAGTCCTCCAGACTCTCGTCCGCGTAGACCCCCAGATTCGGGACCCAGAGCTCATGCCCGTATTCACGGGACATATGCGTCCCGGAACCCCCGAAGGGGAAGGAGAGGTCCTCTGTGCTGGCCGCCGTAGTCGGAGGGGAGTCGCCCCTTGATGGTTGGGGAGGCGTCGAGAGAGGGGCCCCTCGAACGGCCACCGGCCTTTGGCTGCCGAGGCGGATTCTGTTTCGCTAGGCTCATCCGCCCGGCTCCGCTTCGCTAGTCGGCCGCCCCCTCGCGCGACCGACTTTCCTTTTCTCTCTCTTTCGAGAGCGGCAGCTGCGGCGCGACCCTCGACCGAAGCCGCCGTCTGCCCTACGGCCGGAGCGCTCGGGGCCATGTCTCGTCCAGCCTCTCCTCCCGCCGCCTGCGGCTGGGACGGTTGAGATTGGCCGGGCTGCTTGGCGAGCCGGCCGAGGAGTCCGCGAAGCCCAGTCATCTCTGCAGACATAAAAAGGGTTAGCAACTTACAACACATGACTCTCCTCAACTCAAGACCAACTTACCCTCGGCCGAAGCCTCAGCACCCTCTTCGGTCGGAGGAGCTTCGGCCGAAGATTCAACCTCGGCAGCTCCCTCGGCCTCCCCCGGGACATCCTCGGGAGGAAGGTAAGGAAAGACCCGAGGAGGATCCTTCGTCGGATCCGGCCAAGCCCCCGTCTGCACGAGCCGCTCCTCTTCGTCGAAAAGCTCCGCTATGTCGTATAGAGCCTCGGCTTCCAGGAGGTGCACGATATGAAGCTGATCGGGGTTAAGGGAAGGTGGATCGGAGAGGCCTTAGGCCAGTGGTGCCCACTCAGTGGGGAACTGTAAGGACTGAGGTTTCGGGTTCTGTATTTGGGTCGGGTTCGGGCCGGATCCCCTGGTTTGGACCCTGGAGGGGTCTTGAGATTTCTGGCTGAATGGCGTCAGCACTGCTCGACGCCTTTCAAAAGGCGTCAGGTTGTGTGGACGCCATTTAGGTCTGTTGGTTGTTGTGCCACGTGTGCGCCACGTGGGCGGGTTTCGGGCCGCCAGAGTACGGCCCCTGTCATTTCGTCTGAACGGCGTCCAGCTTGGTCGACGCGATTCAGACTGCGACATCTGCGATGTCAGGGTTCGGCGTCAGAGCGTTGTCAGTACGGCCGGTCACATCGTCTGAACGGCGTCCACGGTGAGCGACGCGTTTCAGAGCGCTGTCAGTACGGCTGTCCTGTCAGACTGAATGGCGTCTGCCTCGATCGACGCGTTTTAGCTTGATTCGGATTGACCCCGCGAGCCTCCCCTTCTTTCCCTCATTCTCACCTTCACTCTCTCTCTCCTCACCCTCTCCGCCCTCTCCGACGCTCTTCCTTCCTTCCCTTCCTCTTCTTCCTCTTCCATCACTCCATAACCACCTTACCTCTCACCTCTACCTCCACCACCTCCTTCGCGGCGTTCCCTTCTCCGGACGGCGGCCGACGTCCCGGCGGAGTGGCGGCGTCCCCGAGGGTACCGGCGGCGGCGTGGGGCGAGACGGGTCGGCGGCGAGGAGCTTGGAGGAGTTCAAGAACCGGTAGGAGGACGAAACCTTGCATGTGTGCTCGTTTGCTTCTTGGCGTGATGTGGCGTGTTTGGGGTTAGATTGAGCATGTTTAGGGGGATTCCTTGTGGGAATGGCAGTGTTTGTGGACGTGGTTTCATAGCATGATCGTGGTGCTCGACGTTCCCATCTTCCCCCTTTTGGTTTTGGGGCTTTTCGGGTGCTTGGGGTTCAAGGGAGAAACCCTCGGGTTGAACCAGGAAACCTGGTTTCTGGCGCTAAATGGCGTCGTGCCTGGTCGACGCCTTTCCGAAAGACGTCGGGTCAGTACGACGCGTTTTAGGGCAGAAACCTCCCTGTTCGAGGTTTCCTGAGTTAGGGGTTCTGGCGCTAAATGACGTCATGGATGGACGACGCCTTTCAGAAGGACGTCCGGCCATCATGACGCCATTTAGGTAGGAAATGCCCCCGTTTAAGGGTTCTGCAATCTGGATTTCTGGGTTGAATGGCGTCTTGCGACCCTGACGCGTTTTAAACGGCGGCTTCACAGGTGGACGCGTTTTAAGGGATAATCTGGCTTTTAATAAACCTGTCTGAGGAGCTTGAATGGCGTCGACCTCGGTCGACGCGATTCAAGACAGAAACTGTCTTAGTGCTGGTTTTTAGCATGTGTTCCACTGTTGGCGGTTCTATGGCATGTTTTGCGTTGTACACTGAGACTGAGGACTTCTGTGTGAATGGAATTACATCATGTTATACGTGTGTATGTGCTTATACGACTATGGATCGATATGACTGTGGTTTACGTTGTCACCATGGGCCGATGGGAGAAGGGCCATGGTGTCTGTGAGCTGTACTGGTGGGAGAAGGGGTACATGTGTGTTTTACCTTTGGCTGAGGAAGGCAGGATCGCCTTGAGCCCGACGGGCCGGAGTAGCCGGTGTGCTATCCGAGGGATCGCTGTTTGTCCTCAGCGGGTCGGGGTTTCCCTCGTTTGTCGTGACAGCTTCTGGCGTGTTTCTTGCTGTGGAGCTGGTGGGAGTTGGTTTACCCTTTAGCCACTGGGCCTGATGTGACCTTTGATCAAGGTTACGAGTGGTACCCTTAGCCCTTTGGCCTGACGCAGCTCGGGAGAGTTGGGTTTGTGGGTAGTTCCTGTAGCTTCGGCTTGACGGGGGTTCGCCGGTCCCCAGGGCCCTCCTGAAGCGCTGAGGCCTAGCGTGGAGGCAATCCGGTGGTAGGACTCTGTCTAGACTTCTTGTGTGCACACGTAGCTGGCAGTGGCGGTACACTGAGTCCAGCTAGTCCTAGTTTGGCTCACTGCCTCACCCTATAGTGCTTCGGAACACTGTAGGGGTGGACAGGCGTGAGCAGTGGTGGTAGTGTTGGGAGGCGACGTTGGACTTCGGTCGATAGTGTGGTTCAGTCGCTTCGTGGGCTTTGACTGTGAGACGTGACTTTGTGTTGGGTTCTTCGGGTTACTTGGTACTGTTCTTGTTACACTGCTTATCGTACGGTTCCTATCAGGTTGAGTGCTATGTTTACTGCTTTACTTAATTGCCATATATTCCTGTTGTCGCACTTGTGGGTGTGTGAGTGGGAGGCGGGGGATCGGATGATCCCTACTGAGCCCATTTCTAGTGTGGCTCACTCCCTGCGGTTTCAGGTGTGGACTTCGCGGCGAGCGGAAGCGTGGTGTCTTCCTGGTGTGCGGACCAGCAGCTGTCTCTGTTCCGGGGTATGCCCCGATGTTGTTGTACTTTCCTTCTGCCTGTACTTATTTAACTTGTTGGACATGTAATTATTGTTGGACTGTATACGGACGTTGTTATTATCCTTCCTGCGCACTTGCTTACCCTTGTAGTCCGTGAGATTGTTATATTTAGCCTTGTTTAGCACTTACTCCTCCAGATGTGTTGTGTGAGATCCGGGTGTGAACCCGTAGTTAATGGGCCGACATCCATTTAGTGATCGGGTCTCTGGTCATAGGATGGCGGGTCGTTACAGTTGGTATTAGAGCTCAGTCTGGTCGAGTATGTGATAAACTAGGTTAGATATTATAGTCCAACAATAAGTACGAGTCTGTACAGGCGATGGTTGCTGGTATAGATTGATAGGTTTTGACTTGTTTTGGTTCAATTTTCGTGTTTGTGGGGTAGTGATGGCACCGAAGAGGAGAGTCCCGTTGGCTCGTGGTTCGAGAGCAGATGGTGGTGGTTCGGGGGCAGAAGGACATAATGTGGATCGTTTCATGGAAGCTATGATTGGGGCTATGTCCAGATATCAGCAGGGAGATGGAAGTGAGGGGTCCAGCTCCCGAGGTGGCCAATCCACGGTGGTGGAGCGGTTCTTGAAGCTGAAGCCCCCTTCTTTCACGGGTCAACCTGTTCCAGATGCGGCAGCTCAATGGATTAAGGAAGTGGAGAAGGTGTTTGATGTCCTAGAATGTGCTGAGAGTGACAAGACCTTGTTGGCGACCTACTTGCTGAAGGGCGATGCTTAGGTTACCATCAAGGGGTCGATGTTTCCAGATAGGCCTTTGAGAGAGATTCCTTGGGAAGGCTTTGTGAGAGAGTTTAGTGGACAGTACCTTCCGAGGCATGTTCGTAGGGCCAAGGAAAGGGAATTTATGGAGTTGGTGCAGGGTGATGCGTCAGTTCTAGAATATCAGATGAAATTTGTGGCTCTGGGAAGGTTTGCTCCACACATATCTGAGCGTGAGGATCTTAGGACGGAGAGATTCGTGGATGGACTTCGGCATGATTTAAGGGAGTTTGTGGCAGCTCATTGTTGTGAGGATCTGGCATCAGCGGTTCGGTGCGCGGCAGCGGTGGAGATGCAGTTTCAACACACGGTAAAGGAATCAGAGCATTCAGCACAGGGGAAGCAACATAGCAGGGATAGATCAGCGGTCTTTTCGTCAGGCGGTTCGAGTTCTTTTGAGGTCGAGTTCCAGGAGGTTCCTTGTGACGAGGATGAGGATGGTTCGGTCCAGCAGATGCAGACAGAGGTCAGCTGGCAGCAGGAGGCGAGGCAGGACGCTGCAGGCCGTTGTCCCCATTGTAGCAGGTTTCATGGCGACAGGATATGTCCCTTGATCACTGGTAGCTGTTTTGGCTGTGGCAGGAAGGGACATCTCGCGAGGAACTGTCCCCGGAAGAATAAGGCAGGTCAGGAGCCGAGTGGACAGTAGGTGGTCGAGGCGTGATTGGAGTCGCGTCTCCTTGTGGAGGTCCGAGAGGTTGTGCTAGGAGAGCACTTTTATCTTGTCTTGTTCAGAGGTGGTTGTGAACTCTTGTGGCACTTGTATGTATTTCGGTTTGGTGGAGAATCAGTATTGTAATATGTGCCTTGCTAGTGTGTGGTTATTGTTGATCTTTCAGCTTTCGTCAGAATTGAGAATCTTGGTTAGCTTGGCGTGAATTTGTTTGGCTATTTCTGTGGAGCCCTGTGTGTGTGATTGGTGAGAATGATTGTTGTATTCGGTGTGTGTCGGCACGTGATGGTTAGCCAAGTTGAGCGTTGAGCGGTTGCAAATTTCGAGGATGAAATTCTTTTAAGGGGGGGAGATTGTAAGGACTGAGGTTTCGGGTTCTGTATTCGGGTCGGGTTCGGGCCGGATCCCCTGGTTTGGACCGTGGAGGGGTCTTGAGATTTCTGGCTGAATGGCGTCAGCACTGCTCGACGCCTTTCAAAAGGCGTCAGGTTGTGTGGACGCCATTTAGGTCTGTTGGTTGTTGTGCCACGTGTGCGCCACGTGGGCGGGTTTCGGGCCGCGAGAGTACGGCTCCTGTCATTTCGTCTGAACGGCGTCCAGCTTGGTCGACGCGATTCAGACTGCGACATCTGCGATGTCAGGGTTCGGCGCCAGAGCGTTGTCAGTACGGGCGGTCACATCGTCTGAACGGCGTCCACGGTGAGCGACGCGTTTCAGAGCGCTGTCAGTACGGCTGTCATGTCAGACTGAATGGCGTCTGCCTCGATCGACGCGTTTTAGCTTGATTCGGATTGACCCCGCGAGCCTCCCCTTCTTTCCCTCATTCTCACCTTCACTCTCTCTCTCCTCACCCTCTCCGCCCTCTCCGACGCTCTTCCTTCCTTCCCTTCCTCTTCTTCCTCTTCCATCACTCCATAACCACCTTACCTCTCACCTCTACCTCCACCACCTCCTTCGCGGCGTTCCCTTCTCCGGACGGCGACCGACGTCCCGGCGGAGTGGCGGCGTCCCCGAGGGTACCGGCGGCGGCGTGGGGCGAGACGGGTCGGCGGCGAGGAGCTTGGAGGAGTTCAAGAACCGGTAGGGGGACGAAACCTTGCATGTGTGCTCGTTTGCTTCTTGGCGTGATGTGGCGTGTTTGGGGTTAGATTGAGCATGTTTAGGGGGATTCCTTGTGGGAATGGCGGTGTTTGTGGACGTGGTTTCATAGCATGATCGTGGTGCTCGACGTTCCCATCTTCCCCCTTTTGGTTTTGGGGCTTTTCGGGTGCTTGGGGTTCAAGGGAGAAACCCTCGGGTTGAACCAGGAAACCTGGTTTCTGGCGCTAAATGGCGTCGTGCCTGGTCGACGCCTTTCCGAAAGACGTCGGGTCAGTACGACGCGTTTTAGGGCAGAAACCTCCCTGTTCGAGGTTTCCTGAGTTAGGGGTTCTGGCGCTAAATGACGTCATGGATGGACGACGCCTTTCAGAAGGACGTCGGGCCATCATGACGCCATTTAGGTAGGAAATGCCCCCGTTTAAGGGTTCTGCAATCTGGATTTCTGGGTTGAATGGCGTCTTGCGACCCTGACGCGTTTTAAACGGCGGCTTCACAGGTGGACGCGTTTTAAGGGATAATCTGGCTTTTAATAAACCTGTCTGAGGAGCTTGAATGGCGTCGACCTCGGTCGACGCGATTCAAGACAGAAACTGTCTTAGTGCTGGTTTTTAGCATGTGTTCCACTGTTGGCGGTTCTATGGCATGTTTTGCGTTGTACACTGAGACTGAGGACTTCTGTGTGAATGGAATTACATCATGTTATACGTGTGTATGTGCTTATACGACTATGGATCGATATGACTGTGGTTTACGTTGTCACCATGGGCCGATGGGAGAAGGGCCATGGTGTCTGTGAGCTGTACTGGTGGGAGAAGGGGTACATGTGTGTTTTACCTTTGGCTGAGGAAGGCAGGATCGCCTTGAGCCCGACGGGCCGGAGTAGCCGGTGTGCTATCCGAGGGATCGCTGTTTGTCCTCAGCGGGTCGGGGTTTCCCTCGTTTGTCGTGACAGCTTCTGGCGTGTTTCTTGCTGTGGAGCTGGTGGGAGTTGGTTTACCCTTTAGCCACTGGGCCTGATGTGACCTTTGATCAAGGTTACGAGTGGTACCCTTAGCCCTTTGGCCTGACGCAGCTCGGGAGAGTTGGGTTTGTGGGTAGTTCCTGTAGCTTCGGCTTGACGGGGGTTCGCCGGTCCCCAGGGCCCTCCTGAAGCGCTGAGGCCTAGCGTGGAGGCAATCCGGTGGTAGGACAGTAGTCTAGACTTCTTGTGTGCACACGTAGCTGGCAGTGGCGGTACACTGAGTCCAGCTAGTCCTAGTTTGGCTCACTGCCTCACCCTATAGTGCTTCGGAACACTGTAGGGGTGGACAGGCGTGAGCAGTGGTGGTAGTGTTGGGAGGCGACGTTGGACTTCGGTCGATAGTGTGGTTCAGTCGCTTCGTGGGCTTTGACTGTGAGACGTGACTTTGTGTTGGGTTCTTCGGGTTACTTGGTACTGTTCTTGTTACACTGCTTATCGTACGGTTCCTATCAGGTTGAGTGCTATGTTTACTGCTTTACTTAATTGCCATATATTCCTGTTGTCGCACTTGTGGGTGTGTGAGTGGGAGGCGGGGGATCGGATGATCCCTACTGAGCCCATTTCTAGTGTGGCTCACTCCCTGCGGTTTCAGGTGTGGACTTCGCGGCGAGCGGAAGCGTGGTGTCTTCCTGGTGTGCGGACCAGTAGCTGTCTCTGTTCCGGGGTATGCCCCGATGTTGTTGTACTTTCCTTCTGCCTGTACTTATTTAACTTGTTGGACATGTAATTATTGTTGGACTGTATACGGACGTTGTTATTTTCCTTCCTGCGCACTTGCTTACCCTTGTAGTCCGTGAGATTGTTATATTTAGCCTTGTTTAGCACTTACTCCTCCAGATGTGTTGTGTGAGATCCGGGTGTGAACCCGTAGTTAATGGGCCGACATCCATTTAGTGATCGGGTCTCTGGTCATAGGATGGCGGGTCGTTACAGTTGGTATCAGAGCTCAGTCTGGTCGAGTATGTGATAAACTAGGTTAGATATTATAGTCCAACAATAAGTACGAGTCTGTACAGGCGATGGTTGCTGGTATAGATTGATAGGTTTTGACTTGTTTTGGTTCAATTTTCGTGTTTGTGGGGTAGTGATGGCACCGAAGAGGAGAGTCCCGTTGGCTCGTGGTTCGAGAGCAGATGGTGGTGGTTCGGGGGCAGAAGGACATAATGTGGATCGTTTCATGGAAGCTATGATTGGGGCTATGTCCAGATATCAGCAGGGAGATGGAAGTGAGGGGTCCAGCTCCCGAGGTGGCCAATCCACGGTGGTGGAGCGGTTCTTGAAGCTGAAGCCCCCTTCTTTCACGGGTCAACCTGTTCCAGATGCGGCAGCTCAATGGATTAAGGAAGTGGAGAAGGTGTTTGATGTCCTAGAATGTGCTGAGAGTGACAAGACCTTGTTGGCGACCTACTTGCTGAAGGGCGATGCTTATGATTGGTGGGTTACCATCAAGGGGTCGATGTTTCCAGATAGGCCTTTGAGAGAGATTCCTTGGGAAGGCTTTGTGAGAGAGTTTAGTGGACAGTACCTTCCGAGGCATGTTCGTAGGGCCAAGGAAAGGGAATTTATGGAGTTGGTGCAGGGTGATGCGTCAGTTCTAGAATATCAGATGAAATTTGTGGCTCTGGGAAGGTTTGCTCCACACATATCTGAGCGTGAGGATCTTAGGACGGAGAGATTCGTGGATGGACTTCGGCATGATTTAAGGGAGTTTGTGGCAGCTCATTGTTGTGAGGATCTGGCATCAGCGGTTCGGTGCGCGGCAGTGGTGGAGATGCAGTTTCAACACACGGTAAAGGAATCAGAGCATTCAGCACAGGGGAAGCAACATAGCAGGGATAGATCAGCGGTCTTTTCGTCAGGCGGTTCGAGTTCTTTTGAGGTCGAGTTCCAGGAGGTTCCTTGTGACGAGGATGAGGATGGTTCGGTCCAGCAGATGCAGACAGAGGTCAGCTGGCAGCAGGAGGCGAGGCAGGACGCTGCAGGCCGTTGTCCCCATTGTAGCAGGTTTCATGGCGACAGGATATGTCCCTTGATCACTGGTAGCTGTTTTGGCTGTGGCAGGAAGGGACATCTCGCGAGGAACTGTCCCCGGAAGAATAAGGCAGGTCAGGAGCCGAGTGGACAGTAGGTGGTCGAGGCGTGATTGGAGTCGCGTCTCCTTGTGGAGGTCCGAGAGGTTGTGCTAGGAGAGCACTTTTATCTTGTCTTGTTCAGAGGTGGTTGTGAACTCTTGTGGCACTTGTATGTATTTAGGTTTGGTGGAGAATCAGTTTTGTAATATGTGCCTTGCTAGTGTGTGGTTATTGTTGATCTTTCAGCTTTCGTCAGAATTGAGAATCTTGGTTAGCTTGGCGTGAATTTGTTTGGCTATTTCTGTGGAGCCCTGTGTGTGTGATTGGTGAGAATGATTGTTGTATTCGGTGTGTGTCGGCACGTGATGGTTAGCCGAGTTGAGCGTTGAGCGGTTGCAAATTTCGAGGATGAAATTCTTTTAAGGGGGGGAGATTGTAAGGACTGAGGTTTCGGGTTCTGTATTCGGGTCGGGTTCGGGCCGGATCCCCTGGTTTGGACCCTGGAGGGGTCTTGAGATTTCTGGCTGAATGGCGTCAGCACTGCTCGACGCCTTTCAAAAGGCGTCAGGTTGTGTGGACGCCATTTAGGTCTGTTGGTTGTTGTGCCACGTGTGCGCCACGTGGGCGGGTTTCGGGCCGCGAGAGTACGGCTCCTGTCATTTCGTCTGAACGGCGTCCAGCTTGGTCGACGCGATTCAGACTGCGACATCTGCGATGTCAGGGTTCGGCGCCAGAGCGTTGTCAGTACGGGCGGTCACATCGTCTGAACGGCGTCCACGGTGAGCGACGCGTTTCAGAGCGCTGTCAGTACGGCTGTCATGTCAGACTGAATGGCGTCTGCCTCGATCGACGCGTTTTAGCTTGATTCGGATTGACCCCGCGAGCCTCCCCTTCTTTCCCTCATTCTCACCTTCACTCTCTCTCTCCTCACCCTCTCCGCCCTCTCCGACGCTCTTCCTTCCTTCCCTTCCTCTTCTTCCTCTTCCATCACTCCATAACCACCTTACCTCTCACCTCTACCTCCACCACCTCCTTCGCGGCGTTCCCTTCTCCGGACGGCGGCCGACGTCCCGGCGGAGTGGCGGCGTCCCCGAGGGTACCGGCGGCGGCGTGGGGCGAGACGGGTCGGCGGCGAGGAGCTTGGAGGAGTTCAAGAACCGGTAGGGGGACGAAACCTTGCATGTGTGCTCGTTTGCTTCTTGGCGTGATGTGGCGTGTTTGGGGTTAGATTGAGCATGTTTAGGGGGATTCCTTGTGGGAATGGCGGTGTTTGTGGACGTGGTTTCATAGCATGATCGTAGTGCTCGACGTTCCCATCTTCCCCCTTTTGGTTTTGGGGCTTTTCGGGTGCTTGGGGTTCAAGGGAGAAACCCTCGGGTTGAACCAGGAAACCTGGTTTCTGGCGCTAAATGGCGTCGTGCCTGGTCGACGCCTTTCCGAAAGACGTCGGGTCAGTACGACGCGTTTTAGGGCAGAAACCTCCCTGTTCGAGGTTTCCTGAGTTAGGGGTTCTGGCGCTAAATGACGTCATGGATGGACGACGCCTTTCAGAAGGACGTCGGGCCATCATGACGCCATTTAGGCAGGAAATGCCCCCGTTTAAGGGTTCTGCAATCTGGATTTCTGGGTTCAATGGCGTCTTGCGACCCTGACGCGTTTTAAACGGCGGCTTCACAGGTGGACGCGTTTTAAGGGATAATCTGGCTTTTAATAAACCTGTCTGAGGAGCTTGAATGGCGTCGACCTCGGTCGACGCGATTCAAGACAGAAACTGTCTTAGTGCTGGTTTTTAGCATGTGTTCCACTGTTGGCGGGTCTATGGCATGTTTTGCGTTGTACACTGAGACTGAGGACTTCTGTGTGAATGGAATTACATCATGTTATACGTGTGTGTGTGCTTATACGACTGTGGATCGATATGACTGTGGTTTACGCTGTCACCATGGGCCGATGGGAGAAGGGCCATGGTGTCTGTGAGCTGTACTGGTGGGAGAAGGGGTACATGTGTGTTTTACCTTTGGCTGAGGAAGGCAGGATCGCCTTGAGCCCGACGGGCCGGAGTAGCCGGTGTGCTATCCGAGGGATCGCTGTTTGTTCTCAGCGGGTCGGGGTTTCCCTCGTTTGTCGTGACAGCTTCTGGCGTGTTTCTTGCTGTGGAGCTGGTGGGAGTTGGTTTACCCTTTAGCCACTGGGCCTGATGTGACCTTTGATCAAGGTTACGAGTGGTACCCTTAGCCCTTTGGCCTGACGCAGCTCGGGAGAGTTGGGTTTGTGGGTAGTTCCTGTAGCTTCGGCTTGACGGGGGTTCGCCGGTCCCCAAGGCCCTCCTGAAGCGCTGAGGCCTAGCGTGGAGGCAATCCGGTGGTAGGACAGTAGTCTAGACTGCTTGTGTGCACACGTAGCTGGCAGTGGCGGTACACTGAGTCCAGCTAGTCCTAGTTTGGCTCACTGCCTCACCCTATAGTGCGCCGGAACACTGTAGGGGTGGACAGGCGTGAGCAGTGGTGGTAGTGTTGGGAGGCGACGTTGGACTTCGGTCGATAGTGTGGTTCAGTCGCTTCGTGGGCTTTGACTGTGAGACGTGACTTTGTGTTGGGTTCTTCGGGTTACTTGGTACTGTTCTTGTTACACTGCTTATCGTACGGTTCCTATCAGGTTGAGTGCTATGTTTACTGCTTTACTTAATTGCCATATATTCCTGTTGTCGCACTTGTGGGTGTGTGAGTGGGAGGCGGGGGATCGGATGATCCCTACTGAGCCCATTTCTGGTGTGGCTCACTCCCTGCAGTTTCAGGTGTGGACTTCGCGGCGAGCGGAAGCGTGGTGTCTTCCTGGTGTGCGGACCAGCAGCTGTCTCTGTTCCGGGGTATGCCCCGATGTTGTTGTACTTTCCTTCTGCCTGTACTTATTTAACTTGTTGGACATGTAATTATTGTTGGACTGTATACGGACGTTGTTATTTTCCTTCCTGCGCACTTGCTTACCCTTGTAGTCCGTGAGATTGTTATATTTAGTCTTGTTTAGCACTTACTCCTCCAGATGTGTTGTGTGAGATCCGGGTGTGAACCCGTAGTTAATGGGCCGACATCTATTTAGTGATCGGGTCTCCGGTCATAGGATGGCGGGTCGTTACAGGAACCACACACTCTTCTCCTTCTCCAGAAGTGAGATGAAGATGAAGCTCTTCTTCCAATGGTGAATGGACGAAGGCTTTCCGGAAAAGATACCCCGGCCGAAGCGGGGGACATAGCAGTACCAATCGGATTTTCCCTGCTGCTGTATCTTGAAAAGAAGGCGGAAGATGTTTACCGAAGGGGTGACGTCAATGTAGGCGTGCACAGCCAAGAAGGCATAGACTGTCCGCCAAGAGTTCGGAAAAAATTGAGACGGGGCCAACCTGTAGAAACTTAGAAGATTAATTACAAAGGAAGGAAGGGGAAGACGAAAGCCCGCCCAGAAGCTCTCCTCGTAGATAGAAAAGCTGCCCGGTCGGACAGAGTTGGCCCTGATGTTCATTCCAAGCCGATAGGGAATCGTCCAAGATGGGAGCTGATAGTAGGAAGCAATGTACTTGACCCCATCGTCAGAAAGAATACACATGACGTCAGAGACTGTCTCGGCCCGGCGTTGGCCAGAAGTGGAAGCCTGGCCTATGGCAAGAACTTCCTCGGCTTCTTCAGCCTGAGACATCTCGGCCTCTTCCGCCATGGAGGAAGCAAGGGAACTGGAAAAGAAGGAAGATAAGGAAGATTCGGGAGGCCGGGACGATGAGCAAGAAGAATAACCTTCGGCAGAGGAGCTACTCTCGACCGAAGAAGGGCTACTAAGCATGAATCATGGAGCAGAGAAGGAGAATTGAGGCTTACCCTCAAACAAGATCTCCTCGACTCCCCACCACCTCTCAAACAACTGAAAGCTCCCTGGCGACAGCTCCGAGCAACAAAGAGCTTCCCAGCAACGGACAGGGCACTCCCAATCACTTTCGATGACTCGCTCTTCGCCGGAGAAGCAGGAAAGCTCGGAGAAGATGCTCGTAGGAAGGCACAGGCGCAGAAGAAGGAGAAAGCGAAACAGTGCCCTGAGGAGGGGGGCTCCTATTTATAGGATAAAGTTGAAAGCATTCCCCGCCAAAATCAACGGCCAAGATATTCCCCCTCATCGGCGCCGCTTCCCTCAGATGCGCGCCATGTAATCTATCCTTCAGCAATGATGACGGGCAGGCTACCAGATCGAGAAAAAGCAATCTACGGCCGGACGCGGTCTGACCCTTCGGCTGATCATCCGGATGCTCGCCACGTGTTATGATCCGCGTGCCGGAAGCAGAAGAGGCGGCGATCCAAGTGAAATCTTGGGCAGAGAGCCGAAGTGACCCGCGATCTGCGTGATCACTGTCAGCGGCCAGGGTCTTTTTGTGCTTTCGACAGGACGGCCAGATACGCGACACGTATCCTGTGTTTTCTCACGACATGACCGTTCTGACGGAAAGCTCGACGTCTTATCCGTCCTTTTGTTAGGAGTTCTGACGCGTTCAGAAGACTCGTCCCTTCGCAATCGAGGACGAAGGCATCCGTTGCTAAGTCCCGGCCTAAGACGAGGCTGATTGTTGCTAACCCTCGGCCAACCGAAGGCAGTTCCTCCTTTACGACAAAGCCGAGAAAGTTAAAGACAGCACGTATCATATTACTCCTCCGAGGAGGCTTCGGACTTTACTCTCGCCATCTCGTGAAACTGAGGAAGGCAAGAGTGGGGGGCTATGTGATGAGGCAGAATCCGATTCGGCCCATTTAAAGCAAGCCCAACGCAGATCAGCCCAAAAGCAATAGTAAAAGGCTTACTGGCAGCCTTCGGCCTATTAGCGGCCTAGCAGCCCTCGGCCCAGTAAGCAGTCCAGTGGTCCTCGGCCCATCAGCGGCCCAACAACCTTCGGCCTGTCAGCGGCCCGATAGCCTTCGGCCCATTAGCACCACAGCAGCCCTCGGCCCAACAGGCTCCAGCCCACTATGCGGCATCTGGCCCATCAACGGCCCAACCCCCTTCGGCCCAGTAGCCATATCCGGCCCACTCCGGTGGGAGGGTTAGGCACTATGGCGGTTTACCAGTAAACCCAGAACATAGTGCTATATCGGCTGCCACCGTTAAGCAACCTCTATCCTCCGCTATAAATACACGGCTATTTATTACCAAAGGTATGTCTTCGTGACCCCAAGGACTACAGTCCAAAAAGCATTAAAGCTACTTCTTCTTCTTCCCTGACTTCTGAATCGAATCATCTTCAGAAGCTAACTTAATCGTCGGAGGGGGTTCCTTAGGGTCGAAGCCCGGGACTCCTACTGATTGGTTTTTCTTCTTCTTATCCTCCTTCTGCAGGGGATCGGTTTGAATCTTCGTCGACCTCTCCGAGTCGGTCTCGGCTGCCGACCTCGGTCTTCTCCCTTCGGTCTCGACACCTTTCGACGGCTGGTTCGCCACCGCTTCCTCAGGAGGAGCCTCGGCCATGCCTTCCGCAGGTTGGCCCACATCCGTCCGAGGGAGTCTCGGCTTCGCTCCCGGCGGGCCCCCGTCCGGGTACCCCTCGGGATCGGATCTTCGGCCTCGTCTCCGCCCTCGCCACGTTTCGGATCCCCGTCGGACCTCCTCTCCGATCCGATCCAATTTCGGATCCCAACTTCTGATTCCAGCCTCAGAATCCGGTCGTGATAGCTTCGGCTACGTCACCATGGTTTCTCTTCATCATCCATCTCTTCTTGCAGCTCCAAAAGCATGATTTCTCTCTTTTCCACAATATCTCTGTCCCTAACCTCCTTCAACAATTTCTCTTTAACCCCAAGAAAGGAAAGATCTTCTACAGCAGGAGAAAGACGCCTATGAATGATGATCGATTCGGATTGTTTGCTGATTGGGAAATTTATAGATGATTCGAGAGAAGCTAGAGCATTAGCTAAGATGTTCTGATTCTAAGGAACATGAACGAAGATCAATTTGGTGAAAGGCTTAGCATAGGCTGAGGTCAATTCTTGATAAGACTTGAGTTTGGGATCAAGAGTGTGATACCTGGTAAGCAATTGGTGAAGAATCAATTGACTATCACCTACAATCCGCAGTTTGGTGGCACTATGAAGATGAACAGCCTCGAGGCCGGTAAGAAAAGCCTTATATTTAGCTATGTTATTGGTAACATGAAAGGCAAGCTGAAAGGCTCGGGGAATGGTGACTCTTTCAGGTAATAGAAGAATAATGCCAATACCTTTACCGTGGGAATTCAGAGCTCTGTCAAAATGCAGAGTTAACATATTGTCTTGAATTCTGTTAATGGACATCATTTCCTCATCCGGAAACTCCGATCGAACCGAATCAAATATGGGTAAAAGATGATGACCAAGATGTTCTGCTATAGTATAGCTTTTGATTGCTTTTTGCTGAATGTAGATGATATCGAATTGAGATAGGAAGCTTGGACAACGTGCTGGTCGATATGTAAGGACAGATTTCTCAAGGAGGAATTTGATGGGATTCATCCTCGCGATGAGATGGATTTCATGGGCCAGGAAATAATGCTTCAGCTTTTGAACTACTAGACCAATGCAGCATATGTTTTCTCCATCGCCGTATATCTCTGTTCTGCGGGATTGAGAAGTTTAGAGCGATAATAGGTTGCCCTCTCCTTTCCTTCTTCATCTTCTTGTGCTAGGATAGCCCCCAACGCGTCATCCAGGATAGAGATGTAAAGAACTAAACGCTTGTTCGGAGATGGTGGTCTCAAAACAGGAAGACTTGCAAGATATTTCTTCAATCCATCGAACACCTCCTGACACTTATCGTCCCAATCAAACTTGACTTCCGGCTTAGTAAGCTCGTAGAACGGCTTACACCTTTGTGAGTGCTAAGAGACAAAGTGGAATAAACTACAACCTCCCAATCAATCCTTTCAACTCTTTCAAATTCTTGAGAGGTGGCATTTCTATAATAGCTTTGGCCTTATTGGGATCAATCTCCATATCCCGTTTACTGACTATGAATCCTAACAACTTCCCCGACGAGACACCGAATACACACTTCTTTGGATTCATCTTCAACTGATATTCTCTTGATCTTTCCAAAACCTTTGCCAGAATTCCTGCGTGCTCAGCTCTAGTCTTATACTTCACTAGTAAATCATCCACATACACTTCCAAATTTATATGCATCATATCATAGAATATAGCCATTATACTCCTCTGATAGGTGGCTCCAGCATTCTTCAACCCAAATAGCATGACAACATAACTATATGTGCCCCATAGTGTAGTGAATGACGTCTTCTCTTGATCGTCCTCAACCAATCTAATCTGATTATATCCTGAAAAGCCATCAATGAATGACAGAGTCTCAAATCCAGCTGTGTTATCGATTACCACATCTATGTGAGGCAATGGAAAATCATCTTTAGGATACGCCCGATTCAGATCTTAGAAGTCAATACAAATTATAACCTTCCCATCCTTTTTCATGACTGGGATTATGTTAGCCACCCATTGCGGATAGAGGACAACTCTAATAAATTTGGCTTTATACAACTTATCAACCTCTTCCTTCATTTTCAAAGTCATTTGTAGGTGAAATCGCCTTAACTTCTGTTTGACCGGACTAGCTCTATCTTTTCATGTTAAACGATGCTCTACTAGGGAAGAACCTAACCCTGACATATCTTCATAGCTCCAGGCAAAAGTGTCCTTGTAATCTCTAAGAATTCGAACCAATGCCTCCTCGTCCAATTTTGAAGGGCTTTGACTAATGAGGACAATCCTAGGTTCTTCTTCAGTTCCTATATTGATTTCCTTGGTTGGCTCTTCTATGGCAGTTGAGGGTTCATCAAATCTTTTCACTCCACTCACGTATGCCTCAGCTGCGTCCTCATCTTCTTCTTATTCTTCTTCTATGACGGGGTCCTTCTTATGTACTAATTAGTACACCCCGTATCCGTCAT
Organism: Zantedeschia hybrid cultivar; assembly: GCA_030544215.1. Taxonomy (NCBI): domain Eukaryota; kingdom Viridiplantae; phylum Streptophyta; class Magnoliopsida; order Alismatales; family Araceae; genus Zantedeschia; species Zantedeschia hybrid cultivar. The sequence goes on along the minus strand of JARZZO010000011.1, from coordinate 39,263,792 downwards.
CAACCAACTCATCTATCTCAAGCTCTTCTGACAACTGGATTTGATTCTTTAATAATTGAGGGATTTAATAGAATGGAAATTACTTAGACACTAACTCCTTGAGGTATCTATTTGGAATTCTCTTACCCTTAGATTTCTTAGACTTCCTAATCTGACTAACTTCATTAAACTCCCTAACTTCAATAAACTGCCTAGCACTAGACTCACTATCCTGACCTAGAGAGGGCCGAAGAAGGATGAAAATCATTGGGTACATAAGGAAATACAGGGGAATCCTCACGAAAGGAGGGGCGGAGTAGATCTAGAAGAGAATCCTGTCCGAGCAACCCGTGCAATGGGGTACATTCGGACAAGTAGTATGAGGTTTCTTCAATGAAGATTTGAGAGGAAGAGGTTGCCAAATTGGCGTTTTTTTTTTTCTTTGGACATTTTGGGTATTTATCATGAAACAAGAATGAATTTGGAAGGGGGGATGATCATGTGAAGGAAGAAGTGGCACCATTGCCAAGGGATTGGGGGGATCATACAGTAGTAAGTCTCAGATCGAATCATGGATCCTTTCTAGGTCAAGAGGAATCCGAGGTAAAATGTCTTGAGGGGACAGAGTGATGATAATGGGTGGCGCCCGTGGAATATCTTCAGTGATAACCCTCGACCAAGTCGGGGTCAGGAGCAAAGTACGAAACAGGGTGTTGAGGGTGAAAACATGCGAGGGATAAGTAGCCCTCTAGAGATGATGTGTTGTTAAACCAACTTCATGGGGGTCATCTAGCTCCCCTTTATCTGTCTCCTCACTCAGCAAAATTCTTTTGTCGAATATGGCCCCAAGTCCTTCCATTAATTCATCAATCAATGGCGGCCACTATGACTCAGTAGGGTGTAAGAATAGTATGTTCAATGCTATGTATAGGTCCCAGGTGTCAAACCAACAGTACCACTCACATTCAGGATCATAGAATTTCCTCCTTTTCATCGGCCGCAGAGCTTCTAAGGATTTGTATGTTAACAGCGGTGTGCATTGTCCAGCTAATTCTCTTCCATAAATGTTGTGCAGGTCAAAGTGGGAAGTTATTATCACAGTGTTATCATGATCATGCAGGATCATGGGCCCCGTTATAAAATGGGTAGATAAGGTCCAAGTCAGTGGATCCGTTTTTCCTTACATGGTGTAACCATTGTCTTCCATATCTTGTGACCATTTTCTTCCTCTTACTGCTGGACGATCGTGTGCCTTACTTTCTCTGGTTTATAACCCAAGCCATTCCCTAGTATCCTCCTATCATCTTTCACTAGATTAATTCTACCCTGCAGCTGTTCCTCCAAACCTTTTCCAGGCAGATATCCAGTCTTCATCATAATATTCCATCTAGGGGTACTCATGAACTTCCCCCTCTTTATAGCATTAATCGGATAGGATGAAGGGATGGTGCACTTCAATGGATCAACCGATGGTAGGTTAAGTTGTAGCATGGACAGGATGGGTTGTTGAACGGGTAGAGAGACTGGAATCGTATTTGTATTTAACAAGTGAGCAGCAGTAAGGATAGGCATGATCGTGACCTTGATGACTCGTCCTTCATAGGAAAACTTGTGGCATTGGTGATTTATAGATGGTATAGCCTCGAATAGCTTAATGTAAGGACGGCCGAGTATCCCTTTCAATGAAGGACCAATCTCCATAATGTGAAATTCAACTTCGGCATGACGGACTCGTCCCAACTCAACCTTCAAATATACCATTCCTAGAGGGGAATGTATGGAATTGTCAAAAGCAGTCACAGAGATGGGGGAAGGTAACCATTTCTCTCTAGGTATACCATAGAATTTCAGTGTTTTTGAAGGCAACACATTGACAGACGCTCCAGTATCCACCAGACATGCATCCACAGCTTTGTTGTAAATGTTAACAGTTATACTCAGTGCCATGCCCCTCGCTGCCATGGGTGCCAATTCAGAGGGATGGTAGGATATGGAGGGCTGATCCCCCTGAGGGACTAGCAGAGCCGTAATCTTTTCCACTGGCACGTCTTCATTAATCATGACTTTCTGTAAATATTCCATCAAGGCTTCTTGATGGGTTTTAGATCTTTTGATTAATTCTAGAATGGAAATGCATGCTAGTGTCCTATCCAGATACTTCAACAGATCATATTGAGTGCCTGGTGCACTCTCTTCGTTCTGTACTTCGTCAGCTACCCATGATGGACTTTCCTAGATGGCAGTTTGTGGGAATACTTTGTTGAATATGCGGCCGCTTCGGAGCTCAACAATGGATGAGGTAGGCGATGCCTTCAATACTACTGGGTTTATGAGGGGTTTAGAGGGCATTATGGGTTGATCTTGTGGTACAACGTGTGATTGATAAACGCGAATGAGAGGTTTAGATGGTAGCATGGTATTATAAGGGTTAGGCGATTGGTTGTTGTGGGTGAGGGGTTTAGATGGTAAGGTATCATGGCGGATGGTTGATGGTAGGGAACGATATGCGCAGTAATAGTTTGGATAGGATAATGGGTTCATGGACACCCAGGCAAAGGGTTATTTGGTGGTGGCTCGGGGGTTATGGGTTTGAGGAAGGTGGGTAATGGAATAGGGTTAGTGGGTATGGGTGATGAGGGGGTTGGCGAGGGCCTGGAGATGTGGACGATGCGGCGGGGTGGTTCTTTGGCAATATTTTGGCTGTGACCTGTGGAATATATAGACGAGACCTCTTTAATTCTCCATTGTTGCCCTCTGTTAGCCTCCGATTGGCTATTTGTGAGGATTGGGGCAATCTGATTTTGATACTTTGGCAGCGGGTTCTGTACTATTCCCATATTCTGTGGAGACGCTGTTTGCTGAACTGGCATTCTCTGTTGTTGCTGTTGTTGCTGTGGTTGTTGCCGTTGTGATCTCCTTGCTTTCAAAACAGCAATATATTTCCTCATTTCTTCCCAGTCTATTCCTCTCTGGTCATTTAGGTCGTGGATATAATCCCGGAATTGAAAATAGACATCCACAGTATACCCAGGCTGTCAGTAATATAGACAATACTGAGAGGCATCTACATTAGGTGGCCAGACGGTCTTTTCCTTAGGCAACACCAAGGCATTGGCTACCATGAGAGCATTAAAAACATCAGAGAGAGTTTCTAGTAATCAGGGATATGCTGCTCTCTTGGGACAAGGAGGCTTCCTCTGTTGGGAATAATCATTCGGAGGAGGAACCTGATTGTAGTTCGGTTGTTGCTGGGGTTGGTTGTACACTTGCTGAGTAGGGTGTTGGGGTAACTGAAGCTGCTGTGGTTGTGGATGAGGTTGTTGTTGTAATTACTGAGGGTGTGGTTGTTGGAATTGCTGAGTGGGCAGCCTGTAGCCCTGCTGATTTGACTGTCTTTGTGCATTATATGGTGGTGGTTGATTTCTGACTAGCTGACCATGGTTGTTATTCATGATGTTCACATGTTCATGGGACATGGTTCCCTCAGTGATTGGTCCAGTTGTAACAATATTCGGGACGTTAGGCTTCCTAGGTGGAGGCTGATAGAATTGGGTGGCTTCAAAGCCAATCATTGTACATTCTAGTTCAGATTATTAATAAAGGCAATTATTTCTTCATTTACAATTCTTACAAATTAACTATCGTAATGAAGGTCCGTAGACAAATGTATGGGATATTGAATCATGATGAGATCATGATAGTGAGATCAATATTCTTAGTCACTTGTCTTAAACAGTTCTCGATCATAGGATATTTGAGATGCACATTAAATATCCGATAAGATCGACGCAAGTTATGTCTGCTCATGTGATGAGGGTGAATGATCTCACATTCACTCGTGTGGTGACACTAAGACAAACTTGTGGGTGCTCATTAGAGAATGAGTTCACTGAACGACCTAAATAAGAATTCCTGGATGGTAATTATACCTATTAGTCAACCAGAAAATTCAATCGTTGCAGTAGCACAGTTGGTCCTTTGACCTGAGTCACCAATGATACCTTGTTTGTAGACCACTGTGTCTTGATTCTCTGACTTGTGGACTCTAACCATTAAGCCCACGATAGTCGGTCTCTCAGATACAGTGGAAAGCTTGCGAAGGTAATTGAGTGAACAACAAGGGATCACTCACTCTTGGTATAAGACTGGAGAGAGAATGTCCTATGGATGTGTATACAGAAATCCCTGGCCAGGGTCAAATGAAAGAGATGTCTTTTTAGAAATTAACTGAGTACTGGAATCCATCTAAATAATGCGATAGAGGGTTTGACTATAAAACCATACCCTTGTGTTATTGGGACATTGGATGAGTGAAGGATTTGATCTGTGCGGTATCTGCAGACAGAAAGGTTCAAATAAAGGGAACAATATCTCTTATATCTTCTGGGATCATGAGGTAGTGTTTGGTACCGTTCATGATCAGAAGGCCAACTGGATTAATCATCAGATGATAAACCACTTATTTATTAAATTAATTATTTAACATATGATGTTTAAATATTAATTAATAAATATTAAACTTTAGAATTAGTTCTAAGTTTAATGGGCCTGAAACCGGACTGATATATGGGCCTACAGGGTCACACACATAAGAGTTCTCGTCAGACGGTGAGAGATGTTAAATTTCATGCTTATCTGAGTTTTTATGAAAAGCCTCAGGATAAACATGAATATTTAATGAAGATTTATCCAAGGCCAAACTCTTGGATAATCATGAGGATTAATCCTTGTGCTTATCCTTATTTTTCTTATATAAGGAGGCCAAGGGGAGGGGTAAAAGAAGTTGGACGAAATACACACCCTAAGATTCTCTCTCTCCTCTCTCTCTCTCCTTCTCTCTCTCTTGGAGTAGATCTTTCTCTTTCCGCGCATGGTGGATTTGAGATCTGGTCGGAGTACTCAAGTCGAGGAGGAAAATGCGTCTGCATCGGGAGCTCGTGTCGATACCTCTACAGATCGTGCGCCTGCGCGATTACCGAGTTGGAATCATCCACGGGAGATTCGAAACCCCGCAAAGGTGAAGAACCGTTCTTCCCGCGTTTATTTTAATTGTCCGTTTTACGATCCCAGCAACCGATACATAGGAATCAATTGAATTTTTTGCTGGGTTCTAGGCGATTTCTAACAGTGGTATCAGAGCCAGGTTGCTGGTTCAATCGTAAAATGGCATCGTTTTGCATGATTATTTCTCGTTATGCGGTTTTGGGGTGTTTTTGACACAGCCGTATATTCATAAGATGAAACCAAATAGGGTTTAATTCCTTGTATATCTTGATGAATATAATGATCTATTTCGTCATGTTATTCCTCATGCAAAGAGGAAATCTAGAGTTGTCTAGATCCACAAGGATTAGTCTTGAGAAGGCTGGGGTGTCAACGGATATTCACAGGGCATTTATATACCTATTGTTGTGTATTCAGGGAAGAGGATTAATAATGATGATTATTATAACCGCATGAATGATCCTTGGATTCATCCGACTATCTGGTATGACCAGATGGATCTCGCAAGAGGATCGAGGATTCCGATCTCGTACAATGGAGAGCGGGAAAGTTTTCTTTCTTCCTGTGGGCTTGCGAACAACAACATGAAGAATCGGCCATGCAAAGGCTATTCATGCTTGCTGGGACGAGGGGCACGTCCGACGACGCAAATAGGGGTCGCCGGCGACATCCGCAGCGCCGTAGGAACCTGCCGGAGTCCCGCCGCCCATCGGCTGGGCCGGGGGCGACCAACCCTCCTCGTTATCTTGATTACCTGCAACATGCAAGTTTAAGGGGAGGACCGGCGAGGTTTAAGGACGTCCGACAACGCTTGGAGGACCGCCGGCCACGTTAACCGACGCCGAAGGGTCCAGCCGGCGCTTGCCCGGCCCTTACCGCGGTCGCCGGCATGCTGCCCCGCCGACTGGCCCACGAACTAGGCGGCGCCCCTGCTAGAAACCCTAATCGGGCGGCGGGGGCGACTGGCGCGTGGGCCAGCGGGCCGGCCCACTCGGACCCGCTGACCCGCGCCAGATCCGGACCGGGTCCGGACCCGGCCGACCCAGTAGCCCACCCGAGCCCTATTAAACCCCCTTTTTAACCCTTTTTAACCCTGTTTTAAACCCTTTAAAGCCCATTTTAAAATTGTTTTAAAATAGATATATTTTTAGGGATAATTAATAATTGTTATTAATTATTCTTATTATTATTAACAGATTATTAAACTGTTTAATAACTGTTAATTCATTCAAAGGGTTTTATTGATTATAGGGTATTTGTTAATCATTTAAAATTGTTTTAGATTATTAACTTCCCTATTAATCAATTAAGTTTAAAAATTGTTTTTAAACTTATTTATACGCATAACTTGATTTTATTATGTTGTTCAAATTAGTTGAGCATCCTTTTAATAACTAAATAGTTTAGTTATATCTTTTGTCAATAATATTGTGAATACTTATTGAATTACACTTGAAATAATTGTTATTTCAAAATCTTATGGTATTATAATTTTATATTTATAAAAGTTAATACCAACAGTAATTATGTGATAATTATGATGCATGTGATGTGTTTTATGGTGGGATGATCATGGACTTAGTTTTATCATGTGATGATTGATGTAAATGAATGCGATGCATATTTCATTTGGTATTTTAAATAGGACCTGCGTGTCCTCCTCTCTCTTAATCCAAATGTACTTTCTATCTTCCTATAAGATTGTACTCTCCTTGATAAGATCAAGGTTTCTTATTATTTAAATGTACATTTAAGGACCTGCGAGTCCTAAATTTCATATTTAAATATTACGGATTAAGTTTAGAGGACGGGATCTTCTGAAGACACCTCTGGAGGAAGGACTCGCATCAAATGGAACCGGTGTTGCTGTTTTCACACTAGGATTCTATTATGGATCATCGTTTGGCTCCGATAATTCCATAGTAGCTTAAGTAGTCCATGATCATCCCTATTTATTTTTCTGCATATATGTGATATTTGTGGAATATGCTATTATATATATTTCTATTAAGTATTATGATACTTCAAATGGAAATATTATTGATAGCACGATTTTTATAAATCAACTTAAAACCCTCTTTCAAAAATTTAAGTTGTAAACGTGACGTATTCAAAATAATCCACATAACCCACCATCATTATAGATCTAAGGATAATTTTTATTTCAAATGGATTTGTTGTGCTACCACAAGGTCTATTTGATTTAGAAATTAACCTAGGTCTACGACATGTGATGTCATTTAGATAAATGGACAAATAGTGTAGTTTTGTTGTGCTACCACAAGGATTGCACTATGAATTCATGTTATCTGAGTAATGATGGATAAACTTAACTGAATCATTTGATTTGTTGTGCTACCACAAGGTCATTCTGATTCAAGGGTTAAATTGATCGGATATTACAAATGTTGCAATTGTCAAGAGTTGACTGCCTAAGAGACTTGATGTGATTTGTTGTGCTACCACAAGATCACATGCATGATGTCCGAAGGATTCTGATCCCCACTAGGAGATCACCGGAATCTCCCGTTTTGTATAATAGAGGGTCATACAGATCGCCGAAAAATAGTAGGAACATAAATCTAGATTAAAAGTCCTAAATCTGATTTTAAGAAATATCTACTTATTTTTTATATTTCCTTGTAGGTCGCTATGTCGTCACCTAACCCCCTTCGTTGCATACTTGATGCAAACAAACTCACAGGACCTAATTACATTGACTGGTTACGCAACCTAAAGATTGTCCTCAGGTGTGAAAAGCTAGCCTATGTCCTAGATCAACCAGATCCGGAACAACCCGGTGAAAATGCTAACGAGGATGAATTAATGATGTTTGAAAACTGGAAGGAGGACTCTATCAAAGTCCAGTATTATATGCTTGGTTCAATGAACAATGAACTACAACAACAGTATGATAACATGGAACCTAAGTCCATTCTGAATCACCTACAAGAGTTGTTTGGTGAACAATCCAGAACAGAAAGATATGAGATATCTAAGAAATTGTTCAGGACCAGAATGAGCGAGGGCACATCTGTGCAAACTCATGTGCTCAAGATGATAGAATGGATTGAGAGGCTTGCAGTGCTTGGCTTTGTTATGAACAATGACCTAAGCATCGACTTAATCCTACAATCCCTTCCATATTCATTTTCACAATTCATTCTTAACTTCAACATGAACAAAATTGAAGTTACACTGGCTGAGCTGCTCAACATGTTGAAGACAGCAGAAGGCACTATCCAGAAAGATAAGCCACATGTAATGCTTGTTGGTAAGACCAATAAGAAAAGAAAAGCTGGACAGACCTTTAAGAAAGGTAAGCCAAAGAAGCTAGTGAAAAGCAAACCGGCGGTTCAAAAGAACAAAGCTAAAGTTAATGATAAGGGTCAGTGTTTCCACAGCCATAAAGAAGGTCACTGGAAGAGAAACTGCAAGATTTATCTAGCAGAAAAAGCAAAGGAGAAGCTTGGTGAAGCTTCAGGTATACTCATGATCGATCTTAACTTGTCTTATAGAGAATCAACATCTTGGGTATTAGATACTGGATGTGTTTCTCATATCTGCAATAACTTGCAGGTGCTAACAAGTAAAAGAAGATTGAACCGCGGAGACGTGGATCTGAGACTTGGGAATGGAGCAAAGTTGCTGCGTTAGTTGTGGGGACAACAAGACTTCAGATGCCGTGAGGAGACTCATTAGAACTAATAGATTGTTATTATGTTCCAACCATTATTAGGAATATCATATATATTTCATGTTTAGATAAACAAGGATATTTTATGAAACTTGAGAATAAAGGTTGTTCCATTTATCAAGGAGACAAATTGTTTGCTTCTGGATATTTATTGAATGGATTATATTTACTTGATATTTCATATGATGTTTGTCTAGTAAATAAGTCTCTTGAACGAATAGATAAGGATGTGAATAAATCATACATATGGCATTGTAGGCTCGGTCATATAAATGAGAACAGGATCATTAGGTTGCAAAAGAATAGATATCTTGATCTATTTGATTGTGAATCATTTGCAACTTGTGAAGCTTGTCTCATGGGAAAAATGACCAAAGCTCCGTTTTCAGGATATGGAGACAGAGCTAAGGACTTATTGGAACTAATACATAGTGATGTATGTGGTCCAATGTCCACTCATGCTATGGGTGGTTACTCATACTTCGTTTCATTTACAGATGATTTCTCAAGATATGGCTACATATATTTAATGAAATATAAGTCAGAAGTCTTTGAGAAATTTAAAGAGTTTAAAAATGAAGTTGAGAACCAGACTGGAAAGAGTATCAAAACTCATCGATCAGATCGAGGGGGTGAATACTTAAGTACAGAATTCACACAATATCTTAAGAATAATGGTATTTTGTCTCAGTGGACTCCTCCCTATACACCACAATTAAATGGTGTATCGGAAAGGAGAAATCGTACTCTATTAGATATGGTACAATCAATGATGAGTTATGCTAAACTTCCAATCTCTTTATGGGGATATGCACTATTGACTGCTGCATATCTGTTGAACAAAGTTCCCAGTAAGTCAGTATCTTCTACTCCATATGAGATATGGAAATGAAAGAAACCAGACTTTAAGCATGTTAGAGTCTGGGGTTGTCCTGCACATGTCAAAAGACATGATCCAGATAAACTGGATTCCAGGACAGAAAAGTGTAGATTTGTGGGATATCCAAAAGAGACTTTTGGATATTATTTCTATCAGCCCAGCGATCAAAGGGTGTTTGTCGCAAAAAGAGTTGTCTTCTTAGATAAAGAATATTTTTAAAAGAAGACAGTGGGAGCAAGATAGAACTTGAAGAAATTCCGGACTCACAAATCAATACTGGCTCATCTACTGAACCATTGACTCAAGAACTTGTTCAAGATAATACACAAAAGGTTCGCAGATCAGGTAGAGTGCCTAAGCAGCCTGAAAGATATGTTGGACATATCGATGATAGCAAACCAAAAGTGCACTTAAATGAGGATGATGATCCTCAAACCTACCAAGAAGCCATGAATAGTCAAGAATCACAGAAATGGCAAGAGGCAATGAATTCAGAAATTCAGTCCATGTATGCCAACCAAGTTTGGAACTTGGTTAATCTGCCAGAAGGTATAGTACCTATTGGCAGTAAATGGATCTTTAAAAGAAAGATCGGGGCAGATGGACAGATTGACACATACAAGGCAAGGCTAATAGCAAAAGGATATCGTCAAAGGCAAGGAACTGACTATGACGAAACCTTTTCCCCAGTTGCCACTTCTTGCTATCGCCACATTCTATGATTATGAAATATGGCAAATGGATGTGAAAACAACATTCCTTAACGGGAACCTTCAAGAAGAGGTGTATATGATACAACCTGAAGGATTCACTTCCAAAGAGCATTCAAGCAAGATATGCAAGCTGCAAAGATCTATTTATGGATTAAAGCAGGCATCCCGAACTTGGAACTTAAGATTTGATGAAGCAATCAAATCTTATGACTTCATTAAGAATGAAGATGAACCTTGTGTATACAAAAAGACTAGTGGGAGCGCAGTTACCTTTTTGGTACTTTACGTTGATGACATTCTTCTCATTGGGAATGATGTAGGAATGTTGTCATCAGTAAAAACTTGGTTATCCAAAAACTTCTCCATGAAAGATTTGGGAGAAGCATCCTATATTCTGAGAATAAGGATCTATAGAAATAGATCCAAAAGGATGCTTGGCTTATCCCAATCTATATACATAGACACCATAGTCAAAAGGTTTGGCATGGAAAATTCCAAGAGAGGTCTCGTTCCAATGAGACATGGAATTTATCTCTCTAAAGGGATGTCTCCCAAGACACCTGAAGAGAAAGCTTACATGGATAGAGTTCCTTATGCCTCGGCAATAGGATCTATCATGTATGCAATGCTATGTACTAGGCTTGATGTGGCACACCCACTAAGTGTCACTAGTAGATATCAGGCTGATCCAGGTGAGGAACACTGGAAGGCGGTGAAATGTATCCTTAGATACTTAAGAAGGACTAAGGATCTATTTCTCGTCTATGGAGGAAACAACTTGGATCTTCGAGGGTTTACTGACTCGAGTTTCCAGTCGGATATGGATGATAGCAAATCCATGTGTGGATTTGTGTTCATGTTAAATGGAGGTGCAGTAAGTTGGAAATGTTCCAAACAAGAAACAACTGCAGATTCGACGACCGAAGCAGAATACATTGCTGCAGCTGAAGCGGCCAAGGAGGCGGTTTGGATGAAGAAGTTCATCTCTGCACTTGGAGTAGTTCCAAGCATTTCAGATCCTGTTCCATTATTGTGTGACAACAATGGGGCTATAGCTTAAGCGAAGGAGCCAAGATCACATCAGTAGTCAAAGCACATTCTGAGACGATTTCATCTGATTCGTGAGATTATCGCCCGAGGAGATATAGTAGTTAAGAAAGTCTCATATGAAGATAATGTAGCAGATCCCTTGACTAAGCTATTGTCTCAAAACAATTTAGAACGTCACCTTAAGTCTATGGGACTTAGACACATGGGTGATTGGCTATAGTCCAAGTGGGAGAATGATAGAATTGGGTGGCCTCAAAGCCAATCATTGTACATTCTAGTTCAGATTATTAATAAAGGCAATTATTTCTTCATTTACAGTTCTTGCAAATTAACTATCGTAATGAAGGTCCATAGACAAATGTATGGGATATTGAATCATGATGAGATAATGATAGTGAGATCAATATTCTTAGTCACTTGTCTTAAACAGTTCTCGATCATAGGATATTTGAGATGGACATTAAATATCCGATAAGATCGACACAAGTTATGTCTGCTCATGTGATGAGGGTGAATGATCTCACATTCACTCGTGTCGTGACACTAAGACAAACTTGTGGGTGCTGCTCATTAGAGAATGAGTTCACTGAACAGACCCAAATAAGAATTCCTGGATGGTAATTATACCTATTAGTCAACCAGAAAATTCAATCGTTGCAGTAGCACAGTTGGTCCTTTGACCTGAGTCACCAATGATACCTTGTTTGTAGACCACTGTGTCTTGATTCTCTGACTTGTGGACTTTAACCATTAAGCCCACGATAATCGGTCTCTCAGATATAGTGGAAAGCTTGTGAAGGTAATTGAGTGAACAATAAGGGATCACTCACTCTTGGTATAAGACTGGAGAGAGAATGTCCTATGGATGTGTTCACAGAAATCCCTGGCCAGGGTCAAATGAAAGAGATGTCTTTCTAGAAATTAACTGAGTACTGGAATCCATCTAAATAATGCGATAGAGGGTTTGACTATAAAATCATACCCTTGCGTTATTGGGGCATTGGATGAGTGAAGGATTTGATCTGTGCGGTATCTGCAGACGGAAAGGTTCAAATAAATGGAACAATATCTCTTATATCTTCTGGGATCATGAGGTAGTGTTTGGTACCGTTCATGATCAGAAGGCCAAGTGGATTAATCATCAGATGATAAACCACTTATTTATTAAATTAATTATTTAACATATGATGTTTAAATATTAATTAATAAATATTAAACTTTAGAATTAGTTCTAAGTTTAATGGGCCTGAAACCAGACTGATATATGGGCCTAAAGGGTTACACACATAAGAGTTCTCGTCAGACGGTGAGAGATGTTAAATTTCATGCTTATCTGGATTTTTACGAAAAGCCGCAGGATAAATATGAATATTTAATGGAGATTTATCCAAGGCCAAACTCTTGGATAATCATGAGGATTAATCCTTGTGCTTATCCTTATTTTTCTTATATAAGGAGGCCAAGTTGGACGAAATACACACCCTAAGATTCTCTATCTCCTCTGTCTCTCTACTTCTCTCTCTCTTGGAATAGATCTTTCTCTTTCCGCGCATAGTGGATTTGAGATCTAGTCGGAGTACTCAAGTCGAGGAGGAAAACGCGTCTGCATCGGGAGCTCGTGTGGATACCTCCAGAGATCTTGCGCCTGCGCGATTACCGAGTCGGAATCATCCACGGGAGATTCGAAATCCCGCAAAGGTGAAGAACCGTTCTTCCCGCGTTTATTTTAGTTGTCCGTTTTACGATCCCAGCAACCGATACATAGGAATCGATTTAATTTTTCGCTGCGTTCTTGGTGATTCCTAACAGAGGCTTGTAAGTCCGATGGGGGTCGAACACACTAGAGAATGTTGTATCTTTAGATACATTCTGGGTGTAGCACGCCCTCTCATATAACTCTGCCATTGTAGTCAAATTGTTTAAAGTTAGGACCAACTTGTACTGTGGCATAGTATTGGCAATCATCATTTTCACTTGCTCTTGCTCAGACAAATGGTCTCTTATCTTCTCAGCCATAGATCGCCATCTATCGGCGAACACCACAAAATCTTCATCTGGCTTCATCTTTTCATTAACTAAGTCTGTGATGGATAGGGTAGGTGCAACCCGAACTTTATACCTCTGTAAGAATTCCTTGGATACTACATCAAAATTTTCAACTTCGCTTGGATCCAAGGAAAAGAACCATTCCAAAGATGACCCTTCCAATGACCTCCTGAATAGGAAAGACAGTGCTCGCTTGTCATTTTGCCAGAAGGAGGATTCATATAAGAATTCTTTAAGGTGAATGAAAGGATTGCCCGTACCCTTGTATTTTAGGTACACTGGCATCTCAGACGGCAAAAGATGAAAGAGTGGTAAATCAGGGACAGTCATTTCAGGGGCAGCTTGCGCACCTATGGTCCTTTGAAAATTCTTGAACTACTCGTCGATCTGAGTAATTTTGTTGAGCAGAATCTGAGTAGTGGGATCCACCGGTGGAGAAGGTGGTTGCTGAAAAGCATGTCCCCTAGAGTAGGTAGGAACAGGGGGACAGTAAGGTCTCGAACTGGCAGCATTTCCACCATGCCCGAAGGCATTTTGATAAAGCGAAGTCTGAGGCCTAATAGGGTATCACGAACTAGATTACTGATGGCCCATGGTCCGAGGAGTAGAAATACAGAGGCCTTCCATGGACTGAATAGGGTCTTGGGGTATAGTATGATGAACCAAAGGGTTTGGTTCAGAAGAATTCAAGGGGGTCTTTCCCTTCATGATGGATTAGATTGTCTCAAACTGACGAGGGTCCACATGATTAGACACAGGCCCCATGAGGGTAGCAAGATCAACAGGATGAGAAGAAAGCCCAGCTTGGTCTTGGACTTCTGGGGTTAGAGATGACATGAACATGGGGGTGATTGTCCATATCTGGATTGTATTGATTATAAGGAGGGTGAGATTGAAACTGAGGGGCATGAGCATCTCCTTCATTCATAGTCTAAAACTGATTGGGATCAAGAGAGGCATAAGCATCTCTCTCATCTTCTGAGTAGGACGGATCATAAACTTGAGGGGCATCAGCATCTCCCTCGCACTGAACCATATCTTCTTGTTAAAAGGCAACCATGCCGAGAGTTCTACATAAACGTAACATCATGGTGTTTGTGATAGATATAGGTGGCCTCCAAGCTAATCACGAGACACCTATTTCAATCTAGTTCAATAATAAATGGCATATATAATTCATTATGTAGATTGGCATGTTTATTATTATTGCGCATAATGAAGTCTATGAATGTGTGCAACGTTCATCGAATTATGTTGAGATCATAATAATAAGACTGATAACCTATAAACACATATTCTGAGTTGTTCCTAGTCGTAGGATGTTGAAGAGGACATCAAACATCTGGAAAGACTAGTATAGGTTATTCCAACTCATATGATGAGGGTGACTGATCTCATTAGTCACATGTGTTAAGACACAATGGTGAACCTGTAGGTACTCATTGGGGAATAAGTTCACTGAACTAATCTGATATAAATCGCCGAATGGTAATTTACCTGACTATCAATCGGCTTGATTCATCGTCACAGTGGCGTAGTTGGTCCTTGGACTTGAGACACCAAAGACGTCTTGTCGGTGGACTTCTGGCTTTGACCTTAGCTTACGAATCCATATCCACGAGATTTCTAATAGTCAAGGATCGGGTCCAATGGAAGACCTTCGAAGGTGATTTTGTGTTCAATAGAGAATCGTTCGCTCTCAGGTAACTGAAGAGACAATGCTCTAGAATGGATCTATAGGAATCTTTGGCCAGAGCTGACATAATATCAGAAAAGGTGTTTTCAGATATTGTACAGCGGAGTCTGATTCTAGTGAGTTGACCATCTAGGGTTTGACAGTTGACCATACCCTAGGCTAACTCGAGAGCATTGTGCAAACGAAGGATTATAGCCATGCGGTAACTGTGGACGGACAACTTCCATGAGTAGGTTGCTGAACCCCATTACCTTCCGGGATCATGCGGTGTTACTTGGTACCCAACTTGATCGAAAGTCCGACCGAATTTTACATGAGATGTTAATTCGGTTAAGTAATTAATTAATATCTAGATATTAATTAATCACAATAAGTCAATAACTAGTTATTGGACTTAACGGGCTGAAAACCAAACTGGTTAATGGGCCTAGAGGGTCACACGCAAACAGATTCTCAATCGGTGGTAATTAAGTGGGATTTATATTAAGTTGGGAACTTTTGTGAAAAGTCGCGCCGACTTAATATATATATATATACGCACTATTGAGAAACCCTGGGCCAAGCTCCAGGAGCTCTCAAGGCTAGTCGTCCCCCTCTCTCTCCTCCTCCTTTGGGCGCCCCGTTTGAGGCGTCGGGAGACCTCCCATCTCTGCTGCGCGTATTTCCTGAGAGTCAAGAATTCCCGTCCGGATGATCCGGACATAGTTGCGGTGAGGATTCTTCAGCGAGTGAGCTGATCTAGATGAGGGATCGAGGATGAACCACCACAAAGGATCGCGTGGATACCACTAGAAGCCGGACGCTTGTACGGCTAGCAGCATCACCTCGACGGAACCGAAACGGTTGCTTATTCGAATCTGCACAAGGTGATTCGATCACTTTTTTATTTTCAATTTTTAGTTTTTCGTTCTGAATCGGATCAGCGGGCATCGGGCGGGTTTTTTCTTGTTGCTTCCACTGCATTCGTCGCTTCCCGCTCGGATCCCATCAGTGGTATCAGTGCCAGGTTCCGCTCTGATCCACTTCGGAATGGAGAAATTAATATTCTAATATTAATTCCATGCAATGATTCGTTATTCTCAGAAAATTAGTTCATGTGATGAACGTAAAGTATTAGTTTTAATTTTTCTATGAGAAAAACAAATTTTTTATTGGGGATTTTCGAGGTGTTCTTCATGGAGATGAAGAACCAGTCTTCAATGGCTTAAAAAGGGATTTTTGATGGTGATTGGACACCATGGTTAAGCTATTGGTATGACCAGCAGCCCAAGCCAGCCCCATGTGCCCAGTTGTGGCTGGTGGTCGGCGGCCGGCGGCGTTGCCCATCTTTTCTTTTCTTTTCTTCCAAAAGGGTTTGGTGGAAGAAATAAGGGGCTCAAAATTGGTTTCAAATCTGGTTCACCACCATTTTTTAGGGCCACCGGAGGCATAGGCCTCGCCAGCCGGCCATCGCCAGCGTCGGGGGTGGAGGAGGACGGCCTTCCTTGCTTCATCCCGCCGGCGGCGACTCCCTTCTTCTCCCTGCAGCCTGCAAAAGAATTAGGGCTCAGGCAGCACACACCAAAAGCGCCAAGCGCTTGGACTGGCTGGTCCCGATCGGTTCGACCGGTGCTGGGCTGCGCCTGGCTTGGGGGTGCCCTGGTCCAGGGCTGGTCAAGCCCAAGCCCGAGCCAGTGGTCTGCCTGGCTCGAGCCATTGACCTAGACCAGGTCTGCCAGGCCCGAGCCCAAGCTCTGGTCCCAATGGGTCTAGCCCATTTAGCCAATTACCCCATTTAACCCTTAATAATAAAACCTCAAACCCTTTTTAAATATTTAATACCCACCCCTATTAACTAGTAATTGAAATTAAATAGTTTAAAATATGTTTTAAACTTAAAATTACTAATTGCCTATTATTAAGGGGAATTTTTAAGTTATGATCTTAAAAAGGATGAATATAATTGACGTAGCCGAAGCTATCACGGTCGGATTCCGAAACTAGAATCCGAGACAGAAGATCGAAGAAGAAGACCGACAGGGATCCGGACCGAGGCGTGGGCGGAGTACGGGCCCGAGGCTCCGTGGCCGAGAGGTACCCGGACGAAGATTAGCCGGGGGCGAAGCTGACTCCGCAGGGCCGAAGGGGACCCGGCTGGAGAAGGGCAAGGCCGAGACCTTTGGAGGGAGAAGACCGAGACCGGTGACCGAGAACGGTTCGGAGGAGGTCGGCGAAGATTCAAACCGAAGCCCCTGTAAGAAGAAGAACCAGTCAGTGAGGATCCCGGGCTTTGGCCCAAGAGAACCCCCTCCGACGGCTAAGTCAGCTTCTAAAGAAGATTTGATTCAGAAGGGAAGGAAGAGGAAGATGCTTAAAAGCTTTGGACTGTGGTCCTTGGTCAAGAAGACATACCTTTTGTAATAAATAGCCGTCTATTTATAACGGAGGATAGATGTTACTTGGTGGTGGCAGCTGATATAGGACTATGTTTTAGGTTAGTGATAAACCGCCATAGTGCCTAACAACCCACCCGAGTGGATCGGATACGGCTACTGGGCCGATGGCCGGGGGCCGCTTGTGGGCCGAATGCCGCTGGGCTGCAGGCCGCTTGCTGGGCAGAGTGCCGCCAGTGGGCTGGAGGCCGCTTGTGGGCCGCTATTGTTGGACTGCTGTTGTTGGGCTACTGCTGTTGGGCGTTTAATGGGTCAAATCGGATTCTGCCCCATCACATGGCCCCCTACTCTTGTCGTTCTCAATTCCATAAAACGCCGAGAGTAAAATACGAAGCCCTTTCGAAAAAATAACATCTGATATGAACCTTGTCCGAAACTGTTACCACCCCTGTTGCGAAAACTGGGACACAAGGCTTCGCCTTAGGTCGGCCGAGGGCTGGTGACAAACAGCCTCGTCTCAGGCCGGGACCCTGTCGTAGACACCTTCGTCTTCAGGCCGAGACTTGGTGATGAATACCTTCGTCCCCAGTTGTGAAAGGGCAAGGCTTTTAGAACGCTTTGAAACACCAGGCAAGAGCGGGACGAGGAGCGCCGCCGCCACGCCGAGGAGGTATCGGCCCTGAAGGCGGACTTGGAGGCCAAGACCAAGGAAGCCGATGATGTTGCTCGCACGGCCGTGGCGAGCTATAAGGAGGGCCCGGAGTATGCCGACGAGATGCTTTAGGCCGGGGCTAGGGCGGCCTCGACCATGTTTGATCTGCGTATGGCCATTGCCCAAAAGGCATGTCCGGACACAGATTTGACCGGTTTCGGCTACCCTACCGACAAAGAAGGCGAAGAGATCTTAGCCTGGTGGCGAGAGCTCAAAGCCGAGAAAGTCCCGGCTTCTCCGGAAGATGCCGCGGCGGGTTCGGTCCGTGCTTCTCCTCCAGCGTCTCCCGGCCATACTCCTGTTATTGTGGATGGCGACGCCGCCGAAAGCTGATCCAGGGGCTTGTCCCGGTTATTTTTGTTTTTCAAGATGTCGAGGCTAGGCACACGACCCGTTTTTGTACTTGTGTATATATAGAAGGCATTTTGCTCTTGCTTGCTTCATGGTATGTCTTTCTGAGTAGATAGCCGAGTTTAGTCCAGTATGTGGCCGAAGCCATGCCGCTCCCGATACGGTTTGCATGGCCGAAGCTACTCCCGGTACGGTTTACATGGACTTAGAGAATAGTACCGCTCCTGATACGGTTTACATGGCCGAAGCCACTCCCGGTACGGTTTATACGGACTTAGATAATAGTGCCGCTCTCGATACGGTTTGCATGGCCGAAGCCACTCCCGGTACGGTTTACATGAACTTAGAGAGTAGTGCCACTCCCGATATGGTTTGCATGGCCGAAGCCATTCCCGGTACGGTTTACACGGAATTAGAGAGTAGTGACGCTCCCGATACGGTTTGCATGGCTGAAGCCACTCCCGGTACGGTTTACACGGACTTAGAGAGTAGTACCGGTCCCGATACGGTTTGCATGGCCGAAGCCACTCCCGGTACGGTTTACACGGACTTGGAGAATAATGCCGCTCCCAATACGGTTTGCATGGCCGAAGCCACTCCCGGTACGGTTTACACGGACTTAGAGAATAGTGCCGCTCCCGATACGGTTTGTATGGCCAAAGCCACTCCCGGTACGGTTTACATGGACTTAGAGAGTAGTGCCGCTCCCGATATGATTTGCATGGCCGAAGCCACTCCCGGTACGGTTTACACGGACTTAGAGAATAATGCCGGATACAATACTTCGGAACAAAAAATATATTCAAGGTGTCCGGCTGAACCCCGGAAAAGTAAACTTACATGAAGTAGCGCCGAAGGCGCTTCACATTCCAGGTGCAAGGGAGAGGCATGCCCGAAAGGGTCTCCAGTCGATAGGCCCCTCGTCGGATTACTTCTCGTATGCGATAAGGGCCCTCCCAATTCGGGGAAAGCTTCCCTGCGGCTTCAGCTGGCTTGGATGCGTGGGCGTTCCACAACACGAGGTTCCCGGCTTCGAAACTTCGGGGCTTCAGTCGAGCATTGTGGTATCTCGCCATGCGTTGCTGATACGCCGCCAGCCGAATGCGAGCTTGATCCCTTGTCTCTTCTATAAGATCAAGGTGATCTCTCAGGGCTTCATCATTAGCCTTCGAATCGTAAGTAAGAACCCTCGGCGACGGCAAGCTGACTTCAATAGGAATAACTGCTTCCACCCCATAGGCTATTCGGAAAGGGTTTTCTCCGATAGGGGTTCGGCTTGTTGTTCGATAAGCCCATAGAACGCTTGGCAGCTCTTCGACCCATCGGCCTTTAGCCTTGCCGAGGCGAGTCTTCAGTCCTCGCAATAGGCTTCGGTTAGTGACTTCGACTTGGCCATTCGTCCGAAGGTGTCCTACCGAAGCGAACTTATGTAGAATACCGAAGCTTGCGCAGTTATCTTTGAACCGATGGCTATCAAACTGCTTGCCATTATCTGAGATGATTACCCGAGGGATGCCGTAGTGGCAGATGATGGACTTTGATACGAAGTTCCGTGCATTACTATCTGTTATGGATGTGAGGGGTTCGGCTTCGACCTACTTGGTGAAGTAATCCACCGCCACAATAAGGAATTTCCTCTGGCCGGTGGCCATGGGAAAAGGTCCCAAGATATCAATACCCCACTGGGCGAAAGGCCAAGGGTCCGACAGAGGTGTCAGAAGGGTTGCCGACTGGTGAATGAGGGGGCTATACCTCTGGCACTGGTCACAGCAGCGAACGAGAGCAGCGGCGTCCTCTCATAGTGTCGGCCACCAGTACCCTTGCCTTAAGAGTTTGTGGGCCAAGGCCCTTCCTCTTGCGTGTGCTCCGCAGATTCCTTCATGTACCTCCCGAAGGGCATAGTTAGCTTCGGCCGGGCCGAGACATCGAAGGAGTGGCCGGCCGAAGGACTTCTTATACAGCATACCCTCCAGAATTAGAAAATGGGAAGAGCACTGCCGGACGCGCCTTGCTTCCTTTGGATCGGACGGGACCTCCTCTCGGAGGAGAAAAGCGATCAAGGGAGTCATCCAGGTCTCTGCTTCGGATTCATTCACTTGCATGACCTCGGATTTGTCGAGACTTGGCTCAGACAGTTCTTCCACTAAGACCATTCGGCCCCCTCCCCCATCCTGAGTTGATGCTAGCCGGGAAAGGGCATCGGCTCGAGCATTTTCGGCCCGAGGGATCCGTACAATCTCAAAAGAAGTAAATTTAGCTAGGATCTTGCGGGTTACCTGGAGATAGGACGTCATCAACGCGTCGCGGGCCTCGTACTCCCCGGTGACTTGGTTGGCAATAAGCTGAGAGTCGCCGAACGCCCTTATCCTTTGTGCGCCGAGCCTTCTAGCGGCCCGAAGGCCTGATATAAGGGCTTCATACTCAGCGGCATTGTTGGTAGCCGGGAAGGAGAAGCGCAGCGCATACTCAATGACGACCCCTTCTGGAGATGCCAAGATCCACCCGGCGCCACTATCCAAAGAGCATGCGGACCGATCAACATATAGTTGCCATTCATCCACCGAGGATGAAGGAGCCGAAGCGGCTTCGGCTTCAGGAGTAGCTCTGACTTCCAGTTGAGGGGACGAGGATGCTTCGGGTGTGAGCTCGGCAATAAAGTCGGCCAAAGCTTGTGCTTTTATTGCGGTCCGAGGCCCATAAGAGATGTCGAACTCTCCCAGTTCGATCGCCCATTTTGCTAGCCTCCCGGACACTTCCGGCCGAGAGAGGACTTGCCTCAGAGGTTGATCTGTGAGGACCTTTATTGAATGCGCGAGGAAATAGGGCCAGAGCCTCCTCGTGGAAGCGACGAGGGCCAAGGCCAACTTTTCAAGAGCCGGATACCGAGGCTCTGCTCCGTGGAGGGCTCGGCTTATATAATAAACCGACCTTTGAACGCCATCTTCTTCCCGGACGAGGACGACACTGATAGCGGCTTCAGATGCGGCGAGGTAAACGAACAACTGCTCCCCTTGGACCGGCTTAGACAAGACGGGAACATCGGAAAGATAAGCTTTCAGCTGATCGAAGGCCGACTGACACTCGTCCGTCCACGAGAAATTGCTAGTCTTCTTCAGCAGCTTGAAGAAAGGAAAATAGTAATCCACCGCCCTTGACATGAAGCCGCTTAATGCGGCAATCCTTCCACTTAGCTTCTGAACCTCTCGGACGTTGGCCGGAGGGCGCATCTGGATAATGGCCGCAACCTTCGCAGGATTTGCCTCCACCCCTCGGCGGGTGACCATGTAGCTGAGGAACTTCCCGGAGGCCACGCCGAAGGCGCACTTGGCTGGATTCAGCTTCATTTTATACCTGCGCAAGGTGGATAATGTCTCGGCCAAATCGGCCAGATGGTCCACAACAATGCGGCTTTTCACCAGCATGTCGTCGATGTAGACCTCCATATTGCGGCTGAGCTGCGGAGTGAACATCCTGTTGACGAGACGCTGATAAGTCGCTCCGGCATTCTTTAGGCCGAATGGCATCCGGGTGTAGCAGTATAAGCCGAGGTCTGTTGTAAAGCTAGTTTTGTCCTCGTCGTCCGGATGCATTCGGATTTGGTGATAGCCTGAATAGGCATCGAGGAAGCTGAGCAGTTCATGGCCGGAAATGGCGTCCACCACCTGGTCTATCCGAGGCAGTGGAAAACTGTCCATCAGACAGGCGTTGTTGAGGTTGGTGAAGTCTATACACATTCGCCACTTGCCATCCTTTTTGGACACCATTACTACATTTGTGATCCATTCGGGATGATGCACCTCTCGGAGATGTCCTGCGTTCAGCCCCTTTTGCACTTCAGCCTGGATGGCCATCCTCTTTTCTTGATTGAAGGTACCCCGCTTCTGCTTGACCGGAGGCTGGTCCGGGTCGACATGCAGCTGATGCTCTGCCACCTCCGGGTCGACTTCGGGCATGTCCGAAGGAGACCAGGCGAAGACATCGAGGTTTTCCTTCAAGAATCCGACAAGTCTATCGGCTTCAGTCTTCTCGAGGCCAGAACCTATCATTAGCATCCGGCCTTCTCCTCCCGGAACTGGAACGGTTGTAAGTTCCTCTCCTGGGGATGCTTCGGCCAAGGATTCGATCAAAAGGGATTCTGCCGCAGCCTTCCCTTTGACCGAAATCATATAACATTGCCGGGCAGCTTCCTGATTTCCCTTGGCTTCGTCGATTCCGTGGCCGGTGCGGAACTTCAGCTTTTGATGGAAAGACGAAGGTACAGCTCCAATTCTCCCGATTAGCCTTCGGCCAAAAATGGCATTGTAGGCCGAATCGACCTTTACGACGGCAAAATCCGTTTCAACGGTCAATTGCCGAGGGGCTGTACCTAGGGTTACAGGTAGCTGGACGATGCCTTCTACTCGGCAAGGTGAACCATTAAAGCCAAATAGAGGCCCCCGGTGAGGCTTCATGTCAGCCTCATTCAAACCCATTTTTAAAAAACAATCGTAAAAAGTACATTAGGAGCACTTCCATCATCAACAAAGATACGATGAACATCGTAACTTTTCATTACAGTGTTTATAACGAGGGCATCGTCGTGAGGGAACTAAACATCGGTTAGATCCTCCTGGCCGAAGACGATGTCTTCTTGACGAAACCTCTTCAGCCCGGCATCGATTGCCGCTATCTCTGCCGTAGCATCGGCTCGACGACGCTATGCTCCCTCTCCCGGTCCTCCAGATATCATCATAATCGACCCGGCACTGGGTCGTTGGTGTGATGCTTCTGCCGGGGCTGAAGTCACATTCTATGTCCTTGGAGCTGATCTTCCTGCTGAACTGGCATTGGATGCCCTTGACGCAGAGATGATAGCTAACGATAAAAGATTGAAGGACAAAGACAAAGGACTAGCAAAAGGGATTGCTTCTACTGTAAGCAGTAGGGTCACTGGAAGAGGAACTGTAAGGAGTTCCTTAACGATGAAGACCATGGAAATGTGAAGCTGTTTGAAGCTTCAGATATCTATATGATAGATATCGACTTGTCAGTTAGAGATTCCACATCTTGGGTATTAGATACCGGATGTGCTTCTCATATCTGCCATGATGTGCAGATGCTGACAAGTAACCGCAAGCTAAGAAAAGGCGAGGTGGAATTGAGGCTAGGAAACGGCACAAAAGTTGCGGCGATTGTTGTTCGGACAGCAAACCTCAGGCTTCCATTGGGAGACGTCTTATCATTAGAAGATTGTTATTATGTTCCTAGCATAATAAAGAACATCATATCAGTATCTTGTTTGGATATGATAGGATATAGGTTATCTATTGAGAATAGAAGTTGTTCGATTTATTATGGTAATAAATCAATAGCTTCGGCATTTTTAGTTAACGGACTATATCTTTTTTATGTTTCTTATTATAATCTTCATATAGATAATGCTCTTAAGAAGAGCAAGAATTGTGTGAACCAAGCCTACATGTGGCATTGTAGACTTGGTCATATTGGTGAAAGTAGGATGCAAAAGTTGCACCGACATGGTTATTTAACAACATTCGATTATGAATCATTTGTGACATGTGAATCCTGCCTTATGGGAAAAATGACAAAATCTTCATTTATTGGACATAGAGAACGTGCCACCCTATAATCGGTGATCCGATTACTAAATGGGTACCGAATCATTAAAATTTGTAACCAAACCAGGATCTCGATAAGTCTGGGAAATAAATGATAAACTAAGCTAAACATTCACATCACATCGAATTGTAAGGAAAGTGCAGAAATTAAAAATTATTACAATTCGACTTGACTCAGCAAATAATTACATATTCCAACTGAAAAGAAATAATTAAGCGTACAGGCCTGAAAGGAAAAGTGACAACTACATCGGGGCATACCTCGAAACAGCGGTTGCTGGCGCGCAACCCTAGGCGGAACCCTACACGCTACGTCTGCTTGGAACCCTCACCTAAAAATCGCAGGGGTGAGTCTCATCGAAATGGACTCAGTAGGGATCCTTCGATCCCCACCACCCACTCATGCACCCACAAGTGCAACAACACAAATCTAGGCAATTTAAATAATTAAAGCAGTAAACACATCTCCTAAAGATTCCCAAATTCCGATATAAAATGCATGCATTCGTAAATGTAACATGCACAAATCTGAAATCACTCTACCACAGAGTCCACAACATGCGTTTCGGCTAAACACACGAACCACGTGGCCGAACGCGGAAAACACCGACCCGCTGAGACCAAACATCAACCACTTGGATAGCGTGCTGGCTACTCCGGCCCGACTGGCTCTAGGTGGTTTCTGCTTCCCCCAGCACGAGTGACACTCCAAAGGTACCACTCCCACATCGGTACTAGCTATACCCGGGGTACACCAGGTGACCCTCTCTCTACGCGTCACCCCACCACTCCCACATCGGCGCCGTGTCACTCTCACACCGACACAGGGTGCCTAAGCGCTAACAACTGTCACTTTAGGTCCACGATCGCACGAAACACAACACGGTGCCATCCGATCATGTAAAAATCATCATTCTCGAGTACAGTTTCTAGTATGCAATTAACCAAACTATCTATCAATGTAAACACATGTTAATTGTAGGAATTAATGAGATTTTGTCTTGAATCGCGTCGCCCAAGGCCGACGTCATTCAAGATTTCTAAACTGGTTCAAGTGAAATCTGGCCTCGGGAGATGGCCTAAAACGCGTCATGTACGGGGGTCGCCGTTTGAATGGCGTCGCTGTCCCTGGACACTTTTCAATCCAGAGACAGAGTCTATAATCTAGGATAAATCGCGTCGTGAGTGGAAGCCGCCTTTTAAATGGCGTCGCTGTCCCCAGACGCCATTTAACCCTCACAGACAGGTTCCCCTCCGGCCTCCTCCGAGTTACAAAACGGGATTTCTCTCCCAAAATCGCACAAAACGCCATAAAAATAGAGAGGGAGGAGGAGAAACTAAGTACCCATTAAAAACCCACAATTCCTCATTACATGCAATTAGTATTTTCTTTCCAAAAGTCTCCTAAACATGCTCCAAAGCGAGAAAAACATGATTTTAATCAAAACATCGCGAGGATCGTCACCCTACCGGTTACTTGAACTCTTCCTAGTTCCTAGCCACCGAACCGCCATGCCGCAAGCCGCCATCGGTACCGCCGTGGACGCCGTCACTCTACTGAGACGTCGGCTGCCGTCCAGAGAGAGATACGCCACGGAGGAGATGGTGGTGGTAGTGGTGGAAGTTAGGGGGGTTGATGGAGTGGAGGGAGAGGAAGAATGGGGAGAGGAAAGGAAGGAGAAGGGGGAAGGGGGATCGGATGGGTCGGAGAGAAGGGAGGAGAGAGAGGAGAAAGGAGAGAATGAGGGAAAGGAGAGAGGGTTCGCGGGGTCAAACCGAAACTGGGTAAAACGCGTCGTCCAAGAACGATGCCATTCAGACGACAAGGCGGGGTTGTACACTGACAGGTTAGAGCCGTACTCTGAATGGCGTCGACTATGCAAGACGCCGTTCAAACGAAAAGATCGGGGCCGTACTCTCGCGCCCCAACGCCCGCCCACGTGGCACATTCTAAAACGCATCCTCCTTACTGGACGCCATTTGAACCGCGTCGAGCAAGCTCGACATGAAAAGAACACATGCCCCACCCCCACAACGGCCCAAACCAAGAGGTCCGACACCGAAATTGACCCGATAACCGGATCCGAAACCTCAATTCTTGCACTAGGGTTGTTCTGCTCATGTGAAGTGGCATGATCCAGACAAGCTGGAATCATGAACTGATAAATACAGGTTTGTGGGATATCCAAAGGAAACCTTTGGATACTATTTTTACCATCCTGGTGAACAAAAGGTGTTTGTCGCCAGGAAAGCTGTCTTCCTGTAACAGAAATACCCTCTCCAGGAGGACAGTGGTAGTAAAATAGTACTGGAAGATGTTCCAGATCCCCAAACAGATGCATTATCATCAGATGAGATATCAGTTCCTGAATCTGTTTAGGTACACACAGATGAGCCTCGTAGATCTGGTAGATTACCTAGATTACCTGAACGATATGTAGGACATATCGCTGAAGGTGAGTCTAAGGTAGAATATAATGAGGATGATGATCCTAAAACCTACCAGGAGGCCATAGAAGGCCCAGAAGTCGGGAAATGGCGAGAAGCCATGAACTCAGAAATCCAGTCCATGTACACCAACCAAGTTTGGAACTTGCAAGACTTACTCGAGAATATTGTACCTATCAGATGCAAGTGGATCTTTAAGAGAAAGATCGGTGCTGATCGACGGATCGATACTTATAAGGCAAGGTTGATGGCAAAGGGATATCGTCAAAGACAAGGAATTGACTATAACGAGACTTTCTCACCAGTTACCATGATAAAGTCGATCAGAGTTCTACTCGCCATAGCTACACACTACGATTACGAGATCTAGCAGATGGATGTGAAGACTGCCTTCCTCAATGGTAATCTTGAGGAAGAGGGGTATATGATACAACCAGAAGGTTTCACATCCAAAGAATCTCCAGATAAAGTGTGCAAGCTTCAGAGGTCCATTTATAGATTGAAGCAAGCTTCCCGGAGCTAGAACATGAGATTTGATGAAGCTGTCAAGTCTTCTCACTTCATTAAGAATGAAAATGAACCTTGTATGTACAAGAAGACCAGTAGGAGTGCAGTCACCTTTTTAGTTCTTTACGTAGATGACATACTACTCATTGGGAATGATGTAACTATGATGTCATCAGTAAAGATCTGGCTGTCGAAAAACTTCTCCATGAAGGATTTGGGAGAAGCATCTTACGTATTGGGAATATGTATCTATAGAGATAGATCAAAGAGGATGCTAGGAATAACCCAATCCTTGTACATAGATACCATAGTCAAAAGATTTATCATGGAAAATTCCAAGAGAGACATCGAATTAATCTCTCAAAGGAGCAGTCTCCTAAGACTCCTCATGAGAGGGCACTCATAGATAGAGTACCCTATGCCTCTGCCATAACAGCTATCATGTATGCCATGTTATGTACACGGCCTGATGTTGCATATGCTCTAAGTGTTACGAGTAGATTTCAGGCTGATCAAGGCGAAGAACACTGGAAGGTAGTGAAATGTATCCTTAAGTACTTTAGAAGAACTAAGGATATGTTTCTTGTCTATGGAGGAGGTGACTTGAAACTGCAAGGCTTTACTGACTCAAGTTTCCAGTCGTATCCAGATGATAGCAAGTCTACATCTGGATTTGTGTTTACTATGAACGGAGGTGCAATGTGCTGGAAGAGTTCCAAGCAAGCAACCACTGCAAATTTGACAACTGAAGCTGAGTACATCGCTGTAGTTGAACCCGCCAAGGAAGCAGAGTGGTGGAAGAAATTCATCACCGACCTCGGCGTAGTTCCTAGCATCTCTGAACCTGTTCCGCTATTGTGCGACAACAATGGAGCGATTGCACAAGCGACAGAGCCGCAGTCCCATCAGAAATCCAAGCATATTCTGAGGCGCTTTCATCTTATCAGAGAGATCATATCCAGAGGAGATGTAGTGGTGGAAAGAGTTCCATCTGTCGACAATGTAGCAGATCCACTGACAAAGCCGTTGGCTCAAATTGTGTTTGAGCGTCACCTAGAGTCTATAAGCTTACTGTATAAAGGTGATTGGCTTTAGTCCAAGTGGGAGATTGTTAGCCTTAGGTGGCCTACAAGCCAATATGACTTTGTAATCTCGTTCATATTTATTAATATAATGGCATAATATTCATTGTGTGTAAATCGTATTAATTATCATCTTATAATGAAGTCCGTGAATATGTGTGATAGTGATCAGATTATGATGAGATCATACTAGTGAGACTGATCACTTAAACACGCATATTCTTAATCGTTCCTAGTCGGAGGATATCCGAGAAGGACATCGGACATCCGGTTAGATTAGTACAGATTACTCCTACTCATGCGATGAGGGTGACTGATCTCATAAGTCACTTATGTGGAGACACTAAGGCGAATATGTAGGTGCTCATTAGAAAATAAGTTCACTGAACTGATCCGACTGAATCGTTGGATGGTACTGTACCTCACTGTCAACCAGCTTGATTCTATTGTCACAGTTGCGTGGATGGTCCTCGGACCTGAGACACCAAGGACACCTTGTCAGTGGACTTCTGTGCTTTGACTTTGGTTTATGAATCTCTAACCACGGGATTCTAAACAGCCAAGGATCGGGTACAGCGGAATACCGTCGAAGGGAATTGTGTGTCGATAAGGAATCATTCGCTCTCGGTATGATGAGAAAGAATGCTCTAGGAAAGATGCACGAAAGTCCCTGGCCAGGACGGACGATAATATCGGGAAAGGAGTTTTCCGATATTCATCAGCGGCATCCAATCCAAGTTAGTTAACCGGTTAGGGTTTGACAGCACGCCATACCCTGAGTTGACTCGAGAGCATTGTACGAATGAAGGATTATATCCACGTGGTAACTGTTGGCGTAAAGGTTCCAAGAGTGGGTTACTTAACCCTGGTACCTTCCAAGTTCACGCGATGCTGCTTGGCACCCAACGTAATCGGAGGCCCAATCGAATTCGATGTGCGACATCAATTCGATTGTTTAATTAATTAATAAAGTTATTAATTGATTAATAAAGCCAGTGAGGAGTCACTGGGCTTATTGGGCTATTAATCGGACTGGTTATTTGGCCTAAAGGGTCACACGCAAATAATTCTCAAGGTGATGGATAAATAAGTGGGTTTTATATAAAACGGAGGTTTTTATGAAAAACTGCACGGTTAGTATAAAATATAGCGAACGGGCTGAGCAGGCCAAGCTGCTGCTTACCCTAGCCACCCCCGCCTCTCTTTCTCTCTCTCTCTGGTGCCCCAGAAGAATCCAGATCCCCGGATATGATCCGCCGCTTCTCTGACTCCCGTCCGACGGGAAATTGTCCGCGCGTTGTGACGATCGTTGCGGCGAATGGCGGAGACTTCGTGGGCTGCGAAGAACGAGGAATGTGAGGATATCCGTCGCGAGGAGGATCGTGTAGACTCCTCTAGAGGCCAGGCGCTTGCGCGGCTTGCAATGTTGCACCGACGGAACCGAACGTTTGCGTATTCGAATCCGCACACGGTAAGAACCGATTATCCGATAATTCAGTTTTAGATTTTTCGAAACGGGAATGGATCTCCGCTTTATTTTTATTTCTGCTGCGCGGGAGATCCGGAGAGACACGAGAACCCAACAGTTAACACCAAAGTATATAGAAGAAGAGTACATGATCGTTTCGAATTGTGCGTCGTTAAACACATGAAAACGTTCAATCTAAATTTATCCGACTCACTCAAATCAAAATTTGAAAATTTAATAGTAGTGAGTCCGAGTCAAACCACAGGGAGTTAAGATTTTAATTTTGAAAACCTTAGATTTTAATTATCTAAAAAAAATTGAAAATTTGAATTGATTAATTAATTATCTAATTAAATCAAACTAAGTTTACGAATTTAACTAACCTAATTAAAGCACAAATATAAGCATATTTAAAATTGAGAAGAGAGAGAGATTAACAAAATATTGTAAAAATAACAAAACTTCTAAATTGAACACAACTAAGCAAATTATAACAACACAAAAAGAAAACTATTGTTTAATTGTGTAAACTACTAACCCACCCTAATTAAATAAACTACTAACGAAGAAAATATCATTAAACATTAAATATCCAGCAACTACCCCTAATTAAATAACCAATACTAGTAATAGAAAGAACAACACAATAGTGTGGGTTGCTGGCTATGTGGCTGTGCATGCAGGCTTCAATGAGCATGCGCATGGAGGCTGTTGTGCGGAGTTGCTTGAGGAAGCTGCTGCTGGAGGTGGTTGAGGAGCTGGTGTGCTTGGATCGCAGGGTGCTGGAGACAGAGAGAAACCGAGAGAAGGGAAGAAGGGTGCTGGGAAGGAGAGGAGGAATACCGGAGAGAGGAAGAGAAAGAGGAGAGGAGAGGTTAAGAAGAGGAAAAAGAACAGGGCGAGAGAGGAAGAACTCGGCTGGGGGGGAAGAAAGAATGGAAGAGAGTGGTGTGGGAGAGAGACGAAAATAAAGGAGGAGGATATGTGGGAGACTTGGAGAAGGGACAGGATTTGGAAGAGGAAATTGGAAAAGAAATAGAATTCGACTTTCTAAAACGAGAAAGAGAGAGATGATTTTTAAAATAAAGGAAGGGATGTGTTTAGGAAATCGGAGAGACGGAGGGAAATAGTGAGTTTTAGGAAACTCCAGCGAAGGAAGGAATCAAATTGTATTTTTACCCCTGTTTTAGTTGAAATCCGCACACTAGACCTCTCCCAAATTTCCGAAAACTCCTCCAGCTGCACTGCATCATCGGCATGTCCTGTTCACATCAAATAAATATAATTTAGCGCATTATCATAAAAATATCATAATTTTTATTCATTTCGTCTCGGTTTTGTCGAAAAACTGCAAATGCGCTACACTCCTTTGATCACATGAAATGACGATGTTTTTAAATCAGAATTTGATGAAATTAGTACCGTTGGACTTGTTACACAATTATCTATCATTTCATGCTATTTTGCAGATAAAAACATGAGTATGATGCATATGGTTGCCCTTAAATGATCAATTTAACACTTTATCACACCCCCCAACTTACCCATTGCTAGTCCCTTAGGAATGCAAATAAGGAAATGTTTAGGACAAATAATGAATTATCATGCTTCATTTGTAGTATCTTTCACAATCAATTTAAGTGGTAGCCGTTTGGTTGAGCTAAAAAGTTTTCATATCCCACAATATTTTGATTCAGACAGGTGATTGTACATGAAATTTGACACATTTAGAACTCGTTTCCGACCTTTCTGATATATTCTTGCCTTTACTACCCTTTAGATAAGACTACTTGGGGAGGGGAAGAGAATAAAAAATTTCCCGATCAGTCAGTGAGGACCGTTTTTCAATTTCCGTTCCAACTCAGCACTTTTCACGACTTGGTCATATTTTTGGTTCGATGGACTTTTTAGCGCGGCGTTTCTTTATTGTACTTTTGCTTTTGAGAGTGCGTACTTTTTGCCACTCTCTTTGAATTGCCTGAGGGGAGGTGCGTACTTTTTGCCACCTACCTTCCTTTAGCTCTTTTATCGCCTTCTTTTGCCTTTAATGTTTACAGCTATCCATTTTAAATGACCGCCTCTTTTAGAGTGCTGAGTGGGACAGTCCCCTATTACGGATTCTACACATTCCTTTCGTTCAACCCAAAAGAAAAATTAGAATAAGTAGTCTTATCCTTGAGGTTAATTCCAGCAATTCTATACTTTTAAGATCTTCCATTTATTCTAAGTTGCCGTGTGTGTGTGAAAATCATCCTGCTGTGGATTTTTGTAAAGTGAGATATTTGAACTTTAAAGGCTCTTTAACCAATGTGACTAGCAGAAAACTGATTTGTTTAAGATTTACTTAATGAAACATGATTTTCATGCAATTTTCCTAAGATGTGAAAAGAAGTTTTTGAAAAAATTTGACCCTTTTTCAGTGAAAGATTTCAGTTTTCTTCAAAAGATTTTCAATAAATGCATATGATTGTCCCACCGCCCAACTTGATTGACATTGTCCTCAATGGCATAAAGAATAGGAAAAACATGCAGCCAGAAGAGACTTTGTGAAGGAGCGAAACAACCTGTAATGAAGAGGCTGCGACATACCCACGGCGACTGTTGCTTAGGGACCTAAAAGGAAAGAAATACAAAAGCTGAAATAAAATATTGGGTTGCCTCCCAACAAGCGCTAAGTTTATCGTCTTCAGCCAGACGGAAGTTCAGTTAGTGGGGGTCACTCAGTTCTATGGATTCAGATGGCTCATTTTGAAGATTTTCAATGAATGGTTTCAACCGTTGACCATTAACAGTAAAAGTGTTCCCACTCTTAGGATTCAGAATTTTAACGGCTCCATGATCGAAGGCTTTAACGACCACGAAGGGTCCATCCCATCTGCATTTCAGTTTTCCAGGAAATAGGCGAAGCTTAGAATTAAATAGCCAAACTTTCTGATTTGGACGAAAGGATTTTCGGACAATATGTTTATCATGAAAAGCTTTAGTTTTGGCTTTATAGATCTTTGAATTTTCATAGGCCTCGTTGCGCAACTCTTCCAGCTCACTCAGTTGTAAGGTTCGGTGGGAACCAGCTTGGGCTAGGTCCAGATTGACTTGTTTGATGGCCCAATAAGCCCTATGTTCCAATTCCACTGGAAGGTGGCACGCTTTTCCGAAAACTAGGCGATAAGGAGACATGCCAATAGGAGTTTTGTAAGCGGTCCGATAGGCCCATAAAGCATCATCCAATCTTTCAGACCAATCTTTTCTATCGGGCCTAACGGACTTTTGCAGAATGTTCTTAATCTCTCTATTGGAAACTTCTACTTGGCCACTAGTTTGAGGATGATAGGGGGTGGCTACCTTGTGATTAATCCCATATTTCTTAAGCAAACCCCGAAACTGGTAATTCGTGAAGTGCGTTCCCCCATCACTAATGATAGCTTTAGGCCACCCAAACCGAGAAAAGATATTCTTTTGAACGAATTTAATGACCACTTTATGATCATTGGTTCGGGTGGCTACTGCTTCAATCCATTTTGAGACATAATCCACCGCTACCAGAATATATGTATGTCCGAAAGAGGGTGGAAAAGGTCCCATAAAGTCAATCCCCCAAACATCAAAGACTTCAACCACCAAGATTGGGTTGAGTGGCATCATATCCCTTTTCGCCATATTTCCTACGGCCTGACATCGGAGGCAAGTTTTGCTAAATTCATGGGCATCTCTGAAAAGTGTGGGCCAGTAAAAACCACTTTGCAGGACTTTGGCTGCAGTTTTCTTTCCTGAGAAGTGGCCCCCACAGGCCAGATTATGGCAGAAGTTAAGAACACTCTGTTGTTCTTCGTCGGGAACACATCGCCTAATGATTTGATCAGGACAAAATTTGAATAATTCAGGATCCTCCCAGAAATAATATTTTTTCTGAGAAAAGAATTTGTCCTTTTCACTTTTGGTCCATCCTTCCGGAAGCTGATTAGTCACCTTGTAATTGACAATGTGAGCATACCAAGGTGCAACAGTGTGGGAAATGGTCAGTAGATGCTCATCAGGAAAGGAATCAGTGAGCGGTGTACTTTCAGATATCGGAATTCGGGATAGGTGGTCAGCTACCACATTCTCAGAACCCTTCTTATCTCGAATTTTCAAATCAAATTCCTGAAGGAGTAAGATCCATCTTATAAGCCTAGGCTTTACATCTTTTTTGGTCAACAGGTATTTGAGAGCTGAGTGATCAGAATAGATTATGACTTTTACCCCTAAAAGATAAGATCTGAATTTTTCTAGGGCAAAAACCACGGCCAATAATTCCTTTTCTGTGGTGGTGTAATTCATTTGAGCATCTGCAAGGGTGCGACTTGCATAATATATCACCACGGGACATTTGTTGATTCTTTGTCCCAAAACTGCACCGATAGCATAATCAGAGGCATTGCACATGATTTCGAAGGGTAAAGACCAATCTGGAGATTGAAGAATCGGGGCTTTGGTCAAAGATTCCTTCAGAGAATTAAATGCCTTGATGCAAGATTCATCCATTTGGAACGGGACATCCTTAGCTAAGAGAAGAGTTAGGGGCCGGGCAATTTGAGAGAAATTGTGGATAAACCGGCGATAGAAACTGGCATGGCCAAGGAATGAACGGATCTGTTTGACCGAGGTGGGAGGAGGAAGATTGGATATGAGATCGATCTTAGCTTTATCTACCTCTATCCTCCTTTCAGACACAATGTGGCCTAAAACAATGCCCTCTCGAACCATGAAGTGGCTCTTTTCCCAACTAAGTATCAGGTTGGTGTCTATGCATCTTGCTAACACTTGTTTAAGATTTTCCAGGCAATTTTCAAAAGAGTCCCCGAAGATTGAGAAATCGTCCATGAAAACTTCGAGGGATTCTCCCACCATATCGGAGAAGATAGCCATCATGCACCGTTGAAATGTGGCTGGTGCGTTGCATAATCCGAATGGCATTCTCCTAAAAGCAAACGTGCCATAAGGGCATGTGACGGTGGTCTTTTCTTGATCTTCCGGGTAAATAGCTACTTGATTGTACCCGGAGTATCCATCTAAGAAGCAGAAGTACTTCTGGCCCGATAACTTTTCCAGAATCTGATCCATGAATGGGAGTGGAAAGTGGTCCTTCTTAGTCATGAGATTCAACTTTCGGTAATCAATGCACACTCTCCACCCCGTGGTGAGCCTAGTGGGTACCTCTTCTCCATGATCATTCTTAATAACTGTTATTCCAGATTTCTTGGGTACCACTTGAGTTGGACTGACCCATTTACTGTCTGATATTGGGTAAATAATACCCGCATCTAGCCATTTCACAACTTCCTTCTTCACCACTTCTTTCATATTGGGGTTAAGCCGCCTTTGCATCTCCCGACTGGGCTTAGAATTCTCTTCCATATAGATGTGATGCATGCAAATGGACGGACTTATTCCTTTCAAATCGGCCACCGACCATCCAATAGCACCTTTGTGGTCTTTGAGGACCTCGGTTAATTGGGCTTCCTGCGGCGATGTGAGATTTGCCGCAATGATGACCGGGAGAGTTTGGTCCGGACCCAAAAAGATATACTTGAGAGACTCCGGTAATGGTTTGAGTTCAAGCTCAGGAGGGTCCTCTAAAGATGGCAAAGCGGGTTCAGACTGTAAGGCTGGTAAAGGTTCAACCTTGGGCCAAGATGTTAATGGGCCAGGAGAGTCCTTTAGAGTATTGGCTTCCTCCAAAAGGTCATATGTGGACATCTCATTTTCTTCAACCAGATTATCCACGATATCAATAGTATGGCATTCTTTTTCATGATCTGGATATTGAGACGCTTTGAAGACATTAATCTGGACTTTTTGACCCCCAAATGAAATGTCCATTATGCCAGTTTCACAATTTATATTAGCTTTGGCAGTGGCTAAGAATGGACGACCTAAGATGATCGGGGTGTGAATGAGTTCCTCAGGTAATGCCATATCTAGAATAAGAAAATCCACGGGAAAATAACAATCATGAACCTTTACGATAACATCCTCAATTAATCCCCGTGGAGTTTTCACAGACCTATCCGCCAACTGCAAGATGATGGGTGTGGGCTTTAATTCTCCAATATCAAATTTTTCATAAATGGCTGTTGGCAATAGATTTACACTCGCACCTAGATCCAATAAAGCTCTATCAAATGTAACTCCAGCTAAGTCACATGAAATTAGAGGTGCTCCAGGATCCTTTAACTTCTTGGGTAAATGATTCATCACAATTGCACTAACATCCTCAGAAAGCCGAACCTTTTCGGGTGCCATTTTAGATTCTCTTCGTGGAGTACATAAGTCCTTGAGAAACTTAGCATAAGTTGGTACATGCTTGATGGCATCGAGGAGTGGAATATTAATTTGGACTTGTTTGAACAAATCCAACAACTCCTCATTCTGAGCCAGTTTCTTCATGGTATTGGGCTTAGCTAACAAGGCATTAGGAAATGGCACCCTAGGTTTATAAGAACTCGGGCCTTCATCAATCTTCCCTTTTCCTTTCAGATCCTCCTCCAACTTCTCTATGATGGGTTCATCTTCACTCTCACTTTCAATTTCCTGAGGCCCATCAGTGGAACCTTTAGCTAACTCTCCATCTGCATGTGGTTTTTCTAAACTTCTCCCACTCCTAAGGGTTGAAATGGCTTTAGCATTCTCAAATTATGGCCCTTTAGGCTGTGGTACCGGGCCAGGCTGAGGTAAAAGGCCCGATTGCTGTGAAAAACCTTGAGGTTGATTCCTTGGATTGGCAACGGGTTGACTAGGAAGTTGGCCTACTTCTCTTCTCATCGCGGCCTCAGCTAGTTGGCCCATTTGACTTTCCAACTTAGCAATGGATTGTTGCTGGGTCAAAATCAGTTGTTGGAGTTGAGTGAATTTATCATCAAAGTTGGGCTGAGGAGGTTGCTGGTAAGTGGGTGGAGGATGGTATTGGGTTGGTTGTCCTGATTGGAATGAGTGGTAGTGGGCCGGTTGACCTGATTGATATTGGGCCGGTTGACCTGATTGATACTGGGCCGGTTGAGAAAACTGGGTTTGAGGTCCCCTAGCCTGAACATTTCCATAGAAATTAGATTGTTGTTGGAATGAGTTCTGTGGCTTTTGGGCTTGATGCATAGGAGGATGAGACATTGGTAATGGGGCCTGCTGATTCTTCCAAGAGAAATTAGGATGATTTCTCCAGCCAGAATTGTAAGTATTTGAGAATGGGTCATTATTGGGCCTGGAGAATCCCTGGGCGGCCTGAATTTGTTCTTGAATGAATGGTGGAAGTTGGGCCGCAGTTGGGCATTCATTCACTTGATGGGTTGGACTTGCGCATAAGGCACAAATATCATGATTGGCAGTAGATGGGCCTTCATATGGACTAGATTGTGTTGGGTAAGTAGGCTCTTGCTTGTTTAAGGCCAAGAGTTGGTCTAGTTTCTGGGCCAAGACGTCTACCTTATCCAACTTCTGATTAATCAGATTTATGTCCATTCTGGATTCGGGCTCTCCGCGGGCCTTAAGTTCATACATTCCAGTACGTTTAGATGGCCCAGCAGACCTTTCATAAGATGATAATGAGGCATGATTGATGGAATTTTCACTTAACATCTCAAACAGATCATAAGCCTCATCTTCATTTTTCATCATAAACGCCCCTCCACATGAAGCATCCACCATCTGTCTGAACTGTTCAGACAATCCTTCATAGAATGCTTGGACAATTTGCCATTTTGAAAGCCCATGATGAGGGCATTTTCTAAGCAATTCTTTCAGTCTTTCTCAAGATTCATGGATCAATTCCCCGGGAGTTTGGGTAAAACTCGTGATGGCCCGTCTCATGGTATTGGTCCGCCCGATGGGATAGAACTTCTTGAGAAATTCTTTCTGCATTTCTTCCCATGTCCTAATGGGCCTTCCTATGGTTCCCAACCAATATTTAGCCTTGTCCTTTAATGAAAAGGGAAATAAGGTCAATTTAAGGCCATCATCGGTAAAATTCTGGATCTTTACCGTGGAACAGATTTCTAGGAATTCATCCAGATGCTTATAAGGATCTTCATTAGTATTCCCATAAAAGGATGGGAGCATCTGGATGGTGCTAGATTTGATTTCATATTGATTGGCTGGATTCTGAGGAAGATGAATACAAGATGAAGGTTGATATCGATTTGGAATGAAATAGTCCTTCATTTGCTTTGGTGGGTCCTGATTATCAGCCATTGGATCTTGTGGTGGATTTCTTTGATGTAGGATTCTTTCTATTTCAGCAAGTGGTCCTAGAAGATTAGGATTTTGAGATCTCCTATCTTGCATACACTAGGACTGATGGAGAGAGGATTTTGTTTTCTATTTCTTATTTTTTTTA
Source organism: Zantedeschia hybrid cultivar (assembly GCA_030544215.1). Classification (NCBI taxonomy): domain Eukaryota; kingdom Viridiplantae; phylum Streptophyta; class Magnoliopsida; order Alismatales; family Araceae; genus Zantedeschia; species Zantedeschia hybrid cultivar. The sequence continues at coordinate 39,225,804 of JARZZO010000011.1, read as the reverse complement.
AATGCAATCAATGTTGACAAACAAATTATCCTAATGATCTAATGTTAACCTAGACTCTCTATGTGAATTTTCTTACAAGGTGAATGGAGTCCACCTCGAGTCACAACCACAATCAGTCAACGGCCAGGTAAGAGGTGGGGTAGTGGGAGGCTCCCCCTACTTTCGTAGGGACCTAATTAGAGAACCACTTTCCCGCTTAGACGTTTGCCTTTTTACCTCTAGCCTAGACACCGTTTCCAAAAATGGAGGCAACTTGAGATTTAAACCACTCACGGTGTAAACCCAAGATTCTCTTTCGACTTGCTTTTAGTTGGATTAGGAAATGCCAATGCAAGGAAGGTGATTTGTGGGCTAAGGAAGGGTGATCAAATCCCTACCTTATGTGGTTAAAGTTGCTGCCCTTACTGTCTTTTTTGGATGCAATACAAGGCAACAAATCAATGCAAGGTGTGTTGATGCAATCATGCATGACTTGCTAAAAATTGAAACACGTACCTTTCCCCCGCAATCTTCAACAATTTATGGAAATAACTGTGAAAGGAAACTAACTCATGCTTTCCTAGGATGATGAATGCCTAGCATGGAAAGTTTCTAATCTTGGCAATGAAGGTTTTTAAATTTGGATGTTCTTCTTTTTGTTTCTTTTTTAGTTAATGGAAACCTATCTAAACTAAAAACTATAAAAAAGGAAACTAACTAAAGTAAGGAAATTGAAACATAGAAAGTTGGAACACACTGACTATGATTTCGCTTTCCTTTTCTTTTTTTCTTTTTTTCAATTTACCTGCAAAAATAAGAAAAATAAGGTTAGTTAGAGACTAATTACACTAAATCCAAGATAATCAAAATTAAAAATCTAACTCCCCGACAACGGCGCCAAAAATTGATCGTTTCGAATTGTGCGTCGTTAAACATATGAAAACGTTCAATCTAAATTTATCCGACTCACTCAAATCAAAATTTGAAAATTTAATAGTAGTGAGTCCGAGTCGAACCACAGGGAGTTAAGATTTTAATTTTGAAAACCTTAGATTTTAATTATCTAAAAAAAATTGAAAATTTGAATTGATTAATTAACTATCTAATTAAATCAAACTAAGTTTACGAATTTAACTAACCTAATTAAAGCACAAATATAAGCATATTTAAAATTGAGAAGAGAGAGAGATTAACAAAATATTGTAAAAATAACAAAACTTCTAAATTGAACACAACTAAGCAAATTATAACAACACAAAAAAAAAACTATTGTTTAATTGTGTAAACTACTAACCCACCCTAATTAAATAAACTACTAACGAAGAAAATATCATTAAACATTAAATATCCAGCAACTACCCCTAATTAAATAACCAATACTAGTAATAGAAAGAACAACACAATAGTGTGGGTTGCTGGCTACGTGGCTGTGCATGCAGGCTTCAATGAGCATGCGCATGGAGGCTGTTGCGCGGAGTTGCTTGAGGAAGCTGCTGCTGGAGGTGGTTGAGGAGCTGGTGTGCTTGGATCGCAGGGTGCTGGAGACAGAGAGAAACCGAGAGAAGGGAAGAAGGGTGCTGGGAAGGAGAGGAGGAATACCGGAGAGAGGAAGAGAAAGAGGAGAGGAGAGGTTAAGAAGAGGAAAAAGAACAGGGCGAGAGAGGAAGAACTCGGCTGGGGGGGAAGAAAGAATGGAAGAGAGTGGTGTGGGAGAGAGACGAAAATAAAGGAGGAGGATATGTGGGAGACTTGGAGAAGGGACAGGATTTGGAAGAGGAAATTGGAAAAGAAATAGAATTCGACTTTCTAAAACGAGAAAGAGAGAGAGGATTTTTAAAATAAAGGAAGGGATGTGTTTAGGAAATCGGAGAGACGGAGGGAAATAGTGAGTTTTAGGAAACTCCAGCGAAGGAAGGAATCAAATTGTATTTTTACCCCTGTTTTAGTTGAAATCCGCACACTAGACCTCTCCCAAATTTCCGAAAACTCCTCCAGCTGCACTGCATCATCGGCATGTCCTATTCACATCAAATAAATATAATTTAGCGCATTATCATAAAAATATCATAATTTTTATTCATTTCGTCTCGGTTTTGTCGAAAAACCGCAAATGCGCTACACTCCTTTGATCACATGAAATGACGATGTTATTAAATCATAATTTGATGAAATTGGTACCGTTGGACTTGGTACACAATTATCTATCATTTCATGCTATTTTGCAGATAAAAACATGAGTATGATGCATATGGTTGCCCTTAAATGATCAATTTAACACTTTATCAGTACACATATAATGTCAACTCAAAAATCTCCTTGGGCTAACTGACTATTGAAATCTGACATTTTTAGAATACGTTATCACAAAAATATAGGGACATAAAGTAACTTAACTATCTCCCCCTTTTTGGTGATGACAAAACTTTTGAAGATACATATGAAAAAGTAAGAATCGGTATTTTCATAGCACAACTGGAGTATTGGATGTTGTTCTCCCAAAAGAAATCCAAGAAACAAGTACAATATGTTGGATAATTTTTCTCCCCCTTATTGATTGGAATGACAATCTTGTTGATTGGAATGACATTCTAAATGAAAATACAATCTAATACAATATGTTGGATATTGTTCTCCCCCTCTTTGTCATTCACACAAAAAGGTTGAAATTAATAAGATGAGAGATATGTTTGAAAGGGACAAGATGGGAAAGGGTTATGTAGCAAGAACAATGATGCAGACCTCTCCTTTAGTCCCTTACTCCCCCTCAATCCATGATTCCCCTTTCAATAGGTATCAGATGAGAGAGGCTGCCTGAGGCGTTGCTAATGTTCCTTCTACTGGACCATTAGCAAAAGCTTGCACTTCGGCCAAAGGTGCAGCACCCACCTTGATTAGCAGTAGGGAAGCGAAGGTGGCATAAGCTTCCACTTCCATGTCCTTTTGATCTAAACATATAAGGCCCTCTACTAGATATCTGGATGGTGTTTGGAGGACCCCATCAAAATAGGATGACCTAGAAGCTTTGTATGAATAGTGTTTGGATGATCTTCTCATGACCTAGAAAGAGTGCCTTCACCACTGTGTATGGACTCTTACATTTCAACTAGCTCAGGTAGATCCTAACTATCCCACGCCACATCTTCTGCGGACATCTAGAGACACAGTTAGATTTCATAGGGCAGGGAACTCACTTAGTTGGAAGCTGACTCACGGGTTCTGTGGACACTGCTAGAGCAGCCAATATGAGAGAACTAGGGTTTCGACTCGAGTGCAAAGAAGGTAAGATTCAAAGGTAAAGAAGAATGTGGGTAGAGATTTCAAGAGTTATTGGAGATTTTTGCCTTCATTAGAGAAGAGCAAAAGGAGAGGAGATGTTGTGGTTAGGAACTTTGCTCAAGGATTGCAGTTGTGAGCTAACTTGAAGATAGAAAGATTACAAGTGGAAGGAGAAGAGAGCTATTCAAGCTATTTATAAAGTATAAAAATTTAGAAATTGGGCGGTCAAGGGCTGTATTGTCACGAGAAAGGTAGTACGGTAAAAGGGTAATGTAGACTAAACATATTATAGTACACTGACATTTAGTCAAAAGGTATGTTATTGACCAACTGTTAGACTCAATTTGGAAAGAGGGTTCTGATGATTAGAACTTATGGTCTCGTAATCGCACTGAGAACCGTGAGTGATGAGTCGATCGAGACTGGATAATCGATTAGATAAGAGAAATAAATGATTGATTACTCAGCTATGTATAACACCCTTTAGGAGAAGTTATCCATTTATTTAATATGAGAGTAACTAACCAATATCTATGACAAAATGCACATACCCAACTCCGTTTGAATTGATGTAAATCTATCTTCAAGAAGATGTTTTGTAAAGATATCAACCAGTTGACGTAATATATCAACAAAATCTACTCTAATATTACCACTAGATATATAATCTTTGATAAAGTGATGTTTGAGCTCAATATGCTTGGTCCTGCAGTGTTGATTGGGATTCTTTGTCAAATTGATGGCACTTGTGTTGTCACATAGTATAGGAATTCTTTAATCTTGTATCCGAAATCTTCCAATTGATGCTTGATCAACAACAGTTGAGCACATCAACTTCCAGGTACTACATACTATGCCTCTGTTGTTGATAAAGCTACTAAATTCAGCTTCTTGGAAGATCATAAAATCAAGCAACCTACAAGAAATTGACAGGTATTATTGTTGCTTTTTATATCTAACTTATAACTAGTATAGTCAACATCCTAATAAACAAGTTAAAGTCACAACTTCAAAGATACCAAAGACCCAACTCACTATAGACACGCTATGTTTAACTTCACAATGAGAAATCTTATATCACATCATAATGTCCCAAAATGGTTTTTAAAATGTTCAATTTATTGATTTCTACTTACATTTGTAGATTTTTAGTTACACTTATTGAATCCCGTCACGTGTAGCTAATGTATTTCAACATTCTAATCCTAATTAATTTTGATTCAATTTTTCCATAAATTTGCTATTTTGCTGAATCACGTTACTTGTGAGTGATGTCTTTCAAGTTTCCATAATTTTTTTTCAAATTTTCTTATGATTTTTTTTTCTATTTTTGATCCCTCTAAAAGACATCATCTGTAGCTAATGTGTTTCAAAACACGTCAGCTTGACATGACACATTTCACGTACGTAATTAAGAACAACGTGAACCTACCTAAATTATCTCAATTTTCATTGTTCGAGAGTTTTATCCACATGACACATTTCACATACGTATTAGATCCATGCTTGAGAGGAAATTTGAGTAGGCCTTTCCTACCAAGGAAGCCTTGGAGTCCAATAAACTAACTTTTTATTGAATTGTGGTGGAAATTAACTCTCTATATATACTTATCATCATTGAAGCTTGTGAGAGGTTGGTCAATGCATCATTAAGAGTTACACCCATAGATAAAATTGTCCTCATAATTCTCAGCACAAAAATAACTTCTCTTGGGTGTTCTTCTTCCTCTCCAGGGACTTCTTCTTCCAATTGAAGGGTGCTCTTCATCTCGTTGACTTTTAGAGGGGCCAATCTCTTCTTCTTTTTAATTCATTTGCTTAGTTTTCTTCACAGCAGGTTTTCCACTTAGTTTTGCATTCATTCATCATCCAAAAGACACAAAAGTACTTCATAGCATTCAATTTCTTTCCTTGCATATAGGGTGTAAAGAAAAGACCAAAAAAGTGAGCAGCTAGTTTAGCTGCATTTTCTTTTGCATTGTAGAATAGGTACTATGCCTAATCTAGTTCTAATCTATATTTTTCTTGTTTGTTTTTCATTGTCCTTTTTTATTTTATTTTTGCAAGGAATCGCCAAAGGAAAAGGTGGAAATCAAAGTTTGGACGATTCTTAAAGCATCACCAATCACTTGCCATTGACGTTTGTTGAAGAGAGTGAAAGATTGGTTCAAAGAGCTTCTCGAGATTCAGACGATTGTAGACGACATAGGTAGTAAATATGTTCCTCCTCACGTCAATATATTTCGTTGTCTAAGGGGATCACACTTGTTTTTTAGTACAAGTAGCTACAAATTTTGCTATGAGTTTTTACTATTGACCAACTGTTACATAGACCTTTTCTTTTGTTCAATACATAATGACTGAGGCCAACTTTGGTTGGTTAATCCGGTTAGTTCATCGATGGTCAGCAAGTATGATGGTTCTAATGATGATTTTGCACATATTTCGTGTCTATCTTACAGGCGAATTTAAAAAACCTCGCGAATTGACTTGGGTTACAGGTGCAGTTCTCGCTGCATTGACTGCATCTTTTGGTGTAACTGGTTATTCCTTACCTTGGGAACAAATTGGTTATTGGGCAGTCAAAATTGTGACAGGCATACCTGAAGCTATTCTTGTAATAGGATCGCCTTTGGTAGAGTTATTACGTGGAAGTGCTAGTGTGGGTCAATCCACTTTGACTTGTTTTTATAGTTTACACACTTTTATATTGCCTCTTCTTACTGTCATATTTACTTCAGTGACTTCTCAATGATACGTAAGTAAGGTATTTTAGGTCGTTTATAAACTAAAGAAGACATGTAACGACCCGCCACCTTATAATCGGGGATCCGATTACTAAATGGGTACCGAATCATTAATTTGGAACCAAACCAGGATCTAAGTAAGTCTGGGAAATAAACAATAAACTAAGCTAAACATTCACATCGCATTGAATTGAAAGGAAAATGAAGGAATTAAAAGTTATTACAATGCGACTCGATACAACAAATAATTACGTACTCCACAGAAAAGAAGTAATTAAGCATACAAACCAGAAATAAAGATAACAACTACGTCGGGGCATACCCCGGAACAACAACTGACGGCGCGCGACACACATCAGCACACCCCTCGCTAAGTCTGCCTGGAGTCCTCACCTGAAAACCGCAGGGGTGAGTCTCAACGAAAAGACTCAGTAGGGATCCTTCGATCCCCACTGCCCACTCACACACCCACAAGTGCAAAGTATAGCTGAAGGTAAAGTAACAAGTACAGTAGTAATTACTACTTCTAAATCTCGATATGAATCACATGCATTCTAAGTACATAACATGCATAACTCGAAAACCATTCTACCAGGCCCACAACCAACGTTTCGGCAAAACGCGCCAACCACACGAACAAAGGTGAGAAACACCGACCCGCTGAGACCAAACAGTAACCCCTCGGATAGCACTCTAGCTACTCTGACCCAACTGGCTCAGGTGGTTACTCCTTCCCTCAGCACGAGTGACACTCCAAAGATACCACACCCACACCGGCACTAGCTAACCCCGGGGTCCACCAGGTGACCCTCTCTCACTAGGCGTCACCCCGCCACACCCACACCGGCGCTGTGCTCCACCCACACTAGCACAGGGTGATAAAGCGCTACAACTGTCACTCTAGGTTCACAATAGCTCAAAACACAGCACAGTAAGAAATCCACGGTCGCATGCAACACCACGCGTACGATCCGGTTACAATGAATCTATCACCATAGAGTATAATTTAAAGCATGTGTTTAACTAACTAAACAACTGTCTAACAGTGAAACATGTTTTAATGGCATGAATTAGCGTGATTCTGTCTTGAATCGCGTCGCCCAAGGCCGACGCCATTCAAGTCTCCTAAACTGATTCACAGAAACATGGCCACAGAACCTGGCGTAAAATGCGTCGCCACAAGTAGACGCCCTTTGAAAGGTGTCGCTGTCCCTCGTCGCCTTTTAACGACCGAAAACAGGGACAGGAAATGAGGTAAATTTGCTAAAACGCGTCGTCGATGCCAGTCGCCTATTGAAAAGGCGTCACTGTCCCTGGACGGTTATCAGTCCAGGAACAAGGTCTGTTAATGGGTTAAATCGCGTCGTGTGTGGGCGCCGCCCTTCTAAAAGGCGTCGCTTCACCTCGACGCCATTTAGCCCCGACAGACAGGTTCTCTCCTTGCTTCCCCCAATCCTCGAGGTGGGATTTCTCCCCCAAAACGTGTAGAAAAGGCACAAAACATAGAGGGGAAGGAGGAGAATCCATCTACCCATTAAAACACCCAATTCCTCATACATTGTAACGACCCGCCATCCTATGACCGGAGACCCGATCACTAAATGGATGTCGGCCCATTAACTACGGGTTCACACCCGGATCTCACACAACACGTCTGGAGGAGTAAGTGCTAAACAAGGCTAAATATAACAATCACACGGACTACAAAGGTATAACAAGTGCGCAGAAAGGAAGATAACAATGTCCGTATACAGTCCAACAATAATTACATGGTCCAACAAATTAATTTAGTACAGGCAGAAGGAAAGTACAACAACATCGGGGCATACCCCGGAACTGAGACAGCTGCTGGTCCGCACACCAAGAAGGCACCACACGCCACCACACGCCGCAAAGTCCACACCTGAAACCACAGGAAGTGAGCCACACCAGAATTGGGCTCAGTAGGGATCATCCGATCCCCTGCCTCCCACTCACACACCCACAAGTGTAACAACACAGATATATGGCAATTAAGTAAAGCAGTAAACACAGCACCTAAATCTGATAAGAAACGTACGATAAGCAGTGTAGCAAGAGCAGTTCTAAGCAACCCGAAGAACCCAGCACAGAGTCACGTCTCACAGCCAAAGTCCACAAAGCGACTGAACCACACTGTCGACCGAAGTCAAACGTCGCCTCCCAACACTACCACCACTGCTCACGCCTGTCCACCCCTACAGTGTTCCGGGGCACTGTAGGGTGAGGCAGTGAGCCAAACTAGGACTAGCTGGGACCAGTGTACCGCCACTGCCCAGCTACGTGTGCACACAAGCAGTCTAGACTACTGTCCTACCCACCGGATTGCCTCCACGCTAGGCCTCAGCGCTTCAGGAGGGCCCTGGGGACCGGCGAACCCCCGTCAAGCCGAAGCTACAGGAACTACCCACAACCTTAACCTCCCGGGCTGCGTCAGGCCAAAGGGCTAAGGGTACCACTCGTAACCTTGATCAAAGGTCACATCAGGCCCAGTGGCTACAGGGGTAAAACAACTCCACAACCAGCTCCACAGCAAGAAACGCGCCGGAAGCTGCCACGACAAACAGGGAAACCCGACCCGCTGAGGCCAAGCAGCAACCCCTCGGATAGCGCACCAGCTACTCCGGCCCGACGGGCTCAAGGTGGTTCTGCTTCCCTCAGCCAAAGGTAAACCACAACATGTACCCCTTCTCCCACTGGTATGGCACAATGCCTCACAGACACTATGACCCTGTCCCCATCGGTCCATGGTGACAAACGTAAACCACAGTCATTCCGATCCACAGTTGTAGGAGCACACACACACACACACATAACATGATGTAATTCCACTCACACAGAAGTCCTCAGTCTCAGTGTACCACATAAACCATGCATTTGAGCCGCCCAACAGCGAAACACATGTTAAAACCAGCACTTAGACAGTTCTGTCTTGAATCGCGTCGACCGAGGTCGACGCCATTCAAGCCCCTCAGACAGGTTCATTTAATAACCAGATTATTCCTTGAAACGCGTCGTCATAGGGAGTCGCCCTTTAAAACGCGTCCACGTCCACAGACGCCATTCACATCGAAATCCTAGATTTACATACCCTCACTCGGGGTGATTTCCTGCCTAAATGGCGTCATGATGGCCCGACGTCCTTTCGAAAAGGCATCGTCCATCCATGACGTCATTTAGCGCCAGAACCCCTATTTCGTAAAACCTCGAACATGGAGGTTTCTGTCCTAAAAGGCGTCGTACTGCCCTGACGTCCTTCTAAAAGGCGTCGACCAGACACGACGCCGTTTAGCGCCAGAAACCTGGTTCCCTGGTTCGAACCGAGGGTCTCTCCCTTAACCCCAAACACCCCGAAAAAGCCCCAAAACAAGAAGGGGAGGAAGAGGAATTCAACCACCACAAGTATGCTACAAATCCACAATCACAAGCACAGCCATTCGCACAAGGAAACCCCCTAAACATGCTCAATCTAGCCCAAACACGTCATGTCACGCTATGGAAAACATGAGCATCACATGCAGGGTTCGTCCCCCTACCGTTTCTTGAACTCCTCCAAGCTCCTCGCCGCCGACCCGCCGCACCGCAGACCGCCGCCGGTACCCTCGAGGACGCCGCCACTCCGCCGGGACGTCGGCCGCCGTCCGGAGAATGGAACGCCGCGAAAGAGGTGGTGGAGGTAGAGGTGAGAGGTAAGGAGGCTATGGAGTGATGGAAGAGGAAGAAGAGGAAGGGAAGGGAGGAAGGAGGGCGGAGAGCGGAGAGGGCGAAGAGAGAGAGTGGGAAGGCGAAAATGAGGGAAAGAAGGAGAGGCTCGCAGGGTCAATCTGAATCTAACTAAAACGCGTCGATCGAGGCAGACGCCAATCAGTCTGACAGGACAGCCGTACTGACAGTGCTCTGAAATGCGTCGCTCACCGCGGACGCCGTTCAGACGACAGGATAGGCCGTACTGACAATGCTCTGGCGCCGCACCCTGACACCGCAGGGTCACAGTCTGAATCGCGTCGACCGAGCTGGACGCCGTTCAGACGATGTGACAGGGGCCGTACTCTCGCGGCCCGAAACCCGCCCACGTGGCGCACACGTGGCACAACAGCAAGCAGACCTAAATGGCGTCCACACACCCTGACGCCTTTTGAAAGGCGTCGAGCAGTGCAGACGTCATTCAGTCTGAACTCTCAAGACCCCCCTCCAAGGTCCAAACCAGGGGATCCGCCCCGAACCCGACCCGAATACAGAACCCGAAATCTCAGTCCTTACATACATGCACTTAGTGCTTTCACCCCAAAAAGCACCCCAAAGCATGCTTCAAATGCTGGAAAACATAGTTTTCAAACAAAAATGCACTGGGGATAGTCACCCTACCGGTTACTTGAACTCCTCCAAGCTCCAAGCCACCCACCCGTCTCGCCCCACGCCGCCGCCGGTACCGCCGAGGTCGTCGTTACTCTATCGGGACGTTGGCCGCCGTCCGGAGAGAAAACGCCGCGGAGGAGGTGGTGATGGTAGTGGTGGGAGTTAGGAGGTCGATGGAGTGGAGGGAGAGATGAAATGGTGGGAGGAAAAGAGGGAGGGGAAGGAGGCGTCGCCGGAATCGCCGGAGGAAGGGAGGAGAGAGAGAGAGAAGGAAGAAATGAGGGAAAGGAAGGAGGGTTCGCGGGGGTAACCAGAAACTGGCTAAAACGCGTCGAGCTGTACGGACGCCTATCAGTCGACATGACGGGCCGCTCTGACAGAACTCTGAAACGCGTCGTCCATCCTAGACGCCGTTCAGACGACAAGACTGGCGCCGTACACTGACAACCCAGGATCGCAGTCTGAAAGGCGTCGTCCCTCGCGGACTCCGTTCAGACGACACGACAGGGCCGTACTCTCGCGGCCCAAAGCCAGCCCACGTGGCACCCACGTGGCACAGTCTAAAATGCGTCTGTAATGCTGGACGCCGTTTAAACCTCGTCTCCCGGGCTCGACGCGAAACAGAACAGAGTCTCAGCCCCATCAGGACCTGAACTACAGGGTCCGACCCCAAAAATCGGATCCGAAAACCTCAGTCCTTACAAGACAGATCATAAATATTTGCAATTGATCATATGTTATTTTGGAAAGGAACAATTGTATCTCATTGCTATAAATATGGATTATTGAAAAAATAAAAATAAGACATGTTATTTAGATATTTCTCTTCAACTCCAAGGTATTCTTTATTTGATAGTTCAATATGAATAGTTAAAGTGGATCCTCTGAAGAGAAGACCGATTATGGGAGTGTGTGACTTGAACTATTGATTAGGCCACACGGAGATATGATTTCATCCACCACATTAGAATTCACAACCAATTGTATCTACACATCCAATCATCACGCGAGTCCTCCTACGTAGTGGAAGATAGGTTGGTTCACTTGAAGAGAATCTTTTCCATGATCATACTCGAATCCATGTCATGCATGAATAGGCTCAGTAAGATCCCATAAAATAGATGATGTAGCATAATATGGATTATGTTCTATCTATTCCACTTATTATACTATGGAAATGCATCCATTTTCTTTGCATCCATACAGATCCATAACACTATCAGAGTGAAATAAGGATTTAAGGAAGAACATCGGTTAAACTGTATTAGTAACAAGCCAATTCTTTGTATTTAAGAAGACTCACGATATTATGAGAATAAATAATTACAAGATATGAGATAATCCTACAAGATATGTGATAATCCAAAAAGCACTTGATAATTATCAACTTTTTATGCCTACTTGGATATTGAGAATTTACTTATAAGAACTTAATTCTTTCCAATGAATAGTTGCAACTCCACCACATTAGAATGGAGTTCGATAAATATTTTCTTACATAGAGTTATTATATACGTGTAGATATGGATGAAATATGGATCTACTTCTTTCATTCCTATGATTTGATTCTTGCTCGAGCCGGATGATGAAAAATTCTCATGTCCAGTTCCTTTGGGGGGTGGATCCATATGAATTCACCTATCCCAATAATAAAGAAACCCGACTTGGATGATCCTGTATTAAGAGTTAAATTGGCTAAAGGAATGAAACATGCATTTAGATGACTGATCTCATTATCATAATCTCATTATGATTTAGTTACCATCGGATATATTACAGGACATCATCACATTAAACAATAAATGCACATGAATGATAAGACGTAATGAAGAAATGATATTTATTATGAATAAGAATGAGATAATTACATGAAATGATACAATCATATTTCATGTGATTGGCTTGCAGGGCATACATTCCTATCAGATAAAAGTAGTACCCAAAAGTTTTCCTTGGGTATCCTACAAACTTTCATTTATCAATCCTTGATCCCAACTTATCTGGATCATGCCTCTTTACATGAAAAGGACATCATCATACTTTAATATGTTTAAAGTGTAGTTTCTTACCCTTCCATTTTCATATGGAGTGGAAGATACAGATTGCTTGGAACCCTGTTCAATAGTTATGCAATACACTGTAATGTGTATCCCTATAATGATACTAGTAACTATGCAAAGCTCATCATAGACCACACCATATCCAATAAGGTGCGATTCCTCCTTTCAGATATATCATTCAATTGAGGCGTAGAAGGAGGAGCCTACAGAGAAAGGATATCATTATCGTTTGAAAACTATGTGAACTCTGTACTAAATTATTCATCTCCTCGATCTGATCGAAAACCTTTAATACTATTTCTAGTCTACTCTCCACTTCATTTTCAAATTTCTTGAACTTCTCAAGCGCTTTCGACTTGTACTTCATTAAGTACATATAGCCGAATTTTGAGAAGTCATCAGTGAATGTAATCAAGTAAGAGTAGCCATCTTTTACTTGGGTTGATATTAGACCGCATACATCCAAATGTATTAGTTGCAAAATCTCTTTAGCCCTTTCTCTATACCTCGTAAATGGAGATTTGGTTAATTTATCCATCAAACATGACTCAAATGTTGCACATGATTCATAATCAAACAGATCTAAGTATTCATCTTTATGTAGCCTTTGGAGTCTATTTTCACCAATGTCCCTAGCCTATAATGCCATAGGTAGGCTATATTTACATTGTTTCTTCTCCTCTTTGGAGTATTATCAAGGTACATAGATAAGAGCCATCCAAGATGTTTAATCTATTAACTAAATTTGCAATAGCAAATAATTTATTCTAAAAATAAATTGAATAGCCATTATTCTGAATATTTAACTTGTAACCTAATCTATCTAAACATGAAACAGACATGATGTTCTTTATTATGCTAGGAACACAATAACAATTAGATAAGATAATTCTCTATCTAGAGGGAAGCTTGAGGTTGATTGTACCCATAACGAGCACCATAAACTTTGCATTGTTTCCTAGCCTCAAGTCCAACATGCCCTTGCTCAGCTTCCTCTTACTTATTAACACATGCACATGTTAGGTTCTCAGGTTTTTCAGGATCGCAAACGCAGTAGAAATTAAAATTAAAAAATCTGCAATCCGTTTCTATTTCGGTGAACAAAATCCGAATAACAGTTAATCGGATATTAATCGTGTGGATTTGAATTTGTGTCCGAACGGTTCAGTCGGTGTGCCACCGCCAGCCCTACAAACGCCCGACCTCTAGCGAAGTCCACGCGATCCTCCTCGCGGTAGATTTCCTCACGTTCCTCGTTCCTCGAAGCCTACGAGCGATTCGCTGTTCGCCATAACGACCGCCGCTACGAGTGGTCAATTTCCTGTCGAACGGGAGTCGGAAAGACGACGGAGCTATCTCTAGAGAGGGGAGAGATCTAGGGCGCCAGAGAGAGAGAGAGAGGAGGGGCGGCTAGGGCTGAGTAGTAGCTTGGCCTGCTCTACCCGTTCGCTACATTTTATATTACCTGCGCGATTTTTCATAAAAACCTCAGTTTAATTTAAAACTCACTTTAATCCGTCGTCTTGAGAATCATTTGCGTGTGACCCTCTAGACTCAATTACCAGTCCGATTAATGGTCCAATAAGCCCAGTGACTCCTCACTGACTTAACTAATCAATTAATCTTATATTAATTAATTAATCAACCGAATCAATGTCGCCCATTAAATTCGGTCGAGCCTCCGATTACGTTGGATGTCAAGCAACATCGCGTGAACCCGAAAGATATTGGGGTTAAGCAACCCACTCTTGGAACTTTTCCACCGACAATTACCGCGCGAATATATAATCCTTCATTCGTATAATGGTCTCGAGTCAACTCAAGGTATGGTGTACTGTCAAACCTAACCGGTTGACTCACTTAGATTAGATGATGTCGTATAATATCGGAAAACTCCTTTCCCGTTATTATCGTCCGCCCTGACTAGGGACTCCCGTTCATCCTTCCTAGAGCATTCTCTCTCTAAGTACTGAGAGCGGATGATTCCTTATTGACACTCAATTCCCTTCGACATTATTTCACTACACCCGATCATTGGTTGTTTAGAATCCCGTGAATAGAGATCTGTAAACCAATGTCATAATACAAAAGTCCACAGACAAGGTGTCCTTGGTGTCTCAGGTCCGAGGACCATCCACGCAACTGTGACAATAGAATCAAGCTGGTTGGCAGTGAGGTACTATACCATTCAGCGATCAGTCGGATTAGTTCAGTAAACTCATTCTCTAATGAGTACTTACAGGTTCGCCTTAGTGTCTCCATACAAGTGACTATGAGATTAGTCACCCTCATCGTATGAGCAGGAGTAATCTGTACTAGTCTAACCGGATATTCGATGTCCTTTTCGAATATCCATCGATTTGGAACTATTAAGAATATGTGTGTTTAAGTGATTAGTCTTATTAGTATGATCTTATCATAATCTGATCACTATCGCACATATTCACAAACTTCATTATTAGACTATAACAATACAAATTAACATAATGAAATAATGGCATATTATTAATAAATGAATGAGATTTACGTAGTCAAATTGGCTTGTAGGCCACCTAAGACTAACGATCTCCTACTTGGACTAAAGCCAATCACCTTTATATAATAAACTTATAGACTCTAGGTGACGCTCAAACACAATTTGAGACAATGGCTTTGTTAGTGGATCTGGTACATTATCGGTGGATAGAACTCTTTCCACCACTACATCTCCTCTGAAAATGATATCTTTGATAAGATGAAAGATTTCGATTTCTGATAAGACCACAACTCTTTCGTTTGTGCAATTGCCCACATTGTTGTCTCATAACAGCGGAACATGATCATGGATGTTGGGAACCACGCCGTGGTCGGTGATGAAGTTCTTCAACCATACTGCTTCCTTGGCGGCTTCATCTGCAACGATGTACTCAGCTTCAGTCGTCGAATCTACAGTGGTTTCTTGCTTGGAACTCTTCTAACACCCTGCGTCTTCGTTCAAAGTAAACACAAATCCAGATGTAGACTTGCTATCATCTGGATATGACTGAAAACTTGAGTCAATAAAGCCTCGCAGTTTCAAGTCGTATCCTCCATAGACAAGAAACATATCCTTAGTTCTTCTCAAGTACTTAAGGATGCATTTCACTGCCTTCCAGTGTTCTTCGCCTCAATCAGCCTGAAATCTGATGTAACACTTAGAGCACATATCACATCAAGTCGTGTACGCATGGCATACATGATAGATCAAATAGCAGAGGCATAGGTACTTCTTTAAGAGATAAATACTATGTCTCATTGGTATGAGACCTCTCTTAGAATTTTTCGTACGAAACTTTTTGACAATGGTATCTATGTGCATGGATTGGGTCATCCCGAACATCTTCTTTGATCTATCTCTATAGATCTGTATTCCCAATATGTAAGATGCTTCGCCCAAATCCTTCATGGAGAAGTTTTTCGACAGCTAAACCTTTACCGATGACATCATAGCTACATCATTCTCAATGAGTAGTATGTCATCTACATAAAGGACTAAGAAGGTGAATGCGCTCCCACTAGTCTTCTTGTACACACAAGGCACATCTTCATTCTTAATGAAGTCATAAGACTTGACAACCTCATCAAATCTTATGTTCCAACTCCAGGAAGCCTGCTTCAGTCCATAAATAGATCTCTGAAACTTGCACACTCTATCTAAAAACTCTTTGGATGTGAAACCTTCAGGTTGTATCATATACACCTCTTCCTTAAGGTTACCATTGAGGAAGGCAGTTTTCACATCCATCTGCCAGATCTTGTAATCGAAGCGTGCAGTTATGGCAAGCAGAACTTTGATCAACTTTATCGTGGCAACTGGTGAGAAAGTCTCGTCATAGTCAATTCCTTGCCTTGATGATATCCCTTTGCCACTAACCTTACCTTATAAGTGTCAATCTGTCCATCTGCACCGATCTTTCTCTTAAAGATTCACTTGCATCCAATGGGTACAATACCCTCGGGCAAGTCTTCCAAGTTCCAAACTTGGTTGGCGTACATAGATTGGATTTCAGAGTTCATGGCTTATCGCCATTTCCCAACTTATGGGCCTTCTATGGCCTCCTAATAGGTTTTAGGATCATCATCCTCATTATATTCAACCTTAGACTCACCTTCAACGATATGTTCTACATATCGTTCGGGTGGTTTAGGTACTCTACCATATCTACGAGGCTCATCTGTGTGTACCTGAATAAATTCAGGAACTGATATCTCATTTAATGAAATCACATCTATTTGGAGATATGGAACCTCTTTCAGTACTATTTTACACCCACTGTACTCCTGGAGAACATGTTCATCTTCCAAGAAGACAACTTTCCTGACGACAAACACCTTTTGTTCACCAAGATGGTAAAAATAGTATCCAAATGTCTCCTTTGGATAACCCACAAACCTGCATTTATCAGTTCGTGATTCCAACTTGTCTGGATCATGCCTCTTAACATGAGCAAGACAACTCCAGACTTTAACATGTTTAAGTTCTGGTTTTCTGCCTTTCCATATCTCATATGGAGTAGAGGTTACGGACTTGCTGGGTACTCTGTTCAATAGATACGCTACTGACTCTAGAGCATACCCCAGAGGGATACTAGTAAACCTGAAAAGCTCATCAAGGATAGCACAATGTCTAACAAGGTGCGATTCCTCCTTTTAGATACACCATTCATCTGTGGTGTATATGGAGGGGTCAGTTGAGAAAGGATAACATCATCCTTTAGGAATTGTGTGAAATTAGCATTCAAGTATTCTCCTCATCGATCTGATCGAAAAGCTTAAATACTCTTTCATGTCCACTTCTCTACTTCATTCTTGAACTCCTTGAACTTCTCAAATGCTTCCGACTTGTACTTCATTAAGTACACAGTCGAATTTCGAGAAGTCATCGATGAATGTGATAAAGTACGAGAAGCCACCTTTAGCTTGGGTGGACATGAGACCACATACATCCGAATGTATTAGTTCCAAAATGTCCTTGACACGTTTTCCATGTCCAGTAAATGGAAACTTTACCATCTTTCCCATAAGGTAGGACTCACATGTCGCAAACGATTCATAATCGAATGCATTTAAATATCCATATTTGTGTAACTTTTGCACCCTGCTTTCACCAATGTGTCCAAGTCTACAATACCACATGTAAGTTTGGTTCACACAATTCTTACTCATCTCAAGAGCATTATCAATATGAAGATTTTAATATGAACATCTAAAAGATATAGACCGTTCGCTAAAGGTGCCGAAGCAATTGATTTATTATCATAAAAATTCAAACAACTTATATTCTCAATAGTCAACCTATATCCTATTTTGTCCAAAGAATGTACTGAAATAACATTTTTTATTATGTTAGGAATATAATAACAATCTTCCAATGATAAGATGTCTCCTGATGGAAGCCTAAGGTTTGTTGTCCATACAGCAACCGCCGCAACTTTTGCGTTGTTTCCTAGCCTCAATTCCAACTCGCCTTTTCTCAGCTTGCGCTTACTTGTCAGCACCTGCACATCATGGCAGAAATGAGAAATATACCTAGTATCTAATACCTAAGATATGGAATCTCTAGCTGACAAGTTGATATCTATCAAATAGATATCTGAAGCTTCTGATAGCTTCACCATTTCATGAGCTTTATCATTAAGGAACTTGCAGTTCCTCTTCCAGTAACCATCCTACTTACAGTAGAAGCAATCACCCTTTACTATTCATTTGCCATTGTCCTTTTTAGACACAGACTTTGGCTTATTCAGCTTCTTGCTTTTACCTTTCTTTCTTGCTTTTACCTTTCTCAAAGGCAATTGCAGCTTTCTTCATTTTATTGGTCTCATCAATTAATAGGATATTGGGTCTTTCCTTCACAAGGTTACCCTCTACACTTATGAGCATATTATGAAGCACAACCAACGTGGTATGTATCTTGTTCATGTTGAAATCAACAGCGAGCGGGGCATACGATGCAGGTAGTGAGGCATGTATGAGGTCAATGTGCATCCATTGGGCAAAAGAATCCTAATAGCTTCTAACCTCCTCCTCTTCCAGTTATCATATGCGATCATCTCTGCCTCAGCGGCATCGAATGCCGGTTCAGTAGTAGGATCATTTCCAAGGACGTAGGCAATTAGCTTAGATCTGAAGACATTCTTCAAGTTTCTGAGCCAATCTGAATAGTTCGGGCCTGTCAAAAGATTAGCATCAAGTATGCTACAGAGTGGGTTATTCGACGACATTATTTCCCTACATGAGATAAATAAAATCGATTTTAGCAGATGTTAAGTTATTAAATATAAAACAAGATATAGACTTTAAATCAAGTTTTAAATCCCACTAATTTTCGACGGACTATATAACCCTCAGATATACAGAACGGGAGACGTCGACAGTCTCCTAGTGAGGATCAGAATCTCAATGACTTGTAGTACAACCTTGTGAATAGCACAACAAACTATAATACAATCAAAGAGCACCCTCCCATAGAACTTGCAACTCCTTGTAATATCTGATCATAGCTTCGGTCCCCAGAGATTTAATGGCCTTGTGGATAGCATAACAAATCATTAATTCTAGTTTAAGCTTTACCATCGTTACGAGACGAGCATAGATTTGCATGTACCCTTGTGGATACCACAACAAGACTACATAATTCTTCTACTCCGATCAAAAAATATCTTATGTCATATCCATAGTCCCTCCTTACAATTAAACAGGCCTTGTGCATAGCACAACAAACTTGCTTAAAGTAATTCAAATCCTATGACTATAACGATGGAGAACTACGCGGTAAGTTCTCAACTACTCACATTACGGCTTAGAATTTAAAGAGGGTTTTAGATAACTTTTATCTTGGTCTCACTTAGGTAATAGTATAAAAATATATTGTATATATTTACTACATATTATACCTGCTTTGATTCATAATAAAAAATAAAACAATGCATCTCATAGATTCATTTGTGGTCATGGATAGTACAGTGAGTTTGACTGGAGCCAACAGTCAAACGCACACACAATCTAACATAACATTTATATTAGAAAATTTTGCAAACACATAGGCAAAGGATTGTCATCTTATCGCCTTCCTGGTTGTAGTTGTGGATCATCCTCGCTCCTTCCTCGGTTGCCTCGATCGTATTACAATTAAAGTCTAAATTTACATGTAAATTGAAGAAGACCGTACAAGATAGAGGAAGGTAAAATTACATCGGAGTATGAGAGAAGGAGAGGTACGTAGACCTCAATTTATTAACATTTAATAAATATTCCATCATTCATACACGATCCACACACATCATTCACAACATGAATTATTTAAACAGTGCATATCCCTGACTACAGTTTATTTTATCCATTCCACACATGATAAGCACAACACATGGCTAAATTAAAAGAGTTTTCAAAATATATAATTTTGACTTTCAAAAAACTTGATTCCAATCAAAATTGGCATTTGAATTTTGAAAACTCATTTTATTATCTTAACATGTAATTAAATCAAATTTAAAATCATATAAAACACATCACATGTGCACACACTCCAAATTAATAATTTTCATATTATTCTATGTAATGAGGCAGAATCCGATTCGGCCCATTAAAACAAACCCAACATTGAGATCAGTCCAACAGCAGCAGTAAAGGCCCACTGGCAGCCTTCGGCCCATTAGCGGCCCAGCAGCCCAGTGGTCTTTGGCCCATCAACGGCCCAACAACCTTCGGCCCATCAGCGGCCCAACAACCTTCGGCCCGTTAGAGGCCCGGCGGCCCTCGGCCCAATAGGCTTCAGCCCACTAAGTGACATCAAGCCCATCAGCAGCCCAACCCCCTTCGGCCTAATAGCCATATCCAGCCCACTCCGGTGGAAGGGTTAGGCACTATGGTGGTTTATCAGTAAACCAAAACATAGTCCTATATCGGTTGCCACTACTAAGCAACCTCTATCATCCGCTATAAATACACGGCTATTTATTACCAAAGGTGTGTCTTCGAGACCCCAAGGACTACAGTCCAAAAGCATTAAAGCTATTTCTTCTTCCCTGACTTCTGAATCGAATCTTCTTCAGAAGCTAACTTAGCCGTCGGAGGGGGTTTCTTAGGGCCGAAGCCCGGGACTCCTACTGACCGGTTCTTCTTCTTCTTTTCCTCCTTCTGCAGGGCCTTCAGTTTGAATATTCGCCGACCTCTCCGAGTCGGTCTCGGCAGCCAACCTCGGGTCTTCTCCCTCCGGTCTCGACGCCTTCCGCAGGCTGGTCCGCCTCGTCCGAAGGAGGCTCGGCTACGTCCTGCGCCGGCCGGTCCGCTTCGTCCGAGGGAGTCTCGGCTTCGCTCCCTGCGAACTCTCGCCCGGGCCCCTCTCGGCTTCGGATCCTCGGCCCCGTTTCTGCCCTCGCCTCGTTCCGGATCCCCGTCGGTCCTCTTCGCCGACCTGATCCAGCTTCGGGTCCAGTCTTCGGATTCTAGTCTCGGAATCCGATCGTGATAGCTTCGGCTACATCACTATGTAAATTAGAACATTTCTAAAAATAAAACAATCTAACATATAGATTAATCAATATTAATAATCTAACAATTAGACTATTAATAATTAATTATTAATCTAACTCTTAGATTAGTCAATTAAAGTTAATTACTAATTTAACACTTAAATTAATAATCAACTCTAATTAGTTAACAATTACTAATCTAACTCTTAAATTGGTAAATTAATGTTAATTACCAATTTAACAATTAAATCAATAATTAACACTAATTAATAAACAATTAGATGAATTAATAGTTAATAATCCAACATTTAAACACATAATTATTAACCACTAATCTAACTCTTAAATTAGTCAAATTAAATTAAATCAATGATTAACACTAATTATTAAACAATTAGATGAATTAATAGTAAATAATCTAACATTTAGACTCATAATTATTAACCATTAATCTAACTCTTAAATTAGTCAAATTAAGGTTAATTATTAATTTAATACTTAAACTAATAACTGACTATAATTAATTAAGAACTGATCATTAATCAAAATGATTCATAATCATTAAAAGCCTAATTAAATAAAATTGACAATAATTTTAATTTCCAAAATAGTTTTGAATTTTAAGATTAAAATTCAATTTTTATTATATCAAATGGGCTAATTTGGGGTTTAATTGAAAATTAAAGGGGAAAAGGGGTCAATGGGCTCAGCCCCATGGCCGAGCCATGGCTCGGCCCCCTACTGAGCCAGGGATCAGGCCAGGGTGGAGCCCCGCCCACGTGCCCCTGGTCCGAGCCTGGTCCAGCTGGCGCCAGCCCGGTCCGACCTAGTTCTTCCCCCAGCCTCGAAACACCCGAAACCCTAACTCGTTTTGCAGGTTGAAGCTTGCCGACGGGGAGGAAGCAGCACTGCTTGGCAGCCGGTGCCCAGGCGCCCCTTGGCCCCGCCGGCAACGCCCTCGGCACTGGTAGGGCTGCTAGCAATGCCGTTTTGAAGCTGCTGGCCGAGCCTCCCTTCCTCTTCCTTTTTCTGGTTTCAACCGTGAGGAAGAAGAAAAGAGGCTCCTCCCCTCCATTCCGGCCACCTCTAGCGGCCTCTCCGGCGTCGGCCTTGAAGCCCATAGTGACCCACCAAGCTCCTTAGAGGAACCGAGGTCGGCCCACCTCACCAACGCTTGGGGAAGCAAGAACAAAGCCGCCAAGAACGTCAGTTCTTCGTCCAACGAAGAACACAAATAATCCCAAAAAAAATCCGAATTTGTAGAAATAAAATTACCCTAATAATCTGTGTTCATCACATGAACACAATTCTACCAATGTTATCGGATTAAATGCATGAATAATTCATAGAAATATTAATCTGGAGATCAAAACGGATGAGAAACAGTAGAACCTGGCTCTGATACTACTGTTAGGTTCTCAAGTTTCTCGATATCACAAATGCAGCAGAAATTCAAATTAAAAAATCCACGATCTGCTTTCGTTTCGATGAACAAAATCTAAATAACAGTTAATCGGATATTACCTCGCACGGATTAGAATCCGCACCCAAACGATTCCGTCGGTGTGACACCGCCAGCCGCGCAAACGTCCGGCTTCTAGCGAAGTCCACGCGATCCTCCTCGCGATGGATTTCCTTACGTTCCCCGTTCCTCGCAGCTCACAAGCGATTCGCCGTTCGCTGCAACGACCACCACAACGCGCGATCGATTTCCTGTCGAACGGGAGTTAGGAAGACGACAAAGCTATCTCCAGAGATGGGAGAGAGCTGGGGCACTAGAGAGTGAGAAGGAGAGAGGAGGGGACGGCTAGGGTTGAGCAGCAGCTTGGCCTACTTAGCCCGTTCGCTACATTTTATATTAACCACGTGATTTTTCATAAAAACCTCCGATTTAATATAAAACCCACTTTAATCTATCGCCTTGACAATCATTTGTATGTGACCCTCTAGGCCCAATTATCAATCCGGTTAATAGCCCAATAAGCCCAGTGACTCCTCACTGACTTAATTAATCAATTAATAACTTATATTAATTAATTAATTAACCGAATCAATGTCGCACATTAAATTCGTTCGGGCCTCTGATCATGTTGGGTGCCAAACAACAACGCGTGAATCCGAAAGGTACTTGTAGGTGCTCAAATCATGTGTGCTATCATCATGTCATATGTCATATAATTAAAAAATCTAATTTAAAACGTGATCGCCAGAAACCAAAGATTTCAAAGGAACAAGTTGATCGCTTACTACCCTTGTGAAATCGTGAGATTGGGTTCTTTGTTCCTTTTTTTCGGCTGGCCGAAGAAGAAGAGCCCTTCTTTTGGATTTACTCTAGTTTTGTTTTTTTGATTTGTTGCTTTTCAATCTTCTTTGCAAGCTTCCAAAGCCTTCAAACTTTGCAAAAGAATCAAATAAAGAAAAACAGATTAGTACTATGATAGTGTAATAACTATTCTAAATATTAATCTAAACATGCAACTAAGCTAAAACCACTCACTTTTATGGTTTTCTTTTAAAACTCCTATTATGGATATAGGTTTGGAAAAGATGAAGTAGGTGTGTATATGATGGAGTGATATGATGAAAAACTATATAAAAACGGTAAATAATAGATGAAAGCTATGTGAAATCAATGAAGAAACAATGAAAAACGAAAGAAAAGGATGGTTGGTTGGCCCCTTCATAGCCTTAGTCTTCTTAAGCTTCAATGGAGAACGAAAAGGAGGAAGAAGAAGCCTTCAAATCCTTTCCACATTTTCTGCAATAGAGGGCTCCTTTTCACCTTGGTTTGAACTCCAAAATACCAATGGCCAATCTTTGTCAAAGGTCCAAACGGTATTATATATATAGTGTTTCAATTATGATTATTTGGCCTTCAAAAGGGCTCTTCCACGGCTCAGACTTGCCTTGGATAAACATGGAAAGAATCGAAAACCCTTCTAACCTCTGGAACCACATTAGCTCGACCAAATCATGTTTACCAAGAAACTACTTGAAACACGTCATGATCAAGAGACGCAATTTAGCTAATTAGGAAGGGCCAACATAGAAAGAAATTCGCGAAGAAAATCGGAAAACATTAGGAAAGCTAAAACACGTCGACCATGGAAGTCGTAATTTAGATAATTAGGAAACTAATTCGAATTTAAAAATCGAAAATTCAGACGGATTAGGACCTAAATGGCATCATCCATGGGTAACGTCATTAAGTTAATCTATCTGAATTTAGAAATTTTAATTATGAAATGATTTCTGCTAGAAATCTAAATGGATTCGGCCATGGTCGACGTTAATCAACGAAATTCGACAAAAATCAATAAAAACTAATTAACGATTAAAAGTTAGACTATTTTGGGACATTACAGGTGTGACATGAAATTTACTCAATTTAATGTCAAAATTAGCATGTCTACAACTGCCCCACTTTGACATTGACTTAGCGAGGAAGTGAAATGGAATAGAATGAACTGAAAAGGTGATGCCAAGGTATGATGAGACACACTCTCAAAATCATATGATGATAATTTTTCTCAACATGATCAATGAAATAACTCAAAGAGATCAATGGAATCAATTATGTTTCGATGAAAGAGACAAGAAAATAAAATAAGGACGATCAACTTCCACGATTGAGAAGTACCCTAGGTCACAAACCATGCAGGTTTCATCATGGAGATCGTTTATCAGTCAATGTGGACGTGCTACAACCACGATAGATCTTAAAAGGAAACAAGAAAATTTGACATAAAGAATCCAAACAAGGATAGAATTTCAAAGATATCTTCAAGAAAACCTCAAGGATAATTGAGAGATCAATTCAGAATGGAATATTTCATATCACGTTGGGATTTATTTGATCATGGGTCTGAAATTTAATCAATCATTAATTTTTATCACAATGATTTCAAAGTCCTATATGATGCACGCTGGGCTAAAAGAAAAATTAAAATAAAATAAAATATAAAATAATCACGGATAATATTGCTAAACTGTTATTGATGAGTCAAGACACCAGTCCTGCAATCCAGTGCTAAGCCGAAACTCGTTTGCCTACGCACCGTTTCACAAAAGTAGAATCATCGTCTCCATCAATTAACAATCTAACGACCTATCCGTGCGATTAAGAATTCTCTGGAATTATCACTGTTTTTGTTAAAAGGGAACACAAATTCCAGTTTCATCAAAACCATAAGGTCCTTGATATAATCTAATAAATATTTAACATATAGTAATACTAATGCAAATCAATTACATAAAAGAATACAAAGATAGAGATAACCATTTTTTTAGTTACGGCTGGGACTCATGAAACTCCCATAGTGGGACCTTATTAGAAACTTCGGCATCATTTCCATTTTCTTTATATTTCATGTACTAAGATTTCATCAGTAACTTCATGTAAAAGAAAAAACATGAACAAATAACAGATAATATGCAGTTTTAAAAAAATGTCAGAAAACTCATAAAAGGCGTCGATCTGAGTTGACGTCATTTAAATGACGTCGCCCTATCCAGACGCGATTTAACTTACCGAAACAGGCTGCTCTAACTCCAATCCGAACTCTACTTTCCTCTCCAAATCTCTCTTCCAACTCGGAAAGGACTTTCCAACTTCGCAAATCACTCTATAAAACCTCCCTCTCTTCAATTCAATGCAACACAAGAGGCAATCAAGAGGGAAAGCTGGAGAATTCTCTTCAAGAGTCAAGAAAAAAGAGAGGAAAAGAGGAAGAAATCAAGCAATCAATAAGGAAATCAAATTTATTGAAAGAAGATGACTACCTTTGCTAAGGACTCAAACAAGAGGGTAAGGAAGATGATTAAGAGGCTTTCTGATGTGGAAGATCATCTAAGTGAAAAAGATTACAACCTACAAGTAAGTTACTTTCTCTTCCTATCCAATTCTTTATTCTTTTCTTCATTCTTTTACATGAATTCTCCATGCTCCAATTTCTCAATAGGCAAGATAAAACTATTCCAATGTCTTTTCTTTATCTAGGGATATCCTTTCTTCTCTGGTCCAAGAAGATTCTCTTCACTTCTATGGATCTAAAAGCTTGTAAACAAGATCAATCTCTCCATGCAATCTTATATATCCAAGTAGCATATTCAAGGGTTGGTTGTTCATGCCAAACATTACAAGAGCGCATGCATGGATTGGGCTTCAATGGGCGCTTTGATCGAGCTGTGGCACCCTCAAACTCATACATTTCTCTTATCCACGTTCGAAGCCACTATCCTTTTAGAAGAAGTTGAACTCTTATTGGACCTTCCTAGGCTTAAGGTCAATAATGATGAACCTGATTTGACTGAGATGTTGTTCATAAAGAAAAAGATCAAAGGTCATCAATTCTTGAATAAGATTATGAAGAATCCAAAAGAAAATCATAGTTGTCTTACTCAGAAAGGGATCAATCTTGCAAAGCTAGCGGAATGGACTTTGAAAAGGATAGAGAATCTCAAAGAAGAAGAAATAGAGACTGTAATGAAGGCATTCACTATATATTTGGCTGGAGCTCTACTATTCCCTGCTCAAGATAATATTTTAGAAGATGATCAAATTAGCACAATCAATGGGATTTTTGAAGAAAAGCAGATCAGCACAGTGGTTCTAACATATCTCTACAGTGGACTCTCTGCAGCTTCTATAGGTCAACCTCCCTATGGTAGCATACTTCTCTTAGCTCTATGGATAGAGTTTCACTTCAAGTTCAACCATAATAAGGAAAAAGTTCTAAGGATATCCCAAATGTACCAGCGCAGTCCTATCTTCCATATAGCCAACATTGTGAAGTTCAATGACAATATGACCATTCGGGTGCCCAACCTTAAGAGTCGAGCTAACTGGCGCGCTTATTTCAAGACTATGCTCAGAACTGGATTCGAATCCACGCCACTTGCACTCATGAAAAAGGCGGTTCGAGTGCGCCGTGGTGCTAGCACAGAGCTCCGACTGATCGGGGCAACTAAGTTTGTTCTCTATAACCAACATCATTGTCATCCTCAACTTGGTATGCCGCGCTATGAGTTTTCTGAGATCTCTTCTCTTTCTCCAACCAAGAAGCGGGCCATAGGAACTGACGAAGACTTCGAGACGATAGAGCTTATCACAATTTTGTGGAACATTGGATTCACCCGTTGTATTAAACTTCCCCATGAAGCAAATCGGGAATTGTGGAAAGCTTATGTAAAGGAGCTTCAGAAAATCCGACCTTGAAAGCACTCAATCCTTCCATCCAACTTGATGTAATTCTGAATTTTCAATAAAAAAAATCTTATTTTATTGCAATAAAAAAAAAATCTTTAATATTTGTGCAATTTTTTTGAATTTTTCCTCAAGCAAAATTACTCATTTTCCTCAAAGTAGCAAGCTTCAGACTCATTAATGCAAATGACGTTGACTCAGGAAGACGCTTTTCAACCAAATTGAATTAAAAAAAAATCAAAAATTATTCCTTAAAGAGCCTGAATCACGTCTGTAGGTGCTTAGAATGACCGTGTGATTAACATGAAATATCTATGTTGTTTAGGTGTAAACTAACCTATTAAAAACAGCAACTAAAGTGCAGTGATCGCCAGAAACTTTTAACTTAAAAAGTTTCAAAAGAGATATGATCGCCTACCTTTCAAACGCGGAAGATTGAGTCCTTGGTTCCCCTTCTTCAGCCGGCTGAAGAAAGAGAGCCCTTTCTTTGCTTCTTTGTTCTTGCTGTGGAATTTGAGGTTGAGGATCGTCCAGAAGTTGTGCTTGATTTCCCCTTTTGATCTTTTGTTGTTGTTGAGTGCAGCAGATGTTAAGAAACAATGATGATGAGAATTTAAGTAGAAGCAATATCTGAACTAATCATGATGTTAAGCATATTTAAAACAGCAAACTTACTTTTTTAAATGGCTTTGAAACCCCTTAGATCAAGTAGGTTTTTGAAAGATTATGCTGTGGTGTGTGTTTGCATGAAGTGAATGTGAAGAATGAAACTAATGAAGATGAAAAATGATTGCAGTAATGAAAAACTTATGCCCAGTCGGTTGAAGCTCTGAAAGGATGAAGATCTTGAAAGGGACGCCGACTTCTGGAAATGGCAGCGCTCCGGCGTTACGACGTTGCTTCGATCTTCAACTCGCTATAACGCTATGGCTCAACTCAACTCAATTCTCTTCTCTTCTTTTTTTTTTATTCTTCAACATGCAGGGTATTTATAGGCATTTCTTGCGTTCGAGATTAATATAGAAAAATCCCGAATTTATCCATCTTAACCGACAGATAAATACTGATTAATTCATCTTTATCTGTAATTATCTAAAACGCGTCCACCTTGGCTGACGCCTTTCATATCAATTAAGATAAGGATAAATATCCGGAAAAACTTATCTTTATCTTTATTAGGTAAAACGCGTCCACATATGTAGACGACTTTTAGACTAATTAAGATAAGGATAAACATTCGGAGGGGAAGTTAAAATCACTTAGGAAACCTAAAACGCGTCGACATTACCAGACGCCTTTTAGTTAATTAATCAATTAATTAAAATTCAAATTTAAACGTTAAAACAGGAATAAAGTCTAAATAGCGTCCACACAGGTTGACGCGTTTTAGAATTCTGAATCGTGTCCACACAGGTTGACACGTTTTAGAAAGAATTCTGAATCGCGTCCACACAGGTTGACACGTTTTAGAATTATGAATCGTGTCCACACAGGTTGACACGTTTTAGAATTTCTGCATCTTTTAACTGAAATTTGAGCTAAAATCAATTCAATTGATTAACTTAAACACATCTGTTAAACCCGACACTCAAAAAGATCAATAAAAATTAATTAATGATTAAACATTAGACCATTTTGAGGCATTATTATATGATATGAAATTTACTCGAAATGACGTTAAAATTAGCGTGTCTACACCACCGAGGCCCAGGAAAGGGCCGAAAGTCAGCTAGAGCAGACCCGTGCAGAGGCCGAATCTTTGAAGGCCCAGATCCAGGACAAGGAAGATGAAGTCGCCGAGAGGATAGCTCGGCTGGAGAAGGAGCGGGACGAGGAACGCAGCAAGCACGCCGAAGTCGTCTCGGCCCTAAAAGCGGATCTTGAGGCCAAAACAAAAGAGGCCGATTATGTCGCTCTCGTGGCTGTGGCGAGCTTTAAGGAGGGTCCGGAGTACCCCGAGGAAATGCTCGGGGCTGGGGCCAAAGCGGCCGAAACCATGTTTGATCTGGCAACGGCCATTGCCCAAAGGGTTTGTCTGGACGCAGATCTGACTGGTTTCGGCTTCCCCGACGAAGACAAAAGCAATCGGCTCTTGGACTGGTGGCGGCAGCTCAAAGCCGAAAGTATCCGGGCTTCTCCGGAAGACGCGGCGGGGGGTTTTGACCATGCTTCTTCTCCCCCAACGATTCCAAGCAACTCACTCGTTGATTTAGAAGGCGAGGATGCTAATGTATAGCTAATCCAGGGGCTTGTCCCGGATACTATTTTTGAGTTGCTGGGCCGAGTACACGGCCGACTTTTGTTCTTCCATATATAAAAATAACTTTGAATTTATCCATGTGTTCTGGCTAAGCATTCTCATTGTCTTTCTTCATTCGGTATCATTTGAATACTCTACAGTACAAGTTATCCTGTGGGCGGATCAATTTGTAGGACGAACTCCCGAGTAGCTTAAAAACGTAGTTTGGTCCCGAACGTGGCCGAGGTTATTCCTAGCGCTTTCGTAGACTTGGGACAGTGCCGCTCCCGATACGGTTTGCATGGCCGAAGCCACTCCCAGTACGGTTTATACGGACTTAGAATAGTGCCGCTCTCGATATGGTTTGCATGGCCGAAGCCACTCCCGGTACAGTTTACCCGGACTTAAAATAGTGCCGCTCCTGATACGGTTTGTATGGTCGAAGCCACTCCCGGTACGATTTACACGGACTTGGAATAGTGCTGCTCCTGATATAGTTTGCATGGCCAAAGCCACTCTCGGTACGGTTTACACAGACTTGAAATAGTGCTGCTCCTGATACGGTTTGCATGGTCAAAGCCACTCCCGGTACGGTTTACACGGACTTCGCATAGTGCCGCTCCCGATACAGTTTGTATGGCTGAAGCCACTCCCGGTACAGTTTACACGGACTTGGAATAGTGCCGCTCCCGATACAGTTTGCATGTCCGAAGCCACTCCTGGTACGGTTTACACGGACATAGAATAGTGTCGCTCTCGATACGGTTTGCATGGCCGAAGCCATTCCCAATACGGTTTACACGGACTTAGAATAGTGCCGCTCCCGATACGGTTTGCATGGCTGAAGCCACTCCTGGTATGGTTTACACGGACTTGAAATAGTGTCGAATACAATATTCCAGAATATATTCATTAGATGTATCTGGTTAAAGGCCGAGAGAACATTTCATATAAAATAGCACCGAAGGTGCTCCACATTCCAGGTGCGAGGGATAGGCTGGCCTGAGAGGGTCTCCAGCCGATAGGCTCCTCTTCGAATGACTTCCTTCACCCGATAAGGGCCTTCCCAATTTGGAGATAACTTTCCCGCGGCTTCGGCTTACTTCGAAGCATGGGCATTCCGCAACACGAGGTCCCCGACTTCAAAACTTCGAGGTTTTACTAGAGCATTATGATATCTGGCCATACGTTGTTGGTATGCCGCTAGTCGGATGCGAGCTTGATCTCTAGTCTCTTCCATGAGATCAAAGTGATCTCTCATGGCTTCATCATTGCTCTCCGGATCATAAGCAAGGACTCTCGGCGTGGGCAGGCCGATTTCAACTGGGATGACTGCTTCCACTCCGTAAGCCATTCAGAACGGAGTTTCTTTGGTAGGGGCTCGGCTTGTTGTTCGATAAGCCTACAGTACACTTGGCAATTCTTCCTGCAAGGATTGAGGTTTCAGATCCAGTTATTGGGTTAGTTTTGGTGTCGGACCCTTTGGTTTGGGCCCTTGTAGCTCGACGCGGTTCAAACGACGTCCTGTTAGGGAGACGCGTTTTAGAGTGTGACACGTCGGTGCCACGTGGGTGCCACGTGGGCCAGTTTCGGGCCGCGAGAGTACGGCCCCGGTCTTAACGTCTGAATGGTATCAGTATTGGGCGACGCGTTTTAGCTAGTTTCGGTTTAACCCCGCGAACTCTCCCTCCTTTCCTTCATTTCTCTCATCTTCTTCTCTCTCCTCCCTCTCTCCGATCTCTTCGCTCTCCCTTCCCCTTCTCCTTCCTTTCCTCTCCCTCCACTCCATCAAACCCCCCCCTCTAACTTCCACCACTACCACCACCATTTCCTCCGCAGTGTATTGTTCTTCGAACGGCGGCCGATGTCCCGGTGGAGTAACGGCGTCTACGGCGGTACTGGCAGCGGCTTGTGGCATGGCGGTCCGGCGGCTTGAAGCTCGGAGGAGTTTAAGTAACCGGTAGGGTATCGATCTCCATTGTGTTTTGATTAAAACCATGTTTTTTCCTGCTTCAGAGTATGTTTAGGAGATTTTCGGGGTGAAAGTAGTCACTTTATAAATTGGGGGAACCTGTTTGCGAACGCTAAATGGCGTCTTGCAACAGCGACGCCATTCTAAATGAGTGTTGCCTCCTAAGACGCGATTTAGTTCAGTTCATCCCGACCCCCGATTCTGTTTCTATCATGAATAGGCGACTAGGGATAACGACGCCTTTTAAAAGATGACTACCTTGCACGACGCGATTTAGGCCATCTTCTGAGGCCAAGTTTTACATGAACCAGTTTAGGAGTCTTGAATGACGTCGGCCACAGGCGATGCGATTTAAGACAGAATTTCATTAATCCATGTAATTAACACGTGTTTACATTGTTAGATAGTTTGGTTAAAATGCATGCTTAAAATCATACTTTGTAGTCGAGGATTTCTACGTGATCGGATCGCACTGTGACGTATTTTGTGCGATCGTAGACCTAGAGTGACAGTTGTTCGTGCTTAGGCATCCTGTGTCGGTGTAGGAGTGACACGATGCCCGTGTAGGAGTGGTGGGGTGACGCCTAGAGAGAGGGTCACCTGGTGTACCCCGGGGTATAGCTAGTATCGGTGTGGAGTAGTACATTCGGAGTGTCACTCGTGTTGGGAGAAGCAGAACCACCTTGAGCCAGGTCAGGCCGGAGTAGCCAGCGCGCTATCCGAGGGGTTGCTGTTTGGTCTCAGCGGGTCGGTGTTTTCCGCGTTCGGGTGCGTGATTTGCGTGTTTAGCCTAGACGTTGGTTGTGGACTCTGTGGTGGAGTGGTTTCAGAGTTGTGTTTGCTGATTTTTTTATTTAAATTGCCTTTATTCGTGTTGTTGCACTTGTGGGTGCGTGAGTGGGTGGTGGGGATCAAAGGATCTCTACTGAGTCTATTTCGATGAGACTCACCCCCTGTGGTTTTCAGGTGAGGGTTTCAGGCAGGCATAGCGAGGAGGGTTTTGTCTCGGATTGCGCGTCAGCAGCCATCGTTCCTGGATATACCCCGATGTAGTTGTTATTTCTTTTCAGGCCTATACGCTTAATTACTTCTTTTCAATTGGAATATGTAATTATTTGCTGAGTCAAGTTGAATTGTAATAATTTTTAATTCCTGTACTTCCTTTACAATTCAATGTGATGTGAATGTTTAGCTTAGTTTATCATTTATTTCTCAAACTTATCGAGATCTTGGTTTGGCTCCAAATTTTAATGATTCGGTACCCATTTAGTAATCGGATCCCCGATTATAGGGTGGCGGGTTGTTACACTTCCACCCATCGGCCTTTAGCTTCGCTGAGACGAGTTTTCAACCCTCGCAATATACTTCGGTTAGTGACTTCGTCTTGTTCATTCGTCTGGGGGTAAGCCACCGAAGTGAACTTGTGCAGAATACCGAAGCTTGAGTAGTTGCCTCTGAATCGGTTGCTGTCGAATTGCTTGCCATTGTCTGATATAATCGCCCGAGGGATGCCATACCGGTAGATAATAGACTTCCATACGAAGCTCCAAGCATTATTATCAGTGATAGATGCAAGGGGTTCAGCTTCAACCCATTTTGTGAAATAATCTACTACTACAATCAGAAACTTCCTCTGGCCAGTGGCTATGGGAAATGGACCCAGAATATCAATCCCCCATTGGACGAAAGGCCAGGGATTTGATAGAGGTGTTAATAGGGTTGCCGACTGATGAATAAGAGAACTGAACCTTTGACATTGATCACAGTGGCGGACGAGACTAGCTGCATCCTCCCGGAGGCGTGGCCACCAGTATCCTTGCCTTAGGATTTTATGGGCCATGGCCCTCCCTCCTGCGTGCGCTCCGCAGATCCCTTCGTATATCTCCCGATGGGCATAGTTAGCTTCGGAAGGGCTGAGTCACCGAAGGCGCGGCCGATCGAATGATTTTTTGTACAATATATCTTCTAGAATTAAGAATTGAGAGGAGCGCTGTCGGATGCGTTTTGCTTCTTTTACCTTGGACGGGAGCTCTTCTCGGAGGATAAAAGCAATTATTGGAGTCATCCAAGTTTCCCCTTCGGAATCACCTACTTGCATAACCTCATATTCTTGAAGACTGGGCTCAGACAATTCCTCGACCAAAACCATTCGGCTCCCTCCCCCATCATGTGTTGATGCCAGCCAGGAAAGGGCATCGGCCTAAGTATTCTCGGCCTCGGGGATCCGCACAATTTCAAAGGAAGTGAACTTGGCAATGATTTTTTGAGTTACCTGAAGGTAGGATGCCATCAATGCATCTCGGGCTTCGTACTCTCCAGTGATCTGGCCAACGATAAGCTGAGAGTCGCTGAATGCCTTTATTTCGAATGCGCCGAGTCTTCTAGCGGCCTGAAGACCTGATATGAAGGCTTCATATTCAGCGGCATTATTAGTGGCCGAAAAGGTGAAGCACAGGGCATACTCAGTGACGATTCCTTCCAGAGATGCTAGGATCCACCCTGCGCCACTACCCGAAAGGCAAGCGGACCCGTCAACATATAGTTGCCATTTATTAGTTGAAGGAGATACCGACGCCGAGGTGCCTGCGGCTTCAGGATTTACTTTGATTGCTTCTGGTTGGGGAGCTGAGGACGATTCGGGAGTTAGCTCAACGATG
The DNA here is from genome assembly GCA_030544215.1 of Zantedeschia hybrid cultivar. Taxonomy (NCBI): domain Eukaryota; kingdom Viridiplantae; phylum Streptophyta; class Magnoliopsida; order Alismatales; family Araceae; genus Zantedeschia; species Zantedeschia hybrid cultivar. The sequence continues at coordinate 39,191,803 of JARZZO010000011.1, read as the reverse complement.
AAGTCGGCTAGGGCTTGAGCTTTCATTGCAGTCCGAGGTCCGTAGGAGATGTCGAATTCTCCTAATTTGATTACCCATTTGGCCAATCTCCCAGACACTTCCGGCCGAGAGAGAACCTGTCTTAAAGGCTGATCAGTGAGGGCTTTTATTGAATGTGCGAGGAAGTAAGGCCGAAGCCTTCTCGCAGATGCGACGAGGGGCAAGGCCAACTTCTCTAGAGATGGATACCGAAGCTCTGCTCCGTGAAGCGCTCGGCTTATGTAATAAACGGGCTTCTGGATACCATCCTCCTCCCAAACAAGGACGACACTAAGTGCAGCTTCGGATGTAGCGAGATATATGAACAACTGCTCCCCTTCGACAGGCTTAGACAGGACGGGTACATTGGAGAGATAGGTCTTAAGCTGATCGAAGGCTGATTGGCATTCGTCTGTCCAAGAGAAATAGTTGGTTTTCTTCAGCAACTTGAAGAAAGGGAAACAATGGTCCGCTGATCTTGACATGAAGCGGCTTAACGCTGCAAGTCGTCCATTTAGCCTTTGAACTTCCTGGATGTTTGCCGGCGGGCTCATTTGAAGGATAGTTGTGACTTTTGCGGGATTTGCCTCCACCCCTCGGCGAGTGACAATATAACCGAGGAACTTCTCGGAAGCTACGCCGAAGGCACACTTGGTAGGATTTAGCTTCATTTTATACCTACACAAAGTAGAAAATGTCTCGGCCAAATCGGCCAAATGGTCACTGGCAACTCGGCTTTTTACCAGCATATCGTCGATGTAGACTTCCATGTTTCGGCCGAGTTGTGAAGCGAACATTTTGTTGATGAGGCGTTGATATGTTGCTCCAGCATTCTTTAAGCCGAAGGGCATCTAGGTATAGTAGTAGTTGTAAAGCTCGTCTTGTCCTCGTCCTTTGGATGCATTTGGATTTGGTGGTACCCCGAATAGACATTAAGGAAGCTGAGTAGTTTGTGGCGGGAAGTGGCGTCCACTATTTGGTCTATCCGAGGCAACGGGAAACTGTCCATCGGACAAGCCTTATTAAGGTTAGTGAAATCAACACACATTCGCCACTTTCCGTGTAAGGATTGAGGTTTCGGATCCTGTTATTGGATCAGTTTCGGTGTCGGACCCCTTAATTTGGGCCCTTGTGGGACTGAGAGTATATATAAGTTCTTTATCGCGTCGAGCTTGTTCGACGCGGTTCAAACGACGTCTTTTTAGGAAGACGCGTTTTAGAGTGTGCTACGTCGGTGCCACGTAGGCGCCACGTGGGCCAGTTTCGGGCCGCGAGAGTACGACCCCGGTCTTGTCACTTGAATGGCGTTGGTGTTGGGCGACGCGTTTTAGCTAGGTTCGGTTTAAGCCCACGAACCCTCCCTCCTTTCCCTCATTTCTCTCATTTTCTTCTCTCTCCTCCCTCGCTCCGAACACTTCGCTCTCCCTTCCCCCTTCTCCTTCCTTTCCTCTCCCTCCACTCCATCAAACCCCCTCCCTAATTTCCACTACTACCACCACCATTTCCTCCGCGACGTATTACTTTTCGAACGGCGGCTGACGTCCCGGTGGAGTAACGGCGTCCACGATGGTACCGGCGGTGGTTTGTGGCGTGGCGGTCCGGCGGCTTGAAGCTCGAAGGAGTTCAAGTAATCGGTAGGGTGATAATCTCCGTTGTATTTTGATTTAAACCATGTTTTTCCTTCTTTGGAGCATGTTTAGGAGATTTTCGGGATAAAATTTCACTTTTTATACTCGGAAGGCTGGGGGGAACCTGTTAGCGGACGTTAAATGGTGTCTTGGGACAGCGACACCTTTTTGAGTGGCTGCTGCCTCCCACGACGCGATTTAAGTTCGGATCACCCCGAGGCCTAATTTTGTTTCTGTCATGATTAGGTGACGAGAGATAGCGATACCTTTTAAAAGGTGACTACCTTGCACGACGTGTTTTAGGCTATCTTCCGAGGCCAGTTTTTACATGAACCAGTTTAGGGATCTTGAATGACGTCGGCCTTGGGCGACGTGATTCAAGACAGAATCTCATTAATTCCTGCAATTAACATGTGTTTACATTGATAGATAGTTGGTTAATTGCATGTTTGAGATCATACTTGAAGATGATGATTTCTACGTGATCGGATCGCACCGTGTTGCGTTTTGTGCGATCGTGGGCACACCATGTGTTTTATGCGTTCGGCTGCATGGTTTGCGTGTTTAGCCGAGACGTTGGTTGTGGACTCCATGGTGGAGTGGTTTCAGAATTGTGTTTACTGCTTTATTTATTTAAATTGCCTTTATTCATGTTGTTGCACTTGTGGGTGCGTGAGTGGGTGGTGGAGATCGAAGGATTCCTACTGAGTCTATTTCGATAAGACTCACCCCTTGCGGTTTTCAGGTGAGGGTTCCAGGTAGGCGTAGCGATGAGGATTTTGTCTCGAGTTGCACTCCCGCAGCCATTGTTCCGGGGTATGCCCCGATGTACTTGTTATTTCTTTTAAGGCCTGTATGCTTAATTATTTCTTTTTAGTTGGAATATGTAATTATTTACTAAGTAAAGTTGAATTGTAATAATTTTTAATTCCTGCACTTCCTTTACAATTTAATGTAATGTGGATGTTTAGCTTAGTTTATTATTTATTTTCCAGACTTATCGAGATCCTAGTTTGCCTCCAAATTTTAATGATTCGGTACCCATTCAGTAATCGGATCTTCGATTATAGGGTGGCAGGTTGTTACATACCGTCCTTTTTGGGCACCATCACTACATTGGCGATCCATTCCGGATGATGTACTTCACGGAGATGTCCTGCACTCAGCCCCTTCTGTATTTAAGCTTGGATAGCCATTCTTCTTTCTTGATTGAAGATGCATCGTTTTTGCTTGACCGGAGGTTGATTCGGATTGACGTGCAGACGATGCTCCGCCACCTCTGGGTCGACTCCGAGCATATCTGAAGGGGACCACGCGAAGACGTCGAGGTTTTCTTTCAGGAAGCTGGTCAGTCTTTCAGCTTTGGCTTTTTCAAGGCCGGAGCTTATCAACAGTGTTCGGCCTTCTCTTCCTGGGACTGGAATAGTTACAAGTTGTTCTCCTGGAGATGCTTCGGTTGAAGATTCAATCGAAAGAGATTCGGCCGCAGACTTCCCTTTGACTGAGATCATGTAACATTGTCGAGCGGCTTCCTGATTTTCTTTTGCCTCGCCGATTCCATGACTGGTATGGAACTTTAGCTTCTAGTGGTAAGACGAAGGCACAGTTCCGATTCCTCCGATCAACCTTCGGCCAAAGATAGCGTTATAAGCAGAGTCAATTTCACAACTGCAAAATCAGTCTCACTGGTCAGTTGCTTCGGTGCTGTACCGAGGGTCACAGGCAGCCGGACGATGCCTTCCACTCGGCATGGTGCACCATTGAAGCCGAATAGGGGCCCCTGGTGAGCCTTCATATCAGTTTCGGTTAGACCTATTTTCAAGAAACAATCATAAAAAAGCACATTAGGTGTACTTCTGTTATCAACAAAGATACGATGAACATCGTAATCTTTCAATACAACATTTACTACGAGAGCATCATCGTGAGGGACTTGAATGTCAGATAGGTCTTCTTGGCCGAAGATGATATCTTCCTGACGAGAGCACTTCAGCTCAACATTGACCGCTACCACATCCGATGATGCATCAGTGCGACGACGTTACGCTCCTTCTCCTGGTCCTCCAGATATGACCATGATAGATCCGGCATTAGGCCGTTAGTGTGATGCTTCTGCCGTTGTCGAGGCAGCTTTTGGCTAAGGTGGCGCTTGGCCAGGAGTTGTGGTTGCCTAATTACGGCCGAGACCACAATTGAACTATCCAGGTTTAAAATCTGGACTGCTTCGGTTCGAAACCTAGTAAAATACTCCTGAAGGGTCTCGGCTGGTCCCTGCCGAATGGCCAGTAAACTTGCTGAAGTTTTACATTGCCGAGTAGCATCATAGAATTGATCAATAAATAATTGGCCCAACTGAACCAATGAATGAATAGAGTTGGGCACCAAGGTTTCAAACCAAGTGAAGGCTATCTTCTCGAGGGTGAGGGGGAAGAGACGGCAGTGGACTACTTCGGGAACCCCTCGGACAGAAAGATAGGAGTCGAATCTTTGGAAATGGCAGACTGGGTCCGTCATGCCATCGTATAGAGGACCTTTCGGCAGTTTGAAATTGGATGGTACTTCAGTGGCTAGAATTTCAGTGGAGAATGGGGTTTGTTCTAGAATAGTACTGGCGAGAGGTGCTCCATATGGCCGGGACACCATCTGCTGCATCTCCTTCCTCATTTTAGTCAGTCTCCGGTCCAGCTCCGGAGTTGTAGCAGTTGTAGTGGCCGAGCGTTTCTTGGCTTCAGTCGGATGGATGCCGGACGAAGCGTTGTCCAGCTCCGTCGTTAGGCGGCTGGCCCGTGGAACTCGGCCTTGTGGCCCGAATGGTTCGCTGCGAGTTGAAACCCCATCATTAGGGAATGCCTGTGAGGATATATGCTGTCCCTGTTCAGGCTGAGCAGTCGGACAATACTGTGGTTGAGCCGGCGCCTGCTGCATAGGTCGACTCAATAGCCCCATATGCTGGGCGATAGCCGAAACCCTCGCACGGTGGCGCCAAAGAGGTAACAGTAGCCGTTAGTGTGGCTACATGTTGCTGGAGCTCTTCCACTCGGTCGTCCATGGGAGCGATAGGCTCCAATATTGCCGGGAGGACGGACCCTTGCGGAAAGGGTAGACGGGGCTCCTTCGACGTGGAGTGACTGTGCCGGAGTTGCCCGCGTCTATGCTTCGTCTTGGCCGGATCGCCTTGTCACCGGTCGATGAGACATGACTGTATTGTTTGTTTCCCATAGGCGGCACCAAGTGATGTAGCTGAAGCTATCACTGTCGGGTTCCGAGATCAGAATCCGAATGTCAGCCGGATGACCAATGGCCGAGAGGGATCCGGACCGAGAGGTGGGCAAAGAACGAGGCTGAAACTCCTGCGTAAAGAAGAAACCAGTCAAGAAGGGTCCTAGGTCTCGGCCCAGGAGAACCCCTCCGATGGTAAAGTCAGTTCCGACAGAAAGACTAAATATTTAGAAGGAAGAAGAAGCTTGAGTTCTTATGGTCTACCTTTTCTGTAGTGAATAGCATTCCTTTTATAGTAGGGGATGATGGTTCCTTTCTTACGGCAGTCGATATAAGACTATGTTCGTGGGTTTGACAGGAAATCGCCAAAATACCCCGTTAACAGGCCGAAGGCCCGCTAGCAGTTAACCGAAATGGGCTAGACCCATTTCGGCTTATCATGTGCTTGGATTGGGCTGAATACCGCCGTTTGGTTATTGAACCCATTATGTGTGGACCAGACCTGTGCTGATCCAATAAGGCGCCTAGGCCGAGTCTGTTCAATTGGCTTCGTGGGCCGAGTACGTTTCGGCCCCTTCTCTTGTTGGACTGGCCCCCAACTGTTGGGCCTAATTGGATTCTCTCCTATAAGATACCTAATCAATTTATCATTTAAGTCTATAGAATCAATAGAATTCAAATTGCTAATCGGTTAATAATGGAGACTTAATCAATTTATTAGTTTAGTCTATATTCGAAGGATCATAGGATTGCTAAAATTGACTAAGTCTAGGATAGAACAACTATATGTGAATATGATAGCATAAAACTACATTTCAATTCAACTATCAAGGGGAATGCAAATGATGCTTATTTTAACATTTTCACTGTTTGTTATCACCAAAATATGGGAACAACATATAAACTCAAATTACTCAACATATAGGTATAAATTTCACAATAGAGAGCCCTAAGGTGCAGAGACCCTCCTCCACCTTCTCGACATACCTCATATCCCTCGAAGCACGGCGCGCCATTACAGAGAAACTCGAAGAACTCTCTCTCGAGTTAGCAGAAGATGCCCCTGCAGTAGGGGGAAGGCAGAAGGTAGGGGATGGTTGACGACATCGAAATCCCCTTTTCGAACCTCCTCCCTGCCCCTTATAGTCCCTGGCGTCGGGGCAACGCCGGCATGACGTTTCCCGAGAAAGATGCCTCCTGGATGATGAAGCGACGGGCTGCGCAGGAGGGCATGATTATCTAAAAGAACATGAGAAGTCCAATTGGACGCGATGTGTGGAGCGCAAGGACACGGACTAGGAACACCAATCAGGGGAAGAGAGAACTGGCGCTTCTCACGGTGGGAAGTGCACCCATCATTTTGAAATTTTTCGAGCATCCTATAGTGTTCGGGTGACTCTTCAAAATTTGAACGCTACGCCGCCCGAGCCTTTCTTGTTTACTGCAACGGTCAGACGACCATTCGAGCTGATGCATAAAGTAAGGTAGGTCAACAAGCATTTCAGTCTCCTACTCTTTGACGCGACCTACGTGTTAGGGAGTGGGGAACAAGTGAAGGGAGAAAATCTCGCTTAGCCCAGGCGGCCCATGGGCCAGCACAATTACATAAGGAAGATCCGGTTCCCTTCCACATAGCTCTCACTCAGATAGAGACGACCACACGAATTAGGGATCTGAATCTGTTCGGGGACAAGGCATTTAGGCCAACCCAACCGGCAAGAGGCCCTACCTTGGGCAAAACTCAATTTGCATCAGGAAAGCCTTATCCCTCGCAGAAGGGGATGGGCCTAAGTTGGAAACTCACTTAGTTAAGGATCCTACTCCACGGGAAAGTACCCACTACTCCCAGTCAGATTAGTACAAACCCAGGAATCCGTCTTGGATTAGATTTTCCTAGAATAGTCCCTTCCGACCAGGGGTTAACACGGGAGATCTCTACGAATCGCACATTCCCTGATAGGACTCTCTTAGTCCTCTATATAAGGATACCTGGTCCAACTGGCAGTGGTACGCTTTTTAGATCCCCAGCAATCTAATCTTTCCCTGAAAATCTCTAACTTTCCGATTTATGCATCGGAGGGGGCTCCCCCAGACCGTTGTTGGGAGCACTACAAGGAAAACAGGATTTGTCAGCGGCTAAGAGCCGTTGACAAATCCTAAAGAGCCGCTGACAAAACCTTATGTCAACGGCTTCTTAGCCGCTGACAAAGCCGTGGACAAAAGTCCCGTTGGCATATATTTGTCAACGGCTATACAAAGCCGCTGACATATAATATATATGTCTACGCACAGTAGCCGCTGACATATGTATTATATGTCAGCGGCTACCTAAAGCCGCTGACATATATATTATATGTCTACACACAGTAGCCGCTGACATATAATACATATGTTAGCGGCTACTTAAAGCCGCTGACATATACAACTTATGTCCACGGAAGTTAACCGCTGACAAATGATACATATGTCCACGGCTACTTACAGCCGTTGACATATACAACTTATGTCCACGGAAGTTAGCCGCTGACAAATAGGTTTGTCAGCAACATGAGCCGCTGACAAATACTATGTGTCGACGGCTGTGAAGCCGCTGACAAAAGTTTGTCTGCGACAGAAGCCGCTGACAAATGTTATATATATCAACGGCTTTCTTAGCCGCTGACAAATAGTTACTAAGAAAAAAAAATAAAATAAATAAATAAATAAAAGGAAAAGAGACACACAAATAAACAAATAGTCACATACCCCCAACCTTCCAATCCCCACAAAGAAAATAAATAAATAAAAGGAAAAGAGACACACAAATCCCAAGTGGGCAGAAAAACCCTCTCTTTCCACACTCTTATCTTTGTAAGGTTTCATCAATGCAAATATAGAAGTTCATATTAGAATTTTCATACACAGCAAATCTTCTGGAAAATATTGTTCAAAGTGTAGAACAGTTTAACTTAGACAGCAGCAAATCAATCTCCCTTCCTCCAGCATTTGAATATCACCTATGATAATTTGCCAGCTTCTTCCTCCCTTTATAACTCTAATTTTCCACTGATTTTGACTTGAGGACAACATTCTTCAAAGAGAGCGCCCCTCCCCTCAACTTTTGGGAAAGCTATCAACTTTACCATCTATTCTTCCTACTTATCATCTGTTCGCATTCTATGGGCCGGCCAATATCACTATGATTCCCATCCCTTTCTGGAACTCCAGGATCCTTGTCTTCAGGACCTTAAAACTTTGGATAGATATAAATAGTACTCAGCAAGTTTACCTCTGAATCCTATTTTCTCAAAGAACTTCCCTGCACTTTCTCCTTGATGTTCTGCATTTAAGAAGAATTGTATTTATTTTCCTAAAACATATGTGTATTCTTTCCAAGGGAGAGCCTTAAGGCAATAGTAAGGTTGCTCCGTTATGCCCTGGAGGCCACAGGTCCCTCCATTATGACTTGGAGGTCACAGATTTAAATCTGGAAACAATCTCTCTGTAAAAAGCAGGGGCAAGGCTGTGTACAGTTTGACCCTCTCCAAAGCTGTGATGGAAGCCACACGCACTGCGCTACCCCTTTTATTATGAAATGGAGAAACAAAACAACTACCTCTGCTAATCAAAGCTATTAGACTATAATCTGCAACACGTAGTGACTAGTGAAGGCTTTGACTGGAGTGGTGACATGCTGACTGCATCAAGGATGCTCAGCTTGGATGAAAAAGTGAGAGGCAAGGTGTAAATTAGAATTCTTCGTGCTGAAAAGAGGGTTTCCAGGATTTGAACAGAGGCATTCAGTGATAGAGGATGCCATGTTAGGAGGATCTGATGGTTGGAGTTGTGGTAAAAACAGTTAAAGGATTAGCATTCAATACAAGGCAAAATGGTGGAACAACGTGGATGTCAGACAAATTAGAGAGCATCACCTTACAAAATGATGTAGCAGAAAGGGGTTGTACCCAATTTGACTAACACTAAAATTCTGCCTACATGGGAAAGGCATCAGATTCCCTTCAGTTTATGCTTACAAATATTTGGCAACGCATTCAACCATGAGGGCAACGCATTCAACCAGATGATTTGAAGAGTGCTAATTATGACACTTTGAGAAATGGAGTTGTCAACAACAAGATCTAAACCAGCTTAAACCTAGTGAAAGCAAAGGTCAACAGTATCCTTTAATCTTCAATTTGGTATCAGAATACATAAATGATTTTGAAATAAAACATGAAAATGAGCCTAAAAGATTCTACATCAAGTAGTCTATTCACCGAAAAGAACAAGAATAAAAAAGAATGACCTTTATGATTCAGCTGCAGGTTTCGTGCTCTCTCAAGCTCGTATTTCCGCTTCCACTCAGCTGCCTCTGCTTGAGCAGAAGCCTTGCCTTCTGCAACTCTTCTTAGTGCCTTTGCAACAGCTATATTAAAAGTAGCCCGTGTTATGCTTGAACAAACGGTCCACACATATTGAATCAAATGTAAAAACCTGAAAGTTGTGTTTATTTTCAAATGCTACGAATACAGAAATTTGATGTATGTGGTTTACACCATTTCAGGTTCATGAGAGCACAAATATTGCACAACTCAGTTTACATCAATGCACAACTTTGCAAACTTCCTGACCAACCCTAGTATATGAATTGAAAATCAAATGCTGGTAAGGTGCAAGAGACAAAGGAGAAGGAAATTCCATTTCAATCAGATCAAATAAGGGTTGAGGAAGTTGTACAACAATTATATGTTTTCTTATTTATCTATTTAAAGAAATAAACGGTGTTAGTTTGGTTAATCCCACATCGTATGTGTATGGATTAGCTGTGAGCTTGAACTTTCATGGGCCTCTCCACTCATTTCCAATGGGTTTTGAGTTAGATGGTCTAACATGGTATTAGAGCTAACTCATGCACAACGTGATGTTCTTCTTTCCGCTTCTGCTTCAGCTCCATTTGTCTACTCATGTGCCAGGAATCTGAGGGTTGTTAGTTTGGTCAATCCCACATAAGCGGTGTATGGCTTAGCAGCTATGAGCTTATATGGTCATGGGCCTCTCCAATAACTGCCAATTGGTTTTGAGTTAGACTCTATGACAAAAGGAATTGAAAAGGGAAAAACAAAGGACATATGTAAGATCAAATATGCAACCAGAAGACATGAATTATAGGTTAGAGTCTCTGGTTTCATCCCATACAGGGATACAGTTATAGTTGGCTGAAGGAACTCAGTTGGCAGGCATGGCGTTCCACATGATAGGCCAAGGCTATACAATTCCAGTAAGGTACAAAACTTTATGTGCAGAAAAATCTAAATTCCCTTCTTTCCATTTTCCAAAAACTACTCGACAAGGGGCTGAACCAAGAAAAAGATGATGCAACACAGAGCTAACAAAGCACCCACCCAGCATGGCTGCACAGGGCCATTGATCAAACAGCTAATACAGAAGGGAAAACAAAGGCACATATAAATCCCACACAACCACCCCAGCTTCATGTGAATAGTCCAAACTTCATATCAGATATGATTACAGGAGCCTACATGTTTGCCAGTGGCTTTATGAGCTACCTACTTGAGGATCTCAAAGACTATTCATTATATAGGCAAATGAGTTGGCAAAAGGAAACAAACTGCAACTTCTTATGAAAAATACATTCAGAAATGTAACAGTTAAAACCCACAAGACTTAAATTGCCAACAGTACATAGGAGTATGGTTCCTAAAAGGTTCATAATGAATTATGTTTCTATTATACACACGTACAATGCCTTAATGTTGCAAAGAAACCTATTTCAATAGCATATCTCTGCTACACTTGGGCATCCATCTTAACATTACTATAGCGATATGTTTGACATGAGTACTGAATATATATTTCTCATACGGGGCCGGGGAATATTTGAATTCCAGCCACTAGTTTACATAGTGTCTATTCAAGATGTATAGGGACCTCTTGCTTAAACATTATGGTACTGATTTTTTTTTCCCCAAATGCATGACATGCAGTTTTAAGAATGGACACCAACATAAAGTGAGCATCAAGTACTCTGCTTATTTGTATACATCTTGTTGAAGTGGAAAAATTCATAAAGCTAGGAAGGAATGAGACTAATTACTTCTCATGGCCTCTGAAAACTCAACAAGATGTTCATCAGCAGCTTTGCCAAGTGATTCTTGTACAAGTTCCTGAACTGCCTTCTCAGAATCCAAGAAACGAGGATGCTCTGAAAAGCCATTCTCCTGCCTTGAGCAAGCAAACTTCAAAATTCACTGGCTCTGTAAAGACCTGCAAAAAAGGAAACAGGACACCAAGAGAGGATGGCATCTAATAGAGTAAGATTACATCTAAATAAGACAACAAAAAGAAGCTTGAAAAATATGTTAACCATCATAAAATAATGCAATCAATCAGGAACTAGAAGATTATACAGTAGAATTCAACTCCATAATTAAGTTACTGACACTTGGGGAGCTAAGGATCTTTCTATACCAATGGTCTATTTGTGTGGCAGGGGGGCCTCCTTGGAAGGATGGGATCCCTTTTGAGTTCGACTCCCCAATATCATAAAATTGAGAGGTCTCTAAATGTTTGGACTATTTAAACCTGTAATTGGTGGACGTCGTCATCATCATCATGAAAGTCTTATCTCATTATTTAGGTTCGGCTACATGAATCCGTCCCATCATTTTAATCTATCCAATGCTGGTCCCAAGACCGGATGAGAAACGAGGAGAGTGTGCATTAGGTTGACAGCCACCACCCAGCAAAATCCATCACATTCCACTCATGATTCGTGAACCAAGTTTTATCACTGGTGGACAACATGCCACTAAGAACACACCAAGGGGACAACTTTTACTCACACATGACACCGCTGCACACATGTGACCATCCCTCCACTACATGCCTCCGCAGCTTCTTCGACCCTGCAGTGATCCACCTCTGCTTCCAGCTGCCCTTACTTGCCAAGTGATGTGATCCTTCTCCTAATACTACAGAATTTGCCCAGCACAAACCCAAGGCACACGGTGATCCCGTTAACGAATCCCTTCACTAAAAACCCAATAATCCTAGCGACCGCCGACCACAATGGATGGTTATTAGGAAGGTGTATGCCCAAGAACAAATAAGAAATCTGTGGTAACCCAGCAGAAGGCAAATCAAAAGTGCACAAATTGAGCTCAATTGAGAAGAAGATTCCAACGAAGAGAACGGATTACTCGGCGCGCATACCTGCTGCTGCTGCTGCGCCATTCCCTGTTTCGAAGCCATGACGGGTGTTGGCCTCTCCCTGCCCCTAGTCCACGCCTCCGATTCCGACGCCGACGGCGAGGGAGGAGGAAGAGGAGGTGGTGGAGAAGAAGCAGGGAGGGAGGAGCCGAGGAGAGGGGAATTGGGAAATCTCTATAATTCCCTCTTCTCTTAAGCGTAGCTGTCTGCGTGGGCGGGTGGGAGTTGAAGGGATGATGTCGGTGGCGGAGGAGCCCTTGGTGGCCACGTCCAGGATGATGTCGGTGGCGGAGGAGCCCTTGGTGGCCACGTCCAGGATGATGTCGGTGGCGGAGGCGGAGAACCGGCAGGTGCAGGGCCCGGGCCATGCCGCGGCGCTGTCGGGGTCGTAGTGCTCGGCGATGATGGGCTTGTCGGAGAAGGGGAGCCCCTCGTAGTCGTCGTGGTAGGGGGGACTCGCCGGGGCCGGGGGGAACTCGGGCATTGCCTCCGTCTTCCACACGGAGCCGATGGTGGCGCGGCAGCTGCAGCCGGAGGAGACGGAGGAGGAGACAAGTTTCGCGGAGGGCGGCAACGCCTGGGGCTTCCGCCGGACCTTCTTCTGGGACTTGGGCGGGGGCTCGGCGGGGAAGAGGGTGTCGGAGGCCCGAGAGGGGGGCGCGACGGCGGGGAGAGAGCACGGCGGTGGTTAGGGCGTCGGAGGGGGAAAAGAGGGATGCAGGAAAAAGAGGGTTCGGGGTGGGGTTGGAGAAAAAAATTTTGTCGACCGCTATAACTTTAGCCGTTGACAAAAAACGTGTATGTCAACGGCTAACACGTTAGCTGTGGACATTTAATTTTTTTATTTAATTTTTTTTCTTTTATTATATATGTCGACGGTTTGTTCGAAGCCGTTAACATATATGCTACATATATCAACGGTTAAATTACAGCCGCTGACATATACTAAGTATATGTCTACGGTTAGTTGAACCGTTGACATATAACACAATTGTAAACGGTTATTTTGTAGCCGTCGACTAATATTGTTTTTGTCAATAGATATCTTTAGTCGTCGATATATACTCGCTGACAAAACCTCTTCTTTGTAGTGGAGCCTTCTGACGGTGTTCTATTTTATAAGAACTATCCAACGACGTTCCTCTGATTGAAGATAGAGGGCCATGATCGTGGTGTACGAGATTTCGACTAATCACAAATAATTTTTAATTTTAAAATTACAAAATTTTATTAATTTTAAAACGATAAATTACATAATTTTACGTAAAAACGAACAAGCCATAAGCTGCCATAAAGGCGCCCTTTTGTTAGTTTCCGCATACACATGGGACCAAAGCGGACGGTTCAATGGTCAACCTCGGTGGCCCCACTACACATTCTCTTGAAAATATATCAACCCGAGCTACTCCGAACATTAATCGTTTCCATTTTGACCCAACTCTATACCAGAGAAAAATAAAAAATAAAAATAAATATATATATAAGCGATATCAAAATATATCAACCCGAGCTACTCCGACCCTTGTCCAGCTGCTCTTGAGAGTTGAGACAGATGGTTTCAAAATAAGCGATATCAAAATTGCTTATTTTGGGTTTGTCCTCTCTTTCTAAAAAAACTAAATTTGGAATCAATTTAAGGATATGAGAATGGTAATTTCATTTTTCGGCAATTGGAATCAATTTAAAGATAAGAAAATCCTACAAAATAGTACAGATGATATTGAAGAAAAGTAATACTTGCAACGGACTGTACTGTTTACATGATCCTTTTTCTCAATTTTTTTATTATTTATGTATTTTTTTAAAAAAAATTAATCAGCAAATCAAAGATCAGACAGTATGAATATCAAGTTGGATCAGGGCCTTAGCTTGATAATTTTTTTTATATGATCGGATGGTATGAATGTTGATTTAGATTAGGCCTCCAAATCAACAAATTAGAAAAAATAAAAAATTTACACTTCTTACTGCCATCCATTGAACGGCATCAGACTGCACTGTGCCGACGCGGCATTGGAGAATTCAGCATCTTACATCAATTCCAGCCACGGTCCTGCTTTAGAATTTGTTGAGCACAGGTCATGGGCAAATCCACGAGGGAGACACCTTTGTATCCTGCTGCCTTACAAGGGAATGCATAGCCTAAAACACACTTTTATGATTGGAAAGGCAGAACACAGGTTTAGCCGTGGCAGTACGGTAGATGCATGGGTTCCTAATAGAGTCAGCAGGATTCTCTTTTGGTGTTCTAGATCACATCTGACTAGGAAGAATCGATTCCCTTGTAATTTAGAAAGCATTCTTTTGTAACAAATGACATTCAAGCAAAGTGACATGATTAGAGTTTCATTTGATTTTCAAGCTAAAAGTTGGAAGCAACTTTTAACTTCCACTCCCAACATGAAAGATATTAAAGCCGTGTTTGGAGCAGAACTTTTGCATTTTCATTTAGTTATTTTTTATACAAGTCATTGGATCTTGGAAGCCATTTATTTAGTATTTTTCTTATATTTTGGTTTCCAATCAAAAGTGAGCTTCTAAGATTAGAAAAAAAATGAGGTTGTTACGAAAGAGTTGACTTTTGTAACAAATCAAAATTAATTATAATCTCTTTCCCTTAACTCATGCTATGTAAGAAGTGGAACTCAAAAGTAACTTTTAAGTAGAAGTTTTATGAAACACGTCCTAAATGAGATTAGTTTAATAAATTTTAAATAATTACATAAGTCTGGTTTTTTCCTCTGACAACCTAATTTTACCTCAGTCTAAAAAACTTGGAATTTATAGATGACAACTCAAAAATAAACAAAGAATTAAGAAAAAAACTTCCAACACTAAACATCTTCCTCTCAAAATAATTCAGATAAAACCTATGGAATCCAAAAAAATAATTTCAATTAGAAATTGCGCCAAAATACAGCGTTGTGCCCTAGCTAATGTGACCATGTTAGCATTTCCCTGAAATTCACAAGAGCTAAACAAACTATTAAAAGGGCATGTTTTCTGCCAAAAACAAAATCAAACAGTAGATAAAAAAACTCATTTTTGGGCAACATCCAAACCATACAAAATATTACATAAATATTATACACATTTTTCCTAACTCTTGCAAGTTTCATGATGACTGAGTCAAAGATAGATAATTATTAAAATATAAGAAAACTATCTATAATATATCTAGAATACACTTATACTTTTTATCTTGAATAATTATAGTCGAGCGAGATCTAATACAAATTCTTTTATTATGTGAGTGTTTGCCGTTTGCTGAACTGATGGCTGTGAATGTGGAATGGTTCTATCGGCATAACATTTAAAACATAGAATTTCAGGATTCAAGGACAAGAAATCCTTGCAAGAAATCTGGTCATGTGGGCCGAGGCCCGACGGTGGAGGATTAGCCACGTTACAGACTTGAAAAGGCTTCACAATATTACCCCGTCATTATTCGAGAATAACAAAGGAAACATAAGTGTTGCATTTGTGGGGGTAATGCCAGTATTGGGCAAGAGAATTGCCGTCTAATTAGACGGATCCATCGACCTGATCGAAATTATCTCCAACTATGGAGAAAAATCTCGGGTTCCATATTAAAATCTCGGTCATCTGTAAATAATTGTACATAATCAGCCTTTGGACCCTTTAGAAAAAAAGAGAATATGTCCTTGGGATCTGATGCCCCCTGCCTATGTGCATAGGTTCGCAAGAAAAGAAATAGGGTTCCCACTTCCCAGAAGGCATGAGCCATTGATGGGGGTCACCGAGAGTTCAAGCTTGGTGTTTTTGTTAGCTACCAGACTGTGTCTTATCAGATCCATTGTGTATCGCAGTGATCGTGGGCCTCCATTTCCAAGAGAGAGGGCCCATCCATAATTAGGGTTGCAAATGAGCCGATGAACAGGTCGTTAGACTGCTCGACAAGACTTCGACTTGACTCGTTTATTTAGTTAAATAAATAAGTTAGAGTAAACGCGTCAAACTTGAACACAATCGAGTTCGACTCGATTATGTTCATGAATAAGTTCGTTCAAGTACTCGTTAACAACTCGTCTTAATACTCGCCAAGAGCTCGTTTAAATACTCATTAAGATCTTTTAAGAGCATTGATTTAATTATTCATGAACATTCTTAATTAATAAGATACTTAATATCTTGTAAAATTTTCTATCAAATAATTAAGGGTGTAAACAACTTATTACAACCATAGTTTAGCCCTGAGGTTATATATTTAAATTAAAAAAACTAAATTAAATATATACCTTGGATTCATTGAGCTCGCAAGTTACTTGATACTCGACTAGAACTCGTTTATTATCTAAATGAACTAAGTTCGAACAACTATGATAAAGATTCGGTTCGAACTCAAACTCGAACTCGATTAAAATTAATCAAATTAAATTTAAATGAAGTAAAACTGGATTCGACTCGGCTTGTTTGTACCCCCATCCATAGTTCTATATGACTTTTACAGCAGTTGTGGATGGGGAAGGGATGGCGTTCTGCATGCTTTGCATTTTAGCAGGGCAGGTGAGAGAGAGAGAGAGAGGACACATTCAAAGTTTCAGAACAGCTGAGGAGCAGGTGGATGGTGATGGTCCTGACGGAAATGGGGACGGAAGCAAAGTAAGTTAGAGATAACCTCATACCTGACAGCAAATCTGAACTCGTCAAAGCCGGTAGAGGCTACTAAATTTGTTACGGTGGGCGTAGAACTCGTCAAAAAGACAATTAAAAATGTGATTTTGACTACGTTCTGCAGAGCCCAACATTAGCTGTTCTGCATCCATGACAATTGTCGTCGTCTAGCGAAGAAGAAAATTCATGGAGGGATAATACCTAGCGAAGAATAAAAACATTATAAAAATAAAAAAAATAGCAACCATCCGATCCAATGATAGGCGCCGGTGCACGCGTGCAGGTGCGCGGCATGTCACTCGGACCCATGCAAAACGCGCGCATTCGCACGGGCACCTTCCGCGCGGAAAGATTTCTCTCTACGCAAAGCCCATGTTCTCTTTTTTTCTATATATTTTTTCATCGTTGGATGTTCATTCTAGGGCCTTGAATTCAATGCGCTCCCGGCAGATTGGATCACCGCCCTATATATGTATCAATATTATATATAGTTTGGATGGATCCAAAGATATCAATCGAGTGAGTTAATTTGTGGTTCAGTCCAACTCAGTTCATATTAGTATTCATTATCAATTTACGCACATAAAATCAGACGGCTAAGATTGAATGCCTCAAGATATGATGATGCAAATTAACACGAGGATAGGATCAAAACAATGTATATGGTTTAACTGCACTATAGCACTATATATATATAAGAGGCGAATATAACGCGTCACGAGGCGTATCTAACTAGATGCGTCCCATCTGAAAACCTTCTTTCTAATTTTTTTTTTTAAAATAAAAATTTTAAATTTTTTTAAAACATACAAATACCCCCATCTATTTTGTTTTCCATCTCTTTATATTCAATTTTCACCATTAGATCGAAAAATTTAACTATAACCATCCAATCAAATGTGTCATTGTTTAGGGGATCGAAATTAAAACTCCAAGAGATAAGATCAACCTTTAGGGATAATCTAATAAATTTTTTTATTTTTTGACTATTTTTTTAATATTTTTAGATGTTAGTTTTTTATATATATCCATCCAACGGTTTTGGTTGATGATCAAGATCGTATGGTGACAATAAAAGTCTAAGAGATGAGATCAACTTTAAGGAGTCTATTTAAATATTTAAAAATTTATGAAAACTTTTATTTTTATTGTTTACAATGAAAAAGTAGATTTTAGAGGGGGCACATCTAACTTAGAGGCATCCTGGTATAGACACAAAAATATTGAATATAGGAAGCTGTAAAAGGCCCAAAAGGCTAATGGGATGTTTGGTTATGAATTGGATGACTATAAGATGATATTGGAATTAATAGAAGATGTCTAACTATGCTTTATGCTTTATAAATTTTGATTTCATACACTACTAAGGTGCATTGCCATAAGAAATTTAATGTAGTCTCTGTTAAAAATGTTATAGTTTAAACTTTTAGCCTTTGACTCCCTCTATTCGCCCTTCTCCTCCCAAACTCACTTTCCCCTTCAAGTGCCCTCCTATGCACTCCTTTATTATGATTCTATTATGAATTTTAATATTAAATTTTATAAAGAGATAATTACGTATATTATCTTGATAAAATAAGATTATAGATTTATCTTTTTTATTTTAATACTATTATAAATAATCTTGCTACGTTTCAATACTTACAAAAATACCTTTATGGTTAACTTCATTTAAGTACTTGAATGAATCATAGTTTGTCATATCATACTGAATTGTCCTAACTTGTATGGGTCAACTTATATCTAGACGAGTCTCATCTACTAGCACATATCAAGTCAAATCGGATCGTGCCCGACTCATACATGCATAATAATTATTTTTAATAGAATTTTTTTCATGTGATAATTAAAAGTATATTTCTTATATCAATCGATAGGGTACATTTCTCTAAATATGGTTGGAACTCGATCATTAGTTTTAAAGTTTCCTTGGCTTGGCTCATGCGAGTCTGATCGAATCGAATTGGTATTATATTGTATATGAGAAGATATGATCTGATATAGATGGTAAACATTGAAATGAATGTTCTTTTTTAAGCGTTAAATTTAGTGTTTAGACAAAAATACTCCTACAAAAATGTGTTTTTTTTATTGGCATGTTGCACCAAAGAGAGAAAGAGATGGAAAGAGAGAAAAATAGAATTTAGGAAAGAATAAAGATACTTTAGATACTTTTAATTCTAGTTAAATGTTAACCATGGTTAAATAAGATATATTTAACTTTAGTTAAAGCTTAATCATGATTAGATAAGAGAGATTTAACTTTAATATCTCTGATCTAACTCTAGTTACCATTAAACTAAAGTTAAATAGTTTAACAAAATGCTAATAAATGGCAATGGCGGGGACATTTTTGCAAAAGTTGACATGCAGCAAGGTTATTAAAAACAAAGCAGAAATCAGAGAGAGAAAAGTATACCTTCATTCTTAACAGTGTTATATATGTAATTATTCTTTTTACAAACCTCAAGCTTATTAATATGAAATCTGATGTTATATCAAAACTGGTACTTCAATCAAGCAGAACACAAGATAGTATTTTTTACGAACAAGATGATCTTGGTTCTTCACATCTGTGAATTATGGGTGCTTTTGGCATTCAGGTTTCCGTAAAGAACATAAATTGTTGAGAAGATGGCAGCAAAGCAAGATCCAGAGAGTACAAATTAACGCGCGTGCTCGGGCGGCGGCCATGCTGCAAAAACTAGGTGCAGCCGTGCAGGTTGTAGGAAAATGCGTGGCTTCCTTTCCAAGGGAAGTTGATGTCTCCTTTACTAGGTGGCTGAAGAGGAAGAGAAAGGGAACCGAGTGATTCGTACTAATCTGTCTTTAACCTATAGAATATGAAACGATAGCAGATAGGAATCCTCTGCTGTTGTATATAAATATGATAAAACATCTTTTATATGTATAACAATAGGAGAACAAGGTACCACGTTAACTGGTTATTTCCTTCAGCTTTAAAGTTACCAACCAACATCAACACTGGATAGGGACCATAAGCAAGGAGATGGCAACGGGAGACAAGTAAAAAATCTGCGAATTCACTGAGAAAGGGCTGTCCTTTGGTGGCACTCCTGCGTGATGCAACATCAAACAAGTCAGAGGCATTCTCTTCTTTATAAAACATGTCAATGAGGGCCTCCAAAGATGCCCAGTTTCAAAAACTTTAAAGAAAGGGGAGAGGGTCTTGGGGCAGAAAAGACAATAGAAAGATGGATAATAGAGATTCTTAGCATGCATTAGACCTTTGAAGAATGCAGAGGAAGTATAGTTGTATCTTTGGGAGTGGCCATGGAGTCATCATGGTCATGTAACAAACTCGACAAAGCAAATTTCCCTTCCTCTGATCCAAGGAAAAGTAACCCTGTCATGATCTAACAATCAAGCAACAGTAAAGGGTGGGCTTTCGTTGTAAGGTTTGCGGGATCGGAATAGCGCAGCCAAAAAAGAATACAAAAATTTTTTCTGTCCCGCGAACTCTCTCGTGATTGTTTGTCCGATTCAATAGAATACAAAAATAAATCTAAGAGAAAAGATTCTCACTGTACAAAGATAAGGAATCTCTAAAACCCGATGCTGAATCTACGCGATGTACAACCTCTAGACATAGTATCTATATGGATCCTTGCGTGGACGGCTTCTCCTTCTCGCTCTCAATGCCAACACGACGACCACCACCACCATCCACAGAGGGAGAGAAGAGGATGGCCAGGAGAGAGGGAGAGATAGGGGATGGCCAGAGGAGAATCCACGTACTGGTTAAGATTTTTCTCAAGTCTCACAATTATATATATTATCTTCAATTTTTTACAAAAATCTATATAATATATAAAATTCTCATTAAGTCTTGTCTCATGAGAACCCTTATATGTGTAACCCTCTAGACCCGACAATCAATCTAGTTGCAGGCCCATTTATCTTAAAATATCTTTTAAGATTAATTTAATTTATTTATCATTTTATGATCAAATGAATTAATCAATTATCACATAATCGTTTATTCAATGGACCTTCTGATCACAAATGGCACCAAACAACACCTCGTTATCCAAGATGATGTTAGGGATCATCATCCCACTATCGACACCTGTATGTGAACAGATTATCGTACAAAATTAATCATTTGCCTACGCAAGTGTAATAATAATAATGGAGTATGATTAACTGTCAAACTCGTTAATCACTAAGTGTGTTAGTCGTTCAATGTAATATTATCGGAAAACTCCTTATCCGATAATCCCATTAACCCTGGCCAGGGATTTTGTTGAGCATAAACAACTGTAGACGATTTCGTCTTGACAACTCAATCACCTTGGCACAGATTCCACTGCTAACGGTCACTTGAATATTCAGACACAAATATTTTGCATCCTTAATCAAGAGCCAGAAAACAGTTGTCCTCGTACAAGGTGTCCTTGGTGTCTCATGTTAAAGGACCTACTATAACACAGAATGTCCTGATTTGACAATTAAAATCATCCAAAATTTTTAAAGCACTCTCATCATATGAGTAGACACAATATGTGTCAATCTATCCAAATGCTCAATGTCCAGTTCATGCACTCTATGACTAAGAACAAGTTAGGACATGTTTATAGAGGATTACTCTTATTAGTACAACTTGTGATTTAATCCTCATTGCATAGGTCCATGGAGATCATATACATATCAAGTAATTAAATTCACACACACACACACACACACATACACATATATATATATATATATATGAGAAATACCATTTATTATTGAGAAAGAATGCAAGAATTAAGTCAGTTGCGTCTAATATGATTGTCTTAAGACACCCTAACTCCTTCATTCTTCCATTTAGGCTACAGTCAATCACTTACATGTTTGATCCACATCCTATGTTAGTGACGTTCAAATACTTCATGTACCAAAGGCTTTGTCAGTGGGTCTGTAATGTTATCCCTAGATGAAACTCGTTCCATAATAATATCTCCTCAAGCAATCATTTCTCGGATCAAGTGAAACTTCCGTATGATATACTTCGACCTTTGATGAGACCTGAGTTCTTTAACTTGCGTTATAGCCCCATTGTTGTTGCAAAATGAGGGCACTAGATCAGAGATACTAAGTACAATCTCGAGATTAGTGATAAATTTCTTCATCCAGATCACGTACTTTACTACTTCTAAAGCTACTATGTACTCTACCTTAGTAGTAGAATCAGCTTTCTTGCTATGTTTGGAACTTTTCTAACTCAACATTCTACCATGCAGAGTAAAGATATATTCTGATGTAGATTTATTGTCATCATGATCTAATTGAAAGTTAAAATTTGTGTATCTCACAACTTTCAAATCAAACCCTCCATAAATAAAAAACATATCCTTAGTTTTTCTTAAGTACTTAAGGATATATTTCACTGCTATCCAATGTTGTGGATCCGGATCAGCATCAATCTACTGACTATGTTTAAAATATTTGCCACATCAGGCCTAGTACATAGCATCAGGTATATGAGAAACCTAATAGCCGAAGCATAGGGTACCTCACTCATGTATTCTCTCTCCTCAGATATCTTTAATGACATATTCTTAGATAGATAGATTCCATGCCTCATCATAATGAGACCTCTTTTGAAATCTTGCATGTTAAAGCTTTTAACAATTGTGTCTATGTACATAGACTGAGACACTCTAAACATCTTATCAGATCTATTCGTATGGATCTTTATCCCTAAGATATACGATGCTTTTCCCAAGTCTTTCATGGAGATTAGTTGACAATCAACCTTTCACAAAGGATAACATTCCTACGTCATGCCCAATGAGTGTAATGTCATCAACATGAAGAACAAGAAAGATCATTGCGCTCCTACTGACTTTTTTGTACACATATAGTTTGTCTTCATTCTTAACGAAATCATAAGATTTGATTGTTTCATCAAATCTCATGTTCCAACTACGAGATGCTTGCTTCAATCTACAAATGGATTTTTGTAGCTTGCACACTTTATTTGGAAATTCTATAGATATAAAACCTTGAGGTTGTATTATAAGCACCTCTTCCTCCAACTTTCTATTAAGAAAAATTACTTTCACTTCCATTTACCGGATTAAGTAATCATAGTGTGCTACTATTTGTTGCCCGAGGCTAGACTAACCCATAGGAGGAGTGAATGGGTAAATAAAAATTTAGGACTAAAAACTTAAATGCGGAAGCTTAAATATATACAGAATAAGATGGAAGAAAGAAGCAATCACACAAAATAACTACACACAGAATTTATATTGGTTCGGTCTATCCAGACCTACATCCAGTCCCCAAGCAACCAGTTGGGATTTTCACTTCACAAGGAACTGACCCCTTGCTGGTCAATCAACACACAAGGTACTGACCCATTGCTTGTCTTACAATACACAAGGTATTGACCCCATGCCAGTTTTACAACACCCAGATTCAGTTGGTCTTCCCTTTAATTTACTAAAGGGGAACAACCACCTATCTGCAAACACATCTACTCTTCTACAAATAGGAAAAGGAACAACCAATGCGCTAAAATAAATGAGAGTGATTGTTTCTCAACAGCCAAATGTTTTTCTAAAAGAACACAACACAGATCAAGACAATAAATAATGAAACAGTAGAGAACATTGGTCTTAATCTGAGGAAGATCTTCAAGAACTTGTGGAAGGGAATGTTGGAGCAGGGCTCTTAAAATCTTCACACAAGGCTATTTGCTAGGCATTTAGGCTTAGCTCTCTCTCTCAAAATCACTTATGCTCAGTGGTATAGATTTGTCAATGCTTGATGCTTGGATAGATTACTTCTTTCTGGTGAAGATCTTCTATTTATATTGGTCTTCAAAAATCTACCTGTTAAATTGATGAAAAAATATATGCCAAATTCCCACTTGAGTCTAAGTTTGAATTTCCCAGAGACAAAACAGAGAGATAGAGTATTCTTGGACTTCTGTTCGAGATAGTTGAATTTGTCCTTAAAAGTTTTCCCGAGTGCAGAATCTGCTTCTTAGAAGCATCCTACACAAACACTTTAAACACAAGAAGGAAATTAGCTTTTCTTTACCTTGTGTCAGTTAGTTAGCAGAAGTCTATGAAAAGATATTGACTAAACAACTTTTTGGTCTAATCAGACAAAGATGAAAAGTAAAGCAAAGAGCTATAAGAAAATATGTCAATCAGAGATTGGACGCAATTAATGATAGTACAACATGATCGCATCGAAAAGATACACAATCTGTCATATAAAGATATGACAGAGATCTCAGTCAAAAAATATTCATAAAATACATATTGAGAGTATCGGCTAACTAATTTCAAATTTCATTGATAATGGCAATATAGTTAGTAAGTATAATTGATGATGTAATTGTTGTAAGTCATCTACTAATTGAAGTGAGAATTTAGCCGTTAGTCGAAAGTTAAACCGTTAATCACAGTACATACGGCTCTCACTTAGATTAGAGATATGACTAGAGTGAAGGCGCTGATGGATATAGGTGTCATCTAAGCCAATCATAAGGCACCTATTTCAATCTGGTTCACTAATAAATGGCATTAAATTCATTATGTTGATTGGCATATTTATATTTGCGCATAATGAAGTCCATGAATATGTGCAATAGTCATCAGATTATGATGAGATCATAATAATGAGACTGATGACTTATAAACGCATATTCTCAATTGTTCCTAGTCGTAGGATGTTTGAGAAGGACATCAAACATCCGGTTAGACTAGTACAGGTTATTCCAGCTCATATAATAAGGGTGACTGATCTCGTTAGTTACTCGTGTGGAGACACAATGGTAAACCTGTAGGTGCTCATTGGAGAATGAGTTCACTGAACTGATCCGACATGAATCGCCGAATGGTAATTTACCTGACTGTCAATCGGCTTGATTCATCGTCACAGTGGCGTGGTTGATCCTTGGACTTGAGACACCAAAGACACCTTGTCAGTAGATTTCTAAACTTTGACCTTGACCTACGAATCCCTATCCACGGGATCTTTAATAGTCAAGGATCGGATCCAGCGGAAGACCTTCGAAGGTGATTGTGTGTTCAATAAAAGATCGTTCGCTCTCAGGTAACTGGAGAGAGAATGCTCTAGAATAGATCCGCAGGAGTTTCTGGCCAGAGCAGAAACAATATCAGAAAAGAGGTTTTTGGATATTGTTCAGAGGAGTCTGATTCAAGTGAGTTGACCATCTAGGGTTTGACAGTTGACCATAGCCTAGGTTAACTCGAGAGCATTGTGCGTACGAAGGATTATAGCCACGCGGTAACTGTGGACGGACATGTTCCATGAGTGGGTTGCTGAACCCCATTACCTTCCGGGATCATGCAGTGTTATTCGTTACCCAACTTGATTAGAAGTCCGACCGAATTTACATACGATGTTTATTCGGTTAAGTAATTAGTTAATATCTAGATATTAATTAACTACAATAAATCAATAACTAGTTATTGGACTTAACGGGCTGAAAACCGGACTGGTTAATGGGCCTAGAGGGTCACACGCAATAAGATTCTCGGTCGGTGGTACATAAGTGGGATTTATATTAATTCGGAGACTTTTGTGAAAAGTCACGCTGACTTAATATATATATGCACTGTTGAGAAATCCTGGGCCAAGCTCCAAAGTTTTCCCATGCTGGCCGTCATCCCTCCTTTCTCTCTCCTCCTCTGGGCGCCCTATTCGAGGCGCCGGGATTGTCTCCGTCTCCGCCGCGCGTGATTCCCGAAAGTCGGGAATTCCCGTCGGCGGGTTTTCGACAATCGTTGCGGCGACGGATCTTTAGCGAGCGAGCTGATACGGACGAGGGAGCGAGGATGAACCACCGCAGAGGATCGCGTGGATACCGCTGGAGGCCAGACGCTTGTACGGCTTGCGGCATCGCCTCGACAGAACCGAGACGGAAGCGGATTCGAATCCGCTCACGGTAATCAAATTTCGACCCGGTTTTCGGTTTGCGTTTTTCGTTCCGAATCGGATCAGCGGGCATCGGGCGGGATTTATTTTATTTGTCGTTTCCGCTGCGTTCTTCGCATCCTGCCCGGATCTCAACAGTGGTATCAGAGCCAGGTTCCGCTCTGATCCGCTTCGGGACGACGAAAATTATTGTTCTAAAATTATTTCCATGCAATGATTCGTTATTCTCTGAGAAATTGTTCATGTGGTGAACATTAAATATTATATTTAATTTTTCATGAAGAAAACGAATTTAATTTTGGGGTTTTTCGTCGTGTTCTTCATAAAGATGAAGAACCGATCTTTGTTGTCTTCGAAATACCTTCGATGGAGTTTGGCCACCTTCATGGTAGAGATTGGTATGGCCGACAGTCTCTGCAACTCCCTAAGACCTCTGGTAGGCAGTGGTAATCGGAGGAGTACCCCCCTTTATCTTTGTTTTTTCAAATGTTGGAAGAGAAAGGGGAGGAAGCCAAGGGACTAAACAGTCCGAACCGGCGGTTTTTGGTGGCCACCGGCGGCATAAAGGGTCGCCAGCCGGTGACCACCGGTGCCGGGGATGAAGGGGGTACCCTCCCCCTGCCATTCCGGCCGGTTCCCCGCCACTGGCGCCGGCGGCGGCGCCCCCTTGAAGCCCTGAAAAACCCTAAAAGGAAGGGGCGGGCGAAGTGCTGCCTGGGCGCCCGAACCGGCCGGCCCCACGCCGGCTCAACTGGGGGGGGGGGGGGGGCTGGGCGCGGCTCGGGCGCACCAGGTACATGACCTGACCCGGCCAGGATGCACCGAGCCCAGGTGCACCATGGCTCGAGCCAAGCCAGGTTCTGATGGACCTGAGCCCGAGCCTTAATGGGCTTGGCCCATTTAAACCCAAATTTTTAATTTTTCATTCCGAAACCCCATATTTAAGCCCAATTAACCCCTTATTACAGGTTATTTAACCCTCGTTAACTTGAAATTAAATGATGAATCATATTTAAAATTTGTTTTATGTATTGATTCATTATTTTAAGTTATAGAGGGAATTGACTTAAGATGTGTTCTTTAATCAAATAATTAGAAGTTAATTTTGAGATATAATCTTGATATTTAATTAACAAGAGTTGTTAATTACTTTTAATTATGTAATAATAGAGCTAAGTAAGATATGATCTTATATATAGTGGGGTTTATGTGTTAAGATATGATCTTAATTTTTTTTTTTGACAATTGTTGTTAATACATTTTTATAAGTGATTAATAGGGTTCATTAAGATATGATCTTAAATTAATGTTAACAAGTGTTGTTATTAATTATTAAGATATGATCTTAATATAGGGGTTAATAATTTAAGATTTGATCTTTAATCTTGATTACTATTAATTTAGTAATAAAGGGGATTTTAATTTAGATTTGATCTAAATATTTAATTGATAAGTGTTGTTAATTAATCTTTAAGATATGATCTTGTAACTAATTAACAAATGTTGTTAATTATTTTAGCGATTAGATCAATATTATGGTTTTAAAATTAATTCATAAATGTTGTTAATTTTATTTTAATTACTGAATAAATAATCATAATTTCTTAGCAATTGTTGTTAGGAAATTGTTTTATAATTGAGGGACACTTAATAATAGTTATTAAGTGTTTAATTGACTAATTTTGATGTGTTAATTAATTCTTGAGAATTAACCCTTAATAATAATTATTAAGGATTCATTTATTTATTTTAAAACTCTCAATAATAGTTATTGAGATATTTAATTATTTCTCTCAAGAATCTCTCAATTATAGTTAATATTGATATAATCTACTTGAAATTTGATCTTTTATAAATGTTATTAAAAGATTAAATTAAGTCTAAGATGTTAGACTATTTTAACTAGAAATATTCTAATTATTATTCTTAATAATTGTTATTGAGAAATAAGATTGAATAAAAGGGGTTTATTAACAAGGAGTTGTTAATGAATAATAATTGGAATTATTAATTCTTTTATAAGTGTTATTTATGAATTTTTAATTCTATCTAAATGTTAGATTGTTTCGCATTAATAATTGTTATTAATGTAATTTAATATTAATCTAAGTGTTAGATTAATTAATTTAGAATTGTTCTAAATTTTGCATGGAATATTTTAGAATTTTAATTTTAGCTTTGTGTGCACATGTTGATGTGTTTAATGCTTTAAATTAGATTTATTGCTTGTTAAAAAATAAGATTTTCGAAAATTCAAATTATCTAATTTTGATTGGTGCTCAGGTTTTAAGAAAACCAAAATTATTATTTTTCAAAATTTTAGCCTTCATATGATGTGTTATATCATGAGTGGATGGTTAAAATTTGTGGTGGTCATAGACATGCACTTAGTTAAATTTCATATCATGTGATGGTGTGTTATTATGTGGAATGTTATGGGATGTGATGTACATTAATTAAGTTTTAATTAATGAGGCCTGCGTGTCTCCCTCTCTTTCTCATTCTATTGTAATTCTATCTCCCTCTGTCATTGTACTCGGCCATAAGACTTTCTCTTACAATTTATTTGTATTTGAAATTGTTTCAAAAATAAATATTATTTGTATTTGATCGCGCCGGCCGAGGAGAGGCGAGGATGATCCACAAATGCAACCAGGAAGGCAACAGGAGATGAGATCACCAGTGGCTATGTGTTTGCATGTTTATATTATATAAATGTTATATAGTTTTGGTGATTAATTGTTTGGCTCTAGTTAATCACCGCGCTGTCTATGACCACATAATGAACATGTATAGATGATGCATGCTTTTAGTTATTGATTATGAATCGATTGCTAATATCTAGGTATAGTTAAATATATTTGATATATTTATAACTATCACCTAGGATGAGACCAACTTAATATAAACAAAACCTTCAATATAAAGTCTAAGCCGGAGCGCAAGTCATTGAGAATGCACCGCGTGGCTCTCCATCAATATAGTTTTTAGAACTTGATTTAGTGATGGCATTTTCTATGTGTTTACCCGAGATCTGCCACCATCTGATGAAAGGACTATTAACTATGGCATCTTGATGCCTTGAGATTGGAATAGAGGAACCGTGTAGTTATCCTTGAGTTTATCCGGGAGCTGCATTCTTACTCTACTCTGTCACGTATTGATGGTAAAGCTTAGACCACGTATAATGGTCTACTGTGTTTACCCGGGACCATTAAAGACTTAGGAGCCGAAATAAGATCGGATATTGCAAGGAGTTGCAATTACCATGAGATGGTTGCTCTAAGATAATGGTATGATACTATGTGTTTACCCGAGGTCATATTGTGTTTCATGGAGATTCTGATCCTCACTAGGAGACCGTCGGAGTCTCCCGTTCTGTATACCTGAAGATTATACAGTCCGTCGAAAAATAATTCAAGATAAAAGACCATAATTGAATTATAAGAACTATCTGCTTAAATCACATTATTTCCTTCGATCACTAATATGCCATCTGTAAGGACTTAGGTTTTCGGATCCGGTTTTCAGGGTCGGACCCTGTAGTTCAGGCCCTAGTGGGGCTGAGACTCTGTTATGTTTCGCATCGAGCGGGCTCGACGCGGTTTAAACGGCGTCCAGCATTGCAGACGCGTTTTAATTTGTGCCACGTGGGTGCCACGTGGGCTGGCTTTGGGCCGCGAGAGTACGGCCCTGTCGTGTCGTCTGAACGGCGTCCGCGAGGGACGACGCCTTTCAGACTGCGACCCGGGGTTGTCAGTGTATGGCGCCAGTCTTGTCGTCTGAACGGCGTCTTGGATGGACGACGCGTTTCAGAGTTCTGTCAGAGCGGCCCGTCATGTCAACTGATAGGCGTCCGTACAGCTCGACGCGTTTTAGCCAGTTTCTGGTTAACCCCACGAATCCTCCTTCCTTTCCCTCATTTCTTCCTTCTCCCTCTCTCTCCTCCCTTCCTCCGGCGATTCTGGCGACGCCTCCTTTCCCTCCCTCTTTTCCTCCCACCATTTCATCTCTCCCTCCACTCCATCGACCTCCTAACTCCCACCACTACCACCACCACCTCCTCCGCGGCGTTTTCTCTCCGGACAGCGGCCGACGTCCCGGTGGAGTAAGGACGACCTCGGCGGTACCGGCGGCGGCGTGGGGCGAGACGGGTGGACGGCTTGGAGCTTGGAGGAGTTCAAGTAACTGGTAGGGTGACTATCCCCAGTGCATTTTCGTTTAAAAACTATGTTTTCCAGCATTTGAAGCATGCTTTGGGGTGCTTTTTGGGGTGAAAACGCTAAGTGCATGTATGAGAAATTGGGTGTTCTAATGGGTAGATGGATTCTCCTCCTTCCCCTCTATGTTTTGTGTCTTTTCTACGCGTTTTGAGGGAGAAATCCCACCTCGAGGATTGAGGGAAGAAAGGAGAGAACCTGTCTGTCGGGGCTAAATGGCGTCGAGGTGAAGCGACACCTTTAAGAAAGGCGGCGCCCACACACGACGCAATTTAACCCATTAACAGACCCTGTTCCCGGACTGATAAGCATCCAGGGACAATGACGCATTTTCAATAGGCGACTGGCGTCGACGACGCGTTTTAGTGAAATCACCTCATTTTCCTGTCCCTGTTACCAGTCGCTAAAAGGCGACGAGGGACAGCGACGCCTTTCAAAAGGCGGCTGCTTGTAGCGACGCGTTTTGCGCCAAGTTCTGTGGCCGAGTTTCTGTGAACCAGTTTAGGAGACTTGAAAAGACAGAATCACACTAATTCATGTCATTAAAACATGTTACACGGTTAGACAGTTGTTTAATTAGTTAAATGCATGCTTTAAATTATACTCTATGGTGATGGATTCATTGAAACCGGATCGTACGCATGGTGTTGCATGCGACCGTGGACTTCTTACTGTGCTGTGTTTTGAGCTACTGTGGACCTAGAGTGACAGTTGTAGCGCTTTATCACCCTGTGCTGGTGTGGGTGGAGCACAGCACCGGTGTGGGTGTGGCAGGGTGACGCCTAGTGTGAGAGGGTCACCTGGTGAACCCCGGGGTTAGCTAGTACCGGTGTGGGTGTGGTACCTTTGGAGTGTCACTCGTGCTAAGGGAAGGAGTAACCACCTGAGCCAGTTAGGCCGGAGTAGCTAGAGTGCTATCCGAGGGGTTACTGTTTGGTCTCAGCGGGTCGGTGTTTTCCCCACCTTCGTTTGTGTGGTTGGCGTGTTCTACCGAGACGTTGGTTGTGGATTTCCTGGTAGACTGGTTTTAGAAATATGCATGTTAAATATATTTCGAATGCATGTGATTCATATCGAGATTTAGGAAGTAGTAATTACTGCTTTACTTGTTCACTGGACTTTTAGCTGCATTTTACACTTGTGGGTGTGTAAGTGGGCAGTGGGGATCGAAGGATCCCTACTGAGTCTTTTCGTTGAGACTCACCCCTGCGGTTTTCAGGTGAGGACTCTAGGCAGACTTAGCGAGGGGTGTGCTGCTGTGTGTCGCGCGCCGTCAGTTGTTGTTCCGGGGTATGCCCCGACGTAGTTGTTATCTTTATTCCTGGCCTATATGCTTAATTATTTCTTTTCTGTTGGAGTATGTAATTATTTGCTGTATCGAGTCGCATTGTAATAACTTTTAATTCCTGCTTTTTCCTTTCAATTCAATGCGATGTGAATGTTTAGCTTAGTTTATTATTTATTTCCCAGACTTACTTAGATCCTGGTTTGGTTCCAATTAATGATTCGGTACCCATTTAGTAATCGGATCCCCGATTATAGGGTGGCGGGTCGTTACAGTTGGTATCAGAGCATTCGGTCTGGCAAATAAATGAATAACTAGGTTAAATGTCGTGAGTCTGGCAAATAATTACATTATCCCGTACAGGCACGGCGGTAGCATAGGTTTTAGGTTTCTAATTAGTACTTTTCGATTTTGTGATTGTAGGCGATTATATGGCTCCTAGGAAGAGGATGTCGGTTATTAGAGAGCGGGGAGATGTCCCTAGTGGATTTGAGGCCGGTAGGCCGAGTGTAGAGCAGTTCATGGAGGTTATGATGGGCACGATGGCTAGATATCAGACCCGAGACCCTAGTGAGAGTTCCAGTGCCCGGGGAGGGTCTTCAGCTGCACTAGAGAGATTCCTGAAGCTGAGGCCACCTCATTTCACCGGTCGTCCCGACCCTGATGAGGCTGTTCACTGGTTGAGGGAGATGGAGAAGACTTTTGATACTATGGACTGTGCGGCAGTTGAGAGGACTCCTTTAGCTACCTTCATGCTGAAGGATGATGCCTACGATTTGTAAGGATCGAGGCTTTCGGATCCGGATTTCGGGTCGGACCCCGTTGTTCTAGTCCTAGTGAGGGGCGGAGGTTCTAAGTCGAATCGCGTCAGGACCTCGAGACGCGTTTTAAACGGCGTCCACCGTGGCAGACGCGTTTCAGGATCTGCCACGTGGGTGCCACGTGGGCTGACCTTGCGCCGCGAGAGTCCGGCCCTGTCAGGTCGTCTGAACGGCGTCCGTGTGGGTCGACGCCTTTTAGACTGCGACTCTGGGTGTGTCAGAGTACGGCCCTGACAAGTTGTCTGAATGGCGTCTGTGTAGGACGACGCGTTTTAGAATCTGTCAGAGCGGCCGTCATGTCACCTGATAGGCGTCCGTAGATGTCGACGCGTTTTAGCCAGTCTCTGGTTAACCCCGCGAGCCCTCCTTCTTTCCCTCATTTTCTCCTACTCTCCTTCTCTCCTCCGGCGACCGGCGGCGATTTCTTCCTCCTCCCTCTTTTCCTCCCACCATTTCATCTCTCCCTCCACTCCATCCTCTACCTAGCTCCTACCACTACCACCTCCACTTCCACCGCGGCGTTCTACTCTCCGGACGGCGGCCGACATCACGGTGGGGCTAGGACGACCTCGGCGGTACCGGCGGCGACGTGGGGCGAGACAGGCGGACGGCTTGAAGCTTGGAGGAGTCCGAGTGTCCGGTAGGGTGACGTTCCCCATAGCGTTGTGTTTAAAATCATGTTTTCCTCGTTATACATGTGGTAGATCTTCGATTTTGGGGGGGGTTAGAATGAGCATGTTTAGGATCTCTATGGGGGTGTTTGCCTATAGATTGTATTGCTCCTCGTTTCCCTCCATTTTTGATGATTTTTGGGGTTCTTTGGAGTTGAAAAGGGAGCCCTCGGGCTTAGGGCGATTCTGATTCCTGGGGTTGAAAGACGTCGTGCATGGACGACGCCTTTTTGAAGGGCGTCGTGACAGGAATCGCTTGACAGATACTCTGCCAGGTCGGGGATCCTGTGGCTAAAAGACGTCTTGGGTAAACGACGTGTTTTCGAATGGCGTCAGGCATCCACGGCGCCTTTTAATCGCAAAAATCCCCTGGTTAAGGCCTTGGAAATTCCGGATTTTCGTGTTGTATGGCGTCTGAGGATGTCGACGCCTTTTAAACGGCGTCCGTTGGTGTCGACGCCTTTTAAGGCCAGATTCTGAAGACTGATTTATATAAACTTGTACATGGGGCTTGAATGGCGTGGACCTCGGTCGACGCGATTCAAGACAGAATCCCACTAATTCATGCCAGTAAAACGTGTTCATACTGCTAGATAGTTGGTTAGCACATGTTTTAGTGCACCCGATAGAGATGGATTCCTCGTGATCGGATGGTTCTATGTGTGTTATACGATCGCGGACTTTTCACGTGACCGGATCGTACAGTGCTGAGTTTTGGTGGTTTTGTGTTACTGTGGACCTGGAGTGACATTGTAGCGATTTATCACCCTGTGCTGGTGGGGGCGTGAGCACAGCGCCGGTGGGGGCGTGGGCGGGGTGACGCCTAGTGAGAGAGGGTCACCTGGTGAACCCCGGGGTCAGCTAGTACCGGTGTCGGAGTGGTACATTC
This sequence comes from Zantedeschia hybrid cultivar, assembly GCA_030544215.1. Lineage (NCBI taxonomy): Eukaryota > Viridiplantae > Streptophyta > Magnoliopsida > Alismatales > Araceae > Zantedeschia > Zantedeschia hybrid cultivar. Next base: position 39,158,283 of record JARZZO010000011.1, on the reverse strand, counting down.
GGAGAGTCACTCATGCTGAGGGAAGGGGTAGTCACCTGAGCCAGTTGGGCCGGAGTAGCGAGCGTGCTATCCGAGGGACTGCTCCTTGGTCTCAGCGGGTCGAGGTTTTCTCACCGTTGTTTGTACGGTCGGCGAGTTCTATCGAGACGGCAGTTGTGGGTTTTCTAACGGTTGGTTTAGAATGTGCATGTTTATTATATTTCGACTGCATGCGTTCTCACGTAGAGAATTAGATATTATACCTGCCACTACACTTGTTACTTTACTGTTAGCTATACTTTACACTTGTGGGTGTGTGCGTGGGCAGTGGGGATCGAAGGATCCCTACTGAGTCTTGTCTTGAGACTCACCCCTGCGGTTTTCAGGTGAGGACTCCCAGCAGACTTAGAGCGGCGTGTGCGGCCGTGTGTTGTGCGTCTTCGGCAGTTGTTCCGGGGTATGCCCCGATGTAGTTGTTATTTATCTTTGGCCTGTATGTTTAATTATTTCCTTCTGTTGGAGAATGTAATTATTTGCTGTATCGAGTCGCATTGTAATAATTTTAATTCCTACACTTTTATTTCAATTCAATGCGATGTGAATGTTTAGCTTAGTTTATTATTTATTTCCCAGACTTACTAGATCCTGGTTTGGTCCCAAATTAATGATTCGGTACCCATTTAGTAATCGGATCCCCGATTATAGGGTGGCGGGTCGTTACACGATTGGTGGACCACTCTGAAGAGTTTGTGTTATGCGGATAGAAGTCTAAGGGAGATTCCATGGGAGACTTTTGTGAAGGAATTTAATGCACAATACTTCCCTAGGCATGTTCAGAGGGCCAAGGAGAGGGAATTTATGGAGTTGACTCAGGGGGGTATGACAGTACTCGAGTACCAGGCGAAGTTTGTTTCGCTTGGGAGGTTTGTGCCTTTCATTTCAGGGGACGAGGAGCGTCGGACTGAGAGGTTTGTGGATGGACTGAGGCTCAGTCTAAGGAACTTTGTGGCATCTCACTGTTGTACAGATTTGGCATCAGCGGTTAGGTGTGCAGCAGCAGTGGAGGCACAACAGAACCAGTCAGCCCGGGAGAGAGGACTGACTGCTCAGGGACCAGCTCGTGGCAGGGGTAAGGCAGCGGCAGCAGCCCCTTCGTCCGGATCGGGATCGTCTTCACTCGGCTCCAGATTCAGGAGATTCTTTCGAGGCGGTGGCAGCAGTAGTGGCAGCAACGGTAGCAACAGACCCAGGCAGGGTCAGCAGAGCCAGTCGGTGTCCAGCGCTCAGCAGGAGTCAGCTCAGAGGCTTCCAGCAGTTTGTCAGCACTGTGGTGGTACTCACGGTGGGACTCAGTGTCCTACTTTTCCTAGGAGGTGTTTCACTTGCGGCCAGCAGGGTCATTTGGCGAGGCATTGCCCGCAGGGGCATGGTCAGGGGCAGGGTTCAGGTGATCAGAAGAAGCCGAGGACCCAGGGTAGAGTTCTAGCTATCACCAGGAAGGAGGCTCGTGCGTCCAACTTGGTGGAAGGTACACTTTCTGTCCTTGGGAACTCTGCACATGTGTTGATTGATTCGGGTGCTTCGCATTCTTTCATTTCTGAGCAGTTCATAGATATTCTTTCTGCACCCGTTGATGAGCTATCTGATGGATTGATGGTAGAGGTTCCTTCTGGGGATTTCATGTTATCTTATAATTGTTTGAGGGATGTTCCCTTGACCATTGAGGGCCATGAGTTACCTGCCCAGTTGGTTGTGCTTGCCATTCGTGACTTTGATATCATCCTGGGCATGGATTGGTTGGAAGCTTATTATGCTGAGGTGGACTGCCACAGGAAGAGGGTGCGTTTCTCTATTCCGGACATCCCGACCTTCTACTTCCAAGGTATTAGGCTCTCTTCTTGAGATATTCTTATTTATGCCTTTAAGGCTCAGAGGTTGCTTGCTAGTGGTTGTGAGGCCTTCCTTGCCTCTGTTGTTGTTTCCGATGTCCCTGATAGTCCCAGTCCTTGGGAGGTGCCTGTAGTGTGTGACTTTGCAGATGTGTTTCCTGAGGAGTTGCCTGGCCTTCCTCCTCAGCGAGAGGTCGAGTTTACCATTGACCTTGCACCGGGTACGGCACCCTTGTCTAAGGCCCCGTATCGGATGGCACCAGCCGAACTCGTTGAGTTGAAGGCGCAGTTGCAGGAGTTGCTGGATAAGGGTTTCATTCGTCCCAGTACTTCTCCGTGGGGTGCTCCAGTTCTATTTGTCAGGAAGAAGGATGGTTCTCTGAGGTTGTGCATTGATTATAGGCAGGTGAACCAGGTGACGATAAAGAATAAGTACCCACTTCCAAGGATCGATGATTTGATGGATCAGCTACAGTCTGCAAAGGTGTTTTCTAAGATTGACCTGAGATATGGATATTATCAGATGAGGATCCGTGAGGTCGATATTAGTAAGACGGCTTTTAGAACTCGGTATGGACATTATGAGTTTTTGGTTATGCCTTTTGGCTTGACCAATGCTCTGGCGGCCTTTATGGATCTGATGAACCGAGTCTTCAAGGCCTATCTGGATCAATTTGTGGTAGTATTTGTAGATGATATTTTAATATATTCTTCTTCTGAGGAAGAGCACGCCACTCATCTTCGGGTGGTGTTGCAGGTCCTGAGAGAGCACCAACTCTATGCCAAGTTTAGCAAGTGTGAATTCTGGCTAGACAAGGTACACTTCCTTGGGCATGTCATTTCTGGCGAGGACATCGTAGTGTATCCAGCCAAGATCGAGGCAGTGATGGATTGGAGCAGGCCAACTTCAGTGATTGAGATCAGGAGCTTCTTGGGGCTTGCAGGTTATTACAAGCGGTTTGTTCAGGGGTTTTCTTCGATAGCGGCCCCCTTGTCAAGGTTGACTCGAAAGGGAGTTCGTTTTGTATGGACCGAGGAGTGTGAGCGGAGTTTCATTGAGTTAAAGACTCGCCTCACTTCGGCCCCTGTGTTGGTGCTTCCATTAGGTTCTGGTGGGTTTGTGGTTTATTTAGATGCGTCTCGTCGAGGTTTGGGTGCAGTTCTAATGCAGCATGGTAGGGTCGTGGCCTATGCTTCTAGGCAGCTAAAGAAGCATGAGGAGAACTATCCCACCCATGATTTGGAATTGGCAGTTGTAGTATTTGCACTGAAGATCTGGAGACATTACTTGTATGGAGAAAAATTTCAAGTCTTTACTGATCACAAGAGCCTGAAGTATGTGTTCACACAGAGGGATCTGAATTTGAGGCAGCGTAGGTGGATGGAATTCATCAAGGATTATGACCTCGACCTTTCTTATCATCCGGGCAAGGCGAATGTGGTGGCAGACGCCTTGAGTCGGAAGACGGTCGTGTCATACCTTATGATTCGAGAATGGAGATTATTTGAGCAGGTTGTGGAATCTTCCTTTCGGGTTCCACGTGAGGATGATAGATCCGTGTTGGCCAGCTTGACTGTGAGACCAGCAGTGTACCATGTTGTGATTGAGGCTCAGAGGGCAGATGTAGAGTTATCGCAGATTCTCCAGAAACCAAAGGTGGAGTTGTGGGATGACGGTACAGTCAGGTTTAGAGGCAGACTCTATATTCCGGCCGAAGAGGATGTGCGCAAGAGTGTCCTTGATGAGGCGCACCGTTCTAGATATGTAGTGCATCCTGGGACAACTAAGATGTATCATTGTTTGAGGAGGCACTTTTGGTGGCCTGGTATGAAGAAAGATGTGGCTGAGTATGTGGCTAGGTGCATGACAAGTCAGCAGGTTAAAGCCGAACATCAGAGACCAGGTGGGTTGTTGCAGCCCTTGCCGATTCCGGAATGGAAATGGGAGCACGTGACTATGGACTTTGTGATGGGATTACCTGTATCCCCTGGCAGGAGAGACGCAATCTGGGTTATTGTTGATCGGCTGACCAAGTCGGCACACTTCCTGGCTATTAGGAAGGACTGGTCAGTCGGTAAGTTGGCTAAGTTATTTGTAGATCGGATCATCTCTCTGCACGGGGTGCCTTTGTCCATCGTATCAGATCGAGATCCGAGGTTTACTTCCAGGTTCTGGAAGAGTTTTCAGAAGGCCTTGGGCACGCAGTTGACCTTCAGTTCGGCCTACCATCCCGAGACTGATGGGCAGTCAGAGAGGACCATTCAGACTCTGGAGGATATGCTCAGGGCATGTTGCTTAGACTGGGGAGGTTCTTGGGAGCAACATTTGCCTACTGTGGAGTTTGCCTACAACAACAGTTATCATTCTAGTATCGACATGGCGCCTTACGAGGCTTTGTACGGGCGGCCGTGTCGATCCCCGGTGTGTTGGTCCGAGATTGGCGAGAGGCAGATAGCAGGGCCAGAGTTAGTACAGTAGTGTGCTGAGGTTGCCAGGATGGTACGGCAGAGATTGATCGCAGCTCAGAGCAGGCAGAAGAGTTATGCTGATATCCGGAGGTGACCGCTTGAGTTTGAGGTTGGAGACCACGTGTTTCTCCGAGTCTCACCCTCTAAGGGTGTGATGAGATTCGGGAAGCGAGGCAAGCTGAGTCCGCGATATATTGGGCCTTTTCCCATTCTTGCTCGAATTGGGGAAACCGCGTATCAGCTGGCCTTGCCGCCCAGTCTTGCAGGGGTGCACGATGTGTTCCATGTTTCTTTGCTGAGAAGATATGTTCAGGATCCATCCCATGTTTTAGATTTTTCAGAGTTGGAGATCGCTGAGGACTTGTCCTTTCCAGAGTTTCCAGTTCGTATTGAGGATCGCAGAGAACAGGTCCTTCGGAACAAGGTTGTGCCTTTGGTTAAGGTGATTTGGCAGTACCGCTCTGGGGGTGAGGCAACCTGGGAGCGTGAGGACGAGATGCGGGAGCAGTTTCCTTACCTTTTCTCGTAAGTCCCCTTGTGAGCTTGTATCTCTATGTTTTGACCTCGTTAATTCTAGCAAGCAATTTCGGGGGCGAAATTCTTTCGAGGGGGGGAGAATGTAAGGACTGAGGTTTTCGGATCCGGTTTTTCGGGGTCGGACCCTGTAATTCAGGCCCTATTGGGGCTGAGACTCTGTTATGTTTCGCGTCGAGCGGGCTCGACGCGGTTTAAACGGCGTCCAGCATTGCAGACGCGTTTTAGTTTGTGCCACGTGGGTGCCACGTGGGCTGGCTTTGGGCCGCGAGAGTACGGCCCTGTCGTGTCGTCTGAACGGCGTCCGCGAGGGACGACGCCTTTCAGACTGCGACTCTGGGTTGTCAGTGTACGGCGCCAGTCTTGTCGTCTGAACGGCGTCTTGGATGGACGACGCGTTTCAGAGTTTTGTCAGAGCGGCCCGTCATGTCAAATGATAGGCGTCCGTACAGCTCGACGCGTTTTAGCCAGTTTCTGGTTAACCCCGCGAATCCTCCTTCCTTTCCCTCATTTCTTCCTTCTCCCTCTCTCTCCTCCCTTCCTCCAGCGATTCTAGCGACGCCTCCTTCCCTCCCTCTTTTCCTCCCACCATTTCATCTCTCCCTCCACTCCATCGACCTCCTAACTCTTACCACTACCACCACCACCTCCTCCGCGGCGTTTTCTCTCCGGACGGTGGCCGCCATCCCGGTGGAGTAAGGACGACCTCGGCGGTACCGGCGGCGGCGTGGGGCGAGACGGGTGGACGGCTTGGAGCTTGGAGGAGTTCAAGTAACCGGTAGGGTGACTATCCCCAGTGCATTTTCGTTTAAAAACCATGTTTTCCAGCATTTGAAGCATGCTTTGGGGTGCTTTTTGGGGTGAAAACGCTAAATGCATGTATGAGAAATTGGGTGTTCTAATGGGTAGATGGATTCTCCTCCTTCCCCTCTATGTTTTGTGTCTTTTCTACGCGTTTTGAGGGAGAAATCCCACCTCGAGGATTGGGGGAAGAAAGGAGAGAACCTGTCTGTCGGGGCTAAATGGCGTCGAGGTGAAGCGACGCCTTTCAGAAAGGCGGCGCCCACACACGACGCGATTTAACCCATTAACAGACCCTGTTCCCAGACTGATAAGCATCCAGGGACAGTGACGCATTTTCAATAGGCGACTGGCGTCGACGACGCGTTTTAGTGAAATCACCTCATTTTCCTGTCCCTGTTACCGATCGCTAAAAGGCGACGAGGGACAGCGACGCCTTTCAAAAGGCGGCTGCTTGTAGCGACGCGTTTTGCGCCAAGTTCTGTGGCCGAGTTTCTGTGAACCAGTTTAGGAGACTTGAAAAGACAGAATCACACTAATTCATGTCATTAAAACATGTTACACGGTTAGACAGTTGTTTAATTAGTTAAATGCATGCTTTAAATTATACTCTATAGTGATGGATTCATTGTAACTGGATCGTACGCATGGTGTTGCATGCGACCGTGGACTTCTTACTGTGCTGTGTTTTGAGCTACTGTGGACCTAGAGTGACAGTTGTAGCGCTTTATCACCCTGTGCTGGTGTGGGTGGAGCACAGCGCCGGTGTGGATGTGGCGGGGTGACGCCTAGTGTGAGAGGGTCACCTGGTGAACCCCGGGGTTAGCTAGTACCGGTGTGGGTGTGGTACCTTTGGAGTGTCACTCGTGCTGAGGGAAGGAGTAACCACCTGAGCCAGTTGGGCCGGAGTAGCTAGAGTGCTATCCGAAGGGTTACTGTTCGGTCTCAGCGGGTCGGTGTTTTCCCCACCTTCGTTTGTGTAGTTGGCGTGTTCTATCAAGACGTTGGTTGTGGATTTCCTGGTAGACTGGTTTTAGAAATATGCATGTTAAATATATTTCGAATGCATGTGATTCATATCGAGATTTAGGAAGTAGTAATTACTGCTTTACTTGTTCACTAGACTTTTAGCTGCATTTTACACTTGTGGGTGTGTAAGTGGGCAGTGGGGATCGAAGGATCCCTACTGAGTCTTTTCGTTGAGACTCACCCCTGCGGTTTTCAGGTGAGGACTCTAGGCAGACTTAGCGAGGGGTGTGCTGCTGTGTGTCGCGCGCCGTCAGTTGTTGTTCCGGGGTATGCCCCGACGTAGTTGTTATCTTTATTCCTGGCCTATATGCTTAATTATTTCTTTTCTGTTGGAGTATGTAATTATTTGCTGTATCGAGTCGCATTGTAATAACTTTTAATTCCTGCTTTTTCCTTTCAATTCAATGCGATGTGAATGTTTAGCTTAGTTTATTATTTATTTCCCAGACTTACTTAGATCCTGGTTTGGTTCCAATTAATGATTCGGTACCCATTTAGTAATCGGATCCCCAATTATAGGGTGGCGGGTCGTTACACCATCTATTCGAGATGTTGGCATGTTGGATGCCAATACTTCTCAACTCAGACTGACTAGAAAACTCTGAAGAATGTCTTTAAGGGTGAGTGAAAGTCACTATCCTAATCAGGTATGATGAATCATCTTACTAGGATAGACCAAGGTGAAGAGGTACTCATGATATTCCTTTTTGAAAGGCTTAATCATTGTTATGAAATCTCTTATTTGGATAGACCAAGATGAAGAGATATTTATGATGTGCCTTTGAGAAAGGCAAGTGGTAAAATTTTAAACGATCGAATCCACACCTGAAAAAGGATAAAGGAAAGTCAGCTGAGATAGAGAAGTAGCAGTTCTCCCACTGCAACCAATATAAGGATATTGGTAAAGGCAAAACGAATATGAAACTTGAAAGAAGTTTCAGATATTCTTATTAATCACCTTTTTGATATCTATTGGAGAGTTAGCATCTCCAATATGAGATATTGGAAATGGTTTTCAGAACTGCGATAGTGTGCAGACTTAGACAAGTAAAAAGAAATCGAGAAAATACAAATGTTGAGTTAGACTCAACAATTGTTTATGATATTCATAGGTTGCTGTCTGACAGTAAATCTTTGTATATCTATAGGAGTCTAATATGAAACTGAATAATTGTTATTTAGTTGCATAAGATATCAAGAAATTATAAAAGTGAATAACGTTGACTGAGAAGAAACAATAGTTGTTCAAATCAGTCAATGCACTATAATTTTTTGAAATGACATTTCATGTGATGAATGTTCACAAGTCTCCTATAGAAATGAACTGTGTGAATCCTTATTATCTATGGTATTTTACACAGGATTGTACAATAAGAAATTATTGATGCTGATGCATATTGATATAAACAGCTCAAAGGCCAAAGATAATCACTACTATTAACTTACTTTATGGTTTACTCTTGAAATGATTCGACTGTATGTACTTACTGAAGTACAAGACGAATGCATCTGAAAGATTAAGGTATAAGATCAATATCAAGTATAAGAATTTTTGATTTGATCAAAGAAACTAATACTTAGGTATATGATTCACATAAATCATTAAGAGGATAATTGTATCATCGCTGGATTGATTCTCATTGTATATCATAGTAATATGATAGAATGAGGAATTGTACCTTATTAAGATATGGTGCAATGTATATAATAAGATTTGCCTAATTCTTATCCTTGTGAATATAAGTATGAACATTAGATGTCCATGCTTTACAGATGGTTCCAAATAAGTCAGTGTATGTCCACATAAGATATGAAAATCAAACAATTCATATGAGATGTGAATTATGAACAAACCTGATTTAAAAGTCAGGTATTACCGTGGTGTGAATTTATGAATGTCTAAAGAGTTTGGACATTACAATTATTGGCCAGGCAATATTGAGATAATTATCGTCTTGAAAGCTATCTTCTATGAAGAGGAACATGTCCTCAGAGAAAACAGTGGGAGCTGATAAAACTAGAAGATATTCTAGACCCACAAATTAACATAAGATTATTAGATAATCTTTAATTGTTTGGAACTATTCATAACAAATTAACTAGATGAATCAAGCCGATTTCAAAGATCATTTTGAATCAAACTAAAAGTTCCCAAAGTTGTAATATGAGTTTTTGACTTAATTGTCAGATATTACGTGATCATTAAAAATGATCACGGACTGTGTGTGTTCAAAGAAGACAGTGGGAGTACGGTCGCTTTAGTAATGCTTTATGATAATAACATCAAAATCATTAAGAATGACTTCGGGATGTTACTATTAGTGAAAGCATTGTTAACCATGGTTTCCTTCATAATGGATTTAGTTATAATATCCCACGTATTGAAAATACAAATCTATTAAGATAGATCGATGGGGATATTATATTGACCTGTATGTCAAAATGTTTGGCATAAATTTCATAATAAGTCTCAATTGTTGAGACATATAATTTATTACTTTAAAGAAAAGTTCCTTAAAGGATACATAAGTGAAATGCATCTTTCAGCACTTGAGAAGTGCTAACGATGCATTCACGTATATGAAGAGGATGATTTGAAACTATGAGTTTACACTGACTCAAATTTCAAGTCAAATAATGGATTCAACCTTCTAGAAGAAAGGAATAGATTGGAAAGAGTTCCAATCCAGAACTCGATATTAAGGTGACGACATAAACAAGTGATACTGTTATTAGAACAGTATGGATGAAAAAGTTCATCTCTGAACTAAGATGTTATTCTAAAAGGTCTCTGATAAAATCTCGTTGTTGTAGGACAACAGTGGGAGCGATCAATTGTGTGATCGAGCCATGGTCTCTTCAGAAGTTACAGAACATTCTGAGGTTCTTTCACAGGTTTAGAGACAAAGGATTAAGAGGAAATAACGTAATGGAAAATATTCCATCTATAGATAATTTAGCAGATCCCTGACCAAGTCTTAGTCACAGACTTTTTGTGAGCATCACCTAGATTTGATGGAGATCAAATGCGAAGGTGATTGGCTTGAGTCCAAGTGGGAGATTGATGGATATAGGTGTCCTCTAAGCCAATCATAAGGCACCTATTTCAATCTGGTTCACTAATAAATGGCATTAAATTCATTATGTTGATTGGCATATTTATATTTGCGCATAATGAAGTCCATGAATATGTGCAATAGTCATCAGATTATGATGAGATCATAATAATGAGACTGATGACTTATAAACACATATTCTCAATTGTTCCTAGTCGTAGGATGTTTGAGAAGGACATCAAACATCCGGCTAGAATAGTACAAGTTATTCCAGCTCATATAATGAGGGTGACTGATCTCGTTAGTTACTCGTGTGGAGACACAATGGTAAACCTGTAGGTGCTCATTGGAGAATGAGTTCACTGAACTGATCCGACCTGAATCGCCGAATGGTAATTTACCTAACTGTCAATCGGCTTGATTCATCGTCACAGTGGCGTGGTTGATCATTGGACTTGAGACACCAAAGACACCTTGTCGGTGGACTTTTGGACTTTGACCTTGACCTACGAATCCTTATCTACGGGATCTTTAATAGTCAAGGATCGGGTCCAGCGGAAGACCTTCGAAGGTGATTGTGTGTTCAATAAAGGATCGTTCGCTCTCAGGTAACTGGAGAGAGAATGCTCTAGAATAGATCCGCAGGAGTCTCTGGCCAGAGCAGAAACAATGTCAGAAAAGAGGTTTTCGGATATTGTTCAGCGGAGTCTGATTCAAGTGAGTTGACCATCTAGGGTTTGACAGTTGACCATACCCTAGGTTAACTCGAGAGCATTGTGCGAACGAAGGATTATAGCCACGCGGTAACTGTGGATGGATAGGTTCCATGATTGGGTTGCTGAACCCCATTACCTTCCGGGATCATGCGGTGTTGCTTGGCACCCAACTTGATCAGAAGTCCGACAGAATTTACATGCGATGTTAATTCGGTTAAGTAATTAGTTAATATCTAGATATTAATTAATTACAATAAGTCAATAACTAGTTATTAGACTTAACGGGCTGAAAACCGGACTGGTTAATGGGCCTAGAGGGTCACACGCAATAAGATTCTCAGTCGGTGGTACATAAGTGGGATTTATATTAACTCGGAGACTTTTGTGAAAAGTCGCGCCGACTTAATATATATACGCGCTGTTGAGAAACCCTGGGTCAAGCTCCAAAGTTTTCCCATACTGGCCGTCATCCCTCCTTTCTCTCTCCTCCTCTGGGCGCCCTGTTCGAGGCGCCGGGATTGTCTCCGTCTCCGCCACGCGTGATTCCCGAAAGTCGGGAATTCCCGTCGGCGGGTTTTCGGCAATCGTTGTGGCGACGGATCTTTAGCGAGCGAGCTGATACGGACGAGGGAGTGAGGACAAACCACCGCGGAGGATTGCGTGGATGCTGCTGGAGGCCGGACGCTTGTGCGGCTCGCAGCATCACTTCGACGGAATCGAGACGGAAGCGGATTCGAATCCGCACACAGTAATCAGATTTCGACCCATTTTTTGGTTTGCGTTTTTCGTTCTGAATCGGATTAGCGGGCATCGGGCGGGATTTATTTTATTTGTCGTTTCTGCTGCGTTCTTCGCGTCCCGCCCGGATCCCAACAGGCGCTACAAATGATAATCGAAATAGTCGTTAATCAATCGAATTGATATAACCTTAATCGAAGACATAATTGAAGAGATATAACGTAAATAGATAAGGCGCTAATCGATGTAATACTTGAGTACAAATCGATTGTTGTTTACTTAGTTAATCGAAGTGAACCTTTTAGCACTAATTGAATTAACACTTAAAGCATTAGTTGATATGTGTCTCCTGGAACTAATTGAAGAGTCAATAGATATAAGACTTGAGTCAGTAATCGAAGCATTAATCGATGTGAAACTTTACAATGATAATCAATATAGTTAATCGATTGAAGACTTAAATTAGTAATCGAAGAGCTAATCGATATAAGACTTAAAGCGCAACCGATATTAGACTAACATTAGTAATCGAATCGTCACTTCAAACACTAATTGATGTAGAGGTGTTAATCAAAGAAACGTTCAAGACATTAATCGATAGAACACTTAGCAATTTTTTCATAGAACATAATCGATTAAACTTGAATACAGTTAGCGATAGAAAATAGCTAAAGTCTGAGTATTTGTACTAACATTTTTAAAGTTTTATTATCACCAAAATATAGGAAATAATATAAATCCACAAATTACTCAACAATCACCCCCTTTTTGATGATGACAAAACTTATAGGAATATCAGTTCAGAGCAAATAGAGAATTAGCATTCATAACTGAAAAATAGAGCTCATGAATCATTGTTGAAAATAAGAGTTAATGTATTAGAGTAAAAAAATAAGACTTCATGTGTCAGGACTTAAAAATAATGAAGATTTGATGCATCCGAACTAGAGTAGCAGAGCAAAAATTATGGATAAACTGCTCATGCTAGCTAATTTCATGTTTATTTCTCCCCACTTCTAATATAAATGTATAATGAATGATATTTTAAATGAACTCTAAATGAATATTGGATAGATTATTTTTCCCACTTTTTGTCATTCGCACAAAAAGGTAACACACATAGATCAAAAAATCGAGGATGGATGTACAGATTTATTAAGAAAGCGATACGATTCACGAAAGTCTTGAGCAGGATTACAAGAAGATGGAAGAGAAGATACATGTCTATCAGTAAGGAGCAAGATCATTCATTCAAGAAGTGCAATAAAAAGAAAAAGTCCACTGCACATGATTTGGTTTGTACATAAAGTGACCTTTATTGAATGAAAGAAACTTGATTACAAAAAAGTTGCTCCCACTAAGGGTGTATAACAATAAAAAAAAATTAACATACAAAATAATTTGATGTTCAAAGAGAATCTAGCAGAAAGAATTGTTAGTATTAGATGATCTCAAAGCCAATCCGATACTGTGTATATATTCAGATTATTAATAAATGGCAATAATTCATTGTGTGTAATTAATTCGATCTGTGTTTATCGTATCACGATGAAGTCCATGAACATGTGCAATAGTCTTTGGATTATGATGAGATCATAATTACGGGACCGAAGACTTATAAACACATGTTCTTAATTGTTCCTAGTCATTGGATGTTTGAGATAAGACATCGAACATCCGGATAGACTAGTATAGGTTACTTCAGCTCATATGATGAGGGTGACTGATCCCATAAGTCACTTGTGTGGAGACACTATGCTGAACCTATAGGTGCTCATTGGTGAATGAGTTCACTGAATTGATCCGACTATGAATCGCTGGATGGTAATCACCTCACTGTTAACCAGCTCGATTCAATTGTCACGGTTGCGTGGATGATCCTTGGACCTGAGACTCCAAGGATACCTTGTTGGTAGGTTTCTGAGCTTTGACCGTGACGAACGAATCCCTAACCATGGGATATCAATAAGTCAAGCGATCGGGTTCAGGGAAATGCCCTCGAAGGTAATTGTGTGTTCAATACGGGATCATCCGCTCTCGGTTGTTTGAGAGAGAATGTTCCGGGAATGATGCGCTTAAAGTCCCTGGCCAGGGCGGACTCTGTAATCGATAAGGAGTTATCGGATTCAGATTAGCGGCATCTGATTCAAGTGAATCGACCAAATAGGGTTTAACAGTAAACCATGCCCTAGGTCGATTCGGGAACATTGTACGGATGAAGGATTATATCCGCGCGCTAACCGATGACAGAAAGGTTCCAATAGAGGGTTGCGATAACCCCAGTGCCATCCAGGATCACGCGATGTTGCTTGGCATCCAAGGTGATCGGCAGTCCGTCCGAATTTATTGTGGGACATTAAATTCGGCTGATTAATTGAATATAAGGATATTAATTAATTCAGTGGGTCAGTAAAGGGTTACTGGACTTAATGGGCTATTAACTGGACTGGTATTTGGGCCTAGAGGGTCACACGCAAATGGTTTTCAAGTCGATGGATAATCCTACAGGATTTCGGATAAGTCTGGGTTTTTGTGAAAAACCGCAAACTTACTTCATATAAAAGAACGGATTCTACGTCCGGGGCCAGCAACCCTGACCTAGCCGTCATTCGTTCTTCCCCACTTTCTCTCTCCTCTGGGCATGCGGTTCCCAACTGCTCCACCTCCCGTTCGACGGGGATTCTGAATTCGAATGTCGCGGCGGATTACGCGCAGTCAGACGGGATCTTCGAGCGCCGCAGCGAGCGAGGAAGCGAGGACGATCCATCGCGAGGAGAACCACGTGGATACCGCTAGAGGTCGAGCATCTGCGCGACTTGCGGCATCGCTCCGACGGAACCGAAAAACGGACGCGGATTCGAATCCGCGCAAGGTAAATCGATCTACATCGGTTTTAGTTTTAACGACCGAAACGGGACAGATCCGATCCCGAACTTCTTTATTCCGCTGCGTTTTAGGATCGGATCCCAACACAGCGATCCCAACAAGAATTTCAACACCAGTGATGTTGATTCTTTCTCTTGAACTTTTACTCCCCCTCACTCTATGGATCCTCCCTTGGTGGGCTTTCGACCTTTATTTTCTCCTTAAGTAGCCTCAGCCTTGAGTCCTACCCCTCTCTGTTGTGTCTACAATAGGAGTTCTTCACCCTGTTAGTAGCATGACATAATACGAGATGTAGCACTCACCCAGAGAAGGTGAGACTTCCATTCTCATGTTTCCTAATGTTGTAATATGTGGGATCTTCCACCAGAATATTTGGCTAGTATGTGGAGGAACCCACCAACATGGGTGAGACTAGAAACTCTATATGGATGGTATGTGGAGAAACTAATCTAGAAATTAGGCAGATGGCCAGTGACCTAGCATGATGAACTCGTTTAAAGCTGGTTGAGGTAGATTTCATCTCCTCCATGACCTTCGCTCCACATGTATCCATAAGCACAGGAGAGCTTCATTGGGGTAGAACACCAAATGGTTGAAGAAGGATACATCATTACTAAATAGGATTCAGGAGAAGCTGGATATAGAAGATGAAGATGAGGAAAGGCTTCTCAGAATTCTCGAGGAAAGGCTTGCTTAGGAATGTCTACCAAGTAGCTACTAAGTAGCTCATAGTTGATATACAAGTGACCATGGAGTTGAGCTACACAGGCGTTATATAGATCATGGAAAAAAATAAATATATCCTCTCGTACAAGGGGTCACGAGAAAGAAGAGATGAAAAGAAATGATGTAGACTAATCAAGTTAGACTAACTCTGTTAGCAGGTCAAAAGTTACTGTCTAAGTGATAGATTCGATTATGAATTGAAGTATCATTGACATATAAAGGGATACTGATTTGCTAGAGATTCTAATCTACAGTCAGACAAGTTGTAAATTGATATCATAATAAAAAGAATATTGAATAGATATTGAATCATTGTTTAGATAGATCTCAGACAACAATCAATATACGTTAAAGATAGATGTCAGCCGTAAGGAGTCTCGAACATAGATTACAGAAGAAGTCACTTGACTTCAATTAGAGAAAAAAGAATAATTAAAGAATAAAGGTAATTGATTTGAGATGAGAATCAATTAATGCATACTGTTTTCGATTAACAACAGAATATTGATTAGTGAAAAATACAATGAATTGATAATGAAAAGAACTTCGATTAGAGAAACATGCACGTTCTTTAATCGTGAAGCAAAATGCCAGATGATCAAAAAGGATGAATACTAGAGGAATTGACAAAGAAACTAAATAGATTTCAATGTGTCAGTGTGCATGCTGATTAATATGCACTCAAAACAAGTAAAAATCCCCCACACCCTGTAACGCCCCGAATCGTCAGTCTAGTTTGGTCATGCTGAGTTACTAAGAACCGTCGATTCGGTGCGCTACAGAGGGACAACCTAACATCTCAACATAGGCAGTGTAGAGTATAAGTATGAAACAAGATATATGAAATAAACACAACCTTCATAGCTAAACCAAACCAAACTTAAATAACATTAATCAAATTAAACAATTGTTACAATTGTCTAGGATCTTTCTATAAGAAAAGGAAAGGTACATCATATGATCTAAAATAATCTAACCTATACATCTCTTGCTAACCTATGAAACATAAATAACAATATAGAAACCTAATATAGCAACTCTTGTTGGGTTCGATGTGTCCGTATCCGTCCGAAAAACGCAGCGAAAAAATTAATTCGTGAACGGATTCGTCCCGTTTCGATCAACAAAAACATAAAGCGGTAAATCATATTTACCTTGCACGGATTCGAATCTGCATTCGTTCCTTGGTTCAGTCGGAGCAATGCTGCAAGCCGCGCAGGTGCCTAGCCTCTAGCGGTATCCACGTGGTTCTCCTCGTGATGGATCGTCCTCGCCGCCTCGCTCGATGCGATGTCCGCGAATCTCGTCTGGCTACGCGTAATTCGCCGCGACATGCGGATTCGAAAACTCCCGTCGAACGAGAAGTGGAGCCGTCGGGAGCCAGAGTAGATCCTCCAGGGGGCTGACCTCGAGAGGTGTGCCCAAGAGAGAGAGAGAGGACGGTGGCTAGGTCAGGGTTGCTGGCCCTCGACCTAGCAGCCGTTCTTTTATAATAAGTGTATTTGCGGTTTTTCATAAAAATCCACACTTATCCGAAATCCCGTTAAATTATCCATCGAGTTGAAAACCTTTTGCGTGTGACCCTCTAAGCCCAAAAACCAGTCCAGTTAATGACCCATTAAGCCCAGTAACTCTTTACGGACCCAATGAATTAATTAATATCCTTGTATTAATTAATTAGCCAAATTTAATGTCCCACAGTAAATTCGGACGAGCTTCCGATCATGTTGGATGCCATGCAACATCGCGTAATCCTGGATGGCATTGGGGTTATCGCAACCCTCTATTAGAACCTTTCCATCATTGGTTAGCGTGCAGATATAATCCTTCATCCGGGCAATATTCCCGATTTGACCTAGGGTATGGTTTACTGTTGAACCTTAGCAAGTCGAATCACTTGAATCAGATGCCGCTAATCTATATTGGATAACTCTTTATTTGCTACAGAGTCCGCCCTAGCCAGGGACTTAAGCGCATCTTTCCCGGAACATTCTCTCTCATAGTACCGAGAGCGGATGATCCCATATTGAACACACAATTACCTTCGAGGGCATTTATCTGAACCCGATCATTTGACTTATTGATAACCCATGGCTAGGGATTCGTTTGTAAAAGTTAAAGCTCAGAGACGTACCAACAAGGTATCTTTGGTGTCTCAGGTCTAAGGATTGTCTACGCAACAGAGACAAAAGAATCGAGCTGGCTAACAGTGAGGTATATACCATCCAACGATTCATAATCGGATCAGTTCAGTGAACTCATTCCCCAATGAGTACCTATAGGTCCAGTATAGTGTCTCCACACAAGTGACTTATAGGATCAGTTACCCTCATCATATGAGCTAAAGAAACCTGTACTAGTCTATCCGGATGTTTGATGTCCTTCTCAAATATCCTCCGACTAGGAACAATTAAGAACATGTGTTTATAAGTCTTCGGTCCTGTAATTATGATCTCATCATTCCGAAGATTGTTGCACATGTTCATGGACTTCATCGTGATACGATAAACATAGATCGAACTAATTACACACAATGAATTAATGTCATTTATTAATAAACTGAATAATACATAATATCGGATCAGCTTTCAGACCACCTAATACTAACAATCTCCCACCTGGGCTAATTTACAGAATACCCATATTCTCTCAGTGACGCTCAAAGACATTTTTAGACAAAGGTTTTGTCAGTGGATCTGCTATGTTGTCGGCTAAAGAAACTCTCTCCACTACGACATCTCCTCTAGCTATAATCTCTTTAATCAGATGAAAGCGCTGCAGAATGTGCTTCGACTTCTGATGAGACCTCGGCTCTTTCACTTGAGCAATCGCCCCATTACTGTCACACAGTAGTGGGACGGGACCAGAGATGCTTTCCACCACACCAAGATCGTCGATGAATTTCTTCATCCAGACTGCTTCCTTGGCAGCTTCAGCAGCATCAATATACTCAGCTTCCATTGTCGAATCAGCAGTGGTTTCCTACTTGGAACTTTTTCAGCTCACTGCTCTCCTATTGTGTGTGAAGACAAAACCTGATGTCGACTTGCTGTCATCATGATCAGACTGAAAACTCAAATCAGTGTATCCTTGTAGCTTTAAGTCTCCTCCTCCATAGACAAGAAACATATCCTTAGTTCTTCTCAAGTACTTAAGAATATATTTTACAGCCTTCCAGTGCTCATCACCTAGATCTACTTGATGTCTATTGGTAACGCTTAGAGCATATGCAACATCAGGTCTAGTACATAGCATGGCATACATGATGTAACCTATGGCTGAAGCATAGGAAATCTTATCCATCATTGCCCTCTCCTCAGAAGTCTTAGGAGACTGACTTTTGGAGAGATAAACTCTATGTCTCATCGGTATGAGACCTCTCTTGGAATTTTCCATGCCAAACCTTTTGACAATGGTTTATATGTACATGGATTGGGTTAAGGCAAACATCTTTTTTGATCTATCTCTATAGATCCGTATTCCCAATATGTAAGATACTTCTCCCAAATCCTTCATGGAGAAGTTCTTGGATAGTCAAATCTTTACTGATGACATCATTCCCAATGAGTAGGATGTTGTCAACGTAAAGAACCAGGAATGTGATTGCGCTCCCACTATTTTTCTTGTATACACAAGGCTCATCTTCATTCTTAATGAAGTCATAAGATTTGATTGTCTCATCAAACTTTATGTTCCAGCTACGAGAAGCTTACTTCAGTCTATAAATGGACCTTTGCAACTTAGATACCATATCTGGACATTCCTTTGATGTGAAACCCTCTGGTTGTATCATATATACATCTTCCTCAAGGTTTCTATTGAGGAAGGTTGTCTTCACATCCATCTGCCAAATTTTGTAATCATGGTATGTAGCAATAGCGAGAAGAATTCTGATAGACTTAATCATGACAACAGATGAGAAGGTCTTGTCATAGTCAATGCCTTACTTTTGACGATAACCCTTCGCCACCAGCCTTGCCTTAAAAGTCTCAATTCATCCATCTGCACCAATCTTTCTTTTGAAGATCCATTTGCAACCGATAAGTACTATACCTTCAGGAAAGTCAACCAAGTTCCAAACTTGGTTGATGTGCATGGACTGAATCTCAGAATTCATGGTTTCTCGCCATTTCCCGGCCTCTGGACTTTCAATGGCCTCCTGGTAAGTCTTAGGATCATCATCCTCATTATAGAATATCTTAAAACCATTCAAATCAATATGTGCCACATATCTTTCTAGTGGTTTAGGTACTCTTTTTGACCCACGAGGTTTTTGTGTACTTTCTTAAACAGGTTCAGAAATTGATAGTTCATGTGATGAACCATTAACAATTTGTGGGTCCGGTATTTCTTATAGAGTTACTTTACTCCCACTGTCTTTTTGGAGAATATAATCTTCTTCCAAAAAGATAGCTCTCCTGGCTACAAACACCTTTTGTTCACTAGGATGATAAAAGTAATATCCGTAAGTTTCCTTCGGATATCCCACAAATCTGTATTTATCAGTTCTAGACTCCAGCTTATCTGCATTATGTCTTTTAACATGAGCAGGACATTTCCAGACTTTAACATGTTTAAGGTCTGATTTCCTTCCATTCCATATCTCATACGGAGTGGTTGCAATAGATTTGCTGGGTACCTTGTTCAGGATATACCTAGCCGAGCCAAGTGCATATCCCCATAAGGACACTGGTAATTTGGACATACTCATCATGGATCGCACCATTTCCATTAATGTGCAATTCCTCCTTTCTGATACACCTTTCATTTGAGGTGTATAGGGAGCTGTAAGTTGAGAAATGATACCATTATCCTTTAAGTATTTTGTGAACTCTGTACTCAAATATTCCGTACCACGATTGGATCGGATGGTTTTGATACTCTTTCCAGTTTGTTTCTCTACTTCATTCCTGAATTCTCTGAATTTCTCAAAAGCTTCTAATTTATATTTCAATAAGTATATGAAGTCATATCTTAAGAAATAATCAGTGAACGTATAAAGTATGAGAAACTACCAATGGCTTGGGTTGACAAAGGACCATATACATCTGAATGTATTAGTTCTAGTAAGTCAGTGGCTCGTTCTGTAGTTCCAGAAAATGGAGATTTTGCCTTTTTACCCATTAAACATGGCTCACAGGTTGCATATGATTCATAATCAAATGGATCTAAGTATTCATTTTTATGCAGCCTTTTGAGTCTATTTTCACTAATGTGGCCAAACCTGCCATAGGTAGGCTTTGTTCACTTCATACTTGTTTCTTTTAGTTAAAGAACCGATATTGAAATTATCATAAGACACATTTAATGAGTACAATTCATTGGATAATGAAGCAGAAGCTATTAACTTATTTCTGAAATAAATTGAACAACAATTGTTACCAACAAATAAAGTGTACCCAATTCTATCTAAGCTTCAAATAGAAATAATATTCCTTATTATGCTAGGTACATAATAATATTCATCTAATGAAAAAATGTCTCTGGATGGCAGCTTGAGCTCCATTGTCCCTACAGCGATCGCCGCAACTCTTGCGTCGTTACCTAACCTCAGCTCCACCTCACCAGTTCTCAACTTACGTCTTATTGTCAGTACCTGCACAATATTTCAGATATAAGAAATATATCCAGTATCTAATACCCATGACGTATAATCTCTAATTGACAAGTTTACATCTATCATATAGATACCTGAAGCGTCCTGCTGCTTCACAATTCCTTGAGGTACTCTTTGTTAGTCTTAGGTGGCCTACAAGCCAATATGACTTTGTAATCTCGCTCATTTATTAATAAAATGACATTATATTCATTGTGTGTAAATTGTATTAATTATCGTCTCATAATGAAGCGTCCTGCTGCTTACAAGCCAATTATAATTGGCCTACAAGCCAATTATACCTGAAGCGTCCTGCTGCTTCACAATTCCTTGAGGTACTCTTTGTTAGTCTTAGGTGGCCTACAAGCCAATATGACTTCGTAATCTCGCTCATTTATTAATAAAATGACATTATATTCATTGTGTGTAAATTGTATTAATTATCGTCTCATAATAAAATCCGTGAATATGTGCGATAGTGATCAGATTGTGATGAGATCATATTAATGAGACTGATCACTTAAATACACATATTCTTAATAGTTCCTAGTCGGAGGATATCTGAGAAGGACGTCAGATATCTAGCTAGACTAGTACAGATTACTCCCGCTCATAAGATGAGGGTGATTGATCTCATAGTCACTTGTGTGGAGACACTAAGGCGAATCTGCAGGTGCTCATTAGAGAATGAGTTCATTGAACTAATCCGACTGAATCGCTGGATGGTATTATACCTCACTGTCAACCAGCTTTATTCTATTGTCACAGTTGCGCAGATGGTCCTCAGACCTGAGACACCAAGGACACCTTGTTGGTGGACTTTTGTGCTTTGACCTTGGTTTATGAATCTCTAACCACGGGATTCTAAACAGCTAAAGATCGGGTACAACAAAATATCGTCGAAGAAAATTGAGTGTCAATAAGAAATTATTCGCTCTTAGTACTTAGAGAGAGAATGCTCTAGGAAGGATGCGCGGAAGTCCCTAGCCAGGGCGGACGATAATATCGGGAAAAGAATTTTTCGATATTATACGGCAGCATCCGATCCAAGTGAGTTGACTGGTTAGGGTTTGATAGTACACCATACCCTAAGTTGACTCGAGAGTATTGTACGAATGAAGGATTATATCCACGTGGTAACTGTCGGCGGAAAGGTTCCATATAAGGATTGAGGTTTCGGATCTAGTTATTGGGTCAGTTTCGGTGTCGGACCCCTTGGTTTGGGACCTTGTGGGGCTGGGGCATAGGTTCTTTATCGCATCAAGCTGGCGAGACGCGGTTCAAACGGCGTCCTGTTAGGGGGACGCGTTTTAGAGTGTGCCACGTTGGTGCCACGTAGGCCAGTTTCGGGTCCCGAGAGTACGGCCCCAGTTTTCTCGTCTGAATGGCGTCTATATTGGGCGACGCGTTTTAGCTAGTTTCGGTTTAAACCCGCGAACCCTCCCTCATTTCCCTCATTTCTCTCATCTTCCTCTCTCTCTGATCCCTTCGCTCTCCCTTCCCCCTTCTCCTTCCTTTCCTCTCTCTCCACTCCATCAAACCCCCCCTTAACTTCCACCACTACCACTGCCATTTCCTCCGCAGCATATTGCTCCCCGAACGGCGGCCGACGTCCCGGTGGAGTAACGACGTCCACGGAGGTACCGGCAGTGGCTTGTGGCGTGGCTGTTCGGCGGCTTGGAGCTCGGAGGAGTTCAAGTAACCGGTAAGGTGACGATCTTCGTTGTATTTTGATCAAAACTATGTTTTTCCCACTTTGGAGCATGTTTAGGGGATCTTCGGAGTGAAAATGGCCACTTTATAAATTGAGGAATAGTAGGTTTTAATGGATATTTGGATTCTCCTCCTCCTTCCCCATTTTGATACGTTTTTATGCGAATTGGGGGAAGAATTTTCACTTTTTGTACTCAGAAGGCTAGGGGGAAACTTGTTTGTGAACGCTAAATGGCGTCGTACGACAGCGACGCCATTCTAAATGGTGGCTGCCTCTCAAGACGCGATTTAATCCAGTTCATCCCGAAGCCTTGATTCTGTTTCTGTCGTGAATGGCGACTTGGGACAGCGAAGCCTTTTAAAAGGTGACTACCTTGCACGACGCGATTTAGGCCATCTTCTGAGGCCAGGTTTTACATGAACCAGTTTAGGAGTCTTGAATGATGTCGGCCACGAGCGACGCGATTCAAGACATAACTTCATTAATCCATGTAATTAACACGTGTTTACATTGTTAGATAGTTTGGTTAAAATGCATGCTTAAAACCATACTTCGTAGTCGAGGATTTTTACGTGATCGGATCGCACTGTGACGTGTTTTATGCGATCGTGGACCTAGAGTGACAGTTGTTAGTGCTTAGGCATCCTGTGTCGGTGTGGGAGTGACACAGCGCTGGTATGGGAGTGGTGGGGTGACGCCTAGAGAGAGGGTCACCTGGTGTACCCCGGGGTATAGCTAGTACTGGTGTGGGAGTGGTACATTCGGAGTGTCACTTGTGCTGGGGGAAGCAGAACAACCTAGAGCCGGTCAGACCAGAGTAGTCAGCGCGCTATCCGAGGGGATGCTGTTTGGTCTCAGCGGGTCGGTGTTTTCCGCGTTCGGCCGTGTGGTTTGCGTGTTTAGCCGAGACATTGGCTGTGGACTCCATGGTAGAGTGGTTTCAGAGTTGTGTTTACTGCTTTATTTATTTAAATTGTCTATATTCGTGTTATTGCACTTGTGGGTACGTGAGTGGGTGGTGGGGATCGAAGGATCCCTACTGTAAGGATCGAGACTTTCGGATCCGGTTTTCGGGTCGGACCCCCGTTGTTCTAGCCCTTGTGAGGGGCGGAGGTTCTGAATCGAATCGCGTCAGGACCTCGAGACGCGTTTTAAACGGCGTCCACCGTGGCAGACGCGTTTCAGGTTCTGCCACGTGGGTGCCACGTGGATTGACCTTGGGCCGCGAGAGTACGGCCCTGTCAGGTCGTCTGAACGGCGTCCGTGTGGGTCGACGCCTTTCAGACTGCGACTCTGGGTGTGTCAGAGTACGGCCCTGACAAGTTGTCTGAATGGCGTCTGTGTAGGACGGCGCGTTTCAGAATCTTGTCAGAGCGGCCATCATGTCACCTGATAGGCGTCCGTAGATGTCGACGCGTTTTAGCCAGTCTCTGGTTAACCCCGCGAGCCCTCCTTCTTTCCCTCATTTTCTCCTACTCTCCTTCTCTCCTCCTCCTCCGGTGACCGGCGGCGATCCTCCTCCTCCTCCTCCTCCCTCTTTTCTTCCCACCATTTCACCTCTCCCTCCACACCATCCTCCACCTAGCTCCTACCCCTACGACCTCCACTTCCACCGCGGCGTTCTACTCTCCGGACGGCGGCCGACGTCACGGTGGGGCTAGGACGACCTCGGCGGTACCGGCGGCGGCGTGGGGCGAGACAGGCGGACGGCTTGAAGCTCGGAGGCGTTCGAGTGTTCGGTAGGGTGACGTTCCCCATAGCGTTGTGTTTAAAATCATGTTTTCCTCGGTTATGCATGTGGTAGATCTTTGGTTTCGGGGATTAGAATGAGCATGTTTAGGATTTCTATGAGGGTGTTCGCCTATGGATGGTATTGCTCCTCGTTTCCCTCTATTTTGGATGATTTTTGGGGTTATTTGGGGTTGAAAAGAGAGCCCTCGGGCTTAGGGCGGTTCTGGTTCCTGGGGTTGAAAGACGTCGTGCATGGACGACGCCTTTTTGAAGGGCGTCGGGCCATTACGACGCCTTTTAGACAGGAATCGACTGACAGAAAGTCTGTCAGGTTGGGGATTCTGTGGCTAAAAGACGTCGGGGGTAAACGACGCGTTTTGAATGGCGTCAGGAACCCACGACGCGTTTTAACGGCAGAAATCTCCTTAATAAGGTCTTGGAATTTCCGGATTTCCGTGTTGAATGGCGTCTGAGGATGTCGACGCCTTTTAAAAGGCGACCACTGGTGTCGACGCCTTTTAAGGCCAGATTCTGAAAACTGATTTATATAAACCTGTACTTGGAGCTTGAATGGCGTCGACCTTGGTCGACGCGATTCAAGACAGAATCTCACTAACTCATGCCAGTAAAACGTGTTCATACTGCTAGATAGCTGGTTAGCACATGTTTTAGTGCACCCGATAGAGATGGATTCCTCATGATCGGATGGTTCTATGTATGTTATGCGATCGCGGGCTTTTCACGTGACCGGATCGCACTGTGTTGGGTTTTTAGTTACTGTGGACCTGGAGTGACATTGTAGCACTTTATCACCTTGTGCTGGTGGGGGCGTGAGCACAGCGCCGGTGGGGGCGTGGGCGGGGTGACGCCTAGTGAGAGAGGGTCACCTGGTGAATCCCGGGGTCAGCTAGTACCGGTGTCGGAGTGGTACATTCGGAGAGTCACTCATGCGGAGGGAAGGGGTAGTCACCTAAGCCAGTTGGGCCGGAGTAGCGAGCGTGCTATCCGAGGGGCTACTCCTTGGTCTCAGCGGGTCGAGGTTTTTCTCACCGTTGTTTGTACGGTCGGCGAGTTCTATCGAGACGGCAGTTGTGGGTTTTCTAACGGTTGGTTTAGAATGTGCACGATTATCATATTTCGACTGCATGTATTCTCACGTAGAGAATTAGATATTGTACCTGCCACTACAGTTGTTACTTTTCTGTTAGCTGTACTTTACACTTGTGGGTGTGTGCGTGGGCAATGGGGATCGAAGGATCTCTACTGAGTCTTGTCTTGAGACTCACCCCTGCGGTTTTCAGGTGAGGACTCCCAGTAGACTTAGAGCGGCGTGTGCGGCCGGGTGTGGTGTACCTTCAGCGGTTGTTCCGGGGTATGCCCCGATGTAGTTGTTATTTATCTTTGGCCTGTATGTTTAATTATTTCCTTCTGTTGGAGAATGTAATTATTTGCTGTATCGAGTCGCATTGTAATAATTTTAATTCCTGCACTTTTATTTCAATTCAATGCGATGTGAATGTTTAGCTTAGTTTATTATTTATTTCCCAGACTTACTAGATCCTGGTTTGGTCCCAAATTAATGATTCGGTACCCATTTAGTAATCGGATCCCCGATTATAGGGTGGCGGGTCGTTACACCTACTGAGTCCATTTCGATGAGACTCACCCGCTGCGATTTTCAGGTGAGGGTTCCAGGCAGGCGTAGTATGGAGGGTGTTGTTTCAGGTTGCGTGCCAGCAGCCACTATACTGGGGTATGCCCCAATGTAGTTGTTATTTTCTTTCTAGGCCTGTACGCGTAATTACTTCTTTTTAGGTGGAATATGTAATTATTTGCTGAGTCAAGTTGAATTGTAATAATTTTTAATTCCTACAGTTCCTTTACAATTCAATGTGATGTGGATGTTTAGCTTAGTTTATCATTATTTCCCAAACTTATCGAGATCCTAGTTTGGCTCCAAATTTTAATGATTCAATACCCATTTAGTAATTGGATCCCCGATTATAGGGTGGCGGGTCGTTACATTACAAGAGTGGGTTACTTAACTCCGAAACCTTCCGAGTTCACGCGGTGTTGGTTGGCACCCAATATGATCGGAGGCCCGATCGAATTCGATGTGCGACAGTAATTCGATAGATTAATTAATTAATTAATATGAGTTATTAATTCATTAATCAGGCTAATGAGGAGTCACTGGGCTTATTGGCCATTAGCCGGACTGGTTATTAGGCTTAGAGGGTCACACGCAAATGATTCTCAAGGCGATGGATAATAAAGTGGGTTTTATATAAACCGGGGGTTTTTATCAAAAACCGCACAGTTGATATAAAATATAGTGAACGGGCTAAGCAGGCCAGGCTGCTGCTAACCCTAGCCGCCCCTTCCTATTTTCTCTCTCTCTCTCTCTCTCGCCCCAGGCCAGTTCTGATCTCCGGGTTTGCTCTGCCGCTTCTCCGACTCCCGTCCGACAGGAAATCGTTAGCGTGTTGCAGTGATCGTTGCGGCGAACGGCGGAGGCTTCGTGGGCTGCGAAGAATGAGGAAACATGAGGATATCCACCGCGAGGAGGATCATGTGGACTCCGCTAGAAGTCGGGTGCTTACACGGCTTGCGGTGTCACACCGACGGAACCGAACGGTTGCGGATTCGAATTCGCACGCGGTAAGAATCCGATTATCTGATAATCGGTTTGGTTTAATCGAAACGGGAAAACAGATCGCTGGTTTTATTTTTTAATTTCCGCTGCATGAGCGATCAGGAGAAACACGAGAACCCAACAGTGGTATCAGAGCCAGGTTCCACTATTTTTCGTCCCGTTTCGGTCTCCGATTTAATATTTCCATGTATTATTCCATGCGGTAGTTTGATTTTTTTTACAGGATCCATGTTCATGCGATGAACACAAATCATAAGAATAATTTTGATTATTTTTATTCTGCAAAATTCGAAATTTATTTTGGGGTTTTTTGTGTTCTTCGTGGGACCAAGAACGGCCGGTTTTCGGCGACTTCATACGGTCTTCCCAAGCATTCGGATGGCGGACCTAGACCCCGGATCCCCAAGGGATAGTCACCACTGTCCACCGGGCAACATAGCCGGCGCCGGAGTGGCCATGAAGGGCTGCGAAATCAAGCCCTAGTTCTTCTTCTTCCACTAGGTTTTGAAAACCAGAATATAGAGGAGGATAGGGAGGCTCGGCCTA
The DNA here is from genome assembly GCA_030544215.1 of Zantedeschia hybrid cultivar. Classification (NCBI taxonomy): domain Eukaryota; kingdom Viridiplantae; phylum Streptophyta; class Magnoliopsida; order Alismatales; family Araceae; genus Zantedeschia; species Zantedeschia hybrid cultivar. Next base: position 39,131,217 of record JARZZO010000011.1, on the reverse strand, counting down.
CAATAGAGAAGGTGTGGCCACCGTCGGCAGGGCTATGCACCGCCAGGGGGGGGGGGGGGGGGGGGCACCGGGTGGCGCCGTGAAGCCCACCGCCGTTGGGTGCACCTGCAAGAGGGTTAGGGTTTTCTGTGCAGAAGGGGAGGGGCATTGGGTTGGGGATGCAGGTGGACTAGAACCTAACCGGTCCAACCGGCCGAGCCAGACTGTTAGCCGAACCGAGCCCTGGCTAGGTTGGCCCTAGCTATCAGCCAGCCGAGCGCTCAACAGGTGGCTGAGCCCATTTGTTAAATCTTCCCCACCCCCCCCTCCTTTTCCAAAAATCCTTTTAACCCCTTAAACCCCAATTAAACTATATTAGCCCAATTGAAAGTTAATTGGATTTTAATTCTAAAATTTAAAAAGTTGTTTTGAATATTGATTTATTATTCAATTTCATTTTAATTGGGCATTAATGATTATGAATCATTATTACTAACAAATTGTTGTTAATCGATTAGAATTAGTTATTAATTTAAATGTTAAATTAATAATTAATTTTAAATTGACTAATTTAAGTGTTAAATTAGTGTCTCTTAGTTAATTGGAATTAATTGTTAATTTAAGTGTTAACTTGACGATTAATTTTAACTAACAAAACTAATGGTTTAATTAGAAGTTATTAATTAATTGATGTTATTTATTAGTTTAAGAGTTAAATTAGTAATTAATATTAATTGACTAGTCTAAGAGTTAGATTAGTAGTTAATAATTAATTAGAGTTGATTAATAATTTAAGTATTAAATTAATAATTAATTTTAATGAACTAATCTAAGAGTTAGATTAGTAATTAGTTATTAATAGTCAAATTATTAGATTATTAATGTGGCTTAATCTAAATGTTAGATTGTTTAACTATTAGAAATGTTCTAATTGCATGGAATAATCTGGAAATTATTAATTTGGAGTGTGTGCACATGTGATGTGTGGTTTATATGCTTTTAAATATGATTTAATTGCATGTTTAGATAATTAAAAGAGTTTTTGAAATTCAAAAGGCCAATTTTGATTGGAACCTAGCTTTTTAAAAGCCAAAATAATTTAATTTTGAAACTCTTTTATTTTAGCCATGTGATGTACTTATCATATGTAGAATATTTACAACACACCGTAGTCATAGATATGTATTTATTTAATTATTCATGTGATGAATGATTGTGTGGATCGTGAATATTTGAATGAGTATATTTATTAATTGTTAATAAATAGAGGTTTGCGTACCTCTCCCTCTCTCATACTCTAATGTAATTCTACCTCCCTCTCTCTTGTACTCGCCATAAGACCTTCTTCTGTTTACATATAAATTTAGATTTAAATATAATCTGATCGAGGCAACCGAGATAGGAGCGAGGGCGATCTACATATGTAACCAGGAAGGTGATGTGATGGAGATCCTTTGCCTATGTGTTTGCAGGATAGTCTAATGCAAATGTTATGTTAGATTGTGTGCGCATTTGACTATTGATTCCAGTCAAACCCACTGTTCTATCCATGACCACACTAAACATGTATGAGATGCATTGTTTTTATTTTTGATTGTGAATCAAAGCAGGTATAGTATTAATTAAATATATACGATATATTTATATACTATCACCTAGGAGAGATCGAGATAAAAGTTATCTAAATACCCTCGTCTAAATTCTAAGCTGTAACGTGAGTAGTTAAGAACTTACCGCGTGATCCACCATCATTATAGTCATAGGATTCGAATCACTTTAGGTAGGTTTGTTGTGCTACCATAAGGCCTGTTTAATTGGGAAGAGAGACTGTGGCTATGACATTAGATGCCTATTTGATCGAGGTAAAGGAACTATGTAGTTTTGTTGTGCTATCCACAAGGGCTGCATGCAAATCTATGCTCGTCGTGTAACGAAGGTTAGCTTAGACCAAAATTAGTGGTTTGTTGTGCTATCCACAAGGCCATTAAATCTCTAGGGACCGAAGCTAAGATCAGATATTGCAAGGAGTTGCAAGTCCCATGAGATGGGTGTTCGTTGATTGTTTTACAGCTTTCTTGTGCTATCCACAAGGTTGTGCTGCAAGTCATTAAGATTCTGATCCCCACTAGGAGACTGTCGGCATCGCCCAATCTGTATAGCTGAGGGTTATACAGTCCGTCGAAAATTAGTAGGAGTTAAAACTAGAATAAAAGACCATATCTTGTTTTATATTTAATAATTGAACATCTACTAAAATAGATTTCATCTTCTTTAGGAAAATATGTCGTCGAATAACCTACTCTGAGGCATACTTGATGCCAATCTTTTGACTAGTCCGAACTACTCGGTTTGACTCAGAAACCTGAAGAGTGTCTTCAGATCTGAGCACATTGCCTACGTCCTTGAAGCTGATCTTCCTGCTGAACCGGCATTGGATACCCCTGAGGAAGAGATGATCGCATATGATAAAAGATCGAAGGACAAAAGCAAAGGAGTAGTAAAGGGTGACTGCTTCTACAGTAAGCAGCAGGGTCACTGGAAGAGGAATTGCAATGAGTTCCTCAGTGATAAAGCTCATGGAAAGGTGAAGCTATCAAAAGCTTCAGATATCTATATGATAGATATCAACTTGTCAGTTAGAGATTCCATATATTGGGTATTAGATATCAGATGTGCTTCTCATATCTGCCATGATGTGCAGATACTGACAAGTAAGCGCAAGCTGAGAAAAGGCGAGGTGGAACTGAGGCTAGGAAATGGCGAAAAGTTGCGGTGATTGTTGTTGGGACAGCAAACTTCAGTTTTCCATCGGGAGACGTCTTATCATTAGAAGATTGTTATTATGTTCCTAACATAATAAAGAACATCATATCAGTATCTTGTTTGGACAAGATAGGATATAAGTTGTCTATTGAAAATAGAAGTTGTTCGATTTATTATGGTAATAAATCAATTTCGGCATCTTTAGTTAATGGTCTATATCTCTTAGATGTTTCTTATTACAATCTTCATATTGATAATGTTCTTAAGAAGAGTAAGAATTGTGTGAACCAAGCCTACATGTGGCATTGTAGATTTAGACATATTAATGAAAGCAGGCTGCAAAAGTTGCACAAACATGGATATTTGAATGCATTCGATTATGAATCATTTGCGATATGATGGCAAAATCTCTATTTACTAGACATAGAGAATGTGCCAAGGACATTCTGAGATTAATACATTCAGATGTATGTAGTCCTATGTCCACCCAAACCAAAGGTGGCTTCTCGTACTTCATCACGTTCACGGACGACTTCTCAAGATTCGGCAATGTGTACTTAATGAAGTACAAATCGGAAGCATTTGCGAAGTTCAAGGAGTTCAAGAATGAGGTAGAGAAGCAGTTAGGAATGAATATTGAAGCTCTACGATTAGATCGGAGTAGAGAATACTTGAGTACTAATTTCACACAATTCTTAAAAAATAATGGTATCCTTTCTCAGCTAACCCCTCCATATACACCACAGATGAATGGTGTATCAGAAAGGAGGAATCGCACCTTGTTGGACATGGTGCGATCCATGATGAGCTTTTGTAACGACCCGCCATCCTATGACCGGAGACCCGATCACTAAATGGATGTCGGCCCATTAACTGCGGGTTCACACCCGGATCTCACACAACATGTCTGGAGGAGTAAGCGTTAAACAAGGCTAAATATATCAATCTCACGGACTACAAAGATATAACAAGTGCGCAGGAAGGAAGATAACAATGTCCGTATACAGTCCAACAATAATTATATGGTCCAACAAATTAAATAAGTACAGGCAGAAGTAAAGTACAACAACATCGGGGCATACCCCGGAACTGAGACAGCTGCTGGTCCGCACACCAAGAAGACGCCACACGCCGCCACATGCCACGAGGTCCACACCTGAAACCGCAGGGAGTGAGCCACACCAGAATTGGGCTCAGTAGGGATCATCCGATCCCCTGCCTCCCACTCACACACCCACAAGTGCAACAATACAGATATATGGCAATTAAGTAAAGCAGTAAACATAGCACCCAAATCTGATATGAAACATACGCATAAGCAGTGTAGCAGGAACAGTTCTAAGTAACCCGAAGAACCCAACACAAAGTCACGTCTCACAGTCAAAGTCCACAAAGCGACTGAACCACACTGTCGACCGAAGTCAAACGTCGCCTCACAACACTATCACCACTACTCACGCCTGTCCGCCCCTACAGTGTTCCGGGGCACTGTAGGGTGAGGCAGTGAGTCAAACTAGGACTAGCTGGGACCAGTGTACCACCACTGCGCAGCTACGTGTGCACACAAGCAGTCTAGACTACTGTCCTACCGATCGGATTGCCTCCACGCCAGGCCTCGGCGCTTCAGGAGGGCCCTGGGGACCGGCAAACCCCCGTCAAGCCGAAGCTACAGGAACTACCCACAACCCTAACCTCCCGGGCTGCGTCAGGCCAAAGGGCGAAGGGTACCACTCGTAACCTTGATCAAAGGTCACATCAGGCCCAGTGGCTACAGGGGTAAAACAACTCCAACAGTACCACAACAAGCTCCACAGCAAGAAACGCGCCGGAAGCTACCACGACAAACAGGGAAAACCCCAACCCGCTGAGACCAAACAGCAATCCCTCGGATAGCACACCGGCTACTCCGGCCCGACGGGCTCAAGGTGGTCCTGCTTCCCTCAGCCAAAGGTAAAACACAACATGTACCCCTCCTCCCACCGGTACGGCACAATGCCTCACAGACACCATGATCCTTCCCCATCGGCCCATGGTGACAAACGTAAACCACAGTTATTCCGATTCCATATCCGCATAAACACACACACATATAATCATGATTCCATTCGCACAGTAAACCTCCGTCTCAGCGTACAGCTTAAAGCATGCATTTGAACCATCGAACTGTGAAACATGTGTTAAATAATAGGAGTTAAGCAGTTCTGTCTTGAATCGCGTCAACCGAGGTCGACGCCATTCAAGCCCCTCAAACAGGTTCATTTAAAACAGATTATGCCTTAAAACACGTCCACCTGGGAAGCCGCCCTTTTAAAACGCGTCAGAACCCACAAACGCCATTCACCCTAGAATTTCAGATTTGCAGAAGCCTCAGTCGGGGTGATTTCCTGCCTAAAAGGCGTCATGATGGTTCGACGTCCTTCTAAAAGGCGTTGTCCATACGTGACGTCTTTTAACGCCAGAACCCCGTACTCACGAAACCTCGAACAGGGAGGTTTCTGCCCTAAAAGGTGTCGTACTGCCCTGACGTCCTTATAAAAGGCGTCGACCAGGCACGACGCCGTTTAGCGCCAGAAACCTGGTTCCCTGGTTCAATCCGAGGGTCTCTCCCTTAACCCCAAACACCCTGAAAATGCCCAAAACAGAAGGGGGAGAAACGGGAAATCAAACTACCACAAGCATGCTACAATTCCACAATCCCGAACACGGCCATTCCCACAAGAAAACCCCCTAAACATGCTCATTCTAACCCAAAACACATCATGCCACGCTAAGGAAACCATAAACAAGATAATCACGATTCATGCAAGGTTTGTCCCCCTACCGGTTCTTGAAGTCCTCTAAGCTCCGTGCCGCCGACCCGCCGCACCGCAGACCGCCGCCGGTACCCTCGAGGACGCCGCCACTCCGCCGGGACGTCGGCCGCCGTCCGGAGAATGGAACGCCGCGAAGGAAGTGGTGGAGGTAGAGGTGAGAGGTAGGGAGGTGTTGGAGTGGTGGAAGAGGAAGGGAAGGGAAAAAGAAGGTCGGAGAGGGCGGAGAGGGCGAAGAGAGAGAGGGTGGAGGCGAAAATGAGGGAAAGAAGGGGAGGCTCGCGGGGTCAATCTGAATATGGCTAAAATGCGTCGATCGAGACAGACGCCAATCAGTCTGACAGGACGGGCCGTATTGACAGCGCCCTGAAACGTGTCACTCACCGCGGACGCTGTTCAGACGACAGGACAGGCCGTACTGACAACGTTCTGGCACCGCACACTGACATCGCAGGGGTCGCAGTCTGAATCGCGTCAACCATCATAGACGCCATTCAGACGACGAGACAGGGGCCGTACTCTCGCGGCCCGAAACCCGCCCACATGGCGCCCACGTGGCACAACAGCAAGCAGACTTAAATGGCGTCCACACAACGTGACGCCTTTTGAAAGGCGTCAAGCAGTGCAGACGTCATTCAGTCAAGACTCTCAAGACCCCTCAGGGTCGAAACCAGGGGATCCGGCCCGAACCCGACCCGAATACTGAACCCGAAACCTCAGTCCTTACATTCTCCCCCCCTTAAAAGAATTTCATCCTCGAAATTGTAACCGCTCACATGATACATATGGCTAACCATCACATGCCAACAACACTGATTACAACAATCATTCCCACCAATCACACACACAGGGCTCCACAAAACTAGCCAATCAAATCCATACCAAGCTAATCAAGATTCTCAATTCTGATGAAAGCTGGAAGATCAAAATAACCACACACTATCAAGGCACATATTACAAAACCAATTCTCCACCAAACCCAAGTACATAAAGGCGCCACAAGAGTTCACAACCACCTCTGAGTAAGACAAGCTAAAAGTGCTTATCTAGCCCAGCCTCTCGGACCTCCACAAAGAGACGCAACTCCACTCAACGTCTCAGACTCCTACTGACTACTCGGCTCCTGACCTGTCTTATTCTTCTGGGGACAGTTCCTCGCGAGATGTCCCTTCCTATCACAGCCAAAACAGCTACCAGTGATCAATGGACATATCCGATTACTATGAAACCTGCCACAATGGTGACAACGATCCGCAGCGTCCCGCCTCGCTTCCTGTTGACAGCCGACCTCCGTCTGCATCTGCTGAATCGAACCGTCTTCATCCTCGTCACAAGGTACCTCTTGGAACTCGAGCTCAAAGGAACCCGAACCGCTTGACGAAAAGACCGCTGATCTATCCCTGCCTTGCTGCTTCCCTTGTGCTGATTGCTCCGACTCCTTCGCCGTGTGTTGGAACTGCATCTCCACCGCTGCCGCGCACCGAACTGCTGACGCCAGATCCTTACAACAATGAACTGCCACAAACTCCCTCAGATCATGCCGAAGTCCATCCACAAATTTCTCCGTCCTAAGATCCTCATGCTCAGATATGTGTGGAGCAAATCTTCCCAGAGCTACAAATTTCATCTGATATTCTAGAACTGTCATACCATCCTGCACCAATTCCATAAATTCCCTTTCCTTGGCCCTACGAACGTGCCTCGGAAAATACTGTCCACCAAACTCTCTCACAAAGTCTTCCCAAGGAATCTCTCTCAAGGACCTATCTGGAAACATCAACCCCTTGATGGTAACCCACCAATCATAAGCATCGTCCTTCAGCAAGTAGGTTGCCAACAAGGTCTTATCACTCTCAGCACATTCAAGAACATCAAATGCTTTCTCTACCTCCTTAATCCAATGAGCTGCCGCATCTGGAACTGGTTGACCCATGAAAGAAGGGGGCTTCAACTTCAAGAACCACTCCATCACCATGGATTGGCCACCTCGGGAATTAGACCCCTCACTTCCATCTCCCTGCTAGTATCTAGACATAGCCCCAATCATAGCTTCCATGAAACGATCTACATTATGTCCATTTGCCCTCGAACCACTATCATCTGCTCTCAAACCACGAGCCAACGGAACTCTCCTCTTCGGTGCCATCACTACCCCACAGACACGAAAATCGAACCAAAACACGTCAAAACCTACCAATCTACACCAGCAGCCATCGCCTGTACAGACTCGTACTTATTGTTGGACTATAATATCTAACCTAGTTTACCACATACTCGACCAGACTAAGCTCTGATACCATCTGTAACGACCCGCCATCCTATGACCGGAGACCCGATCACTAAATGGATGTCGGCCTATTAACTGCGGGTTCACACCCGGATCTCACACAACACGTCTGGAGGAGTAAGCGTTAAACAAGGCTAAATATATCAATCTCACGGACTACAAAGATATAACAAGTGCGCAGGAAGGAAGATAACAATGTCCGTATACAGTCCAACAATAATTACATGGTCCAACAAATTAAATAAGTACAGGCAGAAGTAAAGTACAACAACATCGGGGCATACCCCGGAACTGAGACAGCTGCTGGTCCGCACACCAAGAAGACGCCACACGCCGCCACATGCCACGAGGTCCACACCTGAAACTGCAGGGAGTGAGCCACACCAGAATTGGGCTCAGTAGGGATCATCCGATCCCCTGCCTCCCACTCACACACCCACAAGTGCAACAATACGGATATATGGCAATTAAGTAAAGCAGTAAACATAGCACCCAAATCTGATATGAAACATACGCATAAGCAGTGTAGCAGGAACAGTTCTAAGTACCCCGAAGAACCCAACACAAAGTCATGTCTCACAGTCAAAGTCCACAAAGCGACTGAACCACACTGTCGACCGAAGTCAAACATCGCCTCACAACACTACCACCACTACTCACGCTTGTCCGCCCCTACAGTGTTCCGGGGCACTGTAGGGTGAGGCAGTGAGTCAAACTAGGACTAGCTGGGACCAGTGTACCACCATTGCGCAGCTACGTGTGCACACAAGCAGTCTAGACTACTGTCCTACCGACCGGATTGCCTCCACGCCAGGCCTCGGCGCTTCAGGAGGGCCCTGGGGACCGGCGAACCCCCGTCAAGCCGAAGCTACAGGAACTACCCACAACCCTAACCTCCCGGGATGCGTCAGGCCAAAGGGCGAAGGGTACCACTCGTAACCTTGATCAAAGGTCACATCAGGCCCAGTGGCTACAAGGGTAAAACAACTCCAACATTACCACAACCAGCTCCACAGCAAGAAACGCGTCGGAAGCTACCACGACAAACAGGGAAAACTCCGACCCACTGAGACTAAACAGCAACCCCTCGGATAGCACACCGGCTACTCCGGCCCGACGGGCTCAAGGTGGTCCTGCTTCCCTCAGCCAAAGGTAAAACACAACATGTACCCCTCCTCCCACCGGTACGGCACAATGCCTCACAGACACCATGGCCCTTCCCCATCGGCCCATGGTGACAAACGTAAACCACAGTTATTCCGATTCCATATCCGCATAAACACACACACATATAATCATGATTCCATTCGCACAGTAAACCTCCATCTCAGCGTACAGCTTAAAGCATGCATTTGAACTATCTAACCGTGAAACATGTGTTAAATAACAGGAGTTAAGCAGTTCTGTCTCGGTCGACGCCATTCAAGCCCCTCAAACAGGTTCATTTAAAACAGATTATGCCTTAAAACACGTCCACCTGGGAAGCCGCCCTTTTAAAACGCGTCAGAACCCACAGACGCCATTCACCCCAGAATTTCAGATTTGCAGAAGCCTCAGTCGGAGTGATTTCCTGCCTAAAAGGCGTCATGATGGTTCGACGTCCTTCTAAAAGGCATCGTCCATACATGACGTCTTTTAGCGCCAGAACCCCGTACTCACGAAACCTCGAACAGGGAGGTTTCTGCCCTAAAAGGCGTCGTACTGCCCTAACTCCTTATAAAAGGCGTCGATCAGGCACGACGCCGTTTAGCGCCAGAAACTTGGTTCACTGGTTCGATCCGAGGGTCTCTCCCTTAACCCCAAACACCCCGAAAATGCCCAAAACAGAAGGGGGAGAAACGGAAAATCAAACTACCACAAGCATGCTACAATTCCACAATCCTGATCACGGCCATTCCCACAAGAAAACCCCCTAAACATGCTCATTCTAACCCAAAACACATCATGCCACGCCAAGGACCATAAACAAGATAATCACGATTCATGCAAGGTTCGTCCCCCTACCGGTTCTTGAACTCCTCCAAGCTCCGTGCCGCCGACCCGCCGCACCGCAGACTGTCGCCGGTACCCTCGAGGACGCCGCCACTCCGCCGGGACGTCGGCCGTCGTCCGGAGAATGGAACGCCGCGAAGGAAGTGGTGGAGGTAAAGGTGAGAGGTAGGGAGGTGTTGGAGTGGTGGAAGAGGAAGGGAAGGGGAAAAGAGGGTCGGAGAGGGCGGAGAGGGCGAAGAGAGAGAGGGTGGAGGCGAAAATGAGGGAAAGAAGGGGAGGCTCGCGGGGTCAATCTGAATCTGGCTAAAATGCGTCGATCGAGACAGACGCCAATCAGTCTGACAGGACGGGCCGTACTGACAGCGCCCTGAAACGCGTCGCTCACCACGGACGCCGTTCAGACGACAGGACAGGCCGTACTGACAGCGTTCTGGCACCGCACACTGACATTGCAGGGGTCGCAGTCTGAATCGCGTCGACCATCATAGACGCCATTCAGACGACGAGACAGGGGCCGTTCTCTCGCGGCCCGAAACCCGCCCACGTGGCGCCCACGTGGCACAACAGCAAGCAAACTTAAATGGCGTCCACACAACCTAACGCCTTTTGAAAGGCGTCGAGCAGTGCAGACGTCATTCAGTCAAGACTCTCAAGACCCCTCAGGGTCGAAACCAGGGGATCCGGCTCGAACCCAACCCGAATACTGAACCCGAAACCTCAGTCCTTACAGCTTTTCGGAATTACCAGTGTCCCTTTGGGGGTATGCTCTAGAGTCAACAACATACCTACTGAATAGAGTACACAGCAAGCTTGTGGCCTCTACTCCAGATGAGATATAGAAAGGCAAGAAACCAGAATTACATGGTAAAGTCTGGGGTTGTCCTGCTCATGTAAAGAGGCATGATCCAGACAAGCTGGAATCGCAAACTGATAAATGTAGGTTTGTAAGATATCCAAAAGAAACTTTTGGATACTACTTTTACCATCCTGGTGAACAAAAAGTGTTTGTCGCCAGGAAAGTTGTCTTCTTGGAAGAGGAATACCTTCTCCAAGAGGACAATGGGAGTAAAATAGTATTGGAAGAGGTTCCAGAACCCCAAACAGCTGTAATATCATCGGATGAGATATCAGTTTCTGAATCTTTTCATGTATACACAGATGAGCCTCGTAGATCTAGTAGAGTACCTAGACTACCCGAACGAGATGTGGGACATAACGCTGAAGGAGAGTCTAAGGTAGAATATAATGAGGATGATGATCCTAAAACCTACCAGGAGGCCATAGAAGGCCCAGAAGCCGGAAAATGGCGAGAAGCCATGAACTCATAAATCCAGTCCATGTACACCAACCAAGTTTGAAACTTGGAGGACTTGTCCGAGGGTATTATACATATTGGATGCAAGTGGACCTTTAAGAGAAAGATATGTGCTGATGGACGGATCGACACTTATAAGGCAAGGTTGGAGGCAAAGGGATATCGTCAAAGACAAGGAATTGACTATGACGAGACTTTCTCACCAGTTGCAATAATAAAGTCGATAAGAGTTCTACTCGCCATAACTGCACATTTCAATTACGAAATTTGGCAGATAGATGTGAAGACTGCCTTCCTCAACGGCAACCTTGAGGAAGAGTGTGCAAGCTTCAGAGGTCCATTTATGGACTGAAGCAAGGTTCTCGGAGATGGAACATAGGATTTGACGAAGTTGTCAAGTCTTATGACTTCATTAAAAATGAAGATGAGCCTTGTGTGCACAAGAAGACCAGTGGGAGTGCAGTCACTTTCTTAGTTCTTTACGTAGAAGACATACTACTCATTGTAAATGATGTAGCTATGATGCAATCGGTAAAGATCTGGTTGTTGAAAAACTTCTCTATGAAGGATTTGGGAGAAGCATCCTACATATTGGGAATACGGATTTATAGAGATAGATCAAAGAAGATGCCTGGAATGATCCAATCCTTGTACATAGATACCATAGTCAAAAGGTTTGGCATGGAAAATTCCAAGAGAGGTCTCATACCGATGACATGGAATTAATCTCTCAAAGGAGCAGCCTCCTAAGACTCCTGATGAGAGGGCATTCATAGATAGAGTACCCTATGCCTCTGCCATAGGATCTATCATGTATGCCATACTATGTACACGACCTGATGTTGCATATACTGTAGGTGTTACGAGCAGATTTTAGGCTAATCCAAGTGAAAAGCACTGGAAGGCAGTGAAATGTATCCTTAAGTACTTAAGAAGAAATAAGGATATATTTCATGTCTATGGAGGAGGTGACTTGAAACTGTGAGGCTATACTGACTCGAGTTTCCAGTCATATCCAGATGATAGCAAGTCTACATTTGGCTTTGTGTTTACTATAAACGGAGGCGCAGTGTGCTGGAAGAATTTCAAGTAAGCAACCACTACAGATTTGACGAGTAAAGTTGAGTACATCGCTGCAGCTGAAGTCGCCAAAGAAGCAGTGTGATTGAAGAAATTCATCACTGACCTCAACGTAGTTCCCAGTATCTCTGAACTTGTTCCACTGTTGTATGACAACAATGGAGCCATTGCACAAGCGACAAAGCCGCGGTCTCATCAGAAATCAAAGTATATGCTGAGGCGCTTTCATCTAATAAGAGAAATCATTTCCAAAGGAGATGTAGTGGTAGAAGAGTTTCATCTGTTGACAATGTAGCAGATCCACTGACAAAGCCATTGACTCAAAATGTGTTTGAGCATCACCTAGACTTTATAAGTTTAGTATATAAAGGTGATTAGCTTTAGTCCAAGTGGGAGATTGTTAGTCTTAGGTGGCCTATAAGCCAATATGACTTTGTAATCTCGCTCGTTTATTAATAAAATGGCATTATATTCATTGTGTGTAAATCGTATTAATTATCGTCTCATAATGAAGCCCATGAATATGTGCGATAGTGATTAAATTGTGATGTGATCATACTAATGAGACTGATCACTTAAATACACATATTCTTAATAGTTCCTAGTTGGAGGATATCCGAGAAGGACGTCGGATATCCAGTTAGACTAGTACAGATTACTCCCATTGATAAGATGAGGGTGATTGATCTCATAGTCACTTGTATGGAGACACTAAGGCGAATCTGTAGGTGCTCATTAGAGAATGAGTTCACTGAACTGATCCGACTAAATCGCTGGATGGTATAGTACCTCACTGCCAACCAGCTTTATTCTATTATCGCAGTTGCGCGGATGATCCTCGGACCTGAGACACCAAGGACACCTTATCGGTGGACTTCTGTGCTTTGACCTTGGTTTATGAATCTCTAACCACGGGATTCTAAACAGCCAAGGATCGGGTACATACTGTGGAAGGAAATTGAGTGTCAATAAGAAATCATTCGCTCTCGATACTTAGAGAGAGAATGCTCTAGGAAGGATGCGCAGAAGTCCCTGGTCAGGGCGGACGATAATATCGGGAAAAGAGTTTTTCGATATTATACGACAGCATCTGATCCAAGTGAATTGACCGGTTAGGGTTTGACAGTACACCATATCCTGAGTTGACTCGAGAGTATTGTATGAATGAAGGATTATATCCACGCGGTAACTGTCGGCAGAAAGGTTCCAAGAGTGGGTTACTTAACCCTGAAACCTTTCAGATTCACGCGGTGTTGCTTAGCACCCAACATGATCGGAGACCCAATCGAATTCAATGTGCGACATAAATTCGATTGATTAATTTATTAATATGAGTTATTAATTGATTAATCAGGCCAGTGAGGAGTCACTGGGCTTATTGGATCATTAATCGGACTGGTTATTGGGCCTAGAGGGTCACATGCAAATGATTCTCAAGGCGATGGATAATAAAGTGAGTTTTATATAAATTGTGGGTTTTTATGGAAAATCGCGCGGTTAATATAAAAGATAACGAACGGGCTGAGCAGGCCAAGCTGCTGCTAACCCTAGCCGTCCCCTCCTCTCTTGCTCTCTCTCTCTCTGGCACCCCAGGCCAATTCTGATCTCCGGGTCTGCTCCATCGCTCCTCCGACTCCCGTCCGACAGAAAATCGTCCGCATGTTGCGGTGATTCGTGGACTGCGAAGAACGAGGAAACGTGAGGATATCCACCGCTAGGAGGATCGCGCGGACTCTGCTAGAGGCCGGGCACTTGCGCGGCTTGCGGTGTCACACCGACGGAACCAAACGGTTGCGGATTCGAATCCGCACGCAGTAATCATTTTGGTTTAATCAAAACGGGAAAATAGATCGCTGGTTTTATTTTTTAATTTCCACTGCGTGAGCGATCCGAAGAAACACGGGAACCCAACATTCTTTACAATTCCTCTTCCAATGGCCCTTCTGATGACAGTAGAAGCATTCACCCTTCTCAGTACTCTTGTCTTTGTCCTTTTTGACAACTTTCAGCGTCTTTTGATTCTTGCCTTTTCCTTTCCTAAAGACTTAGACTGCTAGTCTTTTTCTGCTGGTCTTACCAACCATAAAAACTTGGGGTTTATCCCTCACAAGGTTCCCCTCTGTAATATTCAACATGTTCAGTAATTCAGCCAAAGTGGTCTAGATCTTATTCATGTTAAAGTTAACAATGAACTAAACATATGAATGTGGAAGTGAAGATAACACAAGGTCGGTATGCATCTACTTAGGGTGTGGGACTCCAAGAGCATCCAACCTCTCCACCTATTCAATCATCTTTAGCACATGAGTCTGTACTGAAGATCCCTCTGCCATATGAACTTTGAACATATTCTTAGATATCTCATATCTTACGATCCTACTTTGCTCACCAAGTAGCTCCCTCAAATGGAGCATGATGGATCTAGCATCCATCTCCTCATGCTGCCTCTGCAACTCATTGCTCATAGAGGCCAGTATGTAGCATTGGGCCATGGTGGAATCTTCCTTCCATTTTTCATATGTCAACAATTTGCTCAGACCTGAGGACAATCTTCAGGTTCCTGAGCCAGTCTGAGTAGTTCGGGCTTGTTAAAAGATTGGCATCAAATGTGCCACGCAACGGGTTATGGTGCGACATTTTAGCCTACAAGAGATAATTAGATTACAATTATCAGATATTCAGTCATTAATTAAAAACAAGACATGGACTTTGTTTATCTAGTTTTACTCTCACTAATTTTCGTCAGACTATATAACCTTCAGGTATATAGAACGGGAGACACCGACGTCTCCTAGCGGAGATCAGAATCTCCAAGTGTCACAGTATAACCTCGATAAACACATAGTATTATACTATTTTCTTAGAGCAACCATCTCATGGTAATTGCAACTCTTTGCAATATCCGATCATATTTCGGCTCCCAGGTTATTAATGGTCCCGGATAAACACAGTAGACCATTATCCCCGGTCTAAGTTTTACCATCAATACGTTATAAAGTAGAGTATAAATATAGTTCCCGAATAAACATGTGGATAACTATATCGTTCCTCTATTCTTATATAAAGGCATCTAATGCCATAATTAATAGTCCTCTCAATAGATGATGTAAAATCTTGGATAAACACGTAGTATATGCCACCACTAAATTAAGTTCTATTAATTATATTGATGGAGAGCCACACGGTGTATTCTCAATGACTCGCACTACGGCTTAGACTTTGTAACGAAGGTTTTATTTATTTACTTTGGTCTTTCCTAGATGATAGTATTAAATATATTGAATATATTACATATACTAATAACCTAGGTTATTTGATTTGTAATCAAAAGAAAACACACGCATCGCATACATGTCATTAGTGTGGTCATGGATGGCACTGTGGTTTGACCTGAGCCAGATAGTCAAACACACAAATTTACACAATATAGCAATTATATCATGAGTCTGCAAAATCATAGGCCGAATGAACTCCTTCATTTTCTTCTTAGTTGCAGTTGTGGATCATCCTCACTCCATGCTCAGCCGCCTCGATCAAATTACATTATAAATTTCAATTACATGTTAATTTAAAAGAGGGAGCCTTATGGCGAGTACATCAAGGAGGGAGGTAGAGATACAGTAGAATATGAGAGAGGAATAGGTACGCAGACCTCTATTTATTAACAATTAATAATCCATACATTCACATATATCATCATCCACATCTACAAATAATAATGCTCATCTATGTCCACCGTGTAATTTTTTAATTATACAAACCACATATGATTTAGCATAGCACATGGCTTGATAAATTTTTCGAAAATAAATAATATTTTGATTTCATAAACGAGGGACCAATAAAATTTGGAGAATTAGGATTTTCGAAAAAGATTATCAGTTTAATCATGATAATTAAATCAAATTTAAACAAGCAATCATAACACATCATATGTGCACAAACAATCCAAAAAGATCCAATCCTTTTAATATTCCATGCCACTAACACAGTATGAAATTAATGTAATTAATTCAACATTTAAATTAATAAACATTAACATCATCTTATCTAACAATTAGATAATCTATTAATCAACAACTAATTTGTTAATTAAAATCAAATTTAAATTCTTGATAGGCCCAATAACATAAAGTACAGAATTCAATCAAATTTTAAAAACAATTTTCTAAAATTTAAATTCTTAAAAATAATTTAATTTTACATTATTTGGGCCCAAAAAGAAAATTAAATAGGAGTTGGTCCAATGGTCCCACGAAGAACACGAAAATCCCAAAATATTAAATTTTCATGTTAGAAAAGAAAAATCTAATTTTGCTTCTTCATCACATGAATGGTGTTCTAACAATAAAATTAATTAATAAGGATATAACAGTATGGAACAAAATTAAAGGATGACTGATTTGGGGTCCAAAATGGCAACGAACACAGTGGAACCTAGCTCTGATACCACTGTTGGGTTCGATGTGTCTGTATCCGTCCGAAAAACGTAGCGGAAAAATTAATTCGAGAATGGATCCGTCCCATTTCGATCAACAAAAACCTAAAGCGGTAAATCATATTTACCTTGCGCGGATTCGAATCCGCGCTCGTTCTTCGGTTCTGTCGGAGTGATGCTCCAAGCCACGCAGGTGCCCAGCCTCTAGCGGTATCCACGTGGTTCTCCTCGCGATGGATCGTCCTCGCCTCCTCGCTCGATGCGGCGTCCGCGGATCTCGTTTGGCTGCACGTAATCCGCCGCGACATGCGGATTCGGAAACTCTCGTCGAGCGAGAAGCAGAGCTGTCGGAAACCGAAGCAGATCCTCCAGGGGGCCGGCCTCGAGAGTTGCGCCTAGGAGAGAGAGAGGACAGAGAGAGGTCGGCGGCTAGGTCAGGGTTGCTGGCCCCCGACCTAGTGGTCGTTCTTTTATAATAAGTGTATTTGCAGTTTTTCATAAAAACCCACACTTATCCGAAATCCTGTCAAATTATCGATCGACTTGATAACCATTTGCGTGTGACCCTCTATGCCCAAATACCAGTCCAGTTAATGGCCCATTAAGCCCAGTAACTCTTTACGGACCCACTGAATTAATTAATATCCTTATATTAATTAATCAGCCGAATTTAATGTCCCACTGTAAATTCGGACGAGCTTCCGTTCACGCTGGATGCCAAGCAATATCGTGTGATCCTGGATGGCATTAGGGTTATCACAACCCTCTATTGGAACCTTTCCATCATCGGTTAGCGCGCAGATATAATCATTAATCCGTGCAATGTTCCCGATTCGACCAAGGGTATGGTTTACTGTTAAACCCTGGCAACTCGAATCACTTGAATCAGATGCTGTTAATATATATCAAATAACTCTTTATCTGATATAGAGTCTATTGGGTTTCTCAGGTTTCTCCGGATCTCTTGCGCAGCGGAAATAAAATAAAAACGGAGATCCGTTCCCGTTTTGAAAATCGGAAAAATCAGATTATCGGATAATCAGTTCTTACTGTGTGCGGATTCGAATCCACAACCGTTCGGTTCCGTCAGTGCGACACCGCAAGCCGCGCAAGCGCCCGGCCTCTAGCGGAGTCCACGCGATCCTCCTCGCGACAGAAATCCTCACGTTCCTCGTTCTTCACTGCCCACAAAACCTCCGCCGGACGCCGCAACGATCGCCGCAACGCGCAGACGATTTCCCGTCGAACGGGAGTCGGAGAAGCGGCGGAGCAAATCTGGATCTGTCTAGGACACCAGAGAGAGAGAGAGAAATAGAAGAGGGGTTGCTAGGGTTAGCAGTAGCTTGGCTTGCTCAGCCCGTTCGCTATATTTTATACTAACCGCGCGGTTTTTCATAAAACCCCCCGGTTTGTATAAAACCCACTTATTTATCCATCGCCTTGAGAATCATTTGCGTGTGACCCTCTGGGCCCAATTACCAGTCCGGTTAACAGCCCAATAAGTCCAGTAACTCCTTATTGGCTTTATTAATAAATTAATAACCCTTTATTAATTAATTAATCAATCGAATTAATGTCGTACATCGAATTCGACCGGGCCTCCTATCACGTTGGGTGCCAAACAACACCGCGTGAACCCGGAAGGTATCGGGGTTAAGTAACCCACTCTTGGAAACTTTCCGCCGACAGTTACCGCGTGGATATTGTTGGGATCCGGGCGGGACGCGAAGAACGCAGCGGAAACGAAGAACAAAAATTAATCCCGCCCGATGCCCGCTGATCCGATTCGGAACGAAAAACTCAAACCAAAAAACGGATCGAAATCTGATTACCGTGCGCGGATTCGAATCCGCTTCCGTCTCGGTTCCGTCGAGGCAATGCCGCGAGCCGCACAAGTGTCCGGCCTCCAGCGGTATCCACGCAATCCTCCACGGTGGTTCGTCCTCGATCCCTCGTCCGTATCAGCTCGGTTGCTGAAGATCCGTCGCCGCAACAATTGCTGAAATCCCGCCGACGGGAATTCCCGACTTTCGGGAATCACACGCGGCAGAGACGGAAACTGTTCTGGCGCCTCGAACGGGACGCCCAGAGGAGGAGAGAGAAAGGGAGGGATGACAGCTAGCAAGGGAAATCCTGGAGCTTGGCCTAGGGTTTCTCAACAGCGCGTATATATATATTAAGTCGGCGCGACTTTTCACAAAAGTCCCCGAGTTCATATAAATCCCACTTATGTACCATCGACTGAGAATCTTATTGCGTGTGATCCTCTAGGCCCATTTACCAGTCCGGTTTTCAGCCCGTTAAGTCCAATAACTAGTTATTGACTTATTGTAATTAATTAATATCTAGATATTAACTAATTACTCATCCGAATTATCATCGCATATAAATTCGGTCGGACTTCTGATCAAATTGGGTGCCAAGCAACACCGCATGATCCCGGAAGGTAATGGGGTTCAGCAACTCGCTCATGGAACCTGTCCATCCACAGTTACCACGTGGCTATAATCCTTCGTTCGCACAATGCTCTCGAGTTGACTTAGGGTATGGTTAACTGTCAAACCCTAGATCGTCAACTCACTTGAATCAGACTCTGCTTTACAATGTCGGAAAACCACTTTTCTGATATTGTTTCTACTCTAGCCAGAGACTCCTGCGGATCTATTCTAGAGCATTCTCTCTCTAGTTACCTGAGAGCGAACGATCCTTTATTGAACATACAATCACCTTCGAAGGACTTCCGCTGGATCCGATCCTTGACTATTAAAGATCCCGTGGATAGGGATTCGTAGGTCAAGGTCAAAGTCCAGAAGTCCACCGACAAGGTGTCTTTGGTGTCTCAAGTTCAAGGATCAACCATGCCACTGTGACGATGAATCAAGGCGATTGACAGTTAGGTAAATTACCATTCGGCGATTCATGTCGGATCAACTCAGTGAACTCATTCTCCAATGAGCACCTACAGGTTTACTATTGTGTCTCCACACTGGTAACTAACGAGATCAGTCACCCTCATCATATGAGCTAGAATAACCTGTAGTAGTCTAACCGGATGTTTGATGTCCTTCTCAAACATCCTACGACTAGGAACAATTGAGAATATGTGTTTATAAGTCATCAGTCTCATTATTATGATCTCATCATAATCTGATGACTATTGCACATATTCATGGACTTAATTATGCGCAATTATAAATATGCCAATCTACATAATGAATTTAATGTCATTTATTAGTGAACCAGATTGAAATAGGTGCCTTATGATTGGCTTAGAGGACACCTATATCTATCAATCTCCCACTTGGACTCAAGCCAATCACTTTCGCATTTGATCTCCATCAAATCTAGGTGATGCTCACATAAAGTCTGTGACTAAGACTTGGTCAGGGATCTGCTAAATTATCTACAGATGGAATATTTTCATTACGTTATTTCCTCTTAATCCTTTGTCTCTGAACCTGTGAAAGAGCCTCAGAATGTTCTGCAACTTCTGAAGAGACTATGGCTCGATCACATAATTTATTGCTCCCACTGTTGTCCTACAATGATAGGATGGTATCAGAGACCTTTTAGAACTACATCTAGTTCAGGGATGAACCTTTTCATCCATACTGTTCTAATAACAGTATTACTTATTTATGTCGTCACCTTAATATCGAGTTCTGGATTGGAACCATTCCAATTCATTCCTTTCTACTAGAAGGTTGAATCCATTATTTGACTTGAAATTCGAGTCAGTGTGACCTCATAGTTTCAAATCATCCTCTCCATATATGTAAGTGCATCCTTAGCACTTCTCAAGTGCTTAATGATGCATTTCACTCCTGTATCCTTTAAGG
Source organism: Zantedeschia hybrid cultivar (assembly GCA_030544215.1). Lineage (NCBI taxonomy): Eukaryota > Viridiplantae > Streptophyta > Magnoliopsida > Alismatales > Araceae > Zantedeschia > Zantedeschia hybrid cultivar. The sequence continues at coordinate 39,110,714 of JARZZO010000011.1, read as the reverse complement.
AACTTTTCTTTAAAGGAATAAATTTCATATCTCAATTATTGAGACTTGTTATAATATTTATGCCAAACATCTTGACATACATGTCAATATAATATCCCCACCGATCTATCTTAATAGATTCGTATTTCCAATATGTGGGATATTATAACTAAACTTATTATGGAGAAAAGCATGGTTAACAATGCTTTCATTAATAGTAACATCTTAAAATCATTCTCAATGATTTTGATGTTATTATCATAAAGCATTACTAAAGCGATCGTACTCCCACTGTCCTCTTTGAACACACACAGTCCGTGATCATTCTCAATGATCACATAGTATTTGACTATTAAGTCAAAACTTTTATTACAATTTAGGAAGCTTCAGTTTGATTCAAAATGATCTTGAAATCATAACTTGCAATCCTGGACATTCTAAAAGCTTTAAAGGTGTATCATATACATCTTTACCTTAATCACATTGAGTGGACGCTTTTAATATCCAACTGTCATCATCTCATGATAGGCAGTATTGACAAGTAGAATTCTAATAAACTTATCAATCTCAAAGTTGTAATGACAGAGAGCATCATTATCATAGATTTTAGATCATAATCTATTTTTGAGCTCCTCTCATCTTGCTAAATAAGATATGTCAAACATATCATTTTAGTCACTGAGAGAATCTCAAAAATCTATGAAGCTCTCTGATGTGTTATGACCGGTTCCAAACAACTAAAGATTATCTGATAATCTTATGTTAGCTTGTGAATCTAGAACATCTTCTAGTTTTATCAGCTCCCACTGTCTTCTTTGAGGACATATTCCTCTTCACAGAAGACAGCTTTCAGGACGAAAATTATTTCATTATCGCCTGGCCAATAATTGTAATGTCCAAACTCTTTGGACATTCTCAAATTCACACCACGGTAATACCTGACTTTTAAATCATGTTTGTTCATAATTCACATCTCATATGAATTATTTGGTTTTCATATCTTATATGGACATACACTGACTTATTTGGAACCATCTGTAAAGTATGGACATCTAATGTTCATAGTCATGTTCAAAAAGGATAAGAATTAGGCAAATCTTATTATGTATTGCACCATATCTTAATACGGTGCAATTCCTCATTCTATCATATTGCTATGATGCACAATGAGGACCAATCGAACGAGGATACAATTATCCTCTTAATGATTTATGTGAATCATATAGTAAAGTATCAGTTTTCTTGATCAAATCAAAAATTATAATACTTCATATTGATCTTATACCTTAATCTCTCAAATGCATTCAACTTGTACTTCAGTAAGTACATACAGTCGAATCATTCCAAGAGTAAACTATAAGGTAAGTCAACAGTAGTGATTATCTTTGGGCTTTGAGCTGTTTACATCAATATGTATCAGCATCAATGATTTCTTATTGTACAACCCCATGTACATTACCATAGATAATCAGGATTCATACAGTTCATTTCTATAGGAGACTTGTGAACATTCATCACATGAATGTCACTTCAAGAATCTATAGTGCATTGACTGATTCGAACAACTATTATTCTTGTCAATCAATGTTATTCTTGATTTCTCATGCAACTAAATAACAATTATTTAGTTTCATATTAGACTCTTATAGATATACAAAGATTTACTGTCTAACAATAATCTATGAATATCATGAACAATAGTTGAGTCTAACTCAACACTTACATATTCTCGATTTCCTTTTACTTGTCTAAGTCTGCACACTATCGCAGCTCTGAGAATCATTTCCAATATCTCATATTGGATACGCTAATTCTCCAATAGACAAGCAAAAGTCGATAATAAGAATATATGAAACATCTTTCAAGTTCCATATTCGTTTTGCCTTTACCAGTATCCTTATATTGGTTGCAGTGGGAGAACTGCTACTTCTCTATCTCAGCTAACTTTTCTTTATCCTTTCAGGTGTGGATTCGATCGTTTAAAATCTTACCACTTGCCTTTCTCAAAGGCATATCATAAATATCTCTTCATCTTGGTCTATCTAAATAAGAGATTTCATGATAATCATTGCCTTTCAATAAGGCATACCATGAGTACCTCTTCACCTTGGTCTATCCAAGTAAGAGGATTCATGACATCTGATTAGGATAGTGACTTTTACTTAGCCCTGAAGACATTCTTCAGAGTTTTCTAGTCAGTCTGAGTATGAGAAGTATTAGCATCCAATATGCCAGCTTCTCGAATAGACGACATATCAGTGATAGAAGGAAATAACGTGATTTAAGCAGATAGTTCTGATAATTCAATTATGGTCTTTTATCTTGAATTATTTCCCACTATTTTTCGACGAACTGTATAACCTTCAGGTATACAGAACAGAAGACTCCGACGGTCTTCTAGTGAGAATCAGAATCTCCAAGAATCACAGTATGACCTCGGGTAAACACATAGTATCATACCATTATCTTAGAGCAACCATCTCATGGTAATTGCAACTCCTTGCAATATCCGATCTTATTTCGGCTCCCAAGTCTTTAATGGTCCCGGGTAAACACAGTAGACCATTATACATGGTCTAAGCTTTACCATCAATACGTGACAGAGTAGAGTAAGAATGCAGCTCCCGGGTAAACGCGATGATAGCTACACCGTTCCTCTATTCCAATCTCAAGGCATCATAATGCCATAGTTAATAGTCCTTTCATCATATGGTGGCAGATCTCGGGTAAATACGTAGAAACTGTCATCACTGAATCAAGTTCTAAGAACTATATTGATGGAGAGCCACGCGGTACATTCTTAATGACTCGTGCTCCGGCTTAGACTTTATGTTGAAGGTTTTGTTTATATTAAGTTGGTCTCATCCTAGGTGATAGTTTATAAATATATCGAATATATTTAACTATACGTAGATATTAGCAATCGATTCATAATCAATAACTAAAAAAGACATGCATCATCCATACATGTTCATTATGTGGTCATGGACAGCACGGTGATTAACTGGAGCCAAACAATTAATCACCAAAACTATATAACATTTATATAATCTAATCATGCAAACACACAGCCACTGGTGATCTCATCTCCTGTCGCCTTCCTGGTTGCATTTGTGGATCATCATCGCCTTTCCTCGGTCGGCGCAATCAAATAGAAATAATATTTATTTTGAAACAATTTCAAATACAAATAAATTATAAGAGAAAGCCTTATGACCGAGTACAATATCAGAGGGAGATAGAATTACAATGGAATGGAGAGAGGGAGGCACGTAGGCCTTATTAATTAACACTTAATTAATGAACATCACATTCCATAACAATCCACAAAATTACACACCATCACATGATATGAAATTTAACTAAGTACATGTCCATGACCACCACAAATTTTAACCATCCACACATGATAGAGCACATCACATGAAGGCTAAAATTTTTGAAAATATAATAATTTTGGCTTTCTTAAAACCTGGGTTCAAGCCCCCAAGCGCCTAGTTCGGCTGCCTGCATCTAGGGTTTTTGGTGCCCTTTTGATGCAGGTTTCGGGCGGCGCCGCCGTCGCCGCCAGCAGCAAGGTCGGTCGGAGTCTAAAGGGGTTGGTACCCCCTTTCTTCCCCGACGCCGTCAGTCGCCGGCCGGCGAGCCGTTCGCCGCCGGCAGCCTTTTAAAAGAGGCGATTTAATGCATGTTGTAAACCGTGGATCCCCTTTTATGTTTTGTTCTTTCAACATTTGAAAGAAAATTCCAGAAAGAGAGGCTCATCAGCAGGTCCCCGTCAATCACAAAATATTTTGGGGACTTACAGGGATTGCTGGTCACACCAGCAAGCAATACGGTGATCTTTCATCATCATTCAAAGCCTTCAAAGCCCAGTTCTTCATCTCCATAAAGAACACCTCGAAAAACCCATTTAATTTAAAATTTCTCCACAGAAAAATAAATCGAACATCGTATGTTCGTTACATGAAGGATGTAACGACCCGTCACCCTATAATCGGTGATCCGATTACTAAATGGGTACCGAATCATTAATTTGGAACCAAACCAGGATCTAAGTATGGGAAATAAACAATAAACTAAGCTAAACATTGCATCGCATTGAATTGAAGAGAAAGTGCAGAAATTAAAAGTTATTACAATGCGACTCGACGTAGCAAATAATTACATGCTTCAGCTGAAAAGAAATAATTAAGCGTATAGGCCAGAAATAAAAAGAACAACTACGTCGGGGCATACCCCGGAACAACCGCTGACGGCGCGCAGCTCACTACAGCACACTCCACGCTAAGCCTGCCTGGAGCCCTCACCTAAAAACCGCAGGGGTGAGTCTCAACGAAAAGACTCAGTAGGGATCCTCCGATCCCCACTGCCCACTCACACACCCACAAGTGTAATACACAACTAAAGGTACAGTAAACAATTAAAGCAGTAATTACTACTCCTAAATCTCGATATGAATCACATGCATTCGGAATATATTTAACATGCATATTTCTAAAACCAGTCTACCAGGGAACCTACAACCAACGTCTCGGTAGAACACGCTAACCACACAAACGAAGGTGGGGAAAACACCGACCCGCTGAGACCAAACAGTATCCCCTCGGATAGCGCTCTAGCTACTCCGGCCCAACTGGCTCAGGTGGTTACTCCTTCCCTCAGCATGAGTGACACTCCGAAGGTACCACACCCACACCGGTACTAGCTAACCCCGGGGTTCACCAGGTGACCCTCTCTCACTAGGCGTCACCCCGCCCACGCCCCCACCGGCGCTGTGCTCCACCCACACCAGCACAGGGTGATAAGTGCTACAACTGTCACTCTAGGTCCACAGTAACTCAAAACACGGCACGGTGCGATCCGGTCACGTGAGAAGTCCGCAGTCGCACGACACACAACGTAGTGTCATCCGGTCATGAAGAGTACATCATCATCGAATGTACTAAAAGCATGCATATAACCAACTATCTAGTAGTGTAAACACATTTTTACTAGCATGAATTAGTGTGGTTCTGCCTTGAATCGCGTCGACCAAGGACGACGCCATTCAAGTCTCCTAAACTGGTTCATGAAATCTCGGCCTCAGAACATGGCCTAAAAGGCGTCGTCACAGATAGCCGCCTATTAAAAAGGGTCGCCATCCCTCATCGCATATCAGTGATAGAAGCAAGGATAGGCCACGGTTAATTCTTCTTTAAAACGCGTCGTCCTGGGAAGCCGCCTTTTAAAAGGCGTCGACATCCTCAGACGCCATTCACACTAAAAAAAACCCGAAATTTGCAGAGAACCTCAATCGCTAGATTTCTACCTAAAAGGCGTCATGATGGTCCGACGCGATTACAATTAGCGTCGTCCATTCATGACGTCTTTTAGGGCCAGAAACCCTGAACTGACAGAACCTCAATGGGGTGATTTCTGCCTAAAAGGCGTCATGGTGGCCCGACGCTACTCCAATTCGCGTCGTCCATGCACGACGTCTTTTAGGGACAGAAACTAGGTTCTGTTTTCTTGCTCGAGGGCTCCCTTTTTCACCCCCAAATGCCCCAAAATCAAACCAAACGGAGGAAGAAGAGGGGCAAGCTAATCTTTACTAAACCACATTTTAGAAACCCTCATCCCCATCAAGAAAAGTTCTTAAACATGCTTGTTCTACCCGAGAACCATAGACCCACGGCATGCTTCAAAGTAGTAAAACATTGAGGGAATCGTCACCCTACCGGTCTCTTGAACTCCTCCTGGCTCCGCCGCCACACCGTCGCACCGCAGACCGCCGCCGGTACTCTGAGGACGCCGCCACTCCGCCGGGACGTCGGCCGCCGCCCGGAGAATGGAACGCTGCAAAGAAAGTGGTGGTGGTAGTGGTGAGAGGTAGAGGGGTAGTGGAGTGGAGGGAGAGATGAAATTGTGGGAGGAAAAGAGGAAGGGGAAGGGAGAGCCGTCGGAGATGCCGGGGAAGAGAGGAGAGAGAAGAGGGAGGAGAAAATGAGGGAAAGGAAGGAGGGTTCGCGGGGTTAACCAGAAAGCCTAAAAACGCGTCAAGATGTACGGACGCCTATCAGATGACATGACAGGCCGTTCTGACAAAAGTCTGAAACGCGTCGCCCAAGGATGACCCCATTCAGACGACAAGACCGGCACCGTACTCTGACACCGCAGGGTCACAGTCTGAAACGCGTCGCCCATCATGGACGCCGTTCAGACGACACGACCGGCCCGTACACTCGCGACCCAAGGCCAGCCCACGTGGCATCCACATGGCACAATCTAAAACACGTCTGCCACGTCGGACGCCGTTTAAACCGCGTCGAGCAGGCTCGACGCGAAACAGAACAGGGTCCCAGCCCCGTTAGGGCCCAAACTGCAGAGTCCAACCCTGAAACTGACCCGACAACCGGATCCGAAACCTCAGTCCTTACAAAGGATTTCTAGTGCGGGAAAAATAAATACAGCATGGAATTAATTTTAGAATATTAATTTCGTCGTTCCGGAGCGGATCAGAGCGGAACTTGGCTTTGATACCACTGTTGGGATCTGGGCAGGACGCGAAGAACGGAGCAGAAACGAAGAACAAAAATTAATCTCGCCTGATGCCCGCTGATCTGATTCGGAACAAAAAACTCAAACCGAAAAACGGATCGAAATCTGATTACCGTGCGCGGATTCGAATATGCTTCCGTCTCGGTTCCGTCGAGGCGATGCCGCGAGCCGCACAAGCGTCCGGCCTCCAGCGGTATCCACACGATCCTCCGTGGTGGTTTGTCCTCGATCCCTCGTCCGTATCAGCTCGGTCGCTGAAGATCCGTCGCCGCAACGATTGCTGAAATCCCGCGGCGGAGACGGAAACTATTCTAGCGCCTCGAACGGGACGCCCAGAGGAGGAGAGAGAAAGGGAGGGATGACGGCCAGCAAGGGAAATCCTGGAGCTTGGCCCAGGATTTCTCAACAGCGCGTATATTTATATTAAGTCGGCGTGACTTTTCACAAAAGTCCCCGAGTTAATATAAATCCCACTTATGTACCATCGACTGAAAATCTTATTGCGTGTGACCCTCTAGGCCCATTTACCAGTCCGATTTTCAGCCCGTTAAGTCCAATAACTAGTTATTGACTTATTGTAATTAATTAATATCTAGATATTAACTAATTACTCAACCGAATTATCATCGCATGTAAATTCGGTCGGACTTCTGATCAAGTTGGGTGCCAAGCAACACCGCATGATCCCGGAAGGTAATGGGGTTCAGCAACCCGCTCATGGAACCTATCCGTCCACAGTTACCACGTGGCTATAATCCTTCGTTCGCACAATGCTCTCGAGTTGACTTAGGGTATGGTTAACTGTCAAACCCTAGATCGTCAACTCACTTGAATCAGACTCCGCTTTACAATGTCGGAAAACCACTTTTCTGATATTGTTTCTACTCTGGCCAGAGACTCCTGCGGATCTATTCTAGAGCATTCTCTCTCTAGTTACCTGAGAGCGAACGATCCTTTATTGAACACACAATCACCTTCGAAGGTCTTCCGCTGGACCCGATCCTTAACTATTAGAGATCCTGTAGATAGGGATTCGTAGGTCAAGGTCAAAGTCCAGAAGTCCACCGACAAGGTGTCTTTGGTGTCTCAAGTCCAAGGATCAACCACGCCACTATGACGATGAGTCAAGCCGATTGACAGTTAGGTAAATTACCATTCGGCGATTCATGTCGGATCAGCTCAGTGAACTCATTCTCCAATGAGCACCTATAGGTTCACCATTGTGTCTTCACACTAGTAACTAACGAGATCAGCCACCCTCATCATATGAGCTGGAATAACCTGTACTAGTCTAACCGGATGTTTGATGTCCTTCTCAAACATCCTACGACTAGGAACAATTGAGAATATGTGTTTATAAGTCATCAGTCTCATTATTATGATCTCATCATTATCTAATGACTATTGCACATATTCAGGGACTTCATTATGCGCAACTATAAATATGCCAATCTACATAATGAATTTAATGCCATTTATTAGTGAACCAGATTGAAATAGGTGCCTTATGATTGGCTTAGAGGACACTTATATCCATCAGATATAATCCTTCATTCGTACAATGCTCTCGAGTCAATTCAGGGTATGGCGTGCTGTCAAACCCTATCCGGTCGACACACTTGGATTGGATGCCGCTGATAAATATCGGAAAACTCCTTTCCCGATATTATCGTTTGCCCTGGCCAGGGACTTCCGCGCATCCTTCCTAGAGCATTCTCTCTCTAAGTACCGAGAGCAAATAATTCCTTATTGACACACAATTCCCTTCGACGGTATTCCGCTGTACCTAATCTTTGGCGTTTTAGAATCCCGTGACTAGAGATTCGTAAACCAAGGTCAAAGCACAGAAGTCTACCGACAAGGTGTCCTTGGTGTCTCAAGTTCGAGGACCATCCAAGCAACTGCGACAATAGAATCAAGCTAGTTGACAATGAGATACAATACCATCCAGTGATTCAGTCGGATCAGTTCAGTGAACTCATTATCCAATGAGCACCTACAGATTCGCCTTAGTGTCTCTACACAAGTGACTTATGAGATCAGTCACCCTCATTATATGAGCTGGAGTAATCTATACTAGTCTAACCAGATATCCGATGTCCTTCTCGGATATCCTCCGACTATGAACGATTAAGAATATGTGTGTTTAAGTGATCAGTCTTATTAGTATGATCTCATTATAATCTGATCACTATAGCACATATTCACGGACTTCATTATGAAACGAGAATTAATGCGATTTACACATAATGAATATTATGCCATTATATTAATAAATGAACGAGATGTACATAGTCAAATTGGCTTGTAGGCCACCTAAAACTAACAATCTCCCACATGGACTAAAGCCAATCACCTTTATACAGTGAGCCTATAGGCTCTAGGTGACGCTCAAATACAATTTTAGCCAATGGCTTTGTCAGTAGATCTGCTATATTGTCGAGAGATAGAACTCTTTCGACTATTACATCTCCTCTGGATAAGATGAAAGGGCCTCAGAATATCTTTTGATTTCTGATGAGACCGCGGCTCTTTCACTTGTGCAATAGTCCCATTGTTGTCATACAACAGCAGAATATGATTAAAGATACAGGAAACTATGTCAAGGTCGGTGTTGAACTTCTTCAACTATGCTACTTCCTTGAAAGCTTCAGCTACAGTGATGTGCTCAGCTTTAGTCGTCAAATCTGCAGTGGTTGCTTGCTTGGAACTCTTCCACTACAGTGCACCTCCGTTTAATGTAAACACAAATCCAGATTTTAGACTTGCTAACATCTAGATCTGACTGGAAACTCGAGTCAGTAAAGCCTTACAGTTTCAAGTCACCTCCTCCATAGACAAGAAACATATCCTTAGTTCTTCTCAAGTACTTAATGATACATTTCACTGCCTTCCAGTGCTCTTCACTTGGATCAGCCTGAAATCTGCTCGTAACACTTAGAGCAAATGCAACATCAGGCCGTGTACATAGCATGACATACATGATAGATCCTATGGCAGAGGCATAGGGTATTCTATCTATGATTGCCCTCTCATTAGGAGTCTTAGGAGACTACTCCTTTGAGAGACTAATTCCATGTCTCATCGGTATGAGACCTCTCTTGAAATTTTCCATGCCAAACCTTTTGTCTATGGTATCTATGTACAAGGATTGGGTCATTCCAAGTATCCTCATTGATCTATGTTAATAGATCCATATTCCCAATACGTAGGATGCTTCTCCTAAATCCTTCATGGAGAAATTTTTTAACAGCCAGATCTTTACTGATGACATCATAGCTACATCATTCCCAATGAGTAGTATGTCATCTACGTAAAGAACTAAGAAGGTGATTGCGCTCCCACTGGTCTTCTTGTACACACAGGGCTCATCTTCATTCTTAATGAAGTTATAAGACTTGATAGCCTCGTCAAATCTTATGTTCCAGCTCCGGGAAGCTTGCTTCAGTCCATAAATGGACCTCTGAAGCTTGCACACTTTATTTGGAGATTCTTTGGATGTGAAACCTTCTGATTGTATCATATATACCTCTTCCTCAAGGTTACCATTGAGGAAGGCAGTCTTCACATCTATCTGCCAGATCTCGTAATCAAAATGTGCAACAATGGCGAGTAGAACTCTAATCGATTTTATCATGGCAACTGGTGAGAAAGTCTCGTCATAGTCAATTCCTTGCCTTTGACAATATCCCTTTGCCACCAACCTTGCCTTATAAGTATCGACCGTCCATCATCACCGATCTTTCTCTTAAAGATCCACTTGCATCCAATGGGTACAATACTCTCGGGCAAGTCCTCCAAGTTCCAAACTTGGTTGGTGTACATGGACTGGATTTCTGAGTTCATGGCTTCTCGCCATTTCCCAGCTTCTGGGCCTTCTATGGCCTCCTGGTAAGTTTTAGGATCATCATCCTCATTATATTCTACCTTAGACTCACCTTCAGCGATATGTCCTACATATCATTCGGGTAGTCTAGGTAATCTACTAGATCTTCGAGGCTCATTTGTGTCTACCTGAACAGATTCAGGAACTGATATTTTTTCTAATGATATTGCAGCTGTTTGGGTTAGCTGATAAAAGGATATTATTATCCTTTAAGAATTGTGTGAAATTAGTACTCAAGTATTCTCCTCCTCGATCTAATCGAAGAGCTTTAATACTCTTTCACAACTGCTTCTCTACCACATTCTTGAACTCCTTGAATTTCTCAAATGCTTCTGACTTGTACTTTATTAAGTACACATAGCCGAATCTTGAGAAGTCGTCGGTGAACGTGATGAAATATGAGAAGCCACCTTTGGCTTGGATGGACATGGGACCACATACATCCGAATGTATTTGTTACAAAATGTCCTTGGCACGTTCTCTATATCTAGCAAACGGAGATTTTGCCATCTTTCCCATAAGGAAAGATTCACATGTCGCAAACGATTCATAATCGAATGCGGTTAAATAACCATGCTTGTGCAACCTTTGCAACCTGCTTTCAATAATATGCCCAAGTCTACAATACCACATGTAGGCTTGGTTCACACAATTCTTGCTTTTCTTAAAAGCATTATCAATTTGAAGATTGTAATAAGAAACATCTAAGAGATATAGACCATTGACTAAAGATGCCGAAGCTATTAATTTATTACCATAATAAATTGAACAACTTCTACTCTCAATAGTCAACCTATATCCTATCTTGTCCAAACAAGATATTGATATGATGTTCTTTATTATGTTAGGAACATAATAATAATCTTCTAATAGTAATCAGTCTCCTGATGGAAGCCTGAGGTTTGCTGTCCCAACAACAATCGCCGCAACTTTTGCGCATTTTCCTAGCCTCAATTCCACCTCGCCTTGTCTCAACTTGCGTTTACTTGTCAGCATCTGCACATCATGGCAGATATGAGAAGCACATCCGGTATCTGATACCCAAGATGTGAAATCTCTTACTGACAAGTTGATATCTATCATATAGATATCTGAAGCTTCAGACAGCTTCACCTTTAATGAGCTTTATCATTAAGGAACTCCTTACAGTTCCTCTTCCAGTGATCATTATGCTTACAGTAGAAGCAGTCACCCTTTACTACTCTTTTGCCTTTGTCCTTCAATCTTTTATCGTTAGCTATCATCTCCGCGTCAAGGGCATCCAATGCCGGTTCAGCAGGATGATCAGCTTCAAGGACAAAGTCAATGCGCTCAGATCTGAAGACATTCTTCAGGTTTCTGAACCAATCCGAGTAGTTCAGGCTAGTCAAACGTTTGGCATCAAGTATGCCACGTAGTGGGTTATTCGACAACATAATTCCCTACAGGAGATATGTAATATCTTTTAAGCAGATGTTCAATTATTAAATATAAAACAAGACATGGTCTTTTGTTTAAGTTTTAACTCCCACTGATTTTCGTCGGACTGTATAACCCTCATTTATACAGAACGGGAGACGCCGACAGTCTCCTAGTGGGGATCAGAATCTCAACAACTTGCAGTACAGCCTTGTGGATAGCACAACAAACTGTAATACAATCAAAGAGCACCCACCTCATGGGACTTGCAACTCATTACAATATCCGATCATAGCTTCGGTCCCCAGAGATTTAATGGCCTTGTGGCTAGCACAACAAACCACTAATTCTGGTCTAAGCTAACCATCGTTACGCGACGAGCATAGATTTGCATGCAGCCCTTGTGGATAGCACAACAAAGCTATATGGTTCCTCTACCCCGATCATACAGGCATCTAATGCCATAGCCACAGTCTCTCCTCACAATTAAACAGGCCTTGTGGTAACACAACAAACCTGCCTAAAGTGATTCAAGTCCTATGACTATAACGATGTTGGACTACGCGGTAAGTTCTAAACTACTCACGTTATGGCTTAGAGTTTAGACGAGAGTATTTAGATAACTTTTATCTTGGTCTCTCCTAGGTGATAGTATAAATATATCGTATATATTTACTAAATACTATACCTGCTTTGATTCATAATCAAACAAAAAAATAATGCATCTCATACATGTCATTAGTGTGATCATGGATAGCACAGTGGGTTAGACTGGAGCCAACAGTCAAACGCACACACAATCTAACACAACAATTATATTAGATAACCTGCAAACACATAGGCAAAGGATCTTCATCTTTTCGCCTTCCTGGTTGCAGCTGTGGATCATCCTCGCTCCTTCTTCGGTTGCCTCGATCAGATTACAATAATTCTATAATTACATGTAAATAGAAGAGAGCCTTATGGCGAGTACAAGAGAGAGGGAGGTAGAAGTATATCGAAGAATGAGAGAGGGAGAGATACAGAGATCTCTTTTTATTAACAATTTAATAAACATCCAATATTCATCCACGATCCACACACACATCATTCATCACATGAACAATTAAATATGCATATCCATGACCACGGTGTGTTTTAAACATTCCACACATGATTTAGCACATCACATGGCTAAATTAAAAGAGTTTTTTCAAAAATAAAATAATTTTAGTTTTCAGAAAACTGGGTTCCAATCAAAATTAATATTTGAATTTCGAAAACTCTTTCAGTCAATTTAACATGCAATCAAATCTAATTTAAAAGTATCAAAACACACATCATTTGTGTACACACTCCAATAATTCCAGATTATTCTATGCAAATTAGAACAATTCTAATAATCTAACACTTAGATTAAACCCCATTAATAATCTAACAATTAGACTATTAATGACTAATCTAACTCTTAGACTAGTCCAACAAAGCTAATTAATAATTTAACACTTAAATTAATAATCAACCATAATTAATTATTAACTACTAACCTAACACTTAGATTAGTCAATTAATGTTAATTATTTATTAAACTCTTAAACCAATAATTAACATTAACTGATTAATAATTAATTAATCTAACTCTTAGATTAGATAATTAAAGTTATTATTAATTTAACTATTCAATTAATAACAACAATAATTAAAGAAGGACTACATATTTAACATTTAAATCAATCATTAAAGTTAATTATTAATTTAACACTTAAATTAATAACTAACTTACAAATAAATTAGCAATTAGTTGAAATAATAATTAATAATCTAACTGTTAGACTAATAATTATTAATTACTAATTTAACCATTAAATTAGTTTAATTAAGGTTAATTATCAGTTTAACATTTAAACCAATAAATAACTCTAATTATTAAACAACCAATTATCAATAATAAAATGATTCAAAATCATTAATGCCCATTTAAAATAATTGAAAATCAATTTAAATTTACAAAACAATTTTGAATTTAAATTTAATATCCAATTTGATTTTAATTAGGTCAATGGGTTTAAGGGGTTTTGGTTTAAAAAGGTGCCAGGGCTCAGCCACATGGCGAAATGGCCCGAGCCCTGGCTCGGCCAGGGGCTCGGGCCCGGCCTCGCCTGGTCTGACCGGATTGGAACCGGGCGGCCCACCTTCTTCTCCAACTCGTCGCCTACCCCACCAAAAACCCTAAAGTTGTTGGTATATTCGGCGGTGGGGTTGGTTGCAGGCCGCCGCCGGCCCCGGCCGGCGATGCCCCTGGCGCCGGCGACGTGCCCGGCGCCGGTAGGGCTGCCGGCGGTGACCAAACAATAGCCGGTCGAGCCCCTTCAAAACCCCCAAAATCTGATTTTTTTTATGGTTTAAATCCAAATTAGGGCTCGAATTTGTAGCTCTCCAAGGCCACTCCGGCGCCGGCGAAGATGCTCGGTGGAAAGTAGGGACTATCCCCTAGGGTTCCGGGATCCATGCCCGCCATCCCAACGCTTGGGAAGTGTATACAAAGTCGCCGAAAAACTCCGGTTCATCATCTCAAGAAGAACATCGAAAACCCCAAAATAAAATTTGAAAAATTGCAGAAATATAATTAAATTAACCGTGCTCATCATATGAACACAGATCTAGCAATTAATCGAATATACATGCATGGAATAACGCATGAAATATTAACTTTGAAAATCGAAACAGGACGAGAAACAGTGGAACCTAGCTCTGATACCACTGTTGGATTTCTCGGGTTTCTCCGGATCTCCCGCGCAGCGGAAATAAAATAAAAATGGAGATTTGCTCCCTTTTCGAAAATCGGAAAAACCAGATTATCGAATAATCAGTTCTTACCATGTGCGGATTCGAATCCACAACCGTTCGGTTCCGTCGGTGCGACACCGCAAGCCGCGCAAGCGCCCGGCCTCTAGCGGAGTCCACGTGATCCTCCTCGCGATGGAAATCCTCACGCTCCTCGTTCTTCGCAGCCCACAAAACCTCCGCCGGTCGCCACAACGATCGCCGCAACGCGCGAACGATTTCCTGTCGAACAGGAGTCGGAGAAGCGGCGGAGCAAATCTGGATCTGTCTGGGACGCCAGAGAGAGAGAGAAACAGAGGAGGGGCGGCTAGGGTTAGCAGCTGCTTGGCCTGCTCAGCCCGTTCGCTATATTTTATACTAACCCCGCGGTTTTTCTTAAAAATCTCCGGTTTGTATAAAACTCACTTATTTATCCATCGCCTTGAGAATCATTTGCGTGTGACCCTCTAGGCCCAATTACCAGTCCGGTTAATAGCCCAGTAACTCCTTATTGGCTTTACTAATAAATTAATAACCCTTTATTAATTAATTAATCAATCGAATTGATGTCGTACATCGAATTCGACCGGGCCTCCGATCACGTTGGGTGCCAAGCAACACCGCATGAACCCGGAAGATATCGGGGTTAAGTAACCCACTCTTGGAACCTTTCCGCCGACAGTTACTGCGTGGATATAATCCTTTATTCGTACAATGCTCTCGAGTCAACTCAGGGTATGGCGTACTGTCAAACCCTAACCGGTCGACTCACTTGGATTGGATGCTACTGATAAATATCGGAAAACTCATTTCCCGATATTATCGTCTGCCCTGGCCAGGGACTTCCGCGCATCCTTCCTAGAGCATTCTCTCTCTAAGTACCGAGAGCGAATGATTCCTTATTGACATACAATTCCCTTCGGCGGTATTCCGCTATACCCAATCCTTGGCGTTTTAGAATGCTATGGCTAGAGAATCGTAAACCAAAGTCAAAACACAGATTTCCACCGACAAGGTGTCCTTGGTGTCTCAGGTCCGACGACCATCCACGCAACTGCGACAATAGAATCAAGCTGGTTGATAGTGAGGTACAATACCATCCAGCGATTTAGTCGGATTAGTTCAATGAACTCATTCTCCAATGAGCACCTACAGATTCGACTTAGAATCTCCACACAAGTGACTTATGAGATCAGTCACCCTCATCATATGAGCAGGAGTAATCTATACTAGTCTAACTGGATATCCGATGTTCTTCTCGGATATCCTTCAACTAGAACGATTAAGAATATGTGTTTAAGTGATCAGTCTCATTAGTATGATCTTATTATAATCTGATCGCTATAGCACATATTCACAGACTTCATTATGAAACGATAATTAATACGATTTACACATAATGAATATTATGCCATTATATTAATAAATGAACGAGATGTACATAGTCAGATTAGCTTGTAGGCCACCTAAAACTAACAGAGTCCGCCCTACCCAGGGACTTAAGTGCATCTTTCCCGGAACATTCTCTCTCATAATACCGAGAGCAGATGATCCCATATTGAACACATAATTACCTTCGAGGGTATTTTTCTGAACCCGATCATTTGACTTATTGATAAACCATGGCTAGGGATTCGTTAGTCAAAGTCAAAGCTCAAAGACTTACCAACAAGGTATCTTTGGTGTCTCAGGTCCAAGGATCATCTACGCAACCGAAACAAAAGAATTGAGCTGGTTAACAGTGAGATATATACTATTTAGCGATTCATGGTCGGATGAGTTCAGTGAACTTATTCCCCAATAAGCACCTACAGGTCCAGCATAGTGTCTCAACACAAGTGACTTATAGGATCAGTCACCCTCATCATATGAGCTGAAGAAACCTATACTAGTCTATCCGGATGTTTGTTGTCCTTCTCAAACATCCTCCGACTAGGAACAATTAAGAACATGTGTTTATAAGTCTTTGGTCCCGTAATTATGATCTCATCATAATCCGAAGATTGTTGCACATGTTCATGGACTTCATCGTGATACGATAAACAAGGATCGAACTAATTACACACAATGAATTAATGTCATTTATTAATAAACTAAATAATGCATAGTATCAAATTAGCTTTCAGACCACCTAATACTAACAACTCTGGACTCCAACGATCAAGCCTCTCGCTCCTATGGCTCAACTTCAGTCTCAGGGTCCTCTGAAAAATAATAGTTTGTGCAAGGGTGAGTCACATAGAAGTCAATAAGCTCATAATCTATTAAAGACATAGGTTTTGCATATGATATACTTAAAAGAAATATTGCATACATCTATCTAACATGATTAAGAATTTAGTATATGATATTACTTCTTCAGTCCTAGCATGTTTCATTTTCATTATAATATGTTAACATGGATAATATGTATGAACTACTATATGTGGTTTACTAACTTAAACATAAACATGAGAGCATGTTAACTTCTAAAATATGACTTAATAATAGCAAGTAAATATGTACTTTTAAGAATAGATTAACATGGGATAAGTATAAAGACTATCTAGTATGCTTCTAGCTTCACATAGACATAATATGCATTAATATAAACATGAAATTCTACCATATATCATGATATGAAAACTTACATTAACTTCTATAAATTTACTTCATCTTTATCACTAAACATCATAAGTGATCACACATCTCATCTTTTACTTTAACCTAGGACAAGTGACCATACAATGACTGCTCGATTCTCGTGTTTCTCCGGATCACAAAACGCAGCGGAATAAAATAATCTATATGCGATCCATTTCCCATTTCGAAAATACTAAAACCGGAAATATAGTAATCGGACATTACTGCGTGCGGATTCGAATCCACGACCGATTGGCTCCGTCAGTGTGACACCGCTAGCAGCAAGCGCCCGGCCTCTAGCGAATTCCACGTGATCCTCCTAGCGGTGGGTATCCTCAAGGTTCCTCGTTCTTCACAGCCCACGAAGCCTCTGCCGTTTGCCGCAACGCGTGGACGATTTCTCGTCGGACGGGAGTCAGAGAAGCGGCGGAGCAGACCCGGGGATCTGGGCTCGTCTGGGGCGCCAGACAGAGAGAGGAAGAGAGGAGGGGGGGGCCAGGGTTGAGCAGCAGCCTAGCCTACTCAACCCGTTCGCTACATTTTATACTAACCGCGCGGTTTTTCAAAAAAAACCCTGGTTAACGTAAAATCCACTTATTTATCCATCGCCTTGAGAATCATTTGCATGTGACCGTCTAGGCCCAATAACTAGTCCGGTTAATGGCCCAATAAGCCTAATGACTCCTCACTGACGTGATTAATTAATTAATAACTCACATTAATTAATTAATCAATCGAATTAATGTCGCACATCAAATTCGATCGGACCTCCAATCACGTTGGGTGCCAAGCAACACCGCGTAAACCTAGAAGGTATTGGGGTTAAGTAACCTTTCCGCCGACAGTTACTGCATGGATATAATCCTTCATTCGTACAATGCTTTCAAGTCAACTCAGGATATGGTGTACTGTCAAACTCTAACCAATCGACTCACTTGGATCGGATGCTGCCGTATAATATCGGAAAACTCCTTTCCCGATATTATCGTCCATCTTAGCTAGGGACTTCCGCGCATCCTTCCTAGAGCATTCTCTCTCTAAGTACTGAGAGCGAATGATTCTTTATTGACACTTAATTCTCTTCAATGGTATTCCGCTGTATCCGATCCTTGACTGTTTAGAATCCCGTAGTTAGAGATTCATAAACTAAGGTCAAAGCACAGAAGTCTACCGACAAGGTGTCCTTGGTGTCTCAGGTCCGAGGACCATCTACGCAACTGCGACAATAGAATCAAGCTGGTTGACAGTGAGGTACTATATACCATCCAACAATTTAGTCGGATCAATTCTATGAACTCATTCTCTAATGAGCACCTACAGATTCGCCTTAGTGTCTCCACACAAGTGACTATGAGATTAGTTATCCTCATCTTATGAGCGGGAGAAATCTGTACTAGTCTAACCGGATATCCGATGTCCTTCTTAGATATCCTCCGACTATGAACTATTAAGAATATGTATATTTAAGTGATCAGTCTCACTAGTATGATCTCATCATAATCTGATCACTATCGCACATATTCATGGACTTCATTATGAGACGATAATAATACGAATTATACATAATGAATATAATGCCGTTTTATTAATAAGCGAACAAAATTTACATAGTCAGATTAGCTTGTAGGCCACCTAAGACTAACAATGATATCGGGCAGTTCTTCTTCCTTACCTAGTAGTTATGGTAAACGCACTAGATCTTCGGCTACGCAGTCAGGGGACGCTCTCATATTCCATCGAGATAGCATGTAAATACACTTCTCGAATTTAACCCATTGTTTCAAGTATCTTACTTAACCTTTAGTCATCAACCGAGTGAATGGAGGAATGTAGAGGTGGCCCTCCATTGAATCAAAAGATGGCTCCTGCTACATGTCACTTTAGTCTCGAGGGAATCAAGAGGTGGCCCCCATAGCATGGCACTTTGGTCCACGTGTCACATAGAGCTCACATCGCCCGTTTGGTACATCCCCTTAAGCATCTTAACATCTTAAATTACATATGCATGGATGAAACTATTCTATTTAATACAGAACATGTTTAGATACATAACAAGTTATTATGACATGCAATTAGTCATAGAATTAATAAGAAAATTAACCAAACTATCAACCCTCTTAATCGCATCATGACTAGTTGACGCGATTCAAATCGCGTCGACTATGCCTAACACGTTTCAGGTAGTTCTGTCAATTTCTAAAAATTAAAATAAAACATAATTCTTTTGAAAAACACAGCGTATGTATGAACTAATACGAGTCTAAAACATACTTGATAGGTGACATAAAGTCTATACATAATCATGATGAAATTTACAAGATTCTACCAAGATTATTTAACCTAATATCATTGAGATTTAAATGATTTTAAATAACATAAATATGGCTTAACTACTATAATATTTATCCACATGATGTGACATAGAACTAGAACCTCCTACATGCATGGTAGAATCCAACTGAACCATAATAACTATTAAAGCACGGATTTAATCATGAATTAAGCGTGAGAAACATCATAAAATAACTTATAGGGTGTTGAATCGCGTCGCCCATGGCTAACACGATTCAAATCGTGTTAGCCCATTCAGGATTGATGTGTTTCAGTACGTAAAGACAATTTTCTAGCTTCATAAACAGAGAAAGGAAAAGAAGAAAAACGAAGAAGAAGAGATCCATGAATCATAACTTCGTTCCATAACATTAATAAACATCCATGTATCACATACTTTATACTTAAATACCAAAATAGACTAAAAATAATACTTTTATATATAAAATACTATGTTTTTTATCGTTTGTCATCACTTGCCTCTCACATGTCGCAAGCCTCGTAAAGAAGCTTGCCTTCGGCAAGGCAAGGAACTTCTCCACGCACCATCACGCCACAGTGCACATCACTTGCCGCACGCCGCACATTCGTGAAGAATGCCAAGAACAACCATCGCCTTTCTCTCACGATCTCTCTCGGACTCTCTCTAAGGTTCTGAACGACTAAGAAACAACCAGAGGGGTTGGGGGTGCATCCTTGGGTTTAAATAGACCCTAAACATAAGTCCTAAGCGGGACTCAGGTCGCGCATAGGGAAGGAAATACCGGCCACGGGTCGAAACAAGAAACAGCTAAATTGCGTAGCGTTGAACTGACGCATCTCAAGCTCTTCAAATCACGTCGACCATGAGTGACACGATTGAAAGAAATCAACCAAACTTCATAATAATCACAGAAAATTTGATAAATTCAAAAACTAAACCAACTAATGAGCCTATTAGGATACTAATAAACCTATAATAATAGGTATGCTAAGATGCCAGGTATTAAACAGTCATACTCCATCAAGTATTTTGGGCAATTAAGAACTACCACCATTTTCCTCATTGTTACACCATCTCTCATCCATTGCCTTAACTACATGTTAATTCAAGAAAACAATGTCCAGATCTATCAAGTCCTCCTCCAAAATTGTCGTTGTCACAGAAATCCTAGGAGGAAGCTTTTGTTTCCTGCCTGATAAATCCAACTGCCACTTTTCTCATCACTGTTCCATTGAAAGGGAAAGCCATGTGTGAGAAGTAAAGAAGAAAAGAGAACATTAGAGTGCACGGATATCCTGCAGAGGGAATAAAACCAAATGCCCACAAAGTGAGACATCCATGTTATCCATCCCACGATATCACATGTTTTCAGTTTAGCCGTACATTAAGATGTTTGTTTAGTGGGTTTTAAAATACGGTAAAATATCGGTTTAAAAGTTAGCGATAATAAAATTTTTAGTTTTAAAATCATTGATGTTGAAATCATCGGTTTTGATTTATTATCATTCTGGACTCTAAATTAAAATTAGATAAAATAAAAATTTTAGAAGTCAACCGATTCTGAAATACTGTTATTTACGACGCAACAAACGAAGAAAAAATATTATAAAATAATTTATAACACACCAAATATAAAAAAATCACAATTTTACGACTGTTTACAATATTTTACGATTGTTTACGATGTACTAAACAACACCTAAATAATGAAGAAGTCGACTTTCATGAAATTGAAGATCATGACGATGGCTAAAGAGAGGAGAAGTCGACTTTCTTCTTTTTTTTTTCATTTCTAAATCTAAAAATTTTTGCAACCAGACTCTCTCTCTCCATTACATTCTCTTCTTCCCAATTTTTCCTTTTATTTACTTTCCTTCTATTGTCATTCCTCCTTTCTTGGAAGTCTCACCGGAGCGGGTAGTGATCCGGGACGCCGGCGGCAACCACGACGGCGCCGGCGCCATTGCCAGCGAGCAGTAGCGACTCCTCTTCCCTTTCGATGAAGCGCAGCTGCTTCGATATGAACGTCTCGATCCTCCGCCGGAACTCCTCGTTGTCCTCCTCCGCCGCCGCTTTTCTCCCGCCACCTTCTTGCCCCGCTTCCTCCACCTCCTCCGGCCACCACCTCTCCGCGACTCTAATATCGGTCTCCGACCGCCGAAGCAACTTCTCCCCGGCGCCCACCTTCGCGGCGGCGACGGGGAGAGCGGAAGACCTCGTCCGCGGCAAAGGGAAGCGCTTTTGGCTCCGCTTCTTGGGGCTGATGGCGGTGGTGGTAATGATGGAGCAGTAGTTAGTGGCAGAGGCGGCGGCAGCAGTCGTGGCGGTCTCCACGCTCACCGCCTTGTCCTCGTAGACGACGACCTCCTCGGCCTCCTCCTCTCCACAGTGGAGCTGCGGCGGCGGGGCAACCGAGAAGTAGTAGCGGTCGTGGACGTCCCCGGAGGCGGACGGGGACGGCGGCAGGGGAGAGCACGGGTCTTCTTGGGAGTGGCAGCCCGACTTGGCGAAGAGGGTGACGACGATGAGGTTGCCGACGAGGAAGGCGGAGACCGGGTGGAAGAGGACGGCGGCGATGCGGCGGATGAGGGAGGCGCAGAGAGCAAGAGTGGAGGGGAGGCGGTCGGAGGACCAAAAGAGGAAGGTCAGCGCGGCGAGTGCCTCGAGGAGCCACCGGGAGAGTGTGGCCGCCAAGCGCAGCCGGCGGCATCGGAGCATGGCCCACTCCTTCTCCTCCTTCACGGCATCCATCCCTTCCTTCACAAAGTTGACGCCTTTCTTTCAGAAGGATCCGTCCCCCTGTGTTCTTCCACTTCTCTCTCTC
This sequence comes from Zantedeschia hybrid cultivar, assembly GCA_030544215.1. NCBI lineage: Eukaryota > Viridiplantae > Streptophyta > Magnoliopsida > Alismatales > Araceae > Zantedeschia > Zantedeschia hybrid cultivar. Next base: position 39,088,349 of record JARZZO010000011.1, on the reverse strand, counting down.
TCTGCACCTCTTTCGCTTTTCTTCTAAATTATTCTTTCACTTCTCTCTCTCTCTCTTCTCACTTTGTAAGCTGTGTTTTCGAATATGGAGGGGGACGGGGGAGGTGGGGCGGGGCGCTTGATGGTGTGGAGAAGGCACGCAGACGCATGCACAAACACGCAGGCGGAAACTGGCGCACGCTGTGGAGCTCTGCCGGGCACAGCACACACCCAATCTATGGCTTCTCCGGAAGTACGGACGTCATAAAGTGTAGAGTGCAGTTTCTCTTAATATGAATTTGGACTGAACTCGGTACAAGGAAGGGACTTTTTCATAAAAACTTTTATACCGGAATGAGAAAAACACCATGTGAGGGATTTTTTTTAAATCATTCTCTATCTTTATTGGCTGAGCTCAGTCCAAATCAGGGGGTAAAAGATCTCTATTCTGAAGTGTAGACAGCGAATCTTGGTCAGTTGTCACTTTTACCATTTCTTTCTATTTTTCCTCTTAAGGATAATTAATTTAAATCCTTTGAAAAGAGATTTTTATCTAGTCCACTTATTTTTTAAAATCTTACCTGAAGTCTCCTGAATCCTGGTTCTATTTTCCACTTTTATAAAATAATCTTCCATTTAAACTTTACACAATAATCCTTTCACCTTTTTATTTTGCTTATTTAACATGTTACACACATTCACAATTTCGTCTTCTTCTTAACATGTGACACACACTCACAATTTTGTCTTCCTCTCTTAAGCAACTGCTACATACTTCTTTCATGTATTATTCATAGTATTTGTTTTCTTTTTTACTTTAACTAATAATTTTTATAAAATTTTAAAAAAATTAAATAATACATAATTCGTATTACAAATCTTAAATTATTATTAAATTATCTTATTATAATATAATACATCTCTTAAAATTCCTATCTTTTATCTTCTTATCTTAAAAAACAACTGAGCACCCTCGTACGTTCTTCGTTATAATTTCTTTTTTCTCTTTTGTTTACTCTAATTAATATTCTAAATATTTTTAAAATTTTAGTTAATACATAATTAATATTTATAAATATTAATTATTTTTAAATTATCATATTAAAATGTTACTCAAACTCTCTATCTCTTGTCTTGATCTCCGAAGAAATCGCCACTTTTCTTTGGTGCACTATTCATTATAATTTTTTATTAATATTTTATAAAAGTTTTAAAAAATATTTAATATCTGATTAAATATTTAATAACCTTAAGTTATTTTTTAAAAATATGATATACTACAAACTCTCTATATGTTGTGTTCTTTATTGAAAAATCACCACATACCCCCGAATACTATTAAAAAATTATGGTAGAATGGAAAGATAAGGATATACCTTATCATCAAAAGATTTTAACACTAAGACATTTTAAAGTAAACAATAATATATTTTAACACTAAAATATCTTAGTGTTATAGTTGTATGATTCGATCTGGGAAGAATGACGGTGCAACGGAAATAAAAAATAAATATTTACTTCCCTCGAATCTTATAAATCAATTCTCAAAGTATTTAGGTCACAACTAAATAATAAATAAAATATAAAGATCAAATCTTCACCATCGTGGGGATGAGAATCCTTCGCCAAGTTAGAGACTAACGAGTAGTTGTTCTCGGGATTGCGAGCCATTCACATATTCGGCCTCTAGACATATCCATGTGAACCTTCGAAGACGAGATCCTCCCTCGTACGTTGAGATGATCTCGATGAATACTACAACCTTCTCGTACTTTCCTCCGCATGACCATTGGAACAGAGGAGAGAAAGAAAGGGATATATATATATATATATATATATATAAAGAGAGAGAGAGAGAGAGAGAGAGAGAGGAAGTGTGAGGTGGCTACGAGAGAAAGTCCACATGCTGGCTAGAATTTCTGTAAACCCTCTATTTATAGAATAGTGACATTTATCACAAAAATTTGATATTTCTATAAAATCTTCTGTTAACCCATCTTCATGAGATTCTTTATGTGTGTGACCCTCTAGGCTCAATATTGAACTTACACTGAGTTTAGATATTAAATCTCTCATTAATATCTTTATCGAATTAACTCTTAAATCAAATAATAAAGTTATTTCTATTATTTTCTATGAACTGCTACTTAATTAATCATCTCATGATTAATTTAATTGACTCACAGATCATGATTAACCCCAAGTAATACTTCATAACCCCTAGACGATACTAGAGATTTATAAGCCTTTATAACCTGTTCGTCATCAGTTACCATGCAAATCTAATTCTCCACTTATACAATATTTCTGATCAAACTAGTGTTAGTTTTAGGTGGCCTACAAGCCAATCTGACTATGTAAATCTCGTTCATTTATTAATATAATGACATAATATTCATTATGTGTAAATCGTATTAATTATCGTCTCATAATGAAGTCCGTAAATATGTGCGATAATGATTAGATTATGATAAGATCATACTAATGAGACTGATCACTTAAACACACATATTCTTAATCGTTCCTAATCGGAAGATATCCGAGAAGGACATCAGATATCCGGTTAGACTAGTACATATTACTCATGCTCATATGATGAGGGTGACTGATCTCATAAGTCACTTGTGTGGAGACACTAAGGCGAATCTGTAGGTGCTCATTGGAGAATGAGTTCACTGAACTGATCCGACTGAATCGCTGGATGGTATTGTACCTCACTGTCAACCAGCTTGATTCTATTGTCGCAGTTGCGTAGATGGTCCTCGGACCTGAGACACCAAAGAAACCTTGTCAGTGGACTTCTGTGCTTTGACCTTGATTTATGAATCTCTAACCACGGGATTCTAAACAGTCAAGGATCGGGTACAGCGGAATACTGTCGAAGGGAATTGTGTGTCAATAAGGAATCATTCGCTCTCGGTACGATGAGAGAGAATACTCTAGGAAGGATGCGCGAAAGTCCTTGACCAGGGCAAACAATAATATCGGGAAAGGAGTTTTCCGATATTCATCAGCGGCATCCAATCCAAGTGAGTTGACCGGTTAGGGTTTGACAGCACGCCATACCCTGAGTTGACTTGAGAGCGTTGTACGAATGAAGGATTATATTCACGCGGTAACTGTCGGCAACAAGGTTCCAAAAGTGGGTTACTTAACCCCGATACCTTCCGAGATCACGCGGTGTTGCTTGACACCCAACGTGATCAGAGGCCCGGTTAAATTCGATGTGCGATATCAATTCGATTGATTAATTAATTAATAAAGAGTCATTAATTGATTAATAAAGCCAATAAGAAGTTACTGGACTTATTGGGCTATTAATCGGACTGGTAATTTGACCTAGAGGGTCACACGCAAATGATTCTCAAGGCGATGGATAAATAAGTGGGTTTTATATAGACCGGAAGTTTTTATGAAAAACCGCGTGGTTAGTATAAAATGTAGCTAACGGGCTGAGCAGGCCAAGCTGCTGCTAACCCTAGCCGCCCCACCTCTCTTCATCTCTCTCTCTGACGCCCCAGGCCAGATCCGGATTCCTGTATCTGCTCCGCCGCTTCTCCGACTCCCGTTCGACGGGAAATCGTCTGCGCGTTGCGGTGATCGTTGCGGCGACCGACGGAGGTTTCGTGACTGCGAAGAATGAGGAACGTGAGGATATCCATCACGAGGAGGATTGCGTGGACTCCACTAAAGGCCGGGCGCTTGCGCGGCTTATGGTGTCGCACCGACAGAACCGAACGGTCGCGAATTCGAATCCGCACGGTAAGAACCTATTATCCGATAATCCGATTTTTAGATTTTTCGAAATTGGAACGGATCTCCATTTTCATTTTATTTCCGTTGCGCGGGACATCTGGAGAAATTCGAGAACCCAACAGTGGTATCAGAGCCAGGTTCCACTGTTTCTCGTCCCATTTCAATCTCTGAATTAATTTTTCCATGCTATATTCCATTTGTTAAATCTGATTATAATGATAGAAATGTGTTCATGAGATTAACACAAATAATTAGATTATTTTTCTGCAAAAATCAGATTTTTATTTGGGATTTTTCGTGTTCTTCGTGGGACGAAGAACGGCAGGTTTACAGCGGCTTCAATCGGCCTTCCCAAGCGTTGGGATGGAGGCCGGGACCCTGGATTCTCTTGGTATGATCCTCTGTCATCACCAGACTCCTTGTCGGTGCCGGAGTGGCCGCTGGAGATGGCTGGAAGCATCTCCCTTCTCCTTCCTTGCCCACGGTTTGAACAAGAACCAGTTTAAAGGGATGAATTAAAGGGATTTATCCTGACGTTGTTTTGGGGATTTTGATGCCCAGGAAGGTAGACTGGCTTGTCTAGTAGGATCTAGGGCTAAGGTCAGTCACTATAGGCATCAAAGCCGGAGCCGGATAGGGCACGAAGGTCTGCTCAAAGGGGCCTCCTTTCTTCTTCCTCGTCGGTTTTTAAGAAAAACCAGAATTTTGAAGGGGGTTTTTGGGGCCCGACCAAAGCCTATTTGGGTTTCTCCGGCGGGCCTACCACCACCAAGGAGCCCGCCGGCGCCGGGGGCGTCGCTGCCGAGGCCGGGCGGCACCGGGGGGCCAGCCGCCGGCCTCCACCTTCTTCAACCTGCAAAGAGGGAGTTAGGGTTTCGGGGGCTTGAACTAGGCGAACCGGTTGAACTGGGCTGGCCCCGGCTAGACCGGGTGCCTGAGCCAGGCTCGCCCTTGGCCCGAGCCCAAGCTCAGTAGAGGGCCGAGCCATGGCTCGGCCATGGGGCTGAGCCCATTGACCCCCCCTTTTCTCTTTTAATTTCCCTTTAAACCCCATCAACCCCAAATTAAACCCCTCGACCCAATTAAAATATAATTAGATTTTAAATTTAAAATTCTAAAGTGTTTTGAAAATTAATTTTTATCTAATATTATTGAATTGGGTTATTAATGGTTTCGAAATCATTATTAACAAATTGTTGTTATTGATTTGAGATAATTATTAATTTAAAAGTTAAATTAATAATTAATTTTAATAGACTAATTTAAGTATTAAATTAATTATTATTAGTTAATTGAAATTAATTATTAATTTAAGTGTTAAATTGATAGTTAATTTTGATTAAGTAATCTAATGGTTTAATTAATGTTATTAATTAATTAGTGTTAATTATTTGTTTAAGAGTTAAATTAATAATTAACATTAATCAGCTAATCTAAAAGTTAAATTAGTATTTAATGATTAATTTTTGTTAATTATTCGTGTAAGAGTTAAATTAGTGATTAACATTAATTAATTAACTAATCTAACAGTTAGATTGGTAATTAATAACTAATAACAGTTAATTATTAATTTAAGTGTTAAATTAATGGTTAATTTTAAGTTACTGATCTAAGAGTTAGATTAGTAAATAATTATTAATAGCCTAATTGTTAGATTATTAATATTATTTAATCTAAGTGTTAGATTATTTTATTAGAAATGTTCTAATTTGCATGGAATAATCTGAAATTATTAATTTGAAGTGTGTGCACATGTGATATGTGTTTTATATATTTTTAAATTATATTTAATTGTATGTTAAATTGATTAAAAGTATTTTCGAAATTCTAAAGCCAATTTTGATTAGATCCCACGCTTTTTGAAAGCCAAAATTATTTATTTTGAAAACTCTATTGTTTTAGCCGTGTGATGTGCTTATCATGTGTGGAATATTTAAAACACACCGTGGTCATGGATATGCACTCATTTAATTATTCATATGATGAATGATGTGTGTGGATCGTGGTTGTATGATTGAATGAATATTTATTAATTGTTAATAAATAAAGGTATGCGCACCTCTCTCTCTCTCTCTCATACTCTGATGTACTTCTACCTCCCTCTCTCTTTTACTCGCCATAAGGCCTTCTTCTATTTACATGTAAATTATGAATTTATTGTAATATAATCGAGGCAACCGAGGAAGGAGCGAGGACGATCCACAGATACATCTAGGAAGGCGATGTGATGTACCTGTGTGTTTACTGATTCTCTAATGTAAATGTTATATTAGAATTGTATGTACGTTTGATTGATGGCTCCAGTCAAACCCACTATGCTATCTATGACCACACTTGACATGTATGAGATATATTATTTTATGTTTGATTGTGAATCAAAGTAGGTATAGTATTTAGTAAATATATACGATATGTTTATATAATATCACCTATGAGAGACCAAGATAAAAGTTATCTAAATACCCTCGTCTAAACTATAAGCCGTAACGTGAGTAGTTAAGAACTTACCGCGTGGTCCACCATCGTTATAGTCATAGAATTCGAATCACTTTAGGCAGGTTTGTTATGCTACCACAAGGCATGTTTAATTGTGAGGAGAAACTGTGGCTATGGCATTAGATGCCTATATGATCGGGGTAAAGGAACCATGTAGCTTTCTTGTGCTATCTATTGGGTTTCTCGGGTTTCTCCGGATCTCACGCGCAGCAGAAAATAAAATAAAAATGGAGATCCGTTCCCGTTTCAAAAAGCTAAAAACTACGATTATCGGATAATCGATTCTCACCGTGTGCGGATTCGAATCCGCAACCGTTCGGTTCCGTCGGTGCGACACCGCAAGCAGCGCAAGTGCCCGACCTCTAGTGAAGTCCACGCGATCCTCCTCGCGACGGATATCCTCAAGTTCCTCGTTCTTCGCAGCCCACGAAACCTCCGCCGGTCGCCGCAACGTGCGGACGATTTTCCGTCGAACGAGATTCGGAGAAGCGGCGGAGCAGATCTAGATATGTTTGGATGCCAGAGAGAGAGAGAGAAACAGAGGAGGGGTGGCTAGGGTTAGTAGCAGCTTGGCCTGCTCAGCCAGTTCGCTATGTTTTATACTAACCGCACGATTTTTCATAAAAACCCCCGGTTTGTATAAAACACACTTATTTATCCATCGCCTTGAGAATCATTTGCGTGTGACCCTCTAGGCCCAAGTACCAGTCCAGTTAATGGCCCAACAAGCCTAGTGACTCCTCACTGGCTTCATTAATCAATTAATAACCCTTTATTAATAAATTAATCAATCGAATTGATGTCGCACATCGAATTCGACCGGGCCTCCGATCACGTTGGGTGCCAAGCTACACCGCGTGAACCCGGAAGGTATTGGGGTTAAGTAACCCACTCTTGGAACCGTTCCGCCGACAGTTACCACGTGGATATAATCCTTCATTCGTACAATGCTCTCGAGTCAACTCAGGGTATGGCGAGCTGTCAAACCCTAACCGGTCAATTCACTTGGATTGGATGCCGCTGATGAATATCGGAAAACTCCTTTCCCGATATTATCGTCCGCCCTGGCCAGGGACTTCCGCACATCCTTCCTAGAGCATTCTCTCTCTAAGTACCAAGAGCGAATGATTCCTTATTGACACACAATTCCCTTCGACGGTATTCCGCTGTACCCAATCCTTGGCGTTTTAGAATCCCGTGGCTAGAGATTTGTAAACCAAGGTTAAAGCACATAAGTCCACCGACAAGGTGTCCTTGGTGTCTCAAGTCCGAGAACCATCCATGCAACTGCGACAATAGAATCAAGCTGGTTGACAGTGAGGTACAATACCATCCAGCGATTCAGTCGGATCAGTTCAGTGAACTCATTCTCCAATGAGCACCTACAGATTCGCCTTAGTGTCTCCACACAAGTGACTTATGAGATCAGTCACCCTCATCATATGAGCAGGAGTAATTTGTACTAGTCTAACCGGATATCCGATGTTCTTCTCGGATATCCTCCGACTATGAACGATTAAGAATATGTGTGTTTAAGTGATCAGTCTCATTAGTATGATCTCATCATAATCTGATCACTATAGCACATATTCACGGACTTCATTATGAAACGATAATTAATGCGATTTACACATAATGAATATTATGCCATTATATTAATAAATGAACGAGATTTACATAGTCAGATTGGCTTGTAGGCCACTTAAAATTAACAATCTCCCACTTGGACTAAAGCCAGTAACCTTTATACAATAAGCCTATAGAGTCTAGGTGACGCTCAAACACAATTTGAGCCAATGGCTTTGTTAGTGGATCTGCTACATTGTCGACGGATGGAACTCTTTCCACTACTATATCTCCTCTGGATAAGATGAAAGCGCCTCATAATATCTTTCGATTTCTGATGAGACCACGGCTCTTTCACTTGTGCAATAGTCCCATTGTTGTCGCACAATAGTGGAACATGATCAAGGATACATGGAACTCTGTCAAGGTCGGTGATGAACTTCTTCAACCATACTACTTCCTTGAAAGCTTTAGCTACAGTGATGTGCTCAGCTTTAGTCGTCGAACCTTCAGTGGTTACTTGCTTGGAACTCTTCTAGCATACTGTGCCTCCATTCAAAGTAAACACGAATCTAGATGTAGACTTGCTATCATCTGGATCTAACTGGAAACTCGAGTCAGTGAAGCCTCGTAGTTTCAAGTCACCTCCTCCATAGACAAGAAACATATCCTTTGTTCTTCTCAAGTACTTAAGGATACATTTCACTGCCTTCCAGTGCTCTTCGCCTGGATCAGCCTGAAATCTGCTCGTAACACTTAGAGCAAATGCAACATCAGGCCGTGTACATAGCATGGCATACATGATAGATCCTATGGCAGAGGCATAGGATATTCTATTCATGAATGCCCTCTCATTAGGAGTCTTAGGAGACTGCTCCTTTGAGAGACTAATTCCATGTCTCATCGGTATGAGACCTCTCTTAGAATTTTTCATGCCAAACCTTTTGACTATGGTATCTATGTACAAGGAGTGGGTCATTTCAAGCATCCTCTTTGATCTATCTCTATAGATCCGTATTCCCAATACGTAGGATGCTTCTCCTAAATCCTTTATGGAGAAGATTTTCGACAGCCAAATCTTTACTGATGACATCATAGCTACATCATTCCCAATGAGTAGTATGTCATCTACGTAAAGAATTAGGAAAGTGACTGCACTCCCACTGGTCTTCTTGTACACACAAGGCTCATCTTCATTATTAATGAAGTCATAAGACTTGACAGCCTCGTCAAATCTTATGTTCCAGCTCCGGGAAGCCTGCTTCAGTCCATAAATGGACCTCTGAAGCTTGCACACTTTATCTGGAAATTCTTTAGATGTGAAACCTTCTGGTTGTATCATATACACCTCTTCCTCAAGGTTACCATTGAGGAAGGCAGTCTGCACATCCATCTGCCAAATTTCATAATCAAAATGTACAGCAATAGTGAGTAGAACTCTGATCGACTTTATCATGACAACTGGTGAGAAAGTCTCGTTATAGTCAATTCCTTGCCTTTGACGATATCCTTTTACCACCAACCTTGCCTTATAAGTGTCGATCCGTCCATCAGCACCGATCTTTCTCTTAAAGATTCATTTGCAACCGATGGGTACAATACCCTTGGGCAAGTCCTCCAAGTTCCAAACTTGGTTGGTGTACATGGATTGGATTTCTGAGTTCATGGCCTCTCGCCATTTCCCAGCTTCTGGACCTTCTATGGCCTCCTGGTAGATTTTAGGATCATCATCCTCATTATATTCTACCTTAGACTCACCTTCAGCGATATGACCCACATATCGTTCGGATAGTCTAGGTAATCTACCAGATCTACAAGGCTCATGTGTGTGTACCTGAACAGATTCAGCAATTGATATCTCATCTGATGATAATGCAGCTGTTTGGGGATCTGAAACCTCTTCCAGTACTATTTTACTCCCACTGTTCTCCTGGAAAAGGTATTCCTCTTCCAGGAAGACAGCTTTCCTGGTGACAAACACCTTTTGTCCACCAGGATGGAAAAAATAGTATCCAAAGGTTTCCTTTGGATATCCCACAAACCTGCATTTATCAATTCGTGATTCCAGCTTGTCTGGATCATGCCTCTTTACATGAGCAGGACAACCCCAGACTTTAACATGTTTAAATTCTGGTTTCCTACCTTTCCATATCTCATATGGAGTAGAGGCCACAGACTTGCTAGGTATTCTATTCAGTAGGTATGCTGCTGACTCTAGAGCATACCCCCAAAGGGGTACTGGTAATCCCAAAGAACTCATCATGGATCGCACCATGTCCAACAAGGTGCGATTCCTCCTTTCAGATATACCATTCATCTGTGGTGTATATGGAAGGGTTAGCTGAGAAAGGATACCATTATCCTTTAAGAATTGAGTGAAATTAGTACTCAAATATTCTCCTCCTCGATCTGATTGAAAAGCTTTAATACTCTTTCCTAACTGCTTCTCTACCTCATTCTTGAACTCTATGAGCTTCTCAAATGCTTCCGACTTATACTTCATTAAGTACACATAACCGAATCTTGAGAAATCATCGGTGAACGTGATGAAGTATGAGTAGCCACCTTTGGCTTAGGTGGATATGGGACCACATACATCCGAATGTATTAGTTACAGAATGTCCTTGGCATGTTCTCCATGTCCAGTGAACGGAGATTTTTCCATCTTTCCCGTAAGGCAGGATTCACATGTTGCAAACGATTCAAAATCAAATGTTGTTAAGTAACTATGCTTGTGCAACTTTTGCAACATGCTTTCGCCAATGTGCCCAAGTCTACAATGCCACATGTAGGCTTGGTTCACACAATTCTTGCACTTTTTAAGAGCATTATCAATTTGAAGATTGTAATAAGAAACATCTAAGAGATATAGACCATTGACCAAAGATGTCGAAGCTATTGATTTATTAGCATAATAAATTGAACAACTTCTATTCTCAATAATCAACCTATATCCTATCTTGTCCAAACAAGATATTGATATGATGTTCTTTATTATGCTAGGAATATAATAACAATTTTCTAATAGTAAGGCGTCTCCTGATGGAAGCTTGAGGTTTGCTGTCCCAACAGTAATTGCCGCAACTTTTGCACCGTTTCCTAGCCTCAATTCCAGCTCACCTTGTCTCAGCTTGCGCTTACTTGTCAGCATCAGCACATCATGGCAGATATGAGAAACACATCCGGTATCTAATACCCAAGATGTGGAATCTCTAACTGACAAGTTAATATTTATCATATAGATATTTGAAGCTTCAGACAACTTCACTTTTCCACGAGCTTTATCGTTAAGGAACTCCTTGCAGTTCCTCTTCGAGTGACTATTCTACTTACAATAGAAGCAGTCACCCTTTACTATTCATTTGCCTTTGTCCTTCGATCTTTTATCGATAGCTATCATCTCTGCGTCATGGGCATCCAATGTCGGTTCAGCAGGAGGATCAGCTCTAGGGACAAAGTCAATATGTTCAGATCTGAAGACATTCTTCGGGTTTCTGAACCAATTTGAGTAGATCAGGTAAGTCAAAAGGGCATCAAGTATGCCGCGGAGTGGGTTATTCGATGACATAATTCCCTACAGGAGATAAGTAAAATCTATTTAGCAAATGTTCAATTATTAAAAATTTAAAACAAGACATAGTCTTTTGTTCAAGTTTAACTCCCACTAATTTTCGACGAACTGTATAACCCTCAGTTATACAGAACGGGAGACGCTGACAGTTTCCTAGTGGGGATCAGAATCTCAATGACTTGGACTACAGCCTTGTGGATAGCACAACAAACTATAATACAATAAAAGAGCACCCAACTCATGGGACTTGCAACTCCTACAAGCCAATCTGACTATGTAAATCTTGTTCATTTATTAATATACTGGCATAACATTCATTGTGTGTAAATCATATTAATTATCGTATCATAATGAAGTTCGTGAATATGTGCGATAGTGATCAGATTATGATGAGATCATATTAATGAGACTGATCACTTAAACACATATTCTTAATCATTCCTAATCGGAGGATATCCGAGAAGGACATCGGATATCCGGTTAGACTAGTACAGATTACTCATGCTCATATGATGAGGGTGACTGACCTCATAAGTCACTTGTGTGGAGACAGTAAGGTGAATCTGTAGGTGCTCATTGGAGAATGAGTTCACTGAACTGATCCGACTGAATCGCTAGATGGTATTGTACCTCACTGTCAACCAGCTTGATTCTATTGTCGCAGTTACGTGGATGGTCTTCGGACCTGAGACACCAATGACACCTTGTTAGTGGACTTCTGTGCTTTGACCTTGGTTTATGAATCTCTAACAACGGGATTCTAAACAGCCAAGGATCGGGTACAGCGGAATACTGTCGAAGGGAATTGTATGTCACTAAGGAATCATTCGCTCTCGGTACGATGAGAGAGAATACTCTAAGAAGGATGCGCGAAAGTCCTTGACCAGGGCAGATGATAATATCGGGAAAGGGGTTTTCCGATATTCATCAGCGGCATCCAATCCAAGTGAGTCGACCGGTTAGGGTTTGACAGCACACCATACCCTAAGTTGACTCGAGAGCATTGTACGAATGAAGGATTATATCCACGTGGTAACTGTCGGCAGAAAGGTTCCAAGAGTGGGTTACTTAACCCCGATACCTTCCAGGATCACGCGGTGTTGCTTGGCACCCAACGTGATCGGAGGTCCGGTTGAATTCGATGTGCGACATCAATTTGATTAATTAATTAGTTAATAAAGAGTCATTAATTGATTAATAAAGCCAGTAAGAAGTTACTGGGCTTATTGGGCTTTTAGCCGGACTAGTAATTGGGCCTAGAGGGTCACACGCAAATGATTCTCAAGGCGATGGATAAATAAGTGGGTTTTATATAGACCGGGGGTTTTTATGAAAAACCGCGCAGTTAGTATAAAATGTAGCGAACGGGCTGAGCAGGCCAAGCTGCTGCTAACCCTAACCACCCTACCTCTCTTCCTCTCTCTCTTTGACGCCCTAGGCCAGATTCGAATCTCTGGATCTGCTCCGCCGCTTCTCCGACTCCCGTTCGACGGGAAATCGGCCGCGCGTTGCGGCGATTGTTGTAGCGACCGGCAGAGGTTTTGTGATTGTGAGGAACGAGGAACGTGAGGATATCCGTCGCGAGGAGGATCGCGTGGACTTTGCTAGAGGCCGGGCGCTTGCGCGGCTTGTGTTGTCGCACCGAGGGAACTGAACGGTTGCGGATTCAAATCCGCACATGGTAAGAACCGATAATCCAGTTTTTTGATTTTTTCGAAACGGGAAGGGATCTCCGTTTTCATTTTATTTCTGCTACGTGGGAGATCCGGACAAACCCGAGAACCCAACAACTAAAAATATGGTCATGTATCAAATTTTCATTGTCTGACCCGATAGAGTCTATACAAATGATCTCAGGGACAGAAATGTCTTTCTATCCAACTAATCTACCCTGGCAGGGATTTAACCTATGTAGTACTCAATGGAATATTCTCTCTCCTATGTACTATACCGGAGAGTGAGTGATCTCTTATTGACCACACAATCATCTACATATATTTTTCATCACATCTAATAACTGTTAGTATTAGGTGGCCTACAAGCCAATCCGATACTACGTACTATTTAGTTTATTAATATAATGACATAATTTCATTGTATATTTAATTCGATCTTTGTTTATCGTATCACAATGAAGTTCATGAACATGTGCACTACTCTTCGGATTATGATGAGATCATAATTACGGGACCAAAGACTTATAAATACATGTTCATAGTTATTCCTAGTCGAAGGATGTTTGAGAAGGACATCAAACATCCGGATAGACTAGTACATATTTCTTCGGTTCATATGATGAGAGTGATTGATCCTATAAGTCACTTGTGTGGAGATACTATGCTAGACCTATATGTGCTCATTGGTGAATGAGTTCACTGAATTGATCTGACCATGAATCGCTGGATGGTATCTACCTAACTATTAACCAGCTCGATTCTTTTGTCACGGTTGCGTGGATGGTCCTTCGACTTGAGACACCAAGGGTATCTTGTTGGTAGGTCTTAGAGCTTTAAACTTGACTAATGAATCTCTAACCATGGGTTATCTATAAGTCAAGTGATAGGATTTAGGGAGATGCCCTCGAAGGTAATTGTGTGGTCAATACAGGATCATTCGCTCTCGGTAATAGGAGAGAGAATGTTCCAGAGATAATGCGCTTAAGTCCTTAGCCAGGGCGAACTATGTATCAGATAAAGAGTTATCTAATATAGATTAGCGGCATATGATTCAAGTGAATTGACCGGATAGGGTTTAACAGTAAACCACACCCTAGGTCGATTCGGAAACATTGCACAGATGAAAGATTGTATCCGCGTGGTAACCATTGACGGAAAGGTTCCCATAGTGGGTTGCAGAAACTCCAATGCCTTCTAGGATCACGCGGTGTTGCTCGGCACTGAACATGATTGGAAGCCCGTCCAAATTTATTGTAGGACATTAAATTCGACTGATTAATAATATAAAGATATTAATTAATTCAATGGGTCCGTAAAGAGTTACTGGACTTAATGGGCCATTAACTGGACTGGTATTTGGGCCTAGAGGGTCACACGCAAAAGGTTTTCAAGTTGATGGATATTTTGATGGGATTTTGAATAAGTGTGGATTTTTTTGAAAAAGCGCAAAATCACTTATTATAAAAGTACCGTTGTTAGGTCGAGGGCCAGCAACCCTGACCTAGCCGCTGCCTCCTTCTCTATCCTCTCTCTCTCTCCTGGGCGGCCCCCCTCTATGGCCGGCCCCCTAGAGGCTCAGCTCCGACTCCTACCTACTCCGCTTCTCGTCCGACGGGAATTCTGAATCTGTATGTGGCAAAGGATCATGCGCAGTCAGACGGGATCTACGAATAGTGCACCGAGCGAGGAAGCGAGGACAATCCATCGAAAAGAAGACTGCGTGGATACTACTAGAGGTCGGCACCTGTACAGCTTGCGGTATCCCACCGACGGAACCGGACGAACGCGGATTCGAATCCACGCAAGGTAAAATCCAATTTTACCATTTATTTTTGTATCAGAAACAGCATGGATCCGAATTAATTTTTTGCTATGTTTTTTGTTCGAATCTGACACAGCGAACATAATAGTGGTATCAGAGCTAGGTTCCACTGTGTTCTTCGTTGTTTCGGTCTCCAAATTGACATTTTTATAATATATTCCAGGCAACCTTTTTATTTTAATTGTATGAACCATGTTCATTAGATGAACACAGTTAATTAATAGTAATTTACTGCATTAAAATTGGAATTTTTCTGTATGCGTTTTTGTGTTCTTCGTCTGACAAAGAAGGGGTGCGAATTGGCATCTCCACAGGCACCCCATGAGATAGGGATGGCTCAACGAAGCTTCGGATCCCCTTGGGGGTCACTGGCCACCGGCCGGCATCGGAGAAGGCCACAGCTCGGGCGCCTTCTCCTCCTCCATCTTCCTGCATGTTGTGGAAAGAGGGGGGGGGGGCGGATTTGAAGAAAACCGTGCCAGGGGGTTTGGAGGGGAGACTGTAATGACCCACTACCCTATAATCGGGGATCCGATTACTAAATGAGTACCAAACTGTTAAAATTTAGAGTCAAACCAGGATCTTGATAATTATGGAAAATAAATGATAAACTAAGCTAAACATCCCACATCACATCGAATTGCAAAGGAAGTGCAGAAATTAAAAATTATTACAATTCGACTTAACTCAGCAAATAATTACATATTCCAACTGAAAATAAATAATTAAGCATACATGCCTAAAAGGAAAATAACAACTACATCGGGGCATACCCCGGAACAGTGGCTACTGGCACACAATCCGAGACGAAACTCTCCACGCTACGCCTGCCTGGAACCCTCACCTGAAAACCGCAGGGGTGAGTTTCATCGAAATGGACTCAGTAGGGATCCTTCGATCCCTACCACCCACTCACGCACCCACAAGAGCAACAACACAAATATACACAATTTGAATAAATAAAGCAGTAAACACAACTCTCAAAGATTCCCAAATTCCGATATAAAACACATGTATAACTCTAAAACCACTCCACCACGAAGTCCACAACCAGTGTCTCTAGGGGTGTGCATAATACGGTTCAAACTGAAAACCGAACCGAACCGAGTGATTCGGTTCGGTTCGGTTCGGTTTGGAGTCAGGTTCAGTTCGGTTCGGTTTCAGAAAGTTGTGAACCCGAACCGAACCAAAAAACCGAATAAATTGATTTTTTAAAGTAAATAGGTATTTATATTAACATTATGCATATAAATGTTTTAATATTTTAATATCATATACATATTTATGTATAAATAATTATTTTTAAAATATAATTTAATGTTAAATACATATATATACATTTAATATCAATAAAATATGAAATTTCGGTTTGAACCGAACCGTTTCGGTTCGGTTCGGTTCGATTTCAAATGTCAGTTCGGTTCGGTTCGGGTTGAAGAAATTTCCTCCAAAACTGAACCGAACCGAACCGTGCACACCCCTAAGTGTCTCGGTAAAACACACAAACTACGCAGCCGAACGCAGAAAACACCGACCCGCTGGGACCAAACCGTAACCCCTCGGATTACGCGCTGGCTACTCCGACCTGTCTAGCTCTAGATAGTTCTGCTTCCCCCAGCGAGTGACACTGCGAATGTACCACTCCTACACCAATACTAGTTATACCCCGGGGTACACTAAGTGACCCTCTCTCTACGCGTCACCTCACCACTCCCACACCGGTGCCATGTCACTCCCACACCGACACAGTGTGCCTAAGCGCTAACAACTGTCACTCTAAGTCAACGATCGCACAAAACACAACACAGTGCGATCCGATCACGTAGAAATCCTCGTCCTCGAAGTACATTTTCAAGCACGCATTTAATTAAATTATCTAACAATGTATACACATGTTAATTGCATGAATTAATGGGGTTCTATCTTGAATCGTGTTGCCCGTGGCCGACGTCATTCAAGACCCCTAAACTGGTTCACGTGAAAATTGGCTTCGAGAGATGGGCCTAAAAAGCGTCGCCTATAGTTGACCCCATTCAAATGGCGTCGCTGTTGCCAGACGCTATTCAAGACAGAGATAGAATCCCCCTGATCTGGCCTCGGAACAAGCTAGGCTAAATCGTATCTCTAGTGGCAGCTGCCATTTAAAATGGCGTCACTGTCGTCAGACGTCATTTAGCACTTGCAAATAGGTTCCCCCTCTGGCCTTCCCCAAGTCACAAAGTGGGATTCCTCCCCCAAATTGCACAAAACGTCAAAAATGGAGAAAGTAGGGAAGAAGCCCTATTATTTTCATAAAGAACCTCTTAGAACATGCTTTCTACCCCAGAATCATTTACACATATTGCATGCTTCAAAGCGGGAAAATCATGGTTTTTTAAATAAAACACTGCGAGGATCGTCACCCTACTGGTTACTTGAACTCCTCCGTACTCCTAGCTGTCGAACCACCACGCTACAAGCTATCGCCGGTACCACCGTGGATGCCATCACTCCACCGAGACGTCGGCCGCCGTCCAGAGAGAAATGCGCCGCAGAAGAGATGGTGGTGGTAGTGGTGGAAGTTAGGGAGTTGATGGAGTGGAGGAAGAAGAAAAATGGGGAGAGGAAGGGAAGGAGAAGGGGAAGGGGCGGGAGCATTCGGAGAGAAGGGGGAGGAGAGAGAGAGGAGTTGAGAGAATGAGGGAAAGGAGGGAGGGGTTCGAAGCGTCAACTAAAACTGCGCCAAATCGCGTCGTCCAAGATCGACGTCAATCAGACAACATGACAAGGTCGTACACTAACAGATCTCTGAATGGTGTCAACCATGCAAGACGTCATTCAGACGATAAGACCGGGGCCATACCCTCGCAGCCCAAAACCGGCCCACATGGAACATTCTAAATTGTGTCCTCCTAACCGGATGTCGTTTGAACTGCGTCGAGCAAGTTCGACGCGAAAAAGAGTCCTTACCCTAGCCCCATAAGGGCCCAAACCAAGGGGTCTGACATCGAAACCGACCCGATAACTGGATCCGAAACCTCAGTCCTTACAGAGACCGCCGGCAACTAGGGGGTTACTGGCACCGTCTCGATGCCCTAGGCCGCCGGACGACCCCCCCGGAGTAGAACCCGGTTGGCCGGGGCCTGCGGTGTAGGCCGGCGACGACGGGGCGCCGCTCTCCGTTCACCCTGTACACATCTTGGGTTTCCTAGCTGTGTCAAGTGAAGAGACCAGGCGTTGGTTGGGCTCGGCCCAAGGGCCGCACCGGGCCCAGCCTGCCTGGCCCGTTGACCCCCCTTTTGATTGTCCCAATAACCCCTATTTCCCCAATTTTTGTTGCCCTTTAACTATTTTTAATTACATAATTTAATTTATGTATGAAATGAGATTTTATAATTAAATTAAGTTCTATATTATAATTGTTAAAGGCCAGCAAATAGATTTGTTTATTCTGGGAATATTTAACAAATTGTTGTTAATTAGTTTATTAATCTAATCTTTAGATTATGTGATAATACAGATAATTAATTTAAATGTTAAATTAATTTCTTTAATGTCAATATTTTTAATTTGTATGGAATATTATAAATCTGCCAATTTGGTGTTTTAGCATATATGATGTGATGCGATTGTTTTAAATATGATTTAAATAAACATGTTTAAACAAAATAAAAACTTTTCTAAAATTCAAATGGTTTATAAAACCAAATTATATATTTTCGAAAATTTTATCTCTTTAACCATGTGATGTGCTGATTCATGTGTGGTTTGTTTAGTAAAATTATATGGTGGTCATGGATAAGCATATAATATAATTTCATCTGATGATGTGTAGATATAGATCGATGGTGTGTATGGTTTATTAATTGTTAATAAATAAATGTTTGGGTACCTCTCTCCCTCTCTCATATTCCATTGTATCTCCACCTCCCTCCTTGATGTACTCGCCATAAGGCTTCTTTTAAATTATCAGGTAAATTGTGAATTTATGATATAATTTGATTGAGACGACCGAGCATGGAGCGAGGACGATCCACAACTATAACTAAGAAGGAAATGAAGGAGTTCATTCAACCTATGAGTTTGCAGACTTATAATATAAATGTTATATTGTGTATGTGTGTGTGTTTGACTGTCTGGCTCAAGTTAAACCACAATGCTATCTATGACCACACAATGACATGTATGCGATGCATGCATTTCTTTTGATTACGAATCAAAATACTAGGTTATTAGTGTATATATAATATATGCGATATATTTTAATGCTATCACTTACGATGAGATCAAAACAAATAAAATAAAACCTTCGTTACAAAATCTAAGACGAAGCGCGAGTCATTAAGAATGCACCGCATGTCTCTCCATCAATATAGTTTATAGAACTTAATTCAGTGGTGGTATTTTCTATGTGATTACCCGAGATTGGCTATCATCTGATGAAAGAACTATTGACTATGGCATTAGATACCTTGAGATCGGAGTAGAGGAACGACATAGCTATCCACATGTTTACCCGGGAGCTATGTTTCTACTCTATTTTGTCACCTGTGGATGGTAAAGCTTAGACCAAGCATAATGGTCTACTGTGTTTATCCGGGACCATTCATAAGTTAGGAGCCAAAATATGGTCGTATATTGCAAGGAGTTGCAATTACCATGAGATGGTTGCTCTAAGAAAGCAGTATGATACTGTGTTTATCTGAGGTCATACTGTGATACTTAGAGATTCTGATCCCCACTAGGAGACAGTCAGCGTCTCCCGTTCTGTATATCTAAAGGTTATACAGTCCAACGAAAATTAGTGGGAGTAAAACTAGATTATAAAGTCTAAATCTTGTTTTTAAAATTAATAACTGATTTTCTGCTAATTGAAATTTATTATCTCGTGTAGGCTAACATGTCGCACCATAACCCATTGCAAGGCATACTGGATGCCAATCGTTTGACAGGCCCTAACTACTCAGATTGGCTCAGGAACCTGGGGATTGTCCTTAAGTTTGTGCAAATTGCATATGTCCTGGATGACGATTCTCTTACTGAACCAGCATTAGATGCCCCAGAGGAGGACATGGTGACATATGAGATATGGAAGGAAGACTCCACCATGACCCAATACTACATGCTAGCCTCAATAAGTAATGAATTGCAGAATCAGCATGGGAAGATGGATGCTAGATCCATCATACTCCATTTGAAAGAGTTATTTAGTGAGCAGAGTATAATCGAAAGATATGAGATATCTAAGAGTCTGTTCAAGCCTCAGATGGCAGAGGAATCTTCAATGCAGACTCATGTGCTGAAGATGATAGAATGGGTGGAGAGGCTAGATGCTCTTGGGGTCTCACTTTCCAAGGAGATGCATATCGACCTTGTGTTGTCTTCCCTTCCACAATCATATGTTCAATTCATAGTTAATTTTAACATGAACAAAATCCAAACAACTTTGGCTGAATTACTAAATATGCTGAAGATTGCAGAGGGGAACCTTGTGAAGGAAAAACCCCAAATCCTCATGGTTGGTAGGACCAATAGAAAGAGACTGACAGTCCAACCCTTTAGGAAAGATAAAAGTAAAAATGAGAAGAAGTCAAAGGTTGTCAAGAAGGACAAGGGCAAAAGCGCTGAGAAGGGTGAAAGCTTCTACTGTCATCAGAAGGGCCACTGGAAGAGAAATTGCAAAGAATACCTCAAGAACAAGGCTCAAAGAAATATGAAGCAGCAGGACGCTTCAGGTATTTATATGATAGATGTAAATTTTTCAATTAGAGATTATACATCATGCGTATTAGATACTGAATGTGTTTCTCATATCTGCAATTCTGTGCAGGCTGAGGACCGACGAGGTGGAGCTGAGGGTAGGTAATGGTGCAAGAGTTGCGGCAATCGCTGTGGAGACAGTGAAGCTCAAGCTACCATCCGGAGACGAACGTTCATTAGATGAATACTATTATGTACCTAACATAATTAGAAACATTATTTCTATTTCAAGTTTAGATAGAATTGGGTACACTATATCCATTGGGAACAATGGTTGTTCAATTTATTTCAGAAATAAATTAATAGCTTCTACTTTATTATCCAATGAATTGTACTTATTAAATGTGTCTCACGATAATTATAATATCGGTCATATTCTTAAGAAGAATAAGTATGAAGTGAACAAAGCCTACCTTTGGCATTGTAGGCTTGGCCACATTAGAGAAAACAGACTCCAAAGGTTGCATAAAAATAAATACTTAGATCCATTTGATTATGAATCGTATGCAACCTATGAGTCATGTTTGATGGGAAAAATAGCTAAATTTCCATTTACTAGAACTAGAGAACGAGCCAAAGAGATATTGGAACTAATACATTCTCATGTATGTAGTCCTATGTTAACCCAAGCCATTGGTGGTTTCTCCCATTTCATTACGTTTATTAGCTCGGCTATGTATATCCTGAACAAGGTACCTAGCAAATCTACTACATCCACTCCATATGAGATATGCAATGAAAGGAAACCAGACCTTAAGCATGTTAAAGTTTCGAGATGTCCTGTTTATGTCAAAAAATATGATACAAATAAGCTGGAGTCCAGAACTGACAAACGCATATTTGTGAAATATATGAAGGAAACTTACGAGGGTATTCCGCTGTACCCAATCCTTGGCGTATTAGAATCCCGTGGCTAGAGATTCGTAAACCAAGGTCAAAGCACAGAAGTCCACCGACAAGGTGTCCTTGGTGTCTCAGGTCCGAGGACCATCCACGCAACTGTGACAATAAAATCAAGCTGGTTGACAGAGAGGTACAATACCATCCAACGATTTAGTCGGATCAGTTCGGTGAACTCATTCTCCAATGAGCACCTACAGATTCGCCTTAGTGTCTCCACACAAGTGACTTATAAGATCAGTCACCCTCATCATATGAGTAGGAGTAATCTGTACTAGTCTAACCGGATATCTGATGTCCTTCTCGGATATCCTCCGACTAGGAACAATTAAGAATATGTGTGTTTAAGTGATCAATCTCATTAGTATGATCTCATCATAATCTGATCACTATAGCACATATTCACGGACTTCATTATGAAACGATAATTAATGCGATTTACACATAATGAATATTATGCCATTTTATTAATAAATGAACGAGATTTACATAGTCAGATTGGCTTGTAGGCCACCTAAAACTAACAATCTCCCACTTGGACTAAAGCCAATCACCTTTATACAATAAGCCCACAGACTCTAGGTGACGCTCAAACACAATTTGAGCCAACGGCTTTGTCAATGGATATGCTACATTGTCGACGGATGGAACTCTTTCCACTACTACATCTCCACTGGATATGATCTCTCTGATAAGGTGAAAGTGCCTCAGAATATGCTTCAATTTCTGATGAGACCGTGGCTCTTTCGCTTGCGCAATGGCTCCATTGTTGTCAGACAACAGTGGAACGGGCTCAGAGATGCTGGGAACTACGCCGAGGTCGGCGATGAATTTCTTCAACCACACTGCTTCTTTGGCGGCTTCAGCTGCAGCAATGTACTTAGCTTCAGTCGTCGAATCTGCAGTGGTTACTTGCTTGGAACTCTTCCAGCACACTGCCCCTCCGTTCAAAGTAAACACGAATCCGGATGTTGACTTACTATCATCTGGATCTGACTGGAAACTCGAGTCAGTAAAGCCTCGCAGTTTCAACTCACCTCCTCCATAGACAAGAAACATATCCTTAGTTATTCTCAAGTACTTAAGGATACATTTCACTGCCTTCCAGTACTCTTCGCCTGGATCGGCCTGAAATCTGCTCGTAACACTTAGAGCAAATGCAATATTAGGCCGTGTACATAGCATGGCATACAAGATAGATCCTATGGCAGAGGCATAGGGTATTCTATCCATGAATGCCCTCTCATCAAGAGTTTTAGGAGATTGCTCCTTTGAGAGACTAATTCCATGTTTCATCGGTATGAAACCTCTCTTGGAATTTTCCATGCCAAACCTTTTGACTATGGTATCTATGTACAAGGATTGGGTCATTCCAAGCATCCTCTTTGATCTATCTCTATAGATCCGTATTCCCAATACGTAGGATGCTTCTCCCAAATTTTTTATGGAGAAGTTTTTCGACAGCCAGATCTTTACTGATGACATCATAGCTACATCATTCCCAATGAGTAGTATGTCATCTACGTAAAAAACTAGAAAAGTGACTGCACTCCCACTGGTCTTCTTGTACACACAAGGCTCATCTTCATTCTTAATGAAGTCATAAGACTTGACATGTAACGACCCGCCACCCTATAATCGGGGATCCGATTACTAAATGGGTACCGAATCATTAATTTGGGACCAAACCAGGATCTAGTAAGTCTGGGAAATAAATAATAAACTAAGCTAAACATTCACATCGCATTGAATGGAAATAAAAGTGCAGGAATTAAAATTATTACAATGCGACTCGATACAGCAAATAATTACATTCTCCAACAGAAGGAAATAATTAAACATACAGGCCAAAGATAGTTAACAACTACATCGGGGCATACCCCGGAATAACTGCTGAAGGCACACCACCCGGCCGCACACGCCGCTCTAAGTCTGCTGGGAGTCCTCACCTGAAAACCGCAGGGGTGAGTCTCAAGACAAGACTCAGTAGGGATCCTTCGATCCCCACTGCCCACGCACACACCCACAAGTGTAAAGTACAACTAACAGTAAAGTAACAAGTGTAGTGGCAGGTACGATATCTAATTCTCTACGTGAGAACACATGCGGTCGAAATATAATAATCATGCACATTCTAAGCCAACCGTTAGAAAACCCACAACTGCCGTCTCGATAGAACTCGCCGACCGTACAAACAACGGTGGGAAAAACCTCGACCCGCTGAGACCAAGGAGTAGCCCCTCGGATAGCACGCTCGCTACTCCGGCCCAACCGGCTCAGGTGACTACCCCTTCCCTCAGCATGAGTGACTCTCCGAATGTACCACTCCAACACCGGTACTAGCTGACCCCGGGGTTCACCAGGTGACCCTCTCTCACTAGGCGTCACCCCGCCCACGCCCCCACCGGCGCTGTGCTCACGCCCCCACCAGCACAGGGTGATAAAGCGCTACAATGTCACTCTAGGTCCACAGTAACTGAAAACCCAACACAGTGCGATCCGGTCACGTGAAAATCCCGCGATCGCTCAACACATATAGAACCATCCGATCGTGAGGAATCCGTCTCTATCGGGTGCACTAAAACATGTGCAAACTATCTATCTAGCAATGTGAACACGTTTTACTGGCATGCATTAGTGAGATTCTGTCTTGAATCGCGTCGACCGAGGTTGACGCCATTGAAGCTCATATACAGGTTCATATAAATCAGTCTTCAGAATCTGGCCTTAAAAGGCGTCGACCCTCATGGTCGCCTTTCAAAAGGCGTCGACATCCCCAGACGCCTTTCAACACGAAAATCCGGAACTCCCAAGGCCTTAACCAGGGGATTTCTGCCGTTAAAACGCGTCATGGATAACCGACGCCGTTCAAAAACGCGTCGTTTACCCATGACGTCTTTCAGCCACAGAAATACCAACCGGGCAGACTGTCTGACAGTCAATTCCTGTCTAAAAGGCGTCGTGATGGCCCGACGCCCTTCAAAAAGGCGTCGTCCATGCACGACGTCTTTTAAGCCCAGGAACCAGGAACGCCCTAAACCCGAGGGCTCCCTTTCCAATTCCAAATAACCCCGAAAATCCTTCAAACTGGAGGGAAACGAAGAGCAAGACAATTCATAGGCAAACACCCCCATAGAATTCCTAAACATGCTCATTCTAACCCCCAAAACCGAAGATCTACCACATGCATATTGAGGAAAACGCGATCTTAAACACAGTGCCACGGGGAACGTCACCCTACCGGACACTCGAACGTCTCCGAGCTTCAAGCCGTCCGCCTGTCTCGCCCCACGCCGCCGCCGGTACCGCCGAGGTCGTCCTAGCCCCACCGTGACGTCGGCCGCCGTCCGGAGGGTAGAACGCCGCAGTGGAAGTGGAGGTGGTAGGGGTAGGAGCCAGGTAGAGGATGGAGTGGAGGGAGAGGCGAAATGGTGTGAGGAAAAGAGGGAGGAGGAGGATCGCTGCCGAGTTCGCTGGAGGGAAAGAGAGAAAGGGAGAAGGAGAAAATGAGGGAAAGAAGGAGGGCTCGCGGGGTTAACCAGAGGCTGGCTAAAACGCGTCGACATGCACGGACGCCTATCAGGTGACATGACGGCTGCTCTGACAAGATTCTGAAACGCGTCAACCTTCACAGACGCCATTCAGACAACTTGTCAGGGCCGTACTCTGACACACCCAGAGTCTCAGTCTAAAAGGCGTCGACCCACACGGACGCCGTTCAGACGACCTGACAGGGCCGTACGCTCGCGGTCCAAAGTCAGTCCACGTGGCACCCACGTGGCAGAACCTGAAACGCGTCTGCCATGGTGGACGCCGTTTAAACCGCGTCTTGCGGGCTCGACGCGAAACAACACAGAGTTCCAGACCCCACTAGGGCCAGGACTACAGGGTCCGACCCCGAAAACTGAATCCGAAAACCTCAGTCCTTACATTCTCCCCCCCTTAAAAGAATTTCGTCCTCGAAATTGATTGCTAGAAATAACAAGGTCACAACAGGGATACAAGTTCACAGGGAGACTTACGAAAAAAGATAAGGAAATTGTTCCCGCATCTCATCCTCTCGCTCCCAGGTTGCCTCACCTCCGGAGCGATACTGCCAAATCACCTTGACCAAAGGTACAATCTTGTTCCGCAAGACCTGATTTCTGCGATCCTCAATACGAACTGGATACTCTGGGAATGACAAATCCTCAGCGACCTCTAACTCTGAAAAATCCAACACATGGGACGGATCCTGAACGTACTTCCTCAGCAAGGACACATGGAACACATCGTGCACTCCTGCAAGACTGGGCGGCAAGGCCAGCTGATACGCGGTTTCCCCAATTCGAGCAAGAATGGGAAAAGGTCCAATATATCGCGGACTCAGCTTGCCTCGCTTCCCGAATCTCATCACACCCTTGGAGGGTGAGACTCGGAGAAACACGTGGTCCCCAACTTCAAACTCAAGCGGTCTCCGTCGAATGTCTGCGTAACTTTTCTGTCTGTTCTGAGCTGCGGTCAACCTCTGCCGAACCGTCCTGGCAATCTCAGCACACTGCTGCACTAACTCAGGTCCTGCTATCTGCCTCTCACCGATCTCGGACCAACACACCGGAGATCGACACGGCCGCCCATACAAAGCCTCATAAGGCGCCATGCCGATGCTAGAATGATAGCTGTTGTTGTAGGCAAACTCCACAGTGGACAAATGTTGTTCCCACGAACCTCCCCAGTCTAGGCAACACGCCTTGAGCATATCCTCCAAGGTCTGAATAGTCCTCTCCGATTGCCCGTCAGTCTCTGGATGGTAGGCCGAGCTGAAAGCCAACTGAGTGCCCAGCGCCTGCTGAAAGCTCTTCCAGAATCTGGAAGTAAACCTCGGATCTCGATCCGATACAATGGACAAGGGTACCCCGTGCAGAGAGATAATCCGGTCCACAAACAATTTAGCCAGCTTGCCGACCGACCAGTCCTTCCTAATGGCTAGGAAGTGTGCCGACTTGGTCAGCCGATCAACGATAACCCAGATAGCGTCTCTCCTGCTAGGGGATGCAGGCAAACCCATTACAAAGTCCATCGTCACATGCTCCCATTTCCACTCAGGAATCGGCAAGGGCTGCAGCAACCCTCCTGGCCTCTGATGCTCGGCTTTAACCTGCTGGCATGTCATGCATCTAGCCACATACTCAGCCACATCTCTTTTCATACCGGGCCACCAGAAGTGCCTCCTCAAATAGTGATACATTTTTGTTGTCCCGGGATGCACAGTATACCTTGAACGGTGCGCCTCATCAAGAACACATCTGCGCACGTCTTCCTCAGTCGAGACATAGAGTCTGCCTCTGAATCTGACGGTACCATCATCCCACAACTCAACCTCAGGCCTCTGGAGAATCTGTGGTAACTCAGCATCTGCCCTCTGAGCCTCAATCACAGCATGGTACACAGCCGGTCTCACAGTCAGGCTGACAAGCACTGCTCTATCCTCTTCACGTGGAACTCTAAAGGAGGATTCCACCACCTGTTCAAATAATTTCCACTCCCGAATCATGAGGTATGACATGACCGTCTTCCGACTCAAAGCGTCTGCCACTACATTCGCCTTGCCCGGATGATAAGAAAGGTCAAAGTCATAATCCTTAATAAACTCCATCCACCTCCGCTGCCTCAGATTCAGGTCTCTCTGAGTGAACACATATTTTAAGCTCTTGTGATCTGTAAAAACTTGAAATTTTTCTCCATATAAGTAATGCCTCCAGATCTTCAGTGCAAACACCACAGCTGCAAGCTCCAAATCATGAGTAGGATAGTTCTCTTCATGCCTCTTCAGCTGCCGAGAAGCATAAGCAACTACCCTGCCATACTGCATAAGGACTGCTCCCAAACCTCGACGGGACGCATCTGAGTAAATCACAAATCCACCTGACCCAGATGGAAGCACCAGCACTGGGGCTGACGTGAGACGAGTTTTTAGCTCAATAAAACTCTGCTCACAATCCTCAGTCCATACGAAACGAACTCCCTTTCGAGTCAACCTCGACAAGGGGGCCGCTATCGAAGAGAATCCCCGAACAAATCGCCTGTAATAACCGGCAAGCCCCAGAAAACTCCTGATCTCAGTCACTGAAGTCGGCCTGCTCCAGTCCATCACTGCCTCTATCTTAGCTGGATCCACTGCGATGCCTTCACCAGAAATAACGTGCCCAAGGAAGTGCACCTCGTTTAGCCAAAATTCACATTTGCTGAACTTGGCGTAAAGTTGGTGCTCTCTCAGAACCTGCAACACTGCCCGAAGATGAGCAGCGTGCTCTTCCTCAGAAGAAGAATAGATCAGAATGTCATTAACAAACACAACCACAAATTGGTCCATATAGGTCCTGAAGACTCGGTTCATCAGGTCCATAAAGGCCGCCGGAGCATTGGTTAAGCCGAAGGGCATAACTAAAAACTCATAATGCCCATACCGAGTCCTGAAAGCTGTCTTACTAATATCTACATCCCTGATTCTCATCTGATAATACCCAGACCTCAGATCGATCTTGGAAAACACCCTCGCTGTCTGCAACTGATCCATCAAGTCATCGATCCTAGGAAGCGGGTACTTATTCTTTATTGTTACCTGGTTCAGCTGTCTATAATCAATGCACAGTCTCAAGGAACCATCCTTCTTCCTGACAAACAGAACTGGAGCACCCCAAGGAGACGTACTGGGACGAATGAAACCCTTATCCAACAACTCTTGCAACTGTGCCTTCAACTCAGCGAGTTCGGCCGGCGCCATCCGATACGGGGCCTTAGACAAGGGCGCCGTACCTGGTGCCAGGTCGATGGTAAACTCTACCTCTCGCTGAGGAGGAAGGCCAGGCAGCTCCTCAGGAAAAACATCTACAAACTCACAAACAACAGGCACCTCCTGGGGACTGGGACTAGCACAGACATCAGAAACAACGACAGAGGCTAAGAAAGCCTCGCAGCCACCAGCAAGCAACCTCCGTGCCTTAAAGGCAGAAATGAGAATACCTCGAGAAGAAAGCCTAATACCTTAGAAGAAGAAGGTCGGGATGTCCGGAATAGAGAAGCGCACCCTCTTCCTGTGGCAGTCCACCTCCGCATAAAAGGCTTCCAACCAATCCATACCCAGGATGATATCGAAATCACGAATAGCAAGTACGACCAACTGGGCAGGTAGCACATGACCCTCAATGGTCAAGGGAACATTCCTCAAACAATTATAAGATATCATGAAGTCTCCAGAAGGAACCTCAACCATCAAACCATCAGACAACTCATCAACGGGTGCAGAAAGAATGTCTAGGAACTGCTCGGAAATAAAAGAATGCGAAGCACCTGAATCGATCAACACATGCGCAGAGTTCTCAAGGACAGAGAGTGTACCTTCCACCAAGTTGGACGTGCGAGCCTCCCTCCTGGTGATAGCTAGAACTCTCTCCTGAGTCCTCGGCTTCTTCTGATCGCCATGACCCTGCCCCTGACTATGCCCCTGCGGGCACTGCCTTGCCAGGTGGCCCTGTTGGCCACAAGAAAAACACCTCCTGGGAAGAGTGGGACACTGAGTCCCGCCATGAGCACCACCACATTGCTGACAAACAGCCGGAAGCCTCTGAGCTGGCTCCTGCTGTGCACTGGACGCAGACTGACTCTGCTGACCCTGCCTGGGCCTGCTGCTGCCGCTGCTGCCACTACTGCTGCCACCACCCCTGAAGAATCTCCTGAATCGGGAGCCGAGAGAAGACGATCCCGATCCGACGGAAGGAGCCGGTGCCGCTGCCTTACCCCTGCCTCGCGCTGGCCCCTGAACAGTCTGCCCTCTCTCCCGGGCCGACTGGATCTGCTGAGCTTCTACAGCTGCTGCACGCCTAACTGCTGACGCCAAGTCTGTACAACAATGGGACGCCACGAAGTTCCTCAAACTGAGCCTAAGCCCATCCACAAACCTCTCTGTGCGACGCACCTCGTCCTCAGATATAAAAGGCACGAACCGTCCCAGTGAAACAAACTTCGCCTCGTACTCAAGTACCGTCATACTCCCCTGCATCAGGTCCATAAACTCCCTCTCCTTGGCTCGCTGGACATGTCTAGGGAAATATTGTGCATTGAACTCCTTGACAAAGGTCTCCCAAGAAATTTCCCTAAGACTCCTGTCCCCATAAGATAAACTCTTCAGCGCGGTCCACCAGTCATAGGCGCTATCCTTCAGCATGAAGGTAGCCAGCGGGGTCCTCTCTACTGCTGCACAGTCCATAGTATCAAAAGTCTTCTCAATCTCTCTAAGCCAATGAATGGCCTCGTCAGGGTCGGGACGACCGGTGAAGTGAGGTGGCCTCAGCTTCAAGAACCTCTCTAGTGTAGCTGTGGTCCCTCCCCGAGTACTAGAACCCTCGCTAGGATCTCGAGTCTGATATCGAGCCATAGTATCCATCATGGCCTCCATAAACTGCTCAACACTCGGCCTCCCTGCCTCGGACCCACTGGGGATATCTCCCCGCTCTCGAATAACTGGCATCCTCTTCCTGGGAGCCATCTACTCGCCTACAATTACAAAATCAAAAGTTCTAATTAGAGTCCTAAAACCTATGCTACTGCCGTGCCTGTACGGGATAATGTATTTATTTGCCGAATTTCCAACATTTAACCTAGTTATTTATTTATTTGCCAGACCGTATGCTCTGATACCAACTGTAACGACCCGCCACCCTATAATCGGGGATCCGATTACTAAATGGGTACCGAATCATTAATTTGGGACCAAACCAGGATCTAGTAAGTCTGGGAAATAAATAATAAACTAAGCTAAACATTCACATCGCATTGAATGGAAATAAAAGTGCAGGAATTAAAATTATTACAATGCGACTCGATACAGCAAATAATTACATTCTCCAACAGAAGGAAATAATTAAACATACAGGCCAAAGATAGTTAACAACTACATCGGGGCATACCCCGGAATAACTGCTGAAGGCACACCACCCGGCCGCACACGCCGCTCTAAGTCTGCTGGGAGTCCTCACCTGAAAACCGCAGGGGTGAGTCTCAAGACAAGACTCAGTAGGGATCCTTCGATCCCCACTGCCCACGCACACACCCACAAGTGTAAAGTACAACTAACAGTAAAGTAACAAGTGTAGTGGCAGGTACGATATCTAATTCTCTACGTGAGAACACATGCGGTCGAAATATAATAATCATGCACATTCTAAGCCAACCGTTAGAAAACCCACAACTGCCGTCTCGATAGAACTCGCCGACCGTACAAACAACGGTGGGAAAAACCTCGACCCGCTGAGACCAAGGAGTAGCCCCTCGGATAGCACGCTCGCTACTCCGGCCCAACCGGCTTAGGTGACTACCCCTTCCCTCAGCATGAGTGACTCTCCGAATGTACCACTCCAACACCGGTACTAGCTGACCCCGGGGTTCACCAGGTGACCCTCTCTCACTAGGCGTCACCCCGCCCACGCCCCCACCGGCGCTGTGCTCACGCCCCCACCAGCACAGGGTGATAAAGCGCTACAATGTCACTCCAGGTCCACAGTAACTGAAAACCCAACACAGTGCGATCCGGTCACGTGAAAATCCCGCGATCGCTCAACACATATAGAACCATCCGATCGTGAGGAATCCGTCTCTATCGGGTGCACTAAAATATGTGCAAACTATCTATCTAGCAATGTGAACACGTTTTACTGGCATGCATTAGTGAGATTCTGTCTTGAATCGCGTCGACCGAGGTTGACGCCATTCAAGCTCCATATACAGGTTCATATAAATCAGTCTTCAGAATCTGGCCTTAAAAGGCGTCGACCCTCATGGTCGCCTTTCAAAAGGCGTCGACATCCCCAGACGCCTTTCAACACGAAAATCCGGAACTCCCAAGGCCTTAACCAGGGGATTTCTGCCGTTAAAACGCGTCATGGATAACCGACGCCGTTCAAAAACGCGTCGTTTACCCATGACGTCTTTCAGCCACAGAAATACCAACCGGGCAGACTGTCTGACAGTCAATTCCTGTCTAAAAGGCGTCGTGATGGCCCGACGCCCTTCAAAAAGGCGTCGTCCATGCACGACGTCTTTTAAGCCCAGGAACCAGGAACGCCCTAAACCCGAGGGCTCCCTTTCCAATTCCAAATAACCCCGAAAATCCTTCAAACTGGAGGGAAACGAAGAGCAAGACAATTCATAGGCAAACACCCCCATAGAATTCCTAAACATGCTCATTCTAACCCCCAAAACCGAAGATCTACCACATGCATATTGAGGAAAACGCGATCTTAAACACAGTGCCACGGGGAACGTCACCCTACCGGACACTCGAACGTCTCCGAGCTTCAAGCCGTCCGCCTGTCTCGCCCCACGCCGCCGCCGGTACCGCCGAGGTCGTCCTAGCCCCACCGTGACGTCGGCCACCGTCCGGAGGGTAGAACGCCGCAGTGGAAGTGGAGGTGGTAGGGGTAGGAGCCAGGTAGAGGATGGAGTGGAGGGAGAGGCGAAATGGTGTGAGGAAAAGAGGGAGGAGGAGGATCGCTGCCGAGTTCGCCGGAGGGAAAGAGAGAAAGGGAGAAGGAGAAAATGAGGGAAAGAAGGAGGGCTCGCGGGGTTAACCAGAGGCTGGCTAAAACGCGTCGACATGCACGGACGCCTATCAGGTGACATGACGGCTGCTCTGACAAGATTCTGAAACGCGTCGACCTTCACAGACGCCATTCAGACAACTTGTCAGGGCCGTACTCTGACACACACAGAGTCTCAGTCTAAAAGGCGTCGACCCACACGGACGCCGTTCAGACGACCTGACAGGGTCGTACGCTCGCGGTCCAAAGTCAGTCCACGTGGCAGAACCTGAAACGCGTCTGCCATGGTGGACGCCGTTTAAACCGCGTCTTGCGGGCTCGACGCGAAACAACACAGAGTTCCAGACCCTACTAGGGCCAGGACTACAGGGTCCGACCCCGAAAAACGAATCCGAAAACCTCAGTCCTTACATGACAGCCTCGTCAAATCTTATGTTCCAGCTCTGGGAAGCCTACTTCAGTCCATAAATGGACCTCTGAAGCTTGCACACTTTATCTAGAGATT
Organism: Zantedeschia hybrid cultivar; assembly: GCA_030544215.1. Taxonomy (NCBI): domain Eukaryota; kingdom Viridiplantae; phylum Streptophyta; class Magnoliopsida; order Alismatales; family Araceae; genus Zantedeschia; species Zantedeschia hybrid cultivar. The sequence goes on along the minus strand of JARZZO010000011.1, from coordinate 39,055,766 downwards.
CTTTGGATATGAAATCTTCTGGTTGTATCATATACACCTCCTCCTCAAGGTTACCATTGAGGAAGGCAGTCTTCACATCCATCTGCCAGATTTCATAATCAAAATGTGCAGCAATGGCGAGTAGAACTCTGATCGACTTTATCATGGCAACTGGTGAGAAAGTCTCGTCATAGTCAATTCTTTGCCTTTGACGATATCCCTTTGCCACCAACCTTGCCTTATAAGTGTCGATCCGTCCATCAGCACCGATCTTTCTCTTAAAGATCTACTTGACCGATGGGTACAATACCCTCGGGCAAGTCTTCCAAGTTCCAAACTTGGTTGGTGTACATGGACTGGATTTCAAAGTTCATGGCTTCTCGCAATTTCCCGACTTCTGGGCCTTATATGGCCTCCTGGTAGGTTTTAGGATCATCATCCTCATTATATTCCACCTTGGACTCACCTTTAGCAATATGTCCCACATATCATTCGGGTAGTCTAGGTATTCTACCAGATCTACGAGGCTCATCTGTGTATACCTGAACAGGTTCAGGAACTGATATCTTATCTGATGATAATGTAGCTGTTTGGGGATCTGGAACTTCTTCGAGTACTATTTTACTCCCACAGTCCTCCTACAGAAGGTATTCCTCTTCCAAGAAGACAGCTTTCCTGGCGACAAACACCTTTTGTTCACCAGGATGGTAGAAATAGTATCCAAAGGTTTCCTTTGGATATCCCACAAACCTGCATTTATCAGTTCGTGATTCCAGCTTGTCTGAATCATGACTCTTTACATGAGCTGGACAACCCCAAACTTTAACATGTTTAAATTCTGGTTTCCTACCTTTCCATATCTCATATGAAGTAGAGGCCACATATTTGCTGGGTACTCTGTTCAGTAGGTATGCCGCTGACTCTAGAGCATACCCCCAGAGGGACACTGGTAAATCTGAAAAGCTCATCATGGATCGCACCATGTCCAACAAGGTGCGATTCCTCCTTTCTGATACACCATTCATCTGTGGTGTATATGGAGGGGTCAGCTGAGAAAGGATACCATTATCCTTTAAGAATTGTGTGAAATTAGTACTCAAGTATTCTCCTCCTCGATCTGATCGAAGAGCTTTAATACTCTTTCCTAACTGCTTCTCTACCTCATTCTTGAACTCCTTGAACTTCTCAAATGCTTCCGACTTGTACTTCATTAAGTACACATAGCCGAATTTTGGGAAATCATCGGTGAACGTGATGAAGTATGAAAAGCCACCTTTGGCTTGGGTAGACATGGGACCACATACATCCGAATGTATTAGTTCCAGAATGTCCTTGGCACGTTCTCCATCTCCAGTAAATGGAGATTTTGCCATCTTTCCCATAAGGCAGGACTCGCATGTTGCAAACGATTCATAATCGAATGTTGTTTAGTAACCATGCTTGTGCAACTTTTGCAACCTGCTTTCGCCAATGTGCCCAAGTCTACAATGCCACATGTAGGCCTGGTTCACACAATTCTTGCTCTTTTTAAGAGCATTATCAATTTGAAGATTGTAATAAGAAACATCTAATAGATATAGACCGTTGACTAATGATGCCGAAGCTATTGATTTATTATCATAATAAATCGAACAACTTCTATTCTCAATAGTCAACCTATATCCTATCTTGTCCAAACAAGATATTGATATGATGTTCTTTATTATGCTAGGAACATAATAACAATCTTCTAATAATAAGGTGTCTCCCGATGGAAGCTTGAGGTTTGCTGTCCCAACAGGAATCACCGCAACTTTTGCGCCGTTTCCTAGCCTCAATTCCACCTCACCTTGTCTCAGCTTACGCTTACTTGTCAGCATCTGCACATCATGGCAGATATGAGAAGCACATCCGGTATCTAATACCCAAGATGTGGAATCTCTAACCGACAAGTTGATATCTATCATATAGATATCTGAAGCTTCAGATAGCTTCACCTTTCCATAAGCTTTATCATGAAGGAACTCCTTGCAGTTCCTCTTCCAGTGACCATACTGCTTATAGTAGAAGCAGTCACCCTTCACTACTCTTTTACCTTTGTCCTTCGATCCTTTATCGTTAGTTGTCATCTCTACTTCAGGGGCATCCAATGCCAATTCAGCAGGAAGATCAGCTCTAGGGACAAAGTCAATGTGCTCAGATCTGAAGACATTCTTCAGGTTTCTGAATCAATCTGAGTAGATCAGGTAAGTCAAAAGGGCATCAATTATGCCACGGAGTGAGTGATTCGACGACATAATTCCCTACAGGAGATAAGTAAAATCTACTTAGCAGATGTTCAATCATTAAAATTTAAAACAAGACATGGTCTTTTGTTCAAGTTTAACTCCCACTAACTTTCGACGGACTGTATAACCCTCAGTTATACAGAACGGGAGACACCGACAGTCTCCTAGTGGGATCATAATCTCAATGGCTTGCATTACAGCCTTGTGGATATCACAACAAACTGTAATACAATCAAAGAGCACCCAACTCATGGGACTTGCAACTCCTTGCAATATATGATCATAGCTTCGGTCCCTAGAGATTTAATGGCCTTGTGGATAGCACAACAAACCACTAATTCTGGTCTAAGCTAACCATCATTACATGACGAGCATAGATTTGCATGCAGCCCTTGTGGATAGCACAACAAAGCTACATGGTTCATCTATCTCGATCTATAGGCATCTAATGCCATAGCCACAGTTTCTCCTCCCAATTAAGTAGGCCTTGTGGATAGCACAACAAACCTGCCTAAAGTGATTCGAATCAAATGACTATAACGATGGTGGACCACGCGGTAAGTTCTCAACTACTCGCGTTACGGCTTAGAGTTTATATGAGGGTATTTAGATAACTTTTATCTTGGTCTCTCCTAGGTGATAGTATATAAATATATCGTATATATTTACTAAATACTATAACCTGCTTTGATTCATAATCAAAAGAAATCAATGCATCTCATACATGTCATTAGTGTGGTCATGGATAGCACAGTGGGTTTGACTGGAGCCAACAGTCAAACGCACACACAATCTAATCATAACGTTTACATTAGATATCATGCAATCACATAGGCAAGAGATCTCCATCTTTTTGCCTTCCTGGTTGCAGCTGTGGATCGTCCTCGCTCCTTCCTCGGTTGCCTCGATCATATTACATTTAAATTCTAGAATTTATAAGTAAATTGAAGAAGACCTTATGGCGAGTACAAGAGAGAGAGGGAGGTAGAAATACATCGGAGTATGAGAGAGAGAGGTGCGCAGACCTCTATTTATTAACAATTAATAATCAAACATACATCTACGATCCACACAATCCATTCATCACATAAATAATAAATTAAGTGCATATCCATTACCACGGTGTGTTTTAAACATCCCACACATGATTCAGCGCATCACATGGCTAAAACAAATGAGTTTTTCAAAATAAATAATTTTTGGCTTTCAGAAAGCTGGGATCCAATCAAAATTGGTGTTTGAATTTCGAAAACTCATTTTATTAACTTAACATGCAATTAAATCTAAATTTAAAAGCATTAAATACACATCACATGCGCACACACTCCAAATTAATAATTCCAGATTATTCCATGCAAATTAGAACAATTCTAATAATCTAACACTTAGATTAAACCCCATTAATAATCTAACAATTAGACTATTTAAAGACTAATCTAACTCTTAGATTAATCCAACAAAGTTAATTAATAATTTAACACTTAAATTAATAATCAACCAAATTAATTATTAACTACTAATCTAACATTTAGATTAGCCAATTAATGTTAATTATTAATTTAACTTTTAAACTAATAATTAACACTAAGTAATTAATAATTAATTAATCTAACTCCTAGATTAAATAATTAAAGTAATCATTAATTTAACTATTAAATTAATGACTAACAGTAATTAATTAAGAACTACTAATTTAACATTTAAATTAGTCATTTAAGTTAATTATTAATTTAACAATTAAATTAATAACTAACTCTAATATTAATTAACAATTAGATGTATTAATAGATAATAATCTAACATTTAGATTATTAAATATTAATCACTAATTTAACGATTAAATTAGATAATTAAAGATAATTATTAGCTTAACCTTTATGCTAATAATTAACTCTAATCAAATTACATCTAATTGCTAATTAACATGATTAAAATCATTATGCCCAAAAATTTTTAATTTTTCAAAACAATTTTGAATTTCAAATTTTAAAATCCAATTTTATATGAATTAAATGGGCAAAGCTGGGGTTTAATTTGTTTTAATAAATTAAAACAAGGGTGGGGTGGTCGAGCCGGATGGGCTGAGCCCTGGCCGAGCCAGGGCTCAGACCAGGGGCGCCAGGCCCAGGCCTGGCTCAGCTAGCCCCTGGACCCGGCTCTGTCTGGTCGGACCGGTCTCCAGGGCCACCGCCATCGCTGGACCCGGTCCAACCGGGTCGGGACCGGGCGGCTTACCTAGTTCTTCTTCCCCAAAGGCCCGACGCCCAAATGCATTGCAAGTGGTGGGTGGAGCTTGCAGGCCGCCGGCGGCCACCCCCCCCCCCCCCCCCCCCCCCCCCGGCGCCGCAGGGCTTGGCCGGGGATGCCTCGGCGCCGGTGGGCACGCCGGCGCCGGTGGGTCGCCGGAGAATCCCTCATAAGAGCTGGCCAAGATCCTAAACCCTCCCCAAAAACGCTGATTTTCGCATGGTTTTAAAAACGATTTAGGGCTTAAATTTGCAGCCCTCCAAGGGCACTCCGGCGGCGGTTTAGGTGACCGGTGGATAGTGGTGACTATCCTCTATGGATCCGGAGTCTCGGCCGGCCATCCCAACGCTTGGGAAGCCGATTGAAGCCGCCGTAAACACGCCGTTCTTCGTCCCACGAAGAACACGAAAAATCCCAAATAAAATCCAAAAAATCACAGAAAAATAATCAAATTATTTGTGTTCATCTTATGAACACTATTCCGTCATTTTAATCGGATTAAACGCATGTAATAACTCAAGAAAAATTAATTTCGGCAACCGAAACGGGACGAGAAATAGTGGAACCTGGCTCTGATACCACTGTTGGGATTTCTCGGTTTCTTCGGATCGCTCACGCAGCGGAAAATAAAAATTTACAGCGATCCGTTTTCCCGTTTCGAAGAACTAAAATATGATAATCGGATTATCGAAGTTCTCACCGTGTGCGGATTCGAATCCGCGGCCGTTCGGTTCCGTCGGTGTGACACCGCAAGCCGTGCAAGCGCCCGACCTCTAGCGAAGTCCACGCGATCCTCCCCGCGACGGATATCCTCGAGTTCCTCGTTCTTCGCAGCCCACGAAGCCTCTGCCGGTCGCCGCAATGATCGCCGCAACGCGCGGACGATTTCCCGTCGAATGGGATTCGGAGAAGCGGCGGAGCAGATCTGGATCTACCTGGACGCCAGAGAAAGACAGAAACTGAGGAGGGGCGGCTAGGGTTAGCAGCAGCTTGGCCTGCTCAGCCCGTTCGCTATGTTTTATACTAACCGCGCATTTTTTTTCATAAAAACCCTCGGTTTGTATAAAACCCACTTATTTATCCATCGCTTTGAAAATCATTTGCGTGTGACCCTCTAGGCCCAAGTACCAGTCCAGTTAATGGCCCAACAAGCTCAGTGACTCCTCACTGGCTTTATTAATTAATTAATAACCCTTTATTAATCAATTAATCAATCGAATTGATGTCGCACATCGAATTCGACCGGGCCTCCGATCACGTTGGGTGCCAAGCAACACCACGTGAACCCGGAAGGTATTTGGGGTTAAGTAACCCACTCTTTGAACCTTTCCGCCAACAGTTACCGCGTGGATATAATCCTTCATTCGTACAATGCTCTCAAGTCAACTCAGGGTATGGCGTGCTGTCAAACCCTAACCGGTCGACTCACTTGGATTGGATGCCGTTGATGAATATCAGAAAACTCCTTTCCCGATATTATCGTCCGCCCTGGCCTGGGACTTCCGCGCATCCTTCCTAGAGCATTCTCTCTCTAAGTACCGAGAGCGAATGATTCCTTATTGACACACAATTCCCTTCGACGGTATTCCGCTGTACCCAATCCTTGGCGTATTAGAATCCCATGGCTAGAGATTCGTAAACCAAGGTCAAAGCACAGAAGTCCATTGACAAGGTGTCCTTGGTGTCTTAGGTCCGAGAACCATCCACGCAACTGCGACAATAGAATCAAGCTGGTTGACAGAGAGGTACAATACCATCCAGCGATTCAGTCAGATCAGTTCAGTGAACTCATTCTCCAATAAGCACCTACAGATTCGCCTTAGTGTCTCCACACAAGTGATTTATGAGATCAATCACCCTCATCATATGAGCATGAGTAATCTGTACTAGTCTAACCGGATATCCGATGTCCTTCTCGGATATCTTCCGACTAGGAACAATTAAGAATATGTGTGTTTAAGTGATCAGTCTCATTAGTATGATCTCATCATAATCTGATCACTATAGCACATATTCACGGACTTCATTATGAAACAAGAATTAACGCGATTTACACATAATGAATATTATGCCATTATATTAATAAATGAACGAGATTTACATAGTCAGATTGGTTTGTAGGCCACCTAAAACTAACATCTTTCACCCGCCGTGAAAGACCCTTCATTCCTTAGAACTAGGAGAAGCTGCTGAAGAAGGTCAGAGATGCAGATATTGTGGAAAAGAGAGAGATTATATTGATGGTGTAGTTAGAAGAGATGGATGATGAACAAAAGCCATGGTACTATGAAATCGCCAAATATTGTGAAGATCAATCATATCCTGAAGAAGCCACCACTGAGGAAAAAAGAGCTATCAGGAGAGTTGCTCAAAGATACACCATAGTTGGAGGAGCACTATACAAAAGAGGTTTTGATGGAGTTCTTCTAAGATGTCTAGACGAAGATGAACTTTGGAAGGTTATGGAAGGAGCTCATGCTGGAGTTTGTGGTGATCATGTTAATGGACAAATGCTAGCAAAGAAAATCCTTAGACAAGGATTCTATTGGCCAACCATGGAAGAAGATTATGTAGGATATGTTCGTAGGTGTGCTAAGTGCCAATTTCATGTCGATAAGATTCACTCTCCTGCATCTTCACTCCATCCTGTTGCTTCCCCATGGCCTTTCTCCATGTGGACTTTCGATATCATTGGACCCCTTGGTAATCCTGATTCCGACATCAAGCAAAAGTCTTTCATCCTCACGGCAACGGAATACTTCACCAGATTTGAAGCATACACGGAAGTCAAAACATCAACCGTCTGCAAGTTCATTATGAAGAACATCATCACCAGATTTGGAATTCCAAGCACCATCGTCACCGACAATGGACCTCAGTTCGTGTCACAAGAGCTGAAAGACCTCCGTAACAGGTACAAAATTGCATTGCATCATTCATCCCCTTATTATCCGCAAGGCAATGGCCAAGCAGAGGCAACTAACAAGACTTTGATAAAATCATCAAAAAGACGTGCAAGTCTAATAAATTCACATACTGGACAGAAAAATTGGTTGAGGCTTTATGGGCCTACCGAACTTCAATCCGCACGCCCACTGGGCAGACTCCTTATTTCTTAACATTTGGAATGGAGGCGGTAGTTCCATACGAGATCCTTATACTGTCATTAAGAGTACAATTAAACAAGAAATTTTCCATTGATGAACACCGTTCAGCACTCCTTGCTCAATTGGAACTCTTAGACGAGAAAAGATGGTCAGCCGCTAATCATGCAAGAGTTTACCAAAATAGACTAGCACGTTTTTATCAAAAAAAAGTCATTGAACGTAAGTTCAAAGTTGGTGAAATGGTCGTCAAAAGAATTTTTGTAAAACCTGGTAGTCCGCGTTCCAAGCTCCAACCCAATTGGGAAAGACTTTATGTTGTGTCACACGCTTTTTCTGGTAATGCTTACCATTTAGTTAATACATAAGGGGAAGAGTTAACTCACCCCTGGAATGATTTGTATCTTAAGAAATACTACCCTTAGGTTAAAGAGTCGATCAGGATGGTACAAAGACCAGTGGAATCAGAAAATTTAAAAACTCAAATTCCCTTATCAGTCTGGATAATTTAATTCTAAACACATTACTAAACACACTAACACGTTTGATTCGTGAGTAACAAGAGATGCCAAGTCCTAAGGAATACCGAAAGCTTGACTGAAAGTGTAAAGTACAAATCATTCTTTTTAAACAAAATTCTGTTTTTACACTCGGCCCATGATGTCGGAACGAGGCTTAGAATAGACTACCAAGAATACCCGCCATCTTAGTAGAAGGCCGTCATAAAAAAAATGGGAGAGATCCGTCCCAAGATAAGAAAAGCAAAAGCAAAAGGCAAAAGCCAAATGTCAAATCAAAAGGCCGTTACACTACAAACGTTACATCAAGGCCATGAAATGAAATAAAAGGGAACGCAAGGTCGATAAATACCCCGGAAAGAAAATGACTGAACCCCAACGGATATTAGGGTAGGAAATGAACATCTTTTTGGGTCTCCGGAACCTTCTCATAGACTTTCTAAACTAATTCTTCCTTTCTTTCTAAAGAGGTGTACTCCAAACTTAAGGAATGGCCTAGATTGACTAAAGGATCAAATCATCAAATGGGATCACGAATTGAAACACAAGTTCAAACACGATGGGTTTAAGTTAGATTATTGAAGAACAATTTGGGAATTAAGTTAATGAATGAATATGATCTCTTGATTTGAATACCATGCTGGTCCTTTCCAGTTTACACCATATTTCAAAAAAAGAATCCAAAAAATGCATATTTCAAAATCCAAAAAAAATACATATCCCAAAATCCAAACAAAAAAGCGCATATTTCAAAAATCCAAAAAAAAGAAGAAGCACATATGTTCCGAAACCCAAACAAAAATGAATATTTCAAAACAACAAAAATATTTCAATTAGCATCTGCTTATTACATCTAGTATGCTTCATTCCTTTCATTTTCAGTGAGCATCTGCCTGCTTGTATGTTGCATTTTGCTTACAGTTCGATTACCTTTGTTAATAAAGGCTATGCCCCTTGACCCCTCCACTAAAGAAAAGATTGATCGACCATTCATTTGGTTAGGCAAGGAGCTAAGCCTAAATAGATACTTAACCTGTTTGTTAAGTAATGCGCAGGACACAGGACAAACACATGGAACACAAGGTTGAAGGCCAAAAATCTCATGTATATATAAAAAGTGTTCTTACATGACATATAAAAGAAAGGAAAATACATATAGCCCTCAAGGCTGGCTCTCTCCTGCCCCCTCATCCATCTGGCTCTGAGCCTCATCCTGGGCATCTGGCGGTGGAGCTCTAGGAGGTGGTGGTCCCATCAGACTCGGACCAGCTTGGCCTGATGATATGGCCACACTCGCGGTGAACGCACTCCCGTGCCCTCTTTCCTGCGCTCGCTGGCGGGCACGTCGATAACGCTCCTCTACGCTGCGTCGCTCGTGCTCTGCAACGCCAAGCTAGACCCGGAGAGCAGTCATCTTGGCATCCACTCGCTGTCGCTCCTGCCGCTCCCGTTCTCAGTCCTCGGTGAGCATCTCTAGGCGGATCTGGAGGCGTGTCAGCTCATGAGGGAGATCGTCGCTGGAGAGGCATGCCAGCTGCTCCTCCAAGGCTCTAATACGTACAACATCAGCCTCGGCACGAGCAGCCTTTGCGCAAGAATGCTCCAACTCCGCTTCAGCCCTCCAAAGGGCCTCCTGGAGCTCAGCAACCTGCAGAAGAAGTCATTGTTAGTCCAAGGCAATCAAGCAATCAAAATCAAGTTCAGAAATCAAAGGAAATAATAGGACTTACTCGAGCGGCACGGTCCTCCTCTGCAAGGGAAGCCTGGTGGATGGCGGAGGCGAGCTGGCTCTGGAGGTCGGCCAGAGCAGCCTCGTGAGTAGCAGACGGGTAGGAAGAGGATGAGGCTTCGTAAGTAGGGGGAGCCGCCTGGGTGTAGACGGCTCGCTGCACCAAAAGACAATCATCAGTGGTTAATCGTCAAAACAAATTAATTAATTCATTCATTCATATTAATTCATACATATCAGGTCAAAGAGTTCCTTCTGGACCTGCTCCAGGTGGGCCTCCACATCATGTAGACGGGCCCGGAGGTCAACGATGACCGCATCTCGCGCATCCTGCATACCACACATACATACATTCATTCACAACTATAAGTTAAAGATAATAATAAAATGAAAAGATGCATAAATGCATACTCACATTGAGTGGTCGGAGGAGCCGAAGTTGATCGGCGTAGTGGGCCCGGTACTGCTAGAGGTAGGCCTCGCTACTCTCCGCATAGGACTCCACCCTGACGCCGCGGCGGTGCCAGTCCTCGTACTGCTCCGGGAACTTGGCACGCCAATCGGTGAGGGCCTGCTTGCCCCTCATGCTCCTTCCGACGCCCTCCGGGACCTCCTCGTCGATCCACTCTTGGTGGAGGCCCAGCGTCCTCATCACGAGCCGTAGGCAGAGGGGTTCGATTTCGTTCAGGCAGTGCAACCACATCTGCCTGCCGAACCTCCTCTGGCCAGCCGTCACCCATGGCTGACCCTCCTCGCCCATACCAAGGTACGGGCGCCAGATCATCTGTATATAGGTTAGCTGCATTCATATAAATAACTTGCATTTAATGAATGGAAGATTGCATTTAATGAACCAAATTGAACAAGTTAAAACTCACCAGAAGCTCGGGATAGTCGAGGAACTGACGACGGAGGGCCGTCAGCTAGTTGTGCTGGGGTACCGTGTCCACTATTGGCTGCCAGCGGCAGGCCAATGGGAGGGCACCAGGTCGTACCATCCGCGCTCGGTCGAGCGGGAAGTAGTGGTAGCTTCAAACCTGCATACATGAACATATAAGTTAGAAATCATCACATCATGTCACATTGCATATCATAAACAAATAAAAAGAAGATTTAATACCTGGAGGAACGACGAGAAGCCGCTGATGGTGGTCTCACAGTCGGGTGTGACCGCAGACAGGTGGGCAAACAGGTGGGCCAGGAGGGCCGCACCCCATGCATACTCATGCAACCTATCTAAGTCATCTAGCAAATAAAGAAATCTACAATGAATGTGGTCGCCCTTCGTGCCGAAGTGCAACCGACCAAAGAAAAAGACTAGAAAGACCCTAAGCTACCTATCTACCTCCTCCCCCTGACTCGGGTCGCTGCAATACACAGAGGAGGATGACTCTGCTAATCTACTCCTAAACTCTTCCCGGGTTTCGTCTGATCGACGCCGGGGCTCATCTAGTCCTAAGGCGGCCTCTACTTCTATCCTAGGGACCATCCTAGACTCCCTACCTAGGCTAGACACCTCTATGCCTAGTAGGGCCTCTGCCAATCCCTGGTAGTTGGGGTAAGTCACCCCACTTACCGATCGGCCCTCTACCTTGAGGCCAGTAATCCTGGCCACGTCCTCTAGAGTTGGGACCATATGGCCCCAAGGCATTAGGAAAGCCCGGCTTTCCGCATGCCACCTCTCCCGCAACGCCTGCAGGAGGACTAAATCGAGCCAGAGCGGCTCGATCTCGAGGATCTCGTCGAATCCCATCCGGCGCAGGCGCGCCTTTTGGAAGTCCGGGAGTCCCCGGTATGCACCTATCACTAAGTCCTAACTAATCCTGGCTCTCATTGTCCCCTGCAAATGAAAACAAGGAGTTTCATTAGTTAATGAACATGAAAACAGACAAAATATTTCTGAATTGAAAGGCGTCGAGTCACATGGACGCCTATTGAAAGGCGTCCACTAGTCCTGACGCAATTTGGGACCATTTTCTGTCCATTTAAAAATTTGAAATTTCGCCTGAATGGCGTCGGACCAGGGCGACGCCGTTTGAAAGGCGTCACCTGGTCTAGACGCCATTCAAGGCCGATTCCGGGTTCTTTCAAAGAACCCCTTTCTCCCTCATTTTCTCACTCCATTCAAACCATAGAAAACTTACCAAGTGGAGGGCTTCTCCTTCTCCTTCTTTCTCGACCATGGGCGCCGGAGGAGCCTCCTCCTCCTCCAAAAAATGCCGCTACCTCCGCGAGTTCGGCCGGCACTTCCTCATAAGCTTCTTCCGCTGGAACCGTTGTGAGAGAAGCCGTTCGTCGCCTCTTTGCTAAGGCCTTGGCCTTACGAGATCCTTCCCCACGTTCCATGGTATAAAGGATGAGAGTTTGAGAAGAGGAGAGTTCGGGTTTGGAGAGAGGATGGAAAAGAGAACTTGAGGGGAAGAAGGAGATGGCCGGAGGAACAAAGACCACCGGAGAGCAAGGTCGCTGGGAAAGGCAAGGATTGCCGGAGACGGTGAAAGAAAGAGAAAGTTTTGGAAAAGTGAGGAAGAAAGGGGGCCTTCGTGGTTCTATTAGAAGAAGCTTGAAATGCGTCGAGGTACAGCGAAATGTTTCAGGGCGCATAAGTTGAGGCGGTAAGACCAGTTATTTGAATTGAGTAAAAGGTGTCCACACAGGGAGACGCGTTTCAGGTTACCGCCAATTCTGGTCAGAGCCGTACAAGGTATGATTATTAAAGGCGTCTACACATCAAGACGCGTTTCAGGGGATTAATCATAGAATTGATGGCGGAGTTCTGAAAAAAGTAAGAGAGAGAGTTGAAAGGCGTCTTTCTGAGTGGACGCGTTTTAAGCTTAATTCAGGATTTTGAAGATTAATGGCTAATTTTGAAAAATGAATTATGTTTGAAAGGCGTCTTCCTGAGTGGACGCGTTTTGGATTAAGTAAACCCGAACTGTCATGTTTTATGAAAAAATCCAATTTTTACTAAAGGAAGAATCATGGACATGTAACATGAGGTTAAGGGGAGATTTCAAGACATAAAAGAATGATTCTTTATTCAATAAAATTCTTTATTACATCAGGAAAAGAAAAGGAAAAGGGAACACTTAAAGAAGAAATTCCCGAAGTGCTAGTATGTATGCCACCTTTAACCCTCTATCTCTACTTTTAGAGGATTTTACATGATGACTGAAGCTAATATTCCATAAAGTAGCAATGAGTTATGTAGCTTCGTAGTCTTCATCAGATTCCAGAGCACGCCTTTTGATTGGAGATGTATGGGAGAAGTCGGGGAATTCATGGCAAGGCAGGCTGAGTTGAGGAAAGCATCTATGAGGATTGTATAGCACGAGCTCAGTAGCCCCGATCAATTTAAGTTCTGCTCCCGCTGCACGGCTCACTCTAATGGGCTTTCCAACTAGAGCAATTGGAGAAGGGTCAAACCCGTTGGATGACATGAGTCTTAGATACTCTCTCTAGTCGGCTCGGGTCTTGAGCTTTGGTACTCGGTTGATCATCCGCTCGTTGATCATCCGCTGTTGGATATGTGGAAGATCGGGCTGTTCTGATAAATCTGAGACGGTCTTGCTGACATCCTTGTGTGATATTCAAATTTAAAGTGTAGCTCGACCCATAAAGCGAAGAGCAGCATGCACCCGTAAGGAGGTTGACCTGTGGACGCTGCAGAGAGCCCAATGTAAAGGTAAGCCAGGATCGCAGTGCTAATGGATTTTCCCTCGAAGATTGCACAGATAACGCTGACTTGGTCATCTTCAAAGATGTTGTTTTGTGCGGGAAAGAACAGAGCCCCGGCAAGGCACGTGACGAAAGCTTTCGTCACGTCTTCAGCTTCATCCTCCCTTAGATCGTCGATCTCGTATAAGGTCCACTCTGCAAGCTTCGCGAGGTTGATCCCTTTCCTGGTAAGGCACCCTTTTACCTCTGTGGGGTCCTTCATGATTGACGTCAGCAGTTGTTGGCCGGTGATCTTTTCCTTCATCAAGGCCATCTTATTCTTGATCTTCGGAAGGCCCAACAAAAGCTCGGCTTCCTCTAGAAGGATAGTGCACTCGAACTGAGGGAAGAAAAAGGTGTGGGTTTGAGGATGCCACTGCTCGATCAAGGCACCCATGGCCGCCCAATCCACATTTGGGCTCTTGTAGTGCTTAGCATGGACCACCAAGCCTTGGAGATTCCACTTAGAGATGAAAGTTTGCATGGAGAGTTTGGGACTCTTAGCAAGCTTTCGAATCCAAGGGAGGGAAGTGAATCTCCTTGGACCGGGAAACATGGGCTATGTCTGAAAAAAAAAAATAGAAAAGAGGATCAATTGAAGAACTTGAGGAAAACATGAAGAACATAGAGGAAAAAGAGGAAATTGAAGAAGAAGGAGAGATGATTCTACTTACTTGAAGGTTAGGATCTCTCCCGCTAAGATGATTCTCCACCTCGGAGAGCTTCTCCAACGTCCTTCTCATCCTCTTGCTTGAAGAACTCATCTTATTTTCGAGTTTCTTCCTTCTTAAAGCCTTGAAAACCTTAGAAATCCCTTGAACTTTGAAGAAAAACTCTAACCTTGATATTTAGATTGTAGTAGGATTGCTTGGAAACAAGTTAATGAAGATTATATAGAGGGAATTGCGATCTTAAGAAGACTTTTCCGGATTGGAAAAGGGATGAGCATGGGAAGAGTTGGAACCCGGTTGGGAATCAGCCAGAACCTGTTTCTGCGACTGAAAAGACGTCGTTGAACAGCGACGCTTTTTAGGTGACTGAAGGACGTCGGCACGACACAACGCGTTTTAGGCTTCTCTGCTATTTTACCCGAAATCCAATGTTTAGCCATATTCTGATGCTTGATTGAAGTTACTGATGAATTTTTGAGTGCAGGTAATTCAGATGAAGCTGAAAAATATCAAGAAGATCCCACAGTGGGAGTTTATGAGTCTCGACCGTAGCTAAAAAGACGGTTATCTCTATCCCTTGTACTCTTTCATGTAATTAATTTGCATCATCATTACTATATGTTAAATATTTATTAGATTATATCAAGGACCTTGTGGTTTTGATGAAACTGGAATTTGAGTTCCCCTACAACAAAAACTGTGATAATTCTAGAAAATTCTTAATCACACGGATAGGCCGTTGGATTGTCAATTAATGAGGACGATGGTTCCACTTTTGTGAAAAAGTGCGTGGATAAACGAGCTTCGGCTTAGCACTGAATTGCAAGAATTTGTATCTTGACTCATTAATGACGATTTAACAATATTATCCTTGATTAATTTATATTTTATTTGACTTTATATTTTTCTTTTAGCCCAGTATGCATCATGTAGGACTTTGAAATCACTGTGATAAGAATTAATTATTGATTAAGTTTCAGACTGTTAATCAAATAATTCCCAACATGATATGAAATATTCCATTCTGAATTGAGTATCTTGATTATCTTTGGGGTTCGCTTGAAGATATCTTTGGAATTCTATCCTTTCTTGGACTCTTTATCCAATATTTCTTGTTTTCTTTTAAGATCCATCATGGCTGCAACACGTCCACATTGGCTGGCAAACGCTCCCTATGATGAAACGTGCAGTGTCTACGACCTGGGTACTTTCCACTCTGTGGAGGTTGATCGACCTTATTTTATTTCCTTGTCCACCTCATCCAGACATGATTGATTCCATTGATTTCCTTGAGCTATCTTCATCGAGGATTTTGAGAAAAATTCCAATCATGTGATGTTAAGAGCGTGTCTCATCACATCTTGGCATCACCTTTTCAATACATTCCATTTCATTTCACTCCCTTACAAAGACGATGCCAAGGTGAGGCAGTTGTAGACATGCTAATTTTGACATCATTTTGAGTAAATTTCATATCATATAATAATGCCTCAGAATAGTTTGATATTTAATCATTGGTTAATTTTTATTGATCTTTTTGGGTTAATTATCTAAATAGTGTCGGGTCAGACAGACATGATTTAAGTTAATTAATTAAATTGATTTTAACTCAAATTTTAATTAAAATATGAAAAAGTCTAAAAGACGTCTACCTGTAAAGACGCCATTTAGAGTTTATTCGTATTTTGATATTTAAATTTGAATTTTAATTAATTGATTAATTAGCTAAAAGACGTCTGCCAGGCACGACGCCATTTAGGTTTCCTAAGTTGTTTCTATATCTTTCCGGATGTTTATCCTTATCTTAATCAGTCTAAAAGGCGTCCCCACATGGTGACGCGTTTTAAATAGTTACAAATAATAATGAACTTTTCCCGGATGTTTATCCTTATCTTAATTAGCTAAAAAGCGTCTTTCACGGGCGACGCGATTTAGATAATTACAGATAAAGATGAATTAATTTGTGTTTATCTGTTTGTTAAGCTGGATAAACTTCAAAATTTTCATGTTAATCCATTAATAACCGCGGATGTAAAAGTCAATAAATACCTAGCTCCTTGGTCAGTGAAGAGTTAGTGATAGTGATGTTAATGCAAGTGACAGTGATAGTGATTTTAGTAAGAGTGATAATTGAGCGATAATTAAGCAAAGGAATCTTGAAGACGACGACCAAATACTGGAGGATCGAAGTGCTGCTGCTTCCAGGAGTCGGCATCCTCTCTTCATTCATTCTTCGTCCATTCAAGATCCTCTCAAGACCAAGGCTTTCTAGGGGCCATCTAGCTTAGCTTTCAATTAATTTCTGCATTCTTCTCACATTTTTTTATCATATTAGCCTCGCATTTTTCATCACATCACTCCATGCAACACACACACACACTAGCATTATTTTCCAAACCTATTTGTTAAAGGGGTTTAAAAAACCACTCAACAAGTGAGTTCACCTGTTTAGTTGCATGTTTAAAATTTCTTCTAGTACGGATACTACTTCTGCCTGAGTTCTCATCGTTCTTTATTTCTTTTCATTTTCTTGCAAGGTACAAGATGAGAACAAGAGGAGGGAATCAACAGCGAACAACAAGGAATCTGGATGATCCTCAAAACTCAGTAAGTATCTAAAGCAAGAACAAAGATAGAAAGGGCTCTCTTTCTTCCGCCGGCTGAAGGAGGGGAACCAAGAACTCAACATCTCCCACATCCAAACAAGTAGGCGATCAAATCTTTCTTTTGGAACTTTTTAGTTAAAAGTTTCTGGCGAGCACATCACCTAGTCTCTTTCTAATAGGTTTATTTTTCACTTAAACAATATAATTTTTCATGATAATCACACACCCAATTTGAGCACTCACAGGCGCCCCGTTCGAGGTGTTGAGAGACTTCCTGTCTCCGCCACGCGCGTTTCCTAAGAGTCGGGAATTCCCGTCTGGATGATCCGTACATGGTTGTGACGAGGATTCTTCAACGAGCGAGCTGATCTGGACGAGGGATCGAGGACAAACCATCGCGGAGGATCGCATGGATACCACTAAGGCTGGACGCTTGTGCAGCTAACGGCATTGCCTCGACATAACCGAAAGGGGCGCGGATCCGAATCTGTGCAAGGTGATGAGATCACAACCAGGTTTTGGTTTTTTGTTTTTCGTTCCGAATAGGATCAGCGGACATTGGGCGGGATTTTGTTTGTTGCTTCCGCTGCATTCGTCGCGCCCCGCCCGGATCCCAACACTTTCCGTCATCGGTTACCGCGTGGATACAATCTTTCATCCGTGCAATGTTCCCGAATCGACCTAGGATATAATTTACTTGAATTCAATGCCGCTAATCTATATCAGATAACTCTTTGTATGATACATAGTTCGCCCTAGCCAGGGACTTAAGCGCATCATCTGTCTTTTGATACATAGTTTCGATGTCGGACCCCTTGGTTTGGGCCCTTGTGGGGCTGGGGCATAGGTTCTTTATCGCGTCGAGCTTGCTCGACGTGGTTCAAACGGCGTCCTGTTAGGGGGATGCGTTTTATAGTGTGCCACGTTGGTGCCACGTGGGCCAGTTTCGGGCCGCAAGAGGACGGCCCCGGTCTTATCGTCTGAATGGCGTCGGTATTGGGTGACGCGTTTTAGCTAGTTTTAGTTGAACTCCGCGAACCCTTCCTCCTTTCCCTCATTTATCTCATCTCCCTCTCTCTCCTCCCTCTCTCCGATCCCTTTACTCTCCCTTCCCCTTCTCCTTCCTTTCCTCTCACTCCACTCCATCAATCCCCCCCCCTAACTTCCACCACTACCACCACCATTTCCTCCGCAGCGTATTGCTCTTCGAACGGCGGCCGACGTCCCGGTGGAGTAACGACGTCCACGGCGATACCGACGGCGACTTCTGATGTGGCGTTTCCGCGGTTTGGAGCTAGGAGGAGTTCAAGTAATTGGTAGGGTGACGATCTCCGTTGTATATTGATTAAAACCATATTTTTCCCGCCTTGAAGCATGTTTAGGGGATCTTCGGGGTGAAAATGGTCACTTTATAAATTGGGGAATGGTAGGTTTTAATGGGTATTTGGATTCTCCTCCTCCTTCCCCATTTTGGTACGTTTTTATGCGAATTGGGGGTAGAATTTCCACTTTTTGTACTCGGAAGGCTGGGGGGAACTTGTTTGCGAACGCTAAATGGCGTCTTGGGACAGCGACGCCATTTTGAATGGCGACTGCCTCCCAAGACGCGATTTAGTTCGGTTCACCCCGAGGCCTGATTCTGTTTCTGTCATGAATAAGCGACTAGGGATAGCGACGCCTTTTAAAAGGTGACTACCTTGCACGACGCGATTTAGGCCATCTTTTGAGGCCATGTTTTACGTGAACTAGTTTAGGAGTCTTGAATGACGTCGGCCACAGGCGACACGATTCAAGACAGAACTTCATTAATCCATGTAATTAACACGTGTTTACATTGTTAGATAGTTTGGTTAAAATGCATGCTTAACACCATACTTCGAAGTCGAGGATTTCTATGTGATCAGATCGCACTGTGACGTGTTTTGTACGATCGTAGACCTAGAGTGACAGTTGTTAGCGCTTAAGCACCCTGTGTCGGTGTGGGAGTGGTGGGGTGACGTCTAGAGAGAGGGTCACCTGGTGTACCCCGGGGTATAGCTAGTACAAGTGTGGGAGTGGTACATTCGGAGTGTCACTCGTACTGAGGGAAGCAGAACCACCTAAAGCCAGTCAGGCCGGAGTATCCAGCGTGCTATCCGAGGGGTTGCTGTTTGGTCTCAGCGGGTCGGTGTTTTCCGCGTTCGGCCACGTGGTTTGCGTGTTTAGCCGAGACGTTAGTTGTGGACTCCGTAGTGGAGTGGTTTCAGAGTTGTATTTACTGTTTTATTTATTTAATTGCCTATATTCGTGTTGTTGCACTTGTGGGTGCGTGAGTGGGTAGTGGGGATCGAAGGATCCCTACTGAGTCCATTTTGATGAGACTCACCCCCTGCGGTTTTCAGGTGAGGGTTCCAAGTAGGCGTAGCATGGAGGGTGTTGTCTTGGGTTGCCCGCCAGCAGCCACTGTCCCGGGATATGCCCCGATGTAGTTGTTATTTTCTTTTCAGGCCTGTACGTTTAATTACTTCTTTTCAATTGGAATATGTAATTATTTGCTAAGTCAAGTTGAATTGTAATAATTTTTAATTCCTGCACTTCCTTTACAATTCAATGTGATATGGATGTTTAGCTTAGTTTATCATTTATTTTCTAAACTTATCGAGATCTTGGTTTGGCTCCAAATTTTAATGAATCGATACCCATTTTGTAATCGGATCCCCGATTATAAGGTGGCGGGTCGTTACAAGATGATCCCGTATTGACCACACAATTACCTTCGAGGGCATCTCCCTAAATCCGATCACATGATTTATAGATAACCCATGGTTAGGGATTCATTAGTCAAGGTCAAAACTCAGAGACCTACCAATAAGGTATCCTTGATATCATAGGTCCAAGGACCATCCACGCAACCGTGACAAAAAAATCGAGCTAGTTAACAGTTAGGTAGCTACCATCTAGGGATTCATAGTTAGATCAGTTCAGTGAACTCATTCACCAATGAGCACCTACAAGTCCAGCATAGTATCTCCACACAAGTGACTTATAGGATCAGTCGTCCTCATCATATGAGCTGAAGAAACCTGTAATAGTCTATTCGGATGTCTGATGTCCTTCTTAAATATCCTCTGACTAGGAACAACTAAGAACATGTGTTTATAATTTTTCAGTCCCTTAATTATGATCTCATTATAATTTGAAGACTATTGCACATATTCATGGACTTCATCGTGATACGATAAACCAAGATCGAATTAAATACATAATGAAATTATGCCATTATATTAATAAACTGAATAGTATATAGTATCGGATTGACTTGTAGGCCACCTAATACTAACAATCTCTCACTTAGACTAAAGTCAATCACTCTTATGTAGAATACCCATATTCTCTAAGTGACGCTCAAATACATTTTGAGACAATGGCTTTGTCAATGGATTTGCAATGTTGTCGGTTAAAAGAATCCTATCCACCACGACATCTCCTCGAGCTATAATTTCCCTGATCAGGTGAAAGCGCCGCTGTAATGACCCGCCACCCTATAATCGGAGATCCGATTACTAAATGGGTATCGAATCATTAAAATTCGTAGCCAAACCAAGATCTGAATAAGTCTGGAAAATAAATCATAAACTAAGCTAAACATTCCACATCACATTGAATTGTAAAGGAAGTATAGGAATTAAAAATTATTACAATTCGACTCTACTCAATAAATAATTACATATTCCAATTGAAAAGAAATAATTAAGCGTATATCCAGAAAAGAAAATAACAACTACATCGGGGCATACTCCGGAATAGTAGTTGTTGGCGCGCAACCTGAGATGAAACACTCCACGCTACGCCTGTCGGGAACTCTCACCTGAAAATTGCAGGGGTAAGTCTCATCGAAATGGACTCAGTAGGGATCCTCTGATCCCTACCACCCATCTACGCATCCACAAGTGCAACAACACAGATATAGGCAAATAAATAAGTAAAGCAGTAAACACAAATCCCAAAGATTCCCAAATTTTGATATGAGACGCATGCATTAGTAAATGCAACAGGCACAACTCTAAACAGCTCGGAGTCTACATCCAGCTTCCGGCTAAACACACAAACTACGCCACCGAACACAGAAAACACAGACCCGCTGGGACGGAACAGTAACCCCTCGGATAGCACACTCGCTACTCCGGCTTGTCTAGCTCTAGGTGGTTCTGCCTCCTTCTAGCCACGAGTGACACTCTAAAGTGTACCACTCCCACACCGGTACTAGCTATATCTCGGGGTACACCAGGTGATCCTCTCTCACTAGGCGTCACTCTACCACTCTCACACTGGCACTGTGTCACTCCCACATCGACACTAGGTGTCAAGCACTAACGACTATCACTCTAAGTCCATGATCGCACAAAACACAACACAGTGCGATCCGGTCACGTGAAAATCCTAGTCCTCAATGTACTATTTTCAAATATATATTTAACCGAATTATCTAATAATGTAAATACATATTAATTGTATGAATTAATGAGGTTCTGTCTTGAATCGCGCTGCCCGTGGCCGACGTCATTCAAGACCCTTAAACTGGTTCAGTTTTCTCACAGGCGCTGGGACCCAGGGATACAGGCCTGAACGTCATCGTCCATGGCCAACATCATTCAGTTCTTTATCCCACATTGGTCTCGGGAACTGAAAAAATTGGCCGTTAAATCACGTCGGCCATGGTCGACACCATTCTAAATGGCGTCACCTGGCCTTGATGCCATTCAACGCTCGAAACTGAGCTTCTTCAGTCTCCACCGAGCTAAAACCGAGGGTCCCCCTTCTCCCCCAAAACACACAAAAACGTAAAAGAGACAAGGGGAGAAATCCAATAACCCATTTAACACCTAAAACTCTATTTCATAAAAATGCTTATTTTCATTAAAAAGTCCCTTAATACATACTTTTTACCAAAACTTCTCCGTACACATCGCATGCTTCAAAGTGAAAAAATCATGATTTTAAACAAAACATTACGAGGATCGTCACCCCACCGGTTACTTGAACTCCTCTTAGCTCCTAGCCGCTGATCCACAACATCGCAAGCCGGTACTACAGTGGACGTCGTTACTCCACCGGGACGTTAGCCGCTGTCTGGAGAGTAATGTGCTGTGGATGAGATGGTGGTGGTAGTGGTGAGGAGTATGAGGTTAATAGAGTGGAGGAAGAGGAGGAAGAAGGGAAGGGGACGGATGGATTGGAGAGAGGGAAGAGAGAGAGTGAGAAGGAGAGAAATGAGGGAAGGCTCGGGCGTCAAACAGAAACAGGCTAAATCGCGTCGTTCCTAAACGACGCCATTCTGACGACAGAACGGGGTCGTACACCGGCAGATATCTGAATGGCATTGATCATGTAAGACGCCTTTCAGACGATCAGACCGAGGCCATACAGTTGCGCCCCAATGATCGCCCACGTGGCACCCCCGCATGGCTCCTAAATAGCGTCCTCCTAGGCCGACACCGTTCAAAATTGTATTGAGCAAGCACAACGCGATAAAGAGCCCATGCCCCAGGCCCATAAGGGCAGAAACCAAGGGGGTCCGACATCAAAAATTGACCCAATAATTGAACCCAAAACCTTAATCCTTATAATCGCAGAATGTGCTTTGACTTCTCATGAGACCTCGGCTCTTTCGCTTGAACAATCGCCCCATTGTTGTCACATAGCAGTGGGACGGGACCAGAGATGCTTTCCACCACACCAAGATCACCAATGAATTTTTTCACCCATACTGCTTCTTTGGCAGAAGCAATGTACTCAACTTCTATTATCGAATCAACAGTAGTTTATTGCGTGGAACTTTTCCAGCTCACTATTCTCCCGTTGAGTGTAAAGACAAATCCTGATGTTGACTTGCTGTCATCTGGATCAGATTGAAAACTCGAGTTAGTATATCTTTGTATCTTTAAGTCTCCTTCTCTATAGACTATAAACATATCCTTAGTTCTTCTCAAGTACTTAAGAATACATTTCACAGCCTTTCAGTGTTCATCACCTAGATTTACATGATGTGTGCTCGTAACACTTAGAGCATATGCTACATCAGGCCTAGTACATAGCATGATAGACATGATGGAACCTATGGCTGATACATAGGGAATTTTATCCATCATCGCCCTCTCTTCAGGGGTCTTAGGAGACTAACCTTTAGAGAGATAAATTCCACGTCTCATCGGTATGAGACCTCTGTTGAAATTTTTCATACCAAATCTTTTGACAATAATTTCTATGTACATAGATTGGGTTAAAGTAAGCATCTTCTTTGATCTATCTCTATAGATCCGTATTCCCAATATGTAAGATGCTTCTCCAAAATCCTTAATGGAGAAGTTTTTAGACAGCCAAACTTTTACTGATGACATCTTCCCCACATCGTTTCCAATGAGTAGGATGTCGTCAACGTAAAGGACTAGGAATGTGATTGCGCTCCTACTATTTTTCTTGTACACACAAAGCTTATCTTCATTCTTAATGAAGCCATAAGATTTGATCGTCTCATCAAACCTTATGTTTTAGCTCAGGGAAGCTTACTTCAGTGCACAAATGAACCTTTGCAACTTGCATACTATATTTAGAGATTCCTTTGACGTGAAGCCCTCTGGTTGTATCAAATACACCTCTTCCTCAAGGTTTCCATTGAGGAAGGCTATCTTCACATCCATCTGCTAGATTTCATAATCATCGTATGTGGCAATGGAAAGAAAAATTATGATAGACTTAATCATGGCAACGGGCGAGAAGGTCTCGTCATAGTCAATACCTTGCCTCTGACGATAGTCCTTCGTCACTAATCTTGCCTTATAAGTCTCAATTCGTCCATCTGCACCGATCTTTCTTTTAAAGATCTACTTGTAACCGATGGGTACTATACCCTCAGCAAGTCGACCAAGTTCCAAACTTGGTTGATGTACATGGACTGAATTTCATAATTCATGGCTTTTCGCCATTTCCCGGCCTCTGAACTCTCATTGGCCTCCTGGTAAGTTTTAGGATCATAATCCTCATTATAGTGTATCGTAGAACCATCCATATTGATATGTCCGACATATCTCTCGGGTGGTTTAGGTACTCTTTCAGACCTACAAGGTTCTTGTGTTTATTCTTGAATAGGTTTAGAAACTGACAGTTCATCTGATGAACTATTGACAGTTTGTGGGTCTGAAATTTCTTTTGGAGTTACTTTACTCCCACTATACCTTTGGAGAATATAATCTTCTTCCAAAAAGACAGCTCTCTTGACAACGAACACCGTTTATTCGCTAGGATGATAAAAGTAATATTCGTAAGTTTCCTTCATATATTTCACAAATATGCGTTTGTCAGTTCTGGACTCCAGCTTATTTGTATCATATTTTTTGACATAAACAGGACATCTCGAAACTTTAACATGCTTAAGGCCTGGTTTCCTTTCATTGCATATCTCATATGGAGTGGATGTAGTAGATTTGCTAGGTACCTTGTTCAGGATATACATAGCCGAGCTAATAAACGTAATGAAATGGGAGAAACCACCAATGGCTTGGGTTAACATAGGACTACATACATTAGAATGTATTAGTTCCAATATGTCTTTGGCTCGTTCTCTAGTTCTAGTAAATGGAAATTTAACTATTTTTCCCATCAAACATGACTCATAGGTTGCATACGATTCATAATCAAATGGATATAAGTATTTATTTTTATGCAACCTTTGGAGTCTGTTTTCTCTAATGTGGCCAAGCCTACAATGCCAAAGGTAGGCTTTGTTCACTTCATACTTATTCTTCTTAAGAATATGACCGATATTATAATTATCGTGAGACACATTTAATAAGTACAATTCATTGGATAATAAAGTAGAAGCTATTAATTTATTTCTGAAATAAATTGAACAACCATTGTTCCCAATGGATATAGTGTACCCAATTCTATCTAAACTTGAAATAGAAATAATGTTTCTAATTATGTTAGGTACATAATAGTATTCATCTAATGAACGTTCGTCTCCGGATGGTAGCTTGAGCTTCACTGTCTCCACAGCGATTGCCGCAACTCTTGCACCATTACCTACCCTCAGCTCCACCTCGCCGGTCCTCAGCCTGCACAGAATTGTAGATATGAGAAACACATTCAGTATCTAATACGCATGATGTATAATCTCTAATTGACAAATTTACATCTATCATATAAATACCTGAAGCGTCCTGCTGCTTCATATTTCTTTGAGCCTTGTTCTTGAGGTATTCTTTGCAATTTCTCTTCCAGTGGCCCTTCTGATGACAGTAGAAGCTTTCACCCTTCTCAGCGCTTTTGCCCTTGTCCTTCTTGACAACCTTTGACTTCTTCTCATTTTTACTTTTATCTTTCCTAAAGGGTTGGACTGTCAGTCTCTTTCTATTGGTCCTACCAACCATGAGGATTTGGGATTTTTCCTTCACAAGGTTCCCCTCTGCAATCTTCAGCATATTTAGTAATTCAGCCAAAGTTGTTTGGATTTTGTTATTGTTAAAATTAACTATGAATTGAACATATGATTGTGGAAGGGAAGACAACACAAGGTCGATATGCATCTCCTTGGGAAGTGAGACCCCAAGAGCATCTAGCCTCTCCACCCATTCTATCATCTTCAGCACATGAGTCTGCATTGAAGATTCCTCTGCCATCTGAGGCTTGAACAGACTCTTAGATATCTCATATCTTTCGATTATACTCTACTCACTAAATAACTCTTTCAAATGGAGTATGATGGATCTAGCATCCATCTTCCCATGCTGACTCTGCAATTCATTACTTATTGAGGCCAGCATGTAGTATTGGGTCATGGTGGAGTCTTCCTTCCATATCTCATATGTCACCATGTCCTCCTCTGGGGCATCTAATGCTGGTTCAGTAAGAGAATCGTCATCCAGGACATATGCAATTTGCTCAAACTTGAGGACAATCTCCAGGTTCCTGAGCCAATCTGAGTAGTTAGGGCCTGTCAAACGATTGGCATCCAGTATGCCTTGCAATGGGTTATGGTGCGACATGTTAGCCTACACGAGATAATAAATTTCAATTAGCAGAAAATCAGTTATTAATTTTAAAAACAAGATTTAGACTTTATAATCTAGTTTTACTCCCACTAATTTTCGTTGGACTGTATAACCTTTAGATATACAGAACGGGAGACGCTGACTGTCTCCTAGTGGGGATCAGAATCTCTAAGTATCACAGTATGACCTCAGATAAACACAGTATCATACTGCTTTCTTAGAGCAACCATCTCATGGTAATTGCAACTCCTTGCAATATACGACCATATTTTGTCTCCTAACTTATGAATGGTCCCGGATAAACACAGTAGACCATTATGCTTGGTCGTAACATGTGGATAGCTATGTCGTTCCTCTACTCCGATCTCAAGGTATCTAATGCCATAGTCAATAGTTCTTTCATCAGATGATAGCCAATCTCGGGTAATCATATAGAAAATACCACCACTGAATTAAGTTCTATAAACTATATTGATGGAGAGACATGCGGTGCATTCTCAATGACTCGCGCTTCGTCTTAGATTTTATAACGAAGGTTTTATTTTATTTGTTTTGATCTCATCGTAAGTGATAGCATTAAAATATATCGCATATATTATATATACACTAATAACCTAGTATTTTGATTTGTAATCAAAAGAAATGCATGCATCGCATACATGTCATTGTGTGGTCATAGATAGCATTGTGGTTTAACTTGAGCCAGACAGTCAAACACACACACATACACAATATAACATTTATATTATAAGTCTGCAAACTCATAGGTTGAATGAACTCCTTCATTTCCTTCTTAGTTATAGTTGTGGATCGTCCTCGCTCCATGCTCGGTCGTCTCGATCAAATTATATCATAAATTCACAATTTACCTGATAATTTAAAAGAAGCCTTATGGCGAGTACATCAAGGAGGGAGGTGGAGATACAATGGAATATGAGAGAGGGAGAGAGGTACCCAAACATTTATTTATTAACAATTAATAAACCATACACATCATCGATCTATATCTACACATCATCAGATGAAATTATATTATATGCTTATCCATGACCACCATATAATTTTACTAAACAAACCACACATGAATCAGCACATCACATGGTTAAAGTGATAAAATTTTCGAAAATATATAATTTAGTTTTATAAACTATTTGAATTTTAGAAAAGTTTTTATTTTGTTTAAACATGTTTATTTAAAACAATCACATCACATCATATATGCTAAAACACCAAATTGGTAGATTTATAATATTCCATACAAATTAAAAATATTGACATTAAAGAAATTAATTTAACATTTAAATTAATTATCTTTATTATCACATAATCTAAAGATTAGATTAATAAACTAATTAACAACAATTTGTTAAATATTCCCAGAATAAACAAATCTATTTGCTGGCCTTCAACAATTATAATACAAAACTTAATTTAATTATAAAATCTCATTTCATACATAAATTAAATTATGTAATTAAAAATAGTTAAAGGGCAACAAAAATTGGGGAAATGGGGGTTATTGGGCCAATCAAAAGGGGGGTCAACGGGCCAGGCAGGCTGGGCCCGGTCCGGCCCTTGGGCCGAGCCCAACCAACGCCTGGTCTCTTCACTTGACACAGCTAGGAAACCCAAGATGTGTACAGGGTGAACGGAGGGCGGCGCCCCGTCGTCGCCGGCCTACACCGCAGGCCCCGGCCGACCGGGTTCTACTCCGGGCGGGTCGTCCGGCGGCCTAGGGCATCGAGACGGTGCTAGTAACCCCCTAGTTGCCGGCGGTCTCTGTAAGGACTGAGGTTTCTGATCTAGTTATCGGGTCGGTTTCGATGTCAGACCCCTTGGTTTGGGCCCTTATGGGGCTAGGGTAAGGGCTCTTTTTCGCGTCGAACTTGCTCGACGCAGTTCAAACGACATCCGGTTAGGAGGACACTTTTTAGAATGTGCCATGTGGGCCGGTTTTGGGCCACGAGGGTATGGCCCCGGTCTTATCGTCTGAATGACGTCTTGCATGGTTGACACCATTCAGAGATCTGTTAGTGTACGACCTTGTCGTATTGTCTGATTGACGTCGATCTTGGACGACGCGATTTGGCGCAGTTTTAGTTGACGCTTCGAACCCCTCCCTCCTTTCCCTCATTCTCTCAACTCCTCTCTCTCTCCTCCCCCTTCTCTCCGAATGCTCCCGCCCCTTCCCCTTCTCCTTCCCTTCCTCTCCCCATTTTTCTTCTTCCTCCACTCCATCAACTCCCTAACTTCCACCACTACCACCACCATCTCTTCTGCGGCGCATTTCTCTCCGGACGGCGGCCGACGTCTCGGTGGAGTGATGGCATCCACGGTGGTACCGGCGACAGCTTGTAGCGTGGTGGTTCGACAGCTAGGAGTACGGAGGAGTTCAAGTAACCGGTAGGGTGACGATCCTCGCGGTGTTTTATTTAAAAAACCATGATTTTCCCGCTTTGAAGCATGCAATATGTGTAAATGATTCTGGGGTAGAAAGCATGTTCTAAGAGGTTCTTTATGAAAATAATTGGGCTTCTTCCCTACTTTCTCCATTTTTGACGTTTTGTGCAATTTGGGGGAGGAATCCCACTTTGTGACTCGGGGAAGGCCAGAGGGGGAACCTATTTGCAAGTGCTAAATGACGTCTGACGACAGTGACGCCATTTTAAATGGCAGTTGCCACTAGAGATACAATTTAGCCTAGCTTGTTCCGAGGCCAGATCAGTAGGATTCTATCTCTGTCTTGAATAGCGTCTGGCAACAGCGACGCCATTTGAATGGCGTCAACTATAGGCGACGCTTTTTAGGCCCATCTCTCGAAGCCAGTTTTCACGTGAACTAGTTTAGGGGTCTTGAATGACGTCGGCCACGGGCAACACGATTCAAGATAGAACCCCATTAATTCATGCAATTAACATGTCTATACATTGTTAGATAATTTAATTAAATGCGTGCTTGAAAATGTACTTCGAGGACGAGAATTTCTACGTGATCGGATCGCACTGTGTTGTGTTTTGTGCGATCGTTGACTTAGAGTGACAGTTGTTAGCTCTTAAGCACACTGTGTCGGTGTGGGAGTGACATGGCACCGGTGTGGGAGTGGTGAGGTGACGCGTAGAGAGAGGGTCACCTAGTGTACCCCGGGGTATAACTAGTATTGGTGTAGGAGTGGTACATTCGGAGTGTCACTCGCTGGGGGAAGCAGAACTATCTAGAGCTAGACAGGCCGGAGTAGCCAGCGCGTAATCCGAGGGGTTACGGTTTGGTCCCAGCGGGTCGGTGTTTTCTGTGTTCGGCTGCGTAGTTTGTGTGTTTTACCGAGACACTTAGGGGTGTGCACGGTTCGGTTCGGTTCAGTTTTGGAGGAAATTTCTTCAACCCGAACCGAACCGAACTGACATTTGAAACCGAACCGAACCGAAAAATTTCGATTCGGTTCGGTTCAAACCGAAATTTCATATTTTATTGATATTAAATGTATATATATGTATTTAACATTAAATTATATTTTAAAACTACTTATTTATACATAAATATGTATATGATATTAAAATATTAAAACATTTATATGCATAATGTTAATATAAATACCTATTTACTTTAAAAAATTAATTTATTCGGTTTTTTGGTTCGGTTCGGGTTCACAACTTTATGAAACCGAACCGAACCGAACCTGACTCCAAACCGAACCGAACCGAACCGAATCACTCGGTTCGGTTCGGTTTTCGGTTTGAACCGTATTATGCACACCCCTAGAGACACTGGTTGTGGACTTCGTGGTGGAGTGGTTTCAGAGTTATACATGTGTTTTATACACTGGTTGTGTTTACTGCTTTATTTATTCAAATTGTGTATATTTGTGTTGTTGCTCTTGTGGGTGCGTGAGTGGGTGGTAGGAATCGAAGGATCCCTACTGAGTCCATTTCGATGAGACTCACCCCTGCGGTTTTCAGGTGAGGGTTCCAGGCAGGCGTAGCGTGGAGAGTTTCGTCTCGGATTGTGTGCCAGTAGCCACTGTTCCGGGGTATGCCCCGATGTAGTTGTTATTTTCCTTTTAAGCATGTACGCTTAATTATTTATTTTCAGTTGGAATGTGTAATTATTTGCTGAGTTAAGTCGAATTGTAATAATTTTTAATTTTTGCACTTCCTTTGCAATTCGATGTGATGTGGGATGTTTAGCTTAGTTTATCATTTATTTTCCATAATTATCAAGATCCTGGTTTGACTCCAAATTTTAACAGTTTGGTACTCATTTAGTAATCGGATCCCCGATTATAGGGTAGCGGGTCATTACAGTCTCCCCTCCAAACCCCCTAGCACGGTTTTCTTCAAATCCGCCCCCCCCCCCCCTCTTTCCACAACATGCAGGAAGATGGAGGAGGAGAAGGCACCCGAGCTGTGGCCTTCTCTGATGCCGGCCGGTGGCCAGTGACCCCCAGGGGGATCCGAAGCTTCGTTGAGCCATCCCTATCTCATGGGGTGCCCGTGGAGCTGCCAATTCGCACCCCTTCTTTGTCAGACGAAGAACACAAAAACGCATACAGAAAAATTCCTATTTTAATGCAGTAAATTACTATTAATTAACTGTGTTCATCTAATGAACATGGTTCATACAATTAAAATAAAAAGGTTGCCTGGAATATATTATAAAAATGTCAATTTGGAGACCGAAACAACGAAGAACACAGTGGAACCTAGCTCTGATACCACTATTATGTTCGCTGTGTCAGATTCGAACAAAAAACATAGCGAAAAATTAAGTCGGATCCATGCTGTTACGGATACAAAAATAAATGGTAAAATCGGATTTTACCTTGCGTGGATTCGAATCTGCGTTCGTCCGGTTCCGTCGGTGGGATACCGCAAGCTGTATAGGTGCTCGACCTCTAGTAGTATCCACGCGGTCTTCTTTTCGATGGATTGTCCTCGCTTCCTCGCTCGGTGCACTATTCGTAGATCCCGTCTGACTGCGCATGATCCTCTGCCACATACAGATTCAGAATTCCCGTCGGACGAGAAGCGGAGTAGGTAGGAGTCGGAGCTGAGCCTCTAGGGGGCCGGCCATAAAGGGGGGCCGCCCAAGAGAGAGAGAGAGGATAGAGAAGGAGGCAGCGGCTAGGTCAGGGTTGCTGGCCCCCGACCTAACAGCGGTACTTTTATAATAAGTGATTTTGCGCTTTTTCAAAAAAATCCACACTTATTCAAAATCCCATCAAAATATCCATCAACTTGAAAACCTTTTGCGTGTGACCCTCTAGGCCCAAATACCAGTCCAGTTAATGGCCCATTAAGTCCAGTAACTCTTTACGGACCCATTGAATTAATTAATATCTTTATATTATTAATCAGTCGAATTTAATGTCCTACAATAAATTTGGACGGGCTTCCGATCATGTTCAGTGCCGAGCAACACCGCGTGATCCTAGAAGGCATTGGAGTTTATGCAACCCACTATGGGAACCTTTCCGTCATTGGTTACCACACGGATACAATCTTTCATCTGTGCAATGTTTCCGAATCGACCTAGGGTGTGGTTTACTGTTAAACCCTATCCGGTCAATTCACTTGAATCATATGCCGCTAATCTATATTAGATAACTCTTTATCTGATACATAGTTCGCCCTGGCCAAGGACTTAAGCGCATTATCTCTGGAACATTCTCTCTCCTATTACCGAGAGCGAATGATCCTGTATTGACCACACAATTACCTTCGAGGGCATCTCCCTAAATCCTATCACTTGACTTATAGATAACCCATGGTTAGAGATTCGTTAGTCAAGTTCAAAGCTCTAAGACCTACCAACAAGGTACCCTTGGTGTCTCAAGTCGAAGGACCATCCACGCAACCGTGACAAAAGAATCGAGCTGGTTAATAGTTAGGTAGATACCATCCAGCGATTCATGGTCGGATCAATTCAGTGAACTCATTCACCAATGAGCACATATAGGTCCAGCATAGTATCTCCACACAAGTGACTTATAGGATCAATCACTCTCATCATATGAACCGAAGAAATATGTACTAGTCTATCCGGATGTTTGATGTCCTTCTCAAACATCCTTCGACTAGGAATAACTATGAACATGTATTTATAAGTCTTTGGTCCCGTAATTATGATCTCATCATAATCCGAAGAGTAGTGCACATGTTCATGAACTTCATTGTGATACGATAAACAAAGATCGAATTAAATATACAATGAAATTATGTCATTATATTAATAAACTAAATAGTACGTAGTATTGGATTGGCTTGTAGGCCACCTAATACTAACAGTTATTAGATATGATGAAAAATATATGCAGATGATTGTGTGGTCAATAAGAGATCACTCACTCTCCGGTATAGTACATAGGAGAGAGAATATTCCATTGAGTACTACATAGGTTAAATCCCTGCCAGGGTAGATTAGTTGGATAGAAAGACATTTCTGTCCCTGAGATCATTTGTATAGACTCTATCGGGTCAGACAATGAAAATTTGATACATGACCATATTTTTAGTTGTTGGGTTCTCGGGTTTCTCCGGATCTCCAACGCAGCAGAAATAAAATGAAAACGGAGATCCCTTCCCGTTTCAAAAAAATCAAAAAACCGGATTATCGGTTCTTACCATGTGCGGATTCGAATCCGCAACCGTTCAGCTCCCTCGGTGCGACAACACAAGCCGCGCAAGCGCCCGGCCTCTAGCAAAGTCCACGCGATCCTCCTCGCAACGGATATCCTCACGTTCCTCGTTCCTCACAATCACAAAACCTCTGCCGGTCACTACAACAATCGCCGCAACGCGCGGCCGATTTCCCGTCGAACAGGAGTCGGAGAAGCGGCGGAGCAGATCCAGAGATTCGAATCTGGCCTAGGGCATCAAAGAGAGAGAGGAAGAGAGGTAGGGTGGTTAGGGTTAGCAGCAGCTTGGCCTGCTCAGCCCGTTCGCTACATTTTATACTAATTGCGCAGTTTTTCATAAAAACCCCCGGTCTATATAAAACCCACTTATTTATCCATCGCCTTGAGAATCATTTGCGTGTGACCCTCTAGGCCCAATTACTAGTCCGGCTAAAAGCCCAATAAGCCCAGTAACTTCTTACTGGCTTTATTAATCAATTAATGAATCTTTATTAACTAATTAATTAATCAAATTGATGTCGCACATCGAATTCAACCGGGCCTCCGATCACGTTGGGTGCCAAGCAACACCGCGTGATCCTGGAAGGTATCGGGGTTAAGTAACCCACTCTTGGAACCTTTCTGCCGACAGTTACCACGTGGATATAATCCTTCATTCGTACAATGCTCTCGAGTCAACTTAGGGTATGGTGTGCTGTCAAACCCTAACCGGTCGACTCACTTGGATTGGATGCCGCTGATGAATATCGGAAAACTCCTTTCCCGATATTATCATCTGCCCTGGTCAAGGACTTTCGCGCATCCTTCTTAGAGTATTCTCTCTCATCGTACCGAGAGCAAATGATTCCTTAGTGACATACAATTCCCTTCGACAGTATTCCGCTGTACCCGATCCTTGGTTGTTTAGAATCCCGTTGTTAGAGATTCATAAACCAAGGTCAAAGCACAGAAGTCCACTGACAAGGTGTCATTGGTGTCTCAGGTCCGAAGACCATCCACGTAACTGCGACAATAGAATCAAGCTGGTTGACAGTGAGGTACAATACCATCTAGCGATTCAGTCGGATCAGTTCAGTGAACTCATTCTCCAATGAGCACCTACAGATTCACCTTACTGTCTCCACACAAGTGACTTATGAGGTCAGTCACCCTCATCATATGAGCATGAGTAATCTGTACTAGTCTAACCGGATATCCGATGTCCTTCTCGGATATCCTCCGATTAGGAATGATTAAGAATATGTGTTTAAGTGATCAGTCTCATTAGTATGATCTCATCATAATCTGATCACTATCGCACATATTCACGAACTTCATTATGATACGATAATTAATATGATTTACACACAATGAATGTTATGCCAGTATATTAATAAATGAACAAGATTTACATAGTCAGATTGGCTTGTAGGCCACCTAAGACTAATAATCTCCCACTTGGACTAAAGCCAATCACCTTTATGCAGTAAGTCTATAAACTTTAGGTGATGCTCAAACACAATTTGAGCCAACGGTTTTGTCAGTGATCTGCTACATTGTCGATAGATGGAACTCTTTCCACCATTACATCTCCTTTGGATATGATCTCTCTGATAAGTTGAAAGCGCATCAGAATATCTTTCGATTTCTGATGAGACCACGTTCTTTCACTTGTGCAATAGTCCCATTGTTGTCGCACAACAGCGAAACATGATCAAAGATGCAGGGAATTATGTCAAGGTCGGTGATTAACTTCTTTAACCAGACTACTTCCTTGAAAGCTTCAGCTGCAGCGATGTGCTCAGCTTCAGTCGTCGAATTTGCAGTGATTGCTTGCTCGGAACTCTTCCAGCACACTGCGCCTCCGTTCAAAGTCAATACGAATCCAGATGTAGACTTGTTATCATCTAGATCTAACTGGAAACTCGAGTCAATAAAACCTCGCAGTTTCCAGTCACCCCCTCCATAGACAAGAAACATATCCTTAGTTCTTCTCAAATACTTAAGGGTACATTTCACTACCTTCCAGTGCTCTTCGCCTGGATCAGCCTGAAATCTACTCATAACACTTAGAGTAAATGCAATATCAGGCCGTGTACATAGCATGGCATACATGATAGATCCTATGGCAGAGGCATAGTGTACTCTATCCATGAGTGCCCTCTCATCAGGAGTGTTAGGAGACTGCTCATTTGAGAGACTAATTCCATGTCTCATCGGTATGAGACCTCTCTTGGAATTTTCCATGTCAAACCTTTTGACTATGGTATCTATGTAAAAGTATTGGGTGTAAGGAATCGCCTAGAATGCAGCGGAAAATAAAAACGATTCCTATGTATCGCTTGCTGGGTTCGTAAAACGGACAATAAAATTAACGCGGGAAGAACAGTTCTTCACCTTTGCGGGAGTTCGAATCTCTCGTGGATGATTCCGACTCGGTAATCGCACAGGCGCACGATCTCTAGAGGTATCCACACGAGTTCCCGCTATAGATGCGATTTCCTCTTCGACTTGAGTGCTCCGACCAAATCTCCAATCCACCATGCGCGGAAGAGACAGATCTACTCCAAGAGAGAGAGAAGGAGAGAGAGAGAGGAGATAGAGAATCTGGGGTGTAAAATTCGTCCAACCTCTTTTACCCCTCCCCTTGGCCTCCTTATATAAGAAATAAGGATAAGCACAAGGATTAATCCTCATGATTATCCAAGAGTTTGGCCTTGGATAAATCTCCATTAAATCTTCATGTTTATCCTGCGGCTTTTCATAAAAACCTAGATAAGCATGAAATTTAACGTCTCTCACCGTCTGACGAGAACTCTTATGTGTGTGACCCTCTAGGCCCATGTATCAGTCCGGTTTCAGGCCCATTAAACTTAGAACTTATTCTAGAGTTTAATATTTATTAATTAACATTTAAACATCATATGTTAAATGATTAATTTAATAAACAAGTGGATTATCATCTGATGATTAATTCACTTGGCCTTCTGATCATGAACAACACCAAACACTACCTCATGATCCCAGAAGATATAAGGGATATTGTTCCCTTTAATTGAACATTTCCGTCTGCAGATACCGCACAGATAAAATCCTTCACTCATCCAATGTCCCAATAACGCAAGGGTATGGTTTTATAGTCAAACCCTCTATCGCATTATTTAGATGGATTCTAGTACTCAGTTAATTTCTATAAAGACATCTCTTTCATTTGACCCTGGCCAAGGATTTCTGTGTACACATCCATAGGACATTCTCTCTCCAGTCTTATACCAAGAGTGAGTGATCCCTTGTTGTTCACTCAATTACCTTCGCAAGCTTTCCACTGTGTCTGAGAGATCGACTATCGTGGGCTTAATGGTTAAAGTCCACAAGTCAGAGAATCAAGATACAATGGTCCACAAACAAGGTATCATTGGTGACTCAGGTCAAAGGACCAACTATGTTACTGCAACGATTGAATTTCTTAGTTGACTAATAGGTATAATTACCATCCAGGAATTCTTATTTGGGTCTGTTCAGTGAACTCATTCTCTAATGAGCACCCACAAGTTTATCTTAGTGTCACCACACGAGTGAATGTGAGATCATTCACCCTCATCACATGAGCAGACATAACTTGTGTCGATCTTATCGGATATTTAATGTCCATCTCAAATATCTTATGATCGAGAACTGTTTAAGACAAGTGACTGAGGATATTGATCTCACTATCATAATCTCATCATGATTCAATATCCCATACATTTGTCTAAGGACCTTTATTACGATAGTTAATTTGCAAGAACTATAAATGAAGAAATAATTGTCTTTATTAATAATTTGAACTAGAATGTACAATGATTGGCTTTGAGGCCACCCAATTCTATCATTGGGTCATTCCAAGCATCCTCTTTAATCTATCTCTATAGATCCTTATTCCCAATACGTAGGATGCTTCTCCCAAATCCTTCATGGAGAAGTTTTTCGACAGCCACATCTTTACCGATGACATCATAGCTACATCATTCTCAATGCGTAGTATGTCGTCTACGTAAAGAACTAAGGAGGTGACTGCGCTCCCATTGGTCTTCTTGTACACACAAGGGTCATATTCATTCTTAATGAAGTCATAAAACTTGACAGCCTCGTCAAATCTCATGTTCCAGCTTCGGGAAGCTTGCTTCAATCCATAAATGGACCTTTGAAGCTTGCACACTTTATCTGGAGATTTTTTAGATGTGAAGCCTGCCGGTTGTATCATATACACCTATTTCTCAAGGTTACCATTGAAGAAGGCAGTCTTCACATCCATCTGCCAGATCTCGTAATCATAGTGTGCAGTTATGGCGAGTAGAACTCTAATAGACTTCATCACAGCAACTGGTAAGAAAGTCTCGTCATAGTCATTTATTTGCCTTTGACGATATCCCTTTGCCACCAACCTTGCCTTATAAGTATCGATCCGTCCATCAGCACCGATCTTTCTCTTAAAGATCTGCTTGCATCCGATTGGTACAATACCCTCGGGCAAGTCCTCCAAGTTCCAAACTTGGTTGGTGCACATGGACTGGATTTCTGAGTTCATGGCTTCTCGCCATTTCCCGACTTCTGGGCCTTCTATGGCCTCTTGGTAGGTTTTAGGATCATCATCCTCATTATATTCTACCTTAGACTCACCTTCAACGATATGTCCCACATATCGTTCGGGTAATCAAGGTAATCTACCAGATCTACGAGGCTCATATATATGTACCTGAACAGATTCATGAACTGATATCTCATCTGACGATAATGCAGCTGTTTGGAAATCTGGAACTTCTTCCAATACAATTTTACTCCCACTGTCCTGCTGGAGAAGGTATTCCTCTTCCAGGAAGACAGTTTTCCTGGCGACAAACACCTTTTGTTCACCAGGATGGTAAAGATAGTATCCAAAGGTTTCCTTTAGATATCTCACAAACCTGTATTTCTCAGTTCGTGATTCCAGTTTGTCTGGATCATGCCTCTTTACATAAGCAGGACAACCCCAGACTTTAATATGTTTAAATTCTGGCTTCCTACCTTTCCATATCTCACATGGAGTAGAGGCTACAGACTTGCTGAGTACTCTATTCAGTAGGTATGCTGCTGATTCTAGAGCATACCCCAAGAGGGATACTGGTAAACCTGAAATGCTCATCATAGATCACACCATGTCCAACAAGGTGCGATTCCCCCTTTCTGATATACCATTCGTCTGTGATGTATAAAGAGGGATCAGCTGAGAAAGGATACCATTATCCTTTAAGAATTATGTGAAATTAGTACTCAAGTATTCTTCTCATCGATCTGATCGAAGAGATTTAATACTCTTTCCTAACTACTTCTCTACCTCATTCTTGAATTTCTTGAACTTCTCAAATACTTCCGACTTGTACTTCATTAAATACACATAGCTGAATCTTGAGAGGTTGTCGGTGAACGTGATGAAATATGAAAAGCCACATTTGGCTTGGGTGGACATGGGACCACATACATCCGAATGTGTTAGTTCCAAAATGTCCTTGGCACGTTCTCCATGTCCAGTAAATGGAGATTTTGCCATCTTTCCCATAAGGCAGGATTCACATGTCGTAAACGATTCATAGACGAATGCATTTAAATAACCATGCTTGTGCAACCTTTGCATCATGCTTTCACCAATATGCCCAAGTCTACAATGCCACATGTAGGCTTGGTTCACACAATTCTTTCTCTTCTTAAGAGCATTATCAATTTGAAGATTGTAATAAGAAACATCTAAGAGATATAGATCATTGACTAAAAACTGCCGAAGTTATTGATTTATTACCATAATAAATCGAACAACTTCTATTCTCAATAGTCAACCTATATCCTATCTTCTCCAAACAAGATACTGATATGATGTTCTTTATTATGCTAGGAACATAATAACAATCTTCTAATAGTAAGGTGTCTCCTGATGGAAGCCTGAGGTTTGCTGTCCCAACAGCAAGCGCTGCAACTTTTGTGCCGTTTCCTTGCCTCAATTCCACCTCGTCTTGTCTCAGCTTGCGCTTACTTGTAAGCATCTGCGCATTATGACAAATAAGAGAAGCACGTCCGGTATCTAATACCCAAGATGTGGAATCTCTTACTGACAAGTTGATATCTATCATATAGATATTTGAAGCTTCAGATAGCTTCACCTTTCCATGAACTTTATCGTTGAGGAACTCCTTGAAGTTCTTATTCCAGTGACCATTCTGCTTAAAGTAGAAGCAGTCACCCTTTACTACTCCTTTGCCTTTGTCCTTCGATCTTATATCGTTAGTTATCATCTCTGCGTCAAGGGCATTCATTGCCAGTTCAGTAGGAGGATCAGCTCCAAGGACATAATCAATGTGCTCAGATCTGAAGACATTCTTCAGGTTTCTTAACCAATCCGAGTAGTTCAAGCTAGTCAAACATTTGGCATCAAGTATGCCACGGAGTGGGTTATTCGACGACATAATTCCCTACAGGAGATGAATAAAATTCTTTTAGCAGATGTTCAATTATTAAATATAAAACAAGACATGGTCTTTTGT
Organism: Zantedeschia hybrid cultivar; assembly: GCA_030544215.1. Lineage (NCBI taxonomy): Eukaryota > Viridiplantae > Streptophyta > Magnoliopsida > Alismatales > Araceae > Zantedeschia > Zantedeschia hybrid cultivar. Next base: position 39,016,738 of record JARZZO010000011.1, on the reverse strand, counting down.
TTAAGTGTTAACTCCCACTAATTTTCGACGGACTATATAACCCACAGTTATACGAAACGGGAGACGCCGACAGTCTCCTAGTGTGGATTAGAATCTCAATGACTTGCAGTACAGTCTTGTGGATAATACAACAAACTATAATACAATCACAGAGCACCCATCTCATGGGACTTGCAACTCCTTGCAATATCTGATCATAGCTTCGGTCCCCAGAGATTTAATGGCCTTGTGGATAGCATAACAAACCACTAATTTTGGTCAAAGCTGACCATCGTTACGCGACGAGCATAGATTTACATGCAGCCCTTATGGATAGTGTTAGTTTTGGGTGGCCTACAAGCCAATCTGACTATGTAAATCTCGTTCATTTATTAATATAATGGCATAATATCCATTATGTGTAAATCACATTAATTCTCGTTTCATAATGAAGTCCGTGAATATATGCTATAGTGATCAGATTATGATGAGATCATACTAATGAGACTGATCACTTAAACACACATATTCTTAATCGTTCATAGTCAGAGGATATATGAGAAGGACATCGGATATCCGGTTAGACTAGTACAAATTGCTCCTGCTCATATGATGAGGGTGACTGATCTTATAAGTCACTTGTGTGGAGACACTAAGGCGAATATGTAGGTGCTCATTGGAGAATGAGTTCACTGAACTGATCCAACTGAATCGCTGGATGGTATTGTACCTCACTGTCAACCAGCTTGATTCTATTGTCGCAGTTGCATGAATGGTTCTCGGACTTGAGACACCAAGGACACCTTGTCGATGGACTTCTGTGCTTTGACCTTGGTTTACGAATCTCTAGCCACGGGATTCTAAAACGCCAAGGATTGGGTACAGCGGAATACCGTCGAAGGGAATTGTGTGTCAATAAGGAATCATTCGCTCTTAGTACTTAGAGAGAGAATGCTCTAGGAAGGATGCGCGGAAGTCCCTGGCCAGGGCGGACGATAATATAGGGAAAGGAGTTTTCCGATATTCATCAGCGGCATCTAATCCAAGTGAGTCGACCGGTTAGGGTTTGACAGCTCGCCATACCCTGAGTTGACTCAAGAGCAGTGTACGAATGAAGGATTATATCCACACGGTAACTGTCGGCGGAAAGGTTTCAAGAGTAGATTACTTAACCCCAATACCTTCCGGGTTTACGCAGTGTTGCTTGGCACCCAACGTGATCGGAGGCCCGGTCGAATTCGATGTACGACATCAATTCAATTGATTAATTAATTAATAAAAGGTTATTAATTGATTAATGAAGCCAGTGAGGAGTCACTGGGCTTGTTGGACCATTAACTGGATTGGTACTTGGGCCTAGAGGGTTACACGCAAATGATTCTCAAGGCGATGGGTAAATAAGTGGGTTTTATACAAACCGGGGGTTTTTATGAAAAATCGCGCAGTTAGTATAAAACATAGCGAACGGGCTGAGTAGGCCAAGCTGCTGCTAACCCTAGCCGCCCCTCCTCTGTTTCTCTCTCTCTCTGGCGTCCAGACATATCTAGATCTGTTCCGCCGCTTCTCCGAATGCCATTCGACGGGAAATCGTCCGCGCGTTGCGGCGATCATTGCGGTGACCGGCGGAGGTTTCGTGGGCTGCAAAGAACGAGGAATGTGAGGATATCCGTTGCGAGGAGGATCGCGTGGACTTCGCTAGAGGCCGGGCACTTGCGCAGCTTACAGTGTCGCACCGACGGAACCGAACGGTTGCAGATTCGAATCCGCACACGGTGAGAATAGATTATCCGATAATCGTAGTTTTTAGCTTTTCGAAACAGGAACGGATCTCCGTTTTTATTTTATTTTCCGCTGCGCGTGAGATCCAGAGAAACCCGAGAAACCCAACAGTGGTATCAGAGCCAGGTTCCACTGTTTCTCATCCCGTTTCGATCTCCGAAATTAATTTTTTTAGGAGTTGTTCCATGCTATAACTTCAATTAATTGTTTGGTCTATGTTCATGCGATGAACACAGTTAATCAGATTATTTTCTTGCAATTTTTTGAAATTTTTTTGGGGATTTTTCGGTGTTCTTCATGTGATGAAGAACGACGTTTATAGCGGCTTCGTTCGGGTTCCCAAGCGTTGGGATGGAGTACCAAAACCCCGAATCCTCTAGGGTAGTGATTGGACCAACAATGGACTCCTTGACGGCGCCGGAGAGGTTAGTGGTGGTGGCCAGATTGCCCCCTATTTTTCGTCCTTCTACACGGTTTTAACAGTGAAAAACCAGCAAATAGGGGAGGCATGAGGCACTCGGGCTGCTTGTGAAGGGGCTCTCCGGCAGTCCCACCGGCGCCGGAAGGGGCGCCGGCAGGTTCGGACGGCGCCGTGCCGCCGGCCGCCAGCCGCCGTTGGACCTTTTTCCCTTCATCCCGCCGCCGGCCTGCATACCCTGGAAATTGTAGGTTTATGGTTTCAGTTTTGGGGACGGGCGGTTCGGGTGAGGGGTGGGCCGACCGGGTCACCGTATGCAGGACCCGACTGGGGCCAGGGCCCAACCGGGCCAGGACTCTACCTAGCCGGCCCTGGCTCGGACCAGGGCGCCCCTGGTCCGAGCCCCTGGCCGAGCCAGGGCTTGAGGCTGGTTCAGCCCAGGTTTCCATTCCCTTTTATACCCCCTTTAATTTATAGCCCAATTAAAATTAAATTTGGATTTTGATTTAAATTCAAAATATGTTTTGAAATGTTTAATTTATTATTCAGATTTAATCAATTGGGCTTATTAATGTTTTTTGAATCAATTTTGATTAACATTTAGTTGTCAAATGATTAATATTAATTGTTAGTTTAATGGTTAAACTAATAATTAATTTTAATAAAACTAATTTAATGGTTAAATTAGTAATTAATAATTATTAGTCTAACAGTTAGATTACTAATTATTATTTCAACTAATTGTTAATTAATATCTAAGTTAATTGTTAATTTAAGAGTTAAATTAATAATTAATTTAGATAACTAATTTAAGTGTTAAATTAGTAGTCTTTAATAATTAATTTTTAGTTATTAATTTAAGGGTTAAATTAATGATTAACATTAATCTTCTAATCTAATTGTTATATTATAGTTATAATTAATATGTGTTAATTAATAATTTAAGTGTTAAATTACTAATTAACATTAATTAACTAATCTAAGAGTTAGATTAGTAGTTAATTAATAATTAGAGTTAATTAATAATTTAAGTATTAAATTGTAAATTAACTTTGTTGGACTGGTCTAAGAGTTAGATTAGTTATTAATAGTCTAATTGTTAGATTATTAATGGGGTTTAATCTAAGTGTTAGATTATTAGAAATGTTCTAATTTGCATGGAATAATCTGGAATTATTAGTTTGGAGTTTGTGCATATGTGATGTGTATTTTTATTGCTTTTAAATTTAGATTTGATTGCATGTTAAGTTAATTAAAAGTGTTTTCAAAATTCAAACACCAATTTTGATTTGATCCTAGCTTTTTGAAAGCCAAAATTATTTAATTTTGAAACTCTTTTATTTTAGCCATGTGATGTGCTGAATCATGTGTGGATTGTTTAAAACACACCGTGGTCATGAATATGCACTTAATTAATTGTTCATGTGATGAATGATGTGTTTGTGTGGATCGTGGATGAATGATGGATATTTATTAATTGTTAATAAATAGAAGTCTGCGTACCTCTCCCTCTCTCATACTCCGATGTATTTCTACCTCCCTCTCTCTTGTACTCCCCATAAGGCCTCCTTCAATTTACTTGTAAATTCTAAAATTTAAATGTAATATGATCGAGGCAACCGAGGAAGGAACGAGGACGATCTACAGCTGCAACCAGGAAGGCGAAAAAGATGTAGATCATTTGCCTGTGTGTTTGTTAAATATCTAATATAATTGTTATGTTAGATTGTGTGTGCGTTTGACTGTTGGCTCCAGTCAAACCCACTGTGCCATCCATGACCACACTAGACATATATGTGATGCATTATTTTCTTTTGATTATGAATCAAAGTAGGTATAGTATTTAGTAAATATATACAATATATTTATATACAATCACCTAGGAGAGACCAAGATAAAAGTTATCGAAATACCCTCAGATAAACTCTAAGCCGAAACGCGAGTAGTTAAGAACTTACCATGTGGTCCACTATCGTTATAGTCATAGGATTCGAATCACTTTAGGCAGGTTTGTTGTGCTATCTACCAGGCCTGCTTAATTGGGAGGAGAAACTTTGGCTATGGCATTAGATGCCTATATGATCGGGGTAGAGGAACCAGAATTAATGGTTTGTTGTGCTATTTGCATCCACAAGGGCTATATGCAAATCTATGCTTGTCGCGTAACGATGGTTAGCTTAGACCAGAATTAATGGTTTATTGTGCTATCCAGAAGGCCATTAAATCTCTGGGGACCGAAGCTATGATCATATATTGCAAGGAGTTGCAAGTCCCATGAGTTGGGTGCTCTTTTATTGTATTATAGTTTGTTGTGCTATCCACAAGGCTGTAGTCCAAGTCATTGAGATTCTGATCCCCACCAGGAGTGTAACGACCCGCCACCCTATAATCGGGGATCCGATTACTAAATAGGTACCGAATCATTAATTTGGAACCAAACCAGGATTTAGTAAGTCTAGGAAATAAATAATTAACTAAGCTAAACATTCACATCGCATTGAATTGAAATGAAAGTGCAAGAATTAAAATTATTACAATGCGACTCGATACAGCAAATAATTACATATTCCAACTGCAAAGAAATAATTAAACATACAGGCCAGAAATAAATAACACCTACATCGGGGCATACCCCGGAACAACCGCTGAAGACGCTCAACACACGGCCGCACACGCCGCTCTAGGTCTGCTGGGAGTCCTCACCTGAAAACCGCAGGGGTGAGTCTCAAGACAAGACTCAGTAGGGATCCTTCGATCCCCACTGCCCACGCACACACCCATAAGTGCAAAAATATAGCTAACGGTAAGGTAACAAGCACAGTAGTAGGTACAATTCCTAATTCTCAACGTGAAATCACATGCAGTCGAAGTGTATTAAACATGCATATTTCTAAACTAACCGACAAAGGAACCCACGACTGCCGCCTCGATAGAACACGTCAACCACATAAACAAATGGTGGGAAATACTTCGACCCGCTGAGACCAAACAGTAACCCCTCGGATAGGACGCTGGCTACCTCGGCGACTACTCCTTCCCCCAGCAAACACTGACCCGCTGAGACCAAACAGTAACCCCTCGGATAGCACGCTGGCTACTCCAGCCCAACTGGCTCAGGTGGTTACTCCTTCCCCCAGCACGAGTGACACTCCAAAGGTACCACTCCGACACCGGTACAAGCTAGCTAACCCCGGGGTTCACCGGGTGACCCTCTCCACTAGGCGTCACCCCGCCACTACTCCCGTCAGCGCTATGTCCCTCCGCACCGACACAGGGTGTAGAACGCTACAACTGTCACTCTAAGTCCACCGAAACAGAAAACACGGCACGGTGCGATCCGGTCACGGAAGAAGTCCACGGTCGCACGACACCCAACGTAGTGCCATCCGGTCACGAACAGTCCATCACATCGAGTACATTAACAGCATGCATTAACCAACTATCTAGCAGTGTAAACACATTTTACTGGCATGAATTAGTGTGGTTCTGTCTTGAATCACGTCGCCCAAGGCCGACGCCATTCAAGCTCCATGTACAGGTTCATGTAAAACAGTCTTCAGAATCAGTCCTTAAAAGGCGTCGACACTAGTGGTCGCCTTTTGAAAGGCGTCGACATCCTCAGACGCCATTCAACACAGAAATCCGGAAATTCTAAAGCCCTTACTCAGGGGATTTCTGCCTTAAAAGGCGTCATGACTACCCGACGCTATTCAAAACGCGTCGCCCACCCATGACGTCTTTTAGTCCCAGAAATCCCCGAACTGGCAGACTCTCTGTCAGGTGATTCCTATCTAAAAGGCGTCGTGATGGCCCGACGCCCTTCAAAAAGGCGTCGTCCATGCACGACGTCTTTCAACCCCAGGAACCAGAGTTGCCATGAGCCCGAGGGCTCCCCTTTTCAACCCAAACAACCCCAAAATTACCCAAAAACGGAGGAGAAAGAGAGGCAATACAATCCATAGGAAATCACATTTATAGAAAATCCCCCATATCATCAAAAGAACTCCTAAACATGCTCATTCTACCCCCCAAAACCAAAGATCTACAACATGCATAGACGGGGGAAAACATGGCTTAAACACGATGCTGTGGGGACCGTCATCCTACCGGACACTCGAACTCCTCCAAGCTTCAAGCCGTCCACCCTTTTCGCCCCACGCCGCCGCCGGTACCGCTATGGTCGTCCTTGCTCCACCGTGGCGTCGGCCGCCGTCCGGAGAGTAGAACGCCGCAGTGGAGGTGGAGGTGGTAGTGGTAGGAGCTAGGTAGAGGATGGAGTGGAGGGAGAGATGAAATGGTGGGAGGAATAGAGGGAAGAGAAGGAATCGCCGTCGGGATCACCGGAGGGAAGGAGAGAGAGAGAGAAGGTGAAAAATGAGGGAAAGAAGGAGGGCTCGCGGGGTTAACCAGAGACTGGCTAAAACGCGTCGACATCCACGGACGTCTATCAGGTGACGTGACGGCCGCTCTGACAAAACTCTGAAACGCGTCGTCCTACACAGACGCCGTTCAGACAACTTGTCAGGGCCGTACTCTAACACACTCTGAGTCGCAGTCCGAAAGGCGTCATCCCACGCGGACGCCGTTCAGACGACGCGACAGGGCCGTACTCTCGCGGCCCGAAGCCAGCCCACGTGGCACCCACGTGGCAGAACCTAAAACGCGTCTGCAACGGTGGACGCCGTTCAAACCGCGTCGAGCGGGCTCGACGCGAAACAACACAGAACCTCAGCCCCCCACTAGGGCCAGAATTACAGGGTCCGACCCGAAAATCGGATCCGAAAGTCTCGATCCTTACATTCTCCCCTCCTTAAAAGAATTTCGCCCTCGAAATTGACTGCTAGAATTAACAAAGTCAAAACAGGGATGCAATTCACAAGGAATCTTACGAAAAGAGGTAAGGGAACTGCTCCCGCATCTCATCCTCTCGCTCCCAGGTTGCTTCACCTCCGGAGCGGCACTGCCAAATCACCTTGACCAACAGTACAATCTTGTTCCGCAAGACCTGATCTCTGCGATCCTCAATACGAACAGGATACTCTGGAAAGGACAGGTCCTCAGCGACCTCCAACTCTGAAAAATCCAACACATGGGATGGATCCTGAACATACTTCCTCAGCAAGGAAACATGGAACACATCGTGCACTCCTGCAAGACTGGGCGGCAAGGCCAACTGATACGCGGTTTCCCCAATTCGAGCGAGAATGGGAAAAGGCCCAATATATCGCGGACTCAGCTTGCCTCGCTTCTCGAATCTCATCACACCCTTGGAGGGTGAGACTCGGAGAAACACGTGGTCCCCAACTTCAAATTCAAGTGGTCTCTGTCGGACGTCAGCATAACTTTTCTGCCTACTCTGAGCTGCGGTCAACCTCTGCCGAACTGTCCTGGCAATCTCAGCACACTGCTGTACTAACTCAGGTCCTGCTATCTGCCTCTCACCGATCTCGGACCAACACACCGGAGATCGACACGGCCGCCCATACAAAGCCTCATAAGGCGCCATGCCAATACTGGAATGATAACTGTTGTTGTAGGCAAACTCCACAGTGGACAAATGTTGTTCCCACGAACCTCCCCAGTCTAGGCAACATGCCCTGAGCATATCCTCCAAGGTCTGAATGGTCCTCTCTGACTGCCCGTCAGTCTCGGGATGGTAGGCCGAGCTGAAAGCCAATTGAGTTCCCAACGCCTGCTGAAAGCTCTTCCAAAATCTGGAAGTAAACCTCGGATCTCGATCTGATACAATGGACAAAGGTACCCCGTGCAGAGAGATGATCCGGTCTACAAACAACTTTGCCAGCTTGCCGACCGACCAGTCCTTCCTAATGGCTAGGAAGTGTGCCGACTTGGTCAGCCGATCAACGATGACCCAGATGGCGTCTCTCCTGGCAGGGGATGCAGGCAATCCCATCACAAAGTCCATCGTCACATGCTCCCATTTCCACTCAGGAATCGGCAAGGGCTGCAGCAACCCTCCAGGTCTCTGATGCTCGGCTTTAACCTGCTGACAAGTCATACATCTAGCCACATATTCAGCCACATCTTTCTTCATACCGGGCCACCAGAAGTACCTCCTCAAACAATGGTACATCTTGGTCGTCCCAGGATGCACTGCATATCTCGAACGGTGCGCCTCATCAAGAACACATCTGCGCACGTCTTCCTCAGTCGGGACATAGAGCCTGCCTCTGAATCTGATAGTACCGTCATCCCACAACTCTACCTCTTACCTCTGGAGAATTTGTGGTAACTCAGCATCTGCCCTCTGAGCCTCAATCACAGCATGATACATAGCTGGTCTCACAGTTAAGCTGACTAGCACAGCTCTATCCTCTTCGCGTGGGATCCTAAAGGAGGATTCCACAATCTGCTCGAACAATATCCATTCCCGAATCATAAGGTATGACATGACCGTCTTCTGACTCAAAGCGTCTGCCACCACATTCGCCTTGCCCGGATGATAAGAAAGGTCAAAGTCATAATCCTTAATAAACTCCATCCACCTTCGCTGCCTCAAATTCAGGTCTCTCTGAGTGAACACATATTTCAAGCTCTTGTGATCGGTAAAAACCTGAAATTTCTCTCCATATAAGTAATGCCTCCAGATCTTAAGTGCAAACACCACAGCTGCAAGCTCCAAATCATGAGTAGGATAGTTCTCCTCATGCCTCTTCAGCTGCCGAGAAGTATAAGCAACTACCCTGCCATGCTGCATAAGGACTACTCCCAAACCTCGACGGGACGCATCTGAGTAAACCACAAATCCACCTGACCCAGATGGAAGCACCAGCACTGGGGCTGACGTGAGGCGAGTCTTTAGCTCAATAAAACTCTGCTCACAATCCTCTGTCCATACAAAACGAACTCCCTTTCGAGTCAACCTCGACAAGGGGGCCGCTATCGAAGAAAATCCCTGAACAAACTGCCTGTAATAACCGGCAAGCCCCAGAAAGCTCCTGATCTCAGTCACTGAAGTCGGCCTGCTCCAGTCCATCACTGCCTCGATCTTGGCTGGATCCACTGCGATACCCTCGCCAGAAATAACGTGCCCAAGGAAGTGTACCTTGTCTAGCCAAAATTCATATTTGCTGAACTTGGCGTAAAGTTGGTGCTCCCTCAGGACCTGCAACACTGCCCGAAGATGGGCAGCGTGCTCTTCCTCATAAGAAAAATAGATCAGAATATCATCAACAAATACAACCACAAACTGGTCCAGGTAGGGCCTGAAGACTCGGTTCATCAGATCCATAAAGGCCGCCGGAGCATTGGTTAAGCCGAAGGGCATAACCAAAAACTCATAATGCCCATACCGAGTCCTGAAAGCTGTCTTACTAACATCCACATCCCGGATCCTCATCTGATAATATCCAGATCTCAGGTCGATCTTGGAAAACACCCTTGCGGTCTGCAGCTGATCCATCAAATCATCGATCCTAGGAAGTGGATACTTATTCTTTATTGTTACCTGATTCAGCTGCCTATAATCGATGCACAATCTCAAAGAACCATCTTTCTTCCTAACAAACAGAACTGGAGCACCCCATAGAGATGTACTAGGACGAATGAAACCCTTATCCAGCAACTCCTGCAATTGCGCCTTCAACTCAGCGAGTTCGGCTGGCGCCATCCGATACGCGGCCTTAGACAAGGGCGCAGTACCTGGTGCAAGCTCGATGGTAAACTCGACCTCTCACTGAGGAGGAAGGCCAGGCAGCTCCTCAGGAAACACATCTACGAAATCACAAACAACAGGCACCTCCCAAGGACTGGGACTATCACGGACATCAGAAATAACCACAGAGGCAAGGAAAGCCTCATAGCCACCAGCAAGCAACCTCCGTGCCTTAAAGGCAGAAATGAGAATACCTCGAGACGAAAGCCTAATACCTTGGAAGAAGAAGGTCGGGATGTCCGGAATAGAGAAGCGCACCCTCTTCCTGTGGCAATCCACCTCCGCATAAAAGGCTTCCAACCAATCCATACCCAGGATGATATCAAAATCACGAATAGCAAGTACAACCAACTGGGCAGGTAGCACATGACCCTCAATGGTCAAGGGAACATTCCTCAAACAATTATAAGATATCATGAAGTCTCCAGAAGGAACTTCCACCATCAGACCATCAGATAACTCATCAACGGGTGCAGAAAGAATATCTAGGAACTGCTCGGAAATGAAAGAATGCGAAGCACCCGAATCGATCAACACATGCGCAGAGTTCCCAAGGACAGAAAGTGTACCTTCCACCAAGTTGGACGTGCGAGCCTCCTTCCTGGTGATAGCCAGCACTCTCCCTTGGGTCCTCGGCTTCTTCTGATCAACTGGCCCTTGCCTCTGGCCACGCCCCTGCGGGCAAAACCTCGCCACGTGGCCCTACTGGCCACAAGTATAGCATCTCCCGGAGAAAGCAGGACACTGAGTCCCACCATGAGTACCACCACAGTGCTGACAAACTGCTGGAAGCCTCTGAGCTGGCTCCTGCTGTGCACTGGACGCTGACTGACTCTGCTGACCCTATCTGGGCCTACTGCTGCCGCTGCTGCCACTACTGCTGCCACCACCCCTGAAGAATCTCCTGAATCGAGAGCCGAGTGACGACGATCCCGATCCGACCGAAGGAGCCGGCGCCGCTGCCTTACCCCTGCCTCGCACTGGCCCCTGAGCAGTCTGCCCTCTCTCCCGGGCAGACTGGGTCTGCTGAGCCTCTACAGCTGCTGCGCACCTAACTGCTGATGCTAAGTCTGTACAACAATGGGACGCCACGAAGTTCCTCAAACTGAGCCTAAGTCCATCCACAAACCTCTCCGTGCGACGCTCCTCGTCCCCAGATATGAAAGGCACGAACCGTCCCAGCGAAACAAACTTCGCCTGATACTCAAGTACCGTCATACTCCCCTGCGTCAGATCCATAAACTCCCTCTCCTTGGCTCGCTGGACATGTCTAGGGAAATATTGTGCATTAAACTCCTTAACAAAGGTCTCCCATGAAATTTCCCTAAGACTCCTGTCCTCATAAGACAAACTCTTCAGCGTGGTCCACTAGTCATAGGCGCTATCCTTCAGCATAAAGGTAGCCAGTGGGGTCCTCTCTACTGCTGCACAGTCCATGGTATCGAAGGTCTTCTAAATCTCCTTAAGCCAATGAATGGCCTCATCAGGGTCGGGACGACCGGTGAAGTGAGGTGGCCTCAGCTTCAAGAACCTCTCAAGTGTAGTTGTGGACCCTCCCAGAGCACTAGAACTCTCGCTAGGGTCTCGCGTCTGATATCTAGCCATAGTGTCCATCATGGCTTCCATAAACTGCTCAACACACGGCCTCCCTACCTCGGACCCACTAGGGGCATCTCCCCGCTCTCGAATAACCGGCATCCTCTTCCTGGGAGCCATCTACTCGCCTACAATTATAAAATCAAAAAGTTCTAATTAGAGTCCTAAAACCTATGCTACCGCCGTGCCTGTACGGGATAATGTATTTATTTGCTGGACTTACAACATTTAACCTAGTTATTTATTCATTTGCCAGACCGTATGCTCTGATACCAACTGTAACGATCCGCCACCCTATAATCGGGGATCCGATTACTAAATGGGTACCGAATCATTAATTTGGAACCAAACCAGGATTTAGTAAGTCTGGGAAATAAATAATTAACTAAGCTAAACATTCACATCGCATTGAATTGAAATGAAAGTGCAGGAATTAAAATTATTACAATGCGACTCGATACAGCAAATAATTACATATTCCAACTGCAAAGAAATAATTAAACATACAGGCCAGAAATAAATAACAACTACATCGGGGCATACCCCGGAACAACCGCTGAAGACGCTCAACACACGGCCGCACACGCCGCTCTAGGTCTGCTAGGAGTCCTCACCTGAAAACCGCAGGGGTGAGTCTCAAGACAAGACTCAGTAGGGATCCTTCAATCCCCACTGCCCACGCACACACCCACAAGTGCAAAAATATAGCTAACGGTAAGGTAACAAGCACAGTAGTAGGTACAATTCCTAATTCTCAACGTGAAATCACATGCAGTCGAAGTGTATTAAACATGCATATTTCTAAACTAACCGACAAGGGAACCCACGACTGCCGCCTCGATAGAACACGTCAACCACATAAACAAATGGTGGGAAAAACTTCGACCCGCTGAGACCAAACAGTAACCCCTCGGATAGCACGCTGGCTACCTCGGCGGCTACTCCTTCCCCCAGCAAACACTGACCTGAGACCAAACAGTAACCCCTCGGATAGCACGCTGGCTACTCCGGCCCAACTGGCTCAGGTGGTTACTCCTTCCCCCAGCACGAGTGACACTCCAAAGGTACCATTCCGACACCGGTACAAGCTAGCTAACCCCGGGGTTCACCGGGTGACCCTCTCCACTAGGCGTCACCCCGCCACTGCTCCCGTCAGCGCTGTGTCCTTCCGCACCGACACAGGGTATACAACGCTACAACTGTCACTCTAAGTCCACCGAAACAGAAAACACGGCACAGTGCGATCCGGTCACAGAAGAAGTCCACGGTCGCACGACACCCAACGTAGTGCCATCCGGTCACGAAGAGTCCATCACATCGAGTACATTAACAGCATGCATTAACCAACTATCTAGCAGTGTAAACATATTTTACTGGCATGAATTAGTGTGGTTCTGTCTTGAATCACGTCGCCCAAGGCCGACGCCATTCAAGCTCCATGTACAGGTTCATGTAAAACAGTCTTCAGAATCAGTCCTTAAAAGGCGTCGACATCAGTGGTCGCCTTTTGAAAGGCGTCGACATCCTCAGACGCCATTCAACACAGAAATCCGGAAATTCTAAAGCCCTTACTCAGGGGATTTCTGCCTTAAAAGGCGTCATGACTACCCGACGCTATTCAAAACGCATCGCCCACCCATGACGTCTTTTAGTCCCAGAAATCCCCGAACTGGCAGACTTTCAGTCAGGTGATTCCTGTCTAAAAGGCGTCGTGATGGCCCGACGCCCTTCAAAAAGGCGTCGTCCATGCACGACGTCTTTCAACCCCAGGAACCAGAGTTGCCATGAGCCCGAGGGCTCCCCTTTTCAACCCAAACAACCCCAAAATTACCCAAAAACGGAGGAGAAAGAGGGGCAATACAATCCATAGGAAATCACATTTATAGAAAATCCCCCATATCATCAAAAGAACTCCTAAACATGCTCATTCTACCCCCCAAAACCAAAGATCTACAACATGCATAGACGGGGGAAAACATGGCTTAAACACGATGCTGTGGGGACCGTCACCCTACCGGACACTCGAACTCCTCCAAGCTTCAAGCCGTCCACCCTTTTCGCCCCACGCCGCCGCCGGTACCGCCGTGGTCGTCCTTGCTCCACCGTGACGTCGGCCGCCGTCCGGAGAGTAGAACGCCGTAGTGGAGGTAGAGGTGGTAGTGGTAGGAGCTAGGTAGAGGATGGAGTGGAGGGAGAGATGAAATGGTGGGAGGAAAAGAGGGAAGAGAAGGAATCGCCGTCGGGATCACCGGAGGGAAGGAGAGAGAGAGAGAAGGTGAAAAATGAGGGAAAGAAGGAGGGCTCGCGGGGTTAACCAAAGACTGGCTAAAACGCGTCGACATCCACGGACGTCTATCAGGTGACGTGACGGCCGCTCTGACAAAACTCTGAAACGCGTCGTCCTACACAGACGCCGTTCAGACAACTTGTCAGGGCCGTACTCTGACACACTCAGAGTCGCAGTCCGAAAGGCGTCGTCCCACGCGGACGCCGTTCAGACGACGCGACAGGGCCGTACTCTCGCGGCACGAAGCCAGCCCACGTGGCACCCACGTGGCAGAACCTAAAACGCATCTGCAACGGTGGACGCCGTTCAAACCGCGTCGAGCCCGCTCGACGCGAAACAACACAGAACCTCAGCCCCCCACTAGGGCCAGAATTACAGGGTCCGACTCGAAAACCGGATCCGAAAGTCTCGATCCTTACAAGGAGACTGTCGGCGTCTCCCGTTCTGTATAACTGAGGGTTATACAGTTCGTCGAAAATTAGTGGGAGTTAAACTTGAACAAAAGACTATGTCTTGTTTTAAATTTTTAATAATTGAACATTTGCTAAATAGATTTTACTTATCTCCTGTAGGGAATTATGTCATCGAATAACCCACTCCGCGGCATACTTGATGCCCTTTTGACTTACCAGATCTACTCAGATTGGTTCAGAAACCTGAAGAATGTCTTCAGATCTGAACATATTGACTTTGTCCCTAAAGCTGATCCTCCTGCTGAACCGACATTGGATGCCCATGACGCAGAGATGATAGCTATCGATAAAAGATCGAAGGACAAAGGCAAATGAGTAGTAAAGGGTGACTGCTTCTATTGTAAGTAGAATAGTCACTAGAAGAGGAACTGCAAGGAGTTCCTTAACGATAAAGCTCGTGGAAAAGTGAAGCTGTCTGAAGCTTCAAATATCTATATGATAAATATTAACTTGTCAGTTAGAGATTCCACATCTTGGGTATTAGATACCGGATGTGCTTCTCATATCTGCCATGATGTGCTGATGCTGACAAGTAAGCGCAAGCTGAGACAAGGTGAGCTGGAATTGAGGCTAGGAAACGGCGCAAAAGTTGCTGCAATTGCTGTTGGGACAGCAAACCTCAAGCTTCCATCAGGAGACGCCTTACTATTAGAAAATTGTTATTATATTCCTAGCATAATAAAGAACATCATATCAATATCTTGTTTGGACAAGATAGGATATAGGTTGACTATTGAGAATAGAAGTTGTTCGATTTATTATGCTAATAAATCAATAGCTTCGACATCTTTGGTCAATGGTCTATATCTCTTAGATGTTCCTTATTACAATCTTCAAATTGATAATGCTCTTAAGAAGTGCAAGAATTGTGTGAACCAAGCTTACATGTGGCATTGTAGACTTGGGCACATTGGCGAAAGCATGTTGCAAAAGTTGCACAAGCATAGTTACTTAACAGCATTTGATTATGAATCGTTTGCAACATGTGAATCCTGCCTTACGGGAAAGATGGCAAAATCTCCGTTCACTGGACATGGAGAACGTGCCAAGGACATTCTGTAACTAATACATTCGGATGTATGTGGTCCCATATCCACCTAAGCCAAAGGTGGCTACTCATACTTCATTACGTTCACCGATGATTTCTCAAGATTCGGTTATGTGTACTTAATGAAGTATAAGTCGGAAGCATTTGAGAAGCTCAAAGAGTTCAAGAATGAGGTAGAGAAGCTGTTAGGAAAGAGTATTAAAGCTTTTCGATCAGATCGAGGAGGAGAATATTTGAGTACTAATTTCACTCAATTCTTAAAGGATAATGGTATCCTTTCTCAGCTAACCCTTCCATATACACCACAGATGAATGGTGTATCTGAAAGGAGGAATCGCACCTTGTTGGACATGGTGCGATCCATGATGAGTTCTTCGGGATTACCAGTATCCCTCTGGGGGTATGCTCTAGAGTCAGCAGCATACCTACTGAATAGAATACCCAACAAGTCTGTGGCCTCTACTCCATATGAGATATGGAAATGTAGGAAACCAGAATTTAAACATGTTAAAGTCTGGAGTTGTCCTGCTCATGTAAAGAGGCATGATCCAGACAAGCTGGAATCACGAATTGATAAATGCAGGTTTGTGGGATATCCAAAGGAAACCTTTGGATACTATTTTTTCCTTCCTGGTGGACAAAAGGTGTTTGTCACCAGGAAAGCTGTCTTCCTGGAAGAGGAATACCTTCTCCAGGAGAACAGTGGGAGTAAAATAGTACTGGAAGAGGTTCCAGATCCCCAAATAGCTGCATTATCATCAGATGAGATATCAATTGCTGAATATGTTCAGGTACACACATATGAGCCTTGTAGATCTGGTAGATTACCTAGACTATCCGAACGATATGTGGGTCATATTGCTGAAGGTGAGTCTAAGGTAGAATATAATGAGGATGATGATCCTAAAACCTACCAGGAGGCCATAGAAGGTCCAGAAGCCGGGAAATGGCGAGAGGCCATGAACTCAGAAATCCAATCCATGTACACCAACCAAGTTTGGAACTTGGAGGACTTGCCCAAGGGTATTGTACCCATTGGTTGCAAATGGATCTTTAAGAGAAAGATCGGTGCTGATGGACGGATCGACACTTATAAGTAAAGGTTGGTGGTAAAAGGATATCGTCAAAGGCAAGGAATTGACTATAACGAGACTTTCTCACCAGTTGTCATGATAAAGTCGATCAGAGTTCTACTCACCATTGCTGCACATTTTGATTATGAAATTTGGCAGATGGATGTGAAGACTGCCTTCCTCAATGGTAACCTTGAGGAAGAGGTGTATATGATACAACCAGAAGGTTTCACATCTAAAGAATTTCCAGATAAAGTGTGCAAGCTTCAGAGGTCCATTTATGGACTGAAGCAGGCTTCCCGGAGCTGGAACATAAGATTTGACGAGGCTGTCAAGTCTTATGACTTCATTAATAATGAAGATGAGCCTTGTGTGTACAAGAAGACCAGTGAGAGTGCAGTCACTTTCCTAATTCTTTACGTAGATGACATACTACTCATTGGGAATGATGTAGCTATGATGTCATCAGTAAAGATTTGGCTGTCGAAAATCTTCTCCATAAAGGATTTGGGAGAAGCATCCTACGTATTGGGAATACGGATCTATAGAGATAGATCAAAGAGGATGCTTGAAATGACCCACTCCTTGTACATAGATATCATAGTCAAAAGGTTTGGCATGAAAAATTCTAAGAGAGGTCTCATACCGATGACACATGGAATTAGTCTCTCAAAGGAGCAGTCTCCTAAGACTCCTAATGAGAGGGCATTCATGAATAGAATATCCTATGCCTCTGCCATAGGATCTATCATGTATGCCATGCTATGTACACGGCCTGATGTTGCATTTGCTCTAAGTGTTACGAGCAGATTTCAGGCTGATCCAAGCGAAGAGCACTGGAAGGCAGTGAAATGTATCCTTAAGTACTTGAGAAGAACAAAGGATATGTTTCTTGTCTATGGAGGAGGTGACTTGAAACTACGAGGCTTCACTGACTCGAGTTTCCAGTCAGATCCAGATGATAGCAAGTCTACATCTGGATTCGTGTTTACTTTGAATGGAGGCGCAGTGTGTTAGAAGAGTTCCAAGCAAGTAACCACTGAAGGTTCGACGACTAAAGCTGAACACATCACTGTAGCTAAAGCTTTCAAGGAAGTAGTATGGTTGAAGAAGTTCATCACCGACCTTGACAGAGTTCCATGTATCCTTGATCATGTTCCACTGTTGTGCGACAACAATGGGACTATTGCACAAGTGAAAGAGCTGTGGTCTCATCAGAAATCGAAAGATATTCTGAGGCGCTTTCATCTTATCCAGAGGAGATGTAGTAGTGGAAAGAGTTCCATCCGTCGACAACGTAGCAGATCCAGTGACAAAGCCATTGGCTCAAATTGTGTTTGAGCGTCACCTAGACTCTATAGGCTTATTGTATAAAGGTTACTGGCTTTAGTCCAAGTGGGAGATTGTTAATTTTAAGTGGCCTACAAGCCAATCTGACTATGTAAATCTCGTTCATTTATTAATGTAATGGCATAATATTCATTATGTGTAAATCGCATTAATTATCGTTTCATAATGAAGTCCGTGAATATGTGCTATAGTGATCAGATTATGATGGGATCATACTAATGAGACTGATCAATTAAACACACATATTCTTAATCGTTCCTAGTCGGAGGATATCTGAGAAGAACATCGGATATCCGGTTAGACTAGTACAAATTACTCCTGCTCATACGATGAAGGTGACTGATCTCATAAGTCACTTGTGTGTAAACACTAAGGCGAATCTGTAGGTGCTCATTGGAGAATGAGTTCACTGAACTGATCCGACTGAATCGCTGGATGGTATTGTACCTCACTGTCAACCAGCTTGATTCTATTGTCGCAGTTGCATGAATGGTTCTCGGACTTGAGACACCAAGGACACCTTGTCGGTGGACTTCTGTGCTTTGACCTTGGTTTACAAATCTCTAGCCACGGGATTCTAAAACGCCAAGGATTGGGTACAGCGGAATACCGTCGAAGGGAATTGTGTGTCAATAAGGAATCATTTGCTCTCGGTACTTAGAGAGAGAATGCTCTAGGAAGGATGCATGGAAGTCCTTGGCCAGGGCGGACGATAATATCGGGAAAGGAGTTTTTGATATTCATCAGTGGCATCCAATCCAAGTGAGTCGACCGGTTAGGGTTTGACAGCACGCCATACCCTGAGTTGACTCGAGAGCATTGTACTAATGAAAGATTATATTCACGCGGTAACTGTCGGTGGAAAGGTTCCAAGAGTGGGTTACTTAACCCTAATACCTTCTGGGTTCACGCGGTGTTGCTTGGCACCCAACGTGATCGGAGGCCCAGTCGAATTTGATGTGCGACATCAATTCGATTGATTAATTAATTAATAAAGGGTTATTAATTGATTAATAAAGCCAGTGAGGAGTCACTAGGCTTGTTGGGCCATTAACTGGCCTGGTATTTGGGCCTAGAGGGTCACACGCAAATGATTCTCAAGGCGATGGATAAATAAGTGGGTTTTATACAAACCGAGGGTTTTTATGAAAATTGCGCGGTTAGTATAAAACATAGCGAACAGGCTGAGCAGGCCAAGCTGCTGTCAACCCTAGCCACCCCTCCTCTGTTTCTCTCTCTCTCTGGTGTCCAGACATATCCAGATCTGCTCCGCCGCTTCTCCAAATCCCGTTCGACGGGAAATCGTCCGCGCATTGCGGCGATCATTGCGGCAACCGGCGGAGGTCTCGTGGGCTGCGAAGAACGAGGAACGTGAGGATATCCATCGCGAGGAGGATCGCGTGGACTTCGCTGAGGCCGGGCGCTTGCGCGGCTTGCGGTGTCGCATCGACGGAACCGAACGATTGCGGATTCGAATCTGCACACGGTGAGAACTTCAATTATCCGATAATCATTTTTAGTTTTTCGAAACGGGAAAACGGATCGTTGTTTTATTTTATTTTCCACTGCGTGAGCGATCCGGAGAAACCCGTGAAAACCCAACAGTGGTATCAGAGCCAGGTTCCACTATTTCTCGTCCCATTTCGATCTCCGAAATTAATTTTTTCTTGATTTATTCCATGCTTGAATTCGACTATTTTGCAAGAACTGCGTTCATACGATGAACACTAACAATTTGATTGTTTTATTTCTGCAAAATTTGATTTTTTTTTTTTTTTTGGGTTTTCATGTTCTTCATGTGATGAAGAACTAGGGTCAATGGAGGCTTCGATCGAACATCCCCATGTGATGGGGAAGTAAGCCGGGGGTCCTGGTATGACCAGGCACCTCGCCGGTCATCACCGGCGCCGGAGTGGCCATGAGGGGTGCGAATCAGACCCTTATTCTTCCTTTTACACTCGGTTTTGAAAATAGGAAATAAGGGGCATGAAAACAAGATTTTTGGGCATCGGTTGCATCTCTAAGATGCCCTCGCCGGCGCCGAGGGTACCCGCCGGCGCTGGGGGGTCACCGGCGTGGCCGGCCGGCGCCGGGGGCCCTGCCGCCAGGCGGCGCCACGTTGGCCAGCCGCCGGCCACCAACCTGCAGGCCCTTTTAGGGTTTCAGGTTTGGGGCTCGTCGGGTTGCAGGTGGAGGAAGGCCGATCCGACCGGTGTTTGGGGTAGCCCTGGCGGGCCGGTCCGGCCAGCAACGCCCCTGGCCGAACCGGGCCCGAGCCCAGGGCCTGCAAGGCCCGAGCCCACTCGGCCCTAATGGGCTCAGCCCTAATTAGACCCTTATTTGCCCTCAAATAAACCCTATTGAAGCCCTTTATTCCTTATTTGCCCATTTAATAAAATTAAAATTATATTTTAATTTAATTCAAAACTGTTTTGGATTTTAAATTATTATCTAATTTCATTTTATTTATTTGGGCATAATGATATTATATCATGTTAATTAACAATTAGCTCTAATCAATTAAAGTTAATTGTTAGATTAAATGTTAATCTAATAATTAATTTTGATTTAACCAATTTAAATGTTAAATTAGTTATTAATAGTTATTAGTCTAATTGTTAGATTATTAACTATTATCTCAGCTAATTGTTAATTAATATTCGAGTTAGTTATTAATTTAATTGTTAAATTAATAATTAACTTAAATGACTAATTTAAATGTTAAATTAGTAGTTCTTAATTAATTTTGTTGGACTAGTCTAAGAGTTAGATTAGTTATTAATACTCTAATTGTTAGATTATTAATGGGGTTTAATCTAAGTGTTAGATTATTAGAATTGTTAGATTATTAATGGGGTTTAATCTAAGTGTTAGATTATTAGAATTGTTCTAATTGGCATGGAATAATATGGAATTATTAATTCGGAGTCTGTGCGCTTGTGATGTGTGTTTATTGTTTTTAAATTTTGATTTAATTGCACGTTAAGTTAATAAAATGAGCTTTCGAAATTCAAATACCAATTTTGATTGGATCCCATGCTTTTTGAAAGCCAAAATTATATATTTTGAAAACTCTTTTATTTTAGCCATGTGATGCGCTAAATCATGTGTGGGATGTTTAAAACAAACCATGGTCATGGATATGAACTTATTTAATAGTTCATGAGATGAATGATGTGTTTGTGTGGATCGTGAATGAATGATGGATGTTTATTAATTATTAAAAAATAGAGATCTGCGTATCTCTCCCTCTCTCATTCTTTGATGTATTTCTACATCCCCCTCTCTTGTACTCGCCATAAGGCTCTCTTCTAATTACATGTAATTCTAGAATTAATGTAATATGATCGAGGCAACCGAGGAAGGAGCGAGGGCGATCTACAGCTGCAACCAGGAAGGCGAAAAGATGGAGATCTCTTGCCTATGTGTTTGCAGGATATCTAATACACTTGTTGTGTTAGATTATGTGTGCGTTTGACTGTTGGCTCCAGTCAAACCCACTGTGCTATCCATGACCACACTAATGACATGTATGAGATGCATTGTTTTCTTTTGATTATGAATCAAAGCAGGTATAGTATTTAGTAAATATATACAATATATTTATATATTATCACATAGGAGAGACTGAGATAAAAGTTATCTAAATACCCTCAGAAAAACTCTAAGCCGTAACGCGAGTAGTTAAGAACTTACCGCGTGGTCCACCATCATTATAGTCATAGGATTCGAATCACTTTAGGCAGGATTGTTGTGCTATCCACAAGGCTTGTTTAATTGGGAGGAGAAACTGTGGCTATGGCATTAGATGCCTATATGATCGGGGTAGAGGAACCATGTAGCTTTGTTGTGCTATCCACAAGGGCTGCATGCAAATCTATGCTCGTCGCGTAACGATGGTTAGCTTAGACCAGAATTAGTGGTTTGTTGTGCTATCCACAAGGCCATTAAATCTCTGGGGACCGAAGCTATGATCAGATATTGCAAGGAGTTGCAAGTCCCATGAGTTGGGTGCTCTCTGATTGTATTACAGTTTGTTGTGCTATCCACAAGGCTGTAGTGCAAGTCATTGAGATTCTGATCCCCACTAGGAGACTGTCGGCATCTCCCGTTCTGTATAATTGGGGGTTATATAGTCCGTCGAAAGTTAGTGGAAGTTAAACTTGAACAAAAGACCATGTCTTGTTTTAAAATTAATAATTGAACATCTTCTAAATAGATTTTACTTATCTCCTGTAGGGAATTATGTCGTCGAATAACCCACTCCACGGCATACTTGATGCCCTTTTGACTTACCTGATCTACCCGGATTGGTTCAGAAACCTGAAGAATGTCTTCAGATCTGAGCACATTGATTTTGTCTCTGGAGCTGATCCTCCTGCTGAATCGGCATTGGATGCCCCTGAAGCAGAGATGACAGCTAACGATAAAGGATCGAAGGATAAAGGCAAAAGAGTAGTGAAGGGTGACTGCTTCTACTATAAGCAGTATGGTCACTAGAAGAGGAACTGCAAGGAGTTCCTTAATAATAAAGCTCATACGAAGGTGAAGTTGTCTGAAGCTTCAGATGTCTATATGATAGATATCAACTTGTTAGTTAGAGATTCCACATCTTGGGTATTAGATACCGGATGTGCTTCTCATATATGCCATGATGTACAGATACTGACAAGTAAGCGCAAGCTGAGACAAGGTGAGGTGGAATTGAGGCTAGGAAATGGCGCAAAAGTTGCAGCGATTGCTGTTGGGACAGCAAACCTCAGGCTTCTATCAGGAGACGCCTTACTTTTAGAAGATTGTTATTATGTTCTTAGCATAATAAAGAACATCATATCGGTGTCTTGTTTGGACAAGATAAGATATAGGTTGACTATTGAAAATAGAAGTTGTTCGATTTATTATGGTAATAAATCAATAGCTTCGGCAACTTTAGTCAACGGTCTATATATCTTAGATGTTTCTTATTACAATCTTCAAATTGATAAAGCTCTTAAGAAGAGCAAGAATTGTGTGAATCAAGCCTACATGTGGCATTGTAGCCTTGGGCACATTGGCGAAAGCAGGTTGCAAAAGTTGCATTAGCATGGTTATTTAACAGCATTCGATTATAAATCGTTTGCTGTTAGTTTTAGGTGGCCTACAAGCCAATCTGACTATGTAAATCTCGTTCATTTATTAATAAAATGGCATAATATTCATTATGTGTAAATCGCATTAATTATCGTTTCATAATGAAGTCCGTGAATATGTGCTATAGTGATCAGATTATGATGAGATCATACTAATGAGACTGATCACTTAAACACACATATTCTTAATTGTTCCTAGTCGGAGGATATCCGAGAAGGACATCGGATATCCGGTTAGACTAGTACAGATTACTCCTGCTCATATGATGAGGGTGACTGATCTCATAAGTCACTTGTGTGGAGACACAAAGGCGAATCTGTAGATGCTCATTGGAGAATGAGTTCACTGAACTGATCTGACTGAATCGCTGGATGGTATTGTACCTCACTGTAAACCAGTTTGATTCTATTGTCGCAGTTGCGTGGATGGTCCTCGGACCTAAGACACCAAGGACACCTTGGCGGTAGACTTCTGTACTTTGACCATGGTTTACGAATCTCTAGCCACAGGATTCTAATACGCCAAGGATTGGGTACAGCGGAATACCATCGAAGGGAATTGTGTGTCAACAAGGAATCATTCGCTCTTGGTACTTAGAGAGAGAATGCTATAGGAAGGATGCGCGAAAGTCCCTGGCCAGGGCGGACGATAATATCGGGAAAGGAGTTATCCGATATTCATCAGCGGCATCCAATCCAAGTGAGTCGACCGGTTAGGGTTTGACAGCTCGCCATACCCTGAGTTGACTTGAGAGCATTGTACGAATGAAGGATTATATCCACGCGGTAACTGTTGGCGGAAAGGTTCAAAGAGTGGGTTACTTAACCCCAAATACCTTCCGGGTTCACGCGGTGTTGCTTGGCACCCAACGTGATCGGAGGCCCGGTCGAATTCGATGTGCGACATCAATTCGATTGATTAATTGATTAATAAAGGGTTATTAATTAATTAATAAAGCCAGTGAGGAGTCACTGGGCTTGTTGGGCCATTAACTGGACTGGTACTTGGGCCTAGAGGGTCACACGCAAATGATTCTCAAAGCGATGGATAAATAAGTGGGTTTTATACAAACCGAGGGTTTTTATGAAAAAAAATGCGCGGTTAGTATAAAACATAGGGAACGGGCTGAGCAGGCCAAGCTGCTGCTAACCCTAGCCGCCCCTCCTTAGTTTCTGTCTTTCTCTGGCGTCCAGGTAGATCCAGATCTGCTCCGCCGCTTCTCCGAATCCCGTTCGACGGGAAATCGTCCGCGCGTTGCGGCGATCATTGCGGCGACCGGCAGAGGCTTCGTGGGCTGCGAAGAACGAGGAACTCGAGGATATCCGTCGCGGGGAGGATCGCGTGGACTTCGCTAGAGGTCGGGCGCTTGCACGGCTTGCGGTGTCACACCGACGGAACCGAACGGCCGCGGATTCGAATCCGCACACGGTGAGAACTTCGATAATCCGATTATCGTATTTTAGTTCTTCGAAACGGGAAAACGGATGGCTGTAAATTTTTATTTTCCGCTGCGTGAGCGATCCGAAGAAACCGAGAAATCCCAACAGTGGTATCAGAGCCAGGTTCCACTATTTCTCGTCCCGTTTCGGTTGCCGAAATTAATTTTTCTTGAGTTATTACATGCGTTTAATCCGATTAGAATAACGGAATAGTGTTCATAAGATGAACACAAATAATTTGATTATTTTTCTGTGATTTTTTGGATTTTATTTGGGATTTTTCGTGTTCTTCGTGGGACGAAGAACGGCGTGTTTACGGCGGCTTCAATCGGCTTCCCAAGCGTTGGGATGGCCGGCCGAGACTCCGGATCCATAGAGGATAGTCACCACTATCCACCGGTCACCTAAACCGCCGTCGGAGTGCCCTTGGAGGGATGCAAATTTAAGCCCTAAATCGTTTTTAAAACCCTGCAAAAATCAACGTTTTTGGGGAGGGTTTAGGATCTTGGCCGGCTCTTTTGAGGGATTCTCCGGCGACCCACCGGCGCCGGCGTGCCCACCGGCGCCGAGGCATCCCCGGCCAAGCCCTGCGGCGTCGGGGGGGGGGGGGGGGGGGGGGGGGGTGGCCGCCGGCGGCCTGCAAGCTCCAGCCACCACTTGCAATGCATTTGGGCGTCGGGCCTTTGGGGAAGAAGAACTAGGTAAGCCGCCCGGTCCCGACCCGATTGGACCGGGTCCAGCGATGGCGGTGGCCCTGGCGACCGGTCCGACCAGACAGAGCCGGGTCCAGGGGCTAGCTGAGCCAGGCCTGGGAGCCCAGGGCTCAGCCCATCCGGCTCGACCACCCCACCCTTGTTTTAATTTATTAAAACAAATTAAACCCCAGCTTTGCCCATTTAATTCATATAAAATTGGATTTTAAAATTTGAAATTCAAAATTGTTTTGAAAAATTAAAATTTTTTGGGCATAATGATTTTAATCATATTAATTAGCAATTAGATGTAATTTGATTAGAGTTAATTATTAGCATAAAGGTTAAGCTAATAATTATCTTTAATTATCTAATTTAATCGTTAAATTAGTGATTAATATTTAATAATGTAAATTTTAGATTATTATCTATTAATACATCTAATTGTTAATTAATATTAGAGTTAGTTATTAATTTAATTGTTAAATTAATAATTAACTTAAATGACTAATTTAAATGTTAAATTAGTAGTTCTTAATTAATTACTGTTAGTCATTAATTTAATAGTTAAATTAATGATTACTTTAATTATTTAATCTAGGAGTTAGATTAATTAATCTAGGGGTTTAATCTAAGTGTTAGATTATTAGAATTGTTCTAATTTGTATGGAATAATCTGGAATTATTAATTTGGAGTGTGTGCGCATGTGATGTGTATTTAATGCTTTTAAATTTAGATTTAATTGCATGTTAAGTTAATAAAATGAGTTTTCGAAATTCAAATACTAATTTTGATTGGATCCCAGCTTTCTGAAAGCCAAAAATTATTTATTTTCAAAAACTCATTTGTTTTAGCCATGTGATGCGCTGAATCATGTGTGGGATGTTTAAAACACACCGTGGTAATGGATATGCACTTAATTTATTATTTATGTGATGAATGGATTGTGTGGATCGTGGATGTATGTTTGATTATTAATTGTTAATAAATAGAGGTCTGCGCACCTCTCTCTCTCATACTCCGATGTATTTCTACCTCCCTCTCTCTCTTGTACTCGCCATAAGGTCTTCTTCAATTTACTTATAAATTCTAGAATTTAAATGTAATATGATCGAGGCAACCGAGGAAGGAGGGAGGACGATCCACAGCTGCAACCAGGAAGGCAAAAAGATGGAGATCTCTTGCCTATGTGATTGCATGATATCTAATGTAAATGTTATGATTAGATTGTGTGTGCGTTTGACTGTTGGCTCCAGTCAAACCCACTATGCTATCCATGACCACACTAATGACATGTATGAGATGCATTGATTTCTTTTGATTATGAATCAAAGCAGGTTATAGTATTTACTAAATATATACGATATATTTATATACTATCACCTAGGAGAGACCAAGATAAAAGTTATCTAAATACCCTCATATAAACTCTAAGCCGTAACGCGAGTAGTTGAGAACTTACCGCGTGGTCCACCATCGTTATAGTCATTTGATTCGAATCACTTTAGGCAGGTTTGTTGTGCTATCCACAAGGCCTACTTAATTGGGAGGAGAAACTGTGGCTATGGCATTAGATGCCTATAGATCGGGATAGAGGAACCATGTAGCTTTGTTGTGCTATCCACAAGGGCTGCATGCAAATCTATGCTCGTCACGTAATGATGGTTAACTTAGACCAGAATTAGTGGTTTGTTGTGCTATCCACAAGGCCATTAAATCTCTAGGGACCGAAGCTATGATCATATATTGCAAGGAGTTGCAAGTCCCATGAGTTGGGTGCTCTTTGATTGTATTACAGTTTGTTGTGATATCCACAAGGCTGTAGTGCAAGTCATTGAGATTATGATCCCCACTAGGAGACTGTCGGCGTCTCCCGTTCTGTATAACTGAGGGTTATACAGTCCGTCGAAAATTAGTGGGAGTTAAACTTGAACAAAAGACCATGTCTTGTTTTAAATTTTAATGATTGAACATTTGCTAAGTAGATTTTACTTATCTCCTGTAGGGAATTATGTCGTCGAATCACTCACTCCGTGGCATAATTGATGCCCTTTTGACTTACCTGATCTACTCAGATTGATTCAGAAACCTGAAGAATGTCTTCAGATCTGAGCACATTGACTTTGTCCCTAGAGCTGATCTTCCTGCTGAATCGGCATTGGATGCCCCTGAAGTAGAGATGACAGCTAACGATAAAGGATCGAAGGACAAAGGTAAAAGAGTAGTGAAGGGTGACTGCTTCTACTATAAGCAGTATGGTCACTGGAAGAGGAACTGCAAGGAGTTCCTTCATGATAAAGCTCATGGAAAGGTGAAGCTATCTGAAGCTTCAGATATCTATATGATAGATATCAACTTGTCGGTTAGAGATTCTATATCTTGGGTATTAGATACTGGATGTGCTTCTCATATCTGCCATGATGTGCAGATGCTGACAAGTAAGCGTAAGCTGAGACAAGGTGAGGTGGAATTGAGGCTAGGAAACGGCGCAAAAGTTGCGGTGATTGCTGTTGGGACAGCAAACCTCAAGCTTCCATCGGGAGACATCTTATTATTAGAAGATTGTTATTATGTTCCTAGCATAATAAAGAACATCATATCAATATCTTGTTTGGACAAGATAAGATATAGGTTGACTATTGAGAATAGAAGTTGTTCGATTTATTATGATAATAAATCAATAGCTTCGACATCATTAGTCAACGGTCTATATCTATTAGATGTTTTTTATTACAATCTTCAAATTGATAATGCTCTTAAAAAGAGCAAGAATTGTGTGAACCAGGCCTACATGTGGCATTGTAGACTGGGGCACATTGGCGAAAGCAGGTTGCAAAAGTTGCACAAGCATGGTTACTAAACAACATTCGATTATGAATCGTTTGCAACATGCGAGTCCTGCCTTATGGGAAAGATGGCAAAATCTCCATTTACTGAACATGGAGAACGTGCCAAGGACATTTTGGAACTAATACATTCGGATGTATGTGGTCCCGTATCTATCCAAGCCAAAGGTGGCTTTTCATACTTCATCACGTTCACCGATGATTTCTCAAAATTCGGCTATGTGTACTTAATGAAGTACAAGTCGGAAGCATTTGAGAAGTTCAAGGAGTTCAAGAATGAGGTAGAGAAGCAGTTAGGAAAGAGTATTAAAGCTCTTCGATCAGATCGAGGAGGAGAATACTTGAGTACTAATTTCACACAATTCTTAAAGGATAATGGTATCCTTTCTCAGCTGACCCCTCCATATACACCACAGATGAATGGTGTATCAGAAAGGAGGAATCGCACCTTGTTGGACATGGTGCGATCCATGATGAGCTTTTCAGATTTACTAGTGTCCCTCTGGGGGTATGCTCTAGAGTCAGCGGCATACTTACTGAACAGAGTACCCAGCAAATCTATGGCCTCTACTTCATATGAGATATGGAAAGGTAGGAAACCAGAATTTAAACATGTTAAAGTCTGGGGTTGTCCTGCTCATGTAAAGAGTCATGATTCAGACAAGCTGGAATCACGAACTGATAAATGCAGGTTTGTGGGATATCCAAAGGAAACCTTTGGATACTATTTCTACCATCTTGGTGAACAAAAGGTGTTTGTCGCCAGGAAAGTTGTCTTCTTGGAAGAGGAATACCTTCTGTCGGAGGACTGTGGGAGTAAAATAGTACTCGAAGAAGTTCCAGATCCCCAAACAGCTACATTATCATCAGATGAGATATCAGTTCCTGAACCTGTTCAGGTATACACAGATGAGCCTCGTAGATCTGGTAGAATACCTAGACTACCCGAACGATATGTGGGACATATTGCTAAAGGTGAGTCCAAGGTGGAATATAATGAGGATGATGATCCTAAAACCTACCAGGAGGCCATATAAGGCCCAGAAGCCGGGAAATGGCGAGAAGCCATGAACTCTGAAATCCAGTCCATATACACCAACCAAGTTTGGAACTTGGAAGACTTGCCCGAGGGTATTGTACCCATCAGTCAAGTAGATCTTTAAGAGAAAGATCGGTGCTGATGGACGGATCGACACTTATAAGGCAAGGTTGGTGGCAAAGGGATATCGTCAAAGGCAAAGAATTGACTATGACGAGACTTTCTCACCAGTTGCCATGATAAAGTCGATCAGAGTTCTACTCGCCATTGCTTCACATTTTGATTATGAAATCTGGCAGATGGATGTGAAGACTGCCTTCCTCAATGGTAACCTTGAGGAGGAGGTGTATATGATACAACCAGAAGATTTCATATCCAAAGAATCTCCAGACAAAGTGTGCAAGTTTTAGAGGTCCATTTATGGACTGAAGCAGGCTTCCCAGAGCTGGAACATAAGATTTGACAAGGCTGTCAAGTCTTATGACTTCATCAAGAATGAAGATGAGCCTTGTGTGTACAAGAAGACCAGTGGGAGTGCAGTCACTTTTCTAGTTTTTTACGTAGATGACATACTACTCATTGGGAATGATGTAGCTATGATGTCATCAGTAAAGATCTGGCTGTCGAAAAACTTCTCCATAAAAAATTTGGGAGAAGCATCCTACGTATTGGGAATACGGATCTATAGAGATAGATCAAAGAGGATGCTTGGAATGACCCAATCCTTGTACATAGATACCATAATCAAAAAGTTTGGCATGGAAATTCCAAGAGAGGTTTCATACCGATGAAACATGGAATTAGTCTCTCAAAGGAGCAATCTCCTAAAACTCTTGATGAGAGGG
The DNA here is from genome assembly GCA_030544215.1 of Zantedeschia hybrid cultivar. Classification (NCBI taxonomy): domain Eukaryota; kingdom Viridiplantae; phylum Streptophyta; class Magnoliopsida; order Alismatales; family Araceae; genus Zantedeschia; species Zantedeschia hybrid cultivar. The sequence goes on along the minus strand of JARZZO010000011.1, from coordinate 38,987,068 downwards.
CATTCATGGATAGAATACCCTATGCCTCTGCCATAGGATCTATCTTGTATGCCATGCTATGTACACGGCCTAATATTGCATTTGCTCTAAGTGTTACGAGCAGATTTCAGGCTGATCCAGGCGAAGAGCACTGGAAGGCAGTGAAATGTATCCTTAAGTACTTGAGAAGAACTAAGGATATGTTTCTTGTCTATGGAGGAGGTGAGTTGAAACTGCGAGGCTTTACTGACTCGAGTTTCCAGTCATATCCGGATGATAGTAAGTCAACATCCGGATTCGTGTTTACTTTGAACGGAGGCGCAGTGTGCTGGAAGAGTTCCAAGCAAGTAACCACTGCAGATTCGACGACTGAAGCTGAGTACATTGCTGTAGCTGAAGCCGCCAAAGAAGCAGTGTGGTTGAAGAAATTCATCACCGACCTCGGCGTAGTTCCCAGCATCTCTGAGCCCGTTCCACTGTTGTCTGACAACAATGGAGCCATTGTGCAAGCGAAAGAGCCACGGTCTCATCAGAAATCGAAGCATATTCTGAGGCACTTTCACCTTATCAAAGAGATCATATCCAGAGGAGATGTAGTAGTGGAAAGAGTTCCATCCGTCGACAATGTAGCAGATCCACTGACAAAGCCGTTGGCTCAAATTGTGTTTGAGCGTCACCTAGAGTCTGTGGGCTTATTGTATAAAGGTGATTGGCTTTAGTCCAAGTGGGAGATTGTTAGTTTTAGGTGGCCTACAAGCCAATCTGACTATGTAAATCTCGTTCATTTATTAATAAAATGGCATAAGATTCATTATGTGTAAATCGCATTAATTATCGTTTCATAATGAAGTCCGTGAATATGTGCTATAGTGATCAGATTATGATGAGATCATACTAATGAGACTGATCACTTAAACACACATATTCTTAATTGTTCCTAGTCGGAGGATATCCGAGAAGGACATCAGATATCCGGTTAGACTAGTACAGATTACTCCTGCTCATATGATGAGGGTGACTGATCTCATAAGTCACTTGTGTGGAGACACTAAGGCGAATCTGTAGGTGCTTATTGGAGAATGAGTTCACCGAACTGATCCGACTAGTACCTCTCTGTCAACCAGCTTGATTCTATTGTCACAGTTGCGTGGATGGTCCTCGGACCTGAGACACCAAGGACACCTTGTCGGTGGACTTCTGTGCTTTGACCTTGGTTTACGAATCTCTAGCCACGGGATTCTAATACGCCAAGGATTGGGTACAGCGGAATACCCTCGAAGGGAATTGCGTGTCAATAAGGAATCATTTGCTCTCGGTACTTAGAGAGAGAATGCTCTAGGAAGGATGCATGGAAGTCCCTGGCAGGGCAGACGATAATATCAGGAAAGGAGTTTTTCGATATTCATCAGTGGCATCCAATCCAAGGGAGTCGACCGGTTAGGGTTTGATAGCACGTCATACCCAGAGTTGACTCGAGAGCATTGTACGAATGAAGGATTATATCCACGCGGTAACTATCGGCGGAAAGGTTCCAAGAGTGGGTTACTTAACCCCAATACCTTCCGGGTTCACACGGCGTTGCTTGGCACCCAATGTGATCGGAGGCCCAGTCGAATTCGATGTGCAACATCAATTCGATTGATTAATTAATTAATAAAGGGTTATTAATTGATTAATAAAGCCAGTGAGGAGTTACTAGGATTGTTGGGCCACTAACTGGACTAGTACTTGGGCCTAGAGAGTCACACGCAAATGATTCTCAAGGCGATGGATAAATAAGTGGGTTTTATACAAACCGGGGGTTTTTATGAAAAAAAACGCGCGGTTAGTATAAAACATAGCGAACGGGCTGAGCAGGCCAAGCTGCTCCTAACCCTAGCTGCCCTTCCTCAATTTCATCTTTCTCTGGCGTCCAGGCAGATCTAGATCTGCTCCGCCGCTTCTCCGAATCCCGTTCAACGGGAAATCGTCCGCGCGTTGCGGCGACCGGCGGAGGCTTCGTGGGCTGCGAAGAACGAGGATATCCGTCGCGGGGAGGATCGCGTGGACTTCGCTAGAGGCCGGGCGCTTGCGCGGCTTGCGGTGTCACACCGACGGAACCGAACGGCCACGGATTCGAATCCGCACACGGTGAGAACTTCGATAATCTGATTATCGTACTTTAGTTCTTCGAAACGGGAAAACGGATCGCTGTAAATTTTTATTTTCCGCTACATGAGCGATCCGGAGAAATCGAGAAATCCCAACATTTGCAACATGTGAATCATGCCCTATGGGAAAGATGGCAAGATCTCAATTTACTGGACATGGAGAACGTGCCAAGGACATTCTGGAACTAATACATTTGGATGTATGTGGTCCCATGTCCACCCAAGCCAAAGGTAGCTTTTCATACTTCATCACGTTCACCGATGACTTCTCAAGATTGGGCTATGTGTACTTAATGAAGTACAAGTCGGAAGCATTTGAGAAGTTCAAGGAGTTCAAGAATGAGGCAGAGAAGCAGTTAGGAAAGAGTATTAAAGCTCTTCGATCAGATCGAGGAGGAGAATACTTGAGTACTAATTTCACACAATTCTTAAAGGATAATGGTATCCTTTCTCAGCTGACCCCTCCATATACACCACAGATGAATGGTGTATCAGAAAGGAGGAATCGCACCTTGTTGAACATGGTGCGATCCATGATGAGCTTTTCGGGATTACCAGTGTCCCTCTGGCAGTATGCTCTAGAGTTAGCAGCATACCTACTGAACAGAGTACTTAGCAAGTCTGTGGCCTCTACTCAATATGAGATATGGAAAGGTAGGAAACCATAATTTAAACATGTTAAAGTCTGGGGTTGCCCTGCTCATGTAAAGAGGCATGATCCAAACAAGCTGGAATCACGAACTGATAAATGCAGGTTTGTGGGATATCCAAAGGAAACCTTTGGATACTATTTTTTACCATCCTGGTGAATAATAGGTATTTGTCGCCAGGAAAGCTGTCTTCCTGGAAGAGGAATACCTTCTCCAGGAGAACAGTGAGAGTAAAGTAGTACTGGAAGAGGTTCTAGATCCCCAAACAGCTGCATTATCATCAGATGAGATATCAGTTCCTGAATCTGTTCAGGTACACACACATGAGCCTCGTAGATCTGGTAGATTACCTAGACTACCCGAAGGATATGTGGGACATATCGCTGAAGGTGAGTCTAAAGTAGAATATAATGAGGATGATGATCCTAAAACCTACTAGGAGGCCATAGAAGGTCCAGAAGTTGGGAAATGGCGAGAAGCCATGAACTCAAAAATCCAGTCCATGTACACCAACCAAGTTTGGAACTTGGAGGAGTTGTCCGAAGGTATTGTACCCATCGGTTGCAAGTGGACCTTTAAGAGAAAGATCGGTGCTGATGGACGGATCGACACTTATAAGGCAAGGTTGGTGGCAAAAGGATATCGTCAAAGGCAAGGAATTGACTATGACGAGACTTTCTCACCAGTTGCCATGATAAAGTCAATCAGAGTTCTACTCGCCATTGCTGCACATTTTGATTATGAAATATGGCAGATAGATGTGAAGACTGCCTTCCTCAATGGTAAGCTTGAGGAACAGGTGTATATGATACAACCAGAAGGTCTCACATCCAAAGAATTTCCAGATAAAGTGTGCAAGCTTCAGAGGTCCATTTATGGATTGAAGCAAGCTTCCCGAAGCTGGAACATGAGATTTGACGAGGCTGTCAAGTTTTATGACTTCATTAAGAATGAATATGAGCCTTGTGTGTACAAGAAGACCAATGGGAGCACAGTCACCTTCTTAGTTCTTTACATAGGCGACATACTACTCATTGGGAATGATGTAGCTATGATGTCATCAGTAAAGATCTGGCTATCGAAAAACTTCTCCATGAAGGATTTGGGAGAAGCATCCTACGTATTGGGAATACGGATCTATAGAGATAGATCAAAGAGGATGCTTGGAATGACCCAATCCTTGTACATAGATACCATAGTCAAAAGGTTTGGCATGAAAAATTCCAAGAAAGGTCTCATACCAATGAAACATGAAATTAGTCTCTCAAAGGAGCAGTCTCCTACGACTCCTGATGAGAGGGCATTCATGGATAGAATACCCTATGCCTCTGCAATAGGATCTATCATGTATGCCATGCTACGTACACAGCATGATGTTGCATTTTCTCTAAGTGTTATGAGCAGATTTCAGACTGATCCAAGCGAAGAGCACTGGAAGGCAGTGAAATGTATCCTTAAGTACTTGAGAAGAACTAAGGATATGTTTCTTGTCTATGGAGGAGGTGACTTGAAACTACGAGGCTTTACTGACTCGAGTTTCCAGTCAGATCCAGATGATAGCAAGTCTACATCTGGATTCGTGTTTACGTTGAACGAAGGCGCAGTGTGCTGGAAGAGTTCCAAGCAAGTAACCACTGCTAATTCGATGACTGAAGCTGAATACATCGCTGCAGTTGAAGCCGTCAAGGAAATAGTGTGGTTGAAGAAGTTCATCACCGACCTTGACATAGTTCCCGGTATCCTTGATCATGTTCTGCTGTTGTGCGACAACAATGGGACTATTGCACAAGTGAAAAAGCCGTAGTCTCATCAAAAATCGAAAGATGTTCTGAGGCGCTTTCATCTTATCAGAGAGATCATATCCAGAGGAGATGTAGTAGTGGAAAGAGTTCCATTCGTCGACAATGTAGCAGATCCACTGACAAAGCCGTTGGTTCAAATTGTGTTTGAGCGTCACCTATAGTCTATAGGCTTATTGTATAAAGGTGATTGGCTTTACTCCAAGTGGGAGATTGTTAGTTTTAGGTGGCCTACAAGCCAATCGGACTATGTAAATATCGTTCATTTATTAATATAATGGCATAATATTCATTATGTGTAAATCGCATTAATTCTTGTTTCATAATGAAGTCTGTGAATATGTGCTATAGTGATCAGATTATGATGATATCATACTAATGAGACTAATCATTTAAACACACATATTCATAATTGTTCCTAGTCGGAAGATATCCGAGAAGGACGTCGGATATCCAGTTAGACTAGTACAGATTACTCTTGCTCATATGATGAGGGTGACTGATCTCATAAGTCACTTGTGTGGAGACACTAAGGCGAATCTGTAGGTGCTCATTGAAGAATGAGTTCACCGAACTGATCCGACTAAATCGATGGATGGTATTGTACCTCTCTGTCAACCAGCTTGATTCTATTGTCGCAGTTGCATGGATGGTCCTCGGACCTGAGACACCAAGGACACCTTGTCGGTTGACTTCTGTGCTTTGACCTTGGTTTACGAATCTCTAGCCACGGGATTTTAATACGCCAAGGATTGGGTACAACGGAATACCCTCGAAGGGAATTGTGTGTCAATAAGGAATCATTTGCTCTCGGTACTTAGAGAGAGAATGCTCTAGGAAGGATGCATGGAAGTCCCTGGCCAGGGCGGACGATAATATCGGGAAAGGAGTTTTTCGATATTCATCAGCGGCATCCAATCCAAGGGAGTCAACCGGTTAGGGTTTGATAGCACGTCATACCCAGAGTTGACTCGAGAGCATTGTACGAATGAAGGATTATATCCACGCGGTAACTATCGGCGGAAAGATTCCAAGAGTGGGTTACTTAACCCCAATACCTTCCGAATTCACGCGGCGTTGCTTGGCACCCAATGTGATCGGAGGCCCAGTCGAATTCGATGTGCGACATCAATTCGATTGATTAATTAATTAATAAAGGGTTATTAATTGATTAATAAAGCCAGTGAGGAGTTACTGGGCTTGTTGGGCCATTAACTGGACTGGTACTTGGGCCTAGAGAGTCACACGCAAATGATTCTCAAGGCGATGGATAAATAAGTGGGTTTTATACAAACCGAGGGTTTTTATGAAAAATCGCACGGTTAGTATAAAACATAGTGAACGGGCTGAGCAGGCCAAGCTGATACCAACCCTAGCCGCCCCTCCTCTGTTTCTCTCTCTCTCTGCCGCTTCTCCAAATCCCGTTCGACGGGAAATCGTCCGCGCGTTGCGGTGATCGTTGCGGCGACCGGCGGAGGTCTCGTGGGCTGCGAAGAACGAGGAACGTGAGGATATCCGTCGCGAGGAGGATTGCGTGGACTTCGCTAGAGGTCGGGCACTTGCACGGCTTGCGGTGTCGCACCGACGGAACCGAACGATTGCAGATTCGAATCCGCACACGGTGAGAACTTTGATTATCCGATAATCATTTTTAGTTTTTCGAAACGGGAAAATGGATCGCTGTTTTATTTTATTTTCCACTGCGTGAGCGATCCGGAGAAACCCGAGAAACCCAACAAAAGACACCTATGAATTATGATCGATTCAGATTGTCTACTGATTGCAAAATCAAGAGAGGATGCAAGCGAGACTAGAGCGTCAGCTAAGACGTTCTGATCTCTAGAGACATGGACAAAGATCAATTTCGTGAAAAGCTTTGAATAAGCAAAAGTGAGTTCTTGATAAGGCTTGAGTTTGGGATCAAGAGTCCGATACTTGGTTAACACTTGGCGAAGAATCAGTTTGCTATCACCCACAATCCTGAGTTTGGTGACACCATGGGAATGAGCAGCCTCGAGGCCAGCAAGGAGTGCCTCGTATTCAGCTATATTGTTGGTGACTGGAAAGTCAAGCTGAAAGGCTTGTGGAATGGTGACACCTTCATGTGATAACAGAACAATGCCGATCCCCTTTCTATGGGAATTCAGAGCTCCGTCAAAATGCAGAGTCCACATATCATCTTTGAGTTGGTCTATGGACATCAATTCCTCATCCGGAAACTTAGATCGGACTGGATCAAAACGAGGAAGAGGGTGATGAGCGAGATGTTCTGCTATGGCGTAGCCTTTGATCGCTTTCTGCTGAATGTAAGTGATATCGAATTGAGATAGAAAGCTTTGCCATCGTGCTAACCTGTCAGTAAGGACAGATTTCTCAAGAAGAAACTTGATTGGATTCATCCTAGCGATGAGATGGACTTCATGGGCTAGAAAATAAGGCTTCAATTTCTAAACAACCCAGACCAATGATGCACATGTTTCTCCATCGCTGTGTATCTCTATTCAGCAGGGTTGAGAAGTTTAGAGAGATAGTAGGCTGCCCTCTCCTTTCCTTCTTCCTCTTCTTGTGCTAGGACAGCCCCCACTGCATCATCCAGGACAGAAATGTAAAGTATCAATGGTTTGCCTGGAGATGGTGGTCTCAAAACAGAAGGACTTGCCAAATAATTCTTTAATCCTTCAAATGCCTCCTGACACTTATCGTCCCAATCAAATTTGACTCTCGACTTGGTAAGCTCGTAGAACGGCTTATACCTTTGTGAGTGTTGGGAGACAAAACGGCGAATAAATTGCAACCTCCCAATTAATCCTCTTAACTCTTTCAAGTTCTTGGGAGGTGGCATCTCTCTGATAGCCTTCGCCTTTTTGGGATCGATCTCAATTCCCCATTTACTGATAATGAATCCAAGTAATTTCCCTGAGGATACCCCGAATACACATTTCTTGCGGTTCATCTTTAACTGATATTCCTTTGATCTTTCTAATACTCTTGCCAAAACTTTGGCATGCTCAGCCTTAGTCTTAGATTTTACCAGCAAGTCATCCACATACACTTCTAGATCGATATGCATCATATCGTGAAATATTGCCATCATAGCCCTTTGGTAAGTGGCTCCAACATTCTTTAATCCAAATAGTATGACGACATAGTAATATGTTCCCCAAGGTGTAGTGAATGATGTCTTTTCCTGATCTTCTTCTACTAATTTAACCTTATTATCTCCTGAAAATCCATCCATAAATGATAAAGTCTCATAGCCAGCAGTGTTATCGATGAGCACATCAATGTGAGGCAATGGAAAATCATCCTTAGGACACGTCCGATTCAAATCCCTGAAGTCAATACAAATCCTGACCTTCCCATCTTTCTTCATAACCAGGACTATGTTGACCACCCATTGCGGATAAAGGACAACTCTAATGAATTTGGCTTTATGTAATTTGTCGACCTCTTCCTTCATCTTTAGAGCCATTTGTGAGTGGAATCGCCTTAACTTCTGCTTGACCGAGCTAGCTCCATCCTTTAATGTCAACTTGTGTTCCACTAGTGATGAGTCTAACCCCGGTATATCTTCATAACTCCAGGCGAAAGTGTCCTTATAATCCTTAAGAACTTGTACCATTGCCTTCTCATCCTCTACAGAAAGATTCTTACTGACGAGGACAACCTTAGGTTCGTCTTCAGTTCTTAGATTGATTTCTTTGGTGGGCTCTTCTACGGCAGCTGAGGGTTCATCAAATCTTTTTACTCCACTGGCTTATGCCTCAGTCGCGCCCTCGTCATCTTCCTCATCTTCAACAATGGGGTCTTTTTCATGTATCAACTCATACACCCCATATCCATCATTAGCTGAATCATCGTCTGTACAGTCTTCTGGCATTTGAATAGGATTCTCTAATAGCTGAGGGATCATAGAGCAAAAAAGGCATCTATCAACTAAATCCTGGAGGTATCTATCTGGAATTCGTCTACCCTTAGACTTTCTAGACTTCCTAACTTGACTAACCTGCTTAGAACTAGACTCCCTAACTTCACTAGACTCCCTATACTGGCCTAATGAAGATGAAGCAGAATGAAAATTATGGGATACAGACGGAAATACAAGAGAATCCTCCTGATGGGAGGGGCAGAGTAGATCTAGAAGAGAATCTTGACCAAAAGACCCGCGCGATGGGGTACAATTGGACAAGTAATAAGTTTCCTCAATGAGGATCTGGGACGAATTTGTTGCCAAATTGGCATTATTTTTTGGGTAAAAGAAGAGTTTAACATAAAACAAGAATGAAGATGAATAGAAGGGGAATGAGATGAAGGAAGTGGCACTAAGGCCAAAGGATTAGGGGGATCATACAGCAGTATGTCCCAGATTAAATCATACATCCTCTCTAGATTGAGAGGAGGTTGTAGAATGAGGTCCCGTGGGGACAGAGTAATCATAACGGGCGGAGCCCGTGGAATATCTTCAATAATGACCCACGACCAAGTCGGGGTCAGGAGCAAAGTGTGAAACAAGGTGTGAAGCATGAAAACACGAGAAGGATAAGTCCCCCTCCAGAGCAGATTCGTGGTATAGCTAGCTTCATAGGGGTCATCTAGCTCCCCTTCATCAGTCTCTTCAGACAGTACTATCCTCTTGTCGAAAATAGCACCAGGCCTTTCGATCAGCTCATCTATTTGTGGCGGCCACTTAGGTTCAGATGGATCAAGGAACAGTCTATTCAATGCAATATAAATATCCCTTAAATCGAACCATCTGTACCATTCACATTTAGGGTCTTAGAATTTTCTCCTTTTCATAGGCCGCAGAGCCTCCAAGGACTGGTACCTGAGCAGTTCTGAGCAATGTCTAGCAAAGTCTCTTCTATATATATCATGGAGGTCAAAACATGAAGTAATGACCACTGTATTGTCATGACTGATTACGGGCCCCTTTACAAAATGTGTGTATAGAGTCCATGTTAGGGGGTCCCGACCTTCTTTGTGTGGTGTAGACATTGTCTCCTAGACTTTCTGGCCGCCTTCATTCTCCTCCTGCTGAACAATGTCCTGCATCATTTTTCTTGGCCTATAGCCCAGGCCGTTTCCAGGTGTCCATCGGTGGTCCTTGACGGGAGTGGTCCTACCTTGTAATTGTGTCCCCAGACCTTTTCCAGGCTGATAACCATTCTTTATCATTATTTTCCATCCAGGGGTACTCATGCACTTCCCCCTCTTTATGGCATTTAGCAGATAAGGAATAAGAGTGGCGGCCTTTAAAGGATCAGCCACTGGATGGTAGACCTGTAATACCGACAGAAAAGGTTGTCGGCCAGGTGAAGAAGTGGGCTTGGTATTCAGAGAGTGAGCAGCAGCAAGGATCGGCATGCTCGTAACTTTAATAGTTCGTCCTTTGTAGGAAAATTTGAGGCATTGATGATTCGTAGAGGGAATCGCCTCGACGGTTTTTATATAAGGACGACCCAAAATGACGTTCAGAGAAGGATCGATCTCCAGAATGTGAAATTCGACCTCGGCATGACTTACAGGGCCTAGCTCCACCTTCAAATAGACCATTCCCAAAGGGGAACAGGTGAAATTATCATATGCTGTCACAGAGATAGGGCTAGGCAGCCATTTTTCCTTGGGCACACCGCACAGTTTCAGGGTCTTCGGAGGTAAAACATTGATTGAAGCTCCTGTGTCAACCAGACATGCATCCACGGCCTTTTTGCAGATATTAACCGTAATGCTTAGAGCCATGCTTCTGGCTGCTGGCGGTGCTAGTTTTGAGACAGGGAATGAGATAGAGGGCTGATCCCCCTGAGGAACTAATTGTAAGGATCGAGACTTTCGGATCCGGTTTTCGGGTCGGACCCTGTAGTCCTAGCCCTTGTGAGGGGCGGGGGTTCTGAGTAGAATCGCGTCAGGACCTCGAGACGCGTTTTGAACGGCGTCCACCGTGGCAGACGCGTTTCAGGTTCTGCCACGTGGGCTGGCCTTGGGCCGCGTGAGTACGGCCCTGTCATGTCGTCTGAACGGCGTCCGCGTGGGACGACGCCTTTTAGACTTCGACTCTGGGTGTGTCAGAGTACGGCCCTGACAAGTCGTCTGAATGGCATCTGTGTAGGACGACGCGTTTCAGAATCTTGTCAGAGCGGCCGTCCCGTCACCTGATAGGCGTCCGTGCCTGTCAACGCGTTTTAGCTAGTTTTTGGTTAACCCCGCGAGCCCTCCTTCTTTCCCTCATTTTCTCCTACTCTCCTTCTCTCCTTCTCCTCCGGCGACCGGCGGCGACCCCTCCTCCTCCCTCTTTTCCTCCCACCATTTCGCCTCTCCCTCCACTCCATCCTCTACTTGGTTCCTACCACTACCACCTCCATTTCCACTGCGGCGTTCTACTCTCCGGACGGCGGCCGACGTCACGGTGGAGTAAGGACGACCACGGCGGTACCGGCGGCGGCGTGGGGCGAGACGGGTGGACGGCTTGAAGCTTGGAAGAGTTCGAGTGTCCGGTAGGGTGACTTTCCCCATAGCATCGTACTTAAAATCATGTTTTTCCTCGTTTATGCATGTGGTAGATCTTTGGTTTGGGGGTTAGAATAAGCATGTTTAGGAGTTCATTTGATGACAAGGGGGATTTCCACGAATGTATTGCCTATGGATGGTATTGCTTCTCTTTTTCCCTCCGTTTTTGGGTTTGTTTGGGGTTGGAAAGGGAGCCCTCGGGCTTAGGGCGATTCTGGTTCCTGGGGTTGAAAGACGTCGTGCATGGACGACGCCTTTTTGAAGGGCGTCGGGCCATCACGACACCTTTTAGACAGGAATCGCCTGACAGACACTCTGCCAGGTCAGGGATTCCGAGCTTAAAAGACGTCATGGGTGATCGACGCATTTTTGAATGGCGTCAGGCACCCACGACGCCTTTTGAGGCAGAAAATCCCCTGAGTAAAGGCCTTGGAATTCTAGGTTTCTGTGTTGAAGGGCGTCTGAGGATGTCGACGCCTTTTAAAAGGCGACCACTGGTGTCGACGCCTTTTAAGGCCAGATTCTGAAAACTGATTTATATGAACCTGTACTTGGAACTTGAATGACGTCGACCTTGGTCGACGCAATTCAAGACAGAATCTCACTAACTCATGCCAGTAAAACGTGTTCATACTGCTAGATAGCTGGTTAGCACATGTTTTAGTGCACCCGATAGAGATGGATTCCTCACGTATCGGATGGTTCTATGTGTGTTATGCGATCGCGGGCTTTTCACGTGACCGGATCGCACTGTGTTGGGTTTTCAGTTACTGTGGACCTGGAGTGATATTGTAGCACTTTATCACCCTGTGCTGGTGGGGGCGTGAGCACAGTGCCGGTGGGGGCGTGGGCGGGGTGACACCTAGTGAGAGAGGGTCACCTGGTGAACCCCGGGGTCAGCTAGTACCGGTGTCGGACTGGTACATTCGGAGAGTCACTCATGCTGAGGGAAGGGGTAGTCACCTGAGCCAGTTGGGCCGGAGTAGCGAGCGTGCTATCCGAGGGGCTACTTCTTGGTCTCAGCGGGTCGAGGTTTTTCTCATCGTTGTTTGTACGGTCGGCGGGTTCTACCGAGACTACAGTTGTGGATTTTCTGACGGCTGGTTTAGAATGTGCATGTTTATTATATTTCGACTGCATGCGTTCTCACGTAGAGAATTAGATATTGTACCTGCCACTACACTTGTTACTTTACTGTTAGCTGTACTTTACACTTGTGGGTGTGTGCGTGGGCAGTGGGGATCGAAGGATCCCTACTGAGTCTTGTCTTGAGACTCACCCCTGCGGTTTTCAGGTGAAGACTCCCAGCAGACTTAGAGCGGCGTGTGCGGCCGTGTGTTGTACATCTTCGGTAGTTGTTCCGGGGTATGCCCCGATGTAGTTGTTATTTATTTCTGGCCTGTATGTTTAATTATTTCTTTTCAGTTGGAATATGTAATTATTTGCTGTATCGAGTCGCATTGTAATAATTTTAATTTCTGCACTTTCAATTCAATGCGATGTGAATGTTTAGCTTAGTTTATTATTTATTTCCCAGACTTACTAGATCCTGGTTTAGTTCCAAATTAATGATTCGGTACCCATTTAGTAATCGGATCCCCGATTATAGGGTGGCGGGTCGTTACACTAATAGTGCGGCAATTTTCTCTACCGGCACGTCTTCGTTGACCATCACTTTTTGTAAATATTCCATCAGAGCTTCTTGATGGGTCTTCGATCTTTTTATCAGTTCAAGCACAGAGATTCGTGTCGGTGTTCGGTCCAGATGTTTCAACAAATCATATTGAGTGCCTGGTGCACTCTCATCATGGTGTGCTTCTTCCGACGGCTGTGATGGGCCGTCTCTGACTGTTGACTAAGGAAAGACTTTGTTGAAAATCCTCCCACTCCGGAGCGCATGTTCCTCAGTCGTGGAAGGGCCGGGTGATATCTTGAGCACCGCAGGGTTAATAGATGGTGTGGATGGTGTGGAGTGTTATTATACAGGTGATGGCGTTGGGTTAGTTGGTGGTGGCATGGTACGAATGAGAGGCCTAGATGGTTGGATGGTGGAAGGATAAGTGATTGGTGCGGATGAAGTAGGGAATGGCATACGTAGTAGAGGTTTAGAAGGTTGTATGGGATTTGGATAAGCGGTAGTGGTAGGGGTGATTTAGGGAATGGTACGCGTAGCAGTGGTTTGGATGGCATAAGGGGTGCGTAATTGGCCTGTGAGGGGTTGTTTAATGAAGGCGTAGTGGCGTGGGGAGTAATGCGTTTGAGGAAGGTGGGTGGTGGTAATGGGTTAGTGGGTGCGGGTGAGTGATATGCGGGTGTTGGTATAAGGATGATGGTAATGGGTTGTGGTCTAGGTATGTAGATGGTGCGGCGTGGTGGTTGCTCTGCGGTGCTTGGAATGTGACCCGTTGAATAAATAGAGGAAGAGTCCTCTATCTTCCACTGTTCCCCTCGGTTAGCCGTAAACCGGCTATTTGTCAGAATAGGGGCAACTTGGTTCTGATTTTGATGCTCCGAAAGTGGGTTTTGCACTATACCCATGTTTGGTGGCGCTGCTGCTTGCACTGGTGCTCTCGGTTGTTGTTGCTGCTGCTGTTGTGGTGGTCTTATCGCCTTCAAGGCGGATATGTACTTGTTCATCTCTTCCCAGTCTATGCCTCCCTGCTCGTTGAGATCATGGATATAATCTCGGAATTGGAAGCAGGTGTCTATGGTGTGTCCAGGTTGTCTGTGGAAGTAACAATACCTGGAAGTGTCGGCATTCTGGGGCCAAATTGCCTTTTCTCTCGACAGGACCAAGGCATTGGCTGCCATTAAAGCACTGAAAATGTCTGCTAAGGACTCCGCAAGGACTGGGTATTATGCCATCTTCGAGCCTGGAGGTCTTCTCTGCTGGTTGTAATCAGCAGGAGGAGGGACATTGTGATATGCCGGTGGTGCGCGCGGCTGGTACTACTGTTGTTGCTAGTATTGCGGTTGTGGAGGCTGATACTGTAACTACCGTTGCGGCTGCTGTTGTGGCTGCTGGTTTGGCTATTGGGGCCGCTGATACTGGGGTTGCTGATACTGCGGATTCGGCTGCTGCTGCCTGTAACCCTGCTGGTTTGGCTACTGTGGCCGCTGGTACTGAGGTTGCTAACTCCTCACAAATTGGGGCGAGTTGTTGTTCATACTGCTAACCTACTCATGAGAGAGCGTGCCCTCAGTAGTTGGACCCGTGCTAGGGGAATTTGGCACTGCAGGCTTCCGTGGTGGTGGCCTGCTAGGGCGGTGAGGATCAAAGACGCTAGAGAACGTAGCATCTTTGAAAGCATTCTGACAGTACCGCGCTCTTTCATAGAGCTCTGCCATGCTGGTCAGATTGTTCAGGGAGAGGACTAGCTTGAATTGAGGCGTGGCATTGGAAATTAACATTTTCACTTGCTCTGACTCAGACAAGTGATCTTTCACTTTTTCCGCCATACCCCTCCATCTGTCAGCAAAACTGACGAACTCCTCGTCGGGTTTCATCTTTTCTGCTATTAAGTCAGTAATGGACAAGGAGGTGGCAACTCTGTCCTGGTATCGTTGAATGAATTTTCTGGAGACGATACCGTAGTCCTCTACTTCAACAGGTTCTAAAGAAAAGAACCATTCGAGGGCTGGTCCCTCTAAGGATCTCCTGAACAAAAAGGCCAACGATCTCTTGTCGTTTTGCCAGAAAGATGACTCATACATGAACTCTTTCAAGTGGGTGAAGGGGTTACCAGTACCGTTATACTTTCGGTATATTGGCATCTCAGAAGGTGGCAGGTGGAACACAGGCAAACTTGGTAAGTTGATCTCTGGTACAGCTTTGACCCCCATCATCTTCTAGAGGTTGTTGAACTGCTCATCTATGCACTCCATCTTTGCCAGCAGCGCTTGCGTGGTCGGATCAATCTGAGGAGGAGGGGGAGGTGGAGGTATCTGATAGGCCTGTTGCCTAGAATATGTAGGGCAAGGAGGACAATAGAGTGGAGGCCCGGCAGAGCTTCCGCCATGCCCGAGGGCATTTTGGTAATTAGGCGTCAGTGGCTTGGCTGGTTGCCTAGAAGAGGAAAGTTGTGGCCCAGCTGGCCGAGAAGCTGAGATGTGAAGGCCTTCCATGGCCTGGTGAATGAAGGAAGGAGGTTGAGGAGGTTGTTGAGGGATGACAGGGGGAGCCGCAGGGTTCGGCTCAGCAGACTGCATGGGAGTCTTCCCTTTTAAAATCGACTGGATCGCCTCGAACTACTGAGGATCCAAACGGGAGGCAAGAACTCCCAAAGCATTTACAAGATCCGAAGGATCGGAAGACGAGGGATCATTCGGATTCATGTCCCCCTTAAAGATCGGATTAGGAACCGCATGCACATGCGGAGGAAGATCAGGATATTGATTGTGAGCACAAGGAAGAGGGGTTGGGACATTCCCCTCATAGCGAACTGGACACAGATGAGAGTTACGGGAGGCATCAGCATCTCCCCCGCTTTCAAAGCGGTAATCAGAGTCACGAGGGACATTAGCATCTCCCTCATAGTTGACTATGGCATCTGGAGCCATGCTCAAGTCCCTACCTGATCGAAGCAGCATGATGTTAGATTTTTTCAGAGATTGGCAGACAAATTGCACAGAGATTAAGCAAACAAGTGGATGTTTAACGTTGTTTTAGGATTCTTTGTTGTGTTATTTGGATTCAATTAAATCACAAATTCACTCAAGAGGTAGGATCCTAATTTCAGTTCAATGTCCACCGTTATCTTCTATGGCTTTCTCTCACAACGTTATGAAAATCTAACCAGGACTTCAATTGGTACAACCAGCCCGATTAACAAGGAGGAATACCTTGATTTTGGGGACTTACGGAGGTCTTTAACGTCAACCACTCTAGTCTGATCGAGAGACCGACCCAATCAGAGAGAGTTGAAGACGTCAATAAGGGTGTTCCTAAGAAGAGGAGGGTGTTAGCCTCAGTGCGTATGACCTGTAGCCTAGATGGCCTCTAATGCTTAATACATAATGGGTAATAGCACACAGATCAAAAATCTGAGAACTGAAGAAGAAACAAGAAACTTCCTGAATAGCGTCGCTGTTGGTCGACACTATTCAAACAGAACTTATTTTTTCGCAGAAGCTCAGGCAGCAGACAGCAGAGAAAGTTGACTGAAAGGCGTCTGGATTGGGGGACGCTGTTTGAAACGCGTCGCTGCTCCTGGACGCTTTTCAAGTCACAGATTCAGTATTTTAGGAGGAATTTTTGGATCAATTCCCCCTCACAAAAACAGGATAAAAGCGATAAATAATCAGCTCATGTGAATCTTTTTTTTTTATTTCAAATTTTAACATGATGATTTTATCAAATAAACAACTAAAATATCAATCAATCACACAATTTTTTATCACAAAAACAGCTTTTCAACTAATCAACGGGGAGGGTAAGATCTTGCCGCAGGGTGTGCACATGGTGCACGTAGGAATAAAACTAAACTAAAAACTCACCGATCGGTGAGGGCGTGTCGAGAGACACAAGTGGTGCACTGTAGGTGCCCGATTAATAACAACAAGAACAAAAAATTAAAAAGATGGCGAGACCAAGTCCCACCGTGATCACCAAGAAGCTATGAGTGCTCAAATTGGGTGTGTGATTATCATGAAAAATTATGTTGTTTAAGTGAAAAATAAACCTATTAGAAAGAGACTAGGTGATGTGATCGCCATAAACTTTTAACTAAAAAGTTTCAAAAGAAAGATTTGATCGCCTACCTGTTTGGATGTGGGAGATGTTGAGTTCTTGGTTCCCCTCCTTCAGCCGGCTGAAGAAAGAGAGCCCTTTCTATCTTTGTTCTTGCTTTGGCTGCTTACTGAGTTTTGAGGATCATCCAGATTCCTTGTTGTTCGTTGTTGATTCCCTCCTCTTGTTCTCCTCTTGTACCTTGCAAGAAAATGAAAAGAAATAAAGAACGATGAGAACTCAGGCAGAAGTAGTAACCGTTCTAGAAGAAATTTTAAACATGCAACTAAACAGGTGAACTCACTTGTTGAGTGGTCTTTTAAACCCCTTTAATAAATAGGTTTGGAAAATAATGCTAGTGTGTGTGTGTGTTGCATGGAGTGATGTAATGAAAAATGCGAGGCTAATATGATAAAAATATGTGAGAAGAATGCAGAAATTAATTGAAAGTTAAGCTAGATGGCTCCTGGAAAGCCTTGGTCTTGAGAGGATCTTAAATGGATGAAGAATGGATGAAGAGAGGATGTCGACTCTTGGAAGCAGCAGCACTTCGATCCTCCAGCGTTTGGTCGTCGTCTTCAAGATTCCTTTGCTCAATTATCGCTCAATTATTACTCTTACTAAAATCACTATCACTGTCACTTGCATTAACATCACTATCACTAACTCTTCACTGACCAAGGAGCTGGGTATTTATAGACTTTTACATCCGCGGTTATTAATAAATTAACATGGAAATTTTGAAGTTTATCCAGCTTAACAAACAGATAAACACAAATTAATTCATCTTTATCTGTAATTATCTAAATCGCGTCGCCCGTGAGAGACGCCTTTTAGCTAATTAAGATAAGGATAAACATCCGGGAAAAGTTCATTATTATATGTAATTATTTAAAACGCGTCGCCATGTGGAGACGCCTTTTAGACTGATTAAGATAAGGATAAACATCCAGAAAGAGATAGAAACAACTTAGGAAACCTAAATGGCGTCGTGCCTGGCAGACGTCTTTTAGCTAATTAATCAATTAATTAAAATTCAAATTTAAATATCAAAATACGAATAAACATTAAATGGCGTCTTTACAGGTAGACGTCTTTTAGACTTCTTCATATTTTAATTAAAATTTGAGTTAAAATCAATTTAATTAATTAACTTAAATCATGTCTGTCTGACCCGACACTATTTAGATAATTAACTCAACAAAATCAACAAAAATTAACCAATGATTAAATATCAGACCATTCTGAGGCATTATTCTATGATATGAAATTTACTCAAAATGATGTCAAAATTAGCGTGTTTACAACGCCTAGAGGAGGAGAGAGAGAGGTGGGATGGCCAACCTTGAGAACTCCTGGAGCTTTGCCCAGGGTTTCTCAACAGCGCGTATATATATATATATATTAAACCAGCACGACTTTTCACAAAAGTTTCCGAGTTAATATAAATCCCACTTAAGTACTACCGAGTGAGAATCTATTTGCGTGTGACCCTCTAGGCCCATTAACCAGTCTGAGTTTTAGTCCGTTAAGTCCAATAACTAGTTATTGACTTATTGCGATTAATTAATATCTAAATATTAATTAATTACTTAACCGAATTAACATCTCATGTAAAATTCGGTCGCACTTTTGATCAAGTTGGGTGCCAAGCAATACTGCATGATCCCAGAAGGTAATAGGGTTCAGCAACCCACTCATGAAACCTGTTCGTCCATAGTTACCGTGTGGCTATAATCCTCCGTTCGCACAATGCTCTAGAGTTAACTTAAGGTATGGTCAACTGTCAAACTCTAGGTAGTCAACTCACTTGAATCAGACAGCGTTGTACAAGATCCGAAAACACCTTTTCTGATATTGTGTCTGCTCTAGCCAGACTCCTGCAGATCTATTCTAGAGCATTCTCTCTCTAGTTACCAGAGAGCGAATGATCCTCTATTGAACACACAATCACCTTCGAAGGTCTTCCGCTGGACCCGATCTTTGATTATTAGAAATCCTGTGGATAGGGATTCGTAAGCCAAGGTCAAAACCCAGAAGTCCACCGACAAGGTGTCTTTGGTGTCTCAAGTCTAAGGACCAACCACGCCATTATGATGATGAATCAGGCCGATTGACAGTCAGGTAAATTATCATTCGGCGATTCATATCGGATCAGTTCAGTGAACTCATTCCCCAATGAGCACCTACAGAGTAACCATTGTGTCTCCACACAAGTGACTAACGGGATCAGTCACCCTCATCATATGAGCTGGAATAACCTGTACTAGTCTTACCGGATGTTTGATGTCCTTCTCAAACATCCTACGATTATGAACAATTTAGAACATGTGCTTAGAAGTCATCAGTCTCATTATTATGATCTCATCTTAATCCGATGACTGTTACACATATTCATAGACTTCATTATGCGTAATACGCCAATCTACATAATGAAATATAAATGCCATTTAATAATGAACCAGATTGAAATAGGTGCCTCATGATTAGCTTAGAGGACACATCTATCTATCAATCTACCACTTAGACTCAAGCCAATCACCTTCGCATTTGATGTCTATTAAATCTAAGTGATGCTTACATCAACTCTGTGACTAAGGCTCGGTTGGGATTTTGCTAAATCATTCATAAATTGATAAATTTCCATTATGTTATTTCCTCTTAATTCTTAATCTCCTAACTTGTAAAAGAGTCTCAGAATGTTCTACAACTTCTGATGAGACCATGGCTCGACCATAAAATTGATCTCTCCCACTGTTATCCTACAACAAAGGGATGAGATTGGAGACCTTTTAGAACTACATATAGTTCGGAGATGAACTCTTTCATTCATACTATTCTAGTAACAGTATAATCTGTTTATGTCGTCATCTTATCAGCGAGTTCTGGGTTGGAACCATTCCAATCCATTTCATACTGTTCTATGAACAGTATCAGCTATAATCATATCGGCAGTGGTTTCTACCTTAGAACTCTTCCAATCCACTACTTTCTTATTTAAAGATAAAATCCGAGTCTTGACTTGAAATTCGAGTCAGTGTGACTCATGGTTTGAAATCATCTTCTCCTTATAGAGGGGTGCATCCTTCGTACTTCTAAAGTACGTAGTGATGTGTTTCACTCCTTCTATCATGGTTCCCTTGTATTATGAAGTTTATGTCAAATATTTTGATATACAGGTTAAGGTAACATCTTCATCAATCTATCTTAATAGATTCGTATTCTCAATACGTACGATGTTGCATCTAAACCTATTATAAAGAAGAATATAGATAATAATGTTTTTACTGATGGTAACATCATGTTGTCATTCACAATGACTTTTGTTACTATCATAAAGCATTAATTAAGCGACCGTGCTCCTACTGTCTTTTTTGTACACACACAATCCGTAATCATTTTTAATGATCAATGAGTGTTAGACTATTAAGTCAAAACTCTTATTACAACTCTGTGAAGCTTCAGTTTGATTCAAAATAATCTTTGAATCATAACTTGATTCCTGGATATTCTAAAAGCTTTAAAGTTGTATCATATATACATTTTCCTTAATCACATTGAGGGAATACTTTTAATATCCAATCGCCATCTCAACATCATGACAGACAGTATTGGCAAGTAAAATTCTAATAAACTTATTTTGGTAACCGCTGAGAAAAACTTGTCCAAGTAAACACTTTGACCAAGACCATTTCCTTTGGTAATCCATATAAGTTTTAAGTAATCTATTTGTACTAATCTTCATTCTGAAGATTTACTTGCTTTTGAGAGGTACAATACCCTCAAGCAGTATTATCAAATTCTTAATTTAATAGGTATTATGGACTATAGCTTAGAACTCTTAACTTCTTGTCAATTTCAAAGTTGTAATTAAAATAGAGAGCTTCCTCATAGATTTAGGATCATGATCCACATCTTTGACCTCCTCTCATTCTGCTATCTCTGATATGTCAAATATATCAGACTAGCCATTGAGAAAATCTCAAAATCTATGATGCACTCTTATGTGTGTTATGAATTATTCCAAACATATGAAGATTATCTAATAATCTTGTGTTAATTTGTGAGTCTAGAACATCCTTTAGTTTTATTAGCTCACACTATCTTCTTTGAGGACATGTTCCTCTTTATAGAAAATAGCTTTTAGTACGATAATTACTCCATTATCGCCTGGCCAATAAAAGCAATGTCAAAACTCTTTAGACATCTCACAAATTCACATTATGTCGTGTCCTTTTAGATCCAACTTCTTTGAATTATGTCTTTTTCAAAAGACTAAGACATAACTTGATTTTAATATCCTTAAAGTAAAGTCATATTTGTTTATAATTCACATCTCATATGAATTATCGTATCTCCATATCTTATACGGATATACTAACTTATTTGGAATCGTATGTAAAATATGGACATCTAATATTCATACTCATATATATATACAAGAATATAAGAGTTAGAGAAATCTTATTATAAATATAACACTATATCCAATAAAGTACTATTCCTCATTATATCATATTCTTATGATATATAATGAGGATTTATCGAGAGAGGATACAATTATCATTTTAATGACTTGCCTGAATCTCATACTAAAATATTAATTTCTTTGATCAAATCAAAGAATTTTGATACTCTTTCAATCAGTCACTTCATCTTAATCTTCTATATCTTAATCTCTTAGATGCATTCGACTTGTACTTCAGTAAGTACACATAAGAAAACTATTAAGGTAAGTCAATAGAAGTGATTATCTTTAGTTTTAAGAAGATGTTGGACTATTTTCATCAACATGTATAAGCTCAAATAATTCTTACTTATCACACAGTCTAGTGTACAATGCCATAGATAATCATGATTCACTAAGTTCATTTCTATAGGAGACTTGTGAACATTCATCACATGATATATCACATCAAGAATCTATAGTGCATTGACTGGGTTTAAAATCTTTCATTCGATTCTTAAAACCAAATAGACCAACGCTTGTTCCTTCTCAGTCAATGTTATTCACTTTCACAATTCTTGATGATCAATATAACTAAATAATAATTATTTAGTTTCATATTAATCTCCTAAAGGTATCCAAAGATTTACTATCTCACAGTAACCTATATATCTTTTTAACTATTGTTGAGTCTAACTCAACATTTTCATTTTCTCGATTTCCTTTTACTTATTTAAGTCTACATACTTTTGCAGATCTGAGAATCATTTTCAATAATTCATATTGGAGACACTAACTCTCCAATAGACATACAAAAGTAGATAATAAGAATACCCGAAACTTCTTATAACTTTCATATTCTTATTTGCCTTTACCAATATCCTTATATTGGTTATAGTGGGAGAACTGCTCATTCTTTCTTTCAGCTGACTTGCCTTTATCCATCTCAGGTGTGGGCTTGACCATTTAAGATCTTATCTCTAGTCTTTCTCAAAGGCATACCATGAATATCTCTTCTTCTTGATTTCATTCAAGTAAGAAATTTCATGATATCTAACTAGGATAGTGGCTTATTATATGGCCCTGAAGACATTCTTCAGAGTCCTTTTTGTCAATCTGAATTTGAGAAGTATTGGCATCGAATATGCCAAGTCTCGGATTAGTAGACGACATTTCAGTTAATATAGGAAATAAAAAAAATAATGATTTAAGCTGACAATTCTTATAATTCAATTATGGTCTTTTATCATGAATTATTTCTCTCTACTTTTCAACAGACTGTATAACCCTCAGGTATACAGAACGAGAGACTCCGATGGTCTCCTAGCAGGGATCAGAATCTCAATAACTTGTAGTACACTCTTGTGAATAGCACAACAAACTGTAATACAATTAAAGAGCACCCATCTCACGGGACTTGCAACTCTTTGCAACATCTGATCATGACTTTGGTCCCCAGAGATTTAATGGTCTTATAGATAGCACAACAAAGCATTAATTCTGGTCTAAGCATTACCATTGTTACAACACGGGCATAGATTTGCATGCAACCATTGTGGATAACACAACTGTTAGGTTCTCGGGTTTCTCCGGATCTCCCGCGCAATAGAAATAAAAATAAAAACGGACATCCATTACCGTTTCGAAAAATCTAAAAACCAGATTATCGGATAATCGGTTCTTACCATGTACGGATTCGAATCCGCAACCGTTCGATTCCGTCGGTGCGACACAGTAAGCCGCGCAAGTGCCCAGCCTCTAGTGGAGTCCACGCGGTCCTCCTCGCGACGAATATCCTCGCGTTCTTCGTTCTTTGCAGCCCACGAAACCTCCGCCAGTCACCGCAACGATCGCCGCAACGCACAGAAGATTTCCCGTCGAACGGGAGTCGGAGAACTGGCGGAGCATATCCGGATCTGTCTAGGATGCCAGAGAGAGAGAGAAATAGAGTAGGGGGTGGCTAGGGTTAGCAACAGCTTGGCCTGCTCAGCCCGTTCACTATGTTTTATACTAACCGCGCCGCTTTTCATAAAAACCCCCGATTTGCATAAAACCCACTTATTTATCCATCGCCTTGAGAATACAATTATCATTTTAATGACTTGCCTGAATCTCATACAAAAATATTAATTTCTTTGATCAAATCAAAGAATTTTGATACTCTTTCAATTAGTCACTTCATCTTAATCTTCTATATCTTAATCTCTTAGATGCATTCGACTTGTACTTCAGTAAGTACATATAGCCAAATTTTTCTAAGAGAAAACTATTAAGGTAAGTCAATAGAAGTGATTATCTTTAGTTTTAAGAAGATGTTGGACTATTTACATCAACATGTATAAGCTCAAATAATTTCTACTTATCACACAGCCTAGTGTACAATGCCATAGATAATCATGATTCACTAAGTTCATTTCTATAGGAGACTTGTGAACATTCATCACATGATATATCACATCAAGAATCTATAGTGCATTGACTGGATTTAAAATCTTTCATTCGATTCTTAAAACCAAATAGAACAACGCTTGTTCCTTCTCAGTCAATGTTATTCACTTTCACAATTCTTGATGATCAATATAACTAAATAATAATTATTTAGTTTCATATTAATCTCCTAAAGGTATCCAAAGATTTACTATCTCACAGTAACCTATGTATCTCTTTAACTATTGTTGAGTCTAACTCAACATTTTCATTTTCTCGATTTCCTTTTACTTATTTAAGTCTACATACTTTTGCAGATCTGAGAATCATTTTCAATAATTCATATTGGGGACACTAACTCTCCAATAGACATACAAAAGTAGATAATAAGAATACCCGAAACTTCTTATAACTTTCATATTCCTATTTGCCTTTACCAATATCCTTATATTGGTTATAGTGGGAGAACTGCTCATTCTTTCTTTCAGCTGACTTGCCTTTATCCATCTCAGGTGTGGGCTTGACCATTTAAGATCTTATCTCTAGTCTTTCTCAAAGGCATACCATGAATATCTCTTCTTCTTGATTTCATTCAAGTAAGAGATTTCATGATATCTAACTAGGATAGTGGCTTATTATATGGCCCTGAAGACATTCTTCAGAGTCCTTTTTGTCAATCTGAATTTGAGAAGTATTGGCATCGAATATGCCAAGTCTCGGATTAGTAGACGACATTTCAGTTAATATAGGAAATAAAAAAAATAATGATTTAAGCAAACAATTCTTATAATTCAATTATGGTCTTTTATCATGAATTATTTCTCTCTACTTTTCAACAGACTGTATAACCCTCAGGTATACAGAACGAGAGACTCCGATGGTCTCCTAGTAGGGATCAGAATCTCAATAACTTGTAGTACACTCTTGTGAATAGCACAACAAACTGTAATACAATTAAAGAGCACCCATCTCACGGGACTTGCAACTCTTTGCAACATCTGATCATGACTTTGGTCCCCAGAGATTTAATGGTCTTATGGATAGCACAACAAAGCATTAATTCTGGTCTAAGCATTACCATTGTTACAACACGGGCATAGATTTGCATGCAACCATTGTGGATAACACAACTGTTAGGTTCTCGGGTTTCTCCGGATCTCCCGCGCAACAGAAATAAAAATAAAAACGGACATCCATTACCGTTTCGAAAAATCTAAAAACCAGATTATCGGATAATCGGTTCTTACCATGTGCGGATTCGAATCCGCAACCGTTCGATTCCGTCGGTGCGACACAGTAAGCCGCGCAAGTGCCCAGCCTCTAGTGGAGTCCACGCGGTCCTCCTCGCGACGAATATCCTCGCGTTCTTCGTTCTTTGCAGCCCACGAAACCTCCGCCAGTCACCGCAACGATCGCCGCAACGCACAGACGATTTCCCGTCGAACGGGAGTCGGAGAACTGGCGGAGCATATCCGGATCTGTCTGGGATGCCAGAGAGAGAGAGAAATAGAGTAGGGGGTGGCTAGGGTTAGCAACAGCTTGGCCTGCTCAGCCCGTTCACTATGTTTTATACTAACCGCGCCGCTTTTCATAAAAACCTCCGATTTGTATAAAACTCACTTATTTATCCATCGCCTTGATAATACAATTATCATTTTAATGACTTGCCTGAATCTCATATTAAAATATTAATTTCTTTGATCAAATCAAAGAATTTTGATACTCTTTCAATTAGTCACTTCATCTTAATCTTCTATATCTTAATCTCTTAGATGCATTCGACTTGTACTTCAGTAAGTACACATAGCCAAATTTTTCTAAGAGAAAACTATTAAGGTAAGTCAATAGAAGTGATTATCTTTAGTTTTAAGAAGATGTTGGACTATTTACATCAACATGTATAAGCTCAAATAATTTCTACTTATCACACAGCCTAGTGTACAATGCCATAGATAATCATGATTCACTAAGTTCATTTCTATAGGAGACTTGTGAACATTCATCACATGATATATCACATCAAGAATCTATAGTGCATTGACTGGGTTTAAAATCTTTCATTCGATTCTTAAAACCAAATAGACCAACGCTTGTTCCTTCTCAGTCAATGTTATTCACTTTCACAATTCTTGATGATCAATATAACTAAATAATAATTATTTAGTTTCATATTAATCTCCTAAAGGTATCCAAAGATTTACTATCTCACAGTAACCTATATATCTCTTTAACTATTGTTGAGTCTAACTCAACATTTTCATTTTCTCGATTTCCTTTTACTTATTTAAGTCTACATACTTTTGC
This sequence comes from Zantedeschia hybrid cultivar, assembly GCA_030544215.1. Lineage (NCBI taxonomy): Eukaryota > Viridiplantae > Streptophyta > Magnoliopsida > Alismatales > Araceae > Zantedeschia > Zantedeschia hybrid cultivar. Next base: position 38,961,080 of record JARZZO010000011.1, on the reverse strand, counting down.
AGATCTGAGAATCATTTTCAATAATTCATATTGGAGACACTAACTCTCCAATAGACATACAAAAGGAGATAATAAGAATACCCAAAACTTCTTATAACTTTCATATTCCTATTTGCCTTTACCAATATCCTTATATTGGTTATAGTGGGAGAACTGCTCATTCTTTCTTTCAGCTGACTTGCCTTTATCCATCTCAGGTGTGGGCTTGACCATTTAAGATCTTATCTCTAGTCTTTCTCAAAGGCATACCATGAATATCTCTTCTTCTTGATTTCATTCAAGTAAGAGATTTCATGATATCTAACTAGGATAGTGGCTTATTATATGGCCCTGAAGACATTCTTCAGAGTCCTTTTTGTCAATCTGAATTTGAGAAGTATTGGCATCGAATATGCCAAGTCTCGGATTAGTAGACGACATTTCAGTTAATATAGGAAATAAAAAAAATAATGATTTAAGCAGACAATTCTTATAATTCAATTATGGTCTTTTATCATGAATTATTTCTCTCTACTTTTCAACAGACTGTATAACCCTCAGGTATACAGAACGAGAGACTCCGATGGTCTCCTAGCAGGGATCAGAATCTCAATAACTTGTAGTACACTCTTGTGAATAGCACAACAAACTGTAATACAATTAAAGAGCACCCATCTCACGGGACTTGCAACTCTTTGCAACATCTGATCATGACTTTGGTCCCCAGAGATTTAATGGTCTTATGGATAGCACAACAAAGCATTAATTCTGGTCTAAGCATTACCATTGTTACAACACGGGCATAGATTTGCATGCAACCATTGTGGATAACACAACTGTTAGGTTCTCGGGTTTCTCCGGATCTCCCGCGCAACAGAAATAAAAATAAAAACGGACATCCATTACCGTTTCGAAAAATCTAAAAACCAGATTATCGGATAATCGGTTCTTACCATGTGCGGATTCGAATCCGCAACCGTTCGATTCCGTCGGTGCGACACAGTAAGCCGCGCAAGTGCCCAGCCTCTAGTGGAGTCCACGCGGTCCTCCTCACGACGAATATCCTCGCGTTCTTCGTTCTTTGCAGCCCACGAAACCTCCGCCAGTCACCGCAACGATCGCCGCAACGCACAGACGATTTCCCGTCGAACGGGAGTCGGAGAACTGGCGGAGCATATCCGGATCTGTCTGGGATGCCAGAGAGAGAGAGAAATAGAGTAGGGGGTGGCTAGGGTTAGCAACAGCTTGGCCTGCTCAGCCCGTTCACTATGTTTTATACTAACCGCGTCGCTTTTCATAAAAACCCCCGATTTGTATAAAACCCACTTATTTATCCAACGCCTTGAGAATCATTTGCGTGTGACCCTCTAGGCCCAATTACCAGTCTGGTTAATAGCCCAATAAGCCCAGTGACTCCTCACTGGCTTTATTAATCAATTATTAACTCTTTATTAATTAATTAATCAATCGAATTGATGTCGCACATCGAATTCGACCGGACCTCCAATCACGTTGGGTGCCAAGTAACACCGCGTGAACCCGGAAGGTATCGGGGTTAAGTAGCCCACTCTTGGAACCTTTCCGCCAACAGTTACCACGCGGATATAATCCTTCATTCGTACAATGCTCTCGAGTCAACTCAGGGTATGACGTGTTGTCAAACCCTAACCGGTCGACTCACTTGGATTGGATGCCGCTGATGAATATCGGAAAACTCCTTTCCCGATATTATCGTCCGCCCTGGCCAGGGGATTCTGCGCATCCTTCCTAGAGCATTCTCTCTCTAAAGACCGAGAGCGAATGATTCCTTATTGACACACAATTCCCTTCGTCGGTATTTCGCTGTACCTAATCCTTGACGTTTTAGAATCTCGTGGTTAGAGATTCGTAAACCAAGGTCAAAGCACAGAAGTCCACCGACAAGTTGTCATTGGTGTCTCAGGTCCGAGGACCATCCACACAACTACGACAATAGAATCAAGCTGGTTGACAGTGAGGTACAATACCATCCAGCGATTCAGTCATATCAGTTCAGTGAACTCATTCTCCAATGAGCACCTACAGATTCGCCTTAGTGTCTCCACACAAGTGACTTATGAGATCAGTCACCCTCATCATATGAGCAGGAGTAATCTGTACTAGTCTAACCGGATATCCAATGTCCTCCTCGGATATTCTCCGACTATGAACGATTAAGAATATGTGTGTTTAAGTAATCAGTCTCATTAGTATGATCTCATCATAATATGATCACCATCGCATATATTCACGAACTTCATTATGAGACGATAATTAATATGATTTACACATAATGAATATCATGCCATTATATTAATAAATAAGCAAGATTTACATAGTCAGATTGGCTTGTAGGCCACCTCAAACTAACAATCTCCCACTTGGACTAATGCCAATCACCTTTATACAGTAAGCCTATAGACTCTAGGTGACGCTCAAACACAATTTGAGCCAACGGCTTTGTCAGTGGAACTGCTATATTGTCGACAGATGGAACTCTTTCCACTACTACATCTCCTCTAGATATGATCTCTCTGATAAAATGAAAGCGCCTCAGACTATGCTTAGATTTCTGATGAGACCGTGGCTCTTTCGCTTGCGCAATCGCTCCATTGTTGTTACACAACAGCGGAACAGGTTCAGAGATGCTGGGAACTACGCCGAGGTCGGTGTTGAATTTCTTTAACCACATTGCTTCCTTGGCGGCTTCAGCTACAGCGATGTACTCAGCTTCAGTTGTCGAATCGGCAGTGGTTGCTTGCTTGAAGCTTTTCCAGCACACTGCTCCTCCGTTCAAAGTAAACACGAATCCAGATGTTGACTTGCTATCATCTGGATCTGACTGGAAACTCGAGTCAGTAAAGCCTCGCAGTTTCAAGTCACCTCCTCCATACACAAGAAACATATCCTTAGTTCTTCTCAAGTACTTAAGGATACATTTCACTGCCTTCTAGCGCTCTTCATCTGGATCAGCCTGAAATCTGCTCGTAACACTTAGAGCAAATGCAACATCAGGCCTTGTACATAGCATGGCATGCATGATAGATCCTATGGCAGAGGCATAGGGTATTATATTCATGAATGTCCTCTCATTAGGAGTCTTAGGACACTGCTCCTTTGAGAGACTAATTCCATGTCTCATCGGTATGAGACCTCTCTTGAAATTTTTCATGTCAAACCTTTTGACTATGGTATCTATGTACAATGATTGGGTCATTCCAAGCATCCTCTTTGATCTATCTCTATAGATCCGTATTCCCAATATATAGGATACTTCTCCCAAATCCTTTATGGAGAAATTTTTCGACAGCCAAATCTTTACTGATGACATCATAGCCACATCATTCTCAATGAGTAGTATGTCATCTACGTAAAGAACTAAGAAGGTGACTGCACTCCCACTGGTCTTCTTGTACACACAAGGCTCATATTCATTCTTAATGAAGTTATAAGACTTGACAGCCTCATCAAATCTTATATTCCAGCTCTGGGAAGCTTGCTTCAGTCCATAAATGGACCTCTGAAGCTTGCACACTTTATCTGGAGATTCTTTGGATGTTAAAACTTCTGGTTGTATCATATACACCTCTTCCTCAAAGTTACCATTAAGGAAGGCAGTCTTCACATCCATCTGCCAGATTTCATAATCAAAATGTGCAGCAATGGCGAGTAGAACTCTGATCAACTTTATCATGGCAACTGATGAGAAAGTCTCGTCATAGTCAATTCCTTGCCTTTAACGGTATCCCTTTGCCACCAACCTTGCCTTAGAAGTGTCGATCCGTCCATCAGCACCGATCTTTCTCTTAATGATCCACTTACATCTGATGGGTAGACTACCCTCGGGCAAGTCCTCCAAGTTCCAAACTTGGTTGGTGCACATGGACTGGATTTCTGAGTTCATGGCTTCTCGCCATTTCCCGGCTTCTGGGACTTCTATGACCTCTTGGTAGGTTTTAGGATCATCATCCTCATTATATTCTACCTTAGACTCATCTTCAACGATATGTCCCACATATCGTTCGGGTAGTCAAGGTAATCTACCAGATCTACGAGGCTCATATATATGTACCTGAACAGATTCATGAACTGATATCTCATCTGACGATAATGCAGCTGTTTGGGAATCTGGAACTTCTTCCAATACAATTTTAGTCCCACTGTCCTGCTAGAGAAGGTATTCCTCTTCTAAGAAGATAGTTTTCCTGGCGACAAACACCTTTTGTTCACGAGGATGGTAAAAATAGTATCCAAAGGTTTCTTTTGGATATCCCACAAATCTGCATTTATCAGTTCATGATTACAGCTTGTATGGATCATGCCTCTTCACATGAGCAGGACAACCCCAGACTTTAACATGTTTAAATTATGGTTTCCTGTCTTTCCATATCTCATATGGAGTAGAGGTCACAGACTTGCTGGGTACTCTGTTCAGTAGGTATGATGCTGACTCTAGAGCATACCTCTAGAAGGACACTGGTAATCCCGAAAAGCTCATCATGGATCGCACCATGTCCAACAAGATGCGATTCCTCCTTTCTGATACACCATTCATCTGTGGTGTATATGGAGGGGTTAGCTGAGAAAGGATACCATTATCCTTCAAGAATTGTGTGAAATTAGTACTTAAGTATTCTCCTCCTCGATCTGATCGAAGAGCTTTAATACACTTTCCTAACTGCTTCTCTACCTCATTATTGAACTCCTTCAACTTCTCAAATGCTTCCGACTTGTACTTCCTTAAGTACACATAGCCGAACCTTGAGAAGTCGTCGGTGAACATGATAAAGTATGAGAAGCCACCTTTGGCTTGGGTGGACATTGGACCACACATATCTGAATGTATTAGTTGCAGAATGTCTTTGGCACGTTCTCCATGTCCAGTAAATAGAGATTTTGCTATCTTTTCCATAAGGCAGGATTCACATGTCGCAAACGATTCATAATCGAATGTTGTTAAATAACCATGCTTGTGCAACCTTTGCAACCTGCTTTCACCAATGCGCCTAAGTCTACAATGCCACATGTAGGCTTGGTTCACACAATTCTTGCTCTTCTTAAGAGCATTGTCAATATGAAGATTGTAATGAGAAACATCTAAGAGATATAGACCGTTGACTAAAGATGCTGAAGGTATTGATTTATTACTATAATAACTCGAACAACTTCTATTCTCAATAGACAACTTATATCCTATCTTGTGCAAACAAGACACTGATATGATGTTCTTTATTATGCTAAGAACATAATAATAATCTTCTAATAGTAAGACATCTCCTGATGGAAGCCTGAAGTTTGTTGTCCCAACAACAATCGCCGCAACTTTTGTGCCATTTCCTAGCCTCAATTCCACCTCGCCTTGTCTCAGCTTGCACTTAGTTGTCAGCATCTGTACATCATGACAGATGTGAGAAGTACATCCGATATCTAATACCCAAGATGTGGAATCTCTAACTGACAAGTTAATATCTATCATATAGATATCTGAAGCTTCAGACAGCTTTACCTTTCCATAATCTTTATCGTTGAGGAACTCCTTGCAGTTCCTCTTCCAGTGACCATACTGCTTACAGTAGAAGCAGTCACCCTTTACTACTCTGTTGCCTTTGTCCTTTGATCTTTTATCGTTAGCTATCATCTCTGCTTCAAGAGCATCTAATGTCGATTCAGTAGGAGGATCAACTCCAAGGACAAAGTTATTGTGCTCAGATCTGAAGACATTCTTCAGGTTTCTGAACCAATCTGAGTAGATCAGGTAAGTCAAAAGGGCATCAAGTATGCCGCGGAGTGGGTTATTCGACAACATAATTCCCTACATAAGTAAAATCTATTTAGCAGATGTTCAATTATTAAAAAATAAAACAAGACATGGTCTTTTGTTCAAGTTTAACTCCCACTAATTTTCGACGGACTGTATAACCCTCAATTATATAGAACGGGAGACGCCGACAGTCTCCTAGTGGGGATCAGAATCTCAATGACTTGCAATACAGCCTTGTGGATAGCACAACAAACTGTAATACAATCAAGGAGCACCCAACTCATGGGACTTGCAACTCCTTGCAATATCTGATCATAGCTTCGGTCCCCAGAGATTTAATGGCCTTGTGGATAGCACAACAAACCACTAATTCTGGTCTAAGCTAACCATCGTTACGCGACGAGTATAGATTTGCATGCAGCCCTTGTGGATAGCACAACAAAGCTACATGGTTCTTCTACCCCGATCATATAGGCATCTAATGCCATAGTCACAGTTTCTCCTCTCAATTAAACATGCTTTGTGGATAGCACAACAAACCTGCCTAAAGTGATTCGAATCCTATGACTATAATGATGGTGGACCACACGGTAAGTTCTTAACTACTTACGTTACGGCTTAGAGTTTATCTGAGGGTATTTAGATAACTTTTATCTTGATCTCTCCTATGTGATAGTATATAAATATATCGTATATATTTACTAAATACTATACCTGCTTTGATTCATAATCAAACAAAAACAATGCATCTTATACATGTCATTAGTGTGGTCATGGATAGGACAGTAGGTTTGACTGGAGCCAACAGTCAAACGCACACACAATTCTAATATAACATTTACATTAGAGAATTAGCAAACACACAGGCAAAGGATTTGCATCGCATCGCCTTCCTGGTTGCATCTGTGGATCGTCCTCGCTCCTTCCTCGATTGCCTCGATCAGATTACATTTAAATCTAAATTTACATGTAAGCTTAAGAAGGCCTTATGGCGAGTACAAGAGAGAGGGAGGTAGAAGTACATCGGAGTTTGAGAGAGAGAGAGAGGTGTGCAGACCTCTATTATTAACAATTTAATAACCATCCAACATTCATCCACGATCCACACACACATCATTCATTACATGAACAATTAAATATGTATATCTATGACCACGATGTGTTTTAAACATTCCACACATGATTTAGCGCATCACATGGCTAAATAAAAGAGTTTTTCAAAATTAAATAATTTTGGCTTTCAGAAAGTTGGGATCCAATCAAAATTGGTATTTGAATTTCGAAAAACTCATTTTATTAACTTAACATGCAATTAAATCAAAATTTAAAAACATAAAACACACATCACATGTGCACACACTCCAAATTAATAATTTCCATATTATTCCATGCAATTAGAACAATTCTAATAATTAAACAATCTAACACTTAGATTATACCACATTAATAATCTAACAATTAGACTATTAATAATTAGTTACTAATCTAACTCTTAGATTAGTAAATTAAAATTAATTACTAATTTAACACGTAAATTAATAATCAATTCTAATAAATAATTAATTACTAATCTTACAATTAGACTAGTTAATTAATAAATGTTAATCACTAATTTAACTATTAAACTAATAATTAACACAAATTAACAGTTAACTACTAATCTAACTCTTAGATTAGTGGATAAATATTAATTATTAATTTAACTTTTAAATCGATAATTAATAACATCTAATCAAACTAATATATTAGTTAATTAAAATTAATTATCAATTTAACAATTAAACTAACAATTAATTCCAATTAACTAATGACTAATTTAACAATTAAATTAGTCTATTAAAGTTAATTATTAATTTAACACTTAAATTAATAACTAACTTTAATATATTAACAACAATTTGTTAAATAATGATTCTAAAATCATTAATGCCCAAATAAATTAAAATTGAATAATAATTTTAAACTTCAAAATAATTTTAAATTAAAATTAAAATCCAATTTAATACATAATTTAAATGGGCAATGGGTTTAATTAGAACATTGGGGTTTAATAGGGTTTTTATGGATTTTATAAAGGGAAAAGATAACCAAATGGGCTTAGCCCACTAGTGGAGCCAGGGCTCAGCCTTATGCCGAGGCAGGGCTCGGCCCTGGCTCAGCCACCCAAGCCAGTTGTGGCGGCCTAGTCCAACTGGACCGGCGTGGGGGTGCCGGCCCGGCCGACTTCTTCCCAAAGGGCTCGAAGCCCTAATCCTGCACTTGCAGGTTCGAATCCGACGGCAGGGGGGGGGAAGTTGCAGGGGCCCCGGCGGCTGGCGGCCAGTGCCGCCGATCCTGTCGGCGTCTCCCCCGGCACCGGCGATGCCGCCGGCGCCAGCAGAGCACCGGTGGGTGCTTCTAAAGCAACTGGTTGGCTTCCTTTTCCGTACCCAAAACTTGATTTTTAAACCATGAGGAAGAAGGGAAAAAGAGACCCTACCCTCCATACCGACCACCTCGATGCCGGATAAAATTCCTGGGATGACCAGTAATCCTTCTCCAAGGATCCTGGGTGTTGGCCAGCTTTTCCCAACGCTTGGTAGGCCCGAACGAACCCATCATTGACCCCGTTCTTCAGCGCATGAAGAACCCCGAAAATTCCCCAATATAATTTCGAAAATTATAGAAATAAAAATAATCAAATTATTCTTATCATTAGTGTTCATCACATGAACACGGATCCTTCAAAGAGATCGAACTATCGCATGGAATAATACATGGAAACACTAAAACGGAGACCGAAACGGGACGAGAAACAGTGGAACCTGGTTCTGATACCACTCTTGGGTTCTCGGGTTTCTCCAGATCTTCCGCGCAACGGAAATAAAAATAAAAATGGAGATCCGTTCCCGCTTCGAAAAATTTTAAAACCAGATTATCGGATAATCGGTTCTTACCGTGTGCGGATTCGAATCCGCAACCGTTCGGTTCCGTCGGTGCGACACCGCAAGCCGCGCAAGCGCCCGACCTCTAGCGGAGTCCACGCAATCCTCCTAATGACGGATATCCTCGCGTTCCTCGTTCTTCGCAGCCCACGAAACCTCCTCCAGTCGCCGCGATGATCGCCGCAACGCGCGGACGATTTCTTATCGAACGGGAGTCGGAGAAGCGGCGGAGCAGATCCGGATCTGTCTGGGATGCCAGAGAGAGAGAGAAACAGAGGAGGGGGTGGCTAGGGTTAGTAGCAACTTGGCCTGCTCAGCCCGTTCGCTATGTTTTATACTAACTGCGCGATTTTTCACAAAAACCCCCGGTTTGTATAAAACTCACTTATTTATCCATCGCCTTGAGAATCATTTGCGTGTAACCCTCTAGGCCCACTTACCAGTCCGGTTAATAGCCCAATAAGCCCAGTGACTCCTCACTAGCTTTATTAATCAATTAATAACTCTTTATTAATTAATTAATCAATCGAATTGATGTCGCACATCGAATTCGACCGGACCTCCGATCACGTTGGGTGCCAAGCAACACTGCATGAACCCGGAAGGTATCGGGGTTAAGTAACCCACTCTTGGAACCTTTCTGCCGATAGTTACCGCGTGGATATAATCCTTCATTCGTACAATGCTCTCGAGTCAACTCAGGGTATGGCGTGCTGTCAAACCCTAACCGGTCGACTCACTTGGATTGGATGCCGCTGATGAATATCGGAAAACTCCTTTCCCAATATTATCGTCCGCCCTGGCCAGGGACTTCTACGCATCCTTCCTAGAGCATTCTCTCTCTAAGTACCGAGAGCGAATGATTTCTTATTGACACACAATTCCCTTCATCGGTATTTCGCTGTACCCAATCCTTGGCATTTTAGAATCCCGTGGCTAGAGATTCGTAAACCAAGGTCAAAGCACAGAAGTCCACCGACAAGGTGTCCTTGGTGTCTCAGGTCCAAGGACCATCCACGCAACTGCGACAATAGAATCAAGCTGGTTGACAGTGAGGTACAATACCATCCAGCGATTCAGTCGGATCAGTTCAGTGAACTTATTCTCCAATGAGCACTTACAGATTCACCTTAACGTCTCCACACAAGTGACTTATGAGATTAGTCACCCTCATCATATGAGCAGAAGTAATCTGTACTAGTCTAACCGGATATCCAATGTCTTTCTCGGATAACCTCCCACTATGAACGATTAAGAATATGTGTGTTTAAGTGATTAGTCTCATTAGTATGATCTCATCATAATCTGATCACCATCGCACATATTCACAGACTTCATTATGAGACGATAATTAATACGAGTTACACATAATGAATATTATGCCATTATATTAATAAATGAACGAGATTTACATAGTAAGATTGACTTGTAGGCCACTTAAAACTAACAACAACAAGGCTATATGGTTTTTCTACCCCGATCAGAAGACAACTAATGCCATAGTCAGAGTCTCTCATCACAATTAGACAGGCCTTGTGGTAGCATGACAAACATGCCTAAGGTAATTTGAGTCATATGACTATAACGATGGAGGTCCACGTAGTAAGTTATCAACTACTCACATTACAGCTTAGACTTTAGCAAGAGTTTTAGATAACTTTTATCTTGGTCTCTTCCTAAGTGATAATTTATAAATATATTGCATATATATATGTATATGTATATACATATACATATATATATATATATATATATATATATATGTACATGTACATATATATATATATATGTATATATACATATACATATGTATATGTATATGTATATATACATATACATATGTATATGTATACATATATATATGTATATATACATATGTATATATATATATGTATACATATACATATGTATATGTATATATACATATACATATATATAACTATACCTAGATAATTGCAATTGATTCAAAATCAAAAGTAAAACATGCATCAATCATATATGTTCATTATGTGGTCATAGACAGCACGGTGATTAACTAGAGCCATTCAATTAATCACCTCAATTATATAATTAAAACATGCAAACACACAGACACTGGTGATCTCATCTCCTGTCGCTTTCCTGGTTGCACTTGTAGATCATCATCGCCTCTCTTCGGTTAACACGATCAATTACATATAATATTAAAATTTGAAACAATTTTTCAAATACAAATTACTTGTAAGAGAAAACCTTATGGCCGAGTACAATAATAGAGGAAGATAGAATTACAACGGAATGAGAAGGAGAGGGAGGCACGCAGGCCTCATTAATTAACATTTAATTAATCAACATCATATTTCAAAACGATCCACATAATCACATGATATGAAATTAACTAAATGCATGTCCATGACCACCATAAATTTTAACTATCCACATGATCAAACACATCACATGAGAGCTAAAATTTTGAAAAAAGAAAATAGTTTTGATTTTCTCAAAACCTGGGTACCAATCAAAATTAGATAATTTGAATTTTTGAAAATTTCATTTTCTATCATGCATTTAAATCTAATTTAAAACATTAAAACACATCAACATATGCACTCAAGTCTAAAATTAAAATTTTAAAATATTCCATGCATAATTTAGAATATTTCTAAATTAATTAATCTAACACTTAGACTAATTTTAAATGACATTAGTAACAATTATTAATGCGAAACAATCTAACATTTAGATAAAATTAAAAATTCCTAAATAACACTTATAAAAGAATTTCTAATTCCAATTTTAATTACTTAACAACTCTTTGTTAAGTACCCCCTTATAAAATAATATTTCTCAATAACAATTATAAAGAAAAATAATTAGAACATTTCTAATTAAAAGATTAGTCTAACTATTAGACTTACTTTAATCTCTTAATGTTAAGAGATCATTTTAATTAGATTAGATCTTTAAAAACTTTAATTAAACGATCCAAGAGAAAATTAATTAATTATCTTAATAACTCTTATTAAGACATAATTAATCATTAATAACTTTTATTAATATTTATTCTCAAAAATAATTAACTGTATTATAACAATTATAAAAAGTTAATTAATCACTTAATAACCTTTTATTAAGTGTCCTTTAATTAAAACATTAATTTCATAATAACAATTGCTAAGAAATTAAAAAAATATCTAATCACCTAATTAAAATTAATTAACAACCTTTGTTAATTAATATTTAGTTCACAACTTAAAAATCAATTAACAACACTTGTTAATTATATTAATTTAAGATCATATCTTAAATATAAACCCCTCTTTCCACTTAATTGAAAGTTATTTACAATTAATATCATATCTTAATTATAAACCCTTTTAATCACTTAATTAAAAGATATTAACAACATTTGTTAATTATCTTTTAAGGTCATGACTTAAAATAAATTAACAACCTTTGTTAATTATATTTTAAGTTCACATCTTAAATAAAATTGTTTAACAATACTTGTTAATTAATTTCAAGAACACTTCTTAAAATTATGATTATCTTATTTAAGATCATGTCAAAACAAATTCCCCTTTATAACTAGTAATTATAATTTTAAGTTTAAAACATATTTTATACTATTTTAATTTCGATTACCAGTTAATAGGGGTTTTTAAATATTTAAAAGGGTTTGGGGTTTACAAAATACAGGGTTAATTGGTTTTGGCCCATATGGGCTTGGTGGGCTTGGGACCGGACTTGGGCAGAGCCAAGTCTGGCTAGGACCAGGTGGGTACCTGGTCTGGCACCTGGCCCACGGTCGAGCCGGGGCGCTCCCAGGTGCGCAGCCGCACGGGACTGGCCGGTCTAGGTCCCAGGCACGCTGCTCGCCCAGTTAGGGCTTCCCTACCTCCAACCGCCGACGCCCCTTAGGGGTTCTTCTCCGGCGCCGGCATGACGGCGCTCGGCCCAGAAGTTGCAGGGGGTGCATCCCCCTACCTCCCCGACATTGGTGACAGCCGGCCAGTAACCCCCTTTGGCGCCGGTAGCCCCTTTAAACGGCGGTTAAACTGTTTAGATCCGTAGCTTTCCTTTCTCTTCTTCTTCCAACATTTGGAAGATTTCCAGAGAGGGAGGCTATGCCGCCGATCCCCGGCGGCCACAAAATATTCCGGAGACTTACAGGGATTGTTGGTCACACCAGCAAGTAAAACAGTGATCTTTCATCACCCTTGCAGCCCCCAAAACTAGTTCTTCATCTCCATGAAGAACGCAAAGAAAAGCCCCGGAAATTTTCGTTTTTAACATAGAAATTTTAAATATAAAATTTTAAGTTCATCTCATGAACTATTGCTATGAGAAAAATGAATTAATGCATGGAATCTATTTTAGAATTTAATATCGACGTCCTGAAACGGATCAGAGCAGAACCTGGCTCTGATACCACTGTTAGGATCCGGACGGGGCGCGATGAACACAGTAGAAGCAACAAACAAAATCCCGATCGATGCCCGCTGATCCGATTCGGAACGAAAAGTAGAAAACCAAAACTTTGTTGTGATCTCATCACCTTGCATGGATTCGAATTCGTGCCTATTTCGGTTCCGTCGTGGCGATGCCGCTAGCCGTACAAGCATCCGGCCTCCAATGGTATCCATGCGATCCACCGCGATGGTTCGTCCTCGATCCATCGTCCAGATTAGCTCACTCGCTAAAGAATCCTCGCCGCAACCATGTCCGGATCATCCGAATGGGAATTTTAGACTTTCGAGAAACGCGCGCGACGGAGACGGGAAGTCTCTCGGCACCTCGAACGGGGCGCCAAGAGGAGGGGGAGAGAGAGAGAGGTGGGACGGCCAGTCTTGAGAACACCTAGAGCTTTGCCCATGGTTTCTCAACGGCACGTATATATATATTAAGTCGGTGCGACTTATCACAAAAGTCTCTGAGTTAATAAAAATCCAACTTAAGTACCACCGAGTGAGAATCTATTTGCGTGTGACCCTCTAGGCCCATTAACCAGTCTGATTTTTAGCCCGTTAAGTCCAATAACTAGTTATTGACTTATTGCGATTAATTAATATCTAAATATTAATTAATTACTTAACCGAATTAACATCTCATGTAAAATTCGGTCACACTTTTGATTAAGTTGGGTGCCAAGCAATACTGCATGATCCCGGAAGGTAATGGGGTTCAGCAACCCACTCATAGAACCTATTCGTCCACAGTTACCGCGTGGCTATAATCCTTTGTTCGCACAATGCTCTCGAGTTAACTTAGGGTATGGTCAATTGTCAAACTCTAGATGGTCAACTCACTTGAATCAGACTCCACTGTACAAGATCCGAAAACACCTTTTCTGATGTTGTGTCTGCTCTGGCCAGAGACTCCTGCGGATCTATTCTAGAGCATTCTCTCTCTAGTTACTTGAGAGCGAACAATCCTCTATTGAACACACAATCACCTTCGAAGGTCTTCCTCTGGACCCGATACTTGACTATTAGAAATCGCGTGGATAGGGATTCATGAGCCAAGGTCAAAGTCTAGAAGTCCACCGACAAGGTGTCTTTGGTGTCTCAAGTCCAAGGTCCAACCACACCACTATGACAATGAATCAAGTCGGTTGACAGTCAGGTAAATTATCATTCGACGATTCATATCGGATCAGTTCAGTTAACTCATTCCGCAATGAGCACTTACAGATTCACCATGGTGTCTCCACACAAGTGACTAACGAGATCAGTCACCCTCATCATATGAGCTAAAACAACATGTACTAGTCTTACCAGATGTTTGATGTCCTTCTCAAACATCCTACAACTAGGAACAATTCAGAACATGTGTTTATAAGTCATCGGCCTCATTATTATGATCTCATCATAATCCAATGACTGTTACACATATTCATGGACTTCATTATGCGTAATACGCCAATCTACATAATGAAATATAAATGCCATTTAATAATAAATCAGATTGAAATAGGTGCCTCGTGATTGGCTTAAATGACACATATATCTATGAAAAAGGTTCTCATAGTAGGTTGCATAAACCTCAATGCCTTCCGGGGTCACGCGATGTTGTTCGGCACCCAACGTGATCGGAAGTCCGTCCAAATTTATTGTGGGACATTGAATTCGACTGATTATTTAATATAAGGATATTAATTAATTCAGTGGGTCCGCAAAGAGTTACTGGACTTAATGGGCCATTAACAGGACTGGTATTTGAGCTTAGAGAGTCACATGCAAAAGGTTTTCAAGTCAATGGATATTTTGACGGGGTTTCGGATAAGTGTGGGATTTTTTGAAAAATCGCAAAACTACTTATTATAAAAGTATCGCTGCTAGGTGGGGGGCCAACAACCCTGACCTAGCCGCCACCCCCTTCTCTCTCCTCTCTCTCTTCTGGGCGCCCCCCTCTGTGGCTGGCCCCCCAGAGGCTCAGCTCTGACTGCTGTCTACTCCGCTTCCCGTCTGACGGGAATTCTGAATCCGTATGTCGTGGAGGATCCCGCACAATCAGACGAGATCTGCGGATACTGCACCAGCAAGAAAGCGAGGACGATGCATCGAGAGGAAGACTGCGTGGATGCCGCTAGAGACCGAGAACCTGCACGGCTTGCGGCATCACACCGACGGAACCAGACGAACGCGGATTCAAATCTGCAAGGTAAAATCCGATTTTACCATTTATTTTTGTATCCTAAACGGCATAGATCCGACTTAATTTTTTGCTGTGTTTTTTGTTCGGATCCGACACAGTGAACCCAACAATAACTGGACTATACAGGGCCTATAGTTAAAGCTCATGAATCCATCATCAAAATGTAATGTTTCACACACAAGATGTCTTTAGTGTCTCAAGTCAAAGAACCAATTGTACCACTGTGACGACAAGTTTCCTATAATTAATTATTCAAGAATCTCATAAGTGGATCATTCAGTGAACTCATTATCTAATGAGCATCCATACACTCATCTTAGTGTCTCCACACAAGTGGCTATGAGACAAGACACCCTCATCAGATGAGCAGATAAAGTGTGTGTCAGTCTATCTAGATAATCGAAGCCCTTTCTCAATTATTTCACAACCGGGAATATTAGAACTCATGTTTATAGTAGATTGATCTCATTATTACAATCTCAATGTGATCCAATCTCCTTTGCATAAGCTCCAGTACTTCATTACGCCTAATGATGTCATACTCAATCATTAATAGACTTAATGAGTGTTTCACCATTAATATAGTGTAAAAAAGGAAAATTTTGCCCAGCCTAGATAGCCCATGAGTCATCCCAGTTACTCGCTTGGAGGTACTGAGGAATTGCTCCAGGACTTCATTACGCCTAATGATGTCATACTCAATCATTAATAGACTTAATGAGTGTTTCACCAGTAATATAGTGTAAAAAAGGAAAATTTTGCCCAGCCTAGATAGCCCATGAGTCATCCCAGTTACTCGCTTGGAGGTACTGAGGAATTGCTTGTAGCAGCCACCGGCAAGCCTATGGGTCGGTGGAATAGGCCAAGACCGCCATCCCTAGGTTGAAGTCTACGTCCAACGCATGAAAGGCCCAATCCTGACCATCAAAAGCCTCACGCAGATGAAGATAACCACAAGGGCCGGAGGTCCAAATCTATCCCCTGACAAGATGCTCAGGACGACCCAGTAGGCCTGAAACCCCTACCTTGGGTAGGACTTGTTGGGATCCGGGCGGGACGTGGAGAAGGCAACAGAAACACAATAAAAATTCCCGCCCGATACGCGCTGATCCTGATCGGAACGAAAAGTGCAAACCAAAAAAACTGGATGTAATCTGATTACCGTGTGCGGATTCGAATCCACTTCCGTCTCGGTTCCATCGAGGTGATGCCGCGAGCCGCACAAGTGTCCGGCCTCCAGCGGTATCCACGCGATCCTCCGCGGTGGTTCGTCCTCGCTCCCTTGTCCGTATCAGCTCGCTCGCTGAAGATCCGTTGCCGCAACGATGTCCGAAAATCAGCGGACGGGAATTCCCGACTTCCAGGAATCGCGTGCGACGGAGACGGAGACTTTCCTAGCTCCTCGAACAGGGTGCCCAGAGGAGGAGGAGAGAGAAAAGGGGGGAAGGCCAGAATGGGGAAACCCTGGAGCTTGGCCCAGAGTTTCTCAACAGCAGGTATATATTAAGTCGGCACGACTTTTCACAAAAGTCTCCGAATTAATATAAATCCCACTTAAACACCACCGACTGAGAATCTATTTGCGTGTGACCCTCTAGTCCCATTAACCAGTCCGGTTTTCAGCCCGTTAAGTCCAATAACTAGTTATTGACTTCTTATAATTAATTAATATCTAGATATTAACTAATTACTTAACCGAATTAACATCTCATGTAAACTCGGTCGAACTTCCGATCAAGTTGGGTGCCAAGCAACACCGCATTATCCTGGAAGGTAATGGGGTTCAGCAACCCACTCATGGAACCTGTCCGTCTACAGTTACCGCGTGGCTACAATCCTTCGTTCACACAATGCTCTCGAGTTAACTTAGGGTATGGTCAACTGTCAAATCCTAGATGGTCAACTCACTTGAATCAGACTACGTTGTACAATATCCGAAAACAAATTTTCTGATATTATTTCTGCTCTGGCCAAAAACTCCTGCGGATCTATTCTAGAACATTCTCTCTTCAGTTACCTAAGAACGAACGATCCTTTATTGAACACACAATCATCTTCGAGGGTCTTCCGCTAGACCCGATCCTTGACTATTAGAGATCCATAGATAGAGATTCGTAGTCAAGGTCAAAGTCCAGAAGCCCACCAATGGTGTCATGGTGACTCAAGTCCAAGGATCAACCACGCCACTGTGATGATGAATCAAACTGATTGACAGTCAGGTAAATTACCATTCGGCGATTCATGTTAGATCAATTCAGTGAACTCATCCCCAATGAACACCTACAGGTTTACCATTGTGTCTCCACACAAGTAACTAACAAGATCAGTCACCCTCATCATATCAGCTGGAATAACCTGTACTAGTCTTACCGGATGTTTGATGTCCTTCTCAAACATCCTAAAACTATGAGCAATTAAGAATATGTGTTTATAAATCATCAGTCTCATTATTATGATCTCATCATAATCCAATGACTATTGCACACATTCATGGGCTTCATTATGCGTAATTACAAATATGCCAATCTACATAATGAATTTAATGTCATTTATTAGTGAACCAGATTGAAATAGGTACCTTGTGATTGGCTTAGAGGCCACCTATATCTATCAATCTCCCACTTGGACTCAAGCCAATCATCTTCGCATTTGATCTCCATCAAATCTAGGTGATGCTCACATAAAGTCTGTGACTAAGACTTGGTCAGGGATCCACTAAATTATCTACAAATGGAACACTTTCCATTACGTTATTTCCGCTTAATCCTATGTCTCTAAACTTGTGAAAGAGCTTCAAAATATTCTGCAACTTCTGATGAGACCATAGCTCGACCACAAAATTGATCTCTCCTACTTTTGTCCTGCAACAATGGGACGGTATCAGAGACCTATTGGAACTACATCTAGTTCAGAGATGAACTCTTTCATCTATATGTTCCAATAACAGTATCACTTGTTTATGTCGTCATCTTAATATCGAGTTCTAAGTTGGAACATTTCCAATCCATTCCTTTCTTATTTGAAGGTTAAGCCTATGATTTAACTTGAAATTTGAGTCAGTGTGACCTCATAGTTTTAAATCATCATGTCCATATACAAGAGTTCATTCTTAGCACTTCTCAAGTACTTAGGGATGTGTTTCACTCTTTCTATCAAGATTTTCCTATGTCCTTTAAAGAACTTTTCCTTAAAGAAATAAATTTCACATCTCAACAATTGAGACTTTATTATATAATTTATGTCAAACATTTTGACATACAGAATGTAACATCTTTATCAATCTATCTTAATAGATTCGTATTTCCGATACATGGGATGTTATAATCAAACCCATCATGGAGAAGTACACGGATGGTAATATTTTTACTAATAGTAACATCCTGATGTCATTCCAAATGACTTTGCTGTTATTATTACAAAGCGTTACTAATACGACCGTACTCCTACTGTCCTTCTTAAACACACACAATCCGTAATCATTCTTAATGATCACGTAGTATTTGACCATTAAGTTATTACAACTTTGGGAAGCTTCAGTTTGATTCAAAATGATCTTTGAAATCATAACTTGCTTCCTGAATATTCAAAAGACTTTAAAGGTATATCATATACATCTTTTTCTCAATTATATTGAGAGAACGCTTTTCATATCCAACTGCCATCATCTCATCATTATGATAGGCAGTATTAACAAGTAAAATTCTAATAAACTTATTAATGATAACCACTGATAAAAACTTGTCTAAGTCAACATTTTGACGTTGACTATTTCCTTCAGTTTATCATATAAGTTTTAAGTAGTCCATTTATGCTAATCTTTATTCTGAAGATTAGCTTCATTTAGGTACAATACCCTCTAGCAATACTATCTTGTTCTGAACTTAATAGTAGTTATAGACTATGGCTTAGAATTCTTAACTTCTTGCCAATCTCAAAGGTGTAATGACAAGGAGCATCATCATAGATTTTAGATCATAATCTATATCTTTGAGATCCTCTCATTTTGCTAAATCTGATATGTCAAATATATCCTTCTAGTTACTAAGAGAATCTCAAAGAAATCTATGAAGTTCTCTAATGTGTGTTTTGAGTGGTTCCAAACAACTAAAGACTATCTAATAATCTTGTGTAATTTGTGGGTCTAAAACATCTTCCAGTTTTATCAGCTCTCACTGTCTTCTCTGAGGACATGTTCCTCTTCATAGAAGACAGCTTTTCAGAACGATAATTATTCCATTGTCGCCTAGCCAATAAAAGTAATGTCCAAAATCTTTAGACTCCTCACAAATTTATATTATGGTATAACTTGACTTTAAACTCATGTTTGTTTATAATTCACATCTTATATGAATTATTTGATTTTCATATCTTATATGGACACACAGTGACTTATTTGGAACTATCTGTAAAGTATTGACATCTACTGTCATACTTATGTTCAAAAAGATATAACAATTAGGTAAATCTTATTATATATTGCACCATATCTTAATAAGGTGCAATTCATCATTCTATCATATTAACATGATGTACAATGAGGATCATTAAGCGAGGATACAATTATCCTTTTAATGATTTGTGTGAATCATATACTTAAGTATTAATTTCTTTGATCAAATCAAAGAATTATAATACTTCATTTTGATCTTATACCTTAATCTCTTAGATGCATTCGACTTGTACTTCAGTAAGTACATACAGTTGAATCATTCCAAGGGTAAACTATATAAGGTAAGTCAATATAAGTGATTATCTTTGGTCTTAAGAGGATATTGAGCTGTTTACATCAGTATGTATTAGCACCAATAATTTCTTATTGTACAATCCTTTGTACAATATCATAAATAATCAGGATTCACACAGTTCATTTATATAGGAGACTTGTGAACATTCATTACATGAAATGTCACATCAAGAATCTATAGTGCATTGACCGATTTTAAAATCATATCAAATAACTATTGTTCCTTCTCAGTCAATGTTATTCACTTTTATAATTCTTGATATCTTATGAAATTAAATAACAATTATTCAGTTTCATATTAGACTCCTACATATATGTAAAGATTTACTGTTTGACAGTAACCTATAAATATCTTGAATAATTGTTGAGTCTAACGCAACACTTACATTTTCTCGATTTCCTTTTACTTGTCTAAATCTGTATACTATTGCAGATATGAGAATCAGTTTTAATATCTCATATTAGATACACTAATTGTCCAATAGACATGTAAAAGATTGATAATAAGAATATCTGAAACTTCTTTCAAATTTCATATTCATTTTACCTTTACCAATATCCTTATTGGCAACAGTGGGAGAACTACTACCTCTCTCTTCGATCGTTTAAGATCTTACCTCTTGCCTTTTTCAAAGGCACACCATGAATACCTCTTCTTTTTTTTCTATAAGAGATTTCATAACAACCATTGCCTTTCAAAAAGGCATA
Source organism: Zantedeschia hybrid cultivar (assembly GCA_030544215.1). Lineage (NCBI taxonomy): Eukaryota > Viridiplantae > Streptophyta > Magnoliopsida > Alismatales > Araceae > Zantedeschia > Zantedeschia hybrid cultivar. The sequence goes on along the minus strand of JARZZO010000011.1, from coordinate 38,940,310 downwards.
CCATTAGTACCTCTTCACTTTGTTCTATCCAAGTAAAAAGATTCATGATACTTGATTAGGATAGTGACTTTCACTTGGCTCTGAAGATATTCTTCCGAGTTTTCTAATCAATCTGAATCTGAGAAGTATTAGCATCTAATATACCAAAATCTCGAATTGATAGACAACATTTTAGTGAACGAAGGAAATAACATGATTTAAACATATAGTTCTTATAATTCAATTATGGTCTTTTATCTTGAATTATTTTCCACTATTTTTTGACGGACTGTATAACCTTCAGGTATATAGAACGGAAGACTTCGACGGTCTCCTAGTGAGGATCAGAATCTCCAAGAATCATAGTATGACATCGGGTAAACACATAGTATCATACCATTATCTTAAAGCAACTATCTTATGGTAATTGTAACTCTTTGCAATATTCGATCTTATTTCGGCTCCTAGGTCTTTAATGGTCTCGGATAAACATAGTAGACCATTATCCCTGGTCTAAACTTTACCATCAATACGTGACATAATAGAGTAAGAATGTAGCTCTCGGGTAAACGCGAGAATAGTTATACCGTTCCTCTATTCCAATCTCAAGGCATCTCAATGTCATAGTTAATAGTTCTTTCATAAGATGGTGACAGATCTCGGGTAAACACATAGAAACTGCCATCATTGAATCAAGTTCTAAAAACTATATTGATGGAGAGCCACGTGGTGCATTCTTAATGACTCGCACTCCAACTTAGACTTTATGTTGAAGGTTTTGTTTATTTTATATTGGTCTCAACCTAGATGATAGCAATTGATTCAAAATCAAAAACTAAAAGCATGTATCAATCATACATATTCATTATGTGGTCATGGACAGCACGGTGATTAACTGGAGCCATACAATTAATCACCATAACTATATAACAATTATATAATCAAAACATGCAAACACACAGGCATTGGTGATCTCATCTCCTATCACCTTCCCGGTTGCACTTGTAGATCATCCTCGCCTCTCTTTGGCCGACACGATCAATTACAATATAAAATGAAATTTGAAACAAATTTTCAAATACAAATTAATTGTAAGAGAAAGTTTTATTGCCGAGTACAATAATTAAGGGAAATAGAATTACAATGGAATGAGAGAGAGAGAGGGAGGCACACAAGCCTCACTAATTAACATTTAATTAACCCATATAACACATTCCAAGATAATCCACACAATCACATGATATGAAATTGACTAAGTGCATGTCCACATGACCACTTCAAATTTTAACTTTCCACTCATGATAAAGCACATCACATGAAGGCTAAAATTTTAAAAAATAATAATTTTGGTTTTCTTAAAATCTGGGTACCAATCAAAATTAGATAATTTGAATTTTCAAAAATCTTATTTTCTAACATGTATTTAAATATAATTTAAAGCATCAAACACATCAATATGTGCATACAAAATTAAAATGCTAAAATATTCCATGCAGAGTTTAGAACATTTATAAATTAATTAATCTAACACTTAGATTAATTTTAAATCACATTAACAACAATTATTAATGTGAAATTATCTAACATTTAGATTGAATTAAAAATTCCTTAATAACTCTTACAAAAGAATTTATAATTCCAATATTAATTACTTAACAACCCTTTGTTAAGAACCCCCTTATTAAATAATATTTCTCAATAACAATTATTAAGAAATATTAATTAGAACCTTCTAATTAAAATAGTCTAACAATTAGACTTAATCCAATCTTTTAATAACTTTTATTAAAAAGTCATTTTTAAGTATATTAAATCTTAAAATATTTTAATTAAGAGATTCTTGATAATTAAATTAACACTCTTACTAACTTTTATTAAGAGTTAATTAAAATTCTTAATAACATTTATTAAGTATTAATTCTCAAGAAATGATTAACTAATTTATAACCAATATAAATAGTTAATCAATCACTTAACAACTTTTATTAAGTGTCTCTCAATTAAAACAATAATTTCATAACAATATTTGCTAAGAAATTAATACATTTATCTAATCACTTAAGTAAAATTTAATTAACAACATTTGATAATTTCATTCAAGATCATATCTTAAAATAAATTAAAAACACTTATTAATTTAATTTAAGAACACATCTTAAATTATCCCTCTAAGTATTTAATTAAAAGGATTTAACAACACTTGTCAATTAATTAAGATCACATCTTAATAAATAACCCCCATTAAAAGATCACATCTTTATAAATTAATCTTTTAAGATCATATCTTAATAATTAATCTACTATAACTCAAAATTTTAAATTCAAAGTTTAAAACACATTGTAAACATACTAGAATTTAAATTTTGAGTTAATAGATAGGGATTTAATTAATAAGAAGGTTTTATGGGTTAAAGGGGATTATGAGGATGAAATGGGCTTGGCCCATTGGGCCTCTTGGGCCTGGGCTCGGAGCTGGCTAGGGCCTGGCCTGGATCAGACCAGGCAAGGTGCCTGGGCTCGGGCCAGGTGCTTGGACCCAGGCGCTACCTGGCTTAGCAAGGTCTGGAGAGCCTGGGCCGGGTCTAGTGCCCCTTTGGGCCAGGTGCAACACCTGTGTGGGCCAGGCAGGCTAGGGTTTCTACACCCCCCCCCCTTTCCCAGGAACCCGACGGTTACCTAGTTGCAGGGAAAGGGGCGGTTGGCGCCGCCGCCGGCAGGGGGCTCTAGGGGAGGCCGACCTCCTCCGTCCCCGACACCGGCGACCTCCGGCCAGCGTGCCTCGTGCCACCGATAGCCCCAAAAGAGGTTTCAAAGGCTGCTGTTATGAAGAATAAACCATGGCCTCCCCTCTAAATTTTCTTTCACCAATTAGAGAGATAGGAGACTCCATCGCCGGCCACCGGCCATTACAGAAATTTCCCGAGGTTGGGGAGGGGTAGCTGGTCATACCAGCAAGCCTATAAGGGTGGTCCAACCACCATTAAAACCTCTTCAAAGCCCTCAAAGCCCTCAAAGCCCTCAAAGCCCAGTTCTTCATCTCCATGAAGAACACCTTGAAAATCCCATTTAATTTAAATTTCTCCACATAAAATAAATATGAAATTTTTACATTCATCTAATGAATAATTTTTGCGAGAGAAAAATAAATACAGACATGGACATAATTTTAGAACATTAATTTTATCATTCCGAAGCGGATCAGAGCAGAACCTGGCTCTGATACCACTATTGGGATCCGGGCGGGACAGGAAGAACGCAACAGAAACACAATAAAAATTCCCATCCGATACCCGCTAATCCTAACTGGAACGAAAAGTGCAAACCAAAAAAACTGGATGTAATCTGATTACCGTGTGCGGATTCAAATCTGCTTCTGTCTCGGTTCCGTCGAGGCGATGCCACGAGCCGCACAACCGTCCGACCTCTAGCGGTATCCACGCGATCCTCCGCGGTGGTTCGTCTGTGAGTGCTTAAAATGATTGTGTAATTATCATGAAAAATCTAGGTTATTTAGTGCAAAATAAACCTATTAAAAATAAAAACTAAGTGCAGTGATCGCCATAAACTTTTAACTAAAAAGTTCCAAAAGAAGGTTTTGATCGCCTACCTGTTTGAATGCGGAAGATGTTAAGTTCTTGATTCCCCTTCCTCAGCCGGCTGAAGAAAGAGAGCCCTTTCTTGCTTTTGTTCTTGCTGTTGAGTTTGAAATTGAGGATCTTCCAAAAATCCTTGTGACTTGATTTTGCTACCTTGATTCTCTTCTTTGCACCGTGCAGCAAAATAAAAATGGAAACAAAGAAATGATGATGAGAACTTTAAACAACAATAGTATCTATTCTAATCAAGCTTTTAAACATGCAACTAAACAGCAAACTTACTTGTTTAATGGCTTTTGAAACCCCTTAATCAAATAGGTTTTGAAAAGAATGAATATGTTGTGTGTTGCATGAAGTGATGATGAAGAATGTAGAACTAAATGAAATGCAGAAATAAAAGACTTATACCCAATGGTTGAATTCTTGAATTGGATGAAGAATCTTGAAAGGATGCCGACTTCTAGAAACAGCAGTGCCCATTGAAGATGTAAGGTATTATAGACTTCTTCTGCGTTCGTGATTTACATGGAAAAACTTCAGATTTATCCATCTTAACGGACAGATAAATACAGATTAATTCATCTTTATCTGTAATTATCTAAAATGCGTCAGCCATGGCAGACGCCTTTCAGATTAATTAAGATAAGGATAAACATCTGGAAAAACTTATCTTTATCTTTATCAGGTAAACCGCGTCTACTTGTGCAAACGTCTTTTACACTCATTAAGATAAGGATAAACATCTGGAAGAGAAGTTAAAATAGCTTAGGAAACCTAAAATGCGTCATAGCTAGCAGACGCCTTTTAGCTAATTAATCAACTGATTAAAATTCAAATTTTAAACGTTAAAATAAGAATAAACTCTAAATGACGTCCAAATTGGTAGACGTCTTTTAGACTTCTTCATATTTTAACTGAAATTTGAGCTAAAATCAATTTAATTGATTAACTTAAACATGTCTGTTTGACCCGACACTCAAAAAGATTAATAAAAACTAATCAATGATTAAATATCGGACCATTCTGAGGCATTATTATATGATATGAAATTTACTCAAAATGACGTCAAAATTAGCGTGTCTACAGCTGCCTCACCTTGGCATCGTCTTTGCAAGTGAGTGAAATGAAATGAAATGTACTGAAAAGGTGATGCCAAGGTGTGATGAGACACGCTCTTAACATCACATGATTGGAATCTTTCTCAAAATTATCAATGAAGATAGCTCAAAGAGATCAATGGAATCAATCCTGTCTGGATGAGGTAGACAAGGAAATAAAATAAAGGTCGATCAACCTCCTCGAAGTGGGAAGTACCCCAGGTCATAGACACTGTAGGTTTCATCATGGGGAGCGTTTGCTAGCCAATGTGGACGTGCTGCAGCCATAATGGATCTTAAAAGAAAACAAGAAATATTGGATAAAGAATCCAAGAAAGGATAGAATTCCAATGATATCTTCAAGCGAACATCAAAGATAATCACGATACTCAATTCGGAATGGAATATTTCACATCATGTTTGAATTATTTGTTTTAATGGTCTGAGACTTAATCAGTAATTAATTCCTATTACAATGATTTCAAAGTCCTACATGATGCATGCTAAGCAAAAAGAAAAATATAAAGTCAAATAAAATATAAATTAATCAAGGATAATATTGATAAATTGTCATTAATGAGTCAAGACACCAGTTCTTGTAATCCAGTGCTAAGCCAAAGCTTGTTTATCCACGCACCGTTTCACAAAAGTGGAACCATTGTCCTCACCAATTAACAATCCAACGGCCTATCCGTGCAATTAAGAATTCTCTGAAAGTATCACTGTTTTTATTGTAGGGGAACTCAAATTCCAGTTTCATCAAAACCACAAGGTCCTTGATATACTCTAATAAATATTTAACATATAGTAATGCAAATGATTTATATGGAATAGTACAAGGGTAGAAATAACCGTCTTTTTAGCCACGGTCAGGACTTCATAAATTCCCACAGTGGGATCTTCTTGATATTTCCAGCTTTACTCAGGTTTCTTGAATTTCCTGCAATCAAAATCATTAATGATTCCAAACAAATATTCAATTTAAACATCATAAACCACATAATTTCGGAAAAATCACTGAATTGCTAAAACGCGTCATGTCGTGCAGACGCCATTAAACATTGAAAAGCGTCAGTGCTCCTCGACGCCTTTTACTCACAGAAACAGGTTTCTTGTTGTTCTCTACTCGAATTCCAACTCTACCAATGCACATCCCTTTTTCAATCCGGAAAAGTTTTCCTAGGATCGCAATTCCTTCTATATAAACACCCTTAGGTTGTTCCCAAGCAATCCTACCATAATCCAAAGATCCAAAGTTGAGTTTTCTTCCAAATTTTCAAGGTTTCTTCAAGGTTTCCAAGGTTTCCAAGCTTCAAGAAGGAGGAATTCCGAAAAAAAAGATGGATTCTTCAAATAAGAAGATGAAGATGTCTCTAGAGAAGTTTTTCGACATAGAGAATCACCTCAATGGAAGGAATCCCAATCTTCAAGTAAGTTCAATCAACTTCCCTTCAATTTTTCTTCTTGTTCTTCATGTTCTTCAAGTTCTTCATCAAACTCTTCCTTTCGTTTTCAGAATTATCCCATGTTTCCTGGACCGAGAAAATTCACCTCTCTCCTTTGGATTCGTAAACTTGCGAAAAGTGTTAAGCTTTCCATGCAAGTCTTCATATCCAAGTGAAATCTTCAAGGTCTTGTAGTGCTTGCCAAACATTACAAGAGCGCGAACGTAGATTGGGCGGCTATGGGTGCCTTGATCGAGTGGTGGCATTCCCAAACTCATACGTTCTTCTTCTAAGACTTCGAGTGCACTATCCTTTTGGAGGAGGCAGAGCTTCTACTAGGTCTCCCAAAGACCAAAGACAACAAAGACAAGATAGCTTTAACAAGAGAAAGGATCACCGGTCAACAATCGTTGACATCTATCATGAAAGATCCTTCAGAAGCTAAAGGATGCCTCACTAAAAAGGGAATCAATCTTGCAAAGCTAGCTGAGTGGACTCTATATGAAATAGATGATCTAAGGGAGGATGAAGCAGAGGATGTCACGAAAGCTTTCGTTACATGTCTTGCCGGTGCCTTATTCTTCCCTGCGCAGGATAACATCTTAGAAGATGATCAAATTAGTGCTATCTGCGCAATCTTCGAAGGTAAATCCATTAGCACTGCACTCTTGGCTTATCTTTATAGCGGACTTTCTGCGGCATCTGTGGGCCGTCCTCCCTATGAATGCATGTTACTCTTTGCCTTGTGGGTTGAACTTCACTTCAAGTTTGAGTACTGCAAGAAAAGACCTCTGAACCCATCTCAGATCTTCTTGAATAGTCCAATTCATTGCATTGCTAATATTGTAAAGTTCAATGAACACATGGTCAACAAGGTTCCAAAGCTCAAGACCTGGGCCGACTGGAGAGTGTATTTGAAGCACATGACATCCGATATATTCGACTCGTCTCCACTCGCTCTTGTTGGAAAACCTGTTTGGGTACGCCGTACAACGGGAGCGGACCTCAAGTTGATTGGAGCCACCGAATTCGTGTTATACAATCCCCATCTATGCCTTACTCAACTTAGCATGGCCGTCGTGAATTCTCCGAGTTCTCTTTCACACCCCCAATCAAGAAGCGTGACTTGGAATCCGATGAAGATTATGAAGCCATACAAATCATCACTACCTTGTGGAATCTTGGCTTTAGTTACCATGTAAAATCTTCTAAAGATAGAGATAAAGGATTGAAATTTCCTTACCTTAAAGGTCTTCATGAAATTCTTCCTTAAATGTCCTCTCTCTCTTTTTTTTGATTTTTTTGATGTAATAAAGGATTTTATTGAATAAAGATTGATTTTTCATGCCTTGAAATCTTCCCTTAACTTCCTGTGATGTGCATATGATTTTTCCTTTAGTAAAAACTAGATTTTTCCTGAAAATTCAACAGTTCGGACTCTGTAAAATATAAAACACGTCCACTCAGAAAGACGCCTTTCAACCATAATTCCTTTTCCATAAATTCAATTTAATCCTCAAAAACTTGATTTAAACCTTAAATGGCGTCTACCACCGTTGACGCCTTTCAATTTCTCTTTCCTACTTTTTCCAGGATTCTACCATTAATTCCGTGATTAATTCTCTTAAAACGCGTCTTGATAGTAAGACGTCTTTCATTATTTTCTTCTGTACGGCTCTGACCAGAATTGGCGATAATCTGAAACACGTCAGCCTGTATGGACGTCTTTCACTCGATTTTAAACAGCTGTCCTTGCCGCCTCAACTTATGCGCCCTAAAACGCGTCTGCCTGAGTCGACGCCTTTTAGCTTTTCGTTTACAGACCCGTGAAGGCCCCCTTTTCTTCCTCACTTTTCACAAAACTCTTTCTCTCTCCTCAAGCCCTCCGGCGATCTCTCCGACGAACTCGTCTCCCTTTCTCTCAAAACTCCCTCTTCTAGAATCATGGAGCACGGCGAGGGATCCCGCAAAGCTAAGGCGGTGGTGAAGCGCCGCCGGACCTCGGTGAGGGATGAAGAAGAAATCCTGGCCGAACTCGCGGAGGTAGCGGCGTTTTTGGAGAAAGAGGTGGCTCCTCCGGCGCCCATGGCCATGGAAGAAGGAGAGGAGGGCGACCTCCACACGGTAAGCTCTCTGTGGAATGAATGGGATGAGAAAAAGAGGGGAGAAAGGGGTTCTTCAAAGAACCCGGAATCGGACCTTGAAAGGCGTCCAGACCAGGTGACGCCATTCAAAAGGCGTCATACTGGGCTGACGTCTTTCAAGGTTAATTCCGAATTTTTAATTAGGCAGAAAATGAGACTGAATGACGTCAGGACATGTTGACGCTTTTCAAAGGGCGTCCACAGGTGCTGACGCCTTTCAAAACAGAACTGTTTTTTCCTGTTTTTATTCATTACTGACCCTATTTTTTTTATGTTTTTATTTGCAGGGAGTGATGAGGTCCAAAATCTCGTGGGACTTAGTTATAGGAGCATATAGGGGTCTCCCGGATTTCCAGAAGGCGCGCCTGCGCCAGATGGGGTTCGGCGAGGTACTAGATATCGAGCCATTTTGGCTCGATTTGGTCCTACTGCAGGCGTTTAGAGAGCGTTGGCACGCAGAGAATCGGGCATTCCTAATGCCCTGGGGACATATGATCCCCACTTTAGAGGATGTGGCCAGGATCACTGGCCTCAAGGTAGAGGGCCGACCTGTGAGTCAGGTGACTTACCCCAACTACCAGGGATTGGCGGAGGCATTACTAGGAATAGAAGTATCCAGCATAGGTAGGGAGTCTAGGATGGTTCCTAGGATAGAAGTAGAGGCTTCCCTAGGACTAGATGAGCCCCGGCGTCGCTCAGACGAGACCCGAGATGAGTTTAGGGATAGGCTAGCAGAGTCATCCTCCGCCGTCTATTGTAGCGACCCGAGTCAGGGGGAGGAGGTAGATAGACAGCTTAGGGTCTTTTTAGTCTTTTTCTTTGGTCGGTTGCTCTTCGGTACAAAGGGCGACCACATTCATTGTAGGTTCCTTTATTTGCTAGATGACTTAGATAGTTTAGGAGAGTATGCATGGGGTGCGGCCCTTCTGGCCCACCTCTTTGCCGATTTGTCTGCGGTCACGTCGGACCGTGAGACCACTGTCAGCGGCTTCTCGCCGTTCCTCCAGGTATTAGATTATTTCATTATTTGTTTATGATATGCAATGCAATATAATATGATGCTTTTTTTCTAACTTATATGTTCATGAATGCAGGTTTGGAGCTACCACTACTTCCCGCTCGGCAGAGTGCGGATTGCACGACCCGGGGCTGTCCCATTAGCCTGCCGTTGGCAGCCAATTGTGGACACGGCTCCACAACACCACCAGCTGACGGCCCTCCGTCGTCAGTTTCTGGATTACCTCGAGCTACTAGTAAGTTTTTTATTTACTTGTTCAATTTTATTAAATGCAATCTTTTATTTATTAAATGTAAATTATTTATATGAATGCATCTAACCTATGTGCAAGTGATCTGGCGCCCGTACCTTGGTATGGGCGAGGAGGGTCAGCCGTGGGTGACGGCTGGCAGGAGGCGGTTCGGGAGGCAAATGTGGGTGCATTGCCTCAACGAAATCGAGCCCCTCCGCCTCCGGCTCGTGATGAGGATGCTGGGCCTCCACCAAGAATGGATCGACGAGGAGGTCCCGGAGGGCGTGGGAAGGAGCATGAGGGGCAAGCAAGCCCTCACAGACTGGCGTGCCAAGTTCCCGGAGCAGTACGAGGACTGGCACCGCCGAGGCATACGGGTGGAGTCCCATGCGGAGAGTAGCGAGGGCTACCTCCAGCAGTACCGGGCCCACTACGCCGATCAGCTTCGGCTCCTGCGACCACTCGATATAAGTATGCATTCATGCGTCTTTAATTTTATTATTATCTTGATTTATATTTGGTGAATAAATGTATGTATGTGTGACATACAGGATGCACGTGACGCGGTCATCATCGACCTCCGGGCCCGCCTACATGATGCGGAGGCCCAGCTCGAACAAGTCCAGAAGGAACTGTTTGATCTGGTATGTATGAATGCTTATGAATGTATGTTTTAATTAATTATTTTGGCGATTGACACTGACAGTTGTCTTTTGGTGCAGCGAGCCGTCTACACCCAGGAGGTTCCCCCTTCCTTTGGAGCGTCGTCATCTTCCTCGTCCGCCTACGACGCTGCTCTGGCTGACCTCCAGAGCCAGCTCGCCTCCGCCATCCACCGGGCTTCTCTTGCGGAGGAGGATCGTGCTGCTCGGGTAAGTTCTTCAACTTTAACTTTCAAATTTGATTACTTGATTGCCTTGAACTAACAATGACTTCTATTCAGGTTGCTGAGCTTTAGGAAGCCCTTCAGAGGGCTGAAGCAGAGCTGGAGCATGCCCGTGCTGCAGCTGCTCGTGCTGAGGCCGATGCTGCGCGGATCTGGTCTTTGGAGGAGCAGGTGGCCCGACTCTCGACCGGAGATCTTCCTCGAGAGCTTTCACACCTCCAATCCCGACTGGGGTTCATTACCGAGGAGCGAGAGCGGGAGAGGCAGGAGCGGCAGAAGATGGACTCAGAGATGGCTGCTCTCCGGGTTCAGTTGGGCATTGCAGAGCATGAGCGCCGGAGTGTGGAGGAGAGGTACAGGCGTGCTCGGCAGCATGCCCAGGAGCGTGGTCTGACCAGTGCTTTCACTGCCAGTGTCGCCATGTCTTCTGGCCAGGCTGGGCTGAGCACGATGGGGCCACCTCCACCTCCCAGCCGAGGACCAGCACCGGACGCGCCTGACAAGGCCCAGAGCCAGTTTGATGAGGGCGGAGGGGAGAGCCAGCCTTGAGGGCTTGTATTTTCTTTTCTTCTCATTTCATGTATCATGTACAAAACACCTTTTGATGATATACATGAAACTTTTGAGCTCCAATCTTGTGTTCATGTGTTTGTATTGTGTCCTGTACATCACTTAACAAACAGGTTAAGTATCTATTTAGGCTTAGCCCCTTGCCTGACCAGATAAATGGTCAATCAATCCTTTCCTTCAACAAATGGTCAAGGGACATAGCCTTTATTAACAAAGGTAATTGAACTATAAACAAACTTAAGCAAAATGCAACATGCAAGTAGTCAGATGCTCACCGAAAATAAAAGGAGTGAAACACACTAAGTGCAACAAGCAAATGCTAATTGAAATGTTTTTGTTGTTTTGAAGTATTCATTTTTGTTTGGTTTTGAAATATATGCTTTTTTTTTTGACATATGTATTTTTTTTTTTTTTTGACATATGTATTTTTTTTTGGGTTTTAACAGATGTATTTTTTTTTTGGTTTTTTTGGAATATGTATTTTTTTTTTGGGTTTTTGACATATGCATTTTTTTTTTTTGACTCTTTGACACATGTAATTTTTTTTGACTTTTGATTAAAAGATCAGCATGGTACTCAGATCAAAAGATCATATTCATTTATTAACTTAATTTCCAAATTGTTCTTTAACAATTTAACTTAAACCCATCGTGTTTGAACTTGTGTTTCCATTCGTGATCCCATTTGATGATTTGACCCTTAGTCAATCTAAGTCATTCCTCAAGTTTGGAGTACGCCTCTTTAGAAGGAAAAGAAGAATAAATTTAGAAAACCCATGAGAAGGTTCCGGAGACCTAAAAAGATGTTCCTTTCCTACCCTGATATCCGTTGGGGTTCGGTCATTTTCTTTCCGAGGTATTTATCGACCTTGCGTTCCCTTTTGTTTCATTTCATGGCCTTGATGTAACGTTTGTAGTGTAATGGCCTTTTGATTTGACATTTGCCTTTTCCTTTTGCTTTTCTATTCTTTTCTTTTATTTGGAACGGATCTCCCACATTTTTTTATGACGGCCTCCTACTAAGATGGCGGGTATTCTTGGTAGTCTATTCTAAGTCTCGTTCCAACATCATGGGCCGAGTGTAAAACAGAATTTTACTTTTAAAATGAATGATTTGTATTTTACACTTTCAGTCAAGCTTTTGATATTCTTTAGGACTTGGCATCTCTTGTTACTCACGAATCAAACGTGTCAGTGTGTGTAGTAATGGGTTTGAAATTAAATTATTCAGACTAACAAGGAAATTTGAGTTTATAAATTTTCTGATTCCACTGGTCTTTGTACCATACTGATTGACTCTTTAATCCTAAGGGTAGTATTTCTTAAGATGTAAATCATTCCAGGGATGAGTTAGCTCTTCTCCTTCTACATTAACAAGACGATAAGCGTTACTAGGAAAAGCGTGCGATACAACATAAGGTCCTTCCCAGTTGGATTGGAGCTTAGAATGCGGCCACCAGGTTTTACAAAAATCCTCTTAACAATCATTTCACCGACTTTGAACTTACGTTCAATGACTTTCTTTTGATAAAAACGTGCTAGTCTGTTTTGATAAACTTTTGCATGATTAGCGGCTGACCATCTTTTCTCGTCTAAAAGTTCCAATTGAGCAAGAAGTGTTGAACGATGTTCATCAATGGAGAATTCCTTGTTCAATTGTACTCTTAATGACGGTATAAGGATCTCATATGGAACTACCGCCTCCATTCCAAACGTTAAAGAATAAGGAGTTTGCCCAGTAGGTGTGCGGATTGAAGTTCGGTAGGCCCATAGAGCCTCAACCAATTTTTCTGGCCAATCCATGAATTTGTTAGATTTGCACGTCTTTTTGATGATTTTTATCAAAGTCTTATTAGTTGCCTCTGCTTATCCATTGCCTTGCGGATAATACGGAGATGAATGAGGTAATGCAATTCTATACCTGTTGCAGAGGTCCTTCAATTCTTGTGACACGAACTGCGGTCCGTTGTCGGTGACGATGGTGCTTGGAATTCCAAATCGAGTGATGATGTTCTTCATGATGAACTTGCAGACGGTTGATGCTTTAACTTCCATGTACGCTTCAGCTTCTGCCCACTTGGTGAAGTATTCCGTCGCCGTGAGAATGAAAGATTTTTGCTTGATGCCGGAATCTGGATTACCAAGAGGTCCAATAATGTCGAAAGCCCACATGGAGAAAGGCCATGGGGAAGAAACAAGATGGAGTGAAGATGCAGGAGAATGAATTTTGTCGGCGTGAAGTTGACACTTGGCACACCTACGGACATATCCTACACAATCTTCTTCCATGGTTGGCCAATAAAATCCTTGTCTAAGGATCTTTTTTGCTAGCATCTGTCCATTGACATGGCCACCACAAACTCCACTATGAGCTCCTTCCATAACCTTCTAAAGCTCATCTTCGTCTAGACATCTCAGAAGAACTCCATCAAAACCTCTCTTGTACAGTGCTCCCCCAACTAGGGTGTATCGTTGAGCAACTCTCCTGATAGCTCTCTTTTCCTCAGTTGTAGCTTCTTCAGGATACGATTGATCTTCACAATATTTTGCAATTTCATAGTACCATGGCTTATGTTCGTCATCCATCTCTTCTAACAGCTCTATCAACATGATTTCTCTCTTTTCCACAATACTTCCATCTCTGAATTTCTTCAGCAATTTCTCCTTAGTTCTAAGGAATGAAGGGTCTTTCACGGCGGGTGAAAGACGCCTATGAACTATGATTGATTCAGATTGCTTGCTGATTGGAAAATCAAGAGAGGATGCAAGTGAAGCTAGAGCGTCAGCTAAGATGTTCTGATTCCTAGGAACATGGACAAAGATCAATTTTGTGAAAAGTTTTGAGTAAGCAGAAGTAAGTTCTTGATAAGGCTTGAGTTTGGGATCAAGAGTTCGATACTTGGTCAGCACTTGGCAAAGAATCAGTTGACTATCACCCACAATCCTGAGTTTAGTGGCACCATGGAAATGAGCAGCCTCGAGGCCAGCAAGGAGTGCCTCGTATTCAGCTATATTGTTGGTGTAAGGATCGAGACCTTCGGATCCGGTTTTCGGGGTCGGACCCTGTAGTTCTGGCTACGTGATGTAGACTGGATCTATCACGACCGGATTCCGAGGCTGGAACCCTAAGTTTGGATCCGAGGCTGGGTCGGATCGGTGACGAGACCCGACGGGGATCCGGATGGCGACGGAGGCGAAGCCGAAGGCCCGAGGCCAAGGGTGGCTCGGTCGGGCGTTGGCTTGTCTTCGGAAGCAGGGCCGAGACCCCTTCGGGCGGTGCGAAACCGGATTTCCTTCGGACCGAGAGGCAACCGGCGCTCGGCGTCGAGACCAGTGGGAGGAGTCCGAGGTCGGCGGCCGAGACCGACTCAGGATGATCGGCGACTCGGGGGTGCCACGTGGGCTGGCTTTGGGCCGCGTAGCGTACGGCACTGTCGTGTCAGAGTGCGGCCCTGACGTGTCGGCTGAACGGCGTGCCTCGATCGACGCGTTTCAGAAAATTTGTCCCTGCGGCTGTCACATCACCTGACGTGTCGGCTGGACCGCGTCTGCCTCGGTCGACGCGTTTAGCCTGGTTAACCCCCCCCGAGCCCTCCTTCTTTCCTCATTTTTTCTCCTTCTCTCTTTCTCTCCTTTCCCTCCGGCGATCTCAGCGGCGATTCCTTCGCCCCCCTCTTTTCCTCCCACCATTTCACCTCTCCCTCCACTCCATCCTCTACCTAGCTCCTACCACTACCACCTCCATCTCCACTGCGGCGTTCTACTCTCCGGACGGCGGCCGACGTCACGGTGAAGCAAGGACGACCACGGCGGTACCGGCGGCGGCGTGGGGCGAGTCGGGTGGACGGCTTGAAGCTCGGAGGCGTTCAAGTGTCCGGTAGGGTGACGGTTCCCATAGCATCGCGTTTTAACCAAGTTTTTACCATTCAAGCATGATTATGGATCTCTGGTTTTGGGGGGAAGAATGAGCATGTTTAGGTGCTCTTTTGATGATATGGGGGACTTGCTATGAAGGTGATTTTCCTATGGATTGTATTGCCCCTCTTTCTCCTCTGTTTTTAAGTAACTTTGGGGTTTTATGGGTTGAAAGGGAGCCCTCGGGCCCATGGCAGATTTTGGGTTCCTGGGCGTTGGCTTGTCTTCGGATAGCGGGCCGAGACCCCTTAGGGCCGAGGCCCCTTCGGGCTGGTTCAAAGACGACGTGCATGGACGACGCCTTTTCGAAGGGCGTCGGGCCATCACGACGCCTTTTAGACAGAAATCGCCTGGCCGAGACCCCTTCGGCCCGAAGACTGTTTTACATGAACCTGTACATGGAGCTTGAATGGCGTCGGCCTTGGGCGACGCGATTCGAGACAGAACCTCACTAATTCATGCCAGTAAAACATGTTCATACTGCTAGATAGTTGGTTAATGCATGATTTGATGCACTCGACAATGATGGATTCTTGATGACCGGATGGCATCGCGTGGTGTGCCGTGCGATCGTGGGCTTTTCACATGACCGGATCGTACTGTGCCGGGTTTTGGTGTTTTGTGTTACTGTGGACCTGGAGTGACATTGTAGCGCTTTATCACCCTGTACTGGTGGGGGCGTGAGCACAGCGCCGGTGGGGGCGTGGGCGGGGTGACGCATAGTGAGAGAGGGTCACCTGGTGAACCCCGGGGTCAGCTAGTACCGGTGTCGGAGTGGTACATTCGGAGAGTCACTCATGCTGAGGGAAGGAGTAACCACCTGAGCCAGTTGGGCCGGAGTAGCTAGCGTGCTATCCGAGGGGTTACTGTTTGGTCTCAACGGGTCGGTGTTTCCTACTTTCGGTTGTGTGGTCGGTGTTTCCTACTTTCGGTTGTGTGGTCGGTGTTTCCTACTTTCGGTTGTGTGGTCGGTGTTTCCTACTCTCGGTTGTGTAGCTGAGACACCTTCGGTCAGTGCTAAGCCGAGACACCTTCGGTTAGCGCTAAGCCGAGACACCTTCGGTCAGTGCTAAGCCGAGACACCTTCGGTTAGTGCTAAGCCGAGACGTGAGTTGTTGGCTCCTTGATAGAATGATTCTAGAATTATGCATGTTATATTTCGAATGCACATGGTTCATATCGAGATGTAGGAGTAGTGTACTTACTTCTGTGTTCGTTGCTTTACCGTTAGTCGTACCTTGCACTTGTGGGTGTGTGCGTGGGCAGTGGGGATCGAAGGATCCCTACTGAGTCTTGTCTTGAGACTCACCCCTGCGGTTTTCAGGTGAGGACTCCCAGCAGACTTAAAGCGGCGTGTGCGGCCGCGTGTTGAGCGCGTTCAGCGGTTGTTCCGGGGTATGCCCCGATGTAGTTGTTATTTATTTCTGGCCTGTATGTTTAATTATTTCTTTTCAATTGGAGTATGTAATTATTTGTTGTATCGAGTCACATTATAATAATTTTAATTCCTGCACTTTCATTTCAATTCAATGCGATGTGAATGTTTAGCTTAGTTTATTATTTATTTCCCAGACTTACTAGATCCTGGTTTGGTTCCAAATTAATGATTCGGTACCCATTTAGTAATCGGATCCCCGATTATAGGGTGGCAGGTCGTTACAGTTGGTGACTGGAAAATCAAGCTGAAAGGCTTGTGGAATGGTGACACCTTCAGGTGATAACAGAACAATTCCGATACCCTTTCCATGAGAATTCAGAGCTCCGTCAAAATGCAGAGTCCACATATCATCTCTGATTTGATTTACGGACATCAGTTCCTCATCCGGAAACTCTGATTGCACTGGATCAAATCGAGGAAGGGGATGATGGGCGAGATGTTCTGCTATGGCGTAGCCCTTGATCGCTTTCTGCTGAATGTAAGTGATATCGAATTGAGATAGAAAGCTTTGCCATCGCGCTAACCTATTAGTAAGAACAGATTTCTCCAGAAGGAATTTGATCGGATTCATCATAGCGATGAGATGGACTTCATGGGCTAGAAAATAATGCTTCAATTTCTGAACAACCCAGACTAATGCTGCACATGTTTTCTCCATCGCCGTGTATCTCTGTTCAGCGGGGTTGAGAAGTTTAGAGAGATAGTAGGCTGCCCTCTCCTTTCCTTCTTCATCCTCTTGTGCTAGGACAGCCCCCACTACATCATCCAGGACAGAAATGTAAAGTATCAATGGTTTGCCCGGAGATGGTGGTCTCAAAACAGGAGGACTTGCCAAATAA
Source organism: Zantedeschia hybrid cultivar (assembly GCA_030544215.1). Lineage (NCBI taxonomy): Eukaryota > Viridiplantae > Streptophyta > Magnoliopsida > Alismatales > Araceae > Zantedeschia > Zantedeschia hybrid cultivar. Next base: position 38,923,152 of record JARZZO010000011.1, on the reverse strand, counting down.
TTCTTTAATCCGTCGAATGCCTCCTGACACTTATCGTCCCAATCGAATTTGACTCCCGGCTTGGTAAGCTCGTAAAACGGCTTACACCTTTGTGAGTGCTGGGAGACAAAACGGCGAATAAATTGCAACCTCCCGATTAATCCTCTCAACTCTTTCAAGTTTTTGGGAGGTGGCATTTCTCTGATGGCCTTCGCTTTGTTGGGATCGATCTCAATTCCCCGTTTGCTGACAATGAATCCAAGTAATTTTCCTGAAGATACTCCGAATACACATTTCTTGGGATTCATCTTTAACTGATACTCTCTCGATCTCTCTAATACCCTTGCCAAGACTTTGGCGTACTCAGCCTTTGTCTTAGACTTAACCAATAAATCATCCACATACACTTCCAGATCTATATGCATCATGTCATGAAATATTGCCATCATAGCCCTCTGATAAGTGGCTCCAGCGTTCTTTAATCCAAATGGCATGACAACATAGCAGTATGTTCCCCAAGGTGTAGTGAATGACGTCTTTTCTTGATCTTCTTCTGCCAGCTTAATCTGATTGTATCCTGAAAATCCGTCCATGAACGATAACGTTTCATAGCCAGCAGTGTTATCAATGAGTAAATCAATATGAGGCAATGGGAAATCGTCTTTAGGACACGCCCGGTTCAAATCACGGAAGTCAATGCAAATTCTGACCTTCTCGTCCTTTTTCATAACCGGGACTATGTTGGCCACCCATTGTGGATAAATGACAACTTTAATGAATTTGGCTTTATGTAATTTGTCGACCTCTTCCTTCATCTTTAGAGCCATTTGTGGTTGGAATCGCCTTAATTTCTGCTTGACCGGGCTAGCTCCATCTTTTAATGTCAATCTGTGTTCAACTAAAGATGAGTCTAACCCCGGCATATCTTCGTAACTCCAGGCGAAAGTGTCCTTATAGTCCTTAAGTACTTGTACTATTGCCTTCTCATCCTCTGTAGAAAGATTTTTGCTGACGAGGACAACCTTAGGTTCGTCTTCAGTCCCTATATTTATTTCTTTGGTGGGCTCTTCTACGGCAGCTGAGGGTTCATCGAATCTCTTCACTCCACTGGCATACGCCTCAGCCGCGTCCTTGTCATCTTCCTCCTCTTCAATAATGGGGTCTTTTTCATGCACTAACTCATATACCCCATACCCATCATTGACTGACTCATTGTCCATACAATCTTCTGGCATCTGAATTGGATTTTCTAAAAACTGAGGGATTAAAGAGCAAGAAGAGCATTTATCAGCTAAGTCCTTGAGGTATCTATCTGGAATTCGCCTACCCTTAGGCTTCCTAAACTTCCTAACTTGACTAACCTGCCTAAAACTAGACTGCCTAATTTCACTAAACTCCCTATTATAACCTAATGAAGATGAAGCAGGGTGAAAATCCTGGGATACAAGTGGAAATACAGGAGAATTCTCCCGTGGGGAGGGGCAGAGTAGATCTAAGAGAGAGACTTGACCGAAGGACCCACGCGATGGGGGGTAATCGGACAAGTAAGAAGTTTCCTCGATGAGGATCTGAGAAGAATTTGTTGCCAAATTGGCGTTTTTTTTTTGATATCAGAGGAATTAAACATAAAGCAGGAATGGATACAAATGGAAGGGGAATTAGATGGAGGAAGTGGCACCAAGGCCAAAGGATTAGGGGGATCATATAGCAATATGTCCCAGATCAAATCATACATCCTCTCTAGATCGAGAGGAAGTGATGGAATGAGGTCCCGAGGGGACAGAGTGATCATAATGGGCGGAGCCCGTGGAATATCTTCAGTAATGACCCGCGACCAAGTCGGGGTCAGGAGCAGTGTGCGGAACAGAGTATGGAGCATGAAGACATAAGAAGGATATGTCCCCCTCCAGAACAGATCTGTAGTATAGCCAGCTTCATAGGGGTCATCTGGCTCCCCTTCATCAGTCTCTTCCGACAGCAGTATCCGCTTATCAAAGATGGCACCAGGACCTTCAATCAGCTCGTCAATCTGCGGCGGCCACTTGGGTTCTGCAGGATCTAGGAACAATCTGTTCAGTGCAATATAGAGGTCTCTCTGATCGAACCATCTGTACCATTCACATTCGGGATCATGGAATTTCCTCCTCTTCATAGGCCGCAGAGCCTCCAAGGACTGGTACGTGAGTAGTTCCGAGCAATGTCTGGCCAAGTCTCTCCCATATATGTCATGGAGGTCAAAACATGAAGTAATGACCACCGTGTTATCATGACTAAGTATGGGCCCCTTTACAAAATGTGTATATAGGGTGCATGTTAGGGAATCTCGGCCTTCCTTGAATGGTGTAGACATTGTCTCCAAAATTTCCTGACCATCTTCTTGTTGAACCCTGTCTTGCTTCAATCTTCTTGGCCTGTAGCCCAGACCGCTTCCAGGTGCTGCTCGGTGATCTTTAACAGGAGTGGTCCTGCCTTGCAACTGTGTGCCCAAACCTCTGCCAGGCTGATAGCCGTTCTTCATCATAATTCTCCATCCTGGGGTACTCATGTACTTCCCCCTTTTGATAGCATTTAACGGGTAAGGAGAAATGGTGGCGGCTTTCAGAGGATCAGCCATTGGATGGTAGACCTGTAATAACGACAGAAAAGGTTGTCGGCCAGGTAAAGCAGCAGACTTAATATTCAATGTATGAGCAGCAGCAAGGATCGGCATGCTCGTTACTTTAATAATTCATCCTTTGAAAGGGAACTTGAGGCATTGGTGATTCGTGGAAGGAATCGCCTCAAGAGTTTTAATGTAAGGACGACCCAAGATGGCATTTATAAAAGGGTCAATTTCCAAAATGTGAAATTCGACCTCTGCATGACCTACAGGGCCTAGCTCCACCTTCAAATAAACTATTCCCAGAGGGGAACGGGTAGAGTTGTCATATGTTGTAACAGAGATGGGGCTAGGTAGCCATTTCTCCTTGGACACACCGCACAGCTCTAGGGTCTTCGGAGGTAGAACATTGATTGAAGCCCCCGTGTCGACCAGGCATGCATCCACGGCCTTCTTGCAGATGTTAACCGTGATGCTCAGAGCCATGCTTCTGGCTGCTGGCGGTGCTAGTTCCGATGTGTGAAATGTAATAGAGGGCTGATCCCCCTAAGGAACTAGTAGTGCTGCAATTTTCTCTACCGGGACATCCTCGTTGACCATCACCTTTTGCAAGTATTCCATTAAAGCTTCTTGGTGACTCTTCGACCTTTTGATCAGTTCGAGTACGGTGATCCGTGCCGGTGTCCGGTCCAGATGTTTCAACAAATCATATTGAGTGCCTGGTGCACTCTCTTCATTATGGGCTTCCTCAGGCGGCTGTGATGGGCCGTCTCTAATTGTGGACTGAGGAAAGACTTTGTTGAAAATCCTTCCACTCCGGGGTGCATGTTCCTCAACCGTGGAGGATCCAGGTGACACCTTGAGTACCGCAGGGTTAGATGGCGTAAGTGGTGGGGAGGGTTGGTATGTAGGTGATGGCGTAGGGTTAGGTGGTGGTGGCGTAGTGCGGATTAAAGGCCTAGATGGTTGGATGGTGGATGGGTAAGTGGTTGGTGAAGTGGGGAATGGCACGCGTAATAGCGGTCTGGATGGTAGGATGGTATCTTGGTAGGTGGTGGTGGTAGTGGGCGGAGTAGGGAATGGTACGCGGAGTAATGACCTAGACGGTAGAAGGGGTGCGTAGTTGGTTTGTGGGGGGTTATATGGTGGAGGCGTAGGAGTGTGGGGCGTAATGGGCTTAAGAAACGTGCGTGGTGGTAATGGGTTATTGGGTGCAGGCGAGTGATATGTGGGTGTCGGTAGAGGGGTGATGGTAATGGGTTGTGGTCTAGGTATGCGGATGGTACGGTGTGGTGGTTGTTCTGCGGTACTCTGAACGTGACTCGTTGAATAAAGAGAGGAAGAGTCCTCTATTCTCCACTGTTGCCCACGACCAGCCTCAGACTGGCTGTTCGTCAGAATAGGGGCAACTTGGTTTTGGTTCTGATGCTCCGGGAGTGGGTTCTGCACTAAGCCCATATTTGGTGGCGGTGCTGCCTGTGCTGGTGGTCTTGCTTGCTGCTGCTGCTGTAGTCTTCTTGCCTTCAGGGCTGATATATACTTTTTCATCTCCTCCCAGTCTATGCCGCCCTGCTCGTTGAGATCATGAATATAATCTCTGAACTGGAAGCAGGTGTTAATGGTATGCCCAGGTTGCCTATGGAAATAGCAATACCTGAACGTGTCGGCATTTTGAGGTCAGACGGCCTTTTTCCTTGGCAAGACTAAGGCATTAGCTGCCATTAGAGTACTGAAGATATCGGCCAAGGATTCTGGGAGGGCCGGGTATTCTGCCCTCTTCGGGCCTGGAGGTCTTCTCGGCTGGTTATAATCACCAGGAGGAGGGAGATTATGGTATGCCGGCGGTGCGCGCGGCTGGTACTGCTGCTGTTGCTGATATTGCTGCTGTTGGGGCTGCTGGTACTGCAATTGTCGTTGCGGCGGCTGCTGTGGCTGTTGCTGTTGCTGGTTCTGGTTCTGGTTCGGCTGCTGGGGCCGCTGATACTGTTGCTGATAATGGGGGTTCTGCTACTGCCTGTACCCTTGCTGGTTTGGCTGCTGTGGCCTCTGGTACTGTTGCTGACTCCTCACGAACTGGGGCGAGTTATTGTTCATGCTACTGACTTGCTCATGAGAGAGCGTGCCCTCAGTAGTCGGACCTGTGCTGGGTGAGTTCGGCACTGCAGGCTTCCGAGGTGGAGGCTTGCTAGGTCTGTGAGGATCAAAGACGCTAGAGAACGTAGCGTCCTTGAAGGTATTCTGACAGTACCATGCTCTTTCATAGAGCTCTGCCATGTTGGTCAGATTGTTCAAGGAGAGGACTAGCTTGAACTGGGGCGTGGCGTTGGAAATTAACATCTTCACTTGTTCGGATTCGGACAAGTGATCTTTCACCTTCTCAGCCAAGCCTCGCCACCTGTCAGCAAAACTGACAAACTCCTCATCAGGTTTCATCTTTTCTGCAATGAGGTCAGTGATGGACAAGGAGGGTGCAACTCTGTCTTGGTATCGTTGAATAAATTTACGGGAAACGATACCGTAGTCCTCTACTTCGGAGGGTTCCAAGGAAAAGAACCACTCAAGGGCTGGTCCCTCTAGAGATCTCCTGAACAAAAAGGCCAACGACCTCTTGTCGTTCTGCCAGAAAGATGATTCGTACATAAACTCCTTCAAATGAGTGAAGGGGTTACCAGTACCGTTGTACTTCCGGTATATTGGCATCTCAGAGGGTGGCAGGTGGAACACTGGCAAACTCGGTAAGTTGATTTCCGGTGCAGCTTTGACCCCCATCATCTTCTGGAGGTTGTTGAATTGCTCATCCATGCGCTCCTTCTTGGCCAGCAACGCTTGCGTTGTCAGATCTGCCTGGGGAGGAGGAGGAGGTGGAGGTACTTGATAGGCCTGCTGCCTAGAGTACGTCGGACAAGGGGGACAGTAAAGAGGAGGTCCGGCATAGCTTCTGCCATGCCCGAGGGCATTTTGATAAGCGGGCGTTAGCGGTCTAGCCGGTTGCCTAGAGGATGAAAGTTGTGGCCCAGCTGGCCGAGAAGTGACATGGAGGCCCTCCATAGCCTGATGAATGTAAGGAGGAGGAAAAGGAGGTTGCTGAGGGACAGCAGGGGGAGCCACAAGGTTCGGCTCGGCAGGCTGCATGGGTGCCTTCCCCTTCAGAATAGACTGGATCGCCTCGAACTGATGAGGGTCTAGACGGGAGGCAAGAACTCCCAAAGCATTGATGAGATCCGTAGGATCAGAGGATGAGGGATCATTCTGATTCATGTCTCCCTCAAGATTTGGATTAGGAATCGCATATTCATACGAGGGAGGATCAGGATATTGATCGTGGGGATGAAAAAGAGGGGTCCGGACATTCCCATCATGTCGTAATGGAATGGGGATAGAACTACGGGAGGCATCAGCATCTCTCCCGCTCTCATAGTTGTAGTCGGAATCGCGAGGAGCATTAGCATCTCCCTCGTAGTTGATGATGGCGTCTTGAGCCATACTCAAGTCCCTGCCTAATCGTAGCAGCATGATGTTAGATTCTTTTTTCAAAGATTTGACAAACAAGTTGCACAGAGATTAAACAAACAAGTGGATGCTTAACGTGATTTTAAGATTCCTTGTTGAGTTATTTGGATTCAATTAAACCACAAATTCGCTCAGGGAAAGGATCCTAGTTTCGGTTCAATATCCACCGTTATTCTCTAAGGCTTTCGCTCACAACGCTTTTGGAATCTAACCGGGACTTCAATTGGTACAACCAGCCCGATGATCAAGGAGGAGTACCTTGATTTTGGGGACTTATGGAGGCCTCAACGTCAGCTTCTCTAGTCTGATCAAGGGACCAACCCAATCAGAGAGAGTTGATGACGTCAAGTAAGATGTTCCTAAGAAAAGGAGGGTATTAGCCTCAGTGCGTATGACCTATAGCCTGGATGGCCTCTAATGCTTAATAATAATGGGTAGTAGCACACAAGTCACAAAAATCTGAGAACTGAAAAATAACTAAGAAACTGCCTGAATCGCGTCGAGGTTAGTCGACGCTATTCAAACAAAATCTTAATTTTTTCGCAGAAACTCAGATGCAGACAACAGAGAAAATATGACTAAAAGGCGTCTGGGTTAACTGACGCAGTTTGAAACGCGTCAGTGCTCCTAGACGTCTTTCAAGTCGCAGAAACAGTTTTCCAGAAGGAATTTCTGGATTGATTCCTCCTCAAACAGAATGAAGACGGTAAATAATCAACTCATGCAAGATTTTTTTTAGTTCCATATTTTAACATGATGACTTTACTAACTAAACGACTAGAAAATCAATCAATCACACATCATTTTCATCACAAAAAAATAGCTTTTTAAACTAATCAAGAGGAGGGCAAGATCTTGCCGCTGGGGTGTGCACGTGGTGCACGTGGGAAATTAACTAAACTAAAACACTCACCAATTGGTGAGGACGTGTCGAAAGACACAAGTGGTGCACCGTGGGTGCCCGATTGATGATAGCAAGAACAAAAAACTGAAAGATGGCAAGACCAAGTCCCACCGTGATCGCCAAAAAAGCTGTGAGTGCTTAAAATGATTGTGTGATTATCATGAAAAATCTAAGTTATTTAGTGCAAAATAAACCTACTAAAAACAGAAACTAAGTGCAGTGATCGCCAGAAACTTTTAACTAAAAAGTTCTAAAAGAAGGTTTTGATCGCCTACCTGTTTGAATGCGGAAGATGTTAAACTCTTGATTCCCCTTCCTCAGCCGGCTGAAGAAAGAGAGCCCTTTCTTGCTTTTGTTCTTGCTGTTGAGTTTGAAATTGATGATCTTCCAAAAATCCTTGTGACTTGATTTTGCTATCTTGATTCTCTTCTTTACACCGTGCAGCAAAATAAAAATGGAAACAAAGAAATGATGATGAGAACTTTAAACAACAATAGTATCTATTCTAATCAAGCTTTTAAACATGCAACTAAACAGCAAACTTACTTGTTTAATGACTTTTGAAACCCCTTAATCAAATAGGTTTTGAAAAGAATGAATGTGTTGTGTGTTGCATGAAGTGATGATGAAGAATGTAGAACTAAATGAAATGAAGAAATAAAAGACTTATGTCCAATAGTTGAATTCTTGAATTGGATGAAGAATCTTGAAAGGACGCCGACTTCTGGAAACAGCAGTGCATCGGCGTTCCGACGTCGTCGCTTCGGTCTTCAATTCGCTATCGCTTCGATCACCAACTTTTAGTAATGTTCATCATTGTTACCCATTGAAGATGTAAGGTATTTATAGACTTCTTCTGCGTTCGTGATTTACATGGAAAAACTTCGGATTTATCCATCTTAACCGACAGATAAATACAGATTAATTCATCTTTATCTGTAATTATCTAAAATACATCAGCCATGGCAAACGCCTTTCAGATTAATTAAGATAAGGATAAACATCCGGAAAAACTTATCTTTATCTTTATCAGGTAAATCGCGTCTACTTGTGCAGACGTCTTTTACACTCATTAAGATAAGGATAAACATCCGGAAGAGAAGTTAAAATAGCTTAGGAAACCTAAAACGCGTCATAGCTGGCAGACGTCTTTTAGCTAATTAATCAACTGATTAAAATTCAAATTTTAAACGTTAAAAAAAGAATAAACTCTAAATGACGTTCAAATTGGTAGACGTCTTTTAGACTTCTTCATATTTTAACTGAAATTTGAGCTAAAATCAATTTAATTGATTAACTTAAACATGTCTGTTTGACCCGACACTCAAAAAGATTAATAAAAATTAATCAATGATTAAATATCGGACCATTCTGAGGCATTATTATATGATATGAAATTTACTCAAAATGACGTCAAAATTAGCGTGTCTACATCGTCTACGCTCCCTCATCCGTATCATCTCGCTCACTGAAGATCCGTTGCCGCAACGATGTCCGAAAATCCGCAGACGGGAATTCCTGACTTCCGAGAATCGCATGCGGCGGAGATGGAGACTTTCCTAGCACCTCGAATAGGGTGCCCAGATGAGGAGGAGAGAGAAAAGGTGGACGACCAGCACGTATATTGTTAGAATTGGGTGGCCTCATAGCCAATCATTGTACATTCTCGTTCAAGATTATTAATAAAGGCAATTATTTCTTCATTTAATAGTTCTCGCAAACGACTATCGTAATGAAGGTCCATAGACAAATGTATGGGATATTGAATCATGATGAAATCATGATAGTGAGATCAATATCCTTAGTCAATTGTCTTAAACAGTTCTCGATCATAGGATATTTGAGATGGACATTAAATATCCGATAAGATCGACACAAGTTATGTCTGTTCATATGATGAGGATGAATGATCTCACATTCACTCGTGTGGTGACACTAAGACAAACAAGTGGGTGCTCATTAGAGAATGAGTTTACTGAACAGACCCAAATAAGAATTCCTGGATGGTAATTATACCTATTAGTCAACTAGGGAATTCAATCGTTGTAGTAGCACAGTTGGTCCTTTGACCTGAGTCACCAATGATACCTTGTTTGTGGACCATTGTATCTTGATTCTCTGACTCGTGGACCTTAACCATTAAGTCCACCATAATCGGTCTTTCAGATACAGTGGAAAGCTTGCGAAGGTAATTGAGTGAACAACAAGGGATCACTCACTCTTGGTATAAGACTGGAGAGAGAATGTCCCATAGATGTGTACACAGAAATCCCTGGCCAAGGTCAAATGAAAGAGATGTCTTTCTAAATATTAACTGTGTATTGAAATCCATCTGGATAATGCGATAGAGGGTTTGACTATAAAACCATACCCTTGCGTTATCGGGACATTACATGAGTGAAGGATTATAACTGTGCGGTATCTGCAGACAGAAAGGTTCAATTGAAGGGAACAATATCCCTTATATCTTTTGGGATCATGAGGTAGTGTTTGGTGCTGTTCATGATCAGAAGGCCAAGTGAATTAATCATCGGATGATAATTTACTTGTTTATTAAATTAATCATTTAACATATGATGTTTAAATGTTAATTAATAAATATTAAACTTAAGAAACAGTTCTAAGTTTAATGGGCCTGCAACCGGACTGATATATGGGCCTAGAGGGTCACACACATAAGAGTTCTCGTCAGACGGTGAGAGATGTTAAATTTCATGCTTATCTGGGTTTTTGTGAAAAGCTGCTGGATAAACATGAAGATTTAATAGAGAATTATCCAAGGCCAAACTCTTGGATAATCATGAGGATTAACTGTTGTGCTTATTCTTATTTCTATATAAGGAGGGCCAAGGGGGAGGGGTAAAAAGTTAGTTGGACGAATTTTTACTCCCCAGATTCTCTCTCTCCTCTCTCTCTCTCCTTCTCGGAGTGGATCTGTCTCTCTCCGCGCATGGTGGATTTGAGATCTGGTCGGAGCACTCAAGTCGAGGACGAAATCGCGTCTGCTGCGGGAACTCGTGTGGATACCTTTAGAGATCGTGCGCGTGCGCGATTACCGAGTCGGCATCATCCACGGGAGATTCGAAACCCCGCAAAGGTGAAGAACTGTTCTTCCCGCTTATATTTTAATGTCCGTTTTACGACCCCAGCAACCGATACAAAAGGAATCATTATATTTCCGCTGCGTTCATGACGATTCCTTACATATATATTAAGTCGGTGCGACTTTTCACAAAAGTCTCTGAATTAATATAAATCCCACTAAAACACCACCGACTAAGAATCTATTTGCGTGTGATCCTCTAGGCCCATTAACCAATCCAGTTTTCAGCCCGTTAAGTCCAATAACTAGTCATTGACTTCTTGTAATTAATTAATATCTAGATATTAACTAATTACTTAACCGAATTAACATCTCATGTAAATTCGGTCGGACTTCCGATCAAGTTGGGTGCCAAGCAACACCGCATGATCCTGGAAGGTAATGGGGTTCAACAACCCACTCATGGAACATGTCCGTCTACAGTTACCGCGTGGCTACAATCCTTCGTTCGCACAATGCTCTCGAGTTAACTTAGGGTATGGTCAACTGTCAATCCTAGATGGTCAACTCACTTGAATCAGACTCTGCTGTACAATATTCGAAAACATCTTTTCTGATATTATTTCTATTCTAGTCAGAGACTCCTGCGGATCTATTCTAGAGCATTCTCTCTCCAATTACCTAAGAGCGAACGATCTTTTATTGAACACACAATCACCTTCGAAGGTCTTCCGCTGGACCCGGTTCTTGACTATTAAAGATCCCATGGATAGGGATTCATAGGTCAAGGTCAAAGTCCAGAAGTCCACCGACAATGTGTCTTTGGTGACTCAAGTCTAAAGATCAACCATGCCATTGTGACGATGAATCAAGCCGGTTGACAGTCAGGTAAATTATCATTCGGCGATTCATGTCGGATTAGTTCAGTGAACTCATTCCCCAATGAGCACCTATAGGTTTACCATTATGTCTCCATACAAGTAACTAACGAGATCAGTCACCCTCATCATATGAGCTGGAATAATCTGTACTAGTCTTATCGGATGTTTGATGTCCTTCTCAAACATCCTTCGACTAGGAACAATTAAGAATATGTGTTTATAAGTCATTAGTCTCATTATTATTATCTCATCATAATCCGATGACTATTGCACACATTCATAAACTTCATTATGCGCAATTACAAATATGCTAATCTACATAATGAATTTAATGTCATTTATTAGTGAACCAAATTGAAATATGTGCCTTATGATTGGCTTAGAGGCCACCTATATCTATCAGGACTCATACCCGCATCAGGAAATCTATGCCTTTCCCAAGAGAGACTCTCGCTAAGTTGGAAACTTGTCCAGCTAAGGATCTTGCCCTCTAAGGAAGTTCCTCCATCCCTGATCGGATTAGCATAAACTCGGAAATCTGCCTTGGATCTAGTTTCTCCCAAACAACCCCTTCTGACTTGGAATCTAGCCAAAGGATCACTTCGATCCCCGCTTTTCCTATTGGAATCAACCCCACCTGCTATGCTATATAAGGACCCTTGGTTTAACGGATATAGGTAGGTTTTCAAGAACGCAAACTCTTATATCTTACATTTTTATAATACATTAATGAATTCAGTTAATTTAAGTTACACCCATTAATTAATTATAAGAGTTTATTAGTTAGTTTAAGTAAATTGATTTAGTCTAATTAACTTAATTATGAAAGTCCATTAATCCAATTATACTATTAAGAATAGCCTACTAATTTAGTTAAAATTCTAGGTTTAAGGTATTAGACAACAATATAGCAAAATAATAATAACTTTCTATAGAAAATTCTGATTAAGACGTAGTTGGTATCATTAGAAAAAGTATGAAAAGATCTATAACATTGTAGAAGACTATTTTTACTAATTCATATATTTTAAAAGTAAAAAACATCGATGCTTAATTTTAGAAAATGTTGTTATAGAAAACAAGACCTAATCGGACTAGGATTTGAATTAGGAAATAAAAGATGGTATAATTAAAGTTAATCATGATGTGAAAAGTTATTATGATATATTTGAAAATGTACAAAATGGAAATAAGACCTCTCTAAGATTCTTGCAAAGAAAATGTTGCCAGCTACAGTTGTTGCCCCAATATTCTTAACAATAATCATTACAAAAAAAAAAAAAGAGTAACACTTGTTGCACCACCTGGTGGTGCAACAAGTGATTTTATTTTTTCTTTTTCTGAAATTTTTTAGGTTCGGCTCAACATGCACCACATATATTTCCGATCTCCGATCAAATGACTTTAAAAAAAAAAATCTAAAAAATCAAAGGCCATTAAGACCTAAGGGCTTTTTTACTGCTCATTAGGGTTTTATTTTTTCAAAAAATTTTACGTTTGTCCAATCAGAAATCGAGTTGTACAAACATGTGGGGAATGTTGGAACCAACCTAATTTTTTAAAAAAGAATTCCTGACAGTACATGTTATGTCTCTGAAATCTTGTTCAAAACATCGACTCACATTAGACTCCAAATACGCGACATCGGCTTAATAAACATATAATAAATAAACAAACTATAAGATAATTTAAATAAATGTTATTACCATCATATATTCTGAATAAATAGTCAAATATCAAAATTCACAAATTACAATATCCATGAAATAGTATCTCAACTCTCAATCTCACCAAATAAAGAAAATTACATCAAATCTCTCATAAATAATCCTATTACATCAAATTGTTAAATTAAAAATTAAATTTTTTGAAACTCTTCTAATGGTCCAACAGGTTTGATTCTCTACCTACGAAAATCTAAATTCAGTTCTTCCTAAAAAAAGTTTTATCAAATTTATGAGTCTAACACTCAATAGGCTTCAAACCATCCACATGACTTAACATATAGTAATTTTGCAAATCATTTATATAATTATACTTAAACATATTAACCATACATCCAACATGTTAATATCATAAGTCAAATCAGATGATCATATTAGAGGATATATTAATTATCATATTTCTACCTAAATATATCAAACATGTATCTAACCACAACATTATGAGCAACATACATAAATATCAGTACTATGAATGCACCGAGGCAAGCGGCACAAAAGTCTTGACTACTGTGCAGTATCGTAGATGCCCCATCTGTAGATGCTTAAAGGGTTTGCCTAAAACTTTTCTATGATGGTACTGTCCATGCAAATATATTTTATATATTTAGATCACATATATCTTAAAGAGACCAAAGATGTAAATTCACATAAATTTAATGGTCAAACCAAGTCAAACAAATTTAGTATTCTTTATTCACATAGAGCCGTATATAGTGCCATAATAAAGTGTATTATGATCTAAAAGTGCAAATAAAGTTAAATATGGTTTAACATGGTCAAAATCTATTTATGAAGATAAGAATATTGTAAAAATTTTAGAATTAAGCTCATAATTTTTCGGCATGGATATCAAATTTCAGGATAGACAATAGCAAGAATAATCAAGATAAAGATCAAATAGATTCATAAAATAATCAAACATGATGAATAAGTTCATATCATCATATTAAAGGTTTTAGCAAAGTTTTATAATTTTCTAAGTTAATTTGAGATGGTCTCAAACTCCCACTTTGATTCCAAAAATTCACTTTCATAAAATTCTAGCAACTTAAAAAAGAGGGCAAAGTAAAAATCAAATAGAGTCAGAAAATTCTCAAACTTTCAGAAATATCAAGTATAATGTAACAAGGGTCTCAACAAAATTTGGCATAATTTGAACATAAATCGAGTGAGATAAAAGTTCCACAAGTTGAGATTTCAAAACTATTAGGACATATTGTATAGTTTGAAAAATAAATTATGAAATAAATATAAAAAAATTAAAATATTATGAAATTTATTAGACTTAAAAATAACATTCAAAGTAGATGTTTGTCAAAATTTCAAATTAATAAAATATCGGACCAAAGAGAATAAACATCTGTAACTCTGGTGATCAAAGTTAGAAACAAAATAGACTGAATAGATAGATTACATATATTGAGAAAATAATCATAGAATAAATAGTAAATAAAATCATAAAAATATAAATTTTGATGATCATCAAGTATACATATAAATCAAGCATCTTATCAATTAATTAGCTTTTAAAGATATTTAAAAATAACATAATTTTTAATACAAAATAGATCGTGCTTAGAGTTATCCACTTATCTCTCAAAAAAAGATCGATTCTTAGTAGATCTTAGAATTTTTTCTAATAAGTTTCACGACCTCCAGTCCTTCTAAGCTCTTCTTCACACCATCTTAGGTTCCAAAAGAATTTTCTCTCGTTGACAAAACACCCCCTTGTAATAGCCTTCCCTCTCTCTTTCTCTTAAGAACAATATGTAAACTAACTTATACAAAAAAAGTTGTGGCTAGGGTACAGTGTGTACGAATTTGAGTAGTTATGAATAGTATTTTTTTTCTCTCTCAATCCTTCTCAAACTTCTCCTACCTTTTCATGGTCGAAGTTGAAGAGAGACCTTCCCTTCATAAATAAACTTCTAACTTTAAATAGAACTCACCCAGATTTCTTATAGATTTTGTTCTCATTCAAAATTGTCTAATTCGAATTAGTAAATGACTTATTTTAGAAATATGATTTTCATAATAGTTATAGAATTTTAAGCTAGATTTTCAATAGAAGTTATTTCATAAAATTTAGAATTTTTATGTCAAGTTATGTTTAAAATATCAGAACTGTTTCAAATAAATTTACTATAGAATCCTAAGTCGAGTAGGATTCTAATTATTATTTTCTACTTAATAATTAGAATCTTAAATATACTCAAATTTATTGTATTATACTTCTTATCTAATTCAAAAATCTCTTCTAAAATTTTACAGGTCGCCGTTAACTTTAGTTATACTTTCCATTATTTCCTGAATCTTAGTCTTATTAAAACTTGTTTTCCGCATATAGTCATTTATGTAATTGATCTTTTACCCTTAAAATATTTGAACTAGCAAAAATGATCTTCTACAAAATTATAGATCTTTTCATCCTCTTTCCAAAGATACCAACTATGCTTCAATATGAGTTTATACAGAAAGTTATACTTATTTTATCAAGTTGTTGTTGAGTGCCATCCAAACTCAAAATTTTAACTAAGTTAGTGAGTTATTTTAATTTACTTAAACGAGTTAATAGATATTCATGATTATAATTAGACCAAATTAAATTAGTTAACTCACTAATAAACTCTCATAATTAATTAATTGTCCAACTTAAATTAATTAAGTTTATTAATAAGTTATAAAGGTGTAGAACATAACAGGACACCAAATATAACTCTTGAAAAAATGTATAAACATATTGACTAGGAAACCTGCAGAAGGCCTAAAAGGCTAATGGGACGTTTTGGTTGTTGTATTGGTGGGCTGTACCAATGTTAATTCTGATATTCCTATTAATGACCGATGTTCAATTGTAGTCTACACATTTTAACATTAGTATGCTAATAAGATGTATTGTCATAACAAATTTAATTTAAGTGAAATACTCGGAGGTGTGCGGCAAGCGCACACTCCCCCGTGAATTCACATGCACCCCATTGGGTGTGTGACAATGGGTGTGAAGTAAGCCGTTCTCTTTAGGTAATTCGAATAGTACATTTAAAATATTAGAATCTAGTCATTATTGATTCACTTTGTTTGCATAATAGTTTGAATCAGAATAAGATTTTGAGGATTTCTTAAATCAGAATAAGAGGTATTTTGATTTGATAAGTTATTGGTATTCCACCTAAAATAAGGAGAATTATACTGTACTATTCCACGTGATTTGGCATGAATAAGTGGAATAAAAAATAAAATAAAAAGTAAAATTAGAAAGAATTAAGAGGATTAAGTATTCTAAGTAGAATTTGGAAAGTTGAGGGAATTAGAGGAATTAGGCATCCCCGCAATCAAACTAGAATAGGACCTTTATACCGGTTATTCCGGTCCTATTCCACAAACAAAGTAAGAAGAGTCTTAATACTCCCCGTCCTCTACCTTCTCCTCCCTGACTCTCTTTCCCTTTCAGGTGCCTTCTTCTCCCTTCTTCTCGATTATAAATTTTAGTATTAATTTTATAAATCTAAAAACATCAAAACAAAGTCCAACATCATATTAAGACTAGTACTTCAGTCAAGCAGAGCATAACGTAGCCCTTTTTTTTTAACAAATAGTAGATGCTGGTTCTTCACATCTGTGAATGGGTGCTTTTGGCAAAGCAGGATCCACAAAGTTACAGACGCGCGTGCTTGGGCGGCGGCCTTGCTTCGCAGAAAGACTGGGTGCAGCCGTGCAAGTGCAGGAAAAGGCTTGCCTTCCCTTCCAAGGGAGGGTGATGTCTGCCGGATCTGGCTTCCTTTCGCAACTCTTCCGTTTCCTTTACTTCCGCCAGAATTTACTAGTACTTAATTATTCCCCAGCATCCACATTAACCTACTGAGGTGGCTGAAGAGGAAGAGAAAGGGAACCCAAAGATTCATACTAATCTGTCTTAACGTATAGAAGATGAAGTAATAGCGGATGGGAATCCTCTGCTGTCGTACATCAATATGATAAAAGGAAGTTTTATATGTATAACAACAGGAGACTAAGGTACTACGTTGACTGGTTACATATAAAACGATCGTGGTACTAAGTTTGATAGTTTTGTGAGACCCACTAACAGAATAGGAGGAATAAGTAATTTTTAGGTCTAAGATCGAATTGCTTATTCTTCTTATTCTAATATAAACAATTCTACCGCAGTATAAATTATTTCGTCCGTCAAATTAAAATTTGCCTTATTCTAAGAATAAGACTACTTATTCTGTCCTTATTCTCCTATCAAACCGGTGCAAGGTACCCACCAACATCAACACTGGATAAGGACCATAAGCAAAGAGATAGAAACAGGAGCCACAGGTACAAAAATTTGCGAGTCCACAGAGAAAGGGCTGCCCCTTGATGGCACTGTTGCATGATGCAACATTAAACAAGCCAGAGACATTCTCCCTTTGATAAAACATGCAGATAGGGGGGGCTCAAAGATGCCCCAGTTTGAAAAACTTTAATAAAGAAAGGGAAGGTGGTGTTGGGGCAGAAAAGACAACAAAAAGCTGGATAGTAGAGATTCTTTGCATGCATTAGACCTTTGAATAATACAGACGAAGGATAGCGGTAGCTGCGAAAGTGATCAAATACCAGGGGAACCCATTAAAGGAAAATTAAAGCTTTGCCAAACCGGGCAGTGGCGAGGAGGCTGTGAATTCTCCAGTGGAAGTATAAGAAAGCAAAGGAGAAAGAGGCCTAATGTTTGCTTTCTACAAGATTATAGTATCTAAAGTTACTTTGAGAGCGGCCATGGAATCATCATGGTTATGTAACTAACTCCACAAAGCAATTTTCCCTTCCTCTGATCCAAGAAAAAGTAACCCAAGAATGGGTTTTTGTTACACTAAACACTATCCTCATGAAGTGCCCCAAGAATGATGGCAGTTGATCTAGGGCTGCAACATGCACTATATTATTCAGAGTCTTAATCACCCTTTAATCAACCCCACAATCTCCCTAAGTAGAATCAGTGGCGGATCCAGCATTCATCCAGTGGGATCTTGGGACCCCACTGGATTTTGTCAAACTTATTGACCCAATTCAAAATAGTCTAGTCCGGAATTCTACTGGCCCAGTCCAGAACCCTACTGACTCAACCCAAAACCCCATATGACCTAAGACCCCACTGATCTAGTCATGTTTATGACTTAATATCCGAGTGACCCACTGGACAAAATTTTTACGTCCGCTACTGAGTAAAATGATCTTCTCCAAAAGAAAAAAATAGCATCAATAATTAACTCCATTATTACAACTCCCAAATCACTGAAATAGACCTTGACTAGGTTAAGAAAGCTCAAGAGTGGTCTCAAGAAGTTAGGATTTGGAAATTGGAACCATGTAGTGAGGCCTTAGAGCAGATCAGAGCTTTGTACCAAACTTGCCAGTTTCACCTTTGTCTGCACACTTTCCCAAGAGAACCTTGGAAGGTTACTGACTATCTATGAGAGCTTAAGAATGTACTTTGATCAAGTACTTGACACCAAGAGTTGTGGCAGACACAAGAAGCAACTTTCAAAACATTGCCAGATTCCTGAATCCATTATTAGGACATTCGCCCAAATTGATGGGATAATGCTTTGTACAATGATGATGATGATGAACCAAATAAGAACAACTCGCAATGCCTCTGTTGATCAAAACATTTGTTTTATGAACATACGATCATATCATAATTAAATTATGAAGCAAAACGCCAAATGATCAAAAGGGAAAGGGTACTAGAACAATTGACCAAGAAACAAAATAGACTTCAATGGGTCAGCATGTCATGTTGATTAATACACACCAGAACACCTAAAAACCCTACACACTCACAATCCATCAAGCATTTAGGGGAACTAAGAACTGCCACCATCTCTCATCCATTGTCTTAGTTAAAGAATAAATGATCAGATCTCTCAAGCCTCCTCCTAAATTGTTATTATCACAGAGATCCTAAAAGGGGGAATTTTTGTTTCTTGCCTGATAAATCCAACAGCCACATTCCTCATCACTGTTCCATTGAAACGGAAAGACATGCGGGAGGTAAGTAAAGAAAAAAAAAGAAGGAAACAGAGGTTTGCAGTGATATCCTGCAGGGGGGATAAAATCAAATACCCACGAAGTCAGACATCCATGTTATTGTGCACCAAAGATTGCCGACTCAAAGGCTCGGATCTCTCACGATCTGGTACGAGTCAGGTCGATTCGCCGCATGAAAAATATCTCCCAAATCTCCCAGACTCGATCAGGCGGCAACGACTTAGGTTCATCTTGATACGATATGAGTCGTCCGAGTCAACATGAGTTGATCTGATACAACTATGTTGTGTGGTGCACGACGTGCACCTTTTTTATTTTTTGAATTTTTTTAAAGATCAGCTCCACATACCCTTACATATCGCATACTCGATCTTTAATGGGTTGAGTTTAATAATAATTTTTAATTTTTTAAATTGTTTGAATCAATAAGATCCGACGCTGAGTTTAATAATAATTTTTAATTTTTTAAATTGTTTGAATCAATAAGATCAGACTCTACAGACATATAAGAATATGTGAGACCAAACTTAAAAATTTCAAAAAACTTAAAATTGTTTGAAATGCTCCACCATGCAGTGCATCACCGCTGTCCGATGCTGCAAGTGTCTAATTCCATTAATACCCACAAAATCCATACCCACAATATCACATATAGTTTTCAGTTAGCAGTGCACTAAATTAATAAAGGAGAATGAACTGGACAAAAATAAAAAATAGAAGGCAACAACATACACTTGCCAAAGTGTATACTTTCTAATTTTCTTTTTCATAATTTTTCTAAATCTAAAAATTGTTGCAAAGTAAAAATGGAGATCTCTCTCTCTCTCTCTACATACCCCCATTACATTCTCTTCTTCCCAATTTGTCCTTTTTATTTACTTCCCTTTTATTGCTATTCCTCCTTTCTTAGAAGTCTCACCGGAGGGGGTGGGGATCCGGGACGCCGGGGGCAACCACGACGGCTTCGGCGCCGTCGGCGGCGAGCAGTAGCGACTCCTCCTCCCTCTCGATGAAGCGCAGCTGCTTCGATATGAACGTCTCGATCCTCCGCCGGAACTCCTCGTTGTCCTGCTCCGCCGCCGCTTTCCTGCCGCCGCCTTCTTCCCCGGCTTCCTCCACCTCCTCCGGCCACCACTTCTCCGCGACACTCCGGCAGGCGCCAACGTCGGTCTCCGACCGCCGGAGGAGCTTCTCCCTGGCGACCACCTTCGCGGCGGTGACGGGGAGACCGGAGGACCTCGTCCGCGGCAAAGAGAAGCGCTTTTGGCTACGCTTCTTGGGGCTGGTGGCGGCGGTTGTAGTGATGGAGCAATAGGTAGTGGCGGAGGTGGCGGCAGCAGTCGTGGCGCTCTCCACGCACACGGCCTTGTCCTCGTAGACGACGACTTCCTCGGCCTCCTCCTCCCTGCGGTGAAGGTGGGGCGGCGGGGCCGCAGAGAAGTAGTAGCAGTCGTGGACGTCCCCGGAGGCGGAGGGGGATGGCGGCGGGGGAGAGCACGAGCACGAGTCTTCTTGGGACTGGCAGCCCGACTTGGCGAAGAGGGTGACGACGATGAGGTTGCCGAGGAGGAACGCGGAGGCCGGATGGAAGAGGACGGCGGGGATGCGGCGGAGGAGGGCAGCGCAGAAGGCGAGGGCGGCGGGGAGGCGGTCGGAGGACCAGGAGAGGAGGGCGAGCGCGGCGAGCGCCTCTAGGAGCCACCGGGAGAGTGTCGCCGCCAAGCGCAGCCGGCGGTACCGGAGCATGGCCAGCTCCTTCTCCGCCTTCAAGGCATCCATCTCTCTCTCTCCGTTCTTCCACTTCGATCTTCTCACTTCTCTGCTCTATATATCTCTCTCTACCCTGCACCTTTTTTCTCTTTCCTTCGCTTCTCTCACTCTCCCCCCACTTGTAAGCTGTGTTACTCTTTTTCGAATAGAGAGGTGGAGGGGAGAGAAGGGCGCGGGGGCTTTATAGGGGGAGAGAAGACGCACAGACACCCACGCAGGGTCACACTGGCACGTACGGGTCTCCACAAAGTATTGACAGCGAGTCCCTGTCAGCTGTCACTTTTATCATTTTTTTTCTTTCTTTTTACTATTTTTGTAAATTTATATTATTTTTATATTTTTATTAATTACTTAATTATTAACGTTTTTTAAAAAAATTAACTAATGCTCTTCCTACAATGGAGGTAACAATGGATAAATTGAGATCACACCCTCGCACCATCTAAACGGTTCTTTCATTGACATTATTATTTTTTTCCCTATGGGGATGACTATTCACAATAGAAGGTCAATATACATAGATAAAATAATAATATAGTAGTATAGTAAGTATTTATATATGAAGGCATTAACATATAAAGTTTTAGCCAGTTAAGAGGTTGATGTTCGTACATTATTTGTTAATATGCTGCATGCTACATTAATAGTTCATATTTAAGGAAATAAACTTACTATATTAGTTCACTACTACATTACTACACTATTATATTATTACCTTATTACATTAACACATTCACTGTCCATTATGAATAGTTAGCAAAGGTTGAACAATCAGCAAAGATTTAACAAAGAACAAGGAATAATGTCTGACTTCAACTTTTTTATTTTTGTCACTTTTATTTATTGGTTTTTTTCTTTTAGATGGATAGATCTCTCTTTAAAAAGATTTTTTACAATATCACTCTAAACCATCTATATGTGTGTGTGTCCTGACATACGTAGAAAATTATGGCTATAGTCTTTGACAAAATACCATGAATGGGAACAAAATATATCAAAAAGATTCAATAAAAGATGTCAATTTTTTGGAAAAGTCAAGATTATATATACAAAATTCTTTACAAAAATATACGAATGTTTGTTGTACATTCTGCTAGAGTTCATTGTATTCATAGTAGGGATATACATACATATATGGCGGCTTATAGGGGTATACATACAAAATTCCCTTAAAAATTTTGTATATAGCTTGTTGGATTTTATAGCATTGCAATCTTTAAATAGTAAGAGTCCAATAACATTTACTTTAGAAGATAATCAATGATGTCTATTGAAACTTGATGTAGACTGGATCTATCACGACCGGATTCCGAGGCTGGAACCCGAAGAAATGGATCCGAAGCCGGTTCGGATCGGTGTTACTGAGGCCCGACGGGGATCCGGAAGGCCGAGGAGGCAGAGGCGAAGACGAGGGTCCGAAGGCCGAAGAGCGCTTCGGTCGGTGCAGGCTCGTCGCCGGGAAGTCGGGGCCGAGGCTCCTTCGGCGGGCGAAGGGGCGGCGCAGATGAAGCTCCTGCTGGCGGTACTGCCGACAGGCGATGAAGCCGAAGCCGACGATCTAAGGCCGGAAGGGTCTCGGACTCGGCTTGCTCTTAGATAGCGAGCCCAAAAAAGTCCTTTTTGCTGGACGAGGGGACAGCGCGGGGCCGAGCCTCCCGTTGCGGGGCAGCCGTCGCACGGCGTCGAGACCAGGGAGAGGAATCCGAGGTCGGCGGCCGAGACCGACTCGGGAAGGTCAGCGATGATTCGAACCGAGCTCCTGCAGGAGGAAAAGAAGAAGAAACCGGTCAGCAGGAGTCCCGGGCTCTGGCCCTTAGGAACCCCCTCCGACGGTCAAGTTAGCTTCTGAAGATGATTCGATTCAGAAGGCAAGAAGTAGCTTTGATGCGATTCGGACCGTAGTCCTTAAAGGTCTCAGAGGCAAAGAGTTGCATACCTTTGGCAATAAATAGCGGTGTATTTATAGCAGAGGATAGAGGTTGGTTAACGGTGGTAGCCGATATAGGACTATGTTTGGGCTTACTGGTAAACCGCCATAGTGCCGGATCCGCCACCGGAGTGGGCCGGACTCGGCTATCGGGCCGAAGGGGGTTGGGCCGCCGAGGGGCCGAAGCCTGCTGGGCCTTGGGCTGCCGTGCTGTTCCCGGGCCTTAGGCTGATGGGCCGCTGACGGGCCGAAGCCTGTTGGGCCGGGAGCGACGGTGCCGCTTGTGGGGCCGAGGGTTGTTGGGCCGCCGATGAGCTGGAGGCTCCCGGAGGGCCTGATACTGCTGCTGTTGGGCTGAACGGGGTTTGGGCCTGCTCTAATGGGCCGAATCGGATTCTGCCTCATCACATAGCCCCCCACTCTTGTCTTCCTCAGTTTTGAGATGGCGAGAGTATAGCCCGAAGCTGTCAAAAGAGCATCGTAACAGGTGTCTTACCCGAAGCTCTGCTCCCTTTTTTACTGGGAAGAGGGGGCCCTCGGTCGGCCGAGGGCTATGCGGTTGCTTCGTTCCCGCTCGGAGTGGCGACGAAGGCTCAGAGCCAAGAAGCCGAAGGGCAGAGCCCTCTGACTCGTGTCAGGCTCCATTAAATGGACGGGATGGCGCGTCGCCTCGCGAGGAAGCACGGGACACGCGTCGCGCATCCGGCCGCCCCGTCGAAAACACAAAAGGATCCTGACCGCTCTCTGGTCGCGGATCGCCTCGGCTCTCTGCCCGAGGCTCCACTCGGATTGCCGCCTCTTTCATCTTCAGCGCGCGGATCGGGACACGTGGCGCGTATCGGGCGGTCAGCCGAAGGGTCGGAGCGCCCTCGGCCGTTGATTGCTTCGCTGCAAGTCCCGGAACCGGTCCGTCATCATTGCCGAAGGACGACGCACGTGGCGTGCATCTGAGAGGGGCGAGGGGACGAGCGGGACGATCTCGGCCGTTGGCTTCGGCGGGAGGCGCTCCGAGCGAGCTCTATAAATACAAGCCCTCAGCAGGGCACTGTTCTTCTTCCTGCTGCTGCGCCTACGTTTCCTCAGCAACCATCCAAGCTCTTCTTCCTTCTCCTGCGGAAAGCTAGCTTCCTGAAGGCTTCGTCCGAGCTCGCCGGCCACCGTGGGGAGGTCTCCATTCCTCGGAGTGCATTGCTGGTGGAGCTGGGAGGTTTGAGGAGCTGCACTCGGCTCAGGAGAGACCTCCTCCCCCTTCCTACGAGTAAGCCCTAGCTTTCCTCCTTCCCTTCGTGGCCTTATGGTCCGGGATTCTTCTAGTGAGATTACTCCTTCGGACGAGGAGTATACTCCTTCCCACTCTCTGCGATCTCTCCTGTCTGATCCCCTCACCTCAGACTCCTCTGCCCCAGCAATGTCCGAAGAATCCGAGGTCTCCGGGACTGAGGGATCCGAGGCTTCCGGAGCCGAGGTTTCCGGGGCCGAGACCTCCGGGGCCGAGTATGCCGAAGAGGTCCGGAGCCCAGGCCAGGCTTCTACTTTGGGACGCCGTCGTCCGGATATGGCTTCGGAAGCATCCTGCGCCCTTTCGGACGCTGAGGTTACGCGCCTGGTCTCCTACTTCCAGCTCCCTTCCTGGATGACGGTCATTCGGCCTGACTCCGCCACCCGGGCTAACACTTTCCGCCCGGGTTCCTTCTCCATTTACGTTGATAGCTTCGAGGCGGGTTTCCGTCTTCCACTCCCCACCTTCGTAATCAACCTTCTCAGTTTCTACGGGCTGGCTCCGTCTCAGCTCTTTCCCAACTCCTGGCGCACCGTATACGGTTTCTTGAGCGTTTTTGCTCAAGTGAAGATCCGCCCTTCCATCAATGTCTTCCGCTGCCTCTTCAAAATTCAAAGGCAGGGGAAGTCCGAGTGGTACTGCTTCGTCCCTCGGGTCGGGCGAAGCGTATTCTCCGGGAAGCCTTCGTCCATCCATGGCTGGAAGAGGAAGTTCGTCTTCGTCTCCCTGCCGGAGAAGGAGAAGGGTTTGTGGCCCTTCCCTACTGAATGGGCGCCGCTGGCAGCAGGCCTCTCGGATCCTCCTATCCTCACCCTGGTCCAGAGCATCCTCGTGGGTCGCATCCAGATGATGGCCCCGTACAGTGTCTGGGGGCTTCTCAGCGCGTCGGAGCGTCTGGTGACCGCCGGGGTATGGCCGGATCCGAGGTCCGATCCGGTGCGGGCCTTCCCTTATCTTCCTCCCGGGGAGACTCCGCGGGGCCGCGGAGGAAGGGCCGCCGCTCCTCTGGCCGAAGCTCTTCCGGCTGAGGATGCTGATGAAGTTTCGGCCGAGGGTAAGTCGGCTCTGAGTTTGTACTCATTCTCTGTTCTGTTTCTGACGGGTTTTTCTTGCTTGCAGCAATGGCCGATCTCGACTTCCTCCTTGACCGGATATCCGACCAGCGAGGTCCGGGCCGGGCACCGGCCTCGCAGGCGGCAGGCAGGTCCGGCCGAGGCGCTGGGGCTCCGAGGACCCGAGGCGGGGTCCCAAGGACGGCGGCCTCTTCTGAGGGCCGTGCTGCTGCTACCGCTCTCGAGAGAGAGCGAAAGTCGAAATTCGCCGCTCGAAGGGGCGGCCGAGCGTCGAAGCACCCCCGGTCGGAAGAGGGCGTAGACGCGGAGGAGGCTCCGCTGGTCAGGAGGAGCGCCGAGGCCCGAAGGGCCGCGAGGCTGGCGTCTCCTGAAGCGCCGAGGGGCGATTCCCCTTCGACTTTGGCGGCCAGGGTCGGCGACGAAGGCGCCGGGTCACAGGCGCCCCGGACGCAGCGCAAGTGGTGGCGCCCCGAACCGGGGATCTACGAGGACGAGAGTATGGAAGACTCGCAGACGTGCCTCCGTCTGCTCCACAGTCTTACTCTCCCTTCGGCCTTCGAAGGGCTGAAGCGCCATTCGGTCATCGACCTGGCGGCGATGAGCGCTCGGTTGTCTTTCCAGGCAATAAACTTGAAGGTGCTTCAGCCGAGCTTTCCTTAGCTTTCTCTTGGTTTTCCTTTTTTCTGATCACTGTTCGCTTTCGGCTCGCAGGCTGCGGTGACAGGCAGCGTCCTGATGCACCATCAGGAGCAGCTCCGGCTCCAGCTCCTGGAGGCCGAGAGGGAGTCAGACGGCTCGGGCGAGGGCACTTCGGTGGTGCCAGACATCGAACCTTTAGTCGGTGGGCTCGTAACCTCGAGTGTAATGACCGAGATTTCGGGTTCTGTGTTCGGGTCGGGATCGGGCCGGATCCCCTGGTTTGGACCCTGTGGAGTCTTGTGATTTCTGGCTGAATGGCGTCAGCTCTCGTCGACGCCTTTCAAAAGGCGTCAGGGTGCGTGGACGCCATTTAGGTTCCTGGTTGTTGTGCCACGTGTGCGCCACGTGGGCGGGTTTCGGGCCGCGAGAGTACGGCCCTGTCAGATTTGTCTGAACGGCGTCCAGGTGGGTCGACGCGTTTCAGACTGCGACATCTGCGATGTCAGGGCATGGCGCCAGAGCGTGGTCAGTACGGCCTGTCACATCGTCTGAACGGCGTCCACGGTGGGCGACGCGTTTCAGAGCGGTGTCTGTACGGCTGTCCTGTCAGACTGATAGGCGTCTGCCTCGATCGACGCGTTTTAGCTGGTCTCGGATTGACCCCGCGAGCCTCCCCTTCTTTCCCTCATTCTCACCTTCACTCTCTCTCTCCTCGCCCTCTTCGACGCTCTTCCTCCCCCTCCCTTCCTCTTCTTCCTCTTCCAACCACTCCATAGCTTCCCTACCTCTCACCTCTACCTCCACCACTTCCTTCGCGGCGTTCCCTTCTCCGGACGGCGGCCGACGTCCCGGCGGAGTGGCGGCGTCCCCGAAGGTACCGGCGGCGGCGTGGGGCGAGACGGGTCGGCGGCGAGGAGCTTGGTGGAGTTCAAGAATCGGTAGGGGGACGAACCTTGCTTGTGACGTTCGTGTGATTCTCAGCGTGACGTGATGTATTTGGGGCTAGAATGAGCATGTTTAGGGGGTTTTCTTGTGGGAGTTGGCGTGCTTGTGATCGTAGGATTCGGCGTATGCATGTGGTAGTTGAGTTCTCCTTCCTCTCCCTCTTGTTTTGGGGTTTTCGGGGTGCTTGGGGTTCAAGGGAGGAACCCTCGGTTCGAACCAGGGAACCTGGTTCCTGGCGCTGAAAGGCGTCGTCCCTGGTCGACGTCTTTTAGAAGGACGTCGGTTAAGCACGACGCGTTTCAGGGCAGAAATCCCCCTGTTCGAGTTTCAGAGGTTAGGGGTGGTGGGCTAAATGACGTCATGGGTGATCGACGCCTTTCTTAAGGACGTCGAGTCACCATGACGCCATTTAGGCAGGATTTGCCCCGCTTAATGGTTCTGTATTCTGGATTTCGGGGTTGAATGGCGTCGGGCCATCCAGACGCGTTTTAATAGGCGACTTCATCGGTGGACGCGTTTTAAGGGTTATTCTGGTCTTTTAATAAACCCGTCTGTGGGGCTTGAATGGCGTCGACCTCGGTCGACGCGATTCAAGCCAGGAATGGTTTACTTGGGGTATTTGATGTATGTTTCACGGTGGGATGGTTCTAATGCATGCTTTGAATTATATACTGAGACTGAGAACTTCTGCATGACTGAGATTTCATCATCTGTGGGTGTGTATGTGCTTTAACTGTACGTTGAGACTGGGGTTTACTGTGCGAATGGATTGACAGCATGTTATATGTGTGTGTGTGTGATCATACGACTGTGGATCGATGTGACAATGGTTTCCGATGTCACCATGGACCGGTGGGGACAGGGTCATGGTGTCTGTGAGGAGGGGTGCTCGTGGTGTTTTACCTTTAGCTGAGGGAAGCATAACCACCTTGAGCCGGCGGGCCGGAGTAGCTAGTGTGCTATCCGAGGGGTTGCTGTTTGGTCTCAGCGGGTCGGGGTTTCCCTTGCTTGTTGTGACGGCTTCCGGCGTGTCTCTTGCTGTGGAGCTGGTGGTTTTACTGGTGGGAGTTGGTTTACCCTTTAGCCAATGGGCCTGATGTGACCTTTGATCAAGGTTACGAGTGGTACCTTTAGCCCTTGGCCTGATGCAGCCCGGGAGAGTTGGGTCTGTGGGTAGTTCCTATAGCTGCGGCTTGACGGGGGTTCCCGGTCCCCAGGACCCTCCAGGAAAGCGCTGAGGCCTAGCGTGGAGGCAATCCGGTGGTAGGACAGTAGTCTAGACTGCTTGTGTGCACACGTAGCTGGCAGTGGCGGTACACTGAGTCCAGCTAGTCCTAGTTCAGCTCACTGCCTCACCCTACAGTGCTCCGGAACGCTGTAGGGGTGGACAGGCGTGAGCACTGGTGGTAGTTTTGGGAGGCGACGTTTGACTTCGGTCGACTGTGTGGTTTAGTCGCCTCGTGGACTTCGGTCGTGAGACGTGACTCCGTGTTGGGTTCTTTGGGTTACTCAGAGTTGTTCCTGCTACACTGTTTGTCGTACGTTTCGTACCGGGGTTGCCTGTTGTGTTTACTGCTCTACTTGACTGTTCTATATATTACTGTTGCTTCACTTGTGGGTGTGTGAGTGGGAGGCAGGGGATCGGATGATCCCTACTGAGCCCAGTTCTGGTGTGGCTCACTCCCTGCGGTTTCAGGTGTGGACTTCGAGGCGCAGCGGTAGCGTGGTGTTTTCTTGGTGTGCGGACCAGCAGCTGTCTCAGTTCCGGGGTATGCCCCGATGTTGTTGTACTTTCTTTCTGCCTGTACTTATTTATTTGTTGGACATGTAATTATTGTTGGACTGTATACGGACATTGTTACTTTCCCTGCGCACTTGTTTACCTTTATAGTCCGTGAGATTGTTATATTTAGCACTGTTTAGCACTTACTCCTCCAGATGTGTTGTGTGAGATCCGGGTGTGAGCCCGTAGTTAATGGGCCGACATCCATTTAGTGACCGGGTCCCCGGTCATAGGATGGCGGGTCGTTACATCGAGTGCCCTGGCGCGGGCGCAGCTGGAGGAGAGGACAGCTGAGGCCCGTGCTTGCGCCGAGGCCAAGGTGAAGGCCGAGGGAGAGCTCGCCGCGGCACAGTCCGAGATCCGGGCCCTCAAGGCCCAGATTCAAGAGAAGGACTCCCGGCGAGCCTCGGAGAAGCGGCGACACGCCGAGGAGGTCTCGGCGCTGAAGCGGGAGCTGGAGGAGGTGGCGGACATGGCCGTAGCTGAATACAAGGCCGGCCCGGACTTTACCGAAGAGATAATCCAGGCTCAACTGCTGGCTTCTTCCTCCGTCTTCGACCTCGGGTTGGCTGTCGCCCAGAGGGCCTGCCCGAGCGTCGATCTGACCGGGGTCGCCCTACCGAGGGGTGAGGAAGCCAAGGAGCTCCTGTCTTGGTGGCAGGGACTTATGGCCGAGAGGACCTCGACTCCCGCGCCGGATGACGAAGCTGCGCCTGCCGAGGGGGCCCCTGAGGAGGCTGTCTCTGAGGAGGCTGTCTCTGAGGAGGCTGCTGATGAGGAGGCTGCCGCTGAGGAGGCTGCCGCCCCTGAAGCGGTGCAGATCGTCGATTCTCCCTCTCCCTCTCCCTCTCCGGGACAAGCCGCAGCCGAGGCGGAGGAGGCCGAAGCCGAAGAATGACGTGGGGATCTTCCCCGGTTTCTGCCTCTTCTTCTGTTGTAAGCCCTCGGCTTAGGGTATGGCCGGTTTACGCTTCTTCTTCTATCGTAAACCTCCGGCCAATTATACGGCCCGCTTCTACTTCTTCTTCTGTTGTAAGCCCTCGGCCTAGGGTATGGCCGGTTTCTGTACTTCCTTTTCTATAAATACAAGGAATGTGTTTGGCTTTACCTTGGTATTTGTGTATGATCGACCGAATATGGTCCTTCATAAGCCCGAGATCCTGTCATCGTTCGTCATAGCTTGTAGGGCCGAGACTCAATATAGGTTCGGATAGAATGTTGCCATAGTATTCGGCTGGGGCCTTTACTATCGTGGTGCATATGACCCCGAAGGGACATCTTGCCGCTTCCCACGTATTTCGGATGGCCGAAGCCATTCATGCTTCTGCTTGTGCGAACTGGGATATGCCTTGCCGCTTCCCGAATCGGTATAGGCGGCCGGAGCCACTCCCGGTACGGCTTATATGAATTTAGAAAGAATAACATGCCGCTCCCGATACGGTTTGCATGGCCGAAGCCACTCCCGGTACGGTTTACACGGACTTAGAAAGAATAACATGCCGCTCCCGATACGGTTTGCATGGCCGAAGCCACTCCCGGTACGGTTTACACGGATTTAGAAAGAATAACATGCCGCTCCCAATACGGTTTGCATGGCCGAAGCCACTCCCGGTACGGTTTACACGGACTTAGAAAGAATAACATGCCGCTCCCGATACGGTTTGCATGGCCGAAGCCACTCCCGGTACGGTTTACACGGACTTAGAAAGAATAACATGCCGCTCCCGATACGGTTTGCATGGCCGAAGCCACTCCCGGTACGGTTTACACGGACTTAGAAAGAATAACATGCCGCTCCCGATACGGTTTGCATGGCCGAAGCCACTCCCGGTACGGTTTACACGGACTTAGAAAGAATAACATGCCGCTCCCGATACGGTTTGCATGGCCGAAGCCACTCCCGGTACGGTTTACACGGACTTAGAAAGAATAACATGCCGCTCCCGATACGGTTTGCATGGCCGAAGCCACTCCCGGTACAGTTTACACGGACTTAGAAAGAATAACATGCCTCTTGATAAAAGAAGTCTTTATTCATACTCTTCGGCTGTAAGCCTGGGGAAAAGTGACTTACACATAATAACGCCGAAGGCGCTCAACATTCCAGGTGCGAGGGAGAGGCTGGCCCGAAAGGGTCTCCAACCGATAAGCTCCACGCCTGATCACCTCCCTGACTCGATAAGGCCCCTCCCAGTTGGGGGCAAGTTTTCCTGAGGCTTCGGCTGGTTTGGAAGCATGAGTGTTCCTCAACACGAGGCTCCCTACTTCAAAGCATCGGGGCTTTACTCGAGTGTTGTGGTACTTCGCCATGCGCTGTTGATAAGCGGCCAGCCGGACGCGAGCCCTGTCTCGGGTCTCTTCAATGAGGTCCAGGTGGTCTTTCAGTCCTTCATCGTTGGCCTTCGGATCGTAAGCAATGACCCTGGGAGAGGGAAGGCCGATCTCCACCGGAATAACGGCCTCTACGCCATAGGCCATGCGAAAGGGAGTTTCGCCGGTGGGGGTTCGGCTCGTCGTCCGATAAGCCCACAGAACACTTGGCAGCTCCTCCACCCATCGGCCCTTAGCTTCGCCGAGGCGGGTTTTCAATCCCTGTAGGAGGCTTCGGTTAACGACTTCGACTTGGCCGTTCGTTTGAGGATGCGCCACCGAAGTAAATTTGTGGAGTATGCCGAAGCTGGCGCAGTTGTTGCTGAACCGCCGGCTGTCGAACTGCTTCCCATTGTCAGAAATAATGGCCCGAGGGACGCCGAACCGGCAAATGATGGACTTCCAGACGAAGTTCCAAGCATTGCTATCGGTTATTGCCGCGAGGGGTTCGGCCTCGACCCACTTAGTGAAATAATCTACTGCCACGATGAGGAATTTTCTTTGGCCGGTGGCAACGGGAAAAGGCCCCAGGAGGTCAAGTCCCCACTGGGCGAAAGGCCAGGGGTCGGATAAGGGGGTCAGAAGGGCGGCTGCCTGGTGGATGAGGGAGCTATACCTCTGGCACTGGTCACATCGCCGGACGAGGGCTAAGGCGTCCTCTCGGAGTGATGGCCACCAGTAGCCTTGTCTTAGAAGCTTGTGAGCCAAGGCCCTTCCTCCCGCATGCGCTCCGCATACCCTTTCATGGACTTCTTTCGTGGCGTAGTCGGCTTCAGATGGGCCGAGGCACCGCAGGAGTGGTCGGCCGAAGGATTTCTTGTACAGGGCCCCGTCCAGAAGAAGAAAGTGGGATGAGCGCTGTCGAATGCGCTTTGCCTCTTTCGGATCTGGCGGGACTTCTCCTTGGAGAAGGAAAGCGACGAGGGGGGTCATCCATGTCTCGGCCTCGGCCTCGGCCTCGGCGACTAGCATGGCCTCGGTTTCGCCGAGGCTTGGTTCGGCGAGCTCTTCGACGAGGATCATTCGGCCTCCCCCCCCGTCTTGGGTTGACGCCAGCCGGGAAAGTGCATCGGCTCGGGCATTCTCAGTTCTCGGAATCCTCACAACTTCATAAGAGTCAAATTGGGTGAGGATTTTGCGAGTCACCTGGAGATAAGAAGCCATCATTGCGTCCCGAGCCTCGTACTCCCCGGAGATGTGGCTGGCGATCAGCTGGGAATCGCTGAAGGCCTTCAGGTTCCGGACGCCGAGCTTCTCTGCGGCCCGGAGGCCGGAGATGAGAGCTTCATACTCGGCGGCATTGTTGGTTGCTGGGAAGGAGAAGCGTAGGGCGTACTCCGTGACGACCCCTTCGGGCGACGCCAGGGTCCATCCGGCGCCGCTGCCCGTGGAGCATGCGGAGCCGTCTACGAAGAGTCGCCATTCGTCGGCCGGTACGGGAGCCGGAGTAGCCTCGGCTTCGGTCGCGTTTGGCACTGGCTGAGGCGCCTCGGAGGCGCCAGGGGTAAGTTCGGCGATGAAATCTGCCAATGCCTGGGCCTTTATAGCTGCCCGAGGAGCGTAGGAGATATCGAACTCTCCTAGCTCGATTGCCCATTTTGCCAGCCTGCCGGACACCTCTGGCCTGGAGAGGACTTGTCTCAGGGGCTGGTCGGTGAGGACCTTCACGGGATGGGCCAGAAAATAGGGCCGGAGCCTCCTTGCAGTCGAGACAAGGGCCAGAGCTAACTTCTCTAGGGCAAGGTATCGGAGTTCTGCCCCTTGAAGGGCTCGGCTGGTATAGTAAACCGGCTTCTGTATGCCTTCTTGCTCTCGGATGAGGACGGCACTGAGAGCCGTCTCGGAGACCGCAAGGTATAAGCTCAGGGGTTCCCCGGGAACTGGCTTGGATAAGATGGGGACTTTGGCGAGGTAGGCCTTCAGCTGGTCGAAGGCTGCTTGGCACTCTTCCGTCCACTCGAAGCTGTTGGCCTTCTTCAGCAACTTGAAGAAGGGGAAACAATAGTCAGCCGCCCTTGACATGAAACGACTGAGGGCTGCGATCCTCCCGTTCAACTTCTGTACCTCTCGGATGTTTGCCGGGGGGCGCATCTGTACGATGGCTGAAATCTTCTCGGGGTTGGCTTCCACCCCTCGATGGGTGACCATGTAACCGAGGAACTTGCCGGAGGCTACCCCGAAGGCGCACTTAGTCGGATTCAGCTTCATCTTGTACTGCCTAAGGGCGGAGAAAGTCTCGGCTAGGTCGGCCAAATGCTCGGAAGCGACACGGCTCTTGACCAACATGTCGTCTATGTAGACCTCCATGTTTCGGCCCAGCTGTGGAGCGAACACCTTGTTGACCAGGCGCTGGTATGTTGCGCCGGCGTTCTTCAGACCGAAGGGCATTCGGGTGTAGCAGTACAGGCCCAAATCGGTTGTGAAGCTGGTCTTACTCTCGTCATCCGGATGCATCCGGATCTGGTGGTAGCCCGAATAGGCGTCGAGGAAGCTTAAGAGCTCGTGGCCGGACGTCGCATCCACCACCTGGTCTATCCGAGGCAGCGGAATGCTGTCCATCGGACAGGCTTTGTTGAGGTTGGTGAAGTCCACGCACATACGCCATTTGCCCTCTTTCTTTGGCACCATGACCACGTTGGCGATCCATTCCGGATGATGCACCTCTCGGAGGTGTCCGGCGTCCAGCCCCTTCTGCACTTCGGCTTGGATAGCGGTTCTCCTTTCTTGATTGAAGGTGCGCCGCTTCTGCTTTACCGGGGGCTGGTCGGGATCGGTGTGGAGACGGTGCTCGGCTATCTCCGGGTCAACCCCGGGCATGTCCGACGGAGACCAGGTGAAGACGTCGAGATTCTCTTTCAAGAATTCGGTGAGCTTCTCCGCTTCAATCTTATCCAGGCCGGAGCCTATCATCAGGACTCGTCCCTCGCCTCCCGAAATAGGGACGGCGAGGAGTGTTTCTCCCGGAGATGCCTCGGCTGATGACTCGATCGTCAGGGTTTCGGCTGCGGCCTTCCCTTTGACCGAAATCATGTAGCACTGCCGGGCTGCTTCTTGGTTCCCTTTGGCCTCGCCGATCCCGTGGTTGGTATGAAACTTCAGCTTCTGATGGAAGGATGATGGCACGGCTCCGACCCCGCCGATGAGCCTTCGGCCGAATATGGCGTTGTAGGCTGACTCGATCTTTACAACGGCAAAGTCCGTTTCAACGGTCAATTGCCGGGGGGCGGAGCCTAAGGTTACAGGAAGCCGAATAATACCCTCTACTCGGCAGGGCGAGCCGTTAAAACCGAAGAGGGGGCCCCGATGAGGCTTCATGCTAGCCTCACTCAATCCCATCTTCTCAAAATAGTCGTAAAACAAGATGTTTGGGGCACTTCCATTATCCATAAAGATCCTATGTACATCATAGCTATTTATTACAGCGTTGACGACGAGGGCGTCATCATGAGGGACCTGAACATCAGTCAGGTCCTCGGCGCCGAAGGTGATGTCTTCCAGACGAGGCCGCTTCGGC
This sequence comes from Zantedeschia hybrid cultivar, assembly GCA_030544215.1. Lineage (NCBI taxonomy): Eukaryota > Viridiplantae > Streptophyta > Magnoliopsida > Alismatales > Araceae > Zantedeschia > Zantedeschia hybrid cultivar. The sequence goes on along the minus strand of JARZZO010000011.1, from coordinate 38,889,176 downwards.
TCGCCGTTGACCGCCGCTACGGTGTTGTGTTGCCGCGACCTTGATCCCTCCCCGGGCCCTCCGGATATCATCATGATAGACCCAGAGCTGGGTCTTTGATGGGATGATTCAACCGGGGCCGAGGTGGCTTTTGGCGGAGGAGCGGCTTCTATCGCCGAGGGTGGTTGCTGTCTGGGTGCTGCAGGGACGTCCCGGTTCTGCTGCGGCGGCTGCTCCAGCCGATATTGCGGCAATCTCCCCTCCCGGATGAGGCGGTCGATTTCTTCCCGGAGCTGCCGGCACTCATCCGTCGTGTGGCCGATCTCTCGGTGATACTCGCAGTATTTGCCGGGGTCCCTTCGGCGAGGATCGGTCTTGATGCGATCAGGCCGCCGGAGCATGCCCTTCACCTCCATGAGCATCCGGGAAGGGGGAGCAGGTAAGGGTAGGTACCGCGGCTGCGGGTCCCGTCGCCTCTCCCTGTCCCAATCCTCCCGGCGATAACGCTTCCGGGAGGGCTCTTGGTCCTCGGACCGAGGTCGGACCGCCGGGGGAGCAGGCGTCGAGGTAATTTCGGTGGTGCCTTTGCCCCTGGACAACATCAGGGCCTCTCGGTTGATGTACTTATGGGCCCGGGCCACGAGGTCCTGAAAGGTAGGGGGATGGCGCTTTCCGATGGAACCGAGGAGCCCCTCATCCCGGCACCCGCTGATCACGGCCGAGACCGCGATCGAGCTATCGAGGTTTGGGATCTGGGCGGCCTCGGTCCGGAACTTGGTGAAGTACTCCTGGAGAGTTTCGGTGGGACCCTGCCGGATGGCCAGCAAGTTGGCGGAAGTTTGGACTGCCGGGTGGCATCATAGAACTGGTCGATGAACAACTGGCCCAACTGAACCAGGGAGTGGATGGAGTTGGGGGCCAGAGCCTCGAACCAGGTGAGGGTGATTTTTTCAAGGGTGAGGGGGAAAAGACGGCAGCGGACTGCCTCAGAGATCCCTCGGACCCGAAGATAAGTGTTAAACTTCTGGAAATGACAGACCGGATCTGTCATTCCGTCGTAGAGAGGGCCCTTCGGCAGTTTGAAGTTGGGGGGTACCTCGGTGGCTAGGAGCTCCGCCGTGAATGGGGTCTGCTCCAGGATGTTGCTGGCGAGGGGCGCCCCGTGAGGCCGAGACACCATCTGCTGCATCTCTTTGCGCATCGCCGTCAGCCGCTGGTCCAGGTCCGGGGCGGTCGAGGTGGCGACGGATTGCCCTCTGGTTCGGGCCGGTCGGTACCCTGACGAAGCATAATCCTGCTCCGTCAGGTGATCAGTACGAGGAGCTCGGACAGGTAGCGTCGGGGGCTCGCTGTGCGTCTCTGCGGCCTCGTTGAGAGGAACCGGCGCAGGCGCCGGCCGGAACCGGGCATCTTGTACTGGGCAGAGCGAGGGGAGCGGCGCCTGCGGAGGAGGCTGTCCCATCAGCCCTATGCGCTGGGCGATGGCGGATACCATCTCCTGGAGAGGCGCTAGGGACGTGACGGCAGCAGCTAGCGTCGCCACTTGCTGCTGGAGCACCCCCACTCGGTCTTCCGAGCCGAGAGACTCCGGTATGGTCGGCAGAGGCAGGCTCGGCGGGGCAGAAGGTGCGCCTTCGGAAGGCAGCATCTGCGCCGGGGCCTCCCGTGCTTCTGCTTCGCCTTGCCCGGATCGTCGGGTCACAGGTCGCTGAGACATGACTTGTTTTGTTGGTTTCCCACAGACGGCGCCACGTGATGTAGACTGGATCTATCACGACCGGATTCCGAGGCTGGAACCCGAAGAAATGGATCCGAAGCCGGTTCGGATCGGTGTTACTGAGGCCCGACGGGGATCCGGAAGGCCGAGGAGGCAGAGGCGAAGACGAGGGTCCGAAGGCCGAAGAGCGCTTCGGTCGGTGCAGGCTCGTCGCCGGGAAGTCGGGGCCGAGGCTCCTTCGGCGGGCGAAGGGGCGGCGCAGATGAAGCTCCTGCTGGCGGTACTGCCGACAGGCGATGAAGCCGAAGCCGACGATCTAAGGCCGGAAGGGTCTCGGACTCGGCTTGCTCTTGGATAGCGAGCCCAAAAAAGCCCTTTTTGCTGGACGAGGGGACAGCGCGGGGCCGAGCCTCCCGTTGCGGGGCAGCCGTCGCACGGCGTCGAGACCAGGGAGAGGAATCCGAGGTCGGCGGCCGAGACCGACTCGGGAAGGTCGGCGATGATTCGAACCGAGCTCCTGCAGGAGGAAAAGAAGAAGAAACCGGTCAGCAGGAGTCCCGGGCTCTGGCCCTTAGGAACCCCCTCCGACGGTCAAGTTAGCTTCTGAAGATGATTCGATTCAGAAGGCAAGAAGTAGCTTTGATGCGATTCGGACCGTAGTCCTTAAGGGTCTCAGAGGCAAAGAATTGCATACCTTTGGCAATAAATAGCGGTGTATTTATAGCAGAGGATAGAGGTTGGTTAACGGTGGTAGCCGATATAGGACTATGTTTGGGCTTACTGGTAAACCGCCATAGTGCCGGATCCGCCACCGGAGTGGACCGGACTCGGCTATCGGGCCGAAGGGGGTTGGGCCGCCGAGGGGCCGAAGCCTGCTGGGCCTTGGGCTGCCGTGCTGTTCCCGGGCCTTAGGCTGATGGGCCGCTGACGGGCCGAAGCCTGTTGGGCCGGGAGCGACGGTGCCGCTTGTGGGGCCGAGGGCTGTTGGGCCGCCGATGAGCTGGAGGCTCCCGGAGGGCCTGATACTGCTGCTGTTGGGCTGAACAGGGTTTGGGCCTACTCTAATGGGCCGAATCGGATTCTGCCTCATCACAACTGAAAGAGCATTTTCCCCTTTTTATCTATATTTTGGACGGCTGTGTCCTTGTGCAAGTGAAGGCCTCATAGTCATCCCCATAGTAGGATCAAACATCGCCCATATACTTGGAAATATCACAGGATTGTGCAAAAAAAAATATCAAAAGTCATAAATTAATTAATATTGCTTGAATTTCATTTTTTCTCATTGAAAAAGTTTCAATACATAATCAACTAAGCTATTCTTTCAAAGAAGAACCAACGGCTCAGATCAATTTCATGGTCTGAATTGCATCGAGGCAAGATCTCTTTTTTCCTTTTATAATTATTGGATTACATTAAAATAGGATCCAACAATTCAGGTCAACAACTGGATAGCTTGAGTTCCAAGGTCTAAAAAAATTTAATTAGGCAACTGTAAGAAAATGGCATCATATATATTTCTACACTATCTATGCCATCTGATCATATGCACTCTGGTTGCCCTGAACAGAAAGAGAGGAAAAAAATACTCGATTTTTTCACACAAACTGTTTAATTTATTCACATATAATATAAAAAGTTTAATATTTCTCATTCAATATGCTATATTATTGACTTGAAATAAGACTTTTACTACATAAATATCATAGAACATGAGGTTATATAACAAAAAACTTACTTTTTCATTGACAAAAACTCGTGATTTGATCAATAAACGATTTATTATAGGTTTTTTTTTCATTTAAACTATCTTTAAAGTGAATCGGCAAAAAAGTCATTCTTGAAAACGTATTAGCACACATATCATTATTTTTAACGAAATATTGCAAAAATGAGAAAATAATGACATTTTTGCAATGTTATTTTTAACGAAAATGTTGTAAAACTGCCATCATTTGGACATTTTTCAACATATCATTAAAAATTATGATATATGTGTTAATACATTTTTAAGAATGACCTTTTTTGTCAATTTGCTTTTAAGGATGGTTTATATACAAAAATCTCTTCATTATATGATTATAATTTTTATTTAACTTTTCAAAATCTTGATAAAAAAAATTTATAGATGTCTTGCTGAATTTTTTTCAATCTTTTAATGATTTGACCGACTTTTTGACCGTCCCATTCAAATTTTAAACCGATTTATATCGGAACGACTCTTTGTGGTACAATACCCATTCTTTATTTAACTAACCAAGGGTTGCACTAGTCCAATGAATTTTTGCCGTATAATACCCATGATTGTAATTATTTATTATCTCAACCACCAAAAATTTTTATTGTCTCTTCTTAAATAGGATAGAAATAAAATTAGTAACATAAAAATACTACTTTTTCTTCCATGAACTAATCGAAATTTTTGTTAACTAAAATAATAGAACATCTTAATCACTTAATCTGATTTCAAACAAGAACCAGCTGTTACGTTTTATCAGTAGCTCACTTCCCATTAAAATAGCCATTAAAATCGCGTGAACATTTTCTCTTCCCAGCATAGGTTGGCAGCCAAGGTGTAGCCTCCTGGATAAGAATGTAGAGTAACACAAAAATGGTTCCTCGTTGGTTTTAAATTTTAATATATAATTTACATATTTAGGATTTTTTTCTTAAGATAACACCTTTTTAAAATTATTCTTTAAAAATAGCAGGGTTGAAAATTTATTTACAAAATAACATAGTTTTGACTAGTAAAAGCTACGTGTATGTGTATAGAAGCCGCAATGTGATATGGTGATTTTTTTTTTCTCCTTCCCAGTGCATAATAAAATAACGATTATGCAGTAGAAAATAAAATTGTCCTCATAATTCTTGATCCGTTTCGACTTAATTAAAATGATTTGGATATTTGAGTCTCACCCTACACAGAATCGGATCCAGTTCGGTTGGGAGGAGTGACGTCACTAACCAAGCAGGTACTCAGTCTCTAGTAGTATCCATACGATTCTCCATTAATAGTTTGTCTTCAATTCCTTTATAATTTTGACGTGGTCGTTGGTCACTTTTCTTCTTGACGGTGCTTGCGACGTGTGAGCAGAGGCTCTAGTGGATAGAAATCGAGGCGAGTAGTGGAGAGAGAAAGGGGCGCCCTTCACCTTGGGGGCCAGCCAGAGAGAGAGAGAGAGGAGGGGGACCGCCAAGCTCTAGAAAACCTAAGAGCTTGGCCCAAGATTTCTCTCCAACGTATATTTATAATAATTCTCTGTGACTTTTCACAAAGTCTTTATTGAACTATTATAAATCCTACTCGATGTCCATTGACTGAAAATCTTTATACGTGCGACCTTCTAGGTCTAAGTGCCAATTTAATTTTGAACCCAATAAACTCAGTAACTTCTTATTGACTTAAAGTGATTACAACTGGACTTCCGATCAAGTTGGGTGCTAAGCAATACCGCATGATCCCAGAAGGTATTGGAGTTCAACAATCTGTTCAAGGAATCTTTCCATTATCAGTTACCACATGACTATAATCATTCATTTGAACCAACACTCTCAAGTGAACTTAGAATATGGTTGACTATCAAACCCTAATCAGTTCACTTACTCGGATCAGATACCTCAAAGCATCATCAAAAAATACATTTTCTAATATATTGTCTTGTCCTCGTCAGGAACTCTTAGGCATCACATCATAAAACATTCTCTCTCTAATTATTGAGAGCAAATGATCTCATATTAACCATAGAATCACCTTTGAAGTTATGGCGCTAGATATGATCACTTAATTATTTAAGATCCTATGAGACATCTATTAGATAAGGTCAAATTTCAAAAGTCCATTGACAAGGTGCCTCTGGTGTCCCAGGTCAAAGGACGAATTACATTACTGTGACAATGAATCAACCAATTGATAGTTAAGTAAATTAACATCCATTGATCGGTAGTGGATCAATTCAGTAAACTCATTCTACAATGAACAATTATAGGTTTGTCTTAGTGTCTCCACACAAGTCACTATGAGACCAGTCACTCCCATTTTATACGCAAGAATAACATGTAACAGTCTCACCGGATATTTGATATCCTTCTCAAATATCCTCCGACTAGACATACTTAAAATGTGTGTTTAAAGAATGTTAATCATATTATTATGATCTCAACATAATTAATGCTCATTGTACATATTCATAGACTTTACTATAGAACAGTATAATTTGATTTAAACATAACGAATATGGTGCTTTTATTATTATTAAGAATAAGACTGTACAAAAGTTAGGTGATTAGCCACAGACATACATAACTAATATCTCCAACCACTTGTGTCGTCCACATAGAGACAAGGGAGGGAGAAGAGAAGTCACAATATTGTTTTGCGACTTCTATCCAACATGTCAAAGGCATGCTATTTTTGCAAATGATTTATCAACACTATTATCTTTTAAAATATGCGAGTTAAAAAAAACTTACATCTTTTCTCTTACCCTACTTGTCAATAATATAAGACCAATAGCACACAATTGGGTTGGATTTATCATCTTCTGTTTTTTTTTTTTTTAAGTTTTCTTAATAAAAGTATACTTTTTACACCGTTGAGGTTGAACAAATAAAATTAGATGACGTTGCATTTAGATCAAGAAAATATGATTCTCAATTTTCATACATACATTTAAGTTTTACTCACCTTACATATAAAAAATATTAGACTAAGAGCATTACAAATTGGTTGGATTTTATCGTTGTTTCTAAAGAATTTGTGTATAATAAAGATATAATTGTTAAGTTTTTAAGTTTGGACAAATAAAAGCATGAAAGACACTACATTTATAACATGATTTTTTCATTCTCAATTGGCATATCTAAAAGATTCAAATTGATAAAAATATTTAGAAACAATTTCATACTGACCACTCTTATATATTAAATTTCAAAATTGTCATGCTTATTTATGTATTATCCTCAATACCATTCTAATATACATAGTGCTTCAAAACTACCGTTGCAATAGCATATTTGTATATGTATAAATATTTAAAATATACCACTAAAATAGCATGTTTGATAGATATGTTACTTTTTAGGGGCATAAGTATGGCATTTTAATTTTTTAAAATACAAGTGTGGTTAATATGAAATTATCCCAAATGTTGACATAATAAACTTTCTATCAATTAACATACAAAAGAGAAAGACTTGTTAATCTGCCTCCGCACATAGCAATCCATATGAATCATCATATGTAGTGCTGCTATCCGATCTAGTAAATGGGACAGCAATGCGGGTGCATGCCCATATGCACCTGGGTGTATGTGCCCAATTGTATACAGACACATGGTTAGAGATCATGCTTGATCCAAGTTGTCAGATTATAAGAAGCATAATTCTTGAGCTATTTTACTGTCTTTATTTGATCCCCATGTTTTGATGATAACATATAATGAAAATATCAGAAATCAATGTTACTTTAGACTAGTTAAATAGCTGAATTAATTGATTACTCAATAGATTCACTGCTTGAACATACTTTTAGTAATCTTTTGATCATTTCGATTAAAGGCTTACTAAAACTTCGATTATGTCTCTATCACTAATCAATTAACAGTAAAGTAAGTCTGTTATACGCTCATGCTTCAAGTCGATTAAAGTACCTTCATTTCTCTTATTGTAATCACTATCGCTAACTGATTAAGTCCATCACTAAGACTAAATTAATTAGATATACCGATTACAAGACTATTACTAGTCGATTAATCTTTCAAATAATCGCTATCACTAACTGATTATGTCATTGGCCAAAGGTTAATCGATCAGCTATACCGATTACTAGACTAAGGGCCAATCAATTAACTCGATCAGTTAACTTTAGGAGCTATCGATTTCTTGTGTAGTGCGAATCGATAAACTGTGTTGATTTAAATCGATTATATGTTTTACTTCAAATTGATTAATTATGTTTCATCATCGATTTTCAATCATTTTGTATATTGATTGGCAGTTGTCTTTATGAATTGATTTTCAATTGTTCTATAATTCAATTACTAGTTGTTTATGTAAATCGATTACTAGTTATTTTCTGAATCAATTAACAGACTATTCTGAATTTGATTACCTTCATCTATTTAATCGATTATTTGTCTGATCAATTTCCAATTTAATATATATTTCAAATCGATTATATGCATTATTCCTTTGATCGATTACTTGCCTATGTAAATCAATTTAATAGTCTACTCTGAACTAGACAATCTCAATAAGTGTTAATTGATTAGCTATTCTCGTCTAATCGATTTCATAATTATTTCTAAGATCGATTATCTACTTATTCTGTCATCGATCATATACATTGTTTTAATCAATTATCTGTGTTATTTTGGATCGATTAACAGATTGTTTGTACTCAATTATTTTTATCTATTTAATCTATTATCAGTGAAATTTTTAATCAATTAACTGTGTAATTTGAACTTAATAGAGCTCTGATGTTTAATTGATTATCTAAACTAATTTATCAAACCATTTGTGGATCGATTAACTGTGTTTATTCTCTATGTATCTAATCGATTAGGATGTTTATTTGTGATTCAATTATGTGCTATTTCTCTATTATCAGTGTTCTAAGCACATCGATTAACTTTGTCTTTTTTGTGTACGATTATTGATATCTATTATATCGATTTACTAAAACATGCATTAGTCAATTAACTAACTAACTTCTCTATGTATAATCGATTTCTTATATTATCCAGACTGATACTATTTATCTTTTTACTTTGAACGAGAGATTTGCCTGCAACAAATTTGGGCTACTTTTTACATTTTGTCTGCTCTCACCTACCCTCTAGTCAGAGCAGTAGATGAGAGCTTTTTTTTAGTAAGTCAATAAGTTAGGTGAGATCTACATGAACTTTATCTAGAAACTAAAGAGGACAACACGTAGAAGCTTTCAAGGGCTAACGACATGTGCCTATCGAGTTTCTCTCTAAGCAACACTCAATAAGGTATACGGTACACCCAGTGAGGTTAACATTAGATCCAAACTTTAAGCTATTAGAGACAATGGAAGGGAACTTGATCTTCAACATACAAATTCACATTTGCCTATAAATTTGAAGACCTTGGCCAGAACTGAAGAATAAGACACAAATGAAAAAGAACTAAACTCAAGAATTCAAACGCTTCACTCTCTGCACCCAAAAGCTTCTCTGCCTTCCTGAGCTTGAGAAAGATTCTAGGAGAAGAGCTTGAGAGACTTTCATCCACTATGCTTCATCGAGCTCTCAAGCACTCTTCATCGACAAGATCAAGACCTACAACATTTCTTTTCTTTCTTTATCTTGATCTCTATAGTTGTTCTTATTGTACATGTTTGCCTATTGTAGAGGCATTCTTGTGTTTCTTATTTTTGTTATGGTTACTTTCTTGGTGTTGAATAGAGAGCATGTTGGTCACAAGAGGTTTGTGCATCTTCGTTATGTAGAAGAGAGGACTAACTGTATCTGGGGATATTGGTGTTTGTAACTTTCAAGGGGTTTGTACCTTGTATAGCCATCGTACTAATGGAACTGCCAAAAGGTTGCTTTGGAACTGGACATAGATTTAGATAGACTGGACCATTATAAATCCTTTGTACCATCTTGTGTGATTGTTCCTTGTTTTCTCCCCTTACTGTGCGCTTTATTTCCTGCTGCGATTAGTTTGCATTACTATCTATTACCTTTAATTTTTGATAACCCATTCACCCCCTCTAGGCTCTCCATAATTTAGGTAACAATAATTTCTTTTTTGTAATCCTTTTGAATTGTCTAATTAAAGATTGGATAGAATGGTCAGTGAAATAGAGTGGGTCCCAAGCTCAGCAAATTGTTTTCAAAAGAATAAACATTTTTTGTGCCTCCCTCCATTGTTGTATGATCAAAATAGATTAAATGGTAGGGACATCATAGTAAGCCTTTCTTCTTATTTTGTTATCTAACAAAAAGTTTACGTTGTATGTTTTGTATTTAGAAATTTGGGATTATTTCATTAACTACTCTTGGATCTTATACTTCAAAAAACCATGCTTATTTTGTACTATTCTACATACCCTTAGAAGATAGCCATCTATCAAAGATGCCATTTTAGCGGTATGTATGTGTTTATACATACCAAATATGATATTACAATGGCAATTGTTTTTAATTTTTTGGATATCCCGATTGAGAATGAAGCAATTATGTTATAAATTCAGTGTCTTTTAGGTTTTTATTTGTCCAAACTTGAGAATGTAAAAATTATACTTTTATTACTATAAAAAAAATTTAGACAGTAAAAGATGAAAAAGTCCAACCAAAATGTTTGTAATTTTGTGGACGTAAATGATATGCATTGTAAAATGAAATTCTAAGGAAAATTGTAGATGTACATGTCGTGGAAGAAAGTGAGGATACAAGTGAAGAACGAAGGGAGTAACTCTGCATTAATGATGACACTTAATCTAAATGTCTAAACTTTACTTCACATCCAACCTTCGATTAAGTTGTGAAAAACTTTTAAAAAAGTTTAAGACTTCTATATGCATTTTTTTATTTGACAAGTATACTAACATCCAAAAAATATGATCAACCCTTGCATCTCCAAATTCGCCACCCTATAGGCTAGTTGTGATAAGTACAATAGCCCTGTGCAACATCAACAATGCTAGCCCCATACTATGGCATTTTCTCAAACATATTCTGATCATTTACGAAGTGATGAGCATAGAGCCATGCCTTCATGTTTGCAATAGGGCACGGCATCCCTAGGAGAGAACAAGTGATGAACATGAAGCGGTCGGCGAATATGGCGTAGCAGCTCTAGATGATGATAAGGTGTGACATGTCTAGGTAGAAATGAGTGATGAATAGGATACAGTAGCTCCAGGTGAAAAATAGGGTGTGACAGATTCAAGTAGTATTAGAATCGGGCTATGAGCAAGGTAAGGCAGCTCCAAGTGACAAATAGGGTGTAGTGTCTCAGTGTAGAACTAAGGGGACAAGTTTTTAGATTTTGGTATGTACATTGAATGTTTGAAAAAAGAAGTAGCCTATTATTAACTTACATTTTAAGGGACATTTCAAATAAAATAGATTGCATACACAAAATTAACATTTTATCAAACAGTTTATTGCTTAAGAGAAATAGTGTCCCATTAAGTGCTATCAACTGGACCCTTAATTACTATCTTATTTCAAAGATTTTGTGGGTCAATTATTGGACATTTGTTGACTATTTTTAATATCATTAGGTTGATGTAACAATATACTAACATACACATGTAGGCATAATTCAAAGGATAAATAGATAGTTGGTATGATTAGGGGCAACGAAAAAGAAATTATATTTGCATCGTTCACATTAACTACCATACTTTCAATTACTACTTACATCCCAGTTTAGGCAATGAATAGATTAGAATTATGAGTGCTAACTATGCATGTCTATTTTAAATTAGAATATTAACATTTTCCATTATCGTAACTGCAGGATACAAAATCTATGTGGCTAATCGATCAGCTATACCGATTACTAGACTAAATGCCAATTGATTAACTCTATTAGTTAACTTAAGAGCTATCGATTTCTTGTGTAGTACAAATCGATTAACTGTGTTGATTTAAATCGATTATATACTTTACTGAAAATTGATTAACTATATGTTTCGCCATAGATTTCAAGTTGTTCTCTAAATCAATTAAAAGTTGTCTTTTTGAATCGATTCCAATTGTTCTGTAAATTGATTACTAGTTATTTTTGTGAATTGATTACTAGTTGTTTTTATGAATCAATTACTAGTTGTTTTCTGAATTGATTAACAGGCTGTTCTAAATTCGAGGACCTTCATCTGTTTCATCTATTATCTATTTGATATGTTTTTGATTTACTATATGTTTCAAATCGATTATCTCCGTTATTCCTTTGATCGAATACTCACCTATGCAAATCGATTTAACAGTCCATTCTGAACTCGATCGTCTCTATGAGTGTTAATCAATTCCTTATTCTCACCTAATCAATTTCATAATTGTTTCCAAGATCAATTATCTATTTATTTCGTCATCAATTACATACATTGTTTTAATCGATTATCTGTATTTTTTGGATCGATTAACAGATTGTTTTGGATTGGATGATTTTATTTGTTTAATGGATTATCGTTGAGATTTTTAATTGATTATCTAAATAATTTGAGCTCAAGAGAGCTTAGATGTTTAATCGATTATCTAAAATGATTTATTGAAGCATTTGTAAATCGATTAACTACATTTATTCTCTATGTTTCTAATTAATTAGGATGCTTATTTGTAATTAGATTATGTGCTTTGTCTCTAATCATTCTCAATCACCAGAGTTCTAAGCATAACGATTAGCTGTACATGTTCTGTACACGATTATTGACATCTATTAAATCGATTTGCTGAAGCATGTGTAGGTCAATTAACTGACTAACTCCTCTATGTATAATCGACTTCTCAGATGTGTCTAACCGGATTGACACTATTTATCTTTTTGCTCTGAATGAGATATTTGCATGTAGCAAATTCGGGTTACTTGTTATATTTTTGTTACATGCCTAAATACCATTTCAGGTCATAAGCTTACTCTGATGCCAGTAGCATGTGACAGTGGAAACAACCCAACAGAAACAAGAGCCAATTCAAGTATGATAGTGCCACAAGCCAACTCATTTACATTCCCCATGTCAAAACATCCAACATGTTCACATGATCAAAATCATCAGATTATTATTACAGAGACAAAAATTTTAAATTTCCACTCAAGCTAAACTAAAAAGTACGTCAGAGTTCCTCTCAGCAAAAAGCTTGTACATCCCTCTAAGCAAAACATCAGGAAACTAAATTAGTAGAATATCTACTTGAGCTCCTCAGCAAAATAGTTCATTACCACAGTTCTAAAGCCTACTTAGCTCAAGTCTTCTCAATCTCAAGATCTAATAATATACATAGTTTTTAATGAGTATAACTTAATAGGCTTCAACACCCTGCCAAATTAATATATAATATCTAAAATCACATAATTAAGATTTTGATGAAGATTCTTAGATATCATATATATAAATCAAGAAAATATTAGTCAAGTCTGGCACAAATCCCAAGACATCAGATGGCCTGATCAAACAATCTATTGCTGGAAGAAATAAGCAATTTAACCATAATTGGACCATATTTACAGCCATAATTAAAGTCTGTAGAAAGGCATAATGATTCGCACAATCGATTACTAATGATCCTGTAACCGATAAGAGATTTAGAACTAAACTAAAGAATTATCAAGACATAGAGTTTAATTAATTATCACACAGTTAGATAATCGAAATTTGGAACAAAACATAATCGAAGCTAAAAGAACACCTATTCGTTTACAAGGTTAGCATATAATCGATTAGCAGACTATTATATCATCAAATCACCAGACAAAGGTATAATCGATTATCAAAAGGTAAGGTCCAATCGATTTCTAGAATAAAGGTAATTGACCTACCGGACAAAGATATAATCGATTATCAAACTAAAAGATTATTTGAGTTTCAAAGGTATAATCGATTGTCGAACTCAGGCTTAATCAATTAGCAAACAAAAATAATCAATTACCAAAAGTATCAATAATCGATTATCAAATAGATGATAATCTATCTTAATGATAGAGAGTAATCGATTAATTGAATACAAGCATTAATCGATTAACAATTCAAAGGACAAATCAATTACCGATCATAAGCATTAAACAATTAACAGATCAAATCGATTATCAGAAGTAAGGCAAATCGATTAACAGTTCAAAGGATGAATAATTTAACTAAACTCAAGCAACAATCGATTAACAGTCTAATCAATTAGCAGAACAAAGTCCAAAGGAATTAGAAGCCCATAGAATGAATCAAGTACAGGGTAAATTGATTACTAGTTCTAAGATAAATCGATTGATCGTTCAAAATAAATTGATTAGTAAGTCGAAAATATATCGATTATTGAACTGAAACTCATTGGAGTGGTTGAACAACTAAGGCTAAATTGATTAAATATCTGAATTCCAAGTGATTAACATAATAAATTAGAGCTCAAAGAAGATCCCTAGCTATCGAAATGTTGTCTTCGGATTATAGATCAAAATCAAAAAAAATTCAGATAAGTACTTATTTCATTAAAATAAAATAATACCATATGAACATAATGATTGGATCCTTAAACTAGAAGTTATTTGAACTATAATTCATCTATAAAATTGAATTGATTTGCACTGAACTATTAGAATTAAACATTAAGGAGGTGTAGTAAGTCAACTAAAAAGCATCCATCAATTTAAAAGGAAATATCTTTCAATGGTAGTAAATCTAAAATTGTAATTTGAGCAAAAGTAGGCTGAACTAAATTAATCTCATATGAACTAAAATATTTCAATTGGATCTAAGTCATACATTCTGAATTGAATCAGTCCTAGATATCTCCTCGTAACAAATTTCAAAAAATCCTCATCGATCATTACATGAAAAAATACATCCAGAACTATCAAATATATGTGTCAAATCAAATCACACCATCCAGACATGCATGTCAACTCTCTCCTAAGGCCAAACATATACCTAGCACCTAGCTCTAATACTAAGTCTTGGCGTCTGTAGCATTGCGGAGTCTAATGTTCCACCCTATTGTCAATAGGGTTCTAACCAGTCACACATATGCTTATACTACTGACCCAAAATCTCCTTAGTGAGAGTAATGCTTGCGTCTAAATCATCACATAAATTGCACAAGATCCTCAAAGTTTCAAACAAATAAGCTCAGAAATCTACGATAGCAGGATTTAAGTAGCAACAACTAGTTCAGTTCATCTGAAACAAAAGTTTATTTGAATTTCACAACTATCATTAAGAAAAGCAGTTCAAATTTAGATTAATTTGAAGAATAATTTTAAGAAATCTCATTAGATACATTGATCTAATTGAATTCTAAAAACTGAAGCCTTATGAAAAATAAATCTGGATTATGTCAATTGAATTAGAACATCAGATCAACATGATGATTTTAAAAGAGCAGATCATATCAAAACTGAGGTAGATTAGAACTGAGATAATTACAAGAAGAATTTCTAAATCAATAAAATAACTATGAGTAATACTTGTTACAATGCATAGGGCGCAGCCGTCCAGTCCACAAGATTGAATGGCTGCTTAGCAACCTGTCGCATGGGGAGGGCACTAGTTTTTTATTTTTTTTATTTTCTTGTTGAATTTTTTAAATTTTTTTGTAACGTCCGATCAAAAATCTAACGGTACAGTCAACAAGCTTGGGTTGGTCCCAACCCGGCTGTATAATTTTTTTAGAAAAAAAAAACCTTTTAGTATACACCTCTATTTGTGTGTAATTTTTTTTATTTTTTTAAGAAAAAATATATATAGTCAGGTTGGAGCCAATCCAAGCTTGTTGGCTGTACTATTAGATTTTTTATCGGACACTTCAAAAAAAAATTCAAAAAATTGAAAAGAAAATAAAAAAAATTAAAACTAGTGCCCTCCCCCACTCGACGAGCTGCTGCGCAGCCATCCAATCATGTGGATTGAACGGCTACACGTGGATTGCAATGCATGCGACATTGCAGCAAGTATTACTCAATAAGTATAGGTTTAATACAAATTAGACAAATTAGACTTGTTCAGACGAATCCCCCTACCTTAAATCGTAGGAACTCCAAGAACTCCAAGCTCCTTAATTGCCTGTTCCAAGAAAAAAAGCCCAGCCAAAATGGGAGTGTTATATATATATATATATATATATATATATATACATAGTCCTTTAATTCCCTTGGCTTGGTGAAAACCTAAGCAGATATTTTTCTACCAAGGTCGAACCTATTCTCAACTTAATTTGATCTGAACCAACTAATTCCAGTGCTTCACTATCCTCACTGTTGACTTCTCTAATTAACCACACCAATAATGGTTGCCACGTGTCTAATCCAATCCGATCACACTTACCAAATCTGCTATCTCAGCCACTACTAACAAACTATATTAATTTGCTACCTGATAAAAGACTAAATAATTGATCCTTTCCAAGCAAAATCTACGCCTTCTTTATAAATCACATAGTCAATTTAAAGTCTTAGATTAAATTTTTAATCCATCACTAATATTAATACTAGTTTCAAATAATTATTTAGCAGGTCAAAACATTTTGTCTGCTCTTACATACCCTCTGGTCGACGCACCAAATGGGAGCTTTTTTTTTTTTTTTTTTTAAAGTAAGTCAACAGGTTATGTGTGATCTGCACGGGCTTTATCTAGAAACTAAAGGGGATAGCATGTAGAAGCTTCCAAGGGATAACGACCTGTACCTGCCAAGTCTCTCTCTAAGCTACACTCAATGAGATTATATTACACCCAATGAGGTTAACGTTAGACCCAAACTTGAAGTTGTTAGAGATAATGGGAGGGAACCTGAGGTTCAACGGGCAAATTCAAATTTGCCTATAAATTTGAAGACTTCAGCCATAACTGAAGAATAAGACACAAGTGAAAAAGAGTTGAACTCAAGAATTCAAACACTTTACCCTTTGCGCCTAAAAGCTTCCCTACCTTCCTGAGCTTGAGAGAGATTCTAAGAGAAGATCCTGAGAGAGCTTCATCCTTTGTACTTCATCGAGCTCGTAGGCGCTCTTTATCGACAAGATCAAGACTTGGAGCACTTCTTTTCTTTCCTTGTCTTGATCTCTATAGTTATTCTTATTGTACACATTTGCCTATTGTAGAGGTATTCTTGTGTTTCTTATGTTTATAAGAACTCGGTTGTTTCCTCTTCCTTATGTGGAAGAGAGGATCTGTTGGTTGCAAGAATTCTTGTGTGGAAAAGAGGACTAGATGTGGCTGGGGGTGTTGGTGTTTGTAACTTGAAGGGGTTTGTATCTCGTGTAGCTGTCGTGCTAATGGAAGTCCCAAGAGGTTGCTTGGGAATGGGACTTAAGTTGGGATAGACTGAACTAGTATAAATCTTTTGTGTCAACTTGTTCCTTGTTTCTTCCATTTGCAGTGCGCTTTATTTCCTGCTGCAATTAGTTTGCATTACTATTTGTTAACTTTAATTTTTGATAGCCCATTCACCGCCCTTTGGGTTCTTCATAGTCTAGGCAACAATAATTTCTTTTTTGTAATCCTTTTGGATTGTCTAATTAAATATTGGAAGGAATGGACACCAAGATAGAGGGGGTTCCAAGCACAACAAATTGTTTTCAAAAGAGAAAAATATTTTTGGTACCTCCCTCCATGGCCGTCCGATCAAAATAGATTGAATGGCAAGGACATCGTAGCAAGTCTTGTTAGTTAATAGGATGTTTATGTTGTATGTTAGCTTCTATTCCCTAGCGACCTCTCCTCCTTTGGCTCCTCTCCGGGGGGAGGGGGGGCACCTCAATGAAAGTCTCCTCCTCCTCCCCTCCCTCTTAGGAGGAAAAGTCCCCTCTCTTGGAGCGGTTTTGTCTACGGTGGTTCTCTCTTTGCATATTTCTCCCTTCTTGGGGAAGACTCTATCTCTCTTTCGAGAGAGGATTTTGGCTCCCATAGACTTGGGGGGTTCTTGCTTTGGTTGGAGCGAAGGATCTTTTTCTAGTGATATCAAAGGAAGCGTCTTCAGTAGGTTCAAAGCTCTTCGGCGGTTCGATTTTAATAGCCTAGTTGCCAGGTCCTTGCCTCCATGGTATATCTATCCCTACCTTCCTCTGTCATCTTTCTTTCTTCTCTCGTTTACCCTATGTACTTCTCCTTGGAGGAGCATCCAAGGGTTGTATATCTGCTTCTTCTTCCATGGTGGACTCCAAGTTTTTAATAAGTACAACTTAGTAGGCTTCAACACCCTACCAAGTTAATATATAATATCTGAAATCACAGAATTAAGATTTTGATGAAGATTCTCATATATCATATATATAAATCAAGAAAATATTAGTCAAGTTTGGCACAAATCCCAAGACATCAGATGGCCTGATTAAACAAATCTATTGCTGGAAGAAATAAGCAATTTAACCATAATTGGATCATATTTACAACCATAATTAAAGTATGTAGAAAGGCATAATGATTCGCACAATCGCTTACTAATGATCCTGTAATCGATAAGAGATTTAGAACTAAACTAAAGAATTATCAAGACAAGGAGTTTAATTAATTATCATACAGTTAGATAATCGAAATTTGGAACAAAACTTAATCGAAGTTAAAAGAACACCTAATCGATTACAAGGTTAGCATATAATCAAATCACCAGACAAAGGTATAATCGATTATCAAAAGGTAAGGTCCAATCGATTTCTAGAATAAAGGTAATTGGCCTATGGGACAAAGATATAATCAATTATCAAACTAAAAGATTATTTGAGTTCCAAAGGTATAATCGATTATCGAACTCAGGCTTAATCAATTAGCAAACAAAAATAATTAATTACCAAAAGTATCAATAATCGATTATCAAATAGATGATAATCTATCTCAAAGATAGAGAGTAATCGATTAATTGAATACAAGCATTAATTGATTAACAATTCAAAGGACAAATCAATTACCGATCATAAGCATTAAACAATTAACAGATCAAATCGATTATCAGAAGTAAGGCAAATCGATTAACAGTTCAAAGGATGAATAATTTAACTAAACTCAAGCAACAATCGATTAACAGTCTAATCAATTAGCAGAACAAAGTCCAAAAGAATTAGAAGCCCATAGAATGAATCAAGTACAGGGTAAATTGATTACTAGTTCTAAGATAAATCGATTGATCGTTCAAAATAAATTGATTAGTAAGTCGAAAATATATCGATTATTGAACTGAAACTCATTGGAGTGGTTGAACAACTAAGGCTAAATTGATTAAATATCTGAATTCCAAGTGATTAACATAATAAATTAGAGCTCAAAGAAGATCCCTAGCTATCGAAATGTTGTCTTCGGATTATAGATCAAAATCAAAAAAAATTCAGATAAGTACTTATTTCATTAAAATAAAATAATACCATATGAACATAATGATTGGATCCTTAAACTAGAAGTTATTTGAACTATAATTCATCTATAAAATTGAATTGATTTGCACTGAACTATTAGAATTAAACATTAAGGAGGTGTAGTAAGTCAACTAAAAAGCATCCATCAATTTAAAAGGAAATATCTTTCAATGGTAGTAAATCTAAAATTGTAATTTGAGCAAAAGTAGGCTGAACTAAATTAATCTCATATGAACTAAAATATTTCAATTGGATCTAAGTCATACATTCTGAATTGAATCAGTCCTAGATATCTCCTCGTAACAAATTTCAAAAAATCCTCATCGATCATTACATGAAAAAATACATCCAGAACTATCAAATATATGTGTCAAATCAAATCACACCATCCAGACATGCATGTCAACTCTCTCATAAGGCCAAACATATACCTAGCACCTAGCTCTAATACTAAGTCTTGGCGTCTGTAGCATTGCGGAGTCTAATGTTCCACCCTATTGTCAATAGGGTTCTAACCAGTCACACATATGCTTATACTACTGACCCAAAATCTCCTTAGTGAGAGTAATGCTTGCGTCTAAATCATCACATAAATTGCACAAGATCCTCAAAGTTTCAAACAAATAAGCTCAGAAATCTACGATAGCAGGATTTAAGTAGCAACAACTAGTTCAGTTCATCTGAAACAAAAGTTTATTTGAATTTCACAACTATCATTAAGAAAAGCAGTTCAAATTTAGATTAATTTGAAGAATAATTTTATGAAATCACATTAGATACATTGATCTAATTGAATTCTAAAAACTGAAGCTTTATGAAAAATAAATCTGGATTATGTCAATTGAATTAGAACATCAGATCAACATGATGATTTTAAAAGAACAGATAATATCTAAACTGAGGTAGATTAGAACTGAGATAATTACAAAAAGCATTTCTAAATCAATAAAATAACTATGAGTAATACTTGTTACAATGCATAGGGCGCAGCCGTCCAATCCACAAGATTGAATGGCTGCTTAGCAACCTGTCGCATGGGGAGGGCACTAGTTTTTTATTTTTTTTATTTTCTTGTCGAATTTTTTAATTTTTTTTGTAACGTCCGATCAAAAATCTAACGGTATAGTCAACAAGCTTGGGTTGGTCCCAACCCGGCTGTATAATTTTTTTAGAAAAACAAAATCTTTTAGTCTACACCTCCATTTGTGTGTAAATTTTTTATTATTATTATTATTTTAAGAAAAAATATATATAGTTGGGTTGGAGCCAACCCAAGCTTGTTGGCTGTATTGTTAGATTTTTTATTGGACACTTCAAAAAAAATTGAGAAGAAAATAAAAAAAATTAAAACTAGTGCCCTCCCCCACTTGACGAGCTGCTGCGTAGCCATCCGATCATGTGGATCGAACGGCTACGCGTAGATTGCAATGCATGTGACATTGCAACAAGTATTACTCAATAAGTATAGGTTTAATACAAATTAGACTTGTTCAGACAAATCCCCCTACCTTAAATCATAGGAACTCCAAGAACTCCAAGCTCCTTAACTACCTATTCCAAGAAAAAAAGCCCAGCCAAAATGGGAGTGTTATACATATATATATATATATATATATATATATATATATATATATATATATATATATATATATATAGTCCTTTAATTCCCTTGGCTTGGCGAAAACCTAAGCAGATATTTCGAAAACCTAAGCAGATATTTTTGTATTTTTCTACCAAGATCGAAACTATTCTCAACTTAATTTGATCTGAACCAACTAATTACAATGCTCCACTATGCTCACTGTTGACTTCTCTAACTAACCACACCAATAATGGTTGCCACGTGTCTAATCCAAACCGATCCCACTTACCAAATCTGCTATCTCAGCCACTACTAACAAACTATATTAATTTGCTACCTGATTGATGAGGCAGAATCCGATTCGGCCCATTTAAGCAAGCCCAACGAAGATCAGCCCAAAAGAAGCACTAAAAGGCCCACTGGCAGCCTTCGGCCTATTAAGCGGCACAGCAGCCCTCGGCCTAATAAGTCGTTCAGTGGTCTTTGGCCCATCAGTGGCCCAACAACCTTCGGCCCGTCAGCAGCCCAATAGTCTTCGGCCCATTAGCGGCACAGCATCCCTCGGCCCAACAGGCTCCAGCCCACTCCGCGGCACCTGGCCCATCAGCGGCCCAACCCCCTTCGGCCCAGTAGCCGTATCCGACCCACTCCGGTGGGAGGGTTAGGCACTATAGCGGTTTACCAGTAAACCCATAACATAGTCCTATATCGGCTGCCACCGTTAAGCAACCTCTATCCTCCGCTATAAATACACGGCTATTTATTACCAAAGGTATGTCTTCGTGACCCCAAGGACTACAGTCCAAAAAGCATTAAAGTTATTTCCTTCACCTCTTTGCCTTCTGAATCGAATCATCTTCAGAAGTTAACTTAACCGTCGGAGGGGGTTCCTTAGGGCCGAAGCCCGGGACTCCTACTGACTGGTTTTTCTTCTTCTTTTCCTCCTTCTGCAAGGGCTTCGGTTTGAATCTTCGCCGACCTCTCCGAATCGGTCTCGGCCGCTGACCTCGGGTCTTCTCCCTCTGGTCTCGACGCCATTCGCCGGCTGGTCTGCCTCGCTTGAAGGAGCCTCGGCCATGCCTTACGTAGGCTGGCCCACATCCGTCCGAAGGAGCGGCTTCGCTCCCGTCTGGGCGTCCCTCGGCTTCGGACATTCGGCCTCATCTCCGCCCTCACCGCATTCCGGATCCCCGTTGGGCCTCTTCTCCAATCCGATCCAGTTTCGGATCCCAACTTCGGATTCCAGTCTCGGAATCCGGTCGTGATAGCTTCGGCTACATCACGTGGCGCCGTCTGTGGGAAACAAGCAAAGAGTCATGTCTCATCGTCCTGTGACCCGACGATCCGGACAAGACGAGGCAGAGACGCGGGCAACTTCAGCACAGCCACTTCATTCCGAAGGCGCCCCGTCTGCTCCACCGCAAAGCGCGGCTCTGCCTGTCATACCCAAGTCCCTCGCTCCCGGAGACAACCGGATGGAGGAACTTCAGCAGCAAGTGGCGACACTAGCCGCCGCCGTTACCTCTCTTGCGCCCCTACAAGATATGGTATCCGCCATCGCCCAGCGCATGGGGTTACTGGGCCAGCTCCCCCAACAAGTGCCGCCTCCTCCACTCTGTCCCGTCCAAGATACAAGGTTCCGGTCGGCGCCCTCACAGGTCTTCCCTGACGAGACCACCACGGTGCGTAGCGAGCCCTCGGCACCACCTGTCCGAGTCCCTCGCACCGACCGCATTATGACGGAGCAAGGTTATGCTTCGTCTGAATTTCGTCCAGCCGGAACCGGAGGACGATCGGTCACCACTTCAACTGCCCCGGACCTGGACCGGCGGTTGACGGCAATGAGGAAAGAGATGGAGCAAATGGTGTCTCGGCCATACGGAGCGCCTCTTGCCAGCACCATCCTGGAGCAAACCCTGTTCTCGCCAGAGCTCCTGGCTACCGAGGTACCTCTTAACTTCAAACTGCCGAAAGGCCCCCTCTACGACGGAATGACAGATCCGGTCTGCCACTTCCAAAGGTTCAACACCTACCTCTCTGTCCGAGGGGTCACTGAGGCAGTCCGTTGCCGTCTCTTCCCCCTCACCCTTGAAAAGACTGCCCTAACCTGGTTCGAGACATTGGCCCCCAACTCTATCCACTCTTTAGTCCAGTTGGGCCAATTGTTCATCGACCAGTTCTATGATGCCACCCGGCAGTGCAAAACCTCGGCCAGTCTGTTAGCCATTCGGCAAGGACCGACCGAGACCCTCCAGGAATATTTCACTAAATTCCGGGCCGAAGCCGCCCAAATCCCGAACCTGGACAGTTCGATTTCGGTCTCGGCCGTAATCAGTGGGTGCCGGGACGAAGGGCTTCTTGGCTCTATCAGGAAACGCCATCCCTCCACCTTCCAGGACCTCGTAGCTCGGGCCCATAAATACATTAACCAGGAGGCCCTAATGATGTCCAAGGGCAAGAGTACAGCCGAAGCAATACCGGCGCCTGCCCCTCCGGCGGTCCGTCCTCGACCCGAAGATCAAGAACCCTCTCGTAAGCGATATCGGAGGGAGGAGTGGGACCCAGACAAGCGACGGGATCCGCAGCTGCGGTACCTGCCGCTACCTGCTCCCCCTTCCCGAATGCTTATGGAGGTGAAGGGCATGCTCCGACGGCCAGAGCGCTTCAAAACTGATCCTCGCCGAAGGGACCCCGACAAATATTGTGAATACCATCGGGAGGTCGGCCACTCGACTGACGAATGCCGGCACCTTCGGGAGGAAATCGATCGCCTTATCAGAGAGGGAAGACTGCCACAATACCGACGGGAGCAGCCTCAGTAGCAGCGGAACCGGGACGTCCCTGAAACGACCAGGCCACATCAACCCCCGGAGAAAGAAGCTGCTCCTCCGCCAAAAGACACCTCGGCCCCGGTAGAAACATCGCACCAACGACCCAGTGTCGGATCTATTATGATGATATCCGGTGGACCAGGAGAAGGTTCGAGGCGTCGTCAGCTCAGCACTGCGACTGTAACGGCGGTCGATGTCGAGCCGAAGCGGTCTCGTCAAGAAGACATTACCTTCGGCCAGGAGGATCTGACTGATATTCAGGTTCCTCACGACGACGCCCTCGTTGTAAATGCTGTAATAAATAGCTACGATGTTCATCGTATCTTCGTCGATAATGGAAATGCCCCAAATGTATTATTTTACGATTGTTTTGTAAAGATGGGATTAAATGAGGCTAATATGAAGGCTCACCGGGGGTCTCTATTCGGTTTTAACGGCTCGCCCTGCCGAGTAGAGGGCATTGTCCGGCTCCCTGTAACCATAGGTTCGACTCCCCGGCAATTGACCGTAGAAACAGATTTCGCCGTTGTTAAAGTTGATTCAGCTTACAACGTCATTTTTGCCCTAAGGCTAATCGGCGGGATCAGAGCTGTACCCTCGTCCTTCCACCAGAAGCTAAAATTCCATACCAGTCATGGAATCGGCGAAGCCAAGGGGAATCAAGAAGCAGCTCGGCAATGTTATATGATTTCGGTTAAGGGAAAGGCTGCGGCCGAATCCCTGTCAATCGAATCTTCAGCCGAAGCATCCCCGGGAGAAGAACTTATCGCCATCCCGGTTCCGGGAGGCGAGGGACGGACCCTTATGATAGGCTCCGGCCTAGAAAAGATTGAGGCCGAAAGACTTGCCGAGTTCCTAAAAGAGAACCTCGACGTCTTCGCCTGGTCTCCTGCAGACATGCCCGGGGTAGACCCGGAGGTAGCGGAGCATCGACTGCATATCGATCCCAACCAGCCCCCGGTCAAGCAGAAGCGACGTACCTTCAATCAGGAAAGGAGGACCGCCATCCAAGCCGAAGTACAAAAAGGGCTGGACGCCGGGCATCTCCGAGAGGTACACCACCCGGACTGGATCGCCAATGTGGTAATGGTGCCCAAGAAAGATGGAAAGTGGCGGATGTGCATGGACTTCACCAACCTCAACAAAGCCTATCCGATGGATAGCTTCCCACTACCTCGGATAGATCAAGTGGTGGACGCAACCTCCGGCCACGAGCTACTAAGTTTCCTCGATGCCTATTCAGGCTACCATCAGATCCGAATGCATCCGGAGGACGAAAGCAAGACCAGTTTCACGACTGATCTCGATCTGTACTGCTATACCCAGATGCCCTTCGGCCTGAAGAATGCCGGAGCAACGTATCAACGCCTCGTCAACAAAATGTTTGCTCCGCAGCTCGGCCGCAACATGGAGTCTACATCGACGACATGCTGGTGAAAAGCCGCGTCGCTGCAGACCACCTGGCTAACTTGGCCGAAACATTCTCTGCCTTGCGCCGATACAAAATGAAGCTAAATCCAGCTAAGTGCGCCTTCGGAGTAGCCTCCGGAAAGTTTCTCGGCTATATGGTCACTCGCCGAGGGGTGGAAGCTAACCCTGCAAAGGTCTCGGCCATTATTCAAATGCGCCCTCTGGCTAACCTCCGAGAGGTCCAAAAGCTAAACGGAAGGATTGCCGCCTTAAGCCGCTTCATGTCTAGAGCGGCGGATTACTGCTTTCCCTTCTTCAAGCTGCTGAAGAAGGCCAATAGTTTCTCCTGGACCGACGAGTGCTAATCGGCTTTCGAGCAACTGAAGGTCTATCTCTCCAAGGTTCCCATCCTGTCCAAGCCGGTCCATGGAGAGCCGTTGTTTCTCTACCTCGTGGTATCTGAGACAGCCATCAGCACCGTCCTCGTCCGAGAGCAAGACGGCATTCAGAAGCCTGTCTACTATATAAGTCGGGCCCTCCAAGGAGCAGAGCTTCGATATCTTGCTCTTGAGAAGCTAGCTTTAGCCCTCATCTCGTCCGCGAGGAGGCTCCGGCCTTATTTCCTCGCCCACTCAATAAAGGTCCTCACCGATCAGCCTCTGAGGCAAGTCCTCTCCCGGCCAAAAGTATCCGGCAGACTAGCGAAATGGGCAATCGAACTGGGAGAGTTTGATGTTTCCTACGCGCCTCGGGTAGCAATAAAAGCTCAAGCTCTAGCCAATTTCATTGCCGAGCTCACTCCCGAAGCTTCCTCGGCCCCTCAGTCGGAAGTCAATATATCCGAGGCCGAGGGTACTTCAGCTATTACGCCTCCGGCGGATGAGTGGCAGCTTTATGTAGATGGCTCCGCATGCTCCATGGGTAGCGGCGCCGGATGGATCTTGGCGTCTCCCGAAGGGGTCGTCACGGAGTATGCACTACGCTTCTCCTTCCCGACTACCAATAATGCCGCCGAGTATGAAGCCCTCATCTCTGGCCTTCGGGCCGCTAGAAAGCTTGGCGTGCAGAACATAAAGGCATTCAGCGACTCTCAACTGATAGCCAGCCACATTTCCGGGGAGTACGAGGCCCGAGACGCTTCAATGATATCCTATCTCCAGGTAACTCGCAAGATCCTCGCTCAATTCAGTTCCTATGAAATTGTGCGGATCCCGAGAGCCGAGAATGCTCGAGCCGATGCTCTCTCCCGGTTAGCATCGACTCAGGACGGGGGAGGAGGCCGAATGATTCTCGTGGAAGAACTCGCCGAGCCAAGCCTCGAGGAGTCCGAAGTCATGCAAGTGACCGAATCTGAAACCGAGACCTGGATGAACCCCCTAGTCGCTTTCCTCTTATGAGGGGAAATCCCGTCCGATCCGAAGGAAGCAAGGCACATTCGGCAGCGCTCTTCTCACTTCCTCCTCTTGGACGGACTACTGTATAAAAAATCCTTCGGCCGACCACTCCTGCGATGCCTCGGCCCGGCCGAAGCAGATTACGCACTACGAGAGGTACATAAAGGGGTATGCGGAGCGCATGCAGGAGGAAGGGCCCTAGCTCACAAGCTTCTAAGGCAAGGATACTGGTGGCCGACGCTCCGAGAGGATGCAACTGCCCTCGTCCATCGCTGCGATCAATGCCAGAGGCTCAGCTCCCTCATCCACCAGTCAGCAACCCTTCTAACTCCTTTATCAGACCCCTGGCCTTTCGCCCAATGGGGAATTGACCTCTTGGGGCCCTTTCCCGTTGCCACCGGCCAAAGGAAGTTCCTTATCGTGGCAGTAGATTACTTTACTAAATGGGTAGAAGCCGAACCCCTCGTGTCCATAACCGATAGCAATGTATGGAACTTCGTGTGGAAGTCCATTATCTGCCGGTACGGCATCCCTCGGGCCATCATCTCAAACAACGGCAAACAATTTGACAGCCATCGGTTCAAGGACAACTGCGCCAGCTTCGGCATTCTCCACAAATTTACATCAGTAGCACACCCCCGGACAAATGGCCAGGTCGAGGTTACTAATCGAAGTCTATTACAAGGACTGAAGACTCGCCTCGGCAAAGCCAAAGGCCGATGGGTGGAAGAGCTACCAAGCGTTCTGTGGGCTTATCGGACTACAAGCCGAACCCCAACCGGCGAAACCCCGTTCCGCATGGCTTATGGGGTAGAAGCCGTTATTCCTGTCGTAATTGGCCTTCCCTCACCGAGAGTCCTTACTCATAATCCGGAAGCCAATGAGGAGGCCTTAAAAGATCACCTTGATCTTATAGAAGAAACCAGAGATAAAGCTCGCATTCGGCTAGCAGCGCATGGCCAGATACCACAACACTCGAGTAAAGCCCCGAAGCTTTGAAGCCGGGAGCCTCGTGTTAAGGAACGTTCATGCATCTAAGCCGACCGAAGCCACAGGAAAGCTTTCTCCCAACTGGGAAGGACCGTATCATATAAAGGAAGTAATCCGACGAGGGGCTTATCGGTTGGAAACCCTTACGGGCCAACCTCTCCCTCATACCTGGAATGTGGAACGCCTTCGGCACTACTTCATGTAAGTTATTTCCCCCGGAATTTAGCTGGAAGGCATGAATAAAATTCTTCTTTTATATCATATGCGGCATGGTATTCTCTAAGTCCATGTAAACCGTACCGGGAGTGGCTTCGGCCATGCAAACCGTATCGGGAGCGGCATAGTATTCTCTAAGTCCGTGTAAACCGTACCGGGAGTGGCTTCGGCCATGCAAACCGTATCGGGAGCGGCATGGTATTCTCTATGTCCATGTAAACCGTACCGGGAGTGGCTTCGGCCATGCAAACCGTATCGGGAGCGGCATGGTATTCTCTAAGTCCGTGTAAACCATACCGGGAGTGGCTTCGGCCATGCAAACCGTATCGAGAGCGGCATGGTATTATCTAAGTCCGTGTAAACCGTACCGGGAGTGGCTTCGGCCATGCAAACCGTATCGGGAGCGGCATGGTATTCTCTAAGTCCGTATAAACCGTACCGGGAGTGGCTTCGGCCATGCAAACCGTATCGGGAGCGGCATGGTATTCTCTAAGTCCGTGTAAACCGTACCGGGAGTGGCTTCGGCCATGCAAACCGTATCGGGAGCGGCATGGTATTCTCTAAGTCCGTGTAAACCGTACCGGGAGTGGCTTCGGCCATGCAAACCGTATCGGGAGCGGCATGGTATTCTCTAAGTCCGTGTAAACCGTACCGGGAGTGGCTTCGGCCATGCAAACCGTATCGAGAGCGGCATGGTATTATCTAAGTCCGTGTAAACCGTACCGGGAGTGGCTTCGGCCATGCAAACCGTATCGGGAGCGGCATGGTATTCTCTAAGTCCGTATAAACCGTACCGGGAGTGGCTTCGGCCATGCAAACCGTATCGGGAGCGGCATGGTATTCTCTAAGTCCGTGTAAACCGTACCGGGAGTGGCTTCGGCCATGCAAACCGTATCGGGAGCGGCATGGTATTCTCTAAGTCCGTGTAAACCGTACCGGGAGTGGCTTCGGCCATGCAAACCGTATCGGGAGCGGCATGGTATTATCTAAGTCCGTGTAAACCGTACCGGGAGTGGCTTCGGCCATGCAAACCGTATCGGGAGCGGCATGGTATTCTCTAAGTCCGTGTAAACCGTACCGGGAGTGGCTTCGGCCATGCAAACCGTATCGGGAGCGGCATGGTATTCTCTAAGTCCGTGTAAACCGTACCGGGAGTGGCTTCGGCCATGCAAACCGTATCGGGAGCGGCATGGTATTATCTAAGTCCGTGTAAACCGTACCGGGAGTGGCTTCGGCCATGCAAACCGTATCGGGAGCGGCATGGTATTCTCTAAGTCCGTGTAAACCGTACCGGGAGTGGCTTCGGCCATGCAAACCGTATCGGGAGCAGCATGGTATTCTCTAAGTCCGTGTAAACCATACCGGGAGTGGCTTCGGCCATGCAAACCGTATCGGGAGCGGCATGTTATTTTCTAAGTCCGTGTAAACCGTACCGGGAGTGGCTTCGGCCATGCAAACCGTATCGGGAGCGGCATTATTTTCTAAGTCCATGTCCGAATCCGAATTAGCTTCGGACGTACGAACTGCATCTAAACAGCAATATGGTCTCGGCCACAGGGAGAGCCAGACTCAGTCATTCATTCAGAACACATGCAAGTGGAAGCAAGGTACTTTTTCATATATATATGTAAACAGAGTACAAAATCGGCCATACATCTGGCCGCAGCCCTTTCAAAAAGCAAACAAAAATCGGGACAAGCCCCCGTATTAGCTTTCGGCATTATCGCCGTCTACACCGACAGGGGTCTGACCGGGAGATGGAGAAGAAGAATCCTCGACCTGAACAGCCTCGACAGGAGCGACCTCATCAGGAACGACCACGTTGCCTTCCTCCGGGGCCGAAGCTCTTTCGGTCTTAAGCTTCTTCCACCAGACCAGAAGCTCATCGCCTTCCTCGTCCGTCGGAAGGGCGATACCGGTCAGATCTACGGCCGGGCACGCCTTTTGGGCAATAGCCAGCCCTACGCTGAACACGGACGACGCCGCCTCAAGTTGAGCCTGCATTATCTCCTCGGCATAATCCGGGCCGGCCTTATAGCTGGCTACGGCTGTACGAGCAGCCCCTTCGGCCTTAGCCTCCAGATCTGCCTTCAGGGACGAGACCTCCTCGGCGTGGCAGCGGCGATCCATGACCCGCTGATCGACCTTGTCCTGGATCTCGGCCTTAAGAATTTCATTTTCGGCCCGGACCGCCTCCAGTTCCTTCTCGGCCTTCTCCCTCTCCTGCTCGGCCTTCATCTTGGCCTCAGAGGTGGCGCGGATCACCTCCTTTTGCTCCCCTAGCTCAGCCCGCATCCGGCATTTGCCTTCAGGAGCAAATCAACGTTGGCCTCAAGGCTACGTCGCACCAAGTCGACCTTACCCGAAGCTAGCTGATCCGAAGCCTGGTCGATGTCCTGGAGCTTGTGCTGAATGGCCACCTGACGGCGGACGAGTCCCCCGCACATGACCGCGGTCTACAGCCAAAGGCAAACAAAAAAAAATCAGCAACCGCAAACAAGCCAAGGGAAATATCAAACCGAGGCCAATAAAGAAGCTTTTTTACCTGGACCGCCAATCGGGCGCATTGCATCGCCAAGCCCTCCAAGGACAACGCTTTTATCTCGTCCTCGGCCATCGGGAGGGTTAAGCTGCGGAGCAGGCGCAGACATGTCCGAGAGTCCTCCAGATTCTCGTCCGCGTAGACCCCCAGATTCGGGACCCAAAGCTCATGCCCGTATTCACGGGACATGTGCGTCCCGGAATCCCCGACGGGGAAGGAGAGGTCCTCTGTGCCGGCCGCCGCAGCCGGAGGGGAGTCGCCCCTCGAGGGTTCGGGAGGCGACGAAAGAGGGGCCCCTCGGGCGGCCACCGGCCTCTTGACTGCCGAGGCGGATTCTGTTTCGCCAGGCTCGTCCACCCGGCTCCGCTTCGCTAGTCGGCCGCCCCCTCGCGCAACCGACTTTCCCTTTCTCTCTCTTTTGAGAGTAGCAGCAGCAGCGCGGCCTTCGACCGAAGCCGCCGTCTGCCCTACGGCCCGAGCGCTCGGGGCCGCGTCTCCTTCAGCTCCTCCTCCCGCCGCCTGCGGCTGGGACGGTTAAGATTGGCCGGGCTGCTTGGTGAGCCGGCCGAGCAGTCCTCGAAGCCCAGTCATCTCTGTGGACAGAAAAAAGGGTTAGCAACTTACAACACACAACTCTCCTCAACTCAAGACCGACTTACCCTCGGCCGAAGCCTCAGCACCCTCTTCGGTCGGAGGAGCTTCGGCCGGAAATTCAACCTCGGCAGCTCCCTCGGCCTCCCTCGGGACATCCTCGGGAGGAAGGTAAGGAAAGACCCGAGGAGGATCCTTCGTCGGATCTGGCCAAGCCCCCGTCTGCACGAGCCGCTCCTCTTCGTCGAAAAGCTCCGCTATTTCATATGGAGCCTTGGCTTCCAGGAGATGCACGATATGAAGCTGATCGGGGTTAAGGGAAGGCGGATCGGAGAGGCCTTCGGCCAGTGGTGCCCACTCAATGGGGAAGGGCCACACACTCTTCTCCTTCTCCAGAAGAGAGATGAAGATGAAGCTCTTCTTCCAATGGTGAATGGACGAAGGCTTCCCGGAAAAGATACCCCAGCCGAAGCGGGGGACGAAGTAGTACCAATCGGATTTTCCCTACTGCTGTATCTTGAAAAGAAAGTGGAAGATGTTTACCGAAGGGGTGACGTCAATATAGGCGTGAACAGCCAAGAAGGCATAGACTGTCCACCAAGAATTAGGGAAAAATTGAGACAGGGCCAGCCCGTAGAAACTCATAAGATTAATTACAAAGGAGGGAAGGGGAAGACGAAAGCCCGCCCGGAAGCTCTCCTCATAAATAGGAAAGCTGCCCGGTTGGACAGAGTTAGCCCTGGTGTTCATTTCGGGCCGATAGGGGATCGTCCAAGATGGGAGCTGATAGTAGGAAGCAATGGTCTTGACCCCATCATCAGAAAGAATACACATGACGTCGGAGACTGTCTCGGCCCGGCGTCGGCCAGAAGTGGAAGCCTGGCCCGTGGCAAGAACCTCCTCGGCTTCTTCAGCCTGAGACATCTCGGCCTCTTCCGACATAAGGGAAGCAAGGGAACTGGAATAAAAGGAAGATAAGGAAGATTCGGGAGGCCGGGACGACGAACAAGAAGAAAAACCTTCGGCCGAAGAGCTACTCTCGGCCGAAGGGGGGCTACTAAGCATGAATCATGGAGCAGAGAAGGAGAATTGAGGCTTACCCTCAAACAAGATCTCCTCGACTCCCCACTACCTCTCAAACAACCGAAAGCTCCCCGACGATAGCTCCGAGCAACAAAGAGCTTCCCAGCGACGGACAGGGCGCTCCCAGTCACCTTCAATGGCTTGCTCTTCGCCAGAGAAGCAGGAAAGCTCGGAGAAGATGCTCGCAGGAAGACACAGGCGCAGGAAAAGGAGAAAGCGAAACAGTGCCCTGAGGAGGGGGGCTCCTATTTATAGGATAAAGTTGAAAGCATTCCCCGCCAAAATCAACGGCCAAGATCTTCCCCCTCATCGGCACCGCTTCCCTCAGATACGCGCCACGTAATCTGTCCTTCAGCAATGATGACGGGCAGGCTACCAGATCGAGAAAAAGCAATCAACGGCCGGACGCGGTCTGACCCTTCGGCTGATCATCCGGATGCGCGCCACGTGTTATGATCCGCGTGCCGGAAGCAGAAGAGGCGGCGATCCAAGTGAAATCTTGGGCAGAGAGCCGAAGTGACCCGCGATCCGCGTGATCACTGTCGGCGGCCAGGATCTTTTTGTGCTTTCAACAGGACGGCCAGATACGCAACACGTATCATGTGTTTTCTCACAACGCGACCGTTCTGACGGGAAACTCGACTTCATTTCCGTCCTTTTTTCAAGAATCTTGACACAGTCAGAAGACTCGTCCCTTCGCAACCGAGGACGAAGGCATTTGTTGCTAAGTCCCGAACTAAGACGAGGCTAATTGTTACTAGCCCTCGGCCAACCGAAGGCCGTTCCTTTACGACAAAGCAGAGAGTTTCAGACAGCTCGTGTTATGTTACTCCTCCGAGGAGGCTTCGGATTTTACTCTAGCCATCTCATGAAACTGAGGAAGACAAGAGTGGGGGGCTATGTAATGAGGCAGAATCCAATTCGGCCCATTTAAGCAAGCCCAACGCAGATCAGCCCAAAAGAAGCACTAAAAGGCCCACTGGCAACCTTCGGCCTATTAAGCGGCACAGCAGCCCTCGGCCCAGTAAGCCGTTCAGTGGTCTTCGGCCCATCAGTGGCCCAACAACCTTCGGCCCGTCAGCAGCCCAATAGTCTTCGGCCCATTAGCGGCACAGCATCCCTCGGCCCAACATGCTCCAGCCCACTCCGCGGCACCTGGCCCATCAGCGGCCCAACCCCCTTCGGCCCAATAGCCGTATCTGACCCACTCCGGTGGGAGGATTAGGCACTATAGCGGTTTACCAGTAAACCCAGAACATAGTCCTATATCGGCTGCCACCGTTAAGCAACCTCTATCCTCCGCTATAAATACACGGCTATTTATTACCAAAGGTACGTCTTCGTGACCCCAAGGACTACAGTCCAAAAAGCATTAAAGTTATTTCCTTCACCTCTTTGCCTTATGAATCGAATCTTCTTCAGAAGTTAACTTAACCGTCGGAGGGGGTTCCTTAGGGCCGAAGCCCGAGACTCCTACTGACTGGTTTTTCTTCTTCTTTTCCTCCTTCTGTAGGGGCTTCGGTTTGAATCTTCGCCGACCTCTCCGAGTCAGTCTCGGCCGCCGACCTCTGGTCTTCTCCCTCCGATCTCGACGCCATTCGCCGGCTGGTCCGCCTCTCCCGAAGGAGCCTCGGCCACGCCTTACGTAGGCTGGCCCACATCCACCCGAAGGAGCGGCTTCGCTCCCTTCTAGGCGTCCCTCGGCTTCGGACATTCGGCGTCGTCTCCGCCCTCACCGCATTCCGGATCCCCGTCGGGCCTCTTCTCCGATCCGATCCAGTTTCGGATCCCAACTTCGGATTCCAGTCTCGGAATCCGATCGTGATAGCTTCGGCTACATCACTGATAAAAGACTAAATAACTAATCCTTTCCAAGCAAAATCTACGCCTTCTTTATACAATTTAAAGTCTTAGATTAAATTTTTAATCCATCACTAGTATTAATACTATTTTCAAATAATTATTTAGTAGGTCAAAACATTTTGTCTGCTCTCACATACCCTCTGGTCGATGCACTAGATGGGAGCTTTTTTTTTTTTTTTTTTTTTTTAAGTAAGTCAACAGGTTATGTGTGATCTGCACAAGCTTTATCTAGAAACTAAAGGGAATAGCATGTAGAAGCTTCCAAGGGATAACGACCTACCAAGTCTCTCTCTAAGCTACACTCAATGAGATTATATTACACCCAATGAGGTTAACGTTAGACCCAAACTTGAAGTTGTTAGAGATAATGGGAGGGAACTTGAGGTTCAACGGGCAAATTCAAATTTGCCTATAAATTTGAAGACTTCAGCCATAACTGAAGAATAAGACACAAGTGAAAAAGAGCTGAACTCAAGAATTCAAACACTTTACTCTTTGCGCCTAAAAGCTTCCCTACCTTCCTGAGCTTGAGAGAGATTCTAAGAGAAGATCCTGAGAGAGCTTCATCCGTTGTACTTCATGGAGCTCTCAGGTGCTCTTTATCGACAAGATCAAGACCTGGAGCACTTCTTTTCTTTCCTTGTCTTGATCTCTATAGTCATTCTTATTGTACACATTTGCTTGTTGTAGAGGTATTCTTGTGTTTCTTATGTTTATAAGAACTCAATTGTTTCCTCTTCCTAGTGTGGAAGAGAGGGTCTGTTGGTTGCAAGAATTCTTGTGTGGAAAAGAGGACTTGATGTGGCTGGGGGTGTTGGTGTTTGTAACTTGAAGAGGTTTGTATCTTGTGTAGCTGTCATGCTAATGGAAGTCCCAAGAGGTTGCTTGGGAATTGGACGTAAGTCTAGATAAACTGAACCAGTATAAATCTTTTGTGTCATCTTGTTCCTTGTTTCTTCCATTTGTTGTGCGCTTTATTTCCTACTGCAATTAGTTTGCATTACTATTTGTTAACTTTGATTTTTGATAGCCCATTCACCCCCTTTGGGTTCTCCATAATCTAGGCAACAATAATTTCTTTTTTGTAATCCTTTTGGATTGTCTAATTAAATATTGGAAGGAATGGACACCGAGATAGAGGGGGTTCCAAGCACAACAAATTGTTTTCAAAAGAAAAAATATTTTTGGTACCTCCCTCCATGGCCGTCCGATCAAAATAGATTGAATGGCAAGGACATCGTAGCAAGTCTTTCTATTGTTATGTTAGTTAATAGGATGTTTATGTTGTATGTTAGTTTCTATTCCCCAGCGACCTCTCCTCCTTTGGCTCCTCTCTGGGGGGGCACCTCAATGAAAGTCCCCCTCCCCCTCCCCTCCCTCTTGGGGAGGAAAAGTCCCCCCTCTTGGAGCGGTTTTGTCTACGGTGGTTCTCTCTTTGCATATTTCTCCCTTCCTGGGGAAGACTCGATCTCTCTTTCGGGAGAGGATTTTCCCATAGACTTGGGGGGTTCTTGCTTTGGTTGGAGCGAAGGATCTTTTTCCAGTGATATCAAAGGAAGCCTCTTCAGCAGGTTCGGAGCTCTTCGGCGGTTCGGTTCTAATAGCCTAGTTGCCAGGTCCTTGCCTCCATGGTATATCTCTCGCTACCTTCGTCTGTCATCTTTCTTTCTTCTCTCGTTTACCCTATGTACTTCTCCTTGGAGGAGCATCCAAGGGTTGTATATCTGCTTCTTCTTCTATGGTGGACTCCAAGTTCGACTATTTCAGGTTTATCTCCAGCGTGCTCATGTTAAGGAGTTGTTTCTTCACACCTTTAACTGTGACTGTCCGAGCTCGCATCTAGTTGCAGTTGTTTGCTCTTTGATTCAGCCTGGTTTGCCATGTCCATCGAGCTCTCCTCATCAGACTCTCCGAGTATGATTCATGAGGTTGTGTTTTTCTCATTGGAACACTGTTTGTCCTCTCTGGCAAACCTCTCCGACATTACTGTGTGACGACTGATGGCAGCCTCCAAGACTTTTTTAGTCTTTTTTCATTTAGCTTTTCTATGTTCTGTAATGTAACCATACTTGACTAGCATGGCCCCCCTGTTGGTGTTGATTCAGACGTGCTTGGGTTCATCCCTCCTTATCCTAGGGTACTATCTTCTTTTCCCCCATCACTGTATACTAGCTTCCTTATCTATTTTAGTAATGGCAACATATTATTGATATCCAAAAAAAAGCTCTAGGTGACGATAAGGTGTGACATCTCTAGGTGGAAATGAGTGGTGAATAGGATGCGGTGGCTCCAGGTGAAGAATAGGGCGCGGTAGATCCAAGTGGTATTGAAATCGGGCCATGAGCAAGGTGAGGCAAAGCTCCAAGTGACAAATAAGGTGCGATGTCTCTGTGTAGAACCATGGGGATAAGATTTTAGATTCTAGTATGTACATTGAATGTTCGAAACAAGAAGTAAGCTCTTGCTAATTAACTTAAATTTTTGTAGGTCAATTATTGTCATTTGTTGACTATTTTTAGTATCATTATGTTGATGTAGCATTATGCTAAATATAAACATGCAGATACAATTCAAAGGATAAACAAATAGTTGGTATGGGGGGGGATGAAAAGGAAATTATATTTGTATCTTCACATTAATTACCACACTTTGAGTTACTGCTTACATCACAGGTTAGGGGATGAATATATTACATTTAAGAATACTAACTATGCCTATTTGTACACATTTTAAAATAGAATATCAACTTTTGCCATTATCATAACTGCAATGTCGAAAATCTGCATATATAGATACATTTTTCTTCCATTATTTCCTTCCTTTTCTTAGTCCTTTTTCTTTATCCTTGTCTTCTTAGCCATATCGTCTTCGCATTTTTGGCATTTCCCATTCTGATCAACAATCCTACACTTAAAATGGTTTGAAACTGTCGTTCTACACGGAAAGAAAGACACTTTGATTAGTATGAAAATAATTATGGACACGGAATGCACTCTTATATTTTACAAAACACAGCTCGCATATTTTCTAAGTGTGGTTATGCTTTTGCACACTGCAGAGAAACTTCCATTTAGGTCATCTTTTGTGTATCGAATCTTCCTCAATTGCACTCCTATCTGTTCCTAAGAGAATTCCAGGTTGTCCTTAACTCTCACATTATAAGAAGTAATGCTTATCACCGGGCTAAGAACTGTTTGGAAGTTTGTCTCTGCAACTGGATGCAATGCATTATGCTATCCGAGATCAAAAGCCCTGTGAAATAGGTTAGGTTTCTCCTTTTTTGGGATATTGATTATTGAAGTTCCAGAAAGAAATATAAGCAGCACTTAACAATTATATATATCTTGCATAAAAGATAGCGCACGTTTATTTATTTTTTGAATTTTAATTTCTATCCTTTTCCAGTTGTTTAGGTTTTGGGCTGCCTTTATAGTTTCATTAGCCGTACGTAATTTAGAGAGATCTAATGAGACAAAATTGTGTCCGCACTTGTGAAGTTCCAGAAAAGGAAATTTGCATCCCCTCCATGCGACAATCATGTATATTGTGCACAATTACATCGATTTCTGAGTTTGGACTCGATTACACTGGTGGCGGATCTAGAGTTAATCCAGTGGGATCTTGGAACTCCATTGGATTTTGTCAAGTCCATTGGTTCAGTCTAGTGCAGTCAAGTCCGGGACTACTGATCTAACCCAGAACCCCACTGTTTCGACCCAGAACTTCATATGGCCCAACTCAAGATCTCACTGACCTAACCATATTTATGACTTAAGTGACCCCACTAAATAATTTTTTTGCATTTACACTTCTCAAGTTTGGCTGATCCACTATATATTCTTAAAATACATGGTATTTATATCTATACTTTAACTCTCATGTATTAATATTAATATCTCTAAAATCGTTAAAAAGTTGCACTTATACTTCTCAATCTAATAATTTTACGTAAATATTTTTAAATTCATTAATATTTTGCATATATACCTCTCAATTCGTTAAAATCTTGCATCTTGTAGTCCGACACCTCTGATGATGTTATAATTTATGCAATATTTTTAACATATTTCGTTGAAATTCACCTAAATTTAATGAGCAAAATATAAATACAATATTTTAAAGATTTCAAAAGTATCGATGATAATATGTGAACGTTGAGAGTATATATACAAATACGGTGTATTTAAAAAATATATATACAAAAAATCTTAAAAGATATATGAACTTGTTATGTCTTTTGCCCTCCATCCTCTTTACTTATCACTTAGGATCCGTCGAAAATCGTAGAAGATCCGACCGTAGAAGATCCAAGTTCTTTTTTTCAAATATATATATTTATGAAGCGAACATTACCAGACGCCTTTAGCCATCATAGATGAGGCGATCAGTTGGTGACAATTTGATGGGACCTTAGCAATTGACAACTCGTCTCCAGTACGGTCGGCAACCCAACTCTGAAATGACAAATCACACGTGTCTTTGACAAGTCCTATCATAATCATTCAAGTAGTCTTACAAAACGCAAGTAAAAAAAGTTTCAATCATTGAAAATTTTTAACTCCACCTACTAAGAATTATGATTATAACTGTTCAAGATGTACGAAAGAGCTCAGATGGAACGTTAGATAATGAGCAATACTTGTTCCACTCGGGTACGTTTAAAAAAATAAATAGTTTTAATTTTTTAGATAGATTTTAAGATGTCTTATATATCTGTGTAGGTCGATCTTTAATTGATAATTTAAAAATAAAAAAATAAAAATAATTGAACTCGATTCGTTAAAGATATGTTTTATTATTCATTAGATCTTAATTTTTTATTTTTTATTTTTTTTAAATCGTTTGACTAAAGATCAGCTTGTACGGATATTGTAAGACACATCAGGACACATCTTAAAAAAAAAATTATATATTTATTTATTTGCCTCAGTATGGCACTGTAAATGTTACTCAAAGGTAATACATCTTCAGATGGATTTTTTTTTGGTGATCTTGAGCAGGAAGTATTTTAAAAATCTAGATGGATGAAATGTTAAAGTAAAAGTTAATTTCAGGGTATTAAAGTAATTTTACAATTAATAATCTACAATCACCTGTACATCCAAAATGGACGTATGCTGTAGATTATCAT
The DNA here is from genome assembly GCA_030544215.1 of Zantedeschia hybrid cultivar. Taxonomy (NCBI): domain Eukaryota; kingdom Viridiplantae; phylum Streptophyta; class Magnoliopsida; order Alismatales; family Araceae; genus Zantedeschia; species Zantedeschia hybrid cultivar. The sequence continues at coordinate 38,850,819 of JARZZO010000011.1, read as the reverse complement.
TAAATCAGTACTAGATGGTTATGTGTCTAATCTAATTGTCTTTATGCATAGTCAGACATTATCTTATATTTCATTACTAAAAATCTGCACATTCTCATAATCTCTCTCATAATTACATTATGATGCATTTTCAAAACACTTGCAACACCGCACCGCATGTGGCGCAGCTTATTTTGTTTTTTAATTTTTGATTTTTCTTGATGGGCTTCATCATGCCGTACAAGTGTGTATATACATATATAATTCAATCTCAGATCAGATGACATAAAAAATTCTGAATATTTAAAGTCGAGTGTTCACTGGACCTAATTATTTTATTTTTAAAAAAAATTTAGACCGTCGGATCAGAGATCAGCATGTACAAAAGATGCCGATCATAATGAGATCGACCTAAAAACATCAAAAATAAAAAAAATTCACTGCTGTTGCTCGCGAACGGTGCGGGCTACACTGCACCCGCGTCCTGTGCAACAACTGTTTCTCTTAGTTTAGATCGCCGTAACTAAACAAAGGCGCCAATATTTCTGAGCTTAGATGAGCAATCAACACAAATTGCCTAAATCTGTGAGGGAAGAAGCATGGTGGGCCCGTAAAAACTAAAATAATAATACTAATTAATGTAAATTGACAAGGAAGTTATGCATAATATTCACGTCTTAAGAAAAAATAATCATTACAGAAATATGTTTCTGAGTCCTGACAGAGGCACTCCTATATCATTCCTTCTCGTTGATGAGTGTTAAAGCACATTAGCAATTAACTAGCACATATACCAAACAGCACTATTGCACTGATATGCAAAAATATACCTCTCTGATGATCACGGTGAAAACGTAATTTCTACCATGCATGGACAACTGATCAGGCAGCGTTAGACTGTTACCCTCCTCTCCCACTTGTAATTATATAGGTATATATGTCATCAGCAGCAGTCTTCCTAGCTAGCTAGGGAAGGCACATGGGGAGACCTTGGTTGATGGAATGCACTGGATCGATCGTATCCCTTGCGTTCAGTGGCGGATTCAGCATTTAACCAAGTGGGATCTCAGGACTCCACTTAATCTTGTCAAATTTATTAGTTCAATTTAAAATAGTCTAGTTCTGAATCTTCTTGACTCAATCTAAGACTTCATTAGTTCAACCTAAAACTTCATATGACCCCGTTCAAGACCCCACTGACCAAATCACAACCTAACATGCGAGTGATCCCAACGAATAAAATTTCTACGTCCACTACTGCTTAGTTTGTGTCCCTTCTTTTCTGCTGCACCTCTTCCCCTCCCTCTTTCAAGCTGGACAGCACCTTGCCAGGGCTGGGTTAAGTGACTCGATCGGAAGATCAGCAAACAGCTGACCTGTATATATGCACTTATCTCAGTGAAAGCAAGACATTAAGAATGGAAGAGTGGACACCAGCACATCCATGAATTGATGTTACTTAAGTGGTCTTTTCTCGACCTACTAACACAAATTTGCAAAATTAATTAACCTTTAAAATTAGTTAAACTGACCACTCTCGTCGGTCTCCAGAAGAGCCCTAGCAAGCAAACAAAAACGAACCACGACAAGGCTAGCTGATGGACATTGCTGGTTTCCTTCCTTTCTTATCTCCGTTTTCTCACGAGCACAGAGATAAGAGAGAGAGAGAGAAGGGGCGCCCTTGCACCCTTTTCTCCTCCTCAGTTCCATCTCGCTGCTGTGCGCACCTACACACGTACGCACGCACAAAATTAGCATGAATACAAGCACCAAAGGGGGATTGTTCGGTTAGAAGTTTGACTGTATTCTATCATTGTTTTGGGACAAAAGACGAAGAGGGCACGTCCATATCTCTCTTTGGCCGCTGGGTCTGCACTGTTCTTTTCAATGGCAGATCCAGTGTTCATCCTAAGGCCTCAATAGAATCCAATTCAAAATAATCTAATCCGGAATTCTCCTCACCTAATCTAGGACCTCGCTGTTTCAACTTAAGATCTTATGTGACCTAGTCCAAAATCTCACTGACCTACCATACTTATAATCTAATATCCGAATGACCCTATTAGACGAAGTTTCTGCATCCCCAACTGGTTCTTGTTCTCATGTATTGCTGTTGAACCGTATTGGCGCAAAACAAGCACAGACGTGCAACAAAATGTCTTTTCTAGTGAATTATATGTTATACGTTACTTACGCCACAGTCATACACCACTAGTATTGTTGGCGTCAGTGGCGGATCCAATTTGGATCCAGTGGGGTCCTAGGACTCCACTGGATTTTGTGAGTCAGTTGGCCCAGTTCAATATAGTATAATTCGGGATCTCACTGATTTAGCTCAAGATCCTACTGACTTAACTCAGGATCCCATATAGTCCACTCCAAGACCTCACTGACCCAACCACACTTATAACTTAATGTCCGAATGACTCCACTGAACAAAATTTCTACGTCCGCCACTGGTTGTCGTCTACTCTACAGTACTATCATATTACATGGTACTGTTCTTGCAGCCTTAATGGACGGCAGTACTCCCTATTCCCCGTACTCCCTATTCCCCCTTACCTTTCACCTCTACACGCCTATTCAATTCCCCGTTACCTAGAGAGAGGGATGCTGGGATTTCTGCTGCTGTTTCGTAGGCCTGAGTGAGGAAGAAAGGCCAGTGGCTCAGTAGAAAACACGTATATATAGTTAATAGTGTCCCATGCTACTGTTTCATGGACTCTGTCTTCTTCTTCTCCTTCTTTCATTGTTAAGGTCATTCCATGTGGACAGTTTCGTACAGTTTATGTAGCATAGGATTCAGTTGTAGATACTCTTATGGGTTCTCGTGAGACCATGCACACCCGATGGGCCGTATATATGAAACCAACTTTTAACTTTGGGGGGAGCTTCACATTTCACAATATTTAGTATTAAATACTACACGTATTTTAGATACAGGCATTTGATGTACCGTGGGACTGATCAGTTGTCTTTTTTTAATCAGCAGCTAAAATGTCATTCTAAATACCTTTAATAATGACGATTTCAACTTAGTGGAAACTTTGCGATGCCAACGTCATTCTAAATTTCAAACTTCGTAACAGAAAATTGATCCAGCTCATGTAGCATCTCATGTCACATCATAATGTCAGATATTTAATATGATAGAAACCCTTCATATTTTGAATCTATTTCGATACTTTCTTTGTTGCAACAAACAGTAGAAATTTACAAAAAGAAGTTTTTAATTTGCTAAATAAATGACAATAGACATACAAACATAAGTGGGGAGGAGCAAAGTGGGTTGACCCAACAAGGCCCACTTGGGACGGCCACTATAACAGGAATTATAATCGTCGCTAAACCTTTTGTTGGCGATTCAACAAAATTGCTGTTAACTCTAGTGTCACTAATTAAGTTATAGTGGCTATTCTAAAGATCGATGGTAAATGTTGCATAAATTGCCGCAAAAACAAATTACTTTAGGGTGCATTTGGTAGTCCGTAAAACAAGCTGCAGGAAGCTATTTTCGGAAAAATCTGGTTGGACAGTCTATTTGGTTGCCCTGAAAATCCAAAGTCAGCGGAAATGGTAACCATTGGCCCACCCAAATTCCTGGTTTTGGCATCCTTCCATGGAGTCCGTGAAATAGGATTTTCCAATTGAGTAGTACTTGTTGTAAACATTGCAATAAATATAAAAGTTTTTTTATTTTTTAAAATTTTTTTAGGTCGGGCCAGATGCCCATATGTTAAATTTTTTTTTTTGACTTTTTTTAAGATGGACCTTATCATGTCCAACATGCTCAGATAACCTGAGCATTGATTCTTTTATTTTTAGATTTATTTTGAGTCGTCTGATAAAATATCAAATTATACGGTTATGTCGAGCATAGTAGAGCCAATCTTAAAAGAATTTTAAAAAATAAAAAATAAAGAAATTAAATTTATACTGTAGCCATTCGATCTGATCTAATAAATCGGACAGTTGCCCGCATGCTGTGCAGGCTACATCGCTCCCACGTGATGCACCAAGTCTTACTCTTGTGCTATATATATGTTAGCAATCTCGTAATTGAAAATTCTTTTATAAGCAAACAAACATATGAAATAGTTTTCAGGAAAACATTTTACATGAAAACAAACAAATAAAAAGATTTTTGGAAATATGTTTTCAGAAGCATCAAACAATTGATTCTGTTTTCATTTTTCTTGTAAATTGATTTCCTTAAAAAAAGTTTTCACTCTAAATCTGTTTTACATGTAACCAAATAGACCCTTAATCACAAGTATTAGTGACTTTTGCAAAAGCTGCACTATTTTAAATTGAGCGGCTCCCTCACTTAAGTTTTGCAACATTTAGAAATGTCACAAGAAGATGAGAACAATTAAGCCGCAGCATTTTCAGTGGTGATTATAATCGCCCCACATTGTACGTATGTAAAAATTATGAATTTGCTGCACGATAGGAAATGACAGGCAAGATTAACATAACATGGGTAAGGGAGTCGGTGACAATTGAAACACAGAAGTCAAAGTAGTTAAAATACTAATATGAAATACATATTGTTGGTAAATTAAATGATATCATCATTAAAACTGCGATGTAACTCCCTCTTGGGAGGTCTTCGACTACTCGACTGCTTGACTCTATGAGAGGCCTTCAAGAATTCAAATCTCAACGGTTGAAAGCCTAGTCAAAGTCAAACAGCCATTACCTAGTGAAAGTGGCTTATTATTCTAGGCGACATGCCAATTATAGGATGATCCCAAAGCATGAGGAGGACCCTCTCTAACCAAAATATGTAACCACCACTGTTCAAAAGAATACCCAATATTGCTTTATTTTTAGAACCACTACCTGATTTAAGTATCAGAGAGTCTGATGTCTTTCCCGTGATTGTAGACCTGCGAATATGTTACCATTCATCCCTGTTAAAAATTTTATGGTCGACCATAGATCAAAATCTGACGGTCCGCATCTTCCAGCCGGATTTCGACTGCTACAATAAGGTATTAGAATATAAATATTATTTTTATCAGGTTCTTTCCTACCTCGCAGAGGCCAGTCACCTTCGGCTTAAAACCCAACAATGTGCATCTAACAACAAGGTCAACCACAGATCTTAACATTGGGCATCTAACAAATAATCATCGTCTCGCTGGTACTGAGGTCATCCTTGGTTTGCGAGTAATACTTATTTCACCGCATGGGGTGCGGCACGAAAAATGAGATTTTTTTTTAATCTTTTAGGTCAGCCCCATCATGGCTGATCGTCTGTATAATCCAATCTTCTATCAGACGACTTAAAAAATAAAAAATCGAACTGATGAACGGTGATTTTTTCACTGTTTGTTGGAGTCAGTTTTTTATTTTTGAAATTTTTTTGGATTGTCCTATCGGAGATGAACCTGTACAAAAGATGTCGGACATGATGGAGTTGACCTAAAAAAATTAAAAAAACGCTACTGCTGCAGCCATCCACCACGATCCACATCGGCTCGCACTGCACCGTGCGCGATGCCACACGTGTTTCTCTTGGTTTTACTATAAAACCTCTTTTGATTCCACAGTCATTATTTTCTCAAAATCATGAATTTTTGAGAGTTTAAAATGGGAAGTGCTTTAGTTGAATTACTATAAAATACTGATACGAGAAATCAAAATTTTTAGATTTTAATTTTTTGATAGTTTTGAATTGCAATTACACTGAAATCAGAGAAAACGACTGCTATGCAATCAATAAGATTTTGAAACACGACAATTTTATAGTACTCTAGATATGATAAAAATATCATAAACAAATATTATATAGGGTACATTAATCAACCCCTAAAGTCAAAATTATCACTAACTTTGAACATAGCCCCTACTTGGCAACATGATAGACGAAGGCGGCTAGGTATCCGTCTATGCACAAACTATTCCTTCATTCTTTAATTTTCTATTTGTCAAAAAAATAGTTAAAATAAAGACAATATCTAAGATGAGACTTATTCCATTATCAAATAATAGAGGCCGAGGATTCACGCGGATAAACCTGACCTTTATTTATGTATAATATATGGTAGACCCATCAAGGAAGTGAATTCAGACAACATTCCATTTAGTATTATCTGAATTTCTCACTTTTAGATACTATTTAACAGATAATGAAATTTATTATTCTTATTCAACTGAATCGGATTATATTCGAATTCAGACAATATTCATATAAGATGATTATTTCGAATTCACCGAGGGCATTATGACCCAAAAAAGAAAAAAAAGCCCGCGTATCACCAAGGGTAGATTCCTCCTTATGACCCCTACATTGGGTTCTTAGATCAATTGTGGACTCATAAGCTTATCAAATATATAAAGAAATTTGACATGAATACTTTTTTAGGGATGAACTTTGTAAAAACTCAAGAAATTAGAAGTAAAGGTCATGTATACCCTCATCAAATATACCTCACATCATCAATATTAATTCCCAGATGACATTCCATTAAACAGTCAAAGAAATGTTGTTGGATTCTCCTTTCAACTAGAAATCTACTTTAGTCGTCATTCACAGGATGAAGTCATCATCTTTTATCCCGCTTTAACCGTGAACTCATGTTAGGTGAGAACATGTGGTGGACTAGGACAATGAGAGCACGGATAGCATTATGCGTACTTAGCAAACGTATGTATGGTATCCATGGAGTTTTTATTTACATGTATCCGATGACTTGTTGGCGTGTTCACTATTTAGTTCAAATAAAAAATCTAAATCAATTCGAACTGAATATCGATTCGGTTTGATTTGATAAACGATTCGATTTACAAAAAACTCAATCCCCATAAACGAGACTGACTCGTTTAAACCGAATTATATGAAACTTTTAACATATAACAGTTTTACCTCACATTTTATTAGCCTAACTAGGCACTGGGCCAAGGCCCATGTTCATGTACCCATTGGGCCTTGCTGCTTTGGCAGGATCCATTGGGCGGATGGCCGCATGCTGCGAAAATATAATTTCAGAGGAGTCCATGGTGGCTTCTTTTTGTGACGCCCCAGGTGAGAGTAATCCATTTGGTAATCCTTAAACTGACAGTTAGGAAAACGTTTTCAAGAAAATCTGATACAAAAATTTATTTGGTAGTCCTGAAAACTAATCAACGGAAACGATAATCTGTTGACTCCATCTAAATTAAGATTTTGGCATCGGAAGAAAAGGTCAGTATGCAGTTTTCTTGAAAAACTTCAAACGCTCCAAGGTAAGTGCTTGATAAGGATGAGTGTGGGTGATGTCTGATTAAAAATAAGAGAGACTGCCTTTTCTTTTATGCCGTTAATTTTTTATCTTTTTTTGCGATGTTCGATCTAAAATCGAATTAGATAGGCAAATAGGACATGTCAGGAGGCTTTTAAAAAAAATCAAAAAGAAAAAAAAAAAATCGAGCTCTAATGAATAGTACACTATTGTTCGTTGGGACTTAGTTTTTGAATTTTCATCTTTTTTTGAGATGTCCGATCGAAAATAGAATTATATGAGCATAGAAGTCATGTTAGAAGCCTTAAAAAAAAATTATGAAAATTAAAAAATCGATCCTCAATTAATAGTACATTACTGTTCATTGAGCCTTGATTTTTAATTTTTTATTATTTTTTAAGATGTCCGATCAAAAATCTGATTATGTGGATATGTAGGGCATGTTAGAGGTTTCAAAAAAAATTTAATTTTTTTTTTCTTAGTTTGTCTGTACCATCAGGCAACGTAATAAAAATAATTTTTTATTATTTTTTAGGATGTCCGATCAAAAATCTGATTATGTGGATATGTAGGGCATGTTGGAGGTTTCAAAAAAAAAAAAATTTTTTTTTTCTTAGTTTGTCTGTACCATCAGGCAACGTAATAACCCCCAAGAGAGCATTAAGTTATTCTCCCTTTGGAATTACTTATATTTATACACGTAAAAATTATGATATTATAATTTTACACTTATATCTTTAAAACAATATGATACTCTTGAAACTTATGAAAGTTTCACTTTTAAGAAAAAAATAAATAATAATATATTTTTATAATAAAATTTATTTTTAAAATTATTTTCCTTCTAATTATATTTTAAATACAACTAAATATATAATGTGCAACGTGTAGGGATGTGATATTTTTTTTATTTGAACCATCTAACTAGATGTCCAGTTAGGACATTCTGGCAACCAGAAAATTAGAAGAAAAATAAAAAGATCTTTTTACTTTGCCATTTGAACTTTGGCAAGTGTGAAAACATGATTTTTTTTATTTGAATCGTCTAATCAAATGTTAAGTTAGAATGTTCTCCAAACTCAAAAAAATAAAAAAATTATACTGATTTTTCAAATTTTGATGTTGTGAGGACATGGTCTTTTTTTATTTGAAATGTATGATCAAAGGCATAAAATAAAAAAAAGTCAATTTACTATGTTATCTATGTTAATAATCTCATAAGTGTTTGATCAAACAGTTAAAAATTTTTATAGGAAAACAAACAAGTGAAAAGATTTTTAGAAAAATATTGATTGCATTTTTAAGAAAATATTTTACAGAAAATAAATAAATAAATAAAATTCAAAAAATATTTTCAAAAGTACCGAATGATAGATTATATTTTTATCTTCCTTGTAAATTTATTTTCTTAAAAAATATTATCCAATCGAATATATTTTACATAGAACTAGACTAAACGTACCCCAAGCTGAAAATTAAAAAGAAAAAAAAATACCCTTTAATGTTGCAGTTCGTATTTTGATCATATGAAGATATGGCCTACGGATCCTAAGTAACCCTCCAAATCTGAGAAATTGGAGGGTGATTTGCTCAGACAAGAACTGAGGTGGGATGAGCATTAGAAACCTGGAAGGGATGAATGATGCCACCTTGATGAAACTAGTTGGTGAGAGCAGTTTATGGACGCAAGTGGTTAAGTCAGAGTATTGCCACAGGGGCACTATAGAGAGGCCCATCAAATCAAGGAAGAAGAGTGGTGTCTGGACAAAGGTTCTTAAGCTGTTACAAATTACTAAAGGTGAGTTCGAATGGAAGCTAGGTGATGGAGCTAGGGCTGTCAATGGGCGGGCTTGGGCCGGCCCGACCACAGCCCAGCCCGGCCCGTGGATTAGTTGGCCCAGCCCGAGCCCGGCCCAAGCCCTGCGGGCCTGATGTCTTGGATGGTAAGCTGGCCCGCCCAGCAACAAAAAGCCCATGCCATGCCCGGGTAAGCCCGTGGGTGATTGAAAAATTTCTAACGGACCAGAAAGTAATATCTAATGACAAAAAAACCTTGCATTTTTCATTATGCTTTTTTATTTATTATTTTAATACCAAGCAACTACAGTTAGTTAAAGTAAAACCAGGTTTTTTACGTAAGTTTTAATTTATTTTAATTTAGGCTGATCTCATCTCAACGTACAACACAAACTTTTCTCCTGGTAAAATAAAAAAACACTAGTAAAAATATAACACAATTCCACAGTAAAAAAGAGTGCACAAGGCCAGCCTTAACTGTCCATAAAGATCCGCACAAACATATCCCCAAATTAAATAAGTTTTGAACAAACACTTATACTTTTCAAACTAGCAGTACATAGTCATTCTTAAAGACAATATATCTCAGAATAAAATGTCTAAACCCTATCCACAAAGTACATGCTAATGATGGTGCCAAGAGCATTGAGTCCTGATGTTATAAGTGACAATACCAAAGCAGTTTTGTTGGAAGCAAACCCAGCTAATTGGACTATTGTGGGGCTATAATACATGACCGTATTTATGCCCACAAATTGTTGAGCAACTTGACAAGTAATGCCTGCAACTAGGCCTCTGCGGACAATGGTATTGCTCCATGCTTTTCGTATCCTAGAGAAAATGTTTCCCTCTCCATTGGAACCATCCTCTCTAATTTCCGCTTCAACTGACAGCTTTAGGGCCTCAATCTCATTTTCCACTTCATGGGGAGGGTATATCTTTCTTAGGATATCTTCAGCTTCCTCTCTCCTATTCTGTTAGCCAGAAAAATCATAAGGAAAATGTGAATAAAACACATGAACATGTAACTTTCATTTAGTTTTACAACCTCAAATATAAGTAATCCCACATTCACCACAAAATCATTATCCATTAAAACTGATTTCTATTAGATGGCTTGATTTTCCTTCCATCACAAATTATTAAATTGCAAGAACATATGTCAACATGATTCTCAAACACTGATCAGGAATGTTATAACTTAATTACAATGAAAACTACATCAAAGGCAACACTAGGACCTTTATGTAGAGCCACCTCGGTGATTCAGGTAGCATCAGCATCAATATAAACTGGACAAACGCAGGAACGCCTGCAACTCCAAGCATCCACCTCCAGGTTCCAGGTACCTGCAATGTACATTACATGCCCATATGAAGAATGTTCACACAGTATGTGACTTAAAATGTAAATCCTATACTGCACTTTTATCCATGTTTACAAAAAACAGAAGAAAAGGTGATAATGCCTTCTTGAATGCCAGGAAGCGTCTAAATAAATACCCTTGTGAATGCTAAGTTTATGAGGTAAGATAAAAATTGTCCTCCTGTAATCAATGTCCCTCTCATCTCTAAGGATGAGATGTACCTTGGAGTTCCCTTTTGGACTGCTAGGAGCAGGGTGAATCAGCTCAGCTATCTTGAGGATAGGATGATGAGGAAGCTCTCTCTGGAAAGCCCATACCCTCTCCACAGCAGGCAAGGTGACTCTTACCAATTATGTTCTGACTTCCATCCCTATCCATATCATGGGTTTGGTTTTGTTGCCCAAAACTACTATTCTCAAGATCAACCGTATCATCAATAATTTCTTCTAGGTTGAGAGGCCTGATAAGAGGAGGATGCATCTCTGCAGTTGGAATCTCCTTACCAGTCACCAATTGATTGGAGGTTTGGGTATTCGAAATTTGGACATCTATAATAAGGCTACAGTTTTCAAACTCATGTGGAAATTCACTCAAGATCAATAGTCACTTTGGGCTTCTATTCTTAGAGCTAAATACTTTAGGAACTCCTCAATGCAAGTTAGAGACACTTTTGTTAATATATGCTTTAAATCAATGTGTTGAAACCAAACTTAATATATGACAAGAAAACAACCAACTTACCAAGCAAGAACACCCATCACACGTCTCTAAGAGAATACTCCTCCTCGTCTCAATCCTCAAGAGATGAGGTCCATTCTAAGAAAAGGAAAAACTAATTAGTAAGTTAACATGAAATATAAGTTTAAAATAGAATTCATAAAATTATTGTACCTTCTAAATTAGCCTTCAACCAATCTTGGGAGCAAATCAAAGTCTCAACTGACTCTGGAGTTAAAGAACTCCGATATTGGTCAATAATCCTTCCACTTGTGCTAAAAGTGGATTCTGATGCAACAGTTGATGCTGGAATTCCCAAAATGTCTCGTGCCATTCTTGATAATGTTGGATATTTGATGGTGTTATCTTTCCACCAAGCTAAGATGGTAAAACCCTTTTGAGTTCGAGCAACAACGCTTTCCTCCAGATATTGATCCAATTCAGATTTAGAATCTTCTGATAATACTTGTGAATGAAGGAATTGGTCAAAGCCACTCAAGATATCATCATCATCATTTGCCTCAACTATCACATTCTCATTTCCTTGGATATCAAGACTCCGTTCACTTGCATTTGACGAAGTAAAATGACACAAATAGGCATCGAAAAGATCATACAAGTCTTGTCTAACATGAAGAATATGTGATGGAGCATCAGAACCGTAAAATTCCATGAAAGCATAAGTAACAAACACCATCTTATACCTAGGATCAAGCACTGTAGCAATAGCAAATAGTAATGTTGAATCTTGTATCTCCGCCCAATACTTATCAAATTTTCCTTGCATTTTTGCCACCATGTTACACACAAACTCATTTAAATTCCGTTGCTCAAGCTTCAATAGCCTTTGAACATTGCAAATCTCTAGCAAGGCTATGTTTGAAGTTGGTTCCTCAATTTTTGAAAAAGCATTCGTTGCATTGTAAAAATTTTTCAAAAACTTACACATAAATTCAGCTTTGGACCAATCATCAACTGAAGGAGCACACGAAAAACTTGTATCCCATGTTTCTAATGCCATGAAAGCCTTTTTATAAAATAGAGCAGCATCTAACATCATATAAGTTGAATTCCACCTTGTTGGAGTGTCATTCGGAAGACCTTTATTTTTACACAATCCTACTTGTTGTACGATCTCGTGAAATTTTTTTTTCCGTGCTTGTGAAGTTTTAACATACTTTACACTCTCACGAACATTGTGAATTGCATTGCGTGCTTCATTCAAACCATCTTGAACAATCAAATTCAAGATATGAGCACAACATCTTACATGAAAAAACTTTCCTCCCAGCAAAAGTGATTGCTTCTCTACAAGATTGCTCTTAATCAATCTACTGAAAACATCATTAGCTGAAGAATTATCCAAAGCAAGACTGAAAATTTTTCGATCAATTCCCCAATCCACAAGTGACTTCAGAAGAACCTTTGCAAGTGCAGCCCCAGTATGTGGTGATTCTACCATTGAAAATTCAAGAATCCGTTTTTGTAATTTCCAATTAGTGTCCACGAAATGACATGTAACACACATATATCCTAATGTCTGATTTGAAGTCCACAGATCAGAAGTGAGACTAACTCTCCCACATTCTTGACTTAAAAAGTCTATCAATTTCACTTTCTCTTCTTCATATACTTTCTCACAATCAGCCTTGATAGTATTTCGCGTCACATGCACAACTTCTGGATTAAGGCTTCTAATATAATTTCTAAAAGCAACATGCTCAACAAATATAAATGGGAGTTCTTGCATGATGATCATTTTTGCTAACTGAAGGCGAGAAAATTCTTGATCAAACTTAAAGTTTAAAAGACGACGTTGTTTTGAACAACGTGGACTAGTAGTATCCAAAGCACGCTTGGAACATTGATTAAGATGTCGTGACATATGACTAGTCCCAATGTTGTTAGAGCAAGCAAAAGAAGCATTACAATAGTTGCACAATGCTCTTTTAATCCCATCTTCAAAAGTCCTTTCGGTAAAATGATCCCATACTTTAGAAGACCGTTTCCGAGGTCGCTTAAAAGATGGCCATGTTCCAAATTCAGCTGTATTCAAACTTGTACTCGATTCAGTAACATTCAAGCTCACATTGTCTTCCTCATTCACATTAGACATTTCTGGAGAATACACATATAAAAAATACATGAATATATATACATAAACATATATAGTAATTTTATGACACTATCAATGAATTCATCATTCACTGAAGTCACAACATTCAAATAGCTAATTCTCTAGTATGTTGTTGGGCAACTTGGATTCCAAGTCCAGAGTCTACAGAAGCATCAAAGAAAAGATACAAACTTTTCCATGTACTCTGATAGAACAGGGCAAACCCTAAAATCCCATCACCTCAATCCAAATTCCTCCATCACCAGACATAGAAATTGAGGAACACAACAAACCCACAAAACATTCCATCATGATCAACCCAGCAAACTCCAGGAAATCCCTAAACTTGGCGGACCAGCACATACAAAGAATCAACTCTACATGATTACCACCAAATCAGCAAAGACAAGACACTGGTATGAACAGTGAACAAAATGGAGATTGCAACCAGAAAATTGAGGAAAAAAAAGGAGTATACCCAAAAAAAGATTGGAGCTTGCGGGAGACGACAGAGCCCTCCTACGCTCTACTCTGCTTCACCCGGCGGAGAAGAAAAAAGTCGAAACCGTAGGCTACGCAGACCAGTTCACTGTTGGTTGCTACCCTCCCTCGTCGCCTACGACAGCGCCGTCGTCCAGGACCCCACCAAGCTTGGCCGCGTCACCACCGACCTCAGCCTCGCCCCGTCGCCCGCATCTGCTCCGTCTACGGCCTACATCGCCTCTCTCCGGCGCACGGCCGCCTCCCAGAGGGTGGACTGCGAGGAGACTCTAGGCACCGCCGCCGACCTGACGCAGAGGACAACCGCCGAGCTGGGGCTGCTCCCGGCCGCGAAGGGCATGGAGGTGGCGTGGCGGGTGAGCAAGATGATCGCCGCGGCGCCTCCTGGCACCGTTGAGAGCCGGAAGGGGGAGGAATGGAGGATTTGAAGGCTGCTAGGTTAGCTCAAGATGTCAGTCCCGACGGGCCTCCGACCGAAGCCCGGCCCGAGCCCATAAACTAACGGGCTTGATATGGAGCCCAAATAATACCCGCCGGGCCAAAAGAGCCCGCCCAAATGCAGCCCGTCACGGGCCAGCCCGTCGAGCTCGTGGGCTGGCCCAGCCCGTTGACACCCCTAGATGGAGCCAACATCGGATGGGATATTGACCTGTGGTGGGGCACTCGGTGGAAGCCAACCTGATAAGTTAGTCTAGGCCCATACACCTGGTGGGAAGTTACAGTGGCATCAACATACGAGTTCCTAACAAGTGATTTGCAAGTAGGGGAGGTAGACAAAAATTGGGAGACTTTGTGCAAGTGGCCAGTTGAGGCAACAATTCAATTCTCCCTTTAGAAGATGCCAGCGGTTGCTTACCAATGAAGGAGACGCCGTGTGGAAGAGGTGTTCTGAGGGATACTTACTGCTCAGTATGCAAGGATGAAGAGGAAATAGTGGAACGCATTTTTTTTCCAATGCCAACATTCTCATGAGCTTTGGGAGAGGTGAGGTTATGGATACCTTAACTCTTGAGCAAGAAACACATGTTTTATCCTTAAACTTGAGCAATCATCAATATCACCAATGTCAATTACCTTATCTTTACTATTATCACCAAATGTCATACTTCCTTCTCCTTTTGCTTTGATCGAGATGAATTGATCTTTGTCGTCTGCCATATGTCTTGAGCAAATGCTATCTAGATATTATTCTTTCTTTTGAGCATCAAGACATACCAACATCAAAATACGGTCATCCTTTTATTTTTTATACCCAAATCTTTTTAAGTCTAAAAGGGTTAGTTGTTACATAAGAACAATCTTTCATAACCTACGTACTTCTATTTCTATTTGAATACCAACAAGATGTTGCAATATGCCTTCTCCTTCTACATTGATAACAAGTCTTAAAAAATACACTAGATGGAGATGACTTTTTGAATGAGTTGGATGCATATATAAGTTATTTAGAAGAAGAAGCATTGAAATTATAGTGCTTGATGGGAATATAATATCCAACACCTCTTTTCTAAATATTTTTTTATAATTCCATTTCTCAATTTTGACAAGTATGCATGCAATTCATCATTTCTATAAAGCATCCTTGCGTATTTTCTTTTGAACTTATATTTATCATCTACAAGTATTTTGCTAGCATTTATGAAGATTTCACATTTCAACTTCTAATCATTTTTCTCAATCAATAAAGTTTGATATTCCTCTTTAAGAGATTTCAGCTCTTGATTGGCTTTCTTATACTCATTAAATAGTTTTTCAAAAGCTTCTTGCAATTCATCACACGAAACTTCATCGGTTTCATTAGTAATTATCACGATTTCTTCATCATCTTTTGCTATAAGATACAAGTTAGCTTGCTTCACGTCTTCATCGCTTGAATGAGTGTACGAATCTTCTTCATCACTCTATCTGGCCATCATGACCTTTTTCTTGTACTTCTCGTTTGATGGCCATTTATTTTTCTTCCATACATTCTTTGTTGTTGCTCCGGATCTTTTACACTTGTAATAAATTACTTCATCCTTCCTTAGAGACATTTTCTCGTTAGATATTCTTCTTGAATTTATTTTATATGATCTTTAGTAACTTCTCTTTTTGAAGAACTTTTAGATTCCTTGAGAGAAGAATGTAACTTTATCATCATTTGTATCATCTTCACTTGAAGCTTTCTCTTCACTAGTCTTGAATTTAGAACATGTATTTTTAAAGGCAATGACCTTTTTCTTTTCGAGACATCCTCCACATATCTTTTCAAACTTATTTCATATGACATAAGTGAGCCCATAAGTTTATCAAGAGTAAAGGTTGTGAGATCTTTTGCTTTATCTATACGGTCACCTTAGGACTCCATGACATGGAGAGGGATCTTAAGACTTTCCTTATTAATTCAGTGTTGGTGTAGATCTTTTCAAGTACCTTGAGACCATTTATGATGTCAATAAGACAAGTAAACATTTCTCCAATTGATTCTTATGGCGCCATTTTGAATAGTTCATATTTGTGCACAAGTATATTGATCTTGGTCTCCTTACTTGAGGGGTGCCTTCATAAGTCACTTCTATTCTATCTCAAATTTCCTTAGCATTGTCACAAGTAGAAGACACACGGTTAATTTCACTTGAAGAAAGTGCATAATAAAATATATTCATAGCTTGGTCATTCAAAGAAATTTTATCAAGATCTCCATCATTACATTCACTTTCCGCCATAGGTAGGCACATATAGATCTTTTTCCACAATCATCCACACATCGTAGCCCTTAGCCTTTAAGAAGATCTTTATACGAGTCTTCCAATAAGCATAATTAGACTCATCAAAGAGTGGTAGACGGTTAATAGAAAATCCTTTGTCCAGATTTGCCATAGATCTTAGGATCTCTCTTAGATTGTTAGGTCTTCCTCAAGAGTCCTCGTTCTGATACTAATTGTTGGATTTAGATTACACCCTAAAAGAGGGTAAATAGGCTGTTAAAATTTCTCAGTTAAATTTTTAATTAAATCAGTGCACTTTGAAACTAAATCGTGCCATGAAAGTAATGCTATAATAAACAAGCACAACCACACAAGAGACACAATATTTATAGTGGCTCAGCTTACCAAATAGTGATCTATGTCTATTTTCCAACTTCATTGGACTTTTCTACTAGAAAATACTTCTCTGCTAGTAGATACAGTCCTAGCCAGCCAAACCACTAGATACCAAGCTTCTAGCAAGACTCTTCTTAAATTCAAGGTCTCTAGTAAGGCACACCTCCAATTCCCTCAACGATTGACCCTCTTCCATAGGAAAGGCAATTAACCTCCACCTTTCGCAAAGGATAGTCCTCTTCCACTAAGGAAGGAAAACAACTTTCAATCTTTCTAGAATTGACCATATTCCATAAGGGAAGGTATACAACCTGCAAGGATTGACCCTCTTCCACAAAAGAAGATATACAACATCCAATCTTCTCTTAGATTGGTTCTCTTCCACAAGAAAGACAAACAATAAGAAAGAGTAAGAAGATAGGAACCCTAACTTCCTACTATATACTATACACATAAGATAATGTAGTTTTCTTAAATATTACAATAATAGAGTAAGCTAAGAAAGCTCAAGCCTTTAATATCCTTATTGTGGTGTCCTTACTCTAGGAAATGAGTTGATGTAGATGATATTCCTCTAGATCCTCCTAGCAACTTTTTCTTTGAGAAGCTTCACTAAGATCTTCTTCTTTAGAGGAAGAAGAATAATTTTTACTCTAAGATAGTTTTCCTTGGTCTTGATCTTGATGAAGAAGATGAAGAAAATCTATCAAACTAGCACATTCCTTCTTGACCTACACACATGAATAAACTTAAAAGAAATCTCCTCTCAAATGATTAAAACAAAAAACGAGAGGAAGAAATGAAGATTAAGGGAATTTCTTTCTTTAATAAAACTCACGTTTCCCTCCAAGACCTCTTCCAATAAGTGCCCATAGCTCTCTTTTTTTATAGTCTAAGAAATATATTTAAACCGTTAGATATATGGTAGGAAAAGTCTATTGACTTTCCATTTTTTATAGTTTTTTTTCTCATTTTGAAATTCAGTGTCTTCATTGGTCACTTGTTGTAGTGGCTAGTTGAGGGGCATCACGTGATGTCTTTTGCACCAAGAAAAAATTTGGAAAAGTTTTTTAGAGAGCTGACTATGATAGGTGAAAAGTTGATGGTGACATGTTGCATACAAATGAAAAAAGTAGCTCTGTAAAAAACACCTTAAAATCTAGAAAAAGTGAAGAAGATATGAGTTCGGGTGACAGTCCTTGATTCAAAAAGTAACTAATGTGACTGTCCTTCTAGTGGACAGACCAAGGACACGTTAATCTACTTGTTCACATGGACGTCAGAATCACTCTGGTCGACTATAGCTCAGAATTTGGCATCAAGAAACAGTGTAGGTGAAGATAGGGTAGGACAGACTCCTGTTGGTTTCGGTCGAGTAGGTCCAATGCCAGTCGACCAATAGGCAGACATAAGAAAACCCGTGCCTTGATTCTGGTCGACTGGTCATGCCTCTGGTCGACCAACACCCACCTAGTTAGGTTTTGACCTTTTCATTTAAATGTGATTTATGGGATTTATTTTTGGAGTTATTTTAATCTTTAAAAAAATAGTATTTATAACTTAAAATCTTATTGCATTCATACCCATAAAGAAAAAATTTGACAATATATCCTTATAAAATATAAAAATGAACTTTTAGTTACCTTTAAACTTACCAATAACATATATTATAGTTAACTCAACAACTCCTATTGGAGATAAGTTTGGGATTTTTTACCCGAGTAGGACTTAATGATGAGTGGGACTCTCCAGAGATGTCGTACCGTGCATTGGGTGTTGCCGCCCCCATTTCATCCAACCTGTTCAACCCTTCCTTGCGTAACCCTAAATCGGCCCCAAGTGATCTACAACTCGGTCCGAGTCAAGATGAGTGAGCGGCAAGACTCGACCCAGAAGGAGCTACTGGATTTCTTGCTGTCGCTACTAATGCTCCTGTTGCTAACTCGGGAGCAAGAACTCTCTCCTGCTGCTGCTGCTGCTGCTGTTGAACCTCCGATGATGCCAGCATTTCGAAGGCATTAGAGATCACCGTTTCCTTCCCCTTATCCTGATGAACCTGAGTGTGCAAATCCGGAGCGGGTCTGGTCTGTGTAGATGCCAAGTTCGGTTGCTTGCAAGAACCATTCGGATGACCAAACGTTTTACACTGAACACAAACAGTTGGCTTCCACTGACAATGGATAGGAATAGGAATAGATTCGTCATTATTTTGACGTCCCCATATTACATCTGGTAACTCCATATTGGCATCAATCGGAACACAGACCCTTGCGAACTGCAACCTCTTCCGAGCCGCCGTGAGGGTGTCCATATAGAGACTCTTTCAAGTTGAATAACTTTCGGATTTGAAGTATCTGACAGAAAGAAGGTGGAAGCTGCAGTCCGCAAACAGGCAAGCGACGCTCAGATCGATGGGCATTTCGACCGGCAACTCGATTTCCAAGAAAGGAAAAGCCTTCCACACATGATGGATGCAAAGCGTAAGCGGCCGTCTGTGTGGAATCCCCCTATGACTTCAAGACCACGGCTTCTACTCCATGAGGGGCAACTTCTTTGTCACGTTCTCCTTTCCGTTCCACCTTCCCGGCAGGGTCCACAAATGAAATCTAGGTTTTGCAGCCGTCAAGTTTGAACAGTGACTAGGATCCTTGTACGTAGTCTTCAAAGTGAAGGTTACTTTGTATCTGTGCTGAAGATGGAACTGAAGTGAGATCAGCACTAACTGCAGCATTGGGTCCATGTGATCTTTTAGCGGACCACTTCACTTCTATGCTAGTGTTCACATTGCTTGCTGTGATTGACAAGTGTGCGCATTCGTATCATTATTGTCATGGAGAATACTAATCTGCTACACCTGTTTGTTGCTCAAATTTGTCATTCAGGCTTACATCTATGTGAGGAGGTCAATAATAATTTATAAAATATGTACTTACACCTTGTCAAAAAAAAAAAAAAAAAAGTATGTACTTATTTGACACTTAACTTTCATGAGTGACAAAAAAGAGTAATAAAAAAACGTAAAATACTAACATCCTCTTATTGTCATCATAGATTCTCCTCCATTGCTTTTAGGATTAAATTAGATTTACACGCGCGCAGCATGTTTCGTTCGACTGAAAGCATGCATCATATTCAGACTAGACATAAAATATAATGTTTCACCTAACACCAAACGACCTTTTAGGGAGGTTGTCAAGTTGAAGAGTGTAAATAATCAGTAAAATATGTAAATACCGATTTCCAAGTAGAACTCCCCACTAAGGTATCAAATTTAAAGCCATGGGAAAGTATTGTTTTATTGCATGCTTACATTTTAATTTGCATATGATACAAACATACTTAATACTTCTGATTTAATGTATGCCAATTTCCAACTGGAGGAAGATCTTACCATCGGCCGGCATTTGAGAATTGTCATAGGCCGAAACCATCATGGAGGTGGACTCAATCTTCTCTTGGTCAATCCCTATCTTCTTTAAGGTTTTGAGTGGGCAGACATTGATTGAAACTCCAGTATCCAGTAGGATGGAGTCTACTGAGTGTCCGTTGAGTGTGATAATTAGGCATAAGAGAAGGGATCGGCACTCAGGGGGAACTAGATCCTTATTCGAGAAGGATACCATGGGTAGTTGAGTGACTGAGAGAATGACGTTTGTGACTCCACCGATAGGAAGATCCTCATTTACTGTGATTTGCTAGAGAAAATTGAACAATGTATCCCTATGTGTGGAAGATCTCCGAATCAACTCTAGGACTGAGATTTTGGTTGGAGTTTTTTGTAGATGTTGTAGGATGTCATACTCTGATTGAGTAATCCTTCCAATTGGATTTGAACTTTCTTGAGAGTCCAAGGGTTGACTTGGAGAAATGATGCGGTTTCTCAGCACGTAACACCTATTGGACTTAGATTTGATGCTTGATTTGATTTCAGTAGTGATTTTATGGGGTTGAATTAGGTCACTGGACCCATCTTTGTAGTTGGGCATAGGACAGACAGAAGAGGTTCACCATTTGTGATTGAAGGAACTTGGATGAGAGTAACTGGGTTGATGACTGTTGATTGCTCCTTAGGTCGGATCAGGACCACAAGTTTGTTTTGAATGATTGTAGAAACTTCTGGCATGGGCTTTTTAATTTCATTCATCTGAGTGGGGACTTGATATTGTATCCCGGACCCTTCGTATTCCCAATACTGCTCCCTGCGGACCACTCTTAGTTCCGGATCTTTGATTAGGGTGTTGACTTTCTCTTGGGAACTAGATGGATCTTGAACTGCTTGGTGAGAGGGTAGGGGGTCCTTAACCATTCCTAATTCTTTCTTGGCCTTCAAAGTCTCAATGGCCTTTTTCATATCTCCTAATTGATTCTACCCTCATCGTTCAGGTCATACACCCAATCTTTAAAGATAAAGTAATTGTTGATTGTGTGTCCGGGGATCCTATGATACGTACAGTACCTAGACGTGTCTGTGCTACGTGGAACACCTTCACGCTGTGGTGGAAGTTGAATGGCATTACAGGCTAGAAGGGCATAGAAGATGTCTGCTAACGACTCTGGCAAAGGTGGGTAGGATGTACGCTTGGGCATGGGGCGACTATAATTAGTCGGAGGAGGAACTGCTGAGTATTGCTTTTGGTTAGGTTGGGTATCTGACCTGGGCTGAGAGTTGGAAAACCTAGAAGGTTGTCCTAACATGCTCACTTGCTCATGGACAGTGACTCCTTCTATGGTGGGAGTCGGTGTGGTTTTCTTATTTCTATTCATGTTCTCAAAGAATGATGGCAGAGTGGAGTCCCTGATCTGCGATTGGACCACGCGAGCCCAATTATACAGTTGAGCGAATGTTTGAAGTTCGCTGAGCATAAGGATGGCTCGGAGCTGTGATGTAGCATTGTTGACGAGCATAGTGACGACCTGAGCTTCGGGGAAGGTAACAACTGCCCTAGAGGCCATGGCTCTCCATCTATTAGCAAAGTATGTGAAGTCCTCTTCGGGCTTCATCTTCTCCATTACAAGGTCAAAAAAGGTAGGAGGCAAGGCTATCATATGATGGAAGTGGGTAATAAATCTCTCTGAGGCCATATCGAAGTTGATTAGGTCTGTAGCGGGTAAGGAGGAGAACCATCTCAATGCCTCTCCTTCTAAAGACTTCTGAAAAAGGTGGACAAGGATGACCCTATCGTAGAGCCATTGGTGGGAATTCATGAGGAAGCCTGATAAATGGTGATGCGGGTCGATGATACCATCATATTTCCTGTACTTAGGTACCTTGAATCCTGGTGGGAAGTAGGTTGAAGGGAGCTTACAATAGCTCGAGAGAGAATGGGGTTGCCTCAGGGTAAGGTTTTCAGCCATGAGCTGGCGCACATAGGTTTCGACCTCACTGTTGTAGATGAATTCCTCATGCTTGGGAGATGTGATCTAGTTGATGAAATTAGATGGAGCTATTGGAACTGGGTTTGACTGGTTGACATTAGCCTGGGGTCTGCTAGAATATCCTTGGAACTGAGTTTTCCGAAGAGTGGCTTCCTGAGTTTTGCCACGAGAGACTAACTGAATGAGTTGGTCAGAAGTGTACCTTGATAGCACGGCAATAAGTTCTGGATCCTCTGCTGGATTCTAGAAAGTTCTGCTTGAAACCACAGGATCATCTTCCCCTTATGAAGTAGAAGATTCATCAGAACACCTTCTCCCAACCCCTCTCTAGGTGTCTAGAGTATGCCTATAAATGTCTGTTGTGAATCTTCTTCAATTTCGAATAGGGGATTATGTATGATGTTGTCACCAAGCTCACCCATGTCATCATACACGGTATTAAAATACACACGATTCATTATGAAACACAAATCCTGGCGAATTTTATGTTCCACTTTAAGGATTAACCGTGTATTATGAAGATATTGGCTTCTAACAGATTAAGTTTAACCCCTTTAGCGACTCTATTTTCTTTCAAGAAAATTATTTCACTAAATTTAATTAGGCATTTTAATTTTAGAAATAGTTCTTCATGATGACGCCTATGGGTAGGCAACTATTCGAATGGCAAAACTTAATTTCCTCACATAATCTCGAGATCCTATTAGGTGGTTTGGGTACAACCTGCTCGACGGCCAAGTGGGAATCCTTGGCTCGCGGAGACTCATGGAGGTTCCCAATAGAGTAAGACTAGTCACATCCGAGTAGAAATCCTCAAGTAGAGAGTTAAACCCTATAGGAGGAGTAACTAGCAGTGTGATGCCGACTCTTCACTAAAGAAAAAAAAAAACCCACGGAGAATACCCTAAAATCCAATAATTAACAAACAACGGGTCAGGACAACAATGGCATGCAAAACATCTAGCAGTCTAATCAAAGCATCTAAGTAGCTTATTTAATCAACATGCAGACGGCTGCATTCATGGCCATTCAGAAAAGTGGGCGGCCAGAAAGTTGGCCGTCCAAAAGTGTGGAGGGCCAAGAGGATGGCCGTCCAAGGAGGAGGATGGCCAGGGACCTGGCCGTCCAGCTGGCTAGACGGCCAGATAGCTGGCCGTCCAGGGTGTTAGACGGCCAGCTGTTTGGCTGTTTGATAGCTTAGACGACCTAACTGTTGACCGTCTGGAACCTAAACGGCCAAATGATTGGCCGTCCAGATTAATAAGAGAATTGGCAGTGGCCTTACCTTCTTACCTTTTGGTTGCGGTGCGCGCAGCAAGCGAACAGATGTCCCACCATGATTGTCAGAGGGTTGTGGATGTCCGGAACGTCCCCTCCTTCCCTGCTCGAGGGAGTGCCTCCACCCCGTAGTATAGCTACGGCGACTTGATAGGGGTTAGGAATGTGTGATCGCCAGGAGCATTACCTTCAGGTCCTGTGCTCCACAGGATGATGAAGATGATCGTGTCTTATTGGAGCAGGAGATAGTGGGTTCTTCTTCTCTGCCTCCGGCCGGCCGAAGAGAGAGAGCTCGGTAGTCTGCGCACAGAATGTGATAAGAGCCCCTAAAAGAAAAAGACAACAAAATAAGAGAACCCGATTAGAACTGTGACGTATAGAGTCTATCAATGCAAATAAATAAACAAACTAAAAATTGAAAGGGAATGCACCGGATGGGTGTTTGGGGAGAGAAGGAGACCATATGTCATGGCCACCTACCTCCCTTTTTTTTTTAAAAGGAACCTCTGTTGAGATGGGTATTAGGATATCCTAGGATGAATGCATGTAGGAGGGAAAAAGTGTACGTGTGTGAGGATTGTGAAAAGTGGAGATGTTGTGGTAAAAGGGGAATACGAGGTGTAGGGGCTGAGGTTTCGAATCCGGTTATCGGGTCGGTTTCAATATCAGACTCTTTGATTTGGGTCCTTGTGGGGCTGGAGCACGGGCTCTTGCTGGGGTGCCGCGTGGGCGGGCATGGGGGCGCGTGTGTATAGCCCCGGTCGTGTTGTCTGAATGGTGTCTTGCATGGACGATGCGATTCAAACATCCGCCAGAGTACGACCCGCGTCCTGTCGTCTGAACGACATTTTCCTAGAGCGACATGATTCGACCAGTTTTAGTTACGCGCCGAAGCCCTCCCTCCTTTCCCTCATTCTCTCCACTCCTCTCTCTCTCCTCCCCCTCCTCTCCAAACGGCTCCGACCCCCCCTCCATCCCTTCCTCTCTGCATTCCTCATCTTCCTCCACTCCATCAACCTCCTACCCCTCACCACTACCATCACCATCTCCTCTGTGGTGCATTGCTCTCCGGACGGCAGCCGACGTCCCAGTGGAGTGACAGCATCCACGGCGGTACTGGCGACGTCTCGTGGCGTGGCGGTTCAGCGGCTAAGAGTAAGGAGGAGTTCAAGTAACCGGTAGGGTGACGATCCTCGCGGTGTTTTACTTAAAACTATATTTTTTCCACTTTGGAGCATGTTTTAGGGGGTTTTTAGGTGAAAATGATTGTTTTATAAAATGGGGAACGGTGTGTTTTAAACGGTTATTTGGATTCTCCTCCTCCTTCTCTATTTTTGGGTGTTTTGGGGAGGTTTAGGGAGGAGGAAATTCCATTTTTATGGCTCGGGGGAGGCTGCAGGGAAATCCTGCTTCATGCGCTAAATGGCGTCGAGCCAGGACAACGCCATTTGTAAATGGTGTCTACCATAGGCGACGCGATTTAGGCCTAGATGCCAGAGGGTAGTTCGATTTTCGGGTGGTAAATAACGTCCCGACCAGGTGACGCCATTTAAATGGCGTCAACCATAGGCGACGCTATTTAGGCCCATCTCCCGTGGCCAGTTTTCGCGTGAACCAGATTAAGGGTCTTGAATGACGTCGGCCACAGGAGACGCGATTCAAGACAGAACTTCATTAATTCATGCAATTAACATGTGCGTACATTGTTAGATAGTTTGGTTAAATGCATGCTTGAAAACGTACTTCGAGGACGAGGATTTCTACGTAATCGGATCGCACTGTCTTGCGTTTTGTGCAATCGTAAACCTAAAGTGACAGTTGTTAGTGCTTAGGCACCCTGTGTCAGTGTGGGAGTGGCATGGTGCTGGTGTGGGAATGGTGGGGTGACGCCTAAAGAGAGGGTCACCTAGTGTACCCCGGAGTATAGGTAGTACCGGTGTGGGAATGGTACATTCGGAGTGTCACTCGTAGCTGGGAGAAGTAAAACCATCTAGAACTAGACAGGCCGAAGTAGCCAGTACGCTATCCGAGGGATTACTGTTTGTTCCAACATGTCAATGTTTTCCGCGTTCGGCTGCGTGGTTTGTGTGTTTAGCCGAGACACTAGTTGTGGACTCCGTCATGGAGTGGTTTCAGAGTTGTGCATGTTGTATTTACAAATGCATGTATTTTATATCGAAATGTGGGAATCTTTGAGAGTTGTGTTTACTGCTTTACTTATTTAATTGCCTATATTTGTGTTGTTGCACTTATAGGTGCGTGAGTGGGTGGTGGGGATCGGAGGATCCCTATTGAGTCCATTTTGATGTTTTCATATGAGGGTTCCAGGCAGGCGTAGCGTGGAGGGTTCCGTCTTGGGTTGTACGCCAACAACCACTGTTCTAGGGTATGCCCCGATGTAGTTGTTATTTTTTCTTTAAGGCTTGTACACTTAATTATTTCTTTTCAATTGGAAAATATAATTATTTGTTGAGTCGAGTCGAATTGTAATAAATTTTAATTCCTGCACTTCCTTTATAATTCGATGTGATATGGAATGTTTAGCTTAGTTTATCATTTATTTTTCAGACTTGTCGAGATCCTAGCTTGGCTCCAGTTTTTAATGATTCGGTACCCATTTAGTAATTGGATCTCCGATTATAGGGTAGCGGGTCGTTACACGAGGTGTAGTGAATAAGAGAATGCAGTAAAAAAGGAAAAGGGAAAAGTTAGGAGAACAAGCCCATGTAGGAAGAACTCCTCCGACTCGCCATCTTCTAGCCTCTATCCACTAGAACCTCCTTCCGACTGGAACCTCTACTAAAGCCTTCCATCCTCCAAAATTCTGAACCCCTTTCCCGAGAGGACCTAGAGGGTTTAAATAGAGGGAAGAAAATTAGGGGAAAATCAAGGGTGTAAATCCTCGTTAATCCCCAAAGACCAATAGGAAGTAGTCAAGAATTGAAGATCATGGTTGTGGCAGTCACCGAAGTGGGGAGTGACCGGAGTAGTAGGAGGTGAGGGTCGTGAGTGGAGAAGAATGTGGGAAGATGAAGTCAAGTTAAAAGTGGAAGTATAGACGGCCAACAATCTTGCGTTCCACTTTTGTGGAAGGCCATCAAGTTGGCTTTCCGCGAAAATGTGGAAGGCAACAAAGCTGGCCTTCTAGAAAGTAGAAGGCCACTAAGTTGGCCTTCCGCGAAAAGGTGGAAGACAACAAAGCTGGCCTTCCAGAAAGTAGAAGGCCATTAAGTTGGCCTTCCGCGAAAAGGTGGAAGACAACAAAGTTGGCCTTCCAGAAAGTGGAAGGCCACTAAGTTGGCCTTCGCGAAAAGGTGGAAGGCAACAAAGCTGGCCTTCTAGAAAGTAAAAGGCCACCAAGTTGGCCTTCCGCGGAAAGGTGAAAGGCAACAAAGCTGGCCTTCTAGGAAGTGGAAGGAGCGGGTGTTAGTTAATGGGCTTGACTACTTAATGAGCTGAATTAAGTGGGGAAATATGATGGGCTAAATGAGATGGGGTAAGGTGATGGGTTTAATGGTGACGGGTTAATGGTGACAGGGGTTTATGACCAAAAAGGTGTCCAAAATCGGATGTCTACAAGGGCGACATTATAAAGGAAAAGTCCCAACTTCTCATGGTTGGTAAGACCAATAGAAAGAGGAAGGCAGTCCAACCCCTTAAGAAAGGCAAGGGCAAGAAGCAGGATAAGCCAAAGACTACAAAGAAGGACAAAGAAAAAGGAGTGGAAAAGAGTGATTGCTTCTACTATCATCAGAAAGGCCACTAAAAGAGGAATTGTAAAGAATACCTCAAGGACAAGGCTCAAGGAAAAGTGAAGCAACAAGACGCTTCAGATATCTATATAATAGATATAAATTTGTCGGTCAGAGATTATACATCATAAGTATTAAATACTGAATGTGTTTCTCATATCTGCAATAACATGTAGATGCTGACAAGAAGGCATAAGCTAAAGATTGGCGAGATGGTGCTGAGGTTAGGTAACGGCACAAGAGTTACGGTGGTCGCTGTAGGGACAGTGAATCTCAAGCTACCATCTGGAGACTCTTTATCATTAGATGATCGCTATTATGTACCTAGCATATTAAGGAACGTCATATCTATTTGATGTTTAGATGTTATTGGGTACAGTTTATCCATTGAGAACAAATGTTGTTCAATTTATTTTAAAAATAAATTAGTTGGTACTATTTGTAGACACACTAATTTTGAAATCATTTTGAGTAAATTTTATGTCATATAATAATGCCTCAAAATAATCTGATATTTAATCATTAGTTAATTTTTATTATTTTTCTAGATTAATTATCTAAATGATATCAGGTAAGACAAACAAAATTAAAGTTTATTAATGAAATTCATTTTAACTCAGATTTTTAATTAAATATGAGAAATTCTAAAAGACGTTGATATGTGAAGACGCCTTTTAGAGTTTATTCTTATTTTGATTTTTAATCTTATTTTTAATTTATTTATTAATAAACTAAAAGACGTCTGTACAGCACGACGCCATTTAGGTATCCTAAAGTGTTTCTATTTCTTCTTCCCGATGTTTATCTTTATCTTAATTAACCTAAAAGATGTCTCACTAGGGCGACGCGTTTTAGTTCATTACAGATAATGATGAATTAAGCTGTGTTTATCTATTTCTTGGTTGGATTGGCTTCAAACTCCTTCATGTTAATCTGTAAGTAATTGCGGATGCGCGAACTTAAGTCTATAAATACCCAAGCCCTTGAAGGATGGAAGTTAGTGATAATTTTTGAAAAGTTAGTGAAAGATTTTGAGTGATTTAAAAGAGAGACGACGTCCAGACGCTGAAAGATCGAGGCGCGGCTACTACTTCCAGGAGTCTTGAAGCAAGCTTCACCTTTTCTTCGTCCTTTCTTCAAGATCATTCAAGAACCAAGGCTTCCCATGGGTCATCCAACTTAGTTTCTTTCTTAATCAATTTCTACACATCTTTCTCATATTTTTTATTGATTTCATCATATTACTTCATAATTTCATCATATCACTCCATGCAACACACACAACACTAGCAGTATTTTCCAATCCACCTGTTTAGGGGTTTCAAAGACCACAAACAAGTGAGTTCATTTGTTGAGTTGTATGATTAGAATTACTGTTAAAATAGATACTATCACTATTTGAGTTCTTATTGTTCTTTCTCTTTTATTTTACTCTTTGTAAGGTACAAAGAAGATCAAAAGGAATGAATCAACAAGAAAATCTGGACGATCCTCAAAGTCCAATCAGCATTCAAAGCAAGAACAAAGTTAGAATGGCTCTTTTTCTTCAACCGGCTGAAGGAGGAGAATCAAGAACTTCAACATCTCCCACGTCCAAAACAGGTAAGCGATCAATCTTTGTCTTTTGAAACTTTTTAGTCAAAAGTTTCTGGTGATCACATAGTTTTTAATAGTTTTATTTGTCACATAATCAACAAAATTTTCATGATAATCACACATCACTATTTGAGCACTCACAGTTTTTTGGCGATCACGGTGGGTTTTCTAAACAGATTCTTCCCTTCTTTCTGAAGAGTTGTACTCCAAGCTTAAGGAACGACCTAGATTGACTAAGGATCAAACAATTGAATGTGATCACGAATGAAAACACAAGAACAAGCATAATGAGTCTAAGTTAGATTATTGAAGAACAATTTGGGAATTAAGTTAATAAATAAATATGATCTTTTGGTCTGAGTACCATGCTGGTCTTTTAGTTTGCACATATATATATATATATATATATATATATATATATATATATATATATATATATATATATATATATATATATATATATATCAAAATCCAAAAAAAATAGATATGTCAAAGTCCAAAAAAGTACATATCTCAAAATTCAAAAAAATATGTATATCTCAAAATCCAAAAAAAATATGTAGATTTCAAAATCCAAAAAAAAAGATACATATTTCAAAATCCAAAAAAAATAGATATTTCGAAAATCCAAAAAAATAGATATGTCAAAATCCAATATATATACATATATATATATATATGTTTCAAAACCCAAACAAAATGAATATTTCAAAAATAAAAAATATTTCAATTAGCATCTACTTGTAGCATTTGGTGTGTTTCATTCCTTTATTTTCAGCAAGCATCTGCATGCTGGTATGTTGCATCTTACTCCAGTTCAATTATTATCATTACTTTTGTTAATAAAGGCTATGCCCCTTGACCCTTCTACTAAGGATAGGATCAAGTAGCCGCTTACTTAATCGGGAAAGGGGCTAAGCCTAAACAGATACTTAACCTATTTGTTAAGTCATGTACAGGGCACAAGGTTAAAGACACTAGGCACAAAAGCTTAATTCATCATTATATGTAATTAACTAAAACGCGTCGCCCAAGTGAGACGTCTTTTAACTTAATTAAGATAAAGATAAACATCGGAAAGAAGAAACATAAACGCTTTAGGACACTTTTTTAGCTACGGCGATGACTCATAAACTTCCACAGTGGGACCTTTATGACACTTTTGCCTTCAGCTTTTGTGCCTTGTGTCTTTAACCTTGTGCCCTGTACATGACTTAGCAAATTGGTTAAGTATCTGTTTAGGCTTAACCCCTTGCCCGGTTAAGTAACCGGCTACTTGATCATATCTTTGGTAGAAGGGTCAAATGGTATAACCTTTATTAACAAAGGTAATGATAAAAATTGAACTGGAGTAAGATGCAACATACCAGTATGCAGATGCTCGCTAAAAATAAAGGAATGAAGCATACAAAATGCTACATGCATATGCTAATTGAAATATTTTTTATTTTTAAAATATCCATTTTGTTTGGGTTTTGGAACATATATTTTTTTTTTGGATTTTGACATATCTATTTTTTTGGATTTTCGAAATATCTTTTTTTTTTTTTTTTGAAATATGTATCTTTTTTTTTTTGGATTTTGAAATATACATTTTTTTTTTATTTTGAGATATACATATTTTTTTGGATTTTGAGATATGTACTTTTTTGGATTTTGAAATATCTATTTTTTTTATTTTGAGATATATATATATTTTTTTGGATTTTTGATATATGTACTTTTTTTTTAATTTTGAAATATCTATTTTTTTGGATTTTGGGAATAATGTGCAAACTAAAAGACCAGCATGGTACTCAGATCAAAAGATCATATTCATTTATTAACTTAATTCCCAAATTGTTCTTCAATAATCTAACTTAAACTCATCGTGCATGTTCTTGTGTTTTCATTCGTGATCCCATTCGATGGTCTGATCCTTAGTCAATCTAAGCCGTTCCTTAAGTTTGGATTACACCTCGTCAGAAAGAAATGAAGAATTTGTTTAGAAAACCCACGAGAAGGTTCCGGAGACCCAAAAAGATGTCCATTTCTTATCCTAATATCTGTTGGGGTTCAGTCATTTTCTTTCCGAGGTATTTATCGACCTTGCGTTCCCTTTTCATTTCACTTCATGGCCTTGATGTAATGTTTGTAGTGTAATGGCCTTTTGACTTGATATTGGCTTTTGCCTTTTGCTTTTTCTTTTTCTTTTCGTGGGACGGATCCCCTCTTTTTTTTTTATGACGACCTCCTACTAAGATGGCGGGTATTCTTAGTAGTCTATTATAAACCTCGTTCCGACATCGTGGGCCGAGTGTAAAAATAAAATTTTTGTTTAAAAAGAATGATTTGCACTTTACGCCCTTAGTCAAGCTTTCGGTATTCCTTCAGGACTTCTCATCTCTTGTTACTCACGAATCAAACGTGTCAGTATGTGTAGTAATGTATTTGAATTAAATTAACTAGACTGATAAGGGAATTTGAGTTTCTAAATTTTCTGATTCCACTGGTCTTTGCACCATGCTGATCGACTCTTTAACCTAACGATAGTATTTCTTAAGATACAGACCGTTCCAGGGGTGAGTTAACTCTTGCCCTTCTGCATTAACTAAACGATAAGCATTTTCAGGAAAAGCATGTGATATGACATATGGTCCTTTCCAGTTGGGTTAGAGCTTGGAACACGGACCACCAGGTTTTACAAAGATTCTTTTGACAACCATTTCACCAACTTTGAACTTACGTTCAATGACTTTCTTTTGATAAAAACGTGTTAACCTATTTTGATATACTCTTGCATGATTAGCAACTGACCATCTTTTCTCGTCTAAGAGTTCCAATTAAGCGAGGATTGCTGAGCGATGCTCAACAATAGAGAATTCCTTGTTCAATTGTACTCTTAATAACGGTATGAGGATCTCATATGGAGCTACTGCCTCCATTCCAAATGTTAAGGAATAAGGAGTCTACCCAGTGGGCGTGCGGATTGAAGTTCGGTATGCCTATAGAGCCTCAATCAGTTTCTCTGGCCAGTCTGTGAATTTATTAGACTTGCACGTCTTTTTTATGATTTTTATCAAAGTCTTGTTAGTTACCTCTGCTTGGCCATTGCTTTGCGGATAATATGGGGATGAGTGATGCAATGCAATTTTATACCAATTGCAGAGGTCCTTTAGCTCTTATAATACGAACTGCGGTCCATTATCGGTGACGATGGTGCTTGAAATTCCAAATCTTGTGATGATATTCTTCATGATAAACTTGCAGACGGTTGATGCTTTGACTTCTGTGTATGCTTCGTCTTCCGCCCACTTGATGAAGTATTTTGTTGTCGTGAGAATGAAGGATTTCTGCTTAATGTCGGAATCAGGATTGCCAAGGGGTCCAATGACGTCGAAAGCCCACATGGAGAAAAGTCATGGAGAGGAGACAGGATAGAGTGAAGATGCAGGAGAATGGATCTTGTTGGAGTGAAGTTGACACTTCGCACACCTACGAACATATCCTACACAATCTTCTTCTATGATTGGCTAATATAATCATTGTCTAAGGATCTTCTTTGCTAGCATTTGTCCATTAACATGGCCACCACAAACTCCAGCATGAGCTCCTTCCATGATCTTCCAAAGCTCATCTTCGTCTAAGCATCTCAATAGAACTCCATCAAAACCTCTTTTATAAAGTGCTCCTCCAACTAGGGTGTATCTTTGAGCAACTCTCCTGATAGTCCTTTTTTCCTCAGCTGTAGCTTCTTCAGGATATGATTGATCTTCACAATATTTGGTAATTTCATAGTACCATGGTTTCTCTTCATCATTCATCTCTTATTGCAATTCCAATAACATTCTCTCTCGCCTTTCCACAATATCTCCATCTCTGACTTTCTTCAGCAGCTTCTCCTTAGTCCTAAGGAATGAAGGATCTTTCACGGCAGGTGAGAGACGCATATGAACAATGATCGATTCGGATTGTCTGCTGATTAAAAAATCGAGGGAAGATGCGAGGGAAGCTAGAGCGTCAACTAAGATGTTCTGATTTCGAGGAACATGGATGAAGATCAATTTAGTGAAAAGCTTAGCATAAGCAAAAGTGAGTTCTTGATAAGGCTTGAGCTTAAGATCAAGAGTTCGATATTGGTTAGCACCTGGTGAAGAATCAATTGGCTATCACCCACAATTCTGAGTTTGGTGGCACCATGGAGATGAGCAGCCTCAAGGCCAGCAGGGAGGGCCTCGTATTCAGCTATATTGTTAGTGACTGGAAAGTCAAGCTGAAAGGCTTGTGGAATGGTAACACCTCCAGGTAACAACAGAACAATGCCGATACCCTTTCCATGGGAATTTAGAGCTCCATCAAAATGCAGAGTCCATATATTATCTTTGATTCTGTCTATAGACATCAGTTCCTCATCCGAAAACTGCGATCGGACTAGATCAAAACAAGGAAGGGGATGGTGAGCAAGATGTTTTGCGATGGCATAGCCCTTGATCGCTTTCTGTTGAATGTAAGTGATATCAAATTGGGATAGAAAGCTCTACCATCGTGCTAACCTATCAGTGAGGACAGATTTCTCAAGGAGAAACTTAATCGGATTCATCCTAGCGATGAGATGAACTTCATGGGCTAGAAAGTAATGTTTCAGCTTCTGAACCACTCAGACAAGTGCTGCACATGCTTTCTCCATCGTTGTATATCTCTGTTCAGCGGGGTTGAGAAGTTTAGAGAGATAGTAGGCTGCCCTCTCCTTTCCTTCTTCATCCTCTTGTGCTAGGACAGCCCCCACCGCATCATCTAAGACAGAAATGTATAGAATCAAAGGTTTGCCCGGAGATGGTGGTCTCAAAACAGGAGGACTTGCCAAATAATTCTTTAATCCATCAAATGCCTTCTAACACTTATCGTCCCAATCGAATTTGACTCTCGGCTTGGTAAGCTCGTAAAACGGCTTACTCCTTTGTGAGTGTTGGGAAACAAATCGAAGGATAAATTGCAACCTCCCGATCAATCATCTCAACTCTTTCAAGTTCTTAGGAGGTGGCATCTCTCTGATAGCTTTTGCCTTGTTGCGGTCGATTTCAATTCTTCGTTTACTGACAATGAATCCAAGTAATTTTCCTAAGGATACCCCGAATACACATTTCTTAGGGTTCATCTTCAATTGATATTCTCTTGATCTTTCTAACACTCTTGCCAAAATTTTAGCATGCTTAGCCTTAGTCTTAGATTTCACCAATAAATCATCCACATACACTTATAGATCAATGTGCATCATGTCATGAAATATTGTCATCATAGCCCTCTGATAAGTGGCTCCAGCATTCTTCAATCCAAAAGGCATCACGACATAACAATATGTCCCCCAAGGTGTAGTGAATGATGTCTTCTCTTGATATTCTTCTGCCAATTTGATTTGATTATATCCTGAGAATCCATCTATAAATGATAGAGTTTCATAGCCAGCTGTGTTGTCAATGAGTACATCAAGGTGAGGCAGTAGAAAGTCATCTTTAGGACATGCCTGATTTAAATCTCGAAAGTCAATACAGATCCTGACCTTCTCATCTTTCTACATAATCGGGACTATATTAGCCACCCATTGCGGATAGAGGACAACTCTAATGAATTTGGCTTTATGTAGCTTATCGACCTCTTCCTTCATCTTCAAATCCATTTGTGGATGGAATCGCCTTAATTTCTGTTCAACCGGGCTAGCTCCATCCTTTAATGTCAATCGATGTTCCACTAGTGATGAGTCTAACCCAGGCATATCCTCATAACTCCAGGCGAAAGTGTCCTTATAATCCTTAAGAACTTGGATCAGTGCCTCCTCATCTATTTCAGAAAGATTTTTGCTGACAAGGACAACCTTAGGTTCATCTTCAGTCCCTAGATTGACCTCTTTAGTAGGCTCTTCTATGGCAGCTGAGGGTTCATCAAATCTTTTTACTCCACTGGGATATGCCTCAGCTGCGTCCTCGTCATCTTCCTCATCTTCAATAATGGGGTCTTTTTCGTGTATCAATTCGTACACCCCATATCCATCATTGACTGACTCATCATCTACATAATCTTCTAGCATCTGAATAGGATTATCTAACAGCTAAGGGATCATAAAGTAAGAAAGGCATTTAATAGCCAGATCCCGGAGATATCTATTTGGAATTTGTCTACCCTTAGATTTCCTAGACTTCCTAACCTGATTAACTTGCCTAGAACTAGACTCCCTATCCTGAACTAATGAGGACGAAGAAAGATGAAAATCATGGAGTACATGAGGGAATAGAGGAGAATCCTCCCGAGGGGTGGGACAAAGCAAGTTTAGAAGAGATTCTTACTCGAATGACCCACGCGATGGGGTACAATCGGATAAGTAGGAAGTTTCCTCAATGAGGATCTGGGAGAAGGAAGTTGCCAAGTTGGCATTTTTTTTTTTTGATAAAAGATAAATTAATCATGAAACAAGAATGGATATGAATAGGAGGTGAATGGGATGGAGGAAGCGGCACCAAGGCCAAAGGATTGGGGGGATCATACAGTAGCATGTCCTAAATTAAATCATAAATCCTCTCCAGATCGAGAGGAGGTTGAGAGATAAAGTCCTGTGGAGACAGAGTGATCATAATGGGCAGAGCCCGTGGAATATCTTTAGTGATGACCTGCGACCAAGTCGGGGTCAGAAGTAGAATACGGAATAAAGTATAAAGTGTGAAAATGTAAGAGGGATAGGTTCCCCTCCAAAGAAGATCTGTAGTATAACCAACTTCATATGGGTCATCTGGCTCCCCTTCATCTATTTCCTTGGGCAGTAGAATTCTCTTGTCAAAAATGGCGCCAGACCCTTCAATCAGCTCGTCTATCAACAGTGGCCACTTTGGCTCTGAGGGATCAAGAAATAATCTGTTCAATGCAATGTACAGATCCCTCAGGTCGAACCATCGGTACCATTCACATTCTGGATCTTGAAATTTCCTCCTTTTCATCGGCCGCAGAGCCTCCAAGGACTAGTACGTCAGCAATTCTGAGCAATGTCTAGCCAGGTCTCTTCCATAGATATCATGCAGATCGAACTGGGAAGTGATTAGCACTGTATTATCATTATCATGACTGATTATGGGTCCTTTGACAAAATGTATATGCAGGGTCCATGTCAGGGGATCTCGACCTTCTTTACATGGTGTAGTCATTGTTTCCCAGGCCTTCTAGCCGTCTTAATCTTCTTGTTGCTGCACAATGTCATGCCTGACTTTTCTCGGCCTATAGCCCAGGCCATTACCAGGTGTCCTTCGGCTGTCTTTAATGGGCGTAGTTCTGCCCTGCAATTGCGTACCCAAGCCCTTTCCAGGCTGATAGTCACCCTTCATCATAATTTTCCAATCAGGAGTACTCATACACTTCCCTCGCTTCATGGCATCAATTGGATAAGAACTAAGTGTGGCAGCTTTCAAGGGATCAGCCACAGGATGGTAAACCTATAATATCAACAACAGAGGTTGTTGGCCAGGTAAATAAGTCGGCCTGATATTCAAGGAATGAGTGGCAGCAAGAATCGACATACTAGTAACTTTAATGATGCGTCCCTTGTATGGAAATTTGAGGCACTGATGATTTGTAGAAGGAATTGTATCAAGGGACTTAATGTAAGGGCGGCCAAGGATACCGTTCAAAGAAAGATCGATTTCCAAGATGTGGAACTCGACCTCATTATGACAAACATGGCTTAATTCTACCTTCAAATAAATCATTCCCAGAGGGGAACGAGTAGAATTGTCGTAGGCTGTAACAGAAATAGGGGAAGGCAGCCACTTCTCCATGGGTATACCACACAGTTCGAGGATCTTCGGTGATAGGACATTGATTGAGGCCCCTGTGTCAACCAGGCATGCGTCTACGGCCTTCTTGCAGATGTTGACCGTAATGCTCAAAGCCATGCTTCTGGCTGCTGGCGGTGCTAGTTCCGAAGTATGGAATGTAATGGAGGGCTGATCCTCCTGAGGAACTAACAGTGTGGTGATCTTTTCCACCGGCACGTCTTCGTTGACCATAACTTTCTGCATATACTCCATCAGAGCCTCCTTATGGGTCTTGGATCTCTTGATCAGCTCGAGCACAGAGATTCGTGCCGGTGTTATGTCTAACTGCTCAATAGGTCGTATTGAGTGCCTAGTGCACTCTCATCATTATTAGCTTCCTCTAGCGGCTGTAATGGGCCATCTCTAACTGTAGACTGAGGAAAGACCTTGTTGAAGATCCTCTCACTCCGGAGCGTATGTTCTTCAAGCGTGGAAGGTCCAGGTGATAGTTTGAGCACCACGGGGTTGGTGGGTGGTTTAGATGGTGTGGGGGGTTGGTCAACAGGTGATGGCGTAAGGTTGTTTGGTGGAGGCGTGGTGCGGATGAGGGGTTTAGATGGTTGGATGGTGGAGGGGTAAGTGGTTGGTGCGGGTGAAGTGGGGAATGGCATGCGGAGTAGCAGTTTAGATGGCTGTATGTCACTAGGGTAAGTAGTAGTGGTAGATGATGTGGGAAATGGCATGCGGAGTAATGGTTTGGATGGCAGTAGAGGCGCATAATTTCTTGCGGATGGTTGTTTAATGGTGGCGTTGTGGTGGATGATGTAATGGGTGTGGGTAGAAGGTATGCGGGTGTTGGTACAGGTGTAATGGTAATGGGTTGCGGTTTGGGTATGTGAAGAATGTGGCGTGATGGTTGGTCGGCGGTGCTCAGTTGACGGCCTGTTGAGTAAATAGAGGAAGAGTCCTCTATCTTCCACTGCTGCCCTCGATTAGCCTCAGACTGGCTGTTCGTCAAGATGGGGGCAATCTGATTTTGATGTTAATGATCCGGTAACGGGTTTTGCACTATACCCATGTTCGGAGGTGTTGCTGCCTGTGCTGGTGCTCTCTGTTGTTGCTGCTGATGTTGATGTTGTGGTTGTTGTTGTTGTTGTTGAAGTCTTCTTGCCTTCAAGGCAGATATGTACTTCATCATCTCCTCCCAGTCAATGCCTCCTTGATCATTGAGATCATGGATATAATCTCGGAATTGGAAGCAGATGTCCATTGTATGTCCAGGTTGCCTGTGGAAAACGCAGTACCTGGAAGCGTTGGCATTCTGGGACCAAACTGTCTTTTCCCTGGGCAAGACTAAGGCATTGGCTGCCATCAGAGCGTTGAAAATGTCCAGTAACTCTGGGAGTGCTGGGTATGTCGCCTTTTTGGGGCCGGGAGGCTTCCTCTGTTGGTTGTAATCATTTGGGGGAGGTACATTATGGTACGCCGGCGGCGTGCACGACTAGTACTGTTGTTGGTTCTACTGCTGGTACTGGGGCTGCTGATACTGCTGCTGGTTCGGGGGTTGCTATTGTGGCTGATACTGTAGCTGTTGGGGTCTGTAACCCTGCTGGTCCGGAGGTCTATAACCTTACTGCTTTGGAGGTCTATAACCTTGCTGGCTTGGTGGTTGCTGGTTTCCTGTGAACTGGGGCTGATTGTTGTTCATGGTGCTGACCTACTCGTGGGAGAGCATGCCTTCGGTTGTCGGACCCGTGCTAGGAGGATTTGGCATGGCAGGCTTCCGAGGTAGAGGTCTGCTGGGTCGGTAAGGATCAAAGACATTGGAAAAAGTGGCATCCTTGAAGGCGTTCTGACAATAACGCGTCCTCTCATAAAGTTCTGCCATGTTGGTCAAGTTGTTCAAAGCTAGGACCAGCTTGTATTGAGGGGTGGCATTGGAAATCAGCATCTTGACTTGTTCAGACTCAGACATATAATCCTTAATCTTCTCCGCCATGCTCATTCATCTATCAGCAAATGTGATGAAGTCCTCATCGGGCTTCATCTTCTCGGCAACCAAATCAATGATGGACAGATACGGTGCGAGTCTGTCCTGGTATCGTTGAATAAATTTTTGGGATACGATACCGTAATCTTCCACCTCAGACAGTTCCAATGAGAAGAACCACTCGAGGGCAGGCCCCTCTAATGATTTCCTGAATAGGAATGCCAACGACCTCTTGTCGTTCTGCCAGAAGGAGGACTCGTACATAAACTCCTTCAAATGGGTGAAGGGGTTACCAGTACCATTGTATTTTCTGTACACTGGCATTTCCGAGGGCAGCAAATGAAACACAAGCAGACTCGGAAGACTGATCTCAGGTGCAGCCTTAACTCCCATCATTTTCTGAAAATTGTTGAACTGTTCATCCATACGCTCCATCTTCGCGAGCAGAGCTTGAGTTGTTGGATCAACCTGGAGAGGAGGTGGTGGTGGTACATGATAGGCCTGCTGCCTAGAGTATGTAGGGCAAGGGGGGCAATAAGGTTGAGGTCCGACAGTACTTCCGCCATGCCCGAGGGCATTTTGATAAGTTGGCGTGGGCGGCCTAGCCAGTTGCCTTGAGGAGGACAGTTGTGGCCCAACTGGCCGAGAAGTTGAAACTTGAAGGCCTTCCATGGCCAGGTGAATGAAAGAAGTATGGTGGGGAGGAGGTTGAGGAACGGTAGGGGCAACCACAGGATTCGGTTCAGTAGACTGCACGGGCGTCTTCCCCTTTAAGATGGATTGGATTGCCTTGAGCTGTTGAGGATCCAAGTGGGAGGCCAGAACTCCGAGAGCATTGACTAAATCGGAGGGATTGGAAGATGAGGGCTCATTCGGGTTCATGGCCCCTTCAAAGACAGGATTGAAAACCGCATGCACGTGCGAAGGAAGATCAGTGCCAGAATTATGCTGATCATGAGCAAAAGGAGGAGGGATTTGGGAGTTTCCCTCATATTGAAATGGATATGAATGGGGATCACGGGAGGCATTAGCATCTCCCCTGTTTTTATAGTGATAATCAGATTCAAGAGGGGCATTAGCATCTCCCTCGTAGTTGGCTAGAGCATCTGAAGCCATGCTCAAATCCCTACCTGATCGAAGCAACATGGTATTAGATTTTTTTCAACAAAAATTTGCAGACAAGTTGTGCAAAGATTAGACAAACAAGTAGGTGTTTAACGTTGTTTTGGGATTCCTTGTTGGATTATTTGGATTCAGTTAATCACAAATTCACTCAACGGGTAGGATCCTAGTTTCAGTTCAGTTTCTACCGTTATACTCTAAGTCTCTTCTTACAACGACATGAAAATCTGACCAGGACTTCGATTGGTACAACCAGCCCAATGAACAAGGAGGAATACCTTGATTTTGGGGACTTACGGAGGTCTTTAACGCCAACCACTCTAGTCTGATCGAGGGACCGACCCAATCAGAGAGAGGTGAAGACGTCAAGCAAGGTGTTTCTATGAGAAAAGGGGGGTGTTAGCCCCCGTGCGTATGACCTGTGGCCAACATGACCTTTAATGCTTAATATGTAATGTGTAGTAGAAATCATATCAGAAATCCAAGGATTGAAAAACAAAATAAAAATATGTTTGAATCGCGTCGCTATTCCTCGACGCTATTCAAAATAGAACTTTATTCTACTCGTAGATCCTCAGGCAGCAAACAGTAGAGAAATTTTGCCTGAAAGGCGTTGGGGTAGGGCAACGCGGTATGAAACGCGTCGTTGTTCCTATACACTTTTCAAGTCGCAGAATCAATAATTAAGAAGGAATTTCTGGGTTGATTCCCTCTCAAACTAATAGGGTAAAGTAGTAAATAATCAGCTCATACGAATCTTTTTTTTTTATTATTTTTAACATGATGATTTATCATGTAAACAACTAAAACATTCAATCAACCACACATTCTTCTTATCACAATCACAACACTTCAATCAATCAAACGGGGAGGATAAGATCTTACCACAAGGGTGTGCGCGTGGTGCACATGGGAATAACAATTAAACTAAAAACTCACCGATCAGTGAGGGCGTGTCCAAGGGATATAGGTGGTGCACTGTGGGTGCCCAATTGATAAAAGCAAGAATAAATATTTAAAAGATGGCGAGACCAAGTCCCACCGTGATCGCCAAAAAGCTGTGAGTGCTCAAATAGTGATGTGTGATTATCTTGAAAATTTTGTTGATTATGTGACAAATAAAACTATTAAAAACTATGTGATCGCTAGAAACTTTTGACTAAAAAGTTTCAAAAGACAAAGATTGATCGTTTACCTATTTTAGACATAGGAGATGTTGAAGTTATTGATTCTCCTCCTTCAGCCGACTGAAGAAAAAGAGTCATTCTAACTTTGTTCTTACTTTGAATGCTGATTGGGCTTTGAGGATCGTCCAGATTTCCTTGTTGATTCCTTCCTTTTGATCTTCTTTGTACCTTGCAAAGAGTAAAATAAAAGAGAAAGAACAATAAGAACTCAAATAGTGGTAATATCTATTCCAACAGTAATTCTAATCATGCAGCTCAACAAATGAACTCACTTGTTTGTGGCCTTTGAAACCCCTAAACAAGTGGATTGAAAAATAATGATAGTGTTGTGTGTGTTGCATAGAGTGATATGATAAAATTATGAACTAATATGATGAA
The DNA here is from genome assembly GCA_030544215.1 of Zantedeschia hybrid cultivar. Taxonomy (NCBI): domain Eukaryota; kingdom Viridiplantae; phylum Streptophyta; class Magnoliopsida; order Alismatales; family Araceae; genus Zantedeschia; species Zantedeschia hybrid cultivar. The sequence goes on along the minus strand of JARZZO010000011.1, from coordinate 38,809,580 downwards.
ATCAATAAAAACTATGAGAAACATGTGCAAAAATTGATTAAGAAATAAACTAAGTTGGATGGTCCCTGGGAAGCCTTGGTTCTTGAATGATCTTGAAGAAAGGACGAAGAAAAGATAAAGCTTGCTTCAAGACTCTTGGAAGTAGTAGCCGCGCCTCGATCCTTCAGCATTTGGACGTCGTCTATCTCTTAAATCACTCAAAATCTTTCACTAACTTTTCAAAAATTATCACTAACTTCCACCCTTCAAGGGTTTGGGTATTTATAGACTTAAGCTCGCGCATCCGCAGTTACCTACAGATTAATATGAAGGACTTTGAAGCCAATCCAACCAAAAAAATAGATAAACACAGCTTAATTCATAATTATTTGTAATTAACTAAAACGCGTTGCCCTAGTGAGACGTCTTTTAGGTTAATTAAGATACAGATAAATATCGGGAAGAAGAAACAGAAACACTTTAGGACACCTAAATGGCATCGTACTGTATAAACGTCTTTTAGTTTATTAATAAATTAATTAAAAATCAGATTAAAAATCAAAATAAGAATAAACTCTAAAAGGCGTCTTCACATATCGACGTCTTTTAGAATTTTTTATATTTGATTAAAAATCTGAGTTAAAATGAATTTCATTAATAAATTTAAATTATGTCTATCTTACCCGATATCATTTAGATAATTAATTCAAAAAAATAATAAAAATTAACTAATGATTAAATATTAGACCATTTTGAGACATTATTATATAACATGAAATTTACTCAAAATGATGTCAAAATTAGCGTGTCTACACTGCTTCTTTAGTCAATAGATTGTACTTGATGAATATGTCTTATGATAGTCTTCATATTGACAAAACTCTTAAGAAGAGCAAGTGTGAAGTGAATAGAGCCTACTTATAACATTCTAGACTTGGCCACATTTGGGGAAATAGACTTTAAGAAGTTGCATAAAGATGGATATTTAGATCCATTTGATTTTGAATCATATGTAACTTGTGAATCATGTTTGATGGGCAAAATGGCTAAATCTCTATTTGCTGAAAGTGGAGAAAGAGTCAAGGACATATTGGAACTAAGATATTCTTATGTATGTGGTGCTATGTCTACCCAGGCTAGTGGTGGCTTTTCCTACTTTGTTACATTCACTGATAATTTCTCAAGGTATGACTTTATGTACTTAATGAAGTACAAATCATAAGCCTTCGATAAATTCAAAAAATTTAAGGATGAAGTGGAGAAATAAACTGGAAAGAGTATCAAAACCATCTGATCAGATCGAGGTGGAGAATACTTAAGTATAGAGTTCACACAGTACCTAAAGGATAATGATATCCTCTCTAAGCTTATACCTCCTTATACACCGCAGATGAGTGGTATATCAGAAAGGAAGAATTACACATTAATGGAAATTGTGCGTTCAATGATGAGCATGTCTAGATTATCAATGTCCCTATAGGGATATGTACTTAGCTCTGTTATATATATCCTAAACATAGTACCAATAAAATATGTTGAATCCACTCCATATGATATACAAAGGAAGAAAATTAGACCATAAATATGTTAAGGTCTGGGGATGTCCAGCTCATATCAAAAGATATGATTCAGATAAACTGGAGATCAGAACTAACAAATGCAGATTTGTGGGGTATCCGAGGGAAATCTATGGTTACTAGTTTTATCATCTTAGCGAACAAAAGGTGTTTGTCGTCCAGAGAGTTGTCTTCTTAGAAGTAGATTATACTCTCCAAAAGGACAGTAAGAGTAAAGTAGTCTTGAAAGAAGTTCCAGACCCACAGACTGTTCCAGGTTCATCAGATAAACCGTCAGTTTCTGAACATGTTCAAACATGCACATAAAAACCTCATAGGTCTATTAGAGTGCCTAAACAACTCGAGAGATATGTAGGACATATCAGTGGGGGTGATTCTGAGACACTCTACGATGAGCATCATGATCCCATGATTTACTAGGAGGCCATGAGAGTTCAGAAGCCGGGAAATATCAAGAAGCCATAAACTCTAAAATTCAGCTTATGTGCACGAACCAAGTTTGAAATTTGGTAGACTTGCCTGAGGGTATATTACCTATTAGGTGCAAGTGGGTCTTTAAGAGAAAAATCAGTGTAGATGGACATATTGAGACTTATAAGGCAAAGTTGGTAGCGAAGGATTATCGTCAAAAACAAAATGTTGACTATGATAAGACCTTTTCACCAGTTGCCATGATTAAGTCCATTAGGGTGCTTCTCGTCACTACAGCATATCATGATTATGAGATCTATCAGATGAATGTGAAGACACCTTTTCTTAAAAGAAATCTTAAAGAAGAGTGTATATGATACAACTAGAAGGCTTCACTTCAAAAGAGTCTTCAAAAGGTCTATTTATGGACTGAAGCAAACTTCTCGAAGTTGGAACATAGAGTTTGATGAAGCAATCAAATTTTATGGCTTCATTAAGAATGAAGATGAGCTATTATGTATATAAGAAGATGAGTGAAAGTGCAATCACCTTCTTTGTCATTTATGTTTTAATGACATCCTACTCAGTGGGAATGATGTAGAAATGATGTCATCTGTAAAGGTATGGTTGTCTAAGAACTTCTCTATAAAAGATTTGGGAGAAGTATATTACGTATTAGAAATACAGATCTATAGAGATAGATCAAAGAAGATGCTTGCATTAACCCAATCCATGTACATAGACTCCATTGTCAAAAGGTTTGGCATGAAAATTTATAAGAGAGTTCTCATACTGATGAGATATAGAATTTATCTTTTTAAAGGGCAGTCACCTAAGACCCTTGAAGAGAGGGCATTAATGGATAAAATCCCCTTATACCTCAGCTATAGGTTCCATTATGTATGTCATGCTATGTATTAGGCCCGATGTAGCAGATGTTCTAAGTGTTACGAGCAAATATCAAGAAGATCTAGGTGATGAGCATTAAAAGACAGTAAAATATATTCTTAAGTACTTGAGAAGAACTAAAGATATGGTTCTAGTATATAGAGGAGGAGACTTCAAATTGCGAGGATATACTAACTCGAGATTTTAGTCTCATCCGCATGACAGCAAGTCCACATCTAGATTTGTATTCATGCTTAATGGGGAAGCAGTGAGCTAAAAAAATTTCAAGCAAGAAACCACTGTAGACTCGACAACTGAAGCTGAGTACATTGCTACAGCTGAAGCTGTCAAAGAAGCAGTCTAGATGAAGAAATTCATCAGCAACCTCAGTGTTGTGGAGAGTATCTCTGATCCCGTCCCACTGCTGTGTGACAATAATGGGGCAATAGCTCAAGGAAAAAGCCATAGTCTCATCAAAAGTCGAAGCACACTCTGAGGCGCTTTCATCTTATCAGAGAGAAAATCGCTCGAGGAGATGTTGTGTTGGAAAAGATTCCCTCAGCCGACAACATTCTAGATCTACTGATAAAACCATTGTTTCAAAATGTGCTTGAGCGTCACCTTCAGAATATGCGTATTCAATATAAAGGTGATTGGCTTTAGTCCAAGTGGGAGATTGTTAGTTTAGGTGGCCTGCAAGCCAATCAAATACTATGGATCATCTTGTTCAGTTATTAATTAAATTGGCTTATGTTCATTATGTCTAATTCGAGTTTAATTATCGTTTCGTGATGAAGTCCGTGAATATGTGCAATGGTCTTCGAATTATGATGAGATTATAATTATGGAACTAAAGACTTGTAAAAACATGTTCTTAATTGTTCCTAGTCGGACGATATTTGAGAAGAACATCAAATATCCGGTTAAACTAGTACAGGTCACTTCAGCTCACGTGATGAGGGTGACTGATCTTATAAGTCACTTGTGTGGAGACACTGTGTTGGACCTATAGGTGCTTATTGGCGAATGAGTTCACTAAACTGATCCGATCTTGAATCACTGGATGGTAATTTACCTAAGTGTTAACTAGCTTGATTCATTATTACGGTTGCGTGGTTGGTCCTTGGACCTAAGACACCAAGGACAACTTGTTGGTAGATTTTTGATCTTTGACCTTCACTAACAAATCTCTAACTATGGGATCTCAATAAGTTAAGTGATCGAGTTCAGAGAAATATCCTCAAAAGTGATTGTGTGGTCAATATGGGATCATCCGCTCTCGGTGAAAGGAGAGAAAATATTCCGGGAATTATGCGCTTAAGTCTCTGGCCAAGGCGGACACTTATCAAATAAAGAGTTATCTTATATTATTTAGCGGCACCCGATTCAAGTAAATCAACTAGATAGGATTTAACAGTTCACCATATCCTAGGTCAAGTCGGGAACATTGTACGGATCCAAGTGGTAGCCAATGACGGAAAGGTTCCATGAGTGGGTTGAAGAACCACAATACCTTCCAGGTTCGCATAGTATTGCTTGGCACCTAACGCGATAGGAGGTCCGTCCGAATTTAATGTACGACATTAAATTTGGCTAATTAATTAATATATAGATATTAATTAATTTAGTGAGTCAATAAAGAATTACTAGGCTTAATAGGCCCCTAACTGGACTGGTACTTGGGACTAGAGGGTTACACGCAAAAGATCTTCAGTTGATGGGTCAAAAAATAGGTTCTACATTAAATTTGGGTTTTTGTGAAAAATCGCATACACCTTAATATAAAAGTATGCTATTAGGTTAAAGGCCAGGCACTCTGACCTAGTGCAGTCGCCCCCTCTCTCTCCTCTCTCTGGCCGTCCTACACGCAAGGGCACCCCCCCTTCCGGCATCTGCATCGTCTCTCGCTTGCACTGCTTCCCTCCGACAGGAATTCATCTCCGCATGTCACGAAGATTATAGGAAGCCAGATGGGATCCATGGACTCTACGTCGAGCAAGGAAGTAAGGACGATCCGTCATGGGGAAGATCACGTGGATACCACTAAAGGCCGGGCACCTGCGTGGCTTACGACATCGCACCGACGGAACCATTCGGACGCTGATTCGAATCCGCACAAAATGAAATCTGTTCACCGTAATTTTAGTTTTATTATTCAAAACAGCATGGGATAGATTAAATTTTATTTTCCGTTGCATTCTTCTATCTCGACAGGAGATCCTAACACTTCTTCCTAATATAGAGGTGATCGACACGGTCTACCATACAAAGCCTCATACGGTGACATACCAATATTAGCATGATAATTGTTATTATAAGAAAATTCAACCAACTTCAAATAATCATCCCAGATACCTTTACATTCAATGCTACATGCTCTTAGCATATCCTTAAATGTCTGAATCATTCTCTCTGATTTTCCATCCATCTGTAGGTGGAAAGTCGAACTAAACTTCAATTATGTATCCAAAGCTTCCTGTAGACTCTTTCATAACCTTACTATAAAACGAGCATCACGATATGAGATAATGTATATTAGAACTACATGCAACCTCACAATCTCTTCAATGTACATCTGAGTCAACTCCTCCAAAGAAGTCTTCTTATGCATAGCTAGGAAATGAGTAGACTTAGTCAATCTATCTAAGATCAACTAAATAGAATCATGCTTCTTCCTAGTCAATGGCAATCATGTCATAAAGTTCATAGTAATATGCTCCCATTTCCATTCTAGAAAATCCATAACTTGCATCGGTCCACCTGGCCTTTGATGTTCAACCTTCACCTGCTGATAAGTAAGATACTTGAAAACAAATTCCACAATATCCTTCTTCATGCCAGACCACCAAAAATTTCTCTTCATGTCCTTATACATCTTAGTACTCCATGGGTGAATAGAAAACTGGGATTTGTGAGTCTCATTCAACATTCCCTTCACAGCTCCTCATCTTGTAGAATACACAATCTACCTTGAAATCTGATAACTCCATCATCACTCTGAGAAATATCGGCCTTACCAATTAATTCTTAGGATCTTGCTTTTGAACTTCCATAACTCTCTCCACAATCACAAGTCTCACAACCAACTAAGTTAGAACACCATTCTCATCTTTAACTTCTAGTTTACAACAACAGCATCTTCCAATCTCTATGTAAAGACAAAGCCATAAGTTTCCTGCTTAAAGCATCAACAACCACATTAGCCTTACTAGGATGATAATTCAGTACAAATTCATAATCCTTCAGAAATTCAACCTATCTTCTCTGTCTCAAATTAAGTTCGTTTTTAGAGAAAATGTATTTCAGGCTCTGATAATCAGTAAAAATCTCAAACCACATCCCATAGAGATAGTGTCTCCAAATCATCAAGGCATGAACAACAACAACTAATTCCAAATTATGTGTGGGGTAATTCTTCTCATGATCCTTCAAATGGCATGAAGCGTAAATTATAACCTTCAGCACACAATCCAAACCTTTCTGGGAGGCATCCATATAAATAAAAAAATCATCTGACCCACTAGTCAAAGTCAAAACTGGGGTAGTGGAAAGTTTTGTCTTCAACTCTTGGAAACTCCGTTCACATTCTTCAGACCATATGAACTTGACACCCTTCTTGGTAAGCTTGATCATCGGAGGAGCAATAGATAAAAGTTCCTCAATGAAGTACCTATCGTAGCCTGCCAAACCCAGAAAACTCAGAATCTCTAAAGCATTCTTAGACATCTCCCAAGAACGCATGGCCTCAACCTTAGCCGGATCTACATATACATCATCTTTAAAAGTCACATGACCAAGAAAAGAAACTCGTTCTAACTACAACTCGCACTTGGTAAATTTAGCATACAACTTATTCTGCCTCAATAGCTCTAAAATAATCCACAAATGCTCCTTGTGTGCCTCAATACTCGGAGAGTAAACCAGCACATCATCAATGAATACTACCACAAACTAGTCCAAATACGGCCGAAATACCTTATTCATCAGATCTATAAAAGCAACAGGGGCATTTGTCAGTCCAAAAGGCATGACCACAAACTAGTCCAAAAACGGTTGAAAAACCTTATTCATCAGATCCATAAAAGCAGCAAAGGCATTTGTCAGTCCAAAAGACATGACCACAAACTCATAATGCCCATATTTGGTCTGAAAAGCAATCTTAGGTATATCCTCATTCTTGATCTGCAACTGATGGTATCCTGACCAAAGATCAATCTTGGAAGAGACTTTGGCCGATTGCAGTTGATCAAACAAATCATCAATCATGTGTAAAATTATTTTTATTTCTCAGTTTGGCATATATTTTATTTTTGTTCTTCAAAGAACTATGGAGAAAAAGCTTTGTACATATAAGAAATTGTTAAAAGGGGGGCCTGAGGCCCCTGCTTTCCCCACCCCAACCATCTCTGTCACTGCCCCTAGGAACACCCCAAGGCTACCCTACTGCTTGCTTTTGAACCTCTACGTTTCTCCTCCCAGGACGATCCCATCCAATGATCAAATCGACTTCATTGATCAGTCCAAAAGGAATGACCACAAACTGGTCCAAATACGGCTAAAACACCTTATTCATCATATCCATAAAAGCAGCAGGAGCATTTGTCAGTCCAAAAGGCATGACCACAAACTCATAATGTCCATATCTGGTCTAAAAAGCAATCTTAGGTATATCCTCATTCTTGATCTGCAACTAATGGTATCCTGACCAAAGATCAATCTTAGAAAAGACTTTGGTCGATTGCAGTTGATCAAACAAATCATCAATCATGTGTAAAATTATTTTTATTTCTCAATTGGGCATATATTTTATTTTTGTTCTTCAAAGAACTATGGAGAAAAAGCTTTGTACATATAAACAATTGTTAAAACGGGGGCCCAAGGCCCCTGCTTCCCCACCCCAACCATCTCTGTCACTGCCCCTAGGAACACCCCAGGGCTACCCTACTGCTTGCTTTAGAACCTCTAGGTTTCTCCTCCCAAGACGATCCCATCCAATGATCAAATCGGCTTCATTGATCAGTCCAAAAGGCATGACCACAAACTGGTCCAAATATGGCTAAAACACCTTATTCATTAGATCCATAAAAGCAGCAGGAGCATTTGTCAGTCCAAAAGGCATGACCACAAACTCATAATGTCTATATCTGGTCTAAAAAGCAATCTTAGGTATATCCTCATTCTTGATCTGCAACTGATGGTACCCTGACCAAAGATCAATCTTAGAAGAGACTTTGGCCGATTGCAGTTGATCAAACAAATCATCAATCATGTGTAAAACTATTTTTATTTCTCAGTTGGGCATATATTTTATTTTTGTTCTTCAAAGAACTATGGAGAAAAAGCTTTGTACATATAAACAATTGTTAAAAGGGGGGCCCAAGGCCCCTGCTTTCCCACCCCAACCATCTTTGTCACTGCCCCTAGGAACACCCCAGGGCTACCCTACTGCTTGCTTTAGAACCTCTAGGTTTCTCCTCCCAGGTTGATCCCATCCAATGATCAAATCGACTTCATTGATCAGTCCAAAAGGCATGACCACAAACTGGTCCAAATACGGCTAAAACCCCTTATTCATCAGATCCATAAAAGCAGCAGAGGCATTTGTCAGTTCAAAAGGCATGACCACAAACTCATAATGCCCGTATCTGGTCTGAAAAACAATCTTAGGTATATCCTCATTCTTGATCTGCAACTGATGGTATCCTGACCAAAGATCAATTTTGGAAAAGACCTTGGCCGATTGTAGTTGATCAAACAATCATCAATAAAATTATTTTTATTTCTCAGTTGGGCATATATTTTCTTTTTATTCTTCAAAGAACTATGGAGAAAAAGCTTTGTACACATAAGCAATTGTTAAAAGGGGGGCCCAAGGCCCCTGCTTTCCCCACCCCAACCATCTCTGTCATTGCCCCTAGGAACACCCCAGGGCTACCCTACTGTTTGCTTTTGAACCTCTAGGTTTCTCCTCCCAAGACAATCCCATCCGATGATCAAATCGACTTCATTGATCATGGCCATCCAGTCGTTACCAATTTTCAACCCCACCCACACGCATGTCACACGCGTACGTGCACATAGTGTTTAAAAGAAAAAAAAAAAAATATATATATATATATATATATATATATAGAGAGAGAGAGAGGAAACTCTAATCAGTAATGTTATACAAACTTAAAATAAGTAAAGAAAAATATATAACAAACTCTTAACGGGTAAAGGTATACTCTTACTACTACTGCAGCGTTCAACGCAGCAGCGCCTCATCCGATCTTGAATAACTTCAATATTGTACCGTTAAGTCACATATAAAAGTCTAATCACATAAATTATCTGATCTATGAAGGTATGCTCTTACTACTACCTCATTACTGTGCGGTCAAGTCGCATGTATATTTACGTGTGTATGGAGAGAGAGAATTACTTTAAAAAAAAGAGAGAATGAGAAAGAGAGAAGTACAACGTTGTTGGCTGTAGGAAGCCAGTTGATTCAGACTCTGTCACCACATGAAAGGACGTGGCAGTATAACAAGTACAACAACGTTAATAGGAAAAAGCAACGGTGGGGTATCATCCGGGATCTTCCTCCGGCGGGGGAGGCCCAAATGACCAAACCACCACTAACGACTGACCTCTTGCTGCTCCTCACCTCCTTAGCCGAAGAAGTCAAACACAGCCTACCCAAGTCGAGACCTTCCCTCACGTGTACCTTCCAGGGATCGCCAACTTCCCCTCCAGCAGCAGGAGCAGCGTGTTAATGGAGTCCCTCACCATTGCCGACCCACAGACCCAGTCGGCTATGGAAGCTATAAGATCACGGGTGAAGGGAGAGACCCCATGTCTCGCCCTCCCACTAAACACTTGTGGTGTTCCTACTGCGCTGCAAGGACTCGGTCCTCACCACGGCGAGCTTGTTCTCCTTTCCAACACTATCTCTAGATATGGGAGAAGAAGCAGTGGTACTTGACATAGAAATGGTGGAGGGGGAGGAAAACAGTGGAAGAGAAGAAGAGAGAAGCCGTCGGGAAGAAGAAGCGGGGGATGCAGAGATGATGGCAGAGGAAGCCGAGGCGGCGCCGCCATCGACCAAGCCCTTCAACAGGCTCGACTCCCTGGACAAAGATGCCCACAAGGTCTTGGGAATGCCTAAGAACGCCTCAAAGGTGAAGAGGAAAATCCAGAAGAGGAAACAACAACCAGCTCGCTCTCTCTCTCTCTCTCTCTCTCTCTCTCTCTCTCTCTCGTATGTACGAATGATTCGTGCTACCTGCTCGTGCTTCCCTCAGTTTTCGTTCCAACTGACCTGATGTCTGTCTTCTTGTTGTTCTCCAAACTCTTCTCCTGCTCATGCTACTGTTTCTTCTGCCAACCATGTAGGTCCTATCCATAGCCGCCACGCTGCAACTGGCCTTCCAGAGCATAGGAGTGGTATACGGGGACATCGGGACCTCTCCACTCTACGTGTTCTCCAGCACCTTCCCGGACAGGGTACCCAGCCATGGCGACATCGTCGGGGCTCTCTCCCTCATCCTCTACTCCCTCACGCTCTTCCCTCTCGTCAAGTATGTCTTCATCGTGCTGTGGGCCAACGACAATGGCGACGGTAAACCTCACATCCTCTCGGACCTCCATATTACGCACTTGGCAGTAAAAAAATTAAAAAAAGAGCGAGACAAGCAAAAGAAACAGCGCCAGATGACCAAAGCTCATGGGGGAGGAGATCAGTACACGTTTGAACTAAAGTTCAGTAACATTGAGAGGGAGAGATGAGTCAAACATTGTAAAAAATCTCACATAATCTCTAAAATTGGTAAGTACTTGTACTCTCCCCCTCTTAATATTAGTGGACTCCAATCCAAACATATACCGAAAAAATCTCTTCTCAAATTCATGACTCAAAAGGAATAAATCTAACCTTTCTTGCCATAAGCAAGAAAACTCATGGACGTTTATGTTCTTGCCTTGGGTGCAGGTGGCACCTTCGCCATGTACTCGCTGATATGTAGGCATTCCAAGGTGAGCGCCATCCCGAACCTGCAGGCGGAGGACATGGAGCTGTTCGCCTACAAGCTGAAGGTGCCCAGCAGGCACCTCGCGAGAGCCGAGAAGATCAAGCGGGCTCTGGAGGGCAGCCCCTGCGCCAAGACCTGCCTCCTCTCCGTCGCCCTCCTCGGCACTTGCATGGTCATCGGCGACGGCATCCTCACTCCCTGCATGTCGGGTGTGTATATACTCATATATACAGTAGAAGAGCCGCCGCACGCCCCATCCTTTCTTCTTCTTTTCTCCATCTTTTCTACTGTCCAAGGTCTCCACTTCCCCTGAACAAGCCTTCTGGTTTCTCGTTTTTCATGCAGTTCTGTCAGCAATGGATGGAGTGAGGAAAATAGATGCGTCACTAAGCAGAGGTACCCCAAAAAAACAAAAAGAAAACACCTTTCTGACCACCTCTGCGTGGGTTTTTAGCCTGTAGTTGCTTTCCCAAATCCTGTGTTTGCTCCGATTACTAGTAAGCTGAGTCCTCCACGCCTCTCGCTGCAGATGTGGTGGTGATGATCTCCGTGGCGATTCTGGTGGTTCTGTTCTCAATCCAGAGGTTTGGGACCGACAAGGTGGGCTACACATTTGCTCCGGCGATTCTGGTGTGGTACGGATTCATAGGAATCGTTGGCGTCTCCAACCTGGTCCGCCACGACGCCACCGTGCTCAAGGCCTTCAACCCTGCCTACGCCTTCCTCTATTTCAAGCAGGACCTCAAGCGGGCTTGGATTTCCCTGGGAGGAGTTGTCCTCTGCATGACAGGCACATAACCTTGTTCCATATTTGTTTCCTCTGTGTACCATTACATATATTTCAGTGTTCCCTAACGATATTAGTGACTTTGGTTCTTGTTTAATGGGTTAGGAACGGAGGCCATGTTTGCTGACCTAGGCCACTTCTCAGTCAGATCAATCCAGGTTTGCCTTCTCTTCACTCTTGCTGCTTCTTTGCTGTCATCAGATGCAGACTTTTGAATGTGTAGCTGAACTGTTGCTCCCTCTTGATCCTCCAGATTGCATTCACCGGGTTGGTCTACCCATGCCTCATCTGTGCGTATGCCGGCCAAGCCGCCTACCTCTCCAAGTTCCCCAGCGATGTGGACGACGTCTTCTACAAATCTGCACCAGGTAAGGCCCTTCCGCCGAGCTTATTGTAATCTCCAGCAAGTTCAATGGCCATTTTGAGGAAGTCCTCTTGGAAGAAAGGAGATACGTCTAATGAAAAAACGAGCATGAACAGTGGAACTTCCCCCTCTATACATTGAGACTTCTCAATCCCCATCTTCCCCAGTTTCACCTGCTCTCATGTGTACACTACATGTGTGTTTCCCTGCCAATAGAACCTGTATATTGGCCAATGTTCGCCGTCGCCGTCACGGCTTCGATCATAGCAAGCCAGGCTATGATCTCGGCCACATTCGCAATCGTGAAACAGTCGATGGCACTGGGCTGCTTCCCTCGAGTCCGGATCGTCCACACCTCTCACAAGCATGAAGGCCAAGTCTACATCCCGGAGATCAACTTACTGCTCATGGTGGCCTGCGTGATGGTCACCGCCTCCTTCAGGGAGACCACCAAGATTGGGAACGCATATGGTATATTGCACACTGCTTGCCTTCACTGCAAAGCGCAAATTGGATGATCCAACTTGGGATTAACCCCATGATCTTCCTTGTGCTCTGTGCAGGTATCGCTGTTGTCACGGTGATGATCGTAACGTCCTCGCTGCTCACTCTGATAATGCTTATGATATGGGAGACTAGTATGATCCTCATCATCATCTTCGTCCTCATCTTCGGCTCCTTTGAACTCCTCTACTTCTCTTCCGTGCTCTACAAGTTCGACAAGGGGGGCTACCTCCCCCTCACATTCGCTGCAGTCCTCTTCTTCGTCATGTATGTGTGGCACTATGTGCAGACCAAGCGGCATGCCTATGAAGTGGACCAGAAGGTGTCCAAGCAGTACCTGAACAGCCTCGGCTCCAACCTTGGCATCTCCCGTGTCCCTGGAGTCGGGCTGCTCTACACCGAGCTCACACAGGGGGTCCCCGCCCTCTTCCGACACTTCCTTACCAACCTTCCAGCCATACACTCAGTCCTAGTGTTCGTCTCCGTCAAGTACCTCCCTGTTAACAGAGTCCCCGGCGATGAACGCTTCCTACTGCGGAGGGTGGGGCCAAAGGACTACAAGATGTACAGGTGCATAGTCAGGTACGGGTATCGCGACCAACGGATAAGCAGTGAGGAGTTCGAAGGCCTGCTCATGGAACAGCTCAAATCTTTCATCAGGATGGAGGCTTGGGAGGTGGACGACATCGAAAGAAGGGAAGAAGATGCAGAGGAAGAGATAAGGTTCCTGGAAAGGTCACGAGGTGCGGGAGTGGTGTACCTGCTGGGCCACACGGAGGTAAGAGCAAGCAAGGATTCTTTCCTGCTGAAGAGAGTGGTTGTGGATTATGTGTACGACTTCCTGAGGAGGAATTTCAGACAGGGGTTTGTGGATCTGCAGATACCAAACAAGAATTTGCTGCAAGTAGGCATGAACTACTATATCTGATAATCAAACCTCCAAAACATGGTTTACTTGTAGATATCCACAGTAAAACTTTATGTACAATGCAAACACTGAAAACGTTGAAACTGCTGCGACAAAGACACAACAGCATTGACAAGGCAAAATTAGTTTACTGCACTACTTAGTAGAACGGCTCTACAGATACGGTTTTGCTTCCTTTCTGATATAAAAATGTATATTTATGAACCTTACAAATTTGGGAAGCAAGCTTAGTGTGGAAAAGATAATATTACACTTGCATTTGTGGACGATCTAAAAAATGAGGAAATTACACTATCGCTGCTGAATGTTAACATTTAAGTCGTTGAATCTCCGCCTTTCGGTATCAACTCTGTTCGGACTCTCTTACCATAAAGTAATCAGTCACAGGTATTGACTAGACGTATGGAAATGCAAGCACCTGTCTGCTGGGAAATCAACTTATCAGGTCACCAAGCCTCCAATATGGAACTACCACACCATGGCCACTAGCAGATTTAGCAGATGAGTGAATTCGTGAATAATACGTGGTCCCACGAAGGAGAATGCAAAGACAAGCTTTCCCACTTGCCCTTTGAAGAGTTTTTGAACCTCTTTGCACCTACAAGACGTCCAGAATCATCTCTCGGTAGTCCCCGTGGCATGGCACTCATGAATTAGAATGCTATTTCTTCAAGAATTTGAAGAGTTTTCTCACGAACCTGAGAGGAAGGAGAAGAAATTAAAGAAGTGCACAGATGAGCTCTAATAATAGAAATAAATGGTAATTACCCATTCCAGATGTTGGGCTGTCATTCCCAAGACGTTGCCAGAATAAACCCCTCCAAGTACCTGACAGGCAAGCAAAGAGACATAATAATTGCATATTTAATCATGAAAAACACAATGAGAATTCAACTTCTTCACTGCAAAAAGTTAAGCAGCCACTTCACTGCATCATCAAATTGAGGGCAACAAAAAGGACTTTGGTGCTATAATTTTCATGGTTAAAAATTAAAACTCCTGGAGATTTAATATCACCTGATGGCAGGACATTTAATACTTTGTGCAACTTTCATTAAGTTTTAGATTTGAGCGTGATTTACCTAGGCCAAGGTGGCCTTAGATATGAGTCATTGGTGGCGGAGTGACGGTAGGCTGGGAGGTGTAACTCATGGAACTTCTCTAGCTGGGGAAATGGGGGGCCACTGCAGAGTATGGGAAGGACAGTTTTTGTGGAGACAAGGCAAGAGCAGGCAGGCTCAATGCCCTTCCAAATGCTGAGGCTCTGCAAGATAAATCATGAGGACATGGCAGGAGGTGTCACTTTCCTTTTAAGACGTGGGAGGAGTTGTCACTTGCCTTGATCTAATAGGAAACAAGGGAGTAGAAACAGTGGTAACAGCAGTACAGAAATAAGTCAGGGGAATGAGATAGGAGCTCACCACTGGAGAATCCTGCAGCTGTGATAACTCTGGCTAACAATGGCGAACATTACCCTGCTGATAAAAAGAGATTGCCAATGGCAGCCAAGTCTAACAGGTTGAGGCAACGGCATGCAAGGTGTAGGCTTGAGAGTGGCGGGCTAACAGTTTTCCCAGAAGATGTGGCTGTTCAATTCTTCTATTAAACGGCTCTTAAATTCTTCTACTAAAGCATGTTACACGTATGGAAGCAGCAAGGGAAGCAGCACTACCAATAGGGGGAAGGGTGGAGGCTGGTGAAGGAAGATCTCCACTGCAGAATGAGATTTGGTTTCAGGTAGTTTTCAAGAAGATCAAAGCCCCTGAAATGTTGGCTGATTTCAGTTGGCTAATTCCTCCATAACCCAAAATGTAGGGAATTCTCGAAAACAAAGGTTCCCCACATCCAGGTAGTATTCCAAGGTTCAGAGTTCAAATCTCCCTTAAAGCACTGTAGAGGGACTGTACAAATGTGGGTAATTTGGCAAAATGCAGATGATATCTACAATAAGCTTCCGTTATTATCATTTCATTATTGTTAGAAGCTATAACCAACAATTTTTTTAAATGTTGCTAAAGCAGTTCCTGTCAACTTCTGGTGAATGAAATTTGCGCAATGAAGTTCAAATAAGGACTAACGGACCAAGGTATCCTATCAATTGCAATTTCACTGCAAGAAAATTGTTTCTCAGAATTTAAGGAATGTAGACAAGGATGTTACTAAATACCTTTGAAATAGTCTCCAGAAACATTCCAGGACGAACAGGACGTGGCTTACGGCCTGTGACACTTCCCTGGGGAAATGAAGAAAAGTCAACATTATGCCACTCAACCACATCCTCTGCAGTACATAAAACAGACTTCGCAATCAGAACTAAGCAGTTACTCACCCTTCCTGCAATTCCACCAGATGCAGATCGTTTGTTCTTAGAATCTTCATCATCGTTGTCCAAGATTTCAGCACCTTCATCTTTTCCTAGCATAACATTCTTGATCATTGCTTGGACAGTTTGACCAGGTCTTAACGCAACTAACTTGGCTAAGAAGTTCACCTGCACTCAAGATCACATGAATTCACACAACACTATCTTAGTACTAGGGAAAACTAGATAGACATAAGTATCTGATCTACAGTAGTGTCCTCATTCAACTTGCGGCCGATAGTTGCACCGAAGAAGATCACATATTCCTATAGAAAATTTTACTTTCCCTTTGTTTGCACTCTTCTTAAGTCTAATGGAAACCTGTGAGGTTGTTCCATAGTTGGGTGCTTAAACTATAACTGAAGTACTATATCAAGTAACCATTCTTACAAGATTTTTTTTTTTTTGAGAGTTTTTTACTTTTGGTTCTTTTAATCATTCAATATTCCTTATAATTCCCTGCAATCTTCATATTTCCTTGAAACCCTCCGCAATCTGTAAACCCTCCTTGAAAGCTCCATCCAGAGGGGCTTTTTAGGGAGGGTTGAGGGGTTTTAAGGGATATTTTAAATAATTGTAGGGACTAAAAGTCCATCCAAAGGGCTTTTTAGGGAGGGTTGAGGGGCCTTTAGGCACAGTTCAAATAATTGTAGGGACTAATAAGGAATATAAAGATCGGAATGACTAATAATGAATATTGAATGATTGTAAGGACTGAAAGTAAAAAAAAAAAAAACCTATTTTCCAAAGACCACAATTCATTAATAAAAAAAAGAGCAAATACAGAGAAAAACTAAGAAATGAAAAGAGGACAGAATAGGTGTACCAAGATGGTAGAATACAAACCACACAAAAGAGCCTGATTCCCAAAAAACTAGAGATGTCAGTGGCTGGGCCAGCCTGTGGACTTTAGGGCCAGGCTAGCCATGGGCCAGAAGTCGGACCAGATTTTCATGCCCGTGGGCCAGAAGTCGGGCCAGATTTTCATGCCCGTGGGCCATAATTGGCCCAAGGCCAAGAAGACAATGGGCTTTTCTTGGAGGGGCTCAGGGCCAAGCCCGCTGCTTTTCAGATCATCAACTTATGAGGCTCGTCCTCCCTCTCTCTGCAGCGCAGGCCAGACTCCAAAGCATGAAAGACAATGCACTGTCATCCTCCACGTCATCTTGCCAGTCCAACTTCTGTTAGCCAGGCATGGTGATGGGGATCCAGGAACGGCTGGAATGGAGTCAAAGGCCCAATGTGCAGTTTAGTTGGCCCATTAGGGGTCCATTTGGAGTCTTTTAATTTACATGTAATTTTTCCGTGTTTTTTTAGTTATTTTCGGAGTCCTAGGGGTAATTTAGTAATTTTCCTAATAGGGTTTCTTTGAAGAGTCTATATATTGTCATGTACCCCCTCGTGGGAGAAATGGAAGAAGAATTTTGAAATGAAGAGCCGCCGCTGCGTGTTTTCTCCCGAGACGGGACGGGAACCCTAGTCTTCTTCTCCTCCAACCCCTCTCTTCTATCTACTTCCGATCTACCCCCCCTCCTGTCCCGCATCACATGGTAGGATCTGCAACTCTCAAGGCCTCTTTTTGCTTTGGCTTTTGGGCTATCATGTTTGTTTCTTAGGGAGATCAAATTTAAGAGTCATATAATTACCTCTTACTTTTTCCTAGGAAGGTAACCTTTAAGGATCCATGGCCACATTTAAGGAGCCTTAAATCTTCTTAAGAAGTGAAACAACTTGTAAGTAGTGATGATATGGCTTTATGCATTTCCTTTCTCCTTGTTATCTGACCATGAAGACATTCATATGCTGCCATGAAGGGTCCAGAACGTATATTCCATGAATAAATGTAGACTGATTATGGTCGACTAAATCACCAATAACCGTTTTGAGCCTACCTAAAGCCTTCATAATAATCTTTTAGGAGCAATTTAGCAAGCTGATATGGCAATACGCATTTACATTCTCAGCATTCTATTTTTGAAGATAAGCACCATGTGTAGAATTAAAGGCTTTTTTATGCTCCATGCACTGTTTCTGAAATTCTGTGAGAGCTGCCACAAAATCCCCTTTAATCACCTCCCAAAATTGTTGATAAAATTCTATGGAGAATCCAGCCAGCCAGGTACTTGTTTTCATCCATAGATAAGATGGCTTTAATCTGCTCCTCAGTCAGTGGTTGGTTAGGGTCATTAGCTGCTGCAGAAGATGGCTGCTTAAGTAAACTGAAATCTATTGTTGGCCTCCAAACTTCATCCTCTTTGAATAAATTCTCATAATATTTAACCACATCTGTTCCAATGCCCATCTTTCTTCCACAAAAATTTCATTCCCAACTTTAATGGAATGTATCAAAATGTTCCATTTCTTTCACTAGCAAGAGCATGAAAGTAGGACGTATCTCTATCTCCTTCAACCATGTTTCTTCAGCCTTTTGCTTCCATTTCGGCTCCTCTCTGAAAGCCCACTATTTTTTGGCCTCACCCCATTGAACTCTTTCTTCATTTGTCAGCTTGTCTTGACCATTCTTCAGCTCAAACTCCTGTATCTGCTGTAGAAGTTGGTGTCCGGTTACGAGTTTTAAGACCCTGTAGCCTCCCAGAAGTTTATCTTGACCAACTACTTTATATCGTATAAAGGAAGGCTGATATTCAGGTATGGCAGCCAGTCAGAAAACCTTTTTTGCCAAACCTTTAAATCTTTACTTGGATCTAGCCCACTGAAAATTAATGGGATAAACCTTATAATGCTAGCATTGATGCTTATAGAAACCGGTCTCACTTTCCAAAGGATATGATTCATTGATCAAATCTGATAGAAGATAAAGGAGCTTCAATGTAACAATACAAAGATGTGTTTAATTATTAATGAAAAGGTATTAGTGAAAAGAGGGTGCTGACAAGATGTGTTTAATTATTAATGTCTATAAACTATATACAACAAGTTGTGAAGTTATTGAACCTGCACCAAGCAAATAAGCCAAGATACTGGGGCAGACTACAAAATCAGGCCAACAAAACGTAGTCACCAATTCTTGGTTGGTATCCCAAAGCAAGCTACTATCCCTTTTTTCTTTTTTTTTCCTGAGACACGAGGACCCACCGATCTGCCTCATTCTTTTACCCCCAAACATAAATAAAAATCAGCCAAAAAAAATGCTGCTAAATCTCATTATTCATGTATCGATTTATTCCTGACAGCCCTAACAAGATCCCTCTCTCACTCTCCTCCCTTCCCAGTTCCCATACTGAGGTTTTCTCACCTATCACTTCTCATTACCAGAATTCTTCTTTAGCCTTCTTTCCTACAATTCTACTGCATTAATTCCTTTATGTTGCCTCTTTGTTCTTCACATCTCATTAACGAGAAGAAATTTACATAGCATCTTTCTAACTTCAAATTCTATGCTTGGTCAATTTGCAGGGAAAAAAAAAGGCATCAAATTCACAAGATGAGAAAATGAAGGAAAAAAAATAGTGTTCATCATTATTGTTTTTAGGCATATTTAACAGCCTTTCTCAATATCATAAAAATTGCAACGTTATTATTCTCTTTTTTTTTTACCTTGGTCACCCATAGTTGACTAAGAAACATTAATTTTGTTTTCACATCTGTGATTATTTAACACTATCTTTCTTTTGAGTTGCAAGAAATAACACAATCCAGATATCATAGATTAGAAGAACGGAAAGATGGAAAGCCAAACCGCTCTCTGCCAGAGAAGACGGATTCTTTCAAATAGGGGTGTTCATTATTCGGTTCGAACCGAAAAACCAAACCGAACCAAACCGAAATTTCGGTTTGGTTCGGTTAAAAAGATATTTCGGTTTGGTTCGGTTTTCAAAAGTCCTAACCCGTAAAAACCGAACCGAACTGTTCAGACCGAGTTGTTGTCATTTTTTTATGATGTGAAGACGTTTATTTGGGCCAAGGCCTGCTCTGTCCCCTACTGGACTTCATCGGCTGGGGCTGGACATGGTGGGAACATTTATAGTTACGTTCTGAACCAGTTTCTTTACCTTCCCAATGTTTAAACATCCACATGCCACTACTGACAGTACCCAACACCAAGTGTAAAAGCAAGCACGTTCCACAGATGCGTTGGATGTCGTGCAAGAGGTTGTTGGGTGTTGGGGGGCATCACGTGAACTGCTTTTTCCTTTCATGCGTTGTGCAGCAGTGGGTGGGCTGGTTATGTTTAGTACAAGATCGGAGAAATTGAAAACTGAAGACCTCGTAAACAGTATAAAAGAAACCCTTACCCGTTTTTTTTTGTTCTCTAGGCGCTAGGTGCTACTTACAGTGGCTGGCGGTTTAAATCGGTTTAAACCGAACCAAACCGAATTTGTTCGGTTTGGTTTGGTTCAGTTCCTGTGAGTCACTCGGGTTGGTTCGGGTTGAAGACTTTTCTTGAAAAACCGGACCGAACCGAACCGTGAACACCCCTACTTTCAAACTCAGTTTTGTCCTCCTTAGCCGACTATCATCTTTCAATATTCAAAATACCGAAGGCTACTAAGAGGATGATTGAAGCAAAGAGGAGCCCTTTCTTTTGGGAAGGAGGTAAGAGAGAAAGGAAAGGCCTTCGTCTTGTAGCATGGGATCAAGTTTGTAGAAATAAAGGACGAGGGGCTGGTTTAATGAAAATTGGTCTATTGGCAAAGTGGCTGTGGAGATTAGGAGAAGTGGATTCTCTATGGACAAGAATTATAAAGAGAACTTATTATCACAATACTTATAGATGGTGTCGTAAACCATCCAGGAGTTCCAATCTGTCCTACATCTGGAGAAATATTGCATGGTGACAGCATACTTAACCCAGCAGTCGGACGTCACGTGAGGAATGGGAAATTGGTGAGTTTTTGGAAGGAGAAATGGAGTTCAGATCTTCCTTTGACTATACAGTTTCCTATTGTATCTAATAGTTGAAGAGAAAGGAGGTTTCAGTGGCTCATGTACTCTCTTATTAGAATACTTCTCAGTGGAATATTAAGCTCAGGACGAATCCAACAGAAACAGAAATGAAGGAATTGTTGGGTTTTCTCAAGCTGGTTACTGGAACCCAATTGCACAGGGATCAAGAAGCCAGTCAGGGTTGGGTTTGGCATACTAAAGGAACATTTTCACCTAATATCCTAACTAAAGTACTTCATGATGGAGGTATTAGGGTGCAGTGGAGAGATTTAGTCTGGTCAAAGTATTTGCCCAACAAAAATCAAGATTTTTCTCTAGAGAGTGGCTTTGGGAAGGCTTTCAACCAGTCAAAGCCTCAAGAAAATTTCATCTAAAATTCCAATTTGTATTTTCTGTGGATTATATGAGGAAAATCTTGATCATCTTGCCTGCCAGTGCAGTATAATTAGTCTCCAATGGAAGATTCTTCACAAAGTCCATGTTCAGTGGGAACAACTGAGGAATGTCTTACATTTGATGCAAAGGCGGCCTGTTAGGTGTCCAATGTTTTCAGAAAGAGAGGTGTGGTTTATATTCCTACCAGCGATGCTGTGTGTGATCCAGTTCGCAAGCAGTAGAAGAAGATTTAATCAAGAATTCGGCAGTCCCAACGATATTCTTAGGAGATCTGTTACTTGGGTGGTGGAATGGAGTAGAGCTGCACATCTTGACAGAGGAAAAGGAACATTTAATTGACATGGCATGAAAATTGAAGGACTTCATTCTTTGAGAATTTGAAGTACCAGTCCTTCCTTTTGCAGTTGTTATCTTGTTTTATTTTATTTCCTGAATAAATGGTAGCATAGGGTTAGGTCTCTTTTTTAGTCCGATTGAGAGTTCTGGTTGTGAGTCAGCCTTGGGGCCTATTCTCTCCCCTTCAAAAAGAAAACACAGTTCAGATATCCAACCACTTTCTGTACTATTTCTACTTACAATCCAGCAACCAACACAAAATTTATGGGACAAAAATTATTTGTAAAAACCAAATAATGTACCAAATGCTTTAGTGAGGCATTTCAATTCTGAGACGTCTTTTATTAACAATAATCATGTCAAATACAAGGTATATCATAGCATTGCATCTTTCAGATTTCAAACTTTGTGCTTGGTGAATTTGCAGGGAAAAAGAAAGGACATCAAATTCACAAGATCAGAAAATGAAGAAATATAACAACTGGTGTCCATTATTCTTGTTGTTGGGTATATTCGTCAACCATTTTCAATAAAAAAAAAAAACTTGCAGCATTCTTCCCATTCTTTTACCTTGGTCACGTGTAACTGATTAAGACTTATTTTCATACCTGTGATCATTTTACATTGTGATCTTTCTTTCAAGTTTCAAGAAATAACATATTCCATATATTCAAGCATTTTCTATTCTTTTTTCTCTACAATCCAGCAACCCACACAAAATTTCTAGGTCAGAAATGATTTGCAAGAACCAAGTAATGTACCAAAAAACCTAGTGATGCATCTCAATTCTGAGACATTTTTATTGAGAATAAATATGTCAGAAATTTGGAGTTTTCTTTCATTTCACACTTGTCCCCACATGGTTTGGACCCTAGATCCATCCTTGATTGTCAGAAGGATGTTAGCAAGATGATCATACATGTTAGAATGCTGGATGCACTCAGCACTCCTGATATTTTCTGTTAATAATTTCACTCACAATGTGGAAAGGCTAAAGAATAATATAAGTGAGCATGTGGCAATCCGGTTAAATGTATGAAAATAATATTTGTCATTAGTGGGAATAAGAACGATGCAAAACATCAAAAACTGAAGTATAATTACAAGAATGAAAAAGAGAACAAGCTAGAAACCTCTGCTTCGGGCAGTGTGTTAAGACCACGATTATTTCTTTCGTCCAATATTCCACCACCCATCATACCCCGAGCCTCCTCTCTGATCATAACCAGTCTTGCAAGCAGTTTTCGGTCCGGAATGCTTGTTCTGGATTCCATCGTCTGCAAATTTAGGTAGCTAATAGTCAAATGTTGTAATAATTATATTATGTTTTTGAGGCAATATTTCACTACTTTCTTTTTCGTAGAACACTCCACTATGATTGATTAACTAATGGTTAACTCACAATTATCCATTAAAAGAAAGAAACATGTTAAGCGTGGATCCTCAACCACAGCGAAACACACTAGCATAGGAAACATTAATGAAGTATACAAAGTTGCTTCAGTGATCTTGAGTTCTACCATAGAATATGCATCATCCTTGACCAGCTTCTAAATTCTGGTAAACAAAACTAGGAAATCCATGTGGCCCAACTGCCCAAGTGTTTTCTCACGTTCAAGACTAAAAGTTGTCTACTTGACCTTTTCCACTGATGCCTCCTGTTGAAGTAAGAGATTTCTGAAATAACAATGATCACAAGCCCAGACCATTCTTCATAACATCTATCTTCTATTGAAAACAAACTGGCATAAGATTGAATAGCTTTAGCAGAAATCTGCTCTCCCTCTTCAGTCCAGAAATCCCCTTTTTCAGCAATGAAATAAACTCCCTTTCCCTCCTACCATTATGTGAAAGTCTTAATATCAGTCACCTTCCTAAAGCCAAGTGCCTCAATATCTGCTTTTTTTTTTCTCTCTGTTAAAGGCCTTGTGCATAATTACCTTTGAGGATAGTTATTTCCTGCAGCTACAACTGAATCAAAAACCCGATTTCCTCAGATCTTTCAAGCTCTTAAATACTCTTCCAGCATTTCATTATTTTCCTGCATCTTTCACGTCTTCCTTTGCTGGCCCAAGCTACGTAGTCAGATGCGTGAGGCGACCGCTCGCCTCAAATACCTAGGCAATGGCCTACGCATTTGAGGCAAGATTTTATTTAAAAAAAATATAAATTTTCCATATATACAGACACACATGCACACATATTAAACATGTCAAACAGATGCAGAAGACCATCCAAGAAACTTATCCATTCACTCAAATGTGACAAAGAAGCATAAAATCTACCAAATTAAAATAGAATTTAATCAGATAAAGATGTAATCATCAAATTCATCCACATTTAAATGCTAAATGAGTGCAAATCTATTAAATTACAAATCTTAAGCCCAAGTCTGGATGGCTCCTATTAGGATTTTAAGCTTTAATGCTAAAGACTTCACAGCCAACTGCTGGCCTACCAACTGCTTCCATTAGTTGAGACCAAAATATGAAATTCATCATATTGCAACCACACCTTCTCCAATCTGAAAGGCCTGCCTTTGACATAAGGAACGTTGCTACCTACAATGAGGGCATTATGATCAGAAACAGCCCTTGGTTGATCCACCACTTTAGCAAGAGGAAACAACATCACCCAAGTCTCATCTATGAACATCCTGTCAATTGCTCAATTCTGGATGGAGAAGGGTTCTCCCTTGAGTCGCATGGTACTAAAAATCAGCCAAACCAGATTGGAACCAGCCAGAACCAGTCCAATTCCAATGGGGTAGTAAATGGCCAGACAGCCTTAGAATTGAAACCGGAATTGGAACCGGCCTGGGCCAATTCGATTCTTCAATCTGGTTTTTAATACTGTGCTTTAAGTTACTCCAAGTGAATTTCTGATTGGTTAAAGCGAACCCCAAGAGACTAGCTTCATAAATCCAGCAATCAAATTAAATTGATTCATCCCAGTTGTAGATCTTGGGACTCTCTTCCTTTTGCATATTCTTCTGATTTCATTAAATTCGTCAATGATGCACCAGGGAACTTGTATACTTTCCCAAACATCTAAAGCTCAGCCCACAGAACATTCTTGTCTTTATTTCCGTACACCTAGTCAACATCCATGTGATTTTAGTATTGTTACACTGAACGAAGCCCTCACAGAGTATTCACCAATTTGTATAGGTTGATCATTCCATTTCTCAACGTTCCAAGCTACCAAAATTCCATTTGACTCCCCTTCTATAAGCAAAGACAAGAGACAGAGATCTGACTGTTTTGATGCACTCTGAACTATCAGCTCCATGTCTCCACCTTAGTCTCTTGAATACAAACAATTTCCACTGTTGTTCACCTAGCCATCTCCCCAACTACTCTCTGTCTAGAACTGTGTTGGGCATATTTTTATTACACCATGATGCATCAAATGTATGTATCAGATACATACAAATAAAGCATCAAGGTTACCTTGATGTGGTCCTCCCAAAGCCAAGAAGTCCATGATAGCAGCACCAAAGACAAGTAAAAAAGTCAACAGCAACAACAGCAAAGGTGCAGCAGCAACAAGTCAAACAGCAACAGCAGCAGTCCACAGCAACAACACCAACACCTGAGAGCAGCAGCAGCAGTCCATGACAACACCACCAACACCTGACAGCAGCAGCAGCAGCTATAGGCTGCGGTCCCCTGTTCTAGACCAAACAGGGGGTCCGCAGAAGAGAGAAGGGCAACGGGAGAAAGAGAAGAGTTGAGGTGGAGAGAGAGATAGAGAAGAACAAGGGGGAGAGAATCCCCCCCCAAAACACACACACACACACACCAGTTAGGGCATAAAAGCAAAAAAGAAGAAAGAGACGATGAGAAAGAAAGGAAAGAAGGGGATGGAGAGAGAGGTGTACCAGCATAGTTGTTAAGGCTTATGTCTGGGCAATGCCCAAGCAGTGCGTAGGCGACAAGGCTTATTTTCAAGGCCTAGGCAGTTAAGTGCCTTACTGGGCCTTAAAAAAGCATGCCTAGGCACGGCTTAGGTGTGCTTAGGAGTGCCCAACACACCTAGGCAACGCCTAGGCTAGTTCATGGGCTAATCAAATCGGGTTCATTGGGACCCAATCCTAAGAGAAACAAGGTTGTGTGAATGATTGGGCCCCAGTTTTTTTATGCGCCTTCATCTCGTCTTCCTCATTATTTCATCTTCCTCGTTTAACAGATTAACAGACCATTCTGAACTCAATTGACTCTGTGAGAGTTTATCTTAATTGATTAATAGATCATTCTGAACTGGATTGACTCTATAAGAGTTAATCAATTACCCGCTCTCATCTAATTGATTTTCTTGTTCGTTTATAGACCGATTATCTGTTTATCCCATCATCAATGACATGCATTGTTTTAATCGATTATCTGTAGTATTTCGGATCGATTAACAGAATATTCTGAACTCGATTACTCCTATCTATTTAATCGATTAACCATGAGATTTATAATTAATTATCTGTACGATTTGAACACAATAGAGCTTAACTTTTAAATCGATTATCTAAACTAGATTTACTAAATATTTGTGAATCGATTAGCTTGTTTATCTGTGATTCGATTATGTGCTATGTCTTTGATCTTTCTTAATCGATTATCAGTATTTTGAGCACTATGATCAACTGCATCGTTTTTGCTTGCGATTAGTGATATTTGAGGAATATTTTATCAGTTGATTAACTGACTAATTCCTCTGTGTATAATCGATTCCTCAAATATACTTAGCCCATCTGACACTATTAATTTTTTAATCTGAAATGAGGAGATTTGCCTGCAACAAATCTAATTACCTTTCGCACTTTGTTTGCCACTCACCTACCTCTGGTCCATACACCAAATGGGAATCTTTCTTATTTTAGTAAGTTAACAGGTTAGGTGAGATTTGCATGGGACGTATCTGTAAAGAAAAGAGACAGCTCATGGAAGCTTTCAAGAGATAACGACATGTGCTAGATAAAGCTCTCTCTAAGCCACTCCCAACAAGGTTAACGTTAGACCCTGTTAACGTTAGACCCAAACCTAGAGTTGTTAGAGACAATACGAGGGAAGCTGGGACTCAACGGGAAAATTTGAATTTGTCTATAAATTTAAGACCTCAGCCAGAAGAGAGATAGAGAAAAAGAGCTGATCAAAATTAAAAAATGCTTCACTCTTTGTGCCTCAACTCACTGCTTCTTGAGCTATGAGAGATTCTGAGAGAAGAGCCTGAGAGAGAGCTACATCCGTTGTGCATCCCTCGGGCGCCTTCTTCGACAAGACTAAGACCTGCAGCAATTTTCCTTCTTTCTAGTATTGATTTCTGTAGTTGTTTTTATTGTATACATCCGCCTAGTTCAGAGGCATTTCTGTGTTTCTTTTTATTATAAGAACTTGTTGTTTCCTCTTCCTAGTTTGGAAGAGAGGGCCTACTAGTTTGCAAGAGGTTTTGTCATCTTCCTTGTGTGGAAGAGAGGACCAGAGGTGGTTGTGGGTGTTGGTCTTTATAACCTGCCAAGGGTTTGTACCTTATGTTAGTGAAACTCCTAAAAAGTTGCTTGGAAACTAGATGCAAGTCTGGATAGACCGAACCAGTATAAATTCTTGTACCATCTTGTGTGATTGTTCCCCATTTCCTCTCCTTTCTGTGCATTTCAAAATCTTTTACGATTAGTTTTCATTATTGCTCATCAGTATTTAATTTCTGGATAACCCTTCACCGTCATCTAGGTTCTCCATAGTTTGGGCAACACCTATAAATACCCTATTGGGCACTGCTGCAGAGGAAAACTTTTGCAGAGATTTTGGAGACCACGGAAAGCTACTTTGTGAAAGAGAGGTTTAAGACCACTTCAAGGCAAGGCTAAGTTCATACTTTCTTGAGCTTGATGATTTATTTTTAGATCTAGGAAGACACTCGCTTTTTGTACAAGCTCATGCTTTCTTGAACTTTGCATTTTCGTGTAATGACTCATGTATTATAAGTCTTACATATTGTAATGATTATGTGGTGAATGTTCCACACCACATATTAAATATGATCTACTATATGTGAATTCCTATTGGACTTTCTTTAATGGATCATGAATCATGTTGAATGTGAATTCTTATTGGACCTCCTTTAATAGATCATTAAATCATATTGGATCTTGAATGTGAATCCCTATTAGGCCTCTTTAATAAAAGTCAACGTCCATGAATGATAAATCAAAGATCGAACTGCCAAATCGTAAAAATTGGGTGCTATCATAGTTTCGGCTAAGTTCACAGGCTGGAGATAAGCATACTCGAACCCACATTAGGTTTTGTTTAATCTTATGGACCTTTAATGGATCATTTTTGGATCCCAAATGGGTCATGAGTGAACCTACTAAAAACCCCATTAGACTAAAAGATACTTAATGGGCCATAAGTATGTTTCATTTAGAAGTTAGAACCATTAAGGAACAATATTAAAGACACTTAATTGGACCTTGTGGGTTGCATTGTCATTGTTCAATATAATATAGGTCCTTAATAGATCCTAAGAGGACTTACTAATATCCCTAAAGTTAAAGAATATTTAACAGTTTATCAGCATGGTTCATGAGGATTTATTAAAAGACAATGTCTTAAAAGATACCTATTAGACAGTGGCTTGTGCTATTAAATGATCATGTTCATACCCTAAATCAATGATTACTTTGACACCTAAAAAGAGAATCCTTTAAGAATTTCAACATGGAGCTTAATGGAATTCATCATGTATCCTGTAAGGAACTTAAAAGGACAAGCGCATGTAAAAAGACATGAATGGTCTATATTTTTGCATTATGTTACTACACAATGTGGTTTAAAGGGCATCGTCATACGATAATTAATCAAGGGTGGTCGATCATTTGATTGACGTAATTAACACTGACTAAAGGTCAGTGGGGAGAGGTCAAGTCAGTGGATCCATACACTTGATACAACGTACTAGACTCTTTTGAGGACTCATTCTAAGTTCTTAAGGTCTATCTAAAATAACCCAAAGACCAAGATAGAAGAAATTTTGAAGCATGAGGGTTCGATCTCCCTTATGTCTCCCACAGATGGCACGTCCGATGGGACACCTCCTTCCCTTCATCTTTCTACCTACTGATACCCTTACCCAAGGTTCGTCGTATCGCTAATCCATATCGGATCGTATCTTCCCAGATACAGTACAACACATATCCAACTCGGGCCGACTCGTACGAGTCGTATGAGTCCAGCCAATGAGTTTGCTAAAATCAATGAATTGTTTATTAAAAGTAATGAGTTTAAGTCACATTTTAGAGAAATGTATCTATTAATTGATATAAAAATATAATTTTACTTATCAAATAGGAGAAACTCAACTTAAAATGTTCCACTAAGCATGTATGAGTCG
This sequence comes from Zantedeschia hybrid cultivar, assembly GCA_030544215.1. NCBI lineage: Eukaryota > Viridiplantae > Streptophyta > Magnoliopsida > Alismatales > Araceae > Zantedeschia > Zantedeschia hybrid cultivar. The sequence goes on along the minus strand of JARZZO010000011.1, from coordinate 38,780,742 downwards.
ACACGAGCCGGTCTGACTCGGTGTGTATCAGAGGATTGGATCAACCCAGATACGAGTCGACTCATACGAGTTGGCCCGATCCGGTACGATACGGCAAACCATACCCTTACCACAATGTTGCTAATTTCGCCCCATCTTGTGCAGAGAATCCAAAATCATTGCATTATCAATGGCAAAAACATCTAAGGTGACTTTCAATCCATTGGTTGTCCATAGCCATGCGAAATGGCTATCTCACTGCACCAATATACTTTGGGGACTTCCCTGCTATGTTAGGGTTCCCATACCCTTTGGCAGTCATTCAGAAATCTGAGGCCATTTCCAAGCCCAAAAGAAAAGGACATGGCTCTCACCATGCCAAGAAGAGCAACTTTTCTAAGGTTCCCATTCGGAGTTTCAGTAACAACATTTAAAGCATCTCACCAGTTTCCTCGTCCAACAGGGGCATGGTCAAAGGCGCAACAAGAAGACTCCTACTGCAACTCCATCCATGTATGGCAAAACCATTTTGGTAGATAATCTCTGCATTCACTTAGATGAGGGAGAATTTACTAAACCAAAGGTTTGTTATGTCCCCATGAATCCTATAAGCAACCGATTCGGGATATTGCCCAAGGTGTGTCAAGATAAGGCAGAATTCAAAAAGACCACCACCAAGGTCTCACCAAAGGCAAAAGCATAAACCCAAGTGTCCTTTATAGCAAAATAGGGGCAATCCAATGGAGAATAAGAATCTCCACCTCCAAAAGATGTGGGTCACCAAAGAAGAGGTCCACAAAAGTCGTAAGGTTGGGGCTGCGTTAGCCTCCAACATTCACCATAACCACTGCATCAACAACAACAACAAGTGCAAGTAAGCCAATTCACTCATCCATTGCCTAAACCTCGGCTCCTTCAAGGTCAAAAGAGGAAGGGGTTTCATAAAGAAAAGAAGCAAACAAATAGCCCCACCGTCTGGGGGCAAGATAATGCAAATCAACAATCACTTAATCCAAGATCATCAATTTCTAAAAAGTTGGGTACTTCTTCGTACCCAACACAAAAAAGAAGAAGAATTGCACAAGTAGAAGGCAACAATATTTGCATGTAGACATGTTATGCTACCAGCTCCACCAATCAATATGCAACTTTAGCTAGCAGTTCTTAAGAAATCGCCAACATTACACAACAAGATGGGCCGATGACTCGACAAGTGGAGCAAGCCATCCGTTCGTTAAGCCAAAAGAATACAAATGCTGACCCACCTCCTAAAGACGGTGCTAATGTTGCAAAGAGAGACGAAGAAAATGAAGCAAATGTTCAAAATGAAGGGCAAAATGAAGAACAACCTCAAAGTCTATCTCATGCACAGACTACGGAGGAGATACGGCTAGAAAATCAACAATTTAAAGCCTTGCTTGTAGGCTTTATTGAAAAATTGGAGGGGCAGCAGAAGCAAGTACAAGCACTTCCAACAAATTTGCTTCCACCAAGAACACCTCTTGTTAAAACCCTTCTAACAGTTGCAACAGTTAGGTAACAAGTTGTTGAAATAAACTTCACTCCTGAACATATTCATCAGACTAGGGGTGAAGAGATAAATCATAATGCCCAACACTCTCATGCATCGGCTAAAGATGTTATAGCATCGCAAAGGCTCATGATTAAGCAAATTGTTGAAGCCAAAATGGCTGAATACGGCAAAGGTGCAACCACCTCGATCTATACAAAGCGTCATTCTCTATTCATCATATATTCAAGAAGCTCCCTGCAAATCATACAAAACCCCCCAAAGTTGAAGGTTCAATGGGGAAGGCTCTGCTCAAGAGCATGTTGATCATTACATAAGTGGCCTGGGAGAATTGGCAACCGATCAGTCATATCTCCTAAGATATTTCTCGACATCATTAACAGAAACCACATTCCTATGGTATGCAAAACTAAAACTAAATTTCATCGCTAGTTAGGATGAAATGCAAAATAAGTTCCTCGATCGCTTCAAGATGTCAGAGCAAGAAGTCACTCTTATAGAGTTAGCTGCAACTAGACAAGGAAAAAATTGAGTCTGCTATGGATTATATCAAAACAAGGCGTGACCTTAGTATGAGGTCGGACAACCCACCAACCTACAAAGCTGCTGTGAAGCTCTTTAAGATGGGTATAAAGCCAAAAATCAATAAGAAGTTGATTGGTGCAAATGTCAGGACCTTCGATCAAGTTAATAGTATTGCGCCAAAAATGGAATTGTTCTTTGTAGACAACCCAACCTTGATATATGGAAGAGCAAAAGCCTTGGAGGAATGACCTTCCAGTGGAAAAGAAGACAATATAGTTGGCTTTGCTTCAATTATGGAAGAAGCAAGGGAGCAAAAGGAACTCTAATACCTCAACCTCCAATAGAAGGGGAGACAAAAGATCCTTGTGCAGTACTTGTCACTAATGCCCTCTTGGGTGAAGAAAGGCAGATATATAAGCATTACTCCTCGAGTTCAAGGATTTTGTTGCTTGGACTTACAAAGAAATTTTGGACTTACAAAGAAATGCACGGCCTAAAACTCCCTAGTCGTGGAACATGAGCTATCCATCTTACTAGAGGCCAAGATTATTAAACAGCCGCCAAGGTGAATGCATTCAAAATTGAAAATGAAGGTGGATGCTGAAATTGATGCACATATTTTATATGTATGGTCAACATAGCACCGGGCGAAAAGAAGAAGAAGAAGATGGATCCATGCTTTCATTGATTCCAAGGACCTAAATAGGCTTGCCCCAAAGACAATTACAAATGCTATCATGGACATCATCAAAGGCCATAAGGCATTGTCCTTTGTGGATGGGTCACCAAGCTAAAATCAAACAAGAATGGTTGTCAAGCACAAAAGCTATATAGCCTTTCAAACCCAAAAGGAATTCGTCAATTGCAAAAGAACGTCCTTTTGCCCCAAGAATGTTGGTGCTACTTACCAAAAGGCCATATCCAAAGTATTTGATAGAGTGCTCCACAACTTGGTCGATTGCTAGGTTGATGACTTTATTATCAAAACCAAAAAGGGGGAGGACAACCTAAGTTACCTATGCAAGGTCTTCGAAAGGCTGCAATAATATCACAATAGAAGAATCCCATTGAATGCACCTTTGGCGTAACGGCAAATTCCTCGAATTCATTGGTTGACATCGAGGAGCTGAAAATGATCTATATGAGGCCAAAATGATTAGGGAGCTTCTCCCCTCCTAGAAATCTCATAGAACTCAGAGCCCTTCAAGGCAAGCTCGTCTATGTCAAGAGGTTTATCTCATACTTGTTAAGGAAATGCCAACCTTTTTCCAAATTTATAAAGGAAGGAGCCCCTTCATATAGGATGGAAAGTGTCATAATGCTCTTGATAAAATCAAAGAATATTTGCTTAACCTTCCAATGTTGGAGGCAGTCATCAAAGGCAAGTTATGCTTCTCTGGGGGCACTGCTAGCATAAGTAAACAAAGATGCAAAGAGCATCTTCTATATTACCTTAAAAAAATGTTGGAGTATGTCGCCTATTGGTTTTTGTAGCCAAAAAGCTAAGGCATTACCTCCTGGTCTACGAAGTCCAACTTATACCGCGGTTTGATTTGTTCAAGTTCTTACTTCAGCAACTTGTTTTATCAAGAAGACTGGGAAATTGGATCCTACTCTTTATCGAGTTTGACATCACTAAGGCATGGCAGAATTTCTGACGGGTTCATCCAGTTCCTAAAGACTTCCTTGAAAATTAACTTGCCAGATGAAGAAATCCTTCGCATGCAAGAAATACGACAAGCACAACAAGCTAAACTCAAAAATTGGTAAATGTGCTTTAACGGTACATCAAGAATAATTACAATGCCTAATGGCACATCCACAACTCGAGCTAGATAGGCTTCATCTTCGTCATGCCAAAGGGTGGCACATTACACCACTTTACGCTCATATGGAGTCAGTTACAAATGATGAAACAGAATATGAAGCCCTGATAATTGGATTACAAGGAACCCTAGAAAATTGATGTTCGATGCATCTAAGTCAATGGAGATTCTTCCCTGGTCATATGACAAATCCTTGGAACCTTCGAGGTCAAAAAGCAAAGATCGAGTAAGAATTTTACCCCTTTAAAATAGACCATGTAAAATGAGGTTAAAATGCACAAGTTCAGGCCTTAGCTAAATTGGCAATGGCTTTTAAATTGTCCCCTAAGTGGGAGGTGGAAAACATGGTGAAAGAACATTGCTGCCTGGCATAATAAATCATAATAATGGTCAAAAAGTACTTTAAAATCAAGGAGCTTGAAAAAGACAAAGCAGAAAAGGATGATTGAAATGTCCAAATCAAGGAAGGCATAATCGACGTTAATCAGATCCGATCGGCCGTACCGCTCAATTTTCGATCGGACCGATCCGATCCCGAGCCCTGACCTACCGTTCCCTTCCTAGGATCAGTCAAATTGTCCAGGATCGGACCGGATCGGCCGATCCAAGGCCCAACAGCTAGCTGCAAACTAGCCGTTGATTCTTTCTATTTTCAGGGTTATCTTTCAAACGTACCAATAAACACTTCAGCAGTAAGGAGTCAAATGCTAGATAATTCATTTTTAATAGATATTGTTACTAAAAAATTAGAAACTATAGTTCCAATATTCCTATGATTAGATTGGGAACATTTCCAACAGCTAGCAAGGGCCTTGGGGGGCTCATAAAAACCTCCCAAAGCCTTCCCCTATCCCCGCCAACCCACTTCCTTACTTCTCTCTCTCTCTCTCTAAGTTCTTTCTCTCTCTCTAAATTCTCTCTCTCTCCCTAAGCTCTCATTGGGTTCTAATTACTCTCTAAAGCTCTCATCAGTGTAATTGAGCTTTGAGGAGTTGTGTTCTAGTGGCATTGGACGACATTTTTTATTTTTTTTCTTTCTAATTCTTTCTTTCTTAATCTTTTATTTTTTACTTTTAACATGTTTACCTCGGGGCAAAATAAGGTAACATCCGGCTCTTCTCAAAGCAACCCTGGATGGTACCATTGCACAGTGGACATAACGCTCGTAAGGTAAAATGTAACTATTGTGATAGAGTTATTTTAGGTGAAATTTTTTGTCTCAAGCAACATTTGGCGGGCGTCAAAAGTGAAGTCAAAGCTTGTTCTAATGTCCTACCGAAGATAAGGAATCAATTCAAGAACTATTTACAACAGAAAGACATCGAGAGAGGAGTGACATCTACAGCTAAGGGTCGAATTAGAGAGGAGATGACCCATTCTACTGCCACCGGACTGCACATATACCCTCCGGAAGAAGAACCACAAGATACACAAACAAGGAGATATATTTCATTTGCAGATTTTGAATCAGGTAATGTTTATGCTACTCAACATCTAATTAGTCTTGTTTTTCTAGATTTTCAATCTAAATTATTTATTTATTTTCTTTTATTCATTCTTAAGATGAAATGCGGCATGCAATGGAAGCAAGTCGAAAATCCTTCACCGAGAAGAACTTTTACAAACGGACTGGTTGACACGTTGGACAAGGAAGTGGGTCAGGTCAAGGATCCAACGAAGAGAAAATTCATGACCTAACTAGGGAAGATGATCCCAGGATAGGTCCAATAGATCTGTATCTGATACGAAAGAGGAGTAGGCAACCATCTATTATGATTGCCATGAAGAATTTGAAGATATGCAAAGAAAAGATTAGCCGAGCCTGTTCAAGATGGTTCATCTACAACAGTGTACCGCCGAATGCTGCCAAGGATCCTTATTGGGAGGACATGATCAAGACACTTGGAGAAGTAGGTAAAGGTGTTCGAGGACCAATGCCCAAGGAAATCTACAACACTTACCTACCTCAAGAGGTAGTTGATCTTAAGGAATACATCAAGTCTTTTGAAAGAATATGAGATGAGAGAGGTTGTACAATTATGACTGATGGCTGAACAGGTGAGCATATCCAAGTAGATAAAGTTCCTTATATACTATCATTAATGACTATTTTATTCTGGACTGATTGTTATCTTTTTTTTAATAGGCATAACAAGGAAGAGCATGATCAACTCTCTTATATATTGTCAAGCTGGGACTGTCTTTTGGAAGTTGATTGATGCCAGTAGTAAGGTCAAGAACGTTGACTACCTTTTCAAGCTAATCAATGAAATTGTGGAGCAAGTCAGAGAGGATCGGGTCATGCAAGTTGTCAGGGACAACGCCGCAATCTATAAAGTTATCAATCAAATATTGATGGAGAAGCAACAACACCTATATTGGGTACCATGTTCCGCCCACTCTTTAGATTTGATGCTAGAAGATATTGGCAAGGATGGAATGGTAGAGAGACGATGAAATGGACTCAATTCATCACCTCTTACATCTACAACCACAACCATGTGCTTACCTTGATGCGCGAGCACACTAACCAGAGGGAGTTACTACGTCCAGGGTAACTCCTTTCGCTTCTCCTTTCATTTTCTTAAATAACTTGCAATCTCAAAAGCGTGGTTTGATGGCAATGATTTCAAGTAAGGGATGGGAAGAGTGGATGATGAGGCATGCAAAGTAATCAGATAGAGATAAGTGGAAGCAAGCGGAGGAGCTCATCGTAGACAGACTATTCTGGAAGAACATTAACTATCGTCTAAGTGTAGTACAGCTTCTAGTACGTGTCCTCAGGATGGTGGATGGTGATAAGAAGGCTACAATAGGTTATTTACTTTCTAAAACATTCCCACCATTTTTGTTTGACAATTACTTACTAATAATCGACTTGCAAGTCGATTTTTTAACCCAAGATATCAGAACAGTACTGCTACCCAAAATTTGCTAGATGATGAAGAAGTTCTTCATCAGACGAAGAATGTCATTCGGCTTTTATTATCGGACGAGGATCGAGCTATAATAACATGTAACAAGATGCATGACTACATACTAAAGATGCTCCATTTTGGGACTCACCATGCTCAAAGGGCAATCATGTTACTTTCGCCAAGTAACTAAACTACTAAATAATTAAATGATTTACATATGTTATATGTCTTACATCACTTAAATGACTTATATTATGATAATCTTGTAGCTGATTGGTGTATGGATCACAGAAAAATCCCAGGCTATGAAGATCTAACCCAGGTTGCCATCCGTGTGTTGAGTTAGACGACTTCAGCCTTTAGACGTAAGCGAAATTGGTCAACCTTTAGCTCGATCCATACCAAACAAAGGAACCGGTTAAGCTCACCAAGATTAAAGCACCTGGTCTTCTATCACTACAACAAGTGGCTGAAGTTGAAGAATGTCCAAGGAATCCAAGAGAACTAGAGGGAAGAAACACGTTAGAGATGGGAGGTTGCCGGACGACCTGTGCAATGGGAAGCTCTAGTTAAAGAATCGATTGAAATTGATGAAACCTTCGAGGAAAACCCCCTGCATGCATGGGTGGATGGAACGAATGTCTTGGTCAAGTCCCAGATTTTGACCCAAATGATCACTCATAGGCAAAAGGAGAACTGAACGGAATCCCATTGTCCGTAGAGTTTCAACTTCCCCAACCTCTCCCTAAGAGACAAAAGAAATTTGCGTCCCGTGTACCAACACCAGGTAAAGCTAAAGGTAAGGGACCACTAACAACTCCATTGGATATTGCAGATTTAGATACAGTAGAAGAAGAGGAAGAGGAGGAAACACCAGAGTTGAGCGACAAAGTGTAGTACTAGACTTCTGACGATTCCACTTCGAAGACGACTACAGATGATGATGATGATCCACATAGGAGTCAAGGTGGATCCTTGCAACAACAAGCATCTCAAAGACGAGGCTCAAGTCAAGGAAGTGAAGGCCCTTTAATTATCTTCACTGGAGATGAAGATTTTACACATGCACTAAAGACAAAGACCATTCGAGTAGGTTGGCAGCTACAAACAAGGCCAAAGGGAAGCAACAACAACGACAAGTTACCATTGGATATTCGAAGAGGGCAACACAAAGGTCACCAGAGTTTCCTCAAGATCTATTCTCAGATGCTTCATCTCAAGCTCCATCAGAGGGGTATGGAACTTATACTTCGTATGCATACCTACCCCCAGCAGGGATACAGCTCAACCCTCCGATGCATTGAGTTACCCAAGAGGATAAACATCAAGAGCATATCCACAATACTAGTATGCATCAGGAGGATCTTATTATGGAGGTGATGCACAACAATAGGTGCTGGTGACAATCATCTACGGCCACACAAATGAGTATGCCCAGTTTCTTGAGGAATATAGACAATGGTACGAGCCTTACATGTCTTGGAAAAACTATATCCAATACTTGTATAACACCGACAATGTAAGACTACAATGATTTTTTTTTTGTTCTTTTATCATTTATTCATGTACATGACTAACTAACTTAGGGGTAAGGTATTATGCCCCCCCCCCCCCCCCATGTATCCAACTTTTTTGAAATTTAATACCCAAGGGCTTACCTGAGGTCCTAAATAAGTTTCGGGCATTTTAAGGTTGTTTTCTTTTTCTTATTTTTTTATATTTTTTTATAAACTTTTAACCTTTCTTTACAATAAAATGGGGGAACTGGATTAGATCGGTCGAGATCGGCTGAGATCGGATCAGATCGGCCAATCCGAACGGTCCAGACCCGAACCGATCCATGTCCGATGCACGAGTTTTCCTTCCTTGGTCTAAATCACTAAAATAAAAAATGGTTGGCCACCATATGACAAAGCAGAATGGATCCAAATGTAATAATCAAAATAATTGTGCTTCATTACGGCTAGTGCGTGAAGATAGGAAAATTGGCTCTCCTACGGTATCTCTCGCCAAAGGAAGCTCAAAAAATTAGTGATAAAGGTTTGTTCTAGAGTATGTGAAGCCTATCAATCTAACTCAAAAAAAATGAAGACCAACATCAAATCTAAGGGCTTCTTTTGCCCAACAATGTTCGCAAATTGTGAGCAATTTGCAAAAAAGCTATCCTCAATGTGAAGTATTTGAGCCAATCCCAAGAAGACCCCTAAATCAATTACATCCAACAATACCTACATGGCTTTGTTCACATTAAGGCATGGACATTATAGGTCCTCTTTTTTTGAAAGTGGACAGTGCCACTAATATGCATTAAGGATGTAAAGAAGATACAAAAGATTACAAATCATCTTTCATTATGCCCATATACAAAAAGGAAACCAAGGCATAAGACAAAAACACCAAGCTGGTGTCCCAATCAACCCTCACCTAATGATTCGCTCATAAGGATCCGCCGATTATTCCCCCCCCCCCACAAGATGGCCCATAACGTAGCATGGAGGATAAGCCACCAAAAGATACGGTCTCCCTCAAGGATAGGCATGTGCTGCCATTCTCGGAGAAGAGAGTCAATAGTTTTCACAAGCAGGAGCTGCTGATGCACCTTGCAAAAAATGTCTGCCAAACTTCTGAAGAAAAGAAGCAATGGACAAGGATATGATCCAAAGACTAATCCTCTACTCCACATAGAGGGCAAAGTGAAGGCACATCGCACCCGAATTGAATCAACATGTCTGCAGTGAGCAAGCTTCCATGAGAAATTCTCCAATTGAGTGTCTTTACCTTCAAAGGGGACTTGGGGATCCAAATATGCTTAGCAAAAGAGAACCTCAACCCCCCGTCAGAGATGACCCAGTAAACAGATCTAACTGAAAAACATCCTTCCCCTCCCACATCCAAATCCAAGAGTCAGGGATATTGGGCATGATTACAAAATCTGCCAAGAAGTCCCACAATGAAACCAGGTCCAGAAGCTCTTCTTCCCTGAGATTTTGCCTAAAGTGAGGAGTCCATACTCCAGATTCTGATATGCCTTGCTCAAAAACTTGGGCAACAGAAACCAATGGATCTATGGATATGCCGAAGTGCCTAGGGAAGAGCTGACTAAGGGGCTGTGATCTACAGCATTTGTCCACCAAAAAAAGGCACCTGCTACCATCACCCAAAGACACCCGTGTTGCAACCTTGATGATGTCCGAGGCCTACCGAATGCCCCTCCATAATGGAGAAACATTATAACCCACATGCAAGTGGACATCCCAAATTCTGGTCAAGTAGTATTTATCTATAATGATATCTATCCATAGCCCATTGTGAGAAATGTGAAGCTTCCATAACCACTTACTCAACAAAGCCAAATTAAAATCTCAGATATTCTTCAAGCCTAATCCACCACATTGCTTGCTTTTACAAACCTGGCCCAAGCAATATCACAACCACCATAGAACCAAATCTTGCTTGAAAACCCCTGATGAGACCAGCCTCCTCCCCTTTCATCCACATCCTGCTCAAGACATTAGCAATTAGAACAAAAAGCATAGGGGAAATAGGGTCTCCTTGTCAAAGGCCACTATCACTATAGATAGACATAGTAGGCACCCCATTGATAAGAATGGTAAAAGATGTTGTGGATATGCATTGTCTAATCCACCTGACCCATCACCCCAAAGCCCATCTTGCCAAGAATATTTAACAGACAATTCCAATTGACCCTATCATAAGCTTTTTCAAGGTCCAGCTTAAGAACCAGCCCTTTTCCTCCTATAGTGTTTCATGCTGTGCAAGCATTCATGGGCCACTAGAAATCCTTAGAAATGATCTTATACACCCCATTAAGGAGGCTAATGGACATGTAATCCCCCAGTGCTGCAGCCCATGATTTCTTAGGAATGAGAACAATGTAAGTTCTGTTTGCACCCCTAAGATGTGCTTTATCCTTTGGGAATTCCAATATTGCCTGCAGTAGAAGAGGATGAACTGACTCCAACAGAACTGGTAAAATAACATAGGAAAACCATCTGGTCCCGGTGTTTTATCCCCTGGCAAGCAAAAACTGCATCCTTAAGTTCTCGCACTGAGAATGGAGTGGATAGCCTCTCACTGGAAAGATGGAGAAGAATATCAAGATTCATGGTAGGCCACCCATAATCCTCTTCGGAAAGAGATGGGAATAAAAGGATTTGATGTGCTGGTCACTGCATCTCTATGATTGATAACATGCCCATCCACTTTGAGGGAACTGATATAGTTATTTCACCTCCTCCCAGACGCCACCCTATGGAAGAAAGTAGTATTCCCATCACCTTCTTTAACCCACCACTCCCTGGACCTCTGTTTCCAGTAGACCTCCTCCTTCAGCAGAATGTTCTGAAACTCAACTTTCAGACCTTCCCACATCTCTTTGTCCTCTTCATCAAGCAATCCAGCCTCCTCCAAGGTCTCAAAACCTTGGAGCTGACAAAGAATATCATCCTTCTCCTCGGAGGTAGGAAGCCTCTTAGAAGCCCCCCATACAGAGAGCTCAAATCTAAGTCTTCTAATGTTGCAAATAAGAGTAGCCATTGCCAATCCATTCCAACAGCTATTCGTCCATACTTGTTTAACAATGTCCATACAGCCCTCCTCTTGTAGCCAGACCTTCTCCATTCAGAACAAAGGCTTCCGGTGAAAAGAGAAGTTAGTGTTCAAAAGCATAGGCTTGTTGTAATCAGACACTGACCTCTAAAGGCAAGATGCTTGCAAATTTGGGAAATGAGCCTCTTACTCTGTAGATATCAGGAACATGTCCAGTCTGGAGCAAATAGGCTGGACTTGAGGTTGGACCAAGTATAGAATCCTTTATCTGTGTAGACATCAATCAGCGATGCCTGATGAATAAAATCCCTGAAGTCTTTCATAACAGCCACCAAAGGAAAATCATCTGACCTTTCTGCTGAGGAAGAGATAGCATTGAAATCCCCCAACACACCAGAGTCTTCCATAAAGCTCATGCCACTACAGAAGCTCTTCCCACAAACTCTTCTTCTCCTCCCTGCCATGGGGCCCATAGACTCTCATGAAATCCCAAGCAAAACCATCATCCTTGCATTTAAAGGTCACAGAAATGGCCCATCTCCCTACCTGCTTACCAATCACTTCAAGCACACGGTCATTCCACAGCACCGTAACTCCAAATCTCCCCACGACTGGAGAAGCAACAGCACAAGATAATGTGGCCACCCTAAAATCACTCGCCCGTCCACCTCCTCCAGCTTGGTTTCTTGAAGGCAAATAACATCTAACCTACACCTCCTAACCAAGCCCCTCACCATCACCTCTTCTCTCTACTACCAATACCTTGAATATTCAACATAAGGATCTTTATAAATGAACAATCAAGGCAACCCTTCCCCCCCCTTTCTCCCCCCTCAACTGCCTCCTTTCCTTCCCTCCTACCCCCATTCACACTCCTTGCCAACCCCAACTGCCATCTCTTACGAATTCTCTAAAACATTGAGTGGATATCTTTCTCCATCCCCTCAAAAGACACACCAATCTTGTCAGTAACATCTTTCACTTGCCCCACCATGATCTTCTCAATAGTGGCCAACAACTCCCTCACCTCCTCCTTGTCCATCCCCCCACAACCCTTAGTGCCCTACATCCCCACTTCCCCCATCACCCGAAAAGGAGTCTCAAATACCATCTCCTCCTGCTCACCCTCACACCCAAATGCTTCCCCTTCCATTCCTAAAGTGTAACTCTCCCCCAACGGCTTGCTTAGATTGTCATTCTCCAACTGTCTGTAGTTAACCAGAGAGGTCAAGCCCACAGTAGGGTTGTGATCTCTCCCAGGCTGCGGCTCCTTTACCTTAGCACTGTGCCGTCAAGGAGTAACCGGGTAGCCTTGACCATCTCCAGCACCCTATATAAGCCCATAGAAGGCCTAGCCGTCAAACCAAAGCGGCATAGTCCGGTTCGACCATAGAAGCCGAAAGAGCAGTAAATGAAGCCCTCGCCCTAGGCTAGAGATTAGGAGGGGAGTGAAGATATGTCCCTGATGGAGGTTGTGGCCTCCGCAAACTTTGTCCCCCTGCCGGAGAAAAAAGGAAGCCCTTCGAAGCCGCTGCAACATCCTCCAAAAGGTCCGTCGATCGATTACCAGCTTCGGCAAGGACATCAAAGGAGAACCAAGGCCTAAGGGCTCTCCTTGTGTGCACCTGCCTCCAATGTTGTCAAGGCAGCCAAGGCGACCAAGGCAATGGCCTACCGCCTTACTGCTTAGGCGACAAAGTAAGGCGCCTAAGCGAAGCCTACTTTATATAACCTAGTACTTTTCAAAAGGACTACAAACTACATTTTTTGACATATTAAATTCTATTTTTATCTATATATAGGGGTAGCCAACGAGTAATGGTATTCACAACATCCAGCATATGCTTATAATGTAAAAGGACAAATATAATAAACAGTAAATATTAAGAAACATTAACAAATGAATAAGGAAAAAACCAATGGGAATTCAGGAGTACCTATCAATAAAGATGAAAGATATAAAACTTACTAGTTAAATGATCATGACATGTGAAGAAAGTATAAGATATATCTAAGATTCCATTCTTTCCAATAACTATGAGAGAGAGAGAGAGGAACCATGTTATGCGCTAACAGAAGAATCCCATCGAAAGTGGGAACCGAGTGGGAAGTTTGATCATCATTTCCTTATTTTGACATAAAGAATGGGGAGTTTCACAAAAATACACATCAACCTTATTATAAGAACTAAAGTGAACCATAGTTATCAAGGCGGTAAGGCGACCCAAAGCGTACTTGGGGTCCCAGAGCACCTAAGCGCTTAGGCGCCCACCTAATCGCCTAGGCGCCTAGTTTGTATATTTAATACTTCATTAATGTGACATTAATATAAAATACAAGAAAATAACACTAATATGACATTAATATAAAAAATAACAGGTAGTTTATTGGATTGAAGTATCAAAATTAAATGTGACTAAAAAAAATTATAAAAATGATACTTCATAGTAAAAAATTACTAACCTAGATGTCTGTCAACATATTCTTCCAAAATCTTCAACTTAATGATAACAACAATAATATATATGATGAAATAATGTAAAACACAATAAAAAATATTATCACCAACAAAAATGAAATTTTGTAATACAGCAATGTTATTTGAATGAAATATACAATGAGAAAGTGAGAGACTCAAAATGGGTCAGCAAATCTAATATGAGCGCCTAGGCAGGTGCCTTGGACGCCTTGGCAAGCGCCCTGGGCACCTTATGGGCCCGTTGAAAGGCAAACCAGCACCTAGCAACTGGAACTCCTGCCTTGGTGCCTAGGCGAGTGCCTTGACAATAGTAAGTGAACCTAAAAGTAGGCGAGCAATTTCCCAAACAAGCGGACTAGGTGAGCCTTAGCGGGCTAGGCGCCCTTAGGTGGCGTAGGTGAGCACCTTAAGCGAGTGTTTGCCCAAGCGCCAAATCGCCATGGGTGACATGGAATGCCTTGTCGCCTAGGCGTCGCCTATGCGACTCCTTTGAAAATAATGCATGCCTCATTGGATCCCCCATCGGCTTAGTTTCAATTAGTTGAGTAAAGGCCTCAACAACAGCCATGGCAATAAAGCAAAGGCGGCGACCCTTGTCGGGTCCCTGCTCGGGCCCAATACGAAATATCGTATCGGGTAAGTCACTGGGCTAGATCCCAGGGCCCAAACTTGTTGTCCCTACCAATCGACCCGTTTCCATCCCTAATAGGATTGGGTTCTCTAGCGAATCAATAGCTGGCCGGATCCCAAATTCAAAATTTGAACCGAGTATTCTCGGCTTGCCACGACCCCCCCTTACCTCCGTCTTTTTCCTCCCTCCCTCTACTGTGAAACCTAGCAGACGGATCTCAAATGGCGGCAACTGTTGCTTGGACGGAGCCATCACCTAGACGGTCATCGGAAACATGCTCCCTTCCACCAAAATGAGTAGGCCCTTAGGGAGGCACTATTCTCCGAAGGTCTGCAGCACTCCCTCAACAACAAGTAGGCCACCACACTAACAACTTCAAGTTGCTTCCTTCCCAGTTCCCCATACCCTACATGATCCACTGCAAAGCCCTCTAGATCAAAGAGGACTATTGGGACACCAACCAACCTTATCGACAGGCCCGACAAAGGAAGGCCAGGATAGGCCCCTTGTTGTAAAGCCCAAGGAGATGACTGTAAGACAAAGCCATCCCCAGCCACAAAACCAACTACAATCACCTTATTAGCCTCCTCCTCTGTCGGGGCAAGGGATAAGAACTTATCTCCTAGAACCCTAACCTCCCACCCCTCAACCAAAGAAGATCCTTCCTCGAGCACCCTCTGAATCTTCTCCACCGACTGTTTGTCCTCTAAGGGCCTTCCTACTACCCAACAAAGGTCCACACACCTCTGCAGGTGCAGTAGACGGGGGCCTAAAAGCTCCACCAACAAGGCGAAACAAACCTTAAGAGCGGCTGGGATGCAATGTGTCTTCCCCAATTCCTTCACGACCTCCGCAAAGGACTTAGGCCTCTGCAAGCATTCCACCAAACATGGTCTTCCTTTCGACACTGGAGACACCTCGCACTGCCCTTACACTCACCAAAACGATGACGCTCCCTAAGGCATCAACTATAGCGTAAGGAGGCCAGAATCCTCACATCCTTCTTCAATGGTGGCCATGACACCCAACTGCCTAAAAGGATGTTGTTTGCACCGATGGCGAAGGGCGGAGGACCCCTAGATCCCCCTAGTCCTCTCGCGCTCATCCTCTCGACATTGTAGGTACTCTTATGTCACCATCTTGATGATATAAATACAATCAGGCCATAACTAAATACTTCACATGTTGGAGCTAAGTTATCCTCTGAAGGAAGTCAAGGGCGAGATAGTGTCATGTTTCGCCTGACAAAATGTCAAATACAGGTTTTGTATGTCTGGCCAAATTGCATTAGATAATGGTGTTTCATTCCAAAAAAAAATGGAGGGCAAATTCCATATTCAATGGAATGTATCCACCATTTATTAACGTCAAGCCAATGGTCTAGCTGGGGCACTTAAGGGAATATTGTGCAAGTTGTTAGCAATGTCGAGGGGCAAAAAGCAAGATTCGGATGAAAAAATGCATGAGGCATTATATGGGTCTATCAAACGGTCTACAGAAACTCCAATAGGATGTCTGACTTTCACCTCTGAGAGGCCGAGATAATGATCCCAATAGAAATTGATCTTTCTTCTTATGGGGCGGCTCTACGTTACAGACTGCAAAGAAAGTAGGCATTTTAAAGAACCACTCAATTTGAAAGGTAAAAGATTGGCAGCCTACAAACACCCGTAAATATGTCAAGTACAAATATCTAGAGCCTTTGACAAACTCATTAAGGAAATAACAT
Source organism: Zantedeschia hybrid cultivar (assembly GCA_030544215.1). NCBI lineage: Eukaryota > Viridiplantae > Streptophyta > Magnoliopsida > Alismatales > Araceae > Zantedeschia > Zantedeschia hybrid cultivar. Next base: position 38,764,555 of record JARZZO010000011.1, on the reverse strand, counting down.
CCAAAGAAGGAGATCTGATGATGGCCAAACAAAAAGACATCATGACATCCATGCCCAAAAAGAAATTCACTCCAAATTGGATAGACCCCTTCACAATCCAAAATATTTACGGAAGAGATGCTTACAAATTAGTGGATCATAAGGGAAATTTTACTTTCCCTCCACTAAATGGAATACACATGAAGTTATGTTGTGCTCCAAATTAAGTTCCTCAAAAAAAAGCAACAAAAGAAATTGAATTGTTGTAAGAGCATGAAACCCATAGTTGTCCGAAAAATCTTATCAACAATAAAAGCTCCACTCCAAGTTGCTCATCAACATTACAAAAGGCTTTTTAGGGCATTGACCCTTAGGATGGACCCATCCAAAATCCTAAATATAGTGAAAAGTTGAATCCCAAAATTGCCTTGAATTGGCTAAAATAAAAGAGCCATACCCTAATTAAAGGTCAAACTCTCCCAGCTTATTTCTAGCAAAGTCGAGTCCCCACATAACCCTTATATAAGGCAAGCATCAAAATTGCCAAAGACAATGTTTCCTCGACTTTGAATGGGTGTAGAGAGTTTGATCCTTCACTCGGCGTCGTCAAAGAAAACAAACAATCCTTTATGCAAAAATCCCTCGTCCCATCAAGAAATCTAATATTTTTTTGGGTCATTATGCTAGGCTATGCCAATGCCAAAACCATAAAACAACAAATCTTGGCTTTCAGGGAAGCCTTAACTCCTTATCGCCACAATAGAAATCCATCAAGATAGTTAGCTGTGGGGAGCCTTTGTATCCTTGAAACTCCAAAATTGTTGGCTGTTTGGAGCCTTTTGTATCCTTGAAACCCCAAAAACCCTTGACCACTGGGAGCCTTTATATTCTTGAAACCTTAAAACCTTTTGGCCACTAAGGGCCCTTGTATCCTTGAAAACGCTAAAACCTTTTGGCCACTAGGAGCGTTTATATCTTTGAAACTCCAAAACTATTGGCTGCTAGGAGCCTTTGTATCCTTGAAACCCAAAAAACCCTTGGCTGTTGGGAGTGTTTGTATCCTTGAAAGCCTAAAGAACCCTTGGCCACTAGCAACCTTTGTATCCTTGAAACTCCAAAATTGTTGGTTGCTGGCAACCTTTATATCCCTGAAACCCCAAAACCTTGGCCACTAGAAGTCTTTGTATCCTTGAACCTTAAAAAAACCTTTTGGCCACTGGGAGCCTTTATACCTTGAAACTCACTGCTGAGAGCCTTTGTATCCCTGAAAATTCAAAAAAATCCACAGCTACTTGGAGCCTTTGTATCCCTGAAAACTTAAAACCTAAAATCCATGGTTGCCTTGTATCCTTGAAAACCCAAATACATGGCCACTTGGAACCTTTGTATTCTTAAAGACCCAAAAAATTCATAGCTACTTAGAGCCTTTGTATCCCTGAAAAGTCAAAACCCAAATCCACAGCCTTTAAGAGCCTTTGTATTCTTGAAAGCTTAAAACCCCAAAATGTACGGCTACTTGGAGCCTTTGTATCCCTAAACTACGGCCACTCAGAGCCTTTATATCTTTGAAAATCTAAAACCATAACTACTTGGAGCCTTTGTATCCATGAAAACCAGATCATGGTTGTTTGGAGTCTTTTTATCCCTGAAACCCAAAACATGGCCGCTAGGAGCCTTAATATCCTTGAAGATCCCATAAATCTTCCCCACTAGAATCCTTTTTGGCCATAAAGCCTACCTACCTAGTCCTTAAGGAAGCCATAATTCTCTACCAAATAAAAAGAAACTATCACTGGTGTTCCAAGATTTATGAGCTATTTTATGATCCTATTAAAGAAAAAGAAAGAGGAAAATGAGCTTAAAAACGAGATGCTCCAACGGACTTAATTGGTTCTTCCTTCGAAGAGAATCAATTAAAGGTAAAAAGGTCTTAAATACGACTAAAGTGAAAATCCATAAGGGGGCCTTAGTAAAAAATGGGTAACCCCACTGCGTAAAAAACAGTAAGGGGGATACAGGCAAAAGTAAAAGAGGGGCTAGCTCTGGGGGCCTTAGTAAAAAATGGGTAACCCCACTGCGTAAAAAACAGTAAGGGGGATACAGGCAAAAGTAAAAGAGGGGCTAGCTCTGGCAAAAACCTGAAAGGGCGCTGGAGTTAGTTCTTAAACAAAAAATGATGAATAATGGGGATGAATGAAATGAAGAGTCCATGATCAACCGAGGAACATCGATCTCATAAAGGGACAACACCGCACCCATGAAGCTCATCGAGTTGCTCACCAAGAGCAACTAAAGAATGAGAATGCTTCTCCAATGACTTTTTAAGGTGCTGAAGCAAAAGGCACAAAGTTGCTAGCATAGACATTTCATCCCGCATAATGGAACTAGTAGCATCCCATTCGTCCTGAACAATGGTTGTCGCCACGGATAAGGTGGCTCTCTCTCCCTTAATGGAGTCGATCTTTCAACAACGCCACTTTGACAGCAAAGTTTACCAATGAGCTCTCAGTCAAGTCAACTGCCAAAAGGAAAGATGATCAAAAACAACAAGAATTGAAGAAGAAAGAACGCTGCAAGCAGAAAAGGAAGAAAGAATTAATGACAGTACATAACAAAAAGATGGAGATGCAAATTATCCAAGCTTTACAAAATTCGATCAAGAGATTCTGGCCAGTTCAGGTCAATTTTCTAGTGTGCCCGAAAAAGTCAAAATAGGGATATTTATACCTTAAATTTTTAAAATTTAGACACATGTTGGAAAATAATGTGAATCGGTGTCGGATAACATTAACACAAATTTCCTAAGTCATGTCAGCTTGTAACCCGCACAATTCAAGTTATTCCCGAGCATCCGAGAAGCCAAAACAAGGTGTGCAGTACTCCGAGAATTTCAAAATGTCGCCAACCAGCGAAAAATAAAGTGAGTCAATGCTATTTAAGACTCACAGAGATCATTTAAATCGTTTCGGCCTAAGAACCACAAGGATGGGACTGTGTTGGACACTTTTCAATGTGCCTGAATACCCAAAACAGGGTCATTTGGGGGCCAAAAAATTTCAACGTACGACAAGAAAATCAGATGAGTCGACATTATTCGACGCTCACAAAGATTTATTCCACCCAGTCGGCATGAAGGCCGAGAAATTCAGATGGGTTTCGGTAGTTTTCAAAGTCCTCGAATGCTCAAAATAGGGGTTGTTGATCCCAAAGTCAAAGAAAAATCCCAAAATTAAGTGCAATTGAAGTGTCACATATGTTCAGATTTTTCACAACAAATCCAAATGAATATGAAGGTTGCCGAACAAGTTCGAGGAGAACGATCGACCCTAAAGCTCAAAACTGGCATCTAGAGGTGTCCCGGATACGATACATAAATGCAGGAAAAAGTTGTTAGCTAAATGCATGCAAGAAATATCAGCAAATGCATAAAAGAATTGATTTCGTGTAGAGCAAAATTGACGCAATGAGTAAGACAAGCTCGAGACAACTGAATACACATACGATATATGTCCTCGCCTCTGCTCTGACATATGTCCCGTGCGGATTTGTTGGGCATACTCTTATCACACCATGATGCATCAAATGTATGTATCAGAAAAATACAAATAAAGCATGAAGCTTACCTTGATATGGTCCCTCCCAAAGCCAAGAAGAAGTCCACGATAGAGGCACCAAAGTCAACAGCAACAACAGCAATGGCGCAGTAGCGACAAGTCAAACAGCAAAAGCAGCAAAGGAGCAGCAGCAGCAGCAGCAGCCTGCAGCAACAACACAAGCACCTGACAGCAGCAGCAGTAGTATAGGCTGCGGTCCCCTGTTCTAGACAGAATAGGGGGGGTCCACAGGAGAGGGAAGGGCAACATGAGAGCGAGAAGGGCTGCGGTGAAGAGAAAGAGAGGGTGCGAAAGAAAGCAAAGAAGGGGATAGAGAGAGAAGTGTGCCGGTGGGGGGTTCCATGGCTTTCCCCCAACCGGTTCTCTTCATACCAGGTAATTTTGGAAAACAAAATTAAAAAAGAGAGAGAGGGAGAGGAGTGAGAAAATAAAGAAGAGAGAGAAGAAAGGAGAGAGAAACCGGTAAGGTAGGGGTGTTCACGGGTCGGTTTGGTTTGGTTTAAAAGGAAAAATCTTCAAACCAAACCAAAACGAACCGAATAAATTCGGTTTATTTCGGTTTGGGTTCGGTTTGAACCGCATGATACAACATATACGGTTATCACCAACACACGGCCCTTTCCGTAGTCATTGGGCCACACCAAGTCATGGTAACGGACCGGCCCACAATAGCTTAAGCAATGTGGTAACAAGGAGTTGAAGGGCACTTAGTAGAATTTTCCAGGCGCCACTTTTCCTACTTTTCCTATGTAGGACTAAAACTATCCCCAGTCGGCCAGTCCCCCTCCAAACCTATATTCCAGGATGCTTACTAGACTCCTTTTCCCACATTTTTAGTCCTACATCGGGAACCTGAGAAAAGAAGAATCCCAAGAAGCCTATAACTTTCACCCGATCACGCCCTCTCACACCACCGCTACAGCCATAGCCCAAGTCCTTCCAGTGGGGTCTACTAACCAAATAACTGGAAAAATTGAAACTTTTAGTATTGTACATTATATATAAGATTAAAAGATTATAAATATTAAATAATTCGGGTTATTTGATTCGATTCGGTTTCCTCGGTTTAGAAGACTTTGAAACGGAATCAAACCGAACTTCATTTCAAGCCGAACCAAACCGAAAATTCGGTTTGGTTTTTCGGTTCAACCCAAATAGTGAACACCCCTACGGTAAGGGGTCCCACCGGTTCAGCCGGAGCCCAAGTATATGCTCGAGCAAGGAACGCAAAATCGGGGATCGGACTCGGATCGGTCCGTGTCTGGACCGATCGGATCGGCCAATCCGATCCGATTCAGGCGATCTAGTCCAAATCCACACTCTTTTTTTAAAAAGTTAATTTTTTAAAACAAAATGAAAAAATCATGAAAAAAATTAAAAAATTCATAAGTTTCTCAAAGTTAATATTATACTTGACATATATAGTACATGAGTGATGAAACTCAATCATCCTCATCTAAGTCATCAGAAGAAAAAAAAAGATCCATCGCCCTCTCCACCAAAATCTAACTCAATTTGGGTACGAGGTGGAGCATGTGGTTGTCTCTGAATACATCTAACCATATGAACAAATGATGGTATGTGCACAACAATGGATAGAATATGAAACCCTAAAAAGAATGTTCACACAGTATCGACGATCTCGATCCTAGATCTTTCCGCCGATGTAGATGAAGATAGATGAGTTGATGATGTAGGTGGCTTGATTGTTGGATGTCTAAGTATTGTGCTAGATAATCCTTCGTTCTGATATAGAAACCTCTGGAATTGTACACATACATCATAAGGGGTTGAAAGACATAAGATGTTATCTCTGCGCATCCCTTCAAGATGCTCTGCAAAACAATAGATCCCACTAACAAGGTGTCCACAATAACGACAATGGATCATTCGACCTCTTAGGACTGTACACCTATGGTCCTATGTCGGATGTCGTCACCCATGTGGCATCAACAAAAGAAGACTTGATAGAATTTATCCGAACTAATCTCCTTCAAAAGAATTTAAAAAATTAAGCAACTGATGCGGAACAAAGGGAAAAAGGGGGAAATGGGAGGAAGGGATCCTCGGCCTCGCGCTGGGACAAATTATGCCCGGCGTCGCACCGGAGCAAGGGGGGGGGGGGGGGGGGGGGACGCCTTGGCGTCACACCAAGGAAAAAAGGGCAGGGATTCTCCGTCACAGAGAACCGATCTTGGAAAAACACTGAGATAACATTTTTTTCTTCAATAATTCTTCTCTATTTTATTTCTGAACAACATTTATATATATAAAGTCTAGATGGTAACCCTAGAGATTCCATCCGACTCTAGGACTTCTCTTATCCACGTTTCTATAACTCCTAGAAAATAAAAAAGACATAATGGGCCATTAATAGGCCTAATAAAAGCAAATGCATGGGAGCTCTAAGTATGCATCGTTTCCTGCATCAATCTCCCCTGGTTCGGAAAAACTCGTCCTCGAGTTTTGAAATGCCGAAGAAGCCATATGAGGAGTAAGGGGGCCACAGACCAACGGCGCACAATCGACTGCATATAGATCATCAGGGTGAGGAGCTAAAGGTGGCATTGATAATAGGCCTCAAAGTTACACCATAGCAAGTCAAACTCAGATGAAGCAACGTCTGCAAGACATAAGGAATCGCACTGGACATCCGAAACATCAAACAAGTATTCAGAAAGTAAGTCAAATCCGACTTCAACAATGAGCGCTTGATCCCACACAACATTATCTGAAGACTCACTAATGACCAACGGTACTAAATTGGTCTCAATCACATCGTCCGCCATTAAATGAAGTCCAGACTCGATACATAAAGTAGCATCCTGAATATCGTCAGTCGTGAGATCAACACTAGCATCTTGAGTATGAACCGACACATCTGATTGATCATCATTTGTAGCTGGCGAGACTATATCAAGCAACTTGGACAGTGTTTCAATTACCTTAGGAGAATAAAGTGACGATTTCGAAAATAAAGAACTTACGTCCATCAAAATGAGGGTGTACGAAGGAGCATCGACGTCTATCACAATCCACTGTAGCTTGGCACTCTAATAGCCACTCTCGACCCAAGCAAATAGAAGAGCTCCATGGATTTATAGTACACCAAGCTCCATCCACATAAGTAGTGGAGTGTCCTGTGGTGACACCCTTAACCAGCCGATAAAATTCTACAAAAGCCCTATCACCTTCTACAAAAATCTCGCCCGTCTTCAGCAATGAATCAATAATATGTTGGAGAATCTTATTATCACTTGCTCGCTCATCTAACATCAATGTCGTCCATTCTCGATTCGGCAAGAACACATCAAAACGAAAATAAATGGAAGACATGTTGCAAGAGATTACCCCGGGACTCCAATTCTGTTAGAATCAATCAACGGCACGCAGAATGAGGTGTTGTAGAGGCAGCACCACTCTGGAGCTGAGTCCGCCTTGTTGAGACGAAGCCAACAGCACGATCAGTGCAAGAAACGGAGCCTAAACTGACAACCTCGATATGCGTACAAAAGTGGCACGCAAAATGAGGCAAGTCAGGGATGCAGCGTGTTGAATCTGGTTGGCCTCGCTGACACAAGACGAATGCTGCTGACAGTGCCCAAATCAGAGTTGTAGACGACCCCGAACAGCACACAAGCGTCCTCGTAAAGCATGCAAGTGCGACACGCAAAACGAGGCAAGTCGAACGCTGGCCGCTGCAAAATCAATGCGCCACTGCTCCAGTTGCGCGATCTCGGGATGCGCGATCGGTGTCCTCGATATGCGTATAAAAGTGGCACACAAAACGAGGCAATCGGGGATGCATCGCACTGGATCTGGGATGGCCTCATTGAGACGAATCCAACGGCGCAAACAATGCGCAAATCGAAGTCCAAATGAGCTCGGGGCAAGGGCGGTGCGCTAACTGCTCCAGTTGCACCACCCAGCACCTAGCAGCGGACCTGGACGACACCCTGGCTCGGATCAGGGCAGAACCAGGTGAAAACCTGGTCGAACCAGAAGACTAGTTTGACCCTTTTAAGACTAGGTGGCTCAGGCCAAACGCACCTGGCTCGGACCAGGACGCAATGGGTTTAGACCACTGGATGTAGCCCGGACCAGCCCGGGTCAAACGGTTCGAACCGGTTCGGACCAGACCGGTTCGAACCGGTTCGGACCAGACCGAGTCGAACCGGTTAGGGTTAAAAGGGCACGAGCCCTTCCTTTCTTCTCTTCTTCTTATCTCTTCCACTGGTGGGAACCAAAAAAGGGGAAGGACGGGGCGGCACCTGGCTCGGACCAAGACGCAATGGGTTCGGACCACTGGACGTAGCCCGAACCAGCCCGGGTCAAACGGTTTGAACCGGTTCACCGGGTCGAACCGGTTAGGGTTAAAAGGGCACGAGCCCTTCCTTTCTTCTCTTCTTCTTATCTCTTCAACTAGTGGGAACCAAAAAGGGGGAAGGACGGGGCGGAGTACGACGGCGGCGGGGACCAGCTACAACGGCGATGGCAACGTCATCGGCAGCGACGACGGTGGGAGTCGGCGTCAACGGTACAGGTGGGAGCGGCTGCGGGAGGCGACGGCAGGGCGGCAGTGGCCGCTGTAGCAGCGGTGGAGGCGGCGGAAGCCGGCAATTGGAGGCGCCGACGGTGGGGAACGGCAACGAGGCCGACGGGCACAAAGCAACTAGGGCAAGAGGCGACTTCGGCGATGGAAGACGGCGGCGAGACCTGCGGAGCTAGCAGCAGATGGAAGGGGCGGCGACAGCATCGTCGGGGGGGGGGGTTGCTTCTTCTCTTCGGCTCGCCCTCCTTTTCCTCGTCTTCTCCTTCTCTCCTCTCCTCTTCTTCAACGATGGCGGCGGCGGTTCGCAACGGCGGTAGTGAAGGCAACGGCGGGATAAAGGTATGCTCTAATACCAAATTTGATGCGGAACAAAGGGAAAAAGGGGAAAATAGGAGGGAGGGATCCTCAGCCTCGAATATGTCTCGGCGTCGCATAGGAGCAAGGGGGGGGGGGGGGAGGCCTTGGCGTCGCACCAAGGAAAAAGGGGCAGGAGTTCTCCGTCACAGAGAACTGATCTCGGAAAAACACACTGAGATAACATTTTTTTTCTTCAATAATTCTTCTCTATTTTATTTCTGGAACAACATTCATATATATAGAGTCTAGATGGTAACTCCTAATCCTAGAGATTCCATCCAACTCTAGGACTTCCCTTATCCACGTTTCTATAACTCCTAGAAAATAAAAAAGACATAATGGGCCATTAATAGGCCTAATAAAAGCAAATACATGGGAGCTCCAAGCATGCATCGTTTCCTGCATCAGCAACTCCACCTTGATTTCTACAATTGAAACTATTTTATTTTTTCTTTAGTAATTGGTCTCTCTATAACACACACACTCTCTATCTTTCATCCATTACATTTTCTTTCTGTTACTCTTTTTTTTACTCTTATATACATTAATATTAACGGTTTTCGATAATAAATAAAACAAATAATTTTACTATGTTGCGTCTCAGAGAAAAATTAAGAAATATACACTACATCTTTTTCTGTTGAAAATTATTTAGTTTTGGATATAAAGACAATAAGCATACTAAATATTTTTGACGATGACGGAAATCAATATCCTTATGGTCATTTAAATATAAAATCAAGTCACCTTCAATAGAAAAAAAGAATAGTGCACATTCCTTAATTTCTTCCATATATATTTTATTTATTATTGAGGACGATTAATACTAATATATCTAAGGGAAGAGAGAGAGAGAGAGAGAGAGAGAAATTTAGCGAGATTGTTAGAGAGAGTGTCTATGATAGAAAGACAAAGCTCCTTGAACCATCCACCCGATCATTGTAGAACACTAGAATCTCATTTAGAAAGAGGGAGAAATATTAGATAGAAAAAATTTAAAAGAAAAATTAAATAGATAAAAACATTAGATAGAAGAAGAACTATTTATATTAACTATAAATAAAAAAGATTAAGGAGAGAGAGGGAGAGACACATACTAATATAATACATTAGATAGAAAAAAAATAAGCGAGTGAGGGAGATAAATATTAAGTAGATAAAAAGTAAAAACAATAGATAGAGGGAGGAAAATATATTAATAGTAATATATAATTATTATACATCAAATATAAAAAAACTTAGAGAGATGGAGAAAAATTTAGACTTTGGAGAGATAGGAAAGAGAGAAAGGAAAGAGAAGTGAGGAAATGAGTTGGTGTCGATGGGCCTTGGGGGGGGGGGGGTGGTTGTTATAAGTCCCCCAAGGCCCTTGCAAGCCGTTGAGCTCATTCCCAGCGGCTAACTGCGAACTAGCCGTTTTCAACAGCTAGTCGTTGGACTACGGATCGGTCAATCCTATCCGATCCCAACTGATTCGTCCAATCCCAATAAGAGAATGGTGGGTCGAGGCTCGGGATCAGATCTGTTCGGCCGAAAATCGATCAGATCAGCCGATCCGATCCATGCCGATTCTACCTACCCTGTGCTCGAGCTCGACTAAGGAAAAAAATTCGAGCTCAAGTTTTCATTCAAGCCTAAACTCCAGCTCGAGCTCGGGCTCGAAGAGGAAAAAGCGAGCATGAGCCAAGCCCGAGCCCAATATTTTGTCCGGCTTATTGGCCCATACAGTTTACCCTAGAAGCGCCTAGGTTCAATTATAGAAACAAAAGGGGGGCAAAAAGAATCAGGACTCCGATACCAGACTAAAAATTCCACGTGGAACACCCCCAATAGCATTCGTGCAACCCACCCACCTCCACTGCCTCTGCTCCTCCACAGCCACCTTCAGCTCCGTCTTCTCTGATGCCCACACCTTCTAGGGGTGTTTGCGGTTTAATTTGGTTTGGTTTGAGGAAGATTTTGATGAAACCAACAAACCAAATTAAATCCGAAACCAAACCATACAGATTTCAAACCGAACCAAACCAAATCGAAATAATTCTGTTTGGTTCGATTTGTGATTCGTCTGGGCTTCTTAGTGGGCCTCTAGCTACAAAGTGGGCTTTCAACTATATAATGACTTGGTGAGTGAAAAATCCGTGAACTCAACTACAAAATAGACTTTTAGGTTACAAAATGGATCATCATATAAGATTGAAATGCAACCTGTAATTTAAAAAGATAAGATTCAACAAATTTCAGTCATTTGGTTTGATGTAGACCAACATAAAATACGTTAAAAAAAGGATGGCACTAAACACATGTTCAATCTGGAAAAAAAGGAAGAAGAAAAAATGACGCATATGATCGAACAATAAATATCCATTAAAGAACACATGCCTAATGCCAAGGGGTAGGATTAATCCCATGGGACGACAAGCTGCCGCATGCTTTGGATGATTCAGATCCATTCCAAGATCAAGTAGGAATTAACTGGGGTAAAATATCACACCAGCATTGCAAAATACACCAAACCGTGGAGAAAACACTAACATAAAAACAAAAAACGGGTGTGCCGGATGCAGGGAAACAGTTAAACCCCAGCAACTCGTAAAGAAGCAAAGGGGATTTGTAAGAGAAATTTGGCCAATAAAACTTGCACATAAATAAATTATGAGAATTGGTTTATGCTATTACATGTTTGGACGACCTGAAGGGGACCCTCTTGTCACGACTGGGTATGAAATAGCTGGGTTTCTAGAACCCATCCCAACCAAGTTATTATATATATATATATATATATATATATATATATATATATATATATATAAAAAAAAAACAAACTTGCAAAGGAAGAGTTCGCAAAGCAAGAAACTTCTGAGCAAGAATGCAGCCACGCTGTCGCACAGACCTGAGACCTCAGCGGAGCAAAGAGCGCAGCCACGGCGGCACGCCAGAAGCGGCGACGTGGTCAGGAGAAGAACCTCGTCAGAGCATCAAGGCGTCATCAAACAGAGAACCTCCCCGAAGCAATAGCGTCTAGGAAGCCGCCATACAGGTAGAGACCGGAGGAAATGGTAAGGTTTGAGGGATTTCGCTATGCCATCTTTGGATGAGGAAAGATTAGGGAAACCCCTCATCGTTGCAGCTTACCTATTAAGGATCCAATGCCTACCGTTGGATCATGCCATGGGAGCTTCATCTAATAGTCTAGGTAAGTTAACACAAAGCCCATATTACCCTTTAGACCATACACTATTTACTCAATATGCCAAACAAACCCAGGTAATATATAACTTTTATATGCCCTTAATTGGAATTCAGTTTCCTCGGTTCAGTTCGGTTTATGAGGCCTCCAAACCGAACCAAACCGTTCTTTCTTGTTCGGTTCGGTTATAAACCAAACCAATTTTTTTAAAATTTTGAACCAAACCGAACCAATCGGTTCAGTTTGGTTTTTCGGTTTGGCCCAAACAGTGAACACCCCTAACACCTTCCCTCAACTTGCCAGTTCCTGCACCGCAGTTGGCAGCGCTCCTCGTAGCGGCTGGTCTCCACCATGGACCTGATCTAAAACGGGAAGCCCATCTTCTCAAAGGCCATGGAGACAGAGACCCAACGACCTTGGTTCCTCTGCTCGCCATCGAGTCGATGTTGCAGACGTGAAGGAGCAGTGGTCAGCGCCCATCATCTCCGCCAAGGAGCTCACGCTGAGCTGGGTTGTGGTCGACCTCGCTCGAGGCTGGGAAGCCAACCTGTTGAGCCAACAGCTCATCTCCATGGAGCGGCAGTGGTACACGGGGAGATCATGGTTTGCCGTGATGCTGAACACAGCTAGGCTGCCACCACCACACTGATTGTTTGCGATGAGGAGATCGCTGGTCACCAACGACGAGGAGATGATGTGGGCACAGGATGTCAGCCTTATGCTGGGGAGAGGTTCTTCATCCTGTATCAAAACCCATATGAACTTTTATAGCTTCATAACTATACCTCGTGGAATTCTCTAGAAAAAATCGTATGGTGGTGAGATGGTTGGTGATGATTGACGAGGTGGACCCAATTTTAGTCTATGATACTGAAAGATTCTTCACTTATTTTGATGTGAGTCAGCTCGCGAGCTAATGGAGCCAAGCTACATCGCCTCAGACTCGGCTCGTTTAGTGAGTTGAGCTCAGCTTCATACTCGAGCATGGCCTATTGACTCGTTTAAGTCGAGCCAAGCGCAAGCTGCTCGGTTCATTGCCAACCCTAAGGGTATTCTCACAAAAAAGAGAAAAAGAAGAGAAGAAATAGGAGAGAGAGAGAGTGTGTATGTGGGTGTGAGGGGGGGGGGGGGGGGGGGGTGTTGTGCGTGTGCGCCGGTGAGGGTGCCACCAGGTCCCCCCCCCCACCAAACGGCCAAACCACCGGACAGCATAAGACTCTCTCTAGCTTGCTTCCCTCCCTCTCATGTGTTATCTCTCCCTCTCATTTCTCTCTCTCTCATAAAAATAAAAATAAAAATGGAGGGAAAGCCACCACTAGGGGTGCCACCTGTCACATACCCCCCCCTAAAACTAGATGCCTCCTCCTTGGCCCTATAAATATCCCTTTGGGTGCTACTAAGAGGAAAACGTTTTGTAGAGATTTTGGAGACCACGGAGTACTACTTTGTGAAAGAAAGGTTTAAGACCGCTTCAAGGCAAGGCCAAGCTCATGCTTTCTTGAGCTTGATGACTTACTGTTAGATCTAGGAAGACACTCATGCTTTCTTGAGTGATCTTTTTGTACAAGCTCATATTTTCTTGAGCTTTGTATTTTTGTGTAATGACTCACACATTCTTAAGTCTTACATATTATAATGATTATGTGGTGAATGTTCCACCACATATTAAATGTGATCTAATGAATGTGAATTCCTATTGGACTTTCTCTAATGGATCATAAATCATGTTGAATGTGAATTCCTATTGGACCTCCTTTAATAGATCATTGAATCATATTGGATCTTGAATGTGAATCCTTATTAGGCCTTTTTAATAAAACACAATGGGCTTTGTTTAATCTTGTGGACCTTTAATGGATCATTTTTAGATCCTTAATAGGTCCTAAGTGAACCTACTAAGAACCCCATTAGCCTAAAAGATACTTAATGGACCATAAGTATGTTTCACTTAGAACCATTAAGGAACAATATTAAAGGACACTTAGTTGGACCTAGGGGATTGCATTATCATTGTTCAATATAATATAGGTCCTTAATAGATCCTAAAAGGACTTACTAATATCCCTAAGTTAAAGGATATTTAACAGTTTATTATTATGGTTCGTAAGGATTTATTAAAAGACAATGTCTTAAAGGATACCTATTGGATAGTGGGTCGTGCTATTAAATGATCATGTTCATACCCTAAAATCAATTATTACTTTGAAACCTAAAAAGGGTATCCTTTAAGGATTTCAAAATGGAGCTTAATGGAATTCATCATGTATTTAACAAACCTAAAAGGACAAACGCACCTAAAAAAGACATGAATGGGCTATATTTTTGCATTATGTTACCACACAATGTGGGTTAAAGGGCGTCATCATACGACAGTTAATCAAGGGTGGTCAATGATTTGATTGACATAATTAACACTGACTAAAGTTAATGGGAAGAGGTCAAAGTCAGTGGATCCACACACTTGATCCGACCTGCTAGACTCTTTGAGGACACATTCCAAGTTCTCAAGGTCTATCTAAATAACCCAAAGACCAAGATAAAAAAAAATTTTGAAGCATGAAGGTTCGATCTCCCTCACGTCTCCCATAAACTGCCATGCAGGTCCCTAGAGGCATGGAATGCGGAATCGGCCGATCCCGATCCGGATCGGCCGATTCGGATCGGGATTGGCGGGTCCCAATCCGGCCGGAATAGACCAATCCTGGCCAGTTCTGGCCAACTTCAGCCAATTCCGGCCGATCCGATCGGTGGGTCCCGATCTGGCCTCCCGATCCGTGCCGCAATTCCATGCCTAGAGGTCCAAGAAAGGATAATCATGGGCCTGATAAAGAGCCCTTTTGATATCTACTACTAGTCTCAATCACCTCTTGGGTCAAAAAGTTCAAAGAATTCAGCAGAAGTCTTGAACTCCCAAGCCTTCAGATTTCTCTTCCTCAGATTCCCAGCCCTCTATGGTAGCTACCCAGAGATTTCGAAATTGCAATTATCTGGTTGATCTGGATACCCAACTTATTAGCTTTATCCTAGACTTCCTCTGTTCTACTAAGATAGAAAAGAAGCCCTTTTTTCCCCTTAACCTTAAATCAATACCTTCTTGAACAATAATCGATAATTTCTGAATCAGCTTTTCTGTTCCCTGACTTTGAAATTCCTGGGCATAGTAAATATTCCCATGCCCTTTTGTGAAGCCACTAGAGGAAAGTAGACAGAGGAATTTGGAATTTGGATGGGATGTGGTGGTTCATCCTTCAATTTGATACATACCCACAATAGTAGTCAAACAGTAAGAGGTCGCCCTCTGTTTTCTGCTTCTGCTAGGTCCTCTCTAGGATCACAACTACCACCAACCTCTGATTGTAGGCAGGGTAAAGCAAGGCAGCTTCCATCTGTGCTGGGATTGCCAACTAGCCTATGGAGTTGGCAGCTCCCAATCTCCAACTTCCTCAGAAGTAAACCAGGTTTCACTGACTCTGCAAAGTCTCCCTCGTCTATTTTTGCAACCCTTCCACAACTTAGGACGCTCGTAAAGGTAATACTACTTTCCACGTGAACTCAGTTGATGCTCTCATTTTATTCTCCCCTGTATTAGGAGACAGCCTGGACAACTTTTTGGTGATCAGAAGCAGAATCAACTTTTCCCCACTGTACAGCTGGAACCAAGCACACAGGTTCATGGTTAACAGCAAGGAAGGCAAACTCAGGGATCGGACTCGGATCGATCTGGGTCTGGACAGATCGGATCGATCTGGGTCTGGACAGATCGGATCGGCCGATCCGGTCCGGTTCCCCCATTTTATTGTAAAGAAAGGTTTAAAAAATATATAAAAAATCAGAAAAAATAGAATTTTAATTGTGACGACCTTGGATTCAGTTTGACCATCAAGACAAGCTAAGTTAACCTAAATGACAAAGATATGAGATCAAACTAGTGTTCTTTTAAATGTTAAATTTTCTTTTATTTTTATCCTCACTTTCCATTGACTAAGGATAAATTTTACTAGTCAATAAAAGTTTTTATTCCCCAGCCTCCACCTTCAACCCTACTAAAATTATTTTTAACACATGTTTTTTCTGCAGAATTAATTGGGCCATGTTGATCTCATTAGGCTATAAAAGCGTAGTGAAGCAAACTTTGATCCGATTCAATTTAATTGGTTAAAATGAATCTGGTTTGAACATGGATTTAATTCCATGAAACAAAGATTAGGATGGGTTAAATAATTGGATTGTTTCATGTTGCCTTCACCCCATCCAACCCATCCAATTTACACCCGTGAACCACTTGCATGAACATGGATTTAATTCGATGAAACTAGTTGTTGGGCTTCAGATCGGTCGATCCAGCCTGGATCGGCCGATCCGATTGGAGGATCGGCCGATCTAGGCCGATCCCAGCCAACCCGCCTGATCCCATTAAGGGAACGAGGGGTCGGAGCCGGGACCAGATCGGGCAGGCCAAAAATCGAGCGGATCGGCCGATCCGATCCAATCCGCATTCATTCTGCCTTCCATGGTTAACAAAACCAGACACTCGAGTCAGCCCATATACCACAACCAATTGGACCACCAACACTTCTGGTGCTTAACTCATATGCCCGTGGATTAAACTTTCTGGTTGTCTTCTTCCTTTCATCAGTACCCTGAAAATTCTGTGTGAAACCCTATAATCTTTATACACTTGAAACCACTTCTTTAAGCCCAGCTGTTCTCCTACTTCTCATGCTTCTCCAATGATGACTGCAATGACAACTTCAACCAGATCAAGATATCACCTCATAGGGGTGTCAACGGATTCCTAGGATCCGAAATTCGATCCGCATCTGAAAACTCTATATCGAATTCGGATCTTATTTTAACCCGAAAATTTAATACGGGTCAGATTCGGATCTTATTTCTGATTTAGTTCAGGTACCCCAAAATCCGAAATAATGAGTCTAGAACCTGCTCTGCTGCCGCTGCTGCGGTTGACACTCCCCGAAATCAAGCCTTCTACTTCCACCGCGACAACAAAGATCAAGGGTAGAAAGACTTCGCATAATAGAAAACCGATCTTCTCCTCCGCTAAAGCCGCCACCATGGGTGAGGGTTTCCTCCTCACCAGAGCTGCCGCAAATGGCCAAGAGCCTTCTCCGTCGAAGGCATCCCCACGGGCCAAGGGCTGCCTCCTTCGTCGAAGCCGCCGCCATCAGGCCAGGCCCCCTCTTCCGCCAGAGCCACCGCCATTGGCCCCCCCTCCACCGCCAGAGCCGCCAGGTCGCCTCCTCCTGCACCGAAGTCGCCACCACAGGCCGGGGCCCTGTCCTCACTGAAGCTGCCACAAAGGGCCAAGGGCCTTCTCCGTCGAAGGCATCACTACGGACCAAGGCCGCCTCCCTCGTTGGAACATCCACCGTCGGG
Organism: Zantedeschia hybrid cultivar; assembly: GCA_030544215.1. Lineage (NCBI taxonomy): Eukaryota > Viridiplantae > Streptophyta > Magnoliopsida > Alismatales > Araceae > Zantedeschia > Zantedeschia hybrid cultivar. The sequence continues at coordinate 38,747,469 of JARZZO010000011.1, read as the reverse complement.
CCAGGCCCTCTCCTCCACCAGAGCTACCGCCACAGGCCCCCTCCACAGCTAGAGCCACTGGGCCTCCTCTTTCTCCACCAGAGCCGCCGCCACAAGCCTGGGCCTCCTCTTCTTCGAAGCTGCAGCAAGAGCCAAGGACCTCCGTCGAAGGTGTTACTATGGGCCAAGGCCGCCTCCTTCATTGGAATCATCGCCACCGGCCAGGGCCCCTCCACCGCTAGAGCCACCGCCACATGGCCCCCCTCCTTCGCCAGAGCAGCCACCACCAGAAAGGGAGGGCCATCGAAGCTTGATGCGTTGCTACCTTCGTCCCCTTCTTCCTTCTTCGCTTCCATCTCCTCCTCCCCTCTCTGCCGCTCTTCCATCGTGTCCCTTTGCTAGGACTCCATCGCGGCGTTGAGAGGAAAAGACAATCTTTCTGGGTTGCTCCAAAATCCGATCCAATCCATATGTATGTTTCAAATTCGAATTTGGACTAGAGCAAATGATTTCGGATCCTAATAAGTACAATCCAAACCTAACCCATTCACACCCCTACTCATCGCAGCTTAATAGGGTCCAAAACCTCTGCTCCATCATGCAGTTTGACAAGCACCCTCGCCCAATCCACATAATCCACTTCCTGGTATCTACATTAATATCCTTCAAAACGGCAAAGAGAGCAACTACATGCTTGCCATTTCAACCAAGGTTGGTCGTACCGGGGCACCAGTACGACTTGGATTCTCTGATATCCGAGTTGTGTCCGTCCAACTTGGCTTAACTTGGACAATGGACAACTCAAATATCTTTACATGTTGCTTGTTTGGCTCCCCAAGTCCCCTTTGAAGGTGAAGATCCTTATGTGCAGGATCTTCCTTAAGTAGACTTTCCACATGTGATAGGCTGATTCAGTTCAATAAGGAGGTTCCTCCTAGTTGTCGCCTCTGAAGGGATAAGGAGGAGTTGTTGGACCATGTGTTCGTAGTTTGCTCCTTTGATCGTAATGTGTGGCAGGATATCTTTTCTGTGATCCAGATTAACCTTAGGCATGTGGATGTGGTTGGGGAGCTTCTTCAATGATTGTCTTTGGTTCCCCCCCCCCCCCCGAATAGGGAGGTCTGGTGGGTCATCCTTCAAGCTGCTCTTTGGGCCATCTACGGTGAAAGGAATACGAGAATCTTTAGGCCAGAGGCTCTTATTCTAGAGAGAATGGCGAACTTTGTGTCAGAGTGTTGGAATGGGTGAGAGTTCTTTGTAATGTGGAGCCTAGCTCTTCTCCCTTTTTGGCTTTGTTAAGGGGGCTTTAAGTGAGTCACTATCTTGGTGCTTTTGTAAAGAGGGATTTTTGTGAGCTGACTTCTGATTATCTTGTATATTCCGTTTGAGCTTTTCTATACTCGTGGTACTATCCACTTCCAAAAAAACTTGCATGAGTCGCACAAGTCAGAGCGTTTTAGGCATTTCTCATTAAATTGGACTTTTTTATAGATTCTTCAATTTTATGAACAAATATGAGATAAATCGCCCTGCAATGCAACTATTATTACTAAAATGACTTTAAACCAAATTTAGGAAAATTCTACCCTATAATTGAAATGAACTTAAGTTACTACTCTTTTTTAAAAAAGTGAACTTTAGTTACTGGTCATTACACAAACTGAAATTTATGAGAAATAATCAACATGGACATCAACGGTACAACAAAGTGGATGCGCTTGAATTTTCTCCAAAGTGGATGCAAAGTGAGCCCCAAGACTTGGTCCAAAGTTTTCAAATTAAAAATCTAGGGAAATAGGGTTTAGGGGAAGGGAAGAAGGAGGAGAGTTTAAGTGCTTACATTCGCATTGAAGTGTGCAAATAGAAATGCCCTAAACACAAAGAGACTAAGTCTCGGGGCATATCATAACGGATCATCATGTATCAGTCTGTATCAGGCCGCCAGAAAGGTCTAGCTTAATCGGCAAGTCAGAGCATGCCCATGGCTCAAAACCCTGGAAAACCAATACAAGTTGTACAGGTTGTACCACGTTGCACTGAGTCGGCAAACCATGATTTCGCATCCCACAGGGTATAAGGAATATTGGTTATATGACACCACACAAGTTTACCCCTGCCAGCCAGATCAGTATCCTCAGCTTCCACAGCACACCACAACATAGGCATCTTAGAAGATTGAAATCTTCCCCTCTAGGATGCTATCCGTTATTTCTTTAGAAGAGAAACACACCAGAACCTGTTATCATTTATTCTACACAGCTTCCTTATTCTCCCCCCGCCAAGCCTGCCTAAAGAGTTCCTGCAGTAATCATTTCAAGACTCCTTTCTTGCACTGCATTCATCCCACCAGGCTGCCATTCAGCACTTCCACATTGTTGGAATATGACGGGCCCCATTGGGCATCAACAATAGGCACCCTGCTTCTCGCTGCCGCCTCAACCTGAGTGGTAGGATCTCTCAGCATGCCAATATTCACAAAGTGAACAGTTTCTGAACAACTGAAACTTCCATGACCCCACCTCCTAGCACTTTCAACACGCCACAGCATGTCCACACATTGAAGCAACATACCCCTTTCCCAGGCATCTATAAAACCTTATCTCAGAGTTGGACCTCCTCCTAGAACCTTGTTGTTCTTCAATCTTCCAGTCCTCTATTTTCTTTTCCATCTATTCTGCACTTCCATCCGCCCATTGTCTTCTGCAGATCCTCTTATATTCACCACTGCTATCCTTAATTTTTGGATGACTTACAACGTAAAATCATAAATGAAAGCATGAACTAGATACTTATGTAGTATAGTATTCATGGTAGACCTGCCAAAGGCAGTAGCAACAATCAATAGGATAATAAAGAGTATGCATGGCAAACCAAGGTGAGACATATTCCTAATAAGACTAAATAGACATGGAAAGGCTATAAATTTAAGATTCTCGCAAGTGTGAACAAGGCAGTTGCTGCAATTTTTTGCCTGTTAAACAGATCTTTTTTTTTCTTACCTCTAATAAATCATCAGCCTGGTTAGCAATATCATTGAGATTTGCCCCTGGAAGATGGACCTTGTCACCTTTCTCACTTTTAAATACACCACCGCCAGCGGCTACTCGACGTAACAACTCATGCCTGCTATCTTTTCCTGGGGTTCTGCAAAGCAGACCAATCACTTGAACCTATTATAATAAAAATAGTGGTTAAGTTATGATTAGAATTTCAGCTCATAATAGAAAATACTTCTTCCAAGAACTAGGTCACATTTTCATGCTACATCCTAAAAGGAAAATACTCACATGTGGGGGACACTTCTTAGTAAGATGGTCCAACACTGTTTGCTTGACCACCTCCAAAAGTGACTTTCGCTGAAAAAATGCATACATCGAATTATCATAGAACACTGAGTAATGTTACTAAGTCATTGATAATCTCGTGCCTCCAAAAAACAATAGCATCTAAAGTAATAAGCACCTTCAATCCAAGACAATCTGATCTCAAAATAACATGATATTTAAATTTTAAACAGTTGAAAGATGACTGTTTACTCCATGAACATCCAGCTGCAAAATGTTACATCTGATGACAACACAACATACATTAATGAAAAGAAACTTATGGCATGACCATATTCTTTCAAAAAAATTAATCAGCCACCGTGGATCCTTCACATAGAGATTTCCACAATGTCACACACCATAAACATATCACCAATGGAACCCAACAGGCCAACACTCAGAAGGTAGCTGGATGCATGAAGCCAAAATGCACAAAAGGAGAATTTCTTATGACGACAAAAATAACATGGTGAAAACATCCTTGAATTAAGAAAGCCAATGACTTATTCATAGCAAACATGTGGTCTGAAAAGCATGAAATTCCGGCACGGATCGGGACCTGACAATCCCGATCCGAACCGAGATCTGATCGGCCGGAATCAGCTGAAATTCTGGCTGGATCGGGACCCGCCGACCCCGATCCGAATTGGCGAATCTGGATCGGGATCGGCCGATTATGCATTCCATGCTGAAAAGAGAGAAGAATGCATGACCGATTATGTTCAAGGTAGGGAGAATCAGGGATCGGGCACGGATCAACCCAGTCCAAACCGATCGGATAGGCTGATCCGATCCAATCCTAACCGATCCGGACTGGTCCACCATTTATTTTTTAATTTTTTATTAAAAATTTGGTCCGATCCCAGCCCGATCCTGACCGATCCCGGCCTAGACCGATGGATTGTGGATTGTGATCGGACCAGTTCGGGTCAAAACCGATCAGATCGGCCAATCCGATCCGATCCGTGCCGATCCTGCCTTCCCTGACTATGTTGCAGGTAATTTATGAGTGTCTTTGTAGTGACTGTCAAGTCATCCTAGGTGAATGTTAGGGCCTACTACACAAACTAACTGTCTTTGATATCTAACCGTACAATAAATTGGAAGGGACACTTCCAAAAACTTCCTCCTCCATATGATGGTGGATAATGAAATATGAGAAATTCCACAAATTTAAGAGCGACTGATGAAAGGACATTGGAACCTCATTGACTTCAAATTTTCTGCGGAAGCAAATAGGACATTGGAACCTCATTGATTCTTCAAATTTTCTGATGAAGCAAATAGCTTGTTCTACTAAAAGAATAGAAAAACATTATTTTCAGTACAACAAAATACAAGAGTAACACTCAAAGAAATGATAATAGTAGAGTGTGAAATACTTGCTCCTGAAGTGATCAAAAACCAAGGATGATATAGATTTGATAAGGTGAAGCAACGTAAGGTTAAGTATGCAGCTTCCTTCCATGTATTCTGTAGCAAGCTGAGGTCAAAATGAGGGGAAAGGCCGATCTACAAGAGTGCTATAACTAGAGAGTAAATATCAAGAGACATCATGGGTGTTAATGCATTAAGGCAAGAGATAGTGTTGCATTAGAGAAGGTTGAAGAGATGTTAGATATTGTCTTCTTTGGGAAAGTCGATACTATCACATAATTCATTAAACAAAATGGGAATACATTAAATCTGTACTCTCAAAGTTCCCATTATACAGCTATAAACTGCAGTCCAGAAGGATCTCTAAACGTGCCCATACCAAGGATGTATACAGCGCCCTACCCGGGCAAAGTACAAAGAAAAACAAGAGTTATGTGTGCCAATGGTCTGCAACGTTTTTGCATATTCTGAAATGCATTCATAAAGTATCCTAGATTTCTACTCATCCTATTGAAGACCCGGTAGCCCCTTTCTCTTTAGATCATAGCATGCAAAATCAGCCACCAAACTTTTCTAGGATCAACCTGCTCTCACTCCCAAGGGGTCATTCAAAAAGCAACTTCTGAAATAAATTCTTAGCAGATTTCCTGAGAAAAGGAAAACCCTATAAACAATGATCCATGGACTCATCCTTCACATCACATAGGTAGCAGATGAACCTGATATCCTCCATGAACTGTCCAATCCTACGGCACACAGGAAACCTTGCATGAGATTCTCCATTATAGGAACTTTACCTTCAGCAAACTGCTCAAATTCCATACCTGATGAAACATCTGCAATCTGGTGCCTCCAGCAGTTATCGTCAAATATGTGGACATCACTCACTGACATTTTTTGGCTTAATTCCACTTTCATTCCATTTGCCCTTTATCTGCACGTCAGGAGTAATTACCTCAAAAAGTTAAGAATATGTCCTAACTAGTCGATTTCCTGCTATAAGCTCTTCCTGAAGAGGGCAGCAACCCTCTCTTATTTGATCGAGACATATTGGCATGCCACCATTGCATATTTGTCCCTAGCAATGTTAAAGAGAGATCGGAAGACCTCTTACAAGATTCTCTTAAACTATCACCACACAACCTACCTTTGCAGAATTCAATAATGAGCCCATCATCCAAATGGAAAGTAGTAAAATGACCACATACCTTGCAAGAAGAATTCCTTTCTACAAACTGGAAATATTGATCAATGTGACAGGAATAATATCACATGCTCTAGTACTTCTATGGTATTCTTGGTTAATCACTTCAACCCACAATCCCCTCCTTCAGTACCAAACTTCAAGACGCGTTTACCTGACACAGCTAGGTCAAAAGCCAGTAAATGTCGATGTGTTTTTTTGCAGAATCATCCCTACCTGAGGCATTGTCATCCTCTACACCTTTTTACCACAGCCATGCCAAGAGTATCTATGCTGAATTTATTTCAATTTATAGCCACCGACCTGGGGATTCTGAACAAAAACGTGGAGTACATATAGATACTGAAGATGACTATTGTGACTGTTTTACAGAACACCAGCCAGCCTCTGTATGATAAGAGCTTCCCTTTCCACCCCACAGGCTACAAGTCTTCTATCTGTATTAAATTTTTCAAATCTCTGCAGCAGATAGCACCAGCAAACAGCAGAAGCCTCGAATAAGCTGATCCTCATGGGGATCTAACCCACCTTACATCCGTAGATCCTGATTGACCTCCTGCTCATAAATTGGTTAATATCCACACTTATTATCAGGCTTCTACCAACCTTTACCCTCAAACTGCACACTTCCCAGGAAGGCTAGCACTATTGCCAAAGCATAGAGTTATACCTTTTCAGTTGACACTAATGATCGTGTCATTCACATATTGAAGGTGAGTGACCTGATAGCCCAAGCATGGACAAAGGAGCCTCTGATAAGCTCTAGTCCCTTTACATTGTCCCACATATTACTCATAATTTGGGTGGTTGACACAAAAATAAGTGGGAATTGGGATATGTGTGTTTGGGTTTGGGTTTTTAAAAAAATCAGAAAAAGTTAGGAAAAAATGTACCCATATTATTCAATGAAAATGAATACAAATCATACACATCCATCAAAAATGAACATTAAAGACGAATAACTCGTTAATAATTATTATTGTGCACTAATTAAAGAAGACATATTATAAAATTTATAACATGAAATTAATGAAAAAACACCTTACAAAGATCACATTTGTGATCCTTTATCATCTGACTCATAAGTTTAAGCCAGCGGCCCATAATCTGTCGGCATATATACTGAATACTCATAGCCAAACAAAAAGCTAGCGAGGTTTTCAAATCTCCTTTGAATAACTCGAAGTGTGTTTGCTTGTTGGCTTGAGCTTTCTTCTGATTGTACTAGAGGAACATAAACGTCATACTAAATAGGTAGAGGTCCATATTACCCCTCAGTAGTGATGTTGAAGTTAGAATACAGCAGTGTAGGGGAGTGAAAAATGGACGGATAAGAAGATCCATATTCTTAGATAGGCCAATCATATCATGTCTATCTATGTTGGCCTTCAAATTTCCTTTGTTGTCCTTATCTTTGACCTTGACTTCCTTCAGAATGACTTAAAGGTGCAAAGTAACTTTCGTATCCTGAATAACTGCTCCCAAGTCCATAACCTCCTGATAGTCTAGCAACAGCACCACCATCATCACCATCCCATCGTCATCATCATCATCTAATTGTTCCTGAGTGGAGTCATCACTCTCCACTTGACCTATTTTCTTCAGTCACCTTCTTCTACGCATGTAGGTTTATTTCTATGCCTCGTACATAGTGGCCAAATGAGGTGGTAAGACTAGGGTGTCCTCAAATGTCTCTCCAGTATGCTAAACTCTAGTTGTCTCCCCTACATTCCTCTTCCAACGAGTCCACTCGTTGTTTAGATGTTTCTTTTGATGACTTTTTCTTTCTCCTACCAGATATCTGCAATGAAGTTCTCACTGGGCCTTTGTCCTTTCTTCTCTGCAGATCCACCTGAGTAGCTGATCTCCTGAGTGTGGCTGAGAGACAGAAAGTCTAGCAGGGTCTGGTAGTATGGCTCACTTTTGACGCTTCTAAAGAACGGATGCACCTCCTTCATCTGCTGCCTGAAATTCAAGATCTCGAGCAACTACTCCATCTAATTCACCTCTTGTCCAACTCCGATCCTGAGGATCAAATTCAGCCTGAGCATCTTTGGCTGCTCTAATCTCCACCTAAGAATATAATGGGTGTTTTTCATCCAACAATTCATCAACATCAATCTGTTGTAGAGGCTCATCAACTGTTCTGCCAGCAAACTCCATGAATCTCTATCGTCCAAACCCCTGCCTTTCTTAAATCTGCCTAATCCTTAGGCGCATGTTGTAGTGATGGTACACCAACTTTTCTAGCCTAGAAACAACCAATTTGTTACGAGTCTTCGTGGGAATGAGATTAAATGTACTTCAGTTTCTTTTACACTTACTGGAAGTGGTTTGACTGAGCACTCTCACTACAATATACGCCGAAGGATTTGTGCCAGTTTACCAATAATTAATCTAGATCCACTATTCAACTATTGCAAAAAGAAAGAAGACAACATTAATAATTAATATAGTAATTGATTAAATTAAAGGTTAATTATCATGTAATTAACCTAGAGTTGTCCTCAATATTACAGTCCTGACGTCCTCATCTCCATAAACGCCAATCTTCAATTTAAATATCTCCATCTACAAAAGATTAGTAAATGACATACATTATTGATAGAAGACTAGATCTCCATAAACTCCTACTTTGTATGTAACATATGCTAAGGCATTGGCATCTATCCTTTCGTTCATACTCCTTAATATTCTAGTAATAGCATTCGTCGTGCCTCGAAAGACCTCTTCATCATTGTGCACACTCTCATCATACTGATATCTTGGGTTGAAAAAATATCCTGCATTTAAATTAAGGTTCATTAGTTATCAAAATAAATACTTTTAACATTAATCAAATAAAATCAACTAGAAAAAAATAGAACTGACCAGCAGTATGGAGATCATGATGGAGAGTCGACTCCCATCTATCATCAATGATCCTCCACCATTTCTCATAAACTATAGGATTCTTTGCCCTCAAGTGCACCTTTGCTCTATCCATTGCCTCATACAGGTATCCCATATCATTTTTATCATCTCCATCAACTAACCTCAAAACATGTACCAAAGGCTCAACTACTTTTAGGTAGCAAGAAACTTTATCCCAATAATTTTTTTTTCTCCAATCAGCATTTGCACTGTTACGGCAATATCTCTAGCATCGACCCTCAATGTCCCTATATATGTCAAAAAATCGTCAAAGTGGACTAACTGAGCCAACTTATACTTGTACTTCATCAAGCTTTCCAAAGATATGAAGTTTGATGCAAATCTGATAGTACCAGCACGAAAGAGATTCCGTCCACCTATGTGCTCTCTCATCATATGCAAGATCCGGTTGTGACTATAAATAAATTTAGTGATCATCTGATGTCAGTTGCTTTGTAACTTGCTTCATTATTAGTGACCACCTGCACAACATTTTCTTCACCAATTTTCTCTACCACCTCATCCATGAGCACGTATAAATAATCAGCATTCTCTATCTTGTTGGAGACATCCACAGACTTCAAAAAAATACTACCATCGCTGCAATAGACAAGAAAATTAATCATAAATCTCCTTGTCGTCTCTGTCCAACCATCACACATGATGGTACAACCACGCTCCTTCCACACATTTCTGAAGTTCTCCACACATACCTTCAACTCATTATACTCCTCTTAGAGGCCAACACATAAATGTAGCGAGATATGGGGGCCTTTAAACCATGCCCAGCATCTGCAATTGCATACACCATGGTCTGAAAATATAGGTTGGATGTTGTATGTGTCGGCACACCTACATGCAAAAATCACTTCACAATTTTTTTCAAAGCATCGTTTGCTAAGGCCTTGACCTCTTCCAAGGCTTGCTTGATTTCAGGATGTCTGGTGGACCTTGATCTGTGTAAAAATTGGTCAATAAGACTCCATGCCACATCTGATACCCATCCACAATCCAATACAATAGCAACAGCCCTGTCAATAGAAGAGCTCCTAGGAAGGGATCTCCCAAACTGAGATCTGGTAGGCACAGATCGACCTAATGATCCTATGCCTCTTCGTCGGTCCTCATCTTCTCTATCTGTACGTAGACTGGCACAAACAGCTCCAATGTACTCTGGATCAAGGTCATCTGGATCCTCGTCATCATTATCTAAATTGATCGGCCGCTTGTTGACTCGAAAAATTTTCATGCGAAATAATATTACTTGAGCATGCATATGCACATGATTGTGTAAAAAAATATATGCTACATGGCATATGCTCACATTAATGTGAGCTCTTGATATGGAAAATGTGCATAGTACATGTCCATATTCGTATGAGACTATGCTATGCAAAACAAAAATAAATAAACATATGCCTATGATATGAGGGTTAATGTTAAATGAAGACCCTCTTATATGCACGGAAAACATAGAACTATATGCATACATTAGGAGGGTAGTGAGGCAAGAAGCATACCTAGGCCAAGAAGCCTTGATCGAGGTTCTTGTGAAGGCCTAAAACAGCCCCGAATCACTCCTATATGCTGTCCAAGAACAGCTCCTAAACCTCCTTGATGAGCCTTGATGGTGAGGCCCAAGGGAGGACCCTAAAACGCAGCGATAAAATGCTCCAAATGCTGCGAAATAGGGACCCAAAACAGTCCCGAAATAGGCCTAAATCAGTTCCGGAATAGGCCCAAAACAGTCTCCAAACTTGCCCAAAATGGCCCCAAATGAAGGCCCAATAGCAAGGGAGATAGGCCCAATAAGTGGCCCAATAAAGGGACCCAATATGAGGCCCAATAGGGAGACCAAATGGGCCCAAAAATCGGTCCCCAAGGCACCAAAACCTGCAGCCCAAGAAGAGAAAATCTGCAAGCTCCCAAAATAGAAAAATTACCCAAAATGGAAAGTGGACCCCCTCTCTCACTTCCCCTTTTATTTAAATAGGCAAGGAGGAGGACGGAGAGAGAGGAGAAACCGGTGGGGGGACCACCCACTGGTTGGGAACCCCCCACCGGTTCCAAGAGAGAAACCGATGGGGGGGGAGGAGGATTCCCCTCCCTCTCTTTCTCTTTTGAAATTCAAAATGGGGGAGGGGGAGATTAATTAAAGAGGGGGAGTTAATGGGTTTCTTAACCCCATTCACACTTGGTTAAGAATCCCATACAAAGACCCTCATTTAAACCCCCATCTTAACCCCATTCACACTAAGAAATCCAAAAAGTGGGGCAATTAATGGGCTAAGACCCATTAAAATAATACAAAAGAAGAGGGAAAAGGAGGAGGACCCCCACCGGTTGGCTCTCCAAACCGGTGGGGGGTCCAAACCGGTGGCACCCCCCCACCGGTTGGAACCGGTGGGGGTGCCCACCGGATCCCCCCACTCTCTCATTCTCTCCCTTCTCACCCCCCGTATTCAATAAAAAATAAATCAAAAGAGAAGGAGAGAGGGTGTAAACGGTGGCACCCCCCCACCGTGGACTCATCCGGTGGCACCCCCCACCGGGCCCAATTTGGGGCCTATAAATAGGACCCCATAGTCCCCAATACAACAGAGACACAACAATACACACAAAAACCCACATACAAGGGTTTAAAGAGTGGGGAATTTTCAAGGGGAAGGTTCTGCTGCGATCAAGACCAAACTCGGTGTTTTTAACCCGAGTTTGCTGCGTTTTGGGAAGATATTTTCCTTCCGGGGAGGCTTTCTTCCTAAGGTTTATTCTTAAGGAGAAGCTCTGCCGAATAATTTCTTGTAAACGCCTTCTTCATAAGACGAAGCTCTGCCGAAATAAAATTGACCTTTCTTTATGTCAAAATATGTGTTTGTGTGTCATCAAATTAAATAATTAATACCATGTTTTAATACTTTAATATATATATATATACTTAATTTTATAAATTAAAAATATGTGTACACTCTCAACCCAACCTCGGCCTCACCCCATACATAAATAAGCATGGGTTCATAAAAATACATACTTAAATTAAAAATGACTTATATAGCCCTCATAATTAATTAATAAAACCTATAAAAAAAATTATTATTTAAAATTAGTAAAATAAATATAAAATATCAGGAAATACCTGCAAAAATCAGTAAAAATCAGAAACATAACCTAAAAATCATATGGAACCAAATATAACTTAAATACCCTTCACATATTTAATTAATTAATAAAAATCAGTAAAATTAATAAAGAAATCAATAAAAATCAATAAAAATTAGTAAAAAACAGAGAACTAAATCTGAAAACATATAAAATTATCAAAATAATTAAAATGCCCATAGAATTTAATAAAATTACAAAAATACCCTCACCTATAATAAAAATCTGTAAAAATCACAGAAAATCCTTGAAAATACCAAAATCTCTTTCATACCCAAAATACCCTCCAAACCTCAATAAGATAGGTAAAATTACCTGATGTAGACTGGATCTATCACGACCGGATCCCGCAAACGGGGATCCGAAACAAGGAGGATCCGGAGCCGGTCCGGATCGAGCGGTGACGAGGGGACCCGACGGGGATCCACAACAGGGCGAAGCCGAGGCTGTTTCGGAATGAAGAGGATCCGCCCGCGGGGGGCGCGATCTGCCGCCGGAGCTGCTCTTGGATAGTGAGCCGCTGCTCCTTCGGTCGGACGAAGGCGCGGCGCGAGCAGGAGCTCCTGTCGGCGGAGCTGTAGACGAGCGTCGGGGCAGAAGCCGGAAAGTCCGAGATCGGACGGGGGGACGGCTCTCTCTCCGACGAGGGGGTCCGAAGGCACCTTCAGCGCGAGGCCGAGTCTCCTGGCGCGGGGCGACCGACGGGATCGCCCTCGGACGGCGAGTCCGAAGGCTACTTCAGCGTGAGACCGAGTCTCCTGGCGCGGGGCAGCCGGCGTTCGGCGTCGAGACCGGGGAGAGGAGTCCGAGGTCGGCGGCCGAGACCGACTCGGGGAGGTCGGCGATGATTCGAACCGAGCCCCTGCAGGAGGGAAAGAAGAAGAAGAACCAGTCAGCAGGAGTCCCGGGCGTCAGCCCTGGGGAACCCCCTCCGACGGTCAAGTTAGCTTCTGAAGAAGATTCGATTCAGGAAGCAAGAAGAAATAACTAGAACCCTATTCGGACAGTAGTCCTTTAAGGGGTTTCGGAAGCTTAGGGGGGCATCCGTTTTTTCCACCTACCTCCTTGGCCACAAGTAGCAGGATACTTATAGCGGAGGGTAGCGGATGGTTAACGGTGGCAGCCGATATAGGACTAAAAGGAGGCTTACTGATAAACCGCCATAGCGTCTGATCCGCCACCGGAGTGGGCCGGATTCGGCTACCGGGCCGAAGGGGGTTGGGCCGCTGACGGGCCGAAGCCTGCTGGGCCCTGGGCCGCCGTGCTGTTCCCGGGCCGTAGGCTGATGGGCCGCTGACGGGCCGAAGCCTGCTGGGCCGGAAGCGACGGGGCCGCTTATGGGCCGAGGGCTGCTGGGCCGCTAACGGGCCGAAGGCCGCCGGAGGGCCTAGTACTGCTGCTGTTGGGCTGAATGGGGTTTGGGCCTGCTGCAATGGGCCGAATCGGATTCTGCCGCATCACATAGCCCCCCACTCTTGTCTTCCTCAGTTCTGAGATGGCAAGAGTATAGCCTGAAACTGCCAGAAAAGAAAGAAAATCACAGCAGGCGTCTTCCTGGGAGTCGTATTCCCCTTCTTCTGGAAGAGGAGGCCCTCGGTCGGCCGAGGGCCGTGCGGCCGCTTTGTCCTTGCTCTGAGGGTCGGCGAAGGCTGAGGGCTGAGAAGCCGAAGGGTCGGTACCTCTGACCCGTGTCAGGCCTCATTAAATGGACGGGACGGCGCGTCGCCTCGCGAGGAAGCACGGGACACGCGCCGCGCATCCAGCCGCTCTGGAGAAAACACAAACGGATCCCGACCGCCCGTGGGTCGCGGATCGCCCCGGCTCTCTGCCCGAGGCTCCGCTCGGATTGCCGCCGCTCCCTTTGTCGCCTACGGATCGGGACGCGTGGCGGGCATCCGAGTGGTTAGCCGAAGGGTCGGAGCGCTGTCAGCCGCTGATCGCTCTTGCCTCAAGTCCCGGAGCCGGTCCGCCATCATTGCCGAAGGACGGCATACGTGGCGGGCATCCGGAAGGAGCGACGGGACGAGCGGGATGATCTCGGCCGCAGGCTTCGGCGGGAGGCGTATTGACCGGACTCTATAAATATAGGCCCTCTGCGGGGCACTGTTCCTCTTCTTGCTGCCGCGCTTACGTTCCCCCCCGCAACTGCCTGAGCTCTTCTTCCTTCTCCTGCGAGAGGCCAGTTTCCTGAAGGCTTCATCCGAGCTTCGTCGGCTACCGGGGGAAGCTCTTCGTCCCTCAGAGTGCATTGCCTGTGGAGTCTGGAGGCTTGAGGCGACGCCTGGTTCAGGAGAGATCCTCTCCTTCTTTCTGCGAGTAAGCCTCAGTCTTCTTCCCTCCCTCCGCGGCTTTATGGTCCGGAGCTCTTCTAGTGAGATTACCCCTTCGGACGAGGAGTACACTCCCCCCTCCCTGTCGGACCCTCTTGCCTCGGGATCTCTTACTTCCGCGATGTCCGGAGAGTCTGAAAGCTCCGGGTCCGAAACTTCCGGGACTGAGGTTTCTGGAGCCGAGGTTTCTGGGACCGAGGCTTCTGGGACCGAGGCTTCTGAGGCCGAGGCTCCCGAGGCCGAGGCTTCCGGGGCCGAGGCTTTTCAGGAAGTTCGGGACTCGGGCCAGGCTTCCACCTCGGAACGCCGCCTCCCGGATGTTGCTTCGGGGGCTAGCTGTGCCCTTTCGGATGTAGAGGTGAGGAACTTAGTTTCTTACTTTCAGCTTCCCTCTTGGACGACCCCCCATCGGCCCGATTCCGCCACTAGGGCAAATACCGTTCGCCCGGGGTCTTTTTCTATTTACGTTGATAGCTTTGAGGCGGGATTCCGTCTCCCTCTCCCCACCTTCGTCGTCAATCTTCTTAGCTTCTACGGGCTGGCCCCTTCTCAGCTCTTCCCCAACTCTTGGCGCACTGTGTATGGATTCCTGAGCGTCTTCGCTCACGTGAAAATCCGCCCCTCCCTCAATGTCTTTCGCTATCTCTTCAAGATCCAGACGCAGGGGAAGTCGGAATGGTACTGCTTTGTCCCCCGGGTTGGCCGGAGGATTTTCTCTGGGAAGCCTTCGTCTATCCATAGCTGGAAGAGGAAGTTTATCTTCGTCTCTCTGCCGGAGAAGGAGAAGGGTGTGTGGCCCTTCCCCACCGAATGGGTGCCGCTGGCCGAAGGACTCTCGGGACCTCCTGTTCTGTCTCCCGTTCAGAGTACTATCGTGGGTCACATTCAGGCGAAGGCCCCTTACGACGTCTCGGTGCTTCTTTCCGACGCGGAGCGGTTGATAGGTGCCGGAGTTTGGCCGGACCCTAAGCGTGATCCGGAACGGGTCTTTCCGTACCTACCTCCCGGGGAGACTCCGCGGGACCGCGGGGGAAGGACTGCCGCTCCTCCGGCCGAAGCTCTTCCGGCTTTGGAGGCTGACGAAGTTTCGGCCGAGGGTAAGTCGGCTCTGAGTCTATTACTCGGTCGTTGTTTTTGGCTTCTGATATCCCTTTCTTGCTTTGCAGCAATGGCCCAGCTCGATGCCCTCCTCGACCAGCTATCGGATCAGCGCGCTTCGCGCCGGGCGCCGGCCCCGCAGGCGGTGAGCAGGCCTGTCCGAGGTACCGGGGGCCCGAGGACAAGAGGCGGGGGCCTCGGGACTGCGGCCTCCGCCGAGGGTCGTGCAGTCGCCGCTGCTCTTGAGAGGGAGCAGAAGACTAAGTTTGCCTCTCGGGGAGGCGGCCGAGCGTCGAAGCGCCCCCGGGTAGAGGAGGCCGAGGGAGAGGTGGAAGTTCAGCTAATCAGGAGGAGCGCCGGGGCCCGAAGGGCTGCAAGGTTGGCGTCTCCTGAGATGCCGAGGGGTGACTCCCCTCCGGCCGTATCGGCAGGAGCCGATGGAGGAGACGCCGAACCGCGGGCGCAGCTCGAGCGGCGGCACCCCGCATCGGGGGAGAGCATGGAGGACCCGCAGACGTGCCTTCGTCTGCTCAACAGCCTCACTCTCCCTTCAATCTTCGAGGAGCTGAAGGCCCACTCCATCACCGATCTGACGGAGATGAGTGCCCGTCTGTCGGTTCAGGTGAGCACCCCGAAAGTGTTTCAGCTCATCTTCAGCTTCTTCTTCTGATTCTACTGGCCCTCATCTGCCCTCGATCCGCAGGCTTCGATGACGACCCGTGTCCTGATGCATCGTCAGGAGCTGCTCCAACGTAAGCTTCTGGAAGCCGAGGCGCATCCGGTTGGTTCGGGGGAAGGCACTTCGGCGGCTCCTCGCATCGAGCCCCTAGTTGAGGAGCTCGTGACTGCGAGTTCCCGAGCGCGGAAGCAGCTGGAGAAGAGGGCAGCAGAGGCCCGTGCCGCCGCCGAGGCCAAGGAGAAGGCCGAGAGCGATCTTGCGGCGGTCGAGTCCGAATTCCGGACTTTCAAAGCTCAGACCCAGGACAGGGAGGCTCGGCGAGCTTCGGAGAAGCGCCGCCTCATCGAGGAGGTGTCGACCTTGAAGCGGGAACTGGGAAAGGCAGCGGAGTCGGCCGTGGCCAACTACAAGGCCGGGAACGACTATGCCCAGGAGATCCTCCGAACCCAGCTGCAGGCTTCTTCCGCGGTTTTTGACCTCGGACTAGCAGTCGCCCAGACGGCCTGCCCGAGCGTCGATCTGACCGAGGAAGCCATGCCAAAGGGCGAGGAAGCCAGGGAGCTTTTATCCTGGTGGGAGGAGCTCGTGGCGGAGAGGGCCCCGCCTCCAGCTGATGCCGAGGAGGCCGGTGCCGAGGAGGCCGAGACCGAAGAGGCCGATGCCGAAGAGGCCAATGCTGAAGAGGCAAATGCCGAAGAGGCCGCTGCTGAAGATGCCCTTGCTGAAGGCGCCGCTTCCGAAGCGGTGCAGGTCGTCGACTCTCCCTCTCCTTCTCCTGACCGAAACGTCGTCGAGGTGGAGGAGGAGGGGGTTGTCGAGGACTGATACGAGGGTTCCCCTCGGTTTTCTTTTTGCTTTACTTTTGTAAGCTCTTGGCCAGGCGTACGGCTGAGCTTTGTATCTCCCTTTACTTTAAAAAATGGAAGGAAGGTTTTTGGCTTTACCTGGCTACTTGCGTACGATCGACCGAATGTAGCCCTTCAGGAGCCTTAGATCCCGTCGTCGTTCGCTATAGCTTGTAAGGCCGAAACCCGATGCCGGTTCGGATAGAACGTCGTCACAGTATTCGGCCGGGGCCTTTACTATGGTGGTTCATATGATCCCTTAGGGGCATCTTGCCGCTTCTTACGCTTGTCGGACGGCCGAAGCCCTTCACGCTTCCGCTCGCGCGAACTTAGATATGCCTCGGCGCCTTCAGAATCGGTATACGTGGCCGGAGCCACTCCCGGAACGATTTACACGGACTTTAGAGAAAACCACGCCGCTCCCGATACGGTTTGCATGGCCGAAGCCACTCCCGATACGGTTTACACGGACTTAGAGAGAATACCATGCCGCTCCCGATACGGTTTGTATGGCCGAAGCCACTCCCGGTACGGTTTACACGGACTTAGAGAAAACCATGCCGCTCCCGATACGGTTTGCATGGCCGAAGCCACTCCCGGTACGGTTTACACGGACTTAGAGAAAACCATGCCGTGTCCTGATCCGGATTACATGGCCGAAGCCATTCGTCGGATCGAAGGATTCACGGACTTTTAAGAGAACCACGCCGCTCCCGGTACGGTTTGCATGGCCGAAGCCACTCCCGATACGGTTTACACGGACTTAGAGAGAATACCATGCCGCTCCCGATACGGTTTGCATGGCCGAAGCCACTCCAGGTACGGTTTACACGGACTTTAGAGAAAACCACGCCGCTCCCGATACGGTTTGCATGGCCGAAGCCACTCCCGGTACGGTTTACACGGACTTTAGAGAAAACCATGCCGCTCCCGATACGGTTTGCATGGCCGAAGCCACTCCCGGTACGGTTTACACGGACTTAGAGAAAACCTTGCCGCTCCCGATACGGTTTGCATGGCCGAAGCCACTCCCGGTACGGTTT
This sequence comes from Zantedeschia hybrid cultivar, assembly GCA_030544215.1. Classification (NCBI taxonomy): domain Eukaryota; kingdom Viridiplantae; phylum Streptophyta; class Magnoliopsida; order Alismatales; family Araceae; genus Zantedeschia; species Zantedeschia hybrid cultivar. The sequence goes on along the minus strand of JARZZO010000011.1, from coordinate 38,729,519 downwards.
ACACGGACTTTAGAGAAAACCATGCCGCTCCCGATACGGTTTGCATGGCCGAAGCCACTCCCGGTACGGTTTTCACGGACTTAGAGAGAATCATGCCGCTCCCGATACGGTTTGCATGGCCGAAGCCACTCCCGGTACGGTTTACACGGACTTAGAGAGAATACCATGCCGCTCCCGATACGGTTTGCATGGCCGAAGCCACTCCCGGTACGGTTTACACGGACTTAGAGAAAATCTTGCCGCTCCCGATACGGTTTGCATGGCCGAAGCCACTCCCGGTACGGTTTACACGGACTTAGAGAAAACCATGCCGCTCCCGATACGGTTTGCATGGCCGAAGCCACTCCCGGTACGGTTTACACGGACTTTAGAGAAAACCATGCCGCTCTCGATACGGTTTGCATGGCCGAAGCCACTCCCGGTACGGTTTACACGGACTTTAGAGAAAACCATGCCGTGTCCTGATCCGGATTACATGGCCGAAGCCATTCGTCGGATCGAAGGATTCACGGACTTTTAAGAGAACCACGCCGCTCCCGGTACGGTTTGCATGGCCGAAGCCACTCCCGATACGGTTTACACGGACTTAGAGAGAATACCATGCCGCTCCCGATACGGTTTGCATGGCCGAAGCCACTCCCGGTACGGTTTACACGGACTTAGAGAGAATACCATGCCGCTCCCGATACGGTTTGCATGGCCGAAGCCACTCCCGGTACGGTTTACACGGACTTAGAGAGAATACCATGCCGCTCCCGATACGGTTTGCATGGCCGAAGCCACTCCCGATACGGTTTACACGGACTTATAGAAAACCATAACAAGTTTTTCTGAAAGAAAGCGAGTTCCTTTATTTATATCCTCCGGCTAAAAGCCTGGGGAGAGTTGACTTACATGTAATAACGCCGAAGGCGCTCCACATTCCATGTGCGAGGAAGGGGTTGGCCCGAAAGGGTTTCCAACCGGTAAGCTCCTCGTCTGATTAGCTCCCTGACCCGGTAGGGCCCCTCCCAGTTGGGGGCAAGCTTCCCCGAGGCTTCGGCTGGCTTGGAAGCATGGGCATTCCTTAACACGAGATTCCCCACTTCAAAGCACCGGGGCTTTACTCGAGTGTTATGGTACTTGGCCATTCGTTGCTGATAAGCCGCCAGTCGGATACGAGCTTTATCCCGGACCTCCTCAATGAGGTCCAAGTGGTCTTTCAGACTTTCCTCATTGGCTTCCGTATTATAGGCAATGACTCTGGGAGAAGGGAGGCCGATCTCTATGGGAATGACGGCCTCTACCCCATAGGCCATGCGGAAGGGAGTTTCGCCGGTGGGGGTTCGGCTCGTCGTCCGATAGGCCCACAGGACACTCGGCAGTTCTTCCACCCATCGGCCCTTAGCTTCGCCGAGTCGGGTTTTCAATCCCTGTAAAAGGCTTCGGTTAGTGACTTCGGCTTGGCCGTTCGCTTGAGGATGCGCTACCGAAGTAAACTTGTGGAGTATGCCGAAGCTGGCGCAGTTATCACCGAACCGTCGGCTATCGAACTGCTTTCCGTTGTCTGAGATGATGGCTCGAGGGACGCCGAACCGGCAAATGATGGACTTCCACACGAAGTTCCAAGCATTGTTGTCGGTTATTGAGGCGAGGGGTTCGGCCTCGACCCATTTGGTGAAGTAGTCGACTGCCACGATGAGGAATTTCCTTTGGCCGGTGGCGACGGGAAAAGGTCCCAGGATGTCGACTCCCCATTGGGCGAAAGGCCAGGGATCAGATAACGGGGTCAGAAGGGTGGCTGCCTGATGAGTGAGGGAGCTAAACCTCTGGCACTGGTCGCAGCGCCGTACGAGGGCTAAAGCGTCCTCTCGAAGCGTGGGCCACCAGTAGCCTTGCCTTAGGAGCTTGTGAGCCAGGGTCCTTCATCCCGCATGCGCCCCGCACACCCCTTCGTGGACTTCCCTTATGGCGTAGTCGGCCTCGGCCGGGCCGAGGCACCGCAGCAAAGGTCGGCCAAATGATTTCTTGTACAACACCCCGTCCAAAAGGAGAAAGTGGGATGAGCGCTGCCGGATGCGCTTAGCCTCCCTAGGATCTGGAGGGACTTCTCCTTGGAGAAGGAAAGTGATGAGGGGAGTCATCCATGTCTCGGCTTCTGCTTCAGCAATCTGCATGGCTTCGGTTTCGCCGAGGCTGGGTTCGGCGAGCTCCTCGACGAGGATCATCCGGCCTCCGCCCCCGTCTTGGGTTGACGCCAGCCGGGAAAGGGCATCGGCCCGGGTGTTCTCGGCTCTCGGGATCCTCACGATTTCACAAGAATCGAATTGAGCGAGGATCTTGCGAGTTACCTGGAGATAAGACGCCATCACTGCGTCCCGAGCTTCATACTCCCCGGAGACGTGGCCGGCGATTAACTGGGAATCGCTGAAGGCTTTTAAGTTCCGGGCGCCGAGTTTCTTCGCGGCTCGGAGGCCGGAAATGAGGGCTTCATACTCGGCGGCGTTGTTAGTTGCAGGAAAGGAGAAACGCAGGGCGTACTCCGTCACGACTCCTTCGGGTGATGCCAGGATCCATCCGGCGCCACTGCCCGTGGAGCACGCGGAGCCGTCCACGAAGAGTCGCCATTCGTCCGGTGGTACCGGTGCTGAAAGAGCCTTGGCTTCGGCCACCTCGGGTTCTGGCTGCGGCGTCGTGCAAGCGCCGGGGGTAAGCTCGGCGATGAAGTCTGCCAATACTTGGGCTTTTATTGCTACTCGAGGGGCGTAGGAGATGTCGAACTCTCCTAGCTCAATTGCCCACTTTGCCAGCCTGCCGGACACCTCTGGTCGGGAGAGAACCTGCCTCAAGGGCTGGTTGGTGAGGACTTTCACAGAATGGGCCAGGAAGTACGGCCGAAGCCTTCTTGCAGAAGTGACGAGGGTCATAGCCAACTTTTCCAGGGCTTGGTACCGGAGTTCCGCTCCCTGAAGGGCTCGGCTGGTGTAATAAACGGACTTCTGAATGCCTTCTTGTTCTCGGACGAGGACGGTGCTGAGGGCCGTCTCGGAGACTGCGAGGTATAGGCTCAGAGGCTCCCCGGAAATCGGTTTCGACAGGATGGGGACTTTGGAGAGGTAGGCCTTCAACTGATTGAAGGCTGTCTGACACTCTTCCGTCCAGTCGAAGTTGTTGGCCTTCTTCAGCAGCTTGAAGAAGGGAAAACAGTAGTCGGCCGCCCTGGACATGAAGCGGCTGAGAGCTGCGATCCTCCCGTTCAGCTTCTGTACCTCTCGGAGGTTAGCCGGGGGGCGCATCTTTATGATGGTCGAAACCTTCTCGGGATTAGCCTCCACCCCTCGGTGCGTGACCATGTAGCCGAGGAACTTGCCGGAGGCTACCCCGAAGGCGCACTTGGCCGGGTTCAGCTTCATCTTGTACCGCCTGAGGGCGGAGAAAGTCTCGGCCAGGTCGGCCAGGTGCCCCGCAGCAACGCGGCTCTTCACCAACATGTCATCTATATAGACCTCCATGTTTCGGCCGAGCTGCGCGGCGAATACCTTGTTGACCAGTCGCTGATATGTCGCGCCGGCGTTCTTCAGACCGAAGGGTATTCGGGTGTAGCAGTATAGACCCAAATCGGTGGTGAAGCTGGTCTTGCTCTCGTCGTCCGGATGCATCCGGATCTGGTGGTAGCCTGAATAGGCGTCGAGGAAGCTTAAGAGCTCGTGGCCAGAAGTGGCGTCCACCACCTGGTCTATCCGAGGCAGTGGAAAGCTGTCCATTGGACAGGCCTTGTTGAGGTTGGTGAAGTCCACGCACATGCGCCATTTGCCATCTTTCTTTGGCACCATGACCACATTGGCTATCCAGTCGGGATGATGTACCTCTCGGAGATGTCCGGCGTCCAGTCCCTTTTGTACTTCAGCCTGGATGGCGGCTCTCCTTTCCTGGTTGAAGGTGCGCCGCCTCTGCTTCACCGGAGGCTGATTGGGATCGATATGGAGTCGGTGCTCTGCTACCTCCGGGCCCACCCCGGGCATGTCTGCCGGAGACCAGGCGAAGATGTCGAGGTTCTTTTTCAAGAACTCGGTAAGCTTCTCTGCTTCACCTTTCTCCAGGCCGGAGCCTATCATCAGGACTCGTCCTTCGCCTCCTGGAACAGGGACGGCGAGGAGTGCTTCTCCCGGAGACGCTTCGGCTGATGACTCGATCGCTAGGGTTTCAGCTGCGTTCTTCCCTTTGACCGAAATCATGTAGCATTGCCGAGCGGCTTCTTGGTTTCCTTTGGCCTCGCCGATCCCGTGGTCGGTATGGAATTTCAGCTTCTGATGGAAGGATGAGGGCACGGCTCCGACCCCGCCGATGAGCCTTCGGCCGAATATGGCGTTGTAGGCTGACTCGATCTTCACAACGGCAAAGTCCGTTTCAACGGTCAATTGCCGGGGGGCGGAGCCCAAGGTCACAGGAAGCCGAACAATACCTTCTACTCGGCAGGGCGAGCCGTTAAAACCGAAGAGAGGGCCCCGATGAGGCTTCATACTAGCCTCACTCAATCCCATTTTCTCGAAACAATCGTAAAACAAGATGTTTGGGGCGCTTCCATTATCTACAAAGATCCTATGTACATCATAGTTATTTATTACAGCGTTGACGACGAGAGCGTCGTCGTGAGGGACCTGAACATCCGTTAGGTCCTCAGCGCCGAAGGTGATGTCTTCCAGACGAGGCCTCTTCGGCTCGCCCTCAACTGCTGCTACTGTGCTACGCTGCCGCGGCCTGGACCCTTCCCCCGGTCCTCCGGATATCATCATGATAGACCCAGAACTGGGTCTTTGATGGGATGATTCAACCGGGGCCGAGGTAGCTTTGGGCGGAGGAGCGGCTTCTGTTGCTGAGGGCTGCTGTTGTCTGGGTGCTGCAGGGGCGTCCTGGTTCTGCTGCGGTGGCTGCTCCCGGCGGTACTGCGGCAGTTTCCCCTCCCGGATGATGCGGTCAATCTCTTCCCGGAGCTGCCGACACTCATCCGTCGTGTGGCCGATCTCCCGGTGGTATTCACAATACCTGCCGGGATCCCTTCGGCGGGGATCGGTCTTGATGCGATCGGGCCGTCGGAGCATGCCTTTCACCTCCATGAGCATTCGGGAAGGGGGAGCAGGTAAGGGTAGGTACCGCGGCTGCGCGTCCCGTCGCCTCTCCCTGTCCCATTCCTCCCTGCGATAGCGCTTTCGCGAGGACTCCTGGTCCTCCGGCCGAGGTCGGACCACCTGGGGAGCAGGTGCCGAGATGGCTTCGGTGGCGCCTCTTCCTCTGGACAGCATCAGGGCCTCCCGGTTGATGTATTTGTGGGCCCGTGCCACGAGGTCCTGGAAGGTCGGGGGATGGCGCTTCCCAATGGAACCGAGGAGCCCCTCGTCCCGACACCCGCTGATCACGGCCGAAACCGCGATTGAGCTGTCGAGGTTCGGGATCTGGGCGGCCTCGGTCCGGAACCTGGTGAAGTAGTCCTGGAGAGTCTCGGCAGGACCTTGCCGAATAGCCAGCAGACTGGCGGAGGTCTTGCTCTGCCGGGTGGCGTCATAGAACTGGTCGATAAACAACTGGCCCAACTGTGCTAAGGAGTGGATGGAGTTGGGGGCCAGCGTCTCGAACCAGGTGAGGGCGATCTTTTCAAGGGTGAGGGGGAAGAGACGGCAGCGGACCGCCTCGGAAATCCCCCGGACCCGGAGGTAGGAGTTGAACTTCCGGAAATGACAGACCGGATCTGTCATCCCATCATAGGGAGGGCCCTTCGGCAGCTTGAAGTCGGGGGGCACCTCAGTGGCCAGGAGCTCCGCCGTGAACGGGGTCTGCTCCAGGATGCTGCTGGCGAGGGGCGCCCCGTGAGGCCGGGACACCATCTGCTGCATCTCCTTGCGCATCGCCGTCAGCCGCTGGTCCAGGTCCGGGGCGGCCGAGGTGGCGACGGATGGCCCTCCGGTGCGGGCCGGATGGTACTCCGACGAAGCATAATCCTGCTCCGTCGGGCGATCGACGCGGGGAGCTCGGGCAAGCAATGCCGAGGGCTCGCTGCGCGCCGCCGCAGCTTCGTAGAGAGAGGCTGGCGCAGGCACCGGTCGGAACCGGGCGTCTTGCACTGAGTAGAGTGGGGGGAGCGGCGCCTGCTGGGGAGGCTGCCCCGTCAGTCCCATGCGCTGGGCGATGGCAGATACCATCTCCTGAAGAGGCGCTAGGGACGTGACGGCAGCGGCCAGCGTGGCCACCTGCTGCTGGAGTACCCCCACTCGGTCTTCCGAGCCGAAGGACTCCGGGATGGTCGGCAGAGGCGGGTTCGGCGGGGCAGATGGCGCGCCTTCGGAAAGCGGTATCTGTGCCGAAGCCTCCCGCGCTTCCGCTTCGCTCTGCCCGGATCGTCGGGTCACAGGTCGCTGAGACATGACTTGTTTTGTTGGTTTCCCACAGACGGCGCCACGTGATGTAGACTGGATCTATCACGACCGGATCCCGCAAACGGGGATCCGAAACAAGGAGGATCCGGAGCCGGTCCGGATCGAGCGGTGACGAGGGGACCCGACGGGGATCCACAACAGGGCGAAGCCGAGGCTGTTTCGGAATGAAGAGGATCCGCCCGCGGGGGGCGCGATCTGCCGCCGGAGCTGCTCTTGGATAGTGAGCCGCTGCTCCTTCGGTCGGACGAAGGCGCGGCGCGAGCAGGAGCTCCTGTCGGCGGAGCTGTAGACGAGCGTCGGGGCAGAAGCCGGAAAGTCCGAGATCGGACGGGGGGACGGCTCTCTCTCCGACGAGGGGGTCCGAAGGCACCTTCAGCGCGAGGCCGAGTCTCCTGGCGCGGGGCGACCGACGGGATCGCCCTCGGACGGCGAGTCCGAAGGCTACTTCAGCGTGAGACCGAGTCTCCTGGCGCGGGGCAGCCGGCGTTCGGCGTCGAGACCGGGGAGAGGAGTCCGAGGTCGGCGGCCGAGACCGACTCGGGGAGGTCGGCGATGATTCGAACCGAGCCCCTGCAGGAGGGAAAGAAGAAGAAGAACCAGTCAGCAGGAGTCCCGGGCGTCAGCCCTGGGGAACCCCCTCCGACGGTCAAGTTAGCTTCTGAAGAAGATTCGATTCAGGAAGCAAGAAGAAATAACTAGAACCCTATTCGGACAGTAGTCCTTTAAGGGGTTTCGGAAGCTTAGGGGGGCATCCGTTTTTTCCACCTACCTCCTTGGCCACAAGTAGCAGGATACTTATAGCGGAGGGTAGCGGATGGTTAACGGTGGCAGCCGATATAGGACTAAAAGGAGGCTTACTGATAAACCGCCATAGCGTCTGATCCGCCACCGGAGTGGGCCGGATTCGGCTACCGGGCCGAAGGGGGTTGGGCCGCTGACGGGCCGAAGCCTGCTGGGCCCTGGGCCGCCGTGCTGTTCCCGGGCCGTAGGCTGATGGGCCGCTGACGGGCCGAAGCCTGCTGGGCCGGGAGCGACGGGGCCGCTTATGGGCCGAGGGCTGCTGGGCCGCTAACGGGCCGAAGGCCGCCGGAGGGCCTAGTACTGCTGCTGTTGGGCTGAATGGGGTTTGGGCCTGCTGCAATGGGCCGAATCGGATTCTGCCGCATCATTACCAAAATACTCTCAATATGATAAAAATCAATAAAAATCTCAGAAAAAATATAGAAATAGACTTTAAGTCTAATAAACCCGATTTAAGGTAAAATGACCAAAATACACTTACAACCCAAACATACTTAAAATAACTCTAAAATACCTCCTAAGGTTTTGAAACCTTCCTAAATCACTGAAACTCATTTCACAAACTTAAAATAACCATAATACCCCTACACCTTCCAACTTGTCATAATTACCAAGGTTAAGAAACCCGGGATCGGGTCCCGGATCGGCCGGTCCAAAACCGATCGGATCGGCCGATTCCGATCCGAGTCAGTCCGATCCCGGCCGATCCTGGCTGAGTCAGGCTCGGCTGGTTCGGATAGCAGAAAAAAATAGAAAAAAATATGAAAAAATGTGGAAAAAATATAAAACACAAGTCTAATGCATAATTGTGTTGAAATACATTGATTTGAAGTACATAAGATGTTGTTGGACAAAAAAACCTTGAATAAACTTACATATATGATTATGAACTTACATTTATTCCAAACGTACATTATACTGAATGAACATATGGCTAACATACTCAGCCCATGACATATAGCTCTGGTAGTATTGTTCATACTGCATCACATACCGGCTATAGTCATCCGTATTGGTATAAATGACTGAAAATTGTGGATATTCTAGACAACCCCCTGAATAGTCGGATGTATCAGAATGTTGAGGAGGGTAAACTACATATCCAGTAGGCTGACTATATCCACAAGAGGATGCATCTGATAGTTGCTCCTGATATTCCTGAGAAGCTTTACCTTTGTCCTTCCTCCTTGATCTGCTGAATGTTTGAATGGAAGATTCTTCACGTCCTCCTCTGCTACCATGATGTTCATCTTGGGTAGCATGTGTGAATTCTTCTTCTCCAGTGAATTGAATTGGTGGAGCTGGGGCTGGGGCACTGGTAGCATCTCCGCCATCCTCAGAACTGTCGGAGCTCGTCTTTGATGTCGAGTCATTTGAGGTTTGATATTGGACCTCATCACTTGGTTCTGGCGTTTCATCATCTTCCTCGATAGTCTCCAGATCAGCAATTTGAATTCCAGTACCACTCTTCCTTTTGCTTGGTACTTGTTTTTTGCTCTTCTTCTGACGTTTTGGAGAAGGAGGTTGAAAATCAGTAAGTAATGGAACATTATCTAACTCACCTTCCGCCCATTCCCGATCATTTGGGTTGAATTCAGGCTCATTTGAGGTGCTTGCATCAACCCATGCATTTAGTGGATGTTGCTCCTCGAACAGCTCATCCAAGTCTATAGGTTCTTCTGCATGTGTCGTCTCTGTGGCTTGTCCGGAAATTCTCTCTTTCTCCTGCCTTTGAAGGTTCCTTATGAGCTCCAGATTCTTTAGCTTCAACCTCATGTTATAATGACAGAATACTAGCTTCTCTAGACGGCTCGACTTCAATCTGTTCCTTTGCTTGGTGTGAATCAAGCCAAAGGTGCTCCAGTTTCTCTCACAGCCTGATGAAGAGGTTGTTTGACTTAAGACCCGAATTGCAACATAGGCTAGATCTTCATACCCATATGTTTTTCCATGATCTAGCCACCAGTCAGCTGTAAATAGAAAATTGGCCATGTCAACAATGTGCAAGCTATAATTAAAATTTAAGTAGAACATCTAGTTAATAATTTTCAAACCTGGACTCAAAATTTTGGCAGCTCTTTGAGCAGTACTTGTCCCAAAGTGGTATAACATCATTCTGTAATCATGCATTTGCTTGCATGCCAATATTGCTCTGTCCTCATCTGCAAGCATACGCTTAATAACAGACTTAGCCCCCATCAACACTTCCGAACAACTATCATAGCTATCCTTCTTCCCATCAGTTCTAAACATGTACTGAGGGTTGAAAAAATAACCTAAATAAATAAGTCGAAGTTAGTTATTACTTAAGAAAAATGTGTATACAAATAATACATATAGAAAGTTAGTAGCTTACCAGCTGCATGAAGATCGTGATGTAAAGTGTGTTCCCAACGTCTGTCTATTATGTCCCACCACTTCACAAAGGTTGTTGGGTTGTTCAGTTGAATGAGCTCCTTAGCTCTGTCCATAGCTTCATATAAAAAACCCATATCCGATCTTCTTTCTCCATCACAAGATCGCAAGACACGGACAAGCGGTTCTACAACATTTAACACCGCTTGCACCCCCCTCCAGAAGGGTCTAGACTGAATTAGATCAGCCACTTTCTTACCTTTCTCTCTGACCTTAGTTGGTACATGCCGCGATATGTGATTCTCCCAATCTTTCGATGCCACCATCCTAATCAAGTTGTTCTTTTGTTGACTTAAACTATCTAGAGAGATATATTGAGATGCAAACCTGGTGGCTCCCGGACGAAACAACTCTCTTCCATGAGTATGTGTGCGCATGATATCCAGAATGTTGTTGTGATTGTAGATGAATGTGGTGATAAATCGACCACTCTTGACCACTCCATCTACCATCGGATCAGAGCAAATGTCTTCCAACATCAAGTCAATACAATGAGCAGAACAGGGAACCCAGTATAAATGTTCTCTCTTTTGCATCAACATTTGTCCAGCTAATTTGAACGCCGCTGCATTGTCCGTAACGACTTGGACAATCCTTTTTTCGCCCACTTCTTCCACCATTTGATCCATTAATTCACACAGGTACTGGGCATTCTTTATTTTTCCAGATGCATCAATGGACTTCCAAAATACGGTTCCAGCTTTACAGTAAATTAAGAAGTTGATCATACTTCTTCTTGTTATCCCTGTAAAATTCCAAACGTGATAAGAAATCAGAAAGAGACCCATTCTGATTAAGAAAAAATGAAGATAAGATAAGAAACTGAATATAAGATTTATGTACCTGTCCATCCATCGCACATTAAAGTGCATCCATACTCATCCCAGATCCTTTCAAATGATTTAATGTATGTTCGGATGTCATCAACTTCCATATCCAAGTACTTGTTGTATATCTCATATGGAGAAGGTCCCTCAACCCCTTTGCCAACTTCTTGTATGGTCTCGATCATGGACTCATAATATGGCCCCTTGGCCGCATTAGCAGGGATACTGTTATAGAAAAACCACCTAGATGTAGCTCTCCCTATCTTCTCCTTACAAAGTTTTAAGTTCTTGAATGCAGCACTAATAGAAGGTTGTTTATCCCTCTTCTTGGTGAGCAAGGGATCTATTGGACCTACTCTAGGATCTCCAGCTCTAGTGAACTCCTGAGGCAGCTCCTCGCATACATTAGTGCTCATGCCGGCGCTAGTGCTCCCTTGTGCAGAAGGTGTGGAGCCACTTCCTTGTCCTCCATATCTTCCAGTGTGCCGAAATAAGTCCTCATCTGCAAAGGACCGCCGGCTTGCTTCCATTGCACGTCGCAATTCAGCTTTAAATGTAAAAGAAAAAAAAATAATCTACTATAACTATTTGTCTGAAAACGTTAAATGAAGAACATGAAAATAAGTTAAATAAGAAACTTACTTGTATCCCAATCATCAACATTTATAGGTTGATTACTTCCACCAAGCCGGACTCCAGCATCAGACCTTCGCGCCGGTTCAGTCAATTCCTCTCGAATTTCCTGTCTTCTTCTGGCAGTACTTGCTTTGCTTGATTCCTTCTCCTTCATGTAAGTTCGAAATTGGATCCTAACCTCTGAAGGAACTCGAGCACATGCTGCAACTTCACCTTTTATTCCAGCAAGATGTTGTTTGAATCGGTAGACCCCGCCAGAGACAACCCGGTTGCAATATTTGCATTGTACCTTTCTTTGGCTCATGTCCACCGGTGTGCAATGACCCCAAGCAGGATCAGCACTAGGAAGATTCCCAGATGACCGCTCAGCAGCACCTTGAGATGCCATTCCTTCACAGCACAAGAAGATGAGAGACTGCGGAGCTTGTAGTAGACTAGAAGTGACCTCGTGGGAGAGATGGAGAGAGAATTCTATGAGAGAGAGAGAGAGCAAGAATGTTAGGAGGCTCAAAGGGCAATTGTGGAGCCTTAGGAGGGTCTTGGGGGGGTTTAAATAGACCCCCAAGGCCCAAACTAGCCGTTGCTGGCCGTTTGGGAACGGCCAGCAACGGCTAGTTTGACCCCCAACGGCTAGTCAAACTAGCCGTTGGGGGCCGGGTCGGGCCGATCCGAGCCGACCCGGCCCGATCCGGTCCCGGATCGCCCGATCCGGCTCGGACCGGCCGATCCGAGTCCTGGACTCGGCCAGGTTACTCGGGATCGGCACGGTCGGCCCAAAACCTGTCCGACTCGGCCGATCCGTGCCGATCCGAGCCGAGTTTTTGAACCTTGATAATTACAAAAATACCCTTATGGGTCTAAAATATTTGGAATCAATCCAGATAACTTGGAATCAATCCAGATAACTTGGAGTCAATCCAAAACTATATGAACTTATCTCAAACTTGGGTGAAGCCAAAGGCTTAACCTAAAATGTATGTTCATATGCATGTGCTGCCTGTAGTAGTAGTGTTGCATGTTATAAGGGCATCATACGGACGGTTAATCAAGGGTTGTTGAGTAGTTGCTCGACGTAATTAACACTGACCGAGGTCAGTGGAGAGAGGTCATATACTCGAATCTTCCTCTGATCCGAAGTCCCGGATTCCTTGAGGGCTAATTCCAAGCTCTCATAGTCCAATAAAAAAATATATAAAATCAACCTATATTTCTCTAGATAAAAAACAAAATGATGTGGGTTTCTAAATAATCCGATAGGAGAGACATCTAGGTCAGGTCCCAAACAAACACCGCTGCATCAAGGAATTCTTTGTTAGATTGAGTCCCCGAATTGGGACCCGCCGATCCCGATCCGAATCGGGATCGGATCGGCCAGAATCGGCCGGGATCGACTGGAATCGGCTGGGATCGGCCGGAATCGGCCGGATCGAGACATGCCGATCCTGATCCGAATTGGCCAATCCAGATCGGGATCGGCCGATTCTGCATTCCATGTCTGTAATCCCTCTGTCTATGACGGCCTGATATCTCATATTGTAGATCTATTTGTTGCTGAGTTGATAAATCTTTTTGGACTTTTTTACCCAATATGTACGCCTTCATTTCCCTCTTCAAGTCCAGTGGAACTAATTCACATTTGTTGACATCTCCTATTATGCCAACAATATGACTTTTTAGGTGATACACGCCTCCACTTATCTCCTTTCCACACACTTGTATTTGACCCTCCTCTGCCTAGCGTCCAACAATGTACAACGCTACCAACCAAGATCACCGCCATACTACTCCACCTCATGTTCATGATGTCCTTGCTCTGCCATATTCCTACATTATATAGAAAGGTATAAATAAATTCAAGTAGTACTAATCACATGCAATTAATGTATAAATATGTGCAATCAGATTCTAATAAGTTCAATTAAGTATTCAACACACTCAATTGAACCCTAATTATACTAATTATACAAAAGTTCTAATTTTAATCTATAATTAAGATTAGTTTTAGATAATTAGTATTAATGATATAAAATTAATGCACAAATATGTGCAATCAGGTTCTAATAAGTTCAATTGAGTGTTTGGCACACTCAATTGAATCCTAATTACACTAATCATACAAAAGTCTTAATTTTTAACTCCTAAATAGGGTTAACTTTGAGTAATTAGTACTAATCACATGCAATTAATGCATAAATATGTACAATCAGATTCTAATAAGTTCAATCAAGTGTTCGACACAAACTCAATTGAATCCTAATTATACTAATTATATAAAAGTCTCAATTTTTAACTCCTAATTAGGGTTCATTTTAAGTAATTAACACTAAGGACATGCAATTAATACACAAATGTATACAATCAGATTCTAACAAGTTCAATTGAGTGTGCCAAACACCCAATTAAACCTTAATTACACTAATCATACAGAAGCCTCAATATTTAACTCATAATTAGAGTTAATTTTAGGGATTTTGTCTAATCAACATTTTAAAATTCTTTCAAAGCTAAAGATTAATAGATCAACACTATCATAAGTAATTTTTAATTTTTTGACAATTTAAAAAATTTTGAAATTGAAATATACTTTAACCCAGATCGGGATCTGACAAGAAATCTGATGTCGGCAGCAGCTGCCGGACAGATGGCCAGCGGTGATGAGGTGAAGACCCCCCCCCCCTTTCGGTCAAAAAGAGAGAGAGGGGAGAATGAGGGGGGGAGAGAGAGAGAGAGAGAGAAGAGAGAGGAGGATGGGGCCAGCAGTAGACGGTGGCCCCTAAACGCTACTTCTGTTGCATCCTGATCCCTGATCCTCTTTTTTTTTCTTTTTTTTAAATCGGGCACTGGGATCGACCGAGATCAAGCGATCCGGGCCTGGATCGGGAGAAACAGTGAATTTCCCCCTAAAATCGGAGGGGGGAAGTGAACGATCTCGATCTAAATCGGCCGATCCAGCAATCCATATTCAACCCAAAACTTTGAAGAGACAATTCCGTCATATTCTATCATAAGCCTTCCAGAAGTCCAATATGATCACCAAAACCTTCCAGTGTTGTTAGGTCAAGGGATGGATACATGCATGAACAACTGAAAACTTCTCATGGATTTGTCTTCCTTGATGAATGGGCTCTGGCTCAATTGAGCACCTTGTCCATCACAATTTTGATCTCCCTACAAGCAGTTCCATCATGACCATAAAACCAAGTTCAAGCTAATCAGCATGAGTCCTAAAGGCAGTCTAAAAACCACACCCCTCATGCCCTTGCGACGTCTCTTGGGTACCAAAACTATAAGGTCTTGTTGATGCCCCTTAGATGAGCTTATCCTCCTTGGCGCCTTCACTGATTCAAAGAGATCTTCCTTGGCCAAGTCCCAAAACTGCACATAAACAAAAAGCATAAAGTCATATGATCCACAGACCTTATCTCCTGAAAAATGGAATACATCATCTTTGGCTTCTACCAGCAAAAGAGGCATGGACAGTTCTAGGGCTTCAACAAGATCTTGGGTAGGAGGTCCCTCTAAAGAGATTATGTCTGCTTATCCTCTAGATATGGGCAGGAGTAAAAGCCAAGCACATGCTCACTTCCCCCACGACTATTTGCTCACCATCCTTTAGGCTTGTAATCACATTCTTCCTCTTCCCTCTGGATGCCACTCTATGGAACTAAGGTGCACGAAGCCTTATCTCCTGATAAAGTCACTTCTACCACCATAAAATGTTTAACACACAGAAAAGATAAGGATTGATCAGGAAGTAGGTAAGAGAAAAGTGCCTTGACCACATAAAGATAACAAGCACTACAACGAAGAACGCAATGTAGAGAGGAAATGCCTCAGGCAAATGAGAACACTATTGATGTGTGGAAGATCATGGATCATCCTGCTATCATTTGGCTAATGCATCTTTTTGATGCCATATAAAGAGCAACAACATGCTTCCGGTAAGATGAGATAGCTACTGATAGGAACAAGGAGATTGATTATTGAGACATCACTTGTGGAAGGCATCTTTTTAGCACAAAAAACTAGGAAAATTTCTGAAAAGAACACAAAAACTTTTAAAATATCAAATGAGGGCACTATAATTTCACAATATCTAAAATGGGCACTCCTAAAAGTTTATATCTTCATGCAGCAAAAGCCACATTCCCTCTAACATATCCTGAATTATTTTATATTAATAAAAATGGATATCTCAATCAAAGATACGAAACTTGTATTATATAGATCTAGATTAGGACAATCTATTTGTAGAATAATTGAGGGTATTTTGGGTAATAACTCACAAAAAATATGACTTTTGCCCCTATTCAGATACGATCTTTAGGGTTGCCCTTTTTAGATATTTTGAAATTAGTGTCCCTATTGCATATTTTGAAACTTTTGTGTCCTTTTTAGTAATTTTCCCCCCAAAAAAAAGGAGAATGCATATGGCTTTCATTGAGTTAGAAAAGACATGATAGAAAACCAAAAAGTTAAATCTGCCCAGTTCTT
Source organism: Zantedeschia hybrid cultivar (assembly GCA_030544215.1). Classification (NCBI taxonomy): domain Eukaryota; kingdom Viridiplantae; phylum Streptophyta; class Magnoliopsida; order Alismatales; family Araceae; genus Zantedeschia; species Zantedeschia hybrid cultivar. Next base: position 38,713,939 of record JARZZO010000011.1, on the reverse strand, counting down.
GAGAAATGAATGCTAAACATGTGTGAGCGCCATACAGTGGGTTCATGGGATATGTGAATGAAAAGAAAGCCAATGGAGGGCATGGCTACCATTTTCTTGGCAGTGGGGAAAGCCAAGCTTCAAATGGAGCAATCTGTGGGTCACTAGGGCTCTTGTTTGTGGTTCAGGTGGTAGAAGCAAAGAGACTAAGGATAGATGGTAGAAAAACCCCGTGACATTGGGAGCAACATTAAGGATTGGGAGAAACATTAAGGGGAACTCCCCATGTAAATCCTGAACAAAAAAATGTTTGGGGGGACAAATAGATCATTGAACTTAATTGTGAAATGGAAATGATGATGCCACAGTGACCCAGTGGGATAAGCATTGGCTGGGAAGTCTAAGTTAGTTCAGACTTGGTTCCAAGCACCTGAATTGGGAAAAAATGGTATCAGAAACCTGTCGTCCTCATGCATTTACAAATGGTAGAGGTAGCATCAGCAGGCAATAAATGATTATGTTTAGACGCTAGTGTTCGCAACAGCACAAAGGAGCTAAATCTGGCTTCCTTAAGTTGGTTGTAAGCCACCATCTCAAGTGATGAAGGGAATCTCAAGTAATGAAGGAAGGGAGTGAGTATCCGCCTGCTGTGTAGTAGCGACAGCATGAGACAAGAATGGGATCTTAGCGATATTAATAGTTTACTGGATATTCTGACACTGCACCTATAGGTACAAGGGCCAACTATCTAGAACAATAGGCTCACCCATAACAACAAAAATCGAGGCTGATTTCGACAAGGTATATAAAGGTTCTTCGATTCTTAATCGATATAACTGTAGGTGCATCCCAGAACAAGAGGAAGGTGGACCTATAACCATCAGATGCTAGAACAATCCCTAGATGTTGGATTATGAATGGGGTCCTTGGCAATGGGCAGTAACATAGTTCTCAAGGCCGGTGCCTAGATATCACCTAGGTCCCAGCCCAGGCCTAACGACCACCAGCATCTTTCATGTGCCTAGGAAAGGAGGGCTACATGGCCGCCTATGCCAAAGGCGGCCTGAGTGCCCGCCTAGGCCAAAGGTGGTCTAGGTGGCTGCCTAGGCATGCTCGGCCCACTGAACCAATTGGGTCCAAGTCCAATGTATCGTATATTCAAAACCAGCCTCCAATGGATCTTGTTCCCCATTCAACCAACCCCCACCAGAGCCCTCCCACCCCCTTGCGCTCCATGGAGCCACCGGCCACCATTGAAGAGCACTGCAGAGTGCCACAATCTCCCAACCATCCAGTGCCCTCCAACCCCCTTGCACTGCTAGGTTTTCTCCATGGACCGCCACTAAGGAATGCTGTCACCTCCTCACCATCTAGTGCCACTGGTAAGTCCAGCACCCTCTCTCTTTCTCTGAAAATCTCTCCCCCTCTCTGTCTCACCTCTCTCTGGTTCTGGGAGGGGCACTATGCACAATGCACCCATAACCACCTCTCTCTCTCTCTCTCTCTCTCTCTCTCTCTCTCTCTCTCTCTCTCTCTCTCTCTCATGAAGTAGGTGCCTAGGCAGGCACCTAGGTGCTTAGGTACTCTAAGATCGCAACCACGCTTTGCGTCACCTTACTACCTTGACAACTATGGGCAGTGACATCAACATAACTGATCAGTGGGTGACGGGATGAGAGCTACATGCTTACAGTGGCAGGCCATAGAGAGAGGCCTAGATGATGGCTGAATTTTTCGCAATGGCAGGTGATGCAAATCCACCTGCAATGTTAGTGAACGAAGCACCAAGCAAACACTAGAATGTTTGGCCAAGATGGAAAGAATTGATGTGCTTTTAGCACTCTATTTATCTATATTTGGTTTAATATCAAGAAATGCAAGGGAACAAGGGATCAAAGTGGAGGAAACTCTGGAACACTTCAAGATTGAAATCCTTTAGTTTATAGGGTAGGGATTTGATTGCATGTGATATAGGACGTTGCCATAATGAACTTTTGAGTGTTTATCTTAACCGCAATGAGTTGCAAACAATCTGGAATAGTCTTATAGGCAAGGGTTTATTGAAAGAGATTAACAAATAGAAAGAGTACCAGGAAGAATAGAAAAATCTAGAAAAATGGACATGGAGCAAAAAAGAGAGTACTAAGAACAACAGAAAATTTAAGAAAAATGCACAAGGAGCTCATCACCAATAATGTGACCTGAAGGTAGTTACTAGGACCCTTGACTCTTAAAGCAACAATCTCTTCTAGTAAGTAGTCTTAATAATTCTAGATCCATACTTTAATTCAATGCTTCTTTTTTTTTTTAGAATTTGCATGCAGACCAGAGGATTGGGACTAACCATAGGCAGGTGGACTATACCACCTTGAGCATCCTCGCCTTCCTCTTTAAGTCATTTGTTCCCTACCACCACATAGCTTTATCTTCTCCATTGCTAGTGTGTGGTGAGGACGTTGATGAGCCTTGCCTTTAAATCTTATTTCAGTGTAATACATTAGGTCCAATCTCCTTTGTCTCATTATCTTGCATGTATGGGCCACGGGTTAACAAAAAACATTGCCTTTCCATTTCTCCTTTACAGTTTATTACTATAACTCCTTTTGACTTAGCGCATTCTGATATTTAGGGCCCAACTTCTTTACCTTTAGTGATGGAATTTTATCACTGTTAGTTTCATTGAAGACTTTTCACAGTTCACTTGGGTTTACCAAATGTGACGACCATCAAGGGGTCCCTCATATATGTCGCTAGTTCATTGCTATGGTTTAGAGTCTTAGACCCAGTTTCATTGACAAATCAAAATTATTTCATATTTATGTGCTCAAAGCATCTTTCATCTAAGATATTTGATATCCTTTCAGCCTCTGGTACCTCTCTCCTCTTTTCTAGTCCTACTCTATCTGTAACGATTCATTACCTTTTGCAAATCTAGCTCAAGCTACCCTCTTTAAGATCAGCATCCTCTTGATCACTTTGGCTTTGTTGCAGCGGAATCCTTGTCTCCTTTCATGCTGACAGTCATGGTCATTAGGATCCTCAAACCTATCACTAGTCCAATACCCCAAGTGGTAGGAGGTTATGTAGAAGGAGTCCTAGGCTCCTCATCAAACTCGGTTTGGGTTCTTGTTCCACTTCCAGCTAGTATTGTTAAGGCGGATGTACAAAGTCATAGTTAAGCCTAACAATCCTATGAAAAGGTAAAAGATGTGACTAGTAGCCTATGGGTTCACCCCAAAGGACGAAATTGATTATGAGTAGACCTTCTTTCCAATGGCCAAGATTACCTTAGTTTGACTCTCAGTGTTGTTGCTGCTGCTCATGATTAGCCTCTCTACTAGTAATCTGAAAATTGATTTTCTTTGCAGTGACCTCTATGCGGCAGCCTATATGCAGACTCCTCCCCTCTCTGACCTCCATTCCACCTCAGCATCCTTTATGTCTACACTGAGTTATCCATAGATTAAAAGACAAGTGCCACAGGCTTGGTTTGAACAATTTTCTCATGTTGTCCTTAATGTTGGATTTGTTGAGAATGCATGTGATTCTGCTATCTTTGTCATGCCTCTACATGGTTATGCCATTTTTCTACTCCATGTGGATGACATATGATGCCATTACTATTGTGCTGTAAAGCAACATCTCCAATGCCTATCTGACATAAGGAACCTTGAGCCTCTTCATTGTTTTCTTGACCTAGAGGTTGCCTTCACTTCTCCTGTGTCTATCTCCTCTCAACGCGGAACTATATCAGTGACATTCTCCACCATGTTATACATAAGATTCCTAGATGATTGAGACAATGATGAAGCTTCACTTGAACCCTCCTCCCATGCCAATAGGTTGCACGAAGTATGATATACTTGGCTATTTTTTGCCTTAATGATGCTTATGCAATACGTGTTGTGAGCCATTTTAAGAGTGCTCCCATTTCTGTTTACTATACAGCTCTTCTTAGTATTCTTCGCTATTGTCGTGGAACCATCTCATCACTAGGGTTGTGTGCTTCTATTGAAGCTGACTGTGTTGGAGACCCTACAAGCCATCTACTATGAACTTTTGCATCTTTGGGCACCTCTCTCGTTTCTTGATGTAGTAAAAAGTACGCAGCTGCATGTCAATATAGCACTAAGTTTGAGTATTGTGCTATGGTTTATACTTCTGATTTCTGTTGAGATTGTTCAGCTTTAGCGCCTTCTTCTTGTTTTGGGTATCAATTCCCCCACTCATACACCTCCATAGATCATGAGCAGTCTAGTGACTATAGTCTTCCATGAAACTGTCACCTCGTCAATGTTGTCTCTTTAGACCTTACTCTTCCTCATATCCCATCTTCAGAGCAAGTTGTTGATCCTAAACTAGAGTGTGCTCCAGGGAATCAGTTTACAACCTCCTAATGTACAGTCCTTCATACGTTTGAAGGAGGGTCGTGAAAGTGTTTTATGTAAAGTGTATTGGGTGCATAGGACCTACCCGTGTATTGTATTTAGGTATAGCAACACATGCTGTACCAAGGATGATATGCTGACCTGTACATGTATTGGGCTATTGCCCTCCTCAATAAGACAGAGCAGTCCATCTGATTCCACTCTTCTTAACACGTACTAAACAAAAACAAAAGTTTATTGAGACATGGATGCTCAATGAATAATGAAAAAACACCAACTTACAGGACTGAAACTGAAAATAGTGGAGCCATTATATTTAAAGATACATGAGATCCTACAAAGATAGTTGTGTCACACCCAACAAGGATAAAAACAAGAATTACAGCTAAGACTTTGATCATGGACAGAGGATGCAAGTATAGGGGGACAACCGAGAAAAAGCCAGGCAGGAGTAATTAGAGCTGATTAGTGGAGCAGATATGGCCCCAGACAGAATTTAATGGCAGGAGCACTTTTCCACATTTTGTCTTGTCAAAGAATTGCTACTTCATTTTATGGAGAGAAGGTAACACTATAAATACTGAAGCAATAGTTGAAGCATACAAACTTTTTTGGTTCAAAGGGGCATATAAACTTAATTGTTTAATGTTTCCAGCCAAATGATGGAGATAAAGCAACATTGCTTAAGTGACGGTAGTACAGGTTTCATTTTTTGTTGAAAATTTTACTAAATTTTGTGGACAAAGGAAGTACCATATTTCACAACTTATATAGGAAAATTGCTTACATAAGAAAACATCAAAATTTGTCTCCATTTGATAACCATGTCGATCAGCAAGAAGAAAAAAAAGGGAAAAAAATGTAGCTAGACATTAATGAATATGATAATGGAAAATGGATTTAAGTTAGGCAAAACAATATGTTTCAACTTTCTAAACCAACAACACTTTCGAGAAGTTCTTACAAAATGAATGAATGATTAGGATATAACACATGGACACATAGAATAGACGCCTTGTGCAAATGTCTCCAGCGCATAAGTCACTGTCCACATAAAGCTATTACTGTGATTATGGAAAATTCCTCACATGTAGTACCAATGTAGGTATCAAATGTAAAGTGGTATGCCTACGCTTCTAGTACGTGCAACCAAAAGAAAAGACATTTCCATCTAACAGACACATGGGCACATAATTTTGAGTGTAAACCTGACTTCTCCAAGAAAGATATCAGAGACACCTTGATAACTGACTGAGATGTATATACACACTTTAATCATTAGAAAACAGGTGCAATGTCTTGAGTGCATGTAAGGATTAACATGACCAGAGTTACAAGTAGCCCACGCCCATTATACTACACTCTAGTGGTTAAAGGTTGCACCTCTGAGAGAATTGGACTACTCACACCAAACCAAAGCCACTTCAGAAAACAATGGTGCATTCCACGCTTCAACTTCTATAGGAAACATTCACTTTGTGCCACTTCCGAATGCACATGTGCACACAGTCAAGAATCGAGATAGATTTAGGTGCATTCAGTCAAATGCAGGTTCTCAAGACCTATCGACACCAAAACATGTCCAAAATATGTACCAAGCCAGTTGACGAGACAGGAAACCTTCTAGCACCTCATGAATCATCGAGTTTCAAAATTTACTCCTGTAACAAGTGACATCAGGTGCTTTTTTTACTACGTTTGAATCCACCAAAATCAAGACCGACGACTAAGACTTCCTTTATACTAGACAACACAGAATTCCAAAGCTAGAGACCATGACAAGCAAATCAAACGAACAGTTAGCATAGAGAAGGAGAAAAAAGGGGGGAATGCGGCACACCTGGTCATCCTCGTCCTTCTCGGCCAGCTGAATCATGTAGTCCAGGGCCATCATGAACCCAGACTCCATCTCATCGACCCGCTTCCCAATCACACCCTGCGCCGCGATCGCCACAGCAGCGGCCTCCGAGGCCTCGTCCATCTCCATGTCCTCCAACTGCGCCGTCGAAGCATTGAAGATTAAAAGAAATATTCACACAGAATTAGGAGATTTGGAGGGCCGGAGGAATTGGGTTGGGGGGTGCAGAAGTGGAGTACCAGGTTCACCATCTCCTGGAGCACGGAGGTGACCTGCTCGCCGCCCCTGAGGAGGGCCTCGTACTTGGCGGAGTCCCATTTCTCGGGGTCCTCTTCCTCCGGGAAGCCAAAACTGCTGCCCACGCCGACGCCGCCCGCCGCCTCACTGACGCGGCAAGAGGAGAAGGAAGACGGCGAGGTGCTGCGGGAAGCGACCGTGTGCGGCAGCGTAGAGGAAAGAAGGGTGGTTCTGCGGCGGGGAGGGAGGGAGGAGAGGGGTGAAGACGAGGATGGCCGCCGCTTGGTGGTAGAAGAAGAAGAAGAAGAGGAGGAGTAGAGACGGGAAGGCTGTGGCGAGAGAAGAAGAGGAGACGCCTGCATGCTCCCGGCTTATCCCCCTTCAAAAGCCTGATATTTCTGCAGAGTATGAGGATGTTATCCCGCCCACTCGGAGGAAGAAGAAGCCGTTTTTCATTACAGGCCTGGAGAAGAGAGAAGTGGCGGGCGGCTCATACAAAGCTGGATTAGGTTTATGAATTTTTTTGTTTTATAAAAAATATTTTAAATCAGAAATACTTAAAAAACTCTTTATAATTAGAGTTATTAGACATTAAATTAATAAATCAATTTTTAAAAAACTATCTAAAACATATATAAGGATGCCTCTTTCAAGCCCGCTGGCTGATTTTCATTAGAGGAGTTCTATTAACTTTAACTATTAGTAAGTAAAGAGTTGAGAAAAAGTACACAGTCCCTCTCCGTCTAGAGAAATCGAATATCTATCTTCTCCATAACTCTCTCACCTTCTCCAGAAAACTCAAAATGAGATCTTCTAGTCCCCTTTCGCTAATTCTCCGTGGTTTCCATACATTGAGAAGAGGGAAAAAAAAAATCTTTTTCTTTTATGTTTTTCTTCCAGTCATTTAATAAGTGAGATAAAATAATTAATGAAAGTTCAAGATACTAGAGGAGTACAATAAAAAGGGACTAGAGGATATCACTATAAAAAGCTTTCCTTTTTCTCATCTTTGTATGTGTAGAATAGCGTTCAATCAGAGTTTGAACTCTAGCATCTACATTAATGGATCGACCTAGACTAAACTTAGAAGAGTCCCTCTTCATGTGGGAAGATGAGTCCAAAAGTTGTGGTGTCTATAAGAGACCACATCCCGCATCTATAAAAACAGAGTCTAGTCTCTCTCTCTCTCTCTCTCTCTCACCTTGGGTACCGCCTTAGTTCCTAGATATTGCTGCATGGAATTATGTAGGGGACTTTGGTAGCCTCCCCACTCTGACAAGGACGATCCTTCTATCTTTGTTGCTGGCTCGCAAGAATCTCTCCATTAACGATGATTTTCAAGATAATTTTTCTATGGTTTGTTGGACCACGGTTTTTGTTCCAACAATGACATCAGAGCCTGAGTATTATTTCTTGAGTTCATCTTCAACGTTTTGTTTTATTGAACAATGATTCATACACACAAATCCACATGCTGCATTTGCAGCAATTTAAGGGCGATTGTGTGACTTTTTTTCCCTTCCCCCTCGTAAGCATTTTTTCCCATGTTCTCTTGCCAATTTCTTATGGTCAATGATGGTTTCCAAAACCCAGGGTTGCTGTCTAGGTAGGTATCCCAAGGTTTTTTTTTTCACTCTTTCCATCTATACTAATACATGTGTGTTGAGCTCCCTTCACTCCTTCTGGCCTCCTTCCGCTGCCCAAGTCTGTTTCCTACCCACTATCGGATCCCCACTCCATCGACCACTAAACCTTTTCTTGCTTATCCGCCAAGTCGCCCCAGCCTCTCCCATCCCCTGCTCTCCCACCCATCTTCACTATGTTTTTCTTGTAAAGCCTCTAAGGCTCTCTAGTTTTCAAAATCTTTCAAACCATGACGCTATCCCCCGGATGAAAAGGAGGCATTCCTGTTGCAGTTTGAAGTGGCACTCCCAAACCGGAGTACACCAGAGGTGACCAACCTATCCACTAATGACCTGGAGCCTTGCGAGGAATGGAGAAGGTGTCTTGCTTCGAAGATCCACTCTAATAGGCTAGTTAGAGTAGCTGAACTGAGAGAATGGATTTAGCGATTTTGGGGCTTGGAGGACCCGTTACAGCTCCTTCACTTATGTAAGGAAGCCTTCCTACTGAAAGTGGCATCCCCTAGTGAAGTAAACAAGATATGAGAAGGAGGCCCTTGTATCTTCGAAGGGGATTTGTTGCTTGCAGATAGATGTGATCCCTTCACCATTTTGGCGGATTACAAGTTCTACATGTTATGCCCTACACTTTAAGAACACACTAATGAATTTAAGTTAGATCAATTAACTAATTATGAGTCTATTACTGAGTTTGAATAATTTGATCTAGTTCAATTAATCCAATTATGAATGTACATTAGCCCATTTAAGAAAACTATAATAGCCCACTAACTTAGTTAAAATTATGGGTTTGATGCACTAGATAGTAGCATAGTAAAATGATGATAATTTTCTGTAGAGAACTCAGATCGAGGCATGGTTAATATCATTGGAAAGAGCATGAAAAGCTATAGAACTTTGTAGAAGACCAATTTTGCTAATTCAGATGTTTTAAAGGTAAAAATATCGATCGTTAGATATAGAAAGGACAACTAGCAAGAATAAATCCTAATAGGACTAGGATTCTTTTCCTTTTTTTAAGCAAACCTCTAATGATTGGCCAAGAGAGTGCACCTGATCGCAGAGGGAGAGAATGTTCTCACTCCACTAGCAATTAACTCGTATACATATGTATCATTTTAGCAATTAAAATTTCATATCTATGATCATTATGTAATTGCTATAAGATAATTGTGTTATATTGATTCATTTAGACATTGTCATCTTAAGGAGATTGTAGGACTCGATTCCATTATATAAGTATATGTATTGGATAGGACATTTTGTGTGGGAAATCATAGAGCAATGGGTAAAATCCTAGCCAGGCAGTAGGTACAAAGTGCCACATGGAAAAAGTGTTACGCTGAGTGGGAGCCATCTCTTAAATCTATGGGGGTCACCTCTTTAAACTTATTTATCATTTGTGGTGGGACTTAGACTCTCCTGTTCTACGCAGGGCTAAGACTTTTGCATCATTTGCCTAAATACTTTGATATTTATTTGTTCGACTCCTTATGTTGTCGTTTAGGTGCATGTCTGTTAAGATTTGATTTGATATCATTTGATATATTTGAATAATGCATAAATCTAAAACATTTGCTCTATATGTTCATTTGAATTCACTTTAGTCATTATAATCCTTTGATCATCTTGTTTAGATATTTCTTTTGCCATCTATGAATCTGTTCTACCATGCGATGTATAATACAAATCCAATTTGATAAGCTACTATGCCATGTTGATTTGCTATGTGATATATGATCATAAATATGTTCAATTCGATATGTGATATGTTCGATTCATGACTAGTAGATTTGATATGTCATATATATTCGATCATGCTAAATAAGCTATATGATATCTAATTTGTTAATGCTATTAGAAAATACCTATAATTTGGTAAATTTATATATGACCATGTTTTGTATCATTACGTAACAATATGGTATTAAAGGAATTATAAGAGTTTAAGTATCTATAACTATCTGATCTTAAGTCATACCAATTAATTTTATAGGATATGATGAAGTTTATGATTAGTATAATCTTAGGTTTAAATTAGCAATCAAGATAATATCTAATTTCAAGTTATGACTAAGAGATTTAGGGATAGGTGATTGTAGAGATTGTGTTTAGTTGGTTCTAACAATTGGACTTATACAAAGGAAATTCTTAGCATAGATGGAGATTAAGAGGATTAAGTTACATCATTTTAAGAGGGAGAGCCAACTACATGATGCATATATGCCTCCCACATACACATTTTCACTAGGTTTGTTAAGTTGTTTGAAGTTGACCTATTTTTCCATGATTATTTGATAATTAGTAATAAAGGATGTCTTGACCACAATATACATTCATAGATTTAATTAACGTTATCCATTCATCTATATTTACTTGTGTTGCTTAGAAACTAAAAAGAAGCTATTAATACTTTAAACGCTAGGATAAGTTAATGCCTTCTTGTGATATCCTTAAATTTTATAAGTGACTCATATTTAAGTCTATAATATGTGTTTGATTGGATGTCAATGATCTTAAATCTACTTTTAAAGATGAGTAACTAAAATCATACTATGTCACTAATTTTTTAATCATTTGTACTTCCATAAGAAGGTACATAAACAACATAGGATAGAAGTTCATTTGATAACGTATTGTACCATAGATGTATTCTCTATATATAATCCTTTCAAAGTAGTCCTTTAGGCCTTGTACCTAACTTCCAATATGGATTACTTATAGTTCTATGATGAGTAGATTATTAGGTATAGATAATTTGTATTCAGTTAGGAAAGTAGACTAGTGAAGGATATTTAAGAGTTAAATCCATTATCTTAATTGGGAGTTTGATTCATCTTTTTAAAGCTATCAAATTAGAAGCAGGGCATCTATGGCTCATGTCTTTGATTATATCTCCAAAATATTATAATTGTCTGAAGTATAGATGATTATGTAACAACATACTGTGATGTTAGGACTCATGTATCTCAAGTTGAAAATACCCATAAGAGTTAATTGACATACTCTTATGATATTCTAAGTGCTTTTAAGTAGTAATTATAAGTCATAATGAGATTATTATGATCATGATCTATATCCTAATTATGCTGATACACACTTAATCTAGTGATCTTACAAGCAATAGTACGACAATTGCAAACTATCAACAACCATATGAGAGTTAGTTAGTCATTGACCTCTTTTCACTCTATATCTTTAGCTATGTCAGGATAAGTTGACTTATTGACTAATTAATTTGATTAAGTAGATCTGATCTCGAATCTATTAACACACTAAATCAAAGTCAATATATTAATCTTATTATAAATACTCATCAAATATTGATCTATTTATCATAGTAATTTGTTTTTGATTGAGTAATCATTTATTCTTATTATATGGTCTTAGAAATCAGTATGAATAATCTAATGATACTAAGATAGATTGTTAAAATCTATCAAATTTCGAGGACGAAATTTCTTTAAGGCAGAGAGGATGTTATGTTCTACACTTTTACAGAACATTAATGAATTTAAGTTAGATCAATTAATAAATTATGAGAGTCCATTAGTGAATTTAAGTAATTTAATTTAGTTCAATTAATCTAATTATGAATGTGTATAGTCCATTTAAGCAAACTAGAATAGTCTACTAACTTAGTTAAAATTTTGGATTTGATGTAATATATATAATAGTAAAGTAAAATAATGATAACATTTTGTAGCGAACTCAGATTGAGGCATGGTTAATATCGTTGGAAAGAGTATGAAAAGATTTATATCTTTGTAGAAAATCAGTTTTATTAATTAGTATACTTTAAGAGTCAAAAATATCTATCATCAGATATAGAAGGGGCAACAAGTAAGAACAAATCCTAATAGGACTAGGATTAGGATTAGGAAAGAAGGGCAAGTATGATTAAAGTTAACTATGACTTTAGAAGTCATGAAACAGATCTTTGAGTTATATTAAAAGTAGAATATAATAAACTTGAGTGCGATTATGATTCTAATTCGTAGGTAGAAAGTTATAATTAGAATCTTACTCGATCTAGAATTCTGCACATATATTTAGTTGAAAAGGAGAATTAACTATAAATAAGCCATTGGATTCATGCTGGAGCCATTAAGGGGTACAACTCTTCTTGGAGGGTAAGTTTATGGTGTGATTTTTTAGAGAAAAGAGAGAAGAGAGGGTTAAACCCTATGGGAGTTAGTTCTAATACTTGATGATGATTTTAGAAGGTTTAGATAATGAGGAAAACAACTTAGAAAATGTGAAAAAAAAAGTTTAGAAGAGGAAGAAATCATGGATAGATATCAAAGAAGTCATAGGAGAATTAAAACCTGATCTTTTTTTTCAAGAGGTAGTCTGATAACCTTAAGCATGATCTATTTTGTACTAAAAATTATATTATTTTTAACTACTTTCAAAAGCTAATAAATTGATATGAATTTAGATGTCTACTTAATGATCATCATATTTTATATTTTTATGACCTTATTTACTATTTATTCTATGATTATTCTCTCAGTATATGCAATCTGTCTATTCAATGTATTTTGTTTCCTACTATGATGACTTGAGTTGCATATGTTTGTTTTCCTTGGTTCGATGTCCTATTGACATTAAATTTTGACACAAGATTGTTTTTGATGTTATATTCATGTATAATTAATTTTATAATTTTATAAGTTTTTTATATTTATTACATAATTTACTTGTCAAACTATATAATCTGTCCTGACGGTTTTGAGATCTCAACTTGTGGACCTTCTGTCTCACTCAATTCATGTCCAAATCATGTCAAATTTTGTGGAGACCTTTATCATGTTGTCTTTGACATATCTGTAAAGTTTGAGAATTTTATGATTTTGTCTGATATTTAATTTGTCCTCTATTTTATGTTGCTGAAATTCTATTAAATCGAATTTCCAGAATCGAAGCAGGAATCCGAAATCATATTAAATTGATCCAAAAATTGATGAAACTTTGTAGACACTTTGCATATGACCTCGAATTCGTGCATCAGCTCTCAAAAATGAAAAAAAATAATTTTTTCCATCGAATCTCGTGCATCTACTCTCAAAGTATTTAGATCGTAATAAAGTAATATATAAATTATGAAGATCAAAACTTCACCATCACAGGGATGAAAATCTCTCGTCGGATTAGAGACGAAGAGTAGTCTACCTCAAGATCGTGAGCTGTTCAAGAATCCGGCCTCTAGACGTATCCACACAAGTCTCTGCAGCAATCTGAATCTCCTTCGCGCTCGGCAAACTCTAACTGGATCTCGAATCCACCATGAACAGAGAGGGGAGAGAGAAGGTGGCTTCATGGTGGGAGGGGGAGAAGATGATGGCTAGTTATGGAGAAAAACCCTAAAGGTTGGCTAGGGTTCCTCCATAGCAAATATTTATAGGCTCCTGTTATTTATCACAAAACTCCAAAAGTTTATATAAACTTAAATCCTCTTTAGATCTACGAGAGCTCTTTTGTGAGCGACCCTCTAGGCCCAATTGTCTATTTGATTTTTTAGCCAATTAAGTCAAACATAATTTATTTGATTTAATTAATTATTATTCATTATCTTATAATGAATTTTAATCTGATTATCATATAGTTGATAATCCATCATTATATAATGAATCATTTGGGCTTTCCGATCATGAATGGCACCAAGCTACACCTCATGATCCCAAAAGACATCAGGGATATGCAGCCCACTAATCGAAACCTTTCATCCACAAATACCACATAACTTTAGATCCTCATCCATACAATGTCCCAGTTAGACCAGGGTATAATTTAATTGTCAAACCCAGCTATGTCTTGACCTTATCGAACATTGTACTAAATATTAAAGTAAATAGAAAACTCATTTTTCCATTTAATTATCAAACCTTGACTAGTTCAAGTACTATTCTATAGGACATACTCTCTCTGATAACATAATGAGAGTGGATGATCTCTTGTTGTCAACTCAATTGCTTTTGCGAGAGCCCCACTGAATCCGAATGACTAACTATACACAATCACAGACTTGAGATCCTTAAGTCAATAATCAAATACTCAATGCAACTCAAGCAAGGCATTCCTCGTGACTCCGGTCTCGGATCCAACTATGCTATATGACTGCAGAATATCCTGATTGATAGTCATTATGATGACCATTCATGAAGTTTAGTTTAGATAAGTCCAATGAACTCATTCTACTAATGAGCACCTGCGCATATACGTTAATGTGTCCACACTAGTAACTATGAGATGAATCATTCTCATCATATGAGTAAGTATCATGTGCACTAGTCTATCCGGATTTTCAATGTTCCCCTTTTTTCTGTTTTTTGGTTTTCATAAAACCTAAGAAGAAGAAGAAGATGGAGGCCCTTCGAACGGCCTCTCCAGCGCCGGCGAGGAGCCCAGTGATGGCCGAAGACTTTCCCTAGAAGATCCTGGGTTCCGGTCCTTCATCCCAACACTTGGGAGCTCGTTTCAAAGCCGTAACAAACCCCGATCCTTCGTCCAACGAAGAACAAAATTAAATCCTAGAAAAATTCAAAATTTGCAGAATAAAAATAACCAATTATTTGTGTTCATCATATGAACACGAATCGAAAAAAAAATTGAAAATTTTTTTAGCATGGAAAATTAATTCGGAGATCGAAACGGGACGAGAAACAGTGGAATCTGGCTCTGATACTATTGTTGGGTTCTCGTGTTTCTCTAGGTCGCTCACGCAGCGGAAATTAAAATAAAAATCACGATCTGTTTCCCGTTTCGAAAATACTAAAATCGGATTATCGAATAATCAGTTCTTACCTTGCGCGAATTCAAATCCGCGACCGATCGGTTCCGTCAGTGTGACACCGCAAGCCGTGCAAGCGCCCAGCCTTTAGCGGAGTCCATGCGATCCTCCTCGCGATGGATATCCTCACGGTTCCTCGTTCTTCGCAGCCCACGAAACCTTTGCCGTTCGCCGCAACGATCGCTGCAACCGCGGACGATTTTCCGTCGGACAGGAGTCGGAGCGGCCTGGGGTGCTAGAGAGAGAGAGGAAGAGAGGAGGGGGCGGCCAGGGTTTCGCAGCAATCTGGCCTGCTCATCCCGTTGGCTACATTTTATATTAACCAAGCGGTTTTTCATAAAAACCCCCGGTTTATATAAAACCCACTTATTTATCCATCGCCTTGAGAATCATTTACGTGTAACACTCTAAGCCCAATAACTAGTCCGGTTAATGGCCCAATAAGTCCAGTGACTCCTCACTGGCCTGATTAATCAATTAATAACTCATATTAATTAATTAATCAATCGAATTAATGTCGCACATCGAATTCGATCGGGTCTCCGATCACGTTGGGTGCCAAGCAACACCGCGTGAACCCGGAAGGTATTGGGGTTAAGTAACCTACTTTTGGAACCTTTCCGTCGACAGTTACCGTGTGGATATAATCCTTCATTCGTACAATGCTCTCGAGTCAACTTAGGGTATAGTAAACCGTCAAACCCTAACTGGTCGACTCACTTGGATCGAATGCTGCCAAATAATATCGAAAAACTCTTTTCCCGATATTATCGTCCGCCCTGGCCAGGGACTTCCGCGCATCTTTCCTAGAGCATTCTCTTTCTGAGTACCGAGAACGAATGATTCCTATTGACACTCAATTCCCTTCGACGATATTCCGCTGTACCCGATCCTTGGCTATTTAGAATCCCGTGGTTAGAGATTCATAAACCAAGGTCAAAGCATAGAAGTCCACCGACAAGGTGTCCTTGGTGTCTCATGTCTGAGGACCATCCATGCAACTGCGACAATAGAATCAAGTTGGTTGACAGCGAGGTACAATACCATCCAGCGATTCAATCATATCAGTTCAGTGAACTCATTCTCTAATGAGCACCTACAGATTCACCTTAGTGTCTCCACACAAGTAACTATGAGATTAGTCACCCTCATCACATGAGCAGGAGTAATCTGTACTAGTCTAACCGGATATCTGATTTCCTTTTCGGATATCCTCCGCCTAGGAACTATTAAGAATATGTGTGTTTAAGTGATCAGTCTCACTAATATGATCTCATCATAATCTGATCACTATCGCACATATTCACGCAATTGTCCCATTATTATCACAAAATATGGGGACTGGATTAGAGATGCTAAGGACAACTCCCGGCTCAGTGATGAACCTCTTCATTTAAACCGCTTCTTTAGATGCCTTGGCAACAATAACATACTTATCCTCGGTTGTCGGATCAACAGTAGTTTCTAGTTTGGAACTTTTCCAACATACTATCCCGCGATTCAGGATAAAGACGAACCTTGAGGTTGATTTGTTGTCATCTTTATCACACTAAAAACTTGAGTTAGAGTAATCTCAAAGTTTCAAGTCCTCTCCACCATATACCAGAAACATATCTTTAGTCCTTCTCAAATCAGAAATCACACCAAATCTCTTAGTTATACCTCAAGATTACATCAAAGACCAGCTTAAGTCTAAGTTTGGTGACTGGCTCATGATGACTCTGTAAGGATCTAGTGGGGAAAATGAGGAATAACTAAAACTATAATGTCGCAGAATTTAAAAAATTTAAATCACTACTGTCCGTGATCTGTTTCGACGAGAAGAACAAGAACCGGTGATTGAAAATCATTTTATACAGATTTGGATCTGCAACCATTTGGTTCTAGAGAAACGATGCTACTAGCAAGGAGGTGCTCAACCTTCAGCCGAATCCACGCGATTGTCCAGTTCATGGTTTGTCCTCGATCCCTCAACAGGTTCAATGTGTTTGCCGACTTTTTTTTCTCCACGACGATGCTTACGACATGCGATGTGTAACGACCCGCCACCCTATAATCATGGATCTGATTACTAAATGGGTACCGAATCATTAAAATTTGTAGCTAAACCAGGATCTCGGTAAGTGTGGGAAATAAACTAAGCTAAACATTCCACATTACATCGAATTGTAAAGGAAGTGCAGGAATTAAAAATTATTACAATTTGACTCGACTCAGCAAATAATTACATATTCCAACTGAAAAGAAATAATTATGCGTACAAGTCTGAAAAGGAAATAACAACTACATAGGGACATACCCCGGAATAGTGGCTACTAGCGCGCAACCCGAGACGAAACCCTCTACACTACGCCTACTTGGAACGCTCACCTGAAAACCGCAGGGGTGAGTCTCATCGAAATGGACTCAGTAGGGATCCTCCGATCCCCACCACCCATTCACGCACCCACAAGTGCAACAACACAAATATAGGCAATTAAATAAGTAAAGTAGTAAACACAACTCCCAAAGATTCCCAAATTTCGATATAAAACACATGCATTTGTAAATGCAACATGCACAACTCTGAAACCACTCCACCGCGGAGTCCACTACCAGCGTCTCAGCTAAACACACAACCACGCAGTCGAATGCGGAAAACATCAACCCACTGGGACGGAACAGCAACCCCTCGGATAGTGCGCTGGCTACTCCGGCCTATCTAGCTCTAAGTACTTCTGCTCCTCCCAACCACGAGTGACACTCCGAATGTACACCGGTACTAGCTATACCCCAGGGTACACCAGGTGACCCTTGTTGGGTTCTCGCATTTATCCAGATCGCTCACGCAGCGAAAATTAAAATTAAAATCACGATCCGTTTCCTGTTTCGAAAAAACTAAAATCAGATATCGAATAATCGGTTCTTACCGTGTGCGGATTCGAATCCGCGACCGATTGGTTCCGTCGGTGTGACACCGCAAGCCGCGTAAGCGCCCAGCCTCTAGCGGAGTCCACGCGATCCTCCTTGCAACGGATATCCTTATGGTTCCTCGTTCTTCGTAGCCCACGAAACCTTCGCCATTCGCTGCAACGATCGCTGCAACCGCGGACTATTTCCTGTCGGACGGGAGTCGGAGAAGCGGCGGAGCAGATCCGGATATCAGAACCAGCCTGGGGCGCTAGAGAGAGAGAGGAAGAGAGGAGGGGGCGGCCAGGGTTTCGCAGTAGCCTGGACTACTCATCTCGTTGGCTACATTTTATATTAACCAGACAGTTTTTCATAAAAACCCCCGGTTTATATAAAACCCACTTATTTATCCATCGCCTTGAGAATCATTTGCGTGTGACCCTCTACGCCCAATTACCATTCCAGTTAATGGCCCAACAAGCCCAGTGACTCCTCACTGGCTTTATTAATCAATTAATAACCCTTTATTAATTAATTAATCAATCGAATTGATGTCGCACATCAAATTCGACCGGGCCTCCGATCACGTTGGGTGCCAAGCAACACCGCGTGAACCCGGAAGGTATTGGGGTTAAGTAACCCACGTTTGGAACCTTTCTACCGACAGTTACCGTGTGGATATAATCCTTCATTCGTACAATGCTCTTGAGTCAACTCAGGGTATGGTAAACCGTCAAACCCTAACCAGTCGACTCACTTGGATCGAATTCTGCCGAATAATATCGGAAAACTCTTTTTCCGATATTATCGTCCGCTCTGGCCAGAGACTTCCACGCGTCCTTCCTAGAGCATTCTCTCTCTAAGTACCAAGAGCGAATGATTCCTTATTGACACTCAATTCCCTTTGACGATATTCCGCTGTACCCGATCATCAGCTGTTTAGAATAACGTGGTTAGAGATTCATAAACCAAGGTCAAAGCACAGAAGTCCACCGACAAGGTGTCCTTGGTGTCTCAGGTCTGATGACCATCTACGCAACTGCAACAATAGAATCAAGCTGGTTGACAGTGATGTATAATACCATCCAGAGATTCAGTCGGATCAGTTCAGTGAACTCATTCTCTAATGAGCACCTACAGATTCACCTTAGTGTCTCCACACAAGTAACTATGAGATCAGTCACCCTCATCACATGAGTAGAAGTAATCTGTACTAGTTTAACCAGATATCCGATGTCCTTCTCGGATATCCTCCGACTAGGAACTATTAAGAATATGTGTGTTTAGGTGATCAGTCTCACTAGTATGATCTCATCATAATCTGATCACTATCGTACATATTAACGTACTTCATTATGAGACGATAATAATACGAATTTACACATAATAAAATAATGCCATTATATTAATAAATGAACGAGATTACAAAGTCATATTGGCTTGTAGGTCACCTAAGACTAACAACCCTTTCTCTAGGCGTCACCCCACCACTCCCACACCGGCGCTGTGTCACTCCTACACCGACACAGAGTGCTTAAGCGCTAAAAACTGTCACTCTAGGTCCACGATCGCAGAAAACACAACATAGTGCGATCCGGTCACGTGGAAACCCTCGTCCTTGAAGTACAGTTTCGTACATGCATTTAATCGAATTATCTAATAATTTAAACATGTTAATTGCATGAATTAATAGGGTTCTGTTCTGAATCGCGTCGCCCGTGGCCGACGTCATTCAAGACCCCTAAACTGGTTCAGTTTTTCATAAGCGTTGGGACCCAGGGATATTGGCTTGAATGGCGTCGCTCATGGCCAACGTCATTCAGCTCTTTATCCCACGCTGGCCTCGGGAACAGAGAAATTGGGTTGTTAAATCGTGTCACCTAGTCTTGACGCCATTCTAAATGGCGTCACCTGGTCCCGACGCCATTTAACGTCCGAAACTGCGTTCCATCGAGCTAAACCGAGGGTCCCTCTTCTCCCTCAAAACAATCCAATTTACTCCCAGAAAACCCAAAAATGTCTATTTTCATCAAAACCCCTTAAAACATGCTTTTCTACCCAAAAAAACCTCCATACACTGTTAGTTTTAGGTGGCCAACAAGCCAATCTGACAATGTAAATCTCGTTCATTTATTAATATAATGACATAATATTCATTATGTGTAAATCGCATTAATTATCGTTTCATAATGAAGTCCGTGAATATGTGCTATAGTAATCAGATTATGATGAGATCATACTAATGAGACTGATCACTTAAACACACATATTCTTAATCGTTCATAGTCGGAGGATATCCGAGAAAGACATCGGATATCCGGTTAGACTAGTACAGATTACTCCTGCTCATATGATGAGGGTGACTGATCTCATAAGTCACTTGTGTGGAGACACTAAGGCGAATATGTAGGTGCTCATTGGAGAATGAGTTCACTGAACTGATCCAACTGAATCGCTGGATGGTATTGTACCTCACTGTCAACCAGCTTGATTCTATTGTCGCAGTTGCGTGGATGGTCCTCGGACCTGAGACACCAAGGACACCTTGTCGGTGGACTTCTGTGCTTTGACCTTAGTTTACGAATCTCTAGCCACGGGATTCTAATACGCCAAGGATTGGGTACAGCGGAATACCGTCGAAGGGAATTGTGTGTCAATAAGGAATCATTCGCTCTCGGTACTTATAGAGAGAATGCTCTAGGAAGAATGCGCGAAAGTCCCTGGCCAGGGCGGACGATAATATCGGGAAAGGAGTTTTCCGATATTCATCAGCGGCATCTAATCCAAGTGAGTCGACCGGTTAGGGTTTGACAGCTCGCCATACCCTGAGTTGACTCAAGAGCATTGTACGAATGAAGGATTATATCCACGCGGTAACTGTCGGCGGAAAGGTTCCAAGAGTGGGTTACTTAACCCCAATACCTTCCGGGTTCACGCGGTGTTGCTTGGCACCCAACGTGATCGGAGGCCCGGTCGAATTTGATGTGCGATATCAATTCGATTGATTAATTAATTAATAAATGGTTATTAATTGATTAATAAAGACAGTGAGGAGTCACTGGGCTTGTTGGGCCATTAACTGGAATGGTAATTGGGCCTAGAGGGTCACACGCAAATGATTCTCAAGGCGATGGATAAATAAGTGGATTTTATACAAATCGGGGGTTATGAAAAACTGCGTGATTAGTATAAAACATAGCGAACGGGTTGAGCAGGCCAAGCTGCTGCTAACCCTAGCCGCCCCTCCTCTGTTTCTCTCTCTCTGGAGTCCAGACAGATCCAGATCTGCTCCGCTGCTTCTCCGAATCCCGTTCGACGGGAAATTGTCCGCGTGTTGCGGCGATCGGCGAAGGTTTCGTGGGCTACGAAGAACGAGGAACGTGAGGATATCCGTCGCGAGGAGGATCGCGTGGACTTCGCTAGAGGCCGGACACTTGCGCGGCTTGCGGTGTCGCACCGACGGAACCGAACGGTTGCGGATTCGAATCCGCATACGATGAGAATCGATTATCCGATAATTGTAGTTTTAGTTTTTCAAAACGAGAACGGATCTCCCTTTTTATTTTATTTTCCGCTGCGCGTGAGATCCAGAGAAACCCGAGAAACCCAACATACACAACACATGCTTTAAAGCGGGGAAAAACATGATTTTAAACAAAATATAACGAAGATCGTCACCCTACTGGTTACTTGAACTCCTCCTTGCTCCTAGCCGCTGAACCGCCATGTTACGAGCCGCCGAACCGCCATGCCACGAGCCGCCGCTGGTACTGTCGTGGCCGTTGTCACTCCACCAGGACGTTGGCCGCTATCCGGAGAGCAAAGTGCTGCGGAGGACATGGTGGTGGTAGTGGTAAGGGTTAGGAGGTTAATGGAGTGGAGGAAGAGGAGGAATGGGGATAGGAAGAGAAAGAGAAGGGGAAGCGGGCATCGAAGGGTTCAGAGAGAAGGAGGAGAGAGAGAGAGAATGAGAGAAATGAGAAAAAGGAGGGAAGGCTCGGGCGTTAAACCAAACAAGTCTAAATCGCGTCATTCTAGGAAGACGCCATTCAGACGACATGACGTGGGTCGTACACTGGCAGATATCTGAATCGCGTCGTCCATGCAAGACGCCATTCAGACGACACGACCGGGGCCATACACACGCGCCGCCACGCCTGCCCACGCGGAACCCCTGCAAAGCTCCTAAATGGCGTCCCCCCATGCCCCAATCCTACAAGGGCCCAAACCAAAGGGTCCGGATGTCTGAAGCTTCAGATATCTATATGATAGATATCAACTTGTCAGTCAGAGATTCCACATCTTGGGTATTAGATACCGGATGTGCTTCTCATATCTGCCATGATGTGCAGATGCTGACAAGTAAGCCCAAGCTGAGACAAGGTGAGGTGGAATTGAGGCTAGGAAACGGCGCAAAAGTTGCGGCGATTGCTGTTGGGACAGCAAACCTCAGGCTTTCATTAGGAGACGCCTTAATATTAGAAGATTGTTATTATGTTCCTAGCATAATAAAGAACATCATATCAGTATCTTGTTTGGACAAGATGGGATATAAGTTGTCTATTGATAATAGAAGTTGTTCGATTTATTATGGTAATAAATCAATAACTTCGGCATCTTTAGTCAACGGTCTATATCGCTTAGATGTTTCTTATTACAATCTTCAAATTGATAATGCTCTTAAGAAGAGCAAGAATTGTGTGAACCAAGCCTATATGTGGCATTGTAGACTTGGGCACATTGGCGAAAGCAGGTTGCAAAAGTTGTACAAGCATGGTTACTTAACAGCATTCGATTATGAATCGTTTGCAACATGCGAATCCTGCCTTATGGGAAAGATGGCAAAATCTCCGTTTACTAGACATGGAGAGCGTGACAAGGACATTATGGAACTAATACATTCGGATGTATGGGGTCCTATGTCCACTCAAGCCAAAGGTGGCTACTCATACTTCATCACGTTCACCGATGACTTCTCAAGATTCGGCTGTGTATACTTAACGAAGTATAAGTCGGAAGCATTTGAGAAGTTCAAGAATGAGATAGAGAAGAAGTTAGGAAAGAGTATTAAAGCTCTTCGATCAGATCGAGGAGGAGAATACTTGAGCACTAATTTCACACAATTCTTAAAGCATAATAGTATCCTTTCTTAGCTAACCCCTCCATATACACCACAGATGAATGGTCTATCAGAAAGGAGGAATCGCACCTTGTTAGACATGGTGCGATCCATGATGAGCTTTTCGGGATTACCAGTGTCCCTTTGGGGGTATGCTCTAGAGTCAGCAGCATACCTACTAAACAGAGTACCCAGCAAGTCTGTAGCCTCTACTCCATATGAGATATGGAAAGGCAGGAAATCAGAATTTAAACATGTTAAAGTCTGGGGTTGCCCTGCTCATATAAAGAGGCATGATCTAGACAAACTGGAATCACGAACTGATAAATGCAGTTTTGTGGGATATCCAAAGGAAACCTTTGGATACTATTTTTACTATCCTGATGAACAAAAGGTGTTTGTCGCCAGGAAAGCTGTCTTCTTGGAAGAGGAATACCTTCTCCAGGAGAACAGTGGGAGTAAAATAGTACTAGAAGAGGTTCTAGATCCCCAAACAGCTGCATTATCATCAGATGAGATATCAGTTTCCTGAATCTGTTCAGGTGCACACGAATGAGCCTCGTAGATCTGGTAGAGTACCTAGACTACCCGAACGATATGTAGGGCATATCACTGAAGGTGAGTCTAAGGTAGAATATAATGAGGATGATGATCCTAAAACCTACCAGGAGGCCATAGAAGGTCCAGAAGCCGGGAAATGGCGAGAAGCCATGAACTCAGAAATCCAGTCCATGTACACCAACCAAGTTTGGAACTTGGAGGACTTGCCCGAGGGTATTGTATCCATCGGTTGCAAGTGGATCTTTAAGAGAAAGATCGGTGCTGATGGACTGATCGACACTTATAAGGCAAGGTTGGTGGTAAAGGGATATCGTCAAAGGCAAGGAATTGACTATGACGAGACTTTCTCACTAGTTGCCATGATAAAGTCGATCAGAGTTCTGCTCGCCATTGCTGCACATTTTGATTATGAAATCTGGCAGATGGATGGGAAGACTGCCTTCCTTAATGGTAACCTTGAGGAAGAGGTGTATATGATACAACCAGAAGGTTTCACATCCAAAGAATCTCCAGATAAAGTGTGCATGCTTCAGAGGTCTATTTATGGACTGAAGCTAGCTTCCCGGAGCTGGAACATAAGATTTGACGAGGCTGTCAAGTCTTACGACTTCATTAAGAATGAAGATGAGCCTTGTGTGTACAAGAAGACCAGTGGGAGTGCAGTCACTTTTCTAGTTCTTTACGTAGATGACATATTACTCATTGGGAATGATGTAGCTATGATGTCATCAGTAAAGATCTGGCTGTCGAAAAACTTCTCCATGAAGGGTTTGGGAGAAGCATCCTACGTATTGGGAATACGGATCTATAGAGATAGATAAAAAAGGATGCTTGGAATGACCTAATCCTTGTACATAGATACCATAGTCAAAAGGTTTGGCATGGAAAATTCCAAGAGATGTCTCATACCGATGAGACATAGAATTAATCTCTCAAAGGAACAGTCTCCTAAGACTCCTAATGAGAGGGCATTCATGGATAGAATACCATATGCCTCTGCCATAGGATCTATTATGTATGCCATGCTATGTACACGGCCTGATGTTGCATTTGCTCTAAGTGTTACGAGCAGATTTCACGCTGATCCAGGCGAAGAGCACTGGAAGGCAGTGAAATGTATCCTTAAGTACTTGAGAAGAACTAAGAATATGTTTCTTGTCTATGGAGGAGGTGACTTGAAACTGCGAGGCTTCATTGACTCGAGTTTCCAGTCAGATCCAGATGATAGCAAGTCTACATCTGGATTCGTGTTTACTTTCAATGGAGGAGCAGTGTGCTGGAAGAGTTCCAAGCAAGTAACCATTGTAGATTCGACGACTAAAGCTGAGCACATCACTGCAGCTGAAGCTTTCAAGGAAGTAGTGCGGTTGAAGAAGTGCATCACCGACCTTGACATAGTTCCCTATATCTTTGATCATGTTCCGCTGTTGTGCGACAACAATGGGGCTATTGCACAAGTGAAAGAGTCGTGGTCTCATCAGAAATCGAAAGATATTCTGAGGCGCTTTCGTCTTATCCAGAGGAGATGTAGTAGTGGAAAAAGTTCCATCCGTTGACAATGTAGCAGATCCACTGACAAAGCCGTTGGCTCAAATTGTGTTTGAGCGTCACCTAGAGTCTATAGGCTTATTGTATAAAGGTGATTGGCTTTAGTCCAAGTGGGAGATTGTTAGTTTTAGGTGGCCAATAAGCCAATCTGACTATATAAATCTCGTTCATTTATTAATATAATGACATAATATTCATTATGTGTAAATCGCATTAATTATCGTTTCATAATGAAGTCCGTGAATATGTGCTATAGTGATCAGATTATGATGAGATCATACTAATGAGACTGATCACTTAAACACACATATTCTTAATCGTTCATAGTAGGAGGATATCTGAGAAGGACATCGGATATCCGGTTAGACTAGTACAGATTACTCCTGCTCATATGATGAGGGTGATAGATCTCATAAGTCACTTGTGTGGAGACACTAAGGTGAATATGTAGGTGCTCATTGGAGAATGAGTTCACTGAACTGATTCATCTGAATCGCTGGATGGTATTGTACCTCACTGTCAACCAGTTTGATTCTATTGTCGCAGTTGCGTGGATGGTCCTCGGACCTGAGACATCAAGGATACCTTGTCGGTGGACTTCTGTGCTTTGACCTTAGTTTACGAATCTCTAGCCACGGGATTCTGATACGCCAAGGATTGGGTACAGCGGAATACCGTCGAAGGGAATTGTGTGTCAATAAGGAATCATTCGCTCTCGGTACTTAGAGAGAGAATGCTCTAGGAAGAATGCGCGAAAGTCCCTGGCCAGGGCGGACGATAATATCGGGAAAGGAGTTTTCCGATATTCATCAGCGGCATCTAATCCAAGTGAGTCCACCGGTTAGGGTTTGACAGCTCGCCATACCCTGAGTTGACTCGAGAGCATTGATCGAATGAAGGATTATATCCACACGGTAACTGTCTGCGGAAAGGTTCCAAGAGTGGGTTACTTAACCCCAATACCTTCCGGGTTCACGCGGTGTTGCTTGGCACCCAACGTGATCGGAGGCCTGGTCGAATTTGATGTGCGACATCAATTCAATTGATTAATTAATTAATAAAGGGTTATTAATTGATTAATAAATCAAGTGAGGAGTCACTGGGCTTGTTGGGCCATTAACTGGAATGGTAATTAGGCCTAGAGGGTCATACGCAAATGATTCTCAAGGCGATGGATAAATAAGTGGGTTTTATACAAATCGGGGGTTTTTATGAAAAACTGCGCGGTTAGTATAAAACATAGCGAACGGGCTGAGCAGGCCAAGCTGCTGCTAACCCTAGCCGCCCCTCCTCTTTTTCTCTCTCTCTCTGGCGTCCAGACAGATCCAGATCTGCTCCGCTGCTTCTCCGAATCCCGTTCGACAGGAAATCGTCTGCGTGTTGCGGTGATCGTTGCGGCGACCGGCGGAGGTTTCGTGGGCTGCGAAGAACGAGGAACGTGAGGATATCTGTCACGAGGAGGATCGCGTGGACTTCGCTAGAGGCCGGGCACTTGGGCGGCTTGCGGTGTCGCACCGACGGAACCGAACGGTTGTGGATTCGAATCCGCACACGGTGATAATCGATTATCCGATAATCGTAGTTTTTGTTTTTCGAAACGGGAACGGATCTCCCGTTTTATTTTATTTTCCGCTGCGCGTAAGATCCGGAGAAACCCAACATACACAACACATGCTTTAAAGCGGGGAAAAACATGATTTTAAACAAAATATAACGAAGATCGTCACTCTACGGGTTACTTGAACTCCTCCTTGCTCCTAGCCGCTGAACCGCCATGCTACGAGCCGCCGAACCGCCACGCCACGAGCCGCCGCTGGTACTGTCGTGGACGTTGTCACTCTACCAGGACGTTGGCCGCTGTCCGGAGAGCAAAGTGCTGCGGAGGATATGGTGGTGGTAGTGGTAAGGGTTAGGAGGTTAATGGAGTGGAGGAAGAGGAGGAATGGGGATAGGAAGAGAAGGAGAAGGGGAAGCGGGCATCGAAGGGTTCGGAGAGAAGGAGGAGAGAGAGAGAGAATGAGAGAAATGAGAAAAAGGAGGGAAGGCTCGGGCGTTAAACCGAACAAGTCTAAATCGCGTCATTCTAGGAAGACGCCATTCAGACGACATGACGTGGGTCGTACACTGGCAGATATCTGAATCGCGTCGTCCATGCAAGACGCCATTCAGACGACACGACCGGGGCCATACACACGCGCCGCCACGCTTGCCCACGCATAACCCCTGCAAAGCTCCTAAATGGCGCCCCCCATGCCCCAATCCTACAAGGGCCCAAACCAAGGGGTCCGGCACCGAAACCGACCCAATAACCGAATCCTAAACCTTAGTCCTTACACGATGGATATCTCGACGGTCAAGAGATGAGGTGGCGGAGTAGAGAGAGAAAGGGGTGCCCTGTCCGAAGAGGGAAGCCAGAGAGGGAGAAGGGAGGAGGGTAGCCAGAACGACTGTGAAACACTAGAACTTGGCCCAAGGTTTCCTCCTAACTAATATCTATACTAATTAAGGTGACTTTTCACAAACATTTCTAAATTTATATAAATCCCACTTAATGACCATCGACAGATAATCTTTGTGCATGTGTCCCTCTAGGCTTAACTGCCAATCTAATGTTTAGCCCAATAAGTCTAGTAACCCCTTACTATCTCAAAGTAATTAATGTAACATCACATATTAAATTATTACTTAATTGATTTATCATCTCATAATAATCGGTCGGATTTTCAATTCAGTTGGGTGCCAAGCAACGTCGCGTGATCCTGGAAGGCAATAGGGTTCAACAATTTGCTTAAGGAATATTTCCATCAGTAGTTACCACGTGGCTATAATCCTTCACTCGTAGTAATTACACTTAAGTGAACCTAAGGTATGGCTAACTGTCAAACCCTAATTAGCACTTGGATCAAATGCCACAAAGCATCATCGGAAAACACCTTTTTTGATATGCTGTCCGGCCCTGGCCAGGGACTCCCATGCATCATTGCCTAGAGCTCTCTCTAATTACTAAGAGCGAGTGATCCCCTATTGATCACATAATCACTTTAGAAGGTATTCCGTTGGACCCGATCACTTAACTATTTAAGATCCCATGGCTAGATATCTATAAATCAAGGTTTGAGTCGAAAAGTCCACCGACAATGTGTCTTTGGAGTCTCAAGTCAAAGGCCCAACCGTGCGTTGTGACGAAGAACCAAACTTATTGACAATTAGGTAATATTATCATCCAGTGATTCATATCGGATCAATTCAGTGAACTCAATCACTAATGAGCACCTACGTGTTCGCCTTAGAGTCTCCATGCAAGTGATTATGAGACCAGTCACCCTCATCTTTTGAGTAGGAGTAAGATCTTAATACCATTGGTATGATCTCATCATAATTTAACATCCATTGCACATATTCAAGGACTTCATTCTGGAATGTTACATCGAATTACACATAATGAATGCAAAGCCTTTATTATAATTAATAGAACAAGATTATACACTTCATGTTTAGTTTGATCGACATACATAACTAACAATCTCCTACTTAGACTAAAGCCAATCACATTTATGTTGTATACCTATGGACTTTAGGTGACACTCGACCACAATTTGAGTCAGAGACTTTGTTAGTGAATGTGCTATACTCTTAGCTGAAGGCACTCATTCCATTATGATATCTCCTCTGGTAATAATATCTCTGATTAGGTGAAACCACCACATAATGTGCTTCGACTTTGATAAGACCATGATTCTTTCATTCGAGCAATAGCCCTATTGTCGTCACACAACAATGGGATTGGATTAGAGATACTCGGGACAACCCTAAGGTCGGCGATGAACTTCTTCATCCAAACAACTTTGTTGGCGGCTTCAGCTGTAACAATGTACTTAGCTTCTATTGTCGAATCTATAGTGCTCTCCTGCGTGGAAGTCTTTGTAGACACCCGATTTTGGACACCTTCTGGTCCTAAATTCTCCATTACCATTATCCCATCGCCTTTTAGCCCATCACCTTAACCCATCCCACTTAGCCCATTGTTTAGCCCATTAGTAGTCAAGCCCATTAACCAATCCCAACACCTTTCCCCGGAAGGCCAACTTGGTGGCTTTCCACCCTGCGGAAGGCCAGCTATGCTACCTTCCACCTTTTCGCGGAAGGCCAACTTGGTGGCCTTCCACCCCGCGGAAGGCCAACTTCATCGCCTTCCACCTTTCCACGGAAGGCCACTTGGTGGCCTTCCACGAAAGTGGAAGGCAAAATGGTTGGCCGTCCATCCTCTCACTTTTCAGCTTGACCTCGTCTTCCCACGTTCTCCTCCACTCGCGACCCTCACCCCCCACTACTTCGACCACTCCCCACTCCGGCGACTGTTGCGGCCATGATCTCCAACTCTTGACCTTTTTCTATTGGCTCTTGGGGATTAACGGGGATTTAGACCATGGATTTCCCCTATTTTCTTCCCCCTATTTAAACCCTCTAGATCCTCTCGGGAAGGGGGCTGAGATTTTTGGAGGTGGAAGAGGCTTTGGTTGGAAGGCTTCGGATTGATACTTTTCAGAGGAAGGTTCCAGTGGAGGTTTTAGCGGACAGAGGCGGGAGGTTGGCGAGGAAACAAGGAGGAGTCCTCCGCCTTCCAAATGGGCTTGTCTCCTTAACTTTCCTTTTTTTTTTTACACTTTTAGATCATCCGTCATTCATTCATTCATTCCATACTCTTTTCTTTTCTTTCTCCTCCTTTCCTTTTTACCACAACACATCCACTTTTCACTATTGTCACACACGAGCACCCCATTTGCATGCATACATGTTAGAATGATCTAGCACCCTTCACTACAGAGGTTTCAAACAAAAAATAGGAGGTGGATGGCCATAACATATCATCACCTTCCCTTCCAAACACCCATCCGGTGCGTCCCCTTTCAATTTTAGCATATTTATTTGTTTGCATGGATAGATTTTACACATCGCAGTTCTAATCGGGCTATTTCTTTTCCTTGTTTGTCTTTTCTTTTTAGGGGCTCTTACCATAGTTCGTGCACAGACTACCGAGCTCTCTCCCTTCGGCCGGCTGGAGGCAGAGAAGAGGAATCTACAACCCCCGCTCCAACAAGACGCGATCAATCCACCCATCTGCGGAGCACAGGGACCTTGAGGTAAGGCTCCTGGCGATCACACACTTGAATTCCTAACACCTCATCGCCGCAGTTACGTGACGGACGGAGGCTTCCCTCTGAAAGGAGAGCGGGAACACTCCGGGCGTCCACAGCCCTCTGGCGATCACAGTGGGACCGTTGTTTGCTTGCTGTGCACCGCAACCAAAAGGTAAGAAGGTAAGGCCACTGCCAATTCTCCTTTTAATATAGACGGCCAACCATCTGGCCGTGTAATTTCCGGACGGCCAGTTGCTAGGCTGTCCAAGCTTTCAGACGGCCAAACAGCTGGCCGTCTAACACCTTGGACGGCCAACTCTCTGGCCGTCGAGCCAGCTGGATGGCCAGGTCCCTGGTCGTCCTCCTCCTTTGATGGCCAGTCTGTTGGCCATCCATATTTTTGACGGCCAACTTGCTGGTCGTCCACTTTTCTTGTTGATTGGGTAACCTGCTGAGATGTTTTGATTAGACTGCTAGATGTTCCGTATGCCATTGTTGTACTGGCCCGTGTTTTGTTAATTATTGGATTTCAGGGTATTCTCTATGGGGATTTTAAGGAAGAGCTGGCATCACACTGCTAGTTACCCCTCTTTCAGTGTTTGACACTCCACTTGAGGATTTCCACTCAGGTGTGACTTGTCTTACTCTGTTGGAAACCTCTGTGAGTCTCTGCGAGTCAAGGATTCCCACTTGGCTGCCGAGCAGGTTGTACCTAAGCCACCTAATAGGATCTCGGGACTTTGTGAGGAAATTAGGATTTGAACTCTAAAATCATCTACCCATAAGCGTCATTGAGTGAATTATTTCTAATTAAGATGCCTAATCAAACTTTGGTGGAACAATCTTCTGGAAAAAGAGGACGTTAAAGGTTGAATACATTCTGTTAGAAATCAATGCATCCATAATACGCAATTAACTCAAAGTGGGACATAAAATTTGCCAGGATTTGTATTTCATAATGGACCACGTATATTTCAATCCTATGTATGACGACATGGATGAATTTGGTGACAACATTATGCACAACCCCTTGTTTGAGATTGAGAAAGACCCACAACAAACATTTGTGGGCATGTTCCAAGCATCTAGAGAGGAACTTAGGAGAAGATGCTCGAATGGATCTTCTTCTTCAGAAGATGACCCTGTAATCTCTAACAGAACCTTTCAAAACCCGAGTTAGGATCCGGAACTTACTGCCGTGTTATCATGGTACACCCCTGGTCAACTCATCTAGTTGGCATCCTGTGGCAAAACGCAGGATACCATTCCTCGGAGAACTCACTTCTAAGGATCTTCCAATAGAGCTCAAACTCGCATCAACCAACCAACTCCTACTCCAGTTGGTCCACCCGTCATGCCTATTCTAGTCTCTCAAGCTACACCTCCTTAGGAGGAATTCATTTGCAAAAGTAAGGTCGAAACCTATGTGCGTAAGCTTATGGTCAAGAACCTTACCTTGAAACAACCTCACTCTCTCTCGAGCTATTGCAAGATCCCTCCATCCTACTTTCCACCATGATTCAAAGCCCCCAAGTATAGGAAATATGATGGCACTTCTGAACCTCATCACCACCTGCCAGGTTTCCTCATGGACTCCCATCAATGGCTCTACGACAGAGTCCTTCTTGTCCACCTGTTTCAGAAATCCTTAGCAGGTGAGGCCTTAAGATGGTTCTCTTCCTTACCCGCCACAGACCTAATCAATTTTGATATGGTCTCTGG
This sequence comes from Zantedeschia hybrid cultivar, assembly GCA_030544215.1. Classification (NCBI taxonomy): domain Eukaryota; kingdom Viridiplantae; phylum Streptophyta; class Magnoliopsida; order Alismatales; family Araceae; genus Zantedeschia; species Zantedeschia hybrid cultivar. Next base: position 38,682,064 of record JARZZO010000011.1, on the reverse strand, counting down.
AAAATTCATCACTCAGTTTAGTCATATGACAACCATGCCTCCCACCTTGTTTGATCTTGTAATGGAGAAGATGAAGCCCGAAGAGGACTTCACGTATTTTGCCAACAGGTGGAGGGTAATGGCCTCTAGGGCAGAAGTGACAATCCCCGAATCTTAAGCTATCACCATGCTGGTCAATAACGCTACCCCGCAGCTTCGAGCCATTCTCATGCTGAGCGAATTTCATACGTTCACACTACTTTATAATCGAGCTCGGGTAGTTCAATCTCAGATCTGGAGTTCTACTTTGCCATTCTTCTTTGAAAATCAGAACATGAATAAGAAGACTACACAAACTCCACTAATAGAGGGAATAACTATCAATGAACAGGTAAGTGTCTTGGGACAGCCTTTTATGTCACCCAATCCTAGGCCCATATTAGACAACCAATCCAATCAGAAACCACACTTAGCAGTTACCCCTTCAACTAGCTACAATCGACCTATGCCCAAACGTGCCTCATATCCGCCTTCGTCGGGATCTCTGTTGGACATTTTCCATCCCTTACTATCTTGTAATGCTATCCAGCTTTCACGTCAGCATGAGGTCATCCCCTGCAACGTTGATATGTTTTGATATTGTTCGTATCATAGAGTGCCGGGGCATACAATTTATAACTGCTTCACTTTCAAGGATTGGGTATATGATTTGAATGAGGAAGGTAAGATCAATTGGGAGCACATGAAAGAAGCTATTGAAACCTTGAAAGCCAAAAGAGAATCAACAATTGTGAAAGACCCTCTGCCCTCTCATCAGGTAGCTCAAGATCCATCTAGCTCTCTAGAAAGGGTGAGCACCCTTGTCAAAATTTGGAACCGAATGTTGATCGCAAAGGACAGTACTGGGAGTATGAAGAGGTCGGGGTTTGGCGTGAGTGCCCTATTAGGATGACCAAACCTAGAAAGCCATTGCAAAAAGTCTCCACTATTATCAAAGACAAACCTTTGGTCGTGATACGACCTAGGGAACAACCAAAAATCATCAACCCAATCACTCTGGTCCAAGTTCCCTCAATTTCAATCAGAGAACCTCCTCTATCCATCTTGTGTCCAACACCAAAGCCAGGTCCAGTAACCTAGTTCAACCTAATAAATTCACCACCAATTCAGCCACTAAAGTCAGATAAAGCAGTAGACCCCAGTTTGATTGGTGTTACACTGAGAAATCGCATCATTCTTCCAACAAGTCAACCCTTGGACTCCCAAGAGAATTCGAATATGTCTGGAGGGATTACTATGACATCCTACGACATCTAGGAAAAACTCCCACCAAGATTTCGGTCCTAGAGTTGATCAGGAGATATCCAACACATAGGGAGACATTGTTCAAATTCCTCTAGCGAATCACAGTCAATGAAAATCTTCCTATCTGGGGGGTCACAAATTACATTCTCTCAATCACCCAGACACCTACGATATCCTTCGCAGATAAGGATCTAGCTCCCCTTGAATGTCGATCCCTTCCCTTGTGCTTAACCGCGACACTCATTGGTCACTCAGTGGACTCCATCATGTTGGATACCGGCGCATCAATTAATGTTTGTCCACTCAAGGCCCTCAAGAAAATAGGGATTGATCCAGAAAAGACTGAGTCTCCCTCCACGATGGTCTCAACCTATGACAATTCTCAAAGACCAGCTAATGGGAAATTGAAAATTGGCCCAGTGGCCATGATCTCTGTATTCTACATCCTTGATGTCAAGCCCATATACAACGCTATTATGGGAAGGCATTGGATGGACCAAACCCTGGGAGTATCTTCCACCAATCATCAGCGTTACAAATTCCCATACAATGGGAAGATTGTCAAAGTCAAGAGTACCCCCTATGTTAAGTCTTTGGACTCAGTCTTGGTTGAACAAATTCCATCCATGATTACTTTTGGAAAAGAGAAAGAGCCCATCCTTTCATCCGTTGCTGCTCAGCCCAAGCCCCGTCCTAGCATAGGTTGGCAGCTTATGGACGAAATGGGATACAATTTGGGATCTGGGCTAGGCAAGGAAGAGTAAGGAATTCAGGAGCCTGTTTTAGAAAATCCGACCATTGGAGGATTCGGATCGGGGTACCTACCAACCAAACTAGCGGAGGGATTAAGAAAATGGACTCTTATGGACCATTTAGTGAAGAAGGATCAAGAATTACTCAAGGTAGATCACCTTGAAGATGAGTTGAAGAAACAAGCAAGCAAGTTCGAAAAGAAGATGAGGAAGACTTCGGTACATGGTTACTGTTTCATGAACCAAACACCCCACGAGAAGGAGTATTCTTAGCGAAGGATGAACCGGCGCCCGCCGCATTTGTTCCCTTCCTATGCCACCCACCTTCCCTTCTCAGACTTCCATCACCGGTTGTAACACATTCCCTCGAGTGTTTTACGCTTGGAGACTACGACCTCCTAAAAAAGAAAAAGTCCCACTCCCATATGGGAGGGTGTGAAACCACTATTGAGGAGCCCACATACTGGGGCAATTCTGCTATCATCAGGTCTCTGTCTCAAAGACCCACCCTTGTAACAAATCTGACTTGCTCTCAGAGTCTTGTACATAATCGCTTAGGGATTGGATAGCTTCCTCTTTATCTAAAAGTTGTAGAGGTAAGTATGTTCTTTCATTTCTAGTTCAAGAGTTAGCATAAGTTGAAGAATTCTTTCAGATAGAGGTCTATCTAAAGAAGTTCTACCCTTAAAAAAACAAAAAAAAATCAAAAATTTCAAAATCTCAAAAGAATTGAATATCCAAAAAGCATCAAAATATTTGTAAATATGTACATACTCTAATAAAAATCGCGAAAAAAAATCAGAAAAATATAAAATCCAACTGTCTTGTGGCTGCCATGTACCCCCGTCTAGGTCTAGTTTCATAATAGATGGGGTTATCATTAAGATTTGGTTAAGACTTTGGTCCACCAGAACCTTGAACATGTCTGCTTTGCTATCATACGGATCTTTATGGTCATTATGGGATGTACACATTTACACGTTTTTCAAAGTGAACCTTTTTAAAATGAGTTCAATGTCTTTAGTACACTGTCAATTGCAATCTTTGCTCTTCGTCTCTCGGTTGATTAGAATAGTTGACGCCCTTAAATGGTCGAGCTCAGCAAACTGCAGTTTCCGACAACCTGATAGATGTAATCCCTTCAAATGGGCCCAAATATAAAATGTAAAAGACTAGAGTACGTGAAGAGAGCAGTGTCCCCGCAGGCAGAATAAGAAATGAAAAGCAAACAATCCTGAAAATGTCAAGAAAGAAAAAAATTAAAAAGGTTCAAGCAATTGTACAAAAAAGTCTGGTCGTCATTGTGCCTAGCCATGAAATCCATCAAAGGCCTGAAAAAAAAAAAAGAAAAAAAAAGGAAAGAAAAGAAAAGAAAGGGCATTTAGGAGGTCAAAAAAGGATCCGCTTTGTCATAGCTCTATCTTTTAACGGTTTTGTCGATCCTCCTGTGAGGTTTGTCTTCAAATTTCTTCACTTTTTCTCCCCTAAGGTTTAACATGAGACAGCTAGCTAAAGACCGAATAACATTTTAAAATGGGTCGTTTTCAAAAATCATCACATGCTCACATGATTACAGAAGTCCAGAATGGGTAAAAGGTAATGTCCGTGTTTCTGGTGAATCAATTTCTTAATCATAATCTCAATGAGTACTCGCAAAACTTCGGGTTTAGGTCAATGCAAGCGTGTCATCAACAAGTGCGACGGCGTCTAATTCCAGGTCAGCATCGCACAGTTGACCGTTAGGATTCCAAGGTGTTCCATCTCATATCTTCTAGGTTGTGAGGAAAGAGACCCGGGTTAGACATATCATTTACTTCGAAAACTTTTTGGGCGAACTTGGTGGTTGAAAGCAACTGGGAGCCTAAGCATAGCATGACGGTATTGTCATCAATATGAGTCTTAGCTGGTCAAGGTTAGTTTGAAAAGTCTAGAGGCTCAAATCACCCTAGATGCGTGCTTAGGATACCTGAGAAGTTGAGTATGCATTCCCTTTCATCATTCAACCAGGCTAAGAGTGGGCAGTCACCAGGTAGGCAGAATAAAAAACGTGTTTTCATTTATTAAAAACATCCACATCACACACTTCATGTGTTAATATCCACCATCATTTACATATTTACTTGTCGCATCAGTTTCAATACTCTTCCTTTTGTCTGGTTAGTAGGAGACGGCCCCTTGATGTAAGTACTTAAAATGGGTGTGTGATTATCATGAAAAAAAACTGTTGTTTAAGTGCAAAATAAACCTATTAAAAAGAAACTAAGTGATGTAATCGCCATAAACTTTTAACTAAAAAGTTTCAAAAGAAGATTTGATCGCCTACCTGTTTGGATGTGGGAAATGTTGAGCTCTTGGTTCCCCTCTTTCAGCCAGCTGAAGAAAGAGAGCCCTTTCTTGTCTTTGTTCTTGCTTTAGCTGCTATTGAGTTTTAAGGATCGTCCGGATTCCTTATTGTTCGCTGTTGATTCCCCCCTTTTGATTCTCCTTTGTATCTTGCAAGAAATAGAAAGAAATAAAGAACAATGATGAGAACTTAGGAAGAAGTAGTATCCATTCCAGAGAAAACTTTAAACATGCAACTAAGCAGGTAAACTCACTTGTTTGAATGGTCTTTTAAACCCCCTTTAACAAATAGGTTTTGAAAATGATGCTAGTGTGTGTGTGTGTTGCATGGAGTGATGTGATGAAGAATGTGAGACTAATGGGATGAAAATGTGAGAAATATAAAGAAATGAATTGAAAGCTAATGCTGGATGGCCCTTGGAAAGCCTTGGTCTTGAGAGGAGGATGGATGAAGATTCTTGGAAGCAGCAGCACTTCGGCGTTCGGACGTCTTCAAGCTTCTTTGCTCCAATCGCCACCAAAATAATTACTAATTATCAGTCAACACCACTTTCTCTGTCACTTATTCAAGAGGCAGGGTATTTATAGACTTCTTTACATCCGCTGATTTACATGAAGAAATCTTGAGATTTATCCAGCTTAACCAACAGATAAATACAGATTAATTCATTTTTATCTGTAATTAGTCTAAAACGCGTCGCCCATGGGAGACGCCTTTCATACTGATTAAGATAAGGATAAACATCCGGAAAAAAAAATATCTTTATCTGTAATTAGATAAAACGCGTCGCCACTTAAAGACGCTTTTTAGACTAATTAAGATAAGGATAAACATCCGGAAGAGAAGTAGAAAGAACTTAGGAAAACCTAAATGGCGTTGTGACATGCAGACGTCTTTTAGCTAATTAATCTACTGATTAAAATTCAAATTTAAACATTAAAATAAGAATAAAGTCTAAATGGCGTCTACATAGGTCTACGTCTTTTAGACTTCTTCATATTTTAACTTAAATTTGAGTTAAAATTAATTTAATTAATTAACTTAAATCATGTTTGTCTGACCCAACACTTATTTAGATAATTAACTTAAAAAGATCAATAAAAATTAACCAATGGTTAAATATTAGACCATTCTGTGGCATTATTATATGATATGAAATTTACTCGAAATGATGTCGAAATTAGCATGTCTACAGCTGCCTCATCTTGGCATCGTCTTTGTAAGGGAGTGAAATGAAATGATATGTACTGAAAAGGTGATGCCAAGGTGTGATGAGACACGCTCTCAACATCACATGATTGAAATTTTTCTCAAGATCATCGATGAAGATAGCTCAAGGAGATCAATGGAATCAATCATGTCTGGATGAGGTAAACAAGGAAATAAGATAAAATCAATCAACCTCCACGGAGTGGGAAGTACCCCAAGTCGTAGACACTGCAGGTTTCATCATGGGGAGAGTTTGCCAGCCAATGTGGACGTGCTGCAGCCATGATGGTTTTTAAAAGAAAATAAGAAATATTAGATAAAGAGTCCAAGAAAGGATATAATTCCAAGGACATCTTCAAGCGAACCTCAAAGATAATCAATTCAGAATGGAATATTTCATATCATGTTTGAATTATTTGATTTAATGGTCTGAAACTTAATCATTAATTATTCTTTGCCACAGTGATTTCAAAGTCCTATATGATGCATGCTGAACTAAAAGAAAAATATAAAGTCAAATAAAATATAAATTAATCAAGGATAATATTGTCAAATTGTCATTAATGAGTCAAGATACCAATTCTTGTAATTCAGTACTAAGCCGAAGCTTGTTTATCTACGCACCGTTTCACAAAAATGGAACCATCATCCCCATTAATTAACAATCCAACGGCCTATCTGTGAGATTAAGAATTCTCTGGAATTATCACTGTTTTTGTTGTAAGGGAACTCAAATTCCAGTTTCATCAAAACCACAAGGTCCTTGATATACTTTAATAAATACTTAACATATAGTAATGAGATTATGCAAATTAACTACATTGAAGAGTACAAGGGTAGAAATAACTGTCTTTTTAGCCACGGTCGGGACTTTATAAACTCCCACAGTGGGATCTTCTTGAGATTTTCAGCTTTTCCTGATTTTCCTGCACTCAAAAATTCATTAGTAATTTCAAACAAGTGTTTAATTAAGCATCAAAATATGGAATTTCGGGTAAATAACAGAAAACTTGAAACACGTCGTGTCGCGCCAACGCCCTTTAACTGTATAAAATGCGTCCCTGTTACATGACGCCTTTTCAGTCGCAGAAACAGGTTCTGGCTGATCTCTACTCGGATTCCAACTCTTCCAATACTCATCCCTTTTTCAATCTGGAAATGTCTTCCTAGGATCGCAATTTCCTCTATATAAACATTATTAACTTGTTTCCAAGCAATCCTACCACAATTTAGAGATCCAAGGTTGAGTTTTTCTTCAAGGTTCAAGGGTTTTCCAAGGTTTTCAAGGTTTTCAAGCTTTAAGAAGGAAAAAACTCGGGAATATGATGAGTTCTTCAAACAAAAGGATGAGGAGGTCGCTGGAGAAGATCTCCGATGTGGAGAATCACCTTATTGGAAGGGATCCCAACCTCCAAGTAAGTTGAATTAGCTGTCCTTCAATTCTTTTTCTTTAATCTCTTCTTTCTCCTGCATGTTCTTCATATTCTTCAAATTCTTTTATTGATCCTTTTATTTTTTAGACATATCCCATGTTTCCCGGCCCAAGGAGATTCACTTCTCTCCCTTGGATTCGCAAACTGGCTAAAAGTCCTAAACTTTCCATGCAAGCCTTCATCTCTAAGTGGAATCTTTAAGGATTAGTGGTGCATACTAAACACTACAAGAGCTCGAACGTAGATTGGGCGGCTATGGGTGCCTTGATTGAGCAGTGGCATCCTCAAACTTACACCTTCTTTTTTCCGGATTTCGAGTGCACTATCCTCTTAGAGGAAACGGAGCTTTTATTGGGTCTTCCAAAGACCAAGGACAAGATGGCTTTGACGAGGGAAAGGATCACCGGCCAACAACTGTTGACGTCAATTATGAAGGATCCCTCAGAGGCTAAAAAATGCCTTACCAATAGAGGGATCAACCTTGCAAAGCTCGCTGAATGGACTTTGTATGAGATCGATGATCTAAGGGAGGATGAAGCTGAAGATGTGACGAAAGCTTTCGTCACGTGTCTTTCCGGAGCTCTGTTCTTCCCTTCGCAAGACAACATCTTGGAAGATGACCAAGTTTGCGCGATCTTTGAGGGGAAATCCATTAACACTGCAATCTTGGCCTACCTCTATAGCGGGCTCTCTGCGGCGTCCACGGGTCGTCCTCCTTACGGGTGCATGCTACTCTTCGCTTTGTGGGTCGAGCTACACTTCAAATTCGAGTATTGCATGAGGATGTCGCCAAGACCGTCTCAAATCTACTTGAACAGCCCGATCCACCACATCTTCAACATCGTGAAGTTCAACGAGCGGATGATCAACAAAGTACCAAAGCTCAAGACCCGGGCCGACTGGAGGGAGTATCTGAGATGCATGTTGTCCAACGGGTTTGACTTTTCTCCACTTGCCCTTGTTGGAAAGCCCATTAGAGTGCGCCGTGCATCTGGTGCAGAGCTCAAATTGATCGGGACCACTGAGTTCGTGCTGTACAACCCTCACCGATGCTTCCCTCAACTTAGCTTGTCTCGCAATGAATTCTCCGAGTTCTCTCATACATCTCCGATCAAGAGGCGATCTTTGGAATCCGATGAGGACTATGAAGCCACAGAATTTATTTCTACTTTGTAAAACCTTGGCTTTAGTTATCGTGTAAAGTCCTCTAAAAATAGAGATAGAGGATTGAAATTTCCATACCTTCAAGCACTTCATGAACTTCTCCCTTAAGTGTTCCCTTTTCTTTCCTTTTCTTTTTTCTGATGTAATAAAAGATTTCATTGAATAAAGAGTCATTTTTCATGCCTTGAAATCTTTCCTTAACTTCCTGTGATATGCCCATGATTTTTCCTTTAACGAAAACTGGATTTTTCTTTAAAATATGACAGTTCGGTTTACTTAATGAAAAACGCGTCCACTCAAAAAGACGCCTTTAAAAGATAATTCATTTTCCAAAAATTAATCATTAAGCTTAAAACGCGTCTACCTCCCAAGACTCCTTTCAATTCTCTCTCTTACTTTTTCCAAAATTCTGCCTTCAATTCCGTGATTAATTTTTTGAAACGCGTCTGTATGGTTGGACGCCTTTCATAATCATGCATTGTACGATTCTGACCAAAGTTAGTGGTAACCTAAAACGCGTCGCCATGTATGGACGTCTTTCACTACATTTCAAACAGCTGGCCTTGCCGCCTCAATTTATGCGCCCTAAAACGAGTCGCTGTACCACGACGCCTTTCAAGCTTCTTCTTACAGAACCGCGAAGACCCCCCTTTCTTCCTCACTTTTCCAAAAACTCCCTCTCTCCTCGAGCTCTCCGGCTACTCTCCTCCGTTTTCCGGCGATCTCCTCCCTCTCTCTCTCAAAACTCCCTCTTCTAAGATCATGGAGCGTGGTGAAGGTTCTCGAAAGACCAAGGCCCTGGCAAAGAGGCGGCGAATGGCGGCTCCTGTGGAAGAGGCTCCCGAGGAGGTTCCGGCCGCACTTGCCGAGGTGGCGGCGTTCTTGGAGGAGGAGGAGGCTCCTCCGGCGCCGGTGGCCTTGGAAGAAGAAGGGGAGGGCGACCTCCACGTGGTAAGTCTCCTAAGGAGTGAGAAAAGGAGGGAAGAAAGGGGTTCTTCAAGAACCCATAATCGAGCCTTGAAAGGCGTCCAGACCAGTTGACGCGTTTCAAACGGCGTCGCCCTGGTCTGACGCCTTTCAGGGCAAAATTCTCAATTTTTAATTAGACAAAAAAACTTCAAATCGCGTCAGGACATGTGGACGCCTTTCAATCCAGCAATGCTTTGCTTGTTTTTTTTTTAATGTTCACTAACTGATGAAATTTCTTTTTATGTGCAGGGAACTATGAGGGCGAGGATTCGCTGGGATTTGGTGATAGGAGCATATAAGGGGCTCCCGGATTTCCAGAAGGCGCGCTTGCGCCGGATGGGATTCGGCGAGGTTTTAGACATCGAGCCATTTTGGCTCGATCTAGTCCTCCTGCAGGCGCTGTGGGAGAGGTGGCATGCGGAAAGCCGGGCTTTCCTAATGCCGTGGGGCCATATGGTCCTGACCCTAGAGGATGTGGCCAGGATCACTGGCCTCACGGTAGAGGGCCGACTGGTAAGTGGGGTGACTTACCCCAACTACCAGGGATTGGCAGAGGTCCTACTTGGCATAGAGGTGTCTAGCCTAGGTAGGGAGTCTAGGATGGTCCCCCGGGTAGAGGTGGAGGCCGCCTTAGGACTTGAGGAGCCCCGGCGTCGATCAAACGAGACCCGGGAGGAGTTTAGGAGTAGACTAGCAGAGTCATCCTCCTCCGTGTATTGCAGCGACCCTAATCAGGAGGAGGAGGTAGATAGGCAGCTTAAGGTCTTTTTAGTCTTTTTCTTTGGTCGGTTGCTCTTCGGTATGAAGGGCGACCATATTCATTATAGGTTTCTTTATTTGCTAGATGACTTAGATAGTTTAGGAGAGTATGCATGGGGTGCGGCCATTCTGGCCCATATGTTCGCCGACCTGTCTGCGGTTACGCCTGACCGTGAGACCACCATCGGCGGCTTCTCACCGTTCCTACATGTATTAAATCGTCTTTTATTTATTCATGATATGCAATGTGACATGATGTGATGATTTCTAACTTATATGTTCATGTGTGCAGGTGTGGAGCTACTACTACTTCCCGCTCGGCCGAGCGAGGATAGTACGACCTGGTGCCGTCCCATTGGCCTGCCGTTGGCAGCCAATCGTGGATACAGCACCCTAGCACCACCAGTTGACGGCCCTCCGCCGTCAGTTCCTCGGCTACCCCGAGTTGCTGGTGAGTTCTTAGCTTGTTCAATTTTGTTCATTAAATGCAATCTTTTATTCATTAAATGCAAGTTATTTATATGAATGCATCTAACCTGTATGCAGGTGATCTAGCGCCCGTACATGGACATGGGCGAGGAGGGCCAGCCGTGGGTGACGGCCGGTCGGAGACGGTTCGAGAGGCAAATGTGGTTGCATTGCCTCAACGAGATCGAGCCGCTCCGCCTCCGTCTGGTCATGAGGACCCTGGGCCTCCATCAAGAATGGATCGATGAGGAGGTTCCGGAGGGCGTCGGGAGGAGCATGAGGGGCAAGCAAGCCCTCACTGACTGGCGTGCCAAGTTCCTGGAGCAGTACGAGGACTGGCACCGCCGCGGCGTTAGGGTAGAGTCCCGGACGGAGAGTAGCGAGGCCTACCTCCAGCAGTACCGGGCCCACTACGCTGATCAACTTCGGCTCCTCCGACCACTCGATGTAAGTTTGCTTTTTATGCTTCTTTCATTTTATCATTATCTTTAACTTATATTTGTGAATGAATGTATGTATGTGTGGTATGCAGGATGCACGAGATGCCGTGATCATCGACCTCTGGGCCTGTCTGCATGATGCGGAAGGCCAGTTGGAGCAGGTCCAGGAGGAGCTCTTCGACCTGGTATGCATGCATGGACATCTTACTTAATTAATTGTTTTGACGATTGACCGCTGATGATTGTCTTTTGGTGCAGCGAGCCGTCTACACCCAGGCGGCTCCCCCTGTGTACGGAGCATCATCCTCTTCTTCTGCCGCCCATGATGCTACTCTGGCCGACCTCTAGAGCCAGCTCGCCTCCGCCATCCACCGAGCCTCTCCTGCGGAGGAGGATCGTGCCGCTCGAGTAAGTTATTTCCCTTTGACTCCTGGTTTTAACTTTTGATTGCTTGATCGCCTTGGACTAACAATGACTCTCCTGCAGGTTGCTGAGCTTCACGAAGCCCTTCAGAGGGCTGAAGCGGATGCGGCTCGGGTTCGCGAACTCGAGGAGCAGGTGGCTCGCCTCTCCACCGGGGATCTTCCTCGGGAGCTTTCACACCTCCGGTCTCGACTGGAGTTTATCACCGAGGAGAGGGAGAGGGAGCGGCTGGAGCGGCAGATGCTGGACTCGGAGATGACCTCCCTCCAAGTCCAGTTAGGCATTGCTGAGCACGAGCGCCGGAGCGTGGAGGAGAGGTACAGGCGTGCTCAGCAGCGTGCTCAGGAGCGCGGGCAAGTGAGCGCTTTCACAGCCAGCGTGGCCATCTCCTCTGGTCAGGCTGGTCCGAGTGCTATGGGTCTGCCGCCGCCTAGAGCTCCACCGCCAGATGCCCAGGATGAGGCTCAGAGCCAGATGGATGAGGGGGCAGGAGAGAGCCAGCCTTGAGGGCTTATGTACTTTCCTTTCTTTTGTGTATCATGTACAAACACTTTTTGATATATACATGAAATCTTTGCCTTCAGCTTGCATTCCGTGTGTTTGTCCTGTGTCCTGCACATTACTTAACAAACAGGTTAAGTATCTATTTAGGCTTAGCCCCTTGCTTGACCAAGTAAATGGTCGATCAATTTTTTTCTTAGGGGAAGAGTCAAGGGACATAGCCTTTATTAACAAAGGTAATCGAACTGTAAGCGAAATGCAACACACAAGCAAACATATGCTCACTGAAAATAAAAGGAATGAAGCATACTAGATGCAATAAGTAAATGCTAATTGAAATATTTTTGTTGTTTTGGAATATTCATTTTTGTTTGGGTTTTGAAATATGTACTTTTTTTTTTGAATTTTTTTTTTGAAATATGTGCTTTTTTTTTGTATTTTGGGATATGTATTTTTTTTGTATTTTGAAATGTGTATTTTTTTTGGATTTTGGAATGTGTATTTTTTTTTTTTTTGGATTTTAAACTATGGTGTAAACTAAAAGACCAGCATGGTACTCAGATCAAAAAATCATATTCAGTTATTAACTTAATTCCCAAATTATTCTTCAATAATTTAACTTAAACCCATTGTATTTGAACTTGTGTTTCCATTCGTGATCCCATTCGATGATTCGATCCTTGGTCAATCTGGGCCGTTCCTTAAGTTTGGAGTACGCCTCTTTAGAAAGAAAAGAAGAATAGGTTTAGAAAGCCCATGAGAAGGTTCCGGAGACCTAAAAAGATGTTCCTTTCCTACCCTAATATCCGTTGGGGTTCGGTCATTTTCTTTCCGGGGTATTTATCGACCTTGCGTTCCCTTTTATTTCATTTCATGGCCTTGATGCAACGTTTGTAGTGTGATGGCCTTTTGATTTGACGTTTGGCTTTTGCCTTTGCTTTGTTTTTCTTTTCTTTTCTTTGGGACGGATCTCCCCCATTTTTTTATGACGGCCTCCTACTAAGATGGCGGGTATTCTTTGTAGTCTATTCTAAGTCTCGTTCCGATATCATGGGCCGGGCGTAAAAACAGAATTTTGCTTAAAAAGAATGATTTGTACTTCACACTTTCAGTCAAGCTTTCGGTATTCCTTAGGACTTGGCATCTCTTGTTACTCACGAATCAAACGTGTCAGTGTGTGTAGTAATGTGTTTGGAATTAAACTATCCAGACTGATAAGAGAATTTGAGTTTATCAATTTTCTGATTCCACTGGTCTTTGTATCATACTGATCGACTCTTTAACCTAAAGGTAGTATTTCTTCAGATGCAAACCGTTCTAGGGGTGAGTTAGCTCTTCTCCTTCTGCATTGACAAGACGATAAGCGTTACCAGTAAAAGCATGTGATATAACATAAGGTCCTTCCCAGTTGGGTTGGTGCTTAGAGCGTGGACCACCAGGTTTTACAAAAATCCTTTTGACGACCATTTCACAAACTTTGAACTTACGTTCAATGACTTTCTTTTGATAAAAACGTGCTAATCTATTTTGATAAACTCTTGCATGATTAGCAGCTGACCATCTTCTCTCGTCTAAGAGTTCCAATTGAGCAAGGAGTGTTGAACGGTGTTCATCAATGGAAAATTCCTTATTCAATTGTACTCTTAATGATGGTATAAGGATGTTGTATGAAACTACCGCCTCCATTCCAAATGTTAAAGAATAAGGAGTCTGGCCAGTGGGCGTTCGGATTGAAGTTCGGTAGGCCCATAGAGCCTCAACCAATTTTTTTGGCCAGTCTGTGAATTTGTTAGATTTGCACGTCTTTTTGATGATTTTTATCAAAGTCTTGTTAATTGCCTCTGCTTGGCCATTGCCTTACAGATAATAAGGAGACGAATGATGCAATGCAATTTTATACCTGTTGCAGAGGTCTTTCGATTCTTATGACACGAACTGCGGTCCATTATCGGTGACGATGGTGCTTGGAATTCCAAATCTGGTGATGCTGTTCCTCATGATGAACTTGCAGACGGTTGATGCTTTGATTTCCGTGTATGCTTCAGCTTCTACCCACTTAGTGAAATATTATGTTGCCGTGAGGATGAAAGACTTTTGCTTGATGCCGGAATCAAGATTGACAAGGGGTCCAATGATATCGAAAGCCCATATGGAGAAAGGCCATGGGGAGGAAACATGATGGAGTGAAGATGCAGGAGAATGAATTTTGTCGGTGTGAAGTTGACACTTAGCACACCTACGGACATATCCTACACAGTCTTCTTCCATGGTTGGCCAATAAAATCCTTGTCTAAGGATCTTCTTTGCTAGCATTTGTCCATTAACATGGCCACCACAAACTCCAGCATGAGCTCCATCCATAACCTTCCAAAGCTTATCTTCGTCTAGACATCCCAGAAGAACTCCATCAAAACCTCTTTTGTACAGTGCTCCCCCAACTAGGGTATATCGTTGAGCAACTCTCCTGATAGCTCTTTCCTCCTCAGCTGTGGCTTCTTCGGGATATGATTGGTCTTCACAATACTTGGCAATTTCATAGTACCATGGCTTCTGTTCATCATCCATCTCTTCTAACAGCTCCATCAACATAATTTCTCTTTTTTCCACGATATCTCCATCTCTGACTTTCTTCAACAACTTCTCCTTGGTTCTAAGGAATGAAGGGTCTTTCACGGCGGGTGAAAGACGCCTATGAACTATAATTGATTCGGATTGCCTACTGATTAGGAAATCAAGAGAAGATGCAAGTGAAGCTTCATCATCCATCTCTTCTAACAGCTCCATCAACATGATTTCTCTTTTTTCCACGATATCTCCATCTCTGACTTTCTTCAACAACTTCTCCTTGGTTCTAAGGAATGAAGGGTCTTTCACGGCGGGTGAAAGACGCCTATGAACTATAATTGATTTGGATTGCCTACGGATTAGGAAATCAAGAGAAGATGCAAGTGAAGCTAGAGTGTCAGCTAAGATGTTCTGATTTCTAGGAACATGGACAAAGATCAATTTCGTGAAAAGCTTTGAATAAGCAGAAGTAAGTTCTTGATAAGACTTGAGTTTGGGATCAAGGGTTCGATACTTGGTTAACACTTGGTGAAGAATCAATTGGCTATCACCCACAATCCTGAGTTTGGTAACACCATGGGAATGAGTAGCCTCGAGGCCAGCAAGGAGCGCCTCGTATTCAGCTATATTGTTAGTGACTGGAAAGTCGAGCTGAAAGGCTTGTGGAATGGTGATACCTTCAGGTGATAACTGAACAATGCCAATACCCTTTCCATGGGAATTCAGAGCTCCGTCAAAATGGAGAGTCCACATATCATCTCTGATTTGGTCTATGGACATCAGTTCCTCATCCGGAAACTCCGATTGGACTGTATCAAAACGAGGAAAGGGATGATGAACGAGATGTTCTGCTATGGCATAGCCTTTGATCGCTTTCTGCTGAATGTAAATGATATCGAATTGAGATAGAAAGCTTTGCCATCGTGCTAACCTATCAGTAAGGACAGATTTCTCCAGGAGAAACTTGATTGGATTCATCCTAGCGATGAGATGGACTTCATGGGCTAGAAAATAATGTTTCAATTTATGAACAACCTAGACCAATGCTGCACATGTTTTCTCCATCGCTATATATCTCTGTTCAGCGGGGTTGAGAAGTTTAGAGAAATAGTAGGCCGCCCTCTCTTTTCCTTCTTCATCCTCTTGTACTAGGACAGCCCTCACAGCATCATCCAGGACAGAAATGTAAAGTACCAATGGTTTACCTGGAGACGGTGGTCTCAGAACAGGAGGACTTGCCAAATAATTCTTCAATCCATCAAATGCCTCCTGACATTTATCGTCCCAATTGAATTTGACTTCCGGCTTGGTAAGCTCGTAGAACGGCTTACACCTTTGTGAGTGCTGGGAGACAAAACGGCGAATAAATTGCAACCTCCCGATTAATCCTCTTAACTCCTTCAGGTTCTTGGGAGGTGGCATCTCTCTGATAGCCTTCGCCTTGTTGGGATCGATCTCAACTCTCCGTTTGCTGACAATGAATCCAAGTAATTTCCCTGAGGACACCCCGAATACACATTTCTTGGGGTTCATCTTTAACTGATACTCCCTTGATCTCTCTAACACTCTTTCCAAAACTTTGGCATGCTCAGCCTTCGTCTTAGATTTAACCAACAAGTCATCCACATACACTTCTAGATCTATGTGCATCATGTCGTGAAATATTGCCATCATAGCCCTCTGATAAGTGGCTCCAGCATTCTTTAATCCAAATGGCATGACAACATAGCAGTATGTTCTCCAAGGTGTACTGAATGATGTCTTCTCCTGATCTTCTTCTGCCAATTTGATCTGATTGTATCCTGAAAACCGATCCATAAATGATAAAGTCTCATAGCCAGCAGTGTTATCAATGAGTACGTCAATATGAGGCAATGGAAAATCATCTTTAGGACACACCCGGTTTAAATCTCAGAAGTCAATGCAAATCTTGACCTTCCCGTCCTTCTTCATAACCGGGACTATGTTGGCCACCCATTGTGGATAGAGGACAACTCTAATAAATTTGACTTTATGTAGCTTGTCGACCTCTTCCTTCATCTTTAAAGCTATTTGTGGGTGGAATCGCCTTAGCTTCTGTTTGACCGGGCTAGCTCCATCCTTTAAAGTCAACCTGTGTTCAACTAAGGATGAGTCTAACCCCGGCATATCTTCATAACTCCAGGCGAAAGTGTCCTTATAGTCTTTAATAACTTGTACCATTGCTTTCTCATCCTCTACAGAAAGATTGTTGCTGACGAGGACAACCTTAGGTTCGTCTTCAGTCCTTAAATCGATTTCTCTGGTGGGCTCTTCTACGGCAGCTGAGGGTTCATCGAATCTCTTCACTCCACTGGCATATGCCTCGGCTGCGTCCTCGTCATCTTCTTCATCTTCAATAATGGGGTCTTTTTCATGTATCAATTCATACACCCCATATCCATCATTGACTAACTCATCATCCATACAGTCTTCTGGCATCTGAATGAGATTTTCCAATAGCTGAGGGATCATAGAGCAAGAAAGGCATCTATTAGCTAAATCTTGGAGGTATCTATCTGGAATCTGTCTACCCTTAGACTTTCTAGACTTCCTAACCTGATTAACCTGCCTAGAACTAGACTCCCTATTATGGCCTAATGCAGGTAAAGCAGAACGAAAATCATGGGATACAGATGGAAATACAGGAGAATCCTCCCGAGGGGAGGGGCAGAGTAGATTTAGAAGAGAATCTTGACCGAAAGACCCGCGCGATGGGGTATGATCGGATAAGTAAGAGGTTTCCTCAATGAGGATTTGGGAAGAATTTGTTGCCAAATTGGCGTTTTTTTTTGGGCAATAAAAGAGTTAAGCATAAAACATGAATGAATATGAATAGAAGGAAAATGAGATGAGGGAAGTGGCACCAAGGCCAAAGGATTAGAGGGATCATACAGCAGTATGTCCCAGATTAGATCATACATCCTCTTTAGATCGAGAGGAGGTGGTGGAATGAGGTCTCGGGGGGACAGAGTGATCATGACGGGCGATGCCCGTGGAATGTCTTCAATAATGACCCGCGACCAAGTCGGGGTCAGGAGCAAAGTACGAAACAAGGTGTGAAGCATAAAAACATGAGAAGGATAAGTCCCCCTCCAGAGCAGATCTGTAGTATAGCCAGCTTCATAGGGGTCATCTGGCTCTCCTTCATCAGTCTCTTCTGACAGCAGTATCGTTTTGTCGAAAATAGCACCAGGACCTTCGATCAGCTCATCGATCTGTGGCGGCCACTTGGGTTCTGCAGGATCGAGAAACAGCCTGTTCAATGCGATGTAGAGGTCTCTTAAATCGAACCACCTGTACCATTCACATTCAGGATCTTGGAATTTTCTCCTCTTCATAGGCCGCAGAGCCTCCAAGGACTGGTATGTGAGTAGTTCTGAGCAGTGTCTAGCCAAGTCTCTCCCATATATATCGTGAAGGTCAAAATATGAAGTAATGACCACCGTGTTGTCATGGCTTATTATGAGCCCCTTTACAAAATGAGTATATAGAGTCCAAGTTAAGGGGTCCCGTCCTTCCTTGTGTGGTGTAGACATCGTCTCCCAGACTTTCTGGTTGCCTTCATTCTCTGCTTGCTGAACAATGTCCTGCTTTAGTTTTCTTGGCCTATAGCCCACGCTGCTTCCAGGTGTTCTTCGGTGGTCTTTGACGTGAGTGGTCCTGCCTTGTAACTGTGTACCCAGGCCTCTTCCAGGCTGATAGCCATTCTTCATCATTATTCTCCATCCTGGGGTACTCATGCACTTCTCCCTCTTTATGGCATTTAATGGGTAAGGAGAAATAGTGGCAGTTTTCAGAGGATCAGCTACTGGATGGTAAACCTGTAATACCGACAGAAAAGGTTGTCGGCCAGGTGAAGAAGTGGGTTTGACATTCAAAGAATGAGCAGCAGCAAGGATCGGCATGCTCGTAACCTTAATGATTCGTCCTTTGAAGGGGAATTTGAGGCATTGATGATTCGTGGGGGGAATCGCCTCAAGAGTTTTTATATAAGGACGACCCAAAATGGCGTTCAAAGAAGGGTCGATTTCCAAAATGTGAAATTCGACCTCTGCATGACTTACAGGGCCTAGCTCCACCTTTAAATAGACCATTCCCAGAGGGGAACGGGTGGAATTATCATATGCCGTCACGGAGATGGGGCTAGGCAACCATTTTTCCTTGGGCACACCGCACAATTCCAAGGTCTTCGGAGGTAAAACATTCATCGAAGCCCCTGTGTCAACCAGACATGCATCCACGGCCTTCTTGCAGATATTGACCATGATGCTCAGAGCCATACTTCTGGCCGCCGGTGGTGCTAGTTCTGATGTATGAAATGAAATAGAGGGCTGATCCCCCTGAGGAACGAACAGTGCTGCAATCTTCTCCACCGGCACGTCCTCATTGACCATTACCTTATGCAAATATTCCATCAAGGCTTCTTGGTGGGTCTTGATCTTTTAATCAGTTCAAGCACGGAGATCCGTGCCGGTGTTCGGTCCAGATGTTTCAACAAATCATATTGAGTGCCTGGTGCACTCTGATCATTGTGTGCTTCCTCCGGCGGCTGTGATGGGCCGTCTCTAACTGTTGACTGAGGAAAGACTTTGTTGAAAATCCTCTCACTCTGGAGCGCATGTTCCTCAGCTGTGGGAGGTCCGGGTGATACTTTGAGTACCGCAGGGTTGGGTGGTGCGGATGATGTGGAGTGTTGGTATATGGGCGATGGCGTGGGGTTAGTCGGTGGTGGCGTGGTGCGGATTAAAGGCCTAGACGGTTGGATGGTGGATGAAGTGGGGAACGGCATGCGTAATAGCGATTTAGAAGGTTGGATGGTATCTGGGTAAGCGGTAGTGGTAGCGGGTGAAGTAGGGAATGGTACCCGGAGTAGTGGTCTGGATGGTAGGAGGGGTGCGTAGTTGGTTTGCGGGGGGGTATTTAATGGAGGCGTAGTGGCGTGGGGTGTAATGGGTTTAAGGAAAACGGGTGGTGGTAATGGATTAGTGGGTGCGGGTGAGTGATATGCGGGTGTTGGTATAGGGGTAATGGTAATAGGCTGTGGTCTGGGTATGTGGATGGTGCGGCGTGGTAGTTGTTCTGCGGTACTCGGAATATGACCCGTTGAATAAATAGAGGAAGAGTCCTCTATCCTCCACTGTTGCCCGCGGTTAGCCTCAGACCGGCTATTTGTCAGAATAGGGGCAACTTGGTTCTGATTTTGGTGCTTCGGAAGCGGGTTCTGCACTATGCCCATGTTCGGTGGTGTTGCTGCTTGTGCCGGTGCTCTCACTTGCTGTTGTTGCTGCTGCTGTGGTGGTCTTCTTGCCTTTAAGGCAGATATGTACTTTTTCATCTCCTCCCAGTCAATGCCGCCCTGCTCGTTGAGATCATGGATGTAATCTCTGAATTGGAAGCAGGTGTCAATAGTGTGTCCAGGTTGCCTATGAAAATAGCAATACCTAGAGGTATCGGCGTTTTGAGGCTAGATTGCCTTTTCTCTTGACAGGACCAAGGCATTGGCTGCCATTAAAGCCCTGAAAATGTCTGCCAAGGACTCTGGGAGGACTGAGTATTCTGCCCTCTTCGGGCCTGGAGGTCTTCTCTGCTGGTTATAGTCGGCAGGGGGAGGGACATTATGATACGCCGGCGGTGCGCGCGGCTGGTACTGCTGCTGTTGCTTATACTGCTGTGGCGGAGGCTGGTACTGTAACTACCGTTGCGGCTGCGGCTGCGGCTGTTGCTGATTCGGCTGCTGGGGCCGCTGAAACTGGGGCTGCTGATACTGGGGGTTTGGCTGCTGCCTGTACCCCTGCTGGTTGGGCTGCTGTGGCCGCTGGTACTGTTGTTGTTGACTCCTCACAAACTGGGGTGAGTTGTTGTTCATACTGCTAACTTGCTCATGAGAGAGCATGCCTTCGGTAGTCGGACCTGTGCTGGGGGAATTTGGCACTGCAGGTTTTCGAGGTGGAGGCCTGCTAGGTCTGTGAGGATTAAAGACGCTAGAGAACGTAGCGTCCTTGAAGGCATTCTGACAGTACCGCGCTCTTTCATAGAGCTCTGCCATGCTGGTTAGATTGTTCAGGGAGAGGACTAGTTTGAACTGAGGTGTAGCGTTGGAAATTATCATCTTTACTTGCTCCGACTCAGACAAGTGATCTTTAACTTTCTCGGCCAAGCCCCTCTATATGTCAGAAAAACTGACGAACTCCTCATCGGGCTTCATCTCTCTGCTATTAGGTCAGTAATGGACAGGGAGGGGGCAACTCTGTCCTGGTATCGTTGAATGAATTTTCGGGAGACGATACCATAGTCCTCTACTTCGGAGGGTTCCAAGGAAAAGAACCACTCGATGGCTGGTCCCTCTAAAGATCTCCTGAACAAAAAGGCCAACGACCTCTTGTCGTTTTGCTAGAAGGATGACTCGTACATGAACTCCTTCAAGTGGGTGAAGGGGTTACCAGTACCGTTATACTTTCGGTACACCGGCATCTCAAAGGGTGGCAGGTGGAACACTGGCAGGCTTGGTAAATTGATCTCTGGTGTTGCTTTGACCCCCATCATCTTCTGGAGGTTGTTGAATTGTTCATCCATACGCTCCATCTTTGCCAGCAACGCTTGCATGGTCGGATCAGCCTGGGGAGGAGGGGGAGGTGGAGGTACTTGATAGGCATGTTGCCTGGAGTACGTAGGACAAGGAGGACAATAAAGAGGAGGTCCGGCAGAGCTTCCGCCATGCCCGAGGGCATTTTGATAAGCTGGCGTCAGCGGTCTGGCCGGTTGCCTAGAAGAGGAAAGTTGCGGCCCAGTTGGCCGAGAAGTTGAGACATGGAGGCCTTCCATGGCCTGATGAATGAAGGGAAGATGATGAGGAGGTTGTTGAGGGATGGCAGGGGGAGCCGCAGGGTTCGACTCGGCAGACTGCACGGGCGTCTTCCCCTTTAGAATGGACTGGATCGCCTCGAACTGTTGAGGGTCCAGACGGGAGGCAAGAACTCCCAAAGCATTTACAAGATCCGAGGGATCAGAAGATGAGGGATCATTCTGGTTCATGTCTCCCTCGAAGATAGGGTTAGGAACCGCATGCACATGCGGGGGAGGATCAGAATATTGCTCATGAGGATGATAAAGAGGGGTTGGGACATTCCCCTCATACCGAACTGGACAAGGAATAGAAATACAGGAGGCATCAGCATCTCTCCCGCTGTCGAATTGGTAATCAGAATCGCGAGGGGCATTAGCATCTCCCTCGTAGTTGACAATGACATCTGGAGCCATGCTCAAGTCCCTGCCTGATCGAAGCAGCATGATGTTAGATTTTTCTTCAGAGATTGGCAAACAAGTTGTACAGAGATTAAACAAACAAGTGGATGTTTAACGTGATTTTAGGATTCCTTGTTGGATTTTCTCTCACAACGTTATGGAAATCTAATCGGGACTTCAATTGGTACAACCAGCCCAATGATCAAGGAGGAATACCTTGATTTTGGGGACTTACGGAGGTCTTTAACGCCAACTACTCTAGTCTGATCGAGGGACCGACCCAATCAGAGAGAGTTGAAGACGTTAAGAAGAGTGTTCCTAAGAAGAGGAGGGTGTTAGCCTCAATGCGTATGACCTGTAGCCTGGATGGCCTCTAATGCTTAATACATAATAGGTAATAGCACACAGATCACAAAATCTGAGAATTGAGAACTGAAGAAGAAATAAGAAACTGCCTATATCGCGATGCCGTTGGTCGACGCTATTCAAACAAAATCTTATTTTTTCACAGAGGCTCAGGCAGTAGACAGCAGAAAAATGAGACTGAAAGGCGTCTGGCTTGAGCGACGCAGTTTGAAATGCGTCGCTGCTCCTGGACGCTTTTCAAGTCGCAGATTCAGTTTTCCAGGAGGAATTTCTGGATCGATTTCTCCTCAAAACAGGATAAAAACGATAAATAATCAGTTCATGCAAAATTTTTTGTTTTAAATTTTAACAGGATGATTTATCAAATAAACAACTAGAATGCCAATCAATCACACAATCTTTATCACAAAAACAACTTTTCAACTAATCAACGGGGAGGGCAAGATCTTGCCGCAGGGGTGTGTACGTGGTGCACATAGGAAATCAACTAAGATAAAAATTCACCAATTGGTGAGGGCGTGTCGAAAGACACAGGTGGTGCACCGTGGGTGCCCGATTGATAACAGCAAGAACAAAGAATTAAAAGATGGCGAGACCAAGTCCCATCGTGATCGCCAAAAAAGCTGTGAGTGCTTAAAATGGGTGTGTGATTATCATGAAAAAAAACTATGTTGTTTAAGTGCAAAATAAACCTATTAAAAAGAAACTAAGTGATGTGATCGCCATAAACTTTTGACTAAAAAGTTCCAAAAGAAGATTTGATCGCTTACCTGTTTGGATATGGGAAATGTTGAGCTCTTGGTTCCCCTCCTTCAGCCGGCTGAAGAAAGAGAGCCCTTTCTTGTCTTTGTTCTTGCTTTAGCTGCTATTGAGTTTTGAGGATCGTCCGGATTCCTTGTTGTTCGCTGTTGATTCCCCCCTTTTGATTCTCCTTTGTACCTTGCAAGAAATAGAAAGAAATAAAGAATAATGATTAGAACTTAGGAAGAAGTAGTATCCATTCCAGAGAAAACTTTAAACATGCAACTAAGCAGGTAAACTCACTTGTTGGGATGGTCTTTTAAACCCCCTTTAACAAATAGGTTTTGAAAATGATGCTAGTGTGTGTGTGTGTTGCATGGAGTGATGCGATGAAGAATGTGAGACTAATGGGATGAAAATGTGAGAAATATACAGAAATGAATTGAAAGCTAATGCTGGATGGCCCCTAGAAAGCCTTGGTCTTGAGAGGAGGATGGATGAAGATTCTTGGAAGCAGCAGCACTTCGGCGTTCGGACGTCTTCAGCTTCTTTGCTCCAATCGCCACCAAAATAATTACTAATTATCACTCAATACCACTCTCTCTGTCACTTATTCAAGAGGCAGGATATTTATAGATTTCTTTACATCCGCGGATTTATATGAAGAAATCTTGAGATTTATCAAACTTAACCAACAGATAAATATTGATTAATTCATCTTTATCTGTAATTAGTTTAAAACGCGTCGTCCATGGGAGACGTCTTTCAGACTGATTAAGATAAGGATAAACATCCGGGAAAAAATTTATCTTTATCAGTAATTAGATAAAACGCGTCGCCACTTAAAGACGCCTTTTAGTCTAATTAAGATAAGGATAAACATCCGGAAAAGAAGTAGAAAGAACTTAGGAAACCTAAATGGCGTCGTGACATGTAGACATCTTTTAGCTAATTAATTTACTGATTAAAATTCAAATTTAAACATTAAAATAAGAATAAAGTCTAAATGGCGTCTACATAGGTCGACGTCTTTTAGACTTATTCATATTTTAACTGAAATTTAAGTAAAAATCAATTCAATTAATTAACTTAAATCATATTTGTCTGACCCGACACTTATTTAGATAATTAACTTAAAAAGATAAATAAAAATTAACCAATGGTTAAATATCAGACCATTCTGAGGCATTATTATATGATATGAAATTTACTCGACTCTATGCAAAAGCTAGGAAAAAGGTCGTTGCTCTTTTTTGGGCAAGGGGCCGAACTACTAACTGTTTTCTATTCAATGTTGTACGTGTAGGAAAAACAGGGTCTATGTCCAAAAGGTGGACACTTTTGCCGTTGAGTTGAAGCCAAAGGCAGTTGGATTGGCATTCTACTTTGAGAATCGCCATATCTTCCGTGCTGGCTTCGACTTGACGGGGACCTTTGCCTCTTATTTTCTTGCAATCTATCATTAAAAGCTGATGACTATTGATTATTTACATGTTGCTGATGTGCGTTATTGCAGCTGCAGGAAATTTGTAGCAAAATTCAAGACGTAGGAGGCTAATAGCTTTGGGCGTATAGATTCTGAGTTCCTCTTTAAACAAAACAATGAGGAGTCTATATACCCCAAGTTATTCGATTGGCCAATAAATCCCTCCTATTTGCATTTGCATTAGGAATTTATTTTATAATTTTTAAACCAACATGCATTGCATAAGCATCATCCACAAGAAAATCCATTCCCACCCTGGGGGCAATGACCACGGTTCGTCACTCTGCTTATCCCATTCGTAATTTGTGGTTTTGATAACTGTTTGTTTGTTAGCTCTTTGAATTGCAACACCTCATCCTTTTCTAAATCCCTATGCTTGACATTATCTCATTTGACGATCATGTGATACGCCAGGCTACCGTGCGCCCACTGTGTTGAGATCTTTTCAAGTCACACCCCATCATCTTTCCTGCTTGAGATCCCCTTGGGCCAGATCATTGCATCCTGGTGCGCTAAGGCCTCGCGGTTCCGGCACCCGAGGGTCCCACGGATTGTGATTCTCCAGTATGGATTTTGTTTCTCTTCCTAATCACCCTTGTAGTATAAAAAAAACTAATTCTCGTACATTCATCACATTCACATATCACATTCGGGTGTAGCTCATCCCTTTATCTAGAGTGCTCAAAATCAGGTTCGATTTCCGGAACACCTATTTATCATTCCGCTCCACTCCACTGCAAAACATGTATCCCGAAGGGATATTTGTAGACACCCGATTTTGGACACCTTCTGGTCCTAAATTCCCTGTTATCATTAGCCCATCGCCTTTTAGCCCATCACCTTAACCCATCCCACCTAGCCCATTGTTCGGCCCATTAGTAGTCAAGCCCATTAACCAACCCCAACACTTTTCCGCGGAAGGCCAACTTGGTGGCCTTCCACCACGCGGAAGGCCAACTATGCTGTCTTCCACCTTTTCGCTGAAAGCCAACTTGGTGGCCTTCCACCCCGCGGAAGGCCAGCTATGCTGCCTTCCACCTTTTCATGGAAGGCCAACTTGGTGGCCTTCCACGAAAGTGGAAGGCAAAATGGTTGGTTGTCCATCCTCTCACTTTTCAACTTAACCTCGTCTTCCCACGTTCTCCTCCACTCGCGACCCTTACCCCCTACTACTTGTAGACACCGATTTTGGACCACCCTTTTGGTCATAAATCCCCTCCATCATCAGCCCATCATCATAAATCCCCTCATTTGAGCCATCTCAGCCCACTACCAGCTAGGCCCATTAACCAAATCCCGACTCTAGCCACCTTTTCCGTGGAAGGCCAGCCAGTCCGCCTTCCACCCCCTTCGAAGGCCACCCCTCGCCTTCCACCACCTTCGAAGGCCACCCCCCGCCTTCTACACCCTTGGAAGGCCAGCTACCTTGCCTTCCACCTTTTTTCCACCTTTTCCACTTTTAGCCACCTTTTCGTGGAAGGCCAACCCCTTGCCTTCCACCGCCTTCGAAGGCCACCCCCCGCCTTCTACCCCCTTCGAAGGCCAACCACCTTGCCGTCCACCTTTTGGCCACCTTTTTTTCACCTTTTCGTAGAAGGCCAACCCCTTGCCTTCCACCGCCTTCGAAGGCCACCCCCCGCCTTCTACCCCCTTCGAAGGCCAACCACCTTGCCGTCCACCTTTTGGCCACCTTTTTTTCACCTTTTCGTAGAAGGCCAACCCCTTGCCTTCCACCGCCTTCGAAGGCCACCCCTCGCCTTCCACTCCCTTCGAAGGCCAGCCGGGTCGCCTTCCACCACAAGAATGGAAGGCATGTCACCTGGCCGTCCACTTCTTAACCACCCCCTTGACTCCGTCTTCCCCACGATCTCCTCTACTCGCCGCCCACGTCCCCACTACTCCGACCACTCCCCACTCCGGCGACTTCCGCGTCCACCACCTCCAACCCTTGACCACTCCCTATTGGTTGAAGGGTGATTTACGGGGATTTAGACCCCTGTTTTCTCCCCTTTTTTCCTTCGCCTATTTAAACCCCCCACATCCTCTCGAGCAAGAGGTTAAGGACTTCGGGTTAAAGGAGGATTTGGGGTTAAGGATTTTCTGAGGTTAAGAGGTGGCTTCTTGGAAGGAAGGCTCAGAGAAGGCTGGCAAGCGGGCAAAAAGTCAGAAGGCTGTTTCAGGAGGAACGTCACTCCAAATGGGCTTGTCTTCCTAACCCTCTTTTACTGTTTCACCTTTTTCACTTCATTGCATTTCCAATTTCCATCAATGCCGTAACATCCTCTCTCTTTCACTCTCTTTTACCTTCAACACATCATTTCACTCTTCACACACGAGCACTTATCTGCATGCATACATCCTAGGATGACTTAGCACCTTTTACCCCCAGAGGTTCCAAGCAAAAATCGAGAGGTGGGTGGCCATAACATATGGTCACCTTCCCTCCCAAACACCCATCCGGTGCGTTTCCCTCTAATTTTAGTTATTTTTTATGTTTGCATGAACGGATCCTACATGTCACAGTTCTAATTGGGTTATTGTCTTTTCTTTGTCTGTCTTTTCTTTTCAGGGGCTCTTACCAGATTCTGCGCGTGCACTACCGAGCTCTCCTCCTCTGGCCGGCCGGAGGAAGAGAAGGAGGAACCAGCATCTCCCGCTCCCACAAAACGCGATCACATCCCCACCATCCTGCGGAGCACAGGGACCGTAAGGTAATGCTCCTGGCGATCACATCCTTTATTTCTAACCCCCTTTAAATCGCCACAGTGTTAAGACGAACGGAGAGGAACCCTCGCCCGAAGCCCGCAGCCGCGGCGGGGGACGTTCCGGACGCCTACACTACTCCGACCACTTCCTACTCCGGCGACTGTCGCGGCTATAATCTCCAGCTCTCGACCATTTTCTATTTTTTCTTGAGGATTAACGGGGATTTAGACCATGGATTTTTCCTATTTTCCTCCCCCCTATTTAAACCTTCTAGATCCTCTCGGGAAGGGGGTTGAGATTTTTGGAGGTGGAAGAGGCTTTGGTTGGAAGGCTTCGGGTTGGTAGTTTTCAGAAGAAGGCTCCAGTGGAGGTTCTGGTGGACAGAGGCGGGAGGTTGGACAGAGGCGGGCGGTTGGCGAGGAAACAAGGAGGAGTCCTCCGCATTCCAAATGGACTTGTCTCCTTAACCTTCCTTTTTTTTTTACACTTTTACATCATCCATCATTCATTCATCCCATACTCTTTTCTTTTCTTTCTCCTCCTTTCCTTTTTACCACAACACATCCACTTTTCACTAGTGTCACACACGAGCACCCCATTTGCATGCATACATGTTAGAATGATCTAGCACTGTAACATTTGATTATTAGCATGTAATTAGCATAATTGTGTTATTAATTAATTTTGAGCTAATAGATTATGTATGTTAAGATATGCACAAAGATTAAACTTGGTTGGTAAATCCCATAAAATAATTAGATATGATCGATTATGATAGAAAATTTAGTGTAAATCATAATCGGATTTTGATTAGAATGATTAATTGGAGATTAAGGGTAAGTACGCATTTATTAAAAGTAGGATGACCATTTGATAAATAATTATTTCATATAGTAGAAAACTAAAACCTATAGTTAGAAATTTGTATTTTATTAGTTAGTGCTTATCCTAGAAATATTAGTATTATATTAGATAGTGGGGTGGTCATAATTAGTATTAACCTTAGTTAAAGTTAGTGGAATAGTTAAGTTAGTTTAACTTTGGTTAAAGTTAGTGGGTTGGTCAAAGTTAGTATTAACTATGGTTAGTGTTAGTTGGATGGTTAAGTTAATGTAACTTGGATTGTTAGAATAATAAATTTTAAAGTCATTTAAGTAACCATAGTAAAACTAACTAAACCCATCCTATTTTTCAGTTTTGGCCTTGATTTGGCATATTCTCTGCACCAAAACGTAGGTTTGGGAGGCTATCTTGAAGTGTTCTTGGTGTTCTTGAAGAAAGTAGGTTGCATAGGTGCTAGTTTCATAAGAGTTTAGTTTAGTTAATCATAAGAAATTTTTAAGACATAATTATGATATGATTGGACATCTCCAAAAAAATCGGCATAAATTTTCATGTTCATATGATAATACTTCTAGGTCATGAAAAGGACTGTGATTTTTAGATACAGTTTTTTGAGTTCATTTGATATCATGTTAGAACATGAATTTTAGTGATTTATATTTTTTACAAAATAATCTGAAATTTTTATGACCTAATACTCATACTAGTGTAAATCTTCAGAAAAAGTTTCATGAATTTTGATGTTCATATGATGATGCTTTCAGGTCAGGTAACATGATATAATTTGTAGATGTAGTTTTCGGACTTTATTTGATAGAATGTTAGAACGTGAATTTAGTAAGTTACATATTTCACAAAATAATCTGAAATTGTTATAACATAATACTCATACTAATATACATCTTCAGAAAAAGTTTTATGAATTTGTATATTCTTATGGTGATGCTTTCATGTCGGGTAATATGGTATTATTTGTAGATACAATTTTCAGATTTCATTTGATAGCATGTTAGAACGTGAATTTTAGTAATTTATATGTTTTAAAGAATGATCTAAAATTTTTATTACATAATATTTTCATTATTATACATCTCTATAAAAAGTTTCAAAAATTTTAATATTCATATGATAATGGTTCCTGGTATGTGTAACAGGGTTCATATTCAATTCTGACATTTCAGTAACTCAGGGATAGTACCCTGATGTTTGATTTTCTACTATCTTTGTGGAAAACCATTTGAGCCCAAATTTTTACAGGACGTACCTAATGTTAATTAGTATAATATGTGAAATTTTCAGGATTTTTGGAAATACTTTTCTGTGTTAATAAAATCAGTGTTTTAAATGTGGACAGATTACTTCTGTAGGAGATTTGTGATTTACTTATATGTGTTGTCTGAGTTTATAATAAGTTGTATTTAAATTCATCTTAGAATATGATTTATTTACCTTTTTAATTATGATTTCGAGGTACTCTTAATTTATGAATTCCTGAAAACAAAATATCTAAAGTGGTTAGTCATTTTCTTATATATATGTTGTTGTAGCTACATAAATATTAAGTTTGTTCTCATAATGTTAATAAATCTTGCCGATCGGACATAGCTGTTAAATGAGTATTGTTCTGGGGAAATGGTGGTAACATCCCCACCAAGACCCATTTATTATGGGGCTACGTGCTACACCTAAAAAGGTGGGAGCCACCTCCAGAACCCATTAGCTCTGTTACCCGGGGGCCGCAGGTAAAAGTCCTTTGTTAAGGTGGGGTGACGACCCTCGGGTTAGCGCTACGCCCATGACTTAACTTTGTACGTGCCTAAGAGCTCAGTTTATGTGTTCTGTTTTTGACTCATAGTGGCGGTTGGATATGTGTCCGGGCATTTCTATAATAAGTGAGAACCTATGGTCTGAAAAATAAATTTTATATCTTGCAATCTATATGTCATTTCAGTAAATCAACTTAATAATCTTAAGGTCTGTATTCTGGCCATATTCTTATATTGACAAGCTTGTGTAGCTTTGATTCAGAGTTGGCATGATATTATGAATCATGTATTTCAATTTCCTTATTGGCATACAATTCTGATGCACATATGTATTATGTGATAGTTTTATTTTCTGTTAGGGTTAATGTTCTTATGCAATGTACATATTCTGCTTCAATTATTTGGATGACAAATTCTTATGAAGGCAGCCTCATTTGCCTACTGAGTTACCATTTCTTTGGTACTGACGCCTACTTTTCAGGTGATCGGACAGAAGAAGCATAGTGAGCTTGAGGTGGGGTCACTCAGGGTTTGCATAAGACGATATCTCTTTTTGGGCGAACCTAGAGGATTGAACCATGTATATACTTAAGCTTTTGTTTTTGTTGGAATGTATAATGAAGATCTTGACATGTAAAAATAACAATCTACTATGCAACGCATTGGTATAATGTTGTGAATGGTGGAACTTCCTCAATATTTAGATGTTTCTTACGAATTTTTATACTATGCTTCCATTTGAAACATAGTATCCTCCAAATTATCTGTTCTGAGGGGTGTTTTCCCCCTATTGCGTTTTGGCCATCTCTGTAATTATCTTGTATATTATGGAGCCAAGGCGTGACAAGCATCCTTCACTATAGAGGTTCCAAACAAAGAATGGGAGGTGGGTGGCCATAACATATGGTCACCTTCCCTCCCAAACACCCATCCGGTGCATCCCCTTTCAATTTTAGCTTGTTTATTTGTTTGCATGGATAGATTTTAAACATCGCAGTTCTAATCGGATTATTTCTTTTCCTTGTTTGTCTTTTCTTTTTAGGGGCTCTTACCACAGTTCGCGTGCAGACTACCGAGCTCTCTCCCTTCGGCCGACCGAAGGCAGAGAAGAGGAATCCACAAACCCGCTCCAACAAGACGCGATCAATCCACCCATCTTGCGGAGCACAAGGACCTTGAGGTAATGCTCTTGGTGATCACACACTTCAATTCCTAACACCTCATCGCCGTAGTTGTGCGACATACGGAGGCCTCCTTGCGGAAGGAGAGCAGGAACACTCTGGGCGTCCACACTCTTATAGCTCATTGCACCTCCTTTCCAAGTAAATACAAAACCGATAGTAAACTTACTATCATCTTGATTAGATTAGAAGCTCGAGTCAGTATAACCTTGTAGCTTCAAGTTACCTCCTCCATAAACCACAAACATAACAACCGTTGGGAGTTCCACTATACACAAGATACCGACGCCTTGCCGGTCTAAGTTACAGACCCCTTGCAGGTCCAAGGTGATTGATATAGGTGTCCTCACAGCCAATCATAAGGCACCTATTTCAATCTGGTTCACTAATAAATGACATTTATTTGTTATGTAGATTGGTGTATTTATAAGTATGCATAATGAAGTCCTTGAATGTGTGCAATAGTCATCGGATTATGATGAGATCATAATAATGAGACCGATGATTTATAAACACATAATCTTAATTGTTCATAGTCATAGGATGTTTGAGAAGGACATCAAACATTCGGTAAGATTAGTACAGGTTATTCTAGCTCATATGATAAGGGTGACTGAGCTCGTTAGTCACTTGTGTGGAGACACAATGGTAAATGTGTAGGTGCTCATTGGGAAATGAGTTCACTGAACTGATCTGACATGAATCACCGAATGGTAATTTACCTAATTGTCAACCGGCTTGATTCATAGTCACAATGGCGTGGTTGATCCTTGGACTTGAGACACCAAAGACATCTTGTTGGTGGACATCTGGGCTTTGACCTTAGCTTACGAATCCCTATCCACGGGATTTCTAATAGTCAAGGATCAGGTCCAACAGAAGACCTTCGAAGGTGATTATGTATTCAATAACAGATCGTTCGCTGTTAGGTAACTGGAGAGAGAATGCTCTAGAATAGATCCGCATGAGTCTCTGGCCAGAGCAGACACAATATCAGAAAAGGTGTTTTTAGATATTGTACAGCGGAGTCTGATTTAAGTGAGTTGACCATCTAGGATTTGATAGTTGACCATACCCTAGGTTAACTCGAGAGTATTGTTCGAACAAAAGATTATAGCCACGCGGTAACTATGGACGAATAGGTTCCATGAGTGGGTTGCTGAACCCCATTACCTTCCAGGATCATGCGGTGTTGCTTGGCACCCAAATTGATCGGAAGTCCGACCGAATTTAGATGAGATGTTAATTCGGTTAAGTAATTAATTTAATATCAGATATTAATTAATTAGTATAAGTCAATAAATAGTTATTGGACTTAACGGGCTAAAAATCGGACTGGTTAATGGGCCTAGAGGGTCACACGTAAATTGATTCTCAGTCAGTGGTACTTAAGTGGGATTTATATTAAGTCGGGGACTTTTGTGAAAAGTCGCGCTGACTTAATATATGTACGCGCTGTTGAGAAACCCTGGGCCAAGCTCCAGGAGCTCTCAAGGTTGGTCGTCCCCCTTTCTCTCTCCTCCTCCTCTTGGCGCCCCTCTCGGTGCCCTGGTTGCTGTCCCGTCTCTACTGTGCGCGGGTTTTCAGACGTTGTTGCTGCAGCGGATCTTCAGCGAATGCGCTAATCTGGACGAGAGAGTGAGGACGAACCACCATTGAGCATCATGTGGATACCGCTGGAGGCCGGACGCTTGTGCGGCTAGCGGCATCAGCTCGACGGAATCGACATGGTTGCGGATTCGAATCCGTACACGGTGATGTGATCACTGCCTAATTTTTCGATTTTTGTTTTTCGTTTCGAATCGAATCTGCGGGCATCGTGCGGAGATTATTTTATTCTGTTTGTGCTGCCGTCGTCGCGCCCCGACCGGATCCCAACACAAGGTATAGACTGTCAGGATTAAGGTTTCGGATCCGGTTATCGGGTCACTTTCGAGGTCGGACCCCTTGGTTTGAGCCCTTGTGGGGCTAGGACATAGGTTCCTGTTTCACGTCGAGCTTGCGAGACGCGGTTCAAACGGCGTCTAACAAGGTGGACGCATTTTAGGTTGTGCCACGTAGGTTGGCTTTGGGCCGCGAGAGTACGGCCTCGGTCATATCGTTTGAATGGCGTTTTGCATGGTCGACGCCATTCAGAGTACGGTCCTGATATGTCAAAGTACGGCCCGGACTTGTCGTCTGAATGACGTCGGACTTTGACGACGCGTTTTTTCCAGTTTCTGTTTGACCCCGCAAACCCTCCCTCCTTTCCCTCATTCTCTCCATTCTCTTCTCTCTCCTATCTTCCCTTCGAACCTCCGGCTCCCTTTCCCCATCTCCTTCCTTTCTTCTCCACATTCCTCCTCTCCCTCCACTCCATTAACCTCCCAACTTCCTCCACTACCACCACCACTTCCTCCACGGCGCATTTCTCTCCGGACGGCGGCCGACGTCCCGGTAGAGTAACGGCGTCTATGGCGGTACCGGCGGTGGCGTGTGGCGAGGCGGGTTGGCGGCTTGGAGCTCGGAGGAGTTCGAGTAACTGGTAGGATGACGATCCCCATTGTATTTTGTTTAAAACCATATTTTTTCCTGCTTTGGACCATGTTTATGGGATTTTTAGGGTGAAAACACTAATTGCATGTAATGAGGAATTGTAGGTGTTTAATGGGTATTTAGGTTCCCCTCCTCCTCTATTTTGTGATGTTTTTGTACGATTTGGGGGAATAATCCCGCCTTGTGACTTGGAGGGGAGGCGGAGGGAGAACATGTCTGTCAGGGTTAAAAGGCGTCTGGGGACAACGACGTCATTTGAAAGGCGGCTTCCACCTACGATGCCGTCTAACCCCAGATAACAGACTCTGTCTCTGGATTGAATAGCGTCCAGAGACAGCGACACCTTTCAAACGGCGACTTCTGTGCATGACGCTTTTTAAGTTCAGATCACCCCGATGTGTAACGACCCGCCATCCTATGACCGGAGATCCGATCACTAAATGGATGTCGGCCCATTAACTGCGGGTTCGCACCCGGATCTCACACAACACATATGGAGGAGTAAGCGTTAAACAAGGCTAAATATAACAATCACACGGACTACAAAGAGAGAACAAATGCGCAGGAAAGAGATTAACAATGTCCGTATACAGTCCAACAATAATTACATGGTCCAACAAATTAAATAAGTACATGCAGAAGTAAAGTACAACAACATCGGGGCATACCCCGGAACTGAGACAGCTGCTGGTCCGCACGCCAAGAAGACACCACACGCCGCCACACGCCACGAGGTCCACACCTGAAACCGCAGGGCGTGAGCCACACCAGAATTGGGCTCAGTAGGGATCATCCGATCCCCTGCCTCCCACTCACACACCCACAAGCGCAACAATACGGATATATGGCAATTAAGTAAAGCAGTAAACATAGCACCCAAATCTGATATGAAACATACGATAAGCAGTGTAGCAGGAACAGTTCTAAGTAACCCGAAGAACCCAACACAAAGTCACGTCTCACAGCCA
Source organism: Zantedeschia hybrid cultivar (assembly GCA_030544215.1). Lineage (NCBI taxonomy): Eukaryota > Viridiplantae > Streptophyta > Magnoliopsida > Alismatales > Araceae > Zantedeschia > Zantedeschia hybrid cultivar. The sequence continues at coordinate 38,647,898 of JARZZO010000011.1, read as the reverse complement.
AAGTCCACAAAGCGACCGAACCACACTGTCGACCGAAGTCAAACGTCGCCTCACAACACTACCACCGCTACTCACACCTGTCCGCCCCTACATTGTTCCGGGGCACTGTAGCCGGAACACTGTAGGGTGAGGCAGTGAGTCAAACTAGGACTAACTGGAACCAGTGAACCACCACTGCCCAGCTACGTGTGCACACAAGCAGTCTAGACTACTGTCCAACCGACCGGATTTCCTCCACGCCAGGCCTCGGCGCTTCAGGAGGGCCCTGGGGACCGGCGAACCCCCGTCAAGCCGAAGCTACAGGAACTACCCACAACCCTAACCTCCTGGGCTGTGTTAGGCCAAAGGGCGAAGGGTACCACTCGTAACCTTGATCAAAGGTCACATCAGGCCCAGTGGCTACATGGGTAAAACAACTCCAACAGTACCACAACCAGCTCCACAGCAAGAAACGCGCCGGAAGCTGCCACGACAAATAGGGAAACCCCGACCCGCTGAGACCAAACAGCAACCCCTCGGATAGCGCACCGGCTACTCCGGCCCGACGGGCTCAAGGTGGTTCTGCTTCCCTCAGCCAAAGGTAAAACACAACATGTACCACTCCTCCCACCGGTACGGCACAATGCCTCACAGACACCATGGCCCTTCCCTATCGGCCCAAGGTGACATACGTAAACCACAGTAGTTCCAATTCCATATCCGCATAAACACACATACATACATGATGTAATTCCATTCACGCAAAAGTCCTCAGTCTCAGTGTACAACTTAAAGCATGCATTTGAACCATCCAATCGTAAAACATGTGTTAAATAACAGGAGTTAAGCAGCTCTGTCTTGAATTGCGTCGACCGAGGTCGACGCCATTCAAGCCCCTCAAACAGGTTCATTAAAACCAGATTATTCCTTAAACCACGTCGACATGGGAAGCCGCCCTTTAAAACGCGTCAGACTCCACAGACGCCATTCATTACAGAATTCAGATTTGCAAAAGCCTCAGTCGGGGTGATTTCCTGCCTAAAAGGCGTCATGATGGTCCGACGTCCTTCCAAAAGGCGTCGTCCATACATGACGTCTTTTAGCGCCATAAACCCGTACAACGAAACTTCGAACAGAGAGGTATCTGCCCTAAAAAGGCGTCGTACTGCCCTGACGTCCTCCTAAAAGGCGTCGACCAGGCACGACGCCGTTTAGCGCCAGAAACCTGGTTCTCTGATTCGATCCGAAGGTTCCTCCTTCAACCCCAAACACCCCGAAAATGTCCAAAACAGAAGGGGGAGGAAAGGGAAATCATCTACCACAGGCTTGCTACAATTCCACAATCCCTAACACGGCCATTCCCACAAGAAAACCCCCTAAACATGCTCGGTCTAACCCTGTAAGGACTGAGGTTTCGGGTTCTGTACTCGGGTCGGGTTCAGGCCGGATCCCCTGGTTTGGACCCTGTGGGGTCTTGAGAATTCTGACTGAATGACGTCTGCACTGCTCGACGCCTTTCAAAAGGCGTCAGGTTGTGTGGACGCCATTTAAGTCTCCTTGCTGTTGCGCCACGTGGGCGGGTTTCGGGCCGCGAGAGTACGGCCCCTGTCTCGTCGTCTGAACGGCGTCCACGATGGACGACGCGATTCAGACTGCGACCCCTGCGGTGTCAATGTGCGGCGCCTGAGCATTGTCAGTACGGCCTGTCCTGTCGTCTGAACGGTGTCCGTGGTGAGCGACGCGTTTTAGAGCGCTGTCAGTACGGCCCGTCCTGTCAGACTGATTGGCGTCTGTCTCGATCGACGCGTTTTAGCCAGATTCAGATTGACCCCGCGAGCCTCCCCTTCTTTCCCTCATTTCCGCCTCCACCCTCTCTCTCTTCGCCCTCTCTACCCTCTCCGACCCTCTTTTCCCCTTCCCTTCCTCTTCTTCCTCTTCCACCACTCCAACACCTCCCTACCTCTCACCTCTGCCACCACCACTTCCTTCGCGGCGTTCCATTCTCCGAACGGCGGCCGACGTCCCGGCGGAGTGGCGGCGTCCTCGAGGGTACCGGCGGTGGTCTGCGGTGCGGCGGGTCGGCGGCACGGAGCTTGGTGGAGTTCAAGAACCGGTAGGGGGACGAACCTTGCATGGACTGTGAATGTATTGCTCGTGATTTCCTTGGCGTGGCATGATATGTTTTGGGTTAGACTGAGCATGTTTAGGGGGTTTTCTTGTGGGAATGGCCGTGTTGGAGATTGTGGAATTGTAGCATGCTTGTGGTAGTTGATTTCCCTTTCCTCCCCCTTCTGTTTTGGGCATTTTCGGGGTGTTTGGGGTTAAGGGAGAGACCCTCGGATCGAACCAGGGAACCAGGTTTCTGGCGCTAAACGGCGTCGTGCCTGGTCGACGTCTTTTATAAGGACGTCAGGGCAGTACGACGCATTTTAGGGCAAAAACCTCCCTGTTCGAGGTTTCGTGAGTACGGGGTTCTGGCGCTAAAAGACGTCATGTATGGACGACGCCTTTTTGAAGGACGTCGGACCATCATGACGCCTTTTAGGCAGGAAATCACCCCGACTGAGGCTTCTGCAATCTGAAATTCTGGGGTGAATGGCGTCTGTGGGTTCTGACACGTTTTAAAAGGGCGGCTTCCCAGGTGGACGTGTTTTAAGGAATAATCTGGTTTTAATGAACCTGTTTTAGGGGCTTGAATGGCGTCGACCTCGGTCGACGCGATTCAAGACAGAACTGCTTAACTCCTGTTCTTTAACACATGTTTTACGATTGGATGGTTCAAATGCATGCTTTAAGTTGTACACTGAGACTGAGGACTTCTGCGTGAATGGAATTACATCATGTATGTATGTGTGTTTATGCGGATATAGAATTGGAACTACTGTGGTTTACGTATGTCACCTTGGGCCGATGGGGAAGGGCCATGGTGTCTGTGAGGCATTGTGCCGTACCGGTGGGAGGAGGGGTACATGTTGTGTTTTACCTTTGGCTGAGGGAAGCAAGACCACCTTGAGCCCGTCGGGCCGGAGTAGCCGGTGTGCTATCCGAAGGGTTGCTGTTTGGTCTCAGCGGGTCGGGGTTTTCCCTGTTTGTCGTGGCAGCTTCCGGCGCGTTTCTTGCTGTGGAGCTGGTTGTGGTACTGTTGGAGTTGTTTTACCCCTGTAGCCACTGGGCCTGATGTGACCTTTGATCAAGGTTACGAGTGGTACCCTTCGCCCTTTGGCCTGACGCAGCCTGGGAGGTTAGGGTTGTGGGTAGTTCCTGTAGCTTCGGCTTGACGGGGGTTCGCCGGTCCCCAGGGCCCTCCTGAAGCGCCGAGGCCTGGCGTGGAGACAATCCGGTCGGTAGGACAGTAGTCTAGACTACTTGTGTGCACACGTAGCTGGGCCGTGGTGGTACACTGGTCCCAGCTAGTCCTAGTTTGACTCACTGCCTCACCCTATAGTGCCCCGGAACACTGTAGGGGCGGACAGGCGTGAGTAGTGGTGGTACTGTTGTGAGGCGACGTTTGACTTCGGTCGACAGTGTGGTTCAGTCGCTTTGTGGACTTTGACTGTGAGACGTGACTTTGTGTTGGGTTCTTCGGGTTGCTTAGAATTGTTCCTGCTACACTGCTTATGCGTATGTTTCATATCAGGTTTGGGTGCCATGTTTACTGCTTTACTTAATTGCCATATATCCGTAATGTTGCACTTGTGGGTGTGTGAGTGGGAGGTAGGGGATCGGATGATCCCTACTTAGCCCAATTCTGGTGTGGCTCACTCCCTGCGGTTTCAGGTGTAGACCTCGTGGCGTGTGGTGTCTTCTTGGTGTGCGGACCAGCAGCTATCTCAGTTCCGGGGTATGCCCCGATGTTGTTGTACTTTACTTCTGCCTGTACTTATTTAATTTGTTGGACCATGTAATTATTGTTGGACTGTATACGGACATTGTTATCTTCCTTCTTGCGCACTTGTTATATCTTTGTAGTCCGTGAGATTGATATATTTAGCCTTGTTTAACGCTTACTCCTCCAGACGTGTTGTGTGAGATCCGGGTGTGAACCCACAGTTAAGGGGCCGGCATCCATTTAGTGATCGGGTCTCCGGTCATAGGATGGCGGGTCGTTACAAACCCAAAACATATCATGCCACGCCAAGGAAACCATAAACAAGATAATCACGATTCATGCAAGGTTCGTCCCCCTACCGGTTCTTGAACTCCTCCAAGCTCCGTGCCGCCGACCCGCCGCACCGCAGACCGCCGCCGGTACCCCCGAGGACGTCACCACTCCGCCGGAACGTCGGCCGCCGTCCGGAGAATGGAACGCCGCGAAGGAAGTGGTGGTGGTAGAGGTGAGAGGTAGGGAGGCGTTGGAGTGGTGGAAGAGGAAGAAGAGGAAGGGAAAGGGGAAGAGAGGGTCGGAGAGGGCGGAGAGGACGAAGAGAGAGAGGGTGGAGGTGAAAATGAGGGAAAGAAGGGGAGGCTCGCGGGGTCAATCAGAAACTGGCTAAAATGCGTCGACAGAGACAGACGCCTATCAGATGACGGGACGGGCCGTACTGACAGCGCTCTGAAACGCGTCGCTCACCACGGACGCCGTTCAGCTGACATGTCAGGCACCGTACACTGACACCGCAGGGTCGCAGTCTGAATCGCGTCGTCCATCATGGACGCCGTTCAGACGACAAGACATGGGCCGTACTCTCGCGGCATGAAATCCGCCCACGTGGCGCCCACGTGGCACAACAGCAAGCAGACTTAAATGGCGTCCACACAACCTGATGCCTTTTGAAAGGCGTCGAGCAGTGCTGACGTCATTCAGTCAAAACTCTCAAGACCCCCCTCAGGGTCCAAACCAGGGGATCCGGCCCGAACCCGACCCGAATACTGAACCCGAAACCTCAGTCCTTACACGATGCCTGCCTCTGTTTCTGTTGTTATTAGGCGACTAGGGACAGCGACGCCTTTTAAACGGCGACCCGTTTAAACGACGTGTTTTAGACCTTCTTCCTAGGCCAGATTTCACATGAACCAGTTTAGGAGTCTTAAATGACGTCGGCCATGGGCGACGCGATTCAAGACATAATCTCATTAATTCCTACAATTAACATGTGTTTACGTTGATAGATAGTTTGATTAATTGCATGTTTAAAAACATACTTGAGGACGATGATTTCTACGTGATCGGATCGCACCGTGTTGCATTTTGTGCGATCGTGGACCTAGAGTGACAGTTGTTAGCGCTTAGGCACCCTGTGTCGGTGTGGGAGTGACACGACGTCGGTGTGGGAGTGGTGGGGTGACGCCTAGAGAGAGGGTCACCTAGTGTACTTCGAAGTATAGCTAGTACCGGTGTGGGAGTGGTACATTCGGAGTGTCACTCGTGCTGGGGGAAGCAAAACCACCTTGAGCCAGGTCAGGCCGGAGTAGCCAGTGTGCTATCTGAGGGGTTGCTGTTTGGTCTCAGCGGGTCGGTGTTTTCCACGTTCGGCCGTGTGACTTGTGTGTTAGCCGAGACGCTAGTTGTGGACTCTGTGGTAGTTTCAGAATCGTACATGTTACTGTTATAAATGCGTGTGTTTTATATCAAAATCTAGGAATTGAGTTATTGCTTTATTTAGTTAAATTACCTATATTTGTGTATTACACTTGTGGGTGTGTGAGTGGGTGGTGGGGATCGAAGGATCTCTACTGAGTCTTTTTCGATGAGACTCACCTCCTGCGATTTTCAGGTGAGGGTTCCAGGCTGGCGTAGCGAGGAGTGTGCTGCCTTGGGTTGCGCGCCAGCAGCCGCTGTTCCGGGGTATGCCCCAATGTAGTTGTTATTTCCTTTTTTGGCATGTACGCTTAATTATTTTTTTTTCAGTTGGAGTATGTAATTATTTGCTGAGTCGAGTCGAATTGTAATAATTTTAATTTCTGCACTTTCTTTACAATTCGATGTGATGTGGATGTTTAGCTTAGTTTATTATTTATTTCTCAGACTTATCGAGATCCTGGTTTGGCTTCAAATTTAATGATTCGGTACCCATTTAGTAATCGGATACTCGATTATAGGGTGGCGGATCGTTACATAGACCCCTTACTGGTTGAACAACCACCTGTCGCTACAGGTCTTCCCTTGCAATCAGAAGGGGGACAACAACCAACTGTCACCATAGGTCTTCCCTTCCGACCCGAAGGGTCACAACGACGAACTGTTACCACAGTTTTACGAGGGTGCCTCTATGATAAGGATGTATTATAATGATAAAACTAAATAAAAAATCAAGACAATAAAACTAGAGTGTGAAACACAGGTCTTGATCATGTTTGATGATATCCCAGGAGTTTTAGAGTCGCAGTAGATTGATGCTTCTAGCTCAAGATCTTACTTTCTTTCTCTTGTTATAGAAGGAAGTAGACCGAAGCTCAAGATTGACACTTTTTGCTCTTTTCTCTCTTCTTGGCCTTCTGTGAGCTACACTATGGATTATGCGTTGCGGCTCTCTTGCTCTTTCTATGTTCACTTTGTGTTCTAGCCTCTATTGTTCTGTATTGCTTTCTATTGTACTTCTTGTCTTAGAAGTATGATATTTATAGATGAATTTGAATTTTCAGCTTCCCTCCTTTTCCTATAAAGTCTCTTGCTTGAGTCTAACGCTAATCAGACTGAGTCTAATGTTAACCTGCTTCAGTCACGATACAACGTTAGCTTGTCTCGTCAGATGCTTGAAAGATAAATCTTTTGTCAGGTCAATTTAGCTGTATTTTCTTTGTTTCCTTTTCTTGCCCATGACGTTCTGTCAGTTCTCACATAATCCTGCCAACAAAGCTGAAAAGGGAAGATTCCATCTTGTACTATGACCAGTGGATAGGTGAGTCTAGAAAAAGTACAGTACTGACATGTATCCTATGACCATATCTTTTGTTTGAAGCTAGAAGATCAACAGTGTCACATGAAACTCTACTAAGAATTAATTACAGAGGTACAAGTGATATAATTTAATCTATTCTCAGAGTTTGAAATACGAGGCTTTGACATCAAATAAATAGTTAATTTATTCAAGGCAATCAAACATTAAAATAATGAAATTACTGCGAATAATCAAAGACTAGATTTGCGGTTAATCGCTAAAGAAATGTTGCTGTCAATTAATTGAGTGAAAGAGATGTTGCTTGACTTCAACTGAATATGCTTAATCAATTAAATTATCTAAAGCATAATCGAAGTACAGATATGTAAGTGATTGACAGATGACTGAACGATTAATCGATTAGAGAAGCAGAATAAGTGAGAGTGAAGTTCAATATGCTAACCGATGAATAGGATCTTGAATAGTTGATTGAAGAGCTGAGATAGATAATAGGTGTAAACTTATTCAAGTAATTGAATTCAAGAGTTCGTGCCAAGATTGATTCATGCTTTGGTCGATAATCGAATGCAGTATACTTATAGCAAATCGATCTCAAGGTTGAACAAGTAATCAATTACAAAACTGAACAAATGATCGTTTCAAGCTATAACACTGATAATCGATTTCAGGATTAGGTAAGTAATTGATGATGAAAACATGCAATCGATGCATGTAGATAATTCAAATAATCGGTAGACTTAATCGAACAACTGATGTCTTTAGATAATCGAGAAGGCTTAGTCAATCTGTCTTTTCTGTTGTAATCGATAACGCCATCAATTTTTTGAAGGTATTTTCTTTAATTGGTGGTGTTGGTGATTTCCATGATTTCTTCTTCAATCGATTAGCGATAGCGATTGTCGAAGTAACACCATAATTGATTAGCGATATGTAGGCGCTCAATACCTCTAATCGATCAGGTCTATAGGCTTAACCGGTTAGCAATAGAGATTACCTTAAGAAATAAATGTACTGTTAATTGATTATGAGTCTCAAGTATTTTAAAAGTCTAACATTGTTAATCATTTAGCGACAGAGGAGTTAATTGATTCCTCATATAGATTTTTGAAGTACTGAGAAGCAATTAAGTCTATGATTTGAACAATATTCTCATCAGCAGTTAATCGATCAGTTCCATGGCTTATCTTTATGTTAATCAATTACTATGTAATATCTGAGAACTTATATTACTTAGAATATGCATATATTCAAAATAAGTTTTCTCTTACACTAGTAGTGTGTTATTACTAAAAACATGTTATCTATTATATTCGAAGTGTGTCATCACCAAAATATGAAAGACTTAGGATATTTAGGGTAATCACAAGGAATGACTCAACAATCTCCCCCTTTTTTGTGATGACAAAACTTCTCCAGTTTTCTATAACTTTGAAAAACAGAAATAAGTAAACATGTTGTGATTCATACAATGAATGAATTTAGCAAATGTAGAGACAAGAGACAGCTAAATGCACACTCAAGACATGTCTCCCTCTTATCAGGATTATCAAGATTTGTCTCTCCCTTAACAAGATAATGATATGCATAAATCATATTGATAGATACTATTTTTCATCATAAATAGGAATGTATAGGAATGTTGGATATATGTCTCCTCCTTTTTGTCATCAATCAAAAAGGAAGGATAAGGAGGAGAAATAGATAAACATATAGATGGTGAAGAGTGTTGTATGATGGATACATATATCTCCCCTTGAATTTAAAGCTCCCCCTTAATGTATGCTTCCCCCGACTGATTTAGGGAACAAGAAAGATCTCCATTGAAAGATATATGCATTGCAAATTGTTCTAAGTAAAAAGGTTAAATACAACGAACAATGAGCAATAGAATCAGTGCACAGTCATTTTCATTTCTATTGAGGAGAGAGAGTACATCAGAGATTCAAGGTACAATAGAAATGAAGATGAATTATAGAAAAAAAATGCTTGTGCCTCCTTGTTCTTTTCAGTCCCTCTCTGATGGTTAGACTAGGGGAACTGAAAGGCATACAACTCCCATGGTAAGAGATTGTCAGTTGGAGCTGCTGCATAAAAGGTGTGTTACTGCCCTATTGTAGAGATCGTCGAAGGTGTTCACTTTGCGGACAGCAACACTCCTGCACGGTACGTGCAAGTGTGTAGCACTCACCCAACTCATCATCACATAATCGTGATGATGGTGGGTGTCTCCACCACCGTGCCCATTAGAGTGGGATACTAAGTCCCTCTAGAGGATGTCTGGATTGTTTGTAGAGGAAGGCTCTAGAGTTGGGGGGTGGAGAGTGTCTTGATGGTGTTTGGAGAAGTAATGACAAATGGAAGAGCTTCACTAGCTGTGGACGAGGTTTTCCATAGTTGACTTAGATAGATTTCATGTCCTCCTTTTCCTGTCTTCAACACAACACTACTCGGTCGACACTTGGAGACACAGATGGAGATCATAATTGTTTGAGGAAAAGTTTCAAGATGTAGAGATAATGGGGTCATTGCTGTGGATCTTGATACATTATGTCGTTCATAAAAGAGGAATGAGAAGAGAAGAGAGAATTCGTGGCTTGATCTCACTTGGGCTCCTTTCAACCTCAGAGAGGAGGGTTGTGGATGAACAGAGTTGAGCTCTAGTTCCCCTATTTATAGATTGAGGGTGTAAAAAAAGCACATGGTAATTTATAGTTTCAGAGAGTATGTCTATGTACAACTCTCTGATTTGTCAGGCTATTCACATAGTTTTTTAGAGATCATTAATTGACTCCTACACCTAAAAAAAAAAAGAGAATAGATAAATAGCTTGATTTCATTCGGAGTCCACTAGATTTTATAGAGTAAAGTAGGATAGATTTGTGACACACAAGACAGTTTTGGTTTTCTTTAGTGAGTTCCGATCAAAGGTAAGTCTTTGACTAGACATAGGTTTGGTTTTGACAGAGTGGATTTAAGAGTTAAGACAGTAGACATTGAGATTCACTTTCTTATCCTCCTTTTTGGGATATATATATTTGTTTTGTTTCAAAAGTTATGAAATGAGGTAGTTGATCTCTTAAGATAAAATGCACATTCCTAATTCCCTTCTAATAGATGTAGATCTATCTTCAAGTAGTAGTTTTGTAAAGATATCAGCTAACTGATGCAATATATCCATAAAACTAATACTAATATTACGATTAGCTACATGGTCTCTGATAAAGTGATGTCTAACCTCAATGTGCTTTGTCCTGGAGTGATGAATGGGATTCTTTGTAAGATTGATAGTGCTAGTGTTGTCACAGAACATGCGAATCCCTTCTAACTGACACCTATAGTCCTCCAGTTGATGGTTGATCAACCGCAGTTGTGTGCTGCAGCTTCTAGCCGCTATATATTGTGCTTCTACTGTGGATAACGCTATTAAGTTTTGCTTCTTTGAGGACTATGAGATCAAATACCCTGCAAGGAATTGGCAAGTGCCACTGGTACTTCTTCTACCTATTTTACATCTAGCATAGTCAACATCCGAATAGTCAAGTACATTAAGATTACAACCTTTAGGATATCATAGGCCTAGTTCACATGTATCAACTAAATATCTAAAGATTCTTTTTATGCAGATCAAATGAGATTTTTTGAGATCTGCTTGAAATCCAGCACACATGGAAATATTTGGTCTACTAGCAGTGAGGTAAAGTAATGACCCAATCATACCTCTATAGATTTTTTGATCTACCTTCTTACCATTTGGGTTTGCATCAAGTCTAGTCGAGGTGCTTATGGGTACTGACAATCTGTTTGCTTTGTCAATCCCAAACTTCTTCAATAGGTCTTTAGTATACTTTACTTGACAGAGGTGAGTTCTTTCCTTTATTTGATTTATTTGTAATTCTAGGAAGTAGCTCAGCTCTACCATCATGCTCATTTCAAATTCACCCAGCATGAGCTTCTCAAACTTCTTGCACAAATTTTCATTAGTAGCACCAAAGATAATAACATCAACATATATTTGAACAATTAATACACCATTTTCACTAGATTGAATAAACAAGGTGCTATCTACCTTTTCTCTAGTGAAATTATATTGAATAAGGAAGGCACTGAGCCTTTCATACCGAGCTCAGGGAGCTTGCTTTAATCCATACAATGTCTATGCAATTTAAATATATGATTTGAAAAGATATGTTCTTCAAATCCAGCAGGTTGTTCTACATATACTTCTTCTTTTATGACACCATTGAGAAAAGCACTCTTAATGTCCATTTGAAATAGTTTAATGTTAAGAGTTGAAGCATATGTAAGTAAAATTCTAATTTCCTCAAGTCTAGCAACTAGAGCATAGGTCTCATTAAAGTCTATGCCTTCTTCTTGGGTATAACCTTGAGTTAGCAGTCTAGTGTTGTTTCTAATTATCACGCCAAACTCATCCATTTTGTTCCTAAACTCCCATTTGGTCCCTATAAAGGATGATATAGAGTCTGGGTACAAGAGACCAGACTTGGTTTCTCTCGAATTGATTTAGTTCTTCCTACATGGCTAGTATCCAAGAGTGATCGGTCAGTGCTTCACTGACTGTCCTAGGCTCAATTTGGGAAACAAATGTGAGATAATCACAAGGAATGGTTTTACTTCTGGTTTTTACTCCCTGATATGGACTTCCAATAATATTCTTTTTGTGATGATCGTTATGGTACTTCCACTCCTTGGACAGATCTTCATGATCTTCCTCAATTTGCCGTAGATCCTCCAAGGGTGGTTCCTCCATAAGTGATTCCTTCTGAACTTGATTATCCAGGTTGATTTTGTCCATTTTCTTGGTTAGTTCACCATTATTATCATCATCATACCTTTCTCTTCCTTTGGAAGATGGATAAGTCTCATCAAATAAAACATGTACATTTTGTTCTACTACTAAAGTTCATTTTTTAAATACTCTATAACCATTAGGTTTAGATATATAACCTAAGAAAACTCCATCATCATATTTATCATCAAGCTTACCGAGATAGTCCTTCCCATGTTAAGAATGTAGTACTTACATCTAAATGGCTTGAGATGACTGATCTTTTGGCTTCTTTCCTTTGTACAGTTCATAGGGAGCCCTTTTAAGGATTAGTCTGATCATGACTTCGTTGATGATGTAGCAGCTTGTATTTATGGCCTCAGTGTAGAAGTACCTAGGTAGACTATACTCAGATAGCATAGTTATGGCCATATCTAGCAGTGTTATATTCTTCCTTTCAGCTATATTGTTTTGTTGAGGAGTTCTTAGGGCCGAGAAATTGTGCTGGATTCTATGCTCTTCGCAGAATTTTGTGAATTCTTTGTTCTTGAACTCCTCTCCATGATTGGATATGATTGCCAAAATGGTATACTTCTGATCCTTTTGTACAATTTTGTTAAACTTAAGGAATGCTTCAAATGTACCTGATTTCTTTTCCAAGAATGCCACCTAGGTGAATCTTGAATAGTTATCAATGATGACGAACCTGTAATTCTTCCCATCTAGCTCATTGGTTTAACAGGTCTATGTGTATCAATTCCAAAGGTCTTGATGTCGTCACAACTATTTTGGACTGGAATGAGGTCTTGGTTTGCTTCGTTTTGGACATGCAACACAAATACTTGGCTTCTTTATCTTCATCCTCGGTAGACCTTCAACCAGATCATGCTTAATGAGTTTCTGAATGACTCCAATACTTGCATGACCTAGCCGTCTATGCCAAAGATCCATTCCCTCTATGCTATTTGCAATAAGACACACATTCTTGTTTCTAAGTTCTTCCAAGTGAAGAACATATAGATTCTTATCCCTGTGAGCTCCGAAAACTACTTCTTCTCCTTTAGTGATTTTGCATTCGGTTGCCTCAAGCACAACTTTGTGACCTCGGTACATAGCTGGCTGATGCTGATCAAGTTGTGCTTTAAAACATCTACACATAGCACAACCTTAATTAAGCTTATTGATTTTATGACCACTGTGCCACTACCCATTACTTTTCCTTCGTGATTGTCCCCATAGGTGGCTGTACCACCTTTAGCTTGCATCATTTTGAACAAGGTCCAGTTCCTTGTCATGTGCCTAGAGCATCTACTATCCATGTATCACTTTGATGCTCCCAGGCTGTCCTGCATTCATTACTTGACAGATTTAGGTATCCAAACTTTGTTAGGTCCTTTGAGGTTAGTGGTATAAGAAGATCCTTTAGGCACCCAGACCCACTTCCTCATTTTACAAGTTTTGAAAGTGTGGTCTAGTCTGCCGCAATGTGAGCAGCAGTGTAGACGAGAAGCCTCTAGTTCTGTTTTCTTATAATTGAGACTTTTACGAATCTAGGGAAAGGATATTCATCTTGTGGTTTTATTTTTAAATGGGCCTTAGGAGGAACATTTCCTAGTCCATCTTTTCTATTATCAGCCCTAAGTCCCTTTAAGCAAAGATATAAAGATGTTTTGCCCCTCGTTAGCTTCTCAAGAGAGGATTTTAAATATTGATTCTCTTGGATTAGCTCATTCTCATCTGTTTTATCTTCATTAACCACCATATTTTTTTTATTTAATTTGTTTATTTCATCATGAAGTTCTCTGAGTTTTGAGTTATTTATTTTATTAGCCTCACAAAGATGTTGGTTTTCTGATTTTAATCTTGAGTTAGCCTGTTCTAATTCTGTGTATTCAGATTTTAGGGAACCACTTGAAACACTCAAATTTTCATGGTTTATTTTAAGTATCTTAAACTCTTTGGATAAGATTTTAAATTTTTGACAAAGTTCATCAAAGACTTCTTCTAAGGACATCTCCTTATCGGAATCAGAACAAGATTCAAAGTCAGAGTTAGATTTTACCCGATCCCTTTTTAGAGGGTGGTTGCTTGCCATGAGGGTGTTGCTTCTTCTTCCTCTGAGCTAGAAGCTTAAGAGTCTTCTTCAATATCCCATGTAGCTGCCATGACTTTCTTCTTGAAGTTCTTCTTGGTGTTCTTGGAAACTCTTTCTTTTTACTTCCTTTTTCTTGAGCCGTAGACAGTCAGCCCTCGTGTGTCCAGGCTAATTGCATTTGTAGTAGGCTGATTCCTGCCTCCTGAAGTTGTTGAGCTTCTTTTTGTGGTACCTCTGCCCTGAGGTGCCTTGCTTTTCTTCTTCGACATGATTTTGTGTAATAGGAGAGCTTCCTTTTCACTATGTACATCACTTTCACTATGTGACTACTTTCAGAGCATGGAAGACCTTTTTCTTTAATGAACTTTCATCCAATCTCTCTATATTTGATTTCATGGGCCATGAGTGACCCAACGAGCTTCTCAAGGCTCATACTACTGAGGTCATTTGCATCCTTAATAGCAATCACCTTGGGAGTCCACTGATTTGGGAGAGATCTAAGAATCTTTCGAACAAGATCCCCAGAGTTGTAGGTCTTGCCAAGCACAGCCAGGTCATTTATGATGTCTGTGAACCAGCTGTACATTTGTATGATTGTCTCTACTGCCTCCGTTTTGAACTTCTCATATTGTGAGACCAAGATGTCTATTCTAGTCTCTTTGACTTTATCTTTCCTTCGTATGTGAGTTCTAGCTTCTTCCACATTTCTTGGGTTGTCTTGCAGGCTGAAACTCTGTTGAACTCCTTCTTCCCGAGTGCATAGCATAAAATGCTCTTAGCCCTGTTATCCAAAGAAACAAGACGTCTTTTACTATCTGTTAGTATTAAGTGGCCTACAAGCCAATCAAATACTATGTATTGTTCAGTAATTGATTAAATTGGCTTAAATTCATTGTGTGTGTAATTCAACTTCTATTATCGTTTCACGATGAAGTCCACGGACATGTGCAATGGTCTTCGGATTATGATGAGATCATAACTATGAGACTGAAGGCTTGTAAACACATGTTCTTAATTATTCATAGTCGGAGGATATTTGAGAGGGACTTCATACATCCGATTATGCTAGTACAAGTTTCTTCATCTCATTTAATGAGGGTGACTGATCCTATAAGTCACTTGTGTGGAGACACTATGTTGGATCTGTTAGTTTTAGGTGGCCTACAAGCCAATCTAACAATGTAAATCTCGTTCATTTATTAATATAATGGCATAATATTCATTATGTGTAAATTACATTAATTCTCGTTTCATAATGAAGTCCGTGAATATGTGCTATAGTGATCAGATTATGATGAGATCATACTAATGAGACTGATCACTTAAACACACATATTCTTAATTGTTCATAGTCGGAGGATATCCGAGAAGGACATCGGATATCCGGTTAGACTAATACAGATTACTCCTGCTCATATGATGAGGGTGACTGATCTCATAAGTCACTTGTGTGGAGACACTAAGGCGAATCTGTAGGTGCTCATTGGAGAATGAGTTCACTGAACTGATCCGAATGAATCGCTGGATGGTATTGTACCTCACTGTCAACCAGCTTGATTTTATTGTCGCAGTTGCGTGGATGGTCCTTGGACCTGAGACACCAAGGACACCTTGGCGGTGGACTTCTGGGCTTTGACCTTGGTTTACGAATCTCCAGCCATGGGATTCTAATACGCCAAGAATTGGGTACAACGGAATACCGTCGAAGGGAATTATGTGTCAATAAGGAATCATTCGCTCTCGGTACTTAGAGAGAGAATACTCTAGGAAGGATGCGCGAAAGTTCCTGGCCAGGGCGGACGATAATATCGGGAAAAGAGTTTTCCGATATTCATCAGCGGCATCCAATCCAAGTGAGTCGACCGGTTAGGGTTTGACAGCTCACCATACCCTGAGTTGACTCGAGAGCATTATACGAATGAATGATTATATCCACCCGGTAACTGTCGGCAGAAAGGTTCCAAGAGTGGGTTACTTAACCCCAAATACCTTCCGGATTCACGCGGTGTTGCTTGGCACCCATCGTGATCGGAGGCCCGGTCGAATTCGATGTGCGACATCAATTCGATTGATTAATTGATTAATAAAGGGTTATTAATTAATTAATAAAGCCAGTGAGGAGTCACTGGGCTTGTTGGGCCATTAACTGGACTGGTACTTGGGCCTAGAGGGTCACACGCAAATGATTCTCAAGGCGATGGATAAATAAGTGGGTTTTATATAAACCGGGGGTTTTTATGAAAAACCGCGCGGTTAGTATAAAACATAGCGAACGGGCTGAGCAGGCCAGGCTGCTGCTAACCCTAGCCGCCCCTCCTCAGTTTCTGTCCTTCTCTGGCGTCCAGGCAGATCCAGATCTGCTCCGCCGCTTCTCCGAATCCCGTTTGACGGTAAATCGTCCGCGCGTTGCGGCGATCATTGCGGCGACCGGCGGAGGCTTCGTGGGCTGCGAAGAACGAGGAACTCGAGGATATCCGTCGCGGGGAGGATCGCGTGGACTTCGCTAGAGGCTGGGCGTTTGCGCGGCTTGCGGTGTCACACCGACGGAACCGAACGGCTGCGGATTCGAATCCGCACACGGTGAGAACTTCGATAATTCGATTGTCGTATTTTAGATTTCGAAACGGGAACGGATCGCTGTAAATATTTTTTAGTTTCCGCTGCGTGAGCGATCCGAAGAAACCCGAGAAAACCCAACAAGATCTGTAGGTGCTCATTGGTGAATGAGTTCACTGAACTGATCCGACTTTGAATCGCTGGATGATATCTACCTAATTGTTAACCAGCTTGATTCTCAGTTATGGTTGCATGGTTGGTCCTTGGACCTAAGACATAGAGGATACCTTGTTGGTAGATTTCTAAGCTTTGACCTTGACTAACGAATCCCTAACCATGGGATATCAATAAGTTAAGTGATCGGGCTTAGGGGGTACCCTCGAAGGTAATTGTGTGTTCAATAAGGGATTATCCGCTCTCGGTAAAAGGAGAGAGAATGATCCAGAAATGATGCACTTAAGTCCCTGAACAGGGCAGACACTATATCAGATAAGGAGTTATCTGATATAGTTTAGTGGCATCCGATTCAAGTGAATAGGCCGACTAGGGTTTAACAGTTCACCATTCCCTAGGTCAATTCGGGAACATTGTACGGATGAAGGATTATATCCACGCAGTAACCGATGACGAAAATATTCCATTAATGGGTTGTCGAACCCCAATGCCTTCTAGATTCACGCAGTGTTGCTTGGCGTCCAATGTGATCAGAAGTGCGTCCGAATTTAATGTGGGACATTAAATTCGGCTGATTAATTAATATATAGATATTAATTAATTTAATGAGTCAGTAAAGAGTTACTGAGCTTAATGGGTCATTTAACTGGACTGGAATTTTGGTCTAGAGGGTCACACGCTAAAGGTCTTCAGTCAACGGGTTATTTAATGGGTTTTATATTAAGTGCGTATTTTTATGAAAAACTGCAAAACCACTTAATATAAAAGTACGACTACTAGGTCAGAGGCTAGGCACTTTGACCTGTAGCAGCCCCCCCTCCCTCTCTCCTCTCTCTCTTTGGCCACCCCCCTCAGAGGGCGCCCCATGTCGTCTTTGCATGTCGTGGAGGATTATGCGAAGTCAGTCGAGATCCGCAGATGCCGAACTGAGCGAGGAAGCGCATACGATCTGTCGAGAGGAAGATCGTGTGGATAACGCTATAGGCCGGACACCTATGCGGCTTGCGGCATCGCACTGACGGACCCACATGCACGCAGATTCGAATCCGCGTAATGTGAAATTCATTTCACTTTTGAGTCTTTCTCGTTGTTCGAAACAGCATGGAATCCGATAATTTTCTCTCCCGCTGCGTTCCCGATCTCGACACAAGATCCTTACAGTGGTATCAGAGCCAGGTTCCACTGTGTTCTTTGTCATTTCAATATTCGAATTTAATTTTTCTTGTAATATTCCATGCAAGTAGTTCAATTTTGTTGCAAGAACTATGTTCATTGGATGAACACAAATAATTAAGTTATTTTTATTATGCAAAATCAAAAAAAATTATGGGGGTTTTCGTGTTCTTCGTGGGATGAAGAACGACGGGTTTGCGGCTTTGGTGTTCTTGGTGCGACCAGGGATCTTGCCGGCCACCGCCGGCATCGTTGTTGGCGCCGACGTGTGCTGTCCGGCCATCGGGCTTCTTCTTCTTCGGCTACCGTACATAGAAAGGGGCAAAAAGGAGGGGCCCCGACGTTGTTGGGGGTGACATTGGCGGCCAGACGGCAACGGGCACCACCGTCAGGGTGCCCAGCGACGGACCAGCAAGTAGGTGAGTCTAAAAAAGGTATAGTTTTGATAGATATTTTTCAGACATAATCTTTTGTTTGATGGTGAAAGTTCAACAGTGTCATGTGAAACTCTACGATAATTAATTACAGATGTACGAGGAATATAATTTTAATCTTTTTTAGTATATTTTTAAATGCGAGGCTGGACACTAAATAAATATTCAATTTTACTCATAGCAATTCAAACAAAAGTAATAATAAATTTACTGCGAGTGATTGATGATTAAAAGAACAACTTGATCGCAGTCAAAAGACTCATTATAGACCAGACATAATCGTTTTGTTATCCAGCGTATAGTTGAAGCACAAGCATGTAAGTAATCTATAAATAACTAAATGATAATTGATTAGAGAAACAAACTAATCAAGAGCTAACTTCATTATGCTAATCAATTATCAGTATCTTTGAATGAATAATAAAAGTACTAAAATTGTTCAGATAATCGATTCAAAGACTTCATGCTATAATTGATTGATGGTTTGTTTTGTAATCGATTCTAGACAAAGAATAGTCACATATACTTTACAATCGATTTCAAGACTAGGTACGTAATCGAAGAAAACATGTGGTCAATTTACATAATCGATAGAGCTTAATCGATCTGTCACTTTAACTGTAATGGATACCTTAATCGATTTTTCTTTGTGTGCGTTTGATTATATGATTGATTAGCAAAATCAATTATTAAAGGTGAGTCTTTATCCATTAGCGACATCAATTTGGCAAAGCAACGCTTTAATCGATTAGCGATATCGATTTGACAAAACAACATTTTAATTGATTAGCGATATCGATTTTGTAAAGTAGCTCTATAATCGACTAGCGGTATATGATCGCTTGGTATTTCTAATCGATCAGATTTATAGGCTTGATCGATTAGCGATGAGAAGATGCTAATCAATTGTGAGAGTTAAACAATTTGAAAAACAAACATTGTTAACAATTCAGCGATAAAGGACTTAATTGATTTACTGAATAAATGAGATGATTTAGTCTATGAATTGAACAATGTTCTTCATCAAACAAGAACTGAAGGATGACCCAAATACGATAAGTCCTAGGATCCACGGGCACAAAGGCAAGGGGGGCCCTACATGGAAGGAAGGGTTGCTGTAAGGACTAAAGAATAGGCTCTAGGGAGAAGATAGGGCGAGGTTGAAGACGCTCCCCAGAGGGGCGAGGAAGACAGAACTGTTAATAGGAAGTAAAAGTGATTCTTTTACTGTGAAGGTATGCATGTGACTCCTTCAGTGGAAAGAGTACAGATATAGATATTTACATTAGGGATGCAAATGGTTGGATTTGGGTGCGAATCTGTTTAGAAAGACTATCCCCTAATTATCCTATAACTAACAATCGATCGAATGATTAGATCCTTAGTGTAGCATATAAATCCAGTCATCAAAAGATTCTATCTGCTACCATGTTTGCGATTTGTCGGTTTAGAAAGACTATCCATTAATTGACGTTTAAACTAATGATAAGTAGACTAATCAGATATAGCACTTGCATCCCTAATTTACGCCAATTCAATTCTTGGGATTGTTTCAGGCAGCCGCATTAACTTCATCTTCCTTGGACATTTATTTTGGGTTTTGAGGTTCCAATATGAAGGGAATTTTCTTTCTATAGATTCCACCACCTAGGTAGAATATTATCCGTGTTTAACGCATTAATCATCTCGGCTTTATTGGACGGCAGCGTCAGAGATCTAATTTTTTCCCTTTTTTTAAAAAAATAAGGGTAGGAGGCAATCTTAGGAGCCCCGTTGGACAATTTTGTTTTTCTTTTGAAAAGAAAGAAATTACACCTTCCCGTATGATCCAACGAACTAAAATTCCATGAAGCGAAGAAGTACGATCCCACGCTCCATGCAATGCCGTGCAATACTGCGTGCAGCAGGTATTACTCTTTACCCTAAATGAGGATATTATCTGATTTTTTTGAGCGTCCTGTTCAACTACCCCTAACAAGTTGTCAGAGCAATACACGTGATGCAGCTAAAGAAATAATCTTTTTTTAAATGTTTTTGTGATCAGTTCTATCAAAGTTTGACATGTACGTACAACTAAATCTTTAATTGGACAGCTCAAAAATTTCTAAAGAATCAAAAATTGAAATCTAATGGATAATGGAAAACTCCTTTAATAGGCTGAACCTAAAGAAATAGAGCTTGATTTTATATTTTATAGAACTTTTTGCATTGTCCGATAAAAAAAAAAAGAATTATGTGGACATGTTAATAGGATAAGGGCGATAATTTTCTTTTCAAAAATTTCTATTAGTTGTCTTTTAAGGTGGCACTCTATGTATTGCAACAAAACTTGTCGCACTGCATCATCCGATGTAGTAAGTATTAACCATCTAATTTAAGATCCGATGGTAATTGGGTGGCCCCTCAAAATAATATATTTTTTCTTTTAAAAAATAGAAAAAAATTAGACGGCTCAGCTACCGTTCAATCAACGTCATCAAACTGTTGTGCTGCGAGAATAAAACCGTGCATTACAGTAAGCATTTTGTCGTGACCCTCGGCCAACGTAACATAAATTAGCAATTTTTTCAAAAGAATCTCTATTAAATCAGATGTTTTCATCTCGGATATGTTTTCCCGAATTAAATCTAACTTTTTTCAAAAAATCGTATCATATGCAATTAAATTGAAACTTTGCGATTTAAATTGGGTTATTGAAAAAGTCGGCAGATTTTGTAGGGGGTGACGCACAAAATTTCCAGCGTTAACTCCGCAAGCGCAGGGCCAGAGGACGCACTTTCCCAGTCACCATTCGTCCCCGCGGCCTCAACCCGCTCTTGTCCCCCACCTGCCTCTCTAGGATTTGCTCGTCACTTGCAGACTGTGACGGCATAGCATCTCCGTCGATTACCGACATCCTCAACCCCCTTATGGTTGAGAGGATGCAAAGGACATCCTAACAGTAAGAGTTCTCCCTCCCACCCCGCTCTCTGAAATCTAGATATCCCTCAAACCCATCCTCCCGAGCTCCATCAAATATTAGATAACCACAGGGCATCGGGTCTGATCTGATCAGGTTGTGCAGTCCGTCATCTTGTGGGGGCCTGGGCTGTCATCCTTGTTCTTCTTGCCTACAACTCTAGTCTCACTGATAGTTGTCAAGGCGCCGCTTAGGCGTACACCTAAGTGGCGCCTAGGCGCATAGGCGCCAGAACTGTAGCTAGGTGTCTGGGTGCCTTTCATGGGCCCATGAAAGGCAGCCTAGGCGCCCGCTTAGGCGGCCCAGGCGGCCCACTCAGGATGCCTAGCCACCTTGTCCCGGTTCAGCCCATTAAACCAGCCCATTTTCTCCGGTGCCCGTTAACCGCCCGTAACTTAAACCCGTTTACCCGCGTTCACCCGCCCGTCTGTTAACCTCTAAAACAGCTCATGCCCGAGTCTCGACCCTCGACAACGCCCGTCCCCTTCCTCCCTCACCCCTGATATGTGAGAGAGCAGCGAGCTAGGGTTCGCGGTGTTCGCCCCCCTCTGGTCTAGCCACTGTCGACACCGTCGACTGCCACCGTCAATCAACACCTGCCGATGCCAACGACGCTGAGCTGAAGCCTACCGCCATCAGCCATCCTCCTTCGTCCCCCTCCGCCGTCGATCAACGCCATTCTCCTTCGCCTCCCTCCGCGGCCGAGCTGAAGCTGCCGCAGCATCCTCCGGTGAGTCCTCTCGGCTCTCTCTCTCTCTCACTCTCTCTCACACACGGATAGGGCCGAAGCCCTCTCTGTCTCACGCACACTGTCCCTTCCCTCTCTCTCGATGTGGTCTCTCTCTCTTACAGTGCACGCTGCACACAGGGACGAAGTCCTCTGTCACACACTCCACTCTCTCACTCACACTGTCACACACACCACTCTCTCTCTGTCACACACACAGTCCACACTCCTCTCTCTCTCTCTCTCTGTGTCACACGACACACGTACACAGTGCACTCTTTGTCTCACAGACTCACACACACGCCCCACTCTCTCTCTCTCTAACACACACACAGTCGCACATTAATAATAATATATTTCATATATGTTTTAATAAGACGCCTAAATCGCCGCTTAAGCAACCGCCTTAGCTCCTGAGCGTTTAGGCTCTCCGAGAATGCCTTAGGTCACCTTGGCGCCTTGACAACTATGGTCTCACTCACCCCTCACCGTCACCAATTTCTCCAAGTCCAAGCCTCCAAGTCCAAGACGTTGGGTTTGTTGGCTGCTTGCTGGCTACTTCTTATATCTCACTTTGAAATTCGAACGGTAACGTGAATACGTGAAGATATATGATCTATTTTTAGTTTTTGAATTGTGAAATGATGAGTCTTTTGTAATCTTAACTTTATTCAAAATTCAAAACAAGTAACACGTTATTTGTTAGTTTCCAAATTGTTGTGTTGATAATATTTGGTCAATCTTTCTCGAGTTATATTATCTTTTGACATTTTTTTAATATTTATATATTGATATAATTAGCAAAAAAATATAAGATTCATTCCCCATTTTTTCGTGAATAATTACCATTTTTTGCCGACTTAAGATTTTTTTTCCTCAGGTCAATATTTTGTGGAATTCCGACTTGGTTACATTGGTTGAGGCATCCATCTAAGAATGGTGTCCACCAGATTGCCCACACCCTTCTATGGATGGCAGTACCAGTACCGGTACACTGGTGGTACGCATATAAAATGATTAGAAAAATCAGATAAAATTCAGAAAAATCCAAAGAAAAAAATAGAAAAAATGAAGAAAAATATAAAAAAATTAATTAGATATATGTTGAGTATGAGAGGGCACCTGGTTGGCAGCCCCTTCTCACAGATTTGTTTCTATGAGAGGGGAGTTCACGGGTACCGGTTCGGTACCGACTTGATACAGTACTTTAAAAAATAATAATAATAATAATAATCGGTACCGGCCATGGATGGCAGTATCGGTACTACTATCCATATTAACATGCCCACATAATTCATTTTTTTTATTGGACGATGCAAAAAGTTCCATAAAGTATAAAGTCAAGCACTATTTCTTTAATTTGGACATGTTAAGATGTTATGGACGATAATTTTTTTTTCCAAATTTTCTTTTAATTGTCTTTTAACGTGGCTCTATCTATCGCAGAAAAACTTGTAGCACTGCATGCATCCGATGCAGTAAGTTTTAACCATCTAATTTAAGATCAGATGGTTATTGGGTGGCCCCTCAAAGTAATATTTTTTTCTTTTAAAAAATAGAAAAAAATTAGACGACTCAGCGACCGTTCAATCAACGTCATCAAACTGTTGTGCTGCAAGAATAAAATCGTGCATTGCAGCAAGTATTTTGTCGTGACCCTCGAGTTAAGGCTAGTGGAACATAAATTAGCAATTTTTTCAAAAAAATCGCTATTAAATCAGATGTTTTCATCTCAGATATGTTTTCTCGAATTAAATCCAACTTTTTTCAACAAATCGTACCATACGCGATTAAATCGAAACTTTGCGATTTAAATTGGGTTATTGAAAAAGTCGACAGACTTTGTAGGGGGTGGCGCACAAAATTCCCTGCGTTAACTCGACACGCGTAGGGCCAGGGGATGCACTTTCCCAATGACCCTTCGGTTAGGCCCCGCGGCCTCAGCCCGCTCTTGTCCCCCACCTGCCTCTCTAGGATTTGCTCGTCACCTGCGGATTGCGACGGCGTAGCATCTTCGTCGATCACCGGCATCCTCAGCCCCCTTATGGTCGGCCCACTGGAGATGATGCAAAGGACATCCTAACGGTAAGAGTTATCCCTCCCACCCCGCTCTCTGAAATATGGATATCCCTCAAACCCATCCCCCAGAGCTCCACCAAATATTAGATATCCACAGGGCATCGGGTTTGATCTGATCAGGTTGTGCAGTCCTTCATCTTGTGGAGGGCCTGGCAGCGTCATCCACATTCTTCTTGCCTGCAACTCTAGTCTCACTCACCCCTCACCGTCACCAATTTCTCCAAGTCCAAGCCTCTATATCCAAGATGTTGGGTTTGCTGGCTGCTTGCTGGCCACTTCTTATATCTCACTTTGATGTTCGAATGGTAACGTGAATACGTGAAGATATATGATCTACTTTTAGTTTTTGAATGGGGAAATGATGAGCCTTTTGTAATCTTAACTTTATTCAAAATTCAAAACAAGTAACATGTTATTTGTTAGTTTCCAAATTGTTGTGTTGATAATATTTGGTCAATCTTTCTCGAGTTATATTATCTTTTGACATTTTTTTTAATATTTATAAATTGATATAATTAGTAAAAAATGAAAGATTCATTCCCCATTTTTTCGTGAATAATTACCATCTTTTGCCGACTTAAGATTTTTTTCCTAAAGTTGATATTTTGCGGAATTCTGACTTGGTTATATTGGTTGAGGTATCCATCTAAGGATGGGTCCACCAGATTGCCCACACCCTTCTATGAATGGCTGTACCGGTACTGGTACCGTGCCGACCGGTACGCATATAAAATGGTTAGAAAAATCAGAAAAAATTCAGAAAAAATCAGAAAAAATAAAAAAAAATGTAAAAAATTAATTAGATATGTATTGAGTATGAGAGGGCACCTGGTTCTCAGTCCTCCTCTCACATATATGTTTCTGTGAGAGGGGAGTTCACGGGTACCGGTTCGGTACCAGCTCGGTACAATTTTTTTTTTTTTTTTAAAAAAATCGGTGCCGACCATGGATAGGAGTATCGGTACTACCATCCATATTAACATGTCCACATAATTCATTTTTTTTATCGGACGATGCAAAAAGTTCTATAAAATAAAAAGTCAAGCTCTATTTCTTTAATTTGGACATGTTAATAAGATATGGACGATAATTTTTTTTTCAAAATTTTCTTTTAATTGTCTTTTAACGTGGCACTCTATCTATCGCCGCAAAACTTATCGCACTGCATGAATCCGCTGCAGTAAGTGTTAACCACCTAATTTAAGATCCAATGGTAATTGGGTGGCCCCTCAAAGTAATATTTTTTCCTTTTAAAAAATAGAAAAAAATTAGATGGCTCAGCGACCGTTCAATCAACGTCATCAAACTGTTGTGCTGGGAGAATAAAACCGTGCATTGCAGCAAGCATTTTGTCGTGACCCTCGAGTTAAGGCTAGTGGAACATAAATTAGCAATTTTTTCAAATAAATCGCTATTAAATCAGATGTTTTCGTCTCGGACATGTTTTCCTGAATTAAATCAAACTTTTTCAAAAAATCGTATCATACGTGATTAAATAGAAACTTTGCGATTTAAATTGGGTTATTCAAAAAGTTGATGGATTTTGTAGGAGGTGGCGCACAAAATTCCCTGTGTCAACTCTGTACGCGCAGGGCCAGGGGACGCACTATCCTAGTCACCCTTCGGTTAGGCCCCACGACCTCAGCCCGCTCTTATCCCCTACCTGTCTCTCTAGGATTTGTTCGTCATGTGGACTGCGACGGCGTGGCATCTTCGTCGATCATTGGCATCCTCAACCCCCTTATGGTCGGCCCACTAGAAAGGATGCAAAGGACATCCTAATGGTAAGAGTTCTCCCTCCCACCCCGCTCTCTGAAATTTAGATATCCCTCAAACCCATCCCCCCGAGCTCCCCCAAATATTAGATAACCACAGGCATCGGGTCTGATCTGATCAGGTTGTGTAGTCCTTCATCTTGTTGGGGGCCTGGGCAACATCATCCACATTCTTCTTGCTTGCAACTTTAGTCTCACTCACCCCTCACCGTTACCAATTTCTCCAAGTTCAAGACTCCAAGTCCAAGATGCTGGGTTTGTTGGCTGCCTGCTGGCCACTTCTTATATCTCACTTCGAAGTTTGAAGGGTAACGTGAATACGTGATGATATATGATCTATTTTTAGTTTTTGAATTGTGAAATGATGAGCCTTTTGTAATTTTAACTTTATTCAAAATTCAAAACAAGTAACACGTTATTTGTTAGTTTCTAAATTGCTGTGTTGATAATATTTGGTCAATCTTTCTCGAGTTATATTCTCTTTTGACATTTTTTAAATATTTATATATTGATATAATTAGTAAAAAATAAAGATTCATTCCCCATTTTTTCGTGAATAATTACCATCTTTTGCCGACTTAAGTTTTTTTTCCTCAGGTCGATATTTTGCGGAATTTCGACTTGGTTACATTGGTTGAGGCATCCATCTAAGGATGGTGTCCACCAGATTGTCCACACCCTTCTATGGATGGCAGTACTGGTATCGGCCGTTCCGGCCGGAACGCATATAAAATGGTTAGAAAAATTTAGAAAAAACGGATAAAATTCAGAAAAAAACAGAAAAAATCAACAAGAATGTAAAAAATTAATTAGATATGTATTGAGTATGAGAGGGCACCTAGTTGGCAGCCCCCTCTTATAGTTCTGTTTATGTGAGAGGGGAGTTCACGGGTACCGGTTCGGTATCGGCTTGGTACAATTTTTTTTTTTTTTTTTTAATCGGTACCAGCCATGGATGGCAGTATCGGTACCACCATCCATATTAACATGACCATATAATTCATTTTTTTTATCGAACGATGCAAAAAGTTCTATAAAATAAAAAGTCAAGCTCTATTTCTTTAATTTGGACATGTTAATATGATATGGACGATAATTTTTTTTTCAAAATTTTCTTTTAATTGTCTTTTAACGTGGCACTTTATCTATCGCCGCAAAACTTGTCGCACCACATGAATTCGATGCAGTAAGTGTTAACCACCTAATTTAAGATCCAATAGTAATTGGGTGGCCCCTCAAAGTAATATTTTTTCCTTTTAAAAAATAGAAAAAATTAGACGGCTCAGCGACCGTTCAATCAACGTCATCAAACTGTTGTGCTGGGAGAATAAAACCGTGCATTGCAGCAAGCATTTTGTCGTGACCCTCGAGTTAAGGCTAGTGCAACATAAATTAGCAATTTTTTCAAATAAATCGCTATTAAATCAGATGTTTTCATCTCGGATATGTTTTCTGGAATTAAATCCAACTTTTTTCAACAAATCATACCATACGCGATTAAATTGAAACTTTGCGATTTAAGTTGGGTTATTGAAAAAGTCGGCAGACTTTGTAGGAGGTGGCGCACAAAATTCCCTGCGTTAACTCGACACGCGCAGGGCCAGGGGACGCACTATTCTAGTCACCCTTCGGTTAGGCCCTGCTGCCTCAGCCCGCTCGTCCCCCACCTGCCTCTCTAGGATTTGCTTGTCACCTACAGACTGCGACGGCGTGGCATCTCCGGCGATCACCGGCATCCTCAACTTCCTTATGGTCGGCCCACCGGAGAGGATGCAAAGGACATCCTAACAGTAAGAGTTCTCCCTCCCACCCCGCTCTTTGAAATCTGGATATCCCTCAAACCCATCCTCCATAGGGCATCGGGTCTGATCTGATCAGGTTGTGCAGTCCTTCATCTTGTTGGGGGCCTGGGCAGTGTCATCCACGTTCTTCTTGCCTACAACTCTAGTCTCACTCATCCCTCACCGTCCCCACTTTCTCCAAGTCCAAGATGCCGGGTTTGCTGGCGGCTTACTGGCCACTTTTTATATCTCACGTTGAAGTTTGAAGGATAACATGAATACGTGATGATATATCATCTATTTTTAATTTTTGAAGTGTGAAATGATGAGCCTTTTGTAATCTTAACTTTATTCAAAATTCAAAACAAGTAACATGTTATTTGTTAGTTTCCAAATTGCTGTGTTGATAATATTTGGTCAATCTTTCCCGAGTTATATTGTCTGTTGACATTTTTTTAATATTTATATATTGATATAAATAGTAAAAAAAAAAAGATTCATTCCCCATTTTTTCGTGAATAATGACCATTTCTTGCCGGCTTAAGATTTTTTTATTGAGGTCGATATTTTAGGGAATTTCGACTTGGTTACATTAGTTGAGGCATTCATAAGGATGGTGTCCACCAAATTGACACCACCCTTCTATGGATGGCAGTA
The DNA here is from genome assembly GCA_030544215.1 of Zantedeschia hybrid cultivar. Lineage (NCBI taxonomy): Eukaryota > Viridiplantae > Streptophyta > Magnoliopsida > Alismatales > Araceae > Zantedeschia > Zantedeschia hybrid cultivar. The sequence goes on along the minus strand of JARZZO010000011.1, from coordinate 38,619,884 downwards.
CCGATATCAAGACCAGTATCGGTGGGTGCCGGTACCGATATGTATCGGTACCGGTATCGGCTGTACCAGTCAGTACGCATATAAAATGGTTAGAAAAATTTAAAAAAATCAGATAAAAATCAGAAAAATTCAGAAAAATAAAAAAAAAATATAAAAATTTAATTAGATATGTGTTGAGTGTGAGAGGGCACCTGGTTGGCAGCCCCCTCTCACATATCTGTTTCTGTGAGAGGGAAGTGTGAGCTTCACGGGTATCGGTTCGGTACCGGCCCGGTTTCGGGCGTACCGGTCGGTACTAGCCGGTACGTCCAAAACCGGGTTGGTAACGAACCGATACATGTTTTTTTTTTAATTTTTAAACGGTACCTGCTATGGATGGCAGTACCGGTATCGTTGCCGGCTGGTACTGCCAACCATGCACCCATCTCTATGAACCGAAAACCTAGCTAGCATCTGTTCGACCCGCTACCACATTTGCCATTATTGCCATCTTCTGATTCTTCTCCTCTCACTGGTGGCCTGTGATCCCCATTGCTAGGTCAGGTGGGCACCGGCAGCACCACAATACTTTGTTCGAGCACAACCTTCAGAAGTATGCTAGTTATTTCACAGAAATCCTATTCTCAAAGACATTGCCGGTCTATAGAACTCAGAGAATTAGCTAGGCCAGTGTAACATAAATTAGCAATTTTTTTAAAAAAATCGTTATTAAATCAGATGTTTTCGTCTCGGATATGTTTCTATGAATTAAATCCAACTTTTTTCAAAAAATTGTATCATACGTGAATCGCAACTTTGCGATTTAAATTGGGTTATTGAAAAAGACAGCAGATTTTGTAGGGGGTGGTGCACAAAATTCCCTGTGTTAACTTTGCATGCGCAGGGCCAGGGGATGCACTTTCCCTGTCACCCTTCGGTTCGGCCCTGCGGCCTCATCCCGCTCTTGTCCCGCACTTGCCTCCCTAGGATTTGCTCGTCACCTGCGGACTTGGACGGCGTGGCATCTCGGTCGATCACCAGCATCCTCAGCCTCGTTATGGTCGGCCCACTGGAGAGGATGCAAAGGACGTCCTAACGATACGAGTTCTCCCTCCCACCCCGCTCTCTGAAATCTGGATATCCCTTAAACCCATCCTCCCGAGCTCCACCAAATATTAGATAACCACAGGGCATCGGGTCTGATCTAATCAAGTTGTGCAGTTTTTCATCTTGTTGGGGGCCTGGGCAGCGTCATCCACGTTCTTCTTGCCTGCAACTTTAGTCTCACTCACCCCTCACCATCACCAATTTCTCCAAGTCCAAGCCTCCAAGTCCAAGATGTTGGGTTTGCTGGTTGCTTGTTGGTCACTTCTTATATCTCACTTGAAGTTTGAAGGGTAACGTGAATACGTGATGATATATGATCTATTTTTAGTTTTTGAAGTGTGAAATGATGAGCCTTTTGTAATCTTAACTTTATTCAAAATTCAAAACAAGTAACACATTATTTGTTAGTTTCCAAATTGCTATGTTGATAATATTTGGTCAATCTTTCTCAAGTTATATTGTCTGTTGACATTTTTTTAATATTTATATATTGATATAATTAGTGAAAAATAAAGGATTCATTCCCCATTTTTTCGTGAATAATTGCCATTTTTTGCCGACCTAAGATTTTTTTCCTGAGGTCGATATTTTGGGGAATTCCTACTTGGTTACATTGGTTGAGGAATTCATCCAAGGATGGTGTCCACTAGATTGCCCCCACCCTTCCATGGATTGCAGTACCATTATCGATGGGTATCGGTGTAGATACGTACCGGTACCGGCCGGTATGTATATAAAATGGCAAGAAAAATTTAAAAAAATAAGATAAAATTCATAAAAATTTAGAAAAATAGAAACAACTAAAAAAAATGTAAAAAATTAATTAGATATGTGTTGAGTGTGAGAGGGCACCTGGTTGACAGTCCCTCTCTCACATATCTGTTTATGTGAGAGGGGAGTGTGAAACGCGTCTTTCACGATTACTGTATTGACCCGGTACAATAATTTTTTTTAAAAAAACTTTTTAACTAGTACCGGCCATAGATGGCAGTACCGGTACGGTTGCCGGCCGATACTACGAACCATGAACCATTCTCTATGAACTGAAAACCTAGCTAGCATCCGTTCGACCCACTACCACATTTGCCATCTTCTGATTCTTCTCTCACTGGTGGCCTGTGATCCCCATTGCCAGGTCAGGTAGGCACCGCAGCACCACAATACTTTGTTGGAACACAACCTTCAGAATTATGCTGGTTATTTCACAAAAATCCTATTATCAAAGACATTGTCGGTCTACAAAACTTGGAGAGCTAGCTAGGCCAGTGTAACATAAATTTGCATTTTTTTCAAAAAAATTGCTATTAAATCAGATGTTTTCGTCTCGGATTTGTTTTTCTGAATTAAATCCAACTTTTTTCAAAAAATTGCATCATATGTGAATCGAAACTTTGCAATTTAAATTGGGTTATTGAAAAAGACGGCAAATTTTGTAGGGGGTGGCGCACAAAATTCCCTGCGTTAACTCTGCACGCGCAGGGCCAGGGGACGCACTTTTCCAATCACCCTTCGGTTCGGCCCCGCGGCCTCATCCCGCTCTTGTCCCCCACTTGCCTCCCTAGGATTTGCTTGTCACCTGTGGACTGCGATGGCGTGGCATCTCCGTTGATCGCCGGCATCCTCAACCTCGTTATGGTCGGCCCACTGGAGAGGATGCAAAGGACGTCCTAACGGTACGAGTTCTCCCTCCCACCCCGCTCTCTGAAATCTGGATATCCCTCAAACCCATCCTCCCGAGCTCCACCAAATATTAGATAACCACAGGGCATCGGGTCTAATCTAATCAAGTTGTGCAGTCCTTCATCTTGTTGGGGCAGCAGCGTCATCCAAGTTCTTCTTGCCTGCAACTCTAGTCTTACTCACCCCTCACCGTCACCAATTTCTCCAAGTCCAAGCCTCCAAGTCCAAGATGTTGGGTTTGCTGGCTGCTTGCTGGCCACTTCTTATATCTCACTTGAAGTTTGAAGGGTAACGTGAATACGTGATGATATATGATCTATTTTTAGTTTTTGAAGTGTGAAATGATGAGCCTTTTGTAATCTTAACTTTATTCCAAATTGCTGTGTTGATAATATTTGGTCAATCTTTCTCGAGTTATATTGTCTTTTAACGTTTTTTTAATATTTATGTATTGATATAATTAGTAAAAAAATAAAAGATTCATTCCCCATTTTTTCGTGAATAATTTCCTTCTTTTGTCGACTTAAGATTTTTGTCCTAAGGTTGATATTTTGGGAAATTTCGACTTGGTTACATTGGTTGAGGCATCCATCCATGGATGGTGTCCACCATATTGCCCCCACCCTTTTAAGGAAGGCAGTACCGGTACCGGTGCCGATAACTGTGGGTACCAGTACCGGTACCAACTATACTGGCCGGTACGCATATAAAATGGCTAGAAAAATTTAGAAAAATAAGATAAAATTCAGAAAAAATATAAAAAATCAAGAATAAATGTAAAAAGTAATTAGATATGTGTTGCATGTGAGAGGGGCAGCCCCCCTCTTATAGATCTGTTTATGTGAGAGGGGCATTTCACAGGTATTGGTTCGGTACCGGTCCAATTTCGAGCGTACCAGTTGGTACTGGCCGGTACGTCCGAAACCGGGCCGATACCGAACTTGTACTTTATTTTTTTTAAAATTTTTAATCAGTACCAACTATAGATGGCAGTATCGGTACTGGTGCCCGCCGGTACTACCAACTATGCACCCTTCTCTATGAACTGAAAACCTAGCTAGCATCCATTCTACCCGCTACCACATTTGCCATTATTGCCATCTTCTGATTCTTCTGGTGACCTGTGATCCCCATTGCTAGGTCAGGTGGGCACCCGGAGCACCACAGTACTTTGTTGGAGTACCACCTTCAGAATTAAGCTGGTTATTTCACAGAAACCCTATTCTCAAAGACATTGCCGGTCTACAGAACTTGGAGGGCCTCACCTTCTCTTCAAAGCTGCATCATTATAATGGACAGATTGATATCGCGATTCAGGATGGTGAGCTCCTCATTCCCTCTGGCATGACTTGCCAAATCAAAGTATGCTTTATGTTTTTCGGCAATCACCAACGGAGTTGCAAACTTTCTAGAACCATAAGTTGGCAACTGATCAATCGCGAAAGAACAGACTTGTGGTGATACTAGAAAAATGCTCTTGTTTGCCATTTTCCTCATCTGTTTTTTTTTAAATTATTTGTGGATTACATCCGTGGTTCTCTGCAGTATCTGCATGGAAATGGTAGCGCTTGGAGTGGTCAAGCTCGCCGTTTCTCCTCTTCGTACAGAAGGGGTAAGCATTCTTCTTATCAGAAACATCTAAGGGGAAATGTGGATAAACAAAATTTATCATGCTCCATGTTTACTTGCGGAAATTAAGCTTTTACTTCATTTTTCAGATGCGATTTCAATTGAAGAGGATGCCGAAAGGAAAGTTGGGTGGTTGCTGAAAATCATCTTTGCAGGAACCGCATCTTTGGTTGCATACCAGTTTTTCCCATACATGGGTATGGAATCTTTGCAAATGCCATCTTATCGTTCTGCCTTATTTTGTTTCTCCTTTAGCTTTGAGCAGGGTATGATTCAATTTCATATGATTTCTAGCTCTTATATAAAATTTCAGGAGACAATTTGGTGCACCAATCTGTCTCACTGTTGCACGTCAAGGATCCCTTGTTTAAGAGAATGGGAGCTTCAAGATTGTCACGTTTTGCAATTGATGGTATCTTTTCCTCCCTCTGCACTCAAATATGTTTGTTTGTTTCTGCTATCTTCTTCATGAAATGAATTAATATTCCCCTTCAGTGGTTGCATTCTTATTTGACCCAGTTTACTATTAACTTGCAACCTTTACTTTTTTATTTACTTTTGTTTCTTGAACATGGAGTTAAATGGATAACGTTCATTTGCTGCAGCCTTTTTGATGCGTTCTTTGCCATCACTCCCCCACCCCCTTGTTTCTTAAAGTGTGGATTGAACTGCATAGGTTTCATCTTTTTCTATCCCCTTAAGGAGTGTGGAATCACCTGCATCATATTTTTTTCATGTAATTTGGAGGGCTTAGCAGTTTCTAGTTGCATTGTCTGGGATAGATATTTCTCCCCGCATTGACTATCTACCTCTATTTTATTTGATAATAACATTTGTGGTACCAATGCCCATAATTAGTTTAAGAAAAAAAGGAACAATCTATGTTCTTCATGGGAAATTAAATCTTCGAGCATGATCTAGCACGGATACTGAGGGACCTTGGTCAGCTACTAGATGGTTGTAGAGGAGTCCTTGGGAGACCTCCCCAGATGAATGAGAAAGGACAAGAACAATGCTCCAGTCCTTCATGAGAAACTGTGCGAAGAAATGAACAAATTGAGACATATTAGCTACTCATGCTCTAAAGAAGAGACATGCACTGCAATACCTTTCATGGTTGAAATGGCTGCTTCCTTTTGAGTTTTGACGTACTTTTGGATTGGATCCTGTAATTTTTCCAAACATCAGATCTTATCTTGTTGCCAATAGTTGTTTTACATATATCTATGACTCTATGTGAGTTTATATAACCAATTGCAACTTAATGATTTAGGCTAGTACAGGTGTCCAACATATAAATGAGAGAGAGGATGGAGCCTTGTTGGGGAAGGGAGGTTTGGCAAAAATTGGTGGTGGTGGACATGGGAGTGGGGGTTTGCGGGGGGTGGGGGGGTTATTGGTTAAACTGTTCATTTGTCTATTCTCCTTAATAGTTTTTACTGGGCATGTAGCTAAGAGGGATGTTTTGCTTGAGTTTTGCCAGTGAATGGTTTGCGTTCATATCAGAGCCACTATTTCTACTGGTAGTCAATGGGTAAATTAACTTCAGTTTCTTTGTGTACTCAACTTCCTCCACTAATTCTGAATTTTGTGACTTTTCTTTCAAATACTAGATCTTCTTGATGTCCATGGCCACCCTTTTGCTCTTATTATGGATGTCCTCGCTAAACTCATGTTGACCAGTTTTTCGCTCCTGAATTAATTTCTCCCTTGCAAAGCCTATTCTGTAGGCCCTTATCTCCACCCTTGTCCCCATCTCCATGCCATATAAGATGTAGATGCCATTGGACTACTGTTCGTTCTTCTCTAAGTAAAAAATGATGTTGAGACATGAATTTAGTCAAAAGCCAATAAAGTGATCAACATGCATACTGAGTTGTGAATAGTTCATGATTTAATATTTTGAAGAAAGTAAAAAATGTCGGTGTTAATAATTTTGGTGGAAAGAGATTCGTGAAAACTCACTATGGTGCTTTACTAAAGAATTCTGTTGTGTTCAATGGTGGAGGAGAAAACTTTCCTTGGGGGGCCACTAAGAGGACTTAAAATACAAAACTATTTATGACTTTCAGCAGTAGTTAAAGAGAGGTTGAAATAAGAATATTGTTATTGAATTTTTTAAGTAGGTATATATTTTGTTTTCCCTCTTGTAGGGGTTAGTAGGAAAATTCTCTGTACATATATGCAATTCTGAAAATGTTAACTTGACATCAAATTGTATCCAAATGGACTCGACAATTAAAAGAGCAGAACACGAAAAATCCTACAAAACAGCCATTTGCTATATCCATTTGGAAAGTTGGTACTCTAGCGGGGAACTGCACATTAGAGTCAAGTGGATATTTGAGTCAATTTGTTTTTCCCTTTTGTTTCTTTTTTCTCCCAGTTGGATGTAGTTTGGGAGAGGAATCTCTTCTCTTACTCTTTATTTTATAAAATTGATAGTGTGAATCATCGACAACTTTCAATGAAAAAAGTGGGTAAGTGCACATGATGGAGATGAGTATTAGGTAGCTTTGGAAATGCAATATGATGTTGGATTATGTTCATAACCTGATCATCCAATAGATTGAGAGAGAAGTACAGATATTTAATGATGGAAGGCCATGTCTATTGATGATCCTCCTCTCCCCTTTTTGTGCCTCTTTCCAAATCTTCTTGCACGTGAACTGAGGCACTTAGTTTTTGTTTGGAAACAATTATATCATATTCGTGACATTGATTTTCCTTCCATAATTGTCCCTAAGTTGTATGTTAGCTAAAGGAGTGTTGGCTATGGAGGTATGACTTGCCTAAATGTGGCCGATGATTGATTCTTTTCATAGAGGGGAAAAGTGAACATGGAGGGGGATGTGAGAAAGGAGGAGGCAGAGGAATGGCAGGGAAAAAATGGGGGAGGGGTTGGAAGGAGGAGGCAGGGGCAGTGGTGGAGGTGGGGGAGGAGGGAGGAGGCAGGGATGGGTTCTGGAGGTGGAGGCAGCGAAGGAAGGAGGTGGGGGGCATGGGGAAGGAGGAAGTGGGGAGAGGTCTTGATTTGGAATGCAAGAGGAGGCTGAGGGGGGCATGGGAAGAAGGAAGTTGAGCAAGGAGGAAGCATGTGGACGATGCCAAGAGGAAGCCAGAGAAATTAATATCATGAAATTCATCAAGAGATTGTCTCGGTTAGCTGCCAAGGTTGAGACTTTTGGAAACATGGCTTCCCCTGTGTCAGGGAGAAGTTCAAAATATCACAATATAGTTAGAAAAGCTTGCAGGAAGTTGGTATATCCTGTGCTAAATTCACTTACTCACCAGAAATCTAGGTTCTTTTTTCAACAACATTACTTTTTTTCTATACTATGGTTGTTTATGGAATGACTTTTTACTATTCAAATTCATGGTTTGACTTTGTTGTTGTGTGTGTTATGAATTTCTATGCATTGTTCTAACTATTTCTCTGTGCTAGTTTTAACATCTCAAATGGCATTGTTCTAACCATTTCTGTGTTGAGGAATGCTATTATACCACTCCTTTTACCACACTATATTTGCCACACTCATTGTGGGCTGTTTGATCATTTGATCAGACGGTTCTTATTGAAGTTACTTTTAACACAACTTTTGTTGTAGTTAATGCATTCAATGACAGCTCGTTGATCAAGTACTCAAACAGCTCCCAATGAGTATGTTACAGAGGGTGGTAAAAAGAGTGGTATAATAGCATTCCTCTTTCTGTGTTAGTTTAAACATCTCAAATGGCTAAATAGATAAGAATAAAGTTCTGTTAGAAGTTCTTTTTAACAAACATTATATTTCCTGATTCAGATCTATCCAAGATCTCTTTGAGGTCTCTTTGCGGTCTCCTCTTTGACTTTCTGAGATAGTTCCAAGATCCTATGTTGAAATCCTTGGAGGAAGTGAGGGGATTTTTCCCTTTTTTTTTGAGGGGGGGGGTGCTCATGCTTATTGGGGACTGCAGAGCTGATTAAGGGTGAGCTGAAGGATTGTAGGTGGATGATTGAGGGGTTGCAGGCAAGGGGAGCATACTAATGGTTTGATTGGAACCAAAGAAGGGAGTTTCAGGCACCTCTTGTGGCTGTGGGAAGTGGCTGTGGGGCTGGAGGCTCACTACCCTAATCCCTCTTCTTTTCCTTGTTCTTTATATCAGGCATTTTAGGACCGTCCACCGAGGTGGATTAGATAGCATAGATAAACCAAAGCTGGCTCATAATATTATTGGACTATAATTATTGGACCCAGTAGTGGCCTGTGGCCCAGCCTGCCTTAGCTAAGCTCATAATTTTTTGGGAGGGTCTTGGTGTCCTGCAGCTGGCTTGTTCAGTAGACAACCTCACTCGGAGGTTGGGATTCAGATGACAGGCTTGAATTTTCAAATGCAGTTCTAGATTCACATGTTTTATTTGTTAAATTCTCACATGCATTTCTTTTCTTTTTCTTTTCACCTTTTACATTTTTTAATTGTAAAGTTATGTGGCATTTAATATCATAATTAGCCTTTTGTTTTGGCTATTTTTTTTCCCTATTGTCATCATCCTCTTGTAATTTGTAAACTGTATCACCTCATCACTAGATATCAGCACCAGACACTTGTCATCAACTAGGATTTTGGACACCATGCTCCCTTTTTGTCCCACAAAGGAGACTCTGTTAGGGTTCCACATAATAGATGGAATCTCATCTGTAATCTGACAGCGTGCAGGAAAACCATGTGCAAAATTTTTGTGCCGTGGTTATTTAGATCTAACCCAACCATGATTGATGGGACAACTTTATGATAACAGTGAATGCAGTTGAATATGCTTTAGCCTCTAAGAAATAATAAAAGAAGCATAAAATTGGTTGCAAATGCATTAAAAATAAAATAAAAATTAATCCCTTTTGGTCTTTCATAGGAACATGAAGAATTTGAATTTATTGGGATTATAACAAACTATCCCTACAATCTATGCCATCTCCATGTTTATCCCTGTAATTCTAATATTCTTAAGTAACTCCTTACAAACAATTGTCATCATAGAATATGGTTTTGGGGCAGGGTTGTATTGTTGCGGGTGACTAGGAGTGGCAACAAGCCAAGCGGAGCCAAGTTTGAGCTCTGCTTGGCTACTTGGTCTCGAGCATAAAGAGCTGTGCCTTAAGCCGAGCAAATCCTGCTCGGTTAACTAACTAAGTGAGTTGAGCTGGCTCAGCGCATTGTTAATGACAAGTAAGGGGGGTGGCTTCTTATTTATAGGATGGCCTGGGTGGGTGAAGAACCTAAAACATCCGGTATGGGACTAAAAAGTCCCACCATACAAAAACTTAAAGGCCCGCTGGCCCCGCCCAATGTACATGCAGCTGCGTGGGCATGGTTAGTCCCACATTGGGGTTTCAAAAACAAACTTTGACCCTTATATACTCTGCGTGCATTTACTATTCAAAAATTGTTCCGGGTGCGGTTTTGGTCAACTTGGATTTTGGTCTTGCGGTTAGCTTGAGAGTATGAAAGAAAATATTAATTAAGTATTTTTTTAGCCAGCTCATGAGCTCTTGTGGCTCGTTTGGTGAAGCGAGCTTTGTTTAAGGTTTGAGCTTGGCTCGTTTCTTCCAAAGAGCCGAGCCGAGCCGAGCCAAACCAAGCCGAACGAACTCGAGCTGAGCTCGAGTAGCTCGCGAACGGCTCGGCTCATTGCCAGCCCTATTGGTGACCCCCATCCATCTCTCCCATAATCTCATGACAATGGTGCCATCTATTATTGCTGTCGTCATTCTGGGCATGTGTTTTGCCAGCATTAACTTCACATTATTTAGTCTGCCATTAGAAAACTGATGGCAGGGGTTTATTTTAGAACGGCAACCAATTATTGGGAGTTATTTTATAATATAAAAACTACAGGGATGAAGATGGAAATAGCATAGATTATATGAACTAATTTACAAAAACCTGAAAAATATAATATGCACATATGAAATATTTTATAAGCAAACTGTGCTTACGATTGAGTTTTCAAAGATCTAAAGGAAAATATAAAAACCAATATATACAACTCATGGGTCCAATACAAATGGGAGAGCACTTGCTGTTAGAGTTTACAGTTAGGCCTATATGAGGGGGGCAAATATAGTGCTTGAAGTTAGGAATGGTTGTTAACGTGACATTCTGTGGAAGCTTTTAACACTTTAGCAGGAGAATGCATGATTAAAATTTACCCCACTTTGGAACTTCTGTTTGGCCATTTTCTCCAGTTTTTAGTGTATGAATTCTTTGAAAACCAGAGCCACTTCACTTCTTGGTTTCTTTAGACTGCTATTCTATGTTTACTCTTTCATACCAAAGCATGTTTCTGTGGTAACCTATTCTAACAGAAGAGAATAAAAAGGGTGAATAAATAGTATATTTTCCCTTCAGACAAGCTTTTTGGAGAAATGAAACCTGTGTGCATCATGAAATGGACGTGCTTTTGCTACTGCTAAAGGCAAAAATGACAAATCTATTGCAAAATCTTGATTTAGTGTCCATTTTCACCCCCCCCCCCCCCCCCTCTTTAATCAGATGAAAGAAGGATGAAGATTGTGGATATGGGTGGTGCTCAAGAGCTTCTGAATATGCTGGAGGCTGCTAAGGATGATCGCACGCGAAAAGCAGCTTTAAAAGCCCTTGTTGCACTTTCACGGTCAGGTGAGATTGACAGATTTCTGCCCATATACTCAGTTCCAATCTTGTGATCTGATACACCTCTCATTGGAAAATTTAACTTTTGTCATGCTATAAAATGCGTTTACTGCTTCGTTGTTATTTAGCTGAATTTAGAATTTTGCCCTTGTGAGCTAATAGAGTACTGATGAAGTTTGTATTCTTGGGAGAAAAAAAATTATACCAGAGGTAATACAAAAAAACTAATGTGGATGACATGATGGCATCCACAAGGATCAAGCATAAGACTACTTCTGAAAGGAAATTTACTGAATGAATCTTCTAGTTGTATTTTCCTTAGTGAAACTGCCATACTTCATTCACTGTTTGTGGGACAAACATGCATTTGCCTTCCTTGGGTACGACATGGCATGTTTCTCACTGCGACATGTTTCTCACTGGATTTTGAGGCTGCACATTGTCCAGAGATGAGGTGCAGATGGAAGTGTTTCAGACTAAACTGTCTTAACTACATTCCTGCAGATGCTGGGTCTCCCATGCGTTTGAAAATTAGCAATGGTCATGAGATTTCCCCACCATTAAACAAATAGGATGGCAAGATGTCTCTTGTAGCTGCCAAAACCTGGCATAAGCAGTAGCATTTTAAGTGCCACCTTAAAAAATGTGTTTTCTTGATATAGATCCCTTTAAATATACTGAATTTGAAATAAGTCCCTGTGTCTTGCATATTTTGATATTAGTCCTTATACTTAAAATTTTTAGTTTTTAATGGGTACCATTTGCTTCCGTCAGTTTTTCTTAACTCTACTATAGTTAAACATGAGTTTAAGTTTAACCCACTCTAGAAAAATCACTTATAACCCTGTTTAAATTTTGAGTTTTACTCGCTGGTCCAGCAGCCGGTGCTGTCAGTGCAGCCAAAATAAAAAATAAATTTTTAAGTTGCCCCAAACATGCTCCACGTCCCAATTTTTGATTGGATGATCCAAAGGAAAATCTAAAAAATAAAAAAATATTATTAGGCTCGGCCTATTAAGGTCATTTTTACGGTTCATTGGGGCTTGATTTGATTTTTTATAGTCATTTCAAATATTTCTGTCTGTTTTAACATTGTTTTGAAGAATATTCCATGCATATTTGTTTCTTTTAAATGTTTCTTAATCAGAAGGATTTGTTACTAAATTATATTAACTTTATATGGACTAATATGAGAATATGCAAGATACAAGGATTTGTCAGCTATAGAACCAATTTATTGCAAGATGGGAAAAAAAAATCTGAAGTATGGATAACTGCCTATTAAAAATTCCTCAAGAGTTTTCTTGGAGAAGATGGTATCACAATTTTATAAACAAAATAATGGGGATTTACATCTATAGGAAAGGAAAAAGCCACAAAAACTCCCCTAACAAAATAGACACCAAGAAGGTGTAATCAGACAGCCCCACCCAACAAAAGAGACAAAAGAGAGGAATGTGAGGGTTCTACATGGCCAAGTAGTAACCCCCACTCCTTTACAACCTCACAAATGAAAGAGGCAACCATGTCCAGAGTCCTAGCTTGATTCTTGAAAATTATTGTATTGCGTTCTACCCACATTGACCACAAAGTAGCATGAAGAATCAGCCACCAGATCTTACCATCCCCCTTATAGTTCCAACTACGCTCCCATTCTGCCAACAACTTACGAACCATCAAGGGCAGAGTATGAAGACACCTCAGTTTGGTGAATATGGATTTCCAAACCTCCATGACAAAAGGGCAAAGCAGGAAAAGGTGATCTAAGTCCTCCCTATCCATAACACACAAAGGGCAATCAGTCGGCAAGTCAATCATAAAATCTGCCAACCTATCCTGAGTAGGAAGCCTAGCTTGAGTAATTCTCCACATCAACACCTTAACCTTGAGAGGGCTGCAAGGTATCCAAACATGCTTGAGATAAGGGTACCGCATACCACTATCACGGATAAGTAAGCCGACTTAATCGAATATTTCCCATTAGTCTCCCATCTCCACTTAATTGATTCTTCCTTCCCCTGCACTACACCGACTCCCTGGATAGCATGCAGGAAGTCCATAAGTTGCTGAAGCTCAATCTCCCTAAAATTTCTACGAAACCTAGGAGACCAGCCCTCTACATCCCACGTCTGTTGCGAATGCAGAAGGAGAGCTTGAGGCAGCATATAGCAAAGGGAAACATTCTCTCAATGTGACATTCTCACACCACTTGTCCTTCCAAAACAGCCATTTCTGCCCATTCCCCAGTTGAAATTGAATGCAGGCTAGAAACAGATCGGTAGCTTGCAAGATCCCCTTCCAGACGTGCGAAACATTATAGACTGTGGCCGGGAAGACATCACTTACTCTGGATTGTCTATAATACTTCTGTCTCACCAGCTCCATACAAATGCTATCCTCCATAGGATTAAGCCTCCAAAGCCATTTGCCAAGAGAGCCAAATTAAAGTCATGGATATCCCTGATCCCCATGCCCCCCACCTTTTTACTCATGCAGATTCTATTCCAACTGATATCATGCCAACCTCTGTACTTCTCAGTGACCCCATGCCAGAAAAATCTGCATCGGATTGCCTCCAATTTCTTGGCCACCATCTTCGAAATCCTGAAAAGGGATAGATAATATGTGGGCAAACTATCCAAGACCGAACGATAGAGCACCAGGCGTCCTCCGTAAGGAAGCAGCCTCCCCTTCCATCCAGCTAATCTGGAATTGAATTTCTGAAGAACCAAATTCCAATATGAACTTCTGATGGCAAAAGGGAAAGAGGAAGCCCAAGATAAATGATGGGAAACTGTCCTACTGAACAGTTCAACAACTTAATAGCTTTGGCTAGGGACCCCTACTGAACATTGATACCCACCATTTGACTCTTCCTGAAATTAACCTTCAAACCATTGACATCTTCAAGAAACTACCACAAGTGTTTTATGACACACAACTACTGGAAAGAAGGCTCCACAAATAGAATTGTATTGTCACCATATTGTAGGTGAGTAACTTGCCTCCCAGAAGTATGAACTCTAAACCCAGCCAGATATCCCAGGTCCTCTGCATGTGTCCATAAAGAACTCAAAATTTGAGCCACTAACACAAAAAGTAAGGGCGATAAGGGATCATCCTGCCTGAGGCCACGGCCACTGTGGAAGAAAGGAGATGCTTCACCATTGACTAATACTGCCATCTTAGTTGAGGCAATGCAAAGGGTAATCCAGTTGATCTATTTATCATCAAACCCCATTAACTTCAGAACCTGAAGCAAACAACCCCAATTCACTCTGTCATAAGCCTTTTCAAAATCAACCTTGATCATCAAACCCTGCCTCCTCTGACTCCTCATAGTATGGATGTGTTCATGTGCTGCCAGAAAATTTTCCTGGATAAGTCTTCCCTTGACAAAAGGCTCCCTGATTACCAAAAACCATAGAGTCCACCACCTTCTGTGATCGGCTAGCAAGCATTTCCGTGATGATCTTATATGTCCTATTTAATAGACTAATGTGCCTATAATCTTGAAGCTGCTCAGCACCTTCTTTCATGGGGATCAAAACCAACAAAGTCTTATTAATGCCCCCCCAAATGAGCCCCGCCCTCCTGAAACTCCTTAATAGTCAAACACAAATCATGCTTAATGACTTCCCAACGTTCTTGAAAGAAGCAAATAAGGAACCCATCAGGCCCAGGGGCCTTATTACTTGGCATAGCAAAAACAACCTCTTTGATCTCCTCCTCAGTAAAGGCTTGGAGAGTCTTCTACTATCTTCCCGTGAAATCCTAGGGAGTACCCCATCCAAAAGCGCTGGCCGAAGCTTATCCTCTTCAGTAAAGAGGGAAGCAAAAAGCTCTTTGGCATGTTGTCTGATTTCTTCAGCATCTGTGAGAAGTCTGACACCAACTCTAATACTCTTGAGAGTATTAGCTCTTCTCCTTGCCAAAGTCAACTTGTGAAAATAGCTGTATTCTTATCACCTTCCGTAATCTATTTGTCCCTAGACCTTTGATGCCAATATATCTCTTCTTTCATAAGGATTTCCCCAAACTCAGCCTTCAGCTTGTTATGGAGTTCCCTCTCCTCCTTGTCAATAAGGCCAGCCTCCTCCAAGGCATCCAAGCCATCAATCTGCTGAAGCATGGCTTCCCTAGCTGCCCTCCCAGGAAGATGTTTGCTGACACCCCACTGAGAAAGAGTATAACTCAAATTCTGGATTCTCATCACTAATCGGGCCATGGCTGAAACTCCCCTGCAAGGAGCCCCCCAAGCTGAAAAACCACCTGTCTGAAATCCTCCTCTCTCATCCAAAACCTCTAAAAATGGAATCTTTTGCACTTGCTGCGCATCCTGCTGGTCGATAGAAGAGTAGGCTTGTGATCAGATACCGGCCTAGAGACAGAGCTGGCAGCCAAGTCAAAATAGTTATTTTCCCGATCCAGAGATACTAAGAATCTGTCCTGGCGTGATAACAAAGGACTATCCCTGAAATTAGACCATGTAAAGATTGCATTAGGTGTAGGAACATCCACCAACGCCACCTCACGGATGAAGTCCTAGAAGTCCTCCATCTCAGCCAAATAAGAATCCCTAGACGTCTCTTCCACTGAAGCCACCGCATTAAAATCTCCCTTTAAGCACCATGGACAATCCGAGGACAGATGAGCATTCCATAGCTCCATCCATAATTCCTTTTTCTCATTCCTACCTTGAGGCCCATAAACTCCTGTAAACTCCCAAATAAAGCCATCATACACATTCTGAAACTTAAGGGAAATGTAATGCCTTCCCACCTTCTGGAACTACTCTCAGCGACCACAAACTCATTCCAAAGGATCATAATACCGTCTGATCTCCCCATAGCTGAGAGTCCACCCTTTGCCAAGCCTGTTGCCCCTTATATCCCTCATGATGCTGCTCCCCTCCCCCTCACACTTAGTGTCCTGGATGCACAAGATATCCACTCTACATCTTCTCACAAAATCCCTCAATGCAACCCTCTTCTCCCTCCCCACAATGCCCCTAATGTTCCATGTTACCATCCGCATGAGTACACAATAAAAAATTAGGCTTCCCCTCATACCCGCCATATCCCCCTTTACTGACCCGTCCTCGAATGTCTCGTCCACTCTCTCTCTTGGACCACCTAGCTAGCTTTGCCATCCACCATTTTTTAATTTTAAAAACTCCCTTCTTCACCTTCTTGTCTAAGCCTACATAAGAAACTCCCAATTTACATGTCAATTCTATGAAATAGTGCTCGATAATCCCCTTCACCACTTTACATAGTTCCCTTACAGCCTCCTTATCCAATTCACCCTCTATGTCACCATCTTCAGAAAACTCAAACACCTCCTGCGTGTTAACGAGAACTAGGATCCCTTCCCCTTCCTCGCCAGGCTCCATGGACTGACTTGCATCTGGGGGTGATTCCGGAACCATATCATCTTCAAGAACTCCCTCCTATGAGTTCCTCCTTCCGGCCGTAAGGCTGGGCAACAGCTGAGAAGACAGCTGATGCCCGGAAGATCCATCATCCCCTTCCCTAGAGCCACTGACTGCTGCCAGGTCTAAGACATGAGTGGGTTCTCTTAGACCACCCAGAATAGTGCCATGGCCCAGTTGTTCTAAGGAAGCCCCCATAGTAGCCCTGTGTAACTTCAGAGGAGGACAATCCTCCCCCCAGTACAGGGAAGTTCCCCCTCCTCCCTCAGAAGCAATAACTGTTGAGCACCATTCAAAGTATCCACCGGACACAGAGAACCACCAGCATTGTAAAGCTGGGAGGGAGAACAAAAGGGAGACTTCTCCCTCGGCGGCCACGCAGGGAATGGGGTGAAGATTCCAAGGTTGTTGCGGTTGAACTTGGATCTCCAGGACCATTGGGAGGCACTGGGGGAGCAGGCATGGTCACCGTTGAGCTCTATTGGGCTGTCATGGCAAACGATCGAAGACCACAGACCGAAGAGGGGAGGATCATGGGTCTTACACTTTCGAGTAAGTCGCGGGCCTCGATATCGGTTCGTACGGGTACTCGATCTCCAACCGGCTCCGGGACGAGAAAACTGCTCGTTTGGCGGCAGATGACTGAATTATTCCCACAAACCGGGTGGGCCGTTTGAATTTCAAAAGCATGCCACGACCCCTACCCCTTCCCTGTTCATCTTCCACCTCTGGTGTAACATCCCGGCTTTTAAGGATCTCCGGTAGGTGCACAAGAGCAAAAACAAAATAATAAGGAGCATAACTATAAAGAAACAATAACCTAATCATGTCCATCATATAACAGGAATACAATGGTATGAACAACATATCCCATATAGTAGCATAAACTGGCCGTACCTGAAAATTTTCCTTTTTATTTGTGCTGAAGTTATCTTTCTTTTCCACATCATCCACTGCGAGTCTCTAAAAAATGTGATAAATAACTTTGATGAGAACCCATAAAATTGAGTTCTCAGTAGGGATCATTTACGTCCCTACTGATATCCCGCACACAAAACCACATTCACTCATGACTCACATACATGTTAACTTATATGCAACTCAAGCACAACTAATTACCCTAAGACACATAAGACATTTTATATGATTCTTAAGCATGTATGCCATGTATGCATCATAAATCAACGTGAATCCGAAGCGAAAAACACTTAAAAAGATGGCAACAGTTATACATTTTCTTATATTCTTATTCCTTCATGATAATTCATACTAATATAGAGAATATGAAAGTACTTACTGCAAGTCATCAACATAGGATCACATGATTGAGTCGTTCATTCATCAATCTTTCATCAAACTGGTCATAAAGTCATATTCCTTCTCAAGTCATGGATTCTTATGGTGACTCATCCTTGTTGACCTGAAGTGACATGGATAATCACATACCGGGGGGAATGGTGAGTAGGTCGTTCCTCCTACGCACCTACCATCCTATAGCCTACCCAGCCCAGTAAGTATCTGGAAACCTATCGGGGAGGCTGGAAAGGGCTAGGTTGGGTTCTGCAGTCCACCTCACTCCTACTGCATCCTAGCCCCAACCTATGATTGCACCCAAGAAGGATCTCCGTCCCTTGCCCAAACCACGGTCCCGCAAGACCGAAAAGCACCACGGTCCGAAGATCGGAAGTCACAGCGACCCCAACATCCCCTCATCCCCAGGAGATTGGGCTGACCACGCCAGCAAATGATGTCACTTCTCCGCTGGTAAAGAAAAACAAATTATCGTAGAACCTTCGGTCATCAATATCATAAATACTCATCGTCATCGCAGAAGGCCTTCATGCCTTTGTTTCATTATCATTCTCATATAAGTCTTCCATACCTTGTTTCATTTCTTCCATAACATTAGTTCCATTTCCGGTGTCATCATAACCATGAAGTCTTCCTTATTCCATAATATATACATACATATATATATATATATTTATTCATTTATATTTATCATACAATATAACTTTAAATAGCTTTCAACTCTTTCCTCCTTTCATAGCTCACAAGAGCTTCGATGGACTCGGTCCATCAATTTCCTCATGATGATTCCATAATTAAATATGCAAACACGCTTTTTGTGATGGGGAAAAGTCACGCATGTTAAAGAATCACTATAAACTTCAAAAGCAAAACCAGGTAAAACATGTTTTCAATTCATGCCATGTCATGCAATAACACGTTATTTTATACTTAATAGCGTTTCCCATGACCTTCCTATAATTCGATAGAGTTTCCCTTTAATAATCATGCAATTCTACACCCTACAATCTCCAAAAACCCAAGATTAAGAGACACAGTAGGTAGTATCACCCTACCTTAATTGAGGGCCGCCGCCGGATCGCCACCGAGCCGCTGCCGGACCACTGCAGGCTGCCCCTTCATTCTCCTCCTCTCTCTCTCTCTCTTCCCCCCCCCCCCCCCCCCCCCCTCTTTTGCTGCCGCCCCTCTTCCTCTCTATTTATAGAGAGTGAGAGGCGGTGGAGAGGGGAGGGGGCGGTGGCTCCAAATGGGCCACTGCTGCCCATTAAAACCAGGCCCAATGCCCATTATTGGCCTTTTTATTTTGGCCCATTTAGGCCTTTTAAGTATGGCCCACTAGGGCCCATAATTTGGCCCATTAAACCTCTTAATTAAGGGTCCATTTAGGCTCAATGACTTATTAAATTTTAAATAACTATTTTTGCATTTAAGTCCCTGAACTTTTATTAATTGTGTATATGCCCTCATTTCTTTCATAAGTAACCAATAATGAGTCTTTTTCACTATTTTAAATATGCCTTTTGGACCTTGTATAATTTCATTTAAGACCCTATAAAGATTATCTTTGACACTAAAAACCTTAAACTTTTACTAATTGTATTTATACTTTTTAAGGATTTACATATATGCCCCTGTATTTTGGTGGGGTGTTACATCCTCCTCTCCTTATAGAAATGTCGTCCTCGAAATTTCACATTACTCATTCCCAAAATTTTCATCTTGATGTCTCCTATAATTCTATTAACATAGTTATCATCTCATTTTTTTATAGGCAATTTTATCGTGCTCAAGGTTGATTTTCCATAGCCCACTATACTTTCACTGCGCGACTCTGATTTGTCTTTTCATATATCATTCCCGAAATAAATCTTTGTTCCTTTAACCTTTTATGTGACACAATGATGTCATGAATCAATTCACAATGCAAATAACAGTAAACTCAGTAGAAATCATTTCAGAAATCCATCGGTAGGCAGGACTCAAAATGCTGTCTCAATTCGTAGTCCCGGCCGGTCAACCACCTACCAAGTACAACAAGTTTTATCACTGCCAAAATGCCGGCACATTACCCTCATGAGTATTACAGAGGCTTTGGCTACATGGTGTGGCCAGCACCGCGCACCAAACCTTCCAATAATATCATTTGGGTTTCGTGCAAAACATGCAATTGAAACGTATGCACCTGAATGAAATAAGTAAAACTAGTTCATTAAACTTCTATTTCTGGTTTACATTGTAATATCATCATTGACACAAGTTCACTAGACTACTATATCTGGTGTACATTGTAATATTATCTTTGACACTATGTTGTTTTTCCTTGTCATAGCAAATACTCTACCCTAAGTCTTCTGACGTTTCATATTTCCATCTTGCATTTCTTTCTTTGTCTGAGGGAAATAGCAAGAAATATGGCCTTGTTGTCCACAATTAAAGCACTTCCTCTTGTTAAGGTAGCATTCTGCATCATCATGAAATCGTCCACACTGTGGACATGGTCGCAATGATCTTTGTTGTCCTGGAAATAGATTGCCTTTGAAAGTAAAATTATTTGAAGTTGGAGGAGTTTTCTCAATTGGTCCTCCAATGTCCATATTGCTGAAGAATTTTCTTTTAGAGGTTGGTGGACTTGCTAGTTTCTTTTCTTGAAAAGTTTGCTGCTATTCTAGCTCTACTGCTGATGCAATCTTTACTGCCGTATCGTATATATTTTCATGTAATGGCCAGTTGGGGTATGTGCTCGTCATACTCAGGACATGAATTAATCATCTTATTATTTTGTTTTACCCTTATGTGTATATTACTAGACCTACTCTGATACCACCTGTGACGTCCCGGCTTTTAAGGATCTCCGGTAGGTACACAAGAGCAAAAAATAAAATAATAAGGAGCATAACTATAAAGAAACAATAAGCTAATCATGTCCATCATATAATAGGAATACAATGGCACGAACAACATATCCCATATAGTTGCATAGATTGGCTATACCTTAAAATTTCCCTTTTTATTTGTGCTGAAGTTATCTTTCTTTTCCACATCATCCACTGCGAGTGTCTGAAAAATGTGATAAATAACTTTGATGAGAACCCATAAAATTGAGTTCTCAATAAGAATAATTTACGTCCTACTAATATCCCGCACAGAAAACCACATTCACTCATGACTTACATGCATGTTAACTTATATGCAACTCAAGCACAACTAATTACCCTAAGACACATAAGACATCTTGTATGATTCCTAAGTATGTATACCATGTATGCATCATAAATCAACGTGAATCCGAAGCGTAAAACACTTGAAAAGATGGTAACAGTTATACATTTTCTTATATTCTTACTCCTTTGTGATAATTCATACTAATATGAGAATATGAAAGTACTTACTGCAAGTCATCAGCATAGGATCACATGATTGAGTCGTTCATTCATCAATCTTTCATCAAACTGGTCATAAAGTCATATTCCTTCTCAAGTCATGGATTCTTATGGTGACTCATCCTTGTTGACCTGAAGTGACATAGATAATCACGTACCGGCGGGAATGGTGAGTAGGTTGTTCCTCCTACACACCTATCACCCTACAGCCTACCCAGCCTAGTAAGTCTCTGAAAACCTATCGGGGAGGATGGAAAGGGTTAGGTTGGGTTCTGCAATCCACCTCACTCCCACTGCATCCTAGCCCCAACCTATGAGTGCACCCAAGAAGGATCTTCGTCCCCTGCCCAAACCACGGTCCCACTAGGACCATAAAGCACCATGATCCGAAGATCGGAAGCTACGGTCCGAAGATCGGAAGTCATAGCGACCCCAACATTCCCTCATCCCTAGGAGACTGGGCTGACCACACCAGCAAATGATGTCACTTCTCCGCTGGTAAAGAAAAACAAATCATCGTAGAACCTTCGGTCATCAATATCATAAATACTCATCGTCATCGTAGAAGGCCTTCATGCCTTTGTTTCATTATCATTCTCATATAAGGCTTTCATACCTTGTTTCATTTCTTCCATAACATTATTTCCATTTCCGGTGTCATCATAACCATAAAGTCTTCCTTATTCCATAATATATACATATATATATATATATATATTTATCATACAATATAACTTTAAACAACTTTCAACTCTTTCCTCCTTTCATAGCGCACAAGAGCTTAGATGGACTCTGTCTATCAATTTCCTCATAATGATTTCATAATTAAATATGCAAACACCTTTTTTGTGATGGGGAAAAGTCACGCATGTTAAAGAATTACCATAAACTTCAAAAGCAAAACCAAGTAAAACATGCTTTCAATTCATGCCATGTCATGCAATAACACGTTATTTTATACTTAATAGCATTTCCCATAACCTCTCTATAATTCGACAGAGTTTCCCCTTAATAATCATGCAATTCTACACCCTACAATCACCA
Source organism: Zantedeschia hybrid cultivar (assembly GCA_030544215.1). Taxonomy (NCBI): domain Eukaryota; kingdom Viridiplantae; phylum Streptophyta; class Magnoliopsida; order Alismatales; family Araceae; genus Zantedeschia; species Zantedeschia hybrid cultivar. The sequence goes on along the minus strand of JARZZO010000011.1, from coordinate 38,597,669 downwards.
AAAACCCAAGATTAAGAGACACAGTAGGTAGTATCACCCTACCTTAATTGAGGGCCACCGCCGCCGGATCGCCGCCGACCGCCGCCAAGCCGCCGCCGAGCCGCTGCCGGACCACTGCCGGCTGCCCCTTCCTTCTCCTCCTCTCTCTCTCTCTCTCTCCTTGCTGCTGCCCCTCTTCCTCTCTATTTATAGAGAGGGGAGGGGGGGCCACTGCTGCCCATTAAAACCAGGCCCAATGGGCCCTGGTTCAGGCCCATTATTGGCCTTTTTATTTTGGCCCATTTAGGCCTTTTAAGTATGGCCCACTAGGGACCATAATTGGGCCCATTAAACCTCTTAATTAAGGGTCCATTTAGGCCCAATGACTTATTAAATTTTAAATAACTATTTTTACATTTAAGTCCCTGAACTTTTATTAATTATGTTTATGTCCTCATTTCTTGCATAAGTAACCGATAATGAGTCTTTTTCACTGTTTTAAATATACCTTTTGGACCTTGTATAATTTCATTTAAGACCCTATAAAGATCATCTTTGATACTAAAAACCTTAAACTTTTACTAATTATGTTTATACATTTAAGGATTTACATATATGCCCCTGAATTTTTGTGGGGTGTTACATCTGGCTTTGTCCCCCAAAACCCTAATGGGCGTTGCACCGCCGGAGCTGCGTCTTCCAACACCTCCACCGACACTAGAAAAAGGCCGCCTCCCAGCTGAAGGAGGATCCCCTTTGGGATATCCTGTCTACTGCAGGACTTAAGGACTCCCCCAACATAGAGCAGGCCCCTTGAGGAGGCAACGAAAAGGGTGCCTTCCTCCCATACACCCACTCCTTGCACAATTTGCTGCAACCCTTGGCCGTCACAGAGAACTAAGGGCATCCCTCGGAGTCTCACCTTCGCCCTGAACAATCTCGGATCAGGAAACGTGTCATCGGTAAGAGACCACATGAGAATCTGACACGCACAGTGTGCTCCAGAAATCACCCCACGGTCCATTAACACACTAGCCTCCTCAGTCGGCACCACCACCAGGAAGCAATCCCCTAGATCCAACACCTCCCATAGATGATCTCGACCCTCCCCAGTACCGACCAACTCGAGCACCTGCCGAACATCCGGTTTTCCCACCACTGGGGAGAGGAATTCTGGATCTGGTGGTGGAGGGCAAAGAACCACCGGCTCACCACCCCTCGGATGGCCTGACTGAGGTCTCTTATCACCGGCCACCACCTCAGCGAAAGTGGGATGTCGCCACTGGCAGAAGCGATGCATGTGCCCCAGGCCTCCACAGCGAACACATCTCACCAGCGTGAGGCAGGCTCTGGCCAGATGACCTCTATGGAGGCATCTGAAGCAAAACGGCTGAAGCGAAAATTCCGCAAGAGTTGAGAATAACATTTAACATTAAAATATTGCTTTGGCTCTCTTGGCTCCCTTGAGTGAGACCAGAAGAGAAAGTCCTTCAATGTGCATCCTTGCCATGATTTAGCCCCAACTTCGAGCAGTTTTGGATAGTTCAACTTGTTTCACTCCATTCCTGGCACCCATAGTCTTGTGCGATGTGCAAGTTGCTACAGCCAGATTAAGTTGCCCTCCTTTAATGACCAGAGCAAATCCTGCTTCAATAGCATTCCCAGCTCCGCATGTCATAAAGTAGTACTCACATGTCGTGAAGAAAGCAGGAACAGGCTGTGCTCTTTGGTATGGAGCAGATTTCCTGCAAGCGTAATCCAGAGTGGATGATTGATAAATTCTACATGCTTGCTGATTATGTTAGGCAGAAGTTTCTATTATGTCCTTTCTAATAGGTGCTTCAGTTCCATTAAGCACCTCTTTTATGGCACTGCTGCCTTCCTATATGTTTGCATTTCTAATGTGCATACAGCTGTTCTGAGTCTTTTTTGCACAGATCTATAAGTTTAGACACAGAATCTATGTTGTTATTTCTTACTGCCTTCAATTCCTCTTATTTGTTGGTTTTGTAATGTAATGAGTTCCCACATATGCCATGAATTCTATTTAAACTGAAAAGTTTTCTTGTATTATTTATTACCATTGAGCGATTTTTCCCATTAAAAACTGCAGATATAGCTGCTGGATTTTTGCACAAAGCTGGTGCTATCCCAATCATCACCTCCACTCCAAATTCCTTCGAGTATGCTGAAGTTGAGAGCTACAAGTCCAGTCTACTCCAGAGGTTCCATGATCTAAAACTTGATATCAGTTCATCAAAATGAAACATCAACTGATTTCCATTGAAAGCATTTTCACATCTTATCATTTTCGAGGTCATACATTTCCGAACTTTGAAAACCTTCGAGATATCATGATGTTAGGATGTGGAAAATGACACAGCATATTCATGATGATCAGGCAATGGCCCTATTTATACACCTATTTCCTCTATTCCTAATACAATCAGGGAATCCGGGAAACCTGTTCCTAATGCAATGGGAATCACATGATATCCTCCCCCCTCCCCCCCACCCCCCAAAACATCATTAAGCTGAGTTTTGTCAACCAAGGCCTGGAAACGTAATCCCTGAAACTTGGCAAAGAGGTCAATAACCCGCTCAGCAGAAGGCAGGAGAGATAGGAGAAGAGTGAGTGTGAAGACGTAGTGTTGATGTCAAAATGAACAAGGCATATCATTGTGAGCAGGACAATGGCCTTACATATATACGATTAGAATTCCTAGTACAAATGGGACTATAATGGGATGTAAAAATGGGTAGAACAGGAAAATCTATCCTAATACTATATAGAATCCTGTTGCTGTATAATAGGAAGCCAGTGCTCTCTAGCATACAAGTATTGAAGCTCTTCGTTTGAACCAACAAGGTTAATAGTTCTAAATGGTGCATCAGTGGACTTCATTCTAGTGGACTTGTTGGAAAAATGATCCGTTGAAGGTAGGGCTGTAACTGGTACTGTGACCTATCAATCTTCCAATCTAAAAAATGATCTGTTGAAGGTAGGGCTGTAACTGGTACTGTGACTTAATCTGTTCTCGATGCTTTGGTAAAGGATGTGGAAGTGAAAAAATAGCCATCTTTCGTTTTGAAGTGTTTTGAAGCAGAACCTTATGATAAGTAATCAGATGCAAAAGTTGAAACACTTTCACATCTACTTTTTTATGTTTATTTGGATAATATATCATTAGTTATATTTTTTTTCTCCTTTATAAGAGTTAACTAATAACTTCAAGGATTTAAATTTCAAGCTAAGTGGCTTGACTATTAACGTTTTGGCTCTATACCCTTTGTTTGGGGTGGGCTTTAAAAGAGTTGAGCGTAGTCCAAATAATAAAAGAGGAGGAAATGAAAGGTGGAATTTGAGGGGAAGACTGCTCAGATTCATGACGAGCTTTAAGAGTAAACTTAGCGAGATTGTGTGCTATTACATTACATTTCCTAGAAACATACTGCACCAACAGAACAATATGATGCATTAGCTTTTTCCAGTCATCAATGATAGATTTGGGGTGCCAAAATGGACTGTTACACTCCCGAACACCAGGTCCAATCTCTAACCTACTGTGGAGCTAGGTGCATGTAATAGTGGGAACAACTCAATGGAACATAACAAATATTGTGGGGGATCATACAATCAAAAGCTCCAAGGATCTCTTTAGCTTCAGAATCTGAAATGTTGGTAGGTTTTGTTAGTACAATATGTAGCATGCTTCACAACTTCACAAGTTAACTATATAATAATTGAAAACAACAAATAATATTCATGACTAAGGAATATGCTAGTCTAAACATATATCTACTTCAAAGGAGTACTTCACAGCATGGTCAAAGTTTTCCATAATAAAGAGAATTTATTTTTTGATAGAGAATAATCACATTCTGAAGAATAATCCAAATAATCAATTTCTTGAGGAAATAGATCAAATATTCAATTCCAGTTGAACAGGATCCTTAATTGAGAGTTAAATAAAAAATAATGAGCCAAATAATGGAACTCAGAAATAGACTTAATCAAAGCTAAATGGTCGCATAATCGATCTCAGAACAATAGCATAAATCGAATATCAGAGATGAGGATAATCGACGTTAAAAGAACACCTACAAAGTAGAGTCTTAATCGATGATCAGAGACTAACGTAATTGGAGTCAGTAGCAGATCTAGCATGTATCCAGTGGGGTCTTGTGACCCCACTGGCCTTGTAAAATTTACTAAGCGCCACTTTGATTTGAGAATAGGAGAACAATAAAGGCGAATAAGGGGAGAATAAACTTAATTTTGCTTTGACAAACAGAATGGCTTATATCGGTGCAGAATAACTTATTCAGGGAATAAAGAGAATAAGTCATCCCACCTTAGTCCCAAGAATTACTTATTTTTCTTATTCCGTTAACAGAGCCCACAAAATTATCAAACTGAAACACCCTTTATTCTAGTATACGTTATTCCGTCAGTAGGTCCCACGTAATAACTTATTCTGCAAACAAAGTGGGGCTAAAGCTCTCTAATGTTGGGTCTATTAGAATGATTAGCCACTGATTCCAGCCCCTTAGAGTGACCCCATTGACATTGATTTTGACTAAATAGAGTGACCTCATTGACCTATTGTTAGAGTGATTCCACTGAACAAAATTTTTACATCTGCCACTGATCGGAATCAAGAAATGAGGAATGAATCGATTAGCAGACTAAAAGTAATCGAAGTCAGAAGCTGTAGATAATTCGATTATATGAAGGCTTAATTGATAACCAGATACACCATTAATTAGAGACTGATCAAAAGGTCTAGTTGATCTAAATATAAAGACATAATCGATTAGAAGATCAACAACTAATCAAAGTCAAATAAAGCCTAATCGATTATAAAATAAAGGCATAGTCACAGTTAACCGATTACTAGCACAAAAGGAGGATTGATTCCATCCTTAGATATAACGTGTCCCAAGAATTAGACTTGCTCAAGTTAGAACTCACATTTGTTGAATTTTACATACAATTGGTGAGCTCTGAGAACCTTCACTATAATTTTAGATGCTCCCTATGTGCCTCCTCACTTAGAGAGTAAATCAGTACATCGTCAATGAAAACCATAACAAATTAGTCGAGATACGGCTAAAAGATCTTATTCATCAAATCTATGGACGCAACAGGGGCATTGGTTATCCCAGAAGGCATAACCAAGAACTCATAGTAATCATATCTTGTGCGGAAGGGCGTCTCAGAATGTCTTCATCCTTAATCTACAGCTGATGATAGTCGGATCGAAGATCAGTCTCAAAGAAGACCTTTGCTCTTTGCAGTTGATCAAACAAGTCTTCGATCCTTGGCAAAGGATATTTGTTCTTAATAGTGACCTGATTGATCTTGTAGTAATTAATGCATACACGCATCGACCCATCCTTCTTTCGGATAAAGAGAATTGGTGCACCCCATAGTGATACACTAGGACATATGACACCTTTGTCCAGAAGTTCGTGTAGTTGCTTCTTTAATTCTGCCAACTCAGCAGGAGTTATTCTATATGGTGCCTTAGAAAGAGGTGCGATACTTGGCATAAGATCAATAGTAAAATCAATCTCTCGAGATGGTGGCAACCTAGGTAGATCGTTAGGAAACACATTAGAAAAATCCTGAATCACCTCGATGTCTTATATTGTCTTGGCCGTGTCATCATCAATTACCACACTAGCTAAGAATGCATCACAACCCTAATTGATTAACTTCTCTGCTCTTACTACAGAGACAAACACTCTTCCAAACTTATTCTTCGAACATTGAAAATAGAAAGTATATTCTGGTCTAGGACCTTGGAATATTACTATCTTTTTACAGCAATCTAGCAATGCATCATGTTTTTCTAAAAAGTCCATGTCCAATATGATATCAAAATCAACCATATCAATAATATAGGGCTATACAAACATATGCTAGTCTACTATGCAAACATAGAGGCTAGACACCATAAGTGTGAAAATTAAAATCTCACCAGTGGTTATGGTGATAGTCAGAGGAGGTACCTCCAAAAGTACGACACTCTCTAGGGAATCAACAAAACCAATGTAAATAAAAGAATTTGTGGTACTTGAACCAAACATAACTCAAGCACGGGTGCCTTCAGCTAAGATAGTACTTGTAGCCTATTGTTGTTGTTGTCATCCACCTCAGCCTCTTCATTGGTCAGCGCCTAGACTCATGCCTTTCCTTTCGCAGGTGCTCTAGGTGCAAAGTTGCCCTTAGGCTTTGGGTAATCATGCATCATGTGGCTAGCTTCTCCACAGTTGAAGCAATTGTTAGCTGTATGCTAGCATTCCTTGTCGGCATGCACACGCCCACACTGAGTGCAAGTAGTAAGCTCTACCTTCTTTGCAACATTCGCAGCGGTCGGGATGAACTTTTGCTTCTTGTCAAATCCTCTGTGCTGAGGTGGTGCAGTTGTCTTTTTCTGTCTTGCAACTTTCTTTCCTCCAGAAAGGAATTATACTCTTGCTCAATAATGTAAGCGGTCTGCAAAGTATCAGCCATAGTTCAGAGTCAGAATGGAGCCGTCCGGCCCCAGATAGCGCTCCAAAGCCCATGTACAAACTTCTTCACCCACTCTACTTCTTTTGGAAAGAAGCGTAGGGTAAAGCTCTCCAGCTCTATGAATCTGGCCTCATATGCGGCCACATACAAGCTCCTTTGCGTAAGTCCAAGAAAATTATGTAGCTTGACATCTCGAACATGCACGAGAAAATACTTCTTCCTGAACTTTACTAAGAATTCAACCTATAAAATAGACTCCACATAATCAACAAAAATAATCCTCTTGACTGATCGCCACCAGAAGTCAGCAGGATCCTGACATATGAAGGTCGCCAATCAGACCTTACTTTCTTCGGCACAATTAATGTTCTCAAAGATCTTCTCAATCTGTAACAACCAGTCCTAAGTAACTTCGAGCTTGCTCTCTGCCTTAAAAAGAGGAGGGCCTAGCTTCTTGAACCTCTCCGTGATGGTAGGTCCAGATGTTTTATTTTGGTCCTGACGTATTGCCTATGCCTATATAGTTTGGACCATGCCTTGAAAAGTCTACAAAAAGGTGTCAAATTCTCCATGGGTCATAGCCATGGGTGTAGCATGCATAACCCCTTATCCAGGAGTTTAGGTCTTGTCACGAGCTAACCTCCCCTAAGCAAGAGACTCCTTAGTGCTAGCAGGCCGGATGATAGGAGACCTATTCCCAGCCCCAGTTTTCGTGATAGCCATCACTTGAAATTTCTATGCAAACAAAAGACAATTAAATTTTATTTGGATTTTAGGCAATCCTTAAACTTTTAGGAATTTTACCCAATCTATCCTACCCACACTTTAAGATTGATTGGTATGTCTTATGATCAGATAGTAATGGTTAATGTTCTTTTATAATTCATATGCTTTGATACCACATTGTTACACTCTTGATCCGGTTCAGTCATTTGAACTTATTTCGAATTCAAGCTACATAACTATGGAACTAAGTAACATACAAATCGGACATGAATGATGAGAGACAATAACCAAAGTAATAAATATGTCCTTTACCATCAAAATATCGAAATTAAAATTTTCATTTACTAATACCATAGTTTCACAAAGTATATCTTCAATACTATGATCCTCATAATACATCCAATATCTAATGACAATAAAAATTTTCAACTAATTGAATAAATGAAAAAAAATACATATTTATCTCATCCCCATTACATTAGTCTACCAAAATAGAAAATCAAATTTAAACTTAGATAACCTGCTCAAAAGTCCAAATGCAATAATCTCAGGACAAATCTTTCTCAGATCATAATTCCCCTTCTTTAGACTATGAAAAATGTTAATATGATTTATGAATACAACCACTCAGTAGATAATGAAATCTACCAAATATTAATAATATAATAGTTGAAAAGTGATGATCACTAATTAAATAAGATTCTAAGTTCTACGTATATCTTAAGTAAGAACATGATACAAAAGTATTGACAAATATAAATTTATCAAATCAGATATATTTTGTTATAGCATGACTAGATCAAATAAAATATAGTATATATGACATGATCGGACTCATATCAGACGTAACAAATTCTACTAGTTATAATGAGAATGTATCACATGTCAAATAAAATATATCAAGTTATTAAATTGTCAGGATGTTATATATCGCCATACTCTGAATATATCTTATAACAAATAACAAATATTATGGCGTAATAGTTTATCAAATTAGATTCATATCATTTATCATAGGTTTATGATGAATTCACATGATTTCAAAGAATAGCTAATCAGGATAATCAAAAGATTCAAATGACTAAACTGAATTCAAATGAATATGTCGGAATAAAGATTTCAGATTTATATGTCAATTAAATATGTCAAATTACATCATAACGGACATACATTCAAACTACAATATAAGAAGTTAAACAAAATAAATACTAAAGCATATGGACAAATGATGCAGAGGTCTTGATTATTACACATAACTGGAGAGTTTAAGTCCCACTCAATTCCAAACTATCAGACATTATGTATCACCATCTCTTAGTTTAATTAAATGAAAATTAGAATTTTACCCGTTGCCTTCGAGTTTCAAATAAATATCTTATCCAATATAGATGCTTATAGTGGAATCAAGCCAAATCTCTCCTTAAGATGACAATGTCTAAACAAAGTCAAATAATTTTGACACAATCAAAGTAACAAAGACCAAATGATGACAAAATATGTGTATAAATTTGAAATTTAAATTATAAAATGCTACTTACAAGTATAAGTTAAAATATATACTTTTATATATAAACTAGTCTCTTTAAGAGCCAACATAGTCATATATGTAGAAAATCAGATCAAAATTGATGCAAACAGATTTTTGGATAGCAAAATAGTTTACTAAATTTTTTTTCAGAATTTTCGGATCAATGAAAATATTTTTTAGATATCAAAACTAATTTTCAGAGTTGAAAATTTAATAATTAGGTCCCAAAATAATAAAAAGATTTGAAAAATAATCAAATTTGGTGAACATGGCAGATAGGTCAAAATAAATATGTGGATAAAGTTTCAAGCAATTTGGACATCGTTTGAGTGATTTTGAGTGTTAAGTAGCATATGAAGAATTTGAGTGGATTTTAATAAATGAACAAATATCAAAATACTTATAAATGAATGTTTAAAAATTATAAAAAATTTTGAAGGCACTTAGAGTTCAGCAAAATAAAATCGTGGTCAAAATTTCAGATCATTTGTCCAATAAAAGGAGTTATGGCTAAAACAAATTGGATCAGATTCCTAAGTATCAGCAAATTAAGCAGTTTAAATCATGCTTACGCAAGCCGATGCCTTTTAAATTGCGTCTCTCATGGCCGATGCCTTATAGACTGAAAATTGAGTTAGAAAATAATTCAAATCACCATGATTGAAAGGTGTTTAGTCAAGTCGACGTATTTTGAAAGACGTCTATTGAGGTCAATATTTTTTAGACAGAAAATCAAGAATTGTAATATTTCGAAGAATTCACATGAAATTAAAGGACCAAAGTGGAAACTAAGATCACATACTTATATATTAAAGTTCTAAGAATCATGTTTGACAATGTTTAAAAATCAAAACGAAGTTTTCATATTAATATAAAATAAACACTTAATGAGTTATCATCACCTATTTTTGGAAGAAGAATAACTAATCTCTCTTTCTCCAAATCAATATTTAAGCTCTAGCTATAAATCTCTCTTGTTCTAGAGTCTTTTCCACGTCCCCTACACCTCCATTAACACAAGACATTAATTAGATTAAATTCTCAAAAGAATCAACTAAGAAACACTCTCTTTCTCTTTAAAAATTATGTTCTTACCTTTAGCTTGGAACTGCGTGCAAGGAGACTTATGCACGACCCCAAAGTTTTATTTATACATCTTTTCCTTCTTAATACTATTCAACAATTAAGTCCTTTTCATTACGGGGTCGGACTCTAACAGATGGAGTCTTAATCAACAAGTAAAGTTAATCTGTTTGCAACTAGAAATTCAGATTTTCGCACACAATAAGTTTTCTTAATTAAAATCCTTCGAATTCGATCTCTTTAACGACTGAATTAGCTAAAAATCATTTAGGTAAAATTATAGTCTTTTGTATCTTCTTTCCAACTATGCTCACTATGCGAAGGAATTTTGTGCGCGATGTTATTGTATCTGCAATATGCTGTTGTCAGATAGTTTATGGGGTCCGAAATTTGACTAAGTATTGGAAACCAACTAGTTTCCTAATTGGGTCACTAATAGGCTTATTAGGTCTTATTAGCTTGACTAATGATTCATCCATTTTAAATATATTATTATAATATTAAATAAATATTAAACACGTTTAAATTATTTTAGTCCCTTAATTGACTTAGTTAGACTTCTTTAGATCTAATTAGGCCTAATTAAACATGGCCCATTAACATACTAATGAGCTCAGAGTTCTAGGGCATAACAACCGTTAATAAGCATGGTGGACTTTGGTAAGCATCACAAGGAGCGCAAGAGAGCTTTAGGGTGACCTACTATGGGTTGAATAGAGATAGTGGGAATTGATCCATAGATAGTGGGAGCATAGCTATGGGCATAGAGATGCAAATGGTAACTGATAATTCCACGTTTATAGTTGTGCTTGGGAGCATTTCTTCTTTCGAGACTATTTTTTTATCTTGCAATCTATTTATTACAAGTTTTATTTTGATCTTTTAAGTTATTGTACTTTAATAAATTCTCCATTTGGTAAACTTATTATTATTTTTTTAAAGAGAGTTCGAAAGGAAGCAAAGGAGGGAGAGAGAAAAAAGGTGGGGAGAGACAGAGGGAGAGTGAGAGTAGGTAGGAAAGAAAAATTTGGAGAGAGACATGGGAGAGAGCTGTGAATAGAGAGGTTTCCTCAAAATAAAAACAACTCTTGAGTTATTTTATTTTTGGGAGACTTATAAAGGGTAAGATGCTTTCTTCAAAAATAGGAGAGATCTTGTCAAACTAGTTCTCTTCCTCAGTTTATTTTTAATTTTAATTTAAAAGTAAAAAAAGATAAGCAAATATATCCAAACACCCTATTAATTTATAGTTTGGTTTACAGATTTTCTTTGTAAATTGATATGCATAGCAGATATTGATAGCAGATACCAATCTCTTCTAAATTGAATGCATATTGAAGAGGACAAGAACTAAATGGACAGAAACGGGGCGATTAGACAATCAAGTTCGGATATGGGATGCAATAAGATCTCTCTGATGAGCTTCCCTAATGGGCCTATGAGTGGCAAGTAGAGCAAGCATCAGGCGGTCTTATGTTTCTCTAGGGATAATCCTCTGATACTTAGGTTAGGTTTTAGAGGAGGAGGAAGTTTTATAGTGGTTTTAAGGTAGATGGAGTGTGTGCCTTCTACATGGTGGATGGTTAAGGGTTTATATATCTGGCCCTCTAGTAGAGGAAGCCTGCATGCCCTTTAGAGGGAATGTCCAGGCTAAATCCATATGCTTAACATGTGAGATCCCTCAGACTAGTGAGTCTTATCCAAAAGTTTAGTGGAGTCAAATCACTGTTTTAGGTAATTAGTTCCCACGATGATGAGGGTGACAAGGGGTGATCCAATGGTAGTGGATCTAATAATGGTGGACTTGTTTCAAATGACATTGTATTTGACAAGCATGCTAAGGTGTTGATATATGGAGGCTGCCTGCTGGGGGGCAGAGTCTAGACAAAGGACACTCCTAACCTCTTTTCGGGTTCTTGGTATTCAGCTGGTCGAGGGAAACCTACTCTTATTTGCCATGTCCTCTCTAAGGTCTGTCAAGGGAATGGGTTCCTAGCCATTGGCTACACATAGTCCTTGGGAAATGTCGATCAGGGGGAGTGCATCCTGACCATTTCCTCATTTTATGCCCCTTCGTGAGGACTGGGGCCGATGTGGACCTTGTGAACGAAGTGGGCCTAAAAGATTGGCTAGAATCTTGGTGTGCTAGCAAAATTGCCAGTAGACCTTCTTAGTGGCCTAATTCTGGGCTTCACAATTTTTCTCTCTTAACATATGCTACCCAAACAAGTCAAGTGCCAACTATTTATTGGTTTATAGGTCAGTAAGCGTTATATTGCTAGACAGCTTTTTTCACACATGGGCTTGACAAACATTAAATGCAGGTGTAAGGATTTGAGCGTGACAACTGCATGTGAGTGTGATAAATATTTTGTGGGTCTGACAGTCACTTTTTAAAAAATGCATGTGGCCTAAAAAATATTTGTCAAGCTCACAAATTGCACACACGTGTCCAGAAATGGCAAATACTTTTCAGGCGTGACAAATACTTCACAAATGTGACAAATACTATTTGTCATGCTCACAAAATATTTGTCACATCTATAAAATATTTGTCATGCCTAAAAATTTGTACACAAATGCGTAAAGATGACAAATACTTTTTATGTAGCATTTGTCACGCCCACAAGGTATTTCTTATATCCACATGTATTTGTCACATCCAGAGTATCCGCATTTAATGCTTGTCAAGTCTACCTACAGAAAAAACTGTCAGGCCACGTGATGCTCACCTACGTTGACCGATTGAATCGCCCATTCCAATATCACTCAGCATGCAGCAAGTATTGTTCCGAGAGTAATACATGTTGCAATGCCTCTGTGTGCCACATGTAAAGGCATTGCAGTGGGCAAAAAAATAATCTTTTTTGCATTTTTTTTCCCAGGTGCCCTAGACATTTATACAGGCTGATCAGCGATGGGATGTCCCAAAACATCTAAAAAATGAAAAGTGGAGCTCCAACGAACAGTAAAACATGCCTTTAATGGGCCGAGCCTAATAATGGCTTTTGATTTTTTAGATTTTTTTGGGATATCTGGTCGGTGATCGGCCTGTACAGACATCTAAGACACCTCAAGGTCGACCTGAAAGAAAAAAAAAAGAAAAAAATTCAGCCACTGTAATACCCCTGCAACACGTAGGTTATTGCAGCAATTATTGTTCTAACTCTTGAATGCCCATACATGGGGTCCCAGGTATAATGATCGTTCTCCCAGCATCCCTCTTACTGGGCCTGCAAAAGGCCCACTATTGACTCGATCGCTGGACCCCCACATTTGACAGACTATCCTGAAGCGGCCCTTAATCCTGACAATATTCTGTATGCTTTGAACGCTATTGTGTCTGCTAACAAACTTGCATTAGGCCATATAACCATGCCAGGTTATGCTTCTACACTCTCGCTCTCTTGCTTCTCATAACGTCCAAATAAAAATGTTTTTTATTAAAATATCTAAAAATAAAGGATATCTATTTAATAATCATCTAAATGTGATTAACAGAATAATAATTAACAGAATAATCATATGACTAGAAGTCATCTAAAAAATAATTAAAAGAATAACCATGCCACATGTCGCGTACGCATTTCCCGCGCAATTCCAAGGTGTGTCTAATGCATCACAAGAGAGTATTACTGTAAATTTTTTTAGATGTAAATATTACTGTAAATATGGCATGTCAAGAGAGTATTACTGTAAATATTCTTTCTATGATTATTCATATGACTATTGTTTTAGTTTGATTATTTTAATGAATTTCTCACCGAAAGATAATATTGAGTCGATGTAAGGAATTGGAATTTAATTTACTAAATAAGTTAAGTATTCATGTTTTAACTTTAAAAGACGTGCTTTAAAGTCTGAACGAATGCTCATTCTTTTGAGTAGAATCCTCTGGATCCTTGCCCTCAGTCGACACCAATTGCAGATAGACAAGAAGGTTACGTAGTGACGCTAATTTCTTTTTAATTTTGGTTTTTAATCCAAATAGCCGTAAATTGAAGTCCGGAGATTTAAAAATTGGCCACTGTAAAATTTTACATCACGCCAGGCATCACTTAAACACTAAATGCCTAGTGTTGGACAAAATGATGGTAGCATGAACTCGGCTTATTTAGGTAGCTGACAAGTTTGCATATAGTTTAAAGAGAAATGCTTGCTGCACCGTTTTGCGCCGCGTCCTGTACTGCCATCCGATCTCTTAGATCAGATGATAGTGAGCGGTACAGTAAGTATTTTTCTTTTTTTAGAAAAAAATTTTGCCGAGTTGGGGGAGACTCTCAACTTGACATTCGTACCATCCGATCTCCGATCGGACGGTTAAAATAACTCAAAAGAAGAGATCGTGCACTTGCGTGATTTGAGTTGTTAGATTGCACGAGTGTGCGCGTCGCGCACCGCACGCGGTGCAGCGAGCATTTCTCTAATTTAAATATAATAGATTAGCTTAGGTCCATAGAAATTCTATCAACTAAAAAATTGCTCTAGCCGTATGGGCACAATGGTTGGATATTGCCTCGATGTAATCCAATGGCTCTCATCGTGGTGGGAGGGGATACTTCCCTTTCTTTACTCTAGTAGATCAACAACCGAATGACTCAGGTTTTGAGTTCAAGAAAAAAAAAAAAAAATGCCGTGCTTAAGACTCCACAACAACTTGGCCCCTGATTCGAGGGCTGCATAATAGAAGGGGAGCTTAGTTCAATGTAGTTTAAGCTGTCCTATCGCATTAGGGTAGGGATCCGATGGCTGCAAGCATGCGAAGCAAGTGTTGCTTTTTTTTTTTTAAAAGTAATACTTATTGCACTGTGTGAGATGGGAAATAGTCCCGCAGCAGCAGTAATTTTTTATTTTTTTTATACTTTGAATTTTTTTTAAGGTTGTTCATTGGATTCAGTTTTTGATTTGTTGGATTTTTTTAGATCATCCGATGATTGGATTCTATGGATGTGTTAGGCATGGTGGAACCGATCTATTTTTTTTTTAAATTATTGATGAGGCAGAATCCGATTCGGCCCATTAAAACATGCCCAAATCCAGTTCAGTCCAGCAGCGGCAGTAAAAGGTCTCATGAGAGCCCTCGGCCCGTAAGCGGCATAGAAGCTCTCAGCCCAGCAGGCAGCCCAGTGGTCTTTGGCCCATTGGCGGCCCAACAAGCCTTCGGCCCGTAAGTGGCATAGAAGCCCTCGGCCCAGCAGACTTCGGCCCATCAGCGGCCCAACCCCCTTCGGCCCAACAGCCGTGTCCGGCCCACTCCGGTGGAAGACTAGGTACTATGGCGGTTTACCAGTAAGCCCGGAACATAGTCCTATATCGGCTATCACCGTTAACCATCCTCTATCCTCCGCTATAAATACACCGCTATTTATTGCCAAAGGGAGCTCTCCGTGACCCTCAAGGACCATAGTCCAAAAAGTATTAAAGCTACTATTTGCCTTCTGAATCGAATCATCTTCAGAAGCTAACTTAACCGTCGGAGGGGGTTCCTAAGGGCCGAAGTCCGGAATTCCTACTAACCGGTTTCTTCTTTTTTCCCTCCTACAGGGGCTCGGTTCGAATCATCGCCGACCTCACCGAATCGGTCTCGGCCGCCGACTTCGGACTCCTCCCTCTGGTCTCGACGCCGTTCGCCGGCTGATCTTCTTCGCCCGAAGGTGTCTCGGATCCGCACCGACTGTCCTTCAGCCGGAAAGACTTCGGCCCCGCCTTCTGGAGGCTAGTCGACTTCCAACCGAACGACCCTCGGCCGCGGATCTTCGACCGCATCTCTGCCTCCATCGCCTTCCGGATCTCCGTCAGGCCTCTTACACCGATCTGATCCAGCTCCGGATCCAACACTTCGGATTCCAGCTTCGGAGTCCGGTCGTGATAGCTTCGGCTACATCAATTATCATTTTTTATACCGCACCCCATGTGCGCATGCGATACAACAAATATTACTCATTTTTTTATACATTCAACATGACTCATTTAGTTCTGGCCCAAAGATGCAAGGAAAGAACATCCTAGTTGCACAAATATAGTCGGAGCGGAGGAGCCACGCACTGCTTCAAAACCAAAACACAAAGATCCTCCATTTCCCATAATCTCCTATGTGGACTACGAGGTGGAAAACCTATCAAAGCTGAAAAGTGTGTTGTTTTATATCTAAATCCCCATAGAAATGAGTTTTGTTTATGAGACTTTAAATTTCACTAGTAGAAAGCAGCGTATTAGCAACGGGTAATTCGCGATGGCTCCAAAAAGCCATGACTAATTATGATATTTCCGATGGCTAAAAGCTAGGTATAGCAAATATATATATTTGCGACGGTTAAGATTAATCGATCACTAATAAAGAATATTTGCGATGTCTGAAACTTAAGTGGTTGCTGATAAAAAAATATTAGCGACGGCTACATAAGTAGCCGTCGCAATTAAAATTATTTGTAACGAATGAGTAATTAGCAGTCGCTAATATTTTTTATTAACGGTCGCGAACATTTAGCCTTCGCAAATATTTTTTAGTAGCAACGGTGCATTAGAGATGACGTGGTCATTTGGGAAACTTCTACATTGTCTTCAATGTAGGACTCTCTTAGACATACTCTTTTTGTTGTAAATTGATGAATGATTTGTCATAGTCACTGTAACCATCGGAGTTTTATCTTCACCTTGTTTGAATAAAACATAGGAAGGCATCCATCTTCTTGGAAAGGTTTTCCTTTCCTTTATTCTTCTATTTCTGTATGGTATTAAAGCTAGGTTCTAGTTTTAATGCCATTTTTACTTCCATCTATGTTGATGACATCCTTGTCACTGCCTGCCTTTAGTTCTGATGTCATTTTATTTCTCCTTGAGTCTCTTAAAGCTAAGTTTCGATGTGTGACTAGGGGAGTGCCCATTATTTTTTGGGAATTGAAATCATTGCCTAGCATCCTGGGTGTTTCTTTCTCAATCTTAATATCTTGTAGACCTGTTTGAATCGGCAATGGCACATAGATTGTGCTCATCCACTCTCCACTCCTATTGTCTCCTTTGCACTTATGCCTCCCAACTCTTTGCATGTTAATTTGACTACTTATTACGTCATCATTGGTGTTTTATAATATGCCACAATTATTCAATCAATATTTCCTTTGTTGTTAACTGTAATACCCGATATTTTTTTAAACAAAACTAATAAATAATAATAATAATAATAATAATAATAATAATAATAATAACTAAATAAATAAGATAGTGTATTATCATTAGTTGGGTAAGTCCATTAACTTAATTTTATAGGTAGTTTAACCCATTATATAGAAAGAAATTTTTGGGATATCTAGGACAGTAGGTCAATATTTTGATAATAAATCTCAGTATAAAACTTAGATTTGACATAGTTGGTACCGTTCGAAAGAGTTGGAAGAGATCTACAACTTTGTAAAAGACTCTTTTTACTAATTCATTTGTTTACTAGGTCGAAAAATGAATGTTTAATTAAAGAAGGTAGAGTTGCGGGAGAGGAGTCCGATTTGGAGTAGAATTCTCTCTAATTTGTGGAAGGGAAGATTAATATGATCCAAAGGTAATTTGTAGAGGTTGTTTGAGATCGGAAGTTGAGTGTTAATTTTATATATATGTGGTTGGGGGCGTGGTTAACTCTAGCCGTCGTTCTTTATTGTGAAAGGTAGATGTTTTATTCATGTTCTTGAAGAAAGAGAAGAAGATGAAGGTTGTTCTTGAGGAAAACTCATATTTCGTGATTCTCTTGCCTTCTAGAAGAATTGGAGGTCGAAAATGAAGGCTAAAAAGTAGTTCTTTGTGTTGAGAGTCGAGATCTCTTGGCAGATTTTAGATTTGGGATCCTAGCGTAAGAGGTAGGTGATGATTCCCTAAAATATAGATTAATTTGTATTAATATGAAAAATAATGATTTGATTTTAAAAGTGGTCAAAAGGAAAGTTTGGCATCATGTTCTTTGTATTTATGATCCAAAACGTAGATTAGATATTCAAATTGTTTGTCAAAAATCTAAATTTGTTGCGTTCTACCTAAGAATCCCTATGGATGGCAGATAAGCTTGCCGCCTAAAATACTGAACGACAACTAAGCTTGCCGTTAGTATTACTGAACAACAGGAAGATATGGTGTCCAATTTGATTTTCTGAATCTATCAACACGGATTTTAAATGATTATATTTTGGTTATCTATAATTCAAATGATTTGAAATTTTAACTATACGTCTGTTTATATGAAATCTATTGGACTGCAAAATTTTATAAATTTTAAAAAATTATTTTCTATTTTTATTGTTATTAAATTTGACTCAAGCTTCGCTATTTGAATTTTGAAACCACAATTTGATATGCAAAATTAGTAAATTTTGCAAGTATTTTATCTACACCCTAAATATCATGCTTTACTAGTTTGGCAAATTTTTTAATATGTTTACTAATATTCACTCTATTTAATGAATTTTCAGCCTTGAAAAATAGATTTTGTCATGTGAAATATATATTTTGTATTAAAAAAGTTTTAAAAAATTTTCAAAAATATTTTTCATGTATATATAATCTATTGGAGTCAATTTTACATTAAAATGCATAGTACATCATTCTGTTGTCTTTAAAATGTCTTATTTTAATTAAAAAATATATTATTTTTGTATATATATATCATTGGATATATGATTAATATTAATTTATGATATGATAAATTCTAATCTCTGTAAGACGTGGGCCATCTAGTTTAATATGTGTGATATGGACAATGCCATTTTAAGAGAATTATGTAGCTCAATTCTAATGTAAGTGTCTTTGTTGGATAAGGTATTATATGACCCAAGGGGAATAAGTAAAATCATGAAACTTATTTTAGTATGGTGTAGTGGTAGGATATGTATGATCCTCAATTTCGCAGTAGCCAATACTTAGTATTATTACCTAAGTGTCCGGTATATATATGTGTTGCCTCTTATGTTGTAGTTATAATGTTTGTTTAACTAAGATATGAAATTATGATAATTTGGTACATATGTGAATCATTTGAATTTCTTTTAAGACATTATAAATTTGTTTTATGATGTGAAATTTTCAGATACCTGAATTTTAAAATATTTAACTTGATTACTTACTACTAGTTATATTTTGAGCCATATACTATGTGATATGTACCTCCTTATGTGTTGAGAGAATTATAAGATATGTTTATGGCTAGTAGTTTCTTTTCAAATAAAATAAAAAAATTTGATATATGTGATAAGTATTATGAATTAGCATGTTTTTTTTAGATTATTAGAAATGCATCCGATTTGATATGAGATATATGTGAGATCCTATTTTGTATCATTATCTTATTTTTGTATGAAGCATTGTGAATTGTTCATGATATGATTTGATTACTATGTGAATTTCAATTATTATATGTTTTAGCCTACGGAGGGCATGATGTCTACTAAGTTTTATAATCAGTAAGTGGTGGGGACACCGGGCAGCAGATGAGTAGGCGTCGAGCACGTGCCACGCATGCATCTTTGTGGCTTGGCGACGAGCTCCATATCTAGGATTGTGCCTAATTATGTATTTTCTTTTAAATATAGTCTTTAGTTTGATCTTAAGGGCTTTTTTGTCATTTCTTGCTCCTAGGACATGTTTGGTATTTCTTTTTGAATATGATCATTCTTGTCTTGAAAAAGAGATGGCCTTCCCTATATAAAGGGGTCATCTCTTCCCTTGTAAGCATGTTAGATGGAATGAGAACTTCTCTTGTTATGTTGTCCTCTTTTCTAAGTGTGAGGATGAGAGTCCTTTCCTCTAAGGAGGTCGCCTGAGAGAGGTTCCGGCGGGAGGCCGTGGGCGTGAGGCCCGTGTTATCACCGCCAACTCCACATCGATCCGTCGTCGAGTGTCCCGTCCCTCATCAGTAAGTTTGTTGAATAATTATTTTAGGAGAGGTGGCTAGAGAGTTAGACTTTGATTCTGATCACGAGAAATAGGTGTCCTTGAAGTCTATTGGATTCGACGCTAGTTGTTATTATGAGTTTTTTCATTTTAGTAGATTCATCTAGTAGGAGTAATTAAGTCTATTATGTAATTTTGAGATCTTAGAAAGTTGTGAGATGTTGTTTATATTATTCAAAGACAGTTGTTACTATGAGACTTTTGTAGATTGTGTTGGTTTATTATTATTTGAAATTTACGATGGATAGTTATTTGTTTTGCCTTGTGGACTCTTATTCTCTCATTTTCATTATGTATATGCTATGTTCCGTACCTGTACTATATACGAATTATGTTAAAAGTCGGATATGACTGGACACGGGGTTCAGAATGTTAGAGAACATGATATCAGAGTAATTTTGAAAGTTTTGAGTTTCACACCATTGGATCTATTAAGTTTGAGTAGTTGATTGATGTTTTTGTGATCTTAGGTTCAATATAGGTCATAGAATAGCTAAGTTTTGAGTTGAGATACAAGTAGAAGTGTTGAATTGTTGGATTTGAGAGCTTATTTGAGATATTTGGATTTTCAGGATATGTCGAGACGTTGTCGTCTTGCTGCGGGTCCTCCTGTTCAGCCCCCATCTTCTGAGGATACCCCTATGCAGGGAGGTTCTTTTGCAACCCAAGGCCAAGGTGTGGTCAGCGCACTGCCGGTCAATATAGACTTTAGTGGGTTAACGTAGACTTTTTAGGGGCTTGTGCAGGCTTTGCAGACTTAGACTCAAGCTCAGTCCCATGGGCCTAAGGCGACCCCTATGACGAAGCAGTGCGACAAATTGTGTCCTCCTTTTAAGGGGGAGAGCCGACCATAAGTTTCCAAGCCTTGTCTCAACGAGATGGAGAAGATGTTAGCTGTGATTCATTGTCTAGAGGATGAGAAGGTTAGTCTGGCAACTTTCATGTTACAAGAAAGATCAAATGTCTGGTGGAAATCCATGAAGAGGACTGTATTCACTGGTCATGCTATTATTACTTGGGCGGAGTTTCTTAGAGTTTTCCGTAAGGAGTATTTTCCTGATCATGTTCAAGATAAGAAGGAGATGGAGTTTCTCAATCTGGTGCAAGGCATTATGTCAGTGGCCGATTATGAAGTGAAGTTCTCCAAGTTGGAAAAATCTGTACCCCATATCCATGATGATGAGAAGAGGAAGCAGAATAAATTTATCAAGGGTCTGAAAGGTATCATTCGGCGTTATGTTGTTGCTCAAGATCCTGAGACTTTTGCTGCTGTTTTGAGGACTACATTCAATATGGAACGTGAGCATGAAGAATTTATGGAAGAGCAGAAGGGTCAAAACAAGATAAGTACATCAACTACCTTTGTATGCAAGGATAAGAAGAAGTTCAGGTCCAGCCAGTGAAGGGCCCGACACCGAAGGTGTTTGATTCAACTGCTTGCACTCAGTGTGGGCGACGACATGGTGGGACAGAGTGTTGGAGAGCAGCTGACAAGTGTTTAGTGTGTGGTAATCCGGGGCATATGGTCAGAGATTTCTCGAAAGCCAGAGCTCGACTGGCGCAAGAACAGAAGAAAGGCAAGACTCAAGGATGTGTTTATGCTCTCACTAAGAAAGATGTTGAGGAGACTCTTACTATTGCAGAAGATACTATACTTGTTGATAATATTCATGCTTAGGTGTTGTTTGATCCTTGAGCTACCCATTCATTCATATCCATTAGTTTTGTTAAATCCCTTAAGAGTAGACCGATAGATGCTACACATTCACTGATAATTACTACAGCTTTTGGAGAGGAGACACTATGCACATTATATCTTCTATTATTGTTAATCTTGGGGGATAAAGATAGAGTGACTGGCTTGTATTTGATCGAAATGATAGATTTTGATTTATTTTGGACATAGACTGATTAGATAAGTATTTTGTTTTGTTAGATTGTCATCGTAAGAAGTTGATATTTTGAGAGTCTAGTGAGAAGGAGTTTATTTATCGTTGCCCTAGGCATCAATTAGGCCATTATGGGTGCTCAAAGACGTCTCAATGACATGAACCAATATTGCTATAAATAATAATGAAATGTGATCGTCAGAGATCGAAGACTTTAAAAAGAAAATGAAGTGATTGCGAATTACCTTTCCAAATTGAGAGTATTGTGAGTTCTTCTATTTCCTCTTCTTTAGTCGGCCGAAGAAGAAGAGTCTTTCTTATAAAAAATTCACTTTTTTTTGTATGGCAAGTGGGGTGCTTTTTGAATTTCTTTTCCAACACCTTGCAAGAAAGACAAGAAAACACAAGAAATTGAAATATGATTAGAGCCTTGAATAGTGTAGTATCAATTCTATCAAGAAAAACTCCGTGTAACTCAACTAAAATACTCACTCTTTTTTATTTTTCTTTAAAACTTGTATATGCAAAAGGAGAATTATTATGATATGCTAATGATTGTGTGTGAAAAGAGCGAATGAATGATGTATACGATGCAATTACTATGAAATTAACTAAAACAAAAGCAAAGAAAAAGAAGAGAGAGAAAAGACTGGCCCATCTAAAGCCATCGGGCTTCCGAGCTTCTTAAAAATGAATGAAACGGCTTGGGAGGAAGAAGACGGAGCTCCAATGGTGTTATCCACGTTCAAAACTAAAGGGCTCTCTTCTCACTTTGAAAAAACTCTCTGACAGCGCTCTAGCTAATTCTCTTGAAGGCTCAAAGGGATGCACTATATATAAATAATATTTTCTAGGATTTTAATCTTAAAAATCTTCTATTTTGGCGTACATATTACCATGGATAATTACTAGCCAAATGGAGACATCTCATCCAAAGAAATTAGATAATATCGGTCAAATGATCTAGATTAATATGCCAATGAATTGCGTTGGCCATAGGCGACGCCTTTTAGAAAGGCATCGGTCTACTCAGACATCTTTTAGAGGGGCTAATTAAAACAAGATAATCTTGAGAAAATCACAGATAATCACAAAATTTCTAAAATACGTCGTTCTAGAAAGACGCAATTTAGATAAATAGGAAATTGATTAATATTCAAATTTAACAATCGGCAAGAATTAGGAAATTAAATCACGTCGACCATAGACAACACCATTAAACTTAATCCTTATCCGATTAAGGAATTTGAACCAAAATCAATTTCATGTAAAAATATAAATGGCGTCGGTCACGAGCGATGCAAATTAGAAAATTTTCAAAAAAATTAGCAAAAATTAATCAATGATTAAAACACATTGGGACATCATAAATGTGATATTAAATTTACTCAAGGTGAGGTCAAAATTAGTGTGTCTAGAACTGTGCAACCTTGGCATTGATTTTGCAAGGGAATGAAGTGAAATGAAATCAATGGTGTTGAATGAAATGAAGCAAAATGAATTAAAAAGATGATGCCAAGGTGTGATGAGACACGCGCTCAACATCACATAATGAGAATCTTTCAAAATAATGAATGAAGTGACTTGAAGGGATCAATGAAATTAATTATGTCTGGACGAGATACACAAAGGAATAAAAGAAAATGCGATCAACCTCTACGAGGGGAAGTACTTTAGGCCACAAAACTTGCAGGTTTCACCATGAAGAGCAATTACCCGCCAGTGTGGACGTACTACAACTATGGAGCATCTTAAAAGAAAACAGAGAAAATGGGATAAGTATCCAAGCAAGAATGAATTCCAAAGATATTTTCAAGAAACATCAAAGATAATTGAATACTCAATTCAGAATAAAATATTTCATATCACGTTGGGACTTATTAGAACAAATGGTTTACAATTTAATCATTAATTAACTTTTACCTTAATGATTCAAAATCCTACATTAATACATGTTGGGCTAAAAAGAAAAATACTAAAATAAAATAAAATATAAATTAATCAAGGATAATATTGCTAAACTGTCATTGATTTGTCAGGACACCAGTCCTGTAATTATGTGCTAAGCCGAAGCTCGATTGTCCGCACACTGTCTTACAAAACAGAACCATCATCCCCATCAATTAACAATCCAATGGTCTATCCGTGCAATTAAGAATCCTCTGGATTATCATTGTTTTCTATGAAGGGAAACTTAAATTTCAGTTTCATCAAAACACAAGGTCTTTAATATAATCTAATAACTAATATCATATAATAATGTCACAAATCAAATACATGAAAGAATACATGTGAACAAATAGCCGTTATTTTTGGTAATCACAGTGAAACCGTAGTATTGCATAGTGAAATGAAGCATTCCATTATCCTCATATTCCTGCACTCAAATTTTATCAGCAACATTGTTCACAAACAAATAAATAATCATCATAAAACAATAATTCTATTAAGCAAATAAAATATCGATTATCTTAAAACACATCGACCTTTTTCACAGTGTGATTTAGCTACCGGAGACAACTTTCTCTGAGTCTGTTTCAAACACAATTCCCTCTCTTGTTGGCACTCCTCTTTGGAATTGGTGTAAGAAACCATGCTAGTGAATTCTCTCTATAAATAGCCCCCCATATGATCAAATTCACTCCATAGAGGCTCTAAAAGGTGAGAACAAAAAGGGAAACTCTTAACAAGAGCAAGAAGAAAAGAAGGAAGAAAGGGAAGCCATAATGTCAAGCTCGTCAATGAATTCTACCACGACTTTAAAGAAGGCGAAGTAAGAATTCAAGAGGCTTTCTGACATGGAGGGACATCTAAGCAGGCGAAATCCCAATTTACAAGTATGCTCTCTCTATCATAAACTCAATTCTCCTCTTCTTTTAACATCCTCTATCCATATACTCCAAATTTTCTTCTCTTCATGTTTCATAGTAAGACTTTGCCAACTTTCAAAGTTTTCATTTTTCTCTCTTCTCGTTGCTTTTCTTTTAAGGCATATCCTCTTTTCCCTAATCCAAGGAGATTCACCCAACTATCATGGATACCAAAACTTGGGGAGAAAATCACATTGTCCATGCAAACATATATCTCCACATGGCATATCCAAGGGCTAGGGGTACATGCTAAACACTATAAGAATGTGTGGATGGATTGGGCTGTAATGGGCGCTTTCATAAGAACTATAGCATCTTCAAACACACATCTTCATCTTCACTTCCTTCGAATTTACCATCCTGGTTGAAGAAACGGAGTTGCTCTTAGGACTCCTAAAACTAAAAACTAATAATGATGAACTTGATGTGATCGATATGCTATGCGTGAGAAAGAAGATCACATTGCACAAGTTCTTGGGAAAAATAATGAAAGACCTAAAAGAAATACAAAGTGTACTCGCCTGCAAATGGATCAACTTAGCAAAATTGATAGAATGGACATTGAAGAAAATAAAAATGCAAAGGGGGAAGACACATATATCACAATGATGGCTTTTACTCTATGCCTAGCTGGAACTCTCTTATTTCCTGCTCAAGACAATGTATAACAAGAAGATCAGCTCAGTGCTATATGGGGGATATTTAGAGGCAAACAAATAGGCATGACAGTTCTAGCCTATCTCTACAGTGGGCTCACAACAACTTCTATTGGACAACCTCCTTGTAGTAGCATGCTTCTTTTCTATCTATAGATCGATTTTCATTTCAAATTCAATCATAGTGAAGAAGAGGTTCCCAATATGTCAAAGATTTATTGGTGCAGTCCCATCTATCATATAACCAATGTAGTAAAATTCAATGACAACATTGTAAGGTTCTTATGTTTCTCGAGATCGCAAACGTAGTGGAATAAACAAAAATTAATATTAGCGAACCCTGTCCCTTTTAATAAACAAAAATTGAAAAAATAGGTGATCGGACATCATCTTGCACATATTCAAATCCGCATTCGAACGGTTCTGTCGGTGTGACGCCGCCAGTCGAGCAGACGCCCGGCCTCTAGCGAAGTCCATGCGATCTTCCTCGCGATGGATTTCTTCACATTCCTCATTTCTCGCAGTCCTCGAACAATTCGCTATGACGATCGCCGCAATGTGCGCTCGAATTCCCGTTGCACGGGAGTCAGAGAAGAGGCAGACCCCAGAGAGGGGGACGACTAGGGGGCGCCAGAGAGATAGAGAGGGAGAGGGGAGGGGGCGGCCAGGGTTAAACAGTAACTTGGCCTGCTCAGCCCACTCGCTATATTTTATACTTACCACGCAATTTTTCATAAAAATCCCAGAAATGAATAAAACCCACTTTTAATCCATCGCCTTGAGAATCTTTTGCGTATGACCCTCTAGGCCTAACTACCAGTCCAGTTAATGGTGTAATAAGTCCAGTGACTCCTCACTGACTTAATTAATCAATTAATAACTCATATTAATTAATTAATCAACCGAATTAATGTCGTACATTCAATTTAGTCGGGCTTCCGATCACGTTGGGTACCAAGCAACACTGCGTGAACTCGGAAGGTATTGGGGTTAAGCAACCCACTTTTGGAACATTTTCGCCAACAGTTACCATGTGGATTTAATCCTTCATTCGTATAATGCTCTCGAGTCAACTCAAGATATAGTGAACCATCGAACCCTAATCGGTCGACTCACTTGGACCGGATGCTGTCGTATAATATCGGAAAACTCATTTCCCGATATTATTGTCTGCCCTGGCCAGGGATTCCTACGCATCCTATCTAGAGCATTCCCTCTCTGAGTACCAAGAGTGAATGATTCTTTATTGAACACTCAATTTCTTTTGATGGTATTCCATTGTACCCGATCCTTGGCTGTTTAGAATCCCGTGAATAGAGATCCATAAACTAAAGTCAAAGTACAGAAGTCCACCGATAAGGTGTCCTTGGTATCTCAGGTCTGAGGACCATCCACGCAACTGCGACAATAGAATCAAGCTGGTTGACAGTTAGGTACATTATCATCTAGCGATTCAGACGGATCAATTCAATGAACTCATTCTTTAATGAGCACCTACAAATTCGCCTTAATGTCTCCACACAAGTGACTATGAGATCAGTCACCCTCATCATATGAGCAGGAGTAATCTGTACTAGTCTAACTGGATATTTGATGTCCTTCTCAGATATCCTCCGACTAGGAACAATTAAGAATATGTGTGTATAAGTGATCAGTCTCATTAGTATGATCTCAACATAATCTGATCACTATTGCACATATTCACGGACTTCATCATGAAACGATAATGAAACGAATTACACATAATGAAATAATGCCATATTATTAATAAATGAATGAGATTATATAGAGTCATATTGGCTTGTAGGCCATCTAAGACTAACAATCTCCCACTTGGACTAAAGGCAATCACCTTTATGCAGTATACCTATAGCCTCTAGACGATGCTCAAACACAATTTGAGACAATGGCTTTGTTAGTAGATCTGCTACATTATCGGCGGATGGAACTTTTTCCATCCTACATCTCCTCCGAAAATTATCCCTATGATAAGATGAAAGCGCCTCAGAATATTTGCTTCAATTTCTGATGAGACCGGGACTCTTTCGCTTGAGCAATTGCCCTATTGTTGTTGCACAACAACGAAATAGGATAAGAGATACTGGGAACTACGCCGAGGCCGGTGATGAACTTCTTCAACGACACTGCTTCCTTGGTGGTTTCAGCTGTAGCAATATACTCAGCTTCTGTCGTCAAATCTATAGTGGTTTCCTACTTAGAACTCTTTGAGCACACTGTGCCTCCGTTTAGAGTGAACACAAAACTAGATGTAGACTTGCTATCATCTAGATCTGACTAGAAACTCGAGTCAAGCCTCGCAGTTTCAAGTCACCTCCTCCATAGACAAGGAACATATCTTTAGTTCTTCTCAAGTATTTAAGGATACATTTCACTGCCTTCCAGTGCTCTTTGCCTGGATCAGCCTGAAACTACTCGTAACACTTAGAGCATATGCCACATCAGGCCTTGTACATAGCATGTCATACATGATAGATCATATGGCAGAGGCATAGAGTACTCTATCCATGAATGCCCTCTCTTTGGGAGTCTTAGGAGACTGCTCATTTGAGAGATAAATTTCATGTCTCATCCATATGAGACTTCGCTTGGAATTTTTCATGCCACAATTTTTGACGATGGTATCTATGTACGTGCATTGGGTCATTCCAAGCATCCCTTTTAATATATCTCTATAAATACGTTTTCCCAATACATAGGATGCTTCTCCCATATCCTTCATGGAGAAGTTTTTCGACAGCCAAATCTTTACTGATGACATCATAGCTACATCATTCCCAATGAGTAGAATGTCATCTATCTAAAGAACTGAGAAGGTGACTGCACTCCCACTGGTCTTCTTATACACACAAGGCTCATCTTCATTCTTAATAAAGTTATAAGACTTGACAACCTCGTCAAATCTTTATAAGACTTGACAACCTGGTCAAATCTTATGTTCCAGTTTTAAGAAGCCTGCTTCAGTCCATAAATGGACCTCTGAAGCTTGCACACTTTATGTAAGGATTGAGATTTCGGATCTAATTATCGGGTCAGTTTCGGGGTCGGATTCCTTGGTTTGGGCCTTTGTGGGGCTGGGGCTTGTGTTCTTTATCGCGTCGAGCTTGCTCAACGCAGTTCAAACGGCGTCCGTCGAGGTGGACGCGTTTTAAGTTGTGCCACGTGGGTTGGTTTTAGGCCGCAAGAGTACGGCCCCGGTCTTATTGACTGAATGGCGTCTTGCATGGACGACGCCATTTAGAGTACGGCCCTGGTATGTCAGTGTACGGCCCGAACATGTCGTCTGAATGACGTCGGGCTTGGACGACGCGCTTTACCCAGTTTCTGTTTGACTCCGCGAACCCTCCCTCCTTTCCCTCATTCTCTCCTTTCCTCTCTCTCTCCTCTCTTCTCTCCGGCCTCCGGCGACTCCTTTCCCCCTATCCTTCCTTTCCTCTCCCCATTCCTCCTCTCCCTCCACTCCATCAACCTCTTAACTTCCTCCACTACTACCACCACTTCCTCCGCGACGTATTTCTCTCTGGATGACGGCCGACGTCTCGGTGGAGTAACGGCGTCCACGGCGATACCGGCGGTGGCGTGTGGCGAGGCGGGTCGGCGTTTTGGAGCTCGGAGGAGTTCGAGTAACCGGTACGATAACGATCCTCGGTGTATTTTGTTTAAAACCATATTTTTTCCCACTTTTGGAGCATGTTTAGGGGATCTTTGGGGCGAAAATGTTAACTTTGTAAATGAGGAATGAAGGGCTTTTAATGGGTATTTCGATTTTCCTCCTCCTCCCCGTTTGTGTTATGTTTTTATGTGATTTGGGGAGAAATTCCATTTTTTTTAACTCGGGGAAGGCCAGCAGGGGAACCTGTTGGCGAACGCTAAATGGTGTCTTGGGACAGCGACGCCTTTTTGAATAGCGGCTGCCCCCAACGACGCGATTTAGCTCGGTTCATTCCCAACCGTGATTCTGTTTCTGTTGTTAATAGGCGACTAGGAACAGTGACACCTTTTAAAAGGTGACTACATTGCACGACGCGATTTAGGCCATATTCCGAGGCCCATTTTCACATGAACCAATTTAGGAGTCTTGAATGACGTCGGCCTTGGGCGACGCGATTCAAGACAGAATCTCATTAATTCCTGCAATTAACATGTGTTTACATTGATAGATAATTTGGTTAATTGCATGCTTGAAATCATGTTTGAGGACGATGATTTCTACGTGATCAGATCGCACCGTGTTGCGTTTTGTGCGATCGTGGGCCTAGAGTGACAGTTGTTAGCACTTAGGCACTCTGTGTCAGTGTGGGAGTGACACGGCGCCGGTGTGGGAGTGGTGGGGTGACACATAGAGAGAGGGTCACCTGGTGTACCCCAGGATATAGCTAGTACCGGTGTGGGAGTGGTACATTCGGAGTGTCACTCGTGCTGGGAGAAGCAGGACCACTTTGAGCCGTGTCAGGCCGGAGTAGCTAGTGTGCTATCCGAGGGGTTGCTGTTTGGTCTCAGCGGGTTGGTATTTTCCGCGTTCGGCCGTGTGACTTGTGTGTTTAGCTGAGACGCTAGTTGTGGACTCCGTGGTAGTGTGGTTTCAGAATCGTGCATGTTACTGTTATAAATGCGTGTGTCTTATATCGAAATCTAGGAATTGTGTTACTGCTTTATTTAGTTAAATTGCCTATATTTGTGTATTGCACTTGTGGGTGTGTGAGTGGGTGGTGGAGATCGAAGGATCCCTACTGAGTCTTTTTCGATGAGACTCACCCCCTGCGGTTTTTAGGTGAGGGTTCCAGGCAGGCGTAGCGAGGAGAGTATTGCCTTGGGTTGCGCGCTAGCAGCTGCTGTTTCGGGGTATGCCCCGATGTAGTTGTTATTTCTTTTTATGGCCTGTACGCTTAATTATTTCTTTTCTGTTGGAGTTTGTAATTATTTGCTGAGTCAAGTCGAATTGTAATAATTTTTATTTTCTACACTTCCTTTACAATTCGATGTGATGTGGATGTTTAGCTTAGTTTATCATTTATTTTCCAGACTTATCGAGATCCTGGTTTGGCTCCACATTTAATGATTCGGTACCCATTCAGTAATTGGATCCTCGATTATAGGGTGGCGGGTCATTACACTTTATCTGGAAACTCCTTGGATGTGAAATCTTTTGGCTGTATTATATACACCTCGTCCTCAAGGTTATCATTGAGAACGGTAGTCTTCACATCTATCTGTCAGATCTCATAATCGTAGTGTGCAGCTCTGGCAAGGAGAACTCTGATCAACTTTATCATGACAACTGGTGAGAAAGTCTAGCCATAGTCAATTTCTTGTCTTTGACGATATCCCTTTACCACCAACCTTATCTTATAAGTGTCGATCCGTCTATCTGCACCGATCTTTCTCTTAAAGATCCACTTGCACCCAGTGGGTACAATACCCTCCAGAAAGTCTTCCAAGTTCCAAACTTGTTTGGTGTACATGGACTGGATTTCAGAGTTCATGGCTTCTCGCCATTTCCCGACTTCTGGGCCTTCTATGGCCTCATGGTAGGATTTAGGATCATCATCCTCATTATATTCCACCTTAGACTTACCTTCTACGATATGTCCTACATATCGTTCGGGTAGACTAGGTACTCTACCAGATCTGCGAGGCTCATCTGTATATACTTGAACAGATTCATGAACTGATAGCTCATTTGATGATATTACAGTTGTTTGGAGATTTGGAACATCTTCTAATACTATTTTACTCCCACTGTCATTCTGAAGAAGGTATTCCTCTTCTTGAAAGGCAGTGTTCTTGGCCACAAACATCTTTTGTTAACTAGGATGGTAAAAATAGTATCCAAACGTCTCTTTTAGATATCCCACAAATTTGCATCTATTAGTTCTTGATTTCATCTTGTTTGGATCACACCTCTTTATATGAGCAGGATAACCCCAGATGTTAATATGTTTAGAATCTGTTTTCTACCTTTCTATATCTCATATGGAGTAGAGTTCACAGACATGCTGGGTACTCTATTCAGTAGGTATGCTGCTAACTCCAGACCATACCCTTAGAGGAATACTAGTAAACCTGAAAGGCTCATCATAGATCGCACCATGTCCAACAAAGTGCGATTCCTCGTTTCAGATATACCATTCATCTGTGGTGTATATGGAGGGATCAGTTGAGAAATGATATAATTATCCTTTAAGAATTGTGTGAAATTAGTACTCAAGTATTCTCCTCTCTGATCAGATCGAAGAGCTTTAATACTCTTTCCTGTCCACTTCTGTACTTCATTCTTGACCTCCTTGAACTTTTCAAATGCTTCCGACTTGTACTTCATTAGGTACACAGTTGAATCTTGAAAAGTCATCAGTGAACGTGATGAAGTATGAAAAAAGCCACCTTTGGTTTGGGTGGACATGGGATCTTTCAAAATGTCCTTGGCACATTCTCCATGTCCATTAAATGGAGACTTTGCCATCTTTCTCATAAGGTAGGACTCACATGTTGCAAGCGATTCATAATCGAATACATTTAAATAACCATATTTGTGAAACTTTTGTAGCCTACTTTCACCAACGTGTTTAAGTCTACAATGCCACATATAGGCTTGGTTCACACAATTCTTACTCTTCTTAAGAGTATTATCAATATGGAGATTATAGTAAGAAACATCTAAAAGATATAGACTGTTGACTAAAGGTGTTGAAGTAATTAATTTATTATTATAATAAATCAAACAACTTTTGTTCTCAATAGTCAACCTATATCCAATCTTGTCTAAAGAAGAAACAAAAATGATATTCTTTATTATGCTAGGAACATAATAACAATTATTTAATAATAAGACGTCTCCTGATGGAAGTTCGAGATTCGTTGTCCTTATAGCAATTGCCGCAGCCTTTGCGCCGTTTCTAAGGCTCAGATCCACCTCGCTTTTTCTCAGCTTACGCTCACTTGTCAGCATTTGCACATCATGGCAGATATGAGAGGCACATCTAGTATCTAATATCCAAGGTGTGTAATCATTTACTCCTTACAGTTCCTCTTCCAATGACTCTTCTGCTTGCAGTAGAAGCAGTCACCTTTTACTATTTCTTTGCCATTGTCCTTCTTAGGCATAGACTTTGGCTTATTCAGTTTCTTGCTTTTACCTTTCTCAAAGGCAACTTTTGCTTTCCTCTTCTTATTGATCTCACCAACAATAAGGACATGGGGCTTTTCCTTTATAAGGTTGCCCTCTACAGTTTTAAGCATATTTAGAAGCTCAGCCAAGGAAATCTATGTCTTGTTCA
Source organism: Zantedeschia hybrid cultivar (assembly GCA_030544215.1). Lineage (NCBI taxonomy): Eukaryota > Viridiplantae > Streptophyta > Magnoliopsida > Alismatales > Araceae > Zantedeschia > Zantedeschia hybrid cultivar. The sequence goes on along the minus strand of JARZZO010000011.1, from coordinate 38,565,196 downwards.
TATTGAAGTTAACAATGAATGGCACATATGATGTAGGAAGTGAAGTGATAAGTTCACATTTTATGTAAATAACAGGTGAAATTTACATACTTTGCTATCAATTTAATGAACAAAATCACATGGAATGATAGATAAATCATTTGTGCATTCAAACATATCAATTTTGAAAAAATCTGAATTTCAAATATCATCACTGCATGGATTGAATAAGGCTAGCAATTTCATTCTCAAATAAGATTTCCTCGGTAATTATTTAATGTGCAGTTGGATGATTTATTGCCGCATGAACTTAACTGTTATTTTATGTGAATGCAGGACATGAACAAGTAGATGGCATAGTGGTTGGACTACCTGGATTTCAAGGAAGTGACCAGAGTTTGAATCCTGGCAGAAACAACATTTTCGTATTTTAGCTTCAACTGGGGCCCACATGCCAACTAAGAGAGAGAAGAGGAGGGAATCCTGAAATCTAAAAAGGAAGATATTTATTTCAAAATTAAAAAATTCAAAATAACTTTTATGGGCTTAAAAGATGATCCTATAATTAAGAGAGAAGAGGGAATTCTGGAATTTAAAGAGAGGAATATCTATTTCAAAATTCAAAATTCAAAATACCATTCATTGTTTTTAAAGAAGATACCCTAATCAAGGAGGAGCTTAATGCAAGGAATTTAAAACCTCTTTTTGAAATTCAAATCTCCCCCTTTTTTTTCTATAAAAACCAAGGAGGGAGGTCAAAAGAGGTGTTCCCAATTTTCAGAATTTTGTTTTAAACCTCTCTCTCTCTCCTTTACTTTTTCTCTCTCTCACACTGTTCTCTCTCTCTCTCTCTCTCTCTCTGTGCCATTTCTCTCTCTCAGATTCTCTCTCCCTCCCCTGCACTGTCTCTCTCTCTTTTTCCTGCTCTCTGACGCATCCTCCTCCTCTCTTTTCCTGTTCGCTCTTTCTCTCTTGCTTTATCGCTCTCTTCCTCCCTCTCTTCCTCCCTCTCTGTCTCGCTCCACGGTCTCTCTCTTTCTCTCTTGCTTTATCTCTCTCTTCCTCCCTCTCTGTCTCTTCCCAGCGCTCTCTTTGAAGTCGGGCTCGCCACTACATCGCCAGCGCCATCGTATGAGCCACGCGGCACCCTCCAGCGACTTCCTGCTTGCCAGCCACCACCCTGGGTCCCGCGAGGTCCACGCGGCGGCCCGCAGTTGTTCGCGGGGTTGCACCTCGTCGCCCGTGCTGCGACTTTGCAGCTCGCACCGCCACGCTTTGCCACGCGGCAGTGCCACATGCTTTGTCGGACTGGGCATCGTCGCCCGTACCGTGGCGTTGCAGCTCGCGCTGCCACGCTTTGCCACGCGGCACGTAGTCGCGTGTTCCCGTCCGAGCCGCCGCTGCTCTTCGTCTGCAGCGCCCCTCCTCGTCTGCAACGCCCGGCTTCGCACAGTGCTGCGGTCCACTACGCCAACTCTAGCTACCCCGGTGCACTGCACCTCCCGAACCAGCAAGCTTCTCACAGTGGCCCCCTTGTTGTTTATTAGTTTATTCTAGTTGTTAAGCTTTTAGTTAACATTTATGTTGCTGATTATCTTTTTATTTTCTTTATATAACCATTGTAATACTTATTTCACTAATAGTAATCAAGTCTTTGTTTCGATCTTGTGGTCATTTTTGTTTTGTTTTCTAGATTAATATTCTTTAGTTAGTTTCATATGTTTTGCTTAATCTCAACAAAGTATTTCATCATATTTTAATGGTAGGCTCTAAATGTTAATTAGATAGTTTTGAGAACATTTAAAATTTTGTAATTAATTTTGTTTAAGTGTTTAAAATAGAAGTTTTCAACTAGAGCATCATATCGAAAATCCAATTTCATTCAAAATCCAAAGTTTTCAAAATTAGATTTCTATTTCCTCGTGGATCGACCCGCTCTCATCACTACACTATTTCCAAATAATTTTATGTGAGAATCGGAATTTAAAGTTGATGATATTTGTGTTTTAATGACGGTATTTAAATACGTATTAATTTTTGGCGCCGTTGCCGGAGAATTAGATTCTTAATTTTGATAATTTTGGGTCCATTTGTGTATATCCATACTCACATTTATTCTCTTCTTTTGCAGGTACTTTGAAAATAAAAAAAAAATAAAAAAAGGAAGGAGAAAAGGAAATTTGGTGAGTTTGTTCCAACTTATCAACTATTTTCTTTTTATTTTCAGATTTTAGAATTGTGATAGAACCCATTAACTAAAAAAAAAAATCAGAAAACCAAAATAAAAAATAAATCATTTCAAGATTAGAAACCAAACTATCATGTTTTAGGACATGCATCATTTTGGAATGCATTAGTTTTTAATTTTTGTCATTTGATTCATGTTGAAGAGTGCGGGAGGCAAGGTAAGTCTTTCTAAATTGTGCAAATAACATGTTCGTGTATTGTCATTTCATTATTGCACAAAACAAACTTGATTAAATTGTGGTGTGCATTTCATTGATAAAATAATTTAAGGGCATCTTCATAACAAGATAAGGTGGGGATTTCATCACCCTTCCTTGGCCCACAAATCACAAACACTACATCTTGCATTGTCCCAAGCCCAATAAAAATCAAATAGCAATTGCACCTAGGGTTTACACTATGATTGGACCAAGCTTTGAATTCACTTCTACTTTGGACAACGGTGTCTAGGCTAGAGGTTACAAAGGCAAACGCCTAAGTGGACAAGTGGTTATTTAATTAGGTCTCTACGTATTGAGGGAGTCCCATTCACAAAGGACACGAGCTATCAAAATCTTCTCCCTCTATCTCTTATTTCCTTCTCTTACATGGTATCAGAGCTTCACGCCTAGCAGCCCAGATCCTTGTTGTCAGAGCCATGGCAGATGGCGAGTCATCATCCCCGATAGCCACACCTCCTTCTTCCACGACAACAACTGTCTCTTCCTTCCAAGAGTTTCCTTCCACGCAGCAGCCATCCGCCAATGCTAATGGCACTCCCATGGGTAATGTTCTTCATTTTCTTCCCTTGAAGCTTACCCATGACAACTTTCTTCTTTGGAAGGCACAATTTCTTCCTCTTTTGCGTAGTCACGACTTCCTTGGCATTGTTGATGGCTCAGAACCTTGTCCTCCCCCTACTTTAACCACACACAATAGCTCTTCTCTTGTTCCAAATCCTGCTTATACATCGTGGATGAAGAAGGATCAATTGATTCTTAGTTGGTTCATTGCCTCATTAACTGAACCTTTGATTCCTTTAGTTGTCGGCTTAGACTCTTCAAATGCCGTTTGGGTTTGCCTTGCTCGCTCATTTGCTTCCCATTCACGTGCTCGTGTTTTACAGCTTAAGACTCAGCTGCAAACCATAAAAAAAGGTACATCTTCTGTAACTGAATATGTTCAACGTGTCAAAACTATTGCTGACAACCTTGCCTCCATCGGTAATCCCTTATCTACCGCTGATCTCATCATGCATGTTCTTTCTGGCCTCGGCCCCTCCTTTGATTCTTTCATTCCCTCCATCACCACACGCCTTGACTCATTTACCCTTGAGGAACTACATGGCATGCTTCTCTCCCATGAGGTGTGGCTACAACACCAGGCCCAATCTGCTGTTGATACTAATTTTCCATCTGCGCACATGGCGGCTCATTCCAGCAACTCCAACAATAGTCCCGGACAACACATGGCTCGTTCCTCCTCACAGGATGGTCGTCGACCTTCACGCAGTGGACGTGGACGTGGCCGTGGGCGTAACAATGGCTGGTCTGGATATGGTGGAGGACGTGGTCGTAGCCCAGACCGTTGCCAGCTTTGTCACCAAGTGGGGCACGTGGTGCTCGTCTGTCCACACCGTTTTAATGCTGCCTTCACTGCTCGCCAAGCTACGGCTTCAACTGTTCCCCCTGTGGCGTACAATGCTGGTCTATTGCCTACTCCAGGAGCTTTCCCTGCTGGATCTCCTTCCATGATGGATCAGACGTCGTGGTACCCAGATTCTGGGGCTACTCATCATGTGACCTCCGAGCTGCAACATATTAATTCCCCTATGCCATACCATGGGTCGGATCAAGTTCAGGTAGGCAATGGGGCTGGTCTGCCCATTGCCCACACCGGTAATTCCTCAGTTTGTTCTCCCTCTCGTTCTTTTCATCTTCGAAATATTTTACATGTCCCTTCAATCTCCAAAAATCTACTTTCTGTTCGACAGTTTGCACAAGACAATAATGTTCTCTTTGAATTCCATCCTAATTTTGTTCTTATAAAGGATCGCTCTTCGGGGAAAGCCATCCATCGAGGTCCGGTTAAAGGAGGCCTATACCAACTCAATCTTCCAATTCTCAATAATACATTTTCGGCCACAGCTCTCATTGGCGAGCGTACCTCCGCAATCGGTTGGCATGACCGCTTGGGACACCCGGCGTTCCGCACGGTTCTGCAACTCATCTCCAAGTATCACCTCCCAGTATCATCTACATCCTTTAATAATGTGTGTGAGGCTTGTCAGCAAGCCAAGTCTCATAAGCTCCCATTTCCTACTTCCTCCTTCCGTTCTTCAAGTCCTCTTAACTTAATTCATTCTGATGTATGGGGCCCTGCTCCCGTTGAGTCTACTTCTGGTCATCGTTACTATGTAATTTTCATTGATGATTTTAGTAAATTCACATGGTTGTTCCCCCTTGCTCGCAAATCGGATGTGACTGAAATTTTTGTTCGATTCCAAAAGCATGTTGAACGATATTTTAACACCAAAATCAAAGTTGTTCAGTCGGATTGGGGAGGTGAGTATCGTCCACTCTCTACTTATTTAGCATCTCAAGGCATCCTACATCGTGTGTCCTGCCCACACACGCCCGAACAAAATGGATCTGCTGAACGTAAACATCGTCATGTCCTTGAGACTGCCTTGTCTCTTCTTACTACTGCATCTGTTCCTCATCATTTTTGGGACGCTGCAGTCAGTACGGCCACCTTCCTTATCAATCGTCTTCCATCTCCTGTGCTCGGTAATAAATCACCTCTGGAATGTTTATTCGGGATTGTTCCAGATTATCGTTTTCTGCGCATTTTCGGGTGTGCGTGTTACCCATACCTTCGGCCTTATGCCAAAAACAAGTTTGATCTTCGCACCACTCTATGTGTCTTTCTTGGATACAGCAACACACATAAGGGTTATCGGTGTCTTGATCCCATTACTGGCCGGATCTATGTCTCTCGGCATGTTGTTTTTGATGAGCGCAAATTTCCATTGGCGAATGGCATCTCTTGTGCATCAGCAATTGACACATCGGGGGTCTCTTGTTCTAGAGGTGTCCTCCTTCCAGGCGCTGGGCTTCTTGGGTCTGGCCCCTCTCTGCATAATCCTGGCACCAGCATCTCATCAGCGCCGGCCCAACTTGGCACCAGCATGCAACCTCCATCTTCACCAACAACACGTGCAGATTTGCATGACCTGTCGGGCACATGTGGTGACAAATCTCAACATGCATGCTGCGAACACTCCCATGCAGCAGGACTACCAACCATGGCACCCACTTCCCCATTCAGCAGCAACGGTGTAGCACCATTAACACCACGTCTTTCGACTGCAGCTCAGGTGGACGACAGCAACGTTCCTTCTACAAAAGCACCTCCCACTCGTTCTCATCCCATGATAACTCGTACCATGGATGGGACCCGGCGGCCAAAAGCACTCCAAGCAACCCGCCACCCTCTACCAGAAGTGCTGATCACTTCTCCCACCGATGTTGTCGAGCCCACTTGTTTTTCCCAAGCCTCTCGGCATCCACAATGGCGTGCTGCCATGGCAACAGAATTTGATGCTCTTCTTCGAAATGGGACTTGGACACTTGTCCCCCGGTCTCCTTCCATGAACGTCATTGGATGCAAGTGGATATTCAAATTAAAGAGAAAAGCAGACGGCTCCGTTGAACGGTATAAGGCACGACTCGTCGCTAAAGGATATCGACAAGAACCAGGTGTGGACTTTCATGATACATTTAGTCCAGTCATTAAAATTACTACAGTACGTCTTGTTCTATCCCTTGCTCTCACGGCTGGGTGGTGTGTGCGTCAACTTGATGTGTCCAATGCATTTTTGCATGGCAATCTTACGGAGACTGTATATATGGAGCAGCCCCCAGGTTTCACTCATCCGGCAGCATCCACTCATGTATGTCGGCTTCACAAGTCTTTGTATGGACTTCGTCAAGCACCACGTGCCTGGTTCCAACGACTCAGTACGCGTTTATCTGAACTGGGTTTTCAAGGGTCTAAGACTGATGCTTCTCTCTTTTTCTCTATTCAACCGAGTGCTACTATTTACATACTAGTGTATGTTGACGATATTCTTGTCACTGGGAATAATCCTGTTGCGGTTGCCTCCCTTATCCAGTCTCTTCAACTTGAATTTGCCATCCGAGATTTGGGTAAAATACATTATTTTCTTGGTATTGAGGCCCTTCCTCACCCCAAAGGCATAGTTCTCTCTCAATCCAAATATATTGCCGATCTATTACAGAAGGCCAAGATGGATGGTGCCCGGCCTATTGCTACTCCGCTATCATCATCCACCTCTATGGATCCATCGTCTTTCCTTCCAGTGGATGACATCACTACCTATCGTAGCGTTGTTGGGGCTCTACAGTACGTGACCTTGACTCGGCCTGATGTAGCTTTCGCCGTCAATCGGGTCTGCCAGTTCATGCATGCCCCTACAGAAGTTCATTGGATTGCTGTAAAACGCATCTTGCGTTACTTAAAATCCACAATCAATCATGGCCTACTACTGCATCGACATTCATCCACAACTTTGCAGGCCTTCAGTGATGCAGACTGGGCTGGGTGCTCCATTGATCGGCGTTCTACAGGTGGCTATGCTGTTTTCCTCGGCAAAAATCTAATTTCTTGGCGTGCGAAGAAGCAACCCACGGTCTCTAGATCCAGCACTGAAGCTGAATACAAGGCTGTGGCAAATGCTACGGCTGAACTCATGTGGGTTCAATCTCTTCTCCGAGAAATTGGTGTTTCTATTTCGTCCCCACCGGTATTGTGGTGTGATAATATCGGTGCAACATATCTGGCGGCCAATCCAATTTTCCATGCTCGCACAAAGCATGTGGAAATCGATTATCACTTTGTACGTGAACAGGTGGCGACAAACAGACTTCGTGTTTGTTTTATCTCCTCCAAAGATCAACTTGCTGATATATTCACAAAAGCTCTATCCAGACAACGTTTTGAGTTGTTGAGGTCCAAGCTCAACGTGGAGGTCTCCCCGTTGTGCTTGCGGGGGCGTATTGAGGGAGTCCCATTCACAAAGGACTCAACAGGGGAGCATGTGGACTCTATCCACGAATACGTACCGTGATTCTTTCTTATCTATTCTTTGTAATTATCAAGTGTAAATCTAATGTATATCTTGTATTATTTCTGATTATATAAGAGAGAACCGTGGCCCTCCAAAAGGACACGAGCTATCAAAATCTTCTCCCTCTATCTCTTATTTCCTTCTCTTACACTACGAAAGTAGGGGGAGCCTCCCACTATCCCATCTCTTACCTGGCCGATTGATCTATTGTAGGGGTGATTCATAGTGAATTCTAGCTATTTTGTGAGAAATCTCATTCTTTAGTCTAGGATACACTTAGGTCATTAGGAATTTGTTGTTAACTTGTTTGTCTTTGCATAAATAAACATAAAAATATATAAAAATAAAAATAACAAAAACAACCACTCTCTTCTCATCTTGGTCTAGTGTATGCTAGGTAGAAGATCTCAAAAACCATATATTATCAAACCCATTCAAGAAATTGGGAGATACCTACATCACCAAACCAACATTCAACATCAAATGGCTGTAAATAATCAACAAATGCCTAAACAAATGAAGGAATATTTCATTCCTCAAGACTATAATCCTTCATCTTGTATCCAATTGCCCAATGTCCATGCTAGCCATTATGAGATCAAGCCAAGCACCATCCAAATGCTCCCATCGTTCTATGGGAATACCAATGAAGATCTATATAAACATTTGGATGAATTCTTTGAGATTTGTTCCATCGTAAAAATTCAAGATTTCACGGAGGATGCCCTTCGACTTACCTTATTCCCTTTCTCACTTAAGGACAAAGCCAAATATTGGCTTGGAACGATAGGGAAGCCCATTAGGACTTGGCCTGAAATGCAACAAGAATTCTTGAAAAAATTCTATCCTATTAGGAGAACAAATACAATGAGAAGGGCTATAACTGGATTCTCACAATTACCAGGAGAACAAATCCATGAATCTTGGGAACGATTGAAGGAATTGTTGAGAAAATGTCCACACCATGGATTGTCTAGATGGCAAATTGTGCAAGCATTTTATGAAGATTTAGATGCACAATTCAGGCAAATGGTAGATGCATCGTGCGGAGGAGCATTCTTGAGAAAAAGTGAGGAAGAAGCTTATGATTTATTTGAAATGTCAAGTGAAAATTCAATAAATCATGCTTCACTTTCATCATATGAAAGATCTGTGGGAATATCCAAACGGACTGGAGTTTATGAAATAAGAAATAGAGGAGAATTTGAACCTAAGATGGATATCAATGCCTTGGCCCAAAAGTTGGATAAGGTAGACCTTTTGGCCCAACAAATGAGCAAAATGGATCTTATGGCCCAAAAGCTAGACCAAGTCCTAGCTTCAAATAATCAAGGATCTAATATCCATGCACAATCAAGATCATACTCAGAACCTTCTCCATCTTATCAAGAAGCTTGTAGTCTTTGTGCCAGCTCAACTCACCATGTCAGTAAGTGTCCTACGGCGGCCCGATTACACCGTTCATCCAAGAACAAGTCCAAGCAGCCCAGGATTATTCAAAGCTCAATCATGATCCATATTCTAACACCTACAACCATGGCTGGAAGAATCATCCTAATTTTTCATGGAAATCTCAACAAGCCCAAGCTCCAAACCCACAAGCACAAAACTTTCAGAACATGGCCCATCAACAGAATTACTATCCAAATCAATCTTACAATAAAAGCCAACCTATCCAGTCCTAAGCTCAAGTTCCTTACTTTCAGCCCAATAACAATCAGAATATGTTCTTTCAACCTCCATATCAAATCCCACAACATCAACCATCAAATCAAAATGATGACAAATTCAATATGCTGCAACAATTACTCATGAATCAACAACAATAGCAGCAACAATTGCAACAATTGGTCATCTCTCAACAACAATCCATTTCGAAATTAGAAGCCCAATTGGGTCAAATGACTGATACAACCATGATGAGGGAAGTGGGCCTATTACCAAGTCAACCCATTGCAAATCCGCGAAACTATCCTCCGAGTTTCCAACATCAACCAATCCTACCTAATCCTCAAGCCTAACTTTAAATGGGCTCAAATCCACCAAAAGGCCCACAGTTAGAAAATGCAAAAGCAATTTTGGCCTTAAGAAGTGGTAAAGTCTTGCGAGATCCTTACCCAAACCAAGGATCTAGTCAGGCCAATCTTGAACAGAATGAAGAAGAAGGAGAAGAAGAAGATGAAGGTGAGAATGGACAACCCAATATCAGTAAAGGAAAAGGAAAAATGGAGGAATGTCCTGAGAATTATAAACCAAAAATATCTTTTCCACAAGCTTTAGAGAATGGCAAAGAGAAAAGAAAGCATCAAATCCAAGCAAAAAATAAACAGTTAATCGACTTATTTAAACAAGTCCATATTAACACACCATTGGTTGATGCAATCCAACATGTGCCGGCCTATGCCAAATTTTTAAAAGAACTTTGTACTCATAAGAGAGAGCCCAAAACAAATCCTAAGAAGATCTTTTTGTCTGAAGAAGTAAGTGCCATTTTGCTCAACTAATTGCCTAAAAAGATGAAAGATCCTAGAGCTCCACTTATCGCTTGTGTTATTGAAGGAACCACCTTTGATAAGGTACTATTGGACCTTGGATCAAGTGTGAACCTATTGCCCACCTCAGTTTATGAAAAATTTGGGATAGGAGAATTGAAACCAACTCCGGTGATCCTACAATTGGCCGATAGATCTCTTAGGACACCGAAAGGAATGGTGGAAGATGTTATTGTTAGGATTGATACTTGCTACTTCCTAGTTGACTTTGTCATCCTTGACATGGTGCCCGTTCAACATATGAGAAATAGCCCAATCATATTGGGCCGACCTTTTTTGACTACTGCAAATGCCATCATTAACTCTAAATCTGGGTTAATGGACATCTCATTTGGGGATCACAAATTATCACTCAATATTTTCAAAGCTTCTGGCCATATGCAGGATGGGGAAGATTGCTTTGCAATTGATGTGATTGATAACATTTTAGAAACATCCCCTTTGGCCTAATTTGAAGAAGAAGAGGAGTTAATGGCCATATCAGATTTGAATAAGAAGGCTTGGCGGCCCAATAAGGTTGAACCTCTACCTGAACTCAATCTAGAACCTACTCCTCCATCTCTCCAGGTTCCTCCTTAGTTGGAACTCAAACCTTTACCGGACTCTCTTAAATATGTCTTTTTGGGCCCGTTCGAGACTCTACCTGTGATCATAGCTGCAGATCTTAACCCTACCCAAGAAGAACAATTTATTGAAGTTCTTCGAACTCATAAAGAAGCCATAGGGTGGTCAGTAGCTGATTTGAAAGGAATAAGCCCAACTACATGCATGCATCATATTTATCTTGAAGATAATGCAAAACCTAGTAGAGAGATGCAAAGGAAATTGAATCCAATTATGATGGAAGTGGTTAAGAAAGAAGTGGTGAAATGGCTAGATGCGGGTATCATATACCCAATATCTGATAGCAAGTGGGTAAGCCCAACCCAAGTAGTGCCAAAGAAGTCTGGCTTAACTGTGGTAACAAATGAAAAAGGTGAAGAAATGCCCACTAGGCTAACCACGGGGTGGAGAGTTTGTATTGATTATAGAAAATTGAATATAATGACAAAGAAAGATTATTTCCCACTCCTGTTTATTGATCAGATTTTGGAAAAGCTAGCGGGTTAGAAATATTTCTGTTTCTTAGATGGGTATTTAGGATATAATCAAGTGGCTATCTACCCAGAAGATCAAGAGAAAATCACATTCACATGTCCATTTGGCACATTTGCATTCCGAAGAATGTCATTTGGACTATGTAATGGATCAGCAACTTTCCAAAGGTGCATGTTGGCCATCTTTTCAGATATGGTGGGAGAATTTTTCGAAGTATTCATAGATGATTTTTCAATATTTGGGGATTCATTTGAAATTTGTCTGGGGAATTTCAAAAATGTAATTGGAAGATGCACAGAGACCAATTTGGTTCTAAGTTGGGTAAAGAGCCATTTCATGGTTAAAGAGGGCATAGTTTTGGGCCATATAGTGTCTGGAAGAGGTATCGAAGTGGATAAAGCTAAGGTTAGCCTAATCTCCAATCTTCCTCCACCCACTTCGGTAAAGCAAATTCGATCATTCCTGGGCCATGCCGGCTTCTATCGCCGGTTTATTCAAAATTTCTCTCAAATTGCTCGACCATTAACCATTCTCTTAGCCAAAGATGTCCCATTCCATATTGATGAAAAATGCTTGGAAGCATTTAAATCTTTAAAAGAGGCTCTGACCAAAGCTCCCATTCTCCAATCGCCTGATTGGTCTTTGCCTTTTGAGATAATGTGCGATGCTTTTGATTATGCTATGGAGACAATACTGGGACAAAGAATCAATAAAAAGCATGTGGTGATTTATTATGCAAGTCGTACAGTTGTAGATGCTTAGATGAACTATACCACCACAGAAAAAGAATTGTTAGCTGTTGTTTTTGCCTTGGGGAAATTTCGATCTTACCTTTTGGGGGCAAAAGTGATTATTTATTTTGATCACTCGGCATTGAAATATTTGTTGACAAAGAAAGATGCCAAACCAATATTAATCAGGTGGATCCTACTCCTCCAAGAATTTGATTTGGAGATTCGAGACAAAAAGGGATTCGAGAATGTAGTGGCTGACCATCTCTCCCGAATCATGATTTCAGATAATGAACCAATGAGAGATTCATTCCCCGATGAACATCTCTTAGCCATTTCCCATACGTCACCACCATGGTATGCACATATTGTGAATTTTAAGGTGACTGGTCAAATCCCTCAAGGATGGATAATAAATGAAAAAGATAAATTCTTCTCTCAAGAGAAGTATTATTTTTGGGAAGACCTTGAACTCTTCAAAATTTGTCCAGATCAAATAATCCGTAGATGTGTGCCTGAAGAAGAACAACAAAGTGTTTTGAACTTTTCCCACAACCTTGCTTGTGGAGTTCATTTCTTCGGAAAGAAAACCGCAGCAAAGGTTTTACAAAGCGGTTTCTATTGGCCCACACTCTTCAAGGATGCTTATGAGTTCAACAAGACATGCTTAAGATGTCAAGCTATTGGTAATATGGCTAAAAGAGATATGATGCCACTAAATCCAATCCTAGTGGTTGAAATTTTTGATGTATGGGGAATGATTTCATGGACCCTTTTCCACTATCTTTTGGATGCGAATACATCTTGGTGGCAGTGGACTATGTATCTAAATGGATTGAAGCAATAGCCACCCGAAGCAATGATCACAAGGTGGTAATGAAATTTGTGCAGAAGAATATCTTTTCTAGGTTCGGATGGCCAAAGGCTATCATTAGTGATGGGGGTTCGCACTTCACTCATACTCAATTTCGAGCATTGCTCAAAAGATATGGGATTACTCATAACTTTGCTACCCCTTACCATCCCCAAACTAGTGGCCAAGTGGAGATATCCAATAGAGAAATAAAGAATATCTTACAAAAATCCGTTAGGCCCGATAGAAAAGATTGGTCTGAAAGGTTAGATGATGCTTTGTGGGCCTATCGGACTGCTTACAAAACTCCTATTGGCATGTCACCATATAGGCTAGTCTTTGGAAAAGCCTATCATCTCCTAGTGGAATTAGAACACAGAGCATATTGGGCTATCAAACAAGTCAACCTTGACCTAGCCCAAGTTGGTTCTCATAGAACCTTACAATTGAGTGAATTAGATGAAATGCGCAATGAAGCCTATGAGAATTCAAAAATCTATAAAACTAAGACTAAAGCTTTTTATGACAAATATATTGTGAGGAAATCTTTCCATCCTAATCAAAAAGTCTGGCTATTTAACTCAAGGTTGCATTTGTTTTCTGGGAAATTGAAATCAAGATGGGATGGGCTATTCTTGGTAATTAAAGCTTTTGACCATGGTGCGGTCAAAATCATGGATACAAAAAACGGACAGACATTTACTATTAATGGGCAATGCTTAAAACCTTACATTGAAAACCTTCAAAATTGTCCATTGGAATCTATGCAGCTAAGTGATCCATAATAAACATGCTTTCGTCTGATTGAAGATATTAAACTTAACGCTTATTGGGAGGCAACCCAACTTTCTCATTTCTATTCTAATTCTTCTCTTTCCTTTTTAGGAGACTGAGATCATATACATTGGTGAACATGGAGAAGCCCCTTCATACCTCAGGTTATACCTTTCCTCATTATGAATTTCATGCCAATAATTCTTTCCATTACTATGCCATTGAGGACAATGTCATTCAAGTTGGGGGGAGAATCATAGTGCATATTGAAAAAAAAAAAATTCTTATTTTTTTCACACAAAATTTTCAAAAAATTGCTTCATTTTCATACTCCAACATGAATTCTTATCTATCATGCTTCATTTAAGGAGTCTTAATCTATATTGAGTTAGGAAATTGAGTAAAAGTTTGAATTAACCCCCCTCTCCACAAAGAGTCACGATGGGATGATTTTCACATACACACACGGTAACTTGGAAGGAGTGGAAGATCCTGAAAGTGTAGAGTTGCTGGAGTTGATCCGAAGTGTAGAATTACCCATTCTGTTTTTACTTTTAGGTCAAACGAACGGAAAGTTAGGATTTGTAATAAGAGATCAAACCACTTAACACTTTAAGGAGGTGGTCACTTCGAAAAAGGACAATCAAAAGCATGAAAATCAAATAAATATGCTTCAAAAGGGTCAAAGGAAGGACGGTGGCAAAAAGTACGCACCTCCACTCAGACAAAAAATAAAGAGGGTGGCAAAAAGTACGCACTCTTCAAGCACAAACAAATGAAAAACAATCGTGCTAAAGTCCTTCACAACAAAATAAGACCAAATCCTAAAAAGCGTTGAGTTGGTACGAGAACCAAAAAGCGAGCCTAGCCAACGAATCTGGAGATCTCTTTTTCTTCTCTCTCCCCTGGAGGCAACGATTTATCAAATAGGATAGAAATGAACTCCAAGCAGCTCAAATGATATGCATAATCACCTGTCCTGATTCCAAGTATAGTGGGCGGGAGAATGAAAACTTGAATTCAAATTGCCTACCATTTGCAATAAGATATCCTTTAAAAAGAAGTTTGAGTCTTTTTACAAATCATGGTAGTCCTAATTTTTCAAATGATTGCATTGCTAAGGGACTAGCAATGATTAAGTTGGGGGATGTGATAAGTTCACAATTTTATGTAAATAACTGGTGAAATTTACATACTTTGTTATCAATTTAATGAACAAAATCACATGGAATGATAGATAAATCATTTGTGCATTCAAACATATCAATTTTGAAAAAATCTGAATTTCAAATATCATCACTCTATGGATTGAATACGGATAACAATTTCATTCTCAAATAAGATTTCCTCGGCAATTATTTAATGTGCAGTTGGATGATTTATTGCCGCATGAACTTAACTGTTATTTTATGTGAATGCAGGACATGAACAAGCATATGGTATAGTGGTTGGACTACTTGGATTTCAAGGAAGTGACCAGGATTCGAATCTTAGCAGAAACAACATTTTTGTATTTTAGCTTCAACTGGGGCCCACATGCCAACTAAGAGAGAGAAGAGGAGGGAATCCTGAAATCTAAAAAGGAAGATATTTATTTCAAAATTAAAAAATTCAAAATAATTTTTATGGGCTTAAAAGATGATCCTATAATTAAGAGAGAAGAGGGAATTCTGGAATTTAAAGAGAGGAATATTTATTTTAAAATTAAAAATTCAAAAATCAAAATACCATTCATTGTTTTTAAAAAAGATCTCCTAATCAAGGAGGAGCTTAATGCAAGGAATTTAAAACCTCGTTTTGAAATTCAAATCCCCTCCTTTTTTTTTCTATAAAAACCAAGGAGGGAGGTCAAAAGAGGTGTTCCCAATTTTCAGAATTTTGTTTTAAACCTCTCTTTCTCTCCCTTACTTTTTCTCTCTCGCCCACTATTCTCTCTATCTCTCTCTCTCTCTGCGCCATTTCTCTCTCTCAGATTCTCTCTCTCTCCCCTGCACTGTCTCTCTGTCTCTCTTTTTCCTGCTCTTTGACGCATCCTCCTCCTCCTCCTCTCTTTTCCTGTTTGCTCTTTCTCTCTTGCTTTATCTCTCTCTTCCTCCCTCTCTGTCTCGCTCCACGCTCTCTCTCTTTCTCTCTTGCTTTATCTCTCTCTTCCTCCCTCTCTGTCTCTTCCCAGCGCTCTCTTTGAAGTCAGGCTCGCCACTACATCGCCAGCGCCATCATACGAGCCACGCGGCACCCTCCAGCGACTTCTTGCTCGCTAGCCACCACCCTGGGTCCCGCGAGGTCCACGCGGCGGCCCGCAGTTGTTCGCGGGGTTGCACCTCGTCGCCCGTGCCACGGCTTTGCAGCTCGCGCCGCCACGCTTCGCCACGTAGCAGTGTCGCACACTTCGTCGGGCTGGGCATCGTCGCCCGTGCTGCGGCGTTGCAGCTCGCGCCGCCACGCTTTGCCACGCGGCACGCAGTCGCGTGTTCCTGCTCGAGCCGCCGCCGCTCTTCGTCTGCAGCGCCCCTCCTCGTCTGCAACGCCCGGCTTCGCACAGTGCTGCGGTCCACTATGCCAACTCTAGCCACCCCGGTGCACTGCACCTCCCGAACCAGCAAGCTTCTCACAGTGGCCCCCTTGTTGTTCTTTTATTAGTTTATTCTAGTTGTTAAGCTTTTAGTTAACATTTCTGTTGCTGATTATCTTTTTATTTTCTTTATATAACCATTGTAATACGTCTTTCACTAATAGTAATCAAGTCTTTGTTTTGATCTTGTGGTCATTTTTGTTTTGTTTTCTAGATTAATATTCTTTAGTTAGTTTCATATGTTTTGCTTAATCTCAACAAAGTATTTCATCATATTTTAATGGTAGGCTCTAAATGTTAATTAGATAGCTTTGAGAATATTTAAAATTCTATAATTAATTTTGTTTAAGTGTTTAAAATAGAAGTTTTCAACTAGAGCATCATATCGAAAATCCAATTTCATTCAAAATCCAAAGTTTTAAAAATTAGATTTCTATTTCCTCGTGGATCGATCCGATCTCATCACTACACTATTTCCAAATAATTTTATGTGAGAATCGGAATTTAAAGTTGATGATATTTGTATTTTAACGACGACATTTAAATATGCATCAATTTTTGGCGCCGTTGCCAGGGAATTAGATTCTTAATTTTGATAATTTTGGGTCCATTTGTGTATATGCATACTCACATTTATTCTCTTCTTTTGCAGGTACTTTGAAAATAAAAAGATAAAAAAAGGAAGGAGAAAAGGAAATTTGGTGAGTTTGTTCCAACTTATCAACTATTTTCTTTTTATTTTCAGATTTTAGAATTGTGATAGAACCCATTAACTAAAAAAAAAAATAATCAGAAAACCAAAATAAAAAATAAATAATTTCAAGATTAGAAACCAAACTATCATGTTTTAGGACATGCATCATTTAGGAATGCATTAGTTTTTAATTTTTGTCATTTGATTCATGTTGAAGAGTGCGGGAGGCAAGGTAAGTCTTTCTAAATTGTGCAAATAACATGTTCGTGTATTGTCATTTCATTATTGCACAAAACAAACTTGATTAAATTGTGGTGTGCATTTCATTGATAAAATAATTTAAGGGCATCTTCATAACAAGATAAGGTGGGGATTTCATCACCCTTCCTTGGCCTACAAACCACAAACACTCCATCTCGCAAGCCCAATAAAAATCAAATAGCAATTGCACTTAGGGTTCACACTATGATTGGTCTAATCTTTGATATTACTTTTACTTTGGACAATGGTGTGTAGGCTAGAGGTTACAAAGGCAAATGCCTAAGTGGACAAGTGGTTATTTAATTAGGCCTTCCCAAGATCAAGTTGAACAATGATGAACTGATTCTAAACAAGATGGCACTTATGAGGGAAAAGATTATAGGTTAACAATTATTGATGAAGATTATGAAGGATCCAAAGGAAGTTCAATGATGCCTTACTAAGAAAGGGATGAACCTTGCAAAGTTGGCAGAGTGGACTTTGTATGAGATTGAAAAACTTAAAGAAGATGATACTGAGAATGTGATGAATGCGTTTACCACATGCCTAGCTGGAACTCTATTCTTTCCTGCCTAAGACAATATTTTGGAGGATAATCAAGTTAGTACAATTTACGAGATCTTTGAAGAAAAATAGATTGGCACGACAATCTTAGCTTATCTTTACAGTGGGCTTTCTGCAGCATCTATAGGTCAGCCTCCTCATGGTTGCATGCTCCTCTTCGCTTTGTGGGTAGAGTTGCACTTCAAGTTTGAGTATCATAATAGAAATTCTGCAAGACCATCTCAGATTTATCAAAATAGTCAAATCTTCCATATTTCTAATATCGTAAAGTTTAATGAAAGAATGATCAACCGAGTGCCCAAACTCAAGACTCGAGCTGATTGACGTGCTTATCTGAAGACAATGCCATCGTATGGATTTGATTCTTCTCCACTTGCTCTTGTAGGGAAACTGATCCGAGTGCGTCGTGCAGCTGGTGTAGAGCTTCGACTGATCGGGGCAACTGAGCTTGTGCTCTATAATCCTCATCGTTTCTATACTCAACTCAGCATGCCTCGTCATGAATTTCTAGAATTTTCTCACATCTCTCCAATTAAGAAGTGTGTACTAGAATATGATGAAGATTTTGAAGCAATTGAACTTATAGTTAAACTGTGGAATATTAGCTTCAATCATTGTGTAAAATCTTCTAATGAAGCTCACAAAGGATTAGCATATCCATATGTAATGGGACTTCGTAAAATTATTCCTTGAAAGCTCTTTACCTTCCAATTGATGTAATAAAGAATTTATTTTCAATAAAGAATGCATCCTTTATATAATAAAAATCATCCCTTAATATTCTGTGATTTATCCAGAATTTTTCTTTAAGTAAAACCATAGTTTTTCCTTAAAATATGATTTCCGGATGTAAATAGCGTCGTCCAACAAAGACGCCTTTCAATTATAATTAATTTCCGAAATTCAAAGATTTATTCCTTAAAAACCTGAATTATGCTTAAAACGTGTTTCCATATGCAGACGCCTTTCAATTATCTCTCCTACTTTTCCACAGAATTATGCGGTTAATTCTGTGATTAATCCACTGAAACGCGTCGTGTAAACAAGACGCGGTTAATCATTATCCGTGGTACGGTTTTGAGCAGGAATGGCGGTTTAATCTGAATGGCGTCGTGCTATGTAGACGCGGTTCATATGTTTCAAAATTTCTCCTTTGCCGCCTTAGTTTATGTGTGCTAAATGGCGTCGCTATTCCTCAACGCATTTTAAACTTCTCAAACAGAAGCCGCGCAAGCTCGAGCTCCTTCCTCCCTCATTCTCTCATTCACTTTCTTTCCGGTGATTTCTCTCTTCTTCTCCGTCACCGGCCTTCCTCCTTTCCGGCGATCACCGGCGAAGCCCTTCTTCTCCAACGAATCCCTTCTTCTCTGGCGACTTCTCCACCTCTCTCTCTCTCTTTCGAGCTCTCTTCCTCTTCAACCCAAGCTTCTTCCTCACTCTCAAACTCTTTCTCCATGGAGCAAGGCGAAGGATCACGAAGAAACGACAAATGCCGCCGTGCCGTGCATGTGACGAGGAGGGCGGATGAACCCGAAGCAGTCCCTCCTGTGGAAGCTATGGCTTTAGAGGCAGCGGCGGCCATTCTTGGCGAGGATATCCCTCCACCGGCGGTGATCGAGGGAGGATAAGAAGAAGAAGAAGAAGAGGCCCTACACTTGGTAAGCTTCTCTAATGGATGAATGGGATGAGGAAAAGGGAAGAAAGGGACTTTTGGGAAAAAGTCCGAAAATCAGCTATGAACGGCATCTAGACCAGGTGACGCCTTTCAAAGGGCGTCACCATGGTCCGACGCCATTCAAAGCGAAATTCCTTTTTTAAAGAATAAGGGAAATTAGGCCAAATGGCGTCAAGACATGTGGACGCCTTTCAATGGGCGTCCATCATGGCCAACGCCATTAAGTTAGAATATTTTTATTAATTTTTAATATATATTGACTGATGAAGATTTCTTAAATTATTTGCAGAGGACGATGAGGGCTAGGATCTCGTGGGACCTAGTCGTCAGAGCATACCGAGGACTCCCGGACTTACAGAAGGTGTGCCTGCGCCGGATGGAGTTCGGAGAGATTTTGGACATCGAGCCCTTCTAGCTCGATTTGGTTCTCGTGCAGGCGTTGCAGGAGAGGTGGGATGCCGACAGTTGGGCATTCCTAATGCTCTGGGGCCACATGGTTCCAAGTCTGGAGGATGTTGCCAGAATTACTGGCCTTAGAGTAGAGGGCCGGGCGGTGGGCGGTAAGCGGGGTGACCTACCCCGATTACTGTGGATTGGCAGAGATTTTGCTAGGCATAGAGGTGTCTAGCCTAGATAGAGAGTTTAGGACAGTCCCTAGGGTAGAGGTAGAGGCAACTTTAGGATTAGTGGAGCCTAGGCGGCGATCTGACGAGACCTGCGAGGCTTTTAGAGATAGGCTAGCTAGGTCCTCCTCTGCAGTTTATTGTAGTGACCCTAACCAGGAGGAGGAGGTAGATAGACAGTTGAGGGTCTTCCTTGTTTTCTTCTTTGGTCAGTTGCTCTTCGGCACGAAGGGCGACCACATTCGTTGTAGGTTTTTGAGTCTTTTAGATGATTTAGAGAGTCTCCATGAGTACGCCTAGGGTGCGGCCCTCCTGGCCCATCTCTTCGTCGACCTCTCTGCGGTCACGCTGGATCGCGAGACTACCATCAGCGGCTTCTCGCCGTTTCTCCAGGTATAAGTCGTTTTAATTAAATTATTTATGAGATGAAATGCTATGAAATGATGATTTCTAATCTATATGTTCATGTACGCAGGTTTGGAGCTACTATTACTTCCCACTAAGCCGAGCGAGGATTGTTCGACCGGGTGCTGTCCCTTTGGCTCGCCGCTAGCAGCCAATCGTAGACACAACCCCTCAGCATCACTAGCTGACGGCCCTCCGCCGTCAGTTACTCGACTACCCTGAGCTCCTGGTGAGTTTTTTTAATTCATTTATTTTTGTTCATTAAATGCAGTGTTTCATTTCTTAAATGCAATTTATTTATGTATGAATGCGTCTAACTTATATGTATGCAAGTGATCTGGCGCCTATATCTGGGCATGGGCGAGGCAGGCCAGCCATAGGCGACGACTGGTCAGAGGCGGTTTGGCGGGCAGGTGTGGATGTACTGCCTTAACGAAATCGAGCCACTGCACCTCCGGCTCGTGATGAGGACCCTGGGCCTCCACCATAAATGGATTGATGAGGAGGTCCCAGAGGGAGTTGGACGGTCCATGAGGGGGAAGCAGGCCCTCACCGACTGGCGTGCCAAGTTCTCAGAGCAGTACAAGGACTGGCACCGCCGAGATGTACGGGTGGAGTCCCATGCGGAGGATAGCATTGCCTACTTCTAGCAGTACCGGGCCCACTACGCCGACCAGCTGCGACTCCTCCGTCCACTCTATATAAGTATGCGTTGATGCGTCTTTCATTTTAATTCTTTTTTTTTTTTTAACTTTGTGAATGAATGTATGAATGTATGTTATGCACGATGCGCGAGATGCGACCATCATTGACCTCTGGGCCCGCCTACAAGATGCGGAGGCCCAGCTTGAATAGGTCCAGAAAGAGCTCTTCGACCTAGTATGTATGAATGCTATGGAATGTTCATTTTGATTAGTTAATTTGTTTTGACGATTAGCCACTGATAGTTGATCTTTTGGTGCAGCGAGCCGTCTACACCCAGGCGGCTCCCCCTGTAGACACTGATTTTGAACCACCCTTTTGGTCATGAACCCAATCCATCATTAGCCCTTCATCACCAAAATCCCCTCATTTCAGCCATCTCAGCCCACTACCAGCTAGGCCCATTAACCAAATCCCGACTCTAGCCACCTTTTTCGTGAAAGGCCAGCCAGTCCGCCTTCCACATCTTTGGAAGGCCAGCCACCTTGCCTTCCACCCTTTTGCCACCTTTTCACTTTTTACCACCTTTTCGTGGAAGGCCACTCCTTGCCTTCTACACCCTTGGAAGGCCAGCCACCTTGCCTTCCACCTGTTGGCCACCATTTTTCACCTTTTCGTGGAAGGCCAGCCCCCTTGCCTTCCACCTCCTTCGAAGGCCATCCCTTGCCTTCCACCTCCTTCGGAGGCTACCCCTTGCCTTCCACCTCCTTCGAAGGCCACCCCTTGCCTTCCACTCCCTTCGAAGGCCAACCGGGCCGCCTTCCGCCACAAGAATGGAAGGCATGTTACCTGCCCGTCCACTCCTTAACCACCCCCTTGACTCCGTCTTCCCCACGATCTCCTCTACTCGCCGCCCTTGTCCCCCACTAATCCGACCACTCCCCACTCCGGCGACTGCCGCGCGCACTACCTCCGACCCTTGACCACTTCCTATTGGCTCCAGGGTGATTTACGGGGATTTAGACCCCTGTTTTCTCCTATTTTCCCTTCACCTATTTAAACCCCCCATATCTTCTCGAGCAAGGGGGTTAAGAAGTGGCTTCTTGGAGGGAAGGCTCAGAGGAGGTTGGCAAGCGGTCGGGAGGAGTCTCAGAAGAATCCTTCGCATCCCAAATGGGCTTGTTTTCTTAACCCTCTTCTATTTTCTCTTCTTTCACTTTCAGCACATCATTTCACTTCTCACACACGAGCACTTATCTGCATGCATGTATCCTAGAATGACTTAGCAATTCCTATTTACCCCCAGAGGTTCCAAACAAAAATCGGGAGGTGGGTGGCCATAACATATGGTCACCTTCCCTCCCAAACACCCATCCGGTGCGTCTCCCTCTAATTTTAGTTAATTTTTATGTTTGCATGAACGGTTCCTACATGTCACAGTTCTAATTGGGTTATTGTCTTTTCTTTGTCTGTCTTCTCTTTTCAGGGGCTCTTACCAGATTCTGCGCGTGGACTACCGAGCTCTCCTCCTCTGGCCGGCCGGAGGAAGAGAAGGGGAAACCACCATCTTCCGCTCCCACAGAACGCGATCACATCCCCATCATCCTGCGGAGCACAGGGACCATAAGGTAATGCTCCTGGCGATCACATCCTAATTTCTAACCCCCTTTAAATCGCTACAGTGCTAAGATGAACGGAGAGGAACCCTCGCCCGAAGCCCACAGCCGCGGCGGGGGACGTTCCGGGCGCCTACAGCCCTCTGGCGATCACGGTGGGACACTCTCTTGCTCGCCGCGCAGGTAAGACAACGTAAAATACAGGAGCTCCTGTGGACGGCCAAGAACTTGGCCGCCCAGGGTCCTGAATGGCCAAGCGCTTGGCCGCCCAGACCGGACGGCCAAGTACCTGGCCGTCCAGTGGACCGGACGGCCACGTGCTTGGCCGTCCAGCCCAGCCCGGACGGCCAAGCACCTGGCCGTCCAGAGCCCAGGACGGCCAAGTGTCTGGCCGTCCAGGCTGGATGGCCGACTGCCTGGCCGTCCAGGCTCTAGGACGGCCAAGTAGCCTGCCATCCAAGCGCCGGCCTTTCTGGTTGCCTATTTTTTTAGTGTCCTTTTTTTTTATATTTTGTTGCGCATTCTAGTTTGCTTTCTTTTTTGTTTACTGTTCTCTTGTCTTTTCATTTATTTTATGTCTGCTGGATTGTGGGTTGATTCAAGGGTACTATCCGCACAGGGGTTCTTAAGGAAGAGCCGGCATCACATCTCTAGTCACCTCTTCCGCAGGATCTGACTCTCCATCTGAGGATTCCCACTCGGGTGCGACTAGTCTTATTCTGTTGGGAACCTCCGTCAGTCTCCGCGAGCCAGGGATTCCCACTTGGCCACCGAGCAGGTTGTACCTAAACCACCTAATAGGATCCCGGGTGTTGTGTGAGGAATTAATTGAGCCTTTCTGTTCACAATTATCCACCTATAGGTGTCACTGAGAGAACTATTTCAAAATTTAAAGACACCTAATTAAACCTTGGTGGAACATGTTTTGAAATAAAAATTCTAGGGTCGTTAAGGGTTTGAACTTGATTTATTAGAAACCGACTCTCATAATACACAGTTAACCTTCCAAGTGAAATATAAAATCTCTTAGGATTTGTATTTCATAATGAACCAAATGTACATTAACACTGTGTATGGTGACATGTATGAGTTTGGTAACAATGTCATACACAACCCTCTGTTTGAGATTGAAGAGGATCCACAACCAACATTTGTGGGCATGTTCCAAACACCTAGAAAGGAACTTAAGGCAAGATACTTGGATGAATCTTCCTCTTCAGAAAGTGACCCTGTAATCCCCAACAGAAACTTCCAAAACCCGAGAGAGGATCCGGAACTTACTGCCGTGTTATCACGGTACACCCCTGATCAACTTATCCAGTGGGCCTCCTGTGGCAAAACTCAAGATGCCACTCCTCGGAGAACTCACCTCCAAGGATCTTCCAACAGAGCTCAGACCCGCATCAACCAGCCAATTCATACTCCAGTTGCTCCACCCGTCATGCCGATTCCAGTCTCTCCAACTACACCTCCTCAAGAGCAGAAAGAATTCATTTACAAAAGTGAGGTTGAAACCTGTGTGCGTAAGCTCATGGCCGAGGAACTTACCCTGAAACAACCGCACTCCCTCTCGAGTTATTGCAAGCTCCCACCGGCCTACTTTCCACCAGGATTGAAAGCCCCCGAGTACAGGAAATATGATGGCACCTCTGACCCTCATGATCACCTGTCAGGTTTCCTCATGGATTCCCATCAATGGCTCTACGACAGAGTCCTCCTTGTCCATCTGTTCCAGAAATCCTTAGAAGGTGAGGCCTTAAGATGGTTTTCTTCTTTGCCCGCCACTGACCTAATCAATTTTGATATGGTTTCTGAAAAATTCATCACTCAGTTTAGTCATATGACAACCATGCCTCCCACCTTGGTGGATCTTGTGATGGAGAAGATGAAGCCTGAAGAGGAGTTCACGTATTTTGCCAACAGGTGGAGGGCAATGGCTTCTAGGGCAGAAGTGGCAATCCCCAAATCTCAAGCTATCACCATGCTGGTCAATAACGCTACCCCGCAGTTTCGGTCTATTCTCATGCTAAGCGAATTTCACACATTCGCACAACTTTATAATCAAGCTCGGGTAGTTCAATCTTAGATCTGGAGTTCCACTTTGCCATCCTTTTTTGAAAATCAGAACAGAAGTAAGAGGATTCCACCAATAGAGGGAGTGACAATCAATGAACAGGTGAGTGCCTTGGGGCATCTCTTTAGGTCACCCAGTCCTATGTCCAGATCAGACAACCAATCCAATCAAAAACTATATTCAGCAGTTCCCCCTTTCTCCAGTGACAAGATCAATTGGGGGCACATGAAAGAGGCTATTGAGACGTTGAAAGTCAAGGGCCCTCCGCCCTCTCATCAGGCAGCACAAGATCCATCTAGCTCTCTAGAAAGGGTGAGTACCCTTGACAAAAATTTGGAACCAAATGTCGATCACAGAGGACAGTACTGGGAGTATGAAGAGGTTGGGATATGGCGTGAGTGCCCTACTAGGACGACCAAACCTAGAAAGCCATTGCAAGGAGTCTCCACTATCATCCAAGACAAACCTTTGGTCTTGATACGACCCAGGAAACAACCAACAGCCATCAACCCAGTCACTCTGGTCCAAGTTCCTTCAATTCCAATCCGAGAACCTCCTCTATCCATCTTGTGCCCGACACCAAAGCCAGGTCCTGTAACCCAATTCTGCTAATGAATTCACCACCAGTTCAACCACTAAAATTAGATCAGGCAGTGGACCCCAGTCCAATTGGTGTTACACTGAGAAATCACATCATTCCCCCAACAAGTCAACTATTGGACTCTTAAGAGGATTCAGATCTGTCTAAAAGGATTATTCAATCCAAGTATGACATCCTACAGCATCTAGGGAAAACTCCCACCAAGATGCCAGTCCTAGAGTTGATTAGGAGATCTCCTACACAAAGGGAGACATTGTTCAAGTTCCTCCAGCGAATTACACTCAATGAAGATCTTCCTATCAGGGGGCTCATAAATGTCATTTTCTTAGTCACCCGGACACCTACAATATCCTTCACAGATAAAAATCTAGCTCCCCCTGAATGCCAATCCCTTCCCTCATGCTTGACCCTAACACTCAGGAGTCACTCATTGGACTCCATCCTGTTGGATACTGGGGCATCAATCAATGTCTGTCCGCTCAAGACCCCCAAGAAAGTAGGGATTGATCCAGAAAAGGTTGAGTCTACTTCCATGATGGTCTCAAATGGGAAACTGGAAGTTGGCCCAGTGGCCATGATCCTTGAATTCTGCATCCTTGATGTCAAGCCCATATACAACGCCATTTTGGGAAGGCCTTGGATGGACCAGACCCTGGGAGTGCCCTCCACTAATCATCAGTGCTATAAATTCCCATACAAGGGGAAGATTGTCAAAATGAAGGGTACCCCCTATCTTGAGCCTTTGGATTTAGTCTCGACTGAACAAATTCCATATATGATCACTCCTGGAAAAGGGGTAGAGCCCATCCTTTCATTGGTTGACTCTCAGGCCAAGTCCCAGCCTAGCATAGGTTGGAAGCTTATGGACAAAATGGGGTATAGTTCGGGATCTGGGTTAGACAAAGAAGAGCAGAGAATTCAAGAACCTATCTTTGAAAATCCGACCATTGGAAGATTCAAATTGGGTTACATACTAACCAAACCAACTGAAGGATAAAAAAAATGGAGTCTCTTGGATCACTTTGTGAAGGAAAGTCAAGGGGTACTCAAGATACACTATCTTGAGGATGAGTTGATCAATGAAGCTCAAAGAGAAGAGGCAGAAGATTTCGGTACACAGCTGCTATTCTATGAACCAACCCCTCGACAAGAAGGAGCCTCCTTAGTGAGGGATGAACATGTATCCACCGCCCTCATTCCCTTGCGATTTCACACACCTGCCCCTCTCAGGCTTTTATCACCGGTCGTAGCACACTCCTGGGGCAATTCTGTCATCATTGGGTCTGTGTCTCAAGGACCCACCTTTGCAACATGTCTGACTCACTCTCTGAGTCTGGTGCATAATCGCTTGGGGATTAGATAGCTTCCTCTTTATCCACAAGTTGTAGAGGTAGGTAAGTTCTTTCATTTCTAGTTAGCAAATAAGTGTAAATACTTGAAAATTGTTGAAAAGCTTTCCTTTGGATAGGAGTCTATTTGAAGAAGTTTTACCCTTAAAAATGCAAAAAAATCAAAAATTTCAAAATCTCAAAAAATCGAATATCAAAAAAGCATAAAAAATATTTGTAAATATGTACATACTTTAACGAAAATGGCAAAAAAAAAAAACAGAAAAGACACAAAATCCAATTGTCTGGTGACTGCCACGTAACCCCCTGTCTAGGTCTAGTTGCATGATAGGTTGGGTTGACATTGCGGTTTGGCTAAGACTTTGGTCCACCAGAACTTTGGACACGTCTACTTTACTTTCATACGGATTCCTATGCTCATCATGAGATGCACACACCTACACTCTTTTCAAAAGAGAACCTTCTTAAAATGAGTTCAAAGTCTTTAGTGTACTGTCAAAATGCAACATTTGCTCTTCGACTCTCGACCAATCAGGACAGTTGACACCCTTAAACGGTCGAGCTCAGCAAATTGCGGTTCCTCAACAACCCGATAGATGTAACCCCTCAAAAAAGGACCAGAGCACGTGAAGAGGGTGTCCCCGCAGGCGGAATATCAAATAACCCTGAAAAATGTCAAAAGCATCAAAAAGAAATACAAAAAAGAAAAGGGGTTCAAGCAATCATACAAAAAAGCCTGGTCGTGACCGTGCCTGGCCATGAAATCTACCAAAGGCCTGAAAAGTCAAAATAGGGGCATCTAGGAGGTCAAAAGGGGTCCGTTTTGTCACAGCTCGCCCTTTGAACGGTTTTGTTGATCCTCCAGTGAGGTTTGTCCCCACAATTTCTTCACTTTTTCTCCCCCAAGGTTCAGCACGAGATAGCTATCTAAAGACTGAACATCATTTTAAAATGGTTCGTTTTCAAAAATCGTCACATGCTCACATGATCACAGGAGTCCAAAATGGGTGAAGAGTAATGTCGATATTTCTGGTGAACTAATTTCTTAACCATAATCTCAATGTGTACTCTTACAACTTCGGGCTTAGGTCAATGCATGCACGTCACCAATCGGTGCGACGGCGTCTGATTCCGGTTCAGCGTCGCGCGGTTGACTGTTAGGGTTCCAAGGTGTTCCATCACATACCTTCTAGATTGTGAGGAAAGAGACCCGGGTCGGACAAATTATTTACCTCGAAAACTTTTTGGGCAAACTTAGTGGTCGGAAGCAGCTGGGAGCCTAAGCATGGCATGGCAGTATTGTCATCAGTATGAGTCTTAACCGGTCAAGGTTAGTTCGAGGAGTGTAGGGGCCCAAATCAATCTAGATGCAAGCTTAGGATACCTGGGAAGTTGAGTGTGCATTTCCCTTTCATCATTTGACCAGGCTAAGTCTGGGCAGTCACCAGGCAGGCGGAATCAAAAACATGTTTTCATCACACACCTCATTTGTTAAATATCATTTGCATTTGCATATTTACTTGCCACATTAATATCCTTCCATTTGTCTGGTTAATAGGACACGGCCCTTTGACCCTATGCGAAGGCTAGAGAAAAGGTAGCTGCTCTATTTTGGGCAAGGGGCCGAAAACAAATACTACTAACTGTTTCCCCTTCATTTTTGTGCATACAGGAAAAAGGATTCTATGTCCAAAAGGTGGACACTTTTGCTGTCGAGTCGAAGCCAAAAGCAGCCGGATTGGCATTCTACTTTGAGAATGGCCATATCTTCCGTGCTGGCTTTGACTCGACAGGGACCTTTGTCCCTCGTTTCCTTGCAGCTTGTCATTAAGATATTGTGGATCATTGATTATTTACATTTACTGATGTGCGTTCTTGCAGCTGCAGGGAATCCGAAGCAAGTAGGATTGAAGACACATGAGGCTAATAACTTCGGGCGTATAGACTCTGAGTTCCTCTTTAAACAAAACAATGAGGAGTCTATATTCTCCAAGTTATTCGATTGGCCAATAAATTCCTCCTGTTTGCATTAGGAATTTGTTTTCTAATTTTTAAACCAGCATGCATTGCATAAGCATCATCCACCATTCCCGCCCTAGGGGCAATGACCATAATTTCATCACTCTGCTTAACCCATTGTTGATCTGTGAGTCTGGCGATTGTTCGTCTGTTAGCCGTTTGAATTGCAAGACCTCTTCCTCTTTTCAGCACGTGTGCTTAAGATTCTCTCACTTGGCGATCCCATGATGCGCCAGGCCACCGCGCGCCCGTTGTGTCGAGAGTTCTTCAAGTCACACTCCTACACCTTTCATGCTCGAGATCCCCTTGGGCCAGATCGCTATATTCTGGTGCGCCAAGGCCTCGCGGTTCCAGCACCCGAGGGTCCCACGGACTGTGATTCTCTAGTACTGAACTTTGTCCCTTTTCTTAAACTACTCTTGCAACTCGAATGGCTAGCTTTCATGCATTTGCCGCATTCGCATATCATCCTTGGATATAGCTCATTCATTTTTCGGATTGTCCAAAATCAGTCTCGATTTTCGGAACACCTATTTATCATTCCGTTCCACTCCACTGCAAAATAGGTGTCCCGGAGGGGCATTTGTAGACACCGATTTTGGACCACCCTTTTGGTCATGAACCCAATCCATCATTAGCCCTTCATCACCAAAATCCCCTCATTTCAGCCATCTCAGCCCACTACCAGTTAGGCCCATTAACCAAATCCCGACTCTAGCCACCTTTTTCGTGGAAGGCCAGCCAGTCCGCCTTCCACACCTTTGAAAGGCCAGCCACCTTGCCTTCCACCCTTTTGCCACCTTTTCACTTTTTACCACCTTTTCGTGGAAGGCCACCCCTTGCCTTCTACACCCTTGGAAGGCCAGCCACCTTGCCTTCCACCTGTTGGCCACCCTTTTTCACCTTTTCGTGGAAGGCCAGCCCCCTTGCCTTCCACCTCCTTCGAAGGCCACCCCTTGCCTTCCACCTCCTTCGAAGGCCACCCCTTGCCTTCCACCTCCTTCGGAGGCCACCCCTTGCCTTCCACCTCCTTCGAAGGCCACCCCTTGCCTTCCACTCCCTTCGAAGGCCAACCGGGCCGCCTTCCGCCACAAGAATGGAAGGCATGTTACCTGGCCGTCCACTCCTTAACCACCCCCTTGACTCCGTCTTCCCTACGATCTCCTCTACTCGCCGCCCTTGTCCCCCACTACTCCGACCACTCCCCACTCCGGCGACTGCCGCGTGCACTACCTCCGACCCTTGACCACTTCCTATTGGCTCCAGGGTGATTTACGGAGATTTCGACTCCTGTTTTCTCCTATTTTCCCTTCACCTATTTAAACCCCGCATATCCTCTCGAGCAAGGGGGTTAAGAGGTGGCTTCTTGGAGGGAAGGCTCAGAGGAGGTTGGCAAGCGGTCGGGAGGAGTCTCAGAAGAATCCTTCGCATCCCAAATGGGCTTGTTTTCTTAACCCTCTTCTATTTTCTCTTCTTTCACTTTCAGCACATCATTTCACTTCTCACACACGAGCACTTATCTGCATGCATGCATCCTAGAATGATTTAGCAATCCCTATTTACCCCCAGAGGTTCCAAACAAAAATCGGGAGGTGGGTGGCCATAACATATGGTCACCTTCCCTCCCAAACACCCATCCGGTGCGTCTCCTTCTAATTTTAGTTAATTTTTATGTTTGCATGAACGGTTCCTACATGTCACAGTTCTAATTGGGTTATTGTCTTTTCTTTGTCTGTCTTCTCTTTTCAGGGGCTCTTACCAGATTCTGCGCGTGGACTACCGAGCTCTCCTCCTCTGGCCGGCCGGAGGAAGAGAAGGGGAAACCACCATCTTCCGCTCCCACAGAACGCGATCACATCCCCATCATCCTGCGGAGCACAGGGACCATAAGGTAATGCTCCTGGCGATCACATCCTAATTTCTAACCCCCTTTAAATCGCTACAGTGCTAAGATGAACGGAGAGGAACCCTCGCCCGAAGCCCACAGCCGCGGCGGGGGACGTTCCGGGCGCCTACACCCCCTTCTTATGGCGCTTCATCATCTTCTGCCCCGTCTTCTGCTTACGAGGCTGCCCTTGCTAATCTTCAGCGTCAGCTTGCCAACCTCATTTTAAGCACTTACAGTTTTTTTGGCGATCACGGTGCGACTTGGTCTCGCCATCTTTTAGTTCTTTATTCTTGCTGTTATCAATCGGGCACCCACGGTGCACCACTTGTGTCTCTCGACATGTCCTCACCAATTGGTGAGTGTTTTTAGTTTAGTTAATTTCCTACGTGCACACCCCTGCGGCAAGATCTTGCCCTCCCCATTGATTAGTTGAAAAGCTCTTTTTTGTGATGAAATGTTGTGTGATTGACTGATATCTTAGTTATTTAGTTGATAAAATCATCCTGTTAAAACCTGAAACTAAAAAAATCTTGCATGAGCTGATTATTTATCGTTTTTATCCTGTTTGAGGAGGAATCAATCCAGAAATTCCTCTTGGAAAACTGAACCTGCGACTTGAAAAGCGTCCAGGAACCCCGACGCGTTTCAAATTGCATCGGTTAACCCAGACGCCTTTCATTCTAATTTCTCTACTGTCTGCTATCTGAGCTTCTGCGAAAAATTAAGGCTCTGTTTGAAAGGCGTCGACCACCATCGACGCTATTCAGGCAGTTTCTTACCTTTTCTTCAGTTCTCAGACTTTTGTGATATGTGTGCTAGTTATCCATTATGTATTAAGCATTAGAGGCCATCCAGGCTGCAGGTCATACGCATTGAGGCTAACACCCTCCTCTTCTTAGGAACACTCTTCTTGACGTCATCAACTCTCTCTGATTGGGTCGGTCCTTCGATTAGACTAGAGTAGTTGGCGTTAAAGACCTCCGTAAGTCCCCAAAATCAAGGTATTCATCCTTGATCATCGGGCTGGTTGTACCAGTTGAAGTCCCAGTTAGATTCTCATAACGTTGTAAGAGAAAGCCATAGAATACAATGGTGGACATTGAATTGAAACTAGGATCCCATCCCTTGAGCGTATTTGCGGTTTAATTAAATCCAAATAACTCAACAAGGAATCTTAAAATCACGCTAAACATCCACTTGTTTGTTTAAATCTCTGTACAACTTGTTTGCCAATCCTTGAAAAAGAATCTAATATCATGCTGCTCCGATCGGGCAGGGACTTGAGCATGGCTCTAGATGCCATTGTCAACTACGAGGGAGATGCTAATGCCCCTCGCGATTCTGATTATAATTTTGAGAGCGGGAGAGATGCTGATGCCTCCCGTAATTCTGTTTTTGTTCTAGTTCGACATGAAGGGAATGTCCGAACCCCTCTTTTTCATCCTCATGAGTAATATTCTGATCCTCCCCCGCATGAGTATGCGGTTCCCAATCCCATTTTCGAGGGAGACATGAATCAGAATGATTCCTCGTCCTCTGATCCTTCGGATCTTGTAAATGCTTTGGGAGTTCTCGCCTCCCGTCTGGACCCTCAGCAGTTCGAGGCGATCCAGTCCATTCTGAAAGGGAAGGCACCCATGCAATCTGCCGAGCCGAACCCTGCGGTTCCCTCTGCCATCCCTCAACAACCTCCTCATCATCCTCCCTACATTCATCAGGCCATGGAAGGCCTCTATATCACTTCTCAGCCAGCTGGGCCGTAACTTTCATCTTCCAGGCAACCGGCCAGACCGCTGACGCCCGCTTACCAAAATGCCCTCGGGCATGGCGGAAGCTCTGCCGGACCTCCTCTTTACTGTCCTCCTTGTCTGACGTACTCTAGGCAACAGGCCTATCAAGTACCTCCACCTCCTCCTCCTCCCCAGGCTGATCTGACAACGCAAGCATTGCTGGCTAAAATGGAGCGCATGGACGAACAATTCAACAACCTCTAGAAGATGATGGGGGTCAAAGCTGCACCGGAAATCAACTTACCAAGCCTGCCAGTGTTCCACCTGCCACCCTCCGAGATGCCAGTGTACAGGAAGTACAATGGTACTGGTAACCCCTTCACCCACTTGAAGGAGTTCATGTACGAATCATCCTTCTGGCAAAACGACAAGAGGTCGTTGGCCTTTTTGTTTAAGAGATCTTTAGAGGGACCAGCCCTCGAGTGGTTCTTTTCCTTGGAACCCTCCGAAGTAGAGGACTATGGTATCATTTCCCGAAAATTCATTCAACGATACCAGGACAGAGTTGCCTCCTCCCTGTCTATCACTGACCTAATAGCAGAGAAGATGAAACCCGATGAGGAGTTCGTCAGTTTTGCCGACAGATGGCGAGGCTTAGCTGAGAAAGTAAAAGATCACTTGTCCGAGTCAGAGCAAGTGAAGATGTTGATTTCCAATGCTACGCCCCAGTTCAAACTAGTCCTCTCCCTGAACAATCTAACCAGCATGGCAGAGCTCTATGAAAGAGCGCGGTACTGTCAGAATGCCTTCAAGGACGCTACATTCTCTAGCGTCTTTGATCCTCACAGACCTAGCAGGCCTCCACCTCGGAAGTCTGCAGTGCCAAATTCTACCAGGACAGGTCCAACTACTGAGGGCACGCTCTCTCATGAGCAAGTCAGTAGTATGAACAACAATTCGCCCCAGTTCGTGAGGAGTCAACAACAGTACCAGAGGTCACCACAGTCGAACCAGCAGGGGTACAGGCAGCAGCCGAACCCTTAGTATCAGCAGCCCCAATATCAGTGGCCCCAGCAGCCGAACCAGCAACAGCAACAGCAACAGCCACAGCAGCCGCCGCAACGGCAATTACAGTACCAGCAGCCACAACAACAGCAGTACCAGCAACAGCAGCAGTACCAGCCACGCGCACTACCGGCATATCATAATGTCCCTCCTCCTGCTGACTACAACTAGCAGAGAAGACCTCCAGGCCCGAAGAGGGCAGAATACCCGGTCCTCCCAGAGTCCTTGGCGGACATTTTTAGTGCTCTAATGACAGCTAATGCCTTAGTCCTGCCAAGAGAAAAGGCGATTTGGCCCCAGAATGCCGACACGTCTAGGTATTGCTATTTCCATAGACAACCTGGACACACTATTGACACCTGCTTCCAATTTAGAGATTACATTCATGATCTCAACGAGTAGGGCGGCATAGACTGGGAGGAGATGAAAAAGTACATATCAGCCTTAAAAGCAAAAAGACCACCGCAGCAACAACAGCAGCAAGTGAGAGCACCAGCACAAGCAGCACCACCACCGAACATGGGCATAGTGTAGAACCCGCTTCCGGAGCATCAAAACCAAAATCAAGTTGCCCCTATTATGACAAATAGCCGGTCTGAGGCTAACCGCGGGCAACAGTGGAGGATAGAGGACTCTTCCTCTATCTATTCAACGGGTCACATTCCGAGTACCGCAGAACAACCATCATGCCGCACCATCCACATACCCAGACCACAGCCCATTACCATTACCCCTATACCAACACCCGCATATCACTCACCCACACCCGCTAACCCATTACCACCACCCGCTTTCCTCAAGCCCATTACACCCCACGCCACTAGGCCTCCACTAAATAACCCCCCGCAAACCAACTATGTACCCCTCCTACCATCCAGACCCCTACTCCGCATACCATTCCCTACTTCACCCGCTACTACTACCGCTTACCCAGATACCATCCAACCTTCTAAACCGCTATTACGCATGCCGTTCCCCACTTCATCCACCATCCAACCATCAAGGCCTTTAATCCGCACCGTGCCACCACCGACTAACCCCAGGTCACCGCCCACATACCAACACTCCACGCCATCCGCACCATCCAACCCTGCGGTACTCAAAGTATCACCCGGACCTTCCACGGCTGAGGAACATGCGCTTCGGAGTGGGAGGATTTTCAACAAAGTCTTTCCTCAGTCAACAGGTAGAGACGGTCCATCACAGCCGACAGAGGAAGCACACAATGAAGAGAGTGCACCAGCCACTCAATATGATTTGTTGAAGCACCTTGACCGGACACCGGTATGGATCTCCGTGCTTGAACTGATTAAAAGATCAAAGACTCACCAAGAAGCTCTGATGGAATATCTGCAGAAGGAGATGGTCAACGAGGACGTGCCGGTGGAAAAGATTGCAGCACTGTTAGTTCCTCAGGGGGACCAGCCCTCCATTTCATTTCATACATCGGAACTAGCACCGCCAGCGGCCAGAAGCATGGCTCTGAGCATCACGGTCAACATCTGCAAGAAGGCCGTTGATGCATGCCTGGTAGACACAGGGGATTCGATCAATGTTTTACCTCCGAAGACCCTAGAATTGTGCGGTGTGCCCAAGAAAAAATGGCTACTTAGCCCCATCTCCGTTACAGCATATGATAACTCCACCCGTTCCCCTCTGGGAATGGTTTATTTGAAAGTAGAGCTAGGCCCTGTAAGTCATGCTGAGGTCGAGTTTCACATTCTGAAAATTGACCCTTCTTTAAACGCCATTTTGGGTTGTCTTTACATAAAAACTCTCGAGGCGATTCCCTCCACGAATCATCAATGCCTCAAATTCCCCTTTAAAGGCCGAATCGTTAAGGTTACGAGCATGCCGATCCTTGCTGCTGCTCATACTTTGAATGTCAATCCACTTCTTTACCTGGCCGACAACCTTTTCTGTCGGTATTACAGGTTTACCATCCAGTGGCTGATCTTCTGAAAACTGCCACTATTTCTCCTTACCCGTTAAATGCCATAAAAAGGGGGAAGTGCATGAGTACCCTAGGATGGAGAATAATGATGAAGAATGGTTATCAGCCTGGAAGAGGTCTGGGCACACAATTACAAGGCAGGACCACTCCTGTCAAAGATCACCGAGGAGCACCTGGAAGCGGCCTGGGTTATAGGCCGAGAAAAATGAAGCAGGACAAATGAAGGCGGCCAGAAAGTCTGGGAGACAATGTCTATACCGCACAAGGAAGGTCGAGATCCCCTAACATGGACCCTATACACTCATTTTGTAAAGGGGCCCATAATAAGCCATGACAACACGGTGGTCATTACTTCATGTTTTGACCTCCACGATATATATGGGAGGGACTTGGCTAGGCATTGCTCAGAACTACTCACGTACCAGTTCTTGGAGGCTCTGCGGCCTATGAAGAGGAGAAAATTCCAAGATCATGAATGTGAATGGTACAGGTGGTTCGATCTAAGAGACCTCTACATCGCACTGAACAGACTGTTTCTAGATCCTACAGAACCCAAGTGGCGGCCACAGATCGATGAGCTGATCGAAGGTCCTGGCATTATTTTTGACAAGAGGATACTGCTGTCAGAAGAGAGTGATGAAGGGGAGCTAGATGACCCTTACGAAGCTGGCTACACCACGGATCTGCTCTGGAGGGGGACTTATCCTTCTCATATTTTCATGCTTCACACCTTGTTTCGCACTTTGCTCTTGACCCCGACTTGGTCGCAGGTCATCATTGAAGACATTCCACGGGCCCCACCCGTTATGATTACTCTGTCTCCACGGGACCTCATTCCACCACCTCCTCTCGATCTAGAGAGGATGTATGATTTAATCTGGGACATACTGCTGTATGATCCCCCTAATCTTTTGGTCCTGATGCCACTTCCTCCATCTAATTCCCCTTCTATTCATGTTCATTCCTGTTTTATGCTTAACTCCTCTATTGTCCAAAAAAAAATGCCAATTTGGCGACAAATTCTTCCTAGATCCTCATTGAGGAAACCTCTTACTTGGCCGATTATTCTCCATCGCGCGGATCTTTCGGTCAAGATCCTCTTCTAAATCTACTCTGCCCCTCCCCTCGGGAGGATTCTTCTGTATTTCCATCTGTATCCCATGATTTTCATTCTGCTTCATCTTCATTAGGTCAAAATAGGGAGTCTAGATCTAGGCAAGTTAATCAGGTTAGGAAGTCTAGAAAGCCTAAGGGTAGGCGAATTCCAGATAGATACCTCCAGGATTTAGCTAATAGATGCCTTTCTTGCTCAATTATCCCTCAGTTATTAGAAAATCCAATTCAGATGCCAGAAGACTGCATGGATGATGAGTTAGTCAATGATGGATATGGTGTGTATGAGTTGATACATGAAAAAGACCCCATTGTCGAAGATGAAGAAAATGACGAGGACGCAGCTGAGGCGTATGCCAGTGGAGTGAAGAGATTCGACGAACCCTCAGCTGCCGTAGAAGAGCCCACCAAAGAAATCAATTTAGGGATTGAAGACGAACCTAAGGTTGTCATCGTCAGCAAGAATGTTTCTAAAGAGGATGAGAAGGCAATGGTACAAGTACTTAAGGATTATAAGGACACTTTCGCCTGGAGTTATGAAGATATGCCGGGGTTAGGCTCGTCATTAGTGGAACACAGATTGACATTAAAGGAAGGAGCTAGCCTGGTCAAGGAGAAATTAAGGCGATTCCTCCCACAAATGGCTTTAAAAATGAAAGAAGAGGTTGACAAATTACATAAAGCCAAATTCATTAGAATTGTCCTTTATCCACAATGGGTGGCCAACATAGTCCCGGTTATGAAGAAGGACGGGAAGGTCAGGATTTGCATTGACTTCCGAGATCTAAACCGGGCGTGTCCTAAAGATGATTTTCCATTACCTCATATTGACGTACTCATTGATAACACTGCTGGCTGTGAGACTTTATCATTTATGGATGGGTTTTCAGGATACAATCAGATCAAGTTAGCAGAAGAAGATCAGGAGAAGACATCATTCACTACACCTTGGGGAACGTACTGCTATGTTGTCATGCCATTTGCATTAAAGAATGCTGGAGCCACTTATCAGAGGGCTATGATGGCAATATTTCACGACATGATGCACATA
The DNA here is from genome assembly GCA_030544215.1 of Zantedeschia hybrid cultivar. Lineage (NCBI taxonomy): Eukaryota > Viridiplantae > Streptophyta > Magnoliopsida > Alismatales > Araceae > Zantedeschia > Zantedeschia hybrid cultivar. Next base: position 38,527,935 of record JARZZO010000011.1, on the reverse strand, counting down.
GATCTGAAAGTGTATGTGGATGACTTGTTGGTTAAATCTAAGACAAAGGCTGAGCATGCCAAAGTTTTGGCAAGAGTGTTAGAGAGATCAAGGGAGTATCAATTAAAGATGAACCCCAAGAAATGTGTATTCGGGGTATCTTCAGGGAAATTACTTGGGTTCATTGTCAGTAAACAGGGAATTGAGATTGATCCCAACAAGGCGAAGGCTATCAGAGAGATGCCACCTTCCAAAAACTTGAAGGAGTTAAGAGGATTAATCGGGAGGTTGCAATTTATTCGCCGTTTTGTCTCTCAGCACTCACAAAGGTGTAAGTCATTCTACGAACTTACCAAGCCGGGAGTCAAATTCGATTGGGACGATAAGTATAAGGAGGCATTCGATGGATTAAAGAATTATTTGGTAAGTCCTTCTGTTTTGAGACCACCATCTCCAAGCAAACCATTGATACTTTACATTTCTGTCCTGGATGATGCAGTGGGGGCTGTCCTAGCACAAGAGGATGAAGAAGGAAAGGAAAGGACAGCCTACTATCTCTCTAAACTTCTCAACCCCGCTGAACAGAGATATACAACGATGGAGAAAACATGTGCAGCATTGGTCTGGGTTGTTCAGACATTGAAGCATTATTTTCTAGCCCATGAAGTCCATCTTATCGCTAGGATGAATCCGATCAAATTTCTTCCGGAGAAATCTGTCCTTACTGATAGGTTAGCGCGATGGCAAAGCTTTTTATCTCAATTCGATATCATTTACATTCAGCAGAAAGCGATCAAAGGCTATGCCATAGCAGAACATCTCGCTCATCATCCCCTTCCTCGTTTTGATCCAGTCCAATCAGAGTTTCCGGATGAGGAACTGATGTCCATAGACCAAATCAGAGATGATATGTGGACTCTGCATTTTGACGGAGCTCTGAATTCCTGTGGAGTTCTGTTATCACCCGAAGGTATCACCATTCCACAAGCATTTCAGCTTGACTTTCCAGTCACCAACAATATAACTGAATACGAGGCGCTCCTTGCTGGCCTCGAGGCTGCTCATTCCCATGGTGTTACCAAACTCAAGATTGTGGGTGATAGCCAACTGATTCTTCGCCAAGTGTTAACCAAGTATCGAACCCTTGATCCCAAACTCAAGCCTTATCAAGAACTTACTTTTACTTATCAAAGCTTTTCACCAAATTGATCTTCGTCCATGTCCCTAGGAATCAGAACATCTTAGCTGACGCTCTAGCCTCACTTGCATCCTCTCTTGATTTTTCAATCAGCAGGCAATCTGAATTAATCATAGTTCATAAGCGTCTTTCACCCGCCGTGAAGGACCCTTCATTTCTTAGAACTAAGGAAAAGTTGTTGAAGAAAGTCAGAGATGGAGATATCATGGAAAAAAGAGAAATCATGTTGATAGAGTTGTTAGAAGAGATGGATGATGAACAGAAGCCATGGTATTATGAAATTGCCAAATATTGTGAAGATCAATCGTATCCTGAAGAAGCCACAGCTGAGGATAAAAGGGCTATCAGGAGAGTTGCTCAATGATACACCCAAGTTGGGGGAGCACTATACAAAAGAGGTTTTGACGGAATTCTTCTGAGATGTCTAGACGAAGATGAGCTTTAGAAGGTTATGGAAGGAGCTCACACTGGAGTTTGTGGTGGCCATGTTAATGGACAAATGCTAGTAAAGAAGATCCTTAGACAAGGATTTTATTGGCCAACCATGGAAGAAGACTGTGTAGGATATGTTCGTAGGTGTGCTAAGTGTCAACTTCACGCCGACAAAATTCATTCTCCTGCATCTTCACTCCATCTTGTTTCTACCCCATGGCCTTTCTCTATGTGGGCTTTCAATATCATTGACCCCTTGGCAATCCTGATTCCGACATCAAGCAAAAATCTTTCATCCTCACGGCAACGGAATACTTCACCAAGTGGGCAGAAGCTGAAGCATACACGGAAGTCAAAGCATCAACCGTTTGCAAGTTCATCATGAGAAACATCATCACCAGATTTGGAATTCCAAGCACCATCGTCACCGACAATGGACCGCAGTTCGTGTCACAAGAATTGAAAGACCTCTGCAACAGGTACAGAATTGCATTGCATCATTCGTCTCCTTATTATCCGCAAGGCAATGGCCAAGCAGAGGCAACTAACAAGACTTTGATAAAAATCATCAAAAAGACATGCAAATCTAACAAATTCACAGACTGGCCAGAAAAATTAGTTGAGGCTCTATGGGCCTACCGAACTTCAATCCGCACGCCCACTGGGCAAACTCCTTATTCCTTAACATTTGGAATGGAGGCGGTAGTTCCATACGAAATCCTCATACCGTCATTAAGAGTACAATTGAACAAGAAATTTTTCATTGATGAACATCGTTAAGCACTCCTTGCTCAATTGGAACTCTTAGACGAGAGAAGATGGTCAGCTGCTAATCATGCAAGAGTTTATCAAAATAGACTAGCACGTTTTTATCAAAAGAAAGTCATTGAATGTAAATTCAAAGTTGTGGTGAAATAGTTGTCAAAATGATTTTTGTAAAACCTGGTGGTCCACGTTCTAAGCTACAACCCAACTGGGAAGGACCTTATGTCATATCACATGCTTTTTCTGATAACGCTTATCGTCTTGTCAATGCAGAAGGAGAAGAGTTAACTTACCCCTGGAATGGTTTACATTTTAAGAAAAACTACCCTTAGGTTAAAGAGTCGATCAGCATGGTACAAAGACCAGTGGAATTAGGAAATTTATAAGCTCAAATTCCCTTATTAGTCTGGATAATTTAACTTCAAACGCATTACTACACACACTGACACGTTTGATTCGTGAGTAACAAGAGATGCCAAGTCCTAAGGAATACCGAAAGCTTGACTGAAAGTGTATGGTACAAATCATTCTTTTTAAGCAAAATTCTATTTTTTACACTCGGCCCATGATGTCGGAACGAGACTTAGAATAGACTACCAAAAATACCCGCCATCTTAGTAGGAGGCCGTCATAAAAAAATGGGGGAGATCCGTCCCAAAGAAAAGAAAAGAAAAGAAAAGCAAAGCAAAGGCAAAAGCCAAACGTCAAATCAAAAGGCCATCACATCACAAACGTTACATCAAGGCCATCAAATGAAAGGGAATGCAAGGTCGATAAATACTCCGGAAAGAAAATGACCGAACCCCAACAGATATTAGGGTAAGAAAGGAACATCTTTTTAGGTCTCCGGAATCTTCTCGTGGGCTTTCTAAACTAATTCTTCCTTTCTTTCTAAAGAGGCGTACTCCAAACTTGAGGAACAACCTAGATTGACTAAGGATCGAATCATCAAATGGGATCACGAATGGAAACACAAGTTCAAGCACATTGAGTTTAAGTTAAATTGTTAAAGAACAATTTGGGAATTAAGTTAATAAATGAATATGATCTTTTGATCTGAGTACCATACTGGTCTTTTAGTTCACATCATATTTCAAAAACAAAAAAAAAATACATATGTCAAAATCCAAAAATATACATATTTCAAAAATAAAAAAAAAAATACATATGCCAAAAATCCAAAAAAAAGTACATATTTCAAAAAGTCAAAAAGATACACATGTTTCAAAAGCAAAAAAAAATACATATTTCAAAATCGAAAAAAATTACATATTTCAAAACAACAAAAATATTTCACTTAGCATCTGCTTATTGCATTTGGTATGCTTCATTCCTTTTATTTTCAGTGAGCATCTGTCTGCTTGCATGTTGCATTTTGCTTACAGTTTGATTATTCCTATTACCTTTGTTAATAAAGGCTATGCCCCTTGATCCTTCAACTAAGAAAGAGATTGATCAACTATTCATTTGGTCAGGCAAGGGGCTAAGCCTAAATAGATACTTAACCTGTTTGTTAAGTGACGTACAGGACGCAAGGCAAACACATGGAACGCAAGGTTGAAGGCCAAAAGTCTCATGTATATATGTCAAAAGATGTTCCTTACATGATATACAAAAGAAAGTAAAAAATACATGAGCCCTTAAGGTTGGCTCTCCCCTCCACCCTCATCAAGCTGACTCTGAGCCTCGTTGAGCGCATCTGGTGCTGGTCCTCAGCTAGGAAGTGGAGGTGGTCCCATCACACTCAGCCCTGCCTGGCCGGACGACATGGCGACGCTAGCAGTGAAAGCGCTCGTCAAACCACGATCAATAGCCCGCTGGTGGGCTCGCTGGTACCTCTCCTCCACCATCCTGTGCTCATGTTCAGCCTCCGAAAGGTGACCTTGAAGACTCTCCATCCGAAGACGGTCGCGGTCCCTCTCCTCTGTCAGGATCTCTAGGCGAACCTGGAGTCGTGCTAGATCTCCAGTGGAGAGGCGCGCCACCTGAGCTTCCAACTCGGAGATGTGAGCAGCCGAAGTCCGTGCTTCTGCCAACTCTGCATCCCTCTATCGAAGGGTCTCCTGAAGCTTAGCAACCTGCAGAAGAAGATTTTATTAGACCAAGGCAATTAAGCAATGAGAATCAAATTTGGAAAAGTCAAAGGATGGAACTTACTCGAGTGGCCCGGTCCTCCTCTGCAAGGGAAGCCCGGTGGATGGCGGAGGCGAGCAGCCTTTGGAGGTCAGCCAAAGCAGCCTCATGAGCGGCAGAAGAGGAGGATGATGATGCTCCATGTGTAGGGGGAGCCGCCTGGGTGTAGATGGCTCGCTGCACCAAAAGACAAACTGTCAGTGGTTAATCGTCAAAACAACTAAGTAATTAAAAACATCCATTCATATTCATGCATACATACCAGGTCAAAGAGCTCCTTCTGGACCTGCTCCAGCTGGGCCTCCGCGTCATGTAGGCGGGCCCGGAGGTCAACGATGACCGCATCGCGCGCATCCTGCATATCACACATACATACATTCATTCACAAATATAAATTAAGATAATAATAAAATGAAAGACGCATAAAAGTATACTTACATCGAGTGGTCGGAGGAGCCGAAGCTGGTCGGCGTAGTGGGCCCGGTATTACTGGAGGTAGACCTCGCTACTCTCCGCTTGGGACTCCACTCTGACGCCGCGGCGGTGCCAGTCCTCGTACTGCTCCGGGAACTTGGCACGCCAGTCGGTGAGGGCTTGCTTGCCCCTCATGCTCCTCCCAACCCCCTCCGGGACCTCCTCATCGATCCATTCCTGGTGGAGGCCCAGGGTTCTCATCACGAGGCGGAGGCGGAGCGGCTTGATCTCGTTCAAGCAGTGCAACCACATCTGCCTGCCGAACCTCCTCCTGCCAGCCGTCACCCATGGCTGGCCCTCCTCGCCCATGCCCAAGTACGGGTGCCAGATCACCTGCATATAAGTTAGATGCATTCATATAAATAATTTTGCATTTAATTGAATTTAATGAATAAAATTAAACAAGTTAAGAACTCACCAGGAGCTTCGGATAATCAAGGAACTGACGGCGGAGGGCCGTCAGCTGATGATGCTGTGGCGCTGTATCCACGATTGGCTGCCAACGGCAGGCCAATGGGATAGCGCCCGGTCTCGTGATCCTCGCTCTGCCGAGCGGAAAGTAATGATAGCTCCAAACTTGCATACATGGACATATAGGTTAGTAAAGCATCATATCACATCGTATTGCATAAACAAATAATAAAATAACTTAATACCTGGAGGAATGGCGAAAAGCCACTGACAATCGTCTCACGGTCCAGCGTGACCACAGACAGATCAGCAAAGAGGTGGGCCAGAAGGGCCGCACCCCAGGCGTACTCTCCTAAACTATCTAAGTCATCTAGCAGGTACAAGAATCTACAGTGGATATGGTCACCCTTTGTGCCGAAGAGTAACCGACCGAAGAAGAAGACTAGAAAGACTCTCAACTGCCTATCCACCTCCTCCCCCTGACTCGGGTCGGTACAGTAAACAAGGGAGGATGACTTTGCTAATCTATCCCTAAATTCTGCCCGGGACTCATCAGATCGCCGCCGGGGCTCATCTAATCCGAGGGCAGCCTCTACCTCTACCCTGGGGACCATCCTAGACTCTTTACCTAGGTCGGACACTTCTATACCTAATAGGGCCTCTACCAATCCCTGGTAGTTGGGGTAAGTCACCCCACTTACCGGTCGGCCCTCTACCTTGAGGCTAGTAATCCTGGCCACGTCTTCTAAAGTGGGGATCATGTGTCCCCAGGGCATTAGGAATGCCCGACTCTCCGCGTGCTAACACTCCATGAGCGCCTACAGTAGGACTAGATCGAGCCAGAATGGCTCGATATCTAGGACCTCACCAAATCCCATCCGGCGCAGGCGCGCCTTCTGGAAATCCAGGAGTCCCCGGTATGCCCCTATCACCAGGTCCCAGCTGATTCTGGACCTCATCACCCCCTGCAGATGAAGAACAAAGAATTAGGGTCAGTAATAATAAAAAAAACAGAGTTAAAATATTTCTGGTTTAAAAGGCGTCAAAACACCTGGACGTCTTTTGAAACGCGTCCACATGTCCTGACGCAAATTAAAATTATTTCTTGCCTGATTAAAAGTGGGAATTTAGCCTTGAAAGGCGTCGTCCCAGGGTGACGCCATTTGAATGGCGTCACCTAGTCTGGACGCCTTTTAAGACCCGATTCCGGGTTCTTGAAGAACCCCGTTTTTTTCCCTCCTTTTCCTCACTCCATTCATTCCATAGAGGACTTACCGAGTGGAGGTCGCCCTCCCCTTCTTCTTCTATGGCTAATGGCGCTGGAGGAGCTTCCTCCTCCTCCAAAAACGCCGCTGCCTCGGCGAGTGCGGCCGGCACTTCCTCGGGGGCCTCTTCCTCGCGAACCACCGTTCGCCGCCTCTTGGCTAGGGCCTTGATTTTTCGGGAACCCTCACCACGCTCTATGATCTTGGAAGAGGGAGTTTTGAGGAAGAAAGGAGCGAGATCGTCGGAGAGGATCGTCGGAGCTAGAGGAGAGAGAAGGCAAGGAGAAAAGTGAGGAAGAAAGGGGGCCTTCGCGGGTTTGTAGACGAAGGGTTAAAAGGCGTCGAGTCAGGAAGACGCGTTTTATGGCGCATAAGTTGAGGCGGCAAGGCCAGCTGTTTGAAATTAATTGAAAGGCGTCCACATGGAATGACGCGTTTTAGGACCGTATAGAACCGTACGCAGCATGATGATGAAAGGCTTTCCATAAAGACGCGTTTTAGGGGATTTAATCACAGAATTAATGGCGGAGTTCTGGAAAAAGTAAGAGAGAGAGTTGAAAGGCGTCTTGTCTGGTAGACACAATTTAAGTTTAAATTGGATTTTGAGGATTAATGGTTAATTTCTGGAAAATGATTTATGGTTTAAATGCGTCTTTCTGAGTGGACGCGTTTTAGATTTAACAAACCCGAACTGACATATTTTAAGGAAAAATCCAGTTTTTGCTAAGGAAAAAGTCATGGACACGTCACAGGAAGTTGAAAAAAGATTTCAAGGCATGAAAAATGATTCTTTATTCAATGAAATCCTTTATTACATCAAAAAGAAAAAGAAAAGAAAAGAGGACGCTTAAGGAAGAATTTCATGAAGTCCTTGAATGTATGGAAATTTCAGTCCTCTATCTCTATCTTTAGAGGATTTTACACGATAACTGAAGCCGAGGTTCCACAAAGTGGTAATAAGTTCTATGGCTTCATAGTCTTCATCGGATTCCAAGGCCCGTCTCTTGATCGGAGATGTGAGAGAGAACTCGGGAAATTCATGACGATTCAAGCTAAGCTGAGTAAGGCACCGATGAGGATTGTACATCACAAGTTCAGTAGCTCCAATCAACTTAATTTCTGCTCCCGCTGCACGGCGTACTCTGATGGGCTTTCCAATAAGAGCTAGTGGAGAAGAGTCAAACATATTCCACGACATGCACCTCTGGAACTCCCTCCATTCGGCCCGGGTCTTGAGCTTTGGTACCTTGTTGACCATACGCTCGTTGAACTTCACGATGTTAGCGATGCAGTGGATCAGACTGTTCATGTAAATTTGAGACGGTCTTGGTGACATCCTCGTGCAGTACTCACACTTGAAGTGTAGTTCGACCCACAGGGCGAAGAGTAGCATGCATCCGTAAGGAGGACGACCTGTAGATGCCGCAGAAAGACCGTTGTAAAGGTAAGCCAAGATCGCAATGCTAATGGATTTACCTTCGAAGATCGCGCAGATAGCATTGACCTGATCATCTTCTAGAATGTTGTCTTGCGCGGGAAAGAACAAAGCACCGGCAAGGCACGTGACGAAGGCTTTCGTCACGTCTTCAGCTTCATCCTCCCTTAGATCGTCGATCTTGTACATAGTCCATTCAACGAGCTTTGCAAGGTTGATCCCTATATTGGTAAGGCACCCTTTAGCTTCTGAAGGATCCTTCATGATTGATGTCAACAGTTGTTGACCGGTGATCCGCTCTCTCATCAAAGCCATCTTGTCCTTGGTCTTTGGGAGACCCAGTAGGAGCTCCGCCTCCTCCAAAAGAATAGTGCACTCGAACTGAGGGAAAAGGAACGTATGGGTTTGAGGATGCCACTGCTCGATCAAGGTACCCATGGCCGCCCAATCCACGTTCGAGCTTTTGTAGTGCTTGGCATGCACCACTAGTCCTTGAAGGTTTCACTTCGAGATGAAGGCTTGCATAGAAAGCTTGAGGCTTTTGGCGAGTTTGCGAATCCAAGGGAGAGAAGTGAATTTCCTTGGGCCGGGAAACATGGGGTAAGTCTGAAAACAAAAGGAAAGATTGAAGAGTTTGAAGAACAAGAAACATGAAGAATATGAAGGAACAAGAAGAAGAATTGAAGAGAATTTAATTTGACTTACTTGAAGATTGGGATCCCTTCCAATAAGGTGATTCTCCACGTCGGAGATCTTCTCCAGCGACCTCTTCATCCTCTTGTTTGAAGAACTCATCCTCTTTTTCGGATTTCTTCATCCTTGAAACTTGAAAACCTTGAAGACTTTGGAAAACCTTGAAATTTTGAAGGAAAACTCAACCTTGGATCTTTAGATTATGGTAGGATTGCTTGGAAACAACTTAATGGTGTTTATATAGAATGAATTGCGATCCTAGGAAGACTTTTCCGGATTGGAAAAGGGATGTGCATTGGAAGAGTTGGAATCCGAATAGAGAACAGCCGAAAACCTATTTCTGCGAGTAAAAGGCGTCTAGGGACACCGCCGCTTTTTAAAGATTGAATGGCGTCGGCGCGACACGACGCGTTTCAGCCTTTCTGTTATTCACCCGAAGTTCTGTGGTTTTTGATGCTTAAATTAAATGTTTGTTTGGAATTATTAATGATTTTGATTGCAGGAAAATCAGAAAATTCAAATGAAGCTGAAAAATATCAAGGAGATCCCACTATGGGAGTTTAGAAGTCTTGACCATGACTAAAAAGACGGTTATTTATACTCTTGTACTCCTTTCATGTGATTAGTTTGCATCATCATAATTACTATATGTTAAATATTTACTAGAGCATGTCAAAGACCTTGCGATTTTGATGAAACTGGAATTTAAGTTCCCCTACAAAAAAAACAGTGATAATTCCAGAGAATTCTTAATTGCATGGATAGGCCGTTGGATTGTTAATTAGTGGAGATGATGGTTCCACTTTTGTGAAACAGTGCGTGGATAAACGAGCTTTGGCTTAGCACTGAATTACAAGAATTGGTATCTTTACTCATTAATGACAATTTAACAATATTATCCTTGATTAATTTATATTTTATTTGACTTTATATTTTTCTTTTAGCCCAGCATGCATCATGTAGGACTTTGAAATCACTGTGATAAGAATTAATTACTGATTAAGTTTCAGATCATTAAATCAGATAACTCCAACATGATATGAAATATTCCATTCCGAATTGAGTATCTTGATTATCTTTGAGGTTCGTTTGAAGATATTCTTGGAATTCTATCCTTTCTTGGATTATTTATTCAATATTTCTTGTTTTCTTTTAAAGATCCATCATGGCTGTAGCACGTCCACATTGGCTGGCAAACGCTCCCCGTGATGAAACCTACAGTGTCTACGACCTGGGGTACTTCCCACTCCGTGGAGGTTGATCGACTTTATTTTATTTCCTTGTCTATCTCATCCAGACATGATTGATTCCATTGAACTATCTTCATCGATGATTTTGAGAAAAATTCCAATCATGTGATGTTGAGAGTGTGTCTCATCACACCTTGGCATCACCTTTTCAGTATATTCCATTTCATTTCACTCCCTTGCAAAGACGATGCCAAGGTGAGGCAGCTGTAGACACGCTAATTTTGACATCATTTCGAGTAAATTTCATATTATATAATAATGCCTCAGAATGGTCTGATATTTAATCATTGGTTAATTTTTATTGATCTTTTTAAGTTAATTATCTGAATAGTGTCGGGTCAGACATATATGATTTAAGTTAATCAATTGAATTGATTTTAACTCAAGTTTCAGTTAAAATATGGAGAAGTCTGAAAGACGTCGGCATGTGTAGACGCCATTTAGAGCTTATTCTTATTTTGACATTTAAATTTGAATTTTAATTAATTGATTAATTAGCTAAAAAACGTCTGCCAGGCACGACACCATTTAGGTTTTCTAAGTTGTTTCTACTTCTCTTCCGGATGTTTATCCTTATCTTAATTAGTGTAAAAGGCGTCTATATTTGGCGACGTGTTTTACTTAGTTACAGATAAAGATAAGTTTTTCCCAGATGTTTATCTTTATCCTAATTAGTCTGAAAGGGGTCTTCCTTGGGCGACGCGTTTTAGATAATTACAGATAAAGATGAATTAATATGTATTTATCTATTGGTTAAGATAGATAAATCTCAAAGATTTCTCTATGTAAATCCGCGGACGCCAAGAAGTCTATAAATACCCTGCCTCTTGAATGGGTAACAGAGTTAGAATTAGAGTTAGAACTGAGTGAAAATTGAAGAAGAAATTGAAGCAACGACGTCCAAACGCTGAAGAACTGAAGTGTTGTCGGCATCCATTCAAGATCAAGGCTTTCCATTCTTCATCTATCCAGCATAAGTTTTTTTTTTTTGATTCATTTCTGCACTTTTTCTTTTACATTCACATTTTCATTAATTTTGCATTCTTCATCACATCACTCCATGCAACACACACAACACTAGTATCATTTTCAAAACCGATTTAAAGGGGTTTCAAAGACCATCCCAACAAGTGAGTTCTCATTTTTAGTTGCAAGTTTAACACTTTGTTTAGAATGGATACTGCTTTTGTTTAAGTTCTCATTGTTTCTTCATTTCTTTCCATTTCTCAACAAGTGCAAAGGAGAATTAATGGGAGGAAATCAACAAGCAAACAACAAAGACTCTGGATGATCCTCAACTTCAACAGCAGTCAAAGTAAGAACAAAGACAAGAAATGGCTCTCTTTCTTCGGCCGGCTGAAGGAGGGGAACCAAGAGCTCAACATCTCCCACGTTCAAACAGATAGGCGATCAAACTCTTTCTTTTAAAACTTTTAAGTCAAAAGTTTCTGGCGATCACTTAACTTAGTTTCTTTTAATAGGTTTATTTTGCACCTAAACAACGTAGTTTTTCATGATAATCACACACTCATTTTAAGCACTCACACTGGTCTCTCCACCGGGGACCTTCCTCGAGAGCTCTTACATCTCCAGTCTTGGCTGGAATTCATCACTGAGGAGAGAGAGCGAGAGCGGCAGCGTATGGACATAGAGATGTCCTCTCTCCGGGTTCAGTTGGGCATCGCCGAGCACGAGCGCTATAGCGTTGAGGAGCGATACTGACGTGCTCGGCAACGGGCTCAGGAGCGCAGACAGGCGGGCGCTTTCACAGCCAGTGTGGCCATCTCCTTTGGTTAGGCTGGTCCGAGTGCCATAGGCCCACCACCGCCGCCGTCTAGAGCACCAGCACCAGCACCTGATGCCCAGGATGAGGCCAAGAGCCAGTTCGACGAGGGGGCCGAGGAGAGTCAGCCGTGAGGGCTGTTATCATGTAGTTTTCTTCTTTTTTGTGAGTCCTGATGATGATGGATTCTTCATCTCTTCACACAAATATATGAAACTTTTGAGTTTATAAATGAAACATTTTCGCACTTCTTCTGCCTTTGTCTTTGATTTACATACCTGTGTCCTGTACATGACTTAACAAACATATTAAGTATCTATTCAGACTTAGCTCCTTGCCTGGTTAAGTAACCAGCTACTTGATCCTATCATTGATAGAAAGGTTAGGGGCGAAGCCTTTATTAACAAAGGTAAAAGAAATAATTGAATTATAAGCAATAACGGAGTAGAAATGCGGCATGCAAGCAAACTGGAAATAAAAGGAATGAAACACACCAAATGCTACAAGCAGATGCTAATTGAAATATTTTTGTTTGAAATTTTTGATTTTGAAATATTCATTTTGTTTCGGTTTTGGAATATACATATGTTTTTGGATTTTGACATATCTATTTTTTTTATATTTTGAAATATATATATATATATATATATATATTTTGGATTTTGAGATATATATATTTTTTTGGATTTTGCATATCTATTTTTTTTATTTTGATATATATATATATATATATATATATATAATTTGAATTTTGAGATTGAAATATCTATATATTTTTTTTGATTTTGAAATAATGTGTAAACTAAAAGATCAGTATAGTACTCAGATCAAAAGAACATATCCACTTATTAACTTAATTCCCAAATTGTTCTTCAATAATCTAACTTAGACTCATTGTGCTCAAGCTTATTTTTCCATTCGTGATCCCATTCGATGGTCTGACCCTTAGTCAATCTAGGCTGTTCCTCAAGCTTGGAGTACGCCTCTTTAGAAAGAAAGGAAGAATTTGTCTAGAAAACTCACGAGAGGGTTCTGGAGACCCAGAAAGATATCCCTTCTTTACCCTAATATCCGTTGGGATTCGGTCATTTTCTTTCTGGGGTATTTAACGACCTTGTGCTCCCTTTTATTTGATTTCATGGCCTTGGTGTAACATTTGTAATGTAATGGCCTTTTGATTTGATACTTGGCTTTTTGCGTTTTGCTTTTGCTTTTTCTTTTCCTTTTCATGGGACGGATCTTCCCTTTTTTTTTATGCCGGCCTCCTACTAAGATGGCGGGTACTTTTAGTAGTCTATTCTAAGCCTCGTTCCGACATCGTGGGCCAAGTGTAAAAATAAAATTTTTGTTTAAAAGAATGAATTGCACTTTACACTCTTAGTCAACCTTTCGGTATTCCTTCGGACTTCACATCTCTTGTTATTCACGAACCAAACGTGTCAGTATGTGTAGTAATGTGTTTGAATTAAATTATCTACACTGATAAGGGAATTTAGGTTTCAAAATTTTTTGATTTTACTGGTCTTTGTACCATGCTGATCGACTCTTTAACCTAAGGATAGTATTTCTTAAGATACAGACCATTCTAGGGGTGAGTTAACTCTTGCCCTTTTGCATTGACTAAGTGATATGCGTTACCAGGAAAAGCATGCGATATGACATATGGTCCTTCCCAATTGGGTTGGAGCTTAGAACGTGGACCACCAGATTTTACAAAGATTCTTTTGATGACCATTTCACCAACTTTGAATTTACGTTCAATGACTTTCTTTTGATAAAAACGTGCTAATCTATTTTGATATACTCGTGTATGATTAGTAGCTGACCATCTTCTTTCATCTAAAAGTTCCAATTGAACAAGGAGTGTTGAGCAGTGCTCATCAATGGAGAATTCTTTGTTCAATTGTACTCTTAATGACAATATAAGGATTTCATATGGAACTACCGTCTCCATTCCAAATGTTAAGGAATATGGAGTCTGCCCAGTGGACGTGCAGATTGAAGTTCGGTATGCCCATAGAGCCTCAATTAGTTTCTCTGGCCAGTCTGTGAATTTATTATATTTGCACGTCTTTTTGATGATTTTTATCAAAGTCTTGTTAGTTGCCTCTGCTTGGCCATTGCCTTGTGGATAATAAGGAGACGAATAATGCAATGCAATTTTATACCTGCTGCAGAGGTCCTTCAGCTTTTGTGATACAAACTGCAGTCCATTGTCGGTGACGATGGTGCTTAGAATTCTGAATCTTGTAATGATGTTCTTCATGATGAATTTGCAGACGGTTGACACTTTGACTTCCGTGTATGCTTCGACTTCTACCCATTTGGTGAAGTGTTTCGTTGCCGTGAGAATGAAGGATTTCTGCTTAATGCCGGAATTAAGATTACCAAGGAGTCCAATGACGTCGAAAGCCCACATGGAGAAAGGCCATGAGGAGGAAACATGATGGAGTGAAGATGCGGGGGAGTGGATCTGGTCGGCGTGGAGTTGACACTTGACACACCTACGAACATATCCTATACAATCTTCTTCCATGGTCGGCCAATAGAATCCTTGTCTAAGGATCTTCTTTGATAGCATTTGTCCATTAACATGACCACTACAAACTCCAGTATGAGCTCCTTCCATGATCTTCCAAAGCTCATCTTCGTGTAAACATCTCAAGAGAATTCCATAAAAACCTCTTTTATAAAGTGCTCCCCCAACTAGGGTGTATCTTTGAGTTACTGCACTCGCCCCTCTACCACATGTCATAGTTTTCTTTCCTTTACTACAACTCACTCATCCTGTAATGACCTGCCACCCTATAATCGGGGATCCGATTACTAAATGGGCACCGAATCATTAATTTGGAGCTAAACCAGGATCTTGATAAGTCTGGGAAATAAATAATAAACTAAGCTAAACATTCACATCGAATTGAATAAAAAAGAAGTTCAAGAATTAAAAATTATTACAATGCGACTCGACTCAGCAAATAATTACATACTTAAACTGAAGGGAAATAATTAAGCATACAAGCCAGAAAATAAAATAACAACTACATCAGGGCATACCTCGGAACAGCAGCTACTGGCGCGCGACCCAAAGCATAACTCTCCTCGCTACGCCTGCCTAGAACCCTCACCTGAAAACCGCAGGGGTGAGTCTCATCGAAAAGACGTAGTAGGGATCTTTTGATCCCCACCCCCCACTCACGCACCCACAAGTGTAACAACACAATTATACATAATTTAAGCAAGTAAAGCAGTAAACACAATTCTTAGATTCGATATAAAACACATGCATTCGAAATATAACATGCACAATTCTGAAACCATTCTACCACAGAGCCCACAACCAGCGTCTCGGCAAAACACACCAACCACACGGCCGAACGCGGGAAACACTGACTCGCTGAGACCAGACAGCAACCCCTCGGATAGCGCGCTGGCTACTCCAGCCTGACAGGCTCTAGGTGGTTCTGCTTCCCCCAGCATGAGTGACACTCCGAATGTACCACTCCCACACCGGTACTAGCTATACCCCGGGGTACACCAGGCGACCCTCTCTCTAGGCGTCACCCCGCCACTCCCACACTGGCGCCGTGTCACTCCTACACTGACATAGGGTTCCTAAGCACTAACAACTGTCACTCTAGGCCCACGATCGCACAAAACACAACACGGTGCGATCCGATCACATAGAACTGATCGTCATCGAGTACATTTCTAAGCATGCAATTAACTAAACTATCTAACAATGTAAACACGTGTTAATTGCAGGGATTAATGGAATTCTGGCTTGAATCGCGTCTCCCAAGGCCGATGTCATTCAAGCTTCCTAAACTGGTTCATATGAAAACTGGCCTCGGAAAATGGCCTAAAACGTGTCGTCATATACAGCCGCCTTTTGAAAGGCGTCGCTGTCCCTAGTCGCCTGATAACGACAGAAACAGAGACAAACCTCGAGTGATTTTAGTTTAAAACGCGTTGAGCATGGAAGTCACCGTTCAAAAGGCGTCACTATCCCTGGACGCTCATCAGTCCAGAGACAGAGTCTGTTATTTGGGCTAAATCGCGTCGCGGGTGGAAGCCGCCTTTCTAAAAGGCGTCGCTGTCCCCCGACGCCATTTAATCCTCACAGACAAGTTCTTCCTCCGCTATTTCCCAATCCACGGGGTGGGATTTCCTCCCCCAAATCGTGTAAAAACGCTAAAAAAGTGGAGAAGGAGGAGAAGAACCTAAATACCCATTGAAACACCTAAATTCTAATTACATGCAATTAGTGTTTTCACCCTAAGAAAACCCCTAAACATGCTTCAAGCGAGAAAACATGGTTTTTTAAACAAAATACAACGGGGATCGTCACCCTACCGGTTACTCGAACTCATCCTAGCTCCAAGCCGCCAACCCGCCTCGCCACATGTCGCCGCTGGAACCGCCGTGGACGCCGTTACTCCACCGGGACGTCGGCCGCCGTCCGGAGAGAAAAACGCCGCGGAGGAGATGGTGGTGGTAGTGGCGGGAGTTAGGAGGTTGATGGGGTGGAGGGAGAGAAGAAATGGAGGGAGGAAAGCAAGGAGAGGGGGAAAGGATTCGTCGGAGGTCGGAGGGAAGAGAGGAGAGAGAAGAGAAAGGAGGGAATGAGGGAAAGGAGGGAGGGTTCGCGGGGTCAAATAGAAGCTGGGGAAAACGCATCGTCCAAGCCCGATGTCGTTCAGATGACAAGACTGGGCCGTACTCTGATAAAGCAGGGTCATACTCTAAATGGCGTTGTCCATACAAGACGCCATTTAGACGATAAGACCGGGGCCGTACTCTCGCGCCCCAAGGCCAACCCACGTGGCACAGTTTAAAACACGTCCACATTGATGGACGCCGTTTAAACCGCGTCTCACAAGCTCGACGTGAAAAGGAAACTAATTCCCAGCCCCACCAGGGCCCAAACTAAGGGATCTGACTCCGAAAACTGACCCGATAACCGGATCCGAAACCTCAATCCTTACACATCCTATCACTATGGCACCCACGCACATTTCTCTGTATGCATCCTAGGACCACCTAGCATCCCTTCACCCCCAAAGGTTTCAAACAAAAAATGGGAGGTGGGTGGCCATAATGTATGGTCACCATCCCTCCCCAAACACCCATCCGGTGCGTCCCCTTTAAATTTTAGTGTAATTTACATATTTGCATGAATAGACTCTACATATCACAGTTATAATCGGTTGTCTTTACTTTGTTTTGTCTGTTTTTCTCTTAGGGGATCTTACTACATTCTGCGCGTGGACTACTGAGCTCTCCCCCTTCGGCCGGCCGGAGGCAGAGAAGAGGAATCCACTATCCCCGCTTCAACTAGACGCGGTCAATCCACCCATCCTGCGGAGCACAGGGACCCCTTAAGGTAATGCTCCTGGCGATCACACATTCCAATCCTTAATCCCCTCTAAATCGCCGTAGTGCTAAGACGAACGGAGAAGCCCTTGCCAGAAGGAGACGGCAGCGATGGGGGACGTTCCGAGAGCCTATAGCCCTCTGTCGATCACGGTGGGACCTCTACTTGCTCTCTGCGCGCACATCAAAGGTAAGAGCCCCCTAACGGACGACCAGGTACTTGGCTGCCCAGTTCCCCAGACGGCCAAGCACTTGGCCGCCGAGTTCCCCGGACGGCGAAGCACTTGGTTGCCCAGATTCCCGGACGGCCAAGCACCTGGCCGCCCACAGTCCAGGACAGCCAAGCACCTGGCCGTCCACACTCCAGGACGGCCAAGCACCTAGCCGTCCAGGATCCAGGACGGCCACAGTTTTAGCCGTCCAAATCCTTAGGTGGTTGGCCTTGGTTGATTAAATCGTTGCGGTTGTGTTTACTGGTTGGGTTTGTTGCTCTTTTGCCTGTTTAACTGTGATTGATTCCAGGGTACTCTCCGCGGGGGTCTTAAGGAAGAGCCGGCATCACACTTCTAGTTACCTCTCCCACAGTATTTGACTCTCCACCTGAGGATTCCCACTCGGTTTTGACTAGTCTTATTCTGTTGGGAACCTCTGTGAGTCTCCGCAGGCCAGGGATTCCCACTTGGCCGCCGAGCGGGTTGTACCTAAACCACCTAATAGGATCCCGGGTTCGTGTGAGGAATTAAGCCTTCCCATTCAAAATCGTCCACCATAGGCGTCACTGAGAGAATTATTTCAAAATTAAAGACACCTAACTAAACTTTGGTGGAACAGGTTTTGAAAGAAAAGTACAGGGTCGCTAAGGGTCTGAACTTGATTTGTTAGAAACCAACGCTCATAATAGACGGTTAACCTTTCAAGTGAAATATAAAATCTTTTAGGATTTGTGTTTCATAATGAATCGAATGTATGTTAACACTGTGTATGATGACATGGATGAGTTTGGTAACAATGTCACACACAACCCTTTGTTTGAAATTGAAGAAGATCCACAGCAAACCTTCATAGGTATGCTCCAAGCATCCAGAGAAGGACTTACGAGGAAAGATTCTGATGAATCTTCTACCTCGCAAATAGAAGATGAGCCGGTAATTTCAAGAAGAACATTCCAAAATCCTGGAGAAGATCCGGAACTTATTACTGTATTATCACGTTATACTCCTGATCAACTTATCCAGTTAGTCTCCCGTGGAAAAATCCAGGATGCCACTCCTCGGAAGACTCAATTCCAAGGATCTTCTAGCCGACCCCAGGCTAATTAAACAATGCCAGCTCAAACAATTCCATCTAATCTCATCAACTAGGTCACACCTCCCAAGTAGGAGCAGTTCATCTACAAGATTGAGGTCGAGACTTGTGTGCGGCAACTCATGGCCGAAAATCTCATCTTGAGACAACCTCATTCCCTTTCGAGCTACTGTAAGCTCCCTGCAGCCTACTTCCCACCAGGATTCAAAGTGCCCAAGTACAGGAAGTACGATGGTACCACTGACCCACATCATCACTTATCAGGATTTCTCATGGATTCTCACCAGTGGCTCTTTGATAGAGTCCTCCTTGTCCACCTCTTTCAGAAGTCTCTCGAGGGAGAGGCTTTGAGATTGTTTTCTTCTCTACCAGCCACTGACCTAATCAATTTCGATATGGTCTCTGAAAGATTCATTACCCATTTCAATCATATGGCAGCCTTGCCTCCCACCTTATTCGATCTTGTAGTGGAAAAAATGAAGTCTGACGAAGACTTCACTCACTTTGCTAATAGGTGGAGAGCCATGACTTCTAGAGGAGAGGTTGTCATCCCTGAAGCCCAAGCTGTCACTATGCTTGTCAACAACGCTACCCCACAGCTCCGAGCTATTCTTATGCTTAGCGAACTTCAAACATTCGCTCAGCTATATAATCGAGCTAGAGTAGTTCAGTCTCAAATATGAGACTCCACTCTGCCCTTGTTCTTCGAGAACAGAAACAGGAACAAGAAAGCCACATCGGCTCCCACCACATAAGGAATCACCATCAATGAGCAGGTTAGTATGCTAGCCCAACCAACCAGGATTCCCAATTCTCAACCTAAGTCTGATGCTCAATCCAATCAGAAACAATACTCAGCTGTTCCTCCCCCGACTAATTATAGTCGTCCTATGGCTAAACGTGCATCATATCCACCTCTGCCAGAATCGCTAGCAGACATTTTTTATGCCTTGCTAGCCTGCAATGCCATTCAAATCCCGCCTCAACAAGAAGGTGTTCCGCGCAGCGCGGACACGTCCAGGTATTGCCCCTACCAGGTCACACAATCTACAACTGCTTCACTTTCAGGGATTGGGTATATGATCTGAATGATGAAGGTCGGATAAACTGGGAGGATATGAAGAAGGCCATTGATGCATTAAAGGCCAAGAAGGAGTTAGGAATTGTGAAAGATCCGTTACCTTCTCATCAAACAGTCTAAGATCCATCCAGTTCTCAAAGTAAGGTCAACACTTTGATCAAAGACCTGGAACCCAGAGTGGTCCGCAGAGAGCAATATTGGGAATATGAAGGATCTGGGATAAAACATCAGGATCCCACCTGGTCGAATGAGACTGGAGGATCCGCCCCATAAGTCTCCACAATCTCCCAAGACAAGCCTTTGGTCCTAATCCGACCTAAAGAACAACCAGCAATCCTCAAGCTAGTCACCCTCATTCAGATCCCTTCGATCACAGTTGAGGGACCCACTCTATCTGTTTTCTGCCCAACCAAGAATCAGGAGTCGATGACCCGCCTCAGTCCTATAAGGTCACCAATGAATGAGGCAGATCCAATGTTGGTCGGGGTAACGCTCAGGAATCGCATTATTCCTCCAAGCCAGCCCATGGACTCCCAAGATAACTCAGTCCCGATTGCGGGAAATTCCCAATCTGAATATGACATCATCCAGCATTTGGAGAAGACTCCTGCCAAGATCTCCATCCTACAGTTGATTCGGAAATCTTCTACACACAGGAAAATGCTGTTTAATTTCTTACAGCAAATCACAGTCAGTGAAGATCTTCCCATTGGAGGAGTCACTAATGCCATCCTTTCGGTCACTCAGACCCCTATGATATCCTCTCCGGAAAAAGATCTAGCTCCCCCCGAGTGCCGATCTCTTCCTTTGAGCCTAACTGCCTCTCTCAATGGTCACTCAGTAGACGCCATCCTACTGGATACTGGAGCTTCCATTAATGTCTGTCCCCTCAAAACTCTCAAGAAGATAGGGATAGATCCAGAAAAGATTGAGTCCACCTCCATGATGGTCTCGGCCTATGATAATTCTCAAAGGCCAGCAGATGGGAAAATCTTTCTACAACTAGAAATTGGACCAGTGGCCATGATTTCAGAGTTCTATATCTTGGATGTCAAACCCATCTATAACGTCATTTTAGGGAGACCTTGGATGGACCAAACTTTGGGGGTCCCATCCACCAACCACCAGTGCTATAAGTTCCCGTATAACGGAAAAATTGTGAAAGTTAAAAGCACTCCCTATATTGAGTCACTGGACTCGGTCACAGTAGAGCAGATTCCATCTATGATAACTTCCAAGAGAGGCAAAGAACCCATACTTTCATTAGTCAACTCTCACCCCGGGCCCATGCCTGGTATAGGTTGGCAACTCATGGGTAAAATGGGGTATAATTCAGGCTCTAGGTTAGGAAGAGAAGAACAAGGCATACGAGAGCCTATTTCAAAGAACCTTACCATCGGGGGATTTACGCTAGGATACAGGTCAACTGAACCAACAAAAAGAACAGAAAGGTGGTCCCTCATGAATCGTTTTGTAAAGAAAAAGCAGGAGTTGCTCAGGATAGAAGAAGAAGAGAACAAGGACATTCCAGGGGAGAATGAAGAGGATTTCGGCATAACATTCTTGTTTCATGAACCAGATGGCCCATGGGTAGGGCTCTTCTTGGTCAAGAATGAACCAACACTTGCCACGTTCATTCCTTTTTTATTCCACCCATCTTCCATCCTTATGCTCCCAGCTCCTGTCAGAACCCATTCTCCTGAATGTTTCATGTTAGAGACATTTGGTCATAAAAAAAAAAAGTCCAATTCTAGAGGATGCAAGGTCACTTTCAAGGAACCTACATGGTAGGGCAACCCTACCATCACTGAATCCTTATCCCAAGGGTCCACCCTTGTCCCATCCGGGACAAACCTGACTCATTCTCCGAGTCATGTACATGGTAGCTTAGGAACTAGGATAACTTCCTTTTTGTCTAGGAATTGTAGGGTTAAGTAGGTTCCATCTTTCTTAGCTCAGGAGTTAGCAAATAGGTGTACAATTCTGAACAAAGTTGATGAATTTCTTCAGGAAGGGGTCATCTCCGAGCCAATGGAGCTTTAAAAAGTTGAATCTTGCAATGATGGCCTAGGAGTATTTAAGCTTAGTGAAGGGGAAGAGGACAATGACTTGGCCGAACCGCTTGTCAATGGGATGAGACGGTTTGATGAACCTTCGTTAGCCATCAATGAACCCACTAAAGAAGTCAACCTTGGAACAGAGAAGGATCCGAAGATAGTGCTAATTAGTGCTAAATTGAGTCCGAAAGAAGAAGGGTCCATAATAGTCGTACTCCGAGAATATCTTGACGGGTTTGCTTGGTCATATGAGGATATGCCCGGATTAAACACATAGTTGGTGGAACATAAGCTAATCCTCAAGCCTGATGCCAGACTTGTGAAACAAAAGTTAAGACGGCTACTGTAAGGACTGAGGTTTCGGATCCGGTCATCGGGTCAGTTTCGGGGTCGGATCCCTTAGCTTGGGCCCTAGTGGGGCTGAGACTTAGTTTCCCTTTCACGTCGAGCTTGCGAGATGCGATTCAAACGGCGTCCAGCAATGTCGACGTGTTTTAGGCTATGCCACGTAGACGCCATGTGGGCTGGCCTTGGGGCGCGAATGTACGGCCCCGGTCATATCGACTGAATGGCGTCTTAGATGGACGACGCTATTTAGAATATGACCCTGGCTTGTCAGTGTACGGCCTGGTCTTATCATTTGAATGACGTCGGGCTTGCATGACACTTTTTACCCAACTTCTGGTTGACCTCGCAAACTTTCCCTCCTTTCCCTCATTCTCTCTTTCCTCTTCTCTCTCCTCTCTTCCCTCCGGCGAACCCTTTCCCGTCCTCTCCTTGCTTTCCTCCCTCCAGTCCATCAACCTCCTAACTCCCACCACTACCACCACCATCTCCTTCGCGGCGTTTTCTCTCCAGACGGTAGCAGACATCCCGGTGGAGTAACGACGTCCACGGCGGTACCGGCGGCGGCATGTGGCGAGGCGGGTTGGCGGCTTGGAGCTAGGAGGAGTTTGAGTAACCGGTAGGGTGACGATCCCCGTTGTATTTCATTTCAAAACCATGTTTTCTCGCTTTGAAGCATGTTTAGGGGTTTTGGTGGGGTGAAAATACTAAATGCATGTAATGAGAAATTGGGTATTTTAATGGGTATTTAGGTTCTTCTCCTCCTTCCCCATATTTTGTTGTGTTTTACATGATTTTAGGGAGGAACTCCCACCCTGTGTATCGGGAGATGGCGGAGGCAGAACCCGTCTGTGAGGGTTAAATGGTGTCGGGGGACAGCGACGCCTTTTAGAAAGGCGGCTTCTACCTGCGACGCGATTTAACCCGAATAACAGACTCTGTCTCTGGACTGATGAGCGTCCAGGGACAACGACGCCTTTTTGAACAGCGACTTCCACACACAACGCCTTTTAAGAAAATCACCCCGAGACTTGTCTCTGCTTCTGTCGCTATCAGGCAACTAGGGACAACGACGCCTTTCAAAAGGCGGCTACATATGACGACGCGTTTTAGGCCATTTTCCGGTGCCAGTTTTTATATAAATCAGTTTAGGAAGCTTGAATGACGTTGGCCTTGGGCGACGCGATTCAAGCCAGAATTCCATTAATTCATGCTATTAACATATCTTTACATTGTTAGATAGTTTGGTTAAATGCATGCTTGAAATCGTACTCGAGGATGAGGATTTTTACATAATTGGATCGCACTGTGTTGTATTTCGTGCGACCGTGGACCTAGAGTGACAGTTGTAGCGCTTAGGCACCCTGTGTCGGTGTGAGAGGGACACAGCGCCGGGGTGGGAGTGGTGGGGTAATGCCTAGAGAGAGGGTCACCTGGTGTACCCTGGGGTTAGCTAGTATCGGTGTAGGAGTGGTACCTTTGGAGTGTCACTCTTGCTGGGAGAAGCAGAAACCACATAGAGCCAGTTGGGCCGGAGTAGTTAGCGTGCTATCCGAGGGGTTACTGTTTGGTCTCAGCGGGTCGGTGTTTCCCGCGTTCGGCCGTGTGGTTGGCGTGTTTTGCCGAGACGCTGGTTGTAGGTTCCTTGGTAGAATGAATTCAGAGTTGTGCATGTTACATTCGAATGCATGTGTTTTATATCTAAACTTGGGAATTGTGTTTACTGCTTTACTTGCTTAATTTACCTATATTTGTGTTGCTGCACTTGTGGGTGTGTGAGTGGGCGGTGGGGATTGAAGGATCCCCACTGAGTCTTTTTGATGAGACTCATCCCTGCGGTTTTCAGGTGAGGGTTCTAGGCAGGCGTAGCGAGGAGAGTGCTGATTTGGGTTGCGCGCCAACAGCCGTTGTTCCGGGGTATGCCCCGACGTAGTTGTAATTTTATTTTCTGGCCTGCATGCTTAATTATTTCTTTCTCAGTTGGAGTATGTAATTATTTGCTGTGTCGAGTCGCATTATAATAATTTTTAATTCTTACACTTCCGTCTCAATTCAATGCGATATGAATGTTTAGCTTAGTTTATTATTTATTTCCCAGACTTATCAAGATCCTAGTTTGGCTCCAAATGAATGATTCAGTACCCATTTAGTAATCGGATCCCCGATTATAGGGTGGCGGGTCATTACAGTTGGTATCAGAGCATTCGGTCTGGCAAATAAATGAATAACTAGGTTAAATATCGTAATTCCGGAAAATAATTACATTATCCCGTACAGGCACGGCGGTAGTGTCGGTTTTAGGATTCTAATTAGAACTTTTTGATTTTGATTATAGGCGATTAGATGGCTCCTAGGAAGAGGATGCCAGTTGTTAGAGAGCGGGGAGATGTCCCTAGTGGATCTGAGGCCGGTAGGCCGAGTATGGAGCGTTTCATGGAGGCTATGATGGACACGATGGCCATATACCAGACCCGAGACCCTAGTGAGAGTTCTAGTGCTCGGGGAGGGTCTTCAGCTACACTGGAGAGATTCTTGAAGTTGAAGCCGCCTTATTTTACCGGTCGTCCCGACCCTGATGAGGCTGTTCATTGGTTGAGGGAGTTGGAGAAGACTTTTGATACTATGGATTGTGCGGTGGTTGAGAGGACTCCGTTGGCTACCTTCATGTTGAAGGATGATGCCTACGACTGGTGGACCACTTTGAAGAGTTTGTCATATGCGGATAGGAGTCTCAGGGAGATTCTATGGGAGACGTTCATGAAGGAATTCAATGCTCAATACTTTCCTAGGCATGTCCAGAAGGCCAAGGAGAAGGAATTTATGGAATTGACCCAAAGAAGCATGACGGTGCTTGAATATCAGATGAAGTTCGTTTCACTTGGAGATTCGTGCCTTTTATCTCAGGAGACGAGGAGCGTCGGACTGAGAGATTTGTGGATGGACTGAGGTCTAATCTGAGGAGTTTTGTGGCATCCCACTGTTGTACAGATTTGGCATCGGCGGTTAGGTGTGCCGCGGCAGTAGAGGCACAGCATGATTAGTCAGTCCGGGAGAGGGGACTAACTACTCAGGGGTCAGTTCGTGGCAGGGAAAAGACAGCAGCAGTTCCTTCGTTCGGATCAGGATCATCTTCACTTGGCTCTAGATTTAGGAGGTTCTTTCGAGGCGGTGGCAGCAACAGCGGTAGCAGCAGACCCAGGTAGACCCAGCAGAGTTAGTCGGTGTCCAGTGCTCAGTAGGAAGCAGCTCAGAGGCTTTTGGCAGCTTGTCGACATTGCGGTGGTACTCACGGTGGGACTCAGTGTCCTGCATTTTCTGAGAGGTGCTACACTTGTGGCCAGTAGGGCCATTTGGCGAGGTATTGCCCGTAGGGGAATGGTCAGGGGCGGGGACCAGATGATCAGAAGAAGCCGAGGACCCAATAGAGAGTTCTAGCTATCATCAGGAAGGAGGCTCGTGCGTCCAACTTGGTGGAAGGTACACTTTCTGTCCTTGGGAACTCCGCGTATATGTTAATTGATTCGGGTGCTTCACATTCTTTTATTTCTGAGCAGTTCGTAGATATTCTTTCTGCACCCGTTGATGAGATGTCTGATGGACTGATGGTAGATATTCCTTCTGGGGATTTCATGTTGTCTTATAACTGTTTGAGTGAAGTTCCCTTGACCATTGAGGGCCATGAGTTACCTGTCCAGTTAGTTGTGCTTGCCATTCGCGATTTTGATGTCATCTTGGGCATGGACTGGTTGGAGGCTTTTTATGCCGAGGTGGACTGCCATAGGAAGAGGGTGCGTTTCTCTATTCCGGACATCCCGACCTTCTACTTCCAAGGTATTAGGCTCTCTTCACGTGGTATTATGATTTCTGCCTTTAAGGCCCAGAGATTGCTTGTTGGTGGCTGTGAGGCTTTTCTTGCCTCCGTTGTTTTAGCTGATGTTAGTGGTAGTTCCAGTCTTTGGGAGGTGCCTGTAGTTCGTAATTTTTTTGATGTGTTTCCTGAAGAGTTGCCTGGCCTTCCTCCTCAACGAGAGGTTGAGTTTTCCATTGAGCTTGCACCAGGTATGGCGCCATTGTCTAAGGCCTCGTATCGGATGGCGCCAGCCGAACTCGCTGAGTTGAAGGCGCAGTTACAGGAATTGCTGGATAAGGATTTCATTCGTCCCAGTACTTCTCCGTGGGGTGCTCCAGTTCTATTTGTCAGGAAGAAGGATGGTTCTTTGAGGTTGTGTATCGATTATAGACAGTTGAACCAGGTGACGAAAAAGAACAAGTACCCACTTCCGAGGATCGATGATCTGATGGATCAGTTGCAGTCTGCGAAGGTGTTTTCAAAGATTGACTTGAGATCAAGATATTATCAGATGAGGATCCGTGAGGTTGATGTTAGTAAGACGGCCTTTAGGACTTGGTATGGACATTATGAGTTTTCGGTTATGCCTTTTAGCTTGACCAATGCTCTAGCGGCTTTTATGGACTTGATGAACCGGGTCTTCAGGGCCTACCTGGATCAATTTGTAGTGGTATTTGTAGATGATATTTTGGTATACTCTTCTTCTGAGGAAGAACATGTCTCACATCTTCAGGTGGTATTGCAGGTTCTGAGAGAGTACCAACTCTATGCCAAGTTTAGCAAGTGTGAATTCTGGCTAGATAAGGTGCACTTCCTGGGGCATGTCATTTCTGGTGAGGGCATTGCAGTGGATCCAGCCAAGATTGAGGCAGTAATGGATTGGAGTAGACCAACAATAGTAACTGAGATCAGGAGCTTCTTGGGGTTAGTATGATATTACAGATGGTTTGTCCAGGGTTTTTCTTCGATAGCGACCCCCTTGTCGAGGTTGACTCGTAAGGGAGTTCGTTTTGTGTGGACTGAAGAATGTGAGTGGAGTTTCATTGAGTTGAAGACTCGCCTCACTTCGGCTCCAGTGCTGGTACTTCCATCAGGTTCCAGTGGATTTGTGGTTTTTTCAGATGCATCACGTCGAGGTTTGGGTGCGGTTCTGATGCAGCATGGTAAGGTCGTGGCCTATGCTTCTAGGCAGCTGAAGAAGCATGAGGAGAACTATCCCACTCATGACTTAGAGTTGGCAGCTGTGGTATTTGCACTAAAGATCTGGCGGCACTATTTGTATAGAGAGAAATTTCAGGTTTTTACTGATCATAAGAGCCTGAAGTATGTATTCACGCAGAAGGATCTGAACTTAAGGCAGCGCAGGTGGATGGAATTTATCAAGGATTATGATCTCAACCTTTCTTATCATCCGGGCAAGGCAAATGTGGTGGCAGACGCCTTGAGTCGGAAGACGGTCGTGTCATATCTCATGATTCGAGAATGGAGGTTATTTGAGCAGGTTGTGGAATCTTCCTTTAGGATTCCGCGAGGGGCTGACAGAGCCGTGTTGGCCAGCTTAACTGTGAGGCCAGCAGTGTACTATGCCGTGATCGAGGCTTAGAGGGCAGATACAGAGTTACCGCGGGTTCTCCAGATACCAGAGGTGGAGTTGTGGGATGATGGTACAGTCAGATTTAGAGGCAGACTTTATGTCCCAGCTGAGAAAGACGTGCGCATGAGTGTCCTGGATGAGGCGCACCGTTCTAGATATGTAGTGCATCCTGGAACGACTAAAATGTATCATTGTTTGAGGAGGCACTTTTGGTGGCCTTGTATGAAGAAGGACGTGGCTGATTATGTGGCAAGCTGCCTGACTTGCCAGCAGGTTAAGGCAGAACACCAGAGACCAGGAAGATTGTTGCAACCCTTGCCGATCCCGGAATGGAAATGGGAACACGTGACTATGGACTTTGTGATGGGATTACCTGTGTCCCCTGGCAGAAGAGACGCGATCTGGGTCATTGTTGATCGATTGACCAAGTCGGCACATTTTCTGGCTATTAGGAAAGACTGGTCAGTCGGTAAGCTGGCTATGTTGTTTGTGGACCGGATCATCTCTCTACACGGGGTGCCCTTATCCATCGTGTCAGACCGGGATCCGAGATTTACTTCTAGGTTCTGGAAGAGTTTTTAGAAGGCCTTGAACACGCAGTTAGCCTTCAGCTCGGCTTATCATCCCGAGACTGATGGGCAGTCAGAGAGGACCATTCAGACATTGGAAGATATATTCAGGGCATGTTGCCTAGATTGGGGAGGTTCTTGGGAGCAACACTTTTCTACAGTGGAGTTTGCTTAGAACAACAATTATCATTCTAGTATCGGCATGGCGCCTTATGAGGCATTGTATGGGCGGCCGTGTCGATCTCCTGTGAATTGGTCTGAGATTGGCGAGAGGCAGATAGTAGGGCCAGAGTTGGTGCAGCAGTGTGCTGAGGTTGCCAGAGTAGTGCAGCAGCGGTTGACTACAGCTCAGAGTAGCCAGAAGAGTTATGCATACATCCGTAGGAGACCACTTGAGTTTGAGTTTGGGGACCACGTGTTTCTCCGAGTTTGAGATGCGGGAGCAGTTTCCCTACCTTTTCTCGTAAGTTATCTTGTGAGCTTGT
Organism: Zantedeschia hybrid cultivar; assembly: GCA_030544215.1. Taxonomy (NCBI): domain Eukaryota; kingdom Viridiplantae; phylum Streptophyta; class Magnoliopsida; order Alismatales; family Araceae; genus Zantedeschia; species Zantedeschia hybrid cultivar. The sequence goes on along the minus strand of JARZZO010000011.1, from coordinate 38,499,455 downwards.
ATCTTTGTATTTCAATCTTATTAATTGTAACAAGCAATTTCGGGGACGAAATTCTTTTAAGGGGGGGAGAATGTAAGGACTGAGGTTTCGGATCCGGTTATCGGGTCAGTTTCGGGGTCGGATCCCTTAGCTTGGGCCTTGGTGAGGCTGAGACTTAGTTTCCCTTTCGCGTCGAGCTTGCGAGAGACGGTTCAAACGACGTCCAGCAATGTCGACGTGTTTTAGGCTGTGCCATGTGGACGCTATGTGGGCTGGCCTTGGGGCGCGAATGTACGGCCCCGGTCATATCGTCTGAATGGCGTCTTGGATGAACGACGCCATTTAGAATACGACCTTAGCTTGTTAATGTACGGCCCGGTCTTGTCATCTGAATGACGTCGGGCTTGCACGACGCATTTTACCCAGCTTATGGTTGACCACGCGAACTCTCCCTCCTTTCCCTCATTCTCTCCTTCCTCTTCTCTCTCCTCTCTTCCCTCCGGCGAACCGGCGAACCCTTTTCCCTCCTCTCCTTGCTTTCCTCCCTCCATTCCATCTCTCCCTTCACTCCATCAACTTCCTAACTCCCACCACTACCACCACCATCTCCTCCACGGCGTTTTCTCTCCGGACGGCGGCCGACGTCCCGGTAGAGTAACGGCGTCCACGGCGGTACCGGCGGCGGCGTGTGGCGAGGTGGGTTGGCGGCTTGGAGCTAGGAGGAGTTCGAGTAACCGGTAGGGTGATGATCCCCATTGTATTTCATTTCAAAATCATGTTTTCTCGCTTTGAAGCATGTTTAGGGGTTTTGGTGGGGTGAAAATACTAAATGCATGTAATGAGAAATTGGGTATTTTAATGGGTATTTAGGTTCTTCTCCTCCTTCCCCATGTTTTGTTCTGTTTTACACAATTTTGGGAAGGAAATCCCACCCCGTGTATCAGGAGATGGCGGAGGAAGAACCCGTCTGTGAGGGTTAAATGGCGTCGGGGGACAGCGATGCCTTTTAGAAAGGCGGCTTCTACCCGCGACGAGATTTAGCCCGAATAACAGACTCTGTCTCTGGACTGATGAGCGTCCAGGGACAGCGACGCCTTTTTGAACAGCGACTTCCACACACAATGCCTTTTAAGAAAATCACCCCGAGACCTGTCTCTGCTTCTGTCGCTATCAGGCAACTAGGGACAACGACGCCTTTCAAAAGGCGGCTACATATGACGACGCGTTTTAGGCCATTTTCTGGTGCCAGTTTTTATATAAACCAGTTTAGGAAGCTTGAATGACGTTGGCCTTGGGCGACGCGATTCAAGCCAGAATTCCATTAATTCATACTATTAACATATCTTTACACTGTTAGATAGTTTGGTTAAATGCATGCTTGAAATCGTACTCGAAGATGAGGATTTCTACATAATTGGATCACACTGTGTTGTATTTCGTGCGACCGTGGACCTAGAGTGATAGTTGTAGCGCTTAGGCACCCTGTGTCGGTGTGAGAGGGACACAGCGCCAGGGTGGGAGTGGTGGGGTAATGCCTAGAGAGAGGGTCACCTGGTGTACCCTGGGGTTAGCTAGTATCGGTGTAGGAGTGGTACCTTTGGAGTGTCACTCGTGCTGGGGGAAGCAGAAACCACATAGAGCCAGTTGGGCCGGAGTAGCTAGCGTGCTATTCGAGGGGTTACTGTTTGGTCTCAGCGGGTCGGTGTTTCCTGCGTTCAGCCGTGTGGTTGGCGTGTTTTGCCGAGACGCTGGTTGTAGGTTCCTTGGTAGAATGAATTTAGAGTTGTGCATGTTACATTCGAATGCATGTGTTTTATATCTAAACTTGGGAATTGTGTTTACTGCTTTACTTGTTTAATTTATCTATATTTGTGTTGCTGCACTTGTGGGTGTGTGAGTGGGCGGTGGGGATCGAAGGATCCCTACTTAGTCTTTTCGATGAGACTCACCCCTACGGTTTTCAGGTGAGGGTTCCAGGCAGGCGTAGCGAGGAGAGTGTTGACTTGGGTTGCGCGCCAGCAGCTGTTGTTCCGGGGTATGCCCCGACGTAGTTGTTATTTTATTTTCTGGCCTATATGCTTAATTATTTCTTTTTCAGTTGGAGTATGTAATTATATGCTGTGTCGAGTCGCATTGTAATAATTTTTAATTCTTGCACTTCCTTCTCAATTCAATGCGATGTGAATGTTTAGCTTAGTTTATTATTTATTTCCCAGATTTATCAAGATCCTGGTTTGGCTCTAAATTAATGATTCGGTACCAATTTAGTAATCAGATCCCCGATTATAGGGTGGCGGGTCGTTACAGCTACAACCAGAATTAGCACTTAAGGTAAAAGAAGAGGTTGACAAATTACACAAGGCCAAGTTCATTCGGGTAGTACTCTATCCTAAGTGGGTAGCTAATATCGTCCCCGTGGTAAAAAAGGACGGAAAGGTTACTGATAAAGTGTTAAATTGATCATTTAAAGGCAATCATATGCATCATACTCATTTTTTTATTTGCAAAATAACATGAAATGATAGATAATTGTGTAACAAGTCCAACGGTACCAATTTCATCAAATTCTGACTTAAAAACATCGTCATTTCATGTGATCAAAGGAGTATAGCGCATTTGCGATTTCTCGACAAAATCGAGACGAAATGAATAAATATGATGATATTTTTATGATAATGCGCTAATTTATATTTATTTTATGTGAACAGGACATGCCGATGACGCAGTGCAGCTGGTGGAGTTTTCGGAAATTTGGGGGAGGTCTAGTGTGTGGATTTCAACTAAAACAGGGGTAAAAATACAATTTGATTCCTTCATTCGCTGGAGTTTCCTAAAACCCACTATTTCCTTCCATCTCTCTAATTTCCTAAAACACATCCCTTCCTTTATTTTAAAAATCCTCTCTCTCTCTCGTTTTAGAAATTTGAATCCTATTTATTCTCCAGTTTTTTTTTCCTCTCCTTTAATCTCTTTCCTTTTCCAAATCCGATTCTCTCTTCCTCTCTATAAATTCCCACAACCCCTACTCTCCACCGTCTCCGTTTTTATTTTTTTCCTAGCCTCCTCTTCCTTTTCCAACCTCCTCTCCGCAGTCCTCTCTCTCTCGGACTCTCTCTCTAGTTTCCCTTCCCGGCAGCCCCTCCTCTCTTCCTCTCTCTGTTTTTATTTTTTCCCGGCGTTCTTCTCTTCTTCCTCTAAAACTCCACAGATCTCTCTCTCTTCTCTTCTCTCTGTTACACGTACATCTCTCTTAGAGTCTCCCTCTCTCTTCTATTCTTCTTCTCCGTTTCCCAACTCCCTCCGCAGCTTCTCTCCTCTTTCTTTCCAGTTTTATTTCCTCTCTCAGCCGCACCCTTCCTCCCTCCTAGCACTCTCCGCCTCTCTCTCCGTTTCCTAGTACTCTCTTTCTCTTCCTCCAACTCTCTCCCACACGCTCTCTATTCTGCCACGCCTCTCTCTTTCTCCCTCTCAGCCTCTCCCAGCACACACGCACCAGGTTCTCCCTCTCTCCGGCTCTTCCTCTCTCAGCGCAGCACGCTGCGCCTGAAGCCGGCCTTCCTCCTGTCATCCACGTGCTGTCCCACCCACGCAGCAGTCAGCAGCCGCCTGCAAGCCTGCATCTCAACGCCAGCTGCGGTGAAGCCAGCACCCGGCGAGTTCTCCACCAGCAACCGGCCCCTACGGACGTCCACACACCTGCACTCCAACGCACCCAGCAGGCGAGTTCTCCAGCATGCATGCACGTTCTCCACGGCCTCCAACCGAGCTTCGAGTAGCTTGCTGCACCTGCCGCCATGCCAGCTTCTCCACGTGAGGTCCAGTGCCTCCATCGCCCTCCACGTGCAGCAGCAACGTCCGGTGAAGCCAGCTCCTCCTGCAGCCAGCAGCAAACGCAGCAGCCACCTCCACGCACTTGAAGCTGCTCGTCCAGCATCCTCCTTCATCCCACGCATGCAGCAGCTTCCTGCACGTCCAGCTGAGCCAAGCACCTCCATGCACGGCTTCCTCCTGCCCAGCAACCCACCAGCAGCTGCCAAGCATCCTTCCTCCACGTGAACCAGCAAGCTTCCAGCGCACAACCTGCATGCAAACGTTGAAGTCTCCACGTGTTGGCAGCCACCTCTCCATCCGCAGCAGCCGTTGCTTTGCAAGCTTCTCCACGTTGCCAGCAGTTCATCGTCCAGCGCACAGCAGCCTCCTTCCTCAAGCGGTTTCAGCACTTGAAGCCTGCGAGCTCCTACGCGGCAAACCTTCACAACAAGCTCTTCCACGCAGCTGCTTCTGCAAGTGTTCACGGCAGCCACCCACAAAGTCCCCCACATATTACTTCTATTCTTTCCCTTTCCCCATTAGTATAATAGTTGGTTATTTAATTAGGATTAGTCAGTTGTTATTTAATGATTTATTTATTTAGGATATTAAATGTCGTAAGTTGTTTCATAATTTTTAGATAATTAATCATTTACATTTAGTGAATAATAGTTTCTTTGTTAATTTTTTTTAGTCGTGCTTATTTTCCGTATATGTTTGTGTTTAATTTTTGAAAAAGAAAAAAAAAAAAGAGAAAAAGATTTGTTTAATTTAGATAATTATAATTTTAGGTAACATTAGTTAATTTAACTCGAGTTTAATCAAGTAATTAGTTTCCTTAAATTTTCACTTATTTTTAGATTAACCAAAGTCCAAAATTTTCGAAGTTAAAATCTTAACTCCCTGTGGATCGACTTGGACTCACCGCTATTAATTTCCAAAATTTGATTTGAGTGAGCCGGATAAATTTAGATTGAACGTTTTCATGTGTTTAACGACGCACAATTCGAAACGATCAGTTACAGTTTGCATAGACTTCCGCAACCTCAATCAAGCATGTCCAAAGGATGATTTCCCACTTTCTCATATAGACTTGCTAGTCGACAATATGGCTGGATTTGAAATGTTGTCCTTCATGGATGGTTTTTCAGGATATAATCAAATCCGATTAGCTAAAGAAGACCAAGAGAAGACATCTTTCATAACCCCATAGGGAACTTATTGCTACATGGTCATGCCATTTGGGCTTAAGAACGCTGGAGCTACCTACCAAAGGGCAATGATGTTAATCTTTTATGACATGATTTACACTGACATGGAGGTTTATGTGGATGACATTTTAGTAAAGTTTAAAACCAGGAAAGAGCATGCTCAAATCCTTAGGGTTGTAATGCAGAGGTCAAGAGAGCACCAACTAAAAATGAATCCAAAGTAGTGTGTATTCGGTGTTTCCTCTGGCATATTGCTAGGGTTCATGGTAAGCAGGAGAGGGATTGAGGTTGATCTGGACAAAGTGAAGGCGATAGTGGAAATGCCCCCTCCTAAGAATGTCAGGGATATAAAGGGTCTTATCGGCTGTCTACAATTTATCAGACGGTTCATATCTCAACATTCTGTGAGATATAAACCTTTTTATGATTTATTGAAAGGAGGGGCAAAGTTTATTTGGAGTGATAAGTGTCAAAAGGTCTTCGATGAGTTGAAGAGTTATCTCCTCAATCCATCAGTTCTTATGGCTCCTATCCTGGGACGGCCTTTATTGCTATATGTCTCCACCATTGAAGAATCAGTTGAAGCAGTATTGGCCCAACTTGATGACGAGAAGAAAGAAAGAGCAGTGTACTATCTCTTCAAGCTCTTTAACAATGCTGAAAAGCGATACACTGCCATGGAAAGAACATGTGCGGCCGTCTTCTGGGTAGTGCAGAAATTGAAGCACTACTTCCTCGCCCACGAGGTTAAACTTCTAGCAAGAATGGACCTGATAAAATATTTGCTAGAGCAACCAATTGTAACAGATACGCTGGTGCGATGGCAGACCTTCTTGAACCAGTTTGACATCACTTATGTAAGTCAGAAGGCTGTAAAGGGGCAAGCAATTGTCGAGCACCTAGCTCATCATCCGCTGCCTACATTCTCGCCCACAAACGATGAGTTCCCGGATGAGGAGTTAGGCCTAATAGTGGATGATACTCCATCCTGGGTCCTTTACTTCAATGGGGCACTTAATTCTCAAGGCAGTGGGGTAGGAGTGGTCCTTGTATCTCCGGAAGGGGTAAGTATTCCACATGCTTGCCAACTCTCCTTCTCAGTGACCAACAATGTCGCTGAATATGAGGCTCTCCTAGCTGGCTTAAAATTGGCATTGGTTCTCAAAGTCATAGAATTGAGAATAATTGGAGATTCTCAATTGATTCTTTGCCAAACAGTGGGCAACTATCAAACCTGGGATCTAAAATTGAAGCCATATCAGGAGTTGGTGAGGTTGCTAGCTAGACATTTCAGAAAGATTACCTATGTACATGTGCCTATGTCCCAGAACATCCTAGCAGATGCCTTAGCCTCCTTATCTTCAGCACTAGAAATTCCCATCACCAGAAGCTCAGTAGCCATCACTATACACAAGCAAGACTCACCCTCCTTTCGGGACCCTTGGTTCCAACATTTCCTTCTCTCATCTGAGCATGTCTCTGTTATCACGGAGGAACTCACCCCTGATTGGGATGATGGAAATCCGTGGTATTTTGATATCATGAACTACCTTCGCGATGGATTCTTCCCATTTTATGCCACAACTTCTGACTGTAAGGAAATCCGCCGAGCATCTCAACGCTACCTCATCTTTCAGTAGATCCTTCACTGGAATACTCCTTCGGTGTCTAGATGATACCGAAATCCATCATGTCATCGAAGCAGCTCATGCGAGCGATTGTGGTGGTCATATCAATGGCCGCGCCTTAACTCAGAAACTTCTCATGTCCTATTATTGGCCTTCAATGGAGGTTGACTGTTCCATATTTGTTCGAAGGTGCTTGAAATGTCAGTTACATGCTAACAAGATTCACGCACCTTCATTCATCTTAACTGCCACTGAGTATTTCACTAAATGGGCTGAAGCTGAAGCGTTCGTGGAGATCAAAGCATCCACTGTGGTGAAGTTCATCAAGCGCAACATTCTCGCCAGATTCGGGACACCGCGCGATCTCATCACCGACAATGGACCACAATTCGTCTCCCAGGAGCTCCAGGACATGTGTCGTAAGTATGGTATTAATTTGCATCACTCTTCACCTTACTACCCACAGGGAAATGGTCAAGCAGAAGCAACCAATAAAACTCTCATTTGAATCATCAAAAGAACTTGCAGATCTCACAATTATTCCGATTGGTTTGATCGCCTAGTCGAGGCTCTTTGGGCGTATCGCACTTCTGTCCGAACTCCCACTGGACAAACACCTTATGCACTAACATTAGGAACAGATGCAGTACTTCCATACGAGATCCTCCTTCCTTCTCTAAGAGTGCAGTTGGATAATGGAATCAGCAACACTGAACGTCGTAAAGCCATGTTAACTCAACTGGAACTATTAGACGAAAAAAGGTTAATGGCGGCAAACCACGCTCAAGTTTACAGAAATAGGATCGCGAGATTCTATGCAAAGAAGGTTCTCGAAAGAAAGTTTGAAATTGGAGAAATGGTACTCAAAAGAAAAATGATCAAAGCTTCTGGTCCCAGGAATAAATTACATGAAAATTGGGAAGGTCTATTCGTAATCAAGGAGGCATACTCAGGTAATGCATACCGCCTAATCAATGAAAAGGGAGAAGAATTACCTCATCCTTGGAATGGGGTATATTTGAAGAAATTTTACCCTTAAAAATGCACAAAAAAAAAATAAAAAATTTCAAAATCTAAAAAAAGTTGAATATTCTAAAAAGCAGCAAACATATTTGTAAATATGTACATACTTTAATGAAAAGCACAAAAAATCAGAAAAACACAAAATCCAACTATCTGGTGACTGCCATGTAACCCATGTCTAGGTCAGTTGCATGATAGATTGGGTTATCATTGAGGTTTGGTTAAGACTTTGATCTACCAGAACCTTGGACGTGTCTACTTTACTTTCATACGGATCCCTATGATCATCATGAGATGCACACATCTACACGTTTTTCAAAGAGAACCTTCTTAAAATGAGTTCTAAGTCTTTAGTACACTGTCAACTGCAACCTTTGCTTTTCGTCTTTCGACTGATCAAGACAGTCGACGCCCTTAAACGGTCAAGCTCAGCAAACTGCGGTTCCTCAACAACCCGATAGATGTAACCCCTCAAATAGGCCCAAATATGAAATGTAAAGGACCAGAGCACGTGAAGAGGGCAGTGTCCCCGCAGGCAGAATATCAGATAACCCCGAAAATATCAAGAAAGAAAAAGAAAATACAAAAAAAGAAAGGGGGTTCAAGCAATCGTACAAGAAAGCTTGGTCGTGACCGTGCCTGGCCGTGAAATCTACCAAAGGCCTAAAAAAACAAAAATAGGGGCATCTAAGAGGTCAAAAGGGTCCATTTTGTCATAGCTCTATCTTTTAACGGTTTTGTCGATCTTCCTGTGAGGTTTGTCTCTAAAATTTCTTTACTTCTTCTCCCCCAAGGTTTAACACGAGATAGCTATCTAAAGACCGAATATCATTTTAAAATGGTTCGTTTTTCAAAAATTGTCATATGCTCAAATGATCACAGGAGTCCAAAATGGGTAAAGAGTAATGTCAGTATTGCTGGTGAATCAATTCCTTAACCATAATCTTAATGAGCACTCTCAAAACTTTGGGTTTAGGCCAATGCATGCGCGTCACCTATAGGTGCGACGGCGTCTGATTCCGGGTCAGCGTCGCGCGGTTGACCGTTGGGGTTCCAAGGTGTTCCATCTTATACCTTCTAGGTTGTGAGGAAAGAGACCCGGGTTAGGCAGATCATTTACCTCGAAAACTTTTTGGGCAAACTTGGTGGTTGGAAGCAATTGGGAGCCTAAGCATGGCATGACGGTATTATCATCAGTATGAGTTTTAGCCGGTCAAGGTTAGTTTGAGGAGTCTAGAGGCCCAAATCAACCTAGATGTGCGCTTAGGATACCTGGGAAGTTGAGTGGGCATTTCCCTTTCATCATTCAACCAGGCTATGTTTGGGCAGTCACCAGGTAGATGGAATCAAAAACAAGTTTTCATTTATCGCACACCTCATCTATTAATATCCACCAGCGTTTGCATATTTACTTGTCGCATCAGTTTCAATACTCTTCCTTTTGTTTGGTTAGTAGGACACGGCCCCTTGACCCTATGTGAAAGCTAAGGAAAAGGTAGTTGCTCTTTTTGGGCAAGGGGCCGAAAACAGATACTTCTAACTGTTTTCCCTAATGTTGTGCATGCAGGAAGAACAAGTGTGAACAAAAGCAAAGCAAGAAGTTCCCGAACATCCAAATAGTGAAATATGCAAGCATAACATAAGGTTCATACATCATAAAATAGACGCATACCCCTATAAACAACACTCAATCTCTCTTCCTTCCCTCCGCCTCATCCTCTCTCCTTTCGCAAGAGGAGTGTCTCATCTGACTCTCGGCGTCATCCTTTTGAGCACGGCGATGGCCCAATGCCGACTGCATGGATCCCGAAGAGCCAGCAGGTCGAAGAGCCCTCCATACATCCTCAGCAAGTAGGGAGTCGAGGTCCCTAAAGACTGAACTCCCAACAGGTGCCTGCCTAGCTGATGGGGCAGGCATAGGCGGACGAGGTCCTGGACTCTGCGCGCTAGATCTCACGGCTCGTTCTTGCCCCTTCTTCATCACTCGATCCTATAAAGTCTGGTACTTGAAATCAAGTTCTCTCATCTCTATGTGGGACCTCGTCAGCTCTTCTCGCTGGCCGGCTATCTTGCCCTCCCAGTACATGTCTGGATGGGATCCCTCTCTTGTCCTAACTCGAGCCGCCCGCTCCTCTAACATATGATCTCTCAATTGCTGATTGAGGTTCTCCAATTCCTGCGTCCTGGCCAAGGCAGCTTCCACCTCCTGGCGCTGTAAGGGAACCTAAGGTTAGGCAAACTCAATCGAAACAACACAAGAATGGAACATCTCTCACATGCTGTGCCAAGTCCGCCTCCCGGGCCTCCGCATGATGGAGGGCATCCTGTAACCTCGCCTCCCAATCAGCAGGGGCAGCTGGTCTCTGGGATGATGAGCCTGCGCCGGGATCCCCTCGGCCCATGGCGGGCTAGCATTTCCTTCTGCATCACAAGAATTCCACAAGCATAAAAAAGCAAAATCATTCCTGAATACAGAAATCAAATTACTCACCAGCTCTCCAATTTGGCGAAGCAAGTCACTCGTCTGCAAAACCAAAATCTCGTTCTAATTCCTTAAAATCTGCACGGCTTCGGTTTCTGGCATCTGTTGCAAGTACACCATCAGGGTCAAGCAGTAAGAAGAAATTGAATGAAAGGCAAGTGAATTGAAAGGTTTGAATTAACTCACCCTCCGAGCATCTAGAAACATGCGGTCCGCGTACCGTCTGGCATAATCTCCCAAATATGCAAAGCTATCCCGAAGGGTCGTATCCTCTTGCATGGCGTCCCCCGTGCGGTGCCATACCTCAATCTCGGATTGCCTTATCACTCGCTAGTCTTGACCGATTGCAGAAGAGCGGCGACAGCCGCGGTTCATATCAGGATAAGTCAGCAGGGCAAGTAAGGGTTGATGCCATCCCCACGTACGGAAAGCCATCCGAACGAAGAGGCTATCACAAATGTTCACACATAACAGGGGCACTTCTCGTCGGAATTGGGAGAGGCTTTGGGACACCCATGGATGATCAGTGAGATCCTCCTCTGCATATGGCATCCATACCACCTGTTTGAATTTGAAAGTCAGACTTAATCATTGGTCAAGAGGTGCATATCTTGAATTACTCACCATATGAGGAGGAAATGTGTAAAGCTGGGCACGGATGTCCTCCACGTGGTACAAGACGGGACGATAATCCCGAATCACCTCCCACCGCACCATAAGTGGAGTCCATCCCTCACGATCCCCGGAGACTGTCCCACGGCCAATGGGGAAACGACTATAGCCCCAAATCTACAGGAATTAGCACAATCAGTATCATGAACAAGGAAGGACAAGGATCAACAATAAAAAAGGACTACCTGAAGAAAGGGCGTAAACCTGCCCAAATTGTCGGATCCCTGGCGATAGCTCACTAGGTGAGAGAAAAGATGACCCAGCATCGCTGCTCCCCATGCCATCTTCTTCGCTGCTTGGAGATCCTCCAGCAGCGGCAAATATTTCAAGTTGACCTTGTTGGAAGCTGTGGCAAATAACAATCTTCTGAAGAAGAACAAGAGGAAGATCTGTAGATTCTCATCATCAGAGTGGCCATCCAAATCTAGCAAAGTCTTCACTCTCTTGACAAATGCCTCAAGAGTCTCGCTCGGCATCCGCCGGACCCTACTCAATCCCACAGATTGGGCAAAATGACCAAGAGGTATATGAGATAATGCTCCTTGAACTCGATAATACCCCTCACCCAGGAGTCGATCTGAATGCTGCCTGTAATCCCTGAGTTCGGGACCCACCATTGGATCACCAATGACAGGCAGACCTGTCAGGAATGATACGTCTTCTAACGTGGGCAGCATGTGCCCCCAAGGCATGATAAAGGCCCGGCGTTTGTCGTCCCAGCGCTCCCGCAAATCTTCCAAGAATGGTGCATCCACCATGAACGGTTGGATCCGGAACAGCGGCCCGAACCCAACATCCACCTGAAATAAGAGCCGGTCGGGCAGTGCATGGTACTAGGCCCACACCAACTCTCAGGAAACTCTGCCCCGAACTCTTTGCCAACCCTGCAAATCCAAAAAGAGTTATACACATATGCAAAAGTCCGAGACGGACGGCCGGGAGGCCGGCCGCCCGCCCACCTCGACAGACGGTCGGGTGGCCTGCCGCCCGCCGCGACGGACGGCCGAGCGAGCGGCCGCCCACCTCGACAGACAGCCGGGTGGCCCACCGCCCGCTGAGGGAGACGGCCGATCGGCCGGCCATCCACCGAGGTTGGTGGCCAGGCTGCCCGCCGTCTGCCGCGGGGATGGTCGGGCGGTCCACCGCCCTCTGAGCCAAAAATATAAGAAAAGAAAGAGGAAACTTAGTGTTTTTTTACCTTCTTCTTCTTCGGTGGAACCTCCTTGTTGCCACCATCTTCCTCCTCATCTTCTTCTTCTTCGCCGGCGTCTTCTTCCTCTTCACCGACTTCATCTTCCTCCTCTTCTTCGTCACCTTCTGCCTCCCTCTCATCTTCTCCTTCTTCTCCGCCACGAAGCACATCTTCGCTGGGCACCTCCTCGCCGCCGCCACAGCCGGCATCCGCGCCGTCGCTGCCGCCGGCCACCGCCGCCTCGCCATCACCACCACCGTCTCCATTGGTCCTTCTCCTCCTAAGGGAGTGGGGGAGCCATACTCGAGCCAAGGGAGGGTGAGAAGGAAACTACGGGAGAAGAATGAAAAGGTAGTATGAGGGTTTTTTTTTTAGGGCCTTTAAAAGCCAGTCCATTCCGGACGGCCACACGTGTGGCCGTCCGGTTAGGTGAACGGCAACACGACTGGCTGTCCCGATGGTACGGACGGCCACGCGCGTGGCCGTCCACCTTCACGGACGGCCATGCGCGTGGCCGTCCACCTGCACAGACGACCATGGGTGTGGCCGTCTATGTTTCCAGACGGCTACACTCATGGACGTCCGACGTTCCAGACGGCCACACGCATGGTTGTCAGATCTAGTGAACGGTCACGTCCGTGGCCGTCCACTGGCGTGAATGGCCACACGCATGGCCGTCAGCCAGTACGGACGGCCACGTCTGCGGCCGCCTGCCTTCTGTCCACCGGGCCCGTCCGATCTCAGAATTCAAATAAATCTGTTTATTCAATAAATGTTAATAAGTACATCATTCCAGGGCTCTACGACCCATAAAAGGGTACATACAACAAGTTGTACATTTATTAAATAATCCACATACTTCCCCACGTCTTCGGAAATTTCCGCTACATCAATGCGGGCCTTGGTGAATCTATAATGGCGGCGCCATGCACGTCGGAGTCGTTCTATAGCCTTTGCTTTCCTCGCATACCCACTATGCCTCGGTACAATCAGCATGTCATATGAAGCAGGAAACTGCACTTGTCTTGGAACTCCAATCTGGAGATGGCAGCGATGCCCTTGGTACAAGGTTAACTCATCGGGGCCGATTAGCCACAACTCACGTTCACGAGAAGCCCGTGTGGTAAATTCCATACTCCGAAGGATCATCGGAACGAAGATGAATTTTTCCACAGACAGAAAATTTAGATGGTCATGCCAGTCATCCCTTGTCTTGAGATGAGCCGTGAGACATTTGAATTGATCTTCTGGACCAAGAAGGGAGCGTGCAGGATACTACGCACTGTGCTGAAAGATCTTGGAAGTGGAGGTTACCTTCTCATCAAAATCAAAAATCAAATGCATCTCCATCCATAGCTGCAGAGTGAATAAATTCCCTCTTGCAGATTGCCCCATGCTCATGTGACTGAGCCCGCCATAAAGATGTGATAGGATCACTGGGGCAAGGGATTGACCTCTCCACAGCAAGCTCAGCACACCCACATACTCTCTCTCCAGCACGGAGCCTGAAGTGGGAAACTACAAGACACCCCCGAGGACTAAGCATAGCCCCCGCATCAGTCTTTCAGGCCCGACTGTCTTGCGTTTGATTTCTTGGATCAACCAACCCGCAAGACGATCAACAAGGATTCCGCGCTTATCACTCATGCGGCACACCTCCCGCTTGTCTTGCACTATGTCAGAAAAATCACCTCCCAGGCAAGCAAATCAAGGGGATCGCCAGTTGCCAGACCATCCCAACCATAGAAAAGTTCTACTTCTTCTATCAGCACAGTCGCTTCAAATTCCCTAAACACGAATGTGTGCGTATCCGGGTGCCATAGTTTGAGCAGTGCACCCAGACCCTCCCAATGCCAGTGGACAGAATTGAACCACTTCGCGAATACAACAGAGCGTGTCAGGTTCTACCGGCGCATATACACCCTCATGTCTAGTGTGATCACGTCCATCAAATCTATAAGCCATGCATACCTTCGAGTATTCCTTGGATCAGGGAATCTAGGGATAGACAGCACGACAACCCTAAGTCAAGAAAGAGAAAAAAGAAATCAAAATAAGAGGCATAAAAAAAAAACTTGAGCTTACTTGTCCATGGGCCAGTAAGTTGTGAAGATGGCCTTCAACATCAGGCAGGACTCGAGGTTCTTTGGGAGCCACATGAATAGAAGACGAGGCCATAGGCGTTATAGAAAGGTTTGGAGGTTGCAGAAGGGGCTTCGGGTTAGCCCTCCCATTTTAAAGACACAAAGATAAACTTTGGCTCTTTCCACTTTCCATAGAAAACGGAGCACATGCACATCCACTCTTTTATGGACGGCCTATTCCCTGGCCTTCCACCTTTCCGTGGAAGGCATGCTAGTTGGCCTTCCACTTTTTAGTGAAAGGCATGCTAGTTGGCCTTCCACCTATTCGTAGAAGGCATGCTAGTTGGCTTCTCACCACTTTTACAATTAGGAGGTAACTTCACTACGGTTTCAGGAGACCTTTTTCCTTAACATCAACAAATTAATGGTTATTCCTGAAAATCGAGTTGAAGCCATATCGGATTGGCATTCTACCATTAGAATAACCATATCTTCTGTATCGGCTTTGACTCGAAACTAGCTTTTACTTCTCATCCCTTTTGCAGTTTAAATACTTGAATGCTATGATCATTAAATATATGAACTTTGCTGATGTGCATTCTTGCAGCTGTAGGGAATCTGAAGCAAATAGGACCGAAGACACAAGAGGCTAATAACTTTGGGCGTATAGACTCTGAGTTCCTCTTTAAACAAAACAATGAGGAGTCTATATTCCCCAAGTTATTCGATTGGCCAATAAATCCCTCCTGTTTGCATTAGGAATTTGTTTTCCAATTTTTAAACTAGCATGCATTGCATAAGCATCATCCTCGCCCTAGGGGCAATGACCATAATTTATCACTCTGCTTAACCCATTGTTGATTTGTGAGCCTGGCAATTGTTTGTCTGTTAGCCCTTTGAATTGCAAGACCGTATCCTTTTCCAATTTGTGTGCTTGAGATTCTCTCACTTGGCGATCATGTGATGCGCTAGGCCACCGTACGCCCGTTGTGTCGAGACCTTTTTCAAGTCACACCTCTCCATCTTTCATGCTTGAGACCCCCTTGGGCCAGATCGTTGCATCCTAGTGCGCCAAGGCTTAGCGGCTTTAGCACCCGAGGGTCCCACAGATTGTGATTCTCTAGTTTGAACTTTGTTCCCCTTCTTAATCACCCTTGCAATCCAAATAGCCAACACTCATACATTTACCACATTCGCATATCATCCTTGGATATAGCTCATTCCTTCTTTGGGTTGTCCAAAATCAGTTTCAATTTCGAGAACACCTATTTATCATTCCGTTCCACTCCACTGCAAAACAGGTGTCCCGGAGGGGCATTTGTAGAGACCGATTTTGGACCCCCTTTCTGGTCATAAACTCCCATCACCTTATCCATCTCATTTAGCCCATCATATTTTCTCACATAATTCAACCTACTAAATAATCAGGCCCATTAACCAATCACTGCTCCCTCTCACTCGTGGAAGGCCAACTGGGCCGCCTTCCACCACCTGTGGAAGGCCAACCCTTGCCTTCCACCATCTGTGGAAGGCCAACCCGCCTGCCTTCCACCACCCATGGAAGGCCAACCCTTACCTTCCACCATTTGTGGAAGGCCAACCAGGCCACCTTCTGCCACCCGTGGAAGGCCAACCCTTGCCTTCCACCATCCGTAGAAGGCCAACCAGCCTGCCTTCCACCACCCGTGGAAGGCCAACCCTTGCCTTCCACCATCCGTAGAAGGACAACCAAGTCGCCTTCCACCACCCGTGGAAGGCCACCGACCTTGCCTTCCACCTTTTAGCCACCTCATTTTTCGCCACCTTTTCACGGAAGGCCAATCAGCCCGCCTTCCACCATCCTTGGAAGGCCACCCCTTGCCTTCCACCATCCTTGGAAGGCCACCCCTTGTCTCCCACCACTCTTGGAAGGCCAACTGGGCCGCCTTCCACCTTTTCATGGAAGGCCAACTACCTGGCCTTCCACGGAAGTTGGAGGTAGGATAGTTGGCTGTCCATTCTCTTAACTTCCATCTTGACCTCGTCTTCCCACGATTTCCTCCACTCACCACCCTCATCCCCACTACTCCGATCACTCCCCACTCCGGTGACTGCCGCGGCACGACCTCCGACTCTTAACCATTCCCTATTGGTTCCTTGATGATTAACGGGGATTTAGAACTTGAATTCCCCCTATTTTTTCCTCTCCTACTTAAACCCTCTTACTCCTCCCGGAGAAGGGGTTGGTGGGGGAGGATTGGGGTTTTTTTGGATTTTCAGAAGCGGACGAGTCTGGAGGTTGCGGGCAGAAGAGCGGGAGCACCAGGAATCTCTCCTATATGGGCTTGTTCCTCTAACTCTCCTGTAACGACCCGCCATCCTATGACCGGGGACCCGGTCACTAAATGGATGTCGGCCCATTAACTGCGGGTTCACACCCGGATCTCACACAACACATCTGGAGGAGTAAGTGCTAAACAAGGCTAAATATAACAATCGCACGGACAACAAAGGTAAACGAGTGCGCAGAAGGGAAAATAATAATGTCCGTATACAGTCCAACAATAATTACATGTCCAACAAGTTAAATAAGTACAGGCAGAAGGAAAGTACAACAACATCGGGGCATACCCCGGAAACTGAGACAGCTGCTGGTCCGCACACCAAGAAGACACCACGCTACCGCTGTGCCACTCTGATCCACACCTGAAACCGCAGGGAGTGAGCCACACCAGAATTGGGCTCAGTAGGGATCATCCGATCCCTTGCCTCCCACTCACACACCCACAAGTGCAACAACAGGAATATATGGCAATTAAGTAAAGCAGTAAACATAGCACTCAACCTGATAGGAACCGTACGATAAGCAGTGTAACAAGAACAGTACCAAGTAACCCGAAGAACCCAACACAAAGTCACGTCTCACAGTCAAAGTCCACGAAGCGACTGAACCACACTGTCGACCGAAGTGAAACGTCGCCTCCCAACACTACCACCACTGCTCACGCCTGTCCACCCCTACAGTGTTCCGGGGCACTGTAGGGTGAGGCAGTGAGCTAAACTAGGACTAGCTGGACTCAGTGTACCGCCACTGCCAGCTACGTGTGCACACAAGCAGTCTAGACTACTGTCCTACCGTCCGGATTGCCTCCACGCTAGGCCTCAGCGCTTCAGGAGGGCCCTGGGGACCGGCGAACCCCCGTCAAGCCGAAGCTACAGGAACTACCCACAAACCCAACTCTCCCGGGCTGCGTCAGGCCAAAGGGCTAAGGGTACCACTCGTAACCTTGATCAAAGGTCACATCAGGCCCAGTGGCTAAAGGGTAAACCAACTCCCACCAGTACCAGCTCCACAGCAAGAAACGCGCCGGAAGCTGTCACGACAAACAGGGAAACCCCGACCCGCTGAGGCCAAGCAGCAACCCCTCGGATAGCGCACCAGCTACTCCGGCCCGACGGGCTCAAGGTGGTTCTGCTTCCCTCAGCTAAAGGTAAACCACAACATGTACCCCTTCTCCCACCGGTACGGCACAATGCCTCACAGACACCATGACCCTGTCCCCATCGGTCCATGGTGACAAACATAAACCACAGTCATATCGAATCCATATTCGTACAAGCACACACACACACATAACATGATGCCATTCCACACACACAGAAGTCCTCAGTCTCAGTGTACAACGTAAAACATGCTTTAGAACCGCCAACAGTGAAACATATGTTTAAAAACCAGGGTTAAGACAGTTCTGTCTTGAATCGCGTCGACCGAGGTCGACGCCATTCAAGTCCCTTAGACGGGTTCAGTTAAAAGCCAGATTATCCCTTAAAACGCGTCCACCTGTGAAGCCGCCGTTTAAAACGCGTTAGGGTCGCCAGACGCCATTCAACCCAGAAATCCAGTATTGCAGAACCCTTAAACGGGAGCATTTCCTGCCTAAATGGCGTCATGATGGCCCGACGTCCTTCTGAAAGGCGTCGTCCATTCATGACGTCATTTAGCGCCGAACTCCTAATTCAGGAAACCTCGAACAGGGAGGTTTCTGTCCTAAAACGCGTCGTACTGACCCGACGTCTTTCGGAAAGGCGTCGACCAGGTACGACGCCATTTAGCGCCAGAAACCAGGTTTCCTGGTTCAACCCGAGGGTTTCTCCCTTGATCCCAAGCACCCCGAAAAGCCCCAAAACCAAAGGGGGAGGAAGAGAAACCCAACCATCACAAGCATGCTACAGAACCACATTTACAAGCACCGCCATTCCCACAAGGAATCCCCCTAAACATGCTCAATCTAGCCCCAAACACGTCACGTCACGCCAAGAAACATACGAGCAACACATGCAAGGTTCGTCCCCCTACCGGTTCTTGAACTCCTCCAAGCTCCTGCCGCCGACCCGCCGCACCGCAGACCGCCGCCGGTACCCTCGAGGACGCCGCCACTCCGCCGGGACGTCGGCCGCCGTCCGGAGAAGGGAACGCCGCGAAGGAGGTGGTGGAGGTAGAGGTGAGAGGTAAGGAGTCTATGGAGTGGTTGGAAGAGGAAGAAGAGGAAGGGAAGGGGAAGAAGAGCGTCGGAGAGGGCGGAGAGGGCGAGGAGAGAGAGAGTGAAGGTGAGAATGAGGGAAAGAAGGGGAGGCTCGCGGGGTCAATCCGAAACCGACTGAAACGCGTCGATCAAGGCAGACGCCTATCAGTTTGACAGGACGGCCGTACTGACAGCAGTCTGAAACGCGTCACCCTCCACGGACGCCGTTCAGACGACAGGACAGGCCGTGCTGACAACGCTCTGGCGCCGCATCCTGACATCGCAGAGGTCACAGTCTGAATCGCGTCGACCAACATGGACGCCCGTTCAGACGATGTGACCGGGGCCGTACTCTCGCGGCCCGAAACCCGCCCACGTGGCGCACACGTGGCACAACACCCAGCAGACCTAAATGGCGTCCACACAACCTGACGCCTTTTGAAAAGCGTCGAGCAGTGCTGACGCCATTCAGCCAGAAACCTCAAGACCCCTCCAGGGTCCAAACCAGGGGATCCGGCCCGAACCCGACCCGAATACTGAACCTGAAACCTCAGTCCTTACATCTCCCCTTCTTTCTTTTCTAGTTACTGCACTCTCCCCTCTACAACATGTCATAGTTTTCTTTTCTTTACTACAACTCACTCATCCTGTCACCATGGCACCCACGCACATTTCACTGCATGCATCCTAGGACCACCTATCATCCCTTCACCTCCAGAGGTTTCAAACAAAAAACGGGAGGTGGGTGGCCATAACGTATGGTCACTTTTCCTCCCCAAACACCTATCTGGTGCGTCCCCTTTCAATTTTAGTGTTATTTACATATTTGCATGAATAGAGTCTACATATCACAGTTCTAATCGGTTCTCTTTACTTTATTTTGTCTTTTTTTCTCTTAGGGGCTCTTATTACATTTTGCGCATGGACTACTGAGCTCTCCCCCTTCGGCCAGCCGGAGGCAGAGAAGATGAATCCACTATCCTCGCTTCAATTAGACACGATCAATCCACCCATCTTGCGGAGCACACTGACCCCTTATGGTAATGCTCCTGGCAATCACACATTCCAATCCTTAATCCCCTCTAAATCGCCGCAGTGCTAAGATGAATGGAAAAGCCCTTGCCGGAAGGAGACGGCAGCGGTGGGGCACGTTCCGGGCGCCTACACTTAGCATAGGCAGAAGTGAGTTCTTGATAAGGCTTAAGCTTAGGATCATGAGTTCGATATTTAGTTAGCACTTGGCGAAGAATGAACTGGCTATCACCCACAATTCTAAGTTTGGTGTCACCATGGAGATGAGCAGCCTCGAGGCCAGCAAGGAGTGCCTCATATTTAGCTATGTTGTTAGTGACTGGAAAGTCAAGCTGAAAGGCTTGTGGAATGGTGACACCTTCAAGTGATAATAGAACAATGCCAATACCCTTACCATGGGAATTCATAGCTCCGTCAAAATGCAGAGTCCACATGTCATCTTCGATTATGTCTATGGACATCAGTTCCTCATCTAGAAACTCTGATCGGACTGGATCAAAACGATGAAGGGGATGATGAGCGAGATGTTCTGCTATGGCATAGCCTTTGATTGCTTTATGTTGAATGTAAGTGATATCAAATTGAGATAGAAAGCTTTGCCATCGTGCTAATCTATTAGTCAGGATAGATTTCTCAAGGAGAAACTTGATCGGATTCATCTTAGTGATGAGGTGGACTTCATGAGCTAGAAAGTAGTGCTTCAGCTTCTGAACCACCCAGACTAATGCTGCACATGTTTTCTCCATCATTGTGTATCTTTGTTCAATGGGGTTGAGAAGTTTAGAGAGATAGTAGGCTGCCCTCTCTTTTCCTTCTTCATCATTTTGTGCTAAGACAGCCCCCACTGCATCATCCAGGACAGAAATATATAGAATCAAAAGTTTGTCCGGGGATAGTGGTCTCAAGACAGGAGGACTTGCTAAATAATTCTTCAATCCATCAAACGCCTCTTGACATTTATCGTCCCAATCAAACTTGACTCCCGGCTTAGTAATCTCGTAAAACGGCTTACACCTTTGTGAATGCTAGGAGACAAAACAACGAATGAATTGCAACCTTCCAATTAATCCTCTTAACTCTTTCAAATTCTTGGGAGGTGGCATCTCTCTAATAGCCTTTGCCTTATGGGGATCGATCTCAATGCCCTGTTTATTGACAATGAATCTAAGTAATTTCCCTGAGGATACCCCAAATACACTCGGTTTAGATCTCGAAAGTCAATATAGATTCTGACATTCCCATCCTTTTTTATAACCGGGACTATATTGGCCATCCATTGCGGATAGAGGACAACTCTAATAAACTTGGCTTTATGCAGCTTATCGACCTCTTCCTTCATTTTCAAAGCCATTTGTGGGTGGAATCGACTTAACTTTTGTTTAACTGGGCTAACTCCATCCTTCAATGTCAATCGATGTTCTACTAGTGATGAGTCTAATCCCGGCATATCCTCATAACTCCAGGCGAAAGTGTCCTTATAGTCTTTGAGAACTTGGACCACTGCCTCCTCATCTATTTCAGAAAGATTTTTACTGACGAGGACAACCTTAGGTTCGTCTATAGTTCCTAGATTAATCTCTTTGGTAGGCTCTTCTACGGCAGCTGAGGGTTCATCAAATCTTTTTACTCCACTAGTATACACCTCAGTCGCGTCCTCGTCATCTTCCTCATCTTTAGTAATGGGGTCTTTCTCGTGTATTAGTTCATACACCCCATACCTATCATTGACTGACTCATCATTTTTAAAATCTTTTGACATCTGAATAGGATTATCTAATAGCTGAGGGATCATAGAGCAAGAAAGGCATTTGGTAGCTAGATCATGGAGGTATCTATTTGGAATTCTCCTACCCTTAGATTTCCTAGACTTCTTAACTTGATTAACCTGCCTAGAACTAGACTCCCTAGCTTCACTAGACTCCCTATCCTGACCTAATGGGGACGAAGAAGGATAAAAATCATAGGGTACATGAGGAAATACAGGAGAATACTCCCAAGAGGAGGGGCAAAGCAAGTCTACAAGAGAATCTTGCCCGAATGACCCACTCGGTGGGGTACAATCGGACAAGTATGAGGTTTCCTCAACGAGGATCTAGGAGGAAGAAGTTGCCGAATTGGTGTTTTTTTTTTGAGATAAGATGAGTTAATCATGAAACAAGAATGGATATGAATAGGAGGAGAATAAGATGGAGGGAGCGGCATTAAGGCCAAAGGATTGGGGGAATCATACAATAGTATGTCCCAGATTAAATCATAAATTCTCTCCAGATCGAGAGGAGGCTGAGGGATAAAGTCCCGTAGGGACAGAGTAACCATAATGGGCGGAGCCCATGGAATATCTTCAGTGATGACCCGCGACCAAATCGGTGTCAAAAGCAGAGTGCGGAATAGAGTGTGAAGGGTGAGGATGTGAGAGAGATCAGTTCCTCTCCTGAGAAAATCAGTAGTGTAACCAGCTTCATAGGGGTCATCTGGCTCCCCTTCATCTGTTTCCTCGGACATTAGAATTCTTTTGTCAAAAATGGCACTAGGCCCTTCAATCAGCTCGTCTATCAATGGTGGCCACTTCGGCTCTGAGGGATCAAGGAATAATCTATTCAGTGTAATGTACAGATCCCTCAGGTCGAACCACCGGTACCATTCACATTCTAGATCTTGGAATTTTCTCATTTTCATCGGCCGCAGAGCCTCCAATGACTGGTATGTCAGTTCTGAGCAGTGTCTGGCCAAGTCCTTTCCATATATGTCATGCAGGTCGAACTGGGAAGTGATTAGCACTGTGTTATCATTATCATGACTGATTATGGGCCCCTTGACAAAATGTGTATGCAGGGTCCATGTCAAGGGATCTTGGCCCTCTTTACATGGGGTGGACATTGTTTCCCAGGCCTTCTACCCGTCTTCATCTTCTTATTGCTGCATGATGTCATGCCTGACTCTTCTTGGCCCATAGCTGAGGCCATTACAGGATGTCCTTTGGTTGTCTTTAATGGGCGTAGTCCTGCCCTGCAATTGTGTGCCCAAGCCCTTTCCAGGCTAATAGCCACCTTTCATCATAATTTTTCAACTAGGGGTACTCATACACTTCCCCCGTTTCATGGCATCAATTGGATAGGGATCAAGTGTACTAGCTATCAAAGGATCAGCCATATGACGATAAACCTGCAATACCGACAACATAGGTTGTTGGCCAGGTAAAGGGGTTGGCCTGATATTCAAAGAATGAGTGGTAGCAAGAATCAGCATACTCGTGACCTTAATGATGCGTCCCTTGTATGGAAATTTGAGGCATTGATGATTTGTAGAAGGAATTGCCTTAAGGGACTTAATGTAAGGGCGGTTAAGGATACCCTTCAAAGATGGATCGATTTCCAAGATGTGGAAGTCGACCTCGTCATGACAAACAAGGCCTAATTCCACCTTTAAATAAATCATTCATAGAGGGGAACGGGCAGAATTGTTGTAGGCTGTAACAGAAATTGGAGAAGGCAACCATTTCTCCTTGGGTATACTACACAGTTCAAGGGTCTTTGGTGATAGAACGTTAATTGAGGCTCCTGTGTCAACCAAGCATGTATCTACGACCTTCTTGCAGATGTTGACTGTAATGCTTAGAGCCATGCTTCTGGCTACTGGTGATACTAGTTCCGAAGTATGAAATGAAATAGAGGGTTGATCCCCCTGAGGAACTAACAGTGTATTGATCTTCTCCACCGACACGTCTTCGTTGACCATCACTTTCTGCAAGTACTCCATCAGATCTTCCTGATGGGTCTTAGATCTCTTGATCAACTCGAGCACGAAGGTTCGTATCGGTGTCTTGTCTAATTGTTTCAACAGGTCATACTGAGTGCCTGGTGCACTCTCATCATTATGTACTTCCTCTAGCGGCTGTGATGGGCCATCTCTGACCGTGGACTGAGGAAAGACCTTGTTGAAAATTCTCCTGCTCCTAAGTGTATGTTCTTCAATAGTGGAAGGTCCAGTTGACAGTTTGAGCACCGCAGGGTTGGTGGGTGGTTTAGATGATGTGGGGGGTTGGTATGCGGGTGATGGTGTGGGTTCGTTTGGTGAAGGCATGGTGCGGATGAGAGGTTTAGAGGGTTGGATGGTGGAGGGGTAAGTGGTTGGGGCAGGTGAAGTGGGGAATGGCATACAGAGCAATGGTTTGGATGGTTGTATGGTACTGGGATAAGTGGTTGTGGTAGGTGATGTGGGGAATGGTATGCAGAGTAATGGTTTGGATGGCATAAGGGGTGCATAGTAGGCTTGCGGAGTATGGTTTAATGGAGGCGTGGTGGTGGATGGTGTAATTGGTTTAATGGTGATGGGTTGCGGTTTGGGTATACGGAGAATGTGGCGTGGTGGTTGTTCGGCGGTGCTCGGGAGGTGACCTGTTGAGTAAATAGAGGAAGAGTCCTCTACTTTCCATTGTTTCCCTCGGTTAGCCTCAGACTGGCTATTCGTCAAAATGGGGGCAATCTGATTCTGATATTGATGCTCCGATAGTGGGTTTTGTACTATACCCATGTTCGGAGGTGCCGGCTCTCTCTGTTGTTGTTGTTGCTGTTGTTGGGGTTGTTGTTGTTGCTGTTGTTGTTACTGCTGCTGAGGTCTTGTTGCCTTCAAGGCGGATATGTATTTACTCATCTCCTCCCAGTCAATGCCTCCTTGTTCGTTGAGATCATGGATGTAATCTCGGAATTGGAAGCAGGCATCTATCGTGTGCCCAGGCTGTCTATGAAAGAAACAGTTCCTGGAGGCATCGGCATTTTGGGGACAGACTATTTTCTCTCTAGGCAAGACTAAGGCATTGGCTGCTATCAAGGCATTAAAGATATCCAATAGATATTCTGGGAGTGCCGGATATGCTGCCCTTTTCGGGCCTGGAGGATTCCTTGGTTGATTGTAATCGCTGGGAGGAGGTACATTATGATATGCCGGCGGTGCGCGCGGTTGGTACTATTGTTGTGGAGGCTGATACTGCTGATTCGGTGGTTGCCGGTACTGCTGCTGATGTGGCTGCTGGTATTGTTGCTGCTGTGGCTGCTAGTACTGCTGGTTCGGAGGTCTATAACATTGCTGGTTTGGAGGTTTATAACATTGCTAGTTTAGTGGTTGCTGGTTTCTCATGAACTGGGGCTGATTATTGTTCATGGTGCTGACTTGCTCGTGGGAGAGCGTGCCCTCAGTTGTTGGACCCGTGCTTGGAGAGTTTGGCATGGCAGGCTTCTGAGGTGGAGGTCTGCTGGGTCGGTAAGGATCAAAGACGTTGGAGAAGGTAGCATCCTTGAAGGGATTCTGACAATAACGTGCCCTCTCATAGAGTTCTGCCATACTGGTTAGATTGTTCAATGCAAGGACCAGCTTGTATTGGGGGGTGGCATTGGAGACCAACATTTTGACCTGTTCGGATTCGGACATGTGATCCTTAATTTTCTCAGCCATACTCCTCCATATATCAGTGAATGTGGTGAAGTCTTCATCGGACTTTATTTTCTCAGCAACCAGATCAGTTATGGACAGAGACAGTGCGATTCTGTCCTGATATTGTTGGATGAATTTCCTTGATACGATACCATAATGCTCCACCTCAGATGGTTCTAACGAGAAGAACCACTCGAGGGCTAGTCCCTCTAATGATTTTCTGAACAGGAATGCCAATGACCTCTTGTCGTTCTGCCAGAAGGATGATTCGTACATGAATTCCTTCAGGTGGGTGAAGGGGTTACCAATACCATTGTATTTCTTATACACTGGCATTTCCGAAGGTGGTAAGTGAAACACAGGCAGACTTGGAAGATTGATTTCAAGCGCAGTCTTGACTCCCATCATTCTCTAGAAATTGTTGAACTGCTCATCCATGCGTTCCATCTTCGCGAGTAGGGCTTGAGTTGTTGGATCAACATGGGGAGGAGGTGGTGGTGGTACATGATACACCTGCTGCCTGGAATATGCAGGGCAAGGTGGACAATAAGGCTGTGGTCCGGCAGCGCTTCCGCCATGTCTGAGGGCATTTTGGTAAGTTGGCGTTTGCGGTCTGGCCGGTTGCCTTGAAGTAGATAATTGTGGCCCAACTGGCCGAGAAGTTGAAAGCTAAAGGCTTTCTATGGCCTGATGAATAAAGGAAGTTTGCTGGGGAGGAGGTTGAGGAATAACAGGGGGAATTGTGGAACTTGGTTCAGCGGAATGTAAGGGCATTTTTCCCTTCAAGATGGACTGGATCGCCTCGAGCTGTTGATGATTCAGGTGGGTGGCTAGAACTCCTAAGGCAGTAACTAAATCAGAGGGATTGGTGGATGAGGGCTCATTTGGGTCAATGGCTCCCTCGAAGACGGGATTGGACGTTGCATGCACATGCGGAGGAAGATTAATGCCAGAATTGTATTGATCATGAATGACAGGAGGAGGGATATGGGGGTTTCCCTCAGGCTCAGGTAAGTAAGAATGGGGATTACGGGGGGCATTAGCATTTCCCCCGTTCTTATAATGATAATCAGATTCATGAGGGATATTAACATCTCCCTCGTAGTTAACCAGAGCATATGAAGCCATGCTCAAATCTCTACCTGATCGAAGCAACATGATATTAGATTTTTCAACAAA
The DNA here is from genome assembly GCA_030544215.1 of Zantedeschia hybrid cultivar. Lineage (NCBI taxonomy): Eukaryota > Viridiplantae > Streptophyta > Magnoliopsida > Alismatales > Araceae > Zantedeschia > Zantedeschia hybrid cultivar. Next base: position 38,473,234 of record JARZZO010000011.1, on the reverse strand, counting down.
AATTTGCAGGCAAGTTGTGTAGAGATTAGACAAACAAGTGGATGTTTAACGTTGTTTTAGGATTACTTGTTGGATTATTTGGATTCTGTTAACTACAAATTCACTCAATAGGTAGGTTCCTAGTTTCAATTTACTTTCCACTGTTATATTCTAAGGCTCTTTTTCACAACGATATGAAAATCTAATCAGGACTTCAATTGGTACAACCAACCCGATGAACAAGGAGGAATACCTTGATTTTAGGGACTTACGGAGGTCTTTAACATCAACCACTCTAGTCTGATCGAGGGATCGACTCAATCAGAGAGAGGTGAAGATGTCAAGAAATGTGTTCCTATGAGAAAGGGGGGGGGGGTTAGCCCCAGTGCGTATGACCTGTGGTTGGGATGGCCTTTAATGCTTAATACATAATGGGTAATAACAATCAAATCAGAAATCCAAGGACTAGAGAACAAAATAAGGATCTGCCTGAAATGTGTCGCTGTTCCTCGACGCTATTCAAAACAGAGTCTTATTCTGTCGCAGAGCCTTACTGGCAGCAGGCAGCAGAGAAATTTTTGCCTAAAAGGTGTCAGGCATGGACGACGCTGTATGAAACACGTCATTGTATCTAGACGCTTTTCAAGGTGCAGAATCAACAATTAAGAAGGAGTTTTTGGGTCAATTTCCTCTCAAACTAACAGGATAAAGCGGTAAATAATCGGCTCATGTGAATCTTTTTATTTATTTATTTTTTAACAGGATGATTTATCATGTAAACAACTAAAACATTCAATCAATCACACATTCTTCCTATCACAATCACAACTTTTCAATCAATCAAACGGGGAAGACAAGATCTTGCTGTAAGGGTGTGCATATGGTGCACGTGGGAATAACAATTAAACTAAAAACTCACCGATCGGTGAGGGCGTGTCTGAGGGACATAAGTGGTGCACCGTGGGTGTCCGATTGATAAAAGTAAGAACAAAGATTTAAAAGATGGCGAGACCAGGTCCCACTGTGATCGCCAAAAAGCTGTGAGTGCTCAAATCGTGATGTGTGAAATCATGAATCTTTATGTTGATTGTATGATAATAAACCTATTAAAAACTAAGTGTGATTTGACTAAAAAGCTTTAAAAGACAAAAGATGATCGCTTACCTGTTTTAGATGTCGGAGATGTTGAAGTTCTTGATTCTTTCTCCTCAGCCGCCTGAAGAAAAAGAGCCCTTCTAATGCATCTATTCTTACTTAGATTTGATTTTGGGGATCTTCCTTTCTGCTCCAATGATGATCTCCACTTGATTTTCTTGATGTTTGTACCTTGCAAAGAAATAAAGAAAGAGAAAGGAAACTAATAAGAACTTAATAGAGTGTAGAATATATTTTAATTATAACTTTAATCATGCAACTAAACAGAATCACTCACTTGTTTTATGGTCTTTTAAACCCCTTTAGCATGTGGGTTGAAAATTATGTATGTTGTGAGTGTGTGAATAGGAAGTGATGATTATGAATAGAATTATGATGCTAATGATGAAAACAATAGAAAGAAAGAAGTTGAATGGAGTTGGATGGCTTCTAGAAGCCTTGAACTTGAATGGATCTTGAAGAATGAAGAAAAGATGAAACTCTTCTTTCAAGACTCCTAGAAGTAGTTGTGCAGTGCCTCGATCCTTCTTTAACTCCTTCAGCATTTGGACGTCGTCTCTCTCTTGAATTCTTAACCTTTCCTTCTTCATAAGCTTGTGTATTTATAGACTTAAGTTCAAGACTCTCATGCACGTCCGCGGTCACTTATGGATTAACATGAAAGAGTTTGAAGCCAATCCAACCAAGAAACAGATAAACACAGGCTAATTCATCATTATCTGTAATTACCTAAAACGCGTCGCCCAAGAGAGACGTCTTTTACCTTAATTAAGATAAGGATAAACTCGAGAAGAAGAAACATAAATATTTTAGGACACGTAAATGGCATCATGCTGTGCAGACGTCATTTAGTTAATTAATCAATTAATTAAAAATCAAATTAAAAATTGAAATAGGAATAAAATCCTTAATGGCGTCTGCAGATGTCGACGTCTTTTAGGATTTTTCATATTTGATTTAAAATCTGAGTTAAAATCAATTTCAATAATAAACTTAATTGGTGCCTGTCTTGCCCAACATTATTTAGACAATTAATCCAGTAAAATTATAAAAATTAATTAATGATTAAATATCAAACCATTTTGGGGCATTATTATATGATATGAAATTTACTCAAAATGATGTCAAAATTAACGTGTCTACACCCAATCCTTATTAATAGCTGGTCTGAGGCTAATAGGGGGCAACAATGGAAGGTAGATGAATCATCCTCTATTTACTCAACAGGCCATATCCTAAGTACCGCCGAGCAACCACCTCACCGCATTCTATGCACACCCAAGTCAGAAACCATAACCATCACCCCCATACCAACACCCGTCTACCATAAACCCATTCCACCGCCTACCTTCCTTAAACCCATTACTTCCTCCGCTACCATGTATCCACCAAATAACCCTCCGCAACACAATCACGAACCCCTCCTGCCATCCACACCATTGCTCTACATTCCCTTCCCAACATCATCTACACCAATCACCCATCCTAATACCATACAGCCTTCCAAACCACTCATCCACATTCCAACACCTCCACCAAATAACCCGCCATTGTCCACATATAAACCCATTACCCTCTCCAAACCCCTCATTTGATAGATATAAGTGGCCTCTAAGCCAATAATGAGACACCTATTTCAATCTGGTTCAATATTAAATGACATAGATATATTTCATTATGTAGATTGGCGTGTTTATTATTATTGCGCATAATGAAGTCCATGAATATGTGCAACAGTTATCAGATTATGATGAGATCATAATAATGAGACCGGTAACCTATAAACACATATTCTGAATTGTTCCTAGTCGTAGGATGTTTGAAGAGGATATCAAACATCCGGTCAGACTAGTACAGGTTATTCCAGCTCATATGATGAGGGTGATTGATCTCGTTGGTCACATGTGTGGAGACACAATGGTTAACCTGTAGGTGCTCACTGGGAAATGAGTTCACTGAACTGATCCGATATGAATCGCCGAAGGGTAATTTACCTGACTGTCAACCGGCTTGATTCATCATCATAGTAGCGTGGTTGGTCTTTGGACTTGAGACACCAAAGACACCTTGTCGGTGGACTTTTGGGCTTTGACCTTGGCTTACGAATCCCTAGCCACGGGATTTCTAATAGTCAAGGATCGGGTCCAACGGAAGACCTTCGAAGGTGATTGTGTGTTCAATAGAGGATCGTTCACTCTCAGGTAACTAGAGAGAGAATGCTTTAGAATAGATCCGCAGGAGTCTCTGGCCAGAGCAGACTCAGTATCAGAAAAGTTGTTTTCGGATATTGTATAGCGGAGTCTGATTCAAGTAAGTTGACTATCTAGGGTTTGACAGTTGACCATACCCTAGGTTAACTCAAGTGCATTGTGCGAACGAAGGATTATAGCTACGCAGTAACTGTGGACTAAAGGTTCCATGAGTGGGTTGTTGAACCCCATTACCTTCCGGGATCATGCGGTGTTGCTTGGCACCAAACTTGATCGGAAGTCCGATCGAATTTTACATGAGATGTTAATTCGGTTAAGTAATTAATTAATATCTAGATATTAATTAATCACAATAAGTCAATAACTAGTTATTGGACTTAACAGGCTGAAAACCAGACTGGTTAATGGGCCTAGAGGGTCATACGTAAACAGATTCTCAATCGGTGGTACTTAAGAAGGATTTATATTAAGTCGGAGACTTTTGTGAAAAAGTCTCGTCGACTTAATATATATATACGTGCTGTTGAAAAATCTTGGGCCAAGCTCTAGGAGTTCTCAAGGCTGGCCGTCTCCTTTTCTCTCTCCTCCTCCTCTGGGCGCCCCGTTCGAGGCGGCGGAAGACTTCCCGTCTCCGTCGCGCATGATTCCCGAAACTAAAACTAAAACTCAATTATGACTTATTTTCTTTAAGGATTAAATTAAAGATGATGATCTTTAATTAGCATTAACAATTGTTGTTAATATATTATTTGTTGATCTAATTGTTAGATTAATAAATGATGAATTTTTCATTATTTAAATATTAGTCTAAGTGTTAGATTAATATTAAGAGAAAATCAAAATTATTATATATTAACAAGGGTTGTTAAAGTAATGATTGTACCTCAAGAACTATTAACGAGAGTTGTAATGGTATTAGTTAAATGATTATTATTGAGAATTACTTAACAAGAGTTGTTAAGCGATTAATTATATATTAGTGACTTTTCTTAACAATAGGTTGTTAAGAGATAAATTTATATTTGGGGATAGCTTAACATGAGTTGTTAGGATCATTTCAATTAATCTAAGTGTTAAATTAATTAATTTAGAGATGCACTAAATAAATATTTCTTATGAATTGTTGTTGAGAAATTTTATTTAATAAATGAGTTATTAACAAAAAGTTGTTAAGCAATTAAAATTAGAATTATAAATTTCTTTATAAAAGTTATTGAGGGATTTATAAATTTGAGATTAGTTCACATTAATAATTGTTGTTAATGTGATTTAAAATTAATCTAAGTGTTAGATTAATTAATTTTAGATGTTCTATATAATGCATAGAATATTTTAAAATTTTAATTTTAGTCTTCAGTTCGCATGTTGATGTGTTTTAATATTTTAAATTAGATTTAAATGCACGATAGAAAATGAGATTTTCGAAATTCAAATTATCCAATTTTGATTGGTACCCAGGTTTTAAGAAAATCAAAACTATTATTTTTAAAAATTTTAGCCTTCATGTGATGTATTTTATCATGTGTAGATGGTTAAAATTTGTGATGGTCATGGACATACATTTAATTAATTTCATATCATGTGATGGTATGTGATTATGTGGATTGTTGTAGAATGTGATGCAGATTAATTAAATGTTAATTAATGAGGCCTACGTGCCTCCCTTTCTTTTTCTTTCTAATGTAATTCTATCTCCCTCCATTATTGTACTCAGCCATAAAATTTTCTCTTACAATTTATTTGTATTTGAAATTATTCAAAAATTAATATTTTTGTAATTGATCGAGCTGGCCGAGGAGAGGCGAGGATGCTCCACAAATGCAACTAGGAAGGCGACCGGAGGTGAGATCACCAATGTCTGTGTGTTTGCATGTTTTAATTATATAATTATTATATAGTTGTGGTGATTAATTGTATGACTCCAGTTAATCACCGTGTTGTCCATGACCACATAATGAACATGTATGATTGATGCATGTTTTTCTTTTGATTACGAATTAATTGCTATTATCTAGGTATAGTTAAATATATATGCGATATATTTATAAACTATCATCTAGGAAGAGACCAAGATAAAAGTTATCTAAAACCCTCGCTAAAGTCTGAGCCGTAACGTGAGTAGTTCAGAATTTACTGCGTGGTCCTCCATCGTTATAGTCATAGGACTCAAATTACCTTAGACAGGTTTGTTGTGCTACCACAAGGCTTGTCTAATTGTGAGGAAAGACTCTTGCTATGGCATAAGATGCCTTTTGATCGGGGTAGAGAAATCATGTAGCCTTGTTGTGCTACCACAAGGGTTGCATGCAAATCTATACCCGTCTCGTAACGTTGGTAATGCTTAGACCATAATTAATGGTTTGTTGTGCTATCAACAAGACCATTAAATCTCTAGGGACCAAAGCCATGATCAGATGTTGCAAAGAGTTGCAAGTCCCATGAGATGGGTGCTCTTTGATTGTATTACAGTTTGTTGTACTATCTACAAGGCTTACTACAAGTCATTGAGATTCTGATCCATACTAGGAGACCATCGGGGTCTTCCGTTCTGTGTACTTGAGGGTTATACAATCTGTTGAAAAATAGTGGAAAATAATTCAAAATAAAAATCCATAATTAAATTATAAGAACTGTCTATTTAAATCATTTATTTCCTCTATTAACTGAAATGTCGTCTATTAATCCGAGACTTGACATATTAGATGTCAAAGCTTCTCAAATTCAGATTTACAAAAAGACTCTGAAGAATATCTTTAGGACCATATGATAGTTACTATCCTAGTCAGATATCATGAAATCTCTTACTTGGGTGAAACCAAGTAGAAGAGATATTCATAGTATGTCTTTGAGAAAGACTAGAAGTAAGATCTTAAATGGTCGAACCCACACCTGAGATAGATAAAGGCAGGTCAGCTAAAAGAGAGAATAAACAGTTCTCCCACTGCAACCAATATAAGGATATTGGTAAAGACAAATAAGAAAATAAAACTTGTAAGAAGTTTCAGGTATTCTTATTATTTATTTTTGCATGTCTATTGGAGAGTTAGTATCTCCAATATGAGATATTGGAAATGATTATCAGATCTGTAATAGAATGCAGACTTAGACAAGTAAAAGAGAATCGAGAAAATAAAAATGTTGAGTTAGACTTAACAATAGTTCTAGATATACATAAGTTACTGTAAGACAGTAAATCTTTGTATACCACTAGGAGATTAATATGAAACTAAATAATTGTTATTTAGTTTTATTTATTATCAAGAAGTTTAAAAATGAATAACATTGACTGAAAAGGAACAAACGTTGTTCCATATGATTTTAGAAATGAAAAGATTTTAAAACCAGTCAATACACTATAGATTCTTGATGTGACATATCATATGATGAATGTTCACAAGTCTCCTATAAAAATGAACTTAGTGAATCATGATTATCTATGGCATTGTACACTAAGTTGTGCGATAAGTAGAAATTATTGGAGCTTATACATGTTGATGTAAATAACTCAATATTTTCTTAGGGCCAAAGATAATCACTTCTATTGACTTACCTTAATAGTTTTCTCTTAGAAAGATTTTGCCATGTATACTTGCTGTAGTACTAATTGAATACATCTAAGAGATTAAGATATAGAAGATCAAGAAGAAGTGACTAATTGAAAGAGTATCAAATTCTTCGATTTGATCAAAGAAATTAATACTTAAGCATATGATTCACGCAAGTCGTTAAAAGGATAATTGTATCATCTCTCGATAAATCCTCATTGTATATTATAGGAATATGATATAATGACGAATATCACTTTATTGGATATAGTGTTATATTTATAATAAGATTTGCCTAACTCTTATATTCTTATATATATATATATATGAGTATGAACATTAGATGTCCATACTTCACATATGGTTCCAAATAAGTTAGTATATCCATATAGGATACGGAGATGCGATAATTCATATGAGATGTGAATTATAAACTAACATGATTTTAAGGATATTAAAATCAAGTTATGTCCTAATCTTTTGGAAAAGATATGATCCAAAGAAGTTGGATCTAAAAGGATATGGCGTAATGTGAATTTGTGAGATGTCTAAAGAGTTTGGACATCATTTTATTGGTCAGGCGATAATGGAATAATTATCATGTTGAAAGTTGTCTTCTAAGAAGAGGAACATGTCCTCAAAGAAGACAGTGGGAGCTAATAAAACTAGAAGATGTTCTAGACTCATAAATTAACACAAGATTATTAGTTAATCTTCGGATGTTTGGAACCGTTCATAACACACATTAGAGAGCATCATAGATTTTGAGATTCTCTCAATGGCTAGTCTGATATGTTTGACATACCAGAGATAGCAGAATGAGAGGAGCTCAAAGATGTGGATCGTGATCCTAAATCTATGAGGAAGCTCTCTATTATAATTACAACTTTTAAATTGACAAGAAGTTAAGAGTTCTAAATTATAGTCCATAACACCTATTAAGTTCGGAACTTGATAGTATTGCTTGAGGGTATTATACCTCTTAGAAGTAAGTAAATCTTCAGAATGAAGATTAGTACAAATGGACTACTTAAAACTTATATGGTAATGTAAATGAAATAGTTATGGTCAAAGTGTTGACTTAGACGATTTTTCCTCAAAGGCTACCAAAATAAGTTTATTAGAATTTTACTTGCCAATATTGCCTGTCATGATGATGAGATGACAGTTGGATATTAAAAGCATTCCCTCAATGTGATTGAGGAAAATGTGTATATGATACAACTTTAAAGCTTTTAGAATATTTAGGAAGCAAGTTGTGATTTAAAGATTATTTTTGAATCAAACTAAAGCTTCCCAGAGTTGCGATAAGAGTTTTGACTTAATGGTCAAACACTCTTTTGACTTAATGGTAAACACTCGGTGATCATTAAGAATGATCACAGATTGTGTGTGTACAAGGAAGTCAGTGGGAGCACAATCACATTAGTAATGCTTTGTGATAATAACATCTAAGTCATTAAGAATGACATCATGATGTTAATATCAGTAAAAGTATTATTATCCATGTTCTTCTTCATAAAAAGTTTGGATACAACTTCGTGCGTATTGAGAATACGAATCTATTAATATAGATCAATGATGATGTTACCTTAACCTGTATGTCAAAATGTTTGACATAAATATCATAATAAATTTCAATTGTTGAGATATGAAATTTATTTATTTAAGGAAAGGTTCCTTGAAGGATATAGGAAAATCTTGAAAGAAGGAGTGAAACATATCACTAAGTACTTGAGAAATGCTAAGGATGCACTCCTGTATATGGAGAGGATGATTTGAAATAATGAGTCACACTGACTCAAATTTCAAATCAGACATGGGTTTAGCCTTCTAATAAGAAAAGAATGGATTGAAAGGGTTCCAACCTAAAACTCGATATTAAGACGACGACATTAACAAGTGATACTCTTATTGGAACAGTATGGATGAAAGAGTTCATCCTTGAACTAAATATAGTTCTAAAAGGTCTCCGATCTCGTCCTGTTGTTATAGGACAACAGTAGGAGAGATCAATTTTGTGGTCGAGCCATGGTCTCATCAGAAGTTGTAGAACGTTCTGAGGCTCTTTCACAAGTCCAAAGACAAAGAATTAAGAGGAATAAAGTATGTAAATTATTCAATTTATGAATGATTTAGCAGATCCTGGACTAAGCCTTAGTCACAGATTTGATGTGAACATCACTTAGATTTGATGGAGATCAAATGCAAAGGTAATTGGCTTGAGTCCAAGTGGGAGATTGATAGATATAAGTGTCCTCTAAGCCAATCATGAGACACTTATTTCAATCTGGTTTAATATTAAATGTCATAGATATATTTCATTACATAGATTTGCGTGTTTATTATTATTGCACATAATGAAGTCCATGAATATGTGCAACAATCATCAGATTATGATGAAATCATAATAATGAGACCGGTGACCTATAAACACATATTCTGAATTGTTCTTAGTGGTAGGATGTTTGAAGAGGACATCAAACATCCGGTAAGACTAGTACGGATTATTCAAGTTCATATGATGAGGGTGACTGATCTCGTTGGTCACATGTGTGGAGACACAATGGTGAACCTGTAGGTGTTCATTGGGGAATGAGTTCACTGAACTGATCCGATATGAATCGCCGAATGGTAATTTACCTGACTGTCAACCGGCTTGATTCATCGTTACAGTGGCGTGGTTGGTCTTTGGACTTGAGACACCAAAGACACCTTGTCGGTAGACTTATGGGCTTTGACCTTGGCTTACGAATCCCTAGCCACGGGATTTCTAATAGTCAAGGATTGGGTCGAGAGGAGTGTGTTCAATAGAGGATCGTTCGCTCCCAGGTAACTAGAGAGAGAATGCTCTAGAGTAGATCTGCAAGAGTCTCTGGCAAGAGCAGACACAATATCAGAAAAGTTGTTTTCGGATATTGTACAGCGGAGTCTGATTCAAGTGAGTTGACCATCTAGAGTTTGACAGTTGACCATTCCCTAGGTTAACTCGAGAGCATTGTGCGAACGAAGGATTATAGCCACGCGGTAACTATGGACGGATAGGTTCCATGAGTGGGTTGCTGAACCCCATTACCTTCCGGGATCATGCAGTTTTGCTTGGCACCCAACTTGATCGGAAGTCCGACCGAATTTTATATGAGGTGTTAATTCGATTAAGTAATTAATTAATATCTAGATATTAATTAATCACAATAAGTCAATAACTAGTTATTGGACTTATCGGGGTGAAAACTGGACTGGTTAATGGGCCTAGAGGGTCACACACAAACAAATTCTCAATCGGTGGTACTTAAGTGGGATATATATTAAGTCGGGTACTTTTGTAAAAAAGTCGCGCCAACTTTATATATATATATAAATATATATATATATATATATATATATATATATATATATATATATATACGCGTTGTTGAGAAATCCTAGGCCAAGTTCCAAGAGTTCTTAAGGTTGGCCGTCCCCTTCTCTCTCTCCTCCTCCTCTGGGCACCCCGTTCGAGGCGGCGAAAGACTTCCTGTCTCCGTCGCGCGCGATTCCCGAAAGTTGGGAATTCCTTTCTGCGGGTTTTCGGACGACGTTGCGGCGACACTTCTTCAGCGAGAGAGCTGATTTGGACGAGGGATCTATGACGAACCACCGCGGAGAATCGCGTGGATACCGCTGGAGGCCGGACGCTTGTGTGGCTCGTGGGATCGCCTCGACGGAACCGAAACGGTCGCGGATTCGAATCCGCGCAAGGTGATATGATCACAACCTATTTTTTGATTTCCGATTTTGTTTCGAAACGGATCAGCGGGCGGGTATTTTATTGTTGCTTCCACTGCATTCGTCGCAGCCCGCCTGGATCCTAACATCATTAACCCGGCGATACTCAAAATATCACCTTCCAATGATGATCAGCATGCGCTCTGGAGCGGGAGAATTTTCAATAATTCTTTCCTCATTCAACAGTTAGAGACGGGCCATCACAGCTGCCAGAGGAAGTACAAAATGAGGAGAGTGCACCTGGCACTCCATATGATCTGTTGAAGCACCTGGACAGAACACCAGCACACATCTCAGTGCTCTAGTTGATCAAAAGATCCAAAACCCACCAAGAAGCTTTAATGGAGTACCTCAAAAGGGTTATGGTCAATGAGGATGTACCGGTAGAAAAGATAACTGCACTGTTAATTCCACAAGGGGATCGGCCCTCCATTTCATTCAATACATCTGAGCTAGCACTAGCAGCAGTTAGGAGCATGGCACTAAGCATTACAGTCAACATCTGCAAGAAGGCTGTGGATGCATGTCTGGTTGATACAGGGGCTTCCATCAATGTGTTATCACCAAAGACTTTAGAATTCTACGGTATACCCAGAGAGAAGTGGCTGCCTTCTCCCATATTTGTTACTGCTTACAACAATTCTATCCGTTCCTTGTGAGTGCTTAAAATGCTTGTGTGATTATCATGAAAAATCTATGTTGTTTAGTGCAAAATAAACCTATTAAAAACAGAAACTACGTGAAGTGATCGCCAGAAACTTTTGACTTAAAAAGTTCCAAAAGAAAGTATGATCACCTACCTGTTTAAACGCGGAAGATATTGAGCTCTTGATTCCCCTCCTTCAGCCGGCTGAAGAAAGAGAGCCCTTCTCGTTCTTTGTTCTTGTTGTTGACGTTGAAGTTGAAGATCGTCCAGAGATTCTGGTGACTTTGCTTGTTTTCCCCTTTGACTCCGTGCAGCAGAAATAGAGGGAAAAGAAATGAAGAAATTATGATGAGAGCTTAAGCAACAATAGTATCTGTTCTAATCATGATGTTAAACATGCAACTAAACAGCAAACTTACTTGTTGAGTGGCTTTTGAAACCCCTTAATCAAATAGGTTTTGAAAAGAATGAATGTGTTGTGTGTTGCATGGAGTGATAATGAAGAATGTAGATTAATAAAATGAATGCATAAAATAAAAACTTATGCCGATTGGTTGAATTCTTGAATGGATGAAGAATCTTGAAAGGACGCCGACTTCTGGAAATGACAGCGTTTCGGCGTTCCGACGTTGTTACTCCGATCTTCAACTCGCTATTAACGCTCAATAATGACGCTCTCTCTTTTTTTTAATGGGGATCAACCTTTTTAACTCTTCAAGATGCAAGGTATTTATAGGCTTCTTCTGCGTCCGTGATTAACATAGAAAAATCTAGAATTTATCCATCTTAACCGACAGATAAATATTGATTAATTCATCTTTATCTGTAATTATCTAAAACGCGTCTACCATGGTTGACGCCTTTCAGATTAATTAAGATAAGGATAAACATCCGAGAAAACTTATCTTTATCTTTATTAGATAAAACGCGTCTACATGTATAGACGTCTTTTACACTAATTAAGATAAGGATAAACATCCGGAAGAGAAGTAGAAATAACTTAGAAAATCTAAAACGCGTCAACACTCACAGACGCCTTTTAGCTAATTAATCAATTGATTAAAATTCAAATTTAAACGCTAAAATAAGAATAAACTCTAAATGGTGTCCACACAAGTTGACGTCTTTTAGAATTCTTCATATTTTAACTGAAATTTGAGCTAGAATCAATTCAATTGATTAACTTAAATATGTCTGTTAAACCCGACACTTAAAAAGATCAATAAAAATTAACCAATGGTTAAATATCAGACTATTCTAAGACATTATTATATGATATGAAATTTACTCAAAATGATGTCAAAATTAGCGTGTCTACAGCTACCTCACCTTGGCATCGTCTTTGTAAGGGAGTGAAATGGAATGGAATGTACTGAAAAGGTGATGCCAAGGTGTGATGAGACACGCTCTTAACATCACATGATTGGAATTTTTCTCAAAATCATCAATGAAGATAGTTCAAAGAAATCAATGGAATTAATCCTGTCTGGATGAGGTAGACAAGGAAATAAAATAAAGTCGATCAACCTCCTCGGAATGGGAAGTACCCCATGTCGTAGACACTATAGGTTTCATCATGGGGAGCGTTTGCCAGCCAATGTGGACGTGCTGCAGCCATGATGGATCTTAAAAAGAAAACAAGAATTATTGGGTAAAGAATCCAAAAAAGGATAGAATTCCAAGGATATCTTCAAGCGAACCTCAAAGATAATCAAGATACTCAATTCAGAATAGAATATTTCATATCATGTTTAAATTATTTTGATTTAATGGTCTGAAACTTAATCAATAATTAATTCTTATCACAATGATTTTAAAGTCCTACATGATGCATGCTGGGCTAAAAGAAAATATAAAGTCAAATGAAATATAAATTAATCAAGGATAATATTATTAAATTGTCATTAATGAGTCAAGATACCAATTCTTGTAATCCAGTGCTAAGCCGAAGCTCGTTTATCCGCGCACCGTTTCACAAAAGTAGAACCATTGTCCTCACTAATTAACAATCCAACGGCCTATCCGTGCGATTAAGAATCCTCTAGAATTATCACTGTTTTTGTTAAAGGGGAACTCAAATTCCAGTTTCATCAAAACTACAAGGTCTTTGACATACTCTAATAAATACTTATCATATAGTAATGATGATGCAAAATAATTATATGAAAGAGTAAAAGGGTAGAAATAACCGTCTTTTTAGCCACGGTCAGGACTTCTTGACTCCCACAATGAGATCTTCTTGATATTTCCTCAGGTTTTCTTTGAATTTCCTGCAATCGAAATCATTAATAATTCCAAACCAATGTTTAAGCATCAAAAATCACAGAATTTCGGATAAATCACAGAAAGGCTGAAACGCGTCGTGTCGAGCAGACGCCATTCAATCTTGAAACGCGGCGGTTTTCCTCGACGCCTTTTACTCACAGAAACAGGTTTCTGGCTATGCTCTATTCGGATTCCAACTCTACCAATGTACATCCCTTTTCCAATTCGGAAAAGTCTCCCTAGGATCGCAATTCCTTCTATATAAACACCCTTAGGTTGTTCCCAAGCAATCCTACCATAATCCAGAGATCCAAAGTTGAGTTTTCTTCCAAAGTTTCAAGGTTTCTTCAAGGTTTCCAAGGTTTCCAAATTTCAAGAAGGAAGAACTCCGAAAAAGAGGATGGATTCTTCAAACAAGAAGATGAAGATGTCTCTAGAGAAGTTTTCTGACGTGGAAAATCACCTCAACGGAAGGAATCCCAATCTTCAAGTAAGTTCAATCAACTTCCCTTTAATTCTTCTTCATGTTCTTCATCATATTCTTCAATTTTCCCTTTTTGTTTTCAGAATTATCCCATATTTCCTGGCCCAAGGAAGTTCACCTCTCTCCCTTGGATTCGTAAACTTGCAAAAAGTGTTAAACTTTGCATGAAAGTTTTCATATCCAAGTGGAATCTTCAAGGACTAGTGGTGCTTGCCAAAAATTACAAAAGCTCGAACGTAGATTGGGCGGCTATGGGTGCCTTGATCGAATGGTGGCATCCCCAAACTCACACGTTTTTCTTCCAAGACTTCAAGTGGACAATCCTTTTGGAGGAGGCGGAGCTTCTTCTAGGTCTCTCAAAGACCAAAGATAACAAAGATAAGATAGCTTTGACAAGAGAAAGAATCACCGGTCAACAATTGTTGACATCAATTATGAAGGATCCTTCAGAGGCTAAAGGATGCCTTACCAAGAAGGGGATCAATCTTGCAAAGCTCGCTGAGTGGACTCTATATGAAATTGATGATCTAAGGGAGGATGAAGCGGAGGATGTAACGAAAGCTTTAGTTACATGCCTTGCCGGTGCCTTGTTCTTTCCTGCGCAGGATAATATCTTGGAAGATGATCAGGTCAATGCCATATGCGCAATTTTCGAAGGTAAATCCATTAGCACTGCACTCTTGGCATATCTTTACAGCGGGCTTTCTGCGGCAACTGTGGGCCGTCCTCCTTATGGGTGCATGTTACTCTTTGCCTTATGGGTTGAACTTCACTTCAAGTTTGAGTACAGCAAGAAAAGGTCTCTGAATCCATCTCAAATCTTCTTGAATAGCCCAATTCATTGCATTGCTAACATTGTAAAATTCAATGAGCACATGGTTAACAAGGTTCCAAAGCTCAAGACCCGGGCCGACTGGAGAGAGTATTTGAAGCTTATGACGTCCGACATATTTGACTCATCTCCGCTCGCTCTTGTTGGAAAGCCTATTTGGGTGCGCTGTGTGATAGATATAGGTGTCCTCTAAGCCAATCATAAGGCACCTATTTCAATCTGGTTCACTAATAAATGGCATTAAATTCATTATGTAGATTGGCATATTTGTATTTACGCATAATGAAGTCCATGAATATGTGCAATAGTCGTCAGATTATGATGAGATCATAATAATGAGACTGATGACTTATAAACACATATTCTCAATTGTTCCTAGTCGTAGGATGTTTGAGAAGGATATCAAACATCCGGTTAGACTAGTACAGGTTATTCCAGCTCATATGATGAGGGTGACTGATCTCGTTAGTTACTAGTGTGGAGACACAATGGTAAACCTGTAGGTGCTCATTAGAGAATGAGTTCACTGAACTGATCCGACATGAATCGCCGAATGGTAATTTACCTGACTGTCAATCGGCTTGATTCATCGTCACAGTAGCGTGGTTGATCCTTGGACTTGAGACACCAAAGACACCTTGTCGGTGGACTTATGGACTTTGACCTTGACCTACGAATCCCTATCCACGGGATCTCAAATAGTCAAGGATCGGGTGCAGCGGAAGACCTTCGAAGGTGATTGTGTGTTCAATAAAGGATCGTTCGCTCTCAGGTAACTGGAGAGAGAATGCTCTAGAGTAGATCCGCAGGAGTCTCTGGCCAGAGCAGAAACAATATCAGAAAAGTGGTTTTCGGATATTGTACAGCGGAGTCTGATTCAAGTGAGTTAACAATCTAGGGTTTGACAGTTGACCATACCCTAAGTTAACTCGAGAGCATTGTACGAACGAAGGATTATAGCCACGTGGTAACTGTGGACAGACAGGTTCCATGAGTGGGTTGCTGGACCCCATTACCTTCCGGGATCATGCGGTGTTGCTTGGCACCCAACTTGATCAGAAGTCCGACCAAATTTACATGCGATGTCAATTCGGTTAAGTAATTAGTTAATATATAGATATTAATTAATTACAATAAGTCAATAACTAGTTATTGGAGTTAACGGGCTGAAAACCGGACTGGTAAATGGGCCTAGAGGGTCACACGCAATAAGATTCTCAGTCGGTGGTACATAAGTGGGATTTATATTAACTCGGGGACTTTTGTGAAAAGTCGCGCCGACTTAATATATATGCACGCTGTTGAGAAACCCTGGGCAAAGTTCAAGGATTTCCCTTGCTGGCCGTCATCCCTCCTTTCTCTCTCCTCCTCTGGGCGTCCCGTTCGGCACGCCAGAACAGCTTCCGTCTCCGCCGCGTGTGATTTCCGAAAGTCGGGAATTCCCGTCGGCGGGATTTCCGCAATCGTTGTGGCGACGGATCTTCAGCGAGCGAGCTGAAACGGACGAGGGATCGAGGACGAACCACCGTGGAGGATCGCGTGGATACCGCTGGAGGCCGGACGCTTGTGCGGCTTGCGACATCGCCTCGACGGAACCGAAACGGAAGCGGATTCGAATCCGCGCACGGTAATTAGATTCCAACCCGGTTTTTCGGTTTGAGTTTTTCGTTCCGAATCGGATCAGCGGGCATAGGGCGGGTTTAATTTTTGTTCTTCGTTTCCGCTGCGTTCTTCGCGTCCCGCCCGGATCCCAACAATGGTATCAGAGCCAGGTTCCGCTCTGATCCGCTTCGGAACGATAAAATTATTATTCTAAATTATTTCATGTATAAATTCATTTTTCCTCATAGATATTGTTCATGGGATGAACTTAGAATTTCGAATTTAATTTTTCTGTGCGAAAAACGAAATTTTTTGAGGGTTTCATCGCGTTCTTCATGGTGATAAAGAACCGGATTTGTGGGCTTCAAAAGGGGATTAATGATGGTTGGACCATCTCTGTGGGTTTGCTGGTATGACCAGCTACCCCTCACCATCCCCGGAAAATTTCCATGGCGGCCGGTGGAGCTTTTCTTCCCATAATTTTCAAGAGTTGAAAGGGATTGTAGAAAAAGCTGAAATCTGCGAAACTGCACAAATCTTCAACTTTGGAGGGTCACCGGCGGCGAAAGAGTTGCCGGCCGGGCACCCCCGGCGGGGTAAATGGAAGTGGTGACATCCCTCTTCAAATTCCGGCCACCCTCGCGGCCGGCGGCGGCGGCGGCGGCGCCCAAAACAGGCCTCAAACAGGCTGAAAAACCCTAAAAACAGACCTGGTCGAACCTGCTGCAGCTAGGCCTGAACCGGCCGGCCCCGAGCCGGTTCGGCCGGCCGGCCTGGGCCTGGCCCGGGCGCGCCAGGCGCCTGACCTGGCTCGGCCAGGTCGCCCGAGCCAGGGCTCTGCCTGGCTCGAGCCAGACCGGACCAGCGGCTGGGCCTGGCCTCCCCAGCCCACCTGGCTGAGCCCAGGGCCATCTGGCCCGAGCCAGGTGCCCCCTGGCTCGAGCCAGACAAGCCAGGTTCGGCCCGGGCTGCATTGGCTCGAGCCAAGGGGGCCCATTAAGCCCTGATTGGGCCTAATTAAGTCAATTTTGGCCCAATTAACCCCAAAAAACCCTTATTTAATTAAAAACCCCATCCTATTTAACTTGAAATTGAAATTAATAATGTTTAAAATTGTTTTAAATATTAAATTAGTTATTTTAAGTTAAAAGGGACTTATAATTAAGATGTGATCTTAATTAATTAACAATTGTTGTTAAATCATTTTAATTAAATAATTAAAAATTAATTTTGAGATATGATCTTAATATTTTAATTAACAAGAGTTGTTAATTACTTTTAATTGTTTAATAGAGGAGTTAAATAAGATATGATCTTAAGTGATAATTAACAAATGTTGTTATTTACATAAAATGGGATCTTAATTAATTATTAACAATTGTTGTTATTAATGATTAAGATAAAATTAAAAAATGTTGTTAATTTATATTTAAGATGGGATCTTAAAATTAATTAACAAACGTTGTTAATTATTTAAGGGATTAGATCATTGTCATGGTTTTAAAATTAATTGACAAATGTTGTTAACTTTATTTTAATTAACCAATTAGATAATTCTTTAGCAATTGTTGTTAGAGAATTATTTTAATAATTTGGAGACACTTAATAATAGTTGTTAAGTGATGAATTAACTTTTTATAAATGTTATAATTAAGTTAATTAATTCTTGAGTAATGAATCTTAATAAAAGTTATTAAGTATTAATTAAGTCTTAATAATAGTTATTAAGATGATTAATTAGTTTACTCTTGAATCTCTTAATTATTGGTTTTAATGATCTAATCTACTTGGAATTAATCTTTTAATAAATGTTATTAAGAGATTATTTAAGTCTAATTGTTAGACTATTTTAATTAGAATTGTTCTAATTATTATTTCTTAATAATTGTTATTGAGAAATATTTTTTTAATTAAGGGGTTTTAACAAGGAGTTGTTAAGTGGTTAATAATTTGAGTTGGAAATTCTTTTATAAATGTTATTTAGGAATTTCTAATTCTTTCTAAATGTTAGATTGTTTTACATTAATAATTGTTATTAATGTGAATTAATATTAATCTAAGTGTTAGATTAATTAATTTAGAATTGTTCTAAATACTGCATGGAATATTTTAGAATTTTAATTTTAACTTTGTGTGCATATGTTGATGTGTTTAATGCTTTAAATTAGATTTATTGCATGTTAGAAAATAAGATTTTCGAAAATTCAAATTATCCAATTTTGATTGGTACCCAGGTTTTGAGAAAGCCAAAATTATTATATTTTCAAAATTTTAGCCTTCATGTGATTTGCTTTATCATGTGTAGATGGTTAAAATTTGTGGTGGTCATGGACATACACTTAGTTAAATTTCATATCATGTGATGGTGTGTGATATTGTGGATTGTTATGAAATGTGAATGTTTATTAATTAAGTGTTAATTAATGAGGCTTGTGAGCCTCCCTCTCTCCATTCCATTGTAATTCTATCTCCCTCTGTTATTGTACTCGGCCATAAGGCTTTCTCTTACAATTTATTTGTATTTGAAATTGTTTCAAAATAAATATTATTTGTATTTGATCACGCCGACCGAAGAGAGACGAGGATGATCCACAAATGCAACCAGGAAGGCGACAGGAGATGAGATCACCAGTGGCTATGTGTTTGCATGTTTGGCGATTAATTGTTTGGCTCCAGTTAATCACCGTGCTGTCCATGACCACATAATGAACATGTATGAATGATGCATGCTTTTAGTTATTGATTATGAATCGATTGCTAATATCTAGGTATAGTTAAATATATTCGATATATTTATAATCTATCACCTAGGATGAAACCAACTTAATATAAACAAAACCTTCAACATAAAGTCTAAGCCGGAGCGCGAGTCATTGAGAATGTACCGCGTGGCTCTCCATCAATATAGTTCTTAGAACTTGATTCAGTGATGACAGATACTACGTGTTTACCCGAGATCTGCCACCATCTGATGAAAGGACTATTAACTATGGCATTATGATGCCTTGAGATTGGAATAGAGGAACGGTGTAGCTATCCTCGCGTTTACCCGGGAGCTGCATTCTTACTCTACTCTGTCGCGTATTGATGGTAAAGCTTAGACCAGGTATAATGGTCTACTGTGTTTACCCGGGACCATTAAAGACCTGGGGGCCGAAATAAGATCGGATATTGCAAGGAGTTGCAATTACCATGAGATGGTTGCTCTAAGATAATAGTATGATACTATGTGTTTACCCGAGGTCATACTGTGATTCTTGGAGATTCTGATCCTCACTAGAAGACCGTCGGAGTCTTCCGTTCTGTATACCTGAAGGTTATACAGTCCGTCGCAAAATAGTGGGAAATAATTCAAGACAAAAGACCATAATTGAATTATCAGAACTATCTGCTTAAATCGCGTTATTTCGTTCGATCAGTAATATGTCGTCTATTCGAGATTTTGGCATGTTGGATGCCGATACTTCTCATACTCAGACTGACTAGAAAAACTCTGAAGAATGTCTTCAGGACCAAGTGAAAGTCACTATCCTAATCAGATATCGTGAATCCTCTTACTTGGATAGACCAAGGTGAAGAGGTGCTCATAGTATGCCTTATTGAAAGGCAATGATTATCATGAAATCTCTTATTTGGATAGACCAAGATGAAGAGATATTTATGATGTACCTTTGAGAAAGGCAAGTGGTAAGACTTTAAACGGTCAAACCTACACCTGAAAGGGTAAAGAAAAGTCAGCTGAGATAGAGAAGTAGCAATTCTCCCACTGCAACCAATATAAGGATACTGGTAAAGGCAAAAAGAATATGGAACTTGAAAGAAGTTTCATGTATTCTTATTATCGACTTTTGCATGTCTATTGGAGAGTTAGCGTATCCAATATGAGATATTGGAAATGATTCTCATAGCTGCGATAGTGTGCAGACTTAGATAAGTAAAAGGAAATCGAGAAAATATAAGTGTTGAGTTAGACTCAACTATTGTTCATGATATTCATAGATTACTGTTAGACAGTAAATCTTTGTATATCTATAGGAGTCAAATATGAAACTAAATAATTGTTATTTAGTTACATAAGAAATCAAGAATAATATTGATTGAGAAAGAATAATAGTTGTTTGAATCAGTCAATGTACTACATATTCTTGAAGTGACATTTCATGAATGTTCACAAGTCTCCTATAGAAATGAACTGTGTGAATCTTGATTATCTATGGTATTGTACATAGGGTTGTACAATAAGGAATTGTTGATGCTGATACATATTGATGTAAACAGCTCAAAGGCCAAAGATAATCACTACTATTGACTTATCTTATAATTCACTCTTGGAATGATTCGACTGCATGTACCTACTGAAATACAAGACGAATATATCTGAGAGATTAAGGTATAAGATCAATATGAAGTATTAGAATTTTTGATTTGATCAAAGAAACTAATACTTAGGTATATGATTCACATAAATCATTAAGAAGATAATTGTATCCTCGCTCGATTGATCCTCATTGTGCATCATAGCAATATGATAGAATGGGGAATTGCACCTTATTAAGATATAGTGCAATACATAATAAGATTTTTCTAATTCTTGTCCTTTTGAGCATGAGTATGAACATTAGATGTCTATACTTTAAAGATGGTTCCAAGTAAGTCAGTGTGTCTATATAAGATATGGAAACCAAATAATTCATATGAGGTGTGAGTTATGAACAAACCTGATTTAAAAGTCAGGTATTACCGTGATGTGAATTTGTGAATGTCTAAAGAGTTTGGACATTACAGTTATTGGCCAGACGATGATGAATTAATTGTCGTCCTGAAAGCTGTCTTCTGTGAAGAGGAACATGTCCTCAAAGAAGACAGTGGGAGCTGATAAAACTAGAAGATGTTCTAGATTCACAAGCTAACATAAAATTATTAGATAATCTTTAGTTGTTTGGAACCACTCATGACACACGTCAGAGAGCTTTATAGATTTTTGAGATTCTCTCAGTGACTAAAAGGATATGTTTGACATATCTGATTTAGCAAGGTGAGAGGAGCTCAAAATAGATTATGATCTAAAATCTATAATAATGATGCTCTCTGTCATTACAACTTTGAGATTGATAAGTTTATTAGAATTCTACTTGTCAATACTGCCTATCATGAGATGATGACAGTTGGATATTAAAAGCGTCCACTCAATGTGATTGAGGTAAAGATGTATATGATACACCTTTAAAGCTTTTAGAATGTCCAGGAAGCAAGTTATGATTTCAAAGATCATTTTGAATCAAACTGAAGCTTCCTAAGTTGTAATAAAAGTTTTGACTTAAATGGTCAAATATTATGTGATCGTTAAGAATGATCACGGATTGTGTGTGTTCAGAAAGGACAGTGGGAGTACAGTCGCTTTAGTAATGCTTTATGATAATAACATCAAAGTCATTGAGAATGACTTAATGATGTTACTATTAGTGAAAGTATTGTTAAGCATGTTTTCCTCCATAATGGATTTAGTTATAATATCCCACGTATTGGAAATACGAATCTATTAAGATAGATTGGTGGGGATATTATATTAACCTGTATGTCAAGACGTTTGACATAAATTTCATAACAAGTCTCAATTGTTGAGATATGGAATTTATTCCTTTAAAGAAAGGGTTCCTTAAAGGATACATGAGTGAAATGCATCATTAAGCACTTGAGAAGTGCTAAGGATGCATTCACGTATATGGAGAGGATGATTTGAAACTATGAGCTCACACTGACTCAAATTTCAAGTCAAATAATGAATTCAACCTTCTAGTAGAAAGGAATGGATCGGAAGAGTTCCAATCCAGAACTCGATGTTAAGGTGACGACAAAAACAAGTGATACTGTTATTGGAACAGTAAGGATGAAAAGGTTCATCCCTGAACTAAATGTAGTTCTAAAAGGTCTCTGATACCATCCCATCGTTGTAGGACAACAGTGGGAGCAATGAATTGTGTGATCGAGCCATAGTCTCTTCAGACGTTGCAGAACATTCTGAGGCTCTTTCACAGGTTCAGAGACAAAGGATAAATAGGGAATAACATAATGAAAAATATTCCATTTAGCAGATCCCTGACCAAGTCTTAGTCACAGACTTTCTATGAGCGTCACCTAGATTTGATGGAGATCAAATGCGAAAGTGATTGGCTTGAGTCCAAGTGGGAGATTGATAGATATAGGTGTCCTCTAAGCTAATCATAAGGCACCTATTTCAATCTGGTTCACTAATAAATGGCATTAAATTCATTATGTAGATTGGCATATTTGTATTTACGTATAATGAAGTCCATGAATATGTGCAATAGTCGTCAGATTATGATGAGGTCATAATAATGAGACTGATGACTTATAAACACATATTCTCAATTGTTCCTAGTCGTAGGATGTTTGAGAAGGACATCAAACATCCGGTTAGACTAGTACAGGTTATTCCAACTCATATGATGAGGGTGACTGATCTCGTTAGTTACTAGTGTGGAGAGACAATGGTAAACCTGTAGGTGCTCATTAGAGAATGAGTTCACTGAACTGATCCGACATGAATCGCCGAATGGTAATTTACCTGACTGTCAATCGGCTTGATTCATCGTCACAGTAGCGTGGTTGATCCTTGGACTTGAGACACCAAAGACACCTTGTCGGTGGACTTATGGACTTTGACCTTGACATACGAATCCCTATCCACGGGATCTCAAATAGTCAAGGATCGGGTGCAGCGGAAGACCTTCGAAGGTGATTGTGTGTTCAATAAAGGATCGTTCGCTCTCAGGTAACTGGAGAGAGAATGCTCTAGAGTATATCCGCAGGAGTCTCTGGCCAGAGCAGAAACAATATCAGAAAAGTGGTTTTCGGATATTGTACAGCGGAGTCTGATTCAAGTGAGTTAACAATCTAGGGTTTGACAGTTGACCATACCCTAGGTTAACTCGAGAGCATTGTACGAACGAAGGATTATAGCCACGTGGTAACTGTGGACAGACAGGTTCCATGAGTGGGTTGCTGGACCCCATTACCTTCCGGGATCATACGGTGTTGCTTGGCACCCAACTTGATCAGAAGTCCGACCAAATTTACATGCGATGTCAATTCGGTTAAGTAATTAGTTAATATATAGATATTAATTAATTACAATAAGTCAATAACTAGTTATTGGAGTTAACGGGCTGAAAATCGGACTGGTAAATGGGCCTAGAGGGTCACACGCAATAAGATTCTCAGTCGGTGGTACATAAGTGGGATTTATATTAACTCGGGGACTTTTGTGAAAAGTCGCGCCGACTTAATATATATGCACGCTGTTGAGAAACCCTGGGCAAAGCTCAAGGATTTCCCTTGCTGGCCGTCATCCCTCCTTTCTCTCTCCTCCTCTGGGCGTCCCGTTCGGCACGCCAGAACAGCTTCCGTCTCCGCCGCGTGTGATTTCCGAAAGTCGGGAATTCCCGTCGGCGGGATTTCCGCAATCGTTGTGGCGACGGATCTTCAGCGAGCGAGCTGAAACGGACGAGGGATCGAGGACGAACCACCGCGGAGGATCGCGTGGATACCGCTGGAGGCCGGACGCTTGTGCCGCTTGCGACATCGCCTCGACGGAACCGAAACGGAAGCGGATTCGAATCCGCGCACGGTACTTAGATTCCAACCCGGTTTTTCGGTTTGAGTTTTTCGTTCCGAATCGGATCAGCGGGCATAGGGCGGGTTTAATTTTTGTTCTTCGTTTCCGCTGCGTTCTTCGCGTCCAGCCCGGATCCCAACACTGTGCAGCAGGAGCAGATCTCAAGTTGATTGGAGCCACCGAGTTCGTGTTATACAATCCTCACCGGTGCCTTACTCAACTTAGCTTGGGCCGTCGTGAATTCCCTAAGTTCTCTTTCACACCCCCAATCAAGAAACGTGACTTGGAATCCGACGAAGATTATGAAGCCATACAAATCATCACTACTTTGTGGAACCTTCGCTTTAGTTACCGTGTAAAATCCTCCAAAGATAGAGATAGAGGACTAAAATTTCCTTACCTTAAAAGTCTTCATGAAATTCTTCCTTAAACCTCTCTCTCTTTTCTTTCTTTTTGATGTAATAAAGAATTTTATTGAATAAAGAGCTATTTTTCATACCTTGAAACCTTTCCTCAACTTTCTGTGATGTGCCCATGATTTTTCCTCTAGTAAAAATTAGATTTTTCCTAAAAATTCAACAGTTCGGGTTATGTAAAATGTAAAACGCGTCCACTCAGAAAGACGCCTTTAAACCATAATTCTTTTTCCAGAAATTCAATTTAATTCTCAAAAACCTGATTAAACTTTAAATTGCGTCTTACCATGTTGACGCCTTTCAACTCTCTCTCCTACTTTTTCCAGGATTCTGCCATTAATTCCGTGATTAATCCCCTGAAACGCGTCTACAAGACCAGACGCCTTTAACCATCATCCTCTGTACGGCTCTGACCAGAATTGGCGGTAATCTAAAACGCGTCATGACCTGTGGACGTCTTTCACACTTTTCAAATAGCTGTCCTTGCCGCCTCAACTTATGCGCCCTAAAACGCGTCTGTCTGAGTCGACGCCTTTTACCTTTTCGTTTACAGACCCGTGAAGGCCCCCCTTCCTTCCTCACTTTTCTCCTAACTTCTCTCTCTCTCCTCACCGGCGGCGATTTCGAACTCCGGCGATCTCCTTCCCTTTTTCCTCAAAACTCTTCATTCTCGAGCTATTGAACACGGTGAGGGCTCAAGGAAGACTAAGACCCTAGCCAAGAGGCGGCGAAGGCATGAAGAGGAAGCTCCCGAGGAAGTTCCGGTGGCGTTAGCCGAAGCCGCGGCGTTTTTGGAGGAAGAAATCCCTCCACCGGCGCCCGTGGCAATGGAAGAGGAAGAGGAGGGAGATCTCCACACGGTAAGCTCTCTGTGGGATGAATGGGGTGAGAAAAGGGAGGAAAAAACGGGGTTCTTCAAGAACTCGGAATCGGGCCTTGAAAGGCGTCCAGACCAGGTGACGCCATTCAAAAGGCGTCGCCCTGGGCTGACGTCTTTCAAGGTAAATTCCGAATTTTTAATTAGGTAGAAAATAATTTTGAATTGCGTCAGGGCGTGTGGACGTGTTTTGAAAAACGTCTGTATGTGCTGACGCCTTTCAAAACAGAAGTGATTTTCCTGTTTTTATTCATTATTGACCCCTATTTTTATGTTTTTATTTGCAGGGAGTGATGAAGGTCAGAATCTCATGGGACCTAGTGATAGGTGCCTATAGGGGTCTCCCGGATTTCCAGAAGGCGCGCCTGCGCCGGATGGGGTTTGGCGAGGTATTAGATATCGAGCCATTTTGGCTCGACTTGGTCCTCCTGCAGGCGCTGCGGGAGAGGTGGCATGCGGAAAGCCGTGCTTTCCTAATGCCGTGGGGACATATGGTTCCCACCCTAGAGGATGTGGCCAGGATCACTGGCCTCAGGGTAGAGGGCCGACCTGTGAGTGGGGTTACTTACCCCAACTATCAGGGATTAGCAGAGGTTCTATTAGGGATAGAGGTGTCCAGCCTAGGCAGAGAGTCTAGGATGGTTCTTAGGGTGGAGGTAGAGGCTGCCTTAGGATTAGATGAGCCCCGGCGTCGGTCTGACGAGACCCGGGAGGAGTTTAGGGATAGGCTAGCAGAGTCATCCTCCCTTGTATACTGTAGTGACCCTAGTCAGGGGGAGGAGGTAGATAGACAGCTTAGAGTCTTTCTAGTTTTCTTCTTCGGTCGGTTGCTCTTCGGTATGAAGGGCGACCACATTCACTGTAGATTCCTTTACTTATTAGATGACTTAGATAGCTTAGGGGAGTACGCCTGGGGTGCGGCCCTTCTGGCCCACCTCTTCGCCGATTTGTCTGCGGTCACGCCGGACCGTAAGACTACTGTCAGCGGCTTCTCGCCGTTTCTTCAGGTATTAAGTTATTTATTATTTGTTTATGGTATGCAATATGATATGATGCTTTTTCCTAACTTATATGTTCATGAATGCAGGTGTGGAGCTACCATTACTTCCCGCTCGGGAGAGTGCGGATTGTGAGGCCCAGCGCCGTCTCGTTGGCCTGCCGTTGGCAGCCGATCGTGGACACGGCTCCTCAGCACCACCAGCTGACGGCCCTCCGCCGTCAGTTCCTGGATTACCCCGAGCGATTGGTGAGTCTTTAACTTGTTTAATTAAATGCGATCTTTTATTCATTAAATGCAAATTATTTATGAATGCATCTAATCTATGTGCAGGTAATCTGGCGCCCGAACCTTGGTATGGGCGAGGAGGGTCAGCCGTGGGTGACGGCTGGTAGGAGGAGGTTCGGCAGGCAGATGTGGCTGCACTGCATGAACGAGATCGAGCCCCTCCGCCTCCGGCTCGTGATGAGGACCCTGGGCCTCCATCAAGAATGGATCGACGAGGAGGTCTCGGAGGACGTCGGGAGGAGCATGAGGGGCAAGCAAGCCCTCACAGATTGGCGTGCCAAGTTCCCGAAGCAGTACGAGGACTGGCACCGCCGAGGCGTACGGGTGGAGTCCCGTGAGGAGAGTAGCGAGGGCTACCTCCAGCAATACCGGGCCCACTACGCCGATCAACTTCGGCTCCTCCGACCACTCGATGTAAGTATGCATTTATGTGTCTTTAATTTTATTATTATCTTGATTTATATTTGTGAATGAATGTATGTATGTGTGATATGCAGGATGCACGTGACGCGGTCATCATCGACCTCCGGGCCCGCCTACATGATGCGGAGGCCCAGCTAGAACAAGTCCAGAAGGAATTGTTCGATCTGGTATGTATGTATGAATATGAGTGCATGTTTTAATTAATTAATTGTTTTAGCGATTAATCACTGACAGTTGTCTTTCGGTGCAGCGAGCCGTCTACACCCAGGCGGCTCCCCCTACCTACGGAGCGTCATCATCCTCTTCCTCCGCCCATGATGCTGCCCTGGCTGATCTTCAGGGTCAGCTCGCCTCTGCCATCCATCGAGCTTCTCTTGCAGAGGAGGATCGCGCTGCTCGGGTAAGTTCTTTGACTTTTCGAATTCAATGTTGATTACTTAATTGTCTTGAACTAACAATGACTTCATTTCAGGTTGCTGAGCTTCAAGAAGCCCTTCAGAGGGCTGAAGCGGAGCTGGAGCGTTCTCGCGCGGCGGCGGCTCGTGCCGAGGCTGACGCTGCGCGGATCCGGTCTCTGGAGGAGCAGGTGGCCCGACTCTCGACTGGAGATCTTGCGCGCCTCCAGATTCGCCTGGAGGTCGTAACCGAGGAGAGAGATCGCGACCGCCTTCGACTGGAGAGTCTTCAGGGTCGGCTGTCAGTTGCAGAGCATGAGCACAAGATGGTGGAGGAACGGTATCAGCGAGCCCGGCAGCGTGCCCATGAGCGTGGTTTGACTAGTGCTTTCACGGCCAGTGTCGCCATGTCTTCCGGCCAGGCAGGGTCGAGTACAATGGGGCCACCTCCATCTCCCAGCCGAGGACCAGCACCGGACGCGCTTGACGAGGCCCAGAGCCAGTTGGATGAGGGCGGAGGGGAGAGCCAGCCTTAGGGCTTATGTATCTTCTTTTCTTTTCATGTATCATGTACAAAAACACTTTTTGATGATATACATGAAACTTTTGGGCTTCAATCTTGTGTTCCTGCGCTTGTGTCCTGTACATACTTAACAAACAGGTTAAGTATCTATTTAGGCTTAGCCCCTTGCCTGATCAAATAAATGGTCAATTAATTTTTTCCTTCAATAAATAGTCAAGGGGCATAGCCTTTATTAACAAAGGTAATGAGAATAATCAAACTTAAGCAAAATGCAACATACAAGCAAACATATGCTTACTGAAAATAAAAGGAATGAAACATACTGAGTGCAACAAGCAAATGCTAATTGAGATATTTTTGTTGTTTTGAAATATTCATGTTTGTTTGGGGTTTTGAAATATGTGCTTTTTTTTTGAATTTTGACATATGTATTTTTTTTGAATTTTTGACATATGTATTTTTTTGGATTTTTGACATATGTATTTTTTTTGAATTTTTGACATATGTATTTTTTTGAATTTTTGACATGTATTTTTTTTTGAGTTTTGAAATATGTAATTTTTTTTTGAATTTTGAACATATGTATTTTTTTGAATTTTTGAATAAAAGATCAGCATGGTACTCAGATCAAAAGATCATATTCATTTATTAACTTAATTTCCAAATTATTCTTTAACAACTTAACTTAAAACCCATCGTGTTTAAACTTGTGTTTCCATTCGTAATCCCATTTGATGATTTGACCCTTAGTCAATCTAAGCCATTCCTTAAATTTGGAGTACAGCTCTTTAGAAGGAAAAGAAGAATAAGTTTAGAAAGCCCATGAGAAGGTTCCGGAGACTTAAAAAGATGTTCCTTTCCTACCCTAATATCCGTTGGGGTTCGGTCATTTTCTTTCCGGGGTATTTATCGACCTTGCGTTCCCTTTTGTTTCATTTCATGGCCTTGATGTAACGTTTGTAGTGTAATGGCCTTTTTGATTTGTCATTTGGGTTTTGTCTTTTGCTCTTGCTTTTCTATTCTTTTCTTTTTTTTGCTTTGGAACGGATCTCCCCCATTTTTTTTATGACGGTCTCCTACTAAGATGGCGGGTATTCTTGGTAGTCTATTCTAAGTCTCGTTCCGACATCATGGGCCGAGTATAAAATAGAATTTTTGCTTTTAAAAATGAATGATTTGTACCTTACACTTTCAGTCAAGCTTTCGATATTCTTTAGGCCTTGGCATCTCTTGTTACTCACGAATCAAACGTGTCAGTGTGTGCAATGATATGTTTGAAGTTAAGTTATCCAGACTAACAAAGAAATTCGAGTTTATAAACTTTATGATTCCACTGGTCTTTGTACCATACTGATCGACTCTTTAACCTAAGGGTAGTATTTCTTAAGATGTAAGCCATTCTAGGGATGATTTAGCTCTTCTCCTTCTGCATTAACAAGACGATAAGCATTACCAGGAAAAGCGTGCAATACAACATAAGGTCCTTCCCAGTTGGGTTGGAGCTTAGAACGCGGACCACCAGGTTTTACAAAAATTCTTTTAACAACCATTTCACCGACTTTGAACTTACGTTCAATGACTTTCTTTTGATAAAAACGTGCTAGTCTATTTTGATAAACTTTTGCATGATTAGTAGCTGACCATCTTTTCTCGTCTAAAAGTTCCAATTGAGCAAGGAGTGCTGAACGATGTTCATCAATAGAGAATTCCTTATTCAATTGTACTCTTAATGACGGTATGAGGATCTCATATGGAATTACCGCCTCCATTCCAAATGTTAAGGAATAAGGAGTTTGCCCAGTGGGTGTGCGGATTGAAGTTCAGTAGGCCCATAGAGCCTCAATCAATTTTTCTGGCTAGTCGGCGAATTTATTAGATTTGCATGTCTTTTTGATAATTTTTATGAAAGTCTTATTTGTTGCCTCTGCTTGGCCATTGCCATGCGGATAATAAGGAGACGAATGATGCAATGCAATTCTATACCTATTACAGAGGTCCTTCAGTTCCTGTGACACGAACTGTGGTCCGTTGTCGGTGACGATGTTGCTTGGAATTCCAAATTGAGTGATGATGTTCTTCATGATGAACTTGCAGACGGTTGATGCTTTGATTTCCACGTACGCTTCAGCTTCTGCCCACTTGGTGAAGTATTCCGTTGCAGTGAGAATGAAAGATTTTTGCTTGATGCCGGAATCTGGGTTACCAAGGGGTCCAATGATGTCGAAAGCCCACATGGAGAAAGGCCATGGGGACGGAACAGGATGGAGTGAAGATGCAGGAGAATGAATTTTGTCGGCGTGAAGTTGACACTTAGCACACCTACGAACATATCCTATACAGTCTTCTTCCATGGTTGGCCAATAAAATCCTTGTCTAAGGATCTTCTTTGCTAGCATCTGTCCATTGACATGGCCACCACAAACTCCACTATGAGCCCCTTCCATAACCTTCCAAAGTTCATCTTCGTCTAGACATCTCAGAAGAACTCCATCAAAACCTCTCTTGTACAGTGCTCCCCCAACTAAGGTGTATCTTCGAGCAACTCTCCTAATAGCTCTCTTCTCCTCAGTTGTAGCTTCCTCAGGATACGATTGATCTTCACAATATTTTGCAATTTCATAATACCATGATTTCTGTTCATCATCCATCTCTTCTAACAGCTCTATCAACATGATTTCTCTTTTTTCAATGATATCTCCGTCCCTGACTTTCTTCAGCAACTTCTCCTTAGTTCTAAGGAATAAAGGATCTTTCACGGCGGGTGAAAGACGCCTATGAACTATGATTGATTCGGATTGCTTGCTGATTGGAAAATCAAGAGAAGATGCAAGTGAAGCTAGAGCGTCAGCTAAGATGTTCTGATTCCTAGGGACATGGACAAAGATCAATTTCGTAAAAAGCTTTGAGTAAGCAGAAGTCAGTTCTTGATAAGGCTTGAGCTTGGGATCAAGAGTTCGATACTTGGTCAGCACTTGGCGAAGAATCAGTTGGCTATCACCGACAATCCTGAGTTTAGTGGCACCATGGAAATGAGCAGTCTCGAGACCAGCAAGGAGTGCCTCGTATTCAGCTATATTGTTGGTGACTGAAAAGTCAAGCTGAAAGGCTTGTGGAATGGTGACACCTTCAGGTGATAACAGAATGATACCTATCCCCTTTCCATGAGAATTCAGAGCTCCGTCGAAATGCAGAGTCTACATATCATCTCTGATTTGATTTACGGACATCAGTTCCTCATCCGGAAACTCTGATCGCACTGGATCGAAACGAGGAAGGGGATGATGAGCGAGATGTTCTGCTATGGCATAGCCCTTGATCGCTTTCTGCTGAATATAAATGATATCGAATTGAGATAGAAAACTTTGCCATCGTACTAACCTATCAGTAAGAACAGATTTCTCCAGAAGGAATTTGATCGGATTCATCCTAGCGATGAGATGGACTTCGTGGGCCAGAAAATAATGCTTTAATTTCTGCACAACCCAGACCAATGCTGCACATGTTTTCTCCATCGCTGTGTATCTCTGTTCAGTGGGGTTGAGAAGTTTAGAGAGATAGTAGGCTGCCCTCTCTTTTCCTTCTTCATCCTCTTGTGCTAGGACAGCCCTCACTGCATCATCCAGGACTGAAATGTAAAGTATCAATGGTTTGCCTGGAGATGGTGGTCTCAAAACAGGAGGACTTGCTAGATAGTTTTTTAATCCATCGAATGCCTCCTGACACTTATCGTCCCAATCAAATTGGACTCCCGGCTTGGTAAGCTCGTAAAACGGCTTACACCTTTGTGAATGCTGGGAGACAAAACGGCGAATAAATTGTAACCTCCCGATTAATCCTCTCAACTCTTTCAAGTTTTTGGGAGGTGGCATTTCTCTGATAGCTTTCGCCTTGTTAGGATCGATCTCAATTCCCCGTTTGCTGACAATAAATCCAAATAATTTTCCTGAAGATATCCTGAATACACATTTCTTGGGGTTCATCTTTAACTGATACTCTCTCGATCTCTCTAATACCTTTGCCAAAACCTTGGCGTGTTCAGCCTTTGTCTTAGATTTAACCAATAAATCATCCACATACACTTCCAAATCTATGTGCATCATGTCATGAAATATTGCCATCATAGCCCTTTGATAGGTTGCTCCAGCATTCTTCAATCCAAATGGCATGACGACATAACAGTATGTCCCCCAAGGTGTAGTGAATGACGTTTTCTCTTGATCTTCTTCTGCCAACTTAATCTGATTGTACCCTGAAAATCCGTCTATAAATGATAAGGTCTCATAGCCAACAGTATTATCAATGAGTACATCAATATGAGGCAATGGAAAATCATCTTTAGGACACGCCCGGTTCAAATCGCGGAAGTCAATGCAAATTCTGACCTTCCCGTCCTTCTTCATAACCGGGACTATGTTGGCCACCCATTGTGGATAGAGGACAACTTTAATAAATTTGGCTTTATGCAATTTTTCGACCTCTTCCTTCATTTTCAGAGCCATTTGTGGGTGGAATCGCCTTAATTTCTGCTTGACAGGGCTAGCTCCTTCCTTCAACGTCAATCTGTGTTCAACTAAAGATGAATCTAACCCTGGCATATCTTCATAACTCCAGGCGAAAGTGTCCTTATAGTCCTTAAGTACTTGTATCATTGCCTTCTCATCCTCTGTAGAAAGATTTTTGCTGACGAGGACAACCTTAGGTTCGTCTTTAGTCCCTAAATTGATTTCTTTGGTGGGCTCTTCTACGGCAAGTGAGGGTTCATCGAATCTCTTCATTCCACTGGCATATGCCTCAGCTGCGTCCTCGTCATCTTCCTCATTTTCAATAATAGGGTCCTTTTCATGCACTAACTCATACACCCCATACCCATCATTGACTGACTCATCATTCATACAGTCTTCTGGCATCTGAATTGGATCTTCTAAAAATTGAGGGATTAAAAAGCAAGAAAAGCATCTATCAGCTAAGTCCTGGAGGTATCTATTTGGAATTCGCCTACCCTTAGACTTCCTAGACTTCCTAACTTGACTAACCTGCTTAAAACTAGACTGCCTAACTTCACTAAACTCCCTATTATAACCTAATGAAGATGAAGTAGGATGAAAATCCTGGGATACAAGTGGAAATACAGGAGAATCCTCCCGAGGGGAGGGGCAGAGTAGATTTAAGAGAGAATCTTGACCAAAGGACCCGCGCAATGGGGTGTGATCGGACAAGTAAGAAGTTTCCTCGATAAGGATCTAAGAAGAATTTGTTGTAAAATTGGCATTTTTTTTTGGATATCAAAGGAAAACATGAAACATGAATGGATACAAATAGAAGGAGAATCAGATGGGGGAAGTGGCACCAGGGCCAGAGGGTTAAGGGGATCATATAGCAATATGTCCCTGATCAAATCATACATCCTCTCTAGATCGAGAGGAGGTTGTGGAATAAGGTCCCGAGGGGACAGAGTGATCATAATGGACGGAGCCTGTGGGATATCTTCAGTAATGACCCGCGACCAAGTCGGGGTCAAGAGCAGTGTGCGAAACAGAGTATGGAGCATGAGGACATGGGAAGGATATGTCCCCCTCCAGAGCAGATCTGTAGTATAACCAGCTTCATAGGGGTCATCTGGCTCCCCTTCATCGGTCTCTTCCGACAGCAATATCCGCTTATCAAAGATAGCACCTGGACCTTCAATCAACTCGTCAATCTGCGGCGGCCATTTGGGTTCTGCAGGATCTAGGAACAATCTGTTCAGTGCAATGTAAAGGTCTCTCAGATCGAACCACCTGTACCATTCGCATTCAGGATCATGAAATTTTCTCCTTTTCATAGGCCGCAGAGCCTCCAAGGATTGGTACGTAAGTAGTTCTGAGCAATGCCTGGCCAAATCTCTCCCATATATGTCATGGAAGTCAAAACACGAACTAATGACTACTGTGTTGTCGTGGCTAAGTATGGGCCCTTTCACAAAGTGTGTATACAGGGTCCATGTTAAGGGATCTCGGCCTTCTTTGGGTGGTGTAGACATTGTCTCCCAAATTTTCTGACCTTCTTCAATCTCTGCTTGCTGAACCAGATCTTGTTTAAGTTTTCTTGGCCTGTAGCCCAGACCACTTCCAGGTGCTGCTCGATGATCTTTAACATGAGTGGTCCTGCCTTGCAACTGTGTGCCCAGACCTTTCCTAGGCTGATAGCCGTTCTTCATCATAATTCTCCATCCTGGGGTACTCATGCACTTCCCCCTTTTTATGGCATCTAACGGGTATGGAGAAATAGTGGCGGCTTTTAAAGGATCAGCCACTGGACGGTAGACCTGTAATACTGACAGAAAAGGTTGTCGGCCAGGTAAAGCAGCAGATTTAATATTCAAGGTATGAGCAGCAGCAAGGATCGGCATGCTCGTCACTTTAATAATTCGTCCTTTGAAAGGGAATTTGAGGCATTGGTGATTCGTAGAGGGAATCGCCTCAAGAGTTTTGATATAAGGACGACCCAAAATGGCATTTATAGAAGGATCGATCTCCAGAATGTGAAATTTGACCTCTGCATGACTTACAGGGCCTAGCTCCACCTTCAAATAGACCATTCCCAGAGGGGAACGAGTAGAGTTGTCATATGCCGTCACTGAGATGGGGCTGGGCAGCCATTTTTCTTTGGGCACACCGCACAGCTCCAGGGTCTTCGGAGGTAAAATATTGATCGAAGCCGCTGTATCTACCAGGCATGCATCCACGGCCTTTTTACAGATGTTGACCGTGATGTTCAGAGCCATGCTTCTGGCTGCTGGTGGTGCTAGTTCCGATGTGTGAAATGCAATGGAGGGCTGATTCCCCTGAGGAACTAGTAGTGCTGCAATTTTTTCTACCGGCACGTCCTCATTGACCATCACCTTCTGTAGATATTCCATTAAGGCTTCTTGGTTAATCTTGGACCTTTTGATCAATTCAAGTACAGTGATCTATGCCGGTGTCCTGTCTAGATGTTTCAACAAGTCATATTGAGTGCCTGGTGCACTCTCTTCATTATGGGTTTCCTCAGTCGGCTGTGATGGGCCGTCTCTAATTGTGGACTGAGGAAAGACTTTGTTGAAAATTCTTCCACTCCGGAGCGCGTGTTCCTCAACCGTGGAGGATCCGGGTGACACCTTGAGTACCGCAGGGTTGGATGGTGCGGATGATGTAGAGGGTTGGTGTGTAGGTGATGGCGTAGGGCTAGGTGGTGATGGCGCGGTGCGGATTAGAGGCCTAGATGGTTGGATGGTGGATGGGTAAGTGGTTGGTGAAGTGGGGAATGGCATACGTAATAGCGGTCTGGATGGTAAGGGGGTATCTGGGTAGGTGGTAGTGGTAGCAGGCGATGTAAGGATTGAGGCTTTCGGATTCGGTTTTCGGGGTCGGACCCTGTAGTTCTGGCCCTAGTGGGGTCTGGAACTCTGTGTTGTTTCGCGTCGAGCCCGCTCGACGCGGTTTAAACGGCGTCCACCGTTGCAGACGCGTTTTAGGTTCTGCCACGTGGGTGCCACATGGGCTGGCTTTGGGCCGCGAAGTGTACGGCCCTGTCGAGTCGTCTTAACGGCGTCCACGTAGGACGACGCCTTTCAGACTGCGACTCTGGGTGTGTCAGAGTACGGCCCTGACTTGTCGGCTGAACGGCATCTGCCTCGTTCGACGTGTTTCAGAAACTTGTCAGAGCGGCCGTCATATCACCTGATAGGCGTCCGTGGATGTCGACGCGTTTTAGCCAGCCTCTGGTTAACCCCGCGAGCCCTCCTTCTTTCCCTCATTTTCTCCTTCTCCCTTTCTCTCTTTCCCCTCCGGCGAACTCGGCGGCGATCCTCCTCCTCCCTCTTTTCCTTCCACCATTTCACCTTTCCCTCCACTCCATCCTCTACCTAGCTCCTACCACTACCACCTCCACCTCCACTGCGGCGTTCTACTCTCCGGACGGCGGCCGACGTCACGGTGGAGCAAGGACGACCACGGCGGTACCGGCGGCGGCGTGGGGCGAGAAGGGTGGACGGCTTGAAGCTTGGAGGAGTCCTAGTGTCCGGTAGGGTGACGGTTCCCATAGCATCGTGTTTAAACCATGTTTTTCCCCGTTTAAGCATGTTATGGATCTTTGGTTTTGGGGGGTAGAATGAGCATGTTTAGGTGTTCTTTTGATGATATGGGGGATTTGCCATGAATGTGATTTCCTATGGATTGTATTGCCCCTCTTTCTCCTCCGTTTTTGAGTAATTTTGAGGTTGTTTGGGTTGAAAAGGGAGCCCTCGGGCTCATGGCAGACTGGTTCCTGGGGTTGAAAGACGTCGTGCATGGACGACGCCTTTTTGAATGGCGTCGAGCCATCACGACGCCTTTTAGACAGGAATCGCCTGACTGAGAGTCTGCCAGTTCGGGATTCTGAGACTAAAAGACGTCATGGGTGGGCGACGCGTTTTGAATAGCGTCGGGCAGCCATGACGCCTTTTAAGGCAGAAATCTCCTGGGTAATTTCTTTGAAATTTTTGGATTTCGGTGTTAAATGGCGTCTGAGGATGTCGACGCCTTTTAAAAAGGCGACCACTGGTGTCGACGCCTTTTAGGGCCTGATTCTAAAGACTGTTTTACATGAACCTGTACATGGAGCTTGAATGGCGTCGGCCTTGGGCGACGCAATTCAAGACAGAACCTCACTAATCCATGCTAGTAAAATGTGTTCATACTGTTGGTCGGATGGTTAGTGCATGTTTTAGTGTACCCGGTAGAGATAGATTCTTCATGACCGGACGATGCTACATGTGTGTTATGCGATTGCGGACTTTTCACGTAACCGGATCGTACTGTGCTGGGTTTTGTGTTACTGTGGACCTGGAGTGACATTGTAGCGCTTTATCACCCTGTGCTGGTGGGGACGTGAGCACAGCGCCGGTGGGGGCGTGGGCGGGGTGACGCCTAGTGAGAGAGGGTCACCTGGTGAACCCCGGGGTCAGCTAGTACCGGTGTCGGAGTGGTACATTCGGAGAGTCACTCATGCTGAGGGAAGGAGTAGCCACCTGAGCCGGTTGGGCCGGAGTAGCTAGTGTGCTATCCGAGGGGTTACTACTTGGCCTCAGCGGGTCGAGGTTTTCCCACCGTGGTTTGTGTGGTTGGCGAGCTCTACCGAGACGGCAGTTGTGGATTCCCTAGTCGGCTGGTTTAGAATATGCATGTTTATTATATTTTTGATTGCATGTGATTCCACGTTGAGAACTAGGAATTGTACTTACAACTGTGCTCGTTACTTTACCGTTAGCTGTACTTTGCACTTGTGGGTGTGTGCGTGGGCAGTGGGGATCGAAGGATCCCTACTGAGTCTTGTTTTGAGACTCACCCCTGCGGTTTTCATGTGAGGACTCCCAGCAGACCTAGAGCGGCGTGTGCGGCCGCGTGTTGAGCGCCTTCAGCGGTTGTTCCGGGGTATGCCCCGATGTAGTTGTTATTTATTTCTGGCCTGTATGTTTAATTATTTCTTTTCAGTTGGAGTATGTAATTATTTGCTGTATCGAGTCGCATTGTAATAATTTTAATTCATGCACTTTCATTTCAATTCAATGCGATGTGAATGTTTAGCTTAGTTTATTATTTATTTCCCAGACTTACTAGATCCTGGTTTGGTTCCAAATTAATGATTCGGTACCCATTTAGTAATCGGATCCCCGATTATAGGGTGGCGGGTCGTTACAGTTGGTATCAGAGTATACGGTCTGGCAAATAAATAAATAACTAGGTTAAATGTCGTAAGTTCGGCATATAAATACATTATCCCATACAGGCACGACGATAACATAGGTTTTAGGACTCTAATTAGAACCTTTTGATCTTGTAATTGTAGGCGAGTAGATGGCTCCCAGGAAGAGGATGCCGGTTATTCGAGAGCGGGGAGATGCCCCTAGTGGGTCCGAGGCAGGGAGGCCGAGTGTAGAGCAGTTTATGGAGGCCATGATGGACACTATGGCTAGATATCAGACGCGGGATCCTAGTGAGAGTTCTAGTGCTCGGGGAGGGTCCACAGCTACACTTGAGAGGTTCCTGAAGCTGAGGCCACCTCACTTCACCGGTCGTCCCGACCCTGATGAGGCCATTCACTGGCTTAGAGAGATAGAGAAGACCTTCGATACCATGGATTGTGCAGCGGTAGAGAGGACCCCGTTGGCTACCTTCATGCTGAAGGATAGCGCCTATGACTGGTGGACCACATTGAAGAGTTTGTCTTATGAGGACAGGAGTCTTAGGGAAATTTCATGTGAGACCTTTGTTAAGGAGTTCAATGCACAATATTTCCCTAGACATGTATAGAGAGCCAAGGAGAGGGAGTTTATGGATCTGACGCAGGGGAGTATGACGGTACTTGAGTATCAGGCGAAGTTTGTTTCGCTGGGACGATTCGTGCCTTTCATATCTGGGGACGAGGAGCGTCGTACGGAGAGGTTTGTGGACGGACTGAGGCTTAGTCTGAGGAACTTCGTGGCGTCCCACTGTTGTACAGACTTGGCGTCAGCAGTTAGGTGTGCAGCAGCAGTAGAGGCTCAGCAGGACCAGTTGGCCCGGGAGAGAGGACTGACTGCTCAGGGGCCAGTGCGTGGCAGGGGTAAGGCAGCGACACCGGCTCCTTCGGTTGGATTGGGATCGTCGTCACTCGGCTCCCGATTCAGGAGATTCTTCCGAGGTGGTGGCAGCAGTAGTGGCAGCAGCGGCAGCAATAGGCCCAGGCAGGGTCAGCAGAGTCAGTCAGTGTCCAGTGCACCGCAGGAGCCAGCTCAGAGGCTTCCAGCAGTCTGCCAGCACTGTGGGGGTGCCCATGGCGGAACTCAGTGTCCCACTCTTCCCAGAAGGTGTTTTACTTGCGGCCAACAGGGCCATCTGACGAGGCAGTGCCCGCAGGGGCATGGTCAGGGTTCAGGTGATCAGAAGAAGCCGAGGACCCAGGGGAGAGTTCTAGCTATCACCAGGAGGGAGGCTCGCGCATCCAACTTGGTGGAAGGTACACTTTCTGTCCTTAGGAACTCTGCACATGTGTTGATCGATTCGGGTGCTTCGCATTCTTTCATTTCCGAGCAGTTCCTAGATATTCTTTCTGCACCCGTTGATGAGTTAGCTGATGGCTTGATGGTAGAGGTTCCTTCTGGAGACTTCATGATATCTTATAATTGTTTGAGGAACGTTCCTTTGACCATTGAGGGTCATGTGCTACCTGCCCAGTTGGTTGTACTTGCTATACGTGACTTTGATATCATCCTGGGTATAGATTGGTTGGAAGCCTTTTATGCCGAGGTGGACTGCCACAGGAAGAGGGTGTGCTTCTCTATTCCGGACATCCCGACCTTCTTTTTCCAAGGTATTAGGCTTTCTTCACGAGGTATTCTCATTTCTGCCTTTAAGGCACGGAGGTTGCTTACTGGTGGCTGTGAGGCTTTCCTTGCCTCTGTTGTTGTTTCTGATGTCCGTTCTAGTCCCAGCCCTTGGGAGGTGCCCGTGGTTTGTGATTTCGTAGATGTGTTTCCTGAGGAGCTGCCTGGCCTTCCTCCTCAGCGAGAGGTCGAGTTTACCATCGAGCTTGCACCAGGTACGGTGCCCTTGTCTAAGGCCCCGTATCGGATGGCGCCAGCCGAACTCGCTGAGTTGAAGGTGCAGTTGCAGGAGTTGCTGGATAAGGGTTTCATTCGTCCCAGTACATCTCCATGGGGTGCTCCAGTTCTGTTTGTTAGAAAGAAGGATGGTTCTTTGAGATTGTGCATTGACTATAGGCAGTTGAACCAGGTAACAATAAAGAATAAGTACCCGCTTCCAAGGATCGATGATTTGTTGGATCAGCTGCAGTCCGCGAAGGTGTTTTCCAAGATCGACCTGAGATCTGGATATTATTAGATGAGGATCCGGGATGTGGATGTTAGTAAGACGGCTTTCAGGACTCGGTATGGACATTATGAGTTTTTGGTTATGCCCTTCGGCTTGACCAATGCTCCGGCGGCCTTTATGGATCTGATGAACAGAGTCTTCAGGATCTACTTGGATCAGTTTGTAGTAGTATTTGTTGATGATATTTTGATATATTCTTCTTCTGGGGAAGAGCACGCCACTCATCTTCGGGTGGTGTTGCAGGTCCTAAGGGAGCACCAACTCTATGCCAAGTTCAGCAAATGCGAATTCTGGCTAGACAAGGTGCACTTCCTTGGGCATGTCATTTCTGGTAAGGGCATCGCGGTGGATCCAGCCAAAATCGAGGCGGTGATAGATTGGAGCAGGCCGACTTCAGTGACTGAGATCAGGAGCTTTCTGGGGCTTGCTGGTTATTACAGGCGGTTTGTTCAGGGATTTTCTTCGATAGCGGCCCCCTTGTCGAGGTTGACTTGAAAGGGAGTTCGTTTTGTGTGGACTGAGGATTGTGAGCAGAGTTTTATTGAGCTAAAGACTCGCCTCACGTCAGCCCCAGTGCTGGTGCTTCCATCTGGGTCAGGTGGATTTGTGGTTTACTCAGATGCGTCCCGTCGAGGTTTGGGAGCAGTCCTTA
This sequence comes from Zantedeschia hybrid cultivar, assembly GCA_030544215.1. Classification (NCBI taxonomy): domain Eukaryota; kingdom Viridiplantae; phylum Streptophyta; class Magnoliopsida; order Alismatales; family Araceae; genus Zantedeschia; species Zantedeschia hybrid cultivar. Next base: position 38,432,674 of record JARZZO010000011.1, on the reverse strand, counting down.
TGCAGCATGGCAGGGTAGTTGCTTATGCTTCTCGGCAGCTGAAGAGGCATGAGGAGAACTATCCTACTCATGATTTGGAGCTTGCAGCTGTGGTGTTTGCACTTAAGATCTGGAGGCATTACTTATATGGAGAGAAATTTCAGGTTTTCACCGATCACAAGAGCTTGAAATATGTGTTCACTCAGAGAGACCTGAATCTGAGGCAGCGGAGGTGGATGGAGTTTATCAAGGATTATGACTTTGACCTTTCTTATCATCCGGGCAAGGCTAATGTAGTGGCAGACGCCTTGAGTCGGAAGACGGTCATGTCATACCTTATGGTTCGAGAGTGGAAATTGTTCGAGCAGGTGGTGGAATCTTCCTTTAGGGTTCCACGTGAAGATGGCAGAGCCGTGCTGGTCAGTTTGACTGTGAGACCAGCTGTGTATCATGCTGTGATTGAGGCTCAGAGGGCAGATGCTGAGTTACCACAGATTCTCCAGAGGTCAGAGGTGGAATTATGGGATGACGGTACTGTCAGGTTCAGAGGCAGACTTTATGTCCCGACTGAGGAGGACGTGTGCAGATGTGTTCTTGATGAGGCGCACCGTTCGAGATATGCAGTGCATCCAGGGACAACGAAGATGTATCATTGTTTGAGGAGACACTTCTGGTGGCCCGGTATGAAGAAAGATGTGGCTGAATATGTGGCTAGATGTATGACTTGTCAGCAGGTTAAAGCCGAGCATCAGAGACCTGGAGGATTGCTGCAGCCCTTGCCGATTCCAGAGTGGAAATGGGAGCACGTGACGATGGACTTTGTGATGGGATTGCCTGCATCTCCTAGCAGGAGAGACGCCATCTGGGTCATCGTTGATCGGCTGACCAAGTCGGCACACTTCCTAGCTATTAGGAAGGACTGGTCGGTCGGCAAGCTGGCAAAGTTGTTTGTAGACCGGATCATCTCTCTGCACGGGGTGCCTTTGTCCATTGTATCAGATCGAGATCCGAGGTTTACTTCCAGGTTCTGGAAGAGCTTTCAGCAGGCATTGGGCACTCAGCTGGCTTTCAGCTCGGCCTACCATCCCGAGACAGACGGGCAGTCAGAGAGAACCATTCAGACCTTGGAGGATATGCTCAGGGCATGTTGCCTTGATTGGGGAGGTTCTTGGGAGCAGCATTTGTCCACAGTGGAATTTGCCTACAACAACAGTTACCATTCCAGTATCGGTATGGCGCCTTATGAGGCTTTTTATGGGCGACCGTGTCGATCTCCGGTGTGTTGGTCCGAGATCGGTGAAAGACAGATAGCGGGACCAGAGTTAGTGCAGCAGTGTGCTGAGATTGCCAGGACAGTTCGGCAGAGATTGACCGTAGCTCAGAGTAGGCAGAAAAGTTATGCAGATGTCCGACGGAGACCACTTGAGTTTGAAGTTGGGGACCACGTGTTTCTCCGAGTCTCACCCTCCAAGGGTGTGATGAGATTCGGGAAGCGAGGCAAGCTGAGTCCGCGATATATTGGGCCTTTTCCCATTCTTGCTCGAATTGGGGAAACCGCGTATCAGTTGGCCTTGCCGCCCAGTCTTGCAGGAGTGCACGATGTGTTCCATGTTTCCTTGCTGAGAAAGTATGTTCAGGATCCGTCTCATGTGTTGGATTTTTCAGAGTTGGAGGTCGCTGAGGACCTGTCCTTTCCAGAGTATCCTGTTCGTATTGAGGATCGCAGAGAACAGGTCCTGCGAAACAAGATTGTACCTTCGGTCAAGGTGATTTGGCAGTATCGCTCCGGAGGTGAGGCAACCTGGGAGCGAGAGGATGAGATGCGGGAACAGTTCCCTTACCTCTTTTCGTAAGTTTCCTTGTGAACTTGTATCCCTGTTTTGACCTTGTTAATTCTAGCGGTCAATTTCGGGGGCGAAATTCTTTTAAGGGGGGGAGAATGTAAGGACTGAGGCTTTCGGATTCGGTTTTCGGGGTCGGACCCTGTAGTTCTGGCCCTAGTGGGGTCTGGAACTCTGTGTTGTTTTGCGTCGAGCCCGCTCGACGCGGTTTAAACGGCGTCCACCGTTGCAGACGCGTTTTAGGTTCTGCCACGTAGGTGCCACGTGGGCTGGCTTTGGGCCGCGAAGTGTACGGCCCTGTCGAGTCGTCTGAACGGCGTCCACGTAGGACGACGCCTTTCAGACTGCGACTCTGGGTGTGTCAGAGTACGGCCCTGACTTGTCGGCTGAACGGCGTCTGCCTCGATCGACGCGTTTCAGAAACTTGTCAGAGCGGCCGTCATATCACCTGATAGGCGTCCGTGGATGTCGACGCGTTTTAGCCAGCCTCTGGTTAACCCCGCGAGCCCTCCTTCTTTCCCTCATTTTCTCTTTCTCCCTTTCTCTCTTTCCCCTCCGGCGAACTCGGCGGCGATCCTCCTCCTCCCTCTTTTCCTTCCACCATTTCACCTTTCCCTCCACTCCATCCTCTACCTAGCTCCTACCACTACCACCTCCACCTCCACTGCGGCGTTCTACTCTCCGGACGGCGGCCGACGTCACGGTGGAGCAAGGACGACCACGGCGGTACCGGCGGCGGCGTCGGGCGAGAAGGGTGGACGGCTTGAAGCTTGGAGGAGTCCGAGTGTCCGGTAGGGTGACGGTTCCCATAGCATCGTGTTTAAACCATGTTTTTCCCCGTTTAAGCATGTTATGGATCTTTGGTTTTGGGGGGTAGAATGAGCATGTTTAGGTGTTCTTTTGATGATATGGGGGATTTGCCATGAATGTGATTTCCTATGGATTGTATTGCCCCTCTTTCTCCTCCGTTTTTAAGTAATTTTGGGGTTCTTTGGGTTGAAAAGGGAGCCCTCGGGCTCATGGCAGACTGGTTCCTGGGGTTGAAAGACGTCGTGCATGGACGACGCCTTTTTGAATGGCGTCGAGCCATCACGACGCCTTTTAGACAGGAATCGCCTGACTGAGAGTCTGCCAGTTCGGGATTCTAGGACTAAAAGACGTCATGGGTGGGCGACGCGTTTTGAATAGCGTCGGGCAGCCATGACGCCTTTTAAGGCAGAAATCCCCTGGGTAATTTCTTTGAAATTTCTGGATTTCGGTGTTAAATGGCGTCTGAGGATGTCGACGCCTTTTAAAAGGCGACCACTGGTGTCGACGCCTTTTAGGGCCTGATTCTGAAGACTGTTTTACATGAACCTGTACATGGAGCTTGAATGGCGTCGGCCTTGGGCGACGCAATTCAAGACAGAACCTCACTAATCCATGCCAGTAAAATGTGTTCATACTGTTGGTCGGATGGTTAGTGCATGTTTTAGTGTACCCGGTAGAGATAGATTCTTCATGACCGGACGATGCTACATGTGTGTTATGCGATTGCGGACTTTTCACGTAACCGGATCGTACTGTGCTGGGTTTTGTGTTACTGTGGACCTGGAGTGACATTGTAGCGCTTTATCACCCTATGCTGGTGGGGGCGTGAGCACAGCGCCGGTGGGGGCGTGGGCGGGGTGACGCCTAGTGAGAGAGGGTCACCTGGTGAACCCCGGGGTCAGCTAGTACCGGTGTCGGAGTGGTACATTCGGAGAGTCACTCATGCTGAGGGAAGGAGTAGCCACTTGAGCCGGTTGGGCCGGAGTAGCTAGTGTGCTATCCGAGGGGTTACTGCTTGGCCTCAGCGGGTCGAGGTTTTCCCACCGTTGTTTGTGTGGTTGGCGAGCTCTACCGAGACGGCAGTTGTGGATTCCCTAGTCGGCTGGTTTAGAATATGCATGTTTATTATATTTTCGATTGCATGTGATTCCACGTTGAGAACTAGGAATTGTACTTACAACTGTGCTCATTACTTTACCGTTAGCTGTACTTTGCACTTGTGGGGGTGTGCGTGGGCAGTGGAGATCGAAGGATCCCTACTGAGTCTTGTTTTGAGACTCACCCCTGCGGTTTTCAGGTGAGGACTCCCAGCAGACCTAGAGCGGCGTGTGCGGCCACGTGTTGAGCGCCTTCAGCGGTTGTTCCGGGGTATGCCCCGATGTAGTTGTTATTTATTTCTGGCCTGTATGTTTAATTATTTCTTTTTAGTTGGAGTATGTAATTATTTGCTGTATCGAGTCGCATTGTAATAATTTTAATTCCTGTACTTTCATTTCAATTCAATGCGATGTGAATGTTTAGCTTAGTTTATTATTTATTTCCCAGACTTACTAGATCCTGGTTTGGTTCCAAAGTAATGATTCGGTACCCATTTAGTAATCGGATCCCCGATTATAGGGTGGCGGGTCGTTACAGGCGAAGTAGGGAATGGTACGCGGAGTAATGGCCTAGATGGTAGAAGGTGCGCGTGATTGGTTTGCGGGGGATTATATGGTAGCGGTGTAGTGGCGTGGGGCGTAATGGGCTTGAGGAAGGCGGGTAGTGGTAATGGGTTATTGGGTGCGGACGAGTGATATGTGGGTGTCGGTAGAGGGGTGATGGTAATGGGTTGTGGCCTAGGTATGTGGATGGTGCGGCGTGGTGGTCGTTCTGCGGTACTTGGAATATGGCCCGTCGAATAAAGAGAGGAAGAGTCCTCTATTCTCCACTGTTGCCCGCGACCAGCCTCAGACTGGCTGTTCGTCAAAATGGGAGCAACTTGGTTTTGGTTTTGGTGCTCCGAGAGCGGGTTCTGCACTATGCCCATATTGGGTGGTGGTGCTGGTTGTGCTGGTGGTCTTGCTTGCTGCTGTTGTGGTCTTCTCGCCTTCAGGGCTGATATATACTTTTTCATCTCCTCCCAGTCTATGCCGCCCTGCTCGTTGAGATCATGAATATAATCTCTGAACTGGAAGCAGGTGTCGATGGTATGCCCAGGTTGCCTATGGAAATAGTAATACCTGGACGTGTCGGCATTTTGAGGCCAGACGGCCTTTTCCCTTGGCAAAACTAAGGCATTAGCTGCCATTAGAGCACTGAAGATATCTGCCAAGGATTCTGGGAGGGCTGGGTATTTTGCCCTTTTCGGGCCTGGAGGTCTTCTCTGCTGGTTATAATCAGCAGGAGGAGGGACATTATGGTATGCCGGCAGTGCACGCGGCTGATACTGCTGTTGCTGATATTGTTGTTGTTGGGGCTACTGGTACTACTGTTGCCGTTGCGGCGGCTGCTGTTGCTGTTGCTGGTTTTGGTTTGGCTGCTGGGACCGCTGATACTGTTGCTGATAATGGGGGTTCTGCTGCTGCCTGTACCCCTGCTGGTTTGGCTGCGGTGGCCTCTGGTACTGCTGCTGGTTCCTCACGAACTGGGGCGAGTTATTATTCATGCTACTAACTTGCTTGTGAGAGAGCGTGCCCTCAGTAGTCGGACCTGTGCTGGGAAAGTTTGGCACGGCAGGCTTCCGGAGTGGAGGCCTGCTAGGTCTGTGAGGATCAAAGACGCTAGAGAACGTAGCGTCCTTGAAGGCATTTTGGCAGTACCGTGCTCTTTCATAGAGCTCTGCCATGTTGGTCAGATTGTTCAAGGATAGGACTAACTTGAACTGGGGCGTGGCATTGGAAATTAACATCTTTACTTGCTCGGATTTGGACAAGTGATCCTTCACCTTTTCGGCCAGGCCCCGCTACATGTCAGCAAAACTGACAAACTCCTCATTAGGTTTCATCTTTTCTGCTATGAGGTCAGTGATGGACAAGGAGGGTGCAACTCTGTCTTGGTATCGTTGAATGAATTTTCGAGAAACGATACCGTAGTCCTCTACTTCAAAGGGTTCCAGGGAAAAGAACCACTCGAGGACTGGTCCCTCTAGAGATCTCCTGAACAAAAAGGCCAATGACCTCTTATCGTTCTGCCAGAAAGACGATTCGTACATAAACTCCTTCAAATGTGTGAAGGGGTTACCAGTACCGTTGTACTTCCGGTATACTGGCATCTCAGAGGGCGGTAGGTGGAATACCGGCAGGCTCGGCAAATTGATCTCTGGCGCAGCTTTAACCTCCATCATCTTCTGGAGGTTGTTGAATTGCTCATCCATGCGCTCCATTTTGGCCAGCAACGCTTGCGTGGTCAGATCTGCTTGGAGAGGAGGAGGAGGTGGAGGTACTTGATAGGCCTGCTGCCTAGAGTACGTTGGACAGGGGGGAAAATAAAGGGGAGGTCCGGCAGAACTTCCGCCATGCCCGAGGGCATTTTGATAAGCAGGCGTTTGTGGTCTAGCCGGTTGCCTAGAGGATGAAAGTTGTGGCCCAGCTGGCCGAGATGTAACATGGAGGCCTTCCATGGCCTGATGAATGTAAGGAGGAGGAAGAGGAGGTTGCTGAGGGACAGCAGGGGGAGCCACAGGGTTCGGCTCAGCAGGCTGCACGGGTGCCTTCCCCTTCAGAATAGACTGGATCGCCTCGAACTGCTGAGGGTCCAGTCGGGAGGCAAGAACTCCCAAAGCGTTGACGAGATCCGAATGATCAGAGGATGAGGGATCATTCTGATTCATGTCCCCCTCAAGATCGGAATTAGGAATCGCATATTCATGCGGGGGAAGATCAGGATATCGATCATGGGGATGAAAGAGAGGGGTCCGGACGTTCCCATCATGTCGAAGCGGAACGGGGACGGAATTACGGGAGGCATCAGCATCTCTCCCGCTCTCATAGTTGTAATCAGAATCCCGAGGGGCATTAGCATCTCCCTCGTAATTGACCATGGCGTCTGGAGCCACACTCAAGTCCCTGCCTGATCGCAGCAGCATGATGTTAGATTCTTTTTTTTTTTTCAAAGATTTGACAAACAAGTTGCACAGAGATTAATCAATCAAGTGGATGCTTAACGTGATTTTAAGATTCCTTGTTGAGTTATTTGGATTTAATTAAACCACAAATTCGCTCAAGGATAGGATCCTAGTTTCAGTTCAATATCCACCGTTATTGTCTATGGCTTTCTCTCACAACGCTTTATGGAATCTAACCGGGACTTCAACTGGTACAACCAGCTCGATGATCAAGGAGGAATACCTTGATTTTGGGGACTTATGGAGGTCTCAACGTCAACTTCTCTAGTATGATCAAGGGACCAACCCAATCAGAGAGAGTTGCTGACGTCAAGTAGTGTGTTCCTAAGAAAAGGAGGGTATTTGCCTCAATGCGTATGACTTATGGCCTGGATGGCCTCTAATGCTTAATAATAATGGGTAGTAGCACTCAAGTCACAAAAATCTGAGAACTGGAGAAAAATTAAAAAACTGTCTGAATTGCGTCGAGTGTAGCAGACGCTATTCAAACAAAATCTTAATTTTTTGCAGAAACTCAGATTGCAGACAGCAGAGAATGGAGACTGAAAGGCGTCTGGGTATATTGACGTGGTTTGAAACGCGTCAGTTCTCCTAGATGCTTTTCAAGTCGCAGAAACAGTTTTGCAGGAGGAATTTCTGGGTTGATTCCTCCTCAAACAAGATAAAAGCAGTAAATAATCAGTTCATGCAGATTTTTTTAATTCCAGATTTTAACAGGGTGATTTTACTAACTAAACAAGTAAGATATCAATCAATCACTCAGCATTTCATCACAAAAACAACCTTTTTTAAACTAATCAACAGGAGGGCAAAATTTTGCCACTGGGGTGTGCACGTGGTGCACGAGGGAAATTAACTAAACTAAAACACTCACCAATTGGTGAGGACGTATCGAAAGACACAAGTGGTGCACCGTGGGTGCCCGATTGATGATAGCAAGAACAAAAAGAATTAAAAGATGGCAAGACCAAGTCCCACCGTGATCGCCAAAAAAACTGTGAGTGCTTAAAATGCTTGTGTGATTATCATGAAAAATCTATGTTGTTTAGTGCAAAATAAACCTATTAAAAACAGAAACTACGTGAAGTGATCGCCAGAAACTTTTGACTTAAAAAGTTACAAAAGAAAGTATGATCGCCTACCTGTTTAAACGCGGAAGATATTGAGCTCTTGATTCCCCTCCTTCAGCCGGCTGAAGAAAGAGAGCCATTCTCGTTCTTTGTTCTTGCTGTTGAGGTTGAAGTTGAGGATCGTCCAGAGATTCTGGTGACTTTGCTTGTTTTCCCCTTTGACTCCATGCAACAGAAATAGAGGGAAAAGAAATGAAGAAATTATGATGAAAACTTAAGCAACAATAGTATCTGTTCTAATCATGATGTTAAACATGCAACTAAACAACAAACTTACTTGTTGAGTGGCTTTTGAAACCCCTTAATCAAATAGGTTTTGAAAAGAATGAATATGTTGTGTGTTGCATGGAGTGATAATGAAGAATGTAGATTAATAAAATGAATATAGAAAATAAAAACTTATGCCGATTGGTTGAATTCTTGAATGGATGAAGAATCTTGAAAGGACGCCGACTTCTGGAAATGGCAGCGCTTCGGCGTTCTGACGTTGTTACTCCGATCTTCAACTCGCTATTAACGCTCAATAATGACGCTCTCTCTTTTTTTTAATGGGGCTCAACCTTTTTAATTCTTCAAGATGCAAGGTATTTATAGGCTTCTTCTGCGTCCGTGATTAACATAGAAAAATCTAGAATTTATCCATCTTAACCGACAGATAAATATGGATTAATTCATCTTTATCTGTAATTATCTAAAGCGCGTCCACCATGGTTGACGCCTTTCAGATTAATTAAGATAAGAATAAACATCCGAGAAAACTTATCTTTATCTTTATTAGATAAAACGCGTCTACATGTATAGACGTCTTTTACACTAATTAAGATAAGGATAAACATCCGGAAGAGAAGTAGAAATAGCTTAGGAAACTTAAAACGCGTCAACACTCACAGACGCCTTTTAGCTAATTAATCAATTGATTAAAATTCAAATTTAAACGCTAAAATAAGAATAAACTCTAAATGGTGTCCACACAAGTTGACGTCTTTTAGAATTCTTCATATTTTAATTGAAATTTGAGCTAGAATCAATTCAATTGATTAACTTAAACATGTCTGTTAAACCCGACACTTAAAAAAATCAATAAAAATTAACCAATGGTTAAATATCAGACCATTATGAGGTATTATTATATGATATGAAATTTACTCGAAATGATGTCAAAATTAGCGTGTCTACATTCCTCTCTGGGAATGGTTTACTTAAAGGTAGAGTTAGGTCCCGTTTGTCGTGCTAAGGTTGAGTTCCACATCTTGGAGATCGACCCCTCTTTGAAAGGCATCCTTGGGCACCTTTACATCAAATCCCTTGAGGCAATTCCATCTACAAATCATCAATACCTCAAGTTTCCACACAAGGGACGGATTATTAAAGTAACGAGCATGCCAATCCTTGCTGTTGCTCATTCTTTGAACATCAAGCCGACTCTTTTACCTGGCCGACAGCCCATTCTGTCGGTATTACATGTTTGTTCTCCCTCGGCTAATCCTTTGAAAGACACCATACTTGTTCCTTATCCAGTTGACGTTGTGGAAAGGGGGAAGTGCGTGAGTACCCCTGGCTGGGATATCATGATGAAGGATGGTTATCAACCTGGAAAAGGCTTGGGCACACAACTGCAGGGCAGAACCAAGCCTATCAAAGACCGCAGAAGAGCACCCGATAATGGTCTGGGCTATAGGCCAGTGAAGGTGAAACGGCAGATTGTTCAGTAGTAGGAAGATGAAGATGGTCAGAAAATCTGGAAGACAATGACTACCCCGTACAAAGAAAACCGGGATCCCTTAACTTGGACCTTATATACACGCTTCATTAAGGGACCCGTGATTAATCATGACAATGATAACACGGTGGTGATCACTTCCCATTTTGACCTGCATGACATTTATGGCAGGGATCTAGCCAGACACTGTTCTGGTTGCTGACATATCAATCCTTGGAGGCTCTGTGGCCGATGAAGAGGAGGAAGATCCATGACCCGGAGTGCGAGTGGTACCGTTGGTTCGACACCTGGGACCTGTACATTGCACTGAACAGGCTATTCCTTGACCCCTCTGAACCAAAGTTGCCACCATTAATTGATGAGTTGATAGAGCCCTGGGGCCATCTTTGATAAAAGAATCCTGCTAAGTGAGGAGACAGACAAAGGGGAGCCTGATGACCCTTATCAGCCTGGATTCACCATTGATCTTCTCTGGAGGGGAACCTATCCCCGTCACGTCTTCACCCTCCATACCCTATTCCGTACTCTGCTCCTGACCCCGACTTGGTCAAGGGTTATCACTGAAGACATTCCTCGGGCCCCGCCCATCATTATTACTTTGTCCCCCCGGGACCTAGTTCCTCAGATTCCTCTTGACCTTGAGAGGATCTATGATCTGATCTGGGACATACTACTGTACCCTTTAATCCTTTGGCCTTGGTACCATTACCTTCGTATCCTCCTCTTCGTACTCATTCATGTTTCATGATTAACACTCAAAATCATAAAAAAAAAACACCAATTTGGCAACCTCTTCCTCACACATCCTTGTTGAGGAAACTTCATACTACTTGTTCGATTATACCCCATTGCGTAGGTCACTCGGGCAATATTCTCTTCTATATCTACTATGCCCCTCCCCTCAGGAGGATTCACCTGTATTCTCTCATGTACCCCCGGATTTTTATCCTTATTCGTCTTCATTAGGTTAGGATAGTGAGTCTAGTTTTAGGCAGGTCAGTCAGGCTAGGAAGTCTAGGAAGTCTAAGGGTAGACAAGTTTCAAATAGATATCTCTAAGATCTAGCTTTAAGATGCCTCTCTTGCTCTTAGATTCCCCAGCTGTTAGAGAATCCCATTCAGATGCCAGAAGAATGTGAAGTTGATGAATTAGTCGATGACGGGTATAGGGTGTATGAATTGTTACACGAGAAAGACCCCATTACTGAAGATGAGGAAGATGACGAGGACACGGCTGAGGTGTACACCAGTGGAGTGAAGAGATTTGATGAACCCTCGGCTGCCGTAGAAGAGCCTACCAAAGAGATTAATCTAGGAACTGAAGACGAACCTCAGGCTGTCCTCGTCAGTAAAAATCTTTCTGAAGCAGATGAAGAGGCAGTGGTCCAAGTTCTCAGATATTACAGGGACACTTTCGCCTGGAGTTAAGAAGATGTGCTGGGGTTAGATTCTTCCATAGTGGAGCACTGATTAACGTTAAAATCAGGAGCTAACCCGGTCAAGCAGAAATTAAGGCGATTCCACCCTCAAATGGCTTTGAAGATGAAGGAAGAGGTCGATAAATTGCATAAAGCCAAATTTATTAGAGTTGTCCTCTATCCGCAGTGGGTGGCAAATATAGTCTCGGTTGTGAAAAAGGATGGGAAGGTCAGGATTTGCATTGACTTCTGAGATTTGAACCGGGCATGTCCTAAAGATGACTTTCCACTACCTCATATTGATGTACTCATTGACAACACAGCTGGCTATGAAACATTGTCATTTATGGATGGATTCCCGGAATATAATCAGATTAAATTGGCAGAGGAGGATCAAGAGAAAACGTCATTCACTACACCTTGGGGAACTTATTGCTATGTTGTTATGCCATTTGGATTAAAAAATGTTGGAGCCACTTATCAGAGGGCTATGATGGCCATATTCCGTGACATAATGCACATTGATTTTTAGCGAGAGTTCTGGAAAGATCAAGAGAATATTAGTTGAAAATGAATCCCAAGAAATGCATATTCGGAGTATCATCAGGAAAATTATTGGGATTTATTGTAAGCAAACGGGGCATTGAGATCGATCCCAACAAGGCAAGGGCTATCAGAGAAATGCCACCTCCCAAGAATTTGAAAGAGTTAAGAGGATTGATTGGGAGGTTACAGTTCATTCACCGATTTATCTCTCAGCATTTACAAAGGTGTAAGCCGTTTTTCGAGCTTACCAAGCCAGGAGTTAAGTTTGATTGGGACGATAAGTGTTAGGAGGCATTCGATGGATTGAAGACATATCTAGTAAGTCCTTCTATTTTGAGGCCACCATCTCTGGACAAACCTCTAGTTCTTTATATTTCTGTTCTGGATGACGCGGCGAGGGTTGTCTTAGCACAAGAGGATGAAGAAGGAAAGGAGAGGGCAGCCTACTATCTCTCTAAACTTCTCAACCCCGCAGAACAGAGATACACAGCGATGGAGAAAACATGTGCAGCGCTTGTATAGGTAGTTCAGAAATTGAAGCACTATTTCCCGGCCCATGAAGTTCATTTCATCGCTAGGATGAATCCCATTAAGTTCCTTCTTGAGAAATCCGTTCTCACCGATCGATTAGCATGATGGCAAAGCTTTTTATCTCAATTCGACATCATCTATATTCAGCAGAAAGCAATCAAAGGCTATGCCATCGCAGAACATATTGCTCATCACCCTCTTCCTCGTTTTGATCCAGTTCGATCGGAGTTTCCGGATGATGAACTTATGTCCATATACAGAATCAAAGATGATATGTGGACTCTACATTTTGACGGAGTTCTGAATTCTCACGGTATGGGTTTCGACATCGTTCTGCTATTACCTGAAGATGTCACCATTCTACAAGCCTTTCAGTTTGACTTTCCTGTGACCAATAATATTGCAGAATACAAGACTCTCATAGCTAGTCTCGAGGCCGCTCATCTCCATGGTGCCAACAAACTGAGGATTGTAGGTGATAGTCAGCTAATCCTTTGTCAAGTGCTTACCAAATATCACACCCTTGATCCTAAACTCAAGTCTCATCAAGAACTCACTTATGCTTATGCCAAGCTTTTCACTAAATTGATCTTCGTCTATATTCTTCAAAATTAGAACATCTTAGACGACGCTCTAGTTTTTCTCGCATCATCCCTGAATTTCCCAATCAGCAAACAATTTGAATCTATCATCATTCATAGGCGTCTTTCACTCATCGTGAAAGACCCTTCGTTCCTTAGGACTAAAGAGAAATCGCTGAAGAAGGTTAGAGATAGAGATATAGTGGAGAAACGAGAAATCATGCTATTGGAATGGCAAGAAGAGATGAAATATGAAGAGAAACCATAGTATTTTGAATTTGTTAAATATTGTGAAGATCAATCGTACCCTAAAGAAGCCACAGCTGAGGAGAAAAAGGCTATCAGCAGAGTTGCTCAGAGATACACTCTAGTATTTAGACAAGGATTTTATTGGCCAACTATGGAAGAAGATTGTGTAGGGTATGTCCGTAGGTGTGCTAAGTATCAACTTCATGCCGACAAGATCCATTCCCCCTCATCTTCACTCCATCATGTTTCCTCCCCATGGCCTTTCTCCATATGGGCTTTCGACATCATTGGACCTCTCGGTGATCCCAATTCCGACATCAAGCAAAAATCTTTCATCCTCACGGCAACGGAATACTTCACCAAGTGGGCAGAAGTTGAAGCTTACACGGAAGTCAAAGCGTCTACCGTCTGAAAGTTCATCATGAAGAACATCATCACAAGATTCGGAATTCCAAGCACCATTGTCACCGACAATTGACCACAGTTCATGTCACAAGAGATGAAGGACGTCTACAATAGGTATAAGATTGCACTGCATCATTCATCTCCATATTATCCGCAAGGCAATAGCTAAGCAGAGGCAACTAATAAAACTTTGATAAAAAATATTAAGAAAACGTAGAAATCCAATAAGTTCTCCGACTGGCCAGAGAAATTAATGGAGGCTCTATGGGCATACCGAACTTTAATCTGCACGCCCACCGGGTAGACTCCATATTCCTTAACATTTGGAATGGAGGCGGTAGTCCCATACGAAATTCTTATCCCATCATTAAGAGTGCAATTGAATAAGGAGTTTTCCATTGATGAGCTCCGCTTAGCACTTTTAGCTTAATTAGAACTTTTAGACGAGAAAAGATGGTCAGCCGCTTATCATGCATGAGTATATCAGAATAGATTAGCACGTTTTTATCAAAAGAAAGTCATTGAACGAAAGTTTAAAGTTGGTGAAATGGTTGTCAAAAGAATCTTTGTAAAACCTGGTGGTCCGCGTTCTAAGCTCCAACCCAACTGGGAAGGACCTTATGTTATCTCGCATGCTTTTTCTAGTAATGCCTTCCGCTTAGTTAATGCAGAAGGGTAAGAGTTACCTCATCCTTGGAATGGTTTCTATCTTAAGAAATACTACCCTTAGTTTAATGAGTCGATCAGCATGGTGCAAGGACCAGAGGGTTCTGACAATTTGAAAACTCAAATTCCCTTATTAATCTTTGATAATCTAATTCAAACCCATTATTGCACACAAACACGTTTGGTTCGTGAGTAACAAGAGATGTGAAGCCCGAGGAATACCGAATGCTTGACTAAGGGTGAAAAAGTACAACTCATTCTTTTTTAAGCAAAACTTCTGTTTTACTCTCGGCCCATGATGTCGGAACGAGGCTTAGAATAGACTACTGAAAATACCCGCCATCTTAGTAGGAGGCCGTCATAAAAAAAGGGAGAGATCCGCCCCACAAAAAGCAAAAGAAAAAAAAAAAAGTAAGAGCAAAGAGCCAACAAAATCAAAAGGCCGTTCAACATTACAAACATTATATCAAAAAGGCCACAAAATCAAATGAAAAGGGAGCGCAAAGTCGTTAAATACCCCGTAAAAGTGAAAATGACCGAAGCCCAACTGATAATAGGGTAAAGGATGGACATTTTTCTATGTCTCCGGAACCCTCTCGTGGGCTTTCTAAATCAAAACTCCTCCCATCATTCTAAAGAGGTGTACTCCAAATTCGAGGAACGACCGAGGTTGACCAAGGGTCGGACTATCAAATGGGATCACGACTACAAACATATTTCAAGCACAATGAATCTGGATTAGGCTATTAAAGAATGAGCTGGAAATTAAGTTAATAAATAAATATGCTCTTTTGATCCAAGTTCCATACTGGTCCTTAGTTTATTCAGTTGATGTCTTATTTCAAAACTACAAAAAAAATTTGAATATTTCAAAACCACAATTTTTTTTTTTAATATTTCAAAAACCACAAAAAATTTTGAATATTGTAAAACCAAAAAACAAAATTGAATATTTCAAAATCACATTTTTTTTTTGAATATTTCAAAACCACAAAATAAATTGAATATTTCAAAACCACAAAATAAATTGAATATTTCAAAACCACAAAAAAAAATTGAACATTTCAAAACCACAAAAAATTGAATATGACAAAAACTACAAAAAAAATAGGATATTTCTAAAATTGCAATTGCAAAACAAAAAAATTTCAATTAGCATTTATCTGGTTAAGTCATGAGTGTTGCATTCTTTTATTTTCAGTGAGCATTTGCATATTTGTATGTTGCATTTTAATTATTGTCTTTAATCATCTTTATTTGCTTTCATTAAATAAAGGCTTCACCTTTTGGCCCTTCTACTAAGGATAGGATCAAGTAGCCGGTTACTTAACTGGGCAAGGGGCTAAGTCTGAACAGATATTTAATTTGTTTGTTCAAGCCATGTGCATGTATGAAAAAGAAAGTCAATAAAGAAAAGTATAAAGACAACTCAAGAAACTCCAATCATATATCAGAAGAATTTATGTACAAGTGTAAGTCCATCAATAACAGGACTCTCAAAAAGAAGAAAGTACATGATGGCAGCCATCATAGCTGACTCTCCCCCGCGCCCTCATCAAATTGACTCTGGGCCTTGTCTGGTCCATCTGGCCCACGAGTCGGCAGCTGCGGCGGTCCCATGGCGCTCGGCCCTGCCTGGCCAGAAGATACTGCAATACTCGTCGTGAAAGCACTCGCCTATCCTCGCTCCAATACCCGCTGCCGCGCACGCTGGCAACGAGCCTCTATGCTCTGGCGCTCGTGCTCCGCCACTGATAGCTGGCCCTGGAGACTCTCCAATCGGGACCAGTCGCGATCCCTCTCCTCCGTCAAGATCTCCAGCCGAACCTAGAGACGTGCAAGCTCGCGAGGAAGATCACCGGTGGAGAGCCACGCCAACTGTTCTTCCAGCTTAGCAACCTGGGCTGCTGAACTACGGGCCTGTGCCAACTCAGCATCTCTCTCTCCAAGAGTCAGGCAAAGCTCTTGGACCTACAGCAGAAGACATTGTCAGCCAAATGATCAAGCAAGCAAAAGACATCATGCAAGAAATAAGTCAAAGATTTATCCGAGCAGCAGCATCTTCCTCAGCCTGAGTGGTTCGGCGGATGGCTAGGGCCAGCTGACTCCACAGGTCGGCAAGGGCGGCCTCGTGAGCGGCACTAGAAGACGGGCCGGCAGCAGTGGAAGATGAGGGAGTCGCCGCATGGGTATAAGCGGCACGTTGTAACAAGAGGAGATCATCGTCAGTGTGCAAGTGTCAAAACAGTTTAAAAATAAAAGGAAGCATTCATAATGCATATATCATTCATGCATGTTACACTTACCAGTTCATTCAGCTCCTTCTGCGCTTGCTCCAATTGGGCCTCGACATCCTGGAGATGACCTCAAAGAGTGAGGATGGTGGCGTCTCGTGCAACCTGAATATTCATATCATCTCATATTATGCATTCACAAATGTAAGCAAGATAATTAATAAAATAAAAGACGCATTCATAGCATACATATCATAAGACTTACATCGAGAAGGCGGAGTAGTCGAAGGTGAGCGGCATAGTGAGTCCGATACTGTTGAAGGTAAGCATCACTGCTCACCGCCTGTGAAACCACCGGGACTCAATATCGGAACCAGTCCTCGTGCCGCCCTCCAGTCGGTGCGGGCCCGTTTTCCCCGTATCGTCCTCTCGATCCCCTCAGGGATTTCCTCCTCCACCCACTCCTATTGCAATCCCAAGGTCCTCATCACCAGCTTTAGGCGTAGCAGTGCTATTTCGTTCAGGCAATGAACCCAAACTTGATGCCCAAATCGGCCTCGCCCTCGCTCCACCCATGGCTGTCCAGCATCATCCATACCTAGATATGGACGGCAAATAACCTGCACATATAGGTTAGTTGCATTGCATAATTAAAACAAACAAATAAACAACCGAATAAGCATTTAATAAAACATTTAAATATTTCAGAAAAGATCCAATTTTACAACTAAAATTTAACATGGAATAACTCATATTAAATAAATAATCAAGTATCTAACTAAATCTCTAATCAAACATTTAATCAAAATATTTAACAAACATTCCATAAGATATTCTAAACACTATAGACAACATATTTTCAATATGAAGCATTTTCAATAAAATATATCCAAGTATCTTATGAAACAGTTAATAATGACCAGAAAATAATTTTAAAACTTACCAACAACTCTGGGTAGTCAAGGAATTGACGACGAAGGGCCGTCAGTTGGTGGTGTTGCAGCGCCGTATCTATCACCGGACGCCAACGTCGGGCAAGCGGAACTGCCGCTGGCTACTTTGATGGCCACGCTCGGCCCAGAGGAAAATAATAATAGCTCCACACCTGCATACAAGAACATATATGTTAGAATCATCATCATATACATTGCATTAAATAATCATAAACATTTAATTAAGCAAACATAAAATGAACTAAATACCTGAAGAAACGGCGCGAAACCGCTGATAGTGGTCTCCCGATCAGGCACGACCGCGGAAAGGTTAGTGAAGAGGTGGGCCAGAAGGGCCGCACCCCAAGCATATTCACCTAAATGGTCTAAATTTGTAAGAAGGGTCAAGAAGCAGCAGTGGATGTAATCTCCCTTGGTACGAAAGAGAAGTCTGCCGAAGAAGAAGACTAGGAACCTCCTAAGTGTTGGGTTCGGTTGTAACCCCGAGAAATCACAGAAGCGGAAGAACATAAAACAAAATTATTTCCCAAACCGATTCGGACTTTGATTGATGCAACAACAACGATCTTAAATAAATCACATGAGATTTATCACCTTACACAGATTAAGTTATCCTGTGAAAATCGATGCCGAACTCCTCGAAGCTTTGAGCCGCACAAACGTCCGGCCTCTAGAGCTTAATCCACACGAACCCGCGCAACAACGGAGCTCTCCTTCTCCAACACCCGCACAAACCCACTAGCCTCAAGAGCTCTGTTGGCAAGAGTCCAATCCTTCCAACTTTTACTCGACGGCCAACCTTTTGGAATGGGCAAAGCATTAGCTAGGTTACGGGTAAGAGAACATGGGTTATTTATAGAATGGTAAGGCGGCAGCTTGAACCGCCTCGTTTAACCAAACCCATCTTTAAATGCCGCAGTTAAAGTAAACTCCAGGGTATATTATATATCAATATATTATTATTAGCTTATTTATCAAATAAGCCTAATAATACATATATTATATATATGCCCTTTATATTATTGCATATATACTTTTAAGCCATTTATAAATTCTTTTTCCAAAAGAATTTAATGCTTTAGTATATTTTTTCATACAATAATATTCCATTCTACAAGAGTTATTTGTGTGTGATCCTCTAGGCCCATTATCACTTTGGTTTAAAGATCCATTGACTTCTAATCTAATTAGAAGTAAATTAAATCGGCTATTCCCAATAATTGTTTAATTTGTTCCGGACCTTTTTTGATCACGTTGGGTCAAACAAATCCACGTGATCCCAGAGGATGCTAGGTTCATCTATACCCTGTCTGGCACCTGTAAGTCATCAGTTACCGTATCGCTATAATCTCTTGCTCATTCTATGAGTCCGATCCAATCGTATGGTATGGTTATGTCAAACCACTAGTGATCGTGTCGTCTGACCATGACCTCCATGTTAGTATTAGATGGTCTCAAAGCCAATTCGATACTATGTACTTATTCAGGTTATTAATAAATGGCAATAATTCATTGTGTGTAATTAATTCGATCTGTGTTTATCGTATCACGATGAAGTCCATGAACATGTGCAACAGTCTTCGGATTATGATGAGATCATAATTACGGGACCGAAGACTTATAAACACATGTTCTTAATTGTTCCTAGTCATAGGATGTTTGAGATAGGACATCGAACATCCGGATAGACTAGTATAGGTTACTTCAGCTCATGTGATGAGGGTGACTGATCCCATAAGACACTTGTATGGAGACACTATGCTGAACCTATAGGTGCTCATTGGTGAATGAGTTCACTGAACTGATCCGACTATGAATCGCTGGATGGTAATCACCTCACTGTTAACCAGCTCGATTCATTTGTCACGGTTGCGTGGATGATCCTTAGACTTGAGACTCCAAAGATATCTTGTTGGTAGGTTTCTGAGCTTTGACCTTGACGAACGAATCCCTAACCATGGGTTATCAATAAGCCAAGCGATCGGGTTCAGGGAAATGCCCTCGAAGGTAATTGTGTGTTCAATACGGGATCATCCGCTCTCGGTAGTTTGAGAGAGAATGTTCCGGGAATGATGCGCTTAAAGTCCCGGGCCAGGGCGGACTCTGTAATCGATAAGGAGTTATCGGATTCAGATTAGTAGCATCTGATTTTAGTGAATCGACCGAATAGGGTTTAACAGTAAACCATGCCCTAGGTCGATTCGGGAACATTGCACGGATGAAGGATTATATCCGCGCGCTAACCAATGACAGAAATGTTCCAATAGAGGGTTGCGATAACTCCAGTGCCATCCAGGATCACGCGATGTTGCTTGGCATCCAACGTGATCGGCAGTCCGTCCGAATTTATTGTGGGACATTAAATTCGGCTGATTAATTGAATATAAGGATATTAATTAATTCAGTGGGTCAGTAAAGGGTTACTGGACTTAATGGGCTATTAACTGGACTGGTATTTGGGCCTAGAGGGTCACACGCAAATGGTTTTCAAGTCGATGGATAATCCGACATGATTTCGGATAAGTCTGGGTTTTTATGAAAAATCGCAAACTGACTTATTATAAAAGAACGGATCTACGTCCGGGGCCAACAACCCTGACCTAGCCGTCATTGTTCTTTCTCCCTTTCTCTCTCTTCTGGGCGTGCGGATCCCAACTGCTCCACCTTCTGTTCGACGGGGATTCCGAATCCGTATGTCACGACGGATTACACGCAGTCAGACGGGATCTACGAACGCCGTAGCGAGCGAGGAAGCGAGGACGATCCATCGTGAGGAGAACCGCGTGGATACCGCTAGAGGTCGGGCATCTACGCGACTTACGGCATCGCTCCGACGGAACCGGAAAACTGACGCGGATTCGAATCCGCGCAAGGTAAATTTGATTTACTCCGGTTTTATTTTAATGACCGAAACGGGACAGATCCGATCCCGAATATTATATTCCGCTGCGTTTTTGGGTCGGATCCCGACACAGCGATCCCAACACTCCATAATAATTTCACGTTCGTTCCAAACGAATAGATACCACCCTGGCCAGGGATTTAGTGGAGCGTCCATGTCATCACTCATTAACTGTCTGTGATATACCTGACAGTGAGCGATCCCCTCTTGACCATTAATAGTCTTCGCATGTATCTCGATGTGGCTAATAATTCAGTGTTTCATGACTTATGGTTAAAGTCACTTAACCAAACATTAAACCACACCAATCCTCATGCAAGACCACATTAATGTCTCAGGTCAAAGGATCAACGATACTACTGAGACAGATGGATCTTCAGTTGACATTAGGTATAATTAACCATCTGAAGATCCATCAGCAGATCAGTTCAGTGAACATCCTCCCAGGATGAACACCCACACATATGTTCTGATGCCCTGCACCTGTGACCGTGAGATTGGTCATCTACACATCATGCGTGCTGATTTACAAGTAATCAATATCCCAGAGTGATTACTGTCCAATCAGAAACAGTTTAAGGTATGTGTCCATATACAGTCAAACTCACATTCGAGATCCCATCTCGAAATTGACTTTATAACCACATATCCCAGGGACAACGCAAAGCAATCCACAAATTACAAGTTTACGCTCTAATTATCACTTAATTATATTGAACAAGATTGTATAACACATTGGGCCTACACGACCCATAATTGGTCTGTAGGACACCTAAAACTAACACTAAGGACACATAAAACTAACATACGGTGGGCGACGCCTTTTGGATTTTACCGCCTCTTTTGGTCAGGGCTGTACCACGGAAAATTTGAAGGATTATTATTCGCGTCTTTGAAGGAGGACACTATTCAGTGGATTAATTACTGAAAATCTCTGGAAAATAGGAGAGAGAGAACGGAAAGGCGTCTTGTTGACCAGACGTGATTTTGAGCTTTTAGGATTAAATTCTTATATTTGGAAATTGATTAACATTGAAAAGCGTCTCTCTGAGCCAACGCGATTTGAATTAACTGAAATCGAAAGTTCATATTTTAAGGAAAAAATCACAGTTTCACTCAGGAAAAAATTACAGAAAAATTGCAAAGCATTAAAAGATGATTTCTATTGTATTAAGGAATGATTTCTTCGATGAAAATTAAATCAAAATACATCAAGTTGGAAGATAAGAATGAAGAGATTTCAAAGTCGGATTTTCTTAAGCTCCTTTACATATGATTTCCATAGTTCTTTATTGGCTTCATAAGGAATTTTTGCACAACGGGTGAAGCCGATGTTCCATAGAGTTGTAATAAGTTCTGTCGTCTCAAAGTCTTCATCAATGCCTAATGCCCGCTTCTTGATAGGAGAAAGAGAAGATATTTTTGAAAATTCGTAGCGTGGCATACCAAGTTGAGGATGACAACGATGTGGATTATAGAAAATGAACTCGGTCGTCCTGATCAGTCGGAGCTCTGTGCCAGCGCCACGGCGAACTCTGACTGTCTCTTCCATGAGAGCAAGTGGCGTGGACTCGAATCCAGTTCTGGGCATAGTCCTGAAGTAAGCATGCCAGTCAGCTCGAGTCTTGAGGTTGGGCACCCGATTGGTCATGTTGTCATTAAACTTCACAATGTTGGGAATATGGAAGATAGGACTACGCTGGTATGACTGGGATATCCTTGGAACTTTTTCTTCATTATGGTTGAACTTGAAGTGGAATTCTACTCATAGAGCTAAGAGTAGCATGCTACCATAGAGATTGACCTGTAGAAGCTGCATATAGCCTACTGTAAAGGCAGGCTAGAACCACTGTGCTGATTTGCTTTTCCTTGACAATTCCATTGATTACATTGATTTGATTATCTTCTGAAACATTATCTTGGGCAGGGAATAATAGAACTCCAGCTAAGTATATGGTGAATGCCTTCATCACGTTCTCTGTATCTTCATCCTTGAGGTCTTCTATCTTCTTCAGAGTCCATTCAACTAATTTCGCGAGATTGATTCCCTTCTTAGTAAGACAATCTTGAATTTCCTTTGGATTCTTTATAATCCTATTCAACAATTGTTGACCCGTGATTCTTTCCCTCATGAACATCATATCCCTCAAATTAGGTTCATCATTGTTGACCTTAAGCTAGGAAGACCCAATAAGAGTTCAACTTCTTCTAAGAGGATTGTGGCTTTAAACGTGGAAAAGAGAAAAGTATGAGTTTGTGGATGCCATAGTTCGATCAAAGCGCCCATAGTAGCCCAATCCATGCTTGTGCTCTTGTAATGTTTAGCATGAATAACCAATCTTTGGATATGCCACATGGATATATAAGATTGCATGGAGAGATTGATCTTGTTAACTAGCTTTTGGACCTATGGAAGTGAAGAAAATCTTCTTGAACCAGAGAAGAAAGGATATCCCTAGATAAAAAAAAGCGTTTAGAATAGTTCTATCATGCCCATGAAGAATTGGAATTTGGAGAATATGTAGAGAGTTGCATAGAAAGATAGAATTGATTAGAAGAAAGATTAACTTACTTGTAAGTTAGGATCTCGCCCACTAAAATGATTTTTAACTTCAGAGAGCTTTTAATCGCTTTTCTCATCCTCTTGTTTGAAGTAGAATCCATCCTTCCTTCTTGTTTGAGTTGATTTTCTCTCTTGATTTCTCTCTTTCCCTTGAGCTTTGGAGAGAATACTCTAGCTTTCCCACTTGATTGCTTATTGTATTGCTTTGATGTGAAGAGAGGGAAGTTTTATAGAGTGATTTGCGAGATTGAGGAGCCTTTTCCAAATTGGAAGAGGGTTGTACATTAAGGCAAGTAGAGTTCGGATTGGAGTCAGAACATAGAACAGTTTCTGTAAGTTAAATGACGTCTGGACGGAGTGACGTTATTTAAATGACGTATGTGAACAACGACGCCATTTATCAGTTTTCTAAATTTCTGTTATTTATTCGAAAATTCATAATTGCATGATATTTAATTATTTATTTACTTGAAATTATTGATGAAATTTGAGTACAGAAAATTCAAGGAAATGAAAACGAAGTTGAGAATTTCACTAAGGTCCCACTGTGGAAGTTCATGAGTCCCAATCGTGACTAAAAAGACAGTTATCTTTATCCCTTGCATTCCTTTATGTAATTGATTTGCATTAGCATTACTATATGATAAATAACTATTAGATATATCAAGGACCTTGTGATTTTGATGAAACTGGAATTTGAGTTCTCCTTCAACAAAAACAGTGATAATTTCATAGAATTCTTAATCGCACGGATAGGCTATTAGATTGTTAATTGATGGGGACGATGGTTCTGCTTTTGTGAAACAATGCGTGGATAAACGTGCTTCAACTTAGCACTGAATTACAAGATTTGTATCTTGACTCATCAATGACAGTTTATTAATATTATCCTTGATTAACTTATATTTCATTTTATTTTAATTTTTCTTTTAGTCCAGCATGCATCATGTAGGACTTTGAAATCACTGTAATAATAATTAGTTATTAATTAAATTTCAGACTATTGTTCTAAAAAATCCGAACGTGATATGAAATATTCCATTTTAAATTGATCTCTCAATTATCTTTGAGATTTTATTGAAGATATCTTTGGAATTCTATCCTTACTTAGATCTTTATCTCAAATATTCTTATTTCGTTTTAAGATCCATCATAGTTGTAGCACGTCCACATTGGTTACTAACCGCTCTCCATGATGAAACCTGTAGGGTTTGTGATCTAGAGTACTTCCCAATCGTGGAAGTTGATCGACCTTATTTTATTTCCTTGTCTCTTTCATCCAGACATGATTGATTCCATTGATCTCTTTGAGTTACTTTATTGATCATTCTGAGAAAGATTCCCATCCTATGATGTTGAGAGCGTGTCACATCACACCTTGGCATCACCTTTTTAGTACATTCCATTCTATTTTCACTCCCTTGCAAAGCCAATGGCAAGGTGGGGCAACTGTAGACACGCTAATTTCGACTTCATATTGAGTAAATTTCATCTCACAATTATAATGCCCCAAAATGGTCTAACGTTTAATCATTAATTAAATTTTATTAATTTTTTCAGAATTTGTTAATTAGCATCGCCCAAGCACGACGCCACTTAGTTTTCTAGTCAAAATCAGTTCGAAATTAAATTTCTAAATTCAGATAGATTTAACTGAATAGCGTCGCTTGTGAGAGGCGCCATTTAAGTCCTAATCCGTCTGAGTTTACGATTTTTAATCCGAATTAATTTCCTAAATTATCTAAAGAACGACGCTCTTAGGAGATACGATTTAGGTTTCCTAATGTATTTCAGTTTTCTTTTCGGATTTTGTTTCTAGTTTGGCCGCTTTAATTAGTTAAATGGCGCCCCACCTAGGCGACGCGATTTAGTAGTTTCCTAATAAACTTGATTTGGTCGAGATAATCCGGTTTCCGAAGTTGCGAAGATTGCTAACTCCTCTATGCTCATCTAAGGTAAGTACGACTGCGGGAGAGAGTCCTTTTGAAGCCCTAAACACCCTTAAACCTATTCTTATAAATACAATACCCTTTGGACCTTTGAAAAAGGTTGGCCATTGGTGATTTTGAAGCTTGAAGCAAGGTGTTTGAAAGCTCTAGAGGAGAAAAACATGGACAGCAAGAGGAGCTTCATCTAAGGCTGCTTCTTCTTCATCTTCTTCATACTTTGAAGCTTTTAAAAACAAAGGCTATGGAGGAGCCAACCAACTATCTTCTTTCCCTAACTTCTTTCTAGATTTTCATTATATTCATATAGTTATTTATCATTGTTTTTCATAGTTCATCATCATCACTCTATGTTCATATACACATCATTATTTCCTACACCCACATGCATATTAGGGGTTTAAAGAACAACCATCAAGTGAGTAGATTAGTTTAGTTGCATGTTTAAATTTCTTATTAGAATAGATACTACCCTACTCTAGTTCTAATTAGATTCTTTCTTTATTTGATCTTACAAGTACAAAGAAGAAGAAAGAAAGAGATTCAAAGGAATAACTATCAAAAAATCAAAAGCAAGAACATCAACAAAAAGGGCTTTCTTTCTTTGGCCGGCCAAAGAAAGGAAATCAAGGACTCAACATCTCCTAAATTGGAAAAGGTAAGCGATCAATCTTTCTTTAAAACTTTACAGTTTCTGACAATCACGTTTTCTTTAATTTTTAATAGTTTTACTATTCATATAAACAATATGAAATTCATGAATATCATACACCTAAATTGAGCACCCACAATCCTCTTCTCCTCCATATAGCAAGAAAAGATCTTTAGTTCTTCTCAAGTACCTAAGGATGCATTTCACTGCTTTCCAGTTATCTTCGCCTAGACCACTCTGATATTTGTTGGTAATACTTAAAGCATTAGCCACATCAGGGAAAGTACATAGTATTAGAATTAGGTGGCCTCAAAGCCAATCATTGTACATTCTAGTTCGGATTATTAATAAAGGCAATTATTTCTTCATTTAATAGTTCTCGCAAACGACTATCGTAATGAAGGTCCATAGACAAATATATGGGATATTGAATCATGATGAGATCATGATAGTGAGATCAATATCCTAAGGCAATTGTCTTAAATAGTTCTCGATCATAGGATATTTGAGATGGACATTAAATATCCAATAAGATCGACACAAGTTATGTCTGCTCATATGATGAGGGTGAATGATCTCACATTCACTCGTGTGGTGACACTAAGACAAACAAGTGGGTGCTCATTAGAGAATGAGTTTACTGAACAGACCCAAATAAGAATTCCTGGATGGTAATTATACCTATTAGTCAACCAGGGAATTCAATCGTTGCAGTAGCACAGTTGGTCCTTTGACCTGAGTCACCAATGATACCTTGTTTGTGGACCATTGTATCTTGATTTTCTGACTCGTGGACTTTAACCATTAAGTCCACCATAATCGGTCTTTCAGATACAGTGGAAAGCTTGCGAAGGTAATTGAGTGAACAACAAGGGATCACTCACTCTTGGTATAAGACTGGAGAGAGAATGTCCTATGGATGTGTACACAGAAATTCCTGGCCAGAGTCAAATGAAAGAGATGTCTTTCTAGATATTAACTGTGTATTGGAATCCATCTGGATAATGCGATAGAGGGTTTGACTATAAAACCATACCCTTGCGTTATCGGGACATTGCATGAGTGAATGATTATATCTGTGCGGTATCGGCAGACGGAAAGGTTCAATTGAAGGGAACAATATCCCTTATATCTTCTGGGATCATGAGGTAGTGTTTGGTGCTGTTCATGATCAGAAGGCCAAGTGAATTAATCATCGGATGATAATTTACTTGTTTATTAAATTAATCATTTAACATATGATGTTTAAATGTTAATTAATAAATATTAAACTCAAGAAACAGTTATAAGTTTAATGGGCCTGCAACCGGACTGATATATGGGCCTAGAGGGTCACACACATAAGAGTTCTCGTCAGACGGTGAGAGATGTTAAATTTCATGCTTATTTGGGTTTTTGTGAAAAGCTGCAGGATAAACATGAAGATTTAATGGAGAATTATCCAAGGCGAAACTCTTGGATAATCATGAGGATTAACTCTTGTGCTTATCCTTATTTCTATATAAGGAGGGCCAAGGGGGAGTGGTAAAATGTTAGTTGGACGAATTTTTATCCCAGATTCTCTCTCTCCTCTCTCTCTCTCCTTCTCTCTCTCTTGGAGTGGATCTGTCTCTCTCTGCGCATAGTGGATTTGAGATCTGGTCGGAGCACTCAAGTCGAGGAGGAAATCGCGTCTGCTGCGGGAACTCGTGTGGATACCTCTAGAGATCGTGCGCGTGCGCGATTACCGAGTCGGCATCATCCACAGGAGATTCGAAACCCCGTAAAGGTGAAGAACTGTTCTTCCCGCTTAAATTTTAATGTCCGTTTTACGACCCCAGCAACCGATACAATGGAATCATTTTTATTTCCGCTGCGTTCATGGTGATTCCTTACACATAGCATGGCATACATAAACAACCCTATTGCCGAGGCATAGGGTACCCGACTCATATCTACTTCCTCAGGTGTTCTAGGGGCCATGCCCTTAGATAGGTAAATTTCATGTCTCGTAAGAATGAGACCTCTTTAGGAATTTTTCAACTTGAATCTCCTGAGTATAGTATCTATGCACATGGATTGGGACAATCCCAACATCTTCTTTGATTTATCACGATAGATCCTTATGCCCATCACATAGGATGCTTCTTCCAAATCCTTCATGGAGAATGTCTTAGACAACCAAGATTTTGTTGATATCAACATCTTCACATCATTCCCAATAAGTAAGATGTCATCATCATAAAGGACTAAGAAGGTCACTGAGCTCCCACTGACGTGCTTGTAAACACAGGGTTCTTCTTCATTCAGAATGAAGTCGAAATATTTGATAGCCTCAAAAAATCTCAAATTCCAACTTCGAGACGCCTGCTTCAATCCATAAATTGATTTATGAAGCTTGCATACCTTATTGGGATACTTCTTAGATGTGAATCCATCAAGTTGTACCATATACACCTCTTCTGACAGGTTTCTGTTAAGGAAGGTTGTCTTCACATCCATCTGCCAGATCTTATAATCTAGGTATGTTACAATGGCAAGGAGGATTCTTATTGATTTTATCATTGCTATTGGTGAAAAAGTTTCATCATAGTCAATTTTTTGTATTTGATGATATCCCTTTGCCACCAGTCGAGCCTTATAAGTGTCAATTTGTCCATCTGCTCCAATTTTCCTCTTGAAGATCCATTTGCAGCCGATAGGGACTTTCCCTTCAGGTATGTCAATCAAGTTCCAAACTTGATTGGTATATATGAACTGGATTTCCTAATCCATAGCCTCCTTCCATTTCTCGGAGTCAGAATTACGAATTGCCTCCTGATAGGATTGAAGATCATCATCCTCATTTATCTGTATGTTAGACGAACTATCAGAGACATGTCCAACATATCTCTCAGGTTCTCTAGGTACCCTACCAGATCTTCGTAATGTTTGTATTTCATTTTGAGCATCTTCGAAAGGTGACGTCTCATCCAATGAGACCGTGTCCTCAGTTTGTGGTTCATGGACCTCGTCCAGTTCTATCTGGCTCCCACTATTTTTTTGGAGGAGATATTCCTTCTCCCGGAATACAACTCTCTTGGCCACTAAGACCCTTTGCTCAGAAGGATGATAGAAATAATATCCAAATGTCTCTTTTAGATATCCCACAAACCTACACTTGTCGGTTCTCAACTCTAGCTTATCTGCGTCATTCCTTTTCACATGGACAGGACACTCCCAAACTTTAATATGATTAAAGTTCGATTTCCTTCCCTTTCATATCTAATATGGTATGGTAAGAACTGACTTACTAGAAATCCCGTTTAACAAGTAGGCTGTTGTCTCTAAGGCATACCCCCATAGAGACAAAGGTAATTCTGATAAGGACATTATGGAACAGACCATGTCCAGTAAGATTCTATTTCTCCTTTCAAATACACCATTATACTGTGGCGTATATAGTGGGGTCCACTGAGAAATTATTCCATTGTCCTTTAAGTAAGAAGTGAATTCGACACTTAAGTATTCACCTCCTCGATCCGATTGAAGAGTTTTGATACTTTTTCCAGTCTGCTTCTCTACTTCATTCTTATATTCCTTAAACTTCTCAAAAGTTTGTTATTTATATCTCATTAAATACACATAGTCATACCTAGAGAAGTTATCAATAAAATACATGAAATACCTAGAGAAGTCATCAATAAAAGAGATGAAATAGAGATATCCTCCTTTAGCCTCTATTGACATGGCTCCACATACATCCGTGTGTATGAGTTCCAGAAGGTCAGTAGCCCTCTCACCATATCCACTAAAAGGAGCTTTGGTCATCTTCCCCATGAGACATGACTCATAAGTATCAAATGATTTGAATTTGAATGAATTCAAGTATCTATTTGAACATAGGTGAGAAATCCTCTTTTCTTCTATATGACCAAGTCTGCAATGCCAAAGATATGTAGAATTCACTTCTTCTGTCTTATCACTGGAAACCTACATTACATCATTACATGTATCCAATACATATAACCCATTGAACAAATAACCATTAGCTATAATCAAACCATTATTGATAATAGAGCACCCAGTGCTAGTTATTGTCAAAGAGTAACCAACATTATTTAAGCAGGAAATCGATATAATGTTTTTGATAAGTTTTGAAACAAAATAATACTCTGTTAACTCCAGAATTATCCCAGAAGGTAAACTAAGACGAGCAATCCCCACAGCTTTAGTAGCAATCAAAGCTCCGTTGCCCATCCTTAGTTGGAACTCTCTTTTGTCAAGTCTTATCATATTTGTCAGAACCTGCAAAGAGTTGTAGATATGAGATGCGCATCCAGTATCCAATACCCATAATGTAGATCTCATAAGAGACAAATTTAAGTCAATGACAAAAATACATTAATTTAGAATTGCCTTGCAATTCCTTTTCCAGTGACCTGTCTATCCATACCGAAAGCATTTGCTGTCTTTTTCATCCTTCTTGCCCTTGCCTTTACCTACCTTGGTGATTTTATTACCTTTGGTCGGTTTCTTTCCCTTCTTTTTATTGGGTTTCTGGGTGGCCTTCCTTTTCTTGTTGGTCCGACCAACAATCATTATAGAAGATGGTTTCTCCTTCTATATGGTCCCTTCAACGCTCTTTAACATGTTTAGGAGTTCTGGTAGAGAAACCTCAATCCTATTCAGGTTAAAGTTCATGATGAAGGGAGAAAATGATTCAAGCAATGACTGGAGAATGAGATCAATGCTAAGTTCAAGATCCAACTTGAATCCTAACCTATTTTGTCTCTCTATCCACTCCATCATTTTCAGTACATAAGCATGTACTGAGGCACCCTTAGACATCCTAATCCCGAAAATTTTCTTGGAGACCTCATACCTCTCTATCCTACCCTGCTCCCCAAAGAGCTGGCGTAGTTGGAAGAGTATAGCTCTACAATATGTCTTTTCAAATTGCCTTTGTAGCTCGAGAGCCATAGAAGCTAGTATATAACACTGCGCGAGGGAAGAATCTTCCGACCATTTTGTGTAATTTAATTGATCACCCTCCTCGGCATCAACGGGAGGCTCAGGTTGAATCGTGTCTAACACGTATACAATCTTTTCGACTGTTAAGACAATTCCCAGATTATGCAGCCAGTCTTGATAATTAGATCTAGTCAATTTGTTTGCATCCAAGATGCTACGGAGGGGATTTGACAACGACATGATGATCTAGATGAAAAATAAAAGACAATATTTTAGTATGCATTCAAAGTTCTAACTTAGATGTTATTTTCTATCTTAGTTAGCTCCACTATTTTGCGTCAAATTATATGACCCTCAATCATATAGAACGGAAGATCACGACGATCATCTTAGTGGGTCGGAATCCCAACAAGATTGAGATGTGACCTTGTGGAAAGCATAACAAATCACATCCCATCTCTTGAGTAGTCAACAGCACTTACATTCAATGCAATATGTGAATTTTGGCCCGCGAGCAGTCATCTCCTTGTGGAAAGCACAACAAAGGATACTCCCAATTAGATCGCAACACCATTACTATATAGCAATGAGTTCGTGATCCGACCCTTGTGGAAAGCACAACAAGGCCAAGTTCAGCCCCTCATCCCATTGAAGTAAAGCTTTAGGGCTGAGATCCTACCACCAAATTATGAATCTTGTGGAAAGCACAACAAATCGATAAAATAATGACATTCATTCACCCTATAATGGTGGAGGGCCACGACGGCTCCTAGAGCCACGTTTACTGATCTAATATTCGATAAAGAGGGAATTTTGCTTTTATCTTGGTCTCACCTTAAGTGGTAGAAGAAATATATTCGAGATATATATTTATAGTACCTAGTAATTGCTCAAAATAAATGCATCCCATGCAAATAAATAAGTCTGGGCAATCATGGACTCTAAATAAAGCTACGCAGATATCCAGCCTACTTCCCAAACAGCAGGATCATCCTTACAGTCCGTCCTCCGGGCCTTCAAGCTCCATCCGCAACATTAATTTACAAAAATTACACGGCTCGCAGGCCGAAAAATGAATTACATGCCAATAATTTCCAGCAGCCCTTGGGACGAGTACATTTATTAGAGGAAGATAGAATTACATTGGAAATTAAATAGAGAGAGAAGGGAAGCTCGGAGGCCTCAAACGAACTGAGGTAAGTCCATGATCATCCACCATTCCACACACAATCATATCAATCACAGAAGGGTTATTTTGAAAATGATCCTTATATTTGGATTGAAATCATGAGTTGTACATACGAGAAATTTTGGCTATGATTAGTTTTGAAAAACTCATCGTTACATTCAAAAGTAATCTAACGGAGACCACAATGACATCACCATAACATCCATGCTTAGAATTATTCCGTACGTATAAGAGGATACATACATGAATTTAAAAATTAAATTCAATCAATCATGACAACTAAGACAATCATGAAATTCAAATTCAAATAAATCATCCAATGATTAAACTAAATAGGATGAAATTTTATTAAATGATCATCTTCAATTATCTTTCATTAAAATTCACAATTTGAATCTTTGAAAATTATCTAATAATTTTTACAAGTCCAAAATTTGAATTTTAACGATAATCCTCTCTAAAACTCAAAATCCGAATTGAACTATTATCCAATAATTAAAAATTCAAAAATCTAAATTTTATATGTAATCTTCAATTAATCCTAAAATTTACATGATAATTGTCAGATTAATCAAAATCAAATTTAACTAATCCGTTTTCAACAATTATGTTAATTTTGAGAAAAATTAATTTTCGGGCCGTGTAGTGCGCTGCACGCCACAGTAGGCGATGTCCGGAGCAGTTTGCCTACCAGTGGGAAAAAAATCGGCAACAAATCTATTTTTAAAAATTAAAAATCAGACGGACGGTGGGTCTATGTGCCGTCCACATGTGTGGAAGGCCACCATCTCGGCCGTCCACACCATGTGGACGGCCACCATGTTGGTCGTTCAAATTCTGAAATCTTGACGGCCACTCTGAGTACCATTTATGTTTCGAAAAATTTCCAAAAATTCCTAGACAGCCTGTGTTATTGCCGTCCATATTCCCACTATCTCCGAAAAATTAAATTTTTCATGGCCCAAAAATTAAAATGAAATTGAAGAATACAGAACAATTTGAACATGGTGTTATAACAGTGACCGTTCTTTCCAGTTGCATCAAGATGAGCTTAAACCTGACTCTGATACCATTGTTGGGTTTGATCGAAATCCCTAGGAAATCGTAACAGTGGAAGAACAGAAAATTAAAATAATTTCCCAAACCAGTTACGGGCTCTGATTAATGCAATAAAAAATGATATAAAATCATATGAGATTTTCACCTTGTGTAGAACACGTTGTTCTACAAAGATCGATGCCGAACTCCTCGAAGCTATGAGCCGCACAAGTGTACGACCTCTAGAGCTAAGCCACACGAACTCTCTGCAGCAACGGAGTCCTTCTCCTTCAACCCGCACAACTCAAATCCCCCACCTCAAAGCTTCTGGGAAGAATCCAATTCTTCTAACAAAAACTTGACGGCCACCTTTTGGAATGGTAAGAAGATTAGCTGCGGGTTGAAGAGAACATGGGTTTATAAAGCAAGGTTAAGGCGGCAGCTTGAACCGCCTCTTTAACTAATCCCATCTTTTGCCGCCTCGGCCAAAGAAAACCCTAAGGCATATTATATATAAATATATTATTATTAGCTTATTTATCAAATAAGCTTAATAATACATATATTATATATATGCCCTTAATATTATTGTATATATACTTTTAAGCCATTTATGGATTCTTTTCCCAAAAGAATCAAATGTTTTAGTATATTTTTTCAGACAATAATATTCCGTTCTACAAGAGTTATTTGTGTGTGATCCACTAAGCCCATTATCACTCTGGTTTAAAGATCTATTAACTTTTAATCTAATTAGAAGTAAATTAAATTGGTTATTTCCAATAACTATTTAATTTGATTTGAACCTTTTGATCACGTTGGGTCAAGTAAATCTGCGTGATCCCAAAGGATGCTGGGCTCATCTTTATCATGTCTGGCACCTGTAAGTCTTCAGTTACCATATCGCTATAATCACTCGCTCATTCTATGAGTCCGACCCGATCGTGTGGTATGGTTATGTTAAACCATTAGTGATCGTGTCGTCTGACCATGACGGTCTTCACATGTATAATTATTTCACGTTTGTTCCAAACGAACCGATACCACCGTGGCCAGAGATTTAGTGGAGCGTCCATGTCATGACCCATTAACTGTCTATGATATACCTGACAGTGAACGATCCCCTCTGACCATTAACGGTCTTCGCATGTATTCCTGTGTGGCTAATGATTCGGTATTTCATGACTTATGGTTAAAGTCACTTAACCAAACATTAAACTACAGCAGTCCTCACGCAAGACCCTATTAATGTCTCAGGTCAAAGGATCAACGATACTTGAGACATATAGATCTCAAGTCAAATGTCTCTGACCATCTGAAGATCCGTCAGCAGATCAGTTCAGTGAACATCCGCCCAGGATGAACACCCACACATATGTGCTGATGCCCCGCACCTGTGATTGTGAGATTGGTCATCTACACATCATGCCATTCGATTTACAAGTAATCAATGTCCCAGAGTGATTACTTTTGAATCGGGAACAGTTTAAGGTATATGTCTATGTACAGTCAAACTCACATTCAAGATCCCATCTCGAAATTGACTTTACAGCCACATATCGCAAGGACAATGCAAAACAATCTACAGATTACAAGTTTACGCTTTAATTACCACTTAATTATATTGAGTAAGATTGTACAACACATTGGGCCTACACGGCCCATAATTGGCCTGTAGGAGACCCAAACACTAACAATAAAAATCCCGAAAAAGTATAAAACCCACTTTTAATCCATCACCTTGAGAATCTTTTGTGTGTGACCGTTTAGGCCCGACTACCAGTCCAGTTAATAGCCCAATAAGCCTAGTGACTCCTTACTGACTTAATTAATCAATTAATAAATCATATTATTAATTAATCAACCGAATTAATGATGCACATTCAATTTGGTCGGCCTCCGATCACGTTGGGTTCCAAGCAACACTGCGTGAACACGGAAGGTAGGGTTAAGCAACCCACTTTTGGAACCTTTCAGCCAACAATTACCATGTGGATTTAGTCCTTCATTCGCACAATGCTTTTGAGTCAACTCGGGGTATGGTGAACTATCAAATCCTAACTGGTTGACTCACTTAGATCGGATGCTACCATATAATATCAGAAAACTCCTTTCCTGATATTATTGTCTGCCCTGGCTAGGGACTCCTGCGCATCCTACCTAGAGCATTCTCTCTGAGTACCGAGAGCGAATGATTCCTTATTAAACACTCCTTTTTATAGGACATTGTTAGCGGAAAATCAAAATGAGGATCTAAATAAGGCCACGGATTCTGGATTGAAATGCGTCGGGCCCATTCGACACCACTCAAAAGGCATCGACCATCCCCGACGCGATTCAAAGGAGAGGTCAAAGGTCATTAAATTACTATAAAATGAACTTTATTAGGCCTATTGATGATTAATTGAGATTTCTTGAATGATTGCTGGGCACTATAAGGGCCAAAATTTCATGGGATCTGGTTATCGCAGCCTATTGGGGTCTGCCAGACTTCTAGAAGGTCCGAGTACAACAAATGGGCTTCAGTGAGCTCTTGGACATTGAGTCCTTTTAGATCGACCTCGTGCTCCTCCAGGCATTACACGAGAGGTGGGATGCGACGAGCAGGGTGTTCTTGATGCCATGGGGGATATGATCCCCAGTCTAGAGGACGTCGTGTGCATCACAGACTGTGTATCGAGGGCAGAGCTGTCAGCGGGAGCACTTACCGGACTACAGGGACATGGCTCAGAGATTACTGGGCCTGATGGTGGCTACCCTCGGCAGAGAGTCTAGGACCGTCGCTCGGGTCGACATGATGGATGCCTTAGGATTAGATGACCCGAGGCAGAGGGTCGGAGAGTCCTATGAGGCCTTTGTGGCGCGACTAACCAGGACAGCACGTGCTTACTACTGGGATGAGAGCGAGGAGAATAAGGAGCAGACTGACAGGGACCTGAGGCGATTCCTATTCTTGTTGTTCGGGAGGCTCCATTTCAGGATGTAGGGAGATGACATACATTGTCACTTCCTGGAGCTCCTGATTGATCTTGACCGGATAGGGGAGTGTGCTTGGGGAGCATCCCTTTTGACTCATCTCTTCACGGATCTATCTGCAGTCACACCAGATAGATGAGACTACCATCAGCAGCTTCACGCCGTTTCTATATGTATGCTTCAACATTATTATGATTTCTTTTATTTATTCATGATGATGATATGCTACGATGCATGTATACTCTAACTTGAATGCTATGAATGCAGATTTGTTCTTATTACTACTTTCCTTTGGGACATACGAGATAGATAAGCCCAGATGTGATTCCACTAGCACGCAGGTGGCAGCCAATTATTGATACAACACCACAACATTAACAGCTTACTGCCCTCCGTCGGCAGTTTCTTGATTATCCAAAGTTGTTGGTGAGTTATTATCTTCTTTATGTGATTGTATACAAGTTAAATTAAATTTTGCTATAACTGACCTAAATGTATGCGATGAAGGTTATATGGAAATCCTACATGGGTATGGGTGACGAGGGCCAACCATGGGTGGCATCTGGTCGAGAGAGATATGGGAGGTAGCTGTGGGTACACTGCCTAAATGAAATAGAGTTGTTGTATCTGCAGCTCATAATGAGGACCCTGGGCCTGCCCCAAGAATGGGTGGAAGATGAGATCCTGGAGGGGATCGGGCAGATCATGAGGGGGAAACATGCCCGCATTGACTGGTGGGTGAAGTTCGCGGAGCAGTTCGACGACTGGCAGTGGCGCGGCCTGGCAATGGAGTCTTACGTTCAAAGCAGTGAGGCTTACCTCCAATAGTACCGCGAACGCTATGCCGCCCAGATGCAACAACTTTGTCCTCTCGATGTAAGTATGATGACATGTCTTCTGTTCTATTTATTTTTATGCATTCTATGCGACTAACTAAATGTGGATATGCAGGATGCATGGGATGCCATGATCATCGACCTCCGGGCTCGCCTTTATGATGTAGAGCAGTAGTTGACCAGGTCCACACCGACCTCAACACCCTGGAATGCATGCAAACTTTATCCTAGATGTATGTTTTGTAGTTTAGGCGCTTAACTACTAATAATGAACATCTCTGTTTCAGTGTGCTGCTTACACTCAGGCTGCCCTACCTGCTCTAGACACACCGGGCGCCTCTTCCTCTACTGTCCCTCCATCATCGCAGTTGCTTAACTTAAGGAGCAGCTGGCCAGTGCCATCGTTCAAGCCTCCCCAGTGGAAGAGGATCACTCCACCTGGGTAAATTATCAACTCAAACATTCCAACAATCATGCATGAATCCATTGTTTATTCAATTTATTAACCATGAGGATGATTCTCAATTGACAGGTGGCTTAGCTATAGGAGGCCCTCCACAAGGCCGAGGAGGAGGCGGAGTGGGCGAGGGGTGATGCTGTATAGGCGTAGTAAGAGGCCCAACTGATTTAGGAGACGGCAGCTCACAGGGACACCCGGATCTGCGAGTTGGAGGAGTAGCTGGCGTGGCAGCCCACCGGCGACCTCTCCTGAGAGTTGACGAGACTTCAATTACTACTGGAGATGATGGAGGAGGAGAGGAACATGGGGAGGGAAGAGAGGAGGAAGGTTGAGGCTGAGAACACTACACTTCGAGTGTAGTTTGGGATTGCTGAGCACGAGCGGTGCAGCATAAAAGAGCTATACTAGTGTGCCCACTAGCGAGCTCTCGAGAGTGGTCACGACAATGTCTTCACTGCCAACATTGCGGTGTCCTCCGGCCGTGCAGAGCTTAGTGCGATGGGTCCACCTCCGCCGCCAGTCCGAGGTCCATATGTTCATGATGAGGCTCAGAGCCAGCTTGATAAGGGTCATGGTGAGAGTCGGCCATGATGATGTTATGATGTCATCTTGTGATGTTATGGGGATGTTATAATGCTCTTATGAAATGTAGAGAGGATGGACCTTTTGATGTATGTATATGACGGTCACGTAGTTATGTATGAAAGTTAGATGTAATTCTATGGATGACTTCTTTCTTTACATGCCTTCAGCGCACTTTGCATGTTGTGCCCTGTGGATCACTTGAACAAACTAATTAATATATTTGTTCTGCCTTGGCCCCCTACCCAATAAGTAACAAACTATCTTAATCATGTCCTAGGTAAAAGGGTCAAAGGACGAAGCCTTTATTCAACGAAGGCGAAATGAACAAAATGGAAATATGTTAATGCAATATGCAAACACACAAATGCAAACAAGAAATATAAAGTATGTAGCAAGCAAGATGCAACATGCATATGCATTTTTTTAGATTTTTTTTGGGATTTGAAATAGTCATTTTTTTTTTGAAATAATCAAGTTTTTTGGTTTTGAAATATTCAATTTTCTGATTTTGAAATATTTAATTTTTTATTTTAAAATATTTAATTTTTTATTTTGAAATATTCATTTTTTAATTTTAAAATATTCAAATTTTTTATTTTGAAATATTAAATTCTAACTTTGAATATTTAATTTTTATATTAAAATATTTAATATTTTTTTTTGAAATACAGTGTCGCAGTCTGGCTAGCCCCTTCAAACAAAGATGCGTAGACAAAAGGGAGTCTACCCCTATAATACCCATGACTTCCTAGGCATCCTAAGCGCACATCAAGGTTGATTTAGGCCATTAGTGATCCTTGTCTAAACCTCGCCTGGCTATGACTTATACTAATGGCAAAACTGTCATGCCACGCTCCGACTCTTAGTGCATCTAATCGACAAGTTCTAGCAAAAAAACCTACTAACGGTAAATCATTTGCCCGACCCGTGTCTCTTTCTTCACAATTGAGACGGTATATAATGAATTACCCTAGAACCCTAATGGTCAACCGCACCATGCTAACCCGAAATTATCGCCGTCATACCGACTGGTAAACCGCTTCCATTGACTTAAGCCCGAAGCTATATGGTAAACCGACCTAAAACCAGCATGGTACTCGGATCAAAAGAGTTTACTCGCCTGACATCCTAATTCCCTAATCATTCTTTAGTAACCTAATATAGAGTCATGGTGCATTATTGTGCTTATGTCCCTGATCCTATCTGATGATCAGACCCTTAGTCAACCTAGAGTGTTTCCTAAGCTTGGGATACACCCCTTTAGAGAGAAGGGGAGAAATGGTCTAGAAAGCTCATGAGAGGGTTTGGAAGACCCGGGAAGATTTTCTTTCTCTACCCTATTGTTTGTTGGGGTTCATCATTTTTACTCTGTAGGGATTTTTTTTCTTCTACTTTGATTTTTTGCCCTTTTTTTGTGTTTTAGCCTTTGATTTGATGATTGACTTTGTGGTCTTTTTCTTTTTTTGGGTGGGTATTTGATTTCCCCCCTTTTTTTGTGACTGCCTCCTTCTAAGACGGAAGGTAAAAATTCAGTAGTCTATCCCAAGCCTCACTTCGACATCGTGAACCGAGAAGAAGAAAATAGGTTGTACCTTGCACTTAGTTAGGCTGTCGGCATTCTTTGGACTTCACGTCATTTGTTACTTAAGAACCAAGCGTGAGTGTGTGTAATATGTCCCTAAATTAGACTACCAAAGATTAAAGAGTAAATTTTAAATTCCAAATTTTCTAACTCCACTGGTCCTTACACCATGCCGGTTGACACACCTGACCTAGGGATAATACTTTTTAAGGTAAAGACCATACCAAGGATGAGATAATTCCTGACTTTTTGCATTGACTAGCATATAAGCGTTATTAGGAAAAAACATATGTTATGACATACGGACCTTCTCAATTAGGCTGAAGCTTAGAACGAGGACTACCAAATTTTACAAAAATTCTTCTGACCACCATATCATCAACTTTGAAGTTTCTTTCGGTAACTCTCTTTTGATAAAAACACGCAAATCTATTTTGATATACTTGAGTGTGATTGGCAGCTCCCCATCTCTTCTCGTCCAAGAGTTCTAGTTGAGCAAGGAGTGCAGAGGGATGCTCATCAATAGAAAGCTCCTTGTCCAATTGTACTCTTAGTGACAAAATGAGGATCTCATATGGAACTATCGCCTCCATTCCAAATGTCAAGTAATATGGG
Source organism: Zantedeschia hybrid cultivar (assembly GCA_030544215.1). Taxonomy (NCBI): domain Eukaryota; kingdom Viridiplantae; phylum Streptophyta; class Magnoliopsida; order Alismatales; family Araceae; genus Zantedeschia; species Zantedeschia hybrid cultivar. The sequence goes on along the minus strand of JARZZO010000011.1, from coordinate 38,393,234 downwards.
GTCTGTCCAATGAGAGTGAGGATTAAAGTTTGGTAAGCCCATATAGCCTCCATTGGCTTTTTTGGCCAGTCTGCATATTTGGTAGATTTATATGTTTTCTTGATGATTTTGATCAAGGTTTTGTTAGTGGCCTCTACTTGACTATTGCCTTGTGGATAATATGAGGAAGAATGATATAATGCAATGTTATACCTGCTACAGAGGTCCTTAAGCTCTTGAGAAACAAATTGTGGTTCATTGTTGATGACGATGGTACTTGGAATCCCAAAGCTGGTGATGATGTTCTTTATGATGAACTTGCACACTATTGATGTTTCTATCTCCACATAGGCCTCAACTTCCGCTCATTTGGTGAAATACTCCATTGCTGTAAGGATAAAGGATTTTTGTTTGATTAATGAGTTAGGATCACCAAGAGGGCCAATGATATCGAACACCCACATAGAGAAAGGCTATGGGGAGGACAAAGAATGGAGTGAATATACAGGGAAGTAGATTTTGTCAGCATGAAGTTGACATTTGGCACATCTACGAACATACTCTATATAATCTTCTTTCATGGTTGGCCAATAATATCCTTGTCTAAGGATCTTCTTTGCTAACATTTGTCTATTGACATGGCCACCACACACTCTAGCATGAGCACCTTCCATGACTTTTCAAAGCTCGTCTTCATCTAGGCACCTCAAAAGAACACCACCAAATCCTCTTTTATAAAGCTCAGCTCCAACTATGGTGTATCTCTGAGCAATTCTCCTGATAACCCGCTTCTCCTCAGCGATGGCTTATCTGGGAATGATTGATCTTCACAATATTTGGCAATTTTGTAGTACCATGATTTCTTATCATCTTCTAACTCTTCTTGCAATTCTAGCAACATGACTTATCTCTTCTCTGTAATGTCTCCATCCTGAATCTTTTTCAGCAGGTTTTCCTTAACCCTAAGAAAAGTAGGGTCCTCTACAATAGGAGAGAGATGCCTATGGACAATGATTGATTCGAAATGTCTGTTGAGTGAAAAATTCAGGGAAGATGTGAGAGAAGTGAGAGCATCAACTAAAATATTCTTATTCCGAGAAATATGGACGAAGATCAACTTAGTGAACAACTTCATAAGTAGATGTTAGTTCTTGATAATGCTTGAATTTGAGATCAAGGGTGCAATATTTGGTGATCACTTGGAAGAATGAGCTGACTATCACCTACAATCCCCAATTTGGTAGCACCGTGGAGATGAGCATCCTTGAGGCCGACAAAGAGAGCCTTGTATTCAACTACATTGTCAGTGGCAGGAAAAGCAAGCTGAAAGGCTTGAGGAATGGTGATACCTTTTGGTGATAGGAGAACTATGCCAATATCCTTACCATGAGAATTCAGAGCTCCATCAAAATATAGTCTACATGTCATCAAGCGATTTATTTACAGACATCAGTTTTTCATCTAGAAACTCTTATTGCACTGGATCAAATCTAAGGAGAGGGTGATGAGCAAAATGTTCTACTATAGCACAACCTTTGATTGCTTTCTGTTGAATGTATGTAATGTCAAACTGAGAAAGAAAGCTCTGCCGATGTACTAATTTATCTATGAGGATAGATTTTTCAAGAAGGAATTTGATAGGATTCATCCTAGTGATGAGATGGACCTCATGGATAAGAAAATAGTGCTTTAATTTCTGAACCACCCATACCAGTGCAGCGCAAGTCTTCTCTATTGCCGTATATCTTTGTTCCGCGGGGTTAAAAAGTTTTCAGAGATAGTAGGTTATCCTCTTATTCCCTTCTTCATCTTCTTGCGCTAAGATAGCCCCCACCAAATCATCTAGGACTGAAATATATAGAATCAAAGGTTGGCCTGGAGACGGTGGTCTCAAGACAGGAGGACTTGCCAAATATCTCTTAAATCCATCCAATGCCTCCTGACACTTATCGTCCCAATCGAATTTGACTCCCGGCCTAGTAAGCTCGTAAAACAACCTACACCTCTGTGAGTGCTGGGAGACAAAGCGACAAATAAATTACAATCTCTCGATCAATCCTCTTAACTCCTTAAGGTTCTTAGGAGGTGGCGTTTCTATGGTAGCCTTTTCCTTGTTGGGATCAATCTCAATACTCTGTTTACTAGTAATAAATTCTAACAATTTCTCCGAAGAGACACCAAAGATGCACTTCTTCGGATCCATCTTCAACTGGTATTCCCTTGATCTTTTCAACACCTTAGCCAAGACTTTAGCCTAATTGGCTCTAATCTTAGATTTCACCAGAAGATCATCCACATATACTTCCAAATGAACATGCATTACGTCATGAAATATTGCCATTATAATCTTTTGATAGGTGGCTCTAGCATTCTTTAGTCCAAATGGTATGACCACGTAATAATAAGTTCCCCAAGATGTAGTGAACGATGTCTCATTTTGATCTTCTTCTGCTAAGCAAATATAATTATATCCTAAGAAACTATCCATATAAGATAGTCTCATATCCAGCCGTATTATCAATAAGAACATCAATATGAGGCAATGAAAAATTATCCTTAAGACACGCTTTGTTCAAATCCCGAAAGTCAATGCAAATTTTGACTCTTCCATCCTTCTTCATGGCTGGAACTATATTTGCCACCCATTGAGGATAGAGTACAACCCTAATGAATTTAGCCTTATGCAATTTGTCGACCTTCTCTTTCATTTTCAGGACCATCTGAGAGTGGAATCACCTTGATTTCTGTTTAACCGGACTAGCTCTAGGCTTCAAAGTCAATTTGTGTTCTACGAAAGATGAGTCTAGCCATATCTTCATAACTCCAGGCAAAAGTGTCCTTATAATTCTTGAGAACATTAACCAAAGCCTTTTCATCTGATAGAGGAAGACTCTTATTGATGAGGACAACCTTAGATTAGTCTTAAGTTCCTAGATTAATCTCTTTAGTAGGCTCTTTTACGACAGTTGATGGTTCATTAAATCTCTTCATTCCACTAGCATACGCATCAACCGCGTCCTCATCTTTTTCGTTTGCTTCAATCATGGGGTATTTCTCATGTAGCAACTCATACACCCTATAACCATCATCGATGTACTCATCTTTTCCATACTCTTCTGGCAACTGGATAGGATTTTCTAAAAGATGTGGGATTTGGAAACAAGAATAGCACTTAAAGGCTAACTCCTGGAGGTATCTATTTAGAATACACCTACTCTTAGATTTTTTAGATTCCCTAATTTGCCTAGACCTAGCTATCTAGACTTAAACTCCTTATCCTGACCTAAAGAGGACGAAGAATGATAAGAATCATCGGATACAAAATAGGACATAGGTGGACTCCCTTGAGAGGAGGAATAGAGTAGATCTAGAAGACAATCTCGCATGAGTGATCCACATGATGACGTACACTCGGACGAGAAATAGGAGGTCTCCTCAATGATGATTTGAGAGAAGGTTGAGAAATTGACCTTCTTCTTTTTTTTTGAAGATTTTTATTAATCATGAAATAAAAATGATCTTAAAAAAGAGATTGAGTAGGAAAAGATGAAGGAGAGAACGACACTATGGCCAGAGGATTTGAGGGATCATATAGCAGTATGTCCCAGATTCTATCATAGATCTCCTTGGGATTGAGAGAAGCCCAAGGGAGGAAGACAGGTGTTGTGATGAGAATAATTAGAATGGGCAGTTCTCGGGGGATATCTTCAGTGATCAATTTGGCCTAAGTGGGGATCAATAGCAATGTTCTGAATAGGGTGTGGAGAACAAAAATATGTGAGGGATAAGTGGGAAGCCGGAGATGGTCTACAGTCAAACCTTCTTCATACAGGTCATCAGGTTTCCTTTCATCAGTCTCTTCATTCAACAGAATTCTTTTTATCATTAATAGAGCTTGGTCCTTCAATGAACTCCTCCACCAATGGCGGCCACTTAGGCTTTGTAAGATGGAGGAATAACCTGTTCAAAGCAATATACAGATTCAATATATCGAACCACCAGTACCACTCATATTCAGGATCATGAAACTTCCTTCTTTTCAGAGGCTGCATAGCCTCCAAGGATTAGTAAGTAAGCAATGGGGCACAATGTTTGGCTAGCTCTCTTTCATATACATCATGCAAATCAAAATATGAAGTGGCTACTACCGTGTTATCACCGATAGGCTGGATAATAAGTCCTTTGACAAAATGAGTAAACAATGTCCACATAAGGGGATCCTGATTCTCTTTGCACGCATCACCATAGTCTTCCACACTTTGTTTCCGTCTTCATCTTCTTCCTGTTGGACCATCTGATGCCTCACCTTCTCTGGCTTATAGCCCACACCACTTCCTGGCACAATTCTTTTGTCCTTCACAGGCTTGAGCCTCCCTTATAGCTGTGTTCCTAATCCTTTCCAGATTGATCCCCTATTTTCATCATGATGCACCATCTTGGGGTATCCATAAGCGTGCTCTACTTCACCACATCTATGGGATTTGAGGAGGGTATTGTGAATTTCAGTGGGTCAGTTGATGGCAAGTAAAGGAGAGACAATATGGGTTTCTGAACTGATTTTAGAATAGGTGTTGGATTGATAGTAAAAGTGTAAGTGGCAACTAGGATAGGCAAGCTTGTAACTTTGACAATCCGGCCTTTATTAGAAAATTTGAGGCATTTATGATTAATAAAGGGTACGGCCTCGAAGAGTTTGACAAAAGGGCGACTGAGAATGCCTTTTAAGGATGGATCTATCTCAAGGATATGAAATTCGACCTCAAGGTGACAGATATGGCCCAATACCTTAAGGTACACCATGCCCAGTGGGGACTTGGTCGTGTTATCATACGCAGTAATCGAGATGAGAGATGATAACCATTTTTCTTTTGAAATGCCACATAGCTCTAATGTTCGTGGCGGTAGCACATTGATGAAAACTCCAGTGTCCACCAGACACATGTCAATAGCCTTTTGACAAATGTTCACTATAATACTCAGGGCCATGCCCCGTACAGCCAGAGGTGCCAACTCATATGCATAGAGAGATGTAGTAGGTTGATCACTCAGTGGGACTAGAATAGAGGCGATCTTATCTATCGACACATCTTCATTCACCATGACTTTCTGCAAATATTCTATTAAAGATTCTTAGTGTACTTTAGACCTTTTAATTAATTCCAACATAGAGATGCATGCTGGAGTCTTACCAAGATGTTTCAGCAGGTCATATTGGGTGCCTGGTATACTTTCTTCATTCTGTTGTTCTTTTAAGGCTTGAGGAAGATTATCTTGCACAACTGACTAAGGGAACATTTTATTAAAAATCCGATCACTACGGAGCACCAAAGGTTGTGGCTTAATGGCAAGGGGTGAAGGAAGGGTTTCAACAGTCAGAGGCTTGATGATCAAGGGTTTAGAAGGTAGGAGGTGATTATGTTAGATGATGGGCATGGGTTGTGGAACGTAGATAAGGGGTTTGGTGGGTTGAGGGATGTCGGGAGTGGTTGGTATAGGAAAAGGGATGCGAAGGAGTGGCTTAGATGGCATAATACTGTTGTGGACGTGTGGAGGTGATGGGTTATTCGACGATGGCAGGAGTTTTGGGATAATGAGTAGGGGTTTGACAGGTAATGGTGGTGATATGGAGGCTGCAATGGGTATGGTAGAATTTGGTTTCATAGGTTGTGGTGGTGCAATGGATGTTGGTTGGTTGGAGAAAGGTGATGGCCTTGGTGCAAATTTGGTGATGCAGGTGATATTACGTAGTAGTTGAGTGGATGAGGTGGAAGCTTTAGGCTTGTGGATGGTGGAGTATAGAAAGGATGCTTTTCTACCTTCCGTTGTTGACTCCGATTTACTTCATATTGGATGTTAGTAAGGATGGGGGCCATTTGTTGATTCGGAGGGTGCTCCAGGAGCCAGTTCTTGACGATATCCATATTTGGCTATTAGGGCGCCACTTGCTGAGCTGACACTTGCTGAACTTGCTGTTGTTATTGTTGCTGTAGAGGTCTTTTGACTTTCAAAGTCGAGATGTACTTGTGCATCTCCTCCCAATCAATTCCACCTTAATCATTTTGATCATAATATAGCTTTGAAATTGAAAGCACACATCAATTGTATACCGAAGTTGACAATGAAACACACAGTAGTAGGACATATCAGAAGGTCCTTTCTTTCAGCAATGTAAGAGTGTTGGCTGCCATGAAAGTATTGAAGATGTCGAACATGGGCTCTGGTAGTGGGGAATATTGAGCTCCTTTTAGGGCTAGGCGATTTTCTTAATTGGGTGTACTTACTGGATGGGGGCACTTGGTTGTAATTTGGATGTTGGCGAGGTTGGTTGAAAGGGGGTTGAGGTGGGTGTTGCTGCTAAGGTCTGAAGCCTTGTAGGTTATGCAGCCTTAGGTTATTGTATGGTGGTGCTTAGTTCCTCACAAAAGGAGTTTGACTGTTATTCATGGAACTCACTTGCTCATTTGTTATTGTGCCTTTGAGTTCCGTCTATGCGATGCCACAAGCTGCGTAGGTGTCCGGCCTCTAGCAGTATCCTCGCAGTCTTCCTCTCGACAGATCGATCTCGCTTCCTCTCTCGGTGCAGCGTCCGTGGATCCCGTCTGGCTACACGTGATTCTCTGTGACATACGGATTCAAAACTCCTAACAAATGGGAAGCGGAGTAGGCGGGAGCGGAGCAAAGCCTCCAGGGGGTTGGCCTTCAAGGGGGGCGCCCAGGATAGAGAGAGAGAGAGGAGAGAAAGGGGGGCAGCTATCTAGGTCAGAGTTGTTGGTCTCTGACCTAACAACGGTTCTTTTATAATAAGTGGCTTTGCAGTTTTTCATAAAAATCCACACTTATCATAAAACATGTTAATTAATCCATTTGTTTGAAAACCTTTTGCTTATGACCCTCTAGGCCCAAATACCAATCCAGTTAATGGCCCATTAAGTCCAGTAACTCCTTATTGACTGACTTAATTAATTAATATCTTTATATCAATTAATCAACTGAATTTAATGTTCCATAATAAATTCGAACGGGCTTTCGATCACGTTGGGTGCCAAATAACACCGCGTGAAGTTGGAAGGCATTTGGGTTTTGCAACCCACTAATGGAACCTCTCTGTCATCAATTACTGCGTGGATATAATCCTTCATCCGTTCAATGTTCCCGAATCGACCTAGGGCATAGTTTACTGTTAAACCCTTGCCAGTCGATTCACTTGAATCGGATGTTGCTAAACTATATCAAATAACTCCTTATCTGATACAGCGTCCGCCCTGACCAGGGACTTAAGCGCATCATTCTCGGAACATTCTCTCTCCTATTACCGAGAGCAGATGATCCCTTATTGACCATACAATTACCTTCGAGGGCATCTCCCTGAACCCGATCACTTGACTTATTGATATCCTATGGTTAGGGATTCGTTAGTCAAAGTCAAAACTCAGAGACCTATTAATAAGGTATCCTTGGTATCTCAGGTCTAAGGACCATCCACGCAACCATGATTAAGAATCAAGCTGGTTAATAGTTAGGTAGATACCATCCAACGATTTATGGTCGGATCAATTTAGTGAACTCATTCGCCAATGAGCACCTACATGTCCAACATAGTGTGTAACGACCCGTCACCCTATAATCGGGGATCCGATTACTAAATGGGTACCGAATCATTAAAATTTAGAGCCAAACCAGGATCTTAATAGGTCTGAAAAATAAATGATAAACTAAGGTAAACAATCCACACCACATCGAATTGTAAGGAAGTGCAGGAATTAAAAATTATTACAATTTAAATCGATTCAGCAAATAATAACATATTCCAACCGAAAAGAAATAATTAGGCATACAAGCCTAGAAAGAAAATAACAACTACATCAGGACATACCCCGGAATAATGACTATTGGCGCACAACCCGAGACGAAACTCTCCATGCTACGCCTACCTGAAACCATCACCTGAAAACCACATGGGTGAGTCTCATTGAAATGGACTCAGTAGGGATCCTCCGATCCCCACCACCCACTCACGCACCCACAAGTGCAACAATACAAATATAGGCAATTAAATAAGTACATCAATAAACACAACTCCCAAAGATTCCCAAATTCCGATATGAAACACATGCATTTGTAAATGCAACAGGCACAACTCTGAAACCACTCTACCACGGAGTCCACAATCGGCATTTCGGCTAAACACACAAACCACTAAGATGAACGCGGAAAACACCGACCCGCTGGGACAAAATAGCAATCCCTCGGATAGCGCACTGGCTACTCCAGCCTGTCTAGCTCTAGGTGGTTTTGCTTCCTCCAGCTACGAGTGACACTCCGCATCTACCACTCCACACTGGTACTAGCTATACCCCGGGGTACATCAGATGACCCTCTCTCTAGGTGTCACCCCACCACTGCCACACCGGCGTTGTGTCACTCCCACACCGACACAGGGTGCCTAAGTGCTAACAACTATCACTCTAGGTCCACGATCGCACACAATACAACACAGTGCGATCCGGTCACATGGAAACCCTCGTCCTCGAAGTATGTTTCGAGCATGCATTTAACCAAATTATCAAACAATTTAAATACATGTTAATTGTATGAATTAATGAGGTTCTGTTTTGAATCGCGTCGCCCGTGGCCGACATCATTCAAGACCCCTAAACTGGTTCACGCGGAAACTGGCCTCAGGAGATGGGCCTAAATAGCGTAGCCCATGGTTGACGCCATTTAAATGGCGTCACCTGGTCGCGACGTTATTTACCACCCGAAAACCGAACTGCCCTCTGGCATTTGGGCCTAAATCGCATCGCCCTTGGCCGACACCATTTACAAATGGCGTTGCCTTGGCACCACGCCATTTAGCACCCGAGGTAGGATTTTCCTGCAGTCTCCCTTGAGCCAAAACGAGATTTCCTCCTCCTAAAAATCGCCCTAAAACACCCAAAATAGAGAAGGGGGAGGAGAATCCAAATAACCAATTTAAAACCCACCGTTCCTCATTTTATAAAACGAGCATTTTCATCCCAAAAGCCCCCTAAACATGATCCAAAGTAGGGAAAACATGGTTTTAAGCAAAACATCGCGAAGATCGTTACCCTACTGGTTACTTGAACTCCTCCTAGCTCCAAACTGCTGAACCGCCACACCACGAGCCGCCGTCAGTACCGCCGTAGATGTCGTCACTCCATCGAGACGTCAGCCGCCGCCCGGAGAGTAATGCGCCACGGAGGAGATGGTGGTGGTAGTGGTGAGTAGTAGGAGGTTGATGGAGTGGAGGAAAAGGAAGAATGGGGAGAGGAAGGGAAGGAGGGGGTCGGACCCGATCGGAGAGGAGGGGGAGGAGAGAGAGAGGAGTGGAGAGAATGATGGAAAGGAGGGAGGGCTTTGGAACGTCAACTGAAACTTGCTAAAACGCGTCGTTCCAGAACAACGCAAATCAGGTGACAGAACGGGGTAGTACTGGCAGCTATCTGAATCGCGTTGTCCATACAAGACACCATTCAGATGACACGACCGAGGCCGTACATACGCCCCCCCACACTCGCCCACGTGGCACTCCCACAAAGCTCCTATATGATCCAAACCAAAGGGTCCGACACTAAAACCGACCCAATAACTGGATCCGAAACCTCAGTCCTTACATAGTGTCTCTACACAAGTGACTTATATGATTAGTCACCCTGATCACATGAGCTGAAGAAACATATACTAGTCTATCTAGATGTCTGATGTCATTTTCAAACATCCTCCGATTATGAACAATTAAGAACATGGGTTTATAAGTCTTCAATCTCGTAATTATGATCTCACCATAATCCGAAGACCATTGCACATATCTATAGACTTCATCGTGAAATGACAAACAATATCAGATTATATACACAATGAAATTAAGCCATTTTGTTAATAACTAATAATACAAAGTATCTGATTGGCTTGGAGGCCACCTTATACTAACAATTTCTCACTTGGACTAAAGTCAATCACTCTTATACTGAATACCCATATTCTCTAGGTGACGCTCAAACACATTTAAGATAATGGCTTCGTTAGTGGATCTGCTATGTTGTTGGCTGAGAGAACCCTTTCCACCACGACATCTCCTTAAGCAATAATTTCTCTGATCAGGTGAAAGCGCCTCAGAATGTGCTTCGACTTCTGATGAGACTGTGACTCTTTTGCTTGAGCAATTGCTCCATTGTTGTCACACAACAGTGGGACGGAACCAGAGATGCTATCCACCACGCCGAGATCGCCGATGAACTTCTTCGTCCAGACTGCTTCTTTGGCAGCTTCAGCAGCAGCAGTATACTCAGCTTTTGTCGTCGAATCAGTAGTAGTTTCTTGCTTTGAACTTTTCCAGCTCACTGCTCCCCCGTTGAGTGTAAAGACAAATCCCGATGTTGACTTGCTATCATCCGAATCAGACTGAAAACTCGAGTCAATATATCCTTACAGCTTTAAGCCTCCTCCTCTATAGACCAGAAACACATCCTTAGTTAAGGATATATTTCACAGCCTTTCAATGTTGTTTACTTGGATCTGCTTGATATCTGCTCGTAACACTTAGAGCATATACTATATCAGGTCTAGTACATAACATGGCATACATAATGGAACCTATGGCTGACGCATAAGGAATTTTATATATTAATGCCCTCTCTTTAAGGGTCTTAGGAGACTGACCTTTCGAGAGATAAATTCCATATCTCATCAGTATGAAACCTCTCTTTGAATTTTCCATACCAAACCTTTTGACAATAGAGTTTATGTACATGGACTGGGTTAAAACAAGCATCTTCTTTGATCTATCTCTAGAGATCCATATTCCCAATACGTAAGATTCTTCTCTCAAGTCCTTTATAGAGAAGTTTTAGACAGACATACTTTTACTGACGACATCATCCCTACATCATTCCCAATGAGTAGGATGTCGTCAACGTAAAGGATTAGGAAGGTGATTGCGCTCCCACTGTTTTTCCTGTACACACATGACTCATCTTCATTCTTAATGAAACCACAAGACTTGATGGCCTCATCAAACCTTATGTTCCTGCTTCGGGAACCTTGCTTTAGTCCATAAATGGACCTTTGTAACTTGCATACCATATCTGGAGATTCTTTCGATGTGAAGCCCTCTAGTTGTATTATATACACATTTTCCTCAAGTTTTCCATTGAGGAAGGTTGTCTTCACATCCATCTGCCAGATTTTATAGTCATGGTATGCTCAAGAAAGCATCTCATCTATGGATCTCCCCCAAAATAAAACAACTTGATGATGGGCGATTGGGATTTGGCCCAAACAAGCCCATTTAGCCCAGAGGCCCAAGCCCCCGTAGTCAACAGAAATCGACGTGAAGATGCCACATGGGCTCTCCCGGTATTCTGACTGACATGCTGAAGGCGAGAACCCAAAGCCCATAGGACCGGGATCCTGAGAATGCTAGGCATAGCACCAGTTGGTGGTTTCCCGAGACACCACAGTGTCTTGGTCATACCAACCGAGAGCCGAGAGGAGCCTACTGTCTCGGCACTCAGAGATCCGCAACTCAACTAAGTAAATACTGGGGGCCTAGACTCAGAAGGCCGGTTCCTCCCGACTACTTGAGAGGTCGAAGGTGTCAGTCTTAGGTGGCCTACAAGCTAATATGACTATATAAATCTCGTTCATTTATTAATAAAATGGCTTTATTTCATTATGTGTAATTCGTTTTGTTATTGTCTCATAATGAAGTCCGTGAATATGTGCGATAGTGATCAGATTATGATGAGATCATACTGTTGGGATCCGGGCGGGATGCGAAGAACGTAGCGGAAACGAAGAACAAAAATTGATCCCACCCGATGCCCGCTGATCCAATTCGGAACGAAAAACTCAAACCGAAAAACCGAGTTCGAATCTGATTACCGTGCGCGGATTCGAATCCGCTTCCATCTCGGTTCCGTCGAGTCGATGCCGCAAGCCGCACAAGCGTCCGGCCTCCAGCGGTATCCACGCGATCCTCTGCGGTGGTTCGTCCTCGATCCCTCGTCCGTTTCAGCACGCTCGCTGAAGATCCGTCGCCGCAACGATTGCGGAAATCCCGTCGACGGGAATTCCCGACTTTCGGGAATCACACGCGGCGGAGACGGAAGCTGTTCTGGCGCGCCGAACGGGACGCCCAGAGGTGGAGAGAGAAAGGGGGGGTGACGGCCAGCAAGGGAAATCTTGGAGCTTGGCCCAGGGTTTCTCAACAGCGTGTATATATATTAAGTCGGCGCGACTTTTCACAAAAGTCCCTGAGTTAATATAAATCCCACTTATGTACCACCGACTGAGAATCTTATTGCGTGTGACCCTCTAGGCCCATTTACCAGTCCGGTTTTCAGCCCGTTAAGTCCAATAACTAGTTATTGACTTATAGTAATTAATTAATATCTAGATATTAACTAATTACTCAACCGAATTGGCATCGCATGTGAATTCAGTCGGACTTCTGATCAAGTTGGGTGCCAAGCAACACCGCATGATCCCGGAAGGTAATGGGGTTCAGCGACCCACTCATGGAACCTGTCCGTCCACAGTTACCACGTGGCTATAATCCTTCGTTCGCACAATGCTCTCGAGTTAACCTAGGGTATGGTCAGCTGTCAAACCCTAGAGTGTCAACTCACTTGATCAGACTCTGCTTTACAATATCCGAAAACCACTTTTCTGATATTGTTTCTGCTCTGGCCAGAGACTCCTGCGGATCTACTCTATAGCATTCTCTCTCCAGTTACCTGAGAGCGAACGATCCTCTATTGAACACACAATCACCTTTGAAGGTCTTCCGCTGGACCCGATCCTTGACTATTAAAGATCCCGTGGATAGGGATTCGTAGGTCAAGGTCAAAGTCCAAAAGTCCACCGACAAGGTGTCTTTGGTGTCTCAAGTCCAAGGATCAACCACGCTACTGTGACGATGAATCAAGCCGATTGACAGTCAGGTAAATTACCATTCGGCGATTCATGTCGGATCAGTTCAGTGAACTCATTCTCCAATGAGCACCTACAGGTTTACCATTGTGTCTCCACACTAGTAACTAATGAGATCAGTCACCCTCATCATATGAGCTGGAATAACCTGTACTAGTCTAACCAGATGTTTGATGTCTTTCTCAAACATCCTACGACTAGGAATAATTGAGAATATGTGTTTATAAGTCATCAGTCTCATTATTATGATCTCATCATAATCTGATGACTATTGCACATATTCATGGACTTCATTATGCGCAATTATAAATATGCCAATCTACATAATGAATTTAATGCTATTTATTAGTGAACCAGATTGAAATAGGTGCCTTATGATTGGCTTAGAGGACACCTATATCCATCAATCTCCCACTTGGACTCAAGCCAATCACTTTCGCATTTGATCTCCATCAAATCTAGGTGATGCTCACAGAAAGTCTGTGACTAAGACTTGGTCAGGGATCTGCTAAATTATCTACAGATGGAATATTTCCTTTACGTTATTTCCTCTTAATCCTTTGTCTCTGAACCTGTGAAAGAGCCTCAAAATGTTCTGTAACTTCTGAAGAGACCATGGCTCGATCACACAATTGATCGCTCTCACTGTTGTCCCACAACAACGAGATTTAATCAGAGACCTTTTAGAACTACATCTAGTTCAGGGATGAACCTTTTCATCCATACTGTTCCAATAACAGTATCACTTGTCTATGTCGTCACCTTAATATCGAGTTCTGGATTGGAACCATTCCAATCCATTCCTTTCTACTAGAAGGTTGAATCTATTATTTGACTTGAAATTTGAGTCAGTGTGACCTCATAGTTTCAAATCATTCTCTCCATATACGTGAATGCATCCTTAGTACTTCTCAAGTGTTTAATGATGCATTTCACTCCTGCATCCTTTAAGGAACCTTTTCTTTAAAGGAATAAATTTCATATCTCAACAATTGAGATTTGTTATGAAATTTATGCCAAACATCTTGACATACAGGTCAATATAATATCCCCACCGATTTATCTTAATAGATTCGTATTTCCAATACGTGGGATATTATAACTAAATCCATTATGGAGGAAAACATGGTTAACAATGCTTTCACTAATAATAACATCCTGAAGTCATTCTCAATGACTTTAATGTTATTATCATAAAGCATTACTAAAGCGACCGTGCTCCCACTGTCCTTTCTGAACACACACAATCCGTGATCATTCTTAACGATCACATAATATTTGACCATTAAGTCAAAGCTTTTACTACAACTTAGGAAGTTTCAGTTTGATTCAAAATAATTTTGAAATCATAACTTGCTTCCTGGATATTCTAAAAGCTTTAAAGGTGTATCATATACATCTTTACCTCAATCACATTGAGAGGACGTTTTTAATATCCAACTGTCATCATCTTATGATTAGCAGTATTTATAAGTATAATTCTAATAAACTTATCAATCTCAAAGTTGTAATGACAGAGAGCATCATTATCATAGATTTCAGATCGTAATCTATTTTGAGGTCCCCTCATCTTGCTAAATTAGATATGTCAAATATATCCTTTTAGTCACTGAGAGAATCTCAAAAATCTATGAAGCTCTGTGTGTGTGTGTCATGACCGGTTCCAAACAACTAAAGATTATCTAATAATCTTATGTTAGCTTGTGAATCTAAAACATCTTCTAGTTTTATCAGCTCCCACTGTCTTCTTTGAGGACATATTCTTCTTCACAGAAGACAGCTTTCAGGACGATAATTATTTCATTATCGCCTGGCCAATAAATGTAATGTCGAAACTCTTTAGACATTTATAAATTCACATCACAGTAATACCTGACTTTTAAATCAGGTTTGTTCGTAATTCACATCTCATATGAATTATTTGGTTTCCATATCTTATATGGACACACACTGACTTATTTGGAACCATCTTTAAAGTGTGGACATCTAATGATCATACTCATGTTCAAAAGGACAAGAATTTAGCAAATCTTATTATGTATTGCACCATATCTTAATAAGGTGCAATTCCTCATTCTATCATATTGCTATGATGCACGATGAGGATCAATCGAGCGAGGATACAATTATCCTCTTAATGATTTGTGTGAATCATATACCTAAGTGTTAGTTTCTTTGATCAAATAAAAAATTCTAATACTTCATATTGATCTTATACCTTAATCTCTCAGATATATTCGTCTTGTACTTCAGTAAGTACATGCAGTCGAATCATTCCAAGAGTGAATTATAAAGTAAGTCAATAGTGGTGATTATCTTTGGCCTTTGAGTTGTTTACATCAATATGCATCAGCATCAATGATTTCTTATTATATATCTCTATGTACAATACCATAGATAATCAAGATTCACACAGTTCATTTCTATAGGAGACTTGTGAACATTCATGAAATGTCACTTCAAGAATGTATAGTGCATTGACTGATTTGAATAACTATTATTCATTCTCAGTCAATGTTATTCACTTTTATAATTCTTGATATCTTATGTAACTAAATAACCATTATTCAGTTTCATTTTAGACTCCTATAGATATACAAAGATTTACTGTTAGACAACAACCTATGAATATCATGAACAATAGTTGAGTCTAACTCAACACTTACATTTTCTCGATTTCCTTTTACTTGTCTATGTCTGCACACTATCACAACTCTGAGAATCATTTCTAATATCTCATGTTGGAAACGCTAATTCTCTAATAGACATGCAAAAGACGATAATAAGAATATATGAAACTTCTTTCAAGTTCCATATTCTTTTTACCTTTACCAATATCCTTATATTGGTTGCAGCGGGAGAACTGCTACTTCTCTATCTCAGCTGACTTTTCTTTATCCTTTCAGGTGTGGGTTTGACCGTTTAAAGTCTTACGACTTGCCTTTCTCAAAGGCACATCATAAATATCTCTTCATCTTGGTCTATCCAAATAAGAGATTTCATGATGATCATTGCCTTTCATTAAGGCATACCATGAGCACCTCTTCACCTTGGTCTATCCAAGTAAGAGGATTCATGATATCTGATTAAGATAGTGACTTTCACTTGGCCCTGAAGACATTCTTCAGAGTTTTCTAGTCAGTCTGAGTATGAGAAGTATCGGCATCCAACATGCCAAAATCTCGAATAGACGACATATTAGTGATCGAAGGAAACAACGCGATTTAAGCAGATAGTTCTGATAATTCAATTATGGTCTTTTGTCTTGAATTATTTCCCACTATTTTTCGACGGACTGTATAACCTTCAGGTATACAGAACGGAAGACTCCGACGGTCTTCTAGTGAGGATCAGAATCTCCAAGAATCACAGTATGACCTCGGGTAAACACATAGTATCATACCATTATCTTAGAGCAACCATCTCATGGTAATTGCAACTCCTTGCAATATCCGATCTTACTTCGGCTCCCAGGTCTTTAATGGTCCCGGGTAAACACAGTAGACCATTATACCTGGTCTAAGCTTTACCATCAATACGCGACAGAGTAGAGTAAGAATGCAGCTCCCGGGTAAATGCGAGGATAGCTACACCATTCCTCTATTCCAATCTCAAGGCATCATAATGCCATAGTTAATAGTCCTTTCATCAGATGGTGGCAGATCTCGGGTAAACACGTAGTATCTGTCATCACTAAATCAAGTTCTAAGAACTATATTGATGGAGAGCCACGCGGTACATTCTCAATGACTCACGCTCCAACTTAGACTTTATGTTGAAGGTTTTGTTTATATTAAGTTGGTCTCATCCTAGGTGATAGTTTATAAATATATCGTATATATTTAACTATACCTAGATATTAGCAATCGATTCATAATCAATAACTAAAAGCATGCATCATCCATACATGTTCATTATGTGGTCATGGACAGCACGGTGATTAACTGGAGCCAAACAATTAATCACCAAAACTATATAACATTTATATAATCTAAACATGCAAACACATAGCCACTGGGGATCTCATCTCCTGTCGCCTTCCTGGTTGCATTTGTGGATCATCCTCGCCTCTCCTTGATCGGCGCGATCAATTACAAATATTATTAATTTTGAAACAATTTCAAATACAAATAAATTGTAAGAGAAAGCCTTATGGCCGAGTACAATAATGGAGGGGGATAGAATTACAATGGAATGGAGAGAGGGAGGCACACAAGCCTCATTAATTAACACTTAATTAATAAACATCCACATTCCATAACAATCCACAATATCACACACCATCACATGATATGAAATTTAACTAAGTGCATGTCTATGACTACCACAAATTTTAACCATCCACACATGATAGAACACATTACATGAAGGCTAAAAATTTGAAAATATAATAATTTTGGCTTTCTTAAAATCTGGGTTCCAATCAAAATTAGATAATTTGAATTTTCGAAAATCTTATTTTCTAACATGCAATAAATCCAATTTAAAGCATTAACACATCAACATGTGCACACAAATCGAAAATTAAAATTCTAAAATATTCCATGCATAATTTAGAACAGTTCTAAATTAATTAATCTAACACTTAGATTAATTTTAAATCACATTAATAACAATTATTAATGCGAAACAATCTAACATTTAGACAGAATTAAAAATTCCTAAATAACATTTATAAATGAATTTCCAACTCAAATTATTAACCCCTTAACAACTCCTTGTTAATAAACCCCTTTATTTAAATCATATTTCTCAATAACCATTATTAAGAAATAATAATTAGAACATTTCTAATTAAAATAGTCTAACAATTAGACTTAATTTAATCTTTTAATAGCATTTATAAAAGATTAAATTCCAAGTGGATTAGATCATTAAAACCAATAATTAAGAGATTCAAGAGTAAACTAATTAATAATCTTAATAACCATTATTAAGACTTAATTAATACTTAATAACTTTTATTAAGATTCATTACTCAAGAATTAATTAACTTAATTATAACATTTATAAAAAGTTAATTAATCACTTAACAACTATTATTAAGTGTCTCCAAATTATTAAAATAATTCTCTAACAACAATTGCTAAAGAATTATCTAATTGGTTAATTAAAATGAAGTTGACAACATTTGTCAATTAATTTTAAAACCATGACAATGATCTAATCCCTTAAATAATTAACAACGTTTGTTAATTAATTTTAAGATCCCATCTTAAATATAAATTAACAACATTTGTTAATTTTATCTTAATCATTAATAACAACAATTGTTAATAATTAATTAAGATCCCATTTTATGTAAATAACAACATTTGTTAATTATAAATTAAGATCACATCTTAACTCATAATTCCCCTTTAAACTTAAAATTATAAATTTAAGTATAAAACACTTTTAAATAAAATTTATTTTAATTTTAAGGTAAAGGGAATCATATCAACCCTTTATGTAAGATCATATCTTACATAAGTTAAATCCAATTAACTATTAAGATCAAATCTCAATAAATTCATTATTAACTGGAAAAATAATATTAAAACAGTTTTAAATTATTTAATTTTAATTCCAGTTAATAGGGGTTGGGGTTTAGGTTTAAACAAGTGGTTTTAGGGTTTAAAAGGGGTTTAACTAAATTAATTGGCTGGGGTTAAATAGGCCCAATTGACCTATTAAATTTGGGCCCCAGGGCCTGGTCTGGCTCGGGCTGGGGTAGCCAGGCCCAGCCCTTGGTCCGGCCCTGGCTCGGACCAGGCGAGCCCCTGGCTCAGGGCCTGGGAACCTGGCCGAGCCAGGTCGGGCCCCAGGCGCGCCCGGGTCGGACCCAGGCACGACCTGGCTCAGCCAGGTCGAGCGCCTGGGCCGGCCGGGCCGGCCTGGCGCGGGACCGGCCGGTCCAGCCCGTTTTCAGCAGTTCGGCCGACTTCGTTTAGGGTTTTTCGGCCCTGTTTGAGGCCTGTTTTGGGCGCCGCTGTCGCCGCCACCGGCCGCGAGGGTGGCCGGAAATTGCAGAGGGATGTCACCACTTCCATTTCCCCCACCGGTGGTAGCTGTCCGGCGACTCCTTCGCCGCCGGTGAACCTCCAAAGTTGGAGATTTGTGCAGTTTCGCAGATTTCAGCTTTTTCTACAATCCTTTTCAACTCATGAAAATTATGGGAAGAAAAGCTCCACCGGCCGCCATGGAAATTTTCCGGGGATGGCGAGGGGTAGCTGGTTATACCAGAAAACCCACAAAGATGGTCCAACCATCATTAATCCCCTTTTGAAGTCCACAAATCCGGTTCTTCATCACCATGAAGAACGCGATGAAACCCCAAAAAAAATTCGTGTTTTTTCGCACAGAAAAATTAAATTCGAAATTCTAAGTTCATCCCATGAACAATATCTATGAGGAAAAATGAATTTATGCATGAAATAATTTAGAATAATAATTTTATCGTTCCGGAGCGGATCAGAGCGCAACCTGGCTCTGATACCACTGTTGGGATCCGGACGGGATGCGAAGAACGTAGCGGAAACGAAGAACAAAAATTGATCCCACCTGATGCCCGCTGATCCGATTCGGAACGAAAAACTCAAACCGAAAAACCGAGTTCGAATCTGATTACCGTGCGCGGATTCGAATCCGCTTCCGTCTCGGTTCCGTCGAGTCGATGCCGCAAGCCGCACAAGCGTCCGGCCTCCAGCGGTATCTACGCGATCCTCTGCGGTGGTTCGTCCTCGATCCCTCGTCCGTTTCAGTTCGCTCGCTGAAGATCCGTCGCCGCAACGATTGCGGAAATCCCGCCGACGGGAATTCCCGACTTTCGGGAATCACACGCGGCGGAGACGGAAGCTATTCTGGCGCGCCGAACGGGACGCCCAGAGGTGGAGAGAGAAAGGGGGGGTGACGGCCAGCAAGGGAAATCTTGGAGCTTGGCCCAGGGTTTCTCAACAGCGTGTATATATATTAAGTCGGCGCGACTTTTCACAAAAGTCCCTGAGTTAATATAAATCCCACTTATGTACCACCGACTGAGAATCTTATTGCGTGTGACCCTCTAGGCCCATTTACCAGTCCGGTTTTCAGCCCGTTAAGTCCAATAACTAGTTATTGACTTATAGTAATTAATTAATATCTAGATATTAACTAATTACTCAACCGAATTGACATCGCATGTGAATTCAGTCGGACTTCTGATCAAGTTGGGTGCCAAGCAACACCGCATGATCCCGGAAGGTAATGGGGTTCAGCAACCCACTCATGGAACCTGTCCGTCCACAGTTACCACGTGGCTATAATCCTTCGTTCGCACAATGCTCTCGAGTTAACCTAGGGTATGGTCAGCTGTCAAACCCTAGAGTGTCAACTCACTTGATCAGACTCCGCTTTACAATATCCGAAAACCACTTTTCTGATATTGTTTCTACTCTGGCCAGAGACTCCTGCGGATCTACTCTATAGCATTCTCTCTCCAGTTACCTGAGAGCGAACGATCCTCTATTGAACACACAATCACCTTTGAAGGTCTTCCGCTGGACCCGATCCTTGACTATTAAAGATCCCGTGGATAGGGATTCGTAGGTCAAGGTCAAAGTCCAGAAGTCCACCGACAAGGTGTCTTTGGTGTCTCAAGTCCAAGGATCAACCACGCTACTGTGACGATGAATCAAGCCGATTGACAGTCAAGTAAATTACCATTCGGCGATTCATGTCGGATCAGTTCAGTGAACTCATTCTCCAATGAGCACCTACAGGTTTACCATTGTGTCTCCACACTAGTAACTAACGAGATCAGTAACCCTCATCATATGAGCTAGAATAACCTGTACTAGTCTAACCTGATGTTTGATGTCCTTCTCAAACATCCTACGACTAGGAACAATTGAGAATATGTGTTTATAAGTCATCAGTCTCATTATTATGATCTCATCATAATCTGATGACTATTGCACATATTCATGGACTTCATTATACGCAATTATAAATATGCCAATCTACATAATGAATTTAATGCCATTTATTAGTGAACCAGATTGAAATAGGTGCCTTATGATTGGCTTAGAGGACACCTATATCCATCACATACTAGTGAGACTGAACGCTTAAACACACATATTTTTAATAGTTCCTAGTCGGAGGATATCTGAAAAGGACATCGGATATCCGATTAGACTAGTACAGATTACTCCTACTCATACGATGAGGGTGACTAATCTCATAGTCACTTGTGTGGAGACACTAAGACGAATTTATAGGTGCTCATTAGAGAATGAGTTCACTGAATTGATCCAACTGAATCAATGGATGGTATAGTACCTCACTATCAACTAGTTTGATTCTATTGTCGTAGTTACGTGGATGGTCCTTGGACCTGAGACACTAAAGACACCTTGTTAGTGGACTTCTGTGCTTTGACCTTTATGTACGAATCTCTATTCATGGAATTTTAAACGGCCAAGGATCGGGTACAGCGGAATACCGTCGAAGGGAATTGAGTGTCAATAAGGAACCATTTGCTCTCGGTACTTAGAGAGAGAATGCTCTAGGAAGGATGTGCGGAAGTCCTTGGCCAAGGCGAACAATAATATTGGGAAAGGAGTTTTCCTATATTGTATAGAAGCATCCAATCCAAGTGAGTCGACCAATTAGGTTTTGACGGTACACCATACCCTAAGTTGACTTAAGAGCATTGTACGAATAAAGGATTATATCCACACGGTAATTGTCGGCGGAAAGGTTCCAAGAGTGGGTTGCTTAACCCCAATACCTTCCGGCCTCACATGGTGTTGCTTGGCACCCAACGTGATCGGAGGCCCAACCGAATTTAATATGCAACATTGATTCGGTTGATTAATTAATTAATATAAGTTATTAATTGATTAATTGAGTCAGTGAGAGGTCACTAGGCTTAATGGGCCATTAACTGGACTAGTAATTGGGCCTAGAGGGTCACACGCAAATGATTCTCAAGGCAATGGATTAAAAGTGGGTTTTATATTAAACCGGAGATTTTTATAAAAAACCACATGGTTAATATAAAATGCGGCTAACGAGCTGAGCAGGCCAAACTGTTGCTCAACCCTAGCTGCCCCCTCCTCTTTCTCTCTCTCTCTCTCTCTCCGTTGTGGGTCTGTTCCGCCGCCTTCACCAACTCCTGTTCGATGGAACCGATCGGTCGCAGATTCGAATCTGCACGCGGTAATTTTCGATTACCCGAATTGATCTTTTTTAGTTTATCGAAACAGGAAACGGATTGGAATAATTAATTTTAATCTTTGCTGCATTAATTTAACACTTAAATTACTAACTAGCTCTAATTAGTTAACAATTAGATGATTTAATAATTAATAATATAACACTTAGACTAATAATTATGAAACACGAATCTAACTCTTAAATTAGTTAATTTAAGGTTAATTATTAATTTAACTCTTAAACTAATAATTAACTTTAATTAATTAACAACTAATTGTTAATGTTAATGATTCAAAAATCATTAATAACCCAATTAAATAAAATTAGATAAAGATTTAATTTCAAAACCCTTAAGAATTTTAACTTTCAAATCTAATTTAATTTAGTTATTGGGGATTAATTAGGAAAAGGAATTAGGGGATCCCAGCACCGTCCGGACTTGCCGGCGACTCCGGTGCCAGCGAGCCCGCCGGTGAAGGCCAAAAAAACCTATGGCCAAGCCCCTACAACTCCCTTTATTAGCTGGTTTTTACTCAAGAAAGAAGGGAGAGAACCCCTTATGTTCCCCCTCCACCAATCTGTCCTATGCCGCCTTTGAAGCCCACAGTGACCATCCATAAACCTAGGGTCCTTTCGGCTAGCCCATCTGGTTTCCTGGTCACCTAGATCTACGAAACGGCACTAGCAAGAACACAGTTCTTCATCACATGAAGAACTCTAAAAATTCTCCAAAAATCCAATTTTGCAAGATTAAAATTAATTTAATTAATTGTGTTCATCGTATGAGCACAGATCCAGCAATTAATCGAATGAGAATGCATGAACTATTACAAGAAAAAATTAATTTGGATATCGAAACGGGCGAGAAACAGTAGAATCTGGCTTTGATACTACTGTTAGGTTCTCACGTTTCTCCAAATTGCTCATAATTAACTTAATTGACTAATTTAAGTGTTAATTTGTAGTCATTAATTAATTAGTGTTAATTATTATTTTAAGAGGTAAATTAATGTTTAACATTAATTATCTAATCTAAGAGTTAGATTAACACTTTTTGTTTAATTAGAATTAATTGTTAATTTAACTGTTAAGTTAATGATTAATTTTAAATTAACTAATCTAAGAGTTAGATTAAAAGTTATTAATTAATTAGTGTTAATTAATAATTTAAGTGTTAAATTAGTAATTAACATTAATTAACTAATCTAAGAGTTAGATTAGTAGTTAATAATTAATTAGAGTTAATTAATAATTTAAGTGTTAAATTTAATAATTAACTATAGTGGACTAATCTAAGAGTTAGATTAGTAATTAATTATTAATAGTCTAATTGTTAGATTATTAATATTAATTAACTTAAATGTTAGATTCTTTTAATTATTAGAAATGTTCTAATGGTATGGAATATTATGGAATTATTAATTTGGAGTGTGTGCATATGATGTGTGTTTTATATACTTTTAAATGTGATTTAATTACATGTGAAGATAATAAAATATGTTTTCAAAATTCAAATGCCAATTTTAATTAGAACTTATGCTTTTTGAAAGCTAAAATTATTTATTTTGAGAACTCTTTTTGTTTTAGCCATGTAATGCGCTTATCATGTGTTAAATGTATAAAACACACCGTGGTCATGGATATGCATTTTTAATATTATTCATGTAATGAATGATGTGTGTGTGTGTGTGGATCGTGGACGTTTGAATGGGTATTTATTAATTGTTAATAAATAGAGGTCTGCGTACCCCTCTCTCTCTCTCATACTCTGATGTACTTCTACTTCCCTCTCTCTTGTACTCGCCATAAAACCTTCTTTTATTTGCATGTAAATTTTGAATTTGTTGTAATCTGATCTAGACAACCGAGGAAGGAGGGAGGACGATCCACAGCTGCAACAAGAAAGGGATTCGATGAAGATCCTTTGCCTTAATGTGTAGGATTATCTAATATAAATGTATATTAGATTGTGTGTGCGTTTGACTGTTGGCTCCAGTCAAACCCACTGTGTTATCCATGACCACACTTGGCATGTATGAGATGCATTATTTTAATTTTAATTATGAATCAAAATAGGTATAGTATTTATTAAATATATACAATATATTCATATACTATCACCTACGAGAGACCAAGATAAAAGTTATCTAAAAACTCCCGTTAAATTCTAAGCCTTAACATGAGTAGTTAAGAACTTACTGTGTGGTCCTCTATCGTTATAGTCATAGGATTCAAATTACTTTAGGTAGATTTGTTGTGCTATCTACAATGTCTGTTTAATTATAAGGAGAGACTATGACTATGACATAAGATGCCTATAGATCGGGGTAGAGGAACCATGTAGCCTTGTTGTGCTATCCACAAGGGCTGCATGCAAATCTATGCCCGTCACGAAACGATGGTAATGCTTAGACTAGAACTAATGGTTTGTTGTGCTATCCACAAGGCCATTAAATCTCTGGGGACCGAAGATATGATCGGATATTGCAAGGAGTTGTAAGTCCCATGAGATGGGTGCTCTTTGATTGCATTATAGTTTGTTATACTATCCACAAGGCTGTACTGCAAGTCATTGAGATTCTGATCCCCACTAGGAGACTGTTGGCGTCTCCTGTTCTGTATAAATGAGGGTTATACAGTCCGTCAAAAATTAGTGAGAATTAAAACTTGATTAAAAAGTCCATATCATGTTTATTATCTAATAATTGGACATCTGCTAAAATAAATTTTATTCATCTCCTATAGGAAAATATGTCGTCGAATAACCCATTCCGTAGCATACTTGATGCCAATCTTTTGACTAACCTGAACTACTCAGATTTACTCAAAAACCTAAAGAGTGTCTTTAGATCTGAGCACATTGCCTACCTCATTGGAGTTGATCCTCCTGTTGAACTGGCATTAGATGTCCCTGAGGCAGGGATGATCGCGTACGATAAAAAGTCAAAGTACAAAGGCAAATGAGTAGTAAAAGGTGACTACTTCTACTGTAAGTAGAAAGGTCACTAGAAGAGGAACTGCAAGGAGTTCCTCAACAATAAAGCTCATGAGAAAATGAAGCTATCAGTAGCTTCATATATCTATATAATAGATATCAACTTGTCAGTTAGAGATTCCACAACTTGGGTATTAGATACCGGATGTGCTTATCATATCTTTCATGATATACAGATGCTGACAAGTAAACGCAAGTTGAGAAAAGGCAAGGTGGAACTGAGGTTAGGAAACGACGCAAAAGTTAAGGCGGTCGTTGTTGGGATAGCAAACTTTAGGCTTCCATCGGAAGACGTCTTATCATTGGAAGATTGTTATTATGTTCTTAACATAATAAAGAATATCATATCAATATCTTGTTTGGACAAGATAGGATATAGGTTGTCTATTGAGAATAGAAGTTGTTCGATTTATTATGGTAATAAATCAATAGCTTCGGCATCTTTAGTCAACGGTCTATTTCTTTTAGATGTTTCTTATTACAATCTTTACATTGATAATAGATCATAGGCCTCATCTTCATTTTTCATCATAAATGCCCCTCCACATGAGGTATCCACCATCTGTCTGAACTGTTCAGCTAATCCTTCATAGAATGCTTAGACAATTTACCATTTTGAAAGCCCATGATGAGGGCATTTCCTAAGCAATTCTTTCAGTCTTTCCCAAGATTCATGGATCAATTCCCCCGGGGTTTGGGTAAAACTCGTGATGGCCCTTCTTATGGTATTGGTCCACCCTATGGGATAGAACTTCTTGAGAAATTCTTTCTGCATTTCTTCCCATGTCCTAATGGGCCTTCCTATAGTTCCCAACCAATATTTAGCCATGTCCTTTAATGAAAAGGGAAATAAGGTCAACTTAAGGCCATCATCGGTGAAATTCTGGATCTTCACTGTGGAACAGATTTCTAGAAATTCATCCAGATGCTTATAAGGATCTTCATTAGTATTCTCATAAAAGGATGGGAGCATCTGAATGGTGCTAGATTTAATTTCATATTGATTGGCTGGATTCTGAGGAAGATGAATACATGATGAAGGTTGATATCGATTTGGAATGAAATAGTCCTTCATTTGCTTTGGTGGGTCCTGATTATCAGCCATTTGATCTTGTGGTGGATTTCTTTGATGTAGGATTCTTTCTATTTCAGCAAATGGTCCTAGAAGGTTAGGGTTTTGAGATCTCCTACCTTGCATACACTAGGACTGAGAGAGAGAGGATGAATTTGACTTTTGTTTTCTATTTCTTGTTTTTCTTTTTTCTTTTTTAAATGCAAACAATTTTGACAAACAAATTATCCTAATGATCTAATGTTAACCTAGACTCTCTATGTGAATTTTCTTACAAGATGAATGGAGTCAACCTCAAGTCACAACCACAATCAATCAACGGCCAGGTAAGAGGTGGGGTAGTGGGAGGCTCCCCCTACTTTCGTAGGGACCTAATTAGAGAACCGCTTTTCCGCTTAGACGTTTGCCTTTTTAACCTCTAGCCTAGACACCGTTGCCAAAAGTGGAGGCAACCTGAAATTTAAACCACTCACGGTGTAAACCCTAGATTCTCTTTCGACTTGCTTTTAATTGGATTAGGAAATGCCAATGCAAGGAAGGTGATTTGTGGGCTAGGGAAGGGTGATCAAGTCCCTACCTTATGTGGTTAAAGTTGTTGCCCTTAAAGTCTTTTTGAATGCAATACAAGGCAATAATCAAATCAATGCAAGGTGTGTTGATGCAGTCATGAATGACTTGCTAAAATTGAAACACGTACCTTTCCCCCGCAATCTTCAACAATTTATGGAAATAACTGTGCAAGGAAACTAGCTCCTGCTTTCCTAGAATGATGAATGCCTAGCATGGAAGGTTTCTAATCTTGAAATGAAGGTTTTTAAATTTGGATGTTCTTCTTTTGTTCCTTTTTTAGTTAATGGAAACCTATCTAAACTAGAAACTACAAAAATAGAAACTAACTAAAGTCAGGAAATTAAAACATAGAAAGTTGGAACACACTTACCATGATTTCGCTTTCCTTCTTTTTTTTTTTTTTTAATATACCTGTAAAAATAAAAAAAAAGAAGGTTAGCTAAAGAATAATTACACTAAATCCAAGATAATCAAAATTAAAAATCTAACTCCCCGGCAACGACGCCAAAAATTGATCGTTCCAAATTGTGCGTCGTTAAACACTCACAAGAACGTTCAATCTAAATTTATTCGGCTCATGTAAATTAGATTTTGAAAATTGATAATGGTGAGTCCGAGTCAATCCATAGGGAGTTAAATTTTTAACTTTGAAAACTTTGGAATTTAATTAATCTAAAAATTGACGATTGTTTAGGATTTTTAATGTTTTAAAATTCAATTATTCTAAAAATAACAACAACCTGAATTAACTAGTTATACTAAATGATTAACTACTTAATTAAACCATACACAAACTAATTAACTAAAATAAAAAAAAGAAATCTAATTAACTAAACTAATTCCAAGTAAACAAGCAAACACCCCTAATGTAATGAGGAAATAAACATTAACTGAATAAAAATGGAATAGAATTTTCATTAACCACTAACCGTTTAACAATAACATCTCCCATCTAAACTAACAAATGTACTTAATGAAAAATTAAATAATCAAAAGATATGCAGTGAATAGATGCTTGGAGGAGCTTCTGCTGGGCTTTGGCGCACTGGACTGCAAGGGGGGTGCTCGCGCAGTAGACCGGCCTGAGGAGCAGGTGTGCGCTGGAGGTCTTGCCGCTTGCAGCAGCTTCAGGCGTGGAGAACGTGCATGCATGCACGGTGTTGCTGGCTAGTGGAGGTGGCGCGTGGAGCTTGACGTGGAGGCTTGCCGGCATGCATGGGGTACGCAGGGTAGCAGGAGGTGCTGCCGGGCATGCGTAGAGGAGGTTGCTGGCTGCTGCGTAGAGTTCGGGCAGCGTGGAGGTAGGCTTCACTGGACAGCATGCGAGGGTATGAGGAGTGCGCTGGGGCTGCTGTTGGAGAGGCGTTGCAGCAGCTTGAAGCTCGGACAGCGTGCAGTGTGGGAGCTTGCTGCGCGTGGGAACCAGAGAGAAGCCGAGAGAGGAGCTGTGGAGAGAGGAAGAGAAGAGAGAGGGAGGAACTGAGAAAGAGGGGCTGCCGGGAGGAAGAATAAGGGAGAGAGGGAGTCTGCCGGAGAGAGAGGGAATTTACGGGAGAGAAGGAGGAAAAGAAACCGAGAGAGAGGAGCTGTGGAGAGAGGAAGAGAAGAGAAAGGGAGAAAGAGAGACCGAGAGAGAAAAGGAAAACCGAGAGGAGGAGCCGGCTGCGGGAGAGAGGTTGGAAAGGGAGAAGAAGAGAGGGATACGGCTGCTGGAGATTCGAAAGAAAGAAGGAGAAGGAGAAACCGTATGGGAGAGGTTGGAAAAGGAGGAGTCGGAAATCTAGAAAATCGAGTGGGTTGGGAAACTAAGAGAGATAAAGCGATCCCTCGGCTGGGAGGAAGAGAGGGATATATAGAGAGGAAGAGAGAGTCGTGGGAAGGAAACAAAGAGGAGAGAAGGAAACAGAGAGGATGGGAAGGAAGATTTTTTAAAAAAAAAAAAAAAAAGTGGGCTTTAGGAAGGCGGCTGGCCCTTCTTGGGTTCTTCTTGGCCATAGAATTAGGACAACACTAGGGCCTCAAATGACGTTTTTACCCCTGCTTTAATCTTTTGGACAAAATGAAGTCGAATTTATCGAAATTCGAACACTAGACCTCCCCTAAATTTCCGAAAACTCCACCAACTGCACTGCATCATCGGCATGTCCTGTTCACATAAAATAAATATAAATTAGCATATTATCATAAAAATATCATTATATTTATTTATTTTGTCTCGGTTTTGTCCAAAAATCGCAAATGCGCTATACTCCATTAATCACATGAAATGACGATGTTTTTAAGTCAGAATTTGACAAAATTGGTACCGTTGGACTTGGTACGCAATTATCTATCATTTCATGCTATTTTACAGATAAAAACGTGAGTATGATGCGTATGATTGCCTTTAAATGATCAATTGAACACTTTATCACACCCCCCAACTTACTCATTACTAGTCCCTTAGCAATGCAAATAAGAAAAAGTTAGGACAAACAATGAATTATCATGCTTCATTTGTAGTATCTTTCACAAACAATTTAAGTGGTAGCCAATTGGTTAAGCTAAAGTCTTCATATCCCACAATATTTTGATTCACGACAGGTGATTGTGCATGAAAATTGGCACGCTTAGAACTCGTTTCCGACCTTTCTGGTATATTCTTGTCTTTACTACCCTTTAGATAAGACTACCTGGGGAGGAGAAGAGACTAAAAGATTTCCCGATCAGTCAGCGAGGACTGTTTTTCAGTTCTCGTCCCAACTCAGCACTTTTCACGACTTGGTCATATTTCTAGTACGATGGACTTTTTAGCCTGGCTTTTTCATTTCATTGTACTTTTACTTTTGAGAGTGCGTACTTTTTGCCACTCTCTTTGAATTGCCTGAGGGAAGGTGCGTACTTTTTGCCACCTACCTTCCTTTAGCTCTTTTAACGCCTTCTATTGCCTTTAGTGTTGACAGCTGTCCATTTTAAATGACCGCCTCTTTTTAGAGTGTTCAGTGAGATAGTCCCCTATTACGAATCCTACACATTCCTTTCGTTCAACCTAAAAAGAAAAGTTATAATAAGTAGTCTTATCCTTAAGGTTAATTCTAACAATTATATACTTTTAAGATCCTTCATTTATTCTAAGTTGCCGTGTGTGTGTGAAAATCATCCTGCCGTGGATTTTTGTGAAGTGGGATATTTAAACTTTGAAGGTTCTTAAACCAATGTGACTAACATGAAACTGATTTGTTTAAGATTTACTTAATGAAACATGATTTTCATGCAATTTTCATAGGATGTGAAAAGAAGTTTTTTGAAAGAAATTTTAAAATTTTGACTATTTTTCAGTGAAAGATAACAGTTTTCTTCAAAAGATCTCCAATAAATGCATATCAAATTGATTGTCCCACCCCCCAACTTGATTGACATTGTCCTCAATGGCATAAAAGATATGAAAAATATGTCAGCCAGAAGAGAATTGTGAAGGAGAGAAACAACCTGTGATGAAGATGATGCGACATACCAAAGGCGACTGCTGCTCAGGGACCTAAAAGGAAAAGAAATACAAAAACTGAAGTGAAATATTGGGTTGCCTCCCAACAAGCGCTAAGTTTATCGTCTTTAGCCAGACGGAAGTTCAGTTATTGTGGATCACTCAGTTCTATAGATTCAGGTGATGCATTTTGAAGATTTTCAATGAATGGTTTCAACCGTTGACCATTAACAGTGAAAGTGTTCCCACTCTTGGGATTCAGAATTTTAACAGCTCCATGATCGAAAGCTTTAACGACCACGAATGGTCCATCCCATCTGGATTTCAGTTTTCCTAGAAATAAGCGGAGCCTAGAGTTAAATAGCCAAACTTTCTGATTTGGAAGAAAGGATTTTCTTACAATATGTTTATCATAGAAAGCTTTAGTTTTCGCTTGATAAATCTTTGAATTTTCATAAGCCTCGTTGTGCAACTCTTCTAGCTCACTCAGTTGCAAGGTTCGGTGGGAACCAGCTTGGGCTAGGTCCAAATTGACTTGTTTAATGGCCCAATAAGCCTTGTGTTCCAATTCCACCGGAAGGTGGCACGCTTTTCCAAAAACCAGGCGATAAGGAGACATGCCAATAAGAGTTTTGTAAGCGGTCCGATAGGCCCATACAGCATCACCCAATCTTTCAGACCAATCTTTTCTATCGGGCCTAACGGACTTTTGCAGAATATTCTTAATCTCTTTATTGGAAACTTCCACTTGGCCACTGGTTTGGGGATGATAAGGGGTAGCTACTTTGTGATTAATCCCATATTTCTTAAGCAAAGTCTAAAACTGGTAATTCGTGAAATGCGTTCCCCCGTCACTTATGATAGCTTTAGGCCATCCGAACCGAGAAAAGATATTCTTCTGAACGAATTTAATGACCACTTTATGATCATTGGTTCGGGTGGCTACTGCTTCAATCCACTTTGAAACATAATCCACCGCTACCAGTATATATGTATATCTAAAAGAAGGTGGAAAAGGTCCTATAAAGTCAATTCCCCAAACATCAAAGACTTCAACCACTAAGATTGGGTTGAGTGGCATCATATCCCTTTTTGCCATATTTCCTACAGCCTGACATCGGAGGCAAGTTTTGCTAGATTCATGGGCATCTTTGAAAAGTGTGGGCCAGTAAAAACCACTTTGCAGGACCTTGGCTGCAGTTTTCTTTCCTGAGAAATAGCCCCCACAAGCCAGATTATGACAGAAGTTGAGAACACTCTGTTGTTCTTCTTCAGGAACACATCGTCTAATGATTTGATCAGGACAGAATTTGAATAATTCAGGATCCTCCCAGAAATAATACTTTTCCTGAGAAAAGAATTTGTCCTTCTCACTTTTAGTCCATCCTTCCGGAAGCTGATTAGTCACCTTATAATTGACAATATGAGCATACCAAGGTGCAACAGTGTGAGAAATGGCTAGAAGATGCTCATCAGGAAAGGAATCAGTGATTGGTGTACTTTCTGAGATCAGAATTCGGGATAGGTGGTCAGCTACCACATTCTCAGAACCCTTCTTATCCCGAATTTCCAAATCAAATTCATGAAGGAGTAAGATCCATCTAATAAGTCTAGGCTTTGCATCCTTCTTGGTCAACAGGTATTTCAGAGCTGAGTGATCAGAATAGATTATGACTTTTGCCCCTAAAGGATAATATCTGAATTTTTATAGGGCAAAAACCATGGCTAACAATTCCTTTTCAGTGGTGGTATAATTCATTTGAGCATCGGCAAGGGTGCGACTTGCATAATAGATCACCACGGGACACTTGTTGATTCTTTGTCCCAAAACCGCACCGATAGCATAATCAGAGGCATCACACATGATTTCGAAAGGCAAAGACCAATCTGGAGATTGAAGAATCGGAGCTTTGGTCAAAGATTCCTTCAGAGAATTAAATGCCTTGATGCAAGATTCATCCATTTGGAAAGGGACATCCTTAGCTAGGAGAAGAGTTAGAGGCCGGGCAATTTGAGAGAAATTGTGGATAAACCGGCAATAGAAACCGGCATGGCCAAGGAATGAACGGATATGTCTGATCGGGGTGGGAGGAGGAAGATTGGATATGAGATCGATCTTAGCTTTATCTACCTCTATCCCCCTCTCAGACACAATGTGGCCTAGAACAATGCCCTCTCGAACCATAAAATGACTCTTTTCCCAGCTAAGTATCAGATTAGTGTCAATGCATCTTGCTAGCACTTGTTTAAGATTTTCCAAGCAATTTTCAAAAGAATCCCCAAAGATTGAGAAATCATCCATGAAAACTTCGAGGAATTCTCCCACCATATCGGAGAATATAGCCATCATGCACCGTTGAAATGTGGCTGGTGCGTTGCATAATCCAAATGGCATCCTCCTAAAAGCAAACGTGCCATAAGGGCACATAAAGGTGGTCTTTTCTTGATCTTCCGGGTAAATAGCCACTTGATTATACCCGGAGTACCTATCTAAGAAGCAAAAGTATTTGTGGCCCGATAACTTTTCCAGAATCTGATCCATGAATGGGAGTGGAAAGTGATCCTTCTTAGTCATGAGATTCAACTTTCGGTAATCAATGCACACTCTCCATCCCGTGGTGAGCCTAGTGGGTACCTCTTCTCCATGATCATTCTTGATAACCGTTAATCCAGATTTCTTGGGTACCACTTGGGTTGGGCTGACCCATTTACTGTTTGATATTGGGTAAATGATACCTGCATCCAGCCATTTCACAACTTCCTTCTTCACCACTTCTTTCATATTGGGATTAAGCTGCCTTTGCATCTCCCTACTGGGCTTAGAATTCTCTTCCATATAGATATGATGCATGCAAATGGACGGGCTAATCCCTTTTAAATCTGCTACCGACCATCCAATGGCACCCTTGTGGTCTTTGAGGACCTCGGTTAATTGGGCCTCCTACGGCGATGTGAGATTTGCCGCAATGATGACCAGGAGAGTTTGGTCCGGGCCCAAAAAGATATATTTGAGAGACTCAGGTAATGGTTTGAGTTCAAGCTCTGGAGGGTCCTCTAAGGATGGCAAAGCGGGCTCAGATTGTAAGGTTGGTAAAGGTTCAACCTTGGGCTAAGATGTTAATGGGCCGGGTGAATCCTTTAAAATATTGGCTTCCTCCAAAAGGTCATATGTGGACATCTAATTTTCTTCAACCAGATTATCCAAGATATTAATAGTATCGCATTCTTCTTCATGATCCGGGTATTGAGATGCTTTGAAGACATTAATCTTGACCTTTTGACCCCCAAATGAAATGTCCATTATACCAGTTTCACAATTTATATTAGCTTTGGCAGTGGCTAAGAATGGACGACCTAGGATGATCGGAGTGTGAATGAGTTCCTCAGGTAATGCCATATCCAGAATAAGAAAATCCACGGGAAAATAGCAATCATGAACCTTCACAATAACATCCTCAATTAATCCCCGTGGAGTCTTCACAGACCTATCAGCTAACTGCAAGATGATGGGTGTGGGCTTTAATTCCCCGATATCAAATTTCTCATAAATGGTTGTTGGCAAGAGGTTCACACTAGCACCTAAATCCAATAAAGCTCTATCAAATGTAACTCTAGCTAAGTCACATGAGATTAAAGGTGCTCTAGGATCCTTTAACTTCTTGGGTAACTGATTCATCACAATTGCACTAACATCTTCTGAAAGTCGAACCTTTTCGGGTGCCATTTTAGATTCTTTTCGTGGAGTACATAATTCTTTGAGAAACTTAGCATAAGCTGGCACATGCTTGATGGCATCGAGGAGTGGAATATTAATTTGGACTTGTTTGAATAAATCCAACAACTCCTCATTCTGGGCCAGTTTCTTCCTGGCATTTGGCTTAGCTAACAAGGCATTAGGAAATGGCACCCTAGGTTGATAAGAACTTGGGCCTTCATCTATCTTCCCTTTTCCTTTCGGGTCCTCCTCCAACTTTTCCATGTTGGGTTCAACTTTACTCTCACTTTCAATTTCCTGAGGCCCATCAGTGGAACCTTTGGCTAACTCTCCATCTGCATGTGATTTTTCTAAACTTCTCCCACTCCTAAGGGCTGAAATGGCTTTAGCATTCTCAAATTGCGGCCCTTTAGGTTGTGGTAATGGGCCAGGCTGAGGTAAAAGGCCCGATTGCTGTGAAAAACCCGGAGGTTGATTCCTTGGATTGGCAATGGGTTGACTAGGAAGTTGACCCACTTCTCTTCTCATCGTAGCCTCAGCTAGTTGGCCCATTTGACTTTCCAACTTAGCAATGGATTATTGCTGGGTCAAAATTAGTTGTTAGAGTTGAGTGAATTTGTCATCAAAGTTGGGCTGAGGAGGTTGTTGGTAAGTAGGTGGAGGATGGTATTGGGTTGGTTGTCCAGATTGGAATGAATGGTAGTGGGCCGGTTGACCTGATTGGAATGATTGATAATGGGCCGGTTGACCTGATTGATACTGGGCCGGTTGAGAAAATTGGGCTTGAGATCCCCTAGCCTGAACATTTCCATAGAAATTAGATTGCTGTTGAAATGAATTCTGTGGCTTTTGGGTTTGATGTATGAGAGGATTGGACATTGGTAATGAGGCCTGCTGATTCTTCCAAGAGAAATTAGGGTGGTTTCTCCAGCCAGGATTGTAAGTATTTGAGAATAGATCATTATTGGGCCTGGAGAATCTCTGGGCAGCCTGAACTTGTTCTTGAATGAATGGTGGAAGTTTGGCTGCAATTGGACATTCATTCACTTGATGGGTTGGACTTGCGCATAAGACACAAATGTCATGATTAACAGAAGATGGGCCTTCATATGGACTAGATTGTGTTGGGTAAGTAGGCGCTTGCTTGTTTAAGGCCAAGAGTTGGTCTAGTTTCTGGGCCAAGATGTCTACCTTATCCAATTTCTGATTAATCAGATTTATGTCCATTCTGGCTTCGGGCTCTCCACGGGCCTTAAGTTCATACATTTCAGTCCGTTTAGATGACCCAACAGACCTCTCATAAGATGATAATGAGGCATGATTGATGGAATTTTCACTTAATATCTCAAAAAGATCATAGGCCTCATCTTCATTTTTCATCATAAATGCCCCTCCACATGAGGTATCCACCATCTGTCTGAACTGTTCAGACAATCCTTCATAGAATGCTTGGACAATTTGCCATTTTGAAAGCCCATGATGAGGGTATTTCCTAAGCAATTCTTTTAGTCTTTCACAAGATTCATGGATCAATTCCCCGGGGGTTTGGGTAAAACTCGTGATGGCCCTTCTCATGGTATTGGTCCGCCCTATGGGATAGAACTTCTTGAGAAATTCTTTCTGCATTTCTTCCCATGTCCTAATGGGCCTTCCTATAGTTCCCAACCAATATTTAGCCTTGTCCTTTAATGAAAAGGGAAATAAGGTCAACTTAAGGCCATCATCGGTGAAATTCTGGATCTTCACCGTGGAACATATTTCTAGAAATTCATCCAGATGCTTATAAGGATCTTCATTAGTATTCCCATAAAAGGATGGGAGCATCTGAATAGTGCTAGATTTAATTTCATATTGATTGGCTGGATTCTGAGGAAGATGAATACAGGATGAAGGTTGATATTGATTTGGAATGAAATAGTCCTTCATTTGTTTTGGTGGGTCCTGATTATCAGCCATTTGATCTTGTGGTGGATTTCTTTGATGTAGGATTCTTTCTATTTCAGCAAATGGTCCTAGAAGGTTAGGGTTTTGAGATCTCCTACCTTGCATACACTAGGACTGAGAGAGAGAGGATGAATTTGACTTTTGTTTTCTATTTCTTGTTTTTCTTTTTTCTTTTTTAAATGCAAACAATTTTGACAAACAAATTATCCTAATGATATAATGTTAACCTAGACTCTCTATGTGAATTTTCTTACAAGGTGAATGGAGTCAACCTCAAGTCACAACCACAATCAATCAACGGCCAGGTAAGAGGTGGGGTAGTGGGAGGCTCCCCCTACTTTCGTATGGACCTAATTAGAGAACCACTTTCCCGCTTAGACGTTTGCCTTTTTAACCTCTAGCCTAGACACCGTTGCCAAAAGTGGAGGCAACTCGAAATTTAAACCACTCACGGTGTAAACCCTAGATTCTCTTTGGACTTGCTTTTAATTGGATTAGGAAATGCCAATGCAAGGAAGGTGATTTGTGGGCTAAGGAAGGATGATCAAGTCCTTACCTTATGTGGTTAAAGTTGTTGCCCTTAAAGTCTTTTTGAATGCAATACAAGGCAATAATCAAATCAATGCAGGGTGTGTTGATGCAATCATGAATGACTTGCTAAAATTGAAACACATACCTTTCCCCCGCAATCTTCAACAATTTATGGAAATAACTGTGCAAGGAAACTAGCTCATACTTTCCTAGAATGATGAATGCCTAGCATGGAAGGTTTCTAATCTTGAAATGAAGGTTTTTAAATTTGGATGTTCTTCTTTTGTTCCTTTTTCAGTTAATGGAAACCTATCTAAACTAGAAACTACAAAAATGGAAACTAATTAAAGTCAGGAAATTGAAACATAGAAAGTTGGAACACACTTACCTTGATTTCGCTTTCCTTTTTTTTTTTTTTTTCAATATACCTGCAAAAATAAAAAAAGAAGGTTAGCTAAAGAATAATTACACTAAATCCAAGATAATGAAAATTAAAAATCTAACTCCCCGGCAACGGTACCAAAATTGATCATTCCAAATTGTGCGTCGTTAAACACTCATAAGAACGTTCAATCTAAATTTATTCGGCTCATGTAAATTTGATTTTGAAAATTGATAATGGTGAGTCCGACTCGATCCACAGGGAGTTAAATTTTTAACTTTGAAAACTTTAGAATTTAATTAATCTAACAATTGACGATTGTTTAGGATTTTTAATATTTTAAAATTCAATTATTCTAAAAATAACAACAACCTGAATTAACTAGTTATACTAAATGATTAACTACTTAATTAAACCGTACACAAACTAATTAACTAAAATAAAAAAAATAAATCTAATTAACTAAACTAATTACAAGTAAACAAGCAAACGCCCCTAATGTAATGAGGAAATAAACATTAACTGAATAAAAATAGAATAGAATTTTCATTAACCATTAACCGTTTAACCATAACATCTCCCATCAAATGTACTTAATGAAAAATTAAATAATCAAACGATATGCAGTGAATAGATGCTTGGAGGAGCTTCTGCTGGGCTTCGGCGCACTGGACCGCGAGGGGGGTGCTGGCGCAGTAGACCGGCCTGAGGAGCAGGTGTGCACTGGAGGTCTTGCCGCTTGCAGCAGCTTCAGGCGTGGAAAACGTGCATGCATTCACAGTGCTGCTGGCTGGTGGAGGTGGCGCGTGGAGCTTGACGTGGAGGCT
The DNA here is from genome assembly GCA_030544215.1 of Zantedeschia hybrid cultivar. Taxonomy (NCBI): domain Eukaryota; kingdom Viridiplantae; phylum Streptophyta; class Magnoliopsida; order Alismatales; family Araceae; genus Zantedeschia; species Zantedeschia hybrid cultivar. Next base: position 38,355,622 of record JARZZO010000011.1, on the reverse strand, counting down.
TGCCGGCATGCATGGGGTACGCAGGGTAGTAGGAGGTGCTGCCGGCATTCGTAGAGGAGGTTGTTGGCTGCTGTATGGAGTTCGGGCAGCGTGGAGGCAGGCTTCACCGGGCAGCATGCGAGGGTGCGAGGAGTGCGCTGGGGCTGCTGTTGGAGAGGTGCTGGAGCAGCTTGAAGCTCGGGCAGCGTGCGGCGTGGGAGCTTGCTGTGCGTGGGAACCAGAGAGAAGCCGAGAGAGGAGCTGTGGAGAGAGGAAGAGAAGAGAGTGGGAGGAACCGAGAAAGAGGGGCTGCCGGGAGGAAGAATAAGGGAGAGAGGGAGTCTGCCGGAGAGAGAGGGAATTTACGGGAGAGAAGGAGGAAAAGAAACCGAGAGAGAGGAGCTGTGGAGGGAGGAAGAGAAGAGAAAGGGAGAAAGAGAGACCGAGAGAGAGGAGCTGTGGAGGGAGGAAGAGAAGAGAAAGGGAGAAAGAGAGACCGAGAGAGAAAAGGAAAACCGAGAGGAGGAGCCGGCTGCGGGAGAGAGGTTGGAAAAGGAGAAGAAGAGAGGGATACGGCTGCTGGAGATTCGAGAGAAAGAAGGAGAAGGAGAAACCGTGTGGGAGAGGTTGGAAAGGGAGAAGGAGTTGGAAATCTGGAAAACCGAGTGGGATGGGAAACTAAGAGAGACAGGGCGATCCCTCAGCTGGGAGGAAGAGAGGGATATATAGAGAGGAAGAGAGAGTCGTGGGAAGGAAACAGAGAGGAGAGAAGGAAACAGAGAGGATGGGAAGGAAGATTTTTTTAAAAAAAAAAGAAAGTGGGCTTTAGGAAGGCGGCTGGCCCTTCTTGGGTTCTGCTTGACCATGGAATTAGGGCAACACTAGGGCCTCAAATGATGTTTTTACCCATGTTTTAATCTTTTTGACAAAATGAAGTCGAATTTATCGAAATTCGAACATTAGACCTCCCCCAAATTTCCGGAAACTCCACTAACTGCACTGCATCATCGGCATGTCCTGTTCACATAAAATAAATATAAATTAGCACATTATCATAAAAATATCATTATATTTATTTATTTCGTCTCGGTTTTGTCGAAAAACCGCAAATGCGCTATACTCCATTAATCACATGAAATGACGATGTTTTTAAGTCAGAATTTGACAAAATTGGTACTGTTGGACTTGGTACGCAATTATCTATCATTTCATGCTATTCTACAGATAAAAACGTGAATATGATGCGTATGATTGCCTTTAAATGATCAATTTAACACTTTATCAATAATGGTATTATTTCTCAGTTGACCCCTCCAAGTACATCACAGATGAATGGTGTATCAGAAAGGAGGAATCACACCTTGTTAGACATGGTGCAATCCATGTTGAGTTTTTCGGATTTACCAATGTCCCTCTGGGATATGCTCTAGAGTTAGCAGCATACCTACTAAACAGAGTACCCAATAAGTCTATGACCTCTACTCCATATGAGATATGAAAAAGCAGAAAACCAGAATTTAAACATGTTAAAGTCTAGGGTTGTCCTGCTCATGTAAAGAGGCATGATCCAAACAAGCTGGAATCACGAACTGATAAATATATGTTTGTGGGATATCTAAAGAAAACCTTTGGATACTATTTTTACCATCCTGATGAACAAAAGGTGTTTGTCCTAAGGAAAGTTGTCTTCTTGGAAGAGGAATACGTTCTCCAAGAGAACAGTGGGGGTAAAATAATACTTGAAGAGGTTCCCGATTGCTAAACAGCTACAGTATCATATGATCAGATATCAGTTCCTGAATTTGTTCAGGTACACACAGATGAGCCTCGCAGATCTGGTAGAATACCTAGACCACCCGAATGATATGTGGGACATATCGATGAAGATAAGTCTAAGGTAAAATATAATGAGGATGATGATCCTAAAACCTACCAAGAGGCCATAGAAGGCACAGATGCTGAAAAATGGTGAGAAGCCATGAACTCTGAAATCTAATCCATGCACACCAACCAAGTTTGGAACTTGAAAGACTTGCCTGAGGGTATTATACTCATTAGTTGCAACTGGATCTTTAAGAGAAAGATCGGTGCTGATGGACGGACCGATGTAGACACGCTAATTTTGACATCATTTCGAGTAAATTTTATATCATATAATAATGCCTCAGAATGGTCTGATATTTAATCATTGGTTAATTTTTATTGATCTTTTTAAGTTAATTATCTGAAAAGTGTCGGGTTTAACAAACATGTTTAAGTTAATCAATTAAATTGATTTTAACTCAAATTTTAGTTGAAATATGAAGAAGTCTAAATGACGTCTACCAGTGTGGACGCCATTTAGAGTTTATTCTTATTTTAACGTTTAAATTTGAATTTTAATCACTTTATTAATTAGCTAAAAGGCGTCTGTGAGACATGACGCGTATTAGGTTTCCTAAGCTATTTCTACTTCTCTTTCGGATATTTATCCTTATCTTAATTAGTGTAAAAGGCGTCTATACATGTCGACGCGTTTTAGCTAATACAGATAAAGATAAGTTTTCTCGGATGATTATCTTTATCTTAATTAATCTTAAAGGCGTCTTCAGTAGTCGACGCATTTTAGATAATTACAGATAAAGATGAATTAATCTGTATTTATCTGTTGGTTAAGATGGATAAATCCCAAATTTCTCCGTGTAAATCCGCGGACGCAAAAGAAGTCTATAAATACCCTTCATCTTGAATGGGTAAAAAAAAAGTTGAATTAGAGTTGGAATTAGAGTTAGAATTGATTGAAGATCGAAGCAACGACGTCCAAACGCCGAAGTGCTGCTGTTTCCAGAAGTCGGCGTCCGTTCTTCATCCAATCTTCATCCAATCAAGATCAAGACTTTCCATTCTTCATCAACCAGCATAAGTTTTTCAATTCATTTCTGCATTTTCACTTCATTAATTCTACATTCTTCATCACATCACTCCATGCAACACACACCACCCTAGCATCATTTCCAAAACCTATTTGATAAAGGGGTTTCAAAGATCATCCCAACAAGTGAGTTTTCTGTTTAGTTGCATGTTTAAAACTCTGTTAAGAATGGATACTACTTCTGCCTGAATTCTCATTGTTCCTTTATTTCTTTCTATTTTCTTGCAAAGGAGAATCAAAAGGGGAGAAAATCAATAAACAAATCACAAGAACTCTGGACGATCCTCAAACTCAACAGCAATCAAAGTAAGAACAAAGACAAGAAAGGACTCTCTTTCTTCAGCCGGCTGAAGGAGGGGAATCAAGAGCTTAACATCTCCCGCGTTCAAACAAGTAGGCGATCAAACTCTTTCTTTTGGAACTTTTAAGTCAAAAGTTTCTGGCGATCACTTCACTTAGTTTCTTTTTAATAGGTTTATTTTGCACTTAAACAACATAGATTTTGCATGATAATCACACACTCATTTTAAGCACTCACAGTTTTTTTGGCGATCACGGTGGGACTTGGTCTCGCCATCTTTTAGTTCTTTATGTTCTTGCTGTTATCAATCGGGCACCCACGGTGCACCACTTGTGTCTTTCGACACGTCCTCACCAGTTGGTGAGTGTTTTTAGTTTAGTTAATTTCCCACGTGCACCACGTGCACACCCCAGTGGCAAGATCTTGCCCTCCCCGTTGATTAGTTGAAAAGCTGTTTTTGTGATGAAATGTTGTGTGATTGATTGATATCTTAGTTGTTTAATTAGTAAAATCATCCTGTTAAAACTTGAAACTAAAAAAAATCTTGCATGAGCTGATTATTTACTGTTTTTATCTTGTTTGAGGAGGAATCAACCCAGAAATTCCTCCTGGAAAACTGCTTCTGCGACTTGAAAAGCGTCCAGTAACAGCGACGCATTTCAAACTGCGTCGGTTAACCCAGACGCCTTTCAGTCTTATTTATCTGCTGTCTGCAATCTGAGCTTCTGCGAAAAATTAAGATTTTGTTTGAATAGCGTCAACTAACCTCGACGCGATTCAGGCAGTTTCTTATTTCTTCTTCAGTTCTCAGATTTTGTGATCTGTGTGCTAATTACCCATTATGTATTAAGCATTAGAGGCCATCCAGGCTACAGGTCATACGCATTGAGGCTAATACCCTCCTTTTCTTAGAAACACTCTACTTGACGTCATCAACTCTCTCTGATTGGGTCGGTCCCTTGATCATGCTAGAGAAGTTGGCGTTGAGGCCTCCGTAAGTCCCCAAAATCAAGGTACTCCTCCTTGATCATCGGGCTGGTTGTACCAGTTGAAGTCCCGGTTAGATTCCATAAACGTTGTGAGATAAAGCCATAGAAAATAACGGTAGATATTGAACTGAAACTAGGATCCCATCCCTTGACCGAATTTGTGGTTTAATTAAATCCAAATAACTCAACAAGGAATCTTAAAATCACGTTAAGCATCCACTTGTTTGTTTAAATCTCTGTACAACTTGTTTGCCAATCCTTGAAAAAGAATCTAACATCATGCTGCTCCGATCGGGCAGGGACTTGAGTATGGCTCCAGATGCCATTGTCAACTACGAGGGAGATGCTAATGCCCCTCGCGATTCTGATTACAATTATGAGAGCGGGAGAGATGCTGATGCCTCCCGTAATTCTGTCCCCATTCCGGTTCGACATGATGGGAATGTCCGAACCCCTCTTTTTCATCCTCATAATCAATATTATGATCCTCCCCCGCATGAGTATGCGATTCCCGATCCCATTTTCGAGGGAGACATGAATCAGAATGATCCCTCGTCCTCTAATCCTTCATATCTCGTCAATGCTTTGGGAGTTCTTGCCTCCCGTCTGGACCCTCAGCAGTTCAAGGCAATCCAGTCCATTCTAAAGGGGAAGGCACCCATGCAGCCTGCCGAGCCGAACCCTGCGGCTCCCCCTGTTATCCCTCAACAACCTCCTCTTCATCCTCCTTACATTCACCAGGCCATGGAGGGCCTCCATATCACTTCTCGGCCAGCTGGGCCACAACTTTCATCTTCTAGGCAACCGGCTAGACCACTAACGCCTGCTTATCAAAATGCCCTCGGACATAGCGGAAGCTCTGCCGGACCTCCTCTTTATTGTCCTCCCTGTCCGACGTACTCTAGGCAACAGGCCTATCAAGTACCTCCACCTCCTCCTCCTCCCCAGGCAAATCTGACAATGCAAGCGTTGCTGGCGAAGATGGAGCGCATGGATGAACAATTCAACAACCTCCAGAAGATGATGGGGGTCAAAGCTGCATCGGAAATCAACTTACCGAGCCTGCCAGTGTTCCACCTACCACCCTCCGAGATGCCAGTGTACCGGAAGTACAACGGTACTGGTAACCCCGTCACCCACTTGAAGGAGTTCATGTACGAATCATCCTTCGGGCAAAACGACAAGAGGTCGTTGGCCTTTTTGTTCATGAGATCTTTAAAGGGACCAGCCTTCGAGTGGTTCTTTTCTTTGGAACCCTCCGAAGTAGAGGACTATGGTATCGTTTCTCGAAAATTTATTCAACGATACCAAGACAGAGTTGCCCCCTCCTTGTCCATCACTGACCTCATAGCAGAGAAGATGAAACCTGATGAGGAGTTCGTCAGTTCTGCCGACAGATGGAGGGGCTTGGCCGAGAAAGTGAAAGATCACTTGTCCGAGTCGGAGCAAGTGAAGATGCTGATTTCCAATGCCACGCCCCAGTTCAAACTAGTCCTCTCCCTGAACAATCTGACCAGCATGGCAGAGCTCTATGAAAGAGCACGGTACTGTCAGAATGCCTTCAAGGACGCTACGTTTTCTAGCGTCTTTGATCCTCACAGACTTAGTAGGCCTCCACCTCGGAAGCCTGCAGTGCCGAACTCTCCCAGCACAGGTCCAACTACTGAGGGCACGCTCTCTCATGAGCAAGTTAGCAGCATGAACAACAATTCGCCCCAGTTCGTGAGGAGTCAGCAGTAGTACCAAAGGCCACCACAACCGAACCAGCAGAGGTATAGGCAGCAGCCGAACCCTCAATATCAGCAGCCCCAATATCAGCGGCCCCAGCAGCCAAACCAGCAACAGCAACAGCCACAGCAGCCGCCGCAACAGCAATTGCAGTACCAGCAGCCACAACAACAGCAGTACCAGCAACAACAGCAGTATCAGCCGCGCGCACCGCCGGCGTATCATAATGTCCCTCCTCCTGCTGACTACAACCAGCAGAGAAGACCTCCAGGCCCAAAGAGGGCAGAATACCCAGTCCTCCCAGAATCTTTGGCAAACATTTTCAGTGCCCTAATGGCAGCTAATGCCTTAGTCTTGCCAAGGGAAAAGGCAGTTTGACCTCAGAATGCAGACACGTCTAGGTATTGCTACTTCCATAGGCAACTTGGGCATACTATTGACACATGCTTTCAGTTTAGAGATTACATTCATAATCTCAACAAGCAGGGCGGTATAGACTGGGAAGAAATGAAAAAATACATATTAGCCCTGAAGGCAAGAAGACCGCAGCAGCAACAGCAAGCAAGAGCACCAGCACAAGCAGCACCACCACCAAACATGGGCATAGTGCAGAACCCGCTCCCGGAGCATCAAAACCAAAACCAAGTTGCCCCTATTCTGACAAACAGCCAGTCTGAGGCTGACCGTGGGCAACAGTGGAGAATAGAAGACTCTTCCTCTCTTTATTCAACAGGTCTTATTTCGAGTACCGCAGAACGACCACCACGCCGTACCATCCCCATACTCAGACCACAGCCCATTACCATCACCCCTCTACCGACACCCGCGTATCACTCACCCGCACCCAGTAACCCATTACCACCACCCGCTTTCCTCAAGCCCATTACGCCCCACACTCCTACGCCTCCATCAAATAACTTACCGCAAACCAATTACGCACCCCTCCTACCATCCAGACCACTACTACGCGTACCATTTCCTACTTCACCCGCTACCACTACCACCTACCCAGATACCATCCTACCATCCAGACCACTACTACGCGTACCATTTCCCACTTCATCCACCCCAATCACGTACCCATCCACCATCCAACCATCTAGACCTTTAATCCGCACCACACCACCATCACCTAACCCCATGCCATCACCTACATATCAACACCCCGCATCACCTACACCACCTAACTCTGCGGTACTCAAAGTGTCACCCGGACCTTCCACGGTTGAGGAACATGCACTCCGGAGTGGGAGGATTTTCAACAAAGTTTTTCCTCAGTCAACAATTAAAGACGGCCCATCACAGCCGCCGGAGGAAGCACACAATGAAGAGAGTGCACCAGGCACTCAGTATGATTTGTTGAAACATTTAGACCGAACACCGGTACGGATCTCCGTGCTTGAACTGATCAAAAGATCGAAGAGTCACCAAGAAGCTCTGATGGAATATTTGCAGAAGGTGATGGTCAACGAGGACGTGCCGGTGGAAAAGATTGCAGCACTATTAGTTCCTCAGGGGGATCAGCCCTCCATTACATTTCATACATCGGAACTAGCACCGCCAGCAGCCAGAAGTATGGCTCTGAGCATCACGGTCAACATCTGCAAGAAGGCCGTGGATGCATGCCTGGTTGACACCGGGGCTTCGATCAATGTTTTACCTCCGAAGACCCTAGAACTGTGCGGTGTGCCCAAGGAAAAGTGGCTGCCTAGCCCCATCTCTGTGACAGCATATGATAACTCCACCCGTTCCCCTCTGGGAATGGTTTATTTGAAAGTGGAGCTAGGCCCTGTAAGTCATGCTGAGGTCGAATTTCACATTCTGAAAATCGACCCTTCTTTGAATGCCATTTTGGGTCGTCCTTACATAAAAACTCTCGAGGCGATTCTCTCCACGAATCATCAATGCCTTAAATTTCCCTTTAAAGGACGAATCATTAAGGTTACGAGCATGCCGATCCTTGCTGCTGCTCACACTTTAAATGTCAAACCTGCTTCTTTACCTGGCCGACAACCTTTTCTGTCGGTATTACAGGTCTACCATCCAGTGGCCGATCCTCTGAAAACTGCCACTATTTCTCCTTACCCGTTAAATGCCATAAAAAGGGGGAAGTGCATGAGTACCCCAGGATGGAGAATTATGATGAAGAATGGATATCAGCCTGGAAGAGGTCTGGACACACGATTACAAGGCAGGACCACTCCTGTCAAAGACCACCGAGGAGTACCTGGAAGCGGCCTGGGCTATAGGCCAAGAAAACTGAAACAAGACATTGTTCAGCAAGCAGAGAATGAAGTCTGGGAGACAATGTCTACACCGCCCAAGGAAGGCCGGGATCCCCTAACATGGACCTTGTATACACATTTTGTAAAGGGGCCCATAATTAGCCATGATAACACGGTGGTCATTACTTCATGTTTTGACTTCCATGATATAGATGGGAGAGACTTGGCCAGGCATTGCTCGTAACTACTCACGTACCAGTCCTTGGAGGCTGTGCGGCCTATGAAGAGGAGAAAATTCCAAGATCCTGAATGTGAATGGTACAGGTGGTTCGACCTAAGAGACCTCTACATTGCACTGAACAGACTGTTTCTCGATCCAACAGAACCCAAGTGGCCGCCACAGATTGATGAGCTGATCGAAAGTCCCGGTGCTACCTTTGACAAACGGATATTGCTGTCAGAAGAGACCGATGAAGGGGAGCCAGATGACCCCTATGAAGCTGGCTACACCACAGATCTGCTCTGAAAGGGGACATATCCTTCTCATGTTTTCATGCTCCATACCTTGTTTTGTACATTGCTCCTGACCCCGACTTGGTCGCGGGTCATTATTGAAGATATTCCACGGGCTCCGCCCGTTATGATTACTCTGTCCCCTCGGGACCTCATTCCACCACCTCATCTCGATTTAGAGAGGATGTATGATTTGATCTGGGACATACTGCTATATGATCCCCCTAATCCCCTGGCCTTGGTGCCACTTCCTCCATCTAATTCCCCTTCTATCCATGTTCATTCCTGTTTTATGCTTAACTCCTCTATTGTCCAAAAAAAAACGCCAATTTGGCAACAAATTCTTCCAAGATCCTCATCGAGGAAACCTCTTACTTGTCCGATCACACCCCATTGCGCGGGTCTTTCGGTCAAGATTCTCTCCTAGATCTACTCTGCCCCTCCCCTCGGGAGGATTCTCTTGTATCTCCACTTGTATCCCAGGATTTCCATCCTGCTTCATCATCATTAGGTCATAATAGGGAGTCTAGTGAAGTTAGGCAGTCTAGTTCTAGGCAGGTTAGTCAAGTTAGGAAATCTAGGAAGTCTAAGGGTAGGCAAATTCTAGATAGATACCTCCGAGACTTAGCTGATAGATGTCTTTCTTGCTCTTTAATCCCTCAGTTATTAGAAAATCCAATTCAGATGCCAGAAGACTGTATGGACGATGAGTCAGTCAATGATGGGTATGGGGTGTATGAGTTAGTACATGAAAAAAACCCCATTATTGAAGATGAAGAAGATGGCGAGGACGCAGCTGAGGCATATGCCAGTGGAGTGAAGAGATTCGATGAACCCTCAGCTGCCGTAGAAGAGCTCACCAAAGAAATCAATTTAGGGACTGAAGACGAACCTAAGGTTGTCCTCGTCAACAAAAATCTTTCTACAGAAGATGAGAAGGCAATGGTACAAGTACTTAAGGACTATAAGGACACTTTCGCCTGGAGTTATGAAGATATGCCGGGGTTAGACTCATCTTTAGTTGAACACAGGTTCACATTAAAGGAAGGAGCTAGCCCGGTCAAGTAGAAATTAAGGCGATTCCACCTACAAATGGCTCTAAAGATGAAGGAAGAGGTCGACAAATTACATAAAGCCAAATTCATTAGAGTTGTCCTTTATCCGCAATGGGTGGCCAACATAGTCCCGGTTATGAAGAAGGACGGGAAGGTCAGGATTTGCATTGACTTCCGCGATCTAAATCGGGCGTGTCCTAAACATGATTTTCCATTGCCTCATATTGACGTACTCATTGATAATACTGCTGGCTATGAGACTTTATCATTTATGGATGGGTTTTCAGGGTACAATCAGATTAAGCTGGCAGAAGAAGATCAAGAGAAGACGTCATTCACTACACCTTGGGGAACATACTGCTATGTCGTCATGCCATTTGGATTGAAGAATGCTGGAGCCACTTATCAGAGGGCTATGATGGCAATATTTCATGACATGATGCACATAGATCTGGAAGTGTATGTGGATGATTTATTGGTTAAATCTAAGACAAAGGCTGAGCATGCCAAAGTTTTGGCAAGCGTATTAGAGAGATCGAGAGAGTATCAGTTAAAGATGAACCCCAAGAAATGTGTATTCATGGTATCTTCAGGAAAATTACTTGGATTCATCGTCAGCAAATGGGGAATTGAGATCGATCCCAACAAGGCGAAGGCTATCAGAGAAATGCCACCTCTCAAAAACTTGAAGGAGTTGAGAGGATTAATCGGGAGGTTGCAATTTATTCGCCGTTTTGTATCCCAACACTCACAAAGGTGTAAGCCGTTTTACGAGCTTACTAAGCCGGGAGTCAAATTTGATTGAGACGAGAAGTGTCAGGAGGCATTCGATGGATTAAAGAACTATTTAGCAAGTCCTCCTATTTTGAGACCACCATTTCCAGGCAAACCACTAATACTTTACATTTCTGTCCTGGATGATGCAGTGGGGGTTGTCCTAGTATAAGAGGATGAAGAAGGAAAGGAGAGGGCAGCCTACTATCTCTCTAAACTTCTCAACCCCGCTGAACAGAGATATACAGCGATGGAGAAAACATGTGCAGCATTGGTCTGGGTTGTTCAGAAATTGAAGCATTATTTTCTGGCCCATGAAGTCCATCTCATCGCTAGAATGAATCCGATCAAATTCCTTCTGAAGAAATCTGTTCTTACTGATAGGTTAGCGCGATGGCAAAGCTTTCTATCTCAATTCGATATCACTTACATTCAGCAGAAAGCGATCAAGGGCTATGCCATAGCAGAACATCTCGCTCATCATCCCCTTCCTCGATTTGATCTAGTCCAATCAGAGTTTACGGATGAGGAACTGATGTCCGTAAATCAAATCATAGATGATATGTGGATTCTGCATTTTGACGGAGCTCTGAATTCTCATGGAAAGGGGATCGGTATCGTTCTGTTATCACCTGAAGGTGTCACCATTCCACAAGCCTTTCAGCTTGACTTTCCAGTCACCAACAATATAGCTGAATACGAGGCACTCCTTGCTGGCCTCGAGGCTGCTCATTTTCATGGTGCCACCAAACTCAAGATTGTGGGTGATAGTCAACTGATTCTTCGCCAAGTGCTGATCAAGTATCGAACTCTTGATCCCAAGCTCAAGCCTTATCAAGAACTTACTTCTGCTTATTCAAAGCTTTTCACGAAATTGATCTTTGTCTATGTCCCTAGGAATCATAACATCTTAGCTGACACTCTAGCTTCATTTGCATCCTCTCTTGATTTTCCAATCAGTAGGCAATCCGAATCAATCATAGTTTACAGGCGTCTTTCACCCGCCGTGAAAGACCCTTCATTTCTTAGAACTAAGGAGAAGTTGCTGAAGAAAGTCAGAGATGGAAGTATTATGGAAAAAAGAGAAATCATGTTGATGGAGCTATTAGAAGAGATGGATGATGAACATAAGCCATGGTACTATGAAATTGCTAAATATTGTGAAGATCAATCATATCCTGAGGAAGCTACAACTGAGGAGAAGAGAACTATCAGGAGAGTTGCTCAAAGATACACCCTAGTTGGAGGAGCATTGTACAAGAGAGGTTTTGATGGACTTCTTTTGAGATGTCTAAACGAAGATGAGCTTTGGAAGGTTATGGAAGGAGCTCATAGTGGAGTTTGTGGTGGCCATGTCAATGGACAGATGCTAGCAAAGAAGATCCTCAGACAAGGATTTTATTGGCCAACCATGGAACAAGACTGTGTAGGATATGTCCGTAGGTGTGCTAAGTGCCAACTTCACGCCGACAAAATTCATTCTCCTGCATCTTCACTCCATCCTGACTCTTCCCCATAGCCTTTCTCCATGTGGACTTTCGACATCATTGGACCCCATGGTAATCCAGATTCCAGCATTAAGCAAAAATCTTTCATCCTCACAGCAACGGAATGCTTCACCAAGTGGGCAGAAGCCGAAGCGTACATGGAAATCAAAGCATCAACCGTCTGCAAGTTCATCATGAAGAACATCATCACCCGATTTGAAATTCCAAGTACCATCGTCACCGACAACGGACCGCAGTTCGTGTCATAAGAATTGAAGGACCTCTGCAACAGGTATAGAATTGCATTGCATCATTCATCTCCTTATTATCCACAAGGCAATGGCCAAGCAGAAGCAACTAGTAAGACTTTGATAAAAATCATCAAAAAGACGTGCAAATCTAACAAATTCGCAGACTGGCCAGAAAAATTGGTTGAGGCTCTATGGGCCTACCGAACTTCAATCCGCACGCCCACTGGGCAAACTCCTTATTCCTTAACATTTGGAATAGAGGCGGTAGTTCCATACGAGATCCTTATACCGTCATTAAGAGTACAGTTAAACAAGGAATTCTCCATTGACGAACATCGTTCAGCACTCCTTGCTCAATTGGAACTCTTAGACGAGAGAAGATGGTCAGCCGCTAATCATGCCAAAGTTTATCAAAATAGACTAGCACGTTTTTATCAAAAGAAAGTCATTGAACGTAAGTTCAAAGTTGGTGAAATGGTCGTCAAAAGGATTTTTGTAAAACCTGGTGGTCCGCGTTCTAAGCTCCAACCCAACTGGGAAGGACCCTATGTTGTATCGCACGCTTTTCCTGGTAACGCTTATCGTCTTGTTAATGCAGAAGGAGAAGAGCTAACTCATCCTTGGAATGGTTTACATCTTAAGAAATACTACCCTTAGGTTAGAGAGTCGATCAGCATGGTACAAAGAACAGTGGAATCAGAAAATTTATAAAATCAAATTCCCTTATCAGTCTGGATAATTTAATTTCAAACTCATTACTACACACACTGACACGTTTGATTCGTGAGTAACAAGAGATGCCAAGCCCTAAGGAATGCCGAAAGCTTGACTGGAAGTGTAAAGTACAAATCATTCGTTTTAAAGCAAAAATCTGTTTTACACTCGGCCCATGATGTTGGAACGAGACTTAGAATAGACTACCAAGAATACCCGCCATCTTAGTAGGAGGCCGTCATAAAAAAAATGGGGGAGATCCGTCTCAAAGAAAGAAAAGAAAAAAAGAATAGCAAAAGCAAAAGGCAAAATCCAAATCAAAAGGTCATTACATTACAAACGTTGCATCAAGACCATGAAATGAAATAACAGGGAACGCAAGGTCGATAAATACCCCGGAAAGAAAATGACTGAACCCCAACGGATATTAGGGTAGGAAAGGAACATCTTTTTAGGTCTCCGGAACCTTCTCATGGGCTTTCTAAACTTATTCTTCCTTTCTTTCTAAAGAGGCGTATTCCAAACTTAAGGAATGGCTTAGATTAACTAAGGGTCAAATCATCAAATGGGATCATGAATGGAAACACAAGTCCAAGCACAATGGGTTTAAATTAAATTATTGAAGAACAATTTGGGAATTAACTTCATAAATGAACATGATCTTTTGATCTGAGTACCATGCTGGTCTTTTAGTTCACATATATATGTCAAAAATCCAAAAAGAATACATATGTCAAAAATTCAAAAAAAATACATATGTCAAAAATAAAAAAAAATACATATTTCAAAATCCCAACAAAAAATACATATTTCAAAATCAAAAAAAAAAATACATATGTCAAATTCAAAAAAAATACATATTTCAAAATCCTAAAAAAAAATACATATTTCAAAATCCCAAAAAAAATACATATTTCAAAATAATAAAAAAATACATATTTCAAAATCCAAAAAAAAAGATATTTCAAAACAACAAAAATATTTCAATTAGCATTTGCTTATTGCATCTGGCATGTTTCATTTCTTTTATTTTTAGTGCGCATCTGTCTGCTTGCATGTCGCATTTTGCTTAAGTTTGCTTATAGTTCAATTACCTTTGTTGATAAAGGTTATGCCCCTTGACCATTCATTTAAGGAAAAGATTGATCGACCATTCATCTAGTCAGGCAAGGGGCTAAGCCTAAATAGATACTTGACCTGTTTGTTAAGTGATGTGCAGGACACAAGACAAACACATGAGACACGAGGTTGGAGGCCAAAAGTTTCATGTATATATATATCATCAAAAGGTGTTTTGTACATGATACAATAAAAGAAAAGAAAAGTACAAAAGCCCTCAAGGCTAGCTCTCTCCTGCCCCCTCATCCATCTGACTCTGGGCCTCATCCTGGGCGTCTGGCGGTGGAGCTCTAGGAGGTGGAGGCGGTCCCATCGCACTTGGCCCTGCCTGGCCAGATGATATGGTGATGCTGGCGGTAAAGGCACTCGCCTGACCTCGATCGATAGCCCGCTGGCGGGCTCGCTGGTATCTCTCCTCCACCGTCCGGCGCTCATGCTCTGCAACCGAAAGACGGCCCTGGAGGCTCTCCATCCGAAGACGGTCGCGGTCCCTCTCCTCCGTCAGGATCTCCAGGCGAACCTGGAGTCGTGCCAGATCTCCAGTGGAGAGGCGCGCCACCTGAGCCTCCAACTCGGCAATGCGAGCAGCCGAAGTCCGTGCTTCTGCCAACTCTGCATCCCTCTGTCGAAGGGCCTCCTGAAGCTCAGCAACCTGCAGAAGAAGATTTTTATTAGTCTAAGGCAATTAAGCAATGAGAATCAAATTCGGAAAAGAAAAGTCAAAGGGAAAGAACTTACCCGAGCAGCGCGATCCTCCTCTGCAAGGGAAGCTCGGTGGATGGCGGAGGCGAGCTGGCTCTGGAGGTCAGCCAGAGCAGCCTCGTGAGCAGCAGAAGAAGACGATGATGACGCTCCATAGGAAGGGGGAGCCGCCTGGGTGTAGACGGCTTGCTGCACCAAAAGACAAACTGTCAGTTGTTGATCGCCAAAACAATTAATTAATTAAAACATTCATAAACATGCATACATACCAGGTCGAAGAGCTCCTTCCATACCTGCTCCAGTTGGGCCTCCGCGTCATGTAGGCGGGCCCGGAGGTCGATGATGACTGCAACACGTGCATCCTGCATATTACACATACATACATTCATTCACAAATATAAATCAAGATAATAATAAAATTAAAGACGCATAAAAGCATACTTACATCGAGCAGTCGGAGGAGCCGAAGCTGATCGGCGTAGTGAGCCCGGTACTGCTGGAGGTAGGCCTCGCTACTCTCCGCCCGGGACTCCACTCTGACGCCTCGGCGGTGCCAGTCCTCGTACTGCTCCGGGAACTTGGCACGCCAGTCAGTGAGGGCTTGCTTTCCCCTCATGCTCCTCCCGACGTCCTCTGGGACCTCCTCATCGATCCACTCCTGGTGGAGGCCCAGCGTCCTAATCACGAGGCGGAGGCGGAGCGGCTCGATTTCGTTGAGGCAATGCACCCACATTTGCCTCCCGAACCGCCTCCGGCCAGCCGTCACCCATGGCTGACCCTCCTCGCCCATACCAAGGTACGAGCGCCAGATCACCTGCATATAGGTTAGATGCATTCATATAAATAACTTGCATTTAATGGATAAAAGATTGCATTTAATTAATAAAATTGAACAAGTTAAAAACTCACCAACAGCTCCGGATAATCAAGGAATTGACGGCGGAGGGCCGTCAACTGATGGTGCTGAGGGGCTGTGTCCACGATTGGATGCCAACGGCAGGCCAATGGGACAGTGCCCGGTCTCGCGAGCCTCGCTCTGCCGAGCGGAAAATAGTGATAGCTCCACACCTGCATTCATGGACATATAGGTTAGAAAAATCATTTCATTACATTGCATTGCATAAACAAATAATAAAATAACTTAATACCCGGAGAAACGGCAAGAAGCCGTTGATGGTGGTCTCGCGGTCCGACGTGACCGCAGACAAATCGGCGAACAAGTGGGCCAGAAGGGCCGCACCCCATGCATACTCCCCTAGGCTGTCTAAATAATCTAACAAATAAAGAAACCTACAGTGGATATGGTCGCCCTTCGTACCGAAGAGCAACCGACCAAAGAAAAAGACTAAAAAGACCCTAAGCTGCCTATCTACCTCCTCCCCCTGACTAGGGTCGTTACAGTACGCGGAAGAGGAAGACTCGGCTAACCTATCTCTAAACTCCTCCCGGGTCTCGTCTGATCGACGCCGGGGCTCGTCCAGTCCTAAGGCGGCCTCCACCTCTACCCTAGGGACCATCCTAGACTCTCTGCCTAGGCTGGACACTTCTATTCCTAACAATGCCTCCGCCAATCCCTGGTAGTTGGGGTAAGTCACCCCACTCACCGGTCGGCCCTCTACCCTGAGGCCAGTAATCCTGGCTACATCCTCTAGGGTGGGGACCATATGTCCCCACGGCATTAGGAAAGCCCGGCTTTCCGCATGCCACCTCTCCCGCAGCGCCTGCAGGAGGACCAGATCGAGCCAAAACGGCTTGATGTCTAAGACCTTGCCGAACCCCATCCGGTGCAGGCGCGCCTTCTGGAAGTCCGGGAGTCCCCGATACGCACCTATAACTAGGTCCCAGCTAATCCTGGACCTCATCACTCCCTGCAAATAAAAACATAAAAATGGGATTAGCAATAAATAAAAACAGAATTAAAACAGTTCTGTTTTGAAAGGCGTCAACACATATGGACGTCTTTTAAAATGCGCCTACAGGCACTGACGCAATTAAGATTCATTTTCTGCCTAATTTAAAATTCGGAATTTGACCTTGAAAGGCGTCGGTCCAAGGTGACGCCTTTTGAATGGCGTCACCTGGTCTGGACGCCATTCAAGATCCTATTCCGGGTTCTTTGAAGAACCCCTTTCTCCCCTCTTTTTCTCGTCCCATTCATTCCATAGGAAACTCACCGTGTGGAGGTCGCCCTCCTCTTCTTCTTCCATGGCCACGGGCGCCGGTGGAGGGATTTCTTCCTCCAAGAACGCCGCCACCTCGGCAAGTGCGGCCGGTACCTCTTCCGGGGCTTCTTCCACGGGAGCCATCCTCCGCCGCCTCTTGGCCAAGGCTTTGGTCTTTCTAGAACCCTCACCGCGCTCCATGGCTCTAGAAGAGGGAGTTTTGAGGGAGAGAGAGAGGAGTTCGCCTGTCGCCGGAGCTCGGAGAGGAAGGGGAAGAAAGAGGAAGTTTTGAGAAAAGTGAGGAAGAAAGGGGGCCTTCGCGGGTCTGTAAACAAAAAGCTAAAAGGCGTCGACTCATATAGATGCGTTTTAGGACGCATAAGTTGAGGCGGCAAGGACAGCTGTTTGAAATTGAGTGAAAAGCGTCCATCTGTCTTGACGTGTTTTAGGTTAACGCCAATTCTGGTCAGAGCCGTACGCAGCATGATAATGAAAGGCGTCTGCTCTTCCAGACGCGTTTTAGGGGATTAATCACAGAATTAATGGCAGAATCCTAGGAATAGTAGGAGAGAGAATTGAAAGGCGTCAGGTGTGGCAGACGCAATTTAAGCTTAAATCGGGGTTTTTGAGGATTAAATTGAATTTCTGGAAAATGAATTATAGTTGAAAGGCGTCTTTCTGAGTAGACGCGTTTTGCATTAACATAACCCGAATTGTCAAATTTTCAGGAAAAATCTAATTTTTGCTAAAGGAAAAATCATGGGCACATCATAAGAAGTTAAGGGAAGATTTCAATGCATGAAAAATAATTATTTATTCAATGAAATCTTTTATTACATCATAAAGAAAAAGAGAAAAGAAAGAGGACACTTAAGGAAGAATTTCATGAAGACCTTTGAGGTATGGTAATTTCAATCCTCTATCTCTATCTTTAGAGGATTTTACACGATAACTGAAGCCAAGGTTCCACAAAGTAGTGATAAGTTCTGTGGCTTCATAATCTTCGTCGGATTCCAAGGCACGCTTCTTGATCGGAGATGTAAAGGAGAACTCGGGGAATTTACGACGGCTCAAGCTAAGCTGAGTAAGGCACCGATGAGGATTGTATAACACGAACTCGGTGGCTCCACTCAACTTGAGATCTGCCCCCATTGTACGGCGCACCCAAACAGGCTTTCCAACAAGAGCGAGTGGAGACGAGTCAAATATGTCGGATGTCATGAGCTTTAGATATTCCCTCTAGTTGGCTCGGGTCTTGAGTTTTGGGACTTTATTGACCATGTGCTCGTTGAACTTTAAAATGTTGGAAATGTAGTGGATCGGACTATTCATATAAATTTGAGATGGTCTTGGAGGCATCTTCTTACAGTACTCAAACTTGAAGTGAAGTTAAACCCACAAGGCAAAAAGTAACATGCACCCATAGGGAGGACGACCCACAGATGCCGCAGAAAGCCCGCTGTAAAGATATGCCAAGAGTGCAGTACTTATGGATTTACCTTCGAAGATCGCACAGATAGCACTGACCTAATCATCTTCTAAGATGTTATCCTGCGCGGGGAAGAATAGAGCACCGACAAAACATGTGACGAAAGCTTTCGTCACATCCTCCCTTAGATCATCGATTTCATATAGAGTCCACTCAACAAGCTTTGCAAGATTGATCCCCTTTTTGGTAAGGCATCCTTTAGCTTCTGAAGGATCCTTCATGATTAATGTCAACAATTGTTGATCGGTGATTTTCTCTCTTGTTAAAGCCATCTTATCTTTGGTCTTAGGAAGACCCAATAGAAGCTCCGCCTCCTCCAAAAGGATAGTGCACTCAAAGTCTTGGAAGAAGAACGTATGAGTTTGGGGATGCCATGATTCGATCAAGGCACCCATAGCCGCCCAATCTACATTCAAACTCTTGTAGTGTTTGGCAAGCACCACTAGTCCTTGAAGATTCCACTTGGAGATGAAAACTTGCATGGAAAGCTTAACACTTTTTGCAAGTTTCTGAATCCAAGGGAGAGAGGTGAATTTTCTCGAGCCAGGAAACATGGGGTAATTCTGAAAACAAAAGGAAGGATTGAAGAGTTTGAAGAACAAGGTCAATTGAAGAACATGAAGAAAAATTGAAGGGAAGTTAATTTAACTTACTTGAAGATTGGGATCCCTTCCGATGAGGTGATTCTCCACGTCGGAGATCTTTTCCAGCGACATCTTCATCCTCTTGTTTGAAGAACCCATCCTCTTTTTCGGAGCTCTTCCTTCTTGAAGCTTGGAAACCTTTGGAAAACCTCGAAACCTTGGAAGAAAACTCAACCTAGAATCTTTGGATTATGGTAGGATTGCTTGGGAACAACTTAATGGTGTTTATATAGAAGGAATTGCGATCCTAGGAAGACTTTTCCGGATTGGAAAAGGGATGTGCATTAGTAGAGTTGGAATCCGAGTAGAGAACAACCAAAAACCTGTTTCTGTGAGTAAAAGGCGTCGAGGTACACCGACGCGTTTTAACATTGAATGGTGTCTGCGCGACACGACGCGTTTCAGCCTTTCTGTGATTTACCCGAACTTCTGTGGTTTTTGATACTTAAATTGGATATTTGTTTGGAATTACTAATGATTTTGAATGCAGGAAATTCAAGAAAACCCGAGTAAAGCTGAAAATGTCAAGAAGATCCCACTGTGGAGTCAAGAAGTCCTGACCGTGGCTAAAAAGACGGTTATTTCTACCCTTGTATTATTCCATGTAATTATTGTGCATGATAATTACTATATGTTAAGTATTTATTAGATTATATCAAGGACCTTGTGGTTTTGATGAAACTGGAATTTGAGTTCCCCTACAACAAAAACAGTGATAATTCCAGAGGATTCTTAATCGCACAGATAGGCCGTTGGATTGTTAATTAGTGAGGACGATGGTTCCACTTTTGTGAAAAGGTGCGTGGATAAACGAGCTTCGGCTTAGCACTGAATTACAAGAATTGGTATCTTGACTCATTAATGACAATTTGACAATATTATCTTTGATTAATTTATATTTTATTGGACTTTATATTTTCTTTTAGCCCAGTATGCATCATATAGGATTTTGAAATCACTATAATAAGAATTAATTACTGATTAAGTTTCAGACCATTAAATCAAATAACTCTAACATGATATGAAATATTCCATTATGAATTGAGTATCTTGATTATCTTTGAGGTTCGCTTGAAGATATCCTTGGAATTCTATTCTTTCTTAGACTCTTTATCTAATATTTCTTGTTTTCTTTTAAGATCCATCATGGCTGCAGTACGTCCACATTGGCTGGCAAACGCTCCCCATGATGAAACCTACAGTGTTTATGACCTGGGGTACTTCCCACTCCGTGGAGGTTGATCGACTTTATTTTATTTTCTTGTCTACCTCATCCAGACAGGATTGATTCCATTGATTTCTTTGAACTATCTTCATCGATAATTTTGAGAAAAATTCCAATCATGTGATGTTGAGAGTGTGTCTCATCACACTTTGGCATTACCTTTTCAGTACATTCCATTCCATTTCACTCCCTTGCAAAGACGATGCCAAGGTGAGGCAGCTGTAGACACGCTAATTTTGACCTCATTTCGAGTAAATTTCATATCATATAATAATGCCTCAGAATGGTCTGATATTTAATCATTGGTTAATTTTATTGATCTTTTTAAGTTAATTATCTTAAAAGTGTCGGGTTTAACAAACATGTTTAAATTAATCAATTAAATTGATTTTAACTCAAATTTCAGTTGAAATATGAAGAAGTCTAAAAGACGTCTACCAGTGTGGACGCCATTTAGAGTTTATTCTTATTTTAACGTTTAAATTTGAATTTTAATCAGTTGATTAATTAGCTAAAAGGCGTCTGTGAGACATGACGCGTATTAGGTTTCCTAAGCTATTTCTACTTTTCTTCCAGATGTTTATCCTTATCTTAATTAGTGTAAAAGGCCTCTATACATGTCGACGCGTTTTAGCTAATACAGATAAAGATAACTTTTATCGGATGATTAACTTTATCTTAATTAATCTTAAAGGCATCTTCAGTGGTCGACGCATTTTAGATAATTACAGATAAAGATGAATTAATCTGTATTTATCTGTTGGTTAAGATGGATAAATTCCAAATTTCTCCATATAAATCCGCGGACGCAGAAGAAGTCTATAAATACCCTACATCTTGAATGGGTAAAAAAAAAGTTGAATTAGAGTTGGAATTAGAGTTAAAATTGATTGAAGATCGAAGCAACGACGTCCAAACGCCGAAGTGCTGCTGTTTCCAGAAGTCGGCGTCCGTTCTTCATCCAATCTTCATCCAATCAAGATCAAGACTTTCCATTCTTCACCAACCAGCATAAGTTTTTCAATTCATTTCTGCATTTTCACTTCATTAATTCTACATTCTTCATCACATCACTCCATGTAACACACACCACACTAGCATCATTTCCAAAACCTATTTGATAAAGGGGTTTCAAAGATCATCCCAACAAGTGAGTTTTCTGTTTAGTTGCATGTTTAAAACTCTGTTAAGAATGGATACTACTTCTACCTGAATTCTCATTGTTCCTTTATTTCTTTCTATTTTCTTGCAAAGGAGAATCAAAAGGGGAGAAAATCAATAAACAAATCACAAGAACTCTGGACGATCCTCAAACTCAACAACAATCAAAGCAAGAACAAAGACAAGAAAGGACTCTCTTTCTTCAGCTGGCTGAAGGAGGGGAATCAAGAGCTTAACATCTCCCGCGTTCAAACAGGTAGGCGATCAAACTCTTTCTTTTGGAACTTTTAAGTCAAAAGTTTCTGGCGATCACTTCACTTAGTTTCTTTTTAATAGGTTTATTTTGCACTTAAACAATATAGACTTTTCATGATAATCACACACTCATTTTAAGCACTCACAACCGACACTTATAAGGCAAAGTTGGCGGCAAAGGGATATCGTCAAAGGCAATGAATTGACTATGACGAGACTTTCTTACCAGTTGTCGTGATAAAGTCGATCAGAGTTCTACTCGCCATAGCTGCACACTTTGATTACGAGATTTAACAGATGTTTGTGAAGACTTCCTTCTGTAGACATGTTAATTTTGACTTCATATTGAGTAAATTTCATGTCACAATTATGATGCTCCGAAAAGGTCTGATTTTTAATCAATAATTAATTTTTATTGAGTTTTCAAAATTCGTTAATTAACGTCGACTATGGCCGACGACATTTAGATTTCTAGTAAAAATCAATTCGGAATTAAATCCCTAAATTCAGATTTCAAGCTGATCTAGGCGAAGAGCACTGAAAGACAGTGAAATATATCCTTAAGTACTTGAGAAGAACTAAGGATATGTTTCTTGTCAATGGAGGAGGTGATTTGAAACTGTGAGGTTTACTGACTCGAGTTTTCAGTCAGATCCAGATGATAACAAGTCTACATCTGGATTTGTATTTACTTTAAATGGAGGTGCAGTGTGCCGGAAGAGTTCCAAGCAGAAAACCACTGCAGATTCGACGACTGAAGTTGAGTACATCGTTGCAGCTGAAACCGCCAAGAAAGAAGTGGGGTTGAAGAAATTCATCACCGACCTCGGTGTAGTTCCTAGCATTTTTGATCTTGTTCCACTGTTGTGCGACAACAATGGAGCCATTGCACAAGTGAAAGAGCCGCACTCTCATCAGAAATCGAAGCGTCTTTTGAGACGCTTTCGTCTAATCAGAGAGATCATTTCCAGAGGAGATGTACTGTTGGAAAGAGTTCCATCCGTCGATAATATAGCAGATCCACTGACAAAGCCACTGGCTCAAAATGTGTTTGACCGCCACCTAGCGTCTATAGGTTTAGTGCATAAAGGTGATTGGCTTTAGTCCAAGTGGGAGATTGTTAGTCTTAGATAGCCTACAAACCAATCTGACTATATAAATCTCGTTCATTTATTAATAAAATGACTTTATTTCATTTTGTGTAATTCGTATTGTTATCGTCTCATAATGAAGTCCATGAATATGTGCGATAGTGATCAGATTATGATGAGATCATACTAGTGAGACTGATCGCTTAAACACACATATTCTTAATAGTTCATAGTCGGAGAATATCCGAGAAGGACATCAGATATCCGGATAGACTAGTGCAGATTACTCCAGCACATAATTGAGGCTGACTGATCTCATAGTCACTTGTGTAAAGACACTAAGGCGAATATGTGAGTGCCTATTAGAGAATGAGTTCACTGAATTGATCCGACTGAATCGCTAGATGATATAGTACCTCACTGTCAACCAGCTTGATTCAATTATCAGTTGCATGGATGGTCCTCATGTTAGTATTAGATGGTTTGAAAGCCAATCCAATACTATGTATCATTCAGTTTATTAATATAATGGCATTAATTCGTTATGTGTAATTAGTTTGATCTATGATTATCGTATCACAATGAAGTCCATGAACATGTGCAACAATCTACGGATTATGATGAGATCATAATTACGGGACCGAAGACTTATAAACACATATTCTTAATTATTCATAGTCAGAGGATGTTTGAGATGGACATCAAACATCCGGATAGACTAGTACATGTTTCTTCAGCTTATATGATGAGGGTGACTGATCCTATAAGTCACTTGTGTGGAGACACTATGTTGGACCTGTAGGTGCTCATTGAGGAATGTGTTCACTGAATTGATCCGACCTAGAATCGCTGGATGGTATATACCTCACTGTTAACTAGCTCGATTCATTTGTCTCGGTTGCGTAGATGATCCTTGGACCTGAGACACTAAAGATACCTTGTTGTACATCTCTGAGCTTTGACTTTGACTAACGAATCCCTAGCCATGGGTTATTAATAAGTCAAATGATCAGGTCCAGAGAAATGCCTTCGAAAGAAATTGTGTGTTCAATATGGGATCAACCGCTCTTGGTATTATGAGAGAGAATATTCCGGGAATGATGTGCTTAAGTCCCTAGCCAGGGCGGACACTGTATCAGATAAAGAGTTATCCGATATAGATTAGCGGCATTTGATTCAAGTGAATCGATCGGCTAGGGTTTAACAGTAAACTATACCCTAGGTCGATTCGAGAACATTGCACGGATGAAGGATTATATCCACACGCTAACCAATGACGGAAAGGTTCCGATAGAGGGTTGCTATAACCCTAATGCCATCCAAGATCACGAGATGTTGCTTGGCATCCAACGTAATCGGAAGTCCGTCCGAATTTACTGTAGGACATTAAATTCTACTGATTAACTAATATAAAGATATTAATTAATTCAGTAGGTCCGTAAAGAGTTACTGGACTTAATGGGCCATTAACTGGATTGGTATTTGGGTCTAGAGGGTCACACGCAAAAGGTTCTCAAGTCGATGGATATTTAGACGAGATTTCGGATAAGTATGGATTTTTATGAAAAATCGCAAACAAACTTATTATAAAAGAACGGCTGCTAGGTCGGGGGCCAGCAACCCTAACCACCGCCCCTTCTCTCTCCTCTCTCCTGGGCGCACGTCTCGAGGCCAGCCCTCCGGTGGCTCTGCTTCGACTCCCGACAGCTTCGCCTTCTGTCCGATGGGAGTTTTCGAATCCGCATGTCGCAGCGGATTACGCGTAGCCAGAAGGGATCCATAAACACCGCATCGAGCGAGGAGGCGAGGACGATCCATCGCGAGGAGAACCGCGTAGATACCGCCAGAGGCCGGGCAATTGCGCGACTTGCAGCATCGCTCCAACGGAACCGAAGAATGAACATGGATTCGAATCCGCGCAAGGTAAATTAGATTTCCCGGTTTAATTTTGTTGATCAAAAGGGGACGGATCCGTTCTGAAATTAATTTCCGCTGCGTTTTTCGGACGGATTTCAACACGGCGAACCTAACAGTGGTATCAGAGCCAAGTTCCACTATGTTCGTTGCCGTTTCGGATCACAAACCAATCGTTCTTTAATTAATATTCTATGCCATAAGCTGCTGGAGATAAAATTTTATTGTTAGAATATAGTTCATACGATGAATGTGCGAAATTAGATTTATTATTCTAACAAGAAAATTTTATTTTGGATTCTTTTTGTGTGTTCTTCGTCGGACGAAGAATGGATGTGCAATAATATCCCAATGGGCATCCCAAACGTTGTGGATGGCTCTAATATGCGTGGGGTGGGGGTGGGGGTCACTGGATCTCACCGCCCAGCTAGCCGGCACCGAAGAAGAACCATCGGTCGGCCCTCTTTTTCTTTTCTTCTTCATGCAGGTTGAAGCAAAAAGGAAACCGGGGGGGGAGGGGGGTCGATTTTTCAGATGATGGGGAAGGGGGCACCGCTGGCCAACCAGGGACTGCCGGGGCCATCGCAGGGGCCCTGGCCGCCGGGCGGTGCCCTGCCGTGGCCCTGCTGGGCAGGTGGCCGGGGGCGGCAGCCGCCTTTGCTCTGCGCAGCTAGGGTTTCCAGAGGTCTATTAATTTGGGCTGGCCGGTGGGACATATTAATTAGGATGGTTTTAGGATACTCTATAATGAGGATGATGATCCTAAGACTTACAAGGAAGCCATTGAAAGTCCAGAGGTCGGGAAAAGGCGAGAATCCATGAATTCTGAGATTCAGTCCATGCACATCAACCAAGTTTGGAACTTGGTTGACTTGCCTAAAGGTATAGTACCTATCGGCTGCAAATGGATCTTTAAAAGAAAGATCGGTGCAGATGGACGAATAGAGACTTATAAGGTAAGGCTAGTGGCGAAAGGGTATCGTCAAAGGTGTTAGTCTTAGGTGGCCTACAAGCCAATAAGACTTTATAATCTCATTCATATTTATTAATATAATGACAAAATATTCATTGTGTGTAAATCGTATTAATTATCGTCTCATAACGAAGTCCGAGAATATGTACTATAGTGATCAAATTATGATGAAATCATACTAATGAGACTGATCACTTAAACACACATATTTTTAATTGTTCATAGTCAGAGGATATCCGAGAAGGACATCGGATATCCGATTAAACTAGTACAGATTACTCCTGCTCATATGATGAGGGTGACTGATCTCATAAATCACTTGTGTGGAGATACTAAGGCGAATCTGTAGGTGCTCATTGGAGAATGAGTTCACTGAACTGATTCGACTGAATCGCTGGATGGTATTGTACCTTACTGTCAGCCAGCTTCATTCTATTGTCGCAGTTGCGTGGATGGTTCTCGGACCTGAGACACCAAGGACACCTTGTCGGTGGACTTCTGTGCTCTGACCTTGGTTTATGAATCTCTAACCACGGGATTCTAAACAGCCAAGGATTGGGTACAGCGGAATATCGTCGAAGGGAATTGTGTGTCAATAAGGAATCATTCGCTCTCGGTACTTAGAGAGAGAATGCTCTAGGAAGGATGCGCAGAAGTCCCTGGCCAGGGCGAACGATAATATCAGGAAAGGAGTTTTTCGATATTCATCAGCGGCATCCAATCCAAGTGAGTCGACCGGTTAGGGTTTGAGAGCACGCCATACCCAGTGTTGACTTGAGAGCATTGTACGAATGAAGGATATATCCACGCGGTAACTGTCGGCAGAAAGGTTCCAAGAGTGGGTTACTTAACCCCAATACCTTCCGGGTTCACGCGGTGTTGCTTGGCACCCAACGTGATCGGAGGCATGGTCGAATTCGATGTGCGACATCAATTCGATTGATTAATTAATTAATAAAGAGTTATTAATTGATTAATAAAGCCAGTGAGGAGTCAATGGGCTTATTGCGCTATTAACCGGACTGGTAATTGTGCCGGAGGGTCACACGCAAATGATTCTCAAGGCGATGGATAAATAAGTGGGTTTTATATAAATTGGGAGTTTTTATGAAAAATCGCGCGTTTAGTATAAAATATAGCGAACGGGCTGAGTAGGCCAAGCTACTGCTAACCCTAGTCGCCCCCTCCTCTGTTTCTCTCTCTCTCTGGCGCCCCAGGCTAGATCCGGATCCTCGGATCTGCTCCATCGCTTCTCTGACTCCCGTTTGAAGGGAAATCGTCCGCATGTTGCGGCGATCGTTGCGGCGACCAGCGGAGGTTTCGTGGCTGCAAAGAACGAGGAACATAAGGATATCCGTCGCGAGGACGATCGCGTGGACTCCTCTAAAAGTCGGGCGCTTGCGCGGCTTGCGGTGTCGCACCGACGGAATCGAATGGTTGTGGATTCGAATCCGCACACGGTAAGAACTGATTATCCGATAATCTAGTTTTTAGTTTTTTCTAAACGGGAACGGATCTCCGATTTATATTTTATTTCCGCTACACGGGAGATCCGGAGAAACCCGAGAACCCAACAGTGGCATCAGAGTCAGGTTCTACTGTTTCTCGTCCCGTTTCGATCTCCGAATTAATTTTTTCATGAGTTATTCCATGCGTTTAATCCAATTAAAATAATGGAATAGTGTTCATAAGATGAATACAAATAATTAGATTATTTTTATGTAATTTTTCAGATTTTATTTGGGATTTTTCGTGTTCTTCATGGGACGAAGAAAGACGAGTTTTCAGCGGCTTCTTACGAGCTTCCCAAGCGTTGGGATGGCAGGCCTGGATCCCAGAACCCCAGGGGATAGTCCCCACTTTCCACCGGGCATATTAGCCGGTGCTGGAGTGGCCTTGAAGAGCTGCAAAATCGAGCCCTTATTTGGTTTTAAACCCTGAAAAAATCAGTTTTTGGGAGTTTAAAGGGGCTCAGCCGGATACTTGTTTGGCCACCGCCAGCGGCCCTGTCGGTGCCGGGGGCATCGCCGCCGGGTTGCCGGCCGGCGGCAGCCTGCAACAAACCCCAGCCGCCGGTTGCTACATGTTGTAGGAACTAGGGTTTCGGGTGGGGGCGAACCAAAGGTAGGAGGAGCGGTTCGGGCCGAGCCGGTCTGGGGTGAACCGGCCCTGGACCAGGGTCAAGCCCTAGCACGAGCCTAGCCGAGCCAGGGGCTCAAGCCTGTTGGCCACTTGGTTCAGCCAATTAACCTCTTTTAACCCCATTATCCCTTTTAAAATCCTAGCCCATTTAATATATAATTAAAATTTAATTTTAATTCTATAATTCAAAATCATTTTGAAGATTAAAATTGTTATTCAATTTTAATTTATATGGGTTATTAATGATTTGGAATCATTATTTAATTAATAATTTGTTGTTGATGAATTAGTTAGTTATTAGTTTAAGTGTTAAACTAATAATTAATTTTAATTTGACTAATTTAAGAGTTAAATTAGTGGCTAATAATTATTAATCTAAATGTTAGATTATTAATTATTAATTCATCTAATTATTAATTAATTTATGTTAGTTATTAATTTAAGTGTTAAGTTAGTAATTAACATAAATTGACTAATTTAAAAGGTTCGATTAGGGGTTAATGATTATTAATCTAAGTGTTAGATTATTAATTATTAATTATTATAATTGTTAATTATTCAATTAAAGTTAGTTATTAATTTAAGTGTTAAGTTAATAATTAATTTAACTGACTAATTTAAATATTAAATTAGTAGTCCTTAATTAATTATTGTTAGTCATTAATTTAATAATTAAATTAATGATAATTTTAATTATTTAATCTAAGAGTTAGATTAATTAGTTATTAATTCGTTAGTGTTAATTATTAGTTTAAAAGTTAAATTAATAATTAACATTAATCAACTAATCTAAGAGTTAGGTTAGTGGTTAATAATTAATTGCAGTTGATTATTAATTCAAGTGTTAAATTATTAATTAACTTTATTGGACTAATCTAAGAGTTAGAATAGTTATTAATAATCTGATTGTTAGATTATTTATATTTTTTAATCTAAATGTTAGATTATTTAATTATTAGAAATGTTCTAATTTGCATGGAATAATTTGGAATTATTAATTCGGAGTGTGTGCACATGTGATGTGTATTTTATGCTTTTAAATTTGATTTGATTGCATGATTAAATTGATTAAATGAGTTTTCGAAATTCAAATGCTAATTTTGATTGGAACTTAGCTTTGTGGAAGCCAAAATTATTTAATTTTTGAAAAGTCATTTGTTTTAGCCATGTGATGCGTTGAATCATATGTGGATTGTTTAAAACACACCGTGGTCATAGATATGCACTTATTTAATTATTCATGTGATGAATAGATTGTGTAGATCGTAGATGTTGGTTATTTATTAATTGTTAATAAATAGAGGTCTGCGTACCTCTCCCTCTCTCGAACTCCGATGTACTTCTACCTTCCTCTCTCTTGTACTCGCCATAAGGCCCTCTTCTATTTACATGTAATTATAAAATTATTGTAATCTGATCGAGGCAACCGAGGAAGAAGCGAGGACGATCCACAACTGCAACCAAAAAGGCGATATGATGAAGATCTCTTGCCTGTGTATTTGCATGCTTATCTGATATAAATGTTTTGTTAGATTGTATGTGCATTTGACTGTTGGCTCTAGTCAAACCCACTGTGCTATCCATGACCACACTAATGACATATATGAGATGCATTGTTTTCTTTTTATTATGAATCAAAGCAGGTATAGTATTTAGTAAATATATACGATATATTTATATACTATCACCTAGGAGAGACCAAGATAAAAGTTATCTAAATACCCTCATGTAAACTCTAAGCCGTAACGTGAGTAGTTAAGAACTTACCGCGTGGTCCACCATCGTTATAGTCATAGGATTTGAATCACTTTAGGCAGGTTTGTTGTGCTATTCACAAGGCATGTTTAATTGTGAGGAAAAATTGTGGCTATGACATTAGATGCCTATATGATCGGGGTAGAGGAACCATGTAGCTTTGTTGTGCTATCCACAAGGACTGCATGCAAATCTATGCTCGTCGCGTAACGATAGTTAGCTTAGACCAGAATTAGTGGTTTTTTGTGCTATCCACAAGGCCACTAAATCTCTGGGGACCGAAGCTATGATCAGATATTGCAAGGAGTTGCATGTCCCATGAGTTGGGTGCTCTTTGAATGTGTTACAATTTGTAGTGCTATCCACAAGGCTGTACTGCAAGTCATTGAGATTCTGATCTCCACTAGGAGATTGTCGGCATCTCCCGTTCTGTATAACTGAGGGTTATACAGTCCGTCAAAAATTAGTGGGAGTTAAAACTTGAACAAAAAACCATGTCTTGTTTTATCTTTAATAATTGAACATCTGCTAAATAGATTTTACTTATCTCCTGTAGGAAATCATTTCGTCGAATAACCCACTCCGCGGCATACTTGATGCCCTTTTGACTTACCTGATCTACTCAAATTGGCTCAGAAACTTGAAGAATGTCTTCAGATCTGAGCAAATTGCCTACGCCCCTAGTGCTGATCCTCCTGCTTCATCGGCATTAGATGCCCCTGAAGCAGAGATGATAGTTAACGATAAAAGATCGAAGGACAAAGGCAAAAGAGTAGTAAAGGATGATTGCTTCTACTGTAAGCAGATTGGTCACTGGAAGAGGAACTGTAAGGAGTTCCTCAAAGATAAAGCTCATGGAAAGGTGAAGCTATCTGAAGCTTCTGATATCTATATGATAGATATCAACTTGTGAGTTAAAGATTCCACATCTTGGGTATTAGATACCGGATGTACTTCTCATATCTGCCATGATGCGCAGATACTGACAAGTAAGCGCAAACTGAGAAAAGGCAAGGTGGAATTGAGGCTAGAAAATGGCGCAAAAGTTGCAGCGATTGCTGTTGGGACAGCAAACCTCAGACTTCCATCGGGAGACACCTTATTATTAGAGAATTGTTATTATGTTCCTAACACAATAAAGAACATCATATCAGTATCTTGTTTGGACAAGATAGGATATAGGTTGACTATTGAGAATATAAGTTGTTCGATTCATTATGGTAATAAATCAATAGCTTCGGCATCTTTAGTCAATAGTCTATATCTCTTAGATATTTCTTATTACAATCTTCAAATTGATAATGCTCTTAAGAAGAGCAAGAATTGTGTGAACCAAACCTACATGTGGCATTGTAGACTTGGACACATTAGTGAAAGCAGGCTGCAAAGGTTGCACAAGCATAGATATTTGAATGCATTCGATTATGAATCGTTTGCGACATGTGAGTCCTGCCTTATGGGAAAGATGACAAAATCTCCATTTACTGGACATGGAGAACGTGCCAAGGACATTTTGGAACTAACACATTCGGATGTATGTGGTCCCATGTCCACCCAAGCCAAAGGTGGCTTTTCATACTTCATCACGTTCAGCGACGACCTCTCAAGATTCGGCTATGTGTACTTAATGAAGTACAAGTAGGAAGCATTTGAGAGAAGTTCAAGGAATTCAAGAATGTGGTAGAGAAGCAGTTAAGAAAGAGTATTAAAACTCTTCGATCAGATCGAGGAGGAGAATACTTGAGTACTAATTTCACACAATTCTTAAAGGATAATAGTATCCTTTCTCAGCTGACCCCTCTATATACACCACAGATGAATGGTGTATCAGAAAGGAGGAATCGCACTTTGTTAGACATGGTGCGATCCATAATGAGCTTTTCAGGATTACCAGTGTCCCTCTGGGGGTATACTCTAGAATCAGCAGCATACCTACTGAACATAGTACCCAGCAAGTCTGTGGCCTCTACTCCATATGAGATATGGAACGGCAGGAAACCAGAATTTAAACATGTTAAAGTATGGGGTTGTCCTGCTCATGTATAGAGGCATGATCCAGACAAGCTGAAATCACGAACTGATAAATGCAGTTTTGTGGGATATCTAAAGGAAACCTTTGGATACTATTTTTACCATCCTGGTGAACAAAAGATGTTTGTCGCCAGGAAAACTGTTTTCCTGGAAAAGGAATACCTTCTCTAGGAGGGCAGTGGGAGTAAAATAGTATTGGAAGAGATTCCAGATCCCCAAACAGCTGTATTATCATCAGATGAGATATCAGTTCCTGAATCTGTTCAGGTATACACACATGAGCCTCGTAGATCTGGTAGATTACCTAGACTACCCGAACGATATGTGGGACATATCGCTGAAGGTGAGTCTAAGGTTGAATATAATGAGGATGATGATCCTAAAACCTACCAGGAGGCCATAAAAGGCCCCGAAGCCGGGAAATGGCGAGAAGCCATGAACTCAGAAATCCAGTCCATGTACACCAACCAAGTTTGGCACTTGGAGGACTTACCCGAGGGTATTGTACCCATCGTATACAAGTGGATCTTTAAGAGAAAGATCAGTGCTGATGGACGGGTTGATACTTATAACGCAAGGTTGGTGGCAAAGGAATATCATCAAAGGCAAGGAATTGACTATGACGAGACTTTCTCACCAGTTGCCATAATAAAATTGAACAGAGTTCTACTCGCTATTACTGCACATTTTGATTATGAAATCTGGCAGATGGATGTGAAGACTGCCTTCCTCAATGGTAACCTTGAGGAAGAGGTGTATATGATACAACCAGAAGGCTTCACATCTAAAGAATCTCCAGATAAAGTGTGCAAGCTTCAGAGGTCCATTTATGGACTGAAACAAGCTTCTCGAAGTTGGAACATAAAATTTGACGAGGCTGTCAAGTCTTATAACTTCATTAAGAATGAAGATGAGCCTTGTGTGTACAAGAAGACCAATGGGAGCGCAGTTACCTTCTTAATTCTTTACGTAAATGACATAGTACTCATTGGGAATGATATAGCTATGATGTCATCACTAAAGATCTGGATGTCGAAAAACTTCTCCATGAAGGATTTGGGAGAAGCGTCCTACGTGTTGGGAATACGGATCTATAGAGATAGATCAAAGAGGATGCTTGGAATGACCCAATCTTTGTACATAGATACTATTGTCAAAAGGTTTGGCATGAAAAATTCCAAGAGAAGTCTCATATCAATAAGACATGGAATTATTCTCTCAAAGGAGCAGTCTCCTAAGACTCCTGATGAGAGGGCACTCATGGATAGAATACCCTATGCCTCTGCCATAGGATCTATCATGTATGCCATGCTATTACGAGCAGATTTCAGGCTAATCCAGGCGAAGAGCACTGGAAGGCAATGAAATGTATCCTTAAGTACTTGAGAAGAACTAAAGATATGTTTCTTGTCTATGGAGGAGGTAACTTGAAGCTGCGAGGCTTTACTGACTCGAGTTTCCAATCATATCCAGATGACAGCAAGTCTACATCTGGATTCGTGTTTGCTTTGAACGGAGACGCAGTGTGCTGGAAGAGTACCGAGCAAGCAACCACTGCAGATTCGACGACTAAAGCTAAGCACATCGCTGCAGCTGAAGCTTTCAAGGAAGTAGTGTGGTTGAAGAAGTTCATCACCGATCTTGACATAGTTCCCTGCATCTTTGATCATGTTCCGCTGTTGTGCGACAACAATGGGACTATTGCACAAGTGAAAGAACCGTGGTCTCATCAGAAATCGAAAGATATTCTGAGGCGCTTTCAACTTATCAAAGAGATCATATCCAGAGGAGATGTAGTAGTGGAAAGAGTTTCATCCGTCAACAATATAGTAGATCCACTGACAAAGCTGTTGGCTCAAATTGTGTTTGAGCGTAACCTAGAGTCTATAGTCTTACTATATAAAGGTGATTGGCTTTAGTCCAAGTGGGAGATTGTTAGTCTTAGGTGGCCTACAAGCCAATATGACTTCATATTCATTAATATAATGGCATAATATTCATTGTGTGTAAATCGTATTAATTATCGTCTCATAATGAAGTCTTTGAATGTGTGCGATAGTGATCAGATTATGATGAGATCATACTAGTGAGACTGATCACTTAAACACACATATTCTTAATCGTTCCTAGTCGGAGGATATCCGAGAAGGACATCGGATATCCGATTAGACTAGTACAGATTACTCCTGCTCATATGATGAGGGTGACTGATCTCATAAGTCACTTGTGTGGAGACACTAAGGCGAATCTGTAGGTGCTCATTGGAGAATGAGTTCACTGAACTGATCCGACTGAATCGCTGGATGGTATTGTACCTCACTGTCAGCCAGCTTGATTCTATTGTCGCAGTTGCGTAGATGGTCCTCGAACTTGAGATACCAAAGACACCTTGTCGGTGGACTTCTGTGCTTTGACCTTGGTTTATTAATCTCTAACCACGGGATTCTAAATAGCCAAGGATTGGGTACAGCGGAATACCGTCGAAGGGAACTGTGTGTCAATAAGGAATCATTCGCTCTCGGTACTTCGAGAGAGAGTGTTCTAGGAAGGATGCGCGGAAGTCCCTTGCTTGGGCGGACGATAATATCGGGAAAGGAGTTTTCCGATATTCATCAGCGGCATCTAATCCAAGTGAGTCGACCGGTTAGGGTTTGACAGCACGTCATATCCTGAGTTGACTCGAGAGCATTGTACGAACGAAGGATTATATCCACGCACTAACTGTCAGCAGAAAGGTTCCAAGAGTGGGTTACTTAAACCCGATACCTTCCGAGTTCACGCAGTGTTGCTTGGCACCCAACGTGATCGGAGGACCGGTCAAATTCGATGTGCGACATCAATTCGATTGATTAATTAATTAATAAAGAGTTATTAATTAATTAATAAAGCCAGTGAGGAGTCAATGGGCTTATTGGGCTATTAACCGGACTGGTAATTGGGCCTAGAGGGTCACACGCAAATGATTCTCAAGGCGATGGATAAATAAGTGGGTTTTATATAAACCGGGGGTTTTTATGAAAAATCGCGCGTTTAGTGTAAAATATAGCGAACGGGCTGAGCAGGCCAAGCTACTGCTAACCCTAGCCGCCCCCTCCTCTGTTTCTCTCTCTCTCTGGCGCCCCAGGCTAGATCCGGATCCTCGGATCTGCTACATCGCTTCTCCGACTCCCGTTTGACGGGAAATCGTCCGCACGTTGCGGCGATCGTTGCGGCGACCGGCGAAGGTTTCATGGCTGTGAAGAACGAGGAACGTAAGGATATCTGTCGCGAGGAGGATCGCGTGGACTCCTCTAGAAGCCGGGCGCTTGCGCAGCTTGCAGTGTTGCACCGACAGAACCGAATGGTTGCGGATTCGAATCCGCACACGGTAAGAACTGATTATCCGATAATCTAGTTTTTAGTTTTTTCGAAACGGGAACAGATCTCCAATTTATATTTTATTTCCGCTGCACGGGAGATCCGGAGAAACCCGAGAACCCAACAAAAGGTAAGGAATTGACTATGACGTAACCTTCTCACCCGTTGCTATGATTAAGTCTATCAGAATTCTTCTCGTCATTATTGCATACCATGATTATGAGATCTGGCAGATGAATGTGAAGACGACCTTCCTCAATGGAAACCTTGAGGAAGAGGTGTATATGATACAACCTGAGGGCTTCACATCAAAGGAATCTCCAGATATGGTATGCAAGTTGCAAAGGTCCATTTATGGACTAAAGCAAGCTTCCCGTAATTGGAACATAAGGTTTGATGAGGCAATCAAATCTTATGGTTTCATTAAGAATGAAGATGAGCCTTGTGTATACAAGAAAAACAGTGGGAGCGTAATCACATTCCTAGTTCTTTACGTTGACGACATCTTACTCATTGGGAATGATGTAGGGATGATGTCATTGGTAAAGATCTAGCTATCCAAAAATTTCTCCATAAAGGATTTGGGAGAAACATCTTACGTATTGGGAATACGGATCTATAGAAATAGATCAAAGAAGATGTTTGCCTTAACCCAATCCATATACATTGAAACTAATGTCAAAAGGTTTGGTATGGAAAATTCCAAGAGAGGTCTCATACCGATGAGACATGGAATTTATCTCTCCAAAGGTCAATCTCCTAAGACTTCTAAGGAGAGGGCAATGATGGATAAGATTCTTTATGCTTCAGTCATAGGTTCCATCATGTATGCCATGCTATGTACTAGACCTGATGTTGCATATGCTCTAAGCGTTACGAGCAGACATCAAGCAGATCTAGGTGATGAATACTGGAAGGCTGTGAAATACATCCTTAAGTACTTGAGAAGAACTAAGGATATGTTTCTAGTCTATGGAGGAGGAGACTTAAAGCTGCAAGGATACACTGATTCAAGTTTTCAGTCTGATCTTGATGACAGCAAGTCGACATTAGGTTTTGTCTTCACACTCAACGGGGAACCAGTGAGCTGGAAAAGTTCCAAACAGGAAACCAC
Organism: Zantedeschia hybrid cultivar; assembly: GCA_030544215.1. Taxonomy (NCBI): domain Eukaryota; kingdom Viridiplantae; phylum Streptophyta; class Magnoliopsida; order Alismatales; family Araceae; genus Zantedeschia; species Zantedeschia hybrid cultivar. Next base: position 38,319,561 of record JARZZO010000011.1, on the reverse strand, counting down.
TGCTGATTCAACAACGGAAGATGAATATATTGTTGCTGTTGAAGCCGCCAAGGAAGCTGTTTAGATGAAGAAATTCATCGACAATCTTGGTGTGGTGGAAAGTATCTCTGGTCCCGTCCCACTACTGTGTGACAACAATGGGGCGATTGCTCAAGCGAACGAGCCGAGGTCTCATTAGAAGTCGAAGCACATTCTACGGTGTTTTCATCTGATCAGAGAGATTATAGCTCGAGGAGATGTTATAGTAGAGAGAGTTCCTTCAGCCGACAACATAGTAGATCCACTGACAAAGCCTTTGTCTCAAAATGTCTTTAAGCGTCACTTAGAGAATATGGGTATTTTATATAAAAATGATTGTCTTTAGTCCAAGTGGGAGATTGTTAGTATTAGATGGTCTGAAAGCTAATCTAATACTATGTATCATTTAGTTTATTACTATAATGACATTAATTTATTGTGTTTAATTAGTTCGATCTATGATTATCGTATCACGATGAAGTCTATGAACATGTACAACAATCTTCGGATTATGATGAGATCATAATTACAGGACCAGAGACTTATAAACACATGTTCTTAATTATTCATAGTCGGAGGATGTTTGAATTGGACATCAAACATCCGGATAGACTACTACAGGTTTCTTCAGCTCATATGATGAGGGTGACTGATCCTATAAGTCACTTGTGTAGAGACACTATGCTGGACCTGTAAGTGCTCATTGGGGAATGAGTTCACTGAATTGATTTGACCTAGAATCACTGGATGGTATATACCTCACTGTTAACCAGCTCGATTCATTTGTCTCGGTTGCATAGATGATCCTTGGACCTGAGATACCAAAGGTACCTTGTTGGTACGTCTCTGAGCTTTGACTTTGACTAACAAATCTCTAGCCATGAGTTATCAATAAGTCAAATGATCGGGTTCAGAGAAATGCCTTCGAAGGTAATTGTGTGTTCAATATGGGATCATCTGCTCTTGGTATTATGAGAGAGAATATTCCGGGAATGATGCGCTTAAGTCCCTAGCCAAGGCGGACACTGTATCAGATAAAGAGTTATCCGATATAGATTAGCGGCATATGATTCAAGTGAATTGATCGGCTAGGGTTTAATAGTAAACTATACCCTAGGTCGATTCGAGAACATTGCACGGATGAAGGATTATATCCGCACGCTAACCAACGACGGAAAGGTTCCGATAGAGGGTTGCTATAACCCTAATGCCATCCAAGATCACGAGATGTTGCTTGGCATCCAACATGATCGAAAGTCCATCCGAATTTACTGTAGGACATTAAATTCGACTGATTAACTAATATAAAGATATTAATTAATTCAATAGGTCCGTAAAGAGTTACTGGGCTTAATGGGCCATTAACTGAACTGGTATTTGGGCCTAGGGGGTCACACGCAAAAGGTTCTCAAGTCGATGGATATTTAAACGGAATTTCGGATAAGTATGAGTTTTTATGAAAAACCGCAAACATACTTATTATAAAAGAACGGCTGCTAGGTCGGGGGCCAGCAACCCTAACCCGAGCCACCGCCCCTTCTCTCTCCTCTCTCTTAGGCGCACGTCTCGAGGCCAGCCTTCTGGTGGCTCTACTTCGACTCCCGACAGCTCCGCCTTCCGTCCGACGGGAGTTTCCGAATCTGCATGTCGCGGCGGATTACGCATAGCCAGACGGGATCCACAAACGTCGCATCGAGCGAGGAGGCGAGGACGATCCATCGCGAGGAGAACCGCGTGGATACCGCTAGAGGCTGGGCACCTATGCGGCTCGCGGCATTGCTCCGATGGAACCAGTGAACGAACGCGGATTCGAATCCGCACAAGGTAAATTAGATTTCCTGGTTTAATTTTGTTGATCGAAACAGGACGGATCCGTTCCGAAATTAATTTCCGCTGCGTTTTTCGGACGGATTTCAACACGGCAAACCTAACACCTCGGACCTGAGACACCAAGGACACCTTGTAGGTGGACTTCTGTGCTTTGACCTTGGTTTATAGATCTCTATTCACGATATTCTAAACGGCCAAGGATCGAGTACAACGGAATACTGTCGAAGGGAATTAAGTGTCGATAAGGAATCATTCGCTCTCGGTACTTAGAGAGAGAATGCTCTAGGAAGGATGTGCGAAAGTCCCTGCCCAGGGCGGATGATAATATCAGGAAATAAGTTTTTCGATATTATATGGCAGCATCCGATCAAAGTGAGTCAATCGGTTAGGGTTTGACGGTACATCATATCCTGGGTTGACTCGAGAGCATTGTCCGAACGAAGGATTATATTCATGCGGTAACTGTCCGCAGAAAGGTTCCAAGAGTTGGTTGCTTAACCCCAATACCTTCCCAGTTCACGTGGTGTTGCTTGGCACCCAACATGATCGGAAGCCCGACCGAATTTAATGTGTAATATTGATTCGGTTGATTAATTAATTAATATGAGTTATTAATTAATTAATTGAGTCAATGAGGGGTCACTAGACTTAATGGGCCATTAACTAGATTGATAATTGGACCTAGAGGGTCACACGCAAATGATTATTAAGGTGATGCATTAAAAGTTGGTTTTATATTAAACTAGGGATTTTTATGAAAAATATCGCAGTTAATATAAAATATAGCGAACGGGCTGAGCAGGCCAAGCTACTGCTCAATTCTACCTGCCTCCTCCTCTCTCTCTCTCTCTAGTGCCCCAGGCTAGCCCTCCATTGTAGGTCTGCTTCGCCGTCTTCACCGACTCCCATTCAACGTGAATTCGATCGCACGTTGCGGCGGTCGTTGTGGCGAATAGCGAATCGCTCGTGCATTGCGAGAAGGATCGCGTAGACTTCGCTAGAGGCTGGACGTTTGCACAGCTCGCGGTGTCACACTGATGAAATCGATCAGTTGCAGATTCGAATCTACGTGCGGTAATTTCCGATTACCCAAACTGATCATTTTTAGTTTATCGAAACGGAAAACATATAGCAATAATTAATTTTAATTTCCGCTGCGTGAGCAATCCGAAGAAACGTGAGAACCTAACTGAAGGTCCCCCCACGATGGACCCATAACATCTCTCTGCCATCAGGTGAGTCTTGCACGTTAACAGCATAATTGTCTAGTTAAAGCAGATTCGCAAGATCTGCTCCCCCAATTACGAGGAGATCCCTCTTTGCCCAATGTCCCATGATCCCCTCAATCAAAGGGAGTAGATCATGAGACATTATCTCTCCAAAGGTAACAACCCCTACGGCACCTCTGAAGCGAGGGACTATATAATCTCCAGACCATCTCCGTTCACAAGTACGCAATAGATAACCCAAAAATTCTTAGAGAGAACTCATCTTCTTCTAGGATCTAACTTAGACATCAGAAGGTTCTGCTCCCCAAGAGACATGGGGGAGAGGCTGACACTTTTTCCTCTTGCAGGCCCTACCCTAAGCATTTCCAATCCTACAAATCTTATCGAGTAGCCAGGAGCATTTATCGGACAGTCTCTATTGTAGTTTCCGCTACACAACTCAAGAGTTATTTTTATTTTGATAAAACCTCTCTCACACTCTTCATGTTTCTCTCTCCCCCTCCACTTTTCTCTCTTTCACCAACACTTCATGTTTCTCTCTCACACCAACACTTCATGTTTCTCTCTCCCCCCTCACTTTTCTCTCTTCCACTAACAACTCTCTCTCTCTCTCTCTCTCTTGCTTCCCTCTAAATTCTCTTAAAAATAGCAACAAATTTACCAAATAGAAAGAGAATTAAAGTACAACAATTTTCAAAATCAAAGCAAAAATTTTAATGAAATAAATTTCAAGTACAAGATAATCTTAAAACTAAAAAAACACTCCTAATCATCCTATAAATGTGAAACAAGGATGCCCTTCTCACTTTCCTTCCATAGTCCGCACATAGAAGGCAAAGCAACCTTCTTCAACACTTATTGTAGTTTTTGGCAAGCTTTTGTGTTCTTCGTGCAAAAATGACAAGTCAGTTAGAGAACCTCTCCAATTCTTTTTCTTCTATGAATCTTGAAAATAGTGTAAGCACTAGATTTACATCAAATCTAAAATGAAGTTGTCATGATTAACTATCACCTTTTTAATCAATATGATTGATTTTGTGTCAAAGAATTTTTTTTCATTAGTTCAATATTATTTTGATTTGATGTCTTAGTCGAAATTGAAAAGTCAATTTAAATTTTATGGATATCTAAATCCTATTATCTCATCACAATTCAAATTTTTAGAGTAAGGTTCTATAAATAAATAATTTTTAATTATCCAAAAATTGATGAATTCCTTTTTTTTTCGTCAAATAGAGTTGATGAATATGTAGTATCAAAAGAGAGACTATTATTATTCATGTGGTCATTATGGACTGTGTACATCTATAACTTTATACATGAATTAGTTTTTCTCCTTTTTCTTTCGTATATTTTACATGATTAATTTTTCTCCTTTAACTAGATTCACATGTACAAATGTTAAACTTCTTTAATTTTAAAATTTTGTAAGCATCTATAACTTTATACATGGATAAAAAGCCATTGATAAGTTTTTCAAAAGAAAGTTTTGTGACGCAATGATGTGGATCGATACTCCTATAGATAATCACATAGTCATAAAACAAATTCAAAACATGAAAGTTATCGCAGTTAAGTATAATGTTATAATTTTTTTCACAAGAAGTGTAAAAGTAACTCATCTTCAACTTGTATTATCTATTTCTTTCTTTGATTGGAGAATAGGAGAAGAATAAAGGCGAATAAGGGAAGAATAAGCTTAATTTTGCTTTGACAAGCAGAATGACTTATACCGGTACAGAATAGCTTATTTGGAGAATAAGAAGAATAAGCCATCCCACCTTAAACCTAAGAATTTCTTATTCTTCTTATTCCATCAGCAGACCCTACGAAACTATCAAACCGAAACACCCCTTATTCTAATATACGCTATTCCGTCAGTGGTCCCACGTAATAACTTATTCCCCAAACAAAGTGGGGCATATACGTTGTTGTGAATAGATCACAGGGAATACACATCCATCTTCCCGTGTAGGTTTTCCTTTGTTTATTTAATGTAACATAAAACTAGTTTATGCCTGCACGATGAACACTAAAATCAGTTTTTAATAAATAGATTTTAATTTTGACAAAAAAATAAGAATTCTATTTTAAGAATTCTTCATAAGAGAGATATATAAGGAGAGAGAGAGAGATTCTCCTGCTGTCACATCACCTAATTTTAATTTTGGAAGGAAAATAAAAACTCTATTTTAAATAGTATAGATACCATAGAGCATCAATTATGAAACCATGATTGACATCAGTTTAAAACATTGAACTTTAATCTTTACATAGATTTTTTGATCCCATTGAACTGAAAACTATATTGAATAAAGTAACATTCAAAATACACGAAAATCATCAAAACAGTTAGCATGCCAAATGACCCCAAAAACAAGAAATTAGCAGAGTAAAATAACAAATTTACTCCATAATGTGACGTGAATCTACTTCTAACGACATCCAAATGATCTCATTCTAATTAGCATGGAGTAAAATCATCAAACCATTCTAATTAGATCGGTGCAGACATTTCTCTGACTGCAGGCGCCAGGTGGGCGAGGTGTTTAACGCCGGAGCCTATCCTCCGGCGCCCAGAGGGGGGTTGCATCCGTCCGCCCTTAAGACGGGGATGGGTGGGCGTGGAGGATGGGAAGGGGGCCTCAGATGAGACAACCACTCAGTGAACTATTCTAGAATCTTCCACAAGAGAAATGGGGATGGGAAGCGCGCCCCAAATGGCCCAATGAACACTCGAGGTCTCAAGGGGTTGGGTCAAGAACACAAACAAATAAAAAACAAACCTTCTTCAAGGCCGACACTAGTATCACAGCGACAAGTGACAGGAGCACAGTTTGTTCCAAAGCAACAACAGTCATGAGGAACAGGACACGGATTAGACCAGAATATTTTCATCCCTCTCAATGACCCCAAAAACTTATTTCAGTTAGTCCCTATCAGTGGCAGAAAAACAATTCCAAGAATGCCAATGGAAAGATTCGAGACAAAAACAAGTTTATATTGATGCTTCTTTTACGATTTTAAGCTACGTAAAATATTTAATTATCATTCCCAATAGAAAAAAATGAGAAAAACCTTTTGGGAGACCCAAAAGGAAAAAAAGAAGGTTATAATAATATACAAGTAGTAATATTACCAAACAATTAAACCCGAAGTATTATTTACTGTTTCACGACTTTCAGGCAGAAGAATATTTTAATCTTAGAAGAAAAAAAATGACGTATTTGTTTTTTCCAACCTTCAAGACCCAAGGTTCTTCATCAGAATTTGAGACCCCACCACTCACAACGATCTTTCCAAGCCAACCCAGGCACCATCAAAAGAAAAAATGTAAGACTCCCCCCATGCGTGTCCAACAAACGGTCAGACTAATCACCGACACTTCACTTAATTACAACCGACGAAATAAATATATATCAAAACTCCTCACGCCTGTCAACAAATTGTCAAATAATCACTGAACACATTTATCAAATTAAAAAACGAGCCATATTCAAATGCGAGACGGCATTAATAAAACGTGCTAAACACAGAAAAGGAGACAGCCGGGAGTAAAAACAAAAAGACGCATCAAATAACGAAACGCAGCACATAAAATTAATAATAATAATAGCAGTGATGCAGCGCGACACTCTGCAGCTGTTGCCGTCAAATGGATAACGAGCATGCCGATCGAGGACGAGTTTAATTAAAAGTAAGTTGTCAAACAAAAGGAGATCAGTCTGCTCTATAGAGCATTAACTACGAGCCTCTTCTAGCAGATTATATCTGTGGCAGTCAGCGATAGAGATAGAGATTAAAAAAAAAAAAAAAAAGGCAAAAAGAGGAAGGCAAGTCCGGATGAGCCAGTTCCTACTTGCTAGCTAGAAAGCAGATGCCCACGATGAAGAGACCCGCCTTAAGCGGCGTCAGAGGGGCAGCAGCTCTCGCCGACGGAGGCGACGATCCAGACCTGGCCGAAGGGGTCCTTGAGCTTGCCGGCGAGGCCTCCCCCGCACGGCCCCTCCATCTCCGCCAGCTCGCCGTCCAGCACCGCTCCGGCCTTCACGGCGTTGGCGATGGCCGCCTCCACGTCCTCGGTTTCCAGCCTGAGGACCACTCCCTCGCCGGGTGCCTTCGATCTGAAACAGAATGCCAAAGAAAAAAAAAAAGGAAAGATCGAACGCGATATACAGATGAAAGAGTTAAAGCGACAACTGCGTAAATAGCACAATAATATATAAATATAGCAGACTGCACGGGACAGTTGTGAGAAACCTAACGATGGTTAAGTAAGCAATAATGACGTCCTAATAATAACAAATATGGAGTAGGAAGAGAGACGTAGTGGTTGGTGAAAAGAATAATGAAACAAGAAATGAACCTAGCGCTACGTCAGGGACTAAAGACGAACAGGCGTGTAGAAAACGAAAACCAGATCAACCTACACACGTTCTAGCAGCACTTGCTATAAAAAGGTTGTGAAAAGCTAGAAACAAAAGAAAACAGATGAAACCATTTCTAATACTAACACCACGCGATCGAAGAGGACAAGGAAGAGCGATAAACGTAGAGTGCAGGAAACAGGCAAGATTCAAGACCGATCTGTCTTTATCACTTGAAATCGGAAGAAATGCAGTAAAAGACCACGAGGAAGAGTGTCCGCTAGCCCTTGCATGAAAACTAAGCACGCAAACAAGTAGATCTAAAGAGGAAAGCACGAGATACAGGGAGAGAACCGAAAAAGGCAAGAGCCAAGAGGACGACCCCACTCACCCAGCGCCGTCGTCGTTCTGGTCGCACACGAACAGCGACGAGGAGCCCACCTTGAGCTCGGCGCAGAGAAGGAGCGGGACCTCCTGCTCCGCCTTGCGCTTCTGGTAGTTGACCCGCTTCACCTCCTCCGCGCCGAAGGCCAGCTTGTAGAACTGCACGGCCTCGTCGGCCTTCTGCGCCGGCACCACCAGCTGCGGCTTCAGCGACACGAACACCGCCGCCTTGGCGCTCCCGTTCTCCTGCTCGGCCGCCACCGGCACCGCCTCGACGACGCCCTCCTGAGCCATGACCACACAAAACAGAAGAAGAAAAAGGGTTGGGTAGAGGTGGGGGAACACCTAAAAGCAGCTGCGAAACCCTTCGCCTGCGAGCTAAAAGAGACAAGACGCGGAGCGGGAGGTGGGATAGGAAGGAGAAGAAGCGCCTGAAAGCAGAGAAATGAAAGAACCCTCTCCCACTATGGAGCGGTATTTATAGACCGGAGAGTAGTGGGTATGGAGACTTCATTCGTTGCCACGCACTTTTATACAATTACAAGGAATGCCATCCGGCTTCAGAAAAAGGAGATCCATCTGCCTGGCGACCTATCCTCTCCTTTTTCAATGTGATTTCCCCTTATCGTACGATGAATGGACCCGTATCACAAGTCCCCCAATCAGATGGACGGCTTCAGCCGATCAGGATATTTCCGCCCGTCGATCGTAGCCCGCGCCGAGGGACAGCGCCGCGCGGCCGCGCCTGGAAAGATGCGAAGATGGAGACTTGACGGGGTGGGGTCGAGAGCACCAGCAGATATTATTATTGTATGTAACTTGTTTGTGACCGTGCCTGCGCAGGGACATACCCGTGAATTAGGTCTCAAACTGAGGGCATTCTCGACTCTGCATACTCACGTTTATTTATTGGTTTGGGGGGTGGGTCATGGCCGTCCTTTTCCTTTCCCCTGACAAAAGGAAACGGAGTGGACCGAGGGTTTTCCCCGCGGACAAGGTTAGGGTTTTTGCCCTTTTGTTCCGGAGAGGACGGAAGGCGAGGGGACGCAACGGTCCTTATCCATTCGTTCGGGGGCATATAGGAATGTGAGATATCCAACTACTGGTTACCGGCCGCTTCTGATGCATTCATTAATAATATAATTTGGTGTTTTGTTTTATTTTTAAATTTTATCTGGTGACACGTTTCGTCGTTGTCTGTTATGGCGACCAATCAGAAAATGCCACAATTCCTTGACATCCGATGATCCGAAACCGGCTACGACGGTTTCCTTGTCAACTAGCGTTGGTGGAGCTCATGGCTCCATAGGCTAAAACTTAAAAGCCAGGCCGAGGCGAGTCCTTTTCGCTTGCCGCGTTCCGAAGGTAATTGTACCGAAACGTCTTTGTCGCCGCAGCGGTAACATTGCGATTGCGTTAGTTCCCGTCGCTTGGTTGTCCCCGTGAGATTTTTTTCTTTTCAGAATGGTAATGATGTAGCCGAAGTTATCACGACCGGATTCCGAAGTTGGAATCCGAAGTTATAGATCCGGAGCTGGGTCGGATCGGTGTTTTAGAGGCCCGACGGAGATCCGAAAGACGAAGGAGGCAGAGGCGAAGCCGAAGGTCCGAGGCCGAGAGCCGCTCGGTCGGAGGCTGGCTTGTCTTCGGGAGGTCAGGGCCGAAGCTCCTTCGGTAGACGAAGGGGCGGCGCGAAACCGAGTCTCCTCCGGTCGCGGGGCAGCCGGCGCACGACGTCGAGATCAGAGAGAGGAGTCCGAAGTCGGCGGCCAAGACCGACTCGGAAAGGTCGGCGAAGATTCGAACCGAACCTCTGCAGGAGGGAAAGAAGAAGAGAACCGGTCAGCAGGAGTCCCGGGCTTCGGCCCTAAAGAACCCCCTCCGACGGTCAAGTTAGCTCCTGAAGATGATTCGATTCAGAAGGCAAAGAGTAGCTTTAATGCTATTTGGACTGTAGTCCTTGAGGGTCTCGGAGGCATCGGAGACATACCTTTGGTAATAAATAGCGGTGTATTTATAGCAGAGGATAGAGGATGGTTAACGGTGATAGCCGATATAGGACTATATCCGGGCTTACTGGTAAACCGCCATAGTGCCTAGTCCTCCACCGGAGTGGGCCGGACACGGCTGTTGGGCCGAAAGGGGTTGGGCCGCTGATGGGCCGAAGCCTGCTGGGCCTAGGGCTGCTGCGCTGCTCCCGGGCCGTAGACTGGTGGGCCGCTGACGGGCTGAAGCCTGTTGGGCCGAGAGCAACAGTGCCGCTTACGGGCCGAGGGCTGATAGGCCGAAGGCTCTCTGAAGGCCTTCTACTGCTGCTGCTAGGCTGAATTGGGTTTGGGCTTGTTTTAATGGGCCGAATCGAATTCTGCCTCATCACATAGCCCCCCACTCTTATCTTCCTCAGTTATGAGATGGCGAAAGTATAGTCCGAAGCTTGCTGAGAAATAGTGTAATCAGGTGTTTTACCCGAAGCTTTCTGTTCTTTTTCTTGAGAAAAAGGTGCCCTCGGTCGGCCGAGGGTCAATTAGCTGCTTCGTCTTCATTCGGGATGGCGACGAAGGCCTTTGCTTCTAAGGGCGAAGGGCCGAGCCCTCTAACTTGTGTCAGGCTTCATTAAATAGACGGGACGGGCGTCGCTTTTCCCGTCAGAACGGTCGCCTCGCGAAGAAGCACAGGACACGCGTCGCGCATCCGGCCGCTCCGTTAAAAGTACAAAAAGATCCTGACTGCTCGCGGGTAGCGGATCGCCTCGGCTCTCTGCCCGAGGTCCTGCTCGGATTGCCGCGGCTCCCTTCTCCGACACGCGGATCGGGACACGTAGCGGGCATCCGAGTGATCAGCCGAAGGGTCGGAGCGCTTTCGGCCGTTGATCGTTCTGCTTCAAGTCCCGGAGTCCGTCCGTTATCATTGCCGAAGGACGGTACACGTGGCGGGCATCCGAGAGGAGCGACGAGACGACGGGGAAGATCTCAACCGTTGGCTTCGGCGGGAGGGGCTTCGGACGGAGCCTATAAATAGGAGCCCCTCGCAGAGCACTGTTCTTCTTCTTGCTCCTGCGCCTGCGTTGCTCTGCGATCATCCGAGCTCTCCCTCCTCTCCGGCGAAAGACTAGCTCTCTGAAGGCGTCGTCCGAGCTTGCTGGCCATCGCGGGAAGATTTCCATCTCTCGGAGCGCTTGCTGGTGGAGTTTAGTGGCTTGAGAGGCCGCGCTGGATCCAGGAGAGATCCTTTCCTCTTTGAGAGTAAGCTTCGATCTCCTTTCTTCATCCTCGGGACCTTATGCCCCGTAACTCTCTTTCGAGCGAGATTACTCCTTCGGACGATGAGTATACTCCATCTCATTCCCCCAAGTCTTCTCTGTCATCCCCTCTTACTCTGGACTCCCTCGCTTCTGCGATGTCTGGAGAGGTCGAGGCCTCCGGCGCCGAGGGGTCCGAAGAGGTTCACACCCCGGGCCAGGCTTCCGCCTCGGGACGTCGTCGTCCCGAGACTGCTTCGGAAGCAGCCTGCGCCCTTTCGGATGAAGCGGTTAGCTACATCGCTTCTTATTATCAACTCTCCTCTTGGATGACCTCCTATCGGCCTGGCTCCAACACCAGGGCCAACATCCCTCGCCCGGGTACCTTTTCTATCTATGAAGAAAGCTTCCGGACGGGCTTTCGTCTTCCTCTCTCTACCTTCGTCGTCAACCTCCTTTGCTTCTACGGGCTGGCCCCGTCCCAATTTTTTCCCAATTCTTGGCGCACAGTCTACGCCTTTTTGGCTGTGTTTGCCCGCATGCGGACTGTCCCCTCGGTCAACATCTTCCGCTACCTCTTCAAAATCCAAAGGCAGGGGAGATCCGAGTGGTATTACTTCGTCCCTCGTATCGGCCGAAGCATTTTCTCCGGGAAGCCCTCGTCCATTCACGGCTGGAAGAGGAATTTTATCCTTATTTCTCTGCCGGAGAACGAGAAGAGCGTGTAGCCCTTCCCTACCGAGTGGGCACCGCTGGCCGTAGGCCTTTCCGATCCTCCCATTCTGAACTCCACCCAGAGCACCCTCGTGGGCCATATCGAGGTCGCGGCTCCGTATGATATCTGGGGGTTCTTCAGCAAGCCGGAGCTGTTCGTGGATGCCGGGGCATGGCCGGACCTACGGTGCGATCCGGAGCGGGCTTTCCCCTACCTTCCTCCCGGGGAGGCTCCGCAGGACAGCGAAGGAAGCGCTGGGGCCGCTCCTCCGGCCGAAGCTCCTCCGGCCGACGAGGTTGCTGAAGCTTCGGCCGAGGGTAAGTCGGTTGTGAGTTGCAACCTTTGTGTTATCTGTCTCTAACACTTCTTCTCTTTTTCGCAGCGATGTCTGGGATTCAGGGCCTTCTGAGCCGGATTGCCCAGCAACGCGGCCGAGGTCAGCCATCACCCCCACAGGCGGCAGGCGGGTCTGGACGAGGCGCAGTAGCCCCGAGGGCCCGAGCCGGGGTTCCGATGATTGCGGCCTCCTCCGAGGGCCGTGCTGCCGCCGCCGCTCTCGAGAGGGAGCGAAAAACTAAGTCGGCCGCCCGAAGGGGCGTCCGATTGTCGAAGCGGCCCCGGGCGGAGGAGCCCGAAGAGGCAGAGCCCGCCCCGTTGGTCAGGAGAACCGCCGGGGCCCGAAGGGCTGCAAGGCTGGTGTCCCCCGAGGCGCCGAGGGGCGACTCTCCTCCGGCCGCGATGGCGGAGGCAGAGTATGAAGGCGCCGGGTCGCAGGCGCCTCGCGCGCAGGAGCGCGAACTGTGGGTCCCCGAGCCGGGGATCTACAGAGACGAGAGCATGGAGGACTCACAGACGTGCCTCCGTCTGCTCCGCAGCCTCACTCTCCCTTCGGCCTTTGTGGAGCTGAAGGACCACTCGGTCACCGATCTGGCGACTATCAGCGCCCGATTGGCGGTCCAGGTAAGAAGCTTCTTAGTGTGCTTTAATCTAGCTTTTCTTTAGCTTATTTCAAGTTTCGCTGATCCTCGTTTGCTTTCGGTTTACAGGCCGCGGTTACGGGCAGCGTCCTGATTCACCATCAGGAGCTGCTCCGGAATAAGCTCCTGGAGGCCGAGAGGGCGTCGGCCTCGGCAGGCTCGGGTGAGGGCCCTTCAGCGGGGCCTAATATCGAGCCCATCGTTGACGGGCTTGTAGCCGCGAACGCCCGGATGCGGGCACAGCTAGAGGAGAGGGAAGCAGAGGCCCGCGCTTCTGCCGAGGCCAAGACGAAGGCCGAGCGGGAGAAGGAGAAGGCCGAGCGGGAGCTTGCTGCGGCCCAGGCTGAGAACTGGGCCCTTAAGGCCCAGATCCAGGACAAGGACGCCCGGCGGGCTTCGGAAAACCATCGCCATGCCGAGGAGATGTCGGCCCTGAAGCAGGAGCTGGAGGAGGCGGTGGATTCAGCCGTGGCCGACTACAAGGCCGGCCCGGACTATGCCGAGGAGATAGTCCAGGCCCAGCTTCTAGCAGCCTCCTCGATCTTCTACATCGGGCTAGCCGCCGCCCAGAAGGTCTGTCCAAACGTAGACTTGACTGGGATCGCGCTGCCGACGGACGAGGAGGGCGAGGAGCTCCTGTCCTGGTGGAAGGGGCTCACGGCCGAGAGGGCCTCGGCCTCGGCGGAAGGTGACGAGGTCGCTCCGATTCGGCCCATTAAAACAAGCCCAAACCCAGTTCAGCCCAGCAGTAGTAGAAGGCCTTCAGAGAGCCTTCGGCCCATCAGCGGCCCAACAGCCCTCGGCCCGTAAGCGGCACCGTTGCTCCCGGCCCAACAGGCTTTAGCTCGTCAGCGGCCCACCAGTCTACGGCTCGGGAGCAGCGCAGCCGCCCTAGGTCCAGCAGGCTTCGGCCCATCAGCGGCCCAACCCCCTTCGGCCCAACAGCCGTGTCCGGCCCACTCCGGTGGAGGACTAGGCACTATGGCGGTTTACCAGTAAGCCCGGACATAGTCCTATATCGGCTATCACCGTTAACCATCCTCTATCCTCTGCTATAAATACACCGCTATTTATTGCTAAAGGTATGTCTCTGATGCCTCCGAGACCTTCAAGGACTACAGTCCAAATAGCATTAAAGCTACTCTTTGCCTTCTGAATCGAATCATCTTCAGGAGCTAACTTGACCGTCGGAGGGGGTTCTTTAGGGCCGAAGCCCGGGACTCCTGTTGACCGGTTCTCTTCTTCTTTCCCTCCTGCAGAGGCTCGGTTCGAATCTTCGCCGACCTTCCCGAGTCGGTCTCGGCCGCCGACCTCGGACTCCTCTCCCTGGTCTCGACGCCGTGCGCCGGCTGCCTCGCGAACGGAGGAGACTCGGTTTCGCGCCGCCCCTTCGTCTACCGAAGGAGCTTCGGCCCCGACCTTCCGAAGACAAGCCAGCCTCCGACCGAGCGGCTCTCGGCCTCGGACCTTCGGCTTCGCCTCTGCCTCCTTCGCCTTCCGGATCCCCGTCGGGCCTCTAAAATACCGATCCGACTCAGCTCCGGATCCGTAACTTCGGAATCCGGTCGTGATAGCTTCGGCTACATCAGGTAAATTACTGATTAGCACTAGAGAAGTTATTTACTTACTGGTAATTGTTGTATAAAAAGGCGGGGTAACTCGATAAATGAGAATGCCCAACCGGAGGGATTTTAACTTGACCTGGCAACTAGACTGGTCTCAATGAAAGGGACCATCTTGATCTCGCTACGCGGCTAAAACGATGACGTGGTCTGCGCTCATTGTTCTGCCGAATCCAATTATGTCCGTTGGATACGTGGGATACTTTTGTAGGATTAGTCCCGCCCAAACGTCGCCTAGTGGAACAGCGTTGAATCAGTCAACTGAAAGTAGGACTGTTGAAGGGATATTCTAGCTCCGATTATCAATTCAGTTTTCATTCCGTTAAAGATCACCCATTAAATTATAAGAAATTAAAAATAAATTTTTGATAATTATAAGAGTCAAAAACGAAAACACTTATTTCTACATTCGTTAACTCATTTTCGTTTCCAAATGATCATGTATTTTATACATCCATCTACATACACAACAGTGAGAATATTTTTTGACAATTTGATATAAGTAAGGCACATGTTTTTATGACACATATTGGATATATTCATATATAAATTTAAATCGATGGATAAATTAAATTTCAAAATTCAAAATCCATAGATCGTTAATTTTTACATATATTAAACTTATGTAAATTTAATTTTTTAATTACTAAAAAAATTATCGAAAAGTAAATATTAACAATGATTTTAAATAATTTCTTAATATAGCGATGATGATAGAAAAAACTTCCATTTAGTTCTATTTTCATTTCCGATTTAAAAATAGAAATAGATGCAGTAATTTTAAATAGCTTCTTAATATAGTGATGATGGTAACAGAAACTTCTGTTTAATTCCATTTTCATTTCCTATTTTTTATTTAAAAATAGAAATAAATACGAAAATGGAAACACTCACTTCCGTTTCCGTCTCCGACAAATCTTATAGGAAACGGAAGCAGAAGTTGCCATTTCCATTCCCGTCTCCAACCCATTAACAATCCTAACTTCAAGGACCTTATTTTCCAAAAAGAAAACTATTATTTGCATCTTTTATACTTTTTTGTTACTAAGCAATAATTGTTGTATAAAAAAATTGAAAATTTATTTTCTAATTTTTTTTAAGTCGGCTTCGAAATGTCCTACACATACGCACAGATCAATCTCCGATCGGACAATTTTAAAAATATGAAAAAAAAATCTTATTTAGTTCGACCCATTAAAGATATTTTTTGCTGTTTATTAAGACTTTGCTTTTTAGTTTTCAGATTTTTTAACGTAGTCGGAACAGAGATTAGTCTGTACAGATGTGTGGTTCACCTCGCGGCTGACCTACATTCAAAAAATAATTTTTTTTTTTTTGACTATACTGCATTGACCCTTAGTGCAGTACTAGGGGTCGGTATAGCAAACTGTGGGATGAATAAATTGGGCTGGATCGAGCCAAATGTTTAACCCACCCGAGACCCGCATCATAAACCTTGGCCCACATGCAAGTTGGGCTGGCGTGGCCTGCCCAGCCCACCCTATTTGTTTATACAGAAAAGAGTAATACTTGCATCACTACTTTTTTTTTTAAAAAAAATTATATATAATTCATCTTTGATCAGACTACTCAAAAATTTTAAAAAATAAAAAATTAATCCTCATGGAATAGTAAAAATGCTTTTATTGAGGTCAACCCTAATAAGGACTTCTGAATTTTTAGTATTTTTTTGATTGTCCAATTAGATATCGAGTTGTACAATCAAATGGGACATATAGGTTTAGAGTAGTACTTGTTGCAATGCCATGCAATGCAATCCAACATTGCATGGCACAGCAGTCGTACAATTGGACGACTGCTGTGTGACGACGGCTGTGCAGTATGTTTACAAATTTAGGAAGAGCGATTTGGAGGTATTTTTTATTTTTTATTTATTTTCTTGTCGAATTTTTTAAATTTTTTTAGAGTGTCCGATCAAAAATCTAACGGTACATTCGGATTGTTCGGGTCGGCTCCGACCCGACTGTATATTTTATTTTTAAAAAGAAAATTGGTTACAAACCTCAATTTACGTGCAACATGTTCTTTTTAAAAAAAATATATATACATTCAGATTGGGACTGACCCGAACAACCCGGATGTACTTTTGGATTTTTGATCGGACGTTCCAAATTTTTTTAAAAAATTTGACAAGAAAATAAAAAAAATAAAAAATGCCCCCAAACCACCCCCTAAATTTTTGGATGGGCTACACAGGCAACGATCCGATCGATCCGATCGAATGGCTGCTGTGCTATATATTACAATCTATGTTGAATTGCAATACATGGTATTGCAACAGGATATAACTCGTAGGTTTAAATTCAAAACTAAACTAATTTTTTTATAATTGCTGCAATGTCTCACCGCACACCACCGGAGGTCCACTATAATGCAGGTGATGCTGCACTATCTGCCCTGCACCAAGCGTAATTCTCTTTTTTTAGTATTTTTTTAGGTCAAGCATCAGATGCCTTACACGTTCATTTAGGCAGATCTTCGATCAAATAATAAAAATATTTTAAAAAATAAAGAAGACAGCAAATTAAAGGCAATTTCTTATTATACGTTGGTGCTCAATTTTTTATTTTTAATTTTTTTAGATCGTTTGATTGGAGATCGGCTTTTTCAAACAAGTAGTACATGTAAGGTCCAACCTAAAAAAGTGATTACTTTTCCATTTGCAGCCATATTCCGCTATGTAACAATATAGACATTGCAACAAGTATTACTATACAAAAAGTATCAAATGACAAGAAATTTTTTACAGCCAACTATATAACAGAAGTTATAGAGCACAACCTATCCTATTATCTATAAAAATCAGATGTAATTGATAACATACTCATAGATGCAAACCACAGACATATAGTGAACAACTGTGTTGCCATTTGAATGGCAAAAACCTGCTCAACCTATTATGGGTCCAATATGAGATGGCCCAAGGCCCCCAAGTTCTTCTAATGAAGGCTTCCCAAATCACTGTGAGCTTTGTAGATCCAAAGCTCCTAAAAATAAGAAAGTCTAGGTCGATCAAATGTCCCCCAAGAGCCTCTATAGGAGATCCCTGGGATTTGCAACCTCCTATAAACTTGGAAATCTATTTCCATTGACTATTCGATGGCCTTGAAGGGTCGAGAAATGCTTTCTTGACTGTCCCAATGGCTGGACATTGTCACGACCATGATATTAATTTTTCAATCTCCTTGGGACACCAGAAGGCCGAGGAATAGATGCTCCGTAGGGGTCAGCCCGCCACGTGGTAGAATTAGGGGCAAAGCTCCTTTCATTAGCACCCAAGGGAGCTTACGTATTACCATCTACCTAATGATGGAGGTGGCCATCAAAATTTTCACTAACCTAGTCCTCCGTCTTATCTTATTCACCGCAAGGAGAAGCCCACGCCATCATAAGACATCTAATCTCATAGAGGTATTGGCGCCCAAGACTTATGGAGAACTTAAAGGGAGGCGAATGGGTTATCAAAAATTCAAATGCAAATATCGATATAGGCATGTCATTTTTAATATCTCATTGAATACAGCTCATATCACATCATAATGTCTTAAAATATTTTTTGTTTTAAATCAATTAAGTGATTTTACCTATATTTTAAGAATTGGCTGCACTTTTTAAATTGCGTCACCTAACCTTGATGTGTTTTAGCTTCCTAGCCCTAATTGATTTTACACATAAATTTCAATAAATTTCTTATTCTTGTTGAATCATGTCACTCATGGGTGATGACTTTCAAACTTTCCCTTAATTTTCTTCATATTTATCTTCGATTTTCTTCCTATATTTGACCTCTCTAAATCATGTCATGTGAGTATATCACAATTTGAATGGCATCATGTCGAACTAACACATTTTAAGTTATGTACCTATAAGGCCCAAATTCGCATCAAAGTGAGAATTTCCTCCCTTTTAGAGTTCTTATGCGAATTGAGGAGGTCTTTGAGTGGGTTACCTTCTCTTTAATGTCCTGGCCATCAAGTTAATGATTTTTGAGAAGATTATTATATAAATAACATGTTCTATATACATATTCCATTGGAGCATCAAGGGAGGTTGCCCATTGTGAGAATTGTGAACCACCATTGAGAGAACTTTTTCTCCACTCTTGTGCATGAAAATCAAGGTGTTTTTTAGTCGTCTTCTTCGTTAAGGAAATCTTCATCATCAAGAAGAAGAAGGAGCTCTTAGGTGTCGGTACACTACTAGAGATGTAGAATATGTAAACGGCTGGAGGCCATCTACTTAAAATTAAAAAACGTCTACAAAGATTTTGAAGATGGCACCTAGCCGTCCACAGAGCCAGTTACAAAAGCTCTAGTGACAAGAATTTGTAGACGTCAGTAAAAGCCATGTACAAAAATAGCATATGTAGATGTCTCCAAAGCTGTCTATATACATATATAGACGCTGCTCAGCCCTTTTAAGTATATATGTAGATGGCTTTGAAGCCATATACATAGAGCACATGTAGATGGTTGCTCAGCTGTTGACGTATATATATCGACGGCGTTGGGCCTGTATACGTATAACATAATTAGAAGGCCGCTCAGCCGTTTACGTATATATGTAGACGACTTTTTGGCCGTATATGTATATCATATGTAGACGGTTAGGTAGCCGTGTATGTGGACAGATAATAAGCTGTGGACGTATATATGTAGACGACTGGTAGGCGTCTTCATACGTGTTATGTGTAGACCCTGTGAGCCATCTACCTATTCCTTTTAAAAAATAATAATAAAAAAGAAGATATGGATGGCTGAAATCATAAACATTTATTAAAGATATCTTGTGCAAAATTTAAAAATATGTAGTCGTCTACAAATCCTTCAATTTTAAAATATATATCTTTTATTAAAGATATATTGTGTAAAATCATAAACATTTGTAAGTACGTACAATAAATCAACAAAATCTACACACAATTATCACAAGAAACCAAATAAAAATTATTACAAAAATATAAAATAAATACACATTATTTGATGCACGACAGTTGTTATTATCTATAAAAACAATTGTTCCATATCTATAATGTAGGACATTTGGTATTTACAATTATATAACAGAATATAGAACAAACTCTTGGGGCAGCAAGTAGTAGCCTCCAATATTTAAGAGCCTGGACCATGACATAAAATTCCTTATCATATGTGGAATACTTCAGTTTTGCATCATTCAATTTTTCACTCAAATAAGCCACAGAATGTCCCTCTTGACTCAAGACTCCTCCTATGCCTATCCCTGAGGCATCACATGAAACTTTAAAGACTTTGGAAAAGTTTGGGAGGTGGAGGACTAGGGCTTGCACCATTTTCTGTAAGGATTGAGGTTTTCGGATCCGGTTATCGAGTCAGTTTTTGGGGTCGGATCCAGTAGTTCAGGCCTTGATGGGGCTGAGACTGTTCTGTTTCGCATCGAGTCTGCTAGACGCGGTTTAAACGGCGCCCAGCAATGTAGACGCGTTTTAGGCTGTGCCACGTGGGCTGGCCTTAGGTCGCGAGAGTACGACTCCGGTCATATCGTCTGAATGGCGTCTTGGATAGACGACGCCATTCAGAGTACAACCCTGACTTGTCAGTGTACGGCTCGATCTTATCATCTGAAAGACATCGGACGTGCACGACGCGTTTTACCCAGTTTCTGGTTGACCCCGCGAACTCTCCTTCCTTTCTCTCATTCCCTCCTTCCTCTCCTCTCTCCTCTCTTCCTCCGACGGCTCCGGTGGCCCCTTTCCCCCTCCTTCCTTTTCCTCCCTCCATTTTACCTCTCCCTCCACACCAATAACCTCCCAACTCCCACCACTACCACTACCATCTCCTCCGCGGCGTTTTTCTCTCCGGATGGCAGCCGACGTCCCGGTGGAGTAACGACGTTCACTGCGGTACCGGTGGCGGCGTGGGGCGAGACGGGTTGGCGGCTTGGAGCTTGGAGGAGTTCGAGTAACCGGTAAGGTGACGATCCCCGTGATATTTTAACTTAAAACTATGTTTTTTCGCTTTGAAGCATGATGCATGTATGGGGTTTTTGGATAGAATAAGCATGTTTAGGGGCTTTCTTGATGGATATGGTGGTTTCTATCAATGTAGATTCATAGGTTTTCCTATGATGGATTGGTTTTCCTCTTCGTTTTCTTCTTCTTTGGTGTTTTTGGGGCAAATTTGGGGTTAAAGGGGACCTTCGGGTCGAGCTGTAGAAACCAGATTTCTGGGGCTGAATGACGTCGTGTTAGGACGACGCCATTCAGAATGGCGACGGGCAAACACGACGCCATTGAAGCAGAAATAGTCCCGGTAACGGTTTCTGTCAGAATGGACTTCTGTTGTGAATGGCCAGCGACGCGTTTTAAAAGACGACGACTAGGCACGACGCCTTTTAGGTTATATTCTGAGGCCGAGATTTCATGAACCAGTTTAGGAGACTTGAATGGCGTCGGTCTTGGGCGACGCGATTCAAGATAAATCACATTAATTCATGCTATTAACATATCTCACACTGTTAACTAGTTTGGTTAACTGCATGTTTGAAATCGTACTCGAGGATAAGGATTTTTATGTGATCGGATCGCACGGTGTTGTGTTTCCTGCGACCGTGGACCTAGAGTGACAGTTGTATGGCCGGTTGACCTGATTGATACTGGGCCGGTTGAGAAAATTGGGCTTGAGATCCCCTAGCCTGAACATTTCCGTAGAAATTAGATTGCTGTTGGAAGGGATTATGTGGCTTTTGGGCTTGATGCATGGGTGGATTGGACATTGGTAATGGGACCTGCTGATTCTTCCAAGAGAAATTAGGGTGATTTCTCCAGCCAGGATTGTAAGTATTTAAGAATGGATCATTATTGGGCCTGGAGAATCCCTGAGTAGCCTGAACTTGTTCTTGAATGAATGGTGGAAGTTGGGCCGCAGTTGGGCATTCATTCACTTGATGGGTTGGACTTGCGCATAAGGCACAAATGTCATGATTAACAGAGGATGGGCCTTCATATGGACTTGATTGTGTTGGGTAAGTAGGCTCTTGCTTGTTTAAGGCCAGGAGTTGGTCTACTTTCTGGGCCAAGATGTCTACCTTATCCAATTTCTGATTAATCAGATTTATGTCCATTCTAGATTCGGGCTCTCCACGGGCCTTAAGTTCATACATTCTAGTCCGTTTAGATGGCCCAACAGACCTTTCATAAGATGATAATGAGGCATGATTAATGGAATTTTCACTTAATATCTCAAACAGATCATAGGCCTCATCTTCATTTTTCATCATAAATGCCCCTCCGCATGAGGCATCCACCATCTGTCTGAACTGTTCAGACAATCCTTCATAGAATGCTTGGACAATTTGCCATTTTGAAAGCCCATGATGAGGGCATTTTCTAAGCAATTCTTTCAGTCTTTTGCAAGATTCATGGATCAATTCCCTGGGAGTTTGGGTAAAACTTGTGATGACCCTTCTCATGGTATTGGTCCGCCCGATGGGATAGAACTTCTTGAGAAATTCTTTTTGCATCTCTTCCCATGTCCTAATGGGCCTTCCTATAGTTCCCAACCAATATTTAGCCTTGTCCTTTAATGAAAAGGGAAATAAGGTCAACTTAAGGCCATCATCGGTGAAATTCTGGATTTTCACCGTGGAACAGATTTCTAGAAATTCATCCAGATGCTTATAAGGATCTTCATTAGTATTCCCATAAAAGGATGGGAGCATCTGAATGGTGCTAGATTTGATTTCATATTGATTGGCTGGAATCTGAGGAAGATGAATACATGATGAAGGTTGGTATCGATTTGGAATGAAATAGTCCTTCATTTGCTTTGGTGGGTCTTGATTATCAGCCATTGGATCTTGTGGTGGATTTCTTTGATGTAGGATTCTTTCTATTTCAGCAAGTGGTCCTAGAAGGTTAGGATTTTGAGATCTCCTACCTTGCATACACTAGGACTGATGGAGAGAGGATTTTGTTTTCTATTTCTTGTTTTTTTTTTTTAAAATGCAATCAATGTTGACAAACAAATTATCTTAATGATCTAATGTTAACCTAGACTCTCTATGTGAATTTTCTTACAAGGTGAATGGAGTCCACCTCGAGTCACAACCACAATCAGTCAACGGCCAGGTAAGAGGTGGGGTAGTGGGAGGCTCCCCCTACTTTCGTAGGGACCTAATTAGAGAACCACTTTCCCGCTTAGACGTTTGCCTTTTTACCTTTAGCCTAGACACCATTGCCAAAAATAGAGGCAACCCGAGATTTAAACCACTCACGGTGTAAAACCTAGATTCTCTTTCGACTTGCTTTTAATTGGATTAGGAAATGCCAATGCAAGGAACGTGATTTGTGGGCTAAGGAAGGGTGATCAAATCTCTACCTTATGTGGTTAAAGTTGTTGCCCTTAAAGTCTTTTTGAATGCAATACAAGGCAACAAATCAATGCAAGGTGTGTTGATGCAATCATGAATAACTTGCTAAAATTGAAACACGTACCTTTCCCCCGCAATCTTCAACAATTTATGGAAATAACTGTGAAAGAAAACTAACTCATGCTTTCTTAGGATGATGAATGCCTAGTATGGAAAGTTTCTAATCTTGACAATGAAGGTTTTTAAATTTGGTTGTTCCTCTTTTTTTTTTGTTTCCTTTTTTTAGTTAATGGAAATCTATCTAAACTAGAAACTACAAAATTGGAAACTAACTGAAGTAAGGAAATTGAAACATAGAAAGTTGGAACACACTGACCATGATTTCGCTTTCCTTTTTTTTCGTTTTTTTTTTTCAATTTACCTGCAAAAATAAGAAAAATAAGGTTAGTTAGAGACTAATTACACTAAATCCAAGATAATCAAAATTAAAAATCTAACTCCCCGGCAACGGCGCCAAAAATTGATCGTTTCGAACTGTGCATCGTTAAACACATGAAAACGTTCAATCTAAATTTATCCGGCTCACTCAAATTAGATTTTGGAAATTTAATAATGGTGAGTCCGAGTCGATCCACAGGGAGATAGAATTTTAATTTTGAAAACTTTGGACTTCAGTTAATCTAAAAATAAGTGAAAATTTAAATAGACTAATTACTTAATTAAATTAAAACACAATTAACTAATGTAACCTTAAAACATAATTATTTGAATTAAATAACTCTTTTCTTTTCTTTTTCAAAAATTAAACACAAACGTATACGGAAAATAAGCACGACTAAGAAAAATTAACAAAGAAACTATTATTCACTAAGTGTAAATGATTAATTAACTAAAAATTATGAAACAACTTACAACATTTAATGGTTTAATCTAAATAAACAAAACATTAAATAACGGCTAACTAATCCTAATTAAATAAACAATTATTATACTAATGGGGAAGGGAAAGAATAAAATAACAGCAGCTTCTGTTGGTACTCCGGCGCAATGGACTAGGCCTAAAAGATGCGGTGCAATGGACCAGCTTCACCGGATTGGAGAAGATCTGCTGCTGTTGCTTTGCCGCTTGGTGGGTGCTGCATGGAGTGGACGGTTGTTGTTGGTGCTGGAAGAAGTAGATGAGCCGTGGAGGAGGGTCTCAGCTTGCAGGAAGAGAGAGACGGCTGATGGTTGCTGGAGCTTGCTGGCGCATGGAGTGCTTGCAGTCTTCTACGTGCCTGCTGGAGGTGTGAAGGTGGACGACTGATGTGCTGCTGGAGGTGGTGGATGCCGGCGCGTGGATGGAGAGGAAGAGGGCCAGCTGCTGGTTCACGTGGAGGAGAGGAAAATAGGAGGCGGCTGCTGGGATGCTGGCTTCACGCTTGGAAGAAGCTGGTTGCTGGTGCACGTGGCTGCATGCAGGTTGCTGCTGGTGGCTGGAAGGATGCTTGGAGTGCGGCGCGTGGTGGGTGCTTCAGGCAGGTGCGACAAGCATGCAAAGGGGAGCTCTGGTTGGTGCTGGAGGAGAGATGCTTGGCAGCTGCTGGAACAAGCTTGGAACGTGGCTGTTGTTGCTGCTGGAAGGCTGGTTGCTGTGGACAGGAAGGCTGCTGCATGCAGGTGGAGAGGCAGGTGCGTGGAGCTGGTGGGTGCTGGAGTGCTGCTGCTGGAGGTAGCCGTGGAGAAGCTGGATGCAGGCCGGCTGCTGTGGGTTCACCGCTGGGTACTTGCATGCAGGACTTGCTGGCCGGCGCTGGTGTAGACGTGCAGCTGCTGTGAACGCTGCAGTGTTGGAGAAGGCCGTGGAGCTGCTGGCTTCACCAACATGGGATGCAGGCCGGCTGGTGCATGGGCTTCACCGCGGACTTGCTGCATGCGCTGGGACGGCGCTGGTGTTCGCTAGGAGCTTCAAGGAGGGTAGGAGGAAGCTGGCATGCGCGTGGGAGCCTGTACTTCAGCTTGCAGCGTGGAGGCGCGGGGCAGCTGGAGATCCGAGAGAGAACGTGGGGGAGACAGAGATCGTGTGGGAGAGAGGAGATAGAGAGAGACGGAGGAGGAGAGAACAGAGTAGGGAGGAAGGATGCTGTGTAAAACAAACGAGAGAGAGAACCGGAGAGAGGGAGAGAAAGAGGAGAAAGAGGAGAAAGATAGAATATAGATTGACTATTGAGAATAAAAGTTGTTCGATTTATTATGGTAATAAATCAATAGCTTTGGTATCTTTAGTCAACAGTCTATATCTCTTAGATGTTTCTTATTACAATTTTTAAATTGATAATGTTCTTAAGAAGAGCAAGAATTGTGTAAACCAAGCCTACATGTGGAATTGTAGACTTGGAGACATTGGTGAAAGCAGGTTGCAAAGGTTACACAAGCATGGATATTTGAATGCATTCGATTACGAATTGTTTGCGACATGTGAGTCCTGCCTTATAGGAAAGATGGCAAAATCTCCATTTACTGGAAAATGAAGAACGTGCCATGGACATTATGGAACTAATACATTCTGATGTATGTGGTCCAATGTCCAGCCAAGCTAAAGGTGGCTTTTCATACTTCATTACGTTCACCGTTGACTTCTCAAGATTCGGCTATGTGTACTTAATGAAGTACAAGTCGGAAGTATTTGAGAAGTTCAAGGAGTTCAAGAATGGCGTATAGAAGCAATTAGGAAAGTGTATTAAAGTTCTTCGATCAGATCGAGGAATAGAATACTTGAGTACTAATTTCACACAATTCTTAAAGGATGATAGTATCCTTTCTCAGCTAACCCCTCCATATACACCACAGATGAATGGTGTATTAGGAAGGAGGAATCGCACCTTGTTGGACATGGTGCGATCCATGATGAGCTTTTCGAGATTACTAGTGTCCTTCTGGGGGTATACTCTAGGATCAACAGTATACTTACTGAACAGAGTACTCAGGAAGTCTGTGGCCTCTACGCCATATGAGATATGGAAAGGCAGGAAACCATAATTTAAACATGTTAAAGTCTGGGGTTGTCCTACTCATGTAAAGAGGCATGATCCAGACAAGTTGGAATCACGAACTGATAAATGTAGGTTTGTGGGATATCCAAAGGAAACCTTTGGATACTATTTTTACCATCCTGGTGAACAAAAGGTGTTTGTCGTTAGGAAAGTTGTATTCCTGGAAGAGGAATACTTTCTCCAGGAGGACAGTGGGAGTAGGATAGTACTGGAAGAAGTTCCAGATCCCCAAACAATTGCATTATCATCAGATGAGATATCAGCTCCTGAATCTATTCAGGTACACACAGATGAGCCTCGTAGATCTGGTAGATTATCTAGACTACTCAAACAATATGTAGGACATATCGTTGAAGGTGTGTCTAAGGTAGAATATGTAAGGAATCGCCATGAACGCAGCGGAAATAAAAAATGATTCCATTGTATCGGTTGCTGGGGTCGTAAAACGGACATTAAAATCTAAGCGGGAAGAACAGTTCTTCACCTTTGCGGGGTTTCGAATCTCCCCTGGATGATGCCGACCCGATAATCGCGCACGCGCACGATCTCTAGAGGTATCCACACGAGTTCCCGCAGCAGACGCGATTTCCTCCTCGACTTGAGTGCTCCGAACAGATCTCAAATCCACCATGCGCGGAGAGAGACAGATCCACTCCTAGAGAGAGAGAGAAGGAGAGAGAGAGAGGAGATAGAGAATCTGGGGTAAAATTTCGTCCAACTAACTTTTTACCACTCCCCCTTGGCCCTCCTTATATAGAAATAAGGATGAGCACAAGAGTTAATCCTCATGATTATCCAAGAGTTTGGCCTTGGATAATTCTCCATTAAATCTTCATGTTTATCCTTCAGCTTTTCACAAAAACCCAGATAAGCATGAAATTTAACATCTCTCACTGTCTGACGAGAACTCTTATGTGTGTGACCCTCTAGGCCCATATATCAGTCCGGTTGCAGGCCCATTAAACTTAGAACTGTTTCTTGAGTTTAATATTTATTAATTAACATTTAAACATCATATGTTAAATGATTAATTTAATAAACAAGTAAATTATCATCCGATGATTAATTCACTTGGCCTTCTGATTATGAATAGCACCAAACACTACCTCATGATCCCAGAAGATATAAGGGATACTGTTCCCTTTAATTGAACCTTTCCGTCTGCAGATGCCGTACAGATATAATCCTTCACTCATGCAATGTCCCGATAACGCAAGGGTATGGTTTTATAGTCAAACCCTCTATCGCATTATCCAGATGGATTCTAGTATACAGTTAATATCTAGAAAGACATCTCTTTCATTTGACCCTGGCCAGGGATTTCTGTGTACACATCCATAGGACATTCTCTCTCCAGTCTTATACCAAGAGTGAGTGATCCCTTGTTGTTCACTCAATTACCTTCGCAAGCTTTCCACTGTATCTGAAAGACCGATTATGGTGGACTTAATGGTTAAAGTCCACGAGTCAGAGAATCAAGATACAATGGTCCACAAACAAGGTATCATTGGTGACTCAGGTCAAAGGACCAACTGTGCTATTGCAGGGATTGAATTCCCTGGTTGACTAATAGGTATAATTACCATCCAGGAATTCTTATTTGGGTATGTTCAGTGAACTCATTCTCTAATGAGCACCCACTTGTTTGTCTTAGTGTCACCACACGAGTGAATGTGAGATCATTCACTCTCATCACATGAGCAGACATAACTTGTGTCGATCTTATCGGATATTTAATGTCCAACTCAAATATCCTATGATCGAGAACTATTTAAGACAATTGCCTTACGATATTGATCTCACTATCATGATCTCATCATGATTCAATATCCCATACATTTGTCTATGGACCTTCATTACGATAGTAGTTTGCGAGAACTATTAAATGAAGAAATAATTGCCTTTATTAATAATCTGAACTAGAATGTACAATGATTGGCTTTGAGGCCACCCAATTCTAACATTCTCCCACTTGGACTATAGCCAATCACCCATGTGTCTAAGTCCCATAGACTTAAGGTGACGTTCTAAATTGTTTTGAGACAATGGCTTAGTCAAGGGATCTGCTACATTATCTTCATATGAGACTTTCTCAACTACTATATCTCCTCGGGCGATGATCTCACGAATCAGATGAAATCGTCTCAGAATGTGCTTTGGCTTCTGATGTGATCTTGGCTCCTTCGCTTGAGCTATTGCCCCATTGTTGTCACACAATAATGGAACAGGATCTGAAATGCTTGGAACTACTCCAAGCGCCGAGATGAACTTCTTAATCCAAACCGCCTCCTTGGCCGCTTCAGCTGTAGCAATGTATTCTGCTTCGGTCGTCGAATCTGTAATTGTTTCATGTTTGGAACTCTTCCAACTTACTGCACCTCCATTTAACATGAACACAAATCCAGACATGGATTTGCTGTCATCCATATCCGACTGGAAACTCGAGTCAGTAAATCCTCGAAGTTCCAAGTCGTTTCCTCCATAAACAAGAAATAGATCCTTAGTCCTTCTCAAGTATCTAAGGATACATTTCACCGCCTTCCACTGTTCCTCACCTGGATCAGCCTGATATCTACTAGTGACACTTAATGGATGTGCCACATCAAGCCTAGTACATAGCATTGCATACATGATAGATCTTATTGCTGAGGCATAAGGAACTCTATCCATGTATGCTCTCTCTTCAGGTGTTTTGGGAGACATTTCTGTAGAGAGATAAATTCCATGCCTCATAGGAACGAGGTCTCTCTTGGAATTTTCCATGCCAAACCTTTTGACTATGGTATCTATGTACATAGATTGGGACAAGCCAAGCATCCTTTTGGACCTATCTCTATAGATCCTTATTCCCAGAATATAGGATGCTTCTCCCAAATCTTTCATGGAGAAGTTTTTGGATAACCAAGCCTTTACCGATGACAACATTCCTACATCATTCCCAATGAGTAGAATGTCATCAACATAAAGTACCAAAAAGGTAACTGCGCTCCCACTAACCTTTTTGTATACACAAGTTTCATCTTCATTCTTAATGAAGTCATAAGATTTGATTGCTTCATCAAATCTTAAGTTCCAAGTTCAGGATGCCTGCTTTAATCCATAGATGGATCTTTGCAGCTTGCATACCTTGCTAGAATGCTCTTTGGAAGTGAATCCTTCAGGTTGTATCATACACCTCTTCTTGAAGGTTCCCGTTAAGGAATGCTGTTTTCACATCCATTTGCCATATTTCATAATCATAGAATGCAGCGATTACAAGAAGTATTCTGATTGACTTAATCATGGCAACTGGAGAAAAGGTTTCGTCATAGTCAACACCTTGCCTTTGACGATATCCTTTTGCTACAAGCCTTGCCTTGTATGTGTCAATCTGTCCATCTGCCCCGATCTTTCTTTTAAAGATCCATTTACTGCCAATGGGTACTATACCTTCTGGCAGATCAACCAAGTTCCAAACTTGGTTGGCATACATGGACTGAATTTCAGAATCCATTGCTTCTTGCCATTTTTCTGATTCTTGACTATTTATGGCTTCAAGGTAGGTTTGAAGATCATCATCCTCATTTAAGTGCACTTTTGGCTTGCCATCATCGATATGTCCAACATATCTTTCAGGCTGCTTAGGCACTCTACTTGATCTGCGAACCTTTTGTGTATCATATTGAACAAGTTCTTGAGTTAATGGTTCAGTAGATGAACTAGTGTTGATTTGTGGGTCTAGAATTTCTTCCAGTTCTATCTTGCTCCCACTGTCTTCTTTTGAAAGATATTCTTTCTCTAAGAAGACAGTTCTTTTTGCGACAAACACCCTTTGATCGCTGGGCTGAT
Source organism: Zantedeschia hybrid cultivar (assembly GCA_030544215.1). NCBI lineage: Eukaryota > Viridiplantae > Streptophyta > Magnoliopsida > Alismatales > Araceae > Zantedeschia > Zantedeschia hybrid cultivar. The sequence goes on along the minus strand of JARZZO010000011.1, from coordinate 38,289,951 downwards.
AGAAGTAATATCCAAAAGTCTCTTTTGGATATCCCACAAATCTACATTTCTCTGTCCTGGAGTCCAGTTTGTCTGGATCATGTCTTTTGACATGTGCAGGACAACCCCAGACTCTAACATGCTTAAAGTCTGGTTGCTTTCCTTTCCATATCTCATACGCAGTGGAAGGTACTGACTTACTGGGAACTTTGTTCAACAGATATGCAGCAGTCAACAGTGCATATCCCCATAAAGAGATTGGAAGTTTGGCATAACTCATCATGGATCGTACCATATCTAATAGAGTACGATTTCTCCTTTCCGATACACCATTTAACTGAGGTGTATAGGGAGGAGTCCACTGAGATAAAATACCATTATCCTTAAGATATTCTGTGAATTCTGTACTTAAGTATTCACCCCCTCGATCTGATCGAAGAGTTTTAATACACTTTCCAGTCTGGTTCTCAACTTCGTTTTTAAACTCTTTAAATTTCTCAAAGACTTCTGACTTATATTTCATTAAATATATGTAGTCATATCTTGAGAAATCATCTGTAAATGAAACAAAGTATGAGTAACCACCCATAGCATGAGTGGACATTGGACCACATACATCACAATGTATTAGTTCCAATAAGTCCTTAGCTCTTTCTCCATGTCCTGAGAATGGAGCTTTGGTCATCTTTCCATGAGAGAAGCTTCACAGGTTGCAAATGATTAATAATCAAATGGATCAAGATATCCATTCTTTTGCAACCTTATGATCCTGTTCTCATTTATATGACCTAGTCTACAATGCCATAGGTACGATTTATTCACATCATTATCTAAGCGTTCAAGAGAATTATTTACCAGACAAACATCATATGAAATATCAAGTAAATATAATCCATTTAATAAATATCCGGAAGCAAACAATTTGTCTCCTTGATAAATTGAACAACCTTTATTCTCTAGTTTCATAGAATATCCTTGTCTATCTAAACATGAAATAGATATGATATTCCTAATAATGGTTGGAACATAATAACAATTTATCAGTTCCAAAGAGTCTCCTGACGGCATCTGAAGTCTTGCTGTCCCCACAACTAACGCAACAACTTTTGCTTCATTCCCGAGCCTCAGATCCACGTCTCCGCGGTTCAATCTTCTTTTACTTGTTAACACCTGCAAGTTATTGCAGATATGAGAAACACATCCAGTATCTAATACCCAGGATGTTGATTCTCTATAAGACAAGTTAAAATCGATCATGAGAATACCTGAAGCTTCACCAAGCTTCTCCTTTGCTTTTTCTGCAAGATAAATCTTGCAGTTTCTCTTCCAATGACCTTCTTTATGGCAGTGGAAACACTGACCTTTATCATTGACTTTAACTTTGTCCTTTTGTGCCGCCGGTTTGCTTTTCACTAGCTTCTTAGGCTTACCTTTCTTAAAGGTCTGTCCAGCTTTTCTTTTCTTGTTGGTCTTACCAACAAGCATTACATTTGGCTTATCTTTCTGGATAGTGCCTTCTGCTGTCTTCAACATGTTGAGCAGCTCAGCCAGTGAAACTTCAATTTTGTTCATATTGAAGTTGATAATGAATTGTGAAAATGAATCTGGAAGTGACTGTAGGATTAAGTCGATGCTTAGGTCATTGTTCATAACAAAGCCAATCACAGCAAGCCTCTCAATCCACTCTATCATCTTGAGCACGTGAGTTTGCACAGATGTGCCCTCGCTCATTCTGGTCCTGAACAATTTCTTAGATATCTCATATCTTTCTGTTCTGGATTGTTCACCAAACAACTCTTTTAGGTGATTCAGAATGGTCTTAGGTTCCATGTTATCATACTGTCGCTGCAGTTCATTGTTCATTGAACCGAGTATATAACACTGGACCTTGACAGAATCCTCCTTCCAATTTTCATACATCATTAATTCATCTTCGTTAGCATTATCACCGGGTTGCACTGGATCTGGTTGATCCAGGACATAGGCTAGTTTTTCACACCTGAGGACAATCTTCAGGTTGCGTAACCAGTCAATGTAATTTGGTCCCGTGAGTTTGTTTGCATCAAGTATGCAACGGAGGGGGTTAGGTGAGGACATAGCGACCTACATGGAAATATATAAAATGAGCAGATAGTTCTTAAAATCAGATTTAGGACTTTTAATCTAGATTTATGCTCCCATTATTTTTCGGCGATCTGTATGACCCTCTAAGATACAGAACGGGAGATTCCGGTGATCTCCTAGTGGGGATCAGAATCCTTCGAGCAACATGCATGTGACCTTGTGGTAGCACAACAAATCACATCAAGTCCCTTAGGTAGTCAACTCTTGACAGTTGCAACGTTTTGCAATATCCGATCGATTTAACCCCTGAATCAGAATGACCTTGTGGTAGCACAACAAATCAATTTGATTCAGTTAAGTTTATCCATCATTACTTAGATGACATGAATTCATAGTGCAATCCTTGTGGTAGCACAACAAAACTACACTATTTGTCCATTCATTTTAATGACATCACATGTCGTAGACCTAGTTTAATTTCTAAATCAAATGGACCTTGTGGTAGCACAACAAATCCGTTTGAGATAGGAATTATCCTAAGATCTATAATGATGGTGGGTTACGTGGATTATTTTGAATATCTCACGTTTACAACTTATGTTTTTAAAAGAGGGTTTTTTATTTTGATTTATAAAAATCGTGCTATCAATAGTATTTCAATTTGAAGTATCAATATACTTAATAGAAATATATATATGATAGCATAGTCCGCAAACATCACATATATGCAGAAAAATTAAATGGGGATGATCATGGACTGCTAAAGCTACTATGGAATCATCAGAGCCAAACGATGATCCATAATAGGATCCTAATGTGAAAACAACAACACTGGTTCCATTTGATGCGAGTCCTTCCTCCAGAGGTGTCTTCAGAAGATCCCGTCCTCTTAGCTTAATCCAATACATTTAAATATGAAATTCAGGACTCGCAGGTCCACAAATGTACATTTAAACAATTAGAAACCTTGATCTTATCAAGGAGAGTACAATCTTATAAGAAGGTAGAAAGTACACTTGGATTAAGAGAGAGGAGGACACGCAGGTCCTATTTAAAATACCAAATGAAATAAGCATCGCATCCATTCACACCATTCATCACATGAAAATACTAAGTCCATGATCATCCCACCATAAAACACATCACATGCATCACAATCATCACATAATTGCAGTTTGGTATTAAATTTTATAAATATAAAATTATAATACCAATTAGTTTTCGAAATAACATTTATTTCAGCATAATCAATAATATTCAAAACATTATTGACAAATTAACTAACTAAACCATTTAGTTAATCTAAAATGATTCAAACAATTTGAATAGAAAAAGTAATCAAGTTATGCATGAAATCAGTTTAAAACAATTTTAAACTAATTAATTTAACAGGGCAATTAATTATCTAAAACAATTTTAAATAATTAACTAACACCCTATTAATAACAAAGCCCTTTAAGTAAATAACAGTTATTAAACACTTTAATAAGCTGTTAATAATCATAAAAATAATTAATAACATTTATTAATTATTCCTATAATTATTCTGTTTTAAAACAATTTTAAAAACAGGCTTAAATGGGCTAATATAGGGTTTAAAGGAGGTTAAACAGGTATTTAAAAACAATTTTTAAAAATAAGAAAATGGGCCCAGCCCATTAGGGCCCAAACGGCCCGGGCCCAGGGCCCTGGCTCGGCCAGGGTCGAGCCCTGGCTCGGCCAGGGGGTTTGGCCCAGCCAGACCCGAGCCCTGGCTCGGCCAGGGTCGAACCCTGGCTCAGCCAGGGTCGCACCCTGGCTCGGCCAGGGCGCCGCCCGGCCCCCGCCCGGTCCGACCGGGTCGGGACTGGGCGGTTCACCCGATCAGCCTCCATTCGACCGGTTCCTGCCCAAAACCTGCAACCCTAACTTTTGTGCAGGCCGGCGGCAGATGAGGCGATGGTAGCGCCGCCAGGCACCGGCGACGGCGCCGCCAGGCACCGCCGGCGACGCCCCCACCTCCGGCGGTCAGCCCGGCACCGGTGGGGCAGCTGGCGGTGGCCAAATGGCCCTTGAATCGAGCCCTAAACTCCCCTAAAAAACTGATTTTGCAGGGTTTATAAACCGAGTTTGGGCTCGATTTTCAAGACCTCCAAGGGCACTTCGGTGCCGATCTTCATGCCCAATGCGAAGTGGTGACTATCACCAAGAGATCTAGAGATTCGGCCGGCCATCCCAACACTTGAGATGCACGTACGAAGTCGCCAAAGTACCCCGGTTCATCATCACATGAAGAACTCCGAAAAACCCAAATAAAATCCGAAAAATTACAGAAAAATAATCAAATTGATTGTGATCATCATATAAACACTAATCTGTCATTTTTAATCGGATTAAACACAAGTACACGTACAATACGGGTTCTTCACGCATAACGAGAAAAATACGCAAAACGGTGCCATTTTACGACCGAACCAGCGAACCTGGCTCTGATACCACTGTAAGGAATCGCCATGAACGCAGCGGAAATAAAAAATGATTCCATTGTATCGGTTGCTGGGGTCGTAAAACGGACATTAAAATCTAAGCGGGAAGAACAGTTCTTCACCTTTGCGGGGTTTCGAATCTCCCTTGGATGATGCCGACTCGGTAATCGCACACGCGCACGATCTCTAGAGGTATCCACACGAGTTCCCGCAGCAGACGCAATTTCCTCCTCGACTTGAGTGCTCCGACCAGATCTCAAATCCACCATGCGCGGAGAGAGACAGATCCACTCCTAGAAAGAGAGAAGGAGAGAGAGAGAGAGGAGATAGAGAATCTGGGGTAAAATTTCGTCCAACTAACTTTTTACCACTCCCCCTTGGCCCTCCTTATATAGAAATAAGGATGAGCACAAGAGTTAATCCTCATGATTATCAAAGAGTTTGGCCTTGGATAATTCTCCATTAAATCTTCATGTTTATCTTGCAGCTTTTCACAAAAACCCAGATAAGCATGAAATTTAACATCTCTCACCGTCTGATGAGAACTCTTATGTGTGTGACCCTCTAGGCCCATATATCAGTCCGGTTGCAGGCCCATTAAACTTAGAACTGTTTCTTGAGTTTAATATTTATTAATTAACATTTAAACATCATATGTTAAATGATTCATTTAATAAACAAGTAAATTATCATCTGATGATTAATTCACTTGGCCTTCTGATCATGAACAACACTAAACACTACCTCATGATCCCAGAAGATATAAGGGATACTGTTCCCTTTAATTGAACCTTTCCGTCTGCAGATGCCGCACAGATATAATCCTTCACTCATGCAATGTCCCGATAACGCAAGGGTATGGTTTTATAGTCAAACCCTCTATCGCATTATCCAGATGGATTCTAGTACACAGTTAATATCTAGAAAGACATCTCTTTCATTTGACCCTGGCCAGGGATTTCTGTGTACACATCCATAGGACATTCTCTCTCCAGTCTTATACCAAGAGTGAGTGATCCCTTGTTGTTCACTCAATTACCTTCGCAAGCTTTCCACTGTATCTGAAAGACCGATTATGGTGGACTTAATGGTTAAAGTCCACGAGTCAGAGAATCAAGATACAATGGTCCACAAACAAGGTATCATTGGTGACTCAGGTCAAAGGACCAACTGTGCTATTGCAGGGATTGAATTCCCTGGTTGACTAATAGGTATAATTACCATCCAGGAATTCTTATTTGGGTATGTTCAGTGAACTCATTCTCTAATGAGCACCCACTTGTTTGTCTTAGTGTCATCACACGAGTGAATGTGAGATCATTCACCCTCATCACATGAGCAGACATAACTTGTGTCGATCTTATCGGATATTTAATGTCTAACTCAAATATCCTATGATCGAGAACTATTTAAGACAATTGCCTTACGATATTGATCTCACTATCATGATCTCATCATGATTCAATTGCTTTCCGATCTTGGTCGGTCCTGATGAGTTAATCTTATATCAAGGTCATCGCTGCCACCTTCAGATTAGAATTCCAAGACAAATACCGCTTCATGCATTACATGATATGTTGATCATGCAAAGGCACACTGGGTATTCGAGGGAAGCGAAGGCGACGGAACGACTACGACATGCATGGCGCCGCCATTCCAGATTCACTAAGGCCCAAATTGATATAGCAGAAGCTCCTGAGGACGTGGAAGAATATGTCAAATATTTAGAAAATGTCCGTTTTGCTGTTTTCGCTTTTTTCATGGGCTGCAAAGCCTTAGAATGATATAATCATTATTGATTTACTTGAGTAAATGAATGATTTGAAATATGTTCCCAAGAAATACGGATTTATTAAAGCCAGTGAGCGGACGGCCACAACGAAGGCCGTTAAATAGATTGGACGACCAAGAGCCAAGTCGTCGAACGGCTCGGACGGCCCGTTGCCCGGCACGAGCAGCCACTTGCCCAGCTGTCGGTAGGTGCAGGCGGCCACGTGCCCGGCCGTCAGCCAGCGCGGGCGGCCACGCGCCCGACCGTCGGCCGGAGCGGGCCACGGCCCCCTTTCTACATAAACTCTCCTCTCTCTCTCTCTCTCTCTCTCTCTTTCTTTCTATTTTTAAACCCACTCCTCCACTTTCCTTCTTCATTCTTTTCTCCTCATTCTTCCACTTCCCCCCCTCTCTTCCATGGCCCGTGTGTGTTTGCGTCGGTTCTTAGGGAGAAGCCGCGAGAACGATGAAGAAGAAGAAGAGGCGGCGGCGAACGGAGGCGGCAATCGTGGTGGCGAGGAGATTGGAGGGAGCGGATGCGGCGATGGAGGAAGTGAGAGAGAGGATGAAAGTGTAGGGGAAGAAGAGGAATAAGATGATGAGGAAGGCGAAGATGAAGGCAAGGAAGAAGGAGAAGAAGATGTGGAGGAAGGAGATGGAGGCGATGAAGAGGCGCCTCCAAGGAAAAAGGTAAGAATTTTTTTTATTTTCTTTGGTTTCAAGGGGAAGGAGGAGCGGATGGCCGGCGATGCAGCCGCCCGCCTCAACGGATGGCCGCGCCGCGGCCGCTCGCTAAGGCGAGCTGGCGCCGAACCAATTTTTTGGAGTTCTCAGAGAAAATGACTTCTTATTTGTTTTGCTAGATGTGTAGGGTCCGTAGAGGGTTCGAGGCAGAGTCTCTTAGGATTTTGTGTGGGCTTGGTACCATGCATTGCCGGATCGGCTCTGATTCCAGGTGGATGAGTTTGGGTTTGGGCCACTCTTCCGAATTCGGTCATTTATGGTGGATGCACCATTTTTAGTGGCTCTGCGGGAGCGGTGGGATGACTGTTGCCGAGCTTTCATCATGCCGTGGGGCACATGCTACCCACACTAGAGGATGTGGCATACTTGACGGGCTTGCTGGTGATTGGCGACCCAGTGGTGGGTCCCGAACTCAGGGATTATCGGTAGCTCGCAGACTAACTTCTAGGCCAGGGATTCTACAGGGTGCAAGGATTACTAGCACATATCCCGCTAGGCCATTTTGCATGATCAGTGGGACTGAGCCGGGTGCGACGGATGTCGAGCGAGACACTCTGGGCGTTCTCCGAGAGGGTGGAGATGCTTCTGGACCTAGATGGCCACTCAAATGAACAGAACCTGTGGATTTTCCTCCTCTTCTTCTTTGGGAGACTACTATTCACGATAGCCGCGGACATGGTCAATTTGAAGTATCTGCTGCTGTTGGAGGACCTCCAAGTAGTGAAGAAAATGGCATGGGGAGCGGCAATGCTTGGCCATCTTTTCTCTCACCTAGTGGATTTTCGCCGTGGATCAGGAATCTAGGCAGGTTTACTCCTTTCCTCCAGGTAACTTTTCTTGATCCTTGATCCCCTCTGTTCATATGATTTATTATTGACTGTATTCTCTTCTTCAGATCTGGGGCTACACTCGCTTCCCCATTGGCTGCAGGACGATCTCTGCGGATTGTAAGGTGTGGAGCCCTTTCATGGCGCGATGGGAGGTGATCAGAGACCGTCGTCCCGTCTTATACTGCGTGGAGGACATTCGTGCCTAGCTCGACTCTTTTCCTCCTCACATGGTGAGTGAATCATGTTAATGCCATTATCTCATTTGGTCACGACTAACTTTGTGCAAAATCAGGTTGTATGGATTCCTTATAAGGATGTCAGCAGTCAACCATGGGTAACGCAAGGTTTTTCCCAGTTCAAGCGAGAGGTGCCACTATTGTGTATGAACATTTGTGATGGCCTTTTCATCCAAGTGGCCTACCGTACCTAGGGATGGTACCAGCCCTTGCTAGTGTTGCTAGATTATCCTGACATGAACTGCAGTCGTTGCCGTTCGTCTGCAATCAGTTAGGATTGGCGAGTGATCTGCCGGGCAGAGATTGAGGTATGGCATTGCACAGGAGATGCCCTGACGGAGAACAAGGCTTTACAGGACAGTCGAGCGTACTTCGAGGATTATGTAAGACGATACGGAGATCACTTATACCATGACATTCGATGGGTAACTCTCCGTGACCCTTCCATTCAACCTACTGTGAGTGCTTAAATTGTGATGTGTGAAATCATGAATTTCATGTTGATTGTATGACAATGAAACCTATTAAAAAACTAAGTGTGATTGCCAGAAAGCTTTTGACTAAAAAGCTTCAAAAGGTAAAAGGATGATCGCTCACCTGTTTTGAAATTGGGAGATTGTTGAATTCTTGATTTCTTCTCTTCAGCCGGCTGAAAAAAAAGAGCCCTTCTAGTGCTTCTGTTCTTGCTTTGATTTGATGAATTTGAGGATCTTCCTTTATGCTCTAGTTCTTCTTTAGATGATGATCCCTACTTGATCTTCTTGATTATGATGATTGTACCTTGCAAAAAAATAAAGAAAACTAATAAGAACTAATAGAGTGTAGAATCTATTCTAATCAGAATTTTAATCATGCAACTAAACAGAATCATTCACTTGTTTTGTGGCCTTTTAAAACCCCTTTAGCATGTGGGTTGGAGATTATGAATGTTGTGAGTGTGTGAATAGTATGAAGTGATGATTACTAAATGAATTTATGATACTAATGATGATGAAAACAAGGGAAAGAAAGAATGAGGTTGAATGGCCCTTGAAAGTCTTGGTCTTGAATGGACTGAAAGAATGAAAAAAGGATGAAGAGGATGAAGCTTGCTCTCATTTGAATGCTCCTGGAATTCTTCATGTAGTGCTTCAATCCCGATTCTTTAACCTTTTTCCACTAACTCTTTAATGATCTAGGGCTTGGGTATTTATAGATTCTCACGCGCATCTGCGGCCACTTATAGATCAACATAAAATAATTTGGAGCCAATCTAACCGAGAAATAGATAAACACAAGCTAATTCATCATTATCTGTAATTACCTAAAACGCGTCGCCCATTGGAGACGGCTTTTAGTTTAATTAAGATAAAGATAAATTCGGGAAAAAAAAACCATTATCATTAGGGAAACCTAAATAGCATCGTGTAGCACAGATGCCTTTCAATTAATTAACAAATTAATTAAAATCAAAATAGGAATAAAACCCTAACAGGCGTCTGCAAAGTCCGACATTTTTTAGGATAATTTTCATATTCGATAAAAATCTGAATTAAAATGAATTTCATTAACAAACTTAAATGGCGTAAGGATACGCCGACGTCATTTAGACAATTAATCCAATAAAAAATTAAAAAAATAATCCATGATTAAATATCAGATCACTTTAGAGCATTACTATATGATATGAAATTTACTCAAAATAATGTCAAAATTAGCGTGTCTGCACCTACTACTCTTTTGCTGATAGATTCTTGATTTCAATAGATGCCGGAGACTGAGGTAGTGCAGATATTGAGGAACCAAAAGGCCGGCTTGATTCTTCAGCTTAGTGATATGCATAGGCATATCCAAGAGTTGTTGAGTGTCCTTCAATTTTTCATTTGTATCCTGTAGGATGTTTGGTGGAATGCTCTCTTTACCTAGCGTTTGCGATGCAGAGGGAAATGATAGCCAACCAGGGACGGCGAGGGGACCCTGGTGCAGGATCATCATCTCAAGGGCTAGCAGCCCTAGCAGATTGGGAGGCGCGGTTGCGCGATGCCTTTCACCGTGCAGAGACCCGGCTATGGACGCTTGAAGTGTTCCCGCTCTCCTTCCGTGGGGGGGAGGCCTTCGTCCGTTACGCAACTTGGGCAATAATGGGCTTAGGAATTGAAGTACGTGTCGCCAGGAGCATTACCTTGGGGTCCCTATGCTCCACAGGATGGGTGGATTGATTGCGTCTTGTTGGAGTGGGGGTTGTGGATTCCTCTACTCTGGCTCCGGCCGGCCGAAGGGGGAGAGCTCGATTATCCGCACGCAGAATGTGGTAAGAGCTCCTAAGAGAAAAAGACAAAACAAAGTAAAAAAAATCCGATTAGAACTGTGATGTGTAAAATCTATCCATGCAAACAAATAAACAAGTTAAAATTGAAAGGGGATGCACCGGATGGGTGTTTGGAGAGGGAAGGTGACTATATGTTATGGCCACCCACCTCCCATTTTTTTGTTTGAAACCTCTAGGGGTGAAGGGTGCTAAGTCATTCTAACATGTATGCATGCAAATAGGGTGCTCGTGTGTGACAATAGTGAAAAGTGGATGTGTTGTAGTAAAAAGAAAAGAAGAAAATAGAAAAGAAAAGATTATGGAGTGAATGAATGAAAAGTAATGTAAAAGAGTAAAAGAGGAGAAGGTTAAGGAGACAAGCCCATTTGGAATGCGGAGGACTCCTCCTTGTTCCCTCGCCAACCTCCCGCCTCTGTGCGCTAGAATCTCTGCCAACCCAAAGCCTTCCAACGCAAGCCTCTTCAACCTCCCAAAAATCCTTATCTCCCAGCTCTTCCAACCCCCTTTCCCGAGAGGACCTAGGGTTTAAATAGGGGAGAAGAAAATAGGGGAAATCCATGGTCTAAATCCCCGTTAATCATCAAGGAGCCAATAGGAAATGGTCAAGGGTTGGAGGTTATGCATGCAGCAGTCGCCGGAGTGGGGAGTGGTCAGAGTAGTGGGAGGTGAGGGTCACGAGTGGAGGAGATCGTGGGACGACGAAGTCAAGCTGAAAGTGAGATGGTGGACGGCCAATCATCTTGCCTTCCTCTTTCGTAGAAGGCCACCAAGTTGGCCTTCCGTGAAAAGGTGGAAAGCGGAACAGCTGGCCTTCAGGGAAGGTGGAAGGCCACCAAGTTGGCCTTCCACGAAAAGGTGGAAGGCGGAGTAGCTGGCCTTTGAGGAAGGTGGAAGGCCACCAAGTTGGCCTTCCATGAAAAGGTGAAAAATGGTGGAAGGCAACATAGTTGGCTTTCGGGGAAGGTGGAAGGCCACCAAGTTGGCCTTCCGCGAAAAGGTGGAAGGCGGCGCAGCTAGCCTTCGGAGAAGGTAGAAGGCCACCAAATTGACCTTTCGCGAAAAGATAAAAGGGACGAGTGTTGGTTAATGGGCTTAGCTACTAATGGGCTGAATTAAGTGGGGAAATCTGATGGGCTAAATGAGATGGCTAAGGTGATGGGTTTGATGGTGACGGGCTAATAGTGACGGGGGTTTATGACCAAAAGGGGTCCAAAATCGGTGTCTACAAATACCCCTCCGAGACACCTATTTTGCAGTGGAGTGGAGCGGAATGATAAATAGGTGTTCCAGAAATCAAACCTGATTTTAGACAACCCAAAGAAGGGATGACCTATATCCAAGGATGATATGCGAATGTGGTAAATGCATGAGAGTTAGGTATTTGGATTGCAAGGGTGATTAAGAAGGGGAACAAAGTCTAAACTGGAGAATCACAATCCGTGGGACCCTCGGGTGCTAGAACCGCAAGGCCTTGGCGCACTAGGATGCAACGATATGGACCAAGGGGATCTCAAGCATGAAAGATGGAGGGCTGTGACTTGAAAAGGTCTCGACACAACGGGCGCACGGTGGCCTGGCACATCACATAAATCGCCAAGTGAGGGAATCTCAAGCACACGAATTGGAAAATGATAAAATCTTGCAATTCAAAAGGCTCACGAACAAACAATTGCCAGACTCACAAATCAACAATAGGTTAAGCAGAGTGATAAATCATGGTCATTGCCCCTAGGGCGAGGATGGATGTTCTGGTGAATGATGCTTATGCAATGCACGCTGGTTTAAAAATTGGAAAACAAATTCCTAATCTAAATGCAAACAGGAGGGATTTATTAGCCAATCAAATAACTTGGGGAATATATACTCCTCATTATTTTGTTTAAAGAGGAACTCAGAGTCTATACGTCCAAAGTTATTAGCCTCCTATGTCTTCAATCTTACTTGCTTCGGATTCTCTGTAGCTGCAAGAACGCACATCAGCAAATGTAAATAATCAATGATCCACAACATTTTAATGACGTACTGCAAGGAAACGAGGGACAAAGGTCCCTGTCGAGTTGAAGCCAGTACGGAAGATATGGCCATTCTCAAAGTAGAATGCCAATCCGGTTGCCTTTTGGCTTCGACTTGACAGCAAAACTGTCCACCTTTTGGACATAGAATCTTTTTCCTATATACACAACACTGAGGGAAAAATAGTTAGTAGTATCTGTTTTTGGCCCCTTCTCTAAAAAATAGCAACTACCTTTTCCCTAGCCTTTGTATAGGGTCAAGGGGCCGTGTCCTACTAACCAGAAAAAATTAATGATGCGATAAAACATGCAAATGCTGAGGGATATTAACAAATGAGGTGTGTAGTGTTGATGTTTTTATTAATGGAAAATATGTTTTTGATTCCGACGACCTGGTGACTGCCCATTCTTTGCCTGGTTGAATGATGAAAGAGAATGCACACTCAACTTCCTAGGTATCCTAAGCATACATCTAGGTTGATTTGGGCCTCTAGACTCCTCAAACTGACCTTGATCGGCTAAGACTCACACTGATGACAATACCATCATGCCCTGCTTAGACTCCCAACTGCTTCCGACCACAAAGTTCGCCCAAAGAGTTTTCGAGGTAAATTATTTGCCCGATCTGGGTCTCTTTCCTCACAACCTAGAAGATATAAAGTGGAACACCTTGGAACCCTAATGGTCAACCGCGCAATGCTGACCCGGAATCAGATGCCGTCGCACCTATATATGACGCGCTTGCATTGACCTAAGTCTGAAGTCTTGAGGGTGCTCATCAAGATTATGGTTAAGAGATTGCTTCACCAGAGACATGGACATTACTCTTTACCCATTTTGAATCTCTGTGATCATGTGAGCATGTGATGATTTTTGAAAACGAACCATTTTAAAATGTTGTTCAATCTTTAGCTAGCTATCTCATTTTAAACCTTGGGGGAGAAAAAGTGAAGAAATTTAGAGACAAACCTCACAGGAGAATTGACAAAACCGTTAAAAGATAGAGGTATGACAAAACAGATCCTTTTTTGACCTCCTAGATGCCCCTATTTTTTTTATTTTTCAGGCCTTTGATGGATTTTATGGCTAGGCACGGTCACGACCATGCTTTTTTGTACAATTGCTTGAACCCTTTTGATTTTTCTTGACATTTTTAGGGTTATTTGCTTTTTATTTCTTATTCTGCCTACAGGGACACTGCCCTCTTCACGTGCTCTGGTCCTTTACATTTCATATTGGGGCGATTTGAGGAGTTACATCTTTCAGGTTGTTGGGAACCGCAGTTTGCTGAGCTCGACCGTTTAAGGGCGTCGAATGTCCTGATCAGTCGAGAGACGAAGAGCAAAGGTTGCAATTGACAGTGTACTAAAGACATTGAACTCATTTTAAGAGGGGTCACTTTGAAAAACGTACAAATGTGTGCATCTTGTAATGACTATAGAGATCTGTATGAAAGTAAAGCAGACACATCCAAGGTTTTGGTGGACCAAAGTCTTAACCAAACATTAATGATAACCCAATCTATCATGCAACTAGACCTAGACAGGGGATTACATGGCAGTCACCAGACGGTTGGATTTTGTGTTTTTTTAATTTTTTGTGATTTCAATAAAGTATGTACATATTTACAAATATTTTTGATGCTTTTTTGGATATTCAATTTTTTTGGATGTTGAAATTTTTTATTTTCTTTGTATTTTTATGGGTAGAATTTCTTTAGATCGACCCCTATCCAAAAGTATTCTTCAACTTTTTTTTTTTTACAAATATTTACACTTATTTGCTAATTCTTGAACTAAAAATGAAGGAACTTACTTACCTCTACAACTCTTAGATAAAGAGGAAGCTATCCAATCCCTAAGCGATTATGCATAAGACATTGAGAGCGAGTCAGATTTGTTACAAGGGTGGGTCTTTGAGACAAAGACCTGATGATGGCAGAATTACCCTAGTATGTTGGCTCCTCATTGGTGGTTTCACATCCTTCGGTATGGGAGTGGGACCTTTTCTTTCTTTTTTTGTGGTTGTAGGCTTCAAGGATGAAACACTCAGAGAAATGTGCTACGACCGATGATGGAAGCCTAAGAAGGGAAGATGGGTAAAATAGGAAGGGAACTAATGCGGCAGGTGTCAGTTCATCCTCTACTAAGAAGGCTCCTCGTTGGGTGATTGGTTCATAGAACAACAGTCATGTACCGAAATCTTCCTTATCTTCTCTTCGAACTTCATTGCTTGTTTCTTTCAACTCATCCTTAAGATGATGTATCTTGAGTATTTCTTGATCTTCCTTCACGAAGTGATCCAAGAGAGTCCATTTTCTTGATCCCTCAGTTGGTTTGGTTGGTAGGTAATCCAATCCGAATTCCCCAATAGCCAGATTTTCAGAGATAGGCTCCCCTATCCCTTGTTCTTCCATGCCTAACCCGGATCCTGAGTTGTATCCCATTTTACTCATAAGCTGCCAACCTATGTTGGGCTTGAGGTGAGAACTCACTGATGAAGGAATGTGCTCTTTCCCTCTTCCATAAGTGATCATGGATGGAATTTGTTCAGTCGAGACTGAGTCCAAAGACTCGACATAGGGTGTAACGACCCGCCACCCTATAATCGGAGATCTGATTACTAAATGGGTACCAAATCGTTAATTTGGAAACAAACCATCATCTTGGTAAGTCTGGGAAATAAATAATAAACTAAGCTAAGCATTCACATCGCATTGAATTAAAAAGGAAGTGCAAGAACTAAAAATTATTACAATGCGACTCGACTCAGCAAATAATTACATACTCCAACTGAAAGGAAATAATTAAGCATATAGGCCAGAAAATAACATAACAACTACATCGGGGCATACCCCGGAACAACGGCTGCTGGCGCTTGACCCAAAACAACACTCTCCTCGCTACGCTTGCCTGGAACCCTCACCTAAAAATCGCAAGGGTGAGTCTCATCGAAAAGACTCAGTAGGGATCCTTTGATCCCCATCGCCCACTCACGCACCCATAAGTGTAGCAACATAATTATAGATAATTTAAGCAAGTAAAGCAGTAAACACAATTCCTAAATTTCGATATAAAACACATGTAATCGAAATATAACATGCACAATTCTGAAATCATTTTACCACAGAACCCACAACCAGCGTCTCGGCAAACCAAGCCAACCACAAGGCCGAACGCAGGGAAACACCGACCCGCTGAGACCAAACAGTAACCCCTCGGATATCACTCTAGCTACTCCAGCCCAACTGGCTCTAGGTGGTTTCTGCTTCCCCCAGCACGAGTGACACTCCGAATGTACCACTCCCACACCGGTACTAGCTATACCCCGGCGTACACCAGGTGACCCTCTCTCTAGGCGTCACCCTGCCACTCCCACACCGGCGTCGTGTAACTCCCACATCGACACAGGGTGCCTAAGCGCTAACAACTGTCACTCTAGGCCCACGATCGCACAAAACACAACACAGTGCGATCCGATCACATAGAACCCATTGTCATCGAGTACATTTCTAAGCATGCAATTAACTAAACTATCTAACAATGTAAATATGTGTTAATTGCGGAGATTAATGGAATTCTGGCTTGAATCGTGTCGCCCAAGGCCGACGTCATTCAAGCTTCCTAAATTGGTTTATATAAAAACTGGCCCCGGAAAATGGCCTAAAACGCGTCGTCATATGTAGCTGCCTTTTGAAAGGCGTTACTTTCCCTAGTCGCCTGATAGCGACAGAAACAGAGGCAGTCTTCGGAGTGATTTCACTTAAAACGCGTCGTGTATCCAAGTCGCCGTTCAAAAGGCGTCGTTGTCTCTTGACGCTCATCAGTCCAGAAACAGAGTTTGTCATTTGGGCTAAATCACGTCGCGGGTGGAAGCCGGCTTTCTAAAAGGCATCTCTGTCCTCTGACGCCATTTAACCCTCACATACAGGTTCTTCCTCCGCCATCTCCCAATCCACGGGGTGGGATTTCCTCCCCCAAATCATGTAAAACACTAAAAAAAGTGGAGAAGGAGGATAAGAACCTAAATACCCATTAAAACTCCCAATTTCTCATTTCATGCAATTACTGTTTTCACACCAAAAACCCCCTAAACATGCTTCAAAGCGGAAAAAAACATGATTTTTAAACACAATACAACGGGGATCGTCACCCTACCGGTTACTCGAACTCCTCCTAACTCCAAGCCGCCAACCCGCCTCGCCACACGTCGCCGCCGGTACCGCCGTGCACGCCGTTACTCCACCGGGACGTCGGCCGCCGTCCGGAGAGAAGTGCGCCGCGGAGGAAGTGGTGGTGGTAGTGGAGGAAGTTGATAGATTAATGGAGTGGAGGGAGAGGAGGAATGGGGAGAGGAAAGGAAGGAGAGGGGGAAAGGGTTCGCTGGAGAGTCGGAGGGAAGAGAGGAGGGAGAAGAGAAAGGAGAGAATGAGGGAAAAGAGGGAGGACTCGCAGGGTCAAACAGAAGCTGGGTAAAACGCATCGTGCAAATACGATGTCATTCAGACGACAAGACCGGGCTGTATACTGACAAACCAGAGTCGTACTCTAAATAGCGTCGTCCATCCAAGACGCCATTCAGACGATAAGATCGGGGCCGTACTCTCGCGGCCCAAGGCTAACCCACGCGGTGCCCACGTGGCACAACCTAAAACACGTCCACATTGTTGGACACCATTTGACTGATAACCGAATCCAAAACCTCAATCCTTACATAGGGGGTACTGTTGACTGTGACAATCTTCCTATTGGATGGGAATTTATAGCACTGATGATTAATGGAAGGCACTCCCAAGATTTGGTCCATCCAAGTAGGGCACTCATGCCATATCCCGACCTCTTCATATTCCCAGTATTGTCCTTTGCGATCAACATTCGCTTCCAAATTTTTGACACGGGTGTTCACCCTTTCTAGAGAGCTAGATGGATCTTGAGCTACCTGATAAGAGGGCAGAGGGGGTCTTTTACAATTCCTAATTCTCTTTTCGCTTTGAAGATTTCAATAGCCTTTTTCATGTCTCCCTAATTGATCTTGCCTTCCTCATTCGAATCATATACCCAATCCTTGAAAGTGTAGCAGTCATAAATCGTATGCCCCGGCACTGTATGATACAGATAGTATCTGGACATATCAACATTGCAGGGGATGGCCTCACACTGGGGTGGAAGCTGGATAGCATTGCAAGATAATAAGGCATGGAAAATGTCCAATAGAGATTCCGGCAAAGGTGGATATGAGGTACGTTTGGGCATAGGCCGACTATAGCTAGTTGAAGGGGGAACTGCTGAATATGATTTCTGATTGGATTGGTTGTCTAATCTGGACATAGGATTGGGTGACCTAAAAGGCTACCCCATGGCACTCACCTATTCATTGACAGTTATTCCCTCTATGAGTGGAGTTTGTGTGGACTTCTTATTCCTGTTTTGATTTTCAAAGAAGGATGGCAAAGTGGAACTCCAGATCTGAGATTAAACTACCCGAGCTCGATTATAAAGTTGTGCGAATGTGTGAGATTCGCTCAGCATGAGAATGACTCGAAGCTGCAGGGTAGCGTTATTGACTAGCATGGTGATAGCTTGAGATTCGAGGATTGCCACTTCCGCCCTACAGGCCATTGCCCTCCACTTGTTGGCAACATACGTGAAGTCCTCTTTGGGCTTCATCTTCTCCATCACAAGATCAAACAAGGTGGTAGACATGGTTGTCATATGACAAAACTGAGTGATGAATTTTCCAGAGACCATATCAAAATTGATTAGGTATGTGGCGGGCAAGGAAGAGAACCATCTTAAAGCCTCACCTTCTAAGGATTTCTAAAACAGGTGGACGAGAAGGACTCTGTCATAGAGCCATTGTTGGGAGTCCATGAGGGAACCTGACAGGTGGTGATGACGGTCAGAGGTGCCATCATATTTCCTGTACTTGGGGGCTTTGAATCTTGGTGGAAAGTAGGCTGGAGGGAGTTTGCAATCGCTCGAGAGAGAGTGAGATTGTTTCAAGGTAAGGTTCTCAGCCATAAGTTTACGCACATAGGTTTCAACCTCACTTTTGCAAATGAATTCCTCTTGTTTAGGAAGAGGTGTAGTTTGAGAGACTACAATAGGCATGACAGGTGGAGCAACTGGAATAGGAGTTGGCAGGTTGATGCGAGTCTGAGCTCTGTTGGAAGATCCTTGGAAGTGAGTTCTCCGAAGAGTGGTATCTTGAGTTTTGCCACAGGAGGCCAACTAGATGAGTTGATCAGGGGTGTATCGTGATAACACGACAATAAGTTCTGGGTCCTCACTTGGGTTTTGAAAGGTTTCGCTGGAGATTATAGGGTCACCTTCTAAAGAGAAAGATTCATCCAAGCATCTTCCCCTAAGTTCGTCTCTAGATGCTTGGAACATGCCCACAAATGTTTGTTGTGGGTCTTTCTCAATCTCAAACAAGGGGTTGTGTATAATGTTGTCACCAAATTCATCCATGTCATCATACACAGGATTGAAATACATGTGGTCCATTATGACATACAAATCTTGGCAAATTTTATGTCCCACGTTGATTTAATTGTGTATTATGGATGCATTGATTTTTAACAAATCAAGTTCAACCCCTTAGCGACCCCATTTTCTTTCAAGAAATTGTTTCACCAAAATTTGATTAGGCGTTTAGTATTAGGAATAGTCTCTCAATGACGCCTATGGGTAGGTGAATTTCAAGTAGCAAAACTTAATTTTCTCACTCAATCCCGAGATCCTATTGGATGGTTTAGGTACAACCTGCTCGGCGGCCAAGTGGGAATCCTTGGCTCGCGGAGACTTACGGAGGTTCCGAACAGAGTAAGACAAGTCACACCCGAGTGAGAATCCTATGGTGCAGTGTCAAACGCTGTGGGAGAGGTAACTAGTAGTGTGATGCCGGATCTTTCTTAAGACCCCCACAGAGAGCACCCTGAAATTAACCCAAAGTTCAATAGACAAGAGAGTAGTAAACACAACCAGAACAGCAAGATACACAAGTGAGAAAGCTAGCCAGAAGGTCGGCCGTCTAAAGATTGGACGGCTGGGTAGGTGGCCATCCGAGCTTCTGGGTGGCCAGGTGCTTGGCCCTCCAGTTGACTGGGCGGCCAGGTGCTTGGCTGTCTAGTTAACTGGGCGGCCAAGTGATTGGCCGTCCGAGCATTGGGCGGCCAAGTGGTTGGCCGTCTAGGTGTAGGGGCTCTTACCCTTTACTTTACCTTCATTGACGTACGTGCAGCGAGCAAATAAAGGTCCCACCGTCATCACCAGAGGGTTGTGGATGCCCAGAGTGTTCTTGCTCTCCTTCCGCGGGGGGGAGGCCTCCGTCCGTTACGTAATTGGGGCGATAATGGGCTTAGGAATTGAAGTACGTGATCGCCAGGAGCATTACCTTGGGGTCCCTGTGCTCCGCAGGATGGGTGGATTGATTGCGTCTTGTTGGAGCAGGGGTTGTGGATTCCTCTTCTCTGCCTCCGGCTGGCCGAAGGGGGGAGAGCTCGGTTGTCCGCACGTAGAATGTGGTAAGAGCCCCTAAGAGAAAAGACAAAACAAAGTAAAGAAAACCCGATTAGAACTGTGATGTGTAAAATCTATCCACGCAAACAAATAAACAAGTTAAAATTGAAAGGGAACGCACCGGATGGGTGTTTAGGGAGGGAAGGTGACCATATGTTATGGCCAGCCACCTCCTGTTTTTTTGTTTGAAACCTCTGGGAGTGAAGGGTGCTAAGTCATTCTAACATGTATGCATGCAAATGGGGTGCTCGTGTGTGACAATAGTGAAAAGTGGATGTGTTGTGGTAAAAAGGAAAGAATAAAGAAGAAAAGAAAAGATTACGGAGTGAATAAATGACAAGTAATGTAAAAGAGTAAAAGAGGAGAACGTTAAGGAGACAAGCCCATTTGGAATGCGGAGTACTCCTCCTTGTTCCCTCGTCAACCTCCCGCCTCTGTGCACTAGAACCTCTGCCAACCCAAAGCCTTACAACGCAAGCCTCTTCAACCTCCCAAAAATCCTTAACTCTCAGCTCTTCCAACCCCCTTTCCCGAGAGGACCTAGGAGGTTTAAATAGGGGAGAAGAAAATAGGAGAAATCCATTGTCGAAATCCCCATTAATCATTAAGGAGACAATAGGAAATGGTTAAGGGTTGGAGGTCATGCATGCAGCAGTCGCCGGAGTGGGGAGTGGTCGGAGTAGTGGGAGGTGAGGGTCACGAGTGGAGGAGATCGTGGGATGACGAAGTCAAGCTGAAAGTGGGATGGTGGACGGCCAATCATCTTGCCTTCCTCTTTCGTAGAAGGCCACCAAGTTGGCCTTCCGCGAAAAGGCGGAAAGTGGAACAGCTGGCCTTCGGGGAAGGTGGAAGACCACCAAGTTGGCCTTCTACGAAAAGGTGGAAGGCGGAGTAGCTGGCCTTCGGGGAAGGTGGAAGGCCACCAAGTTGGCCTTCCACGAAAAGGTGGAAGGCGGAGCAGTTGGCTTTCGGGGACGCAGGAAGGCCACCAAGTTGGCCTTCCGTGAAAAGGTAGAAGGCGGAGCAGCTGGCCTTCGAGAAAGGTGGAAGGCCACCAAGTTGGCCTTCCACGAAAAGGTGCAAAAAGGTGGAAAAAGGTGGAAGGCAGCATAGCTAGTGATCGTTCCAAATTGTGCGTCGTTAAACACTCATGAAAACGTTGAATCTAAATTTATCCGGCTCACTCAAATCAAATTTTGAAAATTAATAGTGGTGAGTCCGAGTCGATCCACAGGGAGATAGAATTTTAATTTTGAAAACTTTGGAATTTAGTTAATCCAAAAATAAGTGAAAATTTAAGTAAACTAATTACTTAATTAAACTAGAATTAAATTAACTAATGTTACTAAAAATATAATTACATAAATTAAACAAATCCCTTTTTCTTTTTTTTTTCTTTTTTTTTTTATTAAACACAATCGCAATTGGAGAATAAACACAACTAAGAAATTATAACAACAAAATAAAAAAACTATTGTTGAATTGTGTAAACTACTAACTCACCCTAATTAAATAAACTAATAACTAAGAAAATATCATTAAACAACAACTAATCAACAACTAACCCTAATTAAACAAACTAACATTATACTAGTGGGGGGGGGGATAAAGAAAGAACAAAATAACAACAATCTTCTGTGGGTTGCCGGCTGGTTCAGCTGGGACAGTTGCTGTGACTGAGAAGAGTTGTTGCTGGCACGTGGATGGAGAGGAGGAAGGCCTGCTGGTGCGTGGATGAGGAATGTAGAGGTTGCTGCTGCATGCACTGGAGCTGGCGCATGGAGGCAGGCGTGGACGGTGGAGCTGCTGAAGCTTGCCGGCGATGCGCGTGGACTATGCAACAGGCTTCACCGCACGTGGAGGTTTGCTGCTGTGGAGGTGGTTGCAGCTTCACCGCAGGCTGGAAGGCGTGGGGGTAGGAAGAAGTTGCCGGCTGAGAGGAGGAGAGATCGAGAGAGAGCAGAGACGGAGGAGGAAGAGAAAGAAAGAAACCGAGGAAGGAATAACCGGAGAGAGGGAGAGAAAAACCGAGAAGGGAGAGAACCTGGACGGAGAGCTGTTGAAAACAAACGAGAGAGAGGAGGAGATTGCGTGGGAAAGAAAGAGAGAAACCGAGAGAGGGAGAGAAGGATGCTGGGAAAGATTCAGAGAGAAAGAAGGAGAAGGACTCGAGAGCAGGAATTCGGAGGAGAAAGAGAGAGAAAAGCTGCGGGGTGAGAGTTGGAAAAGGAGGAGGAGAGGGCTGCCGAGAGAGAGTTGGAATTGGAGTTGGAATAAGAACAGGACGGAGAGAGGAAGAGAGGGCTGCGGGGAGAGAGTTGGAAAAGGAGGAGGAGAATCGTGGGAGCGAGAAGGCTGTGGGAGAGGTTGGAAGAGAAGAAGATGAATCTGGGAGAGAGAGAGAGGGAATATATAGGAGAAATTGGAAGAGGAGAAGAAACGTGGGAGGCTTGGAGAAGGGACATGATTCGGATTTGGAGAGGAAGAGGAAACTGGAGAAGGAAGAGGATTCGAATTTCTAAAAAGAGAGAGAGAGGGTTTTTAAAATAAAGAAATGAAGGGATGTGGTTGGGAAATTGGAGAGAAGGAAGGAAATAGAGGATTTTGGGAAACTACAGAGAAAGAAGGAATCAGAGCAATATTAGGACATCAAATTGCATTTTTACCCCTGCTTTAGTTGAAATCCGAACATTAGACTTCCCCCAAATTTCCAGAAACTCCACCAGCTGCACTGCATCATCGGCATGTCCTGTTCACATAAAATAAATATAAATTAGCACATTATCATAAAAATATCATCATATTTATTTATTTCGTCTCGGTTTTGTCGAAAAACCGCAAATGCGCTATACTCCTTTAATCACATGAAATGACGATATTTTTAAGTCAGAATTTGACGAAATTGGTACCGTTGGACTTGGTACACAATTATCTATCATTTCATGCTATTTTACAGATAAAAACATGAATATGATGCATATTATTGCCCTTAAATGATCAATTTAACACTTTATCAGCTAGCCTTCGGGGAAGGTGGAAGGCCACCAAGTTGGCCTTCCATGAAAAGGTGGAAGGCGACGCAGTTGGCCTTTGGGGAAGGTTGAAGGCCACCAAGTTGGCCTTCCACAAAATGGTGAAAGGGATGAGTGTTGGTTAATGGGCTTGACTACTAATGGGCTGAATTAAGTGGGGAAATCTGATGGGCTAAATGAGATGGCTAAGGTGATGGGTTTGATGGTGACGGGGGTTTATGACTAAAAGGGGTCCGAAATCGGTGTCTACACCGGGAGGCAGACCTAGTACAGTAGGTGAGAGTCATTCAACCGAGTGATCCTTTAATTAAACTCGCCTAACTCTTGGTATTTCTTGCAGCGCCAGGAGGTTGAGGCTGTCTTATCCCGGGTGACAGCAGCCGGGGCGCAGGCGAGGGAGCTGGAGCATATCAACCGACAGCTATGAGATCAGGTGCTCCATGTTGAGGAGCGGGTGTCTCGAGCAGGGACAAGAGAGGGATCCCATCTCGATGTGTATTGGAAGGGAATGATGGCGAGCCTTCGACTAGAAATTTCGAGAACTCGGGTAGGGGCGTGGGAGATTGACTTCAAGTATCGGACTCTGTGGGACCGGGTGATGAAGAAGGGAAGAGATCGAGCAGCGAGGTCTAGAGCTCAGAGTCTAGGAGCTCGTCCGCCTGTCCCTGCCGTATCGGCTGGCCTGGCACCAGTTGGGAGTTCGACCTTTAGAGACCTCGATTCCCTTCTTGCTGAGGACGTATGGAGGACTTATAGGACTTTTGGATCCTCGGGTTCCAGGCTGTCGGTATCAGGTTATTGCCGCGCCCGGGAAGATGATGCAGAAAGTCAAATGAGACACTCCTCTCGTGGAGGAAGAGAAGATAAGGCTGAAGGGGAAAAGAGGGGTTGATTGTTGTCACAGGGGTATGCCCCTATTTATGATGTGTGAATCTTATGTTATGCCAATATATTTCACTGTTGATCTTTTGGGCATTTTGGTCTTCTCCTCTTCATACCTGTATTTCGTGCACGCACAACATTAAAGGGAAAACAGTTAGTAGTATACGTTTTCGGCCCCTTGCCCAAAACAAAGCAACTACCTTTTCCCTAGCCTTCGCATATGGTCAAGGGGCCATATCCTACTAATCTGACAAAAGGAAGAGTAATGATGCGATAAGCAAAACATGCAAATGCTGGGGGATATTAACAAATGAGGTGTATGGTGTGAATGTTTTTAATGAATGAAAACATATTTTTGATTTTGACCCCCTGGTGACTATCCATTCTTAGACTAGTTGGATGATGATAGAGAATGCACACTCAACTTCCTAGGTATCCTAAGCACACATCTAGGTTGATTTGGGCCTCTAGACTCCTTAAACTGACCTCGACCGGCTAAGACTCATACTGATGACAATACCGTTATGCCATGCTTAGGCTTCCAACTGCTTCCAACCACCAAGTTCGCCGAAAAAGTTTTCGAAGTAAATGATTTGCCCGACCGGGATCTTTTTCCTCGCAACCTAAATATATAAGATGGAAAACCTTGGAAACCTAACGGTCAGCTGCGCGACGCTGACTCGGAATCAGACACTGTCGCACCCATTGGTGACGCACTTGCATTGACCTAAGCTCGAAGTTTTGAGGGTGCTTATTGAGATTATGGCTAAGAAATTGATTTACCAGAAACACGAACATTACCCTTTACCCATTTTGGACTTCTGTGATCATGTAAGCATGTGATGATTTTTGAAAACAAACCACTTTAAAGTGATGTTTAGTCTTTAGATAGCTATCTCATGCTAAACTTAGGGGGAGAAAAAGTGAAGAAATTCGAAGATAAACTTCTTAGGAGGATCGACAAAACCTTTAGAAAATAGAGCTATGACAAAACAGATCTTTTTTTGACCTCTTAGACGCCCCTATTTACTTTTGATTTTTCAGGCCTTTGATAGATTTTGTGGTCAGGCACGGTCACGGCCAGGCTTTTTTGACCTCTTAGACGCCCCTATTTACTTTTGATTTTTCAGGCCTTTGATAGATTTTGTGGTCAGGTACGGTCACGGCCAGGCTTTTTTGTACAATTGCTTGAACCCTTTAGATTTTCTTTTCTTTGAGATTTTCAGGGTTATCTGATATTCTGCCTGTGGGGCCACTGCCCTCTTCACGTGCTCTGGTCCTTTACATTTTATATTTGGGCCTATTTGAGGGGTTACATTTGTCGGGTTGTTAGAAATCGCAGCTTGCTAGCTCGACCGTTTAACGGCGTCGACTGTCCTAATCAGTCGAGAGTCGAAGAACAAAGGTTGCAATTTAACAGTGTACTAAAGGCATTGAACTCATTTTAAGAAGGTTCACTTTGAAAAATGTGTGAATGTGTGTATCTCATAATGGCTATAAAAGTCCATATGAAAGTAAAGCAGACACGTCCAAGGTTCTGGTGGACCAAAGTCTTAATCAAATCTTAAGGATAACCCAACCTATCATGCAATTAGACCTAGACAGGGGTTACATGGCAGTCACAAGACAGTTGAATTTTGTGTTTTTATGGTTTTTTTTTTGTGATTTTCATTAGAGTATGTATATATTTACAAATATTTTTGATGCTTTTTGGATATTCAATTTTTTTTGCATTTTTAAGGGTAGAACTTATTTAAATAGACTCCATTCCAAGGGTGAGGCAATTCTTCTCCATTTTCATTGACTAAGCGATAGGCATTTCCTGAATATGCCTCCTTAATTACAAATGGACCCTCCCAATTTTCTTGCAATTTGCTCTTGGGACCAAAAGCTTTAATCACTTTTCTCTTTAAAACCATCTCCCTGATCTCAAATTTTCTTTCAAGAACCTTCTTTGCATAGAATCATGCAATTCTATTTCTATAAACTTGTGCATGGTCTGCTGCCATTAGCTTTCTCTCATCTAATAGTTCCAGTTGGGTTAGCATGGTTTCACGACGCTCAACGTCGCTGATTTCTTGATCCAACTGCACTCTTAGTGAAGTAAGGAGGATCTCGTATGGGAGTACCGCATCCGTCCCGAACGTCAATGCATATGGTGTTTGTCCCGTGGGTGTTCTGACAGAGGTACGATACTCCCAAAGAGCCTCAACCAGGCGATCAGTCCAGTCTGAATAGTTATGAGATTTACAAGTCCTTTTGATAATTCGGATGAGAGTTTTATTAGTTGCTTCTGCTTGTCTATTTCCTTGTGGGTAGTATGGCGAAGAATGATGCAAATTGATACCACACTTACTGCACATGTCGTGGAGCTCCTGGGAGACAAATTGTGGTCCATAGTTGGTGATGAAATTGCGCAGTGTCCTGAACTTGGCGAGAATGTTGCGCTTGATGAGTTTCACCACCGTGGATGCTTTGATTTCTGCGAATGCTTCAGCTTCAGCCCATTTTGTGAAATATTCAGTGGCTGTTAAGATGAAAGATTTTCTTTTTACTTCTCCTGATCGATCTTCTAAAGGTCCTATAACATCGAATGCCTACATGGCGAATGGCCACAGGGAAACGATGGGATGGAGGGATGATGTAGGTGCATGGATTTTGTCAGCATGTAGCTGACATTTTAGGCACCTTCGAACAAACATAGTGCAGTCCGCCTCCATTGAAGGCCAGTAGTAGGATTTGAGAAGTTTTTGAGCTAGAGCGCGGCCATTTACATGACCCCCGCATTCGCTAGAATGAGCAACTTTAAGGATCTGGGGGATTTAGTATCATCTAGACACTAAAGGAGTGTTCCAGTGAAGGACCTTCTATAAAGTAACCCACCTAAAATGATGTAGCATTGGGATGCTCGGCAGATGGCCTTACGGTTTGAAGCCGTAGCATAGGCCGAGAAAGTTCCATCTCGAAGGAAATTCAGGATCTCAAAAAATCAGGAATTTCCATTGTCCCAGTCAGGGGTGAGCTCCTCAGTAATGACAGAGACATGTGCAGACGAGAGAAGAAATTGTTGGAACCACGGGTCCCGAAAAGAGGGTGAATCTTGCTTCTGCATAGTGATGGTTTCTAAACTCCTAGTGAGGGGTATTTCTAGAGCTGAGGACAAGGAAGTTAGGGCATCAGCTAGGATATTCTGTGATCTAGGCACATGAACATAAGTGATCTTCCTAAACTGCCTAGTCATAGAACTCACCAATTCTTGATATGGCTTCAATTTTGGATCCCGGGTTTGGTATTTGCCCACGGTTTGGTGAAGGACTAACTGTGAGTCTTCAATAATTCTCAATTCTCTGACTTTGAGAGCTAACGCCAATTTTAAGCCACTTAGGAGGGCCTCATATTCTACAACATTGTTTGTCACCGGGAAGGATAATTGACAAGCATGCAGAATACTTACCCCTTCTGGAGATATGAGGACTGCTCCTACCCCACTGCCTTAAGAGTTGAGTGCCCCATCGAAATGGAGGACCCAGGATGGACTATCGTCTATGATCAGATTCAACTCCTCATCTGGGAATTCATCAACAGTGGGTGAAAATTTAGGCAATGGGTGGTGAGCTAGGTGCTCAGCAATTGCTTGCCCCTTGACAGCCTTCTGATTCACGTAGGTGATATCAAATTGGTTCAAAAAGGTCTGCCATCGCACCAGCCTATCCGTTACAACTGGCCGCTCTAGCACGTATTTTATCGGGTCAATTCTGGCTAGAAGTTTGACCTCGTGGACAAGGAAATAGTGCTTCAATTTCTGCACTACCCAAATGACGGTTGCGTACGTTTTTTCCATAGCAGTATAACGTCTTTCAGCATCATTAAATAACTTGGAGAGGTAATATACCGCTCTTTCTCTCTTTTCGTTGTCTAGTTGGACTAATACCGCTCTAGTTGATTCCTCAGTGGTGGAGACATAAAGCAGTAAAGGCCGCTCCGAGATGGGAGCCATAAGAACTGGTGGGTTGAAGAGGTAACTCTTCAAGTCATCGAAGGCTTTTTGACACTTATCGCTCCAATCAAACTTTATTCCTCCTTTCAACAAATCTTAAAAGGGTTTACATCTCAAAGAATGTTGAGATATGAACCGTCTAATGAATTGTAAATGGCTAATGAGCCCCCTTACGTCCCTAACATTCCTAGGAGGAGGCATTTCCATTGTTGCCTTCACCTTGTCTGGATCTATCTCAATCCCTCGCTCACTTACCATGAACCCTAGCAATTTCCCCGAGGAGATACCGAACACACACTTCTTCGAGTTCATTTTTAATTGGTGCTCTCTTGACCTTTACATTATAGCTCTAAGGATTTGAGCATGCTCTTTCCTTGTCTTGGACTTCACTAGGATGTCATCTACATAAACCTCCACGTCGGTGTGAATCATGTCATGAAAGATTGCCTTCATCGCCCTTTGGTAAGTGGCTCCAACATTCTTAAGCCTAAATGACATGACCATGTAAGAATAGGTTCCCCATGGGGTTATAAAGGATGTCTTCTCTTGGACTTCTTCGGCCAGTCAGATTTGATTATATCCTGAAAAACCATCCATGAAGAACAACATTTCGTTTCCAGTAGTATTATCGACTGGCAAATCTATGTGAGGAATTGGGAAATCATCATTCGGACAAGCCTGATTGAGGTTATGGAAGTCTATGCAGACCCTAACCCTTCCATCTTTCTTTGCTACGGGGATGATATTAGCTACCCACATAGGATAGAATACTACCTGAATGAACTTGGCCTTGTGTAATTTGTCAACCTCTTCTTTTACCTTTAGTGCTAATGCAGGCTGTAGCTGTCTCAACTTTTGCTTCATAGGTTTTGCGTCCGGTTTGAGGACTAGCCGATGCTCCACCAATTCTGTGTTTAATCTGGGCATATCCTCATATGACCAAGCGAACCCATCAGGATATTCTTGGAGTACAGTTGTTATGGACCTCTCTTCTTCTTGACTCAATTTGGCACTAATTAGCACTGTCTTCGGATCCTTCTCAGTTCTGAGGTTGACTTCTTTAGTGGGTTCATCGACAGCTGATGAAGGCTCATCAAACCGCCTCATCCCACTTACAAATGGTTCGGCCAAGTCACCGTCTTCTTCATCTTCACTAAGCTCAACCACTCCTAAGCCATCATTACAAGATTCAACTTCCAAAAGTTTTATTGGCTTAGAGAAGACTCCCAACTGAAGAAATTCATTAACTCCTTTCAAATGTTTGCACCATTTTGCTAATTCCCGGACTAAGAAAGATGGAACTTGTTTATCCCTGCAATTTCTAGATAAGGAGGAAGCTATCCTAATTCCTAAGCTATTATGTACATGACTCGGAGAATGAGTCAGGCTTGTCCCGGATGGGACAAGGGTGGATCCTTAGGACAAAGATCTAGCGACAGTAGGGCTGCCCCAACATGCAGGCTCCTCAAAGGTGACCTCGCATCCTTTGGTATAGGAATTGGACTTTTTTTTGGTGATTGTATGCTTCAAACATGAAACATTCTGGGGAATGTGCTACGACCGGTGCTGGGTGCATAATGAAGGAAGGTGGGTGGAATAAGAAAGGGATGAACACAGCAGGTGCTGGTTCATCCTTGACCAGAAATAGCCCTTCCTATGGGATGTTTGGTTCATGAAACAATAACCTTGTGCCAAAGTCTCCTTCACTTTCTTTTTGAACATCCTTGTTCTTTTCTTTCAATTCATCTTCTATCCTGAGTAACTCCTAACTTCTCTTCACAAAATGGTCCATAAGAGACCGCTTTCCTATTCTCTAAGCTGGTTTAGTTGGCAAGTAGCCCAGTCTGAATACCCCAATGATAGGGTTTTCCGAAATAGGTTCTTGGATTCCTTATTCCTCTTTGCCTAATCAAGAGCCTGAACTGTACCCCATCTTATCCATGAGTTGCCAACCTATGCTAGGCCGGGGCCTGGGATGAGAGTTGACTAACGAAAGGATGGTTTTTTTGCCTTTTCTAGAGGTTATCATGGATGGAATCTGTTTCGCTGATACCGAGTCCAGTGACTCGATATAGGGGGTGCTTTTGACTTTCACAATCTTCCCGTTATACGGGAACTTATAGCACTGGTGGTTGGTAGACGGGACCCCCAAAGTTTGGTCCATCCAAGGTCTCCCTAGAATAGCATTGTATATGGCCTTGACATCCAGAATGTAGAACTCTGAAATCGTGGCCATTGGGCCAATCTCCAATTGGAGGAAGATTTTATCGTCAGCTGGTCTTTGAGAATTATCATAGGCCGAGACCATCATGGAGGTGGATTCAATCTTCTCTGGATTGATTCCTATCTTATTGAGAGTTTTGAGAGGAAAAACATTGATTGAGGTTCCAGTATCTAGTAGGATGGAGTCTACTGAGTGGCCATTGAGGGAGGCAGTTAGGCACAAGGGAAGGGATCGACACTCGGGGGGAGCTAGATCTTTATCTGAGAATGATATCATGGGTGCCTGAGTGAATGAGAGAATGGCATTCGTAACTCCTCCCATAGGAAGATCCTCATTAACTGTGATTTGGTGTAGGAAATTGAACAATGTCTCCCTATGCGTGGAAGATCTTCGGATCAGTTCTAGAACTGAAATCTTGGTAGGAGTCTTTCCCAGGTACTGGAGGATGTCATATTCAGATTGAGTAATCCCTCCACTTGGAATTGAATTTTCTTGAGAATCTGAGGGTTGACTTGGAAGAATGATGTGGTTTCTGAGTGTAACACTTATTGGACTTGGATATGCTGCTTGATTTGGTTTTCAGGGGTGATTTTATTGGATTAAATTAGGTCACCGGACCTAACTTCGGGGTAGGACATAGGACGAATAGAGGAGATTCATCAGCCGTGGTTGGAGAAACTTGGACAAGAGTGATTGGCTTGATGACGATTAATTGTTCCTTAGGTTGAATTATGACGAAAGGTTTATCTTGAAAGATTGTGGAGATTTATGGTGTAGACTTTTTAGCCTCATTCAGCTGAGTGGGAACTTGGTGTTGTATTCCGGATCCTTCGTACTCCCAATATTGCTCCCTACAAACTATTCTTGGTTCGAGATCTTTGATCAAGGTGTTGACCTTCCCTTGGGAACTAGACGGATCTTGAACTGTTTGGTGAGAGGGTAATGGGTCCTTCACAATTCCTAGTTCCTTCTTAGCTCTTAAAGTCTCAACTGCCTTCTTCATGTCCTCCCAGTTAATCCTAACTTCGTCATTCTGGTCATACACCCATTACCTGAAGGTGAAGCAGTTGTTAATTATGTGTCCTGGAATCCTGTGGTACAGACTGTACCTGGACGTGTCCGTATTGCACAGAACACTTTCACGTTGTGGTAGGAGTTGGATAGCATTGCAAGCTAGCAAGGCGTAAAAGATGTCTGCTAACGATTATGGCAAAGGTAGGTATGATGTGCGTTTGGCCATGGGATGACTATAATTAGTCCGGGGAGGAACTGTTGAGTACTGCTTCTAATTGGACTGTGTATTAGACCTAGGTTGAGAATTGGGGAACCTGGTTGGTTGTCCTAGCATGCTTACTTACTCATTGATGGTGACTCCTTCTGTGTTGAGAGTCGGTATGGCTTTCTTATTCCTATTCCTATTCTCGAAGAATGAAGGCAAGGTGGAGTCCCGGATCTGTAACTAAATCACTCGAGCTCGATTATACAGTTGGGCAAACGTTTGAAGTTCGCTAAGCATGAGGATAGCTCGGAGCTGAGAAGTAGCATTATTGACAAGCATAGTGATTGCTTGGGCTTTAGGGATGGTAACTTCTGCTCAACAGGCCATGGCTTTCTACCTATTAGCAAAGTGAGTGAAGTCCTCGTCAGACTTCATTTTTTCCATTACGAGATCAAATAAGGTGAGAGGTAAGGTTATCATGTGTGAAATGGGTGACAAACCTTTCCAAGACCATATCAAAATTGATTAGGTCCGTAGCGGGTAAAGAAGAAAACCAACGTAAAGCCTCTCCTTCTAGAGACTTCTGAAAGAGGTGGACGAGGAGGACTCTATCATAGAGCCATTGGTGGGAATATATGAGAAAACCTGACAGATGATGATGTGGGTTGGTGGTACCATCGTATTTCCTGTACTTGGGTACCTTGAATCTTGGTGGGAAGTAGGCTGAAGGGAGCTTACAATGGCTCAAGAGAGAATGAGTGAAGTGGAACAGCACGCACGAGGATGGATCGACGTGGAGTTGACGGCGATAACACGGGCCTCACGCCCATGGCCTCCCGCCAGAACCTCTCTTAGGCGACCTCCTTGGAGGGAAGGGCTCTCATCCTCACACTTAGAAAGGGGACAACATAGCAAGAGAAGTTTTCATTCAATCTAACATGCTTACAAGGGAGGAGATGACCCCTTTATATAGGGAAGGGTATCTCTTTGTCAAGACAAAAAAAGGACTATATTTAAGCAAAATACCAAGCATGTCCTACATATAGGAAAGGACATAAAAAGCCCTTAAGATCACACTAAAGGCTAAACTAAAAGAAAATACATAAAATATTCGTTAAATTTGCTCGCGCCGTGCTGGGGGTGGGGCTAGTGGACACTGTTGGGTTCTCGAGTTTCTCCGAATCTCCCGCGTAGCGGAAATAAAATAAAAATGGAGATCCGTTCCCGTTTCGAAAAATCTAAAAACTGGATTATCGGATAATCGGTTCTTACCGTGTGTGGATTCGAATCCGCAAACGTTCGATTCCATCGGTGCGACACTGCAAGCCGCGCAAGTGCCCGGCCTCTAGCGGAGTCCGCGCGATCCTCCTCGCGATGGATATCCTCACGTTCCTCATTCTTCGCAGCCCACGAAGTCTCTGCCGGTCGCCGCAATGCGCGGACGATTTGCCGTCGAACGGGAGTCAGAGAAGCGGTGGAGCAGATCTGGGGATCCATATTCTTCTGGGGCACCAGAGAGAGAGAGAGGAAGAGAGGAGGGGGCAGCTAGGGTTAGCAGCAGCTTGGCCTGCTCAGTCCGTTCGCTACATTTTATACTAACCGCGCGGTTTTTCATAAAAACCCCCGGTTTATATAAAAGCCACTTATTTATCCATCGCCTTGAGAATATTTTGCGTGTGATCCTCCAGGCCCAATAACCAATCCGGTTAATGACCCAATAAGCCCAGTGACACTTCACTGACTTGATTAATAATTAATAACTCATATTAATTAATTAATCAATCGGTTTGATGTCGCACATCGAATTCGATCGGGCCTCCGATCATGTTGGGTGCCAAGTAACACTGCGTGAACCCGGAAGGTATCAGAGTTAAGTATCCCATTCTTGAAACCTTTCCGCCGACAGTTACCGCGTGGATATAATCCTTCATTCGTACAATGCTCTCAAGTCAACTCAGGGTATGACGTGCTTGCAAACCCTAACCGGTCGACTCACTTGGATTGGATGCTGTTGATGAATATTGGAAAACTCCTTTCCCGATATTATCGTCCGCCTTAGCCAGGGACTTTCGCGCATCCTTCCTAGAGCATTCTCTCTCTAAGTACCGAGAACGAATGATTCCTTATTGACACACAATTTCCTTCGACGGTATTCCGCTGTACCCAATCCTTGGCGTATTAGAATCCCATGGCTAGAGATTCGTAAACCAAGGTCAAAACACAGAAGTCCACTGCCAAGGTGTCCTTGGTGTCTGAGGTCCGAGGACCATCCACGCAACTGCGACAATAGAATCAAGCTGGTTGACAGTGAGGTACAATACCATCCAGCGATTCAGTCGGATCAGTTCAGTGAACTCATTATCCAATGAGCACCTACAGATTCGCCTTAGTGTCTCCATACAAGTGACTTATGAGATCAGTCACCCTCATCATATGAGCAGGAGTAATCTGTACTAGTCTAATCGGATATCCGATGTCCTTCTCGGATATCCTCCGACTAGGAACGATTAAGAATATGTGTGTTTAAGTGATCAGTCTCACTAGTATGATCTCATCATAATCTGATCACTATCGCACACATTCAAAGACTTCATTATGAGACGATAATTAATACGATTTATATATAATGAATATTATGCCACTATATTAATAAATATGAACGAGATTATAAAGTCATATTGGCTTATAGGCCACCTAAGACTAACAATCTCCCACTTAGACTAAAGCCAATCACCTTTATACAGTATGCCTATAGACTCTAGGTAACGCTCAAACACAATTTGAGCCAACGGCTTTATCAGTGGATCTGCTACATTGTCGACTGATGGAACTCTTTCCACTACTACATCTCCTCTGAATATGATCTCTTTGATAAGATGAAAGCGCCTCAGAATATGCTTCGATTTCTGATGAGACTGCAGCTCATTCGCTTGCATAATCGCTCCATTGTTATCGCACAACAGCGGAACAGGTTAAGAGATGCTGGGAACTACACCGAGGGTGTTCATAAAATTCTTCAACCACACTGCTTCCTAGGCGGCTTCAGCTGTAGCGATGTACTCAGATTCAGTCGTCGAATCTGCAGTGCTTGCTTGCTTTGAACTCTTCCAACATACTGCTCCTCCGTTCAAGGTAAACACGAATCTAAATGTAGACTTGCTATCATCTGGATCTGACTGGAAACTCGAGTCAGTAAAGCCTCGCAGTTTCAAGTCATCTCCTCCATAGACCAGAAACATATCCTTAGTTCTTCTTAACTACTTAAGGATATATTTCACTGCCTTCTAGTGCTCTTCACCTGGATCAGCCTGAAATCTACTCGTAACACTTAGAGCATATGCAATATCAGCCCGTGTACATAGCATGGCAAACGTGATAGATCCTATGGCAGAGGCATATGGTACTCTATCTATAAGTGCCCTCTCATCAGGAGTCTTAGGAGACTACTCCTTTGAGAGATTAATTCCATGTCTCATCGGTACGAGACCTCTCTTGGAATTTTCCATGCCAAACCTTTTGACTATAGTATCTATGTACAGGGATTGAGTCATTCCAAGCACCCTCTTTGATCTATCTCTATAGATCTGTATTCCCATTACGTAGGATGCTTCTCCTAAATCCTTCATGGAGAAGTTTTTCAATAGCCAGATCTTTACCGATGACATCATAGCTACATCATTCCAAATGAGTAGTATGTCATCTACGTAAAGAACTAAGAAGGTGATTGCGCTCCCACTGGTCTTCTTGTACACACAAGACTCATCTGCATTCTTAATGAAGTCATAAGACTCGACAGCCTTGTCAAATCTTATGTTCCAGCTCTGGGAAGCTTGCTTCAGTCCATAAATAGACCTTTGAAGCTTGCACAGTTTATCTAAAGATTGCTTAGATGTGAAACCTTCTGGTTGTATCATACACACCTCTTTTTCAAGGTTACCATTAAGGAAGGCGGTCTTCACATCCATCTGCCAGATCTCGTAATTAAGATGTGCAGCAATGGCGAGTAGAACTCTGATCGATTTTATCATGGCAACTCGTGAGAAGGTCTCGTCATAGTCAATTGCTTGTCTTTGACGATATCCCTTTGCCACCAACCTTACTTTATAAGTATTGATCCGTCCATCAGCACCGATCTTTCTCTTAAAGATCCACTTGCATCCGATGGGTGTAGACACGCTAATTTTGACGTCATTTCAAGTAAATTTTATATCATATAATAATGCCTCGAAATGGTCTGATAATTAATCATTAATTAATTTTTATTAATCTTTTTAAGTGTCGGGTTTAACAGATGTGTTTAAGTTAATCAATTGAATTGGTTTTAGCTCAAATTTGAGTTAAAATATGAAGAATTCTAAAAGACGTCGACCCAAGTGGACGCCATTTAGACTTTATTCTTATTTTAGTGATTAAATTTGAATTTTAATTAATTAATTAATTAACTAAAAGGCGTCTGGTAATGTCGACGCGTTTTAAATTTCCTAAGTGATTTTAACTTCCCCTCCGGATGTTTATCCTTATCTTAATTAGTCTAAAAGACGTCTATACAGGTGGACGCGTTTTACCTAATAAAGATAAAGATAAGTTTTCCCGGATATTTATCCTTATCTTAATTAATCTGAAAGGCGTCAGCCATTGTGGACGCGTTTTAGATAATTACAGATAAAGATGAATTAATTAGTATTTATCTGTCAATTAAGATGGATAAATTCGAGGTTTTTTGCTATGTTAATCGCGAACGCAAGAAAAAGCCTATAAATACCTTGCATGTTGAAGAGTTAAAAAAGTTGAAATCTATTAAGAGAGAGCATTATTATAGCGAGTTGAAGATCGAAGCAACAACGTCGGAACGCCGGAGCGCTGCCATTTCCAGAAGTCAGCGTCCTTTCAAGATCTTCATCCTTTCAAAGCTTCATCCGATTGGGCATAAGTGTTTCATTTCTGTATTTTCATTTTCATCTTCATTAATTTCATTCTTCATTCACTTCATGCAAACACACACCACAGCATAATTTTTCAAAACCTACTTGATTTAAGGGGTTTCAAAGCCACTCAACAAGTAAGTTTGATGTTCAATCATATGTCCAAAATCATGATTAGTTCAGATACTGCTTCTACTTAAATTCTCATCATCATTGTTTCTTCGTTTTCTGTTTCTGTCTCTGCTGCACTCAACAACAACGAGAGATTCAAAAGGGGAAATCAAGCACAAAGTCAGAAAGACTTCTGGACGATCCTCAACCTCAAATTCAACAGCAAGAACAAAAAGCAAAGAAAGGGCTCTCTTTCTTCAGCCGGCTGAGGAAGGGGAACCAAGGACTCAATCTTCTGCGTTTGAACAGGTAAGCGATCATATCTCTTTTGAAACTTTTTAGTTAAAAGTTTCTGGCGATCACTGCACTTAGTTGCTATTTTTAATAGGTTAGTTTACACTAAACAACATAGATTTTTCATGTTAATCACACGGTCATTCTAAACACCTACAGCTTTTTTGGCGATCACGATGGGACATGGTCTCGCCATCTTTTAAGTTTTTTGTTCTTGCTATCATCAACCGGGCACCCACGGTGCACCACTTGTGTCTTTCGGCACGTCCTCACCAATTGGTGAGTGTTTTAGTTTAAATTAATTTCCCTCGTGCACCACGTGCACACCCCAGTGGCAAGATCTTGCCCTCCCCTTAATTAGTTTAGAAAGCTGTTTTTGTGATGAAAATGATGTGTGATTGATTGGTTGTCTAGTTGTTTAGTTAGTAAATCATCCTGTTGAAAATCTGGAACTAAAAAATATACATGAGCTGATTATTTCCTGCTTTTAACCTGTTTGAGGAGGATTCAACCCAGAAAATCCTCTTGCAAAACTGTTTCTGCGAACTGAAAAGCGTCCAGGATCACTGACGCGTTTCAAAACCGCGTCAACACTCATAGACGCCTTTCAGTCTTCACAGTTTTCTGCTGTCTGCATCTGTTTCTGCGAAAAATTAAGTTCTGTTTTGAATAGCGTCGACCACAGTCGATGCGATTCAGGCAAATTCTTAATTATTTTTCAGTTTCCAGATTTCTGTGTTTGATGTGCTAGCTACCCATTATTATTAAGCATTAGGGGCCATCCAGGCCGTAGGACATACGCATTGAGGCGAATACCCTCCCTTTCTTAGGAACACATTACTTGACGTCAGCAACTCTCTCTGATTGGGTTGGTCCCTTGATCAGACTAGAGAAGTTGACGTTGAGACCTCCATAAGTCCCCAAAATCAAGGTATTCCTCCTTGATCATCGGGCTGGTTGTACCAATTGAAGTCCTGGTTAGATTTTGAAAGCGTTGTGAGAGAAAGCCCTAGAGAATAATGGTGGAAATTGAACTGAAACTAGGATCCTTTCCTTGAGAGAATTTGAGGTTTAATTGAATCCAAATAACTCAAAAAGGAATCTTAAAATCACGTTAAGCATCTACTTGTTTGATTAATCTCTGTGCAACTTGTTTGTCAAATCTTTGAAGAAGAAGAATCTAACATCATGTTGCTACGATCAGGTAGGGACTTGAGTGTGGCTCCAGACGCCATGGTTAATTACGAGGGAGATGCTAATGCCCCTCGGGATTCTGAATACAACTATGAGAGTGGGAGAGATGCTGATGCCTCCCGTGATTCTGTCCCCGTTCCATATCGTCTAGATGGGAATGTTCGGACACCTCTTTTTAATCCACACAATCAATATCCTGATCCTCCCCCGCATGAATATGCGATCCCTAATCCTGATCTTGAGGGGGACATGAATCAGAATGATCCCTCATCCTCTGATCCTACGGATCTCATCAATGCTCTGGGAGTTCTTGCCTCCCGTCTGGACCCTCAGCAGTTTGAGGCGATCCAGTCTATTTTGAAGGGGAAGGCACCCATGCAGCCTGCCGAGCCGAACCCTGTGGCTCCCCCTGCTGTTCCTCAGCAACCTTCTTTTCCTCCTCCTTATATCCATCAGGCCGTGGAGGGCCTTCACATTACTTCTCGGCCAGCTGGGCCGCAGCTTTCATCATCTAGGCAACCGGCTAGACCGCAAACGCCTGCTTATCAAAATGCCCTCGGGCATGGTGGAAGCTCTGCCGGACCTCCCCTCTATTGTCCACCCTGCCCAACATACTCTAGGCAGCAGGCCTACCAAGTACCTCCTCCTCCTCCTCCTCCCCAGGCAGATCTGACCACACAAACGCTGCTGGCCAAAATGGAGCGTATGGATGAGCAATTTAATAACCTCCAGAAAATGATGGGGGTCAAAGCTGTGCCAGAGATCAGTCTACCGAGCCTGCCAGTATTCCATCTGCCACCCTCTGAAATGCCAGTGTACCAAAAGTACAACGGTACTGGTAACCCCTTCACACATCTGAAGGAGTTTATGTATGAATCCTCTTTCTGGCAGAATGATAAGAGGTCGTTGGCCTTCTTGTTCAGGAGATCTCTAGAGGGACCAGCCATCGAGTAGTTCTTTTCCCTAGAACCCTCAGAAGTAGAGGATTACGGTATCGTTTCACGCAAATTTATTCAACGATACCAGGACAGAGTTGCACCCTCCTTGTCTATCACAGACCTCATTGCAGAAAAGATGAAACCTGATGAGGAGCTTGTCAGTTTTGCTGACAGGTGGCGGGGTCTGGCTGAAAAGGTGAAGGATCACTTGTCCGAGTCCGAACAAGTGAAGATGTTAATTTCCAATGCCACGCCCCAGTTCAAGCTCGTCCTCTCCTTGAACAATTTGACCAACATGGCAGAGCTCTATGAAAGAGCACGGTACTGCCAGAATGCTTTGAAGGACGCTACATTCTCTAGCGTCTTTGATCCTCATAGACCTAGCAGGCCTCCGCCTCGGAAGCCTGCAGTGCCGAACTCTTCCAGCACAGGTCCGACTATTGAGGGCACGCTCTCTCATGAGCAAGTGAGTACCATGAACAATAACTCGCCCCAGTTCGTGAGGAGTCAGCAGCAGTACCAGAGGCCACAGCAGCAAGGGTACAGACAGTAGCAGAACCCCCAGTACCAACAACAGTATCAACGGCCCCAGCAGCCGAATCAGAATCAGAACCAGCATCAGTCACAACAGCCGCTACCCAGGCAATTGCAGTACCAGCAGCCCCCGCAGCAGCAGTATCCCCAGCAGCAGCAGTATCAGCTGCGCGCACCGCCGGCATACCACAATGTCCCTCCTCCTGGTGATTATAACCAGCCGAGAAGACCCCCAGGCCCGAAAAGGGCAGAATACCCGGCACTCCCAGAATCCTTGGCCGATATCTTCAGTGCTCTAATGGCAGCTAATGCCTTAGTTTTGCCAAGGGAAAAGGCCGTCTGGCCTCAAAATGCCGATACGTCCAGGTATTGCTACTTCCATAGGCAACCTGGGCACACCATCGACACCTGCTTCCAGTTCAGAGATTATATTCATGATCTCAACGAGCAGGGCGGCATAGACTGGGAGGAAATGAAGAAATATATATCAGCCCTGAAGGCGAGAAGACCGCAACAGCAGCAGCAAGTAAGACCACCAGCACAGGCAGCACCACCACCCAATATGGGCATAGTGCAGAATCCGCTCCCGGAGCACCAGAACCAGAACCAAGTTGCTCCCATTCTAACGAACAGCCAGTCTGAGGCTGGTCGTGGGCAACAATGGAGGATAGAGGACTCTTCCTCTCTCTATTCAACGGGTCACATTCAGAATACCGCAGAACAACCACCACGCCGCACCATCCGCATACCTAGGCCACAACCTGTTACCATCACCCCTTTACCGACACCCACATATCACTCGCCCGCGCCCAATAACCCACTACCCTCTTTCCTTAAGCCTATTACGCCCCGCACCACTACGCCCCCACCATATAACCCACCACAAGCCAACTACGCACCCCTTTTACCATATAGGCCATTACTCCGCGTACCATTTCCTACTTCACCCGCTACCACTACCTATCCAGACACCATCCAACCATCCAGACCGCTATTACGCGTCCCATTCCCCACTTCACCGACCGCGTACCCATCTACCATCCAACCCTCTAGGCCTTTAATCCGCACCGCGCCATCACCACCTAACCCAACGCCACCACCTACGTATCAACCCTCCGCACCGCTTACGCCACCCGATTCTGCGGTACTCAAGGTGTCACCCGGATCCTCCACGGTCGAGGAACATGCGCTCCGGAGTGGAAGGATTTTCAACAAGGTCTTTCCTCAGTCCACAGTCAGAGACGGCCCATCACAGCCGACTGAGGAAGCCCATAATGAAGAGAGTGCACCAGGCACTCAATATGACTTGTTGAAATATCTGGACAGAACACCGGCACGGATCACTGTACTTGAATTGATTAAAAGGTCTAAGATTCACCAAGAAGCCTTAATGGAATACCTACAGAAGGTGATGGTCAACGAAGACGTGCCGGTAGAGAAAATTGCAGCACTACTAGTTCCTCAGGGGGATCAGCCCTCAATTACATTCCACACATCGGAACTAGCACCGCCAGCCGCCAGAAGCATGGCTCTGAGCATCACGGTCAATATCTGCAAAAAGGCCGTGGATGCATGCCTGGTTGATACAGGGGCTTCAATTAATGTTTTACCTCCAAAGACCCTGGAACTGTGCGGTGTGCCCAAGGAGAAATGGCTGCCTAGCCCCATCTCAGTTACGGCATATGACAATTCTACCCGTTCCCCTCTGGGAATGGTTTATTTAAAGGTGGAGCTGGGCCCAGTAAGTCATGCAGAGGTCGAATTTCATATTCTAGAAATCGACCCTTCCATAAATGCCATTCTGGGACGTCCTTATATTAAAACTCTTGAGCCGATTCCTTTTACGAATCACCAATGCCTCAAATTCCCTTACAAAGGACGAATTATTAAAGTGACGAGCATGCCGATCCTTGCTGCTGCTCATACCTTAAATATTAAATCTGCTGTTTTACCTGGCCGACAACTTTTTCTGTCGGTATTACAGGTCTACCGTCCAGTGGCTGATCCTTTGAAAGCCGCTACCATTTCTCCATACCCATTAAATGCTATCAAAAGGGGGAAGTGCATGAGTACCCCAGGATGGAGAATCGTGATGAAAAATGGCTATCAGCCTGGGAAAGGTCTGGACACACAGTTGCAAGGCAGAACCACTCCTGTCAAAGATCATCGGGCAGTACCCAGAAGCGGTCTGGGCTATAGGCCGAGGAAACTGAAGCAAGACAGGGTTCAGCAAGAAGATGGTCAAGAAATCTTGGAAACAATGTCCACACCACTTAAAGAAGGCCGAGATCCCTTAACATGGACCCTATATACACACTTTGTGAAAGGGCCCATACTTAGTCACGACAACACGGTGGTCATTACTTCATGTTTTGACTTCCATGACATATATGGGAGGGACTTGGCCAGACATTGTTCCGAACTACTTACGTACCAATCCTTGGAGGCTTTGCGGCCTATGAAAAGGAGAAAATTCCATGACCCCGAATGCGAATGGTACAGATGGTTCGACCTGAGGGACCTATACATAGCATTGAACAGATTATTCCTGGATCCTGCAGAACCCAAGTGGCCACCGCAGATCGACGAGCTAATTGAGAGCCCTGGCGCAATCTTTGATAAGCGGATACTGCTGTCCGAACAAACTGATGAAGGGGAGCCAGATGACCCCTATGAAGCTGGTTATACAACAGATCTGCTCTGGAGGGGGACATATCCTTCACATGTCCTAATGCTCCATACTCTATTTCGCACACTGCTCTTGACCCCGACTTGGTCGCGGGTCATTACTGAAGACATTCGGCGGGCCCCGCCCGTTATGATTACTCTGTCCCCTCGGGACCTTATTCCACAACCTCCTCTCGACCTAGAGAGGATGTATGATCTGATCTGGGACATATTGCTATATGATCCCCCTAATCCTCTGGCCTTGGTGCCGCTTCCTCCGTCTGATTCCCCTTCCATTTGTATTCACTCCTGCTTCATGTATAATTCCTCCGATATCCAAAAAAAAATGCCAATTTTACAACAAATTCTTCCCAAATCATTATCGAGGAAACATCTTACTTGTCCGATTACACCCCATCGCGCGGGTCCGTCAGTCAAGATTCTCTCTTAAACATACTCTGCCCCTCCCTACGGGAGGATTCCCCTGTATTTCCACTTGTATCCCAGGATTTTCATCCTGCTTCATCTTCATTAGGTTATGATAGATAGTTTAGTGAAGTTAGGAAGTCTAGTTTTAGGCAGGTTAGTCAGGTTAGGAAGTCTAGGAAGCCTAAGGGTAGGCAAATTCCAGAAAGATACCTCCAGGATTTGGCTGATAAATATTCTTTTTGCTCTTTAATCCCTCAGCTTTTAGAAGATCCAATTCAGATGCCAGAAGATTGTACAGATGATGAGTCAGTCAATGATGGGTACGGGGAATATGAGTTAGTGCATGAAAAGGACCCCATTGTTGAAGATGAGGAAGATGATGAGGACGCAGCTGAGGCGTATGCCAGTGGAGTGAAGAGATTTGATGAACCCTCAGCTGCCGTAGAAGAGCCCACCAAAGAAATAAACTTAGGGACTGAAGGCGAACCTAAGGTTGTCCTCGTCAGTAAAAATCTTTCTACAGAGGATGAGAAGGCAATGGTACAAGTGCTTAAGGATTATAAGGACACTTTCGCCTGGAGTTACGAGGATATGCCGGGGTTAGACTCATCTTTAGTTGAACACAGGTTAACATTAAAGGATGGAGCTAGTCCGGTCAAGCAGAAATTAAGGCGATTCCACCCACAAATGGCTTTAAAGATGAAGGAAGAGGTCGACAAATTACACAAAGCCAAATTCATTAGAGTTGTCCTTTATCCACAATGGGTGGCCAACATAGTCCCGGTTATGAAAAAGGACGGGAAGGTCAGAATTTGCATTGACTTCCGCGATCTGAACCGGGCGTGTCCTAAAGACGATTTTCCATTGCCTCATATTGATGTACTCATCGATAACACTGCTGGCTATGAGACATTATCGTTTATGGATGGATTTTCAGGATACAACCAGATTAAGCTGGCAGAAGAGGATCAAGAGAAGACTTCATTCACTACACCTTGGGGAACATATTGTTATGTCGTCATGCCATTTGGATTGAAGAACGCTGGAGCCACTTATCAAAGGGCTATGATGGCAATATTTCATGACATGATGCATATAGATTTGGAAGTGTATGTGGATGACTTATTGGTTAAGTCTAAAACGAAGGCTGAGCACGCCAAAGTTTTGGCAATGGTATTAGAGAGATCGAGAGAGTATCAGTTGAAGATGAACCCCAAGAAATGTGTATTCGGGGTATCTTTAGGGAAATTACTTGGATTCATTGTCAGCAAACGGGGAATTGAGATCAATCCCAATAAGGCGAAGGCTATCAGAGAAATGCCACCTCCCAATAACTTGAAAGAGTTAAGAGGATTAATCGGGAGGTTACAATTTATTCGCCGTTTTGTCTCCCAGCACTTACAAAGGTGTAAGCCGTTTTACGAGCTTACCAAGCCAGGAGTCAAATTCAATTGGGACGATAAGTGTCAGGAGGCATTTGATGGATTAAAGGACTATTTGGCAAGTCCTCCTGTTTTGAGACCACCATCTCCAGGAAAACCATTGATACTTTATATTTCTGTCCTGGATGATGCAGTGGGGGCTGTCCTAGCACAAGAGGATGAAGAAGGAAAAGAGAGGGCAGCCTACTATCTCTCTAAACTTCTCAACCCCGCTGAACAGAGATATACGGCGATGGAGAAAACATGTGCATCATTAGTTTGGGTTGTGCAGAAATTGAAGTATTATTTTCTGGCCCATGAAGTCCATCTCATCGCTAAGATGAATCTGATCAAATTCCTTCTGGAGAAATCTGTTCTTACTGATAGGTTAGCGCGATGGCAAAGCTTTCTATCTCAATTCGATATCATTTACATTCAACAGAAAGCAATCAAAGGCTATGCCATAGCAGAACATCTCGCTCATCATCCCCTTCCTCGATTTGATCTAGTGCGATCAGAGTTTCCAGATGAGGAACTGATGTCCGTAAATCAAATCAGAGATGATATGTGGACTCTGCATTTTGACGGAGCTCTGAATTCTCATGGAAAGGGGATCGGAATCGTTCTGTTATCACCTGAAGGTGTCACCATTCCACAAGCCTTTCAGCTTGACTTTCCAGTCACCAACAACATAGCTGAATACGAGGCACTTCTTGCTGGTCTCGAGGC
This sequence comes from Zantedeschia hybrid cultivar, assembly GCA_030544215.1. Lineage (NCBI taxonomy): Eukaryota > Viridiplantae > Streptophyta > Magnoliopsida > Alismatales > Araceae > Zantedeschia > Zantedeschia hybrid cultivar. The sequence continues at coordinate 38,245,430 of JARZZO010000011.1, read as the reverse complement.
TGCTCATTTCCATGGTGCCACCAAACTCAGGATTGTGGGTGATAGCCAATTAATTTTTCGCCAAGTGCTGACCAAGTATCGAACTCTTGATCCCAAGTTCAAGCCATATCAAGAACTTACTTCTGCTTATTCAAAGCTTTTCACAAAATTGATCTTTGTCCATGTCCCTAGAAATCAAAACATCCTAGCTGACGCTCTAGCTTCACTTGCATCTTCTCTTGATTTTCCAATCAACAAGCAATCTGAATCAATCATAGTTCATAGGCGTCTTTCACCCGCCGTGAAAGATCCTTCATTTCTTAGAACTAAGGAGAAGTTGCTGAAGAAATTCAAAGATGGAAGTATTGTGGAGAAAAGAGAAATCATGTTGATGGAGCTGTTAGAAGAGATGGATGATGAACAGAAGCCATGGTATTATGAAATTGCAAAATATTGTGAAGATCAATCGTATCCTGAAGAAGCTACAACTGAGGAAAAAAGAGCTATCAAGAGAGTTGCTCAACGATACACCCTAGTTGGGGGAGCATTATATAAGAGAGGTTTTGTTGGAGTTCTTCTGAGATATTTAGACGAGGATGAGCTTTGGAAGGTTATGGAAGGAGCTCATAGTGGAGTTTGTGGTGGCCATGTCAATGGACAGATGCTAGCAAAGAAGATCCTTAGACAAGGATTTTATTGGCCAACCATGGAAGAAGATTGTGTAGGATATGTCCGTAGGTGTGCTAAGTGTCAACTTCACGCCGACAAAATTCATTCTCCTGCATCTTCACTCCATCCTGTTTCTTCCCCATGGCCTTTCTCCATGTGGGCTTTCGACATTATTGGACCTCTTGGTAACCCAGATTCCGGCATCAAGCAAAAATCTTTCATTCTCACAGCAACGGAATACTTCACCAAGTGGGCAGAAGCTGAAGCATACGTGGAGATCAAAGTATCAACCGTCTGCAAATTCATCATGAAGAACATCATCACAAGATTCGGAATTCCAAGTACCATCGTCACCGACAACGGACCGCAGTTCATGTCACAGGAATTGAAGGACCTCTGCAACAGGTATAAAATTGCATTGCATCATTCATCTCCTTATTATCCGCAAAGCAATGGCCAAGCAGAGGCAACTAATAAGACTTTGATAAAAATTATCAAAAAGACGTGTAAATCTAACAAATTCGCAGATTGGCCAGAAAAATTGGTTGAGGCTCTATGGGCCTACCGAACTTCAATCCGCACGCCTACTGGACAAACTTCTTATTCCTTAACATTTGGAATGAAGGCGGTAGTTCCCTATGAGATCCTTATACCGTCATTAAGAGTACAATTGAACAAGGAATTCTCCATTGATGAACATCGTTCAGCACTCCTTGCTCAATTGGAACTTTTAGACGAGAAAAGATGGTCAGCTGCTAATCATGCGAAAGCTTATCAAAACAGATTAGCACGTTTTTATCAAAAGAAAGTCATTGAACGAAAGTTCAAAGTCGGTGAAATGGTCGTTAAAAGAATTTTTGTAAAACCTGGTGGTCCGCGTTCTAAGCTCCAACCCAACTGGGAAGGACCTTATGTTGTATCACATGCTTTTCCTGGTAATGCTTATCGTCTTGTTAATGTAGAAGGAGAAGAGCTAAATCATCCCTGGAATGGTTTACATCTTAAGAAATACTACCCTTAGGTTAAAGAGTCGATCAGTATGGTTCAAAGACCAGAGGAATCAGAAAATTTATAAACTCAAATTTCTTTGTTAGTCTGAATAATTTAACTTCAAACCCATTACTGCACACACTGACACGTTTGATTCGTGAGTAACAAGAGATGCCAAGTCCTAAAGAATATGAAAAGCTTGACTAAGAGTGTAAAGTACAAATCATTCCTTTTAAAGTAAAATTCTGTTTTACACTCGGCCCATGATGTCGGAACGAGGCTTAAAATAGACTACCAAGAATACCCGCCATCTTAGTAGGAGGCCGTCATAAAAAAATGGGGGAGATCCGTTCCAAAGCAAAGCAAAGAAAGAAAAGAATAGAAAAAACAAAAGGAAAAGGCAAGATTCAAAATCAAAAGGCCAATACACTACAAACGTCACATCAAGGCCATGAAATGAAACAAAAGGGAACGCAAGGTCGATAAATACCCCGGAAAGAAAATGACCGAACCCCAACAGATATTAGGGTTGGAAAGGAACATCTTTTTAGGTCTCCGGAACCTTCTCATGGGCTTTCTAAATCTATTCTTCTTTTCTTTCTAAAGAGGTGTACTTCAAACTTAAAGAATGGCTTAGATTGACTAAGGGTCAAATCATCAAATGGGATCACGAATGGAAACACAAGTTCAAACACGATGGGTTTTAAGTTAAGTTGTTAAAGAACAATTTGGAAATTAAGTTAATAAATGAATATGATTTTTTGATCTAAGTACCATACTGGTCTTTTAGTCAAAAATTCAAAAAAAATACATATGTCAAAAATTCAAAAAAAATATATAGTCAAAAATTCAAAAAAAAAATACATAGTCAAAAATTCAAAAAAAATACATATGTCAAAAATTCAAAAAAAAATGTATATGTCAAAAATTCAAAAAAAATACATATGTCAAAATTCAAAAAAATTGCATAGTCAAAAATTCAAAAAGTACATATTTCAAAAATTCAAAAAAATGTACATTTGTCAAAATCTAAAAAAAGAATACATATTTCAAAACCCAAACGAAAATGAATATTTCAAAACCACAAAAATATTTCAATTAGCATTTGCTTGTTGCCTTTAATGTGTTCCACTCCTTTTATTTTCAGTGAGCATCTGTTTGCTTGCATGTTGCATTTTGCTTAAGTCTGATTATTCTTATTACCTTTGTTAATAAAGGCTATGCCCCTTGACCATTTATTGAAGGAAAAGATTGATCGACCATTTATTTGGTCAGGTAATGGGCTAAGCCTAAACAGATACTTAACCTATTTGTTCAAGTCATATACAGGACACAAGGCATGAAGAGAGTTGGAATCCGAGTAGAGAACTACCAGAAACCTGTTTCTGTGAGTAAAAGGCGTCGAGAAGCACTGACACGTTTCAAGAAAAAACTCTGAGCAAAGCTGGAAATATCAAGAAGATCTCACTATGGAATTCATGAAGTCCCGACCGTGACTAAAAAGACGGTTATTTCTACCCTTGTATTATTCCATGTAATTATTTTGCATTTGCATTACTATATGTTAAATATTTATTAGATTATATCAAGGACCTTGTGGTTTTGATGAAACTGGAATTTGAGTTCCCCTACAACAAAAACAGTGATAATTCCAGAGGATTCTTAATCGCACGGATAGGCCGTTGGGTTGTTGATTAGTGAGGACGATGGTTCTACTTTTGTGAAACGGTGCGTGGATAAACGAGCTTCGGCTTAGCACTGAATTACAAGAATTGGTATCTTGACTCATTAATAACAATTTAACAATATTATCCTTGATTAATTTATATTTTATTTGACTTTATATTTTTCTTTTAGCCCAGCATGCATCATATAGGACTTTAAAATTATTGAAATAAGAATTAATTACTGATTAAGTTTCAGACCATTAATCAAATAACTCCAACATGATATGAAATATTCCATTCCGAATTGAGTATCTTGATTATCTTTGAGGTTCGCTTAAAGATATCCTTGGAATTCTATCCTTGATTGGATTCTTTATCCAATATTCTTGTTTTCTTTTAAGATCCATCATGGCTGTAGCACGTCCACATTGGCTGGCAAACGCTCCCCATGATGAAACCTGCAGTGTCTACGACCTGGGGTACTTCCCACTCCGAGGAGGTTGATCGACTTTATTTTATTTCCTTGTCTACTTCATCCAAACAGGATTAATTCCATTGATCTCTTTGAGCTATCTTCATTGATAATTTTGAGAAAAATTCCAGTCATGTGATGTTAAGAGCGTGTCTCATCACACCTTGGCATCACCTTTTCAGTACATTCCATTCCATTTCACTCCCTTGCAAAGACAATGCCAAGGTGAGGCAGCTGTAGACACGCTAATTTTGACGTCATTTCGAGTAAATTTCATATCATACAATAATGCTTCGAAATGGTCTGATAATTAATCATTAATTAATTTTTATTAATCTTTTTAAGTGTCGGATTTAACAGATGTGTTTAAGTTAATCAATTGAATTGGTTTTAGCTCAAATTTGAGTTAAAATATGAAGAATTATAAAAGACGTCGACCCAAGTGGACGCCATTTAGACTTTATTCTTATTTTAGTGATTAAATTTGAATTTTAATTAATTAATTAATTAACTAAAAGGCGTCTGGTAATGTCGACGCGTTTTAAATTTCCTAAGTGATTTTAACTTTCCCTCCGGATGTTTATCCTTATCTTAATTAGTCTAAAAGATGTCTATACAGGTGGACACGTTTTACCTAATAAAGATAAAGATAAGTTTTCCCGGATATTTATCCTTATCTTAATTAATCTGAAAGGCGTCAGCCATGGTGGACGCGTTTTAGATAATTACAGATAAAGATGAATTAATTAGTATTTATCTGTCAATTAAGATGGATAAATTCGAGGTTTTTTGCTATGTTAATCGCGAACGCAAGAAAAAGCCTATAAATACCTTGCATGTTGAAGAGTTAAAAAAGTTGAAATCCATTAAGAGAGAGAATTATTATAGCGAGTTGAAGATCGAAGCAACAACGTCGGAACGCCGGAGCGCTGCCATTTCCAGAAGTCAGCGTCCTTTCAAGATCTTCATCCTTTCAAAGCTTCATCCGATTGGGCATAAGTGTTTCATTTCTGCATTTTCATTTTCATCTTCATTAATTTCATTCTTCATTCACTTCATGCAAACACACACCACAGCATAATTTTTCAAAACCTACTTGATTTAAGGGGTTTCAAAGCCACTCAACAAGTAAGTTTGATGTTCAATAATCTGTCCAAAATCATGATTAGTTCAGATACTGCTTCTACTTAAATTCTCATCATCATTGTTTCTTCGTTTTCTGTTTCTGTCTCTGCTGCACTCAACAACAACGAGAGATTCAAAAGGGGAAATCAAGCACAAAGTCAGAAAGACTTCTGGACGATCCTCAACCTCAAATTCAACAGCAAGAACAAAAAGCAAAGAAAGGGCTCTCTTTCTTCAGCCGGCTGAGGAAGGGGAACCAAGGACTCAATCTTCCGCGTTTGAACAGGTAAGCGATCATATCTCTTTTGAAACTTTTTAGTTAAAAGTTTCTGGCGATCACTGTACTTAGTTGCTATTTTTAATAGGTTAGTTTACACTAAACAACATAGATTTTTCATGTTAATCACACGGTCATTCTAAGCACCTACAATGGGTACAATACCCTCTGGCAAGTCCTCCAAGTTCCAAACTTGGTTGGTATACATGGACTGGATTTCTGAGTTCATAGCTTCTCGCCACTTCCCGGCTTCTGGGCCTTCTATGGCCTCCTAGTAGGTTTTAGGATCATCATCCTCATTATATTCTACGTTAGACTCACTTTCAACTATATGTCCTACATATCGTTCGGGTAGTCTAGGTAATCTACCAGATCTATGAGGCTCATATGTGTGTACCTGAACAGATTCAGGAGCTGATATCTCATCTGATGATAATGCAGCTGTTTGGGAATCTGAAACCTCTTCCAGTACTATACTACTCCCACTGTCCTCCTGGAGAAGGTATTCCTCTTCCAGGAATACAGCTTTCCTGGTGACAAACACCTTTTGTTCACTAAGATGGTAAAAATAGTATCCAAAGGTTTCCTTTGGATATCCCACAAACCTGTATTTATCAGTTCGTGATTCCAGCTTGTCTAGATCATGCCTCTTTACATGAGCAGGACAACCCTAGACTTTAACATGTTTAAATTCTGGTTTCCTATCTTTCCATATCTCATATGGAGTAGAGGCCACATACTTGCTCGATACTCTGTTCAGTAGGTATGTTGCTGACTCTAGAGCATACCCCCAGAGGGACACTAGTAATCCCGAAAATCTCATCATGGATCGTACCATGTTCAATAAGGTGCGATTTCTCCTTTCTGATACACCATTCATCTGTGGTGTATGGTCAGCTGAGAAAGGATACCATTATCCTTTAAGAATTGTATGAAATTAATACTTAAGTATTCTCCTCCTTGATCTGATCGAAGAGCTTTAATACTCTTTCCTAACTGCTTCTCTACCTCATTCTTGAACTCCTTAAACTTCTCAAATACTTCCGACTTGTACTTCATTAAGTACACATAGCCGAATCATGAGAAGTCATCGGTGAACGTGATGAAGTATGAAAAATCACTTTTGGTTTGGATAGACATAGGACCATATACATCCGAATGTATTAGTTCCAAAATGTCCTTGGTACGTTCTCCATATCTAGTAAATGGAGATTTTACCATTTTTCCCATAAGGCAGGATTCACACGTCGCAAACGATTCATAATCGAATGCATTTAAATAACCATACTTGTGCAACTTTTGCAACATGTATTTACTAATATGCCCAAGTCTACAATGCCACATGTAGGCTTGGTTCACACAATTCTTGCTTTTCTTAAGAGCATTATTAATGTGAAGATTGTTATAAGAAACATCTAAGAGATATAGACCGTTGACTAAAGACGCCGAAGCTATCGATTTATTACCATAATAAATCGAACAACCTCTATTCTCAATAGACAACCTATATCCTATCTCGTCTAAACAGGATACTGATATGATGTTCTTTATTATGTTAGGAACATAATAACAATCTTCCAATGATAAGGCATCTCTTGATGGAAGCCTGAGGTTGTTGTCCTAATAGCAACCGCCACAACTTTTGCGCCGTTTTCTAGCCTCAATTCCACCTTACCTTTTCTCAGCTTGTGCTTACTTGTCAGTATCTACACATCATAGCAGATATGAGAAGCACATCTGGTATCTAATACTCAAGATGTGGAATCTCTAACTGACAAGTTGATATATATCATATAGATATCTGAAGCTTCAGACAGCTTCACTTTTCCATGAACTTTATCGTTGAGGAACTCCTTACAGTTCTTCTACCAGTGACCATTCTGCTTACAGTAGAAGCATTCACCTTTTACTACTCATTTACCTTTGTCCTTCGATCTTTTATCATTAGCTATCATCTCTGCGTCAAGGGCATCTAATGCCGGTTCAGCAAGAGGATCAGCTCTAAAGACATAGTCAATGTGCTCAGATCTGAAGACATTCTTCCGATTTCTGAACCAATCCGAGTAGTTCAGGCTAGTCAAACGTTTGGCATCAAGTATGCCATGGAGTGGGTTATTCGAGGACATAATTCCCTACAAGAGATAAGTTCTATTTTAACAGATGTTCAATTATTAAATATAAAACAAGACATGGGCTTTTGTTCAAGTTTTAACTCCCACTAATTTTTGACGGACTGTATCACTCTCAGTTATACAGAACGGGAGACGCCGACAGTCTCTTAGTGGGGATCAGAATCTTAATGACTTGCAGTACAACCTTGTGGATAGCACAAGAAAGCTATAAAACAATCAAAGAGCACCCATCTCATAGGACTTGCAACTCCTTGCAATATCCGATCATAGCTTCGGTCCCCAGAGGTTTAATGGCCTTTTGGATAGCATCACAAGCCACTAATTCTGGTCTAAGCTAACCATCGTTACGAGACGAGCATAGATTTGTATGCACCCCTTGTGGATAGCACAACAAAACTAGATGGTTCCTCTACCCTGATCAAATAAGCATCTAATGCCATAGCCACAGTCTCTCCTCACAATTAAACAGGCCTTGTGGTAGCACAACAAACCTGTCTAAAGTGATTCGAATCCTATGACTATAACGATGGTGGATCACGCGGTAAGTTCTATACTACTCACGTTACGGCTTAGAGTTTAGACGAGGGTATTTAGATAAGTTTTATCTTGGTCTCTCCTAGATGATAGTATATAAACATATCGTATATATTTACTAAATATTATACCTACTTTGATTTACAATCAAATATAAAACAATGCATCTCATATATGTCAAGTGTGGTCATGGATAGTACAGTGGGTTTGACTGGAGCCATCAGTCAAACGCACACACAATCTAACATAACATTTATATCAGATAATCATGCAAACACATAGGCAAACGATCTTCATCTTTTCGCCTTCCAGGTTGCAGCTGTGAATCATCATCACTCCTTCCTTGGTTGCCTCGATCATATTACATTGAATTTTAGAATTACATGTAAATTGAAGAAGGCCTTATGACGAGTACAAGAGAGAGGGAGGTTGAAGTACATCAGAGTATGAGAGAGGGAGAGGTACGCAGACCTCTATTTATTAACAATTAATAAATATCCATAATTCAAGTATCTACGATTCACACAATCATTCATCACAAGAATAATTAAATAAGCGCATATCCATGACCACGGTGTGTTTTAAACATTCCACACATGATATAGCACATCACATGGCTAAAATAAAAGAGTTTTTTAAAATAAATAAGTTTTGGCTTTCAGAAAGCTTGGTTCCAATCAAAATTGGCATTTGAATTTCAAAAACTCATTTATTAACTTAAGCATGTAATTAAATCAAATTTAAAAGTATTAAAACACACATCACATGTGCACACACTCCAAATTAATAATTCCAGATTATTCCATACAAATTAGAACACTTTTAATAATTAAATCAATCTAACATTTAGATTAAACAATAAAAATAATCTAACAATTAGATGATTAATAACTAATCTAACCCTTAGACTAGTCCAACAAAGTTAATTAATAATTTAACACATAAATTAATAATCAACCATAATTAATTATTAATTACTAACCTAACACTTAGATTAGTCAATTAATGTTAATTGTTAATTTAACTCTTAAACTAACAATTAACACTAACTAATTAATAACTAATTAATCTAACTCTTAGATTAGATAATTAAAGTTATCATTAATTTAACTATTAAATTAATAACTAACAATAATTAATTAATGACTACTAATTTAACATTTAAATTAGTCATCGAAGTTAATTATTAATTTAACAATTAAATTAATAACTAACTTACAAATTAATTAACAATTAGTAGAATTAATAATCTAACATTTAGATTAATAATCATTAACCTCTAATTTAAACTCTTAAATTAGTTAGTTAAGGTTAATTATTAAATTAACACTTAAGTTAATAATTAACCCTAATTAGTTAAGAACTAATTGTTAATTAAATGATTCAAAATCATTCAAAGCCCAATTAAATTATTAATTCAAAACAATTTTTGAATATTGAAACTGAAATTCAAATTTTAACTCTTAAATGGGCTAAAGGGGTTTAATAAGGAATCATAGAATGGGCCCAGCCCATTCATGTACTTGGCTCGAGCCACTGCCTGAGTCTGGGCTCGACCAAGGCCCGAGCCAGGGTCCCTGGTTCGAGCTAGGGTCTCGGGTCCCTGGCTCAGGGGCCTAATCCCGGTCAGGGCACCCTGGGCCGGCCGAGTTAGTCGGTTGAATCGGCTCGGGCCACCCTCCTTCCACTTGCAACCCGACAAGCCCCATAACTTGCTGCAAACAGTAAACCCTAGGTACAAGAACCAAAGGGGTGGCGGCTATCCACGGCGCCGGCCACCGGCGGCAAGCCCAGTTATGCCGGCACCGCTCGGCACTGGCAGGCCCGCCGGAGGTGCCATTCAAGTTGCTGGTCGAGCTTCAAAACTCTTTTGCCTTTAGAATTTTTTGTTCAAAACCAAAAATTAAAGGGAGGATTGTGCTCCTCCATCTACCTCTCTGGCGGTAGCTGTAGGCCTGGTGGTGACCGGCGACATCTCTGAGATGATTAGGGGTGCCGGCCTACCTCCCCAACGATTGGGGATACCCAAACATCAGTGTTTTTCGTCTCACGAAGAACACCAAACCCCAAAATAAAATTTTAAATTTTTGCAGAATTATATAATTCGATTATTTCGTGCTCATCATATGAATATGGTTCCAGCAATATCATCGAATCATCGCATTGAATAATACGCTGAAAAATTAATTTCAGAACCCAAAACGGGACGAGAAACAGTGGAACCTGGCTCTGATACCACTGTTGGGTTCTCGCGTTTCTCCGGATCTCCCACGTAGTGGAAATAAAATAAAAACGGAGATCTGTTCCCGTTTCGGAAAATCTAAAAATCGGATTATTAGATAATCGGTTCTTACCGTGTGTGGATTCGAATCCGCAACAGTTCGGTTCCGTCAATGCGACACCGCAAGCCGCGCAAGCACCCGGCCTCTAGCGGAGTCCACGCGATCCTCCTCGCGACGGATATCCTTACGTTCCTCATTCTTCACAGCCCACGAGGTCTTCGCCGGTTGCCGCAATGATCGCCGCAACGTGCGGACGATTTCCCATCGAACGAGAGTCGGAGAAGTGGCGGAGCAGATCTGGGGATCCGGATTCTTCTGGCGCACCAGAGAGAGAGAGATAAAGAGAGGAGGGGGCGGCTAGGGTTAGCAGTAGCTTGGCATGCTCAGCCCGTTCGTTACATTTTATACTAACCGCGTAGTTTTTTATAAAAACCACCGGTTTATATAAAACCTACTTATTTATCCATCGCCTTGAGAATCTTTTGCGTGTGACCCTCTAGGCCCAATAACCAGTCTGGTTAATGACCCAATAAGTCCAGCGACTCCTCACTGGCTCGATTAATCAATTAATAACTCATATTAATTAATTAATCAATCGGATTGATGTCTCACATCGAATTCGATCGGGCCTCCGATCAAGTTGAGTGCAAAGCAATACCGCGTGAACCCGGAAGGTATCGGGGTTAAGTAACCCACTCTTGGAACCTTTCCGCCGACAGTTACCGCGTGGATATAATCCTTCATTCGTACAATGCTCTCAAGTCAACTCAGGGTATGGCGTGTTGTCAAACCCTAACCGGTCAACTCACTTGGATTGGATGCTACTGATGAATATCGAAAAACTCATTTCCCGATATTATCGTCCGCCCTGGCCAGGGACTTTCGCGCATTCTTCCTAGAGCATTCTCTCTCATCGTACCGAGAGCGAATGATTCCTTATTGACACTCAATTCACTTCGACGGTATTCCGCTATACCCGATCCTTGGCTCTTTAGAATCCCGTAGTTAGAGATTCATAAACCAAGGTCAAAGTACATAAGTCCACCGACAAGGTGTCCTTGGTGTCTCAGGTCCGAAGACCATCCACGCAACTGCGACAATAGAATCAAGCTGGTTGACAGTGAGGTACAGTTCCATCCAGCGATTCAGTCGGATCAGTTCAGTGAACTCATTCTCTAATGAGCACCTACAGATTCGGCTTAGTGTCTCCACACAAGTGACTATGAGATCAGTCACCCTCATCTTATGAGTAGGAGTTATCTGTACTAGTCTAACCAGATATCCGATGTCCTTCTCGGATATCCTCTGACTAGGAACGATTAAGAATATGTGTGTTTAAGTGAGCAGTCTCACTAGTATGATCTCATTATAATCTAATCACTATCACACATATTGTCATACATTTTTTAGGGAAAATGCACTTGATCTTGATTTTCTGATTTAGATTTAGATTTGTCTTTGTGCGCTCTACCTGACTCAATCAGATGATTGCATAGTTCTTCGACCTGATCCCGCTACCCATAAATGGAATAGCGTTAATTATATCATCCTAAGAGGAAAACCCTTGATTAATCGTCGGAAGAATAGAATAACACCCTTTAAAATGATATAAGTAAGATATACAAGATTGCATTTGAAAAATGAATGAATTTCAATTTTTTATTTGAGAAGAAAACTCATTTTTTAGTTTAGAGTTGAGTCTGCGCAAGACTTGATTTATTGATTTTTATTGATGGATGATGATGAGAGACATTTTTTAGTCTTTTTGGATTGTTTTATGTGGATGCATTGAAGATTTGTTTGAATTTTGATTTTTAATTTGTGAAAGGATTGAAGATTTTTTTTATGGTATTTTGATTGAAGTGGATGACATTTTTTATCAAGGGAGTCTAATAAACATTTCTTATTGCGTTTTTTCAGATTTGAGTGAAGAGATTTTAGATTTTATTTGTAAGGTATAGAAAAGTGTTTTTTAAGTTTTCTTATTGGGTTTGAGTGAAAAATGCTTCAAGGATTTATATTTTATGTTTTGAATTTACAAGTTTTGAAGGATAAGCAAGATGTGCAAATTCAATTGAAATGAGATTTCTTTTAGGTATTTTTTATTTTTTGCAAAGGGGGAAAAATGAGTTTTATTTGATTTTACTGATTTATAGGAAGTATTTTGTTTTATCTTAGGGTTTTTGATTTAATTTTAAAGGATATAAAGTTGAAAATTTGGATTTTAATAATTGAGGGTTGAGTCTGCGTTGGTAGCGCAGACTCATTTGTCACAAGCCTATTTTTTCAATTTTTTAGGTAATTTCGAGGAAAAAAGTTATCATTTTTGTTTGGGTTTTGATTTGTGAAAAATATAAGGTTTATTCTTAAGATTTTGATTTGATTTGATGAGAATTTAATGGCCAAAATACCATATTTTAAGAATTTACGGTTGAGTCTGCGCTATAGGGCACAGACTCATTTGTTATCAAAGTGTTTAAGCATTTTTTATATTTTTTGCAAAAGGAGTTTTAAGATTTTATTTAGGTTTTTGACTTATATAAAGTATAAAGTTTTTATGTAAATTTTTGGGTTTAATTTGGAGGGAATTTAAGGTCAAAAAGGGCAATTTTGGGAATTCAGGGTTGAGTCTGCGCAGGGTAGCGCAGACTCATTTGTCACCAATTTGTTTTGAGTTATTTTTTGCATTTTTTCAAGAACAACTTGGTGTTTTTATTTGATTTCTTGATAGATAAGAATAAACTTGATTTTTAGAGGGTTTTAGATCATCTTAAAGTGGTCGGGAAGTTGATTTTTTATTTTTTGTGAATTTCATGGTTGAGTCTGCGCCAGGATGCGCAAACTTAAGTTTGAACTATGGATTTTTTGTTTGTGAGTTATTTTATTGGATATTTGATGGGATAACTTGATTTTATGTTTTGTTTGGTGATGATTTACAGATTTGGAGCTGCAGGCATGATTTAGGGGCCAAGAGATGAGGTTTGGACCTTGAGAATGATGCGCAGACTCAAGTTTAAAGAGGATTTTGAACAAGATTCTTAAAAAGATGGAATCTCTTGAGGTTGAGGGGAATTCCAAGATTTCCAAAATACTGGGGAGCTTCAAAGATCAAGGAGTCAAGAAAAATGGGTTTGAGTCTGCGCAAGGGGTGCGCAGACTCAACTGAACTTGTGATTTTTGTTTATTTTGAAGGGATTTAGATCCTTTTTGTAAATGGATGTTTATTTTAAATGAAATGAAGTATTTGATATATGATTGCAAGTGATTTGGGCCATTTGATTTATTGTTTAGTTGATTTTTTTATTTGAAATAAGCTTATGAAAGGTGTGCAGACTCAACTTGAGTTTGGAATTTTGTGTTTATTTAAAATAGAAAATGGCTATCTTAAACCCTTTTTTTTTTTGAATGAATTAACTTTAATTATTTGAGTTATTTGAACCATAAATGAGGCTATCAGTCCATGCAAGGCATCTTTGACAGTTTTGAGTTGAGTCTGCGCAAGGGTGCGCAGACTTAGAACAGTGGCATAGACTCAAGTCTAAAAATTGATTTTTTGAGTTTCCTGCACAGTTCAAGCTGCAATTAAATCCATCAAGGGGTTAGTTTCAACCATTAAAGTTAGAATATGAAATCCAGAGTCGAGAAAAACATATTGTACCCCATTCCTAATCAAATTTCTATTGTTATAGGTGCGCAGACTCAAAATCTAAGTATAATTTCAGGTTTATGCCTCTTTCAACTTGAAGTGATCCAAGAATCACCACAAATTTGGGGAGGATAATACTGAGAAATCTCATAAGTTGAGTATGGCTACATAAAGCCTTTTTAAGGAGTGGTTCTTATGTGGATTTCTTCAAATGACATGATTTCTTCATGTTTATCCCATTCTTCTTGGATCACTTTATAAAGCATTGAAAATGCTTAATATAATAATTCCAAGTTGAATTTTAACCTTTCATTAGGAAAACCCAGTCATAGGTTTAGGATCTTCATGAAGGATCATGGTATGAAGGGACTCGAAGGACCAACTCCCTTAAATGGATATGTAATGGCTAATGGACCATAAGGATGGCTGTAAAGGGGGGCGTGTCGAGCATCCAACCACTCATCCAAAGGGTGCCCTTAATGCCTTCAAGATGTAAGAAAAAACCCACAAGGGGTAATCCAAAGCATCTCTATATTTGGAGAGCAAGGAACTCCACCAATTTTCCTAGAGGATCACATGTAGCTATGAATTATGGAGGTGGCTATAAAGGGGGGCGTGCCGAGCATCGAACCACTCACCCAAAGGGTGCCCTTAATGCTTTCAAAATGAAAAGGTTATCCACAGGGAATCACCCATTCCATTTCTACATTTGGGGAGCAAGGAACTCCATCAACCCTAAATGAACCCATAGAAATGGGAACACAAGAATGATATTTTTTGTATGAGGGCCCTTGATGGGTTAGCCAACATTGGATTGTTGGTACCCTTAGATTGGGACATCCTTGAGAAACATTGGAAGAAACTTAAAATCTTATAACATATGGCAAAATTTCGGTTTGAAACATTAAGAACTTAACAACCCAAAGTCCAAGCCATTAGGACCTTCATTGGGCCTTAAAAGGACAGCCCTAGGTCCAAGGAACCTTTGGACAACTTGGGGGAGGATCAAAGAATCACCTCAAGCCCAAAAACCAAGTTGAAAGAGGCGCAGACTCAAAAACCAGCAACTAGCGTTGAGTTTGCGCAGAGAGGCGCAGACTCATGAACAGTAGCCGCAGACTCAACACTGTAGCACTGCAGACCACAGACTCAGGCTAAAATCCGGATTTTTGGTGAAAAATAGGTTTAAATCTAACCCAAATGATGGAAAATAAAGTATAAAAGATACAAGACCTAAAATATTTATTTAAAATATATTTTAGATGCATTTCTTTATAAAAATATCATGAAAACTTGAATATAAACATATAAGAAACTCAGGTATATTTTTATCTTTTCCATGGATCTCTCCTTCTTGGCTCCATGTTAGAGGGTTTATACTCAAAGAAGCTCATCCTCATCTAGTGAGGGAACCTCCTTAAGAACCTTTAGGGTTTAAACCCTTAGCCATTAAAGGAAAAAAATCCAAACAAAACCCATTCGGTTCCAACATGAAAACAGAAACTTAGATCTTAATATATATGAAACTTAGGGGATTTCTCTTGATGTTTGGCCTTGGGGGAACATCAACCATGGAGGGGATGTGCTCCTAAGGGTCATGGAAGGCCAAGCCACTTTGAAAAACCCCAAAATCAGAGACAAATAATTGAAAAATCAGTTTTCAGGAAATTTGGACAGCAAAGCACATTTCGGGTCATATCTCCATATTTAGGGGGTTCTAAGGCTTGAGGAGACTATTTTTATAAACTATAAAGGCCCCTCTATCATCCCCATATGAAAAACACATACCTTATGAAGGAAAAAGCAATATAAAAGCAAGATAACCAGCAAACTCACAAAACAAACTCAGAAAATTTGAACATTGCATTTCATTGCTTTCAATCACCATGGATGAACATCAAGGGGGAGATAAAAGTTTCTATGAATATCAAAAGGAAAGACTAGATGAAAAAGAACATGAAGAACATGAAAGAACCCATCACCCATCACCCACTCTACCTTGGAGAGGGGATGAGCAATGGGGGATAGCTCTAGAAGCCCTTTCTCTTGCTTTCTTCTTTTCTAACACTCTTCCTTTCTTTTTCTCTTCTTCTCTAACTCTTTTTTTTCTCTTGGGATGTAGGAAATGGAGGGGAAGGAGGAGGGAGACGTGCTCCTCCAAGCTCTCTCACTTTTCTTCTTCTCTTTTCTCTTTTTTGGGATTTTTGTTTCCAACTTTTTCTTGTAGAAGATGGGGGTTCTTTTATAGATAAAGTTGAGTTACTTTTGGGGGGTAGATTAGGCATCCATTAGCCTTAAATTAAGGATAAGAAATCTCTCTTAAGAGCCTTCCAATGAGGCCACCACACTTGGAGAATCATGATTAGCTTCTCTTTTTGCTTTTCACCTATCCTCTTCTAGAAGAATATTGAGGGGGGGATCACTTGCTTTTCTTCTTATCCTCTTCTGGGCAGATTTGAATATGGGCCAAAGGGGTAAGAATAGGGCATGGGGGGGGACCATTTGGGTCATTTTAAAGGCTGCCACGAAATTGGGCTTTGGCCTTTACTTTTTGGGCTCAAATTGGCCCTATTGGGCTTCTTTTGCTTGAGATAATGGGCCCGGGCCTGCCTCCTTAGATTTCTTTATCATTTGGGCTGAAAGTAACTCCTTTTTGACTTCTTTGGGCTTGCAAGAATGGGCATGACTGCTGTCCATTAACTTTTCTTCACTTGAGCCTTCTTTAAAAAATTGCTTGGACCTCCTTTGCTTGAGATAATGGGCCCGGTTGTGCCATTGGATTTCTTCACCATTTGGGCCCTAGAGTGGCCCCTTTTTGATTCATTTGGCTTGTAAAATAGGCATGACTGCTGTCCATTAACCCTCTCTTTACTTGGAAAAAATTGTTTGAATTTTTCTCTTTGCTCATTTTTTTGGTGACAACACATATTCACAGACTTCATTATGAGACGATAATTAATACGATTTAGACATAATGAATATTATACCATTATATTAATAAATATAAACGAGATTATAAAGTCATATTGGCCTTGTGGATAGCACAACACGCTACTAATTCTAGTCTAAGCTAACCATCGTTACGAGACGAACATAGATTTGCATGTAGCCCTTATGGATAGCACAACAAAACTATATGGTTCTTTTACCCCGATCAAATAGGCATCTAATGCCATAGCCACAGTCTCTCCTCATAATTAAACATGCCTTGTGGTAACACAATAAGCCTGCCTAAAGTGATTCGAATCCTATGACTATAATAATGGTAGACCACGTGGTAAGTTCTTAACTACTCACGTTACGGCTTAAAGTTTAGACGAGGGTATTTAGATAACTTTTATCTTGGTCTCTCCTAGGTGATAGTATAAATATATCGTATATATTTAATAAATACTATACCTGCTTTGATTCATAATAAAAAATTAAAACAATGCATCACATACATTTCAAGTGTGGTCATGGATAGCACAGTGGGTTTGACTGGAGCCAACAGTCAAACGCACACACAATCTAACATAACATTTACATTAGACTACCCCACAAACATATAGGCAAAGGATCTCCATCACATCGCCTTCCTGGTTGCATCTGTGGATCGTCCTCGCTCCTTCCTCGGTTGCCTCGATCAGGTTACATTTAAATCTAAATTTACATGTAAACTTAAAAAGGCCTTATGGCGAGTACAAGAGAGAGGGAGGTAGAAGTACATCAGAGGATGAGAGAGAGAGAGGTACGCAGACCTCTATTTATTAACAATTAATAAATAATATCATTCAAACACCTACGATCCACACAATCATTCATCACATGAATAATTAAAGGTGCATATCTATGACCACGGTGTGTTTTAAACAATCCACACATGATAAGCACATCACATGGCTAAAATAAAAGAGTTTTTCAAAAAAATATATAATCTTTGAATTTCAAAAATTAGGTTCCAATCAAAATTGGCATTTGAGTTTCAAAAACTCTTTAAATAAGATAAACATGCAATTAAATCAAATTTAAAAGCATCAAAACACACATCACATGTGCACAGACTTCAAATTAATAATTTCATATTATTCCATGTAAATTAGAACACTTCTAATAATTAAATCAATCTAATAATTAGATTAAAATATATTAATAATCCAACAATTAGACTATTAATAATTAATTACTAATCTATTCTTAGATTAGTCTACTGAAGTTAATTATTAATTTAACATTTAAATTATTAATCAACTACAATTAATTATTAACTGCTAATCTAACTCTTAGATTAGTTAATTAATATGAATCATTAATTTAACATTTAAACCAATAATTAACACAAATTAGTTAATAACTAATAAATCTAACTCTTAGATTAGTTAATTTAAAATTAATCATTAACTTAATATTTAAATTAACAATTAACTCTAATTAACTAAAAGATTCTAGTCTAACTCTTAGATTAGATAATTAATATTATCATTAATTTAACTATTAAATTAATAACTAACAATAATTAATTAAAGACTACTTAAATTAGTCATCTAAATTAGTTATCGATTTAACACTTAAATTAATAACTAATCTTACAAATAAATTAACAATTAGTTGAAATAATAATTAATAATCTAACAGTTAGACTAATAATTATTAATCACTAACTTAACCCTTAAATTAGTTTAATTAAGATTAATTATTAGTTTAACATTTAAACTAACAATTAACATTAATAAATTAACAACTAAATGTTAATCCAAATGATTCAAAAATCATTAATAAGCCCAATTAAAAAAAATTGAATAATAACTTTATGTTCAAAAAAATTTTGAATTTTAAAATTAGAAAACAATTTTAATTATTAATCAAGCTTGGAAATATAAGGGTTAATTTGAAAAAGGGAGGTTCAAAAGGACTCAGCCCACGGGACCTGGTTCGAACCAGGTTCAGTGGCTCGTACCTGGGACCCTGGTCCAGCTAGGGCCCGGTCCAGCTGGGGTCGGCCCGGTCCAACGGGACCGGCCGAGGGCGCTAGTTCGCCCGGCCCCTTCCCCAGCTCGACGCTCCCCTTAAAACCCTAATCCGGCGGGAGGAGGGACTTGTAGGGGCCGGCAGTGGTGTCCCACGCCGGTGGCCGGCAGCCCGGCCTCGGCCGGCGACGGTTCCTGTGCCGGCGTGCCTCCCGGTGCCAGCATGCCCGCCGGAGAGGACCAACAAGGCCGGCGAAGACCCATTCTATCACCCCTATTTTTCTGGTTTTTGAGGGTTCTATAAACCGTGAAGAAGATGAAGGAAAAACCTTCCATGGCCACTTTGACCGGCCATGAATCTATGGTCATTTAGGATGATCTAATCATCATTCATGGCCACTAAAATCTTAAAAACATCACCGGTAAGAACCACGTTCTTCATCGCATGAAAAACACGAAAAACAACAAATTAAATCCAAAATTTATAGAATTAAAATAATCAAATTATTTTATGTTCATCGTATGAACATAGATCTTGCAATTAATGGAACTCGTGCATGGATTAATTCAAAGGAAAAATAATTTGGAGATCGAAACAGGACGAGAAACAGTGGAACTTGGCTCTGATACCACTGTTGGGTTCTCGGCGTTTTTCCAGATCGCGAACGCCGTGGAATAAACAAAGTAAAATATGCGATCCGTTTCCCATTTCGAATATTGAAAATCGATTATTGGATAATCGAAGTCTTACCGTGTGTGGATTCGAATCCGCAACCATTCGGTTCCGTCGGTGCGACACCGCAAGCCGCGCAAGCGCCCGACCTCTAGCGGAGTCCACGCGATCCTCCTTGCAACGGATATCCTCACGTTCCTCGTTTTTCGTAGCTCACGAAGTCTCTGCCGTTCGCCGCAATACGCGGACGATTTCTCGTCGAACGGGAGTTGGAGAAGTGGCGGAGCAGATCCGGGGATCCCAATTCTTCTAGGGCACTAAAGAGAGAGAGAAAGAGAGGAGGGGGCGGCTAGGGTTAGCAGCAGCCTGGCTTGCTCAGCCCGTTCGCTACATTTTATATTAACCGCGCAGTTTTTCATAAAAACCCCTGGTTTATATAAAACCCACTTATTTATCCATCGCCTTGAGAATCATTTTTGTGTGACCCTCTAGGCCCAATAACTTGTTCGATTAGTGGCCCAATAAGTCCAATGACTCCTCACTAGCCTGATTAATTAATTAATAACTCATATTAATTAATTAATCAACCGAATCAATGTCGCACATCGAATTCAGTCGGGCCTCCGATCACGTTGGTTGCCAAGCAATACCACGTGAACCCGGAAGGTATCGGGGTTAAGTAACCTACTCTTGGAACCTTTCCGCTGACAGTTATCGCGTGGATATAATCGTTCATTCGTACAATGCTCTCGAGTCAACTCAGGGTATGGTGTATTGTCAAACCCTAATCGGTTGACTCACTTGGATCAGATGTCGCCGTATAATATCAGAAAACTCCTTTCCCGATATTATTGTCTGCCCTGGCCAGGGACTTCCACGCATCCTTCCTAGAGCATTATCTCTCTAAGTACCAAGAGCGAATGGTTCCTTATTGACACTCAATTCCCTTCGATAGTATTCCACTTAACCCGATCCTTGGCTATTTAGAATCCCGTAGTTAGAGATTCATAAACCAAGGTCAAAGTAAAGAAGTCTACCGACAAGGTCTCCTTGGTGTCTCATGTCCGAGGATCATCCACGCAACTGTGACAATAGAATCAAGCTGGTTGACAGTGAGGTACAATACCATCCAGCGATTCAGTCGTATCAGTTCAGTAAACTCATTCTCTAATGAGCACCTACAGATTCGCCTTAGTGTCTCCACACAAGTGACTTATGAGATCAGTCACCCTCATCATATAAGCAGGAATAATCTGTACTAGTCTAACCAGATATCCGATGTCCTTCTTAGATATTCTCCGACTAGGAACTATTAAGAATATGCGTGTTTAAGTGATCAGTCTCACTAGTATGATCTCATTATAATATGATCACTATCGCACATATTTACGGACTTCATTATAAGACGATAATTAATACAATTTACACACAATGAATATTATGCCATTATATTAATAAATGAACGAGATCACAAAGTCATATTGGCTTGTAGGCCACCTAAGACTAATAGAGGCGTCACAGGAGACCTCAAAAACTTTGGAGAAATTGGGGAGGTGAAGTATGGGGGCCTGAGTGATTTGACTTTTGACCTCTGTGAGGGCTTTAGAAGTGACCTTTGTTTACCCAAAAGGCTCCTTATGGATGCAATTTGTGATTGGGGCCATTACAATGCTGAATCCCCTAATGAATCGCCTATAGAAAGACGCTAGTCTGTGGAAGCTACGAACATCATGGATGCTCATAGGTTGGGGCCACTCAACGATCGCCTTGACCTTTTCGGGGTCGGCAGAAACTCCCCTATGTGATACTATGAAGCCTAAGAAGGTCACTTGGTCAATGAGAAATGCGCACTTCTTAGGATTTGCATACAAGCTCTCTTTTCTCAACACCTCGCAAACCTGACAGAGGTGGCCTAAGTTGTCCTCCTTGGTCCTACTGTAAATGAGAATGTCATCGAAGTAGACAACAACAAAGGATCCTATGAAGGGTCGGAGGACCTGAGTCATCAACCTTATGAAGGTGCTGGAGGCATTTGATAGCCCAAAAGGCATGACAAGCCACTTGTAAAGACCATCCTTCGTCTTAAAAGCTGTCTTCTAGTCATCCCTTGACCAGATTCAGACCTGATGGTACCCGCTCTTTAGGTCAATCTTGGAGAAGATAGTGGCTCCTGCCATCATGTCAAGCGTGTCATCTGGTCGAGGAACGGGGAACCTATATCTCACGGTGATCCTATTGATGACGCGACTGTCAACACACATCTGCCAGGTGCCATCCTTTTTGGGGGTTAGGAGAGCTGGCACAACATAGGGACTAGTACTGATCCTTAAAAAGCCCTTCCTAATGAGTTCCTCGACCTGCCTCTATAACTCTACATGGTCAGTGGGATTCAAGCGATAGTGAGGCAAGTTAGGTAAAGTGGACCTAGGGATGAAATCAATGGCGTGTTGTATGTCACGCATAGGTGGCAGTTGATTCGGAAGATCCTCGGGAAATACATCGTGATACTTGTCCACGATAGCCTTCACTTCCTCAACCTGTGGGATGGGATAATTCTTAGATGGCTTACTCATTACGATAGTCCAAACTAGGGCTCCCTCGGCAACCTCGCCCTCAAATGCACTAGCTTTGATTATGTGAAGAGACACCCTCACTTTTGACTTCATGGAAAGTTCTGGGTTGGATGGGGAAGGATCAAGTGGGGAGGGGCTAGATAAAGGTGAGGATGTGGACAAAGATTTTTCTCTTGATGGGATCTCCCCTTGGCGGGGTTCTTAGGTGGAGAGGGATGTAAGAGAATCTTCCTGCCATTGTATTTGAAGACACAAATGTTGGTCTTGCCAAGTAGGGTAGCATCCTCATCATAGATCCATGGCCTACCCAAGATGATGCTTCCTACTTCAATGGGGAGGACGTCACACCAAATTGGCTTCTGATAGGATTGAAACTCAAGGGGTACCAGGCAACGGGTCCTGATAGGTAATGATGAGGCATTAATCCACGAGACTTGATATGGCTCAGGGTGAGTCTCAGGATCCAGCCCTAAACGAGAGACACAATCAGTGGAGATTGCGTTGATACAACTTCCGCTATCAATTATGATCTTCCATGGCTGGCCGGCTATCCTAGTGTAGGTGTGGAAGATGGAGGTTCGACGCCAGTCATCCTCTTTGGTCTGTGTGAGAATGCATCTCACCACACCAAGCCTAATGTCTCCGTGTGAGTCCACAATGTCCTCGACGCTGGTGTACCCCCTATGTGCACACCCTAGGGTGGCATCATTCTCCTCAAATTCCTCATCTAAGGATGGATCAGGTATGTAGTTCTCCTCCTCTTCATGAGTGGAGGGTTCAATTAGAAGGGCCCTGGTGGGACATTGACTGGCATAGTGGCCAACCCCGTGGCACCGAAAGCAGTGATTACGAGAGCTTCCTTCATGTTGGCTATCCCTACTAGCTAATCCTGTCCCTTTATCGTCTCTCCTCTCCGCCCGGGGGATGGTGGACGCTTGAGCTGGGGTGGTTGGAGGTAGGGGTGAGGAAGGGCTTGAGGTGGTGGCAGTAGGGACCCTCGTAGAGGTGATGGGAGTAGTTCTGGACCGCTTGGGGAAATGCATGGGGCGATTGGTCACACTGCGGGAGACGTGTTGTCGGAAACTGGGGGGCCTAGAGGGCTTCTAAAACCATTCCACATCTAAGACGATCTGGTAGGCTTGTTCTAGAGTGATTACTTCACGTAGGAATAGCTCACGTTGGATGTTCTCATGCAACCCTGCCCGCAACCTCGATAAGGTGACCGTACTATCTACGCCAACGCCACACCTAAGGCAATAGTCATCAAATTCGGCGATGTACTCAGACACCGTACGGCCATCTTGGGCCATCCTCTGCCATTGGTCAAGGAGGTGCTGCTCATAAGATAGAGGCACGAATTTCTCCCGCAATTTCTCTCTCATTTACTCCCATGTGGAGATAGGTCTCAGCCGCCTTGCAGTACGAAGATGCTCCACGTTGAGCCAGTAGGTTTTGGCTCGACCCACAAGCGTCATAGAAGCAAGGCTCACCTTCCTCTCTTCACTCATGGCATACCAGGTAAAGTATTGGCTCATCCCCGCCTCCCAGTCAAGATAGGCCTTGGGGTCTAGGGTACCATCAAAAGTCGGAGCATCTACCCTAACACTTCGGAGGATGTGATCATCAATGTCGGGGTAATCCCTAGGCCATCTTTCAAAGGGTACACGCTCTCGGCTGCATTTGAAGGCATTCCTAACCCGTGGTGGGTAGGGGATATCATACTCGTCTCTCTTACCCCCATACCCATGCGGAGCCCTCTCAAAGTGCCCAGGATCTCGCCTACGGTGGGGCACATCCCCTTGAACCCTATAAGGGTCGGGAATACGTTCATGTCCCTCAAAATAATAGCGTGTACCTCTTGCAAAGAGTGCACGGTCCCTACCACAACCGTGGGCCTCCCCTCGTACCCGTAGTGCATCGGAGAATGGGTCGTATTCATCATACTCACCATAGCCTCAGGGAACTCTCTCACGTGGCACACGATCTTGTCCGCGGCCGTGGATACCCACCCGATCCCGAAGTGGGTCGGGATAACGTTCCTGGGCTAACCCATTGTCAAACTCAACTCTCCTTCAAGGTACTCTCTCTGGAGGTGCGCAATTGGGCTCATGGTCAAGAACATCCTCCTGGCCTTGGGGTGGATTGGGGGCCCTAACTGGCTCTCCGCGACGGTTCTCCAGTTGGTCACGCACTCCTGCACGTTCCTCCGCCTCTTGGGGTCTATCTAGAGGGTTCTTTAGGCTATTCAATCTTCCCACCACGACTCTCATGGACTCCCCCAAGGTAGTGAGCCTCTCGTCCACATGTTAGGTTAGTCGCCCAAATTGATCAGTTATGTCTTGCAAAGATTTGCCTAAGAGGGTCTCTATGATGTATACAAGTGTGGGATCCATGACAGGATTGTGCTGAGATGCGGGACAGTTCAAATGATTTCTACGGGCTGACATGCAAGGCTTGACGGGTTTCTCAAAATGCAGGGATCCTGGATTCTAGGAATTAGCAAAGTAGATTGACAACAAGATCGACGTCGTCACTCAGTGAGCGGGAAGCTCAAGACGAAAACTCGTAGTGGTGAAGGGTGTTGAGCACCCGCGGCGTCAGCCCACTAAGTGTGTGGGGCGAATCGAGGTAGCTGTGGAGCTACCGCCATATGTAAGGCTAGTCCGCACTTGGTGTGCCGACCTTGCGCTAATTGGAGCGTTGGGTTTCGTAGGCACTCTCTCACCGCCATAGCAATAATCACTCAAGTGTGGTGGAACGTTCTCTCACTCCAGCGCTATGCAATTGATGCGAATACTAAGTGAACAGATAATACTGGAGCGGAGTTCAGCATTCACCTAGCCGGCCTGCAAGACCGACCCCGACCGGAGACGAGGACGAGTGGGGATGCATGGAGCACCCATGCAGTGGCGGTGTCACCTCAGTACCTGTGTACCGTCGCCTTACACCTCGCGCAGGAGGGAAATAAATAATTAATTACATGCCATAATCCTATTCCCCATGCAAGGAGACAAATCAGTCACAAATCTCCACGCAGGGAAAATAATCTGTCTAAAATATCCTCTAAATCTTCTACAAGATCTGTCCAAATGATGACCCTATCAAACCTCCTCAAAAGCTCCTGTCAAGGCGTCCTAGGCGTACAAAATCCCGCCATGATTTCCTCTTCTTGCAGAAAAGCCTGCCACAATCTCTGATGCATGCAGGTGCCTTATACAGCAGATCTGGCGTATGGGTGTTCTTCTAAGTAGCATGACCTAGAGTTGGCGTGACTGGTGGAGGCTACATGACGTGCATGCAAGGGCCTGGCGCTGGGCGGCAACAGAAGCGCTCGTCTCTATTGGGCGCTCGGGAGGGGTTCAATGCACCGGGGATCTGCATCTTATAGGTGGGCCCACGGAGAAGGGGTGGGTGGGGGTATGCGGCTAACACGTCACGTTTGTGAGGGGTACGGGCGATGATGTCGTCGTGCTTCTCTACGTGGATCCTCCGTACTCCTCGCCGTGCGCCTCTCTTCTTCCTCATGCATGGGCGGGGTGGTTGTCAGCGACTATGGCCGCGGAGCAACCACGGACGCTCGGGCACTGTTGGCGATGGGCGGGCTAGCTCGAAGGTTGCCGGACGGCGGCGGGGTGCTGCTGGCGGCAGCTGCTGGCGCTGTGGTTTGTTCGAGTCTATGCGAAGAGGGGAAGGGTGAGAGAGAGAAAAGGTGGCGGAGGAGGATGATATAAGAAGGAAACGGTGGCGTCGAGGTGTCCGGCAATGGGCGGACTGGCGCGTTGGCGGTGGGTGGGTTGGTGCGAGGGACGGTGACTGGTTGTTCGTCGACACAACGAATGGGAGGGAGAGTAAGGAAATAGAGGAGAGAGACAAGGTGGTAGGGATGGGTGACGGGAAGGAGGAGTTCAGCCGTCCAGGAAAGAGATGCTAGATGTCGTGTGCATGGGTCGTGGAAAACGCACCTGACGCCGGGTCTCAAGTTCCCCCTCGCCGTCTAGGAGGGTGATAGGGAGAAAGAGAAACAAAAAGAGGGATGGAGAGCGAGACAAAGAGATAGGGTGGCAGTGAAAAGAGATGAACGGTGGCGGGGGTGTTCAAAATGGGTGGGGTAGCTGTCGCTGTTGTAGGTTTTGGCGGTGGTGGGAGGAGCAGGAGAACGGAGGTTGGCAAGTGGGTGGTGGAGGGCCGTGTACGAAGAGGAAATGGTCGGAGTGCTTACCAGTTGCCGCCGCTGGTGGTGGTGCTATGGGTGCACGCTGGTAGATGGCGGTGGCCACACGCAGAGTCGAGGATCCTGAGGTCGTGAGGACGTCCTCAGGATTTGCTCTAATACCAATTTGATGAGGAACAGACGCACGAGGATGGGTCAACGTGGTGTTGACGGTGATAACACGGGCCTCACGCCCATGGCCTACTGTTGGAACCTCGCTCAGGCAACCTCTTTGGAGGGAAGGGCTCTCATCGTCACACGTAGAAAAGGGGACAACATAGCAAGAGAAGTTTTCATTCAATCTAACATCCTTACAAGGGAGGAGATGACCCCTTTATATAGGGAAGGGTATCTCTAGGTTAAGACAAAAAGGGACTATATTTAAGCAAAATACCAAGCATGTCCTATAGATAGGAAAGGACATAAAAAGCCCTTAAGATCATACTAAAGGCTAAACTAAAAGAAAATACATAAAGACTAGACTCGTTAGACTCTATCCTAGATATGGAGCTCGTCGCCAAGCCACAAAGATGTGTGCGTAGTATGTGCTTGACATTTGCTCCTCTGCTGCTCGGTGTCCCCACCAATGAGGTTGCCTCAAGGTAAGATTTTCAGCCATGAGCTAGCGCATG
This sequence comes from Zantedeschia hybrid cultivar, assembly GCA_030544215.1. Taxonomy (NCBI): domain Eukaryota; kingdom Viridiplantae; phylum Streptophyta; class Magnoliopsida; order Alismatales; family Araceae; genus Zantedeschia; species Zantedeschia hybrid cultivar. The sequence goes on along the minus strand of JARZZO010000011.1, from coordinate 38,218,623 downwards.
TAAGTTTCGACCTCATTCTTGTAGATGAATTCCTCCTGTTTGAGATGTGTGACCTGGTTGATGAAGTTAAAGGGGGCTATTGGAACTAGGATTGCTTGATTAGCCTGGGGTCGGCTAGAAGATCTTTGGAATTGAGTCTTCCGAGGAGTGGCTTCTTGAGTTTTGCCACGGGAGACCAACTGAATGAGTTGATTGGGAGTATACTGTGATAATACGGCAATGAGTTCTGGGTCTTCCCGCATATTTTAGAATGTCCTATTTGAAACTACAGGATCATCTACCCTCCTAGGAGGTGGAAGATTCATCGAATTCCCTTCTCCTATGCTACTCCTTAGATGTCTGCAGCATGCCTATGAATGTCTGTTGTGGGTCTTGTTCAATTTCAAACAAAGGGTTGTGTGTAATGTTGTTACCAAACTCGTCCATGTCATCGTACACAACATTAAAATACATACGATTCATCATGAAACACGAATCCTGAAAGATTTTATGTTCCACTTCAAAGATTAACTATGTATTATGAGTGTATTGGTTTCTAACAAATCAAGTTCAATCCTTTAGCGTCCCCTTTCTCAGAAGATCGTTCCACCAAAGTTTGATTTGGCGTCTTAATTTAGAAACAATCCACTCAATGATGCCTATGGGTAGGTGATTTTTGGGTGGCATAACTTAATTTACTCACACAATCCCGGGATCCTATTAGGTGGTTTGGGTACAACCTGCTCGGCGGTCAAGTAGGAATCCTTGGCTCGCGGAGACTCACAGAAGTTCCCAACAGAGTAAGACAAGTCACACATGAGTGGGAATCCTCAGGTAGAGTGTTAGACACTTTGGGAGGGGTAACTAGCAGTGTGATGCCGGCTCTTCCTTAAGACTCCCGCGGAGAACAGCCTGAAACCCAATAATTAACAAACAACTGGCCATAATAACAATGGCATGTAGAACATACAACAGTGTAAGCATTTGAATAGGTTATCATGCAGGGAAAAGTTGGCAGCCAGCAGCTCGGCCGTCCAAAATATGGATGGCCGACGGATTGGCTGTCTAAGGGGGAGGACGGCCAGGGGCCTGGCTATCCAATAGGCTCGACGGCCAGGCAGCTGGCCATCCAGGGTGTTAGACGGCTAGCTGTTTGGCCGTCTGACAGATTAGACGGCCAAGCTACTAGCCGTCCAGAACCTGAACGACCAAATGATTGGCCGTACGAATTAAGAGAGAAATTGGCAGAGGCCTTACCTTCTTACTTTTGGTTGCGGTGCGCGCAATGAGCAAGTAGATGTCCCACCATGATCGCTAGAGGGTTGTGGACGCCCGCAGTGTTCCTGCTCTCCTTCCGCAGGGAGGCCTTTGTCCGTCACGCAACTGGAGGGATAATGGGGTTAGATAGTAAAGTGCGGGATCGCCAGGAGCAGTACCTCAAGGTCACTGTGCTCCGCAGGATGGGTGGATTGATCGCGTTTTGTTGTAGTGGGAGATAGTAGGTTCCTCTTCTCTTCCTCTGACCGGCCGAAGGAGGAGAGCTCAGTAGTCCGCGTGCAGAATGTGATAAGAGCTCCTGAAAAGAAAAGACAAACAAAGAAAGGAGATGACCCAATTAGAGCTGCAATATGTAGGGTTTGTTCATGCAAATATATATATATATATGTATGTATATATATATATATATATATATATATATATATGTATGTATATATATATATATAAGTATATATATATATATATATATATATATATATATATATATATATATATATATATATATATATAAACTAGAAATTGGAAGGGAACGCACTAGATGGGTGTCTGGGGAAGGAAGGTGACCATACACTATGGCCACCCACCACCCGTTTTTTTTTTTTTTGAAACCTCTAGGGTGAAGGGTACTAAATCATCCTAAGATGCATGCAAGGAAGTGCACGTGTGTGCCATGGTGAAAAGATGGATTAGTTGTATAGTGGGGGGTGAGGGTTGCGAGTGCAGGAGATCGTCGGAAGACGAAGTCAAGTTGAAAGTGACGGTCAACCCTCTTACCTTTCTCTTTCGTGGAAGGCCACCAAGTTGGCCTTCCGCGAAAAGGTGGAAGGCCACCAAGTTGGCCTTCCGCGAAAAGGGTGGAAGGCGGTGCAGCTGGCCTTCAGGGAAGGTAGAAGGCCACCAAGTTGGCCTTCTGCAAATGGTGGAAGGCAGCATAGCTGGCCTTTGGGAAAGGTGGAAGGTCACCAAATTGGCCTTTCGCCAAAAGGTGGAAGGCAGCATAGCTGGCCTTCGTGGAAAGTGGAAGGCCACCAAGTTGGCCTTCCGTGAAAAAGTAAAAGAGACGAGTGTTGGTTAATGGGCTTGACTATTAATGGGCTGTAATGTAGTGGGCTAAGGTAATGAGTTAATGCTGATAGGTTAGGATGATGACGAGGATTTTATGAGCATAAGGATGTCCAAACCCACAATATGTAGTTATTCTTAATGATCACTTGGTGTTTGACCATTAGGTCAAAACTCTAATTGCAACTTTGGTAAGCTTTAGTTTGATTCAAAATGGTCTTTAAAATCATAACATGCTTCCTAGATATTCTAAAAGCTTTAAAGTTGTATCATATATATGTTTTCCTCAATCACATTGAGGGAATGCTTTTAATATCTAACTGCCTTTTTCTCATCATTATGATAGACAGCATTGGCAAGTAGAATTCTAATAAACTTATTTATGGTAACTATTGAGGAAAAACTTATCTAAGTCGACACTTTGACGTTGACTATTTCTTTCAGTTTACCACATAAGTTTTAAGTAGTTCATTTGTACTAATCTTCATTATGAAGATTTAATTACTTTTGATAGGTACAATACCCTTAAGCAATACTATTAAGTTCTGAACTTGATAGGTATTATGGACTATTGCTTTTGAATTCTTAACCTCCTTGCCAATATCAAAGTTATAATAATAGTAAGGTTTTTCTCATAGATTTTGGATCAGAATCCACATCTTTGAGCTCTCCTTATTCTGCTATTTCTGATATATCAAACATATCTTTCTAGTAATTTGAGAGAATCTCAAATATTTATGAAGCTCCTTTATGTGTATCATAAATGGTTCCAAACAGTCGAAGATTATCTAATAATCTTGTATTAATTTGTGAGTCTAAAACATCTTTTAGTTTTATCAGCTTCCACTGTCTTCTCTGAGGACATTATTCCTCTTCATATAAGACAACTTTCAGGACGATAATTATTCTATTATCGCTTGGCTGATAAATGTAATGTCCAAACTTTTTGGACAACTCACAGATTCATGTCCTTTTAGATCCAACTTCTTTGGATCATGTCTTTTCCAAAAGATTAGGGCATAACTTGATTTTAATATACTTTAAAATCAGGTTTGTTTATAATTTACATCTCATATGAATTATCTGATTTCCATATCTTATATATGGACACACCGACTTATTTGGAATCATCTATAAAGTATGAACATCTAATGTTTATGCTCGTTTTCACAAGGATTTAAGAATTAGGCAAATCTTATTATGTATCGTACTATATCCAATAAGGTGTAATACCTCATTCCATCATATTGCTATGATATACAATGAGGATCAATCGAGAGAGTGTACAATTATCCTTTTAATGATTTGCGTGAATTATGTACTCAAGTATTAATTTCATTGATTAAATCAAAGAATTCTAACACTCTTTCCTATTAGTCACATCATTTTTTATCTTATATCTTAATCTCTCAGATATATTCGACTTTTACTTCAACAAGTACATACAATCGAATCTTTTCAAGAGTAAATTATTAAAATACATCAATAGAAGTGATTATCTTTGGCCTCAAGAAGATATTGGGTTATTTACATCAATATGTATAAGCACCAATAATTTCTTATAGTACAACCCAATGTACAATGCCATAGATAATCATAACTTACTCAGTTCATTTCTATATGAGACAAGTGAATATTCATCATATGATATGTCATATCAAGAATCTACAGTGCATTGACTAATTTCAAAATCTTTTATTTTATTTATAAAACCATATGGAACAACGCTTGTTCCTTCTCAGTCAATGTTATTCACTATTACAATTCTTGTTAATTAGTAGAACTAAATAATAATTATTCAGTTTCATATTAGTCTCTTAAAGATATACAAAGATTTACTGTCTAACAGTAACCTATGCATCTTTTGAACTATTGTTGAGTATAATTCAACATTTTCATTTACTCGATTTCCTTTTACTTATCTAAGTCTGCATATTATTGCAGATATGAGAATCATTTCTAATATCTCATATTGGATATGCTAATTCTCCAATAGACATGCAAAAGTTAATAATATGAATACCTGAAACTTCTTACAAGTTTCATATTCTTTTTGCCTTTTCCAATATTATTGGTTGCAGTGGGAGAACTACTCTTTCTCTCTTTTAGTTGACTTGCCTTTTTCTTTCTCACGTGTAGGTTCGACCGTTTAAGATCTTTCATTTTACCTTTCTCAAAGACATACCATGAATATCTCTTCTTCTTAGTCTATTAAAGTAAGAGATTTCATGACAATTGATTATGATAGTGGCTATCACTCCGTATTGAAGACCTTCTTCAGAGTCCTTCCAACCAATCTGAATATAAGAAGTATTGGTATCTAATATGCCAAATTTCAAATTAATAGATGATATTTTAGTGAACGAAAGAAATAACGTGATTTACGCAGATAGTTCTTATAATTTAATTGTGGTCTTTTATCTTGAATTATTTTCCACTATTTTTCGTCGGACTGTATTACTTCAGGTATACAGAATGGGACACTCCGACAGTCTCCTAGTAGGGATTAGAATCTCTAAGACTCATAGCATGACCTCGGGTAAACACATAGTATCATGCCATTATCTTGGAGCAACAAATTCATAGTAATTGCAACTCCTTGCAATATCCAACCTTATTTCGACTCCTAGGTTTTTAATAGTTCCGCGTAAACACAGTAAACCATTATCCATAGTCTAAGCTTTACCATCAATACGTGATAGAATAAAGTAAAAATGTAGCTCTCGAGTAAACGCGAGGATAGCTACACCATTTTTCTATTCCAATCTCAAGGCATCATAATATCATAATTAATATTCCTTTCATCAGATGGTGGCAGATTTCGGGTAACATAAGAAACTGTCATCACTGAATCAAGTTCTAAAAACTATAATGATGGAGAACCATGCGGTGCATTCTCAATGACTAGTGCTTCGGCTTAGACTAAAATGTTGAAAGTTTTTGTTTATTTTATGTTGATCTCATCCTAGGTGATAGTTTATAAATATATCGCATATATTTAACTATACCTAGATGTTAGTAACTGATTCATAATAAAAAACTAAAAGCAGGCATCAACCATACATGTTCGTTATGTGATCATGGACAGTACGGTGATTAACTGGAGCTATACAATCAATCACTACATAATATAACAATTATATTCATGTAAGCATGCAAACACATAGGCTCTGGTGATCTCATCTCCTGTCGCCTTCCTGGTTGCATTTGTAGATCATCCTCGCCTCTCCTTGGCCGATCAATAACAAATAATGTTAATTTTTAAAATATTTTTAAACACATTAATTGTAAGAGGAAGTCTTATGGATGAGTACAATAATGGAGAGAGATAGAATTACATCGGAATGAGAGAGAGAGGGAGGCACACATACCTCATTAATTAAGATTTAATTAACTCATATATCACATTCCAAGATAATCCACAAAATCACACATCATCATATAATATGAAATTAACTAAGTGCAAGTCTATGACCACCACAAATTTTAACCATCCATACATGATAAAACACATCACATAAAGACTAAAATTTTGAAAAAATAATACTTTTAGTTTTCTTAAAAACCTGAGTACAAATCAAAATTGGATAATCTAAATTTTTGAAAATCTAATTTTCTAACATGCATTTAAATCTAATTTAAAGCATAAAAAACACATCAACATGTGCATACAAAACTAAAATTAAAATTCTAAAATATTCTACGCATTATTTAGAACAATTCTAAAATTAATTAATCTAACATTTAGATTAATCTCGAATCACATTAAAAATAATTATTAATGTGAAATAATCTAACATTTAGATTGAATTAAAATTCCTTAATAACTCTTGTAAAAGATTTTATAATTTCAATTTTACTTACATAACAACTCTTTGTTAAGAACCCCTTTATTAAATTTTCTTTTTCAATAACAATTATTAAGAAATATTAATTAGAACAATTCTAATTAAAATTAATCTAATAATTATATTTAATTTAATCTGTTAATAACTTTTATTAAAAGATCATTTTAAGTAAATTATATCTCTGAAAATATTAATTTAGAGATCCTTGAGAAAATTAATTAATCATCTTAATAACTGTTATTAAGACTTAATTAATCTTTAATAAGTTTTATTAAAGTTTATTTCTCAAGAAATAATTAACCCTATTATAACATTTATAAATAGTTAATTAATCATTTAATAACCTTTTATTTAGTGTCCCTTAATTATAATTAATTTCATAACAACAATTCTTAAGAAATTAAATAAATCTAATCACCTAATTAAATATAAATTAAAAACATTTGTTAATTAATTTTAAGGTTATAATATACAAACAAATTAACAACACTTGTTAATAAGTTTTTATATCATGTCCTAATAAACACCTCTAAATGCTTAATTAAAAGTAAACTAGCAACAATTGTTAGCAAAATTTAAGATCATAGCTAAAAAATTATCCCTTTAAGATCATATCTTAAAAACAACCCACTATTAACTGAAAAATTATAAACTCAGTTTAAAACAAATTTTAAACTTTTGTTTAATTTTAATTTCCAGTTAATAGGGGTGGGGTTTATCTTTAAATAATGGGTATGGGGTTTAATGATTTAAAAAGAGGGGTTTATCGGCTGTTTAGAGGGGGGTAGCCCATTGGGCCCTGGGCTCGGCCCTGGCCCAGACCTTACTGGGCTCAAACCAGGCAAGGCCTAGGCTCGGGCTTGGGCTGGTTCCTCCTGGCCTAGCCAGGCTAGGCGCCTGGCGCGCCCAGGGCCAATCCAAGGCCCTCGGTCGAGTCGATGCGGGGTCGGCCGGTCTAGGCGCCGAACGCTTGGTTCATCCGAGCTTGGGCAAGGGTTTTATTTGCCCAACCGCTTGGTTCCTCCCCCCCTTTTAGGCTCCTCTCCGGTGCGGGCAAGGTGATGACCGGCCGGAAGTTGCAGGGGGGGCATCCCCCTTCCGGCGCCGGCGATGGCCAGCCAGCGACCCCTTCGCCGCCGGTAGCCCCTTGAAATAGGCAGTTTAAAATTGTTTTAAAACCATGGCATCCTCCCGCTTTTCTTTCAACCTTTGAAAATAAGAGAGAGGGGAGGTTCCACCACCGGCCGCCGGCCACAGCCTGGATCGTCCGGGGTGAAGGAGGGTTTGCTGGCCATACCAGCGAGGTAAAAGATGTGTCCGACCGCTATGGTATCCTCCTACATAGCCCACAAAATTAGTTCTTCATCTCCATGAAGAACATGACAAAAAACCCCCAAAATTTGATTTTCTCTTACAGAAAAATAATCCGATTATTGCGTGCTCATCCCATAAGTAATTTATATGAGAGAAAAATAATCTGAGCATGAAAATCATTATAGAATAATAAATTTAGCCGTCCCGAAATGGATAAGAGTAGAACCTGACTCTGATACCACTGTTGTGATCCGGGAGAGACATAAAGAATGCAACAGAAACATACAAAATAATCCCGCCCGATGTCCACAGATCCATTTCGGAATGAAAAATAATAAACCGAAAAATTGGGATTGATCGATTACCGTGCGCAGATTCGAATCCGCGACCGTGTCGATTCCGTCGAGGCGATGCCACTAGTTGCACAAGCGTCCGGTCTCCAGCGGTATCCACGCGATCCTCCGCGGTGGTTCGTCTTCGCTCCCTCGTCAAGATCAATGCGCTCGTTGAGGAATCTTCATAGCAACAACGTCTAGAACACGCAGATGGGAATACCCGACTTTTGGGATTTGCACGCGACAGAGACGGTAAGACACCTGGTGCCCTGAGAGGGGGGCCCAGAGGAGGAGGAGAGAGTGAGGGGGGGAGGCCATGGGAGACCCTAGAGCTTGGCTCAGGGTTTCTCAACAGCGTATATATATATATTAAGTCGGCGCGACTTTTCACAAAAGTTTCCGACTTAATATAAATCCCATTTAAGTACCACCGACTGAGAATCTGTTTGCATGTGATCCTCTAGACCCATTAACTAGTCCAGTTTTCAGCCCATCAAGTCCAATAACATTTTATTGACTTACTGTAATTAATTAATATCTGATATTTAATTAATTACTTAATCAAATTAACATCTCATGTAAATTCGACCGGACTTCCGATCAAGTTGGATGTCAAGCAACACCGCATGATCCTGGAAGGTAATGGGGTTCAACAATCCACTCATGGAACCTGTCTATCCACAGTTACCGCGTGGCTATAATCCTTCGTTTGCACAATGCTCTCGAGTTAACCTAGAGTATGGTCAACTGTTAAACCCTAGATGGTCAGCTCACTTGAATCAAACTCTGTTGTATAATATCCGAAAACACATTTTCTGATATTGTGTCTGCTTTGGACAGAGACTCCTGCGGATCTATTTTAGAGCATCCTCTCTCTAGTTACCTGAGAGCGAACGATCCTATATTGAATACACAATCACTTTCGAAGGTCTTCCGCTGGACTTGATCCTTGACTATTAGAAATCCCGTGGATAGAGATTTATAAGCCAAGGTTAAAGCCTAGAAGTCCACCGACAAAATGTCTTTAGTGTCTCAAGTCCAAGAACCAACCACGCCACTGTGATGATGAACCAAGCCGGTTGATAGTCAGGAAAATTACCATTCGCCAATTCATGTCGGATCAGTTCACTCATTCCCCAATGTGCACCTACAGGTTCACCATTGTGTCTCCACACAAGTGACTAACGAGATCAGTCACCCTTATCATATGAGCTGGAATAACCTGTATTAGTCTTACTGGATCTTTGATGTCCTTCTCAAACATCCTACGATTAAGAACAATTAAGAATATGTGTTTATAAGTCATCAGTCTCATTATTATGATCTCATCATAATCTGATGACTATTGCACACATTCATAGACTTCATTATGTTTAATTCTAAATACGCCAATCTACATAATGAAATAAATGTCATTTATCAGTGAACCTGATTGAAATTGGTGCCTAATGATTGGCTTAGAGGACATCTATATCTGTAACAACCCACCACCCTATAATCGGAAACCTGATTACTAATGGGTATCAGATCATTATCTATGGGTTCACATCCGGATCTCATACGACACGTCTGGAGAAATAAGCGTTAAACAAGGCTAAATATAACAATCTCACGGACTTCAAGGAAAGTACAAGTGCGCAGGAAGTAAATTAATAATGTCCGTACACAGTCCAACAATAATCACATGGTTCAAAGAATTAAATAAGTACATGCAGAAGCAAAGTATAACAACATCGGGGCATACCCCAGAACCTGAGATAGCTGCCGGCCCACATACCAAGGAGAACACCGCACGCCGCCACTCGCCAAGAAGTCTACACCTGAAACCGTAGGGAGTGAGCCACACCAGAATTGGGCTCAGTAGGGATCATCTGATCCCCGCCTCCCACACACACACACACACAAGTGCAGCAATATGGAAATGAAGACAATTTAGTTAACGTAGTAAACATAGCTCCTAAATTTCGATATGAGACATATGCATCCGTAATGCAACATGCACAGTTCTAAGCAATTCAAGTAACCCAACTCAACACCACAGTTCATAACCAAAGATTCGGCTAAACACTCAAACCACATTGTCGACCGCACACAAACGGCGCCTCACAACACCACCAACACCCACGCCTGTCCACCCCTACAATGTTTCAGGCACCGTAGGGTAAGGCAGTGAGTCAAACTAGGACTAACTGGGACTAGTGAACCACCACCGCCCAGTTACATGTGCACACAAGCAGTCTAGACCACTGTCCTATCGACCGGACTTCTCTCAACACTAGGCCTAGGCGCTTCAAGAGGGCCCTGGGGACCGGCGAAACCCCATCAAGCCGAAGCTATAGGGACTACCGGTAACCCTAACCTCCTGGTTCACATCAGGCCAAAGGGCGAAGGGTACTACTCGTAACCTCGATATCTCAGGTTACATCATGCCTAGTGGCGAAAGGGTAAACTCCAGTAGCACTACACCCGGCTCCACAGTAAGAAACACGCCAGAAACTGTCACGACAAACTAGGAAAACACCGACCCGCTGGGACCAAACAACAACCCCTTGGATAGTGCGCTGGCTACTCCGGCCTGACCGGCTCAAGGTGGTTCTGCTTCCCCCAGCCATAAGTGAAACACTAACATGTACCCCTTCCACACCGGTACAGCAGCAATGCCACCTAGACACCGCGTCCCTCCCACACCGACACAAGGTGTCAAACGCAAACCACAATTGCATAAACACATGCACATACAATGTGATTCTAATTATACATAAATCCTCGGCCTCGATGTACTATTTCAAGCATGTACTTAATGAGATTCTGTCTTGAATCGCGTCGCCTATGATCGACGTCATTCAAGACCGCTAAACTGGTTCATGTGAAAACTGGTCTCAGAAGTTGTCCTAAAAACGCATCGTGCGTGGTAGTTATCTTTTAAAAGGTGTCATTGTTCCTAGTCGTCTAATCATGACAGAAACAGATTCAAACCTCAGGATGGTCTGAACTAAAACGCATCGTCCTGGGAAGCCGCCGTTTGAAAGGCGTCGTTGTCCCTAGACGCCATTCAAAACATAACTCTATTCTCACAGAAACCACTTCGGGGATGAATTTGGCCTAAATCGCGTCGTCCTATCATGATGCCATTTAGAGGCCAATTCCTATTTCTCTTACAATTTTTCTCCCAAAATCACCCAAAAAATGCTACAAAAATAAGAAAAGACTGGGAGAATCCAATTTAGTACTTGGAACACACTAATCCCCATTTCATAAAAAATGACCCTTTTCATGTAAAAGTCCCTTAAACATGCTCATTCTACCCGATTCTCCTCATACGTCGCAAGCTTCAAATAGGAAAACATGGATTAAAACAACCAAATCACATATAAGGATCGTCACTCTACCGGTCACTTGAACTCCTCCTAGTTCCGTACCGCCGAACCGCTGCACCGCAAACCGCCGCCGGTACCGCCGTAGACGCTGTCACTCCGCCGGGACGTCGGCCGCCGTCCGGAGAATGAAGTGCCGTGGAGGAAGTGGTGGTGATAGTGGTGAGAGGTAGAGAGGTGTTGGAGTGGTGGAAGAGGAAGAAGGGGAAGGAGAAAGGGAGGGGGAAACAGAGAGGATCGGAGAGAGGGAAGAGAGAGAGTGAGAAAGAGAGAATGAGAGAAAGGAGGGAAGGTTCGGGGTGTAAACTAAAACAGGTTAAATCGCGTCGTACAGAGCAGACACCTTTCAAGTGACAAGACTGGGCCATACTCTGACAGAATGTCTGAATCGCGTCGTCCATCCCAGACATTGTTCAGACGACGTGACCGGGGCCGTATCTCGCGACCTGAAACTGGCTCATGTGGCACCGACGTAGCAAACTCTAAAGCGCGTCCTCCTCTCAGGACATCGTTTGAACCGCGTCAAACAATCTCGACGTGATAAAGAACCCATGCCCCAACCCTACAAGGGCCACCGAAACCGACCCAATAACTGTATCCGAAACCTCAATCCTTACATTATCCATCAGTATGGTCGAGTGATTTCTTATGCTTTCAGAAAATTGAAGGATCATGGACTGAATTATCTGACTCATGATTTGGAGCTTGTGCGGTTGTTCACCCTTTGAAGATTTGGCAACACTATTTGTACGATCTTTTGTTTTACGTGGTTACATACTATTAGAGCTTACAATATATTTTCTCTTAGAAGGTGTTGAATATGAGGCATATGCGGTGGATAGAGTTTCTGAAGGACTATGATTTTGAGTTGAGCTATCATCTTGGCAGAGCCAATGTTGTGGCTGATGCCTTGAGTAGGAAGAGGTAGATGATGTAATGAGATTGGAGTTCAATTAATGAGGTTATTGCGTATTTATCTCAATTGTCTATCTGATCAACTGTGGTGGAAAGGGTGATTGTGGTACAGGAGGAGGATTAGTATTTGCCGAGACTTACAAAGAAGCTTGACTTTAGTAGAGGTGATGATGGAGTGGTCCGATTTTAGAGCATGATTTGTGTGCCCAATAATGTAGAGTTTAAAAAGGAATTGATGACTAATGCCCATCGGTCTAAGTTTACTATGCACTTGGGCAGCACCAAGATGTTCCAAGACGTGAAGAGGACCTTCTAGTGAGCAGGCATGAAGAGAGATATAGCTAAGTTCACTTTCAGATGTCTGATTTGTCAGCAGGTCAAGGCAGCATCAGAGACCATAAGGGTTGTTGCAGTAGATTGAGGTTACTGAGTGGAAGTTGGAGCGTGTAACTATAAACTTTGTGGTTGGGTTGCCTCATTCTGTGAGTAGCAACGATACTATATGGGTGGTTGTGGATAGATTCACCAAGTCAGCGCACTTTTTGGCTATCAAGGTGAAGCAGTCACTTGAGAGTTTGGCCAGATTGTATGTAGATTCCATTATGAGATTGCATGGTGTGTCAAAGTCTATTATATCAGGCAGGGATTCCAAGTTCACATCTAGAGTGTAGAAGGGCCTTCAGGAGGCTTTGGGAACCCAACAGAGGTTCAGTACAACATTCCACCCACAGACAAATAGTCAGTCACAGTGGACCATCCACACATTAGACGACATGCTGAGAGTTTGTAGTCTTGATTGGAGAGGTGATTGAGATGAGAGCTTGTCATTCGTTGAGTTTTCATACAATAATAATTATCATGCTAGCATCGGTATGGCACTGTTCGAGGCTTTGTATGGTAGGCCATATACATCACTGTTGTACTAGAAGGAGTCTAGTGAGAGATAGTTTCTCAAACTAGAGATTATACAGGCAAGCACCAAGAAGATTAAGTTGATTAGGCAGATGTTGTTGGCAGCTCACAATAGGTAAAAGAGTTATGCATATTAGAGGATAAAGGAGCTAGCCTTTGATGTAGGCGATCATGTGTTTTTGAAGGTTTCCCATTCCAAGGGTGTGGTGAGATTTAGACAGCAGGATAAGATAAACCCCAGATTTATTAGCTCGTTTGAGATCTTGGAGAGAGTTGGAGAAGTGGCATAGAGGTTGGCATTGCCACCTTTCTTGAGCAGTGTGCATGATGTCTTCTATATTTCATTGTTGAAAAAGTATATAGTAGATTCGAGTCATGTGATTGACTATATGCCTTTCGAGATTGAGCCGAATTTGAGCTATGAGGAGTAGCCCATGCACATCATAGGTTTCAAGGAGAAAGAGCTGAGGAACAAGAAGATCCTTTTGATTAAAGTGTTGTGGAGGAATTATTTATCAGAGGAAGCTACATGGGAGCTGAAGTCTAAGATGAGGAGGCGTTATCCCAATTTATTTGCTAAGCATGTTTAGTTAATGATGTTGTCTTGTTTGTGGTGTGCTATGATTTCATGAATTCGAGGACAAATTCTTTTAAGGGGGTGAGGGTGCAACACCGAGCAACCTAGTTGACTCATTAGACGTGTGTTAGAGCACTAGGTGGCCCGTTAGGGGGTTATAGTGGGATCTAATAGACTTCTATCCCAAATCTCTAGGAGACGTTTCCCTTGGAAGACGCATTAGGGGCCAAAACACATCGGGTCGTGAAGACGTGATTTAGCCTGATAGCAGAATTCGACTAGAGTGCGAGTCTTTCCTTCCGTGGGAATTCTTACTCCATCTAGAACTCATCTTAAAGGGTTATTCAAACCTTATGTGTGCATCCCAATTCCTTCTCTTTGTCTCTAAGCCGTCAGAAATCCTAAAGAGAGGTTCAGGGAAAGGACGGACAATGAGTAGCATGAGGGGAACGTGGCGACCGATGTGTTAATGCACGAGGGTGGTTACTATCTTGTCGTAGACGGGCTTCATCGTGTTTGTTTCGTGAAAAAAGGAGGCAAATGACGGTGAACAATGAAAACTTAGTATTTTTACGTAGACAAATTCTATTTTCAACCTAAGTTATTATTTAGTATATGTATGAATTGCATGACCTTGTGGCAGAAGTTTTGGAGCGAGTTTATGGTCATGGATCTCTTCTTTCTTCTTCTTTTTCCCTTTTTGTTGATTTTCTGGAAGTCCGTTATCGTACGTTGAAATGCATCCATGCATTCATGTTGCTACAGATGATGTTTACGTTACTTTCATGTTTAGATCCATGCCTAATCTATGTAACATGATATTTTAGGGTATGGTAGGACTAATCATGCATGTTGGAATTGGTTAATTCCTGTTTAGATTTAATGCCATGATAATGATATTGTTGTCAAAGAATCACACTTTGTGTGGCTAATATTCACTAAAATATCCATATTCTCATGTTAATTAGTTCTTATTTAATTCTGTAATTAATTCGTAAGCATGTATAGACCATGACACATATGTTATTGTATGTCTAGATCTATGATAGTTCATGCATATTCATAGTTTTTTTCCAAAAATAATCACATTTTAATGAAAATCTAAGAAAATGGATTAACTTATTGAATGGCGTCAAGGTAGGCCAATTCGATTCAGAAGGTTAATTATTAAGTTAGTTTTATATCCTTTTCAATTTAGTTTCATGTCATTAATACATGTTATGCATCAAAGCATGTTTAGCACTAAATAAATTAGTTTATGTATACATATGATTAATTAAAGACACACCAAGTCTGTGATGTTGACCTTAAGTACCATGTAGACCAAAATGCTACATTATGGGGGCTATCTATTGATTCTCCAGGGACGAAAGTGCCATGCAGTAGGCCATCTCTTTATTTCATGGAGGCCACCTCTAGATTCTCATATTTACTCGGTTAATGACTAAATAAGATATCTGAGGCAACGGGTTAAATTCGAGAAGTATATTTACATACTATCTAGGTGGGATTTGAGAGCATCCTCCAATTGCGTAGATGAAGATCTAGTAGATTGTTATAATCACTAGATAAAGAAGAAAAAGAAGTACCCGATGTTATTGTGTTGTTCTTGTCCCATTTTAAAGTGAAAGATATTATATGTGTGGTTATATATGACGTTCAAAGGTTGAAGATGATGTTAAGTTCAGATGTTAATTCTCAAATTATGTCATATAGTATGCTGAAAATTCATATTTTTGTTCATGCATAGCATAATCATATGATGCTAGAATCATACTAGTTAGTTTGTATGTTGTTTCATGTTTAATGCATGAATTAAGATGCATATTTAACTGTTGAAATTAGTCATGTTTAAGATGTTAATATGCTACCCATATTCACGTTCATGCCAGCACACATGTAGAGATGGATAATTCATACATGTTAACTATGTTATCATGTTGTTAATGTTAAAGAAACATGTTAGGTTGAAGAATGGTTAATTGATGTTCATGTTTAGTGTAATATTTTTTTTATATTATAGTTATATAAAATCTATATTTTTTTGTCGATTCTGAGCTTGCATATTTCTATGTAACTCACCTATGCTCAGTAATATTTTTCAGAGGACCATAAGGTTTCTTCCCGAAGGACTTGATTTTGGGACTCAGTTAGGTGTTTATTTGATCATTTTCAACTTGATAGGTTAGCAAGAGATGTATAGTTATATTTATTTTACTTCATGAGATATACTTTTACTTATTTGGACATATAGGGATCTTGAATATCGTAATAGTTGTTTATTTTAGATTAATATAATTCATTGATTTGTTTTGGTTGTCGCAATGAAGGTCGTGTTTAATATTTCACACGTCTTGTTTCATATTTATACTCTTCACTGCTTATATAACATGTTGAGTTATTTCCACTGTGACAATCCTAAACCAATGGTTAGCATTAAGTCGACATGATCGAACCGCATCAGTGTTGCGGGGGCGTTACAAACCATGTCTTAATTCAAATTTTTTATAGAAATTTATCATTATTTTTCTAATTTATTATCCTATATCGAACCCAAAAATTAAACTAAGTTATTAGACTAACTAATTCCGTTCATTAAACTAATGAACTTTTTAAATTATTCTAAATAGGCTCCCTCCTCCTTCCTCTCTTATTGGTACTTCTCAATAACTATAGACCCTAGAACTTGGAGTGTGGATTCAAATGCAAAAACATCATAGTTTGTATAATAATTATGGTATTCCTCATGTCACACTAGTTTTTGTTCTATTGTTCGTCACAATTGAAGTCTTATAAGTTAGTTTACTTTCAGTTTGACATCTAATAATTATATGGCAAAGATAGTTTGTGAAAGGAACTTGAGTAAGGCTGGGTTTGGTGCAGCTTTTACTTGGAAGCACTTTTCTCTTTTTATTTAGTTATTTTTTATGGAAGTCAATGAATCTTGGAAGCTATTTATGTGGTATTTTCTTTGTGTTTTGACTTCCAACTAAAAACTATAAGGGAGGAGATTCCAAGATTAGAAGTGAGGTTGTTATGAGATAGTTGACTCTTGTAACAAACTAAAAATTAATTATAACCTCTCTCACTCAGCTCATTCTATGCAAGAAGTGGAAGTTAAAAATAACTTTTAATTAGAAGTTTTACCAAACACATCCTAAGACTCCCTTCTAATTGAAGAAGGGAATTAGCATCTAAATAAAATTAGTAAACTGTTTTCACTTGTGAAAAGAGACACGTAAGCCCTTTGTACATGTTCTCAAATGGTCCTTGGAGATTACCATTGACGACGTGACCAACTTCAGTTTTACTTCAGCTGACGACTCTTCTCTCTCTCTCTCTCCCTTTCTGTAACCCTCCACATCTCTCCTTCTCTACCCTTCCATCCATCTTGCTGCCTTTCGTAGAAAGCCAAGAGTGGTTGGGAGGTGCTGACTGCCTCTGATGTTTCTTTTCAGCCACCGCCCATTTTGATTGTCTTACTTTCTCACCTTCTCAGTTTGTCCGTTAAGTGAGCTGCAAAAAACACTTCTTTTGCTGTTGCAAATCCACTTTTTGAGGCTTGTAATAATCATTCCTTTGAAGTTAAGTCTTCTGAATAGGCATACTTATGGGATCGATAACGCACCCACCAATTAGAAGTTTCATACCATGCACGCTGTTTTCACAATGTTAGACGTAACTTCCCTAAAGTTTTCATGCATGCCCTCATATATTTTAGTTATCGATAGGCATCCCTAGAACTTGCACCAAAGGTTGAAAAGAATATATAACGGGGAGAGAGGAGAACTTGAATCATCAAATCCGATAGTTATAAGGGAAAGGAGAACGCTAAAACTATTATGTAATTTTGCTTTTCAGTCCTTATAATAATCTTTAAATATTTTTTATAAATACCTATGATTTTCATATTTTCTTAAAATCCTGACAATCTTTGAACATCCTAAAATGATTTTGAGGCTTTTTAGAAATATGTTAAGTAATTGTAAAGACTAGTAAGAAATATAAAAATTGTAAACACTACTAAGAAATATTGAATGATTATAAAGATCAAAAAATAAAAATCCCAGATATTATATTATGACTTAGTCAAGCTCTCATTTGATGCTCTCTAAAACTTTGAGTAGAAAGTTATGTTTCAAGTCGTTTTTAATTGAGAGGAGATTCTTTCAATATATGTTTGGACCAAAGTCCAGTAATATTGAGGGGGGAGGAAGGCTATATATATTGCAAAAACCTCTTATATGATCCTCAAAGTTGGTAAATGTCTCGACCCTATCCCTCTCAGTACTATTGGACTCTTGTCCAAATGTATACTGAAATGATTTCTTCTCTTTTTAATTGCATATGGACTCAAACCGGTCTTCGTTTTAGGCTTCATAAAAAATAATTTTCTAAAAAATAAATCATTCAAAGATCAATATTATTTATTAAATAATATCATTAGCTACAATGATTTAATTTTATATCATCGCTATATTTATATGCTAATTATGTTAGGTTTTTGATATATAGTTATTTGGGACGATCGATCAAGTTGTCACAAAACGTCTTTCCTTGTTGTCGCAAAAGCCAAAGAGTTGTCCCAAACAAATTTGACTTTTTGAGATGACTTAATTGCTCGTCGTTAATTATGTTTTATAATTAAAAATTATACTTTTTCAACTTTTTACGACAAGTATCGTAATTGTCACTAAAGAGTTACATATGTTTGTCCTAAAAAAATTATGGCCGTCCCAAAAAGTTAAACGTATTGAGACAGACATTGTAGCCGTCCCAATAAAATGTGTCTGATGAATAATTTTCGACGAATAATATTGTCTGTCCCAAATAGTATAATATTTGGGACATATATGATTTGACTGTTGCAAAAAATGACTATTTGAGACGGATATAATCGGTTGTCGTAAATATGTTTTTTTTTAAGACAAGTATTTGACGTTGTCTCAAATAATATTATTGGGGACGACTTTAGGTAGCTGTCGCTAGTGTTTTCATTTCTTGTAGTGAAGGGTCTCCAACGAGGAAAGCAAAAAGTAGAAGAAAGCATAGACATATTAAACGTTATACACAGTCCGATATCCCAAGATGTGGAGACAAGAAACCCAGACACATCGTTGGATTACATTCGATGCCGACGTGCAAACCGCCTCCGCAAGCTCCAACCACTCGCCAGCGGGTGCAGCCAACGCAGATTCACAGCGTAGTTTTCTTTCAACGTCAGCAAAGGCCGCCCGTTGTGCTGGCTGGCGCCCTATATATCAACCAGGGCCCCGTCAGGCCGTCACCACACAATCACCGCCGTTCTCCCCGCCCATTCTAACGAAGGGGTCTTCCACCATGGGCTCCTCCACGACGACGTGGCTGTTGGTAGTGTCGGCGCTGGTGCTTTTCTTCGACCTCGGAGGCGCCTCGCAGGCCGAACTCTGCAACATGACCGACAGCGAGCTCCGGGAGTGCCAGCCCGCGGTCACCGCGCCACACCCTCCGCCACCGACGCCTGCGTGCTGCGCGGGGCTGAAGAAGGGCGACCTCCCCTGCCTCTGCTCCTACCTCAACTCGCTGCTGCCTGCCATCGGCATCGACCGCGACACTGCACTGCAGCTGCCCCCCAAGTGCGGCCTCGCCCTGCCTGCCCAGTGCAGGGCTGCGGGGTTTTGAGGTTCCCCGGCTTTCTCGTGCATGCTTCGGGCTTCTCACTTTCTCTGTACTATCATACCATACAAAACTCCCATTATGTTCTTATTTGGTCAGTTTATAAAGACCCTTCCAAGAGATAAAATGAAATAAAGTAATGCTAATATTTATATGTTATGTTAATTGGTGTTCCACGATAAGTTCAGATCTACGGCATCATTAAATATTACACAAGGTTTGACGATGTGTGAAAACATTGCCCAATGCCCTAGAATTTTTAGTTTGTACGACCGAACAACAATTTGTATACAGAAATTCGAACAGTGGAATATTGTTGGTTTTTACTATTGCAATACTTCTTGTATTATATTATGCAGTTGGGAAACTTAACTAAGAGGTCTCCGTTGGAAGGAGAAGCAATCTGGTTAGCTGTGAGTCGCCCAAGGATCAGGAGGAAACGCCAATCTTTTCCTTTATTTTCCCCATCACCAGAGGGTCGCTGCTAAAGCCCAATGCAGTGGCTGCCTAAGCCTTATGTGGGCTAGAAAGATCCCGTTGTTGACGGCTCCTAGGCACCACGCCGCCTATACTGTACTTCTCACAGAAACAGGAGTCCGACTTGCTGCTTGCTGCACCGCCAGGAATATGACGCCCCATGGCCGTGCAGCAAGTTAAACAATAAAAGCTTTTATGGAAAGTACTCCTGGTGCTTTAGTCGACGGTACAATTTGATCTTAGATCGTATAATTAACTTGCTGCACTGCTTTAAGACGTAATAACAACCGCGGTGCAGCAAGTAAAATTGTGAAAACAAACATCTCTCACCGAAGGCATCAAAACTTGTGGATATGAGAGTGGGAGAGAGAAAGGTTGCAGTACAAAGAAATGTCATTATCAACCAAGTCATCAAAGCCCATGGATGGGAGAGAGAGAAAAAGTTTGCAGCACAAGAAACGTTATTATGTTACCATTCTATTTGTCATATTTATTGAGAGTTATCTAATCATTTGAGCATACACCTTTTATTAAACTTATCTTTGACAAACCTTTTGCTACTATATTTAATGAAAACTTTTCGATCAAATAATCAATTGGTTCCTAATAAGTTTGACAAAGAGGATGACAAGAAATATGATGTAGTAACATCAATTAGAGCCATTAGTATTATTAGTAACATCTATTTTTTTAGAAGGTGATTAGTAACATCTATTGGATGGGCACACTAGTGCATGTGCAGTTGTGCACATGTGCACGCATGGGAAGAGAGAGAGAGACCCTTCTCCTCAATGACTCGAAAATGAATTTGCTGAACGTGAAGGGGATACCATGCATATAATAAATATATGTAATCAAGTGGTGTCGTATATTTTTTTAAGAAAATGCATTTGATCTTGATTTTCTGATTTAGATTTAGATTTGTATTTATACGCTCTACCTGACGCAATCAGATGATTGCGTAATTCTTCGACCCGATCTTGCTACCCATAAATAGAATAGCGTTAATTACATCCTCCTAAGAGGAAAACCCTTGATTAACGTCGGAAGAATAAAATAACACTCTTTAAAATGATATAAGTATGATATATAAGATTGCATTAAAAAAAATGAATGAATTTTAGTTTTTATTTGAGAAGAAAACTCATTTTTTAGTTTAGAGTTGAGTCTGCGCGAAACTTGTTTCATTGATTTTTTATTGATGGATGATGATGAGAGATATTTTTTAGTCTTTTTGGATTGATTTATATGGATGCATTGAAGATTTGTTGAATTTTTATGTTTGGAAATGAACATGAAGTTGAGTCTGCGTAAGGATGCGCAGACTTATTTGTTACCAATGAGAATGCTTGTATTTATTTTGATTTTTGATTTGTAAGAGGAATGAAGATCATTTTTATGGTATTTTGATTGAAGTGATGACATTTTTCATGGGAATTATGATTTAGAATTTGAATATCAATTTTGGTTGTGTTTTATTGACAAGAATGTATAATAAACATTGCTTATTGTGTTTTTTCAGATTTGGAGCAAAGAGATTTTGGATTTGATTTGGAAAGTATAGAAAATGGTTTTTATGTTTTCTTATTTGATTCGAGTGAAAGATGCTTTAAATACTTATGCTTTTTATGTTTTGAATTTCTAGGTTTTTAGAGAGTGAGCAAGGTTATAAAGTTAATTGAAGTGAGGTTTCTTTTAGGTATTTTTTATCTTTTGTAAAGGGGAAAAAATAAGTTTTATTTAATTTTTTGATTTATAGGAAGTATTTTATTCTTATCTTAGGATTTTTGATTTAATTTTAAAGGAATTAAAGTTGAAAATTTGGATTTTAACAATTGGGGGTTGAGTCTGTGCAGGGGAGCGCAGACTCATTTGTCACAAGCTTGTTTTTTACATTTTTTGTGTAATTTCAAGGGGAAAAATTAGTATTTTTGTTTGGGTTTTGATTTGTGAAAAATATAGGGTTTATTTTTAAGATTTTGATTTGATTTGATGGAAATTTAATGGCCAAAATATCAGATTTTAGGAATTTAGCAGACTCATTGTTTATCAAAGTGTTGAAACATTTTTTATATTTTTGTGAAAGGAATTTTAAGTTTTTATTTAGGATTTTGACTTATATAAAGTATAAAGTTTTTATATGAATTTTTGGATTTAATTTGGAGAGAATTTAAGGTCAAAAGGACCAATTTTAGGAATTCAGGGTTGAGTCTGCGTAGGGTAGCGCAAACTCATTTGTCATCAATTTGTTTTCAAAGGTTTTTCGCATTTTTTCAAGAACAACTGGATGTTTTTATTTGATTTCCTGATAGATAAGAATAAACTTGATTGTTTTAGAGTTTTAGATCATCTTGAAGTGATCGGGAAGTTGATTTTTTATTTTTTGTGAATTTCAGGGTTGAGTCTGCGCCAGGATGCGCAGACTCAAGTCTGAACTGTGGATTTTTTGTTTATGAGTTGTTTTATTAGATTTTTGGTGGGATAACTTGATTTTATGTTTTGTTTGGTGATGATTTACATATTTGGAGTAGCGGACATGATTTAGGGGCCAAGAGATGAGGTTTTGGGTTTGAGATTAATGCACAGACTCAAGTTTAAAGAGGATTTTGAGCAAGATTCTTAAAAAGATGGAACCTCCTGAGGTTGAGGAGAATTCCAAGAGTTTCAAAGTGTTGCGAAGCTTCAAAGATTAAGGAGACAAGAAAAATGAGTTTGAGTCTGCGCAAGGGGTGTGCAGACTCTACTGAACTTGTGATTTTTGTTTATTTCGAAGGGATTTGAATCCTTTTTGTAAATGGATGTTTATTTGAATGAAATGGGGTGTTTGATATATGATTGCAAGTGATTGGAGCAATTTGATTTATTGTTTAGTTGATTTTTTCATTTGAAATGAGCTTATGAAAGGTGTGTAGACTCAACTTGTGTTTTGAAGTTTTGTGTTTATTTAAAAGAGAGAATGTCCATTTTTTAACCTTTTTTGATTTAAATATAATCTAAATTTAGTTATTTTGAATCATTTGAGCCATAACCAATGTTCTTGGTCCAAGAATCCATCATTTGACAGTTTTTGGGTTGAGTGCGCAGACTCAAGTCTGAAAATAGTTTTTGAAGTTCTGCACAGTTCAAACTGCATTTAAGTAGTTCAAAAGGTTAGTTTCAACCAGCGAAGTTAGAAAATAAAATCCGGAGTCGAGGAAAATAGGTTGTATCCCATTCCCAATCCAATTTCCATGGTTATAGGTGCGTAGACTCAAAATTTGAGCATAATTTCAGGTTTATACCTCTTTCAACTTGAAGTGATCCAAAAATCACCACAATTTATGGAGGATAATACTGAGAAATCTTAGGAGTTGAGTATGGCTACATAAAACCTTTTTAAGGAGTGGTTCTTATGTGGATTTCTTCAAATGACATGATTTCTTCATTGTTATCCCATTCTTCTTGGATCACTTTATAAAGTATTGAAAATGCTTAATATAATGATTTCAAGTTGAATTTAAACCTTTCATTAGGAAAACCCAATCAAATGTTTAGGATCTTCATGAAGGATCATGGCATGAAGGGATCCGAAGGACCAACTCCCTTAAAGTGATATATATTGGTTAATGGACCATAAGGATGGCTGTAAAAGGGGGCGTGCCGAGCATCCAACCACTCACCCAAAGGGTACCTGTTGTCACAAAAAAAAATTGAACAAGAAAAAGAGCTTAAAGATCAACAAGGAAGGCCCAAATCAAAGATAATTAAAAGGAAGAACCGAGCCCATTAATTCAAGCAAGAAAGGTCTAAGTAATTTTTCAAAGAAAGCTCAAGTGAAGAAGAATTAATGGACAACAGTCATGTCTATTTTACAAGTCAAATGAATAAAAAAAGGGGCCACTCTAGGGCCGAAATGGTGAAGCAATTCAATGGCACAACCGGGCCCATTATCCCAAGCAAAGGAGGTCCAAGCAATTGTGCAAAGATTGTCCAAGAAGGCCCAAATGAAGAAGATTTAAGGGGGCAGTAGCTAAGTCCAATTTTGTATGCCAAAAGAATAAAAAAAAGGGCCACTCTAGGGCCCAAATGATGAAGAAATCCAATGGTGCAACCGGGCCCATTATCTCAAGCAAAGGAGGTCCAAGCAATTTGTAAAAGAAAGCCCAAGTGAAGAAATGCTAATGGACAACTGTTATGCCCATTCTTGTAAGGCCAAAGAAGTCAAAAAGGGGTTACTTTCAGCTCAAATGATGAAGAAATCCAATGGGGCAGGCCTAAACCCATTATCTCAAGCAAAAGAAGTTCAATAGGGCCAATTTGGGCCCAAAAAGTGAAGACCAAAGCCCAATTTCGTGGCAGCCTTCAAAAGGGCCCAAATGGTCCCCCCCATGGCCTATTCTTACCCCTTTGGCCTATAGTCAAATCTGCCCAAAAGAAGATAAGAAGAAAAGCAAGTGGTCCCCCTCTCAAGATTCTTCTAGAAGAGGGTAGGTGAAAAGCAAAAGGAGAAACCAATCATGATTCTCCAAGTGTTGTGGCCTCATTGGAGCGCTCTCAAGAGGGTTTTCTTATCCCTAATTCAAGGCTAATGAATGCTTAATCTACCCCCAAAAAGTAACTCAACTTTATCTATAAAAGAACCCCCATCTTCTACAAGAAAAAGTTGGAGACAAAAATCCCAAAAAATAGAAAAGAGAAGAAGAAAAGTGAGAGAGCTTGGAGGAGCACGTCTCCCTCCTCCTTCCCCTCCATTCCTGCATCCCAAGAGAGAAAAAAGAGTTAGAGAAGAAGAAAAAAAAAAAGAAAGGAAGAGTGCTAGAGAAGAAGAGAGCAAGATTGTAGGCTTTAAGAGTCATTCTCCCTTCTCATCCCCTCTCCAAGATAGAGTGGGGGTAAAGAAGGGGTTTATTTCTGTCTCCTTGCTTTCTTATAATATTTTTCTTTCATTTTGATGTTCATAGAAACTTCTATCTCCCCCTTGATGTTCATCCATGGTGATTGAAAGTAATGAAATGCAAAGTTCAGATTTTATGAGTATGTTTTGTGAATCTGCTGGTTATCTTGCTTTTATGTCATTTTTTCCTTCATAAGGTATGTGTTTTTCGTGTGGGGATGGTAGAGGGGCTTTTCTAGTTTGTGGAAATGGTATCCTCAAGCCTTGAAACCCCCTAAATATGGAGATATGATCCGAAATATGCTTTGCTGTCCAGATTTCCTGCAAATTGGTTTTCCATTTATTTGCCTTTGGTTTTGGGGTTTTTTAAGGTGGCTTGGCCTTCCATGACCCTTAAGATCACATCCTCTCCATGAATGATGTTCCCCCAAGGACAAACATCAAGAGAAACCCCCTAAGTTTTATATGTATTCATATCTAAGTTTCTGTTTTCATGTTGGAACCGAATGAGCTTTGCTTGAATTTTTTCCTTTAATGGCTAAGGGTTTAGGCCCTAGAGGTTCTCAAGGAGGTTCCCTCACTAGTTGAGGATGAGCTTCTTTAGATAGAAACCCTCTAACATGGATCCAAGAAGGAGAGATCCATGGGAAAGATAAAAAATATGCCTAAGTTTCTCTTATGTTCATATTTAAGTTTTCATGATATTTTCCTAAAGAAATGCATCTAAAATATATTTTAAATAAATATTTTAGGCCTTGTACCTTTTATACCTTATTTTTTATCATTTGGGTTAGTTTTAGACTTATTTTTTACCGAAAATCCGGGTTTCAGCCTGAATTTGGGGTTTGTAGGTGTTACAGTACTGAGTCTACGCCTCCCTGTGCAGACTCAGCGCCAGTTGCAGGTTTTGAGTCTGGGCCTCTTCCAAGTGGGTTTTTGGGCTTGAGGTGATTCTTTGATCCTCCCCCAAACTGTCCAAATGTTCCTTGGACCTAGGGCTGTCATTTTGAGGCCCAATGAAGGTTCTAAATGGCTTGGACTTTGGGTTGTGAAGCCCTTAATGTTTCAACTGAAATTTTGCCATATGGTTTTAAGATTTTAAATATTTTCTGATGTTTTCCAAAGATGTCCCGATCTAAGGGTGCCAACAATCTCATGTTGGGTAACCCATCAAGGGCCCTCATACAAAAAACATCATTCTTATGTTCCCATTTCTATGGGTTCATTTAGATGATGTGTCCCGAAGTCCCAATGAGTTGGTGGAGTTCCTTGCTCCCCAAATCTAGAAATGGAATGGATGATTCCCTTGGAATAACCCTTTCATTTTGAAGGCATTAAGGGCACCCTTTGGGTGAGTGGTTGGATGCTCGGCACGCCCCCCTTTATAGCCACTTCCATGGTTCATGGCTACATGTGATCCTCTAGGGAAATTGGTGGAGTTCCTTGCTCCCCAAATGTAGAGATGCTTTGGATTACCCCTTGTGGGCTTTTCTTACATCTTGAAGGCATTAAGGGTACCCTTTGGGTGAGTAGTTGTATGCTCGGCACGCCCCTCCTTTATAGCCATCCCTATGGTCCATTAGCTATTACATATCCTTTTAAGGGAGTTGGTCCTTTGGATCCCTTCATGCCATGATCCTTCATGAAGATCTTAAACCTTTTCATTGGATTTTACTAATGAAAGTTTGAAATTCAACTTGGAATTACTATATTGAGCACTTTTAATGCGTTATAAAGTGACCCAAGAAGAATGAGATAAACATGAAGAAATTATGTCATTTGAAGAAATCCACACAAGAAGCACTCTTTGAAAAGGCCTCATGTAGCCATACTCAACTTCTGAGATTTCTCAGTGTTATCCTCCCCAAATTTGTGGTGATTCTTGGATCACTTCAAGTTGAAAGAGGTATAAACCTCAAATTATACTCAGATTTTGAGTCTGCGCACCTATAACCATGGAAATTCAATTGGGAATGGGGTACAATCTGTTTTTCTCCATTACGGATTTCATATTCTAACTTTAATGGTTGAAACTAACCCCTTGATGGATTTAATTGCAGCTTGAACAGTGCAGGAAACTCAAAAATCAAATTTCAGACTTGAGTCTGCGCCATTGTTCTGAGTTTGCGCACCCTTGCGCAGACTCAACTCAAAATTGTCAAAGAGGCCTTGCATGGTCTGATAGACTCATTTATGGTTCAAGTAACTCAAATAATTAAAGTTAATTCATTCAAGAAAAGGTTCAAGATAACCATCTTCTATTTTAAATAAACACAAAATTCCAAACTTAAGTTGAGTCTGCACACCTTTTATAAGCTCATTTCAAATGGAAAAATCAACTAAACAATAAATCGAATTGCTCGAATCACTCACAATCATATATCAAACACTCCATGTCATTTAAATAAATATTCATTTACAAAAGGGATCCAAATCCCTTCAAAATAAACCAAAATCAGAAGCTCAGCTGAATCTGCGCACTCCTTGCACAGACTCGAACCCATGTTTCTTGTCTCCTTGATATTTGAAGCTCCCCAGCTCTTTGTAACTCTTGGAATCCCCCTCAACCGCAGGAGGTTCCACCATTTCAGAATCTTGCCCAAAATCCTCTTTGAACTTGAGTCTGCGCTTCAATCCCAAGGCCAAAACCTCGTCTTTTGGCCCCCAAATCATGCCCGCAGCTCCAAATCTGTAAATAATCATCAAACAAAATATAAAATAAAGTTATACCATCAAAAATAAAGAATAAAATAATCATCAAAAATATAAAATAAAGAAGATCAGAAGAAGACATCATTCACTACACCTTGGGGAACATACTGCTATGTTGTCATGCCATTTGAATTAAAGAATGTTGGAGCCACCTATCAGAGGGCTATGATGACAATATTTTACGACATGATGCACATAGATCTAGAAGTGTATGTGGATGACTTGTTGGTTAAATCTAAGACGAATGCTGAGCATGCCAAAGTTTTGGCAAGAGTGTTAGAGAGATCAAGGGAGTATCAGTTAAAGATGAACCCCAAGAAATGTGTATTCGAGGTGTCCTCAGGGAAATTACTTGGGTTCATTGTCAGCAAATGGGGAATTGAGATCGATCCTAACAAGGCAAAGGCTATCAGAGAGATGCCACCTCCTAAGAACTTAAAAGAATTAAGAGGATTAATCGGGAGGTTGCAATTTATTCGCCGTTTAGTCTCCCAGCACTCACAAAGGTGTAAGCCGTTCTAAGAGCTTACCAAGCCGGAAGTCAAATTCGATTGGGACGATAAGTGTCAGGAGGCATTTGATGGATTGAAGAATTATTTGGCAAGTCCTCCTGTTCTGAGACCATCGTCTCCAAGCAAACCATTGGTACTTTACATTTATGTCCTGGATGATGCTGTGGGGGCTATCCTAGCACAAGAGGATGAAGAAGGAAAGGAGAGGGAAGCCTACTATCTCTCTAAACTTCTCAACCCCGCTGAACAGAGATATACAGCGATGGAGAAAACATGTGCAGCATTGGTCTGGGTTGTTCATAAATTGAAATATTATTTTCTAGCCCATGAAGTCCATCTCATCGCTAGGATGAATCCAATCAAGTTTCTTCTAGAGAAATCTGTCCTTACTGATAGGTTATCACGATGGCAAAGCTTTCTATCTCAATTCGATATCATTTACATTCAGCAGAAAGCGATCAAAAGCTATGCCATAGTAGAACATCTCGCTCATCACCCCCTTCCTCGTTTTGATCCAGTCCAGTCGGAGTTTCCGGATGAGGAACTGATGTCCATAGACCAAATCAGAGATGATATGTGGACTCTGCATTTTGACGGAGCTCTGAATTCCCATGGAAAGGGTATTGGCATTGTTCTGTTATCACCCGAAGGTATCATCATTCCACAAGCCTTTCAGCTTGACTTTCCAGTCACCAACAATATAGCTGAATACGAGGCGCTCCTTGCTGGCCTCGAGGCTGCTCATTCCCACGGTGTTACCAAACTCAGGATTGTGGGTGATAGCCAATTGATTCTTCGCCAAGTGTTAACCAAGTATCGAACCCTTGATTCCAAATTCAAGCCTTATCAAGAACTTACTTCTGCTTATTCAAAGCTTTTCACCAAATTGATCTTCGTCCATATTCCTAGGGATCAGAACATCTTAGCTGACGCTCTAGCCTCACTCGCATCTTCTCTTGATTTTCCAATCAGCAGGCAATCCGGATCAATCATTGTTCATAGGCGTCTTTCACCCGCCGTGAAAGACCCTTCATTTCTTAAAACTAAGGAGAAGCTGTTGAAGAAAGTCAGAGATGGAGATATCGTGGAAAAGAGAGAGATCATGTTGATAGAGTTGTTAGAAGAGATGGATGATGAACAAAAGTCATGGTACTATGAAATCGCCAAATATTGTGAAGATCAATCATATCCTGAAGAAGCCACAGCTGAGGAGAAAAGAGCTATCAGGATAGTTGCTCAACGATACACCCTAGTTGGGGGAGCACTGTACAAAAGAGGATTCGATGGAGTTCTTCTAAGATGTCTAGACGAAGATGAGCTTTGGAAGGTTATAGAAGGAGCTCATGCTGGAGTTTGTGGTGGCCATGTTAATGGACAAATGCTAGCAAAGAAGATCCTTGGATTTTATTGGCCAACTATGGAAGAAGACTGTGTAGTTTATGTCCGTAGGTGTGCTAAGTGTCAACTTCACGCCGACAAAATTCATTCTCCTGCATCTTCACTCCATCCTGTTTCCTTCCCATGGCCTTTCTCCATACGGGCTTTCGACATTATTGGACCTCTTGGTAATCCAGATTTCGGCATCAAGCAAAAATCTTTCATTCTCACAGCAACGGAATACTTCACCAAGTGGGCAGAAGCTGAAGCGTACGTGGAGATCAAAGTATCAACCGTCTGCAAGTTCATTATAAAGAACATCATCACCCGATTTGGAATTCCAAGCACCATCGTCACCGACAACGGGCCACAGTTCGTGTCACAAGAATCGAAGGACCTCTGCAACAGGTATAGAATTGCATTGCATCATTCGTCTCCTTATTATCCGCAAGGCAATGGCCAAGCAGAGGCAACTAATAAGACTTTGATAAAAATCATCAAAAAGACGTGCAAATCTAACAAGTACACAGACTGGCCAGAAAAATTAGTTGAGGCTCTATGGGCCTACCGAACTTCAATTCGCACGCCCACTAGGCAAACTCCTTATTCCTTAATATTTGGAATGGAAGTGGTAGTTTCATACGAGATCCTTATACCGTCATTAAGAGTACAATTGAATAAGGAATTTTCCATTGATGAACACCATTCAGCACTCCTTGCTCAATTGGAACTCTTAGACGAGAGAAGATGGTTAGCTGCTAATCATGCAAGAGTTTACCAAAATAGACTAGCACGTTTTTATCAAAAGAAAGTCATTGAACGCAAGTTCAAAGTTGGTGAAATGGTCGTCAAGAGGATTTTTGTAAAACCTGGTGGTCCACGCTCTAAGCTCCAACCCAATTGGGAAGGACCTTATGTTGTATCGCATGCTTTTCCTGGTAACGCTTACCGTCTGGTTAATGCAGAAGGGGAAGAGCTAACTCACCCCTGGAATGGTTTACATCTTAAGAAATACTACCCTTAGGTTAAGGAGTCGATCAGCATGGTACAAAGACCAGTGGAATCAGAAAATTTAAAAACTCAAATTTCCTTATCAGTCTAGATAATTTACTTCCAAACACATTACTACACACACTACACGTTTGATTCGTGAGTAACAAGAGATGTCAAGTCCTAAGGAATACCGAAAGCTTGACTGAAAGTGTGAAGTACAAATCGTTCTTTTTAAGCAAAATTCTGTTTTTTACACTCGGCCCATGATGTCGGAACGAGGCTTAGAATAGACTACCAAGAATACCCGCCATCTTAGTAGGAGGCCGTCATAAAAAAAAAAGGGGGAGATCCGTCCCAAAGAAAAGAAAAGCAAAGCAAAGGCAAAAGCCAAACAACAAATCAAAAGGCCATCACATTACAAACGTTACATCAAGGCCATGAAATGAAACAAAAGGGAACGCAAGGTCGATAAATACCCCGGGAAGAAAATGACCGAACCCCGACAGATATTAGGATAGGAAGGGAACATCTTTTTAGGTCTCCGGAACCTTCTCATGGGCTTTCTAAACTAATTCTTCCTTCCTTTCTAAAGAGGCGTACTCCAAACTTAAGGAACGGCCTAGATTGACTAAGGATCGAATCATCAAATGGGATCACGAATGGAAACACAAGTTCAAACACAATGGGTTTAAGTTAAATTATGGAAGAACAATTTGGGAATTAAATTAATAAATGAATATGATCTTTTGATCTGAGTACCATGCTGGTCTTTCAGTTTACACCATAAAAAATACACATTCCAAAATCCAAAAAAAAAATACACATTTCAAAATAAAAAAAAAATACATATCCCAAAATCCAAAAAAAAAGGCACATATTTCAAAAAATTCAAAAAAAAATACATATTTCAAAACCCAAACAAAAATAAATATTTCAAAACAACAAAAATATTTCAATTAGCATTTGTTTATTGCATCTAGTATGCTTCATTCCTCTTATTTTCAGTGAGCATCTGTCTGCTTGTATGTTGCATTTTGCTTACAGTTCGATTACCTTTGTTAATAAAGGCTATGCCCCTTGACCCTTCCACTAAGAACGAGATTGATTGACCATTTACTCGGTCAGGCAAAGGGCTAATCCTAAACAGATGCTTAACATGTTTGTTAAGTGACGTACAAGACACAAGGCAAACACATAGAACACAAAGTTGAAGGCGAAAGTTTGGTATATATATCAAAAGTGTTCTGTACACAGAAGAAAGGAAAATACATAAGCCCTCAAGGCTGGCTCTCTCCTGCACCCTCGTCCATCTGGCTCTGAGCCTCATCCTGGGCCTCTGGCGGTGGAGCTCTAGGCGGCGGCGGACCCATGGCACTCGGATCAGCCTGACCGGAGGAGATGGCCACGCTGGCTGTGAAAGCGTTCGCCTGCCCGCGCTCCTGAGCATGCTGCCGAGCACGTCTGTACCTCTCCTCCACGCTTCGGCGCTCATGCTCAGTAATGCCCAACTGGACTCGGAGGGAGGACATCTCCGAGTCCATCCTCTGCCGCTCCAGCCGCTCCCTCTCCCTCTCCTCGGTGATAAACCCCAGCCGGGACTGGAGGTGAGAAAGCTCCCGAGAAAGATCCTCGGTGGAGAGGCGAGCCACCTGCTCCTCAAGATCGCGAACCGGAGCCACCTGCTCCTCGAGATCGCGAACACGAGCTGCATTCACTTCAGCCCTCTAAAGGGCTTCATGAAGCTCAGCAACCTGCAGGAGAAGTCATTGTTAGTCCAAGGCAACTAAGCAATCAAAATCAAATCCAGAAGATAGAACTTACTCGAGCAGCTCGGTCCTCCTCTGCAAGGGTAGCTCGGTGGATGGCGGAGGCGAGCTGGCTCTAGAGGTCTGCCAGAGTAGCCTCACAGGCAGCAGAGGAAGAAGATGACGATGCTCCATGAGAAGGGGGAGCCGCCTGGGTGTAGACGGCTCGCTGCACTAAAAGACAATCATCAGCGGTTAATCATCAAAACAAATTAATTAACTAAAACATTAATTCATATTCATGCATGCATACCAGGTCGAAGAGCTCCTTCTGGATCTGCTCTAGCTGGGCCTCCGCGTCATGTAGGCGGGCCCGGAGGTCGATGATCACGACATCCCGTGCATCCTACATACCACACATACATACATTCATTCACAAATACAAATTAAGATAATAATAAAACAAAAAACGCATGAATGCATACTTACATTAAGTGGTCGGAGGAACCGAAGCTGATCGGCGTAGTGGGCCCGGTACTGCTGGAGGTAGGCCTCGCTACTCTCCACTCGGGACTCCACCGTGACGCCGCGGCGGTGCCAGTCCTCGTACTGCTCCGGGAACTTGGCATGCCAATCGGTGGGGGCTTACTTCCCCCTCATGCTCCGTTCGACGCCCTCCGGGACCTCCTCGTCGATCCACTCCTGGTGGAGGCCAAGCGTCCTCATCACGAGCCGCATGCGGAGGGGTTTGATCTCGTTCAGGCAGTGCAACCACATCTGCCTGCCGAACCTCCTCTGGCCAGCCGTCACCCACGGCTGACCCTCCTCGCCCATGCCCATGTACGGGCGCCAGATCACCTACATATAAGTTAGATGCATTCATATAAATAATTTGCATTTAATAAGGAAAAGATTGCATTTAATGAACAAAATTGAACAAGTTAAGAACTCACCAGCAGCTCCGGGTAGTCAAGGAACTGACGGCGGAGGGCCGTCAGCTGGTGGTGCTGTGGTGCCGTGTCCACTATTGGCTGCCAGCGGCAGGCCAATGGGACGACACCGGGTCGTACTATCCGCGCTCGGCCGAGCGGGAAGTAGTGATAGCTCCACACCTGCATACATGAACATATAGGTTAGAAAAAATCATTTCATTGCATATCATAAACAAACAATAAAACAATTTAATACCTAGAGAAACGGCGAGAAGCCGCTGATGGTGGTCTCACGGTCAGGCGTGACAGCAGACAGATCTGCGAACAGGTGGGCCAGAAGGGCCGCACCCCATGCATACTCCCCTAAACTATCTAAGTCATCTAGCAAATAAAGAAACCTACAATGAATGTGGTCGGCCTTCGTACCGAAGAGCAACTGACCAAAGAAAAAGACTAAAAAGACCCTAAGCTGCCTATCTACCTCATCCTCTTGACTAGGGTCACTGCAGTATACGAAAGAGGATGACTCTGCTAGTCTACTCCTAAACTCCTCCCGGGTCTCGTCTGATCGACGTCGGGGCTCCTCTAGTCCTAAGGCGGCCTCCACCTCTACCCGGGGGACCATCCTAGACTCCCTACCTAGGCTAGACACATCTATGCCTTGTAGGGCCTCAGCTAATCTTCAGTAGTTGGGGTAAGTCACCCCGCTAATCGGTCGGCCCTCTATCCTAAGGCATAGAGGGCCATATGGTCCTTTAGAGTTGGGACCATATGGCCCCAAGGCATTAGGAAAGCCCTGCTTTCCGCATGCCACCTCTCCCGCAGCGCCTGCAGGAGAACCAGATTGAGCCAAAATGGCTAGATTTTTAGAACCTCGCCGAACCCCATCCGGCGCAGGCACGCCTTCTAGAAGTCCGGGAGTCCCCGGTATGCACCTATCACTAAATCCCAGCTGATCCTGGCTCTCATGGTCCCCTGCAAATGAAAACAAGGAACTACATCAGTTAAAGGATAAATAAGAATAACTGTTCAAAAGGCGTCGAGTCATATGGACGCCTATTGAAAGGCGTCCACATGTCCTAACGCGACTTGAAGCATTTTCTGTCCAATTAAAAATTAGGAATTTTGCCTGAATGGCGTCGGACTAGGGCGACGCCGTTTGAACGGCGTCACCTGGTCTGGACGCCATTCATGGCCGAATTCCGGGTTCTTTCGAGAACCCCGTTCCCCCTCCTTTTCCTCATTCCATCCAAACCATAGGGAGCTTACCAGGTGGAGGTCGCCCTCCCCTCCTTCTTCCACGGCCACGGGCGCCGGAGGAACCTCCTCCTCCTCCAAGAAAGCCGCCACCTCGACGAGTTCGGCCGGCACTTCCTCGTAAGTTTCTTCCACGGGAGCCGCCGTTCGTCACCTCTTTGCTAGGGCCTTAGTCTTGCGGGAACCTTCGCCGCGCTCCATGATCCGAGTTGAGTGGGTTTTGAGAGAGAGAGAGAGGAGATCGCCGGAAATCGCCGATCCCCGGAGAGCTTGAGGAGAGAGAGAGTAAGGGAGAAAGTAAGGAAGAAAGGGGGCCTTCGCAGGTTCTGCTTGAAGAGGTTGAAAGGCGTCGTGGCACAGCGACGCGTTTAAGGGCGCATAAATTGAGACGGCAAGGCCAGCTGTTTGAAATGGAGTGAAAGGCGTCCATACATGGCGACACGTTTCAGGTTACCGCCAATTCTAGTCAGAACCGTACAAGGTATGATTATGAAAAGCGTCCAACAATACAGACGCGTTTCAGAAAATTAATCACGAAATTAAAGGCAGAATTCTGGAAAAAGTAAGAGAGAGAGTTGAAAGGCGTCTGTGGTAGTATACACGTTTTAAGCTTAAATCAAGGTTTTGAGGATTAATGGCTAAATTTTGGAAAATGAATTATCTTTGAAAGGCGTCTTTCTGAGTAAACACGTTTTTCATTAAGTAAACCCGAACTGTCATATTTTAAGGAAAAATTCAGTTTTTGCTAAGGGAAAAATCATGGACATATCACAGGAAGTTAAGGAAGTGTTTCAAGACATGAAAAATGACTCTTTATTCAATGAAATCTTTTATTACATCAGAAAAAGAAAAAAGAAAAGAAAAACACTTAAGGAAGAAGTTCATGAAGTGCTTGAATGTATGGAAATTTCAATCCTCTATCTCTATTTTTAGAGGATTTTACACGATAACTGAAGCCAAGGTTCCACAAAGTAGTAATAAGTTCTGTGGCTTCATAGTCCTCATTGGATTCCAAAGCTTGCCTCTTGATCGGAGATGTATGGGAGAACTCGGGGAATTCATTGCGAGGCAAGCTGAGTTGAGGGAAGCATCGGTGAGGGTTGTATAGCACGAACTCAGTGGCCCCGATCAATTTAAGTTTTGCACCAGATGCGCGGCGCACTCTAATGGGCTTTCCAACAAGTGCAAGTGGAGAAAAGTCAAACCCATTGGACGACATGCATCTCAGATACTCCCTCCAGTCGGCCCGGGTCTTGAGCTTTGGTACTTTGTTGACCATCCGCTCGTTGAACTTCACGATGTTGGAGATGTAGTGGATTAGGCTGTTCAAGTAGATTTGAGACGGTCTTGGCGACATCCTCGTGCAATACTCGAATTCGAAGTGTAGCTTGACCCACAAAGCGAAGAGTAACATGCACCCGTAAGGAGGACGACCCATAGATGCTGCAGAGAGCCCGCTGTAGAGGTAGGCCAAGATCGCAGTGCTAATGGATTTCCCCTTGAAGATTGCGCAGATCGCGCTAACTTGGTCATCTTCCAAGATGTTGTCTTACGCAGAGAAAAACAGAGCTCCGGCAAGGCACGTGACTAAAGCTTTCGTCACATCTTCAGCTTCATCCTCCCTTAGATCATCGATCTTATACAAAGTCCATTCAGCGAGATTTGCAAGGTTGATCCCTCTATTGGTAAGGCACATTTTTGCTTATGAGGGATCCTTCATAATTGACGTCAACAGTTGTTGGCCGGTGATCCTTTCTCTCGTCAAAGCCATCTTGTCCTTGGTCTTTGGAAGACCCAATAAAAGCTCTGTCTCCTCTAAGAGGATAGTGCACTCGAAATCCGAGAAAAAGAAAGTGTGAGTTTGAGGATGCCACTGCTCAATCAAGGCACCCATAGCCGCCCAATTCACGTTCGAGCTCTTGTAGTGTTTAGCATGCACCACCAATCCTTGAAGATTCCACTTAGAGATGAAGGCTTGCATGGAAAGTTTAGGACTTTTAGCCAGTTTGCGAATCCAAGGGAGAGAAGTGAATCTCTTTGGGCCAAGAAACAAGGGATATGTCTAAAAAATAAAAATAAAAAGAATTTGAAGAACATGAAGAACATAGAGGAGAAAGAAGAGATTGAAGAAGAATAATTGAAGGAAAGCTAATTCAACTTATTTGGAGGTTGGGATCCCTTCCAATAAGGTGATTCTCCACATCGGAGATCTTCTCGAGCGACCTCCTCATCCTTTTGTTTGAAGAACTCATCCTATTCCCGAGTTTCTTCCTTCTTGAAACTTGAAAACCTTGGAAAATCCTTGAACCTTGAAGAAAAACTCAACCTTGGATCTCTAGATTGTGGTAGGATTGCTTGGAAACAAGTTAATGATGTTTATATAGAGGAAATTGCGATCCTAGGAAGACTTTTCCGGATTGGAAAAGGGGTGAGCATTGGAAGAGTTGGAATCCGAATATAGAACAACCATAATTTGTTTCTGCGACTGAAAAGGCGTCGTGGGACACCGCCGCGTTTTAGATGAGTAAAGAGCGTCGGCGCAACACGACGCATTTCAAGTTTTCTGTCATTTACCCGAAATTCCATATTTTGATGCTTAATCAAACACTTGTTTGAAGTTACTGATGAAGTTTTGAGTGCAGGAAAACCCAAATGAAGCTGGAAATATCAAGAAGATCCCACTGTGGGAGTTTATAAAGTCCCGACCGTGGCTAAAAAGACGGTTATTTCTACTCTTGTATTATTTCATGTAGTTAATTTGCATAATCATCATTACTATCTGTTAAATATTTATTAAAGTATATCAAGAACCTTGTGGTTTTGATGAAACTAGAATTTGAGTTCCCCTTTAACAAAAACAGTGATAAATCCAGAGAATTCTTAATCGCGGGGATAGACCGTTGGATTGTTAATTAGTGGGGACATGGTTCTACTTTTGTGAAACGGTGCGTGGATAAACGAGCTTCGGCTTAGCACTGAATTACAAGAATTGGTGTCTTGACTCATTAATGACAATTTAACAATATTATCTTTGATTAATTTATATTTTATTTGACTTTATATTTTTTTTCTTTTAGCCTAGCATACATCATATAAGACTTTGAAATCACTGTGGTAAGGATTTATTACTGTTTAAGTTTCAGATCATTAAATCAAATAATTCAAACATGATATGAAATATTCCATTCTGAATTGAGTATCTTGATTATCTTTGAGGTTCGCTTGAAGATATCTTTGGAATTCTATCCTTTCTTGGACTCCTTATCCAGTATTTCTTCTTTTTTTTAAGATCCATCATGGTTGCAGCACGTCCACATTGGCGGACAACCGCTCCCCATGATGAAACCTATAGTGTCTACGACCTGGGGTACTTCCCACTCCATGGAGGTTGATCGATTTTATCTTATTTCCTTGTCTACCTCATCTAGACAGGATTGATTCCATTGATCCCTTGAACTATCTTCATTGATGACTTTGAGAAAAATTCCAATCATGTGATGTTGAGAGCGTGTCTCATCACACCTTGGCATCACCTTTTCAGTACATTCCATTTCATTTCACTCCCTTGCAAAGACGATGCCAAGGTGAGGCAGCTGTAGACACGCTAATTTTGACATCATTTCGAGTAAATTTCATATAATATAATAATGCCTCAGAATGGTCTGATATTTAATCATTGGTTAATTTTTATTGATCTTTTTAAGTTAATTATCTAAATAGTGTCGGGTCAGACAAATATGATTTAAGTTAATTAATTAAATTGATTTTAATTCAAATTTCAATTAACATATGAAGAAGTCTAAAAGACATCGACCTATGTAGACGCCATTTAGAGTTTATTCTTATTTTAATGTTTAAATTTGAATTTTAATCAGTAGATTAATTAGCTAAAAGACGTCTGCATGTCACGACGCCATTTAGGTTTCCTAAGTTCTTTCTACTTCTCTTCCGGATGTTTATCCTTATCTTAATTAGTCTAAAATGCGTCTCTGTGTGGCGACGCATTTTATCTAATTACAGATAAAGATAAATTTTTCCAGGATGTATATCTTTATCTTAATCAATCTGAAAAGCGTCTCTGAGTGGCAACACGTTTTAGATAATTATAGATAAAGATGAATTAATCTGTATTTATCTGTTGGTTAAGCTGGATAAATCCCAAAATTTCTCTATGTAAATCCGCAGATGCAAAGAAGTCTATAAATACCCTGCCTCTTGAATGAGTGACAGAGAGAGTGACGTTGAGTGATAATTAGTAATTATTTTGGTGGCAATTGGAGCAAATAAGCTTGAAGACGTCCGAACGCCGAAGTGCTGCTATTTCTAGGAGTCGGCATCCTTCTTCATCCGTCCAAGATCCATTGAAGACCAAGGCTTCCAGGGGCCATCCAGCATTAACTTTCAATTCATTTATGCATATTTCTCACATTTTCATCCCATTAGTCTCACATTCTTCATCACATCACTCCATGCAACATACACAACACTAGCATCATTTTCAAAACCTATTTGTTAAAGGGGTTCAAAAGACCACCCCAGCAAGTGAGTTCACCTGCTTAGTTGCATGTTTAAAATTTTCTCTAGAATGGATACTACTTCTTCCTAAGTTCTCATCATTGTTCTTTATTTCTTTCTACTTCTTGCAAGGTACAAAGGAGAATCAAAGGGAGGGAATCAACAGCGAACAAAAAGGAATTTGGACGATCCTCAAAACTCAATAGCAGCCAAAGCAAGAACAAAGACAAGAAAGGGCTCTTTTTGTTCAGCTGGCTGAAGGAGGGGAACCAAGAACTTAACATCTCCCACGTCCAAATAGGTAGGCGATCAAATCTTCTTTTGGAACTTTTTAGTTAAAAGTTTCTGGCGATCACATTACTTAGTTTCTTTTTAATAGGTTTATTTTGCACTTAAACAACATAGTTCTTCATGATAATCACACACCCATTTTAAGCACTCACATGGTCCAAGACAACAACCTCAAAAAATTGCAGTAGTTCACTGTCCTCATCTATGCCTGCTGCAGGAGTTAAGTAAAAGGGACTTATCACAGTCCCACTCTCTTCAGCCGTCACAGGAGTCTGTTCAGAAGACCCTGTTGGAGAAACTGGCACATCATCGGAGACAGTCTCGGGCATCACAACTTTGTCCTTCCCCCGAGAAGCCATTATACTGAAAGAGAAGAGGCAACAAGTCAAATCAAAAACAAAAAGCCTTCCTCGAAAAAGAAAATTCTGTCGAAATTTCAGCAGCATCTCCCCTTAAAAGAGGGCTGTTAAATTTTATCGAGAGCCATTCGGGACAGACCGAGATGCTCCAATAAGAAGAAGACCCATGTCAAAGACAGAGGGGTGTAGAAATGGCATTCCAGTAACCCATTTCCTGAGAGTTGAGCTACGACCGGGACTAGGTACTGAAGCCGCAGCCCCAGGGATTGCTCCCGTGGGAACTGCCAAAGTCAAACAACAAAGATGCTGATCCACCCGACCTGCAATCGCTATAGTAATGAGTCTGCGCCTACTGTTGATCGACGAGCTCAGAGTGGATTTTCTGCAAAAAGAAGACAAAGAAAAATGTTAGAACATCAAACAAAGCAGAAGAGACCCTCTTCACTCTCCCCGTACCCAAATCAATGGTGGCCAACAACCCCCGAATAGTCCCACTAGCCAAAAAACCAAAGAAAGGCTTCGCCTTTTACCTGAAAAAACTATGGTGCAACAGCACCTCTTCTCCAAACAGCAGTGGTGCTCCCCAAGGGCCCCTGTGATGTAGCCAATGAAGAAGAAGCAAGGGAAGAAGGGTCTACGGTTTTGAACCCGACGGCCGATACACCCACAGGTGATGGCGATAATGCTCCTCAGCAGGGTTGCAGCGTTCGTCACCAGCAAGGGGGAAAGAAAGCGACCGGCGGGCCAAGCAAACGGCACCCCCCCAAGTGGCGGAGGGCCGACGCACAGATGGCGGCAGCAGCAGCTCTCGTCGGCAATGGCGGTCCCCGACAACTGCTGCGGCGCTGGCGACGACGGGAAAAAGGAGAGAGGCTCGACGGCGGCGATCTGCGGTGGCAACGTCCTGCTCCTGTGGCTCCGGCAGCTTCGTCCACCGGCGATGGCAAGAGGAAGAAGAGGAAGAGTCGGGGAGGCTCGGAATCCCCCAGCAGGAAAGCAAAAGCAGGGAGAAAGGCATCCCGCCCCCTCCCTTTTTATAACTGACCGGGCCGGTCCTTGAAGCCCTGACCGGTCCAAGGCCTGAACGGGACTGAACCGGCGCAGACTCAAGGGCATATGCCCCCCTCTTCCAAACTTCACATACGCAGATCGGTTCGAAGCCAAAATTGAACCGAACCGACGCAGACTCAAGGGGATCTCCCCCTTTCTCTCAAATTCAACATATATGGCCAGGTTTGGAGCCGAATTGAAGCCTGAACCAGTGCAGACTTAAAGGGTACATACCCCATCCTCTAAATTCAAGAAATCCGATCGGTTTAAAGCCCAAGTTAAACCTGGACTGGTGCAGACTCAAAGGGTATATTAACTTATGATTGCCCGAAGCTCGAGACCCGATCTGAGTCGGTCGCAGAAACAAATTCAAGAAGGAATCCTGGTGATTGCAGCAGTCTCAGTCAAACAAGTCCCTAATGGGTGAATCAAGACCTTTAAGTGGGGCCAGTTTTAAACTGTGAGCCGCTTAAATGAGATAAGTACGTGACAATGGGCCACACATACAACTCACTTCGT
The DNA here is from genome assembly GCA_030544215.1 of Zantedeschia hybrid cultivar. Classification (NCBI taxonomy): domain Eukaryota; kingdom Viridiplantae; phylum Streptophyta; class Magnoliopsida; order Alismatales; family Araceae; genus Zantedeschia; species Zantedeschia hybrid cultivar. The sequence continues at coordinate 38,177,762 of JARZZO010000011.1, read as the reverse complement.
CGCCTCCAGTCTCCGTACGTGAGTCGCATGTGTGGGGGGCATTTGTTGTCACCAAAAAAAATTGAATAAGAAGAAGAGCCTAAAGATCAACAAAGAAGGCCCAAATCAAAGAAAATTAAAAGGAAGAACCGAGCCCATTAATTCAAGCAAGAAAGGTTTAAGCAATTTTTCAAAGAAAGCCCAAGTGAAGAAGAATTAATGGATAGCAGTCATATCTATTTTACAAGTCAAATGAATAAAAAAAGGGGTCACTCTAGGGCCCAAATGGTGAAACAATTCAATGGCACAACTGGGCCCATTATCTCAAGTAAAGGAGGTCCAAGTAATTGTGCAAAGATTGTCCATGAAGGCCCAAATGAAGAAGATTTAAGGGGGCAGCAGCTAAATCCAATTTTGCAAGCCAAAAGAATAAAAAAAGGGGCCACTCTAGGGCCCAAATGATGAAGAAATCCAATGGCGCAACCGGGCCCATTATCTCAAGCAAAGGAGGTCCAAGCAATTTGTAAAAGAAGGCCCAAGTGAAGGAAAGCTAATGGATAGCTATCATGCCCATTCTTGTAAGGCCAAAGAAGTCAAAAAGGGGTTACTTTCAGCCCAAATGAAGAAGAAATTCAAGGGGGCAGGCCTAGGTCCATTATCTCAAGCAAAAGAAGCCCAATAGGGCCAATTTGGACCCAAAAAGTGAAGGCCAAAGCCTAATTTCGTGGCAGCCTTCAAGGGCCCAAATGGTCCACCCCATGGCCTATTCTTACCCCTTTGACCCATGGTCAAATCTGCCTACAGGAGGATAAGAAGAAAAGTAAGTGGTCCCCCCCTCAAGATTCTTCTAGAAGATGGTAGATGAAAAGCAAAAGGAGAAACCAATCATGATTCTCCAAGTGTTGTGGCCTCATTAGAGGGCTCTCAAGAGGAGTTTCTTATCCCTAATTCAAGACTAATGAATGCCTAATCTACCCCCAAAAAGTAACCCAACTTTATCTATAAACGAACCCCCATCTTCCATAAGAAAAAGTTGGAGACAAAAATTCCAAAAAATAGAAAAGAGAAGAAGAAAAGTGAGAGAACTTGGAAGAGCACGTCTCCCTCCTCCTTCCCCTCCATTCCTGTATCCCAAGAGAGAAAAAAGAGTTAGAGAAGAAGAAAAAAAAAGAAAGGAAGAGTGCTAGAGAAGAAGAGAGCAAGATTGTAGGCTTCAAGAGCCATTCTCCCTTCTCATCCCCTCTCCAAGGTAGAGTGGGGGTGAAGAAGGGGTTTATTCCTGTCTTTGCTTTCTTATAGTGTTTTTCTTTCATTTTGATGTTCATAGAAACTTCTATCTCCCCCTTGATGTTCATCCATGGTGATTGAAAGTGATGAAATGCAAAGTTCAGATTTTCCGAGTCTGTTTTGTGAATCTGCTGATTATCTTTCTTTTATGTCATTTTTTCTTTCATAAGGTATGTGTTTTCGTGTGGGGATGGTAGAGGGGCCTTTCTAGTTTGTAGAAATGGTCTCCTCAAGTCTTGAAACCCCCTAAATATGGAGATATGATCCGAAATATGCTTTGCTGTCCAGATTTCCTTAAAACTGGTTTTCCATTTATTTGCCTTTGGTTTTGGGGTTTTTCAGGGTGGGACCCTTAAGAGCACATCCCCTCCATAGATGATGTCCCCCGAAGGCCAAACATCAAGAGAAACCCCCTAAGTTTCATATATATTTAGATCTAAGTTTCTATTTTCATGTTGGACCCGAATGGCTTTTGCTTGGATTTTTTCCTTTAATGGCTAAGGGTTTAGTCCCTAGAGGTTCTCAAGGAGGTTCCCTCACTAGTTGAGGATGAGCTTCTTTAGTTATAAACCCTCTAACATGGAGCCAAGAAAGAGAGATCCATGGGAAAGATAAAAAATATGCCTAAGTTTCTCTTATGTTCATATTCAAGTTTTCATGATATTTTCCTAAAGAAATGTATCTAAAATATATTTTAAATAAATATTTTAGGCCTTGTACCTTTTATACCTTATTTTTTATCATTTTGGTTAGTTTTAAAGTCATTTTTTACCGAAAATCCGAGTTTCAGCCTGAATTTGGGGTTTACAGGTGCTACAGTACTGAGTCTGCGCCTCCCTGCGTAGACTCAGCGCCAGTTGCAGGTTTTGAGTCTGCACCTTTTCCAAGTGGGTTTTTGGGCTTGAGATGATTCTTTGATCCTTCCCCAAGTTGTCCAAACGTTCCTTGGACCTAGGGTTGTCCTTTTGAGGCTCAATGAAGGTCCTAAATGGCTTGGACTTTGGGTTGTGAAGCCCTTAATGTTTCAACCGAAATTTTGCCATATGGTTTTAAGATTTTAAATGTTTTCCGATGTTTTCCCAAGATGTCCCGATCTAACGGTGCCAACAATCTCATATTGGGTAACCCATCAAGGGCCCGCATACAAAAAACATCATTCTTATATTCCCATTTCTATGGGTTCATTTAGATGATATGTCCCGAAGTCCCAAAGAGTTGGTGGAGTTCCTTACTCCCCAAATGCAGAAATGGAATGGGTGATTCCCTGTGGATAATCCTTTCATTTTGAAGGCATTAAGGGCACCCTTTGGGTGAGTGGTTGGATGCACGGCACGCCCCTCTTTATAGCCACCTCCATGGTTCATGGCTACATGTGATCCTCTAGGGAAATTGGTGGAGTTTCTTGCTCCCCAAATGTAGAGATGCTTTGAATACCCCTTGTGGGTTTTTCTTACATCTTGAAGGCATTAAGGGCACCCTTTGGGTGAGTGGTTGGATGCTCGGCATGCCCCCCCTTTATAACCATCCCTATGGTCCATTAGTCATTACATATCCCTTTAAGGGAGTTGGTCCTTCGGATCCCTTCATGCCATGATCCTTCATGAAGATCTTCAAACTTTTCATTGGGTTTTTACTAATGAAAGTTTGAAATTCAACTTGGAATCACTATATAGAGCACTTTTAATACTTTATAAAGTGACCCAAGAAGAATGAGATAAACATGAAGAAATCATGTCATTTGAAGAAATCCACAAAAGAATCACTCTTTGAAAAGGCCTCATGTAGCCATACTCAACTTCTGAGATTTCTCAGTGTTATCCTCCCCAAATTTGTGGTGATTCTTGGATCACTTCAAGTTGAAAGAGGTATAAACCTCAAATTATACTCAGATTTTGAGTCTGCGCACTTATAACCATGGAAATTCAATTGGGAATGGGGTACAATCTGTTTTTCTCCATTCCGGATTTCATATTCTAACTTTAATGGTTGAAACTAACCCCTTAATGGATTTAATTGCAGCTTGAACTGTACAGGAAACTCAAAAATCAAATTTCAGACTTGAGTCTGCGCCACTGTTCTGAGTCTGCGCACCCTTGCGCAGACTCAACTCAAAATTGTCAAAGAGGCCTTGCATGGGCTGATAGACTCATTTATGGTTCAAGTAACTCAAATAATTAAAGTTAATTCATTCAAAAAAAGGTTTAAGATAACTATCTTCTATTTTAAATAAACACAAAATTCCAAACTTAAGTTGAGTCTGCATACCTTTTATAAGCTCATTTCAAATGGAAAAATCAACTAAACAATAAATCAAATTGCTCGAATCACTCACAATCATATATCAAACATTCCATGTCATTTAAATAAACATCCATTTACAAAAAGGATCCAAATTCCTTCAAAATAAACCAAAATCACAAGCTCAGCTGAATCTGTGCACCCAATGCGCAGACTCAAACCCATTTTTCTTGTCTCCTTGATATTTGAAGCTCCCCAGCTCTTTGAAACTCTTGGAATCCCCCTCAACCTTAGGAGGTTCCACCTTTTCAAGAATCTTGCCCAAAATCCTCTTTGAACTTGAGTCTGCGCATCAATCCCAAGGCCAAAACCTCGTCTCTTGGCCCCCAAATCATGTCCGTAGCTCCAAATCTGTAAATAATCATCAAACAAAATATAAAATCAAGTTATGCCATCAAAAATCAAATAAAACAACTCATAATGAAAAAATCCAAAGTTCAGACTTGAGTCTGTGCATCCTGGCGCAGACTTAGCCCTGAAATTCAAAAAAAATAAAAAAACAACCTCCCGACCACTAAAAGATGATCTAAAACCCTCTAAAAATCAAGTTTATTCTTATCTATCAGAATATCAAATAAAAACACCAAGTTGTTCTTTAAAAAAATGAATAAAACAACTTAAAACACTTTGGTGACAAATGAGTCTACGCTACCCAGCGCAGACTCAACCCTGAAATCTCAAAATTGGCCTTTTTGACTTTAATTTCCCTAAAAATTAAATCCACAAATTTACATAAAAACGGTATACTTTATATAAGTCAAAAACCTAAATAAAAGCTTAAAAATCATTTCACAAAAAAGATAAAAAATACTAAACACTTTGATAAACAATGAGTCTGCACTCTATAGCGCAGACTCAACCTTAAATTCCTAAAATCTGGTATTTTGGCTATTAAAATTTCATCAAATCAAATCAAACTCTTAAAAATAAAATATATATTTTTCACAAATCAAAACCCAAACAAAAAATGATAACTTTTCCCTAAAAATCACCTAAAAAACTGAAAAATAGACTTGTGGCAGGTGAGTCTGCGCTACCCTGCGCAGACTCAACCCCTAATTGCTAAAATCCAATCTTTCAACTCTAATTCCTTTAAAATTGAATAAAAAACCCCAAGATAAAAATAAAATACTTCCTGTAAATAAAAAATCAAATAAAACTCATATAAAAACTGAAATTCATTTATATTTTCAAATGCAATCTTGTATATCTTTCTTATATCATTTTAAAGGGTGTTATTCTATTCTTCCGACGATTAATCAAGGATTTTCCTCTTAGGAGGATGTAATTAACGCTATTACATTTATGGGTAGTGGGATCGGGTCAAAGAACTACGCAATCATCTGATTGAGTCAGGTAGAGCGCACAAATAACAAATATAAATAAAAAAAATCAAAGAATCAATATCAAGTGCATTTTTTCTCTAAAAAATATACGACAGTGCCCTTAATGTCTTCAAGATGTAAGAAAAGCCCACAAGGGGTAATCCAAAGCATCTCTACATTTGGGGAGCAAGAAACTCCACCAATTTTCCTAGAGGATGACATGTAGCCATGAACCATCGAGGTGGCTATAAAGGGGGGCGTGCCGAGCATCCAACCACTCACCCAAAGGGTGCCCTTAATGCCTTCAAAATGAAAGGATTATCTACAGAGAATCACCCATTCCATTTCTACATTTGAGGAGCAATGAACTCCACCAACTCATTGGGACTTCGGGACATATCATCTAAATGAACCTATAGAAATGAGAACGCATGAATGATGTTCTTTGTGTAAAGGCCCTTGATGGGTTACCCAACATGAGATTGTTGGCACCTTTGGATCGGGACATCCTTGGAAAACATCGGAAAACATTTAAAATCTTAAAACATATAACAAGATTTCGGATTGAAACATTAAAAGCTTAACAACCCAAAGCCCAAGCCATTTAGGACCTTCATTGGGTCTCTAAAGGACAACCCTAGGTTCAAGGAACTTTTGGGCAACTTGGGGGAGGATCAAAGAATCACCTCAAGCTCGAAAACCAAGCTGAAAGAGGCGCATACTCAAAAAATTGCAAGTGGCGTAGAGTCTGCGCAGGGAGGCGCAGACTCATGAACAGTAGCCGCAGACTCATGAACAGTAGCCGCAGACTCAACACTGTAGCACTGTACAGGCACATACTCACCTGAAATCCGGATTTTTGGTGAAAAATAGGTTTAAACCTAACCCAAATGATGGAAAATAAAGTATAAAAGATACAAGGCCTAAAATATTTATTTAAAATATATTTTAGATACATTTCTTTAGGAAAATATCATGAAAACTAGAATATGAACATATGAGAAACTTAGGTATATTTTTATCTTTTCCATGGATCTCTCCTTCTTGGCTCCATGTTAGAGGGTTTATACTCAAAGAAGATCATCCCCAACAAGTGAGGGAACCTCCTTAAGAACCTCTAGGGCCTAAACCCTTAGCCATTAAAGGAAAAAATCGAAACAAAACCCATTTGTAGGTGCTTAGAATGACCGTGTGATTAACATGAAAAATCTATGTTGTTTAGTGTAAACTAACCTATTAAAAATAGCAACTAAGTGCAGTGAAGTGATCGTCAGAAACTTTTAACTAAAAAGTTTCAAAAGAGATATGATCGCTTACCTGTTCAAACGCAGAAGATTGAGTCCTTGATTCCCCTTCCTCAGCCGGCTGAAGAAGGAGAGCCCTTTCTTTGCTTTTTGTTCTTGCTGTTGAATTTGAGGTTGAGGATCGTCCAGAAGTCTTTCTGACTTTGTACTTGATTTCCCCTTTTGAATCTCTCGTTGTTGTTGAGTGTAGCAGAGACAGAAACAGAAAACGAAGAAACAATAATGATGAGAATTTAAGTAGAAGCAGTATCTGAACTAATCATGATTTTGGACATATGATTGAACATCAAACTTAGTTGTTGAGTGGCTTTGAAACCCCTTAAATCAAGTAGGTTTTGAAAAATTATGCTGTGGTGTGTGTTTGCATGAAGTGAATGAAGAATGAAATTAATGAAGATGAAAATGCAAAAATGAAACACTTATGCCCAATCGGATGAAGCTTTGAAAGGATGAAGATCTTGAAAGGACGCCGACTTTTGGAAATGGCAGCGCTCCGGCGTTCCGACGTTGTTGCTTCGATCTTCAACTCGCTATAATAATGCTCTCTCTTAATGGACTTCCACTTCTTCTTCTTTTTTTTAACTCTTCAACATGCGAGGTATTTATAGGCATTTCTTGCGTTCGAGATTAACATAGAAAAATCCAAGATTTATCTATCTTAACCGACAGATAAATACTGATTAATTCATCTTTATCTGTAATTATCTAAAACGCGTCCACCATGGCTGACGCCTTTCAGATTAATTAAGATAAGGATAAACATCCGGGAAAACTTATCTTTATCTTTATTAGGTAAAACGCGTCCATCTGTATAGACGTCTTTTAGACTAATTAAGATAAGGATAAACATCCGGAGGGGAAGTTAAAATCAGTTAGGAAACTTAAAACGCGTCGACATTACATGACGCCTTTTAGTTAATTAATTAATTAATTAAAATTCAAATTTAATCACTAAAATAAGAATAAAGTCTAAATGGCGTCCACTTGGGTCGACGTCTTTTAGAATTCTTCATATTTTAACTCAAATTTGAGCTAAAACCAATTCAATTGATTAACTTAAACACATCTGTTAAACCCGACACTTAAAAAGATTAATAAAAATTAATTAATGATTAATTATCAGACCATTTCGAGGCATTATTATATGATATGAAATTTACTCAAAATGACGTCAAAATTAGCGTGTCTACAGCTGCCTCACCTTGGCATTGTCTTTGCAAGGGAGTGAAATGGAATGGAATGTACTGAAAAGGTGATGCCAAGGTGTGATGAGACACGCTCTTAACATCACATGTTTGGAATTTTTCTCAAAATTATCAATGAAGATAGCTCAAAGAGATCAATGGAATCAATCATGTCTGGATGAAGTAGACAAGGAAATAAAATAAAGTCGATCAACCTCCTCGGAGTGGGAAGTACCCCAGGTCATAGACACTGTAGGTTTCATCATGGGGAGCGTTTGCCAGCCAATGTGGACGTGCTACAGCCATGATGGATCTTAAAAGAAAACAAGAATATTGGATAAAGAATCCAATCAAGGATAGAATTCCAAGGATATCTTTAAGCGAACCTCAAAGATAATCAAGATACTCAATTCGGAATGGAATATTTCATATCATGTTGAAGTTATTTGATTAAATGGTCTGAAACTTAATCAATAATTAATTCTTATCACAATAATTTCAAAGTCCTATATGATGCATGCTGGGCTAAAAGAAAAATATAAAGTCAAATAAAATATAAATTAATCAAGGATAATATTGTTAAATTGTCATTAATGAGTCAAGACACCAATTCTTGTAATCCAGTGCTAAGCCGAAGCTCGTTTTTCCACGCACCGTTTCACAAAAGTGGAACCATCGTCCTCACTAATCAACAATCCAACGGCCTATCCGTGCGATTAAGAATCCTCTGGAATTATCACTGTTTTTGTTGTAGGGGAACTCAAATTCCAGTTTCATCAAAACCACAAGGTCCTTGATATACTCTAATAAATACTTAACATATAATAATGCAAATGCAAATAATTACATGGAATAAGGGTAGAAATAACCGTCTTTTTAGCCACGGTCAGGACTTGAATTCCACAATAGGATCTTCTTGACATTTCCAACTTTACTCAGGCTTTCTTGAATTTTCTGCAATCAAAATTATTAATAATTCCAAACAAATATTCAATTTAAACATTAAAATCCAAGAATTTTGGGGAAAATAGCAGAATTGCCAAAACGCGTCGTGTCGAGCAGACGCCATTCAACTTTGAAACGCGTCAGGTATCCTAAACGTCTTTTACTCACAGAAACATGTTTCTGTTTGTTCTCTACCCGAACTCCAACTCTATCAATGCACATCCCTTTTCCAATCCGAAAAAGGTCTACTTAGGATCGCAATTCCTCCTATATAAACACCCTTAGGTTATTCCCAAGCAATCCTATCATAATCCAAAGATCCAAAGGAGAGTTTTCTTCCATATTTTCAAGGTTTCTTCAAGGTTTTCAAGCTTCCCAAGCTTCAAGAAGGAGGTATTCCGAAAAAGGGGGATGGATTCCTCAAACAAGAAGATGAAGATGTCTCTAGAGAAGTTTGCAGACATAGAGAATCATCTCAATGGAAGAAATCCCAATCTTCAAGTAAGTCCAATCAACTTTCCTTTTCATGTTCTTCATGTCTTCCATCATGCTCTTCATCAAACTTCATCAAGCTCCCTTTTTATTTTTCTTTCAGAATTACCCCATGTTTCCTGGCCCAAGAAAGTTCACGTCTCTCCCTTGGATTCGTAAACTTGCAAAAAGTGTTAAGCTTTCTATGCAAGTGTTCATATCCAAATGGGATCTTCAAGGACTTGTAGTGCTTGCCAAGAATTACAAAAGTGCGAACGTAGACTGGGCGGCTATGGACGCCTTGATCGAGTGGTGGCATCCCCAAACTCATACGTTCTTCTTCCAAGATTTCGAGTGCACAATCCTTCTAGAAGAGGCGGAACTTCTATTAGGTCTCCCGAAGACCAGAGACAACAGAGACAAGATAGCCTTGACAAAAGAGAGAATCACCGGTCAATAGTTATTGACATCGATCATGAAGGATCTTTCAGAAGCTAAAGGATGCCTCAACAAGAAGGGGATCAATCTTGCAAAACTAGCCGAGTGGACTCTTTATGAAATTGAAGATTTAAGGGAGGATGAGGCAGAGGATGTAACGAAAGCTCTCGTTACATGCCTTGCCAGTGCCTTATTCTTTCCTGCACAGGATAACATCTTGGAAGATGATCAAATTAGTGCTATTTGCGCAATTTTCGAAGGTAAATCCATTAGCACTGCACTCTTAGCATATCTCTACAGTGGACTTTCTGCGGCTTCTGTGGGTCGTCCTCCATATGGATGCATGCTACTCTTTGCCTTGTGGGTTGAACTTCACTTCAAATTCGAGCATAGCAAGAAGAGGCCTCTGAATCCATCTCAGATCTTCTTGAATAGTCCAATTCATTGCATTGCTAATATTGTAAAGTTCAATGAGTACATGGTCAACAAGGTTCCAAAACTCAAGACCCGAGCCGATTGGAGAGAGTATTTGAAGCTCATGACATCCGACATATTCGACTCGTCTCCGCTTGCTCTTGTTGGAAAACCAGTTTGGGTGCGCCGTACAGTAGGAGCAGACCTCAAGTTAATTGGAGCCACCGAGTTTGTGTTGTACAATCCACACCGGTGCCTTACTCAACTTAGCTTGGCCCGTCGTGAGTTTCCTGAATTCTCTCCCATACTTCCAATCAAGAAGCGCGACTTGGAGTCCGATGAAGATTATGAAGCCATACAAATCATCATTACTCTATGGAACCTTGGCTTTAGCTATCGTGTAAGATCCTCTAAAGACAGAGATAAATGATTGAAATTTCCTTATCTTAAAGGTCTTCATGATATTCTCCCTTGAATGTCCTCTTTCTCTTTTTGATTTTGATGTTGATGTAATAAAGATTAATTCCATTGAATAAAGATTGATTGCATATGATTTTTCCTTAAGTAAAAACCTGATTTTTCCTGAAAATTCAACAATTCGGATTCTGTAAAATGTAAAACGCGTCCACTCAGAAAGACGCCTTTCAAAGTAAATTCTTTTCCAGAAATTCAATTTAATCCTTAAAAACCCGATTTAAAGCTTAAAACGCGTCTATCTCCGTAGACGCCTTTCAACTCTCTCTCCTACTTTTCCCAGGATTCTGCGATTAATTCCCTGAAATGCGTCAAGTTATTAAGACGCATTTCATGATTTCCTGTGTACGGCTCTGAACAGAACCTGAAACGCGTCCACTCATATGGACGTTTTTTCAACCAATTCAAACAGCTGTCCTTTACCGCCTCAACTTATGCGCCCTAAAACGCGTCTGTCTGAGTCGACGCCTTTCACCCTTTTCGTTACAGACCCGCGAAGGCCCTCCTTTCTTCCTCACTTTCACAAAAATTTCTCTCTCCTCACCGAGCTCCGGCGATCTCTCCGGTGATCTCACTCCTTTCTTTCTCAAAAACTCCCTCTTTAGAGCTATGGAACACGGTGAAGGATCAAAGAAGAAGAAGGCCTTGGCCAAGAGGAGGCGGAGGCAAGAAAAAGAAGTTCCCGAGGAGGTGCCGGCGGCGTTAGCCGAGGCGGCGGCCTTCTTGGAGGAGGAACTCCCTCCACCGGCGCCCATGGCGGTGGAAGAAGAAGAGGAGGGCGACCTCCACACGGTAAGTCTCCTGTGGTTTGAATGAAGTGAAGAAAAGAGGGGAAGAAAGGGGTTCTTGAAGGAACCCGAAATCTGGACTTGAAAGGCGTCCAGACCAGGTGACGCCTTTCAAAAGACGTCGCCCTGGGTCGACGTCTTTCAATCCAAATTTCGAATTTTTAAAGTAGGTAGAAAATAGGTTTGAATTGCGTCAGGGCATATGGACGTGTTTTGAAACACGTCTGTGTGTGCTGACGCCTTTCAAAAGTGAATTTTCCTGTTTTTATTAATTACTGACCCTATTTTTTTATTTTTTATTTATTTTGCAGGGAGTGATGAGGGCCAGAATTTCATGGGATTTAGTGATAGGGGCGTATAGGGGACTCCCGGATTTTCAGAAGGCGCGCCTGCGCCGGATGGGGTTCGGCGAGATACTAGACATCGAGCCATTTTGGCTCGATCTAGTCCTGCTGCAGGCGCTCAGGGAGCGTTGGCATGCAGAGAGTCGGGCATTTCTGATGCCTTGGGGGCATATGGTCCCCACCTTAGAGGACGTAGCCAGGATCACTGGCCTGCGGGTAGAGGGCCGACCAGTTAGTGGGGTTACTTACCCCAACTATCAGGGATTAGCAGAGGCCTTGCTAGGGATAGAGGTATCCAGTATAGGTAGGGAGTCTAGGATGGTTCCTAGGGTAGAAGTAGAGGCTGCCCTAGGTCTAGATGAGCCCCGGCGTCGGTCTGATGAGACCCAGGTAGAGTTTAGAGATAGGCTAGCCGAGTCATCTTCCTCTGCCTATTGTAGTGACCCGAGTCAGGTAGAAGAGGTAGACAGACAGCTTAGAGTCTTTTTAGTTTTCTTTTTCGGTCGGTTGCTCTTCGGTATGAAGGGCGACCATATCCACTGTAGGTTTCTTTATTTATTAGATGACCTAGATAGCTTAGGGGAGTATGCTTGGGGTGCGGCCCTTCTGGCCCACCTGTTCGCAGACCTATCTGCGGTCACGCCGGACCGCGAGACTACTATCAGTGGCTTCTCGCCGTTCCTTCAGGTATTAAATGTTTTATTATTTATTCATGATATGCAATGTGTAATATGATATGATGCTTTTTCTAACCTATATGTTCATGAATGCAGGTGTGGAGCTACCACTATTTCCCGCTCGGCAGAGCGCGGATTGTTCGTCCGGATGCCGTCCCATTGGCCTGCCGTTGGCAGCCAATTGTGGACACGGCTCCGCAGCACCACCAGCTGACGGCCCTCCGCCGTCAGTTCCTAGATTATCCAGAGCTACTGGTAAGTTTTTAACTTGTTCAATTTTTATTAAATGCAATTCTTTATTCCTTAAGTGCAATTTATTTATGAATGCATCTAACCTATATGCAGGTGATCTGACGCCCGTATCTGGGCATGAACGAGGAAGGTCAGCCATGGGTGACGGCTGGCAGGAGGCGATTCGGGAGGCAGATGTGGGTGCACTGCCTCAACGAGATCGAGCCCCTCCTCCTCCGGCTCGTGATGAGGACGTTGGGTCTCCATCAGGAATGGATAGATGAAGAGGTCCCGGAGGGCATCGGAAGGAGCATGAGGGGCAAGCAATCCCTCACCGACTGGCGTGCCAAGTTCCCGGAGCAGTACAAGGACTGGCACCATCGGGGCATTAGAGTGGAGTCCCATGCGGAGAGTAGCGAGGGCTACCTCCAGCAGTACCGGGTCCATTACGCCGACTAGCTGCGGCTCCTCCGACCACTCGATGTAAGTATGCATTCATGCGTCTTTAATTTTATTATTATCTTGATTTATGTTTGGTGAATGAATGTATGTATATGTGATTTGCAGGATGCTCGTGATGCGGTCATCATCGACCTCCGGGCCCGCCTACATGATGCTGAGGCCCAGCTCGAACAAGTCCAGAAAGAGCTCTTTGATCTGGTCTGTATGAATGAATATGAATGCATGTTTTAATTAATTAATTGTTTTGGCGATTAACCATTGACAGTGTTCTTTTGGTGCAGCGAGCCGTCTACACCCAGGCGGCTCCCCCTACCTATGGAGCTTCATCTTCTTCATCATTCACCGCGCACGATGCTGCCGCCCTGGCTGACCTCCAGAGTCAGCTCGCCTCTGCCATCCACCGGGCTTCTCTTGCGGAGGAGGACCGTGCTGCTCGGGTAAGTTTTGATTTTTGAATTTGACTTGATTTACTTGATTGTCTTGAACTAACAAAATCTTCTTCTGCAGGTTGATGAGCTCCAAGAAGCCCTTCAGAGGGCTGAAGCGGATGTCTGTGCTACAGCGACTCGTGCCGAGGCTGATGCAGAGCGGATCCGGGCTCTAGAGGAGCAGGTGGCCCGACTTTCGGTTGGAGATCTTGTGCGCCTCCAGACTCGCTTGGAGGTCATCAACGAGGAGCGAGAGCGGGAGAGGCATGAGCGGCAGAGGATGGATGCTGAGATATCCGCTCTTCGAGTCCAGCTTGGCATCGCAGAGCATGAGCGCCGGAGTGTGGAGGATAGGTACAGGCGTGCTCGACAGCGTGTGCAGGAGCGCGGTCTGACGAGCGCTTTCACTGCCAGCGCTGCCGTGTCTTCCGGCCAGGCGGGGCCGAGCACGATGGGGCCACCTCCACCTCCTAGCTTAAGACCAGCACCAAACGCACCTGACGAGGCCCAGAGCCAGTTAGATGAAGGCGGAGGGGAGAGCCAGCCTTGAGGGCTTATGTACTTCTTTTCCTTTCATGTATCATGTATAAAACACTTTTGATATATACATGAAACTTTTGGGCTCCAATCTCGTGTTCCTGTGCTTATCTTGCATCCTGTACAACACTTAACAAACAAGTTAAGTATCTATTTAGGCTTAGCCCCTTGCCTGACCAAACAAATGGTCAATCAATCTTTTCCCTGAATAAATAGTCAAGGGGCATAGCCTTTATTAACAAAGGTAATAAGAATAATCAGACTTAAGTAAAATGCAACATGCAAGCAAACAGATGCTCACTGAAAATAAAATGAGTGAAACACATTAAATGCCACAGGCAAATGCTAATTGAAATATTTTTTGTGGTTTTGAAATATTCATTTTGTTTGGGGTTTGGAAATATGTATTCTTTTTTTTTTTAGATTTTGAAAAATGTACATTTTTTTTGAATTTTTTGAAATATGTACTTTTTTTTTTGAATTTTTGACATATGTATTTTTTGAATTTTTGACTAAAAGACCAGTATGGTACTTAGATCAAAAGATCATATTCGTTTATTAACTTAATTTCCAAGTTGTTCTTTAACAACTTAACTTAAAACTCATCGTGTTTGAACTTGTGTTTCCATTCGTGATCCCATTTGATGATTTGACCCTTAGTCAATCTAAGCCATTCCTTAAGTTTGAAGTACACCTCTTTAGAAAGAAAAGAAGAATAGATTTAGAAAGCCCATGAGAAGGTTCCGGAGACCTAAAAAGATGTTCCTTTCCAACCCTAATATCTGTTGGGGTTCGGTCATTTTCTTTCCGGGGTATTTATCGACCTTACGTTCCCTTTTGTTTCATTTCATGGCCTTGACGTTTGTAATGTATTGGCCTTTTGATTTTTCCTTTTTTTTTCTATTCTTTTCTTTCTTTGCTTTGCTTTGGAACGGATCTCCCCCATTTTTTTTATGACGGCCTCCTACTAAGATGGCGGGTATTCTTGGTAGTCTATTCTAAGCCTCGTTCCGACACCATGGGCCGAGTGTAAAACATAATTTTACTTTAAAAGGAATGATTTGTACTTTACACTTTTAGTCAAGCTTTTGATATTCTTCAGGACTAGGCATCTATTGTTACTCACGAATCAAACGTGTCAGTGTGTGCAGTAATGGGTTTGAAGTTAAATTATTCAAACTAACAAAGAAATTTGAGTTTATAAATTTTCTGATTCCACTGGTCTTTGTACCATACTGATCGACTCTTTAACCTAAGGGTAGTATTTCTTAAGATGTAAACCATTCCAGGGATGATTTAGCTCTTCTCCTTCTGCATTAACCAGACGATAAGCATTACCAGGATAAGCATGTGATACAACATAAGGTCCTTCCCAGTTGGGTTGGAGCTTAGAACGCGGACCACCAGGTTTTACAAAAATTCTTTTAACGACCATTTCACCGACTTTGAACTTTCGTTCAATGACTTTCTTTTGATAAAAACGTGCTAGTCTATTTTGATAAACTTTTGCATGATTAGCAGCTGACCATCTTTTCTCGTCTAAAAGTTCCAATTGAGCAAGGAGTGCTGAACGATGTTCATCAATGGAGAATTCCTTGTTCAATTGTACTCTTAATGACGGTATAAGGATCTCGTATGGAACTACCGCTTCCATTCCAAATGTTAAGGAATAAGGAGTCTGCCCAGTGGGCGTGCGGATTGAAGTTCGGTAGGCCCATAGAGCCTCAACCAATTTTTCTGGCCAATCTGCGAATTTGTTAGATTTACACGTCTTTTTGATGATTTTTATCAAAGTCTTATTAGTTGCCTCTGCTTGGCCATTGCCTTGCGGATAATAAGGAGATGAATGATGCAATGCAATTTTATACCTGTTGCAGAGGTCCTTCAATTCCTGTGACACGAACTGCGGTCCGTTGTCGGTGACGATGGTACTTGGAATTCCGAATCTTGTGATGATGTTCTTCATGATGAATTTGCAGACGGTTGATGCTTTGATCTCCACGTATGCTTCAGCTTCTGCCCACTTGGTGAAGTATTCCCTTGCCGTGAGAATGAAAGATTTTTGCTTGATGCCGGAATCTGGGTTACCAAGAGGTCCAATAATGTCGAAAGCCCACATGGAGAAAGGCCATGGGGAAGAAACAGGATGGAGTGAAGATGCAGGAGAATGAATTTTGTCGGCGTGAAGTTGACACTTAGCACACCTACGGACATATCCTACACAATCTTCTTCCATGGTTGGCCAATAAAATCCTTGTCTAAGGATCTTCTTTGCTAGCATCTGTCCATTGACATGGCCACCACAAACTCCACTATGAGCTCCTTCCATAACCTTCCAAAGCTCATCTTCGTCTAGACATCTCAATAGAACTCCATCAAAACCTCTTTTATATAATGCTCCCCCAACTAGGGTGTATCGTTGAGCAACTCTCCTGATAGCTCTTTTTTCCTCAGTTGTAGCTTCTTCAGGATATGATTGATCTTCACAATATTTTGCAATTTCATAATACCATGGCTTCTGTTCATCATCCATCTCTTCTAACAGCTCCATCAACATAATTTCTCTTTTCTCCACAATACTTCCATCTTTGAATTTCTTCAACAACTTCTCCTTAGTTCTAAGAAATGAAGGATCTTTCACGGCAGGTGAAAGACGCCTATGAACTATGATTGATTCGGATTGCTTGCTGATAGGAAAATCAAGAGAAGATGCAAGTGAAGCTAGAGCGTCAGGTAAGATGTTTTGATTTCTAGGGACATGGACAAAGATCAATTTTGTGAAAAGCTTTGAGTATGCAGAAGTATGTTCTTGATATGGCTTGAGCTTGGGATCAAGAGTTCGATACTTGGTCAGCACTTGGCGAAGAATTAATTGGCTATCACCTACAATCCTGAGCTTGGTGGCACCATGGAAATGAGCAGCCTCGAGACCAGCAAGTAGTGCCTCGTATTCAGCTATGTTGTTGGTGACTAGAAAGTCAAGCTGAAAGGCTTGTGGAATGGTGACACCTTCAGGTGATAACAGAACGATTCCAATACCCTTTCCATGAGAATTCAGAGCTCCGTCAAAATGCAGAGTCCACATATCATCTCTGATTTGATTTACGGACATCAGTTCCTCGTCCGGAAACTCTGATCGCACTGGATCAAATCGAGGAACGGGATGATGAGCGAGATGTTCTGCTATGGCATAGCCCTTGATCGCTTTCTGTTGAATGTAAATGATATCGAATTGAGATAGAAAGCTTTGCCATCGCGCCAACCTATCAGTAAGAACAGATTTCTCCAGAAGGAATTTGATCGGATTCATCCTAGCGATGAGATGGACTTCATGGGCCAGAAAATAATGCTTCAATTTCTGAACAACCCAGACTAATGCTGCACATGTTTTCTCCATCGCTGTATATCTCTGTTCAGCGGGGTTGAGAAGTTTAGAGAGATAGTAGGCTGCCCTCTCCTTTCCTTCTTCATCTTCTTGTGCTAGGACAGCCCCCACTGCATCATCCAGGACAGAAATATAAAGTATCAATGGTTTGCCTGGAGATGGTGGTCTCAAAACATGAGGACTTGCCAAATAGTCCTTTAATCCATCAAATGCCTCCTGACACTTATCGTCCCAATTGAATTTGACTCCTGGCTTGGTAAGCTCGTAAAACGGCTTACACCTTTGTGAGTGCTGGGAGACAAAACGGCGAATAAATTGTAACCTCCCGATTAATCCTCTTAACTCTTTCAAGTTTTTGGGAGGTGGCATTTCTCTGATAGCCTTCGCCTTATTGGGATCGATCTCAATTCCCCGTTTGCTGACAATGAATCCAAGCAATTTCCCTGAAGATACCCCGAATACACATTTCTTGGGGTTCATCTTCAACTGATACTCTCTCGATCTCTCTAATACCCTTGCCAAAACTTTGGCGTGCTCAGCCTTCGTTTTAGACTTAACCAATAAGTCATCCACATACACTTCCAAATCTATATGCATCATGTCATGAAATATTGCCATCATAGCCCTTTGATAAGTGGCTCCAGCGTTCTTCAATCCAAATGGCATGACAACATAACAATATGTTCCCCAAGGTGTAGTGAATGAAGTCTTCTCTTGATCCTCTTCTGCCAGCTTAATCTGGTTGTATCCTGAAAATCCATCCATAAACGATAACGTCTCATAGCCAGCAGTGTTATCGATGAGTACATCAATATGAGGCAATGGAAAATCATCTTTAGGACACGCCCGGTTCAGATCGCGGAAGTCAATGCAAATTCTAACCTTCCCGTCCTTTTTCATAACCGGGACTATGTTGGCCACCCATTGTGGATAAAGGACAACTCTAATGAATTTGGCTTTGTGTAATTTGTCGACCTCTTCCTTCATCTTTAAAGCCATTTGTGGGTGGAATCGCCTTAATTTCTGCTTGACCGGACTAGCTCCATCCTTTAATGTTAACCTGTGTTCAACTAAAGATGAGTCTAACCCCGGCATATCTTCGTAACTCCAGGCGAAAGTGTCCTTATAATCCTTAAGCACTTGTACCATTGCCTTCTCATCCTCTGTAGAAAGATTTTTACTGACGAGGACAACCTTAGGTTCGTCTTCAGTCCCTAAGTTTATTTCTTTGGTGGGCTCTTCTACGGCAGCTGAGGGTTCATCAAATCTCTTCACTCCACTGGCATACGCCTCAGCTGCGTCCTCATCATCTTCCTCATCTTCAACAATGGGGTCCTTTTCATGCACTAACTCATATATCCCGTACCCATCATTGACTGACTCATCATCTGTACAATCTTCTGGCATCTGAATTGGATCTTCTAAAAGCTGAGGGATTAAAGAGCAAAAAGAACATTTATCAGCCAAATCCTGGAGGTATCTTTCTGGAATTTGCCTACCCTTAGGCTTCCTAGACTTCCTAACCTGACTAACCTACCTAAAACTAGACTTCCTAACTTCACTAAACTGCCTATCATAACCTAATGAAGAGGAAGCAGGATGAAGATCCTAGGATACAAGTGGAAATACAGGGGAATCCTCCCGTGGGGAGGGACAGAGTATGTTTAAGAGAGAATCTTGACCGACGGACCCGCGCGATGGGGTGTAATCGGACAAGTAAGATGTTTCCTCGATAATGATTTGGGAAGAATTTGTTGTAAAATTGGCGTTTTTTTTTGGATATCGGAGGAATTATACATGAAGCAGGAGTGAATACAAATGGAAGGGGAATCAGACGGGGGAAGCGGCACCAAGGCCAGAGGATTAGGGGGATCATATAGTAATATGTCCCAGATCAGATCATACATCCTCTCTAGGTCGAGAGGAGGTTGTGGAATAAAGTCCCGAGGGGACAGAGTAATCATAACGGGCGGTGCCCGTGGAATGTCTTCAGTAATGACCCGCGACCAAGTCGGGGTCAAGAGCAGTGTGCGAAATAGAGTATGGAGCATTAGGACATGTGAAGGATATGTCCCCCTCCAGAGCAGATCTGTTGTATAACCAGCTTCATAGGGGTCATCTGGCTCCCCTTCATCAGTTTGTTCGGACAGTAGTATCCGCTTATCAAAGATTGCGCCAGGGCTCTCAATTAGCTCGTCGATCTGCGGTGGCCACTTGGGTTCTGCAGGATCCAGGAATAATCTGTTCAGTGCTATGTATAGGTCCCTCAGATCGAACCACCTGTACCATTCACATTCGGGATCATGGAATTTTCTCCTTTTCATAGGCCGCAAAGCCTCCAAGGATTGGTACGTAAGTAGTTCAGAGCAATGTCTGGCCAAGTCCCTCCCATATATGTCATGGAAGTCAAAACATGAAGTAATGACCACCGTGTTGTCGTGACTAAGTATGGGCCCTTTCACAAAGTGTGTATATAGGGTCCATGTTAAGGGATCTCGGCCTTCTTTCAGTGGTGTAGACATTGTTTCCAAGATTTCTTGACCATCTTCTTGCTGAACCTTGTCTTGCTTCAGTTTCCTCGGCCTATAGCCCAGACCGCTTCCGGGTACTGCTCGGTGATCTCTAACAGGAGTGGTCCTGCCTTGCAACTGTGTGCCCAGAGCTTCCCCAGGCTGATAGCCATTTTTCATCATGATTCTCCATCCTGGGGTACTCATGCACTTCCCCCTTTTGATAGCATTTAATGGGTATGGAGAAATGGTAGCGGCTTTCAAAGGATCAGCCACTGGACGGTAGACCTGTAATACCGACAGAAAAGGTTGTCGGCCAGGTAAAACAGCAGATTTAATATTTAAGGTATGAGCAGCAGCAAGGATCGGCATGCTCGTCACTTTAATAATTCGTCCTTTGTAAGGGAATTTGAGGCATTGGTGATTCGTAGAAGGAATCGCCTCAAGAGTTTTAATATAAGGACGTCCCAGAATGGCATTTATGGAAGGGTCGATTTCTAGAATATGAAATTCGACCTCTGCATGACTTACTGGGCCCAGCTCCACCTTTAAATAAACCATTCCCAGGGGGAACGGGTAGAATTGTCATATGCCGTAACTGAGATGGGGCTAGGCAGCCATTTCTCCTTGGGCACACCGCACAGTTCCAGGGTCTTCGGAGGTAAAACATTAATTGAAGCCCCTGTATCAACCAGGCATGCATCCACGGCCTTTTTGCAGATATTGACCGTGATGCTCAGAGCCATGCTTCTGGCAGCTGGCGGTGCTAGTTCCGATGTGTGGAATGTAATTGAGGGCTGATCCCCCTGAGGAACTAGTAGCACTGCAATTTTCTCTACCGGCACGTCTTCGTTGACCATCACCTTCTGTAGGTATTCCATTAAGGCTTCTTGGTGAATCTTGGACCTTTTAATTAACTCAAGTACAGTGATCTGTGCCGGTGTTCTGTCCAGATGTTTCAACAAGTCATATTGAGTGCCTGGTGCACTCTCTTCATTATGAGCTTCCTCAGTCGGCTGTGATGGGCCGTCTGTAACTGTGGACTGAGGAAAGACCTTGTTGAAAATCCTTCCACTCCGGAGCGCATGTTCCTCGACCGTGGAGGATCCGGGTGACACCTTGAGTACCGCAGAATCGGGTGGCGTAAGCGGTGCGGATGATGTAGGTGATGGCGTAGGGTTAGGTGGTGATGGTATGGTGCGGATTAAAGGCCTAGATGGTTGGATGGTGGGTGGGTAAGTGGTTGGTGAAGTGGGGAATGGGACGCGTAATAGCGGTCTGGATGGTTGGGGCATATCTGGGTAGGTGGTGGTGGTAATGGGCGAAGTAGGAAATGGTACGCGGAGTAATGGCCTAGATGGTAAAAGGGGTGCGTAGTTGGCTTGTGGTGGGTTATATGGCGGGGGCGTAGTGGTGCGGGGCGTAATAGGCTTAAGGAAAGAGGGTAGTGGGTTATTGGGCGCGGGCGAGTGATATGTGGGTGTCGGTAAAGGGGTAATGGTAACGGGTTGTGGCCTAGGTATGCGGATGGTGCGGCGTGGTGGTTGTTCTGCGGTATTCTGAACGTGACCCGTTGAATAGAGAGAGGAAGAGTCCTCTATCCTCCATTGTTGCTCACGACTAGCCTCAGACTGGCTGTTCGTTAGAATGGGAGCAACTTGGTTCTGGTTCTGGTGCTCCGGGAGCGGATTCTGCACTATGCCCATATTGGGTGGTGGTGCTGCCTGTGCTGGTGGTCTTACTTGCTGCTGCTGTTGCGGTCTTCTCGCCTTCAGGGCTGATATATATTTCTTCATTTCCTCCCAGTCTATGCCGCCCTGCTCGTTGAGATCATGAATATAATCTCTGAACTGGAAGCAGGTGTCGATGGTGTGCCCAGGTTGCCTGTGGAAGTAGCAATACCTGGACGTATCTGCGTTTTGAGGCCAGACGGCCTTTTCCCTTGGCAAAACTAAGGCGTTAGCTGCCATTAAAGCACTGAAGATATCGGCCAAGGATTCTGGGAGGGCCGGGTATTCTGCCCTTTTAGGGCCTGGAGGTCTCCTCTGCTGGTTGTAGTCACCAGGAGGAGGGACATTGTGGTACGCCGGCGGTGCGCGCGGCTGATACTGTGGCTGTTGCTGCTGCTGATACTGCTGCTGCTGGGGTTGCTGGTACTGCTGTTGCCGTTGCGGCTGTTGCTGTAGCTGTTGCTGGTTCTGATTCTGATTCGGCTACTGGGGCCGTTGATACTGTTGTTGGTACTGGGGGTTCTGCTGCTGTCTGTACCCTTGCTGCTGAGGCCTCTGGTACTGCTGCTGACTCCTCACGAACTGGGGCGAGTTATTGTTCATGGTACTCACTTGCTCATGAGAGAGCGTGCCCTCAGTAGTCGGACCTGTGCTGGAAGAGTTCGGCACTGCAGGCTTCCGAGGCGGAGGCCTGCTAGGTCTATGAGGATCAAAGACGCTAGAGAATGTAGCGTCCTTGAAAGCATTCTGGCAGTACCGTGCTCTTTCATAGAGCTCTGCCATGTTGGTCAAATTGTTCAAGGAGAGGACGAGCTTGAACTGGGGCGTGGCATTGGAAATTAACATCTTCACTTGTTCGGACTCGGACAAGTGATCCTTCACCTTTTCAGCCAGACCCTGCCACCTGTCAGCAAAACTGACAAACTCCTCATCAGGTTTCATAGTTTCTGCAATGAGGTCCGTGATAGACAAGGAGGGTTCAACTCTGTCCTGGTATCGTTGAATAAATTTGCGTGAAATGATACCGTAATCCTCTACTTCTGAGGGTTCCAGGGAAAAGAACCACTCGAGGGCTGGTCCCTCTAGAGATCTCCTGAACAAGAAGGCCAACGACCTCTTATCATTCTGCCAGAAAGAGGATTCATACATAAACTCCTTCAGATGTGTGAAGGGGTTACCAGTACCGTTGTACTTTCGGTATACTGGCATTTCAGAGGGTGGCAGATGGAATACTGGCAGGCTCGGTAGACTGATTTCTGGCACAGCTTTGACCCCCATCATTTTCTGGAGGTTATTAAATTGCTCATCCATACGCTCCATTTTGGCCAGCAGCGTTTGTGTGGTCAGATCTGCCTGGGGAGGAGGAGGAGGAGGAGGTACTTGGTAGGCCTGCTGCCTAGAGTATGTTGGGCAGGGTGGACAATAGAGGGGAGGTCCGGCAGAGCTTCCGCCATGCCCGAGGGCATTTTGATAAGCAGGCGTTTGCGGTCTAGCCGGTTGCCTAGATGATGAAAGCTGCGGCCCAGCTGGCCGAGAAGTAATATGAAGGCCCTCCACGGCCTGATGGATATAAGGAGGAGGAAAAGAAGGTTGCTGAGGAACAGCAGGGGGAGCCACAGGGTTCGGCTCGGCAGGCTGCATGGGTGCCTTCCCCTTCAAAATAGATTGGATCGCCTCGAACTGCTGAGGGTCCAGTCGGGAGGCAAGAACTCCCAGAGCATTGATGAGATCCGTAGGATCAGAGGATGAGGGATCATTCTGATTCATGTTGTAAGGATTGAGGTTTCGGGTTCTGTATTCGGGTCGGGATCGGGCCTGATCCCCTGGTTTGGACCCCGTGGGGTCTTGCGATTTCTGGCTGAATGGCGTCAGCGCTCGTCGACGCCTTTCAAAAGGCGTCAGGGTGTGTGGACGCCATTTAGGTTCGCAGGATGTTGTGCCACGTGTGCGCCACGTGGGCGGTTTTCGGGCCGCGAGAGTACGGCCCCTGTCATTTCGTCTGAACGGCGTCCAGATGGGTCGACGCGATTCAGACTGTGACATCTGCGATATCAGGGCATGGCGCCAGAACGTTGTCAGTACGGCCTGTCACATCGCCTGAATAGCGTCCACGGTGGGCGACGCGTTTCAGAGCGCTGTCGGTACGGCTGTCCTGTCAGACTGATAGGCGTCTGCCTCGATCGACGCGTTTTAGTTGGTTTCGGATTGACCCCGCGAGCCTCCCCTTCTTTCCCTCATTCTCACCTTCACTCTCTCTCTCCTCACCCTCTCCGCCCTCTCCGACGCTCTTCTTCCCCTCCCTTCCTCTTCTTCCTCTTCCAACCACTCCAACACCACCTTACCTCCCACCTCTACCTCCACCACTTCCTTCGCGGTGTTCCACTCTCCGGACGGCGGCCGACGTCCCGGCGGAGTGGCGGCGTCCTCGAGGGTACCGGCGGCGGTGTGCGGTGCGGCGGGACGGCGGCACGGAGCTTGGCGGAGTTCAAGAACCGGTAGGGGGACGAACATTGCATGTGATGTTCGTGTGATTCTCGGCGTGACGTGATGTATTTGGGGATAGATTGAGCATGTTTAGGGGGTTTCTTGTGGAAATGGCGGTGTTTGTTATCGTGTTTTCGTAAGCATGATTGTGTGGTTGAGCTTCTCTCCTTCCCCCTTTGATTTTGGGGTTTTCGGGATGCTTGGGGTTCAAGGGAGAAACCCTCGGTTCGAACCAGGGAACCTGGTTTCTGGCGCTAAACGGCGTCGTCCCTGGTCGACGCCTTTCAAAGGGCGTCTGGGCAGCACGACGCCTTTTAGAGGCAGAAATCCCCCTGTTCGATGCTTCTTTGAATAGAGTTCCTGGTGCTAAAAGACGTCATGGGTGGACGACGCCTTTTAGAAGGACGTCGGGCCACCATGACGCCATTTAGGCAGGGAATCGCTCCGCTTGAGGGCCTGAAATTCTGGGTTTTTATTGTGAATGGCGTCGGTGTATGCGGACGCGTTTCAAAAGGCGTCTCTCTGTGAAGACGCGTTCTGAAGCGATAATCTGACGTTTAACTGAACCTGTCTGAGGGACTTGAATGGCGTCGACTTCGGTCGACGCGATTCAAGACAAAAGTGTTATATTGCTGGTTTTAGCATGTGTTTCACTCTGGAAGGTTCTGAGGCAGGTTTTATGTTGTATACTGAGACTGAGGACTTCTGCATGAATGAGATTTCATCATCTATGGGTGTGTGCTTTAACCGTACGTTGAGACTGGGGTTTACTGTGCGAATGGAATGACAGCATGTTATATATGTGTGTGTGTGCTTATACGACTGTGGATCGATATGGCTGTGGTTTCCGATGTCACCATGGACCGGTGGGGACAGGGTCATGGTGTCTGTGAGGAGGGGTACATGTTGTGGTTTACCTTTAGCTGAGGGAGGCAGAACCACCTTGAGCCCGTCGGGCCGGAGTAGCTGGTGCGCTATCCGAGGGGTTGCTGCTTGGCCTCAGCGGGTCGGATTTCCCTTGTTTGTCGTGACAGCTTCTGGCGTGTTTCTTGCTGTGGAGCTGGTGGTGTTACTGGTGGGAGTTGGTTTACCCTTTAGCCATTGGGCCTGATGTGACCTTTGATCAAGGTTACGAGTGGTACCCTTAGCCCTTGGCCTGATGCAGCCCGGGAGAGTTGGGTTTGCGGGTAGTTCCTATAGCTTCGGCTTGACGGGGGTTCGCCGGTCCCCAGGGCCCTCCTAGAAGCGCTGAGGCCTAGCGTGGAGGCAATCCGATGGTAGGACAGTAGTCTAGACTACTTGTGTGCACACGTAGCTGGCAGTGGCTGTACACTGAGTCCAGCTAGTCCTAGTTTAGCTCACTGCCTCACCCTACAGTGCCCCGGAACACTGTAGGGGTGGACAGGCGTGAGCACTGGTGGTAGTGTTGGTAGGCGACGTTTGACTTCGGTCGACTGTGTGGTTTAGTCGCCTTGTGGACTTCGGTTGTGAGACGTGACTTTGTGTTGGGTTCTTCGGGTTACTTGGTACTGTTCTTGTTACACTACTTATCGTACGGTTCCTATCAGGTTGAGTGCTATGTTTACTGCTTTACTTAATTGCCATATATTACTGTTGCTTCACTTGTGGGTGTGTGAGTGGGAGGCAGGGGATCGGATGATCCCTACTGAGCCCAATTCTGGTGTGGCTCACTCCCTGCGGTTTCAGGTGTGGACTTCGAGGCGCAGCGGTAGCGTGGTGTCTTCTTGGTGTGCGGACCAGCAGCTGTCTTAGTTCCGGGGTATGCCCCGATGTTGTTGTACTTTCCTTCTGCCTGTACTTATTTAATGTGTTGGACATTATAAATATTGTTGGACTGTATACGGACATTGGTATTTTCCTTCCTGCGCACTCATTTACCTTTGTAGTCCGTGTGATTGTTATATTTAGCCCTGTTTAGCACTTACTCCTCCAGATGTGTTGTGTGAGATCCGGGTGTGAACCCGTAGTTAATGGGCCGACATCCATTTAGTGACCGGGTCCCCGGTCATAGGATGGCGGGTCGTTACAGATGGTATCAGAGCTCAGTCTGGTCGAGTATGTGATAAACTAGGTTAGATATTATAGTCCAACAATAAGTACGAGTCTGTACAGGCGATGGCTGCTGGTGTAGATTGATAGGTTTTGACGTGTTTTTGGTTCGATTTGCGTGTTGTGGGTTAGTGATGGCGCCGAAGAGGAGAGTTCCGTTGGCTCGTGGTTCGAGAGCAGATGGTGGTGGTCCGGGGGCGGAAGGACATAACGTGGATCGTTTCATGGAAGCTATGATTGGGGCTATGTATAGATATCAGCAGGGAGATGGAAGTGAGGGGTCCAGTTCCCGAGGTGGCCAATCCACGGTGGTGGAGCGGTTCTTGAAGCTGAAGCCCCCCTTCTTTCACGGGTCAACCTGTTCCAGATGCGACAGCTCAGTGGATTAAGGAAGTGGAGAAGGTGTTTGATGTTCTAGAATGTGCTGAGTGTGACAAGACCTTGTTGGCAACCTACTTGCTGAAGGGCGATGCTTATGATTGGTGGGTTACCATCAAGGGGTTGATGTTTCCAGATAGGTCTTTGAGAGAGATTCCTTGGGAAGGCTTTGTGAGAGAGTTTAGCGGACAGTACCTTCCGAGGCATGTTCGTAGGGCCAAGGAAAGGGAGTTCATGGAATTGGTGCAGGATGATATGTCGGTTTTAGAATATCAGACGAAATTTGTGGCTTTGGGAAGGTTTGCTCCACACATATCTGAGCGTGAGGATCTGAGGACGGAGAAATTTGTGGATGGACTTCGGCATGATTTGAGGGAATTTGTGGCAGCTCATTGTTGTAAGGATCTAGCGTCAGCTGTTCGGTGCGCGGCAGCGGTGGAGATGCAGTTTCAACACTCGGCAAGGGAATCGGAGCATTCAGCACAGGAGAAGCAGCATAGCAGGGATCGATCAGCAGCTTTTTCGGCAGGTGGTTCGAGTTCGTTCGAGGTCGAGTTCCAGGAGGTTCCTTGTGACGAGGATGAGGATGGTTCGGTTCAGCAGATGCAGACAGAGATCGGCTGGCAACAGGAGGCGAGGCGGGACGCTGCAGATCGTTGTCCCCGTTGTAGCAGGTTTCACGGCGACAGGGTATGTCCCTTGATCACTGGTAGCTGTTTTGGCTGTGGCAGGAAGGGACATTTCGCGAGGAACTGTCCCCGGAAGAATAAGGCAGGTCAGGAGCCGAGTGGTCAGTAGGTGGTCGAGGCGTGATTGGAGTCGCGTCTCTTTGTGGAGGTTCGAGAGGCTGTGCTAGATGGGCACTTTTACCTTGTCTTGTTCAGAGGTGGTTGTGAACTCTTGTGGCACTTGTATGTATTTGGGTTTGGTGGAGAATCGGCTTTGTAATATGTGCCTTGCTAGTGTGTGGTTATTGTTGATCTTTCAGCTTTGTGTTAGAATTGAGAATCTTGGTTAGCTTGATGTGAATTTGTTTGGCTATTTCTGTGGAGCCCTGTGTGTGAGATTGGTGAGGTTGGTTGTTGTGATCGGTGTGTGTCGGCATATGATGGTTAGCCAAGTCGAGCGTTGAGCGGTTGCTAATTTCGAGGACGAAATTCTTTTAAGGGGGGGAGATTGTAAGGACTGAGGTTTCGGGTTCTGTATTCGGGTCGGGATCGGGCCGGATTCCCTGGTTTGGACCCCGTGGGGTCTTGTGATTTCTGGCTGAATGGCGTCAGCGCTCGTCGACGCCTTTCAAAAGGCGTCAGGGTGTGTGGACGCCATTTAGGTTCGCAGGATGTTGTGCCACGTGTGCGGCACGTGGGCGGTTTTCGGGCCGCGAGAGTACGGTCCCTGTCATTTCGTCTGAACGGCGTCCAGATGGGTCGACGCGATTCAGACTGTGACATCTGCGATGTCAGGGCATGGCGCCAGAACGTTGTCAGTACGGCCTGTCACATCGCCTGAACGGCGTCCACGGTGGGCGACGCGTTTCAGAGCGCTGTCGGTACGGCTGTCCTGTCAGATTGATAGGCGTCTGCCTCGATCGACGCGTTTTAGTTGGTTTCGGATTGACCCCGCGAGCCTCCCCTTCTTTCCCTCATTCTCACCTTCACTCTCTCTCTCCTCACCCTCTCCGCCCTCTCCGACGCTCTTCTTCCCCTCCTTTCCTCTTCTTCCTCTTCCAACCACTCCAACACCACCTTACCTCCCACCTCTACCTCCACAACTTCCTTCGCGGTGTTCCACTCTCCGGACGGCGGCCGACGTCCCGGTGGAGTGGCGGCGTCCTCGAGGGTACCGGCGGCGGTGTGCGGTGCGGCGGGACGGCGGCACGGAGCTTGGCGGAGTTCAAGAACCGGTAGGGGGACGAACCTTGCATGTGATGTTCGTGTGATTCTCGGCGTGACGTGATGTATTTGGGGATAGATTGAGCATGTTTAGGGGGTTTCTTGTGGAAATGGCGGTGTTTGTGATCGTGTTTTCGTAAGCATGATTGTGTGGTTGAGCTTCTCTCCTTCCCCCTTTGATTTTGGGGTTTTCGGGATGCTTGGGGTTCAAGGGAGAAACCCTCGGTTCGAACCAGGGAACCTGGTTTCTAGCGCTAAACGGCGTCGTCCCTGGTCAACGCCTTTCAAAGGGCGTCTGGGCAGCACGACGCCTT
Organism: Zantedeschia hybrid cultivar; assembly: GCA_030544215.1. NCBI lineage: Eukaryota > Viridiplantae > Streptophyta > Magnoliopsida > Alismatales > Araceae > Zantedeschia > Zantedeschia hybrid cultivar. The sequence continues at coordinate 38,149,413 of JARZZO010000011.1, read as the reverse complement.
TTAGAGGCAGAAATCCCCCTGTTCGATGCTTCTTTGAATAGAGTTCCTGGTGCTAAAAGACGTCATGGGTGGACGACGCCTTTTAGAAGGACGTCGGGCCACCATGACGCCATTTAGGCAGGGAATCGCTCCGCTTGAGGGCCTGAAATTCTGGGTTTTTATTGTGAATGGCGTTGGTGTATGCGGACGCGTTTCAAAAGGCGTCTCTCTGTGAAGACGCGTTCTGAAGCGATAATCTGACGTTTAACTGAACCTGTCTGAGGGACTTGAATGGCGTCGACTTCGGTCGACGCGATTCAAGACAGAAGTGTTATATTGCTGGTTTTAGCATGTGTTTCACTGTGGAAGGTTCTGAGGCAGGTTTTATGTTGTATACTGAGACTGAGGACTTCTGCATGAATGAGATTTCATCATCTATGGGTGTGTGCTTTAACCGTACGTTGAGACTGGGGTTTACTGTGCGAATGGAATGACAGCATGTTATATATGTGTGTGTGTGCTTATACGACTGTGGATCGATATGGCTGTGGTTTCCGATGTCACCATGGACCGGTGGGGACAGGGTCATGGTGTCTGTGAGGAGGGGTACATGTTGTGGTTTACCTTTAGCTGAGGGAAGCAGAACCACCTTGAGCCCGTCGGGTCGGAGTAGCTGGTGCGCTATCCGAGGGGTTGCTGCTTGGCCTCAGCGGGTCGGGTTTCCCTTGTTTGTCGTGACAGCTTCCGGCGTGTTTCTTGCTGTGGAGCTGGTGGTGTTACTGGTGGGAGTTGGTTTACCCTTTAGCTATTGGGCCTGATGTGACCTTTGATGAAGGTTACGAGTGGTACCCTTAGCCCTTGGCCTGATGCAGCCCGGGAGAGTTGGGTTTGCGGGTAGTTCCTATAGCTTCGGCTTGACGGGGGTTCGCCGGTCCCCAGGGCCCTCCTAGAAGCGCTGAGGCCTAGCGTGGAGGCAATCCGGTGGTAGGACAGTAGTCTAGACTGCTTGTGTGCACACGTAGCTGGCAGTGGCGGTACACTGAGTCCAGCTAGTCCTAGTTTAGCTCACTGCCTCACCCTACAGTGCCCCGGAACACTGTAGGGGTGGACAGGCGTGAGCACTGGTGGTAGTGTTGGTAGGCGACGTTTGACTTCGGTCGACTGTGTGGTTTAGTCGCCTTGTGGACTTCGGTTGTGAGACGTGACTTTGTGTTGGGTTCTTCGGGTTACTTGGTACTGTTCTTGTTACACTACTTATCGTACGGTTCCTATCAGGTTGAGTGCTATGTTTACTGCTTTACTTAATTGCCATATATTACTGTTGCTTCACTTGTGGGTGTGTGAGTGGGAGGCAGGGGATCGGATGATCCCTACTGAGCCCAATTCTGGTGTGGCTCACTCCCTGCGGTTTCAGGTGTGGACTTCGAGGCGCAGCGGTAGCGTGGTGTCTTCTTGGTGTGCGGACCAGCAGCTGTCTTAGTTCCGGGGTATGCCCCGATGTTGTTGTACTTTCCTTCTGCCTGTACTTATTTAATGTGTTGGACATTATAAATATTGTTGGACTGTATACGGACATTGGTATTTTCCTTCCTGCGCACTCATTTACCTTTGTAGTCCGTATGATTGTTATATTTAGCCCTGTTTAGCACTTACTCCTCCTGATGTGTTGTGTGAGATCCGGGTGTGAACCCGTAGTTAATGGGCCGACATCCATTTAGTGACCGGGTCCCCGGTCATAGGATGGCGGGTCGTTACACATGTCCCCCTCAAGATCAGGATTAGGGATCGCATACTCATGCGGAGGAGGATCAGGATATTGATCACGTGGATGCAAAAGAGGTGTCCGAACATTCCCATCTAGACGATATGGAACGGGGATAGAACTACGGGAGGCATCAGCATCTCTCCCACTCTCATAGTTGTATTCAGAATCCCGAGGGGCATTAGCATCTCCCTCGTAATTAACCATGGCGTCTGGGGCCACACTCAAGTCCCTTCCTGATCGCAGCAACATGATGTTAGATTCCCTTTTCAAAGATTTAATCAAACAAGTTGTACAGAGATTAATCAAACAAGTGGATGTTTAACGTGATTTTAGTGTTCCTTGTTGAGTTATTTGAATTGGATTAAACCACAATTTCGCTCAGGGAAAGGATCCTAGTTTCAGTTCAATTTCCACCGTTATTCTCTAGGGTTTTCTCTTACAACGCTTTCGGAATCTAGCCGGGACTTCAATTGGTACAACCAGCCCGATGATCAAGGAGGAATACCTTGATTTTGGAGACTTATGGAGGTCTCAACGTCAACTTCTCTAGTCTGATCAAGGGACCAACCCAATCAGAGAGAGTTGCTGACGTCGAGTAATGTGTTCCTAAGAAGAGGAGGGTATTAGCCTCAATGCGTATGTCCTGCGGCCTGGATGGCCTCTAATGCTTAATAAGTAATGGGTAGCTAGCACTCAAAACACAGAAATCTGGAAACTGAAAAAAATTAAGAAACTGTCTGAATCGCGTCGATGGTCGTCGACGCTATTCAAAACAGAACTTAATTTTTCGCAGAAGCAGATGCAGACAGCAGAGAAACTGTGAAGGCTGAAAGGCGTCTAGGGGTGTTGACGCGGTTTTGAAACGCGTCAGCTATCCTGGACGCTTTTCAGTTCGCAGAAACAGTTTTCCAGGAGGATTTTCTGAGTTGAATCCTCCTCAAACAAGATAAAAAGCAGTAAACAATCGACTCATGAAATTTTTTTTTTTTTTAATTCCAGGTTTTAACAGGATGCTTTACCAACTAAACAACTAGGAAATCAATCAATCACACATCATTTTTATCACAAAAACAGCTTTTTGAATTAATCAAGGGGAGGGCAAGATCTTGCCACTGGGGTGTGCACATGGTGCACGAGGGAAATTAATTAAACTAAAACACTCACCAATTGGTGAGGACGTGTCGAAAGACACAAGTGGTGCACCGTGGGTGCCCGGTTGATGACAGCAAGAATAAAAAAACTTAAAAGATGGCGAGACCAAGTCCCACCATGATCGCCAAAAAAGCTGTAGGTGCTTAGAATGACCGTGTGATTAACATGAAAAATCTATGTTGTTTAGTGTAAACTAACCTATTAAAAATAGCAACTAAGTGCAGTGAAGTGATCGCCAGAAACTTTTAACTAAAAAGTTTCAAAAGAGATATGATCGCTTACCTGTTCAAACGCAGAAGATTGAATCCTTGATTCCCCTTCCTCAGCCGGCTGAAGAAGGAGAGCCCTTTCTTTGCTTTTTGTTCTTGCTGTTGAATTTGAGGTTGAGGATCGTCCAGACGTCTTTCTGACTTTGTGCTTGATTTCCCCTTTTGAATCTCTCGTTGTTGTTGAGTGTAGCAGAGACAGAAACAGAAAACGAAGAAACAATAATGATGAGAATTTAAGTAGAAGCAGTATCTGAACTAATCATGATTTTGGACATATGATTGAACATCAAACTTACTTGTTGAGTGGCTTTGAAACCCCTTAAATCAAGTAGGTTTTGAAAAATTATGCTGTGGTGTGTGTTTGCATGAAGTGAATGAAGAATGAAATTAATGAAGATGAAAATGCAAAAATGAAACACTTATGCCCAATCGGATGAAGCTTTGAAAGGATGAAGATCTTGAAAGGACGCCGACTTCTGGAAATGGCAGCGCTCCGGCGTTCCGACGTTGTTGCTTCGATCTTCAACTCGCTATAATAATGCTCTCTCTTAATGGACTTCCACTTCTTCTTTTTTTTTTTAACTCTTCAACATGCGAGGTATTTATAGGCATTTCTTGCGTTCGAGATTAACATAGAAAAATCCAAGATTTATCTATCTTAACCGACAGATAAATACTGATTAATTCATCTTTATCTGTAATTATCTAAAACGCGTCCACCATGGCTGACGCCTTTCAGATTAATTAAGATAAGGATAAACATCCGGGAAAACTTATCTTTATCTTTATTAGGTAAAACGCGTCCATCTGTATAGACGTCTTTTAGACTAATTAAGATAAGGATAAACATCCGGAGGGGAAGTTAAAATCACTTAGGAAACTTAAAACGCGTCGACATTACAAGACGCCTTTTAGTTAATTAATTAATTAATTAAAATTCAAATTTAATCACTAAAATAAGAATAAAGTCTAAATGGCGTCCACTTGGGTCGACGTCTTTTAGAATTCTTCATATTTTAACTCAAATTTGAGCTAAAACAAATTCAATTGATTAACTTAAACACATCTGTTAAACCCGACACTTAAAAAGATTAATAAAAATTAATTAATGATTAATTATCAGACCATTTCGAGGCATTATTATATGATATGAAATTTACTCAAAATGACGTCAAAATTAGCGTGTCTGCACCATTATGTTCCAACATGAAAACATAAACTCAAACTATAATATATATGAAACTTAGAGGATTTCTCTTGATGTTTGGCCTTGGGGGAACATCATCTATGGAGGGGATGTGCTCCTAAGGGTCATGGAAGGCCAAGCCACCTTGAAAAATCCCAAAACCAAAGACAAATAAATAAAAAAAAATAGTTTTCAGGAAATCTGGACATCAAAGCACATTTCGGGTCATATCTCCATATTCAGGGGGTTCTAAGGCTTGAGGAGACCATTTCTATAAACTAGAAAGGCCCTTCTACCATCCCCACAAGAAAAACACATACCTTATGAAAAAAAATAATAATATAAAAGCAAGATAACCAGCAGATTCACAAAACAGACACAGGAAATATGAACTTTGCATTTCATTGCTTTCAATCACCATGGATGAACATCAAAGGGGAGATAGAAGTTTCTGTGAATATCAAACTGAAAGAAAAAATATTATAAGAAAGTAAGGAGATAGAAATAAACTCCTTCTTCACCCCCACTCTATTTTGGAGAGGGGATGAGAAGGGAGAATGGCTCTTAAAGCCTACAATCTTGCTCTCTTCTTCTCTAGCACTCTTCCTTTCTATTTCTCTTCTTTCTTCCTTCTTTTTTCACTCGTGGGATGCAGGAGATGGAGGGAAATGGAGGAGGGAGATGTGCTCCTCCTGGCCTCTCTCTTTTATTCTTCTCTTTTTTCTTTTTTGGGATTTTTGTCTCTAACTTTTTCTTGTAGAAGATGGGGGTTCTTTTATAGATAAAGTTAGATTACTTTTAGGAGGTAGATTAGGCATCCATTAGCCTTAGATTAAGGATAAGAAATCCATCTTAAGAGTCCTCCAATGAGGTCACAACACTTGGAGAATCATGATTGGCTTCTCTTTTTATTTTTCACTTACCACCTTCTAGAAGAATCTTGACGGGGGGACCACTTGCTTTTTCTTCTTACCCACCTTTGGGTAGATTTGAACATGGGCCAAAGGGATAAGAATAGGCCATGGGGGGGACCGTTTGGGCCCTTTTAAAGGCTGCCACGAAATTGGGCTTTGGCCTTTACTTTTTGGGCCCAAATTGGCCTTATTAGGCTTCTTTTGCTTGAGATAATGGGTCCGAACCTGCCCCTTTTGATTTCTTTATCATTTGGGCTGAAAGTAACCCATTTTTGACTTCCTTTGGCTTGCAAAATTGGGCTTGACTGCTGCCCCTTAAATCTTCTTCATTTGGACCTTCTTAGACAATCTTTGCACAATTGTTTGGACCTTCTTTACTTTAGATAATGGGCCCGGTTGTGCCTTTGCCTTCCTTCACCATTTGGGCCCTAGAGTGGTCCCTTTTTTTATTCATTTGGCTTGCAAAATAGGCATGACTGCTGTCCATTAATTCTTCTTCACTTGGGCTTTCTTTGTAAAATTGCTTGGACCTTTCTTGCTTGAATTAATGGGCTCGGTTCTTCCTTTCAATTCTCTTTGATTTGGGCCTTCTTTATTGATCTTTAGGCTCTTCTTCTTGTTCAATTTTTTAGTGACAACAAGTGGAAGCATCCATGGGATGCCATAGTAAAGGTTTGGAGTTGTATACCTTAAGTCAATGAGGGTGGAGATTACTGCACTTCAGAGGTCATATAAAGGGCCATAAATGGGTCCTTTCCTTGAGTCCCACGTTTCAAAACTCAAGCATGTGTGGTGATGGCTTCTTGGAGGGCTCTTGTAGAAAGAACTCTAGGAAGGAGGAGGAAGAGCCTAGAGAGAAGGGACGGAATGCAGCAACCACCCCTTTGATCAAGTCATTTCACACGATACCTAAATGATAATGGTATCATTTTTCAGCTTACATTTCTTTATACATCTTAGATGAATAGTCTATCAGAAAGGAGGAATAACACATTGATGAAAATTTTGCAATCAATGATGCACATATCTAAATTACTAGTGTCCCTATGTGGATATGCGATTAGCTCTGCTATGGATATCCTGAACAGAGTACTCAGTATATCTGTCGAATCCACTCCATATGAGATATGGAAAGGAAAGAAACCAGACCTTAAGCATGTTAAAGTCTGAGGTTTCCCCGCTCAAGTTAAAAGACATGATTCAGATAAGCTGGAGTCCAGAACTGGCAAGTGTTGATTTGTGGGGTATCCGAGGGAAATGTACGGTTACTAGTTTTATCATCTTAATGAACAAAGGTGTTTGTCGCCAGGAGAACTGTCTTCTTGAAAAAAGATTATATTTTTCAAAACGATAGTGGGAGTAAAGTAACTCTGAAAGAAATTCCACACCACAAACTATCGCAGGTTCATCATATGAACTGTCAACTTCTGAACCTATTCAAGTACACACACAAGAACCTCGTAGGTTTACTAGAGTGCCTAAACCATCCAAGAGATATGTGAGACATATTAGTGGGAATGATTCTAGGACACTCTATAATGGGGATGATGATCCAAAGACCTACCATGAGGCCATTGAAAGTTTAGAGGCTAGGAAATGGCGAGAAACCATGAACTCTAAAATTCAGTCCATGTACAGCAACCAAGTTTGGAACTTGGTAGACTTATCTGAGGGTATAGTACTTATCAGATGTAAGTGGATATTTAAAAGAAAGATCGATGCAGATGGCCAAATTGAGACTTATAAGGCAAGATTAGTGGTGAAGGGTTATCGTCAATGATAAGGTATTGACTATGACGACACCTTCTCACCTGTTGCCATGATTAAGTCTATTAGAGTATTTCTTGCCATTGCTACATATCATGATTATAAAATCTGGGAAATGGATGTAAAGATAACCCTCCTCAATGAAAACCTTGAGAAAGAAGTGTATATGATACAACCAGAGGGTTTCACTTCGAAAAAATCTCTAGATATATAGTATGCAAATTGCAAAGGTCTATTTATGGATTAAGGCAAGCTTCCTGTAGCTGAAACATAAGGTTTGATGTGACGATCAAATTTTATGACTTCATTAAGAACAAAGATGAACCATGTGTGTATAAGAAGAATAGTGAGAGTGTAATCACCTTTTTCATCCATTATATTGACGACATCCTATTCATTGGGAATGATGTAGGGATGATGTCGTCGATAAAGGTATGGCTGTCTAAAAATTTCTCTATGAAGGAATTAGGAGAAGCATCTTACATATTAAGAATAGAGTTTTTCTAACAAGTAAACGAGAGAAGAGAGAGATCCACACACATCAATTTACCGAAATCCTCACAAAGAATTCCACAAAACGAAGAATCCAAAACGTATGGGAAAAAAGAAAAGGAAAAGAAAAGGGGAAGATCTCAGGGTGGTGACACCGGTGTTACCTGGGTGGCTTTGGTGGAGGTGACCCAGATGACGACCATGGTGCCGATGAGCCCCAGCCCCGCCTTGTACTTCCACCCCATCCTCCTCCCACCACCCTAAACCGAACCCAAAATTACCGAGAGAGCACAAGGATCTCCTTCAGAAGATCTCAAAACACCCACCCTCTCCTCCGTCTGCACGTATCAGCAGGCCGCGCGCCACCGCCTGGCACCATGCCGGCAGCACCAGGAGAAGGATATGTGGGACATATCGCTGAAGGAGAGTCTAAGGTAGAATATAATGTGGATGATTATCCTAAAATCTACCAGGAGGCCATAGAAGGCCCAGAAGCCTGGAAATGGTGAGAAGCCACGAACTCAAAAATCCAGTCTATGTACACCAACCAAGTTTGGAACTTGGAGGACTTGCCCAATGGTATTATACCTATTGGGTGCAAGTGGATCTTTAAAAGAAAGATCGGTGCTGATTGACGGATCGACATTACAAGCTAAGGTTGGTGGCAAAGCGATATCGTCAAAGGCAAGGAATTGACTATAATAAGACTTTGGCACCAGTTGCCATAATAAAGTCAATCTGAATTCTACTCGTCATAGCTGCACATTTCGATTACGAAATCTAGCAAATGAATATGAAGACTGCTTTCCTCAACAGTAACCTTGAGGAAGAGGTGTATATTGTAAGTGCTTAGAATGACCGTGTGATTATCATGAAATATCTATGTTGTTTAGTGTAAACTAACCTATTAAAAACAGCAACTAAAGTGCAGTGATCGCCAGAAACTTTTAACTTAAAAGTTTCAAAAGAGATGTGATCGCCTACCTTTCAGACGCGGAAGATTGAGTCCTTGGTTCCCCTTCCTCAGCCGGCTGAAGAAAGAGAGCCCTTTCTTTGTTCTTTTGTTCTTGCTATTGAATTTGAGGTTGAGGATCGTCCAGAAGTCTTTCTGGCTTTGAGCTTGATTTCCCCCTTTTGAATCTCTCGTTGTTGTTGTTGCAGCAGAGACAGAAACAAAATAAAGAAGAATGATGATGAGAATTTAAGTAGAAGCAATATCTGAACTAATCATGATGTTAAGCATATTTAAAACAGCAAACTCACTTGTTTAATGGCTTTGAAACCCCTTAAATCAAGTAGGTTTTGAAAGATTATGCTGTGGTGTGTGTTTGCATGAAGTGAATATGAAGAATGAAACTAATGAAGATTAAAGCAAATGCAGTAATGAAAAACTTATGCCCAATCGGTTGAAGCTTTGAAAGGATGAAGATCTTGGAAGGGACGCCGACTTCTGGAAATGGCAGCGCTCCGGCGTTACGACGTTGCTTCAATCTTCAACTCGCTATAACGCTATGGCTCAACTCAATTCAATTCTCTTCTCTTTTTTTTTTTTCTCTTCAACATGCAGGGTATTTATAGGCATTTCTTGCGTTCGAGATTAACATAGAAAAATCCGAAATTTATCCGTCTTAACCGACAGATAAATACTGATTAATTCATCTTTATCTGTAATTATCTAAAACGCGTCCACCTTGGCTGACGCCTTTCAGATTAATTAAGATAAGGATAAATATCCGGGAAAACTTATCTTTATCTTTATTAGGTAAAACGCATCCACATGTGTAGACGTCTTTTAGACTAATTAAGATAAGGATAAACATCCGGAAGAGAAGTTAAAATCACTTAGGAAACCTAAAACGCGTCGACATTACCAGACGCCTTTTAGTTAATTAATCAATTAATTAAAATTCAAATTTAAACGTTAAAACAGGAATAAAGTCTAAATGGCGTCCACTTGGGTCGACGTCTTTTAGAATTCTTCATATTTTAACTCAAAATTGAATTAAAACCAATTCAATTGATTAACTTAAAACACATCTGTTAAACCCGACACTTAAAAAGATTAATAAAAATTAATTAATGATTAATTATCAGACCATTTCGAGGCATTATGATATGAAATTTACTCGAAATGATGTCAAAATTAGCGTGTCTACAGCTGCCTCACCTTGGCATCGTCTTTGCAAGGGAGTGAAATGGAATGGAATGTACTGAAAAGGTGATGCCAAGGTGTGATGAGACACGCTCTTAACATCACATGACTGGAATTTTTCTCAAAATTATCAATGAAGATAGCTCAAGGAAATCAATGGAATTAATCATGTCTGGATGAGGTAGACAAGAAAATAAAATAAAATCGATCAACCTCCTCGGAGTGGGAAGTACCCCAGGTCATAGACACTGCAGGTTTCATCATGGGGAGCGTTTGCCAGCCAATGTGGACGTGCTGCAGCCATGATGGATCTTAAAAGGAAACAAGAATATTGGATAAAGAATCCAATCAAGGATAGAATTCCAAGGATATCTTCAAGCGAACCTCAAAGATAATCAAGATACTCAATTCGAAATGGAATATTTCATATCATGTTTAAAATTATTTGATTAATGGTCTGAAACTTAATCAATAATTAATTCTTATTACAATGATTTCAAAGTCCTACATGATGCATGCTGGGCTAAAAGAAAAATATAAAGTCAAATAAAATATAAATTAATCAAGGATAATATTGTTAAATTGTCATTAATGAGTCAAGATATCAACTCTTGTAATTCAGTGCTAAGCCGAAGCTCGTTTATCCACGCACCGTTTTACAAAAGTGGAACCATCGTCCTCACTAATTAACAATCCAACGGCCTATCCATGCGATTAAGAATCCTCTGGAATTATCACTGTTTTTGTTGTAGGGGAACTCAAATTCCAGTTTCATCAAAACCACATGGTCCTTGATATAGTCTAATAAATACTTAACATATAGTAATGCAAATGCAAAATAATTACATGGAATAAGGATAGAAATAACCGTCTTTTTAGCCACGGTCGGGACTTGAATTCCACAATGAGATTTTCTTGACATTTCCAGCTTTGCTCAGGCTTTCTTGAAACGCGTCAGTGCTTCTCGACGCATTTTACTCACAGAAACAGGTTTCTGGTAGTTCTCTACTCGGATTCCAACTTTACCAATGCCTTGTGTCCTGTATATGACTTGAACAAACAGGTTAAGTATCTGTTTAGGCTTAGCCCCTTGCCTGACCAAATAAATGGTCAATCAATCTTTTCCTTCAATAAATGGTCAAGGGGCATAGCCTTTATTAACAAAGGTAATAAAAATAATCAGACTTAAGCAAAATGCAACATACTAGTAAACAGATGCTTACTGAAAATAAAAGGAATGAAACATACTAAATGCAACAAGCAAATGCTAATTGAAATATTTTTGTGGTTTTGAAATATTCATTTTGTTTGGGTTTTGAAATATGTATTCTTTTTTTTAGATTTTGACAAATGTATATTTTTTTTGAATTTTTGAAATATGTACTTTTTTTTTGAATTTTTGACATATACATTTTTTTTGAATTTTGACTATGCAAATTTTTTTTTGAATTTTGGATTTTGACATATACAATTTTTTTGAATTTTGACTATGCAAATTTTTTTGAATTTTGACATATGTATTTTTTTGAATTTTTGACATATATACATTTTTTTGAATTTTTGACATATACATTTTTTTTTGAATTTTTAACTAAAAGACCAGTATGGTACTTTGATCAAAAGATCATATTCATTTATTAACTTAATTTCCAAATTGTTCTTTAACAACTTAACTTAAAACCCCTCGTGTTTGAACTTGTGTTTCCATTCGTGATCCCATTTGATGATTTGACCCTTAGTCAATCTAAGCCATTCTTTAAGCTTGAAGTACACCTCTTTAGAAAGAAAAGAAGAATAGATTTAGAAAGCCCATGAGAAGGTTCCGGAGACCTAAAAAGATGTTCCTTTCCAACCCTAATATCCGTTGGGGTTCGGTCATTTTCTTCCCGGGGTATTTATCGACCTTGCGTTCCCTTTTGTTTCATTTCATGGCCTTGATATAACGTTTGTAGTGTATTGGCCTTTTGATTAGACATTTGGCTTTTTGCCTTGCTTTTGCTTTTCTATCCTTTTCTTTTTTTTTTTTCGGGACGGATCTCCCCCATTTTTTTATGACGGCCTCCTACTAAGATGGCGGGTATTCTTGGTAGTCTATTCTAAGCCTCGTTCCGACATCATGGGCCGAGTGTAAAACATAATTTTACTTTAAAAGGAATGATTTGTACTTTACACTCTTAGTCAAGCTTTAGATATTCTTTAGGACTTGGCATCTCTTGTTACTCACGAATCAAACGTGTCAGTGTGTGCGGTAATGGGTTTGAAGTTAAATTATTCAGACTAACAAAGAAATTTGAGTTTATAAATTTTCTGATTCCACTGGTCTTTGTACCATACTGATCGACTCTTTAACCTAAGGGTAGTATTTCTTAAGATGTAGACCATTCCAGGGATGATTTAACTCTTCTCCTTCTGCATTAATAAGACGATAAGCATTACCAGGATAAGCGTGCGATACAACATAAGATCCTTCCCAGTTGGGTTGGAGCTTAGAACGCGGACCACCAGGTTTTACAAAAATTCTTTTAACAACCATTTCACCGACTTTGAACTTTCGTTCAATGACTTTCTTTTGATAAAAACGTGCTAATTTGTTTTGATAAGCTTTTGCATGATTAGCAGCTACCATCTTTTCTCGTCTTAAAGTTCCAATTGAGCAAGAAGTGCTGAACGATGTTCATCAATGGAGAATTCCTTGTTCAATTGTACTCTTAATGATGGTATAAGGATCTCATATGGAACTACCGCCTCCATTCCAAAGGTTAAGGAATAAGGAGTCTGCCCAGTGGGCGTGCGGATTGAAGTTCGGTAGGCCCATAGAGCCTCAACCAATTTTTCTGGCCAATCTGCGAATTTGTTAGATTTACACGTCTTTTTGATAATTTTTATCAAAGTCTTATTAGTCGCCTCTGCTTGGCCATTGCCTTGCGGATAATAAGGAGATGAATGATGCAATGCAATTTTGTACCTGTTGCAGAGGTCCTTCAATTCCTGTGACACGAACTGCGGTCCGTTGTCGGTGACGATGGTACTTGGAATTCCGAATCTTGTGATGATGTTCTTCATGATGAATTTGCAGACGGTTGATGCTTTGATCTCCACGTATGCTTCAGCTTTTGCCCACTTGGTGAAGTATTCCGTTGCCGTGAGAATGAAAGATTTTTGCTTGATGCCGGAATCTGGATTACCAAGGGGTACAATAATGTCGAAAGCCCACATGGAGAAAGGACATGGGGAAGAAACAGGATGGAGTGAAGATGCAGGAGAATGAATTTTGTCGGCGTGAAGTTGACACTTGGCACACCTACGGACATATCCTACACAGTCTTCTTCCATGGTTGGCCAATAAAATCCTTGTCTAAGGATCTTCTTTGCTTGCATCTGTCCATTGACATAGCCACCACAAACTCCACTATGAGCTCCTTCCATAACCTTCCAAAGCTCATCTTCGTCTAGACATCTCAGAAGAACTCCATCAAAACCTCTCTTGTATAGTGCTCCCCCAACTAGGGTATATCGTTGAGCAAATCTCCTGATAGCTCTTTTTTCTTCAGTTGTAGCTTCTTCAGGATACGATTGATCTTCACAATATTTTGCAATTTCATAATACCATGGCTTCTGTTCATCATCCATCTCTTCTAACCGCTCCATCAACATGATTTCTCTTCTTTCCACAATACTTCCATCTTTGAATTTCTTCAGCAACTTCTCCTTAGTTCTAAGAAATGAAGGATCTTTCACGGCGGGTGAAAGACGCCTATGAACTATGATCGATTCAGATTGCTTGCTGATAGGAAAATCAAGAGAAGATGCAAGTGAAGCTAGAGCGTCAGCTAAGATGTTTTGATTTCTAGGGACATGGACAAAGATCAATTTTGTGAAAAGCTTTGAATAAGCAGAAGTAAGTTCTTGATATGGCTTGAGCTTGGGATCAAGAGTTCGATACTTGGTCAGCACTTGGCGAAGAATTAATTGGCTATCACCTACAATCCTGAGTTTAGTGGCACCATGGAAATGAGCAGCCTCGAGACCAGCAAGAAGTGCCTCGTATTCAGCTATGTTGTTGGTGACTGGAAAGTCAAGCTGAAAGGCTTGTGGAATGGTGACACCTTCAGGTGATAACAGAACGATTCCGATCCCCTTTCCATGAGAATTCAGAGCTCCGTCAAAATGCGGAGTCCACATATCATCTCTGATTTGATTTACGGACATCAGTTCCTCATCCGGAAACTCTGATCGCACTGGATCAAATCGAGGAAGGGGATGATGAGCGAGATGTTCTGCTATGGCATAGCCCTTGATTGCTTTCTGTTGAATGTAAATGATATCGAATTGGGATAGAAAGCTTTGCCATCGCGCTAACCTATCAGTAAGAATAGATTTCTCCAGAAGGAACTTGATCGGATTCATCCTAGCGATGAGATGGACTTCATGGGCCAGAAAATAATGCTTTAATTTCTGAACAACCCAAACTAATGCTGCACATGTTTTCTCCATCGCCGTGTATCTCTGTTCAGCGGGGTTGAGAAGTTTAGAGAGATAGTAGGCTGCCCTCTCTTTTCCTTCTTCATCCTCTTGTGCTAGGACAGCCCCCACTGCATCATCCAGGACATGAATATAAAGTATCAATGGTTTGCCTGGAGATGGTGGTCTCAAAACAGGAGGACTTGCCAAATAGTCCTTTAATCCATCAAATGACTCCTAACACTTATCGTCCCAATTGAATTTGACTCCTGGCTTGGTAAGCTCGTAAAACGGCTTACACCTTTGTGAGTGCTGGGAGACAAAACGGCGAATAAATTGTAACCTCCCGATTAATCCTCTTAACTCTTTCAAGTTTTTGGGAGGTGGCATTTCTCTGATAGCCTTCGCCTTATTGGGATCGATCTCAATTCCCCGTTTGCTGACAATGAAGATACCCCGAATACACATTTCTTGGGGTTCATCTTCAACTGATACTCTCTCGATCTCTCTAATACCCTTGCCAAAACTTTGGCGTGCTCAGCCTTCGTTTTAGACTTAACCAATAAGTCATCCACATACACTTCCAGATCTATATGCATCATGTCATGAAATATTGCCATCATAGCCCTTTGATAAGTGGCTCCAGCATTCTTCAATCCAAATGGCATGACGACATAACAATATGTTCCCCAAGGTGTAGTGAATGAAGTCTTCTCTTGATCCTCTTCTGCCAGCTTAATCTGGTTGTATCCTGAAAATCCATCCATGAATGATAACGTCTCATAGTCAGCAGTGTTATCGATGAGTACATCAATATGAGGCAATGGAAAATCATCTTTAGGACACGCCCGGTTCAGATCGCGGAAGTCAATGCAAATTCTGACCTTCCCGTCCTTTTCCATAACCGGGACTATATTGGCCACCCATTGTGGATAAAGGACAACTCTAATGAATTTAGCTTTGTGTAATTTGTCGACCTCTTCCTTCATCTTTAAAGCCATTTGTGGGTGGAATCGCCTTAATTTCTGCTTGACCGGACTAGCTCCATCCTTTAATGTTAACCTGTGTTCAACTAAAGATGAGTCTAACCCTGGCATATCCTCGTAACTCCAGGCGAAAGTGTCCTTATAATCCTTAAGTACTTGTACCATTGCCTTCTCATCCTCTGTAGAAAGATTTTTACTGACGAGGACAACCTTAGGTTCGTCTTCAGTCCCTAAGTTTATTTCTTTGGTGGGCTCTTCTACGGCAGCTGAGGGTTCATCAAATCTCTTCACTCCACTGGCATATGCCTCAGCTGCGTCCTCATCATCTTCCTCATCTTCAACAATGGGGTCCTTTTCATGCACTAACTCATATACCCCGTACCCATCATTGACCGACTCATCATCTGTACAATCTTCTGGCATCTGAATTGGATCTTCTAAAAGCTGAGGGATTAAAGAGCAAAAGGAACATTTATCAGCCAAATCCTGGAGGTATCTTTCTGGAATTTGCCTACCCTTAGGCTTCCTAGACTTCCTAAACTGACTAACCTGCCTAAAACTAGACTTCCTAACTTCACTAAACTGCCTATCATAACCTAATGAAGATGAAGCAGGATGAAAATCCTGGGATACAAGTGGAAATACAGGGGAATCCTCCCGTGGGGAGGGACAGAGTAGATCTAAGAGAGAATCTTGACCGACGGACCCGCGCGACGGGGTGTAATCGGACAAGTAAGATGTTTCCTCAATAATGATTTGGGAAGAATTTGTTGTAAAATTGGCATTTTTTTTTGGATATCGGAGGAATTATACATGAAGCAGGAGTGAATACAAATGGAAGGGGAATCAGACGGAGGAAGCGGCACCAAGGCCAGGGGATTAGGGGGATCATATAGCAATATGTCCCAGATTAGATCATACATCCTCTCTAGGTCGAGAGGAGGTTGTGGAATAAAGTCCCGAGGGGACAGAGTTATCATAACGGGCGGAGCCCGTGGAATATCTTCAATTATGACCCGCGACCAAGTCGGGGTCAAGAGTAGTGTACGGAATAGAGTATGGAGCATTAGGACATGTGAAGGATATGTCCCCCTCCAGAGCAGATCTGTTGTATAACCAGCTTCATAGGGGTCATCTGGCTCCCCTTCATCAGTTTGTTCGGACAGCAGTATCCGCTTATCAAAGATTGCGCCAGGGCTCTCAATTAGCTCGTCGATCTGCGGTGGCCACTTGGGTTCTGCAGGATCCAGAAATAGTCTGTTCAGTGCTATGTATAGGTCCCTCAGGTCGAACCATCTGTACCATTCGCATTCGGGGTCATGGAATTTCCTCCTTTTCATAGGCCGCAGAGCCTCCAAGGATTGGTACGTAAGTAATTCGGAACAATGTCTGGCCAAATCCCTCCCATATATGTCATGGAAGTCAAAACATGAAGTAATGACCACCGTATTGTCGTGACTAAGTATGGGCCCTTTCACAAAATGTGTATATAGAGTCCATGTTAAGGGATCTCGGCCTTCTTTCAGTGGTGTAGACATTGTTTCCAAGATTTCTTGACCATCTTCTTGCTGAACCTTGTCTTGCTTCAGTTTCCTCGGCCTATAGCCAGACCGCTTCCAGGTACTGCCCGATGATCTTTAACAGGAGTGGTCCTACCTTGCAACTGTGTGCCCAGACCTTTCCCAGGCTTGTAGCCGTTCTTCATCATAATCCTCCATCCTGGGGTACTCATGCACTTCCCCCTTTTGATAGCATTTAATGGGTATGGAGAAATGGTAGCGGCTTTCAAAGGATCAGCCACTGGACGGTAGACCTGTAATACCGACAGAAAAGGTTGTCGGCCAGGTAAAACAGCAGACTTAATATTTAAAGTATGAGCAGCAGCAAGGATCGGCATGCTTGTCACTTTAATAATTCGTCCTTTGTAAGGGAATTTGAGGCATTGGTGATTCGTAGAAGGAATCGCCTCAAGAGTTTTAATATAAGGACGTCCCAGAATGGCATTTATGGAAGGGTCGATTTCTAGAATATGAAATTCGACCTCTGCATGACTTACTAGACCTAGTTCCACTTTTAAATAAACCATTCCCAGAGGGGAACGGGTAGAATTGTCATATGCCGTAACTGAGATGGGGCTAGGCAGCCATTTCTCCTTGGGCACACCGCATAGCTCCAGGGTCTTCGGAGGTAAAACATTAATTGAGGCCCCTGTATCAACCGGGCATGCATCCACGGCCTTTTTGCAGATATTGACCGTGATGCTCAGAGCCATGCTTCTGGCGGCTGGCGGTGCTAGTTCCGATGTGTGAAATGTAATTGAGGGCTGATCCCCCTGAGGAACTAGTAGTGCTGCAATTTTCTCTACCGGCACGTCTTCGTTGACCATCACCTTCTGTAGGTATTCCATTAAGGCTTCTTGGTGAATCTTGGACCTTTTAATCAATTCCAGTACAGTGATCCGTGCCGGTGTTCTGTCCAGATGTTTCAACAAGTCATATTGAGTGCCTGGTGCACTCTCTTCATTATGGGCTTCCTCAGTCGGCTGTGATGGGCCGTCTCTGACTGTGGACTGAGGAAAGACCTTGTTGAAAATCCTTCCACTCCGGAGCGCATGTTCCTCGACCGTGGAGGATCCGGGTGACACCTTGAGTACCGCAGAATCGGGTGGCGTAAGTGATGCAGAGGGTTGATGCGTAGGTGGTGGCGTTGGGTTAGGTGGTGATGGCGCGGTGCGGATTAAAGGCCTAGAGGGTTGGATGGTAGATGGGTACGCGGTTGGTGAAGTGGGGAATGGTACGCGTAATAGCGGTTTGGATGGTTGGGGCATATCTGGGTAGGTGGTAGCGGTAATGGGTGAAGTAGGAAATGGTACGCGTAATAGTGGCCTAGATGGTAGGAGGGGCGCGTTATTGGTTTGCGGAGGGGTATATGATGGAGGCGTAGGAGTGCGGGGCGTAATGGGTCTAAGGAAGGTGGGTAGTGGTAGTGGGTTATTGGGTGAGGGCGAGTGATATGTGGGTGTGGGTAGAGGGGTAGTGGTAACGGGTTGTGGTCTGGGTATGTGGATGGTGCGGCGTGGTAGTCGTTCTGCGGTACTTTGAACGTAACCCGTTGAATAGAGAGAGGAAGAGTCCTCTATCCTCCACTGTTGCCCACGACTAGCCTCAGACTGGTTGTTCGTCAGAATGGGAGCAACTTGGTTCTGGTTCTGGTGCTCCGGGAGTGGATTCTGCACTATGCCCATATTGGGTGGTGCTGCTGCTTGTGCCGGTGGTCTTGCTTGCTGCTGCTGCTGCTGTTGCGGTCTTCTCGCCTTCAGGGCTGATATATATTTCTTCATTTCCTCCCAGTCTATGCCGCCCTGCTCATTGAGATCATGAATATAATCTCTGAATTGGAAGCAGGTGTCGATGGTATGCCCAGGTTGCCTGTGGAAGTAGCAATACCTGGACGTATCGGCATTTTGAGGCCAGACGGCCTTTTCCCTTGGCAAAACTAAGGCGTTAGCTGCCATTAAAGCACTGAAGATATCGGCCAAGGATTCTGGGAGAGCCGGGTATTCTGCCCTCTTCGGGCCTGGAGGTCTTCTCTGCTGGTTGTAGTCACCAGGAGGAGGGACATTGTGGTACGCCGGCGGTGCGCGCGGCTGGTACTGTGGCTGTTGCTGCTGCTGATACTGCTGCTGCTGGGGTTGTTGGTACTGCTGTTGCCGTTGCGGCTGTTGCTGTAGCTGTTGCTGGTTCTGATTCTGATTCGGCTGTTGGGGCCGCTGATACTGTTGTTGGTACTGGGGGTTCTGCTGCTGTCTGTACCCTTGCTGCTGTGGCCTCTGGTACTGCTGCTGACTCCTCACGAACTGGGGCGAGTTATTGTTCATGGTACTCACTTGCTCATGAGAGAGCGTGCCCTCAGTAGTCGGACCTGTGCTGGAAGAGTTCGGCACTGCAGGCTTCCGAGGCGGAGGCCTGCTAGGTCTATGAGGATCAAAGACGCTAGAGAATGTAGCGTCCTTGAAAGCATTCTGGCAGTACCGTGCTCTTTCATAGAGCTCTGCCATGTTAGTCAAATTGTTCAAGGAGAGGACGAGCTTGAACTGGGGGGTGGCATTGGAAATCAACATTTTCACTTGTTCGGACTCGGACAAGTGATCCTTCACCTTTTCAGCCAGACCCCGCCACCTGTCAGCAAAACTGACAAACTCCTCATCAGGTTTCATCTTTTCTGCAATGAGGTCCGTGATAGACAAGGAGGGTGCAACTCTGTCCTGGTATCGTTGAATAAATTTGCGTGAAACGATACCGTAATCTTCTACTTCTGAGGGTTCCAGGGAAAAGAACCACTCGAGGGCTGGTCCCTCTAGAGATCTCCTGAACAAGAAGGCCAACGACCTCTTATCGTTTTGCCAGAAAGAGGATTCATACATGAACTCCTTCAGATGTGTGAAGGGGTTACCAGTACCGTTGTACTTTCGGTACACTGGCATTTCAGAGGGTGGCAGATGGAACACTGGCAGGCTCGGTAGACTGATTTCTGGCACAACTTTGACCCCCATCATTTTCTGGAGGTTATTAAATTGCTCATCCATACGCTCCATTTTGGCCAGCAGCGTTTGTGTGGTCAGATCTGCCTGGGGAGGAGGAGGAGGAGGAGGTACTTGGTAGGCCTGCTGCCTAGAGTATGTTGGGCAGGGTGGACAATAGAGGGGAGGTCCGGCAGAGCTTCCGCCATGCCCGAGGGCATTTTGATAAGCAGGCGTTTGCGGTCTAGCCGGTTGCCTAGATGATGAGAGCTGCGGCCCAGCTGGCCGAGAAGTAATATGAAGGCCCTCCACGGCCTGATGGATATAAGGAGGAGGAAAAGAAGGTTGCTGAGGAACAGCAGGGGGAGCCACAGGGTTCGGCTCGGCAGGCTGCATGGGTGCCTTCCCCTTCAAAATAGATTGGATCGCCTCAAACTGCTGAGGGTCCGGTCGGGAGGCAAGAACTCCCAGAGCATTGATGAGATCCGTAGGATCAGAGGATGAGGGATCATTCTGATTCATGTCCCCCTCAAGATCAGGATTAGGGATCGCATATTCATGCGGAAGAGGATCAGGATATTGATCACGTGGAGGCAAAAGAGGTGTCCGAACATTCCCATCTAGACGATATGGAATGGGGATAGAACTACGGGAGGCATCAGCATCTCTCCCACTCTCATAGTTGTATTCAGAATCCCGAGGGGCATTAGCATCTCCCTCGTAATTAACCATGGCGTCTGGAGCCACACTCAAGTCCCTACCTTATCGTAGCAACATGATGTTAGATTCTTTTTCAAAGATTTAATCAAACAAGTTGTACAGAGATTAATCAAACAAGTGGATGCTTAACGCGATTTTAGGATTCCTTGTTGAGTTATTTGAATTGGATTAAACCACAATTTCGCTCAGGGAAAGGATCCTAGTCTCAGTTCAATTTCCACCGTTATTCTCTAAGGCTCTCTCTCACAACGCTTTCAGAATCTAACCAGGACTTCAATTGGTACAACCAGCCCGATGATCAAGGAGGAATACCTTGATTTTGGGGACTTATGGAGGTCTCAACGTCAACTTCTCTAGTCTGATCAAGGGACCAACCCAATCAGAGAGAGTTGCTGACGTCGAGTAATGTGTTCCTAAGAAGAGGAGGGTATTAGCCTCAATGCGTATGTCCTGTGGCCTGGATGGCCTCTAATGCTTAGTAAGTAATGGGTAGCTAGCACTCAAAACACAAAAATCTGGAAACTGAAAAAAATTAAGAAACTGTCTGAATCGCGTCGATGGTAGTCGACGCTATTCAAAACAGAACTTAATTTTTCGCAGAAGCAGATGCAGACAGCAGAGAAACTGTGAAGCCTGAAAGGCGTCTAGGGGTGTTGACGCGGTTTTGAAACGCGTCAGCGATCCTGGACGCTTTTCAGTTCGCAGAAACGGTTTTCCAGGAGGATTTTCTGGGTTGAATCCTCCTCAAACGAGATAAAAAAGCAGTAAACAATCGACTCATGCAAAAATTTTTAGTTCCAGATTTTAAACAGGATGATTTACTAACTAAACAACTAGAAAAACAATCACTCACACATCATTTTTATCAAAAAAACATCTTTTTTTTGAATTAATCAAGGGGAGGGCAAGATCTTGCCACTGGGGTGTGCACGTGGTGCACGAGGGAAATTAATTAAACTAAACACTCACCAATTGGTGAGGACGTGTCCAGAGAGACAAATGGTGCACCGTGGGTGCCCGATATGATGATAGCAAGAACAAAAAGAAACTAAAAGATGGCGAGACCAAGTCCCACCGTGATCGCCAAAAAAGCTGTAAGTGCTTAGAATGACCGTGTGATTATCATGAAATATCTATGTTGTTTAGTGTAAACTAACCTATTAAAAACAGCAACTAAAGTGCAGTGATCGCCAGAAACTTTTAACTTAAAAGTTTCAAAAGAGATGTGATCGCCTACCTTTCAGACGCGGAAGATTGAGTCCTTGGTTCCCCTTCCTCAGCCGGCTGAAGAAAGAGAGCCCTTTCTTTGTTCTTTTGTTCTTGCTATTGAATTTGAGGTTGAGGATCGTCCAGAAGTCTTTCTGGCTTTGAGCTTGATTTCCCCCTTTTGAATCTCTCGTTGTTGTTGTTGCAGCAGAGACAGAAACAAAATAAAGAAGAATGATGATGAGAATTTAAGTAGAAGCAATATCTGAACTAATCATGATGTTAAGCATATTTAAAACAGCAAACTCACTTGTTTAATGGCTTTGAAACCCCTTAAATCAAGTAGGTTTTGAAAGATTATGCTGTGGTGTGTATTTGCATGAAGTGAATATGAAGAATGAAACTAATGAAGATTAAAGCAAATGCAGTAATGAAAAACTTATGCCCAATCGGTTGAAGCTTTGAAAGGATGAAGATCTTGGAAGGGACGCCGACTTCTGGAAATGGCAGCGCTCCGGCGTTACGACGTTGCTTCAATCTTCAACTCGCTATAACGCTATGGCTCAACTCAATTCAATTCTCTTCTCTTTTTTTTTTTCTCTTCAACATGCAGGGTATTTATAGGCATTTCTTGCGTTCGAGATTAACATAGAAAAATCCGAAATTTATCCGTCTTAACCGACAGATAAATACTGATTAATTCATCTTTATCTGTAATTATCTAAAACGCGTCCACCTTGGCTGACGCATTTCAGATTAATTAAGATAAGGATAAATATCCGAGAAAACTTATCTTTATCTTTATTAGGTAAAACGCGTCCACATGTGTAGACGTCTTTTAGACTAATTAAGATAAGGATAAACATCCGGAAGAGAAGTTAAAATCACTTAGGAAACCTAAAACGCGTCGACATTACCAGACGCCTTTTAGTTAATTAATCAATTAATTAAAATTCAAATTTAAACGTTAAAACAGGAATAAAGTCTAAATCGCGTCCACTTGGGTCGACGTCTTTTAGAATTCTTCATATTTTAACTCAAAATTGAATTAAAACCAATTCAATTGATTAACTTAAAACACATCTGTTAAACCCGACACTTAAAAAGATTAATAAAAATTAATTAATGATTAATTATCAGACCATTTCGAGGCATTATGATATGAAATTTACTCGAAATGATGTCAAAATTAGCGTGTCTACATATATGATACAACCTGAAGATTTCACATCCAAAGAATCTCTAGATAAAGTGTGCAAGCTTCAAAAGTCTATTTATGGACTGAAGCAAACTTCCCGGAGCTGGAACATAAGATTTGACGAGGCAGTCAAGTTTTATGACTTCATTAAGAATGAAGATGAGGCTTGTGTGTAAAAGAAGACCAGTGGGAGCGCAGTCACCTTCTTAGTTCTTTACATAGACGACATACTACTCATTGAGAATGATGTAGCTATGATGTCATCGCTAAAGATCTGGCTGTCGAAAAACTTCTCTACGAAGGATTTGGGAGAAGCATCCTACATATTGGAAATACGGATTTATAGAGATAGATCAAAGAGGATGCTCGGAATGACCCAATCCTTGTACATAGATATCATTGTCAAAAGGATCGGCATGGAAATTTCTAAGAGAGGTCTCATACCGATGAGACATGGAATTTATCTCTCAAAGGAGAAGTCTCCTAAGACTCCAAATGAGAGGGCATTCATAGATAGAGTACCCTATGCCTCTGCCATAGGATCTATTATGTATGCCATGCTATGTACACGACCTGATGTCGCATATCCTCTAAGTGTTACGAGTAAATTTCAGGTTGATTCAGGCGAAGAGCATTGGAAAGCAGTGAAATGCATCCTTAAGTACTTAAGAAGAACTAAGGATATGTTTATTGTCTTTAGGGGAGGACTTGAAACTGCGAGGCTTTACTGACTCGAGTTTCCAGTCAGATCCAGATGATAGTAAGTCTACATCTAGATTTGTGTTTACATTGAACGGAGGCGCAATGTGCTAGAAGAGTTCTAAGCAAGAAACCACTACAGATTCGACGACTGAAACTGAGTACTGTTAGTCTTAGGTGACCTACAAGCCAATCTGATTATGTAAATCTCGTTCATTTATTAATATAATGACATTATTTTATTATGTGTACATTCTTATTATTATCGTCTTGGCTTGTAGGCAGTAAAAGAACGAATTACACATAATGAAATAATGTCATTTTATTAATAAATGAACAAGATTTACATAGTCAGATTGGCTTGTAGGCCACCTAAGACGAACAATCTCCCACTTGGACGAAAACCAATCACCCTTATGCAATAAACCTATAGCCTCTAGGTGACGCTCAAACATAATTTGAGACAATAGCTTTATCAGTGGATCTACTATATTATGGACAGATGGAACTCTTTCCACCACTACATCTCCTATGGAAATAATATCTCTAATAAGATGAAAGCACCTCAGAATATGCTTCGATTTTTAATGAGGCCACGACTCTTTCACTTGAACAATGACCCCATTGTTGTCGCACAATGGTGGAATAGGATCAGAGATGCTGGGAACTACGCCGACGTCGGTGATGAACTTCTTCAACCACACTGCTTCCTTGGGTGCTTCAACTGCAATGATGTACTTAACTTCAGTCGTCGAATCTGTAGTGGTTTCTTGCTTGGAACTCTTCCGGCAAACTGCACCTCCGTTCAAAGTGAACACAAATCCAGATGTAGATTTGCTATCATCTGGATCTGACTAGAAGCTCGAGTCAGTAAAGCCTCGCAGTTTCAAGTCACCTCCTCTATAGACAAAAAACATATCCTTAGTTTTTCTCAAGTACTTAAGGATACATTTTACTGCCTTCCAATACTCTTCGCCTGGATCAGTCTGAAATCTGCTCGTAACACTTAGAACATATGCCACATTAGGCCTTGTACATAGCATTTGAAAATCATCGTGCAAGGCCAACATCGAGCTTTGTCTCCTCAATGGCAAGAATACTACTTGTAGTTGAAGCCAATTTCCTTTTAGCTTTCTCAATAGCAAGCAGAAGTGGCCAGCTTTGAAGATAAAGAATTGAGAAGGAGAATATGCAGCGACTGGGAGCGAATTAGTAGCTACAAAGGCTGAATTGAAGGGTCTTGAGAAACGTCCATATAGACGCTAAGGTGACCACCATATAACAAGAGGCCAATCGAAATCCTTATCAAGTGAAGCTGTGGGATTGCAAATTGAGGAGGAGGTACTTTCAACTCTAGATGTTTCGCTTTAGGGGGGGCATCTTTCTCTTCTTCTTTCCATGTACTTTTAGGGGAAACTATAAGAAACTGTTGATGTATCCTTCTGCTTTGAAAATATAGAGAACTTTTTGGAAATGTAGCTCAATCACATGTTAGTTCTCCTCTACTGAATTGCATACTTGATTTTCCCTTTTTTTTTAATTCACTTTATCAACCCAAGTGCCCTTTTCAGTTATCATCGGAGCCGCCCCCTCTTGCTTTTGCCGATGCACCTTTCAGGTTTTCACACGGTGGGGTTCCCAATTCCATTGTCTTTGTTGTCTCAACGAACACAAACCCGATTGTAAACTTTAATCTTTACACAATAATCTCAAATCAAAGCCTCCTAAGTCAATCTTGGGCAATACAAGTGGCATAAGCTATTTCTTAGAAATGGGCTTTCGATAGGTAATTGGAGGACTACCGATTGACTAGTTGACCCCGGGAGTCAAGAATGACGGTTCGACGAGGTCTTATTTGCCCCTAGCAGACCTATAGACTCTTGTCCTATTGGGTAGAAAGGACACGGGAGCTGCCGCTCCGTTGGGTGGTATTTCGAAGCAAGCATCAAGTAGGTCTAAAAGACTATTCCTATAGGTTTGCCTCAGTCCATCAGAAAGGTAAAGGAGTTCTATTTTGGGTAAGGCAGCATCTTTTGCCAATGCTTTGGCATCATCCTTTCCTTCAAGAGCTTCAAATAGCCTATGAACAATGGGGTAGGTCAAGTAGTAACCGTGGAAAGGGCACAAACATAGAACCACTCCACTGGGTAGTGTTCTGGGGAGATTGGTATTAAAGATTCGATTGCTTCATAAGGTACAAGATTTTCCTATTTTAGTCAAAACCACAAAGTCAGGTGTTGGGCAGGGAGCACACACGCTTTCCGGCACGTTCAATCAACAAAGGCATACAGGAACTTCTATATAATGTTCCCAAAAGGTTGGTCTCACTTACTCGACTTCGGTTACTTCATCAAGGAAAGGAGTCAACCCTAGAAAGCTGTAAAAGTGGGCAACTTTTCCCTAGACCATAGAATAGAGCCAACAGTGCTGGTTCGGAATAGGTAAGTGTCGAACCTCATGTTTTTTATCTCGATAGTTTCATCTTCTGGATTTGGTAAAAAAATAAACTCAATCCTCTACCCTAGATAAAGCTAAAAAGCTAGATCTCGCTTCATCTGATGCTTCATAAGTTTTAGATTTTGAAAAGCTCTACTTCCTAAACAAGTCAAAAGACTCAGAACTGGGATCACAGTTGTTGGAACTCGTCCCCTCTTCAGTGTCTAGTTCGGCTCTAGCTTTTTCTAATAGGGATGCTTTTGTTCACACTTAGCTTCTTTGTCTTTGTCTTGTTTTTGTTGTAAAGTGCGCGCTAAAGCTACAACTATGCATTTGCTTTGGAATCGAATAAGGCTTACTCACTTGTTCCTGATGGATCAGCACCAATCACCTTCCCTCCTTTCATGGATCAGCTTACCGAACCTAAGGTTTTTCTTTTTATCTTCGCAAAGTTAGCTTGACGGTCGGTCTACAACAATCCGTTACTTGCCCGTGGCGCCCTTTAGAGTTTTCACCACAGCTAAGTATATGACCCCTTTTACCCTTGACCATAAGGAGCAAGATCAAGTCTAACGGGGCATCTTTATTTTTAACCCCTTTTTAATTTTCTCTCATTTCATTTTTTATATTTCTCTCTCCCCTTATTTCAAGCAAAGTAGAGCGAAAGTGGAGTATAGGACTATAACAATGATAAAGCTGAAAGGATAGGATATCAAGTGCAAGTGATCAACGAAAAATAGATCTATTGGCTTCCATAGCCTGTAATATTATGGGATTATTGATGCTCTGGAACAAAAAGAAACTTAAATGAAAGGAAAGAGTGAGAGGGACAAAGAAAACCCAAACCACTTGCTCATTATTAACAACACAGGCCATAAGGTCCTAAACGTTTATTATTATTTATATTTTTATGAGTAACGAAGTCCATATGGGCCTCGGCCACAATTTGGAGGGATGAAGATCGTAAGTATCTTAGCCACGATTTGAGTGGAAAGCCTTTAGATACCTGAACTATCTAAGGTGGTGTCCATATTCAAGACCTAACATGTTCAAGGCATCAATCATATTCAAGACCTATCCTATTCACGGTGTCGGCCATATGCAAGACCTAACTTGTTCAGGGCATTAGCCATATTCAAGGCCTATCCTATTCATGGTGTTTGCCACATGCACGACCTCACCTATTCAGGTCATCAACCATATTCAAGACCTTTCCTATTCATGATGTCGGCCATATGCAAGGCCTAACCTATTTAGGGCATCAGCCATATTCAAGACCTAGCCTATTCATGGTATCGGCTATATGCAAGAGTTAACCTATTCGGGGTGTTCACGATATTCAAGGTACTTAGGGTTTTTAGGGTATTCAGGGTATTGAAGGTATTCAGGGTACTCAAGGTATTCAAAGTATTAAAGGTATTCATGGTATTCAAGGTATTCAATGTATTCAAGGTATTCAGGGTATTCAAGGTATTCAAAGTATTCAAGGTATTCAGGGTATTCAGGATATTCAGGGTATTCAAAGTATTCAGGGTATTCAAGGTATTCAAGCTATCGGCCATATTCAAGATCTAACCTATTCATGGTGGCTTATTTGAGATTCGGAACAAAAAAGTTACTTTGAATCTGCATTGACTTGAGCTTGGGTATGACTAGCGGGCCCTGCAGAACCAAGCCAGCTTGATATGCCTTGCACTTGAGATTAAGTATGAGCAGCGGGGCCCTGCAGACCTGGGCCAACTTGATACGTCTTGCACTTGAGCTTGAGTATGAACGGCGGGGCCTTATAGACCTGAGTCGACTTGGCTTGAATTTGAGCTTGACTTTGAGCTTGATTTTGTGCTTGATTTTGAGCTTGAATTTGAGCTCGAGCGTAGGTGGTGGAGTCCTATAGACCCAAGCCGTCGTTCTTTATGCTTCAAGTCCCTTGTGTTAGTCTTTAGGTGTCCTACGGGCCAATTCTAGGTCGGGTATGCCTAATATGATGTACAATCATGTTTGACATTATAAAGTGGTAATTAGAACGTAAATTTGTAACATGTGTATTGCTTTACGTTTTCCCTAGGATATGTAGTTCTAAAGTCAATTCGAAATGGGATCTCGAATGTTGGTTTGACTATACATGGACACATACCTGAAATCGTTCTCGATTGGAGAGTAATCACTCTGGGACACTGATTACTCGTAAGTCGGAGCACATGATGTATAGATGATCAATCTCACGATCACAGGTGCGGGGCACCAGCACATATAGGTGGGTGTTCATCCTGGTAGAATGTCCACTGAACTGATTCGCTGATGGATCTTCAGATAGTTGATTATGCCTAATGTCAACCGAAGATCTATCTATCTCAGTAGTATTGTTGATCCTTTGACCTGAGACATTAATTGGCTCTTGCGTGAGGATTGGTATGGTCTGATTCTTTGGTTAAGTGACTTTAACCATAAGTCATGAAACACGAAATTATTAGCCACATCGGAATACATGTAAAGATCATTAATGGTCAAGAAGGGGATCGCTCACTGTCAGGTATATCTCGAATAGTTAATGGGTCATGATATGGACACTTCACTAAACCCCTGGCTAGGGTAGTTTCAGTTTGTTTGGAACAAACTTGAAGTTATTGTGGAGGTCATAGTTAGATGACACGATCTCTAGTGGTTTGACAATACCCATACCACACGATCGTGTTGGACTCATAGAATGAGCAAGGGATTATAGCGATGCGGTGACTGAAGACTGATAGGTACTAGACAGGGTGGAGTTGAACCCGACGTCCTCTGGGATCACGTAGATTTGCTTGACCAACGTGATCAAAAGGTCCGGATTAAATTAAACGGTGAGTGAGAATAATTGGTTTAATTTACTTCTAATTAGATTAGAAGTTAATGGATCTTTAAACTAAAGTGACTATGTGTAAGGAATCGCCGAAACGCAACGAAAAATTAAAACGACTCCTCGTATCGATTTGTTGGGATCATAAAACGGACAAAATAAAATTTAACGGGAAGGAAGAATTGTTCTTCACCTTTGCGGGGTTTCGAATCTCCCGTTGATTGAACCGTTTTGATAATCGTGCACGCGTACGATCTCCAGAGGTATCCACACGAGCTCCGGACATAGACTCAATTTCCTCCTCGGCTTGAGTACTTCGACCCGATCTCAAATCCACCATGCAGTTGAGAAGAGAGAGGGATCTTCTTCAAGAGAGAGAGAGGGAGAGAGAAAGGAGAGAGAAAAAAAAACTAGGCTTGTGGTGTATGTACACCACCCCTTGGGCCTTATTTTATACTAATAATAGATAAGCACAAGGTTTATTTCTCACGATTATCCAAGAGCTTAGCTTTGGATAATTCTCCATTTAAATATTCATGTTTGTCCTACGGCTTTTCACAAAAACCCAGATAAATATAATATTTAACATCTCTCACCATCTTACGAGAACTCTTATGTGTGTAACCCTCCAGGCCCATATATTAGTCTGGGTTTAGGTCCACTAAACTTAGAACTAATTCTAATATTTAGTATTTATTAATTATTATTTAAACATCATATGTTAAATAATTAAGTCAATAAATAGGTGGTTTATCATCCAATGATTAATCCACTTGACCTTCTGACGATGATCAGCACCAAACACTACCTCATGATCCCAGAAGATATAAAGGATACTATTCTCTTTATTTAAACCTTTCCGTCTGCAAATACCGCACAAATAAAACCCTTCACTCATCCAATGTCCCAATAACAGTATGGTTTCATAGTCAAACCCTTTATTGCATTATTTAGATAGATTCCAGTACTTAGTTAACTTTCATAAAGACACCTCTTTCAGTTGACCCTGGCCAGGGATTTATGTGTACACATCCATAGGACATTCTCTCTCCAGTGGTATACCAAGAGTGAGTGATCCCCTGTTGTTCACTCAATTACCTTCGCAAGCTTTCCGCTGTGTCTGAGAGACTGACTATCGTGGACTTAATGGTTAAAGTCCACAAGCTAGATAATCAAGTCACAATGGTCTACAAGCAAGGTATCATTGGTGACTCAGGTCAAAGAACAAACTGTGCTACTGCAACGATTGAATTCCTTGGTTCACTATTAGGTATAATGACAGTCCGAAAATTCTAATTCGGATCTATTCAGTGAACTCATTCTCGAATGAGCACCCACAAGTTTGTCTTAGTGTCACCACACAAGTGAATGTAAGATCATTCATCCTCATCATATGAGCAGAAATAACCTGTGTCCATCTTATCGGATATTTAACGTCCAATTTAAATATCCTATGATCGAGAATTGTTTAAGATAAGTGACTAAGAATATCGATCTCACTCTCATGATCTCACCATGATTCAATATCCTATACACTTGTCTACGTACCTTCATTACGATAGTTAATTTGCGATAACTATAAATGAAGAAATAATTGCCTTTATTAATATTCAGAACTAGAATGTACAAAGATTGGCTTTAAGGCCACCCAATTCTATCATTCTCCCACTTGGACTAAAGCCAATCACCCATATGTATAAGTCCCATAGACTTAAGGTGACGTTCTAAATTGTTTTGAGACAATGGCTTAGTCAAGGGATCTGCTACATTAACTTCAGATGAGACATTCTCAACCACTATATCTCCTATGGCGATTATCTCACGAATCAGATGAATCGTCTCATAATGTGCTTTGACCTCTAATGTGATCTTGGCTCCTTTGCTTGAGCTATTGCCCCATTGTTGTCATACAATAATGCGACATGATCTGAAATGCTTAGGACTACTCCAAGTGCAGAGATGAACTTCTTCATCCAAACCGCCTCATTAGCCTCTTCAACTGCAGTAATGTATTCTGCTTCGGTCGTCGAATCTGCAGTTGTTTCTTGTTTGGAACTTTTCCAACTCACTGCACCTCCATTTAACATGAACACAAATCCAAACATAGATTTGTTGTCATCTATATCTGACTAGAAGCTTGAGTTAGTAAACCCTCGAAGTTCTAAGTCGTTTCCTCCATAGACGAGAAATAGATCCTTATCCTTCTCAAGTATCTAAGGATATATTTCACCGCCTTCCAGTGTTCCTTACCTGGATCAACCTGATATCTACTAGTGACACTTAGTGGATGTGCCACATCAGGCCTAATACATAGCATTACATACATGATAGATCCTATTGCCGAAGCATAAGGAACTCTATCCATGTATGCTTTTTCTTTAGGTGTGTTGGGAGACATTTTTTTAGAGAGATAAATTCCATGTCTCATCGAAATGAGACCTCTCTTGGAATTTTTCATGCCAAACCTTTTGACTATGGTGTTTATGTACATGGATTGGGATAATCCGAGCATTCTCTTGGATCTATCTCTATAGATCCTAATTCCCAGAATATAGAATGCCTCTTCCAAATCCTTCACAGAGAAGTTCTTGGATAACTATATCTTTACAGATGACAACATTCATACACCATTCCCAATGAGTAGAATGTCATCAATGTAAAGTACTAAAAAAGTAACTTCACTTCCACTAATCTTTTTATATACACAAGGTTCATCTTCATTCTTAATGAAGTCATAAGATTTGATTACTTCGTCAAATCTTAAGTTCCAAGTTTGGGATGCCTACTTTAATCTATAAATAAATCTTTGCAGCCCGCATACTTTACTTGAATGCTCTTTGGAAGTGAATCATTCAGGTTGTATTATATACACCTCTTCCTGAAGGTTCCTGTTAAGGAACGTTGTTTTCACATCCATTTGTCATATTTCATAATCATAGAATGCAACAACGGTAAGAAGTATTCTAATTGACATAACCATAGCAACTGGGAAAAAAGTTTCGTCATAGTCAATGTCTTGTCTTTGACGATACCCTTTCACTACCAATATTGCCTTGTAAGTGTCAATCTGTCCATCTACCCTGATCCTCTTTTTAAAGATCCATTTACTACTAATAGGTACTATACCTTCGACCAGATTAACTGTAAGGACTGAGGTTTCGGGTTCAGTGTTCGGGTCGGTTTCGGGCCGGATCCCCTGGTTTAGGCCCTGAGGGGTCTTGAGATTTCTGACTGAATGACGTCAGCACTGCTCGACGCCTTTCAAAAGGCTTCAGGTTGTGTGGACGCCATTTAGGTCTGCTTGTTGTTGTGCCACGTGTGCGTCACGTGGGCAGGTTTCGGGCCGCGAGAGTACGGCCCCTGTCTTGTCGTCTGAACGGCGTCCATGCTGGTCGACGCGATTCAGACTGCGACATCTGTGATGTCAGTGTTCGGCGTCAGAGCGTTGTCAGTACGGCCTGTCACATCATCCGAACGGCATCCGTGGTGAGCGACGTGTTTCAGAACGTTGTCAGTACGGCCCGTCCTGTCAGCTGATAGGCGTCTGTCTCGATCGACACGTTTTAGTCAGTGTCAGATTGACCCCGCGAGCCTCCCCTTCTTTCCCTCATTTTCGCCTCCCCTCTCTCTCTCTTCGCTCTCACCGCCCTCTCCGACCCTCTATTCCCCTTTCCTTCTTCTTCTTCCTCTTCCACCACTCCAACACCTCCCTACCTCTCACCTCTACCACCACCACTTCCTTCGCGGCGTTCCATTCTCCGGACGGCGGCCGACGTCCCGGCGGAGTGGCGACGTCCTCGAGGGTACCGGCGGCGGTCTACGGTGCGGCGGTTCGGCGACACGGAGCCAGGAGGAGTTCAAGTATCCGGTAGGGGGACGAACCTTGTATGTGT
Organism: Zantedeschia hybrid cultivar; assembly: GCA_030544215.1. Classification (NCBI taxonomy): domain Eukaryota; kingdom Viridiplantae; phylum Streptophyta; class Magnoliopsida; order Alismatales; family Araceae; genus Zantedeschia; species Zantedeschia hybrid cultivar. Next base: position 38,116,783 of record JARZZO010000011.1, on the reverse strand, counting down.
TGCTCGTGTTTTCTTAGGCTTGATGTGATGTGTTTGGGCTAGATTAAGCATGTTTAGGGGGTGTTCTTGTGGATATGGGCGTGTTCATGAACGTGGTTTTGTAGCATGTTTATGGTGGATCAACTTCTCTTCCTCCCCTTTTCCGTTTTGGGGCTTTTTCGGGGTATTTGGGGTTAAGGGAGAGCCCTCGGTTCGAACCAGGGAACCAGGTTTCTGGCGCTAAATGGCGTCGTGCCTGGTCGACGCCTTTTAGAAAGGACGTCAGGGCAGTACGACGCCTTTTAGGACAGAAACCTCCCTGTTCGAGGTCTCACGAGTTAAGGGTTCTAGCGCTAAATGACGTCATGGATGGACGACGCCTTTCAAAAGGACGTCGGGCCATCATGACGCCATTTAGGCCGGAAATCACCCCGACTGAGGGCCTGTCAGTTCGGGGATTCTGGGGATAAAAGACGTCATGGGTGGGCGACGCGATTTGAATAGCGTCGGGTAACCATGACGCCTTTTAACGCAGAAATCCCCTGATTAATGTTTTCTGGAATTCCTGGATTTTCGGTGTGAATGGCGTCTTGGGATGTCGACGCCTTTTAAAAGGCGACCACTGGGGTCGACGCCTTTTAGGCCTGATTCTGAAGGCAGTGTTTTTCATGAACCAGTTTAGGGTGCTTGAATGGCGTCGGCCTTGGGCGACGCGATTCAAGACAGAACAATACTAATTCCTGCCAGTAAAATGTGTTTACACTGCTAGATAGTTGGTTAATGCATACTGATAGTATACTCGATGTGATGGACTCTTCGTGACCGGATGGCACTACGTTGGGTGTCGTGCGACCGTAGACTTCTTCTGTGACCAGATCGCACTGTGCCGTGTTTCTGTTTCAGTGGACCTAGAGTGACAGTTGTAGCGTTCTACACCCTGTGTCGGTGCGGAGGGACACAGCGCTGACGGGAGCAATGGCGGGGTGACGCTTAGTGGAGAGGGTCACCTGGTGAACCCCGGGGTTAGCTAGCTTGTACCGGTGTCGGAGTGGTACCTTTGGAGTGTCACTCGTGCTGGGGGAAGGAGTAACCACCTGAGCCAGTTGGGCCGGAGTAGCCAGCGTGCTATCCGAGGGGTTACTGTTTGGTCTCAGCGGGTCGGTGTTTGCTGGGGGAAGGAGTAGCCGCCGAGGTAGCCCGCATGCTATCCGAGGGGTTACTGTTTGGTCTCAGCGGGTCGATGTTTCCCACTTTCGGAGACGTGGTTTACGCGTTTTGCCGAGACGCGAGTTGTAGGTTCCTTGGTAGGATGATTTCTGAGATATGCATGTTATATTCCAAATGCATGTGGTTTATATCGAGAATTTAGGAGCAATGTGTTACAGCTTTACTTATCTTGTTCCCATGTATCTTTGTAATTGCACTTGTGGGTGTGTGAGTGGGAGGCAAGGGATCGGATGATCCCTACTGAGCCCAGTTCTGGTGTGGCTCACTCCCTGCGGTTTTCAGGTGTGGACCTCGTGGCGAGTGGCGGCGCGTGGCGTTCTCCTTGGTGTGCGGACCAGCAGCTATCTCAGTTCCGGGGTATGCCCCGATGTTGTTGTACTTTACTTCTGCCTGTACTTAATTAATTTGTTGGACATGTAATTATTGTTGGACTGTGTATGGACATTATTACTTTACTTTCTGCGCACTATACCTCCTTGTAGTCCGTGTGAATGTTATATTTAATCTTGTTTAACGCTTACTCCTCCAGATGTGTGAATAAGATCCGGGTGTGAACCTACAGTTAATGGGCCGACATCCATTTAGTGACCGGGTCTCCGGTCATAGGATGGCGGGTCGTTACATTAACCAAGTTCCAAACTTGGTTGGCATACATTGACTGAATTTCTGAATTCATTGCCTCTTGCCATTTTTCTGATTCTTGACTATTCATGGCATATTGGTAGGTTTGAGGATCATCATCCTCATTTAAGTGCATTACTGGTTTTCCATTATCAATATGTCCAACATATCTTTCAGACTTCTTAGGCACTCTACCAGATCTGCGAATTTCTTGTGTATTATCTTGAACAAGTTCTTGAGTCAATGGTTCATCAGGTGAGCCAGCCTTCGTTTGTGAGTCTGAAATTTCTTCCAGTTCTATCTTGCTCACACTGTCTTCTTTTAAAAGATATTCTTTCTCTAAGAAGACAACTCTTTTCGCGATAAACACCCTTTGATCGCTGGGCTGATAGAAATAATATCCAAAAGTCTCTTTTGGATATCCTACAAACCTGCATTTTTTTGTCCTGAAATCTAGTTTATTTGGATCATGTTTTTTGACATGTGCAGGACAACCCCAAACTCTAACATGCTTAAAGTCTAGTTTTTTCTTTTTCCATATCTCATATGGAGTGGAAGATATTGACTTACTAAGAACTTTGTTCAATAGATATGCAGCAGACAGTAGTGCATATCCTCATAAAGAAATTAGAAGTTTAGCATAACTCATCATTGATCGTACCATATCTAATAGAGTACGATTTCTCCTTTCCGATACACCATTTAACTGTGGTGTATAGAGAGGAGTCCACTGAGACAAAATACTATTATTCTTCAGATATTGCGTGAATTATGTACTTAAATATTTACCCCCTCGATCAGATCGAAGAGTCTTGATACTCTTTCCAGTTTGATTCTCAACTTCATTTTTAAATTTTTTAAATTTCTCAAAGATTTCTGACTTATATTTCATTAAATATATGCAGCCATATCTTAAGAAATCATCTGTAAATGAAACGAAGTATGAGTAACTACCCATAGCATGAGTGGACATTGGACCACATACATCACTTTGTATTAGTTCCAATAATTCATTAGCTCTTTCTCCATGTCCAAAAAATTGAGCTTTAGTCATTTTTCCCATGAGACAAGCTTCACAAGTTGCAAATGATTCATAATCAAATGGATCAAGATATCCATTCTTTTGCAACTTAATGATCATGTTCTCATTTATATGACCGAGCCTATAATGCCATAGGTATGATTTATTCACATCTTTATCTATTCGTTCAAGAGACTTATTTACTAGATATACATCATATGTAATATCAAGTAAATACAAACTATTTAATAAATATCTAGAAGCAAACAATTTGTCTCTTAGATAAATAGAACAACCATCATTCTGTAGTTTTGTTGAATATCCTTCTCTATCTAAATAAGAAATGGAAATAATATCCTAATAATAGTTGGAACAAAATAGCAATCTTTAAGTTCCAATATGTCTCCTGATGGCATCTTGAGTCTTGCTGTCCCCAGAGCTAGTGCAACAAACTTTGCTCCATTATCAAGTCTCAGATCCACGTCTCTGCGATTCAATCTTCTTTTACTTATAAGCACCTGCAAGTTATTGCAGATATGAGAAACACATCTAGTATCTAATACCCAAGATGTAAATTCTCTATAAGACAAGTTAAGATCAATCATGAGTATACCTGAAGCTTCACCAAGCTTCTCCTTTGCTTTTTCTGCTAGATAAATCTTACAGTTTTTGTTCCAGTGTCCTTCTTTATGGCAGTAGAAACACTGACCTTTATCATTGACTTTTGCTTTGTCCTTTTGAACAGCTAGCTTGCTTTTTACTGGTTTTTTAAACTTTCATTTCTTAAAGGTCTATCCAGCTTTCCTTTTCTTATTGGTCTTACCAATAAGCATAACATGTGGCTTATCCTTTTGGATATTGCTTTCAGCTGTCTTCAACATATTGAGCAGGTCAGCTAGTGTAACCTTAATTTTATTCATATTGAAGTTAATGATAAACTGTGAAAAAGATTCAAGTAAGGACTGAAGGATTAAATCGATGCTTAAATCATTGTTCATAACAAAGCCAAACACCGCGAGCCTTTCTATCCACTCTATCATTTTAAGCACATGTGTTTGCATAGATGTGCCATCAGTCATTCTAGTCATAAACAGCTTCTTTGATATCTCATATCTCTCTGTTCTGGACTTTTCACCAAACAACTATTGTAGGTGATTCAGAATGGCCTTAGCTTCTATATTATCATGCTGTCTTTGTAGTTCATTAGACATAGAACACAACATATAACATTGGACTTAATAGAGTCCGCTTCTAGTTTACGTAAATCATCAGTTCATCTTCATTGGCATTTTCACCAGGTTGTTCCCGATCAAGCTGATCCAGGACATAAGTAACTTTCTCACACCTGAGGACAATCTTTAGGTTACGGAGCCAATCAATATAATTTGGTCCCGTGAGTTTGTTAGCATCGAGTATGCTACGAAGAGGATTTGGTGATGACATAGCGACCTACAAAGAAATTTTATAATAATGAGCAGATAGTTCAATTAAATCAGATTTATGACTTTTAATCTAGATTTAGCTCCCCCTATTTTTCGGTGATCTGTACGACCCTCTATTGTACAGAACGGGAGATTTCGATGATCTCCTAGTGAGAATCAGAATCATTTGGATATCATGCATGTGACCATGTGGTAGCACAACAAATCGTTGAATTGATCCGACCATGAGTCGCTGAATGGCAGCTACCTAACTGTTAACCATCTCGATTCTTTTGTCACGGTTACGTGGATGGTCCTTGGACTTGAGACACCAAGGATACCTTGTTGGTAGGTCTCTGAGCTTTTACCTTGACTAACGAATCCCTAACCATGGGTTATCTATAAGTCAAGTAATCAGATTCAGGAAGATAGCTTCGAAGGTAATTCTATAGTCAATATAGGATCTTCCACTCTCGGTAATAGGAGAGAGAATGTTCTAGAAATGATGCGCTTAAGTCTCTGGCCAGGGCGAACTCTATATCCGATAAAGAGTTATCTGATGTAGATTAGCCGCATTTGATTCAAGTGAATCGATCGGCTAGGGTTTAACGGTAAACCATACCCTAGGTCGATTCGGGAACATTGCACGGATGAAAGATTATATCCGTGTGGTAACCGCTAACGGAAAGGTTCTAATAGTGGTTGTATAAACCCCAATGCCTTCCGGGATCACGTGGTGTTGCTAGGCACCCAACGTGATCGGAAGCTCGTCCGAAGTTATTGTAGGACATTAAATTTGGCTGCTTAATTAATATAAGGATATTAATTAATTCAGTGGGTCCGTAAAGAGTTACTGGACTTAATGGGCCAATAACTGGACTGGCATTTGGGCCTAGAGGGTCATACATAAAAGGTTTTCTAGTCGATGGATAATTTGACGGGGTTTCTGATAAGTGTGGATTTTTTTGAAAAATTGCGAAATCACTTATTATAAAAGAACTGTTTTGCTCACTAGGGCCTGCAACCCAGAGCTGACCTAGCCGCCCCTCTCTCTCTCCTCTCTCTCTCCTGGGCACCCCTCTCAAAGGCCGGTCCCCTTGGAGGCTCCGCTCTGACTCCCGCCCGCTCTGCCTCCCATCCGATGGTAAATTTAAAATCGCATGTCGCGGAGGATTACGCGCAGCCAGACGGGATACATAGATGTTACATCGAGCGAGGCAGTGAGGTTGATCCGTCGAGAGGAAGACCGCGAAGATACCACTAAAGGCCGGACACCTCTGCGGCTTGCGGCATCACACCGACGGAACCGGAAGAACGCGGATTTGAATCCACGCAAGGTGAAAAATCGTTTTCACTATTTGATTATTTTATGCTAAATGGCATGGATCCGAAATTGTTTTGTTCTCTACATTTTGTTCGGATCCAACATAGCGAATCCAACAGTGGTATCAGAGTCAGGTTCCACTATGTTCTTTGCCGTTTCGATCTCCAGATTGACAGTTATGTAATTTATTTATTCCATGCATATTGTTGATTTTGAATGCTAGAACCTTGTTCATAAAATGAACATGGTTAATTAAATGTTAATTACTGCGTTAAAATCGTTTTTCTTTGTGTGCATTTTTTTGTTCTTCGTGGGATAAAGAATGGATGCGTATAGATATCTTCGTGGGCACCCCAAACGTTGGGGATGGTTCGCCGGTGCCTTGGATCCCCCCCCCCCCCCCCCCGAGGGTGGCCGGCTACCGTTAGCCTCCTGGCTGGTGCTGGACAAGGCTGCTGGCCGGCCCCTTCTCCTCCTCCATATTCCTGCAAGTTCTGATAAAGGTTGGGGGGGGTGTTGAGGGGCTCGATTTTTTAATAAAGCGTACACAGGGAGGGAGATTTTATGGGGGGGGGGGGGGGGGGGGGGGTAACCGCCGGCAACCGGGGGTCACGGGCACCGTCGCCGGCATGCCTGGTTGCCGGGCAGCCTCCCCGCGGTAGGGCCCTATTGGCCGGCGCCTGCAGGGCGCCGCCTTCCTCACCCGGCACGCAACTAGGGTTTCCTAGTTGCGTTAGGTAAGGGGGCGGGCCGGCCACTGGACCGAGCCGGGTCTTGGGGCCCGAGCTAGCCCGACGCCCAACCCGGGCCAACCCCGCCCCTTAGGGTGGCTCTAGGCCCGAGCAAGGCACTGGCTGGGCTCGGCGCAGGGGTCGGACCGGGCTCAGCCCTCCTGGCCCATTTGGTCCCCTTTGACCGAGCCCAATAGCCCCTAATTCCTCCTAATTGCTTCCCCTTTAAATGTTATTTAAAGTAGAATTTAATTTTGTATTCGAAATGATTTTAAAATTAAATTGAGTTCTGTTTTTAATTAGTTTTTTAATCTAATTGTTAGATTATTTGACTTTAAAGATTGTTAATTTAAATGTTAAATTGATTTCTTTAATGTCAATTTTTTTAGCTTGCATGGAATATTATAAATCTGTCAATTTGGTGTTCATGCACATATGATGTGACGTGATTGCTCTTTAAATAAGATTTAATTAGCATGTTACTCAAAAATAAAAACTTTTTCAAAAATTCAAATTTATCTAAACTTTTGTTTGGTCCTTAGTTTCTAAACCAAAATATTTATTTTCAAAAATTTATTTCTTTAGCCATGTGATGTGCTAATTCATGTGTGGTTTGATTAATATAAAAATACACGGTGGTCATAGATAAGTCCTTGATGAATTTTCATGTGATGATGTGTGGATGTGGATCGATGGTGTGTGTGATTTATTAATTCTTAATAAATAGAGTTTTGCGAACCTCTCCTTCTCTCATATTCCATTATATCTCTACCTCCCTCCTTGATGTACTCGCCATAAGGCTTTCTTTCAAATTATCATGTAAATTGAGAATTTATTATGTAATTTGATCGTGGTAACCGAGCATGGAGCGAGGACGATCCACAACTGCAATCAAGAAAGAAATGAAAGGGTTCATTCAGCCTATGAGTTTGCAGACTCATAATATAAATGTTATATTGTGTATGTGTGTGTGTTTGACTATCTGGCTCAAGTCAAACCACAGTAATATCTATGATCACACCATGACATGTATGTGATGGATGTATTTCTTTTGACTGCGAATCAAATTACTAGGTTATTAGTATATCTATAATATATGTGATATTTTTAAAATACTATCACCTAGGATGAGATCAAAATAAATAAATGAAACCTTCGTTATAAAGTCTAAGCTGTAGCGCGAGTCATTGAGAATGTACTACGTGGATCTCCATCAATATAGTTTTTACAACTTAATTCAGTGATGGCATTTTCTATGTGTTTACCCGAGATCTACCATCATCTGATGAAAGAACTATTAATTATGGCATTAAGATATTTTGAGATCATAGTAGAGGAATGATGTAGCTATCCTCGTGCTTATCCGGAAACTATATTTCTACTCTACTTTATAACATATTGATGGTAAAGATTAGACGAGGCATAATGGTCTATTGTGTTTACCCTAGACTATTGAAAACCTGGGACCCAAAATAAGATATGATATTGCAAGGAGCTATAATTACCGTTAGATGGTTGCTCTAAGATAACAGTATTCCCAATACGTAAGATGCTTCTCCCAAATCAAGCATGGATTGGGTCAAAACATGCATCTTCTTTGATCTATCTCTATAGATCTGTATTCTCAATACGTAAGATGCTTCTCCCAAATCCTTTATGGAGAAGTTTTTAGACAGCTAAACCTTTACTGATGACATCATTCCTACATCATTACCAATGAGTAGGATGTCATCAACTTAAAGGACTAAGAATGTGATTGCGCTCCCACTGTTTTTTCTTGTACACACAAAGCTCATTTTCATTCTGAATGAAGCTATAAGATTTGATCGTGTCATTAAATCTTATATTCTAGCTTCGGGATGCTTGCTTCAGTCCATAAATAGACATTTGCAACTTGCATACCATATATGGAGATTTCTTTGATGTGAAGCCCTCTGGTTGTATCATATACATCTCTTCCTTAAAGTTTCTATTGAGGAAGGCGGTCTTCACATCCATCTGCTAGATTTCATAATCATGGTATACTGTAATGGCAAGAAGAATTCTGATAGACTTAATCATGGCAACGGGAGAGAAAGTCTCGTCATAGTCAATACCTTGCCTTTGACGATAGCCCTTCGCCACTAACCTTGCCTTATAAGTCTCAATTCGTCCATCTGCATCGATCTTTCTTTTAAAGATCCATTTGCAACCGATGGGTACTATACCCTCGGGTAAGTCAACCAAGTTCCAAACTTGGTTGATGTACATAGACAGAATTTCAGAATTCATGGCTTCTCGCCATTTCCCGGCCTCTGGACTCTCAATGGCCTCCTAGTAAGTCTTAGGATCATCATCTTCATAGAATATCCTAGAACCATCCAAATTGATATGTTCCACATATCACTCAAGTGGTTTAGGTGCTCTTTCAGACCTACGAGATTCTTGTGTGTACTGTTGAACAGGTTCACCTGACAATTCATCTGATGAACAAATGACAGTTTGTGGGTCAAGAATTTCTTCTAGAATTACTTTACTCCCACTATCCTTTTCGAGAATATAATCTTCTTCTAAAAAGACAGCTCTCCTGACTACAAACACCTTTTGTTCACCAGGAAGATAAAAGTAATATCCGTAAGTTTCCTTCGGATATCCCACAAATATGCATTTGTTAGTTCTGGATTCCAACTTATCTGTATCATGTCTTTTGAGATGAGCAGAACATCCCCAAACTTTAACATGCTTAAGGTCTGGTTTCCTTCCATTCCATATCTTATATGGAGTGGATGCTACAATTTTGCTGGGTACCTTATTCAGGATATACACAGTCGAGCTAAGTGCATATCCCCATAGGGACACTGGTAACTTAGACATGCTCATTATGGATCGCACCTTTTTTATCAATGTGCGATTCTTGCTTTATAATACACCATTCATTTGTAGTGTATAAAGAGGTGTAAGCTGAGAAATGATACTATTATCCTTTAAGTATTTTGTGAACTCTGTACTTAAATATCCTCTACCACGATCGGATTGGATGGCTTTAATACCCTTTACAATTTGTTCCTCTACATCATTATTGAATTCTCTGAATTTCTCAAAAGCTTCTGATTTATACTTCAATAAGTATATAAATCCATACCTTAAGTAATCATCAGTGAATGCAATGAAGTATGAGAAACCACCAATGGCTTGGGTTGACATAAGACCACATACATCAGAATATATTAGTTCTAGCATGTCTTTAGCTCGTTATCCAATTCCAGTAAACGGAGATTTGGCCATTTTACCCATCAAACGCGACTTACATGTTGCATATGATTCATAATCAAATGGATCTAAATATCCATTTTTATACAGCCTTTGGAGTTTGTTTTCACCAATGTGACCAAGCTTACAATGCCATGGATATGCTTTGTTCACTTCATACATATTTCTTTTAGTTAAAGAACTGATATGAAAATTATCGTGAGACACATTCAATAAGTACAATCCATTAGATAATAATGCAAAAGCAATTAATTTACTTCTGAAATAAATTGAACAACTATTATTCCCAATGGATATAGTGTACCCAATTCTATATAAACATGAAATAGAAATAATGTTTCTAACTGTACTAGATACATAATAGCATTCATCTAATAAAAGTTCATCTCAGGATGGTAGCTTGAGCTTCACTGTCCCTACAGCGATTGTCGTAACTCTTGCGCCGTTACCTAGCCTCAGCTCCACCTCGCTGGTCCTCAGCTTACGCCTTCTTGTTAGTTCCTATACATAATTGCAGATATAAGAAAATCCAGTATCTAATACCCATGATGTATAATCTCTAATTGACAAGTTTACATCTATCATATAGATACTTGAAGCGTCCTGCTGCTTCACAATTCATTGAGCCTTGTCCTTGAGATATTCCTTGCAATTCCTCTTCCAGTGGCCCTTCTGATGATAATATAAGCATTCACTCTTCTCAGCACTCCTGCCCTTGTCCTTCTTTACAACCTTTGGTTTCTTCTGATTCTTGCCTTTACCTTTCCCAAAGGCTTAGATTGCTAACCTCTTTCTGTTGGTCCTACCTGTTGGGTTTTCTCGGTTTCTCCGGATCGCTCACGCAGCGGAAACTAAAAAAATACAGCGATCCGTTCCCGTTTCGTGATCTAAAATACAAGATAATCGGATTATCTATTCTCACCGTGTGCGGATTCGAATCCGCAGCCGTTCGGTTCCGTCGGTGTGACACCGCAAGCCGCGCAAGCGCCCGGCCTCTAGCGAAGTCCACGCGATCCTCCCCGCGACGGATATCCTCACGTTCCTCGTTCTTCGCAGCCCACGAAGCCTCCGCCGGTCGCCGCAATGATCGCCGCAACGCGCGGACGATTTCCCGTCGAACGGGATTCGGTGAAGCAGCGGAGCAGATCTGGATTTGCCTGGGCGCCAGAGAAAGACAGAGACTGAGGAGGGGCGGGTAGGGTTAGCAGCAGCTTGGCCTGCTCAGCCCGTTCGCTATGTTTTATACTAATCGCGTGATTTTTCATAAAAACCCCCGGTTTATATAAAACCCACTTATTTATCCATCGCCTTGAGAATCATTTGCGTGTGACCCTATAGGCCCAAGTACTAGTCCAGTTAATGGCCCAACAAGCCCAGTGACTCCTCACTGGCTTTATTAATTAATTAATAACCCTTTATTAATCAATTAATCAATCGAATTGATGTCGCACATCGAATTCGACCGGGCCTCCGATCACGTTGGGTGCCAAGCAACACCGCGTAAACCCGGAAGGTATTTGGGGTTAAGTAACCCACTCTTGGAACCTTTCCGCCAACAGTTACCGCGTGGATATAATCCTTCATTCGTACAATGCTCTCGAGTCAACTCAGGGTATGGCGAGCTGTCAAACCCTAACCGGTCGACTCACTTGGATTGGATGCCGCTGATGAATATCTGAAAACTCCTTTCCTGATATCATCGTCCGCCCTGGCCAGGGACTTTCGCGCATCCTTCCTAGAGCATTCTCTCTCTAAGTACCGAGAGCGAATGATTCCTTATTGACACACAATTCCCTTCGACGGTATTCCGCTGTACCCAATCCTTGGCGTATTAGAATTCCGTGGCTAGAGATTCGTTAACCAAGGTCAAAGCACAGAAGTCCACCGCCAAGGTGTCCTTGGTGTCTCAGGTCCGAGGACCATCCACGCAACTGCGACAATAGAATCAAGCTGGTTGACAGTGAGGTTCAATACCATCCAGCGATTCAGTCGGATCAGTTCAGTGAACTCATTCTCCAATGAGCACCTACAGATTCACCTTAGTGTCTCCACACAAGTGACTTATGAGATCAGTCACCCTCATCATATGAGCAAGAGTAATCTGTACTAGTCTAACCGGATAACCGATGTCCTTCTCGGATATCCTCCGACTAGGAACGATTAAGAATATGTGTGTTTAAGTGATCAGTCTCATTAGTATGATCTCGTCATAATCTGATCACCATAGCACATATTCACGGACTTCATTATGAAACGATAATTAACGCGATTTACATATAATGAATATTATGCCATTTTATTATTAATAAATGAACGAGATTTACATAGTCAGATTGGCTTGTAGGCCACCTAAAACTAACAATCTCCCACTTTGACTAAAGCCAATCACCTTTATACAATAAGCCTATAGACTCTAGGTGACGCTCAAACACAATTTGAGCCAACGGCTTCGTCAGTGGATCTGCTACATTGTCGACGGAAGGAATTCTTTCCACTACTACATCTCCTCTGGATATGATCTCTCTGATAAGGTGAAAGTGCCTCAGAATATGCTTCAATTTCTGATGAGACCGCGGCTCTTTCGCTTGCGCAATGGCTCCATTGTTGTCGCACAACAGTGGAACAGGCTCAAAGATGCTGGGAACTACGCCGAGGTCGGTGATGAATTTCTTCAACCACACTGCTTCCTTGGCGGCTTCAGCTGCAACGAAGTACTCAGCTTCAGTCGTCGAATTTGCAGTGGTTACTTGCTTGGAACTCTTCCAGCACACTGTGCCTCCGTTCAAAGTAAATACGAATCCAGATGTAGACTTGCTATCATCTGGATCCGACTGGAAACTCGAGTCAGTAAAGCCTCACAGTTTCAAGTCACCTCCTCCATAGACAAGGAACATATCCTTAGTTCTTCTCAAGTACTTAAGGATACATTTCACTGCCTTCCAGTGCTCTTCGCCTGGATCAGCCTGAAATCTGCTCGTAACACTTAGAGCAAATGCAACATCAGGCCGTGTACATAGCATGGCATACATGATAGATCCTATGGCAGAGGCATAGGGTATTCTATCCATGAATGCCCTCTCGTCAGGAGTCTTAGGAGACTGCTCCTTTGAGAGATTAATTCCATGTCTCATCGGTATGAAACCTCTCTTGGAATTTTCCATGCCAAACCTTTTGACTATGGTATCTATGTACAAGGATTGGGTCATTCCAAGCATCCTCTTTGATCTATCTCTATAGATCCGTATTCCCAATACGTAGGATGCTTCTCCCAAATCCTTTATGGAGAAGTTTTTTGACAGCCAGATCTTTACTGATGACATCATAGCTACATAATTCCCAATGAGTAGTATGTAATCTACTTAAAGAACTAGAAAAGTGACTGCACGCCCACTGGTCTTCTTATACACACAAGGCTCATCTTTATTCTTAATGAAGTCATAAGACTTGACAGCCTCATCAAATCTTATGTTCCAGCTCCGGAAAGCCTGCTTCAGTCCATAAATAGACCTCTGAAGCTTGCACACTTTATCTGGAGATTCTTTGGACATGAAACCTTCTGGTTGTATCATATACACCTCTTCTTCAAGGTTATCATTGAGGAAGGCAGTCTTCACATCCATCTGCCAGATTTCATAATCAAAATGTGCAGCAATGGCGAGCAAAACTCTGATCGACTTTGTCATGGCAACTGGTGAGAAAGTCTCGTCATAGTCAATTCCTTGCCTTTGACGATATCCCTTTGCCACCAACCTTGCCTTATAAGTGTCGATCCGTCCATCAGCACCGATCTTTCTCTTAAAGATCCACTTGCAACCGATGGGTACAATACCCTCGGGTAAGTCCTCCAAGTTCCAAACTTGGTTGGTGTACATGGACTGGATTTATGAGTTTATGGCTTCTCGCCATTTCCCGGCTTCTGAGCCTTCTATAGCCTCCTGGTAGGTTTTCGGATCATCATCCTCATTATATTGTACCTTAGACTTACCTTCAGCAATATGTCCCACATATCGTTCGGGTAGTTTAGGTATTCTACCAGATCTACGAGGCTCATCTGTGTGTACCTGAACAGATTCAGGAACTGATATCTCATCTGATGATAATGTAGTTGTTTGGGGATGTGGAACCTCTTCCAGTACTATTTTACTCCCACTGTCTTCGTGGAGAAGGTATTCCTCTTCCAAGAAGACAGCTTTCCTGGCGACAAACACCTTTTGTTCACCAGGATGGTAAAAATAGTATCCAAAGGTTTCTTTTGGATATCCCACAAACCTGCATTTATCAGTTCGTGATTCCAGCTTGTCTGAATCATGCCTCTTTACATGAGCAGGACAACCCCAGACTTTAACATGTTTAAATTCTGGTTTCCTGTCTTTCCATATCTCATATGGAGTAGAGGCCACAGACTTGCTGGGTACTCTGTTCAGTAGGTATGCTGCTGATTCTAGAGCATACCCCCAGAGGGACACTAGTAATCCTGAAAAGCTCATCATGGATCGCACCATGTCCAACAAGGTGCGATTCCTCCTTTCTGATACACCATTCATCTGTGGTGTATATGGAGGGGTCAACTAAGAAAGGATACCATTATCCTTTAAGAATTGTGTGAAGTTAGTACTCAAGTATTCTCCTCCTCGATCTGATCGAAGAGCTTTAATACTCTTTCCTAACTGCTTCTCCACCTCATTCTTGAACTCCTTGAACTTCTCAAATGCTTCCAACTTATACTTCATTAAGTACACATAGCCGAATCTTGAGAAGTCATCGGTAAACGTGATGAAGTATGAAAAGCCACCTTTGGCTTGGGTGGACATGGGACCACATACATCCGAATGTATTAGTTCCAAAATATCCTTGGCACGTTCTCCATGTCCAGTAAATGGAGATTTTGCCATCTTTCCCATAAGGCAGGATTCACATGTTGCAAACGATTCATAATCGAATGTTGTTAAGTAACCATGCTTGTGCAACTTTTGCAACCTGCTTTCGCCAATGTGCCCAAATCTACAATGCCACATGTAGGTCTGGTTCACACAATTCTTACTCTTCTTAAGAGCATTATTAATTTGAAGATTGTAATAAGAAACATCTAATAGATATAGACCGTTGACTAAAGATGCCGAAGCTATTGATTTATTACCATAATAAATCGAACAACTTCTATTCTCAATAGTCAACCTATATCCTATCTTGTCCAAACAAGATATTGATATGATGTTCTTTATTATGCTAGGAACATAATAACAATCTTCTAATAATAAGGTGTCTCCCGATGGAAGCCTGAGGTTTGCTGTCCCAACAGCAATCGCCGCAACTTTTGCGCAGTTTCCTAGCCTCAATTCCACCTCACCTTGTCTCAGCTTGTGCTTACTTGTCAGCATTTGTACATCATGACAGATATGAGAAGCACATCCGGTATCCAATACTCAAGATGTGGAATCTCTAACTGATAAGTTGATATCTATCATATAGATATCTGAAGCTTCAGACAGCTTCACTCTTCCATGAGCTTTATCGTTAAGGAATTCCTTGCAGTTCCTCTTCCAGTGATCATACTGCTTATAATAGAAGCAGTCACCCTTCACTACTCATTTGCCTTTGTCCTTTGATCTTTTATCGTTAGCTGTCATCTCTGCTTCAGGGGCATCTAATGCCGATTTAGCAAGAGAATCAGCTCTAGGGACAAAGTTATTGTGCTCAGATCTGAAGACATTCTTCAGGTTTCTGAACCAATCCGAGTAGATCAGGTAAGTCAAAAGGGCATCAAGTATGCCACAGAGTGAGTTATTCGACGACATAATTCCCTCAAGAGATAAGTAAAATCTATTTAGCATATATTCAATTATTAAAGTTTAAAGTAAGACATGGTCTTTTGTTCAAGTTTAACTCCCACTAATTTTCGACGGACTGTATAACCCTGAGTTATACAGAACGGGAGACGCCGACAGTCTCCTAGTGAGGATCAGAATCTCAATGACTTGCACTACAGCCTTGTGGATAGCACAACAAACTGTAATACAATCAGAGAGCACCCAACTCATGGGACTTGCAACTCCTTGCAATATCTGATCATGGCTTCGGTCCCCAGAGATTTAATGGCCTTGTGGATAGCACAACAAACCATTAATCCTGGTCTAAGCTAACCATCATTACGCGACGAGTATAGATTTGCATGCAGCCCTTGTGGATAGCACAACAAAGCTACATGGTTCCTCTACCCCGATCTATAGGCATCTAATGCCATAGCCACAGTTTCTCCTCCCAATTAAACAGGCCTTGTGGATAGCACAACAAACCTGCCTAAAGTGATTCGAATCCTATGACTATAACGATGGTGGACCACGCGGTAAGTTCTTAACTACTCGCGTTACGGCTTAGAGTTTATCTGAGGGTATTTAGATAACTTTTATCTTGGTCTCTCCTAGGTGATAGTATAAATATATCGTATATATTTACTAAATACTATAACCTGCTTTGATTCATAATCAAAAGAAATCAATGCATCTCATACATGTCATTAGTGTGGTCATGGATAGCACAGTGGGTTTGACTAGAGCCAACAGTCAAATGCCCACACAACCTAACACAACAATTATATTAGATATCCTGCAATCACATAGGCAAGAGATCTCCATCTTTTCGCCTTCCTGGTTGCAGTTGTGGATCGTCCTCGCTCCTTCCTCGGTTGCCTCGATCAGATTACATTAATTCTAGAATTACAAGTAAATTGAAGAAGGCCTTATGGCGAGTACAAGAGAGAGAGGGAGGTAGAAATATATCGGAGTATGAGAGAGAGAGGTGCGCAGACCTCTATTTATTAACAATTAATAATCAAACATACATCCACGATCCACGCAATCCATTCATCACATGAATAATAAATTAAGTGCATATCCATGACCACGGTGTGTTTTAAACATTCCACACATGATCCAGCGCATCACATGGCTAAAACAAATGAGTTTTTCAAAATAAATAAGTTTTTGCTTTCAGAAAGCTGGGATCCAATCAAAATTGGCATTTGAATTTCGAAAACTCATTTAATTAACTTAACATGCAATTAAATCTAAATTTAAAAGCATTAAACACACATCACATGCGCACACACTCCGAATTAATAATTTCATATTATTCCATGCAAATTAGAACATTTCTAATAATCTAACACTAAGATTAAATCTCATTAATAATCTAACAATTAGACTATTTTAAAGACTAATCTAACTCTTAGATTAATCCAATGAAGTCAATTAATAATTTAACAATTAAATTAATAATCAACCAAATTAATTATTAACTACTAATCTAACACTTAGATTAGCCAATTAATGTTAATTATTAATTTAACTCTTAAACCAATAATTAACACTAACTAATTAATAATTAATTAATCTAACTCTTAGATTAGATAATTAATTAATGTTAATGGCTAATTTAACTCTTAAACTAGTAATTAACACAGATTAAATATTTAACCCCTAATCTAACTCTTAGATTAGTTAATTTAAAATCAATTATTAAATTAACACTTAAATTAATAATTAACTTTAATTAATTAATAATTACTAATCTAACTATTAGATTAGAAGATAAATGTTAATCATTAATTTAACCATTAAATTAATAACTAACAATAATAATTAAAGATTACTAATTTAACACTTAAATTAGTCATTTAAGTCAATTATTAATTTAACACTTAAATTAGTCATTTAAGTCAATTATTAATTTAACAATTAAATTAACAACTAACTTGAATAATTAATTAACAATTAGATGATTTAATAATAAATAATCTAATTGTTAGACTAAAAATTATTAAACACTAATTTAACAATTAAATTAGTCAATTAAAGATAATTATTAGCTTAACCTTTATGCTAATAATTAACTCTAATCATATTACATCTAATTGTTAATTAACATGATTAAAATCATTATGCCCAAATAATTAAAATTGATTAATAAATTTAAATATCAAAACCATTTTGAATTTTAAATTAATATCATATTTTAATTTCATAATTTAGGCATGGGGTTTACTTGGGGTTTATTTTAAGGGGAAATAAAACTAAATAGGCTCAGCCAAAAAGGCACCTGGCTCGAGTCAGGTGCGATGATAAAGTGTTAAATTGATCATTTAAGGGCAATCATATGCATCATACTCATGTTTTTATCTGCAAAATAGCATGAAATGATAGATAATTGTGTAACAAGTCCAACGGTACCAATTTCATCAAATTCTGACTTAAAAACATCGTCATTTCATGTGATTAAAGGAGCATAGCGCATTTGCGGTTTTTCGACAAAACCGAGAGGAAATGAATAAATATGATGATATTTTTATGATAATGCGCTAATTTATATTTATTTTATGTGAACAGGACATGCCGATGATGCAGTGCAGCTGGTGGAGTTTCCGGAAATTTGGGGGAGGTCTAGTATGCGGATTTCAACTAAAGCAGGGGTAAAAATGCAATTTGATTCCTTCCTTCGCTAGAGTTTCTCAAAACCGATTATTTCCTTCCTTCTCTCCAATTTCCCAAACCGCAGTCCTACTTCTTCTCCAATTTCTTTTCCCGCACGCACTCCTCTCTATATATATATTTCACCGTGTCTTCTTTTCTAAAAAAAATCAAAAACCCCACAGCAACCTCTTCCTAACCTAACTCTCCCTCCGCAGCCTCTCTCCTCTTCCTCTTCTCAACCTGTTCGAGTATCTTTCTCTCCCTCTGTTCTCTCTCTCTCTCGGGTTTTTCTTCTCCTCTTCTCAACCTGTCCCAGCATCGCTCTCTCCCCGGTGCTCTTCTTCTCTCTTCCTCTCTCCCACGCCTCTCTGTTTCTCTCGGTTTCTCTTTCTCTCCCTCTGTTCTCTCTCTTTCTCGGGTTTTCTCCTCCTCTTCTCCTTACCACCGTTGCCCGGCATCCCTCTCTCTCTCGTTCTCTCTTTCTCTTTCTCTCGGTCTCTCTTTCTCTCCCTCCAGCAGCCACGTACCAGCCTTCCTCCTCACCTGTCCACGCACCAGCAGAAGCCCCACAGCAAGCATGCACGTCCATGCTGAAGCCAGCTGCAACTCCATGCCGGTGAAGCCCTTCTCCAGCAAGTGCACGTCCTGCAAGCGCCCAGCTCGCTAGCAAGATCCACACGTCTACGCGCCAAACAGAAGCACCTCCAGCCTTCCTCCACACAGCAGCTCCGACAGGCCTCCAGCATCCCTTCCACCAGCCACTGGCCAGCAGCTTCACGGCACATCCCTCCTACCCTGCACGAGCCAGCAAGTTCTAGCTTTCTCCCAGCAACAACGTGCAGCAGCTTGAAGTCCTCCACCAGCAACCTGCCGCACTGGTCAACTGCTCCTCCACAGGACAACGCAGCCTAAGCAAGCTCCACGCGACAGGCCTCCCGCAGCTCCTCCAGCCATCCACCTTCTCCACGTACATGTGAGCACCTCCCGCAGTTCCTCCTGCAGCACCACGCAGCTACTTCCTTCAAGTCCAGCGCATAGCAGCAGCTCTCCTTGCCACAACAACCACTTCCTTCAACACCTGCACACGCAGCAGCTCCTTCCTCCAACTGTCCAAGCGTGAAGCCAGCCTCCCAGCAGCTGTCCCAGTTCCAGCACCAGCCGGCTGCCAAGTACCTGCAGCACTAGTTGAAGCCTGCATGAACCTGCCGGCAACCCACTCCAATTTTGTGTTGTTCTTGGTTATTTAATTAGGGGTAGTGTTGGTATTGTTTAATTAGTTAGTGGTTATTTAATTAGGGTTAATTCTTGATTAGTTGTTGTTTTAATTAATTATTAGTTGTTTAATTAGGTTATTTGATTCATGATGATTAATGATTTATACCTTTAAACAATAGTTTGTCTTTGATGTTATAATTTTCTTTGTCGTGCTTATTTTCCATATATATTTGTGTTAATTTCTGAAAAAGAAAAAAAAAAAAGATTTGTTTAATTAGAGTAATCCTATTTTTAGGTAACATTAGTTAACTTAATTTTAGTTTAATTAAGTAATTAGTTTCCTTAAATTTTCACTTATTTTTAGATTAACTAAAATCCAAAGTTTTCAAAATTAAAATTCTATCTCCCTGTGGATCGACTCGGACTCACCACTATTAATTTTCAAAATTGAATTTGCGTGAGCCGGATAAATTTAGATTAAACGTTCTCATGAGTGTTTAACGACGCACAATTTGAAACGATCAATTTTTGGCATCGTTGCCGGGGAGTTAGATTTTTAATTTTGATTATCTTGGCTTTAGTGTAATTATTCTTTAGCTAACCTTATTTTTCTTATTTTTGTAGGTAAATTGAAAAAAAAAAAGAAAGCGAAATCATGGTAAGTGTGTTCCAACTTTCTATGTTTTAATTTTCTTATTCTAGTTAGTTTCCTTTTTTATAGTTTCTAGTTTAGATAGGTTTCCATTAACTAAAAAAAAGAAACAAAAAAAAGAACATCCAAAGTTAAAAATTTTCATCTCCAAGATTAGAAACCTTCCATGCTAGGCATTCATCATTCTAGGAAAGTATGAGCTAGTTTCCTTGCACAGTTATTTTCATAAATTGTTGAAGATTGCGGGGGAAAGGTACGTGTTTCAATTTTAGCAAGTCATTCATGATTGCATCAACACACCTTGCATTGATTTGTTGCCTTGTATTGCATTCAAAAAAAGACTTTAAGGGCAGCAACTTTAACCACATAAGGTAGGGATTTGATCACCCTTCCTTAGCCCACAAATCACCTTCCTTGTATAGGCATTTCCTAATCCAATTAAAAGCAAGTCGAAAGAGAATCTAGGGTTTACACCGTGAGTGGTTTAAATCTCGGGTTGCCTCCATTTTTGGCAACGGTGTCTAGGCTAGAGGTTGAAAAGGCAAACGTCTAAGCGGGAAAGTGGTTCTCTAATTAGGTCCCTACGAAAGTAGGGGGAGCCTCCCACTACCCCACCTCTTACCTGGCCGTTGACTGATTGTGGTTGTGACTTGAGGTGGACTCCATTAACCTTGTAAGAAAATTCACATAGAGAGTCTAGGTTAACATTAGATCATTAGGATAATTTGTTTGTCAAAATTGTTTGCATA
This sequence comes from Zantedeschia hybrid cultivar, assembly GCA_030544215.1. Classification (NCBI taxonomy): domain Eukaryota; kingdom Viridiplantae; phylum Streptophyta; class Magnoliopsida; order Alismatales; family Araceae; genus Zantedeschia; species Zantedeschia hybrid cultivar. Next base: position 38,096,129 of record JARZZO010000011.1, on the reverse strand, counting down.
AAAAAAAAAAAACAAGAAATAGAAAACAAAATCCTCCCTCCATCAGTCCTAGTGCATGCAAGGTAGGAGATCTCAAAATCCTAACCTTCTAAGACCACTTGCTGAAATAGAAAGGATCCTACATCAAAGAAATCCTCCACAAGATCCAATGGCTAATAATCAGGACCCACCAAAGCAAATGAAGGACTATTTCATTCCAAATCGATATCAACCTTCATCATGTATTCATCTTCCTCAGAATCCAGCCAATCAATATGAAATCAAATCTAGCACCATTCAGATGCTCCCATCCTTTTATGGGAATACTAATGAAGATCCTTATAAGCATCTAGATGAATTTCTAGAAATCTGTTCCACGGTGAAGATCCAGAATTTCACCGATGATGGCCTTAAATTGACATTATTTCCCTTTTCATTAAAGGACAAGGCTAAATATTGGTTGGGAACTATAGGAAGGCCCATTAGGACATGGGAAGAGATGCAGAAAGAATTTCTCAAGAAGATCTATCCCATCGGGCGGACCAATACCATGAGAAGGGCCATCACGAGTTTTACTCAAACTCCTGGGGAATTGATCCATGAATCTTGGGAAAGACTGAAAGAATTGCTTAGAAAATGCCCTCATCATGGGCTTTCAAAATGGCAAATTGTCCAAGCATTCTATGAAGGATTGTCTGAACAGTTTAGACAGATGGTGGATGCTTCATGTGGAGGGGCATTTATGATGAAAAATGAAGATAAGGCTATGATCTGTTTGAGATGTTAAGTGAAAATTCCATTAATCATGCCTCATTATCATCTTATGAAAGGTCTGTTGGGCCATCTAAACGGACTGGAATGTATGAACTTAAGGCCCGCGGAGAGCCCGAATCCAGAATAGATATAAATCTGATTAATCAGAAATTAGATAAGGTAGACATCTTGGCCCAGAAAGTAGACCAACTCCTGGCCTTAAACAAGCAAGAGCCTACTTACCCAACACAATCTAGTCCATATGAAGGCCCATCTTCTGCCAATCATGATATTTGTGCCTTATGCGCAAGTCCAACCCATCAAGTGAATGAATGCCCAACTGCGGCCCAACTTCTACCATTCATTAAAGAACAAGTTCAGGCTGCCCAAGGATTCTCCAGGCCCAATAATGACCCATTCTCAAATACTTACAATCTTGGCTGGAGAAACCACCCTAATTTCTCTTGGAAGAATCAGTAGGCCCCATTACCAATGTCCAATCCTCCCATGCATCAAGCCCAAAAGCCACATAATTCATTCCAACAGCAATCTAATTTCTATGGAAATGTTCAGGCTAGGAGATCTCAAGCCTAGTTTTCTCAACCGGCCCAGTATCAATCAGGTCAATCGGCCCAGTCTCAATCAGGTCAACCGGCCCACTACCACTCATTCCAAAATGGACAGCCAACCCAATACCATCCTCCACCCACTTACCAACAACCTCCTCAACCCAACTTTGATGACAAATTCACTCAACTCCAACAACTGATTTTGACCCAGCAACAATCTATTGCTAAGTTGGAAAGTCAAATGGGCCAACTAGCTGAGGCTACGATGAGAAGAGAAGTAAGCCAACTTCCTAGTCAACCCATTGCCAATCCAAGGAATCAACCTCCGGGTTTTCCGCAGCAACCGGGCCTTTTACCTCAGCCTGGCCCGGTACCACAACCTAAAGGGCCGCAATTTGAGAATGCTAAAGCCATTTCAGCCCTTAGGAGTGGGAGAAGTTTAGAAAAACCACATGCAGATGGAGAGTTAGCCAAAGGTTCCACTTATGGGCCTCAGGAAATTGAAAGTGATAGTGAGACTGAACCCATCATGGAGAAGTTGGAGGAGGATCTGAAAGGAAAAGGGAAGATTGATGAAGGCCCAAGTTCTTACAAACCTAGGGTGCCATTTCCTAATGCCTTGTTAGCTAAGCCCAATACTAGGAAGAAACTGGCCCAGAATAAGGAGTTGTTGGATTTGTTCAAACAAGTCCAAATTAATATTCCACTCCTCGATGCCATCAAGTATGTGCCAGCTTATGCTAAGTTTCTCAAGGAATTATGTACTCCACGAAGAGAATCTAGAATGGCACCCGAAAAGGTTCGGCTTTCCGAGGATGTTAGTGCAATTGTGATGAATCATTTACCCAAGAAGTTAAAGGATCCTGGAGCACCTCTAATTTCATGTGACTTAGCTAGAGTCACATTTGATAGAGCTTTATTAGATCTAGGTGCTAGTGTGAATCTATTGCCAACAGCCATTTACGAGAAATTTGATATTGGAGAATTAAAGCCCACATCCATCATCTTGCAGTTGGCTGATAGGTCTGTGAAAACTCCACGGGGATTAATTGAGGATGTTATTGTGAAGGTTCATGATTGTTATTTTCCCGTGGATTTTTTTATTCTGGATATGGCATTACCTGAGGAACTCATTCACACTCCAATCATCCTAGGTCGTCCATTCTTAGCCACTGCCAAAGCTAATATAAATTGTGAAACTGGCATAATGGACATTTCATTTGGGGGTCAAAAGGTCCAGATTAATGTCTTCAAAGCATCTCAATACCCAGATCATGAAAAAGAATGCCATACTATTGATGTCTTGGATAATCTGGTTGAAGAAAATGAAATGTCCGCATATGACCTTTTGGAGGAAGCCAACACTTTAAAGGACTCTCCTGGCCCATTAACATCTTGGCCCAAGGTTGAACCTTTACCAGCCTTACAGTCTGAGCCCGCTTTACCATCTTTAGAGGACCCTCCTGAGCTTGAACTCAAACCATTACCTGAGTCCCTCAAGTATATCTTTTTGGGCCCGGACCAAACTCTCTCGGTCATCATTGCGGAAAATCTTACATCGCCGCAGGAGGCCCAATTAACCGAGGTCCTCAAAGATCACAAGGGTGCCATTGGATGGTCGGTGGCAGATTTAAAGGGAATTAGCCCGTCCATTTGCATGCATCATATCTATATGGAAGAGAATTCTAAGCTCAGTCGGGAGATGCAAAGGCGGCTTAATCCTAATATGAAAGAAGTGGTGAAGAAGGAAGTTGTGAAATGGCTAGATGTGCGTATCATTTACCCCATATCAGACAGTAAATGGGTCAGCCCAACTCAAGTGGTACCCAAGAAATCTGGATTAACAGTTATTAAGAATGATCATGGAGAAGAGGTACCCACTAGGCTCACCACGGGATGGAGAGTGTGCATTGATTACCGAAAGCTGAATCTCATTACTAAGAAGGATCACTTTCCACTACCATTCATAGATCAGATTCTGGAAAAGTTATCGGGCCAGAAGTACTTCTGCTTCTTAGATGGGTACTCCGGGTATAACCAAGTGGCTATTTATTCGGAAGATCAAGAAAAGACCACCTTCACGTGCCCTTATGGCACGTTTGCTTTTAGGAGAATGCCATTCGGATTATGCAACGCACCAGCCACATTTCAACGGTGCATGATGGCCATCTTCTCCGATATGGTGGGAGAATTCGTCGAAGTTTTCATGGATGATTTCTCAATCTTTGGGGACTCTTTTGAAAATTGTCTGGAAGATCTTAAACAGGTGCTAGCACGATGCATAGACACCAATCTGATACTTAGTTGGGAAAAGAGCCACTTTATGGTTCGGGAGGGCATTATTCTAGGACACATTGTGTCTGAAAGGGGGATAGAGGTAGATAAAGCTAAGATCGATCTCATATCCAATCTTCCTCCGCCCACCTCGGTCAGACAGATCCGTTCATTCCTTGGCCATGCCGGTTTCTATCGCCGGTTTATCCACAACTTCTCTCAAATTGCCCGGCCTCTAACTCTTCTCCTAGCTAAGGATGTCCCTTTCCAAATGGATGAATCTTGCATCAAGGCATTTAATTCTCTGAAGGAATCTTTGACTAAAGCCCCGATTCTTCAATCTCCAGATTGGTCTTTACCCTTCGAAATCCTGTGTGATGCCTCTGATTATGCTATCGGTGTAGTTTTGGGACAAAGAATCAACAAGTGTCCCGTAGTGATATATTATGCAAGTCGCACCCTTGCACATGCTCAAATGAATTATACCACCACCGAAAAGGAATTATTGGCTGTGGTTTTTGCCCTAGAAAAATTCAGATCTTATCTTTTAGGGGCAAAAGTCATAATCTATTCTGATCACTCAGCTCTAAAATACCTGTTGACAAAGAAGGATGCAAAGCCTAGGCTTATTAGATGGATCTTACTCCTTCAGGAATTTGATTTGGAAATTCGGGATAAAAAGGGTTCTGAGAATATAGTAGCTGACCACCTATCCCGAATTCCGATATCTGAAAGTACACCGATCACTGATTCCTTTCCTGATGAGCATCTACTGACCATTTCCCACACTGTTGCACCTTGGTATGCTCACATTGTCAATTACAAGGTGACTAATCAGCTTCCGGAAGGATGGATTAAAAGTGAAAAGGACAAATTCTTTTCTCAGGAAAAATATTATTTCTAGGAGGATCCTGAATTATTCAAATTTTGTCCTGATCAAATCATTAGGCGATGTGTTCTTGAAGAAGAACAACAAAGTGTTCTTAACTTCTGCCATAATTTGGCCTGTGGGGGCCACTTCTCAGGAAAGAAAACTGCAGCTAAAGTCCTACAAAGTGGTTTTTACTGGCCCACACTTTTCAAAGATGCCCATGAATTTAGCAAAACTTGCCTCCGATGTCAGGCCGTAGGAAATATGGCGAAAAGGGATATGATGCCACTCAACCCAATCTTAGTGGTTGAAGTCTTTAATGTTTGGGGAATTGACTTTATGGGACCTTTTCCACCCTCTTTTGGACATACATATATTCTGGTAGCGGTGGATTATGTCTCAAAATGGATTGAAGCCGTAGCCACCCGAACCAATGATCATAAAGTAGTCATTAAATTCGTTCAGAAGAATATCTTTTCTCGGTTCGGGTGGCCTAAAGCTATCATAAGTAATGGGGGAACGCATTTCACGAATTACCAATTTCGGACTTTGCTTAAGAAATATGGGATTAATCACAAAGTAGCTACCCCTTATCACCCCCAAACTAGTGGCCAAGTGGAAGTTTCCAATAGGGAGATCAAGAATATTCTGCAAAAGTCCGTTAGGCCCGATAGAAAAGATTGGTCTAAAAGATTGGATGATGCTTTATGGGCCTATCGGACTGCTTACAAAACTCCTATTGACATGTCTCCTTATCGCCTGGTTTTTGGAAAAGCGTGCCACCTTCCGATGGAATTGGAACATAGGGCTTATTGGGCCATCAAACAAGTCAATCTGGACCAAGCCCAAGCTGGTTCCCACCGAACCTTACAACTAAGTGAGCTGGAAGAGTTGCGCAACGAGGCCTATGAAAATTCAAAGATTTATAAAGCCAAAACTAAAGCTTTTCATGATAAACATATTGTAAGAAAATCCTTTCTTCCAAATCAGAAAGTTTGACTATTTAACTATAGGCTCCGCTTATTTCCAGGAAAACTGAAATCCAGATGGGATGGACCATTCATAGTCGTTAAAGCCTTCGATCATAGAGCCGTCAAAATTCTGAATCTCAAGAGTGGGAACACTTTTACTGTTAATGGTCAACGGTTGAAACCATTCATTGAAAATCTTCAAAATGAGCCACCTGAATCTATAGAACTGAGTGATCCCCACTAACTGAACTTCCATCTGGCTGAAGACGATAAACTTAGCGCTTGTTGGGAGGCAACCCAATATTTTACTTCAGTTTTTGTATTTCTTTTCCTTTTAGGTCCCTGAACAGTAATCGCCGTGGATATGTCGCATCCTCGTCATTACAGGTTGTTTCGCTCCTTCACAAATTCTCTTCTGGCTGCATGTTTTTCATATCTTTTATGCCATTGAGGACAATGTCAATCAGGTTGGGGGGTGGGACAATCAATTTGATATGCATTTATTGTAAATCTTTTGAAGAAAACTGATATCTTTCACTGAAAAATGGTCAAATTTTTTTTCAAAAACTTCTTTTCACAGCCTAGGAAAATTGCATGAAAATCTTGTTTTATTAAGTAAATCTTTAACAAATCAGTTTTTTTGGTTGTCACATTGGTTAAAGAACCTTCAAAGTTTAAACATCCCACTTTACAAAAGTCCACGGCAGGATGATTTTCACACACACACGGCAACTTAGAATAAATGAAAGATCTTAAGAGTATAGAATTGATAGAATTAACCTCAAGGATAAGACTACTTATTCTAATTTTTCTTTTGGGTTGAACGAAAGGAATGTGTAGGATCCGTAATAGGGGACTGTCCCACTCAGCACCTTAAAAGAGGCGGTCATTTAAAATGGACAGCTGTAAACACTAAAGGCAATAGAAGGCGGTAAAAGAGCTAAAGGAAGGTAGGTGGCAAAAAGTACGCACCTCCCCTCAGGCAATTCAAAGAGAGTGGCAAAAAGTACGCACTCTCAAAAGCAAAAGTACAATAAAATGGAGAAAACGCCACGCTAAAAAGTCCATCGTACCAAAAATATGACCAAGTCGTGAAAAGTGCTGAGTTGGGACGGGAACTGAAAAACGGTCCTCACTGACTGATCGGAAAATCTTTTATTCTCTTCTCCTCCCCAGGTAATCTTATCTAAAGGGTAGTAAAGGCAAGAATATACCAAAAAGGTCGGAAACGAGTTCTAAGTGTGTCAAACTTCATGCACAATCACCTGTCGTGAATCAAAATATTGTGGGATATGAAAACTTTTAGCTTAACCAATCGGCTACCACTTAAATTGATTGTGAAAGATACTACAAATGAAGCATGATAATTCATTGTTTGTCCTAACTTTTCCTTATTTGTATTGCTAAGGGACTAGCAATGAGTAAGTTGGGGGGTGTGATAAAGTGTTAAATTGATCATTTAACGACAATTATATGCATCATACTCATGTTTTTATCTGCAAAATATCATGAAATGATAGATAATTGTGTAACAAGTCCAACGGTACCAATTTCATTAAATTCTGACTTAAAAACATCGTCATTTCATGTGATTAAAGGAGCATAGCGCATTTGCGGTTTTTCGACAAAATCGAGACGAAATGAATAAATATGATGATATTTTTATGATAATGCGCTAATTTATATTTATTTTATGTAAACAGGACATGCTGATGATGCAGTGCAGCTGGTGGAGTTTTCGGAAATTTAGGGGAGGTCTAGTGTGCGGATTTCAACTAAAGCAGGGGTAAAAATGCAATTTGATTCCTTCCTTCGCTGGAGTTTCCCAAAATCCACTATTTCCTTCCTTCTCTCCAATTTCTCAAACCGCAGTCCTACTTCTTCTCCAATTTCCTTTCCCACGCGCACTCCTCTCTATATATATTTCACCCTCTCTTCTTTTCTAAAAAAAATCAAAAACCCCGCAGCAACCTCTACCTAACCTAACTCTCCCTCCGCAGCCTCTCTCCTCTTCCTCTTCTCAACCTGTCCGAGTATCTTTCTCTCCCTCTGTTCTCTCTCTCTCTCGGGTTTTTCTTCTCCTCTTCTCAACCTGTCCTAGCATCGCTCTCTCCCCGGTGCTCTTCTTCTCTCTTCCTCTCTCCCACGCCTCTCTGTTTCTCTCGGTTTCTCTTTCTCTCCCTCTGTTCTCTCTCTCTCTCGGGTTTTCTCCTCCTCTTCTCCTTACCACCGTTGCCCGGCATCCCTCTCTCTCTCGTTCTCTCTTTCTCTTTCGCTCAGTCTCTCTTTCTCTCCCTCCAGCAGCCACGTACCAGCCTAAGCCTTCCTCCTCACCTGTCCACGCACCAGCAGAAGCCCCAGCGCATGCATGCACGTCCATGCTGAAGCCAGCTGCAGCTCCATGCCGGTGAAGCCCTTCTCCAGCAAGTGCACGTCCTGCAAGCGCCCAGCCAGCTAGCAAGATCCACACGTCTACGCGCCAAACAGAAGCACCTCTAGCCTTCCGCCACGCAGCAGCTCCGACAGGCCTCCAGCATCCCTTCCACCAGCCACCGGCCAGCAGCTTCACGAACATCCCTCCTACCCTGCATGAGCCAGCAAGTTCCAGCTTTCTCCCAGCAGCAACGTGCAGCAGCTTGAAGTCCTCCACCAGCAACCTGCCGCACCGGTCAGCTGCTCCTCCACAGGCCACCGCAGCCCAAGCAAGCTCCACGGGACAGGCCTCCAGCAGCTCCTCCAGCCATCCACCTTCTCCACGTGCATGTGAGCACCTCCCGCAGTTGCTCCTGCAGCACCACGCAACTACTTCCTTCAAGTCCAGCGCATAGCAGCAGCTCTCCCAGCCACAGCAACCACTTCCTTCAACACCTGCACACGCAGCAGCTCCTTCCTCCAGCTGTCCAAGCGTGAAGCCAGCCTCCCAGCAGCTGTCCCAGTTCTAGCACCAGCCGGCTGCCAAGTACCTGCAGCACTAGTTGAAGCCTGCATGAACCTGCCGGCAACCCACTCCAATTTTGTGTTGTTCTTGGTTATTTAATTAGGAGTAGTGTTGGTATTGTTTAATTAGTTAGTGGTTATTTAATTAGGGTTAATTCTTGATTAGTTGTTGTTTTAATTAATTGTTAGTTGTTTAATTAGGTTATTTGATTCATGATGATTAATGATTTATACCTTTAAACAATAGTTTGTCTTTGATGTTATAATTTTCTTTGTCGTGCTTATTTTCCATATATATTTGTGTTAATTTCTGAAAAAGAAAAAAAAAAAAGATTTGTTTAATTAGAGTAATCCTATTTTTAGGTAACATTAGTTAACTTAATTTTAGTTTAATTAAGTAATTAGTTTCCTTAAATTTTCACTTATTTTTAGATTAACTAAAGTCCAAAGTTTTCAAAATTAAAATTCTATCTCCCTGTGCATCGACTCGGACTCACCACTATTAATTTTCAAAATTGAATTTGAGTGAGCCGGATAAATTTAGATTGAACGTTCTCATGAGTGTTTAACGATGCACAATTTGAAACGATCATGCGAGCCCTGGCTCGGCCAGAGGCCAAGACCTGGGGTCCCCTGGGCTGAGCCAAGGTTGCCAGCCAGCCAAGCTGGCTCGGGCCAGTTGAACTGGCCCGGCCCGGTCCAACCGGGCTCGGGCGGACCGGTTCTCCCCCCCCCACCCGACAGCCTACAACTCCCTAACCCTAGCCGCAGGTGGCTGGGCGGCTGGGCAACGCCGCCGGCCCTGGCCGGCATTGCCCCCGGCGCCGGCGACGTGCCCGGCGCCGGCAGGGCCGCCGTCGGCCTCTGATAGGGTGAAGACTAAGCCCAAAAAATCCCTAAAAATCTGATTTTTGCAGGGTTTTAAATCCGATTTGGGGCTCGATTTTGTAGCTCTTCAAGGCTACCATGGTGCCGGCTATCATGCCCGGTGTGTAGTGGTGACTATCACCAAGAGATCCGGGCATCCGGGCCGCCATCCCAACACTTGGGAATCGTTAACGAAGCCGCCACCCCGGTTCATCATCTCATGAAGAACTCCGAAAACCCCAAATAAAATCCAAAAAATCACAGAAAAATAATCAAATTATTTGTGTTCATCTTATGAACACGATTCCATCATTTTAATCGGATTAAACGCATGGAATAACTCAAGAAAAATTAATTTCGGAAACCGAAACGGGACGAGAAACAGTGGAACCTGGCTCTGATACCATTGTTGGGTTTTCTCAATTTCTCCGGATCGCTCACGCAGCGGAAACTAAAAAAATACAGCGATCCGTTCCCGTTTCATGATCTAAAATACAAGATAATCGGATTATCTGTTCTCACCGTGTGCGGATTCGAATCCGCAGCCATTCCGTTCCGTCGGTGTGACACCGCAAGCCGCGCAAGTGTCCGACCTCTAACGAAGTCCACGCGATCCTCCCCGCGACGGATATCCTCACGTTCCTCATTCTTCGCAGCCCACGAAGCCTCCGCCGGTCGCCGCAATGATTGCCGCAACGCGGGACGATTTCCCGTCGAACGGGATTCGGAGAAGCGGCGGAGCAGATCTGGATCTGTCTGGGCGCCAGAGAAAGACAGAAACTGAGGAGGGGCGGCTAAGGTTAGCAGTAGCTTGGCCTGCTCAGCCCGTTCGCTATGTTTTATACTAACCGCGCGGTTTTTCATAAAAACCCCCGGTTTATATAAAACCCACTTATTTATCCATCGCCTTGAAAATCATTTGCGTGTGACCCTCTAGGCCCAATTACCAGTCCAGTTAATGGCCCAACAAGCCCAGTGACTCCTCACTGGCTTTATTAATTAATTAATAACTCTTTATTAATCAATTAATCAATCGAATTGATGTCGCACATCGAATTCGACCGGGCCTCCGATCACGTTGGGTGCCAAGCAACACCGCGTGAACCCGGAAGGTATTTGGGGTTAAGTAACCCACTCTTGGAACCTTTCCGCCGACAGTTACCGCGTGGATATAATCCTTCATTCGTACAATGCTCTCGAGTCAACTCAGGGTATGGCGAGCTGTCAAACCCTAACCGGTCGACTCACTTGAATTGGATGCCGCTGATGAATATCGGAAAACTCCTTTCCCGATATTATCGTCCGCCCTGGCCAGGGACTTTCACGCATCCTTCCTAGAGCATTCTCTCTCTAAGTACCGAGAGCGAATGATTCCTTATTGACACACAATTCCCTTCGACGGTATTCCGCTGTACCCAATCCTTAGCGTATTAGAATCCCGTGGCTAGAGATTCGTTAACCAAGGTCAAAGCACAGTAGTCCACCGCCAAGGTGTCCTTGGTGTCTCAGGTCCGAGGACCATCCACGCAACTGCGACAATAGAATCAAGCTGGTTGACAGTGAGGTACAATACCATCCAGCGATTCAGTCGGATCAGTTGAGTGAACTCATTCTCCAATGAGCACCTACAGATTCGCTTTAGTGTCTCCACACAAGTGACTTATGAGATCAGTCACCCTCATCATATGAGCAGGAGTAATATGTACTAGTCTAACCGGATAACCGATGTCCTTCTCGGATATCCTCCGACTAGGAACGATTAAGAATATGTGTGTTTAAGTGATCAGTCTCATTAGTATGATCTCATCATAATATGATCACCATAGTATATATTCACGGACTTCATTATGAAACAATAATTAACGCGATTTACATATAATGAATATTATGTCATTTTATTATTAATAAATGAACAAGATTTACATAGTCAGATTGACTTGTAGGCCACCTAAAACTAACACTACCAACAATTAGGATTTGGGATTTATCCTTCACAAGGTTCCCCTCTACAGTCTTCAGCATGTTCAATAATTCAACCAAAGTTGTCTAGATTTTGTTCATGTTGAAATTAACTATGAACTGAGTATATGATTGTGGAAGGGAAGACAACACAAGGTTGGTATGCATCTCCTTGGGAAGTGGGATCCTAAGAGCATCCAGCTTCTCCACCCATTCAATCATCTTCAGTACATGAGTCTTTACTGAGGATCCCTCTGCCATCTAAGCCTTGAACTGATTCTTAGATATTTCATATCTTTTAATTCTGCTTTGCTCACCAAATAGCTCTGTCAAATAGAGTATGATGGATCTAGCATCCATCTTTTCATGTTGCTTGTGCAACTCATTGCTCGTAGAGGCTAGCATGTAGCATTGGGCCATGGTAGAATCTTCTTTCCATTTTTCATATGTCAGCATGTCTTCCTATGCTGCATCTAATGCTGGTTTAGAAGGAGGATCATCATCCGGGATATATGTAATTTGCTCAGACCTGAGGACAATCTTCAGGTTCTTGAGCCAATCTGAGTAGTTAGGGCCTGTCAAACGATTGACATCCAGTATGCCACACAACGGGTTATGGTGCGACATTTTAGTCTACAGGAGATAATCCAATTTCAATTAGCAGATATTCAATTATTATTATAAAGCAAGTTATCGACTTTACTATCTAGTTCTACTCTAACTAATTTTCATCAGACTGTATAACTTTCAAATATACAGAACAGGAGACGTCGACAATCTCTTAATGGGGATCAGAATCTCCAAAGAATCACAGTATGACCTCGGATAAAGACATAGTATCATACTATTATTTTAGAGCAACCATCTTATGGTAATTGCAACTCCTTGCAATATCCGATCTTATTTCGACTCCCAGGTTTTTAATGGTCCCGGGTAAACACAGTAGACCATTATGTCTGGTCTAAGCTTTACCATCAATACATGATAGAATATAGCCTCCGGGTAAACATGTGGATAGCTATATTGTTCCTCTATTCTAATCCTTAGGCATCTAATGCCATAGTTAATAGTTCTTTCATCAAATGATGGTAAATCTTGGGTAAACACAAAAAAATACCACCGCAAAATTAAGTTCTATAAACTATATTCATAGAGAGCCACGTAGTACATTCTCAATGACTCGCGCTTCGGCTTAAACGTTGTAACGACGATTTTATTTATTTATTTTAATCTCATCCTAGGTAATAGTATTAATTATATCGAATATATTATTTATATAGTAAGAACCTAGTAGTTGATTCGTAATCAAAAGAAATACATGTAAGTGCTCAAATAGTGATGTGTAATTATAATAAAAATTTTGTTGATTAAGTGATAAATAAACCTATTAAAAATCATATGATCGCCATAAACTTTTGACTAAAAAGTTTCAAAAGACAAAGATTGATCGCTTACCTGTTTTGGACGTAGGAGATGTTGAAGTTCTTGATTCTCCTCCTTCAGCCGGCTGAAGAAAAAAACTTTGTTCTTGCTTTGAATATTGATTGGATTTTGAGGATCGTCCATATTTCCTTGTTGATTCCTTCTTTTGATCTTCTTTCTACCTTGAAAAAAGTAGAAAGAAAGAAAGAGGAAAAGAACAATAAGAATTCAAATAGTGGTAGTATCTATTCTAGTAATGATTTCAATCATGCAACTTAAACAAATGAACTCACTTGTTGGTGGTCTTTAAAACCCCTTAACACATGGATTGGAAAATAATGCTAATGTTGTAAGTGTAGCATAGAGTGATGTGATGAGTAAATTATGATGCTAACGTGATGAAAATATGAGAATATTAATTAAGAAGAACTGAGTTGGATAGCCCCTGGAAAGCCTTGGTTCTTGAATGGATGAAGAAAGGATAGAAAAGATGAAGCTTGCTTTAGAACTCCTGGACGTGGTAGCAGCGCCTCGATCTTTCAGCGTTTGGACGATGTCACTAACCTTTCAAAATTATCACTCAAAATTATCACTAACTTTTTAATGGCCAAAGGCTTAGGTATTTATAGGCTTAAGTTCGCACATCCGCGGTTACTTACAGTTTAACATGAAGGAGTTTAAAGTCAATCCAACCAAGAAATAGATAAATACAGCCTAATTCATCATTATATGTAATTAACTAAAGCGCGTCGCCCAAGGGAGACGTCTTTTAGCTTAATCAAGATACGGATAAACATCGGGAAAAAGAAACAGAATCAGTTTAGGAAACCTAAATGACGTCGTGCCTAGCAGACGTATTTTAGTTCATTAATAAATTAATTAAAAATTATAAAAATCAAAATAAGAATAAACCCTAACTAGTGTCTTCACAAGTTGACGTCTTTTAGAATTTTTCATATTTGATTAAAAATCTGAGTTAAAATGAATTTCTTTAATAAACTTAACTTATGTCTGTCTGACCCGATGTCATTTAGATAATTAATCCAAAAAAATAATAAAAATTAACCATTGATTAAATATCAGACCATTTTGAGGCATTATTATGACATGAAATTTACTCAAAATGATGTCAAAATTAGTGTGTCTACAGCTGCCTCACCTTGGCATCGTCTTTGCAAGGGAATGAAATGGAATGGAATGTACTGAAAAGGTGATGACAAGGTGTGATGAGACACGCTATCAACATCACATGATTGGAATTTTTCTCAAATCATCAATGAAGGTAACTCAAAGAGATCAATGGAATTAATCATGTCTGGATAAGGTAGACAACGAAATAAAATAAGGTCGATCAACCTCCACGATTAGGAAGTACCCTAGGTCACAAACCCTGCAGGTTTCATCATATGGAGCGCTTGCTAGCCAATGTGGACGTGCAGCAACCATGATGGATCTTAAAAGAAAACAAGAATATTTGGGATAAAGAGTCCAAGAAAGGATAGAATTCCAAGGATATCTTCAAGCGAACCTCAAAGATAATCAAGATACTCAATTCAGAATAGAATATTTCATATTATGTTAGAATTATTTGATCAATGGTCTGAAGTTTAATCAATAATTAATTCTTATTACAGTTATATCAAAGTCCTACATGATGCATGCTGAGCTAAAAGAAAAATATAAAATAAAATAAAATATAAATTAATCAAGGATAATATTGTTAAATTGAAATTAATGAGTCAAGATACCAATTCTTGCAATTCAGTGCTAAGCCGAAGCTTATTTATCCACGCACTGTTTCACAAAAGTGGAACCATCGTCCTCACTAATTAACAATCTAACGGCCTATCCGTGAGATCAAGAATTCTCTGGAATTATCACTGTTTTTGTTAGAGAGGAACTCAAATTCTAGTTTCATCAAAACCACAAGGTCCTTGATGTATCTAATAACTATTTATCATATAATAATTTGAATGCAAATCAATTACATAAAAGAGTACAGGGTAGAGATAACCGTCTTTTTAGTCACGGTTGGGACTCATGAACTCCTACAGTGGGATCTTCTTGAAATTTTCAACTTTGTAATCATTTCTTTGAATTTCCTGCACATGGCTTAAATGAACAAATTAAACATATGTTCAGGCTTAGCCCTTTGCCAGTTAAGTAACTAGTTACTTGGTCCTATCCTTGGTAGAAGGGTCAAGGGACATAGCCTTTACTAACAAAGTTCTTGGGAGGTGGCATTTCTCTGATAGCTTTTGCCTTGTTGGGATCGATCTCAATGCCCCGTTTACTGACAATGAATACAAGTAATTTCCTTAAGGATACCCCAAATACACATTTCTTGGGGTTCATCTTCAACTGATATTCTCTTGATCTTTCTAGAACTTTCGCTAAAACTTTGGCATGCTCAGCCTTAGTCTTAGATTTCACCAACAAATTATTCACATACACTTCCAAATCTATATGCATCATGTCATGAAATATTGCCATCATAGCTGTAAGGATTGAGGTTTCGGATCCGGTTATCGGGTCAGTTTTCGAGGTTGGATCCCTTAGTTTGGGCCCCGGTGGGGATGAGACTTAGTTTCCTTTTCGCGTCGAGCCTGCTCGACGCGGTTTAAACGGCGTCCATCAATGTGGACGTGTTTTAGGCTGTGCCACGTGGGCTGGCCTTGGAGCGCGAGAGTACGGCCCCGGTCTTATCGTCTGAATGGCGTCTTGTATGGACGACGCCATTTAGAGTACGACCCTGCTTTGTCAGAGTACGGCCCGGTCTTGTCATCTGAATGACGTCGAACTTGGACGACACGTTTTCCCTAGCTTCTGTTTGACCACGCGAACCCTCCCTCCTTTCCCACATTCTCTCCTTTCTCTTCTCTCTCCTCTCTCCCCTCTGATCTCCGGCGAACCCCTTCCTCCTCTCCTTGCTTTCCTCTCCCCATTCCTCCTCTCCCTCCACCCCAGTAACCTCCTAACTTCCTCCACTACTACCACCACATCCTCCACGACGCATTTCTCTCCGGACGACGGCCGATGTCCCGGTGGAGTAACGGCGTCCATGGCGGTACCGACGGCGGCGTGTGGCGAGGCAGGTTGGCGGCTTAGAGCTAGGAGGAGTTCGAGTAACCGGTAGGGTGACGATCCCCGTTGTATTTCGTTTAAAAACCATCTTTTTTCCGCTTTGGAGCATGTTTAGGGGTTTTCTTAGGGTGAAAATGCTAATTGCATGTAATGAGAATTTGGGTGTTTTAATGGGTATTTAGGTTCTTATCCTCCTTCTCCACTTTTTTAGTGTTTTTACACGATTTTGGGGAGAAAATCCCACCCCGTGGATTGGGAGATGGCGGTGGAAGACGCTGTCTGTAAGGGTTAAATGGCGTCGGGGGACAGCGACGCCTTTTATAAAGGCGACTTCTACCCACGACGCGATTTAGCCCAAATAACGGACTCTGTCTCTGGACTGATGAGCGTCCAGACATAGCGACGCCTTTTGAACGACAACTTCCATGCTCGACGCGTTTTAAGTCAGATCACCACCAGGTTTGTCTCTGTTTCTATCGTTATCAGGCGACTAGGGACAGTAACGCTTTTTAAACGGCGACCTAGTTGAACGACACCTTTTAGGCCTTTTTTCGAGACCAGTTTTCACATGAACCAGTTTAGGAAGCTTGAATGACGCCGGCCTTGGGCGACGCGATTCAAGCCAGAATTCCATTAATCCTTACAATGAACACGTGTTTACATTGTTAGATAGTTTAGTTAATTGCATATTTAGAAATGTACTCAATGACGATGGATTCTATGTGATCGGATCGCACCGTGTTGTGTTTTGTGCGATCGTGGGCCTAGAGTGACAGTTGTTAGCGCTTAGGCACCCTGTGTCAGTGTGGGAGTGACACGGCGCCGGTGTGGGAGTAGCAGGGTGACGCCTAGAGAGAGGGTCACCTGGCGTACCCCGAGGTATAGCTAGTACCGGTGTGGGAGTGGTACATTCGGAGTGTCACTCATGCTAGGAGAAGCAGAACCACCCGGAGCCTGTCAAGCCGGAGTAGCTAGCGCGCTATCCGAGGGGTTGTTGTTTGGTCTCAGCGGGTCGGTGTTTTCCGCGTTCGGTCGTGTGGTTGGCGTGTTTTGCCGAGACGCTGGTTGTGGGCTCCGTAGTAGAATGGTTTCAGAATTGTGCATGTTATATTTCGAATGCATGTGTTTTATATCGAAATCTAGGAATTGTATTTACTGCTTTAATTGGTTAAATTATCTATGTTTGTGTTGTTGCACTTGTGGGTGCGTGAGTGGACGGTGGGGATCGAAGGATCCCTACTGAGTCTTTTCAATGAGACTCACCCTTGCGATTTTCAGATGAGGGTTCCAGGCAGGCGTAACGAGGAGAGTGTTGCTTTGGGTCACATGCCAGCAACTGCTGTTCCGGGGTATGCCCCGATGTAGTTGTTATTTTATTTTATAGCCTGTATACTTAATTATTTCCTTTCAGTTGGAGTATGTAATTGTTTGCTGAGTCGAGTAGCATTGTAATAATTTTTAATTCTTGCACTTCCTTTTTAATTCAATGCAATGTGAATGTTTAACTTAGTTTATT
This sequence comes from Zantedeschia hybrid cultivar, assembly GCA_030544215.1. Taxonomy (NCBI): domain Eukaryota; kingdom Viridiplantae; phylum Streptophyta; class Magnoliopsida; order Alismatales; family Araceae; genus Zantedeschia; species Zantedeschia hybrid cultivar. The sequence continues at coordinate 38,078,927 of JARZZO010000011.1, read as the reverse complement.
ATTTATTTCCCAGACTTATCAAGATCCTGATTTGGCTCCAAATTAATGATTTGGTACCAATTTAGTAATCGGATCCTCGATTATAGGGTGGCGGGTCGTTACAATAGCCTTCTGATAAGTGGCTCCAGCGTTCTTCAGTCTAAAAGACATGACGACATAACAATAAGTTCCCCAAGGTGTAGTGAATGACGTTTTCTCCTAATCCTCTTCTGCCAATTTGATCTGATTATATCCTGAGAATCTATCTATAAATGATAGAGTTTCATAGCCAGTTGTGTTGTCAATGAGTACATCAATATGAGGCAGTGAAAAGTCATCCCTAGGACATGCCCGGTTCAAATCTCAAAAATCAATGCAGATTCTGACCTTCCCATCCTTCTTCATAACCGGGACTATGTTGGCCACCCATTGTGGATAGAGGACAACTCTAATAAACTTGGCTTTATACAGCTTATCGACCTCTTCCTTCATCTTTAAATCCATTTGTGGGTGGAATCACCTTAACTTCTGTTTAACTGGGCTAGCTCCATCCTTTAATGTCAATCTGTGTTCCACTAGTGATGAGTCTAACTCCGACATATCCTCATAACTCCAGGCAAAAGTATCCTTATAATTCTTAAGAACTTGGACTACTGTCTTCTCATCCATTTCAGAAAGATTTTTGCTGACGAGGACAACCTTAGGTTCGTCTTCAGTCCCCAGATTGATCTCTTTGGTGGGCTCTTCTACGGTAGCTGAGGGTTCATCAAATCTTTTTACTCCACTGGCATACGCCTCAGCCGCGTCCTCGTCATCTTCCTCATCTTCAACAATGGGGTCTTTCTCGTGTATCAATTCATACACCCCATATCCATCATTGACTGACTCATCATCTACACAATCTTCTAGCATCTGAATAGGATTCTCTAACAGCTGAGGGATCATAGAGCAAGAAAGGCATTTAGATGCTAAATCCTAGAGGTATCTATCTGGAATATGTCTACCCTTAGATTTCCTAGACTTCCTAACCTGACTAACCTGCCTAGAACTAGACTCCCTAACTTCATTAGACCCCCTAACTTCACTAGACTCCCTATCCTGACCTAATGAAGACGAAGAAGGATGAAAATCATGGGATACATAAGGAAATATAGGAGAATCCTCCTGAGGGGAGGGACAAAGCAAGTCTAGAAGAGAATCTTGACCGAATGACCCACGCGATGGGGTACAGTCGGACAAGTAGGAAGTTTCCTCAACGAGGATCTGGGAGAAGGAAGTTGCCAAATTGGCATTTTTTTTTTGGAGAAAAGATGACTTAAACATGAAACAAGAATGGATATGAATAGGAGGGGAATGGGATGGAGGAAGTGGCACCAAGGCCAAAGGACTGGGGGGATCATACAGTAGCATGTCCCAGATTAAATCATAAATCCTCTCTAGATTGAGAGGAGGTTGAGGGATAATGTCCCGTGGGGATAGAGTGATCATGATGGGCGGAGCCCGTGGAATATCTTCAGTGATGACCCGCGACCAAGTCGGGGTCAGAAGCAGAGTGTGGAATAGAGTATGAAGTGTGAAAATGCGAGAGGGATAGGTTCCCTTCCAGAGAAAATCAGTTGTGCGACCAGCTTCATAGGGGTCATCTGGCTCCCCTTCATCTGTTTCCCCGGACAACAGAATTCTCTTGTCAAAAATGGCGCCAGGCCCTTCAATCAGCTCGTCTATCAACAGCAGCCATTTCGGCTATGAGGGATCAAGAAATAATATGTTTAATGCAATGTATAGATCCCTCAGGTCGAACCATCGATACCATTCACACTCTTGATCTTAGAATTTCCTCCTTTTCATCAGTCGCAGAGCCTCTAAGGACTGGTACGTCAGCAATTCTGAGCAGTGCCTGGCTAGGTCCCTTCCATATATATCATGGAGATCGAACTGGGAAGTGATTAGCACCATATTATCATTATCATGACTTATTATGGGCCCTTTGACAAAATATGTATGCAGGGTCCATGTCAGGGGATCCCGACCTTCTTTACATGGTGTAGTCATTGTTTCCCAGGCCTTCTGGCCATCTTCATCTTCTGCTTGCTGTACAATGTCATGCCTGACTCTTCTTGGCCTATAACCCAAGCCATTACCAGGTGTCCTTCATGATGGATATAGGTGTCCTCTAAGCCAATCATAAGGCACCTATTTCAATCTGGTTCACTAATAAATAGCATTAAATTCATTATGTAGATTGGTATATTTATAATTGCGCATAATGAAGTCCATGAATATGTGCTATCAGATTATGATGAGATCATAATAATGAGACTGATGACTTATAAACACATATTCTCAATTGTTCCTAGTCGTAGGATATTTGAGAAGGACATCAAACATCCGGTTAGACTAGTACAGGTTATTCCAGCTCATATGATGAGGGTGACTGATCTCGTTAGTTACTAGTGTGGAGACACAATGGTAAACCTGTAGGTGCTCATTGGAGAATGAGTTCACTGAACTGATCCGACATGAATCGCCGAATGGTAATTTACCTGACTGTCAATCGGCTTGATTTATCGTCACAGTAGCGTAGTTGATCCTTGGACTTGAGACACCAAAGACACCTTGTCGGTGGGCTTCTGGACTTTGACCTTGACCTACGAATCCCTATCCACGGGATCTCAAATAGTCAAGGATCGGGTCCAGCGGAAGACCTTCGAAGGTGATTGTGTGTTCAATAAAGGATCGTTCGCTCTCAGGTAACTGGAGAGAGAATGCTCTAGAGTAGATCCGCAAGAGTCTCTGGCCAGAGCAGAAACAATATCATAAAAGTGGTTTTCGGATATTGTACAGTGGAGTTTGATTCAAGTGAGTTGACCATCTAGGGTTTGACAGTTGACCATACCCTAGGTTAACTCGAGAGCATTGTGCGAACGAAGGATTATAGCCACATGGTAACTGTGGACGGACAGGTTCCATGAGCGGGTTGCTGAACCCCATTACCTTCCGGGATCATGCGGTGTTACTTGGCACCCAACTTGATCAGAAGTCCGACCGAATTTACATGCGATGTCAATTCGGTTAAGTAATTAGTTAATATATAGATATTAATTAATTATAATAAGTCAATAACTAGTTATTGGACTTAACGGGCTGAAAACCGGACTGGTAAATGGGCCTAGAGGGTCACACGCAATAAGATTCTCAGTCGGTGGTACATAAGTGGGATTTATATTAACTCGGGGACTTTTGTGAAAAGTCGCGCCGACTTAATATATATACACGCTATTGAGAAACCCTGGGCCAAGCTCCAGGATTTCCCTTGCTGGCCGTCACCCCCCTTTCTCTCTCCCCCTCTGGGCGTCCCGTTTGGCGCGCCAGAACAGCTTTCGTCTCCGCCGCGCGTGATTCCCGAAAGTCGGGAATTCCCGTCGGCGGGATTTCCGCAATCGTTGCTGCGACGGATCTTCAGCGAGCAAGCTGAAACGGACGAGGGATCGATGATGAACCACCGCGGAGGATCGCGTGGATACCGCTGGAGGCCGGACGCTTGTGCGGCTTGCGGCATCGCCTCGACGGAACCGAAACGGAAGCGGATTTGAATCCGCGCACGGTAATCAGATTCAAACTCGGTTTTTCGGTTTGAGTTTTTCGTTCCGAATCGGATCAGCGGGTATCGGGCGGGATTAATTTTTGTTCTTCGTTTCCGCTGCGTTCTTCACGTCCCGCCCAGATCCCAACACTTCGGCTGTCTTTAATGAGCGTAGTTCTGCCCTACAATTGCATGTCCAGCACCTTTCTAGGCTGATAACCTCCCTTCATCATAATTTTCCAACCCAGGGTACTCATGCACTTCCCCCACTTCATGGCATCAATCGGATAAGGACTAAGTGTGGTAGCTTTCAAGAGATCAGCCACGGGACGGTAAACCTGTAATACCGACAACAGAGGTAGTTGGCCAGGTAAAGAAGTCAGCCTAATATTCAAGGAATGAGAAGCTGCAAGGATCGGCATGCTCGTAACTTTAATAATACGTTCCTTGTATGGAAATTTGAGGCACTGATGATTTGTAGAAGGAATTGCCTCAAGGGACTTAATGTAAGGGCAGCTAAGGATACCCTTCAAAGATGGATCGATTTCCAAGATGTGGAACTCAACTTCATTGTGACAAACAGGGCCTAATTCTACCTTCAGATAAATCATTCCCAGAGGGGAACGGGTAGAATTGTCGTATGTTGTAACAGAAATTGGGGAAGGCAGCCACTTCACCTTGGGTATACTACACAATTCAAGGGTCTTCGATGATAAAATGTTGATTGAAGCCCCTGTGTCAACCAGGCATGCGTCTACGGCCTTCTTACAAATGCTGACCGTAATGCTCAAAGCATTGCTTCTGGCTGCTGGTGGTGCTAGTTCCGAAGTATGGAATGTAATAGAGGGTTGATCCCCTTGAGGAACTAACAGTGTGGTGATCTTTTCCACCGGTACGTCTTTGTTGACCAAAACTTTCTGCAGATACTCCATCAGAGCCTCCTGATGGGTCTTGGATCTCTTGATCAACTCGAGCATGGAGATTCATGCCGGTGTTATGTCTAACTGTTTCAATAGGTCGTATTGAGTGCCTGGTACACTCTCATCATTATTAGCTTCCTCTGGCGATTGTGATGGGCCGTCTCTGACAGTAGATTGAGGAAAGACCTTGTTGAATATCCTCCCGCTCTGGAGCATGTGTTTTTCAATGGTGAAAGGTGTAGGTGACATTTTGAGCACCGCAATGTTGGTGGGTGGTTTAGATGGTGTGAGGGATTGGTAAACAAGTGAGGGCGTAGGGTTGTTTGGTGGAGGCGTGGTGCGGATGAGGGGTTTAGATGGTTGGATGGTGGAGGGGTAAGCAGTTGGTGTGGGTGAAGTGGGGAATGGCATACGGAGTAGCGGTCTAGATGGTTGTATGTCACTGGGGTAAGTGGTTGTGGTAGATGAGGTGGGGAATGGCATGCGGAGTAATGGTTTGGATGGTAGTAGGGGCGCATAATTGGCTTGCGGATGGTTATTTAATGGTGGCATGGTAGTGGATGGTGTAATGGGTGTGGGTAGAAGGTATGCGGGTGTTGGTACAGGTGTAATGGTAACGGATTGTGGTTTGGGTATGCGAAGAATGCGGCGTGGTGGTTGGTCGGCGGTGCTCGGTTGATGGCCTATTGAGTAAATAGAGGAAGAATCCTCTACCTTCCACTGCTACCCTCAATTAGCCTCAGACTGGCTATTCGTCAAGATTGGGGTAATTTGATTTAGATGATGGTGCTCCGAAAGTGGATTTTGCACTATACCCATGTTTGGAGGTGCTGGCGCTCTCTGTTGTTGCTGCTGCTATTGCTGTTGTGGTTGTTGTTGTTGTTGTTGAAGTCTTCTTGCCTTCAAGGTAGATATGTACTTCCTCATCTCCTCCCAGTCAATGCCTCCTTGATCATTAAGATTATGGATGTAATCTCGGAATTGGAAACAAGTGTCTATTGTATGTCCAGGTTGCCTATGAAAGGCGCAATACCTGGAAGCGTCGGCATTCTGGGGCCAGACTGTCTTTTCCCTGGACAAAACTAAGGCATTAGCTGCCATCAAGGCGTTGAAAATGTCCAGTAAAGATTCTGGAAGTGCTGGATAGGTTGTCCTTTTAGGGCCTGGAGGCTTCCTCTGTTGGTTGTAATCATTCGGGGGAGGTACATTATGGTATGCCGGCGGTGCACGCGGCTAGTACTATTGTTGGTTCTACTGTTGGTACTGGGGCTGCTGATACTGTTGTTGGTTCGGGGGCTGCTGCTGTGGCTGGTACTGTGGCTACTGGGGTCTGTAACCTGCTGGTTCGGAGGTCTATAACATTGCTAGTTTGAAGGTCTATAACCTTGCTAGCTTGGTGGTTGCTGGTTTCTTGTGAACTGGGGCTGATTGTTGTTCATGGTGTTGATCTGCTCATGAGAGAGTGTGCCTTCGGTTGTTGGACCTGTGCTAGGAGGATTTGGCACGACAGGCTTCCGAGGTGGAGGTCTGCTGGGTCGGTAAGGATCAAAGACATTGGAAAAAGTGGCATCTTTGAAGGCATTTTGACAGTAACGAGCCCTCTCGTAAAGTTCTGCCATGCTGGTTAGGTTATTCAAAGCTAGGACCAGTTTGTATTGAGGGGTGGCATTGGAAATCAGCATCTTGACTTGTTCATATTCAAACATATAATCCTTAATCTTCTCTGCCATGCTCCTCCATCTATCAGCAAATGTGATGAAGTCCTCATCGGGCTTCATCTTCTCGGCAACCAAATCAATGATGGACAGAGACGGTGCGACTCTGTCCTGGTATCGTTGAATAAATTTTCGGGATACGATACCGTAATCTTCCACCTCAGACGGTTTCAATGAGAAGAACCACTCGAGGGCTAGCCTTTCTAATAATTTCCTAAATAGGAATGCCAACGACCGCTTGTCGTTCTGCCAGAATGATGATGCGTACATGAACTCCTTCAAATGGGTGAAGGGGTTACCAGTACCGTTGTATTTTCTGTAGACTGGCATTTCCGAGGGTGGAAAATGAAACACAAGCAGGCTAGGAAGACTGATCTCAGGTGCAGCCTTAACTCACATCATCTTCTGAAAATTGTTGAACTGTTCATCCATAATGTCCATCTTCGCGAGCAGAACTTGAGTCGTTGGATCAGCCTGGGGAGGAGGTGGTGGTGGTACATGATAGGCCTGCTGCCTAGAGTATCTGGGGCAAGGGGGACAATAGGGTTGATGTCCAGCAGCGCTTCCGTCATACCCAAGGGTATTTTGATAAGTTGGCATGGGCGGCCTAGCCGGTTGCCTTGAGGAGGATAGTTGTGGCCCAACTGACCGAGAAGTCGAAACTTGAAGGCCTTCCATGGCCTGGTGAATGAAGGAAGTATGGTGGGGAGGAGGTTGAGGAATGGCAGGGGGAACTACAGGATTCGGTTTAGTAGACTGCACGGGCGTCTTCCCCTTCAAGATGGATTGGATTGCCTCGAGCTGTTGAGGATCCAAATGGGAGGCCAGAACTCCCAGAGCGTTGACTAGATCAGAAGGATTGGAAGATGAGGGCTCATTCGGGTTCATGGCCCCCTCAAAGACAGGATTAGAAACCGCATGCACATGCGGAGGAAGATCAGTGCCAGAATTATGTTGATCATGAGCAAAAGGAAGAGGGATTTGGTGGTTTCCCTCATGTTGAAATGGATAAGAATGGGGATCATGGGGGGCATTAGCATCTTCCCCGTTTTCATAGTGATAATTAGATTCAAGAGGGGCATTAGCATCTCCCTCGTAGTTGACTAGATCATCTGAAGCCATGCTCAAATCCCTACCTGATCGAAGCAACATGGTATTAGATTCTTTTTTAACAAAGATTTTCAGACAAGTTGTGCAGAGATTAGACAAACAAGTGGATGCTTAACGTTGTTTTGGGATTCCTTGTTGGATTATTTGGATTCAGTTAATCACAAATTCACTCAACGGGTAGGATCCTAGTTTCAGTTCAATTTCCACCATTATACTCTAAGGCTTTTTCTCACAACGACATGAAAATCTAACCAGGACTTCAATTGGTACAACCAGCCCAATGAACAAGGAGGAAAACCTTGATTTTGAGGACTTACGGAAGTTTTTAACGCCAACCATTCTAGTCTGATCGAAGGACTAACCCAATCAAAGAGAAGTGAAGACGTCAAGAAAGGTGTTCCTATGAGAAAAGGGGGGTGTTAGTCCAGTGCGAATGACCTGTGGCCGGAATGGCCTCGAATGCTTAATATGTAATGGGTAATAGCAAGCAAATAAGAAATATGAGAATTGAAGAACAAAACAGAAACTGCCTGAATCGCGTCGCTGTTCATCGACGCTATTCAAACCAAAACCTTATTCTGTCGCAACTACTTAGGCAGCAGACAGTAGGGAATTTTGCCTAAAAGGTATCTGGGTAGAGCGACGCGGTATGAAACGCGTCGCTAGTCCTAGACACTTTTCAAGTCGCAGAATCAAAATTTTAGAAGGAATTTCTAGGTCAATTCCCCCTCAAACTAACAGGATAAAGCAGTAAATAATCGGCTCATGTGAATCTTTTTTAACAGGATGATTTATTATGTAAACAACTAAAACATTCAATCAATCACACATGCTTCTTATCACAATCACAACTCTTTAATCAATCAAATGGAGAGGGCAAGATCTTGCCACAAGGGTGTGCACATGGTGCACGTGGGAATAACAATTAAACTAAAAACTCACCGATCGGTGAGGGCGTGTCCCACCATGATTGTCAAAAAGCTGTGAGTGCTTAAATAGTGATGTGTGATTATCATGAAAATTTTGTTGATTAAGTGACAAATAAACCTATTAAAAACTATGTGATCGCCAGAAACTTTTGACTATAAAGTTTCAAAAGACAACGATTGATCGCTTACCTGTTTTGGATGTAGGAGATGTTGAAGTTCTTGATTCTCCTCCTTCAGCCGGCTGAAGAAAAAAAGCCCTTCTGACTTTGTTCTTGCTTTAAATATTGATTGGGCTTTGAGGATCGTCCAGATTTCCTTGTTGATTCCTTCTTTTTTATCTTCTTTGTACCTTACAAAAAGTAGAAAGAAAGAGAGAGGAAAAGAACAATAAGAATTCAAATAGTGGTAGTATCTATTCTAGTAATGATTTAAATCATGCAACTTAAACAATGAACTCACTTGTTGGTGGTCTTTGAAATCCCTGAACACATGGATTGGAAAATAATGCTAGTGTTGTGTGTGTAGCATAGAGTGATGTGATGAGTAAAATTATGATGCTAACGTGATGAAAATATGAGAATATTAATTAAGAAGAACTGAGTTGGATGGCCCCTGGAAAGCCTTGGTTCTTGAATGGATGAAGAAAGGATAGAAAAGATGAAGCTTGCTTCAAAACTCCTGGAAGTGGTAGCAGCACCTCGATCCTTCAGCATTTGGACGATGTCACTAACCTTCAAAATTATCACTCTAATCAATCTAATTATCACTCAAAATTATCACTAACTTTTTAATGGCCAAAGGCTTGGGTATTTATAGGCTTAAGTTTGCGCATCTGCAGTTACTTACAGATTAACATGAAGGAGTTTAAAGCCAATCCAACCAAAAAATAGATAAACACAGCCTAATTCATCATTATATGTAATTAACTAAAACGTGTCCCCCAAGGAAGACATCTTTTAGCTTGATCAAGATAAGGATAAACATCGGGAAGAAGAAACAGAATCAGTTTAGGAAACCTAAATGGCGTCGTGCCTAGCAAACGTCTTTTAGTTAATTAATAAATTAATTAAAAATCAGATTAAAAAAAAATCAGAATAAACCCTAACTGGCGTCTTCACAGGTCGACGTCTTTTAGAATTTTTCATATTTGATTAAAAATCTAAGTTAAAATGAATTTCTTTAATAAACTTAAATTATGTATGTCTGACCCAATGTCATTTGGACAATTAATCCAAAAAAATAATAAAAATTAATCATTAATTAAATATCAGACCATTTTGAGGCAATATTATATGACATGAAATTTACTCAAAATGATGTCAAAATTAACGTGTCTATAATATACGCATCGCATACATGTCACGGTGTGGTCATGGACAACACTGTGGTTTGACTTGAGCCAGACAGTCAAACACACACACACACATACACAATATAACAATTAGATTATGAGCCTGCAAACTCATAGGCTGAATGAACTCCTTCATTTTCTTCTTGGTTGCAGTTATGGATCATCCTCGCACCCCGGTCAGTCTCCTCGATCAAATTACATCATAAATTCATAATTTACATGATAATTTAAAAGAAGCCTTATGGCGAGTATATCAAAGAGGGAGGTAAAGATACAATGGAATATGAGAGAGGGAGAGGTACGCAGACCTCTATTTATTAACAATTAATAATCCAAACACACCATTGATCCATATCCACATATCATCACATGAATACAATATTGCGTGCTTATCCATGACCACCATGGAATTTTTTAAATTAAATAAATCACTCATAAATTAGCACATCACACGGCCAAATAAATATAATTTTCAAAAATATATAAATTGGTTTCAAAAACCAATTACCAAACAAATTTTGGATTTGAATTTTCGAAAAGTTTTATTTTTTTATTTAAGCATGCTAATTTAAATCAAATTTAAAATAACATTCACAACACATCAAATGTGCTAAAAATACCAAATTAGCAAATTTATAATATTCCATGCAAATTAAATATTCAAAAATTAAAGAGACTAATTTAACATTTAAACTAATCATCTTTAACATCATAAAATGTAAGGATTGAGGTTTTTGGTACAGTTATTAGGTCAGTTTCAGAGCCGAACCCCTTGGTTTGGACTTTTGTAGGGGCTGGGGCATAGGCAAGCTCGACGCCATTTAAACGACGTCCGTAGAGGAGAACGGGTTTTAGAGTATGTCACGTCGGTGCCACGTGGGCCAGTTTCGGGTCGCGAGAGTACGGCCCCGATCTTGTCACCTGAAAGGCATCTGCCCAGGACAACGCGATTTAATCTGTTTCAATTTACACCCTGAACCTTCCCTCCTTTCTCTCATTCTCACCTTCTCACTCTCTCTCTTCCCTCTCTCCGATCCTCTCCATTTCCCCCTTCCCTTTCTCCTTCCCCTTCTTCCTCTTCTACCACTCCAACACCTCTCTACCTCTCACCACTACCACCACCTCCTCCGCGGCACTTCATTCTCTAGGCGGCAGCCGACATCCCTGCGGAGTGACGGCATCTACGGCGGTACCGGCGGTGGTTTGCTGTGCGGCAGTTCGGCGGCACGGAACTAGGAGGAGTTCAAGTGACCGGTAGGGGGACGATCCTTATATGTGATTTGGTTGTTTTAATCCATGTTTTCCTACTTGAAGCATGCGACGTGTGAGGAGAATTGGGTAGAATGAACATGTTTAAGGGGCTTTTAAATGAAAATGGTCATTTTTATGAAATGGGGATTTGTGTGGTCCAAGTACTAAATTGGATTCTCCCCGCCATTTTCTACTTTGGGTATTTTTGGGATAATTTTAGGGGAGAGGTTTAAAGGAACCAGGAATTGGGCTCTAAATGGCGTCTTGATAGGACGACACCATTTAGGCCAAATTCATCCCAGAAGCAGTTTCTATGAGAAAAGAGTTCTGTTTTGAATGACGTCCAGGGACAGCAATGCCTTTCAAAGGGTGGCTTCCTGGGACGACGTGTTTTAGGCCATATTCTGAGGCCGGTTTTCCTATGGACCATTTTAGTGGTCTTGAATAAAGTCGGTCATGGGCGACGCGATTCAAGACAGAACCTCATTAAATGTATGCTTGAAATCGTACATCGAGGCCGAGGATTTATATATAATCAGAATCAGATTGTGTGTGCATGTGTTTATGCGATTGTGGTTTGCGTTTGACACCTTGTGTCGGTGTGGGAGGAACGCGGTGTCTATATGGCATTGTTTCCGTACCGATGTGGAAGGGGTACATCTTAGTGTTTCACTTATGGCTGGGGGAAGTAGAACCACCTTGAGCCGGTCAGGCCGGAGTAGCCAGCACGCTATCCGAGGGGTTGTTGTTTGGTCCCAGCAGGTAGGTGTTTTTCTAGTTTGTTGTTGCAGTTTCCGGCATGTTTCTTACTGTGGAACTGGGTGTGGTGCTGCTGGAGTTTACCCTTTCACCACTGGGCCTGATGTAACATGAGATATCGAGGTTACGAGTGGTACCCTTCGCCTTTTGGCCTGATGTGACCCGGGATGTTAGGGTTACGGGTAGTCCCTATAGCTTCGGCTTGAAGGGGTTTCGTCGGTCCCCAGGGCCCTCGTGAAGCGCCTAGGCCTGGCGTTGAGGGAAGTCCGGTCGATAGGACAGTGGTCTAGACTGCTCGTGTGCACACGTAATTGGGCGGTGGTGGTTCACTAGTCCCAGTTAGTCCTAGTTTGACTCACTGCCTCACCCTATGGTGTCCGGAACATTGTAGGGGTGGACATGCGTGGGTGTTGGTGGTGTTGTAAGGTGCCGTTTCTACGCGGTCGATAGTGTGGTTTGAGTGTTTAGCCGGATCTTTGGTTACGAACTATGGTGTTGAGTTGGGTTACTTAAAATGCTTAGAACTTTGCCTATTGCATTACGGATGCATATATCTCATATCGGAATTTAGGAACTATGTTTACTGCTTTAACCAAATTGCCTTCATTTTCATATTGCTGCACTTGTGTGTGTGGGGGGGGGGAGGCGGGGATCGGATGATCCCTACTGAGCCCAATTCTAGTGTGGCTCACTCCCTGCAATTTCAGGTGTGGGCTTCTTGGCGAGTGACGGCGTGTGGTGTTCTCCTTGGTGTGCGGGCCAGCAGCTATCTCAGTTCCGGGATATGCCCCGATGTTGTTATACTTTGTTTCTGCCTGTACATATTTAATTCTTTGGACCATGTAATTATTGTTGGACTGTATACGGATATTATTAATTTACTTCCTGCGCACTTGTACTTTCCTTGAAGTCCGTGTGATTGTTATATTTAGCCTTGTTTAACGCTTACTTCTCCAGGCGTGTCGTATGAGATCCGGGTGTGAACCTGTAAGGACTGAGGTTTCGGGTTCAATATTCGGGTCGGGTTCGGGCCGGATCCCCTGGTTTGGACCCTAAGGAGTCTTGAGAGTTTTGACTGAATGACGTCTGCACTGCACGACGCCTTTCAAACGGCGTCTGGCTGGGTGGACGCCATTTAAGTCTGTTGCTGTTGTGCCACGTAGGGCGCCACGTGGGCGGGTTTCAGGCCGCGAGAGTACAGCCCCTGTCTTGTCGTCTGAACAGCGTCCAGGAAGGACGACGCGATTCAGACTGCGACCCTGCGGTGTCAGTGTACGGTGCCTGACATGTCAGCTGAACGGCGTCCGTGGTGGTCGACGCGTTTCAGAGCGCTGTCAGTACGGCCCGTCCTGTCATCTAATAGGCGTCCTTCTCGCTCGACGCGTTTTAGCCAGTTTTTTATTGACCCCGCGAGCCTCCCCTTCTTTCCCTCATTTTCGCCTCCACTCTCTCTCTCTTCGCTCTCTCCGCCTCTCCGACCCTCTTTTCCCCTTTCCCTTCCTCTTCTTCCTCTTCCACCACTCCAACACCTCCCTACCTCTCACCTCTACCACCACCACTTCCTTCGCGGCGTTCCATTCTTCGGACGGCGGCCGACGTCCCGGCGGAGTGGCGACGTCCTCGAGGGTACCGGCGGCGGCCTGCGGTGCGGCGGTTCGGCGGCACGGAGCCAGGAGGAGTTCAAGAACCGGTAGGGGGACGAACCTTGCATGAATCGTGATTATCTTGTTTATGGTTTCCTTGGCGTGGCATGATATGTTTTGGGTTAGACTGAGCATGTTTAGGGGGTTTTCTTGTGGGATTGGCCGTGTTAGGGATTGTGGAATTGTAGCATGCTTGTGGTAGTTGATTTCCCTTTCCTCCCCCTTCTGTTTTGGGCATTTTCGGGGTGTTTGGGGTTAAAGGAGGAACCCTCGGATCGAACCAGAAAACCAGGTTTCTGGTGCTAAACGGCGTCGTGCCTAGTCGACGCCTTTTAGAAGGACGTCAGGGCCGTATGACGCCTTTTTAAGGCAGAAACCTCCCTGTTCGAGGTTTCGTTGTACGGGGTTCTGGCGCTAAAAGACGTCATGTATGGACGACGCCTTTTAGAAGGACGTCGGACCATCATGACACCTTTTAGGCAGGAAATCACCCCGACTGAGGCTTCTGCAAATCTGAAATTCTGTGATGAATGGCGTCTGTGGAGTCTGACGTGTTTTAAAGGGCGGCTTCCCATGTCGACGTGGTTTAAGGAATAATCTGGTTTTAATGAACCTATTTTAGGGGCTTGAATGGCGTCGACCTCGGTCGACGCGATTCAAGACAGAACTGCTTAACTCCTATTATTTAACACATGTTTTACGATTGGATGGTTCGAATGCATGTTTTAAGTTGTACACTGAGACTGAGGACTTCTGCGTGAATGGAATTACATCATGTATGTATGTGTGTTTATGCGGATATGGAATTGGAACTACTGTGGTTTACGTCTGTCACCATGGGCCAATGGGGGTGAGCCATGGTGTCTGTGAGGCATTGTGCCATACCGGTGGAGGAGGGGTACATGTTGTGTTTTACCTTTGGCTGAGGGAAGCAGAACCACCTTGAGCCCGTCGGGCCGGAGTAGTCGGTGCGCTATTCGAGGGGTTGTTGTTTGGTCTCAGCGGGTCGGAGTTTGGAGTAGTCGGTGCGCTATTCGAGGGGTTGTTGTTTGGTCTCAGCGGGTCGGAGTTTTCCCTGTTTGTCGTGGCAGCTTCCGGCACGTTTCTTACTGTGGAGCTGGTTGTAGTACTGTTGGAGTTGTTTTACCCCTGTAGCCACTGGGCCTGATGTGACCTCTGATTAAGGTTACGAGTGATACCCTTCGCCCTTTGGCCTGACGCAGCCCGGGAGGTTAGGGTTGTGGGTAGTTCCTGTAGCTTCGGCTTGACGGGGGTTCGCCGGTCCCCAGGGCCCTCCTGAAGCGCCGAGGCCTGGCGTGGAGGAAATCCGGTCGGTAGGATAGTAGTCTAGACTGCTTGTGTGCACACGTAGCTGGGCAGTGGTGGTTCACTGGTCCCAACTAGTCCTAGTTTGACTCACTGCCTCACCCTACAGTGCCCCGAAACACTGTAGGGGCGGACAGGCGTGAGCAGCGGTGGTAGTGTTGTGAGGCGACGTTTGACTTCAGTCGACAGTGTGGTTCGGTCGCTTTGTGGACTTTGACTGTGAGACGTGACTTTGTGTTGGGTTCTTCGGGTTACTTAGAATTGTTCCTGTTTCACTGCTTGTGCATACGTTTCATATCAGGTTTGAGTGCTATGTTTACTGCTTTATTTAATTGCCATATATCTGTATTATTGCACTTGTGGGTGTGTGAGTGGGAGGCAGGGGATCGGATGATCCCTACTAAGCCCAATTCTGGTGTGGCTCACTCCCTGCGGTTTCAGGTGTGGACCTCGTGGCGTGTGGCGGCGTGTGGTGTCTTCTTGGTGTGCGGACCAGCAACTATCTCAGTCTCCGGGGTATACCCCGATGTTGTTGTACTTTGCTTCTGCCTGTACTTATTTAATTTGTTGGACCATGTAATTATTGTTGGACTGTATACGGACATTGTTAATCTCTTTCCTGCGCACTTGTACTTTCCTTGTAGTCCGTGAGATTGTTATAATTAGCCTTGTTTAACGCTTACTCCTCCAGATGTGTTGTGTGAGATCCGGGTGTGAATCCGCAGTTAATGGGCCGACATCCATTTAGTGATAGAGTCTCCGGTCATAGGATGGCGGGTCGTTACAGAACCCGTAGATAATGATCCGATACCCATTTAGTAATCGGGTTTCCAATTATAGGGTGGCGGGTCGTTACATAAAATCTAACAATTAGATTAACAAATTAAATTAACAACAGCTTGTTAATTTATTCCCCACATAAAATAATCCCATATTTCATAAATTAATTTACTGGTCTTTAACAACTTTAAAAAAATATTTAATTAATTACAAAATCCCATTTTAAATTTAAACTAAATTCTGTAACTTTAAAATCCAGTAAACAAGAAAAATAGGGAATAAAAGAGGGGTAAATTGGCCAGGTCAAAAGGGTCAACGGGCCTAGCGGGCCTAGGTCGAGCCCAACCGGCACCTAGCTCGGGCCCTGACTCGCCCCATGGGACGGGCCTGGCCCAAGTCGGGCTCCCGACTGGCTCAGGCGCCAGGGCTTGGCCCAGTCTAGTCGGGCCCGCCCCCTTCACCCGATGCAGCTAGCGTTTCCCTAGCTACGCCACATGTGAACGGGCCGGCCCTTCGCCGCCGGTAGCCTACCCCACAAGCGTCGGCCGGCGGGGTCCTACCCTATGTGCGGGCCTGGCTCCGGCGACGGTGCTGGTGACCCCAAGTTGCCGGCAGTTGCCCCTCAAACCACCCCCCCCCCCCTGCCCATGCACGGTTTTGTGCATACTTGGCAGGGTCCATGGCTCTGGTGAACAATTCTCGAACCTTTAGGGTGCCCATAAACATGCCGATTCGTACCCGTTCCTCGTAAGATGAACAACACGAAATGCACAAAAATAAGAAAATGATTTTAATGCAGTAAATTACAGTTAATTAACCGTATTCATCTAATGAACATGGTTCATGCGATTAAAATCTAAAACTTGTATGGAATAAATTATAAAATTGACAATTTGGAGACCAAAACGGCAAAGAACACAGTGGAACCTGGTCTGATACCACTATTGGGTTCGCTGTGTCGGATCCGAGCAAAAACGCAACGAATAAAAAAAAGAATTGGATCCGTTCCGTTTTGGTTTACAAAATAGAACAGTAAATCATATTTACCTTGTGCGGATTCGAATCCGTGATCAATTGGTTCCATCAGTGTGATGCCGCAAGCCGCGTAGGTGCCCGGCCTCTTAACGGTATCTATGCGGTCTTCCTCTTGGTGAATCGTCCTCGCTTCCTCGCCCGATGCATCATCCGCAGATCCCTTCTGACTGCGTATAATCCTCCACGACATACGGATTCGAAATTCACATCGGACGGGAGGCGAAGCAGGTGGGACTCGGAGCAGAGTCTCTGGAGGGGCCCGGCTATAGAAGGGGGGCGCCTAGAGAGAGAGAGAGGAGAGATAAGGGGCGGCGCTAGGTCAGGGTTGCTGCCCCCAACCTAGTAGTGGTTCTTTTATAATAAGTGGTTTTGTGGTTTTAACCCCGTCAAAATATCCACCGACTTGAAAACCTTTTACGTGTGACCCTCTAGGCCTAAATACCAGTCCAATCAATGGCCCATTAAGCCCAGTAACTCTTTACGGACCCACTGAATTAATTAATATCCTTATATTAATTAATCAGTCGAATCTATCGTCCCACAATAAATTTGGACGGGCTTCCGATCACGTTGGGTGCCTAGCAACACCACGTGATCTCGGAAGGCATTAGGGTTTTTAGAACCCACTCATGGAACCTTATTACTGTCATCGGTTACCGCGCAGATATAATCCATCATTTGTACAATGTTCCTGAATCGACCTAGGGCATGGTTTATCGTTAAACCCAAGCCAGTCGATTCACTTGAAACAGATACCACTAATCTATATCAGATAACTCTTTATCTGATACAGAGTCTATCTTGGCCAGAGACTTAAGCGCATCATTTCTAGAACATTCTCTCTCCTATTACTGAAAGCAAATGATCTTATATTGACCACACAATTACCTTCGAAGGCATTTCTCTAAACCGGATCACTTGACTTATAGATAACCCATGGTTAGGGATTCGTTAGTCAAGGTCGAAGCTCAGAGACATACCAACAAGATATCTTTGGTGTCTCAGGTCCAAGGATGATCCATGCAACTGTGACGAAAGAATCGAGTTGGTTAACAGTGAGGTATATACCATCCAGTGATTTATGGTCGGATTAGTTCAGTGAACTCATTCATCAATGGGCACCTACAGGTCCAGCATAGTGTCTCCACATAAGTGACTTATAGGATCAGTCACTCTCATCATATGAGCTGAAGAAACCTATACTAGTCTATCTAGATATTTCATGTACTTTTCAAACATCCTCCGACTAGGAACAATTAAGAACATGAGTTTATAAGTCTTCGGTCCTGTAATTATGATCTCATCGTAATCTGAAGACTATTGCACATGTTCATTGATTTCATCGTGATACTAGAATCATAGATCGAATTAAATGCACACAATGAATTATTGCCATTAAATTAATAAACTGAATAATACACAGTGTTGTCACCAAAAAATTGAACAAGAAGAAGAGCCTAAAGATCAACAAAGAAGGCCCAAATCAAAGAGAATTAAAAGGAAGAACTGAGCCCATTAATTCAAGCAAGAAAGGTCTAAGCAATTTTTCAAAGAAAGCTCAAGTGAAGAAGAATTAATGGACAACAGTCATGTCTATTTTACAAACCAAATGAATCAAAAAATGGGCCACTCTAGGGCCCAAATGGTGAAGCAATCCAATGGCACAACCGGGTCCATTATCCCAAGCAAAGGAGGTCTAAACAATTGTGCAAAGATTGTCCAAGAAGGCCCAAATGAAAAAGATTTAAGGGGCAGCAGCTAAGCCCAATTTTGCAAGCCAAAAGAATAAAAAAGGGGCCACTCTAGGGCCCAAATGATGAAGAAATCCAATGGTGCAACCGGGCCCATTATCTCAAGCAAAAGAGGTCCAAGCAATTTTTCAAAAGAAGGTCCAAGTGAAGAAAGTTAATGGACAGCTGTCATGCCCATTCTTGCAAGGCCAAAGAAGTCAAAAAGGGGTTACTTTCAGCCCAAATGATGAAGAAATCCAAGGCGGCAGGCCTAGGCTCATTATCTCAAGCAAAAGAAGCCCAATAGGGCCAATTTGGGCCCAAAAAGTGAAGGCCAAAGCCCAATTTCGTGGCAGCCTTCAAAAGGGCCCAAATGGTCCCCCCCATGGCCTATTCTTATCCCTTTGGCCCATGGTCAAATCTGCCCAAAAGAGGATAAGAAGAAAAGCAAGTGGTCCCCCCCTCAAGATTCTTCTAGAAGAGGGTAGGTGAAAAGCAAAAGGAGAAACCAATCATGATTCTCCAAGTGTTGTGGCCTCATTGGAGGGCTCTCAAGAGGGATTTCTTATCCCTGATCCAAGACTAATGGATGCCTAATCTACCCCCAAAAAGTAATCCAACTTTATCTATAAAAGAACTCCCATCTTCTACAAGAAAAAGTTGGAGACAAAAATCCCAAAAAATAGAAAAGAGAAGAAGAAAAGTGAGAGAGCTTGGAGGAGCACGTCTCCCTCCTCCTTTCCCTCCAATACCTGCATCCCAAGAGAGAAAAAAGGGTTAGAGAAGAAGAGAAAAAGAAAGGAAGAGTGTTAGAGAAGAAGAGAGCAAGATTGTAGGCTTCAAGAACCATTCTCCCTTCTCATCCCCTCTCCAAGATAGAGTGGGGGTGAAGAAGGGGTCTATTTCTGTCTCCTTGCTTTCTTATAATGTTTTCCTTCATTTTTATGTTCATAAAAACTTCTATCTCCCCCTTGATGTTCATCCATGGTGATTGAAAGTAATGAAATGTAATGTTCAGATTTTCTGAGTTTGTTTTGTGAATCTGCTGGTTATTTTGCTTTTATGGCATTTTTTCCTTCATAAGGTATGTGTTTTTCGTGTGGGGATGGTAGAGGGGCCTTTCTAGTTCATAGAAATGGTCTCCTCAAGCCTTGAAACCCCCTAAATATGGAGATATGACCCAAGAGGTGCTTTGCTGTCTAGATTTCCTGAAAACTGGTTTTCCATTTATTTGCCTTTGGTTTTGGGGTTTTTCAAGGTGGCTTGGCCTTCAATGACCCTTAGGAGCACATCCCTTCCATGGATGATGTTCCCCTAGGGCCAAACATCAAGAGAAACCCCCTAAGTTTCATATATATTAAGATCCAAGTTTCTATTTTCATGTTGGAACCGAATAGGTTTTGTTTGGATTTTTTCCTTTAATGGCTAAGGGTTTAGGCCCTAGAGGTTCTCAAGGAGGTTACCTCACTAGTTGAGGATGAGCTTCTTTAGATAGAAACCCTCTAACATGGAGCCAAGAAGGAGAGATCCATGGAAAAGATAAAAAATATACCTAAGTTTTCTATATGTTCATATTCAAGTTTTCATGATATTTTCCTAAAGAAATGCATATAAAATATATTTTAAATAAATATTTTAGGCCTTGTACCTTTTATACTTTATTTTCCATCATTTGGGTTAGATTTAAACGTATTTTTTCACCAAAATCCGGATTTTAGCCTGAGTCTGCAGGTGCTACAATGTTGAGTCTGCGCCTCCCTACGCAGACTCAGCGCCAGTTGTAGGTTTTGAGTCTGCGCCTCTTCCAAGTGGGTTTTTGGGCTTGAGGTGATTCTTTGATCCTCCCCCAAGCTGTCCAAATATTACTTGGACCTAGGGTTGTCCCTTTGAAGCCCAACGAAGGTCCTAAATGGCTTGGACTTTGGGTTGTTAAGCCCTTAATGTTTCAAATCGAAGTTTTGCCATAGGTTTCAAGCTCTTAAATGTTTTCCGATGTTTTTCAAGGATGTCCCGATCTAAGGGTGCCAGCAATCTCATGTTGGGTAACCCATCAAGGGCCCTCATACAAAAAACATCATTCTTGTGTTCCAATTTCTATAGGTTCATTTAGATGATGTGTCATGAAGTCCTAATGAGTTGGTGGAGTTCCTTGCTCCCCAAATGTAGAAATGGAATGGATGATTCCCTGTGGATAACCCTTTTATTTTGAAGGCATTAAGGGCAACCTTTGGGTGAGTGGTTGGATGCTCGGCACACCTCCCTTTATAGCCACCTCCATGGTTCATGGCTACATGTGATCCTCTAGGGAAGTTGGTGGAGTTCCTTGCTCCCCAAATGTAGAGATGCTTTGAATTACCCCTTGTGGGTTTTTCTTACATCTTGAAGGCATTAAGGGCACCCTTTGGGTGAGTGGTTGGATGCTCGGCACGCCCCCCTTTATAGCCATCCCTATAGTCCATTAGCCATTACATATCCCTTTAAGGGAGTTGATCCTTCGGGTCCCTCCATGCCATGACCCCTCATGAAAATCTTAAACCTTTTCATTGGGTTTTCCTAATGAAAGGTTGAAATTCAACTTGGAATCACTATATTGAGCACTTTTAATGCTTCATAAAGTGACCCAAGAAGAATGAGATAAACATGAAGAAATCATGTCATTTGAAGAATCTACACAAGAACCACTCTTTGAAAAGGCCTTATGTAGCCATACTCAACTTTTGAGATTTCTCAGTGTTATCCTCCCCAAATTTGTGGTGATTCTTAGATCACTTCAAGTTGAAAGAGGTATAAAATTGAAATTATGCTCAGATTTTGAGTCTGCACACCTATAACCATGGAAATTCAATTGGGAATGAGGTACAATCTGTTTTCCTCGACTCCGGATTTCATATTCTAACTTTAATGGTTGAAACTAACCCTTTGATGGATTTAATTGCAGCTTGAACTGTGCAGGAAACTCAAAAATCAAATTTCAGACTTGAGTTTACGCCACTGTTCTGAGTCTGCGCACCCTTGTGCAGACTCAACTCAAAATTATCAAAGAGGCCTTGCATGGACTGATAGACTCATTTATGGTTCAAGTAACTCAAATAATTAAAGTTAATTCATTCAAAAAAGATTTAAGATAGCCATCTTCTATTTTAAATAAACACAAAATTTCAAACACAAGTTGAGTCTGCACAACTTTCATAAGCTCATTTCAAAAGGAAAAAATCAACTAAACAATAAATCAAATTTCTCAAATCACTCAAAATCATATATCAAACACTCCATATCATTTAAATAAACATCCATTTACAAAAAGGATCCAAATCCCCTCAAAATAAACCAAAATTACAATTTAGCTGAGTCTGCACACTCCTTGCGCATACTCAAATTCATTTTTCTTGTCTCCTTGATCCTTGAAGCTCCCTATCTCTTTGAAACTCTTGGAATTCCTCTCAACCTCAGGAGGTTCCATCTTTTCAAGAATCTTGCTCATATCCTCTTTAAACTTGAGTATGCGCATCAATCCCAAGGCCAAAACCTCGTCTCTTGGCCCCCAAATCATGTCTGCAACTCCAATCTGTAAATAATCATAAAAAAAAACATAAAATCAAGTTATCCCACCAAAAATCCAATAAAATATCTCACAAACACAAAATCCACAGTTCAGACTTGAGTCTGCGCATCCTGGCGCAGACTCAACCCTGAAATTCACAAAAAATAAAAAAGCAACTTCCCGAGCACTAAAAGATGATCTAAAACCCTCTAAAAATCAAGTTTATTCTTATCTATCAGAATATCAAATAAAAACACCAAGTTGTTCTAGAAAAAATACATAAAATAACTAAAAACACTTTGGTGACAAATGAGTCTGCGCTACCCAGCGCAGACTCAACCCTGAAATCCCGAATTTGGTCTTTTTGACCTTAATTTCCCTCCAAATTAAATCCAAAAATTTATATAAAAACTTCATACTTTATATAAGCCAAAAACCTAAATAAAAGCTTAAAACTCCTTTCACAAAAAATATAAAAAATGCTAAACACTTTGATAAACAATGAGTCTGCGCTCTATAGCGTAGACTCAACCTTAAATTCCTAAAATCTGGTATTTTGGCTATTAAAATTCCATCAAAACAAATCAAACTCTTAATAATAAAACATATTTTTTTCCACAAATCAAAACCCAAACAAAAAATGATAACTTTTCCCTAAAAATTACCTAAAAAACTGAAAAATAAACTTGTGACAGGTGAGTCTGCACTACCATGCGCAGACTCAACCCCTAATTGCTAAAATCAAATCTTTAAATTCTAATTCCTTTAAAATCGAATAAAAAAACCCAAGATAAGAATAAAATACTCCTTATAAATCAAAAATCAAACAAAAACTCAGATTTGCCCTTTTGTAAAACATAAAAAATACCTAAAAGAAGTCTCACTTCAACCTTTCTCATTCTCTAAAAACCTACAAATTCAAAACATAAAAGGCATAAATATTTAAAGCATCTTTCACTCAAATCAAATAAGAAAACATAAAAAACACTTTTCCATACCTTCCAAATCAAATCTAAAATCTCTTCACTCCAAAATTGAAAAAACACAATAAGAAATGTTTATTAGACTTCCTTGATAAAAAATGTCATCCACTTCAATCAAAATGCCATAAAAAGATCTTCATTCCTCTTACAAATTAAAAATCAAAATAATAAATACAAGCATTCTCATTGTTAACAAATGAGTCTGCGCATTTTTACGCAGACTCAACTTCATGTTCACTCCCAAATATAAAAATTCAACAAATCTTCAATGCATCCCCATAAATCAATCTAAAAATACTAAAAAATGTCTCTAATCATCATCCATCAATAAAAATCAATAAATCAAGTCTCGCGCAGACTCAACTCTAAACT
The DNA here is from genome assembly GCA_030544215.1 of Zantedeschia hybrid cultivar. Lineage (NCBI taxonomy): Eukaryota > Viridiplantae > Streptophyta > Magnoliopsida > Alismatales > Araceae > Zantedeschia > Zantedeschia hybrid cultivar. Next base: position 38,055,920 of record JARZZO010000011.1, on the reverse strand, counting down.
AAAAAATGAGTTTTCTTCTCAAATAAAAACTGAAATTCTTTCATTTTTTTAATGCAATCTTGTATATTTTACTTATATCATTTCAAAGGGTGTTATTCTATTCTTCCAACGATTAGTCAAGGGTTTTCCTCTTAGGAAGATATAATTAACGCTATTCCATTTATAGGTTGCAGGATTAGGTTGAAGAACTATGCAATCATCTGATTGAGTCAGGTAGAGTGCACAAACACAAATCTAAATCTAAATCAGAAAATCAAGATCAAGTGCATTTTTTTCCTAAAAAATGTACGACAATCTCTTTTGGCACGCCCGGTGGGACCTGTCCTCCCTTCATCTTCTCATCGGAAGAACAAGGATAACACCTGATGAGGCAGAATCCGATTCGGCCCATTAAAACAAGCCCAAACCCAGTTCAGCCCAGCAGCAGCAGTATAAGGCCCTCAGGGAGCCTTCGGCCCATCTTCGGCCTAGCAGCCCTCGGCCCGTAAGCGGCACCATTGCTCCCGGCCCAACAGGCTTCGGCCCGTCAGCGGCCCATCAGCCTCCGGCCCGGTAGCAGCCCGGCAGCCCCAGGCCCAGCAGGCTTCGGCCCATCAGCGGCCCAACCCCCTTCGGCCCGATAGCCGAGTCCGGCCCACTCCGGTGGAGGACTAGGCACTATGGCAGTTTACCACTAAGCCCGGACATAGTCCTATATCGGCTGTCACCGTTAACCATCCTCTATCCTCTGCTATAAATACACCGCTATTTATTGCCAAAGGTATGCACTCTTATGCCTCCGAGACCCTCAAGGACTATAGTCCAAAAAGCATTAAAGCTACTCTTTGCCTTCTGAATCGAATCATCTTCAGGAGCTAACTTGACCGTCGGAGGGGGTTCCCTAGGGCTGAACCCGGGGACTCCTACTGACCGGTTTCTTCTTCTTTCCCTCCTGCAGGAGCTCGGTTCGAATCATCGCCGACCTCTCCGAGTCGGTCTAGGCCGCCGACCTCGGACTCCTCTCCCTGGTCTCGACGCCATGCGCCGGCTGCCCCCACGACCGGAGGAGACTCGGTATCACGCTTTCGTCCACCGAAGAAGCCTCGGCCCTGCCTTCCGAAGACGAGCCAGCATCTGACCGAGCCACCTTCGGCTTCGTCTCTGCCTCCATCGCCTTCCGGATCCCCGTCGGGCCTCTTGCATCGATCCGACCCAGCTCCGGATCCATAACTTCGGATTCCAGCCTCGGAATCCGGTCGTGATAGCTTCGGCTACATCACGTGGCGCCGTCTGTGGGAAGCCAACAAAACAAGTCATGTCTCAACGACCTGTCACCCGGCGATCCGGACAAAGCGAAGCAGAGGCACGGGACTCCTCGGCGCAGATGCTGCCTTCCGAAGGCGCCCCTTCTGCTCCGCCAAGCCTGCCTCTGCCAGTCATACCGGAGTCTCTCGCCGCGGAGGACCGAGTGGGGGCGCTCCAACAGCAAATGGCAACGCTAGCAGCTGCCATCACCTCCCTAGCGCCTCTTCAGGAGATGGTATCTGCCATCGCCCAGCGCGTGGGGTTGATGGGACAGCTTCCTTATCAGGCACTGCTCCCCCCACTCTATCCAGTGCAAAATGCCTGGTTCCGGCCGACGCCTATGCCGGTTTCCCTTGACGAAACCACTACGGCGCGTAGCGAGCCCTCAGCGCTGCCTGCCCGAGCTCCTCGCGCTGACCGCTTGACGGAGCAGCGCTATGCTTCGTCCGGGTTTCGCCCAACCGGAACCAGAGGACAATCCGTCGCCACTTCAACCGCCACGGACCTGGACCGGTGGCTAGCGGCGATGAGGAAAGAAATGCAGAAGATGGTGTCTCGGCCCTATGGGGCGCCCCTTGCCAGCACCATCCTGGAGCAAACCCCGTTCACGGCGGAGCTCCTGGCTACCGAGGTGCCTCTCAATTTCAAGCTGCCGAAAGGCCCCCTCTACGACGGAATGACAGATCCGGTCTGTCACTTCCAGAGGTTCAACACCTACCTCTCGGTCCGAGGGGTCACCAAGGCAGTCCGCTGCCGACTCTTCCCCCTCACCCTCGAGAAGACTGCTCTGACCTGGTTCGAAGCACTGGCCCCCAACTCCATCCACTCCCTAGTCCAGTTGGGCCAGCTGTTCATCGACCAGTTCTATGATGCCACCCGGCAGTGTAAGACATCGGCCAGCCTATTAGCCATCCGGCAAGGCCCCACCGAAACTCTCCAAGAGTATTTCACCAGGTTTCGGACCGAGGCCGCCCAAATCCCAAACCTTGATAGCTCGATCGCGGTCTCGGCCATGATCAGCGGGTGTCGGGACGAAGGGCTCCTCGGTTCCATCGGGAAACGCCATCCCCCTACCTTCCAGGACCTCGTAGCCCGGGCACACAAGTATGTCAACCGGGAGGCCTTGATGATATCTAAAGGTAAAGGCGTAGCCGACGCAGCTTCGACACCTGCCCCCCAGGTGGTCCGCCCTCGGCCCAAAGACCAGCAGTCCTCCCGAAAGCGGTATCGCAGGGAGGAATGGGACTGAGAGAGGCGACGGGACCCGCAACAGCGGCATCTGCCCTTGCCTGCTCCCCCTTCCCAAATGCTCATGGAGATGAAGGGCTTGATCCGACGACCAGAGCGGCATTATTCAAAGACCGCGTCAACCCGATCCGAGGGCGGCTCCGGCCATTAGTATCGGATTGGAGCGGCTTTATTCAAGAACCGCGTCAACCCGATCCGAGGGCGGCTCCGGCCATTAGTATCTGATCGGAGCGGCTTTATTCAAAGACCGCGTCAACCCGATCCGAGGGCGGCTCCGGCCATTAGTATCGGATCGGAGCGGCTTTATTCAAGGACCGCGTTACCGGCCATTAGTATCGGATCGGAGCGGTTTTATTCAAGGACCGCGTCAACCCGATCCGAGGGCGGCTCCGGCCATTAGTATCGGATCGGAGCGGCTTTATTCAAAGACCGCGTCAACCCGATCCGAGGGCGGCTCCGGCCATTAGTATCGGATCGGAGCGGCTTTATTCAAGGACCGCGTCAACTCGATCCGAGGGCGGCTCCGGCCATTAGTATCGGATCGGCATGGTTTTTCTAAAGTCCGCGCCTCCTTCGATCCGACGAATGGCTCTCGGCCATGTAATCCGGATCAGGACGCGGCATGGTTCTTCTAAGTCCGCGGGTCCTTCGATCCGACGAATGGCTCTCGGCCATGTAATCCGAATCAGGACGCGGCATGGTTCTTCTAAGTCCACGCCTCCTTCGATCCGACGAATGGCTCTCGGCCATGTAATACGGATCAGGACGCGGCATGGTTCTTCTAAGTCCGCGCCTCCTTCGATCCGACGAATGGCTCTCGGCCATGTAATCCGGATCAGGACGCGGCATGGTTCTTCTAAAGTCCGCGCCTCCTTCGATCCGACGAATGGCTCTCGGCCATGTAATCCGGATCAGGACGCGGCATGGTTCTTCTAAGTCCGCGCCTCCTTCGATCCGACGAATGGCTCTCGGCCATGTAATCCGGATCAGGACGCGGCATGGTTCTTCTAAGTCCGCGCCTCCTTCGATCCAACGAATGGCTCTCGGCCATGTAATCCGGATCAGGACGCGGCATGGTTCTTCTAAAGTCCGCGCCTCCTTCGATCCGACGAATGGCTCTCAGCCATGTAATCCGGATCAGGACGCGGCATGGTTCTTCTAAAGTCCGCGGGTCCTTCGATCCGACGAATGGTTTCGGCCACGTACTTCCGGATCAGGACGCGGCATGGTTTTTCTAAAGTCCGCGCCTCCTTCGATCCGACGAATGGCTCTCGGCCATGTAATCCGGATCAAGACGCGGCATGGTTCTTCTAAGTCCGCGGGTCCTTCGATCCGATGAATGGCTCTCGGCCCTGTAATCCGGATCAGGACGCGGCATGGTTCTTCTAAGTCCGCGGGTCCTTCGATCCGACGAATGGCTCTCGGCCATGTAATCCAGATCAGGACGCGGCATGGTTCTTCTAAGTCCGCGGGTCCTTCGATCCGACGAATGGCTCTCGGCCATGTAATCCGGATCAAGACGCGGCATGGTTCTTCTAAGTCCGCGGGTCCTTCGATCTGACGAATGGCTCTCGGCCATATAATTCGGATCATGACGCGGCATGATTCTTCTAAGTCCGCGGGTCCTTTGATCCGAGGAATGGCTCTCGGCCATGTAATCCGGATCAGGACGCGGCATGGTTCTTCTAAAGTTCGCGGGTCCTTCGATCCGACGAATGGTTTCGGCCACGTACCTCCAGATCAGGACGCGGCATGGTTCTTCTAAGTCCGCGCCTCCTTCGATCCGACGAATGGCTCTCGGCCATGTAATCCGGATCAGGACGCGGCATGGTTCTAAGTCCGCGGGTCCTTCGATCCGACAAATGGCTCTCGGCCATGTAATCCGGATCAGGACGCGGCATGGTTCTTCTAAGTTCGTGCCTCCTTCGATCCGACGAATGGCTCTCGGCCATGTAATCCAGATCAGGACGCGGCATGGTTCTTCTAAAGTCCGCGCCTCCTTCGATCCGACGAATGGCTCTCGGCCCTGTAATCCGGATCAGGACGCGGCATGGTTCTAAAGTCCGCGCCTCCTTCGATCCGACGAATGGCTCTCGGCCATGTAATCCGGATCAGGACGCGACATGGTTCTAAAGTCCGCGCCTCCTTCGATCCGATGAATGGCTCTCGGCCATGTAATCCGGATCAGGACGCGGCATGGTTCTAAAGTCCGCGCCTCCTTCGATCCGATGAATGGCTCTCGACCATGTAATCCGGGTCAGGACGCGGCATGGTTCTTCTAAGTCCGCAGGTACCTCGGTCCGGCGAATAGCTTCGGCCATATAATCCCGATCGGGAAGCGGCATGGTATTCTGAGTCCATATAAACCATACCGGAAGTGGCTTCGGCCATGCAAACCGTATCGGGAGCAGCATGGCTTCGGCCACATATCGAAATTCGACTATCTACTCAGACATGTCACGAAGCAAGCAAACGGAGGTCCTTTCTATATATACACCAAGTCTCGGCCTAAGACGAAGGTATCTCCAACAAGGTCCCGGCCTCAGACGAGGCTGTTTTTCACCAGCCCTCGGCCGATCTAAGGCAACTTTTTTACAAAGCAAAGGTTTCAAACAAAGCACATACCGTATTATTCTTCCGAGGAGGCTTCGGGCTATACTCTCGCCATCTCAGAACTGAGGAAGACAAGAGTGGGGGGCTATGTGATGAGGCAGAATCCGATTCGGCCCATTAAAACAAGCCCAAACCCAGTTCAGCCCAGCAGCAGCAGTACAAGGCCCTCAGGGAGCCTTTGGCCCATCTTCGGCCCAGCAGCCCTCGGCCCGTAAGCGGCACCGTTGCTCCCCGCCCAACAGGCTTCGACCCGTCAGCGACCCATCAGCCTCCGGCCCGGTAGCAGTCCGGCAGCCCCAGGCCCAGCAGGCTTCGGCCCATCAGCGGCCCAACCCCCTTCGGCCCGATAGCCGAGTCCGGCCCACTCCGGTGGAGGACTAGGCACTATGGCGGTTTACCACTAAGCCCGGACATAGTCTTATATCGGCTGTCACCGTTAACCATCCTCTATCCTTTGCTATAAATACACCGCTATTTATTGCCAAAGGTATGCACTCTTATGCCTCCGAGACCCTCAAGGACTATAGTCCAAAAAGCATTAAAGCTACTCTTTGCCTTCTGAATCGAATCATCTTCAGGAGCTAACTTGACCGTCGGAGGGGGTTCCCTAGGGCTGAACCCGGGGACTCCTACTGACCGGTTTCTTCTTCTTTCCCTCCTGCAGGAGCTCGGTTCAAATCATCGCCGACCACTCCGAGTCGGTCTCGGCCGCCGACCTCGGACTCCTCTCCCTGGTCTCGACGCCGTGCGCCGGCTGCCCCCACGACCGGAGGAGACTCGGTATCGCGCTTTCGTCCATCGAAGAAGCCTCGGCCCCGCCTTCCGAAGACAAGCCAGCATCTGACCGAGCCACCTTCGGCCTCGGACCTTCGTCTTCGTGTCTGCCTCCATCGCCTTCCGGATCCCCGTCGGGCCTCTTGCATCGATCCGACCCAGCTCCGGATCCATAACTTCGGATTCCAGCCTCGGAATCCGGTTGTGATAGCTTCGGCTACATCAACACCCATTCTTTGAAGTTATTGGTTATCTCTTTGTTGTATTACAGGAGATTCAATGGAATCAAAAGTTTTCTTCGGCCCTCTGGTGGTCGAGAACCATGCTCGCTATGACTACCTGGCGGTACCTGTGGCATTCGGGAGCTTCCCTCCCGTTATTCGTTTTCCGAATTTTCTCGGGGTGATCTTTATGCAACCTGAGATTATATCTGATGTACCTCAAGCACAAGTAGTCAGCTGCTGCACTATTCACAGTCATGCTACATCATCTTCAAAACAATATCGGGGGAATACCCGAAAGGGTCGAAATCCCCAGTTCAATACAAAGGCAGTCTCTGCACAATGGTCTAGGACCAAAAAATCAATTCTTGTTGAGAGCCTGCGGATCTTTCTAGACGGCAGCAAAGTTGATACTTCCAAAGACCGACTGGTTCCAAATATTCCAGTTCAAAACTCATTCTAGGTCTTTGAAGACATGGACAGAGAAAGAATGAAAAATGAAAGAAAATAAAAAGGAAAAGTTAAAATTCAGATGTCTGAAAAGCAAGAAAGAAATCCCAAACCAGCTTATTGTTATGGGACAAAATATTGTCAAGAGCCACCAGCAAAATAAATCTGGGTGTCCAAACTTCAAGAAAACCAATATGCATAAGAAAAATCAAAGCCAATCTTCCAGTCACAAAGGCGGCAAATATGGAAACCAATTCAAAGGCAACTGGCTCATGCTGAGTTGCCAAAAAGAATGAAGTCAAGAGAAAGATATGGGAATGAAAAGCCAAAAAAGCCTTCGAAAACATCTATATTCCAAAGGCTGCAGTAGAAACCTCCTTCTACAAGGAGATCAGCAGAATTCATCCAAGGAAGCTTGATAATTTATTCATGTCATACTATCAACAAGTATGCGGTACTCCCTGAAGATCCAGAGGAAATCAGAGATTTAGCCTCAAGGCCAGGTCTAGTTACCCGAAGAATGCAAGCGGCAGCCATAGTTGCCCAAAATTTTCCTACCCTATTAGAAAACATTGATGAAGAAGCAGAGCTATCTGCAAATGTCATTGAAGCATCAGGAGAAGCTCTTTCTGCACCAGTAGAGCAGCAACTTCTACAGCAAATCAATCAGCAAAAAGAAGCATAACCAAGCATAACTCAATTGTTATTGCAAGAAATTGAGTTGTTGAAAAAGCAATTGAAAGAAAAAGATGCCCAAAGCATAACTCAATTGTTATTGCAAGAAATTGAGTTGTTGAAAAAGCAATTGAAAGAAAAAGATGCCCAAATGCAAAGGGCAGGATAGGCTGGTAAAGAAGGAGGTGCTTCAACTTCCTCTTATCCTCGGGTGGCCAACCCTCCAGTTCCACCTCCTCCGTCTCAAAATCTTCTAAATATATCTATGTAGTCATCTAAGCCTATGCCTATGAATGAAACACCTACATATATTCAAGTATCCAATAGTCAAGTTGCTCCTGCAACAGTATTGCAAGATAATTTGATCTCAAATTTGCCATTTCAAGCCTCCCAAGTTCAGGGAGTTAATTTCTTCCCAAATCCAGTAGATCCTGCTGTGGCTCAAAGGCTAATGTTAGAACAACTCATTGATATGAAGCTGGCAGAAAGAGTGGAAGGTACCTCCACGGTATATGATGTGTACAAAGTACCATATCCAGTGCATCATGCTATGAAGAGGCTTCCGCTGGGAATGACCAAAGTGCCCAAGTTTGAAAAATTCAATGGCCAAGGAAATCCAAAAGAACACTTGGCATATTATAATGGGGCAATGGGAGACCTAGCCACTGATGAATCTTATATGCTGAAATTTTTTGGGTCTTCATTAACTGGACTCTCATTTGAATGGTAATCTTCTCTTCGGCCTTGATCTATTGTTGGGTGGGCCGACCTCCAGAAGCAATTTCAAGATAGATTTTATCTGGTGGAGAGAGAAATCACTCTGGCAGAGTTATATACTGTGAAACAAGAAAACAATGAAAATGCTTCCAAATTCATTGCTAGGTGGAGGAATCTTAGCATGAAATGCAAAAGACCACCATGTCAAGAAGATGCAGTGGTGATATGCAAAAGTAATCTAAAAAATGAAGTCCTTGAAAGGCTGGTAGCCATTGAAATCAAGTCTTTTGACAAATTGAATACTGTGGTATCAGAAGTTGAAAATTTTCTGAGCCGATCCAGAAGTGAACCAAGCAACAACAAAGGGAAATTTGATAGAAGAAATGCTCCACGTGAGTCAAATACAGTAGATTTATCTACATTCATCACGGAGCAACAAAAGAAAGGTCCAGCCATCCAGGCCGAAACCAGCAACAATAGAAAGAAAGAAGCCCGAGCCTTATCCTCTCTTAGAGACAGAATGAACAGGCCATATAGCTTCCCAAAAGACAAAACTCGTGTTCTATTTGAATGGGCACGAAAATATAATCAGATTGTGTTACCACAGTCAAAGAGGCCAGAAGATGCCAAAAGATCTAATGATCCAAATTATTGTCCATATCACCAAATTATAGGACATCCTATTGAAGAATGCTATGTGTTCAAAGATGCAGTTGAAAAATTAATTCAAAAAGGTGTTCTGAAGATGGGAGATCATCTTGTCGATCCTCCGCAGCCTCATGCCTGGACAAAAGCAAATGTGGCATCCGTAAATGTGCATCATATGGTTCCTATTTACCAGTCATTAAGCTCAGAAACTGCAGAAAGAAGCACACAAGTCACCTATGAGCAACTGGTACTTCAACCACTCCAAGCATCTCAGTGGTAAACAGTCAAAAAGAAGCCAAGATCTCATATCAAGCAAAGATCATTAGAAGTATATATTCATGGAGGTATTCCACGACGGTCGACATATGCTCAACCCGTCCCCCCACCAAATTTGGATAATATGATATCCGATATGTCCAAAATGGCTTTATCTACACCAGTCAAAGCCGCAGATTCAAGCAAAAAACAATGTGTGTCTTTCCCTCAGCAGAAGACATCCCAATCAAGTTCAAGTTACCCTGCTCCAGCAAGCAGAATAAGGAAATGGGTAGATCCTCATACTGTAAGGAGGGTTACCAACAGAAGAAGAAAAGAGAAACACCTATACTAATTCTACCTAAGGGTAAAGATCTGCTGTCAAAGTTGCAACAGCTAATAGACAGCTTGGATGAATATGAACAGCCTCAAAGAAAGCCAAAAAAGCTGAAGCGTTATATCCCATGGGAGAAACTCCAAAATATGACAATGAAGCAAATACATGAAGAAGCCCTATTCTGGGAACATGAAGTCAAAAAGCCGAAGACTGATGATAATCAGGAAAATGGGAAAAAATAGCAGGAAGGCACTTGCACTGTCATGTCTTGCAACACAATATCAACAATAAATGAAAGTGAAGATGATGAGGAGGAAGAAATCTTCCTTGCTCCAAAAATGGAAGTGATGGAAAGCTCTACATCAACTCCAAATGAACAACATGTCACCCGTCTGGCAAAAAGTGGGGATGGAAACCTCCATTGGCTACCGCTCAAAAAATTATCCATCTGCAAGGGGAAACACCATATGTTATCCCAGAACTAGAATTCAGAGGAATGGAATCCATACCTTTGTCAAAAAGAAATATTCAAATCCCGCCTCCGGTCGGGCTGTATCAAGAAAATGGGGTATTATCCTCTTTATATGAATTCATGACAGTTCAAAAGTCTGCAAAGAAAAGTAAACAAGTCCAACAGTAGCCGTCTGAAGAACAAGATCCTCAGGTTGCCTCTCAAGAAGTTCATGATAAAGAAAAAGTAGAAAAGAAAGTCATCGGCTTGCTAAAAAGGTTGCCATCTAAATTTACTATGTGGGAAGTTTTGTCACTCAGTGAGGAATTGCGAAAGGCTCTCATTGCAGCTTTAAAAACTCCTCAAATTTATGAAGCTCATGCAACAGAAATTCAAGAAATACCCTATGAGTCATTCACAGCTTCCATCACCTTCACTGAAGATGATATGTTGCTGCCTACAAATGACCACAACAGGCCACTCTACATGAGAGGAAAGATAAATGGACAATCTGTCAATAGAATTTTGGTTGATCAAGGCTCTGCTGTCAGCATCATGTATTTCAGAACTTTCCAGAAATTTCATTTTCACATGCACCTAAGAGGAGTGCAAGATTACAAAATAGCTGGATTCAACCAGAAGTCAGAAACACCAATTGGGGCAGCTGAATTTGAAATGGTCGTCGGTGACTTTCACTTCACAGTCCTCTTCCATATCATAAATTCTGATACCACATACAAAGCTTTGCTTGGGCGGCCATGGATACATCAATATTTTGTGGTACCCTCCTCATTGCATCAATGCATCAAATTCCCCTGGGAAGGACAAATACAGTGGGTCTTCGCTGATCTCGAGCCTTTTGAGGTTCATGAATGCCATCTTATGGATGCCAATCTCTATATACCTCCACCCCTGGAGAAAAAAGAAGAAATAGAAAAGCCTGATACCAGTCGGAGCAAGGAATGGTTTCCTCCTCCACCAAATATCGGCTCTCTCAGTCTTAAAGACAAAGAAGCTACAGTTCTAAAAAAGTCCTTCAACAAAGACAACCAAATAGCAAGATGTACTCTCTATAGAAGTCAGGGTCCCAACCGGACTAATACATCCTATTGAAGAGTATGAATGTCAGCTCGTAGAGCCTTTGAAGAAATTTGTGGTTCCTCATGAAGATGGACGTAAAACAGTCTTTTATAGAGCTGATGAGCAGTCGGCTACTGAAGACAAATATTGCTATATTCCCGATATAGAAGAAGAATTATGGGTTGACATCATGGGTCTCCCAGACATGACAAAGCACACAGAGGAATTAGCTAAGGCTCAGTCAATTTCATTATATCAAACAAAAAAGGAATGGGGCAGGTTCCAACAGCTATGGTACCCTCCTAACATGTCCAAAGCATTGATGCAACATACGTAATATCCAGGCTTGGGATATACCTTGCCGGAAGAAGAAACTCCAGAATTATCAGTAAATATGGCATCTATTTTGTCAGAAATATCAGAAATTACACAAGTAATATATGATGACTATGATGAAGAGCAGCCCACGGGTCAGTCTATTCAAGAAAGTTAGCCAGAAGCTGATCAATCTCCTATTCCGGCATGTCAATGCTGGAAACATCTTGAAGAAGAAGACATCCAAGTCTCAGAAGTCAAGGAAAATGATATCCCAAGTTCCAATATGGTTCAGAATATACCAGAAGAATAAGAAAATCCACTTGTCACCCCTGAGCCTCATGTTAACACAGGCCCAAGGGAAGATGAGCTCACTCAGCTTATAGAAAATCAACAGGCAGATCCTGCCCCAAATATTTTCACAGCAAATCAATCAACTGAAATCGACCAAGAAGTCAACGAAATTGAAGCAGAAATTGAAGGAGAAGTAAATGAAGAAGATCTAATGGAGCTCCAGTCAGCACCTCCAGAACTTGAGGATGGAGGGCAAGCTACGGTTGATGAACTCCTGGAAATCAATTTGGGCTCTGAAGAAGACCCAAGACCAACATATATAAGTGCATTGCTCAGTCAAGAACAACAACAAGCATATATTTTGCTTCTGAGGGAATTCCGGGATTGCTTTGCCTGGTCCTATAAAGAAATGCCTGAGTTAGATCCAGAAGTAGGTCAACATGAGCTGGCCATTGATCCAGCCATCGAGCCAATCAAACAAGCTCCAAGAAGAATGAGGCCGGAGCTGATAAATAAAATCAATGCTGAAGTCGATAAATTAATCAATGTTGGCTTCGTACAAGAAAATCAATATACAACATGGCTAGTAAATATTGTTCCAGTCAGAAAGAAGAATAGACATATCAGAGTCTGTGTAGACTTCAGAGATCTAAACAAGGCATGCCCAAAGGATGACTTCCCAGTGCCTGATACTAAAATTATGGTCGATGCCACCACAGGACATGAAGCTTTGTCTTTTATGGATGGATCGTTGGGATATAATTAGATATGGATGGCTGACAAGGATAAGATCCATATTGCCTTCAGAACTCCTAAACGAATCTTACACTACAAAAGAATGTCCTTTGGCCTCAAGAACGCCGGTGCAACATACCAAAGAGCAATGACCAAGATATTTGATGAATTCCTTCATCAACAAGTTGAATGTTATATTGATGACCTAGTTGTCAAAACCAAGAAAAAGGAAGATCATATGCAAGATCTCCGCACCATATTTGAAAGGCTAAGGCAATACATCTTGAAAATGAACTCCATGAAGTGTGCCTTCGGGGTTTCAAGTGGCAAATTTTTCGGCTTTATTGTCAGATACAGGGGCATTGAAATAGACCCAGCCAAAATCAAAGCTATCCAGGAGCTTCTGCCTCCGAAGAGTCTCAAAGAGCTGCAGTCCCTTCAGGGACGGCTCGTATACATTCGAAGGTTCATATCCAACCTAGCCGGACGGTGTGAACCCTTCTCTAAATTAATGAAGAAAGATGCGCCATTCATATGGGATGATGAATGTCAAAATGCGCTTGAGAAAATCAAGCAATACCTTGCATCGCCACCCGTGTTGGGGGAACCTATCAAAGGCCAGTCATTAATCTTATACATCGTTGCTCAGGAGACTTCTCTGGGGGCAATGCTGGCTCAAGACAATGAAGAAGGCAAAGAGCAAGCACTATATTACTTAAGCAGAAGGCTGATCGGGGCTGAGCTCCGGTATTCACCTATCAAAGAGATATGCTTAGCCCTGGTCTTTGCAGCTAAAAGATTTAGGCACTATATGCTATCACATAAAATCCAGCTCATCTCTAAGGTTGATCCTCTCAAATATATCCTCAATCGACCAGCCTTGAAAGGTCGTTTGGGCAAATGGGCAGTCCTCCTCATGGAGTTCAACATCAAATATGTCCCTTAGAAAGCCATCAAAGGTCAAGCCATTGCAGACTTCTTTGCAGCACATCCAGTGCCAGAAGATTCACCGTTGGTTACCGACCTGCCAGATGAAGAAACATTGGAAGCTAACTATACAGAACAAAAGATATGGCAGTTATATTTTGACGGGGCCTCCCGTTCAGCAATTGCAGAAGATGGTACACTCACTACAAAGGCTGGGGCAGGCATTGTCCTGATATCTCCGGAAGGCGAGGTTCTGCATACCTCGTGTTCCTTAACTAAGCCATGCACCAACAATGAAGCTGAATATGAAGCTTTGATAGTTGGCCTGGAAGTTGCTCTGGATATGGGCATTCAAATGATTCCAGTCCATGGAGACTCAATGTTGATTATATACCAAGTCCAAAGAATATATGATGTCAAAAAGCCCGAGTTGATTCCTTATCACAAAAGGGTCCTCAAGCTGATACAAAGATTCTATTTCTTTGAAACCAACCATATCAACCGCAGTGCAAATGCTCAAGCTGATGCTCTGGCTAAATTAGCAAGTTCTCTAGCTCTACCGCCAGAGGGGTCCCTTGAAATATGGGTCAAGAACAGAAGATTGTTACCAACTGTGTTGGAAGAAGAAACAGAAATGCAAACAGAAGTATGTGCAGTGGAAGAAGCCGATAAGCCTGATTGGAGGGAAATGCTTCTCGACTGGTTCAAGTATAAAATATTGCCAAGCACTCGAATCAAACGTGCTAAACTGATCTGTATCAAGGATTCATATGAATACAAAGGAGACACTCTCTTTCGAGTGACATATAATGGCAAAAGAAAAGTTCTCCTCAGATGCCTGTCACCAAAAGAGATAGCTGAAGCCTTGAGGGAAATACATGCCGGGGTCTGTGGCGCTCACCAGTCTGGCCCCATAATGAAAAATCAACTCAAACAATTGGGCTATTACTGGCCCACAATGTTTGATGATTGTGCACAATATGCCAAATCATGTCACAAATGCCAGGAACATGGCCCAATTCCAAGAAAACCCCCGGTGCCCTTGCACCCTACAGCAACTTCATGGCCTTTTGCCGAATGGGGCATGGACGTTGTCGGTCCATTCATACCCTCCTCAAGAGGTGCTAAGTATATTCTGGCCGCAACAGATTATTTCCCCAGATGGGCCGAAGCAGCAGCATTAAGAGAAGTCACCGAGGCAGCCGTTGAAAGGTTCCTCCGCCAAAATATGTTGTTCCGATATGGTGCACTCAGTCAGATCATTTCAGATAATGGAACATGCTTCCGAAATCAAATCATATACAAGCTAGCTGGGAAGTTCAAAATTGATTGGAGGACCTCCACAGTCTACAATCCACAAGCCAATGGGTTACCAGAAGCCTTTAACAAGACTCTATGCAACCTTCTAGCAAAGACAGTCAATTCAACTAAGAAAAACTGGGAAGAAAGAATGTATGGAGCATTATGGGCTTACAGAACCATATACAAAACTCCAACAGGCTGTTCTCCCTATTCCTTAGTATATGGGTCAGAGGCAGTCGTACCAATTGAATTGGAAGTCCCCTCTTTGCTCATTGCCTTAGAGCAAGGGCTTATCAAAGGAAATCAATCAAATGCAGAAAGGCGGCTCGAGGAGTTATTAGCCTTGGAAGGCGACCAACTTCGAGCTCAACAAAATATCCAGATATATCAAGCTCGCATGGCTCGAGCATTCGATAAACTAGTCAAAGAAAGAGCCTTCAAGAAAGGAGACCTAGTTATGGTCAAAAGTAGAGAAGTCATGGCATCAAATCCAAAAGAAAAGTTGACCAGTAATTGGATCGGCCCCTATGTCGGCAAAACTGTTTATGAAGGAGGAGCATATACCCTCACCAATCATAAGGGAGAAGTGCAGTTTCCTCCCTTAAATGGCAAACATATGAAGCGCTATCATGCGCCACCTTCGTGATTTCCAAGCGAAGGTTGAAAAAATATATGAAGCACTGTCTACGGTGTGGATATGATCACCATGAAGACAGTCAAAAGAAATCATCCAGTTCTTGGGATGTATTCCTCCGAGACTATAAATTTTAAATGGCATGGTAAAATTAACCTGCCTATATGAGCCAAGGACATTGAAGAGGCTCCAAAAGGCTTTACGAAGCCGCCCCAAAGCACCTCATGGGTTGCCAATGACGAAATGCCATTGAAAAAGAAAAAAAAAAAAAGAGAAAAAAGTTGGCACGACTATCCCGCTAGTCGGGCAATGGTGCTAAGGCAAACTCGGTGTGGAAGGAGTATAAATCATTTTCCGCTTCCCATTTTATAACCGGTCGAAGTTTTCAATCAAATCAATCTGAATCGATGATGTTTTCCGATTCTGAAATTGTTTGATATAAACATGCATAAGTATTGCAACCTTGTCTCTTCAATGAACAGGGGGCAAGAAGCTACAAAGAAATAGAGAAGATGGCCCGAGTCCTGCTGGACCTTGCCATTCAAGTACAAATGCAAATCCAAGCTCAAATTCAAGCACAAATTCAAATACAAGCTTAAAGTCAAGTATGGACTGGCCTGGGTCAACAAGGCTCCGCCACTCAAGTTCAAAGCTCCAGCTCAAACTCGAGAAGAAAATCAAATTCAAAATTCAAGTTCAAAGTTCAAGGACTAAAGCTTCAACTTAAGGAGCAAATTCAAATTCGAATTCAAATCCAGAGCTCCGCCTGAAGGGCAAGCTGAAGTTCAAAAGCGGCTTGAGTCGACCCGCCGCTTAAATTGAAGCTCAAGTTAAAAATTCAAGTTTAAATCCAAGCTCAAGTTCAAATCGGCTTGAGTCAACAAGACCCGCGCCTAAATTCAAGATCAAATTCAAGTTCAAATTCAAAGCTTCAAATCAAGCTCAAACTCAAAATGCAAGTTCAAATGCAACTTCAAAGCTCCAGCCAAAGAGCAAGCACAAATTCAAGATAAGTTAGCCTGGGTCAACAAGACCCGCTGCTTAAATTCAAGATCAAAATCCAAGTTTCAAGTAAACTTGAAAGCAAGAAGATGGCCCGGTTTCATTTGATTCCACCATCCAAGGTCAAAACAAAGGAGGTGGTCCCGGTTTATTCAACCCCTCCATTCAAAGCTCAAATTCAAGTTTAAATCGGCTTGGGTCAATAGGACTCGCAGATTAAATTCAAAGCTCCTGTTCAAATTCGAGCTCAAATTCAAGCTTAAACTCAAATTCAAAATTCAAGTTCAAGCTCCAAACCAAGCTTAAATCCAAGTATGAAGCAGCCTGGATCAACAGGATCCGCTGCTTAAATCCAAGTTCAAGGTCAAATTCAAGTTTAAGTTCAAGATCAAATATCTAAAGCTCCAGTCCAAGATCAAAGCAAGAGAATGGCCTGGAATCATTCGATCACGCCATTCAAAGTAGAAATTCAGAGCTCCAATTGAAGTTCAAATACAAAAAACCAAGCCTAAATCCAGGCTCAAGTTCAAATGCAAATCGGCCCAAGTCAGCAAGACTATGCCGTTCAAGTTCAAAATCAAATCCAAATGCAAATTGGCATGTGTCCTACTGGATTCCGCCATCCAAGCATAAAATAAGAAAGATGGCCCAGGCTCATTCGACCCCGCCATTCAAGCTCAAATAGAAGTTCAAGCTCAAATCAAAATACAAATCGGTCTGGGTCATGAAGACTCTACCGTCTAACTTCAAAGCAAGCTCAAAACAAAGAAGGTGGCCTGGTACATTCAGCACCGCCACTGAATTTCAAGCCCAAGGTCAAATCCAAGTGCAAGTAAAAGCAAAGCAAAGTAAGTTGACCTGGGTCTTCAACGACTACGTCGCACTGGTAGCTGGCCTGGGTCCTTCGTGACTCTGTCATCCCCGTAAGACCGGGTCTCTGAGAGGAGTACTCCGTCACCAATCAAGCAAATTCAAAGCAAAGCAAAGTAAGTCGATCGGGGTCTTCAACGACTACGTCGCATCGATGGCTGTCCCGGGTCCCTCGTGACTCCGTCATCCCTGAAAGACCGGGTCTCCGAGAGGAGTACTCCGTCACCAATCAAGCAAATTCAAATCAAAGCAAAGTAAGCCGACCGGGGTCTTCAATGACTACGTCGCACCGGCTGATGGCCTGGGTCCCTCGTGACTCTGCCATCCCCGAAATTACTAGGTCTCTGAGAAGAGTACTCCGTACTCCCTATCTACCTCGGCTACAAACCTATGAGTCTACTGTGGTAGTTAGGGTTCATCCATTCAAAGTCACCTCTAGTTATCATGACCAAAAGCCTTCAAGCCCGTCATTGATAATTAGGGTCCTCATGACCTAGGTATCAAGGTTTGCATCATCCAAACACCCCTGTCTACTTCGGGCTACAAACCTATGAGTCCGCTTGAAGTATTCTGGGTCCATGCATTTCAAATCATACCTATGTTACCACGACCAAAAACCTATGAGTCCGTCGTTGGTACTTAGGATTTGCATGGCGTAGACCCTTCCAGTCTATTGCCACCCTGCATAGTGGTTAAGATCCTTACGATCTTTGCCACCCCAATAAAGGCTCAGACCCTTACGGTTTGTGCCATTTTCAATAAACAAGTGATTGAGGTATTCATTGCCCCTCTCACTCTGTCCTTCCTTTCTTAAGCTTCAATAATCCCGATAACATTGTTAGTTATGGAAGCCAATAAACATTGTTAAGTCATCTTCATTTGAAATCTTTTCCTTTCAGCTTTGCAGTTACCATGGATGCATACTTCACTCTACTTCATTTACAACAAGGGGAGAGAGGAAAAAAAAATGAGAGAAAAATCAAAAGGGGCTTAAAAAATATAGATGCCTCGCCGGACTTGATCGTACCTTCTGCAGTCAAGGGAAACAAGGGCTATATATCCGGCTGTGGTGAAAACCCGAAAGGGCACTACAGGCAAAATCAGGAACCCCGCCGTGTGAAAACCTGAAAGGGCGCACGGGCAAAAGCAAGAGGGGGCCGACTCTGGTGAAAACCCGAAAGGGCACTTGGGTCGGTAAAGTGAATAAAAAAGAAAAAGAAATTCAAGTATGGCATTCATTGAAAGGGGGATATGATACAAAATTCTCTTTATAATGTGCCGAAAGTTTACAAGGAATGACTTCCATCCCAGCTTACATGGAAAAGCAAAAAGGAAATACCCTTCCCAAGTACAAAGTTCAAGTATAAACAACATCATGGATTTTCAGGTAACATAGACAGCAATGGAAGTCCTTCTCCAACTTGAGTATGCAATTCAGAAAGAGCTTCTTCTTCAATCTGCAACTTGGAAACTTCACTAGATAATGATTCAAGAAGGCCCTGGGAAACCAGAAGATCATCCTGACGTCTGTGTAAATTGTTCCTTAAAGTTTACAGTTTGGCTTTCGCAGCAGTAAGTTCATTCTCTAAGCGCTGAATATTTTCCACCAGCAAGCCTTCTTTCTGTTCAAAGCCGGCTATTTCTGCCTGTTGCTGTGAAATTTGAAGAGAAACATGCTACATCTGCAAATTATATTCATGCCGCTGAAGAGACAAGGCTTGGCATCGATCTTTTATAACTGAGTGAATATATTCTTGACACTTAAAAAATTTCAATGCAGTGTACGCAATAGGAAGCCATTCATCCAAAGAAGCTCCTGCCAGATGAATCCATGTAGTCATGCTCTCAATTTGCTGGTGCAGAAGATCATATGATGAACTAGGCTGCCGGTGTATAATTTGTCGTAAAAGCTTGATATTGGCGCCAAGGACATCAACACCCTGTATGCTTGAACCAGCAGGAATAGAAGGGATTGCAATGTGTACGGATTCATCCACTGAAGTCTAGTCCATGACCGTTTGACGGGAAGAGGAAGGCACTGAACTGGATGAAGGTTCGGTAATAGAAGGGGCAGATGTGACAGCCACAATGCTTGATATGGCTGGGGGCAAGTCACTTTCTGTAAGTTTAGCTGCGGGCAGAGCAATTATAAAGGCGGAAGGTCCGGCTAAGGTAATTGGCTCAGAAGAAATCTGTACAAGGGATGATGTGCATATATGAGTCACAATATCAATAAGCCGAAGAATACGTTCAGCAGAGTTTAATCTACAGGGGACAAGATAAGATACTATCACCTGTTGACTCGGTGAACTTGTTCCCGAGTCAACCCCGCCATGCTCTGAAATAGCCACAATATCCACAAGACCAGGAGCTGAAAGTTCCACGGTCTTGATAGCCGAGAAGCTAATGACCTCTGTTGAAGTTATGACAGTTGGAACCATTGAAGTCTCTTCTGGTTCTGCATCTTCAACAAAAACAACTTCTGCCTCTTCAGAAGAAGAAACTGGTATAGAGGCTGATATTTCAAAATCCATGTCCCTTTCAGTCGGGACATGAGGAATTTCCATCCTTTCCGCATGAGCCGGAGATGCCTGATATTCAAATATATACAAGTTAAGCTTAAATGATGGAAAAAGCAGGAAAAGATGTGGCAAAAAGAAATTACCATAGCAGACTGCACTGTTTCAACTTGATGAGTCTTTGATATCAAGCCTTCAGTTGCTTCAAAACCTATATGGTCAAAGTTAGAAATTCAGTAGTGAAATGAAATCACTGTTGCTATAAGTCTCAGAAGGGTTACCTTGATCCTTCGGGGGTGACAAGATAGTTGTGTCTGGCAAAGCTTCACTACTAATGTGTTCAGTAGTATGGGAAGAAATAGAAGGTGAAGGAGGAATGCCACTTATTTCTTCCACACTGGAAGAAGTATCATCAGTTTCTTCTTTCCTTATCTGAGCCAATAATCTCGAGGATTGGCGCTTGGGCAGAACAATCTTTTCAGGGGGGACAGATTCTTTGGGCCCTTTGCGAAATCTTTTTGCAACTTGCTTGACCCTCCCTGTAAAGGAAACAAAAGGAAGCTGTTCATCATCAATGTCAAAATTCTAAGGCATAAATTAAAAGCATAGTGTATACCACCCTTGGTTGGGGATGGAGAAATCAGGGCACTCACCCGCTTGGCAGTCTTTGCTATAAAAGCTTCAAATTCAGCAAGCACCGGAAAATTGACAGGAGGAAGAGGTTCAGGGGCAGGCTCTTGTCTCTTCTTTGTGCGTGCCTCTTTGGCAGCGGCAACCGCCCTCCCTATAGCACTGACCTCCACAGGGGATGCGGGGGTTGATGTTTTAGAAGGCACAGGGGGAAAGAAAGAGGGTCTCTTTGCAATAGCCACTGCCCTCCGATGTTGTTGAGTCAGATATTTGGCTGTCGGCACTACAGAGATATGCAAAAGCAGAAATCAATTTATATAAGCAGAGGCAAGGCACAAAGCTCAAAAGAAGTCAAGCACAAATACATATACTTACAGCAATCGCCTTCATAACAGTTTGATAAAGGCCAATATTCATATATGGAGGACTTATCTCTAAGCGAAGCCTCCTTCACAATATATATGACATCATTCATTGTCTTTGCTTGAGAAGCTAGGCTACTGAAATCATAGTGCTTTTAATCGCTCAAGCAAATGCCCAAGTGTAAAGCATCAAGTCCCCACCCATCTATATGATCCCAAGAAGCGGGTAGTTTTGCATCCAACATACCCTGCGCAGTGGAATCCTGGGATACACCACAGTATTTCAAAAGGACAAGTAGCCAGCTGGTGCCCTTGTAAAAATCAGGCTTCTCTTCCTTGTGCGGGACATAAAATCTCTTAATGCCTGAGAGACTCTTAGGAGCTTGCTGAGAATCTCTGCCACTGATATCTTCCTCTTCCGGGAAATCGATATCGGGATAATCTTCAGAGGTCACATAAATATTAAATTGCTTCAAGAAAGCCCCCTTCAGCTCTTCGGTATCCAGCCTTGTCAACTTTGGATCAATCAAGGGTAAAGAATCTCTGTGACGAGCCTTATAAGCTGCCCATCTCTCTGCATACTTAGCAGCATTCTTATCATCTAAGAAGTGCAGATAATGGAACTCTATGAGATTTCCCGTTGGGTCTCTAAGATTTTCTTCTCAGCATTGCTCCAACATTGGGTCCTCTCCTGGCTATAGATATTGGTGCGCATTCGCCACCATCTGACATATTCACATGTCACACGAGGAGCATGGATAGCAGAAGGAATTCTGAAAGAAACATTTTCAAAGCGGTGGAAATAATCCCACCATTCACGGGCCCTCTGCAGTCCGCTGGAGCCTAAAAGATGGCGGTCAGGAAGCTGAAATATGTGATCACAAGAAGGAATGTACTGATCATATCCAAAATTCCGGCTGAAACAGAAAGGATAATAGGGTTCTAAGTGAACTACAGATCCCTTCCGATATACCAAGACACTAGGTCTGATGGATAGAAGCCATGATCTAATCTGACTATCCAATGCAGACTTCTTCAGTAGCTGCTTGGTCTGAGAATGGGTGAACTCAACAGGATTACCCTCGGCAAATACTTTAAAGGAGCTCACTGGAGGACGAGAATTGGCAGTATGCTTCCAAAAACGTAAGTCCCCTTCAGTTTTTCGCCTGGTGTCAGTCAAGATACTGCGAATTTCATATAGTTGCTTCTGGGTATCCCCTCCATCAACACTTGCATATTCAATCATGCGTGGAAATATGCGAGGGGAAGCCAGGCTCTTCGGGGCAGACTCTGAAAAAATAGAGGCCACCCAGGCATTAAAGAAATGAATGGGACCCACAACATTAAATTCTCGTGGTTTCTCCTGCTCAACCACTTGGCCAAGAGTTTTGAAAATCAAGCACAGAGTAAATAGAGCTAGAGACGGTTTAATTCCCCAGGCTAGTTCACAAGCTCCATAAAGCGTCTCAGGACGAATTACTCCCTCATCCCCCTAAGGAATAGCAAAATTCGAAAGCCAGTAGGCCAAGTATGCTGCCAGATGGGTATTCCTATCCATGTCCAGGGGATTGGCATCTTTCTTGTGTTCCTCAAAGATGATATCAGCATATCCCTTTCGGTGCCTGGTTGTCTGCCCCATGAAGACTGGAGTCTCACCAGCCCCAGAAAAGTCTGTATATCGAATGTCAACATTATGAAAGAAACAGAGCCAGACAACTCTGCGGACCCGTGTCCTCTCTCTGCGGGATCTCTTTTTCAGTGACTCTTCACCAAAAGCCAGAATCATGTAAGCCTTGAGGAGGAATCTATAAGACCTCCAGGTTGCATAGCGGCCCTTACCGTCTGTTCTGTCCTTGACAATGTCGGGATGGCATATTTCTTCATAAGGCTCTCCATTAATGGCCAAGCCAGAAAGCTGATGTAAAGTCCATAAATCTAGAGATGTCTCTCTTTCCAGAGTATAAAAGGTATTGAACTCCTTCATGAATACCTCGATCATGCCACAGCAAAGGCCTTTAAAGATCGGGTATCGGAATCGAGCAGCATACACACTACCGAGAAGATCCACTCGGCTCAGCAATCATGGTAATGCTTCAAGACATAATCAGTGTACTCTACAAAATATTCTCTAAAACTGTGGCCGGATTTAAGTTTCAAGTCACCAAACCAGCCCATTGCTGCGTTCAATCTAAACCTCATGGCTAAATAGTAAAAAATCAATGGCTCTTCTCTGAAGCCCCATTTACATGGAGAAAGAAATCGCCCATGCCGCCTCTGTTTCGAGTCTGGGATACCTCTGTCATATCCCCACTTGGCAGGAATAAATGAAGGTGAGCGGGTCAAAATGCCGTCCTGAGGATGCATAATATTAGTCCCACTGGGCATGAGCATGTCTCTAGCATAACCTGGCTTGAACAATGATTCGCCGCGGGTTACAGTTCCCCTCAGATTGTCTCGAAATTTCAAAATGGCATCCTTGGCATAAAAAGCCCTCCTTTCAGAACGCACTCCATTGACCTTGAAGTCAAGCAAGAAGTTGTACAAATGATGATCATTGGGAAAGTGGACTGGATAATCTTTGTCCCGTCTATATTTATAGAATCCTTCTGAAAAGACAAGCCTACTCTCATCAACCTTGCCATCTGATTCATCGGCAAAGGGATGATCCAAAGCAGCAACCTCAAAAAAATGTTGTAGTTCATTGTCCTCATCTATGCCTGCTGCAGGTGTCAAGTAAAAGGGACTTATCATAGGCCCACTCTCTTCAGCCATCATAGGAGTTTGTTCAGAAGACCCTGTTGGAGAAACTGGCACATCTTCGGAGACAGTCTCGGGCATCACAACTTTGTCTTTCCCCCGAGAAGCCATTATACTGAAAAAGAAGAGTCAACAAGTCAAATCAAATGCAAAAAGCCTTCCTCGAAAAAGAAAATTCTGTCGAAATTTCGGCAGCATCTCCCCTTAAAGGAGGGCTGTTAAAATTTTATCGAGAGCCATCCGGGACAGACTGAGATGCTCCGATAAGTGGAAGACCCATGTCAAAGACAGAGGGGTGTAGAAATGGCATTCCAGTAACCCACTTCCCGAGAGCCAAGCTACAACCGGGACTAGGTACTGAAGCCGCAGCCCCAGGGATTGCTCCCGTCGGAACTGCCAAAGTCAAATAGCAGATATGTTGAAGAAGAGCTATCCGACCTGCAGTGCTACAGTAGTGAGTCTGCGCCTACTGCAGATGGAGGGATCCAAAGTCTATTTTCTGTAAAAAGAAGACAAAGAAAAAATGTTAGAAGATGAATACAAGGCAGAAGAGACCCTCTTCACTCGCTCCATGCCCAAATCAATGACGGCCAACAACACCCCATCAGTCCCACCGGCCAAAAACTCAGAAAAAATGCTTTGCCTTTCACCTTCAACCAACAGACGAGACGCTGGTGAAGAGGTTGAACTGTGATCCGAAATCTGCCGCCGACTGTGCCTACCGGACCAGCCTCCCTTGCGCACACAAAACAACCGCGTGGCTAAAGCCCGCAAGCCCAACCAGTGAAGGCTTTCCCTGTGATAGCGGCGGTGCTCCCCAAGAACTTCTGCGACACCTGCTGACAAGGAAGAAAAAGAAGAACAGAGCCTGGCCTATAAGCCGTGCCCTGACCGCCTCAAGCCCTGCGGTTCAAGACCCCCCAAGCGGCGGAGGGCCAACGCACAGACGGCGGCAGCGGCAGCTCTCATCGACAATGGCACTCCCCGACAGCTGCTGCGGCACCGGCGACGACGGGAAGAAGGAGAGAAGCATGGCGGCAGCGATCTGCTGCGGCAAGGGTCTGCTCCTGCGGCTCCGGCAGCTCCGTCCACCGGCAATGGCAAGAGGAAGAAGAGGAAGGGTCAGGTGACGCTCAGAATCCCCCAGCGCAACAGCAAAGGCATCCCGCCCCCTCCCTTTTTATAACCGACCGGTCTGGTTCTTGAAGCCCTGGCTGGTCCAAGGCCTGAACCGGACCGAACCGGCGCAGACTCAAGGGCATATGCCCCCCTCTCCCAAACGTCACATAGATGGACCAGTTCGAAGCCAAGATGAAACCGAACCAACACAGACTCAAGGGGATCTACCCCCTTCTCTCAAATTCAACATATATGGCCAGGTTTAGAGCCGAATTGAAGCCTGAACCAGCGCAGACTCAAAGGGCACATGCCCCATCCTCTAAATTCAAGAAATCCGGTCGGTTTAAAGCTCAAGTTAAACCTGGACTGGCGCAGACTCAAAGGGTATATTAATTTATGATTGTCCGAAGCTTGAGACCCAATCTGAGTCGGTCGCGGAAACAAATTCAAGAACGAATCCTAGTGATTGCAGCAGTCCTCAAGCAAAACAAGTCCCTAATGGGTCAATCAAGACCTTTAAGTGGGGCCAGTTTTAAACTGTGAGCCGCTTAAATGATATAAGTACGTGACAATGGGCCACGCATACAACTCACTTCATCGCCTCCGGTCTCCGTGCATGAGCCGCATGCGTGGGGGGCATTTGTTGTCACCAAAAAATTGAACAAGAAGAATAGCCTAAAGATCAACAAAGAAGGCCCAAATCAAAGAGAATTAAAAGGATGAACCGAGCCCATTAATTGAAGCAAGAAAGGTCTAAGCAATTTTTCAAAGAAAGCTCAAGTGAAGAACAATTAATGGACAGCAGTCATGTCTATTTTACAAGTCAAATGAATAAAAAAAGGGGCCACTCTAGGGCCCAAATGCTGAAGCAATCCAATGACACAACCGGGCCCATTATCCCAAGCAAAGGAGGTCCAAAAAATTGTGCAAAGATTGTCCAGGAAAGCCCAAATGAAGAAGATTTAAGGGGCAGCAGTTAAGCCCAATTTTGCAAGCCAAAAGAATAAAAAAGGGGCCACTCTATGGCCCAAATGATGAAGAAATCCAATGGTGCAACCGGGCCCATTATCTCAAGCAAAGGAGGTCCAAACAATTTTTCAAAAGAAGGCTCAAGTGAAGAAAGTTAATGGACAGCTATCATGTCCATTCTTGCAAGGCCAAAAAAGTCAAAAAGGGGTTACTTTCAGCCCAAATGGTGAAGAAATCCAAGGGGGCAGGCCTAGGCCCATTATCTCAGCAAAAGAAGCCCAATAGGGCCAATTTAGGCCCAAAAAGTGAAGGCCAAAGCTCAATTTCGTGGAAGCCTTCAAAAGGGCCCAAATGGTCCCCCCATGGCCTATTCTTATCCCTTTGGCCCATGGTCAAATCTGCCGAAAGGAGGATAAGAAGAAAAGCAAGTAGTCTCTCCCTCAAGATTCATCTAGAAGAGGGTAGGTGAAAAGCAAAAAGAGAAACCAATCATAATTCTCCAAGTGTTGTGGCCTCATTGGAGGGCTCTCAAAAGGGGTTTCTTATCCTTAATCCAAGGCTAATGGATGCCTAATCTACCCCCAAAAAGTAACCCAACTTTATCTATAAAAGAACCCCCATCTTTTACAAGAAAAAGTTGGAGACAAAAATCCCAAAAAATAGAAAAGAGAAGAAGAAAAGTGAGAGAGCTTGGAAGAGCACGTCTCCCTCCTCCTTCCCCTCCATTTCCTACATCCCAAGAGAGAAAAAAGGACTAGAGAAGAAGAAAAAAATAAAGGAAGAGTGTTAGAGAAGAAGAGAGCAAGATTGTAGGCTTTAAGAGCCATTCTCCCTTCTCATCCCCTCTCCAAGGTAGAGTGGGGGTGAAGAAGGGGTCTATTTCTGTCTCCTTGCTTTCTTATAATGTTTTCCTTCATTTTGATGTTCATAGAAACTTCTATCTCCCCCTTGATGTTCATCCATGGTGATTGAAAGTAATGAAATGCAATGTTCAGATTTTCTGAGTCTGTTTTGTGAATCTACTGGTTATTTTACTTTTATGGTATTTTTTCCTTCATAAGGTATGTGTTTTTCATGTGGGGATGGTATAGAGGCCTTTCTAGTTCATAGAAATGGTCTCCTCAAGCCTTGAAACCTCCTAAATATGGAGAAATGACCTAAGATGTGCTTTGCTGTCTAAATTTCCTGAAAACTGGT
Organism: Zantedeschia hybrid cultivar; assembly: GCA_030544215.1. Classification (NCBI taxonomy): domain Eukaryota; kingdom Viridiplantae; phylum Streptophyta; class Magnoliopsida; order Alismatales; family Araceae; genus Zantedeschia; species Zantedeschia hybrid cultivar. Next base: position 38,029,535 of record JARZZO010000011.1, on the reverse strand, counting down.
TTTCCATTTATTTGCCTTTGGTTTTGGGGTTTTTCAAGGTGGCTTGGCCTTCCATGACCCTTAGGAGCACATACCTTCCATGGATGATGTTCCCCCAAGGCCAAACATCAAGAGAAACCCCCTAAGTTTCATATATATTAAAATCCAAGTTTCTGTTTTCATGTTGGAACCGAATGGGTTTTGTTTGGATTTTTTCCTTTAATGGCTAAGGGTTTAGGCCCTAGAGGTTCTCAAGGAGGTTCCCTCACTAGTTGAGGATGAGCTTCTTTGGGTAGAAACCCTCTAATATGGAGCCAAGAAGGAGAGATCCATGGAAAAGATAAAAAATATACCTAAGTTTCCTATATGTTCATATTCAAGTTTTCATGATATTTTCCTAAAGAAATGCATCTAAAATATATTTTAAATAAATATTTTAGGCTTTGTACCTTTTATACTTTCTTTTCCATCATTTGGGTTAGATTTAAACCCATTTTTTCACCAAAATCCGGATTTTAGCCTGAGTCTGCGGTCTGCAGGTGCTACAGTGTTGAGTCTGCGCCTCCCTGCGCAGACTTAGCGCCAGTTGCAGGTTTTGAGTCTGCGCCTCTTCCAAGTGGGTTTTTGGACTTGAGTTGATTATTTGATCCTCCCCCAAGTTGTCCAAATGTTCCTTGGACCTAGGGTTGTCCCTTTGAAGCCCAATGAAGGTCCTAAATGGCTTGGATTTTGGGTTGTTAAGCCCTTAATGTTTCAAATCGAAGTTTTGCCATAGGTTTCAAGCTTTTAAATGTTTTCCGATGTTTTTCAAGGATGTCCCGATCTAAGGGTGCCAGCAATCTCATGTTGGGTAACCCATCAAGGGCCCTCATACAAAAAACATCATTCTTGTGTTCCCATTTCTATGGGTTCATTTAGATGATGTGTCCCGAAGTCCCAATGAGTTGGTGGAGTTCCTTGCTCCCCAAATGTAGAAATAGAATGGGTGATTCCCTGTGGATAACCCTTTCATTTTGAAGGCATTAAGGGCACCCTTTAGGTGAGTGGTTGGATGCTCGGCACACCCCCCTTTATAGCCACCTCTATGGTTCATGGCTACATGTGATCCTTTAGGAAAATTGGTGGAGTTCCTTGCTCCCCAAATGTAGAGATGCTTTGGATTACCCCTTATGAGTTTTTCTTACATCTTGAAGGCATTAAGGGCACCCTTTGGGTGAGTGGTTGGATGCTCGGCACGCCCCCCCTTTATAGCCATCCCTATAGTCCATTAGCCATTACATATTCCTTTAAGGGAGTTGGTCCTTCAGGTCCCTTCATGCCATGACCCCTCATAAAAATCTTAAGCCTTTTCATTGGGTTTTCCTAATTAAAGGTTGAAATTCAACTTGGAATCACTATATTGAGCACTTTTAATGCTTTATAAAGTGACCCAAGAAGAATAAGATAAACATGAAGAAATCATGTCATTTGAAGAAATCCACACAAAAACCACTCTTTGAAAAGGCCTCATGTAGCCATACTCAACTTCTGAGATTTCTCAGCGTTATCCTCCCCAAATTTGTGGTGATTCTTGGATCACTTCAAGTTGAAAGAGGTATAAACTTGAAATTATGCTCAGATTTTGAGTTTGCGCACCTATAACCATGGAAATTCAATTGGGAATGGGGTACAATCTGTTTTCCTCGACTCCGGATTTCATATTCTAACTTTAATGGTTGAAACTAACCCTTTGATGGATTTAATTGCAGCTTGAACTGTGCAGGAAACTCAAAAATCAAATTTCAGACTTGCGTCTGCGCCACTGGTCTGAGTCTGCACACCCTTGCGCAGACTCAACTCAAAATTATCAAAGAGGTCTTGCATGGGCTCATAGACTCATTTATGATTCAAATAACTCAAATACTTAAAGTTAATTCATTCAAAAAAGATTTAAGATAGCCATCTTCTATTTTAAATAAACACAAAATTTCAAACACAAGTTGAGTCTGCACAACTTTCATAAGCTCGTTTCAAAAGGAAAAAATCAACTAAACAATAAATCAAATTTCTCAAATCACTCACAATCATATATCAAACACTCCATATCATTTAAATAAACATCCATTTACAAAAAGAATCCAAATCCCCACAAAATAAACCAAAATTACAATTCAGCTGAGTCTGCACACTCCTTACGCAAACTCAAACTCATTTTTCTTGTCTCCTTGATCCTTGAAGCTCCCTAGCTCTTTGAAACTCTTGGAATTCCTCTCAACCTCAGGAGATTCCATCTTTTCAAGAATCTTACTCAAATCCTCTTTAAACTTGAGTTTGCGCATCAATCCCAAGGCCAAAACCTCGTCTCTTGGCCCCGAAATCATGTCTGCAGCTCCAAATCTATAAAAAATCATCAAACAAAACATAAAATTAAGTTATGCCACAAAAAATCCAATAAAATAACTCAGAAACAAAAAATCCATAGTTCAGACATGAGTCTGCGCATCCTGGCGCAGACTCAACCCTGAAATTCACAAAAAATAAAAAAGCAACTTCCCGAGCACTAAAAGATGATCTAAAACCCTCTAAAAATCAAGTTTGTTCTTATCTATCATAATATCAAATAAAAACACCAAGTTGTTCTAGAAAAAATACATAAAATAACTAAAAACACTTTGGTGACAAATGAGTCTGCGCTACCCAGCGCAGACTCAACCCTGAAATCCCGAATTTGGTCTTTTTGACCTTAATTTCCCTACAAATTAAATCCAAAAATTTATATAAAAACTTCATACTTTATATAAGCCAAAAACTTAAATAAAAGCTTAAAACTCCTTTCACAAAAAATATAAAAAATGCTAAACACTTTGATAAACAATGAGTCTGCGCTCTATAGCGTAGACTCAACCTTAAATTCCTAAAATCTGGTATTTTTGGCTATTAAAATTCCATCAAAACAAATCAAACTCTTAAGAATAAAACATATCTTTTCCACAAATCAAAACCCAAACAAAAAATGATAACGTTTCCCTAAAAATTACCTAAAAAACTGAAAAATAAACTTGTGGCAGGTGAGTCTGCGCTATCCTGTACAGACTCAACCCCTAATTGCTAAAATCCAAATCTTTCAATTCTAATTCCTTTAAAATCAAATCAAAAAACCCAAGATAAGAATAAAATACTCCTTATAAATCATAAATCAAACAAAAACTCAGATTTGCCCTTTTGCAAAACATAAAAAATACCTAAAAGAAGTCTCACTTCAACCTTGCTCATTCTCTAAAAACCTACAAATTCAAAACATAAAAGGCATAAATATTTAAAGCATCTTTCACTGAAATCAAATAAGAAAACATAAAAAACACTTTTCCATACCTTCCAAATCAAATCTAAAATCTCTTCACTCCAAAACTGAAAAAACACAATAAGAAATGTTTATTAGACTTCCTTGATAAAAAATGTCATCCATTTCAATCAAAATGCCATAAAAAGATCTTCATTTCTCTTACAAATTAAAAATCAAAATAATAAATACAAGCATTCTCATTGTTAACAAATGAGTATGCGCATCTTTGCGCAGACTCAACTTCATGTTCACTCCCAAATATAAAAATTCAACAAATCTTCAATGCATCCTCATAAATCAATCCAAAAATACTAAAAAATGTCTCTAATCATCATCCATCAATAAAAATCAATAAATCAAGTCTCGCGCAGACTCAACTCTAAACTAAAAAATTAGTTTTCTTCTCAAATAAAAATTGAAATTCATTCATTTTTTGAATGCAATCTTGTATATTTTACTTATATCATTTCAAAGGGTGTTATTCTATTCTTCCGACGATTAATCAATGGTTTTCCTCTTAGGAGGTTGTAATTAACGCTATTCCATTTATGGGTAGCGGGATCGAGTCGAAGAACTATGCAATCATCTAATTGAGTCAGGTAGAGCGCACAAACACAAATCTAAATCTAAATCAGAAAATCAAGATCAAGTGCATTTTTTCCCTAAAAAATGTACGACACACAATATCGGATTGGCTTGCGGGACACCTAATACTAACACGTTTTATATGCATTTGTGAATGTCCAACCTAAATGTGGATATGCAGGATGCACATGACGCCACAATTATTGACCTCTGGACCCACCTCCGGGATGCGGAGTAGTAGCTCAACCGGGCCCACATTGACCTCGACACTTTGGTATGCATGCTCAACCTATGCTATCATGTATGAATGCTTTTATTTATTCTTATTCATTTGTTTTTGGTACTTACCCACTGACGGTGACTCTTGGTTTCAGCGCGCCGCCTACATATAGGTTGCCCAGCCTCCCACTGATCTAGTTGGTGCTTCTTCATCTGAAAGTTCATCAATTACAACCCTCATTTCTCTTCAGGAGAAATTGACCAGTGCCATTCTTCGGACCTCCTAGGCAAAAGAGGATCGGGCTTCCCGGATAAGCTTCTGACTTCAACACTTCATCCTTTAATATTATACATGGCTAACTCTTAATTGTGACTGAAGTTGCTTCTCTTAATTGACAGGTTGCCGAGCTTCAGAAGGCTCTTCACAGAGCTGAGGAGGAGCTCGAGTGGATGAGGAGTGTGGCGGTCCAGGCATAGGCAGAGGTGGCCCGGGTTCAAGAACTGGTGGAGAGGCTGGCAAGGCTCTCCAGTGGTGATCTTCCTCGTGATCTAGCACGACTCCAGATGCGGCTGCAGGTCATTCTGAAGGAGTGAGACCGTGAGCAGGAGAGGATCAAGGTAGATAACAACTCCCTCTGGGTCCAGTTGGGTATTACAGAGCACGAGAGGCACAGCATAGAAGAGAGCTATCAGTGTGCCACCAGCGAGCCCTCGAGGGAAGTCACAATAGTGTCTTCATTACTAGCATCGCAGTCTCATCTGCACACGCCGAGCCGAGCGCCATGGGACCGGATGTTCATGATGAGGCGCAGAGCCAACTGGATGAGGGCACGGCGAGAGCCAGCCCTGATGATGTTGATCTCATGCTGCTATCTTTTGTTATATGATGATATCATGTTGTTGTATTGCTGATGTTATACTGCTAACATTTTGATGTGCTTTTTGGGTCCTAGTCCTTTGGAAATGATGGACTTTTTGACATGTAATATGATGACACTCTCATGACCATATGAATGAACTTTTATGGATGTTCAATGAATGGAACTTTTGTAAACACTGAGTGCTTTTCTTATCTTTAGTTTCTTGTGTACCTGTGCCCTGTGGATAACTTGAACAAACAAGTTAATGTATCTGTTCTGGCTTAGCCCCTTGCTCGGTGAGTGATCAACTACCTTGAATGTATCCTTTTACCAAGGATCAAGGGGAAAAGCTTTTATTCAATGAAGGCAAAGATAAACAAAAGAGAAATGTATTAATGCTACATGTAAGCATGCAAATGCTAACAAGAAATAGAAAAATGTGCAACATACATAATGTGACAAATGGATGCAAAATTATTTTGTAATTTTGACATATTCATAAATCCATTTATTTTTATTTTGAAATATTCAATTTTTAATAATTTTTAATGTCTATTTTTTGTGATTTTGAAATATCCATTTTTTTATGATTTTATCCATTTTTTGTGATTTTAAAATATGCATTTTTTTGTGACATTGAAATATGTATTTTTTTGTGATTTTGAAATAACTATTTTTTGTGATTTTGAAATATCTTTTTTTTTTGTGATTTTGAAATATCTAGTTTTTTATGATTTTGAAATTTGTACTGCAGCCCGGCTATCCCCTTCAGACAAAGACACGTAGACAGAAGGGAGCCTACAATACCCATGACTTCCTAGGTAAGCGCACATCAAGGTTGATTTGGGCCATTAGAGATCCTCAGCTAAACATCACTTGGCTATGACTTGTACTGATGGCAAACCGTCATACCATGCTCTAGCTCCCAGCTACATCCGACCAACAAGTTCTAACTAAAAATCTGCTAATGGTAAGTGATTTTTCTTACCCGGGTTTCTTTCCTCACAACCAAGACGGTATATAACGAATTACCTTGGAATCCTAATGGTCAATTGTGCGACGCTAACCCGGAATTAACGTGGTCGTGCCGACTGGTAAACCGCTTGCATTAACCTATGTTCAAAGCCATAGGGTAAACTGACCTAGAAACCAGCGTGGTACTTCGGTCAAAAGAACTTACTCGCTTGTTATCTTAATTCCCTAATCATTCTTCGGCAACCTAATCTAGAGTCACAATGCTTTTATTGTGCTTATATTCATAATCTCATCTAATGATCTGACCCTTAGTCAACTTAGACCGTTCCTTAAGCTTGGAGTACGCCCCTTAAGGAGAAGGGAAGAAATGGTCTAGAAAGCTCACGAGAGAGTTCCGGAGACTCAGGAGGATTTCCTTCCTTTACCCTTTTGTCTGTCGGGGTTCGGTCATTTTCACTTTGTGGGAATTTTTTTCTACTTTGGTTTTGCGCCCTTTTCATTTGACTTGGCCTTTGATTTGACGTTTGACTTTGAGGCCTTTTTCTTTGATTTTTGTCTTTTTTTTTATGATGGCCTCCTACTAAGATGACAGATATTTTCAGTTGTCTATTCTAAGCCTCGTTCCCACATCGTGAATCGAAAAGAAAAGAATAGGTTGCACCATACACTCTCAGTCAGGCTGTCAGCATTCCTTAGACTTCACATCTTTTGTTACTCAACCAAGTGTGAGTGTGTGTATCACGCTCCTAAATTGGACTACCGAAGACTAAAGATGGAATTTTGCATTTCAAGTTTTCTGACCCTGCTAGTTCTTGCACCATGCTGATTGACACACCTAACCTAAGGATATTACTTCTTAAGCTAAAGACCAATCCAAGGGTGAGACAACTACTGACCCTCTACATTAACCAGCCTATAAACATTACCAGGAAAAGCATCGACAACAACATAGGTGTAGACACGCTAATTTTGACGTCATTTCGAGTAAATTTCATATCATATAGTAATGCCTCAAAATGGTCTGATAATTAATCATTAATTAATTTTTATTAATCTTTTTTAGTGTCGGGTTTAACAGATGTGTTTAAGTTAATCAATTGAATTGATTTTAGCTCAAATTTGAGTTAAAATATGAAGAATTTTAAAAGACGTCGACCCACGTAGACGCCATTTAGAGTTTATTCTTATTTTAGCGATTAAATTTGAATTTTAATTAATTAATTTATTAACTAAAAGGCGTCTGGGAATGTTGACGTGTTTTAAGTTTCCTAAGTGATTTTAACTTCTCCTCCGGATGTTTATCCTTATCTTAATTAGTCTAAAAGACGTCTACACAGGTGGACGTGTTTTACCTAATAAAGATAAAGATAAGTTTTCCCGGATATTTATCCTTATCTTAATTAGTCTAAAAGACGTCTACACATGTAGACGCGTTTTACCTAATAAAGATAAAGATAAGTTTTCCCGGATGTTTATCCTTATCTTAATTAATCTGAAAGGCGTCAGCAAAGATGGACGCGTTTTAGATAATTACAGATAAAGATGAATTAATCAGTAATTATCTGTCGGTTAAGATGGATAAATTCGGGATTTTTTCTATGTTAATCTCGAACGCAAGAAATGCCTATAAATACCCTGCATGTTGAAGAGTTAAAAAAAGAGAGAGAACAGAATTAAGTTGAGTTGAGCCATAGCGTTATAGCGATTTGAAGATCGAAGCAACAACGTCGTAATGCCGGAGCGCTGCCATTTCCAGAAGTCGGCGTCCTTTCAAGATCTTCATCCTTTCAAAGCTTCAACCGATTGGGCATAAGTTTTTCATTACTGCATTTATTTTCATTTCATTAGTTTTATTTTTTCATATTCACTTCATGCAAACACACACCACAGCATAATCTTTCAAAAACCTACTTGATCTAAGGGGTTTCAAAGCCATTAAAAAAGTGAGTTTGCTGTTTTAAATATGCTTAAAACCATGATTAGTTCAGATACTACTTCTATTTAAATTCTCATCATTGTTTCTTCATTCTATTTTTTGTCTCTGCAGCACTCAACAACAACAAGAGATCAAAAAGGGGAAATCAAGCACAACTTCTGGACGATCCTCAACCTCAAACTCAACAGCAAGAACAAAAGAACAAAGAAAGGGCTCTCTTTCTTCAGCCGGCTGAGGAAGGGGAACCAAGGACTCAATCTTCCGCATTTTGAAAGGTAGGCGATCATACTCTCCTTTTGAAACTTTTAAGTTAAAAGTTTCTGGCGATCACTGCACTTTAGTTGCTGTTTTTAATAGGTTAGTTTACACCTAAACAACATAGATATTTCATGTTAATCACACGGTCATTCTAAGCACCTACAGCTTTTTTGGCGATCACGGTGGGACTTGGTCTCGCCATCTTTTAGTTTCTTTTGTTTTTGCTATCATCATATCGGGCACCCACGGTGCACCATTTGTGTCTCTGGACACGTCCTCACCAATTGGTGAGTGTTTAGTTTAATTAATTTCCCCCGTGCACCACGTGCACACCCCAGTGGCAAGATCTTGCCCCCCCCCTTGATTAACTCAAAAAGCTGTTTTTGTGATAAAAATGATGTGTGATTGATTGTTTTTCTAGTTGTTTAGTTAGTAAACCATCCTGTTTAAAATCTGGAACTAAAAAAATTTGCATGAGTCGATTGTTTACTGCTTTTTACCTTGTTTGAGGAGGATTCAACCCAGAAAATCCTCCTGGAAAACTGTTTCTGCGAACTGAAAAGCGTCCAGTATAGCTGACGCGTTTCAAAACCGCGTCCACATACCTAGATGCCTTTCAGGCTTCACAGCTTCTCTGCTCTCTGCATCTGCTTCTGCGAAAAATTAAGTTCTGTTTTGAATAGCGTCGACTACCATCGACGCAATTCAGACAGTTTCTTAATTTTTTTCAGTTTCCAGATTTCTGTGTTTTGAGTGCTAGCTACCCATTACTTACTAAGCATTAGAGGCCGTCCAGGCCACAGGACATACGCATTGAGGCTAATCCCTCCTCTTCTTAGGAACACATTACTCGACGTCAGCAACTCTCTCTGATTGGGTTGGTCCCTTGATCAGACTAGAGAAGTTGACGTTGAGACCTCCATAAGTCCCCAAAATCAAGGTATTCCTCCTTGATCATCGGGCTGGTTGTACCAATTGAAGTCCTGGTTAGATTCTGAAAGCGTTGTGAAAGAAAAGCCTTAGAGAATAACGGTGGAAATTGAACTGAAACTAGGATCCTTTCCCTGAGCGAAATTGTGGTTTAATCCAATTCAAATAACTCAACAAGGAATCCTAAAATCACGTTAAGCATCCACTTGTTTGATTAATCTCTGTACAACTTGTTTGATTAAATCTTTGAAAAGGGAATCTAACATCATGTTGCTACGATCAGGTAGGGACTTGAGTGTGGCTCCAGACGCCATGGTTAATTACGAGGGAGATGCTAATGCCCCTCGGAATTCTGAGTACAATTATGAGAGTGGGAGAGATGCTGATGCCTCCCGTAGTTCTATCCCCATTCCGTATCGTCTAGATGGGAATGTTCGGACACCTCTTTTGCCTCCACGTGATCAATATCCTGATCCTCTTCCGCATGAATATGCGATCCCTAATCCTGATCTCGAGGGGGACATGAATCAGAATGATCCCTCATCCTCTGATCCTACGGATCTCATCAATGCTCTGGGAGTTCTTGCCTCCCGACTGGACCCTCAGCAGTTCGAGGCGATCCAATCTATTTTGAAGGGGAAGGCACCTATGCAGCCTGCTGAGCCAAACCCTGTGGCTCCCCCTGCTGTTCCTCAGCAACCTTCTTTTCCTCCTCCTTATATCCATCAGGCCGTGGAGGGCCTTCATATTACTTCTCGGCCAGCTGGGCCGCAGCTTTCATCATCTAGGCAACCGGCTAGACCGCAAACGCCTACTTATCAAAATGCCCTCGGGCATGGCGGAAGCGCTGCCGGACCTCCCCTCTATTGTCCACCCTGTCCAACGTACTCTAGGCAGCAGGCCTACCAAGTACCTCCTCCTCCTCCTCCTCCTCAAGCAGATCTGACCACACAAACGCTGCTGGCCAAAATGGAGCGTATGGATGAGCAATTTAATAACCTCCAGAAAATGATGGGGGTCAAAGCTGTGCCAGAAATCAGTCTACCGAGTCTGCCAGTATTCCATCTGCCACCCTCTGAGATGCCAGTGTACCGAAAGTACAACGGTACTGGTAACCCCTTCACACATCTGAAGGAGTTCATGTATGAATCCTCTTTCTGGCAGAATGATAAGAGGTCGTTGGCCTTCTTGTTCAGGAGATCTCTAGAGGGACCAGCCCTCGAGTGGTTCTTTTCCCTGGAACCCTCAGAAGTAGAGGATTACGGTATCGTTTCACGCAAATTTATTCAACGATACCAGGACAGAGTTGCACCCTCCTTGTCTATCACGGACCTCATTGCAGAAAAGATGAAACCGGATGAGGAGTTTGTCGGTTTTGCTGACAGGTGGCGGGGTCTGGCTGAAAAGGTGAAGGATCACTTGTCCGAGTCCGAACAAGTGAAAATGTTAATTTCTAATGCCACCCCCCAGTTCAAGCTCGTCCTCTCCTTGAACAATTTGACTAACATGGCAGAGCTCTATGAAAGAGCACGGTACTGCCAGAATGCCTTCAAGGACGCTACATTCTCTAGCGTCTTTGATCCTCATAGACCTAGCAGGCCTCCGCCTCGGAAGCCTGCAGTGCCGAACTCTTCCAGCACAGGTCCGACTACCGAGGGCACGCTCTCTCATGAGCAAGTGAGCACCATGAACAATAACTCGCCCCAGTTCGTGAGGAGTCAGCAGCAGTACCAGAGGCCACAGCAACAAGGGTACAGACAGCAGCAGAACCCCCAGTACCAACAGCAGTATCAGCGGCCCCAGCAGCCGAATCAGAATCAAAACCAGCAACAGCTACAGCAACAGCCGCAACGGCAACAGCAGTACCAGCAACCCCAGCAGCAGCAGTATCAGCAACAACAACAGCCACAGTACCAGCCGCGCGCACCGCCAGCGTACCACAATGTCCCTCCTCCTGGTGACTACAACCAGCAGAGGAGACCTCCAGGCCCGAAGAGGGCAGAATACCCGGCACTCCCAGAATCCTTGGCCGATATTTTCAGTGCTTTAATGGCAGCCAATGCCTTAGCCTTGCCAAGGGAAAAGGCCGTCTGGCCTCAAAATGCCGATACGTCCAGATATTGCTACTTCCATAGGCAACCTGGGCATACCATCGACACCTGCTTCCAATTCAGAGATTATATTCATGATCTCAACGAGCAGGGCGGCATAGACTGGGAGGAAATGAAGAAATACATAACAGCCCTGAAGGCGAGAAGACCGCAGCAGCAACAGCAGCAGCAAGCAAGACCACCAGCACAAGCAGCAGCACCACCCAACATGGGCATAGTGCAGAATCCGCTCCCGGAGCACCAGAATCAGAACCAGGTTGCTCCCATTCTAACGAACAGCCAGTCTGAGGCTGGTCGTGGGCAACAATGGAGGATAGAGGACTCTTCCTCTCTCTACTCAACGGGTCACGTTCAAAGTACCGCAGAGCGACTACCACGCCGCACCATCCACATACCCAGACCACAACCCGTCACCATCACCCCTCTACCCACACCCACATATCACTCGCCCTCATCCAATAACCCATTACCACTACCCACCTTCCTTAGACCCATTGCGCCCCGCACTCCTACGCCTCCATCATATACCCCACCGCAAACCAATAACGCACCCCTTTTACCATCTAGGCCACTATTACGCATACCATTTCCTACTTCACCCGCTACCACTACCACCTACCCAGATATGCCCCAACCATCCAAACCGTTACTACGCGTACCATTCCCCACTTCGCCAACCACTTACCCATCTACCATCCAACCATCTAGGCCTTTAATCCGCACCGCGCCATCACCATCACCATCTAACCCAACGCCACCACCTACGCATCAACCCTCCGCACCGCTTACGCCACCCAACTCTGCGGTACTCAAGTTGTCACCCGGATCCTCTACGGTCGAGGAACACGCGCTCCGGAGTGGGAGGATTTTCAACAAGGTCTTTCCTCAGTCCACAGTCAGAGACGGCCCATCACAGCCGACTGAGGAAGCCCATAATGAAGAGAGTGCACCAGGCACTCAATACGACTTGTTGAAACATCTGGACAAAACACCGGCACGGATCACTGTACTGGAATTGATTAAAAGGTCCAAGATTCACCAAGAAGCTTTAATGGAATACCTACAGAAGGTGATGGTCAATGAAGACGTGCCGGTAGAGAAAATTGCAGCACTACTAGTTCCTCAGGGGGATCAGCCCTCAATTACATTCCACACATCGGAACTAGCACCGCCAGCCGCCAGAAGCATGGCTCTGAGCATCACGGTCAATATCTGCAAGAAGGCCGTGGATGCATGCCTAGTTGATACAGGGGCTTCAATTAATGTTTTACCTCCGAAGACCCTGGAGCTATGCGGTGTGCCCAAGGAGAAATGGCTGCCAAGCCCCATCTCAGTTACGGCATATGACAATTCTACCCGTTCCCCTCTGGGAATGGTTTATTTAAAGGTAGAGTTAGGTCCAGTAAGTCATGCAGAGGTTGAATTTCATATTCTAAAAATCGACCCTTCCATAAATGCCATTCTGGGCCGTCCTTATATCAAAACTCTTGAGGCGATTCCTTCTACGAATCACCAATGCCTCAAATTCCCTTATAAAGGACGAATTATTAAAGTGACGAGCATGCCGATCCTTGCTGCTGCTCATACCTTGAATATTAAATCTGCTGTTTTACCTGGCCGACAACCTTTCCTGTCGGTATTACAGGTCTACCGTCCAGTGGCTGATCCTTTGAAAGCCGCTACCATTTCTCCATACCCATTAAATGCTATCAAAAGGGGGAAGTGCATGAGTACCCCGGGATGGAGGATCATGATGAAGAACGGCTACAAGCCTGGGAAAGGTCTGGGCACACAGTTGCAAGGCAGGACCACTCCTGTTAAAAATCATCGGGCAGTACCTGGAAGCGGTCTGGGCTATAGGCCAATGAAACTAAAGCAAGACAGGGTTCAGCAAGAAGATGGTCAAGAAATCTTGGAAACAATGTCTACACCACTGAAAGAAGGCCGAGATCCCTTAACATGGACTCTATATACTCACTTTGTGAAAGGGCCCATACTTAGTCACGACAACATGGTGGTCATTACTTCCTGTTTTGACTTCCATGACATATATGGGAGGGACTTGGCCAGACATTGTTCCGAACTACTTACGTACCAATCCTTGGAGGCTCTGCGGCCTATGAAGAGGAGGAAATTCCATGACCCTGAATGCGAATGGTACAGATGGTTCGACCTAAGGGACCTATACATAGCACTGAACAGATTATTCCTGGATCCTGCAGAACCCAAGTGGCCACCGCAGATTGACGAGCTAATTGAGAGCCCTGGCACAATCTTTGACAAGCGGATACTGCTGTCCGAACAAACTGATGAAGGGGAGCCAGATGACCCCTATGAAGCTGGTTACACAACAGATCTGCTATGGAGGGGGACATATCCTTCACATGTCCTAATGCTCCATACTCTTTTTCGTACACTACTCTTGACCCCGACTTGGTCGCGGGTCATAATTGAAGATATTCCACGGGCTCCGCCCATTATGATAACTATGTCCCCTCGGGACTTTATTCCACAACCTCCTCTCGACCTAGAGAGGATGTATGATCTAATCTGGGACATATTGCTATATGATCCCCCTAATCCTCTGGCCTTGGTGCCGCTTCCTCCGTCCGATTCTCCTCCCATTTGTATTCATTCTTGCTTTATGTTTAATTCTTTCATTGTCCAAAAAAAAAAAACGCCAATTTGGCAACAAATTCTTCACAAATCATTATCGAGGAAACATCTTACTTGTCCGATTACACCCCATCGCGCGGGTCCGTCGGTCAAGATTCTCTCCTAGATCTACTCTGTCCCTCCCCACGGGAGGATTCCCCTGTATTTCTACCTGTATCCCAGGATTTTCATCCTGTTTCATCTTCCTTAGATTATGATAAACAGTTTAGTGAAGTTAGTAAGTCCAGTTTTAGGCACGTTAGTCAGTTTAGGAAGTCTAGGAAGCCTAAGGGTAGGCAAATTCCAGAAAGATACCTCCAGGATTTGGCTGATAAATGTTCCTTTTGCTCTTTAATCCCTCAGCTTTTAGAAGATCCAATTCAGATGCCGGAAGATTGTACAGATGATGAGTCAGTCAACGATGGGTACGGGGTATATGAGTTACTACATGAAAAGGACCCCATTGTTGAAGATGAGGAAGATGATGAGGACGCAGCGGAGGCATATGCCAGTGGAGTGAAGAGATTTGATGAACCTTCAGCTGCCGTCGAAGAGCCCACAAAAGAAATAAACTTAGGGACTGAAGACGAACCTAAGGTTGTCCTCGTCAGTAAAAATCTTTCTGCAGAGGATGAAAAGGCAATGATACAAGTGCTTAAGGATTATAAGGACACTTTCGCCTGGAGTTATGGGGATATGCCAGGGTTAGATTCATCTTTAGTTGAACACAGGTTAACATTAAAAGATGGAGCTAGTCCGGTCAAGCAGAAATTAAGGCGATTCCACCCACAAATGGCTTTAAAGATGAAGGAAGAGGTCGACAAATTACACAAAGCCAAATTCATTAGAGTTGTCCTTTATCCACAATGGGTGGCCAATATAGTCCCGGTTATGAAAAAGGACGGGAAGGTCAGAATTTGCATTGACTTCCGTGACCTAAACCGGGCGTGTCCTAAAGATGATTTTCCATTGCCTCATATTGATGTACTCATCGATAACACTGCTGGCTATGAGACGTTATCGTTTATGGATGGATTTTCAGGATACAACCAGATTAAGCTGGCAGAAGAGGATCAAGAGAAGACTTCATTCACTACACCTTGGGGAACATATTGTTATGTCGTCATGCCATTTGGATTGAAGAACGCTGGAGCCACTTATCAAAGGGCCATGATGGCAATATTTCATGACATGATGCATATAGATTTGGAAGTGTATGTGGATGATTTATTGGTTAAGTCTAAAACGAAGGCTGAGCATGCCAAAGTTTTGGCAAGGGTATTAGAGAGATCGAGAGAGTATCAGTTGAAGATGAACCCCAAGAAATGTGTATTCGGGGTATCTTCAGGAAAATTGCTTGGATTCATTGTCAGCAAACGGGGAATTGAGATCGATCCCAATAAGGCGAAGGCTATCAGAGAAATGCCACCTCCCAAAAACTTGAAAGAGTTAAGAGGATTAATCGGGAGGTTACAATTTATTCGCCGCTTTGTCTCCCAGCACTCACAAAGGTGTAAGCCGTTCTATGAGCTTACCAAGCCATGAGTCAAATTCAATTGGGACGATAAGTGTCAGGAGGCATTTGATGGATTAAAGGACTATTTGGCAAGTCCTCCTGTTTTGAGACCACCATCTCCAGGCAGACCATTGATACTTTATATTTCAGTCCTGGATGATGCAGTGGGGGCTGTCCTAGCACAAGAGGATGAAGAAGGAAAAGAGAGGGCAGCCTACTATCTCTCTAAACTTCTCAACCCCGCTGAACAGAGATATACGGCGATGGAGAAAACATGTGCAGCATTGGTTTGGGTTGTTCAGAAATTAAAGCATTATTTTCTGGCCCATGAAGTCCATCTCATCGCTAGGATGAATCCGATCAAATTCCTTCTGGAGAAATCTGTTCTTACTGATAGGTTAGCGCGATGGCAAAGCTTTCTATCTCAATTCGATATCATTTATATTCAACAGAAAGCGATCAAGGGCTATGCCATAGCAGAACATCTCGCTCATCATCCCCTTCCTCGATTTGATCCAGTGCGATCAGAGTTTCCGGATGAGGAACTGATGTCCGTAAATCAAATCAGAGATGATATGTGGACTCTGCATTTTGACGGAGCTCTGAATTCTCATGGAAAGGGGATCAGAATCGTTCTGTTATCACCTGAAGGTGTCACCATTCCACAAGCCTTTCAGCTTGATTTTCCAGTCACCAATAACATAGCTGAATACGAGGCACTTCTTGCTGGTCTCGAGGCTGCTCATTTTCATGGTGCCACCAAACTCAGGATTGTGGGTGATAGCCAATTAATTCTTCGCCAAGTGCTGACCAAGTATCGAACTCTTGATCCCAAGCTTAAGCCATATCAAGAACTTACTTCTGCTTACTCGAAGCTTTTCACAAAATTGATCTTTGTCCATGTTCCTAGAAATCAAAACATCTTAGCTGACGCTCTAGCTTCACTTGCATCTTCTCTTGATTTTCCTATCAGCAAGCAATCTGAATCAATCATAGTTCATAGGCGTCTTTCACCCGCCGTGAAAGATCCTTCATTTCTTAGAACTAAGGAGAAGTTGCTGAAGAAATTCAAAGATGGAAGTATTGTGGAGAAAAGAGAAATCATGTTGATGGAGCTGTTAGAAGAGATGGATGATGAACAGAAGCCATGGTATCATGAAATTGCAAAATATTGTGAAGATCAATCATATCCTGAAGAAGCTACAACTGAGGAAAAAAGAGCTATCAGGAGAGTTGCTCAACGATACACCCTAGTTGGGGGAGCATTATACAAAAGAGGTTTTGATGGAGTTCTTCTAAGATGTCTAGACGAAGATGAGCTTTGGAAGGTTATGGAAGGAGCTCATAGTGGAGTTTGTGGTGGCCATGTCAATGGACAGATGCTAGCAAAGAAGATCCTTAGACAAGGATTTTATTGGCCAACCATGGAAGAAGATTGCGTAGGATATGTCCGTAGGTGTGCCAAGTGTCAACTTCACGCCGACAAAATTCATTCTCCTGCATCTTCACTCCATCCTGTTTCTTCCCCATGGCCTTTCTCCATGTGGGCTTTCGACATTATTGGACCTCTTGGTAACCCAGATTCCGGCATCAAGCAAAAATCTTTCATTCTCACGGCAACGGAATACTTTACCAAGTGGGCAGAAGCTGAAGCATACGTGGAGATCAAAGCATCAACCGTCTGCAAATTCATCATGAAGAACATCATCACAAGATTCGGAATTCCAAGTACCATCGTCACCGACAACGGACCGCAGTTCGTGTCACAGGAATTGAAGGACCTCTGCAACAGGTATAAAATTGCATTGCATCATTCATCTCCTTATTATCCGCAAGGCAATGGCCAAGCAGAGGCAACTAATAAGACTTTGATAAAAATTATCAAAAAGACGTGTAAATCTAACAAATTCGCAGATTGGCCAGAAAAATTGGTTGAGGCTCTATGGGCCTACCGAACTTCAATCCGCACGCCTACTGGGCAAACTCCTTATTCCTTAACATTTGGAATGGAGGCGGTAGTTCCATATGAGATCCTTATACCGTCATTAAGAGTACAATTGAATAAGGAATTGTCTATTGATGAACATCGTTCAGCACTCCTTGCTCAATTGGAACTTTTAGACGAGAAAAGATGGTCAGCTGCTAATCATGCAAAAGTTTATCAAAACAGATTAGCACGTTTTTATCAAAAGAAAGTCATTGAACGAAAGTTCAAAGTCGGTGAAATGGTCGTTAAAAGAATTTTTGTAAAACCTGGTGGTCCGCAACCTGGTGGTCCGCGTTCTAAGCTCCAACCCAACTGGGAAGGACCTTATGTTGTATCGCACGCTTATCCTGGTAATGCTTATCGTTTGGTTAATGCAGAAGGAGAAGAGCTAAATCATCCCTGGAATGGTTTACACCTTAAGAAATACTACCCTTAGGTTAAAGAGTCGATCAGTATGGTACAAAGACCGGTGGAATCAGAAAATTTATAAACTCAAATTTCTTTGTTAGTCTGAATAATTTAACTTCAAACCCATTACTGCACACACTGACACATTTGATTCGTGAGTAACAAGAGATGCCAAGTCCTTAAGAATATCAAAAGCTTGACCAAAAGTATAAAGTACAAATCATTCCTTTTAAATAAAATTCTGTTTTACACTCGGCCCATGATGTCGGAACGAGGCTTAGAATAGATTACCAAGAATACCCGCCATCTTAGTAGGAGGCCGTCATAAAAAAAATGGGGGAGATCCGTTCCAAAGCAAAGCAAAAAAAGAAAAGAATAAAAAAGCAAGGCAAAAAGCCAAATTCAAAATCAAAAGGTCAATACACTACAAACGTCACATCATGGCCATGAAATGAAACAAAAGGGAACGCAAGGTCGATAAATACCCCGGAAAGAAAATGACCGAACCCCAACAGATATTAGGGTTGGAAAGGAACATCTTTTTCGGTCTCCGGAACCTTCTCATGGGCTTTCTAAATCTATTCTTCTTTTCTTTCTAAAGAGGTGTACTTCAAACTTAAAGAATGGCTTAGATTGACTAAGGGTCAAATCATCAAATGGGATCACGAATGGAAACACAAGTTCAAACACGATGGGTTTTAAGTTAAGTTGTTAAAGAACAATTTAGAAATTAAGTTAATAAATGAATATGATCTTTTGATCTAAGTACCATACTGGTCACATCTGTCAAAATTCAAAAAAAAAAAAAAATACATATGTCAAAAATTCAAAAAAATGCATATGTCAAAAATTCAAAAAAAATACATATGTCAAAATTCAAAAAAAGGCATATATTTCAAAACCCCAAACAAAAATGAATATTTCAAAATAACAAAAATATTTCAATTAGCATTTGCTTGTGGCATTTAGTGTGTTTCATTCATTTTATCTTCAGTGAACATCTGTCTGCTTGCATGTTGCATTTTGCTCAAGTTTGTTTATTATTCAATTACCTTTGTTAATAAAGGCTATGCCCCTTGACCCTTCTATCAAGGATAGGATCAAGTAGTCGGTTACTTAACCAGGCAAGGGGCTAAGCCTGAACAGATACTTAACTCGTTTGTTCAAGTCATATACAGGATACAAGGCATTGGAAGAGTTGGAATCCAAATAAAGAACAACCAAGAACCTGTTTCTGAAAATTAAAGAAATGATTGCAAAGCTGGAAATATCAAGAATATCCCATTATGGGAGCCAAGAAGTCTCGACCGTGGCTAAAAAGACGGTTATTTCTATCCTTGTACTTATTCCATGTAATTACTTTGCATTCGCATTACTATATATTAAATATTTATTAGACTATATCAAGGACCTTGTGGTTTTGATGAAACTGGAATTTGAGTTCCCCTACAACAAAAACAGTGATAATTCCAGAGGATTTTTAATCGCACGGATAGGCCGTTAGATTGTTAATTAGTGAGGACGATGGTTCCACTTTTGTGAAACGGTGCGTGGATAAACGAGCTTCGGCTTAGCACTGAATTACAAGAATTGGTATCTTGACTCATTAATGACAATTTAGCAATATTATCCTTGATTAATTTATATTTTATTTGACTTTATATTTTTCTTTTAGCCCAGCATGCATCATGTAGGACTTTGAAATCATTGTAATAAGAATTAATTATTGATTAAGTTTCAGACCATTAATCAAATAACTCCAACATGATATGAAATATTCCATTCCGAATTGAGTATCTTGATTATCTTTGAGGTTCGCTTGAAGATATCCTTGGAATTCTATCCTTGATTGGATTCTTTATCCAATATTCTTGTTTTCTTTTAAGATCCATCATGGCTGCAGCACGTCCACATTGGCTGGCAAACGCTCCCCATGATGAAACCTACAGTGTCTACGACCTGGGGTACTTCCCACTCCGAGGAGGTTGATCGACTTTATTTTATTTCCTTGTCTACTGCATCCAGACAGGATTAATTCCATTGATTTCCTTGAGCTATCTTCATTGATGATTTTGAGAAAAATTTCAGTCATGTGATGTTAAGAGCGTGTCTCATCACACCTTGGCATCACCTTTTCAGTACATTCCATTCCATTTCACTCCCTTGCAAAGACGATGCCAAGGTGAGGCAACTGTAGACACGCTAATTTTGACGTCATTTCGAGTAAATTTCATATCATATAGTAATGCCTCAAAATGGTCTGATAATTAATCATTAATTAATTTTTATTAATCTTTTTTAGTGTCGGGTTTAACAGATGTGTTTAAGTTAATCAATTGAATTGATTTTAGCTCAAATTTGAGTTAAAATATGAAGAATTTTAAAAGACGTCGACCCACGTAGACGCCATTTAGAGTTTATTCTTATTTTAGCGATTAAATTTGAATTTTAATTAATTTATTTATTAACTAAAAGGCGTCTGGGAATGTTGACGTGTTTTAAGTTTCCTAAGTGATTTTAACTTCTCCTCTGGATGTTTATCCTTATCTTAATTAGTCTAAAAGACGTCTACACAGGTGGACGTGTTTTACCTAATAAAGATAAAGATAAGTTTTCCCGGATATTTATCCTTATCTTAATTAGTCTAAAAGACGTCTACACATGTAGACGCGTTTTACCTAATAAAGATAAAGATAAGTTTTCCCGGATGTTTATCCTTATCTTAATTAATCTGAAAGGCGTCAGCAAAGGTGGACGCGTTTTAGATAATTACAGATAAAGATGAATTAATCAGTAATTATCTGTCGGTTAAGATGGATAAATTCGGGATTTTTTCTATGTTAATCTCGAACGCAAGAAATGCCTATAAATACCCTGCATGTTGAAGAGTTAAAAAAAGAGAGAGAACAGAATTAAGTTGAGTTGAGCCATAGCGTTATAGCGATTTGAAGATCGAAGCAACAACGTCGTAACGCCAGAGCGCTGCCATTTCCAGAAGTCGGCGTCCTTTCAAGATCTTCATCCTTTCAAAGCTTCAACCGATTGGGCATAAGTTTTTCATTACTGCATTTATTTTCATTTCATTAGTTTTATTTTTTCATATTCACTTCATGCAAACACACACCACAGCATAATCTTTCAAAAACCTACTTGATCTAAGGGGTTTCAAAGCCATTAAAAAAGTGAGTTTGCTGTTTTAAATATGCTTAAAACCATGATTAGTTCAGATACTACTTCTATTTAAATTCTCATCATTGTTTCTTCATTCTGTTTTTTGTCTCTGCTGCACTCAACAACAACAAGAGATCAAAAAGGGGAAATCAAGCACAACTTCTGGACGATCCTCAACCTCAAACTCAACAGCAAGAACAAAAGAACAAAGAAAGGGCTCTCTTTCTTCAGCCGGCTGAGGAAGGGGAACCAAGGACTCAATCTTCCGCATTTTGAAAGGTAGGCGATCATACTCTCCTTTTGAAACTTTTAAGTTAAAAGTTTCTGGCGATCACTGCACTTTAGTTGCTGTTTTTAATAGGTTAGTTTACACCTAAACAACATAGATATTTCATGTTAATCACACGGTCATTCTAAGCACCTACAATAGGGAGCCTCCTAGTTAGGTTGAAGCTTAGAGCGAGGACCACCAGATTTTAAAAAAATTCTTTTCACTGCCATATCACCAATTTTGAACTTTCTTTTAATAACCTTCTTTCGATAAAATCGTGCGAGCCTATTCTGATACACTCGAGCGTAATTAATAGCTACCCATCTCTTCTCGTCTAAGAGTTCCAGCTGAGCAAGGAGTGAAGAGCGATGCTCATTAAGAGAAAACTCCTTATTCAATTGTACCCTTAATGACGGAATGAGGATCTCATATGGAACTACTGCCTCCATTCCAAATGTTAAGGAATATGGGATTTGCCCAATGGGAGTGCGGATTGAAGTTCATTAAGCCTATAGAGCCTCAACCAACTTTTTTGGCCAGTCTACGTATTTGGTAGGCTCATATGCTTTCTTGATAATTTTGATTAAGGTTTTATTAATGGCCTTTGCTTGGCCATTGCCTTGTGAATAATATGGAGAAGAATGATGCATTGCAATGTTATACCTATTGCAGAGATCTTTTAGTTATTTCGCAATGAATTGAGGTCCGTTGTTAGTGACGATGGCGCTTGAAATCCCGAATCTGGTGATGACGTTCTTCATGATGAACTTGCAAACCATTGATGCTTTGATTTCCACATAGGCTTCAGCTTTCGCCCATTTGGTGAAGTACTCCGTTGTCGTGAGTATGAACAACTTCTGTTTGATCGAGCAGTTAGGATCACTAAGGAGACCAATGATAACGAATGCCCACATGGAGAAAGGCCATGGGGAAGATAGAGGATGGAGTGAAGATGTAGGGGAGTGAATTTTGTCAACGTGGAGTTGACATTTGGCATGCCTACGGATATACCCTACATAATCTTCTTCCTTGATTGGCTAATAGTATCTTTGTCTAAGTATTTTCCTTGCTAATATTTGTCCATTGACGTGGCCACCCCAAACTCCAGTATGGGCTCCTTCCATGATCTTTCAAAGCTCGTCTTCATCTAGACATCTTAAGATAACACCATCGAATCCTCGTCTATAAAGCTCTCCTGCGATCAGGGTGTACCTCTGAGCAATTCTTCTGATAGCCCATTTTCTCCTCAGTAGTGGCTTATTTAGGGTATGATTGATTTTCACAATATTTAGCAATCTCATAGTACCATGGTTTCTCCTCGTCTTCTAATTCTTCTTGTAATTCTAACAACATGATTTCTCTCTTCTCTACAATATCTCCATTTCGAACCTTCTTCAGTAGTTTCTCCTTAACCCTAAGAAAAGAAAGGTCATCTATGGTAGGAGAGAGACACCTATAGACAATGATTGATTCGAGATGTCCACTGAGTGGGAAATTCAGAGAGGATACGACATAAGCAAGAGTATCAACTAGAATATTCTGATTCCGAGGGACATAGACGAAGACCAATTTGGTGAAGAGCTTAACATAAGCAGATGTGAGTTCTTAATAAGTCTTGAATTTGAGATCAAGAGTGAGATATTTGGTGAGCATTTGGCGAAGGATGAGTTGACTATCACCTATGATTCGCAGTTTGGTGGCACCATGAAAATGAGCAGCCTTGAGGCCGGCAAGGAGAGCCTCATACCAGCTATTGTTTGTAATAGGAAAAGCAAGCTGAAAGGCCTGAGGAATGGTGACACCTTCAAGTGATAGGAGAACAATACTGATATCCTTACCATGACAATTCAGAGCTCTATCAAAATGCAAAGTCCACATGTCATGAGTCAATTTGTTTATGGACACTAGTTCCTCATCTGGAAACTCGATTGGACTGGATCAAATCTAGGAAGAGGGTGATGAGTGAGATATTCTGCTATGGCATAGCCTTTAATCACTTTCTGCTTAATGTAAGTGATATTGAATTGAGAGAGGAAGCTTTGTCATCGCGCCAATCTAGCAATGAGGATGGATTTTTCAAGTAGAAATTTGATAGGATTCATCCTAGCCATCAGATAGACTTCATAGGTTAGAAAGTAGTGTTTCAATTTCTGAACTACCCATACCAATGCAGCACACATTTTCTCCATCGTTGTGTATCATTGCTCTGCGGGGTTGAGAAGTTTAGAGAGATAGTAGGCTACCCTCTTTTTCCCTTCTTCATCTTCTTGCGCTAGGACTACCCCTACCAAATCATCAAGGATAGAAATATATAGGATCAAATGTTTGCCCGGGGATTGTGATCTTAAGACAGGAGGACTTGCCAGATATTTCTTCAGTCCATTGAATGCTCTGGACACTTCGTCCCAATCGAATTTGATTCCCGGCTTGGTAAGCTCGTAAACGGCCTACACCTCTGTGAATGTTGGAAGACAAAACGGTGGATAAATTACAACCTCCCGATCAAACCTCTTAATTCCTTGAAATTCTTGGGAGGTGGCATTTCTAAGATGCCTTTTGTCTTGTTGCGCTCGATCTCAATGTTCCATTTGCTCACGATAAATCCTAACAATTTTCCCGAAGAAACACCAAACATGCACTTTTTGGGATTCATTTTCAATTCTCTTGATCTCTCCAACACCTTAGCCAAGACCTCAGCATGATCGGATTTAGTTCTAAACTTCACAAAAAGAACATCTGCGTACACTTCCAAATGAATATGCATCATGTTATGAAATATTGTCATCATGGCCCTCTGGTAGGTAACTCCAACATTCTTTAATCCAAATGGCATAACTACATAGCAATAGGTTCCCCAAGGTATAGTGAACGATGTCTTTTCTTGATCTTCTTCTGTCAAACGAACCTGATTATATCCTGTGAAGCCATCTATAAATGACAAAGTTTCATATCCTACTACATTATTAATAAGGACATCAATGTGAGGCAATGGGAAATAATCTTTGGGACATGCTCTATTCAAGTCCCGAAAGTCCATATAAATTCTAACTCTTCCATCTTTTTCATAACTGTGATTATATTTGCCACCCATTGAAGATAGAGGACAACCCTAATAAAGTTAGCCTTATACAATTTGTCAACTTCCTCCTTCATCTTCAAGGCCATCTGACGGTGGAATCGCCTCAATTTCTGTTTGACTAGGTTAACTCTAGGTTTCAAGGTTAATCTGTGTTCTACCAAAGACGAGCCTAACCCTGGCATATTTTTATAACTCCAGGCGAAAGTGTCCTTGTAATCCCTGAGAACCTGAACCAAAGCCTCTTCTTCTAATCTAGAAAGACTTTTACTGATGAGGACAACTTTAGGCTCATCTTCAATTCCTAGGTTGATTTCCTTGGTGGGTTCTTCTACAGTAGCTAATCGCTCATCAAATCTCTTCTTTCCACTTGCATATGCCTCAGCTACATCCTCATCTTCTTCTTCAACATCAATCATAGGGTCTTTCTCATGTAGCAATTCATACACCCCATATCCATCATCAATATATTCATCTACCTTACATTCTTCTGAGAACTGGATAGGGTCTTCTAGAAGTTGAGGGACTTAGGAGCAAGAAAGGCACTTAGAGGCTAATTCTTGGAGGTATCTTTCTGAATATTCGCCTACTCTTGGATTTTCTAGACTTCCTAATTTGTCCAGACCTATCTTCACTAGACTCCCTATCTTGACCTAAAGAGGACGAAAAAGGATAAAAATCAAGAGATATGAAATGAGATAGAGGGAATGTCCTCTACGAGGAGGGGGCAGAGTAGATCTAGCATAGAATCTTGCCCGAGTGACCTGTATGACAAGGTACACTCGGACAATAAGTAAGAAGTCTCCTCAAGGGTGACTTGGGAGGAGGTTGAGAATTGGACTTTTCTTTTGAGAATTTTTACGGATCATAAAGCAGAAGTGAATCTAGGGAAAGATGGAGTACAGGTAGATAAACAAGATAATGGCACCATGGTCAGAGGATTTGGGGGGATCATATAGCAGGATGTCCCGAATCATGTCACAGATCTCCTCAGGATTGAGAGGAGTCCAAAGGAAGAATCTCGTGGGGGGAGTGTAATCAGAATGGGTGATGTCCGAGGAATATCTTCAGTAATCATCATGGACTAAGTCGGAGTCAACAGTAGGGTCCTGAACAGAGTGTGGAGAGTAAGGACATGGGTAGGATAAGTGGCCAACCAAAGGTGGTCCTTTGTCAGGCCTTCTTCATAAGGGTCATCAGGTTCCCCTTCATTAGTTTCTTCATCCACCAATATCCTTTTGTCAAATATGGAGCCAGGTCTTTCAATCAAGTTCTCCACCAGTGGTGGCCATCTGGGCTATGTTGGATGGAGGAAGAGCCAGTTCAGAGCAATGTAGAGATCCCATATATCGAACCACCTGTACCACTCACATTCTGTATCATGAAATTTTCTTCTTTTTAGAAGCCATAGAGCCTCCAGGGACTGATGGAAAAGCAACGGTGCACAATGTCTGGCCAAGTCCCTTCCATATATGTTATGAAGATCAAAGTCTGAAGTGACTACCACTGTATTATTACCCCCATGCTGGATGACAGGTCCTTTGACAAAATGGGTAGATAATGTCGATGTTAACGGGTCTCGGCTTTCTTCGCATGGTGTTATCATGGTCTTCCACACCTTGTGCCTTACTTCATTCTCCTCTTGTTGTACTATTTCATGTCTTACTTTCTCTAGCCTATACCCCAAACCACTTCCAAGTACAATCCTTTCATCCTTCACGGATTTGAGCCTTCCTTACAGTTGGGTCCCCAGTCCTCTCCTAGGCTGGTACCCAATCATTATCATAATGTTCCATCCCGGAGTACTCATGAACTTTCCCCGTTTCATTTCATCTAAAGGGTATGAGGTTGGTATTAGGGATTCCAACGGATCTGCTGAAGGAAGATAGGTTTCCAGGAGAGACAGGATTGGCTTTTGAACAAACGTTGGAGTAGGAATTGGGTTAGCGATGAAGGTATGAGTACCAGTAAGGATCGGCATGCTAGTGACCTTAACGATGCGCCCCTTGTAAGAAAACTTGAGATATTTTTTATTAGTAGAAGGAACAGCCTCAAGAAGTTTGATATAAGAAATCAGTCAAACTCAATTTAGAGTTCTCATAGCCTCCTTGTGGACTCGAGCTGTTCTCACCTTTACGTTACATTCTTTATTTCATCGCGAGTCTGATTTTATGATTGGTCGTTGTATGTGTTTAACAACGCACATAGTGGCTTATCACTTTTTGGCACCGTTGCCAAGGAGGCTATGATTTCTAGTTTGATAGTTTTGTATTCTTTGATTGTGTTTAGTCACTAACACATTTTCTTTGTATTTTGTGCAGGAATATAACCAGGAATCAGAAAAATCAGAAAAATAGGTTCAAAAAATACAGAAAAATATCATAACATAGAATAAAATAGAAAAAATAAAATCTAAAATATAGGAAAAAATATAAAAAAATGACATCTCATAAGGTAATCTTCTTATCCTTCCTCTTTTTCTACACTTTATGTTAGCATGTTTTGTGAGTACGTAGTCATCATGCGTAAGGCTTTGTTTTGAATTATTCTTATGGGTGGATAGGTATATTAACTTAAAAAATCAGAAAAAATATCTGATTAAGCATAAAAAAACTCCATTGCAAGATTGAAAACCACACAATTAGGTCATGCATCATTTAGATTACATTGCATTTTTTTAGAAAATAATTATTGCATGCATTTGCTTTTAAAACACCTTGTTTGAACTATTTTGTTGCATTGCATTAAAATACTTCAGGGGGACCACAACCACAAGATAAGGTGGGAATTTCATCACCCTCCCTTGTCCCACAAACCACCATCCTTGCATCATTGCACCACCTAAGCCATTAACTTAAAATAGAGTAGCAACCCATTCTAGGTAGCCCATACATGTAGTTCACTCAGTGGGTTGAAATCTTGGTTAAATTGTTTCTATATCACATCTGAAAATTGGTATCTAAGGCTAGAGGTTAACATGCAAACGCCTAAGTGGATTTGTAATTATATAATTAGATCCTTGTGAAAGCGAGGGGAGCCTCCCACAATCCTACCTCTTTCTTACCTAGTCAATCAAAAGAAGTTATTTTAAAATTCAATTTAACCTTAGTGAATATCCAGTATTTGAATTATTATTAGGTCTTAAGTTAATCATAGGTGTACTTGTGTGTTAACTTGTTAGCATTAAAAAAATAAGTATTCCAAAACAAAAGAACATACAACATTGAGTGGACCCAAACGAATCACCCATGTCATAATCTGTTCACATCACACATTACACCCTCTTCTTATCAAGAGAACTGCTCCAAGTGGGTCGACCTAGCCCATTATGATAATGATTATACAAATAGGACCAGTGTCTACCCAAGAGCAGGCCTAAGGATTTTCCCTACCCAATTACAATCCACTTCCAAACACCTACAACTTGGGTTTGGAAGATTACCCTCATTTCTCTTAGAAATCTTAGGAGGCCCAAAGTCCACATATCTAGGACTTTTCAAATTGGGCCAAATACCAAAACAACTTTCAAGAATAGGCCACCCGAGGTTTCTCCCAATTGGCTAATGATCCATTTTCCAATGCTTATAACCCAGGCCAAAAAAACCATCCTAACTTGTCTTGGGAACGACAATAAGCTTAGGCCCAAAATCTTCCCACTCAAAACTTCCAAGATTGGCCTCCATATTTGAATGACTTTCAAAATTAGGCACAAGCCCAAAGTCCTCCTGATCAAAATTTTCATGATTTGGCCCAAATACCTACATAACTTCCATTCTCAGGCCCGTAAGGGAGGCCAATCTTCTCATTCTCTACCCACATACCCTCTACTTGGCATTCAATTAGATTATTCTCTACAGTCTTATCCTCAACAATCGGATCCTCAGTTAATCTATCCTCCATCAAACCAATATGACAATCAATTCATTCAACTCCAACAACTGATGTTGGCCCAATAAGAATGTTTCAACAAAATGGCGGCCCATGTAGATCAGCTAATTGAAGTGACACTAAAGAGTGAAGTAGATCAATTGCCTAGCCAACGTAATTGAAACCCTAAAAACTCATTCCCTAGTTGTGACCAATACCTTGGCCTCTATAGTCAACCTATGATCTTCTAGCCTAGAAATGTCCATACGCTATTTGATATAGAAAACGAGAAGATTCTCGAGGATTCATACTAGGAGGAATTAGGGAGAGCTAGCTCCAGTCAGTATATAAGTTTGGAAAATCAACTTGATGAGCCCAAGCCCAATTCCACTTTTAAAAAGGGTTATGTTGAGCCTGCCGAACTCAAGTTAAGGGGCAGAAGAGAAGGAAGAGCATTCAATAATCAACTATCAAATCCCAATGCCGGCCTTCATGAATTTGATGCTACCCTATTCCAAGTGAGGAAAGAAGACACTTAATTACACAGAAAGAATTTGTATCCTTAAACCATCACTCTTGGATTAGGGAGAAGGCAGGCATCCCGCTTGAAATTCACATCAACCGGACACCACTTGATTTAGGAGAGGGTGTGGATCTCTTACCTATTCTAGGTCTCGGAAAACTTGATATCATCCCGAGCATTCTACATCTCGTCGATTGGTCAACTCCACTAGAACCATTTGAGCATCCTTGTATTGAAGATCACAGCTATCTCATTCTCGGACATTCTCTTATCCTTGGCACAAGACATTTTGTGGAACTCCAAGCATCTATCCAACATCTTAACTCAGTCTCACGTTAACATTATGAATGCTAATCCTAAATTTGAGGGTATGGAGGAAAACCTTGTAGGTAATAAGGTCTAAATTGATGTGTTCAATAATATTGTTAGTATTAGGTGGCCTACAAGCCAATCAAATACTATATATTATTCAGTTATTAATTAAACTGGCTTATATTCATTATGTGTGTAACTCGAATTTGCTTATCGTTTCACGATGAAATCCATGAACATGTGCAATGGTCTTCAGATTATAATGAGACCATAATAATAGGACTGAAGTTTGTAAACACATGTTCTTAATTGTTCCTAGTCGGAGGATGTTTGAGAAGAACATCAAACATCTGGTTAGACTAGTACAGGTTTCTTCAGCTCATTTGATGAGGATGATTGATCCTATAAGTCATTTGTGTGGAGACACTATGTTAGACTTGTAAGTACTCATTGGCGAATGATTTCACTGAACTAATCTGACCTTAAATCGTTGGATGGTATCTACCTAAATATTAACCAACTTGATTCTTTGTCATAGTTGCGTGGTCGGTCCTTAGACATGGGACACCAAGGATACCTTGTTGGTAGGTCTCTGAGCTTTGACCTTGATTAAAAAATCCCTAACCATAGGATATCAATAAGTTAAGTGATCTGGTTCAGGGAGATACCCTCGAACGTAATTGTATGGTCAACAAGGGATCATCCACTCGCGGTAAAAGAAGAGAGAATGTTTCGAGAATGATGCGCTTAAGTCACTCGCCAGGGCGAACACTATATGAGATAAGGAGTTATCTAATATAGTTTAGCGGCATCTGATTCAAGTGAATCGACTGGCTAGGATTTAACAGTTAACTATGCCCTAGGCCGATTCGGGAACATTGTACGGATGAAGGATTACATCTGTACGGTAACCGATGATGGAAAGGTTCCATTAGTGGGTTGCAGAATCCTTATGCCTTCCAAGTTCATGCAGTGTTGTTTAACACCCCACGTGATTGGAGGTCCGTCTGAATTTAATGTGGGACATTAAATTTGGCTAATTAATTAATTTATGGATATTAATTAATTTAGTGAGTCAATAAGGAGTTACCGAGTTTAATGCACCATTAACTGGACTTGTATTTGGGCCTAGAGGGTCACACGCAAAAAGTCTTCAGTCTTTAACGGGTTTTGCATTAAGTGTTGATTTTTTTGAAAAATTGCAACGTCACTTATTATAAAAGTATGGCTGCTACGTCAGAGGCCTGGCACTCTGACCTGGTGCAATCGACCCCCCTCTCTCCTCTCTCTTTGGCCGCCGCCCTTAGAGGGTGCCCCCTTAGCGGTTTCGCTCCGTCTCCCGTCGGCTCCGCCTCTCGTTAGACGGGAACTCCGTATTTGCATGTCATGGAGAATTACACGCAGCCGATCGGGACTCGCGGATGCCGCATCAAGCAACAATGCGAGGATGATCCAACGAAAGGAAAACCGCGTGGATACCGCTAGAGGTCAGGCACCTGCGCGACTTGCGGCATCGCACTGATGGAACCACAAGAATGCGGATTTGAATCCGCGCAAGGTGCAAATGTTTCACCTCTGATCCGTTCTTGTTTTTCGAAATGGGATATTTTAACATCTGCTAAGTTTCTGATCCCTCCAAGAGATCCTAATAGTGGTATCAGAGCGAGGTTTCACTGTGTTCTTCGCCGTTTTGATCTCCGAAATTTATTTTTCTAGTAATATTCCATGCAAGTAGTTCGATTTTGATGCAAGAACTATGTTCATGGGATGAACACAGATAATTTAGTTATTTTTATTTTGCAAAATCAAAAAAAAAAAAATTGAGGTTTTTGTGTTCTTTATGGGACAAAGGACGGCCGGTTTGCAACGTTGTTCGGATGATCCCCATGTGATGGGGGGGCGACCGAAGGGGATCCTAGTGTGACCAGGGATCTTGCCAGCCACCGCCGGCATCGCCGCTACCACCAGTGTGGGCTAGCCAGCGATGACCGGCCCGCAACGTGCTCTTTGCTCCATAGCCACTGCACACAGAAAGAGTAAGAGGGGGGGTTGCGGTGCAGCAAGGGGCTATGCCGGCGGCCAGACAGTGCCAGGGAGCGTCGATGGGCTGCCCACTGACGAACTGGCAGCCGCCCGGCGCTGGTGCAGCCGCTAGAAACCCCTCGCTCCTCCCTCAGTTTCCTAGTTGCAGGGTGCCAGGGGTGGGGGGAAGGGGATGACCCTGTGCGGCTAGGAAATCCTAGCCGCACGGGTTTGACCTCGCCCCGTGCTTGGCCCAGACTAGGGTCTAAGCCCATCTCGGGGT
The DNA here is from genome assembly GCA_030544215.1 of Zantedeschia hybrid cultivar. Taxonomy (NCBI): domain Eukaryota; kingdom Viridiplantae; phylum Streptophyta; class Magnoliopsida; order Alismatales; family Araceae; genus Zantedeschia; species Zantedeschia hybrid cultivar. Next base: position 37,998,269 of record JARZZO010000011.1, on the reverse strand, counting down.
TGGGCCGGACCAAGCGGCCCCCTTAGGGGGGGGTGCTTGGGTCTGAGCTAGGCGTCAGGCCAGGGCTCGAGCCTAGTCCGGACACAAGGCCCAACCCTGCTCTGAGTCCAGGGCTCAGCCACAGGCTGAGCCACTTACTGTTTTTTTTATACCCCTGACCCATTTAAAAAACAAAAAAAAATTGGTTTTGAAATTTAATTTTTTCAAAATTATTTTTGAAATTAAAAATTTATTTGATTTGTTAAAATGGAACCTAAATGATTTTTAAATCATTTTCTTAATTAACAAATGTTGTTAATTAGTGATTGTTAATTATTGGTTTAAATGTAAAATTAATAATTAACTTTAACTAGATGATCTAAGATTGAGATTTACAGAAGATAATTAATAGTCTAATTATTAGATTACTAATTATAGATTAATTTAGATGTTAGATTAATTTAAATCTTTAGAAGCATTCTAATTTGCATTGAATATTTTAGAAATTATTATTTTGGAGTGTATACACATGAGATGTGTGTTTAATGCTTTTAAATTTGAGTTAATTGTATATTAATGTTAATAAAATAAATTTTCAAAATTAAAATCCTAATTTTGATTGTAATCAAGTTTTTTGAAAGTAAAAAATTATTTATTTTAAAAAAACTTTTATTTAGTCATATGATGAGCTATTTCTTGTGTGGTTTGGTTAATAAAACACACTATGGTCATAGATATGCACTTGTATATACTTCATAGGATGATGTATGTGTTAGTTTTTTAGGTGTCTTACAGACAAATCATAGGTCGTGTAGGCCCAATGTGTTGTACAATCTTGTTCAATATATTTAAATGGTATTTAGAGTGTAAACTTGTAATCTATGGATTGCTTTGCGTTGTCCCTAGGATATGTGGTTGTAAGATCAATTTCGAGATGGGATCTCGAATGTGAGTTTGACTATATATGGACACATACCTTAAATTGTTTTTTATTAGAGAGTAATCACTCTGGGACATTGATTACTTGTAAATCAGCATGCATGATGTGTAGACGACCAATCTCACGGTCATAGGTGCGGGACACCAGCACATATGTGTGGGTGTTCATCCTGGGAGGATATTCACTGAATTGATCCGCTGATGGATCTTCAGATGGTTAATTATACCTAATGTCAACTGAAGATCCATCTGTCTCAGTAGTATCGTTGATCCTTTGACCTGAGACATTAATGTGGTCTTACATGAGAATTGGTGTGGTTTAATGTTTGGGTAAGTGACTTTAACTATAAGTCATGAAACACTGAATTATTAGCCACATCGAGATACATGCGAAGACTGTTAATGGTCAAGAGGGGATCGCTCATTGTCAGGTATACCACAGACAGTTAATGAGTCATGACATGGATGCTCTACTAAATTCCTGGCCAGGGTGGTATCAGTTCGTTTAGAACAAACGTGAAATTATTATGGAGCTCATGGTCAGACGACACGATCACTAGTGGTTTCACATAACCATACCACACGATTGGATCGGACTCATAGAATGAGCGAGAGATTATAGCGATACGGTAACTGATGACTTACAGGTGCCAGACAGGGTATAGATGAACCCGGCATCCTCTGGGATCACGCGGATTTGCTTGACTCAACGTGATCAAAAAGGTCCGAAACAAATTAAATGGTTATTGGGAATAGCTGGTTTAATTTACTTCTAATTAGATTAGAAGTCAATGGATCTTTAAACCAAAGTAATAATGGGCCTAGAGGATCACACACAAATAACTCTTGCAGAACAGAATATTATTGTATAGAAAAATATACTAAAGCATTAAATTTTTTTGAGAAAAGAATTTATAAATGGCTTAAAAATATATATGCAATAATATAAAGGGCATATATATAATATATGTATTATTAAGGTTGTTTGATAAATAAGTTAATAATAATATATTGATATATAATATACCATGGGGTTTACTTTAACACGCGGCAGTTAAAGATGGGTTTGGTTAAACAAGGCGGTTCAAGCTGCCGCCTTAACATTCCTATATATAACCCACTTATTCTCCAAACCCGTAACCTAAGAAATCAATTCATTCAAAAGGTTGGCCGTCAAGTGGAAAAGGAAGAGTTGGACTCTTCCCAGGTTCTTGAGGCAAGAGGGTTTGTGTGGGTTTTGGAAAAGAAGAGCTCCGTTGCTGCGTGTGTTGGTGTGGATTAAGCTCTAGAGGTTGGATGTTTGTGCGGCTCAAAACTTTAAGGAGTACGGCATCCATTTTCACAGGACAACGTGTACTGTGCAAGGTGATAAATCTCGTGTGATTTATTTAAGATCGTTTTTGTTACATCAATCGGAACCCGAATCAGTTTGGGAAATCATTTTGTTTTATGTTCTTCCGCTTCTATGATTTTTCGGCGTTACAACCGAACCCAACAGTGGTATCAGAGCCAAGTTTAGGCTCCTATTGATGCAACTGGGAAGAACGATCTCTGTTGTAACATCATGTTCGAGTTCTTCAATTTTATTTTAATTTTTTGGCCCTGAAAATTTTATTTTTCGGAGACAGTGGGAGTTTGGATGGCTGGTTGGACCGCCGTCAAGTTGTGGACGGCAGGTTGGGCCGCCGTCCATGGTCATGTAAACGGCACTTGGAGTGGCCGTCGAGTTTGCAGAATATATTTTTTTTTTCTCTAGAAAGTTTTCAAAAAAAAAAAAACAAAAAATTAAACGGCCATGCATGGCCGTCCACTTGGAGTGGATGGCCATGCGTGTGGCCATCCACCAAGTGGACGGGTGGACGGCCAACCATGTGCCCTTCCACATGCCAGCCATATGGCCTTCCACTTGGTGGAAGGCACTTGGCTTTGCCGTCGGCTTAATTTTAAAAATTATTTAAAATTAATTGTTGCTCGATTTTTCTCACTGTTAGGCACACTGCTCCAACCCGCATTGCGCACTGCACTGGCCCAAAAAATTAAAATTTTATCTCAAAAATTAAAATAATTATCAGAAAGGATTAATTAAATTATTGTTGATTAATCTGATAATTATGATGTAAATTTTGAGTTTAATTGAAGTTTACGTATAAATTCAAACTTTTGAATTTTTAATTATTAGATAATTATTAAATTCGAATTTTGAGAGGATTATCATTAAAAATCAAATTTTTAATTTTTAAAATTATTGGATAATTTTTAAATGAATAAATTGTGAATTTTAATGAAAGATAATTGAAGACAATCATTTAATTAAATTGTCTTTGATCATTGGATGATTAACTTGAATTTAAATTTTTTGATTGTCTTAATTATCTTGATTGATTGAATTTGATTTTTAAATTCATGTGTGTATCCTGTTATACGTATGGAATGGTTCTGTGAATAGATGTTACTGTGATGCCGTAATTATTTTGGTCTCTATTAGATTAATTTTGAATGTAACGATAAGTTTTTCAAAATTAAACATGACCAAAATTTCTCTTATGCACAACCCATGATTTCAATCCATATATAAGGATTATTTTCAAAATAACCCTTTTGTGATCGATATGATTATGTTTGGAATGGTGGGTGATCATAGACTTAGCTCAGTTCGTTTTAGGCCTGTGTGCCTCCCTTCTTCTCTATCTAATTTCCAATGTAATTCTATCTTCCTCCGATGAATGTACTCGCCTTAAGGGCTGCTGGATATTATTTGGCATGTAATTCTTTTTCCGGCCTGCGAACCGTATAATTATTGTAATTAATGTTGCAGATGGAGTTTGAAGGCACGGAAGACGAACTACGAGGATGATCCTGCTGCTTGAGAAGTAGGCTGGATATCTGCGTAGCTTTACTTAGAGTCTATGATCACCCAGGCTTATTTATTTGCATGGGATGCATTTATTTTGAGCAATTACTAGGTACAGTAAATATATAGCACGAATATATTTATTCTACCACTTAAGGTGACATCAAGATAAAAGTAAAATTCCCTCTTTATTAAATATTAGATCTGTAAACGTGGCTTAAGAAGCTGCCGTGGCCCTCCATTGTTATAGGGTGACTGAATGTCGTTATCTCATAGATTTGTTGTGCTTTCCACAAGATTCATGATTTGGTGGCAGGATCTCAGCTCTAAAGCCTTGCTTCAATGGGATAAGGGACTGAACTTGGCCTTGTTGTGCTTTCCACAAGGGTCAGGTCACGAACTCATTGTTGTGTAGTAATTGTGGTACAATCTAACTGGGAGCATCCTTCGTTGTGCTTTCCACAAGGGGATGACTGCTCGGGGGCCAAAAGTCAGATATTGCATTGGATGCAAGTGCTGTTGACTGTCCAAAGAATGGGATGTGATTTGTTGTTCTTTCCATAAGGTTGCATCCTAGTTCTATTGGGATTCCGACCCACTAGGATGATCGCCATAATCTCCCATTCTATGTGATTGAGGGTCATATAGTTCGACGCAAAATAGTGGAGCTAACTAAGATAGAAAACCATATATAAAGTTAGAACCTTGAACGCATGCTAAAATATTGTCTTTTATTTTTCCATTCAGATCATCATGTCGTTGTCGAATCCCCTCCGTAGCATCTTGGATGCAAACAAATTGACTGGACCTAATTTTCAAGACTGGCTACGTAATCTGCGAATAGTCTTAACAGCCGAAAAGATTGTGTACATGTTAGACACGATTCAACCTGAGCCTCCCGCTCATACCGAGGAGGGTGATCAATTAAATTATGCAAAATAGTCGGAAGATTCTTTCCTTGCGCAGTGTTATATATTGGCCTCTATGACTCCCGAGCTACAGAGGCAATTTGAAAAGACAAATTGTAGAGCTATACTTCTCTAACTACGCCAGCTCTTTGGTGAGCAGGGTAGGATAGAGAGGTATGAGCTCTCAAAAAAACTTTTCAGGACTAGGATGTCTGAGGGTGCTTCAGTACAAGCTCATGTACTGAAAATGATGGAGTGGATTTAGAGACTCAGTGGGTTAGGATTCAAGTTGGATCTTGAACTTAGCATTGATCTCATTCTCCAGTCATTGCCTGAATCCTTTTCTCCCTTTATCATGAACTTTAACATGAATAGGATTGAGGTTTCTCTACCATAACTCCTAAACATGTTAAAGAGTGCTGAAGGGACCATGCAGTAGGAGAAACCATCCTCTGTAATGATTGTTGGTTGGACCAACAAGAAAAGGAAAGCCACCCAGACATCCAATAACAAGAAGGGAAAGAAACCGACTAAAGGTAATCAGATCACTAAGGCAGGTAAGGGCAAGGGTAACAAGGATGAAAAAGACAGCAAATGCTTTTGGTATGACAGACAGGTCATTGGAAAAGGAATTACAAGGCAATTCTAAAAGAAGGTATTTTTGTTATTGACTTAAACTTGTCTCATATGAGATCTACATCATAGGTATTAGATACTAGATGCGCATCTCATATCTACAATTCTTTGCAGGTACTGACAAATAAAATAAGACTTGACAAAAGAGAGATCTAACTAAGGATGGGCAATGGAGCTATAGTTGCTGCTAAAGTTGTAGGGACTGTTCATCTTTATTTACCTTCTGGGATAATTCTGGAGTTAACAGAGTGTTATTTTGTTCCATAAATTATCAGAAACATTGTATCTATTTCCTGCTTAAATAATGTTAGTTATTCTTTGACGATAACTAGCACTGGGTGCTCTATTAACAATAATGGTTTGATTATAGCTATTGTTATTTGTTCAATGGGTTATATGTATTGGATACATGTAATGATATAATGCAGGTTTCCAGTGATAAAACAGAAGAAGTGAATCCTGCATATCTTTGGCATTGCAAACATGGTCATATAGGAGAGAAGAGGATTTCTCACCTATGTTTAAATGGATACTTGAATTCATTCGAATTCAAATAATTTGATACTTGTGAGTCGTGTCTCATAGGAAAAATGACCAAAGCTCCTTTTAGTGGACATGGTGAAAGGGTTGTTGAGATTTTGGAACTCATACACACGGATATATGTAGACCCATGTCAATGGAAGCTAAAGGAGGATATCTCTATTTCATTTCTTTTATTGATGACTTCTCTAGGTATGGCTATGTGTATTTAATGAGATATAAATCACAAGCTTTTGATAAGTTTAAAGAATATAAGAATGAAGTAGAGAAGCAGACTAGTAAAAGTATTAAAACTCTTCGATCGGATCAAGGAGGTGAATACTTAAGTCTCAAATTCACTTCTTACCTAAAGGACAATGGAATAATTTCTCAGTGGACCCCACCATATACGCCACAGCATAATGGTATATCTGAAAGGAGAAATAGGACCTTGTTAGACATGGTCCGTTCCATGATGTCCTTGTCAGAATTACCATTATCTCTATGGGGGTACGCTTTAGACACTGCAGCCTACTTGTTAAATAGGGTTTCGAGTAAGTCAATTCTTACCACACCATATGAGATATGGAAGGGAAGGATACCGAACTTTAATCATATTAAAGTTTGGGAGTGTCCTGCTCATGTGAAGAGGAATGACGCAGATAAGCTAGAGTCAAGAATAGACAAGTGTAGGTTGGCCATCAAGTAGAAAAGGAGAGTTGGACTCTTCCTAGGTTCTTGAGGCAAGAGGGTTTGTGCGGGTTTTGGAGAAGAAGAGCTCCGTCGTTGCGCGGGTTGGTGTGGATTAAGCTTTAGAGGCCGGACGTTTGTACGGCTCAAAGCTTTGAGGAGTACGGCATCAATTTTCATAGGACAATGTGTACTGTGCAAGGTGATAAATCTTGTGTGATTTATTTAAGATCGTTTTTATTGCATCAATCGGAGCTCGAATCAGTTTGGGAAATCATTTTGTTTTATGTTCTTCCGCTTCTGTGATTTCCCAGGGTTACAACTGAACCCAACAGTATGAATGTAGATCATAGATGTATGATTAATTTTTTATTAATTATTAATAAATACATGTCTGCAAACCTCTCCTCTCTCATACTCTGATGTATTTCTACCTCCCTCTATTATGTACTCGCCATAAGACCTTCTTTAAATTTACATGTAAATTGAAAACTTTTTATGTAATTTGATCGAGGCAACTGAGGAAGGAGGAAGATGATGTACAACAACAACTAGGAAGGTTTTTGAAGGAGTTCAAACTGCTTATGTGATTGCATACCATTTAATATAATTGTTACATTGAATGTGAGTGAGTTTGACTGTGTGGCTCAAGTCAAACCATTGTGCTATCCATGACCACACCTTTACATATATTTTATGCATGCTTTTAATTTGATTATGAATTAAATGTCTAGATTATGTATATATTAAATATATATGATATATTTATATACTATCACCTAAGATGAGAAAAAAATAAATTAAACAAAACCTTCATAATCTAGAGCGCGAGTCATTGAGAATGTATCATGTAGCTCTCCATCATTATAGTTTTTAAGATTCAATTCAGTGATGACAGTTTCTTGTGTTTCCCCAAGATCTGTCACTGTCTGATGAAGGAACTAAAAATTATGGCATTATGATGCTTTTAGATTGGGTAGAGGAACGATGCAGCTATCCTTGTGTTTCCCTAGGAGTTGCATCCTAATCTATTCTGTCATGTAATGATGGTAAAGCATAGACCATGCATAATGGTTTATTGTGTTTCCCAAGACCATTATAGACCTCGGAGCTAAAATATGATCAAATATTGCAAGGAGTTGCAAGTACCATGAGATGGTTGCTTTACGATTATAGTATAATACTTGTGTTTCCCCGAGGTCATGATATGAATCTTAGATATTCTGATCCCCGCTAGGAGACTGTCGGCATCTCCCGTTCTGTATATCTAAAGGTTATATAGTCTGACAAAAATTAGTGGGAGAAAAACTAGGTAAAAATCCATATCTTGTTTTAATATTAATAATAGAACATCTGCTAATTACAATTTTATCTCCTATAGGCTAAAATGTCACACCATAACCCGTTGCATGGCATACTAGACGTCAATCGATAGACATGCCCAAATTACTCTACTGGCTTAGGAACCTGAAGATTGTTCTCAGATCCAAGCAGATTGCCTATGTCCTAGAAGATGATCCTCCTACTAAACCAACATTAGATGCCCCAGAAGAAGATATCTTGTCATATGAGAAATGGAAGGAAGATTCCACTATGGACCAATGCTACATGCTTGCGTCCATGAGCAATGAGTTGCAAAGGCAGCATGAAGAGATGGATGCAAGATCTGTCATGCTCCATCTGAAAGAGTTGTTTGGTGAGTAGAGCATAATCGAAAGATATGAGATATCAAAAAATCTGTTCAAGGCTCAGATGCCAGAGAGAACTTCAGTGCAGACCCACGTGCTGAAGATGATTGAGTGAGTAGAAAGGTTGGATGCTCTTGGGGTTCCACTTCCCAAGGAGATGTATATTGATCGTGTTCTTACTTCTCTTCTAAAACTATATGCACAGTTCATTGTTAATTTTAACATGAATGAGATCTAAACATCGCTAGCTGAATTACTAAATATGCTGAAAACTACAGAGGGGAACCTTGTGAAGGAAAAGCCCGAAGTCCTCATGGTTCGTAAGACCAACAAAAGAAGGAAAGTAGGTAAGGCCTTTTGGAAAGGCAAGGGTAAGAAATAGGAAAACCCAAAGGTTGCTACGAAGGATAAAGATAAGGGAGCTGAGAAGGGTAATTACTTCTTCTACCATCAAAATGGCCACTGGAAGAAGAATTGCAAAGAATACCTCAAAGATAAGGCTCAAAGAAAGGTAAAGCAGTAGGACGCTTCAAGTATCTATATGATAGATGTTAAGTTTTCAGTTAGAGATTATATATCATGGGTATTACATAATGGATGTGTTTCTCATATCTGTAACAATGTGCAGGTGCTAATAAGAAGGCGTAAGCTGAGGACCAGCAAGGTGGACCTGAGACTAGGTAACGACGCAAGAGTTGCGGTGATCACTATAGGGATAGTGAATCTCAAGCTACCATCTAGAGACTATTTATCGTTAGTGTGAGTGCTCAAAGTGTCATGCTATCATCATATAATTAATGTTAATCATGAAAACAATCAAATTATGATCGCGAGAGATCGAGGATCTCGAAAGAAATAAGTTGATCACTACTTATGTGTATTAAGTTCTTTTGTTTCCTCCTCTTAGGCCGGCCGAAGAAGAAGAGCTTTCTTTTTTCTTTTTACTCTCTTTTTGTTCTTTTCTTCTTTTCTTCTTCAAATCCTTGTAAAAAAATGCAAACAAATAGAAGAAAAGAAGATGGTTAGAACTATGGATGTAGTGTAGTATCTATTCTAGAAAGAATATTAAGCATGCAATTAACTAAGAAAACTCACTCGTTTTGTTCTTTTTTAACCCCTAACGCATAGGTGGATTGATATGAATACGGTGTGTGAAAATAAGAAGTCATGAATATGCTATGAAAAACTAATGAAAAACAGTGAGAAAACAATGATTAAACTAAGAAAAACTAGGAAGGAAATAAAGGGGAAAGGAAAAGGTTGGCCCCTCTATACCGTCATCCTTCAAAGCTTCAAAGGAAGAAGAAGGAAGAAGAAGGGGAAGCTCCAAGTCTTGTCCACGTTTTCTGCAAAGAGGCTCTACTTTCACCTTGATAGGAGCTCTAAATCTCTCAATTGCCAACCCTCTTGAAGGTCTAAAGGTATCAAGTATATATAGAGAGCTAGTTTAGAATAATTTGACTCCAAAAGGGTTCTCCCACACATACGGATTACCATAGATAAGCTTCCAAGAGTTAGAAGCCTTTCCAACCATGAAAATTAGATAATCTCGGCCAAAGCATGCTTACCATTAATCTTATGAATCGCGTCGCTCTCAGACGACGTCATTTAACTAATTAGAGGGGCCAAAATAAGAAAGAAAATCCGAAAGGAAAGCGTTAACAATTAGGAAACTGAAATGACGTCGTCTATGGAAGACGTCATTTAGATAATTAGAAAATTAACTCGAATTCAAATTAAAAATCAGGACGGATTAGGAAACCTAAATGGTATCGTCTATGGGCGACGTCATTTAGTTAAATCTATCTCGACTAAGGAATTTAAGTCCGAATTGATTTCAGCTAGGAATCTAAAGGGCAGCGGCTATGGTCAACGTCAATAAGCGAATTTCGAGAAAAATTAATAATTATGACATAAATTTTATTTAATATGAGGTCAAAATTAGTGTGTCTACAGCTATCCCACCTTGACATTAACTTTGCAAGAGAATAAAGTGAAATTGTATGAATGGTGGTGAACGGAATGAAGCAGAATGAATGGAAAAGGTGATACAAAGGTGTGATAAGATATGCTCTCAACACCACGTGATAGGAATTTTTCTCAAAATGATTAGTGAAGTAAGTAGATCAATGAAATCAATCTTGTCTGGATGAGATAGACGAAGGAAATAAAATAAGGATGATCAACTTCCACGAGGGGAAGTACTTTAGGTCACAAACCTTGCAGGTTTCACCATGAAGAACGATTACCAGCCAATGTAGACATACTTCAACCATGATAGATCTTAAAAGGAAACAAACAAATATGGGTTAAAGATCCAAACAAGAAAGAATTATAAGGGTACTTTAAAGAAACCTCAAAAATAATTGAGATACTCAATTCAGAATGAAATATTTCATATCACGTTGGGACTTATTTGATCAATGATCTGAAATTTAATCATTAATTGATTCTTACCACAATGATTTCAAAATCCTACATGATGTATGCTAGGCTAAAAATAAAATATAAATTAATCAAAGATAATATTGCTAAACTGATATTTATGAGTCAAGACATTAGTCTTGCAATTTAGTGCTAAATCGAAACTCGTTTGTCCGCGCACCGTTTCACAAAAGCATAACCATCATCCCCATCAATTTACAATCTAACGGTCTATCTGTGCAATTAAGAATCCTCTAGATCATCATTGTTTTTAATAAAGGGGAATTCCAATTCTAGTTTCATCAGAACCACAAGGTACTTGATATAATCTAACAAATATTTATCATATAGTAATGCTGATGTAAATCAAATACATGAGAGAATACAGGTGATAGAGATAACCATATTTAGTCACGTTGGGATTTTATTGAAATTCTAGCTCCATTTTTATTTTTCTATACTTAAATTTCGTCAGCAATTTCAAGCAGATATTCAAATAGCATTTAAATATTCAATTTTTGGAAGGCAATAGAAATACTCTAAATGATGTCGCTCTGAGTCGACGTCATTTGAATGACGTTGTCTCAAGGCGACAACTTTCAACTTACCGATGACTCCGCTCCGGATACAGGTTTCCTCAAATCCCCTCTTCCAATTTGGAAAAGGCTCTCTAACCACGCAACTATATAACCTTCTCCTTTCAATTCAACTCGTCACAACAAGTATTAGCAAAGGGATTCTCTCTCAAGGTCAAGAGAGAAAGAAAGGGGGAAAGAAAGAAAAGAAGAAAGGAAGAGATCAAGCAATCAATGAGAAAGATGCCGAGCTTTTCAAGAGATTTTTCATCAAACAAGAAGGCGAGGAGGAAAATCATAAGGTTTTCTAGCATAGAAAGTCATCTTAGTCGGCGAAATCCTAACTTACAGGTAAGTTTTCTCTTCTATTCCATTTTCTTTTCTTTTACATATTTTCTCCATACTCCAAATTCTCTTCTTCAATATGATAAGATCATGTCAATTCTCTTTTCTTTCAAAGGATATCCTTTCTTCCCTGGTACAAGAAGATTTACTCCACTTCCATGGATTCCAAATGTAACGACCCGCCACCCTATAATCGGGGATCCGATTACTAAATGGGTACCGAATCATTAATTTGGGACCAAACCAGGATCTAGTAAGTCTGGGAAATAAATAATAAACTAAGCTAAACATTCACATCGCATTGACTTGAAATAAAAGTGCAGAAATTAAAATTATTACAATGCGACTCGAAACAGCAAATAATTACATTCTCCAACAGAAGGAAATAATTAAACATACAGGCCAAAGATAAATAACAACTACATCGGGGCATACCCCGGAACAACTGCTGAAGGCACACCACACCCGGCCGCACACGCTGCTCTAAGTCTGCTGGGAGTCCTCACCTGAAAACCGCAGGGGTGAGTCTCAAGACAAGACTCAGTAGGGATCCTTCGATCCCCACTGCCCACGCACACACCCACAAGTGTAAAGTACAGCTAACAGTAGAGTAACAAGTGTAGTGGCAGGTATGATATCTAATTCTCTACGTGAGAACACATGCAGTCGAAATATAATAATCATGCACATTCTAAATCAGCCGTTAGAAAACCCACAACTGCCGTCTCGATAGAACTCGCCGACCGTGCAAACAACGGTGGGAAAAACCTCGACCCGCTGAGACCAAGGAGTAGCCCCTCGGATAGCACGCTCGCTACTCCGGCCCAACCGGCTCAGGTGACTACCCCTTCCCTCAGCATGAGTGACTCTCCGAATGTACCACTCCGACACCGGTACTAGCTGACCCCGGGGTTCACCAGGTGACCCTCTCTCACTAGGCGTCACCCCGCCCACGCCCCCACCGGCGCTGTGCTTACGCCCCCACCAGCACAGGGTGATAAAGTGCTACAATGTCACTCCAGGTCCACAGTAACTGAAAACCCAACACAGTGCGATCCGGTCACGTGAAAAGCCCGCGATCGCATAACACACATAGAATCATCCGATCATGAGGAATCCATCTCTATCGGGTGCACTAAAACATGTGCTAACCAGCTATCTAGCAGTATGAACACGTTTTACTGGCATGAATTAGTGGGATTCTGTCTTGAATCGCGTCGACCGAGGTCGACGCCATTCAAGCTCCATGTATAGGTTCATATAAATCAGTCTTCAGAATCTGGCCTTAAAAGGCGTCGACACCAGAGGACGCCGTTTAAAAGGCGTCGACATCCCCAGACGCCATTCAGCACAGAAAACCAGGATTTTCCGAAATCTTTAAACAGGGGATTTCTGCCTTAAAAAGGCGTCATGGCTACCCGACGCTATTCAAAACGCGTCGACCACCCATGACGTCTTTTAGTCCCAGAATCCCAAATTGGCAGACTCTCAGTCAGGCGATTCCTATCTAAAAAGGCGTCGTGATGGCCCGACGCCCTTTGAAAAGGCGTCGTCCATGCACGACGTCTTTCAACCCCAGGAACCAGAGTTGCCATGAGCCCGAGGGCTCCCCTTTTCAACCCAAACAGCCCCAAAATACCCAAAAACGGAGGAGAAAGAGGGCACACAATCCATAGGAAATCTCGATCATAGCAAATCCCCCATATCATCAAAAGAACTCCTAAACATGCTCATTCTACCCCCCAAAACCAAGGATCCACAACATGCATAAACGGGGGAAAACATGGTTTAAACACAAAGCCGTGGAAACCGTCACCCTACCGAACACTCGAACGCCTCCGAGCTTCAAGCCGTCCGCCTGTCTCGCCCCACGCCGCCGCCGGTACCGCCGAGGTCGTCCTAGCCCCACCGTGACGTCGGCCGCCGTCCGGAGAGTAGAACGCCGCAGTGGAAGTGGAGGTGGTAGGGGTAGGAGCCAGGTAGAGGATGGAGTGGAGGGAGAGGCGAAATGGTGTGAGGAAAAGAGGGAGGAGGAGGGGGGTCGCCGCCGTCGCCGGAGGAGAAGGAGAGAAGGTGAGTAGGAGAAAATGAGGGAAAGAAGGAGGGCTCGCGGGGTTAACCAGAAACTGGCTAAAACGCGTCGACATGCACGGACGCCTATCAGGTGACATGACGGCCGCTCTGACAAGATTCTGAAACGCGTCGTCCTACACAGACGCCATTCAGACAACTTGTCAGGGCCGTACTCTGACACACCCAGAGTCGCAGTCTGAAAGGCGTCGACCCACACGGACGCCGTTCAGACGACCTGACAGGGCCGTATTCTCGCGGCCCAAGGTCAGTCCACGTGGCACCCACGTGGCAGAACCTGAAACGCGTCTGCCACGGTGGACGCCGTTTAAAACGCGTCTCGGGGTCCTGACGCGATTCGACTCAGAACTCCCGCCCCTCGCCAGGGCTAGAACAACAGGGCCCGACCTGAAAACCGGATCCGAAAGTCTCGGCCCTTACACCAAAGCTTGTACAGAAAATTAATCTTTCCATGCAATCTTATATCTCAAAGTGGCATATCCAAGACTTGGTTTTTCATGCTAAGAATTATAAGAGGGTATGTATGGATTAAGCCGGGATGGGCGCTCTTATTGAATTGTGGCATCCTCAAACACACACTTTCCTCTTCCCTTCCTTCGAAGCTACCATCCTGTTAGAAGAAGCTGAACTCTTATTGGGACTTCCCAAACTCAAGGCAAACAGTGATGAACTTGATGTGATGAATATGTTATTAATGAGGGAAAAGATCACTTGTCATCAGTTCTTAAAAAAGATTATGGAAAGTCTAAAAGAAATCCAAAACGTTCTAACTCAGAAAGGAATCAATCTTGCGAAACTAGCAGAATGGACTTTGAAGAAAATGGAAGGAGTTAAGGAGGAAGATATTGAGACTGTGATGATCACGTTCACTACATGTTTGGCTAGAGCTCTACTATTCCCTGCCTAAGACAACATATTATCGGAAGATCAGCTCAGTGTAATTTGTAGGATATTTAGGGGAAAGTAGATAAGCATAGCAGACTTAGCCTATCTCTACAGTGGGCTTTCAACGGCTTCTATCGGTCAACCTCCTTATGGAAACATGCTACTCCTTGCCCCATGGATCGATCTCCACTTCAAGTTCAACTACAATGAGGAAGAAGTACCCAAGATGTCTAAGATATATCAGTGCAGTCCTATCTTTCACAATGTCAATATAGTGAAATTCAACAACAACATGACCAATCGAGTGCCCAACCTCGAAACTCGAGTTGACTGACGTGCTTATTTAAAGACCATGTCGAGGACTGGCTTCAAATCTACACCATTAGCTCTCAGGGAAAAGACGGTTTGGGTGCACCGTTGTGTTGGAACAAAACTTCGACTGATTAGGACGACCGAGTTCATCTTATATAATCCACATCGCTATCATCCTTAACTTGGCATGCGTCGCTATGAGTTCACTGAGATTTACAATCTTTCTCCAATCAAGAAGCTGGCCTTAGGAACTGAAGATTTCGAGGCAACGGAACTCAGTGCAACCATGTGGAACATCGGTTTCACCCGTTGTGTGAAACTTCCTCATCAAGCAAATTGGGAGCTATGGAAAAACTATGTAAAAGAGCTGCATAAAATTCGGCCCGAGAGCTCTCAACCTCTGTCCAAAACTTGTTGTACTTTTCAATTTTATTTTCAATGGAAATCATTCCTTTAATACAATGAAGATCTTTTCTTATTTTTGTGCAATTTTTTAGAATTTTCCTTAAGCAAAATAGTTCATTTTCCTCAAAATTCAGTGTTTCGGGCACATTAACTCAAATTGCGTCAACTCAAAGTGACGCCTTTCAGTCAAAATTCAATTTTCGAAAATTAAATTTATTCCTCAAAAAGAGCCTGAATCACGTTGGGTATGGTCAACGCCTTTCAATTCTCTCTCCTATTTTTCTAGAATTTCCAAGACATTTAATGTTCTAAATCACGTCACCCATGGTTGACGCCTATCATAATTTCAATATATTTTCCACAATTTCCAATGCATTAATTCATTTGAGTAACGTCGCCTACGGTCAACGTCTTTCAATTATTTATAGACTTTTCGTGGTACGGCTCTTAGTGATAAAGACGACAATTTTCAAATGACGTCGTCCATAGTAGACGCCTTTCAATAATTTTCGAAATTCACACGTCGTCTCAATTTATGTGCCATTGAATCACGTCTTGCATAGCAAACGCTTTTTAATTTATTTTATGAGGCTTCGCGAGCCTGAGCCCTCTTTCCTCCTCATTCCCTTAACTCACTTTCTCTCTCCTCTGGCTTTCCTCTTCTCCGGCGGCAACGGGCTCTGGTGAGCTTTCCGGTGATCACCCCCACTTCGGCGACTCTCCCTCTCACTGGCGATCTCCTCTCTCTCCTCCATCATCTCTCTTTCTTCCCCTTGCTCTCTCTCAAACTCGGTTAAGCCCTGGTTTCTCCCTCACTCTGCACCTCTCAAACTCCCTCATACTCTCCTCCACACTCACACAAGACATTGACCGAGGCGGACCGAGCAGAAAACGGCAACGTGTGGCCGTCGTTCTGGCAATGGATGTCGATGAACAGGAGGGGATCGCCGAAGTCCCTGCACAAGGAGTGGATGCGGCGGCGGTCCTCACGGAGGTGGCATCATTCATGGAAGCCGAGGACGCTCCACCCGCTGCTCTAGCGGGCGAGCAAGCAGCAACACCGGTCAAGGAGGTCGGTTCCTCAATGGTAAGCTCTAAAACACTCTATTTATAGCTTCTTTTTTTTTTTTTTTTTTTTTTGGGTGGGGGGGGGGGGGGGGGGGGGGGGAGGGGGGAACCAAGAAAAGAGGGATGACCACGGGTCTACAGACCCATGATCGAATGGCATCGGAACCAGGAGATGCCTTTCAAAGGTCGTTGTCCATCCTCGACACCATTCAGAATAGTAATCTAGGGCCCAAAATGCTTTTAAAAATTGATTTTAATTTCCCTTTAAATGATTGATTTGATGTTTTCTTAGACAATTGCAGGGTACTATGAGAGCAAGAATTTCTTGAGACCTGGTGATTGCTGCTTACCATGGTTTGCCTGATTTCCAGAAGGTACGACTATAGCAGATGGGCTTTAAGGAGTTACTAGACATCGAGCCCTTCTAGCTCGATCTAGTGTTACTTCAAGTTCTTAGGGAGAGATGGGATCCGAAGAGCCGGGCATTCCTTATGCCCTGGGGAGATATGATCCCCAGCTTGGAGGATGTAGCTAGAATTACCGACTTTAGGGTAGAGGGTCGGGCGATGAGTGGGATCACCTATCCAGACTACAGAGATATGGCAGATAGCCTAATAGGCTTAGAGGTGTTTAAGTTGAGGGATAAAGAGCCCAAGACCTTGATTAGGGTAGAGGTGGTAGATGCCTTGGGGCTGAAGAACCCTAGGCAGAAGGTGGGTGATGAGTTTTAATACCACAAGTCTACCATCATTTTTTTATTTAGTGGGTCCATTTGAACTGATGGACCCACCATAGTTTTTGCATCGGCCAAAACGAGAATATGGCGTCAATTGATCGAGGGAGTTACATAAGCATGACCCTCCCCCCCTCTCAACGTCTAGCTGAAGAAGTTAAACGTAGTGCTTATTGGGAGGCAACCCAATTTTTTAGAATAATGCAATAATTTTATCTTCTTTTATTTTGTTTTTAGGTGTTAATAATTCAAGTGCTAGTTGGCTTCAGCAACTGGCTTTGCTGTAAAGCAAATGCAAACCCTCAAGATATCAGGTTGTTTCTTTTCCTGCCATTTATTTTGGTTCCTATAGTTACACAGTTTTGTCACATTTTACTCAATCATGCTTCATTAAAGGAGTTTTAAGCAAAACAGTTGTGAGCCAATCAATTGGATAAAATCTCAAAAGTTCAAAATATCCCCCCTCCGCAAGAAGCCACTGCAAGAAAGATTTTCACACACGTACGGCAACTTGGGGTGAGTGGAAGACATTGAAAGTGTAGAGTTGTTAAAGTTGGCCCAAAATTCATTTTTCCTTTTTGGTTGAATGAAAGGAAGGTCGAGATTTGTAATAGAGGACCAACCCACTTAGCACCCTAAGGAGGTGGTCATCTAGAAAAAGGAACAATTTAGCATGTAAATCAAATGCAAAATAGCAAATATGCTTCAAAAGAACCAAAGAAAGCTGAGTGACAAAAAGTATGCACCCCATCTCAAGCAAATTAAAAAGGGTGGCAAAAAATATGCACTCTTAAAGGCAAAAATCACAACCAAATGAAAAAGCCGTACTAAATCAAACATCCCTTATATAAAAGTAAGACCAAGTCCTGAAAGTGTTGAGTCGGGACAAGAGCTGAAAAGAAATCGTTACCAACTGGTTATGAGACTTTTTTGTTTTCTCTTCTCTTCCCCAAGTAGTTCTACCTTAAGGGTCAGTAAAGGAGAGGATATATCGGAAAGGGTGCAAATAAACTTCAAGATTGCCTCCTTATTAGCACAATCGCCTGTCATGACTTTAAGTGTAGTAAGGAAAATGAGAACTTTAGTTAAACTAACTGTAGGTGCCCGGAACGTCCCCCGCCGCTGCTGTGCGTTTCGAGCGAGGGCTTCTCCGTTCGTCTTAGCACTGCGGCGATTTAGACGGGTTAGGAGTTGAAGTATGTGATCGCCAGGAGCATTACCTTACGGTCCCTGTGTTCCGCAGGATGGTGAGAGTGATCGCGTTCTGAGGGAGCGGGAGACAGTGGTTTTCCCTTCTCTTCCTCCGGCCGGCCAGAGGAGGAGAGCTCGGCAGTCTGCACGCAAAAATGCGGTAAGGGTCCCTGAAAGGAAAAGACAAGACAAAAGAAGAAGATAACCCGATTAGAACTGTGATATGTAGAATCTATCCATGAAAATATAAAAATTAACTAGAATTGGAGGGAGACGCACCGGATGGGTGTTTGGGGAGGGAAGGTGACTATATGTTATGGCCACCCACCTCCCGTTTTTTGTTTTAAAACCTCTGGGGGAGTAAGGGTTGCTAGGTTATCCTAACATGCGTGCATGCAGATGGAGGTGCTCGTGTGTGAAAAGTGAAGTGATGTGTTGAAAGAGGAAAAAAGAGTGAGAGAAGGAAATGTTACGGAATGGATGGAGAGTGGGAATGCAATGAAGTGAAAAGGAGAAAAGTAAAGAGAGGGTTAAGAAGACAAGCCCATTTGGAGTGCGAAGGATTCCTCTTGAAGTTCCTCCTGAAGCTCTCTGACTCCTTGCCCGCTCGACTCCTCAAAGCCAACCCACTTGCCAACCTCCCAAAACCCAAAAAAAATCTCCCCTGCTCGAGGGGACATGGGGGGTTTAAATAGGTGAAGGGTAAATAGGAGAAAATAGGAGTCTAAATCCCCGTAAATCATCAAAGAGCCAATGGGAAGTGGTCAAGGATCGAAGGTAGTGCGCGCGGCAGCCGCCGGAGTGGGGGATGATCGGAGTAGTGGAGGTGAGGGTGGCGAGTAGAGGAGATCGTAGGAAGACGAAGTCAAGGTGGGAGTTAGGGGAGTGGGCGGCCAGCCAACTTGCCTTCCAATCCCGTGGAAGGCGGCCCGGTTGGCCTTCGAAGGGTGGTGGAAGGCAAGGGGTAGCCTTCGAAGGGTGGTGGAAGGCGGACAGGTTGGCCTTCGAAGGGTGGTGGGAGGCGGATTGGCTGGCCTTCGAAGGGTGGTGGAAGGCGGGCTGGCTGGCCTTCCACGAAAAAAGTGGCGAAAGTCGAGATTGGTAAATGGGCCTGATTTTTTTTTTAGTGGGTTGAATTATGTGAGAAAATCTGATGGACTAAATGAAATGGATAAAATGATGGGGTTACGACCAAAAAGGGGGGTCCAAAATCGGTGTCTACAAATGCCCCTTCGGGACACCTGTTTTGCAGTGGAGTGGAACGGAATGATAAATAGGTGTTCCGGAAATCGAACCTGATTTTGGACGGCCCAGAGAAAGGATGAGCTGCATCCAAAGATGGTATGAGAGTGCGGCAAATGCATGAGAGCTAGCTATTCGAATTGCAAGGGTGACTAAGAAGAGGAACAAAATTCAGACTAGAGAATCACAATCCGTGGGACCCTCGGGTGCTGGAACCGCGAGGCCTTGGCGCACCAGGATGCAACGATCTGGCCCAAGGAGATCTCAAGCATGAAAGATGTAGGAGTGTGACTTGAAGAACTCTCGACCCAACGGGCGCGCGGTGGCCTGGCGCATCATGTGATCGCCAAGTGAGAGAATCTCAAGCACATGAACTGGAGAAGGATAAGGTCTTGCAATTCAAAGGGCTAACAGACGAATAGTTGCCAGACTCACAGATCAACAATGGGTTAAGCAGAGTGATAAACTATGGTCATTGCCCCTAGGGCGGGAGCAGTGGATGATGCTTATGCAATGCTGGTTTAAAAATTAGAAAACAAATTCCTAATGCAAACAGGAGGGATTTATTGGCCAATCGAATAACTTGGAGAATATAGACTCCTCATTGTTTTGTTTAAAGAGGAACTCAGAGTCTATACGCTCAAAGTTATTAACCTCCTGTATCTTCAATCCTACTTGCTTCAGATTCCCTGCAGCTGCAAGAACGCACATCGGCAAATGTAGATAATCAATGATCCACAATATCTTAATGACAAGCTGCAAGGAAACGAGGGACAAAGGTCCCTGTCGAGTCGAAGCCAGCACGGAAGATATGGCCATTCTCAGAGTAGAATGCCAATCCGGCTGCTTTTGGCTTCGACTCAACAGCAAAAGTATCCACCTTTTGGACATAAAATCATTTTCCTGTATGCACAATAACGAGGGGAAAATAGTTAGTAGTATCTGCTTTCGGCCCCCTGCCCAAAAAAAAGCAACCACCTTTTTCCCTAACCTTCGCATAGGGTCAAGGGGCTGTGTCCTACTAACCAGACAAAAGGAAGAATATTGAAACTGATGCGACAAGTAAATATACAAATGCTGGTGGATATTAACAAATGAGGTGTGTGATGAATGAAAACACGTGTTTGATTCCACCTACCTGGTGACTGCCCAAACTTAGCCTGGTCAAATGATGAAAGAGAAATGCACACTCAACTTCCCAGGTATTCTAAGCACACATCTAGATTGATTTGGACATCTAGACTCCTCAAACTAACCTTGACCGGCTAAGACTTATACCGATGACAATACCGTCATGCCATGCTTAGGCTCCCAGCTGCTTCCGACCACCAAGTTTGCCTAAAAAGTTTTCGAGGTAAATGATTTGCCCGACCCGGGTCTCTTTTCTCACAATCTAGAAGGTATAAGATGGAACACCTTGGAACCCTAACGGTCAACCGCACGACGCTGACCCGGAATCAGACGCCGTCGCACCTATTGGTGACGCGCATGCATTGACCTAAGCCCGAAGTCTTAAGAGTGCTCATTGAGATTATGGTTAAGGAATTGGTTCACCAGAAACACTGACATTACTCTTCACCCATTTTGGACTCCTGTGATCATGTGAGCATGTGACGATTTTTGAAAAACGAACCTTTTTAAAATGATATTCAGTCTTTAGATAGCCATCTCATGCTAAACCTTGGGGGAGAAAAAGTGAAGAAATTTCGGAGACAAACCTCACAGGAGGATCGACAAAACCATTAAAAGGGCGAGCTATGACAAAACGGACCCCTTTTGACCTCCTAGATGCCCCTATTTTGACTTTTCAGGCCTTTGGTAGATTTCATGGCCAGGCACGGTCATGACTAGACTTTTTTGTGTGATTGCTTGAACCCCTTTTCTTTTTTGTATTTCTTTTCCACTCTTGACATTTTTCGGGGTTATTTGATATTCCACCTGCGGGGACACTACCCTCTTTACGTGCTCTAGTCCTTTACATTTCATTTTTGGGCCCTTTTGAGGGGTTACATCTATCAGGTTGTTGAGGAACCGTAGTTTGCTGAGCTCGACCGTTTAAGGGTGTCGACTGTCCTGATCGGTCGAGAGACGAAGAGCAAAGGTTGCAGTTGACAGTGTACTAAAGACTTCGAACTCATTTTAAAAGTTTCTCTTTGAAGAAACGTATAGGTGTGTGCATCTCATGATGATCATAGGGATCCGTATGAAAGTAAAGTAGACACGTCCAAGGTTCTGGTGGACCAAAGTCTTAACCAAACCTTAATGTTAACCCAAACTATCATGCAACTAGACCTAGACAGGGGGTTACGTGGCTGTTACCAGACAGTTGGATTTTGTGCTTTTCCTAATTTTTGTGATATTTTCATTAAAGTATGTACATATTTACAAATATTTTTGATATCTTTTGGATATTCAATTTTTTTTTTGAGATTTTGAAATTTTTGATTTTTTTTGTGCATTTAAAGGGTAGAATTTTTTAGATAGACTCCTATCCAAAGAAAAACATTTTTCAAATATTTACACTTATTTGCTAGCTCTTGAACTAGAAATGAAAGAACTTACTTACCTCTACAACTCTTAGATAAAGAGGAAGCTATCCAATCCCTAAGCGATTATGCACAAGACTCTGAGAGTGAGTCAGACATGTTACAAAGGCAGGTCCTTGAGACAGAGACCCAATGATGGCAGAATTGCCCCAGTATATTGGTTCCTCATTAGTGGTTTTATACCCTCTGATATGAGAGTGGGACTTTTCCTCTTTTTAGGGGTCGTAGTCTCCAAGCATAAAACACTCAGGGGAATGTGCTACGACCAGTGATAGAAGCCTGAGAAGGGAAGGTGGGTGGAATAGGAAGGGAATGAAAGCGGCGGGTGCCGGTTCATCCCTCACTAAGAAGGTTCCTTCCCGTCGAGTAGTTGGTTCATAGAACAACAGCTATGTACCGAAATCTTCTTCATATTCTCTTTAAACTTCATTGATTGTTTCTTTCAACTCATCCTCAAGATAGTGTATCTTGAGTACCTCTTGATTTTCCTTTACAAAGTGATCCAAGTGACTCCATTTTCTTGATCCCTTAGTTGGTTTGGTTGGTAGATAACTCAATCTGAATCCCCCAACGGTCGGATTTTCAAAGACAGGCTCTTGAATTCCTTGCTCTTCCTTGCCTAACTCAGATCCCAAACTATACCCCATTTTGTCCATAAGCTGCCAACCTATACTAGGCCGAGGCTTGGCCTGAGAGTCAACAGATGAAAGGATGGGCTCTTTCCCTTTTCTAGAAGTGATCATGGATAGAATTTGTTCAATCGAGACTGAGTCCAAAGACTCAAGATAGGGAGTTCTCTGCATTTTGACAATCTTCCCATTGCATGGGAATTTATAGCGTTGATGATTAGTGGAGGGTACTCCCAGGGTTTGGTCCATCCAAGGCCTTCCCAGAATGACGTTGCATATGGGCTTGACATTAAGGATGTAAAATTCAAAGATCATGGCCACTGGGCCAATTTCCAGTTTTCCATTAGCTGGTCTTTGAGAATTGTCATAGGTTGAGACCATCATGGAAGTAGACTCAATCTTTTCTAGATCAATCCCTATTTTCATGAGGGTCTTGAGTGGACAAACATTAATTGATGCCCTGGTATCCAATAGGATGGAGTCTAATGAGTGACCATTGAGTGTTGCAGTTAAGCATAAGGGAAGGGATTGGCATTCAGGGGGAGCTAGATCCTTATCTGTGACGGATATCGTAGGTGTCTGGGTGACTGAGAGAATGGCATTTGTGACCCCCCTGATAGGAAGATCTTCCTTGACTGTAATTCGCTGGAGGAATTTGAACAATGTCTCCTTGTGTGTAGGAGATCTCCTAATCAACTCTAGGACCGAAATCTTGGCGGGAGTTTTCTCTAGATGTTGTAGGATGTCATACTTGGATTGAGTAATCCTTCTAGACATATTCGAATTCTCTTGGGAGTCCAAGGGTTGACTTGTTGGGGAAATGATGCAATTTCTCAGTGTAACACCAATCGGACTGGGGTCTACTGCTTGATCTGACTTTAGTGGTTGAACTGGTGGTGAATTTATTAGGTAGAATTGGGTTACTAGACCCGGCTTTGTTGTTGGACACAAGATGGATAGAGAAAGTTCTCTGATTGAAATTGAGGGAACTTGGGCCAGAGTGACTGGGTTGATGATTGTTGGTTGTTCCCTAGGTCGTATCAATACCAAAGGTTTGTCTTGAATACTAGTGGAGACTCCTTGCAATGGCTTTCTAGGTTTGGTCATCCTAGTGGGGCACTCACGCCATATCCCAACCTCTTCATACTCCCAGTACTATCCTCTGCGATCGACATTTGATTCCAAATTTTTGACAAAGGTGCTCACCCTTTCTAGAGAGCTAGATGGATCTTGAGCTACCTGATGAGAGGGCAGAGGGTCTTTGACTTTCAAGGTTTCAATAGCCTCTTTCATGTGCCCCTAATTGATCTTGCCTTCCTCATTCAAATCATATACCCAATCCTTGAAAGTGAAGCAGTTATAAATTGTATGCCCCGACACTCTATGATACGGACAATATCCGGACATATCAACATTGTAGGGGATGGCCTCATGCTGGGGTGGAAGCTGGATAGCATTGCAAGATAATAAGACATGGAAAATGTCTAATAGAGATTCCGGCAAAGGCGGATATGAGGTACGTTTGGGCATAGGCCAATTGTAGCTAGTTGAAGGGAGAACTGCTGAATATGGTTTCTGATTGGATTGGTTGTCTGATCTGGACATAGGATTGGGTGACCTAAAAGGCTGTCCCAAGGCACTCACTTGTTCATTGATTGTCACTCCCTCTATTGGTGGAGTTTGTGTAGTCTCCTTATTTCTGTTCTGATTTTCAAAGAAGGATGGCAAAGTGGAACTCCAAATCTAAGATTGAACTACCCGAGCCCGATTATAAAGTTGTGCGAATGTGTGAAATTCGCTTAGCATGAGAATAGCTCGAAGCTGCGGGGTAGCGTTATTGACCAACATGGAGATAGCTTGAGATTCGGAGATTGCCACTTCTGCCCTAGAGGCCATTGCCCTCCACCTGTTGGCAAAATATGTGAAGTCCTCTTCAGGCTTCATCTTCTCCATCACAAGATCAAACAAGGTGGGAGGCATGGTTGTCATATGACTAAACTGAGTGATGAATTTTTCAGAGACCATATCAAAATTGATTAGGTATGTGGCGGGCAAGGAAGAAAACCACCTCAAGGCCTCGCCTTCTAAGGATTTCTGGAACAGATGGACAAGGAGGACTCTGTCATAGAGCCATTGATGGGAATCCATGAGGAAACTTGACAAGTGGTAATGAGGGTCAGAGGTGCCATCATATTTCCTGTACTTGGGGGCTTTGAATCCTAACGGAAAGTAGGCTGGAGGGAGCTTGCAATAGCTCAAGAAAGAGTGCGGTTGTTTCAGGGTAAGTTTCTCGGCCATGAGCTTACGCACATAGGTTTCAACCTTACTTTTGTAGATGAATTCCTCCTGCTTGGGAGGAGGTGTAGTTTGAGAAACTAGAATCGGCATGACGGGTGGAGCAACTGGAGTAGGAGTTGGCTGGTTGATGCGGGTCTGAGCTCTGTTGGAAGATCCTTGGAAGTGAGTTCTCCTAGGAGTGGCATCTTGAGTTTTGCCACAAGAGGCCAACTGGATGAGTTGATCAGAGGTGTACCGTGATAACACGGCAATAAGTTCCTGGTCCTCACTCGGGTCTTGGAGGGTTCTGTTGGAGATTATAGGGTCACTTTCTGAAGAAGAAGATTCATCCGAACATCTTCTCCTAAGTTCCTCTCTAGATGTTTGGAACATGCCCACAAATGTTTGTTGTGGATCCTCTTTAATCTCGAACAGAGAGTTGTGTGTGACATTGTTACCAAACTCATCCATGCCATCATGCACAGTGTTAACATACATTCGGTTCATTATGAAACACAAATCCTAAGAGATTTTATATTTCACTTGAAAGGTTAACTGTGCATTATGAGTGTTGGTTTCTAACAAATCAAGTTCAAACCCTTAACGACCCTGTATTCTTCTTTCAAAACATATTCCACCAAAGTTTAGTTAGGTGTCTTTGATTTTGAAACAATTCTCTCAGTGACACCTATGGGTGAATGATTGTGAATGGAAAGCTCAATTAATTCCTCACACAAACCCAGGATCCTATTAGGTGGTTTAGGTACAACTCGCTCGGCGGCCAAGTGGGAATCCCTGGCTCGTGGAGACTCACGGAGGTTTCCAACAGAATAAGACTAGTCACACCCGAGTGGGAATCCTCAGGTGGAGAGTCGAACACTGTGGGAAAGGTAACTAGAAGTGTGATGCCGGCTCTTCCTTAAGACCCCCACGCAAAACATCCTGAATCTGACCAAAAGTTAACAGGCAAGAGAACAGTAAACACAACCAGAACACGCAACTATTTAATCAATAATAATGGAATAACAGCATACGGGTCATTGAATCATAGAGAGGGCAGCGGGGCCAGGAACCGGACGGCCGAGAAGCTAGCCGTCTAGGGAGTTGGACGGCCGGAAGGCTGGCCGTTCAGGGACTTGGACAGCCAAGGAGCTGGCCGTCCAATCTGGACGGCCTAGGAGCTGGCCGTCCAGGCAGATGGACGGCCAAGACTCTGGCCGTCCAAGGATCTGGACGGCCTAGGATCTGGCCGTCCAGGCAGATGGACGACCAAGACTCTGGCCGTCCAGGATTTGGACGGCCAGGAGGTAGGCCATCCGGGAAAAAAAGGAAAAACAGAAAAATAAAAAACAAAATAGAAACTTATAGGAGCTTTTACCTTCTTACCTTTCGTTGCTGTGCACGCAGCGAGCAAGTAGGTGTCCCACCGTGATCGCCAGAGGGCTGTAGGCGCCCGGAACGTCCCCCGCCGCTGCTGTGGGTTTCGAGCGAGAGCTTCTCCGTTCGTCTTAGCACTGCGGCGATTTAGACGGGTTAGGAGTTGAAGTATGTGATCGCCAGGAGCATTACCTTACGGTCCCTATGCTCCGCAGGATGGTGAGAGTGATCGCGTTCTGATGGAGCGGGAGACAGTGATTTCCCCTTCTCTTCCTCCGGCCGGCCAGAGGAGGAGAGCTCGGCAGTGTGCATGCAGAAATGCGGTAAGGGTCCCTGAAAGGAAAAGACAAGACAAAAGAAGAAGATAACCCGATTAGAACTGTGATATGTAGAATCTATCCATGAAAATATAAAAATTAACTAGAATTGGAGGGAGACGCACCGGATGGGTGTTTGGGGAGGGAAGGTGACCATATGTTATGGCCACCCACCTCCCGTTTTTTGTTTTAAAACCTCTGGAGGAGTAAGGGTTGCTAGGTTATCCTAACATGCATGCATGCAGATGGGGGTGCTCGTGTGTGAAAAGTGAAGTGATGTGTTGAAAGAGAAAAAAAGAGTGAGAGAAGGAAATGTTATGGAATGGATGGAGAGTGGGAATGTAATAAAGTGAAAAGGATAAAAGTAAAGAGAGGGTTAAGAAGACAAGCCTATTTGGAGTGCGAAGGATTCCTCTTGAAGTTCCTCCTGAAGCTCTTTGACTCCTTGCCCGCTCGACTCCTCAAAGCCAACCCACTTGCCAACCTCCCAAAACCCAAAAAAAACCTCCCCTGCTCGAGGGGACATGGGGGGTTTAAATAGGTGAAGGGTAAATATGAGAAAATAGGGGTCTAAATCCCCGTAAATCATCAAAGAGCCAATGGGAAGTGGTCAAGGATCGGAGGTAGTGCGCGCGGCAGCCGCCGGAGTGGGGGATGATCGGAGTAGTGGAGGTGAGGGTGGCGGGTAGAGGAGATTGTGGGAAGACGAGGTCAAGGTGGGAGTTAGGGGAGTGGGCGACCAACCAACTTGCCTTCGAATCCCATGGAAGGCGGCCCGGTTGGCCTTCGAAGGGTGGTGGAAGACAAGGGGTGGCCTTCGAAGGGTGGTGGAAGGCGGACAGGTTGGCCTTCGAAGGGTGGTGAAAGGGGGACAGGTTGGCCTTCGAAGGGTGGTGGGAGGCAGATTGGCTGGCCTTCGAAGGGTGGTGGAAGGCGGGATGGCTGGCCTTCGAAGGGTGGTGGAAGGCGGGCTGGCTGGCCTTCCACGAAAAATGTGGCGAAAGTCGAGATTGGTAAATGGGTCTGATTTTTTTTTTTTAGTGGGTTGAATTATGTGAGAAAATCTGATGGACTAAATGAAATGGATAAAATGATAGGATTACGACCAAAAAAGGGGGTCCAAAATCAGTGTCTACACTAACTAGCTACCACTGTGTGTGAAAGATAACCTTGGAATGAACTATGTTTTTCTACAGCTATTGGTAGTCCTAATTTTTCACCATTTCCATTCTATAATTAGTATTTTATTTACTATTTTAGATCTGAATATTTTTTATTTGATGCGGTACTTAGGTAATTACTCAATCCTTTAACTATTTTCAAATCGTTGGCATGATTAGTTAGATTAAAATTCATACTGATCTTTTTCAATCTCTCTTCTCCTTAAAATGTTTTTCTCAATAAATAAAAATCAAAGAAACTCAATCTAGAGCTCTCATAGCCTCCTTGTGGACCCGACCCGTTCTCGCCTCTACATTATGTTCTTTATTTCGTCGCGAGTCCGATTTTAAGATTGGTCATTGTATGTGTTTAATGAAGCACATTTTGGCATATCACGAGCCAGTAGCAACACGCAGTCCCTCCGAAATGAGCATAAGGATGTGTCCTTTCTCTAGGGGGGCACCAACAAAAAGGTCCTGAAAGACAAGCTAGAAGGACCATTCCCAATAAGGTCCCTCTTGACCCAGAAAAAGGTATCTTTCCACTCTGCGCAGGGGAACCACCACTCAATACCAGTTGCGTCCTTTCCCAGGCTCCAAACTAAGCAAAGTTACGGGCTCCCAGGATGGTGCACCGTTAGGCATAAAAGGGAGATACTCGAACATGTCCACCGTCACCCCCGGGTGGTCCATGTCCTAGATTAGGGTAGCTAAACTGACGACCATCCTCCAAGAATTTGGCAACAATTTGGCTGGAGAAATCTACAAGTATTGCAATAACTGTACAATAAAGGGCGACACGGGTGGCCTGAACCCAGTCTCAAATATTGTTGCATGAACGACGAAGGAGCCCTAATGCTCCGAGAAGATGTGGTCTACGACATATGGAACAACTAAATGGTACATGTCTGGAATGTGATAGGTCCTATGATCCTCGACGAGAAGCTCCCTTGTAACCCGCGAAGGCCTCATCATGCTATGGTCTTTAGCTACCTTCATAGCATAATCCATGGCTTCTACAAGAACTAGTGTTTACTATAACATTTGGGATTATCCTTCCCTACCAAGAGTTATAAAGTGCTCGACAAAGCCCAAACGTCACCTATGCCAAAGAAACGTAACGGGCGAAGGGATTTCTCAAAGTGCCGCGAACAAGAATGTCCAAAGACGTCATTCAAAAGGTACATACAGAGGATACGAATCACTCCTCGACGAACATGTTACGTCAAGAAGCAATGGGGCAAGTGAAGGATAAGAATTTCTTCTAGCCCAAGGAGGCCCATAGGCCAGTCCAGCAAGCCCAAAATCGGACTACCAATACATCCCTATTCAGGCACATGAAATCATCTTGTTTATAGACTAATCCATGATTCATGAAACACACCCATAGGGTTAGAAACCGTCTCAGATCTATATTGTTAAAGGCTACCTAATCCAATCGAGAGTCTTGCCGCATTTGAGAAATGATTCAAACTAGGAAGTCCCACCTTTCCTAGGATCGATCCAACTACGATACATGATGAATCCGAAAGTTTGATTCAAGACTTTCACACTTCTGTTAAGGTTCTGCACTACTATAAAAGGACCCCCTATTCGATAGAATCAGGTACAAAAGAAGAATCCAGCCTCCTTTTGCTCTTTCCCGATATCCCCTAACTTTTTGACTTAAGCATCGGGGGGGATCCCCCAGACCATCGATAGGGCCCTGGATGGTGTTCTTTTTTGCTGGAGCAACTGATTACCCCTCTTCTGATCATCGACGGAGAACTCTAATCACGGTGGATGAGATTTTGAGCCATTAACAGTGTCAAGAATGTGTGTATATATATATATATATAGAAAAGGATTTGGTGTATCCTACGGTGCATCTAACATAGATGTTACCTCTTCCACATTCTATCTTTCCAATATTTAAAAAAAGAAAAATTTTCAAAAATTTTAAATATTAAATAGTCATCTTAAGGTTGTTCTCATCTCAGGAGTTTTAATTTTCATCATCTGATCTTAAAAATCAATTGGAACCATCTGATATGATACTTATCATAAAATCATGACTAAAATTATTGAAAAAAGTCAAAAAATAAGAAATTTGTCAGATTAACTCTTAAAGTTGATCACATCCTCTGATATTTTAGTTTTGATTTCCAACGAAGAATACACTTGATTGGATAGCTACAATTGAGTTTTTCGATCGACGGTAAAAATTAAATGTCAATAAATAGAAACTAACCTAGATGGGAGGTATTTGAATATTTTAAAATTTTGTATGATTTTTTTTTTTTAACATTATATATGTACGAGCAATGACACGCCATGAGACACATCTAACAGTTGACATCTCCTCACCATGCTTGCAAGCTTCTTTCCAAGCTGCAAGTCCCCTCTGTAGAGGCTTTGGCTTGCTAGCTAGGGCGTATTAGCAGAACAGCTCATGTAGCAGAAGCAGGGTTCAAATTATTTAAATTTCTCTTTTGTTTTTCTATTCTTATCACTTGTTGTAATAACTCCCTAATATCCTTCACGTACGTGGGTTTGCCGTATATCTCTCCTGCATATGCTGTGTAACAAAAACTCACATGTACACATACTTGTACCAGCAACTGCTGGATGTGTGGAATACAGATCTTCTTCACCTAAGTCTTTTATACAATCGATTTCTGATCATTATTCATTACAACTTCCGACTGTGCTATTACCAACCTGTCTCTTGGGCTGAACAATACCATAACAATTTATTAGAGGTTGGTAAATAAGAGTTTTGGACGATCAGACAGACAGCAATGAAGGCGTATGCTAATGACATTATGTTGAGAAGCTTATGGGTTGATTAATACTTTGGTGCGGGTCACCTTGATGATAAGTACGAGGAAAATTAAATTCTTACGTTCTTCCATCACTTGTGTTATGTTCGGTGGATTTAGAAGAATGGGGTCGGACAGCTGAGATTGGCTTCACATGAGACCATGTTGATGCCATTCTTGGGTGGATTTCGGCTTGGCGTTTTTCTTTTAGAATATCCGGCCCTTTCTGCCAATGTGGACGGACGGCTGAGATTGGCTCCAATTATAGGTCCCTAGCCACATGCTGAGTAGATGACGTCCAAAATATCCTTATCCACATGCACGAGAACGAGCAAACCGGTCCAAAGACTTCAGTCGCCCCACATCCCGCTGGCGAGTGCTGCCAACGCATGCTCACGGGCATTGCCATTCAGTTGGGACGAGAAATTAATTATTTTGCGCCCTGTTTTGTTAGCGGGGTGCATGCGCCACGGTGCACAGACCCCGTTCCGCCAACGCGTAACACCCGTACCCACGTTTCCTTCCACCCCCGGTAACCACCGTGCGTTGTCGTGGCCGGCTCCTTCTACATGTTACGAAGGCCCTCCCGCAATAAGCATCACCACAACCTCCGCCTTCCCCCACCGCCCGAAGGAAACCTCTCCACCCACGAATGGCAATGGGTTCAGTGAGGCTGTTGGCGGTGGCGCTGGTCCTGTCGCTGGCCCTCGGCAGCGGGGCCGGCGCCAACCTCTGCAACATGACGGAGGACGACCTCCAGGAGTGCAAGCCCGCCGTCACCGCGCCGGACCCGCCGCCGCCCACGCCCGCGTGCTGCGCCGGAATGGCCAAGGCCGACCTCCCCTGTCTCTGCTCCTACCGCGACTCGCTCCTGCTGCCCGCCCTTGGCATCGACCCCGAACTGGCCATGCAGCTGCCCGTCAAGTGCGGTCTCACCCCGCCCGAGCAGTGCTAGGCCGCGGCGCTCTTAAAGGCTCCGCCGCTCCTCATCTTTCGCTCTCCTGCGTGCTTTGGCTTTTTCACTTTCCCTTTATATCCCAATGTTGTTTGTTCTACTGTTTGTGTTATAATTGATTGTTTACAATAAACTCGCATCTATTGGTTTGAACGTCTGAACACCCTATTTCCAAGGAAGAAATTAACCCAAGCAGTGAGGTGAGTTATTCGCTTCGTTTCCTTGATTCCTTTAGCTGGAGGGCATAGGTGTCTGAGTTACTTATGAAATTGGTTTTAGTGATCTGAATGAGATGAGAGAGCAATTAATTCCTTGTCTTAGTTTAGAAGACGTTAAAGCTAATTTGTTATAAACATATCTATTGTGGTTGCTATTGAATTTGGGACGTTAAATTTTTCTACTAATAGTCTATATATATGTTCTCCTCAATGGAATAGGAGCACCATCTTAATTTGTTCATCAACTCGGACGTGCTTGAGGATTTATAGGCTACCTTTCTCTTGGGGTCAAGAGAACCAAACCTTGGTCTCCAATTTACACACGTACGTACATATAACTAGCCAACCGAGTTACCCTTAGAAAGACACAAAACTCATATTATCTTATTTATACATAGAAATAAGTATATATATGACAACTTCCAACTCATAAATTAACTACGACAAAAATCTAACTGATTTAAAAAAGTTATAATGCGTTATGCAAATTCTCC
This sequence comes from Zantedeschia hybrid cultivar, assembly GCA_030544215.1. NCBI lineage: Eukaryota > Viridiplantae > Streptophyta > Magnoliopsida > Alismatales > Araceae > Zantedeschia > Zantedeschia hybrid cultivar. Next base: position 37,966,013 of record JARZZO010000011.1, on the reverse strand, counting down.
GGGCGCTATCCTTAATAGAAAGAGGTAGAAGTGAACAGTGATTAATAAGCCTGCAATCACCGTTATGTTTGGAGTCCCATTTCGCCATGTCACGTCCTTCCCATGCAGATCAAACCAGTCGCAAGTCCAATTTAGTTAAGCTAGGAAGCTACACTAAAATTTTTATATTTATATTACTGCGAGGGTTCTTAGAATTTCAGTCACATTTGTCATGTACCAAATACAATAATGAAGCAGAATATGTTTAGTATAAAAATTATCAAGTTTATGTATGCAATATACTATGTACATCAAATTCAGATAAAAAAGTAGAAAAATGACAAACTATCCTACTTCCTTCAAAGAATTAAACCAAAGGTTTCATCACCGATTATATGACATGGAAAGTGCGTCCACCTCATTATCCATCTACGAAAAGTGCGCAAGGTACAGGGACCTTTACGTTGAAGAATTAAGCAAATAATTCTATCTTCAAAGGTGAAATCCACTACATGACATAGGTACGTAACCATATATACACTTTTAGATGTCAAAATAAAATAGGAGTTTTTAGACATTACCTCCTACAATTTATCAACCTCTTTAGTCCTGATATTTACTTATACTTAACAATTACACATTTATTTCATAATCTCCGCCTCTTTAGGGGGTGATTTGTACAAACTTGAAGATTTATTCCTAATTTTCTAACGGGTTCACTAAATAACAAGATATTGTGACTTGTGAGGAGCTATATATAAATATCAAAACAGAAGGAGTTTATCTAGAAATATGATGGATTCTAGCAGGTAATGTGTAAGGATCCCAATAAAACAATGAAAAGAATTTCTATTTTGTATTGAAGAATTAAACAGATAATCTCTATTTTGCAATTTAGGGCATGTTGGTTAAGCACATCCTTCTCACTAAATATCAAGAAAAGAGAAGACAAATACGACAACTTTACAGTGAAAAAAGAAGAATTGAACAAGTAATATCTTCTTAATATGATAGCACCTTATATCAAGCAGATAAAAGTTTATATAGACCTACGAAAAATAGATTAATTTGTCTAACTATAGAAAGCATAACTAAATCGTGGTTGTGTTTAAAGGTATACCTGAATTAATATCTTACTCATGGACGATGTGTGTTCTTATGTTATGGAGAATTTTGATTGAATCATGGTCATATCATACATTATAATCAAGTCATAGCATGTGTTGACTTATGATTAAATAGAGCCAAAGGATTAATCAAATTGACTTATATGGATTTTCAATTAGATTTTTCACTTAGTTGATTTAATCAGATTTCTTAACTTATGTTGTACAATTTAATCATCTTTTAATTACTTGCTTATTGCAGACACGCACATCCCTAGTGCTCCTTGATTACAAGGACTCCATCTAAATCTCTTGATCCTATTAGTAGGCGAACTGATAATTAATTCCTCCAACTCAGCAGACGTATGAATTCTACACATGACTTAAAATATAATAAAGGTGCAATTGAATTGTACATAAACATATAACATGAGATCGGAATGTTCTGTATAGCATATAGCAAATAGTCATACAAAGCAAAGTCATATTATGAAATCTTTTTATATATAATCTAGGTTATGTTAACAATCATAATCAGATCAAATAGCCAAATGATAATATAGTCATCAAATTTTATCAAATGAAACATATTGTATGCAAATAATCATATCTAAAAGCCAAATGATCATATGGTCATAATATCATGTCTTATGCCAAATTTCATATTTCGTAAGCATATATCTATAGCTAGTGTAGCAAATTAACATATTCTTCTATTCATGATTCACGATACAAAGCATTTTGATCGAATCATGGTCATATCATAGAAGATCATAAGCTAAGCAAGTCATAGTATGTGTTAATTAACTTATCAAATAAGACTCAAAAGTCTAATAAAGTTAACTTATATGGATTTCAATTGGATTTTTATCTTGATTCATCAAATCAAATGAATTTTTTTAACATATTGTTAGATGTAAGTGACCTCAAAGTTAATCATTAGGTACCTACATACATTCTAATTCAATAATAAATGGTAATTAATTTATTATGACGATCATAGATTAATTTATAAAACATAATAGAGTCTTTAGAATTATGAGGGAAATATTCGATCACAATGAAATTATGATAATGAGACTAATATTCCTGACTATAATTCCTAACTTGTTTCCAGTCATAGGATATCAGAGACACGACACCTTATATGTAGATAGACGGTGTGTGTTATGCCTGCTCATTTGATGAGCATGACTGATCTCATAGTCACATGTGTGGGGACACTAGGACAGGAACACAGGCGCTCATTGGAGAATGAATTCAGTGAACTGAACCGACTTGACTCGCTAGAGGTTAATTTACCTGATTGTCAACTGCTTGATTCAACGTCATAGTTATGTGGTTAGTCCTTAGACCTGATATACTAAGGACACCTTATTGGTAGATTTCTAAGCTTTGACCTAAGCTCACGGGTCTCTAACCAGGGATCCTAATTAGTCAAGTAATCAAGTTCAATGAAATACCTTCAAAACTGATTGAGTATTTAGTACGGGATTACTCTCTCTCAGTAATTAGAGAGAGAATGCTCTATGAGTGATGCATATAGGAGTCTCTAGTCAGAGCGGTCACAATATTAAAGAATAGATTTTCTGATATTATACAGCAGCATCTAACCTAAGTGAGTTGACCATCTAAGGTTTGACAGCTGACTATATCTTAGGTTGACTCGAGAGTATTGTACGAATGAAAGATTATAGTCAAGTTGGAACTGTTGACGGAAAGGTTACGTAAATAGGTTGTTGAACCTTACCTTTCGAGATCATGTGGTGTTGTTTGGCACCCAACTTTATCAAAAGTCTGACTGATTAATATGAGATATTAATTCGGTTAATCAATTATTTACTATATGATATTAGTTAATTAATATAAGCTAGTAAGTACTTACTAGGCTTAACAGGCCGAAAATCGGACTAATACATAGGCCTAGAGGGTCATACGCACAAAGATTCACAGTCAAAGGTGTTTAAGTGAGTTTTATGTTAATTAAGAGACTTGAAGAGATGAGGACGAACAATCGACTATTGCATAGATACCGTTGGAGGCTGGGCACTTGCCCGGCTAGCGGCTTTACCTCGACAGAACCATTCGGTCACAAATCCAATTTTGCGCAAGGTGATATATGAAGACCGTGTGTATCGTTTGTTTAGTCCAAAATGGATCAGGAATGGGTGGGATTTGTTTTTATTCACCATTTCCGTTGCATTCTCCGTCGTCCCACCCCGATCCTTATAGTGATATCAGAGCCAGGTTAGCACCGAAACCGTTTTGATTGTCTAAAAAATATTCTTATATTATTCTACGCATGAAAAATCATATTTTTCATATGATTTGTGTGAGTTAAGCATGTTAGAAAATCATAAGAATTTTGATGAATAGTAGAATTGCTCCAGAACTATGCTAAATAATATATTAAAGTCATAAAGAAGAAAGAATCTATATAAGATACGGAGAGAAAAGAAACCTGATTCTAAGAATATTAAAGTCAGGGAATGTCTTACCTTTGTAAAAAGGCATGATCCAAAAAAGTTAGAATCAAGGACAGAGAAGTGTAAATTTGTGTAATATCCAAAGATTGTATTTGGATATATGGCGTTCATGATCATTGGCCTGATTCAATCATGCCGACCTACACTGAACCGCCGGTCTAATGCGTCGACAGTGGGAACAACCCAAATATCCTCTTAATTTTTCGTGTAGAAAGAGTATACAAGTAAAACACCATAGCTATTCATGAACACAACTACTAATAAACTGTTGAAATAATATAACAGCATGTCTTTCCAGGATTTCTAATAACCATGAATAAAATAGTGTTAGTATTAGATGGTCTCAAAGCCAATCCGATACTATGTACTTATTCAGATTATTAATAAATGGCAATAATTCATTGTGTAATTAATTCGATCTGTGTTTATCGTATCACGATGAAGTCCATGAACATGTGCAATAGCCTTCGGATTATGATGAGATCATAATTACGGGACCGAAGACTTATAAACACATGTTCTTAATTATTCCTAGTCATAGGATGTTTGAGATAGGACATCGAACATCCGGATAGACTAGTATAGGTTACTTCAGCTCATATGATGAGGGTGACTGATCCCATAAGTCACTTGTGTGGAGACACTATGCTAAACCTATAGGTGCTCATTGGTGAATGAGTTCACTGAATTGATCCAACTATGAATCGCTGGATGGTAATCACCTCACTGTTAACCAGCTCGATTCATTTGTCACGGTTGCGTGGATGATCCTTGGACCTGAGACTCCAAAGATATCTAGTTGGTAGGTTTCTGAGCTTTGACCTTGACGAACGAATCCCTAACCATGGGTTATCAATAAGTCAAGCGATCGGGTTAAGGGAAATGCCCTCGAAGGTAATTGTGTGTTCAATATAGGATCATCCGCTCTCGGTAGTTTGAGAGAGAATGTTCCGGGAATGATGCGCTTAAAGTCCCTGGCCATGACGATAACCCCAGTACCATCCAGGATCACGCGATGTTGCTTGGCATCCAACGTGATCGGCAGTCCGTCCGAATTTATTGTGGGACATTAAATTCGGCTGATTAATTGAATATAAGGATATTAATTAATTCAGTGGGTCAGTAAAGGGTTACTGGACTTAATGGGCTATTAACTGGACTGGTATTTGGGCCTAGAGCGTCACACGCAAATGGTTTTCAAGTCGATGGATAATCCGACAGGATTTCGGATAAGTCTGGGTTTTTATGAAAAATCGCAAACTGACTTCTTATAAAAGAACGGATTCTACGTCTGGGGCCAGCAACCCTGACCTACCCGTCATTCGTTCTTCCCCACTTTCTCTCTCTTCTGGGCGTGTGGTTCCCAACTGCTCCACTTTCCGTTCGACGGGGATTCCGAATCCGCATGTCGCGGCGGATTACGCGCAGTCAGACGGGATCTTCGAACGCCGCAGCGAGCGAGGAAGCGAGGACGATCCATCGCGAGGAGAACCGCGTGGATACCGCTAGAGGTCGGGCATCTGCGCGACTTGCGGCATCGCTCCGACGGAACCGGAAAACGGACGCGGATTCGAATCCACACAAGGTAAATCGATTTACATCTGTTTTATTTTAACGACCGAAACGGGACAGATCCGATCCTGAAAATTATATTCCGCTGCGTTTTAGGATCGGATCCCGACACAGCGATCCCAACAATGGTATCAGAGCCAAGTTCCACTGTGTTTTCGCCATTTCGGTCTCTAAAATTTATAGTTTTTGAATTTATTCCATGCTTAAATTTATGTTCTTGAAAGATTTATAATCATTAGATGATTACTGTGATGAGATCGCGATTTAAATCTGAAGAAAATTTTATTTTTTGGGGGTTTTTCGTCGTGTTCTTCGTTGGACGAAGAACGGGGTATTTTTGATATGGTCGGATCCATAAAGATGGATTTTAAGGGGTTCTAATCACTGTAAATCATGCCCACTGACCCTGGTCGAGTTGTTGGTGGCATGGAAAGCCGTGGTAGAACGGCCATGGACCTTCTTCTTCCTCCCTACGGGTTTGAGAAACCTGCGAAACAGTGTTTTTTGGAGGAAAAAGGGGAGCGAATAAACCCCTTTCTGGAGCACCTCCAGGGCCACCGCCAGTCGCCGGACCTCGCCGGAGCAAAGGACTTCGCCGGCGGCTAGGCGCGGTGCCCGGTCGGCACCGGGATCGGCGCCGGAGAAGACCCCAAAGGGGGGGGCGGCGCCGTCGGGTTCCCTGCTGCACAGGGAACCCTCAGGCGGTTCGGCCGGGCGGCTAGGGTTTCCCTAGCCGACGACCGGACCCGGCCCGGCTGGGCCCTGGCTCGTGCCAGGCGGCCCGAGCCAGGGGCTCAGCAGGCTGAGCCCTTTAACCCCCTTCCCCATTTAATTATTTTAAATTATTTGAGGGCGTATTAAAATTAATTCAATTTTGTTTTATTATTAAAATGTGATTTTAATAATAAATTTTAAATTATTAATTTTTGGGGCCATAATGATTGGATTATGAATTTTCACAAGGAATTAACAAATGTTGTTAATTCAAATTATTAATCTAAGTTGTTAGATTAATTATTATATGTAATTGTTAAATATGCCCATAAATATTTGAATTGTTCAAATTGAGCATGGAATATTTCTGAAGCCATTAATTTTAGATGTTATGCATATTTGATGTGTTATTGATTTGCTTGTTTTAATTGGATTTAAATTAGCATGCTTGAATTAAATACTAAATTTTTCGAAAATTCCAAATTGTCCAAAACTTTGTTTGGTCCCTGGTTTTATGAAACCTGAAATTATAAGTTATTTTCGAAAATTTTATTTAGCCATTTGATGCGCAATTCATGTGTGGTTTGCTTAATAAAACACATGGTGGTCATAGACGAGCATTAATTGTGGATGTGGAATGTGATTGTGTGGTTTATTGTTTATTAATAAATAGAGGTCTGCGAACCTCTCCCTCTCATATTCCATTGTACCTCTACCTTCCTCCTTGATGTAATCGCCATAAGGCTTCCTCATTTAAATTATCATGTAATTGAGAATTACGATGTAATTTGATCGAGGCGGCTGCGCGCGGAATGAGGATGATCCACAACTGCTGACCAGATGAAAATGAAGGAGCTCATTGAATCTATGGGTTTGCAGACTCATGATATAAGTTGTTATATTGTGTATATGTGTGCGTTTGACTGTCTGGCTCAAGTCAAACCGCAGTGCCGTCCATGACCACACTAATAACATGTATGTGATGCGTGTGCTTTATATTTGCTAGGTTATTAGTATTTATAATATATATTCGATATATTTAATACTATCACCTAGGATGAGACCAAACTAAATAAGTAAAACCTTCATTACAAATTCTAAGCCGTAGCGCGAGTCATTGAGAATGCACCGCGTGGCTCTCCATCAATATGATCAATGGAACTTAATTTAGTCATGGCAGATACTATGTGTACCCGAGGTCTGCCATTGTCTGTTGAAAGGACTGTTGATCATGGCATTAGATGCCTTTGGATAAGAGTAGAGGAACGATATAGTTATCCATGTGTTTACCCGGGAACTATATTTCTACTTTACTTTATCACGTATTGATGGTAAAGCTTAGACCGGGGATAATGGTCTACTGTGTTTACCCGGGACCATTAAACTTGGGAGCCGAAGTATGATCAGATATTGCAAGAAGTTGCAATTATCATGAGATGATTGCTCTGAGATAGCGGTATGATACTATGTGTTTACCCGAGGTCATACTGTGATGCTTGGAGATTCTGATCCCCACTAGGAGACAGTCGGTGTCTCCCGTTCTATATATATGAAAGTTATACAGTCCGTCGAAAATTAGTGGGAGTAAAACTAAATAATAAAAGACCATATCTTATTTTAGTTAATCTGAATATCTGCTAATTATCAATTGATTATCTCCTGTAGGCGAGAATGTCGCACCATAACCCGTTGCGAGGCATACTTGATGCCAACGGTTTGACAGGCACCAATTACTCAGACTGGCTCAGAAACCTGAAGATAGTCCTCAGGTCTGAGCAGATTGCCTACGTCTTGGATAATGAACCTCCTGCTGAACCAACATTAGATGCTCCAGAGGAGGAAATGATAGCGTATGAAAAATGGAAGGAGGATTCCACCATGGCCCAATGCTACATGTTAGCCTCTATGAGCAATGAGTTGCAAAGGCAACATGAAGAGATGGATGCTAGATCCATCATGCTCCATTTGAAGGAGCTATTTGGTGAGCAGAGCATAATCGAACGATATGAGATATCGAAAAATCTGTTCAAAGCTCAGATGACAGAGGGAACTTGTAAGGATCGAGACTTTCGGATCCGGTTTTCGGGTCGGACCCTGTAGTTCTAGCCCTTGTGAGGGGCTGGGGTTCTGAGTAGAATCGCGTCAGGACCTCGAGACGCGTTTTGAACGGCGTCCACCGTGGCAGACGCGTTTCAGGTTCTGCCACGTAGGCTGGTCTTGGGCCACGTGAGTACGGCCCTGTCTTGTCGTCTGAACGGCGTCCGCGTGGGACGACGCCTTTTAGACTGCGACTCTGGGTGTTTCAGAGTACGGCCCTGACAAGTTGTCTGAATGGCGTCTGTGCAGGACGACGCGTTTCAGAATTTTGTCAGAGCGGCCGTCACGTCACCTGATAGGCGTCCGTGCATGTCGACGCGTTTTAGCCAGTTTCTGGTTAACCCCGCGAGCCCTCCTTCTTTCCCTCATTTTCTCCTACTCTCCTTCTCTCCTTCTCCGCCGGCGACCGGCGGCGACCCCTCCTCCTCCCTCTTTTCCTCACACCATTTCGCCTCTCCCTCCACTCCATCCTCTACCTGGTTCCTACCACTACCACCTCCATTTCCACTGCGGCGTTCTACTCTCCGGACGGCGGCCGACGTCACGGTGGAGCAAGGACGACCACGGCGGTACCGGCGGCGGCGTGGGGCGAGACGGGTGGACGGCTTGAAGCTTGGAGGAGTTTGAGTGTCCGGTAGGGTGACGTTCCCCATAGCATCGTGCTTAAAATCATGTTTTTCCTCGTTTATGCATGTGGTAGATCTTTGGTTTGGGAGTTAGAATGAGCATGTTTAGGAGTTCATTTGATGACAAGGGGGATTCCCACGAATGTATTGCCTATGGATGGTATTGCTTCTCTTTTTCCCTCCGTTTTTGGGTTTGTTTGGGGTTGGAAAGGGAGCCCTCGGGCTTAGGGCGATTCTGGTTCCTGGGGTTGAAAGACGTCGTGCATGGACGACGCCTTTTTGAAGGGCGTCGGGCCATCACGACGCCTTTTAGACAGGAATCGCCTGACAGACAGTCTGCCAGGTCGGGGATCCCGAGCTTAAAAGACGTCATGGGTGAACGACGCATTTTTGAATGGCGTCAGGCACCCACGACGCCTTTTAAGGCAGAAAATCCCCTGAGTAAAGGCCTTGGAATTCCGGGTTTCTGTGTTGAATGGCGTCTGAGGATGTCAACGCCTTTTAAAAGGCGACCACTGGTGTCGACGTCTTTTAAGGCCAGATTCTGAAAACTGATTTATATGAACCTGTACTTTGAGCTTGAATGGCGTCGACCTTGGTCGACGCGATTCAAGACAGAATCTCACTAACTCATGCCAGTAAAACGTGTTCATACTACTAGATAGCTGGTTAGCACATGTTTTAGTGCACCCGATAGAGATGGATTCCTCATGATCGGATGGTTCTATGTGTGTTATGCGATCGCGGGCTTTTCACGTGACCGGATCGCACTGTGTTGGGTTTTCAGTTACTGTGGACCTGGAGTGACATTGTAGCACTTTATCACCCTGTGCTGGTGGGGGCGTGAGCACAGCGCCGGTGGGGGCGTGGCCGGGGTGACGCCTAGTGAGAGAGGGTCACCTGGTGAACCCCGGGGTCAGCTAGTACCGGTGTCGGAGTGGTACATTCGGAGAGTCACTCATGCTGAGGGAAGGGGTAGTCACCTGAGCCAGTTGGGCCGGAGTAGCGAGCGTGCTATCCGAGGGGCTACTCCTTGGTCTCAGCGGGTCGAGGTTTTTCTCACCGTTGTTTGTACGGCCGGCGGGTTCTATCGCGACTACAGTTGTGGATTTTCTAACGGCCGGTTTAGAATGTACATGTTTATTATATTTCGACTGGGTGCGTTCTCACGTAGAGAATTAGATATTGTACCTGCCACTACACTTGTTACTGTACCGTTAGCTGTACTTTACACTTGTGGGTGCGTGCGTGGGCAGTGGGGATCGAAGGATCCCTACTGAGTCTTGTCTTGAGACTCACCCCTGCGGTTTTCAGGTGAGGACTCCCAGCAGACTTAGAGCGGCGTGTGCGGCCGTGTGTTGTGCGTCTTCGGCAGTTGTTCCGGGGTATGCCTCGATGTAGTTGTTATTTATTTCTGGCCTGTATGTCTAATTATTTCTTTTCAGTTGGAATATGTAATTATTTGCTGTATCGAGTCGCATTGTAATAATTTTAATTTCTACACTTTCAATTCAATGCGATGTGAATGTTTAGCTTAGTTTATTATTTATTTCCCAGACTTACTAGATCCTGGTTTAGTTCCAAATTAATGATTCGGTACCCATTTAGTAATCGGATCCCCGATTATAGGGTGGCGGGTCGTTATAGTTGGTATCAGAGTATACAGTCTGGCAAATAAATAAATAAATAGGTTAAATGTTGAAAATTCGCAAATAAATACATTATCCCGTACAGGCACGGCGGTAGCATAGGTTTTAGGACTCTAATTAGAACTTTTGATCTTGTAATTATAGGCGAGTAGATGGCTCCCAGGAAGAGGATGCCAGTTATTCGAGAGCGGGGAGATGTCCCTAGTGGGTCTGAGGCAGGGAGGCCGAGTGTTGAGCAGTTTATGGAGGCCATAATGGATACTATGGCTCGATATCAGACTCGAGATCCTAGCGAGGGTTCTAGTACTCGGGGAGGGACCACAGCTACACTTGAGAGGTTCTTGAAACTGAGGCCACCTCACTTCACCGGTCGTCCCGACCCTGATGAGGCCATTTATTGGCTTAGAGAGATTGAGAAGACTTTTGATACTATGGACTGTGCAGCAGTAGAGAGGACCCCACTGGCTACCTTCATGCTGAAGGATAGCGCCTATGACTGGTGGACCACACTGAAGAGTTTGTCTTATGGGGACAGGAGTCTTAGGGAGATTTCTTGGGAGACCTTTGTCAAGGAGTTCAATGCACAATATTTCCCTAGACATGTCCAGCGAGCCAAGGAGGGGGAGTTTATGGATCTGACGCAGGGGAGTATGGCGGTACTTGAGTACGAGGCGAAGTTTCTTTCGCTGGGACGATTCGTGCCTTTTATATCTGGGGACGAGGTGCGTCGTACGGAGAGGTTTGTGGATGGGCTTAGGCTCAGTTTGAGGAACTTCGTGGCGTCCCATTGTTGTACAGACTTGGCGTCAGCAGTTAGGCGTGCAGCAGCTGTAGAGGCTCAGCAGAACCAGTCGGCCCGGGATAGAGGGCAGACTGTTCAGGGGCCAGTGCGAGGCAGGGGTAAGGCTACGGCACCGGGTCCTTCTGTCGGATCGGGATCGTCTTCTCTCGGCTCCCGATTCAGGAGATTCTTCAGGGGTGGTGGCAGCAGTAGTGGCAGCAGCGGCAACAGCAGGCCCAGTCATGGTCAGCAGAGTCAGTCAGCGTCCAGTGCACAGCAGGAGCCATCTCAGAGGCTTCCGGCAGTTTGTCAACAATGTGGTGGTGCTCATGGCGGGACTCAGTGTCCCACTCTTCCCAGGAGGTGTTTTACTTGCGGCCAACAGGGCCATCTGGCGAGGCAGTGCCCGCAGGGGCATAGTCAGGGGCAGGGTCATGGCGATCAGAAGAAGCCGAAGACTCAGGGGAGAGTTCTAGCTATCACCAGGAGGGAGGCTCGCGCATCCAACTTGGTGGAAGGTACACTCTCTGTCCTTGGGAACTCTGCGCATGTGTTGATCGATTCAGGTGCTTCGCATTCTTTTATTTCCGAACAGTTCCTAGATATTCTTTCTGCACCCGTTGATGAGTTGTCTGATGGTCTGATGGTTGAGGTTCCTTCTGGAGACTTCATGATATCTTATAATTGTTTGAGGAATGTTCCCTTGACCATTGAGGGTCATGTGCTACCTGCCCAGTTGATTGTACTTGCTATCCGTGATTTTGATATCATCCTGGGTATGGATTGGTTGGAAGTCTTTTATGCGGAGGTGGACTGCCACAGGAAGAGGGTGCGCTTCTCTATTCCAGACATCCCGACCTTCTTCTTCCAAGGTATTAGGCTTTCTTCTCGAGGTATTCTCATTTCTGCCTTTAAGGCACAGAGGTTGCTTGCTGGTGGCTGTGAGGCTTTCTTAGCCTCTGTCGTTATTTCTGATGTCTGTGCTAGTCCCAGTCCCTGGGAGGTGCCTGTTGTTTGTGATTTCGTAGATGTATTTCCTGAGGAGCTGCCTGGCCTTCCTCCTCAGCGAGAGGTCGAGTTTACCATCGAGCTGGCACCAGGTACGACGCCTTTATCTAAGGCCCCGTATCGGATGGCGCCAGTCGAACTCGCTGAGTTGAAGGCGCAATTGCAGGAGTTGCTAGATAAGGGTTTCATTCGTCCCAGTACATCTCCGTGGGGTGCTCCGGTTCTGTTTGTCAGGAAGAAGGATGGTTCCTTAAGATTGTGCATCGATTATAGGCAGCTGAACCAAGTGACAATAAAGAATAAGTACCCGCTTCCTAGGATCGACGATTTGATGGATCAATTGCAGACAGCGAGGGTGTTTTCCAAGATCGATCTGAGATCTGGGTATTATCAGATGAGAATCAGGTATGTGGATGTTAGCAAGACGGCTTTCAGGACTCGGTATGGGCATTATAAGTTTTTGGTTATGCCCTTCAGCTTAACCAATGCTCCGGCGGCCTTTATGGATCTGATGAACCTAGTCTTCAGGACCTACCTGGACCAGTTTGTGGTTGTGTTTGTTGATGATATTCTGATCTATTCTTCTTCTGAGGAAGAGCACGCTGCTCATCTTCGGGCAGTGTTGCAGGTCCTGAGAGAGCACCAACTTTATGCCAAGTTCAGCAAATGTGAATTTTGGCTGAACGAGGTACACTTCCTTGGGCACGTTATTTCTGGTGAAGGCATCGCAGTGGATCCAGCTAAGATAGAGGCAGTGATGGACTGGAGCAGGCCGACTTCAGTGACTGAGATCAGGAGCTTTCTGGGGCTTGCCGGATATTACAGGCGGTTTGTTCAGGGATTTTCTTCGATAGCTGCCCCCTTGTCGAGGTTGACTCGAAGGGGAGTTCGTTTTGTGTAGACTAAGGATTGTGAGCAGAGTTTTATTGAGCTAAAAACTCGTCTCACGTCAGCCCCAGTGTTGGTGCTTCCATCTGGGTCAGGTGGATTTGTGGTTTACTCAGATGCGTCCCGTCGAGGTTTGGGAGCAGTCCTTATGCAGCATGGCAGGGTAGTTGCTTATGCTTCTTGGCAGCTGAAGAGGCATGAAGAGAACTATCCTACTCATGATTTGGAGCTTGCAGCTGTGGTGTTTGTACTGAAGATCTGGAGGCATTACTTATACGGAGAAAAATTTCAGGTTTTTACAGATCACAAGAGCTTGAAATATGTGTTCACTCAGAGAGACCTGAATCTGAGGCAGCGGAGGTGGATGGAGTTTATTAAGGATTATGACTTTGACCTTTCTTATCATCCGGGCAAGGCGAATGTGGTGGCAGACGCTTTGAGTCGGAAGACGGTCATGTCATACCTCATGATTCGGGAGTGGAAATTATTTGAACAGGTGATGGAATCCTCCTTTAGGGTTCCACGTGAAGAGGATAGAGCAGTACTTGTCAACTTGACTGTGAGACCGGCTGTGTACCATGCTGTGATTGAAGCTCAGAGGGCAGATGCTGAGTTACCACAGATTCTCCAGAGGTCTGAGGTTGAGTTGTGGGATGATGGTACCGTCAGATTCAGAGGCAGACTCTATGTCCCGACTGAGGAAGACGTGCGCAGATGTGTTCTTGATGAGGCGCACCGTTCGAGGTATGCAGTGCATCCCGGGACAACAAAGATGTATTACTGTTTGAGGAGGCACTTCTGGTGGCCCGGTATGAAAAGAGATGTGGCTGAGTATGTGGCTAGATGCATGACATGCCAGCAGGTTAAAGCCGAGCATCAGAGACCAGGAGGGTTGCTGCAGCCCTTGCCGATTCCTGAGTGGAAATGGGAGCATGTGACGATGGACTTTGTAATGGGTTTGCCTGCATCCCCTAGCAGGAGAGACGCTATCTGGGTCATCGTTGATCGGCTGACCAAGTCGGCACACTTCCTAGCCATTAGGAAGGACTGGTCGGTCGGCAAGCTGGCTAAGTTGTTTGTGGACCGGATTATCTCTCTGCACGGGGTACCCTTGTCTATTGTATCAGATCGAGATCCGAGGTTTACTTCCAGATTCTGGAAGAGCTTTCAGCAGGCGTTGGGAACTCAGTTGGCTTTCAGCTCGGCCTACCATCCAGAGACTGACGGGCAGTCGGAGAGGACTATTCAGACCCTGGAGGATATGCTCAGGGCGTGTTGCCTAGACTGGGGAGGTTCGTGGGAACAACATTTGTCCAATGTGGAGTTTGCCTACAACAACAGTTATCATTCTAGCATCGGCATGGCGCCTTATGAGGCTTTGTATGGGCGGCCGTGTCGATCTCCGGTGTGTTGGTCCGAGATCGGTGAGAGGCAGATAGCAGGACCTGAGTTAGTGCAGCAGTGTGCTGAGATTGCCAGGACAGTTCAACAGAAGTTGACCGCAGCTCAGAACAGACAGAAGAGTTATGCTGACATCCGACGGAGACCACTTGAATTTGAGGTTGGGGACCACGTGTTTCTCCGAGTCTCACCCTCCAAGGGTGTGATGAGATTCGGGAAGCGAGGCAAGCTGAGTCCGCGATATATTGGACCTTTTCCCATTCTTGCTCGAACTGGGGAGACCGCGTATCAGCTGGCCTTGCCGCCTAGTCTTGCAGGAGTGCACGATGTGTTCCATGTATCCTTGCTGAGGAAGTACGTTCAAGATCCGTCCCATGTGTTGGATTTTTCAGAGTTGGAGGTCGCTGAGGATTAGTCATTTCCAGAGTATCCTGTTCGTATTGAGGATCGCAGAGATCAGGTCTTACGGAACAAGGTCGTACCGTTGGTCAAGGTGATTTGGCAGTACCGCTCCGGAGGTGAGGCAACCTAGGAGCGAGAGGATGAGATGCGGGAGCAATTTCCTTATCTCTTTTCGTAAGTATCCCTGTGAACTTGTATCCCCGTTGTGACCTTGTTATTCCTAGCAGTCAATTTCGAGGGCGAAATTTCTTTTAAGGGGGGGAGAATGTAAGGATCGAGACTTTCGGATCCGGTTTTCGGGTCGGACCCTGTAGTTCTAGCCCTTGTGAGGGGCGGGGGTTCTGAGTAGAATCGCGTCAGGACCTCGAGACGCGTTTTGAACGGCGTCCACCGTGGCAGACGCGTTTCAGGTTCTGCCACATGGGCTGGTCTTGGGCCGCGTGAGTACGGCCCTGTCTTGTCGTCTGAACGGCGTCCGCGTGGGACGACCCCTTTTAGACTGCGACTCTGGGTGTTTCAGAGTACGGCCCTGACAAGTTGTCTGAATGGCGTCTGTGTAGGACGACGCGTTTCAGAATTTTGTCAGAGCGGCCGTCACGTCACCTGATAGGCGTCCGTGCATGTCGACGCGTTTTAGCCAGTTTCTGGTTAACCCCGCGAGCCCTCCTTCTTTCCCTCATTTTCTCCTACTCTCCTTCTCTCCTTCTCCTCCGGCGACCGGCGGCGACCCCTCCTCCTCCCTCTTTTCCTCACACCATTTCGTCTCTCCCTCCACTCCATCCTCTACCTGGTTCCTACCACTACCACCTCCATTTCCACTGCGGTGTTCTACTCTCCAGACGGCGGCTGACGTCACGGTGGAGCAAGGACGACCACGGCGGTACCGGCGGCGGCGTGGGGCGAGACGGGTGGACGGCTTGAAGCTTGGAGGAGTTTGAGTGTCCGGTAGGGTGACGTTCCCCATAGCATCGTGCTTAAAATCATGTTTTTCCTCGTTTATGCATGTGGTAGATCTTTGGTTTGGGGGTTAGAATGAGCATGTTTAGGAGTTCATTTGATGACAAGGGGGATTCCCACGAATGTATTGCCTATGGATGGTATTGCTTCTCTTTTTCCCTCCGTTTTTGGGTTTGTTTGGGGTTGGAAAGGGAGCCCTCGGGCTTAGGGCGATTCTGGTTCCTGGGGTTGAAAGACGTCGTGCATGGACGACGCCTTTTTGAAGGGCGTCGGGCCATCACGACGCCTTTTAGACAGGAATCGCCTGACAGACAGTCTGCCAGGTCGGGGATCCCGAGCTTAAAAGACGTCATGGGTGAACGACGCATTTTTGAATGGCGTCAGGCACCCACGACGCCTTTTAAGGCAGAAAATCCCCTGAGTAAAGGCCTTGGAATTCCGGGTTTCTGTGTTGAATGGCGTCCGAGGATGTCGACGCCTTTTAAAAGGCGACCACTGGTGTCGACGCCTTTTAAGGCCAGATTCTGAAAACTGATTTATATGAACCTGTACTTGGAGCTTGAATGGCGTCGACCTTGGTCGACGCGATTCAAGACAGAATCTCACTAACTCATGCCAGTAAAACGTGTTCATACTGCTAGATAGCTGGTTAGCACATGTTTTAGTGCACCCGATAGAGATGGATTCCTCATGATCAGATGGTTCTATGTGTGTTATGCGATCGCGGGCTTTTCACGTGACCGGATCGCACTGTGTTGGGTTTTCAGTTACTGTGGACCTGGAGTGACATTGTAGCACTTTATCACCCTATGCTGGTGGGGGCGTGAGCACAGCGCCGGTGGGGGCGTGGGCGGGGTGATGCCTAGTGAGAGAGGGTCACCTGGTGAACTCCGGGGTCAGCTAGTACCGGTGTCGGAGTGGTACATTCGGAGAGTCACTCATGCTGAGGGAAGGGGTAGTCACCTGAGCCAGTTGGGCCGGAGTAGCGAGCGTGCTATCCGAGGGGCTACTCCTTGGTCTCAGTGGGTCGAGGTTTTTCTCACCGTTGTTTGTACGGCCGGCGGGTTCTATCGCGACTACAGTTGTGGATTTTCTAACGGCTAGTTTAGAATGTGCATGTTTATTATATTTCGACTGCATGCGTTCTCACGTAGAGAATTAGATATTGTACCTGCCACTACACTTGTTACTGTGCCGTTAGCTGTACTTTACACTTGTGGGTGTGTGCGTGGGCAGTGGGGATCGAAGGATCCCTACTGAGTCTTGTCTTGAGACTCACCCCTGCAGTTTTCAGGTGAGGACTCCCAGCAGACTTAGAGCGGCGTGTGCGGCCGTGTGTTGTGTGTCTTCGGCAGTTGTTCCGGGGTATGCCCCGATGTAGTTGTTATTTATTTCTGGCCTGTATGTCTAATTATTTCTTTTCAGTTAGAATATGTAATTATTTGCTGTATCGAGTCGTATTGTAATAATTTTAATTTCTGCACTTTTAATTCAATGCGATGTGAATGTTTAGCTTAGTTTATTATTTATTTCCCAGACTTACTAGATCCTGGTTTAGTTCCAAATTAATGATTCGGTACCCATTTAGTAATCGGATCCCCGATTATAGGGTGGCGGGTCGTTACAGAACTTCAGTACAGAATCACGTGCTGAAGATGATTGAGTGGGTAGAGAGGCTGGATGCTCTTGGGATTACACTTCCCAAGGAGATGCACATAGACCTCGTGTTGTCTTCACTTCCACCGTCATATGCTCAGTTCATCGTTAATTTTAACCTGAACAAGATCCAGGCCACCTTAGCTGAACTGCTGAACATGTTGAAAACTGCTGAGGGGAACCTTGTGAAGGATAAACCTCAAGTCCTAATGGTTGGTAAGACCAACAGAAAAAAACTTGCAGTCTAAGCTTTTCGAAAGAATAAGAACAAGGTTCAGAGAAAGACAAAGGTTACCAAGAAAGACAAAGGTAAAAGTGCTGAGAAAGGTGATTGCTTCTACTGTCACCAGAAACGGCATTGGAAGAGGAATTGTAAGGAATACCTCAAGGACAAGGCTCAAGGAACTGTAAAGCAGCAGGACGCTTCAGGTATCTATATGATAGATGTAAACTTGTCAATAAGAGATTGTACATCATGGGTATTAGATACTGGATGTGTATCTCATATCTGCAATTCTGTGCAGGCACTGACAAGAAGGCGTAAGCTGAGGACCGGCGAGGTGGAGCTGAGACTAGGTAACGGCGCAAGAGTTGCGGCGATCGCTGTGGGGACAGTGAAGCTCAAGCTACCATCCGGAGACACATTTTTATTAGATGAATGTTATTATGTACCTAGCATAATAAGGAACATCATTTCTATTTCATGTTTAGATAGAATTGGATACAATTTACATTTTGGGAACAATAGTTGTTCAATTTATTTCAGAAATAAATTAATAGCTTCTGCTATTTTGTCCAATGGATTGTATCTATTGAATGTGTCTCATGATAATTTACATATCGGTTCTTCAATTAAAAGAAGTATGAAATGAACAAAGCCTACTTGTGGCATTGTAGGCTTGGACACATTGGTGAAAACAGACTCCAAATGTTGCATAAAGATGGATATTTGGATCCATTTGATTATGAATCATATGCAACCTGTGAGTCATGTTTAATGGGTAAAATGGCTAAGTCTCCATTTAGTGGAACTGGAGAACGATCCAAAGGCATATTAGAACTCATACATTCAGATGTATGTAGTCCTATGTCAACCCAAGCCATTGGTGGTTTCTCATACTTCATTACATTCACTGATGATTACTCACGGTTTGGATATGTATACTTATTGAAGTATAAATCTGAAGCCTTTGAGAAATTCAGAGAATTTAAGAATGAAGTAGAAAAACAAATAGGAAAGAGTATAAAAACCATCTGATCTGATCGGGGTGGTGAATACTTGAGTACTGAGTTCATTAAATACTTAAAGGATAATAGTATCATTTCTCAGCTTACACCTCCTTATACACCTCAGATGAATGGTGTATCAGAAAGGAGAAATCGCACATTAACGGAAATGGTGCGATCCATGATGAGCATGTCCAAATTACCAGTGTCCTTATGGGGATATGCACTTAGCTCGGCTATGTATATCCTGAACAAGGTACCCAGCAAATCTGTTGAATCCACTCCATATGAGATATGGAATAGAAGGAAACCAGACCTTAAACATGTTAAAGTCTGGGGACGTCCTGCTCATGTTAAAAGACATGACGCAGATAAGTTGGAATACAGAACTGACAAATGCATATTTGTGGGATATCCAAAGGAAACTTATGGATATTACTTTTATCTTCCTGGCAAACAAAAGGTGTTTGTGGCCAGGAGAGCTGTCTTTCTGGAAGAAGATTATATTCTCTAGAAGGACAGTAGGAGTAAAGTAACTCTGGAAGAAGTTCCAGACCCACAAACTAGCAATGGTTCATCAGATGAACCGTCAGTTTCTGAACCTGTTCAAAATGATACACATGAACCTCGTAGGTCTGAAAGAGTACCTAAACCACCAGAAAGATATGTGGGACATATTAATTTGGATGGTTCAAGGATACTCGATAATGAGGATGATGATCCTAAGACTTACCAGGAGGCCATTGAAAGTCCAGAGGCCGGGAAATGGCGGGAAGCCATGAATTCTGAAATACAGTCCATGTACATCAACCAAGTTTGGAACTTGGTGGATTTACCCGATGGTATAGTACCTATTGGCTGCAAATAGATCTTTAAAAGAAAGATCGATGCAGATGGACGTATTGAGACTTATAAAGCAAGATTAGTGGCGAAAGGCTATCGTCAAAGACAAGGTGTTGACTATGACGAAACCTTCTCACCCGTTGCTATGATTAAATCTATCAGAATTCTTCTCGCCATTGCTGCCTACCATGATTATAAAATCTGGCAGATAGATGTGAAGACTGCCTTCCTCAATGGAAACCTTGAGGAGGAGGTGTATATGATACAACCAGAATGATTCACATCCAAAGAATCTCCAGACATGGTATGCAAGTTGCAGAGGTCTATTTATGGACTGAAGCAAGCATCCCGAAGTTGGAATATAAGATTTGATGAGGCAATCAAATCTTATGGCTTCATTAAGAATGAAGATGAGCCCTATGTATACAAGAAAAATAGTGGGAGCGCAATCACATTTCTGGTTCTTTACGTTGACGACATTCTACTCATTGGGAATGATGTAGGAATGATGTCTTCTGTAAAGATATGGCTGTCAAAGAACTTCTCCATGAGGGATTTGGGAGAAGCATCTTACGTATTAGGAATACGAATCTATAGAGATAGATCAAAGAAGATGCTAGCCTTAACCCAATCCATGTACATAGAAACCATTGTCAAAAGGTTTGGCATGGAAAATTCCAAGAGAGGTCTCATACCGATGAGACATGGAATTTCACTCTCTAAAGGTCAGTCTCCCAAGACACCTGAAGAGAGGGCTGTGATGGATAAAGTCCCCTATGCTTCTGCCATAGGGTCCATCATGTATGCCATACTATGTACCAGACCTGATGTACCATATGCTCTAAGTGTTACGAGCAGACATCTGGCAGATCCAGGTGATGAACACTGGAAGGCTGTGAAATGCATCTTTAAGTACTTGAGAAAGACTAAGGATCTATTTCTAGTCTATGGAGGAGGAGACTTAAAGCTGCAAGGATACACTGACTCGAGTTTTCAATCTGATCCTGACGACAGCAAGTCAACATCAGGTTTTGTTTTCACACTCAACGGGGGAGCAGTGAGCTGGAAAAATTCCAAACAGGAAACCACTGCTGATTCGACAACAGAAGCCGAGTATATTGCTGCTGCTGAAGCCGCCAAGGAAGCTGTATGGATGAAGAAATTCATCGGCGATCTTGGTGTGGTGGAAAGCATATCTGGTCCCGTCCCACTGCTGTGTGACAACAATGGGGCGATTGCTCAAGCGAAAGAGCCGAGGTCTCATCAGAAGTCGAAGCACATTCTGCGGCGCTTTCATTTGATCAGAGAGATTATAGCTCGAGGAGATGTCGTGGTGGAAAGAGTTCCCTCAGCGGACAACATAGCAGATCCACTTACAAAGCCATTGTCTCAAAATATTTTTGAGCGTCACTTAGATAATATGGGTATTCTGTATAAAAGTGATTGGCTTTAGTCCAAGTGGGAGATTGTTAGTATTAAATGGTCTCAAAGCCAATCTGATACTATGTACTTATTCATATTATTAATAAATGGCAATAATTCATTATGTGTAATTAATTTGATCTGTGTTTATCGTATCACGATGAAGTCCATGAACATGTGCAATAGCCTTCGGATTATGATGAGATCATAATTACGGGACCGAAGACTTATAAACACATGTTCTTAATTATTCCTAGTCATAGGATGTTTGAGATAGGACATCGAACATCCGGATAGACTAGTATAGGTTACTTCAGCTCATATGATGAGGGTGACTGATCCCATAAGTCACTTGTGTGGAGACACTATGCTAAACCTATAGGTGCTCATTGGTGAATGAGTTCACTGAATTGATCCGACTATGAATTGCTGGATGGTAATCACCTCACTGTTAACCAGCTCGATTCATTTGTCACGGTTGCGTGGATGATCCTTGGACCTGAGACTCCAAAGATATCTAGTTGGTAGGTTTCTGAGCTTTGACCTTGACGAACGAATCCCTAACCATGGGTTATCAATAAGTCAAGCGATCGGGTTCAGGGAAATGCCCTCGAAGGTAATTGTGTGTTCAATACGGGATCATCCGCTCTCGGTAGTTTGAGAGAGAATGTTCCGGGAATGATGCGCTTAAAGTTCCTGGCCAGGGCGGACTCTGTAATCGATAAGGAGTTATCGGATTCAGATTAGCAGCATCTAATTCAAGTGAATCGACCAAATAGGGTTTAACAGTAAATCATGCCCTGGGTCGATTCGGGAACATTACACGGATGAAGGATTATATCCGCGCGCTAACCGATGACAGAAAGGTTCCAATAGAGGGTTGCGATAACCCCAGTACCATCCAGGATCACGCGATGTTGCTTGGCATCCAACGTGATCGGCAGTCCGTCCGAATTTATTGTGGAACATTAAATTCGGCTGATTAATTGAATATAAGGATATTAATTAATTCAGTGGGTCGGTAAATGGTTACTGGACTTAATGGGCTATTAACTGGACTGGTATTTGGGCCTAGAGAGTCACACGCAAATGGTTTTCAAGTCGATGGATAATCCGACAGGATTTCGGATAAGTCTGGGTTTTTATGAAAAACCGCAAACTGACTTCTTATAAAAGAACGGATTCTACGTCCGGGGCCAGTAACCCTGACCTAGCCGTCATTCGTTCTTCCCCACTTTCTCTCTCTTCTGGGCGTGCGGTTCCCAACTGCTCCACTTTCCGTTCGACGGGGATTCCAAATCCGCATGTCGCGGCGGATTACGCGCAGTCAGACGGGATCTTCGAACGCCGCAGCGAGCGAGGAAGCGAGGACGATCCATCACGAGGAGAACCGCGTGGATATCGCTAGAGGTCGGGCATCTGCGCGACTTGCGGCATCGCTCCGACGGAATCGAAAAACGGACGCAGATTCGAATCCGCGCAAGGTAAATCGATTTACACCGGTTTTATTTTAACGACCGAAACGGGATAGATCCGATCCCGAAAATTATATTCCGCTGCGTTTTAGGATCGGATCCCGACATAGCGATCCCAACAAATAGTACATCTCATATATTGAAGCAAATGAAACCTAATACATCTCTTGCTACTGAATATAAAGCAAAACCTTCTGTTAGATAACTAACTTCACAACTTAAGCCTCAAACCTTTTGATCCTCTCCTACCTCAACCTCTACAACAGGATCACCCTCAACTTAAAAATAATGTCATTACGCAAGGGTGAGTCACATAGAACTCAATAAGCTTAAAATAACTATCAATTCACAGTTTTGCATAACTATAACATAGACAAAGACATGATAATTAAATATCCAACATATTGCAACAATAACTTAAATATAAGTATCTTGAATCCTAAACATGCTTCTTTTAAAGCATCTGTGTCAACAACATGTGCATAGTCTTTCATACTGGTGAGGACCCTTCTAGCCGCACACCATGACTTGGAGATGATAGACACTATTAGATATGTTATTTTGTACATCTTTGCTTTGTTATTGTTTATGAAGAACACTTAAGGCCCACTTTATGGCCCATTTGCTATTCTAGTATATTTCTATGGGCATTTTAGTCTTTAATGTCCATCTAGGATATTTGTTGTTTCTGTAAGGGGCATAAGAGTCAAGTGTTCTATGAGCTCTCTATAAATAAAGACTCATCCCTCTTATAATGGCATGGTATGAATGAAAATTTATGTTTTGAAAGTCTTGTAGTGAGAAGCCATGGTGTAAGTGTAAAACTCCTAAAGGGGGTGGTAAGCAGCCTTTTGCAAAATCATAACCCCACCTTCTCCCTCCCCCCTCTCTTCCTCTCTAGCTGGCCATGCGCCCCCCCCCCCCCCCCTTCTCCCTATCCAACCCATAGCAGGCCATGCCTCTCTCTTTCCTCTCCTTCATGGAGCAGACCCTAACACCTCCTTCTCTCCCTTTCCAAAGCTAGTGCAGCAACCATCTCTCTCTTTCCCAATCTCCTAGCATACCACACCCACATTCTCTCCCTTCCAAACCTAATGCAAAGTGTAGCATCATCTTCATTCACATGGAGGTGATGTGATCAAGAGCACACCCAGCACAAGTCCTCTTACTAGTTCATATCTCAAACTCAACATCTGCAAGATCTCTTTATTGGCAGACCCATCGTCAACAACAAATCTAATCTACGTGTTACGCCATCTCCAACAACACTTGATCGGCTGCATCAACATCTACATCACCTTAAAAACCCAGTAGGTGGCAACTTCCGAACAAGATCCAAGTGTGGTGAAAGGCGACATCTTCAATGGATCTGCACTGCACTGTCCACTAATCTAGGCCGAGAATCTAGTTGCACCATCTTCTTCAAATATCAGAGCTTCAGTGGAGTCAACTTCTCTAAGGATTGGGTTCTCCATCTCCAGCAAAATAGTCGAAGAGTCCCTTGAGCTTTCGACAGTTACGAGAAGGCCGTTCATCTCTTGGAGTTACAGTAGGTGGCTCTTTGGCTTCTGGGAGTTACAAAACTCTTCATCTTCCAGGAGTTATAAAAACTCTTCGGCTTCCGGGACTTTTAGTGCAGGCCCTTTCAACTCCCCTCCCCAATTCATTGTTTTAATTCTGCCTTGTGATTCCCCTGCCCTAGTCTACCCTCTTACGTGAGGCGTTTGGCTTTAGTTGTAAATAGTTCCTGCAATGAATCTTCACTAATGTTGCGTATACAACGACAAGCATCCTTACGTGCGACCTCATCTCCGACCGGGACTGGTTTTAGGGTACGTGATTCTCCCTCCTCATCTAGTTGTGTGTTTGTATAGTATCCACTTTCTTCGTTGCATGCCATAAGAGAGAGCGCCAAATTCACCAAACTTGTATATTGTAACGCCTTGAATCCTGTGTCCAGTCATATCCAACTTTCAGTGAAATTCGGAGAAGGTACGGTACAGAACATAGCATATATGTAACGAAAATGAGAGAATAAGAGTCCACAAGACAAAGCAAATAGCCATCTATCATAAATTTCAAACAATAATAAGCCAACATAATTCACAAAAGTCTCATAATAAACAACTACCCCTGAATAATATAAACAACCTCTTACAACTCCTTAGGATCTCACAATTACATAATAGACTCAATTACTCATACTACATAAATCTACTAAAATGAAAAGACTTATAAATCCACAACTATCCTTAAATCCAATAGGCTCCAAGCACATCTACTCCTCATGATCAGAATCAAAGTCCAACTCTCTGACCACCTCTCCTGAAAAATTATTCAACAAACGTACTGAGTACAAAACTCAATAGGCATCATCTTCTCCATATGCTACATATATAATAATTGAAATTCACATAATAAATAAATCATATCATGAACGATTCATAATGCTACATATAGATCAAATAAGAGAATTATACAAAATAGGATCTCACATATATCTCATATCAATTAGATGTATTTTATAATAATCTGAAACAAACATGCTAATCCATAATACTTATCACATATATCAAACTTTCTTACTTTGTTTCAAAACAAGCTACTAGCTATAAACATCTCACATAATTCCTCCAATACATAGAGAGGCACATATTATATAGCATTTGGCTCAAAATATAACTAGTAGCATGTAATCAAAGTAAACATTTCAAATTTCAGATATCTGAAAATTTAACATCATAAAACAGATTTATAATGTCTTAAAAGAAATTCAAATGATTCATATATGTGTCAAATTATCACAATTTTATATTTTGGACGGACAAGTATCCTAACCACAACATAAGGGGCCACACACATATATATTGGATACGTAGGCAATAGTATCAAGTCATGGCTACCGTAGAATCAGAGATCACATATATCTCACCACTACACCATACTGTAGTAGGTTACATAGATTTTACTTATTATCCTTGGGTCACATAATACCCTATCCAGTAATGTAACGACCTACCATCCTATGACCGGAGACCCGGTCACTAAATGGATGTCGGCCCGTTAGCTGCGGGTTCACACCCGGATCTCACACAACACGTCTGGAGGAGTAAGTGCTAAACAAAGCTAAATATAACAATCGCACGGACTACAAAGGTAAACGAGTGCGCAGAAAGTAAAATAACGATGTCCGTATACAGTCCAACAATAATTACATGTCCAACAAATTAAATGAGTACAGGCAGAAGGAAAGTACAACAACATCGGGGCATACCCCGGAACTAAGACAGCTGCTGGTCCGCACACTAGGAAGACACCACGCTTCCGCTCGCCACGAGGTCCACACCTGAAATCGCAGGGAGTGAGCCACACCAGAATTGGGCTCAGTAGGGATCATCCGATCCCCTGCCTCCCACTCACACACCCACAAGTGCAACAACAGGAATATATGGCAATTAAGTAAAGCAGTAAACATAGCACTCAACCTGATAGGAACCGTACGATAAGCAGTGTAACAAGAACAGTACCAAGTAACCCGAAGAACCCAACACAAAGTCACGTCTCACAGTCAAAGTCCACGAAGCGACTGAACCACACTATCGACCGAAGTCAAATGTCGCCTCCCAACACTACCACCACTGCTCACGCCTGTCCACCCCTACAGTGTTCCGGGGCACTGTAGGGTGAGGCAGTGAGCCAAACTAGGACTAGCTGGACTCAGTGTACCGCCACTGCCAGCTACGTGTGCACACAAGCAGTCTAGACTACTGTCCTACCACCGGATTGCCTCCACGCTAGGCCTCAACGCTTCCAGGAGGGCCCTGGGGACCGGCGAACCCCCGTCAAGCCGAAGCTACAGGAACTACCCACAAACCCAACTCTCCCGGGCTGCGTCAGGCCAAAGGGCTAAGGGTACCACTCGTAACCTTGATCAAAGGTCACATCAGGCCCAGTGGCTAAAGGGTAAACCAACTCCCACCAGTAACACCACCGGCTCCACAGCAAGAAACACGCCAGAAGCTGTCACGACAACCAAAGGAAACCCCGACATGCTGAGACCAAACAGCAACCCCTCGGATAGCACACCAGCTACTCCGGCCCGACGGGCTCAAGGTGGTTCTGCTTCCCTCAGCCAAAGGTAAAACACAACAAGCACCCCTCCTCACAGACACCATGGCCCTTCTCCCATCAGCCCATGGTGACAAACGGAAACCACAGTCATTCCGAATCCATATTCGTACAAGCACACACACACAACATGATTCCATTTGTACAGTAAACCTCCGTCTCAGCGTACAGTTGAAGCACACACACATAGATGATGAAATCTCATTCATGCAGAAGTCCTCAGTCACAGTATACAACTCAAAGCATGCATCTGAACCATCCCCCCGTGAAATATATATGAAATAACAGGATTTAAGCATTTCTGTCTTGAATCGCGTCGACCAAGGTCGACGCCATTCGAGACCCTCAGACAGGTTTATTAAAAGCCAGATTATCCCTTAAAACGCGTCCACCAGTGAAGTCGCCGTTTAAAACGCGTCAGGGTAGCCAGACGCCATTCAACCTAGAAATCCAGATTGCAGAACCCTTAAACGGGGGCATTTCCTGCCTAAATGGCGTCATGATGGCCCGACGTCCTTCTGAAAGGCGTCGTCCATCCATGACGTCATTTAGCGCCAGAACCCCTAATTCAGGAAACCTCGAACATGGAGGTTTCTGCCCTAAAACGCGTCGTACTGACCCGACGTCTTTCGGAAAGGCGTCGACCAGGCACGACGCCATTTAGCGCCAGAAACCAGGTTTCCTGGTTCAACCCGAGGGTCTCTCCCTTGAACCTCAAGCACCCCGAAAAGCCCCAAAACCAAAAAGGGGGAAGATGAGAACGTCAAGCACCACGATCATGCTATGAAACCACGTCCACAAACACCGTCATTCCCACAAGGAATCCCCCTAAACATGCTCAATCTAACCCCAAACACGCCACATCACGCCAGGAAGCAAACGAGCACACATGCAAGGTTTCGTCCCCCTACCGGTTCTTGAACTCCGCCAAGCTCCGTGCCACCGTCCCGCCGCACCGCACACCGCCGCCGGTACCCTCGAGGACGCCGCCACTCCGCCGGGACATCGGCCGCCGTCCGGAGAGTGGAACACCGCGAAGGAAGTGGTGGAGGTAGAGGTGAGAGGTAAGGTGGTGTTGGAGTGGTGGAAGAGGAAGAAGAGGAAGGGAAGGGGAAGAAGAGCGTCGGAGAGGGCGGAGAGGGCGACGAGAGAGAGAGTGAAGGCGAGAATGAGGGAAGGAAGGGGAGGCTCGCGGGGTCAATCCGAAACCAACTTAAACGCGTCGATCGAGGCAGACGCCATTCAGTCTGACAGGACAGCCGTACTGACAACGTTCTGAAACGCGTCACCCTCCACGGACGCCGTTCATACGACAGGACAGGCCGTACTGACACGCTCTGGCGCCGTACCCAGACATCGCAGAGGTCACAGTCTGAATCGCGTCGACCGACATGGACGCCGTTCAGACGACGTGACCGGGGCCGTACTCTCGCGGCCCGGAACCCGCCCACGTGGCGCACACGTGGCACAACACCCAGCAGACCTAAATGGCGTCCACACAACCTGACGCCTTTTGAAAGGCGTCGAGCAGTGCTGACGCCATTCAGCCAGAAATCTCAAGACCCCTCCAGGGTCCAAACCAAGGGATCCGGCCCAAACCCGACCCGAATACTGAACCCGAAACCTCAGTCCTTACAAGTAAGGATGCTTACATTGGAATCGGGCCACATAATCTTCTTAAGATGGCATTGTCTATATCACACATATTAAATTAGATGGCAGATGTCTTACAGATATTAAAATTCCTCATAATCTAAAATTAATATTAATCATATAGCCAATAATATAAATATGTAAAAATAATATATTTTTCATTAAAACAAGACATTTTTAAGACAACACAATGTTATATTGTGCAATTTAATGTAAAATGGATTCCAACATATTACATGTACTGAAAAACAGTTCTAGGAATTTCTTGAAAATTTCTGACTACAAATTACATTTTTCACATACCGAAACCCATTTTTAGGACTGAAAATTCATTAAATAAGGTGAATATTAGTAAACATATTCAAAAATTTACTAAACCAGTAAAATATGGCATTTAGGATGTAAGTAAAGTGTTAAAATTTCACTAAATTCAGAGATCAAATGAGTGGTTTCAAAGCTTAAATAGCGAGTTTAAACTTGAGTTATATTTAATCTAAGAAATAAATAGCACTAAAAATAGGAAATAAATTTAAAAAATATATAAAATTTTGTAGTCCAATAGATTTCATGTAGTCATATGTGTGCTCAAAATTTCAAATCATTTGAATCACAAATAACTAAGATATGATCGTTTAAAATTCATGTAGATTTCTAAAATCGACAGAATCAGGAAAGCACACTGGATGGCATACTTTCCTGTTGTTCAGTAACCCAGATGGCAAGCTTGGCTATTGTTTAGTAGTCTAGACGGCAAGCTTTTCTGCCATTCAAACTAACCTGGACGGTGGTCTCAACTGCCATTCAGAGTATGTAGACGACAGATGATATTGCCGCCCACAGAGATTCCCAAGCAGAATGCAAAAAATTTGGATTTTTAACAAATAATTCAAACATATAATCTAAGTTTGGGGTGACAAACATAAAGATGCCAAACTTTTTTTTTTATCACTTTTAAAATTAAATTATTATTTTTTATATTAATACAAATCAATCTATATTTTGAAGAATCATCACCTACTTCTTACGCTAGAATCTCCAAAATTCAAGATCCACCAAGAGATGTCGACTCCCAATAAGAAATACTACTTTTTAGCCTTCCTCCCTCCTTGACCTCCAAATCTCTTAGAAGGCAAGAGAATCACAAAATTGTTAACTTTACTCGGGAACAACCTTCATCTTCTTCTCTTTCTTAAAGAACAAGAATAAAACACCCATCTTATACAACGGAGAACTTAGGCTAGGATTAACCATGTCCCCCAATCACATATATATAAAATTAACACCTAACTTCTGATCCCATACAACCTCTACAAACCACCTTTGGATCGAATTAAGTTGTCCTTCTATGAATTAGAGAGAATATTTCTCCAAATCAAACTCCTATCTAGAAACCCTTCCTTCCTTAACTGAACATTCAATTTTTCAGCCTAGTAAACGAACAAATCAGCCTAGTAATCTGAGTTACACTGAGAGTTATTGCTAGAATACTGACCTACTATCCTAGCTACCTGAACCCAGAAATTTCCTTCTATATAATGGACTAAACCTCCTATGAAACTAAGTTAATGGGGCTTATCCAATTCATCATATTACACTCTATTTGACTTATCAATTATTATTATCATTATTATTTATTTAATTGTTATTATTTCTATTTAGAAAAATATCGGGCATTACATCATCTTCCTCTTAAATAAATTTCGTCCTCGAAATTTACGATATAGGCAAAGTATACAATCACTTACTAAAGAATTTCAGATATCTCTTCTTCATATCTTCTTCTGCCTCCTATGTCACCTCTTCCATAGAATAATGCCTCCAAAAAACCTTGAGCATAAGAATCTTTTTAGCCCTCAATACTTTCTCCTTGCGATCTAGAATACGAACAGGCTTCTCTTCATATGACAGATCTGGTTGAACTTTCATTGGCTCATAATCTAGTATATGAGATTAATTAGCAACATACTAAACAAATCCAATGGCAAAGCAAGCTTGTAAACAACCTATTCAATACGCTCAAAAATCTCAAACAGACCAATATACCATGGACTCAACTTTCCTTTTCTGCCAAACCTCATGACTCCCTTGGTCAGTGAAACTTTCAAAAAAACATGATGTCCCATTTCAAACATAAGTCCGTTCGCTTATGATCAACATAGCTCTTCTATCAATTCTGAACTATTAAAAGCCGCTTCTTAATGACATCAATCTTATCTGAACAATCATGTACAAGTTGTAGTCCAATCAACCTTTTCTCTCTAACTTCTTCCTAATATAAAGGTGATCGACACAGTCTACCATACAAAGTCTTATACGGTGCCATACCGATACTAACATGATAACTGTTATTGTAAGCAAATTCAATCAACTTCAAATGATAACAGTGTAACCCTCTAGCCACTTGTTTTGAATGAAAAATTTACTTCTTTTCAATACTATTACTCGAACAATCTACATGTTGCCTTTGAACGAAAGTAAAAAATAATTGGCTTTTCCCGAGTGAGAACGCAATTGCGAATTTTTAAGGTTCTCTGGGAGTGTGAGCGCTCAGGGGAAGAATAGGCTTAAGTGCCCTTCTCGAGTCTGAACACTAGGGGGAAAAGATAGGCTTAAGAGCCTTTCTCGAGCGTGAACACTCAAGGAAAGGATAGGCTTAAGAGTCCTTCCCGAGTGTGGGCACTCAGGGGAAAGCTAGGCTTAAGAGTCCTTCTCGAGTTTGGGCACTCAGGAGAAAGATAGGCTTAAGAGTCTTTCTCGAGCGTGAGCACTCAAGGAAAGGATAGGCTTAAGAGTCATTCTCGAGTGTGGGCACTCGGCAGAAAGATAGGATTAAGAGCCCTTCCCAAGTTTGGGCACTCAGGGGAAAGATAGGCTTAAGAGACTTTCTCGAGCGTAAGCACTCGGGGAAAAAAATCTTCGGTAAGGATCTTCCTAGTTGGGGGCCAATTTTTCCGTGGCCAGTTGCGGCGCCGAGGCTTTGGTTTTCCTTAGAACTAGGTCTACCGGAAAGAACTATCTTTCTCTCACTCTGAGGTTATAATACTTGGTCATCCTACGCAAGTACTCCACCATTCTAAGCCTAGCGTTTTCTCAGACTTTCGGGAGCATGTCGAAGTTTTTTCTCAGCATTTGGTGGCTTTCTACTTCCGTGGCTTCAACTTGTAGGAGCTCCCTATTTCCAGGGGGATCAGTACTTCCACTCCATACAGTAGGTGAAATGGAGTTTCTCCTATTGCTGCCCGAGCAGTTGTTTTGTGTGACCATAGAATGCTAGGTAGCTCTTCTACTCAGAACCCTACGACCGCCTTTAATCAAGTCTTGACTTTATTGAGTAAGGTTCGATTAGCATTTTCTACTAAACCATTAGTCTGGGGATGAGCTACCGACGTGTAGCAGTTCTTGATCTTCAACTGTTCACATCTTTCTCTGAAGTAAACACTGGAAAATTGTCTTCCATTATCCGAGATTATCACTCTCAGGATGCCAAATACGTAAATTAAGGACTTCTAGAAAAACTCCAGATTGATCTGTCAGTTATCTTTGTCAATGGCTCTGCCTCGATCCATTTGGAAAAGTAATCGATGGCCACAATGACAAATTTCCTTTGTCTCAGTACCTCGCACAAAGGACCTAAGATGTCGATCTGCAACTTGCAGAAGGACATGGCTCAAGGAGTCTAGTCATGGGGACAGCTGGTTGGTGAGGAGTTGCTGCAAAGCATTGGCACCTGTCACACTTCTTGACATATTCCAGTGTGTCTTTCTGGAGGGTAGGCTACCAGTAGCCTTGGCGGAGTAGTATGCGGGCCAGTGAATGGCCCCCCAGATGGCTTCCACACATGCCTTTCTGGATTTCCTCTATAGCCCTTAGAGCCTCCATCGAATGAAGGCACTTGAGTAAGGGTTGGGAGTCTTTAGGCCTCTTGGCTAAATAGGCCTGATTGGGCCGGATCCCAATCACCCCTCATTAGAGTCCAATAAGGGAGCTAAGAAAGGTTCTCATGATGTCTAGGAAGAAACATTAGCCACTTGATCATAATCTGAAGTTTAGGGTCCTTAAGGTTAGATCAAGAGGCGAGGTGACCTAGTGTGGAAGAGAGTGGAAGAAATTTGCATGATCATTCTTCAAGTAATGGGGTCGAGTCCTTTGTGGCTTAGATATGTCCATGGGCACTAGATTTCTAGGTGCAAGATGAGAAATCTCAGCAAGGAGGAGTTTGTACATCCTACATAAAGAAGATGCTACATATGGTATCCTATGCATCTCACCAACACAATTTTAATATTACTTGACAAGAGATATTTTCTGTGTTATCATACTGCAACAATTTTCAAATCTTTTGTAGAACAACTCATATGAAATCATTAACAATGTTCATATGTTTTTCTAATTATGAACTAAAGGCGATTGAATGCATATACAAAACCTACAACTAAACGCATATCTAGAATATGCAATTAACCCGTCCAGGTGACTTTGTTCTCTACGAATTGGAAGTGGTTGTCCTTACTATTGGAAAATTACTAACCCATACACAAGAAATACCTGAAATTACAGTCGATGGAAAGATCCTCAAGGATGTAGAGGAAGCGTCTTTAAGATCCTCCTCGTCGACGTGAGGAGGCTACTAGAGTCCCCCACAAGTTTCCACACGACAAATCTCTGGGTATCGTGGTGGTTACCAGGAGAGAAAGAGAGAGACGAAGGAGGGGAAGACCAGGAGAGAGAGAAGGAGTCGGCTGGGTGGTGTTCTCTCTGAGACACCTTTTCATATATAGAGTAGCTCGGACTCTTCTTCCCACTAGAAGAAGGACTCTTCTGAGTCTCTATCCAAGCCAATCTTATCCACTACCGATGTGGCTGACCCGAGTTCAAACTCGTATCGAACTCTATCTACATCTCCCACTCATACACATTGGTCAACAAAATATCCTCCAAAAATCTCATCTAATTCTTCCTTTCACACGAGAAATGACACGTGTGACCAGACGAGGATGATCAAAAGTGAGGAGTGTTACATTAAGTCACCACCTGACTAACGTAACACTACAACTCTAAATCTCGTCTCATACCCCAAACCACAAGTTCACACCAGGTTAAGTCAATCTAATCTCCCTGAGATCTCTATCTTAACCTCTCAAACTATGTGTTTGCACTCATGATTATATTGGACACATCTATCATAACCGCTAGCCAGCAATGAGTTAGAACAATACATGTGTGATGCAAGTTGGCTTTTCCTACGCCCCACATATCAATCTGCTTAGACTTGCTTTGTAAGGACTGAGGTTTTCGGATCCGGTTTTCGGGGTCGGACCCTGTAGTTCAGGCCCTGATGGGGCTGAGACTCTGTTTTGTTTCGCGTCGAGCAGGCTCGACGCGGTTTAAACGGCGTCCAGCATTGCAGACGCGTTTTAGATCATGCCACGTGGGTGCCACGTGGGCTGGCTTTGGGCGGCGAGAGTACGGCCCTGTCGTGTCGTCTGAACGACGTCCGCGATGGACGACGCCTTTCAGACTGCGACCCTGGGTTGTCAGTGTACGGCGCCAGTCTTGTCGTCTGAATGGCGTCTTGGATGGACGACGCGTTTCAGGGTTCTATCAGAGCGGCCCGTCATGTCGACTAATATGCGTCCGTACAGCTCGACGCATTTTACCCAGTCTCTGGTTACCCCGCGAACCCTCCTTCCTTTCCCTTATTTCTTCCTTCCCTCTCTCTCTCCTCCCTTCCTCCGGCGATTCCGGCGACGCCTCTTTCCCCTCCCTCTTTTCCTCCCACCATTTCATCTCTCCCTCCACTCCATCAACCTCCTAACTCCCACCACTACCACCACCACCTCCTTCGCGGCGTTTTCTCTCCGGACGGCGGCCGACGTCCCGGTGGAGTAACGACAACCTCGGCGGTACCAGCGGCGGCGTGGGGTGAGACGGGTGGGCGGCTTGGAGCTTGGAGGAGTTCAAGTAACCAGTAGGGTAACTATCCCCAGTGCATTTTCGTTTGAAAACCATGTTTTCCAGCATTTGAAGCATGCTTTGGGGTGAAAACGCTAAGTGCATGTATGAGAAATTGGGCGTTCTAATGGGTAGATGGATTCCCCTCCTTCCCCTCTATGTTTTGTGCCTTTTCTACGCGTTTTGGGGGAGAAATCCTACCTTGAGAATTGGGGGAAGCAAAGAGAGAACCTGTCTGTCGGGGCTAAATGGCGTCGAGGTGAAGCGACGCCTTTTAGAAAGGCGGCGCCCACACACGACGCGATTTAACCCATTAACAGACCATGTTCCCGGACTGATAAGAGTCCAGGGACAGTGACGCCTTTTCAATAGGCGACTGGCGTCGACGACGCGTTTTTAGTGAAATCACCCCATGGCCTGTCCCTGCTTTCGGTCGCTAAAAGGCGACGAGGGACAGCGACGCCTTTCAAAAGGCGGCTACTTGTGGCGACGTGTTTTACGTCAGGTTCTGTGGCCAAGTTTCTGTGAACCAGTTTATGAGACTTGAATGGCGTCGGCCTTGGGCGACGCGATTCAGGACAGAATCACACTAATTCATGCCATTGAAACATGTTACACTGTTAGACAATTGTTTAGTTGGTTAAATGCATGCTTTAAATTATACTCTATGGTGATGGATTCCTTGTAACCGGATCGTACACGTGGTGTTGCATGCGACCGTGGACTTCTTACTGTGCTGTGTTTTGAGCTACTGTGGACCTAGAGTGACAGTTGTAGCGCTTTATCACCCTGTGCTGGTGTGGGTGGAGCACAGCGCCGGTGTGGGTGTGGCGAGGTGACGCCTAGTGAGAGAAGGTCACCTGGTGGACCCCGGGGTTAGCTAGTACCGGTGTAGGTGTGGTACCTTTGGAGTGTCACTCGTGCTGAGGGAAGGAGTAACCACCTGAACCAGTTGAGCCGGAGTAGCTAGAGTGCTATCCGAGGGGTTACTGTTTGGTCTCAGCGGGTCGGTGTTTCTCACCTTTGTTCGTGTGGTTGGCTTGTTTTGCCGAGACGTTGGTTGTGGGCCTGGTAGACTGGTTTTAGAAGATATGCATATTATGTATTTCGAATGCATGTGATTCATATCGAGATTTAGGAGTAGTAATTACTACTGTACTTGTTACTTTACTTTCAGCTGTACTTTGCACTTGTGGGTGTGTGAGTGGGCAGTGGGGATCGAAGGATCCCTACTGAGTCTTTTCGTTGAGACTCACCCCTGCGGTTTTCAGGTGAGGACTTCAGGCAGACTTAGCGAGGGGTGTGTTGCAGTGTGTCACACGCCGTCAGTTGTTGTTCCGGGGTATGCCCCGATGTAGTTGTTATCTTTATTTCTGGCTTGTATGCTTAATTACTTCTTTTCTGTTGGAGTATGTAATTATTTGCTGTATCGAGTCGCATTGTAATAACTTTTAATTCCTTCACTTTCCTTTCAATTCAATGCGATGTGAATGTTTAGCTTAGTTTATTGTTTATTTCCCAGACTTACTTAGATCCTGGTTTGGTTCCAAATTAATTATTCGGTACCCATTTAGTAATCGGATCCCCGATTATAAGGTGGCGGGTCGTTACATGCTTGCTTTGCTAGACATGCTCCGCTAGACCGCATGGCTCATCGCCTTTGGATAACATGCTAAAGTAGCATCATCAAGTCTCCACTTCATGACAAGGTGCATAGTCCCAAAGGTTACGATAAGAATCAGAGGCTTCACACAGTGACGAAGTAAGGATCCATTCAGTCACTCATCTGATGATCGTTAAAATAGATCATACAATATGATTTGTATGCTATGGTGGAGCAACCAACAATGTACGCCACACTCATACACCATACGAATCTGTAACCCTGCACTCTACTAAGCGCATCCAGGTTGCCCATATGGCTGTCATCAGATTCATCTATC
Organism: Zantedeschia hybrid cultivar; assembly: GCA_030544215.1. Lineage (NCBI taxonomy): Eukaryota > Viridiplantae > Streptophyta > Magnoliopsida > Alismatales > Araceae > Zantedeschia > Zantedeschia hybrid cultivar. Next base: position 37,930,048 of record JARZZO010000011.1, on the reverse strand, counting down.
GCAGGCTACATGAAAAATAAATTCATGCTCGAGTGATTTTTAATCAGTCTCATCTTAGCTATCTACTAAGGCGATTACGACTCTTATCACGCTCCCACTGAATGTAAAATCATACTCCCACTAAGCATGAAATCTATAGAGTCCATCTCATCATCTCTGTAACGACCCGCCACCCTATAATCGGGGATCTGATTACTAAATGGATACCGAATCATTAGATTTAGAGCCAAACTAGGATCTCGATAAGTCTGGAAAATAAATGATAAACTAAGCTAAACATTCACATCACATCGAATTGTAAAGGAAGTGCAGAAATTAAAATTTATTACAATTCGACTTGACTCAACAATTAATTACATATTCCAACAGAAAATAAATAATTAAGCATACAGGCTAGAAAAGAAAATAACAACTACATCAGTGCATACCCCGGAATAGCGGCTGCTGGCACGCAACCCAAGGCAACACTCTCCTCGCTATGCCTGCCTAGAACCCTCACCTGAAAACCGCAGGAGGTGAGTCTCATCGAAAAAGACTCAGTAGGGATCCTTCGATCCCCACCACCCAATCACACACCCACAAGTGCAATAGCACAAATATAGGCAATTTAACTAAATAAAGCAATAAACATAACTCCCAAATTTTAATATAAAACACATGCATTTATAACAGTAACATGCACGACTCTGAAATCACCCTACCACGGAGTCCACAACTAGCGTCTCGGCTAAACACACGAGTCACACAGCCAGACGCGGAAAACACCGACCCGCTGAGACCAAATAGCAACCCCTCAGATAGCGCACTGGCTACTCCAGCCTGACCTAGCTCAAGGTGGTTCTACTTCCCCCAGCACGAGTGACACTCCGAATGTACCACTCCCACACCGGTACTAGCTATACCCCGTAGATGACCCTCTCTCTAGGCATCACCTCACCACTCCCACACCGGCGCCGTGTCACTCCCACACTGACACAGAGTGCCTAAGCGCTAACAACTATCACTCTAGGCCCACGATCGCACAAAACGCAACACGGTGCGATCCGATCATATAAAAATCATCGTCCTCGAGTATATTTTCAAACATGCATTTGATCAAAACTATCTAACAATGTAAACACATGTTAATTACATGCTTTAATGAAATTCTGTCTTGAATCGCGTCACCCAAGGCCGACGTCATTCAAAACTCCTAAACTGGTTCATGTGAAAACTGACCTCGGAAGATGGCCTAAAACGCGTCGTGCAAGATAGTCATCTTTTAAAAGGCGTCGCTGTCCATAGTCGCCTAATCACGATAGAAACAGAATCAGGTCTCAGGGTGATCCGAACTAAAACGCGTCGTGAACGGAGGTCGCTGTTTGAATGGCGTCGTTGTCCTTGGAGGCTATTCAATTTAGAGACAAAGTCTGCTATCTGGGATAAATCGCGTCGTGGGTGGCAGCCGCCTTTTAAACGGCATCGCTGTCCCCAGACGCCATTTAACCCTCACAGACAGGTTCTCTCTCCGCCTCCCCCCAATTCTCAAAGTGGGATCTTCTCCCACAAATGGCATAAAAACGCCATAAAATAGAGGAGTAGAAGGAGAACCCAAATACCCAATAAAAACCCACCAATTCTAATTTTGTAATATAAGTATTTTCACTCCGAAAATCTCCTAAACATGCTTGAAAGCAGGAAAACATGGTTTTAAAGAAAACATTGCGAGGATCGTCACCGTACCAGTTACTTGAACTCCTCCGAATTCCAAGCTGCCGAACCGCTACGCCACAAGCCGCCGCCGGTACCACCGTGGACGCCGTCACTCCACCGGGATGTTGGCCGCCGTCTGGAAAGAAATGCGCTGCGGAGGAAATGGTAGTGATAGTGGTAGAAGTTAGGAGATTGATGGAGTGGAGGGAGAGGAGGAATGAGGAGAGGAAAGGAAGGAGAAGGGGAGGGGCGCCGAATGGATCGGAATCGGAGGGGAGAGGGAGGAGAGAGAGAGAGATGGAGAGAATGAGGGAAAGGAGAAAGGGTTCGCGGGGTCAAACCGAAACTAACTAAAACGCATCGTCCAAGGTCGACGCCAATCAGACGACAAGACGGGTCGTACGCTGACATACCAGAGTCGTACTCTGAATGGCGTCGTCCATTCAAGACGCCGTTCAGATGATAAGACCAGGACCGTACTCCCGCGGCCCAAAACCCGCCCACGTGGCGTCCACGTGGCACAACCTAAAATATGTCCACCTCACTAGACACCATTTGAACGGCGTCAAGCAAGCTCGACGCAAAAAATAACATAAGCCCCAGCCCCACAAAGGCCCAAACTAAGGGATCCGAACCCGAAACTGACCCGATACCGGATCCGAAACCTCAATCCTTACAATCTCGCTCTCATAGCGACATGGCAATCGTCTGTGTAAGTACACCGATCACAGTCTGGTGGCAGTCTCATATAAGTGCATTAATCATCTCACTCAAAGAGATATCTCATCACAATCAAACCATACACAAGTAACATAATATCTAGTCATTATAAGGCTTACTATGTGATGGCACAAGGCAAGAGTCATAGTACCTTACATAAGGAACATTGTTTCTATTCTTCCTCCATTATGGGATTTTGATCAATGCTAAGAATTAAGCATTTCTCCAACAGAGTATCAATAGGCTTGGCATTGTGCATCCGAAAGTGCTCCAAGATTCTCTTGATGTAAATCTCTTAAGAAAAACTTAGAAATCTCTTGGATCGATCCCCCTGGATCTTTACTTTCAGTGTGTAGTCTGCCTCACCTTAATCCTTCATCTCAAAAATAGAGGATAACCACTCTTGAGTGATTTTAACTCAATCTCATTCCCGGCTAACAATATATCGTCAACTTATAAAGAGAGAATGAGAACACTTTTATCAACTCTCTTGACACAAACATAATGGTCTTCTTCGATCAGTCTAAAGTTAATTGAAATGATTGCTTGGTAAAATCGATAGTACCACTGTCTAGACGACTGTTTGAGACTATATATAGAACATTTTAAGCAACACACTATGTGCTCTTATCCTTTAACTTCGAAGCCAACAGGCTGAGCGATATAGATCTCTTCGTCTAATTCTCCATTGAGAAAACCTGTCTTAACATCAATCTGGAACAATTCTCAGTCTAGATGAGCAACGATAGCCAAGATGAGGCGAATAAAGGTGAATCTTACCAATGGGGAGAACATCTCTTCATAGTTTGTTCCCTCTAATTGGGTATAGCCTTTCACCACGAGTCGGACTTTATTTGTCAATTGACCCATCAACCTTACGTTTGACTTTGAGAACCCACTTATTTCCAGTAGCCTTGCGTCTAGGTGGTAGATCAACTTACTCCCATACTTCATTCTTAGCGATTGAACCGAGCCTCTCACATTTAGAGTATTGATGAGTACTTCAACCTACAAGTGAAGGACAATCACTCTCATGTGATTTTGATCAATTCCATACTCTTTTTCATCTTGGATGAGATCTAGTCTTCCTTATCAGATGTAGACTCATCAACAACTTGAAGGAACACCGCAAGGAACAATGGATGGTTTACTCCCACTGTCCATTTTAATACTCCCACTATCTTCAGCAATCTTTGCAAGGAGACACATCTCTCTGCCATTGCCTGAAGTTTAAGTATTTTCATAGAACTATACAGCTCACATAACTACATTTTCTATCAAACCTCTTTAATAGACGCGAAAAATAACTTAAAAGGAATTTAATGAGTAGCTCTCTCCGCCCTCATTGAGAGGTTTATGCAGACTCTTCTATAGTATATGGCTCATCTTATCAAGATACACTAGTAGTCACAATCCCATAAGTCATTCCACCGAATGAAAAGATAATACTTAGGAAGAAAATTTTAATAAAATTATTTTATTTAAATTTCATTTTGTTCCACAAACTTACCAAGACCATGAAGACATTAGCTAAAGAGATAACATAGCTCTAAAGAAACTAAATGAGCAACCTCAGACATTAAGTGCTAAAACTGAAAAATAGACTGCATCAAGCTCCAAGTGACAATAGCTAACTCTTAGGACTCTTTCCTGAGTATCAACCTTTATAGTGATTCATTGGCTTTGAACTGGTACTCGCCTGCAACCTTGCACTTCGGCTCACTCATGAGCTATGTAGCTGGCTCCTCAGTCTACAATCCAATGAGAGACTTTATGAGCAATAAATATATTTTAGCACACAGATGGAGATAATCTTAGAGATAAGACTAACATGCTCAGTGCAATCACTGGCATAATATCTCATCTTCTGACAGTTGAAGCACTTGACCTTGCTCCGGTTCCTTTTTTCGCACTTGTCACATTTACCCTTTTGGTTATTATTAGGTCCCTTCTACTCATTGGCCTTTTGTCGTGTATCCTTCTTCTTCCTATTTCAACTGCGAATAGTGTAAGGACTGAGGTTTCGGATTCTAGTTATCAGGTCGGTTTCGGAGTCGGATCCCCAGGTTTGGGTCCCTGTGAGCTTGGTTCAGGGGTTCTTTTATCGCGTCGTGCAAGCTTGACGCAGTTTAAACGGCGTCAAGTTAGGGAGACGCTTTTTATAATGTGCCACGTGGACCGGTTTTGGGCCGCGAGTGTACGGCCGCGGTCGTGTCATCTGAATGGCATCTTGCATGGGCGACGCTATTTCAAACGTCTGTCAGGGTACGACCCCGTCCTGTCAGCTAATTGACGTCGCTCTAGGGAGACGCGATTTAACGAATTCAATTTGACCCCGCGAACCCTCTCTCCTTTCCCTCATTTTTCTCTCATTCTCTTCTCTCTCCTCCCTCTCTCCGATCCATCCGCTCCCCCATCCCCTTCTCATTCCTTTCCTCTCCCCATTCCTCATCTTCCTATAATCTCCAACCTCTCACTACTACCACCTCCACTTCCTCCACGGCGTTTCACTCTCCGAACAATGGCCGACGTTCCGGTGGAGTGACGGCGTCCACGGCGGTACCGGCGGCGGCTCGTGGGGTGACGGTTCGGCAGCTAGGAGCAAGGAGGAGTTCAAGTAACTGGTAGGGTGATGATCCTCGCAGTGTCTTATTTAAAAGCATGATTTTTTTGCTTTGAAGCATGCAATATGTGTGGATGCTTCTGGAGTAGAAAGCATGTTCTAAGGGGTTATTTACGAAACGATTAGGCTTCCCCCCTACCTTCTGTATTTTTTATGTTTTGTGCGATGTGGGGGAGAAATCCCACTTTGTCACTCGGAGGAGCCGTAGGGGGGGGGGGGGGGGGGGGGGGGGGGGAACCTGTTTGCGAGTGTTAAATGGCGTCTGGCGACAGCGACGCTATTTTAAATGGCGGCTACCACCCGAGACACGATTTAGACCTGCTTGTTCCGAGGCCAGATCAGTGAGATTCTGTCTCTATCTTGAATAGCGTATGGTGACAGTGACGCCATTTTGAATGGTGTCTACCAAGGGCGACGCGATTTAGGCCATCTTTCAAGGCCAGTTTTCGTATAAACCAGTTTATGGGTCTTAAATGACGTCGGTCACGGGCGACGCGATTCAAGACAGAACCTCATTAATTCATGCAATTAACATGTGTTTACATTGTTAGATAGTTTGGTTAAATGTATGCTTAAAAACGTACTTCAAAGACGAGGATTTCTACGTGATCGGATCGCACTGTGTTGTATTTTGTGCGATCATGGATCTAGAGTGACAGTTGTTAGCACTTAGGCATCCTGTGTCGGTGTGGAAATGACACAGCACCGGTGTGGGAGCAGTGGGGTGACGCCTAGAGAGAGGGTCACCTGGTGTACCCCGGGGTATATCTAGTACCAGTGTGGGAGTGGTACATTCAGAGTGTCACTCGTGCTGGGGAAAGCAGAACCAACTAGAGCTAGACAGGCTGGAGTAGCCAACGCGCTATCCGAGGGGTCTCTATTTGGTCTCAGCGGGTCAATATTTCCTGCGTTCGGCTGCGTGGTTTGTGTGTTTAGCTGATACGCTGGTTGTGGATTCCGTGGTGGAGTGGTTTCAGAGTTGTACATGTTGCAATTACAAATACGTGTTTTATATCGGAATTTGGGAACCTTCGGGAATTGCGTTTACTGCTTTACTTATTTAATTACCTTTATTTGTATTGCTGCACTTGTGGGTGCTTGAGTGGGTGGTGGAGATCGGAGGATCCCTATTGAGTCTATTTCAATGAGACTCACCCCTGCAATTTTCAGGTGAGGGTTCCAGGTAGGCTTAGCGTGAAGGGTATTGTCTCGGGTTGCGCACCAGCAACCACTGTTCCAGGGTATACTCCGATGTAGTTGTTATTTTTCTTTCAAACTTGTACGTTTAATTATTTCTTTTCAATTGGAATATGTAATTATTTGCTGAGTCAAGTCGAATTGTAATAATTTTTAATTCATGCACTTCCCTTACAATTCGATGTGAGATGAGATGTTTAGCTTAGTTTATCATTTAATTCTTAGATTTATCAAAATTCTGGTTTGGTTCTAAATTTTAATGATTCGGTACCCATTTAATAATCGAATCTCCGATTATAGGATGACGGGTCCTTACACATGGGCCACTTTCCTTTATGCTTATGAGCATTAACCGTTAGTACACTATGACGGATCGCCTCTTTGCATTCCGTCTCGAACTCAAGATGACGTGAAACGTCACTAAAAGTCTTAATACTTTTATTATGAGTCAGTACTAGTTTAATATGCTCCCAAGAAGAATCTAGTAGGGACCTCAATATGGCAAGCACTTGTTGCTCATCAGAGAGCTCAGTTCCAGTTGTCTTTAACTCTCTGATCATTGAAGACATCACCCTCAGGTATTCTGCCATAGAGTGCTCGAGATTCATCACGTATTGATTGAACTTTAAAGTCAAGGCCCTCATCCTCGTTGTTGATGTGCCACCATATTTGATCTTCAATTGTTTCCACATCTTTTTGGCAGTCTGAAAACTCTCATACTCTTTAATAAAGTTATCGTGCATGCAGCTCAACATAGTGTAGCGCGCATTTCTATCTATATTCAGCCACTTATCATAAGCTTGCTTATCACGATTGATTTGATCAAACAGTTCATCATCTGATGAAGGTAGTATCATATTGGTCAAGGTCTCAAATATCTTATTCTCATTAAGGAGATACTGCATCTTTCTATACCACATACCATAGCTATCGCCTTTCAACTTATCATGACCAGACAACTCATGATACAAGCCCATTGAGGCTACCACTACTGCATGAATTGCGCAAATTTGAAAAAAATTAAACACTTATAAAAATGTTTTCTCTCTTCAAACTAATTGGTTACACTATTATGATACATACCTCAGATCGAAAATTTTGCTAGGTTCATAATCATTACCTTAATACATATCACAAATAGTACTTTCAATTAATTAAGAGTAAAACACACAAATCTAAGGACGTATTCCCACAGGATAATAATTCTTTGATTAAGTAGAAAATATCAATTTTTAAGGACTCTTCCTTAAAAATATTTTCTTTAATGATCTGAGAATATATATATGATAAGGGACACTTTCCCTTTATCTAAGTGATAATCATACATAGTAGATGCATTGACGCATGTAAACAAAGATAAAAAATTGATCCAATGGATGTCCGGTGCGTAAACACATTCTTTTACAAAACTTGAATAATAATACATCAATTATTACATCAATTTCCCCATAGGGAGCCTACTACATTAGATCTACTGAGCAAAATAAATAAGAATGCCACACCATTCATTATAGACTCAATATTATCTCGATAAATACTCATATAAATAGAATATATAACTTATCACGTATGATTTAAGTTGCATCACCACACAATAAGAGCAACTAAACTGATAATTAATACTACCATCAATCATCTAAATCATGCACTACATCAAATATTCATGATCATCAATCACATATTATCTTAAATGATTAAGTATAAATTTATCAATATTCATGCATAATAGTCATTAGTGCATCCACAAAGATAACAAAATATGCATAAACTACAATTAATGTATCCACAAATTTCTTATCGTCATGCATCACATATCACTATTTTTATTATCATGCATCATAAAAGGAATTATAAATTTGCATTAATCACAATTAATGCATTCACTAAATTTTCCATGACCATGCATCAACTTATTAAATTATAGATGCATTGGAATAATGTTGCATGAATAAAGAAAAATATCAAACATTTAATAGTGATATGTATAGAGTTTAACATGTACATGATAAAAGAGAATAATTCAATTAATCTTCTGTGAAATTAATTACCTAAAATCGTGTCCAGAAATGAATCTAAATAGATATCACAATTATCATATGGATCTCTAAAGTTTCAGTGTTGTTGCTATAAACCTATTAAAATAACATAAGGGCACATGTTTAAGTTTCAGGGCACAATAACAAATGCCTAAACATTAAGGCTAAACCCCAAACAAACCTGCTTCTTCTTCCCCACGAAGGGGAAGGATACCAGGAACCCTCGGAAGGGTCGATGGCGACGCCAGTGGGCGATGGTGAACGGTTGCCCTCAGGCCAACGCACCGTCGCTGGCAACGGTACTCGCTGCAGCTGCCCATGTCGCCGGCACGCGGTGGCCCTTCCCACGTGGCAGGAGCCGCCTGGGCACGGTGGACCTTTCCCGTGCGGCAGGCTTCCGTTGGCGCGCGGCAGGCCTATAGTAGGCACCGCCTAGGCGAACAGTGGGCCTTGCCTGCGTGGCAGGGCTACGGCCAGCACGCGGCAGGCCTTGGCCGCGCACAACCGGCGCCGCCAAGCCACAGCAAGTTTGCCCGTGAGCGCCACCGCCTTCTATGCCTTGCCCATGCCCAGCAGACGTTATCTGCCACTTGTGCGTTCTCTGCCGCCCGAATCAATCCGTTACGATAAGAAAAAAAATATATAGACAATTCTCTCTCTCTCTCTCTCTTTTTCTTTTTTTCTTTTTTTTTTTGCGAGTTACTGTTCACATGAACAGTAAAATGGGCATGAACAGTAACCCGCGGGGTTACTATTCACACACAGCAACGCAACACCCTGAGTGCACGCGCAAAGGCGTGCTGCCCCGCGCGCTGGCGTGCGCAGCGCGGGCAGGCGTGCAATGCGCGAGCGCACAGTGTCCCGCACACGGGCGTGCAGCACCGCCCTACGCGTGCGCATGGGTGCACTGCCCCCATGCGCAGGTACGCAGCACCCTGCGTGCGTCGCATAGGGGCGTGCTGCCCTGCATGTGGGCGCGCACAGCACCGTGCGTGCTGCCCCGCGCGGGCATGCAATCGCCGTCCTCGGTCAAGACAGTATGATGATCCTCGCTCTAATACTAATGTTGGAAAATTACTAACCCATACACAAGAAATACTTGAAATTATAGTCTATAGGAAGATCATCGAGGATGTAGCGGAAGCGTCTTTAAGATCATCCTCGTCGACGTGAGGAAGCTACTAGAGTCTCCCACAAGTTTCCACACGACAAATCTCTAGGTATCAAGGTGGTTCCTAAGAGAGAAAGAGAGAGATGGAAGAGGGAAAGATCAGGAGAGAGAGAAGGAGTCGACTGGGTGGTGTTCTCCTCTGAGATACCATTTCATATATAGAATAGTCCGGACTCTTTTTCCCACTAGAAGAAAGATTCTTCTGAATCTCTATCCAAGTCAATCTTATCCACTACCGATGTGGATGACCTATCGGGGTAGCTCTCATTTCATCCAAATGAAGACTTATTAGTGAATTAGACATTTTTTTCTACCCATCTCAGACACTTGTGTGTCCCAATGAATGTCACCTAAGACTCCACGTTAAGGCTTGAGGTGTACATTGTGAGTTCTCCACAGATTGCTCCATTTAACAATCTAATTTATATTTTAATATTTCAAACAAAGATTAATTGTCTCAAAACTCTGGAGTCGAGGACGCCCACCACCTCTTCGATTGATGAATAGAGATCTTCTCACAAGCACTCTCACGAACAGGTGGTGGCCATCCTTCGTGAGCGTTACCTATTGCATTAATCAATGAAGATCTGTTTATAAGCACTCTCCCGAACATTGGATGGGCATCCTTCATGTAGCCACGCAACCAGAAAAGCGAAAAACTTGCCATGGGAGTTTGAACGCCACCGCAACGCCCATCAAACAGTTGGCAGCTATGAGGGCTGTCAGGAAAACCTTGACGAACTCAGCCAAGGCAATAGCATCGGCGTCATCGGAAGACCCGACACTGAAGATCACCTCGCCTTTGCGCTCCATGGCCTTGCCGTCCTTCCAGAATGCTCCAAACTCCATGGCGGCCCCTAGTTCCCCACCTGCCCGAGGCTGTCGTCCGCGCCATCTTCCTTGCCCGGCAAGAAGGGGCAGTTGGTGGTGGGCCGAAATTCTCCTCGGAAGCCTCCATTAGGCACTCCTGGTCGATTCCCGATGCCCTTCCACAGAGAGGCCTCCATCCTCCACCTGCTGCCCATCTGTCGGGGGCGGAGAAGACGAAGAGATCTCTGCCTCGAAGCTCTGCCTAATGGAGGTGAGGTCCTCCTCGACGGGATCGTCGGTGTCCTCTAGCCATGCTTCGAGGAAGACTCGGGCTTCAGGAAGAAGAGGAGGGGCGTGGTAGGCTCTGTGACAAGTAATCATACTTTGTGCATCTAAAGATTATCAAAACATATTCTAACAATGCCAACCAAACACCCTTTTTTATCCATTTTCATGATAAAAATATGTTTCTATAAAAAAATAGCTTCATAATGCAACCAAATACCCCATTAGAGATTTCCATTGGTTTGGCAGGCCTAGAAGCATAGTAAACGCAGGCTTCTTTAAAACGAACATGGGGCAAAAAAATAAGTGAGTCTGATCGTCTAGACAAGCCTAACCCAGCGGTGTTGTGGGCTGGGCGTAGGCTTAGTTAAGCCTGCCCCTAATCCCGGTTCCATTGTAACAGCTCACCTTAATACTTGCTGTAATGATCCTCCTCTCCCCAAGCAATCGCAATGAAGGCATTGCAGTGGGTAAAAGAAAAAACGATTTTTTATATATGTACCTCACAAATACATCGTATTTACATGTATACACTCAACTCTTACGTATTATCGTCAATACTCTTAAAATGTTTAGAAAGTTACACTTATGCCCCTCAATCTAATGATTTTGCATAAATACGTTGAAATTCAATAATATTTTACATATATATCTTTCAATTCACTAAAATCTTGCATTATGTACCTCCGACACTTCCGATAATATCATAATTTATGTAATATTTTTGACATATTGTTGCAATTCACCTAGGTTTGATGGGAGAGATATAAATGCAACTTTCGAAAATTTCAAGAGTATTGATGATAATACCTGAGAGTAGAGAGTATATATGTAAATTCGGTGTATATAATGGATATATATATATATATATATATAATTTAAGAAAAAATTAAATTTTTTTAGGTCTGTCTAAGGTGTCTTATTTGGTTATACAGTGCAATGTCCAATCGGACGACCCAAAAACATTTGAAAAATAAAAAAATTGACTGAAACAAACAGTGAAAAATACTCTTAATGGGATGCGCCCAATATCAATTTTTAATTTTCAGATTTTTTTTTAAGTCTCCTTTTTTAGTATTGCACTGTATAGATAAGACACCTCGAAGCCGACGTAAAAAATATTAAAAAAGAATTCTTTTACCCACTGTAATGCCTCCATTACTGTTAGGATTGAGAAGGAAGGAGGGTAAAGGGCATTACAGTAAGTATTATTCATGTCTTAATGATGAAGTGGGATTACTCATGTCTTAAAGATGAAGTGGGGACAAGTAGCGAGCACACAGCGACCAGCGGAGGTGACTTAGCAGTTGGCAGCCAGGACCATCGACGGTGACAAGCGGCGGCACAGCAGCTACTAGTGTCCATGCTGATGAACAACGGCGGCAAGAAGCGCCATCGTGGCCGGCAGCAACAAACATCGCAGCAACTAGCCGCGGCACAACTGTTATGTTTTTCTGTCTTTTCCTTAGCCAAGCTATGTTTTTCAGCCCTACCCGAGGCGGGGCCTTGGACCGTGAATTATTGGGCCGCGGCCAAGCCTGGGCAGCCTAAGACGGTATCGGGCCAAGCCCACGCTTGACCAGGCCCAACCCATTAATGAGGGGATAGGTATGCTGCCGTCTGCAAGGTTAAGGGCAGCTATTAGTGACAACAACAGACCGTCGTTGGTGTCGCAAAAATCCGTACATCATTTGCCGAACAATCCGAAACATTGCGAGGCTGTCAAAGCGCGCTAAGGAGTGATCCACAGCAACGAAGGTCGTGCTAGGCTGCAAGGTCTCCAAGGGAAGGACCTCCACCTTGACTCTGATCCCTAATATTCTTTGATGCGCCCACATTAATTTGATTCCGGATTTCATTGCTGGCTGGGAGGTTGATCGCACTTTCGGTAAACATATATTTTGCAACATAACATCCTTGAAAAAAAATTATAAATCACTTACGAGATTCTTTTTTATATTTTTGGACCCTTTCAATCAAAAGTGCTTAAAACTAAGGCTTAATTACAACAGAGGAAAAATATAATTAGAAAATAAATTTGAGTGGGTATACTTGTCCAAAATTAATTCCCCACTGAGTATTCATGCTAAAAGAAGAATAAGAATGACTGACCTTTCACAAGCACACTAGTAGGATGAGCAAGGCAACGCCCAGTGACAGTATGACAGAATAGATCAAATCACATGTGAACAGTAGGGAGGAAGAAGAAGGTGAAATCAAAAAAAATCACTGACACATACCCAACACAAACACAAGTAGAAGGGGTTATTTCGGGACCAAAAAAACAAACACAAATTAAAGGGATTACATTGCACATACAGAGGAGACCCAACCAGATCGATTATGACATAGAATCCACGAAATCAATAAAGCCACTAGCTTCCCAGTAGTAGCAGATCACGAACGCCACACCCTCTCTTTCCTCTTACTTACCAGTAATTACTAGACCTATATAATATTAAAATGGTTTATTACCACCAAACTACTGCTGCGAGTTCTTCCACTTCATTCTACCATTTTCTTTCGTAAGCTGGATCTTAAAACTTATCCAAGCAAAACATAAGAAACTTCACTAAGCAACCACTCTTCCACTCTAGCACGACAACAAGGCGGCTCTTCCTTTTTTTTTTTTTTTTCTTCTTTTTTTCCCCCCTCTTCTTCTTTGTTCCATTTAGCTTACTCCGCTGCTGGATCAGCCACAGCAGGCTCCTCTGCGGCGGGGGCGTCAGATGGCACCTCAACTTCCTCCGCCGGCTTCTCCTCCTCTACCGCGGCTTCCTCGGCAGCAGGGGGTTCCTCTTCCACCGGGGCGGCTTCCTCGGCAGCAGCCTCAGGAGCGGCCTCCTCTACCGGCTCAGCAGCCGGCGGAGCGGCCTCCTCGGTCGCGGATACGTCCGCTGGCGCCTCCACTGGTTCCGCTGGTGCTGCTTCTTCCTCTACCTTCTCTTCTGCTGCCACCTCCTCGGCAGGCGCCTCAGCCTCCGCTGCTGGTGGTTCTTCCGCCGCCGGGACCGGCTCTGCTTCCACTGGGGCGGTCTCTGCTTCCACGGGAGCGGGTTCTTCTTCCACCGGCTTGGACTCCTCTACCACGTCTGCGGGAGCAGGAGCGGGGGCCTCGGCTTCCGCTTCGACGACGGGCGTCTCCACCTGCAGAGCCCCAACAGCAAGAATAAGCGATCACTGTAACGTGGGAACCAAGAGGAAAGAAGCCATGTTCATGCAGGCGTATTTTAGGAGATCACAGATCCACGTGGAGCGGTCTCATTGGAGGACAAATCTGAGCTGTTCTTGAGATGGCGTCCGACCCACCGGGTCGGTTCGTAAACTACAGATCTAGTGATCTCTCTCTCCCTCTCTCTCTCTCTCTCTCTCTCTCTCTCTCAAAGTAAATTTCGACGGGTTTTATCTCTGATCTTTTCTTAGGAGATCACAAACAACCGAACAATCACTAACAAGGGTGAAAAGTTGGATGATCTGAAAGGGATCACAAGATCTTCATGTAAGGTTGTTGTAGAAGCTATTTTCAGAAAACGAAGACCATGTACACAATAATAACAGCCTAGTAAGGTGATCGATCTTGAAACCCAGAGAAAAACCACGTATAAAGAGAAGGAAGAAATCACACTCGACGAGGGTTCGATGGGCATATTAGGAGAATATTATGGATCGAGATCATCACTCAGGCAGCTGATTGATAGATAACAGGGGTTTTAATATAATTAACTCGCGGGGGTTTATTATGTTCTCACCTCAACGCTGGCCATGGTGATCAGATCAGACGAGAAAGCGAGAACCGAAAGAGAAAGATGGCAGGTAGGAGGAGCAGAAGAGCGTTCGAGCACACGCGGCCTCCGGGGAGGAGGGGAAAGGCGGCCGGGAAGGAGAGAGATGATGGATCTTGGGTGAGAGAGGTGCGAGTGATCAGTCCTCACTCTAGTGGAGTGCTATTTATACTCGCCATTAGCTGTGTTGGGTTGCTGGGCGTGCCCTGCGTTAAAAGAATCCTGCTGACGGGTGGGAGCCACACGTATCATAATTGAGGCAAATGGGCTGGGATGTCGCTCTCCTACTGTCTTTTAAGTAGATATATTATTATATGTGTAGGATGTGTTTAATAAAGCACAAAATCTGTTATATGTATATGTTTTCAATAGATTTATCACAATTTTAATGTCAAGATTTCGATTTAAAGACAATTAACGCATGTGTTTTTGGTATTTTATGGTTGTTGATGACTCATCAACTAATGTATATGTTCAGCTTAGCTGAAAATTTTTGCCTGTCACAGATTTAACAGCACATCTTTTGGTGTGCTTGATAATAGAAAAGTTGCCGATAAGGAATTCAAAATTTCTCCTACAATCTAAATTAAACAAGTTAAATTGTGGAAAACTTTGTATACGTGTGGTTTGAATGAAGGAGGAGGCGCCGTGGGATTAGTATTTTTGTAATGATCATGACACCAAAGTTTCGTTCAGTGATGTCTATATATCCTTATTTCAATTTTCTTCCTACTTATTTCAGGTTATTCTAAAATCTGAAGAGATAATAGTGTTACTAAAATTAGCTTAGATTCTTTCTCTCTTCACAATTATTAAGCAAAAAATGTAGAAAAAACAAATAATAAAAATTAGAGAGGAATGTTGTTTTAGTAAGAGGCGAAAATAAGATCACTTATCATTAAGTGCACCAGTTTAGAAACAGAGAAAACAAGAAAGAAATGAGGGGGAGATAGTGTGTGCCAAAAAAAGGACAGAGTAAAAACTTTTTGAGAAGTATCAAGGAATAATTAGCAACAGAGGCTTGACATCTCTCTTTATTTATTTACTTGTTACCAAATTTATTAGTTCTTTATTAGACTGCCACCTTTCTCCGGTCCGGTCGCTGCACACCATCCCAGCTTTTGCGATGTCCGAGCCGCGTCTTCCACGTGGCTAGTTTACATTGGGGAAGGACAGGTACGCGCCTGGCCAGTCCGAGCTGGAAAGCTGTTCATGGAGTGGGGATGGACCCCACGGCTCAAGCAGAGATGAGGGCAGGGCGGTGGCGTGGGTGGGACCAGGCCGTCGTCTTCTGCCGCCATCAGCTGACGCTGACGCGGCGTCCCAAATCAAAGGGCCGTCGTTTGTGTGAAACAGTGCAAGGCTGGCCGCTCCCGCCTCTCGCTTCTTTTCCTTGGACGCTGAGCCTGCGAGACAGCTTGCTCCGGGGCCCACAAGAGGCGGCATGCCACGTGGACGAGCATAGACCGCGCCGCTGATGGAGAACGCCATTTTGGATTCTGGCATTCTGCTTTGCTTTGCGGCAAAGTTTCGAGTCAAATCCCCGGTGAAGGTACGTTAAACTTCTTATTTCCTACGTACATAAGATAATATCTCAACTACTCTAATTTAACAAGAGACTGCAAAAAAAAGTTGAAAATTTTTAGATTTCCTAACTTATAAACCGTCTGAGTGACCTCGGTTGACTGGATGTATAAGGTGACAAAGATCTACATCAAATAAAGTCCAATATTTTTCTTCCAAACATATAATTTTGAATAAAATGATAATTCCACCTAATTAGATGATAATTCTAAATTCAAAATCATTTCCTATAAATTTATCCTCGGGGATATAATCTTGCTGTACATCTAAGGCCAAGCAGTGGTAGGGAGAATTTTAGCTCCCAACTGACTTGAACCGGTGCTGGTTCAACTTATAAAACGATCTTATTTGACCTTGAGCAATGTTGAAAAAAAAAAAATTCTGACAAAATTTTTTACAATCAAGTTTTATAATCTTATCTTGATGGACTTAAATCTCATCCACCATTATCAAGACCCTCTGTCTCTAATTAGAGGGATGTTGTCGGATAGTCCTTGTAAAATAAAACAATATTAGAAGACTCTCGGTGGCAGTCCGATGGAACTTCTTCCAATGCCTAAATCAGAATGCTGGGAATGCTAGAGGAAAAATCAAAAAAGTTTGTGCGCTAGAGAGCGTATCTGTGCCTGTAAGGATACAGGGCCTTATATAGTAGTTAGATAAGAAGCCCCTTCGAGGGACAGTGATTGGAGAAAGTAGATCCCGAAGAATATGTCAAGTCATGTCCTTATCAAGCAAGGAGGATCACCTTGAGGAGAGCTTGAAAACGAGAGGGATTCTTCCCAAATATGGCATGGCCGACTTAGGGCTCCGTAAGGAGGACGGACCATAAACTGGGCTAGTATGTGGTAACGCCATTTTGCTGCTTCTAGGCTCCCGCTCCCTCAAGAAGGCTGATGTGGGCCCGGGGACTCCACTTGTTGAGCTGGTCCTTTTGTATTTGGGTTGTGCCAACCTCAAACATGAGGGAATTTTACAAGTACCCTCTTTCACATTTAGAAAAAAGTCACAAATGTCTAGGTACTTTTACCATTGTACCCCCTCTACAAGTGAAGCAATCCACAAAGAAGAATGAAGTCTTGACTCCGACTTGCTTTACTATCAGGCAATTTTATTTAAGATTACTTAGCGACGGTTATAAAAAAAGTCGTCGCTATTATGATATTTTCGCAACGGATAAAAAAAGTCATTATGAATAATATTATTTGCAATGGTTAATAAAAAAGTCTCGCGAATAATATTATTAGCGACAGTTAAAATGTCATCCGTCACTATTATAATATTATTCGCGACGACTATTAAAAAGACTTCGCGACGGCAAATAAATAAGCCGTCATGAATAATATTATTAGCGAAGGTTGAAATATCATATGTTGTTATTACAATATTATTAGCAACAGCTATAGAAAAATCGTTGCTACTATAATATTATTTGCGATGACTAAAAGCTTGTTACAAAAAGGTTCATTTGTAACACTCTTAGGGGCTTACTTGTAACTTTCAGAGGCCTTTCACTAATTTACAGTAGACTGTGGGGGCTTATTTGTAAACGATCAGATTATGGAGACTTATTTGTAATATCAAAAGATTATAGGGACTTATCTATAAAAAAATACATTCTAATAATATAACTTATAAGTAATATTTATTGTATTAGTCATAGTTAAATATGACTTCTACCTAATAAATCGTATAATTAACTTAGTATAATATATCTAAATATATAATTAAGTTATATAATTAAGTACGTAAAATATTATCTAAGCATATTATAAATATACTCATACTAAGTAAATATATAATATAAATATAGTTAAATATACTTAACTAAGTATATTAGTTAACTTAAATATATTCGTTATATTTAACTAAATATTATATTAATAAATATACAAATAAGTATATTTAACTATTTGTTATTAGTTAAAACTAACATAAGTGTAGTTAAATATAACATATTTATGTATTTAGCTAATATGGTTAGAGTGTAATTGATTATCCTAACTAATAAAATTATTATGTAAATATTAAGTATATATAAGTATTGTCATATATAATTGTTTAAGCACGTAATTCATATAGTTAAATATTTAGTTAACTAACCAATTCAAATTAGTTAAATATATAGTATAGTTAAATATAGTTAACTTAGTATGACATAGTATATAGTTAAATATAGTTAACTTAGTATGACATAGTATATGATATAGTTATATAATTAAATATAATTAACTAATTATGGAACTTAATTAATAGACTTGAATTATTAAGTATTTAACTAATTAAGTTTCATACTTAAATAAATATTCGCAGTGTATAGGTATCAACATCTCTCTTTTGTCCCTAGGTCTCTCATCACTCATTTCAAGTAATTACCTAGGAATATATAGGTGTATAGCCATAATCAAAATAATTAACTATACATTATATTAGTTAAACATATTAGTATAAATATAATTTTACTAAATAAATATAATGTAAATATAGTTATACTAAGTAAATATTTAGTATAGTTAAATATAGTTATACTAAGTTAAACATATTTATATTAAGCAAATATTTAGTATAGTTAAATATATACTAAGTTAAATATAGTTATACTAAGTAAACATTTAGTACAGTTAAATATAGTTAAAGTAAATAAATATCAAGTATAGTATAATATAGATAAATATATTAACCTTAATATAATATATTTAAATATATAATTAAGTTATATAATTAACTAAGTATTATATTAGTTAAATATATTAGTATAAATATTGTTATACTAAATAAATATATAAATATAGTTATACTGAGTAAATATTTAGTATAACTAAATATAGTTATATTGAGTAAATATTTATTATAGTTAAATATAGTTATACTAAGTTAATATTTAGTATAGTTATATAGTTATACTAAGTATAGTTATACTAAGTAAATATTTAGTATAATATAATATAGTTAAATATATTTAACTAACTATATTGAGTAAATATTTAGTATAGTTAAATATAGTTATATTAAGTTAATATTTAGTATAGTTATATAGTTATACTAAGTATAGTTATACTTAGTAAATATTTAGTATAATATAATATAGTTAAATATATTTAACTTAGTATAATATAATTAAATATATAGTTAGGTTACATAATTAACTAAGTATATTATAGTATAAAAATAGTTATACTAAGTAAATATATAGTATAAAAATAGGTATATTATATAAGTTAAATATATTAGGTATAGTTAACTAAATATAATAGTACTAAATATGCAATTAAGTATATATAAGCATTTAACTGGTATAGTAAAGTATATAGTTGACTAATACACTTAATTATTTAAGCATGTAACTATGCATTATATAAGTTAAATATATTAGTATAAATATAGAAAATAGTTATACTAAGCAAATATATAGTATAAAAATAGTTAAATATACTTAACTAAGTATATTAGTTAAGTTAAATATATTAACTATAGTCAACTAAATATAATATTACTAAATATGTAGGTAACTATATATAAGTATTTAACCAGTAGAGTGAAGTATATAGTTCACTAATACATTTAATTATTTAAGCATGTAACTATGCATTATATAAGTTAAATATATTAGTATAAATATAGTTATACTAAGTAAGTATATAGCATAAGTATTTTTAAATATAATTAACTAAGTATATTAGCTAAATATATTAGCATATTACTTTAATTAATACACTAAAATATACATTATGCAACTATAAAGTATATATAAGTATTTAACTAAAATAGAGTTAACTAAATTTAATATAGGTAAATGAGTAGTTAACTATTATAGTTAACCATTTATTTAACTAGAATAACTAATAGGGTGTTTTACATATATACCCCTTGAAAACAACGTATTTGCATGTGTACCCCTAATTCTCACATTAACATCAATACTCTTACAATCTTCAAAATGTCACATTTTATATCCCTCAATCTAATGGTTTGGCGTAAATAACCTTAAATTTACTATTATTTTGTATATATATCCCTCAATATACTAAAATCTTACATTTTGTACCCCCAATACCTCCAACAATGCCATGATTTATGTAATGTTTTTGACATATTTTGTTGAAATTAACCTAAGTTTGATGGAAGGGCATAAATGAAACATTTTGAAGATTGCAGGGGTATTGATGATAATATGTAAGAATTGGGGGTATACATGTAATTACGGTGTTTTTGAGGAGTATATATGCAAAAAACCCTAACTAATATAACATAGATAAATATAGTATGGTTAAATACAGTTAACTATATTAGTGTAAGTATGACATAGTTAACTTAGTATATGTAAGTATCTATTTTCAAGCAAATTACATCTTTAAAGACTTAAAATTTTAATAACATATTTAAAATATATATTATCTTTAATAGTAATTTTGTATATAAAATTAATACTTTATCATTTTTTATGTATTATTTAACCATAATATCAATACATATATAAGTACAAACTAAAATATATTAATATATTAATATTTAATTATATATAAATGTGCTTATATATACACAAAATTGTATATTCTATTATATATTAAAATATTCTGATCAACTTTACTAATATAACTATTATAATTATTCTTTTTCTAAGTTACTATTACAATTATTATTCTAATATATATTCAAGTATACATTTTAAATGGATTTTTGGACAAAGTGCCCCAAATCCTAGGTTTCCAATCACTCATTTTTCGCTTTTGCTTTAAAACTCGACGACAATGACGTTGATTATTTAAGAGGGTAGAAACCTTCAAATATAGTGGATTTGTATCTTGAATTAACAAGGTACTTGAAGAGTATTGGTTGGATTTCTACAAAGAACTTCATAGTTAAGCGCACTTAAATTAGGAGTAGTAGGAGGATGGATGACCTCCAGAGAAGTTTTCATTTCTAAAGCCCTATTATTATAAAATAATAAGCATAATAAGAATAATAATAAAAATAATAATACAAAATATTTATTTATTATGACTTTTTTAAAAATTTGACAATATATAAAAGAATAAAAACTTATTTGCAATGGCTATATTCTAAGCTGTAGCTAATGGTATAAAATTTAAGAAAAAAAAAAAAGATTACTAGTGATGACTCTCCATAATGCCATTACGAATAGTCCATTATTCGCGATGGCTTTCCTATTAGCCGTTGCTAATTGTCTACTATTAGCGACGGTTGTTTGATAATTCATAGCTAAGTATTTGCGACGGGACTTTTAGCGACAACATTAAGAACGACGATTTAGCCATCATGAATACTTGTAGCGATGGCTTTTTGAGTATTCACGACGACTTTCTGCCGTTGCGAATACTCTGATTCTACTAGTGGGTGTGTTGCAAAATAGAAAATAAAAATTAGATATACCCTACTACTCAAGGTAGTCTTTTGGAGAATGCTTAGTGTAACGACCCGCCACCCTATAATCGGGGATCCGATTACTAAATGGGTACCGAATCATTAATTTGGAACCAAACCAGGATCTAGCAAGTCTGGGAAATAAATAATAAACTAAGCTAAACATTCACATCGCATTGAATTGAAATGAAAGTGCAGGAATTAAAATTATTACAATGCGACTCGATACAGCAAATAATTACATACTCCAACTGAAAAGAAATAATTAAACATACAGGCCAGAAATAAATAACAACTACATCGGGGCATACCCCGGAACAACCGCTGAAGACGCTCAACACGCGGCCGCACACGCCGCTCTAGGTCTGCTGGGAGTCCTCACCTGAAAACCGCAGGGGTGAGTCTCAAAACAAGACTCAGTAGGGATCCTTCGATCCCCACTGCCCACGCACACACCCACAAGTGCAAAGTACAGCTAACGGTAAAGTAATGAGCACAGTTGTAAGTACAATTCCTAGTTCTCAACGTGGAATCACATGCAATCGAAAATATAATAAACATGCATATTCTAAACCAGCCGACTAGGGAATCCACAACTGCCGTCTCGGTAGAGCTCGCCAACCACACAAACAGCGGTGGGAAAACCTCGACCCGCTGAGGCCAAGCAGTAACCCCTCGGATAGCACACTAGCTACTCCGGCCCAACCGGCTCAGGTGGCTACTCCTTCCCTCAGCATGAGTGACTCTCCGAATGTACCACTCCGACACCGGTACTAGCTGACCTCGGGGTTCACCAGGTGACCCTCTCTCACTAGGCGTCACCCCGCCCACGCCCCCACCGGCGCTGTGCTCACGCCCCCACCGGCGCTACAATGTCACTCCAGGTCCATAGTAATACAAAACCCAGCACAGTACGATCCGGTTACGTGAAAAGTCCGCAATCGCATAACACACATGTAGCATCGTCCGGTCATGAAGAATCTATCTCTACCGGGTACACTAAAACATGCACTAACCATCCGACCAACAGTATGAACACATTTTACTGGCATGAATTAGTGAGGTTCTGTCTTGAATTGCGTCGCCCAAGGCCGACGCCATTCAAGCTCCATGTACAGGTTCATGTAAAACAGTCTTCAGAATCAAGCCCTAAAAGGCGTCGACACCAGTGGTCGCCTTTTTAAAAGGCGTCGACATCCTCAGACGCCATTTAACACCGAAATCCAGAAATTCCAAAGAAATTACCCAGGGGATTTCTGCCTTAAAAGGCGTCATGGCTGCCCGACGCTATTCAAAACGCGTCGCCCACCCATGACGTCTTTTAGTCCCAGAATCCCGAACTGGCAGACTCTCAGTCAGGCGATTCCTGTCTAAAAGGCGTCGTGATGGTCCGACGCCATTCAAAAAGGCGTCGTCCAAGCACGACGTCTTTCAACCCCAGGAACCAGTCTGCCATGAGCCCGAGGGCTCCCTTTTCAACCCAAACAACCCCAAAATTACTCAAAAACGGAGGAGAAAGAGGGGCAATACAATCCATAGGAAATCACATTCATGGCAAATCCCCCATATCATCAAAAGAACACCTAAACATGCTCATTCTACCCCCCAAAACCAAAGATCCATAACATGCTTAAACGGGGAAAAACATGGTTTAAACACGATGCTATGGGAACCGTCACCCTACCGGACACTCGAACTCCTCCAAGCTTCAAGCCGTCCACCCTTCTCGCCCCACGCCGCCGCCGGTACCACCGTGGTCGTCCTTGCTCCACCGTGACGTCGGCCGCCGTCCGGAGAGTAGAACGCCACAGTGGAGGTGGAGGTGGTAGTGGTAGGAGCTAGGTAGAGGATGGAGTGGAGGGAAAGGTGAAATGGTGGAAGGAAAAGAGGGAGGAGGAGGATCGCCGCCGAGTTCGCCGGAGGGGAAAGAGAGAAAGGGAGAAGGAGAAAATGAGGGAAAGAAGGAGGGCTCGCAGGGTTAACCAAAGGCTGGTTAAAACGCGTCGACATCCACGGACGCCTATCAGGTGATATGACGGCCGCTCTGACAAGTTTCTGAAACGTGTCAATCAAGGCAGACGCCGTTCAGCCGACATGTCAGGGCCGTACTCTGACACACCCAGAGTCGCAGTCTGAAAGGCGTCGTCCTACGTGGACGCCGTTCAGATGACTCGACAGGGCCGTACACTTCGCGGCCCAAAGCCAGCCCACGTGGCAGAACCTAAAAAGCGTCTGCAACGGTGGACGCCGTTTAAACCGCGTCTCGCGGGCTCGACGCGAAACAACACAGAGTTCCAGACCCCACTAGGGCCAGAACTACAGGGTCCGACCCCGAAAACCGAATCCGAAAGTCTCAGTCCTTACACTTAGGCATCATTTGGGAACACTTTTGAGACTCTAAATTTTAGAGAAATTTTTCTAGAAAGATCCAAGTCATCATTTCTTGAATTTAAATTTTAGGAATAGATGTTTACTTTTTAGAATTCTATTTGAAAAGACCACGAAAACTCAAATTTAAAGATACAACAAAAGACACTTTTATTCTCATATTACTCTCTTTAAGGAACCTTAGGACGGTAAAAAGGAAAAGAAAGAGGGCATTACTTCTTAGAATCCTCTGGTTTTCCTCCTATCCCTTTTTCAAAAGATATGCCAGGAATCGAAAAGATGCCTTTTCCAGTATAAAATAAAATCTAAATTCTGGTATAATTTACTTACCTTTTTTTCATTTGAAAAAAAAATGATACTTTTTTTAAAAAAAATTTCTACAAAATCTAAGGACACCGAATCTGAGGCATAATTGTTCTCAAATGAGACCTTAGGCACCCACAGTACAACGTCTTTCCCTCTTTTGTTCAAACTTTATATAGTTGGAGAACCGAAGATTCTATTGGTTATTTGGCAATGGCTTTTCCCTGTGGAGTGAATTCAATAATCAAACTCACCAGAACTATTGACACTAAATAGTGTCTTACTATTTATTTACAACTCCTTATAATTGCATGTTTTCTTAATGAACACTTCTCTAGAGTTTTTTTCTTTCAAAAAGTTGAAGGGTTCATTCCTTATGTTTAAAAGTAATGATGCCTTTCAACATTTCAATTTACATGGAAAGGTAAGTCGAAATTAACAACTTGATTTTTTTTTTTGAATTTTATAATTATACTGAATTATGACATAACATGAAAGTATTTCTTTTCTTGAAATATTTTTGAAGTCCTAGCAAAAGCTCGTGTTGAATCACATTAACTCCTATTCTCTTTCTTGGTCACCTAAAAGGATAATGATTAAGACCGGATACCATGGTATCCGACCACCGACCAATGATCTGAGTCCGACCTTTATGAGCCCAATCCAACCTACTAAGGTATAAGGTGGGGCTTACCTTCGTTGGCCCAATCCAAGCTATTGCACTGAAGTACGAGGACCTTGTCGAGGTAGATGAGCTGAGGAGAGATTTAGAAGCCCCCGTATTCCACCGAGCTATGAAGAAGATGGGCAATGGTGCCTAGGTGACCCGAGCTCAGTAGTCTCCATGGACTTGCTTTGGCTGACCTACGATAACTTGAAGTGTGCAACCGAGGACGGTATAACCAATCTTAATGGTGTCGAGCTCTACTAGTCCTACAAAATAGACAGGTCAGAGGGTCACGAGGGTGACCCCAGGGTAAAACCCTCTAGTGCTTACATTAGGTCATAGCTGAGAGCCGAGGACAAGGCCGAGGTAAGAGTTAAAATTAGTAAAAAGTGAGGGAATGTAGCCTACCTCTCAAAGATTCCTCATGGGGTCTATATAAGGAGCAGTTGACATCCTGAAGCAATACTAGGAGGAGGCGTTGATCGTTAATGGGCTGATCTTATTGGGCCTGTCTCCATGGGTTTGGACCCAGTCCTCATCATTGTCCCCACTCCTATGGCCGAGATTCCACGAGCCTAGATAGTGGGAGTAGTCCAAGGTGTCCTTGGTTCTATGAACATCCAATTTGATACGTGGCACATCATTGTTCATAGTGGACCTTCGAGCTTCACAATTGATCTTCGCATTCTAGCAAGACGACTGGACTACGTCATGGCCGACCTCTGAACTCCATAATTGACCTTACATTCCAATAGACTAGCGGAACAGGTCATGCCCGACCTCTAAGCTCCGTAGCCGACCTTCAAATTCCAATAGGGCAGCTAGAGTTGGTCATGGCTGACCTCTGAAATTGGACAAGAGTTGTCGAGGCCGAGCACTAGGCCGACCATTGGGTCGACCTTTGGGCAAGTCAATGAACGACTATGGGAGCATATTGACGGCTGATGAATGGCAGCCGACCTTTGAGCCGACCTCTGGGCAGGCTGAGGAATAATCCAAAGGGTGCTAACGATCCATAAATGATAGCCACCATAAAGTATACCTTTAAGCCGACCTTTGATTAGGGCAAGGAATAAACTAGAGGATGCTGACGGCTGATAAATGGTAGCCGACCTTGAGGCCGATCTTTGAGCCGACCTCTGAGCATGCCAAGGAATAAGTTGGAGGATGCTGACGGTTGATAAATGGTATTTGACTGTGAAGACGACCTTTGATCCGACCTTCGTAAAGGCCAAGGAATAAGCTTGAGGGTTGACGGTTGATAAATGGTAATTGACCATGAGGCCGACCTTTGAGCCGACCTCTAAGCAGGCCAAGGAATAAGCCAGAGAGTGCTGACGGCTGATAAATGATAGTCGACCTTTGAGCCAACTTCTGACCAAGTTAAAGAATAAGCCAAAGGGTGTTGACGGGTGATAAATGGTAGCTGACCTTGAGGCCGACCTTTGAGAAAGCTAAAGAATAAGCTGGAGGGTGTTGATCGTTGCTGATAATTACATGTTTTTAGATAATAAAAAAATGAATTTGCACATTCCACTTGTGATTTTATGTTTAAAACTATATGACATGATAGATAAATCAGTGATCCTTTCAAAGATATCAATTTTGTAAAATTTGAAGTTGAAAATATCGTCACACAGGGGTCACTCTATGTTCTCTATTTTCAAAACTCTCTCTCTCTCTCTCTCTCTCTATCTCTCTTCCTCAGCCGCACTCTCTCTGGAACCTCTCTTCTTCTTTCTCCCTCTAATTCACTCTCTCTCCCTCTGTTTAGAACTCTCTCTCTTTCTCTTTTCATCTCTCTCTCTTTCCTCTCTCTCTCTCTCTCTCTTCTCCCCTCTCTCTCTATACCCGTACTTTTACAACTACTAATAAATTTAATTAATTTAAATTAGACTAATTAACTAATTATAAGAGTCTATGACTAAGCTTAAGTAATTTAATTTAGTCCAATTAACTCAATTATGAAAGCCCAATAACCCAAATTATACTACTAAGAATAGCCCACTAATTTAGTTCAAATTCTATGTTGATATATTAGACAACAACATAATAAAATAATTATAACTTTTTATAGACAATTTGGATTAAGACATAATTGATATCATTGGAAAGATAATAAAAATATACAGAACTTTATAGAAGACTATTTTTACTAATTCAGATGTCTTAGAGGTCAAAAATATCAAAGATCAATTATAGAAAGGGCTACCCATAGAGAATAAGTCTTAATCTGATTAGGATTTGAATTAGGAAATAAAAGATGGTACAATTAATACTAACCACGACCTAAAAAGTTATATATAACATATTTGACTTAGATTAAAAGTAAAACATAATAAATTTGAATATAATTAAAATTATAATTAATACGTAGAAAGTCATAATAGGAATCTTACTTGGACTAGGATTCTGTACACAGATTTACTTAACATAGCTCTAGTATTTTAAGTATAACTCCGTACATAAAATTCATAATTAAGTAAGATAAATCCCATTATAACTATGACTCAAATTTATAGAAGTTTAATGAAGAACACATGTTTAAAATAAGTCGTTTCCTAATCGGAATCAGGACATCTTTAGACATGAAGGAAATCTACCAGATTTCTGAGTTCGGAGTACTCAGGACAGCAGGTCAGTAAAATAAGCATATCTTATTGTATAGAAGTTCAAAAATAGTGATATTAGTTGCATTGGAAAGGTAATAAAAAGTTTTAAAACTTTGTAGAATAAAGTATTTCTTAATTCGGATATTTAGGAGGATGAATTTAAAGGTCTTCAGAAACGAAAACTGCAGGTAGCGTGAGCAGAGTTCAATTTGGAGTAGGAAGTGACTTTGACTTGGAGATTAAGTTATGGAGAGTAGGAGTTCGACTCCAGAAAAGAAAGGGGGTTTTGGTGGTTATATTATGAGGGTAAATAAGTATAAATAGAGCCTTGGGTCATGCTTAACTTCTATAGCATGCAGCTCTCTTCTAAAGGGTAAGTTTATGTGATGTTCTAGAGAGAATAGAGTTGTTCATGGTTATTTCTTTTGGAGGTTTAATTCTAACCAATGTTTTGTATTATTGGAAGCTTAGAGAACGTGGGAAAAACTTAACGAATATGAAAAAGATTTTATAGGAAGAAGAAATCATGGATAAATAGCAAGGAAGGCATAGGAGAATCAAGAGCCGGTCTTTCTTCAAGAGGTAGGTGGACAACTGTACACATGATCTATTTTGTATTACAAAAGTATGTTATTTTCGAAAGCTTTAAAAAGTAAATAAATTGGTAAGAGCTTTTATATATATATATACTTCATGATATTCATGTTTTTCATTTTTGTGACCTTATTTTCTATTTATTTCATATTTATTATGTCAGCCTATGTAATATGTCCGTTCAATCTGTTCTGTTTTTAATTATGATTATACGAGTTACAGATGCTTGTTCTCCTTGGTCCGATGCCTAATTGAGCTGAAATTATGCCAGAGGTCTATTTGTCATGTTATATTTATGTCCAATAAATTTCATAATTTTCGGAGTTTGTTGGATATTTATTCCATAACAGTATTTTCAGATTATACAATCTACCTAGATAGTTTTGAAATCTCAACTTGTGAATCCTATATCTCATTTGATTCACGTCAAAATCATACATAATTTTGTATAAACCTTTGCTATATTCTCCTTGACTTATCTGTAAAGTTTGAGAATTTTATGACTTCGTTTGTTATTCAGTTTACCCTCTGTTTTGATTTGCTGGAATTAGATTTAAGTCGGGTTCTCCAAATCGAAGTGAGAATCTAAAATTATATTAAACCAATTCATAAATTAATGAAACTTTGTATACACTTTACATATGATCTTTTTGACATTTTCTCTAAGTTTAATAAGTTTCTAAATCTGTTTGATATTATTCGGCCTATTTGTTGATTTGTTAAGTCTGAAAATTAGTTTTGATGGCCGAAAAATATGTTTGTTATTCCGAAAATTCTAGGAAATCTATTTTGATCAGATTTACTCTGATTATCCATATATATGACCATAATGACTCTCTAAGTGGCTATTTTGTATATAAAAGTATATATTTTAACTCTTATATGTACGTATCAATTTGATAATTCAATTTTTAGATCTATGCTCACCTTTTGCCATCATTTAATCTTTGTTAATCTGATTATTCCATAATTATTTAACTTTGCTTTGACATTGCCATCTTAAGGAGATATTTGGCCCGATTCTATTATAAGCATCCATATTGCATAGGGTATTTTGTTTGGAACCCGAGGGCAAACGGGTAGAATCCTGATTTTCGGCCGACTAAAGCCAGGAGACGGCGATACGTAACGCCCTGGCGGTTTGGAGTTAGGTGGGACTTAGACTCTCCGGTTCTGCGCAGTGACTAAGACCTTTGCATCATTTGCCTAGATACTTTGGTATTTGTTTTGTTTGGCTCCTTATGTTGTGGTTTGGGTGCATGTCCGTTATGATATGATTTGATTTGTTTGATTGGCACATAAATATGAAATCCTTACTCTATATGTTCATTTGAATTCAGCTTAGTCATTTGAATCTTTTGATCATCTTGTTCAGCTATCCCTTTGTAATCATATGAATCTGTCTTAACTATATGATCCATGATATGAATCGGATTTGATAAGCTACTACGCCATGATAATTGCTATTTGATATGACATGTGCTCAGAGGACGGCGATACGTTACGCCCTGATAATTTGATATGTTATGTGATACGTTCTGATCATGGCTAGTAGAATTTGATATGTTTGATATGAGTTCGATCATGCCATATATGCTATATGTTTATTAATCTATTCATACTATTATAAAATACATTTGATTTGATAAGTTTATATCTGACTATATTTTATATCATGTTCTTATTTGAGCTATATGTAGAACTGTGTAAGATCATATTTAATATAATTGTATAATGTGATTTGTAAAGTTTACTATATGTTAAGTCATGTGGATTGTTTGAAGCCTACTGAGTGGTTGTACTCATAAACCCTATTAACATTTTCAGAGTCAGAGAAAGAGAATCTAGAATATGAGAAGACTTCTTATTGAGGTATTTGACATCTTCAGGAGGTTATTAGATTGAAATTTACAGCATTCTTAGACTTGATGTAATAGGGATAATGAGAGATTGATGTATTTTTATTTATTCGGTGAGATTGAGAATTTATACACAATTGATGGAAATTGTAATTTGTGAACTTTGATATTGGCTATATTTATATATTTTGGGTTACTTGATGATTATGACATTTATTTAAAATCCCCTTGTGGTTATTTAGCTCTCATATCTGCTCGTTATGGTGGAATTTGTTCTGAGATTACGTGATCGGATTCCGAGTTTTAAAAAAATAAAAAATGAACCGGATCCGGGACGTAACAATATAGTATCAGAGCAGTTATGAGAGTTTAAGCATCCACAACTATCTGATCATAAGCTATATTAATCGATCTTAAAAGATATGATGAAATTTAAGATTAGTATGATCTTGGGTTAGATTAGAAATTTAGATTATAGTTATGGTTAGGAGGTGATTGTAGATGTCACATTTAGCTGATTCTAATAATTAGACTTATACGAAGGGGATTCTTAGTGTGGATGTGGATTAAAAGGATTATGTTTCATCTTTTTAAGGGGGAGAGCCAGCTATAGGATGTATTTATTCCTACCACTTACATCTTTCCACTATGTTTAAGTCATTAAAGATTGACCTATTCTTACCCCTGATTCTTTGATAATTAGTACTAAGGGATGCCTTGACCAAAATATATATTCATAGATTTAATTAACATTTTTTTATTCATCTATATTTACTTATATTACTTGAAAACTAAAAAGAGTTAGTTAACACTTTAAAATGTTAAGATAAATTAGTACCCTTAAATTTCATAAATGACTCTTATTTAAGTATATGATAAATGTTTGGTTCGATATTGAGGATGTATTTTGGGGTAAGTAACTCGAATCATACTATGTCATTGATCATTAATACTTGTACGATAAAGTATGGAGACCACATTGGATATGAGTTCATTTAATAGTAGTACTATACCATAAATGTATCCTTTTAATTTATTAAAACACTAAGAAGATACTTAGAGACGTGTACATAATCCTTTCTAAGTGATCCATTAGGCCACATATAGGCATATACTTAACTCCTTCTATGCTCTCCTTTAGGCTTTACCCTTAAATATAAATATAAATTCTTCTAGTTCTGTGATGAGCAAATTTAGTAAGCATATATAATATGTAAATTAGTTAGGAAAGTAGATCTATGAAGAATATTTGAGAGCTAAACATATTATCCTGATTAGGGACTAGATCATCTTCTTCAAGCTACCAAATTGGAAGCAGAACACCAATGACTCATGATTTCTATTAGATCTAAAAAATATTGTGATAGTTCGAAGTATAGATGAGTTTTAGCAATGTAATGTGATTTTAGGAGGCTTATGTATCTCAAGTTGAAAATATCCATAAGAATTAAT
The DNA here is from genome assembly GCA_030544215.1 of Zantedeschia hybrid cultivar. Classification (NCBI taxonomy): domain Eukaryota; kingdom Viridiplantae; phylum Streptophyta; class Magnoliopsida; order Alismatales; family Araceae; genus Zantedeschia; species Zantedeschia hybrid cultivar. The sequence continues at coordinate 37,898,891 of JARZZO010000011.1, read as the reverse complement.
TGACATACTCTTATGATATTCAAAGTGTTTTTAGAGAGTAATTATAAGCCATGATAAGGTTGATATGATGATAATCTATATTCTAATTATCTTGGTACATACTTAACTATGTGAGAGTTAGTTAATCATCAATCTCTTTTCACCCTATGTCATTAGCGATGTCAGGATAAATTTATCTATTGATTAATTAGGTTGATTAACTAAATCGGATCTCAAGTTTATAGACGCATTAAATCAAAAGTGTATATTAATTATATTAAAAATACTCCACAAGTATAGATCTATTGGTCATAGTGACCTTATCTTGATTGAGTAAGCCCTTAATCATACTCTATGGCCTTAGAAATTAGTATGAAAAATCTATTAATATGAAGATAGATTATTAGAATCTATCAAATTTCGAGGACGAAATTTCTTTAAGGAGGAGAGGATGTTATACCCGTACTTTTACAACTACTAATAAATTTAATTAATTTAAATTAGACCAATTAATTAATTATAAGAGTCTATAATTGAGCTTAAGTAACTTAATTTAGTTCAATTAACTCAATTATGTAAGCCCAATAACCCAAATTATACTATTAAGAATAGCCCACTAATTTAGTTCAAATTCTATGTTGATGTATTAGACAGTAATATAGTAAAATAATTATAACTTTCTATAGACAATTTGAATTAAGGCATAATTGATATCATTGGAAAGATAATACAAATATCCAAAACTTTGTAGAAGGCTATTTTTACTAATTCAGATGTTTTAGAGGTCAAAAATATCAAAGATTATTTTTAGAAAGGGCTATCCACAGAGAACAAGTCCTAATCGGATTAGGATTTGAATTAGGAAATAAAAGATGGTACAATTAATGTTAACCACGACCTAAAAAGTTATATATAATATATTTGACTTAGATTAAAAGTAAAAAATAATAAATTTAAATATAATTAAGATTCTAATTAATGAGTAGAAAGTCGTAATAGGAATCCTACTTAGACTAGGATTCTGTACACAGATTTACTTGACATAGCTCTAGTATTTTAAGCATAACTCCGTGCAAAGAAAGGAGGTGTTTGTGGTTATATTAGGAGGGTAAATAAGCATAAATAAAGTATTGGGTCGTGCTCAACCTCTATAACATGTAGCTCTCTTCTAAAGGATAAGTTTATGTGATGTTCTTGAGAGAATAGAGTTGTTCATAGTTATTTCTTTTGGAGGTTTGATTCTAATCAATGTTTTGTATTATTGGAGGCTTGGAGAACATGGGGAAGAGCTTATAGAATGTGAAAAAGAGTTTATAGGAAGAAGAAATCATGGATAGATAGTAAAGAAGCTATAGGAGAATTAAGAGTCGATCTTTCTTCAAGAGGTAGGTAGATAACTGTACACATGATCTATTTTGTATTACAAAATTATGTTATTTTTAAAAGCTTTCAAAAGTAAATAAATTAGTAAGAACTTTAATATATATGTCTACTTCATGATATTCAAGTTTAATATTTTTTTAATCTTATTTTCTATTTATTTCGTGATTATTATCTCAGCCTATGTAATCTGTCCGTTCAATCTGTTCTGTTTTTAATTATGATGACATGAGTTACAGATGTATGTTCTCCTTGGTCCAATGTTCAATTGAGATGAAATTTCGTCAGAAGTCTATTTGTCATGTTATCTTCATTCCCAATAAATTTCATAATTTGCGAAGTTTTTTGGATATTTATTACATAATAGTATTTTCAGATTATACAATCTGCCCAGATAGTTTTGAAATCTCAACTTGTGAATCTTATATCTCATTTGATTCTTATCCAAATCATACATAATTTTGTAGAGACCTTTGTTGTATTCTCCTTGAATTCTATGTAAAGTTTGAGAATTTTATGACTCCGTTTGTTATTCAATTTACCCTCTGTTTTGATTTGCTGGAATTCGATTTAAGTCGGGTTCTCCGAATCGAAGTGAGAATTGAAAATCATATCAAACCAATTCATAAATTGATGAAACTTTGTATACACTTTACATATGATCTTTTTGACATGTTCTACAAGTTTTAAAATTTTATAAATCTTTTTGATATTATTCGGCCTATTTGTTGATTTGTTAACTCTGAAAAATAGTTTTTATGGCCGAAAAATATGTTTGTTATTACGAAAATTCTAAGAAAAATTATTTGACTATCGTTTCTATCTAGCAATCTATTTTGATTAGCTTTACTCTGATTATCCATATATATGAACATGATGACTCTCTAAGTGGCTATTTTGTATATAAAAGTATATATTTTAACTTTTATATGTACGTATCAATTTGATAATTCAATTTTAGATCTATGCTCATCTTTTGTTATCATTTGATCTTTATTAATCTGATTATGCTATAATTATTTGACTTTGCTTGGACATTGCCATCTTAAGGAGATATTTGGCCCGATTCTATTATAAGCATCCATATTGGATAGGGTATTTTGTTTGGAACCCGAGGGCAAATGGGTGGAATCCTGATTTCCGGCCGACTAAAACCATGGGACGGCGATACGTAACGTCCTGCGGTTTAGAGTTGGGTGGGACTTAGACTCCCTGATTCTGCGCAGTGACTAAGACCTTTGCATCATTTACCTAGATGCTTTGGTATTTGTTTTGTTTGGCTCCTTATGTTGTGGTTTGGGTGCATGTCCGTTATGATATGATTTGATTTGTTTGATTGGCACATAAATATGAAATCCTTACTCCATATGTTCATTTGAATTCAGCTTAGTCATTTGAATCTTTTGATCATCCAGTTCAGCTATCCCTTTGTAATCATATGAATCTGTCTTAACTATATGATCCACGATATGAATCGGATTTGATAAGCTATTACGCCATGATAATTATTATTTGATATGACATGTGCTCAGGGGACGGCGATACGTAACGCCCTGATAATTTAATATGTTATGTGATACGTTTTGATCATGGCTAGTGGAATTTGATATGTTTGATATGAATTCGCTCATGCCATATATGCTATATATTAATTAATCTATTCATGCTATTAGAAAACACATTTGATTTGAGAAGTTTATATATGACTATGTTTTGTATCATGTTCTTATTGAGCTATATGTAGAACTGTGTAAGATCATGTTTAATATAATTGTATAATATAATTTGTAAAGTTTACTATATGTTAAGTCATGTGGATTGTTTGAAGCTTACTGAGTGGTTGTATTCATAAACCCTATTAACATTTTCAGAGTCAGAGAAAGAGAATCTAGAATCTGAGAAGACTTCTGATTGAGGTATTTGACATCTTCAGGAGGTTATTAGATTGAAATTTACAGCTTTCTTAGACTTGATGTAATAGGGATAATGAGAGATTGATGTATTTTTATTTATTTGGTGAGATTGAGAATTTATAAACAATTGTAATTTGTGAACTTTGGTGTTGGCTATATTTGGATATTTTTGGTTATTTGATGGTTATGACATTTATTTAAAACTGCCTTGTAGTTGTTTAGCTTTCATATCTGTTCATTATGATATAATTTGTTCTGAGATTACGTGATCGGATTCCGAGTTTAAAAAAATAAAATAAAAAATGAACTAGATCCGTGGCGTAACAATAACCCTCTCTCTATTTCTCTCTCTCTCTCTCTCTCGCCCTATCTCTCCCTCCCTCTCTCCCGCTCGATCGCCCAAGTGTTGTCACCCCACGGCACATGGCGTTGCGGGGGAGTTCGCACGACCCCCACCTCGTCGCCTGTACCGGTCGACTGCTCCCCCGCGTGCTTTTGCGATGCCATGAGATGCCCGTCCGTGAGGCCCTGCTTGCATGACACCACGCGGCGCACCCACGCGCGCTTCGGCTCACAGTCGTTACTAGCAGCCCACATGTCAGCCTCGCCTGCTGCTTCTGCCACCTACGTGGGCTGCGTGCACCTTCCGCGCCTGTCATGCTCCGCCAAACCAGCTGCTGCCACATGAACGGCGCACTGCGTTCCCTGTTAGGAGCTCGCTAGCCTGCTCCCATTCGTACCTCACTTGCTGTTTCCTAAGCCTAATAAAATCAAGTAACAATTGACCCTAAGGTTCACTCTGTGATTGGATCTTACTGTGAGTTTGCTTCTACATTGGGCACTGGTGTCTAAGCTAGAGGTTACAAAGGCAAACACCTAAATGGGCAAGTAGTTATTTAATTAGGTCACTGAGAAAGTAGGGAGAGCCTCCTACTACCCCACCTCTTACCTGGTCATTGATCCATCATAGGTGTGACTCACGGTGAATTCTATTTACTTTGTGAGAAAATTCATCTGTAGGTCTAAGTTGTACTTAAGTCATTAGGTTAATTGTTTGTCAATTTGTTTTTTTTGCATTAAAAAAACAAAAAAATCTTTCTTCTCTCATTTCGTCTACTTTATGCTAGCTAGGAGATCTCAAAATCTAGACATCATCAGTTCCGTCTAAGAAATTGAGAGATACCTATATCATCAAATTCATCTTCAAAATCAAAAGGTTGGGAACAATCAAGAATTGCCTAAATAAATGAAAGAATATTTCATTTCTCAGCACTATAATCCTTCATCTTGTATCCAATTGCCCAATATCCATAAGGCCCATTATAAGATCAAGTTCAGTACCATCCAAATGCTCCTATCTTTCTATGAGAATACCAACGAAGATCTATATAAGCACTGAGATGAGTTCTTTGAGGTTTGTTCCATCGTGAAAATCCAAGATTTCACGGAAGATGTCCTACGCCTAACCCTATTATCTTTCTCCCTTAAGGATAAGGCTAAATATTGGCTTGGCATAGTAAGAAAGCCTATTAGGACTTGAGCCGAAATGCAACAAGAATTTCTGAATAAATTTTATCCTATAAGGAGAACCAACACAATGAAGCGAGCCATAACCAGATTTTCATAATTACCTATGGAACATAACCATTAGTCGTGGGAGATGTTAAAAAGACTTCTTAGGAAATGTCCACATCATGGACTTTCTAGGTGGCAGATTGTGCAAGCAATTTTATGAGAGATTGGATGCACAATAGAGGCAGATGGTGGATGTATCTTGTGGGCCAACTTTCATGAGCAAAAGTGAGGAGGAAGTATATGATTTGTTTAAAACGCTAAGTAAAATTCAATAAATCATGCCTGTAAGGATCGAGATTTCGGATTCGGTTATCAGGTCAGTTTCGGGGTCGGGTCCCGTAGTTTGGGCCCTGGTGGGGTTGAGACTTAGTTTCAAGCTCGACGCGGTTCAAACGGCGTCCAGCAATGTAGACGTGTTTTAGGCTGTGTCACGTGGGCGCTGCGTGGGCTGGCCATGGGGCGCGAGAGTACGGCCCCGGTCATATCGTCTGAATGGCGTCTTGGATGGACGACGCCATTTAGAGTACAACCCTGGTTTGTCAGCGTACGGCCCGGACTTGTCATCTGAATGACGTCGGACTTGTACGACGCGTTTTACCCAGCTTCTGTTTGACCCTGCGAACCCTCCTTCCTTTCCCTCATTCTCTCCTTTCCTCTCTCTCTCTCTCTCCTCTTTTCCCTCTGAGCTCCGGCGAACCACCTCCCCTTCTCCTTACTTTACTTTCCTCTTTCCTCCTCTCCCTCCACTCCATTAACCTACCAACTTTCTCCACTACCATCACTACTTCCTCTACGGCGCACTTCTCTCTGGACGGCGGCCGACATCCCGGTGGAGTAACGGCGTCCACGACGGTACCGGCGGCGGCATGTGGCGAGGCGGGTTGGCGGCTTGGAACTAGAAGGAGTTCGAGTAACCGGTAGGGTGACGATCCCCGTTGTATTTCGTTTAAAAATCATGTTTTTCCCGCTTGGAGCATGTTTAGGGGTTTTCTTGGGGAGAAAATATTAAATGTATGTAATGAGAATTTAGGTGTTTTAATGAGTATTTAGGTTCTTCTCCTCCTTCTCCACTTTGTTTGTGTTTTTACACGATTTGAGGGAGGAAATTCCGCCCTGTGGATTGGGGGAAGGCGGAGGGAGAACTTGTCTGTGAAGGCTGAATGGCGTCGAGGGACAGCGACGCCTTTTAGAAAGGCGGCTTCCACCCATAATGCGATTTGACCCAGATAACAGACTCTGTCTCTGGAACTGAATGGCGTCCAGGGACAGCGGCGCCATTTTAATGGCGTCCTCCGTGAACGACGCGTTTTAGGCCGATTTCCAAGGCCAGTTTTCACATGAACCAGTTTAGGAAGCTTGAATGACATCGGCCTTGGGCAATGCGATTCAAGTCAAAATTACATTAATCCCTGCAATTAACACGTGTTTACATTGTTAGATAGTTTAGTTAATTGCATGCTTGAAAATGTACTCCATGACGATGGATTCTACATGATCGGATTGCACTGTGTTGTGTTTTGTGCAATCGTGGGCCTAGAGTGACAGTTGTTAGTGCTTAGACACCCTGTGTCGGTGTGGGAGTGACACGGCGCCGGTGTGGGAGTGGCAGGGTGACGCCTAGAGAGAGGGTCATCTGGTGTACCTCGGGGTATAGCTAGTACTGGTGTGGGAGTGGTACATTCGGAGTGTCACTCGTACTGGGGGAAGCAGAAGCCACCTGGAGCCTATCGGGCCAGAGTAGCCAGCGCGCTATCCGAGGGGTTGCTGTTTGGTCTCAGCGGGTCGGTGTTTTCCGCGTTCGGCCATGTGACTTGTGTGTTTCGCCGAGACGCGGGTTGTGGACTTGTAACGGAGTGGTTTTTAGAATTGTGCATGTTACCATTTGAGTGCATGAGTTTCATAACGAAATTGGAAAATGTATTTACTGCTTTAATTGCTTAAATTGTCTATGTTTGTGTTGTTATACTTGTGGGTGCGTGAGTGGGCGGTGGGGATCGAAGGATCCCTACTGAGTCTTTTCGATGAGACTCACCCCTGCGGTTTTCAGGTGAGGGTTCTAGGCAGGCGTAGCGAGGAGAGTGTTGCTTTGGGTCGCGCGCCAGCAACCGTTGTTCCGGGATATGCCCCGATGTAGTTGTCATTTTATTTTCTGGCCTGTGTGCTTAATTATTTCCTTTCTGTTGGAGTATGTAATTATTTGCTCAAAACTTATAGAAATCCCAATTTCTTATAGAAATCCCAGCAGACCCAAGCTCCAAATCCACTAACTCAAAACTTTCAAAATAGGGCTAAACAACAAAATCATTTTCAAAATCAAGCTTTCAATAAGGGTCAACCTGCCCAAACCTATTCCCCTTATTTTCAGCCAAATAATGTGCAGACCATATATCCTCAACCCTCATATCAACTTCCACCTCTTCTGTAAGGATTGAGGTTTCGGATCCAGTTATCGGGACGACTTCGGTGTCGGGTCCCTTGGTTTGGGCCCTTGTGGGGCTGGGCCATGGGCTCTTTTTTCGCGTCGAGCTTACTCGACACGGTTCAAACGGCATCGGGTTAGGGGGACGCTTTTTAGAATGTGCCACGTGGGCTGGTTTTAGGCCGTGAGAGTATAGCCTCGATCTTATCGTCTGAATGGTGTCTCTCATAGTCGACGCCATTTAGAGATCTGTCAGTATACGACTCTGTCTTGTCGTCTGATTGGCGTTGGTCTTGGACGACGCGATTTGGCGCAGTTTCGGTTGACGCTCCGAAGCTCTCCTTCCTTTCTCTCATTCTCTCCATCTCTCTCTCTCTCCTCCCCCTCCCCTCCGAACCTCCGACGCCCCCTTTGTTAGTCTTAGGTGGCCTACAAGCCAATATGACTATGTAATCTCGTTCATATTTATTAATATAATGGCATAATATTCATTGTGTGTAATTAGTACTAATTATCGTCACATAATGAAGTCCGTGAATATGTGTGATAGTGATCAGATTATGATGAGATCATACTAGTAAGATTGATTACTTAAACACACATATTCTTAATCGTTCCTAGTCGGAGGATATCCGAGAAGGACATCGGATATCCGGTTAGACCAGTACAAATTACTCCTACTCATATAATGAGGGTGACTGATCTCATAAGTCACTTGTGTGGAGACATTAAGGCGAATCTGTAGGTGCTCATTAGAGAATGAGTTCACTGAACTGATCCGACTGAATCGCTAGATGGTATTGTACCTCACTGTCAACCAGCTTGATTCTATTGTCACAGTTGCATGGATGGTCCTGGGACTTGAGACACCAAGGACACCTTGTCGGTGGACTTCTGTGCTTTAACCTTGGTTTATGAATCTCTAACCCCGGGATTCTAAATAGCCAACGATCGGGTACAACGAAATACCGTCGAAGGGAATCGAGTGTCAATAAGGAATCATTCGCTCTCGGTACGATGAGAGAGAATGCTCTAGAAAGGATGCGCGAAAGTCCCTGACCAGGGCGGATGATTATATCGGGAAAGGAGTTTTCCGATATTATACGGCAATATCTGATCCAAGTGAGTCGACCGCTTAGGGTTTGACAGCACGTCATACCCTGAGTTGACTCAAGAGCATTATATGAATGAAGGATTATATCCACATGGTAACTGTCAGCGGAAAGGTTCCAAGAGTGGGTTACTTAACCTCGATACTTTCCGGGTTCACACAGTGTTTCTTGGCACCCAACGTGATCAAAGGCCCGGTCGAATTCGATGTGCGACATCAATTCGATTGATTAATTAATTAGTAAAGAGTTATTAATTGATTAATAAAGCCGGTAAGGAGTCACTGGGCTTATTGGGCTATTAACTGGACTGGTAATTGGGCCTAGAGGGTCACACGCAAATGATTCTCAAGGCGATGGATAAATAAGTGGGTTTTGTATAAATCGGGGGTTTTTATGAAAACTGCGTGGTTAGTATAAAATGTAGCGAACGGACTGAGCAGGCCAAGTTGCTGCTAACCCTAACCGCTCCCTCCTCTCTTTATCTCTCTCTGTGGCGCCCCAGGCCGGATCCGGATTTGCTCCGCCACTTCTCCGACTCCCGTTCGATGGAAAATCATTTGCGTGTTGCGGCGATCGTTGCGGCGACCGGCGGAGGTTTCGTGGCTGCAAAGAACGAGGAACGTGAGGATATCCACCGCGAGGAGGATCGCGTGGACTTCGTTAGAGGCCGGGCACTTGTGCAGCTTGCTGTGTCGCACTGACGGAACCGAACGGTTGCGGATTCAAATCTGCACACGGTAAAATTTGATAATCTGATTATCCGGATTTTTAGTTTTTCGAAACGGGAACGAATCTCTGTCTTTATTTTATTTCCCCTGCGCGGGAGATCTGGAGAAACCCGAGAACCCAATAGTGGTATCAGAGTCAGGTTCCACTATTTTTCGTCCTGATTCGATCTCTAGATTAATTTTTCCATGAATTATTCTATGCAACATTTTAATTTTTATGCAAAGCTAATGATCATGAGATGACTGTTGCGATTCAGTCGCTTGGTTTTGTGCAAAAAAAAAGAAGAAGTTAAATTTATATTGAGGATTTTCGGAATTCTACATGTGATGAAGAATGTGGTTTATTGTGGCTTTACTCCGACTTCCCAAGCGTTGGGATGGAGCTCTGGAACCCATGATCATTTAGGAATGTCTCCGGCCATCACTAGGCTCCTCGCTGGCACTGGAGAGGCTGAAGGAAGGCCCTTTCTCCCCCCATCTTCATCAGCCTCTTCGGTTTTAAGGAAAACCAGAAAACCCCATTTTAAGGGGCTCGGGCAGCAGCCCCTATGATGCATCACCGTAGGCTACCGGCGCCGGGGCACTCACCGGTGCCGGAGGAGACGCCGGTAGGGCCGGGGACGCCGACTGCCGGCCACCGGGAGGGCCTGCTTCTTCCCTTGGCGCCGCCGTAAACCTGCTTGCAGGTTAGGGTTGCAGAAAAGGGGCGTCGGGTGGGGGGGGGGGGGGGGGGGGAGTTGGTCCAGGGCCGCGCCGGGGCGCTGGTCTGGTTGGGCTGGGCCTGGTTGGCCTAGCCATGAGCCACGGGTCGGCCTGGTTCGACCAGGTCCGAACCCTGGCTCAGGTTATTGGGCTGGGCCCAATTAATTTCTGCCCATTTAAACCCTAATCCCTTATTGAAACCCCTTAAATCCAATTAAACCATATAAGCCCAATTGAAAAATTAATTAGATTTTAATTCTAAAATTTAAATTTTTTTTTTTTGAATATTGATTTATTATTCAATTTCATTTTAATTGGGCATTAATGATTATGGAATCATTTTATTAACAAATTGTTGTTAATGATTGAAGTTAGTTATTAGTTTAAATGTTAAATTAATAATTAATTTTAAATGATTAATTTAAGAGTTAAATTAATGTTCATTAGTTAACTAGAATTGATTGTTAATTTAAATGTTAAATTGACAATTAATTTTTAACTAACTAATTGAATAGTTTAATTGGAAGTCTGTTATTAATTATTTGATGTTAATTATTGGTTTAAGAGTTAAATGAATAATTAACATTAATACAACTAATCTAGTTTGGAGTAATCTAAGAGTTAGATTAGTAATTAATTATTAATAGTTTAATTGTTAGATTATTAATTTAATTTAATCTAAATGTTAGATTATTTAATTATTAGAAATCTTCTAATTTGCATGGAATAATATGGGATTTATTAATTTAAAGTGTGTGCACATGTGATGTGTATTTTATGCTTTTAAATTTGATTTAATTGCATGTTAAGTTAATTAAAAGTGTTTTCGAAATTTAAATACCAATTTTGATTGGAACCCAGCTTTTTGAAAGCCAAAGTTATTTAATTTTGAGATTCTTTTATTTTAGCCATGTGATGCACTGAATCATGTGTGGAATGGTTAAAACACACCGTGGTCATGGATATGCACTTATTTTAAATTATTCATGTGATGAATGATGTGTGTAGATCGTGGTTATATGATTCAATGAATATTTATTAATTGTTAGTAAATAGAGGTCTGCGCACCTCTCTCTCTCATACTCTGATGTACTTATACCTCCCTCTCTCTTGTACTCGCCATAAGGCGTTCTTCTGTTTACATGTAAATTATGAATTTATTGTAATATGATCGAGGCAACCGAAGAAGGAGCGAGGACGATCCACAGCTGCAACCAGGAAGGCGATGTGATGCAGATCCTTTGCTTGTGTGTTTGTTGATTCCCTAATGTAAATGTTATATTAGAATTGTGTGTGCGTTTGATTGATGGCTCCAATCAAACCCACTGTGCTATCCATGACCATACTTGACATGTATGAGGTGCATTGTTTTATGTTTGATTGTGAATTAAAGCAGGTATAGTATTTAGTAAATATATACAATATGTTTATATACTATCACCTAGGAGAGACCAAGATAAAAGTTATCTAAATACCTTCGTCTAAATTCTAAACCGTAACGTGAGTAGTTAAGAACTTACCGTGTGGTCCACCATCGTTATAGTCATAGGATTCAAATCACTTTAGGCAGGTTTGTTGTGTTACCACAAGGCTTGTTTAATTGTGAGGAGAGACTGTGGCTATGGCATTAGATGCCTATATGATCGGGGTAGAGGAACCATGTAGCTTTGTTGTGCTATCCACAAGGGCTACATGCAAATCTATGCTCGTCACGTAATGATAGTTAGCTTAGACCAGAATTAGTAGTTTGTTGTGCTATAACACAAGGCTATTAAATCTCTGGGAACCGAAGATATGATCGGATATTACAAGGAGTTGCAAGTCCCATGAGATGGGATCTCTTTGGTTGTTTTACAGCTTTCTTGTACTATCCACAAGGTTGTACTACAAGTCATTGAGATTCTGATGCCCACTAGGAGACTATTTGCGTCTCCCGTTCTATATAACTGAGGGTTATACAGTCCGTCGAAAATTAGTGGGAGTTAAAACTTGAACAAAAGACCATGTCTTGTTTTAAAATTTAATAATTGAATATCTACTGAATTGATTTTATCTATCTCCTGTAGGGAATAATGTCGTCGAATAACACTCGTGACATACTTGATGCCCTTTTGACTTACCTGATCTACTTGGATTGGCTCGGACACTTGAAGAATGTCTTCAGATCTGAGCAGATTGCCTACGCCTTTGATGCTGATCCTCCTGTTGAATCGGTATTAAATGCCCTTAACGCAAAGATGATAGCTAACGATAAAAGATCGAAGGACAAAGGCAAAAGAATAATAAAGGGTGATTGCTTCTACTGTAAGAAGAATGGTCATTGGAAGAGGAACTGTAAGGAGTTGTTTAATGATAAAGTGTTAAATTGATCATTTAAGGGTAATCATATGCATCATATTCATGTTTTTATCTGCAAAATAGCATGAAATGATAGATAATTGTGTAACAAGTCCAACGGTACCAATTTCATCAAATTTTGACTTAAAAACATCGTCATTTCATGTGATTAAAGGAGCATAGCGCATTTACGGTTTTTCGACAAAACCGAGACGAAATGAATAAATATGATGATATTTTTATGATAATGCGCTAATTTATATTTATTTTGTGCGAACAGGACATGCCGATGATGCAGTGCAGCTGGTGGAGTTTCCGAAAATTTGGGGGAGGTCTAGTGTGCGGATTTCAACTAAAACAGGGGTAAAAATGCAATTTGATTCCTTCCTTCGCTGGAGTTTCCCAAAACCCACTCTTTCCTTCTGTCTCTCCAATTTCCTAAACACATCCCTTCCTTTATTTTTAAAAAAAATCCGATTCTCTCTCTGCTATTTCTCCCACGGTTTCCTCTTTGTCCCAGCACCTCTCTCCTTCACCCGCCTTCTCTCTCTCGTTTTTATTTCCCAGCAGCATCCCTCTCTCCCTCTCGCCGGTTCTCCTCTTCTCGGTTTTACTCTTCCTCTCTCTCGCAGATTCCCTCTCCCTCTCTCGGTTTCCCACGTCTCTCTCTTCCTCTCCTTCTCTCCCTGCCATCTCTTTCTCTCCCCCACTCCCTTGCTCGGTTTCTCTCTGCAACCCCGCAGCACCAGCAAGTTCCTCCAGCAACCGGTGCAGCCCCTCCAAGCTTCTCTCTCCCCAGCGAACTCTCCACCGATGCACCTGCCAGGTTCCTCCACATGCATGCGCACGGTTTCCTCCAACTCCAGCGCACTTGAAGCAAGCTCCACGTGCCACCAGCGGCTGCTTCTTCCAAGCACGCATCCAGCTCTTCCTTCAGCCAGCACCTGCCACCGGCCAGCAGCTTCACGGCCCAGCATCCCTCCACGCAGCTCCAACTTTCCTCCAACGCAGTAGCAGCCGGCAACTTTCCTCCTCTCCTCCACGTGAACCAGCAGCTGTCCACAGCAACCAGCAGCCACGTAGCCAGCAACAGCAGCAAGCGGTTCCAGCGCTGGTCCACTGTGCCAGAGCTTCCAGCCGCTGGTCCACTGCGCCAGATCTCCCAACAGCCTGGTCCATTGCGCCAGCAGCCCACATATTCCTATTTTAATCTATTTTCTTTCCCTTCCCCCATTAGTTTAGAATTAATTTAATTGTTTAGGGATAGTTAATATTTTGATTATTTAGTTTAATTTTATTAAACAATTAAATTTTGTAGTTTGTTTCATAATTTTTAATTAATTCATGTTTTGCACGTAGTTAAATTTTAATATCTTTGTCATAAATTTTAGTTGTGATTAATTTATTTTTATAAGTGTTTGTGTTTAACTTCTGAAAAATAAAAAAAATAAAAAAATATTTGTTTAATTCAAGCAATTATGTTTTTAGGTTACATTAGTTAATTGAGTTTTAGCTTAATTAAGTAATTAGTTATTCAAATTCTCATCTATTTTTAGAAAACTAGATTCCAAAGTTTTCAAAATTAAAATTCTAACTCCCTGTGGATCGACTCGGACTCACCACTGTTAATTTTCAAAATCTGATTTGAGTGAGCCGGATAAATTTAGATTGAACGTTTTCATGTGTTTAACGACGCACAATTCGAAACGATCAATTTTTGGCGCCGTTGCCGGGGAGTTAGATTTTTAATTTTGATTATCTTGGATTTAGTGTAATTAGTCTCTAACTAACCTTATTTTTCTTATTTTTGCAGGTAAATTGAAAAAAAAAAAATCGAAAAAAAAAAAGGAAAGCGAAATCATGGTCAGTGTGTTCCAACTTTCTATGATTCAATTTTCTTACTTTAGTTAGTTTTCAATTTTGTAGTTTCTAGTTTAGATAGGTTTCCATTAACTAAAAAAAAGAAACAAAAAGAGGAACATCCAAATTTAAAAACCTTCATTGCCAAGATTAGAAACTTTCCATGCTAGGCATTCATCATCCTAGGAAAGCATGAGTTAGTTTCCTTTCACAGTTATTTCCATAATTGTTGAAGATTGCGAGGGAAAGGTACGTGTTTCAATTTTAGCAGTCATTCATGATTGCATTAACACACCTTGCATTGATTTGTTGCCTTGTATTGCATTCAAAAAGACTTTAAGGGCAACAACTTTAACCACATAAGGTAGGGATTTGATCACCCTTCCTTAGCCCACAAATCACCTTCCTTGCATTGACATTTCCTAATCCAATTAAAAGCAAGTCGAAAGAGAATCTAGGGTTTACACTGTAAGTGGTTTAAATCTCGGGTTGCCTCCATTTTTGGCAACGGTGTCTAGGCTAGAGGTAAAAAGGCAAACGTCTAAGCGAGAAAGTAGTTCTCTAATTAGGTCCCTACGAAAGTAGGGGGAGCCTCCCACTACCCCACCTCTTACCTGGCCGTTGACTGATTGTGGTTGTGACTTGAGGTGGACTCCATTCACCTTGTAAGAAAATTCACATAGAGAGTCTAGGTTAACATTAGATCATTAGGATAATTTGTTTGCCAAAATTGTTTGCATTTAAAAAAAAAAAAAAAAAAACAACAAGAAATAGAAAACAAAATCCTCTCTCCATCAGTCCTAGTGCATGCAAGGTAGGAGATCTCAAAATCCTAACCTTCTAGGACCACTTGCTGAAATAGAAAGAATCCTATATCAAAGAAATCCACCACAAGATCCAATGGCTGATAATCAGGACCCACCAAAGCAAATGAAGGACTATTTCATTCCAAATCGATATCAACCTTCATCATGTATTCATCTTCCTCAGAATCCAGCCAATCAATATGAAATCAAATTTAGCACCATTCAGATGCTCCCATCCTTTTATGGGAATACTAATGAAGATCCTTATAAACATCTGGATGAATTCCTAGAAATCTGTTCCACGGTGAAGATCCAGAATTTCACCGATGATGGCCTTAAATTGACCTTATTTCCCTTTTCATTAAAGGACAACGCTAAATATTGGTTGGGAACCATAGGAAGGCCCATTAGGACATGGGAAGAAATGCAGAAAGAATTTCTCAAGAAGTTCTATCCCATCGGGCGGACCAATACCATGAGACGGGCCATCACGAGTTTTACCCAAACTCCCGGAGAATTGATCCATGAATCTTGGGAAAGACTGAAAGAATTGCTTAGAAAATGCCCTCATCATGGGCTTTCAAAATGGCAAATTGTCCAAGCATTCTATGAAGGATTGTCTGAACAGTTCAGACAGATGGTGGATGCTTCATGTGGGGGGGCATTTATGATGAAAAATGAAGATGAGGCCTATGATCTGTTTGAGATGTTAAGTGAAAATTTCATTAATCGTGCCTCATTATCATCTTATGAAGGTCTGTTGGGCCATCTAAACGGACTGGAATGTATGAACTTAAGGCCCGTGGAGAGCCCGAATCTAGAATGGACATAAATATGATTAATCAGAAATTGGATAAAGTAGACATCTTGGCCCAGAAACTAGACCAACTCCTGGCCTTAAACAAGCAAGAGCCTACTTACCCAACACAATCTAGTCCATATGAAGGCCCATCCTCTGTTAATCATGACATTTGTGCCTTATGCGCAAGTCCAACCCATCAAGTGAATGAATGCCCAACTGCGGCCCAACTTCCACCATTCATTCAAGAACAAGTTCAGGCTGCTCAGGGATTCTCCAGGCCCAATAATGATTCATTCTCAAATACTTACAATCCTGGCTGGAGAAACCACCCTAATTTCTCTTGGAAGAATCAGCAGGCCCCATTACCAGTGTCTAATCCTCCCATGCATCATGCCCCAAAGCCACATAATTTATTCCAACAGCAATCTAATTTCTATGGAAATGTTCAGGCTAGGGGATCTCAAGCCCAGTTTTCTCAACCGGCCCAGTATCAATCAGGTCAACCGGCCCCGTATCAATCAAGTCAATCGACCCAATATCAATCAGGTCAATCGGCCCAGTATCAATCAGGTCAACCGGCCCACTACCACTCATTCCAATCAGGACAGCCAACCCAATACCATCCTCCACCCACTTATTAACAACCTCCTCAGCCCAACTTTGATGATAAATTCACTCAACTCCAACAACTGATTTTGACCCAACAACAATCCATTGCTAAGTTGGAAAGTCAAATGGGCCAACTAGCTGAGGCCGCGATGAGAAGAGAACTAGGCCAACTTCCTAGTCAACCCATTGCCAATCCAAGGAATCAACCTCCGGGTTTTCCACAGCAATCGGGCCTTTTACCTCAGCCTGGCCCGGTACCACAACCTAAAGGGCCACAATTTGAGAATGCTAAAGCCATTTCAGCCCTTAGGAGTGGGAGAAGTTTAGAAAAACCACATGCAGATGGAGAGTTAGCTAAAGGTTCCACTGATGGACCTCAGGAAATTGAAAGTGAGAGTGAAGATGAACCCATCATGGAGAAGTTGGAGGAGGATCTAAAAGAAAAAGGGAAGATTGATGAAGGCCCAAGTTCTTATAAACCTAGGGTGCCATTTCCTAATGCCTTGTTAGCTAAGCCCAATACCAGGAAGAAACTGGCCCAGAATGAGGAGTTGTTAGATTTGTTCAAACAAGTCCAAATTAATATTCCACTCCTCGATGCCATCAAGCATGTGCCAGCTTATGCTAAGTTTCTCAAGGAATTATGTACTCTACGAAGAGAATATAGAATGGCACCCGAAAAGGTTCGGCTTTCTGAGGATGTTAGTGCAATTGTGATGAATCATTTACCCAAGAAGTTAAAGGATCCTGGAGCACCTCTAATTTCATGTGACTTAGCTGGAGTTACATTTGATAGAGCTTTATTGGATCTAGGTGCGAGTGTAAATCTATTGCCAACAGCCATTTATGAGAAATTTGATATTGGAGAATTAAAGCCCACATCCATCATCTTACAGTTGGCTGATAGGTCTGTGAAAACTCCACGGGGATTAATTGAGGATGTTATTGTGAAGGTTCATGATTGTTATTTTCCCGTGGATTTTCTTATTCTGGATATGGCATTACCTGAGGAACTCATTCACACCCCGATCATCTTAAGTCGTCCATTCTTAGCCACTGCCAAAGCTAATATAAATTGTGAAACTGGCATAATGGACATTTCATTCGGGGGTCAAAAGGTCCAGATTAATGTCTTCAAAGCATCTCAATACCCAGATCATGAAAAAGAATGCCACACTATTGATATATTGGATAATCTGGTTGAAGAAAATGAGATGTCCACATATGACTTTTTGGAGGAAGCCAACACTCTAAAGGACTCTCCTGGCCCATTAACATCTTGGCCCAAGGTTGAACCTTTACCAGCCTTACAGTCTGAGCCCGCTCTGCCATCTTTAGAGGACCCTCCTGAGCTTGAACTCAAACCATTACTTGAGTCTCTCAAGTATATCTTTTTGGGCCCGGACCAAACTCTCCCGGTCATTATTGCGGCAAATCTCACATCGCCGCAGGAGGCCCAATTAACCGAGGTCCTCAAAGACCACAAGAGTGCTATTGGATGGTCGGTGGCAGATTTAAAGGGAATTAGTCCGTCCATTTGCATACATCACATCTATATGGAAGAGAATTCTAAGCCCAGTCGGGCGATGCAAAGGCGGCTTAATCCCAATATGAAAGAAGTAGTGAAGAAGGAAGTTGTGAAATGGCTGGATGCGGGTATCATTTACCTAATATCAGACAGTAAATGGGTCAGCCCAACCCAAGTGGTACCCAAGAAATATGGATTAACAGTTATCAAGAATGATCATGGAGAAGAGGTACCCACTAGGCTCACCACGGGATGGAGAGTGTGCATTGATTACCGAAAGCTGAATCTAACGACTAAGAAGGATCACTTCCCACTCCCATTCATGGATCAGATTCTGGAAAAATTATCGGGCCATAAGTACTTTTGCTTCTTAGATGGGTACTCCGGGTATAATCAAGTGGCTATTTACCCGGAAGATCAAGAAAAGACCACCTTCACATGCCCTTATGGCGCGTTTGCTTTTAGGAGAATGCCATTCGGATTATGCAACGCACCAGCCACATTTCAACGGTGCATGATGGCCATCTTCTCCGATATGGTGGGAGAATTCCTCGAAGTTTTCATGGATGATTTCTCAATCTTCGGGGACGCTTTTGAAAATTGCCTGGAAAATCTTAAACGGGTGCTAGCACGATGCATAGACACCAATCTGATACTTAGTTGGGAAAAGAGCCATTTTATGGTTCGAGAGGGTATTGTTCTAGGACACATTGTGTCTGAAAGGGGGATAGAAGTTGATAAAGTTAAGATCGATCTCATATCCAATCTTCCTCCTCCCACCTCGGTCAGACAGATCCGTTCATTCCTTGGCCATGCCGGTTTCTATCGCCGGTTTATCCACAATTTCTCTCAAATTGCCCGGCCCCTAACTCTTCTCTTAGCTAAGGATGTCCCATTCCAAATGGATGAATCTTGCATCAAGGCATTTAATTCTCTAAAGGAATCTTTGACCAAAGCCCCGATTCTTCAATCTCCAGATTGGTCTTTACCCTTCGAAATCATGTGCGATGCCTCTGATTATGCTATCGGTGCGGTTTTGGGACAAAGAATCAACAAATGTCCCGTGGTGATATATTATGCAAGTCGCACCCTTGCAGATGCTCAAATGAATTATACCACTACAGAAAAGGAACTATTAGCCGTGGTTTTTGCCCTAGAAAAATTCAGATCTTATCTTTTAGGGGCAAAAGTCATAATCTATTCTGATCACTCAGCTTTGAAATACTTGTTGACCAAGAAGGATGCAAAGCCTAGGCTTATTAGATGGATCTTACTCCTCCAGGAATTTGATTTGGAAATTCGGGATAAGAAGGGTTCTGAGAATGTGGTAGCTAACCACCTGTCCCGAATTCCGATATCTGAAAGTACACCGATCACTGATTCCTTTCCTGATGAGCATCTACTGACCATTTCCCACACTGTTGCACCTTGGTATGCTCATATTGTCAATTACAAGGTGACTAATCAGCTTCCGGAAGGATGGACTAAAAGTGAAACGGACAAATTCTTTTCTCAGGAAAAATATTATTTCTGGGAGGATCCTGAATTATTCAAATTTTGTCCTGATCAAATCATTAGGCGATGTGTTCCTGAAGAAGAACAACAGACTGTTCTCAACTTCTGCCATAATCTAGCTTGTGGGGGCCATTTCTCAGGAAAGAAAACTGCAGCCAAGGTCCTGCAAAGTGGTTTTTACTGGCCCACACTTTTCAAAGATGCCCATCAATTTAGCAAAACTTGCCTCCGATGTCAGGCTGTAGGAAATATGGCGAAAAGGGATATGATGCCACTCAACCCAATCTTGGTGGTTGAAGTCTTTGATGTTTGGGGAATTGACTTTATGGGACCTTTTCCACCCTATTTTGGACATGCATATATTCTGGTAGCGGTGGATTATGTCTCAAAATGGATTGAAGCAGTAGCCACCCGAACCAATGATCATAAAGTGGTCATTAAATTCGTTCAGAAGAATATCTTTTCTCGGTTCGGGTGGCCTAAAGCTATCATAAGTGATGGGGGAACGCATTTCACGAATTACCAATTTCGGGCTTTGCTTAAGAAATATGGGATTAATCACAAAGTAGCAACCCCTTATCACCCCCAAACCAGTGGCCAAGTGGAAGTTTCCAATAGGGAGATTAAGAATATTCTGCAAAAGTCCGTTAGGCCCGATAGAAAAGATTGGTCTGAAAGATTGGATGATGCTTTATGGGCCTATCAGACCGCTTACAAAACCCCTATTGGCATGTCTCCTTATCGCCTGGTTTTTGGAAAAGCGTGCCACCTTCCGGTGGAATTGGAACATAGGGCTTATTGGGCCATCAAACAAGTCAATCTGGACCTAGCCCAAGCTGGTTCCCACCGAACCTTACAACTGAGTGAGCTGGAAGAGTTGCGCAACGAGGCCTATGAAAATTCAAAGATCTATAAAGCCAAAACTAAAGCTTTTCATGATAAACATATTGTCAGAAAATCTTTTCTTCCAAATAAGAAAGTTTGGCTATTTAATTCTAGGCTTCGCCTATTTCCTGGAAAACTGAAATCCAGATGGGATGGACCCTTCGTGGTCGTTAAAGCCTTCGATCATGGAGCCGTTAAAATTCTGAATCCTAAGAGCGGGAACACTTTCACTGTTAATGGTCAACGGTTGAAACCATTCATTGAAAATCTTCAAAATGCACCACCTGAGTCCATCGAACTGAGTGATCCATATTAACTGAACTTCCATCTGGCTGAAGACGATAAACTTAGCGCTTGATGGGAGGCAACCCAATATTTTACTTCAGTTTTTGGTATTTCTTTTTCTTTTAGGTCCCTGAACAGCAATCGCCGTGGATATGTCGCCTCCTCGTCATTACAGGTTATTTCGCTCCTTCACATATTCTCTTCAGGCTGCATGTTTTTCATATCTCTTATGCCGTTGAGGACAATGTCAATCAAGTTGGGGGGTGGGACAATCATATGCATTTATTGAAAATCTTTTGAAGAAAACTGATATCTTTCACTGAAAAATGGTCAAATTTTTTTAAAAACTTCTTTTCACATCCTAGGAAAATTGCATGAAAATCATGTTTCATTAAGTAAATCTTAAACAAATCAGTTTTCTGTTAGTCACATTGGTTAAAGAGCCTTTAACGTTTAAATATCCCACTTTACAAAAATCCACGGCGGGATGATTTTCACACACACACGGCAACTTAAAATAAATGAAAGATCTTAAGGGTATAGAATTGCTGGAATTAACCTCAAGGATAAGACTACTTATTCTAATTTTTCTTTTGGGTTGAACGAAAGGAATGTGTAGGATCCGTAATAGGGGACTGTCCCACTCAGCACTCTAAAAGAGGCGGTCATCTAAAATGGACAACTGTAAACATTAAAGGCAAAAGAAGGCGATAAAAGAGCTAAAGGAAGGTAGGTGGCAAAAAGTACGCACCTCCCCTCAGGCAATTCAAAGAGAGTGGCAAAAAGTACGCACTCTCAAAAGCAAAAGTACAATAAAATGAAAAAAAAAAAAACGCCACGCTAAAAAGTCCATCGTACCAAAAATATGACCAAGTCGTGAAAAGTGCTGAGTTGGGATGGGAACTGAAAAACGGTCCTCACTGACTGATCGGGAAATTTTTTATTCTTTTCTCCTCCCCAAGTAGTCTTACCTAAAGGGTAGTAAAGGAAAGAATATACCAGAAAGGTCGGAAACGAGTTCTAAGTGTGTCAAATTTCATGCACAATCACCTGTCTGAATCAAAATATTGTGGGATATGAGAACTTTTAGCTTAACCAATCGGCTACCACTTAAATCGATTGTGAAAGATACTACAAATGAAGCATGATAATTCATTGTTTGTCCTAAACTTTTTCTTGTTTGCATTGCTAAGGGACTAGCAATGAGTAAGTTGGGGGTGTGATAAAGTGTTAAATTGATCATTTAAGGGCAATCATATGCATCATATTCATGTTTTTATCTGCAAAATAGCATGAAATGATAGATAATTGTGTAACAAGTCCAACGGTACCAATTTCATCAAATTTTG
Source organism: Zantedeschia hybrid cultivar (assembly GCA_030544215.1). Classification (NCBI taxonomy): domain Eukaryota; kingdom Viridiplantae; phylum Streptophyta; class Magnoliopsida; order Alismatales; family Araceae; genus Zantedeschia; species Zantedeschia hybrid cultivar. The sequence continues at coordinate 37,877,107 of JARZZO010000011.1, read as the reverse complement.
ACTTAAAAACATCGTCATTTCATGTGATTAAAGGAGCATAGCGCATTTACGGTTTTTCGACAAAACCGAGACGAAATGAATAAATATGATGATATTTTTATGATAATGCGCTAATTTATATTTATTTTGTGCGAACAGGACATGCCGATGATGCAGTGCAGCTGGTGGAGTTTCCGAAAATTTGGGGGAGGTCTAGTGTGCGGATTTCAACTAAAACAGGGGTAAAAATGCAATTTGATTCCTTCCTTCGCTGGAGTTTCCCAAAACCCACTCTTTCCTTCTGTCTCTCCAATTTCCTAAACACATCCCTTCCTTTATTTTTAAAAAAAATCCGATTCTCTCTCTGCTATTTCTCCCACGGTTTCCTCTTTGTCCCAGCACCTCTCTCCTTCACCTGCCTTCTCTCTCTCGTTTTTATTTCCCAGCAGCATCCCTCTCTCCCTCTCGCCGGTTCTCCTCTTCTCGGTTTTACTCTTCCTCTCTCTCGCAGATTCCCTCTCCCTCTCTCGGTTTCCCACGTCTCTCTCTTCCTCTCCTTCTCTCCCTGCCATCTCTTTCTCTCCCCCACTCCCTTGCTCGGTTTCTCTCTGCAACCCCGCAGCACCAGCAAGTTCCTCCAGCAACCGGTGCAGCCCCTCCAAGCTTCTCTCTCCCCAGCGAACTCTCCACCGATGCACCTGCCAGGTTCCTCCACATGCATGCGCACGGTTTCCTCCAACTCCAGCGCACTTGAAGCAAGCTCCACGTGCCACCAGCGGCTGCTTCTTCCAAGCACGCATCCAGCACCAGCCACCGGCCAGCAGCTTCACGGCCCAGCATCCCTCCACGCAGCTCCAACTTTCCTCCAACGCAGTAGCAGCCGGCAACTTTCCTCCTCTCCTCCACGTGAACCAGCAGCTGTCCACAGCAACCAGCAGCCACGTAGCCAGCAACAGCAGCAAGCGGTTCCAGCGCTGGTCCACTGTGCCAGAGCTTCCAGCCGCTGGTCCACTGCGCCAGATCTCCCAACAGCCTGGTCCATTGCGCCAGCAGCCCACATATTCCTATTTTAATCTATTTTCTTTCCCTTCCCCCATTAGTTTAGAATTAATTTAATTGTTTAGGGATAGTTAATATTTTGATTATTTAGTTTAATTTTATTAAACAATTAAATTTTGTAGTTTGTTTCATAATTTTTAATTAATTCATGTTTTGCACGTAGTTAAATTTTAATATCTTTGTCATAAATTTTAGTTGTGATTAATTTATTTTTATAAGTGTTTGTGTTTAACTTCTGAAAAATAAAAAAAATAAAAAAATATTTGTTTAATTCAAGCAATTATGTTTTTAGGTTACATTAGTTAATTGAGTTTTAGCTTAATTAAGTAATTAGTTATTCAAATTCTCATCTATTTTTAGAAAACTAGATTCCAAAGTTTTCAAAATTAAAATTCTAACTCCCTGTGGATCGACTCGGACTCACCACTGTTAATTTTCAAAATCTGATTTGAGTGAGCCGGATAAATTTAGATTGAACGTTTTCATGTGTTTAACGACGCACAATTCGAAACGATCATTTAACGATAAAGCTCATGGAAAGGTAAAGCCATCTGAAGCTTCAGATATCTATATGATAGATATCAACTTGTCAGTTAGAGATTCCACATCTTTAGTATTAGATACCGGATGTGCTTCTCATATCTACCATGATGTGCAGATGCTGACAAGTAAGCGCAAGCTGAGAAAAGGCGAAGTTGAATTGAGGCTAGGAAACGGCGCAAAAGTTGCGGCGGTTGCTGTTGGGACAGCAAACCTCAGACTTCCATGAGGAGATGTCTGATCATTAGAAGATTGCTATTATGTTCCTAGCATAATAAAGAACATCATATCAGTATCTTGTTTGGACAAGATAGGATATAGATTGACTATTGAGAATAGAAGCTGTTCGATTTATTATGGTAATAAATCGATAGCTTCGGTATCTTTAGTCAACGGACTATATCTCTTAGATATTTCTTGTTATAATCTTCATATTGGTAATGCTCTTAAGAAGAGTAAGAATTATGTGAACCAAACCTACATGTGGCATTATAGACTTGGGCATATTGGTGAAAGCAGGTTGCAAAGGTTGCATAAGCATGGTTATTTAAATGCATTCGATTATGAATCATTTTCAACATATGAACCCTGTCTTATGGGAAAAATGGCAAAATCTCCATTTATTGGACATGGAGAACGTGCCAAGGACATTTTGAAACTAATACATTCGGATGTATGTAGTCCCATGTCCACCCAAGCCAAATGTAGCTTTTCATACTTCATCACGTTCACCAATGACTTCTCAAGATTCGGCTATGTGTACTTAATGAAGTACAAGTCAGAAGCATTTGAGAAGTTCAAGGAGTTCAAGAATGAGGTAGATAAGCAATTAGGAAAGAGTATTAAAGTTCTTTGATCAGATCGAGGAGGAGAATACTTGAGTACTAATTTCATACATTTCTTAAAGGATAATGGTATCCTTTCTTAGCTGACCCCTCCATATACACCACAGATGAATGGTGTATCAGAAAGGAGGAATCGCACCTTGTTGGACATTGTGCGATCTATGATGAGCTTTTCAGGATTACTAGTGTCCCTCTGGGGGTATGCTCTAGAGTCAGCAGCATACCTACTGAATAGAGTACCCAGCAAGTCTGTGGCCTCTACTCCATATGAGATATGGAAAGGCAGAAAACCAGAATTTAAACATGTTAGAGTCTGGGGTTGTCCTGCTCATGTAAATAGGCATGATCTAGACAAGCTGGAATCACGAACTAATAAATACAGGTTTGTGGGATATCCAAAGGAAACCTTTGGATACTATTTTTACCATCCTGGTGAACAAAAGGTGTTTGTCGCCAGAAAAGCTGTCTTCTTGGAAGAGGAATACCTTCTGTAGGAGGATAGTGGGAGAAAAATAGTACTGAAAGAGGTTCCAGATCCCCAAATAGCTGCATTATCATCAGATGAGATATCAGTTCCTGAATCAGTTCAGGTACACATAGATGAGCCTTGTAGATCTGATAGATTACCTAGACTACCCGAACGATATGTAGGACATATTGCTGAAGGTGAGTCTAAGGTAGAATACAATGAGGATGATGATCCTAAAACCTACCAGGAGGCTATAGAAGGCCCAGAAGCCGGGAAATGGCGAGAAGCCATGAACTCATAAATCGAGTCCATGTACACTAACCAAGTTTGGAACTTGGAGGACTTGCTCGAGGGTATTGTACCCATTGGATGTAAGTGGATCTTTAAGAGAAAGATCGGTGCTGATGGACGGATCGGTACTTATAAGACAAAGTTGGTGGCAAAGGGATATCGTCAAAGACAAGGAATTGACTATGACAAGACTTTCTCACCAGTTGCCATGATAAAGTCGATCAGAGTTCTACTTGCCATTGCAGCACATTTTGATTACTAAATCTGGCAGATAGATGTGAAGACTGCCCTCCTCAACGGTAACTTTGAGGAATTGGTGATATGATACTACCAGAAGGTTTTACATTCAAAGAATCTCCATATAAAGTGTGCAAGCTTCAGAGGTCTATTTATGGACTGAAACAGGCTTCCCGGAACTGGTACAGAAGATTTGACGAGACTGTCAAGTCTTATGACTTCATTAAGAATGAAGATGAGTCTTGTGTGTGCAAGAAGACCAGTGGGAACGCAGTCACCTTCTTAGTTCTTTACATAGACGACATACTACTCATTGGGAATGACGTAGCTATGATGTCATCGGTAAAGATCTGGTTGTCGAAAAACTTCTCCATGGAAGATTTGGGAGAAGCATCCTACGTATTGAGAATACGGATCTATAGAGATAGATCAAAGAGGATGCTTGGAGTGACCCAATCCTTGTACATAGATACCATAGTCAAAAGGTTTGACATGGAAAATTCCAAGAGAGGTCATATACCGAAGAGACGTGGAATTAGTCTCTCAAAGGAGCAGTCTCCTAAGACTCCTGATGATAGGGCACTCATGGATAGAGTACCCTATAGCTCTGCCATAGGATCTATCATGTATGCCATGCTATGTACACGGCCTAATGTTGCATTTGCTCTAGTGTTACGAACAGATTTCGGGTTGATCCAGGCGAAGAGCACTGGAAGGCAGTGAAATGTATCCTTAAGTACTTGAGAAGAACTAAGGATATGTTTCTTATCTATGAAGGAGGTGACTTGAAACTGCGAGGCTTCACTAACTCGAGTTTCAAGTCAAATCCAGATGATAGCAAGTCTACATCTGGATTCGTGTTTACATTAAACGGAGGCGTAGTGTGCTGGAAGAGTTCCAAGCAAGCAACCACTGTAGATTTGAGTATTGAAGCTGAGTACATTGTTGCAGCTGAAGCCGCCAAGGAAGCAGTGTGGTTGAAGAAATTCATCACCAACCTAGGCGTAGTTCCCAGCATCTCTGAACCTGTTCCGCTGTTGTGCGACAATAATGGAGCCATTGCGCAAGCGAAAGAGCCGCGGTTGTAGGCGCCCGGAACGTCCCCCTCCGCGGCTGTGCAGCGCCCGCGGAGCCTCGGCGTTGGGGGTTTTTCCGTACGTCTTAGCACTGTGGCGATTCAAAGAGGAGGGGTTAGAAATGAGAGTGTGATCGCCAGGAGCATTACCTTTCGGTTCCTGTGCTCCACAGGAATGTAGAAGATGATCGCGTTTTGTGGGAGCGGGAGACGTCGATTCCTCCTTCTCTTCCTCCAGCCGGCCAAAGGAAGAGAGCCCGAAATTCTGTACGCGTGTAGGTGGTAAGGATCCCTGAAAAGAAAAAAAGACCAAGCAAAGACGAACCCGATTAGAACTGTAGAGTGCAAAATCTATTCAGAAAGGTATAAAAACTAACTAAAATCAGTGGGAAACGCACCGGATGGGTGGTGGGGAGGGAAGGTGACCATATGTTATGGCCACCCACCTCCCGTTTTTTTTTAAAACCTCTGTGGGAGTACGGATGGCTAAGTCATCCTATGTGTACATGCATGCAAGTGAAGAGGAGTTGGGTGTGTGGAGAATGAATGATATTACTAATGTAATAGAATGAGTAAAAAAATAAAAGGGAGAAGTTAGAAAGGCAAGCCCGTTTCCAGATGTAGCCTGAGCCTTCCTCCTTGGGGTCTCCTCGAGCCTCTCACCAGAAAGTCCCTCTCTGCCTCTCCAAAATTCCTCTTAACCAAAAATCCTTCCTCTTGTCCCCCCCCTTTCTTAACCCCCGCTTGAGAGGATGTGGAGGGTTTAAATAGGCGAAGGAAAAAAAGGGAGAAAACAGGGGTCTAAATCCCCGTAAATCCCCCTTCAACCAATGGGGAGTGGTCAAGGGTTGGCGGTAGTGGCCGCGGCAGTCGACGGAGTGGAGAGTGGCCGGAGTAATGGGGGATGAGGGCGGAGAGTAGAGGAGATCGTGGGGAAGACGGGGTCAAAAAGGTGGTTAAGGAGTGGACGGCCAGGTGACATGCCTTCCACTCTTGCGGTGGAAGGCGACCCGGTTGGCCTTCGAGGGGAGTGGAAGGCGAGGGGTGGCCTTCGAAGGAGGTGGAAGGCAAGGGGTGGCCTTCGAAGGCGGTGGAAGGCAAGGGGTTGGCCTTCTACGAAAAGGTGAAGAAAAAGTGGCCAAAAGGTGGACGGCAAGGTGGTTGGCCTTCGAAGGGGGTAGAAGGCGGGGGGTGGCCTTCGAAGGCGGTGGAAGGCAAGGGGTTGGCCTTCTAAGAAAAGGTGAAAAAAAGGTGGCCAAAAGGTGGACGGCAAGGTGGTTGGCCTTCGAAGGGGGTAGAAGGCGGGGGGTGGCCTTCGAAGGCGGTGGAAGGCAAGGGGTTGGCCTTCCACGAAAAAGGTGGCTAAAAGTGGAAAAGGTGAAAAGAAGAAAAAAAAAAAAAAAAAGGTGGAAGGCAAGGTAGCTGGCCTTCCAAGGGTGTAGAAGGCGGGGGGTGTCCTTCGAAGGTGGTGGAAGGCGAGGGGTGGCCTTCGAAGGGGGTGGAAGGCGGACTGGCTGGCCTTCCACGAAGAAGGTGGCTAGGGTCGGGATTTGGTTAGAGGGCCTAGCTGGTAGTGGGCTAAGATGGCTGAAATGAGGGGATTTTAGTGATGAAGGGCTACTGATGGGCTGGGTTCATGACCAAAAGGGTGGTCCAAAATTGGTGTCTACAAATGCCCCTCCGGGACACCTATTTTGCAGTGGAGTGGAACGGAATGATAAATGGGTGTTCCGGAAATCGAAACTGATTTTGGACAGCCCGAAAAGGAGTGAGCTATCCCCAAGGATGATATGCGAATGCGGCAAATGCATGAAAGCTAGCCATTCGAGTTGCAAGAGTGGTTTAAGAAAAGGGACAAAGTTCAGTACTAGAGAATCACAGTCCGTGGGACCCCCGGGTGCTGGAACCGCGAGGCCTTGGCATACCAGAATATAGCGATCTGGCCCAAGGGGATCTCGAGCATGAAAGGTGTAGGAGTGTGACTTGAAGAACTCTCAACACAACGGGCGCGCGGTGGCCTGGCGCATCATGGGATCGCCAAGTGAGAGGATCTCAAGCACACGTGCTGAAAAAAGAAGAAAGGGGTCTTGCAATTCAAAAGGCTAACAGACGTACAATTTGCCAGAATCACAGATCAGTGATGGGTTAAGCAGCGTGATGAATCATGGTCATTGCCCCTTAGGGTGAGGATGAATGCTTATGAAAAATGCATGCTGGGTTGAAATTTAGAAAAACAAATTCCTAATGCAATTCCTAATGCAAACAGGAGGGATTTATTGGCCGATCGAATAACTTGGAGAATATAGACTCCTCATTGTTTTGTTTAAAGAGGAACTCAGAGTCTATACGCCCGAAGTTATTAGCCTCCTGTGTCTTCAATCCTACTTGCTTCGGATTCCCTGCAGCTGCAAGAACGCACATCAGCGACGTCCACATTTTTCAATAATGACAATATTACATTTCAAATTGCAGGAAGATAAGAAGCAGATATTTTGTTTCGAGTCGAAGCCGATATGGAAGATATGGCCATTCTATCGGTCGAATGCCAATCCTATATGGTTTCGGCTCGAACTCTGAGATGGGCCATTAAATTCATGGATCATGGTAGTCTCTTTAATTGTGGGGTGAGGTTACCCCCTTGGAGAGAGGGGGAAAAAAGCCTCTTGTTTTCTCGTGGATGGGTTTTGCTTTCAAAGTGATGGAAGGCCAAGGGGCTTGCCTTCCATGAAAAGGTGGAAGACAAAGTGCATGCGGTCCACAAAAGGGGGAAAGGAATGGGATGTGGATGCCTCTCCGTCTTTTGTGGAGTGTGGAAAGTGTTGAGGTTATCCCGAGATGATAAAAGGGTTGTTGTCGCGGGGTCCTCTTCCAGAACTTCAACTTTTCCTGTTCAAGAATGGCCTCGTCTCCTACTTGTGCTGCCAGAGGGCCTGGAGTTCTGTCTGATGTGGATGGCCACCTGAGCAACCTGGTGGCCCACGGACAGGTAGGCTAGGACCTTTATTTGCTTGCCTCGTCTCTTTTCTTCTTTTTTGTTGATTTTTGGGTTACCTTGCAGCCCCTCCCAAAGTTCCCTGACGCTAGGCATACCCGCAAGTATGCATGGCTCGCGGCCCTATTGGAAGTGATCACACTAAGCATGAGGGTGTTCATGCATCGATGGAACCTGACACGCTCTATCGTGTTTGCCAAATGGTTTACTGCCATCCACTGGCATTGGGAAGGATTGGGTGCGCTGCTGGAGTTATGGCATCCGGGGACCCACACCTTTGTCTTCAGGGAGTTCGAGGCAACAGTCTTGCTGGAGGAGGTGGAGACTTTCTATGGTTGGGAGGGTCTAGCCGCCGGTGATCCTTCTGGCTTGCCTTCTTGGGAAGAGACCTTCGCTGACATTGTCCGGGATAAACGGGAGGCATGCCGTATGACCAATAGCCGAGGGATCCTCGTTGACCGTCTTGCATACTGGCTGATCCGAGAAATTAAGCGCAAGGTGGTCGAACCTGAAAGACTGATGCGAGGTTTGTGCTTGGTTCTTGGGGGAGTCCTGTGGTTCCCCACTACAGGCTCGGTGCTAGAAAAGGAATATGTGAGCGTGCTGTACTTACTGCAGAGAGGCCATTCTCTTGCCCCGGTGATCTTGTCACACCTGTACGGGGGGCTCAGCCATATGAGCATGGGACGATCTGCGAGAGGGAGTCTGTTCACTTTGCAACTATGGATGGAGATGCATATGTCCTTCGATTTTGATGAAAGTGTAACTTCTGCCTCGAGAATTTTTCAGCACAGTGCGTGGTATCCTGCACGCTCGCTTCTTGGCCCTGAGGATCAAGTCAGGTGTCTCACAGCTCATCTGAAGACGCGGGATGACTGGCGTGATTACCTAAACTTCCTGCCTGTAGAGAAATTCATATTTGTTCCAATGGTCCTTCGAAGCATGGAGTTCACCACGAGGGCTTCTCGCGACCGCGAGCTGTGGCTGATTGGCCCCGATGAGTTAGTTGTGTATCAGGGGCATCGCTGCCATCTCCAGATCGGCATTCCCAGACAAGTACCATTCCCTGCCTTATATGACACCCTGATCGTTCCGCGACACACTGGGTACGCGAGAGAGGTTCAGGCCATAGACCGGCTCCGACGTGCATGGCGGCGTCATTCCAGGTTCACCAAGGCACGTCTAGATATAGCAGAGACTTTGGGGGAAGTTGCAGAATATGTAGGCTACTTGGCCAATATTCGTCCTGCTGTCTGCGCCTTTTTTATGGGGCGCAGAGCGTTGGAATAATGTAGCCTTTCAATTTTTCAAAGAATAATATCAACTTTTGTTGAAATTCTTGCCCAAGAGACAGCGGACGAAAGCGGACGGCCAGCACTCTGGCCGTCCCCAAGGCGGACGGCCGGGAAGCTGGCCGTCCGTCACATGGCGGTGCCGGCCACGCGCCGGCGGACGGCCAGCGCGTGGCCGTCCGCTCGGGCGGACGGCCAGCGCGTGGCCGTCCGCGCCGGCCACGCGCTGGCGGACGGCCAGCGCGTGGCCGTCCGCTCGGGCCACGCGCCGGCCACGCGCTGGCGGACGGCCAGCGTGTGGCCGTCCGCTCGGGCGGACGGCCAACGCGTGGCCGTCCACGCCGGCCACGCCGGGGATTTAAACTCTCTTGCTCTCACCACTCTCCCTCCTGCTTCGCTTCCAACACTTCAACCTTCTAACCTTCCCAATTCTCGGTCATGGCGAAGGTATGGCTTCCCCGTGCTCTTAGGAGGAGGAGGGCCGGCGGCGACGACGGTGCGGGTTCCAGAGGCGGCGGCGGTGGCGGGGACGAAGTCGTCCGCGGAGGCGACGCCGAGGGCACCTACGGCGGCGAAGAAGACGCCCCCAGCGGGAGTAGCGGTGGTGGCGGTGACGCCGGAGAAGAAAGAGAAGAGGAAACGGCGGCGACGGCGACAGAGGAAGATGAGGAAGACGAAGGCGGTGGCGATGGAGGGGAAGAGGAGGGAGAAGGTGAAGGTGACGGAGAGGACGACGGTGACGAGGAGGCGCCCCCGAAGAAGAAGGTGAGTTTTTTTTTTATTTAATCTTTTTTTTTTTTTGAAGCATGGGGAGGGCGGCCGACGGGGCCGCCGTCTGTCCACGCGGACGGCGGACGGACCCGCCGTCCGTCCTCGCGGACGGCGGACGGGCCCGCCGTCCGTCCGCGCGGACGGCGGACGGGACCGCCGTCCGTCCGAGCAGACGGCGGACGGGCCCGCCGTCCGTCCGCGCGGACGGCGGACGGGCTCGCCGTCCGTCCTCGCGGACGGTGGACGGGCCCGCCGTCTGTCCGCGCGGACGGCGAACGGGCCCGCCGTCCGCCCGTGCGGACGGCGGACTGGCCTGCCGTCTGCCAGGCTGGGCGGCAGGCCGCCCCGTCGTTCAGCCAGGTGGAGGCTCAATTGCTTATGCCCTTATTTTCTGATGTTTGGATTTTTCAGGGTGCTCAGAGGGTCCGAGGCCGTGTTTCATGGGAGCTGGTCTGGGCCTGGTACCACGCCCTGCCTGATCAGCTCGTCTTCCAGGTGGATGCCTTCGGGTTCGGGCCGCTGTTCCGGGTCCGACCGTTCATGGTGGATGCGCCCTTCCTAGTTGCTCTCAAGGAGCGCTGGGATGACAGATGCAGGGCCTTCGTCATGCCTTGGGGCCACATGCTGCCTACGCTGGAGGATGTCTCCTTCTTGACAGGCCTGCCGGTCATTGGAGATCCAGTGGTGGGTCCCGAGCTTAGGGATTACAGGCAGTTGTCCGATCGACTCCTAGGCGAGGGATACTACAGGATGCAGGGAGCGCTGTCTCACATACCCCTTGGGCACTTTGCCCGATCGGTGGGGTTGAGCCGGGTGCGGCGGATGCCGAGCGAGACCTTAGAGGCCTTCTCAGAGAGAGTGGAGACGCTCCTAGACTTGGATGGCCGATCGGATGACGAGAACTTGCGGATCTTTCTCTTGTTCTTCTTTGGAAGGCTGCTATTTGCCACAGCTTCAGATAGAGTTAATCTGAAGTATCTGCCGCTGCTGGAAGACCTCCAGGCAGCGAAGAAGATGGAGTGGGGAGCTGCCATGCTGGGCCATCTTTTCTCCCACCTGGTAGGCTACCGCCAGGGCTCTGGTAACTTGGGTGGGTTCACCCCTTTTCTTCAGGTAATCTTCTTAGCTGTGGTTTTCCATCTTTACTTATGTTAACTGGCACTGACTATGTTGTCTCTTGCAGATCTGGGGTTACACCCGCTTTCCCATCGGCCGAGGGAATGTATCCGCGGACCGCGAGGGATTGACCCCTTTGATGGCGCGGTGGGAGGTGATCCGGGACTATCGCCCGGTGACATACCGTGTGGAGGACATCCGTGGTCAGCTTGACACATTCCCTCCTCATATGGTGAGTGACTTGAAGCATATGTGCATCCGAGATGATTAGGTCTAACTCTTTTGTTCCATCCAGGTGGTGTGGATGCCATACGCGGAGGAGGATCTGGCCGATCAGCCGTGGGTGTCCCAGAGCCTTTCTCAGTTCCGGCGGGAGGTGCCCCTGCTGTGCGTGAATATTTGTGACGGCCTCTTCGTCCGGATGGCGTACCGCACATGGGGATGGCATCAGCCTCTACTCGCTTACCCAGACCATCCCGATATGAACCGAGGTCGCCGCCGATCTTCTACTATTGGTCAGGATTGGCGAGTGGTGAGGCGGGCTGAGATCGCCATATGGCACCGCACCGGGGATGCCCTGCAGGAGGACAAGTCCCTACGAAATAGCTTCAAGTACATGGGAGATTATTCCCGGCGGTACTCAAACCGCATGTTTCTGGATACACGGCGGGTACGTTACTTCAACCCTTCAGTTTCTCGTACTTGAATTCTCCATGGGCTAATTTTGGTGATTTTCCTGTAACAGATGCCTGAGACTGAGGCCATCCAGATCCTAAAGAGCCAGAATGAGCTTCTGGTTCTGCAGACGAGCGATCTGTTTACCCAGATTAGAGAATTGGTAAGAAATCTGATTTCTGAATTAGGATGTAATATTGCCCGCCTTATCTTTGCAAAAAAACTTTGTGACGCAGAGAGAGGCGCTAATCCGCCATGGGCTGCGAGGGGATCCAGGTGCGGGCTCATCAACCCAAGGGCCAGCTGCTCCGGTTGATTGTGAGACGAGATTGCAGGATGCCCTCCGCCGGGCGGAGGCCCGGGAGGCTGATTTGGCACAGCAGGTAAGATTTGTTCTGCCCTTTGTGTTATGATGATTGAACATGTCTGACCCTAAGTTTCTTCCTCTTTTGCAGCGCCAGGAATTGGAGGCCGCTTTGGCAAGGGCGCAGGAGTTGGAGAACCTCAACCAGCAGTTGAGGGACCAGGTTTTGGAGGAACGGGCGGCTCGGGCCAGAGCGAGCGAGGGATCCCACCCGGACGTGTACTGGGAGGGTAAGATGGCTGGCCTGCAGGAGGAGCTGGCGAGGTCGCAGACAGAGGTACGGGAGCTTGATTTCAAGTACCGAACCTTGTGGGACCGGGTGATGAAGAAGGGGTGAGAACGAGCTATGAGATCCAGCGTTCAGAGTCCAGGAGCTCGTCCCCCTATTCCTGCCCCGTCAGCCGGCCAGGCCCCTGCTGGGAGCTCCGTCTTCAGAGACCTCGACTCCCTGCTAGCTGAGGATGCGTGGAGGGCCTTGCGACCCGCTGGTTCATCAGGGTCGATGCGCCCAGCTTCCGGACATCGTCGTGCTCGTGAGGAGGATGCCGAGAGCCAGATGAGGCATCCCTCTCGGGATAGGAGAGATGATAATGTGGAGGAAAGGGGAAAGGATTGAGAGAGAGCGGGAGCAGGGGTATGCCCCTGTGTTGTGATGATGTATGATGTTATGCTTGCATATTTCTATATTTACATGGGCACTTCTTTGTTCCGCTTTCTGTTCATACCCGTGATGCCTGCATGCACAACATTAGGGAAAACTGTTAGTAGTATCTGTTTTCGGCCCCTTGCCTAAAAAAGCAACTACCTTTTCCTTAGCCTTCGCATAAGGTCAAGGGGCCGTGTCCTACTAACCAGACAAACGGAAAAAAAGTGAATGTGTCATGCAAATGCAAGGTGATATTAACAGGGCATATTTTTGTCTACCTGGTGGTTGCCCAAAGTCAGCCTAGTCAAATGATAAAAAGGGAAATGCACACTCAACTTCCCAGGCATCCTAAGCTTGCATCTAGATTGATTTGGGCCTCTAGACCCCTCAAACTAACCTTGACCGGTTAAGACTCATACTGATGACAATACCGTCATGCCATGCTTAGGCTCCCAGCTGCTTCCGACCACCAAGTTTACCCAAAAGGTTTTCGAGGTAAATGATTTGCCCGACCCGGGTCTCTTTCCTCACAATCTAGAAGGTATATGATGGAACACCTTGGAACCCTAGCGGTCAACCGCGCGACGCTGACCCGGAATCAGACGCCGTCGCACCGATTGGTGACGCGCATGCATTGACCTAAGCCCGAAGTTTTCGAGAGTACACATTGAGATTATGATTAAGAAATTAGTTCACCAGAAACATCGACGTTACTCTTCACCCACTTTAGACCCCTGTGATCATGTGAGCATGTGACGATTTTTGAAAACGAACCATTTTAAAATGATGTTCAGTCTTTAGATAGCTATCTCGTGCTGAACCTTGGGGGAGAAAAAGTGAAGAAATTGTGGAGATAAACCTCAAAGGAGGATTGACAAAACCGTTAAAAGGACAAGCTGTGACAAGACGGACTCTTTTTGACCTCCTAGATGCCCCAATTTTGACTTTTCAGGCCTTTATTGGATTTCTTGGCCAGGCACGGTCACGACCAGGCTTTTTTCATGATTGCTTGAACCCCTTTTCTTTTTTTGTATTTCTTTTCCGCTCTTGACATTTATTGGGGTTATTTGGTATTCCGCCTGCGGGGACACTGCCCTCTTCACGTGCTCTGGTCCTTTACATTTCATTTATGGGCCCCTTTTTTGTTGAGGGGTTACATCTATCGGGTTTTTTTGAGGAACCGCAATTTGCTGAGCTCGACCGTTTAAGGGCGTCAACTGTCCTGATTGGTCGAGAGACGAAGAGCAAAGGTTGCATTGTGACAGTATACTAAAGACTTGGAACTCATTTTAAACAGGTTCTTTTGAAAAACGTGCAGGTGTGTGCATCTCATGATGAGCATAGGGATCCGTATGAAAGTAAAGTAGACACGTCCAAGGTTCTGGTGGACCAAAATCTTAGCCAAATCCTAATGTTAACCCAACCTATCATGCAACTAGACCTAGACAGGAGGTAACGTGGCAGTCACCAGACAGTTGGATTTTGTGTCTTTTCTGATTTTTTTTGTCATTTTCATTAAAGTATGTACATATTTACAAACTTTTTTGATGGCTTTTTGGATATTTGCTTTTTTTTTTGAGATTTTTGATTTTTGATTTTTTTTTCATGGATAAAACTTCTTCAAATATACCCCGTTCCATGGGTGGGGCAATTCCTCTCCTCTCTCATTGATTAAGCGGTAAGCGTTACCTGAGTATGCCTCCTTGATTACAAATGGACCTTCCCAATTTTCTTGCAATTTGCTCCTGGGACCAGGAATTTTGATCATTTTTCTTTTAAGAACCATTTCCCCAATTCGAAACTTTCTTTCAAGAACTTTTTTTGCATAGAATCTTGCAATCCTATTTCTGTACACCTGGGCGTGATTTGCCGCCATCATCCTTTTTTCGTCTAACAGTTCCAGTTGGGTTAACATGGCGTTACGACGCTCGGCATCACTAATTCCACTATCCAACTGCACTCTTAGAGAAGGGAAGAGAATCTCATATGGAAGTACCGCATCCGTTCCGAACGTGAGTGAATAAGGTGTTTGTCCGGTAGGGGTTCGGACGGAAGTACGATATGCCCAAAGAGCTTCTTCTAGACGATCAGGCCAGTCTGAATAATTATGTGATCTGCAAGTTCTTTTAATGATTCGAATGAGGGTTTTATTGGTGGCTTCGGCCTGACCATTTCCTTGTGGGTAGTAAGGTGAAGAATGATGCAAATTGATGCCATACTTACTGCACATGTCTTGGAGCTCTTGGGAGATAAACTGGGGTCCATTGTCGGTGATGAGGTCGCGCGGTGTCCCGAACCTGGCGAGAATGTTGCGTTTGATGAACTTCACCACCGTGGATGCTTTGATTTCTGCAAATGCTTCCGCTTCAGCCCATTTAGTGAAATATTCAGTGGCGGTTAGGATAAATGATTTTCTTTTTGTTTCACCTGATCGATCCTCCAGAGGTCCTATGACGTCGAATGCCCACATGGCGAAGGGCCACGGGGAAATGACGGATTTGAGAAATGAAGAAGGTGCATGAACCTTGTTAGCGTGTAACTGGCATTTTAGGCACCTTTGAACGAATATGGAACAGTCGGCCTCCATTGAAGGCCAATAGTAGGACATGAGGAGTTTCTGGGCTAAGGCACGACCATGGACATGACCGCCACAATCACTGGCATGGGCTGCCTCTATGACATGATGAATTTCGGTATCGTCTAGACACCGAAGAAATACTCCGCTAAAGGATCTCCTGAAAAGGCGGCCGCCTAAGATAAGGTATCGCTGAGATGTACGGCGGATGGCCTTACGGTCAGAGGATGTAGCATAAGACGGGAACGACCCATCGCGGAGATAGTTCATGATATCAAAATACCACGGATTTCCATCATCCCAATCAGGGGCGAGTTCATTCGTGATAGCGGAGATATGCTCGGATGGACAGAGGAACTGCTGGAACCAAGGGTCCCGAAAGGACGGCAAATCTTGCTTGTGCAGGGTGATTGTGGCTGTGCCTTTGGTGACAGGAATCTCTAAAGCTGAAGATAGAGAGGCCAGGGCGTCTGCTAGGATATTCTGGGACCTAGGCACATGTACATAGGTGATCTTGCTGAAACGCCTAGTAAGCGACTTTACCAACTCCTGATATGGCTTCAGTTTCGAATCCCGGGTTTGGTATTTGCCCACGGTTTGGCGGAGGATTAGTTGAGAGTCTCCAATTATCCTCAATTCTAAGACATTAAGAACCAGCGCCAATTGTAGGCCAGCTAGGAGAGCCTCATATTCAGCAACATTATTAGTTACTGAGAAGGAGAGTTGGCAAGCATGCGGAATACTTACCCCTTCTGGAGAGATGAGGACCACTCCTATCCCACTGCCTTGGGAATTAAGTGCCCCGTCAAAATGAAGGATCCAGGATGGAGCGTCATCCACTATTAAGCCCAACTCCTCATCCGGGAATTCCTCGTTGACAGGCGAAAATGTAGGCAAAGGGTGATGAGCTAGGTGCTCGGCAATTGCTTGCCCCTTCACAGCCTTCTGATTTACATAAGTGATGTCGAATTGATTCAAGAAGGTCTGCCATCGCACCAGCCTATCTGTTACAACTGGCCGCTCTAGCAGATATTTGATTGGGTCCATTCTTGCTAGTAGTTTGACCTCGTGGGCGAGGAAATAGTGCTTCAATTTCTGCACTACCCAGACGACGGCCGCGCATGTCCTTTCCATGGCAGTGTATCGCTTTTCGGCATCATTGAAAAGCTTGGACAGATAGTACACTGCTCTTTCCTTCTTCTTGTCGTCTAATTGAGCCAATACTGCACCAGCCGATTCCTCAGTGGTGGAGACATATAGCAGTAGAGGCCGCCCCGGGATAGGAGCCATAAGGACTGGAGGGTTGAGGAGGTAATTCTTTAATTCATCGAAGGCCTTTTGACACTTATCACTCCAAATGAACTTTGCCCCTCCTTTTAATAAGTCGTAAAAGGGTTTGCATCTCACAGAGTGTTGAGATATGAACCGTCTGATGAACTGCAAACGGCCGATGAGTCCCTTTACATCCCTGACATTCTTAGGTGGGGGCATTTCCATTATTGCCTTTACTTTGTCTGGATCAACCTCGATCCCTCTTTTACTCACCATGAATCCTAGCAGTTTTCCAGAAGAGACACCAAATACGCACTTCTTCGGGTTCATTTTTAGTTGATGCTCCTTCGATCTCTGCATTACAGCCCTAAGGATTTGAGCGTGCTCCTTCCTGGTTTGGGATTTGACCAAGATATCATCTACATAGACCTCCATATCAATGTGAATCATGTCATGAAAGATTGC
The DNA here is from genome assembly GCA_030544215.1 of Zantedeschia hybrid cultivar. Lineage (NCBI taxonomy): Eukaryota > Viridiplantae > Streptophyta > Magnoliopsida > Alismatales > Araceae > Zantedeschia > Zantedeschia hybrid cultivar. The sequence goes on along the minus strand of JARZZO010000011.1, from coordinate 37,860,444 downwards.
CATCATAGCCCTTTGGTAGGTGGCTCCAGCATTCTTAAGTCCAAATGGCATGACCATGTAGCAATAGGTTCCCCATGGAGTTATGAAGGACGTTTTCTCCTGATCTTCCTCAGCTAGTCTGATCTGGTTATATCCTGAAAAACCATCCATGAAAGATAACATCTCAAATCCAGCCGTGTTATCAACCAGCAAATCTATATGAGGTAGTGGGAAATCATCTTTTGGGCAGGCTTGATTGAGGTTGCGAAAGTCTATGCAAATTCTAACCTTTCCGTCCTTTTTCGCCACCGGGATGATGTTAGCTATCCACTTAGGGTAGAGCACTACCCGGATGAACTTGGCCTTGTGTAGTTTGTCAACCTCTTCTTTTACTTTAAGTGCTAATTCCGGTTGTAGCCGTCTCAACTTTTGTTTCACGGGTTTGGTGTCGGGTTTGAGGATTAGCCGGTGTTCTACAAGTTCTGTGCTTAATCCAGGCATGTCCTCGTATGACCAAGCAAACCCATCACGGTGCTCTTGGAGCACGGCTATTATGGACCCTTCTTCTTCTGGACTCAAGCGGGCACTAATTAGCACTATCTTCGGATCCTCCTTTGTTCCGAGGTTGACTTCTTTGGTGGGTTCATCGATAGCTGATGAAGGTTCATCAAACCGTCTCGCCCCACTCACAAGTGGTTCGACCAAGTCATCTCCCTCTTCCTCTTCACTAAGCTCAAATACACCTAAACCATCACTGCAAGACTCTTCTTCCGCTACCTCCAGTGGTTCGGAGATGACCCCAGTCTGAAGATATTTATCCAATTTTCTCAAATCTTTGCACCTATTAGCTAACTCTTGAACTAAGAACAAAGGAACTTGCCTAGTCCTACAATTCCTAGACATGGGGGAGGCTAACCTAATTCCTAAACTATTATGTACATGTTTTGGGAAAGGGGTCAACTCTGTCCTAGATGGGGCAAGAGTAGACCCTTGGGACAGAGATTCCATGACGGCACGGCTCCCCCACCAAACGGGCTCCTCGAAAATGACTTCACCTCCAGCGGGATGGGAATTGAACTTTTTTTTTCGTGACCGAACGCGTGTAGCATGGAACACTCAGCAGAGCTAGTGTTGGTCGGAGCTGAGAGCATTGGAATGGTAGGTGGGTGGAACAAGAAAGGGATGAACGTAGCTGGGGCTGGTTCATCCTTGGCTAAGAAAAGCCCTACCGTCGGTCTGGCTGACTCACGGAACAAGGAGGATATGCCAAAGTCCTCCTCTTGATCACCTTCGTAACACTCTCGCACCTCTTCTTCTATCTTGGGTAATTCCTGCCTCTTTCTTACAAAATGATTCATGAGGGACCATCCCTTTGCTTCTTTTGATGGTTCAGCAAACTTATATCCCAGGCCACACCCCCCAATGACAGGGTTCTCTGAGATGGGATGACGGATCCCTTGTTCTTCTTTCCCTAACCCAGAGCCTGAGCTATATCCCATCTTACTCATGAGCTGTCAACCTATACTCGGCCTAGACCGCAGATGGGAATTCACTGATGAAAGGACAGGCTCTTTGCCTTTCCTGGAAGTTATCATGGATGGAATTTGCTCTGCTGTTACCGAGTCCAATGACTCGATGTAGGGAGTGCTTTTAACCTTCACAATTTTCCCGTTGTATGGGAACTTATAGCACTGATGGTTGGTAGATGGGACTCCTAAGGTTTGGTCCATCCATGGTCTCCCTAAGATGGCATTGTAGATTGGCTTAACGTCCAGAATGTAGAATTCCGAGGTCATGGATACCGGGCCGATTTCTAATTGGAGGGAGATCTTCCCGTCTGCTGGTCTCTGGGAATTGTCATAAGCTGAGACCATCATAGAGGTTGATTCAACCTTCTCTGGGTCTACCCCTATCCTTTTGAGGGTCTTAAGGGGACAGACGTTGATGGAGGCACTAGTATCCAATAGAATAGAATCTACTGGTTGACCGTTAAGGATGGCGGTTAAGCACAAAGGGAGGGATCGGCACTCGGGGGGAGCTAAATCCTTTTCGGGGAAAGAGATCATAGGAGCCTGAGTGACTGAGAGTATGGCATTAGTGACCCCGCCACTAGGAAGATCTTCGTTCACCGTGATCTGTTGCAAGAAATTGAACAACGTCTCCCTATGTGTGGGAGACCTGCGGATAAGCTCAAGGATGGAGATTTTAGCGGGGGTCTTTTCCAGATGCTGGAGTATGTCATACTCAGACTGGGCGTTCCCCTTGGCATGGAAAGAGCTTTCTTGAGAGTCTAGGGGCTGGCTCGGGGGAATGATGCGATTCCTGAGCGTTACCCCTACTGTGATTGGGTCTGTTTCCAACGGTGACCTTATGGGATTGAAGCTGATCATCGAATCCAGGTTCTTGTTTGGGCAAAAGACAGATAAGGTGGGTCCTTCGGCTGTGATTGGAGGGATCTGAACGAGGGAGACCGGCTTGAGGGTTGCCGATCGCTCTTTGGGTCGGATTAGGACTAAAGGCTCATTTAGAGAAAACGTGGAGACTTCTGGGGTAACCCCTTTAGTTTCACACGACCAAGTGGGGTCTTGGTGCTTTATCCCGGACCCTTCATACTCCCAGTACTGCTCCCTGCGAACTGTCACGGGCTCCAAGTCATTGATCAGTGTGTTGACCTTCCCTTGAGAGCCGGGGTCTGGACCTACCTGATGAGAGGGCAATGGGTCCTTCACGATCCCCAGTTCTTTCTTAGCCTTTAGAGCCTCAATGGCTTTTCTCATGTCTTCCCAATTTATCCTCCCTTCATCATTCAAGTCATACACCCAGTCCCTGAAGGTGAAGCAATTATATATGGTGTGTCCCGTGATCCTATGGTAAGGGCAATACCTGGAGGTGTCCGTATTGCGCGGGACACCTTCCTTTGGAGGCGGAAGTTGAATGGCATTGCAGGCCATCAAAGCATAAAAGATATCTGCCAGTGATTCTGGCAGAGGTGGATATGAGGCCCGCTTAGCCATAGGACGACTGTAGTTAGTCGGGGGAGGGACGGCTGAGTATTGCTTCTGGCTGGGCTGAGTATCAGACTTAGAATGAGAATTGGTAATCCTGGTCGGTGGTGCTAGCATGCTGACCTGTTCATTGATAGTGACTCCTTCTGTGGTAGGAGCTGATGTGGTTTTCTTATTCCTGCTTCTATTCTCAAAGAATGAAGGCAGGGTGGAGTCTCGAATTTGGGACTATACTACCCTAGCTCTATTGTATAGCTGTGCGAACGTCTGAAGTTCACTGAGCATAAGGATGGCTCGAAGCTGGGGAGTAGCATTATTAACAAGCATGGTGACTGCTTGTGCTTCAGGAATAACGACCTCTGCTCTAGAAGCCATGGCCCTCCACCTGTTAGCGAAATGAGTGAAGTCTTCATCAGACTTCATTTTCTCCATCACTAGATCGAACAAGGTGGGGGGTAAGGCTGCCATATGGTTGAAGTGGGTAATGAACCTCTCAGAGACCATGTCAAAGTTGATCAGGTCAGTAGCTGGCAAAGAAGAGAACCACCTCAAGGCTTCTCCCTCGAGGGACTTTTGGAAAAGGTGGACCAGAAGGACTCTATCGAAGAGCCACTGATGGGAATCCATGAGAAACCCGGACAAATGATGATAGGGGTCCGTGGTACCATCGTACTTTCTGTACTTGGGTACCTTAAACCCTTGTGGGAAATAAGCTGGGGGTAGCTTGCAATAGTTCGAGAGAGAATATGGCTGCCTGAGGTTGAGATTCTCGGCCATGAGTCGCCGTACACAATTCTCGACCTCATTCTTACAAACAAACTCCTCCTGCTTGGGAGGTGTAACCTGATTGATGGGGTTAAAAGGGATCGTATGAGTGGGCATGGTTTGACCCGGCTGGGGTCTGCTAGAAGATCCTTGGAATTGGGTTTTCCGAGGAGTGGCATCCTGAATTTTGCCACGAGAAACCAACTGGATGAGTTGATCCGGAGTATAGCGTGATAGGACGGCGATGAGTTCCGGATCTTCTCCAGGGTTTTGGAATGTTCTACTGGAGATCACTGGCTCATCCTCTCCTTGGGAGGTGGAAGATTCATCGGAGTCTTTTCTCTGAGGACCTTCTCTGGACGTTTGGAGCATCCCTATGAAGGTCTGTTGTGGATCTTCTTCAATCTCAAACAGAGGATTGTGAACAATATTGCCACCGAACTGGTCCATGTCATCATATACAGCATTGACATACATTCGGTTCATTATGAAGTACAGACCCTAGCTGATTTTAGGTTTCACTTGAAATGTTTGCCAATGTTCTAGCAAAACAAATTTAACCCCTTAACGACCCTTCACTTTTCCAAAACTTGTTGCACTGGGATTCAATTAGGCGTCTTCAAACTTGAGATAGTTCACTGATCTCTCACACAAACCCCAAGGTTCTTACAGGGTGGTTTCAGGTACAACCTGCTCGGCGGCCAAGTGGGAATCCCTGGCTCGCGGAGACTGACGGAGGTTCCCAACAGAATAAGACTAGTCGCACCCGAGTGGGAATCCTCAGGTGGAGAGTCAGATCCTGCGGGAGAGGTGACTAAAGAGTGTGATGCCGGCTCTTCCTTAAAACCCCCTCGGAGAACACCCCAAAAACCCAAAAGGTTAACAAATGGCAGATCAGAATAGGTGACAGCACATCATGCATGAACAGCAGCAGCAAGCAGTTACAGAACTCACGTGTGTCGACGGCCAGGGGCTGGCCGTCCCAGGGGGCGGACGGCCAGGCTCTGGCCGCCCAAAGGGATGTCGACGGCCATGATATGGCCGTCCAACGGTCCTGACGGCTAAGAGATGGCCGTCCAAAGGTAGGTAGACGGCCAAGGATCCGCCGTCAACGTGTCTGGACGGCCAGGGATCCGCCGTCAACGTGTCTGGACGGCCAGGAGGTGGCCGCTCAAGGGTACATCGACGGCGAGGGGTGGTCGTCTACAGGGTTGGACGGCCAGCTGTTGGCCGTCCTCAGGTGATGCCGACGGCCGACCGCTAGCCGTCCAAGGGGCTCGACGGCCGGGGTCCCGCCGTCTAGAGACTATGGAGTTCAGGATCCTCACCTTCTTTTCCTTTGAACGTGACGCGTGCAGCGAGCTACTGTCGTCCCATCGTGATCGCCAGAAGGCTGTAGGCGCCCGGAACGTCCCCCTCCGCGGCTGTGCAGCGCCCGCGGAGCCTCGGCGTTGGGGGTTTTTCCGTACGTCTTAGCACTGTGGCGATTCAAAGAGGAGGGGTTAGAAATGAGAGTGTGATCGCCAGGAGCATTACCTTTCGGTTCCTGTGCTCCACAGGAATGTAGAAGATGATCGCGTTTTGTGGGAGCGGGAGACGTCGATTCCTCCTTCTCTTCCTCCGGCCGGCCAAAGGAAGAGAGCCCGAAATTCTGTACGCGTGTAGGTGGTAAGGATCCCTGAAAAGAAAAAAAGACCAAGCAAAGACGAACCCGATTAGAACTGTAGAGTGCAAAATCTATTCAGAAAGGTGTAAAAACTAACTAAAATCAGTGGGAAACGCACCGGATGGGTGGTGGGGAGGGAAGGTGACCATATGTTATGGCCACCCACCTCCCGTTTTTTTTTAAAACCTCTGTGGGAGTACGGATGGCTAAGTCATCCTATGTGTACATGCATGCAAGTGAAGAGGAGTTGGGTGTGTGGAGAATGAATGATATTACTAATGTAATAGAATGAGTAAAAAAATAAAAGGGAGAAGTTAGAAAGGCAAGCCCGTTTCCAGATGTAGCCTGAGCCTTCCTCCTTGGGGTCTCCTCGAGCCTCTCACCAGAAAGTCCCTCTCTGCCTCTCCAAACTTCCTCTTAACCAAAAATCCTTCCTCTTGTCCCCCCCCTTTCTTAACCCCCGCTTGAGAGGATGTGGAGGGTTTAAATAGGCGAAGGAAAAAAAGGGAGAAAACAGGGGTCTAAATCCCCGTAAATCCCCCTTCAACCAATGGGGAGTGGTCAAGGGTTGGCGGTAGTGGCCGCGGCAGTCGACGGAGTGGAGAGTGGCCGGAGTAATGGGGGATGAGGGCGGAGAGTAGAGGAGATCGTGGGGAAGACGGGGTCAAAAAGGTGGTTAAGGAGTGGACGGCCAGGTGACATGCCTTCTACTCTTGCGGTGGAAGGCGACCCGGTTGGCCTTCGAGGGGAGTGGAAGGCGAGGGGTGGCCTTCGAAGGAGGTGGAAGGCAAGGGGTGGCCTTCGAAGGCGGTGGAAGGCAAGGGGTTGGCCTTCTACGAAAAGGTGAAGAAAAAGTGGCCAAAAGGTGGACGGCAAGGTGGTTAGCCTTCGAAGGGGGTAGAAGGCGGGGGGTGGCCTTCGAAGGCGGTGGAAGGCAAGGGGTTGGCCTTCTAAGAAAAGGTGAAAAAAAGGTGGCCAAAAGGTGGACGGCAAGGTGGTTGGCCTTCGAAGGGGGTAGAAGGCGGGGGGTGGCCTTCGAAGGCGGTGGAAGGCAAGGGGTTGGCCTTCCACGAAAAAGGTGGCTAAAAGTGGAAAAGGTGAAAAGAAGAAAAAAAAAAAAAAAAAGGTGGAAGGCAAGGTAGCTGGCCTTCCAAGGGTGTAGAAGGCGGGGGGTGGCCTTCGAAGGTGGTGGAAGGCGAGGGGTGGCCTTCGAAGGGGGTGGAAGGCGGACTGGCTGGCCTTCCACGAAGAAGGTGGCTAGGGTCGGGATTTGGTTAGAGGGCCTAGCTGGTAGTGGGCTGAGATGGCTGAAATGAGGGGATTTTAGTGATGAAGGGCTACTGATGGGCTGGGTTCATGACCAAAAGGGTGGTCCAAAATTGGTGTCTACAGCGGTCTCATCATAAATTGAAGCATATTCTGAGGTGCTTTCATCTAATCAGAGAGATCATATCCAGAGGAGATGTGGTGATGGAAAGAGTTCCATCTGTCGACAATGTAGTAGATGTAGGTGCTTAGAATGACCGTGTGATTAACATGAAATATCTATGTTGTTTAGGTGTAAACTAACCTATTAAAAACAGCAACTAAAGTGCAGTGATCGCCAGAAACTTTTAACTTAAAAGTTTCAAAAGAGAGTATGATCGCCTACCTTTCAAACGCGGAAAATTGAGTCCTTGGTTCCCCTTCCTCAGCCGGCTGAAGAAAGAGAGCCCTTTCTTTGTTCTTTTTGTTCTTGCTGTGGAATTTGAGGTTGAGGATCGTCCAGAAGTTGTGCTTGATTTCCCCTTTTGATCTCTTGTTGTTGTTGTTGAGTGCAGCAGAGATAGAAAAAGAAAAATGAAGAACTATGATGAGAATTTAAATAGAAGTAGTATCTGAACTAATCATGATTTTAAGCATATTTAAAACAGCAAACTCACTTGTTTTAATGGCTTTGAAACCCCTTAGATCAAGTAGGTTTTTTTGAAAGATTATGCTGTGGTGTGTGTTTGCATGAAGTGAATATGAGAAAAAAACTAATGAAGATGAAAAATGATTGCAGTAATGAAAAACTTATGCCCAGTTGGTTGAAGCCTTGAAAGGATGAAGATCTTGAAAGGGACGCCGACTTCTGGGAATGGCAGCGCTCCGGCGTTACGACGTTGTTGCTTCGATCTTCAAATCGCTATAATGCTATGGCTCAACTCAACTTAATTCTCTTCTCTTTTTTTTTTTAACTCTTCAATATGCAGGGTATTTATAGACATTTCTTGCGTTCGAGATTAACATAGAAAAATCCCGAATTTATCCATCTTAACCGACAGATAATTACTGATTAATTCATCTTTATCTGTAATTATCTAAAACGCGTCCACCTTTGCTGACGCCTTTCAGATTAATTAAGATAAAGATAAATATCCGGGAAAACTTATCTTTATCTTTATTAGGTAAAACGCGTCCATCTATGTAGACGTCTTTTAGACTAATTAAGATAAGGATAAACATCCGGAGGAGAAGTAGAAATAGCCTAGGAAACCTAAAACGCGTCGACATTTCCAGACGCCTTTTAGTTAATTAATTAATTAATTAAAATTCAAATTTAATCGTTAAAACAGGAATAAACTCTAAATCGCGTCCAGTTGGGTCGACGTCTTTTAGAATTCTTCATATTTTAACTCAAAATTGAATTAAAACCAATTCAATTGATTAACTTAAACACATCTGTTAAACCCGACACTTAAAAAGATTAATAAAAATTAATTAATGATTAATTATCAGACCATTTTGAGGCATTATTGTATGATATGAAATTTACTCGAAATGATGTCAAAATTAGCGTGTCTACAGCTGCCTCACCTTGGCATCGTCTTTGCAAGGGAGTGAAATGAAATGGAATGTACTGAAAAGGTGATGCCAAGGTGTGATGAGACACGCTCTTAACATCACATGACTGGAATTTTTCTCAAAATTATCAACGAAGATAGCTCAAGGAAATCAATGGAATTAATCCTGTCTGGATGAGGTAGACAAGGAAATAAAATAAGGTCGATCAACCTCCTCGGAGTGGGAAGTACCCCAGGTCGTAGACACTGTAGGTTTCATCATGGGGAGCGTTTGCCAGCCAATGTGGACGTGCTACAGCCATGATGGATCTTAAAAGGAAACAAGAATATTGGATAAAGAATCCAATCAAGGATAGAATTCCAATGATATCTTCAAGCGAACCTCAAAGATAATCAAGATACTCAATTCAGAATGGAATATTTCATATCATGTTGAGATTATTTGATTAATGGTCTGAAACTTAATCAATAATTAATTCTTATTACAATGATTTCAAAGTCCTACATGATGCATGCTGGGCTAAAAGAAAAATATAAAGTCAAAATAAAATACAAATTAATCAAGGATAATATTGTTAAATTGTCATTAATGAGTCAAGATACCAATTCTTGTAATTCAGTGCTAAGCCGAAGCTCGTTTATCCACGCACCGTTTCACAAAAGTGGAACCATCGTCCTCACTAATCAACAATCCAACGGCCTATCCGTGCGATTAAGAATTCTCTGGAATTATCACTGTTTTTGTTGTAGGGGAACTCAAATTCCAGTTTCATCAAAACACAAGGTCCTTGATATAGTCTAATAAATATTTAACATATAATAATGCGAATGCAAATAATTACATGGAAAGAGTACAAGGATAGAAATAACCGTCTTTTTAGCCACGGTCGGGACTTGAATTCCACAACGGGATCTTCTTCATATTTTCCAGCTTTGCTCAAGTTTTAGAAACAGGTTTCTGGCTGTTCTCTACTCGAATTCCAACTCTCTTCATGCCTTGTGTCCTGTATATGACTTGAACAAACAGGTTAAGTATTTGTTTAGGCTTAGCCCCTTGCCTGGTTAAGTAACCGACTACTTGATCCTATCCTTGGTAGAAGGGTCAAGGGGCATAGCCTTTATTAACAAAGGTGATAAGAGTAATCAGACTTAAGCAAAATGCAACATACAAGCAAACATATGCTCACTGAAAATAAAATGAATGAAACACACTAAATGCCACAAGCAAATGCTAATTGAAATATTTTTGTGGTTTTGAAATATTCATTTTGTTTGGGTTTTGAGATGTATATTTTTTTTGAATTTTGAAAAATGTATATATTTTTTTTTTGAATTTTTGACTATGCATTTTTTTTGAATTTTTGACATATGCATTTTTTTTGAATTTTTGACTAAAAGACCAATATGGTACTTAGATCAACAGATCATATTCATTTATTAACTTAATTTCCAAATTGTTCTTTAACAGCTTAACTTAAAACCCATCGTGTTTGAACTTGTGTTTCCATTCGTGATCCCATTTGATGATTTGACCCTTAGTCAATCTAAGCCATTCCTTAAGCTTGAAGTACACCTCTTTAGAAAGAAAAGAAGAGTAAGTTTAGAAAGCCCATGAGAAGGTTCCGGAGACCTAAAAAGATGTTCCTTTCCAACCCTAATATCTGTTGGGGTTCGGTCATTTTCTTTCCGGGGTATTTATCGACCTTGCGTTCCCTTTTGTTTCATTTCATGGCCTTGATGTAACGTTTGTAGTGTAATGGCCTTTTGATTTGAATTTGGCTCTTTGCCTTGCTTTTGCTTTTTTTTCTTTCTTTGCTTTGCTTTGGAACGGATCTCCCCCATTTTTTTATGACGGCCTCCTACTAAGATGGCGGGTATTCTTGGTAGTCTATTTTAAGCCTCGTTCCGACATCATGGGCCGAGTGTAAAACATAATTTTATTTAAAAGGAATGATTTGTACTTTATACTCTTAGTCAAGCTTTTGATATTCTTAAGGACTTGGCATCTCTTGTTATTCACGAATCAAACGTGTCAGTGTGTGCAGTAATGGGTTTGAAGTTAATTATTCAGACTAACAAAGAAATTTGAGTTTATAAATTTTCTGATTCCACTGGTCTTTGTACCATACTGATCGACTCTTTAACTTAAGGGTAGTATTTCTTAAGGTGTAAACCATTCCAGGGATGATTTAGCTCTTCTCCTTCTGCATTAACCAAACGATAAGCATTACCAGGAAAAGCGTGCGATACAACATAAGGTCCTTCCCAGTTGGGTTGGAGCTTAGAACGCGGACCACCAGGTTTTACAAAAATTCTTTTAACAACCATTTCACCGACTTTGAACTTTCGTTCAATGACTTTCTTTTGATAAAAACGTGCTAATCTATTTTGATAAACTTTTGCATGATTAGCAGCTGACCATCTTTTCTCGTCTAAAAGTTCCAATTGAGCAAGAAGTGCTGAACGATGTTCATCAATGGAGAATTCCTTGTTCAATTGTACTCTTAATGACGGTATAAGGATCTCATATGGAACTACCGCCTCCATTCCAAATGTTAAGGAATAAGGAGTTTGCCCAGTAGGCGTGCGGATTGAAGTTCGGTAGGCCCATAGAGCCTCAACCAATTTTTCTGGCCAATCTGCGAATTTGTTAGATTTACACGTCTTTTTGATAATTTTTATCAAAGTCTTATTAGTTGCCTCTGCTTGGCCATTGCCTTGCGGATAATAAGGAGATGAATGATGCAATGCAATTTTATACCTGTTGCAGAAGTCCTTCAATTCCTGTGACACGAACTGCGGTCCGTTGTCGGTGACGATGGTACTTGGAATCCCGAATCTTGTGATGATGTTCTTCATGATGAATTTGCAGACGGTTGATGCTTTGATCTCCACGTATGCTTCAGCTTCTGCCCACTTGGTGAAGTATTCCGTTGCCGTGAGAATGAAAGATTTTTGCTTGATGCCGGAATCTGGGTTACCAAGAGGTCCAATAATGTCGAAAGCCCACATGGAGAAAGGCCATGGGGAAGAAACAGGATGGAGTGAAGATGCAGGAGAATGAATTTTGTCGGCGTGAAGTTGACACTTGGCACACCTACGGACATATCCTACACAGTCTTCTTCCATGGTTGGCCAATAAAATCCTTGTCTAAGGATCTTCTTTGCTAGCATCTGTCCATTGACATGGCCACCACAAACTCCACTATGAGCTCCTTCCATAACCTTCCAAAGCTCATCTTTGTCTAGACATCTCAGAAGAACTCCATCAAAACCTCTTTTGTATAATGCTCCCCCAACTAGGGTGTATCGTTGAGCAACTCTCCTGATAGCTCTTTTTTCCTCAGTTGTGGCTTCTTCAGGATACGATTGATCTTCACAATATTTTGCAATTTCATAATACCATGGCTTCTGTTCATCATCCATCTCTTCTAACAGCTCCATCAACATGATTTCTCTTTTCTCCACGATACTTCCATCTCTGAATTTCTTCAGCAACTTCTCCTTAGTTCTAAGAAATGAAGGATCTTTCACGGCGGGTGAAAGACGCCTATGAACTATTCAGATTGTTTGCTGATAGGAAAATCAAGAGAAGATGCAAGTGAAGCTAGAGCGTCAGCTAAGATGTTTTGATTTCTAGGAACATGGACAAAGATCAATTTTGTGAAAAGCTTCGAGTAAGCAGAAGTAAGTTCTTGATATGGCTTGAGCTTGGGATCAAGAGTTCGATACTTGGTCAGCACTTGGCGAAGAATTAGTTGGCTATCACCTACAATCCTGAGTTTAGTGGCACCATGCAAATGAGCAGCCTCGAGACCAGCAAGAAGTGCCTCGTATTCAGCTATGTTGTTGGTGACTGGAAAATCAAGCTAAAGGGCTTGTGGAATGGTGACACCTTCAGGTGATAACAGAACGATTCCGATACCCTTTCCATGAGAATTCAGAGCTCCGTCAAAATGCAGAGTCCACATATCATCTCTGATTTGATTTACGGACATCAGTTCCTCATCCGGAAACTCTGATCGCACTGGATCAAATCGAGGAAGGGGATGATGAGCGAGATGTTCTGCTATGGCATAGCCCTTGATTGCTTTCTGTTGAATATAAATGATATCGAATTGAGATAGAAAGCTTTGCCATCGCGCTAACCTATCAGTAAGAACAGATTTCTCCAGAAGGAATTTGATCGGATTCATCCTAGCGATGAGATGGACTTCATGGGCCAGAAAATAATGCTTTAATTTCTGAACAACCCAAACCAATGCTGCACATGTTTTCTCCATCGCCGTATATCTCTGTTCAGCGGGGTTGAGAAGTTTAGAGAGATAGTAGGCTGCCCTCTCTTTTCCTTCTTCATCTTCTTGTGCTAGGACAGCCCCCACTGCATCATCCAGGACAGAAATATAAAGTATCAATGGTCTGCCTGGAGATGGTGGTCCCAAAACAGGAGGACTTGCCAAATAGTCCTTTAATCCATCAAATGCCTCCTGACACTTATCGTCCCAATTGAATTTGACTCATGGCTTGGTAAGCTCGTAAAACGGCTTACACCTTTGTGAGTGCTGGGAGACAAAACGGCGAATAAATTGTAACCTCCCGATTAATCCTCTTAACTCTTTCAAGTTTTTGGGAGGTGGCATTTCTCTGATAGCCTTCGCCTTATTGGGATCGATCTCAATTCCCCGTTTGCTGACAATGAATCCAAGCAATTTCCCTGAAGATACCCCGAATACACATTTCTTGGGGTTCATCTTCAACTGATATTCTCTTGATCTCTCTAATACCCTTGCCAAAACTTTGGCATGCTCAGCCTTCGTTTTAGACTTAACCAATAAGTCATCCACATACACTTCCAAATCTATATGCATCATGTCATGAAAAATTGCCATCATAGCCCTTTGATAAGTGGCTCCAGCGTTCTTCAATCCAAATGGCATGACGACATAACAATATGTTCCCCAAGGTGTTGTGAATGAAGTCTTTTCTTGGTCCTCTTCTGCCAGCTTAATCTGGTTGTATCCTGAAAATCCATCCATAAATAATAACGTCTCATAGCCAGCAGTGTTATCGATGAGTACATCAATATGAGGCAATGGAAAATCATCTTTAGGACACGCCCGGTTCAGATCGCGGAAGTCAATGCAAATTCTGACCTTCCCGTCCTTTTTCATAACCGGGACTATATTGGCCACCCATTGTGGATAAAGGACAACTCTAATGAATTTGGCTTTGTGTAATTTATCGACCTCTTCCTTCATCTTTAAAGCCATTTGTGGGTGGAATCGCCTTAATTTCTGCTTGACCGGAGTAGCTCCATCCTTTAATGTTAACCTGTGTTCAACTAAAGATGAGTCTAACCCCGGCATATCCTCATAACTCCAGGCGAAAGTGTCCTTATAATCCTTAAGCATTTGTATCATTGCCTTTTCATCCTCTGTAGAAAGATTTTTACTGACGAGGACAACCTTAGGTTCGTCTTCAGTCCCTAAGTTTATTTCTTTGGTGGGCTCTTCTACGGCAGCTGAAGGTTCATCAAATCTCTTCACTCCACTGGCATATGCCTCAGCTGCGTCCTCATCATCTTCCTCATCTTCAACAATGGGGTCCTTTTCATGTACTAACTCATATACCCCGTACCCATCATTGACTGACTCATCATCTGTACAATCTTCTGGCATCTGAATTGGGTTTTCTAACAGCTGAGGGATTAAAGAGCAAAAGGAACATTTATCAGCCAAATCCTGGAGGTATCTTTCTGGAATTTGCCTACCCTTAGGCTTCCTAGACTTCCTAAACTGACTAAAACTAGACTCCCTAACTTCACTAAACTGCCTATCATAACCTAAGGAAGACGAAGCAGGATGAAAATCCTGGGATACAAGTGGAAATACAGGGGAATCCTCCCGTGGGGAGGGACAGAGTAGATCTAGGAGAGAATCTTGACCGACGGACCCGCGCGATGGGGCGTAATAGGACAAGTAAGATGTTTCCTCGATAATGATTTGGGAAGAATTTGTTGTAAAATTGGCGTTTTTTTTTGGATATCGGAGGAATTATACATGAAGCAGGAGTGAATACAAATGGAAGGAGAATCGGACGGAGGAAGCGGCACCAAGGCCAGAGGATTAGGGGGATCATATAGCAATATGTCCCAGATCAGATCATACATCCTCTCTAGGTCGAGAGGAGATTGTGGAATAAAGTCCCGAGGGGACAGAGTAATCATAATGGGCGGAGCCCGTGGAATATCTTCAATTATGACCCGCGACCAAGTCGGGGTCAAGAGTAGTGTACGAAAAAGAGTATGGAGCATGAAGACATGTGAAGGATATGTCCCCCTCCAGAGCAGATCTGTTGTATAACCAGCTTCATAGGGGTCATCTGGCTCCCCTTCATCAGCTTCTTCGGACAGCAGTATCCGCTTGTCAAAGATTGTGCCAAGGCTCTCAATTAGCTCGTCAATCTGCGGTGGCCACTTGGGTTCTGCAGGATCCAGAAATAGTCTGTTCAGTGCTATGTACAGGTCCCTTAGGTCGAACCATCTGTACCATTCGCATTCAGGGTCATGGAATTTCCTCCTCTTCATAGGCCGCAGAGCCTCCAAGGATTGGTACGTAAGTAGTTCGGAACAATGTCTGGCCAAGTCCCTCCCATATATGTCATGGAAGTCAAAACAGGAAGTAATGACCACCATGTTGTCGTGACTAAGTATGGGCCCTTTCACAAAGTGAGTATATAGAGTCCATGTTAAGGGATCTCGGCCTTCTTTCAGTGGTGTGGACATTGTTTCCAAGATTTCTTGACCATCTCCTTGCTGAACCCTGTCTTGCTTCAGTTTGCTCGGCCTATAGCCCAGACCGCTTCCAGGTATCGCCCGATGATCTTTAACAGGAGTGGTCCTGCCTTGCAACTGTGTGCCCAGACCTTTCCCAGGCTCGTAGCCATTCTTCATCATGATTCTCCATCCCGGGGTACTCATGCACTTCCCCCTTTTGATAGCATTTAATGGGTATGGAGAAATGGTGGCGGCTTTCAAAGGATTAGCCACTGGACGGTAGACCTGTAATACCGACAGGAAAGGTTGTCGGCCAGGTAAAACAGCAGATTTAATATTCAATGTATGAGCAGCAGCAAGGATCGGCATGCTCGTCACTTTAATAATTCGTCCTTTATAAGGGAATTTGAGGCATTGGTGATTCGTAGAAGGAATCGCCTCAAGAGTTTTGATATAAGGACGTCTAAGAATGGCATTTATGGAAGGGTCGATTTCTAGAATATGAAATTCGACCTCTGCATGACTTACTGGACCTAACTCCACCTTTAAATAAACCATTCCCAGAGGGGAACGGGTAGAATTGTCATATGCCGTAACTGAGATGGGGCTAGGCAGCCATTTCTCCTTGGGCACACCGCATAGCTCCAGGGTCTTCGGAGGTAAAACATTAATTGAAGCCCCTGTATCAACCAGGCATGCATCCACGGCCTTCTTGGAGATATTGACCGTGATGCTCAGAGCCATGCTTCTGGCGGCTGGCGGTGCTAGTTCCGATGTGTGGAATGTAATTGAGGGCTGATCCCCCTGAGGAACTAGTAGTGCTGCAATTTTATCTACCGGCACGTCTTCGTTAACCATCACCTTCTGTAGGTATTCCATTAAGGCTTCTTGGTGAATCTTGGACCTTTTAATCAATTCCAGTACAGTGATCCGTGCCGGTGTTCTGTCCAGATGTTTCAACAAGTCATATTGAGTGCCTGGTGCACTCTCTTCATTATGGGCTTCCTCAGTCGGCTGTGATGGGCCGTCTCTGACTGTGGACTGAGGAAAGACCTTGTTGAAAATCCTCCCACTCCGGAGCGCGTGTTCCTCGACCGTGGAGGATCCGGGTGACACCTTGAGTACTGCAGAGTCGGGTGGCGTAAGCGGTGCGGAGGGTTGATGCGTTGGTGGCGTTGGGTTAGATGGTGATGGCGTAGGGTTAAGTAGTGATGGCGCAGTGCGGATTAAAGGCCTAGATGGTTGGATGGTAGATGGGTAAGTGGTTGGCGAAGTGGGGAAGGGTACGCGTAGTAACGGTTTGGATGGTTGGGGCATATCTGGGTAGGTGGTAGTGGTAATGGGCGAAGTAGGAAATGGTACGCGTAATAATGGCCTAGATGGTAAAAGGGGTGCGTTATTGGTTTGCGGAGGGGTATATGATGGAGGCGTAGGAGTGCGGGGCGCAATGGGTCTAAGGAAGGTGGGTAGTGGTAATGGGTTATTGGATGCGGGCGGATGATATGTGGGTGTGGGTAGAGGGGTGATGGTGACGGGTTGTGGTCTGGGTATGTGGATGGTGCGGCGTGGTAATCGCTCTGCGGTACTTTGAACGTGACCCGTTGAGTCGAGAGAGGAAGAGTCCTCTATCCTCCATTGTTGCCCACGACCAGCCTCAGACTGGCTGTTCGTTAGAATGGGAGCAACCTGGTTCTGGTTCTGGTGCTCCGGGAGCGGATTCTGCACTATGCCCATGTTGGGTGGTGCTGCTGCTTGTGCTGGTGGTCTTGCTTGCTGCTGCTGCTGCTGCTGTTGCGGTCTCCTCGCCTTCAGGGCTGTTATGTATTTCTTCATTTCCTCCCAGTCTATGCCGCCCTGCTCGTTGAGATCATGAATGTAATCTCTGAATTGGAGGCAGGTGTCAATGGTATGCCCAGGTTGCCTGTGGAAGTAGCAATACCTGGACGTATCGGCATTTTGAGGCCATACGGCCTTTTCCCTTGGCAAAACTAAGGCATTGGCTGCCATTAAAGCACTAAAGATATCGGCCAAGGATTCTGGGAGTGCCGGATATTCTGCCCTCTTCGGGCCTGGAGGTCTCCTCTGCTGGTTGTAATCACCAGGAGGAGGGACATTGTGGTACGCCGGCGGTGCGCGCGGCTGGTACTGTGGCTGTTGTTGCTGCTGATACTGCTGCTGCTGGGATTGCTGGTACTGCTATTGCCGTTGCGGCTGTTGCTGTAGCTGTTGCTGGTTTTGATTCTGATTCGGCTGCTGGGGCCGTTGATACTGCTGTTGGTACTGGGGGTTCTGCTGCTGTCTGTACCCTTGCTGCTGTGGCCTCTGGTACTGCTGCTGACTCCTCACGAACTGGGGCGAGTTATTGTTCATGGTACTCACTTGCTCATGAGAGAGCGTGCCCTCAGTAGTCGGACCTGTGCTGGGAGAATTCGGCACTGCAGGCTTCCGAGGCGGAGGTCTGCTAGGGCTATGAGGATCAAAGACGCTAGAGAATGTAGCGTCCTTGAAAGCATTCTGGCAGTACCGTGCTCTTTCATAGAGCTCTGCCATGTTAGTCAAATTGTTCAAGGAGAGGACGAGCTTGAACTGGGGAGTGGCATTGGAAATTAACATCTTCACTTGTTCAGATTCGGACAAGTGATCCTTCACCTTGTCAGCCAGACCCCGCCACCTGTCAGCAAAACTGACAAACTCCTCATCAGGTTTCATCTTTTCCGCAATGAGGTCCGTGATAGACAAGGAGGGTGCAACTCTGTCCTGGTATCGTTGAATAAACTTGCGTGAAACGATACCGTAATCCTCTACTTCTGAGGGTTCCAGGGAAAAGAACCACTCGAGGGCTGGTCCCTCTAGAGATCTCCTGAACAAGAAGGCCAACGACCTCTTGTCGTTCTGCCAGAAAGAGGATTCATACATGAACTCCTTCAAATGTGTGAAGGGGTTACCAGTACCGTTGTACTTTCGGTACACTGGCATCTCAGAGGGTGGCAGATGGAATACTGGCAGGCTCGGTAAATTGATTTCTGGCACAGCTTTAACCCCCATCATTTTCTGGAGGTTATTAAATTGCTCATCCATACGCTCCATTTTGGCCAACAGCGTTTGTGTGGTCAGATCTGCTTGAGGAGGAGGAGGAGGAGGAGGTACTTGG
The DNA here is from genome assembly GCA_030544215.1 of Zantedeschia hybrid cultivar. Lineage (NCBI taxonomy): Eukaryota > Viridiplantae > Streptophyta > Magnoliopsida > Alismatales > Araceae > Zantedeschia > Zantedeschia hybrid cultivar. The sequence continues at coordinate 37,842,278 of JARZZO010000011.1, read as the reverse complement.
TAGGCCTGCTGCCTAGAGTACGTTGGGCAGGGTGGACAATAGAGGGGAGGTCCGGCAGCGCTTCCGCCATGCCCGAGGGCATTTTGATAAGTAGGCGTTTGCGGTCTAGCCGGTTGCCTAGATGATGAAAGCTGCGGCCCAGCTGGCCGAGAAGTAATATGAAGGCCCTCCACGGCCTGATGGATATAAGGAGGAGGAAAAGAAGGTTGCTGAGGAACAACAGGGGGAGCCACAGGGTTCGGCTCGGCAGGCTGCATGGGTGCCTTCCCCTTCAAAATGGATTGGATCGCCTCGAACTGCTGAGGGTCCAGTCGGGAGGCAAGAACTCCCAGAGCATTGATGAGATCCGTAGGATCAGAGGATGAGGGATCATTCTGATTCATGCCCCCCTCAAGATCAGGATTAGGGATCGCATATTCATGCGGAAGAGGATCAGGATATTGATCACGTGGAGGCAAAAGAGGTGTCCGAACATTCCCATCTAGACGATACGGAATGGGGATAGAACTACGGGAGGCATCAGCATCTCTCCCAGTCTCATAGTTGTATTCAGAATTCCGAGGGGCATTAGCATCTCCCTCGTAATTAATCATGGCGTCTGGAGCCACACTCAAGTCCCTACCTGATCGTAGCAACATGATGTTAGATTCCCTTTTCAAAGACTTAATCAGACAAGTTGTGCAGAGATTAATCAAACAAGTGGATGCTTAACGTGATTTTAGGATTCCTTGTTGAATTATTTGAATTGGATTAAACCACAATTTCGCTCAGGGAAGGATCCTAGTTTCAGTTCAGTTTCCACCGTTATTCTCTAGGGTTCTCTCTCACAACGCTTTCGGAATCTAGCCGGGACTTCAATTGGTACAACCAGCCCGATGATCAAGGAGGAATACCTTGATTTTGGGGACTTATGGAGGTCTCAACGTCAACTTCTCTAGTCTGATCAAGGGACCAACCCAATCAGAGAGAGTTGCTGACGTCGAGTAATGTGTTCCTAAGAAGAGGAGGGTATTAGCCTCAATGCGTATGTCCTGTGGCCTGGATGGCCTCTAATGCTTAGTAAGTAATGGGTAGCTAGCACTCAAAACACAGAAATCTGGAAACTGAAAAAATTAAGAAACTGTCTGAATCGCGTCGATGGTAGTCGACGCTATTCAAAACAGAACTTAATTTTTCGCAGAAGCAGATGCAGACAGCAGAGAAACTGTGAAGCCTGAAAGGCGTCTAGGTAGGTTGACGCCTTTTTGAAACGCGTCAGCTATCCTGGACGCTTTTCGGTTCGCAGAAACAGTTTTCCAGGAGGATTTTCTGGGTTGAATCCTCCTCAAACAAGGTAAAAAGCAGTAAACAATCGACTCATGCAAAATTTTTTTTAGTTCCAGATTTTAAACAGGATGGTTTACTAACTAAACAACTAGAAAAACAATCAATCACACATCATTTTTATCACAAAAACAGCTTTTTGAGTTAATCAAGGGGGGGGCAAGATCTTGCCACTGGGGTGTGCACGTGGTGCACGAGGGAAATCAATTAAACTAAACACTCACCAATTGGTGAGGACGTGTCCAGAGACACAAGTGGTGCACCGTGGGTGCCCGATATGATGATAGCAAGAACAAAAGGAAACTAAAAGATGGCGAGACCAAGTCCCACCGTGATCGCCAAAAAAGCTGTAGGTGCTTAGAATGACCGTGTGATTAACATGAAATATCTATGTTGTTTAGGTGTAAACTAACCTATTAAAAACAGCAACTAAAGTGCAGTGATCGCCAGAAACTTTTAACTTAAAAGTTTCAAAAGAGAGTATGATCGCCTACCTTTCAAACGCGGAAAATTGAGTCCTTGGTTCCCCTTCCTCAGCCGGCTGAAGAAAGAGAGCCCTTTCTTTGTTCTTTTTGTTCTTGCTGTGGAATTTGAGGTTGAGGATCGTCCAGAAGTTGTGCTTGATTTCCCCTTTTGATCTCTTGTTGTTGTTGTTGAGTGCAGCAGAGATAGAAAAAGAAAAATGAAGAACTATGATGAGAATTTAAATAGAAGTAGTATCTGAACTAATCATGATTTTAAGCATATTTAAAACAGCAAACTCACTTGTTTTAATGGCTTTGAAACCCCTTAGATCAAGTAGGTTTTTTTGAAAGATTATGCTGTGGTGTGTGTTTGCATGAAGTGAATATGAGAAAAAAACTAATGAAGATGAAAAATGATTGCAGTAATGAAAAACTTATGCCCAGTTGGTTGAAGCCTTGAAAGGATGAAGATCTTGAAAGGGACGTCGACTTCTGGGAATGGCAGCGCTCCGGCGTTACGACGTTGTTGCTTCGATCTTCAAATCGCTATAACGCTATGGCTCAACTCAACTTAATTCTCTTCTCTTTTTTTTTTTAACTCTTCAATATGCAGGGTATTTATAGGCATTTCTTGCGTTCGAGATTAACATAGAAAAATCCCGAATTTATCCATCTTAACCGACAGATAATTACTGATTAATTCATCTTTATCTGTAATTATCTAAAACGCGTCCACCTTTGCTGACGCCTTTCAGATTAATTAAGATAAGGATAAATATCCGGGAAAACTTATCTTTATCTTTATTAGGTAAAATGCGTCCATCTATGTAGACGTCTTTTAGACTAATTAAGATAAGGATAAACATCCGGAGGAGAAGTAGAAATAGCCTAGGAAACCTAAAACGCGTCGACATTTCCAGACGCCTTTTAGTTAATTAATTAATTAATTAAAATTCAAATTTAATCGTTAAAACAGGAATAAACTCTAAATCGCGTCCACTTGGGTCGACGTCTTTTAGAATTCTTCATATTTTAACTCAAAATTGAATTAAAACCAATTCAATTGATTAACTTAAACACATCTGTTAAACCCGACACTTAAAAAGATTAATAAAAATTAATTAATGATTAATTATCAGACCATTTTGAGGCATTATTGTATGATATGAAATTTACTCGAAATGATGTCAAAATTAGCGTGTCTACAGTAGATCCACTAACAAAACCGTTGGCTCAAATTGTGTTTGAGCGTCACCTAGAGTTTATAGGCTAACTATATAAAGGTGGTTGGCTTTAGTCCAAGTGGGAGATTGTTAGTCTTAGGTGGCCTACAAGCCAATATGACTTTGTAATCTCGTTTATATTTATTAATATAATGGCATAATATTCATTGTATGTAATTCGTACTAATTATCGTCTCATAATTAAGTCCGTGAATATGTGCGATAGTGATCAGATTATGAATGAGATAATACTTGTGAGACCGATCACTTAAACACACATATTCTTAATCGTTCTTAGTCGGAGGATATCCGAGAAGGACATCAGATATCCGGTTAGACTAGTACAGATTACTCATGCTCATATGATGAGAGTGACTCATCTCATAAGTCACTTCTGTGGAGACACTAAGGCGAATCTGTAGGTGCTCATTAGAGAATGAGTTCTCTAAACTGATCCGACTGAATCGTTGGATGGTATTGTACCTCACTGTCAACCAGCTTGATTCTATTGTCGCAGTTGTATGGATGGTCCTCGGACCTGAGACACCAATGACACCTTGTCGGTAGACTTTTGTGCTTTGACCTTGGTTTATGAATCTCTAACCACAGGATTCTAAACAGCCAAGGATCGGGTATAGCGGAATACTGTCGAAGGGAATTGAGTGTCAATAAAGAATCATTCGCTCTCGGTACAATGAGAGAGAATGCTCTAGGAAGGATGCGCGAAAGTCCCTGGCCAGAGCGGATGATAATATCGGGAAAGGAATTTTCCGATATTATACGGCAGCATCCGATCCAAGTGAGTCGACCAGTTAGGGTTTGATAGCACGCCATACCCTGAGTTGACTCGAGAGCATTGTGTGAATGAAAGATTATATCCATGTGGTAATTGTCGGCAGAAAGGTTCCAAGAGTGGGTTACTTAACCCCGATACCTTCCGGGTTCACGCGGTGTTGCTTGGCACCTAACGTGATCGGAGGCCCGGTCGAATTCGATGCGCAACATCAATTCGATTGATTAATTAATTAATAAAGAATTATTAATTGATTAATAAAGCTAGTAAGGAGTCACTAAGCTTATTAGGCTATTAACCGGACTGGTAATTGAGCCTAGAGGGTCACACGCAAATGATTCTCAAGGCGATGGATAAATAAGTGGGTTTTATATAAACCGGAGGTTTTTATGAAAAATCGTCTGGTTAGTATAAAAATCGTCTGGTTTTTATGAAAAATGCTGCTAACCCTAGCCGCCCCCCTCTCTCGTTCTCTCTCTCTTTGGCGCCCCAGGCCGGATCTGGATCTGCTCCGCCGCTTCTCCGACTCCCGTTCGACGGGAAATCGTTCACGCGTTGCTGCGATCGTTGCGGCGACCGGCGGAGGTTTCGTGGCTGCGAAGATCGAGGAACGTGAGGATATCCACCGCGAGGAGGAACACGTGGACTCCGCTAGAGGCCGTGCGCTTGCGCGGCTTGTGGTGTCGCACCGACGAAACCGAACGGTTGCGGATTCGAATCCGCACACGATAAGATTCGATAATATGATTATCAAGATTTTTAATTTTTCGAAATGGGAACGGATCTCCGTTTTTATTTTATTTCCGCTGCGTCGGAGATCCGAAGAAACCAGAGAACCCAACACCCTTCCCCTTCTCCTTCCCTTCCTCTCCCCATTTCTCCTCTTCCTCCACTCCATCAACCTCCTACCCCTCACCACTACCACCACCATCTCCTCTGCGGCGCATTTCTCTTCGGATGGCAGTCGACGTCCTGGTGGACTAACGGCGTCCACGGTGGTACCGGCGGCGGCTTGCGGTGTTGCGGACCGGCGACTAAGAGCACAGAGGAGTTTAAGTAACCAGTAGGGTGACGATCCTCGTTGTGTTTGGTTTAAAACCATATTTTTTCTGCTTTGAAGCATGTGATGTGTGTCGATATTTTTGGTTAGATGTTTTAAGGGGTTTTTAATGAGAATAAGCATTTTTAAGAAATGGGGTTTTGGGTGATAATTGTTATTGGACTTCTCCCCTTGTCTTCTTTGTGTTTTTTAGCGTTTTTTTTGGGAGAAGAGGGAGCCTTCAGTTTGGCTCGGTTTCGGGCGAAAAACATGTCCACTCAGGGCGACGCCACTTGCTATAGGTGTCGACCTCAGTCTACGCCATTTACGGTCCATTTCTTCTTGTTGCTGAGGCCAGCGCAGGATAAGGAGCTGAATAGCGTCGGCCATGGGCAATGCCATTCAGGCCAATATCCCTGGTCCCAGTTACTCTGCGAAATTTGAACCAGTTAGGGGCCTTGAATGACATCGGCTATGGGCGACGCTATTCAAGATGGAACTCCATTAATATATGCAATTAACATGTGTTTACATTGTTAGATAGTTTGGTTAAATGCATGCTTGAAAACGTACTTCGAGGACGAGGATTTCTACATGATCGGATCGTACTATGTTGTGTTTTGTGCGATCGTGGACCTAAAGTGACAGTTGTTAGCGCTTAGGTGCCCTATGTTACTGTGGGAGTGACATGGCGCCGGTGTGGGAGTAGTAGGGTGACGCCTAAAGAGAGGGTCACCTGGTGTACTCCGGGGTATAGCTAGTACCGGTGTGGGAGTGGTACATTCAGAGTGTCACTCGTGCTGAGGGAAGCAGAACCTCCTAGAGTTAGATAGGTCGGAGTAGCCAGCGCGCTATCCGAGGGGTTGTTGTTTGGTCCCAGTGGGTCGGTGTTTTTCGCATTTGACCGCGTGGTTTGTGTGTTTAGCCGAGACGCTGGTTGTGGACTTCATGGTGGAGCGGTTTCAGAGTTGTGCATGTTGCATTTACGAATGCATGTGTTTTATATGAGAATTTGGGATTCTTTGGGAGTTGTGTTTACTGCTTTATTTATTTAAATTGCCTATATTTGTGTTGTTGAACTTGTAGGTGCGTGAGTGGGTGGTGGGGATCGAAGGATCCCTATCGAGTCCATTTCGATGAGACTCACCCCTGCGGTTTTCAGGTGAGGGTTCCAGGTAGGCGTAGCGTGGAGGGTGTTGTCTCGGGTTGCGCGTCAGCAACCACTGTTCCGGGGTATGCCCCGATGTAGTGGTTATTTTTCTTTCAGGCCTATATGCTAAATTATTTCTTTTCAGTTGGAATATGTAATTATTTGCTGAGTCGAATCGAATTGTAATAATTTTTAATTCTTGCACTTCCTTTACAATTCAATGTGATGTGGAATGTTTAGCTTAGTTTATCATTTATTTTTCAGACTTATCAAGATCTTGGTTTGGCTCCAAATTTTAATGATTTGGTACCCATTTAGTAATCCGATTCCCGATTATAGGGTGGCGGGTCGTTACAGTTGGTATTGTAGACACGCTAATTTTGACATCATTTTGAGTAAATTTCATATTATATAACAATGCTCCAAAATGGTCTGATATTTAATCATTGGTTAATTTTTATTATTTTATTGGATTAATTGTCTAAATAATGTAGGGAAAAGTAGATGCCATTTAAGTTTATTAATGAAATTGATTTTAATTCATATTTTTAATTGAATATGAAAATTATCCTAAAAGACGTCGGCCTCTGAAGATGCCATTAGGGTTTTATTCCTATTTCGGTTTTTAATTTGATATTTAATTAATTTGTTAATTAACTGAAAGACGTCCGCTCTACATGACACTATTTAGGTTTCCTAATGATAATGGTTTCTTTTTTCGAGTTTATCTTTATCTTAATTAAGCTAAAAGACGTCTCCCATGGGCGATGCGTTTTAGGTAATTACAGATAATGATGAATTAGCCCGTGTTTATCTATTTCTTGGTTGGATTGGTTTCAAATTCTTTCATGTTGATCCATAAGTGGCCGCGGATCCGCGTGAGAGCCTTGAATTCAACTCTATATAAACCTAAGACCTTGGTCATTAAAAAAAGTTAGTGGAAAAAGGTTAAAGAAGGATTGAAGCGTTGTGTGAAGAATTCCAGGAGCATTCAAATGAGAGCAAGCTTCATCCTCTTCATCCCTTCTTCATTCTTTCAGTCCATTCAAGACCAAGGCTTTCATGGGCCATTCAACCTCATTCTTTCTTTCCCTTATTTTCATCATCATTAGTATCATAAATTCATTGCATAATCATCACTTCATGCTATTCACACACTCACAACATGCATAATTTTCAACCCACATGCTAAACAAAACAAGTGAGTGATTATGTTTAGTTGCAGGATTAAAATTCTGATTAGAATAGATTCTACACTCTATTTGTTTTTATTAGTTTTCTTTATTTCTTTGTAAGGTACAATCATCAAGATCAAGAAGATCAAGTAGAGATCATCATCCAAAAAATGAACTGGAGCAGAAAAGAAGATCCCCAAATTCATAAATCAAAGCAAAAACAGAAGCACTAGAATGACTCTTTTTCTTCAGCCGGCTGAAGAGAAGGAATCAAGAATTCAACAATCTCCCACGTCTGAAACAGGTAAGCGATCATCCTTTTATCTTTTGAAACTTTTTAGTCAAAAGCTTTATGGCGATCACACTTAGTTTTTAATAGATTTCATTGTCATATAATAAACATGAAATTCATGATTTCACACATCACAATTTGAGCACTCACAACTTTTTGACAATCACGGTGGGACTTGGTCTCGCCAACTTTTACTGTTTATTGTTCTTGCTTTTATCAATCGAGCACCCACGGTGCACCACCTGTGTCCCTCGGGCACACCCTCGCCGATCGGTGAGTTTTTAGTTTAATTGTTATTCCTACGTGCACCATGTGCACACTCTTGCGGCAATATTTTGCCCTCCCGTTGTTTGTTTGAAAGTTGTGATTGTGTTAGGAAGAATGTGTGATTGATTGAGTTTTTTTTTGTTTGAATGTTAAATCATCCTGTTGAAGATTAAAATTCGCATGAGCTGATCATTTACTACTTTATCCTGATAATTTGAGAGGGAATTGATCCAAAAATTCCTTCTTATTTGCTGTTTTTGCGCCTTGAAAAGGAGACGCATTTCCGAACCGCGTCGCCCCCACATGACGCCATTTAGGCTGATATTCTTGCTGTCTGCTGCCTGAGGTATTGCGGATAAAATAAAGTTTTGTTGTGAATAGCGTCGGGTTACATCGACGCAATTCAACCAGATTTTTATTTTGTTCACCAATCTTTAGATCTTTGATTTGATTGCTATCTACCCATTATGTATTAAGCATTAGAGGCCATCCTGGCCACAGGTCATACGCACTGGGGGTTACCCCCCCCTCTCTCATAGGAACACATTCTTGACGTCTTCACCTCTCTCTGATTGGGTCGGTCCCTCGATCAGACTAGAGTGGTTGATGTTAAAGACCTCTGTAAGTCCCCAAAATCAAGGTGTTCCTCCTTGTTCATTGGGCTGGTTGTACCAATTGAAGCCTTGGTTATATTTTCATATCGTTGTGAGAAAGAGCCTTAGAATATAACAGTGGAAACTGAATTAAAACTAGGATCCTACCTGTTGAGTGAATTTGTGGTTAAAAGAATCCAAGTAATCCAACAAGGAATCCTAAATCAACGTTAAACATCCACTTGTTTGTCTAATATTTGCACAACTTGTCTGAATTATTTGCCAAAAATCTAATACCATGTTGCTTCGATCAGGTAGAGATTTGAGCATGGCTTCATGTGCTCTGGTTAACTACGAGGGAGATGCTAATGCCCCTCATGAATCTGATTATCATTATGAGAACGGGGGAGATCCTAATGCCCCCTTTGATCCCCATTCCTACTTATCTGAGCATGAGGGAAACCCCCATATCCCTCCTCCTTTCATTCACGATCAATACAATTCTGGCGTTGATCTTCCTTCGCATGTGCATGCGATGTCCAATCCTATCTTAGAGGGAGCCATAGACCCAAATGAACCCTCATCCACCAATCCCTACGATCTAGTTACCGCTTGGGGGTTCTGGCCTCCCATCTGGATCATCAACAGCTCGAGGTAATTCAATCCATCTTGAAGGGAAAGATGCCCTTACGTTCTGCTGAACCGAATTCCACGGTTCCCCCTATTGTTCCTCAACCTCCTCCCCACCATACTTCCTCTATTCATCAGGCCATGGAAGGCTTTCATGTTTCAACCTCCCAGCCATCTAGGCAGCAATTATCCTCTTCAAGGCAACCGGCCAGACCGCCAACGCCAACGCCAACTTACCAAAATGCCCTCGGGCATGGCGGAAGCGCTGCCGGACCACAACCTTATTATCCACCTTGCCCCGCTTATTCTAGGCAGTAGGCTTATCATGTACCACCACCACCTCCTCCCCAAGTTGATCCGGCAACTCAAGCCCTACTCGCGAAGATGGAACACATGGATGAGCAGTTCAACAATTTCCAGAAGATGATGGGAGTCAAGGCTGCACCTGAGATCAATCTTCCAAGTCAGCTTGTGTTTCACTTGCCACCCTCATAAATACCGGTGTATAGGAAATACAATGGTACTGGTAATCCGTTCACCCATCTAAAGGAGTTCATGTACGAATCCTCCTTCTGGCAGAACGACAAGAGGTCATTGGCATTCCTGTTCAGAAGATCATTAGAGGGACCAGCCCTCGAGTGGTTCTTTTCGTTAGAACCGTCTGAGGTGGAGGATTATGGTATCGTATCAAGAAAATTCATTCAACGATACCAGGACAGAGTCGCACTATCTCTGTCCATAACTGATCTGGTTGTTGAGAAGATGAAGTCCGATGAGGACTTCATCGCCTTCGCCGATAGATGGAGGAGTATGGCAGAGAAAATTAAGGATCATCTGTCCGAATCCGAACAGGTCAAAATGATGATCTCCAATGCCACCCCCCAGTACAAGCTGGTCCTTACATTGAACAATATGACCAGCATGGCGAAACTCTATGAGAGGGCGCGTTACTGCCAAAACGCCTTCAAGGATGCTACTTTCTCCAGCGTCTTTGATCCTTATCGACCGAGCAGACCACCACCTCGGAAGCCTGCCATGCCAAATTCTTCTAGCATGGGTCTGACAGCTGAGGGTACGCTCTCCCACTAGCAAGTCAGCATCATGAACAATAATTAGCCCTAGTTCATGAGGAACCAGCAACCACTGCAGTATGCAGGGCAAAGGCTACCGAACCAGCAAGGTTACAGACCACCGAACCAGCAGCCACAATAGCAGCAGTACCAGCCTCCACAGCAACAGTACCAGCCACGCGCACTGCCGGCATATCATAATGTACCTCCTCCAGATGATTACAATCAGTAAAGGAAACCTCCAGGCTTGAAAATGGCAGCATATCCAGCACTCCCAGAATCTCTATCAGACATCTTTAATGCCCTGATGGCAGCCAATGCCTTAGTCTTGCCTAAAGAGAAAACAGTCTGTCCCCAGAATGCCGATGCCTCCAAGTACTGCGTCTTTCATAGACAACCTGGGCATATGGTAGACGCCTGCTTCCAGTTCCGATATTATGTCCATGATCTCAACAAACAAGGAGGCATTGACTGGGAGGAGATGAAGAAATACATATCCGCCTTGAAGGCAAGAAGACTTCAACAGCAGCAACAACAACATCAACAACAACAACAACCACAACAGCAACAACAACAACAACAACAGAGAGCGCCGGCACAGGCGGCAGCACCTCCGAATATGGGTATTGTACAGAACCCGTTGCCAGAGCATCAACACCAGAATCAGCTTGTCCCCATCTTGACGAATTGCTAGTCTGAGGCTAACCAAGGGCAACAGTGGAAGGTAGATGACTCTTCCTCTATTTACTCAACATGCCACCTCCTGAGCACCGCCGAGCAACCGTCACGCCGCATTCTCCGCATACCCAAACTGCAACCCATCACCATTAAACCCATTACCTCCTCCGTCACCACGCCTCCATCAAACAACCCTCCGCAAGCCAACTATACACCCTTTATGCCATCTAAACCAATACTCCGCATACCATTCCCCACATCACCTACTACAACCACTTACCCCAGTACCATACAACCATCCAAACTATTGCTCCGTATACCATTCCCCACTTCACCCGCACCAACCACTTGCCCTTCTACCATCCAACCTTCTAAACATCTCATCCGCACCATGCCTCCACCAAACAACCTCACTCTATCACCCGTTTACCAACCCCTCACCTTGTCCAAACCATCCACCAAACTGGCGGTGCTCAAACTATCACCTGGACCTTCCACTAACGAGCAATATACGCTCCGGAGCGGGAGGATCTTCAACAAGGTCTTTCCTCAGTTCACGGTTAGAGATGGCCTATCACAGCCGCCAGAGGAAGTACATAATGATGAGAGTGTACCAGGCACTCAGTATAACTTATTGAAACAATTAGATAGGACATTGGCACGAATCTCCATGCTTGAGTTGATCAAGAGATCTGAGACCCATCAGGAAGCTCTGATGGAGTACCTGCAGAAGGTAATGGTCAATGAGGACGTGCCAGTGCAAAAGATCACTGTACTGTTATTTCCTCAGGGGGATTAGCCCTCTATTTCATTCCATACTTCGGAACTAGCACCACCAGCAGTCAGAAGCATGGCTCTGAGCATTACGGTCAACATTTGCAAGAAGGCCGTAGACGCATGTTTGGTTGACAAAGGGGCTTCAATCAATATTCTATCACCAAAGACCCTTGAACTGTGTGGTATACCCAGGGAGAAATGGCTGGCTTCTACAATTTCTGTTACGGCCTATGACAATTCTACCTGTTCCCCTCTGGGAATGATTTATTTGAAGGTAGAGTTAAGCCCTGTTTTCATACCGAAGTCGAGTTCCTCATCTTGGAAATCAACCCCTCTTTGAAGGGCATCCTTGGCCGCCCTTACATTAAGTTCCTTGAGGCAATTCCCTCTACAAATCACCAATGCTTCAAATTTCCGTACAAGAGACGCATTATTAAATTCACGAGCATGCCAATTCTTACTACTGCTCATTCTTTGAACATCAGGCCAACCCCCTTACCTGGCCAACAACCTCTTTTGTCGGTATTACAGGTTTATCATCCTGTGGCCGATCCTTTGAGAGCCGCCACGCTTGTTCCTTATCCAATTGATTCCATGAAGCGGGGGAAGTGCATGAGTACCCCTGGCTGGAAAATTATGATGAAAGATGGCTATCAGCCTGGAAAGGGCCTGGGCATGCAATTGCAGGGCAGAACTACGCCCGTTAAAGATAGCCGAAGGACACCCGGTAATGGCTTGGGCTATAGGCCAAGAAGAGTTAGGCATGACATCATCCAACAACAAGAAGATGAAGATGGCCAAAAAGCCTAGGAAATAATGTCCACCCCATGTAAGGAAGGCCAGGATCCCTTGACGTGGACCCTGTATACATATTTCGTCAAGGGACCTGTAATTAATCGTGATGATAACACGGTGGTCATCACTTCCCATTTTGATCTCCATGACATCTATGGAAGGGACCTGGCCAGACACTATTCAGAAATACTAACCTATCAGTCCTTGGAGGCTTTGCGGCTAATGAAAAGGAGAAAATTCCAAGATCCAGAATGTGAATGGTACCGGTGGTTCGATCTGAGGGATCTGTACATAGCATTGAACAGATTATTCCTTGACCCCTCGGAGCCGAAGTGGCCGTCACTGATAGACGAGTTGATAGAGAGTCCTAGGGCTATATTTGATAAGAGAATTATGCTTCACGAAGAAACAGATGACCCCTATAAAACTAGTTACACTACTGATCTTCTCTGGAGAGGAACCTATCCCTCTCATATCTTCACTCTGCACACTTTGTTCCGCACCCTACTCTTGACCCAGACTTGGTCGCGGGTCATCACTGGAGACATCCTACGGGCTCCGCCCATTATGGTTACTTTGTCTCCACAGGACCTTATTCCTCAACCTCCTCTTGATCTGGAGAGGACTTATGATCTGATTTGAGACATACTGTTATATGATCCCCCCAATCCCTTAGCCTTGGTGCCGTTACCTCCATCACTTCATTCTCCCCTTATTCACATCCATTCTTTCTCTATAATAAACACAGATAATCTCCAAAAAAAAAAAGCCAATTTGGCAACCTCATACTTGTCCAATTGTACCCCATCGCGTGGGTCATTCGGGCAAGATTCTCTTCTAGACTTGCTCTTCCCCTCCCCTCGGGAGGACTCCCCTGTATCATATTTTGTATTCCATAATTTTATCCTTCTTCGTCCTCATTAGGTCAGGATAGGGAGTTTAGTTCTAGACAGGTTAATTAGGTTAGGAAGTCTAGGAAATCTAAGGGTAGGTGAATTCCAAATAGATATCTCCAGGATTTAGTTTTCAAATGCCTTTTTTGTTCTCAGATCCCTCGGCTGTTAGAAAATCTCATTCAGATGCCAGAAGATTGTGAAGTTGATGAGTCGATCAATAATGGATATGGGGTGTATGAGTTAATACATGAGAAAGACCCCATTACTGAATATGAGGAAGATAACGAGGATGCGGCTGAGGCGTATGCCAATAGAGTAAAAAGATTTGATGAACCCTCATCTACCGTAGAAGAGCCTACCAAAGAGATTAATCTAGGAACTACAGACGAACCTAAGGGTGTCCTCGTCAGTAAAAAACTTTCTGAAGCAGATGAGGAGGCAATGGTCCAAGTTCTCAAAGACTATAAGGACACCTTTGCCTGGAGTTATGAAGACATGCCAAGGTTAGACTCATCACTAGTGGAACATCGATTAACATTAAAGGATGGAGCTAGTCCGGTTAAACAAAAGTTAAGGTGATTTCACCTACAAATGGCTTTGAAAATGAAGGAAGAGGTCGATAAGCTGCATAAAGCCAAGTTTATTAGAGTTGTCCTCTATCCGTAATGGGTGGCCAATATAGTCCCGGTCATGAAAAAGGATGGGAAGGTCAGAATCTGTATTGACTTTCGAGATTTGAACCGGACATGTCCTAAAGATGATTTTCCACTGCCTCATATTGATGTACTCATCGATAACACGGTTGGCTATGAAACATTGTCATTTATGGATAGATTCTCAGGGTATAATCAGATTAAGTTGGCAAAAGATGATCAAGAGAAAACGTCATTCACTACACCTTGGAGAACGTATTGTTATGTTATGCCTTTTGGACTAAAGAATGCTGGAGCCACTTACCAAAAGGCTATGATGGCAATATTCCATGACATGATGCATATTGATTTAAAAGTGTATGTGCATGATATGTTAGTGAAGTCTAAGACTAGGGCTGAACATGCCAAAGTTTTGGCAAGAATTTTGGAAAGATCAAGAGAATGATAGTTGAAAATGAATCCTAAGAAATGCGTATTCGGGGTATCGTCGAGAAAACTATTGGGATTTATTGTCAGTAAACGGAGCATTGAGATCGATCACAACAAGGCAAAAGCTATCAGAGAAATGCCACCTCCCAAGAACTTGAAATAGTTGAGAGAATTAATTGGGAGGTTGCAGTTTATTCGCCGATTTGTCTCCCAACATTCACAAAGGTGTAAGCCGTTTTACAAGCTTACCAAGCCGGGAGTCAAATTTGATTGGGACGATAAGTATCAGGAGACATTTGATGAATCGAAGACATATTTGGCAAGTCTTCCTGTCTTGAGACCACCATCTCCGGACAAACCTTTGATTCTATATATTTCTGTCCTAAATGATGTGGTGGGGGCTGTCTTAGCACAAGAAGATGAAGAAGGAAAGGAGAGGGCAGCCTATTATCTCTCTAAACTTCTCCACCCCGCAGAACAAGGATACACGGCGATGGAGAAAACATGTGCAACACTTGTATGGGTAGTTCAAAAATTGAAGCATTATTTTCTGGCTCATGAAGTCCATTTCATTGCTAGAATGAATCCCATTAAGTTTTTCCTTAAAAAATCCGTCCTCACTGATAGGTTAGCACTATGGCAAAACTTTCTATCTCAATTTGATATTATCTACATTCAACAGAAAGCAATCAAAGGCTATGACATAGCAGAACATCTTGCTCATCATCCCCTTCCTCGTTTTGATCCAGTCCGATCGGAGTTTCCGGATGAGGAACTAATATCCATAGACAGAATCAAAGATAATATGTGGACTCTGCATTTTGACGGAGCTCTAAATTCCCACGGTAAGGGTATCGGCATTGTTCTGCTGTCACCTGAAGGTGTCACTATTCCACAACCCTTTCAGCTTCACTTTCCAGTCACTATCAACATAGCTGAATACGAAGCACTCCTTGCTGGCCTCGAGGCTGCTTATCTCCATGGTACCACCAAACTCAGAATTGTGGGTGATAGCCAGTTGATTCTTCGCCAAGTGCTCACTAAATATCGAACTCTTAATCATAAGCTTAAGCCTTATCAAGAACTCACTTCTGCTTATGCTAAGCTTTTCACTAAATTGCATGTTCTCAAAATCAGAACATCTTAGCTGACGGTCTAGCTTCCCTCGCATCATCCCTCGATTTTCCAATCAGCTAACAATCCGAATCGATCATTGTCCATAAGCGTCTCTCACCCGCCGTGAAAGACCCTTCCTTTCTTAGGACCAAGGAAAAGTTGCTGAACAAGGTTAGAGATGGAGATATTGTGGAGAAATGAGAGATTATGTTGATGGAGTTGCTAGAAGAGATGGATGATGAACAGAAACCATGGTACTATAAAATTGCCAGATACTGTGAAGATCAATCATATCCTGAAGAAGCCACAACTGAGGAAAAAAGGGCTATCAGGAGAGTTGCTCAAAGGTACACTTTAGTTGGAGGAGCACTTTATAAAAGAGGTTTTGATGGAGTTCTCTTGAGATGCTTAGACGATGATGAGCTTTGGAAGATCATGGAAGGAGCATATGCTGGAGTTTGTGGTGGCCATGTTAATGGACAAATGCTATCAAAGAAGATTGTTAGGCAAGGATTCTATTGGCCAACCATGGAAGAAGATTGTGTAGGATATATGTTCGTAGGTGTGCCAAGTGTCAACTTTATGCCGACAAGATCCACTCCCCCGCATCTTCACTCCATCTTGTTTCCTCCCCATGGCCTTTCTCCATGTGAGCTGTTGACGTCATTTGACCCCTTGGTAATCCTGACTCCGACATTAAGCATAAATCCTTCATTCTCATGGCAACGGAGTATTTCACCAAGTGGGCAGAAGCCGAAGCTTACATGAAAGTCAAAGCATCAACCGTCTGCAAATTCATCATGAAGAACATCATCACAAGATTCGGAATTCCAAGCACCATCGTCACCAACAATGGACCACAGTTCGTATCGCAGGAGTTGAAGGACCTCTGCAACAGATACAAAATTGCATTGCATCATTCATCCCCATATTATCCGCAAGACAATGGCCAAGTAGAGGCCACTAATAAGACTTTGATAAAAATTATCAAAAAGACGTGCAAATCTAATAAATTCATAGACTGGCCAGAGAAACTGATTAAGGCTCTATGGGTATACCGAACTTCAATCCGCACGCCCACTGGGCAGACTCCGTATTCCTTAACATTTGGAATGGAGGCGGTAGTTCTATACAAAATCCTCATACCATCATTAAGAGTACAATTGAATAAGGAACTCTCTATTGATGAGCATCGCTCAGCACTCCTTGCTCAATTGGAACTCTTAGACGAGAGAAGATGGTAAGCAGCTAATCATGCGTGAGTATATCAAAACATATTAGTACGTTTTTATCAAACAAAAGTCATTGAATGAAAGTTTAAAGTTGGTGAAATGGTCGTTAAAAGAATATTTATAAAACGTGGTGGTCCGCATTCTAAGCTCCAACCCAATTGGGAAAGACCGTATGTCATATCGTATGCTTTTCCTAGTAATGCCTACCGTTTAATTAATGCAGAGGGTCAAGAATTAACTTACTTCTAGAATGGTCTATATCTTAGGAAATACTATCCTTAAGTTAGTGAGTCGATCAGCATGGTGCAAAGACCAGTGGAATCAGAAAATTTTGAAACTCAAATTCTCTTATCAATCTACATAATTTAATTCAAATATATTACTACACACACTGACACGTTTGGTTCGTGAGTAACAAGAGATGTGAAGTCCGAAGGAATACCGAAAGCTTGACTAAGAGTGTAAGGTGCAAATCATTCTTTTTAAACAAAAATTCTATGTTTACACTCGGCCTACGATGTCGGAACGAGGCTTAGAATAGACTACTAAAAATACCCGCCATCTTAGTAGGAGGTCATCATAAAAAAAGGGGGGAGATCCGTCCCATGAAAAGGAAAAGGAAAAGCAAAAGCAAAAGGCAAAAAGCTAAACATCAAATCAAAAGACCATTACATTACAAACGTTACATCAAGGCCATGAAATCAAATGAAAAGGGAGCGTAAGGTCGTTAAATACCCCGTAAAGAAAATGACCGAACCCCAACGGATATTAAGGTAAAGGAGGGACACCTTTCTGGGTCTCAGGAACCCTCTCGTGGGCTTTCTAAACTAATTCTTCCTTTCTTTCTAAAGAGGTGTACTCCAAGCTTGAGGAACGGCCTAGATTGACTAAAGGTCAAACCATCGAATGGGATCACGAACGAAAACACAAGCTTAAGCACGATGAGTCTAAGTTAGATTATTGAAGAACAATTTGGGAATTAAGTTAATAAATGAATATGCTCTTTTGATCTAAATACCATGCTGGTCTTTTAGTTTGCACATTATTTCAAAAAAAAAGAGAAGATATTTCAAAAATAATATATACATATATATATATATATTTCAAAATAAAAAAATAGATATTTCAAAATAAAAAAAAAGATATTTCAAAATAATAAAAATTGGTATTCAAAACAAAACAAATATTTCAAAACAAAACAAATATTTCAAAATTACAAAGCCGAAAAAGATTTCAATTAACATCTGCTTGTTGCATTTTGTGTGTTTTCATTCCTTTTACTTTCAGCGAGTATCTGCATGCTTGAATGTTCCATAATTCCATTTTCTTTGATGGTTATTATTACCTTGATTAATAAAGGCTTCGCCCCTTGACCCTTTTACCAAGGAAAGAATTGATTAATCGATTACTTAATTGGGCAAGGGGCTAAGCCTAAACAGATGCTTAACTTATTTGCTAAGTGATGTACAGGGCATAATTGAAGAAGCACAAATCTGAAGACAAAAATTTCATGTATATTATCAAAAGGTGTCATGTATATATATTTGAGTCCATCAACATCAGGACTCGCAAAAGAAAAAGAAAATACATGATAAGCCACCCGCTGACTCTCCCCGGCGCCCTCGTCGTACTGACTCTGGGCCTCATCCTGGGCTTCTGGTGCTGGTGCTCTGGATGGCGGCGGTGGTGGACCCATCATGCTTGGACCAGCTTGACCAGAAGAAATGGTCACACTGGCTGTAAAGGCGCTCGCCTGCCCTCGCTCCTGAGCTCGCTGACGAGCATGTCTGTACCGCTCCTCAATGCTGCGTCGTTCATGCTCGGCAACACCCAGCTGAACCCTGAAGGAAGACATCTCTGTGTCCATCCGTTGCCGCACTTGTCACTCTCGCTCCCTCTCCTCTGAAATAACCTCCAGCCGAGACTAGAGGCGTGAAAGCTCTCGGGGAAGATCCCCTGTGGAGAGACGAGCCACCTGCTCCTCCAGTTCCCTAACCCGAGTAGCATCAGCCTCAGCCCTATGAAGGGCTTCCTGAAGCTCAGCAACCTACACGAGAAGACATGTCAGTTCAAGATAATCAAGCAATCAATAATAGATTCAATAAAGTCAAAAGGTCAGAACTTACTCGGGAGGCCCGAT
Organism: Zantedeschia hybrid cultivar; assembly: GCA_030544215.1. Lineage (NCBI taxonomy): Eukaryota > Viridiplantae > Streptophyta > Magnoliopsida > Alismatales > Araceae > Zantedeschia > Zantedeschia hybrid cultivar. Next base: position 37,823,543 of record JARZZO010000011.1, on the reverse strand, counting down.
CCTCTTCTGTGAGGGAAGCCCGGTGAATGGCGGAAGTAAGCTGACTCTGAAGAGCATCGATGGTAGCGTCATGGACAGCAGACGGGAAAGAAGATGATGAAGCCCCGGCCGAGGTAGAAGGGGGAGCCGCCTGGGTGTAGAAGGCGTACCGAGAAAACCAACCGTCAGCGGCTGAACGTCAAAACAAAGAAATAAATATTCATGACATTAATGCATACATACCAGATCAAACAATTCTTTATGGACTTGTTCAAGCTGGGCCTCCGCATCCTATAGGCGGTCGATGATGATCGCATCGCGCACATCCTCCATAATATACGTACATACATTCATTCACAAATTTAAATAAAGATAATAATTAAAATGAAAGACGCATAAAAGCATACTTACATCTTATGGACGGAGGAGCCGTAGCTGATCGACGTAGTATGTCCGGTACTGCTGGAGGTAGGCTGCACTACTCTCCGCATGGGACTGTACCGGGACACCTTGGTGATGCCAGTCCTTGTATTGCTCAGGGAACTTCGCTCGCCAATCCGTGAGGGCTTGCTTCCCCCTCATCGACCGTCCAATTCCCTCTGGGACCTCCTTTTCCACCCATTCCTGGTGGAGGCCCAGGGTTCGCATCACGAGGTGGAGGCGGAGCGGCTCGATCTCGTTGAGGCAGTGGACCTACATCTGCCGCCCGAACCTCCTCCGACCAGCCGTCACCCACGGCTGGCCTGCCTCTCCCATCTCCAAGTACAGGCGCCAGATCACCTGCATACAGGATTAGATGCATTCATAATAAATAAATTGCATTTAATAAAAGATTGCATTTTAATAAATAAAATTGAATAAATAAACAATTAAATTAAAACTCACCAGTAACTCGGGATAGTCAAGGAACTAGGGCGGAGGGCCGTCAATTGGTGGTGCTGGGGAGTTGTGTCCACGATTGGTTGCCAGCGGCAGGCCAATGGGACAACATCCGGTTGCATGATCCTTGCCCGGCCAAGTGGAAAGTAAAGATAACTCCATACCTGCATACATGTACATATAAGTTAGAAATAATATCATGTCATTATATCATTTGCATAAACAATCATTAAAATGATTCATACCTGGAGAAAGGGCGAGAAGCCGCTGATTGTGGTCTCATGGTCCGACTTGACCGCGGAAAGATCTGCAAAGAGGTGGGCTCGAAGGGCCGCACCCCAGGCATACTCGTGCAAGTGGTCTAAGTCGTCTAATAAACTAAGAAACCTATAATGGATATGGTCACCCTTCGTACCGAAGAGTAACCGACCGAAGAAAAAGACTAAAACGACCCTAAGCTATCTATCTACCTCCTCTCCTGACTAGGGTCACTACAGTACACCGTGGAGGATGACCTGGCTAACCTATCCCTAAAGGCCTCCCGAGTCTCGTTTGAATGACGCCTAGGCTCTACTAACCCTAGGGAAACCTCTACATCTACTCTAGGTACAGTCCTAGACTCTCTACCCAATCCATCAGAAACCTCTATATCTAGGAGACTCTTTGCTAATCCTAGGTAGTCGGAGTAGGTGACTCCACTCCCTGCCCGGCCTTTCACGCGGAGGCCGGTGATCCTAACTACATCCTCTAAACTTGGGTCCATGTGGCCCCAGGGCATCAGGAATGCCCGACTCTCTGCATGCCAACACTCTCTCAGCGCCTGTAGGAGTACCAAATCGAGCCAGAAAGGCTCAATCTCTATGATCTCATCGAATCCCATGTGGCGTAGCCGCGCCTTCTGAAAATCCAGTAGGCCTTGATTGGCACTGACGACTAGGTCCCATGTGATCCTAGCCCTCATCGTCCCTTGCAAATAATTCAACAAGTTTCATCAGATAATGGGCATTAAAAATTAATTCTGAAAATATAAATATCATGTTTGAATGGCGTCGAAAATTGTGGACGTCCATTGAAAGGCGTCCACCTAGATGGACGCTATTCAGTCTGATTTTCCTACTTCATTTAAAAAGGAATAACCGCCTTGAATGGCGTCGTACAGGCCCGACGCCTTTTGAAAGGCGTCACTTGATCTCGACGCCGTTCAAGACAGAAATTCGAGGCCATGAGACCTCCTTTCCCTTGCTTGTTTCTACACACAAACACATCCATAAGAGACTTACCAGGTGAGGACCGCCCTCAACTTCTTCTTCTTCTCCCATGGCCATGGGTGGAGCCTCCTCCTCGGCATCCAAGAATGCCGCCACCGCCGCAAGGTCGGCCGACGCCGCTTCGGGAACTTCCTCCGCCACTATGATCGAGGTCCGTCGTCGTTTCACAACGACCTTGCTCGATTGACCTTTTTCCATGGCTTTAAGATGGGGAAAGTTTGAAGATTGAAGCTTGGGTGGAGAGAGGAGAGAGTTTGAGGGAGTAGGAACCCGAGGGAGAGAAAGAGAAAAGAATGAGAGAGTAGAGATGGTCGGGGTGGTCACCGGAGATCACTGGAGTTGAAGCCCGGAATTCGTCAAGATCGCCGGAGAGGAAGGTGGAAGAAGAGAGAGAAAGAGAGTTTTGAGAATGAGGAAGAAGGGGGCTCGGGCTCGCGCAGGTTTTGTTTGGGAAGTTTAAAACACGTCGAGAAACAGCGACGCCTTTCAAAGCACATAAACTAAGGAGGCAAATTTTTTTTTTGAAATTGTGTGAACCGCGTCTAAGAGTCACGACGCGTTTCAGATTAAACCGCCAATTCTGGTCAGAGACATACAAGGCACAATGATTAACCACGTCCTTACTATATGACGCATTTCAGTAGATTAATTACAGGATTAATTATAATGTTCTGTGAAAAAGTAGGAGAGAGAATTGAAAGGCGTCTCCTAATGTGGACGCGTTTTAGGCATAATATGGCATTTTAAGGAATTAATTTTTGCAATTTCGGAAATTAATTAAGGTTGAATGACGTCTTCCTGAGTGGAGACGATTTACATTTAGTAAATCCGAAACTTGATGTTTTAAGGAAAAATCATGGTTTTAGTAGAGGAAAAATTTTAAATAAATCACAGAATAGTAAAGGATGATTTGTATTGTATAAAGAATAATTTCTTTAATGAAGAGTACATCAAATGGAAGATAAAGAGAGCTTTTAACGATGAATTTTCTGAAGCCCCATTACATATGGATATGTTAATCTTCTGTGAGCTTCGTGTGAAGATTTTACACGATGAATGAAGCTGATATTCCACAATGTAACTATAAGCTCAGTTGCTTCAAAATCTTCATCAGATTCCAATACGCACTTTTGAATTGGTGAGATGTGGGAAAATTCTGGGAAATCATGGCGAGGCATGCTGAGTTGAGTATAGCAGTGATGAGGATTATACAGTACGAACTCGGTTGCCCTAATTAGTCGAAGCTCTGCACCAGCTGTACGGCGTACTTGGATTATCTTCCCTACAAGAGCAAGTGGAGAAGAATCGAATCCGTGTGATGGCATGGTCTTCAAATAAGCTCGCCAATCAACTCGAGTCTTGAGTTTAGGCACTCGGTTGATCATCATTTCATTGAACTTCACGATATTGGAAATATGGAAGATTGGACTGTTTTGATAAATCTGAGATGGTCTTGCAGAATTTCTACTATGATACTCGAACTTGAGATGTAACTCTACCCACAGAGCGAAGAGAAGCATGCAACTATGAGGAGGCTGACTTATAAATGCTGCTGAAAGCCCACTGTAGAGATTGGCTAGGATCGCCGTGACAATCTATTTTCCTTCAAAGATCTCGCAAATTGCACTAACTTGATCATCCTTTAGAATATTGTCCTGGGCAGGGAAGAATAGAGCTTCAGTCAGACATGTAATGAACGCTTTCATCACGTTCTCAGTATCATCTTCTTTGAGTTCCTCAATCTCATACAAGGTCCACTCTGCCAACTTTGCAAGGTTAATTCCTTTCTTCGTAAGGTATCCTTGAACTTCTTTTGGATCTTTCATAATCTTCATCAATAGTTGTTGACCTGTGATCTTTTCCCTCATAAGTGCCATCTTGTTTAGGATCAGTTCATCCTTGTTCAGTTTGATCTTAGGAAGGCCCAGTAAGAATTCGGCCTCTTCAAGGAGTATGGTAGATTCGAACTCAGTAAAGAGGAAAGTGTGGGTTTGTGGATGCCACAATTCTATCAGAGCTCCCATCGCCGCCCAGTCTACATTTGAGTTATTGTAGTGTTTTGTATGGACAACTAAGCCTTGGATATTCCACTTAGAAACATAAGATTGCATGGAGATAATAATGTTTTTCGCAAGCTTCCGATTCCAAGGAAGAGAAGAGAATTTTCTTGGACCGGAAAAAAAGGATACCCCTAGAAGATGAATAGAAAAAAGAAAATTGATTTAATTCTATCTAAGAACATGCAAAACAAATTGAAGCATATAAAGAAGAAAAGATTAGGAAGGATTCAACTTAGTTGTAGACTAGAATCTTGTCTGCTCAAATGATCCTTCACCTCCGAAAGCTTCTCGAGTGTCTGTCTCATCCTCTTATTTGAAGAATCCATCTTGTTCTTGAGCTTTTTCCTATTGAAATCTTGAATGTTCTTGAACTTTGGAGAGAATCCCTTGCTTTGATCTCTAGATTGTGTATGGATTTGCCTTAATACAAGTTAAGGAAGCTTATGTATAGAGGTTTACGAGATTGAAGAGCTTTTTCCGAATTGGAGAAGGGATATGCATTGAAGGGAATTGGAGTCCAAATTGAACACAGAGAAACTTGTCTCTGCGACTTAAAAGGCGTCTTTGGATAGCGACGTCATTCAAATGACGTCGGCTCGACACGACGCATTTCATGATTTTTCTGTTATTCACCCAAAATTCCGTATTTATCCATGGTTGATGCATAATTGAATATTTGATTCAAATGGCGTTGACACGACACGACGCTATTCAAGCTTTATTTGTTATTTTCCGAAATTCCATGCTTATCCATATTTTGATGTTTATTGATTATGTTTCTTGAAATTACTAATGATTTCTGGGTGCAGAAAATTTATGGAGATTCATGAAAATTCAAATAAAGCTGAGAATTTCAAGAAGGATCCATTGTGGGAGTTTATGGGCCCCAATCGTGGCTAAAATTACGGTTATCTTTATCTCTATCCCTTGTATTATTTCATTTGCATAATCATCATTACTATATGATAAATATTTATTAGAGAATATCAAGGACCTTAAGGTTTTGATGAAAATGGATTTTGAGTTTCCCTTCAACAAAAACAGTGATAATTCCAGAGAATTCTTAATCGCACGGAGAGGCCGTTGATTGTTAATTGATGGGGACGATGGTTCCGCTTTTGTGAAACAGTGCATAGACAAACGTGCCTCGGCTTAGCATTGAATTACAGAATTTGTATTTTGACTCATTAATGACAATTTAACAATATTATCCTTGATTAATTTATATTTTATTTAATTATATATTTTTCTTTTAGCCCAGTATGCATCATGTAGGACTTTGAAATAATTATGATAATAATTAATTATTGATTAAATTTCAGATCACTGATCAAGTAAATCCCAATGTGATATGAAATATTCCATTTTAAATTGAGTATCTTGATTATCTTGAAGATTTTCTTGAAGATATCCTTGGAATTTTATCCTTTTTTGGACTCTTTATCCAAAATTTTCTTGTTTCCTTTTAAGATCCATCATGGTTGCAGCACTTCCACATCGGTTGCTCACCATGATGAAACATGCAAAGTTTATGACCTAGGGTACTTCCCAATCGTGGAGGTTGATTGACCTTATTTTGTTTCCTTTGTCTACCTCATCTAAACAGGATTGATTCTATTGATTTCCTTAAGTTACCTTCACTGATCATTTTGAGAAAAATTCCCATCATGTGATGTTGAGAGCGTGTCTCATTACACCTTGGCATCACCTTTTCAGTACATTCCATTTCACTACACTCCTTTGCAAAGTCAATGCCAAGGTGGGGCAGCCGTAGAGACGCTAATTTTGACATCATTTTGAGTAAATTTCATATCATATAACAATGCCAAAAAATGATCTGATATTTAATTATTGGTTAATTTTTATTATTTTACTGGATTAATTGTGTAAATAATGTCGGGAAAAGCAGATGCCATTTAAGTTTATAATGAAATTGATTTTAATTCAGATTTTTAATCGAATATGAAAATTATCCTAAAAGACGTCGGCCTCTAAAGACGTCATTTAGGGTTTTATTCTTATTTTGATTTTTAATTTGATATTTAATTAATTTATTAATTAACTGAAAGACGTCCGCTCTACACGACGCTACTTAGATTTCTTAATGATAATGGTTTATTTTTCGAGTTTATCTTTATCTTAATTAAGCTAAAAGTCGTCTCCCATGGGCGACGCGTTTTAGGTAATTATAGATAATGATGAGTTAGCCTGTGTTTATCTGTTTCTTAGTTGGGTTGGCTTCAAATTCTTTCATGTTGATCCATAAGTGGCCGCGGATGCGTGTGAGAGCCTTAAATTCAACTCTATATAAACCCAAGACCTTGGTCATTAGAAAAAGTTAGTGGAAAAAGATTTAAGAAGGATTGAAGTGTTGTGTGAAGAATTCTAGGAGCATTCAAAGGAAAGCAAGCTTCATCCTCTTCATCCCTTCTTCATTCCTTCAGTCCATTTAAGACCAAGGCTTCCAGGGGCCATTCAACCTCATTCTTTCTTTCCTTTGTTTTCATCATCATTAGTATCATAAATTCATTGCATAATCATCACTTCATGCTATTCACACACTCACAACATTCATAATTTCCAACCTATATGCTAAGGGGGTTTTAAAAGACCACAAAACAAGTGAGTGATTCTGTTTAGTTGCATGATTAAAATTCTGATTAGAATAGATTCTACACTCTATTAGTTCTTATTAGTTTTCTTTATTTCTTTGTAAGGTACAATCATCAAGATCAAGTAGAGATCATCATCTATAAAAAGAACTGGAGCAGAAAGGAAGATCTTCAAATTCATCAAATCAAAGCAAGAACAGAAGCACTAGAAGGGCTCTTTTTATTCAGCTGGTTGAAGAGAAGGAATCAAGAATTCAACAATCTCCCATGTCTGAAATAGGTAAGCGATCATCCTTTTATCTTTTGAAACTTTTTAGTCAAAAACTTTTTGGCGATCACACTTAGTTTTTAATAGGTTTTATTGTCATATAATCAACATGAAATTCATGATTTCATACATCATAATTAGAGCACTCACAGGGATCAGAGCAATCGGTCTGGCAAATAGATGAATAACTAGGCTAAATATCGTAATTTCAGCAAATAAATGCATTATCCCGTATAGGCACGGCGGTAGTGTAGGTTTTGGGTTCTAACTAGAAATTTTTGATTCTTGTGATTGTAGGCGATTAAATGGCTCTTCGGAAGAGAGTGCCAGTTATTAGAGAGCAGGGAGATGTTCCTAGCCGGTTTGAGACCGGTAGGCCAAATATGGAACGTTTTATGAAGGCTATGATGGATACGATGACTGGATATCAAACTCGAGACCCTAATGAGAGTTCTAGTACTCGGGGAGGGCCTTCAGCTGCTCTGGAGAGATTCCTGAAGCTGAAGCCGTTTCATTTTACCGATCGTCCGAACCCTGATGAGGCCGTTCATTGGCTGAAGGAGTTAGAGAAGACTTCCGATACCATGGACTGTGCGGCAGTTGAGAGGACTCTGTTGGCTACCTTCATGTTGAAGGATGATGCCTATGACAGGTGGACTACTTTGAAGAGGTTGTCTTATGCAGATAGGAATCTCAGGGAGATTCCATGGGAGACATTTGTGAAGGAATTCAATGCGCAGTACTTTCCTAGGCATGTTCAGAAGGCCAAGGAGAGGGAATTTATGGAATTGACCCAAGGGAGCATGACAGTGCTCGAGTACCAGATGAAATTTGTTTCGCTTGTAAGGTTTGTGCCCTTCATCTCAGGAGACGAAGAGCGTCGGGTTGAGAGGTTCGTAGATAGACTAAGGTCCAACCTGAGGAGTTTTGTGGCTTCTCACTGTTGTACGGACTTGGCATCGGCGATTAAGTGTGCCGCAGCAGTAGAGGCACAACACGATCAGTTGGCTCGGGAAAGGGGACTGGCTACTTAGGGGCCAGCTTACGGCAAAGGGAAGACAGCAACAACAGCTCCTTCGTCTGGATCAAGATCGTCTTCACTCGGCTCCAGCTTCAGGAGGTTCTTTTGAGGTGGTGTAGCAGCAGCGGCAGTAGTGGTAGTAGCAGACCCAGACAGACCCAGCAGAGTCAGTCAGTGTCCAGCGCTCAACAGGAGGCAGCTCAAAGACTTCCAGTAGCTTGTCGTCATTGTGGTGGTACTCACGGTGGGACTCAGTATTCCGCATTTTCTGGGAGGTGTTATACTTGTGGCCAACAGGGTCATTTGGCGAGGTATTGCCCGCAGGGGCATGGTCAGGGGCAGGGACCGGGTGATCAGAAGAAGCTGAGGACCCAGGGGAGAGTTCTCGCTATCACCAGGAAAGAGGCTCCTGCGTCCAACTTGGTGGAAGGTACATTTTCTATCCTTGGGAACTCAGAACATGTGTTGATTGATTTGGGTGCTTCACATTCCTTTATTTCTGAGCAGTTCGTAGATGTTCTTTCTGCATCCATTGATGAGCTATCTGATGAATTGACGGTTGAGGTTCCTTCTGGAGATTTCATGCTGACGTATAACTGTATGAGTGAGGTTTCCTTGACCATTGAGGGTCATCAGTTGTCTGTCCAGTTAGTTGTGCTTGCCATTCGTGACTTTGATGTCATTTTGGGTATGGACTAGTTGGAGGCTTATTATGCCGAGGTGGACTGCCACAGGAAGAGGGTGCGTTTCTCCATCCCATGCATCTCGGCCTTCTACTTCCAAGGTATTAGGCTCTCTTCTCGCAGTATTCTTATTTCTGCTTTTGAGGCCTAGAGGTTGTTTATTGGTGGCTGTGAGGCTTTCCTCGCCTTAGTAATTGTAGCTGGTGTTAGTAGTGGTTCCAGTCCTTAGGAGGTGCCTGTAGTATGTGACTTTGTTGATGTGTTTCCTGAGGAGTTGCCTAGCCTTCCTCCTCAATAGAAGGTTGAGTTCACTATTGTGCTTGTACCGGGTACGACGCCCTTGTCTAAAGCCCCGTATCAGATGGCTCCGGCCGAACTCGCTGAGTTGAAGGCGCAGTTGAGGAATTGCTGGATAAGGGTTTTATCTGTCCCAGTACTTCTCCGTGGGGTGCTCCAGTTATGTTTGTTAGAAAGAAGGATGGTTCTTTGAGGCTGTGCATTGATTATAGACAGCTGAACCAGGTAACAATAAAGAACAAGTACCCACTTCCGAGAATCGATGATCTGATGGATCAGTTGCAGTCTGCGAAGGTGTTTTCGAAGATAGACTTAAGGTCAGGGTATTACCAGATGAGGATCCGTGAGGCTGATGTTAGTAAGATGACTTTTAGGACTCGGTACGGACATTACGAGTTTTTGGTTATGCCTTTCGGCTTGACCAATGCTGCGGCGGCTTTTATGGATTTGATGAACCGGGTCTTCAGGGCCTACCTGGATTAGTTGCAGGGCTTGTATGGTGTTGCAGGTTCTTAGAGAGCACCAACTTTATGCCAAGTTTAGCAAGTGTGAATTCTGGTTAGATAAGGTGCACTTCCTGGGGCATGTTATTTCTGGTGACAGTATTACTGTAGATACAACCAAGATTGAGGCAGTGATGGATTGGGGCAAACGGACGACAGTAACTGAGATCAGGAGCTTCCTGGGGTTAGCAAGATATTACAGACGGTTTGTCCAGGATTTTTCTTCTATAGCAGCCCCCTTGTCAAGATTGACTCGTAAGGGTGTTCGTTTTGTATGGAGCAAAGAGTGCGAGCAGAGTTTTGCTGAGTTGAAGGCTCATCTCACTTCAGCTCCAGTTCTTGTGTTTCCATCTGGTTCTGGTGGATTCGTGGTTTACTCAGATGCATCTCGTTGAGGTTTGGGTGCGGTTTTGATGCAGCTTGGTAAGGTTGTGGCCTATGCTTCTAGGTAGCTGAAGAAGCATGAGGAGAATTACCCCACTCATGACTTGGAGTTGGCGGCTGTGGTATTTGCACTAAAGATCTGGCGGCACTACTTATATGGGGGAAAGTTTCATGTTTTTACTGATCACAAGAACCTAAAGTACGTATTCAAGAAGAAGGATCTAAATTTGAGACAGCGCAGGTAGATGGAGTTTATCAAGGATTATGATCTCGACCTTTCTTATCATCCGGACAAGGCGAACGTGGTGGTGGATGCCTTGAGTCGAAAGACGGTCGTATCACATCTTATGATTCAGGATTGGAGATTATATGAACATGTTGTGGAATCTTCCTTTAGGATTCCTCGAGAGGCTAATAGAACCGTGTTGGCCAGCTTGACTGTAAGGCCAGCAGTGTACCACGCAGTGATTAAGGCTCAGAGGGCGGATGCAAAGTTACTGTAGATTCTCCAGATATTAGAGGTGGAGTTATGGGATGATGACACGGTCAGATTTAGAGGCATACTCTATGTTCCAACTGAGGAAAAGGTGCGTAGGAGTGTCCTAGATGAGGCGCACCTTTCTAGATATGCAGTGCATCTCAGAGCGACTAAGATGTGTTATTACTTGAGGAGGCATTTTTGGTGGCCTGGTATGAAAAGGACATGACTGAGTATGTGGCTAAGTGCCTGACTTGTCAGCAGGTTAAGGTAGAGCACCAGAGACCAGGCGGGTTATTACAATTGTTATTGATCTCAGAGTGGAAATAGGAACATGTGACTATGGACTTTGTGATGGGATTGCCCGTGTCACCTGGCAGAAGAGATGTGATCTGGGCCATTGTTGATCGATTGACCAAGTCAACGCACTTTCTAGCTATTAGGAAGGACTGGTCAGTCGGTAAGTTGGCTAGGTTGTTTGTGGACCGGACCATCTCTCTGCATGGGGTGGCTTTGTCCATCATTTCAGATCGGGATCCGAGATTTACCTCTAGATTTTAGAGGAGTTTTCAGAAGGCCTTGGGTACGCAGTTAGCTTTCAGCTCGGCTTACCATCCATATACTGATGGGCAGTCAAAGAGGACTATTCAGACACTGGAAGATATGCTCAGGGCATGTTGCCTAGATTGGGGAGGTTCTTGAGAGCAGCACTTGCCTATAGTAGAGTTTGCTTACAACAACAATTATCATTCTAGTATCAGCATGGCACCATATGAGGCATTGTACGGGCGACCGTGTCGATCTTCTGTGAATTGGTCTGAGATTGGCGAGAGGCAGATAGCAGGACCAGAGTTGGTACAACAGTATGCTGAGGTTGCCAGAGTAGTGCAGCAGAGGTTGACTACAGCTCAGAGCAGGCAGAAGAGTTACGCAAATATCCGTAGGAGACCGCTTGAGTTCGAGGTTGGGGACCACGTGTTTCTACGAATCTCACCCTCTAAGGGTGTGATGAGATTCGGGAAGTAAGGTAAGCTGAGTCTGCGATATATTGGACCTTTTCCTATTCTTGCTCAAATTGGGGAAACGACATATCAGCTAGCCTTGCCACCCAGTCTCACAGGAGTTCACGACGTGTTCCATATTTCTTTATTGAGGAAGTATGTTCAGGATCTGTTTCATGTCTTGGACTTCTCGAAGCTGGAAGTCGCTGAGGGCTTGTCCTTTCCGAACTTTCCAATATGTATTGAGGATCGTAGGGAGCAAGTCTCGCGAAACAAGGTTGTTCCCCTGGTGAAGGTAATTTGGCAGCATCGTTTTGGAGGCGAGGCGACCTAGGAGTGAGAGGATGAGATGCAAGAACAGTTTCCCTACCTTTTCTTGTAAGTTCTCTTGTGAACTTGTACCATCATTTTTCGATCTCATTATTTTTATAGCAGTAATTTCGAGGACGAAATTCTTTTAAGGGGGGGAGAATGTAAGGATTGAGGTTTCTGATCCGGTTATCGGGTCGACTTCGGTGTCAGACCCTTGGTTTGGGCCCTTGTAGGGCTGGGGCATGGGCTCTTTTTTCACGTCGAGCTTACGAGACGCGGTTCAAACAGCGTCGGGTTAGGGGGACGCTTTTTAGAATATGCCACATGGGTCAATTTTGGGCCGCGAGAGTACGGCCTAGGTCTTATCATCTGAATGGCATCTCGCATGGTCGACGCCATTCAAAGATCTATCAGTGTACGACCCCGTCCTGTCGTCTGATTGACGTCGGTCTTGGACGACGCGATTTGGCGCAGTTTCGGCTGACGCTCCGAATCTCTCCTTCCATTCTCTCATTCTCTCCATCTCTCTCTCTCTCCTCCCCCTCCCCTCCGAACCACCGACGCCTCCTTCCCCTTCTCCTTCCCTTCCTCTCCCCATTTCTCCTCTTCCTCCACTCCATCAACCTCCTACCCCTCACCACTACCACCACCATCTCCTCCACGACGCATTTATCTCCGGACGGCGGCCTACATCCTGGTGGACTAACGGCGTCTACGATGGTATCGGCGGCGGCTTGCGGTGTTGTAGACCGGCGGCTAGGAGCACGGAGGAGTTCAAGTAACCGGTAGGGTGACCATCCTCATTGTGTTTGGTTTAAAACCATGTTTTTCTCGCTTTGAACCATGCGATGTGTGTGGATATTTTTGGTTAGAAAGCATTTTTTAAGGGCTTTTTAATGAGAATAAGCATTTTTAAGAAAGGGGGTCTTGGGTGATAATTGTTATTAGACTTCTCCCCTTGTCTTCTTTGTGTTTTTGAGCATTTTTTTTGGGAGAAGAGGGAGCCTTCGGTTTGGCTCGGTTTCAGGCGTAAAACATGTCTACTTAGGGCGACGCCACTTGCTATAGGCGTCGACCTGAGTCGACGTCATTTATGGCCCATTTCTTATGGTTGCCGAGGCCAGCGCAGGATAATGAGCTGAATAGCGTCGGCCATAGGCGACTCCATTCAGGCCAGTATCCTTGGTCCTAGTTACTCTACGAAATTTGAACCAGTTTAGGGGTCTTGAATGACGTCGGCCACGGGCGACACTATTCAAGACAGAACCCCATTAATACATGCAATTAACATATGTTTACATTGTTAGATAGTTTGGTTAAATGCATGCTTGAAAACGTACTTCGAGGACGATGATTTCTACGTGATCGGATCGCACTGTGTTGTGTTTTGTACGATCGTGGACCTAGAGTGACAGTTGTTAGTGCTTAGGCACCCTGTGTCGGTGTGGGAGTGACACGGTGCTGGTGTGGGAGTGGTGGGGTGACGCCTAGAGAGAGGGTCACCTGGTGTACCCCGGACTATAGCTAGTATTAGTGTGGGACTGGTACATTCGGAGTGTCACTCGTGCTGGGGGAAACAGAACCACCTAGAGCTAGACAGTCCGGAGTAGCCAGTGCGCTATCCGAGGGGTTGTTGTTTGGTCCCAGCGAGTCGGTGTTTTTCGCGTTCGGTCGCGTGGTTTGTGTGTTTAGCCGAGATGCTGGTTGTGGACTCCGTGGTGGATTGGTTTCAGAGTTGTGCATGTTGCATTTACGAACGCATGTATTTTATATGGGAATTTGGGAATCTTTGGGAGTTGTGTTTACTGCTTTATTTATTTAAATTGCTTATATTTGTGGTGTTGCACTTGTGGGTGTGTGAGTGGGTGGTGGGGATCGAAGGATCCCTACTGAGTCCATTTCGATGAGACTCACCCTTGCGGTTTTCAGGTGAGGGTTTCCAAGCAGGCGTAGCATGGAGGGTGTTGTCTTGGGTTGCTCGCCAGCAGCCACTGTTCCAAGGTATGCCCCGATGTAGTTGTTATTTTCATTTCAGGCCTGTACGCTTAATTATTTTTTTTCAGTTGGAATATGTAATTATTTGCTGAGTCGAGTCGAATTGTAATAATTTTTAATTCCTACACTTCCTTTACAATTCGATGTGATGTGAAATGTTTATCTTAGTTTATGATTTATTTCCTAGACTTATCAGGATCCTGGTTTGGCTCCAAATTTCAATGATTCAGTATCCATTTAGTAATCGGATCTCCAATTATAGGGTGGCGGGTCGTTACATCTTCAACCACCAAACCAAAGTGATGAAAAATTCAACATGTTACAACAACTTCTTATGAACCAACAACAACGACAACAACAACAATTGCAACAGCTTGTCATAACCCAGCAATAGTCCATTCCAAAAGTAGAAGCCTAACTTGGCCAAATGGTTGACACCACTATGAGAAGAGAAGTAGGCCCGTTACCTAGTCAATCAATTGCAAACCCACAAAACTATCCTCTGGGTTTCCAACAACAACCACTCCTACCTATTCCTAAGGCCCAACCTCAACTAGGCCAAAATCCACCAAAAGGCTTAAAGCTGGAAAATGCAAAAGTAATTTCGGCCTTGAGAAGTGATAAAATTCTACGGGACCCTTAACCGGACCAGGGATCTAATCAGGTAATTTTTTATTAGGCACAGGAAGTGGATGAGGAGAAAGAAAATCCCACTCTCATTTATAATCAGGAAAAAGGGAAACAAAGAATTGAGGAATCTCCTGATAACTATAAGCTCAAAGTACCTTTTCTACAAGCCTTAGAAGCGGACAAGGAGAAAAGAAAGCATCAAATCTAGACCCACAATGAAGAGTTAATGGACTTGTTTAAACAAGTCCACATTAATATACCCTTGGTAGATGCCATCTAACATGTGCCGGCCAATGCCAAATTTCTTAAAGAGCTTTGTACTTAGAAGAGAGAGCCCAAAATAACCCCTAAGAAAGTCTTCTTGTCTAAAGAGGTGAATGCCATTCTGCTCAACCAATTGCCTAAAAAAAATGAAGGATCTCGAGGCTCCACTCATCTCTTATGTTATTGTGGGGACCACTTTTGACAAGGCTCTATTGGACTTAGGGGCAAGTGTGAATCTATTGTCCACTTCAGTTTATGAAAGTTTTGGAATAGGAGAATTGAAATTGACTCCGGTAATCCTACAACTTGCTGATAGATCCCTTAGGACACTGAGAGGAATGGTGGAGGATGTTATTGTCAGGATGGATATTTGTTACTTCCCAGTTGATTTTGTCATCCTTGACATGGAACCAGTTCAAGATTTGAAACAGAGCCCAATCATATTAGGCCGCCCTTTTCTGATTACTGTTTATCATTAATTGCAAGTTCGAACTGTTGGATATCTCCTTTGCGGATCACTAAATATCCCTTAACATTCCAGGGCATCTGGATATATGCATGATAAGGGCAATTGATGTGATTGACAACATTCTATGTTGTTAATCCTCAATTTATTAATCTAATGGTTAGATTAATGATTAATATTTTATGTGGATTAATCTAAGAGTTAGATTAATGTAGCATAAAATTTAGAACTATTCTAAAATATGTATGATGAGGCAGAATCCGATTCGGCCCATTAAAACAAGCCCAACACAGATCAGCCCAACAGTGGCAGTAAAAGGCCCCTTGGGAGCCTTCGGCCCGTCAGCGGCCCAGCAGCCTTCGGCCCGTTAGCGGCCCAACGGCCCTCGGCCCAATAGGCAGCCCAGCGGCCCTCGGCCCAACAGGCAGCCCAATGGTCTTCGGCCCGTCAGCGGCCCAATAGCCTTCGGCTCGATAGCGGCACTGCAGCCCTCGGCCCAGCAGGCTTCGGCCTGTCAGCGGC
Organism: Zantedeschia hybrid cultivar; assembly: GCA_030544215.1. NCBI lineage: Eukaryota > Viridiplantae > Streptophyta > Magnoliopsida > Alismatales > Araceae > Zantedeschia > Zantedeschia hybrid cultivar. Next base: position 37,807,921 of record JARZZO010000011.1, on the reverse strand, counting down.
CCAACCCCCTTCGGCCCAATAGCCATGTCCGGCCCACTCCGGTGGAGGACTAGGCACTATGGCGGTTTACCAGTAAGACCGGAACATAGTCCTATACCGGCTGCCACCGTTAAGCATCCTCTATCCTCCGCTATAAATACACCTCTATTTATTGCCAAAGGTATGTCTCCGTGACCCTCAAGGACCATAGTCCAAATAGCATTAAAGATACTCTTCATCTTCTGAATCGAATCATCTTCAGAAGCTAACTTAACCGTCAGAGGGGGTTCCTAAGGGCCGAAGTCCGGGACTCCTACTGACCGGTTTCTTCTTCTTTCCCTCCTGCAGGGGTTCGGTTCGAATCATCGCCGACCTCCCCGAATCGGTCTCGGCCGCCGACCTCGGACTCCTCCCTCCGGTCTCGACGCCATTCGCCGGCTGCTCCTCGCCCGAAGGTGACTCGGTTCCGCACCTCCTGTCCGTCAGCCGGAGGGACTTTGGCCACGCCTTCCGGAGGCTAGCCGACATCCGACCGAGCGACCCTCGGCCTCGGATCTTCGACCGCATCTCTGCCTCCATCGCCTTCCGGATCCCCGTCGGGTCTCTCCACCGATCCGACCCAGCTCCGGATCCCAAACTTCGGATTCCAGCTTCGGAATCCGGTCGTGATAGCTTCGGCTACATCAATGTATAATACTCGTTTAACAAGAGTTGTTAAGAGAGTTATCTGTCATTAAAATGATCTTAGCAAAAGTTGTTAAGGATTTTTTATATTTTCATTGAAAATTTCTTAATATTAACAGAGTTCTATTCAGTTAAGGGATTCTTAACAAGTGTTGTTAAGATACTTTTTTGCCTTAATGAATTCTTAACAATGGTTGTTAAGATAATTAAATTAGTTTGTGGCTTTCCTAACAAGAGTTGTTAAGTCAATTTTAAATTAATCCAAATGTTTGATTAATTTAGTTTAGAATCGTTCTAAATTTGCATGGATCTTTCTAGAACTTAATTTCAGTCCTTTTGTGTATATGTGACGTGTTTAATTGCTTTGAAATTAGATTTTAAATGCATGCTTAAAAAATCTGATTTTCAAAATCTAAATATTTAATTTTGATTGTAATCTAGATTTTGAGAAAATCAAAATTATATTATTTTCAAAATTTTAACCTTCATGTGATGTGCTTAATCATGTGTAGATGGTTAAAATTTGTGATAATCATAGACATGCACTTAGTTCAATTTATCATGTGATGATATATGTGGTTGTGGATCTTTTATGGAATGGTTTGTAGATTGATTAAGTGTTAATTAATGAGGCATGCGTGCCTACCTCTCTCTCATTCCAATGTACTTCTACCACCCTCCATAAATGTACTCCATTGTAAGATCCTTTTTTAGAATTATGTAAATTTGATAGTTGTATCATTTTTGTAATGTAATTGATCGTGCTGGCCGAGAAGGAGTGAGGATGATCTATAAATGCAACTATAAGGCATCAGGAGATAAGATCACTAGAGCCTTGTGTGCATGTATAAATGATATAATTGTTATATTATTTGTGGTAGTTAACTGTTTGGCTCCAGTTAATTGCCGTGTAGTCCATGACAACATAAATTACATATATGGTTGATGCATGTAGTTTAGTTTTGATGAATAAATCAAATTCTATTACCTAGGTATAGTTAAATGTATGTGATATATTTATGTAGTATCATCTAGGATGAGACCAACTTAATACTAGCTAAATCCCTCGTTTTAAAGTTTAAGCCGTAGTGTGAGACTTTCAGAGTTCGCCACGTAGTCCTCCGTCGTTATAGTTTTAGGACTCAAATCACTTTAGGTGGGTTTTGTTGGGATCCGGGTGGGACATGAAGAACGCAGCTGAAACATACAAAATTATCCCACCTGATGCCTACATATCCATTTCGGAACAAAAATCGAAAACCGAAAAATCGAGATCGATCAATTACCGTGCGCAGATTCGAATCCGTGATTATGTCGGTTCTGTCGAGGCGATGCCACTAGCCGCACAAGCGTTCGGCCTCCAGCGGTCTCCACGCGATCCTCCGCGGTGGTTCGTCCTCACTCCCTCGTCCAGATCAACGCGCTCACTTAGGAATCTTTGCTGCAACAATGTCCGGAACATGTAGACAGGAATTCTTGACTTTCGGGATTTGCGTGCAGCGGAGACGAGAAGGCACCCGATGCCCTGAGAGGGGTGCCCATAGGAGGAGGGGAGAGAGGGGGGGAGGCCAGCAATGGGAGACCTTGTAGCTTCGCTTAAGGTTTCTCAACAGAACACATATATATTAAGTTGACGCGACTTTTCATAAAAGTCCCCGAGTTAATATAAATCCCACTTAAACAACACCGACTGAGAATCTATTTGCGTGTGACCCTCTAAGCCCTTTAACGAGTCCGATTTTCTGCCCGTTAAGTCCAATAACTATTTATTGACTTATAGTAATTAATTAATATCAAATATTTAATTAATTACTTAACCGAATTAACATCTCATGTAAATTCGGTCGGGCTTTCAATCAAGTTGGGTGCCAAGCAACACCACATGATCCCATAAGGTAATGGGGTTCAGCAGCCCACTCATGGAACTTGTCCGTCCACAGTTACCGCGTAGCTATAATCTTTCGTTCGCACAATGCTTTCGAGTTAACCTAGGATATAGTCAACTGTCAAACCCTAAATGGTCAACTCACTTGAATCAGACTCTGCTGTACAATATCCGAAAACAATTTTTTTGATATTGTGTCTGCTCTGTCTAGAGACTCCTGCGGATCTATTCAAGAGATTCCCTCTCCATCTACCTGAGAATAAACGATCCTATATTGAACACACAATCACCTTCGAAGGTCTTCTGCTGGACCCGATCCTTAACTATTAAAAATCCCGTAGATAGGGATTCGTATGCCAAGGTCAAAGCCCAGAAGTCTACCGACAAGATGTCTTTGGTCTTTCAAGTCCAAGGACCAATCACGCCACTGTGACGATGAATCAAGCCTGTTGATAGTCAGGTAAATTATTAACTATTGTGTCTCCACACAACTGACTAACGAGATCAGTCACCCTCATCATATGCGCTGGAATAACCTGTACTAGTCTGGATGTTTGATGTCCTTCTTAAACATCCTACGACTAGGAATAATTAAGAATATGTGTTTATAAGTCATCAGTCTCATTATTATGATCTCATCATAATCCGATGACTGTTGCACACATTCAAGGGCTTCATTATGTGTAATTATAAATACGTCAATCTACATAATGAAATAAATGTCATTTATTAATAAACCATATTGTAATAGGTGCCTTATGATTAGCTTAGGGGACACCTATATCCATCAGTCTCCCACTTGGACTCAAGCCAATCACCTTCGCATTTGATCTCCATCAAATTTAGGTAATTCTCACATCAAGTCTGTGACTAAGGCTCGGTCGGGGATCTATTAAATCATTCATAAATAGAATATTTTTCATTACATTATTTCCTCTTAATTCTTTGTTTCTTATCTTGTGAAAAAGCCTCAGAATGTTCTACAACTTCTTATGAGACTATGGCTCGACCACAAAATTGATCGCTCCCACTGTTGTCCTACAACAACGGGACGGGATTAGACCTTTTAAGAACTAAATCTAGTTTGGGGATGAATTCTTTCATCCATATTGTTCTAATAACAGTATAATTTGTTTATGTCGTCTTCTTTTTAGCAGGTTTTGGGTTGGAACCTTTCTAATCCACTCTATACTGTTCTAGCAACAATATCAACTGTAATAAAGTTAGTAGTGGTTTCTAACTTGGAACTCTTCCAATCCACTACTTTTTGATTAAAAGATAAAATCCAAGTCTGACTTGAAATTAGTGTCAATGTGACTCATGATTTCAAATCATCCTCTCTACATACAAGAGTGCATCCTTAGCACTTCTCAAATACTTAGTGATGTGTTTCACTCCTTCTATCAAGATTCTCCTATTTCCTACAAGGAACCTTTCCCTAAAGAAATAAATTCCATATCTCAACAATTGAGACTCATTATAGAATGTATGTCAAACATTTTGACATACATGTTATAGTAACATCCTCATCCATCTATCTTAATAGATTTGTATTTCCAATACGTGGGATGTTATAACCAAACTCATTATGGAGGAATACATAGTTAATAATACTTTTACTGATAGTAACATCCTGATGTCATTTTTAATGATTTTGATATTATTATCATAAAGCATTACTAATATGATTTTATTTTCACTGTCCTCTTTGTACACACACAATCTGTGATCTTTCTTAATGATCACTTAGTGTTTGACCATTAAGTCAAAATTCTTATTACAACTTTGGGAAGCTTTAGTTTGATTAAAAATGATCTTTGAAATCATAACTTGCTTCATGGATATTCTAAAAGCTTTAAAGTTGTATCAAATACACCTTTTCCTTAATCATATTGAGGGAATACTTTTTAATATCCAACTACCTTTTTCTCATTATTATGATAGGCAGTATTGATAAGTAGAATTCTAATAAACTTATTTATAGTAACTATTGAGAAAAAACTTGTCTAAGTCAACACTTTGACATTGACCAGTTTACCACATAAGTTTTAAGTAGTTCATTTGTACTAATCTTAATTCTGAAGATTTACTTGCTTCTGACAGGTACAATACCCTCAAGCAATACTATCAAGTTCTGAATTTGATAGGTATTATGGACTATAGCTTAGAATTCTTAATATACTTGCCAATCTCAAAGTTGTATTTATTATAGAGAGCTTCCTCGTAGATTTCAGATCATGATCCACATCTTTGAGCTCCTCTCATTCTGCTATCTCTGATATGTCAAACATATTAGACTAGCCATTGAGAGAATCCTAAAATATATGATGCTCTCCTATGTGTATTATGAATGATTCCAAATAAATAAAGATTATCTTATAATTTTGTGTTAATTTGTAAGTCTAAAACATCTTCTAGATTTATTAGCTTCCATTGTTTTCTCTGATAACATATTCTTGTTCATAAAAGACACCTTTTAGGATGATAATTATTCCATTATCGTCTGGCCAATAATGTCCAAACTCTTTGGACATCTCACAAATTTACACTACATCCTGTTCTTTTGGATCCAACTTTATCATATCATTTCTTTTACAAAAGACTAAGACATAACTTGATTTTAATATCAATTTTTTTCTTATAATTCATATCTCATATGAATTAACTTATCTCCATATCTGATATAGACATACTGCCTGATTTGGAACCATATGTAAAGTATGAACATCTATGTTGGGATCCGGGCGGGACGCGAAGAACGCAGGGGAAACGATAAACAAAATTAATCCCTCCCGATGCTCGTTGATCCGATTCGGAACGAAAAACTAAAACCGAAAACCGAGTTGTAATCTGATTACCGTGCGCGGATTTGAATCCGCTTCCGTCTCGGTTCCGTCGAGGCAATGCTGCGACCCGCACAAGCGTCCGACCTCCAGTGGTATCCACGCGATCCTCCGCGATAGTTCGTCCTCGCTCCCTCGTCCGTATCAGCTTGCTCGCTGAAGATCCGTCGCTGCAACGATTGCCGAAAACCCGCCGACGAGAATTCCCGACTTTCGGGAATCACGCGCAACGGAGACGGAGACAATCCCGGCGCCTCGAACGGGGCGCCCAGAGGAGGAGAGAGAAAGGGGAGATGACGGCCAGCATGGGGAAACTCTGGAGCTTGGCCCAGGGTTTCTCAACAGCGCATATATATATATTAAGTCGGCGCGACTTTTCACAAAAGTCCCCGAGTTAATATAAATCCCACTTAAGTACCACCGACTGAGAATCTTATTGCGTGTAACCCTCTAGGCCCATTAACCAGTCCGATTTTCAGCCCGTTAAGTCCAATAACTAGTTATTGACTTATTGTAATTAATTAATATCTATATATATTAACTAATTACTTAACCGAATTAACATCGCATGTAAATTCGGTCGGACTTCCGATCAAGTTGGGTGCCAAGCAACACCGCATGATCCCGGAAGGTAATGGGGTTCAGCAACTCACTCATGGAACCTGTCCGTCCACAGTTACTGCGTGGCTATAATCCTTCGTTCGCACAATGCTCTCGAGTTAACCTAGGGTATAGTCAACTGTCAAACCCTAGATGGTCAACTCACTTGAATCAGACTTCGCTGTACAATATCCGAAAACATCTTTTCTGATATTGTTTCTTCTCTAGCCAGAGACTCCTGCAAATCTATTCTAGAACATTCTTTCTCCAGTTACCTGAGAGCGAACGATCCTTTATTGAACACACAATCACCTTCGAAGATCTTCCGCGGGATCCGATCCTTGACTATTAGAGATCCCATGGATAGGGATTCGTAGGTCAATGTCAAAGTCCAGAAGTCCACTGACAAGGTGTCTTTGGTGTCTCAAGTCTAAGGATCAACCACGCCACTATGACGATGAATCAAGCCGATTGACAGTCAGGTAAATTACCATTCGGCGATTCATGTCGGATCAGTTCAGTGAACTCATTCCCCAATGAGCAGCTATAGGTTTACCATTGTGTCTCCACACGATAACTAACGAGATTAGTCACCCTCATCATATGAGCTGGAATAACCTATACTAGTCTTACCGGATGTTTGATGTCCTTCTTAAATATCCTACGACTAGGAACAATTAAGAATATGTGTTTATAAGTCATCAGTCTCATTATTATGATCTCATCATAATCTGATGACTATTGCACATATTCATGGACTTCATTATGCGTAATCATAAATATGCCAATCTACATAATGAATTTAATGCCATTGATTAGTGAACCAGATTGAAATAGGTGCCTTATGATTGGCTTAGAGGACACCTATATCCATCAATCTAATGTTCATACTCATATATATAAGGATATAAGAATTAGACTAAGCTTATTATATATAGTACTATATCCAATATAGTGCAATTCCTCATTATATCATATTGCTATGATATACAATGAGGATTAATCGAGAGAAGATACAATTATCCTTTTTAATGGTTTATGTGAATCTCTTACTCAAGTATTAATTTCTTTGATCAAATCAAAGAATCTCAATACTCTTTCGAGTTTTTCACTTTATCTTGATCTTCTATACCTTAATCTTTCAGATACATTCGACTTGTACTTCAGCAAGTACATATAGTCGAATCTTTCCAAGAGAAAACTATGAAGGTAAGTCATTAGAAGTGATTATCTTTAGTCTTAAGAAGATATTGAGCTATTTACATCAATATGTATAAGCAACAATAATTTCTTATTGCACAACTTAGTGTACAATGTCATAGATAATTATGATTCACTCAGTTCGTTTCTATAGGAGACTTGTGAATATTCATCACATGATATGTCACATCAAGAATCTATAGTGCATTGATTGATTTTAAAATCTTATGGAACAATGCTTGTTCCTTCTCAGTCAATGTTATTCACTTTTATAATTCTTGATAATTAATGGGACTAAATAACAATTATTTGGTTTCATATTAGTCTCTAAAGATATATAAAGATTTATTATCTAATAGTAACCTATGTATCTTTTGAAATATTGTTGAGTCTAACTCAACATTTTCATTTACCCGATTTCCTTTTACTTGTCTAAGTCTACATACTATTGCAGATATGAGAATCATTTCCAATATCTCATATTAGATACGTTAATTTTTCAATAAACATGCAAAAGTTGATAATAAGAATATCTGAAACTTCTTACAAGTTTCATATTCTTTTTGCCCTTTCCAATATCCTTATTGGTTGCAGTTGGAGAACTACTCTTTCTCTCTTTCAGCTGACTTGTCTTTATCCTTCTCAGGTGTGGGTTTGACCGTTTAAGATCTTACCTTTTGCCTTTCTCAAAGACATACCATGAATACCTCTTCTTCTTGGTCTATCTAAGTAAGAAATTTCATGACAATTGATTAGCATAGTGGTTATAACTCGGTTCTAAAGACATTCTTCATAGTCCTTCCAACCAATATGAATATGAGAAGTATTGGCATCCAATATGCCAAATCTCGAATTGATAGACGACATTTTAGTGAACGAAGGAAATAACGTGACTTACGCAGATAGTTTTTATAATTCAATTATGGTCTTCTATCTTGAATTATTTCCTACTATTTTTCGTCGGACTATATAACCTTTAGGTATACATAATGGTAGACTCCGATGGTCTCCTAGTATGGATTAAGAATCTCTTAGACTCATAGCATGACCTCAGGTAAACACATAGTATCATGTCGTTATCTTAGAGCAACCAACTCATGGCAATTGCAATTCCTTGCAATATCCGATTTTATTTCGGCTCCTAGGTCTTTAACAGTCCTGGGTAGACACAGTAAACCATTATCCATGGTCTAAGCTTTACCATCAATACGTGACAGAATAAAGTAAAAATGTAGTTCCCTGGTAAACGCGAGGATAGCTACACTGTTTCTCTATTCCGATCTAAAGGCATCATAATGCCATAGTTAATAGTCCTTTCATCAGATCGTGGTAGATCTTGGATAACACAAGAAACTACCATCACTGAATCACGTTCTAAAAACTATATTGATGGAAAGCCACGTGGTACATTCTCAATGACTCGCGCTCCGATTTAGATTTTATATTGAAGGTTTTTGTTTATTTTATGTTGGTCTCATCCTAGGTGATAGTTTATAAATATATCGTATATATTTAACTATACCTAGATATTAGTAACTGATTCATAATAAAAAACTAAAAGTATACATCAACCATACATATTCATTATATGGTCATAGACAGTATGGTGATTAACTAGAGCCATACAATTAATCACCACATAATAAAACAATTATATTCATGTAAGCATGCGAACATATAGGCTCTAGTGATCTCATTTCCTATCGCCTTCCTAGTTGCATTTGTGGATCATCCTCGCCTCTCCTCGGCCAACACGATCAATTACAAATAATGTTGATTTTTGAAATATTTTCAAACACGTATTAATTGTAAAAAGAACCCTTATGGTCAAGTACAATAATGGAGGGAGATAGAATTACATTGGAATGAGAGAGAGAGAGAAGGTATGCAAGCCTCATTAATTAATACTTAATTACCCCATTCAAATTCTAAAATAATCTACACAATCACATACCATCACATGATATGAAATTAACTAAGTGCATGTCCATGACCACCACAAATTTTAACCATCCACACATGATTAAACACATTACATGAAGGCTAAATTTTGAAAAATAATAATTTTGGTTTTGTCAAAACCTAGGTACAAATTAAAATTGGATAATTTGATTTTTGAAAACCTTATTTTCTAACATGCATTTAAATCCAATTTAAAGCACCAAACACATCATCATGTGCACATAAAACTAAAATTAAAATTCTAAAATATTCTATGTATTATTTAGAACACTTCTAAAATAATTAATCTAACATTTAGATTAAACTCATATCACATTAACAACAATTATTAATGTGAAACAATCTGACATTTATATTGAATTAAAAATTCCTTAATAACTCTTATAAAAGAATTTCTAACTCTAATTTTACATTATTTAACAACTTTTTGTTAAGACCCCCTTTATTAAATAATATTTCTGAATAACAATTATTAAGAAATATTAATTAGAACATTTTAATTAAAATTAGTCTAAGAATTAGAGTTAATTAATCTCTTAACAAATTTTATTAAAAGATCCTTTTAAATAAATTAGATCTTTGAAAACGTTAATTAATAGATCCTTGAGAAAATTAATTAATCATCTTAATAACTATTATTATGATTTAATTAATCTTTAATAACTTTTATTAAAGTTTATTTCTTAAGCAATAATGAACTCTAGCAATAAGATTTTGTTAAGAGTTAACTTATCACTTAGTAACCTTTAGTAAGTGTCCCTTAATTATAATTAATTTCATAACAACAATTGTTAAGAAATTAAATAAATCTAATCACGAAATTAAATATAAATTAAGAATATTTGTTAATTAATATTAAGGTCACAACTTAAAAATTAATTAACAACATTTAAAGATCATATCTTAATTACCCCTCTAGTTAAGATCATATCTTAATTACCCCTCTAATTACTTAATTAAAAGTAATTTAACAACATTTGTTAATTACATTTAAGATCACATCTTAAACATAAATTCCCTTTAACTTAAAATTGTAAACTTAAGCTTTAAACAATTTTTAAACATTATTAATAAGCTTAAAACATATTTTAAACATTATTAATTTTAATTTCAAATTAAATAGGGCGGGGTTTACTTTTAATAAAGGGTTTAAGGGGTAATGGCGGTTAATGGGCCGGGTGGGCTGGCCCTATTGGGCCTGGGCTTGGACTCGGGGCTGGCGGACCTGGTCCAGGTCACTAGCTCGAGCCAAGTTGGCCACTGGCTCGGGCCTGGGCTCGGCCAACCCTAGACCAGGGTGCGCTCGGGCCAAGTGTGGCCCAACCCTAGTTGAGCTGCTCTGGACCGGCCGGTCCACGCGCTCAGCGCCTGGCTCGCCTGGGGCTCGGGCTAGGGTTTGTGCCCCAGCCGCCAAGTTCCCTCCTTTTTCCTAGCTCCTCTCCGGCGCTGGCAGGGTGATGGCTGGCTGGAAGTCGCCGGGGGGGGCATCCCCCTTCCTTCCCCGGCGCCAACGATGGCCGGTCAGTGACCCCCTCGCTGCTAGTAGCCCTCTAAAATTGGCGATTTAAAATAGTTTTGCAAACCGTGGCCCCCTTTTCTTTGTTCTTTAAACACTTGAAAAAACTAGAGATGGAGGGTTCTTCACTAGCCACCAGTCACACCAAGAATTTGAAGGGTTAGCTGGTGATACCAGCATGCTATCTTGAGGTTTTCCATCACCATGGAAGTCCCATCCAAGCCCATAAAGCCGGTTCTTCATCACCATGAAGAACCTTACGAAAATCCCAAAATATTCAGACTTCTTCACAGAAAAATTAAAATAAACTTCGCATGTTCATCCCATGAACTTTTTACTGTAAAGGAAATATCATATAAGCTTGGAAATAATTTTAAAACTTTAATTTTAGCGTTCCGAAATGAATCAGAGCGGTAACCTGACTCTAATACCACTATTGGGATCCAGGCGTGATGTGAAGAATGCAGCGAAAACATACAAAATTATCCTGCCTGATGCCCGCAAATTTCTTTCGGAACAAAAACCGAAAATCGAAAAATCGGTATTGATTGATTACTGTGCGTGGATTTGAATCTGCGACTTTAACGATTCCATCGAGGCGATGCCGCTAGCCGCACAAGTGTCCGGCCTCTAACGGTATCCAAGCGACCCTTCGCGGTGGTTTGTCCTTGCTTCCTCATCCAGATCAATGCGCTTGCTAAGGAATCTTTGCCGCAACAACGTCTGAAACATGCGGACGAGAATTCCCAACTTTCGGGATTTGCGCGCGGCGGAGACGAGAAGACACCGGGCGCCCTGAGAGGGCTGCCTAGAGGAGGAGGAGAGAGAGAGGTGTTGGGATCCGGGCGGGACGCGAAGAACGCAGCGTAAACGATAAACAAGCGGGTTCTAATCTGATTACTGTGCACGGATTCGAATCCGCTTCCGTCTCGGTTCCGTCGAGGCGATGCCGCGAGCTGCACAAGCGTCCGGCCTCCAGCGGTATCCACGCGATCCTCCGCGATGGTTCGTCCTCGCTCCCCCGTCCGTGTCAGCTCGCTCGCTGAAGATCCGTCGCCACAACGATTGCCAAAAATCCGTCGACGGGAATTCTCGACTCTCGGGAATCACACGCGGAGGAGACAAGACTGTTCCGGCGCCTCGAACGGGGCGCCCAAAGAAGGAGAGAGAAAGGGGGGATGACGGCCAGCATGGGGAAACTCTGGAGCTTGGCCCAGGGTTTCTCAACAACGCGTATATATATTAAGTCGGCGCGACTTTTCGCAAAAGTCCCCGAGTTAATATAAATCCCACTTATGTACCACCGACTGAGAATCTTATTGCGTGTGACCCTCTAGGCCCATTTACCAGTCCGGTTTTCAGCCCGTTAAGTCCAATAACTAGTTATTGACTTATTTTAATTAATTAATATCTGGATATTAACTAATTACTTAACCGAATTGACATCGCATGTATATTCGGTCGGACTTCCGATCAAGTTGGATGCCAAGCAACACCGCATGATCCCGGAAGGTAATGGGGTTCAGCAACCCACTCATAGAACCTGTCCGTCCACAGTTACTGCGTGGCTATAATCCTTCGTTCGCACAATGCTCTCGAGTTAACGTAGGATATGGTCAACTGTCAAATCCTAGATGGTCAACTCACTTGAATCAAACTCTGCTGTACAATATCCTAAAATCTCTTTTTTGATATTGTTTTTGCTCTGGCCAGAGACTCCTGCAGATCTATTCTAGAGCATTCTCTCTCCAGTTACCTGAGAGCGAATGATCCTTTATTGAACACACAATCACGTTCGACGGTCTTCCACTGGACCTGATCCTTAACGATTAGAGATCCCGTGGATAGGAATTCGTAAGTCAAGGTCAATGTCCAGAAGTCCACCGACAAGGTGTCTTTGGTGTCTCAAGTCCAAAGATCAACCACGCCACACGATGAATCAAGCCGATTGACAGTCAGGTAAATTACCATTCGGCGATTCATGTCGGATCAGTTCAGTGAACTCATTCCCCAATGAGCACCTACAGGTTTACCATTGTGTCTCCACACGAGTAACTAACGAGATCAGTCACCCTCATCATATGAGTTGGAATAACCTGTACTAGTCTTACCGGATGTTTGATGTCCCTCTCAAACATCTTACGACTAGGAACAATTGAGAATATGTGTTTATAAGTCATCAGTCTCATTATTATGATCTCATCATAATCTGATGACTATTGCACATATTCATGGACTTCATTATGCACAATTATTAATATGTCAATTTACATAATGAATTTAATGCCATTAATTAGTGAACCAGATTGAAATAGGTGCCTTATGATTGGCTTAGAGGACACCTATATCCATCAATCTCTCACTTGGACTTAAGCCAATCACTTTCGCATTTGATCTCCATCAAATCTAGGTGATGCTCCCATAAAGTCTGTGACTAAGACTTAGTCAGGGATCTGCTAAATTATCTATAGATGGAATATTTTCCATTACATTATTTCCCCTTAATCATTTGTCTCTAAACCTGTGAAAGAGCTTCAGAATGTTCTGCAACTTCTGAAGAGACCATGGCTCGATTACACAACTGATCGCTCCCACTGTTGTCCTACAACGATAGGATGGTATCAGAGACCTTTTAGAACTACATCTAGTTTAGGGATGAACCTTTTCATCCATACTGTTCTAATAACATTATCACTTATTTATGTCGTCACCTTAATATCGAGTTCTGGATTGGAACCATTCCAATCCATTCCTTTCTAATAGAAGGTTGAATCTATTATTTGACTTGAAATTTGAGTTAGTGTGACCTCATAATTTCAAATCATCCCTTCCATATACGTGAATGCATCCTTAGCACTTCTCAAGTGCTTAATGATGCATTTCACTCCTGTATCCTTTAAGGAATCTTTTCTTTAAATAAATAAATTCCATATCTCAACAATTGAGACTTGTTATGAAATTTATGCCAAACATGATGACATACAAGTTATAATATCCCTACCGATCTATCTTAATAGATTCGTATTTCTAATACGTGGGATATTATAACTAAACCTATTATGGAGAAAGCATGGTTAATAATGCTTTAATTGATAGCAATATCTTGATGTCATTCTTAATGACTTTGATGTTATTATCACAAAGCATTACTAAAGCGACCGCTCTCCCACTGTTCTTTCTTAATATACACACAATCCGTGATCATTCTTAATGATCACGTAGTATTTGACCATTAAGCCAAAACTTTTATTACAACTTAGGAAGCTTCAATTTGATTCAAAATGATTTTGAAATCATAACTTGCTTTCTGGATATTCTAAAAGCTTTAAAAGTGTATCATATACATCTTTACCTCAATCTCATTGAGAGAACGCTTTTAATATCCAACTGTCATCATCTCATTATAATGATAGGCAGTATTGACAAGTAGAATTCTAATAAACTTATCAATCTCAAAGTTGTAATGATAGAGAGCATCATTATCATAGATTTTAGATCATAATCTATATTGAGCTCCTCTCATCTTGCTAAATCAGATATGTCAAACATATCCTTCTAGTCATTAAGACAATCTCAAAAATCTATGAAGCTCTCTGATGTGTGTCATGAGTGATTCCAAATAACTAAAAATTATCTAATAATCTTATATTAGCTTATGAATCTAAAACATCTTCTTGTGTTATCAGCTCCCACTGTCTTCTCTAAGGACATATTCCTCTTCACAGAAGACAGCTTTCAGGACGATAATTATTTCATTATCGTCTGGTCAATAAATGTAGTATCCAAACTCATTAGACATTCACAAATTCACACCACGGTAATAACTTGATTTTAAAATCAGGTTTGTTCATAATTTACATCTCATATGAATTATTTGGTTTCCATATCCTATATGGACACACACTGACTTATTTGGAACCATCTGTAAAGTATGGACATCTAATGTTCATACTCATGTTCGTAAGGATAAGAATTAGGCAAATTTTATTATATTTATTACACCATATCTTAATAAGGTGCAATTCCTCATTCTATCATATTACTATGATGTACAATGAGAATCAATCGAGCGAGGATACAATTATCCTCTTAATGATTTATGTGAATCATATACTAAAGTATTAGTTTCTTTGATCAAATAAAAAATTCTAATACTTTATATTGATCTTATACCTTAATCTCTTAGATGCATTCGACTTATACTACATTAAGTACATATAGCCAAATCATTCCAAGAGTAAAATATAAGGTAAGGAAATGGGAGTGATTATCTTTGGCCTTAAGAGGATATTGAGCTGTTTACATCAGTATGTATTAGTACCAATAATTTCTTATTATACAACCCTGTGTACAATACCATAGATAATCAGGATTCACACAGTTCATTTCTATAGGAGACTCGTGAACATTCATCACATGAAATGTCACATCAAGAATCTATAGTACATTGACTAATTTGAACAACTATTATTCTTTCTCAATCAATGTTATTCTTGATATCTTATGTAACTAAATAACAATTATTCAGTTTCATATTTGACTCCTATAGATATACAAAGATTTACTGTCTGACAGTAACCTATGAATATCATGAACAATTGTTGTGTCTAACTCAACACTTACATTTTCTCGATTTCTTTTTACTTGTCTAAGTCTGCATACCATCGCAGCTCTAAGAACCATTTCCAATATCTCATATTGGAGACGCTAATTCTCCAATAGACATGCCAAAGTTGATAATAAGAATATCTGAAATTTCTTTCAAAGCTGATAATAGACATGCCAATATTATACATGATCTAAGCTTTACCATCAATACGTGACAGAGTAGAGTAAGAATGCAGCTCCCGGGTAAACGAGAGGATAGCTACACCGTTCCTCTAATCTAATCTCAAGGCATCAAGATGCCATAGTTAATAGTCCTTTCATCAGATGGTGGCTGATCTCGGGTAAACACATAGAAACTGCCATCACTAAATCAAGTTCTAAGAACTATATTGATGGAGAGCCACGCGGTGCATTCTCAATGACTCGCGCTCCGGCTTAGACTTTATGTTGAATGTTTTGTTTATATTAAGTTGGTCTCATCCTAGGTGATAGTTTATAAATATATCGTATATATTTAACTATACCTAGATATTAGCAATCGATTCATAATAAAAAACTAAAAAGCATGCATCAACCATACATGTTCATTATGTGGTCATGGATAGCACGGTGATTAACTGGAGCCAAACAATCAATCACAAAAACTATATAACATTTATATAATCTAAACATGCAAACACATAGCCACTGGTGATCTCATCTCCTGTCACCTTCCTGGTTGCATTTGTGGATCATCCTCGCCTCTCCTCAGCCGGTGCGATCAATTACAAATATAAAACAAAATTTGAAACATTTTCAAATACAAATTAATTGCAAGAGAAAGCCTTATGGCCGAGTACAATAACAGAAGGAGATGGAATTACAATGGAATGAGAGAGAAGAAGGCACGCATGCCTCATTAATTAAGTGTTAATTAATGTATATCACATTCCATAACAATCCACAAAATCACACACCATCACATGATATGAAATTAACTAAGTGTATGTCCATGACCACAACAAATTTTAAGAAACCACACATGATAAAGCACATCACATGAAGGCTAAAATTTTGAAAATATAATAATTTTGGTTTTCTTAAAACCTGGGTACCAATCAAAATTAGATAATTTGAATTTTTGAAAATCTTATTTTCTAACATACAATAAATATAATTTAAAGCATGAAACACATCAACATGTGCAAACAAAGCTAAAATTAAAATTCTAAAATATTATAAGCAAAATTTAGAACAATTCTAAATTAATTAATCTAACACTTAGATTAATATTAAATCACATTAATAACAATTATTAATGCGAAACAATCTAACATTTAGATAAAATTAAAAATTCTTAAATAACACTTATAAAAGAATTTATAATTCCAATTATAATTCATTAACAACTTCTTGTTAATTAACCCCTTTATTAAATAACATTTCTCAATAACAATTATTAAGAAATATTAATTAGAACAATTCTAATCAAAATAATCTAACAATTAGACTTAATTCAATCTTTTAATAACTTTTATAAAAGACCAAATTTAAGTAGATTAGATCATTAAAACCAATAATTAAGAGATTTATGAGTAAACTAATTAATCATCTTAATAACTATTATTAAGACTTAATTAGTCCTTAATAACATTTACTAAGGTTTATTACTCAAGAACTAATTAACTTAATTATAACTATTATAATAAGTTAATTAATCACTTATATACTATTATTAAGTGTCCCTCAATCATTAAAACAATTTCTTAACAACAATTGCTAATAAATTATTAATATCTTATCAGTTAATTAAAATAAAATTAACAACATTTGTTAATTAATTTTAAAACAATAATAATGATCTAATTACTTAATTAATTAACAACATTTGTTAAAAATTAATTTAAGATCATATCTTAAATATTAATCCTTTTAACAACTTAAATAAAAACTAATTAACAACACTTGTTAATTAATTGAAGATCATATCTTAAATTATCCTTCTAATTACATAATTAAAAGGATTTAACAATAATGGTTAATAAACTAAGATCACATCTTAGTAAATAACCTCATTAAAAGATCACATCTTCACAATAACCCACTTTTAAAATCATATCTTAAAACATTAGTAACAACATTTGTTAGTTAACAAATTAAGATAATATCTTAATAAATTAACAACAATTATCAATTAAGATGAAATCTTAAAATTTAACCCTTTATTAACAAGAAAAATTAAGCTTAAAACAATTTTAAACTTATTAATTTTAATTTCCTATTAAAAGGGGTGGGCTTTATCTTTAAATAAAGGGTTTTTAGGGTTAATTGGGCTTAAAACATGTTTAATGGGCCAAAGGAGGGCTTATTGGGCTGTCTAGCTCGGGCTGGGGCAGCCAAGCCCAGCCACTGGTCTGGCCCTGGCTCGGACCAGGCGAGCCCCTGGCTCGGGCTTGGGAGCCTGGCTGAGTCAGGTCGGGCCCCAGGCGTGCCTGGGCCGGCTCCCGCCCGGCCAAGCGCCAGGCGTGGGACAGGCCGGTCCAGGCCCGCCCCCAGGTGCTTGACCGGCCTGTTTTTAGGGTTTTTGGGCCCCTTTTCCAGCAGCTTTCTGGCGGCGCCACCGTCACCGCCGGCAGCGAGGTCGGCCGGAACTTGTAGAGGGGAGGTACCCCCTTCGTCCCCGGCGCCGACAGTGGCCGGCCGGCGAGCCGTTCGCCACCAGCAACCTCTTAAAAATGGCGGGTCAACACTGTAAGAAAAATCATGGCCCTTCCTTAATAATTTCCAACACTTGAAAATTCTTTAAAAAAAAAAAAAAAAAAAAAAAAAGCGGCAATGCTCCCAGTCCCCAGCGACCATAAAAAAAAAGTCCGGGGACAAGTGCAATGATTTCTGGTCACACCAACAAGCAATACAATGATTTTTTACCATCATTGAAGCCCATCCATGCCCACAAAACCGGTTCTTCATCTCCATGAAGAACACGATGAAAAACCCCAATGTATATATCGTTTTCTTCACAGAAAATTAATCTAAATTAATATGCTCATCCGATGAACATCTTCCGTGAAAGAAAAATGACTCGAGCATGGAAATTATTTCAGAATAATAATTTAATCGTTCCGGAGCGGATCAGAGAGGAACCTCGCTCTGATACCACTGTTGGGATCCGGACGGGACGCGAAGAACGCAGCAGAAACGATAAACAAAAATTAATCCCGTCCGATGCCCAATGATCCGATTCGGAAAGAAAAACTAAAACAAAAAACCGGGTTCAAATTTGATTACCGTGCGCGGAATCGAATCCGCTTCCGTCTCGGTTCCGTCGAGGCGATGCCGCAAGCCGGACAAGCGTCCGGCCTCCAGCGGTATCCATGCGATCCTCCGCGGTGGTTCGTCCTCGCTCCCTCGTCCGTATCAGCTCGCTCGCTGAAGATCCGTCGCCGCAACGATTGCCGAAAACTCGCTGACGGGAATTCCCGACTTTTGGGAATCACACGCGGCGGAGACGGAGACTGTTCCGGCGCCTCGAACGGGGCGCCCAAAGAAGGAGAGAGAAAGGGGGGATGACGGCCAGCATGGGGAAACTCTGGAGCTT
Organism: Zantedeschia hybrid cultivar; assembly: GCA_030544215.1. Lineage (NCBI taxonomy): Eukaryota > Viridiplantae > Streptophyta > Magnoliopsida > Alismatales > Araceae > Zantedeschia > Zantedeschia hybrid cultivar. The sequence continues at coordinate 37,789,067 of JARZZO010000011.1, read as the reverse complement.
GGCCCAGGATTTCTCAACAGTGCGTATGTATATTAAGTCGGTGCGACTTTTCACAAAAGTTCCCGAGTTAATATAAATCCCACTTATGTACCACCGACTGAGAATCTTATTGCGTGTGACCCTCTAGGCCCATTTACCAGTCCGGTTTTCAGCCCGTTAAGTCCAATAACTAGTTATTGACTTACTGTAATTAATTAATATCTAGATATTAACTAATTACTTAACCGAATTGACATCGCATGTAAATTCGGTCGGACTTTCGATCAAGTTGGGTGCCAAGCAACACTGCATGATCCCAGAAGGTAATGGGGTTTAGCAACCCACTCATGGAACCTGTGCGTCCACAATTACTGCGTGGCTATAATCCTTCGTTCGCACAATGCTCTCGAGTTAACCTAGGGTATGGTCAACTGTCAAATCCTAGATGGTCAACTCACTTGAATCAGACACCGCTGTACAATATCCGAAAACCTCTTTTCTGATATTGTTTCTGCTCTGGCCAGAGACTCCTGCGGATCTATTCTAGAGCATTCTCTCTCCAGTTACCTGAGAGCGAACGATCCTTTATTGAACACACAATCACGTTCGACGGTCTTCCGTTGAACCCAATCCTTGACTATTAGAGATCCCGTGGATAGGAATTCGTTGGTCAAGGTCAAAGTCAAGAAGTCCACCGACAAGGTGTCTTTGGTGTCTTAAGTCCAATGATCAACCACGCCACTGTGACGATGAATCAAGCCGATTGACAGTCAGGTAAATTACCATTCGGCGATTCATGTCGGATCAGTTCAGTGAACTCATTCCCCAATGAGCACCTACAGGTTTACCATTGTGTCTCCACACGAGTAACTAACGAGATCAGTCACCCTTATCATATGAGTTGGAATAACCTGTACTAATCTTACCGGATGTTTGATGTCCCTTTCAAACATCCTACGGCTAGGAACAGTTGAGAATATGTGTTTATAAGTCATCAGTCTCATTATTATGATCTCATCATAATCTGATGACTATTGCACATATTCATGGACTTCATTATGCACAATTATTAATATGCCAATCTACATAATGAATTTAATGCCATTAATTAGTGAACCAGATTGAAATAGGTGCCTTATGATTAGCTTAGCGGACACCTATATCCATCAAGAGGGAGGGCGGCCAACAATGGGAGACCCTGGAGCTTGGCCCAGGGTTTCTCAACAGAGTGCATATATATTAAGTCGGTGCAACTTTTTATAAAAGTCCCCGAGTTAATATAAATCTCACTTAAATACCTCCGACTGAGAATCTATTTGCGTGTGACCCTCTAGGCCCATTAACCAGTCCGATTTTCAACCCGTTAAGTCCAATAACTATTTATTAACTTATAGTAATTAATTAATATCAAATATTTAATTAATTACTTAACAAAATTAACATCTCATGTAAATTCGGTCGGACTTCATATCAAGTTGGGTGCCAAACAACACCGCATGATCCCGGAAGGTAATGGGGTTTAGCAACCCACTCATGGAACATGTCCGTCCATAGTTACCACGTAGCTATAATCCTTCGTTCGCACAATGCTCTCGAGTTAATCTAGGATATGGTCAACTGTCAAACCCTAGATGGTCAACTCACTTGAATCAGACTCCGCTGTACAATATTCGAAAACAACTTTTCTGATATTGTGTCTGTTCTGGCTAGAGACTACTGCGGATCTATTCTAGAGCATTCTCTCTAGTTACATGAGAGTGAACGATCTTATATTGAACACTCAATCACCTTCGAATGTCTTCCGCTGAACCTGATCCTTAACTATTAAGGATCCGGTGGATAGGGATTCGTAGGTCAAGGTCAAAGCCCAGAAGTCCACCGACAAGATGTCTTTGGTATCTCAAGTCCACGGATCAACCACGCTACTGTGACGACGAATCAAGACGGTTGACAGTCAGGTAAATTATCATTTGGCAGTTCATGTCGGATTAGTTCAGTTAACTCATTCCCTAATGAGCACCTACAGGTTCACCATAGTGTCTCTACACGAGTGACTAACGAGATCAGTCACCCTCATCATATGAGTTGGAATAACCTGTACTAGTCTTTCCGGATGTTTGATGTCCTTCTTAAACATCCTACGACTAGGAACAATTAAGAAGATGTGTTTATAGTCATTATCCTCATTATTATGATCTTATCATAATTTGATGACTATTGCACACATTCACGGACTTCATTATGTGTAATTATAAATACGCTAAAATACATAATAAAAAAATATCATTTATTAATAAACCAGATTGTAATAGGTGCCTTATGATTGGCTTAGAGGACACCTATATCCATCAGGTTTGTTGTGCTATACACGAGGCTCGTCTAATTGGAAGGAGAGACTAAAGCTATGGCATAAAGATGCCTTTAAATGGGGTAGAGACACTATGTAGCTTTGTTGTGCTGTCTACAGGGCTACATGTTAATCTATGCCCGTTACATAATGATGGTAAAACTTAGAGCAGACTTTAATGACTTATTGTGCTATCTACAAAGCCATTATAGCTCTAAGGACCGAAGTATGATCAAATATTGCAAGGAGTTGCAATTCCTATGAGATGGGTGCTCTCTTATTGTATTGTAGTTTGTTATGCTATCCACAAGGCTGTAATATAAGTCAGGAAGACTATGATCCCCGCTAGGACACCATCGGAGTCTCCTGTTCTATATATTTGAGGGTTATACAGTCCACCGAAAATAATGTGAGTTAATTCAAGATAAAAGTCTATGTCTGAATTACTAAGAACTATCTACTTAATCATTTTATTTCCTCTGAATGTCTAAAATGTCGTCAGATAATCTGATATATGACATATTAGATGTCATAAGATTGACACATTCCACTCATTCAAGACTAGTTTGGTCTATCTAAAGAATGTCCTTAGATCCAAAGAAACTCGGTGATCTCTTACTTGGTGAGACCAAGGTGAAGTGACAATTAAACGTAAACCTTTGGGAAAGACAGGCCAACTAAAAGGGAGGAATTCTTTCACTACTATGTGTAAGGACACTAAAATAGGCAAACAATTAAAATATAAAATTTGAAGAAATTTTGAATATTCTAATTATTAAATTTTATCTGTCCATTAGAAAATTCAAATCTCCAACATAAGATACTGAATATGCTTCTCATATTTGCAAGAGTGTGTAGATTGAGACAAGTGAAAAGAAGTTGAGTTAAAAGAAATTCATCTGAGATTTATGCAAAAGTTGCATACGTTGCTGTACGACAACAAACTTTAGGAGGCTTTTAAGAGACTTAATAGAATTTAATAATTATTATTTTATTCTTTTTGTCATCAACATGTTAATCTCTAATTCTTGTTGAGATAGAGGTGGTTATCTATTGACTTAGCAGGATCAAATGTTGTTATGTTTTTTTTAGAAATAAATGATTTGGATTTTAAAATCAATCAATAGATTCTTGATGTGACATCTCATGTGATGAATGTTCATAAGTCTCTTGAACAAAAAGAAAAGTACGAATCCAAACTTTGATCATATAGGTGAAGAAGAAATTCATAGTTTGCATAAGAGGGATACTTTGATCCATATGATTATGAATCATATGCGACAAGTGAATCTATCTCATAGGAAGGTTGACCAATTCTCCATATATGAGATATGGACACATAACTAAAGATTTATTAGAACTTGTATGTGTTGATATACGTTGCCTAATATCCACTTAAGGTTTATATAGTTACTTCTATTTCCTATTCCTTGATAATGACTTCTCTAGAGATTCATCTGTGTATTTGTTGAAGTATAAGTTGAAAATACTTAAGAAAATTAAGGAATTTGAAATTCACATAGAATGACATATTGGAAAAATTATTAAAACTCTTCGATATGATTAAGGAGATGAATACTTGAGTACAAGATTTTCAAGGATAAAGATATCCTTTCTTAATTGAGTTCTACTAATACGGGACAGTTATATGGTGTATTATAAGAAGAATCGCACCATATTAGATATAGTGCAATATATGATAAGTTTGCCTAATTTTTCTATCTTCTTAATAGTTTGGTATAAGATGCCTATCCTTCAGATGAGGTTTTGATTAAATTTATATCTATCCATATGAGATATGGAGTTGAAAGAAGTTGGACTTTAAGTATGTTAAAGTAAGGCAAAGTCCAACCCATGTGATGAGGTATGATCTAAGGAAGTTGGAATCAAGAACAAATAAGTGTAGATTTGTGATACATATTTAAATGTATTTGAATATTATTTCTATCAGCTGAACGATAAAAGAGTTTTCATCACTGAGAAAACTATCTTCCATGCAAAGGAATGTGTCCTTGGAGAAGATAGTGGGAGCTAGATAGAATTTGGTTTTAGACTATGCAACTTTGTTGTGCTGACTACAAGACCTGTCATTCTATTTCCAAAGTCTAAAACTATGGCATACTAATGCCTCACCCTAGAGTAGAAAAGGGTGTTACTTTGTTGTGCTTTCCACAAGGATGGCATCCTGCTCTACTGTTGCAACATAACTATGATAATGCTTGAACCATAACTTAGTTGTTTGTTGTCCTATCAACAAGGTCACTAAGATTATGGGAGCATAACCATGTTTAGACGTTGCCAGTACACAAATCAACACTGAATCATGAGATGATCTCCTTTGAATAAAACCTATCATCACACACAATTAAAAGCGATATAGGACTTTTAGAGTTCTCCCGACAACCAAATGGATATATTTGACATATAGAAGATGGCATAAGGAGATGAACTCTAAGAGGTGGATGATGATCTAAAGACCTATGATGAGGCTTTTAGTAGATCTGACTTCGAGAATGATATGATATTACATCCATCCGTCCATGCCAGTCAAGTTCAAAACTTGATGAACTTGCTTGAGGGTAATGTACCCATCAACTACAAGTAGATCTTCAAATGGAAGACCGATGTTGATGGGCTGTTTGACTAGTATGGCAAGAAATAACCAAGGGCAATAGTCAAAGTCAAATTGTTGACCATGACGAATCCCTCTTTGCAGTTGCCACAGTTGAGTAAATCAGAATTCTCCTTGCCATCACTGTCAGTCATGATAATGACTAAGGGCAAATAGATGTTAAAACAAGCTTTCTCAATGTGATTGAGGAAGAGACGCATATGATATGAGCTTGAAGTTTTACATCTACAGAATGATCTTTAAAGTGTCGAAGTTAGAACAAAGGATTTGACCAGGTGATCTAGTCTTATGAGTTTATCTGGAATGAACATGAACTACATGTATACAAGAAGGCTAGTGGGAGCGCAGTCACACTATTGATGCTTTGTATTTATAAAATCCTAGTCATTCAGAGTGATAAGGGGATGTTACTTTTGGTGAAAACCTGATTTCCATTGTTTCTCCACAAGGAATTTGGATAAAGCACCTTGTATATTGGGAATACGGATCTATGATGATAGATCAAGCCAGGATGACCCAATCTGAGACCTGATAGAGTGCTAGACTAACACTGGGAAGAGTGTGCTCTTGGTATATAGAGAAAGTGATTTGAATCTATGAGGTCACATTGACTCAAGCTTCAAATCTAAAATAATATGGAGCTGTAGTAAACTAGAAGAGTTCCAGGTAGGAAACCATTGCAAATTTAACGACGGTGGCAAATGTATATTGTTGAAGGAACAATATATATGAAGGAGTTCATCTTTTGAACTAGAAGTGATTCTATACAGTTCTAATTTCGTCCCTTTGTTGTGTGAAAACAATGGGAGTAACTGATTAAATGAAAGAGTCGTGGTCTCATCAGAAGTTGGAGAACATTATGAGGCACTTTCACATTATCAAGATATTAATTCTAGAGAAGATATCATAATGGAAAGGGTTCTATCTGAAGATTACATAGCAGATCTATAGACTAAGCTATTAACTCAAATTATGCTTGAGCATCGCTTAGGTTTGATGGTGATCAAATGGGAAGGTGATTGACTTTAGTCTAAGTGGAAGATTGTTGGATATATGTGTCCTTAAAGCCAATCAATAGACATATGTGGACATTCTTGTTCAAAAATATATGGCAATTAATTTATTATAATGATTGACGAATTAGTTAAATGAGTATAATGAAGTTCATGGAATTATGAGGGGAATACTAAATCACAATGAGATTGTGATAATGCGACTAATACTCCTTACCATAATCCCTAAATGTTCCCAGTCATAGGATGTTAGAGACTGGACATCTAACATCCAGATAGACTGGTGCGTATTGTGCCTGCTCATATGATGAGCTTGACTTATCTCATGGTCACCTGTGTGGGGACACTAAGAAAAGCACATAGGTGCTCATTAGGGAATGAGTTCACTGAATTGAAATGACTTGAATTGTTGGATGATGATTTGCTTGATTGTCAACCAGTTTGATTCAATGTCACAGTAGTTTGGTTGGTCTTTCAACCTAAGACACGAAAGACATCTTATCAGTGTACCTCTGGACTTTGACCTTGGCTCACGAATCCCTATCCACGGGGTTCCTAATAGTCAAGGATTAGGTCCAACGGAAGACCTTCAAAGGTGGTTCTGTGTTTGATATAGGATCATTCACTCTCAAGTAATTAGAGAAAGAATTCTCTAGGAAAGATGTGTAGAAGTCTCTAACCAGAGCGGACACAATATCAAGAAAGGTATTTTATGATATTATACTACGACATTAGATCCAAGTGAATTGACGATCTAGGATTTGACAATTGACCATGCCCTAGGATGACTTGAGAGTATTGTATGAATAGAGAATTATAGCTACGCGGTAACTATGGATGGACAGGTTCCATGAGTAGGTTGCTGAACCCAATTACCTTCCGGGATCATGCGGTGTTGCTTGGCATCCAACTTGATCAGAAGTTCGGGTGAATTTATATGCGATGTTAATTTAGTTAAGTAGTTAATTAAATATAAGATATTAATTAATTATTGTAAGTCGATTAAGTGTTATTGGACTTAACAAACTGAAAACTAGACTGTTAAATGGGCCTAGAGGGTCACACGCACAAAGATTCTCGGTCGGTGGTGTTTTACTGGGTTTAATATTGATTCATGGACTTTGTAAAAAGTTGTACTGACTTAATATATATGCATGCCATGAAGAAACCCTGAGCCAAGCTCTAGGGCTGCTCCATGCTGGCCGTCCCCTCTCTTTCCTCCTCCTCTAGTGCCTCGTTCGGGGCTTTGAGTTCTTCTCCGTCTTTGTGCACGAATCCTGATGGTCGAAAACCTCCACCAGCTTGCTACAGACTTCATTGCTGTGAAGATTCTTCGGTGAGCGTGTCAATTCGGACGAGGAAGCGAGGACGAACTGCCAATGAGGGTTGCATAGATACTATTGGAGGTCAGACGCTTGTGCGTCTAGCGACATCGCCTCGATAGAAATGACACGGATGCAAATCCGAATCCGTACAGGGTGATGTTCAATCACACTGATTTTTTCGTATTTGTCTGATTTGTCAGAAACATATTAGGGGTTGAACATGATTGATTTTTATTGTCCATTTTTGCTGCATTATTCGTTGTCCCGCCCCGATCCTTACACTTTCTTCATGCCTGACCACTAAAAATTCCTCTTCAAATCTTGATACATCTTTGTGCTCCCTGATGTATAGAAAATCTGGACTTATGAGCATCAGTCATCAATTCTTTCCTCAGCTCATCATCGTTCGGCAACATAACCTATTGCCAAGCTGAATTTCTCCATCTGTACCTTTCACCAAGTCAGGCTTGCCTTCCATAACATGAACAATCTAATCCTTCTCCTGAGCCTGGATAATTCGGCCAATCAGAGCAGACTAAGTAGTCAACTGCTTCAACTATCACTTCTCACTATGTACTTGAGGTGTACCCTTAATGACATCTTCCATTGTCTTCTAATCAGAATGCAATTGCAATGCCGTAAGCTTTTTGCTCAATGCATCCACTACCACATTCGCCTTGCATGGGTGATAATTCAGAGTGAAATCATAATCTTTCAAAATATCACTTAGCGCCTCTGTCTCAGGTTTAGATCCTTATGAGAAAAGATATACTTTAGGCTCTTATGATTAGTGAATACCTCAAATTTTGCTCCATAGAGATAATGCCATCAAATCCTCAAAGCATGTACCACAACAACTATTTCTAAGTCATGAGTGGGATAATTCTAGTTATGGTCCTTCAGTTGTCTCGATGCATATGCTATAAACTTACCATGTTTCATGAGTACACATCCGAGACCTTTTCATTAAGCATCTGTTGGGTTCGCTGTGCCGGGATCCGATCGAAAACGTAGAGGAAATAAAATATTCGGGATCAGATCTGTCCCGTTTCGATCAACAAAAATTAAAACTGAAGTAAATCAGATTTACCTTGCGCGGATTCGAATCCACGTTCGTTTTCCGGTTCCGTTGGAGCGACGCCGCTAGCCGTGCAAGTGCCCGACCTCTAGTGGTATCCACGCGGTTCTCCTCACGATGGATCATCCTGACCTCCTCACTCGATGCGGCATTCGTGGATCCCATCTGGCTGCGCGTAAACTGCCGCGACATGCGGATTCGGAATCTCCCGTCGTACGGAAGGCAGAGTAGTCGGGAGTCGAAGCAGAGCCTCCATATGGCCGCCTCGTGTCGTACACCCAGTAGGGAGGAGAGAGAAATAAGGTGGCATCTAGGTTAGGATTGCTCGCCCCCGACCTAGCATCCGTTCTTTTATAATAAGCATATTTGCGGTTTTTCATAAAAACCCAGATTTATCTGAAATCCTGTCGAATTATCCATCGACTTGAAAACCTTTTGCGTGTGACCCTCTAGGCCCAAATACGAGTCCAGTTAATGGCCTATTAAGCTCGGTAACTCTTTATTGGCCCACTGAATTAATTAATATCCTTATATTAATTAATCAGCCGAATTTAATGTCCCACAGTAAATTCAGACGAGCTTCCGATCACGTTGGATGCCAAGCAACATTGCATGATCCTGGATGGCATTGGGGTTATCGCAACCCTCTATTGGAACCTTTCCGTCAATGGTTACCGTGCGGATATAATCCTTCATCCGTGCAATGTTCCCGAATCGACCTAGGGTATGGTTTACTGTTAAACCCTAACTGGTTGATTTACTTGAATCAGATGTCGCTAATCTGAATCCGAAAACTCCTTATCAGATAAAGAGTTCGCCCTGGCCAAGGACTTTAAGCGCATCATTTGTGGAACATTCTCTCTCAAACTACCGAGAGCGGATGATGCCGTATTGAACATACAATTACCTTCGAAGGCATTTTCCTGAACCCAATCACTTGACTTATTGATAACCCATGGTTAGGGATTCCTTAGTCAAAGTCAAAGTTCAGAAACCTACCAACAAGATATCTTTGGCGTCTGAGGTCCAAGGATCATCTACGCAACCGTGACAAAAGAATCGAGCTGGTTAACAGTAAGGTGTTTACCGTCCAGCGATTCATTGTCAGATCAGTTCAGTGAACTCATTCGCAATGAGCACCTACAGGCCCAGCATAGTGTCTCCACACAAGTGACTTATAGGATCAGTCACCCTTATCATATGAGCTGAAGAAACCTATACTAGTCTATCCGGATGTTCGATGTCCTTCTCAAACATCCTATGACTAGGAACAATTAAGAACATATATTTATAAACCTTCGGTCCCGTAATTATGATCTCATCATAATCTGAAGATTAATGCACATGTTCATGGACTTCATCGTGATTCGATAAGCAATGCTCAAGTAAGGTACACAATGAAAAATGCCATTATTTTGATAATTTGAACATAATACAGTGTCGAATTGGGTGGCGATCTAATACTAACAATCTCCCATATTCTCTAAGTGACGCTCAAATACAAGTTGAGATTAAGGCTTTGTCAGTGGATCTACTATGTTGTCGACTGAGGGAACTCTTTTCACAATGATGTCTCTTCGAGCTATAATCTCTCTGATCAAATGAAAGTGCCGCAGAAAGTACTTCGACTTATGATGAGACCTTGACTTTTTCGCTTGAGCAATCGCCCTATTGTTGTCACATAGCAGTGGGACGGGACCTGATATGCTTTCCACCACACCAAGATCGCCAATGAATTTCTTCATCCATATAGTTTCCTTGGCGGCTTCAGCAACAGCAATATACTCGGCTTCCGTTGTCAAATCAACAGTGGTTTCCTGCTTGGAACTTTTCCAACTCACTGCAACCCCATTGAGTGTGAAAACAAAACCTGATATTGACTTGTTGTTATCAGGATCAGACCGAAAACTCGAGTTAGTGTATCCTTGCAGCTTTATGTCTCCTCCTCCATAGACTAGAAATAGATCCTTAGTTCTTCTTAAGTACTTAAAGATGCATTTCACAGCCTTCCAGTGTTCATTACCTGGATCCGCCTGATGTCTGCTCGTAACACTTAGAGCATATGCTACATCAGGTCTAGTACATAGCATGGCATACATGATGGAGCCTATGGCAGAAGCATAGGGGACCTTATCCATTACAGCCCTCTCTTCAGGTGTCTTGGGAGACTGGCCTTTAGAAAGTGAAATTCCATGTCTCATCGGTATGAGACCTCTCTTGGAATTTTCCATGTCAAACCTTTTGACAATGGTTTCTATGTACATAGATTGGGTTAAAGCAAGCATCTTCTTTAATCTATCTGTATGGATCCGTATTCCTAATACGTAAGATGCATCTCCCAAATCTTTCATGGAGAAGTTCTTTGATAGCCATATCTTTACCGATGACATCATTCCTACATCATTCCCAATGAGTAGGACGTCATCAACGTAAAGAATCAGAAATGTGATTGACAGGATTTGCTAATCAGGCTGACGCCTTCCTTTACATTCCACTCTTTTTGGCCTAAGTCTGCTTGTACACACATGGCTCATCTTCATTCTTAATGAAGCCATAAGATTTGATCGCCTCATCAAATCTTATATTCTACCTTCGGGAAACTTGCTTCAGTCCATAAATAGACCTCTGCAACTTGCATACAATGTCTGGAGATTCTTTAGATGTGAATCCTTCTAGTTGTATCATATACACCTACTCCTCAAGGTTTCCATTAAGGAAGGCAGTCTTCACATCAATCTGCCAGATTTCATAATCATGGTAGGCAACAATGGCGAGAAGAATTCTGATAGACTTAATTATGGCAACGGGTGAAAAAGTTTCGTTATAGTCAACACCTTGTCTTTGATGATAGCCTTTCGCCACTAATCTTGCTTTAAGTCTCAATACGTCCATCTGCATCGATCTTTCTTTTAAAGATCCATTTGCAGCCGATAGGTACTATACCATCGGGTAAATCTTCCAAGTTCCAAACTTGGTTGATGTACATAGACTGTATTTCAGAATTCATGGCTTCCTGCCGTTTCCTGGCCTTTGGACTTTCAATGGCCTCTTGGTAAGTCTTAGGATCATCATCCTCATTATAGAGTATCCTTGAACCATCCATATTAATATGTCCCACATATCTTTTTGGTGGTTTAGGTACTCTTTCAGACCTACGAGGTTCCTGCGTATTATTTTGAACAGGTTCAGAAACTGACAGTTCATCTGATGAATCATTACCAATTTGTGGGTCTGGAATTTCTTCCAAAGTTACTTTACTCCTACTGTCCTTCTGGAGAATATAATCTACTTCCAGAAAGATAGCTCTCCTGGCCACAAACACCTTTTGTTCGCTAGGATGATAAAAGTAATATCTATAAGTTTTCTTTGGATATCCCACAAATCTGCATTTGTCAGTTCTTGACTCCAGCTTATTTGCGTCATGTCTTTTAACATGAGCAGGACATTCCTAGACTTTAACATGTTTAAGGTTTGGTTTCCTTCCATTCTATATCTCATATGGAGTTGTTTCAACTGATTTGCTGGGTACCTTGTTCAGGATATACATAGCCGAGCTAAGTGCATATCCCTATAAAGACACTGGTAATTTGGACATGCTCATCATAAATCACACAATTTCCATTAATGTGCGATTTCTCCTTTCTGATACACCATTCATTTGAGGTGTATAAGGAGGTGTAAGCTGAGAAAGGATATCATTATCCTTTAAGTATTTAATGAACTATGTACTCAAGTATTCACCACCCCAACTGGATCGGATGGTTTTTATACTCTTTCCAGTTTGTTTCTCTACTTCATTCTTAAATTATCTGAATTTCTCAAAAGCTTCAGATTTATACTTCAATAAGTATATGTATCCAAACCTTGAGTGATCATCAGTGAATGTTCAGTATGAGAAACCACCAATGACTTGAGTAGACATAGGACCCCATACATATGAGTGTATAAGTTCTAATATGTTTTTGGCTCGTTCTTCAGTTCCACTAAATGGAGACTTAGCCATTTTACCCATTAAACATGACTCACAGGTTGCATATGATTTATAATCAAATAGATTTAGGTATCCATCTTTATGCATCCTTTGGAGTTTGTTTTCACCAATGTGTCCAAGCCTACAATGTTATAAGTAGGCTTTGTTCATTTCATGCTTACTTCTTTTAATTAAAGAACCAATGTGTAAATTTTCATGAGACATATTTAATAGATACAAACCATTGGAAAAGATAGCAGAAGCTATTAATTTATTTCCAAAATAAATTGAACAAGTATTGTTTCCAACATTTTATTTGTATCCAATTCTATCAAGACATGAAGTAGAAATAATATTTCTTATTATGCTAGGTACATAATAACATTCATCTAATGATAAAGTGTCTCCGGATGGTAGCTTGAGTTTCACTGTCCCCACAGCGATCGCCGCAACTTTTGCGCCGTTACCTAGCCTTAGCTCCACCTCGCCGGTCCTTAGCTTGCTTCTTCTTGTCAGTGCTTGCACAGAATTGCAGATGTGAGATATACATCCAGTATCTAATACCCATGATTTACAATCTCTTATTAACAAGTTTACATCTATCATATAGATACCTGAAGTGTCCTGCTGCTTTACAGTTCCTTGAGCCTTATCCTTGAGGTATTCCTTGCAATTCCTTTCCCAGTAGCCCTTTTGATGACAGTAGAAGCAATCACCTTTCTCAGCACTCTTGCCTTTATCTTTCTTGACAACCTTTTGCTTTATCTGAACCTTGTTCTTACCTTTCCGAAAGGCTTGGACTACAAGTCTCTTTCTGTTGGTCTTACCAACCATGAGGATATGGGGTTTATCCTTCACAAGGTTCCCCTCTGCAGTCTTTAACATGTTCAGTAGCTCAGCTAAGGTTGTCTAAATCTTGTTCATGTTAAAGTTAACGGTGAACTGAGTATATGATTGTGGACACGAGGTCAGTATGTATCTCCTTGGGAAGTGTAACCCCAAAAGCATCCAGCCTTTCCACCCATTCTATCATCTTCAGTACATGAGTGTGTATTGAAGTTCCCTCTGCCATCTGAACCTTGAACAGATTTTTAGATATCTCATATCGTTCGATTATGCTCTGCTTACCAAACAGCTTCTTCAAATGGAGTATGAAGGATCTACCATCCATCTCCTCATGTTGCCTCTGCAACTCATTGCTCATAGAGGCTAACATGTAGCATTGGGCCATAGTGGAGTCTTCCTTTCATTTTTCATATGCAATCATATCCTCCTCTGGGACATCTAATGCTGGTTCAGTAGGAGGTTCATTATCCAAGACATATGCAATCTGCTCAGACCTGAGGACAATCTTCAGGTTCATGAGCCAGTCTGAGTAGTTGGTGCCTGTCAAACGATTGGCATCAAGTATGCCACACAACGGATTATGGTGCGACATTCTAGCCTACAGGTGATAATCAAATTATAATCAGCAGGTATTCAGATTAATTAAAACAAGATATGGTCTTTTATTATCTAGTTTTACTCCCACTAATTTTCATTGGACTGTATAACCTTCAGATATACAGAACAGGAGACGCCGACTGTCTCCTAGTGGGGATCATAATCTCCAAGCATCATAGTATGACCTTGGGTAAACACATAGTATCATACTGTTATCTCAGAGCAATCAACTCATGATAATTGCAACTCCTTGTAATATCTGATCTTATTTCGGCTCTAGATCACTAATGGTCCCGTGTAAACACAGTAGACCATTAAATATGTTCTAAGCATTACCATCAATACGTAATGGAGTAGAGTAGGAATATAGCCCCTAGGTAAACACGTGGATAGCTATACTGTTCCTCCATTCCAATCTCCAGGCATCCAATGCCATAGTAAATAGGCCTCTCATCAGATGATGGCAAATCTCGGGTAAACACGAAGAATATGCCACGAAAGAATCGAGATTTAATAACTATATTGATGGAGAGCCACGCGGTGCATTCTAAATGACTCGCGCAACGGCTTAGACTTTAAAACGAAGGTTTTATATTAATTAGTTTGGTCTCATCCTAGGCGATAGTATTAGATATATCGAATATATATTTATACTAATAACCTTGCTAATTTTATTCATAATAAAAATAAAAAACACATGCATCACATACATGTCATTAGTGTGGTCACGGACGGCACTGCGATTTGACTCGAGCCAGGCAGTCAAACACACACACACACAATACAACAGTTTATATCATGAGTCTGCAAACTCATAGATTTAAAGAACTCCTTCATATTCATCTGGTCGCAGTTGTGGATCATGCTCGCTCTACGCACAGTCACCTCGATCAAATTACATTAATAATTTAAAGGAAGAAGCCTTAAGGCGAATACAAAGAGAGAGGTAGAAATATAATGGAATATGAGAGGGAGAGGTTCGCAGACCTCTATTTATTAATAAACAATAAACCACGTAATCATATTTTTAATCGATTCATATCCACAAAATAATGCACATCCATGACAACCGTGTAGTTTTTAATTAAAACAAACCACACAGTTAATGCTCATCACATGGCTAAATAAAATTTTTCGAAAATAAATATTATTTTGGTTTCATAAACCAGGGACCAAACAAAATTTGGATTTAGAATTTTCGAAAAGAATTTTAATTAAGCATGCTGATTTAAATCAAGATTTAAATAAGCAATTATAACACATCAAATGCGCATGTTAACTAAATAGATCAAATCCTTTTTAATATTCCATGCCATTACCTTGCGTAAAATTAATGTAATTAATTTAACATTTAAATTAACATGCATTAACATCATCATATCTAACAACTTAGATAATCAAATAATTAACAACTAGCTTGTCAATTATAAATAGATTCTTAATCTAAATAAGCCCAATAAATATCAGGGACATTATTTAATTAAATTTAAAAATAATTTTTCAAAATTTAAATTTTGGAAAAACAATTTTTCTAGAATTATTTGATTTAATTGGGCCAAAATAGGGGATAAATTGGGCCTGGTCCAATGGACCAGGCAAGCCCAGCCCATTGTTGGACCTGGGTCGAGCACTGGGCCGAGCCCAGCCAACAACTGGCTCGGACCTAGACCAGCCCTTGTAGGCGGCCTGGTCCGGGCTAGCTGCTGGGCTGGCTCGGGCCCATGCCCGGCTCGGCCCAGCAGGGGCCGGCCAACCCCCTTCCTGCATGCAGCTAGGAAACCCTAGCTACGTGCAGGAATGCAGGAAGGGGGGGTGGGCGCCGCTACCGGCCACCTGCCCAGCAGGGGTCGAGCGGCGGGGCACTACCCGGCGGCCAGGGCCCCGGCAGTGCCTGGTCAGCCGGCGGTCCCCCCCCCCCCCCTTTTCTTAACCGAAGAAGAGGGAGAGAGTTGGATGGCTTCCGGCTCAATTTGATGCCGGTCAACATGCCGATGATCTCCAGCGACCCTCCGGGTAGGATTTATGTTGCCGGTGAGCCACTCCCAAACGTTTTGGGATGTTCATGGGGATCAAAACACATATCCGTTCTTCGTCCCACCAAGAACACAAAATATCCCACACAGTAATTTTTCTTGGCAGAATAAATATTCTTATTATAGTGTTCATCAGATGAACAATATTCATGCAAAGAAAAATTAATTAACAACAATAAACAGAATGGAATATTTATCTTTAAAGAACGATCTATTTGTCGATCGAAATGACGAAAAACACAGTAGAACCTGGCTCTGATACCACTATTGGGTTCGCTATGTCGGGATCCGACCGAAAACGTAGTGGAAATAAAATATTCGGGATCGGATCCGTCCCGTTTTGATCAACAAAAATTAAACCGAAGTAAATTAGATTTACCTTGCGCGGATTTGAATCCGCGTTCGTTTTCCGATTCCGTCGGAGCAATGCCGCTAGCCGCATAGGTGCCCGGCCTCTAGCGGTATCCACGCGATTCTCCTCGCGATGGATTGTCTTGGCCTCCTCGCTCGATGCGGCATTTGTGGATCCCGTTTGGCTGCGTGTAATTCGCTGCGTCATGCGGATTCGGAATCTCCCATTGGACGGAACACGGAGCAGTCGGGAGTCGAAGCAGAGCCTCCAGATGGCCGCCTCATGTCGTACACCTACTAGAGAGGAGAGAGAAAGAAGGCAACGGCTAGGTTAGGGTTGCTTGCCCCTAACCTAGCATCAGTTCTTTTATAATAAGCCTATTTGCAGTTTTTCATAAAAATCCAGACTTATCCGAAATCCTGTCAGATTATCCATCGACTTGAAAACCTTTTACGTGTGACCCTCTAGGCCCAAATACCAGTCCAGTTAATGGCCCATTAAGCCTGATAACTATTTTTTGGCCCACTGAATTAATTAATATCCTTATATTAATTAATTAGCCGAATTTAATGTCCTACAGTAAATTTGGATTAGCTTCCGATCACGTTGGATGCCAAGCAATATCGCGTGATCCTGGATGGCATTGGGGTTATCGCAATCCTCTATTGGAACCTTTCTATCAACAGTTACCGCGCGGATATAATCCTTCATCCATACAATGTTCCCGAATCGACTTAGGGTATGATTTACTATTAAACCCTAACTAGTCGATTCACTTGAATCAGATGCCGCTAATCTAAATCCAATAACTCCTTATCAGATACAGAGTCCGTCCTGGCCAGGGACTTTAAGTGCATCATTCGTGGAACATTCTTTCTCAAACTACCGAGAGCGGATGATCCCGTATTGAACACACAATTACCTTTGAGGGCATTTCATGAACCCGATCACTTGACTTATTAATAACCCATGGTTAGGGATTCGTTAGTCAAGGTCAAAGTTCAGAAACCTACCAACAAGATATCTTTGACGTCTGAGGTCCAAAGATCATCTACGCAACCGTAACAAAAGAATCGAGCTGGTTAACAGTGAGGTGTTTACCATCCAGCGATTCATAGTCGGATCAGTTCAGTGAACTCATTCGCCAATGAGCACCTACAGATCCAGCATAGTGTCTCCACACAAGTGATTTATAGGATCAGTCACCCTCATCATATGAGCTGAAGAAACCTATACTAGTCTATCTGGATGTTCGATGTCATTCTCAAAGATCCTATGACTAGGAACAATTAAGAACATGTGTTTATAAACCTTCGGTCCCGTAATTATGATCTCATCATAATCCGAAGATTAATGCACATGTTCATGGACTTCATCGTGATTTGATAAGCAATGCTCAAGTAAGA
The DNA here is from genome assembly GCA_030544215.1 of Zantedeschia hybrid cultivar. NCBI lineage: Eukaryota > Viridiplantae > Streptophyta > Magnoliopsida > Alismatales > Araceae > Zantedeschia > Zantedeschia hybrid cultivar. Next base: position 37,771,489 of record JARZZO010000011.1, on the reverse strand, counting down.
TACACAATGAAAAATGCCATTATTTTGATAATCTGAACATAATATAGTGTCGAATTGGGTTATAGGCCATCCAATACTAACATCATTAGTGTACACAACAATACCATCAACCTCACTTGGTAAAGTGAGTACCAGTGCTGTGGTCAACCACTTCTTCAGTTCCTGGAAACTTTGTTCACATTCAGTTGACCATACAAATTTTGCACCCTTGCGTGTCTGCTTAGTCATCGGAGTAGCTAAGGTAGAAAACCCCTCTATGAACCTTCTATAGTACCCAACCAAACCAAAGAAACTCTTAATTTCAGCATAAGTCTTCGGAGCCTCCCACTTTATAACAACCTTCACTTTAGCTAGATCCATAAAAAGTCTATCCTTGTAAATAACATGTCCCCGAAACAAGACCTGCTCGACCGAGAACTCACATTTGCTAAATTTGGCATATAACTGATGAGCTTTGAGAATCTGCAATACAATCTTCAAACGCTCTATATGTGCTTCCTCACTCGGAGAGTAAGTCAACACATCATCAATAAAAACAATAACAAACTAATCAAGATACAGCTTAAAGATATGATCCATCAAATTCATAAATGCATTAGGGACATTGGTTAGCCCAAAAGGCATAACTAAGAATTCATAATGACCATGCCTTGCGCAAAAAGTCATCTTAAGAATGTCTTCATCCTTGATGCTTAGCTGGTGATAACTAGATCTGAGATCAACCTTGGAAGACCACTTTGTTGATTACAATTGATCAAACAAGTCTTCAATCCTTAGCAAGGGATATTTATTCTTGATGGTGACCTGATTAATCTTACGATTGTAAGGACTGAGATTTCGAATTCGGTTATTCAGTCAGTTTCGGAGTCGGACCCCTTGGTTTAGGCTCTTGTGGGCCTATGGCATGGCCTCTTAATCGCGTCGAGCTGGCTCGACGCGCTTTTGAAAGGCGTTGGGATTGGAGGACGCTATTTAGGAGTCATGCTGGTAGGGCGCGTGGCTGTGAGTGCTTAGAATGATTGTGTGATTATCATAAAAAAAATCTATGTTATTTAGCGCAAAATAAACCTATTAAAAACAGAAACTATGTGAAGTGATCGCCAGAAACTTTTAACTAAAAAGTTTCAAAAGAAGTCTGATCGCCTACCTGTTTAAATGCGGAAGATTCTGAGCTCTTGGTTCCCCTTCCTCAGCCGGCTGAAGAAAGAGAGCCCTTCCCGTTCTTTGTTCTTGTTGTTGAGTTTGAAGTTGAGGATCGTCCAGAGTCCTTTGATTTGCTTGTTGGTTCACTCCCCTTTTGATTCTTCTTTGCTCCGTCAAGAAAATGAAGAGAGAAATGAAGAAACAATGATGAGAACTTTAAGTAGAAGCAGTATCCATTCTAATCATGGTTTTAAACATGAAACTAAACAGCAAACTTACTTGTTTAATGGCTTTTGAAACCCCTTAGTTGAATAGGTTTTGAAAAGAATGATGTTGTAGTGTGTGTTGCATGAAGTGATGATGAAGAATGAGAGATTAGTGAAATGAAAATAAAGATGCAGAAATGAAAAACTTATGCCGAATTGGATGAAGCCTTGAATTGGATGAAGAATGGACGCCGACTTCTGGAAACAGCAGCGCTTCAGCGTTTGGACGTCGTTGCTTCGATCTTCAATCACTAACTCTGATTTTAACTTCTCTCTTCTTTTTTTTTTAAACTTTCAAGATGCAAGGTATTTATAGACCTTTTTCTGCGTCCGCGAATTTACATGGAAAAATCTAGGATTTATCCATCTTAACCAACAGATAAATACAGATTAATTTATCTTTATCTGTAATTATCTAAAACGCGTCCAGAATGGCTGACGCCTTTCAGATTAATTAAGATAAGGATAAACATCCGAAAAACTTATCTTTATCTGTATTAGCTAAAACGCGTCTACATGTGTAGACGTCTTTTATACTAATTAAGATAAGGATAAACATCCGGAAGAGAAGTAGAAATAGCCTAGGAAACCTAAAACGCGTCAACGCTTACAGACGCCGTTTAGCTAATTAATCAATTGATTAAAATTCAAATTTAAACGTTAAAATAAGAATAAAGTCTAAATGGCGTCCACACATGTCGACGTCTTTTAGACTTCTTCATATTTTAACTGAAATTTGAATTAAAATCAATTTAATTGATTAACTTAAACATGTCTGTTTGACTCGACACTCAAAAAGATCAATAAAAATTAATCAATGATTAAATATCAGACCATTCTGAGGTATTATTATATGATATGAAATTTTCTCGAAATGACGTCAAAATTAGCGTGTCTACAGCTGCCTCACCTTGGCATCGTCTTTGCAAGGGAGTGAAATGAAATGGAATGTACTGAAAAGGTGATGCCAAGGTGTGATGAGACACGCTCTTAACATCACATGATTGGAATTTTTCTCAAAATCATCAGTGAAGATAGCTCAAAGAGATTAATGGAATCAATCCTGTCTGGATGAGGTAGACAAGGAAATAAAATAAAGTCGATCAACCTCCTTGGAGTGGAAAGTACCCCAGGTCATAGACACTGTAGGTTTCATCATGGGGAACGTTTGCCAGCCAATGTGGACGTGCTACAACCATGATGGATCTTAAAAGAAAATAAGAAATATTAGATAAAGAATCCAAGAAAGGATAGAATTCCAAGGATATCTTTAAGCGAACCTCAAAGATAATCAAGATATTCAATTCAGAATGGAATATTTCATATCATGTTGAAGTTATTTGATTTAATGGTTTGAAACTTAATCAATAATTAATTCTTATCACAATGATTTCAAAGTCCTATATGATGCATGCTGTGCTAAAAGAGAAATATAAAGTCAAATAAAATATAAATTAATCAAGGATAATATTGTTAAATTGTCATTTATGAGTCAAGATACCAATTTCTGTAATCCAGTGCTAAGTTGAAGCTCGTTTATCCACGACTGTTTCACAAAAGTGGAACTATCGTCCTTACTAATTAACAATCCAACGGCCTATCCGTGCAATTAAGAATTCTCTGGAATTATCATTGTTTTTGTTGAAGGGGAACTTAAATTCCAGTTTCATCAAAACCACAAGGTCCTTGACATATTCTAATAAATACTTAATATATAGTAATGCAAATGATTTACATGGAATAATACAAGGGTAGAAATAACCGTCTTTTTAGCCACGGTCGAGACTTCACAAACTCCACAGTGGGATCTTCTTGATATTTTCCAGCTTTACTTTCTTGAATTTCCTGCAATCAAAATTATTAATAATTCCAAACAATATTTAATTTAAACATCAAAAACCATAGAATTTCGGATAAATCACAGAAAGGCTAAAACACGTCGTGTCGAGCAGACGCCATTCAATGTTAATACAAGGCAGTGCTCCTAGACGCCTTTTACTCACAGAAACAGATTTCTAGCTGTTCTCTATTCGAATTCCAACTCTATCAATGCACATCCCTTTTCCAATCCGGAAAAGTCTTCCTAGGATCGTAATTCCTTCTATATAAACACCCTTAGGTTGTTCCCAAGCAATCCTACCATAATCCAAAGATCCTAGGTTGAGTTTTCTTCCAAAGTTTCAAGGTTTCTTCAAAGTGTCCAAGGTTTCCAAACTTCAAGAAGGAAGAACTCCGAAAAAGAGGATGGATTCTTCAAACAAGAGGATGAAGATGTCTCTAGAGAAGTTTTCCGACGTGGAAAATCACCTCAACGGAAGAGATCCTAATCTTCAAGTAAGTTAAATCAACTTCCCTTCAATTCTTATTCTTGTTCTTCGTGTTCTTCATCTCATTCTTCATGTTCTTCCAGAATTATCCCATGCTTCCCGGCCCGAGAAAATTCACCTCTCTCCCTTGGATTCGTAAACTTACAAAAAGTGTTAAGCTTTCCATGCAAGTTTTCATATCCAAGTGGAATCTTCAAGGTTTAGTGGTGCTTGCCAAAAATTACAAGAGTGCGAACGTAGATTGGGCGGCTATGGGTGCCTTGATTGAGTGGTGGCATCCCCAAACTCATACGTTCTTTTTCCAAGACTTCGAGTGCACGATCCTTTTAGAGGAGGCGGAGCTTCTATTAGGTCTCCCAAAGACCAAAGATAACAAAGATAAAATAGCTTTGACAAGAGAGAGAATCACCGGTCAACAATTGTTGACATCAATTATGAAGGATCCTTCAGAAGCTAAAGGATGCCTTACCAATAAGGGGATCAATCTTGCAAAGCTCGCCGAGTGGACTCTATATGAAATTGATGATCTAAGGGAGGATGAAGCGGAGGATGTGACGAAAGCTTTCGTCACATGCCTTGCCGGTGCCTTGTTCTTCCCTGCGCAGGATAACATCTTAGAAGATGATCAGGTCAGTGCCATTTGCGCAATCTTTGAAGGTAAATCCATTAGCACTGCACTCTTAGCATATCTTTACAGCGGGCTTTCTGCGGCGTCTGTGGGTCGTCCTCCCTATGGGTGCATGTTACTCCCTATGGGTGCATGTTCCTTTACACCCCCGATCAAGAAGCGTGACTTAGAATCCGACGAAGATTATGAAGCCATAGAAATCATCACTACTTTATGGAACCTTGGCTTTAGTTACCGTGTAAAATCCTCTAAAGATAGAGATAAATGATTAAAATTTCCTTACCTTAAAAGTCTTCATGAAATTCTCCCTTAAATGTCCTCTTTCTCTTTTTGATTTGATGTAATAAAAGATTTCATTGAATAAAGAATGATTTTTCATGTCTTGAAATCTTTCCTTAACTTTCTATGATGTGCACATAATTTTTCCTTTAGTAAAAACTGGATTTTTCCTGTAAATTTGGCATTTTGGATTCTGTTAAATTCAAAACGCGTCCATTCAGAAAGACGCCTTTCAACTATGATTCATTTTCAAAAACCTGATTTAAACGTTAAATTGCACCTTCAACATTGACGCCTTTCAATTATCTCTCCTACTTTTCCCAGGATTCTGCCATTAATTCCGTAATTAATTGCCTAAAAAGCGTCTACATGTTAAGACGCCTTTCATCATCATCCTCTGTACGGATCTGACCAAAATTGGCGGTAATATGAAACGCGTCATCATAGGTGCACGTCTTTCAATCAGTTTCAAACACCTGTCCTTGCCGCCTCAACTTATGGGGCCTAAACCGCGTCGCTCTGAATCGACGCCTTTTAACCTTTCGTTTACAGACCCGCAAAGGCCCCCTTTCTTCCTCACTTTTCCCTTAACTCTCTCTCTCTCCACCTCTCCGGCGATCTTCGAGCTCCGGCGATCTCCCTCTCTTTCTCCCTCAAAACTCCTTCTTTCTTGACCATGGAACGTGGTGAAGGCTCTAGGAAGATGAAAGCCTTGGCCAAGAGGCGATGAAGGCATGAGGAGGAAGCTCCCGAGGAGGTTCCGGCGGTGCTAGCCGAAGCCGCGGCATTTTTGGAGGAGGAGATCCTTCCACCGGCGCCCGTGGCAATGGAGGAAGAAGAGGAGGGCGACCTCCACACGGTAAGTTCCCTATGAGATGAATGGGATGAAAAAAAGGGGAGGAGAAAACGGGGTTCTTCAAGAACCCATAATCGGGTCTTGAAAGGCATCCAGACCAGGTGACGCCATTCAAGAGGCGTCATACTAAGCTGACGTCTTTCAAGATTGATTCCGAATTTTTAATTAGGTAGAAAATAAATTTGAATTGCGTCAAGGCATGTTGACGTGTTTTGAAAAACGTCTATATGTGCTAACGCCTTTCAAAACAGAACTATTTTTCCTGTTTTTTTATCCATTACTGACCCTATTTTTTTTGTTTTATTTGCAGGGAGTGATGAGGTCCAGGATTAGTTGGGACCTAGTGATAGGTGCCTATAGGGGACTCCCGGACATCCAGAAGGCGCGCCTGCGCTGGATGGGGTTTGGTGAGGTACTAGATATCGAGCCATTTTGGCTCGATTTAGTCTTGCTGCAGGCGCTTAGGGAGCGTTGGCACGCAGAGAGTCGGGCATTCCTAATGCCCTGGGGACATATGATCCCCACTTTAGAGGATGTGGCCAGGATCACTGGCCTCAGGGTAGAGGGCCGACCTGTGAGTGGGGTTACTTACCCCAACTACCAGGGATTAGCAGAGGCTCTACTAGGGATAGAGGTATCTAGCATAGGTAGGGAGTCCAGGATGGTCCCTAGGATAGAAGTAGAGGCAGCCTTAGGATTAGATGAGCCCCAGCGTCGGTCTGACGAGACCCGGGAGGAGTTTAGGGATAGGTTAGCTGAGTCATCTTCCGCCGTCTACTGTAGCGACCCTAGTCAAGGGGAGGAGGTAGATAGGCAGCTTAGAGTTTTTCTAGTTTTCTTCTTTGGTCGGTTGCTCTTCGGTACGAAGGGCGACCACATTCACTGTAGATTCCTTTACTTGTTAGATGATCTAGATAGCTTAGGAGAGTACGCTTGGGGTGCGGCCCTTCTGGCCCACCTCTTCGCTGATTTGTCTGCGGTCACGCCGGACCGTGAGACCACCGTCAGTGGCTTCTCGCCGTTCCTTCAGGTATTAATTGTTTCATTATTTGTTTATGATATGCAATATGATATGATGATTTTTCCTAACTTATATGTTCATGAATGCAGGTGTGGAGCTATCACTACTTCCCGCTCGGCAGAGCGCGGATTGCCAGACCCGGAGCTGTCCCATTGGCCTGCCGTTGGCAGCCAATTGTGGACACAGCCCCACAGCATCACCAGCTGACGGCCCTCCGCCGTCAGTTCCTTGACTACCCAGAGTTACTGGTAAGTTTTTAACTTGTTCAATTAAATGCAATCTTTTATTCCTTAAATGCAAGTTATTTACATGAATGCACTTAACCTATATGCAGGTGATCTGGCGCCCGTACCTTGGTATGGGCGAGGAGGGTCAGCCGTGGGTGACAGCTGGCAGGAGGAGGTTCGGGAGGCAAATGTGGGTGCATTGCCTCAACGAAATCGAGCCCCTCCGCCTCCGGCTCGTGATGAGGACCCTGGGCCTCCACCAGGAGTGGATTGACGAGGAGGTCCCGGAAGACGTCGGGAGGAGCATGAGGGGCAAGCAAGCCCTCACGGACTGGCGTGCCAAGTTCCCAGAACAGTACGAGGACTGGCACCGCCGAGGCGTACGGGTGGAGTACCGTGCGGAGAGTAGCGAGGCCTACCTCCAGCAGTACCGGGCCCACTACGCCGATCAGCTGCGGCTCCTCCTACCACTCGATGTAAGTATGCCTTTATGCATGTTCAATTTTATTATTATCTTTATTTATGTTTGTGAATGAATGTATGTATGTGTGATATGCAGGATGCACGTGATGCGGTCGTCATCGACCTCCGGGCCCGCCTACATGATGCGGAGGCCCAGCTCGAACAAGTCCAGAAAGAGTTGTTTGATCTGGTATGTATGCATGTTTATGAATGCATATTTTAATTAATTAATTGTTCTGGCGATTGACACTGACGGTTGTCTTTTGGTGCAGCGAGCCATCTACACCCAGGCGGCTCCCCCTTCTTTCGGAGCTTCATCTTCTTCCTCGTCTGCCTATGATGCTGCTCTGGCTGACCTCCAGAGCCAGCTCGCCTCCGCCATCCACCGGGCTTCTCTTGCGGAAGAGGACCGGGCTGCTCGGGTAAGTTCTTTGACTTTGACTCCTGAATTTGATTTTAATTATTTGATTGCCTTGGACTAACGATGGCCTTTCCTTCAGGTTGCTGAGCTTCAGGAAGCCCTTCAGAGGGCTGAAGCGGAGCTGGAGCGTTCTCGCGCGGCAGCTGCTCGTGCTGAGACCGATGCGGCGCGGATCCGGTCTCTGGAGGAGCAGGTGGCTCGTCTCTCGACTGGAGATCTTGCACGTCTCCAGATTCGCCTGGAGGTCGTGACCGAGGAGAGAGATCATGACCGCCTTCGACTGAAGAGTCTTCAGGGTCGCTTGTCGGTTGCAGAGCATGAGCGCAAGATGGTGGAGGAACAGTATCAGCGAGCTCGGCAGCGTGCCCAGAAGCGTGGTCTGACGAGTGCTTTCACGGCCAGTGTCGCCATGTCTTCTGGCCAAGCAGGGCCAAGCGCGATGGGGCCACCTCCACCTCCTAGCCGAGGACCAGTACCGGACGCGCCTGACGAGGCCCAGAGCCAACTTGACGAGGGCGGAGGGGAGAGCCAGCGTTGAGGGCTTATGTATTTTCTTTTTTTTCTATGTATCATGTACAAAACACCTTTTGATGATATACATAGGACTTTTTGGGCTCCAATCTTGTGTTCATGTGCTTGTCTTGTATCCTGTACATCACTTAACAAACAGATTAAGTATCTATTTAGGCTTAGCCCCTTGCCTGACCAAATAAATGGTCAATCGATCTTTTCCTTCAATAAATGGTCAAGGGGCATAGCCTTTATCAACAAAGGTAATCAAACTATAAACAGACTTAAGCAAAATGCAACATGCAAGCAAATAGATGCTCACTGAAAATAAAAGGAATGAGTCATGCCAAATGCAACAAGCAGATGCTAAATGAAATATTTTTGTTATTTTGAAATATTCATCTTTGTTTGGGTTTTGAAATATGTTTTTTTTTTAATTTTGGCATATGTATTTTTTTTGGATTTTTGACATATGTATTTTTTTTGGATTTTTGACATATGTATTTTTTTTTATTTTTTGGAATTTTTGACTAAAAGATCAGCATGGTATTTAGATAAAAAGATCATATTCATTTACTAACTTAATTCCCAAATTGTTCTTTAACAACTTAACTTAAAACCCATCGTGTTTGAACTTGTGTTTCCATTCGTGATCCCATTTGATGATTTGACCCTTAGTCAATCTAAGCCATTCCTTAAGTTTGGAGTACGCCTCTTTAGAAGGAAAAGATGAATAAATTTAGAAAGCCCATGAGAAGGTTCCGGAGACTTAAAAAGATGTTCCTTTCCTACCCTAATATCCGTTGGGGTTCGGTCATTTTCTTTCCGGGGTATTTATCGACCTTGTGTTCCCTTTTATTTCATTTCATTGCCTTGATGTAACGTTTATAATGTAATGGCCTTTTGATTTGACATTTGGCTTTTGCCCTTTTGCTTTTTCTATTCTCTTTTTTTTCTTTGGGACGGATCTCCCCCATTTTTTTATGACGGCCTCCTACTAAGATGGCGGGCATTCTTGGTAGTCTATTCTAAGCCTCGTTCCGACATCATGGGCCGAGTGTAAAATAGAATTTTTGCTTTAAAACGAATGACTTGTACTTTACACTTTCAGTCAAGCTTTCGGTATTCCTTAGGACTTGGCATCTTTTGTTACTCACGAATCAAACGTGTCAGTGTGTGTAGTGATGTGTTCGAAATTAAATTATCCAGACTAATAAAGAAATTTGAGTTTATAAATTTTCTGATTCCACTGGTCTTTGTACCATGCTGATCGACTCTTTAACCTAAGGGTAGTATTTCTTAAGATGTAAGCCATTCCATGGATGATTTAGCTCTTCTCCTTCTGCATTAACAAGACGATAAGCATTACCAGGAAAAGCGTGCGATACAACATAAGGTCCTTCCCAGTTGGGTTGGAGCTTAGAACGCAGACCACTAGGTTTTACAAAAATCTTTTTGACAACTATTTCACCGACTTTGAACTTACGTTCAATGACTTTCTTTTAATAAAAACGTGCTAGTCTATTTTGATAAACTTTTGCATGATTAGCAGCTGGCCATCTTTTCTCGTCTAAGAGTTCCAATTGAGCAAGGAGTGTTGAACGGTGTTCATCAATGGAAAATTCCTTATTCAATTGTACTCTTAATGACGGTATGAGGATCTCATATGGAACTACCGCCTTCATTCCAAATGTTAAGGAATAAGGAGTCTGCCCAGTGGGCGTGCGGATTGAAGTTCGGTAGGCCCATAGAGCCTCAACCAATTTTTCTGGCCAGTCTGCAAATTTATTAGATTTGCACGTCTTTTTGATGATTTTTATCAAAGTCTTATTAGTTGCCTCTGCTTGGCCATTGCCTTGCGGATAATAAGGAGACGAATGATGCAATGCAATTCTATACCTGTTGCAGAGGTCCTTCGATTCTTGTGACACGAACTGTGGCCCGTTGTCGGTGACGATGGTGCTTGGAATTCCAAATCGGGTGATGATGTTCTTTATAATGAATTTGCAGACGGTTGATACTTTGATCTCCACGTACGCTTCAGCTTCTGCCCACTTGGTGAAGTATTCCGTTGCTGTGAGAATGAAAGATTTTTGCTTGATGCCGAAATCTGGATTACCAAGAGGTCCAATAATGTCGAAAGCCCGTATGGAGAAAGGCCATGGGAAGGAAACAGGATGGAGTGAAGATGCAGGAGAATGAATTTTGTCGGCGTGAAGTTGACACTTAGCACACCTACGGACATAAACTACACAGTCTTCTTCCATAGTTGGCCAATAAAATCCTTGTCTAAGGATCTTCTTTGCTAGCATCTGTCTATTGACATGGCCACCACAAACTCCACTATGAGCTCCTTCCATAACCTTCCAAAGCTCATCTTTGTCTAGACATCTCAGAAGAACTCCATCAAAACCTCTCTTGTACAATGCTCCTCCAACTAGGGTGTATCGTTGAGCAACTCTCCTGATAGCTCTCTTCTCCTCAGTTGTAGCTTCCTCAGGATATGATTGATCTTCACAATATTTGGCAATTTCATAATACCATGGCTTTTGTTCATCATCCATCTCTTCCAACAGCTCCATTAACATAATTTCTCTTTTTTCCACGATATCTCCGTCTCTGACTTTCTTCAGCAACTTCTCCTTAGTTATAAGAAATGAAGGATCTTTCACGGCGGGTGAAAGACGCCTATGAACTATGATTGATTCGGATTGCTTGCTGATTGGAAAATTAAGAGAAGATGCCAATGAAGCTAGAGCGTCAGCTAAGATGTTTTGATTCCTAGGGACATGGACAAAGATCAATTTCGTGAAAAGCTTTGAATAAGCAGAAGTAAGTTCTTGATAAGGCTTGAGCTTGGGATCAAGAGTTCAGAGTTCGATACTTGGTCAGCACTTGGCGAAGAATCAGTTGGCTATCACCCACAATCCTGAGTTTAGTGGCACCATGGAAATGAGCAGCCTCGAGGCCAGCAAGAAGTGCCTCGTATTCAGTTATATTGTTAGTGACTGGAAAATCAAGCTGAAAGGCTTATGGAATGGTGACACCTTCAGGTGATAACAGAACGATAACGATTCCCTTTCCATGAGAATTCAGAGCTCCGTCAAAATGCAGAGTCCACATATCATCTCTGATCTGATTTACGGACATCAGTCCTCATCCGGAAACTCTGATCGGACTGGATCAAATCGAGGAAGGGGATGATGGGCGAGATGTTCTGCTATGGCATAGCCCTTGATCTCTTTCTGCTGAATATAAGTGATATCGAATTGAGATAGAAAGCTTTGCCATCGCGCTAACCTATCGGTAAGAACATATTTCTCCAGAAGGAATTTGATTGAATTCATCCAAGCGATGAGATGAACTTCGTGGGCTAGAAAATAATGCTTTAATTTATGCACAACCCAAACTAATGCTGCACATATTTTCTCCATCGCCGTATATCTCTGTTCAGCGGGGTTGAGAAGTTTAGAGAGATAGTAGGCTGCCCTCTCTTTTCCTTCTTCATCTTCTTGTGCTAGGACAGCCCCCACAGCATCATCCAGAACTGAAATATAAAGTATCAACGGTTTACCTGGAGATGGTGGTCTCAAAACAGGAGGACTTGCTAAATAGTTCTTTAATCCATCGAATGCCTCCTGACACTTATCGTCCTAATCGAATTTGACTCCCGGCTTGGTAAGCTCGTAGAACGGCTTACACCTTTGTGAGTGCTGGGAGACAAAATGGCGAATAAATTGCAACCTCCTGATTAATCCTCTCAACTCTTTCAAGTTTTTGGGAGGTGGGATTTCTCTGATAGCCTTTGCCTTGTTGGGATCGATCTCAATTCCCCGTTTGCTGACGATGAATCCAAGTAATTTTCCTGAAGATACCCCGAATACACACTTCTTGAGGTTTATCTTTAACTGATATTCTCTCGATCTCTCTAATACCCTTGCCAAAACTTTGGCGTGCTCAGCCTTTGTCTTAGATTTAACCAATAGATCATCCACATACACTTCCAGATCTATGTGCATCATGTCATGAAATATAGCCATCATAGCCCTTTGATAAGTGGCTCCAGCATTCTTTAATCCAAATGGCATGACGGCATAACAGTATGTTCCCCAAGGTGTAGTGAATGACATTTTCTCTTGATCTTCTTCTGCTAGCTTAATCTGATTATACCCTGAAAATCCGTCCATAAACGATAAAGTTTCATAGCCAGCTGTATTATCAATGAGTATGTCAATATGAGGCAATGGAAAATCATCTTTAGGACACGCCCGGTTCAGATTGCGGAAGTCAATGCAAATTCTGACCTTCCCATCCTTCTTCATAACCGGGACTATGTTAGCCACCCATTGCGGATAAAGAACAACTCTAATAAATTTGGCTTTATGCAATTTGTCGACCTCTTCCTTCATCTTTAGAGTCATTTGTGGGTGGAATCGCCTTAATTTCTGCTTGACAGGGCTAGCTCCATCTTTTAACGTCAACCTGTGTTCAACTAAAGAAGAGTCTAACCCTGGCATACCTTCATAACTCAAGGCGAAAGTGTCCTTATAGTCCTTAAGTACTTGTACCATTGCCTTCTCATCCTCTGTAGAAAGATTTTTGCTGACGAGGACAACCTTAGGTTCGTCTTCAGTCCCTAAATTGATTTCTTTCGTGGGCTCTTCTACGGCAGCTGAGGGTTCATTGAATCTCTTCACTCCACTGGCATATGCCTCAGCTGCGTCTTCGTCATCTTCCTCATTTTCAATAATGGGGTCCTTTTCATGTACTAACTCATATACCCCATACCCATCATTGACTGACTCATCGTTCATACACTCTTCTGGCATCTGAATTGGATTTTCTAAAAACTGAGGGATTAAAGAGCAAGAAAAGCATTTATCAGCTAAGTCCTGGAGGTATCTATCTGGAATTTGCCTACCCTTAGGCTTCCTAGACTTCCTAACTTGACTAACTAGCCTAGAACTAGACTGCCTAACTTCACTAAACTCTCTATTATAACCTAATGAAGATGAAGCAGGATGGAAATCCTGAGATACAAGTGGAAATACAAGAGAATCCTCCCGAGGGGAGGGGGCAGAGTAGATCTAGGAGAGAATCTTGACCGAAGGACCCGCGCAATGGGGTGTGATCGGACAAGTAAGAGGTTTCCTCGATGAGGATCTTGGAAGAATTTGTTGCCAAATTGGCGTTTTTTTTTTGGATAATGGAAGTGGAATTAAACATAAAACAGGAATGGATACAAATAGAAGGAGAATTAGACGGAGGAAGTGGCACCAAGGCCAGAGGATTAGGGGGATCATACAACAGTATGTCCCAGATCAAGTCATACATCCTCTCTAGATCGAGAGGAGGTTGTGGAATGAGGTTCCGAGGGGACAGAATAATTATAACGGGCGGAGCCCGTGGAATATCTTCAATAATGACCCGCGACCAAGTCGGGGTCAAGAGCAATGTACGGAATAAAGTATGGAGCATGAAAACATGGGAAGGGTATGTCCCCCTCCAGAGCAGATCTGTAGTGTAACCAGCTTCATAGGGGTCATCTGGCTCCCCTTCATCGGTCTCTTCAGACAGCAATATCCGCTTGTCAAAGATAGCACCAGGACTTTCAATCAGCTCATCAATCTGCGGCGGCCACTTGGGTTCTGCAGGATCTAGGAACAGTCTGTTCAATGCAATGTAAAGCTCCCTCAGATCGAACCACCTGTACCATTCGCATTCAGGATCATGGAATTTTCTCCTTTTCATAGGCCGCAGAGCCTCCAAGGATTGGTACGTAAGTAGTTCTGAGCAATGCCTGGCCAAGTCCCTCCCATATATGTCATGGAAGTCAAAACACGAAGTAATGACCATCGTGTTGTCGTGGCTAATTATGGGCCCTTTTACAAAATGTGTATACAGGGTCCATGTTAGGGGATCTCGGCCTTCCTTGGATGGTGTAGACATCGTCTCCCAGATTTTCTGACCTTCTTCATTCTCTGCTGGCTGAACGAGGTCTTGTTTAAGTTTTCTTGGCCTGTAACCCAGACCACTTCCAGGTGCTGCTCGGTGATCTTTGACAGGAGTGGTCCTGCCCTGCAATTGTGTGCCCAGACCTTTCCCAGACTTATAGCCGTTCTTCATCATAATCCTCCATCCTGGGGTACTCATGCACTTCTCCCTTTTTATGGTATTTAACGGGTATGGAGAAATAGTGGCGGCTTTTAGAGGATCAGCCATTGGATGGTAGACCTGTAATACCGACAGAAAAGGTTGTCGGCCAAGTAAAGCAGTAGATTTAACATTCAAGGTATGAGCAGCAGCAAGGATCGGCATGCTCGTCACTTTAATAATTCGTCCTTTGAAGGGAAATTTGAGGCATTGGTGATTCGTAGAGGGAATCGCCTCAAGAGTTTTAATATAAGGACGACCCGAAATGGCATTTATAGAAGGGTCGATTTCTAGGATGTGAAATTCGACCTCTGCATGACTTACAGGGCCTAGCTCTACTTTCAAATAAACCATTCCCAGAGGGGAACGGGTAGAATTGTCATATGCTGTCACAGAGATGGGGCTAGGCAGCCATTTTTCTTTGGGCACACCGCACAGCTCTAGGGTCTTCGATGGTAAAACATTGATCGAAGCCCCTGTGTCAACCAGGCATGCATCCACGGCCTTCTTACAGATGTTGACCGTGATGCTCAGAGCCATGCTTCTGGCTGCTGGCGGTGCTAGTTCCGATGTGTGAAATGTAATGGAGGGCTGATCCCCCTGAGGAACTAGTAATGCTGCAATTTTTTCTACCGGCACGTCCTTGTTGACCATCACCTTCTGTAGATATTCTATCAAGGCTTCTTGGTGACTTTTCGATCTCTTGATCAGTTCAAGTATGGAGATCCGTGCCGGTGTTCGATCCAAATGTTTCAACAAATCATATTGAGTGCCTGGTGCACTCTCTTCATTATGGGCTTCCTCAGTCGGCTGTGATGGGCCGTCTCTAACTGTGGACTGAGGAAAGACTTTGTTGAAAATTCTTCCACTCCGGAACGCGTGTTCCTCAACCATGGAAGATCCGGGTGACACCTTGAGTACCGCAGAGTTGGGTGGTGTAGGTGATGCGTGGTGTTGGTATGTTGGTGATTGCGTTGGGTTAGGCGGTGGTGGCGTAGTGCGGATCAAAGGCCTGGATGGTTGGATGGTGGATGGGTATGTGGTTGGAGTAGATAAAGTGGGAAATGGTATGCATAATAGCGGTCTGGAAGGTTGGATGGTGTCTGGGTACGTGGTAGTGGTAGCGGGTGAAGTAGGGAATGGTATGCGTAGTAGTGGTCTGCATGGTAGGAGGGGCGCGTAGTTGGTTTGCGGGGGGTTATATGATGGAGGCGTAGGAGTGTGGGGCGTAATGGGCTTGAGGAAGGCGGGTGGTGGTAATGGGTTATTGGTGGCAGGTGTCGGTAGAGGGGTGATGGTAATGGGTTGTGGCCTGGGTATGTGGAGGGTGCGGCGTGGCGGTCGTTCTGCGGTACTCTGAACGTGACCCGTTGAATAAAGAGAGGAAGAGTCCTCTATTCTCCACTATTGCCCACGGTCAGCCTCAGACTGGCTGTTTGTCAAGATAGGGGCAACCTGGTTTTGGTTTTGGTGCTCCGGGAGCGGGTTCTGCACTATGCCCATGTTGGGTGGTGGTGCTACTTGTGCTGGTGGTCTTGCTTGCTGCTGCTGCTGCTGCTGTTGTGGTCTTCTCGCCTTCAGGGCTGATATATACTTTTTCATCTCCTCCCAGTCTATGCCGCCCTGCTCGTTGAGATCATGAATATAATCTCTGAATTGGAAGCAGGTGTCAATGGTATGCCCAGGTTGCCTATGGAAATAGCAATACCTGGATGTGTCGGCATTTTGAGGCCAGACGGCCTTTTCCCTTGGCAAAACTAAGGCATTAGCTGCCATTAGAGCATTGAAAATATCTGCCAAGGATTCTGGGAGGGCTGGGTATTCTGCCCTTTTCGGGCCTGGAGGTCTTCTCTGCTGATTATAGTCAGCAGGAGGAGGGAGATTATGGTATGCCGGCGGTGCGCACGGCTGGTACTGCTGCTGTTGCTGATATTGTTGTTGTTGGGGTTGCTGGTACTGCTGTTGCCGTTGCGGCGGCTGCTGTAGCTGTTGCTGTTGCTGGTTCTGGTTCGGCTGCTGGGGCCGCTGATACTGTTGTTGATAATGGGGGTTCTGCTGCTGCCTGTACCCCTGCTGGTTCGGCTGCGGTGGCCTCTGGTACTGTTGCTGACTCCTCACAAACTGGGGCGAGTTATTGTTCATGCTACTGACTTGCTCATGAGAGAGCGTGCCCTCAGTAGTCGGACCTGTGCTGGGAGCATTTGGCACTGCAGGCTTCCGAGGTGGAGGCCTGCTAGGTCTGTGAGGATCAAAGACGCTAGAGAACGTAGCGTCCTTGAAGGCATTCTGGCAGTACTGTGCTCTTTCATAGAGCTCTGCCATGTTGGTCAGATTGTTCAAGGAGAGGACTAGTTTGAACTGGGGCGTGGCGTTGGAAATTAGCATCTTCACTTGTTCGGATTCGGACAAGTGATCCTTCACCTTCTCGGCCAAGCCCCGCCACCTGTCGGCAAAACTGACAAATTCTTCATCAGGTTTCATCTTTTCTGCTATTAAGTCAGTGATGGACAAGGAGGGTGCAACTCTGTCCTGGTATCGTTGAATGAATTTACGAGAGACGATACCGTAGTCCTCTACTTCGGAGGGTTCCAGGGAAAAGAATCACTCGAGGGCTGGTCCCTCTAGAGATCTCCTGAACAATAAGGCCAACGACCTCTTGTCGTTCTGCCAGAAAGACGATTCGTACATAAACTCCTTCAAGTGTGTGAAGGGGTTACCAGTACCGTTGTACTTCCGGTACATTGGCATCTCAGAGGGTGGCAGGTGGAACACTGGCAGGCTTGGTAAATTGATCTCTGGTGCAGCTTTGACCCCCATCATCTTCTGGAGGTTGTTGAATTGCTCATCCATGCGCTCCATTTTGGCCAGCAACGCTTGCGTGGTCAGATCTGCCTGGGGAGGAGGAGGGGGTGGAGGTACTTGATAGGCCTGCTGCCTAGAGTACGTCGGACAGGGAGGACAGTAAAGAGGAGGTCCGGCAGAGCTTCCGCCATGCCCGAGGGCATTTTGATAAGCAGGCGTTAGCGGTCTGGCCGGTTGCCTAGAGGATGAAAGTTGCGGCCCAGCTGGCCGAGAAGTAATATGGAGGCCTTCCATGGCCTGATGGATGTACGGAGGATGAAGAGGAGGTTGCTGAGGGACAACAGGGGGAGCCACAGGGTTCGGTTCAGCAGGCTGCATGGGTGCCTTCCCCTTCAGAATAGACTGGATTGCCTCGAACTGCTGAGGGTTCAGACGGGAGGCAAGAACTCCCAAAGCGTTGACGAGATCCGAAGGATCAGAGGATGAGGGATCATTCTGATTCATGTCCCCCTCAAGATTGGGATTAGGAATCGCATATTCATGCGGGGGAAGATCAGGATATCGATCATGGGGATGAAAGAGAGGTGTCCGGACATTGCCATCTTGTCGATATGGAATGGGGACAGAATTACGGGAGGCATCAGCATCTCTCCCGTTCTCATAGTTGTAGTCCGAATCGCGAGGGGCATTAGCATCTCCCTCGTAGTTGATGATGGCGTCTTGAGCCATACTCAAGTCCCTGCCTGATCGCAGCAGCATGATGTTAGATTCTTTTTTCAAAGATTTGACAAACAAGTTGCACAGAGATTGATCAATCAAGTGGATGCTTAACGTGATTTTAAGATTCCTTGTTGAGTTATTTAGATTCAATTAAACCACAAATTCGCTCAGGGAAAGGATTCTAGTTTCAGTTCAATATCCACCGTTATTCTCTATGGCTTTCTCTCACAACGTTTATGGAATCTAACCGGGACTTCAACTGGTACAACCAGCCCGATGATCAAGGAGGAGTACCTTGATTTTGGGGACTTATGGATGCCTCAACGTCAACTTCTCTAGTCTGATCAAGGGACCAACCCAATCAGAGAGAGTTGCTGACGTCAAGTAGTGTGTTCCTAAGAAAAGGAGGGTATTCGCCTCAATGCGTATGACCTATGGCCTGGATGGCCTCTAATGCTTAATAATAATGATAGTAGCACTAAAGTCACAAAAATCTGAGAACTGGGGAAAAATTTAAAAACTGTCTGAATTGCGTCGAGTGTAGTCGACGCTATTCAAACAAAATCTTAATTTTTTAGCAGAAACTCAGATTGCAGACAGCAGAGAATGAAGACTGAAAGGCGTCTGGGTGTATTGACGCAGTTTGAAACGCGTCAGTTCTCCTAGACGCTTTTCAAGTCGCAGAAACAGTTTTGCAGGAGGAATTTCTGGGTTGATTCCTCCTCAAACAGGATAAAAATAGTAAATAATCAGTTCATGCAAAAAAAAATTTAGTTCCAGATTTTAACAGGATGATTTTACTAACTCAACAACCAAGATGCCAATCAATCACACAACATTTTCATCACAAAAACAGCTTTTTCAATTAATCAACGGGGAGGGCAAGATCTTGCCACAGGGGTGTGCACGTGGTGCACGAGGGAAATTAACTAAACTAAAACACTCACCAATTGGTGAGGACGTGTCGAGAGACACAAGTGGTGCACCGTGGGTGTCCGATTGATGATAGCAAGAACAAAAAACTAAAAGATGGCGAGTCCAAGTCCCACCGTAATCGCCAAAAAAGCTGTGAGTGCTTAGAATGATGGTGTGATTATCATAAAAAAAATCTATGTTATTTAGTGCAAAATAAACCTATTAAAAACAGAAACTATGTGAAGTGATCGCCAGAAATTTTTAACTAAAAAGTTTCAAAAGAAGTCTGATCGCCTACCTGTTTAAACGCGGAAGATTCTAAGCTCTTGATTCTCCTTCCTCAGCCGGCTGAAGAAAGAGAGCCCTTCCCGTTCTTTGTTCTTGCTGTTGAGTTTGAAGTTGAGGATCGTCCAGAGTCCTTTGATTTGCTTGTTGGTTCACTCCCCTTTTGATTCTTCTTTGCTCCGTCAAGAAAATGAAGAGAGAAATGAAGAAACAATGATGAGAACTTTAAGTAGAAGCAGTATCCATTCTAATCATGGTTTTAAACATGAAACTAAACAGCAAACTTACTTGTTTAATGGCTTTTGAAACCCCTTAGTTGAATAGGTTTTGAAAAGAATGATGTTGTGGTGTGTGTTGTATGAAGTGATGATGAAGAATGAGAGATTAATGAAATGAAAATAAAGATGCAGAAATGAAAAACTTATGCCGAATTGGATGAAGCCTTGAATTGGATGAAGAATGGACGCCGACTTCTGGAAACAGTAGCGCTTCGGCGTTTGGACGTCGTTGCTTCGATCTTCAATCACTAACTATGATTCTAACTTCTCTTTTCTTTTTTTTTTTAACTTTCAAGATGCAAGGTATTTATAGACCTTTTTCTGTGTCCGCGGATTTATATGGAAAAATCTAGGATTTATCCATCTTAACCAATAGATAAATACAGATTAATTTATCTTTATCTGTAATTATCTAAAACGCGTCCAGAATGGCTAACGCCTTTCAGATTAATTAAGATAAGGATAAACATCCGAAAAACTTATCTTTATCTGTATTAGCTAAAACGCGTCTACATGTGTAGACGTCTTTTATACTAATTAAGATAAGGATAAACATCCGGAAGAGAAGTAGAAATAGCCTAGGAAACCTAAAACGCGTCAACGCTTACAGACGCCGTTTAGCTAATTAATCAACTGATTAAAATTCAAATTTAAACGTTAAAATAAGAATAAAGTCTAAATGGCGTCCACACATGTCGACGTCTTTTAGACTTCTTCATATTTTAACTGAAATTTGAATTAAAATCAATTTAATTGATTAACTTAAACAGGTCTGTTTGACCCGACACTAAAAAAGATCAATAAAAATTAATCAATGATTAAATATCAGACCATTCTGAGGCATTATTATATGATATGAAATTTTCTCGAAATGACGTCAAAATTAGCGTGTCTACAGTGGCGAGTGTTGGGGTGCGACTGTATGGCCCCGATCTTGTCATTCAAATGGCATCATACACACGATGCGTGTCGTTAAATGTTCACGGCAACCAACTTCAAATTACTGGACTCACAATTTAATTTTAAAATAGTTAAGTGGTGAGAACCGGGTCGATCCATGGAGAAATAGATTTTAGATTTGAAAACTTTGAAAATTTTAATTAAAATATTCAAAAAAGATATCTAAAAAGGTAGTGGATTATAAAACAAATAAAAAAAAACTAATGTTACACCAAAATTTAAAAATGAAGTTAACATGGCTTGTACAAATAAAGGAAAGTATACATGAAATATGCAAGAGGATACAGAAGCAATACTAAGAAGTTAAAAGGTGAAAGAGAAATGCATTTAATGCAGCCCTCCTCGACCCCTTTACTATTCAGCACACAAGTTTAGTCCAATCTAATTACAAGATGCCACATACCTCGTTTACTATTCATCAAAAAGTTTTTTATTTTATTTTATGTTTTTAACATTTTTTAAACAAAATTTAAATCAAAAGAAATAATAGATATCAATTGATTTGAACAAAAGGATTTTACATTGGGCGAATAAAATTCTGAAAGTTAGAGATAAATAGTAACCATGTGACTGTGTAAACTACGGAATTAACCACAACATGCAAACCTTTAATAATAGAAAATAAAAGCACATGATCAATTAACCTGTAATTACATCAAGTGACAAAAAAAAACAACAATAGAAAAATGTAATTGGAATCAAAACTTTAAAAACAAAGAATCTCCTATGCTTTCTCAGGCAGTGATGGTGGTGATCGACCAAGAGCAGCAGCTGCAGGTGGGCTTTACAGGCTCATAGGACCTGGCTTTGAGGGCTTTGTAGAGTGGCACAACTGATGCACAGAAGAGACAGATGGAGAGGGAGGAAGAGAGAGAGAGAGAGAGAGGAACAGAGAGAGGTGCATCTGAGAGGAAGAAAAAGCCAGAACAAGGAGCCAGAACAAGGAGAGAAGAGAAAATGACAGAGCAGGGGAAAAGCAACAACAATAAAACAAAAATAGAGAGAGAGAGAGGTATAGAAGATGGAGATAGAGGATGACGCGGTTACTATAGCATCACAGTACTATAGCTGCTACAGTAACTACGATGCTACAGTAACACAGAAAGAGAGAAACTAGTTGAAAAAGAAGGAAAAGAAGGAGAAAAAGAAGGGTTCAACTGGGAGAGAGGGAATAAAAAGGTTGGGAAAAAGAAGGGGAGAGAGAGAGATACTGCTCGGACAGAGAAAAAGGTTTCTAAAAAGGGGAGGGGAGAGAAAAAGAAAGGGAAAGAGAGAAAGAAAAAATGGAAAGGATGGATGGAGGGCGGCAGCTGCTGCACTCTGGAATTCTTGGAGAAGGGGATTAGGGCATCCATCTCTAGACTGCTTAATGACCATTATATCCCTACGTTTTTACTCCTTGCAAAAATAATTAGTTGCGCATGTCGAGATTCGAACTCTGGCCACTGTAAGGACAATCAAGTGGCCTAACCAATTGAGCTACAATCTTGTTATGTCCTATTCACACAAAGTATTAAATTGAGTCACTGCAGTGAACAAAATTATGTCAAAATAAAATTATTGAAATAACTCGGCTTTGCCGAAAACCCGCAAATGCGTTACACTCAGTTTTTCACATGAAATGACGATGTTTTTAACTCTATTTTTAGCAAAATTAGTGTCGTCGGAAAGAACACAAAATTATCTATCATTCCATACAATTTTGCACATAAAATCATAAGTGTACTATATAATTATAGTCAATTAATGCTTAGAAATACATAATTATCATACCCCCCAACTTAATCATTGTTAGTCCCTTAGCAATGCAAATAATGAAAAATTAGGACTACAATAACCTTTAAAAAGTCATGCTTTATTTAAAAGTTATCTTCACAAATAATTAAATGATAGCTGGTTAGGTAAGCTCAAGTTCTCATTTTCCTCACTACACTTGGGGGCCCGACAGGTGATTGTGCATAAAAATTAGCATGCTCAGGGTTCATTTCCATCCTTTCTAGTATATCATCGCCTTAGCTGACGCTCGGGATAGACCTTCCTAGAGGGGGGAAGAGAAAAGGAGGTCTTTTGATCAGTCGGTAAGGATCGTTTTTCAAATCTCGTCCCGACTCAACACTTTTCAGGACTTGGTCTTAATTTGATATGAGGGACTTTTTAAATTAGCGCGGCGTTTTCATTTGATTGCGCTATTTGCCTTTTAGAGTGCATACTTTTTGCCACTCTCTTTAGTTTGTTGAGGGGTGGTGCATACTTTTTGCCACCTGCCTTCCTTTGGCTCTTTCGAAACTTTTTTGTGTTATTTGCATTTGATTTACATGCTTGCAATTGTCCCTTTTTGCAGACAGCCTCCTTAGGGTGTTGAGTGGTTTGGTCTCCTATTACGAATCCCAACATTCCTTTCGTTCAACCTGAAGATAAAAGACAGAATAGGTAGTCCTACCTTTTAGGTTAATTCCAACAATTTCACACGTTCAGGATCTTCCACTCACCCTAAGTTGTCGTGTGTGTGAAAATCATCATGCCGTAACTCCTTATGGAGTGGGGATTATTTCGAACTTTGTTTAACTAACTAACACAAAATTGATTTGTTCAGGAATCCCTTAATAAAGCATGATTTTATGAAAGCATAAGTGGGGTGTGAAAAAGAATTTTTGAAAATTTTTGAACATTTTTATCTGTGAAATTATTTTTATCTATGAAAAATACGAGTTTTATTTAAAAGATTTTACAATTATGTGCAATAGTTGCTCCCCCCAACTTAAAAGACATTGTCCTCAATGGCATAAAAAATATGAAATAATTACAGCCAAAATGAGTCAAGGAAGGAGAGATACAACTTGGGGTGTCAAAGATTTTCAATCACCTTATGCCCAAGCCATCTGCCACCCGAATTATTAAACATATAAAGAAAATAAAAACTTATTAAATTATCCTAACTACGTTGGGTTCCCTCCCAATAAGCGCTAAATTTAATGTCTTCAGCCAGACGCAATGTGCATATTATCCAATGCCTGCTGGCACAAATTTCAGTGCATGCGTTTTAAAATTTGTTGATTGGAGTTGACCAATCATTGCATGCAGCTCATGAGTTAAAGCGATACCATTGATGCTCCAAAGAAAAGAGTCTTTCGACATGGTGAAGGAGAGATTAGTTCTACTTGATTCACAAGCTATGTCAATCACATACCATTCTTCCTTTCTTTGATTGAATTGAAGGACTTGATCATCGAGAAAAAGATCAGAAGTTCCCAGAATGATGGGGCATTGACTCAATGTAGGAGATGATCCAATGTCGAAGATGAGGAAATCAACAAATATGTGGCTCCAATCCACCTGAATAAGAGTATCTTGGATCATATCATGTGGCTGCTTAATGAAATGATCAATTGACTGTAAAGCAACGAACGTGCGCTTTAATTTGTGGATTCCAAATTTCTCAAAGATAGAGATTGAGAACAGGTTCCGTTTGGTCTCAAATTTCAATAAAATCCAGTAAAGATTGGTGTTATCGATATTGCAAGAATTGAGTTGGGCAACACATTGAGTTTCTTTGAGAAAAGGGCTGTTGATGTGGACTTGGCCCAATAATTCTATCATCTCCTTG
Source organism: Zantedeschia hybrid cultivar (assembly GCA_030544215.1). Taxonomy (NCBI): domain Eukaryota; kingdom Viridiplantae; phylum Streptophyta; class Magnoliopsida; order Alismatales; family Araceae; genus Zantedeschia; species Zantedeschia hybrid cultivar. The sequence continues at coordinate 37,747,632 of JARZZO010000011.1, read as the reverse complement.
AGTCAGGCTAGCTTTTGGAGGCTATTGGGCTTAGATTCTCTGATAGTCGGGGATGGGATTATGGGTAGGCACATGCTCAGGTTCTCACTAGACTCCTTCTCATCCCCGTCATCTCCCCCTAACTTACCCTCCATAGGCTCTACCTGATGATTAGCCAGGTCTATGGATTGAGTTTCCTCCTGATACAACTCCTCAAAATTATCCAGTTTCTCCATTGGGAAGAAGAAATATTCAAGATCCAGACTAATGTGTGTATTTAATTTCTCTATGGGAAATAGAAAGTGTTTAAAGTCTGGATCAACATCATGCAAATCACTCACTTCTCCTTCTCCTTTTTCCTTCAAGCTCTTCTCAGGAGAAATAGGTGTGATCGTGGATTCGCCTTGTTGGTTAGTCTGAGGGTTATCCATATTCTCTCTTTCCACCTGGTATAACTCTTCCAGATTATCCATTTTCTCTACTGGGAAGGAAAAATATTTGAGGTTCGGACTAGTATGTGTATTTACTTCCACTGTAGAGAACATAAAGTGCCTAAGATCCGAATTAACCTCTAAAAGATCACTCACTTCTCCTTCTCCTTTTCTATCACTTAAGCTTTCCTCAGGACAGATAGGTATGATCATGGATGCATCTTGTTGACTAGTCTCAGAATTTTTCATGGATTGATTCATGTTAGCATTCCCTATTCTCACCTGATACAACTCCTTAAGATTCTCTCCATTTTCAAGATCAGGCATGATGTAACTATTTCCGGGTTGAGCAATTTCAGGTTGAATTTGTGAGTTGATTTGTTGGTCAAAATCGGGTGAAAAAGATTGCAGATTTTCAATGGGCTTGCTAAGCACTTCTTCTAAATCCATCCTTAGATTAGTTTCAATCAAACAGTCAACTAAGGCCTGCATTTTACCAATGGTTTGTTGTTGGGCCAAGACTATTTGTTCAAGTTGCATGAATTGATCATCCTGAGGATGTGGATAATTGGGTTGATAATTAGACTGTGAAGAATAAGAATATGTCGAATAATCTGATTGGAAGCAAGGTGGACAAGAGCTTGTAGACAATGGATAATCAGAGTGTCCTTGATTGTAGGCCAAACCACCATAGTAGACTTGGAATTGGACCCAATCTGAGAAGTCTTGGATAGCTAGACTTGGAGCTTGGGCTTTGTGATAGTCCTAAGAGGAATTGGATTTATCTCCCCACCCCGAATCTGGGTGTAGAGAATTCCTCAATGATTTGGGCCTGATATGGTGGAAATTGGAGAGCAGGTGGGTTATCATAATGGTCCTGATTGGCCCAAATAGGGCATCTCTCTTGATAGGTATATGATTGTGTGGGAGATGAGGACGGTTCTGGGCCCAAAACTGGAAATTGATCAATCGTGTGGGCCAAGTTGTCTAGCTTATCTAATCTGTGAGCCAGATCCATATTAGCTGGTAGAGGGAAAGGTATGATGGGACATGTGCCAATAAATTGGTTCATTCGAGTCCACTTCATGTTGAAAATCCTTTTTTTTTTTTTTTAATGCAAACAAGTTAGCACACAATTATTCCTAAGACAACTATGGCTAAACTAGCCTACATGATGTGTTTCTCACAAATTAATCTAGGTTTAATTCAAGTCCACCTTCACAATTATCAATCGGCCAGGTAAGAGGTGGAGGTGGTGGGAAGCTCCCTCTACTTTCGTAGAGACCTAATTAAAGAACCACCGACCTATTTAGGCGTTTGCCATTTGACCTCTAGCCTTAGACACCGATCTCCAAAAGTGATAGTGGGGTCAAGCTAGGTCCAAATTTCATTATGAACCCTAGATTAAATTCCTACTCACTTTTAATGGGCTTGGGTTAGTGAAAGAGAGAAAGGGATGGTTGTTTTTGGGCCAAGGAAGGGTGATCAAATCCCCACTTTATTTTGTTAATGGACTTGCCCTTAAGATATTTTTATGTAAAGTGCACAACCAATTCAAATAAGGGGTTCTATGCAATCATGGAAATGCATGAACATGGTGTTTAAGGAAGGTAGAAATCTCACCTTGTCCCCCGCAATGTTCAACAAAATGGAAACTTACAAGAAAGGAAACAGTTTAAAAATGCAGTCCAAAATGATGCATGACCTAAATATAGATAATTTCTAATCTCAGAATGAAGATTTTCATTTATTTAGATTCCTTATGATTTTTTTTTAAAATTAATGGAAATTTAACTATGTTAGGAAACTAACTAAAAAGAAAATTAAAAAGAAAGACAAGTTGGAACAAACTCACCAGGGGGGAGGGGGAGATTTTTATTTCTTTTTTTTTTTTTCAATTCTCACCCCTTTTTTTTGTACCTACAAAATAAAAAGAAAAAGTATTAGCATGGATATTTACAATGAATCCAAAATTAAAAAAACTAAAAATCTAATTCCTCGGCATCGGCACCAAAAATTGATGTGCACATGATGCACGTCGTTAAACGCTCACGGCAACCAACTTCAAATTACCGGACTTACAATTTAATTTTAAAATACTTAACTGGTGAGAACTGAGGCGATCCACAGAGAAATAGTTTTTAGATTTGAAAACTTTAAAAAATTTAATTAAAATATTCAAGAAAGATATCTAAAAAGGTAGTTGGATTATAATACAAATAAAAAAAAAAAGTAACGTTATACTAAAATTTAGCAATGAAGTTAACATGGCTTGTACAAATAAAGGAAAGTATACTTAAAATATGCAAGAGGATATAGAAGCAATACTAAGAAGTTAAAAGGTGAAAGAGAAATGCATTTAATGCAGCCCTCCTCAACCCCTTTACTATTTAGCACACACGTTGAGTCCAATCTAATCACAAGATGCCACATACCCCCTTTACTATTCATCAAAAAAAATTTATTTTATTTTATTTTTTAACATTTTTTAAACAAACTTTAAATCAAAACAAATAATATATATCAATTGATTTGAACAAAAGGATTTTACATTAGGTGAATAAAATTCTGGAAGTTAGAGATGAATAGTAACCATGCGACTGTGTAAACTACGAAATAATAGAAACCTTTAATAATAGAAAATAAAAATACATGATCAATTAACTGGCAATTACATCAGATGACAAAAAAAAAACGACAATAGAAAAATGATAATTGCAATCAAAACTTTAAAAACAAAGAAGCTCTTGTGCTTTCTTAGGTGGTGATGGTGATGATCGACCAAGAGCAGCAGCTGTAGGTTGGCTTTGTGGGCTCACAGGACCTGGCTTTGAGGGCTTCGTACAGTGGCACAATTGATGCACAAAAGAGACAGATGGAGAGGGAGGAAGAGAGCTTGAGGAAGAGAGAGAGAGAGAGGAACAGAGAGAGGTGCGTGTGAGAGGAAGAAAAAGCTAGAAGCAAGGAGAGAAGAAAAAATGACAGAGCAAGGGAAAAACAACAACAATAAAAGAAAAATAGAGAGAGAGAGAGAGGTATAGAAGATGGATATAGAGGATGATGTGGTTACTGTAGCATCACATTATTGTAGCTGCTACAGTAACCGCGATGCTACAATAACACAGAAAGAGAGAAACTAGTTGAAACAAAAGGAAAAGAAGGAGAAAAAGAAGGGTTTGGCTGGGAGAGAGGGAATAAAAAGGGGGAGAAAAAGAAGGGGAGAGAGAGAGAGACATTACTCGGAGAGAGAAGAAGGTTTTTAAAAGTGGGAGGGGAGAGAAAAAGAAAAGGAAAGAGAGAAAGAAAAAATGGAAAGGAGGGATGGAAGGCGGCGGCGGCTGCACTCTAGAATTCTTGGAGAAGGGGATTAGGGCATCCATCTTTAGACTACTTGATGACCATTATGTCCCTGTGTTTTTACTCCTTGCAAAAATAATTAGTTGTGGATGTCGGGATTGGAACTCTAGACGCTCTAATGACAATCAAGTGGCCTAACCAACTAAGCTACAATCTTGTTATGTCCTATTCACACAAAGTATTAAATTGAGTCCCTGCAGTGAACAAAATTATGTCAAAATCAAATTATTGAAATATCCCGGCTTTACCGAAAACCCACAAATGCGTTGCACTCAGTTTTTTACATGAAATGATGATGTTTTATTTTTAACAAAAGTAGTGTCGTTGGAAATAACACAAAATTATCTATTATTCCATGCAATTTTGCACATAAAATCATTAGTGTACTACATAATTATAGTCAATTAATGCTAAAAAATACATAATTATCATTCCCCTTCCTCTTCCCTTTCCCCTTCTTCCCCTTCCACCACTCCAACACCCCTCTATCTATCACCACTTCCATCACCATCTCCTCGGCGGCACTTCATTCTCCAGACGGCGGCCGACGTCCCGACGGAGTGATGGCGTCTACGCCGGTACCGGCGGTGGCTTGTGGTGTGGTGGTTCGACGGCAAGGAGCTAGGTGGAGTTCAAGTAACCGGTAGGGAGACGATCCTTGCACATGAATCGTTGATTTTAACCATGATTTCCCGCTTTGGAGTATGTTATGGAGATGTGAGGATTTTGGGTAGAATGAGTATGTTTAGTGGGTTTTTGATAGAAATGCTATTTTTTATAAAATGGGGGTTGGTGTGTTTTGAATTCGGTTGTTTGGATTCTCCCCCATCTTTTCTATTTTTGGCATTTTGGGACGATTTGGGGGAGGAAATCCCATGTTGGGGGAGGATGGAGGGGAATCCTATTTTCGGACATTAAATGGCGTCGAGCCAGGGCGACGCCGTTTGCAAACGGTGACGACCATGGGCGACGCGATTTAGGCCCAGGTGCAAGAGGGCAGTTCGATTTTCAGGCGTTAAATGACGTCAAGACCATGTGACACCATTTAAATGGTATCGACCATGGGCGACGCAATTTAGGCTAGAGCCCCATAATTCTCGTAATTAACATGTGTGTTTATTGTTAGATAATTCTGTTAAATGCATGCTTAAAATCATACATTGGGAGTGGGGATTTCTATGTGATCGGAATCGCATTGTGTGTGTTTATGCGATCGTGGCCCTAAAACAACTGTGGTTTGTGTTTGACACCTTGTGTTAGTGTAGGAGTGACACGTTATCAGTGTGGTAGTGACATTGTACCGGTGTGGGAGTGGTACATGTCGGTGTGTCACTTATGGCTGGGAGGAGGCAGAACCACTTGAGTTAGATAGGCCGGAGTAGCCAGCCTGCTATCCGAGGGGTTGCTGTTCTGTCTCAGCGGGTTGGTGTTTTCCTAGTTTGTTGTGACAGTTTTTGGTGCGTTTCTTACTATGAAGCTGGGTGTGATGTTCCTAGAAGTGTACCCAGTCGCCACTGGGCCTGAGTAACCTGAGACATCAAGGTTACGGGTGTACCTATTCGCCCTTTGGCCTGATGTAACCCGGGAGGTTAGGGTTACGGGTTGTCCCTAGAGTTTCTGCTTGTGGGGGGGTTTCGCCGATCCCCAAGGCCCTCGTGTAGCGCCTAGGCCTGGCGTGAAGGAAAGTCCAGTTGATAGGACAGTGGTTTCGACTGCTTGTGTGCACATGTAACTGGGTGGTGGTGATTCACTAGTTCCAGTTAGTCCTAGTTTGACATACTGCCTCACCCTACAGTGTCCGAAGCTCGTAGGAGCGGATAGGCGTGAGTATTGTGTCTTGAGGCACTGTTTTATATACGTTCGGCTGTGTGGTTTGTGTGTTTAGCCGGATTGTTGGTTGTGCACTGCGGTGTTGAGTTGGGTTGCTTGAGTTGTTTTAGAATTATGCCTATTGCATTTACAAATGCATGTATTGCATATCTTGCAATGGAATTTGGGAATCTTTGGAGCTGTGGTTTCTTCTCGTTGAATTTCGCCGTTGGGGCTGTATCTTTACTGCTTTCATTTATAGCTTTCCTTTACTCCTGTTGTTGCCTGGTAGTGTTTCCAGGAGGTGGGGATCGGGTGATCCTTACTGAGCCCAATTCTGGTGTGGCTCACTCCCTAGTTTTTCAGGTGTGGACCCCTCGGCAACCGTTGGCATGTGGTTTTCTTCCTGGTGTGCGGGCCAGCAGCTATCTCAGTCCCGGGGTATGTTCTGATGTTGTTGTACCTTGTTCCTTACTTGTACATATTTAATTTCTATGGACCATGTAATTATTGTTGGACTGTATGCGGACATTGATATTGTGCTTCCTGCGCATTTGTGCATTTCTTGTAGTCCATGAGATTGTTATATTTAGCTATGTTTAGCGCTTACTTCTCCAGATGTGTTGTTTGAGATTCAGGTGTGAACCCGTAGATAATGATCTGATACCCATTTAGTAATCGGGTCCCCGATTATAGGGTGGCGGATCGTTACAGTGATAACCAATACATAGCCACATTGACTCATCCTTTTTCCGGACAAAGAGAATTGGTGCACCCCATGGTGACACACTTAGACGTATGAAGCCCTTTTCAAAAAATTCCTATAGTTGTTTCTTCAATTTAGCTAATTCAGTGGGACATTATGTATAGTGCTATTGAAATAGGTGTTATTCCTGACATAAGATCAATGATGAGATCGATCTCTAGTAGACATCATGGGAGATCGTCAGAGAACATATCAGGAAAGTCCAAAATCACCTCAATGTGTTGCACTACCTTAGCAGTGTTGTTATCAATCACCACACTAGCCAAGAATGTCCCACATCTTGCTAATCAGCCTCTCTGCCTCCTTGCAGAGACAAACATTCTTCCTAACTTATGCCTTGGATATTGGAAGTAAAAATTCCTCCTACAGAGGTCCTCAGAATATAACCCTCTTTCTACGACAGTCTAACAAGGCAGCATACTTCTCCAGGAAGTCTATATCCACATGTCAATAATGTAGGCTTCTATAGACATATACTTATCTTGATTCTCTAGTCAGTCAGGGATGTAATAGCAATAGATCAAATTTTTTATGATTAGCAAACCTATGGGTGGTACATAACCCTTCTCTAGCTGCCTCTCCCCCTTAAAAGGGTGAGACTAATTCTAGTTGTATCTTGAATTTTTTGGTTTACTTATTAGAACCAGCTACTCTTAAAATCAGCAATCGCATACCCCAACCATCCTAGCCTTATCCTAAACACCAAATAGAACTCAATTACTCCTTATATCTAAAGATTTATCGTACCCATACTATCCTACCCTTATTCTCTAGATCAATTAGTATGGCTTAAGATTATCTAGTAATAGTTAATGTTCTCTCATGATTCATATGCTCTGATATCACATTGTCACGCCCCTGATCCGGTTTAGTCATTTGAACTCACTTTAGATTCAAGCCATGTAACTACATAACCAAAATAACATATAAATCGAAGATGAAAGATAATAGACAAATAACCAAAGTAATAATCATGCCAATTACCATCAAATATATACATATAAAATTTTATTGCCAATAACATTGTTCTATGAATTACATCATCAATATCAAGAAAATGAAAAATACATATTATCTCTCATGTACCTACTACATCAATCTACAAAAGAAGTAAATCTAAACCAAAATCCCCTTCTATAGATCCCAAATCAAAATTTCTCAGTGCCCAACTCCTCCTCAAACTCTAAGAAATATTTAATACTTTATGAGTTCAAACGCTCAGTAGGCAATTAAAGCTACCAAATGCTAAGTAATATAATAATTGAAATCAAGTGATATCTAACTAATCATGATTCATAGTTATACATATATCGCAAATAAGATCATAATATAAAACATGGTCAAATATAGATTTACCCAATCGCATGCGTTTTCTAATAGCATGAACAAGTCGATCTAGTATATAGCCTATATGGCATGATCAAAGTCATATCTAACTGAACAAGTCTACGAGCCACGATCAGAACATATCACATATCAAACTGAATATATTCAACTGAGCATATGACAAATTATCATGACCTGGTAGCTTATCAAATCAGACTTCATATTATCATAATAACTAACCAAAATGGATAGATTCTCAATCAAATAGGCTGAGATTAAAATAATTGAGTATAAATGCCGAAGGAACAAATTGAACAGATTATAAGTTGAATCAAATGAATCTAAATGGTAAATTATGTTTCATAATTATGTGCCAAACATATTACAAACGAACATATCACATAGACATGCATCTAACCATCATATTGTAAGATGAGGAACAGGAAGAACGATGACGTAGTAGAAATTTAAAATTTAATTTCTTCCCTCGATCTATGTGTCACAAGAAAATAATAAACAAAACATAAAGATCAGATCTTCACCATCATGGAGATGAAAATCCCTTATCGAATTGGAGACGAACGAATAGTCGACCTTGGGATTGTAAGCCAGTCAAGCGTTCCGCTCTAAACATATCTACACGAGTCCCCGCGCTAGTCTGGATCTCCTCCGCGCTCTATAAACTCCTCACAACTCCACCATGAACAGAAAGGGGAGAGAGAAGGTGGCTCTTGAGAGAGAGGAGTAGGGAGGATGATGGTTGAACATAGAGAAAAACACTAAAGCTTGGCTAGGATTTCTCCATAGCAAGTATTTATAAACTCCTGATATTTTTCATAAAAAATTAAAAGTTTATATAAACTTAAATCCTCTCCAAATCCACGAGAAATCCTTTGTGTGTCACTCTCCAGGAACAACTATCTATTTAGTTTTCAGCCCATTAAGTCAATAACAATTTACTTGACTTAATTAATTGTTATTCATTATCTTATAGTGAATGTTTATCCAATTATCACATAATCAATAATTCATCATCCTACGATGAATTCTTTGATCTTTTTGATCGTAAACCACAGCGAGTTACACCTCATGATCTCAAAAGATATTAGAGTTATACAACCCACTAATCGATCCACATATACTACATAGATATAGATCCTCATCCATTCAATGTCTCAGTCAGACCGATGTATGGTTTAACTGTCAAACCCTGATGTGTCTTAACCTAATAGAACTTTGTATTCAATATTAAATTAAATAAAAAACTCTATTTCTATTTAATTGTCCAACTCTAGCTAGGGATTTTTTAGTACTATTCCATAGGACATTCTCTCTCTGATTGTATACTGAAAGTCAATGATCCCTTGTTGTCAACTCAATTGCTTTCGCAAGAATCCCATTAAGCCCGAATAACTGGCTATATAGAATTATAGACTTGAGATCCTTAAGTCAATGATCAAATACTCAATGTCGCTAAGCAAGGCATCTTTGGTGACTCAGGTATAAGATCCAACTATGCTATTGTAACCATAGAATACCCCGATTGATAGCCAATATGATGACCATTTGAGAATTGTAGGTCAGATCAGTTCAGTAGACTCATTCTACCAATGAATACCGACATATGTGTGTTAATATCTCCACACTCGTAATTATGAGATCAATCACTCTCATCATATGAGTAAGTATCACGTGTACTGGTCTATCAAGAACTTCAATGTCCCGTCTTAGAGATCCTATGACTAGGAACAATTCGAACACATGCATCTAGATGATTAATCTCATTATCATAATCTCACTGAGATTCAATCATCATCATATGTGTTGCAGGACTTCATCACATCAAATGGTAAATGCACATTAAATGATAAGACTTAATGAAGAATTACTATTTATTATTAGTAAGAATGAGATAATTACATGAATTGATACCATCACATCTCATGTGATGGGCTTGCAGGGTATATATTTCTATCAATCTTTCACTTGCAATAAAGCCAATCACCTACATTCCTGATACCTATCAGCTTAGGGTGACGCTCAAAAATATTTTGAGACGATGGCTTAATTAGAGGATCTCCAATGTTATCACTAGACGATACTCAATCAACTACTACATTTCCACTAGTTATAATTGTTAGTATTAGGTGGCCCGAAAGCCAATCCGATACTATGTATTATTCAGTTTATTATTATAATGACATAAATTCATTGTGTGTAATTAATTCGATCTATATTTATCGTATCATGATGAAGTCTATGAACATGCGCAACAGTCTTTGGATTATGATGAGATCATAATTACGAGACTGAAGACATATAAACACATGTTCTTAATTGTTCTTAGTCAGATGATGTTTGAAAATGACATCAAACATTTGGATAGACTAGTATAGGTTTCTTCAGCTCATATGATGAGAGTGACTGATCCTATAAGTCACTTGTGTGGAGACACTATGCTGGACCTGTAGGTGCTCTTTGGCGAATGAGTTCACTGAACTGATCTGACCATGAATCGCTAGATGGTATATACCTCACTGTTAACCAGCTAGATTCTTTTGTCATGATTGTGTGGATGATCCTTGGACCTGAGACACCAAAGATATCTTGTTGATAGGTCTTTGAGCTTTGACCTTGACTAACGAATCCCTAACCATGGGTTATCAATAAGTCAAATGATCGGGTTCATGGAAATGCCCTCGAAGGTAATTGTGTATTCAATACGGGATCATCCGCTCTTGATATTTGGAGAGAGAATGTTTCGGGAATGATGCGCTTAAGTTCCTGGCTAGGGCGGACTCTGTATCAGATAAACTTCTTGGCTAGGGCGGACTCTATATTAGATAAAGAGTTATCTGATAAGATTAGCGGCATTGATTCAAGTGAATCGACTGGCTAAGGTTTAACAATAAACCATACCCTAGGTCAATTTAGGAACATTGCACGGATGAAGGATTATATCTGCGCGGTAACTGTTGGTATCGCTGTGTCGATATCCGATCGAAAAATGCAGCGGAATAAAATATTCGGGATCGGATCTGTCCCGTTTCGATGAACAAAACAATACCGGAGTAAATCGGATTTACCTTGCACGGATTCGAATCCGCGTTCGTTTTTCGGTTCCGTCGGAGCGATGCCGCAAGTCGCGCAGATGCCCGACCTCTAGCGGTATCCACGCGGTTCTCCTCGCGATGGATCGTCCTTGTTTCCTCGCTGGCTACGGCGTTCGTAGATCCCGTCTGGCTGCGCGTAATCCGCCACGACATGTGGATTTTGATTCTCCCGTTGGACGGAAGGCGGAGCAGTCGAGAATCGTACGCTCAGAAGAGAGAGAAAGAGAGAAAGAACGAATGACGGCTAGGTCAGGGTTGCTAGCCCCGGACGTAGAATCCGTTCTTTTATAATAAGTCAGTTTGCGATTTTTCATAAAAACCCAGACTTATCCGAAATCCTATCGGATTATCCATCGACTTGAAAACCATTTGCGTGTGACCCTCTAGGCCCAAATACCAGTCCAGTTAATAGCCCATTAAGTCCAGTAACCCTTTACTGACCCACTGAATTAATTAATATCCTTATATTCAATTAATCAGCCGAATTTAATGTCTCACAATAAATTCGGACGGACTGCCGATCACGTTGGATGCCAAGCAACATCGCGTGATCCTGGATGGCACTGGGGTTATCTCAACCCTCTATTGGAACCTTTCTGTCATCGGTTAGCGCGCAGATATAATCCTTCATCCGTGCAATGTTCCCGAATCGACCTAGGGTATGGTTTACTGTTAAACCCTATTCGGTCGATTCACTCGAATCAGATGCTGCTAATCTGAATCCGATAACTCCTTATCGATTACAGAGTCCGCCCTGGCCAGGGACTTTAAGCGCATCATTCTCGGAACATTCTCCCTCAAACTACCAAGAGCGGATGATCCCATATTGAACACACAATTATCTTCGAAGGCATTTCCTTAAACCCGATCGCTTGACTTATTGATAACCCATAGTTAGAGATTCGTTAGTCAAGGTCAAAGTTCAGAAACCTACCAACAAGATATCTTTGGCGTCTCAGGTCCAAGGGTCATCCACGCAACTGTGGCAAATGAATCGAGCTGGTTAACAGTGAGGTGATTACCATCCAGCGATTCATAGTCGGATCAGTTCAGTGAACTCATTCACCAATGAGCACCTACAGGTCCAACATAGTGTCTCCACACAAGTGACTTTTGGGATTAGTCACCCTAATCATATGAGCTGAAGTAACCTATACTAGTCTATCCGGATGTTCGATGTCCTATCTCAAACATCCTATGACTAGGAACAATTAAGAACATGTGTTTATAAGTCTTCGGTCCCGTAATTATGATCTCATCATAATCCGAAGACTGTTGCACATGTTCATGGACTTCATCGTGATACGATAAACAGAGATCGAATTAATTACACACAATGAATTATTGCCATTTATTAACAATCTGAATAAGTACATAGTATCGGATTGGCTTTGAGACCATCTAATACTAACAATAATTGTTGATGGAAAGGTTCCCATATTGGGTTGTATAAACCCCAATGCCTTCTGGGATCACGCGGTGTTGCTAGGCACCCAACGTGATCGGAAGCCCGTCTGAATTTATTGTGGGACATTAAATTCAGCTGATTAATTAATATAAGGACATTAATTAATTCAATAGGTCCGTAAAGAGTTGCTGGGCTTAATGGGCTATTAACTAGACTGGTATTTGGGCCTAGAGGGTCACACGTAGAAGGTTTTCAAGTCGGTGGATATTTCGACGGGGTTTCAGATATGTGTGGATTTTTCTGAAAAATCGCAACCCACTTATTATAAAAGACTGGGCTAGATCAGGGGCCAGCAACCTTGACCTAGCCAGCCCCCCTCTCTATCTCCTCTCTATCTCTATGCAAGTTTCTTTATTTTAAATGCATAAGCCATGTTCATTTGATGAACACGGTAAATTAAATGTAATTTACTGCATTAAAATCAAAAATTTCAAGTGTACGTTTCGTGTTCTTTGTTTGACGAAGAATGAGCACGAATCGACACCTTGACGACCCCCCTAATAGTTGGGGGTTGGTCACTGGCGCTTCGGATCCCCTTGGAGATCGTCGGCCGGCATCGGACATGCCCACTGGCTGGACCCTTTCCCCTCCTCCCTCTTCCTGTACGTTAACAATAGGGGGGGTGTGTTTAGGGGAGTAACCACAGGTGACCAGGGGTCATCGGCGCCGTCGTCGGCGCCCCTAGGGACCGGACGACCTCCCACGGGGAGGGCCTCACCGGCCGGCAGCGGGGCACCACCCCCTTCACCATGCGCAGCTAGGGTTTCCCTTGTTGGGTTGGGTGGAGGAGGCCGACCCGTTGTGTTGGGTCGGGCCCGGGAGCTTGAGCCAGCCCGACGCCCGACCCAAGCCAGGCCAGCCCCTTGGGGTGGGTCTGGGCCCGAGCCAGGTGCCGGCTGGGCTAGGCCCAGGGGTCGGACCGAGCCCAGCTCGCCTGGGCTGTTTGAACCCCCCTTGAGTTGGCCCATTAAACCCCATATTCCCTTATATGCTGCCCATTTTAAAACAGAATTTAAATTTAAATTTGAAATGAGTTTTTTAAATTAAATTTAGTTCTGTTTTATATTATTTAGAGGCCGATAAATAGATTTATATATTGGGGATTGCTTTAACAAATTGTTGTTAAATAGTTGGTTAGATTATGGGATATTAAAGTTAGTTAATTTATTGGTTAAATTAATTTATTTTATATCAATAATTTTAACTTGCATGGAATATTATAAATCTGCCAATTTGGTGATTTTGCACATGTGATGTGTTGTTACACTTTTTTAAATATGATTTAATTGCTTGTTAACTAAGTAAATCTTTTTCGAAAATCCTAACTATCCAAATTTTGTTTGGTCCCTGATTTATGAAGCCAAAATTAAATATTTTCGAAAATTCATTTATTAAGCCATGTGATGCGCAATTCATGTGTGGTTTGTTTAATTTAAATAAATTAAACGGTGGTCATGGATAAGAACTTGATATTTTCATGTGATGATTTGTGGATGTGGATCGATAATATGTACGTGTGTGGTTTATTAATTGTTAATAAATAGAGGTCTGCGAACCTCTCTCTCTCTCATATTCCACTATAACTCTACCTCCTTCCTTGATGTACTCTGATAAAGTGTTAAATTGATCATTTAAAGGCAATCATATGCATCATGCTCATGTTTTTATCTGCAAAATAGCATGAAATGATCGATAATTGTGTAACAAGTCCAACGGTACCAATTTTATCAAATTCTGACTTAAAAACATCGTCATTTCATGTGATTAAAGGAGTATAGCGCATTTGTGGTTTTTCTACAAAACCGAAACGAAATGAATAAATATGATGATATTTTTATGATAATGCACTAATTTATATTTATTTTATGTGAACAGACATGCCGATGATGCAGTGCAGCTGGTGGAGTTTCCGGAAATTTAGGGAAGGTCTAGTGTTCGGATTTCAAATAAAGCAGGGGTAAAAATGCAATTTGATTCCTTCTTTCTCTGGAGTTTCCCAAAATCCTCTATTTCCTTCTTTCTCTCCAATTTCCCAACCACATCCCTTCCTTTTTTATTAAAACCCTCTCTCTCTTTTTAGAAATTCTCTCTCCAATTCCGAATCCTCCTCCGGTTTCCTTTTCCTCTCCTTTAATCTCTTTCCTTCCCCAATTCCGACTCTCTCTTCCTCTCTATAAAACCTCCCACGACCCTCTCTTCTCTCTCGCCAATTTTTTTCCTCTCTCTTCCTTTTCTAACCTTCTCCCCGCAGCCCTCTCTTCCTCTCCCCGTTTTGCTCTCTCTCCAGCAACTCTTCCCCTTCTTCCACAGCTCTCTTTTTTTTTCTCTCCCTCTCTCAGATTCTTCCTCTCTCGATCTCTTTTCCTCTCCCTCCGCAGCACTTCCTCTTTCTCTCTCTCTTCAATTCTTCCTCCACTCAGCCGGTTCTCTCCCTCTCTCTTCTATTTTCCTCTCCCTTATTCTTTCTCTCTCCAGTTTCCCTTCTTTCTCCCACGCACAGCTTCTTCCTCCCTCCACAGCTTCTCTCTCGGCTTCTCCGGTTTTCCCAGCAGCTTCCTCCTCCCTCTCTCTTTTCTTCCTCCCTCCACAGCTCCTCTCTCGGCTTCTCTCTGGCTCCCACGCGCAGCAGCTCCACGCGCCACCAGTTGGGTCTCCGGCTACAAACCTGCACGCCGCACCTACCCGAGCTCCAAGCGGCTCCAGTGGTTCCAGCACCCGGCGTTCCAGTGCTCCAGCATTTGCTCCACGTGCATGCGAGTACCCACGGCCCTGCACACGCCGCCCACGCATGCTTGGACGGCCCCCACGCGCAGCGCTCCAGTGCCTCTCCACCAGCTGCTTCGCGTTGCCCACTTGTTCCCTGCACATCCACGTCCCATCTGCTGCACCTGCAGCACCGGCAGCCGGCCTTCTCCAGCACCCCTTCCACCAGCTTCAAGCAGCAGCCAGCAGCTTCCAAGCAATCCTTCCACGCACCTGCTTCCTCCAGCACCCCTTCCAACAGCTCGTCCACGTGCATGCATGCTGCATCCCAGCACTGCCGACCTCCACGTCTTCACACCAGCGGCAAGCATCCTCCACAGCAGCTCCATCAAGCAACCAGCAACCTGAAGCTCTGCACGTATCCAACAACAGCCCTCTTCCTCTCCATCCACGCACCAGTTCTCCTCCACGTGCTGCACATGCCCACGCATGCATGCACGTCCATGCTGAAGCCAGCTGCAGCTCCATGCCGGTGAAGCCCTCCTCCAGCAGCATCCTCCTCCAGCAAGCCCAGCCGGCAAGGCCACCAGCTCTTCCACGTATCCATGCATGCCGGCTGCATCTCCACGTAGCAACCAGCCACCAGCCCCCACGCACATCCAACAGCTATCCAAGCGTGAAGCCACCAGCCCCCACGCACATCCAGCCTTCTTCCAGCAGCACCTGTCCCGTGAACATGCAGCAGCTGGCGTTTTCCAAGCTCTTCCAGCGCATGCATGCGCGTAGCCAGCTGAAGCCCTCCACGTAGCCTGCTCTTCCAGCACCGGACCACTGCGCCATACTTTGCTCTGTTCTTTTCTTTCCCCTATTAGTTTAGAATTAGGTTAATTACTTAGGGTTAGTTAGTTGTTATTTAATATTTTGATTATTTAGTTTAAGTTTATTAAACAATTAAACTTTGTAATTTGTTTCATAAGTTTTAGATAATTCATGTTTTCCACGTAGTTAAATTTCAATATCTTTGCCATAAATTTTAGTTGTGATTATTTTTTTTATGTGTTTGTGTTTAATTTTAAAAAAAAAGAAAAGAAAAAGAGATTTGTTTAATTTATGTAATTCTGATTTTAGATAACAATAGTTAATTTAATTCTAGTTTGAATAAGTAATTAGTGCACTTAAATTTTCACCTATTTTTAGATAAC
The DNA here is from genome assembly GCA_030544215.1 of Zantedeschia hybrid cultivar. NCBI lineage: Eukaryota > Viridiplantae > Streptophyta > Magnoliopsida > Alismatales > Araceae > Zantedeschia > Zantedeschia hybrid cultivar. Next base: position 37,731,478 of record JARZZO010000011.1, on the reverse strand, counting down.
TAAATTCCAAGGTTTTCAAAGTTAGAAATTTAACTCCCTGTGGATTGTCTCGGACTCATCATTATCAATTTTCAAAATCTAATTCAAGTGAGCCGGATAAATTTAGATTGAACGTTTTCATGAGTGTTTAACGACGCACAATTTGAAACGATCATACTCACCATAAGGCTTCTTTTAAATTATCTTGTAATTTGATCGAGGCGATAGGGCGTGGAGCAAGGATGATCTACAACTGCAACTAAGAAGCATAGGAAGGAGTTCATTAATCCTATGAGTTTGCAGACTCATAATATAAATTGTTATATTGTATGTGATGCGTGTACTTTTCTTTTGATTATGAATCAAATTTCTTAAGTTATTAGTATATGTAATATATTCGATATATTTAACATTATCACCTAAGATGAGACCAAAATAAATAAAATAACCTTCGTTACAAAATCTATGCCAAAGCACGAGTCATTGAGAATGCATTGCGTGACTCTCCCTCAATATAGTTAATAGAACTTAAATTGAGGGTGGTATCTTCTATGTGTTTCCAAGATTTACCATCATCTGATGAGGAGACTATTAACTATGGTATTAGATGCCTTTGAATTAGAATAGAGGCACGATATAGCTATCATGTGTTTACCTAGGAGCTATATTCCTACTCTGCTCTATCACATATTGATGGTAAAGCTTAGACCGGGGATAATGATCTACTGTATTTACCCGGGACTATTAATAACCTGAGAGCCGAAATAAGATCGGATATAGCAAGGAGTTGCAATTATTATGAGATAGTTGCTCTAGGATAACAGTATAATACTACGTGTTTACTCGAGGTTATACTATGATTCTTGGAGATTTTGATCCCCGCTAGGAGACTGTCGGTGTCTCCCATTCTGTATATTTGAAGGTTATGTAGTATGTCGAAAATTAGTGGGAGTAAAACTAGATAATAAAAGACCATATCTTGTTTTTATTAATGAATTGAATTTCTGCTAATTAAAATTTGATTATCTCCTGTAGGCAAAATGTCGCACCATAACCCGTTGCATGGCATACTGGATGTCAATCGTTTGACAGGCCAAAACTACTCAAACTGGCTCAGGAACCTGAAGATCGTCCTCAGGTCTGAGTAAATTGCTTATATCCTAGATGAAGAACCTCCTACTGAACCAGCATTAGATGCCCCAGAGGAGGACATGCTGACATATGAGAAATGGAAGGAGGATTCCACCATGGCCCAATGCTACATGTTAGCCTCTATGAGCAATGAGTTGCAGAAGCAGCATGAGGAGATGGATGCTAGATCCATTATGCTCCATTTAAAGGTGCTATTTGGTGAGCAAAGCAGAATCGAAAGATATGAGATATTTAAGAATCTGTTCAAAGCTCAGATGGTAGAGGGATCTTTAGTACAGAATCACGTGCTGAAGATGATTGAATGGGTGGAGAGGCTGGATGCTCTTGTGGTCCAACTCCCTAAAGAGATGCATACAAACCTTGTATTATCTTCAGTTCCACAATCATATGCTCAGTATATAGTCAACTTCAACATGAATAAGATCCAGACAACTTTGGCTGAATTACTGAATATGTTGAAAACTGTGGGGAACCTTGTGAAGGAGAAACCCCAAGTCCATATGGTTGGTAAGACCAACCAGAAAAGATTAACAGTCCAAGCCTTTAGGAAAGGCAAAGGCAAGAATCAAAAGAAGCCGAAAGTTGTCAAAAAGGATAAGGGCAAAAGTGCTGGGAAGGGTGAATACTTCTACTATCATCAAAAGAGCTACTGGAAGAGGAATTGCAAAGAATACCTCAAGGACAAGGCTCAAGGAATTGTGAAGCAGCAAGACGCTTCAAATATCTATATGATAGATGTAAACTTGTCAATTAGAGATTATGCATCATGGGTATTAGATACTGGATGTATTTCTTATATCTGCAATTCTGTGTAGGCACTGACAAGAAGGCGAAAGCTGAAGACTGGCAAGGTGGAGCTGAGGGTAGGTAACTACACAAGAGTTGCGGCAATCACTGTGGGGACAGTGAAGCTCAAGCTACCATCCGGAGACACACTTTCATTAGATGAATGTTATTATGTACCTAACATAATAAGGAATATCATTTCTATTTTATGTTTAGATAGAATTGGGTACACATTATCTATTGGGAACAATTGTTGTTAAATTTATTTCAGAAATAAATTAATAGCTTCTACTTTATTATCCAATGGATTGTACATGTTGAATGTATTTCACGATAATTTAAATATTGGTTCTTTAATTAAAAGGAATAAGTATGAAGTGAACAAAGCCTACTTATGGCATTATAGACTTGGCTACATTCAGACTCCAAAGTTGCATAAAAATGGATACTTAGATTCATTTGATTATGAATCATATGCAACCTGTGAGTCATGTTTGATAGGTAAAATGGTAAAATCTCCATTGTCTGGAACTGGAGAACGAGCCAATGACTTACTAGAACTAATACATTCAGATGTATGTAGTCTTATGTCAACCCAAGCCATTGGTGGTTTCTCATACTTCATTACGTTCACTGATGATTTCACTAGATATGGCTTCATATACTTATTGAAGTATAAATCAGAAGCTTTTGAGAAATTTTGAGAATTCAAAAATGAAGTAGAGAAACAAATTGGAAAGAGTATCAAAATCATCCGATCCGATTGTGGTGGGGAATATTTGAGTACATAGTTCACAAAATACTTAAAGGATAATGGTATCTTTTCTCAGTTTACACCTTCTTATACATCTTAAATGAATGGTGTATCAGAAAAGAGGAATTTCACATAAATAGAAATGATGAGATCCATGATGAGCATGTCCAAATTACCAGTGTCCTTATGCGGATGTGCACTTAGCTCGGCTATATATATCCTGAACAAGGTACCTAAGAAATTTGTTGCAACCACTCCGTATGAGATATGGAATGGGAGGAAACCAGACTTTAAACATGTTAAAGTCTGGAGATGTCCTACTCATGTCAAAAGACATGATGTAGATAAGTTGGAGTCCAGAACTGATAAATGCAGATTTGTGGGATATCCGAAGGAAACTTACAGATATTACTTTTATTATCCTAGTGAACAAAAGGACAGTGGAAGTAAAGTAACTCTAGAAGAAATTCTAGACCTACAAACTGTTTATGATTCATCAGATGAACTATCAGTTTTTGAATTTGTTCAAGAAAATACACAAGAACCTTGTAGGTCAGAAAGAGTACCTAAACCACCAAAAAGATATGTGGGACATATTAATTTGGATGGTTTTAGAGTACTCTATAATGAGGATGATGATCTTAAGACTTAAAAGGAGGCCATTAAAAGTCTAGATGTCGGGAAATGGCAAGAAGCCATGAATTTTGAAATTCAGTCCATGCACATCAACCAAGTTTGTAACTTGGTTGACTTGCCCGAAGGTATAATACCTATCAGTTTCAAATGGATTTTTAAAAGAAAGATTGGTGTAGATGGACGAATTGAGACTTATAAGGCAAGGTTAGTGGCGAAGGGTTATCGTCAAAGGCAAGACATTGACTTTGATGAGACTTTCTCACCCGTTGCCATGATTAAGTCTATCATAATTCTTCTCGCTATCGCTGCATACCATGATTACGAAATCTGGCAGATGGATGTGAAGACGGCCTTCCTCAATGGAAACCTTGAGGAAGAGGTGTATATGATACAATCAGAGGGCTTCACATCAAAGGAATCTCCAGATATGGTATGCAAGTTGCAAAGGTCCATTTATGGATTGAAGCAAGCTTCCTGGAGCTGGAGCATAAGGTTTGATAAGGCAATCAAATCTTATGGCTTTATTAAGAATGAAGACGAGCCTTGTGTATACAAGAAAAACAGTGGGAGCACAATCACATTCCTAGTTCTTTACGTTGACAACATCCCACTCATTGGGAATAATGTCATCGGTAAAAATCCGGCTATCCAAAAACTTCTCTATGAAGGATTTGGGAGAAGCATCTTACGTATTGGGAATACGGATTTATAGAGATAGATCAAAGAAGATACTAGTTTTAACTCAATCCATGTATATAGAAACCATTGTCAAAAGGTTTGGTATGTAAAATTCCAAGAGAGGTCTCATATCGATGAGATATGGAATTTATCTCACCAAAGGTCACTCTCCCAAGACTCCTGAGGAGAGGGCAGTGATGGATAAGGTTTCCTATACTTCAGCCATAGGTTCTGTCATGTATGCTATGCTATGTACTAGACCTGATGTTGCATATGCTCTAAGTGTTACTAGCATACATCAGGCAGATCCAGGAGATGAACACTAGAAGGCTGTAAAATGTATCCTTAAGTACTTGAGAAGAACTACAGATATGTTTCTGGTTTATGGAGGAGGAGACTTAAAGCTGCAAGGATACACTGACTCGAGTTTTCAGTCTGATCCGGATGACAGCAAGTCAACATCAGGATTTGTCTTTACACTTAACAGAGGAGCAGTGAGCTGGAAAGTTTCAAGCGGGAAACCACTACTTATTCGACAACATAAGCTGAGTATATTGCTACTACTGAAGCTACCAAGGAAGCAGTTTGGATGAAGAAATTCATCGGTGATCTTGGTGTGGTGGAAAGCTTCTCTGGTCCCGTCCTACTGTTGTGTGACAACAATGGGACGATTGCTCAAATGAAAGAACTGAGGTCTCATCAGAAGTCGAAGCACATTCTGCGACGCTTTCATCTAATCAGAGAGATTATAGTTTAAAGAGATGTCGTGGTGGAAAGTGTCCTTCAGCCGACAACATAACAGATTCACTGACGAAGCCTCTGTCTCAAAATGTTTCTGAGCGTCACTTAGAGAAAATGGGTATTCTGTACAAAAGTGATTGGCTTTAGTCCAAGTAGGAGATTGTTAGTATTAGGTGGCCCGAAAGCCAATCCGATACTATGTATTATTCAGTTTATTATTATAATGGCATAAATTCATTATGTGTAATTAATTCGATCTATGTTTATTGTATCACGATGAAGTCTATGAACATGCGCAACGGTCTTTGGATTATGATGAGATCATAATTACGAGACTGAAGACATATAAACACATGTTCTTAATTGTTCTTAGTCAGATGATGTTTGAAAAGGACATCAAACATCTGGATAGACTAGTACAGGTTTCTTCAGCTCATATGATGAGGGTGACTGATCCTATAAGTCACTTGTGTCGAGACACTATGCTGGACCTATAGGTGCTCATTGGCTAATGAGTTCACTGAACTAATCTAACCATGAATTGCTGGATGGTATATACTTCATTGTTAACCAGCTAGATTATTTTGTCATGGTTGCGTAAATGATCCTTGGACCTGAGACACCAAAGATATCTTGTTGGTAGGTCTCTCAGCTTTGACCTTGACTAACGAATCCCTAACCATGGGTTATCAATAAGTCAAATGATCGGGTTCAGGGAAATGCCCTCGAAGGTAATTGTGTGTTCAATACGGGATCATCCGCTCTCGATATTTGGAGAGAGAATGTTCCGAGAATGATGCGCTTAAGTCCCTGGGCAGGGTGGACTTTGTATCAGATAAAGAGTTATTTGATTTAGATTAGCAGTATCTGATTCAAGTGAATCGACCGGCTAGGGTTTAACAGTAAACCATATCCTAGTTCGATTCGGCAACATTGCACGGATGAAGGATTATATCTGTGCGGTAACCGTTGATGGAAAGGTTCCTATAGTGGGTTGAATAAACCCCAATGCCTTCTAGGATCACGCGGTGTTGCTAGGCACTCAACGTGATCGGAAGCCCGTTTGAATTTATTGTGTAACATTAAATTCAGTTGATTAATTAATATAAGGATATTAATTAATTCAGTAGGTCCATAAAGAGTTACTGGGCTTAATGGGCTGTTAACTGGATTGGTATTTGGGCCTAGAGGGTTATACGCAAAAGGTTTGCAAGTCGAAAATCTAAATCCGCATGTCACGGAGGATTACGTGAAGCCAGATGGGATCTGCGGACGTTGCTTCGAGCAAGGAAGCGAGGATGATCCACCGATAAGAAGACCGCGCGGATACCGCTAGAGGTCGAGCACCTACGCGGCTTGCGGCATCACACCAACAAAATTGGACGAACGCGGATTCGAATCTGTGCAAGGTAAATTTGATTTACCGTTTAGTTTTGTTGATCGAAATAGGACAAGATCTGATCCCGACTTTAAATTTTATCCATTGCGTTTTGGTTGGATCCGATAAAATAGTAATGCCGCATAATATACTTTGATTTCTAATGAGACCTCGGCTCCTTTGCTTGTGCAATTGCCCCATTATTGTCACAAAATATAGGGACATGATCAGAGATGCTTGGGACAACTCCCAACTCGGTGGTGAACTTTTTCATCTATTCTGCTTCTTTAGATGCTTTAGTAGTAGCAATATATTCAACCTCGGTTGTCGAATCAACAATAGTTTCTTGTTTGAAACTTTTTCAATTTATGGCCCCGTCATTCAGGATAAAGATGAACCCTGAGATTGATTTTCTTTCATCTTTATCACACTGGAAACTCGTGTCAGTGTAACCTCAAAGTTTCAAGTACCCTCCACCATATAATAAAAACATATCCTTAGTCCTTCTTAAGTACTAAGGATACACTTCATGGCCATCTACTATTGCTCACCTGGATCTACCTAATAGCTGTTTGTAACACTTAGAGTATATGCTACATCAGGCCTTGTACACATCATGACATACATAATAGACCCTATGGAAGATGCATAGAGAACCCCACTCATATGCTCTCTCTCTTTTAAGAGTTTTAGGAGACATCTTCTTGGAGAGATAAACTTTGTGTCTCATTAGTATAAGACCTCTTTTGGAGTTCTCCATACCAAACTTTTTAACAATGGTATCTATGTACAAAGATTGGGACAAGCCTAACATCTTCTTTGATCTATCTCTATAGATCTTAGTCCGCAACATATAGGATGCTTCACCCATATCTTTTATGGAGAAGTTCTTGGACAGCCAGCCTTTAACTGACAATAACATACTTACATCATTCCCAATGTTTAGCCTGTCATCTACATATAGTAGCAGAAAAGTGATTGCACTGTCACTCACTTTCTTGTACACACATAATTTATCTTCATTCCTAACGAAGTCATAAGATTTGATTACCTCATCAAATCTTATATTCCAACTGCAGGAAGCTTGCTTCGGTCAATAAATAGACCTAAGAAGCCTGCATATTTTATCTAGATACTCTTCGGATATGAATCCTTCAGGCTGTATCATATACACCTCTTTTTCAAGATTTTCATCAAGAAAAGCCATTTTAACATCCATCTACCAGATCTCATAATCATGGTATGTAGCGATGGGAAGCAAAATCCTGATGAATTTAATCATGGCTACTGGTGTGAACGCCTCGTTATAGTCAATGCCTTGTCTTTGACGATATCCATTCACTACCAATATGGCCTTGTTGTTTTCAACCTTTTCATATGCTCTAATTCTTCTTTTGTAGACCCACTTGCAGCCAATGGGTACAATACCCTCAAGTGGATCTGCCAAGTTCAAAACTTAGTTGGAGTTCATGGAATCCATCTCACATTTCATGCCTTCTTGCCATCTCCTAGAGTCGATATTATTTATTATCTTCTTGTATGTCTTGGGATCATCATCCTCATTATATTGTACCTTATTCTTTCCATCAGAGATATGTCCAACATATCTGTCTAGTTGAATAGGTACATGGCTAGACCTACGAATAGTCTGTGTGTCAGTTTGAACAAGTTCCTAAGGCAACATACTGTTTGTTTGTTGTTATAGAATTTCTTCTAGTTCTACTTTGCTCCCATTGTTTTCTTTAACGATATATTCTTCCTCTAGAAATACAATACGTTTAATGACAAACACTCTTTGATCGCTAGGTTAGTAGAAATAATATCCATAATTTTCTTTAGGATATCCTACAAACCTGCAGTTTTCAGTCTTAGACTCTAATTTCTAGACTATGTCTTTGATATGTGCGGGGCATTCCTAAACCTTAAAATGTTTAAGGTCTGATTTCTTTTATTTCCATATCTCATATGGAGTGGAAGACATTGATTTAGAAGAAACCTTGTTCAATAAGTGAGCAATTGTGTCTAGGGCATATCATGGATTGTACTATATCCAACAAGGTATGATTCCTCCTCTCAGCTGCACCATCTGAGGTGTGTAAGGAGGTGTCCACTGGGATAATATCTTATTATCATTCAAATATTATATGAATTTTGTACTTAGGTATTTTCCTCCTCGATCTGATCGAAGATTTTTAATACTCTTTCTACTATGTTTCTCTACTTCATTCTTAAACTCTTTGAATTTACCAAAGGCCTCAGATGTATACTTCACTAAGTATATATATCTATACTTAGAGAAATCATCAGTAAAAGTGATGAAGTATGAATAACCTCTTTTGGCTTGAGTGCACATGGGTCCACATACATCAAAATGCATGAGTTCTAACAACTTTGTGGCTCTCTCTCCATGTCTAGTAAATGGAGAGTTAGTCATTTTTCCTATAAGGCAAGACTCACATGTTACATATGATTCATAATCAAATGGATCAATGTATCCATCTTTATGAAACTTGTTTAACCTTTGTTCACTAATATGACTAAGCCTACAATGACAGAGATAAGCTTGATTCACACCAGTCCTTTTTCTCTTAAGAGGTTTGTCTACACACATCATATAAATATCTATATCTAACATGAATAAACCATTTACTAAGCTCCCATTGTCAAACAATTCACCATTTAAGAACAACGAACAACTTTTATTTCTAATGCTTACAATCAATCCAAATTTATCTAAGTATGAAATGAAAATAATATTCTTAATGATAGAAGTAACATAGTAATATTCTTTAAGTCCTAAGATAACTCCTAAAGATAACTTGAGGTTCACACTTTCGACGGCGAGTGCCGCAACCTTTGCTCTATTTCCCAATCGCAAGTCAAATTTGTTGGGTTCGGTCGTAACCCCCGAGAAATCACAGAAGCGGAAGAACATAAAACAAAATGATTTCCCAAACCGGTTCGGAGTCCGATTGATGCAACAAAACCGATCTAAATAAATCACACGAGATTTATCACCTTGCACAGAGTATGTTGTCCTGTGAAAATCGATGCCGAACTCCACGAAGCTTTGAGCTGCACAAACGTCCGACCTTTAGAGACGATCCACACAAACCCTCACAGCAACGGAGTTCTCCTTCTCCAACCTACACAATTTTCTGTCTCAAGCACTCAGGCAAGAGTCCAACCCTTGCAAGAAACTTGACGGCCACCTTTGGAATAGTTAGAAAGCTTTTCACTATGTTACGGGTTGGAGAATAGGTGGGTTATTTATAGGAATGTTAAGGCGGCAGCTTGAACCGCCTCGTTTAACCAAATCCCTCTTTAACTACCGCAATTAAAATAAACCCCAGAGTATATTATATATCAATATATTATTATTAGTTTATTTATCAAACAAGCCTAATAATACATATATTATATATGTTCCCTTTATATTATTGCATATATACTTTTAAGCCATTTATAAATTCTTTTATCAAAAGAATTTAATACTCTAGTATACAATAATATTCCGTTTTGCAAGAGTTATTTGTGTGTGATCCTCTAGGCTTATTATCACTCTGGTTTAAAGATCCATTAACTTCTAATATAATTAGAAGTGAATTAGACCGGTTATTCTTAATAACCGTTTAATTTGTTCTGGACCTTTTTGATCACGTTGGGTCAAGCAAATCTGTGTGATCCCAGAGGATGCCGGATTCATCTTTTCCCTGTCTGACACATGTAAGTCTTCAATTACCGTATCGCTATAATCTCTCGCTCATTCTATAAGTCCGATCCGATCGTGTGGTATGGTTTCGTCAAACTACTAGCGATCATGTCGTCTGACCATGACCTCCATAATAATTTCACGTTCGTCCCAAACGAACTGATACCATCCTGGCCAGGGATTTAGTAGAGCATCTATGTCATGACTCATTAACTGTCTGTGATATACTTGGCAGTGAGCGATCCCCTATTGACCATTAATGGTCTTCGCATGTATCCCGATGTGGCTAATAATTCGGTGTTTCATGACTTATGGTTAAAGTCATTTAACCAAACATTAAACCACACCAGTCCTTACGCAATACCTCATTCATGTCTCAGGTCAAATGATCAACGATACTACTGAGACAGATGGATCTTCAGATGACATTAGGTATAATTAACCATATGAAGATCTATCAGCAGATCACTTCAATGAACATCCTCCCAGGATGAACACCAACACATATGTGCTAGTGCCCCGCACCTATAACCGTGAGATTGGTCATCTACACATCATGCACGCTGATTTACAAGTAACCAATGTCCCAGAGTGATTACTCTCCAATCAGGAATAGTTTAAGGTATGCGTCCATGTATAGTCAAACTCACATTCAAGATCCCATCTCGAAATTGACCTTACAATCACATATCCTATGGACAACGCAAAGCAATCCACATATTATAAGTTTACGCTCTAAATACCACTCAAATATATTAAGCAAGATTGTACTACACTTTTAGCCTACACGGCCCATAATTGGTCTGTAGGACACCCAAAACTAACAATCTCCCACTTGTACTACAACCAATTGCCCACAGTCTTGAGGCTTATCTTTTCCCGATGACGCTCAAACACAATTGTAGACACGCTAATTTTAACCTCATATTGAGTAAATTTCTTGTCACAATTATAATGCCCCAAAATGGTCTGATGTTTAATCATTAATTAATTTTTATTAATTTTTCTTAAAATTTGTTAATTAGCGTCGCTTGTGGCCGACGCCATTTAGATTCCTAGTAGAAATCAATTCGGAATTAAATTTCTAAATTCAGATAGATTTAACTGAATAGCTTCGCCATAGGAGACGCCATTTAAGTCCTAATACATTTGGGTTTTCGATTTTTAATTTGAATTAATTTTGTAATTATCTAAAGCACGTCGCCCATGCAAGACGCGATTTAGGTTTCCCAATATATTTTGGTTTCTTTTTCATATTTCCTTTTTATTTTGGTGGCTTTAATTAACTAAATGGCGACCCGTCTGGGCGACGCGATTTAGCAATTTCCTGATAAACATGATTTGGTCGAGATAATCCGATTTCTGATGTTGGGAAGGTTGCTAACTCCTCCATGCTCATCCAAGGTAAGTTTGACTGCGGGAGAGAGTCCTATTGAAGCCCTAAACACCCTTAAACCTATTCTTATAAATGCAACATCCTTTGGACCTTTCAAAGTGGTTGGCCATAGGTGATTTTGAAGTTCAAGGCAAGGTGTTTGAAGGCTCTAGAGGAGGAAAACGTGGACAATAAGAGAGGCTTCATCTAAAGCTTCTTCTTCCTCATCCTTTTCATCCTTTGAAGCTCTTAAAGGCCAAGGCTATGGAGGAACCAACCAACTATCTTCTTTCCCTAATTTCTTTCTAAACTTTTCATTAATTTCATACAGTTTATTCATTATTTTCTATAGTTCACCATCATTATCATCACTTCATGTTCACACACATATCATTATTTTCCACACCCACATGCATATTAGGGGTTTAAAGAACAATAATCAAGTGAGTAGATTAGTTTAGTTGCATGTTTAAATTTCTTATTAGAATAGATACTACTCTACTCTAGTTCTAATTAGAATTTCTACTTTTGTTTAATCTTTCTTACGAGGTACAAAGAAGAAGAAAGAAAGAAATCCAAAGGACTAACCATCAAGAAATCAAAAGCAAGAACATCAATAAAAGGGCTCTCTTTTTTTGGCCGATCATAGAGAGGGAATCAAGGACTCAATCTCACAAATTTGAAAACGGTAAGCGATCAATCTTTGTTTTGAAACTTTACAGTTTCTGGCAATCATGTTTTGTTTTGTTTGAATAGTTTTATTATTCTTATGAACCACATGAAACTCATGAACATCACACATATGATTTGAGCACTTACACCTTTTTGGCGATCACGGTGGGACTTGGTCTCGCCGTCTTTTAATATTGGTTCTTGCTTTTTATCATCGGACACCCACAGTGCCCCACTTGTGTCCCTCGGGCACTCCTTTCACCAATTGGTGAGTTTAGTTACTTTTATCCCTACGTGCACACCCTTTTGCAGTATGATCTTGCCCTCTTGTGATTGATTGGAAGTTATAAGTGTGATAGGAAGTGTGTGGTAGATTGAGTTTATGTTTGTTTTATGATAATAAATCTGTTTAACTGGAATTTGCATGATCAGTTAGATTCTGTTTATCTTGATAATATGGGAGGAGATTGTCCTCAAAATTGCTCTCTATTTACAGTTTTCAGGCTCTGAATTGCGTTTAGGCAGAAAGACGCGATTCAAACCGCGTCGCTGTGTCAAGACGCCATTCAGCCTCATATTCCTGTTGGCGATGCTGCCTGAGTATCTATTAACAGAAGAAGCTTCTGTCTTGAATAGCGTCGGTGAACAACGACACGATTCAAACAGTTCCTTCTTTTGCCCATCAATCCTCAGATCATTGATTTCTTTGTTACCTATATTTATCTTATATTACATTAGAGGCCTCCCAGGCCGTAGGTCATCTACATTGGGGATCACCCCCCTTACAGGAACACCTTTCTTAACATATTCACCTCTCACTGACTGGGTCGGTCCCTCGGTCAGACTAGAGTGGTTGGTGTTAAGACCTCTATAAGTCCCTAAAAGTAAGGTATTCCTCCTTGTTCATTGGGTTGGTTGTACCAATTGAAGTCCTGGTTAGTTATTCATAACGTTGTGAGAGAGCCATAGAGTATAACGGTGGGAAAATTGAACTGAAACTAGAATCCTACCCTGTTGAGAGAACTTGTGTTTAACAATTCAAATAATTCAATAAGGAATCCTAAGATAATGTAAGCATCCACTTCTTTGCTAATTCTTTGCACAACTTGTTTGAATCTTCGTCAAAACTTAACATCATGATGCTCCGATCAGGTAGAACTCTCGGCACAGTTGCCATTGAACAGGAAGATGTGTTTGAATACGAGGGAGATGCTAATGCCCCTTGCAATTATGATTACCATTCTGAGAATGGGAGAGATGCTAATGCCTCCCATGACTCCAACTTCTTTCACGCTGAATACGAGGGAGACACTTATGTCCCCTATCCGACTCAGTTTACCCATGACCAGTATGATCCCGGTACTAATCATCCTTATGTGCACGTAATCTCCAATCCCACTTATGAAGAGATTCAAGATCAAGCTGAGCCTTTGTCTGACAACCCCCCTGATCTAGTCACCATCTTGGGAGCCCTGGCTACCCACGTGAACTCTCAACTGTTAGTTTTAGGTGGCCTACAAGTCAATCTGACTATGTAAATCTCGTTCATTTATTAATATAACGGCATAATATTCATTATGTGTAAATCGCATTAATTCTCGTTTCATAATGAAGTCCGTGAATATGTGCTATAGTGATCAGACTATGATGAGATCATACTAATGAGACTGATCACTTAAACACACATATTCTAAATTGTTCCTAGTCGGAGGATATCCGAGAAGGACATCGGATATCCGGTTAGACTAGTACAGATTACTCCTGCTCATATGATGAGGGTGACTAATCTCATAAGTCACTTGTGTGGAGACACAGGCGAATCTGTAGGTGCTCATTGGAGAATGAGTTCACTGAACTGATCCGACTGAATCGCTGGATGGTATTGTACCTCAATGTCAACCAACTTGATTTTATTGTCGCAGTTGCGTGGATGGTCCTCGGACCTGAGACACCAAGGACACCTTGTCGGTGGACTTCTGTGCTTTGACCTTGGTTTACGAATCTCTAGCCACGGGATTCTAATACGCCAAGGATTGGGTACAGCGGAATACCGTCGAAGGGAATTGTGTGTCAATAAAGAATCATTCGCCCTCGGTACTTAGAGGGAGAATGCTCTAGGAAGGATGTGCGAAAGTCCTTGGCCAGGGCGGACGATAATATCGGGAAAGGAGTTTTCCAATATTCATCAGCGGCATTCAATCCAAGTGAGTCGACCGGTTAGGGTTTGACAGCTCGCCATACCCTGAGTTAACTCAAGAGCATTGTACGAATGAAGGATTATATCCACGCGGTAACTGTCGGCGGAAAGGTTCCAAGAGTGGGTTACTTAACCCCAATACCTTCCGGGTTCACACGGTGTTGCTTGGCACCCAACGTGATCGGAGGCCCGGTCAAATTCGATGTGCGACATCAATTCGATTGATTAATTAATTAATAAAGGATTATTAATTGATTAATAAAGTTAGTGAGGAGTCACTAGGCTTGTTGGGACATTAATTGGACTGGTACTTGGGCCTAGAGGGTCACACGCAAATGATTCTCAAGGCGATGGATAAATAAGTGGGTTTTATATAAAATGGGGGTTTTTATGAAAAACCGCGCGGTTAGTATAAAACATAGCGAACGGGTTGAGCCGGCCAAGCTGCTGCTAACGCTAGCCGCCCCTCCTCAGTTTCTCTCTCTCTCTGGCATCCAGACAGATCTAGATCTGCTCTGCCGCTTCTCCGAATCTCGTTCGACGGGAAATCGTCCACGCGTTACGGCGATCGTTGCGGCGACTGGCGGAGGTTTCGTAGGCTGCGAAGAACGAGGAACGCGAGGATATCCATCGCGGGGAGGATCGCGTGGACTTCGCTAGAGGCCGGGCGCTTGCGCGGCTTGCGGTGTCGCACCGACGGAACCGAACGGTTGCGGATTCGAATCCGCACATGGTGAGAACCGATAATCCGATTATTGTGTTTTTAGATTTTTCGAAACGGGAAAACGGATCGCTGTTTTATTTTATTTTCTACTGCGTGAGCGATCCGGAGAAACCCAAGAAATCCCAACAGTGGTATCAGAGCCAGGTTCCACTTTTTTCTCGTCTCGTTTCGATCTCCGAATTAATTTTCCAAAGGTTATTCCATGCACGTATTCGGTTTATTTGCTGGATCAATATTCATATGATGAATGCAGTTAATAAGATTAATTTAGATCGAGGGAAATCGATTTTTTTGAGAATTTTTCGTGTTCTTCATACGATGAAGAACGGGGTTCATCCCGACACTGTTTTGAGGTTTTTGATGCCCAGGATGTTGACTAACTTGCCTAGTAGGATCTAGGGCTGAGGTCAGTCACAATAGGCATGAAAGCCCGAGCCGGACAGGGCACAAAGATCTGCTCAAGGGGGTTTTTCTTCTCCTTAATTTGGTTTTTGAGAAAAACCAGAAAAACAAAAGGGGAGGGGCTCGGGCACATTAAGATGTCTTTGGGCGCCGCCGGCGAGTCCTCCGGCGATCCCGCCGGTGTCGGGGAGTCGCCGGCAGGATCGGCGGCATTGGCCGTCGGCTGCCGGGGCCCCTGCAACTCCCTTCCCTGCCGCCGGACGAACCTGCATAGTGTAGGATTAGGGTTTGCAAGGAAAGGGGCTCGGGTAGGGGACGACGGTCCGGGGGGGGGGCCGGTCCGACCGGCTGGGTCCTGGGCGGACCGGGCTCAGCCAGGAGAGTCCTGGCTCGAGCCCAGGCCGAGCCAGGGTTCGACCCTGGCTCGAGCCAGGCAATCCAAATGGGCAGGGCCCATTTCCTCCTTTAACCCCATTAAATCAGCATATTGCCCATTTAAAATTTGGTTGAAATTTGATTTCAAATTTTGGAAATTCAAAATTGTTTTGAATAACTAAAATTATTATTCAATATTATTTAAATGGGTTTATTAATGATTTTTGAATCAATTTTGATTAACATTTAGTTGTTAATTTGAGTAATGTTAATTGTTAGTTTAATGGTTAAACTAATAATTAATCTTAATAAAACTAATTTAATAGTTAAATTAGTAATTAATAATTATTAGTCTAATAGTTAGATTACTAATTATTATTTCAACTAATTGTTAATTAATTATTTAAGTTAGTTGTTAATTTAATTGTTAAATTAATAATTGACTTAAATGACTAATTTAAGTGTTAAATTAGTAGTCTTTAATTATTATTGTTAGTTATTAATTTAAGGATTAAATTAATGATTAACATTAATCTTCTAATCTAATAGTTAGATTAGTAATTATTAATTAATTAAAGTTAATTATTAATTTAAGTGTTAAGTTAATAATTGATTTTAAATTAACTAATCTAAGAGTTAGATTAGTAGTTAATTAATAATTAGAGTTAATTAATACTTTAAGTGTTAAATTATTAATTAACTTAGTTGGATTAATCTAAGAGTTAGATTAGTCTTTAAATAGTCTAATTGTTAGATTATTAATGGGGTTTAATCTAAGTATTAGATTATTAGAAATGTTCTAATTTGCATGGAATAATCTGGAATTATTAATTTGGACTGTGTGCACATGTGATGTGTGTTCAATGCTTTTAAATTAGATTTGATTGCATGTTAAGTTAATTAAAAGTGTTTTCGAAATTCAAATACCAATTTTGATTGGATCCCAGCTTTTTGAAAGCCGAAAATTATTTATTTTGAAAATTCTTTTATTTTAGCCATGTGATGCGCTGAATCATGTGTGGGATGTTTAAAACACACCGTGGTCATGGATATGCACTTAATTTATTATTCATGTGATAAATGGATTGTGTGGATCGTGGATGTATGATTGTTTATTAATTGTTAATAAATAGAGGTCTGCGCACCTCTCTCTCTCATACTCCGATGTATTTCTACCTCCCTCTCTCTCTTGTACTCGCCATAAGGCCTTCTTCAATTTACTTGTAATTCTAGAATTATTGTAATCTGATCGAGGCAACCGAGGAAGGAGCGAGGACGATCCACAGCTGCAACCAGGAAGGCGAATAGATGAAGATCCTTTGCCTATGTATTTGTAGGTTTATCTAATGTAAATGTTATGTTAGATTGTGTGTGCGTTTGACTGTTGGCTCCAGTCAAACCCACTGTGCTATCCATGACCACACTAATGACATGTATGAGATGCATTGTTTTCTTTTGATTATGAATCAAAGCAGGTTATAGTATTTAGTAAATATATACGATATATTTATATACTATCACCTAGGAGAGACCAAGATAATAGTTATCTAAATACCCTCAGATAAACTCTAAGCCGTAACGCGAGTAGTTGAGGACTTACCGCGTGGTCCACCATCGTTATAGTCATAGGATTCGAATCACTTTAGGCAGGTTTGTTGTGCTATCCACAAGGCCTGTTTAATTGGGAGGAGAAACTGTGGCTATGGCATCAAATGCCTATAGATCGGGGTAGAGGAACCATGTAGCTTTGTTGTGCTATCCACAAGGGCTGCATGCAAATCTATGCTCGTCACGTAACGATGGTTAGCTTAGACCAAAATTAATGGTTTGTTATGCTATCCACAAGGCCATTAAATCTCTGGGGACCGGAGCCATGATCAGATATTGTAAGGAGTTGCAAGTCCCATGAGTTGGTTGCTCTCTGATTGTATTACAATTTTTTGTGCTATCCACAAGGCTGTAGTACAAGTCATTGAGATTCTGATCCCCACTAGGAGACTGTCGGTATCTCCCGTTCTGTATAACTGAGGGTTATACAGTCCGTCGAAAATTAGTGGGAGTTAAACTTGAAGTAAAGACCATGTCTTGTTTTAAATTTTAATAATTGAACATCTGCTAAATAGATTATGGAATTATGTCGTCGAATAACCCACTCCGTGGCATACTTGATGCCCTTTTGACTTACCTGATCTACTCGGATTGGTTCAGAAACCTGAAGAATGTTTTCAGATCTGAGCACATTGACTTTGTCCATGGAGCTGATCCTCTTGCTGAATCGGCATTGGATGCCCCTGAAGCAGAGATGATAGCTAATGATATAGGATCGAAGGACAAAGGCAAAGGAGTAGTGAAGGGTGACTGCTTCTACTATAAGTAGTATGGTCACTGAAAGAGGAGCTGCAAGGAGTTCCTTAATGATAAAGCTCATGGAAGAGTGAAGCTGTCTGAAGCTTCAGATATCTATATGATAGATATCAACTTGTCAGTTAGAGATTCCACATCTTGGGTATTAGATACCGGATGTGCTTCTCATATCTGCCATGAAGTGCAGATGCTGACAAGTAAGCGCAAGCTGAGACAAGGCGAGGTGGAATTGAGGCTAGGAAACGGCGCAAAAGTTGCGGCGATTGCTGTTGGGACAGCAAACCTTAGACTTCCATCAGGAGACGCCTTACTTTTAGAAGATTGTTATTATGTTCCTAGCATAATAAAGAACATCATATCAATATCTTGTTTGGACAAGATAGGATATAGGTTGACTATTGAGAATAGAAGTTGTTCGATTTATTATAGTAATAAATCAATAGCTTCAACATCTTTAGTCAATGGTCTATATCTATTAGATGTTTCTTATTACAATCTTCATATTGATAATGCTCTTAAGAAGAGCAGGAATTGTGTGAACCAAGCCTACATGTGGCATTGTAGACTTGAGTACATTGGTGAAAGCAGGTTGCAAAAGTTGCACAAGCATGGTTACTTAACTGCATTCGATTACGAATCGTTTGCAACATGTGAATCCTGCCTGATGGGAAAGATGGCAAAATCTCCATTTACTGGACATGGAGAACGTGCCAAGGACATTATGGAACTAATACATTCGGATGTATGTGGTCCCATGTCCACCCAAGCCAAAGGTGGCTACTCATACTTCATCACGTTCACCGATGACCTCTCAAGATTCGGCTATGTGTACTTAATGAAGTACAAGTCGGAAGCATTTGAGAAGTTCAAGGAGTTCAAGAATGAGGTAGAGAAGCAGTTAGGAAATAGTATTAAAGCTCTTTGATCAGATCGAGGAGGAGAATACTTGAGTACTAATTTCACACAATTCTTAAAAGATAATGGTATCATTTCTCAGCTGACCCCTCCATATACACCACAGATGAATGGTGCATCAGAAAGGAGGAATCGCACCTTGTTGGATATGGTGCGATCCATGATGAGCTTTTCAGGATTACCAGTGTCCCTCTGGGGGTATGCTCCAGAGTCAGCAGCATACCTACTGAACAGAGTATCCAGTAAGTCTGTGGCCTCTACTCTATATGAGATATGGAAAGGCAGGAAATCAGAATTTAAATATGTTAAAGTCTGGGGTTGTCCTGCTCATGTAAAGAGACATGATCTAGACAAGCTGGAATCACGAACTGATAAATGCAGTTTTGTGAGATATCCAAAGGAAATCTTTGGATACTATTTTTACCATCCTGGTGAACAAAAGGTGTTTGTCGCCAGGAAAGCTGTTTTCCTGGAAGAGGAATACCTTCTCCAGGAGAACAGTGGGAGTAAAATAGTACTGGAAGAGGTTCCAGATCCCCAAACAGCTGCATTATCATCAGATGAGATATCAGTTCCTGAATTTGTTCTGGTACACACAGATGAGTCTCGTAGATCTGGTAGAGTACCTAGACTACCCGAACGGTATGTGGGACATATTGCTGAAGGTAAGTCTAAGGTAGAATATAATGAGGATGATGATCCTAAAACCTACCAGGAGGCCATAGAAGGCCCAAAAGCCGGGAAATGGCAAGAAGCCATGAACTTAGAAATCCAGTCCATGTACACCAACCAAGTTTGGAACTTGGAGGACTTGCCCGAGGGTATTGTACCCATCGGTTGCAAGTGGATCTTTAAGAGAAAGATCGGTGCTGATGGACGGATCGACACTTATAAGGCAAGGTTGGTGGCAAAGGGATATCGTCAAAGGCAAGGAATTGACTATGACGAGACTTTCTCACCAGTTGCCATGATAAAGTCGATCAGAGTTCTGCTCGCCATTGCTGCACATTTTTATTATGAAATCTGGCAGATGGATGTGAAGACTGCCTTCCTCAATGGTAACCTTGAGGAGGAGGTGTATATGATACAACCAGAAGGTTTCACATCCAAAGAATCTCCAGATAAAGTGTGCAAGCTTCAGAGGTCCATTTATGGACTGAAGTAGGCTTCCCGGAACTGGAACATAAGATTGGACGAGGCTGTCAAGTCATATGACTTCATTAAGAATGAAGATGAGCCTTGTGTGTACAAGAAGACCAGTGGGAGTGCAGTCAATTTTCTAGTTCTTTACGTAGATGACATACTACTCATTGGGAATGATGTAGCTATGATGTCATCCGTAAAGATTTGGCTGTCGAAAAACTTCTCCATGAAGGATTTGGGAGAAGCATCTTACGTATTAAGAATACGGATCTATAGAGATAGATCAAAGAGGATGCTTGGTATGACCCAATCCTTATACATAGACACCATAGTCAAAAGGTTTGGCATGGAAAATTCCAAGAGAGGTCTCATATCAATGAGACATGGAATTAGTCTCTCAAAGGAGCAGTCTCCTAAGACTCCTGATGAGAGGGCATTCATGGATAGAATACCCTATGCCTCTGCCATAGGATCTATCATGTATGCCATGCTATGTACACGGCCTGATGTTGCATTTTCTCTAAGTGTTACGAGCATATTTCAGGCTGATCCAAGCGAAGAGCACTGGAAGGCAGTAAAATGTATCCTTAAGTATTTAAGAAGAACTAAGGATATGTTTCTTGTCTATAGAGGAGGTGACTTGAAACTGCGAGGCTTTACTGACTCGAGTTTCCAGTCAGATCCAGCTTATAGTAAGTCTACATCTGGATTCGTGTTTACTTTGAACGGAGGTGCAGTGTGCTGGAAGAGTTCCAAGCAAGTAACCACTGCAGATTCGACGAATGAAGATGAGTACATCGCTGCAGCTGAAGCCACCAACGAAGCAGTGTGGTTGAAGAAATTCATCACCGACCTCGGCGTAGTTCCCAGCATCTCTGAGCCTGTTCCACTGTTGTGCGACAACAATGGAGCAATTGCGCAAGCGAAAGAGCCGCGGTCTCATCAGAAATCGAAGCATATTCTGAGGCGCTTTAACCTTATCAGAGAGATCATATCCAGAGGAGATGTAGTAGTGGAAAGAGTTTCATCCGTCGACAATGTAGCAGATCCACTAACAAAGCCGTTAGCTCAAATTGTGTTTGAGCGTCACCTAGACTCCATAGGCTTATTGTATAAAGGTGATTGGCTTTAGTCCAAGTGGGAGATTGTTAGTTTTAGGTGACCTACAAGCCAATCTGACTACGTAAATCTCGTTCATGTATTAATATAATGGCATAATATTCATTATGTGTAAATCGCATTAATTCTCGTTTCATAATGAAGTCCGTGAATATGTGCTATAGTGATCAGATTATGATGAGATCATACTAATGAGACTGATCACTTAAACACACATATTCTTAATTGTTCATAGTCGGAGGATATCCGAGAAGGACATCAAATATCCGGTTAGACTAGTACAGATTACTCCTGCTCATATGATGAGGGTAACTGATCTCATAAGTCACTTGTGTGGAGACACTAAGGCGAATCTGTAGGTGCTCATTGAAGAATGAGTTCACTGAACTGATCCGACTGAATCGCTGGATGGTATTGTACCTCACTGTCAACCAGCTTGATTTTATTGTCGCAGTTGCGTGGATGGTCCTCGGACCTGAGACACCAAGGACACCTTGTCGGTGGACTTCTGTGCTTTGACCTTGGTTTACGAATCTCTAGCCACGGGATTCTAATACGCCAAGGATTGGGTACAGCGGAATACCGTTGAAGGGAATTGTGTGTTAATAAGGAATCATTCGCCCTCGGTACTTAGAGGGAGAATGCTCTAGGAAGGATGCGCGAAAGTCCCTGGCCAGGGCGGACGATAATATCGGGAAAGGAGTTTTCCGATATTCATCAGCGGCATCCAATTCAAGTGAGTCGACCAGTTAGGGTTTGACAGCTCGCCATACCCTGAGTTGACTCGAGAGCATTGTACGAATGAAGGATTATATCCACGCGGTAACTGTCGGCAGAAAGGTTCCAAGAGTGGGTTACTTAACTCCAATACCTTCCTGGTTCACGCGGTGTTGCTTGCCACCCAACGTGATCGGAAGCCCGGTCGAATTCGATGTGCCACATCAATTCGATTGATTAATTAATTAATAAAGGGTTATTAATTGATTAATAAAGTCAGTGAAGAGTCACTGGGCTTGTTGGGCCATTAACTGGACGGGTACTTGAGCCTAGAGGGTCACACTCAAATGATTCTCAAGGCGATGGATAAATAAGTGGGTTTTATATAAACCGGGGGTTTTTATGAAAAACCGCGCAGTTAGTATAAAACATAGCGAACGGGCTGAGCAGGCCAAGCTGCTGCTAACCCTAGCCGCCCCTCCTCAGTTTCTCTCTCTCTCTGGCGTCCAGATAGATCCAGATCTGCTCCGCGCTTCTCCGAATCCCGTTCGACGGGAAATCGTCCACGCGTTGCGGCGATCGTTGCGGCGACCGGCGGAGGTTTCGTGGGCTGCGAAGAACGAGGAACGCGAGGATATCTGTTGTGGGGAGGATCGTGTGGACTTCGCTAGAGGCCGGGCGCTTGCGCGGCTTGCGGTGTTGCACCGACGGAACCGAACGGTTACGGATTCGAATCCGCATACGGTGAGAACCGATAATCCGATTATCGTGTTTTTAGATTTTTCGAAACGGGAAAACGGATCGTTGTTTTATTTTATTTTCCGCTGCGTGAGCGATCCGGAGAAACCCGAGAAATCCCAACATCAACAACTTGAGGCTATCCAATCCATTCTTAAGGGGAAAATGCCTTTACGTTTTGCTGAACCGAATCCTGCAGTTCACCCCTTTAGTCATCAAGTTCCTCCTCCTCACCGTGCTTCTCCCATTTATCAGGCCATGGAGGGTCTTCATATTTCTACTCCCCGGCCGTCTGGGCCACAACAATCTTCCTCGAGGTACCTGTCGAGTTACTCTAAGAGGCAAGCCTATCATGCTCCATCACCTCCCCCTCCCCAAGTTGATCCTGTGACTCAGGCCTTACTTACGAAGATGGACCGCATGGACGAGTAGTTCAATATTTTTAAGAAGATGATGGGAGTCAAGGCTGTACCTGAGATCACCCTCCCCAATCTGCCAGTGTTTCACCTGCCGCCTTCTAAGATGCTAGTATATAGAAAGTACAATGGTTCTGGCAACCCCTTCACCCACCAGAAGGAGTTTATGTACGAGTCTTCCTTCTGGCATAACGACAAGAGGTCGCTGACATTCCTTTTCAAGAAATCATTAGAAGGACCAGCCCTCCAGTAGTTTTTCTCGTTAGATTCAGCTAACGTGGAACAATATGAAGTTGTGTTAAGAAAATTCATCTAGCGATACCAAGATAGAATTGCACCGTCCTTATCAATAACTGATTTGGTGGCTGAAAAGATGAAGTCTAATAAAGACTTCATCACCTATGCTGATAGATGGAGGGGTATGGAAGAGAAGATAAAAGATCACATGTCTGAGTCAGAACAAATGAAGATGATGATTGCCAATGCAACCCTCCAGTACAAGCTAGTCCTCAAATTGAACAACTTGGCTAGCATGGTGGAATTATATGAGAGGGCGCGTTATTGCCAGAACGCTTTCAAAGATTCAACCTTCTCCAACATCTTTGACCCTCATAGACCCAGTAGACCTCCACCTCGGAAACCTGCCATGCCAAATTCTCCTAGCATGGGTCCCATTACTAAGGGCACACTCTCCCATGAACAGATCAACACCATGATAAATAACCAACCACAGTTCATGAGAAACCAACAACAACAGCCGCAATATATAGGGCAGAGATCGACGAATCAACCGGGCTTTACGCCACCATAGCAACCATACCAGCCAGCGTATAATCAGCCTCAACAACAGTATCAGCAGGCATTCAACCAGTCACGTCAGCAGCCAGCATACCACAATGTAGCCCCCCAGGCGATTACAATCAACAGAGAAAACCTCTAGGCCCAAAGAGGGCGTCCTATCCTCAGCTCTCAGAGTCTCTAGCAGACATATTCAATGCCCTTACGGCAGCTAATGCTTTGGTCCTACCAAAGGAGAAAACTTTCTGGCCTCAAAAAGCTGATGCCTACAGATATTGCGTCTTCCATACACAACCTGGGCATACAGTGGATGCGTGTTTTCAATTCAAGGACTATATCCATGATCTCAATGAACAAGGGGGTATTGACTGGGAGGAGATGAGAAAATGCATAGTCGCTCTGAAGGTAAGAAGATCACAGCCACAGCAGCAACAACAACCATAGCAGCAGCAATAACAGATGCAAAGAGCACCAGCATAGGTAGCAGCACCATCGAACATGAGAATAGTACAGAACCCATTGTCAAAGCATCAAAACTAGGTTGCCCCAATTCTTACTAATAGCCAGTCTGAGGCTAATAGGGGGCAACAATGGAAGAAAGAGGAATCCTCCTCTGTTTATTCAATAGGCCACATCCCGAGTACCGCCCCGCCGCATTCTCCGCATACCCAAGCCAAAAACCATAACCGTTACACCTATACCGACACCCGCCTACCATAGACCCACTCCACCGCTACCTTCCTTAAACCCATTATCCCCTCCACTACCATGCCTCCACCAAATAACCCTCTACAACCCAACCATGAACCCTTCATGCCTTCTAAACCATTGCTACGCATACCATTTCCCACATCATCCGCATCAACCATTCACCCCAATACCATACAACCCTCCAAGCCACTCATCCGTGTTCTAGCACCTCCACCAAACAATCCCACACCATCACCCGTTTACGAACTCATTACCCCCTCTAAACCCCTTATCAATATGGCGGTACTTAAGATCTCATCTAGACCTTCCAATATTAAACAACATACGCTCCGGAACGGGAGAATCTTCAATAAGGTCTTCCCTCAGTCCACAGTAAGAGAGCCCATCACAACCGTCAAAAGAAGTTCAGAATTAAGAGAGTGCACTTGGCACTCGGTATGACTTACTGAAGCAGCTGAATAGAACACCGGCAGGCATTTCCATACTAGAATTAATTAAAAGATCCAAGATCCATCAAGAGGCTCTGATAGAATATCTGCAAAGAGTAATGGTCAGTGAAGATGTGCCGGTAGAGAAGATCACAGCACTGCTAGTTCCACAGGGGGGATCAGCCCTCTATCTCATTCCACACATCTGACTAGCACCACCAGCGGCCAGGAGCATGGCACTAAGCATTACGGTTAACATATGCAATAAGGCTGTGGATGCATGTCTAGTTGACACAAGGGCCTCTATTAATGTATTGTCACCAAAGACCTTAGAATTCTACAGTGTACCCAACGAAAAGTGGTTGCCTTCACCCATCTCTGTTACCGCCTATGACAACTCTACCCGTTCTCCTCTGGGAATGGTTTACTTGAAGGTAGAGTTATGTCCCGCTTGTCATGCTGAGGTTGCGTTCCACATCTTGGAGATCGACCCCTCTTTAAAAGGCATCCTTGTTCGTTCCTACATCTAATCCCTTGAGGCCATACCCTCTACAAACCATCAATGCCTCAAGTTTCCTTATAAGGGACGGATTATTAAAGTAACGAGCATGATGATCCTTGCTACTACTCATTCTTTGAACATCAAACTGACTCCTTTACCTGGATGACAACCCATTCTATCGGTATTACAGGTTTGTTCTCCCTCGGCTAATCCTTTAAAAGCTACTATACATGTTCCTTGTCCAGTTGATGTTGTGAAAAGGGGGAAGTGCGTGAGTACCCCTGGCTGGAACATCATGATGAAGGGTGGTTATCAACCTGGAAAGGGCCTGGGCACACAATTGCAGGGTAGAACCAAGCCTATCAAAGACCGCAGAAGAGCACCCGATTGATGGATATAGGTGTCCTCTAAGCCAATCATAAGGCACCTATTTCAATCTGGTTCACTAATAAATGGCATTAAATTCATTATGTAGCTTGGCATATTTATATTTGCACATAATGAAGTCCATGAATATGTGCAATAGTCATCAGATTATGATGAGAACATAATAATGAGACTGGTGACTTATAAACACATATTCTCAATTGTTCCTAGTCGTAGGATGTTTGAGAAGGACATCAAATACCCGGTTAGACTAGTACAGGTTATTCCA
The DNA here is from genome assembly GCA_030544215.1 of Zantedeschia hybrid cultivar. Lineage (NCBI taxonomy): Eukaryota > Viridiplantae > Streptophyta > Magnoliopsida > Alismatales > Araceae > Zantedeschia > Zantedeschia hybrid cultivar. Next base: position 37,705,411 of record JARZZO010000011.1, on the reverse strand, counting down.
GCTCATATAATGAGGGTGACTGATCTCGTTAGTTACTCGTGTGGAGACACAATGGTAAACCTGTAGGTGCTCATTGGGGAATGAGTTCACTGAACTGATCCGACAGGAATCGTCGAATGGTAATTTGCCTGACTATCAATCTGCTTGATTCATCGTCACAGTGGCGTGGTTGATCCGTGGACTTGAGACACCAAAGACACCTTGTCGGTGGACTTCTGGATTTTGACCTTGACCTACGAATCCCTATCCACGGGATCTCTAATAGTCAAGGATCGGGTCCAGCGGAATACCTTCGAAGGTGATTGTGTGTTCAATAAAGGATCGTTCACTCTCAGGTAACTGGAGAGAGAATGCTCTAGAATAGATCCACAGGAGTCTCTGGCTAGAGCAGAAACAATATCAGAAAAAGAGGTTTTCAGATATTGTGCAGCGGAGTCTAATTCAAGTGAGTTGACCATCTAAGGTTTGACAGTTGACCATACCCTAGATTAACTCGAGAACACTGTGCAAACGAAGGATTAAAGCCACGCGGTAACTGTGGACGGACAGGTTCCATAAGTGGGTTGCTGAACCCCATTACCTTCCGGGATCATGCGGTGTTGCTTGGCATCCAACTGATCGGAAGTCTGACCGAATTTACATGCGATGATAATTCGGCTAAGTAATTAGTTAATATCTAGATATTAATTAATTACAATAAGTCAACAACTAGTTATTGGACTTAACGGGCTGAAAATTGGACTGGTAAATGGGCCTAGAGGGTCATACGCAAAAAGATTCTTAGTCGGTGGTACATAAGTGGGATTTATATTAACTCAAGGACTTTTGTGAAAAGTTGCGTCGACTTAATATATATACGTACTGTTGAGAAACCCTAGGCCAAGCCCCATAGTTTTCCCATGCTGGCCGTCATCCCCCCTTTCACTCTCCTTCTCTGGGCGCCCCGTTCGAGGCGCCGGAACAGTCTCCGTCTCCGCCGCATATGATTCCCGAAAGTCAGGAATTCTCGTCGGCGGGTTTTCGGCAATCATTATGGTAACGGATCTTTAGCGAGCGAACTGATACGGACGAGGGAGCGAGGACGAACCACCATGGAGGATCGCGTGGATACTGCTGGTGGCCGGACGCTTGTGCGGCTCGCAGCATCCCCTCGACGGAACCGAAACGGAAGCGGATTCGAATCCGCGCACGGTAATCGGATTGCTCATGTTAGTTTTCGGTTTTAGTTTTCGTTCCGAATCGGATCAGCGGGCATCGGGCGGGTTTTTTGTTCATCGTTTCCACTACGTTCTTCGCGTCCCGCCCGGATCCCAATAGTGGTATCAGAGCCAAGTTCCACTCTGATCTGGTTTAGAATGATAAAATTAACGTTCTAAAGTTAATTCCATGCAAGTATTTATTTTTCTCTTACAGAATTATTCATGGGATGAATATATAAAATTTTCAGATTTACTTTCTGTGGAGGAATTTAAATTTTACCCTTTTTTCGAGGTGTTCTTCATGGAGATGAAGAACTCGGTTTTTTGTGCTTTATAGAAGGGTTTAATGGTGGTCGGACCACACCACCATGAGAGGCATGCCGGTATGACCAGCCCTCCCTCGGAAGATCAATGTTGTGGCCGGCGGTGGTGGAACCTTCCTTTTGAAATATTTTCAAATATTGGAAGTGGGAAGGAGGGCCACGGTTTGTAAAAATCAGACTTTACCATTGGGTTTTAAGAGGCTACCGGCAGCATAGGGCCACCGGCGGGGTTAGGGAAGAAAGGGGAATACCCCTTGCAACTTCCGGACCGGCCGCCGGCTTGCTGGCACCGAAGAGGAGCAAGAAAGAGGGGCCGACGGCGGCTGGAATCTAGGGCAGAAACCCTAATGGGGGGGGGGGGGGGCGAGCCAGGCGCTAGGCGCTAGACCGGCCGGTCCCGAGCGTCCTGGCCAGGCGGGCTGGGGCGCCGAACTGGGCCCGAACCACCCCCTCCCCCCCACCTGGTTCGACCAATGGGCTTGGGCCCTGTCACCTGGCTCGAGCGAGGCGGGGTGCCAGGCCAAACTTGACCCCTGGCTGGGCCCTGGGCCCCTAATGGGCTTGTCCCATTTTTCCAAATTGATAATTTACCCCTTAAAACCATGTTTTAATTAAAACCCCACTATTATTAATTGAAAAAATTCAAATTAAACAAAGTTTAAAATGGTTTTAAACTCAAAATTAATATTTTTCAATTAATAAGGGGTTGTTAATTATTTAGATATGATCTTGAATTAATTAACAAATGTTGTTAATTAGTTTTAAATTAAGTTGTTAGAGGAGTTTATAATTTAAGATATGATCTTAAATAAATATTAACAAATGTTGTTAATTCTCTTTTAACTGAGTGATTAAAGGGGTTTATTAAGATGAGATCTTAATTTAGTCATTAACAAATGTGGTTAATATCTTTTTATTATATGAAGAAAGGGGATATTAATTTAAGATATGATATTAGATTAATTGTTAACAAGTGTTGTTGATTATTTTAAGTTGTGAACTTAAAAATATTTAACAAATGTTGTTTATAATTATTTAAATTAAGTGATTAGATTAATGTGTTAATTTCTTAGCAAATGTTGTTATGAAAATATTGTTTTAATTAAGAGACACCTAATAAAAGTTATTAAGTGATTAATTAACTATTTATAAATGTTATGATAGAGTTAATTATTTTTTAGAAATAAACCTTAATAATAGTTATTAAGGATTAATTAATGTCTTAATAATGGTTATTAAGATGGTTAATTAAATTTCTCATGAATCTCTTAATTAAAGGTTATTGTAGATCTAATTCACTTAAAATTAATCTTTTAATAAAAGTTATTAAGAGATTAATTAAGTCTAACTGTTAGACTATTTTAATTAGAAATATTCTAATTAACTTTTCTTAATAATTGTTATTGAGAAATATTATTTAATAAAGGGGTTTTATTAGAAAGGAGTTGTTAATAAATTATAATAGGAATTAGAAATTCTTTTATAAGTGTTATTTATGAATTTTTAATTCTATCTAAATGTTAGATTATTTCTCATTAATAATTATTATTAATGTGAATTAAAATTAATCTAAGTGTTAGATTAATTAATTTAGAATTGTTCTAAATACTGCATGGAATATTTTAGAATTTTAATTTTAACTTTGTGTGCACATGTTGATGTGTTTAATGCTTTACATTAGATTTAAATACATGTTAGAAAATATGATTTTCAAAATTCGAATTATCCAATTTTGATTGGTACCCAAGTTTTAGAAAAACCTAAATTATTATATTTTCAAAATTTTAGCCTTCATGTGATGTGTTTTATCATATGTGGATGGTTAAAATTTGTGGTGGTCATGGACATGCACTTAGTTAAATTTCATATCATGTGATGATGTGTGATTATGTGGATTGTTATGGAATGTGATGTACATTAATTAAGTGTTAATTAATGAGGCTTGCGTGCCTCCCTCTCTCTTTCATTCCATTGTAATTCTATCTCCCTCTGTTATTGTACTCGGCCATAAGGTTTTCTCTTACAATTAATATTATTTATAATTGATCGTGCTGGGCGAGGAGGGGCGAGGATGATTCACAAATGCAACCAAGAAGGCGACAGGAGATGAGATCACCAGTGGCTATGTGTTTGCATGTTTAGATTATATAAATGTTATATAGTTTTGGTGATTAATTATTTGGCTCCAGTTAATCACCGTGCTGTCCATGACCACATAATGAACATGTATGGTTGATACATGCTTTTTAGTTTTTGATTATGAATCGATTGCTAATATCTAGGTATAGTTAAATATATACGATATATTTATAAACTATCACCTAGGATAAGACCAACTTAATATAAACAAAACCTTCAACATAAAGTCTAAGCCTGAGCGCGAGTCATTAAGAATGCACCGCGTGGCTCTCCATCAATATAGTTCTTAGAACTTGATTTAGTGATGGCAATTTTTATATATTTATCCGAGATCTGCCACCATCTAATGAAAGGACTATTAACTATGGCATTATGATGTCTTGAGATTGGAATAGAAGAACGGTGTAGCTATCCTCGCGTTTACCCGGGAGCTGCATTCTTACTCTACTCTCTCACGTATTGATGGTAAAGCTTAAACCAGGTATAATGGTCTACTGTGTTTACCCGGGACCATAAAAAAACCTGGGAGCCGAAATAAGATTAGATATTACAACGAATTACAATTACCATGAGATGGTTGCTCTAAGATAATGATATAATACTGTGTTTACCCGAGGTCATATTGTGATTCTTGGAGATTCTGATCCTCACTAGGAGACCGTTGGAGTCTTCCGTTTTGTATACCTGAAGGTTATACAATCCGTCGAAAAATAGTGGGAAATAATTCAAGATAAAAGACCATAATTGAATTATAAGAATTATCTGCTTAAATCACGTCATTTCCTTCGATTCACTAACATGTCGTCTATTCGAGATTTTGGCATATTAGATGCCAATACTTCTCATATTCAGACTGATAAGAAACTCTAAAGAATGTCTTTAGGGGTGAGTGAAAGCCACTATCCTAATAAGATATCATGAATCCTCTTACTTGGATAGACCAAGGTGAAGTGGTACTCATGATATGCCTTTTTTGAAAGGCTTAATCATTGTCATGAAATCTCTTATTTGGATAGACTAAGATAAAGAGATATTTATGATGTACCTTTGAGAAAGGCAAGTGGTAAGATTTTAAACGATCGAAACCACACCTAAAAAGGATAAAGGAAAGTCAGCTGAGATAGAGAAGTAGTAGTTCTCCTACTGCAACCAATATAAAGATACTGGTAAAGGCAAACCGGATATAAAACTTGAAAGAAGTTTCAGATATTCTTATTATCAACTTTTGAATGTCTATTGGAGAATTAGCGTCTCCAATATGAGATATTAGAAATTGTTCTCAGAGCTGTGATGGTATGCAGACTTAGACAAGTAAAAGGAAATCAAGAAAAAATGTAAGTGTTGAATTAGACTCAACAATTGTTCATGATATTCATAGATTACTGTCAGATAGTAAATCTTTGTATATCTATAGGAGTCAAATATGAAACTTTATAATTGTTATTTAGTTGCATAAGATATCAAGAATAACATTGATTGAGAAAGAATAATAGTTCTTCGAATCAGTCAATGCAGTATAGATTCTTGATGTGATATTTCATGTGATGAATGTTCACGAGTCTCCTATAGAAATAAACTATGTAAATCCTGATTATCTATAGTATTGTACACAGGGTTGTACAATAAGAAATTATTGGTGCTGATACATACTGATGTAAACAGCTCAATGTCCTCTTAAGGCCAAAGATAATCACTTCTATAGACTTTCCTTATTAGTGTACTCTTAGAATGATTCGACTATATGTACTTACTGAAGTACAAAACAAATGCATCTGAAAGATTAAGGTATAAGATCAATATGAAATATTATAATTTTTGATTTGATCAAAGAAACTAATACTTAAGTATATGATTCACATAAATCATTAAGAGGATAATTGTATCCTCGCTCGATTGATTCTCATTGTACATCATAGTAATATGATAGAATGAGGAATTGCACCTTATTAAGATATGGTGCAATAAATATAATAAAATTTGCATAATTCTTATCCTTACGAACATGAGTATGAATATTAGATGTCCATACTTTACAGATGGTTCCAAATAAGTCAGTGTGTGTCCATATAGGATATGGAAACCAAATAATTCATATGAGATGTGAATTATGAACAAACCTGATTTTAAAGTCAAGTTATTACCGTGGTGTGAATTTGTGAATGTCTAAAGAGTTTGGATACTACATTTATTGACCAGACGATAATGAAATAATTATCGTCCTGAAAGCTGTCTTCTGTGAAGAGGAATATGTCCTTAGAGAAGACAGTGGGAGCTGATAACACAAGAAGATGTTTTAGATTCATAAGCTAATATAAGATTATTAGATAATTTTTAGTTATTTGGAATCACTCATGACACACATCAGAGAGCTTCATAGATTTTTGAGATTGTCTTAATGACTAGAAGGATATGTTTGACATATCTGATTTAGCAAGATGAGAGGAGCTCAATATAGATTATGATCTAAAATCTATGATAATGATGCTCTCTGTCATTACAACTTTGAGATTGATAAGTTTATTAGAATTCTACTTGTCAATACTGCCTATCATTATAATGAGATGATGATAGTTAGATATTAAAGACGTTCTCTCAATGAGATTGAGGTAAAGATGTATATGATACACTTTTAAAGCTTTTAGAATATCCAGGAAGCAAGTTATGATTTCAAAATCATTTTGAATCAAACTGAAGCTTCCTAAGTTGTAATAAAAGTTTTGACTTAATGGTCAAATACTACGTGATCATTAAGAATAGTCACAGATTGTGTGTGTGTTCAAAAAGGACAGTGGGAGTACGGTCGCTTTAGTAATGCTTTATGATAATAACATCAAAGTCATTAAGAATGACTTCAGGATGTTACTATTAGTGAAAGCATTGTTAACCATGTTTTCCTCTATAATAGGTTTAGTTATAATATCCTATGTATTGAAAATACGAATCTATTAAGATAGATTGGTGGGGATATTATATTGACCTGTATGTTAAGATATTTGGCATAAATTTCATAACAAGTCTCAATTGTTGAGATATGAAATTTATTCCTTTAAAGAAAAGGTTCCTTAAAGGATACATGAGTGAAATGCAACATTAAGCACTTAAGAAGTGCTAAGGATGCATTCACGTATATGAAGAGAATGATTTGAAACTATGAGGTCACACTGACTCAAATTTCAAGTCAAATAATGGATTTAACTTTCTAGTAGAAATGAATGGATTGGAATGGTTCCAATCCAGAACTCGATATTAAGGTGATGATATAAATAAGTGATACTATTGTTAGAACAGTATGGATGAAAATGTTTATCCCTGAACTAGATGTAGTTCTAAAAGGTCTCTAATACCATCCTATCATTGTAGGATAACAATGGGAGCAATGAATTGTGTGATCGAGCCATAGTCTCTTCAGAAGTTGCAGAACATTCTGAGGTTATTTCACAGGTTCAGAGACAAAAGATAAAGATGAAATAACGTAATGGAAAATATTCCATCTTTAGATAATTTAGTAGATCCCTGACCAAGTCTTAGTCACAAACTTTTTGTGAGCATCACCTAGATTTGATGGAGATCAAATGCGAAGGTGATTGACTTGAGTCCAAGTGAGAGATTGATGGATATAGGTGTCCTCTAAGCCAATAATAAGGCACCTATTTCAATCTGGTTCACTAATAAATGGCATTAAATTCATTATGTAGATTGACATATTTATATTTGCGCATAATGAAGTCTATGAATATGTGCAATAGTCATCAGATTATGATGAGATCGTAATATTGAGACTGATGACTTATAAATACATATTCTCAATTGTTCATAGTCATAGGATGTTTAAGAAGGACATCAAATACCCGGTTAGACTAGTACAGGTTATTCCAGCTCATATGATGAGGGTGACTGATCTCGTTAGTTACTCGTGTAGAGACACAATGGTAAACCTGTAGTGCTCATTGGGGAATGAGTTCACTGAACTGATCTGACATGAATCGCCGAATGGTAATTTGCCTGACTGTCAATCGGCTTGATTCATTGTGACAGTGGCGTGATTGATCCTTGGACTTGAGACACCAAAGACACCTTGTCGGTGGACTTCTGGACGTTGACCTTGACCTACGAATCCCTATCCACTGGATCTCTAATAGTCAAGGATCGGGTCCAGCGGAAGAACTTCGAAGGTGATTGTGTGTTCAATAAAGGATCATTCACTCTCAGGTAACTGGAGAGAGAATGCTCTAGAATAGATCCACAGGAGTCTCTGGCTAGAGCAGAAACAATATCAGAAAAAGAGGTTTTCAGATATTGTGCAGCGGAGTCTAATTCAAGTGAGTTGACCATCTAAGGTTTGACAGTTGACCATACCCTAGGTTAACTCGAGAACACTGTGCAAATGAAGGATTAAAGCCACGCGGTAACTGTGGACGGACAGGTTCCATAAGTGGGTTGCTGAACCCCATTACCTTCCGGGATCATGCGGTGTTGCTTGGCATCCAACTGATCGGAAGTCTGACCGAATTTACATGCGATGATAATTCGGCTAAGTAATTAGTTAATATCTAGATATTAACTAATTACAATAAGTCAATAACTAGTTATTGGATTTAACGGGCTGAAAACCAGACTGGTAAATGGGCTTAGAGGGTCACACGCAATAAGATTCTTAGTCGGTGGTACATAAGTGGGATTTATATTAACTCGAGGACTTTTGTGAAAAGTCGCGCCGACTTAATATATATACGCGTTGTTGAGAAACCCTGGGCCAAGCTCCAGAGTTTCCCCATGCTAGCCGTCATCCCCCCTTTCTCTCTCCTTCTCTGGGTGCCCCGTTCGAGGTGCCAGAACAGTCTCCGTCTCCGCCGTGTGTGATTCCCGAAAGTCAGGAATTCCCGTCGGCAGGTTTTCGGCAATCGTTGCGGCGACGGATCTTCAGCGAGCGAGTTGATACGGACGAGGGAGCGAGGACAAACCACCGCGGAGGATCGCGTGGATACCGCTGGAGGCCAGACACTTGTGCGGCTCGCGGCATCGCCTCGACGGAACCGAAACGGAAGCGGATTTGAATCCGCGCACGGTAATCGGATTACTCCCGTTAGTTTTCGGTTTTAGTTTTCGTTCCGAATCGGATCAGTGGGCATCGGGCAGGATTTTTGTTCATCATTTCTGCTGCGTTCTTCGTGTCCCGCCTGGATCCCAACAATAATGGTATGGGCTATAGGCCAGTGAAGGTGAGACGACACATTGTTCAGCAACATTAAGATGAAGACACTCAGAAAATCTGGAAGACAATGACCACACCGTGCAAAGAAAATCGGGATCCCTTAACTTGGACCTTATATACACACTTCATTAAGGGACCCATGATTAATCATGACAATGATAACAAGGTGGTGATCACTTCCCACTTTGACCTACATGACGTATATGGGAGAGATCTAGCCAGACACTGTTTTGAGTTGTTGACATACCAATCCTTGGAGGCTCTGTGGCCAATGAAGAGGAGGAAGACTCAAGATCCGGAGTACGGGTGGTACCGCTGGTTCGACACATGGGACTGTACATTGCACTGAACAGGCTGTTTCGTGATCCCTTAGAACCAAAGTGGCCTCCATTGATTGACGAGCTGTTTGAAGGGCCTGGGGCTATTTTTTATAAGAGAATTTTGCTAAGTGAGGAGATAGATAAAGGGGAGCCCGATGAGCCTTATCAACCTGGATTCATCACTGATCTTCTCTGGAGGGGAACTTATCCTCGTCATGTTTTCACCCTCCATACCCTATTCTGTACTCTGCTCTTGACCTCGACCTGGTCAATGGTCATTACTGAAGATATTCCTTGGACCTCACCCATCATGGTTACTTTGTCTCCTCGGGACCTAATTCCTTGGATTCCTCTCGATCTTGAGAAGATCCATGATCTGATCTGGGACATACTATTGTATGATCCCCCTAATCCTTTGACCTTGGTGCCGTTACCTTCTCACTCTCCTCCTTTCCAAATTCACTTTTGTTTTATGATAAACTCCAATAATCTCAAAAAAAAAAAAAAAAAAGTCAATTTGGCAACTCCCTCCTCTCAAATCCTCGTTGAGGAAACATCATATTACTTGTCCGAATATACCCCATCGTGTGGGTCATTCAGGCAAGATTCTCTTCTAGATCTGCTTTGCCCCTCCTCTCGGGAGGATTCACCTGTGTTACATCCTGTATCCCTTGATTTTTATCCTTCTTCGTCCTCACTGGGTCAGGATAGTGAGTCTAGCGCTAGGCAATTTAATAGAGTTAGGGAGTCTAGTGAAGTTAGTCAGGTTAGGATGTCTAAGAAGTCTAAGGGTAGACAAGTTCTCGATAGATACCTCCAAGTTCCCAAGTTAATCTTTGATAATCTAATCCAAACGCATTATTGCACACAAACACGTTTGGTTCGTGAGTAGCAAGAGATGCGAAGTCCGAGGAATACCGAAAGCTTGACTAAAGGTGGAAAAGTACAACTCATTCTTTTTAATCAAAACCTCTGTTTTACTCTCAGCCCACGATGTCGGAACGAGGCTTAGAATAGACTACCAAAAATACCTACCATTTTAGTAAGTGGCCGTCATAAAAAAAAAAGGGGAGATCCGCACCAAAAAGCAAAAGAAAAAGCACGAAGGCAAAAAGCCAATACCAAATCGAAGGCTACTCGACATTACAAATGTTACATCAAAAGGCCATAAAATCAAATAAAAGGGAGCGCAAGGTCGTTAAATACCCCGCAAAAAGTGAAAATGACCGAACCCCAACAGATAATAGGGTAAAGGGGGGACATCATTCTAGGTCTCCGGAACCCTCTCGTGGGCTTTCTAGACCAATTCTTCTTTTCGTTCTAAAGAGGCGTACTCCAAACTTGAGGGATGGCCTAAGTTGACTAAGGGTCAGACCGTCGAATGGGATCACGAACATAAACATAACTCAAGTACAATGAGTTTGGATTAGGTTGTTGAAGAATGATTTGGAAATTAAGTTAATGAATAAATATACGCTTTTGATCCGAGTACCATGCTAGTCTTTAATTTATTTAGCATATATCTTATTTCAAAACAACAACAAAAAAATTGAATATTTCAAAACAACAACAAAAATTGAATATTTCAAAACAAAAAAAAAAATTGAATATTTCAAAATTAAAAAAAAATTGAATATTTCAAAACTACACAAAAAAAAAGAATATTTAAACCCCCCCCCCCCCCAGAAAAATATGGATATTTTCAAAAACAAAAACATTTTAATTAGCATTTGTTTGTCACATCTTGTGTGTTGCATTCCTTTTATTTTCAGTGAGCATCTCCATGCTTGTATGTTGCATTTTTACAATTCCATTTCCTTTTTCGATTATTATTTGCCTTCGTTAATAAAGGCTTCGCCCCTTGACCCTTCTACCAAGGATATGATCAAGTAGTCGATTACCTAACTGGGCAAGGGGCTAAGCTTGAATAGATACTTAACCTATTTGTTCCGTGATAAACAGGGTATGATACAAATGACACGAAGCATATAGAACACAAATGCAAAAGTCAGGAGTTTCATTCATCAAAGGAGTTTCATGTACATATAAGAGTCCGTCACTATCAGGACTCACAAAAAAAAAAAAAAAAAAAAAAGTATATGAGCACAGCCATTAGGGCTGGCTCTCCCCTGCACCCTCATCCGGTTGGCTCTGCACCTCGTCTTGGATATCGGGTCCCCGTACTGGCGGTGGTGGCGGTCCCATGACACTTGGCCCTGCCTGGCCAGAAGATACAGCAATACTAGCGCTAAAAGCGCTTGTCTAGCCACGATCCAATGCCCGCTGTCGAGCACGCTAATAACACGCCTCAATGCTTTGGCGCTCATACTCAGCCACTGAAAGTTGGCCTTGGAGACTCTCCATCCGAGCCCGGTCTCGATCCCTTTCTTTGGTCAGAACCTCCAGCCAAATCTAGAGTCGTGAGAGCTCGCGAGGGAGATCGTCGCTAGAGAGCCGAGACAACTGCTCCTCCAACGCTCGGATACGAGCAGCGTCTGCCTGTGCCTGGGTCGCCATCCCTCGAGCCTGTTCCAACTCTGCTTTAGCTTGATGAAGAGCTACACGGAGGGCATCAACCTGTAGAAGGAAAAGCATTGTTATCCAAATTAGAAATGAAGCTCGCTGAGTAAATGCAAGAAAGGAAGAAGTCAGGAATGAAGAATTACTTGGGCAATACGATCCTCTTCAGCCTGGGTGGCCCATCGGATGGCCTGAGCCAGTTGGCCGCACAAGTCGGTCACGAGGACCTCGTGAGCAGCAACGCTAGATGATGAAGTTCCAGCGGAGGCAGAAGGAGGAGCAGCTTGGGTGTAAACGGCTCGCTGTACCAAGAGAATAACCATCAACAGTTAAACGCTAAAACAACTTAATTAATAAAATGAATATGCTTATTTCATTTATGCATACCAGATCGAAGAGCTCTTTCTGTACTTGCTCAAGCTGGGCCTCCGCATCATTGAGTCGGGCCCAAAGAGTGATGAAGGTGGCGTCGCATGCATCCTGCGTATCCATACATGACATACATTCATTCACAAATCTAAATGAAGATAATAATTAAAATGAAAGAAGCATGAAAGCATTCTTACACAAGAGGACGGAGAAGTCGCAGCTGGTCGGCATAATGCGCTCGATACTGCTGGAGGTAGGCCTCGCTACTCTTCGCATTTGACTGTACCAAGATGCCACCGCGGTGCCAGTCATCATACTGGTCGTAGACTTTGACGCGCCAGTTATTGCGGGCTTGCTTCCCCTGCATTGTCCGTCCGATCCCCTCTGGGACCTCTTCTTCCACCCATTCCAAGTGTAGACCCAAGGTGCGCATAACCAGCCGTAGGCGAAGCAGCTCGGCTTCATTGAGGCAGTGGACCCACACCTGGCGTCCATACCTCCCTCTACCAGCCGTCACCTAGGGCTGGCCTACCTCTCCCATGCCCAGATACGGGCTCCAAATCACCTATATGTATATAGGTTAGATACATTCATAATAATAAATTGCATTTAATTTGTGAAAAATTGCATCACACAAGCAAGAAAACTGTATTTACCAGAAGTTCTAGATAATCAAGGAATTGACGGCGGAGGGCCGTCAACTGATAGTGCTGCAGAGCGGTGTCAACAATCGGCTGCCAACAGTGGGCCAACGGGACGGCCTCACTGCTTTTGCATGGCCGAGAGGGAAGTAAAAGTAACTCAACACCTGCATATATGCATATATAAGTTAGAAAAGCATCATATCATAAGCATGCATTTACACAAATAATAATTAAAATGTTTTGTACCTAGAGAAACGGCGAAAAACCGTTGATGGTAGTCTCACAGTCCGGTGTGACCGCGGAAAGATCAGCAAAAATATGGGCCAGTAGGGCCGCACCCCAAGCATACTCATGAAGACGATCCAAATTGTCTAGCAAACTCAGGAATCTACAATGGATGTGGTCACCCTTCGTGCCGAAGAGTAACCGACCAAAGAAGAAGACCAAGAAGACTCAGAGCTATCTATCTACCTCCTCCTCCTGACTCTCATCCCTACAGTATACCTTGGAAGCTAATCTAGCTAATATGTCTCGGAAGGCCTCCCTAGACCCATCTGAACGTTATCTAAGGTCCACTAATCCTAGTGCCCTCTCTACCTCTACTCTGGGCACGGTCCTAGACTCTTTATCTAAACTGGAAACCTCGATGCCAAGGAGACTCTCCCCCAGCCCAAGGTAATCGGGGTATGTAACCCCACTCACTTTCCAGTCCTCCACGCGGAGGCCAGTGATCCTCGCCACGTCTTCCAAACTAGGGACCATATGTCCCCAAGGCATTAGAAATGCCTTGCTCTCGGCATCCCAGGGCTCTCGTAGGACCTGCAGCAATACCAAATTGAGCCAAAATGGCTCAATATATAGGATCTCGCCGAACCCCATCCGGCGTAGTTGCGCCTTTTGGAAGTCAGGCAAGCCTCGGTATGCACCGATGAGCAAATACCATGATATTCTGGTCCTCATTGTCCCCTACAAATAATTCAAGAATAACATCAAATAACAAGTATCTAAAACCAATTTTCAAATTTTCTCTTAAATTAAATCCTGCCTTTTTAAATGGTATCAGACTAGGTCGACGCCTTTTGAAAGGCGTCACCTGGTCTCGACACCATTCATCCATAGATCTGAGGATCTGTGCACTCCTCTTCCTTGCTCATTTTTCAAACAAAATACATCCAATTGAAGGGCTTACCACCGGAGGGCCGGCCTCCGCCGCTTCTTCCTCACCCGCCGCCGCAGGTGGAGCTTTTTCAGCGTCCAAAAGTGCCGCCACCTCCGCTAGAATGACCGCCGCGGGAGGAGCTTCTTCAGGCACCTCCGCCCTTGCCGCTAGGGGGGCAAGTCGCCGGCCCTTCCCGTGGCCGCTCGAACTCCCGCCGGATTCTATGGTGGGTGAGATAGAGAGAAGATTCGAGGAGATGGAGCTCGGGTTTGAGAGGGAGGGTGATGGTGAGGGTTGTTTGAGAAAAAGAGAGGATGATAGGCGGTGGAAATGATCGCCGGAGAGGGTCGCCGTTCACCGGAGGATGGCCAGAGTTGAGAGGGATGGCCGGAAGAGCTCGGTTGTCACCGGAGAGGAGGAAGCCATAGGAAGAGAGAGAGAAAGAAGATGGGTGAATGAGGAAGGAAGGGCTTGGGCTTGCATAGCCACTGTTTGAAAAGTTTGAAAGGTGTCGTGGGAAAGCGACGCGATTTACTGGCACATAAACTGAGGCGGCAAGAAGAATTTTTGAAAATTCTTATACGCATCCCCCAGTCGCGATGCTATTCAGAGTAAACCGCCACTGCTAATCAGAGCCATACCATGGGAATCAAATATACGCGTCCCCTATAAAGACATGTTTCAAGGGATTAATTACAGGAAATCTTTGGAAAATATGAGAGAGAATTGAAAGGCGTCGCCCAATCAAGACGCTATTTGGGTTCTTTTAAGGAATTAATCTTGAATTTCGAAAATTGATTAATATTGAATAGCATCTTTCTGAGTCAACGCGATGTGAATTAACTGAACCCGAAAGTTCATGTTTTGAGGAAAAATTAGACTTTTATTTAAGGAAAAATTCACAAAAGATTGCAAAATATTAAGGAGTAATTCCTATTGCATTAAGGAATGATTTTTTTCATTAAAAATAAAATACATCAAATTTAAAGTTAGAAGATAACAGAGAGCTTTCAAGGTCGAATCTTCTTAAGCTCCTTTACATATGATTTCTATAGTTCTTTATTGGCTTCATGAGGAAGTTTGACACAACGGGTGAAGCCGATATTCTACAGAGTTGCAATGAGTTATGTCGCCTCAAAGTCTTCATCGGTACCTAATGCCTGCTTTTTTATTGGAGAAAGAGAAGAGATCTCAGGAAATTCATAGTGTGGCATATTGAGTTGAGGATGACAGCGATGTGGATTGTATAGAATGAACTCGGTCGCCCCGATCAGTCGGAGCTCTGTGCCAGCACCACGGTGCACTCGAACCGCCTTTTCCATGAGAACAAGTGGCGTGGATTCGAATCCAGTTCTGGGCATAGTTTTGAAGTAAGCGCGCCAGTCAGCCCGAGTCTTGAGGTTGGATACACAATTGGTCATGTTGTGATTGAACTTCACAATATTGACACTATAGAAGATGGGACTGCGCTGATATGTCTGGGATATCTTTGAAAACTCTTCTTCATTATGATTGAATTTGAAGTGGAATTCTACCCATAAAGGTAAGAGTAGCATGTTACCATAAAGAAGTTGACTTGTAGAAGCTGCAGAGAGCCTACTGTAGAGATAGGCTAGAATGGCTGTGCTGATCTGCTTTCCTTCAAAAATCTCATTGATTGCGCTTATTTGATCATTTTCTAGAACATTATCTTGGGCAAGGTAGTAGAGCTCCAGCTAAGCATGTGGTGAACGCCTTCATCACATTCTTTGTTTCTTCTCTCTTGAGATTTTCTATCTCCTTTAGAGTCCATTCGACTAATTTGGCAAGATTGATCTCCTTCTTAGTAAGACAGTCTTGAATCTCTTTTGACTTCTTTATAATCTTTTCTAGCAATTGTTAACCTGTGATTCTTTCCCTCATCAACATCATATCACTCAAATCAGGTTCATCATTGTTGACCTTGAGCTTAGGAAGACCCAATAAGAGTTCAACTTCTTTTAAAATGACAGTAGCTTCGAATGTGGCAAAAAGAAAGGTATGAGTTTGTAGATGCCATAATTCGGTTAAAGCGCCCATTGCAGTCCAATCCATACTTATGCTTTTGTAATGTTTGGCATGAATAACCAACCCTTGGATATGCCACTTGGATATGTAAGATTGCATGGACAGATTGATCTTGTTTACAAGTTTTTGGAGCCATAGAAGTGAAGAGAATCTGCTTGGACCAGGAAAGAAAGGATATCCCTAAATAAAGAAAAGAGTTTGGAATAGTTCTATCTTGCTCTTTGAAGAATTGGAATATGGAAAAACATATAAAAAGAATTGAAGAAAATAGAAGGAAGAATTGATTAGAAAAGATATTAGCTTACTTGTAAGTTAGGATCTCGCCCACTTAAATGATCTTTCACTTCATAGAGCTTTTCAATTGTCTTCCTCATCATTTTGCTTGAGAAATCCTTGAAGAATGCATCTTCCTTGAATTGATTTCCTTGATTTCTTCCTCTTTTCCCTCTTTCTCTTAAGCTTTGGAGAGAATCATTTAGCTTTCCCTCTTGATTACTTATTGTAATGTTTTGATATGAAGAGATGAAGTTTTTATAGAGTGATTTGTGAGATTGAGGAACTCTTTCCTAATTGAAAGAGGGATGTGCATTGAAGAAAAGTAGAGTTCGGATTGGAGTTAGAACAGAGAACTGTTTCTGTAAGTTAAATGGCATTTGGACGGAGCGACGTCATTTAAATGACGTCTGCGAACAACGACACTATTTAATGAACTTTCTGAATTTCTGTTATTCTCCGAAAATTCATAATTGCATGATATTTAATAATTGTTTATTCATTTGCATGTAGTTACTGATGAATTCTAAGTGCAGGAGATTAAAGAAATGAAAATGAAGTTGGAAATTTCAACATGATCCCACTCTGGGAGTTTCACTGAGTTCCAGCCGTGACTAAAAAGACATTTATCTGTATTCATGTATTCCATTATGTAATTGATTTGCATCATCATTATTATATGATAAATATCTATTAGAGTATATCAAGGACCTTGTGGTTTTGATGAAACTGAAGTTTGAGTTTCCAAAGAATTCTTAATCGCACGGATAGGCTGTTAGATTATTAATTGATGGGGACGATGGTTCTGCTCTTGTGAAACAGTGCGTGGACAAACGAGCTTCGGCTTAGCACTAGATTATAGGATTGATATCTTAACTCATCAATGGTTGTTTAACAATATTATCCTTGATTCATTTATATTTTATTTCATTTTAATTTTTCTTTTAGTCCAACATGCATCATATAGGACTTTAAAATAATTGTGATAAGAATTAATTATTGATTTTCAGACCATTGATCTAAAAAAAGTCCAACGTGATGTGAAATATTCCATTCCGAATTGATCTCTCAATTGTCTTTGAGGTCTTCTTGAAGATATCTTTGGAATTCTAGCCTTACTTAGATCTCTATCTCAAATATTCTTGTTTCCTTTTAAGATCCATCATGATTGTAGCACGTCCACATTGACTGGTAACTACTCTCCATGATGAAACCTACAGGGTTTGTGACCTAGGGTACTTCCCAATCGTGGAAGTTGGTCGTCTTTATTTTATTTTCTTGTCTCTTTCATCTAGACAAGATTGATTTCATTGATCTCTTTAAGTTACTTCACTGATCATTTTGGGAAAAATTTCTATCATATGATGTTGAGAGTGTGTCACATCACACCTTGGCATAACCTTTTCAGTGTATTCCATTCTATTTCACTCCCTTGCAAAGTCAATGCCAAGGTAGGGCAACTATAGACACGCTAATTTTAACCTCATATTGAGTAAATTTCATGTCACAGTTATAATGCTCCAAATGGTCTGATGTTTAATCATTAATTAATTTTTATTGATTTTCTCGAAATTTGTTAATTAGCGTCGCTCATGGCCGACGCCATTTAGATTTCTAGCCGAAATTAGTTTGGAATTAAATTTCTAAATTCAGATTGATTTAACTGAATAGTGTCACCATAGGAAGACGCCATTTAAATCCTAATCCGTTTGGGTTATTGATTTTTAATTAGAATTAATTTCCTAATTATCTAAAGCACGTCGCCCACGCAAGACGCGATTTAGGTTTCCTAATGTATTTCGGTTTCCTTTTCGTATTTTCTTTCTATTTTGGCGGCTTTAATTATGGCATTCCGTCTGGGCGATGCGATTTAGCAGTTTCCTGATAAATATGATTTGGCCGAGATAATCCAGTTTCCGAAGTTGGGAAGGTTGTTAACTCCTCCATGCTCATCCAAGATAAGTCCGACTACGGGAGAGAGTTCTAGTGAAGCCCAAAACACCCCTAAACCTATTCTTATAAATACAACACCCTTTGGACCTTTGAAAAGGGTTGGCCATTGGTGATTTTGAAGTTCAAGGCAGGTGTTTGAAGGCTCTAGAGGAGAAAAA
Source organism: Zantedeschia hybrid cultivar (assembly GCA_030544215.1). NCBI lineage: Eukaryota > Viridiplantae > Streptophyta > Magnoliopsida > Alismatales > Araceae > Zantedeschia > Zantedeschia hybrid cultivar. The sequence goes on along the minus strand of JARZZO010000011.1, from coordinate 37,687,096 downwards.
TGTGGACAACAAGAGAGGCTTCATCTAAAGCTTCTTCTTCTTCATCCTCTTCATCCTTTGAAGATTTTGAAGATCAAGGCTATGGAGGAGCCAACCAACCATCTTCTTTCCTTAATTTCTTTCTAAACTTTTCATTAATTTCATACAATTTATTCATTGTTTTCCATAGTTCATCATCATTATCATCACTTCATGTTCATACACACATCATTATTTTCCACACCCACATGCATATTAGGGGTTTAAAGAACAACAATCAAGTGAGTAGATTAGTTTAGTTGCACGTTTAAATTTCTTATTAGAATAGATACTATTCTACTCTAATTCTAGAATTTCTACTTTTGTTTAATCTTTCTTACGAGGTACAAAGAAGAAGAAAGAAGGAAATCCAAAGGAAGAACCATCAAGAAATCAAAAGCAAGAACATCAATAAAAGGGATCTCTTTCTTTAGCCGGCCATAGAGAGGGAATCAAGGACTCAATCTCTCAAATTTGGAAAGGTAAGCGATCAATCTTTCTTTTGAAACTTTACAATTTCTAGCGATTACGTTTTATTTAGTTTGAATAATTTTATTATTCATGTGAACCACATGAAAGTTATGAACATCACACACATGATTTGAGTACCTACAACAATCTGTGACAAAGGCTTAGTCAGTGGATCTGTAATATTGTCTTCTGATAGTACACGCTCTACCATCACATCTCCCCTTGCAGCAATCTCTCGAATCAGGTGGAAATGCCTTAGAATATGCTTCAACCTTTGGTGAGACTGAGGTTCCTTTGCCTGTGCGATGGCCCCATTATTATCACATAATAATGGGATAGGAGCCGATATGTTGGGAACTATGTCAAGTTCCGAGATGAATTTCTTCATCTAGACCGCTTCCTTGGCAGCTTCAGCCATAGCTATATACTCTGCCTCTGTCGTTGAATCCGCACTCGTTTCTTGTTTAGAACTTTTCTAACTGACTGCCCTCCATTTAACATGAATACAAATCCAAACATAGATTTTCTATTATCTGAATCTGACTGGAAACTAGAGTCTGTATATGCTCTCAATTGCAAGTCCTCTTATCCTCTATACAGCAAAAAAAGATCCTTAGTTCTTCTCAAGTACTTAAGGATGCATTTCACCACTTTCTAGTGCTCTTTGCCTAGATCACTCTGATATCTGCTGGTAATGCTCAAAGCATTGGCCACATCAGGGCGAGTACATAGCATGGCATACATGATCGATCCTATTGCCGAGGCATAGGATACTCGACTCATGTGCTGTACTTCCTCAGGTGTTCTAGGGGCCATGCCCTTAGATAGGTAAATTTCATGTCTCATAGGAATGAGATCTCTTTTGAAATTTTCCAACTAGAATCTCCTGAGTATAGTATCTATGTACATGGATTGGGACAATCCCAACATCCTCTTTGATCTATCACGATAGATCCTTATGCTCAACCCATAGGATGCTTCCCTCAAATCCTTCTTGGAGAATGTCTTAGACAACCAAGACTTCGTTGATATCAGTATCCTTACATCATTCCTAATGAGTAAGATGTCATCAACATAGAGAACTAATAAGGTCACTGAGCTCCCATTACCTTCTTGTAAATACAGGGTTCATTTTCATTTCAAATGAAGTCAAAAGATTTGATAACCTCATCAAATCTCAAATTCCAACTTCGAGATGCCTGCTTCAATCCATAAATGAATTTCTAAAGCTTGCATACCTTACTGGGATGCTACTTAGATGTGAATCATTCGAGTTGTACCATGTACACCTCTTCTGACAGGTTTCTATTAAGGAAAGCTGTCTCACATTCATCTGCTAGATCTCATGATCTAGGTATGCTGCAATGGCAAAGAGGATTCTAATTGACTTTATCATTACTACTGGTAAAAAAAGTTTTATCATAGTCAATTGTGAGTGCTTAGAATGAGTGTGTGATTATCATGAAAAATCTATGTTGTTTAGGTGCAAGATAATGCCTATTAAAGAGAAACGAAGTGAAGTGATCGCCAGAAACTTTTGACTTAAAAGTTCCAAAAGAAAGAGTTTGATCGCCTACTTGTTTGAACGTGGGAGATGTTGAGCTCTTGGTTCCCCTCCTTCAGCCGGCTGAAGAAAGAGAGTCCTTCCTTTTCTTTGTTCTTGCTTTGAATTTTGAATTTGAGGATCGTCCAGAGTTCTTATGATTTGCTTGATGATTTCCCTTTCCTTTTGATTCCTCTTTGCAGCTTGCAAGAAATAGAAAGAAGAATGGAACAATGATGAGAACTTAGGCAAAAGTAATATCCATTCTAATCAGAGTTTTAAACATGCAACTAAACATAGAACTCACTTGTTGGGATGGTCTTTGAAACCCCTTTAAATTAGTTTTGAAAATGATGCTAATGTGGTGTGTGTTGCATGGAATGATGATGAAGAATGTAGAATTAATGAAGATATGAATATGAAAAGTGCAGAAATGAATTGAAACACTTATGCCGGTTAGATGAAGCCTTGGATTGGATGAAAAATGGACGCCGACTTCTGGAAGCAGCAGCACTTCGGCGTTTGGACGTCGTTGCTTCGATCGATATCGCCTCAATTTTAACTCTAATTCCAACTCCGATTCTAACTTTTATTCAACTCTTTTTTTTAACTTTCAAGATGTAAGGTATTTATAGACTTCTTCTGCGTCCGCGGATTTACATGGAAAAATTTGGGATTTATCCATCTTAACCAACAGAAAAATACAGATTAATTCATCTTTATCTGTAATTATCTAAAACACGTCTACCATGGCTGACGCCTTTCAGATTCATTCAGATAAAGATATACATCCGGGAAAAACTTATCTTTATCTGTATTAGCTAAAACGCGTCTACATATATAGACGTCTTTTACACTAATTAAGATAAGGATAAACATCCGGAAGAGAAGTAGAAATAGCTTAGGAAACTTAAAATGCGTCGTTCCTTACAGACGCCTTTTAACTAATTAATCAACTGATTAAAATTCAAATTTAAGTGTTAAAATAGGAATAAACTCTAAATGGCGTCCATACGGGTCGACGTCTTTTAGACTTCTTCATATTTTAACTGAAATTTGAGTTAAAATCAATTTAATTGATTAACTTAAATATGTCTGTTTGACCCGATACTTTTAGGTGATTAAAAAGATCAATAAAAATTAACCAATGATTAAATATCAGACCATTCTGAGGCATTATTATATGATATGAAATTTACTCGAAATGACGTCAAAATTAGCGTGTCTACATCAATTCTTTGTCTTTGACGATATCCCTTTGCCACCAGTCGAGCCTTATAAGTGTCAATTTGTCCATCTGCTCCGATCTTCCTCTTGAAGATCCATTTGCAGCCGATAGGGACTTTTCCTTCAGGTATGTCAACCAAGTTCCAAACTTGATTGGTATACATGGATTGGATTTCTGAATCCATAGCTTCCTTCCATTTCTCGGACTCAAAATTACGAATTGCCTCCTGATAGGATTGAGAATCATCATTCTCATTTATTTGTACCTTAGATGAACTGTCAAAGACATGTCCAACATATCTCTCAGGTTCTCTAAGTACCCTACCAGATCTTCATAATATTTGTATTCCATTTTGAGCATTTTCCGTAGGTGGCGTCTCATCTAATGAGACTGTGTCCCCAATTTGTGGTTCATGGACCTCGTCCAGTTCTATCTAGATCCCACTATTTTCCTGAAGGAGATATTACTTCTTCAAGAATACAACTCTCTTGGCCACTAAGACCCTTTGCTCAGAAGGATGATGGAAATAATATCTAAATGTCTCTTTTGGATATCCCACAAACTTACACTTGTCTGTTCTTGACTCTAGCTTATCTGCATCATTCCTCTTCATATGGGCAAGACACCCCCAAACTTTAACATGATTAAAGTTCAGTTTCCTTCCCTTCCATATCTCATATGGTGTGGTAGGAATTGACTTACTCGAAACCCTGTTTAACAAGTAGGTTACTGTCTCTAAGGCATACCCCCATAGAGATAATGGTAATTCTGACAAGGATATCATAGAACGGACTATGTCTAACAAGGTCCTATTTCTCCTTTCAGATACACCATTATGCTGCGGCGTATATGGTGGAGTCCATTGAGAAATTATTCTATTGTCTTTCAGGTAAGAAGTGAATTCGAGACTTAAGTATTCACCTCCTCGATCTGATCGAAGAATTTTAATACTTTTATTAGTCTGCTTTTCTACTTCATTCTTATATTCCTTAAACTTCTCAAAAGCTTGTGATTTATATCTCATTAAATACACACAGCCATACCTAAAGAAGTCATCAATAAAAGAAATGAAATAGAGATATCCTCTTTTAGCTTCTATTGACATGGGTACACATACATCCGTGTGTATGAGTTCCAGAAGCTCAGCAGCCCTTTCACCATGTCCACTAAAAGGAGTTTTGGTCATCTTCCCCATGAGACACAACTCACATGTATCAAATGATTTGAATTCAGATGAATTCAAGTATCCATTTGAGCATATGTGAGAAATCCTTTTCTCGCCTATATGACCAAGTCTGCAATGCCAAAGATATGTAGGATTCACTTCTTCTGTCTTATCACTAGAAACTTGCATTACATCATTAAATGTATCTAATACATATAACCCATTGAACAAATAACCATTAGCTTTAATCAAACTATTATTGATAATAGAGCACCCAGTGCTAGTTATCGTTAAAGAGTAACCAACATTGTTTAAACAGGAAATAGATACAATATTTCTGATAATTTCTGAAACAAAATAACACTCTGTTAACTCCAAAATTATCTTAGAAGGTAAACTAAGATGAGCAGTCTCTACAACTTTAGCAGTAACTATAGCTCCATTGCCCATCCTTAGTTAGATCTCTCTTTTGTCAAGTCTAATTTTATTTGTCAGTACTTGTAAAGAATTGCAGATATGAGATGTGCATCCAGTATCTAATACCCATGATGTGGATCTCATAAGAGACAAATTTAAGTCAATGACAAAAATACCTTCATTTGGAATTATCTTGGAATTCCTTTTCCAATGACCTATCTGTCCACACCGAAAGCATTTGCTATCTTTTTCATCCTTCTTGCCTTGCCCTTGCCTGCCTTGGTGATCTGATTACCTTTAGTCGGTATCTTTCCCTTCTTGTTATTGGGTGTCTGAGTAGCCTTCCTTTTCTTGTTGGTCCGACCAACAATCATTACAAAAGACGGTTTTTCCTTCTGCACAGTCCCTTCAACACTCTTTAACATGTTTAAGAGTTATGGTAGAGAAACCTCAATCCTATTCATGTTAAAGTTCATGCTGAAGGGAGAAAAGGATTTAGGTAATAATTGGAGAATGAGATCAATGCTAAGTTAAAGATCCAACTTGAATCCTAGTGTAAGGACTGAGATTTCGGGTTCTGTATTCGGGTCGGGTTCGGGCTGGATCCCCTGGTTTGGACCCTGGAGGGGCGTCTTGAGAGTTCAGACTGAATGACGTCTGCACTGCTCGACGCCTTTCAAAATGCGTCAGGGTGTGTGGACGCCATTTAGGTCTGCTTGCTGTTGTGCCACGTGTGCGCCACGTGGGCGGGTTTCGGGCCGCGAGAGTACGGCCCCTGTCACATCGTCTGAACGGCGTCCAGCTCGGTCGACGCGATTCAGACTGTGACCCTGCGGTGTCAGGGTGCGGTGCCAGAGCGTTGTCAGTACGGCCTGTCCTGTCGTCTGAACGGCGTCCGCGGTGAGCGACGCATTTCAGAGCGCTGTCAGTACGGCTGTCCTGTCAGACTGATTGGCGTCTGCCTCGATTGACGCGTTTTAGCTAGATTCAGATTGACCCCGCGAGTCTCCCCTTCTTTCCCTCATTTTCGCCTTCCCACTCTCTCTCTTCGCCCTCTCCGCTCTCTCCGCCCTCCTTCCTCCCTTCCCTTCCTCTTCTTCCTCTTCCATCACTCCATAGCCTCTTTACCTCTCACCTCTACCTCCACCACCTCCTTCGCGGCGTTCCATTCTCCGGACGGCGGCCGACGTCCCGGCGGAGTGGCGGCGTCCTCGAGGGTACCGGCGGCGGTCTGCGATGCGGCGGGTTGGCGGCGAGGAGCTTGGAGGAGTTCAAGAACCGGTAGGGGGACGAACCTTGCATGTGATGCTCGTGTTTTCCATGGCGTGACATGACGTGTTTGGGCTAGATTGAGCATGTTTAGGGGGTTTCCTTGTGGGAATGGTTGTGCTTGTGATCGTGGATTCGTAGCATGCTTGTGGTGGTTGAATTCCTCTTCCTCCCCTCCTTGTTTTGGGGCTTTTTCGGGGTGTTTGGGGGTAAGGGAGAGACCCTCGGTTCGAACCAGGGAACCAGGTTTCTGGCGCTAAACGGCGTCGTGCCTGGTCGACGCCTTTTAGAAGGACGTCAGGGCAGTACGACGCCTTTTAGGGCAGAAACCTCCATGTTCGAGGTTTCACGAAATAGGGGTTCTGGCGCTAAATGACGTCATGGATGGACGACGCCTTTTCGAAAGGACGTCGGGCCATCATGACGCCATTTAGGCAGGAAATCACCCCGAGTGAGGGTATGTAAATCTGGGATTTCGATGTGAATGGCGTATGTGGACGTGGACGCGTTTTAAAGGGCGACTCCCTATGACGACGCGTTTCAAGGAATAATCTGGCTTTTAAATGAACCTGTCTGAGGGGCTTGAATGGCGTCGACCTCGGTCGACGCGATTCAAGGCAGAACTGTCTAAGTGCTGGTTTTAACATGTGTTTCACTATTGAGCGGTTCAAATGCATGGTTTACGTTGTACACTGAGACTGAGGACTTCTGTGTGAGTGGAATTACTTCATGTTATGTGTGTGTGTGTGCTTATACAACTGTGGATCGGAATGACTGTGGTTTACGTTTGTCACCATGGACCGATGGGGACAGGGTCATGGTGTCTGTGAGGCATTGTGCCGTACCAGTGGGAGAAGGGGTACATGTTGTGGTTTACCTTTGGCTGAGGGAAGCAGAACCACCTTGAGCCCGTCGGGGCGGAGTAGCTGGTGCCCTATCCGAGGGGTTGCTGCTTGGCCTCAGCGGGTCGGGTTTCCCTGTTTGTCGTGGCAGCTTCCGGCGCGTTTCTTGCTGTATAGCTGGTTGTGGAGTTGTTTTACCCCTGTAGCCACTGGGCCTGATGTGACCTTTGATCAAGGTTACGAGTGGTACCCTTAGCCCTTTGGCCTGACGCAGCCCGGGAGGTTAGGGTTGTGGGTAGTTCCTGTAGCTTCGGCTTGACGGGGGTTCGCCGGTCCCCAGGGCCCTACTGAAGCGCTGAGGCCTAGCGTGGAGGCAATCCAGATGGTAGGACAGTAGTCTAGACTGCTTGTGTGCACACGTAGCTGACAGTGGCGGTACACTGGTTCCAACTAGTCCTAGTTTGGCTCACTGTCTCACCCTACAGTGCCCCGGAACACTGTAGGGGTAGACAGGCGTGAGCAGTGGTGGTAGTGTTGGGAGGCGACGTTTGACTTCGGTCGACAGTGTGGTTCAGTCGCTTCGTGGACTTTGGCAGTGAGACGTGACTCTGTGTTGGGTTCTTCGGGTTGCTTAGAACTATTCTTGCTACACTGCTTATCGTACGTTTCTTATCAGATTTAGGTGCTGTGTTTACTACTTTACTTAATTGCCATATATCCGTGTTGTTGCTCTTGTGGGTGTGTGAGTGGGAGGTAGGGGATCGGGTGATCCCTACTGAGCCCAATTCTGGTGTGGCTCACTCCCTGCGGTTTCAGGTGTGGACCTCGCGGCGTGTGGTGGCGTGTGGTGCCTTCTTGGTGTGCGGACCAGCAGCTGTCTCAGTTCCGGAGTATGCCCCGATGTTGTTGTACTTTCCTTCTGCCTGTACTTAATTAATTTGTTGGACCATGTAACTATTGTTGGACTGTATACAGACATTGCTATCTTCCTTCCTGCGCACTTGTTATACCTTTGTAGTCCGTGTGATTGTTATATTTAGCCTTGTTTTGCACTTATTCCTCCAGATGTGTTGTGTGAGATCCGGGTGTGAACCCGTAGTTAATGGGCCGACATCCATTTAGTGATCGGGTCTCCGGTCATAGGATGGTGGGTCGTTACACCTAGCCCATTGAGTCTCTCTATCCACTCCATCATTTTTAGTACATGAGCCTGTACTGAAGCACCCTCAGACATCCTAGTCCTGAAAAGTTTCTTGGAGAGCTCATACCTCTCTATCCTATCCTGCTCACCAAAGAACTGGCGTAGTTGGAGAAGTATAGCTCTACAATCTATCTTCCAAATTGCCTCTGCATCTTGGGAGTCATAGAGGCCAGTATATAACATTGTGCAAGGGAAGAATCTTCCGACCATTTTGCATAATTTAATTGATCACCCTCCTTGGCATCAGTGGGAGGCTCAGGTTGAATTGTGTCTAACATGTATACAATCTTTTCGACTATTAAGACAATTCACAGATTACGCAGCCAGTCTTGATAATTAGGTCCAGTCAATTTGTTAGCATCCAACATTACAGGAAGGTTGTTCGGTGCCTACAGATTTTACCTATGCTTGTGTTAATCATAGGAAAGATAAATAAATGCCTACTATTTTTTTATGAAATGAAAAGATATGCCTAAATTTTTAAACCATAGGAATCATAAATTTTAGTGTGTGAATAGATATATAATATATTTACCTCTTTTACTGTGTAGGAAAAGATAGCAATTTTTTGGCGCCAAAATCTCCAACATCACGCGAACTAGCACCTCGTGAAACTCGCTCGTGAATCCCACGACTTGCCTCCCCGTAACCCTAACTCCCTAAAACTCTCAAAACAGGCTTCCGCAGTACACCTCCAAGTCCCCCATTCCCCCTCTCTCTCCCTCCCTATCTGCAACATTGCATCCTACACAGGCTAGATGAGAGGAGAGGACTGCTCTAACCCGGAGCTGCATCTCCAAAGGGTACACAGGCAGAAAACTTCGCCCTGACATTGAACACATAGCTGCATCTCCAAAGGGTACTGCTTCTCTAGCACATCAAACACGGAAGACTCCTTCGCCCCGACATTGCCACTGCATCCACGGGAAACTCTTCTTCAGCCTGAAGTCGTCAACAGAGGAGGTACCCTTCGTCCATCCTTCAGGCATCTACAAATGCCGCCGTAAGGACCTTGCCACCTTCAATTTCCTCTCCGTCCATGATCTGGAGTTCTTAGGAGGAAGGGCAGGAGGACACTGTCACCTCCAGTTACCTTTGTCTGCGATCTATACTTCCTTGGGAAGAAGGGCAGCGGCATTGATGTGGGGGCAAGAGGGAATGGAAGAGGAGGATGAGGAGGGGCTCCAAGAGAGATTCCTGGGGTAGAGGGACTCCAACTTAGGCAGAGGGATGGGATTGACTTGCCTTTGTTGTATCATCTGTGTAGAGGCTAAAAACTACTGATTAAAATTTAATTATATCATCCAAATTTATGACAATTATTATCTAGATTGTTTAGAATCTTTTATCCATATTTTATACTAATCTTGTAGGTCTTTTATGTGGTGCCATGTGAAAGAATTATGCTGTTGATCTTTCTAGGTTTTGACAATTTTAGGGACTTGGAGCAGAAGAGTCTTACCAAAACAACATAAGAATGACACCCTAAAGTGTCCACCCATCGCTTACAACCATTTGAAACAGAGTAGAAGAGGCACACACAACTCACCTTTGGATTTATGGGTTTGATATAGGATTTGTTTGGTTTGATATAAAATACTATAAAACACTTTTAAACACAGTATTTGTCTCACAGAATGCAGTATTTTACAGCATTTAGAGTGTTTTACATCAATCCAAACAGCGCCTTAAGGGACAAGGAGAAACAAAAAGGAAAAAGGCACGCCAGCCTGGCTCCTTTTCCCCAGCCCAACATTTTGGCTCAGAAAAGGGCCAAAAGGAAATCAGGTAGTTTCAAATGGCCGAAGACAATGCTCTAAGACAATGTAATGTCCTAAATGATCCTAAAATATTTCACACTTCCTTGCACTACATAGAGCTCAATCAAGAGTTTTCCCAAGAGGCAAAAGAACATCCATAAATTGGGCATGGAGATCCTACAGTAGTAGGAGAATTTCTATCTATTGAAATATTCCTAGGGGCTTTCCATGCCAATAAATCATCCATAAATTGTAGCAGTAAAAGATTTTGATCGAGACATTGAATGGATAGAACTGTTGTGTCATTTCTTTCTTAATCGTTGCTTGTTTCTTGGTAGGGTGTTCTTTCGGAGATCGGCCAGCTGTGATTGTGGTCACTTGTGTGCCTTCCACATGGTTTGCTGAATCATGGGCATCTTTTGAAGCCTTTGATGTTGGCTAAACTTACTATATGTTTGGTACTTAGTAAAGTTCCACATACTTTGTGAACTATTTCATTGGTTCATGACTGCTTAGGTCTCTGCTTATTTACTTGCTATCTGCTATCTAGTGTTGAATTTAGTGCCTGGGTTGAGTTAGAAATGGATGATCAGAGTTGTGGGGGTGTGAGTAATTAATTTTTTCCTTATGTCCCTACTTTTTTCATAGATTATTATTTGGCTTTTTCATTGAGTTTCCTTTTTCCCCATATGCTAAGTGATTTGTTATTTGATTTGAACTGTGTTAATCTTCTTCATGTATTAGTTATTTTTTTCCTATTATACAATGGTCTATTATTGTAGCTCTGAAAGATTATTTTGCATTGCAATGCCTCACTTTTTGGTATGCTATTTGATTTCCTTTTATCTATGCTGGCCATTCAATGTTATGGATACAAGCCTTTTTTTTTGTCATGATGTGTAGGTCAAGTATTAGTCATTAAAGCTTAGGTCCTCTGCAGTAGTTTTCCTCCTAAACATTATTCTGATGGAGTCACTATTACAATCCCCAAAATTTCAATACTATCATAAGGTACTTAGTTTTACCTATGAACCCCATGTGAATTGATGCACAAGGACCCCATGTGGCTGATGAACCAATTTTTGCCACAAATAACAAAAGATGATAAAAGAATGCAGCAAATTAGGTAGAGGTTTTATTTGTTAAGATTTAATAATTTTTAAATAAAAATACAATAAATATATATTACTTTTTGGGCTGTAATATGAATTGGTAACATGTTGGAAACATGTCTTCTAAATGTGGTGAAGATATGAAGGAAACATAGTTATCAAGACTAAAATATTTGAATTGCCTTTGTCTTTGTTTTACACAAGGGATCTGCTTAATTAGAATCAGGTTGTGTATTGTAGAGAGTTCATGTTTTGTTGTCTATTTTGCTCAGTGCCCCATGCTGATGCATGTGTTTGTGGTTAGTGGAGGCTTAGTCCTCTTCTATTTATGGTTTTCCTCACCATGCCTAAGTGATACAGAACTCATATGTATCTTGGAAACCATCAAGTGGGAAAACTCCATCGTTAGTTAAATTAAGTTTCTTATACTAGTTAATATTACCTTATGCTTGAGTATGGATATCTAGTGGATATAGTTCCTTAAAAAAGAGCTCATGGACTCTATAGTTTCTTTGCTGCTAGTGCCTAGAGTTGGAAGATTGGTAGCTATGCTTTTTGTGTGCCTGCTGCATCTTCCCTGAGCAGGTTGCAACCTACAACTTCTGTGGCCATGTTGGTGGGAAGGCAGCAATGTCTCACCAGCTGCCTGATTGGCTCTGCTACTAGATGGAGGCTCTGACTTCATGTCTCTGTTTAGGGATCAGGAACCTTGTTTCACCTCCATTAGAACTATTGCTGAGTTGAGATTAGGTTTCTGATAGGAGATAAGATCTTTTAGACTTTATTTCTCATATCCTTCTACTTATAAGGATAAATGGTGAATCAATTATTTAAACTACTTAGTCGACTTTTGAACATGAGAACAGACAGAAAAGTCTAATAGTTCATGAGGTTTAAAAGATCTCATTTGGAGCTGATGTCAAGTTGAGAGGACCACATCTCATCCAGTAAGGCTCATGCCAAGCTGACGATAAGAAATTTTTTACAAATTTACACCAATCATTTTTTCTCACAGCGGAGAAATGAGAAACTTTGGTCACTAGGTCAATGATTTTTCGAGTCGAGTGTGGAGCCATGGGGAGATACAAGCAAAAAGAGCTTGAAGTTCTTGCCGCCTTGTCTGAAGCTTTTATTGGACAGGGGTGCACCAGGGCATATTTAGAAAAGATCATATCTGATTGGTATCTGGAAACAAGATCATCAAGGTATTTCTTCTTTGCATTTTTGTACACGTAAGCGAGAGGGTGAATGAGTCATTTGATTCTTAAATGATTAGCCTTTTTTTCTTTGGTATGTTTCGTTAGTAGTCGTTACATGGTACTGTCTGTGTGTCTATGGCCACACATTTATTGCGTTGATCATTGATTTGTGGGGTTCAACACATTGAAGTTGTTATTATTTGTTCACACCTGCTGTAAGCCAAATTATATTGCATTTATTGATAATGGTGCACTTACAGCCTAATTTTCATATTTTATTTCTTTTAAACACTATATGAGTTGTGCCATTTTGTTTAGCCTAATTTTCACATTGTTAGTCCAAGACTAGGTCATGATTAATTCACATTGTTAGTCCAAGACTATTTTTAATTTTTTTATTTTTTGTGGTTGTGGACGAATTTGTTATTTTGTTTGTATTTAATTCCTTGTGGCATGTTTCTTTTTGCAAACCGTTTAGTAACATACAAAATTTAAAAGTAAAATTGGATCTTGATAAAAGACTTCTTATGGGCAAAGGACCTGTGTTGGCCACAAATGGGCCAAGCACTTCTTGGGTCATCACTTTGATGACATTATCTTTCAAGTGTTGGGTGGAGTGTAAAGAGCATATATAGACATGCTAAATAGAGATGAGGATGTTAAGATGGTAGGTATAGCTTGAATTAAGCTTAGGGAAAACTGTCCAAAGTGGTGTTGTCATGTGCACTGCTGTCCAAGTTTGGTGTCTGGCGGTAGGTGTGATCAAACTCAAGTGGAGGATGGCAAAAGAAATTGGGGATGGCCTACAATTAGATGCTTTTCGTAATGAGAACTGAGAAAGGACTTCACCGACCTAAATTAAAGTGGTGGGACAGGATTCATATATAGCCGACCCCAAATAAGTGTGAAGGTTCTCATAATGATGATGATGGCGACAATAATGACGATGATGATGATGCAACTCATTCATACAAAGAACAGGGGAAAAGGCTAGGAGTGATTTTATGGGATTCAGTGACTGATAGCAACATCAACAGCGTCGACATCACAGTCTTTCTTATGATGGTATTCAATCTTTTTATGGTACTATCCACTTCACACACAAAGAGAAAAAAGAAAAAAGAAAACAATATAATCCAGGAAAAAATGAGATGCCAGTCATTGTTGCATTGGATGCAATTTAAGTCAAATGTATACTTTCGTCTATCCGCAATTTGAGGGCGAGTTAACCAGATAACAGGTTAGCTTCTTTGAAAAAAACTCAGTCTAGTCATCATTTTATACCATTGGGTAAATTATAGGATTGGATAATGATTGGTTTTGCAGACCGGATTAATTTAGTGCTTGAGTTTAGCTGATTTTCTGGATGATGGTAGTGTGATACATTTTGCAAGTTATACAATCTTGGGTGGACACCCATTGCAAAGTTTGGCGTTATGATGCTTGCTTAAGCATATTTCTAGACGTTGGAGACTAATGTATTTTTTTTCCTTTTTTGTGTGTTTGAGGATTCTCAAACCTTTTAACCATTCCCGTAAGTTACGAGTAATTGCCGGCCAATTTTACAGCATTGTTCAGGTTGCTCTTTACAGCCACCCTGATTAGGGGGACATAACCAAAATTACTAGGAGCTGTCTCGACACAAGCCAACATGGATGCATGTGTCGACTCATGTTGACATAGGGAACGAAAACTTCCCCCTCACATGTGATTCCTAGCACTGTTGCAGCCTGGACTGTGGCTGCATAGTTTTTTTTTTTTTTAAGGCAGCAAAGGCCGCTTTCATTCATTGATAGTAACAAAATTACATAGGCAGAAATAAACTCAATATATGTCCATTGAGATAATAGACATTTACAGAAAATTCAAGACCCTCTCAGCACAAAAAACCCCCCAATGTGGCTGCACAGTTTTCTTCTTGATTCCCCTGTGAAGTCGGATGAGATAAAAGGTGGGTATCAATGTCACGTGTGATGAGATGGATAGGTAGATAATTAATAAGTACATGTAACAAGTTTGTATAAGAGGTCTTTTATGTGTTGTATATTTATGTGCAAACTTTTGAAAGGTCCTCCAAATATTAAAAAGCACTCTGCATCACTTTTTCAACTGGGAAGTCCTAATAGCATATTCTCCTAGGTTTTCTTGAGTTCAAACCGAAGGTGGTGATCCCATAAATGATTTCTTTAATGCAAATCAGTTTCTAGTGTTGCCTACACTGCTCCTAAAGCTCCAAGAACATGCTGAGAGCAATAAGGAGAGGAAGTTGGGCAGATTAAAGCTCGTTCTCATTTTGATTTTAAAGTCTAAACCCAACCCGAGCCCAAATTGTAAAGAGAGAGATAATACTTACTGCAACGCTCAGCTGCAACAAAACTGCAACTATTGTCCGATCATGGGATCAGACAGTAGGGGAGTATCATATTCCATTGCACCTCCTATGAGACAGTGTAGCAATCCCATGCCATCTGATTCTCTGATCGGCTGCATTGCAATTGAGTATTGTAGCAAGTAGTCTTTGCCGAAACACCTTGGGCATTGCAACTATAATTACGGTCTCCATGAGCCATTATAGTTTTCAAAAACTGGACCAGACCAGCAGTTCCAACTAGTTAAAGTGGGTACCGGTTCACAAATGGAGCCATAAGTTGTGTTTGATAATTTTGAAGACTTATGTCTGAAATCTAATATTTATGTCTTAGTGCGCGCACTTGTTTTCCCTACCACACCGATTTCAACATTCCTACTTCTCCGTGAATGGAAGACAAGACAAGACTTTAAGTAGAACAAAGACACGACCTTAAACAACAACCTGAGCCTGGAAACTTTTACAGTATCTAAAAATTATAGGGTGCTTGGAAAATCTGTCCCTTTGATTGTCGGTAAGGAAAATTCCAAAAGCACCCCAATGTTTAAAGCAAGAGGTTTTAAACGGGCAAATTAGAGAGGGTAAAGCAATGTTTCCTAACCATTAATTAAAAGGAAACTTCAATGAAGTTTTAATCAATAAGGATTTCTATCTTTTTGTCATTGTTAGAGCATATGCTTCAAATATTTTTCATATTCTTACTTGGTTTTTAGATTCTTACTTTGGTTCTTCATATTCCTCCTTGAATTTTCAGATTCTTACTTTGGTTCTTCATATTCCTCCTTGATTTTTCAGATTCTTGGGTGTTTTCAGTTAAAGTCCACTTATATGCATTGTGTACACATTGTAACACTTGATATTCTCATTATTAACATTTTCTTTCATTAGAACAAAATAGCATGGTTTATGTTGTTGTTTCCTTTGGATATTGTTCAATTCCCGCTGTCTTTTTTTGCATGATTTTTTTCTAATCTTAGGACTTGAATTTTTAAAATCCTAGGTCCTGATCAAGATCTTGTTGCTTCATAGTTTGAAGTATAATGTTGCTTCATAGTTTGAAGTACAAGTTCTAAATTCCTTTGTTTACTTTTTTTTTTCCTAAATAATAATGATACCTTAGATGTTTGTACTATGTTGCATGGCCTTATGATAGGTGTATGTCTCTATAGCTTTGTCTGTAATTTGTGTGCTAGAGAGAGTCATATTTCTTTTATAGTTTTCATTTTTCTTTTAGTTGTGTTTTGGGTAGAGATCGCAATTTTAAAAGATGCCAAAGTAGTTGAGGCCAGTTGGGCTGTAATGGTTACCAAAGTCCTAGCTGAATCATTTCTCTAGTTTTATTAAGTAATATATTTGTTTACTTATCTTAACATAGTACTTCATTTGTGTTAGAATTTCCTTGTCCTTCGCTCTCCTAATAACTATAGACGTGGATTGGAGTTTGATGGATAAAGAAAGGTACACTATGAGGTTATGAACCTTATTCAATCTTCATGCATTACATGTATAATATATGATTCCTAACAAGTCCTATCTTATAGGGACACAAATGAGTACTTTGTTGGGGTCTAACAATTCCTACACTTTGCCTATCAAAATCCACCTTCAGATGGAATGATCAAGTGTCCTTGTAGACGATGTGCATGTTCCTACAAATGGGACAAGGCTACAATAAGAGACCATTTGTATTTTTACGGGGTCATTAAAGATAAAAACTTTTGGAAATTTCATGGAAATGAAGCTTCTCAAAGTGAAAGCACTAATATCTTTCATGGTGATAGTATGCATGAGTTGGTGTATGATGCATGTGGAATGCCAGGAGCTGACATGGATGTGAAAGGTTCAAATGGAGGGGAGGAGCAGCCTCCTAATGACAATGGTAAATTTTATAAGTTAATTGAAGATGCTGAAGAAGAATTATATCTAGGTTGTGAGAAATTTAGTAAGTTGTCTTTCATAATCCGATTGTTTAACATCAAGTGCATGGGTGGGTGGAGTAACAAGTCATTTGATTTAGTTATGAAATTGTTGAAAGAAGCATTTCCAATGGCTAATGTGTTACCCAATTCTTTCTATGAAACAAAGAAGATTATTATGAAATTGGGATTTGATTACCGTAGGATTGATGCGTGGACAAATGATTGCATGTTGTATTACAAAGAATATGAGAACTTAGAGAGTTGTCCTCAATGTGGAGAATCTAGATGGAGAAGAAAGGAGTTCACCAGTAAGGATGGAAGAAAAGAGAAAAAAGTGGCAAAAAAGGTTCTCCGACATTTTCCCTTAATCCCAAGATTGCAAAGGATGTATATGTGCTCCAAATCAGCTACAGATATGTGATGGCATGATGAAGCTCGTGAAGAAGATGGTATCTTACGACATCCGGCTGACTCAGCTTGTTGGAAGTGCTTAGATGCTATTGATGATTTTGGCTTAGAGACTCTAAATGTTCGACTCGGGTTAGCTAGTGATGGTTTCAATCCTTTTAGGACTATGAGTATTAGTCATAGCACTTGGTCTGTTCTTCTAGTTCCTTACAATTTGCCACCATGGCAATGTATGAAAAAACCAAATATTATGTTGTCCTTACTTATTCCTGGGCCAAAAGGACCTGGTAATGACATTGATGTGTATTTGCAGCCACTTGTAAATGAATTACAAATGTTATGGCATGGTGTAGAAAATTATGATGCTTCGAGACATGAAATGTTTTGTATGCGTGCAACGCTATTATGGACAATCAACGATTTTCCTGCATATGCATATTTATCAGGTTGGAGCACTAAAGGACGGTTAGCTTGTCCTACTTGCAACATAGATGCTTGTTCTGAATGGTTACTTGCAAGTGGGAAACATTGTTATGCTGGTCACCGGTGATGGTTGCAAAAGGATCACAAGTTTCGATCAATGTCTTGCAGATTTAATGAAAAAGAAGAGTGGAGAAATAAACCTTGTTCATTATCTGGTGCAAACTTATTGGAGCAATTAGAGAGCCTCACCTTCCACTATGGGAAGAGTATGAATAACATGAGAAGGAAGAGAAAGAGATCATCTAGTAAATTGAAAGAGCAAGTTGATGCTACCGAAGAGGATAATTATATGGGTTGGAGGAAAAAGAGTGTATTCTTTTCCTTGCCTTATTGGCATTCACTACTTTTGTGTCATAATCTTGATGTGATGCACACTGAAAAAAATGTTTGTAATAGTATTATTGGAACACTTTTAGCTATTGATGGCAAAACTAAAGATGGACTTAAGGCACGTCAAGAGTTACAGCATATTGGCATTAGGCCATCTCTTCATCCACAGCCAATAAGCTCAGCTAAATTGTTGATGCCACCTACTCGGTTCACACTAAGTAAAGCAAAGAAGGAGACTATTTGTAGAGTTTTTAAAGAAGTGAAAGTTCCTGATAGATATTCAGCCAATATCGCAAGACATGTTGATGTTAAAGATTGTAAGATTTGGGGATTGAAGAGCCTTGATTGTCACGTACTTACGCAACAATTACTTTCTATAGCAGTTAGAAAGATAGGTGACAAAGAAGTTCGCTCTGTGGTCATTCATTTGTGTGATTTCTTCATACAACTTTGTTCTAAGACCTCTTCAGCTGATGATTTCTATCACCTTGGATAGAGAGTTGCAATGATTTTATGCCGCTTGGAAATGATTTTTCCCCCTAGCTTCTTTGACATAATGATCCATTTACTCATTCACTTGGCAGATGAAGCTAGGCTGGCTGGTCTTGTCCACTACAAGTGGATGTACCCTATTGAAAGGTATTGATTTATTTCTAGTGAGAATAAGTTAGATTTTACAATGTTTTCTTAATTTGTGCATGTGTTGTAGGTACCTAATGAGGTTAAAATCCTATATGCATAATAAGGCTCATCCCGAGGGTTCTATTGCTGAGGGATATTTGGCTAATGAAACATTAACCTTTGCATCAAGATATTTAGGAGATGATGTCGAGACATGGTTGAATCGACCCACCCGAAATGAAGATGATCAAGGCATCAAAATTGAAAAGGGATGGGAAATATTTTCTAATACATGTCGTCCATTAGGTGCTGGAGTTAACAGTTCCCTTGACAAGGAGGAGATGCGTCAAGCACATAGATATATTTTGTTTAATTGTGATGCACTATCAGCATATATAGTGTAAGTTATCGTCCTATATAATACGTAAATTACTTTGTGACTTGTTCTAAAGTGCATGTCTTTTAATTACAGCAAACACATTGAAGAGGTGAAAAAGAGAAGGTCAAATTTGAGAGAAATGGAGATACAATGTCTACAAGATGCATGAAGAAAGTAAAGGAACAATACCTCAGAAACTTTTGTGGTTGAAAGATCCACCAGTTGATGTTGTAAAGAAATATAATGCATGCTTGATAAATGGCTTTCAATTTCATACTAAAAAAGTGGAACATAACAGAGTCACTCAAAATAGTGGTGTTATCTTGTCAGCTAAAATGAAAAGTTTTGCAAGTTCAAGAGATAAAAATCCCATTCATGGTGATTTAACTTACTATGGAAGGATAACTGAAATCATGCAGTTAAACTACTATGGCCAAATGAAGATAGTTTTATTTAAGTGTGATTGGGTTGACGTTAACAGAGGTGTCAAGCAAGAATAGGGCTTTACAATAGTCAATTTTAACCAAGTATTGCAGACTTTAGAGCCTTTTGTGATAGCCTCTCAAGTAGAGCAAGTTTGGTATGTTGAAGATCCTATAGATAAGGATTGGTTTGTGGTTAGAAAAACAAAACCACGCCATTTTTTTAACATGCAATTCAATGGAATCTTTGATGATCAAGATAGATTTGTTTCAGAAATTGAGCATACTCATGTTAATGATGATTATGTCAATGTCACTTGGGATAGGGATGACGTAGAAGCTATGGAGATCATAATAAATAATGTGTAAGGAATATATAAACACTTGGTTTGGCTAAATTCATTTTCTTTTATGGAGAATGTATCTTATTTTGGTTTCTTATCCTTGGTCATTAAGCATATTGCTTATGTTATTTACTCATACTCTATTAGATGGCCTTTTTATGTTTTTTATATCTTCTTATGGGATTTGCTTATGGCACCTCATATGTTGGTTGAAATTTCTATCATATTTATTAATGTATTTTCATTATTTTTACATTTATTTTATGTCATAATTAAATTACATGCCCGTATCATGATAAAAGTTTTCTACTTGCTAATAGTGGTAATACCATCCTCCTTGGACTTCGCATAGGCTTCCTTATTGGATCTCCTTTAAATGTAAGTTCCTTAAATGTAAATTTGCATCAATTCCACTCATTTAATACATAAGAGTTGAAATTATGCTAGTTCATTATACTCTCCCTTTTATATTATTTATTTCTCTAGAATCTCATTTTAAAGGGCAAGAAAAAAAACTAGAGTTCCATCCTCAAATCAAAGAATAACACGGTCTACTGTGACTTCAAAAGCAAGAGAAGAACAAAAATTGGACTCAATGAGTTTCAATCTTACTTAGAGTAAGTTTTGTTTGTTTGCATGCTACTATCAAGTGACACATGGTACAAATGTTCACTAGTATCTTACTTTTAATGCTATAGGAAAATATGGAAGAAGATCCCGGATGAATTGAAAGGCTACTTTTTATGTGTTGATTGTCTTTGGTTTTCCTTGTACAAGACCGAACAAACCAAAGCTAAAGTCTTACAGTGGATCAAGAACAAGAATGTCTTATCAGCAACATATGTACTTGTGCCAATTACTTGCTAGTGGGTTTTCTTTTTATACAAAATTTAGCACATTAGCTCCTCAATCTAATTAATTTATCATTACTACAAGGATCACTGGAATCTTCTCATATTGTGTCAATTTGGAAAGAAAACTAAAATGGAAAGCAATTGGCGTTGTATGTTGTTGCTAGATTCACTGATCGAGACAAATCCTTTACGACTTGAACATGATATAATAAGGTATTCTAATTTAACGTCAAGGTTTATATTGGATGTTATATTCATCATACAAGAGCAACACTTGTTGAGGTCAAATTTGATGCTTTTGTATTTCAAGTTTGTGTTGGATATTTGTGCCCAAGACAATCAAGAAGAGGATGAAACTAGTATCTTTAATATTCCTCTTTTAGATCCCAAGGTAAATGACTAATGCATGTTTGTATTTTAGCAATAGAATATTTCTAACGGATGCTAAGTTGAATATAGGTTCCTCAACAAAGGAATGGAATGGAGTGTGGTTTTTTCGTCCTTTACTTTATTTACTTGTTCACGCAAGGCGCTCCTAGAGAATTCAACGAAGATGCCTACCCTTACTTTGTATGTTTTACATTTCTCATCAAAGTGCTTTTAATGGTTCAGCCAATATGATTACCATATCTGTGAAAAGAAAAGTGCTTCATTAGTTTTTCTTTGATATTATTTACTACTTCTATCAGCTCAATGAAGAGTGGTTTACTCGGGAAGCTATTGAGGTGTTCAAGAAAGAAATCCAAGAGAAAGAGGTGCCTAATTTACATGTACCAGATGAAAATCCATCAACTCCATTAGATGAGGGGAAAGGCAAAAGTGTGAAGGAAGATGCAAATGAAAAAATGCAAATGCAAAGTGGAGAAATATCAAGACAAACACGGGGGCTGACTAGATGTCGAGCATTGCATGGAATGGAAGATGGTAGAAGGATACCTGTTAACTTCAATACAACCTATTGGAGAAACAAAAGTACACCAACAAACTTGTGGATGAGCAGCAATGGAAGGATTGTGTCTTAGCTTGGTGCTCCTCTAATTGGCAAGTAGGGGAAAAATTGGTTGTATGGTCGTCACTTTCATTTATCTATCTTTAAGGTAAATAGGCATAGATGTAATTACTAAAAATTATTTATAACAGTTACTATTTGTACAGAAAAGTAGTGAAAAAAATAAGGAAAATAAGAAAAAGTAGAAGTGGTTTCATTGTGCTGGTAGTAAAAGTTTTGCAGACATATGCGAGGAAGAGGTTAGATAATCTAGCTTCCAAAGTTCAATTCTTAATTTTTTTTCTATAATACCAAGATATATGAAACACACTTTTGATATTTATCTTACTATGTAGATGCATTTTAAATTTTTACAGAAGGTGAAATCTGGCATTGTTATGGATCGTGGTGATTTGTTTATCAAAATGCACACTAAAAAGGATGGGAATGTTGTCAATGAAGCTTGTGCTGCTATAATTGTAAGTACCTATGGATTGGCCTCTTAATGATCAAAGTTGTATGACCTTAGGAACAACTTTGTGAGCTTAAAGGAAATGACTCTTCACAAGCTTCTCAATCGACTTCTATTGCTCAAAAGAATGATGTCTATTTTCAAGTTGTTGGTTCAGATAGGCCTGGTCGTGTTGGTGGCGTGGGAACAAGGCCAACGCCAACTTCTTTATGGGGTTCAACTTCTAATACCCATTTGAAAGTAGAAAATGCAAGACTCATTGACCGATTAAAAGAATTGGAGAATGTTGTCAATCAGTTGGCTTCCAATCAAGTAGCGATGGTACATATGCTTTCAAGTGGCCAGGTGCAAATGATAAAATTGACCATCTATATAAGTTTGAATTAAGTTTACAAGATTATATCTTATTCTTATTTGTTGATTCATTATTACTAGCTCCACAACAACGAAGCATGTAGGGAATCACCGCCTATCATTTCATCATCTATGGCAAGCATGAGCAGGGGGACATGTTGCACTAAACCGTGAAGATAGCATAGCCAGTGATATCCAGGTTTAAGCATTGGATTTGTTATTCTTGATCATGTCAATATGGGTCAATTATACGTTTGTAGGTTTGTTGTTTAGTTTCATCTATACTGATTGTCAATTAGTTTTGAACCCATTATCGTAATTATTTACTAGTTAGGTTTGTTGTTTCATTGTTAATATCCCAACTTGGCAATGGCAAGTGTTCTGGTGTTTAAAATTTTTTTCTCCATATGATTAAAAAAAAATTATGACGTAGAAACATTGATCATAGTTGGCAGGTTTTGTTCAAGTACAATGAGTGTCTGAATGCCATTAAGCAAAACATGGATGACATTGATGGCTAGCAGGTTTTGTTTGGATGTATTGACTCGTGCCTGGTGCATGCTGATTGATATGTAGGTTTTGTTCAATTACATTTGTTTCATGGCTGGCATGTTTGGTTGGAGTACAATGATAGTTGAATGGGTAGAAGTAAATAAGGATGACATTCAAGGCTCATGGCAGGTTTTGTTTAGATGTGTAACTCATGGCTGGTAGGTTTTGTTTAGCTATTGTGAATGGTTGTAGTCATGTAGTCATGTGTGACATCTTCTGTTGGCAGGGATTTTTTTTTTTTTTTTGTTTCCATTGAATGAATGGAGACTTGAAGTCATGTGTGACTGATGGTCAGTAGGGCCTTTCTTCTGTTCTAGTGAATGGTTGGAGTCATCTGTGACTGATTTTTTGATTAGTGATTTAATATTGTGGCAGCCTACTGCATTAGTAATACCTTATCCTACTTTTCAACACTAGGCATGAGTAACACATCAGTTTTTGCAGTCCGAGCATTGGTTAGATTAGTAGGCTAGTTGCTGCCATTTGCAATCATTTAGGAGACCAGATTTGTAGCACTTTATCTTCCTAGTATCCATTTGGAATCCCAGATATGAAACTCATTTTCATTTCCAATAGACCAGAGGGTGCCTTTTAGAAGATCATCTGACTTTGAGCATGGCTGCCTATGTATGTAGGTGAGACATTCCTAATGTTCGTGACTTAAGAGAATGACTTGGTCCCAGATATTTGTCCTTGAGCAAGTTGGCCTAGTTGTTGCCATGCTAGTTGAGAGAACATGCCATGTTAGTTTTATTATTTGGGTTTTATTGGCTACTTCCAAGTCTCTTATACCTAACCACTGTAGACTTTTGATTGCTTCAGGCTTTTCTATAGCTGCAATTATATAATTTCTTTTTGGATATTTTAATTTTGATACAAATACGTAAATTCTTCTGACGAGTGATAAATTGGCATTGGAGATAATGTCTGATTTTCTGAAGTGTGATAGGCTGGCACTAGAGATAATATCTAATTTGTCCCTGTTTATTCTCTAACCTAATAGCCATGAGAGGATGCTGGGAAGTTGGATGCTGGGAAGCTCAATCTCCTGTTTAAATGTTTGAAGAATCAGTAAAAGCAGAAAATTCTCATGTTTAAATGTTTGAAGAGTCAGTAAAAGCAGGATGGTAATATTGTAACGACCTGCCACCCTATAATCGGAGACCCGATTACTAAATGGGTATCGGATCATGATCTATGGGTTCACACTCGGATCTCAACCGACATGTCTGGAGAAGTAAGCATTAAACAAGGCTAAATATAACAATCTCACGGACTTCAAAGAAAGTACAAGTGCGCAAGGAGTAAAATAATAATGTCCGTACACAGTCCAACAATAATTACATGATCCAAAGAATTAAATAAGTACAGGCAGAAGCAAAGTAAAACAACATCGGGGCATATCCTGGAACCGAGATAGCTGCTGGTCCGCACACCAAGGAGAACACCACACGCCAACACTCGCCGAGAAGTCTACACCTGAAACCGCAGGGAGTGAGCCACACCAAAATTAGGCTCAGTAGGGATCACTCGATCCCCGTCTCTCACATACACACCCACAAATGCAACAATACAAAATGAAGGCAATTTAAGTAAAGCATTAAACATAGCTTCCAAATTCTGACATGAGACATATGCATTCGTAATGTAACATACATAGTTCTAAGCAATTCAAGTAACCCAACTAAACATCACCGTTTGTAACCAAACATCCAGCTAAACACACAAACCACACTGTCGACCGCGTACAAACGGCGCCTCACAATACCACCAACACCTACGCCTGTCCACCCCTACGATGTTCCGGACACCGTAGGGTCAGGCAGTGAGTCAAACTAGGACTAACTGAGATTAGTGAACCACTACCATCCAGTCACGTGTGCACACAAGCAGTCTAGACCACTGTTCTATCGACCGGACTTCCCTCAACGCCAGGCCTAGGCGCTTCACGAGGGCCCTGGGGACCGGCGAAACCCCCTCAAGCCAAAGCTATAGGGACTACCCGTAACCCTAACCTCTCGGGTCACATCAGGCTAAAGGGCGAAGGGTACCACTCGTAACCTCGATATCTCAGGTTACATCAAGCCCAACGGCGAAAGGGTAAACTCCAGCAGCACCAAACTCGGCTCCACAGTAAGAAACATGCCGGAAACTGCCACGACAAACTAGGAAAACACCGACCCACTGGGACCAAACAGTAACCCCTCGAATAGCACACTGGCTACTCCGGCCTGTCTAGCCCTAGGTGGTTCTGTTTCCCCCAGCCACAAGTGAAACACTAACATGTACCCCTCCCACACCGGTACGGCAACAATGCCACATAGACACCGCGTCCCGTCCACACCAACACAAGGTATCAAACGCAAACCACAATCGCATAAACACACGCACACACAATGTGATTCCGATCATAGAGAAATCCTCGGCCTCGATGTACGATTTCAAGCATGCATTTAATCGAACTATCTAACAATGTAAATACATGTTAATTTCATAGATTAATGAGGTTCTATCTTGAATCGAGTCGCCCATGGCTGACGTCATTCAACATCCCTAAACTGGTTCAAACGAAAAACTCGCCTCAGAATATGGCCTAAAACGCGTCGTCCCTGGCAGCCGTCATTTAAATGGCGTCGCTGCACTTGGACGCTATTTAAAACAAAACTCTTTCCCACAGAAACTGCATTCGGGACAAATCTGGCCTAAATGGCGTCGTCCTAGCCCGTCACTATTTCAAATGGCGTCGTCCTAGCCATATGCCATTTAGAGCCCAAAATCTGGTTTCCTACAACCTCTCCCCCAAAATTATCCCAAAAATACCCAAAAATAAGAAATAAAGGGGAGAATCCAATTTACCACATGAAATGTACTAATTCCCATTTCATAAAAATGACCATTTTCATTAAAAAGCCCCTTAAACATGCTCATTCTACCTAAATCTCCACACATGTTGCATGCTTCAAGCGTAAAAACATGGATAAAACAATCAAATCACGTATAACGATCGTCCCCCTACCAGTCACTTGAACTCCTCCTAGCTCCGTGCTGCCGAACCGCCGCACCGCAAACTGCCGCCGGAACCGCCGTAGACACCGTCACTTCGCTGGGACGTCGGCTGTCGCCCGGAGAATGAAGTGCCGCGGTGAAGGTGGTGGTGGTAGTGGTGAGAGGTAGAGAGGTGTTGGAGTGGTGGAAGAGGAAGAAGAGGAATGAGAAAGGAAAGGGGGAAACGGAGGGGATCGAAGAGAGGGAAGAGAGAGAGTGAGAAGGAGAGAATAAGAGAAAGAAGGGAAGGTTCGGGGTGTTAAACTGAAATAGATGAAATCGCGTCTTCCTAGACAGACGCCATTCAGCCGACAGGACGGGGGCATACACTGACAGAATATCTGAATCGTGTCGTCCATCCAAGACACCGTTAAGACGACATGACCGGGCCGTACACACGTGTCCCTACGCCCGTCCACGCGGCACAACAGCAAACTACCTAAATGGCGTATGTACAGCTCGACGCCATTCTAAAGGCGTCGTACACCCCAGACGTCGTTTAGAAGGCACGCCCCTGACCCACCGGGGCCCAAACCAGTCCGGCTCCGAAATCGACCCGATAACTGTACCCGAAACCTCATTCCTTACGAATATAGTTTACCATTTTGGACCTGATGTTTATATTCAAGTTGTCAGACTATTTATACACCTTCATTTGGAATTTATGCTTAGGCTTCCGGCACGGATTCAAATTGTTGCGATGTTATTGATATTCAAAGCATTGCAGATCCTCTTTAGCATTGAAATGAAGGAAGTAGTGGTCGACCATTTACATAGCAATTATTTCATCTTGCCTTATCCTTAATCACATTAAATAAGGTCTAAAATTGGGAAGGATTATTCCATAGCAGCTAACAGACCATTTCCATAGTTGCAATGATATATGAAAGACTATCCCTTTAATTAACCTCCTGCCATTATAGGAGAATACTTTCAATTATTAAATATTGTTTCTGATACTTTCTGTGTGACCATTGATTAGATATCATATGGTGGCACATAATTTAATCCAGATTTGGCGGCAAGTTTCCAGATTTAGCAGCATGTTCCTGAAATTTATAAAACTTTCACTATGTTATGTTTGGTCTTTGGGCTCATGCCTTCAAGGCTTCATCCACTAATAGAGTGATCTTGGATTGGTGCCAATGGAAACCATTTACCCAAGTATGTGACTAGATACTGATAGTTCAGAGTCATATTTGCGGATAGATATTAAGTTTTCCTATTTTTGATATCTACTTGAACCCATGAACCAGAAATTCAACATATTGGAAACAGAAATAGAAACCCAAGTTTTTATATCTAGTTTCCAATAAGATTGCCAGATGTATAAAATATAATATTTTCTTTTATTTTATCCAGCCTTCCTCATAAGGAGGGCTAGGCCATTATACTTAGACAGTTGACCAAGGCCCACCTAGGGTGCCATGAAATAAGCAAAAGAAGGGAGACAGCCTCTTAGGCCCTGTCACACTGCTGCTCAGTACGGGACTAAAAATCGGTGCCGTACGGTGCAATGCCCATTGGGCGACCCAAAAAATCTACAAAATCAAAAACTATTATTAGGCTCGGCCCATTAAGAGGTTTTTTCACTGTTCATTAGGTCAATTTTTTATTTTTCGGATTTTTTTGGGTTGCCCGATCAGGCATTGCACTGTACGGCTGGGTAGGGGACGACAAAAAAAAAACTTCAAGAATTTTTTTCTTTTACCCACTACAATGGCCTATTGCAATTGGAGGAGACCTTGTAGCAAGTATTACTTGTCTTTAAATGCACCTTTTTGTGAACATAAAGTGCACCAGATTGGCCCATACTGATTCAGCAACGCTCAGAATGGCCAATTCACAGATAAATTGGTTGATTCAGGGTTTGAGTTCAATGAGTTAAAGGAGTCTGGTTACCCTCTAGACCAACTCGTTGATCTTTTTTTTAAATATACAAGATCAGTTCGACCTATAGGGTGGGTTTAGACTTTAGAGGTTGGTTAGACATGCACTAGTTTGGGTTGATACACACTAGTTCGAACTGGGTTGGTTAAAATTGAAACCACACTCAAACTAAATGCTATTCAGGTTAGATCGAGTTCGACCCATGGGTCAACTCTACCTTAAAAACATGTATCTAAAATATGCACCTATATTTGACAAAAATGAATTGCAAATGCATACATGATCAATAGATAAATTTAAACTTATTTCATCCCTTTCGAAGCTTGCAGATTGATCCAAATAGTACGAAAGAAAAATGATGCACTAAATTGGATGAAGGAGAAGAAATAAGGAGAATATAGCAACTTTTAAGTGTCCCTATCCCAATGGTCACCCTCCCGGAATCTCACTAACCCTACAGCCCTTCTCCCTTTTCTCTTAAGGGGAGGTTCTCGGCATTGTCTTCCAAAGGGGAAGAAGACCGAGGGTTCCAGAGCATGGGCTCCAAGTGCTCTGCTTAACAAGGCATCTGGCTGATTGAGGATGAGCTGATTCATGATGTTGTGTAGCATGAACGGTGAATAAAAAGGGCTGGTGATCTACATCCGGGTGAGTGAGAACAGTGCTTCTTGTTTGGTCCTAGTATATAGTGAATATGGTATGCTAAGTTGGAGTACCGAGAGTTTTTTATTGTTGGAAAGTTTGCCTTTTTACTACAGTTGTTTTTTAATGTACTATATATGCAAGAAACTGTAGCTCCCTTAAGAAAGAAAACTGCCACTTTCTTCTTGTGGCTGATGCTCATTCTCTCATTTGGCTAACGCTCATCTCAAATAGAATTTTTAGAACTCCATGCTTTGGTTTGGAAGAAATTTATAGAGTTGCTTTTTTTGGGGTTGAAGGAGTTTGGACAGCAAGAAAAACATTAGCAGATATATTTCAGTTGAATGGCAACAGGAAAAAGTGTGTCATACACAGTAGGAATCAACCCACAATCCCAATCTTCCCACCCGTCTACTCGCATTTTTGCATATTTTCAACCCACAGTCCAAATCTGCCCACCCATTTGCTTATATTAGTTGGCCTTTGATCACTTGAATAAGGATAATGTTTTAAACAGGTTTTCACAGCATAATTTGATTTTCAACAGCATACATACCAATTGTGGCTTCCACAACAAATCGATCTAGCGGTAGGGTGTGCGGATGGGAAGGGATCCACAATTGTGCAAGGTGGCGTGGAGGGGGAGGGGAGCTAAGGTTGTGCTGGACAGCTGTGAGGATGCAAATGGGGAAGTTTGTGGATGGGGCCCAACTCTACGGCAATTTACAGTAGTTTAAACTGCCTGGTCAGGGTAGACAGGGAACAAATGAGGAAGAGGGGTATAGGCAGTGCTAATGTGCTGGGTGCTTGTAAGGGGTGACGAATGGTATGGATGCAAGATTTGAGAGGCTATGGGAGAATGGATGGGGAAGAGGAGGAAGATGGAAGGGTGCGGAAGGAAAGATATGAGGGTAGAGGAGTTTGAAGAGGCAATTATGTCTTTTGAATTTAATATATTGCACAATTATGGTGATTCCAATGTGTCTCATACTGTCAAATGCTATTATGTATAATGAAGAGTTGCTCTCTTTGGTACCTTAGTGCATATATGTTATCCATCTAGATTTAAGAACATAAGTACGTCATCGAATCTTCTTTTTCCTCCACTATTATTTTTATGTGTTTCTTGTTTTATCGCCTATCCTATCTTTTTAAATTAGCATATCTTCTAGTTATGGTAATGTTTTGGCAAAATAAGCCCACATTTCTTATTTTGTCAGATGTCCTTATTTTGTCAGATGCCCACATTTTTTATTTTGGAAAACATTAGCAGATTTTGAATGAGTTGCTTTTTTTGGGATTGAAGGAGATTGGACAGCAGGGAAAATATTAGCAGATATATTTCAATTGAATGGCAACAGGAAAAAGTGGGTCACACGCAGCAGGAATCAGCCCACAGTCCCAACCTGCCCACTCGCCTGCTGGCATTTTTACAGATTTTCAACCTCCAGTCCAAATCTGCCCACCCATTTGCTGAGATTAGTTGGCCTTTGATTACCTGAATAAGTACAATTTTTTAAACAGATTTTCAGCAGCATACACTTTGATTTTCAACAGCCTACATACCAACTGTGGCTTCCACAACAAATGGATCTAGCAGTAGGGTGTACGGATGGGAGGGGATCCACAATTGTGAAGGCTGGTGTGGAGGGGGAGGGGGGCTAAGGCTGTACTGGACATAGGGGCGTTCACTATTCGGTTCAAACCGAAAAACCAAATCGAATCAAACCAAAATTTCGGTTTAGTTCGGTTTGAAAGTTATTTCAGTTCGTTTCGGTCTAGAAAAGTTCCAAACCAAAATAACTAAAACAAACCGTTCAAACTGATTTTTTTTAATTTGAAATGTATAAGCATAAACAGTTCTATTCTATACCTTTATTTGGACCGACTCAAACACTTCTACTTGGGCCGGAGCCCATAGTCAGTCACGAGTTGGAGTTATTTTAGGGAAGGATGGAGAGAAGGGTCTCATGCAGCATTTATATGAACTTCGGCCAGTAACTTCTTTAAAGTTCCCGATGTAGGATTAAAAAACCCCACATGCCCCCACTACCCTACCACAACCCAGCAGCTGCTCACGTCTCATGTCTGGCACGAGACATGCCTCCACCACAACCCAGCAGCTGCAGTAAGATTAAAAAACTGTGGGCCCCCACCACAAACCAGCAGGCAGCAGCTACAGACTTAGCATGTGACGTCGGGCACATGCACGACCTGGGCATGGCATGCGCACTGCATCTGCTATATCATTTGTAACATCGCGTATTCCGCTCCTAGTCCCGTTTAGTCCTGTATCAGAAAAACATGAAATGTCAAGTCCTAAAAGAAGTCCCGCCTCCACGTCTTGCTACAGCCAAATAAGAATGCCCAGACTCAAGTCAGGGGCTGCATCAAGTGTTTTCAGTTCAAACTAAACCGAACCAAATTAAACCGAATATTTTCAGTTTGGTTTGGTTTGATTTCTCTCAACGACTCGGTTTGGTTCAGGTTGTAAAATTTCTTCAAAAACTGACTTGACCCGACCCATGAACACCCCTAGCTGGACAGCTGTGAGGATGCAGATGGGGAAGTTTGTGGATGGGGGGGGCCGACTGTGCTGCAGTTTGCAGTAGTCTAAACTGCTTGGTCATGGGTTGACAGGGAACAGATGAGGAGGAAGAGGGGTATAGATAGTGCTAATGTACTGGGTGCTTGTGAGGGGGACTGATAGGGAGGATTTGCTGGGTGCTTGTGAGGGGAGACGAATGGTGCAGATGCAAGATTTGGGAGGCTATGGGAGAACGGATAGGGAAGAGGAGGAATATGGAAGGGTGCGGAAGGAAAGATACGATTATGTCTTTTGAATTTAATATATTCCACAATTATGGTGATTCCAATATGTCTCATAGTGTCAAATGCTATTCTGTATAATGAAGAGTTGCTCTCTTTGGTACCTTAGTGCATACATGTTATCCATCTAGATTTAAGAACATAAGTATGTCATCGAATCTTCTTTTTCCTCCACTATTATTTTTATGTGTTTCTCTTTTTATAGTTTATTCTATCTTTTAAATTTTGATATCTTACAGTTATGGTAATGTTTTAGCAAACTAACCCACATACCTTATTTTGTCAGATGTCCTTATGTATGATAAAAAATTGTTAATTTCTTTAATGTATATATACATAAGCAGGTAAGTATAATGTTCTCATTTTGCAAACTACAATTGTCTTATTATTCAATCAAGAAGATTATTTGTAGTACCTAATTGTGTCCAAAATGTGTTTGATGCTATATTGTTCAGAGAAAAAAGGTAAAGATATTAGACTTTGAAGGTGACGTAGTTGCTATAGGAGTTGTTATGAGCATAGACAAGGAAAAAGTAGTAATGGGAAAAGTTCTTGGAGATATGTGTGCTGAAGTTTCCATTAACTTTGTAACCAAGCCAGATGCACCACTTTTTGTGAAAGATAATGATAGGAAGAGGATGAAGGATGCTCTTGGAATTAACATTGTCTGGCTAAGAGATTATGTAAATATGTAACTTATTAGGAGAATGTTCAAAAGTTATCAACCTTTTATTGCATTTAGTTTCATATTTAACAATACACTTATGGCATATTTTTACTTTCTTTGTTGATGCAGTTGGAGGAATCAAGAAATAGATGAAGTTTGCATTAATATTAATTATGTTTTCACAATCTGAGAAAGAGGAATATTTGGTATTTTTGATAGCTTGTACTTGAATGGCACTTGCGTATACATATAATGGTGATAGATATGTCAAGTTTTATGTATAGATTGTACATACATGTTTTGGATTATATAAAGGTGTTGTGCATAAACTTGATATTTGTGCAATGAATAGGTGGGTATCTAATTTTGCATATACAAGTTATGATAGGTGGTTTGTATAAATGTAGGCTTCATACTCTAGTTTTAATACACATCATAAAATAGATGTGTATGGTTTGATATGTGATGGAGACAAAAATTGACAAATCATTATCTATATAAGTTGTGTTGGGTTGTGTATGAAAACTTGGGTTCCAAATTCTAGTCTGATTTTGTGTAAATGTGTATGATTGGCAAATTGTATGTGATCTAATGTGTATGGAAAATAAGTTGGTTGGCAAATTTTGTAGATATGAACTATTATACGCTGTGTATGGAAATAGATTTTAAATTATCAGATTTTATATTTTATATATATAGGTTGATATATGCGCAACGCAGATATGGGATGTTTCCAGATTAGTGTGTAAAATTATCCTTACAGTTGAACTTCGTAGGGAATAAGTTGCCTTCAGAAAAGTATATTGTAGGGAAAATTTATGCCTACAGTTTATTGCATTCGAAAATTGTATGTGCATACAGTTTAATGTTATTTGCCTATGTTTATTGCATCTGAAAATTATGTATCCCTACGGTTTAATGTTATTTGCCTACAATTTGTAACTATACCAATAATTAAAGAATGTTATTACCTACGTAACAAAATCATAGAATAGACAAAAGCCTACGGTAAAAAAAAAAAGTGACAAGATTTATACCTATAGGAGAAGATTGTAGGCAATGATCTTACCTACGATTATATGTAACTGACACAAAGTAATGCCTACGGAAAAAAATGTGTAGGTATTTGCCTACAGTGTCACAACTATCGGTAACTTTTACCTACGGCCAAAAAGCCTATGGTTATAAACTGTAGCGCAAACTATAGGGAATATCTATTCCCTACAGTTTATAACTATAGGCAATAACATACTACCCTATAGTGCAAGATGCTTCGGAGGGGATTTGACAACGACATGATGATCTGAATGAAAAATAAAAGAGAATATTTTAGCATGCGTTTAAGGTTCTAACTTAGATGTAGTTTTCCATCTTAGTTAGCTCCACTATTTTGCGTCGAACTATATAACCCTCAATCATATAGAACATGAGATCACGGCGATCATCCTATTGGGTTGGAATCCCAACAAAACTAAGATGCGACCTTGTGGAAAGCACAACAAATCACATCTCATTCCTTGGGCAGTCAACAGCACTCGCATACAATGCAATATCCAACTTTCGTCCCCCGAGTAGTCATCCCCTTGTGGAAAGCACAAAAAGGATACTCCCAGTTAGATCTCATCACCATTACTACACAGCAATGAGTTTATGACCCGACCCTTGTGGAAAGCACAACAAGACCAAGTTTAGACCTTCATCCCATTGAACTAAAGCTTTAGAGCTGAGATCCTGCTACCAAATTATGAACCTTGTGGAAAGCACAACAAATCCATGAGATAATGGCATTCAGTCACCCCATAATGATGGAGGGCCACGACGGCTTCTAAAGTCACGTTCACAGATCTAATATTTAAAAGAGGAAATTTTGTTTTTATCTTAGTCTCACCTTAAGTGGTAGAATAAATATATTCGAGCTATATATTTACTGTGTCTAGTAATTGCTCAAAATAAATACATCCCATGCAAATAAATAAGTCTGGGTGATCATGGACTCTAAGTAAAGCTACGCAGATATCCAGCATACTTCCCAAGCAGCAGGATCATCCTCGCAGTTCATTCTTCGTACTTTCAAGCTCCATCCATAGTATTAACTACAATAATTACACGGCTCGTAGGCCCGAAAAAGAATTACATGCCAAATAATTTCTAGCAGTCCTAAGGGCGAGTACATTCATCGGAGGAAGATAGAATTACATTGGAAATTAAATAGAGAGAGAAGGGAGGCTCGCTGGCCTCAGACCAACTGAGCTAAGTCCATGATCACCCACCATTCCAAACATAATCATATCAATCACAGAAGGGTTATTTTATAAAATAATTTGCATATTTGGATTGAAATCATGGGTTGTGTAGACGAAAATTTTTGGTCATGTTTAATTTTGAAAAACTCATAGTTACATTCAAAATTAATCTAACAGAGACCAAAATAAATATGGCATCACAATAACATCTATGCATAGAATCATTCTATACGTATAAAAGGATATACACATTAATTTAAAATTTTAAATTCAATCAATCATGATAATTAAGACAATCATAAAATTTAAATTGAAGTTAATCATCCAATGATAGAATACAATTTAATTAAATGATCGTCTTCAATTATCTTTCATTAAAATTCATAATTTAATCCTTTGAAAATTATTCAATAATTTTAAAAATTCAAAATTTAAATTTTAACGATAATCCTCTCAAAATTCGAATTTAACAATTATCTAATAATTAAAAATTCGAAAGTTTGAATTTATATGTAATCTTAAATTAATCTCAAAATTTACATGATAATTATCAGATTAAACAAAATCAAATTTAACTAATCGTATCCGACAATTATCTTAATTTTTTAGAACAAATTTTAATTTTGTGGACTAGTGCAGTGCGTAGTACGGGTTGGAGCAGTGTGCCTAACAGTGGAAAAAATCGGACAACAAATCTATTTTAAATAATTTAATAAAACTAATTAAACTAATAGTGTAAATGGCCAAATGGTTGGCCGTCCACACCATGTGGACGGCCACCAACATGGCCGTCCACATGGTTGGACGGCCAACAACTTGGTCGTCCAACATATGTGGACGGCCACCCTCATGGCCGTCCACATGGTGGACGGCCACCACTTAGGCCGTTTAGATTTTTCTGAAAATCTTTGACGGCCACTCCAAGTGTCGTAAGATTTTTAGATGGCCACCACTAATGCCGTTTAATTTCTAAAAAATTGATGGCCACTCCGAGTGCCGTTTAATTTAAAGTCGCTGATGCCACTTCAAGTGCCGTAAAATTTCCAAAAGGCCACTCCAAGTGCCATTTACATGGCCATGGATGGAGGCCCAGCCTGCCGTCCACAACCAGACGGCGGTCCAACCAACCGTCCAGACTCCCACTGTCTCTGAAAAATAAATTTTTCAGGGCCCAAAAATTAAAATAAAATTGAAGAACTCGAACATGATACTACAACAGAGATCGTCCTTCCCAGTTGCATTAACAGGAGCTTAAACCAGGCTCTGATACCACTGTTGGATTCGGTTATAACTCCCGAGAAATCATAGAAGCGGAAGAACATAAAACAAAATGATTTCCCAAACTGGTTTGGGTTTCGATTGGTGCAACAAAAACGATTTAAATAAATCACACGAGATTTATCACCTTGCACAGAATATGTTATCCTGTGAAAATCGATGTCGAACTCAACGAAACTTTAAGCCGCACAAACGTCCGGCCACTAGAGACGATCCATACGAACCCTCACAGCAATGGAGTTCTCCTTCTCCAACCCACACAATTTTCTACCTCAAGCACTCAGGCAAGAGTCCAACCCTTGCAAGAAACTTGACGACCACCTTTGGAATAGTTAGAAAGCTTTTCACTCTGTTACGGGTTGGAGAATAGGTGGGTTATTTATAGGAATGTTAAGGCGGCAGTTTGAACCGCCTCGTTTAACCAAAGCCCTTTTTAACTGCCGCAGTTAAAGTAAATCCTAGGGTATATTATATATCAATATATTATTATTAGTTTATTTATCAAACAAGCCTAACAATACATATATTATATATATGCTCTTTATATTATTGCATATATACTTTTAAGCCATTTATAAATTCTTTTCTCAAAAGAATTTAATGCTTTAGTATACAATAATATTCCGTTCTGCAAAAGTTATTTGTGTGTGATCTTCTAGGCCCATTATCACTCTGGTTTAAACATCCATTAACTTCTAATCTAATTAGAAGTGAATTAAACCGGTTATTCCCAATAACTGTTTAATTTGTTCTGGACCTTTTTTATTACGTTGGGTCAAGCAAATCCACATAATCCCAGAGGATGTCAGGTTCATCTTTTCCCCGTTTGGCACCTGTAAGTCTTCAGTTACCGTATCGCTATAATCTCTCGCTCATTCTATGAGTCCGATCCGATCGTGTGGTATGGTTTCGTCAAACTACTAGTGATTGTGTCATCTGACCATGACCTCTATAATAATTTCACGTTCGTTCCAAATGAACTGATACCTACCTGGCTAGGGATTTAGTGGAGCGTATATGTCATGACTCATTAATTGTCTGTGATATACCTGACAGTGAGCGATCCCCTCTTGACCATTAACGGTC
The DNA here is from genome assembly GCA_030544215.1 of Zantedeschia hybrid cultivar. Classification (NCBI taxonomy): domain Eukaryota; kingdom Viridiplantae; phylum Streptophyta; class Magnoliopsida; order Alismatales; family Araceae; genus Zantedeschia; species Zantedeschia hybrid cultivar. The sequence continues at coordinate 37,650,697 of JARZZO010000011.1, read as the reverse complement.
TTCGCATGTATCTCGATGTGGCTAATAATTCGGTGTTTCATGACTTATAGTTAAAGTCATTTAACCAAACATTAAACCACACCAGTCCTCACGCAAGACCTCATTAATATCTCAAGTCAAAGGATCAACAATACTACTGAGACAGATGGATCTTCAGTTGACATTAGGTATAATTAACCATCTGAAGATCCATCAGTGGATCAGTTTAGTGAACATCCTCCCAGGATGTACACCCACACATATGTGCTGGTGTCCCGCACCTATGATCGCGAGATTGTTCATCTACACATCATGCGCGCTGATTTACAAGTAACCAATATCCCAGAGTGATTACTCTCCAATCATGAACAGTTTAAGGTAGGCGTCCATGTACAGTCAAACTCACATTCGAGGTCCCATCTCGAAATTGACTTTACAACCACATATCCTAGGGATAACGCAAAGCAATCCACAGATTACAAGTTTACGCTCTAAATACTACTCAAATATATTGAACATGATTGTACTACACTTTAGGCTTACACGACCCATATTGGTCTGTAGGACACCCAAAACTAACAAAATTCTCCTTTATTTAGTCACCTACTGTTTATCAGCACATCCAAATCATTACAGATATGTGATGTACATCCAGTATCTAATACCTATGACATGGACCTATGACAAATTGAGCTCAATCATGAACAAACCTAAAGCTTCTACTTTGCTTTCTCTGTAAGATACAACTTGCAATTCCTCTCCCAATGTCTTTCTTTGTAACAGTGGAAGCATTAGCTCTTGTCCTTCTTAGTCTCTTCCTTCTTGGTAGACTTTACCTACTGTGGTTTCTTCTTTGCCTATCCTTTCTTAAAGGCATGCTGAGTCGTCCTTTTCTCATTGGCCTTACTAACAAACATCACTGGAGGCTTCCCATTGTTCATAGTGCTCTCAACAGCTTTTAACATGTTCAAAAGCTTTGCGAGAGAGCATTCTATCTTATTTATGTTAAAGTTCATAATGAATTGGGAGAATGAGTTAAAAAGAGACTGTAAAATCAAATCAACCATATGTTCCAATTTCATGGGAAAACTCAATTCTGCCAATCTTTTATTCCACTCAATCATCTTGAGAACATGTGTTTGCATATATGTTCCCTCATATATTCTTACTCAAATAGAATTTTTTTATATCTCATATTGCTCTATTCTGCTATGAACTCTAAAAGCTCTTCAAGATGAGTCAGAATGCCTTTACCATCCATCTTTTCATGTTACCTTTATAACTCATTAGTCATAAAGGCCAACATATCACATTGGGTAAGAGTGGCATCTTCCTTATGCTTCTCATAAAGAAGGATTTCTTCTTCCTCAACATCATTAGTTGGTAATAAAGGTAAAGGTTTTTCAAGAAAGTAGGCTATCTTCTCAGCATTGAGAACAATTCTCAATTTTTGAGCCAATCACTATAGTTAGGACCAGTAAGCATATTGGTATCAAGTATGACTTTCAACGGATTGTTCGACTTGTTGGTCTACAAGATGAAAATTGTGTAATTAGATAACATTGCGTATATTCTTTAAAGGCCAGTTTGTTTTGTGGATGTGGTATTCCAGATTTCTTGTTCTCGGATCTCTTATTACTAGAACAAGAAGAATTCACTTTGGGTGGAATAAGTAGTTCAATTGAATAAATAGTTCTTGCCTTTTAGATAGAATGATTTATTCCACTTATTCAAAGAATAACACGTCCACGCCTAGAGTAATAAAGAATAGCGTGTCCTAGCTTCCAAACCAAATAAGTGGAATAACGCATCCTATTCGACGCTTATTCTTGAAATAAACTGGCCCTAAAGAAATTAAGATATGGTCTTTAATCTTAATTTTAAAACTCCCACTAATTTTTGAAGAATTTGCATAACCCTCTGTATGCAAAGATAGAATACACCGATGGTATCCTAGTGGGGACCGGAACCTCATTAACTTTATAGATAAGGGCCTTGTGGTAGTACAACAAACCATCCCATACTTAATGGGTAGGCAACTCTTACCAATTAAAACTCCTTGCAACTTTCAGTCATATTCAACCTCCAGAACACTTGTAACCTTGTGGCAGTACAACAAATTACAAAGTTTGGTTAGGTTGAATCTGTTTGTTAAGCTATGAGAATGAGTCTTTGACACAACTCTTGTGGTAGCGCATCAAAGTTTTGCCAGTCACTCATCCCATGATTCGACACAAGCCTTAGTCTAGGTCACTGACCCCTTGCTAAGTGAGCCTAGTGGCAACATAACAAACTCACTCAATCTAAGGTCAGCTCACCTAGACTATAACAATGAAAGGCTACGTGGGTCATTCTTAATTCCTTATGTTTATCAACCTAATATTTGATCGAAGAGGAATTTTACAGCATTTGATCTCATCAATAATAGTTCTACATAGATATAAGTCTTTGGAGTGTCATATATATACTCATATACGAGATATCTACTAGTAGCACATCCAACACATATCAAATACATGTTAAAACCACATAGATGATCATGGACTTCTAAATATTTATGGTAACACCAGAGCCAATCGTTGAACCACAACATAGCATGAAGAATGAATGCAGTTAGCCTTTGCATCCAATGCTCTTCATGATGTCAATCCTTGTTCAATGGTACCACCTGATGTTGTCCTCGCTCCATATCCAATCCATCTCTTAAAATTACATGTGATTAACAAAATGGGGTCGTCTGCCCACAAATATACATGAAATAATAAGAAACCTTGATCTTAATCAAGGAGAGTATATTTCTAGTGGGAGATAGAAATTACAACTCGAAATTCATAGAGAAAGGGAGACACGCACTAGTGGGAGATAGAAATTACAACTCGAAATTCATAGAGAAAGGGAGACACGCATGCACCATTAAATAAATCATACCATTAACCATTTACTCATTCATCCACACATCATCGCATGAATATTTTAGTCCATGATCATCCATCCGTACATAAACACATCATATCAGTTGAGTGTTAAGTATCACATAGTTAATGTTGGAATAACTACTATTTCAAAATATTAATTATATTTACAATGTAATTAAAAATTATTTTCTTTTAACTAAATAATATTAGTTAAAAACATAAACAAAGTCTAAAAACTTTAGACAATAATATGTTTTCCATAATTGCATATAGAATGCCAGACAAAACAATTAGACACATTCTAATTATATTTAACAATACGTTAACTTAACAATTAACAAAAACCTAAGTTAACTAATTTTTAAAACTAATTTTAAAACATGTTAACCATGTAAAAATAGGTTTAAAATTTCTCAAAGTGATTAAATTAATTTAAAACAATTTTAAATAATTTAATACGTCAAAAAGATTTTTAAAAAGCTTTTTAAATAGATTAAATGGGTGAAAATGGGGCTTAAAATGGGTTAAAAGGGGCTAACATAGCCCCTGTGGATCCGACACAGGTCTGGACGCGGGTAAAGCGGACCTACGAAGTGGCCCGCGTGGGATCCGCGCCCCCCATCTCCCACGCCTGTTAGGGCTGTTGGGTTCGATGTGCCCGGATCCGACCGAAAAAGCAGCGGAAATAAATTATTCGGGAGCGGATCCGTCCCTTTTCGATTAAGAAAATAAACTAGGAAATCTGATTTACCTTGCGCGGATTCGAATTCGCGTTCGTTCTCCAGTTCCGTCGGAGCAATGCCGCAAGTCGCGCAGGTGCCCGGCCTCTAACGGTATCCATGCGGTTCTCCTCGCGATGGATCGTCCTTGCCTCCTCGCTCGATGCGGCGTTCGTGGATCCCGTCTGACTACACGTAATCCGCCACGACATGCGGATTCGGAAACTCCCGTTGGATAGAAGGCGGAGCTGTTGGGAGCTGAAGCGGAGCCTCCATATGGCTACCTCATGTCGTGTGCCCAGGAGAGAGGAGAGAGAAAGAAGGCGGTTGGTAAGTCAGGGTTGCTGGCCCCCGACCTAGTGGTCGTTCCTTTATAATAAGCGTATTTGCGATTTTTCACAAAAATCCATACTTGTCCGAAATCCCGTCGGATTATCCATCGACTTGAAAACCTTTTGCGTGTGACCCTCTAGGTCCAAATACCAGTCCAGTTAATGTCCCATTAAGCCTAGGAACTCTTTACGGACCAACTGAATTAATTAATATCCGTATATTAATTAATCAGCCGAATTTAATGTCCCACATTAAATTCGGATGAGATTCCAATTATGTTGGATGCCAAGCAACATCGCATGATCCTGGATGGATTTAGGGTTATCGCAAATCTCTATTGGAACCTTTCCGTCATTGGTTAGCACGCGGATATAATCCTTCATCCATGCAATGTTCCCGAATCGACCTAGGGTATGATTTACTGTTAAACCCTAGCTAATCGATTCAATTGAATCATATGCTGCTAATCTATATCGGATAACTCTTTATCTGATACAGTGTCCACCCTGGCTAGGGACTTAAGTGCATCATTCTCAGAATATTCTCTCTCATAATACCGAGAGCAGATGATCCCATATTGAACATACAATTACCATCGAGGGCATTTCTCTGAACCCGATCATTTGACTTATTGATAACCCATGGTTAGGGATTCGTTAGTCAAAGTTAAAGCTCAGAGACATACCATCAAAGCATCTTTGGTGTCTTAGGTCCAAGGATCATCTACGCAATCGAGACAAAAGAATCGAGCTGGTTAACAGTGAGGTATATACCATCCAACGATTTTAGGTTGGATCAATTCAGTGAACTCATTATCTAATGAGCACCTACAGGTCCAGCATAGTGTCTCCACACAAATGACTTATAGGATCAGTCACCCTCATCATATGAGCTGAAGAAATCTGTACTAGTCTATCCAGATGTTTGATGTCTATCTCAAACATCCTCCGACTAGGAATAATTAAGAACATGTGTTTATAAGTCTTCGGTCCCGTAATTATGATCTCATCATAATCCGAAGATTGTTGCACATGTTCATGGACTTCATCGTGATACGATAATCATAGATTGAACTAATTACACACAATGAATTAATGCCATCATATTAAAAAACTGAATGATACATAGTATTGGATTGGCTTTCAGACAACCAAATACTAACATTCTCCTACTTGGACTAACGCCAATCACTTTTATACAGAATACCCATATTCTCTAAGTGATGCTCAAAGACATTTTGAGACAAAGGCTTTGTTAGTGGATCTGCTATGTTGTCTGCTGAAGGAACTCTCTCCACTCCGACATATTCTCGAGCTATAATCTCTCTGATTAGATGAAAGCGCCGCAAAATGTGCTTCGACTTCTGATGAGACCTCGGCTCTTTCGCTTGAGCAATCACCCCATTGTTGTCATACAGTAGTGGGACGGGACTAGAGATGCTTTCCACCACACCAAGATCGTCGATGAATTTCTTCATCCAGACAGCTTCCTTGGCGGCTTCAACTGGAGCAATATATTCAGCTTCCGTTGTCGAATCAGCAGTGGTTTCCTGCTTGGAACTTTTCCAGCTCACTGCTCCCCTGTTGAGTGTGAAGACAAAACCTGATGTCAATTTGTTGTCATCAGGATCAGACTGAAAACTCAAATCAATATATCATTGTAGCTTTAAATCTCCTCCTCCATAGACTAGAAAATATCCTTAGTTCTTCTCAAGTACTTAAGGATGCATTTCACAGCCTTCCAGTGTTCATCACCTGGATTTGCCTAATGTCTGCTCGTAACGCTTAGAGCATATGCAACATCAGGTCTAGTACATAGCATGGCATACATGATGGAACCTATGGCTAAAGCATAGGAAATCTTATCCATCATTGCCCTCTCCTCAGAAGTCTTAGGAGACGGACCTTTGGAGAGAAATTCCATGTCTCATCGGTGTGAGACCACTCTTGGAATTTTTCATGCCAAACCTTTTGACAATGATTTCTATGTGCATGGATTGGGTTAAGGCAAGCATCTTCTTTAATCTATCCCTATATATCCGTATTCCCAATACATAAGATGCTTCTTCCAAATCCTTTTTGGAGAAGTTCTTAGATAGCCAGATCTTTACTGATGACATCATTCCTACATCATTCCCAATGAGTAGGATGTCGTCAACGTAAAGAACCAGGAATGTGATTGCACTCCCACTGTTTTTCTTGTACACGCAAGGCTCATCTTCATTCTTAATGAAGCCATAAGATTTGATTGCCTCATCAAACCTTATGTTCCAGCTTCGGGACGCTTGCTTCAGTCCATAAATAGACCTTTGCAACTTACATATCATATCTGGAGATTCCTTTGATGTGAAGTCCTTTGGTTGCATCATATACACATCTTCCTCAAGGTTTCCATTGAGAAAGGCTATCTTCACATCTATCTGTCAGATCTCGTAATCATGGTATGTAGCAATAGCGAGAAGAATTCTGATAGACTTAATCATGGCAACGGGTGAGAAGGTCTCGTCATAGTCAATTCCTTGCCTTTGACGATACCCTTTCGCCACTAGCCTTGCTTTATAAGTCTCGATTCTTCCATCTGCACCGATCTTTCTTTTGAAGATCCACTTGCAGCCGATAGGTACTATACCTTCGGGCAAGTAAACCAACTTCCAAACTTGGTTGATGTGCATGGACTGAATCTCAGAATTCAGGGCTTCTCGCCATTTCCCCGCCTCTGGACTTTCAATGGCCTCCTTGTAAGTCTTAGGATCATTATCCTCATTATAGAGTATCCTAGAACCATCCAAATTAATATGTCCCACATATCTTTCTGGTGGTTTGGTACTCTTTCTGACCTACGAGTTTTTTGTGTACTTATTTGAACGGGTTCAGAAACTGACAGTTCATCAGATGAACTGTTACCAATTTGTGGGTTTGGAATTTCTTACAAGGTTACTTTACTCCTACTGTCCTTCTGGAGAATATAATCTTCTTCCAGAAAGACAGCTCTCCTAAATATAAACACCTTTTGTTCACTAGGATGATAGAAGTAATATCCATAAGTTTCTTTTGGATATCCCACAAAAATGTGTATTTGTCAGTTCTGGACTCTAGCTTATCTGTGTCATATCTTTTAACATGAGCAGGACATCCCCCAGACTTTAACATATTTAAGGTCTGGTTTCTTTCCATTCCATATCTCATATGGAGTGGTTTCAACATATTTGTTGGGTACCTTGTTCAGGAAGTACATAGCCGAGCTAAGTGCATATCCTCATAAGGACACTGGTAATTTGGACATGCTCATCATGGATCGCACCATTTCCATTAATGTGCGATTCCTCCTTTCTGATACACCATTCATCCGAGGTGTATAAAGAGGTGTAAGCTGAGATAGGATACCATTATCCTTTAGGCATTTAATGAACTCTGTACTCAAGTATTCACCACCACGATCAGATCGGATGGTTTTTATGCTTTTTCTCAGTTTGTTTTTCTACTTCATTCCTAAATTCTCTAAATTTCTCAAAGGATTCAGATTTATATTTCAATAAGTATATGAATCCGAATCTTGAATAATCATCAGTGAATGTGATGAAGTACGAAAAACCGCCAATGGCTTGGGTAGACATAGGATCACATACATCAGAATGTATTAGTTCCAATACGCCTTTGGCTCGTTCTCCAGTTCCAGAAAATGGAGATTTAGCCATTTTACCCATCAAACATGACTCACAGGTCGCATATGATTCATAATCAAATTGATCTAAATATCCATCTTTATGCAACCTTTGGAGTCTGTTTTCTCTAATGTGACCAAGCCTACAATGCCATAAGTAAGCTTTGTTCTTTCATACCTTTTCTTTTTAGTTATGGAACTGATGTTTAAATTCTTATGAGACACATTTAATAAGTACAATCTATTGGATAATATAGCTGAAGCTATTAATTTATTTCTAAAATAAATTGAACAACAATTGTTACCATTAGATAAAGTGTACCATATTCTATCTAAACATGAAATAGAAATAATATTCCTTATTATACTAGGTACATAATAACATTTATCTAATGAAAAAATATCTCCGGATGGCAGCTTGAGCTCCACAGTCCCTATAGCAATCGCCGCAACTCTTGCGCCGTTACCTACCCTCAACTCCACCTCGCCAATCCTCATCTTACGCCTTCTTGTCAGTGCCTGCACAGAATTGCAGATATGAGAAACACATCCAGTATCTAATACCCATGATGTATAGTCTCTAATTGACAAGTTTACATCTATCATATAGATACCTGAAGCGTCCTTCTGCTTTACAGTTCCTTGAGCCTTGTCCTTGAGGTATTCTTTGCAATTCCTCTTCCAGTGGCCCTTTTGATGACAATAGAAGCAATCACCTTTCTCAGCACTATTGCCTTTGTCCTTCTTGACAACTTTTGGCTTCTTCTGATTCTTACTTTTGCCTTTCCTGAAGGCTTGGACTACTAGTCTTTTCCTGCCAGTCTTACCAACCATAAGAACATGAGGTTTATCCTTCACAAGGTTCCCCTCTGCAGTCTTCAACATGTTCAGTAATTCAGCCAAAGTGGTCTGGATTTTGTTCATGTTAAAGTTAACAATGAACTATGCATATGATTGTGGAAGTGAAGATAACACAAGGTCGGTATGCATCTCCTTGGGGAGTGGAACCCCAAGAGCATCCAGCCTTTTCACCCATTCTATCATCTTCAGCACATGAGTTTGTACTGAAGATCCCTCTGTCATTTGAGACTTGAACAGATTCTTAGATATCTCATATCTCTCGATCCTGCTCTGCTCATCAAACAGCTCCTTCAAATGGAGCATGATGGATCTAGCATCCATCTCCTCATGCTACCTCTGCAACTCATTGCTCATAGAGACTAGCATGTAGCATTGGGCTATAGTGGAATATTCCTTCCATTTTTCATATGTCTGCATGTCCTCCACTGGGGCATCTAATGCTGGTTCAGTAGGAGGTTCATCATCCTGGACATAAGAAATTTGCTCAAACTTGAGGATAATCTTCAGGTTCTTGAGCCAGTCTGAGTAATTCGGGCCTCTCAAGCGATTGTCATCAAGTATGCCATGCAACAGGTTATGGTGCAACATTTTTGCCTACAGGAGATAATTAGATTACAATTAGCCGACATTCAGTCAATTAATTTAAAAACAAGACATGGACTTTGTTAATCTAGTTTTACTCCCACTAATTTTCGTCGGACTGTATAACCTTCAGATATAAAGAACGGGAGGCGCCGACAGTCTCCTAGCAGGGATCAGAATCTCCAAACATCACAGTATGACCTCGAGTAAACACGTAGTATCATACCGCTATATCAGAGCAATCATCTCATGATAATTGCAACTCCTTGCAATATCCGATCATATTTTAGCTCCCAGGTTATTAATGTTGGGTTCTCAAGTTTCTCCGGATCTCCCGCGCAATGGAAATAAAAATAAAAACGGAGATCTATTCCCGTTTTGAAAAATCTAAAAACCAGATTATCGGATAATCGGTTCTTACTGTGTGCGCATTCGAATCCTCAACCGTTCGATTCCGTCGGTACAACACCACAAGCCGCGCAAGAGCTCGACCTCTAGCGGAGTCCACGCGGTCCTTCTCGCGATGGATATCCTCACGTTTCTCGTTCTTTGCAGCACACGAAGTCTCCGCCGTTTGCTACAACGCGCGGACTATTTCCTGTCGAATGGGATTCGGAGATGCGGCGGAGCAGATCCTGGGATTTGGATTCTTCTGGGACACCAGAGAGAGAGAGAAAGAGAGGTGGGGGTGGCTAGGGTTAGCATCAGCTTGGCCTGCTCAGCCCGTTCGCTACATTTTATACTAACCACGCGGTTTTTCATAAAACCCCCAATTTATATAAAACTCACTTATTTAACCATCGCCTTGAGAATCATTTGCGTGTGACCCTCTAGGCCTAATTACCAGTCCGGTTAATAGCCCAGTAACTCCTTACTGGCTTTATTAATCAATTAATAACTCTTTATTAATTAATTAATCAATCGAATTGATGTCGCACATCGAATTCGACCGAACCTCCGATCACATTGGGTGATAAGTAACACCGCGTTATCCCGAAAGGTATCGGGGTTAAGTAACCCACTCATGGAACCTTTCTGCCGACAGTTACCGTGTGGATATAATCCTTCATTCGTATAATGCTCTTGAGTCAACTCAGGGTATGGCGTGCTGTCAAACCCTAACCGGTCGACTCACTTAGATTGGATGCCGCTGATGAATATCGGAAAACTCCTTTCCCGATATTATCGTCCACCCTGGCCAAGGACTTCCGCGCATCCTTCCTAGTGCATTATCTCTCTAAGTACCGAGAGTGAATGATTCCATATTGACACACAATTTCCTTCGACGGTATTCCGCTGTACCCGATCATTGGCTGTTTAGAATCACATGTTTAAAGATTCATAAACCAAGGTCAAAGCACAGAAGTCTACTGACAAAGTGTCCTTGGTGTCTCAGGTCCGAGAACTATCCACGCAACTACGACAATAGAATCAAGCTGGTTGACGGTAAGGTACAATACCATCCAGCGATTCAGTTAGATCAATTCAATGAACTCATTCTCTAATGAGCACCTACAAATTCGCCTTAGTATCTCCACACAAGTGACTTATGAGATCAGTCACCCACATCATATGAGCAGGAGTAATTTGTACTAGTCTAACCGGATATCCGATGTCCTTCTCGGATATCCTCTGACTAAGAACGATTAAGAATATGTGTGTTTAAGTGATCAGTCTCATTTGTATGATCTCATCATAATCTGATCACTATCGCACATATTCACGGACTTCATTATGAGACGATAATTAATACGATTTACACACAATGAATATTATACCATTATATTAATAAATATGAACGAGATTTACATAGTCAGATTGGCTTGTAGGCCACCTAAGACTAACAATCTCCCACTTGGACTAAAGTCAATCACCTTTATGCATTCAACCTGTAGACTCTAGGTGACGCTCAAATACAGTTTGAGCTAACAGCTTTGTCAATGGATCTGCTATATTGTCTACTGATGGAACTCTTTCCACGATTACATCTCCTCTAGATATGATCTCTCTGATAAGATTAAAGCGCCTCATAATATCTTTCGAAATCTGATGAGACCGCGGCTTTTTCACTTGTCCAATAGTCCCATTGTTGTCGCACAAGAACGAAACATGATCAAAGATGCAGGGAACTATGTCAAGGTTGGTGATGAACTTCTTCAACCATACTACTTCCTTGAAAGCTTCAGCTACAGTGATGTGCTCAGCTTCAGTCGTCGAATCTACAGTGGTTGCTTGCTTGGAACTCTTCAAACACACTACTCCTCCGTTCAAAGTAAACACGAATCCATATGTAAACTTGCTATTATCTGGATCTGACTGGAAACTCAAGTCATTAAAGCCTCACAGTTTCAAGTTACCTCCTCTATAGACAAGAAACATATCTTTAGTTCTTCGTCTGGATCAGCCTGAAATCTGCTCGTAACACTTAGAGCATATGCAACATCAGGCCTTGTACATAGCATGGCATACATGATAGATACTATGGCAGAGGCATAGGGTACTCTATCTATGAGTGCCCTCTCATCAGGAATCTTAGGAGACTACTCCTTTGAGAGATTTATTCCAAGTCTCATCGGTATGAGACATCTCTTGTAATTTTTCATGCCAAACCTTTTGACTATGGTATCTATGTACAAGGATTGGGTCATTCCAAGCATCCTCTTTGATCTATCTCTATAGATCCATATTCCCAATGCATAGGATGCTTCTCCCAAATCCTTCATGAAGAAATTTTTCGACAGCCAGATCTTTAGTGATGACATCATAGGTACATTATTCCCAATGAGTAGTATGTCATTTACATAAAGAACTAAGAAGGTGACTGCGCTCCCACTGGTCTTCTTGTACACACAAGGCTCATCTTCATTCTTAATGAAGTCATAAGACTTAACAGCCTCGTCAAATCTCATGTTCCAGCTCCGGGAAACTTACTTCAATCCATAAATGGACCTTTCAAGCATGCACACTTTATCTGGAGATTTTTTGGATGTGAAACCTTCTGGTTGTATCATATACAGCTCTTCCTCAAGGTTGCCATTGAGTAAGACAGTCTTCACATCCATCTGGTAGATTTCGTAATCAAAATGTGCAGCAATGGTGAGTAGAACTGTGATTGACTTTATCAAGGCAACTGGTGAGAAAGTCTCGCCATAATCAATTCCTTGCCTTTAACGATATCCCTTTGCCACCAACTTTGCCTTATAAGTATCGATCCGTCCATCAGCACCAACCTTTATCTTAAAGATCCACTTGCATCCGATGGGTACAATGCCTTCTAGCAAGTCCTCCAAATTTCAAACTTGGTTGGTGTACATGGACTGGATTTCTGAGTTCATGGCTTCTTACCATTTCCTGGCTTTTGGGCCTTCTATGGCCTCCTGGTAGGTTTTAAGATCATCATCCTCATTATATTCTGCTTTAGACTCACCTTCAGTGATATGTCCCATATATCGTTCGGGTAGTCTAGGTAATCTACCAGATCTTCGAGACTCATGTGTGTGTACCTGAACAGATTCAGGAACTGATATCTCATCTGATGATAATGCAGCTGTTTAGGGATCTGGAACCTCTTCCAATACTATTTTACTCTCACTGTCCTCCTGGAGAAGGTATTCCCCTTCCAGGAAGACAACTTTCCTGACGACAAACACCTTTTGTTCACCAAGATGGTAAAAATAGTATCCAAAGGTTTTCTATGGATATCCCACAAACCTACATTTATCAATTCGTAATTCCAGCTTGTCTGGACCATGCCTCTTTACATGAGCAGGACAACTCCAGACTTTAACATTTTTAAATTCTACATTCATGCCTTTCCATATCTTATATGGAGTAGAGGCCACAGACATGCTGGGTACTCTATTCAGTAGGTATGCTGCTGACTCTAGAGCATACCTCCAGAGGGACACTGGTAATCCTGAGAAGCTCATCATGGATCGCACCATGTCCAACAAGGTGCGATACCTTCTTTCTGATACACCATTCATCTGTTGTGTATATGGAGAGGTCAGCTGAGAAAGCATACCATTATCCTTTAAGAATTATGTGAAATTAGTACTCAAGTATTCTCCTCCCCGATCTGATCGAAGAGCTTTAATTCTCTTTCCTAATTGCTTCTCTACCTCATTCTTGAACTTCTCAAATGCTTCCGACTTGTACTTCATTAAGTACACATAGCTGAATCTTGAGAAGTCGTCGGTGAACGTGATGAAGTATGAAAAGCCTCCTTTGGCTTGGGTGGTCATGGGACCACATACATCTGAATGTATTACTTTCAGAATGTCCTTGGCACGTTCTCCATGTCCAGTAAATGGAGATTTTGCCATCTTTCCCATAAGGCAGGATTCACATGTCGCAAACGATTCATAATCGAATGTTGTTTAATAACCATGCTTGTGCAACCTTTGCAACATGCTTTCACCAATATGCTCAAGTCTATAATGCCATATGTAGGCTTGGTTCACACAATTCTTGCTCTTCTTAAGAGCATTATCAATATGAAGATTATAACAAGAAACATCTAAGATATATAGTCCGTTGACTAAAGATGTCGAAGTTATCGATTTATTATCATAATAAATCGAACAACTTCTATTTTCAATGGACAACTTATATCCTATCTTGTCCCAACAAGATACTGATATGATGTTCTTTATTATGCTAGGAACATAATAACAATCTTCTACTGATAAGACGTCTCCCGATGGAAGACTGAGGTTCGCTGTCTCAACAACAATCGCCGCAACTTTTGCGCCATTTCCTAGCCTCAATTCCACCTTGCCTATTCTCAGCTTGTGCTTACTTGTTAGCATCTGCACATCATGACAGATGTGAGAAGCACATCTGGTATCTAATACCCAAGATGTGGAATCTCTAACTGACAAGTTGATATCTATTATATAGATATCTGAAGCTTCAGACAGCTTCACCTTTCCATGAGCTTTATCGTTGAGGAACTCCTTGCAGTTCCTCTTTCAGTGACCATTCTGCTTACAGTAGAAGCAGTCACCCTTTACTATTCTTTTGCCTTTGTCCTTCGATCTTTTATCGTTAGCTACCATCTCTGCTTCAGGGGCATCTAATGCCCGATTCAGCAGGAGGATCAGCATCAAGGGCATAGGCAATCTGCTCAGATCTAAAGACATTCTTCAAGTATTTGAGCCAATCCGAGTAGATCAGGTAAGTCAAAAGGGCATCAAGTATGCCACGGAGTGAGTTATTCGACGACATAATTCTCTACAGGAGATAGATAAAATCTATTCAGCATATGTTCAATTATTAACTATAAAACAAGACATAGTCTTTTGTTCAAGTTTTAACTCCCACTAATTTTCAACGGACTGTACAACCCTCAGTTATATAGAACGGGAGACGCCGACAGTCTTCTAGTGGGCATCAGAATCTCAATGACTTGTAGTACAACCTTGTGGATAGTATAAGAAAGCTATAAAACAATCAAAGAGAACCCATCTCATAGGACTTGCAACTCCTTACAATATCTGATCATAGCTTCGGTCCCCAGAGATTTAATGACCTTGTGGATAGCACAACAAACCACTAATTCTGGTCTAAGCTAACCATCGTTACGCAACGAGCATAGATTTGCATGCAGCCCTTGTGGATAGCATAACAAAGCTACATGGTTCCTTTACCCCAATCATATAGGCATCTAATGCCATAGCCACAGTCTCTCCTCACAGTTAAACAGGTCTTGTGGATAGCACAACAAACCTGCCTAAAGTGATTCGAATCCTATGACTATAATGATGGTGGACCACGCGGTAAGTTCTTAACTACTCGCGTTACGGCTAAGAGTTTAGACGAGGGTATTTAGATAACTTTTATCTTGGTCTCTCCTAGGTGATAATATATAAATATATCTATATATTTACCAAATACTATACCTGCTTTGATTCATAATCAAACATAAAATAATGCATCTCATACATGTCATTAGCGCGGTCATGGATAGCACAGTGGGTTTGACTGGAGCCAACAGTCAAACGCACACAAAAATCTAACATAACATTTACATCAGATAAGCATGCAAACACACAGGCAAGAGATCTTCATCATATCGCCTTCCTGGTTGCAATTGTGGATCGTCCTCACTCCTTCCTAGATTGCCTCGATCTGATTACAATAATTCTAATTACAAGTAAATTGAAGAATGTCTTATGGCGAGTACAAGAGAGAGGGAGGTAGAAGTACATCGGAGTTCGAGAGAGGGAGAGGTACGCAGACCTCTATTTATTAACAATTAATAAATAACGAACATCCACGATCCACACAATCTATTCATCACATGAATAATTAAAATAAGTGCATATCCATGACTACGATGTGTTTTAAACATTCCACACATAATTCAGCGCATCACATGGCTAAAATAAAAAGAGTTTTTTATAATTAAATAATTTTGGCTTTCAAAAAATTTGGATACAATCAAAATTGGTATTAGAATTTCGAAAACTCTTTTAATCAACTTAACATGCAATTAAATCTAATTTAAAAGTATTTAAACAAATATTAGATGTGCACACACTCCAAATTAATAATTTTCTTATTATTCCATGTAAATTAGAACATTTCTAAAATTTAAACAATCTAACAATTAGATTAAACCACCTAAATAATCTAACAATTAGACTATTAATAACTAATCTAACCCTTAGACTAGTCCAACAAAGTTAATTAATAATTTAACACTTAAATTAATAATCAACTACAATTAATTATTAACTATTAATCTAACAGTTAGATTAGTCAATTAATGTTAATTATTAATTTAACTTTTAAATAATAATTAACACTAACAAATTAATAACTAATTAATCTAACTATCATATTAGATAATTAAAGTTATTATTAATTTAACTATTAAATTAATGACTAACAATAATTAATTAAGGACTACTAATTGAACATTTAAATTAGTCATCTAAGTTAATTATTAATTTAACAATTAAATTAATAACTAAATTAAATATTAATTAACAATTAGATTAATTAATAATTAATAATCTAACAATTAGACTAAGAATTATTAATCACTAATCTAACAATTAAATTAGATAATTAAAGTTAATTATTAGCTTAACTTTTAATCTAACAATCAACTCTAATTAGATAATAGCAAATTGTTAATTATGATTCAAAATCATTAATTAAAAGCTCAATTAAATAAAATTGAAAAATAATTTAAAATTTCTAAACACTTTTGAATTTTAAAATTAAAATCCAACTTTATATATAAATTAAATGGGAAAATTTGTGGTTTAAAAAGGGGTTTAATAAATGGGGGAAAAAGGTCTATTGGGCTTAGCCTATTAGGGCCGGGCTAGCTCGGGCCCTGCATGGCCTGGGCTCGAGCCAGGTGCGCCTGGGTCCGAGCCAGGCGCGCCTGGGCTTGGGCGCGGTCCAGCCAGAGGACCCAACCAGGTCCGGACTGGCCCGCCTAAACCTAGATCGGCCCCTCCCCCCCACCCAACGCCCAGCCACAGCAACCCTAACTTTTGCAGGTTGTAGGCCGGCGGCTGAAGGCGAGGCAGCGCTGGCGGCGACCAATGCCCGGCGTCGCCCGGCGCCGGACGACGACGTCCCCGGCGCCGGTGGGCTCCCCGGCACTGGCATGCCCTCCGGTGAGCTCCTTCATCTCTCTCACTTTGTTATGTTCTTCCAGTTTCTCCAAACCTGGGAGATGAAAATGAGGACACCTCTAGCCATTTCCAGCATACCATCTGGCGTCGAGAGGATCCTATAGAAGTCTGGGGACAATCCCCAGATGAACCGGGGTTCCGATCCACCATCCCATCACTTGGGAGGCCCGAACAAAGCCGCAACAATACCCCCCGTTCTTCGTCCCACGAAGAACATAAAAACCCCAAATAAAAACCGAAAAATTACAGAAAAATAATCTTATTTTTTGTGTTCATCTTATAAACACTTTTCTGTCATTATAATCGGATTATAAGCATGGAATAATACATGGAAACATTAAATCGGAGACCGAAATGGGACGAGAAACAGTGGAACCTGGCTCTGATACCACTGTTGGGTACTCGGGCTTTCCCGGATCTCCAGTACAGCGGAAATAAAATAAAAACGGAGATCCGTTCCCATTTCGAAAAATCTAAAAACCAGATTATCGGATAATTGGTTCTTACCGTGTGCGGATTCGAATCCGCAACCGTTCGGTTCCATCGGTGCGACACTGCAGAACGTGCAAGCGCCCGGCCTCTAGTGGAGTCCATGCGATCCTCTTCGCGACGGATATCCTCATGTTCCTCGTTCTTTGCAGCCCACGAAGTATCCGTCGTTTGCCGCAACGATCGCCGCAACGCGCGGATGATTTTCCGTCGAACGGGATTCGGAGATGTGGCGGAGCAGATCCGAGGATCCAAATTCTTCTTCGACACTAGAGAGAAAGAGAAAGAGAGGCGAGGGCGGCTAGGGTTAGCAGTAGCTTGGCCTGCTCTGCCCGTTCGCTACATTTTATACTAACCTCGCGATTTTTCATAAAAACCCCCGGTTTATATAAAACTCACTTATTTATCCATCGCCTTGAGAATCATTTGCGTGTGACCCTCTAGGCCCAATTACCAGTCCGGTTAATAACCCAATAAGCCCAGGAACTCCTTACTGGCTTTATTAATCAATTAATAACTCTTTATTAATTAATTAATCAATCGAATTGATGTCCCACATCGAATTCGACTGGCCCTCCGATCACGTTGGGTGCCAAGCAACACCGCGTGATCTCGGAAGGTATCGGAGTTAAGTAACCCACTCTTGGAACCTTTCCGCCAACAGTTACTGCATGGATATAATCCTTCATTCATATAATGCTCTCGAGTCAACTCAGGGTATGGCGTGCTGTCAAACCATAACTGGTCAACTCACTTGCATTGGATGCCGCTAATGAATATCGGAAAACTCCTTTTCCGATATTATCGTCCGCCCTGGCCAGGGACTTTCGCGCATCCTTCCTAGAGCATTCTCTCTCAAAATACCGAGAGCAAATGATTCTTTATTAACACACAATTCCCTTCGACGGTATTCCGCTGTACCCGATCTTTGGCTGTTTAGAATCCCGTGGTTAGAGATTCATAAACCAAGGTCAAAGCATAGAAGTCCACCGACAAGGTGTCCTTGGTATCTCAGGTCCAAGGACCATCTACGCAACTGCGACAATAGAATCAAACTGGTTGACAATGAGGTACAATACCATCCAACGATTCAGTCAGATCAGCTCAGTGAACTCATTCTCCAATAAGCACCTACATATTCGCCTCAGTGTCTCCACACAAGTAACTTATGAGATCAGTCACCCTCATCATATAAGCAGGAGTAATCTGTACTAGTCTAACTGGATATCTGATGTCCTTCTCGGATATCCTCCGACTAGGAACGATTAAGAATATGTGTGTTTAAGTGATCAGTCTCGTGTATGATCTCATCATAATATGATCACTATCGCACATATTCACGGACTTCATTATGAGACGATAATTAATACAATTTACACACAGTGAATATTATGCCATTATATTAATAAATATGAACGAGATTTACATAGTCAGATTGGCTTGTAGGCCACCTAAGACTAACAATTAATGGTCTCGGGTAAACACAGTAGACCATTATCCCTGATCTAAGCATTACCATCAATACGTGATAGAGTAGAGTAGAAATATAGTTCCCAGGTAAACACGTGGATAACTATATCGTTCCTCTATTCTTATCCAAAGGTCTCAAATGCCATAGTCAATAGACCTTTCATCAAATGATGGCAAATCTCGGGTAAACACGAATAATATGCCACCAATGAATCGAGATCTAATAACTATTTTGATGGAGAGCCATGCGGTGTATTCTAAATGACTCACGCTATGGCTTAGACTTTAAGACGAAGGTTTTAATTATTTTTCTTTGGTCTCATCCTAGGTGATAGTATTAAATATATCGCATATATATATTACACTAATAACCTAAGTTAATAGATTCATAATCAAAATAAAACACACGCATCACATACATGTCATTAGTGTGGTCATGGATAGCACTGTGGTTTGACTTGAGCCAAACAATCAAACTCACACATACAATATAACAATTTATATTATGAGTCTACAAACTCATAGGCTTTAAAGAACTCTTTCTTATCCTTCTTGGTTGCAGTTGTGGATCATCCTCGCTCCATGCTCAGCCGCCTCGATCAAATTACATCATAAATTCATAATTACATGACAATTTAAAAGAGGAAGCCTTATGACGAGTACATGAAGGAGGGAGGTAGAGTCAAAATAGAATATGAGAGGGAGAGGTTCGCTGACCTTTATTTATTAACAAATAATAAACCACACAATCACATTCATAATTGATCTACATCCACAATATTTAAAGTGCTAATCCATGACCACGTGTAGTTTTTAATTAAAACAAACCACACAATAAATTGCACATCACATGGTTAATGAAAAATTTCGAAAATAGGTAATTTTTGGTTTCATAAACCAGGAACCAATCAAAATTGGATTTAGAATTTTCGAAAGATTTTTCATTAAAATTAAGCATGCTAATTTAAATCAGAATTTAAATAAGCATTTAAAACACATCATATGTACAAAAAAAATCAAATTAACAACTTTATAATATTCCTTGCAAGTCATCAAATTAAAGAGATTAATTTAATCATTTAAATATAATCATCTTTATTATTATCAAATCTAACAATTAGATTGATAATACAATTAACAACAACTTGTTAAAATTTTTCCTTTAAATAATCCCATTTATTGGTCTTTAATAAGTGTAAAACAGAATTTAATCAATTTTAAAATGCAATTTTAAATTTAAACTAAATTCTATAATATTAAAAACCATTAAATAATTAAAAACAGGGAAAAAATAAAAGAAAATGGGCCTGGTCAACGGGGTTAAACAAGCTAGGCAGGCTTGGGCCGAACCCAGCCAGCGCCTCGCTCGGGCCCAGACCCGCCCTGTGGGGCCGGCTAGGCTCAGGCCGGGCGCCCGGCTGGTTTGGGCACCAGGGCCCGGCCCAGTTGGCCAGGCCCGTCCCCCTCACCCGACGCAGCTAGGGTTTGCCTAGCTGCGCCATAGGTAAGGGGGGGGGGGGGGGGGGGGCTCCCGCCGTCGGCACCCTACCCCGCAGGTGCCGGCGGGCGGGCCCCTTGCCCCGCGGGGTTACCCCGGCGGCCAGGGGCACCGGCGACGGTGCCGGTGACCCCTGGTTGCCGGCGGTAGCCCCACAATCCCCACCCCCCCATGTACGGTTCGTGCATACCCGAGCCCTCCATCCCCATGGCCGGATTGTTTTCAAGGTGGAGGAGGATGAAGGGGGCGGCGAAGGCCTTCTTCGGCGCCGATGAGGGGCAGAGAATCCCCTGCGATCCATTGGGTGATATCCAAGGCACCGGTGACTGATTCCCCAACCTTTGGGGTGCCCAAAACAATGCCGATTCATGTCTGTTATTCCTCGGACGAAGAACACGAATCGCACAAAAATAATACAGATTTTAAAGCAATAATTACAGCTAGTTAACCGTGTTCATCTAATGAACACGGCTCATGCATTTAAAATCTAATAACATGCATGGAATATATCATAAAATTGATAATTCGAAAAACCGAAACGATGAATAACATAGTGGAACCTTGCTCTGATACCACTGTTGGGTTCGCTGTGCCCAGATCTGACCGAAAACGCAGCGAAAATAAATTATTCAGGATCAGATCCGTCCCGTTTTGATCAACAAAAAAAACTGGGAAATCTGATTTACCTTGCGCGGATTCGAATCTGCATTCATTCTCCGGTTCCGTCGAAGCTATGCCGCAAGCCGCGCAGGTGCCCAGCCTCTAGCAGTATCCACGCGGTTCTCCTCATGATGGATCGTCCTCGCCTCCTCGCTCGATGCGGTGTTCGTGGATCCCGTCTGCTACATGTAATCCGCCGCAACATGCGGATTCGGAAACTCTCGTCGGACAGAAGGCAGAGCTGTCGGGAGCCAAAGCGGAGCCTCTAGATGGCTGCCTTGTGTTGTACGCCCAGGAGAGCGGAGAGAGAAAGAAGGCGGCGGCTAGGTCAGGGTTGTTGGCCCCCTACCTAGTGGTCGTTCTTTTATAATAAGCATATTTGCGGTTTTCCCAAAAACTCATACTTATCCGAAATCCCGTCGGATTATCCGTCGACTTGAAAACCTTTTGCGTGTGACCCTCTAGGCCCAAATACCAATCCAGTTAATGGCCCATTGAGCCCAGGAACTCTTTACGGACCCACTAAATTTAATGTCCTACAGTAAATTAATCAGTCGAATTTAATGTCCTACAGTAAATTCGGACGAGCTTCCGATCACATTGGATACCAAGCAACAGCACGTGATCCTGGATGGATTTGAGGATATCACAACCCTCTATTCGAACATTTCCATCATCGGTTAGCGCGCGGATATAATCCTTCATCCATGCAATGTTCCCGAATCGACCTAGGATATGATTTACTGTTAAACCCTAGCCAGTCGATTCACTTGAATCAGATGCTGCTAATCTATATCGGATAACTCTTTATCTGATACAGTGTTCGCCTTGGCCAGGGACTTAAGCGCATCATTTCCGGAACATTCTCTCTCATAATACCGAGAGTGGATGATCCCATATTGAATACACAATTGCCTTCGAGGGCATTTCTCTGAACCCGATCGTTGGACTTATTGATAACCCATGGTTAGGGATTCGTTAGTCAAAGTCAAAGCTCAGAGACGTACCATCAAGGTATCTTTGGTGTCTCAGGTCCAAGGATCATCTACGCAACCGAGACAAAAGAATCGAGCTGGTTAACAGTGAGGTATATACCATCCAGCGATTCTAAGTCGGATCAATTTAGTGAACTCATTCTCCAATGAGCACCTATAGGTTCAGTATAGTGTCTCCACACAAGTGACTTATAGGATCAGTCACCCTCATCATATGAGCTGAAGAAACCTATACTAGTTTATCCGGATGTTTGATGTCCATCTCGAACATCCTCCGACTAGGAATAATTAAGAACATGTGTTTATAAGTCTTCGGTCCTGTAATTTTGATCTCATCATAATCCGAAGATTGTTGCACATGTTCAGGGACTTCATCGTGATACGATAATCATAGATCGAACTAATTACACACAATGAATTAATGCCATTATATTAATAAATTGAATGATACATAGTATTGCATTGGCTTTCAGACCACCAAATACTAAAAAGGGCTCCCCCCCACCCCATGCAGTAGCAGCAACAACGGCGAGCAGGTGCCACCGCTAGCCACCAGTGCCGCTGCCAGCACCGGTCGTCGTGCGGCCCTTGTCCAGCGGCCTTGCCGGTGCCGGCAGTCCCCGTGCAGTGGCCCTATCCCCTTGTCCAGCGTCAAAAATCATGAAACTAATTTTTCCACGATCCGGATGAGAAAAGGGTTGTAAAATCAAAATACTACGCCCACAAATTGTTAGTCTTAGGTGTCCTACATGCCAATCTGACTATGTAAATATCATTCATTTATTAATAAAAAATAGCATTATTTCATTATGTGTAATTCGTTCTTTTACCGTCTCATAATGAAGTTTGTGTTGTGCGATAGTGATAAGATTATGATGAGATCATACTAATGAGACTGATCACTTAAACACACATATTCTTAATAGTTCCTAGTCGGAGGATATCCGAGAAGGACATTAGATATCCAGTTAGACTAGTACAAATTACTCCTGCTCATATGATGAGGATGACTGTCTCATAGTCACTTATGTGGAGACACTAGGGCGAATATCTAGGTGCTCATTTTAGAATGAGTTTACTGAACTGTTCTGAACCGTTGGATGGTATAGTACCTCACTGTCAACCAGCTTGATTCTATTGTCGCAGTCGCATGGATCGTCCTTGGTTTATGGACTTTTGTACTTTGACCTTGGTTTATGGATCTCTATTCATGGGATTCTAAATAGCCAAGGATCGGGTACAACGGAATACCATCAAAGGGAATTGAGTGTCAATAAGGAATCATTCGCTCTCGGTACTTAGAGAGAGATTGCTCTAGGAAGGATGCGCGGGAGTCCCTAGACAGGGTGGATGATAATATCGGGAAAGGAGTTTTCCGATATTATACGGCAGCATCCAATCCAAGTGAGTTGACCGGTTAGGGTTTGACGGTACACAATACCCTGAGTTGACTCGAGAGTATTGTACTAATGAAGGATTATATCCATGGAGTAACTATCAACGGGAAGGTTCCAAAAGTGGGTTGTTTAACCCCAATACCTTCCGGGTTCACGCAGTGTTACTTGGCACCCAACGTGATCGGAGGCTCGACCGAATTTAATATGCGACATTGATTCGGTCAATTGATTAATATAAGTTATTAATTGATTAATTGAGTCAGTGAAGAGTCACTGGGCTTAATGGGACATTAACCAGACTGGTAATTGGGCTTAGAGGGTCACACACAAATGATTCTCAAGGCGATGGATTAAAAGTGGGTTTTATATTTAACCGGAGGTTTTTATGAAAGATTGTGCAGTTAATATAAAAGATAACGAACAGGCTGAGCAGGCCAAACTGCTGCTCAGCCCTGGCTGCCCCTCCTCTCTACCTCTCTCTCTCTGGCGCCCCCTAGCCAGCCCCCTTCTCTAGGTCTACTCTGACGTCTTCTCTGACTCCTGTCCGACGAGAATTTAGCCACGTATTGCGGCGGTCGTTGCGGCAATCGGCAAACTATTCGTGGGCTGTGAGGAATGAGCAACAAGAGAAAATCTACTGCGAGGAGGATTGCGTGGATTTCGCTAGAGGTCGGGCATTTGCGCAGCTGGCGATGTCACACCGATAGAACCATTTGGAAGCAGATTCAAATAAGTGCACAGTAATGTTTGATTACCTGGTTAATCGATTTTTAATTTAATCAAAACGGAAACAGATCGCAAAATTTTTATTTTAATTTTCGTTACATTTGCGATCCCGAGCAACACAAGAACCTAACACAAATCTGTGCACGAAGATGACAAAATCGCATTTTTTTGGGGGGGGGAGGTTCTAAACGACCCTTAAATATCGTTCTAATGCCCAACTCAGGACCCTTGACTTTGATAATATATCCAACTACTCATAAACGCTTTGTAGCAGTCGGATCAATGGTGGCATCACAGGCACGCCTCCTACGAAGTGGCTCTAGAAATCACACTATGGTACCTCAGACCGTTGGCCTAGTTTGGTCGTGCCGGCCTACAGCGAACTGATCGTCTGATGCGTCGGTAGTGGGGACAACCCAAACATCCACTTATATTTCCATGTAGAAAGAGTATACAAATAAAATACTATAACCATTCATAAACGCAACCATCATTGCCACAAGAAAAATCCACTAATAAACTGTAGAAATAATATTGCATCCTCTCTTTACAGGATCTCTAATAACTATGAATAAAAGAGTATGTCTCATCTACTGAAAAAATGAAACCTAATACATCTCTTTCTATTGAACAAAAGCAAAATCTACTGCTAGATAACTGGCTTCGCAACTTAAGCATCAAAGCCTCTTGATCTTCTCCTGCCTCAACCTCCTCAATAGGGTACCTCAGCTGAAAAACCATGTCATTACGTAAGGGTGAGTCATATAAAACTCAACAAGCCCAAAATAACCAACAATTCACAATTTTTGTATAACTAAAGCACGAGCAAAGACATGATAATTAAATATCTAACATGCTGCAACAATAACTCAAATATAAACGTCTTGAGTCCTAAACATGCTTCTTTTTAAACATCTACGTCAATAATATGTGGATAGTCTTTCATACCAATTTACTTGCAACTTTAAAACATGCCTACCATGAAATATCAATCATTTGAACATGGATCATCATTATGCACCATAAATCACAGCAATGCATCATATTCATTCATCAACTTTTCACTTCATAATAGGACATGCATCCAACCACATCATTAGAAGTCATAGTTCATCTTATTCATCATCATCGTCACCTAGTGGTAAGGTAAAGCCCACTAGATCTTCGGATGTGGAGTCAGAGGATCAACATATCTCATACAAGGTCGGTGTACCCGTAAGCAAGCACACTTCCAGTATTTTGACTCGTTGCCTCGAGCCTTTTTACATGTTATCTTAGTCTTTCCCACAAGGACGCTATTATGGGTTGGACACTTAACCTCCCATGGTGACATTGTCCATAATATCTTAATCATCCATAATACATTAAAACATGCATGCAATATACTATGTGACAGTGCTAATATCAAAGTACAAGAACAAGAATTAAATATGTTGTGCAACATGCAAATCATCAAGCATCAATCCTATAGCATAACATAGTCTTTTGTCTGAATTTCATCTACAACATATATGGTCATAGATCAAGCATAACATCATAGGTTGTTCATAGGAAAATAGACACACAATATAGTTAATATCATTCATCTAGTTAATAATATCATAACAGTACTTATATTGGCAACATAAATCAATTCTTGCATTAAAATCAAAAGAACAAAACTCAGACTTCTTATGGCTGTCAGACTTATTCACCTCAGAGTATCTCGACGCCAATTCATATTCACCTCAAGGTATCATGATGCCATTAACCCTACAGATTAGGATTTATTTCTGTTATTCTAGAGTTTCTTTTGAAACACGGGGAGAAAGAATAAAGGGTCATGCATGGGGGGTTTCTTAAGCACGTAAATAGCATACTAAAATATCTTTTTTGTTGTACTAATACCATACTAGCAAATTATATTGAAAATAGAATTTTCTTGAACTAATGGAGATTCATCATCACTTGCCTCTATGATGAAAACCAATGCAACCAGTTCCCTAGGCAAGGCAACCTCACTCCTCCAACTCCTTACGACTCCGCAGTGTTGCCGCCTCGTTCCTCGCGCATGAAGAACACCACCTCTCTGCTCAAGAAATGCTCTCAATCTCTCCATCACGGCCAAACTAGGGTTTAGAACGTAGAAAATTGTCTCTCACGCACTCAAAGAACTTATTTATAGTCTCTAGATCGATTCCCACATGGAAACAATCAGCAAACAAGGATGGAAATCAAAATAGTTTGCATCACGGTTGGATTGTGTATTCATGTCCGAATGACATGACACAAATACAACCCTCTTATTCATGTCAGCATAACATGATGCAAATAAACTCTCTTGGCCAGGCTATAAAATGGCTCACTCACACCCCTCTAAAAGGCTATATAGGCTACTAATAGGCTACTTCTACCCTGCTAATGGGTCAGGTAAAGAAAATTCATCTTCGAATTTAAGCACAACATACATACATACATACAATACAAGCAAAACATCATAACTATTTACTAAACAAATGAGGAAACTTCTACCGCATCTTAGACTCAACTCCTATGTGGCTTCCTCAGAAGAATGATTCCGCCAAAGCACTTTAACCAAAGAAATCCACGTATTCCTCAGCTCCATTTTTTAATCTAGAATCTGAACCGGTTGCGCTTCATAACTCAAATTCTGCTGAGCTTCCATCGGAACATAGTTAATCACATGAGAACAACAATATACTTCCTCAACTAAGATACATGGAACACATCATGCACACCATCCAAAGAAAGGGAAAATGCCATCAATACGCTACCTCTCCCACTCTTTGTGGAACCTCAAAAGAACTAACGAACCTAATGTTCAACTTACCCCGCTGCCCAAGCCTGACAACTCCCTTAGAAGGGAACAACTTCAAGAACACATGATCGCCAACCTAGAATGCAAGGTCCTTCCTCCTCTGATCAGCATAATGCTTCTGCCTGCTCTGAGCCATCAACAATCTCTTCCTAATAAGTTGAATCTTCTCTGAACTGACCTGCACAATCTCTGGACCAACTAGTTACTGTTTGTCACACTCCTCCCAACACAAGGGAGATCTACAAGGCCTACTGTACAAAGCCTCAAAAGGTGCCATAGTAATGCTCGAATGGAAACTTTTATCATGAGCAAACTCTACCAAAGGAAAATTTCGATTCCAATCATCCTTCCAGTCTAGACTACAAGCTCTCAACATATCTTCCAAAGTCTCAATAGTCCTCTTGGATTGACCATCCGTTTAAGAGTGAAAAATTGTACTGAACTTCAACTGCATCCCCAATGCTTCCTGCAAACCTTTTCAAATATGAGACGTGAACCTGGAATCACAATCTGAAATAATAGATTTCGAAACTCCATATAGCCTTATAATGGTATTAATGTACAATTTGGCCAAACTCTCAATAGACTACTTCACCTTCATGGCCAAGAAATGTGTTGACTTTGTGAATCTATCCACAACCACCCAGATAGCATCATTGCCCCTCACTGACTGAGGCAAACTAACAACGAAGCCCATGGTGACATGCTTCCACTTCCATTCTGGGATATCAATAATCTGCATCAAACCTGAAGGTCTCTAGTGCTCTACCTTCACTTGCTGATAGATCAAGCACTCGAAAACAAACTTTGTAATGTCTCTCTTCATACCAGGCCACTAGAAAGTCCTCTTCCCATCCTGGAACATATTCGTGCTGTCCAAATGCACAATAAACTTAGACCGAAGGGCTTCAGTCATAAGCTCCTTCTTCAGCTCTAGATCATGGGGCACACAAACTCTATTTTGAAAATGAACCACACCATGCTCATCTCTACTAAAACTAGGCTTACCAACCAAGCCCTGTAACTATAAATCATCATATTGAGCTACAACAACTTGCTCCACAACCGTTGATCTGATGGTCAATTATTGCAAAGCTAAAGTAACCTCGTCAATCATCTACAAATATTATAACATCATCAATTGCTTCCTGCTCAAAGCATTAACTACCACATTAGCCTTGCCTGGATGATAGCTCAGCTTGAATTCATAATCCTTTAGGAACTCAATCTAACACCACTGCCTCAGATTCAACTCTTTATGATAGAAGATATACTTTAAGCTTTGATGATCCATAAACACCTAGAACTCAACTCCGTAGAGATAATGTCTCCAAATCTTCAAGGCATGCACAATTGCTGCCAACTCCAAGTTATGCGTCGAGTAATTTTCTTCATGATCCTTCAGCTATCTCGAAGCATAAGTAATCACTCGACCATGCTGCATCAGAACACATCCCAAATCCTACCTAGAAGCATATGTGTAGAAGACATAACCATAAGAATCACTAGGCAAAGCAAGGACTGGGGTGGTGGTCAAACAAGTCTTCAACTCCTAAAAGCTCTTCTTGCACTCATCTAACCGCCAAACTTCACACACTTCCGGGTCAACCGTGTCAAAGAGGCTGCCAGAGTTGTAAAACCCTCAAAGAACCTCCAAATAGCCAGCAAGACCCAAAAAACTCATGATCTCAATAAGAGTCTTGGGGACCTCCCAATCAAGAACAGTCTGAACCTTCTCAAGATCTACAGCCACACCCTCCTTAGAAATAACATAACCGAGGAATTGCATATAAGCAATGCAATTTAAGCATAAATGATAATTTCTCAATGAAAAATAATAATTTAAGCATAGTCTTCTGCATGAATTTCATCTACAACTCATAGAGTCATGGCTCAAGCGTAAAATCATAGGTTCTTCATAGGAAAATAGCCACACAATATAGCTAATATCATTCATCCAGTCAAAAGTATCAGAACAGTACTTATACTCACAAAGAAATCAATTCATGCATTAAAATCAAAGGAACAAGATTCAGACTTCTTATAGTTGTCAGGCTTAATCTCATCAGGGTACCTTGACGCTAATTCATATTCACCGTAGATCATGATGCCATTAACCTTCAAATTATGGTTTCGGCATGTTATTCTAGAGTTTCTCTTGAAATATGGGGGAAAGAAGAACGGGTCATGCATGGTGGTAATTAAGTACATAAATAGTGTACTAAAACATTCTTTTTATCGTACTAATACCATAGTATCAAATTAGGTTGAAAATATGATTTTCTTTACATAAAAGGATCTATTAATCAATCGAGATTCATCATCACTCGTCTCTAGGACGAAAAGTAATGCAACCAAGTCACATAGGCAAGGCAACTGCACTCCTCCAACTCCCTGCAACTCCACAGCGCCGCCGCCTCGCTCCCCTATAATGAAGAACGCCACCTCTCTGCCTGAGGAATGCTCTCAATCACTCCCTCACGAACGAACTAGGGTTTAGAATGTAGAAAACTTTCTCTCACACACTTAAGGAACTTATTTATAGCCTTTAGATTGATTCTCACATAGAAATAATCATCAACCAAGGAATAAAATCAAAACAGTTTGCATCACAGTCAGACTATGTATTCGCATTAGGACAATATGACGCGAATACGACCCTCTTATTCGCGTCAGCATAACATGACGCGAAAAACTTTCTTGGCCATGCATAAAATGTCTCACTTACACCTCTCTAAAAGGCTATCTAGGCTACTAATGGGCTACTTCTACCCTGCCAATGGGCCAAGTATTACACACATATGCGATGACAAAAAGTAACACAAAATGCATCAAAACGATCTAAACAGAGCTGAGAACCAGATTTTGATACCACTGTAAGATGAGAAACGGGAAGAATGATTATGCAAGAGAAATAAAAATTTTAATTTCTTCCATTGATCTATGTACCTCAAGTCTTGGGTGTTTGTATCGCAACAAAACAATAAACAAAGCTTGAAGATAAGATCTTCACCATTGCGGGGATAAAAATCCCTCACCGAATCAAAGACGAACGAGTGGTCGACCTCTAGATCATGAGCCATTCAAGCGTCCAGCCTCTAGACGTATCCATATAAGTCCCTGCGCTACTCTGGATCCCCTCCGCGCTCTATAAACTCCGCCCGGATCTCAACTCCATCATAAACAGAGAGGGGAGAGAAAAGGCGACCCTAGAGAGAGGAGGGAGGATGATAGTTGAATGTAGAGAAAAATCCTAAAGCCTGACTAGGGTTCTCCATAGCAAGTATTTATAGACTCTTGGGATTTTTCACAAAAATTCAGAAGTTTATATAAACTTAAATCCTTTCCAGATCTGTGAGAGCTCTTTTGTGTTTGACTCTCTAAGCCCAACTGTCTATTTAATTTTCAGCCGATTAAGTAAATAACAACTTATTTGACTTAAATAATTATCATTTGTTATTTTATAATGAATTTGAATATAAGTATTACATAATTGATAATCTATCATCGCATCATGAATTCTTCTAGCTTTTTTATCATGAACAGCACCAAGTTACACCTCATGATCCCAAAAGACATCGGGTATATGCAACCCACTAATCGAAGCCTTTCATCCACATATACCATATATCTATAGATCCTCATCTATGCAATGTCTCAATTATTGCACGGTATGGTTTAACTATCAAACTTGATATTTTTTAACCCAATGAAACCTTATACTCAATATTAAATTAAATAGAAAATTCTTTTTCGATTTAATTATCGAACCCTGGCTAGGGATTTTCGAGTACTATTCTATAAGACATTCTTTTCGATTGCATACTGAGAGTAAATGATCCCTTATTGTCAACTCAATTGCCTTCGCAAGAATCCTACTAAGTCTGAATAACCGACCATATAGAATCACAGACTTCACATCCTTAAGTCAGTAATATAATACTCAGTGTTACTCAAGCAAGGTATCTTTGGTGACTCAGGTCTAGAATCTAACTATGCTACTGTGATTCTAGAATACCCCGATTGACAGCCAATATGATGACTATTCGAAAAATCTAGGTTAGATCAGTTCAATGGACTCATTCTACTAATGAGCACTTGCACCTGTATGTTAATGTCTCTGCACTAGTGACTATGAGATCAATCACCTCATTATATGAGTAAGTATCACGTGCACTAGTCTATCCGGATCTTCAATGTCCCATCTTGGAGATGCTATGACCAAAAACAATTCGAACACATGCATCTAGATGATTGATCTCATTATCATTAGTTCATTACGATTCAATAATTATCATAGGTGTTGCAGGATTTCATCACATCAAATAGTAAACTCACATAAAATGATAAGACGCAATGAAGAATTATCATTTATTATTAATAAGAATGAGATAATTATATGAAATGATACCATCACATCTCATGTGATTGGCTTGCAAGACATATATTTCTATCATATATAAGGAGTTGAACAAAATATATACCAAAGAATATAGGCAAGTGTGCTAAGGTCATGGCATATGTATAGCTCGAGAATCTATTGTCTCACCTCAAATGACTGAAAACAAAATACAATCACTGAGATTTTATCTCATTGCCCACGGTTATAACTCATCTACGGACGTTTATAGAATGAGCCATAATCTCCTTAAGATAGCAATGTCTCAAACATATCAAACAAATATGGAACAATCATATTCTCATAGATTTCATAATGATAATAGATCTTAAAGTTAGATTGGCAAAGTATATACATATATAAGTCAAAATAAATATTTTTATATACAAAATAGTTACACAAAGAACCAACATGGTCATATATCATGCAAATCAGAGTAAAACTAATGTCAACAGATTACTAGACAAATAAGATGACTAAAACAATTTTCACAAAATTTTTGGCATAACAAATATAATTTTTGGCCATTAAAATTTATTTTTTAGAGCAAAACAATCATTAAATAGGGCCAAAAATAGCGAATAGGTTCAAAAATTGATTAAGCTTGGTGAACACGTTCAAAAAGTCAAAGAAAACATGTAAAAAAGTTTTATGTAATGAAAATATCAAATGAGTGATTTAGAGTATTAAAATGACATATGAAGAACTTAAGTCAAATTGAGGCCAACAAATAAATAACTAAACAATAAGTAAATTAAATCTAAAAATTATAAAATTTTACCAGAAAGTAGAATATGTCGATAGAAAGGTGTGGACAAAATTGAAAGTAAATTGGACAAGAAATGAAGGAGTTATGGCCAATTTAAGTTCAGCTTTAGAAATTAGTTATAGGTTTCGAAAATTGTACCCAAAGACCCTCATACCGTCCTAAAGGTGCTCATAACCGTAGCAAAAGGCTTATGACCCCTGAGTCTTTAAGCAAAAGTTGCGTTAGGAATATTGGATGCGATTTTAAGATCGCATCAGTGTCCTATGAGGCGAATTTTATCTCTTAAAGACATCATGTCAGGCTAACGCGATTAAAGTCGCGTCACCTAATGTTGATGCGAATTTAACCTTTCAACCTGAACTTAATAAAATTAAGAATTTTAGGTAGGATTCATGAACTTAATGGAAATAAAAGACCCTGTACTTATTGGTCATGCTTCCAGAAGTTCAAATTGACTACTTATGAAAATCAAAACACTAGTTTTATATAATACAAAATAATCATTTGACGGGTTATCATAGTCTACCTTTATAACACGAAGAACTGATATCAAATCCTAGCTTCACTTGCAGCTACCCATGATTTCTTCATTGTTTAATCTCTTTCCCATTCCTCAAAGGTTCCAAAAAGACAATTTAACCATTAGAGCAAAGTTTCTAGAGAATTATTCACGAAATAACTCTTTTTCTTCTCAAAAGAATAACATTACGTATCTTACAGTTGGAGTAGCATGCAAGAGAGATTATACATGACCCCTAGATTCTATTTATACCTCTTTCCCATCCTAATACTAATCAAATCAAGCCCCTTTTGTTGAAGAGACAGAATCCAACAGATGGAGTCTTAATCAATAAGTAAATTGAGTCTATTTGCAACTAGGAGTCTAAATTTTCACACACAGTGAATTTTCTTAACTAAAACCCTCAAATTCGACTCCTTTAACAACTCAATTGCCTAACATCTCTTTAGACAAAGTTATAGTACTTTGTATCCTCTTTCCAACCATACCCACTACATAAATTTTGGAATTTTGTGCGCGAACTTATTGCATCTCCAATATGTTGCTGTCGCAAAATTTACAAATCCCGAAATTTGACTAAGTATTGGAAACCAATTAATTTTTTAATTGGGTGACCAATAGACTTATTGGATCATATTGGGCTTGACTAATGACTTACCCATTCTAAATCTATTATCATATTATTAAATAAATATTAAATAGATTTAAACTATTTTAGCCCATTAATTGACTTACTAGGCTTATTTAAATATTATTGGGCTTAATTAACCTTTGCCCATTAATAAATTAATGGGTTTATGATCTAGGGTATAACACTTACCTCTCATATCTATATGTTATGTGTGGGATTTATTCCTTGGTTGCACACTAGGAGTCCAAAGTAAGTCGGTGCACTTATTCGAATTTTCAAGGATGTGACACGA
Source organism: Zantedeschia hybrid cultivar (assembly GCA_030544215.1). Taxonomy (NCBI): domain Eukaryota; kingdom Viridiplantae; phylum Streptophyta; class Magnoliopsida; order Alismatales; family Araceae; genus Zantedeschia; species Zantedeschia hybrid cultivar. The sequence goes on along the minus strand of JARZZO010000011.1, from coordinate 37,617,326 downwards.
ACTCTTTGGTTGTAGTGAAGTTCTCCATATTCACAAAAATATCTTCTGCAACCTGATAAGTAAGAAAAGCATAACGATCAGTACAACAATGTACATTAGCTCCTGTATGAAGTAACCATTCATTGGGTTGATAAATTATATTTAGTTCAAGATAAAAAGAAACAAATCCATTGCTAGTGCCAGCACTAGTGGCCACAACATTGACCTGTGCCTTAGAACTAAATGCATTGCTTTGGTTCTTCTTCTTATTTTTCCTATCTAGACAGAACCTAGCATAATGTCCAACTTGTCCACAAGCCCATTAAGGTAACCTTACCTTTCTTTTGAATTTTTGGTTTGGATTTCACTTTGTTTTTCATTTTTAGATTTTTGTTCTTCACCTTGCGAGATAAGGTTACCACCACATTCACCTTTGATGTGAAATCCATTACCATACTCTTATCTTCATCCTTATGTTGCTTCTAGGGTTCTTCCTCACTATTAAGAGTAATCATCAAGTCATCAAGAGAGATTTTACCTCTCTTAAATTTCAGTTTCAAGCCAAAATCTTCTCAATTCGGAGGCAACTTCTCGATGATAGATAAAACCTGAAATTTCTCAGGTAATGGTTCATATCTTCCTCAATAAAATCGTGAAGTAAAATCTGAAATTCATGGGTCTACTCAACCATAGATTTTTCTTCAACCATCTTAAAATTCAAGAACTTTCCAACAGTGTACTTCTCTAAACCAAAATCCTTAGAGTTATATCTTTTATCAAGAGATTTCCACAACTCTTTGGCCAAACTTGTTAAGTCCTACACACTAAATAGTGCATATAAGAGAGTAGATAGAATTCTGCAATGATAAATGTAGTCTTTCTATTTATAGCTTTCTATGGCAACACTACAAGTAGATTCCCCTTGATCATTTGAGGATGGATTTGTCGCTGTGATGGAGAATAATCCTAAGGTGGTAGGCCAAAACTTCATTCGTTGTTGCCAACGTTTGAAATCTTTCCCAGTAAACTTCTTAGATTTGGCACTAACCTTATCGATACTAGAGATCTTACCATTCATCATGTCTACCAATACAATATATTCTCTAAAACTATAGTAAATCTAAACGAGATAGGCAAGTATGTAGATGGTGAATATCTAAGATCCAAACATACACAAATAACATAAATTATAGTCATATAGAGTAAAAAATGTTATCTGGTTGAAGCATTAACAAGTTGACTTTCTTTAGAGGATATATTGCCCCCCCAACAGTGCAAAGAGGTGCTGGCAATATTCTCTCATGATTTGACAACCACAACGCAGTCCTTGTAAGTGCACTCTAAGACGAAGACTTCCCGTGGACTCAACCTCAAATCGTCTTAGGGAGTCTTAGAACAGTGCGGTAGAGAAGAGTGCACAGAGAGAGAGAGAGAAGATGATGCATACAAATGTATAGAAACTAGGGCAAAGACGGAATATAAAAGAATCTGTTGGACGTGTCTATTCTTCTCACCATTCAAAGCACAAAGAGAAACATAATTCAAAGAATCCAAGGAATAAACTAGTTCATCGTGCCTGGTTAATTAGTTTCAGACTCATATCCCCTTAAACTACCTGATTTGGGCACAACCCTTACATGCATGTAAAGTCTCCAAATACATCTAAGTAAGGAGGAAAGGTGTAACTATATAAGTGTTGGTATTTTGTATGGCCTATAAGCCAATCACGTATATTGTACTATCTTGTTCAATTATTTCAATTATAAGGGGATTTATTCATTATGTGTAAACCGTTTTTTATTTAACCGTTTCATAATGAAGTCCATGAATGTGTATAATAGTTGTCAAATTATGATGAGATCATAATAATGTGATTGACAATTTGTAAACACACATTCTTAAGTGTTCGTAGTCAGAGGATATTTGAGAAGGACATCAAATATCTAGTGAGACTAGCGCATGTTACTCTTGCTCATTTGATGAGGGTGATGATGGATATAGGTGTCCTCTAAGCCAATCACAAGGCATCTATTTCAATCTGGTTCACTAATAAATGGCATTAAATTCATTCTGTAAATTGACATATTTATATTTACGCATAATGAAGTCCATGAATATGTGCAATAGTTATCAAATTATGATGAGATCATAATAATGAGACTGATGACTTATAAACATATATTCTTAATTGTTCCTAGTCGTAGGATGTTTGAGAAGGACATCAAACATCCGGTTAGACTAGTACAGGTTATTCCAGCTCATATGATGAGGGTGACTGATCTCGTTAGTTACTCGTGTGGAGACACGATGGTAAACCTGTAGGTGCTCATTGGAGAATGAGTTCATTGAACTGATCCGACATGAATCGCCGAATGGTAATTTACCTGACTGTCAATCGGCTTGATTCATCGTCACAGTGGAGTGGTTGATCCTTGGATTGAGACACCAAAGACACCTTGTCGGTGGACTTCTGGACTTTGACCTTAACCTACGAATCCCTATCCACGGGATCTTTAATAGTCAAGGATCGGGTCCAGCGGAAGACCTTCGAAGGTGATTGTGTGTTCAATAAAGGATCGTTCGCTCTCAGGTAACTGGAGAGAGAATGCTCTAGAATAGATCCGCAGGAGTCTCTAGCCAGAGCAGAAACAATATCAGAAAATAGGTTTTTAGATATTGTAAAGTGGGGTCTGATTCAAGTGAGTTGACAATCTAGGGTTTGACAGTTGACCATACCCTAGGTTAACTCGAGAGTATTGTGCGAACGAAGGATTATAGCCACGCGATAACTGTGGACGGACAGGTTCCATGAGTGGGTTGCTGAACCCCATTACCTTCCGGGATCATGCGGTGTTGCTTGGCACCCAACTTGATCAGAAGTCCGACCGAATTTACATGCGATGTCAATTCGGTTAAAGTAATTAGTTAATATCTAGATATTAATTAATTACAAAAAGTCAATAACTAGTTATTGGACTTAACGGGCTGAAAATCGGACTGGTAAATGGGCCTAGAGGGTCACACGCAATAATATTCTCAGTCGGTGGTACATAAGTGGGATTTATATTAACTCGGGGACTTTTGTGAAAAGTCGCGCCGACTTAATATATATACGCGCTGTTGAGAAACCCCGGGCCAAGCTCCAGGATTTTTCCTTGCTGGCCATCATCCCCTCCTTTCTCTCTCCTCCTCTGGGCGCCCCGTTCGAGGCACCGAGACAGTTTCCGTCTCCACCGCGTGTGATTCCCGAAAGTCGGGAATTCCCGTCGGCGGGATTTCAGCAATCGTTGCGGCGACGGATCTTCAGCGAGCGAGCTGATACGGACGAGGGATTGAGGACAAATCACCGCGGAGGATCGCGTGGATACCACTGGAGGCCGAACGCTTGTGCGGCTTGCGGCATCGCCTCGACGGAACCGAGACGGAAGCGGATTCGAATCCGCGCACGATAATCGGATTACTTCTTGTTGTTTTCGGTTTTACTTTTTCGTTCCGAATCGGATCAGCGGGTATCGGGTGGGATTAATTTTTATTCATCGTTTCCGCTGTGTTCTTCGCGTCTCGCCTAGATCCCAACAGTGGTATTAGAGCCAGGTTCCGCTCTGATCCGCTTCGGAACGACGAAATTAATATTCTAAGATTTAATTCCATGCATAATATTTCTTTCTCCAAATTTAAAATCGTTCATGGGATGAATAGTTTTATTTTGTTAGGAGAAATCTAATTTTTTTGGGGTTTTTGTCGTGTTCTTCATGGTGATGAAGAACCGTATTTGTGGGCTTCGTAGAAGTATTTCATGGTGGTCGGACACCTCTATCCCTTCATTGGTATGACCAGCTAACTCTCCTAGTTCCCCAATGTCCACTATGGTCGTCGGCAACCGGAGGTGGAGCCTCCCATCTCTCTATTTTCAAATGTTGGAAGTATAAGGGGAGAAAACCAAAAGGGGTATATCTGGTCTGAACCGGGACTTTTGGGGGGCCACCGGCGGCTATGGGGACCGCCAGCCGGCGACCACCGGCACTCGGGACGAAGGGGGTACCCCCCCCCTTGCAGGTTCTGGCCGGCCTCACCTCCAGCGCCGGCGGTGGCGACGCCTTAAAGCCCTGTAAAGCCCTAAAAGGCAAGGGCGGGCGAAGTGCAGCCTGGGCGACCGAACTGGCCGGCCCCGCGCCGGCCTGACCGAGGGGCGGGGGGGGCGGGGCTTGGGCGCGGCTCGGGCGCACCAGGTGCATGACCTGGCCTGGCCAGGATGCACCGAGCCTAGGTGCACCATGGCTCGAGCCAGGCGAGGTTCTGATGGACCTGAGCCCGAGCCTTAATGGGCTTGGCCCATTTAAACCCAGATTTTTAATTATTTTTTTTTATTCCGAAACCCCCTTTTTAAGCCCTGTTAACCCCTCATTACAGGTTATTTAACCCTCATTAACATGAAATTAAATGATGAATCATATTTAAAATTTGTTTTATGTATTGATTCATTATTTCAAGTTATAGAGGGAATTGATTTAAGATGTGTTCTTTAATCAAATAATTAGAAGTTAATTTTGAGATATGATCTTGATATTTAATTAACAAGAGTTGTTAATTACTCTTAATTATGTAGTAAATGAACTTAGTAAGATATGATCTGATATATAATGGGGTTTATTGGGAAAGATGTGATCTTTATTAGATTTAACAAGAGTTGTTAAACTGATTTCTATTAAGGAACATTTAATAAGTATTTATTAAATGTTTAGTTAACCCTTAATTAAATTTGCTTAATTTGTTAACAATTGTTGTTAAGAAATTAACTTCTTAATATGAGTAATTAAAGGGGTTAAAAATTTTAAGATTTTGATCTTAAATTATAATTAACAAGTGTTGTTAAATTAATTAAGTTGTGACTTTAAAATATTTTAACAAATGTTGTTAATTTAATTTTAAGTCAAAATCTTGAATAGAATTAACAAGAGTTGTTAATTTTGTTATAATTATATGATTAGATAAATGTATTAATTTCTTAGCAATCGTTGTTAGGAAATTAATTTTATAATCGATGGACACTTAGTAATAGTTATTAAGTGTTTAATTGACTAATTTTGATATGTTAATTAATTCTTGAGAATTAACCCTTAATAATAGTTATGAAGGATTCATTTATTTATTTTAAAACTCTCAATAATAGTTATTGAGATATTTAATTAAATTTCTCAAGAATCTCTCAATTATAGTTAATATTGATCTAATCTACTTGGAATTTGATCTTTCATAAATGTTATTAAAAGATTAAATTAAGTCTAAGCTGTTAGACTATTTTAATTAGAAATGTTCTAATTATTATTTCTTAATAATTGTTATTGAGAAATGTGCTTTAAATAAAAGGGGTTTATTAACAAGGAGTTGTTAAGGGATTAATAATTGAGTTAGAAATTCTTTTATAAGTGTTATTTAGGAATTTTTAATTCTATCTAAATGTTAGATTGTTTCGCATTAATAATTGTTATTAATGTGAATTAAGATTAATCTAAATGTTAGATTAATTAATTTAGAATTGTTCTAAATTTTGCATGGAATATTTTAGAATCTTAATTTTAGTTTTGTTTGCACATGTTGATGTGTCTAATACTTTAAATTAGATTTATTGCACGTTAGAAAATTTGATTTTCAAAAATTCAAATTATCCAATTTTGATTGGTACCTAGGTTTTAAGAAAGCCAAAATTATTATAATTTCAAAATTTTAGCTTTCATGTGATGTGCTTTATCATGTGTGGATGGTTAAAATTTGTAGTGGTCATGGACATGCACTTAGTTAAATTTCATATCATGTGATGGTGTGTGATTTTGTGGATTGTTATGGAATGTGATGTTCATTAATTAACTGTTAATTAATGAGGCCTGCGTGTCTCCCTCTCTTTCTCATTCCATTGTAATTCTATCTCCCTCTGTTATTGTACTCGGCCATAAGGCTTTCTCTTACAATTTATTTGTATTTGAAATTGTTTCAAAATAAATATTATTTGTAATTGATCGCGTTGGCCGAGGAGAGGCGAGGATGATCCACAAATGCAATCAGGAAGACGACAGGAGATGAAATCATCAGTGGCTATGTGTTTGCGTATGTAGATTATATAAATGTTATATAGTTTTGGTGATTAATTGTTTGGCTCCAGTTAATCACCGTGCTGTCCATGATCACATAATGAACATGTATGGATGATGCATGCTTTTAGTTATTGATTATGAATCGATTGTTAATATCTAGGTATAGTTAAATATATACGATATATTTATAAACTATCACCTAGGATGAGACCAACTAAATATAAACAAAACGTTCTATATAAAGTCTAAGCCGGAGCGCGAGTCATTGAGAATGTACCGCGTGACTCTCCATCAATATAGTTCTTAAAACTTGATTCAGTGATGACAGTTTCTACGTGTTTACCCGAGATCTGCTACCATCTGATGAAAGGACTATTAACTATAACATTATGATGCCTTGACATTGGAATAGAGGAACGGTGTAGCTATCCTCGTGTTTACCCGGGAGCTGCATTCTTACTCTACTCTGTCACGTATTGATGGTAAAGCTTAGACCAGGTATAATGGTCTACTGTGTTTACCCAGGACCATTAAAGACCTGGGAGCCGAAATAAGATCGGATATTGCAAGGAGTTACAATTACCATGAGATGGTTGCTCTAAGATAATGGTATGATACTATGTGTTTACCCGAGGTCATACTGTGATTCTTGGAGATTCTGATCCTCACTAGAAGACCGTCGGAGTCTTCTGTTCTGTATACCTGAAGGTTATACAGTCCGTCGAAAAATAGTGGGAAATAATTCAAGATAAAAGACCATAATTGAATTATCAGAACTATCTGCTTAAATCACGTTATTTCTTTCGATTCACTAAAATGTCGTCTATTTGAGAAGTTGGCATATTGGATGCCAATACTTCTCATACTCAGCATGACTAGAAAACTCTGAAGAATGTCTTCAGGGCCAAGTAAAAGTCACTATCCTAATCGGATATCATGAATCCTCTTACTTGGATAGACCAAGGTGAAGAGGTACTCATGGTATGCCTTATTGAAAGGCAATAATTGTCATGAAATCTCTTATTTGGATAGACCAAGATGAAGAGATATTCATGATATGTCATTGAGAAAGACAAGTGGTAAGATTTTAAACGATCGAATCCACACCGGAAAAGGATAAAGAAAAGTCAGCTGAGATAGAGAAGTATCAGTTCTCCCACTGCAACCAATATAAGGATACTGGTAGAGGCAAAATGAATATGAAACTTGAAAGAAGTCTTATATAATCTTATTATCAACTTGCATGTCTATTGGAGAATTAGCGTATCCAATATGAGATATTGGAAATGATTCTCAGAACTGCGATAGTGTGCAGACTTAGACAAGTAAAAGGAAATCGAAAAAAATGTAAGTGTTGAGTTAGACTCAACTATTGTTCATGATATTCATAGGTTACTGTTAGACAGTAAATCTTTGTATATCTATAGGAGTCAAATATGAAACTGAATAATTGTTATTTAGTTGCATAAGATATCAAGAATAACATTGATTGAGAAAAAATAATAGTTGTTCAAATCAGTCAATACACTATAGATTCTTGACGTGACATTTCATGGGATGAATGCTCACAAGTCTCCTATAGAAATGAACTGTGTGAATCCTGATTATTTATGGTATTGTACACAGGGTTGTACAATAAGAAATTATTGATGTTGATATATATTGATGTAAACAGATCAAAGGCCAAAGATAATCACTCTTATTGACTTACCGTATAGTTAACTCTCAGAATGATTCGACTGTACGTACTTATTGAAGTACAAGACGAATATATATGAGAGATTAAGGTATAAGATCAATATGAAGTATTAGAATTTTTGATTTAATCAAAGAAACTAATACTTAGGTATATGATTCACATAAATCATTAAGAGGATAATTGTATCCTCGCTCGATTAATCCTCATTGTGCATCATAGTAATATGATAGAATGAGGAATTGCACCTTATTAAGATATGGTGCGATACATAATAAGATTTGCCTAATTCTTATCCTTTTGAATATGAGTATGAACATTAGATGTCCATACTTTAAAGATGGTTCCAAATAAGTCAGTGTGTGTCCATATAAGATATGGAAACCAAATAATTCATATGAGATGTGAATTATGAACAAACCTGATTTAAAAGTCAGGTATTACCGTGATGTAAATTTGTGAATGTCTAAAGAGTTTGGACATTACAATTATTGGTCAGGTGATAATGAAATAATTATCGTCCTGAAAGCTATCTTCTATGAAGAGGAACATGTCCTCAGAGAAGACAGTGGGAGCTGATAAAACTAGAAGATGTTCTAGATTCACAAGTTAACATAAGATTATTAGATAATCTTTAGTTGTTTGGAACCACTCATGACACACATCAGAGAGCTTCATATATTTTTTAGATTCTCTCAGTGACTAGAAGGATATGTTTGACATATCTGATTTAGCAAGGTGAGAGGAGTTTAAAATAGATTATGATCTAAAATCTATGATAATGATGCTCTCTGTCATTACAACTTTGAGATTGATAAGTTTATTAGAATTCTACTTAACTATACTGTCAATCATGAGATGATGACAGTTGGATATTAAAAGCGTCCACTCAATGTGATTGAGGTAAAGATGTATATGATACACCTTTAAAGCTTTTAAAATATCTAGGAAGCAAGTTATGATTTCAAAAGATTATTTTGAATCAAACTAAAACTTTCCTAAGTTGTAATAAAAGTTTTGACTTAATGGTCAAATACTATGCGATCATTAAGAATGATCACGGATTATGTGTGTTCAGAAAGGATAGTGGGAGTACGGTCGCTTTAATAATGCTTTATGATAATAACATCAAAGTCATTAAGAATGACTTCAGGATATTACTATTAGTGAAAGCATTATTAACCATATTTTTCTCCATAATAAGTTTACGAATCTATTAAGATAGATTGGTAGGGATATTATATTGACCTGTATGTCAAGATGTTTGACATAAATTTCATAACAAATCTCAATTGTTGAGATATGAAATTTATTCCTTTAAAGAAAAAATTTCTTAAAGGATACAGGAGTGAAATGCACCATTAAGCGCTTGAGAAGTGCTAAGGATGCACTCACGTATATGGAGAGGATGATTTGAAACTATGAGGTCACACTGACTCAAATTTCAAGTCAAATAATGGATTCAACCTTCTAGTAGAAGGGAATGGATTGGAATGGTTCCAATCCAGAACTCGATATTAAGGTGACGACATAAATAAGTGATACTGTTATTAGAACAGTATGGATGAAAAGGTTCATCCCTGAACTAGATGTAGTTCTAAAAGGTCTCTGATACCATCCTATCGTTGTAGGACAACAGTGGGAGCAATGAATTGTGTGATCGAACCATGGTCTCTTCAGAAGTTGCAGAACATTTTGAGGCTCTTTCACAGGTTCAGAGACAAAAGATTAATAGGAAATAACGTAATGAAAAATATTCCATCTATAGATAATTTAGCAGATCCCTGACCAAGTCTTAGTCACAAACTTTTTTGTGAGCATCACATAGATTTGATGGAGATCAAATGCGAAAGTGATTGGCTTGAGTCTAAGTGGGAGATTGATGGATATAGGTGTCCTCTAAGCCAATCATAAGGCATCTATTTCAATCTGGTTCACTAATAAATGGCATTAAATTCATTGTGTAGATTGGCATATTTATATTTACGTATAATGAAGTCCATGAATGTGTGCAATAGTCATCAGATTATGATGAGATCATAATAATGAGACTGATGACCTATAAACAAATATTCTCAATTGTTCCTAGTCGTAGGATGTTTGAGAAGGACATCAAACATCCGGTTAGACTAATGCAGGTTATTCCAGCTCATATGATGAGGGTGACTGATCTCGTTAGTTATTCGTATGGAGACACAATGGTAAACCTGTAGGTGCTCATTGGGGAATGAGTTCACTGAACTGATTCGACATGAATCGCCGAATGGTAATTTACCTGACTGTCAATCGGCTTGATTCATCGTCACAGTGGTGTGGTTGATCATTGGACTTGAGACACCAAAGACACCTTGTCGGTGGACTTCTGGACTTTGACCTTGACCTACGAATCCCTATCCACGGGATCTCTAATAGTCAAGGATCGGGTCCAGTGGAAGACCATCGAAGGTGATTATGTGTTCAATAAAGGATCGTTCACTCTCAGGTAACTGGAGAGAGAATGCTCTAGAATAGATCCGCAGGAGTCTCTAGCCAGAGCAGAAACAATATCAGAAAATAGGTTTTTAGATATTGTAAAGTGGGGTCTGATTCAAGTGAGTTGACAATCTAGGGTTTGACAGTTGACCATACCCTAGGTTAACTCGAGAGCATTGTGCGAACGAAGGATTATAGCCACGCGGTAACTGTGGACGGACAGGTTCCATGAGTGAGTTGCTGAACCCCATTACCTTCCGAGATCATGCGGTGTTGCTTGGCACCCAACTTGATTAGAAGTTCGACCGAATTTACATGCGATGTCAATTCAGTTAAAGTAATTAGTTAATATCTAGATATTAATTAATTACAAAAAGTCAATAACTAGTTATTGGACTTAACGGGCTGAAAACCGGACAGGTAAATGGGCCTAGAGGGTCACACGCAATAAGATTCTCAGTCGGTGGTACATAAGTGGGATTTTTAACCCTGGGCCAAGCTCCAGGATTTTCCCTTGCTGGCCGTCATCCCCTCCTTTCTCTCTCCTCCTCTGGGCGCCCCGTTCGAGGCACCGAGACAGTTTTCGTCTCCACCGCATGTAATTCCCGAAAGTCGGGAATTTCCGTCGGCGGGATTTCAGCAATCGTTGCGGCGACGGATCTTCAGCGAGCGAGCTGATAAGGACGAGGGATCGAGGATGAATCACCGCGGAGGATCGCGTGGATACCGCTGGAGGCCGGACGCTTGTGCGGCTCGCGGCATCGCCTCGACTTAACCGAGACGGAAGCGGATTCGAATCCGCGCATGGTAATTGGATTACTTCTCGTTGTTTTCGGTTTTACTTTTTCGTTCCGAATCGGATCAGCAAGTATCGGGCGGGATTAATTTTTATTCATCGTTTCCGCTGCGTTCTTCGCATCCCGCCCGGATCCCAACAGGTGACTGGTTTCACAGTCACTCTGTTGGCTTGTAGGTAGGTGGCCGGTGGTTGGGCCGTACGGCGCCGCCCGACGGCAGGGCCCCCCCGACACCGGCCGGCCATGTCGGTGACGCCCCCGGCGCCGGCGAGGGCCTCTAAGAGAAGCTATCCGACCCCCAATTTACCAAAACAAATTTTGGTTTTCTTCAAACTGAGGGGAAGAAAGAGATCCCTAGCCGCCTCCAGCCGCCCCTCAGGCCCCGACTCAAAGTCCAGTGAGGACCGGTGACCTTTCCTCTAAAGATCGGGGATCCCGACCCTCCTTCCCAACACTTGGGAATCCCGAATGAGGCCATCATTAACACCGGCTCTTCGTCCAACGAAGAACACAAATAAACCCCAAAAAAGTTTGGGCCTCTAAGAGAAGCTATCCGACCCCCAATTTACCAAAACAAATTTTGGTTTTCTTCAAACTGAGGGGAAGAAAGAGATCCCTAGCCGCCTCCAGCCGCCCCTCAGGCCCCGACTCAAAGTCCAGTGAGGACCGGTGACCTTTCCTCTAAAGATCGGGGATCCCGACCCTCCTTCCCAACACTTGGGAATCCCGAATGAGGCCATCATTAACACCGGCTCTTCGTCCAACGAAGAACACAAATAAACCCCAAAAAAGTTTGAAAATTTCAGAATTAAATAATCAAAATTATTCATAAAATCTGTGTTCATGTCATGAATATGGATCCAGCAAAAAGATCAAATTAGTGCATGGAATAATACATAGAAAAATTAATTTCGGAACCCGAACGGGACGAGAAACAGTGGAACTTGGCTCTGATACCACTGTTGGGTTCTTGAGTTTCTCTGGATCGCTCACGTAGCAGAAAATAAAATAAATGATATGTTCCCGTTTCAAAAAATCTAAAAACTGGATTATCGGATAATCGGTTCTTACCGTGTGCGGATTCGAATCTGCAACCGATCGGTTCCGTCGGTGTGACACCTCAAGCCACGCAAGCGCCCGGCCTCTAGCGGAGTCCACGCGATCCTCCTCGCGATGGATATCCTCACGTTCCTCATTCTTCACAGCCCACAAAGTCTTCTCCGTTCCACGCAACGATCGCCGCAACGTGCGGACGATTTCCCGTCGAACGGGAGTCAGAGAAGCGGCGGAGCAGATCCGGGGATCTCGATTCTTCTAGGGCACCAGAAAGAGAGAGGAAGAGAGGAGGGGGCGGCTAGGGTTAGCAGCAGCTTGGCCTGCTCAGCCTGTTCGCTATATCTTATACTAACCGCGCGGTTCTTTATAAAAACACATGCTTTATATAAAACCCACTTATTTATCCATCGCCTTGAGAAACATTTGTGTGTGGCCCTCTAGGCCCAACAACCAGTCCGGTTAATGGCCCAATAAGTCCAGTGACTCCTCACTGGCCTGATTAATCAATTAATAACTCATATTAATTAATTAATCAACCAAATCAATGTCGCATATCGAATTCGGTCGGGCCTTCGATCATGTTAGGTGCCAAGCAACACCGCGTGAACCCGGAAGGTATCAAGGTTAAGTAACCCACTCTTGGAACCTTTCCACCGACAGTTACCGCGTGGATATAGTCCTTCATTCATACAATGCTCTCGAGTCAACTCAGGGTATGGTATACTGTCAAACCCTAACCAGTCAACTCACTTGGATCGAATGCCGCCGTATAATATCGGAAAACTCCTTTCCCGATATTATCGTCTGTCCTGACTAGGGACTTCCGCGCATCCTTCCTAGAGCATTCTCTCTCTTAGTACTGAGAGTGAATGCTTCCATATTGACACTCAATTCCCTTCGATGGTATTCCGCTGTACCCGATCCTTAGCTGTTTAGAATCCCGTGATTAGAGATTCATAAACCAAGGTCAAAGTACAGAAGTCCACCGACAAGGTGTCCTTGGTGTCTCAGGTCTGAGAACCATCTACGCAACTGCGACAATAGAATCAAGCTGGTTGACAGTGAGGTACAATACCATCTAGCGATTAAGTCGGATCAGTTCAGTGAACTCATTCTCTAATGAGCACCTACATATTCGCCTTAGTGTCTCCACACAAGTGACTATGAGATCAGTCACCCTCATCTTATGAGCAGGAGTTATCTGTACTAGTCTAACCGGATATCCGATGTACTTCTCGGATATCCTCCGACTATGAACTATTAAGAATATGTGTGTTTAAGTGATCAATCTCACTAGTATGATCTCATCATAATCTGATCACTATCGCACAAATTCATGGACTTCATTATGAAACGATAATAACAAATTATACATAATGAATATAATGCCATTATATATTTATAAATGAACGAGATTACAAAGTCATATTGTCTTGTAGGCCACCTAAGACTAACAATCTCACACTTGGACTAAAGCCAATGACCTTTATACAGTAAGCCTATAGACTTTAGGTGACGCTCAAACACAATTTGAGATAATGGCTTTGTCAGTGGATCTGCTACATTGTCGACAGATGGAACTCTTTTCACCACTACATCTCCTCTAGATATGATCTCTCTGATAAGATGAAAGCACTTCACAATATGCTTCGATTTCTGATGAGACCGCGGCTCTTTTACTTGCGCAATGGCTCCATTGATGTCGCACAACAGTAGAACAGGTTCAGAGATGCTGGGAACTACGCCGAAGTCGGTGATGAATTTGTTCAACCACATTACTTCCTTGCCGGCTTCAGCTGCAGTGATGTACTCAGCTTCAGTCGTCGAATTTGCAGTGGTTGCTTGCTTAGAACTCTTCCAGCACACTGCGCCTCTGTTCAAAATAAACACAAATCTAGATGTAGACTTGCTATCATCTGGATATGACTGGAAACTTGAGTTAGTAAAGTCTCGCAGTTTCAAGTCACCTCCTCTATAGATAAGAAATATATCCTTAGTTCTTCTCAAGTACTTAAGGATACATGTTACTGCCTTCCAGTGCTCTTCGCTTGGATCAGCCTGAAATATGCTCGTAACACTTAAAGCATATGCAACATCAGGCCGTGTACATAGCATGGCATACATGATAGATCCTATGGCAGAGGCATAGGGTACTCTATCCATGAATACCCTCTCATCAAGAGTCTTAGGAGACTGCTCCTTTGAGAGATTAATTCCATGTCTCATCGGTATGAGACCTCACTTGGAATTTTCCATGTCAAACCTTTTGACTATTGTAAGGATTGAGGATTCGGGTTCAGCTATCGGGTCGGTTTCCGGCAGGACCCCCTGGTTTGGGCCCTGATGGGTCTGGGGTGTACCTTCTAATCGACGTCCGGGGTGCACGATGCCTTTAGAATGGCGTCTTGCTGTGTGGACGCCATTTAGCTGGGTTGTTGTTGTGCCACGTGGGCTGGCTTTGGGCCGCGAGAGTATGGCCCCGGTCTTGTCGTCTGAACGGCGTCTTGTGTAGACAACGCGTTTCAGACATTGTGTCAGAGTACGGCCCCGTCATGTCAGCTGAAAGGCGTCTGTCTGGCACGACGCGTTTTAACCAGTTTCAGTTTGACCCTGCGAGCCTCCCCTCCTTTCTCTCATTCTCTCCTTCTCACTCTCTCTCTTCCCTCTCTCCAACCCTCTTTCCTTTCCCCTCCCCCTTCTTCCTCTTCCACCACTCCACCACCTCTCTACCTCTCACCACTACCACCACCACCTCCTCCGCGGCACTTCATTCTCCGAGCGGCGGCCAACGTCCCAGCGGAGTGACGGCGTCCACGGCGGTACCGGCGGCGGTTTGCGGTGCGGTTGTTCGGCGGAACGGAGCTAGGAGGAGTTCAAGTGACTGGTAGGGGGATGATCCTTGCATGCAATTTGGTTGTGTCATCTGTGTTTCCCACTTTGAAGCATGCGACGTGTATGAAGATTTAGGTAGAATGAGCATGTTTAAAGGGGCTTTTTAATGAAAATGGTCATTTTTATGAAATGAGAATTAGTGTGTTTCATATGGTAAATTGGATTCTCCCTTTCATTTCCTATTTTTGTGTATTTTTTGGGTGATTTTGGGGTAGAGGAAACCATGTTTTGAGGTTCGGGCGAAGTTTCATGAAACCATATTTTGGACTCTGAATGGCGTCAGACTAGGGCGACGCCATTTAAAATGGTGACGGGGTAGGACGACGCCATTTAGGCCAGAATTGTCCCGAAAGCAGTTTCTGTGAGAGAATAGAGTTATGTTTTGGATGGCGTCCGGGGACAGCGACGCCTTTCAAACGACGGCTTCCCAGGACGACGCGTTTTAGTTAAGACCGCCCGGAGGTCTGAATCTGTTTCTGTCATGATTAGGCGACTAGGGACAGCGACGCCGTTTAAAAAATGACTGCCGTGCACAACGTGTTTTAGGCCAACTTCCAAGGCCAGTTTTCACATGAACCCGTTTAGGGGTCTTGAATGACGTTGGCCTTGGGCGACGCGATTCATGACAGAACTTCATTAAATGCATGCTTGAAATCGTACATCGAGGTCAAAGATTTATATATAATCGGAATCACATTGTGTGTATATGTGTTTATGCGATTGTGGTTTGCATTTGACACCTCGTGTCGGTGTGGTAGGGACACGGTGTATAGGTGGCATTGTTCATGTACCGGTGTGGGAGGGGTACATGTTAGTGTTTCACCTATGGCTAGGGGAAGCATAACCACCTAGAGCCAGTCGGGCCGAAGTAGCCAGTACGCTATCTGAGGGATTACTGTTTGGTCTCAGCGGGTCGGTGTTTTCCTAATTTTTCGTGGCAGTTTATGGCATGTTTCTTACTATGGAGCCGGGTGTGGTGTTGCTGGAGTTTACCCTTTCGCCACTGGGCCTGATGTAACCTAAGATATCGAGGTTACGAGTTGTACCCTTCGCCCTTTGGCCTGATGTGACCCGGGAGGTTAGGGTTACGGGTAGTCCCTATAGCTTCGACTTGAGGGGGTTTCGTTGGTCCCCAGGGCCCTCTTGAAGCGCCGAGGCCTGGTGTTGAGGGAAGTTCGGTCGATAGGACAGTGGTCTAGACTGCTTGTGTGCATACGTAACTAGGCGGTGGTGGTTCACTAGTCTCAGTTAGTCCTAGTTTGATTCACTGCCTCATCCTACGGTACCCGGAACATCGTAGGGGTAGACTGGCGTGGGTGTTGGTGGTGTTGTGAGGCGCCGTTTGTACGCGGTCGACAATGTGGTTTGAGTGTTTAGCCGGATCTTTGGTTACGAATTGTGGTGTTGAGTTAGGTTACTTAAATTGCTTAGAACTGTGCCTGTTATGTTGTGAACGCATATGTCTCATATCGGTATTTAGGAACTGTGTTTACTGCTTTAATCAAATTGCCTTCTTGTCTGCATTACTGCATTTGTGTGTGGGGGAGGGAGGTGGGGATCGGATGATCCCTACTGAGCCCAATTCTGGTGTGGCTCACTCCTTGCGGTTTCAGGTGTGGACTTCTCGACGTGTGGTGTTCTCCTTGATGTGCGGGCCAGCAGCTCTCTCAGTTCCGGGGTATGCCCTGATCTTGTTGTACTTTGCTTTTGCCTGTACTTATTTAATTCTTTGGACCATGTAATTATTGTTGGACTGTACGGACTTTATTAATTTCCTTCCTGCGCACTTGTATTTTCTTTGAAGTCCGTGAGATTGTTATATTTAGCCTTGTTTAACGCTTACTTCTCCAGACGTGTCATATGAGATCCGGGTGTAAACCTGTAGATAATGATCTGATACCCATTTAGTAATCGGGTTTCCGATTATAGGGTGACAGGTCGTTACAACTATGGTATCAGAGCTCTGTCTGGTCGAGTATGTGATAAACTAGGTTAGATATCATAGTCCAACAATAAGTACGAGTCTGTTCGGGTGATGGCTGCTGGCATAGATTAATAGGTTTTGACGTGCTTGTTTCGATTTTCGTGTTTATACAGTAGTGATGGCACCAAAGAGGAGAGTTCCGTTGGTTCGTAGTACGGGAGCTGACGATGGTAGTTCAGGGGCAGAGGGGCATAATGTGGATCATTTCATGGAAGCTATGATTGGGGCAATGTCTAGATACCAACCGGGAGACGGTGGTGAGGGATCCAATTCCCGAGGTGGTCAGTAGAAGCCTAGGACCTAGAGTGGTGTTGTGTGTTTTCTTAGAAGAGGTCCGAGATGCTGGTCTAGATGAATACTTTTATCTTGTCTAAGAGATATAGATCGTTGACTAAAGATGCTGAAGCTATTGATTTATTACCATAATAAATCGAACAACTTCTATTCTCAATAGACAACCTATATCCTATCTTGTCCAAACAAGATATTGATATGATGTTCTTTATTATGCTAGGAACATAATAACAATCTTCTAATGATAAGACGTCTCCCGATGAAAGCTTGAGGTTTGTTGTCCCAACAGCAACCACTGCAACTTTTGCGCCGTTTCCTAACCTCAATTTCACCTCGCCTTTTCTCAGCTTGCGTTTACTTGTTAGCATTTGCACATCATGGCAGATATGAGAAGCACATCCGGTATTTAATACCCAAGATATGGAATCTCTTACTGACAAGTTGATGATTATCATATAGATATCAGAAGCTTCAGACAGCTTCACCTTTACATGAGCTTTATCGTTGAGGAACTCCTTGCAGTTTCTCTTCCAGTGACCATTCTGTTTACAGTAGAAGTAGTCACCCTTTTCTACTCTTTTGCCTTTGTCCTTCGACCTTTTATCGTTAGCTATCATCTCTGCATCAAGGGCATCCAATGCCGGTTCAGTAAGAGGATCAGCTTCAAGGACATAGTGAATGTGCTCAGATCTGAAGACATTCTTCAAGTTTCTGAATTAATCCAAGTAGTTCAGGCTAGTCAAAAGTTTGGCATCAAGTATGCCACGGAGTGGGTTATTCGATGACATAATTCCCTACAGGAGATGAATAAAATCTATTTAGCAGATGCTCAATTATTAAAATTTAAAACAAGACTTGGTCTTTTAATCAAGTTTTAACTCCCACTAATTTTCGACGGACTGTATAACCCTCAGCTATATAGAACGGGAGACGTCGACTGTCTCCCAGTGAGGATCAGAATCTCAATGACTTGCAATATAGCCTTGTGGATAACACAACAAACTATAATACAATCAAAGAGTATCCATCTCATGGGACTTGCAACTCCTTGCAATATCCGATCATATCTTCAGTCCCTAGAGATTTAATGGCCTTGTGAATAGCATAACAAGTCACTAATTCTGGTATAAGCTAACCATCGTTATGCGACAAGCATAGATTTGCATATAACCCTTTTGGATAGCACAACAAAGTTACATGGTTCCTCTATCCCGATCATATAAGCATCTAATGCCATAGCCACAATCTCTTCTCACAATTAAACAAGCCTTGTGGTAACACAACAAAGCTGCCTAAAGTTATTCGAATCCTATGACTATAACGATGGTGGACTACGCGGTAAGTTCTTAACTACTCACGTTACGGCTTAGAATTTAGACGAGGGTATTTAGATAACTTTTATCTTGGTTTCTCCTAGGTGATAGTATATAAATATATCGTATATATTTAATAAATACTATACCTGCTTTGATTCATAATCAAAATTAAAACAATGCATCTCATACATGTCAAGTATAGTCATGGATAGCACAGTGGGTTTGACTAGAGCCAACAGTCAAACGCACACAAAATCTAACATAACTATTAGATCATTCTGCAAACACATAGGCAAGAGATCTACATATTTCTACCTTCCTGGTAGCAGTTGTGGATCGTTCTCGCTCTTTCCTCAGTCGCCTCGATCAAATTAGACTAATTCTAGAATTATATGTAAAATAGAAGAAGGCCTTATAGCGAGTACAAGAGAGAGGGAGGTAGAAATACATCTGAGTATGAGAGAGGAAGAGGTACGTAGACCTCTATTTATTAACAATTAATAAATATCTATCATTCATCCACGATCCATACAATGACATCATTCATCACATGAATAATATTAAAAATGTATATTTATGACCACGGTATGTTTTAAACATTCTATACATAATAAGCGCATCACATGGCCAAAACAAATGAGTTTTCAGAATAAATAATTTTGACTTTCAAAATGTTGGAATTCAATTAAAATTGTTATTTGAATTTTGAAAACTCTTTTAATAACTTAAGCATGCAATTAAATCAAATTTAAAAGCATATAATACACACATCCAAATTAATAATTCCATATTATTCCATGCAAATTAGAACATTTCTAATAATTTAAATAATCTAACAATTAGATTGAATCAAATTAATAATCTAATAATTAGAATATTAAAATTATTTACTAATTTAACTCTTAGATCAGTAGATTAAAATTAATCATTAATTTAACACTTAAATTAATAATCAACTTTAATTAGTTATTAACTATTAATATAACCCTTAGACTAATTAATTAATTAATGTTAATAACTAATTTAATTCTTAAACTAATAATTAACACAAAAGAATTATTTACAACTAATCTAACTTTTAGATCAGTTTATTAATGTTAATAATTAATTTAACTCTTAAACTATCAATTAACATCAATGTAAATTAATAACTGACTTCCAATTAATCCATTCGATTAGTTAGTTAAAATTAATTGTCAATTTAACATTTAAATTTACAATCAATTCCAGTTAACTAATAAACATTAATTTAACTCTTAAATTAGTCATTTAAAATTAATTATTAATTTAACATTTAAATTAATAACTAACTTTAATTATTAACAACACTTTGTCAATATTAATGATTCAAAATCATTAATGCCATTTAAAAATAAAATTGAATAATAATTTAAATTCATCAAAACAGTTTTGAATTTTAAATTCAAATCCAATTTGATTTTAAATGGTCTTGGGGTTTAATTGGAATTAGGGGTTTTAGTGGGTTAATGGGAAAATCAGATTACAAAAAAAAAAAAAAAATGGCTCAGCCACAAGGGCTGACCCAAAGGGCTCGGGCCTTGGCCGAGCCAGGGCTCGGACCAGGAGCCCACAGTGGGTGCCTGGTGCGGACCTGGTTCGCCCTGGCCCTAGACCTGGCTCGGCCGGTCCGACCGGCTCGGGACCGGGCCCCCCCACCACCGATTCTGCCCTTTCTTCCCCATCCCACCCGAAACCTTAAGGGGCTTGCAGGTAGGTGGCCAGCGGCTGGGCCGTACGGCGCCACCCGGCGGTAAGGCCCCCCGGCACTGGCCGGCCACGCCGGTGAAGCCCCCGGCGCCGGCGGGCTCCCCGACGTAGGCGAGGGCCTCTAAGAGAAGCTGTCCGACCCAATTTACCAAAAAAAATTCTGGTTTTCTTCAAACTGAGAGGAAGAAAGGGATCCCTAACCACCTCCAGCCGCCCCTCTGGCCCTGGCTCAGAGTCCAGTGAGGACCAGTGACCTTTCCTCTAAAGATCAGGGATCCCAACCCTCCTTCCCAACACTTGGGAATCCCGAACGAGGCCGCCATTAACACCGGTTCTTCGTCCAACGAAGAACACAAATAAACCCCAGAAAAATTCGAAAATTGCATAATTAAATAATCAAAATTATTCATAAAATCTGTGTTCGTCTCATGAATACGGATCCAACAAAAAGATCAAATTAGTGCATGGAATAATATATAGAAAAATTAATTTCGGAACCCGAAACGGGACTAGAAACAGTGGAATCTGGCTCTAATAACACTGTTGGGTTCTCAAGTTTTTTCGGATCGCTCACGCAGCGGAAAATAAAATAAATGATTCGTTCCCGTTTCGAAAAATCTAAAAACCGGATTATCGTATAATTGGTTCTTACCGTGTGCAGATTTGAATCCGCAACCGATCAGTTCCGTCGGTGTGACACCGCAAGCTGCGCTAGCGCTCGGCCTCTAGCAGAGTCCACGCGATCCTCCTGGCGACGGATATCCTCACGTTTCTCGTTCTTCGCAGCCCATCCGCCGTTCGCCACAACGCGCGGACGATTTCCTGTTGAACGGGAGTCGGAAAAGCGGCGGAGCAGATCCGGGGATCCCGATTCTCCTAGGGCACCAGAGAGAGAGAGGAAGAGAGAAGGAGGCGGTTAGGGTTAGCAGCAACTTGGCCTGCTCAGCCCGTTCGCTATATTTTATACTAACCGCGCGATTTTTCATAAAAACTCCCGGTTTATATAAAACCCACTTATTTATCCATCGCCTTGAGAATCATTTGCGTGTGACTCTCTAGGCCCAATAACCAGTCTGGTTAATGGCCCAATAAGTCCAATGACTCCTCACTGGCCTGATTAATCAATTAATAACTCATATTAATTAATTAATCAACCAAATCAATGTCGTACATCGAATTCGATCGGGCCTCCGATCACGTTGGGTGCCAAGCAACACTGCGTGAACCTGGAAGGTATCGGAGTTAAGTAACCCACTCTTGGAACCTTTCTGCCGACAGTTACTGCGTGGATGTAGTCCTTCATTTGTACAATGCTCTCGAGTCAACTTAGGGTATGGTATACTGTCAAACCCTAACCAGTCGACTCACTTGGATTGGATGCCGCCGTATAATATCGGAAAACTCATTTCCCGATATTATCGTCCGTCCTGGCTAGGGACTTCCGCGCATCATTCCTAAAGCATTCTCTCTCTTAGTACCGAGAGCGAATGATTCCATATTAACACTCAATTCCCTTCGACGGTATTCCGTTGTACCCGATCCTTGGCTGTTTAGACTCCCGTGTTTAAAGATTCATAAATCAAGGTCAAAGTACAAAAGTCCACCGATAAGGTGTCTTTGGTGTCTCAGGTCCGAGGACCATCCACGCAACTGCGACAATAGAATCAAGCTGGTTGACAATGAGGTACAATACCATCCAGCGATTCAGTCGGATCAGTTCAGTGAACTCATTCTCTAATGAGCACCTACAGATTCACTTTAGTGTCTCCACACAAGTGACTATGAGATCAGTCACCCTCATCTTATGAACGGGAGTAATCTGTACTAGTCTAACCGGATATTTGATGTCCTTCTCAGTTATCCTCCGACTATGAACCATTAAGAATATGTGTGTTTAAGTGATCAATCTCACTAGTATGATCTCATCATAATCTGATCACTATCACACAAATTCATGGACTTCATTATGAGACGATAATAACGAATTATACATAATGAATATAATGCCATTATATATTAATAACGAATGAGATTACAAAGTCATATTAGCTTGTAGGCCACCTAAGACTAACACACTCTTGTAGAGACAGTAAAGAGAACCAGTAGGTACTCATTGGTGAATGAGTTCACTGAACTGATCAGACTTGAATCACTAGATAATAATTTACTTGATTGCTAGACAATTTAATTCAATATCACAGTTGCATGGTTGATCTTTAGACCTAAGACACTAGAGAGACCTTGTCAATGGATTTTTGGACTTTGAGCTTGGCTAATAGATCTCTAACCATGGGGTCCTAATCAGTCAAGTGATCGGGTCCAACTGAATATCTATGAAGGTGATTGAGTATTTAATATGGGATCATTCGCTCTCGATAATTAGAGAGACAATACTCTAGGCAAGATGCGTGGGAGTCCTTGGTCAGGGTGGACACTATATCCAAAAATGAAGTTTTTCGATATTATGCGATAACATCTAATCCAAGTGAATTGACTAGTTAGGGTCTGACAGTTGACCATACAATGGGTCTACTCGAGAGTATTGTACGAATAAAGGATTATAGTCATATGGTAACTTATGACGGAAATATTCCTTGAGCAGGTTGTTGAACCCCAATGTCTTCTAGGATCATACGGTGTTGCTTGACATCTAATTTGATTGGAAGTTTAGTTGATTATCATAAGATTTAAATCGATTAAAGTAATTATTTAATATGAGATGTTAAATGAATTACTTTAATCAATGGATTAATGGGCTTATTGTAAAAATTAGACTGACGCTTGCACCTAGAAGGTCACGCGCACAAGGTTCTTGGTCGATGGATATTAAGTGAAATTTTATATTAACTTAGGGACTTTTGTGAAAAGTTACTAGAGATTAATATAAATATATGTCATAAGGGTACCCTGGGCTAAGCTCTAGGGTTTTTCCAAACCTAGCCATCCCCCTCCTCTCTCTCTCTCCTAGCCGGCCCCCTTGGAGAAGGGCATCCCTTTCCTCTGTCTCTTCCGCCTCTGCTCTCACGAGGATCGAGGCACCACTCGTATGTCACAGTCACCTGTAATAAGAAGAAGGGTAAGGGATCAGACAGATTCCTCTGGAGACGAAGCGAGGATGATCCCTCAATAGGAGAACTGTGTGGATACTGCTGGAAGTTAGGCACCTGTACAGCTAGTGGCATCACTCAGACGGAATCATGCTTCGGTCGCGAATTTGACTCTATGCAAGGTGAAGATTTGTTCCTCCCTCTTTTTAGTTCTCAGAAATGACTCGAGATATCATGAAAAGTTTTAATTTTTGCTGCATAATCGTTCTAAAATATCTTGTGTGTTCTCCCTATGCGACCCTTTCAATAAGGCCTTCCAACTTTTTTAGATATCTAATATAGGACTAAACATAATACACAACCAAATCAACAAGAAAATGTTTGAATTCTAAACAAGAAAACCAACATGGGAGAGGTGGTTGACAACCTTCTGAGCCTTCAGCTCATATTAGTAAAGCCCATGATGAAGGTTCAAACTTGGAGAAGAAAGACTGGAAGGCATCCACTAAATGGAAATCTTCTTCTCTATGACATCATGGATGTTGTTCTTGGTGAATTATTGAAAGGTGTTTTGGTTGTACGAGGAAGCGTGATACTTTCCATCTGGTTAGGGACTTGTACCTTGGTCTGTCTTCAAATCCTTGATTTGTCTTTAAATTCGTAGCTTATTTTGATTCATTATATTTTATTGTCTTCAAATATGTAGTTTATTTTGATTCTTTATACTTGACTTGTCTTTAAATTTCTAGTTATTTTTATTCCTTAATTGGCGTATTTTGCAAGTTTTAAATATGTACTCTTCAAATCCATAGCATATGGTGGTAAAAGCATTCAGATGTGTGTTAAATTTGTTTATCAAACATAAAATAGCCTAAACTTTTTAGTACTTTTTAAAGACAGAATAAGACGTTAGACATGAAAAAATATTTCAGATAAAAGACTTAAGCTTTATCAAAATGCTGCCTAAAAGTCTATTATTTAAAATTAACTAGTTCTTCTTGTCATAAATTTGTTACTTTTATCTTTTTTGGCAATCTTTTGCCGACTGTATGCTCCCTCCACTATAAAGAGATTTAGTTTCCACCTACTTCTATTACCAACCAATAACAATACACTAACACATTAACATGTTAAAGCATTACAATCTTAGCATGTTAACACCTTAACAAGTAACATGTTCATTGATGTAGCCGAAGCTATTACGGTCGGATTTCGAGACTAGAATTCGATATAGATCAAAGAAGACCGACAAGGATCCGGACCTAAACCGAAGTGGAGTACGAGACCGAGGCTCCGAGGCCGAGGGGTACCTGGACGAAGACTTGCCGGGGGCGAAGCTGACTCTGCTGGGCCGAAGGGGATCCGGACGAAGACTTCCCGGTGAAAAGCGAGGCCGAGACCTTTGGAGGAAGAAAACCGAGACCGGTAGCTGAGGCCGGCTCGGAAGAGGTCGGCGAAGATTCAAACCAAGGCTCCTGCAAGAAGAAGAAGAACCAGTCAGTGAGGGTCCCGGACTTCGGCCCAAGAGAACCCCCTCCGACGACTAAGTCAGCTTCTGAAGAAGATTCGATTCAGAAGAGAAGAAAGAAGAAGTAGCTTAAAAACTTTGAACTATAGTCCTTGGTAAAGAAGACATATCTTTTGTAATAAATAACCGTCTATTTATAACGGAGGATAGAGGTTACTTGGTTGTGGCAGCCGATATAGGACTATGTTTTAGATTACTGGTAAACCGCCATAGTGCCTAACAATTCACCGGAGTGGACCGGATACGGCTACTGGGCCGAGAGCCGGGGGCCGCTGTTGGCACGAATGAATCTAGTGGGCTGAAGGCCGCTATTGGACCGAATGCCACTGTGCTGCTAATGGACCGAAGGCAATTGGACTGAAGGCCGCTTGTGGATCGAGAGCCGCTAGTGGGCCACTATTGTTGGACTGCTGTTGTTGGGCTGCTACTGTTGGATTACTTAATGGACCAAATCGGATTCTATCCCATCACTCATAATATCTTAACACAGAATATGTTAACATATTAATGTGTTAAGGCATGCATTATTACGATGAACATGTTAAGGTACTACTTAACATGACCTAGGATTGTTTTCACCCTTGTTCCTTCCCCATATTGGTGGGCTAGCAAACATGTACACGTTCCTTCAGAAACAAACGCCATCATGCTCCGGTATCACATGTGTCCCCGTAACCATGTAATAATTATAGCCGGACGAAACTATAGTTATCACGTGGCTACACTTAACCTTGTCTTGAACTATATAAAATGTTTTATAAGATGTTTGGATATAATTTTTTATTTTTTTAATTTAAAATTAGAAGTAAGATGAGGAAAAAGTCCTCTTGCCAAGGTCTCTCCTATTTTTAAGGAAAACATTCCACCCTTCACAAATCTATCTCAAGAACAAAACAACCCATGAGTTATTTTTATTCTGAAAAAACTTTCTTCTCTTACCACATCTCCCACCACGATTCTCTCCCCCCACCTCCACTTTTCTCTCTCACGTCAACCACCTTCTCTCTCCTATTTCACCTCCACCTTTTTCTCTCTCTCTCTTCCTCTTTTACTTCTTTTCGCATTCTTTTAAAAATAACTATAAATTTATCAAACAAAGAAAGAATCAAAGTACAATAAGTTTAAAAATTAAAATAATTTTTTTTTTGTAAGATAAATTTGAAGTAAAAAAGAACCTTATAAAAAAAAAAACATTCCCAAACACCCTATGAACACAAAAAAAGAAAATTCTCAGTCACAGTATATAGACACAGCGGTCGTACGCTATAAGACCCAAGTAATTGGAGACTCTCAATTTCATCTGTTTCTCCTTTGCCATTATTTGTTGTTAAAAATGAGAACCCTGGATCATTGTTTTACACTGAGAGGACCCTTAGTTATGCCCTCAGATTACGGTTGATGCAACGGCTCCGAGATGCTTCGGTGGACCCGTAGACTCCCTAGATGGCACAAAAATGCCACCCACCCCCTACTACATCATCATCAACCGTCCAAGTCCCAATTAATTTAGGTGGCGAGGTCCGTGTCAAAAAAAAAAAAGGTGGCAAGGTGGACAAGGCGACAGCGAGAGGGAACAAAGGGTCCGGACGGGAAAGAGCTGGCTGCACGTGCAGTCACGTGCCTCCGACCAGGGGTTCTGTCCGATGCCCCCGACGGATCCGATGCCTCTGCGCTCCAGCCCCCTCGTACTCGCTTTGTCCGAGGCGAGAGAACGGGGGATGACCCGCGGCCCCACCCCAACCGGAATGGATCTAGAAATCTGTTCTTCCCTGCTTGGCACAACCTACAAAAGTTGATGTCTAATCAAACGAACTACATATAAGCGTCCAGAGTATGATCAAATCTATCGGTAAAAAAATTTAAAAAAATAAAAAAATGAGTTCCATCCTTTTTTTAGGTGGGCCGACATAAATACATAATATTTTGTATGTAATGCTAAGAATTTGAACACAAAATATATCGTATAGAAATCAACAATATTGTTGATTAATTAATATGTAAAAATATAGATAGAAATAATAAAATAATAACTAAAGATAAAAAATTATTTATAATTTATTTAATATTATTGACTTGCTAACAAGATGATTAAATTATAGTAAATTTATATACAATGGATTTAAGGAAAGGTACTTTATTAGGTCTTGAAATTAGTCATGCAACTAAATTCTCTTTGTTGTAAATGAGAAATACAATTCGATATGATAAAAAAGAGTCAACAGATAAGATAATAGAAAAATTACACTAAATAAAACATTAAAAAATTACATCAATCTAAAGACTTAAGTGAGTAGCGATAAGATCGAAGATTTTAAGGTGGATGGTATAAATTTTAAAAGAAATTTTTTACAGAGAGGACGATGGAAGGAAGAAGAAAGATGCCAGCTGAAACTTATATGTAAGATCAATTGCTGATCAAGACCCTCTTACTCATATGTATGAAAA
Organism: Zantedeschia hybrid cultivar; assembly: GCA_030544215.1. Classification (NCBI taxonomy): domain Eukaryota; kingdom Viridiplantae; phylum Streptophyta; class Magnoliopsida; order Alismatales; family Araceae; genus Zantedeschia; species Zantedeschia hybrid cultivar. Next base: position 37,590,003 of record JARZZO010000011.1, on the reverse strand, counting down.
GAATAACAAATTAATGAAAAACAGAAAGAGAAATAGTGAAAGAAAATCATTTGCCTTACTTCATCAAGAGTTCTTTTTTATTGATGGGTGAGAAATCTCGTCCATCACCATTAGGATCCTCCGCCTGTGGTCAGAGGGTCAGAGATCAGGTGTTCTTGCAAAAGAAAATACAATTAAGGACCCTAATGATAGTTCGAAGGATCTCCCTCTGATGCCTAAGTCAGAAGGTTGGAAGTTTAGATGAACGCAGTGAGAGATCAGACTGATCAGAACATACTTTAACCTGTGGACTTAGGAATCTTTATATAGTAGTTCGAAGACAACTTCAAATTTGGTTCCGATTTGAAAGAGTATATCGCCTGAGTTCCCTTTTGAAAGTAGTTGTCTGAGGGAAAAGAGTCCGCTTTTAGAAACATTAGATTTGAATTGGATCCTTCGGCCCATCGCAATTCGTCGAGGATCTTGAAGGGTAAAGCGGCAACTTGTATTTGAGCCGATTTTCAGATTTTTCTTGATCTATCCCTAATTGAGGTCGAATTAGCTAGAAAATGTCTTATTCTGTTAGGGGAGGAGGAATCCCGCTTGATCCATCCATGTGGTCTTATTAGGGAAAGAATTCAGACATCCTTTTGGTGGGCCTGTAGCAATGGGCCGAGTGTTGTTGGTGGTAAGACTTGGTCGTTAACCTTTTCTCAAGTTCATCCTATTGCGGCGGCCCACATACTAGTTGGACCGAGTGAAACTTTTACCCATCGCTCATATCATGAGATGTGACAAGATTTTTACGCTGACTGTCACTTATCACAACCCTCCTCCTTTATCCGAACTTGGAACCAGCTATACAAGTGACTCATACTTAGACAGAGTTTATCCATCGCTCATAAAAAAAATATTAATCTATAAAGAATAACATTATAACAAAAGAGAGGGTTGCATGAGAGAAACAAATGGGATTAAAATTTGAAACATATTAAAACTAGTTGAAGAGAGAAAATGGAAGAGATGGAGAGGAGTATTGGGCAATAATTTCCTATTTAAGAAGAAGATTAATTAATAATTAAATTAAGAGAGTGACCATGAGTTGGAGAGGAAGGAAATAGCAAAATGAGAGGATTTCTTCATAATTTTAATTACCAACACTCCTTAAGCAAGACAACACTTTCAGTAAACTACTTATTAAGAAAACTCACTCTCTCTCTCTCTCTTAAAGGATCACGTCTTTTAAGACTCTTCTTTTTCTTCACACTCACATAACCAATCACACATAATTAACCTCTTTCTCACGCACCACACATAAGTAACTACAATTTTAAGGAACGTGGAATCCAGAATTTTAAGAGTCCTCGGACCGCCCCTGCACCCTACCTTCTCCTCCCCGGCTGCCCAACGCAAAAACAACTCGTGTCAACCACTTTCGACCCTTTTTTAACTTCTATCACATTACATCTATCTCTGTTAATGAGAGAGAAACTGTAGGAAGGCTCACAAACGAAAAATACTAATACAATTTGTCCTAATCATTATAACCACAACTAACATCTAATTAATAGATCGATAACACAATTTTTAACTACACTATATTCTTCATAAACAGTGGCAGATCTAGTATTTATTTAGTTGAGTCTTGAGATCCCACTGGATTTTATCAAATTTATTGATTCAATACAAAACAGTCTAATTCGAGAGTCTACTGACCCACCCGAAGACCCCACTGACCCAACTAAGCACCCCATATAACTTAGTCAAAGACCACACCGACCCAATCATATTTATGACAAAATTTCTACGTCCACCACTATTTGTAAGATAATGCAGGGATCATACATCAGTCAGATGATATTTGCACCTTCAATACTTGGATGCATTATGGCAAGCAGGTACGTCTCATAGAATTAAGCGAGAAGATCCCATTTCTGCAATTTAGATGGAGCTCATCTTGTCCTAAACTTGCGAGTTGCTGTAAATGGCCTTTTGCGGTGCTTGAGATCACCTATGCTTTCCAACCAGAGTGCATAACAAGCAGATTGAGATCATCTATTTTAATTTTTTTTGTTTCAATAATGCGCTATTTTATTTTATGGACAACTTTCTATGGCAGGAGTAAAGCGAAGGTCAGATAAGAAGAGGCTGCTTTCGTACCCACGGAGTAGCGAGGTTGGCACACACCACAGGGAGGAGATGGGTTTGACCCTACCAGCTCTTACAAACCACAAAATTCGAGTGTTGAATTTGAAGGACTCAAAATAATAAATACTGGCCACAATTGAAATTAACTGATGTAAGACTATTATATAGTCATTCTAACATTCTCCCTCACAGTTAAGATGGGCCGTGAAAATTAGATAACAGGAGGTGACGCAAATTAGAAGATAAAGTTGCATCATGCCCTACTCTGATACCATCTTACAAACTACAAAACTCGGACGTTGAGTTTGAATGGCCCAAGATCATAAACACTACCCACAACTAAAATTAACCAATGTAAGATTATTATATAGCCGCTCCAACACTCTCTCTCATGGCTAAGATGGACCATAAAAATTAGATAACAAGAGGTGGCGCAAATTAGAAGATAAAGTTGGGTCAAGTCCTGCTCTAATATCATCTTACAAACCACAAAATCTGGATATTAAGTTTGAAAGACCCAAGATCATAAGAATTGACCACAACTAAAATTAACCGATGTAAGACTATTATATAGTCACTCCAACAGTGCAGGGGCAAGCATCCACCACAGCTCTGTCAGCCACTTTTGTGGATCCACCACTCAGTTGCACGGTTTTCAAGCAAATAAAAACCTCCCATTCTCTCGAGTGGAAATCTTACTATTAGTAGAATAGAGTTATATATGCTCTTTGGAACTTGATTCACTTGTTAAAAACTATTGTGCCATCTTGATAAAAATGTTGAAACTATCTTTTATAAGATTCAAACTAATTAAAAAGTAAAATATTATTAATGTAGGAAAGTCATAATAAACGATCTGGTGGGTGTGAGGCAATTTAGCTCAATCTTTCATCTTTTACAAACATGAATGAGTTCAGCCTCTAAGGACCTTCCGACAAACACCACTTGATTCGTCTGTGTAACTGATGAGCAAGAAAGGAGCTCGCGTCCGCTTTTCTTAGGGTGTTTTTGGCACTGCTTAAAATATGAAGACCAAAATGCATAATCTTCTGACAGTGTCCTTAGATCAAAAGAATTTTTTTGTATATATATATTTTTGAAAAATATATATTTATATTTATACTCCCAACTCTCACATCTCGTCATCAATACTTTTGAAATCTTTAAAATATGACATTTATACTTTTCCGTCAAACTAAAGTGAATTTTAACAAACTAGGTTAAAAAGATTTCACAGATCTTAATAATATCGGTGTGTCGAGAGTACATATGCAAAATTTTAACTAATTGAAGAGTATATATGCAAAATATTAATACATTTGGGAGTATTTATGTAAAATATTTAGACAGAAAAATATAAGTACAACATTTTTAAGATTTTAGGAGTATTATACTATGTGAGAGAGTTGAGGCTATAAATATAAATATAATATTTTTTAGGAATATTCATATGCTAATGATCCCAAAGAAAGAATAAAACGGTAGGAGGCCCACCGTCACATGGTCCATCAGCTCCAGTCTAAAAGACATAACGGTACTCGACTCGGGAGTTCCGTAACGCCAGTGACATGCACGTAAAGTGCGAATCAACACGTCTCTTCAGATGGTGGCAGGCTGGAAGCGTTCCCTTGTAATTATATAAAGAGGAATGGCACGTAAAGTGGTAATGGACAAATAGGTTGAATCAAGTGTACTTTAGAAATAACTGCATAAAATAAATTGCTCTTGTTTACCTTTTAAAATCTATTCTATGGAGAAGAAAGTAAACAAGTCACTTAAGGACACATTTTCCGCACTCTCTATCTTATCATCCACAATGTACACCATATAGAGTAACTCTTTTTAATTAAATAACCGATTTGGCCGAGTATTTATAATTCTTTCTAATAGAGGATAGTTCGAACTTGAGACATTTTTAGCTTATCTCTCTAAACAAAGAATGTTTTGACGGTGATGCAATTGTTACACATTTTTAAATGATTATTTCAAATTTAGAGATTGGAGTCCTTGATGGAGTCAACCATCAGGTTTTCAAGTCACATATTTTAAAGTTAGTGAATTTTTATTAAAATTATTGATCTTAATTTATGGTGATTTTAGATGAAAAATTGAAATCAAGTAAAAAAAGGATTTTAAGGCTTAAATGATTTTGAGACACAACAATCTACAACATATTTCAAGTATGTAAAAAATAATGTAAAAATGATGTAACAGTAATTCGATCATATATAAGAACTGAAAATATTTTTTAACATACCAAACTACCCTGCGACTGATCTTATAAAAAAAAATTATGAAATTAAGAATCACAAGAACGGCGGTGGTAGGTGGGGTGCGACGTTAGTGTCTGGACGTTTGCCCTGGGCTTGTTCTCAGCGGCAATTACGCCTGTCGGGGCTCTCATTTCCTCTCTGTGCTTTGTCTGTTAACGGCCAAAGGAAACGAAACGTCATGACATGGACGCGAGATGGAGGGGAAGTGATGAGACCCGAATAAATGATGATGATGGTGATGATTGTGATGGTGAACCCCCGCGAAATTACGTGCAGACGTGGGAGGTGGCGCATTGCTGGCCGTCCAAAGAGCGCCCACCATTCATGCCAACCATGCTGCTTGGGCCCATCGGCCGCCATGATCATTTGATCATATGATCATATATATTGTAGGAGTACATTCACATCTACCCTGAAGATTGCACTTGATTTAGAACACTTATACCTCTGATATGAAGATATAATTTTCATAGATCTTTAATTGTTGCAAGAAATTATCTTGCTATCAGTTGTTTGGTAATATTGGTAGCTCTGTCATTGGTGTCTGCAGTCATCTTAATTGGCTGTCAATCAATTATTGATAAGAGAGTAAATTCGTCATTTCTTAAAATCTTTCTTTTGATTTAAAATTGTGATATAGCGAAAAAAATATGAAAATGGATGTAGAAACCTGAGAGAAGGGGCCAAGTTGTACTTTTGGCTAATTAATTAGACATATATAAGGGGGGTTTAATAGAAATACTTGTTATACCACTAGTTGCTGTAGCAGTGCAAGGACATATGGACTCTCCACGAATCAGATTGCATTCACAAGGTTACTTCCGTTGCACCCTTGTGGTAATTAGAGATGCAAATGGATAAGGATTTTCCAATATTTCTACGCTTATTCGAGACATGTAGGACACATGAAAATATAAATTAAAAGATTTATAATTAATACATCTATAATCTCTTTTGTTTATGGATATAACCTTAATATGTTGTTATTTGTTCTGGTAGGTGATATATCTAGAGTAAAAATAGTCGTATGTTTGTTGGTACGATAGTTATATATATGCTTATACCGATGATAGAAAAATTATAATTCTAATTGTAATCCTTTGAGACGTTTGACAGGTCTAAACAAATTTCTCATAAAATCTGCTAAAATATGATGGTAACAAAAACATGTATCACTACAATAGATTTACCAAAAATGGTGTGATGCCAATTTTCAGTACCAGTATCTACGTGAAGTGACATCAAAGGCAAGAGGTAAATACTATGTATATATATATATATGAAATGAACTAGATTCTACTATATATATACATATGTAATTTTCATGAAGTAAGATTCAATGCAACAAATACTTTTAGAACATACAGGTGTACTTTAACTACTGAGACAGCTAACCATTTTACCTCTATTCGAATATCTAACTTATGTAAAACTAGGAGACAAAATTATAGAATATCACCTGACGAACAAAATAGTAGAGCCAAAAGAGATGGATGATTGAACCAACTGCCTAGGACAGTCAGTTCACCACCTCCCTCCTTAATGGAAGGTCTTAGGTTCCAATTTGATTGGAGTCTAAATTTTTTTTAGTTATGTAGTCTTGGTGTTGTTGGAATATTTATCTCCTGGTCTGTAGGATTCTTCTCCGGAAATCAAACGGATCTGGAATTATCACCTAATTGGCGGACCCAACGATCTGATCGAAATTATTTTCAATTCTAGAGAAAAATCTCGGATTCCACTCTGATTGGAATTCTAGTCGCTTGTAAATAATTGTACATACCTAACCACTAGACCACTTAAAAAAAAAAAAAGATAGATGATTGATAGATATTCAAATATCTAGACATACATCTACCTACCCTTACGACACGCACAGTACTAGGCTCTAGGGGCCGTTCAAATTTGAGTCTTGTGTGCAGTGCCATCTTGAGGGTCGTCAACTTACCTTAATAAAGGATTTTAGTATTAAAAATTAGCATGACGAGGACGCTTTCCCCAACTAATAACAGTAACCGACTAATAACGTCCATTTACTTGTATTGTCTGTTAGGCTTTGATCTCAATGTTACGCATAGATAAATGAGACTTCTATCTATAGATCATGCTAATATGATAGTCATTTCAGTTGCAAGGTTTTTCTAATAGATACATGCAATAAACTTATTAGATTAATTTTCCCAGTAAAAATATACATAACATCTAGTGGACTGTCTATTGAATGTTACTAAGGAATTTACTTATTAGCTCTTCCATATAGCCAAAAATACATATTTGCACAGCATACGAAGGCTAGTCTAGATTTTACTTGAAAATGCATAAAGTATCAGAAATAATATTTTTAAAGTTTAAAATTTTATATCTTCTTAAAATCATAAAATTATCATTCCATGTGAAATCTATATGAACTAACCTACCTATCAATTTTTGTGCTTGCTTCCCCGATAACGCCTCTTGGAGTTGAGTGCCTTCCTTTTGGTATTTAGCCAAGAGAACGTTCTTCTTTATGGTAGTTATATGCATTCCTTGTATGCAAAGTTTCTTCTACTAAGCTTGCTTCGAGACTCTCTCTTTCTCTTCCATCCTCTTTCTCTTTCCTTCCCTCTCTTTTCTCTAACCATGCTGCAGAAAATGATCAACTAGTTGGCCTTGAGAGGGAATTAAATAAGGAGAATTGTTTAATTAATTTGAATGTAGTCACCTAGATCTAGTGGTGTCAAGTCTAGGACAACTGTTAGTTAGTTGACACATAACATTTTAGGTGTCTAGGAGCCATAATTACTAGATGGCCATCACCTCTAATTCTAATATATATGTGTCAATTTGCTGTCATCTATCACTTTTAGATTTATATAAGTCTATATGGTTGATACATTATGTATGCTGACACCTATCAATTTTGGTTATTATGAGTCTATTTGCTGCCACCTTTCGCTTATGGATACACATTACATTTTGATGTCATCTATCATTATAAGATTTATATTGATTTATTTGATATAACCTCATGCTCCCATTGCCATGCCACCTCATGTTAACACTTGTCACATTTTTAGAAGCCTCTTTGGCACCTTATGCTAATATTTGTCTCACTCTTCATGCTACATCATGCTAACAATTGCCACACTCTTAGAAACTCTTTGCTACCTCATGCTAACACTTGTCTTCACTATTTAGATTTATATTAATTTATTTGATATAACCTCATGCTCCCATTGCCATGCCACCTCATGTTAACACTTGTCACATTTTTAGAAGCCTCTTTGGCACCTTATGCTAATACTTGTCTCACACTTCATGCTACATCATGCTAACACTTACCATACTCTTGGACATCCCTTTCCACCTCATGTTAATACTTGTCACTAGGGGTGTCAACGGGCTGGGCTAGCCCGCGAGTCCGGCGGGCTGGCCCGTGACGGGCCGCATTTGGGCGGGCTCTTTTGGCCCGTCGGACATCATTTGGGCGCTGGATCAAGCCCATTAGTATTTGGGTTCGGGCTGGGCTTCGTCACGAGACCCGTCGGGCCCGTTGGGCCAATCATATGCTTCAAATGCATTTGACCTAACCTAGCCGTCGCGCCGTCCATTCCTCCCCCTCCCGGCTCTCAACAGTGGCAGGCGGCCGACGCACAGGGTATTGACGATGGCATTGGCATGTCTCCACGGCGATGATGGCGTGGGTCAGATTCTTCCTCCGACAGGTCATGGCGACATGCAGCACTAGCGCGAGGTGGAGGGCCATGAAGCTCTGGAGGCGGCTGCCCCCCAGCCACGCCTGGCTGTCCTCCTCCTTCGCGGCAATGAAGGTGTCTAGCCACGTGAAGCAGGTGTTCAGGATCATCGACGCCAATGGGGACGGCAAGATATCCCCACTGGAGCTCGGGGAGGTCCTACTATCTCTCGGGCATGAGGCGGCCACCGTGGAGAGGGAGCAGAGGGCATGGTGCGGGAGGTAGGCTGCGACAGGGACGGGCTCATCGACCTCGGGGAATTCATGGGCTTGGTGGACTCCGGCCATCATGGGGATGGGGGAAAGTAGGAGGAAGACCTGGTGGCGACGTTACGCGTGTTCGACACCGATGGGAACGGGTTCATATGCGCGAAGGAGCTACGGAGGGTGCTGGTGGGGCTTGGTCATTGCCGGTGCAATCTCAAGGACTACTCACACATGATCAAAGGGGTCGGCAGGAATGGGGACAGGAAGGACGACTTCGATGTAAAAGAGCAAGGGCTTTTTGTCATTATTTCTAATGCTTGGTTTACCAAATAATTTTACATAAACGGGCTGTTGGGGGGCTCTCATGGGCTTGATGGATCTGGCGGGCTGGCTTTGACGTGTTCCAGTTCCAAGACCATTGGGCTCGAGCTGGATCTGGGTTGAGCCGGCATGAACTCGGGCCGGCTGGGCTTCAGTCGGGCTGGCCTAAGCCCGGCCCGTTGACACCCCTACCTGTCACACTCTTAGAAACTCTTTGTCACCTCTTGGTAACACTTGCCACACTCTTATAAACTCTTTATCACCTCATGTTGAAGCTTCCCACTACATGTTTCCCTTGCCATGCCACCTCATGCTCCCTTTTCCATGTTCTCCTTGACAACACCTACTTAACAAATTCCTAGATCTCTCAAATCTGAAGAAAGCATAGGTATTTATTCAATTTAATATGCTAGGTGATGCCACATCTAATGCTTCAAGGCCTATGGATTCTAGTTTTTAAATCATTATTAAATTGAAGGATAAAGATTTTTAAATGGTGACACATCTATCAAGATTTAAGGATTCTCCCTTCCTAATCACTAATAAGAAATAAGGTTTTGGAAAATAATGGTATCTCATCACCTATGCGAAGAATTCTTAAGAATTACTTGCCACCTCGCCCTTAAACTTGTCACTTTGCAAAGCTCTTAACCTTTTAGCTTTGTACACCATACACTTGTTCAGCCCACCAATTTAAATAATACAATATTGGAAACTTCATGCACTAGTGGAAATCTAAGTATTCGCGATGGCTGAAAGTATTCGCGATGGCTAAATAGCCGTTATTATAACAGTTGCAAAAAGTTCCATCACGAATACTTAGCGACAAGTTATCAAAAAATCGTCCCTAATAGTCTTGATTATTCGCGACGAAATTTTTGCAAGGTTTTAGTTATAGCCGTCGCTAATAATGGACACTATTAGTGACAGCTTGTAAGAAAGCCGTCACAAATAAGGTACTATTAGCGATGGCTTTATGGAGAGCCGTTGCTAATAATCTTTTTCTATCTTTTTAGATATTATACCATTGGCAGCCGCTTAGACTATAGCCATCGTAAATAAATTTTTTAATTTTTATATATTGTTGAAAATTTAAAAATGTCATAATATTTAAATATTTTTTATTATTCTATTATTCTTCAAGATAATTAGCTTTAAAAACAGAAACTTTCCAAGAGGTCACCCATCCTCATATTACTCGTAGTTAAGCACACTTAGGTACAAAGTTCTTTGCAAGAATCAAATCGATACTCTTCAAGTGTCTCTTTGATTTAAGATACAAATCCACTATATTTGAAGATTTCTAACCCTCATAAATAGTTGACGTCATTGTCGCTGAGTTGTTAACCAAAAGTAAGAAACGAGTGACTGGGAAATTAGGATTTTGGGTTATTTTGTACAGAAGCCCATTTGAAAAATATACTTAAATATATATTAGAATGAATAATTATAATAAAAACTTTAAAAAATAATTAAAATAATTATATTAATAAAGTTGGTTAGAATATTTTAATATATAGTTGAATATATAATTTTAAGTACATATAAGTACATTTATATATAATATAATATTAATATATAAATATATTTTAGGCTCTATTTATATATGTATTATTATTGATATAAATATTATGGTTAAAGAATAAATAAAAATTGATAATTATAATTTTAATATATAAAATTAATATTAAAAATATATATTTTAAATATGTTATTAAAATTTTAAATCTTTAAAGATGTAATTTGCTTGAATATACTAAGTTAACTATGTCATACTTACACTAATATAATTAAGTTAACTATATTTAACTATACTATATTTATCTATATTATATTAGTTGTACTAGTTAAGTAAATGGGTTAACTATAATAATTAACTACTTATTTACCTATATGAAACTTAGTTAACTCTATTTTCATTAAATACTTATATATACTTTATAGTTACATAATATATATTTAAGTGTATTATTTAAACTAATATACTAATATATCTAGCTAAAATACATAGTTAAATATATTTATTAATATTTATGTTACATATTCATTTAGTATAACTATATTTATACTAATATATTTAACTTATATAATGCATAGTTATATGCTTAAACAGTTAAGTATATTAGTTAACTATATATTTCACTATACCAGTTAAATACTTATATATACTTAACTGCATATTTAGTAATATTATATTTAGTTAACTAGTTAATACTAAATATTTACTTAGTATAACTAGGTTTATATTATATATTTATTTAGTTTAATTATCAGTATAACTATATTTAACTATACTAAATATTACTCAATATAAGTATATTTAACTATACTAAATATGACTCAGTATAACTATATTTAACTATACTAAATACTTAGTATAACTATGTTTACTTTATATATTTATTTAGTATAAATATATTTATAATAATATACTTAAATAATATAATATGTAGTTAATTATTTTGATTATGGATATACACCCGTACATTGCTATGTAATTGCTTGAAACTAGAGATGAGAGACCTGGGAGACAAAAGAGAGATGTCGATACATGTACACTATTAATATTAGTTTAAGTATATAACTTAATTAGTTAAATACTTAATTAGTTAAGTCTATTAATTAAGTTGCATAATTAGTTAATTATGTTTATTTATATAAGTATGTCATATAATTAACTATTTCATACTAAGTTAACTATATTTAACTATACTATATATTTAATTAACTATTTTGTGTTATCTACATTGTTTAAGTAAATATTTAACTACATTAATTACATGCATAAACAATTATATATAATAATATTTATATATTCTTAATTTTTGCATGATAGTTTTATTAGTTAGGACAGTTAATTATGCTCTAACCATATTAGTTAAATAAGTAAAAAAGTTTTTTTATTGCATGGAAATCGAAGTTGGTATCAAAAGTATTTAAAAAAAATATACAGTCCCAGATTTGAAATTCGAATGTGGGCTCAGGTGGGCTGTGGGCCTTTGGGCTTCCGCTAATTGAGCATGATTGGACTGGATCCCAATCACCCCTTATCACTGGCCCCCTCACTCCCAGATTTGAAATTCGAACATGGGAGTGACATTAGGCGGGAAGCCCAAAGAGGGTGGATATGATTGGCAGGTGCGGGAAACGGGGCGCCGATTGTACTTTAAAAGGACGCCTATTTAAGGAAGGAGATGACGTCCCCCTGCCGCTTCCGCCCCCTAAACGATTTTGGATGTGTCTGTTGTATACATGGCGCTATTACATGAGTGATGAGACGCCTTGAGTCGTCATGGTGGATGCATCTCTTCGGCTTCGTACGGTACGACTGGTCAGTCATCATGGTGGGCCATTTTGGTGCCTCTTGGTATCCTTAAAGAGGTGGTGGGTCTAGTTGACCCTCCCCTGTAAAGGCGAGGCTTGGGGAAGGCCAAACTTCTGCGTTATCTTAGGCATTCCAATCACTTGCCGGAGTTGAGGAGGGGAAGATTCACCATAGCCTGGGCATCTCCTGTACTTTCTCCGGTGAGTCTATCCTAGCTTCAGAGTCTATGGATTCTTTGGTTTACTCTAGGGTTTTTTCGCAGTCCTCTTCTTATTTCTCTGGGTCCACTTCTTAGTCCCCAGAGTCATCAACTTATTCACTTAGTAATCCTTCTTCTCATTGGTTCAAGGAATCCTCAGAGACCTTGACGAGGTTGCCAGTTCCTCTGGTCAGTCTAAGAGGAGGGCTCTTGCCTTCGCTCAACATAGTCGTAACGTTATTAAGCAAATGGAGTAGGGCAAGCTAATGGAGGAGTATAGGGTGCCCCATAGGTACAACATGATTGAGGCCAGCCCAGGTGACTGACTCTCTTCAGAGGCTCCCAATTCTTTTGTAGCCTACAAGGAGATGTTCCTTGCGGATTTCTGTCTCCCTATTCCTAACTTCATTTGTAATCTTCTGCGACTAGCTCCAACCCAACTCACCCCTAATGCTTGATTTTACATTTATGCTTTCCTCCTTGTCTGTCATAAGCGAAGGGTAATCCCCTTGGCTCTCCTCTTCTGGTGCATGTTCTGTTAGTTTTAGGTGGCCTACAAGCCAATCTGACTATGTAAATCTCATTCATTTATTAATATAATGACATAATATTCATTATGTGTTTGTAGGTTATCTAATATAATTGTGGTGTTAGATTGTGTGTGCGTTTGACTGTTGGCTCCAGTCAAACCACTGTGCTATCCATGACCACACTAATGACATGTATGAGATGCATTATTTTCTTTTGATTATGAATCAAAGAAGGTATAGTATTTAGTAAATATATATGATATATTTATATACTATCACCTAGGATGAGACCAAACTAAATAAATAAAACCTTCATTACAAATTCTAAGCTGTAGCGCGTGTTGCGGCGATCGTTGCGGCGACCGGCGGAGGTTTCGTGAGCTGCGAAGAACGAGGAACGTGAGGATATCCGTCGCGAGGAGGATCGCGTGGACTTCGCTAGAAGTCGGACACTTGCGCGGCTTGCGGTGTTGCACCGACGGAACCGAATGGTTGCGGATTCGAATCCGCACACGGTGAGAACTTCGATTATCCGATAATCGATTTTTGATATTCGAAACGGGAGCGGATCGCTGTTTTAATATTTTATTTTCCGCTGCATGAGCGATCTGGAGAAACCCGTGAAATCCCAACAGTGGTATCAGAGCCAGGTTCTGTTGTGTCTTGTCCCGTTTCGATCTCCTAAATTAATTTTTTCATGAGTTATTCCATGCTTTAACTTCGATTAATTGTTGGATCTGTGTTTATGTGATGAACACAGTCAATTTTATTAATATTCTGCAATTTTCGAAATTAATTTTGGGGGTTTTTGGTGTTCTTCGTTGGACGAAGAACCGGCTTTGCGGCGGCTTCGTTTGGATAGCCCCAATCGTTGGGGATGTGGGCTTGCATCCCAGCACATCTCGGAGATGTTGCCGGTCACCACCGGACTCGTGGCTGGGGCCGGTAAGGGCGGATGGAGGAGCTCTGGGTTATTCTCCCTCCTATTTTCAGTTTTGGGAAAACTTGAAATAATCCTAAGATAAAGGGGTTAACAGGTTCGGGGAGCAGCCTGGGAAGCCTCTCCGGCGAGCCCGCCGGGCCGGAAGGTCCGTACGACGCCGGTAAGCCGGCCGTCGGGCGGGGCGCCGCCGCCGGTAAGCCGGCCGCCGGGCGGGGCACCGCCGCCGGGGGCCCTTGCTGCCTCCTCTTGCCGCCGGCCTGCACTTGCAAACGTTGTTGAGCGTTTAGGGTTTCGGGGGGGCTCATCGGTTTGGAGGGGGTGCCGGCCCAGGCCGGTTCGATCGGCTGGACCGGTTGGCCAAGGGGCCGCTTGACCGGGTTTAAGCCCTTGAGCCAGGGCGCCAGGACCTGGCTCGCACCAGGGACCCTGGCTCGGGCCCTAGCCGAGCCCACGCTCGGCAAATGGCTCGAGCCTGGTAGCTTGTGGGCTGAGCCCAAATTGCCCTATTAAATCTCAATTATTTAAACCCCCTAAAACCACTATAAGCCCATTTAAAATGTGAATAAAATTTAAATTTAATTTAAAATTCAAAATTTGTTTTGAAAATTTAAATTACTATTCAAGTTTATTTTATTGGGCTCTTATTAATGATTTTGAATCATGATTAACAATTAGTTGTTATATAGAGTTAATTATTAGTTTAATAGTTAAGCTAATAATTAACTTTCATTAACTAATTTAATTGTTAGATTAGTGTTTAATAATTCTTAGTCTAATTGTTAGATTATTAATTATTAATTAATCTAATTGTTAATTATTAATTTGAGTTAGTTATTAATTTAATTGTTAAATTATTAATTAACTTAGATGACTAATTTAAATGTTAAATTAGTGGTCCTTCATTAATTATTGTTAGTCATTAATTTAATAGCTAAATTAATGATAACTTTAATTACCTAATTTAAGAGTTAGATTAATTAATTATTAATTAGTTAATGTTAATTATTGGTTTAAGAGTTAAATTAATAAGTAACATTAATTGACTAATCTAAGTGTTAGGTTAGTAGTTAATAATTAATTTGGTTTATTATTAATTTAAGTGTTAAATTATTAATTAACTTTGTTGGATTAATCTAAGAGTTAGATTAGTCTTTAAATAGTCTAATTGTTAGATTATTAATGGGGTTTAATCTAAGTGTTAGATTATTAGAATTGTTCTAATAGGCATGGAATAATCTGAAATTATTAATTTGGAGTGTGTGCGCATGTGATGTGTGTTTAATGCTTTTAAATTTTGATTTAATTGCATGTTAAGTTAATAAAATGAGTTTTCGAAATTCAAATACCAATTTTGATTGGATCCCAGCTTTTTGAAAATCAAAGTTATCTATTTTTGAAAAACTCTTTTATTTTAGCCATGTGATGCGCTGAATCATGTGTGGGATGTTCAAAACACACTGTGGTCATGGATATGCACTTATTTAATTGTTCATGAGATGAATGATGTGTTTGTGTGGATCGTGGATGAATGATGGATACTTATTAATTGTTAATAAATAGAGATCTGCGTATCTCTCCCTCTCTCATTCTCTGATGTATTTCTACCTCCCTCACTCTTGTACTCGCCATAAGGCCTTCTTCAATTTACTTGTAATTCTAGAATTATTGTAATATGATCGAGGCAACTGAAGAAAGAGCGAGGACGATCCACAGCTGCAACTAGGAAGGCGATAAGATGGAGATCTCTTGCCTATGTGTTTGCAGGTTATCTAATATAATTGTTGGGTTAGATTGTGTGTGCGTTTGACTGTTGGCTCCAGTCAAACCACTGTGCTATCCATGACCACACTAATGACATGTATGAGATGCATTATTTTCTTTTGATTATGAATCAAAGCAGGTATAATATTTAGTAAATATATATGATATATTTATATACTATCACCTAGGATGAGACCAAACTAAATAAATAAAACCTTCATTACAAATTCTAAGCTGTAGCTCTCCATCAATATGATTAATAGAACTTAATTCAGTGATGGCATATACTATGTGTTTACCCGAGGTTTGCCATCGTCTGTTGAGAGGATTGTTGATCATGGCATTAGATGCCTTTGGATAAGAGTAGAGGAACGATATAGTTATCCACGTGTTTACCCGGGAACTATATTTCTACTCTACTCTGTCACGTATTGATGGTAATACTTAGACCGGGGATAGTGGTCTACTGTGTTTACCCGGGACCATTAAACCTGGGAGCTGAAGTACGATCGGATATTGCAAGGAGTTGCAATTATCATGAGATGATTGCTCTGAGATAACAGTACGATACTATGTGTTTACCCGAGGTCATGCTGCGATGCTTGGAGATTCTGATCCCCACTAGGAGAAGTCGGCGTCTCTCGTTCTGTGTACTTGAAGGTTATACAGTCCGACGAAAATTAGTGGGAGTTAAAACTTGAACAAAAGTCCATATCTTGTTTTATCTTTAATAATTGAACATCTGCTATAAAGGATATTACACATCTCCTATAGGGAATTATGTCGTCGAATAACCCACTCCGTGGCATACTTGATGCCAAACGTTTGACTAGCCTGTACTACTCGGATTGGTTCAGAAACCTGAAGAATGTCTTTAGATATGAGCACATTGACTTTGTCCCTGGAGCTGATCCTCTTGCTGAATCGGCATTAGATGCCCCTAAAGCAGAGATGATAGCTAACGATAAAAGATCGAAGGACAAAGGCAAAAGAGTAGTAAAGGGTGACTGCTTATACTATAAGCAGTATGGTCACTGGAAGAGGAACTGCAAGGAGTTCCTTAACGATAAAGCTCATACAAAGGTGAAGCTGTCTGAAGCTTCATATATCTATATGATAGATATCAACTTGTCAGTAAGAGATTCCACATCTTGGGTATTAGATACCGGATGTGCTTCTCATATCTGCCATGATGTGCAGATACTGACAAGTAAGCGCAAGCTGAGACAAGGCGAGGTGGAATTGAGGCTAGGAAACGGCGCAAAAGTTGCGGCGATTGCTGTTGGGACAGCAAACCTCAGGCTTCTATCAGGAGATGCCTTACTATTAGAAGATTGTTATTATGATCCTAGCATAATAAAGAACATCATATCAATGTCTTGTTTGGACAAGATAGGATATAGGTTGACTATTGAAAATAGAAGTTGTTCGATTTATTATGGTAATAAATCAATAGCTTCAACATCTTTGGTCAACGGTCTATATCTCTTAGATGTTTCTTATTACAATCTTCAAATTGAGAATGCTCTTAAGAAGAACAAGAATTGTGTGAACCAAGCCTACATGTGGCATTGTAGACTTGGGCACATTGGCGAAAGTAGGTTGCAAAAGTTGCACAAGCATGGTTACTTAACATCATTCGATTATGAATCGTCTGCAACATGTGAATCCTGCCTTATAGGAAAGATGACAAGAGCTCCATTTACGGGACATGGAGAACATGCCAAGGACATTCTGGAACTAATACATTCGGATGTATGTGGTCCTATGTCCACCCAAGCCAAAGGTGGCTACTCATACTTCATCACGTTCACCGATGACTTCTCAAGATTCGACTATGTGTACTTAATGAAGTACAAGTCAGAAGCATTTAAGAAGTTCAAGGAGTTCAAGAACGAGGTAGAGAAGCAGTTAGGAAATAGTATTAAAGCTCTTCGATCAGATCAAGGAGGATAATACTTGAATACTAATTTCACACAATTCTTAAAAGATAATAGTGTTTTTTCTCAACTAACCCCTCCATATACACCACAGATGAATGGTGTATCGGAAAGGAGGAATCGCACCTTGTTAGACATGATGCGATCCATGATGAGCTTTTCGGGATTACCAGTGTCCCTTTGGGGGTATGCTCTAGAGTCAGCAGCATACCTACTAAACAGAGTACCCAACAAGTCTGTGGCCTCTACTCCATATAAGATATGGAAAGACAGAAAACTAGAATTTAAACATGTTAAAGTCTGGGGTTGTCCTGCTCATGTAAAGAGGCATGATCCAGACAAGTTGGAATCACGAACTGATAAATGCAGGTTTGTGGGATATCCAAAGGAAACCTTTGGATACTATTTTTACCATCTTGGTGAACAAAAGGTGTTTGTCGCCAGGAAAACTGTCTTCCTGGAAGAAGAATACCTTCTCCAGGAGAACAGTGGGAGTAAAATAGTACTAGAAGAGGTTCTAGAACCCCAAACAGCTACATTATCATCAGATGAGATATCAGTTCTTGAATCTGTTTAGGTACACACACATTAGCCTCGTAGATCTGGTAGATTTCCTAAACTATCCGAACGATATGTGGGACATATCGCTGAAGGTGAGTCCAAGGTAGAATATAATGAGAATGATGATCCTAAAAGCTACCAGGAGGCCATAGAAAGCCCAGAATCTAGGAAATGGCGAGAAGCCATGAACTCAGAAATCCAGTCCATGTACACCAACCAAGTTTGAAACTAGGAAGACTTGCCCGAGGGTATTGTACCCATCGGTTGCAAGTGGATCTTTAAAAGAAAGATCGGTGCTGATGGACGGATCGACACCTATAAGGCAAGGTTGGTGGCAAAGGGATATCGTCAAAGGCAAGGAATTGACTATGACGAGACTTTCTCACCAGTTGCTATGATAAAGTCAATCAGAGTTCTACTCGCCATTGCTGCACATTTTGATTATGAGATCTGGCAGATAGATGTGAAGACTGCCTTCCTCAACGGTAACCTTGAGGAAGAGGTGTATGTGATACAACCAGAATGTTTCACATCCAAAGAATCTCCAGATAAAGTATGCAAGCTTCAGAAGTCTATTTATGGACTGAAGCAGACTTCCCGGAGCTGGAACATAAGATTTGACGAGGCTGTCATGTAAGGACTGAGGTTTCGGGTTCTGTATTCGGGTCGGGTTCGGGCCGGATCCCCTGGTTTGGACCCTGAGGGGGGGGTCTTGAGAGTTCAGACTGAATGACGTCTGCACTGCTCGACGCCTTTCAAAAGGCATCAGGATGTGTGGACGCCATTTAGGTCTGCTTGTTGTTGTGCCACGTGTGCGCCACGTGGGCGGGTTTCGGGCCGCGAGAGTACGGCCCCTGTCATATCGACTGAACGGCGTCCAGGTAGGTCGACGCGATTCAGACTGCGACCCTGCGGTGTCAGGGTACGGCGCCAGAGTGTTGTCAGTACGACCTGTCTTGTCGTCTGAACGGCGTCCGCGGTGAGCGACGCGTTTCAGAGCGCTGTCAGTACGGCTGTCCTGTCAGACTGATTGGCGTCTGCCTCGATCGACGCGTTTTAGCTAGATTCAGATTGACCCCGCGAGCCTCCCCTTCTTTCCCTCATTTTCGCCTTCCCACTCTCTCTCTTCGCCCTCTCCGCTCTCTCCGCCCTCCTTCCTCCCTTCCCTTCCTCTTCTTCCTCTTCCATCACTCCATAGCCTCTTTACCTCTCACCTCTACCTCCACCACCTCCTTCGCGGCGTTCCATTCTCCGGACGGCGGCCGACGTCCCGGCGGAGTGGCGGCGTCCTCGAGGGTACCGGCGGCGGTCTGCGGTGCGGCGGGTCGGCGGCGAGGAGCTTGGAGAAGTTCAAGAACCGGTAGGGGGACGAACCTTGCATGTGTTGCTCGTGTTTTCCTTGGCGTGACATGTTGTGTTTGGGCTAGATTGAGCATGTTTAGGGGGTTTCCTTGTGGGAATGGCTGTATTTGTGAACGTGGATTCGTAGCATGCTTGTGGTGGTTGAATTCCTCTTCCTCCCCTTCTTGTTTTGGGGCTTTTTCAGAGTGTTTGGGGTTAAGGGAGAAACCCTCGGTTCAAACCAGGGAACCAGGTTTCTGGCGCTAAACGGTGTCGTGCCTGGTCGACGCCTTTTAGAAGGACGTCAGGGCAGTACGACGCCTTTTAGGGCAGAAACCTCCCTGTTCAATGTTTCACGAGTTAGGGGTTCTGGCGCTAAGTGACGTCATGGATGGACGACGCCTTTTAGAAGGACGTCGGGCCATCATGACGCCATTTAGGCAGGAAATCACCCCGACTGAGGGTCTGCAAATCTGGATTTTCAGTGTGAATGGCGTCTGTAGATGTGGACGCGTTTTAAAGGGCGACTCCCTATGACGACGCGTTTCAAAGAATAATCTGACTTTTAAAATGAACCTGTCTGAGGGGCTTGAATGGCGTCGACCTCGGTCGATGCGATTCAAGACAGAACTGTCTAAATGCTGGTTTTAACATGTGTTTCACTGTTGGGCGGTTCAAAGGCATGCTTTACGTTGTACACTGAGACTGAGGACTT
The DNA here is from genome assembly GCA_030544215.1 of Zantedeschia hybrid cultivar. Taxonomy (NCBI): domain Eukaryota; kingdom Viridiplantae; phylum Streptophyta; class Magnoliopsida; order Alismatales; family Araceae; genus Zantedeschia; species Zantedeschia hybrid cultivar. The sequence continues at coordinate 37,570,027 of JARZZO010000011.1, read as the reverse complement.
CTGCGTGAATAGAATTACATCATGTTATATGTGTGTGTGTGCTTATACAACGGTAGATCGGTATGACTGTGGTTTATGTTTGTCACTATGGACCGATGGGGATAGGGTCATGGTGTCTGTGAGGCATTGTGCTGTACTGGTGGGAGAAGGGGTACATGTTGTGTTTTACCTTTGGCTGAGGGAAGCAGAACCACCTTGAGCCGTCGGGCCGGACTAGCCGGTGCGCTATCCGAGGGGTTGCTGCTTGGTCTCAGCGGGTCGGGGTTTCCCTGTTTGTCGTGGCAGCTTCCGGCGCGTTTCTTGCTGTGGAGCTGGTTGTGGTACTGTTGGAGTTATTTACCCCTGTAGCCACTGGGCCTGATGTGACCTTTGATCAAGGTTACGAGTGGTATCCTTAGCCCTTTGGCCTGACGCAGCCCGGGAGGTTAGGGTTGTGGGTAGTTCCTGTAGCTTCGGCTTGACGGGGGTTCGCCGGTCCCCAGGGCCCTCCTGAAGCGCTGAGGCCTAGCGTGGAGGCAATCCGGTTGGTAGGACAGTAGTCTAGACTGCTTGTGTGCACACGTAGCTGGGCAGTGGCGGTACACTGGTCCCAGCTAGTCCTAGTTTGACTCACTGCCTCACCCTACAGTGCCCCGGAACACTGTAGGGGTGGACAGGCGTGAGCAGTGGTGGTAGTGTTGGGAGGCGACGTTTGACTTCGGTCGACGGTGTGGTTCAGTCGCTTTGTGGACTTTGGCTGTGAGACGTGACTTTGTGTTGGGTTCTTCGGGTTGCTTAGAACTGTTCCTGTTACACTGCTTATCGTATGCTTCATATCAGGTTTGGGTGCTATGTTTACTGCTTCACTTAATTGCCTTATATCTGTGTTGTTGCACTTGTGGGTGTGTGAGTGGGAGGTAGGGGATCGGATGATCCCTACTGAGCCCAATTCTGGTGTGGCTCACTCCCTGCGGTTTCAGGTGTGGACCTCGTGGCGTTTGGCGGCGGGTGGTGTCTTCTTGGTGTTCGGACCAGCAGCTGTCTCAGTTCCGGGGTATGCCCCGATGTTGTTGTACTTTACTTCTGCTTGTACTTATTTAATTTGTTGGACCATGTAATTATTGTTGGACTGTATACGGACATTGTTATCTTCCTTTCTGCGCACTTGTTATACCTTTGTAGTCCGTGTGATTGTTATATTTAGCCTTGTTTAGCACTTACTCCTCCAGATGTTGTGTGAGATCCGTGTGTGAACCCGTAGTTAATGGGCCGACATCCATTTAGTGATCGGGTCTCCGGTCATAGGATGGCGGGTCGTTACATGTCAAGTCTTATGACTTTATTAAGAATGAAGATGAGCCTTGTGTGTACAAGAAGACCAGTGGGAGCAGTCACCTTCTTAGTTCTTTACGTAGATGACATACTACTCATTGAGAATGATGTAGCTATGATGTCATCTGTAAAGATCTGGCTGTCGAAAAACTTCTTCATGAAGGATTTGGGAGAAGCATCCTACGTATTGGGAATACGGATCTATAGAGATAGATCAAAGAGGATGCTTGGAATGACCCAATCCTTGTACATAGATACTATAGTCAAAAAGGTTTGGCATGGAAAATTCCAAGAGAGGTCTCACACCGATGAAACATGGAGTTAATCTCTCAAAGGAGCAGTCTCCTAAGACTCTTGATGAGAGGGCATTCATGGATAGAATACCCTATGCCTCTGCCATATGATCTTTCATGTATGCCATGTTATGTACACGGCCTGATATTGCATTTGCTTTAAGTGTTACGAGCAGATTTCAGGCTGATCCAAGCGAAGAGCACTGGAAGGCAGTGAAATGTATCCTTAAGTACTTGAGAAGAACTAAGGATATGTTTCTTGTCTATGGAGAAGGTGACTTGAAACTACGAGATTTTACTGACTCGAGTTTCAAGTCGTATCCAGATGATAGCAAGTCTACATCTGGATTCGTGTTTACTTTGAATGGAGGCGCAGTGTGCTAGAAGAGTTCCAAGCAAGTAACCACTGCAGATTCGACGACTAAAGCTGAAGCCTTAAAGGAAATAGTGTGGTTGAAGAAGTTCATCACCGACCTTGACATAGTTCTCAGTATCCTTGATCATGTTCCGTTGTTGTGTGACAACAATGGGACTATTGCACAAGTGAAAGAGCCGTGGTCTCATCAGAAATCGAAAGATATTCTGAGGCGCTTTCATCTTATCCAGAGGAGATGTAGTAGTGGAAAGAGTTCCATACGTCGACAATATAGTAGATCCACTGACAAAGCCGTTGGCTCAAATTGTGTTTGAGCGTCACCTAGAGTCTATAGGCTTATTGTATAAAGGTGATTGGCTTTAGTCCAAGTGGGAGATTGTTAGTTTTAGGTGGCCTACAAGCTAATCTGACTATGTAATCTCGTTCATTTATTAATATAATGACATAATATTCATTATGTGTAAATCGCATTAATTATCGTTTCATAATGAAGTCCGTGAATATGTGCTATAGTGATCAGATTATGATGAGATCATACTAATGAGATTGATCACTTAAACACACATATTCTTAATTGTTCCTAGTCGGAGGATATCCGAGAAGGACATCGGATATCCGGTTAGACTAGTACAGATTACTCCTGCTCATATGATGAGGGTGACTGATCTCATAAGTCACTTGTGTGGAGACACTAAGGCGAATCTGTAGGTGCTCATTGGAGAATGAGTTCACTGAACTGATATGACTGAATCGCTGGATGGTATTGTACTTCACTGTCAACCAGCTTGATTCTATTGTTGCAGTTGCGTGGATGGTCCTCGAACCTGAGACACCAAGGACACCTTGTCGGTGGACTTCTGTGCTTTGACCTTGGTCTACGAATCTCTAGGCACGGGATTCTAAAACGCCAAGGATTGGGTACAGCGGAATACCGTCGAAGGGAATTGTGTGTCAATAAGGAATCATTCGCTCTCGGTACTTAGAGAGAGAATGCGCTAGGAAGGATGCGCGGAAGTCCCTGGCCAGGGTGGACGATAATATCGGGAAAGGAGTTTTTCGATATTCATCAGCGGCATCCAATCCAAGTGAGTCGACCGGTTAGGATTTGACAGCACGCCATACCCTGAGTTGACTCGAGAGCATTGTACAAATGAAGGATTATATCCACGTGGTAACTGTCGGCAGAAAGGTTCCAAGAGTGGGTTACTTAACCCCAATACCTTCCGGGTTCACGCGGTGGTTCTTGGCATCCAACGTGATCGGAGGCCCGGTCAAATTCGATGTACGACATCAATTCGAGTGATTAATTAATTAATAAAAGATTATTAATTGATTAATAAAGCCAGTGAGGAGTCATTGGGCTTGTTGGGCTATTAACTGGACTGGTACTTGGGCCTAGAGGGTCACACGCAAATGATTCTCAAGGCGATGGATAAATAAGTGGGTTTTATACAAACCGAGGGTTTTTGTGAAAAGTCGCGCAGTTAGTATAAAACATAGCGAACGGACTGAGCAGGCCAAGCTGCTGCTAACCCTAGCCACCCCTCCTCAGTTTCTCTCTCTCTCTGGCATCCAGATAGATCCAGATCTGCTCCGCCGCTTCTCCGAATCCCGTTCGACGGGGAATTGTCCGCGTGTTGCGGCGATCGTTGCGGCGACCGACGGAGGTTTCATTGGTTGCGAAGAACGAGGAACGTGGGGATATCCGTTGCGAGGAGGATCGCGTGGACTTCGTTAGAGGCCGGGCACTTGCGCGGCTTGCGGTGTCGCACTGACTGAACCGAACGGTTGTGGATTCGAATCCGCACACGGTGAGAACTTCGATTATCCGTTAATCGATTTTTGATATTCGAAATGGGAATGGATCGCTGTTTTAATATTTTATTTTCCGCTGCGTGAGCGATCCGAAGAAACCCGAGAAATCCCAACATGTTCCAGTGCCTTCCTTATACCCAGATTGATGATGGGTTCTTCTTCATGAAGGCCCGTCCCCATAACCTATTCCTTTGACTCAGCTCCACTACCTCACTACCTCGAGCCACAAATCGTGGAAGAATCATTCTTCCTTTGTGACTAGAGATCCTATGGTGATTCCCCCTTGAGATTTCCGCAGTACCTTCAACTTTACTCCTATGCGGAAGGATCCACTGCCTTATTAGATTCCTCCGGATGTGAAGCCGAGAAAGGTGGCCCTAAAGGCCCAGCTTGTGTGCAATGCTGACCTTGAAGTTGTCGAGAAGGCCTTGATGGCTGTTGGCCTCGCCCTGCGGTAGTCTTAGGGTGAGCATCTCTCTCGGTCATTATAGGTATACTTTTCTTCTCGGTCGTTTACTAATCATGTGCTTTTTTTAGTCGAGACGTTCATTCAGCTCTCCTTTGCTGCTCGGCGGGTGGCTCAGGCTGAGGACCTTCGGCGAGGAAGCTATGGAAGGTCCGCCATCCGTGTAGATCAAAGGGCTTGACGTTGTGCCTTCTAGCGGGTACTTTGACATTCCCGAAGGCATTCCTTTGGCTGACCCAATGGCTGGCGGGGCCAACATAACCGTAAGGTTGGAGGAGATGCAGAGGTAAAAGAGGGCGGCCGAGTGGCAACCCCAAGGGGGTTAAGTCTCCAAGTGGGTTGAGGCCTGACGGAAAAGGCACTGGGTGGATACAAGGAAGTCCCCGTAATGACCGACCGAGGGGGTGCAACTATTGAAGCCCCACGCCCGGCGACGGGCATGGTCATCCGAGACACCTCAACCAGTTCGAGATAGTCGACGACCTCTTCACTTTCCTAAGAGCCAGGACAGTGTCACTTGCCTGCGGGGAGGGTGCACACAGGCAACACCTTCTCCGATAGGGATGTGGTACACGACTTGGCCTTGGCCGCATGCAACCCTATGGAGAGGAAGTGGGAGGAGCGGAGGCCTGACTTAGAACTCTCCATCCGAGCCCTGCAGTCGGGCCTGTGGACACTAGTCCAGACCTATTGCGTGGTGGAGAGGTTCGATGAACTTCATGCAGACAGGCAAAGGCTCAAAGCTCAATAATAAGATCTTCAACGGGCCTTGGACTAGCGTCGGGCGGAGACGCAGTGTGCGGTAAAGGCAAAAGAGGAGGGGGGGGGGCAACCTCAAGGCGGCTTTAGCCCAAGTCATCGAGTCAGAGGAGAGGAAAAAGAAGGTCGAGGAGGAGCTGGACATTGCCCAGGCTCACGCTCAATCACTGGAGATAGTGGCCTCTAAAGTGGTGAACCGATACAAGGCCTCGATTGAGTTCATCAATGAGAAGGTTGAATTTAGCCTTGAGAAGTACACCGTCAGGTATGATAAGGGTACAACGAAAGACTTCTCTGCCAGCTTTCGGGTGGTAGTCTCTCAGGCCCGAGTATTCTTCCCGAACGTCGAAGGCCTGGGGCTACTCGAGTAGGGAGATTTGGCCTATCACTTTGATGAGGACATATCGGAGGTTGAAGCTGAGGAGGCGGAGTGGGAGAGGCCCGAAGCCATCGACCTTACTACTATGGATGCTAGGAGTATGACCTCTCTTCCCGCTCGACCTTCCTCCGTTCTGTGCACAATAGGGGCGATATAGTGAGGAATCAATGTGTGATCGCTAGGAGCATTACTTTGAGGTCCTGTGCTTTGCAGGATGAGTAGGTTGATCATGTTTTAATAAAGCAGGGATAGTAGATTCTTCTTCTCCACCTCCAGCTGGCCAGAGGGAGAGAACTCGGTTGTCTGCGCGCGAATAATGGTAAGAGCCCCTAAGAAGAAAAGACAAGCAAACAAGAGAAACAAAACCCAACTAGAACTGCGAGGTCAGAAATTGGAAAGGGACGCACCGGATTGGTGTTTGAGGAGGGAAGGTAACCATGTGTTATGGCCACCCACCTCCCGTTTTGTTTTTTAAAAAGAACTTGTGTTATGAAGGATGTTAGGCCATTGTGAAATGCATGCATGTAGGGAAAGTGCTCGTGTGTGACAATGGTAGTGGATGTGTTATGGTCAAAAAAGGAAAGAAGGAGAGAAAGGGTGGTAGGATGGGTGAATAGAAAGTGAGGTAAAAGTAAAAGAAGAGAAAGATAGAGAAACAAGCCTATTAGAAATGCGGAAGACTCCTCCTTGTCTCCTCTGACTCGCCAACTTCCAGCCTCTGCCCGCCAAAACTTTTCCTAAATTGGAACCTGAACCCCCTCCAACCCCCTCTCCGAGAGGAGTTAGAGGGTTTAAATAGGAGGGAAGAAAATAGGGAAAATCAGGGGTCTAAATCCCTGTTAATCCTCAAGAGTCAATAGGAAACAGTCAAGGGCAGGGGATCGTGGCTATGGCAGTCGTCGAAGTAGAGAGTGGCTAGAGTAGTGAGGTGTGAGGGTTGCAACTAGAGGAAAATGTGGGGAGATGAGGTCAAGGGGATTGTGGGGGGATGGACGGCAAATAATTCTGCCTTCTACTTTTGTGGTAGGTAGCTAAGCATGCCGTCTACAAAGGGTGGAAGGTGGACAAGCATGCCTTCTACCAAAGAGTGGAAGGCGAACAAGCATGCCTTCAACAAAAAAGTGGAAGGCAACAAAGTCCGCCTTCAACAAAAGTGAAAGAGGGTTTTTGGTTAATGGGCTTGGCTATCTAATGGGCTGAATTAGGTGGGGGGAAATGTGATGAATTATGGTGGTGATACGGGTTTTATGACCAAAGAGTGTCCAAAATCGTGTGTTTATAAATGCCCCTTCGAGACACCTATTTTGTAGTGGAGTGAATTGGAATGAAAAATGAGCATTCCGGAAACTGAACCCGATTTTTGGACAGCCGGAAGAAGGATGAGCTACACTCAAGGATGACAAGCGAATGTGATGAATGCACGAAAATTAGCTATTTGGGTCGCAAGGGTGATTAGGAAGAGGATAATCCATACTGGAGAATCACAATCTGTAGGACCCTCGGGTACTGGAACCGCGAGGCCTTGGCGCACTAGGATGCACAACGATCTGGCCCAAGAGGATCTCAAGCAGGGAAGATGAAGGGGTGTGACTTGAAATTACTTTTAAGTCTCAACACAACAGGCGCACGGTGGCCTGGCGCATCACATGATCTCCAAGTGAGAGAATCTCAAGCATAAGAATTAGGAAGGAATAGGATCTTGCAATTCAAAGAACTAACAAGTGAATACTCACCAAAGTCATGGATCACCAATGGGGTAGACAAAGTGACAAATCATAGTCATTATCCCTTAGAGTGGATTTGAAAAGGATTTTTTCTTGTGTACGATGCTCATGGTATGCATGTTGGTTTAAAAATTGAAAATAAATTCCTAATCTAAATGCAAACATGAGGAATTTATTGGCCAATCGAATAACTTGGAGAATATAGATGCCTTATTATTTTGTTTAAAGAGGGACTCAGAGTTTGTATGCCCAAAGTTATTAGCCTCCTATGTCTTCAATCCTACTTATTTTGAATTCCCTGTAGCTACAAGAACGCATATCAGTCAATGTAAATAATAAATAATCATCTGAATTTAATTGACAGACTGCAAGAAAATAAGAAGCGAAGGCTTGTTTCAAGTCGAAGCCGGTGTGGAAGATATGGCTATTCTAATCAGTAGAATGTCAATCTGACTACCTCTGCTTCAACTCGATTTAAGAGAGAACTTTACCTTTAATGATGACATTTTCCGAATTTTTTCATTGTTCATATAGAGCAAACGACCTTACCTTCCTCTCTTGGTGGACGGCGGAGGAGTCTGCCTTCCATAAAGGGCAGAAGGCATAAGAATCCACCTTCCCCAAAAGGTGGAAGGCATAAGAGTCCGCCTTCCACAAAAGGCAGGAGGCACAAAGGTCTGCCTTCCACAAAGGGTAGTAGGCACAAGAGTCCACGTTCCACAAAAGGTGGAAGGCGGAAGAGTGTGCCTTCTACGGAAAGGTGGATGAGTACACCTTCCGCTTCCCATGGAAAGTGGGAGAGTCCAAAGTTTATCCTTCTGCTTTGCGACTTCATAAAAGAACAACCCGAAAGCACTTTTTTTTTTCAATCTTCCGAAGCTTTCTTCTGTTGGGGTATACATGGCAGCTTCTTCTTCCTCTTGTGTTGCCATAAGGAATCCTGGGGTTCTTTCATATGTTGACGGCCACCTCAGAAATTTGCTAGCTCACGGAGAGGTAAACCAAGGTCATTCCATTTTTTCTTTATTTCTTAGATGTCTGACATCTCCTTTCTTCTTTCCTTTTGCTTTTGACTTGTAACGTCTCCCGCGTTTCCCTGATGCGAGGCATACACGAAGGTATGCATGGCTTTTTGACCTTATGGATGCAATTACACTGGACATGAGGGTCTTCATGCACCAATGGAATTTAACCAATACGATTGTGTTCGCGAAGCGGTTCAATTGCATGCATTGGAATTGGGAGAGTTCAGGTGCACTACTTGAACTGTGGCATCTAGAGATGCACACGTTCATCTTCCGTGAGTTCGAGGTCACTGTATTGCTAGAAGAAGTGGAGCTTATCTTTGGCTGGAGCAGCCTTGCAGTTGGTGATCCTTCCGACTTGCTTGCATGGGATGAGATTTTTGCTGAAATCGTGCAAGATAAGCGAGAGGTGTGTCGCATGAGCGACAAATATGGGATTCTCGTTGACCGCCTTGCACGATGGCTAATTCAAGAGATCAAGCACAAGAGAGTCGAGCCAGAAAGATTGATGCGAGGACTATGTTTGGTCCTCGGTGGTACCCTGTGGTTCCCGACTTCAAGTTCGGTGTTGGTGTTATACTCCGTACTTTTACATCTACTAATTAATTTAAATTAGACCAATTAACTAATTATAAGAGTTTATGACTGAGCTTAAATAACTTAATTTAGTACAATTAACTCAATTATGAAAGTCCAATAACCTAAATTATACTACTAAGAATAGCCTACTAATTTAGTTCAAATTCTATGTTGATGTATTAGACAACAATATAGTAAAATAATTATAATTTTCTATAGAAAATTCGGATTAAGGAATAATTGAGATCATTGGAAAGATAATAAAAAGATACATAACTTTGTATAAGACTATTTTTACTAATTCAGATAGTTTAGAGGTCAAAAATATCAAAGATCAGTTTTAGAAAGGGCTACCCACAGAGAACAAGTCCTAATCGGATTAGGATTTGAATTAGGAAACAAAAGATGGTACAATTAATGTTAACCACGACCTAAAGAGTTATGCATAAAATATTTGACTTAGATTAGAAGTAAAACATAATAAATTTGAATATAATTAAGATTCTAATTAATTGGTAGAAAGTCATAATAGGAATCCTACTTGGACTAGGATTCTATACACAGATTTATTTGACATAGCTCTAGTATTTTAAGTATAACTCCGTGTATAAAATTCATAATTAAGTAAGACAACTCCTATTAGAACTAGGACTAAAATATATATAAGTTTTATGAAGAACACATGTTTAAAATAAGTCGTTTCCTAATCGGAATCAGGACATCTTTAGACATGAAGGAAATCTGCCAGATTTCTGAGTTCGAAGTACTCAGGACAGCAGGTTAGTAAAATAAGCATATCTTCTTGTATAGAAGTCCAAAAATAGTAAACTTGGTTGCATTGGAAATATAATAAAATGTTTTAAAACTTTATATAAGAAAGTATTTCTTAATTCGGATGTTTAAGAGGATGAATTTAAAAGTCTTCAGAAAAGAAAACTGTAGGTAGCGTGAGCAGAGTCCGATTTGGACTAGGAAGTGACTTTGACTTGGAGATTAAGTTATGGGGAGTGAGAGTTCGACTCCAGAAAAAAAAAAAAGTGTTGGTGGTTATATTAAGAGGGTAAATAAGCATAAATAGAGCCTTGAGTCGTTCTCAACCTCTATAGCATGCAGCTCTCTTCTAAAAGGTAAATTCATGTGATGTTCTTGAGAGAATAGAGTTGTTCATGGTAATTTTTTTCAGAGGTTTGATTCTAATCAATATTTTGTATTATTGGAGGCTTAGATAGCTTAGGGAAGAGCTTAGAGAATGTGTAAAAGAGTTTAGATGAAGAAGAAATCATAGATAGATAGCAAGGAAGCCATAGGAGAATCAAGAGCCGGTCTTTCTTCAAGAGGTAGGTGGATAACTGTACACATGATCTATTTTGTATTACAAAACTATGTTATTTTTGAAAACTTTAAAAAGTAAATCAATTGTTAAAAACTTTTATATATATGTATAATTCATTATATTCAAGTTTCAGATTTTTGTGATCTTATTTTCTATTTATTTCATGATTATTATTTCAGCCTATGTAATCTGTCCGTTTAATCTGTCCTGTTTTTAATTATGATCATACGAATTACAAATATTTGTTCTCCTTGGTCCGATGCTCAATTGAGTTTAACTTTTGAAAGAAGCCTATTTTTTATATTATATTAATTCTCAATAAATTTCATAATTTTCGGAGTTTTGTTTATATTTATTCCATAATACTATTTTCAGACTATACAATCTGCCCAGACAGTTTTGAAATCTCAACTTGTGAATCATATATCTCATTTGATTTAAATCCAAATAATACAAAATTTTGTAGAAACCTTTTTTATATTATCTTTGACTTCTCTGTAAAGTTTTAGAATTTTATGATATCGTTCGATATTCATTTTACCCTTTGTTTTGATTTGCTGGAATTCTATTTAAGTTGGATTCTCAGAATCAAAGTGAGAATCCAAAATCATAGCAAAACAATCCATAAATTGATGAAACTTTGTCCACAATTTAAATATAACTTTTGGGACATGTTCTTCAAGTTTGATAATTTTATAAATCTTTTTGATATTATTCGGCTTATTTGTTGATTTATTAGCTCTGAAAATCAATTTTTATGGCCGAAAAATATGTTTGTTATTCCGAAAATTCTAAGAAAATTACTTTGACTATCTTTTCTATCCAACAACCTATTTTGATCAGCTTACTCTGATTTTTCATATATGTGACGATGATGACTCTCTAAGTGACTATTTTATCTATAAAAGTATGTATTTTAACTCTTATATGTACTTATCACTTTTGATAATTCAATTTTAAGATCTATGCCCATATTTTGTCATCATTTGATCTCTGTTAATCTGATTGTGCTATAATTATTTGACTTTGCTTGGACATTGCCATCTTAAGGAGATGTTTGGCCCGATTCCATTATAAGCATCTATATTGGATATGGTATTTTGTTTGGAACCTGAGGGCAAATGGGTGGAATCCTGATTTTCGGCCGACTAAAACTAGGGGACGGCGATACATAACGTCCTGGCGGTTTGGAATTGGGTGGGACTTAGACTCCCCGGTTCTGCGCAGTGACTAAGACATTTGCATCATTTGCCTAGATGCTTTAGTATTTGTTTTGTTTGGCTCCTTATGTTGTAGTTTGGGTGCATGTCCGTTATGATATAATTTGATTTGTTTGATTGGCACATAAATATGAAATCCTTACTCCATATGTTCATTTGAATTCAGCTTAGTCATTTAGATCTTTTGATCATCCTGTTTGGCTATCCCTTTGTAATCATATGAATATGTCTTAACTATATGATCTATGATATGAATCGGATTTGATAAGCTACTATACCATGATAATTGCTATTTGATATAACATGTGCTTAGGGGACGGCGATACGTAACGTCCTGATAATTTGATATGTTATGTGATACGTTTTGATCATGGCTAGTAGAATTTGATATGGCTGATATGAGTTCGGTCATGCCATATATGCTATATGTTAGTTGATCTATTTATATTATTAAAAAACATATTTGATTTGATAACTTTATATCTGACCATATTTTGTATCATGTTTTTATTTGAGCTATATGTAAAACTGTATAAGATCATGTTTAGTATAATTGTATAACGTGATTTGTAAGGTTTACAATATGTTAAATCATATGGATTGTTTGAAGCCTACTGAGTGGTTGTACTCATAAACCCTATTAACATTTTCAGATATAAGAAAGAGAATATGAAATTCAAGAATACTTCTGATTGAGGCATTTGACATCTTCAGAAGGTTATTTAGATTGAATTTATAGCTTTCTTAGACTTGATGTAATAGGGATGATGAGCGATTGATATATTTTTATTTATTTGGTGAGATTGAGAATTTTTACACAATTGATGGACATTGTAATTTTTGAACTTTGGTGTTGGCTATATTTGGATATTTTGGGTTACATGATGGTATGTCATTTATTTAAAATCGCCTTGTGGTTGTTTAGCTCTCATATATGTTCGTTTGGTGGAATTTGTTCTAAGATTACGTGATCGGATTTCGATTAAAAAAAAAAAAATGAACCGGATCCGAGGCGTAACAGTTGGAGAGGGAGTACGTGGGTGTGTTGAGCCTACTCTAGCGGGGACGATCCATTGCCCAAGTGATTTTGTCACATTTTTACAGTGGTCTCAACCGCATGTGGATGGGAAGAAGCATCAAAGGGAGTCTGCTCATTCTTCAATTGTGGGTGGGAATGCATCTGAGTTTTGATTTTGATGAGACGGTGACTATGGCTTCCAGGATTTTTTAGCATGGTGCGTGGTATCCGGCGAGGTCACTTCTAGACCCTCAAGATCAAGTCAAATGTCTTACGACTCACCTAAAGACGAGGGATGACTGGTGCGACCACCTGAACTTCCTCGACTTGGAGAAATTTATTTTTGTTCTGATGATTCTCAGGGGTATGGAATTCATAACACGTGCTTCAACTAAGCGTGAACTTTGGTTGGTAGGGCCTAACGAGTTGGCCTTGTACCAAGGCCATCGTTGTCACCTGCAAATTGGTGTTCCAAGGCATATCCCACTCCCTCCATTGCATGAGATGTTGATTGTGCCGAGGCACAATGGTTATGCCAAGGAAGGGAAGGTGATGGAGCAACTCCGACGTGCATGGCGATGTCATTCCGAATTCATTAAGGCGAAGATTGATGTAGCAGAAGCTTCAGAGGACATAGAATGATGTAACATATTTAGAGAATGTTCATCCTGCTGTTTCCGCTTTTTATATGGGTCGTAGGACCTTAGAATCATGTAAACATTCCCTTATTTTTTAATAAAAGGTAGTATTATCTTGGGGAAATTTGAATCCTTCTACATGTTTTGATCACCTAACGGGGGTCGGAGGCGCTCAAGACGAGGGCAATAGAGCGTGCAACGGCACTGCCCAAGGTGAAGGTAAGAAAAAAGTTTGTTTTTTATTTCCTTTTTTTGCAGGGGTGAACGACGGTGGGCCTGTTTGCCGTCCGGACCTGTGGACGGCAAGGTGACCCGCCGTCCGGGTTGGTGGACGGCTGGTCATCCTGCCATCTAGACTTGTGGACGGTGGAGTGACCCGCCGTCCGGGACGGTGGACGGCGGGTCGTCCTGCTGTCCAGACCAGCTGTGATGGGCGACCAGTCCAAAGCTGACTTTTGTGCTGACTTGTGAATATTTTTGTGCTGAACTTGTTTTTTGGTACTTTCTTATGTGAAGGGTCCCCCAAAAGTTCGAGGAAGAGTCTAATGGGACTTTGTATGGGCCTGGTACCATGCCGTACTGGAAAGACTCTGGTCTTAGATTGACGAGTTTGGGTTTGGGTCACTCTTCCGGATCCAGCCGTTTATGGTGGACGCGCCATTCCTGGTAGCTATCCGAGAGCGATGGGACGATAGTTGTTAAGCCTTCATAATGCCCTGGGGGCACATGTTGCCTATGCTCGAGGATGTTGCCTTCCTGACTAGGCTACCTATTACCGGAGATCTAGTGGTTGGGGCGGAACTCAGGGATTACTAGTAGTTGGTGGATTGGCTCCTAGGTAGAGGGTTCTAATGGGCTTAGGGAGTGTTGGCTTACATTCCACTCGGTCATTTCACTCGGTCAGTAGGGCCTGGTCGAGTGTAGAGGATGCCCAGCAAGTCGCTCGAGGCGTTAGCGGGATGGGTGACGACTCTCATCAACCTGGGCGATCAGACTGATGAGCAGATCATGTGGATCTTCCTTCTTTTCTTCTTTGGGAGACTATTGTTCAGGACAACTGCTGATAGAGTAAACTTGAAGTACCTGCCGCCGCTGGAGGACCTTAGAACGGCGAAGAAGATGGCCCAGGGGGCGGCGATGCTTGGTGACCTCTTCTCTTACCTAGTGGGCTATCGCTGCAGATCTGGGAACCTATGCAAGTTCACTCCTTTTCTATAGGTGACTTTCTTTGACCCTTAGCCCCTTAGCTCATTGGATTTATTCACTGACTGTATTCTTCCCTTTCATGCAGGTCTGGGGTTACACTCGTTTCCCCTTCGGCGAGGTACGATCCTTACTGATCGTGAGGGCTTGACTCTGTTGATGGCGCAGTGGAAAGTGAACAAGGACCGTCGCTCCATCACCCGTTGCCTCGAGGAGATCCGCAACTAGATCGACTCATTCCCTCCCCACATGGTGAGTGACTCACAACAAGCTTTTATCTCTCTTAACATGTCCCTGTTGGTGATAAATCTAACTTTTTTGCTTTATAAGGTTGTATAGACTCCTTATGCGGATGAGGTTGTTGATAGCCAGCCCTGGATAGAGAGGATTCTTCCCCAATTCCAGCGGGAAGTGCCCCTATTGTGCGTGAGCATCTATAAGTCTCTCTACGTCCAAATGGCTTTCTGCACATGGGGGTGGCATCAACCTCTGCTGGTTTTACCAAATTTCCTCACCACGAACCGTACGCGCCGCCGATCGACTGGGTTTGCTCAGGATTGGCGGGGAATAAGGCGGGACGAGATAATGGTATGGTATTGCCAAGGTGATGCCATGAGAGAGGATAAGACATTGCGGGATAGCCGTACTTACATGGAGGACTATGTTAGTAAGTACGTAGATCGCTTACATCTTGACGTCCGATGAGTGAGTTACCCCGGACCCTTCATTTCAATTATTTCCTCCTACTTTTCTTTTGACCAAACCCTGATTATGATTTAACAAATGCCGGAGTTAGAGGCAGTGCAGGTCTTGAAAAATCAAAACGAGACCTTGATTCATGAGATTGTAGATCTGTGTAGATAGATTCAAGAGTTGGTAAGTGGTGATGAACTTTGAATTTTGTTTCCATAGGAGGTAAATGAAATGTCCTTTCTCATATTCATGGTATCTGTGGAGCAGAGGGGAATGCAGGCCTACTAAGGAGGGCGTGGGGATTGTTGGGTTCTCATTTTTCTCCGGATCTCCAGTACAGCGGAAATAAAAATAAAACGGAGATCCGTTCCCATTTCAAAAAAATCTAAAAACCAGATTATCGGATAATCAGTTCTTACCGTGTACGGATTCGAATCCGCAACCGTTCGGTTCCGTCGGTGCGACACCGCAAGCCGCGCAAGCGCTCGGCCTCTAGTGAAGTCCACGCAATCCTCTTCGCGGTGGATATCCTCACATTCCTTGTTCTTCGCAGCCACGAAACCTCCGCCGGTCTCCGCAACGATCACTGCAACGCGCATACGATTTCCAGTCGAACAGGAGTCGGAGAAACGACGGAGCAAATTCGGAGATCCAGATCTGGCCTGGGGCGCCAGAGAGAAAGAGAGGAAGAGAGGAGGGGGCGGTTAGGGTTAGTAGCAGCTTGGCCTGCTCAGCCCGTTCGCTACATTTTATACTAACCATGTAGTTTTTTATAAAAACCCCCGATTTATGTAAAACCCACTTATTTATCCATTGCCTTGAGAATCATTTGCGTATGACCCTTTAGGCCCAATTACCAGTCCGGTTAATAGCCCAATAAGCCCAGTAACTCCTTATTGGCTTTATTAATCAATTAATAACTCTTTATTAATTAATTAATCAATCGAATTGATGTCGCACATCGAATTCGACCGGGCCTCCGATCACGTTGGGTGCCAAGCAACACCGCGTGAACCCGGAAGGTATCAAGGTTAAGTAACCCACTCTTGGAACCTTTCCACCGATAGTTACCGCATGGATATAATCCTTCATTCGTACAATGCTCTCGAGTCAACTCAGGGTATGGCGTGCTGTCCAACCTTAGTCAGTCGACTCACTTGGATTGGATGCCACTGATGAATATCGGAAAACTTCTTTCTCGATATTATCGTCCGCCCTGGACAGAGACTTTCGCGCATCCTTCATAGAGTATTCTCTCTCATCGTACCGAGAGCAAATGATTCCTTATTGACACACAATTCCCTTCGACGGTATTCCACTGTACCCGATCTTTGGTTGTTTAGAATCCATGGTTAGGGATTCATAAACCAAGGTCAAAGCACAAAAGTCCACCGACAAGGTGTCCTTGGTGTCTCAGGTCCGAGGACCATCCACGCAACTGCGACAATAGAATCAAGCTGGTTGATAGTGAGGTACAATACCATCCAGCGATTCAGTCAGATAAGTTCAGTGAACTCATTCTCCAATGAGCACCTACAGATTCTCCTTAGTGTCCCCACACAAGTGACTTATGAGATTAGTCACCCTCATCATATGAGCAGGAGTAATCTGCACTAGTCTAACTGGATATCCGATGTCCTTCTCGGATATCATCCGATTAGGAACGATTAACAATATGTGTGTTTAAGTGATCAGTCTCACTAGTATGATCTCATCATAATCTGATCACTATTGCACATATTCACGGACTTCATTATGAGACGATAATTAATACGATTTACACACAATGAATATTATGCCATTATATTAATAAATGAACGAGATTTACATAGTTAGATTGACTTGTAGGCCACCTAAGACTAAAGCCAATCACCTTTATGCAGCAAGCCTATAGACTCTAGGTGACGCTCAAACATAATTTGAGCTAACGCTTTGTCAGAGGATCTGCAACAATGTCGACAGATGGAACTTTTTCAACCATTACATCTCCTCTGGATATGATCTCTCTGATCAGATGAAAGCGCCTCAGAATATCTTTCGATTTCTGATGAGACTGCGGCTCTTTCACTTGTGCAATGGTACCATTGTTGTCGCACAACAGCAGAACATGATCAAACATGCAGAGAACTATGTCAAGGTCGTTAATGAACTTCTTCAACCACACTACTTCCTTTAAAGCTTCAGCTGCAACGATGTGCTCAGCTTCAGTCGTCGAATTTACAGTGGTTGCTTGCTTAGAACTCTTCCAGCACACTGCTCTTCCGTTCAAAGTAAACACAAATCCATATGTAGACTTGCTATCATCTGGATCTGACTGGAAACTCGAGTCAGTAAAGCCTTGCAGTTTCAAGTCACCTCCTTCATCGACCAGAAACATATCCTTAGTTCTTCTTAAGCACTTAAGGATACATTTCACAGCCTTCCAGTACTCTTTGCCTGGATCAACCTGAAATTTGCTCTTAGCACTTAGAGCATATGCAACATCAGGCCGTGTACATAGCATGTCATACATGACAGATCCTATGGCAGAGGCATAGGGTATTCTATTCATGAGTGCCATCTCATCAGGAGTCTTAGGAGACTGCTCCTTTGAGAGAATAATTCTATGTCTCATCGGTATGAGACCTCTTTTGGAATTTTCCATGCCAAACTTTTTGACTATAGTTTCTATGTACAAAGATTGGGTCATTTCAAACATCTTCTTTGATCTATCTCTATAGATCCGTATTCCCAATACATAGGATGCTTCTCCCAAATCCTTCATGGAGAAATTTTTCGACAGCCAGATCTTTATTGATGACATCATAGCTACATCATTCCCAATGAGTAAGTAGTATGTCATTTACTTAAAGAACTAAAAAGGTGACTATGCTCCCACTGGTCTTCTTGTACACACAAGGCTCATCTTCATTCTTAATGAAGTTATAAGACTTGAAAGCCTCGTCAAATCTTATGTTCCAGCTCCGGGAAGCTTGCTTCAGTCCATAAATAGACTTTTGAAGCTTGCACACTTTATCTGGAGATTCTTTGGATGTGAAACATTCTGGTTGTATCATATATACCTCTTCCTCAAGGTTACCGTTGAGGAAGGCAGTCTTCACATTCATCTGCTAGATTTCATAATCAAAATGTGCAGCAATAGCTAGTAGAACTCTGATCGACTTTATCATGGCAACTGGTGAGAAAGTCTGATCATATTCAATTCCTTGCCTTTGACGATATCCCTTTGCCACCAACCTTGCCTTACAAGTGTCGATCCATCCATCAGCACCGATCATTCTCTTAAAGTTCCACTTGCACTCGATGGGTACAATACCCTCGGGCAAGTCTTCCAAGTTCCAAACTTGGTTGGGGTACATAGACTAGATTTCTGAGTTCGTGGCTTCTCGCCATTTCCCGGCTTCTGGGCCTTCTATGGCCTCCTGGTAGGTTTTAGGATCATCATCCTCATTACCGTAGACTCACCTTCAGCGACATGTCCCACATATTGTTCGGGTGGTCTAGGTAATCTACCAGATCTACAAGGCTCATTTGTGCGTACCTGAACAGATTCATGAACTGATATCTCATCTGATGATAATGCAGCTGTTTGGAGATCTGAAACCTCTTCTAGTACTATTTTACTCCCACTGTCCTCCTGGAGAAGGTATTCCTCTTCGAGGAAGACAGCTTTCCTAGCGACAAACACCTTTTGTTCACCAGGATGAAAAAAATAGTATCTAAAGGTTTCCTTTAGATATCCCACAAACCAACATTTATCAGTTCGTGATTCCAATTTGTTTGGATCATGTCTCTTTACATGAGCAGGACAACCCCAGACTTTAACATGTTTAAATTCTGGTTTCCTGTCTTTCCATATCTCATATGGAGTAGAGGCCACATACTTGCTGGGTACTCTGTTCAGTAGGTATGCTGCTGACTCTAGAGCATACCCTTAGAGGGATACTGGTAATCCCAAAAAGCTCATCATGGATCACACCATGTCCAACAAGGTGCGATTTCTCCTTTCTGATACATCATTAATCTGTGGTGTATATGGAGAGGTCAGCTGAGAAAGGATATCATTATCCTTTAAGAATTGTGTGAAATTAGTACTCAAGTATTCTCCTCCTCGACCTGACCGAAGAGTTTTAATACTCTTTTCTAACTGTTTCTCTACCTCATTCTTGAACTCTTTGAACTTCTCAAACGCTTCAGACTTGTACTTTATTAAGTACACATAGCTGAATCTTGAGAAGTCGTCGGTGAACGTGATGAAGTATGAGAAGCCACCTTTGGCTTGGGTGGACATGGGACCACATACATCCGAATGTATTAGTTCCAAAATGTCCTTGGCACGTTCTCCATGTCCAATAAATGGAGATTTTGCCATTTTCCCTATAAGGCAGGATTCACATGTCGCAAACGATTCATAATCGAATGCTGTTAAATAACCATGTCGGTGCAACTTTTGCAGCCTGCTTTCACTAATATGACCAAGTCTACAATGCCACATGTAGGCATGGTTCAAATAATTCTTGCTCTTCTTAAGAGCATTATCAATGTGAAAATTCTAATAAGAAACATCTAACAGATACAGACCGTTGACTAAAGATATCGAAGCTATTGATTTATTACCATAATAAATCGAACAACTTCTATTCTCAATAGACAACCTATATCCTATCTTGTCCAAACAAGATATTGGTATGATGTTCTTTATTATGCTAGGAACATAATAACAATCTTCCAATGATAAGACGTCTCTTGATGGAAGCCTGAGGTTTGCTGTCCCAACAGCAATCGCCGCAACTTTTGCGCCGTTTCCTAGCCTCAATTCCACCTCGCCTTTTCTCAGCTTTCGCTTACTTGTCAGCATCTACATATCATGGCAGATATGAGAAGTACATCCGGTATCTAATACCCAAGATGTGGAATCTCTTACTGACAAGTTGATATCTATCATTTAGATATCTGAAGCTTCAGACAGCTTCACCTTTCCATGAGCTTTATCGTTGAGGAACTCCTTACAGTTCCTCTTCCAGTGACCATTCTGCTTATAGTAGAAGTAGTCACCCTTTACTACCCTTTTGCCTCTATCCTTCGATCTTTTATCGTTAGCTATCATCTCTACTTCAGGGGCATCTAATGCCGATTCAGCAAGAGGATCAGCTCCAAGGACATAGTCATTGTGCTCAGATCTGAAGACATTCTTCAGGTTTCTGAACCAATCCGAGTAGTTCAGGCTAGTCAAATGTTTGGCATCAAGTATG
This sequence comes from Zantedeschia hybrid cultivar, assembly GCA_030544215.1. NCBI lineage: Eukaryota > Viridiplantae > Streptophyta > Magnoliopsida > Alismatales > Araceae > Zantedeschia > Zantedeschia hybrid cultivar. Next base: position 37,549,943 of record JARZZO010000011.1, on the reverse strand, counting down.
CCACGGAGTGGGTTATTCGACGACATAATTCCCTACAGGAGATATGTAATATCTTTTAAGCAGATGTTCAATTATTAAATATAAAACAAGACATGGTCTTTTGTTCAAATTTTAACTCCCACTAATTTTTGACGGACTGTATAACCCTCAGCTATACAGAATAGGAGACGCCAACAGTCTCCTAGTGGGGATCAGAATCTTAATGACTTGCTCTATAACCTTGTGGATAGCACAAGAAAGCTGTAAAACAATCAAAGAGCACCCATCTCATGGGACTTGCAACTCCTTGCAATATCCGATCATAGCTTTGGTCCCCAGAGATTTAATGGCCTTGTGGATAGCACAACAAACCACTAATTCTGGTCTAAGCTAACCATTGCTATGTGATGAGCATAGATTTGCATGCAGCCCTTGTGGATAGTGTTGGGTTTTCTCAGTTTCTCCGGATCACTCACGCAACGGAAAACAAAAATATTTACAGCGATCCGTTCCCATTTCGAAATCTAAAGTATGATAATCGGATTATCGAAGTTCTCACTGTGTGCGGATTCGAATCCGCAGCCGTTTGGTTCCGTCGGTGCGACACCGCAAGCCGCGCAAGCGCCCGGCCTCTAGCGAAGTCCACGCGATGCTCCCCGCGACGGATATCCTCGAGTTCCTCGTTCTTCGCAGCCCACGAAGCCTCCGCCGGTCGCCGCAATGATCGCCGCAATGCGCAGACGATTTCCCGTCGAACGGGATTCGGAGAAGCGGCGGAGCAGATCTGGATCTGCCTGGGCGCCAAAGAAAGATAGAAACTGAGGAGGGGCGGCTAGGGTTAGTAGCAGCTTCGCCTGCTCAGCCCGTTCGCTATGTTTTATACTAACCGCGCGGTTTTTCATAAAAACCCCCGGTTTATATAAAACCCACTTATTTGTCCATCGCCTTGAGAATCATTTGCGTATGACCCTCTAGGCCCATGTACTAGTCCAGTTAATGGCCCAACTAGCCCAGTGACTCCTCACTGGCTTTATTAATTAATTAATAACCCTTTATTAATCAATTAATCAATCGAATTGATGTCGCACATCGAATTCGACTGGGCCTCCGATCACGTTGGGTGCCAAGCAACACCGCGTGAACCCGGAAGGTATTTGGGGTTAAGTAACCCACTCTTAGAACCTTTCTGTCGACAGTTACCGCGTGGATATAATCCTTCATTCGTACAATGCTCTCGAGTCAACTCAGGATATGGCGAGCTGTCAAACCCTAACCAGTCGACTCACTTGGATTGGATGCCACTGATGAATATCGGAAAACTCCTTTCCCGATATTATCGTCCGCCCTGGCCAGGGACTTTAGCGCATCCTTCCTAGAACATTCTCTCTCTAAGTACCGAGAGCGAATGATTCCTTATTGACACACAATTCCCTTCGACGGTATCCCGCTGTACCCAATCCTTGGCGTATTAGAATCCCGTGGCTAGAGATTCGTTAACCAAGGTCAAAGCACAGAAGTCCACCGCCAAGGTGTCCTTGGTGTCTCAGGTCCGAGGACCATCCACGCAACTGCGACAATAGAATCAAGTTGGTTGACAGTGAGGTACAATACCATCCAACGATTTAGTCGGATCAGTTCAGTGAACTCATTCTCCAATGAGCACCTATAAATTTGCCTTAGTGTCTCCACACAAGTGACTTATGAGATCAGTCACCCTGATCATATGAGCAGGAGTAATCTGTACTAGTCTAACCGGATATCCGATGTCCTTCTCGGATATCCTCCGACTAGGAACGATTAAGAATATGTGTGTTTAAGTGATCAGTCTAATTAGTATGATCTCATCAGAATCTGATCACAATAACATATATTCACGGACTTCATTATGAAACGATAATTAACGCAATTTACACATAATGAATATTATGGCATTTTATTAATAAATGAACGAGATTTACATAGTCAGATTGGGTTGTAGGCCACCTAAACTAACAGATAGCACAACAAAGCTGCATGGTTCCTCTACCCCGATCATATAGACATCTAATGCTATAGCTACAGTCCCTCCTCACAATTAAACAGGCCTTGTGGTAGCACAACAAAACTGCTCAAAGTGATTTGAATCCTATGACTATAACGATGGTGGACCACGCGGTAAATTCTTAACTACTCGTGTTACGGCTTAGAATTAAGATGAGGGTATTTAGATAACTTTTATCTTGGTCTCTCCTAGGTGATAGTATATAAATATATTGTATACATTTATACCTACTTTGATTCACAATCAAACATAAAACAACGCATCTCATACATGTCAAGTGTTGTCATGGATAGCACAGTGGGTTTGACTGGAGCCAATAGTCAAACGCACACACAATTTAATATAACATTTATATCAGATAAACCTGCAAACACATAGTCAAGAGATTTCCATCATATTGCCTTCCTGGTTGCATCTATGGATCGTCCTCGCTCCTTCCTCGGTTGCTTCGATCAGATTACATTTAAATCTAAATTTACATATAAACAGAAGAAGGCCTTATGGCGAGTACAAGAGAGAGGGAGGTAGAAGTACATCGGAGTTTGAGAGAGAGAGAGATACGCAGACCTCTATTTATTAACAATTAATAAATAACCAATACATCAACGATCCACACAATCCATTCATCACATGAGTAATTAAATAAGTGCATATCCATGACCACGGTGTGTTTTATCCAATCCACACAAGATATAGCGCATCACATGGCTAAAATAAAAGAGTTTCAAAATTAAATAATTTTGCCATTTTAAAAACTAGGTTCCAATCAAAATTGGTATTTGAATTTCGAAAACTTATTTAATTAATTTAACATGCAATCAAATCTAATTTAAAAGCATTTAAACACAAATCACATGTGCACACACTCCAAATTAATAATTCCATATTATTCTATGTAAATTAGAACATTTCTAATAATTAAACAATCTAGCACTTAAATTAAACCACATCAATAATATAACAATTAGACTATTAATAATTAATCTAACTCTTAGACTAGTCCAATAAAGTTAATTAATAAATGTTAATCACTAATTTAACTCTTAAACTAATAATCAACACTAATTAATTAATATCTACTAATTTAACACTTAAATTAGTCCATGTAGTTAATTATTAATTTAACACTTAAATTAATTACTAACAATCATTAATTAACAATTAAAAATAATTAATTAATAATCTAACACTTAGACTAATAATTTTTAACAACTAATTTAACTCTTAGATTAGTTATTTAAGATTAATTATTAATTTAACTTTTAAATTAATAATTATCTCTAATCAACTAAAAGTTACTAATTTAACATTTAAATTAGTCAACTAAAATTAATTATTAATTTAACTCTTAAATTAATAACTAACTTTAATTTATTAACAACAACTTGTCAATAATAATGATTCTTAATCATTAATGCCCAATTAAATTAGAGATTGAAATAATTTTAATTTTAAAAAAATAATTTTTGAATTTTAAAATTAAAATCAAATTTTAAATGGGCATGGGGTTAAGGGGTTTTAAATTGGGAAATAAACCGGGGGGTGGGGGATGAACTGGCCCGGCCCGGCCCGGACCAGCCCAGCCGGTCCGACCGGCTCGAGACCGGCCCGCCCCCTTTCTTCCCCACCGAAACCCTAGTTCCTCAACGCAGGTGCTGCAGATCCCCTTCCTCTTCCACTCGGCGGCGGGGAAGGAGGAAGGCGCAGCGGCGGCCGGCGGCCGGTGGCACGATGCCGTCTAGACCTGCCGGCACCCCCTCCGGCGCCAGTGGGATCGCCGGAGAAGCCCTTGACCTGTAGCCCGAGCCCCTCAATTCTCCTCTAATTTATGGTTTTCATAAAACCGAAAAGAAGAAGAAATAGGGCCCCATTAGCAGCCCTTCATGCTCACTCCAGTGCCGAGAAGGAGCCCAGTGCTGCCCGGTTGCAATCCCCACATAAACCGGGGTTCCGATCCCTCATCCCAACACTTGGGAGGCCCGAACAAAGCCGCAACGAAGCCCAGTTCTTCGTCCGACGAAGAACAGCAAAACCCCAAATTAAAAAATTCGATTTTACAGAAATAATAATTCAATTATTATTGTGTTTATCAAATAAACACGGATCTAGCAAAGCAATCGAATTCGCACATGGAATAATACACGGAATCACTAAATCGGAGACCGAAACGGGACGAGAAATAGTGGAACCTGCCTCTGATACCACTGTTGGGTTCTCGTGTTTCTTCGGATGTCCCGCGCAGCGGAAATAAAAATAAAACGGAGATCCGTTCCCATTTCAAAAAAATCTAAAAACCAGATTATCGGATAATCAGTTCTTATCATGTGCGGATTCGAATCCGCAACCGTTCGGTTCCGTCGGTGCGACACTGCAAGCCGCGTAAGCGCCCGGCCTCTAGCGAAGTCCACGCGATCCTCCTTGCGGTGGATATCCTCATGTTCCTCGTTCTTTGCAGCCACGAAACCTCCGCCGGTCGCCGCAATGATCGCCGCAACGCGCGGACGATTTCCCGTCGAACAAGAGTCGGAGAAGTGGCGGAGTAGATCCGGGGATCCGGATTTGGCCTGGGGCGCCAGAGAGAAAGAGAGGAAGAGAAGAGGGGGTGGCTAGGGTTAACAGCAGCTTGGCCTGCTCAGCCCGTTCGCTACATTTTATGCTAACAGCGCGATTTTTCATAAAAACCCCCGGTTTATATAAAACCCACTTATTTATCCATCGCCTTGAGAATCATTTGCGTGTAACCCTCTAGGCCCAATTACTAGTCCGGTTAATAGCCCAATAAGCCCAGTAACTCCTTACTGGCTTTATTAATCAATTAATAATTCTTTATTAATTAATTAATCAATTGAATTGATGTCGCACATCGAATTCGACCGGGCCTCCGATCATGTTGGGTGCCACGCAACACCGCGTGAACCCGGAAGGTATCGAGGTTAAGTAACCCACTCTTAGAAGCTTTCCGCCGACAGTTACCGCATGGATATAATCCTTCATTCGTACAATACTCTTGAGTCAACTCAGGGTATGGCATGCTGTCAAACCCTAACCGGTCGACTCACTTGGATTGGATGCCGCTGATGAATATCGAAAAACTTCTTTCCCGATATTATCGTCCGCCCTAGCCAGGGACTTTCGCGCATCCTTCCTAGAGCATTCTCTCTCATCGTACCGAAAGCGAATGATTCCTTATTGACACACAATTTCCTTCGACGGTATTTCGCTGTACCCGATCCTTAGCTGTTTAGAATCCCGTAGTTAGGGATTCATAAACCAAGGTCAAAGCATAGAAGTCCACCGACAAGGTGTCCTTGGTGTCTTAGGAAAAAGGACCATTTACGCAACTGCGACAATAGAATCAAGCTGGTTGACTGTGAGGTACAATACCATCCAGCGATTCAGTCGGATAAGTTCAGTAAACTCATTCTCCAATGCGCACCTACAGATTCGCCTTAGTGTCTCCACACAAGTGACTTATGAGATCAGTTATCCTCATCATATTAGTAGGAGTAATTTGTACTAGTCTAACCGGATATCCGATGTCCTTCTCGTATATCCTTCGACTAGGAACGATTAAGAATATGTGTGTTTAAGTGATCGGTCTCACTAGTATGATCTCATCATAATCTGATCACTATCGCACATATTCACGGACTTCATTATGAGACGATAATTAATACGATTTACACACAATGAATATTGTGCCATTATATTAATAAATGAATCAGATTTACATAGTCAGATTGGCTTGTAGGCCACCTAAGACTAACAGGGATCCTGGCGCAGGATCCTCATCATGGGGGTAGGCAGCCCCGACAGATTGGGTGGTTTGGCTTCGTGATGCATTCCACCATGCCGAGACCCGAGTGGCAGATCTAGTACAACAGGTGAGTGTTGTTGTCGAAATGCTATTCTTAAACCCTGGTTGAGTTTGAGCCTCACATTTATGTCCTTCTTGCAGTGCCAGGAGGTCGAGACTGCATTTGCAATGGCAACTGAGGAGAGGGCAACTCGAGTGGAGAAGATGGTGAGCACCATCCAGGAGCGAGCGCTCAGGGCTGAGGAGAAAGTGGCTCGTGCGGAGGCGGCATAAGGATCCCATCTTGATGTGTACTGGGAGGGGATGATAGCCGGTCTTGGAAGAGAGCTCATGAGGGCCCAAGCGGAGACTAGGGAAATGGAATACAAGTACCGATCTTTGTGGGATAGGGTGATGAAGAAAGGGAGAGAGCGAGCCTCTAGGACCGGTGCACAGAGTCAAGGGGTTCGTCCACCAGCCCCAGCCCCGTCAGTCGGGATTGCACCGGCTGGGATTTCTGCATTTAGAGATCTCGATTCCCTTTTTACTGATGATGTGTGGAGATCGTATCGTCCAGTAGGATCATCAGCTTCCCCGCTGCCCTTGTCTGGTCAGCGCCGCACGCGGGAGGATGATGCCGAGAGTCAGATGAGTCACCCCTCTGTTGAGGGAAGAGAGGATGAGGCAGAGGGAGAGAAGAGACACTGATGATTGTCACAGGGGTATGCCCCTGCTTATGATGTATGAACTTTGTTTGCCACTATATTTGACTCTTGATTTATGGGCATTTCAGTCTTCTTCTTTTCATTCATACATGTTCTTCCTAAATACACAATATTGAAGAGAAAACAGTTAGTAGTATTTGTTTTCGGTCCCTTGCCCGATAAAAGAGCAGCTACCTTTTTTCTAGCCTTCGCATAGGGTCAAGGGGCCATGTCCTACTAACCAGACATGAAAGAAATAACTAACATCATGCGAAACATGCAAACGCAAGTAGGTATTAACAAATGAGATGCAACATGTAGATGCGAGTGTTTTTACAAGTAGAGAAATGTTTTAGTTCCGACTACCTGGTGACTGCCCATTCTTAGCCTGGCTAAATGATGAAAGAAAATGCACTCTCAACTTCCCAAATATCCTAAGCACGCATCTAGGTTGATTTGGGCCTCTAGACTCCTCATGCTGACCTTGACCGGCTAAGACTCACACTGATGATAATACCGTCATGCCATGCTTAGGCTCCTAGTTGCTTCCGACCACCAAATTCGCCCAAAAAGTTTTCAAGGTAAATAATTTACCCAACTCGAGTCTCTTTCCTTACAACCTAGAAGATATAAGATAGAACACCTTGGAATCCTAACGGTCAACCGCGCGATGCTGACCCGGAATCAGATGCCATCGCACCTATAGGTGAGACCTTGTATTGACCTAAGCCCAAAGTTTTGAGGATGCTCATTAAGATTATAGTTAAGAAATTGATTCCCTAGAGACAGGGACATTACTCTTCACCCACTTTAGTCTTCCCTGACTACGTAAGCATGGGATAACTTTTGAAAAAAAAAACTAGTTTTAAAATGATGTTCAGTCTTTAGACAGCTATCTCTCGGTAAACCTTGAGGGAGAAAATAATGAAGAAACTAGGGAGACAAACTTCACAGGAGGATCGACAAAACCGTTAAAAGGGAGAGCTGTGACAAAACAGATCTTTCTTGACTTCCTAGATGCCCCTATTTACTTTTGATTTTTTAGGCCTTTGATGGCCAGGCACGGTCACGACCTGGTTTTTTAATGATTGCTTGAACCCCTTTTTTTATTTTTCTTGACATTTTTCCAGGGTTATTTGCTGTTGTTCTTTTGTTCCTTATTCCGCCGCGGGAACATTGCCCTCTTCACATGCCCTAGTCCTTTACATTTCATATCTAGGCTCTTTTGAGGGGTTACATCTATCGAGTTGTTAGGAACCATAATTTGCTGAGCTCGACCATTTAAGGGAGTCGACTGTCTGTAGACACCGATTTTGGACCACCCTTTTGGTCATAAATCCCCTCCATCATCAGCCCATCATCATAAATCCCCTCATTTGAGCCATCTCAGCCCACTACCAGCTAGGCCCATTAACCAAATCCCGACCCTAGCCACCTTCTTCGTGGAAGGCCAGCCAGTCCGCCTTCCACCTCCTTCGAAGGCCACCCCTCGCCTTCCACCACCTTCGAAGGCCACCCCCCGCCTTCTACACCCTCGGAAGGCCAGCTACCTTGCCTTCCACCTTTTTTCCACCTTTTCCACTTTTAGCCACCTTTTCGTGGAAGGCCAACCCCTTGCCTTCCACCGCCTTCGAAGGCCACCCCCCGCCTTCTACCCCCTTCGAAGGCCAACCACCTTGCCGTCCACCTTTTGGCCACTTTTTCTTCACCTTTTCGTAGAAGGCCAACCCCTTGCCTTCCACCGCCTTCGAAGGCCACCCCTTGCCTTCCACCTCCTTCGAAGGCCACCCCTCGCCTTCCACTCCCCTCGAAGGCCAGCCGGGTCGCCTTCCACCGCAAGAGTGGAAGGCATGTCACCTGGCCGTCCACTCCTTAACCACCTTTTGACCCCGTCTTCCCCATGATCTCCTCTACTCTCCGCCCTCGTCCCCCACTACTCCGACCACTCCCCACTCTGTCGACTGCCGCGGCCACTACCGCCAACCCTTGACCACTCCCCATTGGTTGAAGGGGGATTTACGGGGATTTAGACCCCTGTTTTCTCCTTTTTTTCCTTCGCCTATTTAAACCCTCCACATCCTCTCGAGCGGGGGTTAAAAAAAGGGGGGGACAAGAGGAAGGATTTTTTGGTTAAGAGGAATTTTGGAGAGGCAGAGAGGGACTTTCTGGTGAGAAGCTCGAGGAGACCCCGAGGAGGAAGGCTCAGGCTACATCTGGAAACGGGCTTGCCTTTCTAACTTCTCCCTTTTATTTTTTTACTCATTCCCTTACATTAGTAATATCATTCATTCTCCACACACGCCACTCCTCTTCACTTGCATGCATATACACATAGGATGACTTAGCCATCCGTACTCCCACAGAGGTTTTAAAAAAAAAACGGGAGGTGGGTGGCCATAACATATGGTCACCTTCCCTCCCCACCACCCATCCGGTGCGTTTCCCACTGATTTTAGTTAGTTTTTACACCTTTCTGAATAGATTTTGCACTCTACAGTTCTAATCGGGTTCGTCTTTGCTTGGTCTTTTTTCTTTTCAGGGATCCTTACCACCTACACGCGTACAGAATTTCGGGCTCTCTCCCTTTGGCCGGCCGGAGGAAGAGAAGGAGGAATCGACTTCTTCCGCTCCCACAAAAACGCGATCATCTTCTACATTCCTGCGGAGCACAGGAACCGAAAGGTAATGCTCCTGGCGATCACACTCTCATTTCTAACCCCTCCTCTTTGAATCGCCACAGTGCTAAGACGTACGGAGAAACCCCCAACGCCGAGGCTCCGCGGGCGCTGCACAGCCGCGGAGGGGGACGTTCCGGGCGCCTACACTGTCCTAATTAGTCGAGAGTAGAAAAACAAAGGCCGTCGGCATTGACAATGTACTAAAGACATAGAACACATTTTAAGAAGGTTCATTTCGAAAAAAGTGCGAATGTGTGCATCTCACAGTGATCATGGAGGCCCGTGTGAAAGTAAAGCAGACATATCTATGGCTCTGGTGGACCAAAGTCTTATCCAAACTTCAATGATAACTCAATCTATCATGCAAGTAGACTTAGACATGGGTTACATGGCAATCACCAAACAGTTGGATTTTGTGTTTTTGTGATTCTTTGTGATTTTCATTAGGATATGTACATATTTACAAGTATTTTCTTTGCTTTTTGGATATTCAATTTTTTTAAGATTTTAAGATTTTTGATTTTTTTGTGCATTTTTAAGGGTATAATTTCTTCAGATAGACCCCATTCCAAGGGTGAGGCAATTCTTCTCCTAAGTGATAGGCATGTCTTGAATATGCCTCCTTAATTACAAATGGACCCTCCCAATTTTCTGACAATTTGCTCCTGGGCCCAGAAGCTTTAATCATTTTTCTCTTCGGAACCATCTCCCCAACCTCAAATTTTCTTTTGAGGACTTTCTTTGCATAAAATCTTGCAATTCTTTTTCGATAGACTTGTGCATGATATGCCGCCATCAACCTTCTTTCGTCTAATTGTTCCAGTTGGGTCAACATAGTTTTACGACGCTCAATGTCGCTGATTTCTTTATCCAACTGCATTCTTAGCGAAGGAAGGAGCATCTCATATAGGAGTACCGCATGTTGGGTTCGGACATTACCCTGGGAAATCACAGCAACGGAAGAATATAAAATAAAATGATTTCCCAAACTGCTTCGGGCTCCGATTGATGCAACAAAAATAGTCTAAAATAAATCATACGAGATTTATCACCTTGCACAGAATATGTTATCTTTTGAAAATCGATGCTGAACTCCACAAAGCTTTGAGCCGCACAAACGTCCGACCTCTAGAGCTGATTGACACGAATCTCGCAACAACGGAATTTTCTTTTCCTTCAATCTGCACAACACAACCCCCTGCCTCAAATCTTCTAGGAAGAACCCTATTCTTCCAACTAAACAACTTGACGGCCAGGTATGGAATGGGTTGATTAAAGCATTCACTTCTGCGGGGTTGGAGAATATAGGTTTATAAAGGGTTTAAAGGCGGCAGCGTGAACTGCCTTTTCAACCAATCCCGTCATTTAACTGTCTCGGCTAAAAGTAACTACGGTTAAATGTTAAACCCAATGGCCTTTTATATATCAATATATTATTATTAGCTCATTTATCAAATAAGCTTAATAATACATATATTATATATATGTCCTTTATATTATTGTATGTATACTTTTAAGCCATTTATAAATTCTCTTCCCAAAAGAATTTAATACTTTTGTATATTTTTTCATACAATAATATTCCGTTCTGCAAGAATTGTTTGTGTGTGATCCTCTAGGCCCATTATCAGTCTGGATTATCCATTAACTTTTAATCTAATTAGAAGTAAATTAAACCGGTTATTCCCAATAGCCGTTTAATTTGTTCCGGACCTTTTTGATCACGTTGGGTCAAGCAAATCCGCGTGATCCCAGAGGATGCCGGGTTCATCTATTCCCTGTCTAGCACCTGTAAGTCTTCAGTTACCGTATCGCTATAATCTCTCGCTCATTCTATGAGTCCGATCCGATCGTGTGGTATGGTTTCGTCAAATCACTAGTGATCGTGTCGTCTAACCATGACCTCCATAATAATTTCAGGTTCGTTCCAAACGAACCGATACCACCCTGGCCAGGGATTTAGTGGAGCGTCCATGTCATGACTTATTGACTGTCTATGATATACCTGACAGTGAGCGATCCCTTCTTGACGATTAACGGTCTTCGCATGTATCCCGATGTGGCTAATAATTCAGTGTTTCATGACTTAGGTTAAAGTCACTTAACCAAACATTAAACCACACCAGTCCTCACGCAAGACCTCATTAATGTCTCAAGTTAAAGGATCAACGATACTACTGAGATAGATGGATCTTCAGTTGACATTAGGTATAATTAACCATCTGAAGATCCATCAGTGGATCAGTTCAGTGAACATCCTCACAGGATGAACACCCACACATATGTGCTGGTGCCCCGCACCTATGATTGTGAGATTGGTCATCTACACATCATGCGTGTTGATTTACAAGTAATCAATGTCCCAGAGTGATTGCTCTCCAATCAGGAACAATTTAAGGTATGTGTCCATATATAGTCAAACTCACATTCGAGATCTCATCTCGAAATTGGCTTTACAACTACATATCCTAGGGAGAATGCAAAGCAATCGACAGATAACAAGTTTATGCTCTAATTACCACTTAATTATATTGAACAAGATTGTACAACACATTGGGCCTACACGGCCTATAATTGGTCTGTAGGACACCCAAAAACTAACACCGCATCTGTCCCAAACGTTAATGCATAGGGTGTTTGTCCAGTAGGTGTTCGGACAAAGGTGCGATACGCCCAAAGAGGCTCAATCAGGCAGTCAGGCTAATCAGAGTAATTATGAGATTTACAAGTCATTTTGATGATTCTGATAAGAGTTTTGTTAATTGCTTATGTTTGTCCATTTCCTTGTGGGTAGTAAGGTGAAGAATGATGCAAATTAATGCGACACTTACTGTACATGTCGTGGAGCTCCTGGGAGACAAATTACGGTCCATTGTCGGTGACGAAATCACGTGGTGTCCCAAATCTGGCGAGAATGTTGCGCTTGATGAATTTCATCACCGTGGATGCTTTAATTTCAGTGAACGCTTCAGCTTCAGCCCATTTGGTGAAATACTCAGTGGCAGTTCAGATGAATGATTTCTTTTTTATTTCCCCTGATCAATGTTCCAACAGTCCTTTGACATCGAATGCCCACATGGCAAATGTCCAAGGGGAAACGATGGGATGGAGGGATGATGATGGCGCATAGATTTTGTCAGCATGTAGCTGGCATTTCAACCACCTTCGAACAAACATGGTACAATCAGCCTCCATTGAAGGCTAGTAATAGGACTTGAGGAGTTTTTGAGCTAGAGCGCGGCATTGACATGACCCCGGCACTCGCTATAATGAGCAACTTCAATGATATGGGGGATTTCAGTATCATCTAAACACCGAAGGAGTATTCCAGTAAATGACCGTTTGTAAAGGATGCTGCCTAAGATGATGTAACGTTGAGATGTGCGGCGGATGGCCTTACGGTCAAAGGCTGTAGTATAGGCTGGGAAGGACCCATCTCAAAGGTAGTTCAGGATGTCGAAATACCAAGTGTTCCCATCGTCCCAATCGGGTGTGGTTTCCTTAGTGACAACTGAAACATGCTCAAGTGGGAGGAGAAATTGCTGGAACCACAGGTCCCGAAAAGAGGGAGAATTTTGCTTCTGTACAGTTACAGTCTCTGAACTCCTAGTGAGGGGGATTTCTAGAGCCGAGGACAAGGAAGCTAGGGCATCAACTAGGATGTTCTGGGATCTAGCCACATGGACAAAGTTGATCTTCCTAAACTGCCCAGTCAGTGAACTCACCAATTCTTGGTATGACTTCAACTTGGGGTCCCGAGTTTGGTATTTGCCCACTATTTAGCGAAGGACTAGCTGTGAATCTCCGATAATCCTTAGTTCTTTGACCTTGAGAGCGAACACCATTTTTAGGCAGCTAGGAGGGCCTCATATTCTACAACATTATTTGTCACCGAGAAGGATAACTGGCAAGCATGTGGAATACTTACCCCTTCCGGAGATAAGAGGACCGCCCCTACCCTATTGCCTTGCAAGTTAAGTCCCCCATCAAAGTGGAGGACCTAAGATGGACTATCATCCACCATCACATTCAACTCCTCATCTGGGAACTCATCATCGATGGGTGAAAATTTAAGAAATGGGTGGTGGGCTAGGTGCTCAGCAATTGCTTGCCCCTTGATAGCCTTTTGATTCGCGTAGGTGATATCAAATTGGTCCAAGGAAGTCTGTCATCGCACCAGCCTATCCATTACTACTGACCGCTTTAGCAAATATTTTATTGGGTCCATTATAGCTAGAAGTTTAACCTCGTGGGCAAGGAAGTAGTGCTTCAATTTATGCACTACCCAGACAACAGCAGCACATGTCCTTTCCATGGCTTTATAATGCCTTTCAACATCATTGAACAACTTGGAGAGGTAGTATATTTCTCTTTCTCTCTTCTCGTCATCTAGTTGGGCCAATATTGCTCCAGCTGATTCTTCAGTGGTGGAGACATATAGTAGTAAAGGCCGCCCCGAGCTAGGAGCCATAGGAACTGATGGGTTGAAGAGATAGCTCTTCAAATCATCGAAGGCTTTTTGACACTTATCGCTCCAATCGAATTTTTCCCCTCCTTTCAATAAATTGTGAAAGGGTTTACACCTCAAAGAGTGTTGGGATATGAACCGTCTGATGAACTGTAGATGGCCAATGAGGCCTACTTCCCTGACATTCCAAGGAGGAGGTATTTCCTCTATTTCCTTCACTTTATCAGGATCTACTTCAATCCCTCGCCTACTTACCATGAACCCTATCACTTACCAGAGGAAACCCCGAACAAAAACTTTTTCGGGTTCATCTTTAGTTGATGCCCTTTCGACCTCTGCATCATTGATTTGAGGATCTGAGCATGCCCTTCCCTTGTTTAGACTTGACCAGGAGATCATCTACATAAACCTCCATATCAGTGTAAATCATATCATGAAAAATTGCCATCATTGCCCTTTGATAAGTGGCTCTAGCGTTCTTAAGCTCAAATGGCATGACCACATAGCAGTAGGTTCCCTATGGGGTTATGAAAGACGTCTTTTCCTAATCTTCTTCTGCTAGTATGATTTGATTATACCCCGAAAATCCATCAAAAAATGAGAGCAATTCATATCTGGCGGTATTATCGACCAGCAAGTCTATATGGGGGAGTGAAAAATCGTCCTTTGGACAAGCTTGGTAGAGGTTACGGAAGTCTATGCAGACCCTAAACCTTCCATCCGTTTTTGCTACATGGACGATATTGGCTACCCATTTAGGATAGAGCACTACTCAGATGAACTTGGCCTTGTGTAACTTGTCAACCTCTTCTTTTACCTTTAGTGCTAATTCTAACTGCAGCCATATCAGTGTTTGTTTTACGGGTTTGGCGTTAGGTTTGAGGACAAGCTGATATTCCACCAATTTTGTGCTTAACCCGGACATGTCCTCGTATGACTAGGAAAACCCGTCAGGATATTCTCTGAGTACGGTGATGATGGACCGTTCTTCTTCTTCACTATTTTGCACTGATCAACACTGTCTTTGAATCCTGCTCAGTTCCGAGGTTAACTTCTTTAGTAGGTTCATAGACTGCTGACGAAGGTTCATCGAACCACCTCATCCCACTTACAAGTGGTTTGGCCAAGTCATCATCTTGTTCATCCTCACCATCACTAAGTTTAAACATACTTAAACCATCATTGCAAGATTCAATTTCTAACAGTTCTTGTGGCTCAGAGATGGCCCCTAACTGAAGAAACTCATCGATCTTTTCCAAATATTTACATCTATTTGCTAATTCTCGAACTAGAAATGAGGGAACTTGCTTATCTCTACAATTGCTAGACAAGGAGGAAGCTACCCTAATTCCTAAGCTTTTGTGTATAAGACTCTGAGAGTGAGTCGGGCTTGTTACTAAGGAGACAAGGGTGGGCCCTTGAGATAGAGACCCGGTGACAGTGGAACTGCCCCAGCACGTAGGCTCCTCAATGGTGACTTCACATCCTCCGCTACGGGAGTGAGATTTTTTTTTGGTGACCGTAGGCTTCAAGAATGAAACACTCAAGGAAATGTGCTACGACCGGTGATGGAAGCATAAGAAGGGAAGGTGGATGGAATAGAAAGGGAATGAATGCGGTAGGTGCTGGCTCATCCTTTGCCAAGAATACCCCTTCTTGTGGGGTGTTTGGTTCATGAAACAGTAGCCATGTACTGAAGTCTTCCTCATCCTCTTTTTGAGTCTCCTTGCTCTCTTCTTTCAACTCATCTTTAAGGTGATCCACCCTTAGTAACTCCTGATTTTTCTTCACAAAATGATCCGAAAGAGTCCATTTCTTTGACCCCTTAGTTTTGGTAGGTAACCTAGTTCGAATCCCCCCAACGGTCGGATTTTCTGGAATAGCCTCCCGGATTCCTTGTTCTTCCTTGCCTAGCCGAGATCTCGAACTATATCCCATTTTATCCAAAAGTTGCCAACCTATGTTAGGCCGGGGTTTGGGATGAGAAGCGACCAATGAAAGAATGGGTTCTTTCCCTTTCCCAAAAGTGATCATGGATGGAATTTGTTCAGTTGATACCGAGTTTAAGGACTCGACATAGGGAGTGCTCTTGACTTTGACAATCTTCCCATTGTATGGGGATTTATAGCACTGATGATTAGTGGAAGGCGTTCCCAGGGTTTGCTCCATCCAAGGTCTACCCAGAATGACATTTTATATGGGCTTGACAGCAAGGATGTAGAACTCAGAGATCATGGCCACCGGGCTAATTTCCAACTGAAGGAAGATTTTACCATCAGCTGGCCTTTGAGAATTGTTATAAGCCGAGATCATCATGGAGGTAGACTCAATCTTTTATGGGTCCATTCCTATCTTTTTGAGGGTTTTGAGTGAACAAACATTGATTGAGGTGCCGGTATCCAATAGGATGGAGTCCACTGAGTAACCGTTGAGTGTAGCAATTAGGCATAAGGGAAAAGACCAGCATTCCGGGGAAGCTAAGTCCTTATCTGAAAAGGATATCATAGGTGTCTAAGTGACTGAGAGAATGACATTTGTGACTCCACTAGTAGGAAGATCTTCACTGACTATGATTTGTTGGAGGAAATTAAACAATGTCTCCCTATGTGTAGGAGATTTTCCTAGATGTTGTTGGATGTCATATTCAAATTGAGTAGTCCCTCCGAACAGATTTGAATTCTTTTGGGAGTCTAAGGGTTGACCTGTTGGGGGAATAATGTGATTCCTCAGTGTAACACCTATCGGACTTGGGTCTGCTACTTGATTTGACTTTAATGGTGATTTTATGAGGTTGAATTGGGTCGACGGACCCAGCTTTGATGTTGGGCACAAAATGGACAGAGGAGGCTCTTTGATTGAGATTGAGGGGACTTGGACCAGAGTGACTGGGCTGATGATTCCTGGTTGCTCCTTAGGTCTGATTAGGACCAAAGGTTTATGTTGAAAGACTGCAGAGATTTCTGGCACGGGCTTCCTAGCCTCAACCACCTGAGTGGGGACTTGGTATTGTATCCCAAACGCTTCATTTCCCAATATTGTTCTCTGTGAACAACTCTTGGTTCCAGATTTCTAACTAGGGTATTGACTTTGCCTTGGGAACTGGATGGGTCTTGGCTGCTTGGTGAGAGAGCAGAGGGTCCTTTACAATTCCCAACTCTGTTTTGGCCCTCAGGGTTTCAATGGCCTTTTTCATGTCTTCCCAGTTGATCCTGCCCTCATCGTTCAGGTCATATACCCAGCCTCTGAAGGTGAATCAATTGTGGATTGTGTGCCCTGGCATCCTGTGATACGGGCAGCATCTAGACATGTCGGTACTGCGAGGAGCACCTTTGCACTGTGGTGGGAGCTGAATGGCATTGCGAGCTAGTAAGGCATAGAAGATGTCTGCTAATGATTCCGGCAAAGATGGGTATGATGTTCACTTGGGCATGGGACGACTATAGTTAGTTGGAGGAGGGACTGCTGAATATTGCTTCTGACTGTGTTCATTATCTGTCCTGGGCTGACAATTGGGTAACTTGGAAGGTTGTCCTAATACACTCACCTATTCATTGATAGTGACTCCTTATGTGGTTGGGGTCTATGTGGCTTTCTTGTTCCTGTTCCGATTTTCAAAGAAGGGCGGCAAAGTGGAATCTCGGATCTAAGATTGGACCACCCGAGCTCGGTTATAAAGTTGTGCGAATGTTTGAAGTTCATTGAGCATAAGGATCGCCCAAAGCTGTGGGGTATCATTGTTGGGATTCGGGGATTGTAACTTCGGTCCTAGAGTCCATGGCTCTCCACCTGTTAGCAAAGTATGTGAAGTCCTCTTCAGGCTTCATCTTTTCCATCACCAGGTCAAATAAGGTAGGAGGCATGGCTATCATATGGTTGAAGTGAGTGATGAATCTTTTAGAGGCCATATTGAAGTTGATTAGGTCTGTGGCGGGTAAGGAAGAGAACCATCTCAAGGCCTCGCCTTCTAAAGATTTTTGGAATAGGTGGACGAGAAGGACTCTATCGTAGAGCCACTGATGAGAGTCCATGAGGAAACCTAACAGGTGGTGATGAGGGTTAGTGGTACCATCATATTCCTATACTTGGGTACTTTGAATCATGGTGGGAAGTAAGTTGGAGGGGGCTTGCAGTAGCTCGAGAGAGAGTGAGGTTGCCTTAAGGTAAGGTTCTCAGCCATGAGCTTACGCACATAGGTTTCAACCTCACTTTTACAGATGAATTCTTACTACTTAGGAGGTGTGATCTGGGTGACTAGATTAGCCATGATAGGTGGAACAGCTGGAGTTGGAGTTGGTTGGTTGACATGGGTCTGGATTCTACTAGAAGATCCCTGGAACTGAGCTTTCTAAAGAGTGGTCTCCTGAGTTTTGCCGCGAGAGACCAACTGAATGAGTTGGTTGGCGGTGTACCGTGATAATACAATAATGAGTCCAAGTCTTCACTTGGGTTTTGAAAGGTTCTACTTGAAACCATAGGGTCATCTTCTCCTTGTGAAGAAGAAGATTCGTCTGAACATCTTCTCCTGAGCTCCTCCTTAGGTGTCTGGAGCATGCCCACAAATATTCGTTGTGGGTCTTCTTCAATCTCAAACAGGGGGTTGTGTGTAATGTTGTCGCCAAATTCATCCATATCATCATACACAGAATTAGAATACACATGGTTCATTATGAGACACAAATCCTCGTGATTTTTATATCCCACTTTGGAGTTAATTGTGTATTATGGATACGTTGATTTCTAGCAAATCACGTTCAACCCTTAACGTCCTTGTTTTCTCAGAAGATTGTTTCACCAAAGTTTGATTAGGCGTCTTAATTTAGAAACAATTCACTTAATGACGCCTATGGGTAGGTAACTTTTGGTGGGAGGCAAAATTCTTATTTTCTCCTAAAGTCCCAGGATCCTATCAGGTGGCTTAGGTACAACCTGCTCGGCGGCCAAGTGCGAATCCCTGGTGTAAACACCCAATTTTGGACACTCTTTGGTCATAAAACCCATACCATAGTCACATCCACTTCATCTCATTTGGCCAATTAAATCACCAAGCCCATTAACCCATCACCCCAAGACTTCCACCTTTCCGCAGAAGGCATACTCTGCCGCCTTCCACCTTTTCACAGAAGGCATGCTTTGCTGCCTTCCACCTTTTTGCGGAAGGCATACTTTGCCACCTTCCACCTTTTCGCGGAAGGCATACTTTGCCACCTTCCACCTTTTCGCGGAAGGCGTGTTTTGCTGCCTTCCACCTTTTCACCTTTTCGCGGAAGGCATGCTTTGCCGCCTTCCGCCTTTTCGCGGAAGGCTTGCTTGTTCACCTTCCACCTTTTGTGGAAGGCAAAGTTGTATATCGTTGAATCACCCCTGACCTCATCTCCCCATGTTCCCCTCCAGTTGCGACCTGCAAACCCCACTACTCGGACCACGCCCCACTCCAGCGACCGTTGCAGCCACGATCTCCCTTCCCTAACCAATTCCTATTGGCTCTTGGTGAATAACGGGGATTTAGACCCCTCTTTTTCCGCTAGTTTTGGCCTTATATTTAAACCCTCTTTCTCCTTCTCTTTCTCCTCTCGGAGGGGGGGGTGGAAGGTTAGAAGGTTGGGCTAGTGGAAAGGCTGGAGGTTGTAGATAGCAGAACAGGAGTATCAGGGCCGAAAGAGGAGTCATTCGTCATATGGGCTTGATTCTCTAACTCAACCCCTTTTCCTTTTATTTGCTTTGCATTCCCAATGCACTCTCCCTCCATCTCATAACTTTTCCTTTATCATGTCATAATCACCTCTTCTCACACATGTACACTTTTTTTCCTTTTTGCATGCATTCATCTTAGGATCACCCATCCCAGTAGAGGTTTCTTTTAAAAATGGGAGGTCGGTGGCCATAGTACATGGTCTCCTTCCCTCCCCAAAAACCAACCCGGTGCGTCCCCTTTCAATTTTAACTTGTTTCTTATAGTTTGTATGGACAGATCCTACACACTGCAGTTCTAATCAGGTTAGTTCCTCCCTTTGTTTGTCTTTATTTTTAGGGGCTCTTACCACCATTTGTGTACGGACAACCGAGCTCTCTTCCCAGGCTGGCCGGAGGCAGAGAAGAGGAACATACTATCCCCTACTCTAACACATCACGGTCAACCTCGCCATTGTTAGTATTAGATGGTCTCAAAGCCAATCTGATACTATGTACTGATTCAGATTATTAATAAATGGCAATAATTCATTGTGTGTAATTAATTCGATCTATGTTTATCGTATCACGATGAAGTCCATGAACATGTGCAACAGTCTTCGGATTATGATGAGATCATAATTACGGGACCGAAGACTTATAAACACTTGTTGTTAATTGTTCCTAGTCATAGGATGTTTGAGATAGGACATCGAACATCCGGATAGACTAGTATAGGTTACTTCAGCTCATATGTTGAGGGTGACTGATCCCATAAGTCACTTGTGTGTAGACACTATGCTGGACCTGTAGGTGCTCATTGGCGAATGAGTTCACTGAACTGATCCGACTATGAATCGCTGGATGGTAAACACCTCACTGTTAACCAGCTCGATTCTTTTGTCACGGTTGCGTGGATGATCCTTGGACCTGAGACGCCAAATATATCTTGTTGGTAGGTTTCTGAACTTTGACCTTAACTAACGAATCCCTAACCATGGGTTATCAATAAGTCAAGTGATCGGGTTCAGGAAAATACCTTTGAAGGTAATTGTGTGTTCAATACGGGAACATCCGCTCTCGGTAGTTTGAGAGAGAATGTTTCGGGAATGATGCGCTTAAAGTCCCTGGCCAGGGCGGACTCTCTGTTCGATAAGGAGTTATTGGATTCAGATTAGCGGCATCTGATTCAAGTGAATCGACCGAATAGGGTTTAATAGTAAACCATACCCTAGGTCGATCCGAGAACATTGTACGGATGAAGGATTATATCCGCGGGCTAACCGATGACGAAAAGGTTCCAATAGAGGGTTGCGATAACCCCAGTGCCATCTAGGATCATGCGATGTTGCTTGGCATACAACGTGATTGGAAGTTCGTCCGAATTTATTGTGGGACATTAAATTCGGCTGATTAATTGAATATAAGGATATTAATTAATTCAGTGGGTCAGTAAAGGGTTACTGGGCTTAATGGGCTATTAACTGGACTGGTATTTGGGCCTAGAGGGTCACACGTAAGTGGTTTTCAAGTCGATGGATAATCGGACAGGATTTCAAATAAGTCTGAGTTTTTACGAAAAATCGTAAATAGACTTATTATAAAAGAACGGATACTACGTCGGGGGCCAGCAACCCTAACCTAGACGTCGTTCTTTCTCTCTCTCTCCTCTCTACTGGGCGTGCAACACGAGGCAGCCATCTGGAGGCTCCGCTTCGATTCCCGACTGCTCCACCTTCGGTCCGATGGGAGATTCCGAATCCGCATGTCGCGGCGGATTACGCGCAGCTAGATGGGATCCACGAACGCTGCATCGAGCGGGGAGGCGAGGACGATCTATCGCGAGGAGAAGTGCATAGATAGCGCTAGAGGTCGGGCATCTATGCAACTTGCAGCATCGCTCCGACAGAACTGGAAAACGAACGCGGATTCGAATCCGCGCAAGGTAAATCCGATTTACTCCGGTCTTGTTTTATTAATCGAAACGGGATGGATCCGATCTCGAAATTAAATTTATTCCGCTGCATTTTCGGTCGGATCCCGACATAGCGATCCCAACAGTGGTATCAGAGCCAGTTTCCACTGTATTTTCGTTGTTTCGGTCTTTAAAATTACGGTTTTTGAATTTATTCCATGCTTAATTTTATTTTCTTACAAGATTTGTATTCATGAGATGTTCACTGCGATGAGATCGCGATTTAAATCTGAAGAAAATATTTTATTTTTGGGGTTTTTGGTCATGTTCTTCGTTGGACGAAGAACGGAGTATTTTGGATAAAATCGGATCCATGAGATGGATCTTTGGGGGCTTTGATCATTGTGATCGATGCCGGCAGTGTAGGGAGCAGGGTACCACTGGCCATGGCCTTCCTTCTTCTTCCTATTGCGTTTTTTTGAAACCGCTGTGAAAAAGGGGATCGAGGGAAGGGACTTTTTTTTTTTTAAAAAAAATGGCCACCAGAGCCCTTCACGGGCCTGCCCCGGCTGCCGGACGGCACCGGCGACATCGCCGGTGCCAGCGCCGGAAGGGAACCCCAGTTGGGGTTGCCGCCGTCGGGTTCCCTGCAATGCAGGGAACCCTCGGGCGGCCCCTGTCGGGCGGCTAGGGTTTCCCCTAGCCGTCGACAGGGTCCAGCCCGGCTGGACCCTGGCCCGAGCCAGGCGGCTCGAGCCTGGGCCCAGCAGGGCTCGGACAAGGCCTGCAGGCCTAGGTCCGAGCCCTGGCTGGGCCCTGGCCCTAGCCAGGGGCTCAGCCGAGCTGAGCCCCTTCAAAACCCCATTTCTTTTATAAATTTTATTATTAGTGGCCCTGTTAAAATTAATTTAATTTAATTTTATTGTTACAATTTGAATTTGATAATAAAATTTTAATTTTTTGGGTCCTAATAATAAAAATATGAGGTTTTCATTATTAATTAACAAATGTTGTTAATACTAATTATTAATCTAAGCTGTTAGATTTATTGTTGTATTTAATTGTTAAATATCCCCATATTTATTTCAATTGTTCAAATTAAGCATGGAATATTTCTAAAGCCTTTAATTTTAGATTTTGTGCACATATAATGTGTTTTGATGCTTGTTTAAATTCGATTTAAATTAAGCATGCTTAAATTGATTTTCGAAAATTCTAAATTCTCCAAAATTTTTGTTTGGTCCTTGGTTTTATGAAACCTGAAATTATTATTATTTTCGAAAATTTTAATTTAGCCATTTGATGTGCAATTCATGTGTGGTTTGTTTAACTAAAACACATGGTGGTCATGGATGGACAATTTTGTGGATGTGGAATCTGATTGTGTGGTTTGTTATTTATTAATAAATAGAGGTCTGCGAACCTCTCCCTCTCATATTCCAATGTAATTCTACCTCTCTCTCTATGTATTCTCCATAAGGCTTCCTCTTTTAAATTCGTAATGTAATTTGATCGAGGCGGCTACGCACGGAGCGAGGATGATCCACAACTGCCGACCAGATGAAAATGAAGGAGTTCATTGAATCCATGGGTTTACAGACTCATGATATAAGTTGTTATATTGTGTATGTGTGTGCGTTTGACTGTCTGGCTCAAGTCAAACCATAGTGTCGTCCATGACCACACTAATGACATGTTGTGATGCGTGTGTTTCTATTTTGATTGTGAATCAAATTAGCTAGGTTATTAGTATAAATATATATATTCAATATATTTAGTACTATCACCTAGGATGAGACCAAACTAAATAAGTAAAACCTTCGTAACAAATTCTAAGCCGGAGCACGAGTCATTGAGAATGCACCGCGTGGCTCTCCATCAATATGATTAATAGAACTTAATTCAGTGGTGGCATATACTATGTGTTTACCCGAGGTTTGCCATTGACTGATGAGAGAACTATTGATTATGGCATTAGATGCCTTTGCATAAGAGTAGAGGAACGATATAGTCATCCACGTGTTTACCCGGGAACTATATTTCTACTCTACTTTATCACGTATTGATGGTAATGCTTAGACCGGAGATAATGGTCTACTGTGTTTATCCGGGACCATTAATAACCTGGGAGCCGAAATATGATCGAATATTGCAAGGAGTTGCAATTATCATGAGATGATTGTTCTGAGATAGCGGTATGATACTACGTGTTTACCCGAAGTCATAATGTGATGCTTGGAGATTCTGATCCCCACTAGGAGATAGTCGGCGTCTCCCGTTCTATATATCTGAAGGTTATACAGTCCGTCGAAAATTAGTGGGAGTAAAACTAGATAATAAAAGACCATATCTTGTTTTAGTTAATCTGAATACCTGCTAATTATCATTTGATTATCTCTTGTAGGATAGAATGCTGCACCATAACCCGTTGCGAGGCATACTCGATGCCAACCGTTTGACAGGCACCAACTACTCAGACTAGCTCAGGAACCTGAAGATTGTCCTCAGGTCTGAGCAGATTGCCTACGTCTTGGATAATGAACCTCCTTCTGAACCAACATTAGATGCCCCAGAGGAGGAAATGATAGCGTATGAAAAATGGAAGGAAGATTCCACCATGGCCCAATGCTACATGTTAGCCTCTATGAGCAATGAGTTGCAGAGGCAACATGAAGAGATGGATGGTAGATCTATCATGCTCCATTTAAAGGAGCTATTTGGTGAGCAGAGCAGAATCGAACGAAATGAGATATCGAAGAATCTGTTCAAGGCTCAGATGGCAGAGGGAACTTCAGTACAGAATCACGTGCTGAAGGAGAGGCTAGAAGCTCTTGGGATTACACTTCCCAAGGAGATGCACACATACCTCGTGTTATCTTCACTTCCACAGTCATATGCTCAGTTCATCGTTAATTTTAACATGAACAAGATCCAGGCCACCTTAGTTGAACTACTAAACATGTTAAAGATTGCTGAAAGGAACCTTGTGACGGATAAACCCCAAGTCCTCATGGTTGGTAAGACCAACAGAAAAAGACTTGCAGTCCAAGCTTTTCGAAAGGGTAAGAACAAGGTTCAGAGGAAGGCAAAGGTTGTCAAGAAAGATAAAGGTAAAAGTGCTGAGAAAGGTGATTGCTTCTACTGTCACCATAGGGGCCACTGGAAGAGGAATTGCAAAGAATACCTCAAGGACAAGGCTCAAGGAACTGTGAAGCAGCAAGACGCTTCAGGTATCTATATGATAGATGTAAATTTGTCAATAAGAGATTGTACATCATGGGTATTAGATACTGGATGTGTATTTCATATCTGCAATTCTATGCAGGCACTGACAAGAAGACGTAAATTAAGGACCGACGAGGTGGAGCTGAGGCTAGGTAACGGCCCAAGAGTTGCGGCGATCGCTGTAGGGACAGTGAAGCTCAAGCTACCATCCGGAGACACATTTTCATTAGATGAATGTTATTATGTACCTAGCATAATAAGGAACATCGTTTCTATTTCATGTTTAGATAGAATTGGATACAATTTAAATTTTGTGAACAATAGTTGTTCAATTTATTTTAGAAATAAATTAATAGCTTCTGCTATATTATCCAATGGTTTGTATCTATTAAATGTGTCTCATGAAAATTTACATATCGGTTCTTCAATTAAAAGAAGTATGAAATGAACAAAGCCTACTTGTGGCATTGTAGGCTTAGACACATTGGTGAAAATAGACTCCAAAGGATGCATAAAGATGGATACTTAGATCCATTTGATTATGAATCATATGCAACCTGTGAGTCATGTTTAATAGGTAAAATGGCTAAGTCTCCATTTAATGGTACTGGAGAATGAGCCAAAGACATATTAGAACTCATACATTCAGATGTATGTGGTCCTATGTCAATCCAAACCATTGGTGGTTTCTCATACTTCATTACATTCACTGATGATTACTCAAGGCTTGGATAAATATACTTATTGAAGTATAAATCTGAAGCCTTTGAGAAATTCAGAGAATTTAAAAATGAAGTAGAAAAATAAACAGGAAAAAGTATAAAAATCATCCGATCCGATCGGGGTGGTGAATACTTGAGTACATAGTTCATTAAATACTTAAAGGATAATGGTATCCTTTCTCAGCTTATACCTCCTTATACACCTCAAATGAATGGCTTATCAGAAAGGAGAAATCGCACATTAATGGAAATGGTACAATCCATGATGAGCATGTCCAAATTACCAGTATCCTTATGGGGATATGCAGTCAGCTCGGCTATGTATATTCTGAACAAGGTACCCAGCAAATATGTTGAAACCACTCCATATGAGATATAGAATGGAAGAAAACCAGACCTTAAACATGTTAAAGTTTGGGGATGTCCTGCTCATGTTAAAAGACATGACGTAGATAAGCTGAAATCCAGAACTGACAAATGCAGATTTGTGGGATATCCAAAGGAAACTTATGGATATTACTTTTATCATCCTGGCGAACAAAAAGTGTTTGTGGCCAGGAGAGCTGTCTTTCTGGAAGAAGATTATATTATCTAGAAGGACAGTGGGAGTAAAATAATTCTGGAAGAAATTCCAGACCCACAAACTGGTAATGGTTCATCAGATGAACCGTCAGTTTTTGAACATGTTCAAAATGATACATAGGAACCCCGTAGGTCTGAAAGAGTATCTAAACCACCAGAAAGATATGTGGGACATATTAATTTAGATGGTTCAAGGATACCCTATAATGAGGATGATGATCCTAAGACTTACCATGAGGCTATTGAAAGTCCAGAGGCCGGGAAATGGCGGGAAGCCATGAATTCTAAAATACAGTCCATGTACATCAACCAAGTTTGGAACTTGGAAGATTTACCCGATGGTATAGTACCTATCAGCTGCAAATGGATCTTTAAAAGAAAGATCGGTGCAAATGGACGTATTTGTGAGTGCTTAGAATGAGTGTGTGATTATCATGAAAAATCTATGTTGTTTAAGTGCAAAATAAACCCTATTAAAAAGAAACTACGTGAAGTGATCGCCAGAAACTTTTGACTTAAAAGTTCTAAAAGAAAGTTTGATCGCCTACCTGTTTAAACGCGGAAGATGTCGAGTCCTTGATTCCCCTTCCTTCAGCCGGCTGAAGAAAGAGAGCCCTTCCTCTTCTTTTGTTCTTGTTGTTGAGGTTGAAGTTGAGGATCGTCCAGAGTTCTTTGATTTGCTTCTTTTCCTTCCTTTATTCTCCTTTTGCATCTTGCAAGAAATATAGAAAGAGAAATGAAGAAACAATGATGAGAACTTAAGCAAAGGTAGTATCCATTCTAAATAGAGTTTTGAGCATGCAACTAAACAACAAACTTACTTGTTGGATGGCTTTTGAAACCCCTTGATCAAATAGGTTTTGAAAAGAATATTAGTGTTGTGTGTTGCATGAAGTGATGATGAAGAATGTAAGATTAATGAAGATGTAAAATGATAATGTAGAAATGAAACACTTATGCCGAATTGGATGAAGCTTTGAATTGGATGAAGAATGGACGCCGACTTCTGGAAACAGCAGCGCTTCGGCGTTTGGACGTCGTTGCTTTGATCTTCAATCACTAACTCTGATTCTAACTTCTCTCTTTTTTTTTTTTTTTTTTTTAACTTTCAAGATGCAAGGTATTTATAGACCTCTTCTGCGTCCGCGGATTTACATGAAAAAAATTTATGATTTATCCATCTTAACCAACAGATAAATACAGATTAATTCATCTTTATCTGTAATTATCTAAAACGCGTCTACCCTGGCTGACGCCTTTTAGATTAATTAAGATAAGGATAAACATCCGGAAAAACTTATCTTTATCTGTATTAGCTAAAACGCGTCTACGTTTATAGACGTCTTTCACACTAATTAAGATAAGGATAAACATCCGGAAGAAAAAAGTAGAAATAGCTTAGGAAACCTAAAACACGTCGTACCTGACAGACGCCTTTAGCTAATTAATCAATTGATTAAAATTTAAATTTAAACGTTTAAAATAAGAATAAACTCTACATGGCGTCCACAAAAGTCGACGTCTTTTAGACTTCTTCATATTTTAATTGAAATTTGAGTTAAAATCAATTCAATTGATTAACTTAAACATGTCTGTTTGACCCGACACTCAAAAGATCAATAAAAATTAATCAATGATTAAATATTAGACCATTCATCATGGGGAGCGTTTGCCAGCCAATGTGGACGTGCTGCAGCTATGATGGATCTTAAAGGAAAACAAGAAATATTGGATAAAGAATCCAATCAAGGATAGAATTCCAAGGATATCTTCAAGCGAACCTCAAAGATAATCAAGATACTCAATTCAAAATGGAATATTTCATATCATGTTGAAGTTATTTGATTTAATGGTCTGAAACTTAATCAGTAATCAATTCTTATCACAGTGATTTCAAAGTCCTATATGATGCATACTGGGCTAAAAGAAAAATATAAAGTCAGATAAAATATAAATTAATCAAGGATAATATTGTTAAATTGTTATTAATGAGTCAAGATACCAGTTCTTGTAATTCAGTGCTAAGCCGAAACTCGTTTATCCACGCACCGTTTCACAAAAGTGGAACCATCGTCCTTACTAATTAACAATCCAACGGTCTATCCGTGCGATTAAGAATCCTCTGAAATTATCACTGTTTTTGTTGAAGGGAAACTCAAATTCTAGTTTCATCAAAACCACAAGGTCTTTGATATAATCTAATAAATATTTAATATATAGTAATGCAAATGAATTACATGGAAGAGTACAATGGTAGAAATAACCGTCTTTTTAGTCATGGTCAGGACTTCATAAATTCCCACAGTGGGACCTCAGCTTTGTTATCATTTCTTTGAATTTCCTGTACTCAAAATTCATCAGTAATTTCAAACAAGTGCTTAATTAAACATCAAAAAGCAGAATTTCAGACAAATAACAGAAAGCTTGAATTGCGTCGTGTCGAGCCGACGCCCTTCAACTGTAAAACGCGGCAGTGTTCCACGACGTCTTTTACTCACATAAACAGGTTCTGGCTGTTCTCTACTCGGATTCCAACTCTCTTCATGCCTTGTGTCCTGTATATGACTTGAACAAACAGGTTAAGTATATATTCAGGCTTAGCCCTTTGCCTGGTTAAGTAACCGACTACTTGATCCTATCCTTGGTAGAAGGGTCAAGGGGCATAGCCTTTATTAACAAAGGTAATTGAACTGTAAGCAAACTTAAGCAAAATGCAACATGCAAGCAAACAGATGCTCACTGAAAATAAAAGGAATGAGACATACCAAGTGCAATAAGCAAATGCTAAATGAAATATTTTTGTTATTTTGAAATATTCATTTTTGTTTGGGTTTTGAAATATGCATTTTTTTGGATTTTGACATATGTATTTTTTTTTATTTTTGACATATGTATTTTTTTGGATTTTTGACATATGTATTTTTTTTTGGATTTTTGACTATGTATTTTTTTTTGAATTTTTGACTATGTATTTTTTTGGATTTTTGACATAAAAGATCAACATAGTACTCAGATTAAAAGATCATATTCATTTATTAACTTAATTCTCAAATTGTTCTTTAACAACTTATCTTAAAACCCATCGTGTTTGAACTTGTGTTTCCATTCGTGATCCCATTTGATGATTTGACCCTTAGTCAATCTAAGCCATTCCAAACCATTCGGCCGCCGCCCTTCTCTCTCTAAAAATTCTAGAGAGAGAAACTCTCCCTTGGCGGCGGCCATGGCTGCCCCTTTGGGGGGCCTCCCGCCCCCCCTCTCGGCCTCTTCTTTTCCCTCGCCCTTGGCGCAGAACCAACCTGCCACTGCTCCTTCTCAGGTGGATCCTCCTCTTGATCATGGCCACGGTTCTGCACAGTAAGAATCTAGGCGCTCACATCCCCCGCTAACTAAAAGTTATGCGAAGGTGTTATCAGAGAATCCTGTGTTCCCGTCCGTCTCTCTTCCTATTCATCCACCGGCTTTCACCGATACAGGTGAACCTGCTGTGTTCTTCTCTGCTGATGAGATTGAGGTTACGTTGAGGCCGTTTCAGCATGCCCTTGTTGCCAAGACCCTTTATGGCCAGCCCCCTTTTCAGGAAATCAAACAACTGTTATCGCAGCGTCTTGGGCTCACCCACGAATTTGTCATCGCTGCCCTTGATAACCGGCACTTGCTCCTTTGATGTACTGCCGAGGACGACTACCTCCGTATCCTCCTCCGAGAACAACTTCTCATCAAAGGCTATCTTTTTAGATTCTTGAAGTGGACAGTTGAATTTGAATGCGGCAAGGAACCCCCTGTCACTCCTGTTTGGATTGAGATGCCTACCTTGAAGCCTAACCTTTTCCATGATGCCTGTGTTCGCTCCATCGCTGGGAACATTGGTAGAGTTCTCCAGGTGGCTCTTCGTACCTCTCAGATAACCAATGCTTCCTCCGCTCATGCATGTATTGAGCTCGACCTCCTTCAAAGCCCGCCTTCTCGCGTGTGGATTGGTCTTGGTGTGAATGGCTACTGGCAAGAAATTAGGTATCACCGGATCCCTGATTATTGCACCTCCTGTTTTCTCATGGGCCACGCTGCTGCTTCCTGTCGCCGGTCTGGCAATAAGCCCCCAAATCAGATTATTGCCGCCTCTCGGTCGACCCAACAACAGGTTTCTTCTTCGAACCAGCAAGCTCAACCTTTGCCGATTTCTAAGCCTGCTCGCAGAACATCTCAACATTGGGTCTCTAAAACTCCCAAATCCAAAGAGTCCATACCTGTTTCCGATCCTTTCGAATCCCTTCCTGCTTCTGATGACGATCCTATCAATGATCCGGTGCCCACAGCCAATTACTTCGAGGCTATCCGCGGTTCTGATGAGGAACATAATTTGCAGCAGAACAATGATAAGCGGTCGTGCCCCTCCCAGAATTCCCAAGAGGGTGTTGCTCTGTTGACATCCCCGTGCCCATTTGAGCCACCCCAGGTCGCTCCCATGCCAACAAGGCGGATGGCGACGGATCATACCTCCCTGATGGCTCCCCCTTCTTTGCCACCTGTGGTGCCCATCGAACAGCCAGCATCGCCCAAGCAACCGCCGCTGTCGTTGCAAGCCTTGACGACGTCTATCTCGGGCACACAGAATGTGTTGAACATCTCCGCGCCTCCGGCTACTATGCAGACTCCTATCCTCAACAGCCTACCAGGTGCTCGTCAAAAGGCCTCCACTAGCACTGGTGGCAACGCTCCGCAGGTGCATGCCACTTTGAATGCGCCCATGCACGTAATGAAGACACGCCTCCTCAACACCCAGCTTTCGTGCGCTAATGTGGCCATGCACAAATCCAGCATCACGGCGATGGCTCCCACGGGCGTGAAGCCTTCTTCTTTGGAAAATAACACCCAGGTCGGTATGCTCTATTGCAGGGACACGAGGACCCCCCTTGGCGAGATTGCTGATATAAACTCCATGCATGATGACACGTTGGTGCCCATGCCGTCCAAAGCCCCCCTCGCTATTGATCAACTTCAGAATACTCCCTCTCTGCGTGCATGCCCGCCAGGAAGTCCCCTTCTTTGGCTGAGGACCAGCGTAGCTTGATATCTGTGCCCATGCACACGTTGCAAGCCCCCCCTTCGATATCAAGTCATCCTGCACTAATGAAGACCAGCTTTAGCACCGGGATCCGGCCCACTTGATTCTCCAGAACCATATTCTTCATTCTCTTCCTGGGCCGAGTCTGCAACATGACGCCTCTAGCCCCAATCGCCAGAAGTCCTCGGACCAAGTTACTGCCAAAGAAGCTCCTGGCCCCCGACACCAACAGCCCTCCCCACTGGTGACAGCTCATGCTATGCACGCCTCCGAGACAATGCCGGGGTCGCTTTCTGTCTCTCTGCACAAGGCTTTAACCATGGAGGGTCCAGCACCCATGTTGAAGGTCTTAGCTGTGGATGCTCCGCCGCCTGGGCCTTCGTCCATCAGTGATGAGCCTGATATATATAACGGGCCCAGACCGGTTAATGGGCCGACTGCTGGTGATGGCCAATCTCTATCGCATGCGGGTCAGGCGACTAGTGTCGGGGTTCAAAATGATGACATACAGGTGCACGCGATTCTTAATCCCCGACACCAACAGCCCATGATAGAACGAGATGTGGATATCTCTAAGGCCAGGGCCCTGCAGACGCTTCATGATGTTTCCTTACTGCCCGTTATGATGTCTGAGAATAAAGCCCAGTTGCAGCAGCCTTCCATGCTGGACATAAATACAGTAATTGGTCAATAGCATACCCCTAATATTCAGGATACTACTGCTGGGGAACACATCTCTATTATGCAGCTGCCTCCAGCCTCCACTCCCCAACACCAGCAGGCCGCGGGCCGAGAAACATTTCCTGGACAGCTTAATCTTTCTATTGAAGCTCAAGAGCGCATGGAAGTCCCAATGTCTTTTTGTGTCGAGCAACAGGTGTCATCTACTCCTAACCTTCCATGCATGCTCAACTCGGAGGATACCATAATCCCCTCTCCTTTCTCTTGTCATTTGATTAATAACCATGGTCATTCACTTGTTTCAATTGATGGTTCTGATACAGCTCATCAGGAGGCTATGAAAGACATGATTGCTCAGCTGAAGCCCATTCAAGTACAAACGTCTAATAGTGTCGAGAATCAGGTGATATCTCCTTCTACTCTTAAGCAAGATAATCACCATGTTATGAGTCACTCCGCAGATCTGGATGCACTTAGTTTAGAACATCCATCTCAGACTATAGAGAATCAACACTTACTTGAAATCCAAAAATTTAAACAAGCCTTCTCTTCCACCGCTACTGCTCATGACAAAAGTAATGTAGATGTGCAGATTGGGTCTAATTCCCCTAATTTGGTT
This sequence comes from Zantedeschia hybrid cultivar, assembly GCA_030544215.1. Classification (NCBI taxonomy): domain Eukaryota; kingdom Viridiplantae; phylum Streptophyta; class Magnoliopsida; order Alismatales; family Araceae; genus Zantedeschia; species Zantedeschia hybrid cultivar. The sequence continues at coordinate 37,517,801 of JARZZO010000011.1, read as the reverse complement.
CAGCGTAAGAGCATAAGGCTCGCTCGGTCGCAGAAAAACAAAATCAAATTCAATGATTAAGTCTCTTGTTTGGAATATTAGAGGAGTTGGTAGCTCCTCCTCTCTTCGCAGGCTGATATCTATATGCAAATCTAACAGAATTCAAATTGTTGTTGTTATTGAGCCCATGATCAACAATTCCTCCATGCAACGTATTTCTTTGCAGTTGGGCCTCCATAAGTATATTGCTTCTAATATGGATAATGCAAAAATCTGGATCTTCTGGCATTCGTCTGTGGACATTGAGGTCTTGCATACCAGTGACAATTACATTACTCTCAAGGTGAAAGATGTGATGGAGCATATGATTACTTTTGTTTATGCTAGTTGCCGCCTGCAGGACAGAATTATCACTTGGGATGATATTGCTTCCTTTTCTTATGCTATTAATCTCCCTTGGATGGTGATTGGAGACTTTAATTCAGTTCTATATTCTTATGAGAAACTTGGTGGCAATGCTCCTCTTCCTGCTTCTGTCCATGATTTCCATTCTTTTATACAGGACTGTGGACTTAGTGATCTTGGGTTCAGTGGATCTAGCTATACTTGGCGCAATGGTCAGCAAGGGCTTAATTGTATCAGAGCTAGATTGGATAGAGGATTGGCCAACACTCTATGGTTTGATGCATTCTCCACTTCTATCTCTCACATACACCATAATTGCTCTGACCACAATCCTCTTCTTGTTGAATATAATTATAGCAATGTCTCTCATCATAGTCACTTTAAATTTTTGAAAGTATGGACTAGGCACAAGAATTTTACTCAAGTGGTGAAAGATTGTTGGGTCCGGCCTCTGCATGCTTCCCCCTTATATAAACTCAGTGCCAAGCTCAAAAGATTGAGAGTTACTCTTAAGCAGTGGAATAAGGACAGTTTTGGAAATATTTTTGATGCTGTTCTACGGGCTGAACGTAATGTTGCTTACATGAAAGACATTCTTGATAATTATCCTTCTGATGATGCTATTAATGATCTTATTGCCGCCAAAAAACATCTTGATGAATTACTTCTCAGGCAAGAAATCTTCTGGAAACAAAAATCTCATTTCAGGTGGCTCAAGGAAGGAGACCAGAATACAGCTTTCTTCCATTCCATTGTTACTGAAAGAAGGAAAAGGAACTTCATTCAATCCCTATATGATGGTAATGGTCATCAAGTTACTGACCAAGACACTCTTCTCTCTATGGCTGTTGATTATTATAAAGAATTATTTACTTCACAGCCTACTTCTATGAATAACAGTGGTTTGCTACAGTACATTCCCACTAGTGTTACTGACCAGGATAATGTTAACTTGATGACTACCCCGACTTTAGATGAAGTTAAGGAGTCGGTCTTTTCTCTTTGTGCTGATAGTGCCCCAGGTCCTGATGGTTTATCAGGTGAATTTTTTACTCATTGTTGGGATATTATTACTGATGACATTCTTGCTGCAATTATTGAATTCTTTAAAGGTGGTAACTTGCCAAAAGCATATACTTCTACACATCTGGTATTAATCCCTAAGTGTGATAGTCCTACTACTCTCAAGGATTTCAGACCCATTAGCCTTTGTAACTTTACGTACAAAATTTTGTCTCTGATTGTTTGTAAGAGGTTATCACTCATCTTGCAAAGACTTATCTCTCCCTTTCAAGGTGCTTTTGTTAAAGGAAGGGATATCAGTGATAATATCTGCTTGGCCCATGATAGGTTGGAATGGAACTACTTGTTCGATGTGCTCTCTAAATTCGGTTTTTCTAGTTCCTGGATTGGTTTGATCAAAAATCTGTTTACTCACTGCTGGTTTTTAGTCATTTTTAATGGGCAGCTTGGTGGGTATTTCAGTTCTACTAGAGGGCTCAGACAGGGTGATCCCTTAGCCCCCAGTCTTTTTATTTTGGCTGAAGAAGCTTTCAGCAGGGGCCTACACAGCTTATTCTCTAGAGGCCTGGTTACTCTCTTTTCCACATATAGGGATGGTCCTATCATATCATACTTGTTATTTGCTGATGACACTGTTATTTTTACCAATGGCTCTCAGGCTTCACTTCGCAGATTATTTGCTTTCATCTCTATTTATGAGAATTGTTCTGGTCAGCAGGTTAATAAAGACAAAAGCTCCTTTTATGTGGATCCTTCTACCATCACCCAAATGATCAATCAAATTGCTGCGGTTACTCAGATGCTTCATAAGGTCTTTCCTATCATTTATCTGGGGGCTCCTCTCTATAAAGGTATTGCTAAAGCTTCCTATTTCCAGCAAATTCTTGACAAGGTGCGAAAGAAACTTGGTAATTGGAAAACTCAACTCTTATCCCCTGGTGGTAGACTTATTTTGATAAAACATGTGTTATCTTCTATTCCTATACATATTCTTGCTGTCCTCTCTCCCCCTAAAAGTATTTTGGATGCTTTGGATAAAACTATTGCTGCATTCTTTTGGGGATCTTCTAGTGTGGGACAAAGAAAACATTGGATTGCTTGGAAGCATCTGGCCAGACCTGTTACTGAAGGTGGGATTGGGGTTAGATCTCTATCTGATGTCAGTACTGCCCTTAAGGTCAAGCTTTGTTGGAAGGTTTATTCTCACACAGGCGTTTGGAGTGATTATATTCATAACACATACTTGCAAGGACAACATCTTTCTCACTGTTCCATTACAGGATCTCCCCACTGGAAGATGACTCTTCGTCACAGACACTGGGTCTTAGACAACACTTGTTGGCAGGTTGGGACTGGTACTCTCTCTTTCTGGCATGATAATTGGACTGGACATGATCCTCTCAGGGATTTCTTAACTTCAGATCAGTGGTATTCTATTACTTATACTCATAATTGGATTGTCCAGGATTTTATTGGTCACAGACAGGAATTTTCGCAATCACTTCCTATTGATGTGCTCACTGTTATTATTGATCTTGCTAATTGGTTATCTCATATTCATGGCCCTGATAAACCTATTTGGCAGCCTGATACTCATAGTTACTTTACTACTAAATCTGCTTGGAATATTGTCAGACATATCAGGCCTGAGCTTTCTGTCTCTAAATGGATTTGACATTCTCTGTTACCTAAGAAGATCTCTCTCTTCGTCTACAGAGCTCTTATTGATAGGTTATCTTTTGATTCTGTTATTCAGAGATATGGGATTTCGGTTGTGTCCAGATGTTTTTGCTGTAAAAATCATGCTGTTGAAACCATGGATCATACCCTTGTCTTAGGTGATATTGCTACATATTGCTGGGATTTCTTCTTGAATTCATTCAATATTCATGTCCAGGTGAGCTCTTTTGATAGTATTTTTTCTATATTTGCTTCCAAGGCTTCCAGCACTGCTCTATATGGCTTTTGCATGGGTATTATTCCCTCCATTGTTGCTTGGACTATTTGGAAAGCTAGATGCTCTACCAGATTTGATAACCTTGTTTACAGTAAGGAACATATTTTGAGACAGGCCATCATCCTCATCAGAGAGATTGCTTCACTTTTTCATCCTAAGAAGGCTTCATCACATACTGAGAGGGAGTCTTTGCAGTCATTGGGTTTGATTGATAAGTTTTCACCTGCTACCCCTTCTCTTGTTTGTTGGTTACCTCCTCCCATATATCATGTTAAACTTAATACTGATGGCTGTTGCAAAGGTAATCCAGGTATTTCTGTTGGTGCTGCTATTCTCAGAGACGAAGGGGGATCCTTTATTTCTGCTTGTTGTGGTTATTTTGGTATCACTTGCAGCATTATTTTTGAGATCAGGGCTATGATCATTGGGTTACAGATGTGTCTTCAGATGAGAATGCCTTCTATTATTGTGGAGTCTGATTGTCAGGTCCTCATTATGCTTTTACTTTCTGATGGTCAGAAGATTCCTTGGATCCTTCATCCGTGGTGGGATATGCTTTGCTACTTGAAGGATTCTATGCAAATTCAATTCCAACATGTGGTCAGAGAATGTAACAAGGCAGTAGATGCTTTGGCCAACTTCTCGTGCTCCTCTCATATCTCCCAGAGCTTCTCGTCAGCAACTACTTTGCCACCTTTAGTTAGAGGAGAGTTAACTATGGACAAATCAGGTGTTCCTCATTTTCGTTTTTGATTGGTTATTGTACCTGGGGGGTTTTTCTTTGATTTCTTTATTATTGCATCTCCCAGGGGTAAGGTGGCATGTCCCCCCCATGTATGATTATTTGATTCATTTAATAAAATTCCAAGGGCCTGCCCAGGGTCTTAGATAAGTTCTGGGTTTAAAAAAAAAAAAAAAAATCTAAGCCATTCCTTAAATTTGGAGTACGCCTCTTTAGAAAGAAGGGAAGAATAAGTTTAAAAAGCCCATGAGAAGGTTCCGGAGACCTAAAAAGATGTTCCTTTCCTACCCTAGTATCCGTTGGGGTTCGGTCATTTTCTTTCCGGGGTATTTATCGACCTTGCGTTCTCTTTTATTTCATTTTATGGCCTTGATGTAACATTTGTAGTGTAATGGCCTTTTGATTTGACATTTGAATTTTGCCTTTTGCTTTAGCTTTTCTATTCTTTTTTTTCTCTGGGACGGATCTCCCCCATTTTTTTTGACGGCCTCCTACTAAGATAGCGGGTATTCTTGGTAGTCTGTTCTAAGCCTCGTTCCGACATCATGGGCCGAGTATAAAAACAGATTTTTTGCTTTAAAACGAATGACTTGTACTTTACACTTTCAGTCAAGCTTTCGGTATTCCTTAGAACTTGGCATCTTTTGTTACTCACGAATCAAACGTATCAGTGTGTGTAGTAATGGGTTTGAAATTAAATTATCCAGACTAACAAGAAAATTTGGGTTTATAAATTTTTTGATTCCACTGGTCTTTGTACCATGCTGATCGACTCTTTAACCTAAGGGTAGTATTTCTTAAACTGTAAGCCATTCCAGGGATGATTTAGCTCTTCTCCTTTTGCATTAACAAGACGATAAGCATTACCAGAAAAAGCGTGCAATACAATATAAGGTCCTTCCCAGTTGGGTTGGAGCTTAGAACGCGGATCACCAGGTTTTACAAAAATCTTTTTGACGACCATTTCACCGACTTTGAACTTACGTTCAATGACTTTCTTTTGATAAAAACGTGCTAGTCTATTTTTGATAAACTTTTGCATGATTAGCAGCTGACCATCTTTTCTCGTCTAAGAGTTCCAATTGAGTAAGGAGTGCTGAACGGTGTTCATCAATGGAGAATTCCTTATTCAATTGTACTCTTAATGACGGTATAAGGATCTCGTTTGGAACTACCGCCTCCATTCCAAATGTTAAGGAATAAGGAGTTTGCCCAGTGGGCGTGCGGATTGAAGTACGGTAAGCCCATAGAGCCTCAACCAATTTTTCTGGCCAGTCTGCAAATTTATTAGATTTGCACGTCTTTTTGATGATTTTTATGAAAGTCTTATTAGTTGCCTCTGCTTGGCCATTGCCTTGCGGATAATAAGGAGACGAATGATGCAATGCAATTCTATACCTGTTGTAGAGGTCCTTTAATTCTTGTGACACGAACTGCGGTCCGTTGTCGGTGACGATGGTGCTTGGAATTCCAAATTGGGTGATGATGTTCTTCATGATGAACTTGCTGACGGTTGATGCTTTGATCTCCACGTACGCTTCGGCTTTTGCCCACTTGGTGAAATATTCTGTTGCCGTAAGAATGAAAGATTTTTGCTTGATGCCGGAATCTGTATTACCAAGGGGTCCAATAATGTCGAAAGCCCACATGGAGAAAGGCCATGGGGAAGAAACAGGATGGAGTGAAGATGCAGGAGAATGGATTTTGTCGGCGTGAAGTTGACACTTAGCACACCTACGGACATATCCTGCACAGTCTTCTTCCATGGTTGGCCAATAAAATCCTTGTCTAAGGATCTTCTTTGCTAGCATCTGTCTATTGACATGGCCACCACAAACTCCACTATGAGCTCCTTCCATAACCTTCCAAAGCTCATCTTCGTCTAGACATCTCAGAAGAACTCCATCAAAACCTCTCTTGTACAGTGCTCCCCCAACTAGGGTATATCGTTGAGCAACTCTCCTGATAGCTCTCTTCTCCTCAGTTGTAGCTTCCTCAGGATACGATTGATCTTCACAATATTTGGCAATTTCATAGTACCATGGCTTCTGGTCATCATCCATCTCTTCTAACAGCTCTATCAACATAATTTCTCTCTTTTCCACAATATCTCCGTCCCTGACTTTCTTTAGCAACTTCTCCTTAATTCTAAGAAATGAAGGGTCTTTCACGGCGGGTGAAAGACGCCTATGAACTATGATTGATTCGGATTGTCTGCTGATTGGAAAATTAAGAGAAGATGCCAATGAAGCTAGAGCGTTGGCTAAGATGTTTTGATTCCTAGGGACATGGACAAAGATCAATTTCGTGAAAAGCTTTGAGTAAGCAGAAGTAAGTTCTTGATAAGGCTTGAGTTTGGGATCAAGAGTTCGATACTTGGTTAGCACTTGGCGAAGAATCAGTTGGCTATCACCCACAATCCTGAGTTTAGTGGCACCATGGAAATGAGCAGCCTCGAGGCCAGCAAGAAGTGCCTCGTATTCAGCTATATTGTTAGTGACTGGAAAGTCAAGCTGAAAGGCTTGTGGAATGGTGACACCTTCAGGTGATAACAGAACGATACCGATCCCTTTCCATGAGAATTCAAAGCTCCGTCAAAATGCAGAGTCCACATATCATCTCTGATTTGATTTACGGACATCAGTTCCTCATCCGGAAACTCTGATCGCACTGGATCAAATCGAGGAAGGGGATGATGGGCGAGATGTTCTGCTATGGCATAGCCCTTGATCGCTTTCTGCTGAATATAAATGATATCGAATTGAGATAGAAAGCTTTGCCATCGCGCTAACCTATCAGTAAGAACAGATTTCTCCAGAAGGAATTTGATCAGATTCATTCTAGCGATGAGATGGACTTCATGGGCCAGAAAATAATGCTTTAATTTCTGCACAACCCAACCCAATGCTGCACATGTTTTCTCCATCGCCGTATATCTTTGTTCAGCGGGGTTGAGAAGTTTAGAGAGATAGTAGGCTGCCCTCTCTTTTCCTTCTTCATCTTCTTGTACTAGGACAGCCCCCACTGCATCATCCAGGATTGAAATGTAAAGTATCAATGGTTTGCCTGGAGATGGTGGTCTCAAAACAGGAGGACTTGCTAAATAGTTCTTTAATCCATCGAATGCCTCTTGACACTTATCGTCCCAATCGAATTTGACTCCCGGCTTGGTAAGCTCGTAAAACGGTTTACACCTTTGTGAGTGCTGGGAGACAAAGCGGCGAATAAATTGCAACCGCCCGATTAATCCTCTTAACTCCTTCAAGTTTTTGGGAGGTGGCATTTCTCTGATAGCTTTCGCCTTGTTGGGATCAATCTCAATTCCCCGTTTGCTAACAATAAATCCAAGCAATTTTCCTGAAGATACCCCGAATACACATTTCTTGGGGTTCATCTTTAACTGATACTCTCTCGATCTCTCTAATACCCTTGCCAAAACTTTGGCGTGCTCAGCCTTTGTCTTAGATTTAACCAATAGATCATCCACATACACTTCCAGATCTATGTGCATCATGTCATGAAATATTGCCATCATAGCCATCTGATAAGTGGCTCCAGCATTCTTCAATCCAAATTGCATGACAACATAGCAGTATGTTCCCCAAGGTGTAGTGAATGACGTTTTCTCTTGATCTTCTTATGCTAGCTTAATCTGGTTGTATCCTGAAAATCCGTCCATAAACGATAAAGTTTTATAGCCAGCGGTATTATCAATGAGTACATCAATATGAGGTAATAGAAAATCATCTTTAGGACACGCCCGGTTCAGATCGCGGAAGTCAATGCAAATTCTGATCTTCCCGTCCTTCTTCATAACCGGGACTATGTTGGCCACCCATTGTGGATAAAGGACAACTCTAATAAATTTGGCTTTATGTAATTTGTCGACCTCTTCCTTCATCTTTAGAGCCATTTGTAGGTGGAATCGCCTTAATTTCTGCTTGACCGGGCTAGCTCCATCCTTTAATGTCAATCTGTATTCAACTAAAGAAGAGTCTAATCCTGGCATATCTTCATAACTCCAGGCGAAAGTATTCTTATAGTCCTTAAGTACTTGTATCATTGCCTTCTCATCCTCTATAGAAAGATTTTTGCTGACGAGGACAACCTTAGGTTCGTCTTCAGTCCCTAAATTGATTTCTTTGGTGGGCTCTTCTACGGCAGCTGAGGGTTCATCGAATCTCTTCACTCCACTGGTATATGCCTCAGCTGCGTCCTCGTCATCTTCCTCATCTTCAACAATGGGGTCTTTTTCATGTACTAACTCATACACCCCGTACCCATCATTGACTGACTCATCGTCCATACAATCTTTTGGCATCTAAATTGGATTTTCTAAAAACTGAGGGATTAAAGAGCAAGAAAAACATTTATCAGCTAAGTCCTGGAGGTATCTATCTGGAATTCGCCTACCCTTAGGCTTCCTAGACTTCCTAACTTGACTAACCTGCCTAAAACTAGACTGCCTAACTTCACTAAACTCTCTATTATAACCTAATGAAGATGAAGCAAGATGGAAATCCTGGGATACAAGTGGAAATACAAGAGAATCCTCCCGAGGGGAGGGGCAGAGTAGATCTAGGAGAGAATCTTGACCGAAAGACCAGCGCAATGGGGTGTGATCGGATAAGTAAGAGGTTTCCTCGATGAGGATCTGGGAAGAATTTGTTGCCAAGTTGGCGTTTCTTTTTGGACAGTGGAAGAATTAAGCATAAAACATGAATGAATACAAAGAGAAGGGGAATTAGATGGAGGAAGTGGCACCAAGGCCAAAGGGTTTGGGGGATCATACAGCAGTATGTCCCAGATCAAATCATACATCCTCTTTAGATCGAGAGGAGGTTGTGGAATGAGGTCCCAAAGGGACAAAGTAATCATGACGGGTGGAGCCCGTGGGATATCTTCAATAATGACCCGCGACCAAGTCGGGGTCAGGAGCAATGTACGAAACAAAGTATGGAGCATGAAAACATGAGAAGGATATGTCCCCCTCCAGAGCAGATCTGTGGTGTAACCAACTTCATAGGGGTCATCTGGCTCCCCTTCATCGGTCACTTCAGATAGCAATATTCGCTTGTCAAAGATAGCATCAGGACTTTCAATCATCTCATCAATCTGCGGCGGCCACTTGGGTTCTGCAGGATCTAGGAACAGTCTGTTCAGTGCAATGTAGAGGTCTCTCAGATCGAACCACCTGTACCATTCACATTCAGGATCATGAAATTTTCTCCTTTTCATAGGCTGCAGAGCCTCCAAGGATTGGTACGTAAGTAGTTCTGAGCAATGCCTGGCCAAGTCTCTCCCATATATATCATAAAAGTCAAAACACGAAGTAATGACCACCGTGTTGTCGTAGCTAATTATGGGCCCCTTTACAAAATGAGTATATAGGGTCCATGTTAGGGGATCTCGGCCTTCCTTGGGTGGTGTAGACATTGTCTCCCAGATTTTCTGACCTTCTTCATTCTGTGCTTGCTGAACGATGTCTTGTTTCAATTTTCTTGGCCTGTAGCCCAGACCACTTCCAGGTGCTCCTCGGTGATCTTTGACAGGAGTGGTCCTGCCTTGTAATTGTGTGCCCAGGCCTCTTCCAGGCTTATAGCCACTCCTCATCATAATTCTCCATCCTGGGGTACTCATGCACTTCCCCCTTTTTATGGCATTTAGCGGGTAAGGAGAAATAGTGACGACTTTCAGAGGATCAGCCACTGGATGGTAAACCTGTAATACCGACAGAAAAGGTTGTCGGCCAGGTAAAGCAGTAGATTTAACATTCAAAGTATGAGCAGCAGCAAGGATCGGCATGCTCGTCACCTTAATAATTCGTCATTTGAAGGGGAATTTGAGGCATTGGTGATTCGTGGAAGGAATCGCCTCAAGAGTTTTTATGTAAGGACGACCCAAAATAGCATTTATAGAAGGGTCGATTTTCAAAATGTGAAATTCGACCTCTGCATGACTTACAGGGCCTAGCTCTACTTTCAAATAAACCATTCCCAGAGGGGAACGGGTGGAATTGTCATATGCTGTCACAGAGATGGGGCTAGGCAGCCGTTTTTCTTTGGGCACACCGCACAGCTCCAGGGTCTTCGGAGGTAAGACATTGATTGAAGCCCCTGTGTCAACCAGGCATGCATCAACGGCCTTCTTACAGATGTTGACCGTGATGCTCAGAGCCATGCTTCTGGCTGCTGGCGGTGCTAGTTCCAATGTATGAAATGTAATGGAGGGCTGGTTCCCCTGAGGAACTAATAGTACTGTAATCTTCTCTACCGGCACGTCCTCGTTGACCATCACCTTCTGCAAATATTCCATCAAGGCTTCTTGGTAACTCTTCGATCTTTTGATCAGTTCAAGTATGGAGATCCGTGCCGGTGTTCGATCCAAATGTTTCAACAAATCATATTGAGTGCCTGGTGCACTCTCTTCATTGTGTGTTTCCTCCGGCGGCTGTGATGGGCCGTCTCTAACTGTTGACTGAGGAAATACTTTGTTGAAAATTCTTCCACTCCGGAGTGCGTGTTCCTCAACCGTAGAGGATCCGGGTGACACCTTGAGTACCGCAGAGTTGGGTGGTGTAGGTGATGCGGAGTGTTGGTAGGCGGTAGTGGTAGCGGGTGAAGTAGGAAATGGTACGCGTAGTAGTGGTCTGGATGGTAGGAGTGGCACGTAGTTGATTTGCAGGGGGTTATATGATGGTGGCGTAGGAGTGTGGGGCGTAATGGGCTTGAGGAAAGCGGGTGGTGGTGATGGGTTATTGGATGCGGGTGTCAGTAGAGGGGTGATGGTAATGGGTTGTGGCCTGGGTATGTGGAGGGTGCGGCGTGGTGGTCGTTCTGCGGTACTCGGAATATGACCCGTTGAATAAAGAGAGGAAGAGTCCTCTATTCTCCACTGTTGCCTACGGTCAGCCTCAGACTGGCTGTTTGTCAAGATAGGGGCAACTTGGTTTTGGTTTTGGTGCTCCAGGAGCGGGTTCTGCACTATGCCCATGTTGGGTGGTGGTGCTGCTTGCGCTGGTGGTCTTGCTTGCTGCTGCTGCTGTGGTCTTCTTGCCTTCAGGGCTGATATGTACTTTTTCATTTCCTCCCAATCTATGCCGCCCTGCTCGTTGAGATCATGAATATAATCTCTAAACTAGAAGCAGGTGTCAATAGTGTGCCCAGGTTGCCTATGGAAATAGCAATACCTGGACGTGTCGGCATTCTGAGGCCAAACTGCCTTTTCTCTTGGCAAGACTAAGGCATTAGCTGCCATTTGAGCACTGAAAATGTCTGCCAAAGATTCTGGGAGGACTGGGTATTCTGTCCTCTTTGGGCGTGGAGGTCTTCTCTGCTGATTGTAGTCAGCAGGAGGAGGGACATTATGGTAGGCCGGCGGTGCGCGCGGCTGATATTGCTGTTGATGCTGTTGTTGTGGCTGCTGGTATTACAATTGCCGTTGCGGCGGCTGCTGTGGCTGTTGCTGTTGCTGGTTCTGGTTCGGCTACTGGGGCCGCTGATATTGGGGCTGCTGATATTGGGGGTTCGGCTGCTGCCTATACCCCTGCTGGGTCGGCTGCGATGGCCTCTGGTACTGCTGCTGATTCCTCACGAACTGGGGCGAATTGTTGTTCATGCTACCGACTTGCTTATAAGAGAGCGTGCCCTCAGTAGTTGGACCTGTGCTGGGAGAGTTTGGCACTGCAGGCTTCCGAGGTGGAGGCCTGCTAGATCTGTGAGGATCAAAGACGCTAGAGAACGTAGCGTCCTTGAAGGCGTTCTGACAGTACCGTGCTCTTTCATAGAGCTCTGCCATGCTGGTCAGATTGTTCAGGGAGAGGACTAGTTTGAATTGGGGCGTGGCATTGGAAATCAGCATCTTCACTTGCTCTGACTCTGACAAGTGATCTTTCACTTTCTCGGCCAAGCCTCGCCATCTGTCAGCAAAACTGACAAACTCTTCATCAGGTTTCATCTTTTCTGCTATGAGGTCAGTGATGGACAGGGAGGGTGCAACTCTGTCCTGGTATCGTTGAATGAATTTACGAGAAACGATACTATAGTCCTCTACTTCGGAGGGTTCCAAAGAAAAGAACCATTCAAGGGCTGGTCCCTCTAAAGATCTCCTGAACAAAAAGGCCAACGACCTCTTGTCGTTCTGCCAGAAAGATGATTCGTACATGAACTCCTTCAAATGGGTGAAGGGGTTACCAGTGCCATTGTACTTCCGGTACACTGGCATCTCGGAGGGTGGCAGGTGGAACACTGGCAGGCTTGGTAAATTGATCTCTGGTGCAGCTTTAACCCCCATCATCTTCTGGAGGTTGTTGAATTGTTCATCCATGCGCTCCATTTTGGCCAGCAACGCTTACGTTGTCAGATCTGCCTGGGGAGGAGGAGGAGGTGGAGGTACTTGATAGGCCTGTTGCCTAGAGTACGGCGGACAAGGAGGACAGTAAAGAGGAGGTCGGGCAGAGCTTCCGCCATGCCCGAGGGCATTTTGATAAGTAGGCGTTAGTGGTCTAGCCGGTTGCCTAGAAGATGAAAGTTGCGGCCCAGTTGGCCGAGAAGTAATATGGAGGCCTTCCATGGCCTGATGAATGTAAGGAGGATGAATAGGAGGTTGCTGAGGGATAGCAGGGGGAGCCACAGGGTTTGGCTTAGCAGGCTGCGTGGGTGCATTCCCCTTCAGAATAGACTGGATCGCTTAGAACTGCTGAGGGTCCAGTCGGGAGGCAAGAACTCCCAAAGCATTGACGAGATTCGAAGGATCAAAGGACGAGGGATCATTCTGATTCATGTCTCCCTCGAGAATGGGATCGGGAATCGCATACTCATGCGGGGGAGGATCAGAATATTGATTATGAGGATGAAAGAGAGGGGTCCGGACATTCCCATCTTGTCGAAACGGAATGGGGATAGAATTACGGGAGGCATCAGCATCTCTCCCGCTCTCATAGTTGTAATCAGAATCACGAGGGGCATTAGCATCTCCCTCGTAATTGACCATGGCGTCTGGAGCCACACTCAAGTCCCTGCCTGATCGGAGCAGCATGATGTTAGATTCTTTTTCCAAGGATTGACAAACAAGTTGCGCAGATATTTAAACAAACAAGTGGATGTTTAGCGTGATTTTAAGATTCCTTGTTGAGTTATTTGGATTTAATTAAACCACAAATTCGTTCAAGGGATGGGATCCTAGTTTCAGTTCAGTATCCACCGTTATGCTCTATGGCTTTCTCTCACAACGTTTATGGAATCTAACCGGGACTTCAACTGGTACAACCAGCCCGATGATCAAGGAGGAGTACCTTGATTTTGGGGACTTATGGAGGCCTCAACGTCAACTTCTCTAGTCTGATCAAGGGACCAACCCAATCAGAGAGAGTTGATGACGTCAAGTAGAGTGTTCCTAAGAAAAGGAGGGTATTAGCCTCAATGCGTATGACCTGTAGCCTAGATGGCCTCTAATGCTTAATACATAATGGGTAATTAGCACACAGGTCACAAAAATTTGAGAACTGAAGAAAAATAAGAAACTGTCTGAATCGCGTCGAGGGTAGTCGACGCCTTTCAAACAGAACCTTAATTTTTCACAGAAGCTCGGATTGCAGACAGCAGAGAAAAAAGACTGAAAGGCGTCTGGGTATAACGACGCAGTTTGAAACGCGTCGCCGTTCCTGGAAGCTTTTCAAGTCGCAGAAGCAGTTTTCCAGGAGGAATTTCTGGGTTGATTCCTCCTTAAACAAGATAAAAACAGCAAATAATCAGTTCATGCAAGATTTTTTTTTGTTTCAGATTTTAACAGGATGATTTTAACAACTAAACAACTAAGATATCAATCAATCGCTCAGCATTTCATCACAAAAACAGCCTTTTTTTTAACTAATCAACGGGGAGGGCAAGATCTTGCCACTAGGGTGTGCACGTGATGCACGTGGGAAATTAACTAAACTAAAAACACTCACCAATTGGTGAGGACGTGTCGAGAGACACAAGTGGTGCACCGTGGGTGCCCGATTGATGATAGCAAGAACAAAAGAATTAAAAGATAGCGAGATCAAGTCCCACCGTGATCGCCAAAAAAGTTGTGAGTGCTTAGAATGAGTGTGTGATTATCATGAAAAATCTATGTTGTTTAAGTGCAAAATAAAGCCTATTAAAAATAAACTATGTCAAGTGATCGCCATAAACTTTTGACTTAAAAGTTCCAAAAGAAAGTTTGATCGCCTACCTGTTTAAACGCGGAAGATGTTGAGCCCTTGATTCCCCCTCCTTCAGCCGGCTGAAGAAAAAGAGCCCTTCCTCTTCTTTTGTTCTTGCTGTTGAGGTTGAAGTTGAGGATCGTCCAGAGTTCTTTGATTTGCTTCTTTTCCTTCCTTTATTCTCCTTTTGCAGCTTGCAAGAAATATATAAAGAGAAATGAAGAAACAATGATGAGAACTTAAGCAAAGGTAGTATCCATTCTAAATAGAGTTTTGAGCATGCAACTAAACAACAAACTTACTTGTTGGATGGCTTTTGAAACCCCTTGATCAAATAGGTTTTGAAAAGAATGCTAGTATTGTGTGTTGCATGAAGTGATGATGAAGAATGCAAGATTAATGAAGATGTAAAATGATAATGCAGAAATGAAACACTTATGTCGAATTGGATGAAGCCTTGAATTGGATGAAGAATGGACGCCGACTTCTGGAAACAGTAGTGCTTCGGCGTTTAGATGTCGTTGCTTTGATCTTCAATCACTAACTCTGATTCTAACTTCTCTCTTTTTTTTTTTTTTTTTTTTTAACTTTCAAGATGCAAGGTATTTATAGACCTCTTCTGCGTCTGCAGATTTACATGAAAAAAATTTAGGATTTATCCATCTTAACCAACAGATAAATACAGATTAATTCATCTTTATCTGTAATTATCTAAAATGCGTCTACCCTGGCTGACGTCTTTCAGATTAATTAAGATAAGGATAAACATCCGGAAAAACTTATCTTTATCTGTATTAGCTAAAACGCGTCTACGTTTATAGACGTCTTTCACACTAATTAAGATAAGGATAAACATCCGGAAGAAAAGTAGAAATAGCTTAGGAAACCTAAAACACGTCGTACCTGACAGACGCCTTTAGCTAATTAATCAATTGATTAAAATTCAAATTTAAACGTTTAAAATAAGAATAAACTCTACATGGCGTCCACAAAAGTCGACGTCTTTTAGACTTCTTCATATTTTAATTGAAATTTGAGTTAAAATCAATTCAATTGATTAACTTAAACATGTCTGTTTGACCCGACACTCAAAAGATCAATAAAAATTAATCAATGATTAAATATTAGACCATTCTGAGGCATTATTATATGATATGAAATTTACTCGAAATGATGTCAAAATTAGCGTGTCTACAGTATTGAGACTTATAAAGTAAGATTAGTGGCGAAAGGCTATCGTCAAAGACAAGGTGTTGACTATGATGAAACCTTTTCATCCGTTGCTATGATTAAGTCTATCAGAATTCTTCTCGCCATTGCTGCCTACCATGATTATGAAATCTGGCAGATGGATGTGAAGACTGCCTTCCTTAATGGAAACCTTGAGGAGAAGGTGTATATGATACAACCAGAAGGATTCACATCCAAAGAATCTCCAGATATGGTATGCAAGTTGCAGAGGTACATTTATGGATTAAAGCAAGCTTCTTGAAACTGGAACATAAGATTCGATGAGGCGATCAAATCTTAAGGCTTAATTAAGAATGAAGATGAGCCATGTGTATACAAGAAAAACAGTGGGAGCGCAATCACATTTCTGATTCTTTACATTGACGACATCCTACTCATTGGGAATGATGTAGGAATGATGCCATCAGTAAAGATATGGCTGTCAAAGAACTTCTCTATGAAAGATTTGGGAGAAACATCTTACGTATTAGGACTACGGATCTATAGAGATAGATCCAAGAAGATGCTAGCTTTAACCCAATTCATATATATAGAAATTATTGTCAAAAGGTTTGGCATGGAAAATTCCAAGAGAGGTCTCATACTGATGAGACATGGAATTTAACTCTCTAAAGGTCAGTCTCCCAAGACTCCTGAAGAGAGGGTTGTGATGGATAAAGTCCCCTATGCTTCTGCCATAGGCTCCATCATGTATGTCATGCTATGTATTATACCTGATGTAGCATATGCTCTAAGTGTTACGAGCAGACATTAGGCAGATCCAAGTGATGAACACTGGAAGGCTATGAAATGCATCCTTAAGTACTTGAGAAGGACTAAGGATCTATTTCTAGTCTATGGAGGAGGAGGCTTAAAGCTGCAAGGATACACTGACTCGAGTTTTCAGGCTGATCTTGACGACAGCAAGTCAACATCAGGTTTTGTTTTCACACTCAACGGGGGAGCAGTGAGCTGGAAAAGTTCCAAGTAAGAAACCACTGCTGATTTGACAACGGAAGCCGAGTATATTGTTGCTGCTGAAGCCGCCAAGGAAGCTGTATGGATGAAGAAATTCATCGGCGATCTTGGTGTGGTGGAAAGCATATCTGGTCCCGTCCCACTGCTGTGTGACAACAATGGGGCGATTGCTCAAGTGAAAAAGCCGAGGTCTCATCAGAAGTCGAAGCACATTCTACGGCGCTTTCATCTGATCATAGAGATTATAGCTCGAGGTGATGTCGTTGTGGAAAGAGTTCCTTCAGCCGACAACATAGCAGATCCACTTACAAAGCCTTTGTCTCAAAATGTCTTTGAGCGTCACTTAGAGAATATGGGTATTATGTATAAAAGTGATTGGCTTTAGTCCAAGTGGGAGATTGTTAGTATTAGATGGTGTCAAAGCCAATCCGATACTATGTACTGATTCAGATTATTAATAAATGACAATAATTCATTGTATGTAATTAATTCGATCTATGTTTATCGTATCACGATGAAGTCCATGAACATGTGCAACAGTCTTCGGATTATAACGAGATCATAATTACGGGACTGAAGACTTATAAACACATGTTCTTAATTGTTCCTAGTCATGGGATGTTTGAGATAGGACATCGAACATCCGGATAGACTAGTATAGGTTACTTCAGCTCATATGTTGAGGGTGACTGATCCCATAAGTCACTTGTGTGGAGACACTATGCTGGACCTATAGGTGCTCATTGGTGAATGAGTTCACTGAACTGATCCGACTATGAATCGCTGGATGGTAAACACCTAACTGTTAACCAGCTCGATTCTTTTGTTACGGTTGCGTGGATGATCCTTGGACCTGAGACGCCAAAGATATCTTGTTGGTAGGTTTCTGAACTTTGACCTTGACTAACGAATCCCTAACCATGGGTTATCAATAAGTCAAGTGATCGGATTCAGGGAAATGCCTTCGAAGGTAATTGTGTGTTCAATACGGGATCATCCGCTCTCGGTAGTTTGAGAGAGAATGTTCCGGGAATGATGCGCTTAAAGTCCCTGGCCAGAGCGGACTCTATGTTTGATAAGGAGTTATCGGATTTAGATTAGCGGCATCTGATTCAAGTGAATCGACCGAATAGGGTTTAACAGTAAACCATACCCTCGGTCGATTTGGGAACATTGTACGGATGAAGGATTATATCCGCGCGCTAACCGATGACGGAAAGGTCCCAATAGAGGGTTGCGATAACCCCAGTGCCATCTAGGATCACGCGATGTTGCTTGGCATCCAACGTAATCGGAAGTCCGTTCGAATTTATTGTGGGACATTAAATTCGGCTGATTAATTGAATATAAGGATATTAATTGATTCAATGGGTCAGTAAAGGGTTACTGGGCTTAATGGGCTATTAACTAGACTGGTATTTGGGCCTAGAGGGTCACACGCAAATGGTTTTCAAGTCGATGGATAATCCGACAAGATTTAGGATAAGTCTGGATTTTTACGAAAAACCATAAACAAACTTATTATAAAAGAACGGATACTACGTCGGGGGCCATTAACCCTAATCTAGCAGTCGTTCTTTCTCTCTCTCTCCTCTCTACTGGGTGTGCAACACGAGGCGGCCATCTGGAGGCTCTGCTTCGATTCCCGACTGCTCCGCCTTCCGTCTGACAGGAGATTCCGAATCCGCATGTCACGGCGGATTACGCGTAGCCAGACAGGATCCACGAACGCTGCATCGAGCGAGGAGGTGAGGCCGATCCATCGCGAGGAGAACCGCGTGGATACCGCTAGAGGTCGGGCATCTGCGCGACTTGCGGCATCGCTCTGACGGAACTGGAAAACGAACGCGGATTCGAATCCGCACAAGGTAAATCCGATTTACTCCGGTCTTGTTTTGTTGATCGAAACGGGATGGATCCGATCCTAAAATTAAATTTATTTCGCTGCGTTTTCGGTCGGATCCCAACACAGTGATCCCAATAGCCATCCTACGAAGCACAAGACCTCAAGGTAATGCTCCTGGTAATCACACTCTAATCCCCTACCATATCGCCTCCTTTTGCTGTATGTTGAACGGAGGAAGGGAGCGGGAAGAAGAAGCCCACCCTCTGGGCATCCACAGCCCTCTGGTGATCACAGTGGGACTTTCTGTTCGCTCGCCGCGCAAGTGCACTCATGTAAGAAGGTAAGGGCCTTGAGTTTCTTTTTTTTGTAATTTTATCACTTTATATTCCTAGATGGCAGACTGTCCCGCCGTCTTGTCTCCTGGACGACAGGTAAGTCCGCCGCCTAAGCCATTGGACAGTGGCTTGTTCTGCCGTCCAGCTTGTTGGACGGCATCAAAGCCTGTTGTCCAATCTCCTGGATAGCCAACCACCTTGCCGTCTAGTTCCCAGGATGGTAGTTTGTCCAGCCATCCATATCGCCAGACAGCAGACAAGTTCGCCACCCTCGCTGTGTATGAATGACACGCATGTTGTTCTGTTACATTATGTTTCTTTGATTTCTGGATATCTTGCATGGGTTTACTGTTATGTTCCATTGCCTATTAAAAGAAAATAATTCTAGGGTGTTATGTGTGGTGGTTTTAAGGAAGAGCCGGCATCACATTGATAGTTACCCCTCTCACACTGTTTGACTCTCCACTTGAGGATTCTCACTCGGGTGTGACTAGTCTTACTCTGTTGGGAACCTCCCTGAGTCTCTACGAGTCAGGGATTCCCACCTGGCCGCTGCGCAGGTTGTACCTAAGCCGCCTAATAGGATCCGGGGACTTTGTGAGAAAATAAGAATTCTGCCTCTCAAAAGTTACCCGTTCATAGGCGTCAATGAGTGAATTGTTTCTAAATTAAGATGCCTAAACAAACTTTGGTGAAACAATCTTCTGAGAAAACAGGGACATTAAGGGTTGCACGTGATTTGCTAGAATCCAACGTATCTATAATACATGATTAACCCCAAAGTGGAACGTAAAATTTATCAGGATTTGTGTTTCATAATGGACCGTATGTATTTTAATTTCGTGTATGATGATATGGATGAGTTTGGTGATAACATGACACACAACCCCTTGTTTGAGATTGAAGAAGACCTACTACAAATGTTTGTAGGGATGCTCCAGGCCTCTAGAGAGGAGCTTAGGCGAAGGTGCTCAAATGAATCTTCTTCTTCGCAAGGAGAAGATGACCCTATAGTCTCGAGCAGAACCTTCTAGAACCCGAGCGAGGATCCCGAGCTCATTGTCGTATTGTCACGTTACACCCCCAATCAACTCATTCAGTTGGTCTCTCGCGACAAGACTCAAGAGGCCACTCCCTAGAAAACCCCATTCTAGGAATCTTCCAACAAAAATCAGACTCACATTAACCAACCAGCTCCAACTCCAGTTGCTCCACCCATCACAACTAATTTAGCCACCCAGATCACACCTCCTAAACAAGAGGAATTCATCTGCAAAAGTGAAGTTGAGACCTATATGCGCAAGCTCATGGCTAAGAACCTTACCCTGAGGCCACCTCACTCTCCCTCAAGCTACTGCAAGCTCCCTCCAGCCTACTTTCCACTAGGATTCAAAGTTTCCAAGTATTGAAAATATGATGGCACATCTGATCCTCATCACCACTTGTCAGGCTTCCTTATGAACTTCCATCAATGGCTCTACAATAGAGTCCTTCTCGTGCATCTGTTCTAGAAATCCCTAGAAGGTGAGGCCTTAAGATGGTTCTCCTCCTTGCCTGCTACAGACCTAATCAACTTTGATATGGTCTCTGATAGATTCATCACTCACTTCAACCGTATGACTGCCTTACCTCCCACCTTATTTGACCTCATGATGGAAAAGATGAAGCCCGAAGAGGACTTCACACACTTTGCTAATAGGTGGAGGGCCATGGCCTCTAGTATGGAAGTAATGATCCCTGAATCTCCAGCTGTCACCATGTTAGTCAACAATGCTACCCCACAACTCCGGACCATCCTCATGCTGAGCGAACTTCAGACGTTCACACAACTTTACAATCGTGCACGAGTGGTCCAATCTCAAATTCGGGATTCCACTTTGCCACCTCTCTTTGAAAATCGGAACAAGAACAAGAAGACCCCACAGACTCCTACCACAGAAGGAGTCACTGTCAATGAGCAAGTATGTTGGCACAACCTTCTAGGTTACCCAACTCTCAGCCCAGGTCAGATAACAAACCCAATCAAAGCAGTACTCAGCAATCCCTCCACCAACTAATTACAGTCGCCCCATGCCCAAGTGTTGGGATCCGAGCGGGATGCGAAGAACGCAACGGAATAAAACTATAAAATAATCTCTCCCAATGCCCACATATCCATTTCGGAAGGAAAATTGTAAAACTGAATTAAAATCAGGATGTGATCGTACTACCGTGCGCGGATTCGAATCCACGTTCGGGTTAGTTCCGTTGAGGCGATGCCGCTAGCCGCACAAACGTCCGACCTCCAGTGGTATCTACGTAATCCTCCACGGTGGTTTGTCCTCGCTCCCTTGTCTAGATCAGCACGCTTGCTGAAGAATCTTCGCCGCAACAGAGTCTGGAACACACGGATAGGAATTCTCGACATTCGGGAATTGCGCACGGCGGAGACGGGAAGACACCCAGTGCGCCGAAGGGGGGGCCCAAAGGAGGATGAGAGCGAGAGGGAAGCGGCCAGCATTGAGGGTACCTGGAGCTTGGCCCAGGGTTTCTCCACAGCCTGTTTATATATTAAGTCGGCGTGACTTTTCACAAAAGTCCCCGATTTAATATAAAACCTATTAAAACACCACCGACTAAGAATCTATTTGCGTGTGACCCTCTAAGCCCATTAACTAGTCCGATTTTTAGCCCGTTAAGTCCAATAACAATTTATTGACTTATAATAATTAATTTATATCTCATATTTAATTAACCACTTAACCGAATTAACATCTCATGTAAATTCGGCCGAACTTTCGATCAAGTTGGGTGCCAAGAAAAATCGCATGATCCCGGAAGGTAATGAAGTTCAACAACCCACTCAAGGAACCTGTCCATCCACAGTTACCGCGTGGATATAATCCTTCATTCGCACAATGCTCTCGAGTCGACATAGGGCATGGTCAAACTGTCAAACCCTATATGGTCAACTCACTTGAATTAGACTATGTTGTGTGTCCGTTCTGGCTAGAGACTCCTGCGGATCTATCCTAGAGTATTCTCTCTCCAGTTACTTGAGAGCGAATGATACTCTAATGAACAGTCAATCACCTTAGAAGGTCTTCCGCTAAACCTGATCCTTGACTATTAGAGATCCGGTGGATAGGGATTCGTAGGTCAAAGTCAAAGTCCAGAAGTCTACCGACAAGATGTCTTTAGTGTCTCAAGTCAAATGATCAACCATGTTACTGTGATGATGAATCAAGCCGGTTAACAGTCAGGTAAATTATCATTCGGCCGTTCATGACATATCAATTCAGTTAACTCATTCCCCAATGAACACCTACAAGTTCACTATAGTGTCTCCACACGAGTGACTAATGAGATCAGTCACCCTCATCATATGAGTTAGAATAAACTGTACTAGTCTTACCGAATGTTTGATGTCATTCTCAAACATCATACGACTAGAAACAATTAAGAACGTGTATTTATAAGTCGTCAATCTCATTATTATGATCTCATTATAATCTGATGACCATTGCACACATTCAAGGACTTCATTATGCGCAATAATAAATACACCAATCTTCATAATGAAATTAATGCAATTTATTAGTGAACTAGATTGTAATAGGTGCCTCATGATTGGCTTTGAGGACACCTATATCAAACAATCTCCCACTTGGACTCAATCCAATCACCTTCGCATTTGATCTCCATCAAATATAAGTGATGCTCACATTATGCAACTAAGACTTGGTCAGAGATCTGCTGAATTATCTACAGATGGAATATTTTTATTACGTTATTTCCTCTTAATTCTTTGTCTTTGAACTTGTGAAAGAGCCTCATAATATTCTACAACTTTTGATGAGACTATGGCTCTACTACAAATTGACTACTCCAACTGTTGTCCTACAACAATGGGGCGGGATTAGAGATATTTTAGAATGACATCTAGTTCAGGGATGAACTCTTTCATCCATACTATTGTAATAACAATTTCATATGTTTATGTCGTCATCTTAGTAGTGAGTTCTGGGTTGGAACCCTTCCAATCCACTCCATACTGTTCTATGAATAGTATCAACTATAATCATGTTAGTAGTAGTTTCTAGATTGGAACATTTCCAATCCACTACTTTCTCATTAGAAGGCTAAACCCATATCTGATTTGAAATTTGAGTCAGTGTGACCTCATAATTTCAAATCATCATCTAGGAGTGCACCCTTAACACTTCTTAAGTAAATAGTGATGTGTTTCACTCCTTCTTTCAAGGTTCTCCTGTATTCTTCAAGGAACCTTTCCTTAAAATAAATAAATTCTATGTCTCAACAATTGAAACTTATTATGAAACCCGAAGAATCCAACACAGAGTCACGTCTCACAGCCAAAGTCCACAAAGCGACTGAACCACACTATCGACCGAAGTCAAACGTCGCCTCACAACACTACCACCACTACTCACGCCTGTCCGCCCCCACAGTGTTCCGGGGCACTGTAGGGTGAGGCAGTGAGTCAAACTAGGACTAGCTGGGACCAGTGTACCGCCACTGCCCAGCTACGTGTGCACACAAGCAGTCTAGACTACTGTCCTACCAACCGGATTGCCTCCACACTAGGCCTCAGCGCTTCAGGAGGGCCCTGGGGACCGGCGAACCCCCGCCAAGCCGAAGCTACAGGAACTACCCACAACCCTAACCTCCCGGGCTACGTCAGGCCAAAGGGCTAAGGGTACCACTCGTAACCTTGATCAAAGGTCACATCAGGCCCAGTGGCTACAGGGGTAAAACAACTCCAACAGTACCACAACCAGCTCCACAGCAAGAAACGCGCCGGAAGCTGCCACGACAAACAGGGAAACCCCGACCCGCTGAGGCCAAACAGCAACCCCTCGGATAGCGCAACGGCTACTCCGGCCCGACGGGCTCAAGGTGGTTCTGCTTCCCTCAGCCAAAGGTAAAACACAACATGTACCCCTTCTCCCACCGGTACGGCACAGTGCCTCACATACACCAAGACCCTGTCCCCATCGGTCCATGGTGACAAACGTAAACCACAGTCATTCCGATCCACAGTCGTATAAGCACATACACACATATAACATGATGTAATTCCACTCACGCAGAAGTCTTCAGTCTCAGTGTACAACGTAAAACACGCATTTGAACCGTCCCACAATGAAACACATGTTAAAACCAGGGTTTATACAACTCTGTCTTGAATCGCGTCGACCGAGGTCGACGCCATTCAAGACCCTCAAACAGGTTCATCAAAAACCAGATTATTCATTGAAACGCGTCTACACAGGGAGTTGCCCTTTAAAACGCGTTCAAGCTCTCAGACGCCATTCACACCGAAATTCCAGATTTGCAGACCCTCAGTCGGGGTGATTTCCTGCCTAAATGGCGTCATGATGGCCCGACGTCCTTCTGAAAGGCGTCGTCCATCCATGACGTCATTTAGCGCCAGAACCCCTAACTCGTGAAACATCGAACAGGGAGGTTTCTGCCCTAAAAGGCGTCGTACTGCCCTGACGTCCTTCTGAAAGGCGTCGACCAGGCACGACGCCGTTTAGCGCCAGAAACCTGGTTCCCTGGTTCAACCCGAGGGTTTCTCCCTTAACCCCAAATACCCCGAAAATGCCCCAAAACAGAAGGGGAAGGAAGAGGAATTCAACCACCACAAGCATGCTACCAATCCACGTTCACGAGCACGGCCATACCCACGAGAACACCCCCTAAACATGCTCAATCTAGCCCAAAACACGTCATGTCACGCCAAGGAAAACACGAGCAACACATGCAAGGTTCGTCCCCCTACCGGTTCTTGAACTCCTCCAAGCTCCGTGCCGCCGACCCACCGCACCGTAGACCGCCGCCGGTACCCTCGAGGACGCCGCCACTCCGCCGGGACGTCGGCCGCCGTCCGGAGAATGGAATGCCGCGAAGGAGGTGGTAGAGGTAGAGGTGAGAGGTAAGGAGGCTATGGAGTGATGGAAGAGGAAGAAGAGGATGGGAAGGATGGAAGGAGGGCGGAGGGAACGGAGAGGGCGAAGAGAGAGAGGGTGAAGGCGAAAATGAGGGAAAGAAGGGGAGGCTCGCGGGGTCAATCTGAATCTAGCTAAAACACGTCGATCGAGGCGGACGCCAATCAGTCTGACAGGACGGCCGTACTGACAGCACTCTGAAACGCGTCGCTCACCGCGGACGCCGTTCAGACGACAGGACAGGCCGTACTGACAACGACGCCGCACACTGACACCGCAGGGTCGCAGTTTGAATCGCGTCGACCTATCTGGACGCCGTTCAGACGATGTGAGAGGGGCCGTACTCTCACAGCCCGAAACCCACCCACGTGGCGCACACGTGGCACAACAGCAAGCAGACCTAAATGGCGTCCACACACCCTGACGCCTTTTGAAAGGCGTCGAGCAGTGCAGACGTCATTCAGTCTGAACTCTCAAGACCCCCCCTCAAGGTCCAAACCAGGGGATCCAGCCCGAACCCGACCCGAATACAGAACCCGAAACCTCAGTCCTTACAGAATGCCATTTAGCTTGGTTGTTGTTGTGCCACGTGGGCGGGCTTCGGGCCGCGAGAGTATGGTCCCTGTCGTGTCGCCTGAACGGCGTCCTTGTTGGACGACGCCATTCAGACTGCGACTCTGGGTTATCAGTGTACGGTGCCGGTCTTGTCATCTGAATCGTGTCTTGGTTAGGCGACGCGATTCAGAGTCTCTATTAGTACGGCCCATCATGTCAACTGATAGACGTGTTTTACCCAGCTTCTGGTTGACCCCGCGAACCGTCCTTCCTTTCCCTCAGTTTCTCCTCCCTTCTCTCTTTCCTCTCTTCCCCAGTGGCTCAGGCGATCTCTCTTCCCCCTCCTTCTTATCCTCCCACCATTTCATCTCTCCCTCCACTCCATCGACCTCCTAACTCCCACCACTACCACCACCACCTCCTCCACGGCGTTTTCTCTCCAGACGGCGGCCGACGTCCCGATGGAGTAACGACGTCCTCGGCGGTACCGGCGGCGGCATGGGGGCGAGACGGGTTGGCGGCTTGGAGCTTGGAGGAGTTCGAGCAACCGGTAAGGTGACAATCCCTGTGGTGTTTCATCTTAAAACCATATTTTCCCGCTTTGAAGCATGATGCATGTATGGGGTTCTTGGGTAGAATCAACATGCTAAGGGGCTTTCTTGATGGATATGGTGGTTTCTATGAATGTGGATTTGTGGGTTTTCCTGTGATGGATTGGTTTCCCTCTTTGTTTTTCCCTTTTTGGGTGTTTTGGGACAAATTTGGGGCTAAAAGGGGACCCTCGGGTTGAGCTGCAGAAACCAGGTTTCTGGCGCTAAATGACGTCGTGCTAGGACGACGCCATTCAGAATAGCGACGAGACAACACGACGCCATTTAGGCAGAAATCGTCCCCGTAGCGATTTCTGTCAGAGTGGACTTCTGTTATGAATGGCGTCCAGGGACAGCGACACACTTTAATAGGCGGCTACCTATGGAGACGCCTTTTAGGCCATGTTCCGAGGCCGAGATTTCACATGAACCAGTTTAGGAGGCTTGAATGCTGTCGGCCTTGGGCGACGCAATTCAAGACAGAACCACATTAATTCATGCTATTAATAGGTGTTTATACTGTTAGATAGTTCAGTTAATGCATGCTTTAAATATACTCGATGATGATGGATTCCCTGTGACCGGATCGCACCGCGTTGTGTTTCGTGCGACCGTGGACTTCTTATTGTGCTACTGTGGACCTAGAGTGACAGTTGTAGCGCTTGACACCCTGTGTCGGTGTGGGAGGGACATAGCGCCGGTGGGAGCAGTGGCGGGGTGACGGCTAGTGAGAGAGGGTCACTTGGTGAACCCCGGGGTTAACTAGTACCAGTGTAGGAGTGGTACCTGTGAAGTGTCACTCGTGCTGAGGGAAGGAGTAACCACTTGAGCCAGTTGGGCCGGAGTAGCTAGCGTGCTATCCGAGGGATTACTGTTTGGTCTCAGCGGGTCAGTATTTCCTACGTTTGGTTGAGTGGTTGGCGTGTTTTGCCGAGACGTTGATTGTAGGTTCCCTGGTAGAATGGTTTCTGAGATATGCATGTTACATTTCGAATGCACATGGTCTATATCGAGAATTAGGAGTAGTAATTACTGCTTTACTTGTTTACTTTACCTTTATCTAATATTTCCTTGTAGGTCGCTATGCCGTCACCTAACCCCCTTCGTTGCATACTTGATGTCAATAAACTTACGGGACCAAATTACATTGATTGGTTATGTAACCTGAAGATTGTCCTCAGGTGTGAAAAACTAGCCTATGTCTTGGATCAACCTGATCCAGAACAACCTGGTGAAAATGCTAATGAAGATGAATTCATGATGCTTGAAAACTGGAAAGAGGACTCTGTTAAAGTCCAGTGTTATATGCTTGGTTCAATGAACAATGAACTACAATGACAGCATGATAACATGGAAGCTAAGTCCATTCTGGCTCACCTACAAGAGTTGTTTGGTGAACAATCGAGAAAAGAAAGATATGAGATATCTAAGAAACTGTTCAAGACGAGAATGAGCGAGGGCACATCTGTGCAAACTCATGTGCTCAAGATGATAGAATAGATTGAGGGGCTTGCAGTGCTTAGTTTTGTTATGAACAATGACCTAAGCATCGACTTAATCCTTCAGTCCCTACCAGATTCATTCTCACAATTTATCATCAACTTCAATATGAACAAAATTGAGATTACACTGGCTGAGCTGCTCAACATGTTGAAGATAGCTGAAGGCATTATCTAGAAAGATAAACCACATGTTATGCTTGTTGGTAAGACCAATAGGAAAGGAAAAGCAAAGGAGAAGCTTGGTGAAGCTTCAAGTATACTCATGATTGATCTTAACTTGTCTTATAGAGAATCTACATCTTGGGTATTAGATACTAGATGTGTTTCTCATATCTGCAATAACTTGCAGGTGCTAACAAGTAAAAGAAGATTGAATCGTGGAGACGTGGATCTGAGACTTGGTAATGGAGTAAAAGTTGCTACGTTAGTTGTGGGGACATCAATTTGAGTTATGCTAAACATCCAATTTCTTTATGGGGATATGCACTAATGACTACTGCATATCTGTTGAACAAAGTTTCCAGTAAGTCAATATCTTCCACTCCATATGAGATATCGAAAGGAAAGAAACCAGACTTTAAACATGTTAGAGTCTGGGGTTGTCCTGCACATGTCAAAAGACATGATCCAGATAAACTGGATTCCAGGACAGAAAAGTGTAGGTTTGCGGGATATCCAAAAGAGACTTTTGGATATTATTTCTATTAGCCCAGCGATCAAGGGGTGTTTGTGGCAAAAAGAGCTGTCTTCTAAGAGAAAGAATATCTTTCAAAAGAAGACAGCAGGAGCAAGATAGAACTGGAAGAAATTCCAGACTCACAAATCAATGCTGGCTCATCTAATGAGCCATTGACCATTGACTCAAGAACTTGTTCAAGACAATACATAAAAGGTTTGTAGATCTTGTAAAGTGTCTAAGCAGTCTGAAAGATATGTTGGACATATTGATGACGGCAAACCAATAGTGCACTTAAATGAGGATGATGATCCTCAAACCTACCAAGAAGCCATGAATGGTCAAGAATTTGAGAAATGGCAAGAGGCAATGAATTCAGAAATTCAGTCCATATATGCCAACCAAATTTGGAACTTAGTTAATCTGCCAGAAGGTATAGTACCTATTGGCAGTATGGATCTTTAAAAGAACGATCGGGGCAGATGGACAAATTGACACAAACAAGGCAAGGCTGGTTGCGAAAGGTATCGTCAAAAACAAGACATTGACTATGACGAAACTTTTTCTCCAGTTGCCATAGTTAAGTCAATTAGAATACTTCGTGCCATTACTACATTCTATGATTATGAAATATGGAAATTGATGTGAAAACAATGTTCCTTAACGGGAACCTTTAAGAAGAGGTATATATGATACAACCTGAAGGATTCACTTCCAAAGAGCATTCAAGTAAGGTATGCAGACTGCATAGATCCATTTATGGATTAAAGCAGGCATCCCAAACTTGGAACTTAAGATTTAATGAAGCAATCAAATCTTATAATTTCATTAAGAATGAAGATGAACCTTGTGTATACAAAAAGACCAGTAGGAGCGCGGTTACCTTTTTAGTACTTTACGTTGATGACATTCTACTCATTGGGAATGATGTAGGAATGTTGTTATCAGTAAAGATTTGGTTATCCAAAAACTTCTCCATGAAGGATTTGAGAGAAGCATCTGATATTCTAGGAATAAGGATCTATAGAGATAGATCCAAAAGGATGCTTGGCTTATCCCAATCCATTTACATAGACACCATAGTCAAAAGATTTGGCATAGAAAATTCAAAGAGAGGTCTCGTTCCGATGAGACATGAAATTTATCTCTCTAAAGGAATGTCTCCCAAGACACCTGAAGAGAAAGCATATATGGATAGAGTCCCTTATGCTTAGGCAATAGGATCTATCATGTACGCAATGCTATGTACTAGGCCTGATGTGGTACACCCACTAAGTGTCAC
This sequence comes from Zantedeschia hybrid cultivar, assembly GCA_030544215.1. Lineage (NCBI taxonomy): Eukaryota > Viridiplantae > Streptophyta > Magnoliopsida > Alismatales > Araceae > Zantedeschia > Zantedeschia hybrid cultivar. The sequence goes on along the minus strand of JARZZO010000011.1, from coordinate 37,488,561 downwards.
TAGTAGATATCAGGCTGATCTAGGTGAGAAACACTGGAAGGCGGTGAAATGTATCCTTAGATACTTAAGAAGGACTAAGGATCTATTTCTCGTCTATGGAGGAAACGATTTGGAACTTCGAGGGTTTACTGACTCGAGCTTTTAGTCGGATATGGATGATAGCAAATCCATGTTTGGATATGTATTCATGTTAAATAGAGGTGCAGTGAATTGGAAAAGTTTTAAATAAGAAACAACTGCAAATTCGACGACCGAAGTAGAATACGTTGCTGTAGCTGAAGCGGCTAAGGAGGCAGTTTGGATGAAGAAGTTCATCTCTGCACTTGGAGTGGTCCCAAGCATTTCAGATCCTATTCTATTATTGTGTGACAACAATGGGGCAATAGCTTAAGCAAAGGGGCCAAGATCGCATCAGAAGTCGAAGCACATTCAGATACGATTTCATTTGATCCGTGAGATAATCGTCCGATGAGGTATAGTAGTTGAGAAAGTCTCATCTGAAGATAATGTAGCAGATCCCTTGACTAAGCCGTTGTCTCAAAACAATTTACAACGTCACCTTAAGTCTATGGGACTTAGGCACATGGGTGATTGGCTATAGTCCAAGTGGGAGAATGATAGAATTGGGTGGCCTCAAAGCAAATCATTGTACATTCTAGATCGAATTATTAATAAAAGGCAATTATTTCTTCATTTATAGTTCTCGCAAATTAACTATTGTAATGAAGGTCCGTAGACAAATGTTTGGGATATTGAATCATAATGAGATCATGATAGTGAGATCAATATTCTTAGTCACTTGTCTTAAACAGTTCTCGATCATAGGATATTCGAGATGGACATTAAATATCCGATAAGATCGACACAAGTTATTTCTGCTCATACGATGAGGGTGAATGATCTCACATTCACTCATGTGGTGACACTAAGACAAACTTGTGGGTGCTCATTAGAGAATGAGTTCACTGAACAGATCCGAATAAGAATTCTTGGATGGTCATTATACCTAATAGTCAACTAGGGAATTCAATCGTTGCAGTAGCACAGTTGGTCCTTTGACTTGAGTCACCAATGATACCTTGCTTGGACGATTGTGTCTTGATTCTCTGACTTGTCGACTTTAACCATTAAGTCCATGATAGTCAGTCTCTCAGACACAGTGGAAAGCTTGCGAAGGTAATTGAGTGAACAATAGGGGATCACTCACTCTTGGTATAAGACTGGAGAGAGAATGTCCTATGGATGTATACGTAGAAATCTCTGGCCAGGGTCAACTAAAAGAGATATCTTTCTAGAAATTAACTGAGTACTAGAATCCATCTAAATAATGCGATAGAGGGTTTGACTATAAAACCATACCCTTGCATTATTAGGATATTGGATGAGTGAAGGATTTTATCTGTGCGGTATCTGTAGAGGAAAGGTTTAAATAAAGGGAACAATATCCCTTATATCTTATGGGACCATGAGGTAGTGTTTGGTGCTGTTCATGGTCAGAAGGTCAAGTGGATTAATCATCAGATGATAAACCACTTATTTATTGAATTAATTATTTAACATATGATGTTTAAATAATAATTAATAAATATTAAACTTTAGAATTAGTTCTCAGTTTAATGGGCCTAAAACTAGACTGATATATGGGCTTGGAGGGTCACACACATAAGAGTTCTCGTAAGACGGTGAGAGATGCTAAATATTAAAGTTATCTGGGCTTTTGTGAAAAGCCACAGATAAACATGAATATTTAATGGAGAATTATCCAAGGCCAAGCTCTTAGATAATCATGAGACTCAAATTTTGTGCTTATCCTTATTTCTTATAAAAGGAGGCCTAGGGGAGGGGTGGAAGAGTTGGACGTACACAACCTCTTCTTGGAGTTTCTCTCTCCTCTCTCTCTCTCTCCTTCTCTCTCTCTTGAAGTAGATCCTTCTCTCTTCTCAACTGCATGGTGGATTTGAGATCGGTTCGAAATACTCAAGCTGAGAAGGAAACCGCGTTTGCATCGGGAGCTCGTGTGGATACCTCTGGAGATTGTGCGCATGCGCGATTACCGAATCGGAATTATCCAAGGGAGATTCGAAACCCCGCTCAGGTGAAGAACAGTTCTTCCCGAATTTTTTAATTGTCCGTTTTACGATCATAGCAACTGATACACATGGAATCATTTAATTTTTCGCTGCGTTTTTGGCGATTCCTAACACAACCTTTCAAACCACTCATACGCGTTCCAACTCCACCAAATAACCCACCATCGTCCACATATAAACCCATTACCCTCTCCAAACCCCTCATTAATCCGGCGGTACTCAAAATATCACCTTCCAATGATGATCAGCATGTGCTCTGGAGCTGGAGAATTTTCAACAAAGTCTTTCCTTAATCTACAGTTAGAGACGGCCCACCACAACCGTCAGAGGAAATATAGAATGAAGAGAGTGTACCTGGCACTCCATATGATCTGTTGAAACATCTAGATAGAACATCGGCACGCATCTCAATGCTCGAGTTGATCAAAAGATCCAAAACCCACCAAGAAGCTTTAATGGAGTACTTCAAAAGGGCTATGGTCAATGAGGACGTGTCGGTAGAGAGGATAACCGCACTATTAGTTCTACAGGAGGATCAGCCCTCCATTTCATTCTATACATCTGAGCTAGCATCACCAACAGCTAGGAGCATGGCACTGACCATTACAATCAAAATCTGCAAGAAGGCTGTAGATGCATGTCTGGTTGATATTGGGGCTTCCATCAATGTGTTATCACCAAAGACCTTAGAATTCTGCAGCATACCCAGAGAGAAGTGGCTGCCTTCTCCCAGATCTGTCACTGCTTATGACAACTCTACCCGTTCCCCTCTGGGAATGGTCTATTTAAAAGTGGAATTAGGCCCCGTGTGTCATGCCGAAGTTGAGTTCCACATCTTGGAGATTGACCCATCTTTGAAAGGCATCCTTGGACGTCCTTACATCAAATCCCTTGAGGCAATTCCATCTACAAATCATCAATGCCTCAAGTTTCCATACAAAGGACAGATCATTAAAGTGACGAGCATGCCAATTCTTGTTGCTGCTCACTCCTTGAACATTAAGCCGGATCGGCAACCCATTTTGTCAGTTTTATAGGTCCATTCTCCTTTGGTTGATCCTTTGAAAGCCAGTATGTTCATTCCTTGCCCAGTCGATGCAATAAAAAGGGGGAAGTGCGTGAGTACCCCTGACTGGGACATTTTGATGAAAGGTGGTTACAAACTGGGAAAATGCCTGGGCACACAACTGCAGGGCAGAACCAAGCCTATCAAAGACAATAGAATGATACCTGGTAATGGTTTAGGCTATAGGCCAGTAAAGGTAAAACAGTAGATTGTTCAGCAGCATGAAGACAAAGATGATTAGAAAGTCTGGAAACAATGACCACCCCGTGTTAAGAAAATCAAGATCCTTTGACTTGGACCTTATATACACACTTCATTAAAGGACCCGTAATTAATCATGACCATGATAACAATGGTAATTACTTTCCACTTTGACCTGCATGACATTTATGGTAGGGATCTAGCTAGACACTGCTATGAGTTGCTGACATATCGATCCTTGGAGGCTATGTGGCCAATGAAGAGGAGGAAGATCCAAGGCCCAGAATATGAGTGGTACTGCTGGTTCGACATCTGGGACTTGTACATTGCACTGAACAGGCTATTCCTTGATCCCTCAGAACCAAAGTGGCCCCTATTGATTGATGAGTTGTTTGGAGGGCCTGGGGCTATTTTTGACAAGAGAATCCTACTAAGTGAAGAGACAGACGAAGGAGAATCAGATGATCCTTCTCAGCTTGGATTCACCATTGGTCTTCTCTGGAGGGGAACTTACCCCCGTCATGTTTTTACCCTCCATACACTGTTCCGCACTCTACTCTTGACCCCGACTTGGTCGAGGATTATCACTGAAGACATTCCTCGGGCACCACCCATCATGGTTACTCTGTCCCCTCGGGACCTAATTTCTCATATTCCTCTCGACCTTGAGAAGATCGATGATCTGATCTGGGACATATTATTATATGATCCTCCTAATCCTTTGGCCTTGGTGCCGTTACCTCCATCTCCTCATCCTCCTCCTCTTCATATTCATTCATGTTTCATGATTAATACTCAAAATCATCAGCAACAAAAAAAAAAAAAAAACGCCAATTTGGCAACTTCTTCCTTACACGTCCTCGTTGAAGAGAGTTCATAGTACTTGTCCGATTATACTTGATCGCGTGGGTCACTCGGGCAAGATTCCCTTCTAGATCTACTCTGCCCTTCCTCTCGGGAGGATTCACTTGTACTCTCTCATGTATTCGTCCTCATTAGGTCAGGATAGTGAGCCTAGTTCTAGAAAGGTTAGTCATATTAGGAAGTTTAGGAAGTCTAAGGGTAGACGAATTCTGAATAGATACATCTAGGATCAAGTTTTAAGATGCCTTTCTTGCTCTCAGATCCCTCAGCTTTTAGAGAATCCCATTCAGATACTAGAAGAATGTGAAATAGATGAGTTAGTCGATGATGGATATAAGGTGTATGAATTGCTACACGAGAAAGACCCCATTACTGAAAATGAAGAAGATGACGAGGACGCAGCGGAGGCGTATGCCAGTGGAGCGAAGATATTTGATGAACCCTCAGCTGCTATAGAAGAGCCTACCAAAGAGATTAATCTAGGCACTAAAGACGAACCTAAGGTTGTCCTCGTCAGTAAAAGTCTTTCAGAAGCAGATGAGGAGGCAGTGGTCCAAGTTCTCAGAGACTCTAAGGACACTTTCGCCTGGAGCTATGAAGATATGCCAGAGTTAGATTCTTCCCTAGTGGAACATCGATTAACTTTGAAGGACGGAGCTAGCCCGGTTAAATAGAAATTAAGGCGATTCCACCCTCAAATGGCTTTGAAGATGAAGGAAGATGTCGAAAAATTGCATAAAGCCAAATTTATTAGAGTTGTCCTCTATCCGCAATGGGTGGAAAATATAGTCCCGGTCATGAAAAAGGATGGGAAGGTCATGATCTATATTGACTTTCGAGATTTGAACCGGGCATGTCCTAAAGACGATTTTCCACTGCCTCATATTAACCTACTCATTGACAACACAGCTGGTTATGAAACAGTGTCACTCATGGATGGGTTCTCAGGGTATAATCAGATTCGCTTGGCAGAAGAGGACCAGGAGAAGATGTCGTTTACTACACTTTGGGGCACTTATTGTTATGTTGTTATGCCATTCGGACTGAAGAATGCTGTAACCACTTATCAGAGGGGTATGATGACCATATTTTATAACATGATGCATATTGATTTAGAAGTGTATGTGGATGATTTGTTAGTGAAATCTAAGACAAAAGCTGAACATGCAGGAGTTTTGGCGAGAGTTCTGAAAAGATCATGAGAATATCAGTTGAGGATGAATCCCAAGAAATGCGTATTCGGGGTTTCATCAGGAAAATTATTGGGATTTATTGTAAGCAAACAGGGCATTGCGATCGATCCCAACAAGGCTAAGGCTATTAGAAAAATGTCACCTCCCCGAAATTTGAAAGAATTAAGAGGATTGATCGGGAGGTGGCAATGTATTCGCCGCTTTGTCTCCAGCATTCACAAAGGTGTAAGCCGTTTTACGATCTTACTAAGCCGGGAGTCAAGTTTGATTGGGACGACAAGTGTTAGGAGGCATTTGATAGATTGAAAACATATTTGGCAAGTCCTCTTATCTTGAGACCACCATCTCCAGAGAAACCTCTAGTTCTTTATATTTTTGTCCTAGATGACGCGGTGGTGGTTGTCTTAGCACAAGAAGATGAAGAAGGAAAAGAGAGGGCAGCCTACTATCTCTCTAAACTTCTTAACCCCGTTGAACAGAGGTATACGGCGATGGAGAAGACCTATGTTGCATTAGTCTGGGTAGTTCAAAAGCTGAAGCACTATTTTTTGGCCCACGAAGTCCATCTCATTGCTAGAATGAATCCAATCAAGTTCCTTCTTGAGAAATCTGTCCTTACAGATCGATTAGCACGTTGACAAAACTTTCTATCTCAATTCGATATCATTTATATTCAGAAGAAAGCGATCAAAGGCTACGCCATTGCAGAACATCTTGCTCGTCACCTTCTTCCTCGTTTTGATCCAGTCCGATCGGAGTTTTCAGATGAGGAACTGATATCCATAGACAGAATCAAAGAGGATATGTGGACTCTGCATTTTGACGGGGCTATGAATTCTCATGGTAAGGTTACCGGTATTGTTCTACTATCACCTGAAGGTGTCACCATTCCACAAGCCTTTCAGCTTGACTTTCCTATCACCAATAATATTGCTGAATACGAGGCGCTTCTAGCCGGTCTTGAGGCCGCTCATTTACATAGTGCCACCAAACTCAGGATTGTAGGTAATAGTCAGCTAATCCTTCGCCAAGTGCTCACCAAGTATAGAACTCTTGATCCTAAACTCAAGCCTTATCAAGAACTCACTTCTGCTTATGCTAAGCTTTAAACTAAATTAATCTTTGTCCATGTTCCTCAAAATCAGAATATCTTAGCCGATGCTTTAGCTTCTCTCGCATCATCTCTGAATTTTCCGATCAGCAAGCAATCCGAATCTATCATCGTCCATAAGCGTATTTCACCCGCCGTGAAAGATCCTTCATTTCTTAGGACTAAGTTGCTGAAGAAGGTTAGAGATGGAGATATTGTGGAGAAGTGAGAAATCATGCGACTAGAATTGCAAGAAGAGATGGATGATGAAGAAAAATCATGGTACTTTGAGATTGCCAAATATTGTGAAGATCAATCCTACCCTGAGGAAGTCACAACTGAGGAGAAAAGGGCTATCAGGAGAGTTACTTAGAGATACACTCTAGTTGGAGGAGTACTTTATAAATGAGATTTTGATGGTGTTCTTCTGAGATGTTTGGACGAAGATGAGTTTTGAAAGGTTATGGAAGGAGCTCACACTGGAGTGTGTGGTGGCCACGTTAATGGACAGATGTTATAAAAGAAGATCCTTAGACAAGGATTCTACTGGCCAACCATGGAAGAAGACTGTATAGGGTATGTCCGTAGGTGTGCTAAGTGTCAACTTCAGGCCGACAAGATCCATTCTCTTGCATCTTCACTTCATCATGTTTCCTCCCCATGGCCTTTCTCCATGCAGGCTTTCGACATCATTGGAACTCTCGATGATGTGAGTGCTCAAATTAGGGGTGTGATTATCATGAAAATTTATGTTGATTATGTGAAAAATAAACCTATTAAAAAGAGACTAAGTGAATGTGATCACCATAAACTTTTAACTAAAAAGTTCTAAAAGAAAAGATTGATCACCTACCTGTTTTAGAATTGGGAGATGTTAGAGTCCTTGATTCTCCTTCTTCAGCCGGCTGAAGAAAGAGAGCCCTTTGGTGGCGCCCGGAACGTCCCCCGCCGCGGCTGCGAGGCTTTGGAATCGAGGGTTCCTCTCCGTTCGTCTTAGCACTGTGGCGATTTAAAGGGGGTTAGAAATAAAGGATGTGATCGCCAAGAGCATTACCTTTCGGTCCCTGTGCTCCGCAGGAGTGTAGAAGTTGATCGCGCATTTTGTAGGAGCGGGAGATGCTGGTTCCTCCTTCTCTTCCTCCGGCCGGCCAAAGGAGGAGAGCTTGGTAGTGCACGCGCAGAATCTGGTAAGAGCCCCTGAAAAGAAAAGACAGACAAAGAAAAGACAATAACCCAATTAGAACTGTGACATGTAGGATCCGTTCATGCAAACATAAAAATTAACTAAAATTAGAGGGAGACGCACCGGATGGGTGTTTGGGAGGGAAGGTGACCATATGTTATGGCCACCCACCTCCCGATTTTTTTTTGGAACCTCGGGGGTAAAAGGTGCTAAGTCATCCTAGGATGTATGCATGCAGATAAGTGCTCGTGTGTGAAGAGTGAAATGATGTGTTGAAGGTAAAAGAGAGTGAAAGAGAGAGGATGTTACGGCATTGATGGAAATTGGAAATGCAATGAAGTGAAAAAGGTGAAAAGTAAAAGAGGGTTAGGAAGACAAGCCCATTTGGAGTGACGTTCCTCCTGAAACAACCTTCTGACTCTTTGCCCGCTCGACTCCTCGAAGCCGACCCGCTCCGAGGAAGAAATTCCTTCTTAATCTCTCCTCCTCAACCCCCTTGCTCGAGGGAACCTGGGGGGTTTAAATAGATGAAAGAAAAAATATGAGGAAATAGGGGTCTAAATCCCCGTAAATCATCCTTCAACCAATAGGAAGTGGTCAAGGGTCGGAGGTGGTGCGCGCGGTAGTCGACGGAGTGGGGAGTGGTCGGAGTAGTGGGGGACGAGGGCGGCGAGTAGAGGAGATCGTGGGGAAGACGGAGTCAAGGGGGTGGTTAAGGAGTGGACGGCCAGGTGACATGCCTTCCATTCTTGTGGTGGAAGGCAGCCCGGCTGGCCTTCGAAGGGAGTGGAAGGCGAGGGGTGGCCTTCGAAGGAGGCGGAAGGCAAGGGGTGGCCTCCGAAGGAGGTGGAAGGCAAGGGGGGTGGCCTTCCACGAAAAGGTGGTAAAAAGTGAAAAAGGCGGCTAAAACGGTGGAAGGCAAGGTAGCTGGCCTTCGAAGGGGGTAGAAGGCGGGGGGTGGCCTTCGAAGGGGTTGGAAGGCGGACTGGCTGGCCTTCCACGAAAAGGTGAAAAAGGGTGGCCAAAAGGGTGGTGGAAGGCGAGGGGTGGCCTTCGAAGGAGGTGGAAGGCAAGGGGGTTGGCCTTCCACGAAAAGGTGGCTAAAAGTGGAAAAGGTGGAAAAAAGGTGGAAGGCAAGGTAGCTGGCCTTCCAAGGGTGTAGAAGGCGGGGGGTGGCCTTCGAAGGTGGTGGAAGGCGAGGGGTGGCCTTCGAAGGGGGTGGAAGGCGGACTGGCTGGCCTTCCACGAAAAAGGTGGCTAGAGTCGGGATTTGGTTAATGGGCCTAGCTGGTAGTGGGTTGAGATGGCTGAAATGAGGGGATTTTGGTGATGAAGGGCTAATGATGGGTTGGGTTCATGACCAAAAGGGTGGTCCAAAATCGGTGTCTACACCCTTCAACTTTGTTCTTGCTTTGGATGCTTATGGGGCTTTGAAGATCGTCCAGATTTACTTTCCTTGTTGATTCTCTCCTCTTTATTCCTTTTGTACCTTGCAAAAAACAAAGATGAAAGAAAATAATAAGAACTCAAGCAGAGGTAGTATCTATTCTAATGAAGATTCTGATCATGCAACTTGAAAAAATAACTCAATTGTTTTGATGGTCTTTGAAACCCCTTAAACAAATAGGTTTGAAATTATGCTAGTGAGTGTATGTTGCATGGAGTGATGTGATGAAATTATGATGCTAATGTGATGAAAATATGAGAAAGATGAAGAAATCAATTAAGAACTAAGTTGGATGGCCCATGGAAATCCTTGGTTCTTGAATGGATCTTGAAAGGACGAATAAGCGATGAAGAAAGGATGTAGACTCCTGGAAGTAGCAGCACTTCGATCCTTCAGCGTTTGGACGTCGTCTCTCTCAAAGAATCACTCAAAATTATCACTATCATCACTAACTTTTTAATGACCAAGGGGTTGGGTATTTATAGGCTTAAGTTCACGCATCCGCGGTTATTAACAGATTAACATGAAGGGGTTTGAAGTTAATCCAACTAATAAACAGATAAATACAACATAATTCATATTTATCTGTAATTTAACTAAAACGCGTCGCCCAAGGGAGACGTCTTTTAGCTTAATTAAGATAAGGATAAACATCGGGAAGAAGAAGCAGAATTAGCTTAGGAAACCTAAATGGCGTCGTACATGGCAGACGTCTTTTAATTTATTAATAAATTAATTAAAAATCAGATTAAAAATCAAAATAAGAATAAACTCTAAATGGCGTCTCCACAGGTCGACGTCTTTTAAATTTTTCATATTTGATTAAAAATCTAAGTTAAAATGAATTTTTTTTAATAAACTTAAATTACGTTTGTCTGACCCGATATCATTTAGATAATTAACCCATAAAGATTAATAAAAATTAACTAATGATTAAATATCAGACCACTTTGAGGTATTATTATATGATATGAAATTTACTTAAAATGATGTCAAAATTATTGTGTCTACAGATGATCCTAATTCCGGCATTAAGCAAAAATCCTTCATTCTCACGACAATAGAATACTTCACCAAGTGGGCAGAAGCCAAAGCTTATGCAGAAGTCAAAGCGTCTACCGTCTGCAAGTTCATCATAAAGGACATCATCACAAGATTTGAAATTCCAAGTACCATCGTCACTGACAATGGACCGCAGTTCATATCACAAGAGCTGAAGGACCTCTGCAACAGGTATAAGATTGTATTGCATCATTCATCTCCATATTATCTGCAAGGCAATGTCCAAGCAAAGGCAACTAATAAGACTTTCATAAAAATCATCAAGAAAACCTGTAAATCCAATAAGTTCTCCGACTGGCCAGAGAAATTAATGGAGGCTTTATGGGCATACCGAACTTCAATCTGCACACCCATTGGGCAGACTCCATATTCCTTAGTATTTGGAATGGAGGCGGTAGTTCCATACAAAGTCCTCATCTCGTCATTAAAGAGTACAATTGAATAAGGAGTTTTCCATTGATGAGCACCGCTCAGCACTCTTAGCTCAATTGGAACTTTTAGACGAGAAAAGATGGTCAACTGCTAATCATGTACGAGTATATCAAAATAGATAAGCACGTTTTTATCAAAAGAAAGTCATTGAACGAAAATTAAAAGTTGGTGAAATGGTTGTCAAAAGAATCTACGTAAAACTGGGTGGTCCGCGCTCTAAGCTCCAACCCAACTGGGAGGGACCTTATGTTATCTCGCATGCTTTTCGTAGTAACGCCTATCGTTTAGTTAATGCAAAAAGGCAAGAGTTAATTTGTAAGGATTGAGATTTTCGGATCCGATTTTCGAGGTCAGACCTTGTAGTTCAGGCCCTAGCGGGGCTGGGACCCTGTTCTGTTTCGCGTCGAGCCTGCGAGACGTGGTTTAAACGGCGTCCGACATGGCAGACGCGTTTTAGATTGTGCCACGTGGGCTGGCTTTGGGCCGCGAGAGTACGGCCTTGTCGTGTCGTCTGAACGGCGTCCACATGGGACGACGCCTTTTAGACTTCGACTCTGGGATTGTCAGACTACGGCCCTGACATGTCTCCTGAACGGCGTCTTGATGGAACGACACGTTTCAGAGTCCTGTCAGAGCGGCCGTCACGTCACCTGATAGGCGTCCGTCCATGTCGATGCGTTTTAGCCAGTCTCTGGTTAACCCCGCGAGCCCTCCTTCTTTCCCTCATTTCCTTCCTTCTCTCTTCCTCGCCTCCCTTCCGGCGATTCCGGCGGCGGCCCCTTCTCCTCCCTCTTTTCCTCCCACCACTTCATCCTTCCCTCCACTCCATCACCCACCTAGCTCCCACCACTACCACCTCCACTTCCACTGCGGCGTTTTACTCTCCGGACGGCGGCCGACGTCACGGTGGAGTAAGGACGACCACGGCGGTACCGGCGGCGGCGTGGGGCGAGTCAGGTGGACGGCTTGAAGCTTGGAGGAGTTCAAGTAACCGGTAGGGTAACGATTCCCACAGTGTTTTATGTTCAAACCATGATTCTCCCTCTTGAAGCATGTTTTAGATCTATAGTTTGGGGGTAGAACAAGCATGTTTAGGAGCTCTTCTTAATGAAATGGGGGATTTCTATGATTATGGATTCGTGATGGTTGGGTTTGCCTCTCTTTCTCCTCCGTTTTGGGTGATTTTGGGGTTTTGGGGGCGAATAGGGGAGCCCTCGGGCTCGTGACAGATCTGGTTTCTGGCGTTGAAAGACGTCGTGCATGGACGACGCCTTTTTAAAGGGCGTCGGGCCATCATGACGCCTTTTAGGCAGGAACTGCTTTACTGAGGCTCTGTCAGTTTGGGGATTCTGGGACTGAAAGACGTCATGAGTGGGTGACGCGATTCGTAATAGCGTCGGGGAACTATGACGCCTTTTAAGGCAGAAATCCCATGATTAATGTTTTCTGCAAATCCTGGATTTCTGTGCTAAATGGCGTCTGAGGATATTGACGCCTTTCAAAAGGCGACCGCTGGTGTCGACGCCTTTTAGGCCAGATTCTGAGGCCGATGTTTTATGAACCAGTACATGGAGCTTGAATGGCGTCGGCCTTGGGCGACGCGATTCAAGACAGAACTACACTAATTCATGCCGGTAAAATGTGTTCATAATGCTAGATAGATGGTTAATGCATGCTTTAGTGCACTCGATAATGATGGATTCTTCATGACCGGATCGTACTGTGCCGGGTTTTGTGTTACTGTGGACTTTGAGTGACAGTTGTAGCGCTTTATCACCCTGTGTTGGTGTGGGTGTAGCACAACGCCGGTGGGGGCGTGGGCGGGGTGACGCCTAGTGAGAGAGGGTCACCTGGTGAACTCTGAGGTCAGCTAGTACCGGTGTGGGTGTGGTACTTTCGGAGTGTCACTCATGCTGAGGGAAGGAGTAGCCACCTGAGCCAGTTGGGCCGGAGTAGCTAGAGTGCTATCCGAGGGGTTACTGCTTGGGCTCAGCGGGTCGATGTTTTCCCCACTGTTGTTTGTGTGGTTGGCGTGTTCTATCGAGACGGCGGTTGTGAGTTCCCTAGTCGTCTGGTTTAGAAATATGCATGTTTAATACATTTCGACTGCATGTGATTCGCATTGAGATCTAGGAATAGTAATTACCACTGTGCTTGTTACTTTACCGTCAGCTGTATTTTACACTTGTGGGTGTGTGTGTGGGCAGTGGGGATCGGAGGATCCCTACTGAGTCTTGCCTTTGAGACTCACCCCTGCGGTTTTCAGGTGATGACTCCCAGCAGACCTAGCGAGGAGAGTGCGGCCGTGTGCTGAGCGCCGTCAGCGGTTATTCCGGGGTATGCCCCGATGTAGTTGTTATTTTATTTCTAGCCTGTATGTTTAATTATTTCCTTTCTGTTGGAGTATGTAATTATTTGCTGTATCGAGTCGCATTTTAATAATTTTTAATTCCTGCATTTTCATTTCAATTCAATGCGATGTGAATGTTTAGCTTAGTTTATTATTTATTTCCCAGACTTACTTAGATCCTGGTTTGGTTCCAAATTAATGATTCGGTACCTATTTAGTAATCGGACCCCCGATTATAGGGTGGCGGGTCGTTACATAATTCATCCCTAGAATGGTCTCTATCTTAAGAAGTACTACCCTTAGGTTAATGAATCAATCAGCATAGTGTAAGGACTAGTGGGGTCTGAAAATTTGAAAATTCAAATTTTCTTATTAATCTTTGATAATATAATTCAAACGCATTATTACACACAAATACGTTTGGTTCGTGAGTAACAAGAGATGTGAAGCTCGAGGAATACCGAAAGCTTGACTAAAAGTGGAAAAGTACAATTCATTCTTTTCAAAAGAAAACTTACGTTTTACTCTCAGCCCACGATATCGGAATGAGGCTTAGAATATACTACTGAAACTGAAAATACCCGCCATCTTGGTAGGAGGCCGTCAGAAAAAAAAATGGGGAGATCCGTCCCCCCCCCCCCCCCCCCCAAAAAAAAAAGAGCAAGAGCAAAGAGCCAACAAAATAAAAAGGCCGTTCAACATTACAAATGTTACTTTAAAAGAGCACAAAATCAAATGAAAAGGGAGCGCAAGGTCATTAAATATCCCGTAAAAGTGAAAATGACCGAACCCCAACGGATAATAGGGTAAAGGAAAGACATCTTTCTTAGTCTTCGACACCTTCTCGCGAGCTTTCTAAATCAATTCTTCCCTTCATTCTAAAGAGGTGTACCCCAAACTTGAGGAATGGCCGAGGTTGACTAAAGGTCGAACCATCGAATGGGATCACGATTACGAACATATTTCAAGTACAATGAGTTTGGATTAGGTCGTTGAAGAGTGATTTGGAAATCAAATTAATAAATGAATATACTCTTTTGATCCAAGTTCCATGCTGGTCCTTAGTTTATTTAGTATTTCAAAAAAAAGTTGAATATTGCAAAACCACAAAAAATTTCGAATATTACAAAACCACAAAAAAAAATTGAATTTGCTAAACCACAAAAAAGTTCGAATATTGCAAAATCACAAAAAAAATTGAATATTGCAAAACCACAAAAAATTTTGAATATTGCAAAACAACAAAAACAATTGAATATTGCAAAACCACAAAAAAATTGAATATTTCAAAACCACAAAAAAAAATCGAATATTGCAAAACCACAAAAAAAATTGAATATTACAAAACCACAAAAAATTTTGAATATTGCAAAACCACAAAAGAAAATTGAATATTGCAAAATCACAAAAAAGTTAGATATTTCTAAACTAGTAATTGCAAAACAAAAATATTTCAATTAGCATTTGTTTGTCACATCACGTGTGTTGCATCCTTTTTATTTTCAATGAGCATTTACATGCTTGTATGTTGCATTTTACTGTTTATTTTCTTTTAATTATCTTTATTTGCCTTCATTAAATAAAGGCTTCGCCCCTTGACCCTTCTACCAAGGATAGAATCAAGTAGCCGGTTACTTAACTGGGCAAGGGGCTAAGCTTGAACAGATATTTAATTTGTTTGTTCAAGCCATGCGCAGGTATGAAAGGAAAGTCAATAAGAGAAAAGTAACAAGACAATTCAAGTGTGAAGAAACTACTTTCATACATATTAAAAGTGCTCACATACAGATATCTGAGTCCATCAACAACAGGATTCTCAAAAAGAAGAAAGTACATGATGGCAATCATCAGGGCTGGCTCTCCCCTACGCCCTCATCCAGTTGGCTCTGTGCCTCGTCCTGAACGTCTGGCCCTCGTGCTGGTGGCGGTGGCGGTCCCATGATGCTCGGCCCTGCCTGGCCGGGGCCAGCAGAGAGCCTCGTCAACCGCTCCTCCAACTCGGCAACACGGGAACCCCTGGCCTAAGACTCCTCGAAGTCGGCTTTCGCCTTCTCGAGGGCATGAATGAGCTCCTGGACTTGGAGCAGAAGACATTGTCAGTCAACTAATCAAGCAAGCAAAAGACATCATACAAGAAACAATTCATAGATTTACCCGAGCAGCAGCATCATCCTCAGCCTGAGTGGCTCGACGGATGGCAGAAGTCAGCTGACTCCGCAGGTCGGCAAGGGTTGCCTCGTGAGCGGTACTAGAAGATGGACCGACAGTGGTAGAAGATGAGGGGGTCGCCGCATGAGTATAAGCGGCACGCTGTAACTAGAGGAGATCACCGTTAGTGTGTAAATGTCAAAACACATTAATAATAAAAGGAAGCATTTATAATGCATATGTCATTCATGCATGATACACTTACCAGCTCATCCAACTATTTCTGGACTTGTTCTAACTGGGCCTCGGCATCCTGGAGGTGGCCACAGAGTGTGATGATGGTGGCATCCCTTGCATCTTGCATTTTTCATAACATGTCATACATTTACAAATATAAGCACGATAATTAAAAAAATGAAAGACACATTCATAACATGCATATCATAATACTTACATCGAAAGGGCGGAGTAGCTGGAGGTGGGCCGCGTAGTGGGCCCAATAGTGCTGCATGTAAGTGTTAGTCTTAGGTGGCCTACAAGCTAATATGACTCTGTAATCTCATTCATTTATTAATATAACGGCATAATATTCATTGCGTGTAAATCGTATTAATTATCGTCTCATAATGAAGTCCGTGAATATGTGCGATAGTGATCAGATTATGATGAGATCATACTGGTGAGACTGATCACTTAAACACACATATTCTAAATCGTTCCTAGTCGGAGGATATCCGAGAAGGACATCGGATATCCGGTTAGACTAGTACAGATTACTCATGCTCATGCGATGAGGGTGACTGATCTCATAGTCACTTGTGTGGAGACACTAAGGCGAATATGTAGGTGCTCATTGGAGAATGAGTTCACTGAACTGATCCGACTGAATCGCTGGATGGTATTGTAGCTCACTGTCAACCAGCTTGATTCTATTGTCGCAGTTGCGTGGATGGTCCTCGGACCAGAGACACCAAGGACACCTTGTCGGTGGACTTCTGTGTTTTGACCTTGGTTTATGAATCTCTAACCACGGGATTCTAAACAGCCAAGGATCGAGTACAGCAGAATACCGTCGAAGGGAATTGAGTGTCAATAAGGAATCATTCACTCTCGGTACGATGAGAGAGAATTCTCTAGGAAGAATGCACGAAAGTCTCTGGCTAGGTCGGACAATAATATCGGGAAAGGAGTTTTCCGATATTCATCAGCGGCATCCAATCCAAGTGAGTTGACCGGTTAGGGTTTGACAGTATACCATATCCTGTGTCGACTCGAGAGCATTGTACGAATGAAGGATTATGTCCACGCGGTAATTGTCGGTGGAAAGGTTCCAAGAGTGGGTTACTTAACCTCGATACCTTCCAGGTTCACGCGGTGTTGCTTAGCACCCAACGTGATCGGAGGCCCGATCGAATTCGATGTAGGACATCAATTCGATTGATTAATTAATTAATAAAGAGTTATTAATTGATTAATAAAGCCAGTGAGGAGTCACTGGGCTTATAGGGCTACTAATCGGACTGGTTATTAGGTCTAAAGGGTCACACGCAAATGATTCTCAAGGCGATGGATAAATAAGTGGATTTTATATAAACTGGGGGTTTTTATGAAAAACTGCACGGTTAGTATAAAATGTAGCGAACGGGTTGAGCAGGCAAGCTGCTGCTTACCCTAGCCGCCCCCTCCTCTATTTCTCTATCTCTCTAGCGCCCCAGGCTAGATCCGGATCCCCAGATCTGCTCCGCTGCTTCTCCGACTCCCGCTCGACTGGAAATCATCCGCGCGTTGCAGCGATCGTTACGGCGACTGGCGGAGACTTACTGGGCTGCGAAGAATGAGGAGTGAGGATATCCGTCACGAGGAGGATCGCGTGAACTCAGCAAGAGGCCGGACGATTGCGCGGCTTGCGGTGTCGCACCGACGGAACCGAACGATTGCTAATTCGAATCCGCACACGGTAAGATTTGATAATCTGATTATCGTGTTTGTAGATTTTTCGAAACGGGAACGGATCTCCGTTTTTTATTTTATTTCTGCTACGCTAGAGATCCGGAGAAACGCGAGATCCCAACAATAAGCATCACTGCTCGCCGCCTGCGACTCTACCGGGACTCCATACCGATACCAATCCTCGTGCTGGTCCGGGAATTTCGCCCTCCAATCGGTGCGGGCCTGTTTTCCTCGCATGGTCCTCCCGATCCCCTCCGAGATCTCTTCCTCCACCCACTCCTGATGCAGCCCCAGCGTCTGCATTACTAGCCTCAAGTGCAGGAGGGCTATCTCGTTCAGGCAACGAACCCAAACTTGACGCCCAAATCGGCCTCGCCTATGCTCCACCCATAGCTGTCTAGCCTCATCCATACCCAGATATGGATGCCAGATAACCTACATGCATATAGGTTAGTTTCATTGCATAATTAAAACAAACAAATAAACAACTAAATAAGCATTTAATAAAACATTTAAATATTTTAGAAACGATCCAATTTTACAACTAAAATTTAAATAAATAATCAAGTATTTAACTAAACCTCTAATCAAATATTTAATCAAAATATTTAACAAACATTCCATAAGATATTCTAAACACTATAAAACAACACATTTTCAACAGGAAACATCTTATGAAACAGTTAATAATGACCAAAAAAGAATTTTAAAACTTACCAACAACTCTAGGTAGTCAAGGAATTGACAGCGAAGGGCCGTCACCGGGTGGTGTTGCGGCGCTGTGTCCACAACCGGGCGCCAACGCCGGGCAAGTGGAACTATCGCAGGCTGCTTTGATGGCCGCGCTCGGCCCAGAGTTAAATAGTAATAGCTCCACACCTGCATACAAAAACACATAGGTTAGAATCATCATCATATACATTGCATTAAATAATCATAAGAATTTAGTTAAACAAATATAAAATGAACTAAATACCTGAAGGAACGGTGCGAAGCCGCTGATAGTGGTCTCCCGATCAGGCGTGACCGTGGAAAGGTCAGTGAAGAGGTGGACTAGAAGGGCCGCATCCCAGGCATACTCACCTAAATGGTCTAAGTCAGTAAGAAGGGTCAAGAAGTGGCAGTGAATGTAATCTCCCTTCGTCCCGAAAAGAAGTCTCCCAAAGAAGAAAACTAAGAACCTCCTAAGGTCCCTATCAACACTAGCCATGTCACTCGAATCCTGGCAATACACCTCACTAGATGCTCGAGCTAGTTTCTCTCTAAACTTCTCCCTAGACTTATCTATCTGCTGCCTCAGTTCTACTAACCCTAAGGATCTCTCTACAGCTACCCTCACGAGGGTTCGAGACTCTCGGCCTTCTGGCACCGTTCACTCTAAATCCAGTAACTACTGAGCTAACTCTCTATAGTCGGGATACGTGATCTCACTCACTGCTCGACCTTCTACCTGAAGGCCGGTAATCCTGCATACGTCCTCGAGACTGGGGACCATATGTCCCCAGGGCATCAAAAACGCCATGCTCTCGGCATGCCATCTCCCTCTCAATAGCTGCAACAACACTAGATCGATCCAGAATGGCTCAATCTCTACGATCTCTCGAAACCTCATCTCCGCCAGTCGTGCCTTCTAAAAATCTAGGAGACCCCTATAGGCAGTCACCACCAAGTCCCATAACATCCTGGTCCTTATTGTCCCTTGCAATCATCAAATAATTCATTAAATTCATTGCTAGGGTATTAATAATTAATTTCTGAAATAACTGTCACTCTTTTGAATCCTGTCAGGGAACAGGGACGCATTTCAAAAAGCGTCCCTGTTCCCAGATGCCATTTAGCTACAGGTTCGAGAACCTTTGGCCGAGTCCCTCTTCCCCCCAAAATTGAAATTTAAGTATAGAAAGCAGGTGTTTCGAGACTTACCAATCATGGGCCGGCCTCCTCGGCCGGTGCCGCCGCTTCCTCGCCCACTGGAGCCTCAGGAGGAGCTTCCTCGGACTCCATGAAAGCCGCCAGCTCTGCAAGTTCCACCGCCATTTCTTCCTCCTGGCCCACCTCCACCACCTCGACAGCGGTAACCCTCCGTCGCTTCCCACTTACACTGCTAGGCTCGTCGGACTCCATTGAGTCGTGAGAGAGAAGAGGAGTTTGAGATTGGGGGTGAGAGGTAGAGAGAGAGAGATGGAGAGAGAGAGGGAGTTTGAGATTGAGAAAGAGGGCAGAGAGTGGTTGGGAAAGCTCGTCGGAGTTGAGAGAGATCACCGGAGCAAAAGGGAAAAGTTCGCCGTCGCCGGAGAAGAGGAAGGTGAAGAGAGAGAAAGTGAGAGGGAGAATGAGGGGAGAAGGGGCTCGGACTCGCGCGACCCTGTTAGAATTCGTTAAATCACGTCTTGGAACAGCGACGCCATTCAATGGCGTACAAAATGAGGCGACAATGGAAAATTTTTGAAATTTGTGAAACGCGTCTCCCATGGGAGACGCCTTTTGGATTTTATTGCCTCTTTTGGTCAGGGCCGTAGCACGGAAACGCGGAGTAATCATAGATTCGTGTCTTTGAAGGAGGACGCGATTCAGTGGATTAATTGCTAAAAGTCTCTAGAAAATAGGAAAGAGAACATAAAGCGTCTGATTGACCGAACGCGATTTGGGGTTCTTTTAATGATTAAATTCTTATATTTGAAAATTGATTAACATTGAAAAGCGTCTCTTTGAGTCGACGCGATTTGAATTAACTGAACCCAAAAGTTCATATTTTAAGAAAAAATCACAGTTTCACTCAAGGAAGAATTCTAGAAAAATGGCAAAACATTAAAGGATGATTTCTATTGCATTAAGGAAGGATTCTTCATTCATAAAAAAAAAAAAAAGAGAGAGAGAGAAAAGAAAATCAAAATACATCAAGTTGGAAGATAAGGATGAAGAGCTTTCAAGGACGAATTTTCATAAACTCTTTTACATATGTTTTCCATAATTCTTTATTGACTTTATGAGGAGTTTTTACACAATGGGTGAAGCCGATATTCCACAAAGTTGCAATAAGTTATGTCACCTCAATGTCTTCATCGGTACCTAATGCCCGCTCCTTGATTGGAGAAAGAGAAGATATTTATGGAAATTCATAGCATGGCATACCAAGTTGAGGATGACAGTGATGTCGATTATAGAGAATGAACTCGGTCGCCCCGATCAGTCGGAGTTCTGTGCCAGCACAACGACGTACGCGAACCGCCTTTTCCATATGAGCAAGTAGCATATATTCAAATCCAGTTTTAGGCATAATCTTGAAATAAAAGCGCCAGTCAACTCAAGTCTTAAGGTTGGGCACTCGATTAGTCATGTTGTTATTGAACTTCACGATGTTGGAGATATGGAAGATAGGACTACGCTGGTATGTCTGGGATATCTTTGGAACTTCTTCTTCATTATGGTTGAACTTGAAGTGGAATTCTACCTATAGAGCTACGAGAAGCATGCTGCCAAAAGGAGATTGACTCGTAGAAGCTATAGAGAGCCCACTATAGAGATAAGCTAGAACTGCTGTACTAATCTGCTTTCCCTCAAAAGTCCTATTGATTGCGCTGATTTGATCATCTTCTAGAACATTATCTTGGGCAGGAAATAGTAGTACCCCAGCTAAGCACGTGGTGAATGCCTTCAGCATGTTCTCTATTTCTTCATCCTTGAGATCTTCTATCTTCTTCAGAGTCCATTCAGCTAATTTAGCAAGATTGAATCCCTTCTTTGTAAGACAGCCTTAAATTTCCTTTGGATTCTTCATGATCTTCTCTAACAATTGTTGACCTGTCATCTTTTCTCTCATAAACATCATATCACTTAAGTTAGGTTCATCATTGTCGACTTTAAGCTTAGGAAGACCCAATAAGAGTCTGGCTTCTTCTAAGAGGATAGTGGCTGATAAAGTGTTAAATTGATCATTTAAGGGTAATCATATGCATCATACTCATGTTTTTATCTGCAAAATAACATGAAATGATAGATAATTGTGTAATAAGTCCAACGGTACCAATTTTATCAAATTCTGACTTAAAAATATCGTCATTTCATGTGATTAAAGGAGTATAGCGCATTTGCGGTTTTTCGACAAAACCGAGACGAAATGAATAAATATGATGATATTTTGATGATAATGCGCTAATTTATATTTATTTTATGTGAACAGGACATGCTGATGATGCAGTGTAGTTGGTGGAGTTTCAGGAAATTTGGGGGAGGTCCAGTGTTCGGATTTCAATAAATTCAACTAAAGCAGGGGTAAAAATGCAATTTGATGTCCTAATATTGCTCTGAGTCCTTCTTTCTCTGGAGTTTCCCAAAACCCTCTATTTCCTGCCTTCTCTCCAATTTTCCAACTACATCTCTTCCTTTCTTTATTTTAAAAAAACCGTCTCTCTCTCTTTTTAGAAATTCGAGTCCTACTTCTTCTCCAATTTCCCTTCCCGCACGCACTCCTCTCTATAAATATTTCACCCTCTCTTCTTTTCTAACCAATCTCTACCCGCAGCTCCCTCCTCCTCTTTTTCACAACTCCTCTTTCTTTCTCTCCTTCTCGGAATAATTCTCTCAAGACTCCAACATCTTTCTCTCCCTCTCTCCAGTTCTCTCTCTCTGGTTTTGTTTTGACAGCAGATTCTCTCTCTCTTTCTCCTCCACACAACCTCCCTCCGCAGCCTTTCTCCTGCTTTCTCTCCAAATTCCCAGCAGCCCTCCTTCTCTCTCGGATTCTCCCTCTTTCTATCCCTCCACAGATCTCCCTCCTCGGTTTTTCTTTCTCTCCCACGTTTTCTCTCTTTCTCTCCAGCCGTTCTCTCTCTCGATCTCCCCTCCACGCAGCTCCACGACCTGCAAGATTCCCCACGCGCTGCACCTCCGAGCCAAGCATCTTTCCTCGGCGCCAGCACCTGCATGCAGCGGCTCCAACAGTTCCTCCAGCAAGCTCGTGCACCTCCATGCCACCAGCTGCTGCAACTCCAAGCTGCATCCTCCACGTAGCCAGCTGCATGCAAGCTTCCTCCTGCCCAGCCAGCACCTGTCCACGTACACCGGCAGCAGCAGCTCCAAGTTCCTCCATGCACGTTGCCCGTACTCGGCCAACATTGAACCAGCCTGCATACCAGCAAGATCTTCTTTCCAACGCATGAAGCCAGCACCCCTTCAAGTCCAACTGAGCCAGCCGGCAAACCCACAGCTGTTGCTTTGTGCTTTCTTTCTCTCCCCACTAGTGTAGTATTAATTTACTTAATTAGGGTTAGTTGTTAGTTAGTTGATGTTTAATGATGTTTTATTAGTTATTGATGTTTTATTAGGTTATTTGATTTATAATAATTAATGGTTTACACAATTAAACAATAGTTTTTATTTTGTTGTTATAATTCCTTAGTTGTGTGTTTGTGTGTAATTTCTGAAAAAGAAAAGAAGAAAAAAAAGATTTGTCTAATTCTTAGTAGAAGGGTCAAGGGGTATAGCCTTTATTAACAAAGGTAATCGAACTATAAGCAAAATGCAACATACAAGCAGACAGATGCTCACTGAAAATAAGAGGAATGAAGCATACTAGATGCAATAAATGCTAATTGAAATATTTTTGTTGTTTTGAAATATTCATTTTTGTTTGAGTTTTGAAATATGTACTTTTTTTGAATTTTTGAAATATGTGCCTTTTTTTTTCTGGATTTTGGGATATATATTTTTTTCAATTTTGGAATATGTATTTTTTTTCGATTTTGAAATATGTATTTTTTTGGATTTTGAAATACATATATTTTTTTTATTTTAAACTGTGGTGTAAACTAAAAGACCAGCATGGTACTCAGATCAAAAGATCATATTCATTTATGAACTTAATTCCCAAATTGTTCTTTAATAATTTAACTTAAACCCATTGTGTTTGAATTTGTGTTTCCATTCGTGATCCCATTTGATGACTTGACCCTCAGTCAATCTAGGCCGTTCTTTAAGTTTGGAGTACACCTCTTAGAAAGAAAGGAAGAATTGATTTAGAAAGCCCATGATAGGTTCCGGAGACCTAAAAAGATATTCCTTTCCTACCCTAATATCCGTTGGGGTTCGGTCATTTTCTTCCCGGGGTATTTATCGACCTTGTGTTCCCTTTTTATTTCATTTCATGGCCTTGATGTAACATTTGTAGTGTAATGGCCTTTTGATTTTGACGTTTGGCTTTGGCCTTTTGCTTTGCTTTTCTTTTCTTTTCTTTGGGACGGATCTCCCCCATTTTTTTTATGACGGCCTCCTACTAAGATGGTGGGTATTCTTGGTAGTCTATTCTAAGCCTCGTTCCGACATCATGGGCCAAGTATAAAAACAGAATTTTGCTTAAAAAGAATGATTTGTACTTTGCACTTTCAGTCAAGCTTTCAGTATTCCTTAGGACTTGGCATCTCTTGTTACTCACGAATCAAACGTGTCGGTGTGTGTAGTAATGCGTTTTGTAATTAAATTATCCAGACTAATATGGAAATTTGAGTTTCTAAACTTTCTGATTCCACTGGTCTTCGTACCATACTGATCGACTCTTTAACCTAAGGATAGTATTTCTTAAGATGCAAACCGTTCCAGGGGTGAGTTAGCTCTTCTCCTTCTGCATTAACCAGACGGTAAGCATTACCAGGAAAAGCATGTGATACAACATAAGGTCCTTCCCAATTGGGTTGGAGCTTAGAGCGTGGACCACCAGGTTTTACAAAAATCCTTTTGACGACCATTTCGCCAACTTTGAACTTACGTTCAATGACTTTCTTTTGATAAAAACGTGCTAAGCTATTTTGATAAACTCTTGCATGATTTGCGGCTGACCATCTTTTCTCGTCTAAGAGTTCCAATTGAGCAAGGAGTACCGAACGGTGTTCATCAATGGAAAATTCCTTGTTCAATTGTACTCTTAATGACGGTATAAGGATCTCGTATGGAACTACCGCCTCCATTCCAAATGTTAAGGAATAAGGAGTCTGCCCAGTGGGCGTGCAGATTGAAGTTCGGTAGGCCCATAGAGCTTCAATCAATTTTTCTGGCCAGTCTGTGAATTTATTAGATTTTCACGTCTTTTTGATGATTTTTATCAAAGTCTTGTTAGTTGCCTCTGCTTGACCATTGCCTTGCGGATAATAAGGAGACGAATGATGCAATGTAATTTTATACCTGTTGGAGAGGTCCTTCAATGCTTGTGACACGAACTGCGGTCCAGTGTCGGTGATGATGGTGCTTGGTATTCCAAATCTGGTGATGATGTTCCTCATGATGAACTTGCAGACGGTTGATGCTTTGACTTCCGTGTATGCTTCAGCTTCTGCCCACTTGATGAAGTATTCCGTTGCCGTGAGGATGAAAGACTTTTGCTTGATGCCGGAATCGGAATTGCCAAGGGGTCCAATGATATCGAAAGCCCACATAGAGAAAGGCCATGGGGAAGAAACAGGGTGGAGTGAAGATGCAGGAGAATGAATTTTGTCGCCGTGAAGTTGGCACTTAGCACACCTACGGACATATCCTACATAGTCTTCTTCCATGGTTGGCCAATAAAATCCTTGTCTAAGGATTTTCTTTGCTAGCATTTGTCTATTAACATGGCCACCACAAACTCTAGCATGAGCTCCTTCCATAACCTTCCAAAGCTCATCTTCGTCTAGACATCTTAGAAGAACTCCATCAAAACCTCTTTTGTACAACGCTCCTCCAACTAGAGTATATCGTTGAGCAACTCTCCTGATAGCTCTTTTCTCCTCAGTTGTGGCTTCTTCAGGATATGATTGATCTTCACAATATTTAGCAATTTCATAGTACCATGGCTTCTGTTCATCATCCATCTCTTCTAACAGCTCCATCAACATAATCTCTCTCTTTTCCACAATATCTCCGTCTCGCACTTTCTTTAGTAGCTTCTCCTTAATTCTAAGGAATGAAGGGTCTTTCACGGTGGGTGAAAGACGCCTATGAACTATGATTGATTCGGATTGCCTGCTTATTGGAAAATCAAGAGAAGATACAAGTGAAGCTAGAGCGTCAGCTAAGATGTTCTGATTCCTAGGAACATAGATGAAGATCAATTTGGTGAAAAGCTTTGAATAAGCAGAAGTAAGTTCTTGATAAGGCTTGAGTTTGGGATCAAGGGTTCGATACTTGGTTAACACTTGGCGAAGAATCAATTGGCTATCACCCACAATCCTGAGTTTGGTAGCACCATGGGAATGAGCAGCCTCGAGGCTAGCAAGGAGCACCTCATATTCAGCTATATTGTTGGTGACTGGAAGGTCAAGCTGAAAGGCTTGTGGAATGGTGATACCTTCAGGTGATAACAGAGCAATGCCAATTCCCTTTCCATGAGAATTCAGAGCTCCGTCAAAATGCAGATTCCACATATCATCTCTAATTTGGTCTATAGACATCAGTTCCTCATCCGGAAACTCTGATTGGACTGGATCAAAACGAGGAAGGGGGTGATGAGCGAGATGTTCTGCTATGGCATAGCCTTTGATCGCTTTCTGCTGAATATAAGTGATATCGAATTGAGATAGAAAGCTTTGCCATCGCGCTAACCTATCAGTAAGGACAGATTTCTCCAGAAGAAACTTGATTTGATTCATCCTGACGATGAGATGGACTTCATGGGCTAGAAAATAATGCTTCAATTTCTGAACAACCCAGACCAATGCCGCACATGTTTTCTCCATCGTTGTATCCCTCTGTTCAGCGGGGTTGAGAAGTTTAGAGAGATAGTAGGCTGCCCTCTCCTTTCCTTCTTCATCCTCTTGTGTTAGGACAGCCCCCACAGCATCATCCAGGACAGAAATGTAAAGTACCAATGGTTTGCCTGGAGATGGTGGTCTCATAACAGGAGGACTTGCCAAATAATTCTTCAATCCATCGAATGCCTCCTGACACTTATCGTCCCAATCGAATTTGACTCCCGGCTTGGTAAGCTCGTAGAACGGCTTACACCTTTGTGAGTGATGGGAGACAAAACGGCGAATAAATTGCAACCTCCCGATTAATCCTCTTAATTCCTTCAAGTTTTTGGGAGGTGGCATTTCTCTAATAGCTTTTGCCTTGTTGAGATCGATCTCAATTCCCCGTTTGCTGACAATGAACCCAAGTAATTTCCCTGAGGACACCCCAAATACACATTTCTTGGGGTTCATCTTTAACTGATACTCCCTTGATCTCTTTAACACTCTTGACAAAACTTTGGCATGCTCAGCCTTCGTCTTAGATTTAACCAACAAGTCATCCACATACACTTCTAGATCCATGTGCATCATGTCGTGACATATTGCCATCATAGCCCTTTGATAAGTGGCTCCAGCATTCTTTAACCCAAATGGCATGACGACATAACAGTATGTTCCCCAAGGTGTAGTGAATGATGTCTTCTCCTGATCTTCTTCTGCCAATTTAATCTGATTGTATCCTGAAAACCCATCCATAAATGATAAAGTCTTATAGCTAGCAGTGTTATCAATGAGTACATCAATATGAGGCGATGGAAAATCATCTTTAGGACACGCCCGGTTCAAATCTCGGAAGTCAATGCAGATCCTAACCTTCCCGTCCTTCTTCATAATCGGGACTATATTGGCCACCCAGTGTGGATAGAGGACAACTCTAATGAATTTGGCTTTATGTAATTTGTCGACCTTTTCCTTCATCTTCAAAGCCATTTGCGGGTGGAATCGCCTTAGCTTTTGTTTGACCGGGCTAGCTCCATCCTTTAAAGTCAACCTGTGTTCCACTAAGGACGAGTCTAACCCTGGCATGTCTTCATAACTCCAGGCGAAAGTGTCCTTATAGTCCTTAAGTACTTATACCATTGCCTCCTCATCCTCCACAGAAAGATTCTTGCTGACGAGGACAACCTTAGGTTCGTCTTCAGTCCCTAAATTGATTTTTTTGGTGGGCTCCTCTACGGCAGCTGAGGGTTCATCGAATCTCTTTACCCCACTGGCATATGCCTTAGCCGCGTCCTCATCATCTTCCTCATCTTCAACAATAGGGTCTTTTTCATGTATCAACTCATAGACCCCATATCCGTCATTGACTAACCCACTATTTATGCAATCTTCTGGCATCTGAATGGGATTTTCCAATAGCTGAGGGATCATAGAGCACGAAAGGCATCTATTAGCTAAATCCTAGAGGTATCTATCTGGAATTCGCCTACCCTTAGACTTTCTAGACTTCCTAACCTGACTAACCTACCTAGAGCTAGACTGCCTAACTTCACTAGACTCCCTATTCTGACCTAATGAAGATGAAGCAGAACGAAAATCATGGGGTACAGATGGAAATACAGGAGAATCCTCCCGAGGGGAGGGGCAGAGTATATTTAGAAGAGAATCTTGGCCGGAAGACCCACGCGATGGGGTATAATCGGACAAGTAAGAGGTTTCCTCAATGAGGATCTGGGAAGAATTTGTTGCCAAATTGGCGTTTTTTTTTTTGACAATAGAGGAGTTAAGCATAAAACAGGAATGAATATGAATAGAAGGAGAATGAGATGAGGGAAGTGGCACCAAAGCCAAGGGATTAGGAGGATCATATAGTAGTATGTCCCAGATTAAATCATACATCCTCTTTAGATCGAGAGGAGGTAGTGGAATGAAGTCCCGTGGGGACAGAGTAATCATGACGGGCGGGGCCCGTAGAATGTCTTCAATGATGACCCGCGACCAAGTCAGGGTCAAGAGCAAAGTACGAAACAAGGTGTGTAGCATGAAAACATGAGAGGGATAAGTCCCCCTCCAGAGAAGATCTGTGGTATAGCCAGCTTCATAGGGGTCATCTATCTCCCCTTCATCAGTCTCTTCTGACAGCAGTATCCTCTTGTCGAAAATAGCACCAGGACTTTCGATCAGCTCTTCTATCTGTGGCGGCCACTTGGGTTCTGCAGGATCAAGGAACAACCTGTTCAATGCAATGTAAATATGTAAGGACTGAGGTTTCGGGTTCTGTATTCGGGTCGGGTTCGGGCCGGATCCCCTGGTTTGGACCCTGAGGGGGGGTCTTGAGAGTTCAGACTGAATGACGTTTGCACTGCTCGACGCCTTTCAAAAGGCGTCAGGGTGTGTGTACGCCATTTAGGTCTGCTTGCTGTTGTGCCACGTGTGCGCCACATGGGCGGGTTTCGGGCCGCGAGAGTACGGCCCCTGTCACATCGTCTGAACGGCGTCCAAGTAGCTCGACGCGATTCAGACTGCGACCCTGCGGTGTCAGTGTGCGGCGTCAGAGTGTTGTCAGTATGGCCTGTCCTGTCGTCTGAACAGTGTCCGCGGTGAGCGACGCGTTTCAGAGTGCTGTCAGTACGGCCGTCCTGTCAGACTGATTGGCGTCTGCCTCGATCGACACGTTTTAGCTAGATTCAGATTGACCCCGTGAGCCTCCCCTTCTTTCCCTCATTTTCGCCTTCACCCTCTCTCTCTTCGCCCTCTCCGTTCCCTCCGCCCTCCTACCATCCTTCCCATCCTCTTCTTCCTCTTCCATCACTCCATAGCCTCCTTACCTCTCACCTCTACCTCCACCACCTCCTTCGCGGCTTTCCATTCTCCGGACGGCGGCCGACGTCCCGGCAGAGTGGCGGCGTCCTCGAGGGTACCGGCGGCGATCTGCGGTGCGGCGGGTCGGCGGCACGGAGCTTGAAGGAGTTCAAGCACCGGTAGGGGGACGAACCTTCCATGTGTTGCTCGTGTTTTCCTTGGCGTGACATGACGTGTTTTGGGCTAGACTGAGCATGTTTAGGGGGTGTTCTCGTGGGTATGGCCGTGCTCGTGAACGTGGATTGGTAGCATGCTTGTGGTGGTTGAATTCCTCTTCCTCCCCCTTATGTTTTGGGGCATATTCGGGGTATTTGGGGTTAAGGGAGAAACCCTCGGATCGAACCAGGGAACCAGGTTTCTGGCGCTAAACGGCGTCGTGCCTGGTCGACGCCTTTCAGAAGGACGTCAGGGTAGTATGACGCCTTTTAGGGCAGAAACCTCCCTGTTCGATGTTTCACGAGTTAGGGATTCTGGCGCTAAATGACGTCATGGATGGACGACGCCTTTTAGAAGGACGTCGGGCCATCATGACGCCATTTAGGCAGGAAATCACCCCGACTGAGGGTCTGCAAATCTGGAATTTCGGTGTGAATGGCGTCTGAGAGCTCTGACGCGTTTCAAACGGCGGCTTCCCAGGTGGACGCGTTTTAAGGAATAATCTGGCTTAAAATGAACCTGTTTGAGGAGCTTGAATGGCGTCGACCTCGGTCGACGCGATTCAAGACAGAATTGCATAAACCCTGGATTTTAACATATGTTTCACTGTTAGATGGTTCAAATGCATGCTTTAAGCTGTACGCTGAGACGGAGGTTTACTGTACGAATGGAATCATGTTATTTGTGTGTATGTGCTTATACGAATATGGAATCGGAATAACTGTGGTTTACGTTTGTCACCATGGACCGATGGGGACAGGGTCATGGTGTCTATGAGACATTGTGCCGTACCGGTGGGGGAGTGGTACATGTTGTGTTTTACCTTTGGCTGAGGGAAGCAGAACCACCTTGAGCCCGTCGGGCCGGAGTAGCCGGTGCGCTATCCGAGGGGTTGCTGTTTGGCCTCAGCAGGTCGGGGTTTCCCTGTTTGTCGTGGCAGCTTCCGGCGCGTTTCTTGCTGTGGAGCTGGTTGTGGTACTATTGGAGTTGTTTTACCCCTGTAGCCACTGGGCCTGATGTGACCTTTGATCAAGGTTACGAGTGGTACCCTTAGCCCTTTGGCCTGACGCAGCCTGGGAGGTTAGGGTTGTGGGTAGTTCCTGTAGCTTCGGCTTGACGGGGGTTCGCCGGTCCCCAGGGCCCTCCTGAAGCGCTGAGGCCTAGCGTGGAGGCAATCCGGTCGGTAGGACAGTAGTCTAGACTGCTTGTGTGCACACGTAGCTGGCAGTGGTGGTACACTGGTCCCAGCTAGTCCTAGTTTGACTCACTGCCTCACCCTATAGTGCCCCGGAACACTGTAGGGGCGGACAGGCGTGAGTAGTGGTGGTAGTGTTGTGAGGCGACGTTTGACTTCGGTCGACAGTGCAGTTCAGTCGCTTTGTGGACTTTGACTGTGAGACGTGACTTTATGTTGGGTTCTTCGGGTTACTTAGAACTGTTCCTGCTACACTGCTCATGCGTGTGTTTCATATCAGGTTTGGGTGCTATGTTTACTGCTTCACTTAATTGCCATATATCTGTATTGTTGCACTTGTGGGTGTGTGAGTGGGAGGCAGGGGATCGGATGATTCCTATTGAGCCCAATTCTGGTGTGGCTCACTCCCTGCGGTTTCAGGTGTGGACCTCGTGGCATATGGCGGCGTGTGGTGTCTTCTTGGTGTGCGGACCAGCAGCTGTCTCATTTCCGGGGTATGCCCCGATGTTGTTGTACTTTACTTCTGCCTGTACATATTTAATTTGTTGGACCATGTAATTATTGTTGGACTGTATACGGACATTGTTATCTTCCTTCCTGCGCACTTGTTATACCTTTGTAGTCCGTGTGATTGTTATATTTAGCCTTGTTTAGCACTCACTCCTCCAGATGTGTCGTGTAAGATCCGGGTGTGAACCCGTAGTTAATGGGCCGACATCCATTTAGTGATCGGGTGTCCGGTCATAGGATGGCGGGTCGTTACAGTTGGTATCAGAGCTCAGTCTGGTCGAGTATGTGGCAAACTGGGTTAGATATTATAGTCCAACAATAAGTACAAGTCTGTACAGGCGATGGCTGCTGGTATAGATTGATAGGTTTTGACGTGCTTTGGTTCGATTTTCGTGTCTGTGGGGTAGTGATGGCACCGAAGAGGAGAGTTCTGTTGGCTATGTTTAGATACCAGCAGGGAGATGGAAGTGAGGGGTCCAATTCCCGAGGTGGCCAATCCATGGTGATGGAGCGGTTCTTGAAGCTGAAGCCCCCTTCTTTCACGGGTCAACCTGTTCCAGATGCGGCAGCTCATTGGATTAAGGAAGTGGAGAAGGCGTTTGATGTTCTAGAATGTGCTGAGAGTGACAAGACCTTGTTGGCAACCTACTTGCTGAAGAACGATGCTTATGATTGGTGGGTCACCATCAAGGGGTTGATGTTTCCAGATAAGTCCTTGAGAGAGATTCCTTGGGAAGGCTTTGTAAGAGAGTTTGGCGGGCAATACTTTCCGAGGCACGTTCGTAGGGCCAAGGAAAGGGAGTTTATGGAATTGGTGCAGGATGGTATGTCAGTTCTAGAATATCAGATGAAATTTATAGCTCTGGGAAGATTTGCTCCACACATATCTGAGCGTGAGGATCTTAGGACGGAGAAATTTGTGGATGGACTTCGGCATGGTCTGAGGGAATTTGTGGCAGCTCATTGTTGTAAGGATCTGGCGTCAGCAGTTCGGTGCGCGGCAGCGGTGGAGATGCAGTTCCAACACACGGCGAAGGAGTCGGAGTATTCAACACGAGGGAAGCAGCAAAGCAGGGATAGATCAGCGGTCTTTTCGTCAGGTGATTCGAGTTCCTTTGAGGTCGAATTCCAGGAAGTACCTTGTGATGAAGATGAAGATGGTTCGGTTCAGCAGATGCAGACGGAGGTCAGCTGGCAACAGGAAGCGAGGCGGGACGCTGCGGACCGTTGTCCCCGTTGTGGCAGGTTTCATGGAAATCGGATATGTCCTTTGATCACTGGTAGCTGTTTTGGCTGTGGTAGGAAGGGACATCTCGCGAGGAACTGTCCCCAGAAGAATAAGGCAAGTCAGGAGCCGAGCGGTCAGTAGGTGTTCGAGACGTGAGTGGAGTTGCGTCTCTTTGTGGTGGTCCGAGAGGCTGTGCTAGAAGAGCACTTTTATCTTGTCTTGTTCAGAGGTGGTTGTGAACTCTTGTGGCTCTTTTATGTACTGGGGTTTGATGGAGAATCGGTTTTGTAATATGTGCCTTGCCAGCATATGGTTATTATGATCTTTCAACTTTTTGTTAGAATCGAGAATCTTGGTTAGCTTGATGAGAATTTGATTGGCTAATTATGTGGAGCCTTGTGTGTGCGATTGGTGAGAATGATTGTTGTGATTGGTGTGCCGGCATGTGATGGTTAGCCGAGTTTGTCGTTGAGCAGTTGCAAATTTTGAGGACGAAATTCTTTTAAGGGGGGGATAATGTAAGGACTGAGGTTTCGGGTTCTGTATTCGGGTCGGGTTCGGGCCGGATCCCTTGGTTTGGACCCTGAGGGGGGGTCTTGAGAGTTCAGACTGAATGACGTCTGCACTGCTCGACGCCTTTCAAAAGGCGTCAGGGTGTGTGGACGCCATTTAGGTCTGCTTGCTGTTGTGCCACGTGTGCGCCACGTGGGCGGGTTTCAGGCCGCGAGAGTACGGCCCCTGTCACATCGTCTGAACGGCGTCCAGGTAGGTCGACGCGATTCAGACTGCGACCCTGCGGTGTCAGTGTGCGGCGTCAGAGCGTTGTCAGTACGGCCTGTCCTGTCGTCTGAATGACGTCCGCGGTGAGCGACGCGTTTCAGAGTGCTGTCAGTACGGCCGTCCTGTCAGACTGATTGGCGTCTGCCTCGATCGACGCGTTTTAGCTAGATTCAGATTGACCCTGTGAGCCTCCCCTTCTTTCCCTCATTTTCGCCTTCACCCTCTCTCTCTTCGCCCTCTTCGTTCCCTCCGCCCTCCTTCCATCCTTCCCATCCTCTTCTTCCTCTTCCATCACTCCATAGCCTCCTTACCTCTCACCTCTACCTCCACCACCTCCTTCGCGGCGTTCCATTCTCCGGACGGCGGCCGACGTCCCGGCGGAGTGGCGGCGTCCTCGAGGGTACTGGCGGCGGTCTGCAGTGCGGCGGGTCGGCGGCACGGAGCTTGGAGGAGTTCAAGTACCGGTAGGGGGACGAACCTTGCATGTGTTGCTCGTGTTTTCCTTGGCGTGACATGACGTGTTTTGGGCTAGACTGAGCATGTTTAGGGGGTGTTCTCGTGGGTATGGCTGTGCTCGTGAACGTGGATTGGTCGCATGCTTGTGGTGGTTGAATTCCTCTTCCTCCCCCTTCTGTTTTGGGGCATATTCGGGGTATTTGGGGTTAAGGGAGAAACCCTCGGATCAAACCAGGGAACCAGGTTTCTGGCACTAAACGGCGTCGTGCCTGGTCGACGCCTTTTAGAAGGACGTCAGGGCAGTACGACGCCTTTTAGGGCAGAAACCTCCCTGTTCGATGTTTCACGACTTAGGGATTCTGGCGCTAAATGACGTCATGGATGGAGGACGCCTTTTAGAAGGACGTCGGGCCATCATGACGCCATTTTGGCAGGAAATCACCCCGACTGAGGGTCTGCAAATCTGGAATTTCGGTGTGAATGGCGTCTGAGAGCTCTGACGCGTTTCAAACGGCGGCTTCCCAGGTGGACGCGTTTTAAGGAATAATCTGGCTTAAAATGAACCTGTTTGAGGAGCTTGAATGGCGTCGACCTCGGTCGACGCGATTCAAGACAGAACTGCATAAACCCTGGATTTTTAAATATGTTTCACTGTTGGATGGTTCAAATGCATGCTTTAAGCTGTACGCTGAGACAGAGGTTTACTGTACGAATGGAATCATGTTATATGTGTGTATGTGCTTATACGAATATGGAATCGGAATAACTGTGGTTTACGTTTGTCACCATGGACCGATGGGGACAGGGTCATGGTGTCTGTGAGACATTGTGCCGTACCGGTGGGGGAGTGGTACATGTTGTGTTTTACCTTTGGCTGAGGGAAGCAGAACCACCTTGAGCCCGTCGGGCCGGAGTAGCCGGTGCGCTATCCGAGGGGTTGCTGTTTGGCCTCAGCAGGTCGGGGTTTCCCTGTTTGTCGTGGCAGCTTCCGGCGCGTTTCTTGCTGTGGAGCTGGTTGTGGTACTATTGGAGTTCTTTTACCCCTGTAGCCACTGGGCCTGATGTGACCTTTGATCAAGGTTACGAGTGGTACCCTTAGCCCTTTGGCCTGACGCAGCCCGGGAGGTTAGGGTTGTGGGTAGTTCCTGTAGCTTCGGCTTGACGGGGGTTCGCCGGTCCCCAGGGCCCTCCTGAAGCGCTGAGGCCTAGTGTGGAGGCAATCCGGTCGGTAGGACAGTAGTCTAGACTGCTTGTGTGCACACGTAGCTGGCAGTGGTGGTACACTGGTCCCAGCTAGTCCTAGTTTGACTCACTGCCTCACCCTACAGTGCCTCGGAATACTGTAGGGGCGGACAAGCGTGAGTAGTGGTGGTAGTGTTGTGAGGCGACGTTTGACTTTGGTCGACAGTGCGGTTCAGTCGCTTTGTGGACTTTGACTGTGAGACGTGACTTTGTGTTGGGTTCTTCGGGTTACTTAGAACTGTTCCTGCTACACTGCTCATGCGTGTGTTTCATATCAGGTTTGGGTGCTATGTTTATTGCTTCACTTAATTGCCATATATCTGTATTGTTGCACTTGTGGGTGTGTGAGTGGGAGGCAGGGGATCGGATGATCCCTACTGAGCCCAATTATGATGTGGCTCACTCCCTGCGGTTTCAGGTGTGGACCTCGTGGCTTGTGGCGGCGTGTGGTGTCTTCTTGGTGTGCGGACCAGCAGCTGTCTCAGTTCTGGGGTATGCCCCGATGTTGTTGTACTTTACTTCTGCCTGTACATATTTAATTTGTTGGACCATGTAATTATTGTTGGACTGTATACGGACATTGTTATCTTCCTTCCTGCGCACTTGTTATACCTTTGTAGTCCGTGTGATTGTTATATTTAGCCTTGTTTTGCACTCACTCCTCCAGATGTGTCGTGTAAGATCCGGGTGTGAACCCGTAGTTAATGGGCCGACATCCATTTAGTGATCGGGTCTCCGGTCATAGGATGGCGGGTCGTTACAAGATATCTCTTAAATCGAACCACCTGTACCATTCACATTCAGGGTCTTGGAATTTTCCCCTCTTTATAGGCCGCAGAGCCTCTAAGGACTGGTACGTGAGCAATTCTGAGCAATGTCTAGCCAAGTCTCTCCCATATATATCGTGGAGGTCAAAACATGAAGTAATGACCACTGTGTTGTCATGGCTTATTACGGGTGTAAGGACTGAGGTTTTCGGATCCGGTTTTCGGAGTCGGACCCTGTAGTTTAGGCCCTGATGGGGCTGAGACTCTGTTCTATTTCGCGTCGAGCGGGCTCGACGCGGTTTAAACGGCGTCCAGCATCGCAGACGCGTTTTAGATTGTGCCACGTAGGTGCCACGTGGGCTGGCTTTGGGCCGCGAGAGTACGGCCCTGTCGTGTCGTCTGAACGGCGTCAGCGAGGGACGACGCCTTTCAGACTGCGACCCTGGGTTGTCAGTGTACGGCGCCAGTCTTGTCGTCTGAACGGCGTCTTGGATGGACAATGCGTTTCAGAGTTCTGTCAGAGCGGCCCGTCATGTCGACTGATAGGCGTCCGTACAGCTCGACGCGTTTTAGCCAGTTTCTGGTTACCCCCGCGAACCCTCCTTCCTTTCCCTCATTTCTTCCTTCTCTCTCTCTCTCCTCCCTTCCTCCGGCGATTCCGGCGACGCCT
Organism: Zantedeschia hybrid cultivar; assembly: GCA_030544215.1. Lineage (NCBI taxonomy): Eukaryota > Viridiplantae > Streptophyta > Magnoliopsida > Alismatales > Araceae > Zantedeschia > Zantedeschia hybrid cultivar. The sequence continues at coordinate 37,452,920 of JARZZO010000011.1, read as the reverse complement.
CCTTCCCCTCCCTCTTTTCCTCCCACCATTTCATCTCTCCCTCCACTCCATCGACCTCCTAACTCCCACCACTACCACCACCACCACCTCCTCCGCGGCGTTTTCTCTCCGGACGGCGGCCGACGTCCCCGGTGGAGTAACGACGACCTCGGCGGTACCGACGGCGGCGTGGGGCGAGACGGGTGGGCGGCTTGAAGCTTGGAGGAGTTCAAGTAACCGGTAGGGTGACTATCCCCAGTGCATATTTGTTTGAAAACCATGTTTTCCAGCATTTGAAGTATGCTTTGGGGTGCTTTTTGGGGTGAAAACGCTAAGTGCATGTATGAGGAATTGGGTGTTCTAATGGGTAGATGGATTCTCCTCCTTCCCCTCTATGTTTTGTGCCTTTTCTACGCGTTTTGGGGGAGAAATCCCACCTCGAGGATTGGGGGAAGCAAGGAGAGAACCTGTCTGTCGGGGCTAAATGGCGTCGAGGTGAAGCGACGCCTTTTAGAAGGGCGGCGCCCACACACGACGCGATTTAACCCATTAATAGACCATGTTCCCGGACTGATAAGCGTCCAAGGACAGTGACGCCTTTTCAATAGATGACTGGCGTCGACGACGCGTTTTAGCGAATTTACCTCATTTCCTGTCCCTGTTTTCGGTCGTTAAAAGGCGACGAGGGACAGCGACGCCTTTCAAAGGGCGTCTACTTGTGGCGACGCGTTTTACGCCAGGTTCTGTGGCCGAGTTTCTGTGAACCAGTTTAGGAGACTTGAATGGCGTCGGCCTTAGGCGACGCGATTCAAGACAGAATCATACTAATTCATGCCATTAAAACATGTTACACTGTTAGACAGTTGTTTAGTTAGTTAAACGCATGCTTTAAATTATACTCTATGGTGATAGATTCATTATAACCGGATCGTACGCGTGGTGTTCCATGCGACCGTGGACTTCTTACTGTGCTGTGTTTTAAGCTACTGTGGACCTAGAGTGACAGTTGTAGCGCTTTATCACCCTATGCTGGTGTGGGTGGAGCACAGTGCCGGTGTGGGTGTGGCGGGGTGACGCCTAGTGAGAGAGGGTCACCTGGTGGACCCCGGGGTTAGGTAGTACCGGTGTGGGTGTGGTACCTTTGGAGTGTCACTCGTGCTGAGGGAAGGAGTAACCACCTGAGCCAGTTGGACTGGAGTAGCTAGAGTGCTATCCGAGGGGTTACTGTTTGGTCTCAGCGGGTCGGTGTTTCTCACCTTTGTTCGTGTGGTTGGCGCGTTTTGCCGAGACGTTGGTTGTGGGCCTGGTAGAATGGTTTTAGAGTTATGCATATTATGTACTTCGAATGCATGTGATTCATATCGAGATTTAGAAGTAGTAATTACTACTGTACTTGTTACTTTACCTTTAGCTATACTTTGCACTTGTGGGTGTGTGAGTGGGCAGTGGGGATCGAAGGATCCCTACTGAGTCTTTTCGTTGAGACTCACCCCTGCGGTTTTCAGGTGAGGACTCCAGGCAGACTTAGCGAGGGGTGAGCTACTGTGTGTCGTGCGCCGTCAGTTGTTGTTCCGGGGTATGCCCCGATGTAGTTGTTATCTTTATTTCTAGCCTGTATGCTTAATTACTTCTTTTCTGTGGAGTATGTAATTATTTGCTGTATCGAGTCGCATTGTAATAACTTTTAATTCCTGCATTTTCCTTTTAATTCAATGCGATGTGAATGTTTAGCTTAGTTTATTGTTTATTTCCCAGACTTACTTAGATCCTGGTTTTGTTCCAAATTAATGATTCGGTACCCATTTAGTAATCGGATCCCCGATTATAGGGTGGCAGGTCGTTATAGTTGGTATTAGAGCATTCTGTCTGGCAAATAAATGAATAACTAGGTTAAATATCGTAAGTCTGGCAAATAATTACATTATCCCGTATAGGCACGGCGGTAGTGTAGGTTTTAGGATTCTAATTAGAACTTCTCGATTTTGTGATTGTAGGCAATTAGATGGCTCCTAGGAAGAGGATGCCAGTTATTAGAGAGCGGGGAGATGTCCCTAGTGGATCTGAGGCTGGTAGGCCAAGTGTAGAGCAGTTCATGGAGGCTATGATGGACACGATGGCTAGATATCAGACCCGAGACCCTAGCGAGAGTTCCAGTGCTCGGGGAGGGTCTTCAGCTGCACTAGAGATATTCTTGAAGCTGAGGCCGCCTCATTTCACCGGTCGTCCCTACCCTGATGAGGCTGTTCACTGGTTGAGGGAGATGGAGAAGACCTTTGATACTATGGACTGTGCGGCAGTTGAGAGGACTCCTTTAGCTACCTTCATGCTGAAGGATGATGCCTACGATTGGTGGACCACTCTGAAGAGTTTGTCTTATGCGGATAGGAGTCTCAAGGAGATTCCATGGGAGACTTTTGTAAAGGAATTTAATGCACAATACTTCCCTAGGCATGTTCAAAGGGCCAAGGAGAGGGAATTTATGGAGCTGACTCAGGAGAGTATGACAGTACTCGAGTACCAGACGAAGTTTGTTTCACTTGGGAGGTTTGTGCCTTTCATTTCAGGGGACGAGGAGCGTCGGACTGAGAGATTTGTAGATGGACTGAGGTCCAGTCTGAGGAATTTTGTGGCATCTCACTGTTGCTCAGATTTGGCATCGGCAGTTAGGTGTGCAGCAGCAGTGGAGGCACAGCAGAATCAGTCGGCTAGAGAGAGAGGACTGACCACTCAGGGACCAGCTCGTGGCAGAGGAAAGGCAGCAGCAACAACTCCTTCGTCCGGATCAGGATCGTCTTCACTCGGCTCCAGATTCAGGAGATTCTTTCGAGGCGGTGGCAGCAGTAGTGGCAGCAGCGGTAGCAGCAGACCCAGGCAGGGTCAGCAGAGCCAGTCGGTGTCTAGTGCGCAGCAGGAAACAGCTCAGAGACTTCCAGCTGTTTGTCAGCATTATGGTGGTACTCATGGTGGGACTCAGTGTCCTGCTTTTCCTAGGAGGTGTTTCACTTGTGGCCAGCAGGGTCATTTGGCGAGGCATTGCTCGCAGGGGCAGGGTTCAGGTGATCAGAAGAAGCCGAGGACCCAGGGGAGAGTTCTAGCTATCACCAGGAAGGAGGCTCGTGCGTCCAACTTGGTGGAAGGTACACTTTCTGTCATTGGGAACTCTGCTCACGTGTTGATTGATTCGGGTTCTTCGTATTCTTTCATTTCTTAGCAGTTCATAGATATTCTTTCTGCACCCGTTGATGAGCTATCTGATGGATTGATGGTAGAGGTTCTTTCTGGGGATTTCATGTTATCTTATAATTGTTTGAGGGATGTTCCCTTGACCATTGAGGGCCATGAGTCACTTGCCCAGTTGGTTGTGCTTGCCATTCGTGACTTTGATATCATCCTGGGCATGGATTGGTTGGAAACTTATTATGCTGAGGTGGACTGCGATAGGAAGAGGGTGCGTTTCTCTATTCCGGACATCCCGACCTTCTACTTCCAAGGTATTAGGCTCTCTTCTCGAGGTATTCTTATTTCTGCCTTTAAGGCTCGGAGGTTGCTTGTTGGTGGTTGTGAGGCCTTCCTTGCCTCTGTTGTTGTTTCCGATGTCAGTGATAGTCCCAGTCCTTGGGAGGTGCCTGTAGTGTATGACTTTGCAGATGCGTTTCCTGAGGAGTTGCCTGGCCTTCCTCCTCAGCGAGAGGTCGAGTTTACCATTGAGCTTGCACCGGGTACGGCACCCTTGTCTAAGGCCCCGTATCGGATGGCACCAGCCGAACTCGCTGAGTTGAAGGCGCAGTTGCAAGAATTGCTGGATAAGGGTTTCATTCGTCCCAGTACTTCTCCGTGGGGTGCTCCAGTTCTATTTGTCAGGAAGAAGGATGGTTCTCTGAGGTTGTGCATTGATTATAGACAGCTGAACCAGGTGACAATAAAGAATAAGTACCCACTTCCAAGGATCGATGATTTGATGGATCAGCTGCAGTCTGCAAAGGTGTTTTCTAAGATTGACTTGAGATCTGGATATTATCAGATGAGGATCCGTGAGGTCGACATTAGTAAGACAACTTTTAGAACTCGGTATGGACATTATGAGTTTTTTGGTCATGCCTTTTGGCTTGACCAATGCTCCGGCAACTTTTATGGATCTGATGAACCGAGTCTTCAGGGCCTATTTGGATCAGTTTGTGGTAGTATTTGTAGATGATATTTTAATATATTCTTCTTCTGAGGAAGAGCACGCCACTCATCTTCGGGTGGTGTTGCAGGTCCTGAGAGAGCACCAACTCTATGCCAAGTTTAGCAAGTGTGAATTATGGCTAGACAAGGTACACTTCCTTGGGCATGTCATTTCTGGCGAGGGCATCGCAGTGGATCCAACCAAGATCGAGGCAGTGATGGATTGGAGCAGGCCAACTTCAGTGACTGAGATCAGGAGCTTCTTGGGGCTAGCAGGTTATTACAGGCGGTTTGTTCAGGGGTTTTCTTCGATAGCGGCCCCCTTGCCGAGGTTGACTCGAAAGGGAGTTCGTTTTGTGTGGACCGAGGAGTGTGAGCGGAGTTTCATTGAGTTAAAGACTCGCCTCACTTCGGCCCCAGTGTTGGTGCTTCCATCAGGTTCTGGTGGGTTTGTGGTTTATTCAAATGCGTCTCGTCGAGGTTTGGGTGCAGTTCTAATGCAGCATGGCAGGGTCGTGGCCTATGCTTCTAGACAGCTGAAGAAGTATGAGGAGAACTATCCCACCCATGATTTGGAATTGGCAGTTGTGGTATTTGCACTGAAGATCTGGAGACATTATTTGTATGGACAAAAATTTCAGGTTTTTACTGATCACAAGAGTCTGAAGTATGTTTTCACGTAGAGGGATCTGAATTTGAGGCAGCGTAGGTGGATGGAATTCATCAAGGATTATGACCTCGACCTTTCCTATCATCCGGGCAAGGCGAATGTGATGGCAGACGCCTTGAGTCAGAAGACGGTCATGTCATACCTTATGACTCGAGAATGGAGATTATTTGAGCAGGTTGTGGAATCTTCCTTTCGGGTTCCACGTGAGGATGATAGAGCCGTGTTGGCCAGCTTGACTGTGAGACCAGCAGTGTACCATGCTGTGATTGAGGCTCAGAGGGCAGATGTAGAGTTACCGCAGATTCTCCAGAGACCAGAGGTGGAGTTGTGGGATGACGGTACAGTCAGGTTTAGAGGTAGACTCTATGTTCCGGCCGAAGAGGACGTGCACAGGAGTGTCCTTGATGAGGCGCACCGTTCTAGGTATGCAGTGCATCCCGGGACAACTAAAATGTATCATTGTTTGAGGAGGCACTTTTGGTGGCCTGGTGTAACGACCCGCCATCCTATGACCGGGGACCCGGTCACTAAATGGATGTCGGCCCATTAACTACGGGCTCACACCCGGATCTCACACAACACATCTGGAGGAGTAAGTGCTAAACAGTGCTAAATATAACAATCTCACGGACTACAAAGGTAAACAAGTGCGCAGGGAAAGTAACAATGTCCGTATACAATCCAACAATAATTACATGTCCAACAATTAAATAAGTACAGGCAGAAAGAAAGTACAACAACATCGGGGCATACCCCGGAACTAAGACAGCTGCTGGTCCGCACACCAAGAAGACACCACGCTACCGCTGCGCCTCGAAGTCCACACCTGAAACCGCAGGGAGTGAGCCACACCAGAACTGGGCTCAGTAGGGATCATTCGATCCCCTGCCTCCCACTCACACACCCACAAGTGAAGCAACAGTAATATATAGGACAGTCAAGTAGAGCAGTAAGCACAACAGGCAACGCCGGTACGAAACGTACGACAAACAGTGTAGCAGGAACAACTCTGAGTAACCCAAAGAACCCAACACAGAGCCACGCCTCACGACCAAAGTCCATAAGACGACTAAACCACACAGTCGACCGAAGTCCACAAGACGACTAAACCACACAGTTGACCGAAGTCAAACGTCGCCTCCCAACACTGCCACCAGTGCTCACGCCTGTCCACCCCTACAGTGTTCCGGAGCACTGTAAGATGAGGCAGTGAGCTGAACTAGGACTAGCTGGACTCAGTGTACCGCCACTGCCAGCTACGTGTGCACACAAGCAGTCTAGACTACTGTCCTACCACCGGATTGCCTCCACGCTAGGCCTCAGCGCTTTCCTGGAGGGTCCTGGGGACCGGGAACCCCCGTCAAGCCGCAGCTATAGGAACTACCCGCAGACCCAACTCTCCCGGGCTGCATCAGGCCAAGGGCTAAAGGTACCACTCGTAACCTTGATCAAAGGTCACATCAGGCCCATTGGCTAAAGGGTAAACCAACTCCCACCAGTAAAACCACCAGCTCCACAGCAAGAGACACGCCGGAAGCCGTCACAACAAGCAAGGGAAACCCCGACCCGCTGAGACCAAACAGCAACCCCTCGGATAGCACACTAGCTACTCCGGCCCGCCGGCTCAAGGTGGTTCTGCTTCCCTCAGCTAAAGGTAAAACACCACGAGCACCCCTCCTCACAGACACCATGACCCTGTCCCCACCGGTCCATGGTGACATCGGAAACCATTGTCACATCGATCCACAGTCGTATGATCACACACACACATATAACATGCTGTCAATCCATTCGCACAGTAAACCCCAGTCTCAACGTACAGTTAAAGCACATACACACCCACAGATGATGAAATCCCAGTCATGCAGAAGTTCTCAGTCTCAGTATATAACTCAAAGCATGCATTAAAACCATCCCACCGTGAAACATACATCAAATACCCCAAGTTAACCATTCCTGGCTTGAATCGCGTCGACCGAGGTCGACGCCATTCAAGCCCCACAGACGGGTTTATTAAAAGACCAGAATAACCCTTAAAACGCGTCCACCGATGAAGTCGCCTATTTAAAACGCGTCTGGATGGCCCGACGCCATTCAACCCCGAAATCCAGAAATACAGAACCATTAAGCGGGGCAAATCCTGCCTAAATGGCGTCATGGTGACTCGACGTCCTTCAGAAAGGCGTCGATCACACATGACGTCATTTAGCCCAGCACCCCTAACCTCTGAAACTCGAACAGGGGGATTTCTGCCCTGAAACGCGTCGTACTTAACCGACGTCCTTCTAAAAGACGTCGACTAGGGACGACGCCTTTCAGCGCCAGGAACCAGGTTCCCTGGTTCGAACCGAGGGTTCCTCCCTTGAACCCCAAACACCCCGAAAACCCCAAAACAAGAGGGAGAGGAAGGAGAACTCAACTACCACATGCATACGCCGAATCCTACGATCACAAGCACGCCAATTCCCACAAGAAAAACCCCCTAAACATGCTCATTCTAGCCCCAAATACATCACGTCACGCCGAGAATCACACGAACATCACAAGCAAGGTTCGTCCCCCTACCGATTCTTGAACTCCACCAAGCTCCTCGCCGCCGACCCGTCTCGCCCCACGCCGCCGCCGGTACCTTCGGGGACGCCGCCACTCCGCCGGGACGTCGGCCGCCGTCCGGAGAAGGGAACGCCGCGAAGGAAGTGGTGGAGGTAGAGGTGAGAGGTGAGGTGGTGTTGGAGTGGTGGAAGAGGAAGAAGAGGAAGGGAGGGGAGGAAGATCGCCGGAGAGGCGGAGGGGGTGAGGAGAGAGAGAGTGTGAGGGTGAGAATGAGGGGAAAGAAGGGGAGGCTCGCGGGGTCAATCCGAAACCAGCTAAAACGCGTCGATCGAGGCAGACGCCTATCAGTCTGACAGGACAGCCGTACTGACACCGCTCTGAAACGCGTCGCCCACCGTGGACGCCGTTCAGACGATGTGACAGGCCGTACAGACCACGCTCTGGCGCCATGCCCTGACATCGCAGATGTCACAGTCTGAAACGCGTCGACCCATCTGGACGCCGTTCAGACAAATCTGACAGGGCCGTACTCTCGCGGCCCGAAACCCGCCCACGTGGCGCACACGTGGCACAACAACCAGGAACCTAAATGGCGTCCACGCACCCTGACGCCTTTTGAAAGGCGTCGACGAGAGCTGACGCCATTCAGCCAGAAATCACAAGACCCCACAGGGTCCAAACCAGGGGATCCGGCCCGATCCTGACCCGAACACCGAACCCGAAATCTCGGTCATTACACCTGGTATGAAGAAGGATGTGGTTGAGCATGTGGCTAGGTGCTTGACTTGTCAGCAGGTTAAAGTTGAGCATCAGAGACCAGGAGGGTTGTTGCAGTCCTTGCCGATCCCGGAATGGAAATGGGAGCACGTGACTATGGACTTTGTGATGGGATTACCTGTATCCCCTGGCAGGAGAGACGCAATCTGGGTTATTGTTGATCGGCTGACCAAGTCGGCACACTTCATGGCTATTAGGAAGGACTGGCCAGTCGGTAAGTTGGCTAAGTTGTTTGTAGATCGGATCATCTCTCTGCACGGGGTGCCTTTATCCATCGTATCAGATCGGGATCCGAGGTTTACTTCCAAGTTCTGGAAGAGTTTTCAGAAGGCCTTGGGCACGCAGTTGGCCTTCAGTTCAGCCTATCATCCCGAGACTGATGGGCAGTCGGAGAGGACCATTCAGACTTTGGAGGATATGCTCAGGGCATGTTGCTTAGACTGGGGAGGTTCTTGGGAGCAACATTTGCCTACTGTGGAGTTTGCCTACAACAACAGTTATCATTCTAGTATCGGCATGGCGCCTTACGAGGCTTTGTATGGGCGACCGTGTCGATCTCCTGTGTGTTGGTCCTAGATTGGTGAGAGGCAGATAGCAGGGCCAGAGTTAGTGCAGCAGTGTGCTGAGGTTGCCAGGATAGTACGGCAGAGACTGATCACAGCCCAGAGCAGGCAGAAGAGTTATGCTGATATCCGGAGGAGACCGCTTGAGTTTGAGGTTGGAGACCGCTTGTGTTTCTCCGAGTCTCACCCTCCAAGGGTGTGATGAGATTCGGGAAGCGAGGCAAGCTGAGTCCGCGATATATTGGGCCTTTTCCCATTCTTGCTCGAATTGGGGAAACCGCGTATCAGCTGGCCTTGCAGGGGTGCACGATGTGTTCCATGTTTCTTTGCTGAGAAGATATGTTCAGGATCCATCCCAGGTTTTAGATTTTTCAGAGTTGGAGATCGCTGAGGACTTGTCCTTTCCAGAGTTTCCAGTTCGTATTGAGGATCGCAGAGAACAGGTCCTTCGGAACAAGGTTGTGCCTTTGGTTAAGGTGATTTGACAGTACCGCTCCGGGGGCGAGGCAACCTGGGAGCGTGAGGACGAGATGCGGGAGCAGTTTCCTCACCTTTTCTCGTAAGTCCCCATGTGAGCTTGTATCTCTATGTTTTGACCTCGTTAATTCTAGCAGGCAATTTCGGGGGCGAAATTCTTTTAAGGGGGGGAGAATGTAAGGACTAAGGTTTTCGGATCCGGTTTTCGGGGTCAGACCCTGTAGTTAAGGCCCTCATGGGGCTGAGACTCTGTTCTGTTTCGCGTCGAGCGGGCTCGACGCGGTTTAAACGGCGTCCAGCATTGCAGACGCATTTTAGATTGTGCCACGTGGGCTGGCTTTGGGCCGCGAGAGTACGGCCCTGTCGTGTCGTCTGAACGGCGTCCGCGAGGGACGACGCCTTTCAGACTGCGACCCTGGGTTGTCAGTGTACGGCGCCAGTCTTGTCGTCTGAACGGCGTCTTAGATGGACGACGCGTTTCAGAGTTCTGTCAGAGCGGCCCGTCATGTCGACTGATAGGCATCCGTACAGCTCGACGCATTTTAACCAGTTTCTGGTTACCCCTGCGAACCCTCCTTCCTTTCCCTCATTTCTTCCTTCTCTCTCTCTCTCCTCCCTTCCTCCGGCGATTCCGGCGACGCCTCCTTCCCCTCCCTCTTTTCCTCCCACCATTTCATCTCTCCCTCCACTCCATCCACCTCCTAACTCCCACCACTACCACCACCACCTCCTCCGTGGCGTTTTCTCTCCGGACGGCGGCCGACGTCCCGGTGGAGTAACGACGACCTCGGCGGTACCGGCGGCGGCGTGGGGCGAGACGAGTGGGCGGCTTGGAGCTTGGAGAAGTTCAAGTAACCGATAGGGTGACTATCCCCAGTGCATTTTTGTTTGAAAACCATGTTTTCCAGCATTTGAAGCATGCTTTGGGGTGCTTTTTGGGGTGAAAACGCTAAGTGCATGTGTGAGGAATTGGGTGTTCTAATGGGTAGATGGATTCTCCTCCTTCCCCTCTATGTTTTGTGCCTTTTCTACGCGTTTTGGAGGAGAAATCCCACCTCGAGGATTGGGGGAAGCAAGGAGAGAACCTGTCTGTCTGGGCTAAATGGCGTCGAGGTGAAGCGACGCCTTTTAAAAGGGCGGCGCCCACACACGACACAATTTAACCCATTAACAGACCCTGTTCCCGGACTGATAAGCGTCCAGGGACAGTGACGCCTTTTCAATAGACGACTGGCGTCGACGACGCGTTTTAGCGAATTTACCTCATTTCCTGTCCCTGTTTTCGGTTGTTAAAAGGCGACGAGGGACAGCGACGCCTTTCAAAGGGCGTCTACTTGTGGCGACGCGTTTTACGCCAGGTTCTGTGGCCGAGTTTCTATGAGCCAGTTTAGGAGACTTGAATGGCGTCGGCCTTGGGCGACGCGATTTAAGACAGAATCACACTAATTCATGCTATTAAAACATGTTACATTGTTAGACAGTTGTTTAGTTAGTTAAACGCATGCTTTAAATTATACTCTATGGTGATAGATTCATTATAACCGGATCGTACGCGTGGTGTTCCATGCGACCGTGGACTTCTTACTGTGTTGTGTTTTGAGCTACTGTGGACCTAGAGTGACAGTTGTAGCGCTTTATCACCCTGTGCTGGTGTGGGTGGAGCACAGCGCCGGTGTGGGTGTGGCGGGGTGACGCCTAGTGAGAGAGGGTCACCTGGTGGACCCCGAGGTTAGGTACTACCGGTGTGGGTGTGGTACCTTTGGAGTGTCACTCGTGCTGAGGGAAGGAGTAACCACCTGAGCCAGTTGGGCCGGAGTAGCTAGAGTGCTATCCGAGGGGTTACTGTTTGGTCTCAGCGGGTCAGTGTTTCTCACCTTTGTTCGTGTGGTTGGCGCGTTTTGCCGAGACGTTGGTTGTGGGCCTGGTACAATGGTTTTAGAGTTATGCATGTTATGTACTTCGAATGCATGTGATTCATATCGAGATTTAGAAGTAGTAATTACTACTGTACTTGTTACTTTACCGTCAGCTATACTTTGCACTTGTGGGTGTGTGAGTGGGCAGTGGGGATCGAAGGATCCCTACTGAGTCTTTTCGTTGAGACTCACCTCTACGGTTTTCAGGTGAGGACTCCAGGCAGACTTAGCGAGGGGTGTGCTGTTGTGTGTCGCGCGCCGTCAGTTGTTGTTCCGGGGTATGCCCCGACGTAGTTGTTATCTTTATTTCTGGCATGTATGCTTAATTACTTCTTTTCTGTGGAGTATGTAATTATTTGCTGTATCGAGTCGAATTGTAATAACTTTTAATTCCTGCATTTTCCTTTCAATTCAATGCGATGTGAATGTTTAGCTTAGTTTATTGTTTATTTCCCAGACTTACTTAGATCCTGGTTTGGTTCCAAATTAAGGATTCGGTACCCATTTAGTAATCGGATCTCCGATTATAGGGTGGCGGGTCGTTACAACGGGCCCTTTACGAAATGAGTGTATGATAAAGTGTTAAATTGATCATTTAAGGGCAATCATATGCATCATACTCATGTTTTTATCTGTAAAATAGCATGAAATGATAGATAATTGTGTAACAAGTCCAACGGTACCAATTTTATCAAATTCTGACTTAAAAACATCGTCATTTCATGTGATTAAAGGAGTATAGCGCATTTGTGGGTTTTCGACAAAACCGAGACGAAATGAATAAATATGATGATATTTTTATGATAATGCGCTAATTTATATTTATTTTGTGTGAACAGGGCATGCCGATGATGCAGTGCAGCTGGTGGAGTTTTCGGAAATTTGGGGGAGGTCTAGTGTGCGAATTTCAGCTAAAACAGTGGTAAAAATGCAATTTGATTCCTTTCTTCGCTGGAGTTTCCCAAAACCCACTATTTCCTTCCGTCTCTCCAATTTCCCAACCACATTCCTTCTTTTCTTTATTTTTTTAAAACCCTCTCTCTCTTTTTAGAAATTCTCTCTCTAATTCCGAATCCTCCTCCTTCTCCAGTTTCCTTTTCCTCTCCTTTAATCTCTTTCCTTCCCCAATTCCGATTCTCTCTTCCTCTCTATAAAACCTCCCACGCACAGCATCCTCTCTCTCTATTATTCTTCCTCTCCTGCAGCTTTTCTCTCTTTTTCTCCCACGCATAGTGCTCTCTCTCTAGGTTTTTCTCCACCACCCAGCCAGTTATCTTTCTCTCTCTCTTCTATTCCTCGCCCTCCGCAGCTCCCTCTCTCCGGCTCTCCCTCTCTCCGGTTCTCTCCACATATCTCCCTCCTCAGTTTCTCTTTCTCTCCCACGTTTTCTCTCTTTCTCTCCCTCTGTTCTCTCTCTAGATTTCCCCTCCACGCGCCGGCAAACTTCACGGTTTCCTCCTATCCACCGTCCACGCACGCAGCACTAGCACAGCCCGGGAGCCTCCTCCACGCCCCCAGCACTGCCACGGGCTCCCACAGCTTCCTTCCATGCATGCTGGCCAGCCGCGGTGAAGCCCTCCACCTTCTCCACGCACACACCCAGCGAGCACCAGCGCACCCCACGGGCCTGAAGCCTCCACCGCGCCTCTACACCGCAACGTGCATGCATGCACGCCTACCACCAGCTGCTCCGCGTTGCCAGGTTGCTCCCCGCACCAACGGACAGGCCGTCCCACGCCCGGCTGCACCTCCAGCAACTGCTCCACGCGGCAACAGAAGCCTGCTTCCTTCAACACCTGCTAGCAGCTTCACCCCCTGCACGTGATGAAGTGAAGCCCATGCAGCAGCCTTCAACCTCTTCCACCGTCCACGCATGCTGTCCCAGCTTCCTCCTTCCTCCAGCCTGTTCACAGCAGCTGCTTCCTTCAAGACCACCAGCTAGCAACAGCAGCAAGCGGTTCCAGCAACTGGTCCACTGCGCCATACCCCCACAGCCGGTCCATTGCACCGGCAGTCTGCCTGTTGCTCTGTTTTTTTTTCCTATTGGTTTAGAGTTAGTCTGATTACTTAGGGATAGCTAATTGTTATTTAATATTTTTATTATTTAGTTTAAGTTTATTAAACAATTAAACTCTGTAGTTTGTTTCATAATTTTTAGCTAATTCATGTTTTTTGTTGCACGTAGTTAAATTTCAATGTTTTCGTCACAAATTTTAGTTGTGTTTATTATTTTTATATGTGTTTGCGTTTAATTTCTGAAAAAGAAAAGAAAAAAAAAAGGAGAATTTGTTTAATTCAAGCAATTATGTTTTTAGGTTACATTAGTTAATTGTGTTTTAGTTTAATTAAGTAATTAGTTTATTTAAATTTTCACTTATTTTTAGATTAACTAAAGTCCAAAGTTTTCAAAAGTAAAATTCTATCTCCCTGTGGATCGACTCGGACTCACCACTATCAATTTCCAAAATTTGATTTGAATGAGCCAGATAAATTTAGATTGAACGTTTTCATATGTTTAACGACGCACAATTCGAAACGATCAATTTTTGGCGCCGTTGCCGGGGAGTTAGATTTTTAATTTTGATTATCTTGGATTTAGTGTAATTATTTTTTAGCTAACCTTATTTCTCTTATTTTTGCAGGTATATTGAAAAAAAAAAAAAAAGAGAGAAGGAAAGCGAAATCATGGTCAGTGTGTTCCAACTTTCTATGTTTCAATTTCCTTACTTTAGTTAGTTTCCAATTTTGTAGTTTCTAGTTTAGATAGGTTTCCATTAACTAAAAAAAAGAAACAAAAAGAGGAACATCTAAATTTAAAAACATTCATTGCCAAGATTAGAAACCTTCCATGCTAGGCATTCATCATCCTAGGAAAGCATGACTTAGTTTCTTTTCACAGTTATTTCCATAAATTGTTGAAGATTGCGGGGGAAAGGTACGTGTTTCAATTTTAGCAAGTCATTCATGATTGCATCAACACACCTTGCATTGATTTTTGGCTTGTATTGCATCCAAAAAGACATTAAGGGCAGCAACTTTAACCACATAAGGTTGGGATTTGATCACCCTTCCTTAGCCCACAAATCACCTTCCTTGCATTGGTATTTCCTAATCCAATTAAAAGCAAGTCGCAAGAGAATCTAGGGTTTACACCGTGAGTGGTTTAAATCTCAGGTTGCCTCCATTTTTGACAACGGTGTCTAGGCTAGAGGTAAAAAGGCCAACGTCTAAGCGGGAAAGTGGTTCTCTAATTAGGTCCCTACGAAAGTAGGGGGAGCCTCCCACTACCCCACCTCTTACCTGGCCGTTGATTGATTGTGGTTGTGACTCGAGGTGGACTCCATTCACCTTGTAAGAAAATTCACATAGAGAGTCTAGGTTAACATTAGATCATTAGGATAACTTGTTTGTCAAAATTGTTTGCATAAAAAAAAAAACAAACAAACACGAAATAGAAAATAAAATCCTCTCTCCATCAGTCCTAATGCATGCAAGGTAGGAGATCTCAAAATCCTTACCTTCTAGGACCACTTGCTGAAATAGAAAGAATCCTACATCAAAGAAATCCACCATAAGATCCAATGGCTGATAATTAGGACCCACCAAAGCAAATGAAGGACTATTTCATTCCAAATCGATATCAACCTTCATCATGTATTCATCTTCCTCATAATCCAGCCAATCAATATGAAATCAAATCTAGCACCATTCAGATGCTCCCATCCTTTTATAGGAATACTAATGAAGATCCTTATAAGCATCTGGATGAATTTCTAGAAATCTGTTCCACGGTGAAGATCCAGAATTTCACCGATGATGGCCTTAAATTGACCTTATTTCCCTTTTCATTAAAGGACAAGGCTAAATATTGGTTGGGAACTATAGGAAGGCCCATTAGGACATGGGATGAAATGCAGAAAGAATTTCTCAATAAGTTCTATCCCATCGGGCGGACCAATACCATGAGAAGGGCCATCACGAGTTTTACCCAAACTCCCGGGGAATTGATCCATGAATCTTGGGAAAGACTGAAAGAATTGCTTAGAAAATGCCCTCATCATGGGCTTTCAAAATGGCAAATTATCCAAGCATTCTATGAAGGATTGTCTGAACAGTTCAGACAGATGGTGGATGCTTCATGTGGAGGGGCATTTATGATGAAAAATGAAGATGAGGCCTATGATCTGTTTGAGATGTTAAGTGAAAATTCCATTAATCATGCCTCATTATCATCTTATGAAAGGTCTGTTGGGCCATCTAAACGGACTGGAATGTCTGAACTTAAGGCCCGTAAAGAGCCCGAATCTAGAATGGACATAAATCTGATTAATCAGAAATTGGATAAGGTAGACAACTTGGCCCAGAAACTAGACCAACTCCTGGCCTTAAACAAGCAAGAGCCTACTTACCCAACACAATCTAGTCCATATGAAGGCCCATCCTCTGCTAGTCATGACATTTGTGCCTTATGCGCAAGTCCAACCCATCAAGTGAATGAATGCCCAACTGCGGCCCGACTTCCACCATTCATTCAAGAACAAGTTCAGGCTGCCCAGGGATTCTCCAGGCCCAATAATGATCCATTCTCAAATACTTACAATCCTGGCTGGAGAAATCACCCTAATTTCTCTTGGAAGAATCAGCAGGCCCCATTACCAATGTCCAATCCTCCCATGCATCAAGCCCAAAAGCCACATAATTCATTCCAACAGCAATCTAATTTCTATGGCAATGTTCAGGCTAGGGGATCTCAAGCCCAGTTTTCTCAACCGGCCCAGTATCAATCAGGTCCATCGGCCTAGTATCAATAAGGTCAACCGGCCCACTACCACTCATTCCAATCAGGACAGCCAACCCAATACCATCCTCCACCCACTTACCAACAACCTCCTCAGCCCAACTTTGATGATAAATTCACTCAACTCCAACAACTGATTTTGACCCAGCAACAATCCATTGCTAAGTTGGAAAGTCAAATGGGCCAACTAGCTGAGGCCGCGATGAGAAGAGAAGTAGGGCAACTTCCTAGTCAACCCGTAGCCAATCCAATGAATCAACCTCCGGGTTTTCCACAGCAATCGGGCCTTTTACCTCAGCTTGGCCCGGTACCACAGCCTAAAGGGCCGCAATTTGAGAATGCTAAAGCCATTTCAGCCCTTAGGAGTGGGAGAAGTTTAGAAAAACCACATGCAGATGGAGAGTTAGCCAAAGGTTGCACTGCTGGGCCTCAGGAAATTGAAAGTGAGAGTGAAGATGAACCCATCATGGAGAAATTGGAGGAGGATCTGAAAGGAAAAGGGAAGATTGATGAAGGCCCAAGTTCTTATAAACCTAGGGTGCCATTTCCTAATGCCTTGTTAGCTAAGCCCAATACCAGGAAGAAACTGGCCCAGAATGAGGAGTTGTTGGATTTTTTCAAACATGTCCAAATTAATATTCCACTCCTCGATGTCATCAAGCATGTGCCAGCTTATGCTAAGTTTCTCAAGGAATTATGTACTCCACGAAGAGAATCTAGAATGGCACCCGAAAAGGTTCGGCTTTCTGAGGATGTTAGTGCAATTGTGATGAATCATTTACCCAAGAAGTTAAAGGATCTTGGAGCACCTCTAATTTCATGTGACTTAGCTGGAGTTACATTTGATAGAGCTTTATTGGATCTAGGTGCGAGTGTAAATCTATTGCCAACAGCCATTTATGAAAAATTTGATATTGGAGAATTAAAGCCCACATCCATCATCTTGCAGTTGGCTGATAGGTCTGTGAAAACTCCACGGGGATTAATTGAGGATGTTATTGTGAAGGTTCATGATTGTTATTTTCCCGTGGATTTTCTTATTTTAGATATGGCATTACCTGAGGAACTCATTCACACCCCGATCATCCTAGGTCGTCCATTCTTAGACACTGCCAAAGCTAATATAAATTGTGAAACTGGCATAATGGACATTTCATTCGGGGATCAAAAGGTCCAGATTAATGTCTTCAAAGCATCTCAATACCCAGATCATGAAAAAGAATGCCATACTATTGATGTCTTGGATAATCTGGTTGAAGAAAATGAGATGTCCACATATGACCTTTTGGAGGAAGCCAACACTTTAAAGGACTCTCTTGGCCCATTAACATCTTGGCCCAAGGTTGAACCTTTACCAGCCTTACAATCTGAGCCCGCTTTGCTATCTTTAGAGGACCCTCCTGAGCTTGAACTCAAACCATTACCTGAGTCTCTCAAGTATATCTTTCTGGGCCCAGACCAAACTCTCCCAGTCATCATTGCGGCAAATCTCACATCGTCGCAAGAAGCCCAATTAACCGAGGTCCTCAAAGACCACAAGGGTGCCATTGGATGGTCGGTGGCAGATTTAAAGGGAATTAGCCTGTCCATTTGCATGCATCATATCTATATGGAGGAGAATTCTAAGCCCAGTCGGGAGATGCAAAGGAGGCTTAATCCCAATATGAAAGAAGTGGTGAAGAAGGAAGTTATGAAATGGCTGAATATGGGTATTATTTACCCAATATCAGACAGTAAATGGGTCATCCCAACCCAAGTGGTACCCAAGAAATCTGGATTAACGGTTATTAAGAATGATCATGGAGAAGAGGTACCCACTAGGCTTACCACGGGATGGAGAGTGTGCATTGATTACCGAAAGTTGAATCTCATGACTAAGAAGGACCACTTTCCACTCCCATTCATGGATCAGATTCTAGAGAAGTTATCGGGCCAGAAGTACTTTTGCTTCTTAGATGGGTACTCCGGGTACAATCAAGTGGCTATTTACCCGGAAGATCAAGAAAAAACCACCTTCACGTGCCCTTATGGCACGTTTGCTTTTAGGAGGATGCCATTTGGATTATGCAACGCACCAGCCACATTTCAATGGTGCATGATGGCTATATTCTCCGATATGGTGGGAGAATTCCTCGAAGTTTTCATGGATGATTTCTCAATCTTCGGGGATTCTTTTGAAAATTGCCTGGAAAATCTTAAACAGGTGCTCGCACGATGCATAGACACCAATCTGATACTTAGCTGGGAAAAGAGCCACTTTATGGTTCGGGAGGGCATTGTTCTAGGCCACATTGTGTCTGAAAGGGGGATAGAGGTAGATAAAGTTAAGATCGATCTCATATCCAATCTCCCTCCGCCCACTTCGGTCAGACAGATCTGTTCATTCCTTGGCCATTCCAGTTTCTATCGCCGGTTTATACACAATTTCTCTCAAATTGCCCGGCCTCTAACTCTTCTCCTAGCTAAGGATGTCCCTTTCCAAATGGATGAATCGTGCATCAAGGCATTTAATTCACTGAAGGAATCTTTGACCAAAGCCCCGATTCTTCGATCTCTAGATTGGTCTTTATCCTTCGAAATTATGTGTGATGCCTCGGATTATGCTATCGGTGCAGTTTTGGGACAAAGAATCAACAAGTGTCCCGTGGTGATATATTATGCAAGCCGCACCCTTGCCGATGCTCAAATGAATTATACCACCACAGAAAAGGAATTATTGGCTGTGGTTTTTGCCCTAGAAAAATTCAGATCTTATCTTTTATGGGCAAAAGTCATAATCTATTATGATCACTCAGTTCTGAAATATTTGTTGACCAAGAAGGATGCAAAGCCAAGGCTTATTAGATGGATCTTACTCCTCCAGGAATTTGATTTGGAAATTCGGGATAAGAAGGGTTCTGAGAATGTGGTAGCTGACCACCTATCCCGAATTCCGATATCTGAAAGTACACCGATCACTGATTCATTTCCTGATGAGCATCTACTGACCATTTCTCACACCGTGGCACCTTGGTATGCTCACATTGTCAATTACAAGGTGACTAATCAGCTTCCGGAAGGATGGACCAAAAGTGAAAAGGACAAATTCTTTTCTCAGGAAAAATATTATTTCTGGGAAGATCCAGAATTATTCAAATTTTGTCCTGATCAAATCATTAGACGATGTGTTCCTGAAGAAGAACAACAGATTGTTCTTAACTTCTGCCATAATTTGGCCTGTGGGGGCCACTTCTCAGGAAAGAAACCTGCAGCCAAAGTCCTGCAAAGTGGTTTTTATTGGCCCACACTTTTCAAAGATGCCCATGAATTTAGCAAAACTTGCCTCCGATGTCAGGCCGTAGGAAATATGGCGAAAAGGGATATGATGCCACTCAACCCAATCTTGGTGGTTGAAGTCTTTGATGTTTGGGGAATTGACTTTATGGGACCTTTTCCACCCTCTTTCAGACATACATATATTATGGTAGCAGTGGATTATGTCTCAAAATGGATTGAAGCAGTAGCCACCCGAACCAATGATCATAAAGTGGTCATTAAATTCGTTCAGAAGAATATCTTTTCTCGGTTCGGGTGGCCTAAAGCTATCATAAGTGATGGGGGAATGCATTTCACGAATTACCAATTTCGGACTTTGCTTAAGAAATATGGGATTAATCACAAAGTTTCTACCCCTTATCACCCCCAAACCAGTGGCCAAGTGGAAGTTTCCAATAGGGAGATCAAGAATATTTTGCAAAAGTCCGTTAGGCCTGATAGAAAAGATTCGTCTGAAAGATTGGATGATGCTTTATGGGCCTATCGGACCGCTTACAAAACTCCTATTGGCATGTCTCCTTATCGCCTGGTTTTTGGAAAAGCGTGCCACCTTCCGGTGGAATTGGAACATAGGGCTTATTGGGCCATAAAGCAAGTCAATCTGGACCTAGCCCAAGCTGGTTCCCACCGAACCTTACAACTGAGTGAACTGGAAGAATTGCGCAACGAGGCCTATGAAAATTCAAAGATCTATAAAGCCAAAACTAAAGCTTTTCATGATAAACATATTGTCAGAAAATCCTTTCGTCCAAATCAGAAAGTTTGGCTATTTAATTCTAGGCTTCGCCTATTTCCTGGAAAATTGAAATCCAGATGGGATGGACCCTTCGTGGTCGTTAAAGCCTTCGATCATGGAGCCGTTAAAATTCTGAATCCTAAGAGTGGGAACACTTTTACTGTTAATGGTCAACGGTTGAAACCATTCATTGAAAATCTTCAAAATAAGCCACCTGAATCCATAGAATTGAGTGATCCACATTAACTGAACCTCCGTCTGGCTGAAGACGATAAACTTAGCGCTTGTTGGGAGGCAACCCAATATTTTACTTCAGTTGTTGGTATTTCTTTTCCTTTTAGGTCCCTGAGCAGCAATCACCGTGGGTATGTCGCATCCTCGTCATTACAGGTTGTTTCGCTCCTTCACAAATTCTCTTTTGGCTGCGCGTTTTTCATATCTTTTATGCCATTGAGGACAATGTCAATCAAGTTGGGGGGTGGGACAATCAATTTCACATGCATTTATTGGAAATCTTTTGAAGAAAACTGATATCTTTCACTGAAAAATAGTCAAATTTTTTCAAAAACTTCTTTTCACATCCTAGGAAAATTGCATGAATTTCATTAAGTAAATCTTAAACAAATTAGTTTTCTGTTAGTCACATTGGTTAAAGAGCCTTTAAAGTTTAAATATCCCACTTTGCAAAAATCCACGGCAGGATGATTTTCACACACACACGGCAACTTAGAATAAATGGAAGATCTTAAAAGTATAGAATTGCTGGAATTAACCTCAAGGATAAAACTACTTATTCTTATTTTTCTTTTGGGTTGAACGAAAGGAATGTGTAGGATCCGTAATAGGAGACTGTCCCACGCAGCACTCTAAAAGAAGTAGACATTTAAAATGGACAGCTGTAAACATTAAAGGCAATAGAAGGCGTTAAAAGAGCTAAAGGAAGGTAGGTGGCAAAAAGTACGCACCTCCCCTCAGGCAATTCAAAGAAAGTGGCAAAAAGTACGCACTCTCAAAAGCAAAACGTACAATAAAATGGAAAAAACGCCACGCTAAAAATTCCATCGTACCAAAAATATGACCAAGTCGTGAAAAGTGCTGAGTTGGGATGGGAACGGAAAAACGGTCCTCACTGACTGATCGGGAAATCTTTTATTCTCTTCTCCTCCCCAGGTAGTCTTATCTAGAGGGTAGTAAAGGCAAGAATATACCAAAAAAGTCGGAAACGAGTTCTAAGTGTGTCAATTTTCATGCACAATCACCTGTCGTGAATCAAAATATTGTGGGATATGAAAACTTTTAGCTTAACCAATCGGCTACCACTTAAATTGATTGTGAAAGATATTACAAATGAAGCATGATAAGTCATTGTTTGTCTTAACTTTTCCTTATTTGCATTGCTAAGGGACTGTAGACACGCTAATTTTGACATCATTTTGAGTAAATTTCATATCACACAATAATGCCTCGAAATGGTCTGATATTTAATCATTAATTAATTTTTTTAAGTGTCGGGTTTAATAGATGTGTTTAAGTTAATCAATTGAATTGGTTTTAATTCAATTTTGAGTTAAAATATGAAGAATTCTAAAAGACGTCGACCCAAGTGGACGCCATTTAGACTTTATTCTTATTTTAACGTTTAAATTTGAATTTTAATTAATTAATTAACTAACTAAACGGCGTCTGGACATGTCGACGCGTTTTAGGTTTCCTAGGCTGTTTCTACTTCTCTTCCGGATGTTTATCCTTATCTTAATTAGTCTAAAAGACGTCTACACATGTGGACGCGTTTTACCTAATAAAGATAAAGATAAGTTTTCCCGGATATTTATCCTTATCTTAATTAGTCTGAAAGGCGTCAGCCAAGGTGGACGCGTTTTAGATAATTACAGATAAAGATGAATTAATCAGTAATTATCTGTCGGTTAAGATAGATAAATTCGGGATTTTTCTATGTTAATCTCGAACGCAAGAAATGCCTATAAATACCCTGCATGTTGAAGAAAAAGAAAAAAAAAAAAAAAAGAAGAGAATTGAGTTGAGTTGAGCCATAGCGTTATAGCGAGTTGAAGATTGAAGCAACGTCGTAACGCCGGAGCGCTGCCATTCCCAGAAGTCGGCGTCCCTTTCAAGATCTTCATCCTTTCAAAGCTTCAACCGATTGGGCATAAGTGTTTCAATTCTGCATTAACATTTTTCATCTTCATTAGTTTCATTCTTCATATTCACTTCATGCAAACACACACCACAGCATAATCTTTCAAAACCTACTTGATTTAAGGGGTTTCAAAGCCATTTAAAAAAGTAAGTTTGTTGTTTTAAATATGCTTAACATCATGATTAGTTCAGATACTGCTTCTTCTTAAATTCTCATTATCATTCTTCTTTATTTTGTTTCTGTCTCTGCTGCACTCAACAACAACAAGAGATCAAAAGGGGGAAATCAAGCACAACTTCTGGACGATCCTCAACCTCAAATTCCACAGCAAGAACAAAGAAGCAAAGAAAGGGCTCTCTTTCTTCAGCCGGTTGAGGAAGGGGAACCAAGGACTCAATCTTCCGCATTTGAAAGGTAGGCGATCATATCTCTTTTGAAACTTTTTAGTTAAAAGTTTCTGGCGATCACTGCACTTTAGTTGCTGTTTTTAATAGGTTAGTTTACACCTAAACAACATAGATATTTCATGTTAATCACACGGTCATTCTAAGCACCTACAGCTTTTTTGGCGATCACGATGGGACTTGGTCTCGCCATCTTTTAGTTTCTTTTTGTTCTTGCTATCATCATATCGGGCACCCACGGTGCACCATTTGTGTCTCTGGACACGTCCTCACCAATTGGTGAGTGTTTAGTTTAATTAATTTCCCTCGTGCACCACGTGCACACCCCAGTGGCAAGATCTTGCCCCCCCTTGATTAACTCAAAAAGCTGTTTTTGTGATAAAAATGATGTGTGATTGATTGTTTTTCTAGTTGTTAGTTAGTAAATCATCCTGTTTAAAATCTGGAACTAAAATTTTTTGCATGAGTCGATTGTTTACTGCTTTTTTATCTCGTTTGAGGAGGATTCAACCCAGAAAATCCTCCTGGAAAATTGTTTCTGCGAACTGAAAAGCGTCCAGGATTGCTGACGCGTTTCAAAACCGCGTCAACACCCCTAGACGCCTTTCAGGCTTCACAGTTTCTCTGCTGTCTGCATCTGCTTCTGCGGAAAATTAAGTTCTGTTTTGAATAGCGTCGACTACCATCGACGCTATTCAGACAGTTTCTTAATTTTTTTCAGTTTCCAGATTTTTGTGTTTTGAGTGCTAGCTACCCATTACTTACTAAGCATTAGAGGCCATCCAGGCCACAGGACATACGCATTGAGGCTAATACCCTCCTCTTCTTAGGAACACATTACTCGACGTCAGCAACTCTCTCTGATTGGGTTGGTCCCTTGATCAGACTAGAGAAGTTGACGTTGAGACCTCCATAAGTCCCCAAAATCAAGGTATTCCTCCTTGATCATCGGGCTGGTTGTACCAATTGAAGTCCTGGTTAGATTCTGAAAGCGTTGTGAGAGAAAGCCTTAGAGAATAACGGTGGAAATTGAACTGAAACTAGGATCCTTTCCCTGAGCGAAATTGTGGTTTAATCCAATTCAAATAACTCAACAAGGAATCATAAAATCGCGTTAAGCATCCACTTGTTTGATTAATCTCTGTACAACTTGTTTGATTAAATCTTTGAAAAGGGAATCTAACATCATGTTGCTACGATCAGGTAGGGACTTGAGTGTGGCTCCTGACGCCATGGTTAATTACGAGGGAGATGCTAATGCCCCTCGGGATTCTGAATACAACTATGAGAGTGGGAGAGATGCTGATGCCTCCCGTAGTTCTATCCCCATTCCATATCGTCTAGATGGGAATGTTCGGACACCTCTTTTGCCTCCACGTGATCAATATCCTGATCCTCTTCCGCATGAATATGCGATCCCTAATCCTGATCTTGAGGGGGACATGAACTAGAATGATCCCTCACCCTCTGATCCTACGGATCTCGTCAACGCTCTGGGAGTTCTTGCCTCCCGACTGGACCCTCAACAGTTCGAGGCGATCCAATCTATTTTGAAGGGGAAGGCACCCATGCAGCCTGCCGAGCCGAACCCTGTGGCTCCCCCTGCTGTTCCTCAGCAACCTTCTTTTCCTCCTCCTTATATCCATCAGGCCGTGGAGGGCCTTCATATTACTTCTCGGCCAGCTGGGCCGCAGCTTTCATCATCTAGGCAACCGGCTAGACCGCAAACGCCTGCTTATCAAAATGCCCTCGGGCATGGCGGAAGCTCTGCCGGACCTCCCCTCTATTGTCCACCCTGCCCAACGTACTCTAGGCAGCAGGCCTACCAAGTACCTCCTCCTCCTCCTCCTCCCCAAGCAGATCTGACCACACAAACGCTGCTGGCCAAAATGGAGCGTATGGATGAGCAATTTAATAACCTCCAGAAAATGATGGGGGTCAAAGCTGTGCCAGAGATCAGTCTACCGAGCCTGCCAGTATTCCATCTGCCACCCTCTGAGATGCCAGTGTACCGAAAGTACAACGGTACTGGTAACCCCTTCACACATCTGAAGGAGTTCATGTATGAATCATCTTTCTGGCAGAATGATAAGAGGTCGTTGGCCTTCTTGTTCAGGAGATCTCTAGAGGGACCAGCCCTCGAGTGGTTCTTTTCCCTGGAACCCTCGGAAGTAGAGGATTACGGTATCGTTTCACGCAAATTTATTCAACGATACCAGGACAGAGTTGCACCCTCCTTGTCTATCACGGACCACATTGCAGAAAAGATGAAACCTGATGAGGAGTTTGTCAGTTTTGCTGACAGGTGGCGGAGTCTGGCTGAAAAGGTGAAGGATCACTTGTCCGAGTCCGAACAAGTGAAAATGTTAATTTCTAATGCCACCCCCCAGTTCAAGCTCGTCCTCTCCTTGAACAATTTGACTAACATGGCAGAGCTCTATGAAAGAGCACGGTACTGCCAGAATGCTTTCAAGGACGCTACATTCTCTAGCGTCTTTGATCCTCATAGACCTAGCAGGCCTCCGCCTCGGAAGCCTGCAGTGCCGAACTCTTCCAGCACAGGTCCGACTACCGAGGGCACGCTCTCTCATGAGCAAGTGAGTACCATGAACAATAACTCGCCCCAGTTCGTGAGGAGTCAGCAGCAGTACCAGAGGCCACAGCAGCCAGGGTACAGACAGCAGCAGAACCCCCAGTACCAACAACAGTATCAGCGGCCCCAGCAGCCGAATCAGAATCAGAACCAGCAACAGCTACAGCAACAGCCGCAACGGCAACAGCAGTACCAGCAACCCCAGCAGCAGCAGTATCAGCAGCAGCAACAGCCACAGTACCAACCGCGCGCACCACCGGCGTACCACAATGTCCCTCCTCCTGGTGACTACAACCAGCAGAGGAGACCTCCAGGCCCGAAGAGGGCAGAATACCCGGCTCTCCCAGAATCCTTGGCCGATATCTTCAGTGCTTTAATGGCGGCTAACGCCTTAGTTTTGCCAAGGGAAAAGGCCGTCTGGCCTCAAAATGCCGATACGTCCAGGAATTGCTACTTCCATAGGCAACCTGGGCATACCATTGACACCTACTTCCAATTCAGAGATTATATTCATGATCTCAACGAGCAGGGCGGCATAGATTGGGAGGAAATGAAGAAATATATATCAGCCCTGAAGGCGAGGAGACCGCAACAGCAGTAGCAGCAGCAGCAAGCAAGACCACCGGCATAAGCAGCAGCACCACCCAACATGGGCATAGTGCAGAATCCACTCCCGGAGCACCAGAACCAGAACCAGGTTGCTCCCATTCTAACGAACAGCCAGTCTGAGGCTGGTTGTGGGCAACAATGGAGGATAGAGGACTCTTCCTCTCTCTATTCAACGGGTCACGTTCAAAGTACCGCAGAGCGACTACCACGCCGCACCATCCACATACCCAGACCACAACCCGTTACCATTACCCCTCTACCCACACCCACATATCACTCGCCCTCACCCAATAACCCACTACCACTACCCACCTTCCTTAGACCCATTACGCCCCGCACTCCTACGCCTCCATCATATACCCCCCCACAAACCAATAACGCGCCCCTTTTACCATCTAGGCCACTATTACGCTTACCATTTCCTACTTCACCCATTACCACTACCACCTACCCAGATATGCTCCAACCATCCAGACCGCTATTACGCGTACCATTCCCCACTTCACCAACCTCGTACCCATCTACCATCCAACCATCTAGGCCTTTAATCCGCACCGCGCCATCACCACTTGACCCTACGCCATCACCACCTAACCCAACGCCACCACCTACGCATCAACCCTCTGCATCACTTACGCCACCCGATTCTGCGGTACTCAAGGTGTCACCCGGATCCTCCACGGTCGAAGAACATGCGCTCCGGAGTGGAAGGATTTTCAACAAGGTCTTTTCTCAGTCCACAGTCAGAGACGGCCCATCACAGCCGACTGAGGAAGCCCATAATGAAGAGAGTGCACCGGGCACTCAATATGACTTGTTGAAACATCTGGACAGAACACCGGCACGGATCACTGTACTTGAATTTATTAAAAGGTCCAAGATTCACCAAGAAGCCTTAATGGAATACCTACAGAAGGTGATGGTTAACGAAGACGTGCCGGTAGAGAAAATTGCAGCACTACTAGTTCCTCAGGGGGATCAGCCCTCAATTACATTCCACACATCGGAACTAGCACCGCCAGCCGCCAGAAGCATGGCTCTGAGCATCACGGTCAATATCTGCAAGAAGGCCGTGGATGCATGCCTGGTTGATACAGGGGCTTCAATTAATGTTTTACCTCCAAAGACCCTGGAGCTATGCGGTGTGCCCAAGGAGAAATGGCTGCCTAGCCCCATCTCAGTTACGGCATATGACAATTCTACCCGTTCCCCTCTGGGAATGGTTTATTTAAAGGTGGAGCTAGGTCCAGTAAGTCATGCAGAGGTCGAATTTCATATTCTAGAAATCGACCCTTCCATAAATGCCATTCTGGGACGTCCTTATATTAAAACTCTTGAGGCGATTCCTTCTACGAATCACCAATGCCTCAAATTCCCTTATAAAGGACGAATTATTAAAGTGACGAGCATGCCGATCCTTGCTGCTGCTCATACCTTAAATTTTAAATCTGCTGTTTTACCTGACCGACAACCTTTTCTGTCGGTATTACAGGTCTACCGTCCAGTGGCTGATCCTTTGAAAGCCGCTACCATTTCTCCATATCCATTAGATGCTATCAAAAGGGGGAAGTGCATGAGTACCCCAGGATGGAGGATTCTGATGAAGAACGGCTACAAGCCTGGGAAAGGTCTGGGCACACAGTTGCAAGGCAGGACCACTCCTGTTAAAGATCATCGGGCAGTACCTGGAAGCGGTCTGGGCTATAGGTCGAGGAAACTGAAGCAAGACAGGGTTCAGCAGGAAGATGGTCAAGAAATCTTGGAAACAATGTCTACACCACTGAAAGAAGGCCGAGATCCCTTAACATGGACTCTATATACACACTTTGTGAAAGGGCCCATACTTAGTCACGACAACACGGTGGTCATTACTTCATGTTTTGACTTCCATGACATATATGGGAGGGACTTGGCCAGACATTGCTCCGAACTGCTTACGTACCAATCCTTGGAGGCTTTGCGGCCTATGAAAAGGAGGAAATTTCATGATCCCGAATGTGAATGGTACAGGTGGTTCGACCTGAGGGACCTATACATGGCACTGAACAGACTATTCCTGAATCCTGCAGAACCCAAGTGGCCACCGCAGATCGATGAGCTAATTGAGAGCCCTGGCGCAATCTTTGATAAGCGGATACTGCTGTCCGAACAAACTGATGAAGGGGAGCCAGATGACCCCTATGAAGCTAGTTATACAACAGATCTGCTCTGGAGGGGACATATCCTTCACATGTCCTAATGCTCCATACTCTATTTCGCACACTGCTCTTGACCCCGACTTGGTCGCGGGTCATAATTGAAGATATTCCACGGGCTCCGCCCATTATGATAACTCTGTCTCCTCGGGACTTTATTCCACAACCTCCTCTTGACCTAGAGAGGATGTATGATCTAATCTGGGACATATTGCTATATGATCCCCCTAATCCTTTGGCCTTGGTGCCGCTTCCTCCGTCTGATTCCCCTTCCATTTGCATCCATTCTTGCTTTATGTTTAACTCCTCGATGGTCCAAAAAAAAACGCCAATTTTACAACAAATTCTTCCCAAATCATTATCGAGGAAACATCTTACTTGTCCGATTACACCCCATCGCGCGGGTCCGTCGGTCAAGATTCTCTCCTAGATCTACTCTGTCCCTCCCCACGGGAGGATTCCCCTGTATTTCCACTTGTATCCCAGGATTTTCATCTTGCTTCATCTTCCTTAGGTTATGATAGGCAGTTTAGTGAAGTTAGGAAGTCCAGTTTTAGGCAGGTTAGTCAGTTTAGGAAGTCTAGGAAGTCTAAGGGTAGGCAAATCCCAGAAAGATACCTCCAGGATTTGGCTGATAAATGTTCCTTTTACTCTTTAATCCCTCAGCTTTTAGAAGATCCAATTCAGATGCCAGAAGATTGTACAGATGATGAGTCAGTCAATGATGGGTACGGGGTATATGAGTTAGTACATGAAAAGGACCCCATTGTTGAAGATGAGGAAGATGATGAGGACGCAGCTGAGGCATATGCCAGTGGAGTGAAGAGATTTGATGAACCCTCAGCTGCCGTCGAAGAGCCCACAAAAGAAATAAACTTAGGGACTGAAGACGAACCTAAGGTTGTCCTCGTCAGTAAAAATCTTTCTACAGAGGATGAGAAGGCAATGGTACAAGTGCTTAAGGATTATAAGGACACTTTCGCCTGGAGTTATGAGGATATGCCGGGGTTAGACTCATCTTTAGTTGAACACAGGTTAACATTAAAGGATGGAGCTAGTCCGGTCAAGCAGAAATTAAGGCGATTCCACCCGCAAATGGCTTTAAAGATGAAGGAAGAGGTCGACAAATTACACAAAGCCAAATTCATTAGAGTTGTCCTTTATCCACAATGGGTGGCCAACATAGTCCCGGTTATGAAAAAGGACGGGAAGGTCAGAATTTGCATTGACTTCCGCGATCTGAACCGGGCATGTCCTAAAGATGATTTTCCATTGCCTCATATTGATGTACTCATCGATAACACTGCTGGCTATGAGACGTTATCGTTTATGGATGGATTTTCAGGTTACAACCAGATTAAGCTGGCAGAAGAAGATCAAGAGAAGACTTCATTCACTACACCTTAGGGAACATATTGTTATGTCGTCATGCCATTTGGATTGAAGAACGCTGGAGCCACTTATCAAAGGGCTATGATGGCAATATTTCATGACATGATGCATATAGATTTGGAAGTGTATGTGGATGACTTATTGGTTAAGTCTAAAACGAAGGCTGAGCACGCCAAAGTTTTGGCAAGGGTATTAGAGAGATCGAGAGAGTATCAGTTGAAGATGAACCCCAAGAAATGTGTATTCGGGGTATCTTCAGGGAAATTGCTTGGATTCATTGTCAGCAAACGGGGAATTGAGATCGATCCCAATAAGGCGAAGGCTATCAGAGAAATGCCACCTCCCAAAAATTTGAAAGAGTTAAGAGGATTAATCGGGAGGTTACAATTTATTCGCCGCTTTGTCTCCCAGCACTCACAAAGGTGTAAGCCGTTTTACGAGCTTACCAAGCCAGGAGTCAAATTCAATTGGGACGATAAGTGTCAGGAGGCATTTGATGGATTAAAGGACTATTTGGCAAGTCCTCCTGTTTTGAGACCACCATCTCCAGGCAAACCATTGATACTTTATATTTCTATCCTGGATGATGCAATGGGGGCTGTCCTAGCACAAGAGGGTGAAGAAGGAAAAGAGAGGGCAGCCTACTATCTCTCTAAACTTCTCAACCCCGCTGAACAGAGATATACGGCGATGGAAAAAACATGTGCAGCATTAGTTTGGGTTGTGCAGAAATTGAAGCATTATTTTCTGGCCCATGAAGTCCACCTCATCGCTAGGATGAATCCGATCAAATTCCTTCTGGAGAAATCTGTTCTTACTGATAGGTTAGCGCGATGGCAAAGCTTTCTATCTCAATTCGATATTATTTACATTCAACAGAAAGCAATCAAGGGCTATGCCATAGCAGAACATCTAGCTCATCATCCCCTTCCTCGATTTGATCCAGTGCGATCAGAGTTTCCGGATGAGGAACTGATGTCCGTAAATCAAATAAGAGATGATATGTGGACTCTGCATTTTGACGGAGCTCTGAATTCTCATGGAAAGGGGATCGGAATCGTTCTGTTATCACCTGAAGGTGTCACCATTCCACAAGCCTTTCAGCTTGACTTTCCAGTCACCAATAACATAGCTGAATACGAGGCACTTCTTGCTGGTCTCGAGGCTGCTCATTTCCATGGTGCCACCAAACTCAGGATTGTAGGTGATAGCCAATTAATTCTTCGGCAAGTGCTGACCAAGTATCGAACTCTTGATCCCAAGCTTAAGCCATATCAAGAACTTACTTCTGCATACTCAAAGCTTTTCACAAAATTGATCTTTGTCCATGTCCCTAGAAATCAAAACATCTTAGCTGACGCTCTAGCTTCACTTGCATCTTCCCTTGATTTTCCTATCAGCAAGCAATCCGAATCAATCATAGTTCATAGGCGTCTTTCACCTGCCGTGAAAGATCCTTCATTTCTTAGAACTAAGGAGAAGTTGCTGAAGAAATTCAAAGATGGAAGTATTGTGGAGAAAAGAGAAATCATGTTAATGGAGCTGTTAGAAGAGATGGATGATGAACAGAAGCCATGGTATTATGAAATTGCAAAATATTGTGAAGATCAATCGTATCCTGAAGAAGCTACAACTGAGGAGAAGAGAGCTATCAGGAGAGTTGCTCAACGATACACCCTAGTTGGGGGAGCACTATACAAAAGAGGTTTTGATGGAGTTCTTCTGAGATGTTTAGACGAAGATGAGCTTTGGAAGGTTATGGAAGGAGCTCATAGTGGAGTTTGTGGTGGCCATGTCAATGGACAGATGCTAGCAAAGAAGATCCTTAGACAAGGATTTTATTGGCCAACCATGGAAGAAGATTGTGTAGGATATGTCCGTAGGTGTGCCAAGTGTCAACTTCACGCCGACAAAATTCATTCTCCTGCATCTTCACTCCATCCTGTTTCTTCCCCATGGCCTTTCTCCATGTGGGCTTTCGACATTATTGGACCTCTTGGTAACCCAGATTCCGGCATCAAGCAAAAATCTTTCATTCTCACGGCAACGGAATACTTCACCAAGTGGGCAGAAGCTGAAGCATACGTGGAGATCAAAGCATCAACCGTCTGCAAATTCATCATGAAGAACATCATCACAAGATTCGGAATTCCAAGTACCATCGTCACCGACAACGGACCGCAGTTTGTGTCACAGGAATTGAAGGATCTCTGTAACAGGTATAAAATTGCATTGCATCATTCATCTCCTTATTATCCGCAAGGCAATGGCCAAGCAGAGGCAACTAATAAGACTTTGATAAAAATCATCAAAAAGACGTGTAAATCTAACAAATTCGCAGATTGGCCAGAAAAATTGGTGGAGGCTCTATGGGCCTACCGAACTTCAATCCGCACGCCCACTGGACAAACTCCTTATTCCTTAACATTTGGAATGGAGGCGGTAGTTCCATATGAGATCCTTATACCGTCATTAAGAGTACAATTGAACAATGAATTCTCCATTGATGAACATCGTTCAGCACTCCTTGCTCAATTGGAACTTTTAGACGAGAAAAGATGGTCAGCTGCTAATCATGCAAAAGTTTATCAAAACAGATTAGCACGTTTTTATCAAAAGAAAGTCATTGAACGAAAGTTCAAAATCGGTGAAATGGTCGTTAAAAGAATTTTTGTAAAACCTGGTGGTCCGCGTTCTAAGCTCCAACCTAACTGGGAAGGACCTTATGTTGTATCACACGCTTATCCTGGTAATGCTTATCGTCTTGTTAATGCAGAAGGAGAAGAGTTAAATCATCCCTGGAATGGTTTACACTTTAAGAAATACTACCCTTAGGTTAAAGAGTCGATCAGTATGGTACAAAGACCAGTGGAATCAGAAGATTTATAAACTCAAATTTCTTTGTTAGTCTGAATAATTTAACTTCAAACCCATTACTGCACACACTGACACGTTTGATTCGTGAGTAACAAGAGATGCCAAGTCCTAAAGAATATCAAAAGCTTGACTAAGGGTGTAAAGTACAAATCATTCCTTTTAAATAAAATTCTGTTTTACACTCGGCCCATGATGTCGGA
Organism: Zantedeschia hybrid cultivar; assembly: GCA_030544215.1. Lineage (NCBI taxonomy): Eukaryota > Viridiplantae > Streptophyta > Magnoliopsida > Alismatales > Araceae > Zantedeschia > Zantedeschia hybrid cultivar. The sequence goes on along the minus strand of JARZZO010000011.1, from coordinate 37,420,541 downwards.
ACGAGGCTTAGAATAGACTACCAAGAATACCCGCCATCTTAGTAGGAGGCCGTCATAAAAAAAAGGGGGAGATCCGTCCCGAAAAGAAAAAAAAGCAAAGGATAGAAAAGCAAAAGCAAGGCAAAAAGCCAAATTCAAAATCAAAAGGCCAATACACTACAAATGTTACATCAAGGCCATGAAATGAAACAAAAGGGAACGCAAGGTCGATAAATACCCCGAAAAGAAAATGACCGAACCCCAACAGATATTAGGGTTGGAAAGGAACATCTTTTTAGGTCTCCGGAACCTTCTCATGGGCTTTCTAAATCTATTCTTCTTTTCTTTCTAAAGAGGTGTACTTCAAGCTTAAAGAATGGCTTAGATTGACTAAGGATCAAATCATCAAATGGGATCACGAATGGAAACACAAGTTCAAACACGATGGGTTTTAAGTTAGGTTGTTAAAGAATAATTTGGAAATTAAGTTAATAAATGAATATGATCTTTTGATCTAAGTACCATACTGGTCTTTTAGTTAAAAATTCAAAAAAAATGTATATGTCAAAAATTAAAAAAAAAAAAATACATACGTCAAAAATTCAAAAAAAAATATATATGTCAAAAATTCAAAAAAAATACATATGTCAAAATTCAGAAAAAATTTGCATAGTCAAAAATTCAAAAAAATTGCATACGTCAAAAATCAAAAAAATTTGCATAGTCAAAAATTCAAAAAATTGCATATGTCAAAAATAAAAAATTTGCATAGTTAAAAATTCAAAAAAAGTATATATGTCAAAAAAAAATTCAAAAAAAATGTACATTTGTCAAAATCTAAAAAGGAATACATATTTCAAAACCCAAACAAAAATGAATATTTCAAAACCACAAAAATATTTCAATTAGCATTTGCTTGTGGCATTTAGTGTGTTTCATTCATTTTATTTTCAGTGAGCATATGTTTGCTTGTATGTTGCATTTTGCTTAAGTCTGATTATTCTTATTACCTTTGTTAATAAAGGTTATGCCCCTTGACTATTTATTCAAGGAAAAGATTAATTGACCATTCATTTGGTCAGGCAAGGGGCTAAGCCTAAATAGATACTTAACATGTTTGTTAAGTGTTGTACAGGATGCAAGATAAGCACAGGAATACGAAATTGGAGCCCAAAAGTTTCATGTATATATCAAAAATGTTTTGTGCATGATACATGAAAGGAAAAGAAGTACAAAAGCCCTCAAGGCTGGCTCTCCCCTCTGCCCTCATCCAACTGGCTCTGGGCCTCATCCTGGGCATCTGGCGGTGGAGCTCTAGGAGGTGGAGGCGGTCCCATCACACTTGGCCCTGCCTGGCCAGATGATATGGCTATGCTGGCGGTAAAGGCACTCGCCTGACCTCGATCAATAGCCCGCTGGCGGGCTCGCTGGTATCTCTCCTCCACCATCTTGCGCTCATGCTCCGCGACTGACAGACATCCCTGGAGGCTCTCCATCCGAAGACGGTCGCGGTCCCTCTCCTCCGTCAGGATCTCCAAGCGAACCTGGAGTCGTGCCAGATCTCCAGTGGAGAGGCGCGCCACCTGAGCCTCCAACTCGGCAATGCGAGCAGCCGAAGTCCGCGCTTCTGCCAGCTCTGCTTCAGCCCTCTGAAGGGCTTCCTGAAGCTCAGAAACCTGCAGAGGAAGATTTTATTAGTCCAAAGCAATCAAGTAATTAAAATCAAATTCAGAAGTCAAAAGTTGAAGAATTTACCCGAGCAGCACGATCCTCCTCCGCGAGAGAAGCCCGGTGGATGGCAGAAGCGAGCTGACTCTGGAGGTCGGCCAGGGCAGCATCGTGGGCGGATGAAGAGGATGATGAAGCCCCGAAGGTAGGAGGAGCCGCCTGGGTGTAGACGGCTCGCTGCACCAAAAGAACACTGTCAGTGGTTAATCGCCAAAACAAATAATTAATTAAAACATGTATTCATATTCATTCATACATACCAGATCGAAGAGCTCTTTCTGGACCTGTTCTAGCTGGGCCTCAGCATCATGTAGTCGGGCCCGGAGGTTGATGATGACCGCATCACGAGCATCCTGCAAATCACATATATATACATTCATTCACCAACATAAATCAAGATAATAATAAAATTAAAGACGCATGAATGCATACTTACATCGAGTGGTCGGAGGAGCCGCAGCTGGTCGGCATAATGGACCCGATACTGCTGGAGGTAGCCCTCGCTACTCTCCGCACGGGACTCCACTCTGATGCCCCGACGGTGCCAGTCCTCGTACTGCTCCGGGAACTTGGCACGCCAGTCGGTGAGGGATTGCTTGCCCCTCATGCTCCTTCCAACACCCTCCGGGACTTCTTCATCTATCCATTCCTGATGGAGACCCAACGTCCTCATCACGAGCCGGAGGCGGAGGGGCTCGATCTCGTTGAGGCAGTGCACCCACATCTGCCTCCCAAATCGCCTCCTGCCAGCCGTCACCCACGGCTGACCTTCCTCGTTCATGCCCAGATATGGGCGCCAGATCACCTGCATATAGGTTAGATGCATTCATAAATAAATTGCACTTAAGGAATAAAGAATTGCATTTGAACAAGTTAAAAAACTTACCAAGAGCTCTGGATAATCTAGAAACTGACGGCGGAGGGCCGTCAGCTGATGGTGCTGCGGAGCTGTGTCCACAATTGGCTGCCAACGGCAGGCCAAGGGGACGGCATCTGGACGAACAATCCTCGCTCTGCCGAGCGGGAAATAATGGTAGCTCCACACCTGCATGCATAAACATATAAGTTAGAAAAAGCATCATATCATATTGCATATCATGAATAAATAATAAAACATTTAATACCTGGAGAAACGGCGAGAAGCCGCTGACAGTAGTCTCGCGGTCCGGAATGACCGCGGATAGATCTGCAAACAGGTGGGCCAGGAGGGCCGCACCCCAAGCGTATTCCCCTAAGCTATCTAGATCATCTAACAGATACAAAAATCTACAGTGGATATGGTCGCCCTTCGTACCGAAGCGCAACCGACCGAAGAAAAAGACAAGAAAGACCCTAAGCTGTCGGTCTACCTCCTCTACCTGGCTAGGGTCCCTACAGTAGATGGCAGAGGACGACTCTGCTAGCCTGTCCCTAAACTCCTCCCGGGTCTCGTCAGACCGACGCCGGGGCTCGTCTAGACCTAGGGCAGCTTCTACTTCTACCCTGGGGACCATCCTAGAGTCCCTGCCCATGCTAGATACCTCTATCCCTAACAAGGCCTCTGCCAATCCTCGATAGTCGGGGTAAGTCACCCCACTCACCGGTCGGCCCTCTACCCGGAGGCCAGTGATCCTAGCCACGTCCTCTAGGGTGGGGACCATATGTCCCCACGGCATTAGGAAAGCCCGGCTTTCCGCATGCCAACGCTCCCTGAGCGCCTGCAACAAGACTAGATCGAGCCAAAATGGCTCGATGTCTAGTATCTCACCGAACCCCATCCGGCGCAGGCGCACCTTCTGGAAATCCGGGAGCCCTCTATAAGCCCCTATGACTAGGTCCCAAGAGATCCTAGCCCTCATCACTCCCTGCAAATAAAAACAACAAAAAGGGGTCAGCAATTAATAAAAACAGGAAAATTCACTTTCTGTTTTGAAAGGCGTCAGCATACACAGACGTGTTTCAAAACACGTCCACATACCTTGACGCAATTCAAACCTATTTTCTACTTACTTTAAAAATTCGAAATTTGGATTGAAAGACGTCGACCTAGGGCGACGCCTTTTGAAAGGCGTCACCTGGTCTGGACGCCTTTCAAGTCCAGATTTCGGGTTCTTGAAAGAACCCCTTTCTTCCCCTCTTTTCTCACCCCATCCAAACCATAAGGGACTTACCGTGTGGAGGTCGCCCTCCTCTTCCTCTTCCACCGCCATGGGCGCCGGTGGAGGGAGCTCCTCCTCCAAGAAGGCCGGTGCCTCGGCTAACGCCGCCGGCACCTCCTCGGGAACCTCTTCTTCTTGCCTTCGCCTCCTCTTGGCCAAGGTCTTCTTCTTCCTTGAACCCTCGCCGTGTTCCATGGCTTTAGAGAAGGAGTTTTTGAGGGAGAAATCGCCGGAGCTCGGGTGGGGAGAGGAAATTTTTTGAGAAAGTGAGGAAGAAAGGAGGGCCTTCGCGGGTCTGTAACGAAAAGGGTGAAAGGCGTCTACTCAGGAAGACGCGTTTTAAGGCGCATAAGTTGAGGCAGTAAAGGACAGCTGTTTGAATTGGTTGAAACACGTCCACATGGGTAGACGCGTTTCATGTTCTGTTCAGAGCCGTACACAGGAAAATCATGAAAGGCGTCTTGTTCACTCGACGCATTTCAGGGAATTAATCATGGAATTAATGGCAGAATCCTGGGAAAAGTAGGAGAGAGAGTTGAAAGGCGTCTATATAGGTAGACGCGTTTTAAGCTTAAATCGAGTTTTTGAGGAATGAATTGAATTTCGGGAAAATAATTTTAGTTTGAAAGGCGTCTTTATGAGTGGACGCGTTTTACATTTTACAGAACCCGAATTGTTGAATTTTCAAGAAAAATCAGGTTTTTACTTAAGGAAAAATCATGTGCACATCACAGAAAGTTGGGGAAAGATTCTAAGGCATGAAAAATCGTTCTTTATTCAATGGAATCAATCTTTATTACATCAAAATCAAAAAAGAGACAAAGGACATTCAAGGGAGAATATCATGAAGACCTTTAAGATAAGGAAATTTCAATCCTTTATCTCTGTCTTTAGAGGATCTTACACGATAGCTAAAGCCAAGGTTCCATAGAGTAATGATGATTTGTATGGCTTCATAATCTTCATCGGACTCCAAGTCGCGCTTCTTGATTGAAAGTGTAGGAGAGAATTCAGGGAACTTGCGACGAGCCAAGCTGAGTTGAGTAAGGCACCGGTGTGGATTGTACAACACAAACTCAGTGGCTCCAATTAACTTGAGATCTGCTCCTGCTGTGCGGCGCACCCAAACTGGTTTTCCAACAAGAGCAAGCGGAGACAAGTCGAATATGTCGGATGTCATGAGTTTCAAATACTCTCTCCAATCGGCTCGGGTCTTGAGTTTTGGAACCTTGTTGACCATGTACTCATTGAACTTTACAATATTAGCAATGCAATGAATTGGACTATTCAAGAAGATCTGAGATGGATTCAGAGGCCTTTTCTTGCTATGCTCGAATTTGAAGTGAAGTTCAACCCACAAAGCAAAGAGTAGCATGCATCCATATGGAGGACGACCCACAGAAGCTGTAGAAAGTCCACTGTAGAGATATGCTAAGAGAGCAGTGCTAATGGATTTACCTTCGAAAATTGCGCAAATAGCACTAATTTGATCGTCTTCTAAGATGTTATCCTGTGCAGGAAAGAATAAGGCACCAGCAAGGCATGTAACGAGAGCTTTCGTTACATCTTCTGCCTCATCCTCTCTTAAATCTTCAATTTCATAAAGAGTCCACTCGGCTAGTTTTGCGAGATTGATCCCCTTCTTGGTGAGGCATCCTTTAGCTTCTGAAGGATCCTTCATGATCGATGTCAATAACTGTTGACCGGTGATTCTCTCTTTTGTCAAGGCTATCTTGTCTCTGTTATCTCTGGTCTTCGGGAGACCTAATAGAAGTTCCGCCTCTTCTAGAAGGATTGTGCACTCGAAATCTTGAAAGAAGAACGTATGAGTTTGGGGATGCCACCACTCAATCAAGGCGCCCATAGCCGCCCAGTCTACGTTCGCACTCTTGTAATTCTTAGCAAGCACTACAAGTCCTTGAAGATCCCACTTGGATATGAACACTTGCATAGAAAGCTTGACACTTTTTGCAAGTTTACGAATCCAAGGGAGAGACGTGAACTTTCTTGGGCCAGGAAACATGGGGTAGTTCTGAAAGAAAGATAAAGAGGGAGCTTGATGAGGAGTTTGATGAAGAGCATGATGAAAGACATGAAGAACATGAAAGAAAATTGATTGAACTTACTTGAAGATTGGAATTTCTTCCATTAAGATGATTCTCTATGTCTGCAAACTTCTCCAGAGACATCTTCATCTTCTTGTTTGAGGAATCCATCTCTCTTTTTCGGAGTTGCTCCTTCTTGAAGCTTGGGAAGCTTGAAAATCTTGAAGAAACCTTGAAAATTTGGAAGAAAACTCTCCTTTGGATCTTTGGATTATGATAGGATTGCTTGGGAATAACCTAAGGGTGTTTATATAGGAGGGATTGCGATCCTAAGTAGACCTTTTCCGGATTGGAAAAGGGATGTGCATTGATAGAGTTGGAGTTCGGGTAGGGAACAACCAGAAACCTGTTTCTGTAAGTAAAAGGCGTCGAGGATACTCGACGCGTTTCAACACTGAATGGCGTCTTCGTGACACGACGCGTTTTAGCAAATCTGCTATTTTCCCGAAATCCTGTGATTTTAATTGAATATTTGTTTGGAATTACTAATAATTTTGATTGCAGAAAATTCAAGAAAGCCTGAGCAAAGCTGGAAATGTCAAGAAAATTCCATTGTGGAATTCAAGTCCCGACCGTGGCTAAAAAGACGGTTATTTCTATCCTTGTACTATTTCATGTAAATCATTTGCATAATCTCATTACTATATGTTAAATATTTATTAGACTATGTCAAGGACCTTCTGATTTTGATGAAACTGGAATTTGAGTTCCCCTACAACAAAAACAGTGATAATTCCAGAGAATTCTTAATCGCACGGATAGGCCGTTGGATTGTTAATTAGTGAGGACGATGGTTCTACTTTTGTAAAACAGTGCGTGGATAAACGAGCTTAGGCTTAGCACTGAATTACAAGAGTTGGTATCTTGACTCATTAATAACAATTTAACAATATTATCCTTGATTAATTTTTAGTTTATTTAACTTTATATTTTTCTTTTAGTCCAGCATGCATCATGTAGGACTTTGAAATCATTGAAATAAGAATTAATTATTGATTAAGTTTCAGACCATTAATCAAATAATCTCAAACATGATATGAAATATTCCATTCCGAATTGAGTATCTTGATTATCTTTGAGGTTCGCTTGAAGATATCCTTGGAATTATATCCTTGATTGGATTCTTTATCCGATATTCTTGTTTTCTTTTAAGATCCATCATGGCTGTAGCACGTCCACATTGGCTGGCAAACGCTCCCCATGATGAAACCTACAGTGTCTACGACCTGGGGTACTTCCCACTCCGAGGAGGTTGATCGACCTTTATTTTATTTTTTTATCTACTTCATCAATCTGGTTTTTGATGAACCTGTTTGAGGGTCTTGAATGGCGTCGACCTCGGTCGACGCGATTCAAGACAGAGCTATATAAACCCTGGTTTTAACATGTGTTTCACTGTGGGACGGTTCAAATGCGTGTTTTACGTTGTATACTGAGACTGAGAACTTCTGCGTGAGTGGAATTACATCATGTTATATGTGTGTATGTGCTTATACGACTGTGGATCGGAATGACTGTGGTTTACGTTTGTTACCATGGACCGATGGGGACAGGGTCATGGTGTATGTGAGGCGCTGTGCCGTACCGGTGGGAGAAGGGGTACATGTTGTGTTTTACCTTTGGCTGAGGGAAGCAGAACCACATTGAGCCCGTCGGGCCGGAGTAGCCGGTGCGCTATCCGAGGGGTTGCTGTTTGGCCTCAGCGGGTCGGGGTTTCCCTGTTTGTCGTGGCAGCTTCCGGCACGTTTCTTGCTGTGGAGCTAGTTGTGGTACTGTTGGAGTTGTTTTACCCCTGTAGCCACTGGGCCTGATGTGACCTTTGATCAAGGTTACGAGTGGTACCCTTAGCCCTTTGGCCTGACGTAGCCCGGGAGGTTAGGGTTGTGGGTAGTTCCTGTAGCTTCGGCTTGATGGGGGTTCGCCGGTCCCCAGGGCCCTCTTGAAGCGCTGAGGCCTAGCGTGGAGGCAATCCGGTTGGTAGGACAGTAGTCTAGACTGCTTGTGTGCACACGTAGCTGGGCAGTGGCGGTACACTGGTCCCAGCTAGTCCTAGTTTGACTCACTGCCTCACCCTACAGTGCCCCGGAACACTGTGGGGGCGGACAGGCGTGAGTAGTGGTGGTAGTGTTGTGAGGCGACGTTTGACTTCGGTCGATAGTGTGGTTCAGTCGCTTTGTGGACTTTGGCTGTGAGACGTGACTCTGTGTTGGATTCTTCGGGTTGCTTAGAACTGTTCCTGTTACACTGCTTATCGTACGTTTCATATCAGGTTTGGGTGCTATGTTTACTGCTTCACTTAATTGCCATATATCTGTATTGTTGCACTTGTGGGTGTGTGAGTGGGAGGCAGGGGATCGAATGATCCCTACTGAGCCCAATTCTGGTGTGGCTCACTCCCTGCGGTTTCAGGTGTGGACCTCGTGGCGTGTGGCGGCGTGTGGTGTCTTCTTGGTGTGCGGACCAGCAGCTGTCTCAGTTCCGGAGTATGCCCCGATGTTGTTGTACTTTACTTCTGCCTGTACATATTTAATTTGTTGGACCATGTAATTATTGTTGGACTGTATACGGACATTGTTATCTTCCTTCCTGCGCACTTGTTATACCTTTGTAGTCCGTGTGATTGTTATATTTAGCCTTGTTTAGCACTTACTCCTCCAGATGTGTTGTGTAAGATCCGGGTGTGAACCCGTAGTTAATGGGCCGACATCCATTTAGTGATCGGGTCTCCGGTCATAGGATGGCGGGTCGTTACATCAACCAAGTTCCAAACTTGGTTGGCATACATAGATTGAATTTCAGAATTCATTGCCTCTTGCCATTTTTCTGATTCTTGACTATTTATGGCTTTTTGGTAGGTTTGAGGATCATCATCCTCATTTAAGTGCATTTTTGGTTTGCCATCATCGATATGTCCAACATATCTTTCAGGCTGCTTAGGCACTCTACCTGATCTGCGAACCTTTTGTATATCATCTTGAACAAGTTCTTGAGTCAATGGTTCAGTAGATGAACTAGCGTTGATTTGTGAGTCTAGAATTTCTTTCAGTTCTATCTTGCTCCCACTGTCTTCTTTTGAAAGATATTTTTTCTCTAAGAAGACAACTCTTTTTGCGACAAACACCTTTTGATCGCTGGGCTGATAGAAATAATATCCAAAAGTCTCTTTTGGATATCCCACAAATCTACATATCTCTGTCCTGGAATCCAGTTTGTCTGGATCATGTCTTTTGATATGTGCAGGACAACCCCAGACTCTAACATGCTTAAAGTCTGGTTTCTTTCCTTTCCATATCTCATATGGAGTGGAAGATATTGACTTACTGGGAACTTTGTTCAACAGATATGCAGCAGTCAACAGTGCATATCCCCATAAAGAGATTGGAAGTTTGGCATAACTCATCATTGATCGTACCATATCTAATAGAGTACGATTTCTCCTTTCCGATACACCATTTAATTGTGGTGTATAGGGAGGAGTCCACTGAGACAGAATACCATTATCCTTAAGATATTGTGTGAAATTTGTACTTAAGTATTCACCCCCTCGATCTGATCGAAGAGTTTTGATACTCTTTCCAGTCTGGTTCTCAACTTCGTTTTTAAACTCTTTACATTTCTCAAAGACTTCTGGCTTATATTTCATTAAATATATGTAGCCATATCTTGAGAAATCATCTGTAAATGAAACAAAGTATGAGTAACCACCCATAGCATGAGTGGACATTGGACCACATACATCACTATGTATTAGTTCCAATAAGTCCTTAGCTCTTTCTCCATGTCCTGAGAATGGAGCTTTGGTCATCTTTCCCATGAGACAAGCTTCACAGGTTGCAAATGATTCATAATCAAATGGATCAAGATATCCATTCTTTTGCAACTTAATGATTCTGTTCTCATTTATATGACCTAGCCTACAATGCCATAGGTACGATTTATTCACATCTTTATCTATTCGTTCAGGAGATTTATTTACTAGACAAACATCATATGAAATATCAAGTAAATATAATCCATTCAATAAATATGCAGAAGCAAACAATTTGTCTCCTTGATACATGGAACAACCTTTATTCTCTAGTTTCATAGAATATCCTTGTCTATCTAAACATTAAATAAATATGATATTCCTAATAATGGTCAGAACATAATAACAATCTATTAGTTCCAATAAGTCTCCTGACGACATATGAAGTCTTGCTGTCCCCACAGCTAACGCAGCAACTTTTGCTCCATTCCCGAGCCTCATATCCACGTCTCCGCGGTTCAATCTTCTTTTACTTGTTAGCACCTGCAAGTTATTGCAGATATGAGAAACACATCCAGTATCTAATACCCAGGATGTGGATTCTCTATAAGACAAGTTAAGATCGATCATGAGAATACCTGAAGCTTCACCGAGCTTCTCCTTTGCTTTTTCTGCGAGATAAATCTTGCAGTTCCTCTTCCAATGACCTTCTTTATGGCAGTGGAAACACTGACCTTTATCATTGACTTTAGCCTTGTCCTTTTGAACCCCCGGTTTGCTTTTCACTAGCTTTTTAGGCTTACCTTTCTTAAAGGTCTGTCCAGCTTTTCTTTTCTTATTGGTCTTACCAACAAGCATTACATTTGGCTTATCTTTCTGGATAGTGCCTTCTGCTGTCTTCAACATGTTGAGCAGCTCAGCCAGTGAAACTTCAATTTTGTTCATATTGAAGTTGATAATGAATTGTGAAAATGAATCTAGAAGGGACTGTAGGATTAAGTCGATGCTTAGGTCATTGTTCATAACAAATCCAAGTACAGCAAGCCTCTCAATCCATTCTATCATCTTGAGCACATGAGTTTGCACAGATGTGCCCTCGCTCATTCTGGTCCTCAACAATTTCTTAGATATCTCATATCTTTCTGTTCTGGATTGTTCACCAAACAACTCTTGTAGGTGATTCAGAATGGACTTAGGTTCCATGTTATCATGCTGTCGTTACAGTTCATTGTTCATTGAACCGAGCATATAACAGTGGACCTTGACAGAGTCCTCCTTCCAATTTTCAAACATCATCAATTCATCTTCGTTAGCATTATCACCGGGTTGCACTGGATCTGGTTGATCCAGGACATAGGCTAGCTTTTCACACCTGAGGAGAATCTTCAGGTTGCGTAACCAGTCAATGTAATTTGGTCCCGTGAGTTTGTTTGCATCAAGTATGCAACGAAGGGGGTTAGGTGACGACATAGCGACCTACATGGAAATATATATAAAAATGAGCAGATAGTTCTTAAAATCTGATTTAGGACTTTTAATCTGGATTTATGCTCCCACTATTTTTTGGCGATCTGTATGACCCTCTAATATACAGAACGGGAGATTCCGGTGATCTCCTAGTGGGGATCAGAATCCTTCGGGCATAATGCGTGTGACCTTGTGGTAGCACAACAAATCACATCAAGTCCCTTAGGCAGTCAACTCTTGACAGTCGCAACATTTGTAATATCCGATCGATTTAACCCTTGAATCAGAATGACCTTATGGTAGCACAACAAATCAAATGATTCAGTTAAGTTTATCCATCATTACTTAGATGACATGAATTCATAGTGCAATCCTTGTGGTAGCACAACAAAACTATACTATTTGTCCATTCATCTTAATGACATCACATGTCGTAGACCTAGGTTAATTTCTAAATCAAATAGACCTTGTGGTAGCACAACAAATCCATTTGAGATAAGAATTATCCTAAAATCTATAATGATGGTGGATTACGTGGATTATTCTAAATATCTCACGTTTACAACTTAAATTTTAAAAGAGGGTTTTGAGTTTGATTTATAAAAATCGTGCTATCAATAGTATTTCGATTTGAAGTATCATAATACTTAATAGAAATATATATATATGATAGCAAAGTCCACAAATATCACATATATGCAGAAAAATTAAATAGGGATGATCATGGACTGCTTAAGCTACTATGGAATCATCGGAGCCAAACGATGATCTATAATAGAATCCTAATGTGAAAACAGCAACACTGGTTTCATTTGATGCGAGTCCTTCCTCCAGAGGTGTCTTCAGAAGATCCCGTCCTCTAAGCTTAATCCGAAACATTTAAATATGAAATACAGGACTCGCAGGTCCATAAATGTACATTTATATAATTAGAAACCTTGATCTTATCAAGGGGAGTACAATCTAATAGGAAGGTAGAGAGTACATCTGGATTAAGAGAGAGGAGGACACGCAGGTCCTATTTAAAATACCAAATGAAATAAGCATCGCATTCATTCACATCATTCATCACATGAAAATACTAAGTCCATGATCATCCCACCAAAAACACATCACATGCCGTCGGCCTCCGATGAGGTGAAAACCAAGCCCAAAACCCCCTAAAAATCTGATTTTGCAGGGTTTTAAATCCAATTTGGGGCTCGATTTTGTAGCTCTTCAAGGCCACCATGGCGCCGGCTATCATGCCCGGTGTGTAGTGGTGACTATCACCACATGATCCAGACATCCGGGCCGCCATCCCAACGCTTGGGAATCGCGTACGAAGCCGCCGAAGTACCCCATTCATCGTCACACGAAGAACTCCGAAAATCCCAAAATAAAATCCGGGATCAAATCCCAACAAGTTTTAGACCTTCTAAAAACGTGGGAACGATTCCCATATTATTAAAATAATTTTTAGCCCAAGAACATGTACAATACGGGTTCTTCACGCATAACGAGAAAATTACGCAAAACGATGCCGTTTTACGACTGAACCAGCAACCTGGCTCTGATACCACTGTAAAGGAATCGCCAAGAACGCAGCGGAAATAAAATCGATTCCATTGTATCGGTTGCTGGGATCGTAAAACGGACATTAAAATAAATGCGGGAAGAACGATTCTTCACCTTTGCGGGGTTTCGAATCTACCGAGGATGATGCCGACTCGGTAATCGCACACGCGCACGATCTCTAGAGGTATCCACACGAGTTCCCGCAGCATACACGATTTCCTCCTCGACTTGAGTGCTCTGACCAGATCTCAAATCCACCATGTGCGGAGAGAGACAGATCTACTCCAAGAGAGAGAGAAGGAGAGAGAGAGAGGAGACAGAGAATCTGGGGTGTAAAATTCGTCCAACCAACCCTTTTACCCCTCCCCCTTGGCCCTCCTTATATAGAAATAAGGATAAGCACAAGGATTAATCCTCATGATTATCCAAGAGTTTGGCCTTGGATAATTCTCTATTAAATCTTCATGTTTATCCTGCGGCTTTTCATAAAAACTCAAATAAGCATGAAATTTAACGTCTCTCACCGTCTGACGAGAACTCTTATGTGTGTGACCCTCTAGGCCCATATATCAGTCCGGTTGCAGGCCCATTAAACTTAGAACTGTTTCTTGAGTTTAATATTTATTAATTAACATTTAAACATCATATGTTAAATGATTAATTTAATAAACAAGTGGATTATCATCTGATGATTAATTCACTCGGCCTTCTGATCATGAACAGCACCAAACACTACCTCATGATCCCATAAGATATAAGGGATATTGTTCCCTTTAATTGAACCTTTCCGTTTGCAGATACCGCACAGATCTAATCCTTCACTTATGCAATGTCCCAATAACGCAAGGGTATGGTTTTATAGTCAAACCCTCTATCGTATTATCCAGATGGATTCCAGTACTCAGTTAATATCTAGAAAGACATATCTTTCATTTGACCCTAGCTAGGGATTTCTGTGTACACATCCATAGGACATTCTCTCTCCAGTCTTATACCAAGAGTGAGTGATCCCTTGTTGTTCACTCAATTAACTTCGCAAGCTTTCCACTGTATCTGAAAGACCGACTATGGTGGACTTAATGGTTAAAGTCCACAAGTCAGAGAATCAAGATACAATGGTCCACAAACAAGGTATCATTGGTGACTCAGGTCAAAGGACCAACTGTGCTACTGCAACGATTGAATTCCCTGGTTGACTAATAGGTATAATTACCATCCAGGAATTCTTATTTGGGTCTGTTCAGTGAACTCATTCTCTAATGAGCACCCACTTGTTTGTCTTAGTGTCACCACACGAGTGAATGTGAGATCATTCACCCTCATCACATGAGCAGACATAACTTGTGTCGATCTTATCGGATATTTAATGTCCATCTCAAATATCCTATGATCGAGAACTGTTTAAGACAATTGACTGAGGATATTGATCTCACTATCATGATCTCATCATGATTCAATATCCCATACATTTGTCTACGGACCTTCATTACGATAGTTAATTTGTGAGAACTATAAATGAAGAAATGATTGCCTTTATTAATAATTTGAACTAGAATGTACAATGATTGGCTTTGAGGCCACCCAATTCTAACATCCGGGTATAACAGTATAAACCGAGGTCAGTTGTAAAGCTGGTCTTGTCCTCGTCCTCTGGATGCATTCGGATCTGATGATAGCCTGAATAGGCGTCGAGGAAGCTAAGCAGTTCGTGGCCGGAGGTCGCGTCCACCACCTGGTCTATCCGAGGCAGCGGGAAGCTGTCCATCAGACAGGCTTATTGAGGTTGGTGAAGTCCACACACATCCACCATTTGCCATCTTTCTTGGGCACCATCACCACATTGTCGATCCAGTAAGGATGGTGTACCTCTCGGAGATGCCCCACGTTCAGCCCCTTTTGTACTTCGGTTTGGATGGCCGTCCTTCTTTCCTGATTGAAGGTGTGCCACTTCTGCTTGACCGGGGGCTGGTTGGGATCGACATGCAGCCGATGCTCCGCTATCTCCGGGTCGACCCCGGGCATGTCTTCAAGAGACCAGGCGAAGACATCGAGGTTTTCGTTTAGGAACACAGCAAGTCTCTCGGCTTCAGCCTTCTCCGAACCGGAGCCTATCATCAGCGTCTGTCCTTCTCCTCCTGGAACTGGAATGATTGTAAGTTCCTCCCCTAGGGACGCTTCGGCGGAAGATTCGATTGAAAGGGATTCGGCCGCGGCCTTCCCTTTAACCGAGATCATGTAACACTGCCGAGCCGCATCCTGATTTCCCTTGGTTTCGCCAATTCTATGGCTAGTACGGAACTTCATCTTCTTGTGAAAAGATGAGGGTACAACTCCAATTCCGCCGATCAGCCTTCGGCCAAAGATGGCGTTGTAAGCCAAGTCGATCTTGACGACGGCAAAATCCGTTTCGACGGTTAATTGCCGAGGGGCCGTACCTATGGTTACAGGGAGTCGGATGATGCCTTCTACTTGGCAAGGCGAACCATTAAAGCCAAATAGAGGCCCCCGGTGAGGCTTCATATCAATTTCATTCAAGCCCATTTTTTCAAAACAGTCGTAAAAAATATATTTGGGACACTTCCATTATCAACAAAGATACGATGAACATCGTAATCTTTTATTACAACATTTATAACTAAGGCGTCGTCGTGAGGGACCTGAATATCAGTCATATCCTCCTGGCCGAAGACTATGTCTTCTTGATGAGACCGCTTCGGCTCGATGTCGACTACTGCTACGGTATCGCCGAGCCGACGACGCCTTGACCCCTCTCCCGATCCTCCAGATATCATCATAATTGACCTAGCACTGGGTTGCTGGTGCGATGTTTCTACTGGGGCCGAGGTGACCTTCGACTGAGGTGGGGCTTCTTTACCCGGGAGTTGACGTGGCCTGGCTGCTTCAGGGACGTCCTGGTTCTGTTGTTGTTGAGGCTGCTCTCGCCGGTACTGCGGTAGACGGCCTTCTCTGATGAGATGGTCAATCTCCTCCCGAAGGTGTCGGCATTCATCAGTTGAATGGCAGATTTCCCGATGGTACTCGCAGTATTTGCGGGGGTCCCTTCGGCGAGGATCAGTCTTGATGCGCTCCGGCTGCTGGAGCATGCCTTTCACCTCCATGAGCATCCGGGAGGGTGGAGCTGGTAGCGGCAGGTACCGCTGCTGCGGATCCCGGCGTCTGTCTCGGTCCCATTCTTCCCTCCGATATCGCTTGCGAGAGGGTTCCTGATCTTCTGGGCGAGGACGAACCGCTGGAGGGGCAGGTGCTGATACTGCTTCGGTGGTAGTCTTGACCTTGGACATCATCAGGGCTTCCCGGTTGATGTATTTATGGGTCCGAGCTAAGAGGTCCTGGACGGTGGAGGGATGGCGTTTCCCGATAGAGCTAAGAAGCCCTTCGTCTAGGCACCAGCTGATTACGGCCGAGACCGCAATCGAGCTATCCAAGTTTGGGATTTGGGCGGCTTCGGCCCGAAACATGGTGAAATACTCTTGAAGGGTCTCGCTCGGTCCTTGCCGGATGGCTAGCAGACTGACCGAGGTCTTACACTGCCGGGTGGCATCGTAAAATTGGTCGATGAACAGTTGGCCCAACTGAACTAGAAAGTGGATGGAGTTGGGGGCCAATGTCTCGAACCAAGTAAGGGCTGTTTTTTCAAGAGTGAGGGGGAAGAGACAGCAGCGGACTGCCTCGGAAACCCCTCGGACAGAGAGATACGTATTGAACCTTTGGAAGTGGTAGACCGGATCTATCATTCCATCATAGAGAGGACCTTTTGGCAGCTTAAAGTTGGGAGGTACCTCAATGGCCAGAAGTTTTGGTGAAAATGGAGTCTACTCCAGAATGGTGCTGGAGAGAGGTGCTCCATATGGCCGAGATACCATCTGCTGCATTTCCTTCCTCATCGCCGTCAGCCGCCGGTCCAGGTCCGGGGTGGTTGAAGTGGTAACCGAACGTCCTTCGGTCTTTGTTGGATGAAATCCAGACGAAGCATAGTCCTGATCCGTCAGGATATGACTGGCGCGAGGGGCTCGGGCAGGCGGCGCGAATGGCTCGCTGCATGCCGTGGCGGCCTCGTCGGGGAAGGCCAGCGAGGGTGTCGGCTGCGGCCTTGCAGCTTAAGCAGGACAGAATGAGGGAGGCGGTACCTGCTGCGGGAGCTGTCCTAGTAGCCCCATATGCTGGGCGATGGCAGACACCATATCTCGTAGGGGCGCCAAGGAAGTAACGGTGGCGGCCAGCGTCGCCACCTATTGTTGAAGCTCTTCCACCCGGTCATCCCTAGGAGTGACGGACTTCAGTATGATAGGGAGGGCAGACCCTTGAGGAAGAATGGACGGGGCACCTTCGGAGTGGTGTGCCGGCGTCGGAGTTGCTCGTGTCTCCATGTCATCTTGTCCGGATCGTCTGGTCACCGGACGATAAGACATGACTTCTTGCTAGTTTCCCACAGACGGCGCCACGTAATGTTGCCGAAGCTTACCACGGTCGGATTCCGAGACTAGAACCCGCAGTTGGATTGGATCGATGAAGGGGACCGACGAGGATCCGGGACAAGACGAGGATGGAGACGGGGCCGAGGACTCGAAGCCGAGAGGTGCCCGGGCGAGGGCTCGCTGGGAGCGTAGCCGAGACTCCTTCGGTCGAGGCAGACCAGCCTGCGAAAGGCGTCAATACCGAGGGGAGAAAATCCGAGGTCAGCGGCCGAGACCGACTCGGAGAGGTCAGCGAAGATTCAAACCGAAGCCCCTGCAGAAGGAGGAGAAGAAGAAGAAGAACCGGTCAGTAAGAGTCCCGGGCTTCGGCCCTAAGGAACCCCCTCCGACAGCTAAGTTAGATTCTGAAGAAGATTCGATTCAGAAGTCAAGGAAGAAGAAGTAGCTTTAATGCTTTTGGACTGTTGTCCTTGGTCGAGAAGACGTACCTTTGGTAATAAATAGCCGTGTATTTATAGCGGAGGATAGAGGTCGCTTAGTGGTGGCAACCGATATAGGACTATGTTTTGGTTTGCTGATAAACCGCCATAGTGTCTATCCTTCCCACCGGAGTGGGCCGGACACGGCTACTGGGCCGAAGGGGGAGGGGCCGCTGATGGGCCTGATGCCGCTTAGTGGGCTGAAGCCTACTGGGCCGAGGGCCGCTGGGCCGATGATGGGCCGAAGGCTGCTGGGCCGCTAACGGGCCGAAGACCACTGGGCTGCTGTTGGGCCGAGGGCTACTGGGCCGGGCCGAAGGCCGCCAGTGGGCCTTCACTACTATTGTTGTTGGGCTGATCCCAGTGATTGGGCTGTTTCTAATGGGCCGAATCGGATTCTGCCCCCATCATAGACCGTTGACTAAAGATGCCGAAGCTATTGATTTATTACCATAATGAATCGAACAACTTCTATTCTCGATAAATAACCTATATCCTATCTTGTCCAAACAAGATACTGATATGATGTTCTTTATTATGCTAGGAACATAATAACAATCTTCTAATGATAAGATGTCTTCCGATGGAAGCCTGAGGTTTGCTATCCCTACAGCAATTGCCGCAACTTTTGCGCCATTTCCTAGCCTCAATTCCACCTCGCCTTTTCTCAGCTTACGCTTACTTGTCAGCATCTATGCATCATGACAGATATAAGAAGCACATCTGGTATCTAATACCCAGGATGTGGAATCTCTAACTGACAAGTTGATATTTATCATCTAGATATTTGAAACTTCTGATAGCTTCACCTTTCCATAACCTCTATTGCTGAGGAACTCCTTGTAGTTCCTCTTCTAGTGACCATTCTGCTTACAGTAGAAGCAGTCACCCTTTACTACTCCTTTGCCTTTGTTCTTCGATCTTTTATCATACACGATCATCTCTGCCTCAGTGGCATCCAATGCCGATTTAGCAGGAGGATTAGCTCCAAGGACATAAGCAATGTAAGGAATTGCCGAAACGCAGCGGAAAATTAAAACGATTCCTCGTATCGATTGCCGGGATCGTAAAACGGACAAAATAAAATAACCGAGAAGAACCATTCTCCACCTTTGCAGGGTTTTGAATCTCCTGTGGATTGAACCGTTTCGATAATCACACATGCGCACGATCTCCAGAGGTATCCACACGAACTCCCGACGCAGACGCGATTTCCTCCTCGGCGGCTTCAGTACTTCGACCCGATCTCAAATCCACCATCCAGTTGAGAAGAGAGAGGGATCTATCTTACTTCAAGCGAGAGAGAGAGAGAGAGAGAGAGAGAGGAGAGAGAGAATTCTAAAGGTGTAGTAGTGTACGTACAACTCTACCCCCACCCCTTGGCCTCCTTTTATTAGAAATAAAGATAAGCACAAGGTATAATTCTCATGATTATCCAAGAGCTTGGCCTTGGATAATTCTCCATTTAAATATTCATGTTTATCCTGTGGCTTTTCTCAAAAACCCAGATAAATATAATATTTAACATCTCTCACTGTCATACGAGAACTCTTATGTGTGTGACTCTCCAAGCCCATATATCAGTCTGGTTTCAGGCCCACTAAACTTAGAACTAATTTTAAAGTTTAGTATTTATTAATTATTATTTAAACATCATACGTTAAATAATTAATTCAATACATAAGTGGTTTATCATCCTATGATTAATCCATTTGACCTTCTGACCATGAACTGCACCAAACACTACCTCATGATCCCATAAGATATAAAGGATATTGTTCTCTTTATTTGAACATTTCCGTTTGTAGATACCGCATAGATAAAATCCTTCACTTATCCAATGTCCCAATAACGCAAGGGTATGATTTTATAGTCAAACCCTTTATGTCATTATTTAGATGGATTCCAGTACTCAGTTAACTTCTAGAAAGACATCTCTTTCAGTTGACCCTGGCCAGAAATTTCTGTGTACATATTCATAGGACATTCTCTCTCCAGTCGTCTACCAAGAGTGAGTGATCCCCTGTTGTTCACTCAATTACCTTCGCAAGCTTTCCACTATGTGTGAGAGACTAACTACCGTGGACTTGATGGTTAAAGTCTATAAGTCAAAGAATCAAGACACAATGCTCTACAAGTAAGGTATCATTAGTGACTCAGGTCAAAGGACCAACTGCGCTACTGCAACGATTGAATTCTTTGGTTGACTATTAGGTATAATGACCATCCAAGAATTCTAATTCGGATATGTTCAGTGAACTCATTCTATAATGAGCACCCACAAGTTTGTCTTAGTGTCACCACACAAGTGAATGTGAGATCATTCACCCTCATCACATGAGCAAAAATAACCTGTGTTGATCTTCTCGGATATTTAATGTCCAATTCAAATATCCTATGATCGAGAACTGTTTAAGATAAGTGACTAAGAATATTGATCTCACTATCATAATCTCATCATGATTCAATATACTACACACTTGTCTACGGACCGTTATTACGATAGTTAATTTGCGAGAACTATAAATGAAGAAATAATTGCCTTTATTAATATTCTGAACTAGAATGTACAATGATTGGCTTTGAGGCCACCAAATTCTATCATTGTCTCACTTGGACTATAGCCAATCACCCATATGTCTAAGTCCCATAGACTTAAGGTGACGTTCTAAATTATTTTGAGATAATGGCTTAGTCAAGGGATCTACTACATTATCTTCGGATGAGACTTTCTCAACCACTATATCTCCTCTGGCGATTATCTCACGGATCAGATGAAATCGTCTCAGAATGTGCTTTGACTTCTGATGCGATCTAGGCTCCTTTGCTTGAGCTATTGCTCCATTGTTGTCACACAATAATGGAAGAAGATCTGAAATGCTTGGGACTACTCTAAGTGCTGAGATGAACTTCTTCCTCTAAACCGCCTCCTTAGCCGCTTCAGCTGTAGCAATGTATTCTGTTTCGGTCGTCGAATCTGCAGTTGTTTCTTGTTTGGAACTTTTCTAACTCACTGCACCTCCATTTAACATGAACACAAATCTAGACATGGATTTGCTGTCATCCATATCCGACTGGAAGCTCGAGTCTGTAAACCCTCGAAGTTCTATGTCGTTTCCTCCATAGACGAGAAACAGATCCTTAGTCTTTCTCAACTATCTAAGGACACATTTCACCGCCATGGTGACACTTAGTGGATGTGCCACATCAGCCCTAGTACATAGCATTGCATACATGATAGATCCTATTGCCGAAGCATAAGGAACTCTATCCATGTATGCTTTCTCTCCAAGTGTCTTGGGAGGCATTACTTTAGAGAGATAAATTTCATGTCTCATCGGAATGAGACCTCTCTTGGAATTTTTCATTCCAAACCTTTTGACTATGGTGTCTGTGTACATGGATTGGGATAATCCAAGCATCCTCTTGGATCTATCTCTATAGATCCTAATTCCCAGAATATAGGATGCCTCTCCCAAATCTTTCATGGAGAAGTTTTTGGATAACCAAATCTTTACTGATGACAACATTCTTACATCATTCCCAATGAGTAGAATGTCATCAACGTAAAGTACTAAAAAGGTAATCGCGCTCCCACTGGTCTTTTTATATACACAAGGTTCATCTTCATTCTTAATGAAGTCATAAGATTTGATTGCTTCATCAAATCTTAAGTTCCAAGTTCGGGATGCCTGCTTTAATCCATAAATAGATCTATGCAGCCTGCATACCTTACTTGAATGCTCTTTAGAAGTGAATCATTTAGGTTTTATCATATACACCTCTTCCTGAAGGTTCCCGTTAAGGAACACTGTTTTTACATCCAGTTGCCATATTTCATAATCCTAGAATGCAGCAATGGCAATAAGTATTCTAATTGACTTAACCATGGCAACTGGAGAAAAAGATTCTTCATAGTCAATGCTTTGTCTTTGACGATACCCTTTCGCGACCAGCCTTGTCTTGTATGTGAAAATCTGTCCATCTGTCCCGATCTTTCTTTTAAAGATCTATTTACTGCCAATAGGTACTATACCTTCTGGCAAATTAACCAAGTTCCAAACTTGGTTCGCATACATGGACTGAATTTCTGAATTCATTGCCTCTTGCCATTTTTCTGATTCTTGACTATTCATGGCATCTTAGTAGGTTTGATGATCATCATCCCCATTTAACTGCATTATTGGTTTGCCATCATCGATATGTCTAACATATCTTTCAGGCTGCTTAGACACTTTACCAGATTTGCGAATTTCTTGTGTATTATCTTGAACAAGTTCTTGAGTCAATGGCTCATCAGATGAGCCAGCATTGATTTGTGAGTCTGAAATTTCTTTCAATTCTATCTTACTCTCACTGTCTTCTTTTAAAAGATATTCTTTCTCTATGAAGATAGCTCTTTTTGCGACAAACATCCTTTGATCACTGGACTGATAGAAATAATATCCAAAAGTCTCTTTTGGATATCCCACAAACCTACATTTTTCTGTCTTGGAATCCAATTTATCTGGATCATGTCTTTTGACATGTGCAGGACAACCCCAGACTCTAACATGCTTAAAGTCTGATTTCTTTCCTGTCTATATCTCATATGGAGTGGAAGATACTGACTTACTAGGAACTTTGTTCAACAGATATGTAGCAGACAATAGTGCAGATCCCCATAAAGAAATTGGAAGTTTAGCATAACTCATCATTGATCGTACCATATCTAATAGAGTACGATTTCTCTTTTCCGATACACCATTTAACTATAGTGTATAGGGAGGAGTCCATTGAGACAAAATACTATTATTCTTAAGATATTGTATGAATTCTGTACTTAAGTATTCACCCCCTCGATCTGATCGAAGAGTTTTGATACTATTTCTAGTTTGGTTCTTAACTTCATTTTAAATTCTTTAAATTTCTCAAAGACTTCTGACTTATATTTCATTAAATATATGTAGCCATATTTTAATAAATCATCTGTAAATGAAACGAAGTATGAGTAACCACCCATAGCATGAGTGGACATTGGACCACATACATCACTATGTATTAGTTCCAATAATTCCTTAGCTCTTTCTCCATGTCCAGAAAATTGAGTTTTGGTCATTTTTCCCATAAGACAAGCTTCACAAGTTGCAAATGATTCATAATCAAATGGATCAAGATATCCATTCTTTTGCAACTTAATGATCCTAATTTCATTTATATGACCGAGCCCACAATGCCATAGGTATGATTTATTCACATCTTTATCTATTCGTTCAAGAAACTTATTTACTAGACATATGTCATATACAATATCAAGTGAATACAAACCATTTAACAAATATCCAGAAGCAAATAATTTGTCTCTTAGATAAATAGAATAACCATTATTATGTAGTTTTATTAAATATCCTTCTCTATCTAAACAAGAAATGGAAATGATATTCTTAATTATAGTTGGAACATAATAACAATCTATTAGTTCCAATGAGTCTCCTGACGGCATCTGAAGTCTTGTTGTCCCCACAGCTATTCCAGCAACCTTTGCTCCATTTCCAAGTCTCAGATACACATCTCCGCGATTCAATCTTCTCTTACTTGTTAGCACCTGCAAGTTATTGCAGATATGAGAAACACATCCAGTATCTAATACCCAAGATGTAGACTCTCTATAAGATAAGTAAAGATCAATCATGAGTATACCTGAAGCTTCACCAAGCTTCTCTTTGCTTTTTCTACTAGATAAATCTTGCAAATTTCTCTTCCAGTGACCTTTATGGCAGTGGAAACATTGACCTTTATCATTGACTGTAGCTTTGTCCTTTTGAAATGCTGGTTTGTTTTTCACTGGCTTCTTTGGCTTACCTTTCTTAAAGGTCTGTCCAGCTTTTCTTTTTTTATTGGTCTTACCAACAAGCATAACATGTGGCTTATCCTT
Organism: Zantedeschia hybrid cultivar; assembly: GCA_030544215.1. NCBI lineage: Eukaryota > Viridiplantae > Streptophyta > Magnoliopsida > Alismatales > Araceae > Zantedeschia > Zantedeschia hybrid cultivar. The sequence goes on along the minus strand of JARZZO010000011.1, from coordinate 37,396,990 downwards.
TTGGGTTGTGCCTTCAGCTGTTTTCAACATATTGAGCAGCTCAACTAGTATAACCTTAATTTTGTTCATATTGAAGTTGATGATGAATTGTGAAAATGAATCTGGTAGGGATTGAAGGATTAAGTCGATGCTTAGATCATTGTTCATAACAAAACCAAGCACGGCAAGCCTCTCAATCCATTCTATCATCTTGAGCACATGAGTTTGCACAGATGTGCCCTCGCTCATTCTGGTCCTGAACAGTTTCTTAGATATTTCATATCTTTCTGTTCTCGATTGTTCACCAAACAACTCTTGTAGGTGATTCAGAATGGCCTTAGCTTCCATGTTATCATGTTGTCGTTGTAGTTCATTATTCATTGAACCAAGCATATAACATTAGACTTTAATAGAGTCATTTTTCCAGTTTTCAAACATCATTAATTCATCTTCGTTAGCATTTTCACCAAGTTGTTCTGGATCAGGTTGATCTATGACATAGGCTAGTTTTTCACACCTAAGGACAATCTTCAGGTTGCGTAACCAGTCGATGTAATTTGGTCCCGTGAGTTTGTTGGCATCAAGTATACAACGAAGAGGGTTACGTGACGACATAGTGACCTACAAGGAAATATAACGAAAAATAAGTAGATAGTTCTTTAAAAATCAGATTTAAGACTTTTAATCTAGATTTATACTCTGATTATTTTTCGGCGATCTATACGACCCTCTAATATACAGAACGAGAGATTTCGGTGATCTCCTAGTGAGGATCATAATCCTTCGGATATCATACATGTGATCTTGTGGTAGCACAACAAATCACATCAAGTTCCTTAGGCAGTCAACTATTGACAATTGCAACATTTGTAATATCCAATCAAATTTAACCCCTGAATCCGGATGATCTTGTGGTAGCACAACAAATCAAACAATTCAGCTAAGTTTATCCATCATTACTTAGATAACATGAATTCGTAGTGCAATCCTTATGGTAGCACAACAAAACTACACTGTTTGTCCATCTATCTTAATGACATCACATGTCGTAGACCTAGATTAATTTCTAAATCAAATAGACCTTGTGGTAGCACAACAAATCTATTTGAAATAAGAATTATCCTTAGATGTATAATGACGGTGGGTAACGTGGATTATTCTAAATATCTCACGTATACAACTTAAAATTTTAAAAGAGGGTTTTTAAGTTTGATTTTAAAAATCGTGCTATTAATAATATTTCAATTTGAAGTATCATAATACTTAATAGAAATATATATAATAGCATAATCCACAGATATCATATGAATACAGAAAATTTAAAATAAGATAATCATGGACTACTAATTCTATTATGGAATCATCGGAGCCAAACGATGATCCATAATGAGATCCTATGGTGAATCGAGCAATCCAGGTTCTATTTGATGCTAGCCCATCCTCAAGAGGTGTCTTTAGAAGATCCCAACCTCAAATATTTAATCCTCTACATTTAAATATGAATAAGGACTCGCAGGTCTATTAATGTACATTTAAATAATAAATAGAAACCTTGATCTCATCAAGGGGAGTACAAACTTAGAGGAAGATAGAATGTACATTTGGATTAAGAGAGAGGAGGACACGCATGTCCTATTTAAAAAGATTAAATAAAATATGCATCACATTCAACTATAATAACCATCACATGATTAACTTAAGTCCATGATCATCCCACCATTCAACACAATACATCAAATGCATTAAAATAATTATCAGATAATTATATTTGGTAAAATAAAAAATTATAATACCATTAGCTTTTCGAAATAACAATTATTTCAAGTTTAAATCAACAATGGTTCACAATATTATTGATAAAAGATCTAACTAAATTATTTAGTTAACTAATCACTCATTCAAACAATTTGAACAAATTAATAAAATCAAGTTATGCATGAAAAATAAATTTAAAAACAATTTTTAAATTTAATTGATTTATGGGAAGTTAATAATCTAAAATAATTTTAAATAATTAACTAAACCCTATAATCAATAAAAACCCTTTAAATTTAATTAATAGTAATTAAACTATTTAATAAACTGTCAATTAATTTTTTTACAATTTAAATAGAATTTAAAATCGCAAAAAAAAAGGGTTTAAAACAATTTTAATGGGTTTAATGGGGTTAAAATAGGCTTAACAGGTCTGGGGGGGTTCGGTCGGGTCCGGCCTGGTTCAGATCCGGCACGGGTCCACGCGGGGTTGGCCCATGCATCGCTCACTCTCGCCGTCTGTTAGGGTTTGTGCAGAGGGAAGCGCATGCGCGCGAGCAGATCGGCGGGGGAAGGCGCTGCCAGCCTAGGTGGGGCTCGGGCAGGCTCCGGCCGGAGCAGCCGACGCCGACAGACGTCGCCGGACGTCCGTTACTTCCTACATACGTTGAGAAGCCCTGCATGGCCGGTTCTAAACACGGCCTTCTCTGCATGCCCTTTGGAGGAAAACTAAGTTGCTGCCGGCTACCGCACGAGATGGGGAAGCCCCGATCATCGCCGGAGATCTCTCTGGTCATACCAGAGGGCCGCATGAAGCTAGGGACCATCCTTGCAGCTTCCTAACACCAAAGTAATTCCCTGTACTAGCGGGCTTGCGGACGAAGTGCATGTATATCCAAGTGGCCTACCCAGCAGGAGCCCCACAATGAACGATCCCGTAGATGCTCTTAAGCGACACCAGACCCCCCATTCACCAGTAGAGAAGCATGGAGAATCCTACTATTTATTTCTCAGTCGTGCATAGGTTAATTGTCTACTGTAAAGACTTAACAGTAAACAGGTTTGATCTCTTCTTGGGATCAACCAACGTATTAACAGAGCATCATTAAAACCTTCAAAAAACAGGGAATAAACCATTAATCATCGCATGATAATAATTTTATAAATTCCCTGAAGAACAAGCCCAAGAACGTGTACAATATAGTTCTCCACACATAACGAGAATTTATCACGCAACACGATGTTGTTTTATGATCGAACCGGCAACCTGGCTCTGATACCACTGTAAGGAATCGTCGAAACGCAGCGGAAAATTAAAATGATTCCTCGTATCGATTGCCGGGATCGTAAAATGGACAAAATAAAATAACCAGGAAGAACCATTCTTTACCTTTGTGGGGTTTCGAATATCCCGTAGATTGAATTGTTTCGATAATCGTGCACGCGCATGATTTCTAGAGGTATCCACACGAGCTCCCGACGTAGACGCGATTTCCTCCTCAGCTTGAGTACTTTGACTGGATCTCAAATCCACCATGTAGTTGAGAAGAGAGAGGGATCTATCTTACTTCAAGCGAGAGAGAGAGAGAGAGAGAGGAGAGAGAATTCTAAAGGTGTAGTAGTATACGTACAACTCTACCTCTACCCCTTGGCCTCCTTTTATAAGAAATAAAGATAAGCACAAGGTATAATTCTCATGATTATCTAAAAGCTTGGCCTTGGATAATTCTCCATTTAAATATTCATGTTTATCATCCTGTGACTTTTCACAAAAACCCAGATAAATATAATATTTAACATCTCTCACCGTCTTACGAGAGCTCTTATGTATTTGACCCTCCAGGCCCATATATCAGTCTGGTTTCAACCCACTAAACTTAGAACTAATTCTAAGGTTTAATATTTCTTAATTATTATTTAAACATCATATGTTAAATAATTAATTCAATAAATAAGTGGTTTATCATCCGATGATTAATCCACTTGACCTTCTGACCATGAACGACACCAAACACTACCTCATGATCCCAAAAGATATAAAGGATATTGTTCCCTTTATTTGAACCTTTCCTTCTGCAGATACCACATAGATAAAATCCTTCACTCATCCAATGTCCCAATAACGCAAAGGTATGGTTTTACAGTCAAACCCTTTATGGCATTATTTAGATGAATTCCAGTACTCAGTTAACTTCTAGAAAGACATCTCTTTCAGTTGACCCTGGCCAGGGATTTCTGTCTACATATCTATAGGACATTCTCTCTCCAGTCGTATACCAAAAGTGAGTGATCCCCTGTTGTTCACTCAATTACCTTCGCATGCTTTCCATTGTGTCTGAGAGACTAACTACTGTGGACTTAATGGTTAAAGTCTACGAGCCAGAGAATCAAGACACAATGGTCTACAAGCAAGGTATCATAGGTGACTCAGGTCAAAGGACCAACTACGCTACTGCAACGATTGAATTCCCTGGTTGACTATTAAGTGTTAGTATTGGATGGCCTATAAGCCAATCCGACATTGTATTATGTTCAGATTATCAATATAATGACATTTTTCATTGTGTATCTTACTTGAGCATTGCTTATCGAATCACGATGAAGTCCATGAACATGTGCATTATTCTTCGGATTATGATGAGTTCATAATTACGGGACCGAATGTTTATAAACACATGTTCTTAATTGTTCCTAGTCATAGGATGTTTGAGAAGGACATCGAACATCCGGATAGACTAGTATAGGTTTCTTCAGCTCATATGATGAGGGTGACTGATCCTATAAGTCACTTGTGTTGAGACAATATGCTAGACATGTAGGTGCTCATTGGCGAATGAGTTCACTGAATTGATCCGACTATGAATCGCTAGATGGTAAACACCTCACTGTTAACCAGCTCGATTCTTTTGTCACGGTTGCGTAGATGATCCTTGGACCTGAAACGCCAAAGATATCTTATTGGTAGGTTTCTAAACTTTGACCTTGACTAACGAATCCCTAACCATGGGTTATTAATAAGTCAAGTGATCGTGTTCAGGAAAATCCCCTCGAAGGTAATTGTGTGTTCAATACGGGATCATCCGCTCTCGATAGTTTGAGAGAGAATGTTCCACGAATGATGCACTTAAAGTCCCTGGCCAGGGCGGACTCTGTATCTGATAAGGAGTTTTCGGATTCAGATTACCGGCATCTGATTCAAGTGAATCGACTGGTTAGGGTTTAATAGTAAACTATACCCTAGGTCGATTCGAGAACATTGCACAGATAAAGGATTATATCTGCATGGTAACCGTTGACGGAAAGGTTTCAAATAGATGGTTGCGATAACCCCAATGCCATCCAGGATCACATGATGTTGCTTGGCATCCAACGTGATCAGAAGCTCGTCCGAATTTACTGTGGGACATTAAATTCGGCTGATTAATTAATATAAGGACATTAATTAATTCAGTGGGCTAGTAAAGAGTTACCAGGCTTAATGGGCCATTAACTGGACTGGTATTTGGGCCTAAAGGGTCACACGCAAAAGGTTTTCAAGTCGATGGATAATCCGACAAGATTTCGGATAAGTCTGGATTTTTATGAAAAACTGCAAATAGGCTTATTATAAAAGAACGGTTGCTACGTCGGGGGCTAGCAACCCTAACCTAGCCGCAGCCCTCTTTCTCTCTCCTCTCTATTGGGCGTACAACACGACGTGGCCATCTGGAGGCTCCGCTTCGACTCCCGACTGCTCCGTCTTCCGTCCGATGGGAGATTCCAAATCCGCATGTCGTGGCGGATTACGTGCAGCTAGATGAGATCCACGAACGCTACATCGAGCGAGGAGGCGAGGACGATCCATCGCGAGGAGAACCGAGTGGATACCGCTAGAGGCCGGGCACCTGCGCGGCTAGCGCCATCGCTCCGACGGAACCGGAAAACGAACGCGGATTCGAATCCGCACAAGGTAAATCTGATTTACTTCAGTTTAATTTTGTTAATCGAAATGGGACGGATCCTATCCCAAATATTTTATTTCGGCTGCATTTTCGATTAGATCCGGGCACAGCAAACCCAACATTAGGTATAATGACCATCTAGGAATTCTAATTCGGATCTGTTCAGTGAACTCATTCTATAATGAGCACCCACAAGTTTGTCTTAGTGTCACCACACAAGTAAATGTGAGATCATTCACCCAAATCACATGAGCAGAAATAACCCGTGTCGATCCTATCGGATATTTAATGTCCAATTCAAATATCCTATGATCGAGAACTGTTTAAGATAAGTGACTAAGAATATTGATCTCACTATCATGATCTCATCATGATTCAATATCCTACACACTTGTCTATGGACTTTCATTACGATAGTTAATTTGCGAGAACTATAAATGAAGAAATAATTGCCTTTATTAATATTCTGAACTAGAATGTACAATGATTAGCTTTGAGGCCACCCAATTCTATCAAGCAATGTGCTCAGATCTGAAGACACTCTTTAGGTTTCTGAGCCAATCTGAGTAGTTCACGCTAGTCAAAAGATTCGCATCAAGTATGCCACGGAGTAGGTTGTTTGACGATATAATTCCCTATAGGAGATGAATAAAATCTATTTAGCAGATGTTCAATTATTAAAATTTAAATCAAGACATAGTCTTTTAATCAATTTTAACTCCCACTAATTTTTGACGGATTGTATAACCCTAAGTTATACATAACGGAAGACGCCGACAGTCTCCTAGTGGGGATCAGAATCTCAATGACTTACAGTATAGCCTTCTAGATAGCACAACAAACTGTAATACAATCAAAGAGCACCCATCTCAAAGGACTTGCGATTCCTTGTAATATTTGATCATATATTCGGTCCCAGAGATTTAATGGTCTTGTGGATAGAACAACAAGCCACTAATTCTAGTCTTAGCTAACCATCGTTATGCGACGAGCATAGATTTGCATACAACCCTTGTGGATAGCACAACAAAACTACATGGTTCCTCTACCCCGATCATATAGGCATCTAATGCCATATCCACAGTCTCTCCTCACAATTAAATAGGCCTTGTGGTAACACAACAAACCTGCCTAAAGTGATTCGAATCCTATGACTATAACGATAGTGGACCACGCGGTAAGTTCTTAACTACGCACGTTACGGCTTAGAATTTAGACCAGGATATTTAGATAACTTTTATCTTGGTCTCTCCTAGGTGATAGTATATAAATATATCGTATATATTCAATAAATATTATACCAGTTTTGATTCACAATCAAAAACAAAAACAATGCATCTCATACATGTCGTTAGTGTGGTCATGAATAGCACAGTGGGTTTGACTGGAGCCAACAATCAAACATACACACAATCTAATATAACATTTACATTAGACTATCCTGCAAACACATAGGCAAAAGATCTCCATCACATCGCCTTCCTGGTTGCAGCTGTGGATCGTCCTCGTTCCTTCCTCTGTTGCCTCGATCATATTATAATTAAATTCTAAATTTACATGTAAATTGAAGAAGGCCTTATAGCGAGTACAAGAGAGAGGGAGGTAGAAGTACATCGGAGTATGAAAGAGAGAGAGAGAGAGAGGTACGCAAATCTCTATTTATTAACAATTAATAAATATTCCAATCACACATCCACGATTAACACAATCATTCATCACATGAATAATTAAATAAGTACATATCCATGACCACGGTGTGTTTTATATCAATCCACAGAAGATAAATGTATTACATGGCTAAATAAAAGAGTTTCAAAATTAAATAATTTTGACTTTCAAAAAACTAGGTTCCAATCAAAATTGGCTTTTGGATTTCGAAAACTCTTTTAATAACTTAAGCATGCAATTAAATTAAATTTAAAAGCAAATAAAATACACATCACATGTGCACACAATCCAAATTAATAATTCCAGTTTGTTCCATGGAAATTAAAACAATTCTAATAAATACAATAATCTAACAATCAGATTAAACATATTAATAATCTAACAATTAGACTATTAATAATTAATTACTAATCTAACTCTTAAATCTATAAATTAAAACTAATCATTAATTTAACATTTTAAATTAACAATCAACTTTAATTAGATATTAAGATAATCTAACTATTATATTAGATAATTAATTTTAATTATTAATTTAACTCTTAAACTAATAATTAACACTAATTAATTATTAACTACTAAATCTAACACTTAGATTAGTGGATTAATGTTAATCATTAATTTAACTCTTAAACTAACAATCAACACTAATTAGTTAATAACTATTAATTTAACACTTAAATTAGTCAATTAAATTAATTATTAATTTAACACTTAAATTAATAACTAACTTATTAATTAACAATTAAATGAATTCATAATTAATAATCTAACACTTAGATTAATAAATATTAACTACTAGTTTAACTCTTAAATTAGTTATATTAAGATTAATTATTAATTTAACATTTAAACTAATAATTATTCCTAATTTATTAACAACTAATTGTTAATTAAAATAATTTAAAATCATTAATGCCCAAATAATTAAAATTGACTAATAAATTAAACAATTTTAAATTAAAATCAAATTTTAATTTCATTAAATGGGCATTGGGTTTAATGGAAATAGGGGGTTTAATTAAAATGGGATTTGGGGCTATGGGGCTTAGCCCATTAGGGCCAAACCAGGGCTCGGGCCCTACTGGGCCTGGGTTCGACCCAAGCGCGCTTGGGCTTAAGCCAGGTCCAGCCAGGGACCCTGCCCGGCCGAACTGGCCTGCCTTCCCCAAAGACTCCACGCCCCATCTTGCAGAAAACCCTAAACGGGTTGCAGGTGGCCAATGGCGCCAGGAAGGGGAGGGCGCCGCCCGGCGGCCGGCCCGGGTTCGCCGGCCCCGCCGGGCCCTACCAATGATACCCCCGGTGCCGGCGGGCTCGCTGGCGGTGAGCAAGAGGCCTAGCCCGAGCCTCTCCTTTTTTCTGGTTTTAACGCATGAAAAAGAAGAAAGGACCCCTGACTTCGGCCACCTCCAACGCCGACCACTGGCCCAGTGGTGGCCGACGATGCTTCCCAGATGATCTGGGCCACCGGCCTGCCTCCCCAACACTTGGGGTTGCCATTGGAAGTCTCCTTATTTTCTGGTTTTAGGTTTTCACAAAACCGAAGAGGAAGAAGATGGAGGTCCCTGTCTGATGTCGGCCATCCATCTCTGGTGCCAGCCACGACATCTGGGATGACTGATGATCCTCCCCAAGGATCTAGGGTGCTGGCCAAGCCTTCTCAATATTTGGGGAATCCCGAACAAAATCGAAACGCCCGCTATTCTTCGTCTCACGAAGAACACAAAAAACCCCAAAATAAATTTTGAAAATTGCAAAATAAATTAATATAATTAATTTTGTTCATCATATGAACCCTGATCCAGCAATTAATCGAATGTACAGCATGGAATATATCAAGGAAAAATTAATTCGGAGACCGAAACAGGACGAGAAACAGTGGAACCTGGCTCTGATACCACTGTTGGGTTCTCGTGTTTCTCCGGATCGTAAAAACACAGCGAAAAATAAAGATTAAAACCTGCGATCCGTTTCCCATTTCGAAAATACTAAAATCGGATTATCGAATAATCGGTTCTTATCGTGTGCGGTTTCGAATCCTCAACCGATCGGTTCCGTCGGTGTGACACCGCAAGCCTCGTAAGTGCCCAGCCTCTAGCGGAGTCCACGCGACCCTCCTCACGACAGATATCCTCACGTTCCTCGTTCTTTGCAACCCACGAAGCCTCCACCATTCGCCGCAATGATCGCTACATCGCGTGGACGATTTCCCGTCGAACGAGAGTCGGAGAAGCAGCAGAGCAGATCCGGGGATCCTAACTCGTCTAGGGCGCCAGAGAGAGAGAGAGGAAGAGAGGAGGGGCCGGCTAGGGTTAGCAGCATCTTGGCCTGCTCAGCCCGTTCACTACATTTTATACTAACCGCGCGATTTGTCATAAAAACCCTCGGTTTACATAAAACCCACTTATTTATCCATCGCCTTGAGAATCATTTGCATGTGACCCTCTAGGCCCAGTAACCAGTCTGGTTAATGGCCCAATAAGCCCAGTGACTCCTCACTGGCCTGATTAATCAATTAATATAACTCATATTAATTGATTAATCAATCGACTTAATGTCGCACATCAAATTCGATCGGGCCTCCGATCACGTTAGGTGACAAGCAACACCGTGTGAACTCGGAAGGTATCAAGGTTAAGTAACCCGCTCTTGGAACATTTTCGCCGACAATTATCGCGTGGATAATCCTTCATTCATTCAATGCTCACGAGTCAAGTCAGGGTATGGTTTACCGTCAAATCCTAACTGGTCAACTCACATGGATTGGATGCTACCGTATAACATCGGAAAACTCCTTTCCCGAAATTATCATCCGCCCTGTCTAGGGACTTCCGTGCATCCTTCCTAGAGCATTCTCTCTCTAAGTACCGAGAGCGAATGATTCTTTATTAACACTCAATTCCCATCGATAGTATTTCGTTGTACCCGATCCTTGACTGTTTAGAATCCCGTGGTTAGAGATTCATAAACCAAGGTCAAAGCACAGAAGTCCACCGACAAGGTGTCTTAAGTCCGAGGACCATCCACGCAACTGCGACAATAGAATCAAGCTGGTTGACAGTGAGGTACAATACCATCCAGCGATTCAGTCAGATCAGTTCAATGAACTCATTCTCTAATGAGCACCTACATATTCACCCTAGTGTCTCCACATAAGTGACTATGAGATCAGTCACCCTCATCTTATTGACATGAATCGCAGCCGTCGCCGATCGTCTGCAATTGGTCAAGATTGGCGGGTGATTCGGCGGGCAGAGATTGAGGTAGGGCATCGTACAGGAGACGCTTTGACGAAGCACAAGGCCTTGCGGAACAGTCGGGCATATTTTTAGGATTATATTAAGCGATATGGGAATCGCCTATACCTTGACATTCGACGGGTAAGAACTCCCTTACTATTTCACCTATCCCCTCCTACTTCACTTTTTTCTGACCGAACTCTGGTTGTATTTTAACAGATGCCGGAGACTGAGGCGGTGCAAATCCTAAAGAACCAAAATGCCGGCTGGAGTCTCCAGTTAGCTGACATGCATGGGCAGATCCAAGAGCTTTTAAGTTTTATTTGGATTTTGTAGGAAGTTAGGTGAAAACAGATTTTTATTTAAATGGTGTTTATAATGCAAAGAGGAATGCTTGCGAGCCAAGGATGGCGAGGGGACCCTAGTGCAGGATCATCTTCGCAGGGGCCAGCAGCCCCTACAGATTGGGAGGCATGGCAGCGTGATGCCCTGCATCGGGTGTAGACACGCTAATTTTTACACCATATTGAGTAAATTTCGTGTCACAATAATAATGCCCCAAAATGGTCTGATGTTTAATCATTAATTAATTTTTATTAATTTTCTCAAAATTTGTTGAATCACGTCGCATATACACGACGCCATTTAGATTCTTAGCAGAAATCAATTCAGAATTTAAAATTGTAAATTTAAGAAGATTTAATTGAATAGCGTCGCCCTTACACGACGCCTTTTGAGTCCTAATCCGCTTAGGTTTACTATTTCTATTCTGGTTAATTTCGTAATTTATCTAAACCACGTTGTGTGTACACAACGCGTTTTATATTTCCTAATTATCTTCGATTTCCCTTTCCGGATTTATTTCAATTTTGGCCGTATTAATGAACTAAAAGGCGTCCCCCTTGAGCGACACGTTTTAAGAGTTTCCTGATAAGCAAGATTTGACCGAGATAATCCTGTTCCGGAGGTTGGAAGGGTTTCCAATTCCCTTTATGATCGTCCAGGGCAAGTCCGAGCCGTAGGAGAGTCCTTTTGAAGGCCAAATACCCTAAAATCACTTATTATAAATACATATGGACATTGACCTTTAAAAGAAGTTGATTTTTAGAGGATTCGGAGCTCTCTACAAGGTGTTTGAAGGTCCTCAAGTGAGAAAAACGTGGATAACAAGAAGGAGTTCTTATTTCTTCATCTTCTTCCACCATTGAAGCTTAAGAAGATCAAGGCTTTCAAGAGGCCAAACCAACTGATTTCCTTTCTAGTTTATTCTAGTTTCTTTTTTATATAGTTTTTCATTACACCAACTCATCGCACACACTAACTTCATGATTTTCAAACCTACACTCCTTAAGAGGCTTTAAAAGAACACAAAAAGTGAGTTCTTTTTGTTTAGTTGCATGTTTAGATTCTTGATTAGAATAGATATTACACTATTTTTAGTTTTAATCATAGCTTTATTATTTATTTGATTTTTTGTGCAAGATACAAAAGAAGAGTAAGAGTAAAGAAAGAGAAGGCTCTTTTCTTTTGGCCGGCCAGAGGAGAAGAACAAAAGAACCTCATATTCTTCCGATTTGCAAGATTAGTAAGCGATCACCTTTCCTTTGAAACCTTCGGTTTCTAGCGATCACAATTCTTTTCATATTGTTATTCATAGTGAGCATATGATAATATGGTGAACACACACTCTTTTTGAGCACTACATCGGGCTGAGACCCAAGAGGCGGATCTAGTGCAGCAGGTGGGTACCATTATTTCAAGTACTACTTCAATCCTGATTGAACTTGTATGACATCTCTGATATTTTTTGCAGCACCAAGAGGTCGAGGCTGCCTTAGCTAGGGCAGCGACAACTGAGGAGAGGACAGCTCAAGCTAGGGAGCTAGAGGATATCAACCGGCAGCTCCGAGAGCAGGTGCTTCACGCTGAAGAGCGAGCAACCCATACAGAGGCAACGGGAGGATCCCATCCCGATGTGTACTGGGAGGAAGTGATGGCTGGTCTCCGACAAGAACTCACAAGAGCTCGGGCAGAAGCAAAGGAGATCGAATTCAAGTACCGAACTCTGTGGGATCGGGCGATGAAGAAGGGAAGAGATCGAGCTGTGAGGTCTAGTGCCCAGAGTCTGGGGGCTCACCCGTTTGCTCCAGCTCCCTCCGCCGGATTGGGGCTAGTTGAGAGTTCAACTAATAGGGGCCTCGATTCTCTATTCGCTGAGGACGTGTGGAGGAGGTACCGGCCTGACGGATCTTCGGGTTCCAGGCCGCCGCTGTCTGGGCAGCGCCGTACATGGGAGGATGATGCGGAGAGCCATATGAGACATTGCTCTCGTGGAGGAAAAGATGATGAGGGTGAGGGTGAGAAGAGGGATTAATGTTTATGACAGGGGTATGCCCCTGCTTATGATGTATGAACTTATGTTTGCCACTGTATTTCATTATTTGTTTTATGGGCATTTCAGTCTTCTTCCGTTCATACCTGTTCTCCCTACATGCACAACATTAAAGGGGAAACTAAGGTCAAAACACAGAAGTCCACCAACAAGGTGTCTTAAGTCCGAGGACCATCCACGCAACTGCGACAATAGAATCAAGCTGGTTGACAGTGAGGTACAATACCATCCAGCAATTCAGTCGGATCAGTTCAATGAACTTATTCTCTAATGAGCACCTATATATTCACCCTAGTGTCTCCACATAAGTGACTATGAGATCAGTCACCCTCATCTTATTGACATGAATCGCAGCCGTCGCCGATCGTCTGCAATTGGTCAAGATTGGCGGGTGATTCGGCGGGCAGAGATTGAGGTATGGCATCATACAGGAGACGCTTTGACGAAGCACAAGGCCTTGCGGGATAGTCGGGCATATTTTTAGGATTATATTAAGCGATATGGGGATCGCCTATACCTTGACATTCGACGGGTAAGAACTCCCTTTCTATTTCACCTATCCCCTCCTACTTCACTTTTTTCTGACCGAACTCTGGTTGTATTTTAACAAATGTCGTAGACTGAGGCAGTGCAGATCCTAAAGAACCAAAATGCCGGCTGGAGTCTCCAGTTAGCTGACATGCATAGGCAGATCCAAGAGCTGGGGAGTGTTATTCGTATTTTGTAGGAAGTTAGGTGAAAACAGGTTTTTATTTAAATGGTGTTTATGATGCAGAGAGGAATGCTTGCGAGCCAGGGATGGCGAGGGGACCCTAGTGCAGGATCATCTTCGTAGGGGCCAACAGCCCCTACAGATTGGCAGGCATGGCAGTGTGATGCCCTGCATCGGGTGTAGACACGCTAATTTTTACATCATATTGAGTAAATTTCATGTCACAATAATAATACCCCAAAATGGTCTGATGTTTAATCATTAATTAATTTTTATTAATTTTCTCAAAATTTGTTGAATCACGTCGCATATACACGACGCCATTTAGATTCTTAGCAGAAATCAATTCAGAATTTAAAATTGTAAATTTTAGAGGATTTAATTGAATAGCGTCGCCCTTACACGACGCCTTTTGAGTCCTAATCTGCTTAGGTTTACTATTTCTAATTCTGGTTAATTTCGTAATTTATCTAAAAAGACTCAGTAGGGATCCTTCGATCCCCACTGCCCACTCACACACTCACAAGTGTAGCAACACAATTATAGATAATTTAAGCAGTAAACACAATTCCTAAATTTCGATATAAAACACATGCAGTCGAGATATAACATGCACAATTCTGAAATCATTTTACTACGGAACCCACAACCAACGTCTCGGCAAAACACGCCAACCACAAGGCCGAACGCGGGAAACACCGACCCACTAAGACCAAACAATAACCCCTCGGATAGCACGCTAGCTACTCCGGCCCAACTGGCTCTAGGTGGTTTCTGCTTCCCCCAGCACGAGTGACACTCCAAATGTACCACTCCCACACCGGTACTAGCTATACCTCGGGGTACACCAGGTGACCCTCTCTCTAAGTGTCACCCTGCCACTCCCACACTGGCGCTGTGTCACTCCCACACCGACACAGGGTGCTTAAGTACTAACAACTATCACTCTAGGCTCTAGGCCCACGATTGCACTAAACGCAACACGGTGTGATCCGATCACATAGAACCCATCGTCATCGAGTACATTTCTAAGCATGCAATTAACTAAACTATCTAACAATGTAAATACGTGTTAATTGCAGGGATGAATGGAATTCTTGCTTGAATCACATCGCCCAAGCCCGACGTCATTCAAACTTCCTAAACTAGTTTATATAAAAACTGGCCCCGGAAAATGGCCTAAAACGCATCGTCATATGTAGCCGCCTTTTGAAAGGCGTCGCTGTCCCTAGTCGCCTGATAACGACAGAAACAGAGACAGGCTTCAGGGTGATTTCACTTAAAACACGTCGAGCATTCAAGTCGTCGTTCAAAAGGCGTCGCTGTCCCTAGACGCTCATCAGTCCAGAGACAGAGTATGTTATTTGGGCTAAATCGTGTCGCGGGTGGAAGCCGCCTTTCTAAAAGGCGTCGCTGTTCCTCGACGCCATTTAACCCTCACAGACAGGTTCTTCCTACGCCATCTCCCAATCCACGGGGTGGGATTTCCTCTCTCAAATCGTGTAAAACACTAAGAAAAGTGAAGAAGGAGGAGAAGAACCTAAAATACTCATTAAAACTCCCAATTTCTCATTTCATACAATTAGTGTTTTCACTCCCAAAACCCCCTAAACATGCTTCAAAGCGGGAAAAACATGATTTTTAAACACAATAGAATGGGGATCGTTACCCTACTGGTTACTCGAACTCCTCCTAGTTCCAAGCCGCCAACCCGCCTCGCCGCACGTCGCCGCCGGTACCGTCGTGGACGCCGTTACTCCACCGGGATGTCGGCTGCCGTCCGGAGAAAAGTGCGCTGCGGAGGAAGTGGTGGTGGTAGTGGAGGAAGTTGGTAGGTTAATGGAGTGGAGGGAGAGGAGGAATGGGGAGAGGAAAGGAAGGAGAGGGGGAAGGGTTCACCGGAGAGTCGGAGGGAAGAGAGGAGAGAGAAGAGAAAGGAGAGAATGAGGGAAAGGAGGGAGGGTTTGCAGGGTCAAACAAAAGCTGGGTAAAACACGCCGTGCAAGCCCGACGTCATTCAAACGACAAGACCAGGCCGTACACTGACAAACCAGGGTCGTACTCTAAATGGCGTCGTCCATCTAAGACGCCATTCATACGATAAGATCGGGACCATACTCTTGCGGCCTAAAGCCAGCCCACGTGGCGCCCACGTGGTACAGCCTAAAACATGTCCACATTGCTGGACGCCGTTTGACCCGCGTCGAGCTTGCCTCACCAGGGCCCAAACTAAGGGATCCGACCCTGAAATTGACCCGATAATCGGATCCGAAACCTCAATCCTTACATTCTCCCCCCCTTAAAAGAATTTCGTCCCCGAAATTATTTGCTACCAATTAACGAGATTGAAAATAATGGTACAAGCTCACAAGAGAACTTACGAGAAAAGGTAGGGAAACTGCTCCCGCATCTCATCCTCGCGCTCCCTGGTCGCCTCGCCCCCGGAGCGATGCTGCCAAATCACCTTAACCAGAGGAACAACCTTGTTTTGAAGGACCTGTTCCCTGTGATCCTCAATATGTACTGGAAATTCTGGAATGGACAAGTCCTCAGCGACTTCCAACTCTGAAAAATCCAGAACATGAGATGGATCCTGAACATATTTCCTCAGCAAAGAAACATGGAACACATCGTGCACTCCTGCAAGACTGGGCGGCAAGGCCAGCTGATATGCCGTTTCCCCAATTCGAGCAAGAATGGGAAAAGGCCCAACATATCACGGACTCAGCTTACCTCGCTTTCCGAATCTCATCACACCCTTGGAGGGTGAGACTTAGAGAAACACGTGATCCCCAACCTCAAACTCAAGCGGTCTCCTACGGATGTCTGCATAACTCTTCTGTCTGCTCTGAGCTATAGTCAACCTCTACTGCACCACTCTGGCAACCTCAGCACACTGCTGTACCAACTCTGGCCCTGCTATCTGCCCCTTATCAATCTCAAAGCAATTTACAGGAGATCGACACGGCCACTTGTACAATGCCTCATAAGGCGCCATGCCGATACTAGAATGATAACTGTTGTTGTAGGCAAACTCCACTGTAGACAAGTGCTGCTCCTAAGAACCTCCCTAATCTAGGCAACATGCCCTGAGCATATCCTCTAGTGTCTAAATGGTCCTCTCCGACTACCCATCAGTCTCGGGATGATAAGCTGAGCTGAAGGCTAACTGCGTGCCCAAAGCCTTCTAAAAACTCCTCTATAATCTAGAAGTAAATCTCGGATCCCGGTCTGACATGATGGATAAGGGCACCCCATACAGAGAGATGATCTGGTCCACAAACAACTTAGCCAACTTGCCGACTGACCAGTCCTTCCTAATAGCCAGAAAGTGTGCCGACTTGGTCAATTGATCAACAATGACCCAGATCGCGTCTCTTCTGTCAGGGGACACAGACAATCCCATCACAAAGTCCATAGTTATGTGTTCCCATTTCCATTCCGGGATCGGCAAAGGCTGCAACAATCCTCCTGGTCTCTGGTGTTCTGCCTTAACCTGCTGACAAGTCAGGCACCTTGCCACATAATCAGCCACATCCTTCTTCATACCAGGCCACCAAAAGTGCCTCCTCAAACAATGATACATCTTAGTCGTTCCGGGATGCACTGCATATCTGGAACGGTGCGCCTCATCCAGGACACTCCTGCGCACGGGGACATAGAGTCTGCCTCTAAATCTGACTGTACCATCATCCCACAGCTCCACCTCTGGTGTCTGGAGAACCAACGGTAACTCTGCATCTGCCCTCTGAGCTTCGATTACAGCATGGTATACTGTTGGCCTCACAGTTAAGCTAGCCAACACGGTTCTGTCAGCCTCTCGCGGAATCCTAAAGGAAGATTCCACCACCTGCTCATATAGCCTATGTTCTTGAACCATGAGATATGACACGACCGTCTTCTGACTCAAGGTGTTTGCCACCACATTTGCCTTGCCCGGATGATAAGAAAGGTCGAGATCATAATCCTGGATAAATTCCATCCACCTACGCTGCCTCAAATTCAGATCCTTCTGCGTGAATACATACTTAAGGCTCTTGTGATCGGTAAAGACCTGAAATTTCTCTCCATACAAATAGTGTCGCCAGATCTTCAGTGCAAATACCACAGCTACCAATTCTAAGTCATGAGTGGGATAGTTCTCCTCATGCTTCTTCAGCTGCCTAGAAGCATAGGCCACAACCCTACCATGCTGCATCAGAACCGCACCTAAACCTCGACGAGATGCATCTGAATAAACCACAAACCCACCAGAACCTGATGGAAGCACCAGCACTGGAGCCGAAGTGAGGCAAGTCTTCAACACAATGAAACTCCACTCACACTCCTTGATCCACACGAAACGAACTCCCTTACGAGTCAACCTCGACAAGGAGGTCGCTATCGAAGAAAAATCCTGGACAAACCGTCTCTAATAACCTGCTAACCCTAAGATGCTCCTGATCTCAATTACTATTGTCGGTCTACTCCAATCCATTACTGCCTAAACCTTGGCTGGATCCACTGCAGTACCATCTCCAGAAATGACATGTCCCAGGAAGTGCACCTTATCTAGCCATAATTCACACTTGCTAAACTTGGAATACAGCTGGTTCTCTCTCAGAACCTGCAGTACCACCAGAAGATGAGTGGCATGCACTTCCTCAGAAGAAGAGTATATCAAAATATAATCTACAAATACCACCACAAACTGATTCAGGTAGGCCCTGAAGACCCGGTTCATCAAATCCATAAAAGCCGCCGGAGCATTGGTCAAGCCAAAAGGCATAACCAAAAACTCATAATGTCCGTACCGAGTCCTAAAGGCCGTCTTACTAACATCAACCTCACGGATCCTCATCTAATAATACCATGATCTTGAGTCAATCTTTAAAAACACCTTCGCAGACTGCAACTGATCCATCAGATCATCGATCCTCGGAAGTGGATACTTGTTCTTTATCGTCACCTAGTTCAGCTATCTATAATCAATACACAACCTCAGAGAACCATCCTTCTTCCTGACAAAGAGAAATGGAGCACCTTACATAGAAGTACTGGGACGGATAAAACCCTTGTCCAGCAATTCCTGTAACTGCGCCTTCAACTCAGCGAGTTCGGCCGGAGCCATCCGATACGGGGCCTTAGACAAGGGCGTTGTACCGGGTGCAAGCTCGATAGAGAACTCAACCTCTCACTGAGGAGGAAGGCCAAGCAACTCCTCAGGAAACACATCAACAAAGTCACAAACTACAGGCAGCTCTCAAGGACCGAAACTACTACTAACATCAATTAAAACAACAGAGGCAAGGAAAGCCTTACAGCCACCAACAAGCAATCTCTGGGCCTTAAAGGCAGAAATAAGAATACCACGAGAAGAGAGCCTAATACCTTGGAAGTAGAAGGTCGGAATGTCCGGAATAGAGAAACGCACCCTCTTCCTGTGGCAGTCCACCTCGGCATAATAAGCCTCCAACTAGTCCATGCCCAAGATGACATCAAAGTCGCGAATAGCAAGTACAACTAACTGGGCAAGTAACTCATGGCCCTCAATGGTCAAGGGAACTCCACTCAAACAGTTATAAGACAACATGAAATCCCCAGAAGGAACCTCTACCATCAGTCCATCAGACATCTCAATAACGGGTGCAGAAAGGATATCTATGAACTGCTCAGAAATAAAAGAATGCGAAGCACCTGAATCAATTAACACATGCGCAGAGTTCCCAATGATAGAAAGTGTACCTTCCACCAAGTTGGACGCACGAGCCTCCTTCCTGGTGATAGTTAGAACTCTCCCCTGGGTCCTCGGCTTCTTCTGATCACCCGGCCCCTGCCCCTGACCATGCTCCGGTGGGCAATACCTCGCTAAATGGCCCTGCTGGCCACAAGTGTAACACCTCCCAGAAAATGTAGGACACTTAGTCCCACTGTGAGTACCACCGCAATTTCGACAAGCCGCCGGAAGCCTCTGAGCTGCCTCCTGCTGAGCACTGGACACCGACTGACTCTGCTGGCTATGCCTGGGTCTGCTACTACCGCTGCTGCCACTGCTGCTGCCACCTCCTCGAAAGAACCTTCTAAATCTAGAGCTAAGTGAAGACGATCCTGATCCGGACGAAGGAGCTGCCGCTGCTGTTGTCTTTCCCCTACCATGAGTTGGCCCTTGAGTAGTCAGTCCCCTCTCCCGAGCTGACTGATCATGTTGTGCCTCTACTGCCGCGGCACACCTAACCGCCGATGCCAAATCTGTACAACAGTGGGACGCCACAAAACTCCTCAGATTGGACCTCAGTCCATCCACAAATCTCTCAGTCCAATGCTCCTCGTCTCCTGAGATAAAAGGCACAAACCTCCCAAGCGAAAGAAACTTCATCTGGTACTCAAGCACTGTCATGCTTCCTTGGGTCAACTCCATAAATTCCTTCTCCTTGGCCCTCTAGACATACCTAGGGAAGTACTGCGCATTGAATTCCTTCACAAATGTCTCCCATGGAATCTCTCTGAGATTCCTATCCGCATATGACAAACTCTTCAAAGTGGTCCACCAATCGTAGGCATCATCCTTCAACATGAAGGTAGCCAACGGAGTCCTCTCAACTGCCGCACAATCCATGGTATCAAAAGTCTTCTCCAACTCCCTCAACCAATGAACAGCCTCATCAAGGTCAGGACGACCAGTAAAATGAGGCGGCGTCAACTTCAGGAATCTCTCCAGAGCAGCTGAAGGCCCTCCTCGAGCACTAGAACTCTCACTAGGGTCTCGGGTCTGGTATCTAGCCATTGTGTCCATCATAGCCTCCATGAAACGCTCCATACTCGGCCTACCGGCCTTAGATCCACTAGGGACATCTCCCCGCTCTCTAATAACTGGCATCCTCTTCCTAAGAGCCATCTAATCGCCTACAATCACAAAAATCAAAAAGTTCTAATTAGAATCTTAAAACCTACACGACCGTCGTGCTTGTATGGGATAATGTAATTGTTTGCCGAAATTACAATATTTAACCTAGTTATTCATTTATTTGCCAGACCGAATGCTCTGATACCAACTGTAACGACCCGCCACCTTATAATCAGAGATCCGATTACTAAATGGGTACCGAATAGTTAATTTGGAAAAAAACCAGGATCTTGGTAAGTCTCGAAAATAAATAATAAACTAAGCTAAACATTCACATCGCATTGAATTAAAAAGGAAGTGTAAGAATTAAAAATTATTAAAATGCGACTCGACTTAGCAAATAATTACATACTCCAACTGAAAGGAAATAATTAAGCATACACGCCAGAAAATAACATACCAACTACATCGGGGCATACCCCGGAACAACGGCTACTGGCGCGTAACCCAAAGCAACACTTTCCTCGCTACGCCTGTCTGGAACCCTCACCTGAAAACCGCAGGGGTGAGTCTCATCGTAAAAGACTCAGTAGGGATCCTTCGATCCCCACTGCCCACTCACACACCCACAAGTGTAGCTACACAATTATAGATAATTTAAGCAATAAACACAATTCCTAAATTTCGATATAAAACACATACAATCGAGATATAACATGCACAATTCTGAAATCATTTACCACGGAACCCACAACCAGCGTCTCGGCAAAACATGCCAACCACAAGGCCGAATGCGTGAAACACCGACCCGTTGAGACCAAATAGTAACCCCTCAGATAGCACGCTAGCTACCCCGGCCCAACTGGATTTAGGTGGTTTATGCTTCCCCCAGCACGAGTGACACTCCGAATGTACCACTCCCACACTGGTACTAGCTATACCCTGGGGTACACCAGGTGACCCTCTCTCTAGGCGTCACCCCGCCACTCCCACACCGGCGCTGTGTCACTCCCATGTTGGGATCCGGGCGGGACACGAAGAACGCAGCGGAAACGAAGAACAAAAATTAATCCCGACCGATACTTGCTGATCCGATTCGGAACGAAAAACGCAAACCAAAAAACGGGTTCGAATATGATTATCGTGCGCGGATTCGAATCCGCTTCCGTTTTGGTTCCGTCGAGACAATGCCGCAAGCCGCACAAGCGTCCGGCCTCCAGCGGTATCCACGCGATCCTCCGCGGTGGTTCGTCCTCGATCCCTCGTCCGTTTCAGCTCGCTCGCTGAAGATCCGTCGCCGCAACGATTGCGGAAATCCCGCCGACGGGAATTCCCGACTTTCGAGAATCACACGCGACGGAGACGGAAGCCGTTCTGGCGCGCCGAACGGGACGCCCAGAGGAGGAGAGAGAAAGGAGGGATGACGGCCAGCAAGGGAAATCCTGGAGCTTGGCCCAGGGTTTCTCAACAGCGTGTATATATATATTAAGTCGGCACGACTTTTCACAAAAGTCCCCGAGTTAATATAAATCCCACTTATGTACCACCGACTGAGAATCTTATTGCGTGTGACCCTGTAGGCCTATTTACCAGTCCGGTTTTCAGCCCGTTAAGTCCAATAACTAGTTATTGACTTATTGTAATTAATTAATATCTATATATTAACTAATTACTTAACCGAATTGACATTGCATGTAAATTCGGTCGGACTTCTGATCAAGTTGGGTGCCAAGCAACACCGCATGATCCCGGAAGGTAATAGGGTTCAGCAACCCACTCATGGAACCTGCCCGTCCACAGTTACCACGTGGCTATAATCCTTCGTTCGCATAATGCTCTCGAGTTAACCTAGGGTATGGTCAACTGTCAAACCCTAGATGGTCAACTCATTTGAATCAGACTCCGCTATACAATATCCGAAAACCACTTTTCTGATATTTTTTCCGCTCTGGCCAGAGACTCCTGCGGATCTACTCTAGAGCATTCTCTCTCCAGTTACCTGAGAGCGAACGATCCTCTATTGAACACACAATCACCTTCGAAGGTCTTCCGCTGGACCCGATCCTTGACTATTAGAGATCCCGTGGATAGGGATTCGTAGGTCAAAGTCCAAAAGTCCACTGACAAGATGTCTTTGGTGTCTCAAGTCCAAGGATCAACCACGCTACTGTGACGATGAATCAAGCCGATTGACAGTTAGGTAAATTACCATTCGGCAATTCATGTCGGATCAGTTCAGTGAACTCATTCTCCAATGAGCACCTACAGGTTTACCATTGTGTCTCCACACTAGTAACTAACGAGATCAGTTACCCTCATCATATGAGCTGAAATAACCTGTACTAGTCTAACCGGATGTTTGATGTCCTTCTCAAACATCCTACGACTAGGAACAATTAAGAATATGTGTTTATAAGTCATCAGTCTCATTTTTATGATCTCATCATAATCTGATGACTGTTGCACATATTCATGGACTTCATTATGCGCAAATATAAATATGCCAATCTACATAATGAATTTAATACCATTAATTAGTGAACCAGATTGAAATAGGTGCCTTATGATTGGCTTAGAGGACACCTATATCCATCATCCCACACCGACACAGGGTGCCTAAGCGCTAACAACTGTCACTGTAGGCCCACGATCGCACAAAACACAACACAGTGCGATCCGATTACATAGAACCCATCGTCATCGAGTACATTTCTAAGCATGCAATTAACTAAACTATCTAACAATGTAAATACGTGTTAATTGCAGGGATTAATGGAATTCTGGCTTGAATCGCGTCGCCCAAGGCCGACGTCATTCAAGCTTCCTAAACTAGTTTATATAAAAACTGGCCCCGAAAAATAGCCTAAAACGCGTCGTTATATGTAGCCGCCTTTTGAAAGGTGTCGCTATCCCTAGTCGCGTGATAACGACAGAAACAGAGACAGGCTTCGGGGTGATTTCACTTAAAATGCGTCGTGCATGCAAGTCGTCGTTCAAAAGGCATCGTTGTCCCTGGACGCTCATCAGTCCAGAGACAGAGTCTGTTATTTTGGCTAAATCGTGTCGCGGGTGGAAGACAACTTTCTAAAAGGCGTCGCTATTCCCCGACGCCATTTAACCCTCACAGACAGGTTCTTCCTCCTCCATCTCCTGATCCACGGAGTGGGATTTCCTCCCCCAAATCGTATAAAACATTAAGAAAAGTGGAGAAGGAGGAGAAGAACCTAAAATACCCATTAAAACTCCCAATTTCTCATTTCATGCAATTAGTGTTTTCACCCCAAAAGCCCCCTAAACATGCTTCAAAGCGGGAAAAACATGGTTTTTAAACACAATACAATAGGGATCGTCACCCTACCGGTTACTCAAACCCCTCATAGTTCCAAGCCGCCAAACCGCCTCGCCATACACCGCCGCCGATACCGCCGTGGACGCCGTTACTCTACCGGGACGTCGGCTGCCATCCGGAGAGAGGTGCACCGCGGAGGAAGTGGTGGTGGTAGTGGAGGAAGTTGGTAGGTTAATGGAGTGGAGGGAGAGTACGAATGGGGAGAGGAAAGGAAGGGGAGGGGGAAGGGTTCGCGGGAGAGTCAGAGGGAAGAGAGGAGAGAGAAGAGAAAGGAGAGAATGAGGGAAAGGAGGGAGGGTTTGCGGGGTCAAACAAAAGCTGGGTAAAACGCGTCGTGCAAGCCCGACGTCATTCAGACGACAAGACCGGGCCGTACACTGACAAACCAGGGTCGTACTCTAAATAGCATCGTCCATCCAAGACGCCATTGAAACGATAAGACCGGGGCTGTACTCTCGCGGCCCAAGGCCAGCCCACGTGACGCCCACGTGGTACAGCCTAAAACACGTCCATATTGCTGGACGCCGTTTGAACCGTGTCGAACTAAGGGATCCGACCCCGAAACTGACCCGATAACCGGATCCGTAACCTTAATCCTTACACAGTGACTCCTCACTGGCCTGATTAATCAATTAATAACTCATATTAATTAATTAATCAATCGGATTAATGTCGCACATCGAATTCGATCGGGCCTCTGATCACGTTGGGTGACAAGCAACACCGCATGAACCCGGAAGGTATCGGGGTTAAGTAACCCACTTTTGGAACCTTTCCGCCGAACAATTACCGCGTGGATATAATCCTTCATTCGTACAATACTCTCGAGTCAACTCAGGATATGGTAAACCGTCAAACCCTAACGGGTTGACTCACATGGATCGAATGCTGCCGAATAATATCGGAAACGTCCTTTCCTGATATTATCGTCCGCCCTGGCCAGGGACTTCCGCGCATCCTTCCTAGAGAATTCTCTCTCTAAGTACCGAGACCGAATGATTCCTAATTGACACTCAATTCCCTTCGACTGTATTCCGCTGTACCCAATCCTTGGTTGTTTAGAATCCCGTGGTTAGAAATTCATAAACCAAGGTCAAAGCATAGAAGTTCATCGACAAAGTGTCCTTGGTGTCTCAGGTCTGAGGACCAACCATGCAACTGCGACAATAGAATCTACTTGGTTGACCATTAGGTACAATACCATCCAGCGATTCAGTCGGATCAGTTTAGTAAACTCATTCTCTAATGAGCACCTATAGATTCACCTTAGTGTCTCCACACAAGTGACTATGAGATCAGTCACCCTCATCCTATGAGCAGGAGTAATCTTTACTAGTCTAACCGGATATATGATGTCCTTCTCGGATATCCTCCGACTAGGAACTATTAAGAATATGTGTGTTTAAGTGATCAGTCTCATTAATATGATCTCATCATAATCTGATCAATATCGCACATATTCACAGACTTCATTATGAGACGATAACAATACGAATTACACATAATGAATATAATGTTATTTTATTAATAAATGAATGAGATTACAAAGTCATATTGGCTTGTAGGCTACCTAAGACTAACAATCTCCCACTTAGACTAAATCCAATCACCTTTATGCACTAAAGCTATAGACTCTAGGTGACGCTCAAACACATTTTGAGCCGACGGCTTTGTCAGTGGATCTGCTACATTGTCGACAGATGGAACTCTTTCCATCACTACATCTCCTCAGGATATGATCCCTCTGATAAGATGAAAGCGCCTCAGAATATGCTTCGATTTCTGATGAGACCACGGCTCTTTCGTTTGCGCAATGACTCCATTGTTGTCGCACAATAACGGAACAGGTTCAGAGATGCTGGGGACTACGCCGAGGTCGGTGATGAATTTCTTCAACCACACTGCTTCCTTGGCGGCTTCAGCTGCAGCAATGTACTTAGCTTCAGTCGTCGAATCTGTAGTCGTTGCTTGTTTGGAACTCTTCCGGTACACTGCACCTCCGTTTAAAGTAAACACAAATTTAGATGTAGACTTTCTATCATCTGAATCTGACTACAAATTCAACTCAGTAAAGCCTTGCAGTTTCAAGTCATCTCCCACATAGACAAGAAATATATCATTTGTTCTTCTTAAGTACTTAATGATACATTTCATTGCCTTCCAGTCTTTTCGCCTGGATCAGCCTGAAATCTGCTCGTAACACTTAGAGCATATGCCACATTAGGCCGTGTACACAGCATGGCATACATGATAGATCTTTTGGCAGAGGCATAAGGTACTCTATCCATAGATGCCCTCTCATTAGGAGTCTTAGGAGACTGCTCCTTTGAGAGATTAATTCCATGTCTTATCGTCATGAGACCTCTCTTGGAATTTTCCATGCCAAACCTTTTGACAATGGTATCTATGTACAAGGATTGGGTCATTTTAAGCATCCTCTTTGATCTATCTCTATAGATCCATATTCCCAATACGTAGGATGCTTCCCCCAAATCCTTCATAGAGAAATTTTTCGACAGCCAGATCTTTATCGATGACATCATAGCTACGTCATTCCCAATGAGTAGTATGTCATCTACGTAAAGAACTAAGAAAGTGACTGCACTCCCACTAGTCTTCTTGTAAACACAAGGCCTATCTTCATTCTTAATGAAGTCATAAGACTTGACAACTTCGTCAAATCTTATGTTTCAGCTTCGGGAAGCTTGCTTCAGTCCATAAATGGACCTCTGAAGCTTGCACACTCTATCTAAAGAAACCTTGGATGTAAAACCTTCTGGTTGTATCATATACACCTCTTCCTCAAGATTACCGTTGAGGAAGGCAGTCTTCACATCCATCTGCCAGATTTCGTAATCGAAATATGCAGCTATGGGGAGTAGAACTCTGATCGACTTTATCACGGCAACTGGTGAGACAGTCTCGTTATAGTCAATTCCTTGCCTTTGACGATATCCCTTTGCCACCAACCTTACCTTATAAGTGTCGATCCGTCCATCAGCACCGATCTTTCTCTTAAAGATCCACTTGCATCCAATGGGTACAATACCCTTGGGTAAGTCCTCCAAGTTCCAAACTTGGCTGGTGTACATGGACTGGATTTCTGAGTTCATGGCTTCTCGTCATGTCTCGAGTTCTGGGCCTTCTATGGCCTCCTGGTAGGTTTTAGGATCATCATCCTCATTATATTCTACTTTACACTCTCCTTCAGCGATATGTCCCACATATCGTTCGGGTACTCTTAGTACTCTACCAGATCTACGAGGCTCATCTGCGTGTACCTGATCAGATTCAAGAACTGATATCTCATCCGATGATATTGCAACTATTTAGGATTTTGGAACCTCTTCCAGTACTATTTTACTCCAACTGTCCTCCTGGAGAAGGTATTCCTCTTCCAAGAAGACAACTTTCCTGGCGACAAACACCTTTTGTTCACCAGGATGGTAAAAGTAATATCCAAAAGTTTCCTTTAGATATCCCACAAACTTACATTTATCAATTCGTGATTCCAGCTTGTCTGGATCATGCCTCTTTACATGAGCAAGGCAACCCCAGACTTTAACATCTTTAAATTTTGGTTTCCTGCCTTTCCATATCTCATATGGAGTAGAGGCCATAGACTAGCTGGGTACTCTGTTCAGTAGGTATGCTGCTGACTCTAGAGCATACCCCCCAGAGGGACACTGGTAATTCCGAAAAGCTCATCATGGATCGCACAATGTCCAACAAGGTGCAATTCCTCCTTTTTGATACACCATTCTTCTATGGTGTATATGGAGGGGTCAGCTGAGAAAGGATATCATTATCCTTTAAGAATTGTATGAAATTAGTACTCAAGTATTCTCCTCCCCGATCTGATCGAAGAGCTTTAATACTCTTTCCTAACTGCTTCTCTACCTCATTCTTTAATTCCTTGAACTTTTCAAATGCTTCCGACTTGTACTTCATTAAGTACACATAGCCGAATCTTGAGAAGTCGTCGGTGAATGTGATGAAGTATGAGCAGCCACCTTTGGCTTGGGTGAACATGGGATTACATACATCTGAATGTATTAGTTCCAAAATGTCCTTGGCACGTTCTCCATGTCCAGTAAATGGAGATTTTGCCATTTTTTCCATAAGGCAGGATTCACATGTTGCAAATGATTCATAATCGAATGCAGTTAAGTAACTATGCTTGTGCAACCTTTGCAACCTGCTTTCACCAATGTGTCCAAGTCTACAATGCCACACGTAGGCTTGGTTCACACAATTCTTACTCTTCTTAAGAGTATTATCAATGTGAAGATTGTAATAAGAAACATCTAAAAGATTTAGACCGTTGACTAAGGATGCGGAAGCTATTGATTTATTACCATAATAAATCGAATAACTTCTTCTCAAAAGATAACCTATATCCTATCTTGTCCAAACAAGATACTTATATGTTGTTCTTTATTTGATAGGAACATAATAACAATCTTCTAATGATAAGACGTTTCCTGATGGAAGTCTGAGGTTTGTTGTCCCTACAGCAACTGCCGCAACTTTTGCGCCGTTTCCTAGCCTCAATTCCACCTCACCTTTTCTCAGCTTGCACTTACTTGTCAGCATCTGCACATCATGACAGATATTAGAAGCACATCCGGTATCTAATACCCAAGATGTGGAATCTCTAACTGACAAGTTAATATCTATCATATAGATATCTGAAGCTTCTGATAGCTTCACCTTTCATGAACTTTATCGCTAAGGAACTCCTTGCAGTTCCTCTTCTAGTGACTCTACTGCTTACAGTAGAAGCAGTCACCCTTTACTACCTCTTTGCTTTTGTCCTTCGACCTTTTATTGTGCGCGATCATCTCTGCCTTAGGGGCATCCAATGTCGGTTTAGTAGGAGGATCAGCTCCAATGATGTAGGCAATGTGCTCAGATCTGAAGACACTCTTCAGGTTTCTGAGCCAAGCCGAGTAATTCGGGCTTGTCAAAAGATTGGCTTCAAGTATGCCACGAAGTAGGTTAGACGACGACATAATTCCCTACAAGAGATGAGTAAAGTCTATTTAGCAGTTTGTTCAATTATTAAAATTTATAACAAGGTATGGTCTTTTGATCAAGTTTTAACTCCCACTAATTTTCGACGGACTGTATAACCCTCAGTTATATAGAACAGAAGACGCCGACAGTCTCCTAGTGGAGATTAGAATCTCAATGACTTGTAGTACAACCTTGTGGATAGCACAAGAAAGTTGTAAAACAATCAAAGAGCACCCATCTCATGGGACTTGCAACTCCTTGCAATATCCGATTATATCTTTGGTCCCCAGAGATTTAATGGCCTTATGGATAGCGCAATAAGGTACTAATTCTGGTCTAAGCTAACCATCGTTACGCGACGAGCATAGATTTACATGCAGCCTTTGTGGATAGCACAACAAAGCTACATGGTTCTTCTACCCCGATCATATGGGCATCTAATGCCATAGCCACAATCTTTCCTCACAATCAAACTGGCCTTGTAGTAACACAACAAACCAACCTAAAGTGATTCAAATCCTATGACTATAACGATGGTGGGTCACGCGGTAAGTTCTTAACTATTCATGTTACGGCTTAGAATTTAGACGAGGGTATTTAGATAACTTTTATCTTGGTCTCTCCTAGGTGATAGTATATAAATATATCGTATATATTTAATAAATACCGTACCTGCTTTGATTCGTAATAAAAAATTAAAACAATGTATCACATACATGTCCAGTGTGGTCATGGAAAGCACAGTGGGTTTGACGGGAGCCAACAATCAAACACATACAAAATCTAACATAACTATTACATTAAACCATCCTGCAAACGTAAAGGGAAATGATCTCCATCGTATCGCCTTCCTGGTTGCAACTGTGGATCGTCCTCACTCCTTCCTTGGTTGCCTCGATCAGATTACAATTAAATTCTAAATTTACATATAAATTGAAGAAGGCCTTATGGCGAGTACAAGAGAGAGAGAGAGGTAGAATTACATCGGAGTATGAGAGAGAGAGAGGTGCAGACCTATATTTATTAACAATTAATAAATATTCCAATCACACATTTACGATCCATACAATCATTCATCACATGAATAATTAAATAAGTACATATCCATGATCACAGTATGTTTTAACCATTCTACATATGATAAGCTCATTACATGGCTAAAATAAAAGAGTTTTTCAAAATTAAATAATTTTTAGCTTTCAGAAAACTAGGTTCCAATCAAAATTGGCTTTTGAATTTCGAAAACTCTTTTACTAACTTAAGCATGCAATTAAATCAAATTTAAAAGCATAAAATACACATCACATGTGCACATACTCCAAATTAATAATTCCAGAATATTCCATGCCATTAGAACATTTATAATATCAAAACAATTTAACATTTAGATTAAACAATATTAATAATCTAACAATTAGACTATCATTAATTAATTACTAATCTAACTCTTAGATTAGTCTATAAAAGTTAATTAACAAATTTAACACTTAAATTATTAATTAACTCTAATTAATTATTAACTACTATTCTAACTCTTATATTAGTTAACTAATTGTTAATCAAAATGATTCAAAATCAATAATGGCCCAATTAAATTAAAATTGAATAATAATTTAAATATTTCAAAACAATTTTGAATACTAAATTGAAATGCAATTTATATTTTAATGAGCTTGGGGTTAATGGGATTTAAATGAAAATGCAGGGTTAATGGGATTTAAAAGGGCTAAGCCTAATTGCTGAGGCATGGCTCGGCCCAACCCGGTCCAGCAGGCCGGTCCACCTACTAAATCCCTAGGCCTGACGCCCCTTTCTCCTACAACCGCCGAAACCCTAGCCCCTTTCTCATGCAACTGTTGTGACAGATGGAGGCTAGCGGCAGGGGTTTGTAGTGTCGCCTAGTGGCCGGTGCCCCGGCGCCACCAAGCCCTGCCGGCGACGTCCCCGTCGCCAGCAGGCTCGCCGGCGGTGAGCCCAAAGCTCACCAAATAGCTGGCCCGAGCCCCTTGTTCCTCCCCTAATTTTTGGTTTTCATAAAACCGAAAAGAAGAATAACTAGGGCCCCATTTGTAGCTCTTCATGGCCACTGTAGTGCCGGGAAGGAGCCCAGTGCATTGTGGTTACATTCCCCAAGGGATCCGGGGTCCCGGCCCTCCATCCCAACACATAGGAAAACCGAACGAAGCCCCCTTTAACCTCGTTCTTCATCACATGAACAACACCGGAAAACCCCAAGATAAAATCCATAAAATTATAGAAAAATAATCTGATTATTGTGTTCATCTAATGAACATATTTCTATTATTTTTAATCGAATTAAACGTATAGAATAACTCAAAGAATAATTATTTCGGAGGTCGAAACGGGACGAGAAATAGTGGAACCTGGCTCTGATACCACTGTTGGGTTTTTGGTGTTTCTCTGGATCTCAAAACCCAGTGGAAGATCTGCGATTCGATTCCCGTTTCGAAAATCTAAAAACCAGATTATCAGATAATCGGTTCTTACTGTGTGTGGATTCGAATCCGCAACCGATTTGCTCGTCGATTCTTACCGTGTGCGGATTTGAATCTGTGACCGATTCGCAAGAGCCTGGCCTCTAGCGAAGTCCACACAATCCTCCTTGCGGTGGATATCCTCACGGTTCCTCGTTCTTCGTAGCCCATGAAGCCTCCGTCATTCGCCGCAACGATCGCGGCAATGGCGGACCATTTCCCGTCGAACGGGAGTCGGATAAGTGGCGGAGCAAACCTGGGGATCCAGGCTCGTCTAGGGCGCCAGAGAGAGAGAGGAAGAGAGGAGAGGGTGTCCAGGGTTGAGCAGCAGCCTGGCCTGCTCAGCCCGTTCGCTACATTTTATATTAACCGCACAGTTTTTCATAAAAACCCCCGATTTATATAAAACCCAATTATTTCTCCATTGCCTTGAGAATCATATGCGTGTGACCGTCTAGACCCAATAACAAGTTCAGTTAATGGCCCAATAAGCCTATTGACTCCTCACTGGCCTGATTAATCAATTAATAACTCATATTAATTAATTAATCAATCGAATTAATGTCGCACATCGAATTCGATCGGGCCTCCAATCACGTTGGGTGCCAAGCAACATTGCGTGAACCCGGAAGGTATCATGGTTAAATAACCCACTCTTGGAACCTTTCCGCCGATAGTTACTGCGTGGATATAATCCTTCATTCGTACAATACTCTCGAGTCAACTCAGGGTATGGTAAACCGTCAAACCCTAACCAGTCGACTCACTTGGTTCGAATGCTGCCGAATAATATCAGAAAACTCTTTTCCCGATATTATCGTCCTCCCTGGCCAGGGACATCCACGCATCCTTCCTAGAGTATTCTCTCTCTAAGTACCGAGAGCGAATGATTCCTTATTGACACTCAATTCCCTTCGACTGTATTCTGCTCTACCCGATCCTTGGCTGTTTAGAATCTTGTGGTTAGAGATTCATAAACCAAGGTCAAAGCATAGAAGTCCACCAACAAGGTGTCCTTGGTGTCTTAGGTCTGAGGATCATTCACGCAACTGCGACAATAGAATCTAGCTGGTTGACAGTTAGGTACAATACCATCCAGCGATTCAGTAGGATCAGTTCAGTGAACTCATTCTCTAATGAGCACCTATAGATTCACCTTAGTGTCTCCACACAAGTGACTATGAGATCAGTCACCCTCATCTTATTAGCGGGTGATCGTTCTAAATTGTGCGTCGTTAAACACTCATGAAAATGTTCAATCTAAATTTATCCGGCTCACTCAAATCAGATTTTGAAAATAGTGGTGAGTCCGAGTCGATCCACAGGGAGTTAAGATTTTAATTTCGAAAACTTTGGAATTTAGTTAATCTAAAAATAAGTGAGACTTTGAGTAAACTAATTACTTATTTAAACTAGAATTAAGTTAACTAATGTTACCTAAAAATATAATTACTTAAATTAAACAACTCTCTTTTTTTTTTTCTTTTTCAAAAATTAAACACAAACACCTATATAAAAAATAATAAGCACAACTAAAAATTATAACAACAAAAACAAACTATTGTTTTATTGTGTAAACTATTAATCATCATGAATCAAATAACTTAATTAAACAACTAATAACTAATTAAACAACAACTAATCAAGAATTAACCCTAATTAAATAACAATAACTAATAAAACATCTTTAACCATCAAATAACCAACAACTACCTCTAATTAAATAACCAATACTATACTAGTGGGGGGAATAGAAAGAACAACACAACAGCAATATGTGGGTTGCCGGCTGCTTGCTTGCAGGTGCTTGCATGAACAGGCTGCGTGGAGAAGCTGCTGTTATTGGGACAACACGTGGAGGTTAGGAGGGAGCTGCTGCTGCATGCTGGAAGAGCTGTCACTGCTGCATGGAGGGATTGCTGCTGTTGACGTGGAGGAACTTGGAGGAGGCACAGAGGCGCTGGAGCAGCTGTTGTTGGTGCGTGGACGAGCATGCAGGAAGAGCTGCAGTGGCTTGCCGGCAGCTGCATGCGACGCAGAGGACCAGCTTCACCGGGCACGTGGACAGGTGCTGCAGGTCATGGAGGTGCATGCAGGTTTCACCTTGGACGTGGAAGAGCTTGCGCAGGTGGATGGAGGAAGCTTCACCGGGCGTGCCTGCGTAGACACCCGACTGGCAGCGTGGAGAGGAGGCGTGAACGGCGCGGCTGGGTGTTGGCTTCACCCGGTGCGTTTGCAGGAGCTCGGGGAGGAGCTGAGAACCTTGCCGGCATGCAGACTTGAAGGAGCTGGTGGAGAGGCCCGGCTGTGCTGCGGAGAGAACCGGCTTGCAGAGCAAGGTGTGCAGGTTCGTGGAAGAGGTGCATGCGCTGCTGGTCGGTTGCTTGGGAGCTGTTGGCCGGGAGGGGAAGAGATCGAGAGAGAGAACAGAGCGAGAGAAAGAGAGAAACCGAGAGAGGGAGAGAGGGATGCTGGAAAGGAGAGGAAGAGAGGACCGTGAAAGAGAGAACAGAGGGAAAGAAAGAGAGAAACCGAGAGAGGGAGAGAACCGGAGGAGGAGAATCTGTGGAGAGAGAAGAAGAGAGAGGGGGAGAACTGCTGCGGCTAGGAAATTTAAAACGGAGGGTTGAAGGCTGGAGAAAGAGGAGGAGAGAGGCTGCGGGTCGAGGGAATATATGGGAGAGAAGAGAGAGAGCGTGTGGGGGAAGTTTGGAGAAGGAGTCGGATTCGGATTTGGAAAAGTTTCTCTAAAAAGAGAGAGAGAGTTTTAAAATAAAGAAAGGAAGGGATATGGCTGGGAAATTGGAGAGAAAGAAGGAAATAAAGGGTTTTGGGAAACTCCAGAGAAAGAAGGAATCAGAGCAATATTATGACATCAAATTATATTTTTACCCTTGTTTTAGTCGAATTTATTGAAATCCGAACACTAGACCTCTCCCAAATTTCCGGAAACTCCACCAGTTGCACTGCATCATCGGCATGTCCTGTTCACATAAAATAAATATAAATTAGCACATTATCATAAAAATATCATCATATTTATTTATTTCGTCTCTATTTTGTCGAAAAACCGCAAATGCGCTATACTCCTTTAATCACATGAAATGACGTTGTTTTTAAGTCAGAATTTGATGAAATTAGTACTGTTGGACTTGGTACACAATTATCTATCATTTCATGCTATTTTGCAGATAAAAACATGAGTATGATGCATATGATTGTCCTTAAATGATCAATTTAACACTTTATCACACCCCCCAACTTACTCATTGCTAGTCCCTTAGCGATGCAAATAAGGAAAAGTTAGGACAGATAATGAATTATCATGCTTCATTTGTAGTATCTTTCACAATCAATTTAAGTGGTAGCCGATTGGTTAAGCTAAAAGTTTTCATATCCCACAATATTTTGATTCACGACAGGTGATTGTGCATGAAAATTGGCACGGTTAGAACTCGTTTCCGACCTTTCTGGTATATTCTTGCCTTTACTACCCTTTAGATAAGACTACCTGGGGAGGAGAAGAGAATAAAAGATTTCCCGATCAGTCAGTGAGGACCGTTTTTCAGTTCTCGTCCCAACTCAGCACTTTTCGCGACTTGGTCATGTTTTTGGTACGATGGACTTTTTACCGTGGCTTTTTCGTTTCATTATACTTTTTCTTTTGAGAGTACGTACTTTTTGCCACTCTCTTTGAATTGCCTGAGGGGAGGTGCGTACTTTTTGCCACCTACCTTCCTTTAGCTCTTTTAACGCCTTCTATTACCTTTAGTGTTTACAGCTGTCCATTTTAAATGACCGCCACTTTTAGAGTGCTGAGTGGGACAGTCCCCTATTACGGATCCTACACATTCCTTTTGTTCAACCCAAAAGAAAAATTAGAATAAGTAGTCTTATCCTTGAGGTTAATTCCAGCAATTCTATACTTTTAAGATCTTTCATTTATTCTAAGTTGCCGTGTGTGTGTGAAAATCATCCTGCCGTGGATTTTTGTAAAGTGGGATATTTAAACTTTGAAGGTTCTTTAACCAATGTGACAACAAAAAAACTGATTTGTTTAAGATTTACTTAATGAAACATGATTTTCATGCAATTTTCCTAGGCTGTGAAAAGAATTTTTTGAAAGAAATTTTAAAAATTTGACCATTTTTCAGTGAAAGATATCAGTTTTCTTCAAAAGATTTTCCAATAAATGCATGTCAAATTGATTGTCTCACCCCCCAACTGGATTGACATTGTCCTCGATGGCATAAGAGATATGAAAAACATGCAGCCAGAAGAGAATTTGTGAAGGAGCGAAACAACCTGTAATGAAGAGGCTGCGACATACCAACGGCGACTGCTGCTCAGGGACCTAAAAGGAAAGAAATACAAAAGCTGAAATAAAATATTGGGTTGCCTCCCAACAAGCACTAAGTTTATCATCTTCAGCCAAACGGAAGTTCAGTTAATGTGGATCACTCAGTTCTATGGACTCAGGTGGTGTATTTTGAAGATTTTCAATGAATGGTTTCAACCGTTGACCATTAACAGTAAAAGTATTCCCACTCTTGGGATTCAGAATTTTAACGGCTCCATGATCGAAAGCTTTAACGACCACGAATGGTCCATCCCATCTGGATTTCAGTTTTCCAGGAAATAGGCGAAGCCTAGAATTAAATAGCCAAACTTTCTGATTTGGAAGAAAGGATTTTCTCACAATTTGTTTATCATGAAAAGCTTTAGTTTTGGCTTTATAAATCTTTGAGTTTTCATAGGCCTCGTTGCGCAACTCTTCTAGCTCACTCAGTTGTAAGGTTCAGTGGGAACCAGCTTGGGCTAGGCCCAGATTGACTTGTTTGATGGCCCAATAAGCCCTATGTTCCAATTCCACCGGAAGGTGGCACGCTTTTCCAAAAACTAGGCGATAAGGAGACATGCTAATAGGAGTTTTGTAAGCGGTCCGATAGGCCCATAAAGCATCATCCAATCTTTCAGACCAATCTTTTCTATCGGGCCTAACGGACTTTTACAGAATATTCTTAATCTCTATATTGGAAACTTCCACTTGACCACTGGTTTGGGGGTGATAAGGGGTAGCTACTTTGTGATTAATCCCATATTTCTTAAGCAAAGCCCGAAATAGGTAATTCGTGAAATGCGTTCCCCCATCACTTATGATAGTTTTAGGCCACCCGAGCCGAGAAAATATATTCTTCTGAACGAATTTAATGACCATTTTATGATCATTGGTTCGGGTGGCTACTGCTTCAATCCACTTAGAGACATAATCTACCGCTACCAGAATATATGTATGTCCAAAAGAGGGTGGAAAAGGTCCCATAAAGTCAATTCCCCAAACATCAAAGACTTCAACCACCAAGATTGGGTTCAGTGGCATCATATCCCTTTTCGCCATATTTCCTACGGCCTGACATCGGAGGCAAGTTTTGCTAAATTCATGGGCATCTTTGAAAAGTGTGGGCCAGTAAAAACCACTTTGCAGGAAATGGCCCCCACAAGCCAGATTATGACAGAAGTTAAGAACACTCTGTTGTTCTTCTTCAGGAACACATCGCCTAATGATTTGATCAGGACAGAATTTGAATAATTCAGGATCCTCCCAGAAATAATATTTTTCCTGAGAAAAGAATTTGTCCTTTTCACTTTTAGTCCATCCTTCCGGAAGCTGATTAGTCACCTTGTAATTGACAATATGAGCATACCAAGGTGCAACAGTGTGAGAAATGGTCAGTTGATGCTCATCAGGAAAGGAATCAGTGATTGGTGTACTTTTAGAGATCGGAATTCGGGATAGGTGGTCAGCTACCACATTCTCAGAACCCTTCTTATCCCGAATTTCCAAATCAAATTCCTGAAGGAGTAAGATCTATCTAATAAGCCTAGGCTTTACATCCTTCTTGGTCAACAGGTATTTCAGAGCTGAGTGATCAGAATAGATTATGACTTTTGCCCCTAAAAGATAGGATCTGAATTTTTATAGGGCAAAAACCACAGCTAATAATTCCTTTTCTGTGGTGGTATAATTCATTTGAGCATCGGCAAGGGTGCAACTTGCATAATATATCACCACAGGACATTTGTTGATTCTTTGTCCCAAAACTGCACCGATAGCATAATCAGAGGCATCGCACATGATTTCGAAGGGTAAAGACCAATTTGGAGATTGAAGAATCGGGGCTTTGGTCAAAGATTCCTTCAGAGAATTAAATGCCTTGATGCAAGATTCATCCATTTGGAAAGGGACATCCTTAGCTAGGAGAAGAGTTAGAGGCCGGGCAATTTGAGAGAAATTGTGGATAAACCGGCGATAGAAACCGGCATGGCCAAGGAATGAATGGATCTGTCTGACCGAGGTAGGAGGAGAAAGATTGGATATGAGATTGATCTTAGCTTTATCTACCTCTATCCCCCTTTCAGAGACAATGTGGCCTAGAACAACGCCCTCTCGAACCATAAAATGGCTCTTTTCCCAAGTAAGTATCAGATTGGTGTCTATGCATCGTGCTAGCACCTGTTTAAGATTTTCCAGGCAATTTTCAAAAGAGTCCCCGAAGATTGAGAAATCATCTATGAAAACTTCGAGGAATTCTCCCACCATATCGGAGAAGATGGCCATCATGCACCATTGAAATGTGGCTGGTGCGTTGCATAATCTGAATGGCATTCTCCTAAAAGCAAACGTGCCATAAGGGCACGTGAAGGTGGTCTTTTCTTGATCTTCCGAGTAAATAGCCACTTGATTGTACCCGGAGTACCCATCTAAGAAGCAGAAGTACTTCTGGCCCGATAACTTTTCCAGAATCTGATCCATGAATGGGAGTGGAAAGTGGTCCTTCTTAGTCATGAGATTCAACTTTCGGTAATCAATGCACACTCTCCATCCCGTGGTGAGCCTAGTGGGTACCTCTTCTCCATGATCATTCTTGATAACCGTTAATCCAGATTTCTTGAGTACCACTTGGGTTGGGCTGACCCATTTACTGTCTGCTATTGGGTAAATGATACCCGCATCCAGCCATTTCACAACTTCCTTCTTCACTACTTCTTTCATATTGGGATTAAGCCACCTTTGCATCTCCCGACTGGGCTTAGAATTCTCTTCCATATAGATATGATGCATGCAAATAGACGGGCTAATTCCCTTTAAATCTGCCACCGACCATCCAATGGCACCCTTGTGGTCTTTGAGGACCTCGGTTAATTGGGCCTCCTGCGGCGATGTGAGATTTGCCGCAATGATGACTGGGAGAGTTTGGTCCAGGCCCAAAAAGATATACTTGAGAGACTCGGGTAATGGTTTGAGTTCAAGCTCAGGAGGGTCCTCTAAGGATGGCAAAGCGGGCTCAGATTGTAGGGCTGGTAAAGGTTCAACCTTGGGCCAAGATGTTAATGGTCCAGGAGAGTCTTTTAAAGTGTTGGCTTCCTCCAAAAGGTCATATGTGGACATCTCATTTTCTTCAACCAGATTATCCAAGACATCAATAGTATGGCATTCTTTTTCATGATCTGGGTATTGAGATGCTTTGAAGACATTAATCTGGACCTTTTGAGCCCCGAATGAAATGTCCATTATGCCAGTTTCACAATTTATATTAGCTTTGGCAGTGGCTAAGAATGGACGACCTAGGATGATCGGAGTGTGAATGAGTTCCTCAAGTAATGCCATATCCAGAATAAGAAAATCCACGGGAAAATAACAATCATGAACCTTCACAATAACATCCTCAATTAATCCCCGTGGAGTTTTCACAGACCTATCAGCCAACTGCAAGATGATGGGTGTGGGCTTTAATTCTCCAATATCAAATTTCTCATAAATGGCTGTTGGCAATAGACTCACACTAGTACCTAGATCCAATAAAGCTCTATCAAATGTAACTCTAGCTAAGTCACATGAAATTAGAGGTGCTCCAGGATCTTTTAACTTCTTGGATAAATGATTCATCACAATTGCACTAACATCCTCGGAAAGCCGAACCTTTTCGGGTGCCATTCTAGATTCTCTTCGTGGAGTACATAATTCCTTGAGAAACTTAGCATAAGCTGGCACATGCTTGATGGCATCGAGGAGTGGAATATTAATTTGGACTTGTTTGAATAAATCCAACAACTCCTCATTCTGGGCCAATTTCTTCCTGGCATTGGGCTTAGCTAAGAAGGCATTAGGAAATGGCACCCTAGGTTGATAAGAACTTGGGCTTTCATTTATCTTCCCTTTTCCTTTCAGATCCTCCTCCAACTTCTCCATGTTGGGTTCATCTTCACTCTCACTTTCAATTTCCTGAGGCCCATCAGTGGAACCTTTGGCTAACTCTTCATCTGCATGTGGTTTTTCTAAACTTCTCCCACTCCTAAGGGCTGAAATGGCTTTAGCATTCTCCAATTGTGGCCCTTTAGGTTGTGGTAACGGGCCAGGCTGAGGTAAAAGGCCCGATTGCTGTGGAAAACCCGGAGGTTGATTCCTTGGATTGGCAACAGGTTGACTAGGAAGTTGGCCCACTTCTCTTCTTATCGTAGCCTCAGCTAGTTGGCCCATTTGACTTTCCAACGTAGCAATGGATTGTTGCTGGGTCAAAATCAGTTGTTGGAGTTGAGTGAATTTGTCATCAAAGTTGAACTGAGGAGGTTGTTGGTAAGTGGGTGGAGGATGGTATTGGGTTGGATGTCCTGATTGGAATGAGTGGTAGTGGGCCGGTTGACCAGATTGGAATGCTTGATAAGGGACCGGTTGGCTTGATGGATACTGGGCCGGTTGAGAAAATTGGGCTTGAGATCCCCTAGCCTGAACATTTCCATAGAAATTAGATTGTTGTTGGAATGAATTCTGTGGCTTTTGGGCTTGATGCATGGGAGGATTGGACATTGGTAGTGGGGCCTGCTGATTCTTCCAAGAGAAATTAGGGTGATTTCTCCAGCCAGGATTGTAAGTATTTGAGAATAGATCATTATTGGGCCTGGAGAATTCCTGGGCAGCCTGAACTTGTTCTTGAATGAATGGTGGAAGTTGGGCCGCAGTTGGGCATTCATTCACTTGATGGGTTGGACTTGCACATAAGGCGCAAACATCATGATTAGCAGAGGATGGGCCTTCATATGGACTAGATTGTGTTGGGTAAGTAGGCTCTCGCTTGTTTAAGGCCAGGAGTTGGTCTAGTATCTGGGCCAAGATGTCTACCTTATCCAATTTCTGATTAATCATATTTATGTCCATTTTGGATTCGGGCACTCCACGGGCCTTGAGTTCATACATTCCAGTCCGTTTAGATGGCCCAACATACCTTTCATAAGATGATAATGAGGCATGATTGATGGAATTTTCACTTAACATCTCGAACAGATCATAGGCCTCATCTTCATTTTTCATCATAAATGCCCCTCCACATGAGGCATCCACCATCTGTCTGAACTGTTCAGACAATCCTTCATAGAATGCTTGGACAATTTGCCATTTTGGAAGCCCATGATGAGGGCATTTTCTAAGCAATTCTTTCAGTCTTTCCCAAGATTCATGGATCAATTCTCCGGGAGTTTGGGTAAAACTCGTGATGGCCCTTCTCATGGTATTGGTCCGCCCGATGAGATAGAACTTCTTGAGAAATTCTTTCTGCATCTCTTCCCATGTCCTAATGGGCCTTCCTATAGTTCCCAACCAATATTTAGCCTTGTCCTTTAATGAAAAGGGAAATAAGGTCAATTTAAGGCCATCATCGGTGAAATTCTGGATCTTCACCGTGGAACAGATTTCTAGAAATTCATCCAGATGCTTATAAGGATCTTCATTAGTGTTCCCATAGAAAGATGGAAGCATCTGAATGGTGTTAGATTTAATTTCATATTGATTGGCTGGATTCTGAGGAAGATGAATACATGATAAAGGTTGATATCGATTTGGAATGAAATAGTCCTTCCTTTGTTTTGGTGGGTCCTGATTATCAGCCATTGGATCTTGTGGTGGACTTCTTTGATATAAGATTCTTTCTATTTTAGCAAGTAGTCCTAGAAGGTTAGGATTTTGAGATCTCCTACCTTGCATGCACTAGGATTGATAGAGAGAGGATGGATTTGAATCTTGTTTTCTATTTCTTATTTTTTTTTTAAATGCAATCAATTTTGACAAACAAATTATCATAATAATCTAATGTTAACCTAGACTCTCTATGTGAATTTTCTTACAAGGTGAACGGAGTCCACCACGAGTCACAACCACAATCAATCAACGGCCAGGTAAGAGGTGGGGTAGTGGGAGGCTCCCCCTACTTTCGTAGGGACCTAATTGGAGAACCACTTTCCCGCTTAGGCGTTTGCCTTTTCAACCTCTAGCCTAGACACTGTTGCCAAAAATGGAGGCAACCCGAGATTTAAACTACTCACGGTGTAAACCCTAGATTCTCTTTCGACTTGCTTTTAGTTGGATTAGGAAATGCCAATGTAAGGAAGGTGATTTGTGGGCTAAGGAAGGGTGATCAAATC
Source organism: Zantedeschia hybrid cultivar (assembly GCA_030544215.1). Classification (NCBI taxonomy): domain Eukaryota; kingdom Viridiplantae; phylum Streptophyta; class Magnoliopsida; order Alismatales; family Araceae; genus Zantedeschia; species Zantedeschia hybrid cultivar. The sequence goes on along the minus strand of JARZZO010000011.1, from coordinate 37,355,142 downwards.
CCTACCTTATGTGGTTAAAGTTGCTGCCCTTAAAGTCTTTTTTGAATGCAATACAAGACAACAAATCAATGCAAGGTGTGTTGATGCAATCATGAATGACTTGCTAAAATTGAAACACGTACCTTTCCCCCGCACTCTTCAACAATTTATGGAAATAACTATGAAAGGAAACTAGCTCATGCTTTCCTAGAATGATGAATGCCTAGCATGGAAGGTTTCTAATCTTGGAGATGAAAATTTTTAACTTTGGATGTTCCTCTTTTTGTTTCTTTTTTTTAATTAATGGAAACCTATCTAAACTAGAAACTACAAAAATGGAAACTAAGTAGAATAAGGAAATTGAAATATAGAAAGTTGGAACACACTTACCATGATTTCGCTTTCCCCTTTTTTTTTTTCAATTTACCTGCAAAAATAAGAAAAATAAGGTTAGCTAAAGAATAATTACACTAAATCCAAGATAATCAAAATTAAAAATCTAACTCCCCGGCAACGGCGCCAAAAATTGATCTTTCTAAATTGTGCGTCGTTAAACACTCGTGAAAACGTTCAATCTAAATTTATCCGGCTCACTCAAATCAGATTTTGAAAATAGTGGTGAGTCCGAATCGATCCACAGGGAGTTAAGATTTTAATTTCGAAAACTTTGAAATTTAGTTAATCTAAAAATAAGTGAGACTTTGAGTAAACTAATTACTTATTTAAACTAGAATTAAGTTAACTAATGTTACCTAAAAATATAATTACTTAAATTAAACAACTCTCTTTTTTTTTTCTTTTTCAAAAATTAAACACAAACACCTATATAAAAAATAATAAGCACAACTAAAAATTATAACAACAAAAACAAACTAATGTTTAATTGTGTAAACTATTAATCATCATGAATCAAATAACTTAATTAAACAACTAATAACTAATTAAACAACAACTAATCAAGAATTAACCCTAATTAAATAACAATAACTGATAAAACATCTTTAACCATCAAATAACCAACAACTACCTCTAATTAAATAACCAATACTATACTAGTGGGGGGAATAGAAAGAACAACACAACAGCAATATGTGGGTTGCCGGCTGCTTGCTTGCAGGTGCTTGCATGAACAGGCTGCGTGGAGAAGCTGTTGTTATTGGGACAACACGTGGAGGTTAGGAGGGAGCTGCTGCTGTATGCTGGAAGAGCTGTCACTGCTACATGGAGGGATTGCTGATGTTGACGTGGAGGAACTTGGAGGAGGCACATAGGCGCTGGAGCAACTGTTGTTGGTGCGTGGACGAGCATGCAAGAAGAGCTGCAGTGGCTTGCCGGCAGCTGCATGCGACGCAGAGGACCAGCTTTACCGGGCACGTGGACAGGTGCTGCAGGTGGTGGAGGTGGATGCAGGTTTCACCTTGGACGTGGAAGAGCTTGCGTAGGTGGATGGAGGAAGCTTCACCGGGCGTGCTTGCGTAGACACCCGGCTGGCAGCGTGGAGAGGAGGTGTGAACGGCGCGGCTGGGTGTTGGCTTCACCCAGTGCGTTTGCAGGAGCTCGTGGAGGAGCTGAGAACCTTGCCGGCATGCAGACTTGAAGGAGCTGGTGGAGAGGCCCGGCTGTGCTGCGGAGAGAACCGGCTTGCAGAGCAACGCGTGCAGGTTCGTGGAAGAGGTGCATGCGCTGCTGGTCGGTTGCTTGGGAGCTGTTGGCCAGGAGGGGAAGATATCGAGAGAGAGAACAGAGCGAGAGAAAGAGAGAAACCGAGAGAGGGAGAGAACCGGAGAGAGGGATGCTGGAAAGGAGAGGAAGAGAGGACCGTGAAAGAGAGAACAGAGGGAAAGAAAGAGAGAAACCTAGAGAGGGAGAGAACTGTAGGAGGAGAATCTGTGGAGAGAGATGAAGAGAGAGGGGGAGAACTGTTGCGGCTAGGAAATTAAAAACGGATGGTTGAAGGCTGGAGTAAGAGGAGGAGAGAGACTGCGGGTCGAGGGAATATATGGGAGAGAAGAGAGAGAGCGTGTGGGGGAAGTTTGGAGAAGGAGTCGGATTCGGATTTGGAGAAGTTTCTTTAAAAAGAGAGAGAGTTTTAAAATAAAGAAAGGAAGGGATGTGGCTGGGAAATTGGAGAGAAAGAAGGAAATAAAGGATTTTGGGAAACTCCAGAAAAAGAAGGAATCAGAGCAATATTAGGACATCAAATTACATTTTTACCTCTGCTTAAGTCGAATTTATTGAAATCCGAACACTAGACCTCCCCTAAATTTCCGGAAACTCCACCAGTTGCACTGCATCATCGGCATGTCCTGTTCATATAAAATAAATATAAATTAACACATTATCATAAAAATATCATCATATTTATTTATTTCGTCTCGGTTTTGTCGAAAAACGACAAATGCGCTATACTCCTTTAATCACATGAAATGACGATATTTTTAAGTCAGAATTTGACGAAATTGGTACCGTTGGACTTGGTACACAATTATCTTTCATTTCATGCTATTTTGCAGATAAAAGCATGAGTATGATGCATATGATTGCCCTTAAATGATCAATTTAACACTTTGTCAGCGGGAGTAATCTGTACTAGTCTAACCGGATATCCGATGTCCTGCTCGGATATCCTCCGACTAGGAACTATTAAGAATATGTGTGTTTAAGTGATCAATCTCATTAGTATGATCTCATCATAATCTGATCAATATCGTACATGTTCACAGACTTCATTATGTGATGATAACAATACGAATTACGCATAATGAATATAATGCCATTTTATTAATAAATGAATGAGATTACCAAGTTATATTGGCTTGTAGGCCACCTAGGACTAACAATCCCCAGGTACGGTATGCCACTCGGATGAAAAGACCGTCACAAATGTTCACGCACAGTAAGGGCACTTCTCGCTTGAATTGAGAGAGGCCTTGCGCTACCCACGGTTGACTACAGACATCCTCCTTCGCATATGGCATCCACACAACCTATTTAAGCACAAACTCAGTTTTATACAGCAAAAATAAAGGCTTAATAGGAAACACTCACCATATGAGGAGGGAAGGAATCAAGCTGGCTGCGGATCTCTTCCAGGAGGTGCAAGATGGGGCGACGGTCTCTAATTACGTCCCACTGTGCCATTAGAGGGGTCTATCCCTCACGATTTGTAGGAATCATCCTACGGCCAATGGGGAAGCAACTATAACCCCAGATCTGCAAGAGAGGAAAACACAATCAATACTGAACCACATGAACAAAAGAGGGATCAATGGATCAAGAAAAGCACCCGTTGGAAAGGAGTGAACCCGCCAAGATTTCCTGATCCTCGACGGAAGCTAACCAAATGGGAGAAAAGATGGCCAAGCATCTCCGCTCCCCAGGCCATCTTCTTCGTTGCTCGAAGGTCCTCCAGCAGCAGCAGATACTTCAAATTTACTTTGTCCACAACTATCGCAGGCAGTAGTCTCCCGAAGAAGAAGAGGAGGAAGATCCGCAAGTTTTGCTCATCCGAGCGACCTTCCATGTCAAGAAGTGTCTCCACCCTCTTGGCAAACACCCCAAGTGCCTCACGAGGAATCCGCCGCACACGATTGAGCCCCACTGACCGTGCAAAGTGGCCGAGTGGGATGTGGGCTAGCACTCCTTGGACCCTTTAGAATCTTTGGCCCAGAAGTTGATCTGCAAGCTGCCGATAATCTCTAAGTTCAGGACCCCCCACTAGGTCACCAACTACTGGTTGTTCCGTCAGGAATGCCACGTCCTCAAGAGTAGGCAACATGTGCCCCATGGCGTGATGAAGGCTCGGCATTGGTCATCCCACTGCTCCCGCAGGGCCACCAGAAACGGTGCATTCACCATGAACGGTCGAATCTAGAAGAGTGTTCCGAACTCGAACTCGTACACCTAGAATCGGAGCTGATCCGGCAGAGCATGGTACTAGGCCCAAACAAAATCCTAGAAAACTCTACCGCGAACCCTGCACAATCAATAAAACAAATAAGAAAACCAAAATTCATCTTTTTTTTAAAGGAAATCTGGGCTTAAACCATCCACCAGGACAGACGGCCGCGGCACCAGCCGTCCGCCCAAGCGGGGGCCCACGGAGTTGGCCGTCCATCCGGCAGACGACCGTGCGCCCGGCCGTTTGTTTTCGCCAATTTTTTTTTGAAAAAAAATGAAATCTTACCCTCCTCTTCGGTGCCGCCTCCTCTGCACCTCCATCTCCTTCACTGTCGTCGTCTTCTTCTTCCTCTTCCTCTCCTTCTTCGCCTTCTTCTTCTTCTTCTTCCTCTTCTTCTTCTTCCTCTTCTCCATCTTCACCTTCTTCCTCGCCATCGCTGTCGCCGCTACGCTCGACGCCGCCACCACCACCACACTCGCCGTCGCCGCCTCGCTCGCCGCTGCCATCGCCACCACGCTCGCCGTCGGCAGTCTCTGGCACTGTCTCTTCTTCCTCGTCGTCGCTCCTTCGCATCAAGAACCAGGGCAACCTCATTGTGACCATTGAAAGAGAGGGTGGGTAAAGGAAGGAGAAGGAGGGGGTTTGAGAAGAAAGGGAGGTTTTAAAACGAAGGCAGAAGGGGGGTTTGAAAAAGGGGATAGGGTTTTAAAAGGGCCGGCGGTCCCGGGCCGAGTTCACCCCGGCTGACGGCCAGGTGGCGGGTCACCCGCGTCGGCCGACGGCTTGGCGGCTGGCCGCCCGCACCGGCCGATGGTCTGGCACGATGCTGCCCGCTCTGGCCGATGGCTGGGCGCAGGTCCACCCGCCCCCGCGGATGGCCGAGCGCGTGGCCGCCCATGCAGACCGACGACCGGGTGCGTAGCCGCCCGCCTTGGCCGACGGGTAGATGAGTGGCCCCTACTCCAGCTGATGGCCTTAATTGCGGCCATCCGCATAGTGGCTTTGGTAAATCCTTTTTTTTTCTCTCAAATCAAATTTCTAAAAAAATAATAAGAAGAAAAGATTCTTTTTATTTCAAATAATAAAATGATGTTTACATCATTCTAAGGCTCTGCGGCCCATGAAAAAGTGGAAACAACAGGACGAACATTTTCTAAATACTTCACATATTTTTCCACATCCCAAGGAGCTTCCGCTACATCAATCTTGGTCTTAGTAAGTCTGGAATGGCGGCGCCATGCACGTTGAAGTCGTTCCATCGCCTTCACTTCCTTGTCATACCCAGTGTGCCTTGACACGGTCAACATGTCATGTAAGGCGGGAAGCAGTATTTGTCTTGGAATTCCGATCTGAAGATGGTAGCGGTGACCTTGATACAAGACTAACTCATCGGGACCCACCAGCCAAAGTTCACGATCATTCGAGGCCCTTGTGGTGAATTCCAGGCCTTTAAGAATCATTGGAACAAAGATGAACTTTTCCAGGTCTAAGAAGTTCAAATAATTGCGCCAGTCGTCTCTCATCTTCAGATGAGTTGTGAGGCATTTGACTTGATCTTCAGGACCAGGTAGCGACCGCACCGGATACCACGCACTGTGTAAGAAAATTCTGGAGGCGGTAGTCACCGTCTCATCAAAATCAAAGCACAGGTGCATTTCTATCCACAGTTGCAGGATGCACAAGCTCCCCTTCATGCCTTGTCCCATGTACATGCCATTGAGGCCGCCATATAGATGGGCCAGAGCTACTGGGCAATGGATCGCCCCTGCCAAAGTAAGCTCGGCACGCCCACATATTCCCTTTCCAACACAAAACTTGAAGTCGGAAACCACAAGGTACCTCCGAGCACCAAACATAGTCCCTGCATCAATCTTTCCGGCTCGATTATCCTGCGCTTGATTTCCTGGATCAGCCAACATGCAAGACGGTCGACAAGAATCCCCTCCCTGTCGCTCATACGGCATACTTCTCGTTTGTCCTGTACAATTTCAACAAAGATTTCATCCCAGGCAAACAAATCAGTGGGATCACCAGCAATTAGGCTACCCCAACCACAGATGAGTTCCACTTCTTCCAGCAAAACAGTGGCCTCAAATTCACGAAAGATGAATGTGTGCGTCTCCGGATGCCACAGTTCGAGCAGTGCGCCCAGACTCTCCCAATGCCAATGCATGTAGGTGAGTCGCTTCGCGAACACGACCGTTCGGGTTAGATTCCACTGATGCATGAATACCCTCATGTCCAGTGTACTGGCATCCATAAGGTCAAAAAGCCATGCATACCTCCGGGTGTGTCTCGCATCGGGGAAACGAGGAATAGGCTGCAAGTCAAATGGAGAAAAAGTAAATGATCAAATGGGGAAAAGGATAGCGATGTACCTTTTCATGTGCCAGCAGGTTGCTAAGATGGCCGTCAATGTCTGAGAGAACCCTAGGATATCTTATGGCAGCACGAGAAGAAAAGGAGGCCATAGTTACCATCGAAGGTTAGGAGGGATAATGGAAAAGTTGTCAGGTTGACCTCTTATAAAGCCGTAAGGATAAACTTTGGACCTTCCCACTTTCCACAGAAAGCGGAAGGCATGCTCATCCACCCTGTTGTGGACGACTCATCTTTTGGCCTTCCAACTTTGTGGAAAGGATCCTCTTTGGCCTTCCACCCTTTTTGTGGAAGGCATACCTTATGGCCTTCCACCTTCATGGTAGGCATGCTACTTGGCCTTCCACCCCTTTTGGGGAAGGCACACCTTTTGGCCTCCCAATTTTGTGGAAGGCATGCTCTTTGGCCTTCCACCCTTTGGCGTAAAATGCCGCATCTCATCAGAACATATGTAAAGTTCTTGCTTTGCTCTATATGAATAAATTGATTGAATGACCTTTTTTAGATCTAGTCGAAGCCATATCGGATTGGCATTCTACTAGTAGAATGACCATATCTTCCGCATCGGCTTCGACTCGAAACTAGCCTTTACTTTCTTGTAGTTTGATATTTAAATGCTAAGATTATTGGTTGTTTGAAATTTTGTTGATGTGCGTTATTATAGCTGCAGGGAATTCAAGGCAAACAGGATTGAAGACACAGGAGGCTAATAACTTTGGGCATATAGACTCTAAGTTCCTCTTTAAATAAAATAATGAGGAGTCTATATTCACCAAGTTATTCAAAAGGCCAATAAATTCCTTCTGCTTGCATTTAGATTAGGAATTTATTTTCTAATTTTTAAATCAGCATGCATTGCATAAGCATCACCCACAAGAAAATCCATTCCCACCCAGGGGGCAATGACCATGGTTCGTCACTCTGCTTATCCTATTCATGATTTGTGTTTCTGATAACTGTTCGTTTGTTAGCTCTTTGAATTGCAAGACCTTATCCTTTTCTAAATCCGTGTGCTTGAGATTCTCTCACTTGGCGATCCTGTGATGCGCCAGGCCACCGTGCGCTCGCTGTGTTGAGACCTTTCCAAGTCATACCCCTTCATCTTTCTTGCTTGAGGTCCCCTTGGGCTAGATCATTGAATCCTGGTGCGCCAAGGCCTCGCGGTTCCAGCACCCAAAGGTCCCACGGATTGTGATTCTTCGGCAGGGATTTTGTTTCTCTTCCCAATCACCCTTGCAGTCCAAATACCTAATTCTCGTACATTCATCACATTCGTATATCACATTCGGGTGTAGCTCAACCCTTTCTCTAGGGTGCCCAAAATCAGGTTTGATTTCTGGAACACCCATTTATCATTCCACTCCACTCCACTGCTTGGTTGCCTTCCACCACCGCGGAAGGCCAACTTGGTTGCCTTCCACCTCCGCGGAAGGCCAGCTTGGTTGCCTTCAACCGCCACGGAAGGCCAACTTGGTGGCCTTCCACGAAAGAGGAAGGCATGATTGTTGGCCGTCCATACTCCTACTTTTTAGCTTGACTTCGTCTTCCCACGTTCTCCTCCACTCACGACTCTCACCTCTCACTACTCCGACCACTCCCCACTCCGGCGACTGTCGCATCTACGATCCGCAGCTCTTGACTATTTCCTATTGACTCTTGGGGATTAATGAGGATTTAGACCATGGATTTCCCTTATTTTCTTCCCTCCTATTTAAACCCTCTAGGTCCTCTCGGGAAGGGGGTTGAGTTTTTTTTTGGAGGTTGGAAGGTGTAATGACCCGCCACCCATCGGGGATCCGATTACTAAATGGGTACCGAATCATTAAATTTAGAGCCAAATCAGGATCTCGATAAGTCTGGAAAATAAATGATAAACTAAGCTAAACATCTACATCACATCGAATTGTAAAGGAAATACAGAAATTAAAAATTATTACAATTCGACTTGACTCAGCAATTAATTATATACTCCAACATAAAAGAAATAATTAAGCGTACAGGCCAGAAAAGGAAATAACAACTGTATCGGGGCATACCCCGAAACAGCGGCTGCTGACGCGCAACCCAAGGCAACACTCTCCTCGCTACGCCTGTCTGGAACCCTCACCTGAAAACCGCAGGGGGCAAGTCTCATCGAAAAAGACTCAGTAGGGATCCTTCGATCCCCACCACCCACTCACACACCCACAAGTGCAACAACACAAATATGGATAATTTAAATGACTAAAGCAGTAAGCACAATTCCCAAATTTCGTTATAAAACGCATGCATTCAAAATATAACATGCACAACTCTAAAACCATTCTATCAAGGAGCCCACAACCAGCGTCTCGGCTAAATATGCAAACCACACGGCCGAACACGGAAAACACCGACCCGCTGAGACCAAACAGCAACTCCTCGGATAACGCGGTGACTACTCCGGCCTGACAAGCAACAGGTGGTTCTACTTCCCCCAGCACGAGTGACACTCTGAATGTACCACTCCCACATTAGTACTAGTTATACCCCGGGATACACCAGGTGACACTCTCTCTAGGCGTCACCCCACCACTCCCACACTGGCGCCGTGTCACTCCCATACTAACACGGGGTGCCTAAGCGCTAACAATTGTCACTCTACGCCCACGATCGCACAAAACGTGACACAGTGCGATCCGATCACATAGAAATCATCGTCCTAAAGCATGATTTCAAGCATGTATTTAACCAAACTATCTATCAATGTAAACACATGTTAATTGTAGGAATTAATGAGATTCTGTCTTGAATCGTGTCGCCCAAGGTCGACGTCATTCAAGATTCCTAAACTGATTCATGTGAAAATGGGCCTCAGAATATGGCCTAAATTACGTCGCGCAATAGTTACCTTATAAAAGGCATCACTGTTCTTAGTCGCCTATTAACAACAGAAACAAAATCATGGCCTGGGATAAACCAGGCTAAATCGCGTCGTTGGGGGTAGCCGCCATTCAAAAAGGCGTCGCTGTCCCAAGACGCCATTTAGAGTTCGCCAATAGGTTCCCCTGCTGGCCTTCCCCGAGTTAAAAAAATGAGATTTCTCCTCAAATCACATAAAAAGATGACACAAACGGGGAGGAGGAGGAGAATCGAAATACCCATTAAAAACCCTTCATTCCGCATTTACAAGGTTAACATTCTCGCCCCAAAGATCCCCTAAACATACTCCAAAAGCGGGAAAAAACATGGTTTTAAACAAAATACAACAGGGATCGTCACCTTACCGGTTACTTAAACTCCTCCAAACTCCTAGCCACCGAACCGCCACGCCACAAGCCGCCGCTGGTATCGTCGTGGACATCGTCACTCCACAAAGACGTCGGCCGCTGTCTGGAGAGAGATACGCCGCGGAGGAGATGGTTGTGGTAGTGATAGAAGTTAGGGGATTGATGGAGTGGAGGGAGAGGAAGAATGGGGATAGGAAAGGAAGGAGAAGGGGAAAAGGGAGCCGGAGGTTCGGAGGGAAGAGAGGAGAGATAAGAGAAAGGAGAGAATGAGGGAAAGGAGAGAGGGTTCGCGGGGTCAAACTGAAGCCGGTTAAAACGCGTCGTTTAACACCGACGTCATTCAGACGACAAGTCCGGGCCGTACACTGACTTGTCAGGGCCGTACTCTGAATGGCGTCGACCATGCAAGACGCCATTCAAACGATATGACCGGGGCCGTACTTTCGCGGCCCAAAACCAACCCACGTGGCGCCTACGTGGCACAACCTAAAACGCGTCCACTTCGATGGACGCCGATTGAACCGCGTCTCGCAAGCTCGACGCAAAACAGGAACCCATGCCCCAGCCCCACAAGGGCCCAAATCAAGGAGTCCGACCCCGAAACTGACCCGATAACCGGATTCAAAACCTCAATCCTTACATTCTCCCCCCTTTAAAAGAATTTCGTCCCCAAAATTACTGCAAAAAGTAATCAAATTACATAGGAAAAAAAAAAAAAAGGAAGAACTTATGGGAAAAGGTAGGGAAACTGTTCCCGCATCTCATCCTCGCGCTCCCAGGTCGCCTCACCTCCTGAGCGATGTTGCCAAATGACCTTAACCAGAGGAACGACTTTATTCCGAAGGACCTGTTCCCTGCGATCCTCAATACGTACTGGAAATTCTGGAAAGGACAAGTCCTCAACGACTTCTAACTCTGAAAAATCCAAAACTTGAGATAGATCCTGAACATATTTCCTCAGCAAAGAAACATGGAACACATCGTGCACTCCTGCAAGACTGGTGGCAAGGCTAGCTGGTACGCTGTTTCCCCAATTCAAGCAAGAATGGAAAAAGGCTCAATATACGTAGACTCAGCTTACCTCGCTTCCCGTATCTCATCACACCCTTGGAGGGTGAGATTCGGAGAAATACGTGGTCCCCAACCTCGAACTCAAGCGGTCTCCTACAGATATCTGCATAACTCTTCTGCCTGCTCTGAGCTGTAGTCAACCTCTGCTGCACCACTCTGGCAACCTCAGCACACTACTGTACCAACTCTGACCCTGCTATCTGCCTCTCGCCAATCTCATATCGATTCACAGGAGATCAACACGGCCGCCCATACAATGCCTCATATGGCGCCATGCCGATACTAGAATGATAACTGTTGTTGTAAGCAAACTCCACTGTAGACAAGTGTTGCTCCCAAAAACCTCCCCAATCTAGGCAACATGCCCTCAGCATATCCTCTAGTGTCAGAATGGTCCTCTCCGACTGCCCATTGGTCTCGGGATGATAAGCCGAGCTGAAGGCTAACTGCGTACCCAAGGCCTTCTGAAAACTCTTTCAGAATCTAGAAGTAAATCTCGGATCCCGATCTGACACGATGGATAAGGGTACCCCATGTAGAGAGATGATCCGATCCACAAACAATTTAGCCAACTTACCGACTGACCAGTCCTTCCTAATAGCCAAAAAGTGTGCTGACTTGGTCAATCGATCAACAATGACTTAAATCGCGTCTCTTCTGCGACGGGACACAGGTAATCCCATCACAAAGTCCATAGTCACGTGTTCCCATTTCCATTCTGGGATCAGTAACGGCTACAACAATCCTCCTGGTCTCTGGTGTTATGCCTTAACCTGCTGACAAGTCAGGCACCTTGCCACATAATCAACCACGTCCTTCTTCATACCAGGCCACCAAAAGTGCCTCCTTAAGCAATGATACATCTTAGTCGTTCCGGGATGCACTGCATATATGGAATGGTGCGCCTCATCCAGGACACTTCTGCGAACATCTTCCTCAGCTGGAACATAGAGCCTGCCTTAAAATCTAACCGTGCCATCATCCCACACTCTACCTCTGAAATCTGGACAATCTGCGGTAGCTCTGCATCTGCCCTCTGAGCCTCGATTACTGCATGGTACATTGCTCGCCTCACAGTTAAGCTAGCCAACACGGCTCTGTCAGCCTCTCGCGGAATCCTAAAGGAAGATTCCACAACCTGCTCAAATAACCTCCATTCTTGAACCATAAGATATGATACAACCGTCTTCCGACTCAAGGCGTCCGCCACCACGTTTGCCTTTCTCGGATGATAAGAAAGGTCGAGATCATAATCCTTGATAAACTCCATCCACCTGCGTTGCCTCAAGTTTAGATCCTTCTGCGTGAATAAATACTTCAGGCTTTTGTGATCGGTAAAACCCTGAAACTTCTCTCTATATAAATAGTGCCATCAGATCTTCAGTGCAAATACTACAACTACCAACTCTAAGTCATGAGTGGGATAGTTCTCCTCATGCTTCTTCAGCTGCCTAGAAGCATAAGCAACGACCTTACCATGCTGCATTAGAACCGCACCCAAACCTCGACGAGATGAATATGAGTAAACCACAAATCCACCGAAGCCCGATGGAATCACTAGCACTGGAGCCGAAGTGAGACGAGTCTTCAACTCAATGAAACTCCGCTCACACTCCTCAATCCACATGAAATGTACTCCCTTACGAGTCAACTCACGCTCCTGATCTCAGTTACTGTTGTCGGTCTACTCCAATCCATCACTGCCTCAATCTTGGCTGGATCCACTGCAATACCATCTCCAGAAATGACATGTCCCAGGAAGTGCACCTTATCTAGCCAGAATTCACACTTGCTAAACTTGGCATAGAGCTAGTGGTCTCTCAGAACCTGCAGTACCACCAGAAGATGAGTGGCATGCACTTCCTCAGAAGAGGAGTATATCAAAATATCATCTACAAATACCACCACAAACTGATCTAGGTAGGCCCTGAAGACCCGGTTCATCAAATCCATAAAAGCCGCCGGAGCATTGGTCAAGCCGAAAGGCATAACCAAAAACTCATAATGTCCATACCGAGTCCTAAAAGCCGTCTTATTCACATCAACCTTACGGATCCTCATCTGGTAATATCCTGACCTTAAGTCAATCTTCGAGAATACCTTAGCAGACTGCAACTGATCCATCAAATCATCAATTCTCGGAAGTGGGTACTTATTCTTTACTGTCACCTGGTTCAGCTGTCTATAGTCAATGCACAACTTCAGAGAACCATCCTTCTTCCTGACAAATACAACTGGAACACCCTACGGAGAAGTACTGGGACGAATAAAACCCTTATTCAGCAATTCCTGCAGTTGCATCTTCAACTCAGCGAGTTCGGCCAGAGCCATCTGATACGGGGCCTTAGACAAGGGCGCCGTACTTGGTGCAAGCTCAATAGTGAACTCGACCTCTCACTGAGGAGGAAGGCCAGGCAACTCCTCAGGAAACACATCAACAAAGTCACAAACTACAGGTACCTCCCAAGGACTGGAGTCACTACTAACAGTAGCTACAATTACTGAGGCAAAGAAAGCCTCACAACCACCAACAAGCAACCTCTGGGCTTTAAAAGTATAAATAAGAATACCACGAGAAGAGATCCTAACCCTTGGAAGTAGAAGGCCGGGATACTCGGAATGGAGAAACGCTCCCTCTTCCTATGGCAGTCCACCTCTGGATAATAAGCCTCTAACCAGTCCATGCCCAAGATGACAACAATGTCACGAATGGCAAGCACAACTAACTGGGCAGGCAACTGATGACCCTCAATGGTCAAGGGAACCTCACTCAAACAATTATAACTCAACATGAAATCCCCGAAAGGAATCTCTACCATCAGTCCATCATATATCTCATCAACGGGTGCAGAAAGAATATCTACTAACTACTTAGAAATAAAAGAATGCGAAGCATCCGAATCAATCAACACATGTGCAGAGTTCCCAATGACAGAAAGTGTACCTTCTACCAAGTTGGACGCACGAGCCTCCTTCCTGGTGATATCAAGAACTCTCCCCTGGTCCTCGGCTTCTTCTGATCACCTGGTCCCTGCCCCTGACCATGCCCTTACGGGTAATACATCGCCAAATGGCCCTATTGGCCACAAGTGTAACACCTCCCAGTAAATGGAGGACACTGAGTCCCACCGTGAGTACCACCACAATGTCGACAAGCTGCCGGAAGCCTCTGAGCTGCCTCCTACTGAGCACTGGACATCGACTGACTCTGCTGGCTCTGCCTGGGTCTACTATTACCACTACTGCCACTGCTGCTGCCACCGCCTCGAAAAAACCTCTTGAATCTGGAGACGAGTGAAGACGATCCTGATCCGAATGAAGGAGTTGTTGCTGCTGATGTCTTTCCCCTGCCATAAACTGTCCCCTGAGTAGTCAGCCCCCTCTCCCAAGCTGATCGATCATGTTGTGCCTCTACTGCCGCGGCACACCTAACCGCCGATGCCAAATCCGTACAATAGTGGGACGCCACAAAACTCCTCAAATTGGACCTTAGTCCATCCACAAACCTCTCAGTCCGACGCTTCTCATCTCCTGAAATAAAAGGCACGATCCTCCCAAGCGAAACAAACTTCATCTGGTACTCAAACACTGTCATGCTTCCTTGGGTCAACCCCATAAATTCTCTTTCCTTGGCCATCTGGACATGCCTAGGGAAGTATTGTGCATTGAATTCCTTCACAAATGTCTCCCATGGAATCTCCTTGAGATTCCTATCTGCATAAGACAAGCTCTTCAAAGTAGTCCACCAATCAAAGGCATCATCCTTCAACATGAAGGTAGCCAATGGAGTCCTCTCAACTGCCGCACAGTCCATGGTATCAAAAGTCTTCTCCAACTCCCTCAACCAATGAATGGCCTCATCAGGGTCGGGACGACCGGTAAAATGAGGCGGCTTCAACTTCAAGAACCTCTCCAGAGCAGCTGAAGGCCCTCCCCAAGTACTAGAACTCTCACTAGGGTCTCGAGTCTGGTATCTAGCCATCATGTCCATCATGGCCTCCATGAAACGCTCCATATTCGGCCTACCGGCCCAGATCCACTAGGGACATCTCCCCGCTCCTTAATAATTGGCACCCTTTTCCTAGGAGCCATCTACTCGCCTACAATCACAAACATTGAAAAATTCTAATTAGAATCCCAAAACCTATACTATCGCCGTGCCAGTACGGGATAATGTAATTATTTGCCGAAATTACAATATTTAACCTAGTTACTCATCTATTTGTCAGACCGAATGCTCTGATACCAACTGTAACGACCCGCCACCCTATAATCGGGGATCTGATTACTAAATGGGTACTGAATCATTCAATTTAGAGGCAAACCAGGATCTCGATAAGTCTGGGAAATAAATGATAAACTAAGCTAAACATCTACATCACATCGAATTGTAAAAGAAGTACAGAAATTAAAAATTATTACAATTCGACTTGACTCAGTAATTAATTACATACTCCAATAGAAAAGAAATAATTAAGCGTACATAACAGAAAAGGAAATAACAACTACATCGGGGCATACCCCGGAACAGCGGTTGCTGGCGCGCAACCCAAGGCAACACTCCTCTCGCTACGCCTACCTTGAACCATAACCTGAAAACCGCAGGGGGTGAGCCTCATCGAAAAAGATTCAGTAGGGATTCTTCGATCCCCGCCACCCACTCACACACCCACAAGTGCAACAACACAAATATGGATAATTTAAATAAGTAAAGCAGTAAGCACAATTCCCAAATTTCGTTATAAAACGCATGCATTCAAAATGTAACATGCACAACTCTAAAACCATTCTGTCAAGGAGCCCACAACAAGCGCCTCAGCTAAATATGCAAACCACATGGCCGAACGCAGAAAACACCGACCCACTGAGACCAAACAGCAACCCCTCAGATAGCGCGCTGGCTACTCCGGCCTGACAAGCTACAGGTGGTTCTGCTTCCCCCAGTACGAGTGACACTCTGAATGTACCACTCCCACACTGGTACTAGCTATACCCCGGGGTACACCTGGTAACCCTCTCTTTAGGCGTCACCCCACCACTCCCACACCAGCGCCGTGTCACTCCCCCACCGACACGGGGTGCCTAAGCGCTAACAACTGTCACTCTAGGCCCACGATCGCACAAAACGCAACACGGTGCGATCCGATCACGTAGAAATCATCGTCCTCAAGCATGATTTCAAGCATGTTAATTGCAGGAATTAATGAGATTCTATCTTGAATCGCATCGCCCAAGGCCGACGTCATTCAAGACTCCTATACTAGTTCATATGAAAACAGGCCTCAGAATATGGCCTAAATCGCGTCGTGCAATGTACTCACCTTATAAAAGGCGTCGCTGTTCCTAGTCTCCTATTAACGACAGAAATAGAATCATGGCTTGGGATGAACCGGGCTAAATCACGTCGTTGGGGGCAACCGCCATTCAAAAAGGCGTCGCTGTCCCGAAACGCCATTTAGCGTTCGCCAACAGGTTCCCCTGCTGGCCTTCCTCGACTTAAAAAAATGGGATTTCTCCCCAAATCACATAAAAAGATGACACAAACGGGGAGGAGGAGGAGAATCGAAATACCCATTAAAAACCCTTCATTCCTCATTTACAAGGTTAACATTTTCGCCCCAGAGATCCCCTAAACATACTCCAAAAGTGGGAAAAAACATAGTTTTATACAAAATACAATGGGGATCGTCACCTTACCGGTTACTTGAACTCCTCCAAACTCCTAGCCACCGAACCGCCACGCCACAAGCCGCCGCTGGTACCGCCGTGGACGTCGTCACTCCATAAGGACGTCGACCGCCGTCCGAAGAGAGATACGCCGCGGAGGAGGTGGTTGTGGTAGTGGTGGAAGTTAGGGGATTGATGGAGTGGAGGGAGAGGAAGAATGGGGATAGGAAAGGAAGGAGAAGGGGAAAAGGGAGCCGGATGTTCGGAGGGAAGAGAGGAGAGAGAAGAGAAAGGAGAGAATGAGGGAAAGGAGGGAGGGTTCGCGGGGTCAAACTGAAGCCGGTTAAAACGCGTCGTCTAACACCGACGTCATTCAGACGACAAGTCTAGGCCGTACACTGACTTGCCAAGGCCGTACTCTGAATGGCGTCGACCATGCAAGACGCCATTCAGACGATATGACCGGGGCCGTACTCTCGCGGCCCAAAACCAACCCACGTGGCGCCTACGTGGCACAACCTAAAACGCGTCCACTTCGATAGACGCCGATTGAACCGCGTCGAAACAAAAACCCATGCCCCAGCCCCACATAGGCCCAAACCAAGGGGTCCAATCCTGAAACTGGCCCGATAACCGGATCCGAAACCTCAATCCTTACAGAAGGCATCAGTGGAAGTTGCAGTCGAGAGGAGGATCTGGCAGACAGAGGTGCGAGGTTGGTGAGGGAACAAGGAGGAGTCCTTCGTATTCCAAATGGGCTTGTCTTCTTAACCCTTCCTCCTTTTTTTACTTTTTATCTCATTCACCCATCCCGTAATCATTCTTCTCCTCCCTCCTTTGCTTTTACCATAACACTTTCATTTTTCACAATTCCCAGACACGAGCACTTCATTCTGCACTTCATTATGCATGCATATTAGGATGACTTAGCACCCTTCACCCTCAGAGGTTTCAAACAAAAAACAGGAGGTGGGTGGCCATAATGCGTGGTCACCTTCCCTCCCCAAACACCCATCCAGTACGTTCCCTTCCAATTTTTAGTTTTTATAATTATTTGCATGAACAAACTCTACATGTTATAGTTCTAATCGGGCTATTTCTTTTCTTTGTTCGTCTTCTCTTTCCAGGAGCTCTTACCACCCTTTGCGTGCGGACTACCGAGCTCTCTCTCTTCGGCCGGCCGGCCAAAGGTGGAGAAGCGGAACTCAATATCCCCGCTCCAACAAGACACGATCAACCTTCACATCTTGCGGAGCACAAGGACCCCATGGTAATGCTCCTGGCGATCACACCCTTTAATTCCTAATACCTCATCGCCGCAGTTGTACGACGGAACAGAGGCCTTCCCGGCGAAGAAAGCGGGGGGAACACTCCGGGCGTCCACACCACTGTCTTCCTTATACACACATAATCTGTAATCATTCTTAATGATCACTTAGTGTTTGACCATTAAGTCAAAACTCTTATTGCAAGTTTGAGAAGCTTTAGTTTGATTCAAAAATAATCTTTGAAATCATAACTTGCTTCCTAGAGATTCTAAAAACTTTAAAGTTGTATCATATACATCTTTTCTTCAATCACATTAAGGGAATGCTTTTAATATCCAACTGTCTTTTTTCTCATCATTATGATAGGCAGTATTGGCAAGTTGAATTCTAATAAACTTAATTATGGTAATTACTGATGAAAAACTTGTCCAAGTCAACACTTTGACCTTGACCATTTCCTTCAGTTTGCCATATAAGTTTTAATTAGTCAATTTCTATTAATCTTCATTCTTAAGATTAACTTGTTTCTGACAGGTACAATACCCTCAAGTAATACTATCAAGTTCCAAACTTGATAAGTGTTATGGACTATAGCTTAAAATTCTTTACATACTTACCAATCTCAAAGTTGTATTTATAATAGAGAGCTTCCTCATAGATTTTAGATCATAATCTACATCTTTGAGTTTTCCTCATTCTGCTATCTCTGATATGTCAAACATATCTTTCTAGCCATTAAGAGTATCTTAAAATTGTATGATGCTCTTCTATGTGTGTCATGAATAGTTTCAAACATCCAAAGATTATCTAATAATCTTATGTTAATTTGGGGGTCTAAAACATCTTAGAGTCTTATTAACTCCTACTGTTTCTTTGAGTACATATTCCTCTTTATAGACGATAGCTTTTAAGATGATAATTATTCTACTATCGCCTAGCCTATAAAAGTAATGTCCAAACTCTTTGGACATCTCACAAATTTACACTACTCCGTATCCTTTTAGATCCAACTTCTTTGGATCATGTCCTTTCCAAAAGACTAGGACATAACTTGACTTTAATATACTTAAAATCAGATTTGTTTATAATTTACATCTCATATGAGTTATTTTATTTTCATATCTTATATGGACACATCGACTTATTTGGAACTATATGTAAAGTATGGACATCTAATGTTCATACTCATATTTACAAGGATATAATGAATTAGGCAAATCTTATTATGTATTGCACCATATCCAATAAGGTGTCATTCCTCATTCTATCATAATGCTATGATGTACAATGTCGGATCAATCAAGAGAGGTTACCATTATCTTTTTAATGATTTGTGTAAATCATTTACTCAAGTATTAATTTCCTTGATCAAATCAAAGAATTTTAATACTCTTTCCAATTAGTCACTTCATCTTAATCTTCTATACCTTAATATCTTAGATGCATTCGACTAGTACTTCAGCAAGTATACACAGTCGACTCTTTTCCAAGAAGAAACTATTAAGGTAAGTCATAAGAAGTGATTATCTTTAGCCTTAAGAAAATATTGGGCTATTTACATCAGTATGTATAAGTACCAATAATTTCTTATTACACAACCTAGTGTATATTGCCATAGATGATCATGATTCACACTGTCCTTTTCTATAGGAGACTTGTGAACATATATCACATGATATATCACATCAAGAATCTATAGTGCATTGACTGATTTTTAAAATATTTCATTTTATTTCTAAAACCATATCGAACAACGTTTGTTCCTTCTCAGTAAAAATTCTTAATCATTAATAGAACTAAATATCAATTATTCAGTTTCATTCTGTTCCCTGACGATATACAAAGAATTACTGTCTCATAATAACCTATGCATCTTTGGAACAATTGTTGAGTCTAACTCAACACTTTTATTCTCTTGATTATTTTTTACTTGTCTAAGTCTACATAGTATTACAGATCTGAGAATTATTTCCAATATCTCATATTGGGTTTGCTAATTCTCCAATAGACATGTAAAAGCCAATAATAAGAATATCCAAAACTTCTTACAAGTTTCATATTCTTTTGCCTTTACCAATATCCGTATTGGTTGTAGTGGGAGAACTACTCCTTCTCTCTTTCAGCTGACTTGCCTTTATCCTTCTCATGTGTTGGTTCAATCATTTAATATCCTACCTCTTGCCTTTCTTAAAGGCATACCATGAATACCTCTTTTCCTTGGTCTATCCAAGTAAGAGATTTTATGATAACTGATTAAGATAGTGGCTATCACTCGGTATTGAAGACATTCTTCAGAGTCCTTCTAGCCAATCCGAATATGAGAAGTATCGGCATCTAATATGCCAAACCTCGGATTATTCGACGACATTTTAGTTAATAGAGGAAATAAAATGATTTAAGCAGACAATTCTTATAATTTAATTATGGTCTTTTATCTTGAATTATTTTCCATTATTTTTTGACGGACTGTATAACCCTTAGGTATACAGAACGGGAGACTTCGATAGTCTCTTAGCAGGGATCAGAGTCTTAATGACTTGTAGTACAGTCTTGTGGATAGTACAACAAACAGTAATACAATCAAATGACACCCATCTCATAGGACTTGCAACTCTTTCCAATATCTAATCATATATTTGGTCCCCAGGAATTTAATGGCCTTGTGGATAGCCTAACAAACTATTAATTCTGGTCTAAGCATTACCATCATTACGAGACGGACATAGATTTGCATGCAACCCTTGTGGATATCACAACAACGCTACATGGTTCCTCTACCCCGAGCAATAGGCATCTTATGCCATAGCTAGAGTCTCTCCTTACAGTTAGACAGGTCTTGTGATAGCACAATAAACCTGCCTAAAGTAATCTGAGTCCTATGATTATAACAATGGAGAACCACGCAGTAAGTTCTCAACTACTCACGTTACGGCTCAGACTTTAGTGAAGGTTTTAGATAACTTTTATCTTGATCTCTTCCTAAGTGAAAGTTTATAAATATATCGTATATATATTTAACTATACCTAGATAATAACAATTGATTCATAATCAAAAGCAAAACATGCATCAACCATATATATTCATTATGTGGTCATAGACAGCACAGTGATTAATTTGAGTCATACAATTAATCACCATAACTATATAACAAATAAATAATCAAAACATGCAAACACACAGGCACTGGTCATCTCATCTCTTGTCGCCTTCTTTGTTGTAGTTGTGGATCATCCTCACCTCTCCTCAACCGACACGATCAATTACAACTAATGTACAATTTGAAACAATTTCAAATAAAAATTAATTGTAAGAGAAAGCCTTATGGTCGAATATAATAATAGAGAGAGATAGAATTACATCGAAATGAGAGAGAGAGGGAGGCACGCAAGCCTCATTAATTAACATTTAATTAATCCATGTCTCACATTCAAAGATAATCCACATAATCACACACCATTACATGATATGAAATTAACTAAGTGCATATCCATAATCACCACAAATTTTAACCATCCACACATGATCAAACACATCACATAAAGGCTAAAATTTTGAAAAATAATAGTTTTGGTTTTCTCAAAACCTGAGTACCAATTAAAATTGGATAATTTGGATTTCGAAAATCTTATTTTCTAACATACATTTAAATCTAATTTAAAACATTAAAACACATCATCATGTACATACAAAACTAAAATTAGACTTATAAAATATTCCATGCATAATTTAGAACATTTCTAACTTAATTAATCTAACACTTAGATTAATTTTAAATCACATTAATAACAATTATTAATGCGAAACAATCTAAGAGTTAGATAGAATTAAAAATTCCTTAATAACTCTTATAAAAGAATTTATAGTTCCATTTTTAATCACTTAACAACTCTTTGTTAAGAACTCCTTTATTAAATAATATTTCTCAATAACAATTATTAAGAAATATTAATTAAGAACATTTCTTAATAAATTAACTTAATAATTAGATTACCAAGATATTAATAATCACTTAACAACCCTTATTAGGTGATACTCCATGATAATCATCCAGCAAATGCCATTACAATTCTTGTTAATGGTCCTTGAGGTAAAAAATATTCCTTTAACAACCCTTGTTAAAGAAAAAGTAATTTTCCATTTCAATCAATATTAATCTAACGCTTACACCAATATTAAATAATGAAAAATGTTGGCAATTATTAATCTAACAATCAGATCATAATCTTTAACTTTAAACCTCAACAGACAAACAAGATTTAATCAAGCATAAGTTTTAAAACGATGCCTTAATTAATATCTAAAATATGCTAATTGAATATTAGTCTTAAAACTATTTTAAGAGAATACCTCAATTAATATCTTGATAATTAAATTTTAGTTTTAAAACAATTTTAAAACTTAATCTCAATTTAATATTTTTTAATTAAAGTTGGAGATATTAAATATTAGTCTTAAAACAATTTTTAAGACAACACTCATTTTAATATTTAGTTAATTGAAATTTTAGTTTTAAAACATTTTTAAAAAAAAATCTCAATTAATTAACTTATTAAAATGCTTGGGAATAAAAGGGGTATTTGGGTTAGGGGTTAAATCGCTGGTGTTAAAAGGCTTAATGGGCCTGGACCGGCTGGTTCGGACTAAGCAGGGTGCCTGGGCCGGCTGGTTCGGACCAGGCAGGGTGCCTGGGCCAAGCCTGGCCCAGCACCGGTCGGGCCGGCTCGGGACCGCCGGTCCAGGCCCCAGCCGTACTGTTCGCCCACCAGGGTTTCCCCTCCCCCTCTAACTGGTTTTTGATTTATGTTGCAGCCAAACGGGATCTACGTGTTGGGATCGCTGTGTCGGGATCCGATCTTAAAACGCAGCGGAATAAAGGAGTTCGGGATCGGATCTGTCCCGTTTCGGTCGTTAAAATTAAACCGGTGTAAATCGAATTTACCTTGCGCGGATTCGAATCCGCGTCCGTTTTCCGGTTCCGTCGGAGCGATGCCGCAAGTCGCGCAGATGCCCGACCTCTAGCGGTATCCACGCGGTTCTCCTCGCGATGGATCGTCCTCGCTTCCTCGCTCGCTGCGGCGCTCGAAGATCCCGTCTGACTGCGCGTGATTCGCCGCGACATGCGGATCCAGAATCCCCGTCGAACGGGAAGTGGAGCAGTTGGGAACGGCACGCCCAGAGGAGAAAGAAAGTGGGGAAGAACGAATGACGGCTAGGTCAGGGTTGCTGGCCCCGGATGTAGAATCCGTTCTTTTATAAGAAGTCAGTTTGCGGTTTTTCACAAAAACCCAGACTTATCCGAAATCCTGTCAGATTATCCATCGACTTGAAAACCATTTGCGTGTGACCCTCTAGGCCCAAATACCAGTCTAGTTAATAGCCCATTAAGTCCAGTAACCCTTTACTGACCCACTGAATTAATTAATATCTTTATATTCAATTAATCAGTCGAATTTAATGTCCCACAATAAATTCGGACGGACTGCCGATCACGTTGGATGCCAAGCAACATCGCGTGATCCTGGATGGCACTGGGGTTATCGCAACCCTCTATTGGAACCTTTCTGTCATCGGTTAGCGCGCGGATATAATCCTTCATCCGTACAATGTTCCCGAATCGACCTAGGGCATGGTTTACTGTTAAACCCTATTTGGTCGATTCACTTGAATCAGATGTCGCTAATCTGAATCCGATAACTCCTTATCGATTACAGAGTCCGCCCTGGCCAGGGACTTTAAGCGCATCATTCTCGGAACATTCTCTCTCAAACAACCGAGAGCAGATGATCCCGTATTGAACACACAATTACCTTCGAGGGCATTTCCCTGAACCCGATCGCTTGACTTATTGATATCCCATGGTTAGGGATTCGTTCGTCAAGGTCAAAGCTCAGAAACCTACCAACAAGGTATCCTTGGAGTCTCAGGTCCAAGGATCATCCACGCAACCGTGACAATTGAATCGAGCTGGTTAACAGTGAGGTGATTACCATCCAGCGATTCATAGTCGGATCAGTTCAGTGAACTCATTCACCAATGAGCACCTATAGGTTCAGCATAGTGTCTCCACACAAGTGACTTATGGGATCAGTCACCCTCATCATATGAGCTGAAGTAACCTATACTAGTCTATCCGGATGTTCGATGTCCTATCTCAAACATCCTATGACTAGGAACAATTAAGAACATGTGTTTATAAGTCTTCGGTCCCGTAATTATGATCTCATCATAATCCGAACATTATTGCACATGTTCATGGACTTCATCGTGATACGATAAACACAGATCGAATTAATTACACACAATGAATTATTGCCATTTATTAATAATCTGAATATGTACACAGTATCGGATTGGCTTTGAGACCATCTAATACTAACAATCTCCCACTTGGGCTAAAGCCAATCACTTTTACACAGAATACCCATATTCTCTAAGTGACGCTCAAAAACATTTTGAGACAAAGGCTTTGTAAGTGGATCTGCTATGTTGTCGGCTGAGGGAACTCTTTCCACCACGACATCTCCTCGAGCTATAATCTCTCTGATCAGATGAAAGCGCCGCAGAATGTGCTTCGACTTCTGATGAGACCTCGGCTCTTTCGCTTGAGCAATCGCCCCATTGTTGTCACACAGCAGTGGGACGGGACCAGATATGCTTTCCACCACACAAAGATCGCCGATGAATTTCTTCATCCATACAGCTTCCTTGGCGGCTTCAGCAGCAGCAATATACTCGGCTTCTGTTGTCGAATCAGCAGTGGTTTCCTACTTGGAACTTTTCCAGTTCACTGCTTCCCCGTTGAGTGTGAAAATAAAACCTAATGTTGACTTGCTGTCATCAGGATCAGACTGAAAACTCGAGTCAGTGTATCCTTGCAGCTTTAAGTCTCCTCCTCCATAGACTAGAAATAGATCCTTAGTCCTTCTCAAGTACTTAAGGATGCATTTCACAGCCTTCCAGTGTTCATCACCTGGATCTGCCTGATGTCTGCTCGTAACACTTAGAGCATATGCTACATCAGGTCTGGTACATAGCATGGCATACATGATGGACCCTATGGCAGAAGCATAGGGGACTTTATCCATCACTGCCCTCTCTTCAGGTGTCTTGGGAGACTGACCTTTAGAGAGTGAAATTCCATGTCTCATCGGTATGAGACCTCTCTTGGAATTTTCCATGCCAAACCTTTTGACAATGGTTTCTATGTACATGGATTGGGTTAAAGCCAGCATCTTCTTTGATCTATCTCTATAGATCCGTATTCCCAATACGTAAGATGCTTCTCCCAAATCCTTCATGGAGAAGTTCTTTGACAGCCATATCTTTACTGATGACATCATTCCTACATCATTCCCAATGAGTAGGATGTCGTCAATGTAAAGAACCAGAAATGTGATTGCGCTCCCGCTGTTTTTCTTGTATACACAGGGCTCATCTTCATTCTTAATGAAGCCATAAGATTTGATCGCCTCATCAAATCTTATGTTCCAGCTCCGGGAAGCTTGCTTCAGTCCATAAAATGGACCTCTGCAACTTGCATACCATGTCTGGAGATTCTTTGGATGTAAATCCTTCTGGTTGTATCATATACACCTCCTCCTCAAGGTTTCCATCGAGGAAGGCAGTCTGCACATCCATCTGCCAGATTTCATAATCATGGTGGGCAGCAATGGCAAGAAGAATTCTGATGGACTTAATCATAGCAACGGGTGAAAAGGTTTCGTCATAGTCAACACCTTGTCTTTGACGATAGCCTTTTGCCACTAATCTTGCCTTATAAGTCTCAATATGTCCATCTGCACCGATCTTTCTTTTAAAGATCCATTTGCAGCCGATAGGTACTATACCATCGGGTAAATCTACCAAGTTCCAAACTTGGTTGATGTACATGGACTGTATTTCAGAATTCATGGCTTCCCGCCATTTTCCGGCCTCTGAACTTTCAATGGCCTCCTGGTAAGTCTTGGGATCATCATCCTCATTATAGAATATCCTTGAACCATCCAAATTAATATGTCCCACATATCTTTCTGGTGGTTTAGGTACTCTTTCAGACCTACGAGGTTCCTGTGTATCATTATGAACAGGTTCAGAAAATGACGGTTCATCTGATGAACCATTGCCAGTTTGTGGGTCTGGAACTTCTTCCAGAATTACTTTACTCCCACTATCCTTCTGGAGAATATAATCTTCTTCTAGAAAGACAGCTCTCCTGGCCACAAACACCTTTTGATCGCCAGGATGATAAAAGTAATATCCATAAGTTTCCTTTGGATATCCCACAAATCTGCATTTGTCAGTTCTGGATTCCAGCTTATCTGCGTCATGTCTTTTAACATGAGCAGGACATCCCCAGACTTTAACATGTTTAAGGTCTGGTTTCCTTCCATTCCATATCTCATATGGAGTGGTCTCAACAGATTTGCTGGGTACCTTATTCAGGATATACATAGCCGAGCTAAGAGCATATCCCCATAAGGACACTGGTAATTTGGACATGCTCATCATGGATCGCACCATTTCCATTAATGTGCGATTTCTCCTTTCTGATACACCATTCATCTGAGGTGTATAAAGAGGTGTAAGCTGAGAAAGGATACCATTATCCTTTAAGTATTTAATGAAC
Organism: Zantedeschia hybrid cultivar; assembly: GCA_030544215.1. NCBI lineage: Eukaryota > Viridiplantae > Streptophyta > Magnoliopsida > Alismatales > Araceae > Zantedeschia > Zantedeschia hybrid cultivar. Next base: position 37,329,002 of record JARZZO010000011.1, on the reverse strand, counting down.
TCAGTACTCAAGTATTCACCACCCCGATCAGATCGGATGGTTTTTATGCTCTTTCCTGTTTGTTTTTCCACTTCATTCTTAAATTCTCTGAATTTCTCAAAGGCTTCAGATTTATACTTCAATAAGTATACATATTCAAACCTTGAGTAATCATCAGTGAATGTAATGAAGTATGAAAAACCACCAATGGCTTGGGTTGACATAGGACCACATACATCTGAATGTATGAGTTCTAATATGCCTTTGGCTCGTTCTCCAGTTCCACTAAATGGAGACTTAGCCATTTTACCCATTAAACATGACTCACAGGTTGCATATGATTCATAATCAAATGGATCCAAATATCCATCTTTATGCAACCTTTGGAGTCTGTTTTCACCAATGTGTCCTAGCCTACAATGCCACAAGTAGGCTTTGTTCATTTCATATTTACTTCTCTTAATCAAAGAACCGATATGTAAATTATCATGAGACACATTCAATAGATACAATCCATTGGACAAAATAGCAGAAGCTATTAATTTATTTCTGAAATAAATTGAACAACTATTGTTCCCAAAATTTAAATTGTATCCAATTCTATCTAAACATGAAATAGAAATGATGTTCCTTATTATGCTAGGTACATAATAACATTCATCTAATAAAAACGTGTCTCCGGATGGTAGCTTGAGCTCCACTGTCCCCACAGCGATCGCCGCAACTCTTGCGCCGTTACCTAGTCTCAGCTCCACCTCGCCGGTCCTCAGCTTACGCCTTCTTGTCAGTGTCTGCACGGAATTGCAGATATGAGATACACATCCAGTATCTAATACCCATGATGTACAATCTCTTATTGACAAGTTTATATCTATCATATAGATACCTGAAGCGTCCTGCTGCTTCACAGTTCCTTGAGCCTTGTCCTTGAGGTATTCCTTGCAATTCCTCTTCCAATGCCCTTTCTGGTGACAATAGAAGCAATCACCTTTCTCAGCACTTTTACCCTTGTCTTTCTTGACAACCTTTGCCTTTCTCTGAACCTTGTTCTTATTCTTTCGAAAAGCTTGGACTGCAAGTCTTTTCCTGTTGGTCTTACCAACCATTAGGACTTGGGGTTTATCCTTCACAAAGTTCCCCTCAGCAGTCTTTAACATGTTCAGCAGTTCAGCTAAGGTGGCCTGGATCTTGTTCATGTTGAAATTGACAATGAACTGAGCATATGAAGGTGGAAGTGAAGACAACACAAGGTTTGTGTGCATCTCCTTGGGAAGTGTAACCCCAAGAGCATCCAGCCTCTCCACCCATTCAATCATCTTCAGCACATGATTCTGTACTGAAGTTCCCTCTGCCATCTGAGCTTTGAACAGATTCTTCGATATCTCATATCGTTCGATTCTGCTCTGCTCACCAAAGAGCTCCTTCAAATGGAGCATGATGGATCTAGCATCCATCTCTTCATGTTGCCTCTGCAACTCATTGCTCATAGAGGCTAACATATAGCATTGGGCCATGGTGGAATCCTCCTTCCATTTCTCATACGCTATCATTTCCTCCTCTGGAGCATCCAATGCTGGTTCAGCAGGAGGTTCAGTATCCAAGACGTAGGCAATCTGCTCAGACCTAAGGACTATCTTCAGGTTTCTGAGCCAGTCTGAGTAATTGGTGCCTGTCAAACGGTTGGCATCAAGTATGCCTCGCAACGGGTTATGGTGCGACATTCTCGCCTACAGGAGATAATAAATTGATAATTAGCAGATATTCAGATTATCTAAAACAAGATATGGTCTTTTATTATCTAGTTTTACTCCCACTAATTTTTGACGAACTGTATAACCTTCAGATATACAGAACGGGAGACGCCGACTGTCTCCTAGTGGGGATCAAAATCTCCAAGCATCACAGTATGACCTCGGGTAAACACATAGTATCATACTGCTATCTCAGAGCAATCATCTCATGATAATTGCAACTCCTTGCAATATCCGATCGTACTTCGGCTCCCAAGTTTAATGGTCCCGGGTAAACACAGTAGACCATTATCCCCGGTCTAAGCTTTACCATCAATACGTGACAGAGTAAAGTAGAAACATAGTTCCCGGGTAAACACGTGGATGACTATATCGTTCCTCTACTCTTATCCAAAGGCATCTTATGCCATGATCAACAGTCCTCTTATCAGTTAATGGCAGACCTCGGGTAAACACATAGTATCTGCCACCACCGAATTAAGTTCTATCAATCATATTGATGGAGAGCCACGCGGTACATTCTCAATGACTCGCGCTACGGCTTAGAGTTTATAACGAAGGTTTTACTTATTTAATTTGGTCTCATCCTAGGTGATAGTATTAAATATATCGAATATATTTATTAATACTAATAACCTAGCAAATATAAAGCACACGCATCACATACATGTCATTAGTGTGGTCATGGACGGCACTGCGGTTTGACTTGAGCCAGACAGTCAAACGCACACATACACACAATATAACAACTTATATCATGAGTCTGCAAACCCATGAATACAATGAACTCCTTCATTTTCATCTGGTCAGCAGTTGTGGATCATCCTCGCTCCGCACGCATCCGCCTCGATCAAATTACATCGTAATTCTCAATTACACGATAATTTAAATGAGGAAGCCTTATGGCGATTACATCAAGGAGGAAGGTAGAAGTACAATGGAATGTAAGAGGGAGAGGTTCGCAGACCTCTATTTATTAATACACAATAAACCACACAATCACATTCCACATCCACAAGTAATGCCCGTCCATGACCACCATGTGTTTTATTAAACAAACCACACATGAATTGCACATCAAATGGCTAAATAAAATTTTCGAAAATAATATTAATTTTGGTTTCATAAAATCAGGGACCAAACAAAATTTGGATTATTTGGAATTTTTCGAAAACTTTAGTATTTATTGCAAGCATGCTAATTTAAATCCAATTTAAACAAGCAAATCAATAACACATCAAAAATGCATTAAAATCTAAAATTAACGGCTTCAGAAATATTCCATGCTCAATTTGAACAATTCAAATATTTATGGGGTTAATCTAACAATTAGATTGCATAAGGTTTAATTTAACATTTAGAATTAATTCAATTAACAACCTTTTGTTAATTAATTAACATAATAAACCTTAATAAGGGCCCAATAAAAATTGAATTTAATAAAAACAGTAAAATCATATTTTACAGATAATTATTAAACCAATTTTATAATTAAAATTTTAAAACCAAAAAATTTTTAATCAACTGGGCCCCCTAAAGGGCTCAGCCCTGCTGAGCCCCTGGCTCGGGCCAGGGCCGAGCCAGGGCTCGGACCCAGGTCCGAGCTTTGCTGCGCCCTGGCTCGGGCCGCCTGGCACGAGCCAGGGCCCAGCCGGGCCCGGTCCGGTCGGCGGCTAGGGAAACCCTAGCCGTCCGGCCGAACCACCCGAGGTTCCCTGCAACGCAGGGAACCCGACGGCGTCGCCCCCCTCTTTGGGGTCTTCTCCGGTGCCGATCCCGGCGCCGGCAGGGCACCGCACCACGCCGCCGGCGAACCCCTTAGCTCCGGCGAGGTCCGGTGACCGGCGGTGGCCCTGGAGGTCATCCGGAAAGGGATTTATTCACCCCCTTATTTCCTCCAAAAAATCTGGTTTTGCAGGTTTCTCAAACCCGTGGGGAGGAAGAAGAAGGTCCATGGCCGCTCTTCCACGGCTTCCCATGCCACCAACAACTCGACCAGGGTCATTGGGCATGATCTACAGCGATTAGAACCACTTAAAATCCATCTCTATGGATCCGACCACATCAAAAACGCCCCGTTCTTCGTCCAACGAAGAACACGACGAAAAACCCCCAAAAATAATTTTTTTTTTTTTTAGATTTAAATCACGATCTCATCGCAGTAATCATCTAATGATTATAAATCTTTCAAGAACATAAATCTAAGCATGGAATAAATTCAAAAACCATAAATTTTAGAGACCGAAACGGCGAAAACACAGTGAAACCTGGCTCTGATACCACTGTTGGGATCGCTGTGTCGGGATCCGATCTTAAAACACAGCGGAATAAAGGAGTTCGGAATCGGATCTGTCCCGTTTCAGTCATTAAAATTAAACCGGTGTAAATCGAATTTACCTTGCGCGGATTCGAATCCGCGTCCGTTTTCCGGTTCCGTCGGAGCGATGCCGCAAGTCGCGCAGATGCCCGACCTCTAGCGGTATCCACGCGGTTCTCCTCGCGATGGATCGTCCTCGCTTCCTCGCTCGCTGCGGCGCTCGAAGATCCCGTCTGACTGTGCGTGATCCGCCGCGACATGCGGATCCAGAATCCCCGTCGAACGGGAAGTGGAGCAGTTGGGAACGGCACGCCCAGAGGAGAAAGAAAGTGGGGAAGAACGAATGACGGCTAGGTCAGGGTTGCTGGCCCCGGACGTAGAATCCGTTCTTTTATAAGAAGTCAGTTTGCGGTTTTTCACAAAAACCCAGACTTATCCGAAATCCTGTCGGATTATCCATCGACTTGAAAACCATTTGCGTGTGACCCTCTAGGCCCAAATACCAGTCCAGTTAATAGCCCATTAAGTCCAGTAACCCTTTACTGACCCACTGAATTAATTAATATCTTTATATTCAATTAATCAGTCGAATTTAATGTCCCACAATAAATTCGGACGGACTGCCGATCACGTTGGATGCCAAGCAACATCGCGTGATCCTAGATGGCACTGGGGTTATCGCAACCCTCTATTGGAACCTTTCTGTCATCGGTTAGCACGCGGATATAATCCTTCATCCGTACAATGTTCCCGAATCGACCTAGGGCATGGTTTACTGTTAAACCATATTTGGTCGATTCACTTGAATCAGATGTCGCTAATCTGAATCCGATAACTCCTTATTGATTACAGAGTCCGCCCTGGCCAGGGACTTTAAGCGCATCATTCTCGGAACATTCTCTCTCAAACAACCGAGAGCGGATGATCCCGTATTGAACACACAATTACCTTCGAGGGCATTTCCCTGAACCCGATCGTTTGACTTATTGATATCCCATGGTTAGGGATTCGTTCGTCAAGGTCAAAGCTCAGAAACCTACCAACAAGGTATCTTTGGAGTCTCAGGTCCAAGGATCATCCATACAACCGTGACAATTGAATCGAGCTGGTTAACAGTGAGGTGATTACCATCCAGCGATTCATAGTCGGATCAGTTCAGTGAACTCATTCACCAATGAGCACCTATAGGTTCAGCATAGTGTCTCCACACAAGTGACTTATGGGATCAGTCACCCTCATCATATGAGCTGAAGTAACCTATACTAGTCTATCCGGATGTTCGATGTCCTATCTCAAACATCCTATGACTAGGAACAATTAAGAACATGTGTTTATAAGTCTTCGGTCCCATAATTATGATCTCATCATAATCCGAACACTATTGCACATGTTCATGGACTTCATCGTGATACGATAAACACAGATCGAATTAATTACACACAATGAATTATTGTCATTTATTAATAATCTGAATATGTACACAGTATCGGATTAGCTTTGAGACCATCTAATACTAACACTACGGATGCTTGATAAAGTGTTAAATTGATCATTTAAGGGCAATCATATGCATCATACTCATGTTTTTATATGTAAAATAGCATGAAATGATAGATAATTGTGTACTAAGTCCAACGGTACCAATTTCGTCAGATTCTGACTTAAAAATATCGTCATTTCATGTGATTAAAGGACTATAGCGCATTTGCGATTTTTTGACAAAATCGAGACGAAATAAATAAATATAATGATATTTTTACAATAATGTGCTAATTTATATTTATTTTATGTGAACGGGACATACCTATGATGCAGTGCAGCTGGTGGAGTTTCCGGAAATTTGGGAGAGGTCTAGGGTCCGAATTTCGATAAATTCGACGTTTTTTTGTCCAAAAGATTAAAGCAGAGATAAAAATGTAATTTGATGTACTAATATTGCCCTAATTTTTACCCAAAGAATCCAAGAAAAAACATCCGTCTCTTCCCCCACTTTCTTTTTTTCGAAAACCTTCCTTTTCGTTTTTTCTTTTAAAAAAGAAGAAAGAATTTTCACTGTTTCCGTCTCTCCTCTCTTTCCTTTTCTCTCTCTTTCTTTCCCTCTCTCTCGCCGCACAGTTTCCTCTCTTCTTCTCTATATATTCGTCCCAGAGTCCTTTTCCTTCTCGAATCATTCCCAGCAGCCTCTTACGCTCCAGTTCCCTCTCCCTCTCGGACTCTCTCTCTCAGCCCTCTCTCTTCTCGATTTTCCTTCCTCTTTCTCTCGGTCTCTCTTTCTCTCCCACCAGCACGCCTGCAAGCAACCTCTCCCACGGTTCTCTTCCTGTTCTCCAGTCTCCTTCTCTCCTTGCCATCCCTCTTTTTCTCCCTCGGTTTCTCTTTCTCTCTCTCTTCTATTCCTCCTCTCCCGCACCTGTCTCTCACAGTTTCTCCTCCTCTCCTTCTCTCTCGCCATCTCTTTCTCTCCTGTTCTCCACGTCTCAGCTGCGCAGTAGTCAAGCTACTCCAGCACCTGTCCACGTTGCCGGCAAGCTGCACCGGCCAGCACCTGTCCACGCAAGCCATCAAAGCTTCTCAACGTGAAGTCCATGCATGCGCGGCCTACTGCACCTCCAACAGCTCCACCGTCTACGTGCCAAGCAAGCTCCTGCTGCACCTCCAGCAAACGCGGAAACCCCCCAACACTTCACCTGCCTTCCACAGAACCTGCCCGAGCTCCACGGCAAGCCTGCACCAGCTTCAGTCCGGTGCAAATCCAGCACTGCTCCAGCACCTGTCCACGTTGCCGGCAAGCTGCACCGGCCAGCACCTGTCCACGCAAGCCATCAAAGCTTCTCCACGTGAAGTCCATGCATGCGCGGCCTGCTGCACCTCCAGCAGCTCCACCGTCTATGCGCCAAGCAAACTCCTGCTGCACCTCCAACAGCTCCTGCAAACGCGGCAACCCCCCTGCTCTTCCAGCATGCATGCTCGGTGAAGTTCCAGCACCTCCACGCAGCTGCTTCCTTCAGCGCCAGCACCAGCAGCAAGCTGCACTCCTTCTCACCAGCGCCGGCAAGCCAGCAGCTGCTCCAACAAGCTGCACTTGAAGTTGACAGCAGTACCTTCAAGCACCAGCAACCACCTGCTGCCCTCCACCTGCATGTTTCCTCTAGCGCGTGCATGCATGCTTGGTGAAGCCTCCACGTGCAGCAGCTGTTCACTGCTCTTCCCGAGCTCCTCCTTTTCCAACGAAGACCAGCAGAAGCTCCTCAAAGCCCCTATTTGCTTCATGTTGTTTACTTAATTTTTTTCCATTAATTATTTTTGTCAGCTTAGATAAGTGTCGTTACTGTTAAAAGGGTAGTAATTTATGAGAGTTTTGTTCAACTTTGATTTAGTTAATACTTATTTCTTCATTACATTAAGGGTGTTTGTTTGCTTACTTAGAATTAGTTTAATTAATTCGATTTTTTTTTTATTTTAGTTAAGTAACTTGTGTACGGTTTAATTAGGTAATTAATCATTTAGTATAATTAGTTAATTCAGGTTGTTGTTATTTTTAGAATAATTGAATTCTAGAACATTAAAAATCATAAACAATCATCAATTTTTTTAGATTAAATAAATTTCAAAGTTTTCAAAGTTAAAAATTTAACTCCCTGTGGATCGACTCGGACTCACCATTATTAATTTTTAAAATTGAATTTAAATAAGCCGAATAAATTTAGATTGAACGTTCTCATGAGTGTTTAATGACGCACAATTTGGAACGATCAATTTTTGGCGCCGTTGTCGGGGAGTTAGATTTTTAATTTTGATTATTTTGAATTTAGTGTAATTATACTTTAGCTAACCTTATTTTTCTTATTTTTGCAGGTAAATTGAAAAAAAAAAAAAAAAAGAAAGCGAAATCATGGTAAGTGTGTTCCAACTTTCTATGTTTCAATTTCCTTACTTTAGTTAGTTTCCATTTTTATAGTTTCTAGTTTAGATAGGTTTTCATTAACTAAAAAAAGAAACAAAAAGAAGAATATCCAAAGTTAAAAATTTTCATCTCCAAGATTAGAAACCTTCCATGCTAGGCATTCATCATTTTAAGAAAGCATGAGCTAATTTTCTTGCACAGTTATTTCCATAAATTGTTGAAGATTGCGGGGGAAAGGTACGTGTTTCAATTTTAGCAAGTCATTCATGATTGCATCAACACACCTTGTATTGATTTGATTGTTGCCTTGTATTGCATTCAAAAAGACTTTAAGGGCAGCAACTTTAACCACATAAGGTAGGGATTTGATCACCCTTCCTTAGCCCACAAATCACCTTCCTTGCATTGGCATTTCCTAATCCAATTAAAAGCAAGTCGAAAGAGAATCTAGGATTTACACCGTGAGTGGTTTAAATTTCGGGTTGCCTCCATTTTTGGCAACGGTGTCTAGGCTAGAGGTTAAAAAGACAAACGTCTAAGCGGGAAAGTGGTTCTTTAATTAGGTCCCTACGAAAGTAGGGGGAGCCTCCACTACCCCACCTCTTATCTGGCCGTTGACTGATTGTGGTTGTGACTTGAGGTGGACTCCATTCACCTTGTAAGAAAATTCACATAGAGAGTCTAGGTTAACATTAGATCATTAGGATAATTTGCTTGTCAAAATTATTTGCATCTAAAAAAAAAAAAGAAATAGAAAACAAAATTCAAATCCATCATCTCTCTATCAATCCTAGTGTATGCAAGGTAGGAGATCTCAAAATCCTAACCTTCTAGGACCACTTACTGAAATAGAAAGAATCCTACATCAAAGAAATCCACCACAAGATCCAATGGCTGATAATCATGACCCACCAAAGCAAATGAAGGACTATTTCATTCCAAATCGATATCAACCTTCATCATGTATTCATCTTCCTCAGAATCCAGCCAATCAATATGAAATTAAATCGAGCACCATTCAGATGCTCCCATCCTTTTATGGGAATACTAATGAAGATCCTTATAAGCATCTGGATGAATTTCTAGAAATATGTTCCACGGTGAAAATCCAAAATTTCACCGATGATGACCTTAAGTTGACCTTATTTCCCTTTTCATTAAAGGACAAGGCTAAATATTGGTTGGGAACTATAGGAAGGCCCATTAGGACATGAGAAGAAATACAGAAAGAATTTCTCAAGAAGTTCTATCCCATAGGGCGGACCAATACCATGCGAAGGGCCATCACGAGTTTTACCCAAACCCCTGGGGAATTGATCCATGAATCTTGGGAAAGACTGAAAGAATTGCTTAGGAAATGCCCTCATCATGGGCTTTCAAAATGGCAAATTGTCCAAACATTCTATGAAGGATTGTCTGAACAGTTCAGACAGATGGTGGATGCCTCATGTGGAGGGGCTTTTATGATGAAAAATGAAGATGAGGCCTATGATCTTTTTGAGTTGTTAAGTTAAAATTCCATCAATCATGCCTCATTATTATCTTATGAGAGGTTTGTTGGGCCATCTAAACGGACTGGAATGTATGAACTCAAGGTCCGTGGCGAGCCCGAATCCAGAATGGACATAAATCTGATTAATCAGAAATTGGATAAGGTAGACATCTTGGCCCAGAAACTAGACCAACACTTGGCCTTAAACAAGCAAGAGCCTACCTACCCAACACAATCTAGTCCATATGAAGGCCCATCTTCTGCTAATCATGACATTTGTGCCTTATGCGCAAGTCCAACCCATCAAGTGAATGAATGCCCAACTGCAGCCCAACTTCCACCATTCATTCAAGAACAAGTTCAGGCTGCCCAGGGATTCTCCAGGCCCAATAATGACCCATTCTCCAACACTTACAATCCTGGCTGGAGAAACCACCCTAATTTCTCTTGGAAGAATCAGCAGGCCCCATTACCAATGTCAAATCCTCCCATGCATCAAGCCCAAAAGCCACAGAATTCGTTTCAACAACAATCTAATTTCTATGGAAATGTTCAGGCTAGGGGATCTCAAGCCCAGTATCAATCAGGTCAACCGGCCCATTATCAATCATTCCAATCAGGTCAACCGGCCCACTACCATTCATTCCAATCTGGACAGCCAACCCAATACCATCCTCCACCCACTTACCAACAACCTCCTCAGCCCAACTTTGATGACAAATTCACTCAACTCCAACAATTGATTTTGACCCAACAACAATCCATTGCTAAGTTGGAAAGTCAAATGGGCCAACTAGCTGAGGCTACGATGAGAAGAGAAGTGGGTCAACTTCCTAGTCAACCCATTGCCAATCCAAGGAATCAACCTTCGGGTTTTCCACAGCAATCGGGCCTTTTACCTCAGCCTGGCCCGTCACCACAACCTAAAGGCCACAATTAGAGAATGCTTAATCCATTTCAGCCCTTAGGAATGGGAGAAGTTTAGAAAAACCACATGCAGATGGAGAGTTAGCCAAAGGTTCCACTGATGGGCCTCATGAAATTGAAAGTGAGAGTGAGGCTGAACCCATCATGGAGAAGTTGGAGGAGGATCTGAAAGGAAAAGGGAAAATAGATGAAGGCCCAAGTTCGTATCAACCTCGGGTGCCATTTCCAAATGCCTTGTTAGCTAAGCCCAATGCCAGGAAGAAACCGGCCCAGAACGAGGAATTGTTGGATTTGTTCAAACAAGTCCAAATTAATATTCCACTCCTCGATGCCATCAAGCATGTGCCAGCTTATGCTAAGTTTCTCAAGGAATTATGTACTCCACGAAGAGAATCTAGAATGGCACCCGAAAAGGTTCGGCTTTCCGAGGATGTTAGTGCAATTGTGATGAATCATTTATCCAAGAAGTTAAAGGATCCTGGAGCACCTCTAATTTCATGTGACTTAGCTAGAGTTACATTTGATAGAGCTTTATTGGATCTAGGTACTAGTGTGAGTCTATTGCCAACAGCCATTTATGAGAAATTTGATATTGGAGAATTAAAGCCCACACCCATCATCTTGCAGTTGGCTGATAGGTCTGTAAAAACTCCACGGGGATTAATTGAGGATGTTATTGTGAAGGTTCATGATTGTTATTTTCCCGTGGATTTTCTTATTCTGGATATGGCATTACTTGAGGAACTCATTCACACTCCGATCATCCTAGGTCGTCCATTCTTAGCCACTGCCAAAGCTAATATAAATTGTGAAACTGGCATAATGGACATTTCATTCGGGGCTCAAAAGGTCCAGATTAATGTCTTCAAAGTATCTCAATACCCAGATCATGAAAAAGAATGCCATACTATTGATGTCTTGGATAATCTGGTTGAAGAAAATGAGATGTCCACATATGACCTTTTGGAGGAAGCCAACACTTTAAAAGACTCTCCTGGACCATTAACATCTTGGCCCAAGGTTGAACCTTTACCAGCCTTACAATCTGAGCCCGCTTTGCCATCCTTAGAGGACCCTCCTGAGCTTGAACTCAAACCATTACCCGAGTCTCTCAAGTATATCTTTTTGGGCCTGGACCAAACTCTCCCGGTCATCATTGCGGCAAATCTCACATCACCGCAGGAGGCCCAATTAACCGAGGTCCTCAAAGACCACAAGGATGCCCTTGGATGGTCGGTGGCAGATTTAAAGGGAATTAGCCCGTCCATTTGCATGCATCATATCTATATGGAAGAGAATTCTAAGTCCAGTCGGGAGATGCAAAGGCGGCTTAATCCCAATATGAAAGAAGTGGTGAAGAAGGAAGTTGTGAAATGGCTGGATGCGGGTATCATTTACCCAATATCAGACAGTAAATGGGTCAGCCCAACCCAAGTGGTACCCAAGAAATCTGGATTAACGGTTATCAAGAATGATCATGGAGAAGAGGTACCCACTAGGCTCACCACGGGATGGAGAGTGTGCATTGATTACCGAAAGCTGAATCTCATGACTAAGAAGGATCACTTTCCACTCCCATTCATGGATCAGATTCTGAAAAAGTTATCGGGCCAGAAGTACTTCTGCTTCTTAGATGGGTACTCCGGGTACAATCAAGTGGCTATTTACCCGGAAGATCAAGAAAAAACCACCTTTACGTGCCCTTATGGCACGTTTGCTTTTAGGAGAATGCCATTTGGATTATGCAACGCACTAGCCACATTTCAACGGTGCATGATGGCTATATTCTCCCATATGGTGGGAGAATTCCTTGAAGTTTTCATAGATGATTTCTCAATCTTCGGGGATTCTTTTGAAAATTGCTTGGAAAATCTTAAACAAGTGCTAGCAAGATGCATAGACACCAATCTGATACTTAGCTGGGAAAAAAGTCATTTTATGGTTCGAGATGGCATTGTTCTAGGCCACATTGTGTCTGAAAGGGGGATAGAGGTAGATAAAGCTAAGATCGATCTCATATCCAATCTCCCTCCTCCTACTTCGGTCAGACAGATCCGTTCATTCCTTGGCCATGCCGGTTTCTATCGCCAGTTTATCCACAATTTCTATCAAATTGCCCGGCCTCTAACTCTTCTCCTAGCTAAGGATGTCCCTTTCCAAATGGATGAATCTTGCATCAAGGCATTCAATTCTCTGAAGGAATCTTTGACCAAAGCTCCGATTCTTCAATCTCCAGATTGGTCTTTTCCCTTCAAAATCATGTGTGATGCCTCTGATTATGCTATCGGTGCGGTTTTGGGACAAAGAATCAACAAGTGTCTCATGGTGATATATTATGCAAGTCGCACCCTTGCCGATGCTCAAATGAATTATACCACCACAGAAAAGGAATTATTAGCTGTGGTTTTTGCCCTAGAAAAATTCAGATCTTATCTTTTAGGGGCAAAAGTCATAATCTATTCTGATCACTCAGCTCTGAAATACATATTGACCAAGAAGGATGCAAAGCCTAGGCTTATTAAATAGATCTGAGAATGTGGTAGCTGACCACCTATCCCGAATTCAGGATAAGAAGGGTTCTGAGAATGTGGTAGCTGACCACCTATCCCGAATTCCGATCTCTAAAAGTACACCAATCACTGATTCCTTTCCTGATGAGCATCTACTGACCATTTCTCACACTGTTGCACCTTGGTATGCTCATATTGTCAATTACAAGGTGACTAATCAGCTTCTAGAAGGATGGACTAAAAGTGAAAAAGACAAATTCTTTTCTCAGGAAAAATATTATTTCTGGGAGGATCCTGAATTATTCAAATTATGTCCTGATCAAATCATTAGGCGATGTGTTCCTGAAGAAGAACAACAGAGTGTTCTCAACTTCTACCATAATCTAGCTTGTGGGGGCCATTTCTCATGAAAGAAAACTACAGCCAAAGTCTTGCAAAGTGGTTTTTACTGGCCACACTTTTCAAAGATGCTTTAGCAAAACTTGTCTTCGATGTCAGGCCGTAGGAAATATGGCGAAAAGGGATATGATGCCACTGAACCCAATCTTGGTGGTTGAAGTCTTTGATGTTTGGGGAATTGACTTTATGGGACCTTTTCCACCCTCTTTTGGACATACATATATTCTGGTAGCGGTGGATTATGTCTCTAAGTGGATTGAAGCAGTAGCCACCTGAACCAATGATCATAAAGTGGTCATTAAATTCGTTCAGAAGAATATCTTTTCTCGGTTCGGGTGGCCTAAAGCTATCATAAGTGATGGGGGAACGCATTTCACGAATTACTAGTTTCGAGCTTTGCTTAAGAAATATGGGATTAATCACAAAGTAGCTACTCCTTATCATCCCTAAACCAGTGGCCAAGTGGAAGTTTCCAATAGAGAGATTAAGAATATTCTGCAAAAGTCCGTTAGGCCCGATAGCAAAGATTGGTCTGAAAGATTGGATGATGCCTTATGGGCCTATCGGACTGCTTACAAAACTCCTATTGGCATGTCTCCTTATCGCCTGGTTTTTGAAAAAGTGTGCCACCTTCCGGTGGAATCGGAACATAGGGCTTATTGGGTCATCAAACAAGTCAATCTAGACCTAGCCCAAGCTGGTTCCCACCGAACCTTACAATTGAGTGAGCTAGAAGAGTTGCGCAATGAGGCCTATGAAAATTCAAAGATTTATAAAGCCAAAACTAAAGTTTTTCATGATAAACATATTGTGAGAAAATCCTTTCTTCCAAATCAGAAAGTTTGGCTATTTAACTCTAGGCTCCGCTTATTTCCAGAAAAACTGAAATCCCGATGGGATGGACCATTTGTGGTCGTTAAAGCCTTTGATCATGGAGTTGTTAAAATTCTGAATCCCAAGAGTGGGAACACTTTCACCGTTAATGGTCAACAGTTGAAACCATTTATTGAAAATCTTTAAAATGCACCACCTGAATCCATAGAACTGAGTGATCCACAATAACTGAACTTTTGTCTGGTTGAAGACGATAAACTTAGCGCTTATTGGGAGGCAACCCAATATTTTACTTCAGCTTTTGTATTTCTTTTCCTTTTAGGTCCCTGAGCAGCAGTCGCCGTGGGTATGTCGCATCCTCTTCATTACAAGTTGTTTCGCTCCTTCACAAATTCTCTTCTGGCTGACATGTTTTTCATATCTTTTATGCCATTGAGGACAATGTCAATCAAGTTGGGGGGTGGGACAATCAAGTTGATATGTATTTATTGAAAATCTTTGGAAGAAAACTGATATCTTTCACTGAAAAATAGTCAAATTTTTTTTAAAAAAAATCTTTCAAAAACTTCTTTTCACATCCTATGAAAATTGTATGAAAATCATGTTTCATTAAGTAAATCTTAAACAAATCAGTTTTTTTGGTTGTCACATTGGTTAAAGAGTCTTCAAAGTTTAAATATCCCACTTCACAAAAATCCACGGCAGGATGATTTTCACACACACACGGCAACTTAGAATAAATGAAAGATCTTAAAAGTATAGAATTGCTAGAATTAACCTTAAGGATAAGACTACTTATTCTAATTTTTCTTTTGGGTTGAACGAAAGGAATGTGTAGGATTTGTAAGAGGGGACTGTCCCACTCAGCACTCTAAAAGAGACGGTCATTTAAAAATGGACAGCTGTAAACACTAAAGGTGATAGAAGGCATTAAAAGAGCTAAAGGAAGGTAGGTGGCAAAAAGTACGCACCTCCCCTCAAGCAATTCAAAAAGAATGGCAAAAAGTACGCACTCTCAAAAGCAAAAGTTTAATGAAAGGAAAAAGTCATGCTAAAAAGTCCATTGTACCAAAAATATGACCAAGTCATGAAAAGTGTTGAGTCGGGACGGAAACTGAAAAACGGTCCTCACTGACTGATCGGGAAATCTTTTATTCTCTTCTCCTCCCTAGGTAGTCTTATCTAAAGGATAGGATAGTAAAGGCAAGAATATACCAGCAAGGTCGGAAACGAGTTCTAGGCGTGCCAATTTTCATGCACAACCACCTGTCGTGAATCAAAATATTGGGGGATATGAAAACTTTAGCTTAACCAATCGGCTACCACTTAAATTGATTGTGAAAGATACTACAAATGAAGCATGATAATTCATTGTTTGTCCTAACTTTTCCTTATTTGCATTACTAAGGGACTAGCAATGAGTAAGTTGGGGGGTGTGATAAAGTGTTAAATTGATCATTTAAGGGAAATCATATGCATCATACTCATGTTTTTATATGTAAAATAGCATGAAATGATAGATAATTGTGTACCAAGTCCAACGGCACCAATTTCGTCAAATTCTGACTTAAAAATATCGTCATTTCATGTGATTAAAGGAGTATAGCGCATTTGCGGTTTTTCGACAAAATCGAGACGAAATAAATAAATATAATGATATTTTTACGATAATGTGCTAATTTATATTTATTTTATCTGAACAGGACATACCGATGACGCAGTGCAGCTGGTGGAGTTTCTAGAAATTTGGGAGAGGTCTAGGATCCGAATTTCGATAAATTCGACGTTATTTTGTCTAAAAGATTAAAGTAGAAGTAAAAATGTAATTTGATGTCTTAATATTGCTCTAATTCTTACCTAAAGAATCCAAGAAAAACCAACCGTCCCTTCCCCACTTTCTTTTTTTCGAAAACCTTCCTTTTCGTTTTTTTTTAAAAAAAAGAAGTAAGAATTTTCACTGTTTCCCGTCTCTCCTCTCTGTTTCCTTTTCTCTCTCTTTCTTTTCCTCTCTCCCGCCGCACAGTTTCCTCTCTTCTTCTCTATATATTCATCCCAGAGTCCTTTCCCTTCTCGAATCCTTCCCAGCAGCCTCTTACGCTCCAGTTCCCTCTCCCTCTCGGACTCTCTCTCTCAGTCCTCTGTCTTCTCGGTTTTCCTTCCTCTTTCTCTCGGTCTCTCTTTCTCTCCCACCAGCACACCTGCAAGCAACCTCTCCC
Source organism: Zantedeschia hybrid cultivar (assembly GCA_030544215.1). Classification (NCBI taxonomy): domain Eukaryota; kingdom Viridiplantae; phylum Streptophyta; class Magnoliopsida; order Alismatales; family Araceae; genus Zantedeschia; species Zantedeschia hybrid cultivar. Next base: position 37,312,673 of record JARZZO010000011.1, on the reverse strand, counting down.
ACGGTTCTCTTCCTCTTCTCCAGTCTCCTTCTCTCCTTGCCATCCCTCTCTTTCTCCCTCGGTTTCTCTTTCTCTCTCTCTTCTATTCCTCCTCTCCCGCACCTCTCTCTCACAGTTTCTCCTCCTCTCCTTCTCTCTCGCCATCTCTTTCTCTCCTGTTCTCCACGTCTCAGCTGCGCAGTAGTCAAGCTGCTCCAGCACCTGTCCACGTTGCCGGCAAGCTGCACCGGCCAGCACCTGTCCACGCAAGCCATCAAAGCTTCTCCACCTGAAGTCCATGCATGCGCGGCCTGCTGCACCTCCAGCAGCTCCACCGTCTACGCGCCAAGCAAGCTCCTGCTGCACCTCCAGCAGCTCCTGCAAACGCGGCAACCCCCCAGCACTTCACCTGCCTTCCACAGCACCTGCCCGAGCTCCAAGGCAAGCCTGCACCAGCTTCAGTCCGGTGCAAATCCAGCACTGCTCCAGCACCTGTACACGTTGCCGGCAAGCTGCACCGGCCAGCACCTGTCCACGCAAGCCATCAAAGCTTCTCCACGTGAAGTCCATGCATGCGCGGCCTGCAGCACCTCCAGCAGCTCCACCGTCTACGCGCCAAGCAAGCTCCTGCTGCACCTCCAGCAGCTCCTGCAAACGCGGCAACCCCCCAGCTCTTCCAGCGTGCATGCTCGGTGAAGTTCCAGCACCTCCACGCAGCTGCTTCCTTCAGCGCCCGCACCAGCAGCAAGCTGCACTCCTTCTCACCAGCGCCGGCAAGCCAGCAGCTGCTCCCACAAGCTGCACTTGAAGTTGACAGCTGTACCTTCAAGCACCAGCAACCACCTGCTGCCCTCCACCTGCATGTTTCCTCCAGCGCGTGCATGCATGCTTGGTGAAGCCTCCACGTGCAGCAGCTGTTCACTGCTCTTCCCGAGCTCCTCCTTTTCCAACGAAGACCAGCAGAAGCTCCTCAAAGCCCCTATTTGCTACATGTTGTTTACTTCATTTTTTTCCATTAATTATTTTTGTTAGCTTAGATAAGTGTCGTTACTGTTAAAAGGGTAGTAATTTATGAGAGTTTTGTTCAACTTTGATTTAGTTAATACTTATTTCTTCATTACATTAGGGGTGTTTGCTTGTTTACTTAGAATTAGTTTAATTAATTCGATTTCTTTTTAATTTAAGTAGCTTGTGTACGGTTTAATTAAGTAATTAATCATTTAGTATAATTAGTTAATTCAGGTTGTTGTTATTTTTAGAATAATTGAATTCTAGTGCATTAAAAATCATAAACAATCATCAATTTTTTTAGATTAAATAAATTTCAAAGTTTTCAAAGTTAAAAATTTAACTCCCGGTGGATCGACTCGGACTCACCATTATTAATTTTTAAAATTGAATTTAAATGAGCCGAATAAATTTAGATTGAACGTTCTCATGAGTGTTTAACGACGCACAATTTGGAACGATCAATGCTGCACCAAGCGAGAAAGCAATGACGATCCATCGAGAGGAAGACCGCGTAAATACCATTAGAGGCCGGGCACCTGCGCAGCATGCGGCATCGCACAAACGTAACCCGACGAACGCGGATTTGAATCCGCGCAAGGTAAAAATCTGAGTTTTACCACTTCGATTTTGATTCCTGATACGGCACAGATCCGACTTTTCTATCCGCTGCGTTTTTCAGGAATCCGACACAGTGAAACCAACAATCACCCCACCGAGATGTCGGCTGCCGTCCGGAGAGTGAAGTGCCGTGGAGGAGATGATGGTTGTAGTGGTGAGAGGTAGGGGGTGTTGGAGTGGTGGAAGAGGAAGAAGGTGTTGGGATCCGGGCGGGGCGCGACGAACGTAGCATAAGTAACAAAATTAATCCTCGCCTGATACCCACAGATCCAATTCAGAATGGAAAACAAAAACCGAAAAATGGGAGCGTGATCACATCACCGTACGCGGATTCGAATCTGTGACCGTGTCGGTTCCGTCGAGGCGATGCCGCTAGCTGCACAAGCGTCCGGCCTTCAGTAGTATCCACGCGATCCTCCATGGTGGTTCTGTTAGTCTTTGGTGGCCTACAAGCCAATCTGACTATGTAAATCTCCTTCATTTATTAATAAATTGGAATTATATTCGTTATGTGTAATTCGCATTGTTATCGTCTCATAATGACGTCCATGAATATGTGTGATAGTGATCAGATTATGATGAGATTATACTAGTGAGACTGATCACTTAAACACACATATTCTTAATTCCTAGTCGGAGGATATCCTAGAAGGATGATATCCAGTTATATAAAACACATGCATTCATAACAGTAACATGCACAACTCTGAACCACTCCACTACGGAGTCCACAACTAGCGTCTCGGCTAAACACACAAACCACGTGGCCAAACGCAGAAAACACCGACCCGCTAAGACCAAACAACAACCCCTCGGATAGTGCGCTGGCTACTCCGGCCTGACCGGCTCTAGGTGGTTCTGCTTCCCTCAGCATGAGTAACACTCCGAATATACCACTCCCACATCGGTACTAGCTATACCCCGGGGTACACCAGGTGACCCTCTCTCTAGGCGTCATCCCACCACTCCTACACCGGCGTCGTGTCACTCCCACACCGACACAGGGTGCCTAAGCGCTAACAACTGTCACTCTAGGTCCACGATCGCACAAAACACAACACGGTGCGATCCGATCATGTAGAAATCCTCGTCCTCGAGTATGTTTTCAAGCATGCATTTATCCAAACTATCTAACAATGTAAACACATGTTAATTGCACTAGTACAGATTACTCCTGCTCATATGATGAGGGTGACTGATCTCATAATCACTTGTGTGGAGACACTAAGGCGAATCGGTAGGTGCTCATTAGAGAATGAGTTCACTGAACTGATCCGACTAAATCGCTGGATGGTATTGTACCTCACTGTCAACTAGCTTGATTCTATTGTCGCAGTTGCGTGGATGGTCCTCGGACCTGAGACACTAAGGACACCTTGTCGGTGGACTTCTGTGCTTTAACCTTGGTTTATGAATCTCTAAGCGCGGGATTCTAAACAGCCAAGGATCGGGTACAGCGGAATACCGTCGAAGGGAATTGACTGTCAATAAGGAATCATTCGCTCTCGGTACTAAGAGAGAGAATGCTCTTGGAAGGATGCACGGAAGTCCCTAGCCAGGGAGAACGATACTATCGGGAAAAGAGTTTTCCGATATTATTCGATAACATTCGATCCAAGTGAGTTGACTGATTAGGGTTTGACAGTATACCATACCCTGAGTTGACTCGAGAGCATTGTACGAATGAAGGACTATATCCACGCGATAATTGTCGGCGGAAAGGTTCCAAGACTGGGTTACTTAACCCCAATACCTTCCGGGTTCACGTGGTGTTGCTTGGCACCTAACGTAATCGAAGGCCCGATCGAATTTAATGTACGACATTGATTCGATTGATTAATGAATTAATATGAGTTATTAATTGATTAATTAGGCCAGTGAGGAGTCACTGGGCTTATTGGGCCATTAACTGGACTGGTTATTGGGCCTAGAGGGTCACACGCAAATGATTCTCAAGGCAATGGCTAAATAAGTGGGTTTTATATAAACCGGAGATTTTATGAAAAACCGCGCGGTTGATATCAAATATAGCGAACGGGCTAAGTAGGCCAGGCTAACCCTAGCCGCCCCCTCCTCTCTTCCTCTCTCTCTCTGGCGCCCAGGCCGGTTCTGATCTCTAAGTCTGCTCCGCCGCTTCTCCGACTTCCATCCGACGGGAAATCGTCCACGGGTTGCGGTGATCGTTGCGGCGAACGACAAAGGTTTCGTGGGCTGCGAAGAACGAGGAACCGTGAGGATATTCGTCGTGAGGAGGATCGCGTGGACTCTGCTAGAGGTCGAGCGCTTGTGCGGCTTGCGGTGTCACACCGACGGAACCGATTGGTCGCGGATTCGAATCCGCGCACATGAAGAATTGATTATTCGATAATCCGGTTTTAGTATTTTCGAAACGGGAAACGGATCATGATTATTATTTTATTCGACTACGTTTTGCGATCCGGAGAAACACGAGATACCCAACAGTGGTATCAGAGCCAGGTTCCACTATTTCTCGTCATGTTTCGGTCTCCGATTTAATGTTTCCATGTATGATTCCATGCGCAAATTCAATTTTTTTTGTTGGATATGTGTTGATGCTATGAACATAGATTATAAGAATATTTTTAGATTAATATATTCTGCGAAAATCAGTTTTTCAATTTTGGGTTTTTCGTGTTCTTTATGTGATGAAGAACGGGGTTGTTGGAGGCTTCGATCCGGTGTCCCCATGCGATGGGGAGGTGGCTCGGGGTCCTGGTATGACCAGGGATCTCCCGTTCACCGCCGGCACCGGTCACCGGCGCCGGCGCCTAAGAGCGAGATGGAGGAGCACAATCCTCTCTTTAGTTTTCGATTTTGAGAAAAAAAAAAGAAAAACCAGACATTGAAGAGTGGCTCGGGCTGCCTTTTAGGGACCACCGGGGGTTCATGCTGGCGCCGGGGGACCCGCCGGCACCGGGGGTGTCGTCGGCCGGCGCCGGGCAGTGCCGCGGGCCGGCCGCTGGCGGCGCTACTAGTCCCCGCCCTCCTCCTGGGCACCTGCAAAACCTACTAGGGTTACAAGCGTCGGGTTAGGGATGATAGCAGGGCCGGCCCCGTACTGGTCCAACTAGCTGGACCGGCCGGCCAGGGCAGCCCAGGCAGGGTTGGGCCCCCTGAGCCAGGGACTCGAGCCCTGGCTTGCCCTGGTTCAAGCCTTTGTTGAGCCAGGGCCGAGCCCTGTTCCCCCTTTTCTTGATTCCCCTAATTAGCCCCCTATTTCCTATTAAACCTAATGCCCATTTAATGAAATTAAATTGTTTTGATATTTAAATTTATTATTCAATTTTAATTAAGTGGGCATTAATGATTTTGAATCATTATTTAATTAATAATTAGTGATCATTGAATTATAGTTAGTTATTAGTTTAAGCGTTAAATTAATAATTAATCTTAATTTGAATAATTTAAGAGTTAAATTAGTGGTTAATATATATTAATCTAAATGTTAGATTATTAATTATTAATTCATCTAATTGTTAATTAAATTAGAGTTAGTTATTAATTTAAGTGTTAAATTAATAATTAATTTAGATGACTAATTTAAGTGTTAAATTAGTAATCATCAATTAATTAATGTTAATTATTACTTTAAGAGTTAAATTAATGATTAACATTAATTTTTAATCTAAGAGTTAGATTAATACTTTTTGGTTAATTAGAGTTAATTGTTAATTTAAGTGTTAAGTTAATAATTAATTTTAAATTGTCTAATCTAAAAGTTAGATTAAAAGTTATTAATTAATTAGTGTTAATTATTTGTTTATGAGTTAAATTAATAATTAACATTAATTAACTAATCCAAAGTGTTAGATTAGTAGTTAATAATTCATTAGAGTTGATTAATAATTTAAATGTTAAATTTAAATAATTAACTTTAGTAGAGTAATCTAAGAGTTAGATTAGTAATTAATTATTAATAGTCTAATTGTTAGATTATTAATATTGTTTAATCTAAATGTTAGATTGTTTTAACATTAGAAATGTTCTAATGGCATGGAATATTATGGAATTATTAATTTGGAGTGTGTGCATATGTGATGTGTGTTTTAATGCTTTTAAATTTGATTTAATTGCATGTTAAGTTAATTAAAATAGTTTTTTCGAAATTCAAATATCAATTTTTGATTGGGACCTAGCTTTTTGAAAGCCAAAGTTATTTATTTTGAAAACTCTTTTGTTTAAGCCATGTGATGCGCTTATCATGTGTGGAATGGTTTAAAACATACCGTGGTCATGGATATGCATTATTTAAATTATTCATGTGATGAATGGATTGTGTGGATCCTAGATGTTTGAATTATGGATATTTATTAATTGTTAATAAATAGAAGTCTGCACACCTCTCTCCCTCTCTCATATTGCGATGTACTTCTACCTCCCTCTCTCTTGTACTTGCCATAAGGCCTTCTTCAACTTACATGTAATTCTAGAATTATTGTAATATGATCGAGGCAACCGAGGAAGGAGCGAGGACGATCTACAACTGCTACCAGGAAGGCAGAAAGATGGAGATCCTTTGCTTTTTGTGTTTGCAGGTTATCTAATGTAAATGTTATATTAGATTTTGTGTGCATTTGAATGTTGGCTTCAATCAAACCACTTTGCTATCCATGACTACAGTAAACATGAGATACAATGTTTTTCTTTTTTATTATGAATCAAAACAGGTATAGTATTTAGTAAATATATACGATATATTTATATACTATCACCTAGGAAAGATCAAGATAAAAGTTATCTAAATACTTTCGTCTAAATTCTAAGCTGTAATGTGAGTAGTTAAGAACTTACCGCGTGGTCCACCATCGTTATAGTCATAGGATTCTAATTACTTTAGGCAGGTTTGTTGTGCTACCACAAGGCATGTTTAATTATGAGGAGAGACTGTGGCTATGACATTAGATGCCTATTTGATCGGGATAGAGGAACTATGTAGCTTTGTTGTGCTATCCACAAGGGCTGCATGCAAATCTATACTCGTCTCGTAACGATGGTTAGCTTAGACTAGAATTAGTCGCTTGTTGTGCTATCCACAAGGCCATTAAATCTATGGAGACCGAAGATATGATCGGATATTGCAAGGAGTTGCAAGTCCCATGAGATGGATGCTCTTTGATTGTTTTACAACTTTCTTGTGCTATCCACAAGGTTGTACTACAAGTTATTGAGATTCTGATCCCCACTAGGAGACTGTTGGCGTCTCCCGTTCTGTATAGCTGAGGGTTATACAGTCTGTCAAAAATTAGTGGGAGTTAAAACTTGATTAAAAGTCCATATCATGTTTTATATTTAATAACTGAATATCTGCTAAAATAGATTTTATCTCCTGTAGAGAATTATGTTGTCGAATAACCCACTCCATGTAATACTTGATACCAATCTTTTGACTAGCTTGAACTACTCTGATTCGCTTAAAAACCTGAAGAATGTCTTAAGATCTGAGCACATTGCCTACTTCCTTAGAGTTGATCCTCCTACTGAACCGGCATTGGAAGCCCTTGAGGCAGAGATGATAGCTAATAATAAAAGGAAGAAGGACAATGTTAAAGGAGTAGTAAAAGGTGATTGCTTCTACTGTAAGCAGAATAGTCACTGGAAGAGGAACTGTAAGGAGTTCTTCAACGATAAAGCTCATGAAAAGGTGAAGCTGTCTAAAGCTTCATATATCTATATGATAGATAGCAACTTGTCAGTTAGAGATTCCACATCTTGGGGATTAGATACTGGATGTGCTTCTCATATCTGCCATGATGTGCAGATGTTGACAAGTAAGCGCAACCTGAGAAAAGGCGAGGTGGAACTAAAGCTACGAAACGGCGCAAAAGTTGCGGCGATTGTTGTTGGGACAGCAAACCTCAGGCTTCTATCGGGAGACGTCTTATCATTAGAAGATTGTTATTATGTTCCTAACATAATAAAGAACATCATATCAGTATCTTGTTTGGACAAGATAGGATATAGGTTGTCTATTGAGAATAGAAGTTATTAGATTTATTATGATAATAAATCAATAGCTTCGGCATCTTTAGTCAACGGTCTATATCTCTTAGATGTTTCTTATTATAATCTTCATATTTATAATGCTCTTAAGAAGAGCAAGAATTGTGTGAACCAAGCCTATATGTGGCATTGTAGACTTTGACATATTGGTGAAAGTATGTTGCAAAAGTTGCACAAACATGGATATTTGAATGCATTCGATTATGAATCATTTGCGACATGTGAGTCTTGCCTTATGGAAAAGATGGTGGAAAAATCTCCATTTACTGGACATGGAGAACATGCCAAAGACATTCTAGGATTAATACACTCAAATGTATGTGGTCCCATGTCCACCCAAACCAAAGGTGGCTTCTCGTACTTCATCACATTCACCGACGACTTCTCAAGATTCGGCTGTGTACATAATGAAGTACAAGTCGGAAGCATTCGAAAAGTTCAAAGAGTTCAAGAATGAGGTAGAGAAGCAATTAGGAAAGAGTATTAAAGCTCTTCGATCAGATCGGGGAAGAGAATACTTGAGTACTAATTTCACACAATTCTTAAAGGATAATGGTATCCTTTCTCAACTGACCCCTCCTTGTTGGACATGGTGCGATCCATGATGAGCTTTTCGGGATTACCAGTGTCCCTCTAGGGATATGCTCTAGAGTCAGCAGCTTACTTACTGAACAGAGTACCCAGTAAGTCTGTGGCCTCTACTCCATATGAGATATGAAAACGCAGGAAACTAGAATTTAAACATATTAAAGTCTGGGGTAGTCCTACTCATGTAAAGAGGCATGATCCAGACAAGCTGGAATCACGAACTGATAAATGCAGGTTTGTGGGATATCCAAAGGAAACCTTTGGATACTATTTTTACCATCTTGGTGAACAAAAGGTGTTTGTCGCTAGGAAAGCTGTCTTCCTGGAAGAAGAATACCTTCTTCAAGAGGATAGTGGGAGTAAAATAGTACTGGAAGAGGTTTCAGATCCCCAAACAGTTGCAATATCATCGAATGAATTATCAGTTCCTGAATCTGTTCAGGTACACATAGATGAGCCTCGTAGATCTGGTAGAGCACGTAGACAACCCGAACGATATGTAGGACATAGCGCTAAAGTAGAGTCTAAGGTAGAATATAATGAGGATGATGATCCTAAAACCTTCTAGGAGGCCATAGATAGCCCAGAAGCTGGGAAATGGCGAGAAACCATGAACTCAAAAATCCAGTCAATGTACACCAAGCAAGTTTGAAACTTGGAGTACTTGCCCGAGGGTATTATACCCATCGGGTGCAAGTGGATCTTTAAGATATGGCAAGATTCGTGGCAAAGGGATATCGTCAAAGGGAAGGAATTGACTATGACAAGACTTTCTCACCAGTTACCATGATAAAGTCGATCAGAGTTCTACTTGCCATAACTGCATACTATGATTACGAGATATGGCAGATGGATGTGAAGACTACCTTCCTCAACGGTAAACTTGAGGAAGAGGTGTATATGATACAACTAGAAAGTTTCACATCTAAGGAATCTCCAGATAAAGTGTGCAAGCTTCAAAGATCCATTTATGGACTAAAGCAAGCTTCCCGGAGTTGGTACATAAGATTTGACGAGGCTGTCAAGTCTTATGACTTCATTAAGAATGAAGATGAGCCTTTTGTGTACAAGAAGACCAGTGGGAGTGTAACTTCTTAGTTATTTATGTAGACGACATACTACTCATTGGGAATGATGTAGCTATGATGTCATCGGTAAAGATGTGGCTGTCGAAAAACTTGTCTATGAAGGATTTGAGAAAAACATCCTACGTATTAGGAATACGGATCTATAGAGATAGATCAAAGAAGATGCTTGGAATGACCCAATCCTTGTACTTAGATACCATAGTCCAAAGGTTTGGCATAGAAAATTCCAAGAGAGGTCTCATACCGATGAGACATGGAGTTAATCTCTCAAAGGAGCAGTCTCTTAAGCCTCCTGATGAGAGGGCATTCATGGATAGAATACTTTATGCCTCTGCCATAGGATCTATCATGTATGCTATGCTATGTACACGGCCTGACGTTGCATATGCTCTAAGTGTTACGAGCAGATTTTAGGCTGATCCAGGCGAAGAGCACTGGAAGGTAGTGAAACGTATCCTTAAGTACTTAAGAAGAACTAAGGATATGTTTCTGGTCTATGGAGGAGATGACTTGAAACTACGAGGCTTTACTGACTCAAGTTTTCAGTCAAATCCAGATGATAGCAAGTTTACATCTGGATTTGTGTTTACTTTGAACAGAGGCGCAGTGAGCTGGAAGAGTTCCAAGCAAGTAACCACTGTAGATTTGACGACTGAAGTTGAGTACATCGCTGCAGCTGAAGCCGCCAAGGAAGCAGTGTGGTTGAAGAAATTCATCACCGACCTCAGCATAGTTCCCAGCATCTCTGAACCTGTTCCACTGTTGTGCAACAACAATAGAGCTGTTGCACAAGCAAAAGAGCCGCAGTCTCATTAGAAATCAAAACATATTATGAGACGCTTTCATCTTATCAGAGAGATCATGTCCAGAGGAGATGTATTGATGGAAAGAGTTCCATCTGTCGATAATGTAGCAGATCCACTGACAAAGTTGTTGTCTCAAATTGTGTTTGAGCATCACCTAGAGTCTATAAGCTTACTGTATAAAGGTGATTGGCTTTTGTCCAAGTAGGAGATTGTTAGTCTTAGGTGGCCTACAAGCTAATCTGACTATGCAAATCTCACTCATTTATTAATAAAATAGCATTATATTCATTATGTGTAATTCGCATTGTTATCGTCTCATAATGAAGTCTATGAATATGTGTGATAGTGATCAGATTATGATGAGATCATACTAGTGAGACTGATCACTTAAACACACATATTCTTAATAGTTCATAATCGGAGGATATTCGATAAAGACATCGGATATCCGGTTAGACTAGTACATATTACTCCTGCTCATATGATGAGGGTGATTGATCTTATAGTCACTTGTGTGGAGACACTTAAAGGGAATTTATAGGTGCTCATTAAAGAATGAGTTCACTGAATTGATCCGACTGAATTGCTAGATGGTATTGTACCTTACTGTCAACCAGCTTGATTCTATTGTCATAGTTGCGTAGATGGTCCTCGGACCTGAGACACTAAGGACACCTTGTTGGTGGACTTCTGTGCTTTAACTTTGGTTTATGAATCTCTAACCACGGGATTCTAAACAGCCAAGGATTGGGTACAGCGGAATACCGTCGAAGGGAATTGAGTGTCAATAAGGAATCATTCGCTCTCTATACTAAGAGAGAGAATGCTCTAGGAAGGATGCGCAGAAGTCCCTGACCAGGGCGGACGATAATATCGGGAAAAAAGTTTTCCGATATTATTTGGCAACATCCGATCCAAGTGAGTCGACTAGTTAGGATTTGATAGTACACCATACCCTGAGTTGATTCGAGAGCATTGTACGAATGAAGGACTATATCCACGCGATAACTGTCGGCGGAAAGGTTCCAAAAGTGGGTTACTTAATCCCAATACCTTACGGATTCACGCGGTGTTGCTTGGCACCCAACGTGATTGGAGGCCCGATCGAATTTGATGTGCAACATTGATTCAACTGATTAATTAATTAATATGAGTTATTAATTGATTAATCAGGCCAGTGAGAAGTCACTGGGCTTATTGGGCCATTAATCGGACTAGTTATTGGGCCTAGAGGATCACATGCAAATGATTCTTAAGGCGATGGATAAATAAGTGGGTTTTATATAAACCGGAGGTTTTTATGAAAAACCGCGCAGTTGATATAAAATATAGCGAACAGGCTGACCATTCCAGACTGCTGCTAACCCTAGCCGCTGTAGGCGCCCAGAACGTCCCCCGCCGCTGCTGCGAGCGTTGGGAGAGGGCCTCTCCGTTCATCTTAGCACTACGGCGATTTGGAAGGATTAGAGATCGAAGTGTGTGATCGCCAGGAGCATTACCTTACAGTCCTTGTACTCCGCAGGATGGTGAGAATGATCATGTTCTGGTGGAGCGGGGATAGTGGGTTCCTCTTCTCTGCCTCCGGCCGGCCGAAGGGGGAGAACTCGGTAGTCCGCACACAGAATGTGGTAAGAGCCTTTGAAAAGAAAAGACGAACAAAGAAAAGAAATAGCCCGATTAGAACTGCGATATGTAGAATCTATTCATGCAAATATATAAATAAACTAAAATTGAAAGGGGACGCACCGGATGGGTGTTTGGGGAGGGAAGGTGACCATATGTTATGGCCACCCACCTCCCGTTTTTTGTTTGAAACCTCTGGGGGTAAAGGGTGCTAAGTCCTCTTAAGATGCATGCATGCATATGGGGTGCTCATGTGTGGTAATAGTGAAAAGTAAAAGTAATGTGGTAAAAATAAAACAGTAAGAGGAGAGGATGATGTTACGGAGTAGATAGAGAGCGGGAATGCAATGAAATGGGAAGGAGAAAAATAAGGAGAGAGTTTAGAAAACAAGCCCATTTGGAATGTGGAGGATTCCTCTACTTCCTCTGACTTATGGACTGCCGAAGCCTTCTCCCGCTTGGAGTTCTTCAGTTTCCAACCTCGCAAACTGAAGCCTTTCCAGTCCCTGCCAACCCAACCCCACCTAACCTCCTTTCTCGAGGGGACATGGAGGGTTTAAATAGGTGAAGGGAAAATAGGGGTCTAAATCCCCGTAAATCATCAAAGAACCAATGGGAAGCGGTCAAGAGTCGGAGGTTGTGCGCGCGGCAATCGCCGGAGTGGGGAGTGATCAGAGTAGTGGGGATGAGGGTGACGTGTGGAGGAGATCGTGGGAAGACGAGGTCAAGATGGAAGTTAGGGGAGTGGACGGCCAACTATCTTGCCTTCCAATCCCGTGGAAGGCCAGGTAGCTGGCCTTCCACGGAGAGGTGGAAGGCTGCCCGGTTGGCCTTCGAAGGGTGGTGGAAGGCAAGGGGAGGCCTTCGAAGGGTGGTGGAAGGCGGACAGGTTGGCCTTCGAAGGGCGGTGGAAGCCGGATAGGTTGGCCTTCGAAGGATGGTGGAAGGCCGACAGGTTGGCCTTCAAAGGACGGTGGAAGGCGGATAGGTTGGCCTTCGAAGGATGGTGGAAGGCGAACAGGTTGGCCTTCGAAGGATGGTGGAAGGCGGACCGGTTGGCCTTCTACGAAAAGGTGGCTAAAGTCTAGATTTGTTAATGGGCCTAGTTATTAGTGGGCTGAGATGGCTAAGATGAGGGGTTTGGTGGTGATGAGCTAATGATGGATGGGGTTCATGACCAAAGGGGGGGTCCAAAATCGGTGTCTACAAATGCCCCTCCAGGACACCTGTTTTGCAGTGGAGTGGAGTAGAATGATAAATAGGTGTTTCGAAAATCAAACCTGATTTTGGACAACCCGAAGAAGGAATGAGCTATATCCAAAGATGGTATGAGAGTGTGGCAAATGCATGAGAGCTGGCTATTCGAGTTGCAAGAGTGATTAAGAAGGGGAACAATGTTCAAACTGGAGAATCACAATCCGTGGGACCCTCGGGTGCTGGAACCGTGAGGCCTTGGCGCACCAGGATGCAACGATCTGGCCCAAGGGGATCTCAAGCATGAAAGATGAAGGAGTGTGACTTGAAAAGGTCTCGACACAATGGGCGCGCGGTGGCCTGGCGCATCATGTGATCGCCAAGTGAGAGAATCTCAAGCACATGAATTGAATAGGATAAGGTCTTACAATTCAAAGGGCTAACAGACGAACAATTGCCAGACTCACAGATCAACAATGGGTTAAGCAGAGTGATAAATTAATGTCATTGCCCCTAGGGCGAGGATGGATGCTTATGCAAATGCACGCTGGTTTAAAAATTGGAAAACAAATTCCTAATGCAAACAGGAGGGATTTATTGGCTACTCGAATAACTTGGGGAATATAGACTCCTCATTGTTTTGTTTAAAGAGGAGGTTAGAGTCTATACGCCCAAAGTTATTAGCCTCCTGTATCTTCAATCCTACTTGCTTGAGATTCCCTGCAGCTGCAAGAACGCACATCAGCAAATGTAAATAATCAATGATCCACAATATCTTATTGACAAGCTGCAAGGAAACGAGGGACAAAGGTCCTTGTCGAGTCGAAGTCAGCACGGAAGATATGGCCATTCTCAAAGTAGAATGCCAATCCGGCTACTTTTGGTTTCGACTCGTCAACAAAAGTGTCCACCTTTTGGACATAGAATCATTTTTCTGTATGCACAATAATGAGGAGAAAATAGTTAGTAGTATATGTTTTCGGCCCCTTACCCAAAAAAGAGCAACTACCTTTTCCCTAGCCTTCGCATAGGGTCAAGGAGCCGTGTCCAACTAACCAGACAAAAGGAAGAGTATTGAAACTGATGCGACAAGTAAATATGCAAATGCTGGTGGATATTAACAAATGGGGTGTGTGATGAACGAAAACATGTTTTTGATTCCGACCACCTGGTGATTGCCCAAACTTAGCCTGATTGAATGATGAAAGGGAAATGCACACTCAACTTCCCAAGTATCCTAAGCACACATCTAGATTGATTTGGACCTCTAGACTCCCCAAGCTAACCTTGACCGTCTAAGACTCATACTGATGACAATACCATCATGCCATGCTTAGGCTCACAGCTGCTTCCGACCACCAAGTTTGCCCAAAAAGTTTTCGAGGTAAATGATTTGCCCGACCCAGGTCTCTTTCCTCGCAACCTAGAAGGTATAAGATGGAACACCTTGGAACCCCAACGGTCAACCACGCGACCCTGACTCGGAATCAGACGCCGTCGCACCTATAGGTGACGCGCATGCATTGACCTAAGCCCGAAGTTTTAAGAGTGCTCATCGAGATTATGGTTAAGGAATTGGTTCACCATAAACACTGACATTACTCTTCACCCATTTTGGACTCCTGTGATCATGCGAGCATATGATAATTTTTGAAAAACGAACCATTTTAAAATGATGTTCGGTCTTTAGATAGCTATCCCGTGCTAAACCTTGGGAGAGAAAAAGTGAAGAAATTTTGGAGACAAACCTCACAGGAGGATCGACAAAACCGTTAAAAGGGCAAGCTATGACAAAACGGACCCCTTTTGACCTCCTAGATGCCCCTATTTTGACTTTTCAGGTCTTTGGTAGATTTCATGGCTAGGCACGGTCACGACCAGGCTTTTTTGTGTGATTGCTTGAACCCCTTTTCTTTTTTGTATTTCTTTTCCACTCTTGATATTTTTCAGGGTTATTTGATATTCCGCCTGCGGGGACACTGCCCTCTTCACGTGCTCTGGTCCTTTACATTTCATTTTTGGGCCCTTTTGAGGGGTTACATCTATCGAGTTGTTGAGGAACCACAGTTTGCTGAGCTCGACCGTTTAAGGGTGTCAACTGTCCTGATCGGTCCAGAGACGAAGAGCAAAGGTTGCAGTTGACAGTGTACTAAAGACTTCGAACTCATTTTAAAAAGGTTCTCTTTGAAGAAACGTGTAGGTGTGTGCATCTCATGATGATCATAGGGATCCGTATGAAAGTAAAGTAGACACGTCCAAAGTTCTGGTGGACCAAAATCTGAGCCAAACCTTAATGTTAACCCAATCTATCATGCAACTAGATCTAGACAGGGGGTTACGTGGCAGTCACCAAACAGTTGGATTTTGTGTTTTTTCTAATTTTTGGTGATTTTCATTTAAGTATGTACATATTTACAAATATTTTTGTTGCTTTTTGGAATATTCAATTTTTTTTGAGATTTTGAAAATTTTTTATATATTTTTTGCATTTAAAGGGTAGAATTTTTTTAGATAGACTCCTATCCAAAGAAAAATAGTTTTCAAATATTTACACTTATTTGCTAACTCTTGAACCAGAAATGAAAGAACTTACTTATCTCTACAACTCTTAGATAAAGAGGAAGTTATCCAATCCCTAAGCGATTATGCACAAGACTCTGAGAGTGAGTTAGACATGTTACAAAGGCAGAATTCCCTCAGTATGTTGGCTCCTCATTGGTGGTTTTATACCCTCCGATATGGGAGTGGGACTTTTTCTCTTTATGGGGGTCGTAGTCTCCAAGCATAAAACATTCAGGGGAATGTGCTACGACCGGTGATAGATGCCTGAGAAGGGAAAGTGTGTGGAAGGGAATGAGAGCGGTGGGTACCGGTTCATCCCTCACTAAGGAGGCTCCTTCTCGTAGCGTAGTTGGTTCATAGAACAGTAGCTATGTACCGAAATCTTCTTCATCCTCTCTTTGAACTTCATTGATTGTTTCCCTCAACTCATCCTCAAGATAGTGTATCTTGAGTACCTCTTGATTTTCCTTCACAAAGTGATCCAAGAGAGTCCACTTTCTTGATTCCTCAATTGGTTTGGTTAGTGGGTAACCCAATTTGAATCCTGATCGTTTCGAATTGTGCGTCGTTAAACACTCATGAAAACGTTCAATCTAAATTTATCCGGCTCACTCAAATCAGATTTTGGAAATTTAATAATGGTGAGTCCGAGTCGATCCACATGGAGATAGAATTTTAACTTTGAAAATTTTGGAATTTACTTAATCTAAAAATAAGTGAAACGTTTAAGTAACTAATTACTTATTTGAACTAGAATTAAATTAACTAATGTTACTCAAAATATAATTACATAAATTAAATAAATCCCTTTTTTCTTTTCCTTTTTTTAAATTAAACATGATTTCAACTGGAGAATAAGCACAATAAAAAAATATAACAAAGATATTGAAATTTAACTAGGTGTAAATGATCAATTATCTAAAATTACGAAACAAATTGCAAAATTTTATGATTTGATATTCTTAAACTAAATAATCACAACATCAAATAACAACTAGTTAATCCTAATTAAATAAACAACTATTATACTAATGGGGGAGGGGAAAGAACAGAATAGCATCGGTTGGAACTTTGTGGGTTGCTGCCGGCGCAATGGACCGCTGAGAGGAGTCTTGTGGGAAGAGGCTTTTGGGAAGAAGCTTGCTGCATGGAGGTGCCTCAGGTGCAGCGTGGACTTGCTGCATGCATGGAGAAGGAGAAACCCAGCTGGTGGCAACGTTGGGATTTGCTGCATGCATGGAGGAGAGACCCAGCTGGTGGCAACGTCGGGATGCAGCGCATGGGAGCTTGCCGGCTGCTGCGTGGAGGGATGCTGGAGATGCAGCAACTGGTGGATGGAGGCTGGCTTCACCGGGCAGCATGCGAGGGTGCGAGGTGGCCGGCAACGCGTGGGCCTTGATGGCATGCAGGCTACGTACAGGTGGAGAGCATGCACGAGCTTGCTGGCGCTTGCTGCAGCTTCAGCGAACGTGTGGATGCATGGCGGCATGCATGCATGCCCTGGGGCGGCAGCTGAGACGTGGAGGTGCAGGGAACAAGTTGGCAACGCGAAGCAGCTGGTGGAGAGGCACTAGAACGCTGCGCGTGGGGGGCGTCCGAGCATGCGTGGGCGGCGTGTGCAGGGCGGTGAGTACTCGCATGCACGTGGAGCAGATGCTGGAGCACTGGAACGCCGGGTGCTGGAACCACTGGAGCCGCTTGGAGCTCGGGTAGGTGCGGCGTGCAGGTTTGCAGCCGGAGACCCAGCTGGTGGCGCGTGGAGCTGCTGCGCGTGGGAGCTAGAGAGAAGCCGAGAGAGGAGCTGTGGAGAGAGGAAGAAAAGAGAGAGGGAGGAGGAAGCTGCTGGGAAAACCGGAGAAGCCGAGAGAGAGATTTACGGGAGAGAAAGAACCGTGGGAGAGAGAGGACTGTGGAGGGAGAGATCGAGAAAGAGAGATCTGTGGGGAGAGAAAGAGGGAGAATCCAAGAGAGAGAAGGAGGGAGAGGAAGAGAGGAAGGAGCTGCGTGGGAGAAAGATTACGGAGAGGAAGAGGGAGGAAAAATTGGAGAGAGAGAAGAGAGGGTCGTGGGAGGTTTTATAGAGGGGAAGAGAGAGTCGGAATTGGGGAAAGAAAGAGATTAAAAGAGAGGAAAAGGAAACTGGAGAAGGAAGAGGATTCGAAATTGGAGAGAGAATTTTTAAAAAGAGAGAGAGGGTTTTAAAAAATAAAGAAAGGAAGGGATGTGGTTGGGAAATTGGAGATAAGGAAGGAAATAGAGGATTTTGGGAAACTCCATAGAAAGAAAGAATCAAATTGCATTTTTACTCCTGCTTTAGTTGAAATCCGAACACTAGACCTCCCCCAAATTTTCGGAAACTCCACCAGCTGCACTGCATCATCGGCATGTCCTGTTCACATAAAATAAATATAAATTAGCGCATTATCATAAAAATATCATCATATTTATTCATTTCGTCTCGGTTTTGTCGAAAAACCGCAAATGCGCTATATTCCTTTAATCACATGAAATGACGATGTTTTTAAGTCAGAATTTGATTAAATTGGTACCGTTGGACTTGTTACACAATTATCTATCATTTCATGCTATTTTGCAGATAAA
Source organism: Zantedeschia hybrid cultivar (assembly GCA_030544215.1). NCBI lineage: Eukaryota > Viridiplantae > Streptophyta > Magnoliopsida > Alismatales > Araceae > Zantedeschia > Zantedeschia hybrid cultivar. Next base: position 37,294,582 of record JARZZO010000011.1, on the reverse strand, counting down.
AACATGAGTATGATGCATATGATTGCCCTTAAGTGATCAATTTAACACTTTATCACACCCCCCAACTTACTCATTGCTAGTCCCTTAGCAATGCAAATAAGGAAAAGTTAGGACAAACAATGAATTATCATGATTCATTTGTAGTATCTTTCACAATGAATTTAAGTAGTAGCCGATTGGTTATGCTCAAAGTTTTCATATCCCACAATATTTTGATTCACGACAGGTGATCGTACATGAGAATTGGCACGCTTAGAACTTGTTTCCGACCTTTCTGGTATATTCTTGCCTTTACTACCCTTTAGATAAGACTACCTGGGGAGGAGAAGAGAATAAAAGATTTCCCGATCAGTCAATGAGGACTGTCTTTTAGTTCCCGTCCCAACTCAGCACTTTTCACGACTTAGTCATGTTTTTGTTACGATGGACTTTTTAGCGTGGCGTTTTCTTTCATTTCATTGTACTTTTGCTTTTGAGAGTGCGTACTTTTTACCACTCTCTTTGAATTGCCTGAGGGGAGGTGCGTACTTTTTGCCACCTACCTTCCTTTAGCTCTTTTAACGTCTTCTATCGCCTTTAGTGTTTACAGCTGTCCATTTTTAAATGACCGTCTCTTTTAGAGTGCTGAGTGGGACAGTCCCCTATTACGAATCCTACACATTCCTTTCGTTCAACCCAAAAGAAAAATTAGAATAAGTAGTCTTATCCTTGAGGTTAATTCCAGCAATTCTATACTTTTAAGATCTTTCATTTATTCTAAGTTGCCATGTGTGTGTGAAAATCATCCTGCCGTGGATTTTTGTAAAGTGGGATATTTAAACTTTGAAGGTTCTTTAACCAATGTGACAACAAAAAAAACTGATTGTTTAAGATTTACTTAATGAAACATGATTTTCATGTCATTTTCATAGGATGTGAAAAGAAGTTTTTGAAAGAAATTTTTTAAAACTTTGACCATTTTTCAGTGAAAGATATCAGTTTTCTTCAAAATATTTTCCAATAAATACATACCAAATTGATTGTCCCACCCCCCAACTTGATTGACATTGTCCTCAATGGCATAAAAGATATGAAAAACATGTAGCCAGAAGAGACTTGTGAAGGAGAGAAACAACCTGTGATGAAGAAGATGCGACATACCCAAGGTGACTGCTGCTCAGGGACCTAAAAGGAAAAGAAATACAAAGACGGAAGTAAAATATTGGGTTGCCTCCCAACAAGCGCTAAGTTTATCGTCTTCAGCCAGACGGAATGTGTACACTATCCAATGCCTACTAGCACAAATTTCAGTACATGCATTTTGAAGTTTGTTGGTTGGAGTGCACTCAGCATTGCATGTAGCTGATGATTCAGAATGTTATCATTGAGGTTCCAGAGAAAATAATTTTTTAACATGGTCAATGGGATATTGGTTCTACTTGATTCATAGGCTATGTCAACCACGTACCCCACTTCTTTTCCTTGACTAAATTGAAGGACTTGATCCTCGATAAAAAGATCAAAAGTTCTCATAATGATGGGCCATTGATTCAATGTAGGGAATGATCCAATGTCGAAGATGGGGAAATCAGCAAATATGTGGCTCCTATCCACCTGAATAAGAGTATCTTGGATCATGTCATGTGGCTGCTTAATGAAATGATCAATTGACTGCAAAGCAACCGACGTGCACTTTAATTTGTGGATTCCAAATTTCTCAAAGATAGAGACTGAGAACAGGTTCAGTTTGACCTCAAATTTCAATAAAATCTAGTAACGATTGATATTATCGATATTGTAAGAATTGAGTTAGGCAATACAGTGAGTTTCTTTGAGAAAATGGCTATTGATGTGGACTTGGCCCAATAATTCCATCACCTCCTTGAGTCGGACCAGCTTTTGGAGGCTATTGGGCTTAGATTCTCTAACATTCGGGAAACGGATCATAGGTAGGTGACTATCTGGGCTCTCACTAGCATCCTTCTCGTCTCCTTCATCTCCCCCTAACTGACCCTCAATAGGCTCTTCTTGATGATTAGCTAAGTCTATGGCTTCAATTTTCTCTTGATGCAATTCCTCAGGATTATCCACTTTCTGATCCATTAGGAAGAAGAAATATTCAAGATCCGGACCATCATGTGTATTTAATTTCTCTGTGGGAAATAGAAAGTGTTCAAAGTCTAGATCAGTATCAAGCAAATCACTCATTTCTCCTTCTCCTTTTTCCTTCAAGCTCTCCTCAAGAGAGATAAGTGTGATCGTGACTTCACTTTGCTAGTCAGTCTGAGGGTTTTCCATCTTCTCTCTATCTACCTGGTGTATATCTTCCAGAATATCCACTTTCTCTATTGGGAAGAAAAAATATTCGAGATTCGGACTAGCATGTATATTGACTTCCACTGTGGGAACATGAAGTGTTCAAAAGCCGGATTAACCTCTAAAAGATCACTCACTTCCCCTTCTCCTTTTCTATCACTTAAGCTTTCCTCAGGACAGACAGGTATGATCATGGATGCATCTTGTTGACCAGTCTCAGGATTTTTCATAGATTGATTCATGCTAGCATTCCCTATTCTCACCTGATGCAAATCCGTAAGATTCTCTCCGTTTTCAAGATCAGGCATGATGTGACCATTACTGGATTGAACGATGTCAAGTTGAATTTGTGAGTTGATTTGTTGGTCAAAATCAGGTGAAAAAGATTGCAGATTTTCAATGGACTTACTAAGCACTTCTTCTAAATCCATCCTTAGATTAGTTTCAGTCAAACAGTCAACTAGGGCCTGCATTCTACTAATGGTTTGTTGTTGGGCCAAGACTATTTGTTCAAGTTGCATGAATTGATCATCTTGAGAATGCGGATAACTGGGCTGATAATCAGACTGCGAAGAATAAGAATATGTCGAATAATTTGATTGGAAGCAAGGTGGACAAGAGCTTGTGGACAATGGATAATCGGAGTGTCCATGATTGTGGGCCAAACCACTAGAGTAGACTTGGAATTGGGGCCAATCCGAGAAGTCTTGGATAGCTAGACTTGGAGCTTGGGCCTGGTGAGGTGGAAATTGAAGAGCAGGTGGGATATCATAATGGTCCTGATTGGCCCAAATGGGGCATCTCTCTTGATAGGTATATGATTGTGTGGGATATGAGGACGGTTCTGGGCCCAAAGCTAGAAATTGATCAATTGTGTGGGCCAAGTTGTCTAGCTTAGCTAATCTGTGAGCCAAATCCATATTAGGTGGTGGAGGGAAAGGTGTGATGGTATTAAGACATGGGTCAAGAAATTGGTTCATTTGAGTCAACTCCATGCTGAAAATCTTTTTATTTTTTATTTTTTTTTATTAATGATGCAAACAATTTATCACACAATTATTCCTAAGACAACTATGGTTAAACTAGCCTACAAGATGTGTTTCTCACAAATTAATCTAGGTTTAATTCAAGTCCACCCTCACAATTATCAATCGGCCAGGTAAGAGGTGGGGTGGTGGGAGGCTCCCCCTACTTTCGTAGGGACCTAATTAAAGAACCACCGACCCACTTAAGCGTTTGTCATTGGACCTCTAGCCTTAGACACCGGTCTCCAAAAGTGATAGTGGGCTCAAGCTAGACCCAAATCTCATTGTGAACGCTAAATTGAATTCCTACTCACTTTTAATGGGCTTGGGTTAGTGAAAGAGTGCAAGGGATGGTTGTTTTTGGGCCAAGGAAGGGTAGTCAAATCCCCACCTTATTTTGTTAATGGACTTGCCCTTAAGATATTTTTATGTGAAGTACACAACCAATTCAAACAAGGGGTTCTATGCAATCATGGAAATGCATGAACATGGTATTTAAGGAAGGTAGAAATCTCACCTTGTCCCCCGCAATCTTCAACAAAATGGAAATTTACAAGAAAGGAAACAGTCTAAAAATGCAGTCCTAAATGATGCATGACCTAACATGGAAGGTTTTTAATCTTGGAAATGAAGATTTTTAAATTTGGATGTTCTTCTTTTTGTTCATTTTTTAGTTAATGGAAACCTATCTAAATTAGAAACTACAAAAATGGAAACGAACTAAAGTCAGGAAATTGAAACATAGAAAGTTGGAACACACTTACTATGATTTTACTTTCCCTTTTTTTTTTTTTTTCAATATACCTGCAAAAATAAGAAAAATAAGATTAGCTAAAGATTAATTACACTAAATCCAAGATAATCAAAATTAAAAATCTAACTTCCCGGCAACGGCGCCAAAAATTGATCATTTCGAATTGTGTGTCGTTAAACACTCATGAAAACGTTCAATCTAAATTTATCCGGCTCACTCAAATCAAATTTTGGAAATTTAATAATGGTGAGTCCGAGTCGATTCACAGGGAGATAGAATTTTAACTTTGAAAACTTTGGAATTTACTTAATCTAAAAATAAGTGAAACATTTAAGTAAACTAATTACTTATTTGAACTAGAATTAAATTAACTAATGTTACTCAAAATATAATTACATAAATTAAATAAATCCCTTTTTTCTTTTCCTTTTTTTAAATTAAACATGATTTCAACTGGAGAATAAGCACAATAAAAAAATATTACAAAGATATTGAAATTTAACTAGGTGTAAATGATCAATTATCTAAAATTACGAAACAAATTGCAAAAGTTTATGATTTGATATTCTTAAACTAAATAATCACAACATCAAATAACAACTAGTTAATCCTAATTAAATAAACAACTATTATACTAATGGGGGAGGGGAAAGAACAGAATAGCTTCTGTTGCAACTTTGTGGGTTGCTGCCGGCGCAATGGACCGCTGAGAGGAGTCTTGTGGGAAGAGGCTTTTAGGAGGAAGCTTGCTGCATGGAGGTGCTTCAGGTGCAGCGTGGACTTGCTGCATGCATGGAGGAGGAGAAACCCAGCTGGTGGCAACGTTGGGATTTGCTGCATGCATGGAGGAGGAGAGACCCAGCTGGTGGCAACGTCGGGATGCAGCGCATGGGAGCTTGCCGGCTGCTGCGTGGAGGGATGCTGGAGATGCAGCAACTGGTGGATGGAGGCTGGCTTCACCGGGCAGCATGCGAGGGTGCGAGGTGGCCGGCAACGCGTGGGCCTTGATGGCATGCAGGCTACGTACAGGTTGAGAGCATGCACGAGCTTGCTGGCGCTTGCTGCAGCTTCAGCGAACGTGTGGATGCATGGCGGCATGCATGCATGCCCTGGGGCGGCAGCTGAGACGTGGAGGTGCAGGGAACAAGTTGGCAACGCGAAGCAGCTGGTGGAGAGGCACTGGAACGCTGCGCGTGGGGGGCGTCCGAGCATGCGTGGGCGGCGTGTGCAGGGCCGTGAGTACTCGCACGCACGTGGAGCAGATGCTGGAGCACTGGAACGCCGGGTGCTGGAACCACTGGAGCCGCTTGGAGCTCGGGTAGGTGCGGCGTACAGGTTTGCAGCCGGAGACCCAGCTGGTGGCGTGTGGAGCTGCTGCGCGTGGGAGCCAGAGAGAAGCCGAGAGAGGAGCTGTGGAGGGAGGAAGAAAAGAGAGAGGGAGGAAGAAGCTGCTGGGAAAACCGGAGAAGCCGAGAGAGAGATTTACGGGGGAGAAAGAACCGTGGGAGAGAGAGGACTGTGGAGGGAGAGATCGAGAAAGAGAGATCTGTGGGGAGAGAAAGAGGGAGAATCCAAGAGAGAGAAGGAGGGAGAGGAAGATAGGAAGGAGCTGCGTGGGAGAAAGATTACGGAGAGGAAGAGGGAGGAAAAATTGGAGAGAGAGAAGAGAGGGTCGTGGGATGTTTTATAGAGAGGAAGAGAGAGTCGGAATTGGGGAAGGAAAGAGATTAAAGGAGAGGAAAAGGAAACTAGAGAAGGAGGAGGATTCGGAAATGGAGAGAGAATTTCTAAAAAGAGAGAGAGGGTTTTAAAAAATAAAGAAAGGAAGGGATGTGGTTGGGAAATTGGAGAGAATGAAGGAAATAGAGGATTTTGGGAAACTCCAGAGAAAGAAGGAATCAAATTGCATTTTTACTCCTGCTTTAGTTGAAATCCGAACACTAGACCTCCCCCAAATTTCCGGAAACTCCACCAGCTGCACTGCATCATCGGCATGTCCTGTTCACATAAAATAAATATAAATTAGCGCATTATCATAAAAATATCATCATATTTATTCATTTCATCTCGGTTTTGTTGAAAAACCGCAAATGCGCTATACTCCTTTAATCACATGAAATGACGATGTTTTTAAGTCAGTATTTGATGAAATTGATACCGTTGGACTTGTTACACAATTATCTATCATTTCATGCTATTTTGCAAATAAAAACATGAGTATGATGCATATGATTGCCCTTAAGTGATCAATTTAACACTTTATCAAATCCCCCAATGGTCGAATTTTCAAAGATAGGTTCTCGAATCCCTTGCTCTTCCTTGCCTAACTCAGATTCCGAACTATATCCCATTTTGTCCATAAGCTGCCAACCTATATTAGGCCGGGGCTTGGCCTGAGAGTCAATCAATGAAAGGATGGGCTCTTTGCCTTTTCCAGAAGTGATCATAGATGGAATTTGTTCAGTCGAGAGTGAGTCCAAAGACTCAACATAGGGGGTACTTTTCATTTTGACAATCTTCCCATTGTATGGGAATTTATAGCATTGATGGTTAGTGGAAGGCACTCCCAGGGTCTGGTCCATCCAAGACATTCCCAGAATGGCGTCGTATATGGGCTTGACATTAAGGATGTAGAGTTCAAAGATCATGGCCACTGGGCCAATTTCCAATTTCCCATTAGCTGGTCTTTGAGAATTATCATAGGTTGAGACCATCATGGAGGTACACTCAATCTTTTCTAGATCAATCCCTACTTTCTTAAGGGTCTTGAGTAGACAAATATTAATTGATGCGCCGATATCCAACAGGTGGAGTCCAATAAGTGACCACTGAGTGTTGCAGTTAAGCATAAGGGAAGGGATTGGCATTCAGGGGGAGCTAGATCCTTATATGTGAAGGATATCGTAGGTGTCTAGGTGACTGAGAGAATGGCATTTGTGACCCCTCTGATAGGAAGATCTTCATTGACTGTAATTCGCTGGAGGAATTTGAACAATATCTCCCTGTGTGTAGGAGATCTCCTAATCAACTCTAGGACCGAAATCTTGCGGGAGTTTCCCCTAGATGCTGTAGGATGTCATACTTGGATTGAGTAATCCTTCTAGACAGATTTGAATTCTCTTGGGAGTCCAAGGGTTGACTTGTTGGAGGAATGATGCGATTTCTCAGTGTAACACCAATCGGACTGGGGTCTACTGCTTGATCTGACTTTAGTGGTTGAACTGGTAGTGAATTTATTAGGTAGGATTGGGTTACTGGACCCGGCTTTGGTGTTAGGCACAAGATGGATAGAGGAGGTTCTCTGATTGAAATTGAGGGAACTTTGACCAAAGTGACTGGGTTGATGACTGTTGGTTGTTCCCTAGGTCGTATCAAGACCAAAGGTTTGTTTTGGATAATAGGAGAGACTTCTTGCAATGGCTTTCTAGGTTTGGTCATCCTAGTGGGGCACTCACGCCATATTCCAACCTCTTCATACTCCCAGTACTGTCCTCTGCGATCGACATTTGGTTCCAAATTTTTGACAAGGGTGTTCACCCTTTCTAAGGTGCTAGATGGATCTTGAGCTACCTGATGAGAGGGCGGAGAGCCTTTGACTTTCAAGGTTTCAATAGCCTCTTTCATGTGCCCCCAATTGGTCTTGCCTTCCTCATTCAAATCATATACCCAATCCTTGAAAGTGAAGCAGTTATAAATTGTATGTCCCGACACCTTATGATACAGACAGTATCTAGACATATCAACATTGTAGGGGATGGCCTCATGCTGGGGTGGAAGCTGGATAGCATTGCAAGATAATAAGACATGGAAAATGTCTAATAGAGATTCCGGCAAAGGCAGATATGAGGTACGTTTGGGCATAGGCCGACTGTAGCTAGTTGAAGAGGGAACTACTGAATATGGTTTCTGATTGGATTGGTTGTCTGATCTGGACATAAGATTGGGTGACCTAAAGGGCTGTCCCAAGGCACTCACCTGTTCATTGATTGTCACTCCCTCTATTGGTGGAGTTTGTGTAGTCTTCTTATTTATGTTCTGATTTTCGAAGAAGGATGGCAAAGTGGAACTCCAAATCTGAGATTGAACTACCCGAGCTCGATTATAAAGTTGTGCGAATGTGTGAAATTCGCTTAGAATGAGAATAGCTCGAAGCTGCGGGGTAGCGTTATTGACCAACATGGTGATAGCTTGAGATTCGGGGATTGCCACTTCCGCCCTAGAGGCCATTGCCCTCCACCTGTTGGCAAAATACGTGAACTCCTCTTCAGGCTTCATCTTCTCCATCACAAGATCAAACAAGGTGGGAGGCATAGTTGTCATACGACTAAACTGAGTGATGAATTTTTCGGAGACCATATCAAAATTGATTAGGTCTATGGCGGGCAAGGAAGAAAACCATCTTAAGGCCTCACCTTCTAAGGATTTCTGGAACAGATGGACATGGAGGACTCTGTCGTAGAGCCATTGATGGGAATCCATGAGGAAACCTGACAGGTGGTAATGAGGGTCAGAGGTGCCATCATATTTCCTGTACTTGGGGGCTTTGAATCCTGGTGGAAAGTAGGCCGAAGGGAGCTTGCGATAGCTCAAGAGAGAGTGCGATTGTTTCAAGGTAAGTTTCTCGGCTATGAACTTATGCACATAGGTTTCAACCTCACTTTTGTAGATGAATTTCTCCTGCTTGGGAGGAGGTGTAGTTTGAGAGGCTAGAATCGGCATGACGGGTAGAGCAACTGGAGTAGGAGTTGGTTAGTTGATGCGAGTCTGAGCTCTGTCGGAAGATCCTTGGAAGTGAGTTCTCCGAGGAGTGGCATCTTGAGTTTTGCCACAAGAGGCCAACTGGATAAGTTGATCAGGGGTGTACCGTGATAACACGGCAATAAGTTCCGGGTCCTCACTTGGGTTTTGGAAGGTTCTGTTGGAGATTATAGGGTCACTTTCTGAAGAAGAAGATTCATCCGAGCATCTTCTCCTAAGTTCCTCTCTAGATGTTTGGAACATGCCCACAAATGTTTGTTGTGGATCCTCTTCAATCTCGAACAGAGGGTTGTGTGTGACATTGCTACCAAACTCATCTACAATGTTACCATACATTTGATTCATTATGAAATACAAATCCTAAATGATTTTATATTTCACTTGAAAGGTTAACAGTGTATTATGAGTATTGGTTTCTAACAAATCAAGTTCAAACCCTTAGCGACCCTGTATTTTTCTTTCAAAACTTGTTCCACCAAAGTTTAGTTAGGTGTCTTTGATTTTGAAATAATTCTCTCAGTGACGCCTACGGGTGGACGATTTTGAATGGGAACGCTTAATTCCTCACACAAACCCAGGATCCTAGTAGGTGATTTAGGTACAACCCGCTTGGCGGCCAAGTAGGAATCCCTGGCTCGCGGAGACTCACGGAGGTTCCCAACAGAATATGACTAGTCACACCCGAGTGGGAATCCTCAGGTGGAGAGTCAAACACTGTGGGAGAGGTAACTAGAAGTGTGATGCCAGCTCTTCCTTAAAAACCCCCGCGGATAGTATCCTGGAATTAACCCACAGTTCAACAGATAAGAGAACAGTAAACAAAAAACTGGAACACGCAACAATTTAATAAATAAGTGAAAATTGGACGGCCAGAAGACCAGCCACCTAAGGGCTTGGACGGCCAGAACTATGGCCGTCCTGGAGCCTGGACGGCCAGCTGCTTGGCTGTCCTAGAGCCTGGACGGCCAGGCAGTTGGCCGTCCTAGAGTCTGGACGGCCAGCTACTTGGCCGTCCTGGAGCTTGGACGGCCAGGTAGTTGGCCGTCCTGTAGTCTGGACGGCCAGTGATAGAATTGGGTGGCCTCAAAGCCAATCATTGTACATTCTAGTTCAGATTATTAATAAAGGCAATTATTTCTTCATTTATAGTTCTTGCAAATTAACTATCGTAATGAAGGTCCGTAGACAAATGTATGGGATATTGAATCATGATGAAATTATAATAGTGAGATCAGTATCCTCAGTCACTTGTCTTGAACAATTCTCGATCATAGGATATTTGAGAAGGACGTTAAATATCCGATAAGATCGACACAAGTTATGTCTGCTCATGTGATGAGGGTGAATGATCTTACATTCACTCGTGTGGTGACACTAAGACAAACTTGTGGGTGCTCATTAGAGAATGAGTTCACTGAACAGATTCAAATAAGAATTCATAGATGGTAATTATACCTATTAGTCAACCAGGGAATTCAATCGTTACAATAGCACAGTTGGTCCTTTGACCTGAGTCACCAATGATATCTTGTTTGTGGACCATTGTATCTTGATTCTCTGTGTGAGTGCTTAGAATGACCGTGTGATTATCATGAAAAATCTAGGTTATTTAGTGTAAAATAAACCTATTAAAAATAGCAACTAAGTGCAGTGATCGCCAGAAACTTTTAACTAAAAAGTTCCAAAAGAAGTATGATCGCCTACCTTTTTAAACGCGGAAGATATGGAGTCATTGGTTCCCCTTCCTCAGCCGGCTGAAGAAAGAGAGCCCTTCTTTATTTTTTTGTTCTTGCTGTTGAATTTGAAAGTTGAGGTTGAGGTTGAGGTTGAGGATCGTCCAGAAATCCTCGTATTTAGTGCTTGATTTGCTCCTTTTGATTCTCTTGTTTGAGTTGAGTGCAGCAGGAATAGAAAGAAAAGGAGATAAAGAAAACAATTATGAGAACTTAGGCAGAACTAGTATCTATTCTAATCATGGTATTGAACATGCAACTAAACAGCAAACTTACTTGTTTTAATGGCTTTTGAAACCCCTTTATCAAGTAGGTTTTTGAAAAAAAAAGGAATGAGGTTGTGGTGTGTGTTGCATAGAGTGATTATGAAGAATGAGATTAATGAAATGAAAATAAAAATACAGAAATGAAACACTTATGCCCAATTGGATGAAGCTTTGAATTGGATGAAGAATGGACGCCGACTTCTGGAAACAGCAGCGCTTCGGCGTTCCGACGTCATTGCTTCGATCTTCAACTCGCTAAAGATTATGCTTCTCTCGAGATCACGCTTCACTTCAAATTACGCTTAACTTTTTTACTCTTCAACATGTAAAGTATTTATAGACCTTTTCTGCGTTCGTGATTAACATTGAAAAACTTCGAATTTATCCATCTTAACTGACAGATAAATACTGATTAATTCATCTTTATCTGTAATTATCTAAAACACGTCCAGGGTGGCTGACGCCTTTCAGATTAATTAAGATAAGGATAAACATCCGGGAAAACTTATCTTTATCTTTATCAGGTAAAAACGCGTCCACATGTGTAGACGTCTTTTACACTAATTAAGATAAGGATAAACATCCGGAAGAGAAGTAGAAATAGCTTAGGGAACCTAAAACGCGTCAGCCCTAACATACGCCTTTTAGCTAATTAATCAATTGATTAAAATTCAAATTTAAACGTTAAAATAGGAATAAACTCTAAATGGCGTCTACATAGGTCGACGTCTTTTAGACTTCTTCATATTTTAACTGAAATTTGAGTTAAAATCAATTTAATTGATTAACTTAAACATGTCTGTTAAACCCGACACTCAAAAATATTAATAAAAATTAATTAATGATTAAATATTAGACCATTCTGAGGCATTATTATATGATATGAAATTTACTCAAAATGACGTCAAAATTTAGCGTGTCTACAGCTGCCTCACCTTGGCATCGCCTTTGCAAGGGAGTGAAATGGAATGGAATGTACTGAAAAGGTGATGCCAAGGTGTGATGAGACACGCTCTTAACATCACATGATTGGAATTTTTCTCTAAATTATCAATGAAGATAGCTCAAGGAGTTCAATGGAATCAATCATGTCTTGATGAGGTAGACAAGAAAATAAAATAAAGTCGATCAACCTCCTCGGAGTGGGAAGTACCCCAGGTCGTAGACACTGTAGGTTTCATCATAGGGAGCGTTCGTCAGCCAATGTGGACGTGCTGCAGCCATGATGGATCTTAAAAGAAACAAGAAATATTGGATAAAGAGTCCAAGCAAGGATAGAATTCCAATGATATCTTCAAGCGAACCTCAAAGATAATCAAGATATTCAATTCAGAATAGAATATTTCATATCATGTTGAAGTTATTTGATTAATGGTCTGAAACTTAATCAATAATTAATTCTTATCACAATGATTTTAAAGTCCTATATGATGCATGCTGGGCTAAAAGAAAAATATAAAGTCAAATAAAATATAAATTAATCAAGGATAATATTGTTAAATTGTCATTAATGAGTCAAGACACCAATTCTTGTAATTCAGTGCTAAGCCGAAGCTCGTTTATCCACACACCGTTTCACAAAAATGGAACCATCGTCCTCACTAATCAACAATCCAACGGCCAATCCGTGCGATTAAGAATTCTCTGGAATTATCTCTGTTTTTGTTGTAGGGGAACTCAAATTCCAGTTTCATCAAAACCACAAGGTCCTTGATATTCTCTAATAAATACTTAATATATAGTAATGCGAATGATTTACATGAAAGAATACAAGGATAGAAATAACCGTCTTTTTAGCCACGATCGGGACTTCATAAATTCCACAGTGGGATCTTCTTGATATTTCCAGCTTTGCTTGAATTTCCTTGAAACACGTCAGTTCTCCTCGACGCCTTTTACTCACAGAAACAGGTTTCTGGCTGTTCTCTACTCGAATTCCAACTCTTCCATGCCTTGTATCCTGTATATGACTTAACAAACAGGTTAAGTATCTATTTAGGCTTAGCTCCTTACCTGGTTAAGTAACCGACTACTTGATCCTATCTTTGGTAGAAGGGTCAAGGGGCATAGCCTTTATTAACAAAGGTAATGAAAACAATCAAATTTAAGCAAAAATGCAACATACAACCAAACAGATGCTCACTAAAAATAAATGAAACACACTAAGTGCAACAAGCAAATGCCAATTGAAATATTTTTGTTGTTTTGAAATATTCATTTTTGTTTGGGGTTTTGAAATATATGCCTTTTTTTTATTTTGAGTATTTTCTTGAGCTTTTGAAATATGTATTTTTTTTGAGTTTTTGACATATATATTTTTTTGAATTTTTGACATATGTATTTTTTTTTTGAATTTTTGACGTATGTAATTTTTTTTTTTTTTTTTTGAATTTTTGACTAAAAGAACAGCATGGTGCTTAGATCAAAAGATCATACTCATTTATTAACTTAATTTCCAAATTGTTCTTTGACAATTTAACTTAAACCCATCGTGTTTGAACTTGTGTTTCCATTCGTGATCCCATTTGATGATTTGACCCTTAGTCAATCTAAGCCATTCCTTAAGCTTGAAGTACACCCCTTTAGAAAGAAAGGAAGAATAAGTTTAGAAAGCCCATGAGAAGGTTCCGGAGACTTAAAAAGATGTCCCCTTCCAACCCTAATATCCGTTGGGGTTCGGTCATTTCTTTCCGGGGTATTTATCGACCTTGCGTTCCCTTTTTGCTTCATTTCATGGCCTTGATGTAACGTTTGTGATGAGGCAAAATCCGATTCGGCCCATTAGAGCAGGCCCAAACCCCGTTCAGCCCAACAGCAGCAGTATCAGGCCCTCCGGGAGCCTCCAGCCCGTCAGCGGCCCATCAGCCTACGGCCCGGGAACAGCGCGGCAGCCCTAGGCCCAGCAGGCTTCGGCCCATCGGCGGCCCAACCCCCTTCGGCCCGATAGCCGAGTCCGGCCCACTCCGGTGGCGGATCAGGCACTATGGCGGTTTACCAGTAAGCCCAAACATAGTCCTATATCGGCTACCACTGTTAACCAACCTCTATCCTCTGCTATAAATACACCGCTATTTATTGCCAAAGGTATGCAATTCTTTGCCTCCGAGACCCTTAAGGACTACGGTCCAAACAGCATTAAAGCTGCTTTCTTTGCCTTCTGAATCGAATCATCTTCAGAAGCTAACTTGACCATCGGAGGGGGTTCCTAAGGGCCAGAGCCCGGGACTCCTGCTGACCGGTTTCTTCTTCTTTCCCTCCTGCAGGAGCTCGGTTCGAATCATCGCCGACCTTTCCGAGTCGGTCTCGGCCGCCGACCTCGGACTCCTCTCCCTGGTCTCGACGCCGTGTGACGGCTGCCCCGCGACAGGAGACTCGGCCCCGCGCTGTCCCCTCGTCCGACAAAAGGGCTTTTGGGCTCACTATCCAAGAGCAAGCCGAGTCCGAGACCCTTCCGGCCTCAGACCGTCGGCTTCGGCTTCATCGCCTGTCGGCAATACAGCCAGAAGGAGCTTCATCCGCGCCGCCCCTTCGCCCGCCAAAGGAGCCTCGGCCCCGACTTCCCGGAGACGAGCCTGCACCGACCGAAGCGCCCTTCGGCCTTCGGACCCTCGTCTTCGCCTCCGCCTCCTCGGCCTTCCGGATCCCCGTCGGGCCTCTGAAACACCGATCCGAACCGGCTTTGGATCCTCTTCTCCGGATTCCGACCTCGGAGTCCGGTCGTGATAGATCCAGTCTACATCACGTGGCGCCGTCTGTGGGAAACCAACAAAACAAGTCATGTCTCAGCGACCTGTGACCCAACGATCCGGGCAAAGCGAAGCAGAAGCGCGGGAGGCCTCGGCGCAGATGCTGCCTTCCGAAGGCGCACCTTCTGCCCCGCCGAGCCTGCCTCTACCGACCATACCAGAGTCTCTCGGCTCGGAAGACCGATTGGGGGTGCTCCAGCAGCAAGTGGCAACGCTGGCCGCTGCCGTCACGTCCCTAGCGCCTCTCCAGGAGATGGTATCCACCATCGCCCAGCGCATGGGGCTGATGGGACAGCTTCCTCAGCAGGCGCCGCTCCCCCCACTCTATCCAGTACAAGATGCCCGGTTCCGGCCGGCGCCTGCGCCGGTTCCTCCCAACGAGACCGCGGAGACGCGCAGCGAGCCCTCGACGCTACCTGTCCGAGCTCCTCGTGCTGATCGCCTGACGGAGCAGGATTATGCTTCGTCGGAGTACCGTCCGGCCCGAACCGGAGGGCAATCCATCGCCACCTCGACCGCCCCGGACCTGGACCAGCGGCTGACGGCGATGCGCAAAGAGATGCAGCAGATGGTGTCTCGGCCTCACGGGGCGCCCCTCGCCAGCAGCATCCTGGAGCAGACCCCATTCACGGCGGAGCTCCTAGCCACCGAGGTGCCCCCCAACTTCAAGCTGCCGAAGGGCCCTCTCTACGACGGAATGACAGATCCGGTCTGTCATTTCCAGAGATTTAACACTTATCTTCGGGTCCGAGGGATCTCCGAGGCAGTCCGCTGCCGTCTTTTCCCCCTCACCCTTGAGAAAATCGCCCTCACCTGGTTCGAGACTCTGGCCCCCAACTCCATCCACTCCCTGGTCCAGTTGGGCCAATTGTTCATCGACCAGTTCTATGATGCCACCCAGCAATCCAAAACTTCCGCCAGCTTTCTGGCCATCCGGCAGGGCCCCACCGAAACTCTCCAGGAATACTTCACCAAGTTCCGGACCGAGGCCGCCCAGATCCCGAACCTCGACAGCTCGATCGCGGTCTCGGCCGTGATCAGCAGGTGCCGGGATGAGGGGCTCCTCGGCTCCATCGGAAAGCGCCATCCCCCTACCTTCCAGGACCTCGTGGCCCAGGCCCATAAGTACATCAACCGAGAGGCCTTGATGCTGTCCAGGGGTAAAGCCGCAGCCGAAGCCACCTCGGCACCTGCTCCCCCGGTGGTCCGACCTCGGCCCGAGGACCAAGAGCCCTCCCGAAAGCGCTATCGCCGGGAGGATTGGGACAGGGAGAGGCGACGGGACCCGCAGCCGCGGTACCTACCCTTACCTGCTCCCCCTTCCCGGATGCTCATGGACGTGAAGGGCATGCTCCGGCGGCCTGATCGCATCAAGACCGATCCTCGCCGAAGGGACCCCGGTAGATACTGCGAATATCATCGGGAGATCGGCCACACGACGGACGAGTGCTGACAGCTCCGGGAAGAGATTGACCGCATCATCCGGGAGGGGAGATTGCCGCAGTATCGGCGGGAGCAGCCGCCGCAGCAGAACCGGGACGTCCCTGCAGTGCCCAGGCAACAACCACCCCCGGCAATAGAAGCCGCTCCTCCGCCAAAAGCCACCTCGGCCCCGGTAGAATCATCCCATCAAAGACCCAGCTCTGGGTCTATCATGATGATATCCGGAGGGCCAGGGGAGGGATCAAGGCCGCGGCAGCGCAATACCGTAGCGGCGGTTGACGGCGAGCCGAAGCGGCCTCGTCTGGAAGACATCACCTTCGGCGCCGAGGACCTGACTGATGTTCAGGTCCCTCATGATGACGCCCTCGTCGTCAATGCTGTAATAAATAGCTATGATGTACATAGAATCTTTGTGGATAATGGAAGTGCCCCAAACATCTTGTTTTACGACTGTTTTGAGAAGATGGGATTGAGTGAGGCTAATATGAAACCTCACCGGGGCCCCCTCTTCGGTTTTAACGGCTCACCCTGCCGAGTAGAGGGTATTGTCCGGCTTCCTGTAACTTTAGGCTCCGCCCCCCGGCAATTAACCGTTGAAACGGACTTTGCCGTTGTAAAGATCGAGTTAGCCTACAACGCCATATTCGGCCGAAGGCTTATCGGCGGGGTCGGAGCCGTGCCATCATCTTTCCATCAGAAGCTGAAGTTTCATACCAGCCACGGAATAGGCGAGGCCAAAGGGAACCAAGAAGCGGCCCGGCAGTGCTACATGATTTCGGTCAAGGGGAAGACCACAGCCGAAACCCTGACGATCGAGTCATCAGCCGAGGCATCTCCGGGAGAAGCACTCCTCGCCGTCCCTGTTCTGGGAGGCGAGGGACGAGTCCTGATGATAGGCTCCGACCTGGAAAAAATTGAAGCAGAGAAGCTTACCGAGTTTTTGAAAGAGAATCTCGACGTCTTCGCCTGGTCTCCGGCGGACATGCCCGGGGTTGACCCGGAGGTAGCCGAGCACTGTCTCCACACCGATCCCAACCAGCCCCCAGTAAAGCAGAAGCGGCGCACCTTCAATCAAGAAAGGAGAACCGCCATCCAAACCGAAGTGCAGAAGGGGCTGGACGCCGGACACCTCCGAGAGGTGCATCATCCGGAGTGGATCGCCAACGTGGTCATGGTGCCAAAGAAAAATGGCAAGTGGTGTATGTGCGTGGACTTCACCAACCTCAGCAAAGCATGTCCGATGGACAGCTTTCCGCTGCCTCGGATAGACCAGGTGGTGGACGCGACTTCCGGCCACGAGCTCTTAAGCTTCCTCGACGCCTATTCGGGCTACCACCAGATCCGGATGCATCCGGATGACGAGAGTAAGACCAGCTTCAGGACCGATTTGGGCCTGTACTGCTACACCCGGATGCCCTTCGGTCTGAAGAACGCCGACGCGACATACCAGCGCCTGGTCAACAAAGTGTTCGCTCCGCAGCTGGGCCGAAACATGGAGGTCTACATAGATGACATGTTGGTCAAGAGCCGCATCGCTGCAGAGCATTTGGCCGACCTGGCCGAGACCTTCTCCGCCCTTAGGCGGTACAAGATGAAGCTGAATCCGGCCAAGTGCGCCTTCGGGGTAGCCTCCGGCAAGTTCCTCGGTTACATGGTCACCCACCGTGGGGTGGAAGCCAACCCCGAGAAGGTTTCGGCCATCATGCAGATGCGCCCCCCGGCAAACATCCGAGAAGTACAGAAGCTGAACGGAAGGATCGCAGCCCTCAGTCGCTTCATGTCAAGGGCGGCCGACTATTGTTTCCCCTTCTTCAAGCTACTGAAGAAGGCCAACGACTTCGAGTGGACGAAAGAGTGCCAAGCAGCCTTCGACCAGCTGAAGGCCTACCTCTCCAAAGTCCCCATCTTATCCAAGCCAGTTCCCGGGGAACCCCTGAGCTTATACCTTGCGGTCTCCGAGACGGCTCTCAGTGCCGTCCTCATCCGAGAGCAAGAAAGCATTCAGAAGTCGGTTTATTATACCAGCCGAGCCCTTCAAGGAGCAGAACTCCGGTACCTTGCCCTGGAGAAGTTGGCTCTGGCCCTTGTCTCATCCGCAAGGAGGCTCCGGCCCTATTTTCTGGCCCATTCCGTGAAGGTCCTCACCGACCAGCCCCTGAGGCAAGTCCTCTCCCGGCCAGAGGTGTCCGGCAGGCTGGCAAAATGGGCAATCGAGCTAGGAGAGTTCGATATCTCCTACGCTCCTCGGGTAGCAATAAAAGTCCAGGCGTTGGCAGACTTCATCGCCGAACTTACCCCTGGCGCCTCAGGGGCGCCTCAGCCAGTACCCAACGCGCCCAAAGCCGAGGCTACTTCGGCTCCCGCGCCAGCAGACGAATGGCAACTCTTCGTAGACGGCTCCGCGTGCTCCACGGGCAGCGGCGCCGGATGGATCCTGGCATCGCCCGAAGGGGTCGTCACGGAGTACGCCCTGCGCTTCTCCTTCCCGGCAACCAACAATGCCGCCGAGTATGAAGCTCTCATCTCCGGCCTCCGGGCCGCAAAGAAGCTCGGCGCCCGGAACCTGAAGGCCTTCAGCGATTCCCAGCTGATCGCCAGCCACATCTCCGGGGAGTACGAGGCTCGGGACGCAATGATGGCGTCTTATCTCCAGGTGACTCGCAAAATCCTCGCCCAATTCGACTCTTATGAAGTCGTGAGGATCCCGAGAGCCGAGAATGCCCGAGCCGATGCACTTTCCCGGCTGGCGTCAACTCAAAACGGGGGGGGGAGGCCGAATGATCCTCGTCGAGGAGCTCGCCGAACCAAGCCTCGGCGAAACCAAAGTCATGCAAGTCGCTGAGGCCGAGGCCGAGACATGGATGACCCCCCTCGTCGCTTTCCTTCTCCAAGGAGAAGTCCCGCCAGATCCGAAGGAGGCGAAGCACATTCGACAGCGCTCATCCCACTTTCTTCTTCTGGACGGGGTCCTGTACAAGAAATCCTTCGGCCGACCACTGCTGCGGTGCCTCGGCCCAGCTGAAGCCGACTACGCCACAAAAGAAGTCCATGAAGGGGTATGCGGAGTGCATGCGGGAGGAAGGGCCTTGGCTCACAAGCTTCTAAGGCAAGGCTACTGGTGGCCAACACTCCGAGAGGACGCTTTAGCCCTCGTACGGCGCTGTGACCAGTGCCAGAGGTATAGCTCCCTCATCTACCAGGCAAGCGCCCTTCTGACCCCCTTATCCGACCCCTGGCCTTTCGCTCAATGGGGGATCGACCTCCTGGGGCCTTTTCCCGTCGCCACCGGACAGAGAAAATTCCTCATCGTGGCGGTAGATTATTTCACTAAGTGGGTCGAAGCCGAACCCCTCGCGGCAATAACCGATAACAATGCTTGGAACTTCGTCTGGAAGTCCATCATTTTCTGATTCGGCATCCCTCGGGCCATCATTTCTGACAATGGGAAGCAGTTCGACAGCCGGCGGTTCAGCGACAACTGCGCCAGCTTCGGCATACTCCACAAATTCACTTCGGTGGCGCATCCTCGAACAAACGGCCAAGTCGAAGTCATTAACCGAAGCCTCCTACAGGGATTGAAAACCCGCTTCGGCGAAGCTAAGGGCCGATGGGTAGAGGAGCTGCCAAGTGTTTTGTGGGCTTATCGGACGACAAGCCGAACCCCCACCGGCGAAACTCCCTTTCGCATGGCCTATAGCATAGAGGCCGTTATTCCGGTGGAGATCGGCCTTCCATCTCCCAGGGTCGTTGCTTACGATCCGGAGGCCAACGAAGAAGGTCTGAAAGACCACCTGGACCTCATTGAAGAGACCCGAGACAAGGCTCGTATCCGGCTGGCCGCTTATCAACAGCGCATGGCGAAGTACCACAACACTCGAGTAAAGCCCCGATGCTTTGAAGTAGGGAGCCTCGTGTTGAGGAACGCTCATGCTTCCAAACCAGCCGAAGCCTCAGGAAAGCTTGCCCCCAACTGGGAGGGGCCCTATCAGGTCAGGGAGGTGATCAGGCGTGGAGCTTATCGGTTGGAGACCCTTTCGGGCCAACCTCTCCCTCGCACCTGGAATGTTGAGCGCCTTCGGCGTTATTATGTGTAAGTCACTTTTCCCCAGGCTTACAGCCGAAGAGTATGAATAAAGACTTCTTTTTTCAAGAAACATGGTATTCTTTCTAAGTCCGTGTAAACCGTACCGGGAGTGGCTTCGGCCATGCAAACCGTATCGGGAGCGGCATGGTATTCTTTCTAAGTCCGTGTAAACCGTACCGGGAGTGGCTTCGGCCATGCAAACCGTATCGAGAGCGGCATGGTATTCTTTCTAAGTCCGTGTAAACCGTACCGGGAGTGGCTTCGGCCATGCAAACCGTATCGGGAGCGGCATGGTATTCTTTCTAAGTCCGTGTAAACCGTACCGGGAGTGGCTTCGGCCATGCAAACCGTATCGGGAGCGGCATGGTATTCTTTCTAAGTCCGTGTAAACCGTACCGGGGTGGCTTCGGCCATGCAAACCGTATCGGGAGCGGCATGGTATTCTTTCTAAGTCCGTGTAAACCGTACCGGGAGTGGCTTCGGCCATGCAAACCGTATCGGGAGCGGCATGGTATTCTTTCTAAGTCCGTGTAAACCGTACCGGGAGTGGCTTCGGCCATGCAAACCGTATCGGGAGTGGCATGGTGTTCTTTCTAAGTCCGTGTAAACCGTACCGGGAGTGGTTTCGGCCATGCAAACCGTATCGGGAGCGGCATGGTATTCTTTCTAAGTCCGTGTAAACCGTACCGGGAGTGGCTTCAGCCATGCAAACCGTATCGGGAGCGGCATGGTATTCTTTCTAAGTCCGTGTAAACCGTACCGGGAGTGGCTTCGGCCATGCAAACCGTATCGGGAGCGACATGGTATTCTTCCTAAGCCCGCCGATACCTTGATCCGAGGGTGGTTCCGGCCACGTGTACCGGTTGGGGAAGCGGCAGGGTATATCTAAGTTCGCATAAGCAGAAGCAGAAGTGGCTTCGGCCACACGAAATACATTAGAAGCGGCAAGATGTCCCTTCAGATCATGTGGACCACGTTAGTAAAGGCCCCGGCCGAGTACTATGGCGATATTTTATCCGAACCTACATCGGGTCTCGGCCTTACAAGCTATAGCGAACGTGACAGGATCTCAGGCTTCTGAAGGGCCAGATTCGGTCAATCATACACAAACACCAAGGTAAAGCCGAAAACATTCCTTATATTTACAGAAAAGGAAGTACAAAAACCAGCCATACCCTTGGCCGAGGGCTTACAACATAAGAAGAAGTGAAAGCCGGCCGTATACTTGGCCGGAGGTTTACGATAGAAGAAGAAGCGTAAACCAGCCATACCCTTGGCCGAGGGCTTACAACAGAAGAAGAAGCGGAAACCGGGGCAGATCCCCGCGTCATTCTTCGGCTTCGGCCTCCTCCACCTCGGCTGCGGCTTGTCCCGGAGAGGGAGAGGGAGAGGGAGAGTCGACGATCTGCACCGCTTTAGGAGCGGCAGCCTCCTCAGCGGCAGCCTCCTCAAGGACAGCCTCCTCAGGGGCTCCCTCGGCGGGCGCAGCTTCGTCACCCGGCGCAGGAGTCGAGGTCCTCTCCGCCATAAGTTCCTGCCACCAAGACAAGAGCTCCTTGGCTTCCTCACCCCTCGATAGGGCGACCCCAGTCAGATCGACGCTCGGGCAGGCCCTCTGGGCGACAGCCAACCCGAGGTCGAAGACGGAGGAAGAAGCCAGCAGTTGAGCTTGGATGATCTCTTCGGCGAAGTCCGGGCCGGCCTTGTAATCAGCTACGGCCACGTCCGCCACCTCCTCCAGCTCCTGCTTCAGCGCTGATACCTCCTCGGCGTGTCGGCGCTTCTCCGAGGCCCGCCGGGAGTCCTTCTCTTGAATCTGGACCTTGAGGGCCCGGATCTCGGACTAAGCCGCGGCGAGCTCCCCCTCGGCCTTCTCCTTCTCCCCCTCGGCCTTTACCTTGGCCTCGGCGGAAGCACGGGCCTCAGCTGCCCTCTCCTCCAGCTGCGCCCGCGCCCGGGCACTCGCGGTTACGAGCCCATCGACTAAGGGCTCGATGTCAGGCACCACCGGAGTACCCTCGCCCGAACCGTCTGACTCCCTCTCGGCCTCCAGGAGCTGGAGTCGGAGCTGCTCCTGATGGTGCATCAGGACGCTACCCGTCACCGCAGCCTGCGGACCGAAAGCAAACAATGATCAGAAAAAAGAAAAATCAAGAGAAAGCTAAGGAAAGCTCGACTGAAGCACCTTCATGCTTATTACCTGGACCGCCAACCGAGCGCTCATCGCCGCCAGGTCGATGACCGAATGGCGCTTCAGCCCTTCAAAGGCCGAAGGGAGAGTAAGACTGCGGAGCAGACGGAGGCACGTCTGCGAGTCTTCCATACTCTCGTCCACATAAATCCCCGGTTCGGGGCACCACCACTCGCGCTGCGCCCGGGGCGCCTTCGACCCGGCGCCTTCGTCACCGGCCCCAGCCGAAACGGCCGGAGGGGAATCGCCCCTCCGCGCCTCAGGAGATGCCAGCCTCGCGGCCCTTCGGGCCTCGGCACTCCTCCTGACCAACGGAGCCTCCTCTGCGTCTACGGCCTCTGCTAACCGGGGGCGCTTCGATGCTCGGCCGCCCCTTCGAGCGGCGAATTTGGACTTTTGCTCCCTCTCGAGAGCGGCGGCGGCAGCACGGCCCTCAGTAGAGGCCGCAGTCCTTGGGACCCCGCCTCGGGTCCTCGGAGCCCCAGCGCCTCGGCCGGACCTGCCTGCCGCCTGCGGGGCCGGTGCCCGACCCGGACCGCGCTGGTCGGATATCCGATCGAGGAGGGCGTCGAGATTGGCCATTGCTGCAAGCAAGAAAAGCCTGTTAGAAACAGAACAGTGAGCAAGTACAAACTTAAAGCCGACTTACCCTCGGCCGAAACTTCATCAGCATCCTCAGCCGGAAGAGCTTCGGCCAGAGGAGCGGCAGCCCTTCCTCCGCGGCCCCGCGGAGTCTCCCCGGGAGGAAGGTAGGGGAAGGCCCGCACCGGATCGGACTGAGGATCCGGCCACACCCCGGCGTTCACCAGCCGCTCCGACATGCTGAGAAGCCCCCAGACGTTGTACGGGGCCCTCATCTGGATGCGACCCACGAGGGTGCTCTGGACTGGGGTGAGGGCAGGAGGATCCGAGAGGCCTGCGGCCAGCGGCACCCATTCAGTAGGGAAGGGCCACACGCTCTTCTCTTTCTCCAGCAGGGAGACGAAGACGAACTTCCTCTTCCAGCCATGGATAGACGAAGGCTTCCCGGAGAATACGCTTCGGCCGACCCGAGGGACGAAGCAGTACCACTCGGACTTCCCCTGCCTTTGGATTTTGAAGAGATAACGGAAGACATTGATGGAAGGACGGATCTTTATATGAGCAAAGACGCTCAAGAAGCCGTATACGGTACGCCAGGAATTGGGAAAAAGCTGCGACGGGGCCAGCCCGTAGAAGCTGAGAAGGTTGATGACGAAGGTGGGAAGAGGAAGACGGAAACCCGCCTCGAAGCTATCAACATAAATAGAGAAGGAACCCGGGCGGAAAGTGTTAGCCCGGGTGGCGGAGTCAGGCCGAAGGACCGTCATCTAGGAAGGGAGCTGGAAGTAAGAAACAAGGCGCATAACCTCTGCGTCCGAAAGGGCGCAGGATGCTTCCGAAGCCATGTCGGGACGACGGCGTCCCGAAGTGGAAGCCTGGCCTGGGTTCCGGACCTCTTCGGCGGACTCAGCCCCGGAGGTCTCGGCCCCGGAAACCTCGGCTCCGGAAGCCTCGGACCCCTCAGTCCCGGAGACCTCGGACTCTTCAGACATCGCGGAGGCAAGGGAATCTGAGGTGAGGGGATCTGACAGAAGAGATCTCGGAGAGTGGGAAGGAGTATACTCCTCGTCCGAAGGAGTAATCTCACTGGAAGAACCCCGGACCATAAGGCCACGAAGGGAAGGAAGAAAGCTAGGGCTTACTCGCAGGAAGGGGGAGGAAATCTCTCCTGAACCGAGTGTGGCTTCTCAAGCCTCCCAGCTCCACCCGCGATGCGCTCCGAGGAATGGAGACCTTCCCACGGTAGCCGGCGAGCTCGGACGAAGCCTTCAGGAAGCTAGCTTTCCGCTGGAAAAGGGAGAAGAGCTTGGATGATCGCAGAGGAAACGCAAGCGCAGCAGCAGGAAGAAGAACAGTGCCCTGCTGAGGGCTTGTATTTATAAGCCCACTCGAAGCGCCTCCCGCCGAAGCCAACGGCCGAGATCGTCCCGCTCGTCCCCTCGCTCCTCTCGGATGCCCGCCACGTGCACCGTCCTTCGGCAATGATGACGGGCCGGCTCCAGGACTTGCAGCAAAGCAATCAACGGCCGAGGGCGCTCCGACCCTTCGGCTGACCGCCCGGATACGCGCCACGTGTCCCGATCCGCGCGCTGAACATGAGAGAGGCGGCAATCCGAGTGAAGCCTCGAACAGAGAGCCGAGGCGATCCGCGACCCGTGAGCGGTCAGGATCCTTTTGTGTTTTCGACGGAGCGGCCGGATGCGCGACGCGTGTCCCGTGCTTCCTCGCGAGGCGACGCGCCATCCCGTCCATTTAATGAAGCCTGACACGAGTCAGAGGGCTCGGCCCTTCGGCTTCTTAGCTCTTAGCCTTCGTCGCCACTCCGAGCGGGGACGAAGCAACCGCGTAGCCCTCGGCCGACCGAGGGCACCCTCTTCCCAGTAAAAAGAAAACAGAGCTTCGGGTAAGACACCTGTTATGATATTCTTCTGGCAGCTTCGGGCTATACTCTCGCCATCTCAGAGCTGAGAAAGACAAGAGTAGGGGGCTATGTGATGAGGCAGAATCCGATTCGGCCCATTAGAGCAGGCCCAAACCCCGTTCAGCCCAACAGCAGCAGTATCAGGCCCTCCGGGAGCCTCCAGCCCGTCAGCGGCCCATCAGCCTACGGCCCGGGAACAGCACGGCAGCCCTAGGCCCAGCAGGCTTCGGCCCATCGGCGGCCCAACCCCCTTCGGCCCGATAGCCGAGTCCGGCCCACTCCGGTGGCGGATCAGGCACTATGGCGGTTTACCAGTAAGCCCAAACATAGTCCTATATCGGCTACCACCGTTAACCAACCTCTATCCTCTGCTATAAATACACCGCTATTTATTGCCAAAGGTATGCAATTCTTTGCCTCCGAGACCCTTAAGGACTACGGTCCAAACAGCATTAAAGCTGCTTTCTTTGCCTTTTGAATCGAATCATCTTCAGAAGCTAACTTGACCGTCGGAGGGGGTTCCTAAGGGCCAGAGCCCGGGACTCCTGCTGACCGGTTTCTTCTTCTTTCCCTCCTGCAGGAGCTCGGTTCGAATCATCGCCGACCTTCCCGAGTCGGTCTCGGCCGCCGACCTCGGACTCCTCTCCCTGGTCTCGACGCTGTGCGACGGCTGCCCCACGACAGGAGACTCGGCCCCGCGCTGTCCCCTCATCCGACAAAAGGGCTTTTGGGCTCACTATCCAAGAGCAAGCCGAGTCCGAGACCCTTCCGGCCTCAGACCGTCGGCTTCGGCTTCATCGCCTGTCGGCAATACAGCCAGAAGGAGCTTCATCCGCGCCGCCCCTTCGCCCGCCAAAGGAGCCTCGGCCCCGACTTCCCGGAGACGAGCCTGCACCGACCGAAGCGCCCTTCGGCCTTCGGACCCTCGTCTTCGCCTCCGCCTCCTCGGCCTTCCGGATCCCCGTCGGGCCTCTGAAACACCGATCCGAACCGGCTTCGGATCCGCTTCTCCGGATTCCGACCTCGGAGTCCGGTCGTGATAGATCCAGTCTACATCAGTTTGTAATGTAATGGCCTTTTTGATTTGACATTTGCCTTTTATTTTTGCTTTTCTATTTTTTATTTTTTTATTTTTTCGGAACGGATCTCCCCCTTTTTTTTTATGACGGCCTCCTACTAAGATGGCGGGTATTCTTGGTAGTCTATTCTAAGCCTCGTTCCAACATCATGGGCCGAGTGTAAAACAGAATTTTGTTTTTATTTAAAATGAATGATTTGTACTTTACACTTTTAGTCAAGCTTTTGATATTCTTCAGGGCTTGGCATCTCTTGTTACTCACGAATCAAACGCGTCAGTGTGTGCATTAATGGGTTTGAAATTAAGTTATCCAGACTAACTGGGAAATTTGAGTTTATAAACTTTCTGATTCCACTGGTCTTTGTACCATACTGATCGACTCTTTAACCTAAGGGTAGTATTTCTTAAGATGTAAACCATTCCAGGGATGATTTAGCTCTTCTCCTTTTGCATTAACCAGACGATAAGCATTACCAGGAAAAGCGTTCGATACAACATAAGGTCCTTCCCAGTTGGGTTGGAGCTTAGAACGCGGACCACCAGGTTTTACAAAAATTCTTTTAACGACCATTTCACCGACTTTGAACTTACGTTCAATGACTTTCTTTTGATAAAAACGTGCTAGTCTGTTTTGATAAACTTTTACATGATTAGCAGCTGACCACCTTTTCTCGTCTAAAAGTTCCAATTGAGCAAGAAGTGCTGAACGATGTTCATCAATGGAAAATTCCTTGTTCAATTGTACTCTTAGCGACGGTATAAGGATCTCGTATGGAACTACCACCTCCATTCCAAACGTTAAGGAATAAGGAGTTTGCCCGGTAGGCGTGCGGATTGAAGTTCGGTAGGCCCATAGAACCTCAACCAATTTTTCTGGCCAATCTGCGAATTTGTTAGACTTACACGTCTTTTTGATGATTTTTATCAAAGTCTTATTTGTTGCCTCTGCTTGGCCATTGCCTTGCGGATAATAAGGAGATGAATGATGCAATGCAATTCTATACCTGTTGCAGAGGTCCTTCAATTCTTGTGACACGAACTGCGGTCCGTTGTCGGTGACGATGGTGCTTGGAATTCCAAATTGGGTGATGATGTTCTTCATGATGAACTTGCAGACGGTTGATGCTTTGACTTCCGTGTACGCTTCAGCTTCTGCCCACTTGGTGAAGTATTCCGTTGCCGTGAGAATGAAAGATTTTTGCTTGATGCCGGAATCTGGGTTACCAAGAGGTCCAATAATATCGAAAGCCCACATAGAGAAAGGCCATGGGGAGGAAACAGGATGGAGTGAAGATGCAGGAGAATGAATTTTGTCGGCGTGAAGTTGACACTTAGCACACCTACGGACATATCCTACACAATCTTCTTCCATGGTTGGCTAATAAAATCCTTGTCTAAGGATTTTCTTTGCTAGCATCTGTCCATTAACATGGCCACCACAAAATCCACTATGAGCTCCTTCCATAACCTTCCAAAGCTCATCCTCGTCTAGACATCTCAGAAGAACTCCATCAAAACCTCTTTTGTACAATGCTCCTCCAACTAAGGTGTATCGTTGAGCGACTCTCCTGATAGCTCTCTTCTCCTCAGTTGTAACTTCCTCAGGATACGATTGATCTTCACAATATTTTGCAATTTCATAATACCATGGCTTCTGTTCCTCATCCATCTCTTCTAACAGCTCCATCAACATGATTTCTCTTTTCTCCACAATACTCCCATCTCTGACTTTCTTCAGCAACTTCTCCTTAGTTCTAAGAAATGAAGGATCTTTCACGGCAGGTGAAAGACGCCTATGAACTATGATTGATTCGGATTGCTTGCTGATCGGAAAATCAAGGGAAGATGCAAGTGAAGCTAGAGCGTCAGCTAGGATGTTTTGATTTCTAGGGGACATGGACAAAGATCAATTTTGCGAAAAGCTTTGATTTACGGACATCAGTTCCTCATCCGGAAACTCTGATCGCACTGGATCAAATCGAGGAAGGGGATGATGAGCGAGATGTTCTGCTATAGCATAGCCCTTGATCGCTTTCTGCTGAATGTAAATTATATCGAATTGAGATAGAAAGCTTTGCCATCGCGCTAACCTATCAGTAAGAATAGATTTTTCCCGAAGGAATTTGATCGGATTCATCCTAGCGATGAGGTGAACTTCATGGACCAGAAAATAATGCTTCAATTTCTGAACAACCCAAACCAATGCTGCACATGCTTTCTCCATCGCCGTGTATCTCTGTTCAGCGGGGTTGAGAAGTTTAGAGAGATAGTAGGCTGCCATCTCCTTTCCTTCTTCATCTTCTTGTGCTAGGACAGCCCCCACTGCATCATCCAGGACTGAAATATAAAGTATCAATGGTTTGCCTGGAGATGGTGGTCTCAAAACAGGAGGACTTGCCAAATAATCCTTTAATCCATCAAATGCCTCCTGACACTTATCGTCCCAATTGAATTTGACACCTGGCTTGGTAAGCTCGTAGAACGGCTTACACCTTTGTGAGTGCTGGGAGACAAAACGGCGAATAAATTGCAACCTCCCAATTAATCCTCTCAATTCTTTCAAGTTTTTGGGAGGTGGTGTAAGGATCGAGACCTTCGGACCCTGTAGTTCTGGCTACGTGATGTAGACTGGATCTATCGCGACCGGATTCCGAAGCTGGGACCCGAAGTTTGGATCCGAGGCTGGGTCGGATCGGTGACGAGGCCCGACGGGGATCCGGATGGCGACGGAGGCGAAGCCGAAGGCCCGAGGCCGAGGGTGGCTCGGTCGGGTGTTAGCTTGTCTTCGGAAGCAGGGCCGAGACCCCTTCGGGCGGTACGAATCCGGATTTCCTTCGGACCGAGAGGCAGCCGGCGCTCCGCGTCGAGACCAGTGGGAGGAGTCCGAGGTCGGCGGCCGAGACCGACTCGGGTTGACCGGCGACTCGAGGGTGCCACATGGGCTGGCTTTGGGCCGCGTAGTGTACGGCCCTGTCGAGTCGTCTGACTAGCGCCCACGTGGGACGACGACCTCTTGACAGCGGCGCGGGCTGTGTCAGGGTACGGCCCCGACGTGTCGGCTGGACGGCGGCCTCGATCCACGCGCTCGGCCCGTCTCGAGATAAACCCCCACGAGCCCTCCTCCTTTCCTCATTTTTCTCCTTCTCTCTTTCTCTCCTTCCCCTCCGGCGATCTCAGCGGCGATTCCTCCGCCTCCCTCTTTTCCTCCCACCATTTCACCTCTCCCTCCACTCCATCCTCTACCTAGCTCCTACCACTGCCACCTCCATCTCCACTGCGGCGTTCTACTCTCCGGACAGCGGCCGACGTCACGGTGGAGCAAGGACGACCACGGCGGTACCGGCGGCGGCGTGGGGCGAGTCGGGTGGACGGCTTGAAGCTCGGAGGCGTTCAAGTGTCCGGTAGGGTGACGGTTCCCATAGCATCGCGTTTTAACCAGGTTTTCCTCGTTTAAGCATGACTATGGATCTCTGGTTTTGGGGGGTAGAATGAGCATGTTTAGGTATTATTTTGATGATTTGGGGGATTTGCTATGAAGGTGATTTTCCTATGGTTTGTATTGTCCCTCTTTCCCCTCTGTTTTTGAGCAACTTTGGGGTTTCATGGGTTGGTAAGGGAGTCTCGGGCCCATGGCAGATTTTGGGTTCCTGGGCGTTGGCTTATCTTCGGATAGCGGGGCCGAAACCCCTTCGGGCCAAGGACCCTTCGGGCGGGTTGAAAGACGTGCATGGACGACGCCTTTTTGAAGGGCGTCGGGCCATCACGTCTTTGACAGAAATCGTCTGGCCGAAACCCCTTCGGTCCGAGGACTGTTTTACATAAACCTGATTCTGAACAGAACCTCACTAATTCATGCCAGTAAAACGTGTTCATACTGCTAGATAGTTGGTTAATGCATGATTTGATGCACTCGACAATGATGGATTCTTCATGACCGGATGGCACCGCGTGGTGTGTCGTGCGATCGTGGTCTTTTCACGTGACCGGATCGTACTGTGTCGGGTTTTAGTGTTTTGTGTTACTGTGGACCTGGAGTGACATTGTAGTGCTTTATCACCCTGTGCTGGTGGGGGCGTGAGCACAGCGCCGGTGGGGGCGTGGGCGGGGTGACGCCTAGTGAGAGAGGGTCACCTGGTGAACCCCGGGGTCAGCTAGTACCGGTGTCGGAGTGGTACATTCGGAGAGTCACTCATGCTGAGGGAAGGAGTAACCACCTGAGCCAGTTGGGCCGGAGTAGCTAGCATGCTATCCGAGGGGTTACTGTTTGGTCTCAGCGGGTCGGTGTTTCCTACCTTCGGTGGTGATCGATGTTTCCTACCTTCGGCTGTGGTTGGTGTTTCCTACCTTCGGTGGTGATCGATGTTTCCTACCTTCGGCTGTGGTTGGTATTTCCTACCTTCGGTGGTGATCGATGTTTCCTACCTTCGGCTGTGGCCGGTGTTTCCTACTCTCGGTTGTGTGGCCGAGACACCTTCGGTCAGTGTAGCCGAGACACCTTCGGTTAATGCTAAGCCGAGACGTGAGTTGTTGGCTCCTTGATAGAATGATTCTAGAATTATGCATGCTACATTCCGAATGCACATGGTTCATATCTAGATGTAGGAGTAGTGTACTTATTTCTGTGTTCGTTACTTTACCGTTAGCCGTACCTTGCACTTGTGGGTGTGTGCGTGGGCAGTGGGGATCGAAGGATCCCTACTGAGTCTTGTCTTGAGACTCACCCCTGCGGTTTTCAGGTGAGGACTCCCAGCAGACTTAGAGCGGCGTGTGCGGCCGCGTGTTGAGCGCCTTCAGCGGTTGTTCTGGGGTATGCCCCGATGTAGTTGTTATTTATTTCTGGCCTGTATGTTTAATTATTTCTTTTCAGTTGGAGTATGTAATTATTTGCTATATCGAGTCGCATTGTAATAATTTTAATTCCTGCACTTTCATTTCAATTCAATGCGATGTGAATGTTTAGCTTAGTTTATTATTTATTTCCCAGACTTACTAGATCCTGGTTTGGTTCCAAATTAATGATTCGGTACCCATTTAGTAATCGGATCCCCGATTATAGGGTGGCGGGTCGTTACAATTGGTATCAGAGCATACGGTCTGGCAAATAAATAAATAACTAGGTTAAATATCATAAGTCCGGCAAATAAATACATTATCCCGTACAGGCACGTCGGTAGTATAGGTTTTAGGATCCTAGTTAGGACCTTTTGATTTTGTAATTGTAGGCGAGTTGATGGCTCCCAGGAAGAGGATGCCGGTTATTCGAGAGCGGGGAGATGCCCCTAGTGGATCCGAGGCAGGGAGGCCGAGTGTAGAGCGGTTTATGGAGGCCATGATGGACACTATGGCTAGATACCAGACGCGAGATCCTAGTGAGAGTTCTAGTGCTCGGGGAGGGTCTACAGCTACACTTGAGAGGTTCCTGAAGCTGAGGCCACCTCACTTCACCGGTCGTCCCGACCCTGATGAGGCCATTCATTGGCTTAGAGAGATAGAGAAGACCTTCGATACCATGGACTGTCCAGCCGTAGAGAGGACCCCATTGGCTACCTTCATGCTGAAGGATAGCGCTTATGACTGGTGGACTACACTGAAGAATTTGTCTTATGGGGACAGGAGTCTTAGGGAAATTTCTTGGGAGGCCTTTGTTAAGGAGTTCAATGCACAATATTTCCCTAGACATGTCCAGCGAGCCAAGGAGAGGGAGTTTATGGACCTGACGCAGGGGAGTATGTCGGTACTTGAGTACGAGGCGAAGTTCATTTCGCTGGGACGGTTCATGCCTTTCATATCTGAGGATGAGGAGTGTCGCACGGAGAGGTTTGTGGATGGGCTTAGGCTCAGTCTGAGGAACTTCGTGGCGTCTCACTGTTGCACGGATTTGGCTTCTGCGGTTAGATGTGCGGCAGCTGTAGAGGCTCAGCAGATCCAGTCGGCCCGAGAGAGAGGACAGGCTGTTCAGGGGCCAGCGCGTGGCAGGGGCAAGGCTGCGGCACCGACTCCCTCGGTCGGATCGGGATCGTCGTCACTCGGCTCCCGATTCAGGAGGTTTTTCAGAAGCGGTGGCAGCAGTAGTGGTAGCAGCGGCAGCAGCAGGCCCAGGCAGGGTCAGCAGGGTCAGTCTGCATCCAGTGCACAGCAGGAGCCAGCTCAGAGACTTCCGGCAGTCTGCCAGCACTGTGGAGGTGCCCATGGCGGGACTCAGTGTCCCACTCTTCCCAGGAGGTGTTTTACTTGCGGCCAACAGGGCCATTTGGCGAGGCAGTGCCCGCAGGGGCATGGTCATGGTCAGGGTTCAGGTGATCAGAAGAAGCCGAGGACCCAGGGAAGAGTTCTGGCTATCACCAGGAGGGAGGCTCGCGCGTCCAACTTGGTGGAAGGTACACTTTCTGTCCTTGGGAACTCTGCACATGTATTGATCGATTCGGGCACTTCGCATTCTTTCATTTCTGAGCAATTTCTAGATATTCTTTCTGCACCCGTTGATGAGTTATCTGATGGCCTGATGGTGGAGGTTCGTTCTGGAGACTTTATGATATCTTATAATTGTTTGAGGAATGTTCCCTTGACCATTGAGGGTCATGTGCTACCGGCCCAGTTGGTTGTACTTGCTATTCGTGACTTTGATATCATCCTGGGCATGGATTGGTTGGAAGCCTTTTATGCTGAGGTGGACTGCCACAGGAAGAGGGTGCGCTTCTCTATTCCGGACATCCCGACCTTCTTCTTCCAAGGTATTAGGTTTTCTTCTCGAGGTATTCTCATTTCTGCCTTTAAGGCACGGAGGTTGCTTGCTGGTGGCTGCGAGGCTTTCCTTGCCTCTGTTGTTGTTTCTGATGTCCGTGCTAGTCCCAGTCCTTGGGAGGTGCCCGTGGTTTGTGATTTCGTGGATGTGTTTCCTGAGGAGCTGCCAGGCCTTCCTCCTCAGCGAGAGGTTGAGTTTACCATTGAGCTTGCACCAGGTACGGCGCCCTTGTCTAAGGCCCCGTATCGGATGGCGCCAGCCGAACTCGCTGAGTTGAAGGCGCAGCTGCAGGAGTTGCTGGACAAGGGTTTCATTCGTCCCAGTACATCTCCATGGGGTGCTCCAGTTCTGTTTGTTAGAAAGAAGGATGGTTCTCTGAGGTTGTGCATCGATTATAGGCAGCTGAACCAGGTGACAATAAAGAATAAGTACCCGCTTCCTAGGATCGATGATTTAATGGATCAGCTGCAGACCGCAAGGTTGTTTTCCAAGATCGACCTGAGATCTGGATATTATCAGATGAGGATTCGGGATGTGGATGTTAGCAAGACGGCTTTTAGGACTCGGTATGGACACTATGAGTTTTTGGTTATGCCCTTCGGCTTGACCAATGCTCCGGCAGCCTTTATGGATTTAATGAACCGAGTCTTCAGGACCTACCTGGACCAGTTTGTGGTTGTGTTTGTTGATGATATTCTGATCTATTCTTCTTCTGAGGAAGAGCATGCTGCTCATCTTCGGGCAGTGTTGCAGGTCCTAAGAGAGCACCAACTTTACGCCAAATTCAGCAAATGTGAATTTTGGCTAAACGAGGTGCACTTCCTTGGGCACGTTATTTCTGGTGAAGGTATCGCAGTGGATCCAGCCAAGATCGAGGCAGTGATGGACTGGAGCAGACCGACTTCAGTGACTGAGATCAGGAGCTTTCTGGGGCTTGCCGGTTATTACAGACGGTTTGTTCAGGGATTTTCTTCGATAGCGGCCCCCTTGTCAAGGTTGACTCGAAAGGGAGTTCGTTTTGTGTGGACTGAGGATTGTGAGCAGAGTTTTGTTGAGCTAAAAACTCGCCTCACGACAGCCCCAGTGCTGGTGCTTCCATCTGGGACGGGTGGATTTGTGGTCTACTCGGATGCGTCCCGTCGAGGGTTGGGAGCAGTCCTTATGCAGCACGGCAGGGTAGTTGCTTATGCTTCTCGGCAGCTGAAGAGGCATGAGGAGAACTATCCTACTCATGATTTGGAGCTTGCAGCTATGGTGTTTGCACTGAAAATCTGGAGGCATTACTTATATGGAGAGAAATTTCAGGTTTTTACCGATCATAAGAGCTTGAAATATGTGTTCACTCAAAGAGACCTGAATCTGAGGCAGCGGAGGTGGATGGAGTTTATCAAGGATTATGACTTTGACCTTTCTTATCATCCGGGCAAGGCGAATGTGGTGGCAGACGCTTTGAGTCGGAAGACGGTCATGTCATACCTTATGATTCAAGAATGGAGGTTGTTTGAGCAGGTTGCAGAATCTTCCTTTAGGGTTCCGCGTGAAGATGACAGAGCCGTGTTGGCCAGCTTGACTGTGAGACCAGCCGTGTATCATGCTGTGATTGAGGCTCAGAGGGCAGATGTTGAGTTACCACAGATTCTCCAGAGGTCAGAGGTGGAATTATGGGATGACGGTACTGTCAGGTTCAGAGGTAGACTTTATGTTCCGACTGAGGAGGACGTGCGCAAGTGTGTGCTTGATGAGGCGCACCGTTCGAGGTATGCAGTACATCCTGGGACAACAAAGATGTATCATTGTTTGAAGAGGCACTTCTGGTGGCCTGGTATGAAGAAAGATGTGGCTGAATATGTGGCTAGATGCATGACTTGTCAGCAGGTTAAAGCCGAGCATCAGAGACCTGGAGGGTTGCTGCAGCCCTTGCCGATTCCATAGTGGAAATGGGAACATGTAACGATGGACTTTGTGATGGGGTTGCCTACATCCCCTAGCAGGAGAGATGTGATCTGGGTCATCGTTGATCGGCTGATCAAGTCGGCACACTTCCTAGCTATTAGGAAGGACTGGTCGGTCGGCAAGCTGGCAAAGTTGTTTGTAGACCGGATCATCTCCTTGCACGGGGTACCTTTGTCCATTGTATCAGATCGAGATCCGAGGTTTACTTCCAGATTCTGGAAGAGCTTTCAGCAGGCGTTGGGAACTCAGTTGGCTTTCAGCTCGGCCTATCATCCCGAGACTAACGGGCAGTCGGAGAGGACTATTCAGACCTTGGAGGATATGCTCAGGGCATGTTGCCTAGACTGGGGAGGTTCGTGGGAACAGCATTTGTCCACTGTGGAATTTGCCTACAACAACAGTTATCATTCCAGTATCGGCATGGCACCTTACGAGGCTTTGTATGGGCGGCCGTGTCGATCTCCTGTGTGTTGGTCCGAGATCGGTGAAAGGCAGATAACGGGACCAGAGTTAGTGCAGCAGTGTGCTGAGATTGCCAGGACAGTTCGGCAGAGGTTGACCGCAGCTCAGAGTAGGCAGAAGAGTTATGCTGACGTCAGACGGAGACCGCTGGAGTTTGAGGTTGGGGACCACGTGTTTCTTCAAATCTCACCCTCCAAGGGTGTGATGAGATTCGGGAAGCGAGGCAAGTTGAGTCCGCGATATATTGGGCCTTCTCCCATTCTTGCTCGAATTGGGGAAACCGCGTATCAACTGGCCTTGCCGCCCAGTCTTGCAGGAGTGCACGATGTGTTCCATGTTTCCTTGCTAAGAAAGTATGTTCAGGATCCGTCTCATGCATTGGATTTTTCAGAGTTGGAGGTCGCAGAGGACCTGTCCTTTCCAGAGTATCCTGTTCGTATTGAGGATCGCAGAGAACAGACCCTACGGAACAAGATTGTACCTTTGGTCAAGGTGATTTGGCAGTACCAATCCGGAGGTGAGGCAACCTGGGAGCGAGAGGACGAGATGCGGGAACAGTTCCCTTACCTCTTTTCGTAAGTTTCCTTGTGAACTTGTATCCCTGTTTTGACCTTATTAATTATAGCAGTCAATTTCGGGGGCGAAATTCTTTTAAGGGGGGGAGAATGTAAGGATCGAGACCTTCGGACCCTGTAGTTCTGGCTACGTGATGTAGACTGGATCTATCGCGACCGGATTCCGAAGCTGGGACCCGAAGTTTGGATCCGAGGCTGGGTCGGATCGGTGACGAGGCCCGACGGGGATCCGGATGGCGACGGAGGCGAAGCCGAAGGCCCGAGGCCGAGGGTGGCTCGGTCGGGTGTTAGCTTGTCTTCGGAAGCAGGGCCGAGACCCCTTCGGGCGGTACGAATCCGGATTTCCTTCGGACCGAGAGGCAGCCGGCGCTCCGCGTCGAGACCAGTGGGAGGAGTCCGAGGTCGGCGGCCGAGACCGACTCGGGTTGACCGGCGACTCGAGGGTGCCACATGGGCTGGCTTTGGGCCGCGTAGTGTACGGCCCTGTCGAGTCGTCTGATTAGCGCCCACGTGGGACGACGACCTCTTGACAGCGGCGCGGGCTGTGTCAGGGTACGGCCCCGACGTGTCGGCTGGAAGGCGGCCTCGATCCACGCGCTCGGCCCGTCTCGAGATAAACCCCCACGAGCCCTCCTCCTTTCCTCATTTTTCTCCTTCTCTCTTTCTCTCCTTCCCCTCCGGCGATCTCAGCGACGATTCCTCCGCCTCCCTCTTTTCCTCCCACCATTTCACCTCTCCCTCCACTCCATCCTCTACCTAGCTCCTACCACTGCCACCTCCATCTCCACTGCGGCGTTCTACTCTCCAGACGGCGGCTGACGTCACGGTGGAGCAAGGACGACCACGGCGGTACCGGCGGCGGTGTGGGGCGAGTCGGGTGGACGGCTTGAAGCTCGGAGGCGTTCAAGTGTCCGGTAGGGTGACGGTTCCCATAACATCGCATTTTAACCAGGTTTTCCTCGTTTAAGCATGACTATGGATCTCTGGTTTTGGGGGGTAGAATGAGCATGTTTAGGTATTATTTTGATGATTTGGGGGATTTGCTATGAAGGTGATTTTCCTATGGTTTGTATTGTCCCTCTTTCCCCTCTGTTTTTGAGCAACTTTGGGGTTTCATGGATTGGTAAGGGAGTCTCGGGCCCATGGCAGATTTTGGGTTCCTGGGCGTTGGCTTATCTTCGGATAGCGGGGCCAAAACCCCTTCGGGCCGAGGACCCTTCGGGCGGGTTGAAAGACGTGCATGGACGACGCCTTTTTGAAGGGCGTCGGGCCATCACGTCTTTGACAGAAATCGTCTGGCCGAAACCCCTTCGGTCCGAGGACTGTTTTACATAAATCTGATTCTGAACAGAACCTCACTAATTCATGCCAGTAAAACGTGTTCATACTGCTAGATAGTTGGTTAATGCATGATTTGATGCACTCGACAATGATGGATTCTTCATGACCGGATGGCACCGCATGGTGTGTCGTGCGATCGTGGGCTTTTCACGTGACCGGATCGTACTGTGCCGGGTTTTGGTGTTTTGTGTTACTGTGGACCTGGAGTGACATTGTAGCGCTTTATCACCCTGTGCTGGTGGGGGCGTGAGCACAGCGCCGGTGGGGGCGTGGGCGGGGTGACGCCTAGTGAGAGAGGGTCACCTGGTGAACCCCGGGGTCAGCTAGTACCGGTGTCGGAGTGGTACATTCGGAGAGTCACTCATGCTGAGGGAAGGAGTAACCACCTGAGCCAGTTGGGCCGGAGTAGCTAGTATGCTATCCGAGGGGTTACTGTTTGGTCTCAGCGGGTCGGTGTTTCCTACCTTCGGTGGTGATCGATGTTTCCTACCTTCGGCTGTGGTTGGTGTTTCCTACCTTCGGTGGTGATCGATGTTTCCTACCTTCGGCTGTGGTTGGTGTTTCCTACCTTCGGTGGTGATCGATGTTTCCTACCTTCGGCTGTGGTTGGTGTTTCCTACCTTCGGTGGTGATCGATGTTTCCTACCTTCGGCTGTGGCCGGTGTTTCCTACTCTCGGTTGTGTGGCCGAGACACCTTCGGTCAGTGTAGCCGAGACACCTTCGGTTAATGCTAAGCCGAGACGTGAGTTGTTGGCTCCTTGATAGAATGATTCTAGAATTATGCATGCTACATTCCGAATGCACATGGTTCATATCTAGATGTAGGAGTAGTGTACTTACTTCTGTGTTCGTTACTTTACCGTTAGCCGTACCTTGCACTTGTGGGTGTGTGCGTGGGCAGTGGGGATCGAAGGATCCCTACTGAGTCTTGTCTTGAGACTCACCCCTGCGGTTTTCAGGTGAGGACTCCCAGCAGACTTAGAGCGGCGTGTGCGGCCGCGTGTTGAGCGCCTTCAGCGGTTGTTCCGGGGTATGCCCCGATGTAGTTGTTATTTATTTCTGGCCTGTATGTTTAATTATTTCTTTTCAGTTGGAGTATGTAATTATTTGCTGTATCGAGTCGCATTGTAATAATTTTAATTCCTGCACTTTCATTTCAATTCAATGCGATGTGAATGTTTAGCTTAGTTTATTATTTATTTCCCAGACTTACTAGATCCTGGTTTGGTTCCAAATTAATGATTCGGTACCCATTTAGTAATCGGATCCCCGATTATAGGGTGGCGGGTCGTTACAGGTGGCATCTCTCTGATAGCCTTCGCCTTATTGGGATCGATCTCAATTCTCCGTTTGCTGACAATGAATCCAAGCAATTTTCCTGAAGATACCCCGAATACACATTTCTTGGGGTTCATCTTTAACTGATATTCTCTCGATCTCTCTAATACCCTTGCCAAAACTTTGGCGTGCTCAGCCTTTGTTTTAGACTTAACCAATAAATCATCCACATACACTTCCAGATCTATATGCATCATGTCATGAAATATTGCCACCATAGCCCTCTGATAAGTGGCTCCAGCATTCTTCAATCCAAATGGCATGACAACATAGCAATATGTTCCCCAAGGTGTAGTGAATGAGGTCTTTTCTTGATCCTCTTCTGCCAGCTTAATCTGGTTGTATCCTGAAAATCCATCCATAAACGATAACGTTTCATAGCCAGCAGTGTTATCGATGAGTACATCAATATGAGGCAATAGAAAATCGTCTTTAGGACATGCCCGGTTCAAATCGCGGAAGTCAATGCAAATCCTGACCTTCCCATCCTTTTTCATAACCGGGACTATATTGGCCACCCATTGTGGATAAAGGACAACTCTAATAAATTTGGCTTTGTGCAATTTATCGACCTCTTCCTTCATCTTTAGAGTCATTTGTGGGTGGAATCGCCTTAATTTCTGCTTGACCGGACTAGCCCCATCTTTTAATGTTAACCTGTGTTCAACTAAAGATGAGTCTAGCCCTGGCATATCTTCATAACTCCAGGCGAAAGTGTCCTTATAGTCCTTAAGTACTTGTACCATTGCCTTCTCATCCTCTGTGGAAAGATTTTTGCTGACGAGGACAACCTTAGGTTCGTCTTCAGTCCCTAAGTTGATTTCTTTGGTGGGCTCTTCTACGGCAGCTGAGGGTTCATCAAATCTCTTCACTCCACTGGCATACGCCTCAGCGGCGTCCTCATCATCTTCCTCATCTTCAATAATGGGGTCTTTTCCATGCACTAACTCATATACCCCATACCCATCATTAACTGACTCATCGTCCGTACAATCTTCTGGCATCTGAATTGGATCTTCTAAAAGCTGAGGGATTAAAGAGCAAGAAGAACACTTATCAGCTAAGTCCCGGAGGTGTCTATCTGGAATTTGCCTACCCTTAGGCTTCCTAGACTTCCTAACCTGACTAACCTGCCTAAAACTGGACTGCCTAACTTCACTAAACTGCCTATCATAACCTAATGAAGATGAAGCAGGATGAAAATCCTGGGATACAAGTGGAAATACAGGGGAATCCTCCCGTGGGGAGGGACAGAGTAGATCTAAGAGAGAATCTTGACCGACGGACCCGCGCGGTAGGGGGTAATCGGACAAGTAAGATGTTTCCTCGATGACGATTTGGGAAGAATTTGTTGCCAAATTGGCGTTTTTTTTGGACCATCGAGGAGTTAAACATAAAGCAAGAATGGATGCAAATGAAAGGAAGATCAGACGGAGGAAGCGGCACCAAGGCCAAAGGATTAGGGGGATCATATAGCAATATGTCCCAGATCAGATCATACATCCTCTCTAGGTCGAGAGGAGGGGATGGAATGAGGTCCCGAGGGGACAGAGTGATAATAACGGGCGGAGCCCGTGGAATAACTTCAGTGATGACCCGCGACCAAGTCGGGGTCAAGAGCAGTGTGCGGAATAGAGTATGGAGCATAAAGATATGGGAAGGATATGTCCCCCTCCAGAGCAGATCTGTTGTATAACCAGCTTCATAGGGGTCATCTGGCTCCCCTTCATCGGTTTCTTCCGACAGCAGTATCCGCTTATCGAAGATGGCACCAGGACCTTCAATCAGCTCGTCAATCTGCGGCGGCCACTTGGGTTCTGCAGGATCTAGGAATAATCTGTTCAGTGCTATATAGAGGTCCCTCAGATCGAACCATCTGTACCATTCACATTCGGGGTCATGGAATTTCCTCCTTTTCATAGGCCGCAGAGCCTCCAAGGATTGGTACGTAAGTAGTTCAGAACAATGTCTGGCCAAGTCTCTCCCATATATGTCATGGAGGTCAAAACATGAAGTAATGACCACCGTGTTGTCGTGACTAAGTATGGGCCTTTTACAAAGTGTGTATATAGGGTCCATGTTAAGGGATCTCGGCCTTCTTTGGGTGGTGTAGACATTGTCTCCAGGATTTTTCGACCTTCTTCAATCTCTGCTTGCTGAACCAGATCTTGCTTCAGTCTTCTTGGCCTATAGCCCAGACCACTTCCAGGTGCTGCTCGATGATCTTTGACAGGAGTGGTCCTGCCTTGCAATTGTGTGCCCAGACCTCTTCCAGGCTGATAGCCGTTCTTCATCATGATTCTCCATCCTGGGGTACTCATGCACTTCCCCCTTTTGATAGCATTTAATGGGTAAGGAGAAATGGTGGCGGCTTTCAAAGGATCAGCCACTGGACGGTAGACCTGTAATACCGACAGAAAAGGTTGTCGGCCAGGTAAAACAGCAGATTTAGTATTCAATGTATGAGCAGCAGCAAGGATCGGCATGCTCGTCACTTTGATAATTCGTCCTTTGAAAGGGAATTTGAGGCATTGGTGATTCGTAGAAGGAATCGCCTCAAGAGTTTTAATGTAAGGACGTCCTAGAATGGCATTTATAGAAGGGTCAATTTCGAGAATGTGAAATTCAACCTCTGCATCACTTACGGGACCTAGCTCCACTTTTAAATAAACCATTCCCAGAGGGGAACGGGTAGAGTTGTCATATGCTGTAACTGAAATGGGGCTAGGCAGCCACTTCTCCTTGGGCACACCGCACAGCTCTAGGGTCTTCGGGGGTAGAACATTGATTGAAGCCCCCGTGTCAACCAGGCACGCATCCACGGCCTTCTTGCAGATATTGACCATGATGCTCAGAGCCATGCTTCTGGCGGCTGGCGGTGCTAGTTCCGACGTGTGGAATGTGATAGAGGGCTGATCCCCCTGAGGAACTAGTAGTGCTGCAATTTTCTCTACCGGCACGTCCTCGTTGACCATCACCTTCTGTAGGTATTCCATTAAGGCTTCTTGGTGAATCTTGGACCTTTTGATCAATTCAAGTACGGTGATCCGTGCCGGTGTTCTGTCCAGATGTTTCAACAAGTCATATTGAGTGCCTGGTGCACTCTCTTCATTATGGGCTTCCTCAGTCGGCCGTGATGGGCCATCTCTGACTGTGGACTGAGGGAAGACTTTGTTGAAAATCCTTCCACTTCGGAGCGCATGTTCCTCAACCATGGAGGATCCCGGTGACACCTTGAGTACCGCAGAGTCGGGTGGCGTAAGCGGTGCGGAGGGTTGATATGTAGGTGATGGGGTAGGGTTAGGTGGTGATGGCGTAGGGTTAGGTGGTGGTGGCATGGTGCGGATTAAAGGCCTAGATGGTTGGATGGTGGATGGGTAAGTGTTTGGTGAAGTGGGGAATGAGACGCGTAATAGCGGTCTGGATGGTAAGGGCATATCTAGGTAGGTGGTGGTGGTAATGGGCGAAGTAGGGAATGGTACGCGGAGTAATGGCCTAGATGGTAAAAGGGGTGCGTAGTTGGTTTGTGGTGGATTATATGGTGGAGGCATAGTGGTATGGGGCATGATGGGCTTAAGGAAAGCGGGTGGCAGTACTGGGTTATTGGGGGCGAGCGAGTGATATGTAGGTGTCGGTAGAGGGGTGATGGTAATGGGTTGTGGCCTAGGTATGCGGATGGTGCGGCGTGGTGGTTGTTCTGCGGTACTCTGAACGTGACCCGTTGAATAAAGAGAAGAAGAGTCTTCTATCCTCCACTGTTGCGCACGACCAGCCTCAGACTGGCTGTTCGTCAGAATGGGAGCAACTTGGTTTTGGTTCTGGTGCTCCGGGAGCGGGTTCTGCACTATGCCCATATTTGGTGGCGGTGCTGCCTGTGCTGGTGGTCTTACTTGCTGCTGCTGCTGCTGTTGTTGCGGTCTTCTCGCCTTCAGGGCTAATATATACTTTTTCATCTCCTCCCAGTCTATGCCGCCCTGCTCGTTGAGATCATGAATATAATCTCTGAATTGGAAGCAGGTGTCAATGGTATGCCCAGGTTGCCTATGGAAATAGCAATACCTAGACGTGTCGGCATTTTGAGGCCAGACGGCCTTTTCCCTTGGCAAGACTAAGGCATTAGCTGCCATTAGAGCACTGAAGATATCGGCCAAGGATTCTGGGAGGGCAGGGTATTCCGCCCTTTTCGGGCCTGGAGGTCTCCTCTGCTGGTTATAATCACCAGGAGGAGGGACATTGTGGTATGCCGGCGGTGCGCGCGGCTGATATTGCTGTTGTTGGGGATATTGCTGTTGCTGGGGCTGCTGGTACTGCAATTGCCTTTGTGGCGGCTGCTGTGGCTGATGCTGGTTCTGGTTCTGATTCGGCTGTTGGGGTCGTTGATACTGTTGCTGATAATGGGGGCTCTGCTGCTACCTGTACCCTTGCTGGTTCGGCTGCTGTGGCCTCTGGTACTGCTGCTGACTCCTCACGAACTAGGGCGAGTTATTGTTCATGCTACTGACTTGCTCATGAGAGAGCGTGCCCTCAGTAGTCGGACCTGTGCTGGGAGAATTTGGCACTGCAGGCTTCCGAGGTGGAGGCCTGCTAGGTCTGTGAGGATCAAAGACGCTAGAGAATGTAGCGTCCTTAAAAGCATTCTGGCAGTACCGTGCTCTTTCATAGAGCTCTGCCATGTTGGTCAGATTGTTCAAGGAGAGGACTAGCTTGAATTGGGGCGTGGCGTTAGAAATTAACATTTTCACTTGTTCGGACTCGGACAAGTGGTCTTTCACCTTTTCGGCCAGGCCCCGCCACCTGTCAGCAAAACTGACAAACTCCTCATCAGGTTTCATCTTTTCGGCAATAAGGTCAGTGATGGACAAGGAGGGTGCAACTCTGTCCTGGTATCGTTGGATAAATTTGCGTGAAACGATACCGTAATCCTCTACTTCTGAGGGTTCTAGGGAAAAGAATCACTCGAGGGCTGGTCCCTCTAGAGATCTCCTGAATAAAAAGGCCAACGACCTCTTGTCGTTCTGCCAGAAAGAGGATTCGTACATAAACTCCTTCAAATGTGTGAAGGGGTTACCAGTACCGTTGTACTTCCGGTACACTGGCATTTCAGAGGGTGGCAGATGGAAAACTGGCAGGCTGGGTAAGTTGATTTCTGGTACAGCTTTGACCCCCATCATCTTTTGGAGGTTGTTAAATTGCTCATCCATACGCTCCATTTTGGCCAGCAATGCTTGTGTGGTCAGATCTGCCTGGGGAAGAGGAGGAGGTGGAGGTACTTGATAGGCCTGCTGCCTAGAGTACGTTGGACAGGGGGGACAATAAAGGGGAGGTCCGGCAGAGCTTCCGCCATGCCCGAGGGCATTTTGATAAGCAGGCGTTTGCGGTCTAGCCGGTTGCCTAGAGGATGAAAGCTGCGGCCCAGCTAGCCGAGAAGTAATATGAAGGCCCTCCGCGGCCTGATGGATATAAGGAGGAGGAAAAGAAGGCTGCTGAGGAACAGCAGGGGGAGCCACAGGGTTCGGCTCGGCAGGCTGCATGGGTGCCTTCCCCTTCAGAATCGATTGGATCGCCTCGAACTGCTGAGGGTCCAATCGGGAGGCAAGAACTCCCAAAGCGTTGACGAGATCCACAGGATCAGAGGATGAGGGATCATTCTGATTCATGTCTCCCTCAGGATCGGGATTAGGAATCGCATATTCATGCGGGGGAGGATCAGGATATCGATCATGGGGATGAAAGAGAGGGGTCCGGACGTTCCCCTCATGTCGATATGGAATGGGGGCAGAATTACGGGAGGCATCAGCATCTCTCCCGTTCTCGTAGTTGTAGTCAGAATCCCGAGGGGCATTAGCATCTCCCTCGTAGTTGATGATGGCGTCTTGAGCCATACTCAAGTCCCTGCCTGATCGTAGCAGCATGATGTTAAATTTTTTTTTTCAAAGATTTGTCAAACAAGTTGCACAGAGATTAATCAATCAAGTGGATGCTTAACGTGATTTTAAGATTCCTTTTTGAGTTATTTGAATTGGATTAAACCACAAATTCGCTCAGGGGAAGG
Source organism: Zantedeschia hybrid cultivar (assembly GCA_030544215.1). Lineage (NCBI taxonomy): Eukaryota > Viridiplantae > Streptophyta > Magnoliopsida > Alismatales > Araceae > Zantedeschia > Zantedeschia hybrid cultivar. The sequence goes on along the minus strand of JARZZO010000011.1, from coordinate 37,250,242 downwards.
ATCCTAGTTTCAGTTCAGTTTCCACCGTTATTCTCTATGGCTTTCTCTCACAACGCTTTCAGAATCTAACTGGGACTTCAATTGGTACAACCAGCCCGATGATCAAGGAGGAATACCTTGATTTTGGGGACTTATGGAGGTCTCAACGTCAACTTCTCTAGTATGATCAAGGGACCAACCCAATCAGAGAGAGTTGCTGACGTCAAGTAATGTGTTCCTAAGAAAAGGAGGGTATTCGCCTTAATGCGTATGTCCTACGGCCTGGATGGCCTATAATGCTTAATAATAATGGGTAGCTAGCACTCAGGCCACAAAAATCTGAAAACTGAAAAATAACTAAGAAACTGTCTGAATCGCGTCGATGGTAGTCGACGCTATTCAAAACAGAACTTAATTTTTCGCAGAAACAGATGCAGACAGCAGAGAATATATGAAAACTGAAAGGCGTCTGGGTGTGTTAACGCGGTTTGAAACGCGTCAGTGCTCCTGGACGCTTTTCAGTTCGCAGAAACAGTTTTGCAGGAGGATTTTCTGGGTTGAATCCTCCTCAAACAGGTTAAAAGCAGGAAATAATCAGCTCATGTAGATTTTTTTTTAGTTCCAAATTTTTAACAGGATGATTTACCAACTAAATAACTAGAAAATCAATCAATCACACATCATTTTCATCACAAAAATAGCTTTTTAAACTAATCAAGGGGAGGGCAAGATCTTGCCACTGGGGTGTGCACGTGGTGCACGAGGGAAATTAATTAAACTAAAACACTCACCAATTGGTGCGGACGTGTCGAAAGACACAAGTGGTGCACCGTGGGTGCCCGGTTGATGATAGCAAGAACAAAGAAACTTAAAAGATGGCGAGACCAAGTCCCACCGTGATCGCCAAAAAAGCTGTGAGTGCTTAGAATGACCGTGTGATTATCATGAAAAATCTAGGTTATTTAGTGTAAAATAAACCTATTAAAAATAGCAACTAAGTGCAGTGATCGCCAGAAACTTTTAACTAAAAAGTTCCAAAAGAAGTATGATCGCCTACCTTTTTAAACGTGGAAGATATGGAGTCCTTGGTTCCCCTTCCTCAGCCGGCTAAAGAAAGAGAGCCCTTCTTTGCTTTTTTGTTCTTGCTGTTGAATTTGAAATTTGAGGTTGAGGTTGAGGTTGAGGATCGTCCAGAAATCCTCGTATTGAATGCTTGATTTGCTCCTTTTGATTCTCTTGTTTGAGTTGAGTGCAGCAGGAATAGAAAGAAAATGAGATAAAGAAAACAATTATGAGAACTTAGGCAGAACTAGTATCTATTCTAATCATGGTATTGAACATGAAACTAAACAGCAAACTTACTTGTTTTAATGGCTTTTGAAACCCCTTTATCAAGTAGATTTTTGAAAAGAAAAGGAATGAGGTTGTGGTGTGTGTTGCATAGAGTGATTATGAAGAATGAGATTAATGAAATGAAAATAAAAATGCAGAAATGAAACACTTATGCCCAATTGGATGAAGCTTTGAATTGGATGAAGAATGGACGCCGACTTCTGGAAACAGCAGCGCTTCGGCGTTCCGACGTCGTTGCTTCGATCTTCAACTCGCTAAAGATTATGCTTCTCTCGAGATCACGCTTCACTTCAAATTACGCTTAACTTTTTTACTCTTCAACATGTAAGGTATTTATAGACCTTTTCTACGTTCGTGATTAACATTGAAAAACTTCGAATTTATCCATCTTAACCGACAGATAAATACTGATTAATTCATCTTTATCTGTAATTATCTAAAACGCGTCCAGGGTGGCTGACGCCTTTCAGATTAATTAAGATAAGGATAAACATCCGGGAAAACTTATCTTTATCTTTATCAGGTAAAAACGCGTCCACATGTGTAGACGTCTTATACACTAATTAAGATAAGGATAAACATCCGGAAGAGAAGTAGAAATAGCTTAGGGAACCTAAAACGCGTCAGCCCTAACATACGCCTTTTAGCTAATTAATCAATTGATTAAAATTCAAATTTAAACGTTAAAATAGGAATAAACTCTAAATGGCGTCTACATAGGTCGACGTCTTTTAGACTTCTTCATATTTTAACTGAAATTTGAGTTAAAATTAATTTAATTGATTAACTTAAACATGTCTGTTAAACCCGACACTCAAAAATATTAATAAAAATTAATTAATGATTAAATATTAGACCATTCTGAGACATTATTATATGATATGAAATTTACTCAAAATGACGTCAAAATTTAGCGTGTCTACACTCTGACTTGTGGACTTTAACCATTAAGCCCACGATAGTCGGTCTCTCAGATACAATGGAAAACTTGCGAAGGTAATTGAGTGAACAACAAGGGATCACTCACTCTTGGTATATGACTGGAGAGAGAATGTCCTATGGATGTGTACACAGAAATCCCTAGCCAGGGTCAAATGAAAGAGATGTCTTTCTAGAAATTAACTGAGTACTGGAATCCATCTAAATAATGCGATAGAGGGTTTGACTATAAAACCATACCCTTGCGTTATTGGGACATTGGATGAGTGAAGGATTTTATCTATGCGGTATCTGCAGACGGAAAGGTTCAATTAAAGGGAACAGTATCCCTTATATCTTCTGGGATCATGAGGTAGTGTTTGGTGTTGTTCATGATCAGAAGGCCAAGTGAATTAATCATTAGATGATAATCCACTTGTTTATTAAATTAATCATTTAACATATGATGTTTAAATGTTAATTAATAAATATTAAACTCTAGAATAAGTTCTAAGTTTAATGGGCCTGAAACCAGACTGATATATGGGCCTAGAGGGTCACACACATAAGAATTCTCGTCAGACGGTGAGAGACGTTAAATTTCATGCTTATCTGGGTTTTTATGAAAAGCCGCAGGATAAACATGAAGATTTAATGGAGATTTATCCAAGGCCAAACTCTTGGATAATCATGAGGATTAATCCTTGTGCTTATCCTTATTTCTTATATAAGGAGGCCAAGGGGAGGGGTAAAATAGGTTGGACGAATTTTACACCCCAAGATTCTCTATCTCCTCTCTCTCTCCTTCTCTCTCTCTTGGAGTAGATCTGTCTCTCTCCGCGTATGGTGGATTTGAGATCTGGTCGGAGCACTCAAGTCAAGGAGGAAAATGCGTCTGCAGTGGGAGCTCGTGTAGATACCTCTAGAGATCGTGCGCGTGCGCGATTACCGAGTCGGAATCATCTACGGGAGATTTGAAACCCCGCAAAGGTGAAGAACCGTTCTTCCCGTGTTTAATTTTATTGTCCGTTTTACGATCCCAGCAGCCGATACATAGGAATCGATTTTATTCTCCGCTGCGTTCTTGTCGATTCCTAACAGCCAGGTACTTAGCCGTCCGGGAGTCTGGGTGGCCAAGTGCTTGGCCGTCCGGGACTCTGGGCGGCCAAGTGCTTGGCCGTCCGTGGGAGGAGCTCCTACCTTTTTTAAACAATCTAACAATGTGCGCGGCGAGCAAGAGAGGGTCCCACCGTGATCGCCAGAGGGCTGTAGGCGCCCAGAACATCCCCCGCCGCTGCTGCAAGCGTTGGGCGAGGGCCTCTCCGTTCGTCTTAGCACTGCGGCGATTTGGAAGGATTAGAGATCGAAGTGTGTGATCGCCAGGAGCATTACCTTACGGTCCCTGTGCTCCGCAGGATTGTGAGAATTATCGCTTTCTGGTGGAGCGGGGATACTGGGTTCCTCTTCTCTGCCTCTGGCCGGCCGAAGGGGTAGAACTCGGTAGTCCGCGCACAGAATGTGGTAAGAGCCCCTGAAAAGAAAAGACGAACAAAGAAAAGAAATAGCCCGATTAGAACTGCGACATGTAGAATATATTCATGCAAATATATAAATAAACTAAAATTGAAAGGGGATGCACCGGATGGGTGTTTAGGGAGGAAAGGTGACCATACATTATGGCCACCCACCTCCCGTTTTTTATTTGAAACCTCTGGGGGTAAAAGTTGCTAAGTCATCCTAAGATGCATGCATGTAGATGGGGTGCTCGTGTGTGGTAATAGTGAAAAGTAAAATTAATGTGGTAAAAAGAAAAGAGTAAGAGGAGAGGATGATGTTACAGAGTAGATAGAGAGCGGGAATGCAATGAAATGGGAAGGAGAAAAATAAGGAGAGAGTTAAGAAAACAAGCCCATTCGGAATGTGGAGGATTCCTCTGCTTTCTCTGACTTATGGACTGCCGAAGCCTTCTTCCGCTTGGAGTTCTTCAGTTTCCAACCTCGCAAACTGAAGCCTTTCCAGCCCCTGCCAACCCAACCCCACCTAACCTCCTTTCTCGAGGGGACATGGAGGGTTTAAATAGGTGAAGGGAAAATAGGAGAAAATAGGGGTCTAAATCTCCGTAAATCATCAAAGAACCAATGGGAAGCGGTCAAGAGTCAGAGGTTGTGCGCGCGGCAGTCGCCGGAGTGGGGAGTGATCGGAGTAGTGGGGATGAGGGTGGCAAGTGGAGGAGATCGTGGGAAGACGAGGTCAAGGTGGAAGTTAGGGGAGTGGACGGCCAACTATCTTGCCTTCCAATCCCGTGGAAGGCCAGGTAGCTGGCCTTCCACGGAGAGGTGGAAGGCGGCCCGGTTGGCCTTCGAAGGGTGGTGGAAGGCAAGGGGTGGCCTTCGAAGGGCGGTGGAAGGCGGACAGGTTGGCCTTCGAAACGCAGTGGAAGGTGGACAGGTTGGCCTTCGAAGGGCGGTGGAAGGCGGACCGGTTGGCCTTCGAAGGATGGTGGAAGGCGGACCGGTTAGCCTTCCACGAAAAGGTGGCTAAAGTCAACATTTGTTAATGGGCCTAGTTATTAGTGGGCTGAGATGGCTAAGATGAGGGGTTTGGTGGTGATGAGCTAATGATGGATGGGGTTCATGACCAAAGGGGGGGTCCAAAATCGGTGTCTACAGCCGCGCCCTCCTCTCTTCCTCTCTCTCTCTGGTGCCCCAGGCCAGTTCTGATCTCCGAGTCTGCTCCACCGCTTCTCCGACTCCCGTCCGATGGGAAATCGTCCGCGAGTTGCGGCGATCGTTGAACCGAACGACAAAGGTTTCGTGGGCTGCGAAGAATAAGGAATCGTGAGGATATTCATCGTGAGGAGGATCGCGTGGACTCCACTAGAGGCCGGGCGCTTGCGCCGCTTGCAGTGTCACACTGACGGAACCGATCGGTCGCGGATTCGAATCCGCGCACGTTAAGAACCGATTATTCAATAATCCGGTTTTAGTATTTTCGAAACGGGAAACATATCGTGATTATTACTTTATTCCGCTGCGTTTTGCGATTCGGAGAAACACGAGAACCCAACAGGTTCGTGCTCGATCCCTCATCTAGATCAGCGCGCTCACTGAAGAATCCTCACTGCGGCGATGTCCGGATCATCCGGACGGGAATTCCAAATTGTTGGGAAGTGCGCGCGACGGAGACGGGAAGTCTCCCGGCACCTTGAAAGGGGTGCCTGGAGGAGGAGGAGAGAGAGAGGGGGACAGCCAGCTTTGAGAGCTCCTAGAGCTTGGCCAGGGTTTCTTAACAGTACGTATATATATTAAGTCGGCGCGACTTTTCACAAAAGTCTCCGACTTAATATAAATCCCACTTAAGTATCACCGATTGAGAATCTGTTTGCGTGTGACCCTCTAGGCCCATTAACCAGTCCTATTTTCAGCCCGTTAAGTCCAATAAGCATTTATCGACTTATAATAATTAATTAATATCCAATATTTAATTAATTACTTAATCGAATTAACATCTCATGTAAATTCAGCTGGACTTCGGATTAAATTGGGTGCCAAGCAACACCGCATGAACGCAGAAGGCAATGGGGTTCAGCAACCTAGTCATGGAACCTGTCCGTCTATAGTTACCGCGTGGCTATAATCCTTCGTTCGTACAATGTGCTCGAGTTAACCTAGGGTATGGTTAACTGTCAAACCCTAGATGGTCAACTCACTTGAATCAGACTCTGCTGTACAATATCCGAAAACACCTTTTCTAATATTGTGTCTATTCTGGCCTGAGACTCCTGCGGATCTATTCTAGAGCATTCTCTCTCCAGTTACCTGAGAGCGAAGGATCCTATATTGAACACACAATCACCTTCGAAGGTCTTCCACTGGACCTGATCCTTGACTATTAGAGATCTTGTGGATATGGATTCGTAAGCCAAGGTCAAAGCCCAGAAGTCCATCGACAAGGTGTCTTTGGTGTCTCAAGTCCAAGGACCAACCATACCATTGTGACAATGAATCAAGCCAGTTGACAGTCAGGTAAATTACCATTTGACGATTCATATCGGATCAGTTCAGTGAACTCAATCCCCAATGAGCACCTATAGGTTCTCCATAGTGTCTCTGCACAAGTAACTAACAATATCAATCACCCTCATCATATGAGCTGGAATAACCTATACTAGTCTTACTAGATATTTGATGTTCTTCTCAAACATCTTACGACTAGAAACAATTAAGAATATGTATTTATAAGTCATTAGTCTCATTATTATGATCTCATCATAATTTGATGACTATTGCACACATTCATGAACTTCACTATGTGTAATTTAAAATACGCCAATCTACATAATGAAATAAATACCATTTAATAGTGAACCAGATTGTAATAGGTGCCTAGTGATTGGCTTAGAGGACACCTATATCCATCAGAAGGGGAAGGGGAAGAGGAAGGGAAGGGGAATGGAGGGAGTTGGAGAGAGGGAAGAGAGAGACTGAAAAGGAGAGAATGAGAGAAAGGAGGGATGGCTCGGGGTGTCAACCTCGACCAAATTGAATCGCGTCGTCTCTAGACGACGCGGTTCAGGCGACAGGACATGGGTCGTACACTAACAGTTGTCTGAATTGTGTCGACCATGCAGGACGCCATTCAGACCATAAGACCGGGGCTGTACACACGTGCCCCAATGCCCGCCCATGTGGCACACCTGCAGTGGCTCCTAAATCGCATCCCCCAAGGCCAACGCCTTTCAAAAGCGCATCTCGCCTGCTCGACGCGATTAAGAAGCCATGCACCAAGCGCACAAGGGCCCAAACGAAGGAGTCCGACACCGCAATCGACCTGATAACTGAACCCAAAACCTTAATCCTTACACCCCATCTCCTCCTTCTCCCCGTTGGCTTCCTCCTGGGTCCACTGTGGATCGACGAGCTTCTCCTCGGTTTGCCGCCTACCCGTTTGGATCTCGTCAAATCTCTCAGCGAGATCGTAGGTTTGGACGAGAGTACGCAGGTGCTCTGTGTCGTCCCTCCGCTGCTCCCATGCGTGCTCCTGCGGGATACACGTGGCCAAGGCCAGGTCGTGCACCACATCGCCCTCGGCAAAGGTGCTTCCAGTGTAGAGCCTCCACATGGGAGGTTCCCATATCTTCGACTTTCAGGGAGGGGTAGAGGTCACCAATGGTCTCAGCTCGGAGGGAACACTTTTGATGACCGTGCCCCTGGCAGGGCGAGGAGTCTCGGTGATGACCTCTTTTTGGCCGCTTGTTTTGGGAGCCTTCCCCGCGCTCACCCGACACCTCCTCCAACGGCCACTGCCTCTCGCGACTGTTTTTGCTTCTTAAGGCTGGGCCTTGATGACTCGCTTCCATGGGTGCATATCCTCCAAGCACGCTAAAACATCAGCAACCCCCACCATTTGATCCGACAGCAGTACTTCCTCGGGAATGTTGAAGTAAGCCGAGGATGGACCGACGTCCAACCCGCGAATTTCGGCAGAAGGAGGGCCCGTGGGGGTCTCCTTGACAAACTAACCTTTGCCCCAAGCCGCCGAAGACTCCTCGCCAACTTCCCTTTCGCCCTGCGCCACTTCATCTACAAGCGTCACCCAGACGATCCCTCAGCTAAAAAGAAGAGCAGGTTAGGATGTCATAAAAGGCATCAGACAAAAGTAACACAGGCCAAGGCATAAACTCACTCCTGGATTCTCGAGGTGTAAGGTTGGCCCTCAGCAGTGCCATTTCGGTAACTTCGAGGTCGCGTCGCTCATGACCCTTGCCTTGAGAATGGCCTTTTGCAGCTCCACGTTCGGATGAATCCGGTGAGGTAGGGGGTCCTCTCGCATAGGAACAAAATTGAAAATTGTCCGCAAATTCCAAAGGGGAATGACCTTGGGGTCTCGGGTAACAAAGAAAAAGTGGTTCTTCCATGATTTGTGACTTGAGGCGGAAGAACTCAAGCGAAAGAACAAGGTATGAGAATGGGCCTTCACCAAGAAGAACCCGTCATCAAGCAACGTGTGGGGATGGCATTGGAACATACAACGGAACAGAATGGCCGAGGGCTTGGCATGTCATTCGCGACAGACAAGAAGGAAGGCGTAAATGTAAAACCAGGTGTTCGACGTAAGCTGGCCAGCGTCAATCGATACTAGATCAGGAGACTTCAGATAAACTGAGGGACCAAGAGGAGAAAGCCCGCTAGAAACATCTCCAGGTACACCACAAAAGAATTAGGGCCTCGGAAGAGAGGCGGTCATCGAGACCAGCCTCAACAAGACGGTACCCCTGAGGCACTCGGTACTCCTCCATCATCTTCCTTAACTCATCTTGTTTAATCAAGCTACGGCTATGACGAGCTAGGGCGGGAACCCCCCTCTCTGACTGGCTAGAGGAGTTGGAAGCTTCATCTGAAGCCATGGACGAGGGGGTTGAAGACCGCTCGGTACAGAGGGAGGCCTCGCTAAAGGGAGAAGACGAAGACTCCGGAGACCAATAAGTAGTCCCAGAGGAAGAAGGAAGTCAGGAAGAAGTCTTAGAGGTCCCTGAGAAACTAATCGAGCTTGGAGCCAGGATGGACTCACCGGGAAACACAAGGAAGGCGCAGACAACGAGAGGTTTCTTCTTCTACAGCTTCGGCATCCGCAAAAAGACTTCGAGCAAGTAGAGAGCGGGCCTGGTTCACCCCATTCCCCTACTTTTATAGTGGAGAGACAGCCAGTTCGCTCACCCTTCTTCCTGCTAGGAACCTCGAGAGATGCCAAGGCATCCCCTCATGGTGACAGCCTAGGCTTTTTGCCCGGAGATGAAGAGATGCGCCTTGCGGCCGCAACCCCGGGCGTCTAGTCATGCACGAAATGACACCACGTGGACAATTGACGCCTCAGGGAACATTCGTGGATTGCAAAAAGGGGGGTGACATCATCACCTCCCATAAATGGACGTCGTTCCGATGTACAATCGACATCCCCAGGGATTTCGGGATTACGAAGCAACATGAGTTAGCACCCTTTAGAAGGGCAACCGGTGCCACGTGTCTCACACCTAGTGGCGAAAGCAACCCTCCATTGGGCCTCCTGCACAATTCCACTCCCGTACTCAAAATTCGAATTCGAGAGTGAGGGGCTAGTGAGGAGGGAGATTGGGTCTGGCCCAAACATGCCCATTTAGCCTACGAGCCGAAAAGCTTACAGCCTACATAAGCTGGCATAAGGGGGACACGTGATTCTCGGTATCTTGACCGACGTGCAAAGGCAGGGATCCAAAGTCACCAAGTCCAGATCACCATATCACTCAACTGTGCATCCAACGGCCGTTCCCGAGACCCTCCAAGATCTTGGGAAAGCTCCCTAGATCTGAGAAGATACCGCTTCCGATCCTCCGGGACTAGCAACTCAACCAGATAGAAACTGGGGACCCGATGTCGGAAGACCACTTTCCCCCAATCCCTCGTGATAGCGAAGGTTCCCCCCCAAGGGGCGACCCTTAATGCCTCCACACCATCAAGCGGATCTTTCGGGATAGAACTATCCACTTATAGCAGGTCTGCACGATCTGTTCCTCACAACTGCGAGCAAATCTCTCCTTGTCCACTACCCTACGATCTCCCTAATCAAGGGGAGCTGATCGTAGCTAATTACCCCTCCAGAGGAAACCGTCCCAGGGATGCCTCGGGAAAAAGGGACTATATAGCCTCAAACCTTCTTCGATCAGAGGTATGCAATTTTGAGCCCAGAAACCCCTAGCAAGATCTTATCTTCTAGCACCTAACTTAAGCTTCGGAGGGTTTTACTCCCCAACAGACTGGGGCCCCCTTGACGCCTCTACTCCCTCTTGCAGATTCTACCTTGAGCGTTTCTTTTCCATTACAAATTCTATCGAATAGTTGAGATCTTCGATCGGACGGTCATCGTAGTCTGACATGCTTCTGACCGCTACACAGTAAACGTCATAGTTAAGGGGGCTATGCAAATACATATCAAATAGAGGATTATCTGCAACTGCTAAAATTCCTTTTTATTCATAAAAGTCAACTAGTAAGGCCATAGATATAAAACCCGGCCCCTAATTAATGCTCGAGTGTAGGGATGATATATTTACAAAGGAGGTTAACATCTTCCTCTTATTCTTTCTCTTATGATATTAGACAAAAGAGGTACCACTCTAACCCGACGTGCCTTTGCATACATCAGTATAATAGGCATCGCAGTACATGGATTACACATTGCATGATGTATGGGCAACATGTATTGTAAGCAACTTTGTGATACTGTGAGTGTGAATTAAAAACAAAAATAGTTTCATTTTTCTTTTCACTTCTGAGTCGAAAATAGATGCAAAAATAAAAATATGCATTTATATTTATATTATTACTATTTTACATAAAAATAAAAATGGTTATTTTCATTTTGACCTGCAATCTGTTAATAGTCTTGACGCAGTGTTTGAAAAGTAGTGCCGCCGGACCTGACTTTGTTTAGGGCGTGAGAAATTGCTCTTCCCCGCTACTGGACAAGGCAGGGCCACGATTGGTACAAGCGCAACGCAAGCCTACTCCTTCCCAGGGCTTGGTCCAACCCAGAGCGATATCTAGAATGTTGTTATGTTCAAATTTTCAAAAAAATTAATATGGACTACGAGGGTGGTGCGGCAATTAGACATTAGTCCTTTTTAGTTGGCTGACCGAACTCAGTTAATACACTGAAGGAGAAGAACGTGGGACCCACCAAGTTGATTCTTTAAAAATCTACCCCTTTCACAGTGTACGGAATAAACTTGCTCAACCAGTATAACGAGGGGATCCGGACTCTTAAGAATAGGAAGGGGATAATATGAAGTTAGGAAGGGGATAGTCTGAAGGAGTCTATCTATAGCGTAATAGGAAGGGGATAATCTGAAGGAGTCTATCTATATATACCGTTGGATGTTTGATTGATATATGGCATGGTACACGATCCGAATCCGAACTGCCCCTGACGTGATGTTCCGTGGAGTCGTCGGTATTCTTTCAAAAATAAAAACGAGTTGATGCTCGTTGCCGGAAGCAACGTCGAAGCTTACCAGTTGGGCGTCGCCAGGGCGCCCCAACATGAGACGTGTTCGACACTCCCTAATTCAAAGTCGCATTCCCGACGTCCCCGGCCGGCGCAGAGACCTGGATTCGTACGTTAACCACCGGCATAGTTCCGTTTGGCCCTCCGGACAACGGGCGGGTTACGTCATCTTAGGCATATAATACGATGAGGGTGTGAATAAACGTGAATGGCCGCCAGTGATTGTTCTGGAGGAGACGATGCGATCAGATTCAGAAGAGGCTATTAGTCGTGCGGTTAAAGTCACGCAATGTGTTGAAATCACAATATTTGTTAGAGACGACAAACAGCGGCCCATCGGATGGAAAAACGAAGGAAAAGATGGCAGCCAGGCGATTGTTCGGACTCTATAGCAGCTGCTCGAGACTTCCGACGTCGGAGACCCGCACTTGCCATGAACAGAGTGCATACTGACTTTGGACTTGTCTCACGCAAACCTACGTTGAGAACAATAGAATTGGTTAATAAGGAGCAGATCCTCTCAGTGCGATAAATGAGAAAACTTTTGCAATCACTACCCTGAGCCAATACCCATATCACATATGTCTAGATAGACGCACGGAGAGAAAGAAAGATCTAGAAGAATAATCGGCCATGTCTTTTCATCCGGACTCACATTTTGTCCACGTTATCCTATGACCGACAACTGCAAGAGTTTTTCTCTACTGCATTGAGGTGATATACTCCCAATGAACTTACAATTAGGAGAGAGAGAGAGAGAGGCTGCAATGGGCCAGAATAGGTCAAGCTTACCAAAGTCCCAACCTAAGTTCAGTAAGAAAAGTCAAAGACAGTAACCTCTAAGTCCAAAATTAATTGGACTATGGACTTAAGATTTAGACCTAAGAATAAAAAATATTACTTCTCTATCTTTTAAAAAGAAAACCTGTCAACTTAACATGATTAAGTTCTATCTGTAAATCTCTTATGTTATTCTTACCACCCATTAAAATATAGAACTTTCAAGACCATATTGCAATTCGATATCACCAGTTAAACTAACTATCAAAATAATCCTATGTATGCTAACATATTGTGGTGAACTTAAAATAAAATGCTCCAAAAGAACATATCCTTTATAAAACAATCCTATATCAAATATCGGTCAACTTACATTAAAAGGTTACAATGGATGATGGTGAACATGATGAACTTGTAAGACACCTTCAAATATGAATTATACAAAATTTGAAGTGATCAGGAATCGTCGAAGATCCGACAACTACGCACTCCTTGGTCATACATCGGCAGGTGGTGCAGATCAACATCCTAACCTACAAAAGAGAACTGCATAAGAGGGCATTGAGAAGATAGAACCCTCTAATGCCTAAGTCAAGAATGGGCCTTGGGTACACAAGAAAGTGGAATTGGAGAACATGCGACAAAGAGAGTCTATGAGGTGTGTATAATGTATACTTTTCTCTAGAGGCCCAATTAGAATATTTATCTCACGCTCTAAGTAAAGAGTCATGAAGGATAAGTGTCCACAGTGTCCCATGTCCTATTCGGATACATGTGCCATACTACAATAACATCGCGAGATTAGATGTTTTTTGCTCGTGCACGTTTCACCATGCAATGTGTAAGATACTATTAGTCATGGATGTCTGTCAAGTCAATCACATAACTCTAAAGTACATTCTTGTTCTTATTAATAATAATAAAGGCATAAGATTTATTATGTGTAAATCAAGTATACTATTTCATAGTGAAGTTCATAACATGAAATAAAGATTAAATCATGATAAAATCATGATAACGAGATTAATCTTCTTTATATTCTTAGTTGTTCATGGTTAGAGGATATTTAAGAAGAAAATTAAATATCCAATGAGACCTGTACAGGTTACTCCTACTCATAAGATGAGGGTGACTGACCTTATAGTCACCTGTGTGGAGACACTAAGGTAAGCTTATTGGTGCTCGTTAGAGAATGAATGTATTGAACTGATTCACCACTGACTCACTAGATAATATTATACCTAATTGTCAACCAATTGATTCATCGTCAGAATGGTATGGTTAGTCCTTAGACCTGAGATACTAAATATATCTTGTTGATGGACTACTGGTTAGGACCTTGACTCATGCATGTCTTGTTAGTTTTAAGTGGCCTACAAGTCAATATGACTATGTAAATCTCGTTCATTTATTAATATAATGGTATAATATTCATTATGTGTAAATCGTATTAATTCTCGTTTCATAATGAAGTCCGTGAATATGTGCTATAGTGATCAGATTATGATGACATCATACTAATAAGACTGATCACTTAAACACACATATTCTTAATCGTTCCTAGTCGGACGATATCCGAGAAGGACATCAGATATCTGGTTAGACTAGTACAGATTACTCCTGCTTATATGATGAGGGTGACTGATCTCATAAGTCACTTGTGTGGAGACACTAAGGCGAATCTGTAGGTGCTCATTGGAAAATAAGTTCACTGAACTGATCTGACTGAATCGCTGGATGGTATTGTACCTCACTGTCAACCAGCTTGATTCTATTGTCGCAGTTGCGTGGATGGTCCTCGGACCTGAGACACCAAGGACACCTTGTCGGTGGACTTCTGTGCTTTAACCTTGGTTTACGAATCTCTAGCCACGAGATTCTAAAATGCCAAGGATTGGGTACAACGGAATACCGTCGAAGGGAATTGTGTGTCAATAAAGAATCATTCGCTCTCGGTACTTAGAGAGAGAATGCTCTAGGAAGGATGCGCGGAAGTCCCTAGCCAGGGCGGATGATAATATTGGGAAAGGAGTTTTCCGATATTTATTAGCGGCATCCAATCCAAGTGAGTCGACCGGTTAGGGTTTGACAGCACGCCATACCCTGAGTTGACTCGAGAGCATTGTACGAATGAAAGATTATATCTACGCGGTAACTGTCGGCGGAAAGGTTCCAAGAGTGGGTTACTTAACCCCGATACCTTCCGGGTTCACACGGTGTTGCTTGGCACCCAACATGATCGGAAGCCCGATCGAATTCGATGTGCGACATCAATTCGATTGATTAATTAATTAATAAAGAGTTATTAATTGATTAATAAAGCCAGTGAGGAGTAACTGGGCTTATTGGGCTATTAACCGGACTGGTAATTGGGCCTAGAGGGTCACACGCAAATGATTCTCAAGGCGATGGATAAATAAGTGGGTTTTATATAAACCGGGGGTTTTTATGAAAAACCGCGCGGTTAATATAAAACATAGTGAACGGGCTGAGCAGGCCAAACTGCTGCTAACCCTAGCCGCCCCTCCTCTGTTTCTCTCTCTCTGTGGCATCCAGATAGATCCAGATCTGCTCCGCCGCTTCTCCGACTCCCATTCGACGGGAAATCGTTTGCGTGTTGCGTCGATCGTTGCGGCAACCGGCAAAGGTTTCGTAGGCTGCGAAGAACGAGGAACGTGAGGATATCCGTCGCGAGGAGGATTGCATGGACTTCGCTAGAGGTCGGGCACTTGTGCGGCTTGCGGTGTCGCACCGACGGAACCGAATGGTTGCGGATTCGAATCCGCACAAGGTGAGAATCGATTATCCGATAATCGTAGTTTTTAGTTTTTCGAAACGGGAATGGATCTCTGTTTTTATTTTATTTTCGCTGCCCGTGAGATCTAGAGAAACCCGAGAATCCAACATGCCTAACTATAGGATCTTAATAAGTTAAGTGATTGGATCCAGCGGAATATCTTCGAAGGGATTATATTATCAATAATTGATCATTCGTTCTCGGTAATTAAAGAGAGAATGATCTATGCAATGCCTAGGAGTCCCTAGTAAGGGCAGAACGACATATCAGAAAATAATGTTTTCTAATCATACTTTGAGGCATCCTATCTATGTAATTGAATTTATTAGGATTTGATAGTTCACTATAACCTAAGTTCAATTGAGAGTATTAAGCTAAATGAAGGACTATAACCATATGGTAACTGATCATGAAAAGGTTTCATGAATGTGTTGCTTAAGCCTAATGCCTTTCGGGATCATGGAGTGTTGTTACTTGCCACCGAACTTGATTGACAATCTGATTGATTTATCAAAAGATGATTAATCAATTGTTTATTTATGGCACCCTCTTCTGAAGATGTCACTTCAAATCCAATTGTTGCGAACTTGAAAATCTTCAAGGCATAAATGTCAAACTATTCACAATTATAGTACACAACCATGCCAAAACTATTGACAGAAATGTAGAATAATTACATTATCTTAAATTATATAACCCTTGTCTAAAAAGTTTACAAACCAAGTTATATTTTTTTATACAAGAATTGAACTTACTTTTTAATCCATTAGAACTCCAAAAAATTTTCCGAATTAATTTTTAAACTTATGCTCCTCAGGTTTACTGTTCACTCGAATCTCCTAAAAAGATTAATATATGGGTGTATGAGTTTAGAACTCAGCAGGTATTAAAATCAGTCACATGCTCACGCATATAATAAACTAATAAAACACATAATAATATCTAAATTTTTACATAGATTATGATCTGCATGATCCATACATTCTAGATGTCAAAGGAATTGTTAAAAAAGCAATGCACACATATTCCACAACTTATAATCATATTCGTTTATCCAAAATTCAATCTTATCAATGACTTGTGCAGAACAGATCATGTTTGTCTGAACTTATAGAACAGATCAGATTCATACATAATCAAATTCAAATATACAGATCAGTCTAAATGGTTGTTGTATTGAAATAGATTTTTAATTTCATACTTCAGACATGTATCCAAATCACAACATAGGAGGCCCTACAACACCTTGATACCTAAACAAATGGTGTCTCGGTCTTGATAGAACCTCGTAAGATCAAAGGTTTGTACCCCACTGTCTACTAAACTGAAGTTTCGTTTCAAGATTTCACATAGAGATCTGTCATCTTTGGATCATTATAATTGACTACTGTCACATTAGATACTTACAGTGAGTTTATCCATACAAATTCCCTTAAGATGGCACTGTCCATGCATAATTAATTTAACGGAGGTGTACACACTCGTAATTTATTATCTAATTTATATGTTAAACCAATTAAAAGCTATATACATTCTCCAAAAGATATTATTCTCATGACAAATTTCTCACACAAATTACTTAGAATTGATAAATATTTGATTGACAACAAATTATATCTTAATTAAATACTTAAACATGGTATCTAGTGCTAAACATGACTAAAATCGCTCTTAAACAGTTGCTTACTTATGCATAGTTCAAAATGAATTCTTATAAATAGATTTTCCCTTAAACAATTTAAAATTTGATAAAGAAATAGTTGATAGAAAATTTATATGATAATAAAATTGTAACCATGGTGGTTGCCATACTAATAGGTAGTTGAAACATCTTGCAAACAGGTGGATAGTTCTAATTTATGCAAAAACTTAAATTCCTAATATCAAAATAGAATTACATACAATTTACATAACAAATAATATGAAATAGGTTCATCATACACTTACCTTAAATGAAGAATTCCATCAACTCTATCAATTTCTAATTTCTAAAATTATTTTAATACCATATCTACCCTTCTTTTTCTATTTCTCTCTTTATTTCTTATTTTTTTAGATTTTCTGTGGAAAGAATAAGACATTTTGTATTTAAACTCAACTAAAACCACTACTAAACTATCTAGACCCTTAACACTACCAAGGACAATCCACTAGAAGTTCAGGTGTCCCTCATGAGTCATAGAAACAAATAACTTAATTTTGGCAAGAATCAATTACATGTGCATGTTTACGTAATTGATAACTTATTACTACAGTAACTTTGATTATATGTATTTATATAATTGATAACTTATTGCTACAGTAACTCGATTACATGTGTTCAGCTAATCGATTACATGTATTCACATAATTGATAACTTAACTTTAATTACATGACTAAGATAATTGATTAATTGATCTTCCCATCAATTAACCGAATTAACTTAATGACCTATATCAATTAACTGAGCTCTCTTCAATTTACTTAACTAATTATTTGGTAATTATTATTTATTTATTTATTATTATTTATTATTTATCTCTTCTTTTCTTTCTCTCTCTCTCTTTATCTCTTTTGGGATCTACTACATTCTAACTCATACAACCATACTGTATTAATTGTGAATGCCTATTAACTTAATTATTAAAACTTAAAAGGAATTTATAAGGTTTGAGATATTATAGATTTACTTAACATTTGATATTAAATAAATTACTTTCGATCAGTAAAGTGTTGCTTGACTTTGTGAGCTCGAAATTGGACTTGTATCTGGGCTGAGGGGGTCACACACACAAGGTTCTCGGTCGATGGAAATTAAGTGAAAAGTTATATTAATTCTTGATTTTTGTAAAAAATTACTAAACATAATATAAAGAAAAGCCAGAGAGAAACCTTGGGCCAAGCTTTAAGGTTTCTCCTAGATCTGTAAATGCAGATTGAATGCAGATTCAGAATCGCGCAAGGTGAGCATGAAAACTATAATTTCCATTTGTTTCGTGAAACGGATTGGGGATCATCATGAGATATTTTATTTCCATTGTGTTTTTCATATTTAATTTTTTTTCTCCATCTCCCCGTGCAATCCTTACCATGATATCATAACCATGTTTTACTTTGAATCATTTTCTTAGTCGTTTCTATACTGTAAAATAGTATTTTGTTATTGTTTGTGTGAATTGTGTTGACAATCTATGGCAGAATAGCCTAGAAACGGCAAACCGGTACAGTTCTAGATCCCTCCTGCCTCGCATAGTGTCCAATGAGGTTGGGAGGTTGAGAGAGAGGTGCCGAGCATTGAGCACCTCCCCAGTTGGGGCAGTGGTGCCGAACGACCTCCTCCCATGGAAGGAGGGCTAGCCAGTGTATGGCTAACCTCCCAAAGGAAGTATGTATTTTAGCTCTTTGATGTTAGTTAAGTTCAGATTAATCACTCATTATCTCTTTGAGCTGTTAATTAACGTGGAATCAACCTTATAATCAATTATGTTCAGATAACCAGTAATTAAGCTTAGATTTGATATCGATTACCTGTTGTTATGTAATCAATTAGATTTCAGCTAAGATATCGATTATATGTCTTGTATCAGTTAGCTTTTGTTCTATTAATCGATTAGACCTTTGCTCTACTAATCGATTTACTCTTTTGTTCAGTTAATCGATTAATCCTTTTTTCTACCAATCAATTTATCCTTTTATTATATTAATCAATTAAGCTTTAGTTATGTTGATCGATCAAGCCTTCGGTTGGCTAATCAATGTACTCCTTGTTCTGATAATGAAATACCTTTGAACTGTTAATCGATTTGCCATCAGTCAGTTAATCAATGAGGCATTTGTTCAGTTAATCGATTCGCTTCGAGTTCTGTTCATTGATTAGGCTTTTACAAAGTTAGTTGATTAGACCCTTACTCAGCTAATTGATTAGGTCTTTGTTCATCTAATAGATTAGGCCTCGTATTGCTAATTGATTGCTCTTTTGTTCTGTTAATCAATATTCCTTTAGTCAAATAATCGATTCGGCATTGTTCTGGAAATTGATTACCCTTTTGTTCAGTTAGTTAATTAGGCCTTCATGCAGCTAATTGATTTACCTTTGTTCTATTAATTGGCTACCTATAGTCTACTAATCAATTTCATTTAGTCTATTAATTGAATTGGCCTATTCTGATAAGCTTTGTATGGACCTTGATTATATATGTGGAATTTACTTCATTTGGGGTTATTTTTACTCTGTTCTAACAGTGGAGGATTATCTGATCATGACTTTGGTATTTAGGAATTTTTGCCTAATTTTGTTAAGCATTATATTGGTTTAATTATATCATTTGATTGGCAAATTCTTTAGCTATGCTCAATATTATTAGAATTTCAACTATTACATATGTTTAGTTTGTGTTAGTTTTGAAGCCTCCTAAGTTGTACTCTTTAAAAATTATCTGTAATTTTAAACTTTGGAGCTAAAGAGGCTTGAATTTGAGGCATTTTTTGAATGTGGCAGTAAGCTGTGCTATTGGAAATTTTTAGGTGGTTATGTTAGATTTTTGTTAGTTCAGTTTTAGTTTTACTTAGAACCTGTGTAAGCGTTTAGCTGTGAGAACTTTGATGTACTTTTGAGGTTAGCTTTGAGAGATTCGTTTTTCACATGCTGAACTTTAGCATTGTAATAATTTTTAAAAGTTGTGGCTATGGCATTTAGCTTGAGGATTTTGTATTTTGGCATGACCATATCAATTAAGTTTCTATTAGTTTTGTTGGATTGTTCCCACTGTTACATGCTCCTGGCTCCATAGTAGGCTTATAACTCGAACTGGTGTTCATGGGTGTGACACCATAAGTCTATTGAATGTTCCTCATACTAGCATTTAAACAGTCAACGTATCATCAGTTATAAACATGAGAGACCTAAACATATCCTTGTGGACCTTTATAGTATTGAAGAATTCCCATAGAGAAAAGGCATGGAGACCATGACTTAAAACCTCCTTAGCAATAATAAAGAGAGCTAGAGCTAGGGGGTCTCCTTTACGTAGTCCATGCAAAGATTTGAAATAACTAGATATAGAGCCATTAAAGATAACAGAGGACCAACAATTACCTAGTAGCATTCCAATTAAAGACTGACATTTGCGAGAGAAGCTAGACTGTTCCATTACAACTAGCAAGAAATCCCACTCAAGGCAGTCATAAGCCTTCACCACATCTAGCTTCAAAACCATACTCTGACCTCTAACCTTGCACCCAAAGTAGCTTAACATATCTTTTGCCAAAGAAACATTCTCAGCAATATTTTGGCCTTTAACAAAAGTATCTTGCTCTACTAATATGATGTGGGGTAGGACATATTTTAATCTTTCACAAAGAATTCTGGAAACAACATATATAGGGTTATGCTCTTCGTGAATGCTCACTTGAATAAGCACTTGCTTGCTATATGTTCAACTCAGCTAATCTAATTTGTTAACCTTTAATTGTGGGAGTTTGAACTCCTTCTATAGACCAATCTTGAAAATCTTCCCATTATGATATGTTAAACACAACAAAATGTCTAGACTGTAGTTGGTTAGATACAGCATTAGCTGTTTTCTTCAGACGTTCATCCTTTTTCGAGAGGGATAGTATATGTTGATTCACATTCTTGAAGCTTTGAGTATTGGAGCTTGGGTCTTGATAAATCAGTTTTCCCTTTTCAATGTCACAAGATATTGTTAGTTCTAATAAGAGAAGAAGAGTTCAGAGATGACATTTTGCAGCCTTGGATGCATCCATTTTAGGCTTAGGTCTCATATTAAGTAGAATGGCTCGTCATGCTTCCCATTATTGCTTGTCATCATGATAATACTATGCACATCATATATATATATATATATATATATATATATATATATATATATATATATATATATATATATATATATATATATAGAGAGAGAGAGAGAGAGAGAGAGAGAGAGAGGAATCCTATGGTGCAACTAAGGTCCTTTGTGCAACCTGGTTGCACACTACATTTTGGCTCCACTTTTTCATGTTGAAAAAAATAAATAAAAATTATCATAAAATTTTAAATATTCAATTACAAATATAAGATATTTTTCACCCCTTAGAGCTTAATTTTACTGTTGGATCATATGCGAATTGATTGTAGCCATCTAATCTTGTGCAAGTTAATTGATAATGAATACTATAACCCGAGAGGATAAAAAAACCCTAAGAGAAATCTGATCAATTTTCTATTTTTTTACTATTTTTCATGAATTTTAGAAATCAAAATTTGAATATACTCGATGGACGGCTAAGATTGAGTCTTAAGCTACAATCGGACGGTGAAAATAAAGTCTCAGGGGATGAAAACAACCCTAAGGGGATTATTGAATATTAAAAAAATTATGATGAATTATATTTTATTTTTTAATATAAAAAATGGGTCAAAAATGATGCGTCAAACAAGGGTACACATTGCTAAAATGCTTTGCACCACAATATTCCTCTCTCTCTCTGAATGTCTATATATAAATATATATATATATATATATATATATATATATATATATATATATATATATATATATATATATATATATATATATATATGCATGTATGTATGTACATGTGTGTGTATGTATGTGCAAGCATTCCTTGAATCAAGATACTGTGGAGATACACATTGGAAATCATAACACCTTTTCTTATTTGTGTGAGATTTAAATAATGTTTCTATGTTGTATAAACATTTAATGCAGTTGTGATGGTAAGAAATACATCCCTATAAATAAAATTCACTTGGATAAGGATAACTAACTTCTCCTAATTGGTAGATTCCCTAGATAGATGAGTTTAAAGGCTTCCTCTAAAAATATCCTCTAAGCATAACGGAATGCTAGAATACAGGAGGAGTTACATCTCCTTAGATATTCTCCTTAGAAAGGATCTTC
Organism: Zantedeschia hybrid cultivar; assembly: GCA_030544215.1. NCBI lineage: Eukaryota > Viridiplantae > Streptophyta > Magnoliopsida > Alismatales > Araceae > Zantedeschia > Zantedeschia hybrid cultivar. The sequence goes on along the minus strand of JARZZO010000011.1, from coordinate 37,228,467 downwards.
ATATCTCCTTAAAAGAATCTCTAAGGGTCATGAATAAGGCTTGTTAAAGGAACTAGCTAACTTCCCCTTTGGAGCCTTAAGTCATCAAGGGGAACTTACTTCCTCTTCGCTTCTCTATAGCATGTAAGGGGAACTTACTTTCTCTTAGCTTCCCTATAATGTGTAAGGTGAATTGACTTCTTCTTAGCTTTTTGTGACATAAGAGGTTAACTTACTTCCTTATAGAATTCTTTAAAATCTCAGGGGAACTTACTTCTTCTTGACTTATTTTAACATGTAAGGGGAACTTACATCTACTTAGCTTCCTTTAACATGTAAGGAGAACTTACATCCCCTTAGCTTCTTTTAAATGTTTTGTTCTTCCTTTAAGGTAATTTAGTTCTCTTTAGAAGAACTTGCTTCCTCTAAGGTTAATTTGTTCTAGTTATAGGAACTTGTTTCCTCTATGGCCATTCTTTACAAAGGGACTTGCTTCCTCTAATGTTTATTTGTTCTGCTAGAGCAACACTATCACTCTACCAAGTACCATGCTATTTTGTTGTATTTATGTAAATTACTTCTATATTTTTCCGAAATATATATATATATATATATATATATATATATGTGTGTGTGTGTGTGTGTGTGTGTGTGTGTGTGTGTGTCTATATTGCAATAATAGTTTTACAGATCAAGGGTCTAATAGTGTATAGATGAGATTTTTGACTTGTGTCAGATGATCCAAGAAGTTGATGATGTTGGTCGGATCCCTTAGAAGTCATTAGGAACCTAAATAGAGAATGGAGTGTAGGGGAAACTAGAACTAGTTTGAGCATTGTATGCAATAGTTGTACTAGTGACTAGGGTGCAAGGAGGTGGCCAGATATGGCGGCATGGCATAGTGATGCCAATGTCGAGGATGGTATGACAACAACTTCTTTGATTGCAAGCTCATAGGGTGAGTGTGTGGTAATGAGCTCAGTGGCATTAGCATATTAGTGGGGTTAATTGGAGGATGACAATTAATTCTAAGGTGATGTCAACCATCAAAGATCCCCTTTGGATGTTTGAAGGAGTGCAAGCCTCGAGGCAAAATGATGGTCCCATGTTTTCCTTGTCACACTATCTGGTGAGTACACTTACAACCCCTTACTATGGCTTGAAGATGATGGACACTATTAGATATATTATTTTGTACATCTTTATTTTGTTCTAGTTTATGAAGAATACTTAAGGCCCACTTTGTGGCGCGTTTATGTTGGTTTTGCTATTTTAGTATGTTTCTATGGCATTTTAGTAATGTCCATCTAGGATATGAGAGTCTTTATTGTTTTCTGTAAAAAGTATAAGAGTCAAGTGTTTTATGAGCTCTCTATAAATAGAAGATCATCCCTCTGGTAATGCCATAGTATGAATGAAAATTTTCATTTTGGAACTCGTGTGGTAAGAAGCCATGGTGTGAATGTGAAACACCTAAAAGCGGGAGGTGAGAAGCCTTCTTCCTAACCATAACCCCCACCTTCATCTTCTTCCTCTCCCTTGGCCACGAATTTGACCCCTTCTCCCTCTTTTCCCATCTCCTAGAGTAGACCATGACCCTCCATTCTCTTCCATCCCAAATATGGAGCATCCCCATTTCTCTCCCTCTTTCTCTTGTTGACTAGTGCCCCCATTTTTTATCTTTTTCCATTTCCTAGCAGACCACATCCACCTCCTATCCCTTTCCAAACTTGGTGCAACAACATCTTCGATAACATGGAAGTGATCTAATCAGGAGCATGCCCAGCATTAGTCTTCTTGCTCATACAGATCTCGAAATCAACATCTTCTGTAAGATTTCTTCACCGGTGATTTCTTCATCATCACCAAACTCAATCTGCATGTTTCACCCTCTCCAACAACACCTGACCGGCTGCATCAACATCTGTATCGTCTTCAAACCCAACAGATCTTCAGTGGAGACAGCTTCCCCAAGGATCGGGTTCTCCATCTCCAGTAAAACAGTCGAAGAGTCCCTTGAGCTTTTGACAGTTATGAGAAGATTGTTCAACTTCTGGAGTTACACCAAGTGGCTCTTCGGATTCTGGGAGTTACAAAACTCTTCGGCTTCTGGGAGTTATAAAACTCTTTAGCTTTCGGAAGTTTTAGTGTAGGCCCTTTCACCTCCCCTCCCCAATTTATTGCTTTAATTCTGCCCTGTGATTATCCTCCCTGAGTCCACCTCCCTTGCGTGAGGCGTTTGATTTTAGTTGTAATAGTCTTTGCAGGAAATCTTCACGGACGTTGCGCATACAATGACGGGCATCTTTGCGCACAACCTCATCTTCAACCGAGACTAGTTTACATAAACCAGTATGGTACGTGACTGTCCCTCCTCATATAGTCTCTTATTAGTATAGAATTTGCTTTCATCGTTGCGCGCCGTGAGAGAGAGCGCCGAAACGACTAAACTTGTATGCATCACTGTTGAGAGAGAGAGTATTTGTGAGAACCCGTGCTCCAAAAACATCAAAACTGACTTCTTAACTATAGGTACACCCAAATCTAAATATGGAAACATAACTTCTCTTTGCCTACTTATCTCTAAGTGGTCTAATATGCAAACATACTTAACCGCTCGATCATCACGAGTTCACTACGTGAACTAAATTGAGTTGCCGTGTGAGACAATAAATTGTGTAGTTGCTCGAGTTGTTGATTGATTTTGTTTGCAAAAGTCAGGTTCATACTTGTCCTGCGTCACTATCCTATTCCCCTCAGTATAAATTTTGTGTTTAGTTTTCCATGGTTTCTACGTTATTTTAGGGCAATCCATGCTAGGTATTTCCGGTGAAAACTGTTCGCATCTGGGTAAGGTGACACGCATATTAATAGGCATTACCTACGGTGACACGAGCTTGATATTTGCATCACACAAATAGGTCGGGTTGGCAGCCAATGGTTGTCACCCCTAGATTACGTGTTTTACAATTCACTTTATTTTTTTCTTTTCGACACTTATAATTAACATTCAGGTGATGTGAATTTGGGCCCAAGCTAGTTCCCAAGAACACTTACGTTGTTTGCGAAAGATTGAGTATTTGGTAAGATGGTGAGCTTGGCTCATGTGTTAGTCTTGTCCCTCACCCTGTATGCTATCCTATTCCCCTCAGTATCCACACGCTCATATCTCCAACATAGACTCAAGAACTTTAACATTAGACTCGTGAAGTCTAACGTTAGACTGAAGAATAACCTTACAAAGCAAATTGATCTCTTTAATGAAAATACTTGCAATCATGTGAGAGGGCATTGAAGGGACAATGAAAATTTAAGATCGCATTCTGTTAATTGGATGTCCTAGTGATCGATAGATTGTAGTCCATCTTGGTCATCTAATTTGAGCCCTCATGCTAATGGCATCAAATATTCTTTTCCACCAATAGGACTTTTATCTTTTGAGTTACAAGAGATTATGAGTGTAATCAATGAAAACAACTCTTATCTTTTGATAAAGAAAAGGCAATGATTACTTTGATCTTGACGAAAAGAAGTCGATACTTCTTTTCACCAAAATCATGTATTATTTTATCAAAGTCTGTCACAAGATTGGTTTGGGAAAGATCCAATCTACTTTCCTAGATGGACCTAACATTCATTTCTAACATGAACATAAGCCGATCAAACAATATATATATTATGTAAATTTATTTTGAAATTACTTCAAATCTTGATATTGGAATTCATCCTGTAAAGTATTATTCTAGCATTAGAAGAATATGAAGATAAGAGCACCTCACTCCCTAGTCCAATTTAATTGTAGAACAAGGTAGACCATATATGATGACTTAATTCATGTTATTCCTCATTGTTCATTTTGATTATGTGGATTTCAAAACTTAAACAAGAACGAATGTATTCTGAAATAAGGGAGAACTAGTCACTCAAACGAAAATCTTCAATTTTTTATTCTAACTAGAATAAGCATTAACATATTTTCTTGCTCATATTTTATTTATTTTTATTTTAATTACAATATCTTATTCCGAGTATAACTAAAACATATTTGCTTAAAACAAAGTTTGACTTATTCCAGTGGAGGAAGCGAATCCTACTTTTTAAACTAATAGGCTTAATGACACCCCCACGCGTACGCCAACGAGTCACCAAGCTGATCAGCTGCAGTCAGCTGGCGGCAAACCACGTGCCTCTCGTTACAAGGTTCAACAACTGAGTGCCTTCTTGGTCAAAGTTACCGTTCAACCTGCCTTGAAGGGTGCGGCGCTGACACCCAGAATCCGGACGGAACCTTCCTTCCCAATCGGATTTTCCTCCCAGCCAGTACAGTACCAATTATTCAAAATCCACTGTCGATGTGAAACCAGGAAACCAAACAAACAAAATATTAATACTAAACCCACTGCGCCGAACTTCCCGCCAAGCAGAGCAGGGCACTCTCTCACCGAGAGCTCTCTCTCCCAAGGCCAGAACAAAATGGCAAAGCCACGATCACCGCTGCCCTCCTCCTCCTCTGCACTCATCACTAACCCTGGCCCAGTCCTGCGTCTCCTTGTCCTCCTCCTCGTCTCCACCTTCCCTTCCACGGCCAAATCCCAAGTTTCAGCTGCATCCGCCGACGAAGAGAAGCAGATTCTGCTGCAGATCAAGGCGGAGTGGCGTGACCCCCCATCATTGAGCTCCTGGACCAACTCGTCCTCCTCCCCCTGCAGGGGCTGGAACGGGGTGGAGTGCAGCGACGATGGCTCCATCGTGTCCATCTCCCTCGTCGACCAAGGCATCCATGGTGGGGTGCCCGCCGCAGTCTGCTACCTCAAGAACCTCTCCTCCCTCAACCTCTACAACAACTCCGTTGGCGGCGCCTTCCCCACGTCCCTCTATAGATGCGCCAGCCTCCAGACCCTCAACCTATCGCAAAACCTCTTCGTCGAGGGGATCCCCGCCGATATCCACCGCCTCTCCAAGCAGCTCCGCGTCCTTGACCTCTCCTACAACAACTTCTCCGGAGACGTCCCGGCGGCGTTGGGGCGCATCTGGGGGCTCCGGGTCCTGAAGCTGGAGAACAACCTCCTCAACGGGACCTTTCCGGGGGAGTTGGGGGCCATGGCGGAGCTGGAGGAGCTTTCTCTGGCACACAACCCCTTCGCGCCGACCAGGATACCTCCTGCACTCGGCAACCTGAAGAAGCTCAAGTCTCTCTGGATTTCTGACGCGTTCCTGATTGGTGACATCCCGGACACACTCGGGAATCTGACGGAGCTCGAACACCTCGATCTGTCCTCGAACAGCCTGACGGGGACGATCCCAGGAGGAATCTGGGCGCTGGAGAAGCTGCAGAGGCTGTACCTGTTCAAGAACCAGCTCTCGGGGGAGCTCAACGGGGCTGTTTTCCTCGCCTTCGACCTCATCGGGATCGACCTCTCCCAGAACAACTTCACCGGCGCCATCCCGGGCGACTTCGGGAAGCTGCTCGGCCTTCGGGTCCTGTTCCTGTACAACAACCACCTCTCCGGCGCGATCCCCACCGGCATCGGCACGATCCCGGCGCTGGAAGATGTCCGGCTCTTCAACAACAGCCTTACTGGCGTTCTGCCGCCGGAGCTGGGGAACCACTCTAAGCTGATCAACGTGGAAGTGTACGGGAACGGCATCCATGGCAGGCTCCCTGGGGGCCTCTGCGCAGGCGGGGTCTTGAACTCCCTGGTGGCGTTCCAGAACGGCTTCACAGGAGGGATACCGGAGTCCTTCGTCACCTGCGAGACGCTGACGAACGTGCAGGTCTACGCCAACAAGCTCTCCGGCGAGGTCCCCGCTGGCTTCTGGTCGCTGCCCAAGCTGGCCACCGTGATCATGCACGGGAACGCCCTCTCGGGAGAGCTGCCGGAGGCGTTGCCGCCGAACCTTTCCCGGCTGGACATTGGGGACAACGGATTCTCCGGGAAGGTGCCGTCGTTGTCCCCGAGTCTGGCGGTGTTCAAGGCCAGCAACAACGCCTTCTCCGGGGAGATCACTTCGAACCTGACGGGGTTGGCACAACTACAGGTGCTGTGGCTGGACCTGAACCAGATCTCCGGGGGGATCCCGGCTGAGATCGAATCGCTCCGCTCGCTTACCGACCTCAATCTCAGAGGGAACCAGATCAGAGGGGGCATCCCAGGCGAGATTGGGTCCCTGCCGGTGCTCACGTCGCTGGACCTGTCCGGGAATCGGCTCTCCGGGGAGATCCCACCGCAGCTTGGCACCCTACGGCTCAACTTCCTCAACCTCTCCTCCAACGTCCTCACCGGCCAGGTCCCGCCGGCGCTGGAGAACCAGGCGTATAATGGTAGCTTTCTCTCCAATCCTGGCCTCTGCTCCTCCTCCAGAACCTTCCCAAACCTCCCGGCCTGTGGCGGCACCAAAGCCGGCGGGTCTGCTGGGCTGCCGAGGGGGCTGCTGGCAATGTTCCTAGTGCTCGGCATGCTCTTCATCTTACTGGTCTCCTTCTTGGGGTTCCTTGTCGTGAGGGACCTCCGGCGGAGGAAGAGAGACACCGACCTCACCTCGTGGAAGCTCACTTCCTTCCAGTCCCTGGACTTCACGGAGTTAAGCATCGTCCGTGGGCTCACCAGGGAGAATCTCATCGCCAGCGGCGGCTCCGGGCAGGTCTACCGCGTCCCTGTCGGCAGCCGCAGCGGGGCGGTGGTGGCCGTAAAACGTATATGGAGCAGCAGGAAGGTGCAGTCAAGGCTGGAGCGCGAGTTCCAGGCCGAGATCAGGGTCCTGAGCTCCATCCGGCACGCCAACATCGTTAAGCTCCTCTGCTGCGTCTCCGGCGTCGAGTCGAAGCTGCTCGTGTACGAGTACATGGAGAAAGGAAGCCTGCATCAGTTGCTGCACGGGAACAAGGGCGTAGCTGCCGCCCTATCTCCGGCGAGTGGGGTGCTGGACTGGCCGAAAAGGCTGCGCATCGCCGTCGGGGCCGCGCGGGGGCTCTGCTACATGCACCACGACTGCAGTCCACTGGTAGTGCACCGGGACATCAAGACCAGCAACATACTGCTGGACTCGGACTTCAGGGCCAAGGTTGCCGATTTCGGCCTCGCCCGGATGCTGGTGGGCTCGCATGAGCCGGACCCCGTCTCGGCCGTCGCCGGCTCCTTCGGCTACATGGCTCCCGAGTGCGCCTACTCCAGGAAGGTGACAGAGAAGGTGGACGTTTACAGCTTCGGGGTAGTCCTGCTGGAGCTGGTTACCGGGAAGCAGGCCAACGAAGTTGACGGACAGAGCTGCCTGGCAGAGTGGGCTTGGCGGCACTTTCAGGATGGCAGATCCGTGGTGGAGGCCCTCGACGAAGAGATCAGGGATCCCCTGTACCTGGAGGAGATGGGTGCCGTCCTGCGGCTGGGCCTCATCTGTACCGGGACGCTGCCGTCCACGAGGCCGTCCATGAAGGACGTGCTGCAAGTCCTGACCGGCTGCGCTCAGAGGCATGGGTTCAGGGACATGCCTGGCAACCTCGAGTACGACGTTGCTCCGCTCCTTCAGGATGTGAATAAGAAGAGTGGCCGGCGGAGGGGGCACTCCGGTGGCTCCGATGACGGTGACAGAGAAGGAGAAGAAGAGAGAAGTCTAGCGTGCAATGCGTGATGGACGAGACGTTAACGTTCGAGCAAGGGCTCTGGGATAGGCATTTCATCGAGCAGCTGATGGGTGCGGCCTCCGCGTGTTTCGAGACGAGCCTATGCTGGGGTTACCCTGGAACGCTAGTTGTGTTTTGGTCCTTGCCCTGGAACAAAAGAGCGCACCTGGTTAGACTACGAACCCCGCAAACGGCTGAATCCCTCCGCCCACGGTGCTTAACCGGGGGGACAAAAAGCAGGCTCGAGGCCTGGCTAGGGATGGAGCACGAAAGGCTAAGGCCGTGCTCGACGAAACTTTCATCAAAATTATCCTTTACTTTCCTTCAATACTAAAAATAATAAAATGTATTTAACTCGTTTTGGAAGCACTCTGTCTTATGTTTGTTCATATGATGAGAGTCATTTATCTCATAATCATTGGTGTGATAATACTAAGGCAAAGATATAGGTGTTCATTGTGGAATGAATTTATTGAATTGATCAATGATAGAATTCTTAGATGGCATTATATCTATCTATCGACTAGGAAATTTTATACCGCAATTGCACAGTAAATCTTTTGACCTGAGACATCAAATACAACTTATCATAGGATTATTGACTCTTGGTATTTCGTTAGGATTCTTAATATAAGAGATCTGAATATCTAAGTTATTCGATTCATTATAATACTTGTGAAAGTGATTGAATGTACAATATGAGATTATTCGCTTCGGTATATTTAGTGAGAGTATGTCTTGAGAATAGGTACTCAGAAATCTTTGACCAAGATTATTGCGATATGTCGAAAAGGATATTTTGGACAAGACCAATTTAAGTACTCCGTCTACTAGGAGAATTAGAGGGCTTGACAGTTTGACCATGCTCCAAATATGACAGGAGGCATTATACGAATGAGAGATAATTGCTATATAGTAATTACTAACAGATAGGTTCCAAAAAGGTATTTATTTATCAACTAAATATTTTACGAGATCATGAGGTATTGCGTGGTGTCGTTCGTATTTTGAAAGTCCAGAGAAACAATCAAACGATGGTTATTTCAAACTAATTTAATTATCACAATTCATATTGATAATTAATCGCAGTGTGACATTTATAAAGAATTTATAAACTTTATGGACTTGCAATCGGATTGATATTTAGGTGTAGAGGGTCACACACATATGGGTATTAGTCAATTTGGATGAGAGAGTTAAATTTATGTTCCCAATAGATTTTTATAAAAAACTACAGAGAGAATACGTGCAAACTCTCGCCATGTGCAATTTTGTAGCCGTCTCTCTTTCTCTCTCTGTAACGACCTGTCACACTATAATTGGGGATCCGATTATTAAATGGGTACCGAATTATTAAAATTAGGAGTCAAATCATGATCTCAATTAAGTTTGAAAAATAAATGATAGACTAAGCTAAACATTCTACATAGCATCAAACAGTAAAAAAAGTACAGAAATTAAAATTTATTACAGTCCAACTCGATTCAACAAATAATTACATAGTCTACAACTAAAATGAATTAATTATGCATACATATCTTAAATAAAGATACAATTACATTAGGACATACCTCGGAAACGTGCTGGCACGCAATCGGAGACGGAACCCCACAACTGCTATGCTTGCGGAGAACCCTCATCTGAAACTAATGGGGTGAATCGCATTAGAATGGACTCACTAGGGATCCCTCGATCTCCACGTCCCCCCCCCCTACACACACACACACACACACACAATTGCAATACAACAAGGATATATATATAAAGGCAAGATATGTACAAGTAAAGCGATAAATAAATCACACGTCCACCGTAAGAAACACACAAGAAGCTTCCAAGTCAACCAAGAAAACACTGACCTGCTGGGATGGATAAACAACTCATCAAATAACGTGCTGGCTACTCCGGCCTGTCTAGTTCTTTGTGGTTCTGCCTCCTCCCAACTACGAGTGACACTCCGAAGTGTACCACTCCTATATCGGTACTAGTTATTACCTTGGAATACACCAGGTGACCCTCGCCTCTTAAGCACCACCTTGTCACTTCCACACTAACACAGAGCATCAAGCGCTAACAACTGTCACTCTAGGTCCACGATCGCATAAACAACCGATAGTTGTATTTACAAGCTAACCCTTGCAGAGGATCTTGCAAAATCCTAAAGCATCGGGGAGCCTGGTTAAATGGGCGGTTGAGTTGGGTGACTTTGACATCACCTTTAAGCTGAGGACCGTTATAAAGGCCCAAGCTCTCGCCGACTTCGTGGCCGAGTGCACCATACCGATGCAACAAGTCGGCATTGCGAGTCTCGGTCCAATTTGCAAGCTCAATGTCTATGGATCTTCTTATGCAACCGGCAGTAGTGCAGGTCTAGTCCTGATATCCCCCGAGGGAATCAAGCTACATTACCCCTTATGTTTCAAGTTCTCGACATCAGATAATGTAGCAGAATATGAATCCCTCGTGTCAGGCATGCTTATAGTTAGGAGTATGGGATCCATTGTAGACACGTTAATTTTGACCTTATACTGAGTAAATTTCATGTCATAATTATGATCCCCCGAAATGGTTTGACTTTTAATCATTAATTAATTTTTATTAATTTTTTTTTAGAATTTTATTATTAGTGTCGCCCGTGGGCGACGCCATTTAGATTTCTAGCTGCAATCAATATAGATTCAAATTTCTTAATCGATAAGGATTTAACTAAATAGCGTCGCTCATCGACAATGTGATTCAAGTTTCCTAATCCTTCCCGATTACGAATTTGACTCTTAATTAATTTCCTATTTATAAATGACGTCTTCTATGGTCGACGTTATTCAGGTTTCCTAATTCTTTCCACTTTCCTTCGGATTTATCTTTCTTATTTTGGGCCCCTTAATTAGTTAATTGACGTCGTCTTGGCAAGACGTGATTTAGAAGATTAATGATAAGTGTGCTTTGGCCGAGTTAATATAGTTTTCATGATGGGAAAGATTTCTAACTCAAAGTTTATCCATGGCAATTCGGAGGCGTGGGAGACCCTTCTTGGAATCAAATTGATCTCAAATTGCTCTCTATATATACATAACCCCTTTGGACCTTCAAAGAGGTTGGAGATTGTATGTTTTGGAGCTTATAGCAAGGTAAAAGGAGAGGCTTTTTGCATAAAATATGGGAAGGCTTTGAAGCTCCTTCTTCTCCATCCAACTTTTCCCTTGAAGCTTTGAAGAATCATGGCTATGGAGGGGCCAATCTCTTTCTTTCCCCTCTTCTTATTAATTTTCCTTAGTTTAGATTACTGTTTTCTTTAGCTTATTCATCGTTCATCACATATTTCTTCACACACTTATTACATTCAAACCAATCCCATTACATAGGAATTTAAAAGAGAACACAAAAAGTGAGTTTTTATAGTTTAGTTGCATATTTGTGATTTCTTTTATAATAGATACTACACTACAATCAAAGCTCTAATCAAGTATATTTCTTGTTTGCTTATTTGTTTGCAAAGTTTCAAAAGGATTCAAAGAAGAAAAGTACAAATAGAGAGTAAAGAATAAAAAGGAAGGCTCTTCTTTTTTGGCCGGCCGAAGAAGGGGAAATAGAAGACTCCGCAAGAATCTCCCAATCTGACAGGTAAGTAGCGATCACTTGTTTTCTTTGACATCCTCTATCTGTGGCGATTACAATTTATATGTTTTCATATTAATATGAATGATGATATGATAGCTTATATGATTTGAACACTCACAACTTTTTGGTGATCATGGTGGGACATATTCTTGACGATTTCTTTTGTTTTACTCTCTTTTACACATAGCACCCTCGTGTGCACTCTTAGGCACCCTCGTGTGCATCCCTTTGTGCCCCTCGGGCACCCTTAGATTGGTTGGTTGATATTAATCCATTGTGCACCTCGTACACCCCTTTGGCGGCAAAATTTTGCCCCCCTTTGATTGCCTAAAAATTGTGGTTGTGAAAGCATGATGCTTGAATTAAGTTATTTGATATTTGTATGATATCTATCATTTCGCGTGGTTTTTGCATGATTTATTGTTTTCCCTATATTCTGTCTATTTGAAGGGGAGTGCCCCATATTGATTTGTGGTACAGGGTCTAAATCGCGTAGACACTAGGTGACGCATTTTGTGATTCATGTCCTCCAGGACCGATGCCATTTAGTCGGTTTACTCTGCTTCAAACTGTTGACAGGAGGCCTACTGTGTTGAATCACGTCGACACCAGACGACGTGATTCAAACAGGAGTCCTTTCGGCCATTAGCCCTTTGGATCCTTGATCATATATGTATCTACTATTATTATTTATTACATTAGAGACCATCCCGGTCACAGGTCATTGGCATCAGGAGTTCACTCCCCCTTTTAGGAAACACCCTTCTCGGCACTCTAAACTCTCTCTGACTGGGTGTAAGGATTGAGGTTTTCAGATTCGGTTATCGGGTCAGTTTTCAAGGTCGGATCCCTTAGTTCGGGCCCTGATGGGGCTGAGACTCAGTTCTGTTTCGCGTCGAGCCTGCGAAACGTGGTTTAAACGGCGTCCAGCAATGTAGACGCGTCTTAGGCTGTGCCACGTGGGCGCCACGTGTGCTGGCCTTGGGTCGCGAGAGTACGGTCCCGGTCATATCGTCTGAATGGCATCTTGGATGGACGACGCCTTTTAGAGTACGACCCTGGCTTGTCAGTGTACGGTCCGGTCTTGTCATCTGAAAGATGTCGGACATGCACGACGCGTTTTACCCAGCTTCTGGTTGACCCCGCGAACCCTCCTTCCTTTCCCTCATTTCCTCCTCGCTCTTCTCTCTCCTCTCTTCCTCCGGCAAGCAGGCGACTCCTTTCCCCCCTCCTTCCTTTTCCTCCCACCATTTCATCTCTCCCTCCACTCCATCGACCTCCTAACTCCTACCACTACCACCACCATCTCCTCCGCGGCGTTTTTCTCTCCGGATGGCGGCCGACGTCCCGGTGGAGTAATGACGTCCATGGTAGTACCGGCAGTGGCGTGGGGCGAGGCAGGTAGGCGGCTTGGAACTTGGAAGAGTTCAAGTAACCGGTAGGGTGACAATCCCCGTGGTATTTCAACTTAAAATCATGTTTGTTTTCCTACTTTCAAGCATGTTTTGGGAACTTCTGGGGTAAAATGCTAATTGTATGTATGGAAAAATTGTGGGATTTAATGGTAGTTAGGTTCTCCTCCTTCCCCTCTATGTTTTATGGCCTTTTTGTACATTTTGGGGGAGAAATCCCACCTTGTGAATTGGGGGAACGGGGGGGGAGAACCTGTCTGTCGGGCCTAAATGGCGTCGAGGGAAAGCGACGCCTTTTAGAAAGGCGGCTCCCACCCACGACGCGATTTAGCCCAATATCAGACCCTATTTCTGGACTGATGAGCGTCCAGGAATAGCGACGCCTTTCAAAAGGCGATTTGCGTGGGCGACGCGTTTTAAGTGAAATCGCCCCGTAGCCTGTCCGTGCTTTTGTCGCTATCAGGCGACGAGGGACAGCAACGCCTTTTAAAAAGGCGGCGACATGTGACGACGCGTTTTAAGCCATTTCCGAGGCCATATTTCACATGAACCAGTTTAGGAGGCTTGAATGGCGTCGGCCTTGGGCGACGCGATTCAAGATAGAACCACATTAATTCATGTTGTTAACATATCTTCACACTGTTAGATAGTTGGGTTAATTACATGTTTAAAATCATACTCGAGGACGAGGATTTTTACGTAATCGGATCACACTGTGTTGTGTTTTCGTGCGACCGTGGACCTAGAGTGACAGTTGTAGCGCTTGCTACCCTGTGTCAGTGTGGGAGGGACACAGCGCCGGTGTGGGAGTGGTGGGGTGACGCCTAAAGAGAGGGTCACCTGGTGTACCCCGGGGTTAGCTAGTACCGCTGTAGGAGTGGTACCTGTGGAGTGTCACTCGTGCTGGGGGAAGCAGAAACCACCTAGAGCCAGTTGGGCCGGAGTAGCTAGCGCGCTATCCGAGGGGTTACTGTTTGGTCTCAGCGGGTCGATGTTTCTCGCGTTCGGCTGTGTGGTTGGCGTGTTTTGCCGAGACGCTGGTTGTAGGCTCCCTGGTAGAATGGTTTCAAAGTTGTGTATGTTATATCTCAAATACATGTGTTTTATATCGAAATTTAGGAATAAAACGCGTCGCCCATGCAAGTCGCCTTTTGAAAGGCGTCGCTGTCCCTGGACGCCATTCAGTTCCAGAAACAGAGTCTGGTATTTGAGGTAAATCGCGTCGCGGGTGGAAGCCGCCTTTCTAAAAGGCGTCGCTGTCCCCCGACGCCATTTAATCCTCACAGACAGGTTCTCCCTCCGCCATCTCCCGGTCCACGGGGTGGGATTTCCTCCCCAAAATCGTGTAAAAACACGAAAAATATGGAGAATGGGGAGAAGAACCTAACTACCCATTTAAAACATCCAATTTCTCATTTCATGCATTTAGTATTTTCACCCTAAGAACTTCCCTAAACATGCTCCAAAGCGGGAAAACATGGTTTTTAAATGAAATACTACGGGAATCGTCACCCTACCGGTTACTTGAACTCCTCCAAGCTCCAAGCCGCCTACCCGCCTCGCCCCACGCCGCCGCCGGTACTGTCGTGGATGCTGTTACTCCACCGGGACGTCGGCCGCCGTCCAGAGAGAAAAACGTCGCGGAGGAGATGGTGGTGGTAGTGGTGGGAGTTAGGAGGTCGATGGAGTGGAGAGAGATGATGAAATGGTGGGAGGAAAAGGAAGGAGGGGGAAAAAGAGCCGTCGGCTCGTCGGAGGAAGAGAGGAGAGAGAAGAGAGAGGAGGAAATGAGGGAAAGGAAGGAGGGTTCGCGGGGTCAACCAGAAGCTAGGTAAAACGTGTCGTGCACGTCCGACGTCTTTCAGACGACAAGACCGGGCCGTACACTGACAAGCCAGGGTGGTACTCTGAAAGGCGTCGTCCATCCAAGACGCCATTCAGACGATATGACCGGGGCCGTACTCTCGCGACCCAAGGCTAGCCCACGTGGCGCCCACGTGGCACAGCCTAGAACGCGTCTACATTGCTGGACACCGTTTAAACCGCGTCGAGCAGGCTCGACGTGAAACAGAACTGAGTCTCAGCCCCATCAGGGCCCGAACTAAGGGATCCGACCCCGAAAACTGACCCGATAACCGGATCCGAAAATCTTAATCCTTACATTCTCCCCCCCTTAAAAGAATTTCGTCCCCGAAATTACCTGCTACAATTAACAAGGGCGAAACATAAAGATACAAGCTCACAAGAGAACTTACAAGAAAAGGTAGGGAAACTGCTCCCGCATCTCATTCTCGCGCTCCCAGGTCACCTCGCCCCCGGAGCGATACTGTCAAATCACCTTAACCAGAGGTACAACCTTGTTCCGAAGGACCTGTTCCCTACGATCCTCAATACATACTGGAAACTCTGGAAAGGACAAGTCCTCAGTGACTTCCAACTCTGAAAAGTCCAAAATATGAGATGGATCCTGAACATATCTCCTCAGTAAAGAAACATGGAATACATCGTGCACCCCTGCAAGACTTGCGGCAAGGCTAGCTGATACGCCGTTTCCCCAATTCGAGTAAGAATGGGAAAAGGCCCAACATATCTCGGACTCAGCTTACCTCGCTTCCTGAATCTCATCACACCTTTGGAGGGTGAGACTCGGAGAAACACGTGGTCCCCAACCTCAAACTCAAATGGTCTCCTACGGATGTCTGCATAACTCTTCTGTCTGGTCTGAGCTGCAATCAATCTCTGTTGTACCACTCTGGCAACCTCAGCACACTGCTGTACCAACTCTGGTCCCGCTATCTGCCTCTCGCCAATCTCAGACCAATTTACAAGGGATCGACACGGCCGTCCGTACAATGCCTCATAAGGCGCCATGCCGATATTAGAATGGTAACTGTTGTTGTAAGCAAACTCCACTGTAGACAAGTGTTGCTCCCAAGAACCTCCCAGTATAGGCAACATGCCCTGAGCATATCCTCCAGAGTCTGAATGGTCCTTTTTGACTGCCCATCAGTCTCGGGATGATAGGCCGAGCTGAAGGCCAACTGCGTGCCCAAGGCCTTCTGAAAACTCTTCCAAAACCTAAAAGTAAATCTCGGATCCCGGTCTGACACGATAGATAAGGGCACCCCATACAGAGAGATGATCCGATCCACAAACAACTTAGCCAACTTACCGACTGACCAGTCCTTCCTAATAGCCAGGAAGTGTGCCGACTTGGTCAATCGATCAACAATGATCCAGATCGCGTCTCTTCTGCCAAGGGACACAGGTAATTGATCACTCGAAATTATGTGTCGTTAAGCATATTCGAACATCAATCTTAAAATTCCAATTTCCACATATAATTATTTGAAAAATAGCAAGTGGTGAGATTGGGTCAAATCCACAGGGAAATAGATTTTTAAAGTTGAAAACTTTGAGTTTTTAGAGGAAAAATAGAGAAGAAAGAAGAGGGAGCATGATGATTTGATTTGTTAAGAATTAAAATTAACTGGACTTACTATGAACTCACAAAAAAAGCACTCCTAAAAGAGTATAATCAGACCATTTATTAAACTAAGACTATCTCTAAAACACTAATTAAAAGTAGAATATAAAATTTGAGTAGTGTCAACAGAAGAAAAAATAAAAGTTGTAGAACAAAAAGATGGAGAAAAGATAACTTTTTTCAAATGAGCTACTGTCATTCATTATCAGAACAATATGAAATTTTACAGAAACATTGAAAATCAAAAATTAACATAACGTTCATAAGAAAACGTTTACAGAAATATTTAGAATACAGTGTAACATGGAGAACTCAAAAACTAGAGAGAGACATTGGAGAGAGAAAATTGATGTTTGCAGCCGCCATAGCCCTTCGCGCGGATCCTTGGTAGCCTTGGACTCCTTCCAATGGTCAGTTGCAGTGCCTCGAATCCACCTCTTGCACTAATAGCCGCTGGTTTGAGAGAGATGTAGAGAGAGAGAGAGTGAAAGAGAGGGAGAAACTGGGAAAGAAATTGAGAGAGAGAATTTCCAAAAAAAAAAACAAGCTCCCTTTTTCCTCCCACCTCCCATGGTTTTATAGAAAAGAATTCTTAATTCAAATTTTGAATTTCAAATAAGGTAATAAATAGGCTATTAAGCTCCCCCTTGATTAGTGGATCTTCTTTTAAGCCCATAAAGACTATTTTGAATTTTGAATTTCGAAATAAATATCTTTTTTTTAAAATTTTAGGATTTCCTCCTCCTCTCTCTCTTGATTTCATAGAAGAGAATTCTTAATTCAAATTTTGAATTTCAAATCCTCTAATAAATGGGCACTTAATTGCTCGCATTAAGCTCCCCCTTGATTAGAGGATTATCTGTGAATGCATATTTGAAATTTAAATTTGAAGAGGGATATTTCAAAATTCGAATTTTGAATTGAAGAATAAATATTATTTTCGATATTTTGAAATAACATTTTTGAAATTTGAATTCCGAAATTCCCTCTTCTCTCTCTTAGTTGGCTTGTGGTTCCCCTTTTAAGACAAAAAGAAATACAATCTTGTTCCTTCTAGGATTTGAACCCTGGTCACTTCCTTGAGATCTAAGTAGTCCTACCACTATGCCATCTGCTTGTTCATGTCCTACATTCACATAAAATAACAGTTAAGTTCATGCGGCAATAAATCATCTAACTACATATTAAATAATTGTCGAGAAAATCTTATTTGAAAATGAAATTGCTACCCTTCTTCAATCCATGGAGTGATGATATTTGAAATTCATATTTTTTTTTCAAAATTGCTATGTTTGAATGCACAAATGATTTATCTATCATTCCATGTGATTTTGTTCATTAAATTGATAGCAAAGTGTGTAAATTTTATCTGTTATTTATGTAAAATTGTGAACTTATCACACTCCCCAACTTAATCATTGCTAGTCCCTTAGCAATACAATCATTTGAAAAATTAGGACTACCATGATTAGTAAAAAGAATCACACTTCATTTTAAAGGATATGTATTGCAAATTGTAGGTAATTTGAATTCAAGTTTTCGTTCTCCCGCCCACCATACTTAGAATCAGGACAAGTGATTGTGCATATCATTTGAGGTGCTTGGAGTTTATTTCTATCATGTTTGGTATATCGTTGCCTTCACTGACTCTTGGAGTAGAATTACCTAGGGGAGAGAACAGAAAAAGAGATCTCTGGATTAGTTGGCTAGGTTCGCTTTTCGGTTTTCGCCCCGACTTAAAACTTTTTAGGATTTGGTCTTATTTTGTTGTGAAGGACTTTAGCACGATTTTTTTGTGCTTTGAGAGTGCGTACTTTTTGTCACTCTCTTTATTTTTGTTTGAGGGGAGGTGCATACTTTTTACCACCGTCCTTCCTTTGACTCTTTTGAAGCATATTTATTTGATTTTCACGCTTCTGATTGTCCTTTTTTCGAAATGACCGCCTCCTTAAAGTGTTAAGTGGTTTGATCTCCTATTACAAATCCTAACTTTTCGTTCGTTTGACCTAAGAGTAAAAACAGAATGGGTAATTCTACACTTCGGGTCAACTCCAGCAACTCTACACTTTCAGGATCTTCCACTCTTTCCAAGTTACCGTGTGTATGTGAAAATCATCCCGTCGTGATTCTTAGTAGAGAGGGGAGTTAATTCAAACTTTTACTCAACTTCCTAACTCAATTTTGATCAAGATCCCCTAAATGAATTATGATAGATAAGAATTTATGTTGGAGTGTAAAAATGAAGCATTTTTTTTTTTTTGAAAATTTGTGTGAAAAATGAAAAAAATTTCAAAAATTTTGTTCATTTTAAACGATTTTATTCAATATGCACTATGATTCTCCCCCCAACTTGAATGACATTGTCCTCAATGGCATAGAAATGCACAAAAATTATTTAATATGGAATTCATGATGAGGAGAGATACAACCTGAGGTGTGACGAGGCTTCTCTCTGTTCTCCAAGGTGGATTTTATGAGTTTTCTAAAAAGAAAAGAAAAAGAGAATAATCAGAATAAAAATGAGAAGATTGGGTTGCCTCCTAATAAGCACTAAGTTTAATGTCTTCAGCCAGACGAAATTATGTTCATTGTGGATCACTTAGCTGCATGGATTCCAATGGACAATTTTGAAGGTTTTCAATGTAAGGTTTTAAGCGTTGCCCATTAACAGTAAATGCCTGTCTATTTTTTGGATCCATGATCTTGACCGCACCATGGTCAAAAGCTTTAATTACCAAGAATGGCCCATCCCATCTTAATTTCAATTTCCCAGGAAACAAACGCAACCTTGAGTTAAATAGCCAGACTTTTTGATTAGGGTGGAAAGATTTCCTTACAATATGTTTATCATGAAAAGCTTTAGTCTTGGCTTTATAGATTTTCAAGTTCTCATAGGCTTCATTTCTTATTTCATCTAGTTCGCTCAATTGTAAGGTTCTGTGTGAACCAGCTTTGACTAGATCAAAAGTGACCTGTTTGATAACCCAATAAGCTCTATGTTCTAATTCCACTGGGAGATTGGCAGGCTTTTCTAAAGACTAGCCTGTATGGTAACATGCCAATAGGAGTTTTATAAGCAGTCCGATAGGCCCACAAAGCATCATCTAACCTTTCGGACCAATCTTTTCTGTCGGGCCTAACAGATTTTTGCAAGATATTCTTGATTTCTCTATTGGATATCTCCACTTGGCCGCTAGTTTGGGGATGGTAAGGGGTAGCAAGCTTATGAGTAATCTCATATCTTTTGAGCAATGCTCGAAATTGAGAATGAGTGAAGTGCGAACCCCCATCACTAATGATAGCCTTTGGCCATCCGAACCTAGAAAAGATATTCTTCTGTACAAATTTCATCACCACCTTGTGATCATTGGTTCGGGTGGATATTGCTTCAATCCATTTAGACACATAGTCCACTGCCACCAAGATATATTCGCATCCAAAAGATGGTGGAAAAGGGCCCATGAAATCTATTCCCCAAACATCAAAAATTTCAACCACTAAGATTGGATTTAGAGGCATCATATCTCTTTTAGCCATATTACTAACAGCTTGACATCTTAGGCATGTTTTGCTGAACTCATAAGCATCATTGAAGAGTGTGGGCCAATAGAAACCGCTTTGTAAAACCTTTGCTGCGGTTTTCTTTCCGAAGAAATGACCTCCACAAGCAAGGTTATGGGAAAAGTTCAAAACACTTTGTTGTTCTTCTTAAGGCACACATCTCCGGATTATTTGATTTGGACAAATTTTGAAGAGTTTAGGATCTTTCCAAAAATAATACTTCTCTTGAGAGAAGAATTTATCTTTTTCATTTCTTGTCCATCCTTGTGGGATTTGACCAGTCACCTTAAAATTCACAATATGTGCATACCATGGTGGTGACGTGTGGGAAATGGCTAAGAGATGTTCATCAGGGAATGAGTCTCTCATTGGTTCATTATCTGAAATCATGATTCGGGAGAGATGGTCAGCCACCACATTCTCGGATCCCTTTTTGTCCCGAATCTCCAAATCAAATTCTTGGAGGAGTAGGATCCACCTGATTAATCTTGGTTTGGCATCTTTCTTTGTCAACAAATATTTCAATGCCGAGTGATCAGAATAAATAATCACTTTTGCCCCCAAAAGGTAAGATCGAAATTTCTCCAGAGCAAAAACAACAGCTAACAATTCTTTTTCTGTGGTGGTATAATTCATCTGAGCATCTACAAGTGTACGACTTGCAAAATAAATCACCATGGGCTTTTTATTGATTCTTTATCCCAGTACTGCCCCCATACCATAATCAGAAGCATCGCACATTATCTCAAAAGGCAAAGACCAATCAGGCGATTGGAGAATGGGAGCTTTGATCAGAGCCTCTTTTAAAGATTTAAATGCTTCCAAGCATTTTTCATCAATATGGAATGGGACATCTTTGGCTAAGAGAAGGGTTAATGGTCGGGCAATTTGGGAGAAATTTTGAATAAACCGGCAGTAGAAGCCGGCATGGCCCAAGAATGATCGAATTTGCTTTACCAAAGTGGGTGGAGGAAGATTGGCGATTAGGCTAACCTTAGCTTTATCCACTTCGATACCTCTTCCAGACACTATATGGCCCAAAACTATGCCCTCTTTAACCATGAAATGGCTCTTTTCCCAACTTAGAACCAAATTAGTCTCTATGCATCTTCCCAGTACATTTTTCAAATTTTCTAGACAAATTTCAAATGAATCCCCGAATATTGAAAAATCATCTATGAATACTTCGAGGAATTCTCCCACCATATCTGAAAAGATGGCCAACATGCACCTTTGGAAAGTTGCTGGTGCATTACATAGTCCAAATGGCATTCTTCGGAATGCAAATGTACCAAATGGACATGTGAATGTGGTTTTCTCCTGATCTTCTGGGTAGATAGCCACTTGATTATATCCCGAATATCCATCTAAAAAACAGAAATATTTCTGACCCACTAGCTTTTCCAAAATCTGATCAATAAACGGGAGTGGAAAATGATCTTTCTTTGTCATTGTGTTCAATTTTCTGTAATCAATACAAACTCTCCACCCCGTGGTTAGCCTAGTGGGCATTTCTTCACATTTTTCATTTGTTACCACAGTTAAGCCAGACTTCTTTGGCACTACATGGGTTGGGCTTACCCACTTGCTATCAGATATTGGGTATATGATACCTGCATCTAGCCATTTCACCACTTCTTTCTTAACCACTTCCATCATAATAGGATTCAATTTCCTTTGCATTTCTCTAGTTGGTTTTGCATTATCTTCAAGATAAATATGATGCATGCATGTGGTTGGGCTTATTCCTTTCAAATCAGCTACTGACCACCCTATGGCTTCTTTATGAGTTCGAAAAACTTCAATGAGTTGTTCTTCTTGGGTAGGGTTAAGATCCGTAGCTATGATCACAGGTAGAGTCTCGGATGGGCCCAAAAAGACATATTTGAGAGATTCCGGCAAAGGTTTGAGTTCCAACTGAGGAGGAACCTGGAGAGATAGAGGAGTAGGTTCTAGATTGAGTTCAGGTAGAGGCTCAACCTTATTGGGCTGCCAGGTCCTCTTATTCAAATCTGATATGGCCATTAACTCCTCTTCCTCTTCAAATTGGGCCAAAGGGGATGTTTCTAAAATATTATCAATCACATCAATTGCAAAGCAATCTTCCCCATCCTGCATATGGCCAGAAGCTTTGAAAATATTGAGGGATAATTTGTGATCCCCAAATGAGATATCCATTAACCCAGATTTGCAATTAATGATGGCATTTGCAGTAACCAGAAAAGGTCGGCCCAATATGATTGGGCTATTTCTCAGATGCTGAACGGGCTCCATGTCAAGGATGACAAAATCAACTGGGAAGTAGCAAGTATCAATCTTGACAATGACATCTTCCACCATTCCTTTCGGTGTCCTAAGAGATCTATCGTCCAATTGTAGGATCACCGGAGTTGGTGTCAATTCTCCTATCCCAAATTTTTCATAAACTGAGGTGGGTAATAGGTTCACACTTGCTCCAAGGTCCAATAGTGCCTTATCAAAGGTGGTTCCTTCAATAACACAAGAGATAAGTGGAGCTCCAGGGTCTTTCATCTTTTTAGGCAGTTGGTTGAGCAAAATGGCACTCACTTCTTCAGACAAAAAGACTTTCTTATGATTTGCTTTAGGCTCTCTCTTATGAGTGCAAAGTTCTTTCAAAAATTTGGCATAGGCCGGCACATGTTGGATTGCATCAACCAATAGTATGTTAATGTGGACTTGTTTAAATAAGTCCATTAACTGTTCATTTTTTGCTTGGATTTGATGCTTTCTTTTTTCTTTGTCATTTTCTAAAGCTTGTGGAAAAGAGATTTTTAGTTTATAATTCTCAGGACATTCCTCCATTTTTCCTTTTCCTTGAATGATATTGGGTTGTTCATTCTCATCTTCATCTTCTTCTCCTTTTTCTTCTTCACTTTGTTCAGGATTGGGCTGACTAGATCCTTGGTTTGGGTAAGGATCCAGCAAGACTTTACCACTTCTTAAGGCCAAAATTGCTTTCGCATTTTCTAACTGTGGGCCTCTTGGTGGATTTGAGCCCATTTGAGGTTGGGCTTGAGGATTAGGTAGGATTGGTTGATGTTGGAAATCCGGAGGATAGTTTCGCGGGTTTGCAATGGGTTGACTTGGTAATGGGCCCACTTCCCTCCTCATGGTTGTATCAACCATTTGACCCAATTGGGCTTCTAATTTCGAAATGGATTGTTGTTGAGAGATGACCAATTGTTGCAATTGTTGCTGTTGTTGTTGTTGATTCATGAGTAATTGTTGCAGCATATTGAATTTGTCATCATTTTGATTTGATGGCTAATGTTGTGGGATTTGATATGGGGGTTGAAAGAACATATTCTGATTGTTATTGGGCTGAATGTAAGGAGCTTGAGCTTGGGACTGGATAGGTTGACTTTTATTGAAAGATTGATTTGGATAGTAATTATGTTGATGGGCCATGTTCTGAAAATTTTGTGCTTGTGGATTTGGAGCTTGGGCTTGTTGAGATTTCCATGAAAAATTAGGATGATTCTTCCAAACAGGGTTGTAGGTGTTAGAATATGGATCATGATTGGGCTTTGAATAACCCTAGGCTGCTTGGACTTGTTCTTAGATGAACGGTGGCAATTGGGCTGCCATAAGACACTCACTGACATGGTGAGTTGGGCTGGCACAAAGACTAAAAGCTTCTTGATAAGATGGAGAAGATTCGGAGTAAGGTCTTGATTGTGCATGGATATTAGATCCTTGGTTATTCGAAGCTAGGACTTGGTCTAGCTTTTGGACCATAAGATCCATTTTGCTCATTTGTTGGGCCAGAAGGTCCACCTTATCCAACTTTTGGGCCAAGGTATTGATATCCATCTTAGGTTCAAATTCTCTTCTATTTCTTATTTCATAAACTCCGGTCCGTTTGGATGTTCCCACAGATCTTTCATATGATGAAAGTGAAGCATATATTATTGAATTTTCACTTAGCATTTCAAACAAATCATAAGCTTCTTCCTCACTTTTGCTCATGAATGCTCCTCCACAAGATGCATCTACCATTTGTCTATATTGTGCATCTAAACCTTCATAGAATGCTTGCACAATTTGCCATCTAGACAATCCATGGTGTGGACATTTGCTCAACAATTCTTTCAATCGTTCCCAAGATTCATAAATTTGTTCTCCTGGTAATTGTGAGAATCCAGTTATAGCCCTTCTCATTGTATTTGTTCTCCCAATAGGATAGAATTTTTTTAGGAATTCTTGTTGCATTTCAGGCCAAGTCCTAATGGGCTTCCCTATCGTTCCAAGCCAATATTTGGCTTTGTCCTTAAGTGAGAAAGGGAATAGGGTAAGTCGAAGGGCATCTTCCGTGAAATCTTGAATTTTCACGGTTGAACAAATCTCAAAGAATTCATCCAAATGTTTATATGGATCTTCATTGGTATTCCCATAAAAAGATGGGAGCATTTGGATGGTGCTTGGCTTGATCTCATAATGGCTAGCATGGACATTAGGCAATTGGATACAAGATGAAGGATTATAGTCTTGAGGAATGAAGTATTCCTTCATTTGTTTGGGCATTTGTTGATTATTTCTAGCCATTTGATGTTGAATATTGGTTTGGTGATGTAGGTATCTCTCAATTTCTTGAATGGGTTTGATAATATATGGCTTTTGAGATCTTCTACCTAGCATACACTAGACCAAGATGAGATGAGAATGGTTATTTTCGTGATTTTTATTTTTATATATTTTTTATGTTTATTTATGCAAAGACAAACAAGTTAATAACAAATTCCTAATGACCTAAGTATATCCTAGATTTAAGGATGAGATTTCTCAGAAAATGGCTAGAATTCACTATGAATCACCCCTACAATAGATCAATCGGCCAGGTAAGAGGTGGATAGTGGGAGGCTCTCCTTACTTTCGTAGGGACCTAATTAAATAACCACTTGTCCACTTAGGCGTTTACCTTTGTAACCTCTAGCCTAGACACCGTTCTCCAAAGTAGAAATGAATTCAAAGCTCGGTCCAATCATAGTGTGAACTCTAGGTGCAATTGCTATTTGATTTTTATTGGGCTTGGGACAATGCAAGATAGAGTGTTTGTGGGCCAAGGAAGGGTGATGAAATCCCCACCTTATCTTGTTATGAAGATGTCCTTAAATTATTTTATCAATGAGATGCACACCACAATTCAATCAAGTTTGTTTTGTGCAATAATGAAATGACAATGCATGAACATGTTATTTGCACAATTTAGAAAGACTTACCTTGCCTCCCGCACTCTTCAACATGAAACAAATGACAAAAATTTAAAACTAATGCATTCCTAAATGATGCATGTCCTAAAACATGGTAGTTTGGTTTCTAATCTTGAAATGCATTTTAAGCAAATATGAAAATAAAAATATTAAAAAAATTGGAACAAACTCACCAAGTTGAGTTTTCCTTTTGTCTTCTTTTTTAAAAAAAAAAAAAAAATTCCCGCAAAAAGAGAAAATGAATGTGAGTATGGATTTATACAAATGGACAAAAAATAATTAAAATTAAAATTACAATTCCCTGGCAACGGCGCCAAAAATTGATCGCTCGAAATTATGTGTCGTTAAGCATATTTGAACATCAATCTTAAAATTCCAATTTCCACATATAATTATTTGAAAAATAGCAACTGGTGAGATTGGGTCGAATCCACAGGGAAATAGATTTTTAAAGTTGAAAACTTTGAGTTTTTAGAGGAAAAATAGAGAAGAAAGAAGAGGGAGCATGATGATTTGATTTGTTAAGAATTAAAATTAACCGGACTTACTATGAACTCACAAAAAGAACACTCCTAAAAGAGCATAATCAGACGATTTACTGAAAATCAAAAATTAACATAACTTTCATAAGAAAACTGTTACAGAAAATATTTAAAATATAATGTAACATGGAGAACTCAAAAACTAAAGAGAGACAGTGGAGAGAGAAAATTGATGTTTGCAGCCGCCGTAGCCCTTCGCGCGGATCCTTGGTAGCCTTGGACTCCTTCCAATGGTCAGTTGCAGTACCTCGAATCCACCTCTTGCACTAATAGCCGCTGGTTTGAGAGAGATGTAGAGAGAGAGAGAGTGAAAGAGAGGGAGAAAGTGGGAGAGAAATTGAGAGCGAGAATTTCCAACAAAAAAAACAAGCTCCCTTTTTCCTCCCCCCTCACATGGTTTTATAGAAGAGAATTCTTAATTCAAATTTTGAATTTCAAATAGGATAATAAATAGGCTATTAAGCTCCCCCTTGATTAGTGGATCTTCTTTTAAGCCCATAAAGATTATTTTGAATTTTGAATTTCGAAATAAATATCTTTCTTTTTAAATTTCAGGATTCCCTCCTCCTCTCTCTCTTGATTTCATAGAAGAGAATTCTTAATTCAAATTTTGAATTTCAAATCCTCTAATAAATGGGCACTTAATTGCTCGCATTAAGCTCCCCCTTGATTAGAGGATTATCTGTAAATGCATATTTGAAATTTAAATTTGGAGAGGGATATTTCAAAATTCGAATTTTGAATTGAGGAAGAAATGTTATTTTCGATATTTTGAAATAACATTTTTGAAATTTGAATTCCGAAATTCCCTCTTCTCTCTCTTAGTTGGCTTGTGGTTCCCCTTTTAAGACAAAAAGAAATACAATCTTGTTCCTTCTAGGATTTGAACCTGGTCACTTCCTTGAAATCTAAGTAGTCCAACCACTATGCCATCTACTTGTTCATGTCTTACATTTACATAAAATAACAGTTAAGTTCATGCGGCAATAAATCATTCAACTACACATTAAATAATTGTCGAGAAAATCTTATTTGAGAATGAAATTGCTACCCTTCTTCAATCCATGGAGTGATGATATTTGAAATTCAGATTTTTTTTTCAAAATTGATATGTTTGAATGCACAAATGATTTATCTATCATTCCATGTGATTTTGTTCATTAAATTGATAGCAAAGTGTGTAAATTTTATCTGTTATTTATGTAAAATTGTGAACTTATCAGTAATCCCATCACAAAGTCCATAGTCACATGCTCCCATTTCCATTCCGGGATCGGCAAGGGCTGCAACAACCCTCCGGGTCTCTGATGTTCTGCCTTAACCTGCTGACAAGTCAGGCATCTTGCTACATAGTCAGCCATATCCTTCTTCATACCAGGCCACTAAAAGTACCTCCTCAAATAATGATACATCTTAGTCGTTCCGGGATGCACTGCAAATCTAGAATGGTGCGCCACATCCAGGACACTGCTGCGCACATCCTCCTCGGCCGGAACATAGAGTCTGCCTCTAAACCTGACTTTACCATCATCCCACAATTCCACCTCTGGTCTCTCCAAAATCTGCGGTAACTCTACATCTGCCCTCTCAGCCCTCTGAGCCTCAATTACGGCATGGTACACTGCTGGCCTCGAAGTTAAGCTGGCCAGCACGGCTCTGTCAGCCTCTCGCGGAACCCTAAAGGAAGATTCCACAACCTGCTCAAATAACCTCCATTCTCGAACCATGAGATATGGCACGACCGTCTTCCGACTCAAGGCGTCTGCCACCACATTAGCCTTGTCCAGATGATAAGAAAGGTCGAGGTCATAATCCTTGATAAATTCCATCCACCTGCGCTTCCTCAAGTTCAGATCCTTCTGCGTGAATATATACTTCAGGCTCTTGTGATCAGTAAAAACCTAAAATTTCTCTCCATACAAATAGTACCGCCAGATCTTCAATGCAAATACCACAGCTGCCAACTCTAAGTCATGAGTGGGATAGTTCTCCTCATGCTTCTTCAGCTGCCTAGAAGCATAGGCCACAACCTTAGCATGTTGCATCAGAACTGCACCTAAACCTCGACGTGATGCATCTGAATAAACCACAAATCCACCGAAACTTGATGGAAGTACCAACACTGGAGCCGAAGTGAGGCGAGTCTTCAACTCAATGAAACTCCGCTCACACTCCTCGGTCCACACGAAACGAACTCCCTTACGAGTCAACCTCGACAAGGGGGTCGGTATCGAAGAAAAACCCTGGACAAATCGTCTGTAATATCCTGCTCGCCCCAAGAAGCTCCTGATCTCAGTTACTGTTGTTTGTCTGCTCCAATCGATTACTGCCTCGATCTTGGCTGGATCCACTGCAATGCCATTACCAGAAATGACATGCCCCAGGAAGTACACCTTGTCTAACCAGAATTCACACTTGCTAAACTTGGCATAGAGTTGGTGCTTTCTCAGAACCTGCAATACCACCTGAAGATGTGTGGCATACTCTTCCTCAGAAGAAGAGTATACCAAAATATCATCTACAAATACCACCACAAACTGATCCAGGTAGGCCCTGAAGACCCGATTCATCAAATCCATAAAAGCTGCTGGAGCATTGGTCAAGCCAAAAGGCATAACCAAAAACTCATAATGTCCATACCGAGTCCTAACGGCCGTCTTACTAACATCAACCTCATGGATCCTCATCTGATAATACCCTGATCTCAAGTCAATCTTTGAAAACACCTTTGCAGACTGTAACTGATCCATCAGATCGTCAATCCTCGGAAGTAGGTACTTGTTCTTTATCGTCACCTGGTTCAGCTGTCTATAATCAATACACAACCTCAGAGAACCATCCTTCTTCTTGACAAATAGAACTGGAGCACCCCACGGAGAAGTACTGGGACAAATGAAACCCTTATCTAGTAGTTCCTGCAACTGTGCCTTCAACTCAGCGAGTTCGGCTGGCGCCATCCGGTACGGGGCCTTAGACAGGGGCGCCGTACCCGGTGCAAGCTCAATAGTAAACTCAAACTCTCGCTGAGGAGGAAGGCCAGGCAACTCCTCAGGAAACACATTTACAAAGTCACAAACTACGGGCACCTCCCACGGACTGGGACTACCACTAACATCAGCTAAAACAACAGAGGCAAGGAAAGCCTCACAACCACCAACAAGCAACCTCTGGGCCTTAAAGGCAGAAATAAGAATACCTCGAGAAGAGAGCCTAATACCTTGGAAGTAGAAGGTCGGAATGTCTGGAATAGAGAAACGCACCCTCTTCCTGTGGCAGTCCACCTTGGCATAATAAGCCTCCAACCAGTCCATGCACAGGATGACATCAAAGTCGCGAATGGCAAGTACAACTAACTGGGCAGGTAACTCATGGCTCTCAATGGGAACTTCACTCAAACAGTTATAAGACAACATGTAATCCCCAGAAGGAACCTCTACCATCAATCCATCAGATATCTCATCAATGGGTGCAGAAAGAACATCTACGAACTACTCAGAAATAAAAGAATGCGAAGCACCAGAATCAATTAACACATGCGCGGAGTTCCCAAGGACAGAAAGTGTACTTTCCACCAAGTTGGATGCACGAGCTTCCTCCCTGGTGATAGCTAGAACTCTCCCCTGGGTCCTCGGCTTCTTCTGATCACCTGGTCCCTGTCCCTGACCATGCCCCTGCAGGCAATACCTCGCCAAATGGCCCTGCTGGCCACAAGTGTAACACCTCCCAGAAAAAGCAGGACACTGAGTCCCACCGTGAGTGCCACCGCAATGTCGACAAGCTGCGGGAAGCCTATGTGCTGCCTCCTGCTGAGCATTGGACACTGACTGACTCTACTGGCCCTGCCTGGGTCTGCTGCTACCGCTGCTGCCGCTACTGCTGCCACTGCCTCGAAAGAACCTCCTGAATCTAGAGCCGAGTGAAGACGATCCTGATCCGAACGAAGGAGCTGCTGCTGCTACCTTTCCCCTGCCACGAACCGGCCCCTGAGTAGTCAGTCCCCTCTCTCGGGCTGACTGATCATGCTGTGCCTCTACTGCCGCGGCACACCTAACTGCCGATGCCAAATATGTACAACAGTGGGACGCCACAAAACTCCTTAGATTGGACCTCAGTCCGTCCACAAACCTCTCAGTCCGACGCTCCTCGTCTCTTGAGATAAAAGGCACAAACCTCCCAAGTGACACAAACTTCGTCTGGTATTCAAGCACTGTCATGCTTCCTTGGGTCAGTTCCATAAATTCCTTCTCCTTGGTCCGCTGAACATGCCTAGGGAAGTACTGTGTATTGAATTCCTTCACAAAAGTCTCCCATGGAATCTCCCTGAGACTCCTATCCGCATATGACAAACTCTTCAAAGTGGTCCACCAATCGTAGGCATCATCCTTCAGCATGAAGTTAGCCAACGGAGTCCTCTCAACCGCCGCACAATCCATAGTATCAAAAGTCTTCTCCATCTCCCTCAACCAATGAACAGCCTCATCAGGGTCGGGACGACCGGTGAAATGAGGCGGCCTCAACTTCAGGAATCTCTCCAGTGTAGCTGAAGACCCTCCCCGAGCACTGGAACTCTCACTAGGGTCTTGGGTCTGGTATCTAGCCATTGTGTCCATCATAGCCTCCATGAAATGCTCCATACTCGGCCTACCGGCCTCAGATCCACTAGGGACATCTGCTCGCTCTCTAATAACTGCCATCTTCTTCCTAGGAGCCATCTAATCGCCTACAATCACAAAAATCGAAAAGTTCTAATTAGAATCCTAAAACCTACACTACCGCCGTGCCTGTACGGGATAATGAAATTATTTGCCGGAATTACAATATTTAACCTAGTTATTCATTTATTTGCCAGATTGAATGCTCTGATACCAATTGTAACGACCCGCCACCCTATAATCGGGGATCCGATTACTAAATAGGTACCAAATCATTAGTTTAGAGCCAAACTAGGATCTAGATAAGTCTGGGAAATAAATCATAAACTAAGCTAAATATTCACATTGCATTAAATTAAAAAGAAAATGCAAGAATTAAAAGTTATTACAATGCGACTCGACACAGCAAATAATTACATACTCCAATTGAAAAGAAATAATTAAGCGTACAGGCCAGAAAATAAAATAACAACTACGTCGGGGCATACCCCGGAACAACAGCTGCTGGCGCGCAACCCAAAGCAGTACTCTCCTCGCTAAGCTTGCCTGGAACCCTCACCTGAAAACCGCAGGGGTGAGTCTCAACGAAAAGACTCAGTAGGGATCCTTCGATCCCCACCGCCACTCACGCACCCACAAGTGCAGTAACACAGATATAGGTAGAATAAGCAAGTAACACAATTCTTAAATTCCAATATAAACACATGTAATCAAGATGTAACAAGCACAACTCCGAAACCATTCTACCAGGGAGTCTACAACTAGTGTCTCGGCAAAACACACTAACCACACAGCCGAACGCGGGAAACACTGACCCGCTGAGACCAAACAGTAACCCCTCGGATAGCACGCTAGCTACTCCGGCCCAACTGGCTCTAGGTGGTTTCTGCTTCCCCCAGCACGAGTGACACTCCACAAGTACCACTCCCACATCGGTACTAGCTAACCCCGGGGTACACCAGGTGACCCTCTCTCTAGGCGTCACCCCACCACTCCCACACCGGTGCTGTGTCCCTCCCACACCGACATAGGGTGACAAGCACTACAACTGTCACTCTAGGTTCACAGTCGCACGAAACACAACACAGTGCGATCCGATCACGTAAAAATCCTCATCCTCGAGTACGATTTCAAACATACAATTAACCAAACTATCTAACAGTGTGAAGATATGTTAATAGCATGAATTGATGTAATTCTGCTTTGAATCGCGTCGCCCAAGGCCGACGCCATTCAAGCCTCCTAAACTGGTTCATGTGAAATCTAGTCTAAAACGCGTCGCCCATGCAAGTCGCCTTTTGAAAGGCGTCGCTATCCCTGGACGCCATTCAGTTCCAGAGACAGAGTCTGGTATTTGGGCTAAATCGTATCGCAGGTGGAAGCCGCCTTTCTAAAAGGCGTTGCTATCCCCCGACGCCATTTAACCCTCACAGACAGGTTCTCCCTCCGCCATCTCCCGGTCCACGGGGTGAGATTTCCTCCCCAAAACCGTGTAAAAACACGAAAAACATGGAGAATGGGGAGAAGAACCTAACTACCCATTTAAAACACCAAATTTCTCATTTCATGCATTTAGTATTTTCACCCCAAGAACACCCCTAAACATGCTCCAAAGCGGGAAAACATGGTTTTTAAATGAAATACTATGGGAATCGTCACCCTACCGGTTACTTGAACTCCTCCAAGCTCCAAGCCGCCTACCCGCCTCGCCCCACGCCATCGCCGGTACCGCCGTGGACACCATTACTCCACTGGGACGTTGGCCGCCGTCTGGAGAGAAAAACGCCGCAGAAGAGATGGTGGTGGTAGTGGTGGGAGTTAGGAGGTCGATGGAGTGGAGGGAGATGAAATGGTGGGAGGAAAAGGAAGGAGGGGGAAAAAGAGCCGTCGGCTCGCCGGAAGAAGAGAGGAGAGAGAAGAGGGAGGAGGAAATGAGGGAAAGGAAGGAGGGTTCGCGGGGTCAACCAGAAGCTAGGTAAAACGCGTCATGCACGCCCGCCGTCTTTCAGACGACAGGACTGGGCCGTACACTGACAAGTCAGGGTCGTACTATAAAAGGCGCCGTCCATCCAAGATGCCATTCAGACGATATGACCGGGGCCGTACTCTCGCGACCCAAGGCCAGCCCACGTGGCGCCCATCAGGGCCCGAACTAAGGGATCCGACCCCGAAAACTGACCCGATAACCGGATCCGAAAACCTCAATCCTTACACCGTTGGCTACCTTCATGTTGAAGGATGGTGCCTATGATTGGTGGACCATTTTGAAGAATTTGTCATATGCAGATAGGAGTCTCAGGGAGATTCCATGGGAGACTTTTGTGAAGGAATTCAATGCACAGTACTTCCCTAGGCATGTTCAGAGGGCCAAGGAGAGGGAATTTATGGTGCTGACCCAAGGAAGCATGACAGTGCTTGAATACCAGGCGAAGTTTGTTTCGCTTGGGAGGTTTGTGCCTTTTATCTCAGGAGATGAGGAGCGTCGGACTGAGAGGTTTGTGGATGGACTGAGGTCCAATCTGAGCAGTTTTGTGGCATCCCACTGTTGTGCAGATTTGACATCGGCGGTTAGGTGTGCCACGGCAGTAGAGGCACAGCATGATCAGTCAGCCCAGGAGAGGGGACTGACTACTCAGGGGCCGGTTCGTGGCAGGGGAAAGGTAGCAACAACAGCTCCTTCGTCCGGATCAGGATCGTCTTCACTCGGCTCCAGATTCAGGAGGTTCCTTCGAGGTAGTGGCAGCAGTAGCGGCAGCAGCGGTAGCAGCAGACCCAGGCAGGGCCAGCAGAGTCAGTCAGTGTCCAGTGCTCAGCAGGAGGCAGCACAGAGGCTTCCCACAGCTTGTCGACATTGCGGTGGCACTCACGGTTGGACTCAGTGTCCTGCTTTTTCTGGGAGGTGTTACACTTGTGGCCAACACGGCCATTTGGCGAGGTATTGCCTGCAGGGGCATGGTCAGGGGCAGGGACCAGGTGATCAGAAGAAGCCGAGGACCTAGGAGAGAGTTCTAGCTATCACCAGGAAGGAGGCTCGCGCATCCAACTTGGTGGATGGTACACTTTCTGTCCTTGGGAACTCCGCCCATGTGTTAATTGATTCGGGTGCTTCACATTCTTTCATTTCTGAGCAGTTCCTAGATGTTCTTTCTGCACCCGTTGATGAGATATCTGATGGATTGATGGTAGAGGTTCCTTCTAGGGATTACATGTTGTCTTATAACTGTTTGAGTGAAGTTCCCTTGACCATTAAGGGCCATGAGTTACCTGCCCAATTAGTTGTGCTTGCCATTCGAGACTTTGATGTCACCCTGGGCATGGACTGGTTGGAGGCTTATTATTCTGAGGTGGACTGCCACAAGAAGAGGGTGCGCTTCTCTATTCCGGACATCCCAACCTTCTACTTCCAAGGTATTAGGCTCTCTTCTCGAGGTATTCTTATTTCTGCCTTTAAGGCCCAAAGGTTGCTTGTTGGTCGTTGTGAGGCCTTCCTTGCCTCTGTTGTTTTAGCTGATGTTAGTAGTAGTCCCAGCCCTTGGGAGGTGCCCGTAGTTTGTGACTTTGTAGATGTGTTTCCTGAGGAGTTGCCTGGCCTTCCTCCTCAGCGAGAGGTTGAGTTTACTATTGAGCTTGCACCGGGTACGGCGCCCCTGTCGAAGGCCCCGTACCGGATGGCGTCAGCCGAACTCGCTGAGTTGAAGGCGCAATTGAAGGAACTACTGGATAAGGGTTTCATTCGTCCCACTACTTCTCCGTGGGGTGCTCCAGTTCTATTTGTCAGGAAGAAGGATGGTTCTCTGAGGTTGTGTATTGATTATAGACAGCTGAACCAGGTGACGATAAAGAACAAGTACCCACTTCCGAGGATTGACGATCTGATGGATCAGTTGCAGTCTGCGAAGGTGTTTTCAAAGATTGACTTGAGATCAAGGTATTATCAGATGAGGATCCATGAGGTGGATGTTAGTAAGACGGCCGTTAGGACTCGGTATGGACATTATGAGTTTTTGGTTATGCCTTTTGGCTTGACCAATGCTCCAGCAGCTTTTATGGATTTGATGAATCAGGTCTTCAGGGCCTACCTGGATCAGTTTGTGGTGGTATTTGTAGATGATATTTTGGTATACTCTTCTTCTGAGGAAGAGCATGCCACACATCTTCAGGTGGTATTGCAGGTTCTGAGAGAGCACCAACTC
Organism: Zantedeschia hybrid cultivar; assembly: GCA_030544215.1. Classification (NCBI taxonomy): domain Eukaryota; kingdom Viridiplantae; phylum Streptophyta; class Magnoliopsida; order Alismatales; family Araceae; genus Zantedeschia; species Zantedeschia hybrid cultivar. Next base: position 37,194,174 of record JARZZO010000011.1, on the reverse strand, counting down.
TATGCCAAGTTTAGCAAATGTGAATTATGGCTAGACAAGGTGCACTTCCTAGGGCATATCATTTCTGGTGATGGCATTGCAGTGGATCCAGCCAAGATCGAGGCAGTAATGGATTGGAGCAGACCAACAACAGTAACTGAGATCAGGAGCTTCTTGGGGCTAGCAGGTTATTACAGACGGTTTGTCTAGGAATTTTCTTCGATAGCGGCCCCCTTGTCGAGGTTGACTCGTAAGGGAGTTCGTTTGGTGTGGACCGAGGAGTGCGAGCGGAGTTTCATTGAGTTGAAGACTCGCCTCACTTCAGCTCCAGTGTTGGTGCTTCCATCAGGTTCCGGTGGATTTGTGGTTTATTCAGATGCATCACGTTGAGGTTTGGGTGCAGTTCTGATGCAACATGGTAAGGTTGTGGCCTATGCTTCTAGGCAACTGAAGAAGCATGAGGAGAACTATCCCACTCATGACTTAGAGTTGGCAGCTGTGGTATTTGCGTTGAAGATCTGGGGGCACTATTTGTATGGTGAGAAATTTCATGTTTTTACTGATCACAAGAGCCTGAAGTATGTATTCACGCAGAAAGATCTGAACTTGAGGCAGCGCAGGTGGATGGAATTTATCAAGGATTATGACCTCGACCTTTCCTATCATCTGGGCAAGGCGAATGTGGTGGCAGACGCCTTGAGTTGGAAGACGGTCGTGTCATATCTCATGGTTCGAGAATGGAGGTTATTTGAGCAAGTTGCGGAATCTTTCCTTAGAGTTCCGCGAGAGGCTGATAGAGCCGTTTTGGCTAGCTTAACTGTGAGGCCAGCAGTGTACCATGCCGTAATTGAGGCTCAGAGGGCAGATGTAGAGTTACCACAGATTCTCCAAAGACCAGAGGTGGAATTATGGGATGATGGTACAGTCAGATTTAGAGGCAGACTTTATGTTCCGGTCGAGGAGGACGTGCGTAGTGTGTCCTGGACGAGGCACACCGTTCTAGATATGCAGTGTATCCCGGAACGACTAAGATGTATCATTGTTTGAGGAGGCACTTTTGGTGGCCCGGTATGAAGAAGGATGTGGCTGATCATGTGGCTAGGTGCGTGACTTGTCAGTAGGTTAAGGCAGAACATCTGAGACCAGGAGGGTTGTTGCAGCCTTTGCCGATTCTGGAGTGGAAATGGGAGCATGTGACTATGGACTTTGTGATGGGATTACCAGTATCCCCTGGCAGAAGAGACACGATCTGGATCATTGTTGATCGAGTGACCAAGTCGGCACACTTCCTGGCTATTAGGAAGGACTGGTCAGTCGGTAAGTTGGCTAAGCTGTTTGTAGATCGGATCATCTCTTTGCACGGGGTGCCCTTATCCATCATATCAGATCGAGATCCGAGATTTACTTCTAGGTTCTGGAAGAGTTTTCAGAAGGCCTTGGGCACGTAATTGGCCTTTAGCTCGGCCTATCATCCCGAGACTGATGGGTAGTCGGAGAGGACCATTCAGACTCTGGAGGATATGCTCAAGGCATGTTGCCTAGACTGAGGAGGTTCTTGGGAGCAGCACTTGTCTACAGTGGAGTTTGCTTACAACAATAGTTATCATTTTAGTATCGGCATGGTGCCTTATGAGGCATTGTACGGGCGACCGTGTCGATCCCCTATGAATTGGTCTGAGATTGGCGAGAGGCAGATAGCAGGACCAGAGTTGGTACAACAGTGTGCTGAGGTTGCCAGAATGGTACAACAGAGATTGATTGCAGCTCAGAGCAGACAGAAGAGTTATGCAGACATCCGTAGGAGACCACTTGAGTTTGAGGTTGGGGACCACGTGTTTCTCCGAGTCTCACCTTCCAAGGGTGTGATGAGATTCGGGAAGCGAGGTAAACTGAGTCCGCGATATATTGAGCCTTTTCCCATTCTTGCTCGAATTGGGGAAGCGACGTATTAGTTAGCCTTGCCGCCCAATCTTGTAGAGGTGCACGATGTGTTCCATGTTTCTTTGCTGAGGAGATATGTTCATGATCCATCTCATGTTTTAGATTTTTCAGAATTGGAAGTTGCTGAGAACTTGTCCTTTCCAGAGTTTCCAGTACGTATTGAGGATCGCAGGGAACAGGTCCTTCGGAACAAGGTTGTACCTCTGGTTAAGGTGATTTGGCAGTATCGCTCCGGGGGCGAGGCGACTTGGGAGCGGAGGATGAGATGCGGGAACAGTTTTCCTGCCTTTTCTTGTAAGTTCTCTTGTGAGCTTGTATTTTGATGTTTTGCCCTCGTTAATTGTGGCAGGCAATTTCGGGGACGGAATTCTTTTAAGGGGGGGAGAATGTAAGGATTGAGGTTTTCGGATCCGGTTATCGGGTCAGTTTTCAGGGTCGGATCCCTTAGTTCGGGCCCTGATGGGGCTGAGACTCAGTTCTGTTTCGTGTCGACAAGCTGGCCTTCCGCAAAGGTGGAAGGCAACCAAGCTGGCCTTCCACGGAGGTGGAAGGCAACCAAGTAGGCGGAAGGGGCGAGTGTTGGTTAATGGGCTTAACTACTAATGGGCCGAACAATGGGCTAAATGTGATGGGTTAAGGCGATGGGCTAATGGTAATTAGGAACTTAGGACCAGAAGGTGTCCAAAATCGGGTGTATACAAGTGGGAGCACGGTCACATTGGTAATGTTTTGTGATAATAACATCAAAGTCATTAAGAATGACATAAGGATGTTACTATCAGTAAAAGCATTATTAACCATATATTCTTCAATAATGGATTTGGTTATAACATCCTACGTGTTGGAAATACGAATCTATTAAGATAGATCGATGAGGATGTTACCTTAACCTATATGTCAAAATGTTTGACATAAATTCCATAATAAGTCTCAATTGTTGAGATATGAAATTTATTTCTTTAAAGAAAGGTTCCTTGAAAGATACAGGAGAACCTTGATAGAAGAAGTGAAATACATCACTAAGTACTTGAGAAGTACTAAGGATGTACTCTTATATATGGAGAGGATGATTTGAAACCATAAGTCACACTAACTCAAATTTCAAGTCAGACTTGAATTTTATCTTTTAATCAGTAAGTGGTGGATTGGAAGAGTTCCAAACTAGAAATCACTACTGATATGGTTATAGCTGATACTATTGATAGAATAGTATGGAGTAAATTGGAAGGGTTCCAACTCAGAACTCGCTAATAAGATGACGACATAAACAGCTTATACTGTTATTAGAACAGTATGGATGAAAGAGTTCATTCCTGAACTAGATGTAGTTCTAAAAGGGTCTATGATCCCGTCCCGTTGTTGTAGGACAACAGTAGGAGCGATCAATTTTGTAGTCGAGCTATGGTCTCATCAGAACTTGTAGAACATTCTGAGGCTCTTTCACAAGTTAAGAGATAAAGCATTAAGAGGAAATAACGTAATGGAAAACATTCCATTGATGAATGATTTAGCAAATCCCCGACCAAGCCTCAGTCGCAAACTTTATGTGAGCATTACCTAGATTTGATGGAGATCAAATGCAAAGGTGATTGGCTTGAGTCTAAGTGGGAGATTGATGGATATAGGTGTCCTCTAAGCAAATCATTAGGCACCTATTACAATCTGGTTTACTATTAAATGGTATTTATTTCATTATGTAGATTGGCATATTTATAAATTACACATAATGAAGTCCATGAATGTGTGCAATAGTTATCGGATTATAATGAGATCATAATAATGAGATTGATGACTTGTAAATACATATTCTTAATTGTTCCTAGTCGTAGGATGTTTGAGAAGGACCTCAAACATCCGGTAAGACTAGTACATGTTATTCCAGCTTATATGATGAGGGTGACTGATAAGTTGACATTTCTTATCATTAAAAGGGAAAATGCATACATTATATTCATGATTTTATGTTTAAAACTGCATTAAATGATAGATAGTTTTGCACTGATTCCAACGGTACCAATTTTGCTAAATTCTGAGTTAAAAACATCATCATTTCATGTAAATAACGGAGTATAGTGTATTTGCAGTTTTTCAGCAAAACCGAGAAAGTAAATAATTTTATTTCAACATAAATATAATATTGTTCATGATTAAGTCCTAATTACATTTATTTTATGTAAACAAGATATGAAGAAGATCTTGTGCAGTTGGTTAAGTTCCTGGAGATTTGTGGGAGGTTCAATGTTTAAATCTCAGTAAAAACAGTTTTCGTTTTGGTAAAAAGGATAAAGCAGGGGCAAAATGGGTATTTGCTACTCTAAAAAGGATCCTTACCCAAGAAGAGGGCAAGAAGAGCCAGCCGCCACTCTCCTTCCCTCCTTTCTTTATTTTGAAAACTTCTCTCCTTTTAAAAAGACCTCTCTTTCTTCTTTTAGGGCCTCTCACTCTTACTTTATTCTCTCTCTCCACCTAGGGTTTTGGAGCTGCACTCTCTTCTTCTCCCACCTTTTTTTTCTTCCTCTCTCTCCACTGCACCAGCCTTCCCTCTCTCCCTTGCTGCCTGAATCTCTCTCTCTCTCTCTCTTGCTTTTCCTCTCCCTTCTCTCTCTCTCTCTCTCTCTTGCTTTTCCTCTCCCTTCTCTCTCTCTCTCTCTCTCTTGCTTTTCCTCTCCCTTCTCTCTCTCTTCTGCGCCTACTTCGCTCTCTCCCTTTTCATCCTTCTCTCACTTTGTTTTTCTCTCTCTCCGCATCTCTACTCTCTCTCTCTCTCTTCCTTTTTCTTCTATCTCTACCCTCTCTCTCTTTTATTCTATCTCTCTTCCGTACGCTCCCTTGTTCTCTCTCTCTCCTTGCTTTTCTCTATCTCTTCCTCCCTCTCTATCTCTCTCCACGCTCTCTCTCTCTCTTATGCGCATGCCGCACACCGGACGGGGCCACACGGCAGCCCCACGTTGCATGTGAGTCCGGGCATCGTCGCTCGTGCCCGACCGCATAGGCGCCCGCTGCCATGTAGTAGCCGGCCGCTGCTTCCCGCTCGCCCTGCCTCCCCCACGCCCCTGCCTCGGTCTCGCCTACGCCACGCGCCAGCACGCCAAGCCGCCTCCGCCACCAACAGCACGCCACATGGCGCCGCACGAGGAGCCACGTGCCCACAGAGGCGCATCTGTCCGCTGGTCCACCGCACCTAACTATGCGCCCGCCTACCCCTCCAACTGTCGTACGCCCACTATGTGCCCGCCTGCACTAGAGCATCACAGCCAAAGCATGCTGCGCCCATTTGTCTCTCTCCTAGATTGTTTATAGTAGTTCCGGAAATCTTCATTTCCATTTATTTAGTTTTACTTCATTGTATGTAACTTATTTTTGTAGAACTATGTTTTAATCATTTTAATAGAATAGTATTGTTATTTTAATTTTTAGTTAATATTCTTTCACCTCTTCTCTAGTTGTGGTCATTCTCTCTTATAATCTTCTTGGAACCAAATTTTGTAGTTAGCTTTATATGTTTGTGATAAATTGTGCTAAGCATTTAATTCCATTCTAAGTGTAATTTTAGTATGGATTTGGTAGTTTTATTAAAATTGTGCACGTAGTTAGTTTTTAATTAATTTTCTCATGTTAGACCTAGGTTAAAACTCCCTAACATAGATCTAGTTAATTAAGTTGTTGTTTGGATAGTAACTAGTTAACTAATGCAATTGATCAAGTCCTCAAATTATTATTTTTTAGATTAATCAAAAATCCAAAGTTTTCAACTTTAAAAATATATTTCCCTGTGGATTCTACCCATACTCACCATTTGATTCATTATTTGTGCTTAAAATATGTGAGTTTGGCCTAATTTAGATTGATGTTTGCACAAGTGTTTAACGACACACATGAATGAACGACCAATTTTTGGTGTTGTTGCCAAGGAATTTGATTTTTTTTTGTTAATTTTGGATTTAGTGTATTATTCTCTAGGTAACATTTCTTTTTCTTATTTTTGTCGGTGTATTGAAAAAAAAAAAAAGGAAAGCAAAATTATTGGTAAGTGTGTTCCAACTTTCCTTTTTTCGTTTTTCCTTATTTCTTTTTTTTGTTAGTTTCCTTTTCTGTAGTTTCTAATTTAGATAGGCTTCATTAATTTTTTTAAAAAAAAGAAAAAAGAAAATTCAAATTTAAAAATCCCCGTTTCAAGATTAGAAACCTTCCATGCTAGGCATTCATCATTTTAGGAAAGTATGAATTAGTTTCCATTCTTAGTTATTTCTTTGTTGTCGAAGATTGCAGGGAAAAGGTACATGTTTCAATTATAGTAAGTCATTCATGATTGCATCAAAATCCCTTGCTTTGATTTGAATTGTGCATTATAGCATTCAAAAAGACATTAAAGGCAATACTTTTAACAACATAAGGTAGGCATTTCATCACCCTTCCTTAGCCCACAAACAACCTTCCTTGCATTGTCATTTCCAAAACCAATAAAAGCAAGTCGAAAGGGACTCTAGGGTTCACACTATGAGCAGTTTAAATTTCGGGTTGCCTCCACTTTTGGCAACGGTGTCTGGGCTAGAGGTTAAAAGGTAAACGCCTAAGCGGAAAAGTGGTTCTTTAATTAGGTCCCTACGAAAGTAGGAGGAGCCTCCCACTACCCTAGCTCTTACTTGGCCATTGACTGATTGTGACTGTGACTTGAGGTGGACCCCATTCACCTTTTAAGAAAATTCACAATAACAGTCTAGGTCGACCTTAGGTCGTTAGGTTAATTTGTTTAATAAATTGCTTGCATATATATATTAAAAAAAAATGTGAAAAAGCAAATACAAGTCCTTCTTCTCTCTTCGTCCTAGTGTATGCAAGGTAGGAGATCTCAAAGCCCTAACCTTCTAGGACAAATTACTAAAATCGAGAGAGTTATACATTAAAGAAATCTACCTCTAGATCCAATGGCCGAGAATCATGATCCTTCGAAGCAGATGAAGGATTATTTCATCCCGAATCAATATCAACCTTCATCTTGCATTCATCCTCCTAAGAATCCGGCCAATCAATATGAAATTAAATCGAGTACCATTCAGATGCTCCCATCCTTTTTTGGGACTACAAATGAAGATCCTTATAAGCATCTGGATGAATTCTTAGAGATCTATTCTACGGTAAAGATTCAGAATTTCACCGATGATGCCCTTAAGTTGACCATTTTCCCCTTTTCACTAAAAGATATGGCCAAATATTGGTTGGGGACTATTGGTAGGCCCACTAGGACATGGGGAGAAATGCAAAAAGAATTTCGCTTCTACCCCTAGGATGAACCAACACCATGAGAAGGGCCATCACGGGTTTTACCCAAACTCCTGGAGAATTAATTCATAAGTCATGGGAAAGTTTAAAAGAGTTGCTTCAGAAATGCCTTTATCATGGGCTATCAAAATGGCAAATTGTCTATATGCCTTTATCATGGGCTATCAAAAAGGCAAATTGTCTAAGCATTCTATGAAGGGTTGTCTTAACAATTCAGACAGATGGTGGATGCCTCTTGTAGAGGGGCCTTTATGATGAAGAGTGAACATGAGGCCTATGATTTGTTTGAAATGCTTAGTGACAATTCTATCAATCATGCCTCTCTCTCATCTTACAAGAGGGCTATTGGGCCATCTAAACGGGTCGGGGTGTATGAACTTAAGAATCGAGGAGAGCCTGAATCCAAAGTGGACATTAATTTGATCAATCAGAAATTGGATAAGATAGACTTGTTGGCCCAAAAGTTGGACCAACTCTTAGCCTTAAACAAACAAGAATCTACCTACCCAACACCATCTAGTCCATATGAGGGCCCATCTTCCATCCCTCATAACATTTGTGCTTTATGAGCAAGTCCGGCCCATTAAGTAACTGAATGCCCAACTACTGCCCAACTTCCACCATTCATTCAAGAACAAGTTCAGGCTGCCCAGAGGTTCTCCAAGCCCGGTAATGATCCATTCTCGAACACTTATAATCCCAGCTGGAGGAATCACCCTAATTTTGCGTGGAAGAATCAACATACTTCATTACAAATGTCTAATCTTCCCATGCATCAAGCCCAAAAGCCACAAAACTCTTTTCAATATTAGTCCAATTTCTATGGGAATACATATGCTAGGGGACCACATGCCCAATTCTCTCAAGCTCAATTCTCTCAACCAGCCCACTATCAATCCTTCCAATCAGGGCAACCAACCCAATATCCTCCTCTACCTACTTACCAACAACCTCCTCAGCCCAACTTTGATGACAAATTTACACAACTCTAACAACTTATCTTGACCCAACAACAGTCTATTTCTAAGTTGGAGAGTCAAATGGGGCAGTTAGCTGAGGCAACTATGAGGAGGGATGTGGGACAACTTCCTAGTCAACCCATAGCCAATCCGAAGAATCAGCCTCCGAGTTTTCCACCCCAATCGGGCCTTTTACCTCAACCAAGTCCATTATCACAACCTAAAGGACCACAATTCGAGAATGCTCGAGAATGCTAAAGCTATTTCAACCTTTAGAAGTAGAAAGACCTTGGATGACCTACAGAAGGCTAGGGAGGTAATAGAAAGTTCCACTAATGGATCCCATGAGGTCGAAAGTGAAAGTGAGGCAAAGCCCAATATGGAGAAGTTGGGAGGGGATGCCAAAGGGAAAGAGAAACTGGATGAAGGCCCAAGCTCATATCAACCAAGGGTGCCTTTTCCAAATGCTTTAGCAGCCAAGCCCAATACAAGGAAGAAACTGGCCCAAAATGAGGAGTTGATGGAATTGTTCAAGCAAGTTCATATCAATATTCCACTCCTTCATGCCATTAAGCATGTGCCAGCTTATGCTAAGTTTCTTAAGGAGTTGTGCACACCAAGAAGAGAATCTAGAATGGCACCCCGAAAGGTTAGGCTTTCGGAGGATGTGAATGCAATTGTGATGAACCATCTTCCCAAAAAGCTAAAGACTCCAGGGCACCTTTGATCTTATATGACTTAAGTGGAGTCACATTTGATAGAGCTCTATTGGACCTAGGTGCCAGTGCGAACCTTTTGCCAACAGGTATTTATGAAAAAATTGATATTGAGGAACTTAAGCCCACATCCATCATTTTACAGTTGGCTGATAGCTCTATTAAAACTCAACGGGGACTTATTGAAGATGTTATCGTAAAAGTCCATGATTGCTATTTCCCTATGGATTTTCTTATTCATAACATAGCCTCACCTGAAGAGCTTATTCATACTCCGATCATCTTAGGACGTCCATTCTTAGCCACTGCCAAAGCTAACATTAATTGTGAAACTGGCATGATGGGCATATCCTATGGGGGTCAAAAGGTCAAGATTAATGTTTTCAAAGCATCCCAATATCCGGCCCACGAAGAAGAGTGCCACACCATTGATATCTTGGACAATTTGATTAAAGAAGATCTGGTGATCACACATGACCTTTTGGAAGAAGCTAATGCTCTAAAGGATTCTCCTAACTGTGGGTGCTTAATATCAGTGTATGGTGTTCATGATTTCATGTTGATTATGGGACAAACAAAATATTAAAATAAAATCGTGATCACTAGAAACCTAAAGGTTTCAAAGAAAGATCCCTTACCTCTTCTAATTTGGAGATTGGTTCTTTGTTCCTTCTCTTTGGTCGGCCAAAGAGAAAGAGCCCTTTTCTCGTTCTCTTGTTTTTATATTGGTTTCTTGATTTATTGTTCCAAAGCTTCTCTTTTGAATCTCTTTTCTTTCTTATTTGAGTCTCCTATGTATCTTGCAAGAAAGATGAGAATAAACAAGAAAAGATTTAATTAGAACTAAAGTAGAGAGTAGTATCTATTCTATTAATGAATTCAAACATGCAACTAAACTAAGCAACTCACTTCTTTTGGGTTCTTTGAACCCCTAACGTGAACATTTGAAAAAGGATGTGGTAAGCGTGTGTAATATGAAGTGATGAGATGAATAACTTTGAAGACTAGTGATTAAACTATATGAAATCAATGAAAAACTAGAAAAGAAGACTAGCAAGGAAGATGGTTGATTGGCCCCTCCATAGCCTTGATCTTCAAAAGCTTCAAAAGATGAAAAGGGTGAAGAGAAAGAAGCTTTAGATGAAGCTCCTCATGCTGTCCACATTTTCCTCCTTGAGAGCTTTCAAATACCTTGCCTTGACCTCCAAAATCACCAATTACCAACCTTTTTCAAACGTCCAAGGTATATTGTATTTATAAGAATAGGTTTTAGAGTGTTTTGGCCTTCAAAAGGACCCTCTCCCGCAATCGGACTTACCTTGGATAAGCATGGAAGAGTTTCAAGCCTTCCCAACCTCGGAAAACGGATTATCTCGGCCAAATCATGTTTATCAGGAAACTCTCAAATCGCGTCGCTCAAACGGAACGCCATTTGGCTAATTAAAACGGCCAAAATAGAAAGGAAATCCAGAAAGAAAATAAAAAAAGATTAAGAAACCTAAATCGCATCTCCCTAGAGCGACGTGCTTTAGATAATTAGGAAATTAATTCGAACTAAAAATCAAAAACCCAGACGGATTAGGATCTAAATGGCGCTCCCTTAGGTGACGCTATTCAGTTAAATCTATCTGAATTTAAGAATTTAATTCCGAATTGATTTCTGCTAAGAATCTAAATAGCGTCGACCATCGGTGACACTAATCAACAAATTTCGATAAAAATCAATAAAAAATAATTAATGATTAAACATCAGACCATTTTGGGGCATTATAATTATGATATGAAATTTACTCAATATGAGGTTAAAATTAGCGGGTCTACAACTACCCCACCTTGGCATTGATTTTGCAAGGGAGTGAAATGGAATGGAATGTACTAAAAAGGTGATGCCAAGGTGTGATGAGATACGCTTTCAACATCATATAATAAGAATCTTTCTCAAAATAATCAATGAAATAAGTCAAAGAGATCAATGAAATTAATCCTTTCTAGATGAAAGGGACAAAGGAAATAAAATAAGGTCGATCAACTTCCACGATTGGGAAGTACCCTAAGTCACAAACCCTGCAGGTTTCATCATAGAGAACGGTTACCCGCTAATGTGGACGTGCTACAACTATGATGGATCTTAAAAGGAAACAAGAAATATTTTAGATAAAGAATCCAAGTAAGGATAGAATTCCAAAGATATTTTCAAGAAAACCTCAGAGATAATTGAAAGATCAATTCAGAATGGAATATTTCATATCACGTTGTGATTTATTAGAACAATGGTCTGAAATTTAATCAATAATTAATTCTTATCACAATGATTTCAAAGTCCTACATGATGGATGCTGGGCTAAAAGGAAAATTAAAATGAAATAAAATATAAATAAATCAAGGATAATATTGTTAAACTGCCATTGATAAGTCAAGACACCAATCTTGTAATTCAGTGCTAAGCCAAAGCTCATTTGTCCACGCACCGTTTCACAAAAACGGAACCATCATCCCCATCAATTATTAATCTAACGGCCTATCCGTGCGATTAAGAATTCTTTGAAATTATCACTGTTTTTATTGAAGGGGAACTCAAATTCCAATTTCATTAAAACTACGAGGTCCTTTATATACTCTAATAAATATTTATCATATAGTAATGCTAATGCAAATCAATTACATAAAGGAATACAAGGGATAGAGATAACCGTCTTTTTAGTCACACTGGGACTCAGTGAAACTCCCACAGTGAGACCTTATTGAAATTTCAACTTCTTTTTCTTCTTACCTGCACTCAGAATTTGTCAGTAACTTCAAGTAAACAGTAATCAGCATTAAATATCAGCAATTATGGATTTTCAGACAAATAACAGAAATTCAGAAAATTCATCAAATGGCGTCGATGTTCACAGATGTCATTTAAATGACGTCCCCCCGTCCAGACGCCATTTAATTTACAGAAATTGTTCTTTGTTCTAACTCCGATCCGAACTCCACTTTCCTTCATGCACATCCCTCTTCCAATTCGGAAATGGCTTCCCAACTTCGCAAATCCTTCTATAAAACCTCCCTCTCTTCATATCAAAGCATTACAATACACAAACAAGAGAGAAAGTCATGGAATCCTCTCCAAAGCTCAAGAGAAATCAAGACACCAAGAGAAAAAACTCAATTAATTCAAGAAGATGGCGAGTTCTGCACAAGGTTCTTCAAACAAGAGGATGAGGAAGATGATTGAAAAGCTTTATGAAGTGAAAGATCATCTAAGCGTCGCTGTTCCCAGACGCGATTTAACGATTTCAAACAGGGGTCTACGAGCCCGAGCCCCCTCCTTCCTCATTCTCCTTCTTCACTTTCCCTCTCTTCACACCTTCCTTCTCTCCGACAAACGGCGGCACTCTCCCCCAACTTCCGGTGAGTTTCTCCACTCCAGCGGTCTTCTCCATCACCGACGATCTTCTTGCCATCGCCGGCCACCCTCTCTCTCTTCTTCTCACTCTCTCTTACTCACAAGCTTTCTCTCTCTCTCTCTTGAGCTCTCTCTCTCATCTTCCCATCCATGGAGCAAGGCGGGCCAAGCGGGGTAGGCGGGAAACGGCGCTGGGTCACGGCGATCGAGGTGGTTGAAGTGCCCAAGGGCGAGGAAGTTCCCGAAATGGCCGGCAAAGCGACGGAGGGACTCGTGGAGGTGGCGGCTTTTATGGAGGCCGAGGATGCCCCACCTATGGCTCAAGAGGGCGAAGCGGCGACAGCACCGGCTAGGGAAAGCACCCTACACTTGGTAAGCCTCAAAAACACCCTATTTATATTAAAATTTCAATTTTGGGTAAAAGAGGAGCTCCACCACAGGTTATCGGAACCTATGGTAAATAGCGTTCGAGGTTAGCGATGCCTTTTAAAACGTGTCAGCGTACCCCGACGTCTTTTAAAAATGACAAATAATTCTCGTAAATACCTAAGAAATTGATTATTAATGTCCTGTTAATGATTTCTAATGAATTGCTTGGACAATGCAGGGCACGATGAGGACCAGGATATCTTGGGATTTGGTGGTAGCTGCCTACCGAGGGCTCCCAGAATTCCAAAAAGCGCGGTTGGCGGAGATGGGGTTCCGAGAGATATTGGAGATCGAGCCCTTCTGGATAGATCTGATGCACTGGGGACACATGATCCCCAGTCTCGAGGATGTTGCAAGGATCACCAGCCTTCGGGTGGATGGCCAGGCAGTTAGCGGGATCACGTATCCCGATTACCGAGAGTTAGCTCAGGAGTTGTTAGATTTTGAAGTGACGGGACCAGAGGGCCGAGAGTCTCGGACTCTCACGAGAGTAGCCGTAGAGAGAGTCCTAGGACTAGTAGAGCTCAAGCAATAGATAGATGAGTCCCGGGGGAAACTGAGAGAGAGACTGGCTAGGGCTACTAGCGCAGTATACTGCCAGGATCCGAGTGAGAGGGTGGGAGCAGATAGAGATCTCAGGAGGTTCTTAATTTTCTTCTTTGGTAGGCTCCTGTTCTGGACCAAGGGCGACTACATCCATTGTCGTTTCTTGAGTCTCTTGACCGATCTTGATCATCTAGGCGAGTACGCATGGGGTGCGACCCGTCTAGCCCACCTTCTTACTGACTTCTCCGTGGTCACGCTGGACCGGGAGACCACCATCAGCGGCTTCGCACCGTTTCTCCAGGTATTATCTTATTTTGAATTTATTCATTTCATTAAATGCTTATGATGCAATGCATGTAATGATGATGATTGTAACATGTATGTTCTTGCATGCAAGTGTGGAGTTATTATTACTTTGCTCTGGGCCGAGCGAGGCCATCCTTACAGTCGGCGGCAATTCCGTTAGCACAACGGTGGCGTCCGATCGTGGATACGGCGCCACAGTATCATCAACTGACGGCCCTCCGCCGTCAGTTCCTCGACTACCTAGAGTTATTGGTGAGTTTTAAAGTTATTTCCTTGCATTTATTGAACGTTGTGAAGTTAAATGTTTAATTAATATATTTGGATGTTTTAATAAAATGCTTTATTAGATTATTCCATTAATGATTAAATGAATCATTAAAATATCTATTGAATGTTTAATGTTTAGTTTTAATTGAATAATATTTGTATTTGCATTCTATTAGATATTTGTTACTTTAATTGTATCATGACTTATTGATTTATTTTGTTCATTATGAGATGCTATGTGACTAATCTATGTGAATGCAGGTTATTTGGCATCCATACCTCAATATGGACGATGCAAGACAGCCATGGGTAGAGCACGGGAGAGGCTGGTTCAGGCGCTAGGTGTGGCTACATTGCATGAATGAGATAGCCTTCCTACGCCTGAAGTTGGTGATGTGGACGCTTGGGCTGCACCAGGAATGGATAGTGGAGGAGATCCCGGAGGGGATCGGGAGGACAATGCGGGGGAAGCAAGCCTGCACCGACTGGAGGGCGAAATTCCCAGATCGGCATGAAGACTAGTTTCAGTACGGGACCTCGGTAGAGTCGCAGGCGGTGAGCAACGATGCTTATCTTCAGCACTATCGGACCCACTATGCTGCCCACCTCCAGTTACTCTGTCCTCTCGATGTAAGTAACATGATATGCATGACATAAATGCTTCTTTTCTTTCATTAATTATCTTGCTTATATTTTTGAATGTATGACATGATATGGTATGAATATTCAGGATGCGTGAGATGCCACCATCATCGCCCTCCGGGGCCACCTCCAGGATACAGAGGCCCAGCTAGAGCAGGTGCAAAAGGAACTGAATGAACTGGTAAGCATGAAATGAATAATATGAAATATGAATTATGAAGTGCTTTCTTATTCGATTGTTTTGACACTTGCACACTAACGGTGATCTCTTCTTCGTTACAGTGCACCGCCTACACCTACGCGGCTCCACCCTCATCTTCTACTACCAGCGCCTCATCTAGTGCCGCCCACGAGACTCTTGTCACTGACTTGCGAGGTCAGCTGGCCCAAGCTATTCGCCCTGTTGGGATCGCTGTGTCAGGATCCGAAACGAAAAACGCAACGGAATAAAATATTCGGGACCGGATCTGTCCCGTTACGGTCGTTAAAATAAAACCGGTGTAAATCGAATTTACCTTGCGCGGATTTGAATCCGCGTCCATTTTCCGGTTCCGTCGGAGCGATGTCGCAAGTCGCGCAGATGCCCGACTTCTAGCGGTATCCACGCGGTTCTCCTCGCGATGGATCGTCCTCGCTTCCTCGCTCGCTGCGGCGTTCGTAGATCCCGTCTGACTGCGCGTAATCTGCCGCGACATGCGGATTCGGAATCCCCGTCGAACGGAAGGTGGAGCAGTTGGGAACCGCACGCCCAGAAGAGAGAGAAAGGGAGAAAGAACGAATGACGCCTAGGTCAGGGTTGCTGGCCCCGGACGTAGAATCCGTTCTTTTATAAGAAGTCTGTTTGCGGTTTTTCATAAAAACCCAGACTTATCCGAAATCCTATCCGATTATCCATCGACTTGAAAACCATTTGCGTGTGACCCTCTAGGCCCAAATACCAGTCCAGTTAATAGCCCATTAAGTCCAGTAACCTTTTACTGACCCACTGAATTAATTAATATCCTTATATTCAATTAATCAGCCGAATTTAATGTCCTACAATAAATTCGGACGGACTGCCGATCACGTTGGATGCCAAGCAACATCACGTGATCCTCGATGGCACTGGGTTATCGCAACCCTCTATTGGAACCTTTCTGTCATCGGTTAGTGCGCAGATATAATCCTTCATCCGTACAATGTTCCCGAATCGACCTAGGGCATGGCTTACTGTTAAATCCTATTTGGTCGATTCACTTGAATCAGATGCCGCTAATCTGAATCCGATAACTCCTTATCGATTACAGAGTCCGCCCTGGCCAGGGACTTTAAGCGCATCATTCCCGGAACATTCTCTCTCAAACTACCGAGAGCGGATGATCCCGTATTGAACACACAATTACCTTCGAGGGCATTTCCCTAAACCCGATCGCTTGACTTATTGATAACCCATGGTTAGGGATTCGTTAGTCAAGGTCAAAGCTCAGAAACCTACCAACAACATATCTTTGGAGTCTCAGGTCCAAGGATCATCCACGCAACCGTGACAAATGAATCGAGCTGGTTAACAGTGAGGTGATTACCATCCAGCGATTCATAGTCGGATCAATTCAGTGAACTCATTCACCAATGAGCACCTATAGGTTCAGCATAGTGTCTCCACACAAGTGACTTATGGGATCAATCACCCTCATCATATGAGCTGAAGTAGCCTATACTAGTCTATCCGGATGTTCGATGTCCTATCTCAAACATCCTATGACTAGGAACAATTAAGAACATGTGTTTATAAGTCTTCGGTCCCGTAATTATGATCTCATCAAAATCCGAAGGCTATTGCACATGTTCATGGACTTCATCGTGATACGATAAACACAGATCAAATTAATTACACACAATGAATTATTGCCATTTATTAATAATCTGAATAAGTACACAGTATCGGATTGGCTTTGAGACCATCTAATACTAACAATCTTCCATTTGGACTAAAGCCAATCACTTTTATACAGAATACCCATATTCTCTAAGTGATGCTCAGAAACATTTTGAGACAAAGACTTTGTAAGTAGATCTGCTATGTTGTCGGCTGAGGGAACTCTTTTCACCACGACATCTCCTCGAGCTATAATCTCTCTGATCAGATGAAAGCGCTGCAAAATGTGCTTCGACTTCTGATGAGACCTCGGCTCTTTCGCTTGAGCAATCGCCCCATTGTTGTCACACAGTAGTGGGACGGGACCAGATATGCTTTCCACCACACCAAGATCGCCGATGAATTTCTTCATCCATATAGCTTCCTTGGCGGCTTCAGCAGCAGCAATATACTCGGCTTCCGTTGTCGAATCAGCAGTGGTTTCCTGCTTGGAACTTTTCCAGCTCACTGCTCCCCCGTTGAGTGTGAAAATAAAACCTGATGTTGACTTGTTGTCGTCAGGATCAGACTGAAAACTCGAGTCAGTGTATCCTTGCAGCTTTAAGTCTCCTCCTCCATAGACTAGAAATAGATCCTTAGTCCTTCTCAAGTACTTAAGGATGCATTTCACAGCCTTCCAGTATTCATCACCTGGATCTGCCTGATGCCTGCTCGTAACACTTAGAGCATATGCTACATCAGGTCTGGTACATAGCATGGCATACATGATAGACTCTATAGCAGAAGCATAGGGGACTTTATCCATCACTGCCCTCTCTTCAGGTGTCTTGGGAGACTGACCTTTAGCGAGTGAAATTCCATGTCTCATCGGTATGAGACCTCTCTTGGAATTTTCCATGCCAAACCTTTTAACAATGGTTTCTATGTACATGGATTGGGTTAAAGCTAGCATCTTCTTTGATCTCTCTCTATAGATCCGTATTCCCAATACATAAGATGCTTCTCCCAAATCCTTCATGGAGAAGTTCTTTGACAACCATATCTTTACTGATGACATCATTCCTACATCATTCCCAATGAGTAGGATGTCGTCAACGTAAAGAACCAGAAATGTGATTGCGCTCCCACTATTTTTCTTGTATACACAGGGCTCATCTTCATTCTTAATGAAGCCATAAGATTTGATTGCCTCATCAAATCTTATGTTCCAGCTTCGGGATGCTTGCTTCAGTCCATAAATGGACCTCTGCAACTTGCATACCATGTCTGGAGATTCTTTGGATGTGAATCCTTCTGGTTGTATCATATACACCTCCTCCCCAAGGTTTCCATTGAGGAATGCAGTCTTCACATCCATCTGCCAGATCTCATAATCATGGTAGGCAGCAATGGCGAGAAGAATTCTGATGGACTTAATCATAGCAACGGGTGAAAAGGTTTCGTCATAGTCAACACCTTGTCTTTGACGATAGCCTTTCGCCACTAATCTCGCTTTATAAGTCTCAATACGTCCATCTACACCGATCTTTCTTTTCAAGATCCATTTGCAGCCGATAGGTACTATACTATCGGGTAAATCCACCAAGTTCCAAGCTTGGTTGATCTACATGGACTGTATTTCAAAATTCATGGCTTCCCGCCATTTCCCGGCCTCTGGACTTTCAATGGCCTCCTGGTAAGTCTTGGGATCATCATCCTCATTATAGAGTATCCTTGAACCATCCAAATTAATATGTCCCACATATCTTTCTGGTGGTTTAGGTACTCTTTCAGACCTACGAGGTTCCTGTGTATCATTTTGAACAGGTTCAAAAACTAACGGTTCATCTGATGAACCATTGCCAGTTTGTGAGTCTGAAATTTCTTCCAGTGTTACTTTACTCCCATTGTCCTTCTGGAGAATATAATCTTCTTCCAGAAAGACAGCTCTCCTGGCCATAAACACCTTTTGCTCGCTAGGAAGATAAAAGTAATATCCATAAGTTTCCTTTGGATATCCCACAAATCTGCATTTGTCAGTTCTAGATTCCAGCTTATCTGTGTCATGTCTTTTAACATGAGCAGGACATCCCCAGACTTTAACATGTTTAAGGTCTGGTTTCCTTCCATTCCATATCTCATATGGAGTGGTCTCAATAGATATGAGATACACATCCAATATCTAATACCCATGATATACAATCTCTAATTGACAAGTTTACATCTATCATATAGATACCTGAAGCGTCCTGCTGCTTCACAGTTCCTTGAGCCTTGTCCTTGAGGTATTCTTTACAATTCCTCTTCCAATGCCCTTTCTGGTGACAGTAGAAGCAATCACCTCTCTCAGCACTTTTACCCTTATCTTTCTTGGTAACCTTTGCCTTTCTCTGAACCTTGTTTTTATTCTTTCGAAAAACTTGGACTGCAAGTCTTTTTCTGTTGGTCTTACCAACCATTAGGACTTGGGGTTTATCCTTCACAAGGTTCCCCTCAGCAGTCTTTAACATGTTCAGCAGTTCAGCTAAGGTGGCTTGGATCTTGTTCATATTAAAATTAACGATGAACTAAGTATATGACGGTGGAAGTGAAGACAACACGAGGTCTGTGTGCATCTCCTTGGGAAGTGTATCCCAAGAGCATCCAGCCTCTCCACCCACTCAATCATCTTCAGCACGTGATTCTGTACTGAAGTTCCCTCTGCCATCTGAGCCTTGAACAGATTCTTTGATATCTCATATCGTTCGATTCTGCTCTGCTCACCAAATAGCTCCTTCAAATGGAGTATGATGGATCTAGTATCCATCTCTTCATGTTGCCTCTGCAACTCATTGCTCATAGAGGCTAACATGTAGCATTGGGCCACGGTGGAATCTTCCTTCCATTTTTCATACGCTATCATTTCCTCATCTGGGGCATCTAATGCTGGTTCAGCAGGAGGTTCATTATCCAAGACGTAGGCAATCTGCTCAGACCTGAGGACTATCTTCAGGTTTCTGAGCCAGTCTGAGTAATTGGTGCCTGTCAAACGGTTGGCATCAAGTATGCCTCGCAATGGGTTATGGTGCGACATTCTCGCCTACAGGAGATAATCAATTGATAATTAGCAGATATTCAGATTAACTAAAACAAGATATGGTCTTTTATTATCTAGTTTTACTCCCATTAATTTTCGATGGACTGTATAACCTTCAGATATACAGAATGGGAGACGCCGACTGTCTCCTAGTGGGGATCAGAATCTCCAAGCATCACAGTATGACCTCGGGTAAACACGTAGTATCATACCGCTATCTCAGAGCAATCATCTCATGATAATTGCAACTCCTTGCAATATCCGATAGTACTTCGGCTCCCAAGTTTAATGGTCCCGGGTAAACACAGTAGACCATTATCCCCGGTCTAAGCTTTACCATCAATACGTGACAGAGTAAAGTAGAAATATAGTTCCCAGGTAAACACGTGGATGACTATATCGTTTCTCTACTCTTATCCAAAGGCATCTAATGCCATGATCAATAGTTCTCTCATTAGTTAATGGCAAACCTCGGGTAAACACATAGTATTTGCCACCACCGAATTAAGTTCTATTAATCATATTGATGGAGAGCCATGCGGTACATTCTCAATGACTCACGCTACGGCTTAGAGTTTGTTACAAAGGTTTTACTTATTTAATTTGGTCTCATCCTAGGTGATAGTATTAAATATATTGAATATATTTATAAATACTAATAACCTAGCAAATATAAAGCACACGCATCACATACATGTCATTAGTGTGGTCATGGACAACACTGCGGTTTGACTTGAGCCAGACAGTCAAACGCACACACATACACAATATAAAAACTTATATCATGAGTCTGCAAACCCATAGATTCAATGAACTCCTTCATTTTCATCTGGTCGGCAGTTGTGGATCATCCTTGCTCCGCGCGCAGCTTGCTCGATCAAATTACACCATAATTCTCAATTACATGATAATTTAAAAGAGGAAGCCTTATGGCGATTATATTAAGGAGGAAGGTAGAAGTACAATGGAATATGAGAGGGAGAGGTTCGCAGACCTCTATTTATTAATAAAAAATAAACCACACAATCACATTCCACATCCACAATTAATGCTCGTCCATGACCACCATGTGCTTTAATTAAATTTCGGAATCCGAAACGGCGAAAACACAGTGAAATCTGGCTCTGATACCACTGTTGGGATCGTTGTGTCGAGATCCGAAATGAAAAATGCAGCTGAATAAAATATTCGGTATCGGATCTGTCCCGTTACGGTCGTTAAAATAAAACCTGTGTAAATCGAATTTACCTTGCGCGGATTCGAATCCGCATCCGTTTTCCGGTTCCGTCGGAGCGATGCCGCAAGTTGCGCAGATGCCCGACCTCTAGCGGTATTCACGCGGTTCTCCTCGCGGTGGATCGTCCTCGCTTCCTCACTCGCTGCGGCGTTCGTAGATCCCGTCTGATTGCGCGTAATTTGCCGTGACATGCGGATTCGGAATCCCCGTCGAACGGAAGGTGGAGCAGTTGGGAACCGCACGCCCAGAAGAGAGAGAAAGGGAGAAAGAACGAATGACGGCTAGGTCTGGGTTGCTGGCCCCGGACGTAGAATCCGTTCTTTTATAAGAAGTCTGTTTGCGGTTTTTCATAAAAACCCAGACTTATCCGAAATCCTATCGGATTATCCATCGACTTGAAAACCATTTGCGTGTGACCCTCTAGGCCCAAATATCAGTCCAGTTAATAGCCCATTAAGTCCAGTAACCCTTTACTGACCCACTGAATTAATTAATATCCTTATATTCAATTAATCAGCCGAATTTAATGTCCTACAATAAATTCGGACGGACTACCGATCAGGTTGGATGCCAAGCAACATCGCGTGATCCTGGATGGCACTGGGGTTATCACAACCCTCTATTGGAACCTTTCTGTCATCGGTTAGCGCGCGGATATAATCCTTCATCAGTACAATGTTCCCGAATCGACCTAGGGCATGGTTTACTGTTAAACCCTATTTGGTCGATTCACTTGAATCAGATGCCGCTAATCTGAATCCGATAACTCCTTATCAATTACAGAGTCCGCCCTGGCCAGGGACTTTAAGCGCATCATTCCCGGAACATTCTCTCTCAAACTACCGAGAGCGGATGATCCCGTATTGAACACACAATTACCTTCGAGGGCATTTCCCTGAACCCGATCGCTTGACTTATTGATAACCCATGGTTAGGGATTCGTTCGTCAAGGTCAAAGATCAGAAACCTACCAACAACATATCTTTGGAGTCTCAGGTCCAAGGATCATCCACGCAACCGTGACAAATGAATCGAGCTGGTTAACAGTGAGGTGATTACCATCCAGCGATTCATAATCGGATCAGTTCAGTGAACTCATTCACCAATGAGCACCTATAGGTTCAGCATAGTGTCTCTACACAAGTGACTTATGGGATCAGTCACCCTCATCATATGAGCTGAAGTAACCTATACTAGTCTATCCGGATGTTCGATGTCCTATCTCAAACATCCTATGACTAGGAACAATTAAGAACATGTGTTTATAAGTCTTCGGTCCCGTAATTATGATCTCATTATAATCCGAAGGCTATTGCACATGTTCATGGACTTCATCGTGATACGATAAACACAGATCGAATTAATTACACACAATGAATTATTGCCATTTATTAATAATCTGAATAAGTACACAGTATCGGATTGGCTTTGAGACCATCTAATACTAACACGCCCTGCCTCTCAGGCTGAGGAGGATACTACTACTCGGGTAAGCTCTCGATTTCAACCTCTTCATTCTTGTATTTGTAGTATTGATTGCTTAACTAACTCACAATATCTTCTGCGGCAGGTCCATGAGTTCTACAAAGCCTTGCAAAAGGCTAAAGCAGAATTGGGGCAGACCCAGAGTGCAGTGGCCCAAGCACAAATAGCCACTACCCGGATCAGGGAGCTGGAGGAACAAATGCCGAGGCTTTCCACCGGGGACCTTCCTCAGGAGCTGGCATGACTCCAGTCACGGCTGGAAGTCATTGTAGAGGAACGGGACCACGAGCACAAGGAGCGACGGGGGATGAATACGAAGATGACTTCGCTGTGGGTCCAGCTGGGCATTACTGAGCACGAGCGCCTCAGTGTGGAGGAACGGTACCGGCGAGCACGTCAGCGGGCTCAAGAGTGGGGACATGGGAGCGCTTTTACTGCCAGTGTTGCCGTATCTTCGGGCCAGGCTGGGCCGAGCTCAGTGGGACCACTGCCACCACCTTCCAGGATGCCAGAGGTACCAGATGAAGCGCAAAGCCAATATAATGAAGGTGCAGGAGAGAGTCAGCCGTGAGGGTTGCTTTGTTGTATCTTTTTTTTGTTTTGAAGTCCTGCTGATGGACTTCTCATCTTGTATACAAAACTTTTGACATATATGAATGGAGTGCTTTCCTACTTGATTCTTCTGTTGACCTTCCTTTTACACTTGTGTCCTATACATGACTTGACAAGCATGTTAAATATCCATTCTAGCTTAGCCCCTTGCCTAGTTAAGTAACCGGCTAACTTGATCCTATCCTTTGTAGAAGGGTCAAAAGGCGAAGCCTTTATTTAATGAAGGCGAATAAAGATAATTAAAGGGGAACTAAATGGTAAAATGCAACATACAAGCATGCAAATGCTCACTGAAAATAAAGAAGTTGTAACACTCATGATCTGACAAGCAAATGCTAATTGAAATATTTTTGGTTTTACAATTGTAATTTTTGAAATATCTATTTTTTTTAGTTTTGAAATATTATTTTTTTTTTTTGTAATTTTGTAATATCCATTTTTTTGTGGTTTTAAAATATTCATTTTTTTTTTTTGAAATATTTAATTTTTTTAAATTTTCAAATATTCATTTTTTCCTAAAGACCAGCATGGTACATAAATCAAAAGAGTTTACTTATTCGTCATCTTAATTCCCTAATCATTCTTTAATAACCTAATCTGGGTTTATCATGCTTTTATTGTGCTTGTATCCTCGATCCCATTTGATGATCTGACCCATAGTTAACTTAGGTCATTCTTTAAGCTTAGAATACATCCCTTACAAAGAAAAGAAGAAAGGGTCTAGAAAGCTCTCGAGAGGGTTCCAGAGACCCAGGAAGATGCTCGTCCTTTACCCTATTGTCCGTTGGGGTTCAGTCATTTTCACTTTGTGGGGTATTTTCAACCTTGTACTCCCTTTCATTTGAATATATGTGGCCTTTTGTACTTGATTTGGCTTTTGCCTTTTGGATTTTTCTTTTGTGGGGCGGATCTTTTTCTTTCCCCCCTTTTTTTATGACGGCCTCCTACTAAAACAGCGAGTATTTTCAATAGTCTATCCTGAGCCTCGTTCCGACATCACGAGCCAAGTATAAAAAGGAGTAATAAAGCCAGAATGGGTTGTACTTTTACACTCTCGGTCAAGCTGTCAGTTTTCCTTGGACTCCACATCTCTTGTTACTCGAGGACAAAGCATGTTTGTGTGTGTATAATGCACCTGAATTAGACTATCGAAGACTAATAAGGGAATTTAGGATTTCAAATTTTCTAACTCACTGGTCTTTGCACCATGCTAATCGTCACACCTAATCTAAGGGTAATATTTCTTAAGATACAATCCTTTCTAGGGATGAGATAATTCTTGCCCTTCTGCATTAACTAAGCGATAGGTGTTACCAGGAAAAGCATGCGAGATAACATTAGGTCCTTCCTAGTTGGGTTGGAGCTTAGAATGTGGGCCACCCAGCTTCATGAAATTACAACCATTTCACCGACTTTGAACTTACGTTCAATGACTTTCTTTTGATAAAAACGTGTTAATCTATTTTGATATACTCGTGCATGATTAGCGGCTGACCATCTCCTCTTGTCTAAGAGTTCCAATTGAGCGAGGAGTGCAGAGCAATGCTCATCAAAGGAGAACTCCTTGTTCAATTGTACTCTTAATGACGGGATGAGGACTTCATATGGAACTACCGCCTCCATTCCAAATGTTAAGGAATATGGAGTCTGCCCAGTGGGAGTGCGGATTGAAGTTCGGTATGCCCATAAAGCCTCAATTAATTTTTCTGGCCAATCTGTGTATCGATTAGATTTACACGTTTTCTTGATGATTTTTATCAAAGTCTTGTTAGTTGCCTCTACTTGGCCATTGCCTTACAGATAATAAGGAGATGAATGATACAATGCGATTTTATACCTGTTGCAAAGGTCCTTCAACTCTTGTGATATGAACTGTGGTCCATTGTCGGTGACGATGGTGCTTGGAATTCCGAATCTCGTGATGATATTCTTCATGATGAACTTGCATATTGTTGACACTTTGACTTCCGTGTAGGCTTCAGCTTCTGCCCACTTGGTGAAGTACTCAGTTGTAATGAGAATGAAGGATTTCTGCTTAATGCCGGAATTGAGATCACCGCGAAGTCCAATGATATCGAAAGCCCACATGGAGAAAGACCATAGAGAGGAAACAGGATGATGGAGTGAAGATGTAGGGGAATGAATTTTGTCAGAATGAAGTTGACACTTAGCACACCTATGGACATACCCTATACAATCTTCTTTTATGGTTGGCCAATAATATCCTTATCTAAGGATTTTCTTCGATAACATATGTCTATTAACATGGCCACCACAAACTCCAGCATGAGCTCCTTCCAAGACCTTCCAAAGCTCATCTTTATCTAAGCATCTCAGAAGAACACCGTCAAAACCTTGTTTGTACAGCTCTCCTCCAACTAGGGTGTATCTCTGAGCAACTCTCCTGATAGCCCTTTTCTCCTCAGTAATGGCTTCTTTGGGATAGGATTGATCTTCACAGTATTTGGCAATCTCAAAGTGCCATGGTTTCTCTTTATCTTCCATCTCTTCTTGCAGCTATAAAAGCATGATTTCTCTCATTTCCACAATATTCTCATCTCTAACTTTCTTCAGCAACTTCTCCTTAATCCTAAGAAAGGAAGGGTCCTCTATAGCGGGAGAAAGACGCCTATGAATGATGATCAATTCGGATTATTTGCTGATTGGGAAATTCATAGATTATGCGAGAGAAGCTAGTGCGTCACTAATATATTCTGATTCTGGGGAACATGGACGAATATCAGTTTGGTGAAAAGCTTGGCATAAGCCGAGGTGAGTTCTTGATATGGCTTGAGTTTGGGATCAAGAGTGCAATATTTGGTAAACACTTGGCAAAGGATTAATTGACTATCACTGGCAAGAAGAACCTCATATTTAGCTATGTTATTGGTAACATGAAAAGCAAGCTGAAAGGTTTGTGGAATGGTGACACATTCAAGTGATAGGAGAACAATGCCGATACCCTTACCACGAGAGTTCAGAGCTCCGTCAAAATGTAGAGTCTACATGTCATCTTTGATTTTGGTAATGAACATCAGTTCCTCATCCGGAAACTCCGATCGAACCGGATCAAAAATGGGTAAAGGGTGATGAGCAAGGTGTGTTAGTCTTAGGTGGCCTACAAGCCAATCTGACTATGTAAATCTCGTTCATTTATTAATATAATGGCATAATATTCATTATGTGTGGATCGTATTAATTATCGTCTCATAATGAAGTCCGTGAATATGTGCGATAGTGATCAGATTATGATGAGATCATACTAATGAGACTGATCACTTAAACACACATATTCTTAATCGTTCATAGTCGGAGGATATCCGAGAAGGACATCGGATATCCGGTTAGACTAGTACAGATCACTCCTGTTCATATGATGAGGGTGACTGATCTCATAAGTCACTTGTGTGGAGACACTAAGGCGAATCTGTAGGTGCTCATTGGAGAATGAGTTCACTCAACTGATCCGACTGAATCGTTGGATGGTATTGTACCTCACTGTCAACAATTATTGAAAAATTAGAGGTTAATGATTATTAATCTAAATGTTAAATTATTAATTCTACTAATTATGAATTAATTTTTAAGTTAGTTATTAATTCAATTGTTAAATTAATAATTAACTTAGATGTCTAATTTAAATGTTAAATTAGTAGTCCTTAATTAATTATTGTTAGTTATTAATTTAATAGTTAAATTAATGATAACTTTAATTATCTAATCTAAGAGTTAGATTAATTAGTTATAAATTAGTTAGTGTTAATTATTGGTTTAAAAATTAAATTAATAATTAACATTAATTTACTAATCTAAGTGTTAGGTTAGTAGTTAATAATTAATTATAGTTGATTATTGATTTAAGTGTTAAATTATTAATTAACTCTGTTAGACTAGTCTAAGAGTTAGATTAGTTCTTAATAGTCTAATTGTTAGATTATTAATGTGGTTTAATCTAAGTGTTAGATTATTTAATTATTAGAATTGTTCTAATGGCATGGAATAATCTGAAAATTATTAATTTAGAGTATGTGCACATGTGATGTGTACTTAAATACTTTTAAATTTGATTTAATTGCATGCTTAAATTGATTAAAAGTGTTTTCGAAATTCTAAAGCCAATTTTGATTGGAACCCAGCTTTTTGAAAGCCAAAAAATTATTTAATTTTGAAAAACTCTTTTTAGCCATGTGATGTGCTTATCATGTGTGGATTGTTTAAAACACACCTTGGTCATGGATATGCACTTATTTAATTATTCATGTGATGAATGATTGTGAGGATCGTGGATGCTTGAATTATGGATATTTATTAATTGTTAATAGATAGAGGTCTGCGTACCTCTCTCTCTCTCAAAATCCAATGTATTTCTACCTCCCTCTCTCTTGTACTCGTCATAAGGCCTTCTTCTGTTTACATGTGTCTCCAAGGCATTAGAAATGCCCTGCTCTCAGCATGCCACCTTTCCCTAAGAATCTGAAACAACACTAAGTCTATCCAAAAAGATTCGATCTCTAATATCTCTCTGAATCCCATCTCCGCTAGACGGGTCTTCTGGAAATCGAGAAGACCCCTGTAGGTGGCCACCACCAGGTCCCAGGAGATCCTGGTCCTCATCGTGCCCTGCAATTTTCAAATAATTGGTCAGAATCATCATTAGCACACTAATAATTAATTTTTTAAAAGGTTAACTGCAGTTTTTGAATCGCGTCAGAGTACAGGGACGCGTTTCAAAAGCGTCCCTGTCCCCATATGCCTTTCACCACAGGTTTCAAGAACCTGTGGCCGGGCCCTTTTCTCCCCCCAAAATCGAAACTTAAAGTACTAGGAAAGTGTTTTCGAGGCCTACCAAACGTGGACCGGCCTTCTCGGCCGGTGCCGCTGCCGCCTCGCCCACAGAAGCCTCGGGAGGGGCTTCCTCGTCTTCCATGAACACCGCCGCCTCCACTAGGACCATTGCCTCGGGAGAAGCTTCTTCGGATGCCTCCGCCCTTGCTGCTAATGAAGCAAGCCGCCGACGCTTCCCATGATCACTCGAGCTTCCACCGGCCTCTATAGAGTCAAAAGAGAGAGAGAGCTCAGGTAGATGGGAGAGTTAGAGAATGAGAGAGCTAGAGAGAAAGGGGGATGAAGGGAGTGAGAAGGAAGAGAGAGAGAGAGGTCGGAGAAGAGGACCGGAGTCAGAGGAGATGATCAGAAGTGGAGGAAATGGCCAAGAACCGCCGGAGAAGTCGCCGTCGCCGGAGAGGAGAAAGAAGGTAAGAAGGGAGAGTGAGGAAGAAGGGGGCTCGGGGTCACGAGACCCTGTTTGAATTAACTAAATAGCGTCTTGGGACAGCGACGCCATTTAGTGGCGCACAAACTGAGGCGGCAATAGAAAATTTTTGAAATATATGAAACGCTCCCTTGTGAGAGACGCCTTTTATATTTTACCGCCTCTTCTGGTCAGGGCCATTCCACAGGAAATTAGAAAGAATTATGATTCACGTCTTAGAAGGACGACTGTAACGACCCGCCACCCTATAATTGGAGATCCGATTACTAAATGGGTATCGAATCATTAAAATTTGGAGTCAAACCAGGATCTCGATAAGTTTGGGAAATAAATGATAAACTAAGCTAAACATTCCACATCATATCGAATTGTAAAGGAAGTGTAGGAATTAAAAATTATAACAATTCGACTCGACTCAGCAAATAATTACATATTCCAACTAAAAAGAAGTAATTAAGCGTACAGGCCTGAAAGGAAAATAACAACTACATCGGGACATACTTCGGGACAGTGGCTGCTGACGCGCAACTCGAGACAACACCGTCCATGCTACGCCTACCTGGAACCCTCACCTGAAAATCGCAGGGGTGAGTATCATCGAAGTGGACTCAGTAGGGATCCTTCGATCCCCACCACCCACTCATACACCCACAAGTGCAATAACACAAATATAGGCAATTTAAATAAATAAAGCAGTAAACACAACTCCTAAGGATTCCCAAATTTCGATATAAAACGCATGCATTCATAAATATAACATGCACAACTCTGAAACCACTCCACCACGGAGTCCACAACCAGCGTCTCGGCTACACACACAAACCATGCAGCCGAATGCGGAAAACATCGACCTGCTGGGACCAAACAGCAACCCCTCGGATAGCGCGCTGGCTACTCCGGCCTGTCTAGCTCTAGGTGGTTCTGCTTCCCCCAGCACGAGTGACACTCCGAATGTACCACTCCCACACTGGTACTAGCTATACCCCGGGGTACACCAGGTGACCCTCTCTCTAAGCGTCACCCCACTACCCCCACACCGGCGCCGTGTCACTCCCACACCGACACAGGGTGCCTAAGCTCTAACAACTGTCACTCTAGGTCCACGGTCGCACAAAACACAACACAATGCGATCCAATCATGTAGAAATCATCGTCCTTGAAGTTCGTTTTTAAGCATGCATTTAACCAACTATCTAACAATGTAAACACATGTTAATTGCATAGATTAATGAGGTTCTGTCTTGAATTGCGTCGCCTACGGCCGACGTCATTCAGGACCCTTAAAATGGTTCATACGAAAAACTGGCCTCAGAATATGGCCTAAATCGCGTCGCCCCTGGCAGCCGCCATTTAAAATGGCGTCGCTGTCCCTGGATGCTATTCAAGACAGAGACAGAACTCCTTATCTGGTGGAAGCCACCATTTAAAATGGCGTTACTATCCCTAGACGCCATTTTTAGCACTCGCAGACAGGTTCCTCCCTCTGGCCTCTCCCGAGTCACAAAGTGGGATTTCTCCCCTAAATCACACAAAACACAAAAAAATGGAGAAGGTAGGGGAGAAGCCTAATCATTCCACAGAGAACCCCCCTTAAAACATGCTTTCTACACCAGAAGCACCCACACATATTTCATGCTTTCAAAGCGGAAAAATCATGGTTTTAAACAAAACACTGCGAGGATCATCACCCTACCGGTTACTTGAACTCCTCCGGGATCCTAGCCACCGAACCACCACACCATAAGCCGCCGTCGGTACCGTCGTGGACGCCGTCACTCCACCGAGACGTCGGCCGCCGTCCGGAGAGAGATGCACTGCGGAGGAGATGGTGGTGGTAGTGGTGGAAGTTAGGGGGTTGATGGAGTGGAGGGAGAGGAGAAATGGGGAGAGGAAAGGAAGGAGAAAGGGGAAGGGGATGGGTCGGAGAGAGGGAGGAGAGAGAAGAGGATGAGAGAAATGAGGGAAAGGAGGGAGGGTTCGCGGGGTCAAACCGAAACTAGATAAAATGCGTCGTCCAAGACCGACACCAATCAGACGACAAGACGGGTTCGTACACTGACATACCAGAGCCGTACTCTAAATGGCGTCGACCATACAAGACGCCAGTCATACGATAAGATCGGGATCGTACTCTCGTGGCCCAAAACCAGCCTACGTGGCATATTCTAAAACGCGTCCCCATAACCGGACGCCGTTTGAACCGCGTCGAGCTTGAACCCATGCCCCAGCCCCACAAGGGCCCAAACCAAGGGTCTGATACTGAAACTGACCCGATAACTGGATCCGAAACCTCAATCCTTACAACGACACTATTCAGTAGATTAAATGTCGGAAATCTCTAGAAAATAGGAGAAAGAGGACTTAAAGGCGTCGTACCTACCAGACGCTATTTAGGGTTCTTTTGTGGATGATTTTTTTTAAATTTGAAAATTGATTATTATTGAAAAGCGTCTGAGTCGACGTGATTTGAGTTACCTGAACCCGAACCTTCATGTTTTGAGGAAAAATCACAGTTTCATTCAAGAAAAAATTACAAAAAAATTGTAAAGCAGTAAAGGAGGATTTCTATTATGTTAAGGAATGATTTCTTTGATGAAAATAAATAAGAAATACATCAAATTGGAGGATAAAGGTGAAAAGCTTTCAAGGAAGAATTCTCTTAAGTTCCTTATGATTTCCACATTTCTTTATTGGCTTCATGAGGAGTTTTCACACAACGGGTGAATCCGATGTTCCAAAGAGTTGCAATAAGTTCTATCGCCTCAAAATCTTCATCAGTACCTAATGTCACTTTTTGAGTGGATAAAGAGAAGATATTTCTTGAAATTCATAGCAAGGCGTGTCAAGCTGAGGATGACAGCGATGTGGATTATAAAGAACGAACTCGGTCGCCCCGATCAGTCGGAGTTCTATGTCGGCACCACGGCGTACTCGAACAGCTTTTTCCATAAGAGCAAGAGGCGTAGATTCAAATCCAATTATGCGCATAGTCTTGAAATAAGCGCGCCAATCAACTCGAGTCTTGAGGTTGGGCACTCGATTGGTCATGCTGTCATTAAACTTCACAATGTTGGCAATATGGAAAATAGGATTGTGCTGATATGCTTGGGATTTCTTTGGGACTTTCTCTTCATTATGGTTGAACTTGAAGTGGAACTCTACCCATAGAGTTAAGAGGAGCATGTTGTCATAAGGAGGTTGACCTGTAGAAGCTGTGGAAAGCCCGCTATAAAGGTAGGCTCGGACCGCTGTGCTAATCTGCTCCCCTTCAAAAATCCCAGTAATTGTACAAATTTGATCATCTTCTAGAATGTTATCTTGAGCAGAGAATAGTAGTGCTCCAGCCAAGCACGTAGTGAACGCCTTCATCACGTTCTCTATATCTTCATCCTTGAGATCTTCTATCTTCTTCAGGGTCCATTCAGTTAATTTGGCAAGATTGATTCCCTTCTTTGTAAGACAGCCTTGGATTTCCTTTGGATTCTTCATAATCTTTTCCAATAATTGTTGACCTGTGATTCTTTCCCTCATGAATGTCATCTCACTCAAATCAGGTTCATCATTGTTGACCTTAAGCTTAGGAAGACCCAATAAGAGTTCGGCTTCTTCTAGGAGGATGGTAGTTTCGAACGTGGCAAAGAGGAAAGTATGAGTTTGTGGATGCCATAGTTCGATCAAAGCGCCCATTGCAGCCCAATCCATGCTTGTGCTCTTGTAATGTTTGGCATGAAAAATCAATCCTTGGATATGCCACTTTGATATATAAGATTGTATGGAGAGATTGATCTTGTTAACTAGCTTTTGGACCCATGGAAGTGAAGAAAATTTTCTTGGACCGGGGAAGAAAGGATATCCCTAAAAGAATTGGAATAGTTCTATCATATGGAGAACACGTAGAGAGTTGCATAGGAAGAATTGACTAGAGAAGAGATTAGCTTACTTGTAAGTTAGGATCTCGCCCACTTAGGTGGTCTTTTACATCAAAAAGCTTTTCAATCGCCTTTCTCATCCTCTTATTTGAAGAACCTTGTGAAGAATCCATCCTCCTTGATTTGATTTTCTTGACTTCTTCTTGTTCTTCACCTCTTTCCTTTAAGCTTTGGAGAGAATCCTTTACCTTTTCCTCTTGATTGCTTGTTGTAATGCTTTGATATGAAGAGAGGGAGACTTTATAGAGTGATTTGCGAGATTGAGGAAACCCTTTCCGAATTGGAAGAGGGATGTACATTAAGGCAAATAGAGTTCGGATTGGAGTCAGAACAGAGAACAATTTATGTAACTTAACTGGCGTCTAGACGGGGTGACGTCATTTAAATGACGTCTATGAACAGCGACACTATTTGATGATTTTTTTTTGAATTTCTATTATTTTTCCGAAAACCCATAATTGAATGATATTTAATTTACTTGAAGTTACTGATGAAATTCTGAGTGCAGGAAACAGCAAGAAAGTGAAAATGAAGCTGATGATTTCACTAAGGTCCTATTGTGGGAGATCATGAGTCCCAACCATGACTAAAAAGACAGTTATCTATATCATGTATTATTTTATGTAATTGATTCTCATTATCATTACTATATGATAAATATTTATTAGAGTACATCAAGGACCTTGTGATTTTGATGAAACTAGAATTTGAGTTCCCCTCCAACAAAAACGGTGATAATTCCAGAGAATTCTTAATCGCACAGATAGGCCGTTAGATTGTTGATTGATGGGGACGATGGTTCCGTTTTTGTAAAACGGTGCGTAGATAAACGAGCTTCGGCTTAGTACTGAATTGCGATAATTGGTATATTGACTCATTGATGATAATTTAACAATACTATCTTTGATTAATTTATATTTTATTTTATTTTATGTTTTTCCTTTAGCCCAGCATGCATCATGTAGGACTTTGATATAATTGTGATAAGAATTAATTCCTGATTAAATTTCAGACCATTGATCTAATAAATCCTAACGTGATATAAAATATTCCATCATGAATTGAATATCTCGATAATCTTTGAGGTTCACTTGAAGATATCCTCGAAATTCTATCCTTTCTTGGATTTCTCACCCCAACATTTCTTGTTCTCTCTTAAGATCCGTCATGGTTGCAGCACTTCCACATTGGCTGGTAACCGCTCTTCATGACGAAATCTATAGGGTTTGTAACCTAGGGTACTTCCCAACCACAGAGGTTGATCGACCTTTTGTTTCATTGTTTTCCTCATCAAGACAGGATTAATTCCATTGATATTTTCGAGTCATCTTTACTGATTGTTTTGAGAAAGATTCCCATCATGTGATGTTGAGAGCGTGTCTCATTACACCTTCGCATCACATTTTTAATACATTCTATTTTATTTCACTCCCTTACAAAGTCAATGCCAAGGTGGGGCAACTGTAAACACGCTAATTTTGACATTATATTGAGTAAATTTCATGTCACAATGATAATACCCCAGAATAGTCTGATGTTTAATCATTAATTAATTTTTATTGATTTTTTTCTTTAAATTCATTGAATAACGTCGCCCATGTGCAACGTCATTTGGATTCCTAGCAGAAATCAATTTGGAATTAAAATTAGTAAATTTAATATGAATTAACTTAATAGCGTCGCCTCTGTACGATGCCTGATCGCTTGAAATTATGTGTTGTTAAGTATATGTGAACATCAATCTTAAATTTCAATTTCCACATACAATTATTTGAAAAATAGCAAATGGTGAGATTGGATCGAATCCACAGGGAAATAGATTTTTAAAGTTAAAAACCTTGAATTTTTTTAGAGGAAAAACATAGAAGAAAGAAGAGGGAGCATGATAGTTTGATCGATAACAATTGAAATTTACCGGACTTATTGTGAACTCACAAAAGGAGCACTCCTAAAAGAGCATAATCAGACCATATACCAAACTAAGACTACCTATAAAATACTAATTAAAAGTAAAATATAAAGTTTGAGTAGTATCAACAGAAGAAAAAATAAAAGTTGTAGAACAAAAAGAGGGAGAAAAGATAACGTTTTTCAAAGGAACTATAGTCATTCGTTAACAACACTAGATGAAATTTTACAGAGACATTGAAAATAATAAAATAAGATAACTTTTACAAGGAAAATTTTATAAAAAATATTCGAAATATAGTGTAACATGGAAAACTCAAAAACTAGAGAAAGAGGCGATGGAGAGAGAAAATTGGTGCTTGCAGCCGTCCTAGTCCTTTGCACGGATCTTTGGCCACCCTAGACTCCTTCCACTAGTCAATTGTAGTACCTTGAGTCCCCCTCTTTCCCTTGACAGCCGCTGGTTTGAGAGAGATGTAGAGAGAGAGAGAGAGAGAGAGAGAGAACAAAGCTAGAGAGAGAGAGGTGCTACAGTAACCCGTGGTACTGTAGCTACAGTATTCGCGGGTACTGTAGCAGAGAGAGGGAGTGAGAGAGAGGGAGAGAAGGTAGGAAGGAGAAGAAGAAAAAATAGGAGAGAGAGAAGGAAGGAAAGAGAGACTTTTTTAAAAAGGGAGAGAGAATTTTAAAATAAAGAAAGGAAGAAAGTGGATGGCGGCTGGCACCTCTAGTTCTCTTCTTGGGTAAGAATTAGGGCAACTATTTATGGTAGAAAAAGACCCTTTTACCCCTGCTTTAGTATTTTTGTCAAAATAAAGCCGATTTTGCTGGAATTCAAACTCCCGTCCTTCCCACAAACGACCAAAAACTTAGCCAATTGCACTGCATCTTCTTCATGTCCTATTTACATAAAATAAATGTAAATTAAGATATTATCATGAATAAAATTATTTTTATGCTTAAATAAATTATTTTATCTCGATTTTGCTGAGAAAATCACAATTATATGAAATGATGATGTTTTTAACTCGAAATTTAACGAAATTAGTACCGTTTGGATTGGTACAAAATTATCTATCATTCCATGCTATTTTACACATAAAACTGTGAGTATGATGCGTGTGATTGCCCTTTTAAATGATCAAAATTATCAACTTATCACACCCCCCAACTTACTCATTGCTAGTCCCTTAGTAATGCAAATAGAAGACAAATTGGGAGAACAATGAACTATCATGCTTCATTTATAGTTATCTATCACAATCAATTAAATGATGGCTGATCGGTTAGGCTAAAGTTCTCATTTCCCACTACACTTTGGTTCGCGACAGGTGATCGTGAATGTAAGTTGGCATGCTTAGAACTCATTTCTGTCCTTTCCATTATATCCTCACCTTTACTAACCCTTTAGATAAAACTACCTGGAGGAGAGAAGAGAAAAGGAATTTCTTGATCAGTCCAAGAGGATCGTTTTTCAGCTTCCGCTCTGACTCAACACTTTTCACGACTTGGTCATATTTCTGGTGTGAAGGACTTTTCATTAAGCGCGGCTTTTCATTTAGTTGTGCATTTGCCTTTGAGAGTGCTTACTTTTTGCTACTCTCTTTAAACTGCCTGAGGGGAGGTGCGTACTTTTTGCCACCTACCTTCCTTTAGCTCTTTCTTTGAACACCTTATTTAACATTTAATGTTTACAAATGTCCCTTTTTAAATGACCGCCTCTTTAGAGTACTGAGTGGGTCGGTCCCCTATTACAAATCCTAACATTCTTTTCATTCAACCCAAAAGAAAAAAAAAAATAGAATAGATAGTCCTATCCTTAAGGTTAATTCCAGCAATTTTATATTTTCAAGGTCTTTCACTCATTCTAAGTTGCCGTGTGTTCATTCCTGTTGTGGCTTCTTATGAAGTGGGATATTCTGAACTTTAACGGCTCTATCCAATTTGACTAACATAAAATTGATCGGATTATGATTCACTTAATGAAGCATGATTCTAGGCACTTATCTAGGATGTGAAAAAAAAAATTGTAACTATTTTCTCATTGAAAAATATCAGTTTTCTTCAAAGGATTTTTCAAAATAATTCATATTGATTGCCCCCCTCCCCCAACTTAATTGACATTGTCCTCAATGGCATAAGAAATAAGAATATTTACTAGTCATAAGAAAACTGAGAATCAGAGAAACAACCTGTGGCCATGAAGATGCGACTTTACCAAAGTCGACTGCTACATAAAAACTTAAAAATGAAAAGACAAACAGAAGCTACTCCAAAATGTTTGGTTGCCTCCCGACAAGCGCTAAGTTTAACATCTTCAGCCAGACGGAAATGCAATCACTGTGGATCACTCAACATCATGGATTCAGGTGGGTTATTTTGAAGATTTTCAACAAACGGTTTTAATCGTTGCCCATTAACAGTGAATGTGTATCCAGTCTTTGGATCCATGATTTTAACAGCTCCGTGGTCAAAGGCTTTGATGACTAGGAATGGCCCATCCCATCTTGATTTTAGTTTTCCTGGGAATAGGCGAAGCCTAGAGTTAAATAACCAAACTTTTTGATTTTGATGGAAAGATTTTCTCACAATGTGTTTATCATGAAAAGCTTTGGCTTTGGCTCTTTGTAGATCTTGGAGTTCTCATAGGCTTCATTGCTTAATTCTTCTAACTCGCTCAGCTGTAGGGTCCTGTAGGTACTAGCTTGGACTAGGTCTAAATTGACTTATTTAATGGCTCAATACGCCTTATGTTCTAATTCCACAGGAAGGTGGCAAGCCTTTCCAAAAACCATGCAATAAGGAGACATGCCAATAGGAGTTTTATACGCGGTCCAATAGGCCCACAAAGCATCATCCAATCTTTCAGACCAATCTTTTCTATCAGGCCTAACGGACTTTTGCATAATATTCTTGATTTCTCGATTGGAAACTTATACTTGGCCACTAGTTTGAGGATGATACGGGGTAGGTAGCTTGTGAGTGATCCCATATTTCTTAAGCAGAGATCGAAATTGGGAATTCGTGAAATGTGTGCCCCCATCACTTATGATCACCTTGGGCCACCTGAACCGAGAAAAGATGTTTTTCTGGACAAATTTCATGGCCACTTTATGATCATTGGTTCGAATAGCTACTGCTTCAATCCACTTAGAGACATAATCCACCGCTACTAAGATATATTCATGACCAAACGAAGGTAGAAACGGTCCCATAAAATCTATCTCCCAAACATCAAAAACTTCAACCACTAAGATTGGGTTGAGCGGCATCATGTCCCTTTTTGACATATTCCCTACAGCTTGACATTTGAGGCACGTTTTGCTGAACTCGTGGGCATCTTTGAAGAGTGTGAGCTAGTAGAAACCACTTTGAAGAACCTTGGCGGCAGTTTTCTTTCCTGAGAAGTGGCCCCCACAAGAAAGATTGTGGTAGAAATTCAGTACACTTTGTTGTTCTTCTTCCAGGACACATCTTCGGATGATTTGATCGGGACAAAATTTGAAAAGTTTAGGCTCTTCCCAGAAGTAATACTTCACCTGAGAGAAGAATCGGTCATTCTCACTTTTGGTCCATCCTTCCGGGAGCTGATTAGCTACCTTATAGTTGACAATATAGGCATACCAAGGTGCTATGGTGTAAGAAATGGCCAATAGATGCTCATCAGGAAAAGAATCAGTTATTGGTTCACTCTCAGAAATTAGAATTCGGGATAGGTGGTCAGCTACCACATTCTCAGATCCCTTTTTATCCCAAATTTCTAAATCAAATTCTTGAAGGAGTAAGATCCATCTGATGAGTCCAGGCTTGGCATCCTTCTTGGTCAGAAGATATTTCAGAGCTGAGTGATCAGAATAGATTATGACTTTTGCCCCTAAAAGATAAGATCAAAATTTTTCTAGGGCAAAGACCACAACCAATAATTCCTTTTCTGTAGTGGTATAATTCATTTGAGCATCTGCAAGGATACGACTTGCATAATAGATCACCACGGGACACTTGTTGATTCTTTGTCCCAGAACTGCACCGATAGCATAGTCGGAGGCGTCACACATGATTTCAAAGGGAAAAGACCAATCAGGAGATTGAAGGATCGGGGCTTTGGTCAATGAATCCTTCAAAGAATTGAATGCCTTTATACAAGGTTTGTCCAAGTAGAATGGGACATCCTTAGCTAGGAGAAGAGTTAAAGGTCGGGTAATTTGAGAGAAATTTTGGATAAATCGGCGATAGAAGCCGGCATGGCCAAGAAATGAACGGATTTGTCTGACCGAAGTAGGAGGAGGAAGATTAGATATGAGATCAATCTTAGCTTTATCTACCTCTATCCCCCTCTCAGATATAATGTGGCCTAGAACAATACCCTCTCGAACCATGAAGTGGCTCCTCTCTCAACTAAGAATCAGGTTGGTTTCTATGCATCTTGCTAGCACCTATTTCAGATTCTCCAGGCAATTTTCAAAAGAATCCCCGAAAATTGAAAAATCATCCATGAATAC
Organism: Zantedeschia hybrid cultivar; assembly: GCA_030544215.1. Taxonomy (NCBI): domain Eukaryota; kingdom Viridiplantae; phylum Streptophyta; class Magnoliopsida; order Alismatales; family Araceae; genus Zantedeschia; species Zantedeschia hybrid cultivar. The sequence continues at coordinate 37,155,866 of JARZZO010000011.1, read as the reverse complement.
TTCGAGGAACTCTCCCACCATATAGGAGAATATAGACATCATGCATCGTTGAAATGTGGTTGGTGCGTTGCATAATCCAAATGGCATTCACCTGAAAGCAAACGTGCCATAAGGGCACGTAAAAGTGGTCTTTTCTTGATCTTCTGGGTAAATAGCTACTTGATTGTACCCGGAGTACCCATCTAAGAAGCAAAAGTACTTGTGGCCCGATAACTTTTCCACAATCTGATCCATGAACGGGAGTGGAAAGTGATCCTTCTTAGTCATGAGATTCAACTTTCGGTAATCAATGCACACTCTCCATCCCGTGGTGAGCCTAGTAGGTACCTCCTCTCCCTGATCATTCTTGATAACTGTCAATCCAGACTTCTTTGGTACCACTTGGGTTGGGCTTGCCCATTTGCTATCTTATATGGGGTAAATGATACCCGCATCCAGCCATTTCACAACCTCTTTCTTAATCACCTCTTTCATATTTGGGTTAAGCCGCCTTTGCATCTCCCGACTGGGCTTAGAATTCTCTTCCATATAGATATGATACATGCAAATGGACGGGCTAATTCCCTTTAAATCGGCCACCGACCATCCAATGGCACCCTTGTGGTCTTTGAGGACCTCGGTTAATTAGGCCTCCTGCGGCGATGTGAGATTTGCCGCAATGATGACCAGGAGAGTTTGGTCCGGGCCCAAGAAGATATACTTGAGAGACTTAGGTAATGGCTTGTTCAAGCTCAGGAGGGTTCTCTAAGGATGGCAAAGCAGGCTTAGACTGCAAGGCTGGTAAAGGTTCAACCTTGGGCCAAAATGTTAATGGGCTGGGAGAATCTTTTAAAGCATTGGCTTCTTCTAGAAGGTCATGAGTGAGCATCGAATTCTCATCAATCAAATTATCCAAGATATCAATGGTATGGCACTCTTCTTCGTAATCCGGGTATTGGGATGCCTTGAAGACATTAATTTTGACCTTTTGACCTCCAAAGGATATGTCCATCATGCTAGCTTCATAATTAATATTAGCTTTGGCGGTGGCTAAGAATGGACGTCCTAAGATGATTGGGGTGTGAATGAGTTCTTCAGGTGAGGCCATATCCAGAATAAGAAAATCCGCGGGAAAGTAGCAATCATGTACTTTTACAATAACATCCTCGATGAGACCCCGTGGAATTTTCACAGATCTATCTGCCAACTGCAAGACGATGGATGTGGGCTTCAGTTCCCTAATATCGAATTTCTCATAAATAGCGGTTGGCAGTAGGTTCACACTAGCACCAAAATCCAATAGGGCTCTATTAAATGTGACTCCACCTATGTCATATGAGATTAAAGGTTCCCCAGGGTCCTTGAGCTTCTTAGGCAGATGGTTCATCAAAATTGCACTAACATCCTCTGAGAGTCTAACCTTTTTGGGAGCCAATCTTGGTTACCATCTCGGCGTGCATAATTCCTTCAGGAACTTAGCATAAGCTGGCACATGTTTGATGGCATCGAGGAGTGGAATATTAATCTGAACTTGTTTGAATAATTCCAGTAACTCCTCATTCTGGGCCAGTTTCTTTCTGGCATTGGGCTTGGCTAGTAAAGCATTGGGGAATGGCACCTGTGGTTGATATGAAGTTGGGCCTTCATCCAACTTTCCTTTTCCTTTCGGATCCACCCCCAACTTCTCCATATTGGGTTTAGGCTCACTCTTTCTTTCAGTTTCCTTAGACCCATTAGTAGAACCTTCTGCCACCTCCCCATCCATTTGTGGGTTCTCCAAACTTTTCCCACTTCTAAGGGCCGAAATAGCTTTATCATTCTCGAATTGTGGCCCTTTAGGTTGTGATAATGGGCCAGGTTGAGGTAAAAGGCCCGATTGGGGTGGAAAACTTGGAGGTTGATTCCTCGGATTGGCAATGGGTTGACTAGGAAGTTGACCCATCTCCCTCCTCATAGCGGCCTCAGCTAATTGCCCCATTTGACTCTCCAACTTAGAAATGGATTGTCGTTGAGTCAAGATAAGTTGTTGGAGCTACGTGAATTTATCATCAAAATTAGGCTGAGGAGGTTGTTGGTAAGTTGGTGGAGGAGGATATTGGGTAGATTGCCCTGTTTGGAAGGATTGATAGTGGGGTGGTTGAGAGAATTAGGCTTGAGAGAATGGAGCATGTAGTCCCCTAGCATGCGAATTCCCGTAGAAGTTGGGTTGATGTTGAAAGGAGTTATGGGGCTTTTGGGCTTGATGCATGGGAGGATTAGGCATTTGCAATGGGACATGTTGATTTTTCCATCCAAAATTAGTGTGGTTCCTCCAGCCGGGGTTATAAGTGTAGGAGAATGGATCGTTATCGGGTCTCGAGAATCCTTGAGCGGCCTGAACTTGTTCTTGAATGAATGGTGGTAATTGGGCCGCAGTTGGACAGTCATTCACTTGATGGGCCGGACTTGCGCACAAAGCACAAATATCATGAGCGATGGAAGGTGGGCCCTCGTATGGACTAAATGGTGTTGGATAGGTAGGTTCTTGTTTGTTTAAGGCCAAGAGTTGGTCTAACGTTTGAGCTAAGATGTCTACCTTATCCAATTTTTGATTGATCAAATTAATGTCCATTCTTGATTCGAGCTCTCCATGAGTCTTAAGTTCATACATTCCGGTCCGTTTAGATGGCCCAACAGACCTCTTATAAGATGATAAGGAGAAATGATTGATGAAATTTTCACTTAACATCTCAAATAAATCATAAGCCTCATCTTCATTTTTCATCATAAATGCCCCTCCACTGAGGCATCCACCATTTGTCTGAACTGTTCAGATAATCCTTCATAGAATGCTTGGACGATTTGCCACTTAGATAGCCCATGATGGGGGCATTTCCGAAGCAATTCTTTTAACTTTTCCCACGATTCATGAATTAATTCCTCAGAAGTTTAGGTAAAACCCGTGATAGCCCTTCTCATGGTATTGGTCCGTCCTATAGGATAGAACTTCTTGAGAAATTCTTTTCGCATTTCTTCCCATGTCCTAATGGGCCTTCCTATAGTCCCCAGCCAATATTTGGCCTTATCCTTCAATGAGAAGGAGAATAGGGTCAACTTAAGGGCATCATCGGTGAAATTCTAGATTTTCACCGTAGAATAGATTTCTAGAAATTCATACAGATGTTTATAAGGATCCTCATTGGTATTCTCATAAAAAGATGGACGCATCTGAATGGTGCTTGATTTAATTTCATATTGATTGGCCGGATTCTGAGGAAGGTGAATACAAGATGAAGGTTGATATTGATTTGGGATGAAATAATCTTTCATTTGCTTTGGTGGATCATGATTATCGGCCATTTGATCTTGCGGTGGGTTTCTGTGATAGATAATTCTCTCAATTTCAGCAATCGGTCATAGAAGATTAGGGATTTGAGATCTCCTACCTTGCATACACTACGACGAAGAGAGAGAAGAAGGATTTGAATTTTATTCTTCTTTCACTTTTTTTTTTTTTAATATGCAAACAAATTGTTAAACAATCTTAACCTAATGACCTAAGGTTGACCTAGACTTCTATGTGAATTTTCTCACAAGGTGAATGGGGTCCACCTCGAGTCACAACCACAATCAGTCAACGGCCAGGTAAGAGGTGGGGTAGTGGGAGGCTCCCCCTACTTTCGTAGGGACCTAATTAAGAAACCACTTTCCCGCTTAGGCGTTTATTGTGTAACCTCTAGCCTAGACACTGTTGCCAAAAATTGAGGCAATCTGAAATTTAAACCACTCACAGTGTGAACCCTAGAGTCCTTTCGACTTGCTTTTAGTGGATTAGGAAATGACAATGTAAGGAAGGTAATTTGTGGGCTAAGGAAGGGTGATGAAATCCCCACCTTATGCTATTATGGGAATTGCCCTTAAAAGTCTTTTTTTTATTTTTCAATGCAATGCAATAGTCAAATCAAACAAGGGGTGTTTGATGCAATCATGAATGGCATGCTATAGATGAAACATGTACCCTTCCCCCGCAATCTTCAACAAAAAATGGAAATGACTATGAAAGGAAACTAACTCATGCTTTCCTATAATGATGAATGCCTAACATAGATGGTTTCTAATCTTAGAATGACAATTTTTAAATTTGAATTTGAATTTTCTTCTTTTAGTTAATAAAAATCTATCTAAATTAGAAACTACAAAAAAAAAAAACTAACTAAAATAATAAAAATGAAAAAGGGAATGTTGGAACACACTTACCAATGATTTCGCTTTCCTTTTTTTTTTCAATACACCTACAAAAATAAGAAAAAGAAGATGATATTAAGAATACTTACACTAAATCCAAAATAATCAAAATTAAAAATCTGAATCCCCGGCAACGGCGCCAAAAATTGATCGCTCGAAATTATGTGTCGTTAAGCATATTCGAACATCAATCTTAAAATTTCAATTTCTACATACAATTATTTGAAAAATAGCAAATTGTGAGATTGGATCGAATCCACAGGGAAATAGACTTTTAAAGTTGATAACCTTGAATTTTTTTAGAGGAAAAACATAGAAGAAATAAGAGGGAGCATGATAGTTTGATCGATAACAATTGAAATCAACCGGACTTATTGTGAACTCACAAAAAGAGCACCCCTAAACGAGCATAATCAGACCATATACTAAACTAAGACTACCTATAAAATACTAATTAAAAGTAGAATATAAAGTTTGAGTAGTGTCAACAGAAGAAAAAATAAAAGTTGTAAAATAAAAAGAAGGAGAAAAGATAACTTTTTTCAAAGGAGCTACTATCATTCGTTAACAGAACTAGATGAAATTTTACAGAGACATTGAAAATAAAACAATAAGATGACTTTTCATAAGGAAACTTTGACAAAAAATATTCGAAATACAGTGTAAAATGGAGAACTCAAAAATTAGAGAAAGGGCGATGGAGAGAGAAAACTGGTGCTTGCAGCCGTCCTAGCCCTTTGCACGGATCTTTGGCCACCCTAGACTCCTTCCAGTAGTCAGTTGCAGTACCTTGAGTCCCCCTCTTGCCCTTGATAGCCGTTGGTTTGAGAGAGATGGAGAGAGAGAGAGAGAGAGAGAGAGAGAGAGAACAAAGCTAGAGAGAGAGAGAGGTGCTACAGTAACCCGTGGTACTGTAGCTACAGTATTCGCGGGTACTGTAGCAGAGAGAGGGAGTGAGAGAGAGGGAGAGAAGGTAGGAAGGAGAAGAAGAAAAAATAGGAGAGAGAGAAGGAAGGAAAGAGAGACTTTTTTAAAAAGGGAGAGAGAATTTTAAAATAAAGAAAGGAAGAAAGTGGATGGCGGCTGGCACCTCTAGTTCTCTTCTTGGGTAAGAATTAGGGCAACTATTTATGGTAGAAAAAGACCCTTTTACCCCTGCTTTAGTATTTTTGTCAAAATAAAGCCGATTTTGCTAGAATTCAAACTCCCGTCCTTCCCACAAACGACCAAAAACTTAGCCAATTGCACTGCATCTTCTTCATGTCCTATTTACATAAAATAAATGTAAATTAAGATATTATCATGAATAAAATTATTTTTATGCTTAAATAAATTATTTTATCTCGATTTTGCTGAGAAAATCACAATTACATGAAATGATGATGTTTTTAACTCGGAATTTAACGAAATTAGTACCGTTTGGATTGGTACAAAATTATCTATCATTCCATGCTATTTTACACATAAAACTGTGAGTATGATGCGTGTGATTGTCCTTTTAAATGATCAAAATTATCAACTTATCAACACCATTTAAGTCCTAATCCGCTTGGGTTTACGGTTTCTAATTCTAGTTAATTTTCTAAATTATCTAAGCACGTCGCAACAGAATGACGCGTTTTATGTTTCCTAATTGTTTTGGTTTCTCTTTTCGGATCTATTTCTATTATGGCCATATTAATTAGCTAAAAGGCGTCTCCTTTGAACGACGTGTTTTAAGAGTGTCCTACTTTGGCCAAGATAGTCTGGTTCCAGAGGTTGGAAGGGTTTCCAATTCCCTTCATGATCATCCAAGGCAAGTCCGAGCCGTAGGAGAGTCCTTTAGAAGCCCAAAATACTCTAAAACCTCTTTTTATAAATACATATGGACATTGACCTTTGAAAAAGGTTGGCTATTGGAGAATTTGGAGCTTCTTACAAAGTTTTTTGAAGGCCTTCCAGAAGAAAAATGTGGACAGCAAGGGAAGCTTGATCTTCTTCGTCTTCTTCATCCTTTGAAGCCCATTGAAGATCAAGGCTATGGAGGAGCCATCCTTTTCTTTCTTCTTAATCTTCTCTATTGAATTTTGATAAGATTCATATAGTTTAAATTTCTGCTTTCGTATAGTTCTTCATTACATCACTTCATCACACGCAATCATTTCATCTTTTTCCATACCTATACATCCTCTAGGGGTTGAAAAAGAACACAAAACAAGTGAGTTCTTTAGTTTAGTTGCATGATAATTTTGTTGGGTAGAATAGATACTACCTCTCTTTAGTTCTAATCTATTTGTTTTCTTTTGTTTTCAATCTTTCTTGCAAGGTTTGAAGGAGATTTAGAAGAAAGTTTGGAGTTTGGACAGAAGGAGAAACACCCCCAAAGAACAAGAGTAAAAAAGGAAAGAAAACTCTTTTCTTTCGGCCGGCCGAAAGAGAGGAACAAAAGAACCCCATATTCTCCCTATTTTCAAGGTTAAGTAAGCAATCATTTTTCCTTTGAAATCCTCGGTCTCTGGCGATCACAATTTCTTTCATATTGTTAATCATAGTAAACACATGATAGCATGATGAACACAAACCCTTTTTGAGAACTACACATGGTTCCTAATTACTCCTCTTCCACCTGTTGGACCAGGATTCCCTCTAAGACGTTTGTATTCAACTTTAGCAAGCCTCTAGGAGGAGCAGCCTAGAGGATGATATGAAGGGGCCTGTTGGCATGCGGAATATCCACATAGCAACGAATCTTTTTCAAAGCTTATCCATCTGAACCTGCAAGAGGGGTTGTTTTTGTCTCAACAAGAGATACATCACTCTAATGCTGGCTTGAACTCGATATATAATAGATGCAGCAGTTGTTCTGATATCTTCACACTTAGCTTGGTTCCTGAATCGCCACAATTCTCCCACTATATTGCAATGCAACAATATTTTAATGGTTGAAAAGGAGTTGGCAAAGGAGTTTGCAGTAACCGTGGACATGATGAGGGAACCAATAGTATCAAATCCGTGACACTGCAAAATAGGGTCAAAGAAACTCCAGACCTAAGAGGGAATAACTCCATCTAAACAAATGTGATCAATAGTCTCAACATTATCAATAGGATAACACTGACATTTAGAACAAATAGAGATCCCAAGTTGAATGAGCCTATCATCAGTAGGCACAGCTTTATGCCAAACTTTCCAAACTACATAGCTTATCCACTTTGGAATAGAAGTATGCCAAAGATTGAGAGGTTATTAATAGAGTGCCCCTATAATAAAAGATGCCATGCACTTGAAACAGAAAATTGCCATCATTAGAGGGAGCCTAGACCTTAACATCTGATATATGACGATCATCAAGGCACTTACTCAAAAACTGCATCGAACTATAACTCAAAACATTCTGAAGAAAACCCCAAGCTTCATGATTAGCATCTGCAATAACCTCCTTAACAGTGGCTGCCAATAGTGCAATAAGGTTATGGATTGAATCAGGCAATAATGCAATAAGAGGCCGGTCACCATAGTAGGTATCAAACCAAAAGGAAGAGTCACCTGAACAAATAAGTGCATGAGTATTATTGCAAAGCAGGGAAATGGCTCGATCCCATTCATCTCCAACTGCCAAATGAGATTTAATAGGTGTGCAAGTATAAATATGCCACTGGCTGCAATACTTTTGATCGATTCTACCTTCAGTACAGAAAAATCAATTTCTGTAGTAAGTAACCTAGGAGCTATTCCAAGGGCAACTGGTAGTCCAATAATGCCTTCCACTTATACCGGTGCTCCATTAAAGCCATATAATAGACCACGATGAGTTCGGAGGTCCACATCAATTAATCCAAGTTTAATAAAACAATAAAAAAAATGAACATTTGTTTGATTCCATTGTCTATAAAGATGTGGCATACATCATAATTTTTTATTATAGCCCCAATGACCAAAGCGTCATCATGGAGCACCTAGACTCCCTCCAAATTATCATCAAAAAAGGGATGGACTCATCATGTTGAGCATGCTTCGGCACACTCTCCACCATGTTCACTGTTGTCGCTAGAACCTTGCCGCGGCCCGTACGCCCCGTGCCTCCTTCGGGCCCACTAGATATTACCAAGATCAACCTGGTAGTGGACCTCTAGTGCTCCACTTCTTCCACTTGAGCCAAGGCCGGCAGCGCCGGTCTTTATTACTGTTGTTGTGGTTGTTGCTACTGTGGTAGCCTTAGGGCTTACTGAGGGAGATAGCCCTCCCGAATTAATCGCTCAACTTCTTGATGAAGGCATCCACACTCATTTGTAGAATGGCTTCTCTCTAGTGATAATCATAATAATACTTCCTTTGGTCGCGGCACTGGGGATCTGTCTTCAACTTTTCAAGCTTACAAAGGAGGTCCTTCCCCTTGATCTCTATAAGGATCTTGGACAGGGACGCTAGTAGAGGAAAAAAGGGCTCTTAGTGGCACTAGTATTGCCCGTGATCTTTCTCCCTCTTCGACTTCTTCCATGAAGGACCAGATTTATCAGCTCAACATCTATCTAATAGAGTAGGAACAGGGGCAGACGCCTTATGGCCAGCCTTGGCAAGAAGAATAGCCTTCCGATTGATGTATATGTAGACCTGGATGACCAGATCTTGGAAATCGGAGGGTGATTCTTCTCGAGGGAGCTGAGTAGTTCAACATCGATCGACCCCGCGATGATGGCAGAGACGGCAATAGAGTTGTCCAAATTTGCTATCTACGCTGTCTCGGAGCAGGAGCGCGTAAAGTAGTCTCGTAGCATCTCCCGCGACTCTTGTCAGATTGCCATCAACCTAGCTAAGGTCTTGTACTGTTGAGTAGCATCATAAAACTAGTCAATGAAAAGTTGTCCCAATTGAATCAACAAATGAATGGAGCCTACAACCAGCATCTTGAGCCAGGCGGATGCCATCTTCTCCAAGCTCAGGGGGAACAGCCGACACCTCACCACCTCTGAGACTCCGCAAACGGAGAGGTAGAGTTGAACCTCTTGAAGTGGTCAACTGATTTGGTCATCTTGTCGTAGAGGGGGCCCTATGGGAGCTTCATTTTCTCTAGAATAGGGGCAACCAAGATGACTAGAGAGAAGCGAACTTCTCCCAATCGCACTAGCTGAGGGAACCCCATGCAGTCGGTGGACTAGCTACTGCTAAGGAAGGAAAGATTGGTGATCGGGCATGAATTAGCCTGATCCAAACCGATAGGATCAGCCGATCCAATCTGATCCCAAACCAATCCAACCCGATCCCCTTCCCCCTTATATAAACTACAAGGGTTCAAATTTTTTTTAAAAATATGTAAAAAAATCTTAAAAAATTTGTACAAATTATTATCTCTGTTCAAACCTTGATTTCTCTACTTTACGTTGTTGTCTAAGCCAAATCTATCTTCTTTCCTTGATAACTGGTCTTTCTATAAAACACACACTCTCTCTATCTTTCACCTCTATAATTTTCTTTCTCTTATTCTTTTTTTTCTCTTATATATATTAGTATTAACGGTTCTCAATAGTAAATAAAAATAATAAAACATGCTTCTAAAAAAAGATAAGAAATATACACCGCTCGTTTTCTTTATAAAAATTATCTTGTTCTAGATACAAATGACAATAAGGGTACTAAACATTAAGTCAATTTTTTTATCAATGACTGAAATATATACTCCTTTAGTACTGAATGTAGCATTAGCATCAAAGGAGGTATGGATACCAATAATTAATAAAAAAAATTAATAAATTTCAGTACTATTATCGTCATTATATACAGAACTGGATAATCCTCCATAGAAAAAAAAGAATGGGCTGCATTTCTTAATTTTCTTCCAAAGCACAACTTAATAAACTTATAGATTTTATTTACTTTTGAGTACTAGTATATCTAAGGGAAGAAAAAAGAGCAAGAAAGAGAAAATTTTAGAAAGATTGTGAGAGAGTGTGTGTGTGTGTGTGTGTTATAGAAAGACAACTTACTAACAAAAGTGCCTTGAAGAATCATCCCGATCATTGCAGATTGCTACTTCCCATAACCGAGTTGATAAAAAAGAGAGTTTAGACTTTATAGTTTATTCTTTAGAAGGAGAAAACTTAGAGAGAGGGAGGGAGAGAAATATTAATTAGATATATTAGAGAGAGAGGAGAAATATTAATTAGGTAGAAAAAATGTAATGATAGAGGGAGAAATATTAATTAGATAGAAAAATTTGGAGAAAGCGGGAGAAATATTAAAAGGGTAGAAAAAACTTAGAGAGAGTAGGAGAGAAATATTAAAGGGATAGAAAAAAACTTAGAGAGAGAGGAGAGAAATATTAATTAGATAGAAAAATATTGAGAGAGAGAGAGGGAAAGAAATATTGAATTAATAATTAGATAGAAAAAACTTAGAGAAAGAAGGAGAAAAAACCTTAGAGAGTGAGGGAGGAGAGAGAGAGAGAGGAGGGCACTTGGATGGATGGGTGGAGAGTGGCCTTGGGGGGTTTATATAGACCCCCAAGGCCCAAGCTAGCCCCAGTGACTAGCTTTCAAAGTTCAAAAGCCAACCGTTAGGGGGCCGGGTCGGCCCAATCCAGTGCAGATTAGTCGATCCAGATCGAGCGATTTGCACCGATCCCACCCGATCCTCCCAATCCCTATCTAGGAGTGGAATATCAGGGCATGGGATTTGATCGGACTGGCCCAAAATCGAACAGATTGCCAATCCAGCACACCATGACTGCTACATCTCCTTCCAAATCTTGGAGAGCCACTGATCCAGATCATGGACTGATGCAGCCGAACGCCCGGGTTCGCCCATCAAGCTAGTGTCGGACAATGCATGGTCGACCTCTATAGTGTGCATCCAATGGGGGCTATATGACTAAGCTCCAAGGTCAATGTACTGTTGTCCAGGTCCATAAGATCCCCTAACTAGATAAACTCCTAGGACCGAAGTCCCCTCAAGAGGCAGTCCCTGCAAGAGGACCAAAGGGCTAGTCGAGGGCTGCACAGCTAGCTGGTGAGGAAATTGGGCTACAGCAACGACGGTGGCCTTACTTGGGGACTTAGTCATCCCATGTGCTATGCTGTGGCCTATATCACGCAATGGAGCCAGGCAAATGATGGTGGTCGACAGCTGCATCACCTTATATGACAAGGCCTCCACCCAATTGTCTCACACTTAGGATGAGTCTGGCTGACCAAGGGGGCTGTAATATTTTAGATTTCAGATCTAGTTATCGGGTTTCAGTTAGGCCTTAGTGGGTCTTTAGGGCTGGTGGTTCACTTCTAATTGGCATTAGCCTGACCTAACACAAATCAGTGGTAGGCATCAGGTTGCACAGACGCTATTCAGGGTGCATGCATGTGTGCCACATGGCTCAACCCCGCTAGGCTTGCTGGCTCGCATCTTCTGTGCTAGACGCATCTTGTAAGCGATGTCATCTTGACATGATGCAATTCAACTATTTTTGCTTGTCGTGCTGCCAATCCGTAGCACCCCTCCACGCGCGCACCGTGCGGTGGAGGCACTAAGTGTGTCACTTTCCTCCCTGTTGCTCCCTTCCATTCCTCTATCTTCCTCATTTCTCCCCTTTCTCTCCTTCCTCCCTGCATCTTCTTCCACTTCCACCTGTTGGGTTCTCGTGTTTCTCGGGATCGCAAACGCAGTGGAATAAAATAAATAAAATATTCTGCGATCCGTTTCTGTTTCGATAAAACTGAAATCGGATATTCGAACATGTAATTGAATATTACCGTGCGTTGATTCGAATCCGCGTCCGAACTGTTTCGTAGGTCTAACACCGCTAGCCGTGCAAACGCCCGGCCTCTAGCGAAGTCCACGCGATCCTCCTCGCGGTGGATTTCCTCACGATCCTCGTTCTTCGCAGCCCATGAACCTTCGCCGTTCGCCACAACGATCGCCGCAACATGCGGATTATTTCCCGTTGAATGGGAGTCGGGAAGACAGCAGAGCTGTCTCCAGAGAGTAGGGCTAGCCTGGGCGCCAGAGAGAGAGAGGGAGAGAGGAGGGGCGGCTAGGGTTGAGCAGCTGCTTCACCTGCTCAGCCCATTCGCTACATTTTATATTAACAGCGCGATTTTTCATAAAAACCCCCGGTTTATATAAAACCCACTTATTAATCTATCGCCTTAAGAATCATCTAGGCCCAATTACCAGTCTGGTTAATAATCCAGTAAGCCCAGTGACTCCTCACTGACTTAATTAATTAATTAATAACTTATATTAATTAATTAATCAACTGAATCAATGTCGTACATTAAATTCGATCAGGCCTCCGATCACGTTAGGTGCCAAGCAACACTGCGTAAACCCGGAAGGTATTGAGGTTAAACAACCCACTTTGGAACCTTCCTGTAAGGATTGAGGATTCGGATCCAGTTATCGGGTCAGTTTCGGTGTCGGACCCCTTGGTTTGAGCCCTTATGGGGCTGAGGCATGGGTTCTTTTTCGCGTCGAGCTTGCAAGACGCGGTTCAAACGGCGTCCGATTAGGGGGACGCGTTTTAGAATGTGCCACGTGGACGCCACGTGGGCCGGTTTTGGGCCGCGAGAGTACAACCCCGGTCTTATCGTCTGAATGGCTTCTTGCATGGTCGACGCCATTCAAAGTACCGCCCTGGTATGTCAGTGTACGAACCCATCTTGTCGTCTGATTGGCGTCGGTCTTGGACGACGCGTTTTAGCGAGTTTCGGTTGATGCTCCGAAGCTCTCCTTCCTTTCTCTCATTCTCTCCATTTCTCTCTCTCTCCTCCCTCTCCCCTCCGATCCATCCGACGCCCCCTTCCCCTTCTCCTTCCTTTCCTCTCCCTATTCCTCCTCTCCCTCCACTCCATCAACCTCCTAACTTCCACCACTACCACCACCATCTCCTCCACGGCGCATTTCTCTCCGGACGGCGGCCGACGTCTCGGTGGAGTGACGACGTCTACGGCGGTACCGGGGGTGGCTTGTGGCGTTGCGATTCGGCGGCTTGAAGCTCGGAGGAGTCCAAGTAACCGGTAGGGTGACGATCCTCACGGTGTTTTGTTTAAAATCATGATTTTTCCCGCTTTGAAAGCATGAAATGTGTATGGGTGCTTCTGGGGTAGAAAGCATGTTCTAAGGGGTTCTTTATCAAAATAATTAAGCTTCTTCCCTACTTTCTCCATGTTTTTGACGTTTTTTGTGCGATTTGAGGGGGAGAAATCCCACGTTGTAACTCGGGGGAGGCCGAGGGGAACCTATCTGTGTGTGGCGTCTGGGGACAGCAACGCCATTTTAAATGGCGGCTTCCACCTGAGACGCAATTTAGCCCAGATAAAGGACTATGTCTCTGTTTTAAATTGTGTCCAGGGACAGCAACGCCATTTAAATGGCGCCTGCCAAGGACGACGCGTTTTAGGCCATATTCTAAGGCCAGTTTTTCGTATGAACCAGTTTAGGGGTCATGAATGACGTCAGCCATGGGCGACGCGATTCAAGACAAAACCTCATTAATCCATGTAATTAACATATGTTTACATTGTTAGATAATTTGGTTAAATGTATGCTTAAAAACGTACTCAAGGACGAGGGTTTCTACGTGATCGCATCGCATTGTGTTGTGTTTCGTGCGACCATGGACCTAGAGTAACAATTGTTAGCGCTTAGGCACCCTGTATCGGTGTGGAAGTGACATGGCGCCGGTGTGGGAGTGGTCGGGTGATGCCTAGAGAGAGGGTCACCTAGTGTACCTCGGGGTATAGCTAGTACCGGTGTGGGGGTGGTACATTCGGAGTCTCACTCGTGCTGGGAGAAGCAAAACCACCTAAAGCTAGACAGGCCGGAGTAGTCAGCGCGCTATCCGAAGGATTGTTGTTTGATCCCAGCGGGTCGGTGTTTTCCGCGTTCGGCCGCGTGGTTTGTGTGTTTAGCCAAGACACTGGTTGTGGACTCCGTGGTGGAGTGGTTTCAGAGTTGTGCATGTTACATTTATGAATGCATGCGTTTTATATCAAAATTTGGGAATCTTTGGGAGTTGTGTTTCCTGCTTTATTTATTTAAATTGCCTATATTTGTGTTGTTGCACTTGTGGGTGCGTAAGTGGGTGGTGGGGATCGAAGGATCCCTATTGAGTCCATTTCGATGAGACTCACCCCTGTGGTTTTTGTTGGGATCGCTGCGTCGGGATCCGATCCTAAAATGCAGCGGAATAAAATTTTCGGGATCGGATCTGTCCCGTTTCGGTCGTTAAAATTTAAATCGGTGTAAATCGAATTTACCTTGCACGGATTCGAATCCGCGTCCGTTTGCCGGTTCCGTCGGAGCGATGCCGCAAGTCGCGCAGATGTCCGACCTCTAGCGGTATCCACGCAGTTCTCCTCGCGATGGATCGTCTTCGCTTCCTCGCTCGCTACAGCGTTCGTAGATCCCGTCTGACTGCGCGTAATCCGCCGCGACATGCGGATTCGGAATCCCCGTCGAACGGAACGTGGAGCAGTTGGGAACCGCACGCCCAGAAGAGAGAGAAAGGGAGAAAGAACGAATGACGGCTAAGTCAGGATTACTGGCTCCGGACGTAGAATCCGTTCTTTTATAAGAAGTCTGTTTGCGGTTTTTCATAAAAATCCAGACTTATCCGAAATCCTGTCGGATTATCCATCGACTTGAAAACCATTTGCGTGTGACCCTCTAGGCCCAAATACCAGTCCAGTTAATAGCCCATTAAGTCTAGTAACCCTTTACTGACCCACTGAATTAATTAATATCCTTATATTCAATTAATCAGCCGAATTTAATGTCCCACAATAAATTCGGACGGACTGCCGATCACGTTGGATGCCAAGCAACATCACGTGATCCTGCATGGCACTGGGGTTATCGCAACCCTCTATTGGAACCTTTCTGTCATCGGTTAGCGCGCGGATATAATCCTTCATCCGTACAATGTTCCCGAATCGACCTAGGGCATGGCTTACTGTTAAACCCTATTTGGTCGATTCACTTGAATCAGATGCCGCTAATCTGAATCCGATAACTCCTTATCGATTACAGAGTCCGCCCTGGCCAGGGACTTTAAGCGCATCATTCCCGAAACATTCTCTCTCAAACTATCGAGAGCGGATGATCCCATATTGAACACACAATTACCTTCGAGGGCATTTCCCTGAACCCGATCGCTTGACTTATTGATAACCCATAGTTAGGGATTCGTTTGTCAAGGTCAAAGTTCAGAAACCTACCAACAAGATATCTTTGGAGTCTCAGGTCCAAGGATCATCCACGCAACCGTGACAAATGAATCAAGCTGGTTAACAGTGAGGTGATTACCATCCAGCGATTCATAGTCGGATCAGTTCAGTGAACTCATTCACCAATGAGCACCTATAGGTTCAGTATAGTGTCTCCACACAAGTGACTTATGGGATCAGTCACCCTCATCATATGAGCTGAAGTAACCTATACTAGTCTATCCGAATGTTCGATGTCCTATCTCAAACATCCTATGACTAGGAACAATTAAGAACATGTGTTTATAAGTCTTCGGTCCCGTAATTATGATCTCATCATAATCCGAAAACTATTGCACATGTTCATGGACTTCATCGTGATACGATAAACACAGATCGAATTAATTACACACAATGAATTATTGCCATTTATTAATAATCTGAATAAGTACACAGTATCGGATTGACTTTGAGACCATCTAATACTAACAATCTCCCACTTGGACTAAAGCCAATCACTTTTATACAGAATACCCATATTCTCTAAGTGACGCTCAAAAACATTTTGAGACAAAGGCTTTGTAAGTGGATCTGCTATGTTGTCGGCTGAGGGAACTCTTTCCACCACGACATCTCCTCGAGCTATAATCTCTCTGATTAGATGAAAGCGCCGCAGAATGTGGTTCGACTTCTGATGAGACATCGGCTCTTTCGCTTGAGCAATTGCCCCATTATTGTCACACAGCAGTGGGACGGGACCAGATATGCTTTCCACCACACCAAGATTGCCGATGAATTTCTTCATCCATACAGATTCTTCGGCGGCTTCAGCAGCAGCAATATACTCGGCTTCCGTTGTCGAATCAGCAGTGGTTTCCTGCTTGGAACTTTTCCAGCTCACTGCTCCCCCATTGAGTGTGAAAACAAAACCTAATGTTGACTTGCTGTCGTCAGGATCAGACTGAAAACTCGAGTCAGTGTATCCTTGCAACTTTAAGTCTCCTCCTCCATAGACTAGAAATAGATCCTTAGTCCTTCTTAAGTACTTAAGGATGCATTTCACAGCCTTCCAGTGTTCATCACCTGGATCTGCCTGATGTCTGCTCGTAACACTTAGAGCATATGCTACATCAGGTCTGGTACATAGCATGGCATACATGATGGACCCTATAGCAGAAGCATAGGGGACTTTATCCATCACTGCCCTCTCTTCAGGTGTCTTTGGAGACTGACCTTTAGAAAGTGAAATTCCATGTCTCATCGGTATGAGACCTCTTTTGGAATTTTCCATGCCAAACATTTTGACAATGATTTCTATGTACATGGATTGGGTTAAAGCTAGCATCTTCTTTGATCTATCTCTATAGATCCGTATTCCTAATACGTAAGATGCTTCTCCCAAATCCTTCATGGAGAAGTTCTTTGACAGCCATATCTTTACTGATGACATCATTCCTACATCATTCCCAATGAGTAGGATGTCGTCAACGTAAAGAACCAGAAATGTGATTGCGCTCCCACTATTTTTCTTGTATACACAGGGCTCATCTTCATTCTTAATGAAGCCATAAGATTTGATTGCCTCATCAAATCTTATGTTCCAGCTTCGGGATGCTTGCTTCAGTCCATAAATGGACCTCTGCAACTTGCATACCATGTCTGGAGATTCTTTAGATGTGAATCCTTCTTGTTGTATCATAAACACCTTCTCCTCAAGGTTTCCATTGAGGAATGCAGTCTTCACATCCATCTGCCAGATCTCATAATCATGGTAGGCAGCAATGGCAAGAAGAATTCTGATGGACTTAATCATAGCAACGGGTGAAAAGTTTCGTCATAGTCAACACCTTGTCTTTGACGATAGCCTTTCGCCACTAATCTTGCTTTATAAGTCTCAATACGTCCATCTGCACCGATCTTTCTTTTAAAGATCCATTTGCAGCCGATAGGTACTATACCATCGGGTAAATCTACCAAGTTCCAAACTTGGTTGATGTATATGGACTGTATTTCAGAATTCATGGCTTCCCGCCATTTTCCAGCCTCTGGACTTTCAATGGCCTCCTAGTAAGTCTTAGGATCATCATCCTCATTATAGAGTATCCTTGAACCGTCCAAATTAATATATCCCATATATCTTTTTGGTGGTTTAGGTACTCTTTCAAACCTACGAGGTTCCTATGTATCATTTTGAACAGGTTCAGAAACTGACGGTTCATCTGATGAACCATTGCTAGTTTGTGGGTCTGGAATTTCTTCCAGTGTTACTTTACTCCCACTGTCCTTCTGGAGAATATAATCTTCTTCCAGAAAGATAGCTCTCCTGGCCACAAACACATTTTGTTCACCAGGAAGATAAAAGTAATATACATAAGTTTCCTTTGGATATCCCACAAATCTGCATTTGTCAGTTCTGGATTCCAGCTTATCTGCGTCATGTCTTTTAACATGAGCAGGACATCCCCAGACTTTAACATGTTTAAGGTCTGGTTTCCTTCCATTCCATATCTCATATGGAGTGGTCTCAACAAATTTGCTGGGTACCTTGTTCAGGATATATATAGCCGAGCTAAGTGCATATCTCCATAAGGACACTGGTAATTTGGACATGCTCATCATGGATCGCACCATGTCCATTAATGTGCGATTTCTCCTTTCTGATACACCATTCATCTGAGGTGTATAAGGAGGTGTAAGTTGAGAAAGGATACTATTATCCTTTAAGTATTTAATGAACTCAGTACTCAAGTATTCACCACCCCGATCAGATCGGATGGTTTTTATACTTAATCCTATTTGTTTTTCTACTTCATTCTTAAATTCTCTGAATTTCTCAAAGGCTACAGATTTATACTTTAATAAGTATACATATCCAAACCTTGAGCAATCATCAGTGAATGTAATGAAGTATGAGAAACCACCAATGGCTTGGGTTGACATAGGACCACATACATCTGAATGTATGAGTTCTAATATGCCTTTGGCTCGTTCTCCAGTTCCACTAAATGGAGACTTAGCCATTTTACCCATTAAACATGACACACAGGTTGCATATGAATCATAATCAAATGGATCCAAATATCCATCCTTATGCAACCTTTGGAGTCTGTTTTCACCAATGTGTCCAAGCCTACAATGCCACAAGTAGGCTTTGTTCATTTTATACTTCTTTTAATTGAAGAACCGATATGTAAATTATCATGAGACACATTTAATGGATACAATCCATTGGACAAAATAGCAGAAGCTATTAATTTATTTTCGAAATAAATTGAACAACTATTGTTCCCAAAATTTAAATTGTATCCAATTCTATCTAAACATGAAATAGAAATGATGTTCCTTATTATGCTAGGTACATAATAACATTCATCTAATAAAAATGTGTCTCCGGATGGTAGCTTGAGCTTCACTGTCCCCACTGCAATCGCCGCAACTCTTGCGCCGTTACCTAGCCTCAGCGCCACCTCGCCGGTCCTCAGCATATGCCTTCTTGTCAGTGCCTACACAGAATTGCAGATATGAGATACACATCCAGTATCTAATACCCATGATGTACAATCTCTTATTGACAAGTTTACATCTATCATATAGATACCTGAAACGTCCTGCTGCTTCACAGTTCCTTGAGCCTTGTCCTTGAGGTATTCTTTGCAATTCCTCTTCCAATGCCCTTTCTGGTGACAGTAGAAGCAATCACCTTTCTCAGCACTTTTATCCTTGTCTTTCTTGACAAGCTTTGTCCTTCTCTGAACCTTGTTCTTATTCTTTCAAAAAGCTTGGACTGCAAGTCTTTTTCTGTTGGTCTTACCAACCATTAGGACTTGGGGTTTATCCTTCACAAGGTTCCCCTCAGCAGTTTTTAACATGTTCAGCAGTTCAGCTAAGGTGGCCTGGATCTTGTTCATGTTAAAATTAACGATGAACTGAGCATATGACGGTGGAAGTGAAGACAGCACGAGGTCTGTGTGCATCTCCTTGGGAAGTGTAATCCCAAGAGCATCCAGCCTCTCCACCCACTCAATCATCTTCAGCACATGACTCTATACTGAAGATCCCTCTGCCATCTGAGCCTTGAACAGATTCTTCGATATCTCATATCGTTCGATTCTGCTCTGCTCACCAAATAGCTCCTTCAAATGGAGCATGATGGATCTCGCATCCATCTCTTCATATTGCCTCTGCAACTCATTGCTCATAGAGGCTAACATGTAGCATTGGGCCATGGTGGAATCCTCCTTCCATTTTTCATACGCTATCATTTCCTCCTCTGGAGCATCCATTGCTGGTTCAGCAGGAGGTTCATTATCCAAGACGTAGGCAATCTGCTCAGACCTGATGACTATCTTCAGGTTTCTGAGCCTGTCTGAGTAATTGGTGCCTGTCAAACGGTTGGCACCAAGTATGCCTCGCAACGGGTTATGGTGCGACATTCTCGCCTATAGGAGATAATCAATTGATAATTAGCAGATATTCAGATTAACTAAAACAAGATATGGTCTTTTATTATCTAGTTTTACTCCCACTAATTTTTGACGAACTGTATAACCTTCAAATATACAGAACGGGAGACGCCGACTGTCTCCTAGTGGGGATCAGAATCTCCAAGCATCACAGTATGACCTCGGGTAAACACGTAGTATCATACCACTATCTCAGAGCAATCATCTCATGATAATTGCAACTCCTTGCAATATCCGATCATATTTCGGCTCCCAAGTTTAATGGTCCTGGGTAAACACAGTAGACCATTATCCCCGGTCTAAGCTTTACCATCAATACGTGACAGAGTAAAGTAGAAATATAGTTCTCAGGTAAACACGTGGATAACTATATTGTTCCTCTACTCTTATCTAAAGGCATCTAATGCCATGATCAACAGTTCTCTCATTAGTTAATGACAAACCTCGGGTAAACACATAGTATCTGCCACCACCGAATTAAGTTCTATTAATCATATTGATGGAGAGCTACGCGGTACATTCTCAATGACTCGCGCTACGGCTTAGAGTTTGTTACAAAGGTTTTACTTATTTAATTTGGTCTCATCCTACGTGATAGTATTAAATATATCGAATATATTTATAAATACTAATAACCTAGCAAGTATTTAAGCACACGCATCATATACATGTCATTAGTGTGGTCATGGACGGCACTGTGGTTTGACTTGAGCCAGACAGTCAAACGCACACACATACACAATATAACAACTTATATCATGAGTCTGCAAACCCATAGATTCAATGAACTCCTTCATTTTCATCTGGTCAGCAGTTGTGGATCATCCTCATTCCGCGCGTAGCCGCCTCGATCAAATTACATCGTAATTCTCAATTACATGATAATTTAAATGAGGAAGCCTTATGGCGATTACATTAAGGAGGAAGGTAGAAGTACAATGGAATATGAGAGGAAGAGGTTCGCAGACCTCTATTTATTAATGAACAATAAACCACACAATCACATTCCACATCCACAATTAATGCTCGTCCATGACCACCATATGTTTTATTAAACAAACCACACATGAATTGCGCATCAAATGGCTAAATAAAATTTTCGAAAATAACTTATAATTTTGGTTTCATAAAACCAGGGACCAAACAAAATTTGGATTTAGAATTTTCGAAAAATTAATTTATGCATGCTTAACTTAAATCGAATTTAAACAAGCAATTAATAACACATCAAATATGCACAAGATCTAAAATTAATGGCTTTTAGAAATATTCCATGCTCAATTTGAACAATTCAAATATTCATGGGCATATTTAATTGTATATTTAAATAATAAATATAATAATTAATCTAACAACTTAGATTAATAATTTGAATTAACAACATTTGTTAATTCCTTATGAAAATTCATATTTCATTATTAGGACCCAAAAAATTAAAATTTTAATGTCAAAATCAAATTTTAACAATAAAATTAAATTAAATTAATTTTAACCGGGCCACTAATATATAAAAAAAATAAAAGATATGGGGTTTTAAAAGGGGTTCAGCCCGGCTGAACTCTTGGCTCGGGCCAGGGCCCAGCCAGGGCTCGGACCCAGGCCCGCAGGCCTGGTCCGGGCCCTGCTGGGCCCTGGCTCGGGCCGCCTGGCTCGAGCCAGGGTCCAGTCGGGGTGGACCCTGTCGGTGGCTAGGGGAAACCCTAGCCGCCCGACAAGGGGCCGCCCGACTGTTCCCTGCATTGCAGGGAACCAAACGGCGGCAGCCCCGACGGGGCTCCCTTCCGGCGCCGGCACCAGCGCCGTCCGGCCACCGGCGACCGTCCGCCGGTTCCGGCGACGTCGCCGGCGCCGTCCGACAGCCGGGGCAGGCCCGTGAAGGGCTCCGGTGGCCCCTTTTTTTTCAAAAAAAATCTTTCCTTCACCCCCTTTTTACAGCGGTTTCAAAAAAAACCAAGAGGAAGAAGAAGGCCATGGCCAGCGGTACCTTGATCCCCATGCTGCCGGCATCGATCACAACGATCAAAGCCCCCATAGATCCATCTCATGGATCCGATTCTTTCTAAAATACCCCGTTCTTCGTCCAACGAAGAACATGACGAAAAACCCCCAAAGATAATTTTTTCTTCAGATTTAAATTGCGATCTCATCGCTGTGAACATCTCATGAACACATATCTTTCAAGAAAATAATTACTAGCATGGATTTAAATTCTAAAACCACAATTTTAGAGACCGAAACGGCGAAAACACAGTGGAACCTACCTCTGATACCACTGTTGGGATCGTTGTGTCGGGATCCGATCCTAAAACGCAACGGAATAAAATTTTTGGGATCGGATCTGTCCCGTTTCGGTCGTTAAAATTAAAACCGGTGTAAATCGAATTTACCTTGCGCGGATTCGAATCCGTGTCCGTTTGCCGGTTTCGTCGGAGCGATGCAGCAAGTCACACAGAAGCCCGACCTCTAGCGGTATCCACGCGGTTCTCCTCGCGATGGATCGTCCTCGCTTCCTCGCTCGCTGCGGCGTTTGTAGATTTCGTATGACTGCGCATAATCTGCCGCGACATGCGGATTCAGAATCCCCGTCGAACGGAAGATGGAGCAGTTGGGAACCGCACGCCCAGAAGAGAGAGAAAGGGAGAAAGAACGAATGACGGCTAGGTCAGGGTTGCTGGCCCCGGACGTAGAATCCGTTCTTTTATAAGAAGTCAGTTTGCAATTTTTCATAAAAACTCAGACTTATCCGAAATCCTGTCGGATTATCCATCGACTTGAAAACCATTTGCGTGTGACCCTCTAGGCCCAAATACCAGTCTAGTTAATAGCCCATTAAGTCCAGTAACCCTTTACTGACCCACTGAATTAATTAATATCCTTATATTCAATTAATCAGCCGAATTTAATGTCCCACAATAAATTCGGACGGACTGCCGATCACGTTGGATGCCAAGCAACATCGCGTGATCCTGGATGGCACTGGGGTTATCGCAACCCTCTATTGGAACCTTTCTGTCATCGGTTAGCGCGCGGATATAATCCTTCATCCGTACAATATTCCCGAATCGACCTAGGGCATGGCTTACTGTTAAACCCTATTTGGTCGATTCACTTGAATCAGATGCCGCTAATCTGAATCCGATAACTCCTTATCGATTACAGAGTCCGCCCTGGCCAGGGACTTTAAGCGCATCATTCTCGGAACTTTCTCTCTCAAACTACCGAGAGCGGATGATCCCGTATTGAACACATAATTACCTTCGAGGGCATTTCCCTGAACCCGATCTCTTGACTTATTGATAACCCATAGTTAGGGATTCGTTCGTCAAGGTCAAAGCTCAGAAACCTGCCAACAAGATATCTTTGGAGTCTCAGGTCCAAGGATCATCCACGCAACCGTGACAAATGAATCAAGCTGGTTAACAGTGAGGTGATTACCATCCAGCGATTCATAGTCGGATCAATTCAGTGAACTCATTCACCAATGAGCACCTATAGGTTCAGCATAGTGTCTCCGCACAAGTGACTTATGGGATCAGTCACCCTCATCATATGAGCTGAAGTAACCTATACTAGTCTATCCGGATGATCGATGTCCTATCTCAAACATCCTATGACTAGGAACAATTAAGAACATGTGTTTATAAGTCTTCGGTCCCGTAATTATGATCTCATCATAATCCGAAGACTATTGCACATGTTCATGGACTTCATCGTGATACGATAAACACAGATCAAATTAATTACACACAATTAATTATTGCCATTTATTAATAATCTGAATAAGTACACAGTATCGGATTGACTTTGAGACCATCTAATACTAATAGTTTTCAGGTGAGGGTTCCAGGCAGGCGTAGCGTGGAGGGTTTCGTCTCGAGTTGCGCGCCAACAGCCACCGTTCCGGGGTATGCTCCGATGTAGTTGTCATTTTCCTTTCAGGCCTGTACGCTTAATTACTTCTTTTCAATTGGAATATGTAATTATTTGCTGAGTCAAGTTGAATTGTAATAATTTTTAATTCCTGCACTTCCTTTACAATTCGATGTGATGTGGATGTTTAGCTTAGTTTATCATTTATTTTCCAAACTTATCGAGATCCTGGTTTGGCTGCAAATTTTAATGATTCGGTACCCATTTAGTAATCGGATCCCCGATTATAGGGTGGCGGGTCATTACAGTTGGTATCAGAGCATTCGGTCTGACAAATAGATGAATAACTAGGTTAAATACCATAATTTCAGCAAATAAATGCATTATCCAGTACAGGCACAACAATAGTGTAGGTAATGGATTCTAATTAGAATTTTTCGATTGTTATGACTGTAGGCGATTAGATGGCTCCTAGGAAGAGAGTGCCAGTTATTAGGGAGCAGGGAGATGTTCCTAGTGGGTCTGAGGCTGGTAGACTGAATATGGAGCGTTTTATGGAGGCCATGATAGACACGATGACCAGATATCAGACTCGAGACCCTAGTGAGAGTTCTAGTACTCAGGGAGGGCCTTCAGCTACTATGGAGAAATTCCTGAAGCTGAAGCTGCCTCATTTTACCGATCGTCCCAACCCTAATGAGGCCGTTCATTGGTTGAAGGAGTTAGAGAAGACTTTCGATACCATGAATTGTGCGGCAGTTGAGAAGACTCCGTTGGCTACCTTCATGTTGAAGGATGATGCCTACGACTGGTGGACGACTTTGAAGAGCTTGTCTTATGCAGATTGGAATCTCAGGGAGATTCCTTGGCAGACATTTGTGAAGGAGTTCTATGCGCAGTACTTCCCTAGGCATGTCCAGAAGGCCAAGGAGAGGGAATTATGGAGTTGACTCAAGGGATAATGACAGTGCTCGAATACCAGATGAAATTTGTTTCACTTCGAAGGTTTGTGCCTTTTATTTCAGGAGACGAAGAGCGTCAAACTGAGAGGTTCATGGATGGACTAAGGTACAACTTGAGGAGTTTTGTAGCATCCCACTGTTGTACGGACTTGGCGTCAGTAGTTAAGTGTGCCGCAGTAGTAGAGGCACAGCACAATCAATCGGCTCGGGAGAGGGGACTAGTTACTCAAGGGCCGACTTTCGGCAAGGGCAAGACAACAGCAGCAGCTCCTTCATCTGGATCAAGATCGTCTTCACTCGGCTCTAGATTCAGGAGGTTCTTTCGAGGTGGTGGCGGCAGCAGCGGCAGTAGTGGTAGGAGCAGACCCAGCAGAGCCAGTCGGTATCCAGCACCCATCAGGACACAGCTCAGAGACTTCCAGGAGCTTGTCGTCATTGTGGTGGTACTCACGGTGGGACTCAGTGTCCTGCATTTTCTGGTGGTGTTATACTTGTGGCCAGCAGGGCCATTTGGCGAGGTATTGTCCGCAGGGGCATAGTCAGGGGCAGGGACCAGGTGATCAGAAGAAGCCGAGGACCTAGGGAAGAGTTCTCACTATCACCAGGAAGGAGGCTTGTGCGTCCAACTTGGTGGAAGGTACACTTTCTATCCTTGGGAACTCCACACATGTGTTGATTGATTCGGGCGCTTCGCATTCCTTTATTTCTGAGCAGTTTGTAGATATTCTTTCTGCACCCGTTGATGAGTTATCTGATAGACTGATGGTTGAGATTCCTTCTAGGGATTTCATGTTGACTTATAACTGTTTGAGTGAGGTTCCCTTGACCTTCCTCATGACTTTGATGTCATCTTGGGCATAGACTAGTTGGAGGCTTATTATGCCGAGGTGGACTGCCACAGGAAGAGGGTGCGTTTCTCCATTCTGGGCATCCCGGCCTTCTACTTCCAAGGTATTAAGCTCTCTTTTCGTGGTATTCTTATTTCTTCTTTCAAGGCCCAGAGGTTACTTGGTGGTGGCTGTGAGGCTTTCCTTGCCTCGGTAGTTGCAGCTGGTGTTAGTAGTGGTTCGAGTGCTTGGGAGGTGCCTGTAGTCTGTGACTTTGTTGATGTGTTTCCTGAAGGGTTGCCTGGCCTTCCTCCTTAGCGGGAGGTTGAGTTCATTATTGAGCTTGCACCAGGTACGACACCCTTGTCTAAGGCTCCGTATCGGATGGCTCCGGCCGAACTCGCTGAGTTGAAGGCACAGTTGCAGGAATTACTGGATAAGGGTTTTATCCGTCCCAGTACTTCTCCGTGGGGTGCTTCAGTTCTGTTTGTTAGGAATAAGGATGGTTCTCTAAGGTTGTGCATTAATTATAGACAGCTGAACCATGTAACTACAAAGAGCAAGTACCCACTTCCGAGAATCGATGATTTGATGGATCAGTTGCAGTCTGCCAAGGTATTATGGAAGATTGACTTAAGATCAGGATATTACCAGATGAGGATCCGTGAGGTTGATGTGAGTAAGACGGCTTTTAGGACTCGGTACGGACATTATGAGTTTTTGGTTATGCCTTTTAGCTTGACCAATGCTCCGGCGGCTTTTATGAATTTGATGAACCAGGTCTTCAGGGCCTACCTGGATCAGTTTGTGGTAGTGTTTGTAGATGATATTTTGATATATTCTTCTTCTGAGGAAGAGCACGCCACGCATCTTCAAGTGGTGTTGCAAGTTCTAAGAGAGCACCAACTCTATGCCAAGTTTAGTAAGTGTGAATTTTGGCTAGATAAGGTGCACTTCCTGGGGCATGTCATTTTTGGAGATGGCACAGCAATGGATCTAGCCAAATTTGAGGCAGTGATGAACTGGGGTAGACCGACGACTGTGACTGAGATCAGGAGCTTCCTGGGGTTAGCAGGGTATTACAGACGGTTCGTCCAAGATTTTTCTTCGATAGCGACCCCCTTGTCAAGGTTGACTCGTAAGGGTGTTCGTTTCGTGTGGAGCGAAGAGTACGGGTAGAGTTTCGCTGAATTGAAGGATCGTCTCACTTCGGCTCCAATTCTAGTGCTTCCATCTGGTTCTAGTAGATTCGTGGTTTACTCCGATGCATCTCGTCAAGGTTTGGGTGCGATTCTGATGCAGCATGGTAAGGTTTTGGCCTATGCTTCTAAGCAACTAAAGAAGCATGAGGAGAACTACCCCACTCATGACTTGGAGTTGGCGGCTATGGTATTTGCACTGAAGATCTGGTGGCACTACTTATATGGGGAGAAGTTTCAGATTTTTACTGATCACAAGAGCCTGAAATACGTATTCACATAGAAGGATCTGAATTTGAGGCAGCGTAGGTGGATGGAGTTTATCAAGGATTATGATCTCGACCTTTCTTATCATCTGGGCAAGGCGAACGTGGTGGCAGACGCCTTGAGTCGGAAGTCAGTCGTATCACATCTTATGATTCAGGAATGGAGATTATTTGAGCAGGTTGTGGAATCTTCCTTTAGGATTCCTCGAGAGGCCGATAGAGCCGTGTTGGCCAGTTTGACTATGAGGCCAGCAGTGTACCATGTAGTGATCGAGGCTCAGAGGGCAGATGTAGAGCTACCGCAGATTCTCCAAATATCAGAGGTGGAGTTATGGGATGATGGCACAGTCAGATTTAGAGGCAGACTCTATGTTCCAACTGAGCAAGAGGTGCGCAGGAGTGTCCTAGATGAGGCGCACCGTTCTAGATATGCAGTGGATCCTGGAACGACTAAGATGTATCATTGTTTAAGGAGGCACTTTTGGTGGCCTGGTATGAAGAAGGACGTAGCTAATTATGTGGCAAGGTGTCTGACTTGTCAGCAAGTTAAGGCAGAGCACCAGAGACCAGGAGGGTTGTTACAGCCGTTACCGATCCTGGAGTGGAAATGGGAGCACATGACTATGGACTTTGTGATGGGGTTGCCTGTGTCACCGGACAGGAGAGACGCAATCTGGGTCATTGTTGATCGATTGGCCAAGTCTGCGTACCTTCTAGCTATTAGAAATGACTGGTCAGTTAGTAAGTTGGCTAAGTTGTTTGTGGACCGGATCATCTCTCTGCATGGGGTGCCTTTATCCATCGTGTCAGATCGGGATCCGAGATTTACTTCTAGGTTCTGGAAGAGTTTTCAAAGGCCTTGGGTACGCAGTTAGCCTTAAGCTCGGCTTACCATCCTGAAACTGATGGTCAGTCAGAGAGGACCATTCAGACATTGGAGGATATGCTCAGGGCTTGTTGCCTAGATTAGGGAGGTTCTTGGGAGCAGCACTTGTCTACAGTGGAGTTTGCTTACAACAACAGTTATCATTCTAGTATCGGCATGGTGCCATTTGAGGCATTGTACGGGCAGCCGTATCGATCTCCTGTGAATTGGTCTGAGATTGGTGAGAGGCAGATAGCAGGGCCAGAGTTGGTACATCAGTCTGCTGTGGTTGCCAGAGTAGTGCAGTAGAGGTTGACGACAGCTTAGAACAGGCAGAAGAGCTATGCAGATATCCGTAGGAGACCGCTTGAGTTCGAGGTTGGAGATCACGTATTTCTCCGAATCTTACCCTCCAAGGGTGTGATGAGATTCGGGAAGCGAGGTAAGCTGAGTCCGAGATATATTGGGCCTTTTCCCATTCTTACTCGAATTGGGGAAACGACGTATCAGCTAGCCATGCCACCCAGTCTTGCAGGAGTGCACGATGTGTTCCATGTTTCTTTGCTGAGGAAGTATGTTCAGGATCCATCTCATGTCTTGGACTTTTCGGAGTTGGACGTCGCTGAGGACTTGTCCTTTCCAAAATTTCCAGTGAGTATTGAGGACCGCAGGGAGCAGGTCCTTCGAAACAAGGTTGTTCCTCTGGTTAAGGTGATTTGGCAGCATCGCTCCAAAGGCGAGGCGACCTGGGAGCGTGAGGATGAGATGTGGGAGCAGTTTCCCTACCTTTTCTCGTAAGTTCTCCTTTTTACCTATGCAATCTTGTTATTGGGGCTAATGTTATCGCGGTAATTTCGGGGACGAAATTCTTTTAAGGGAGGGAGAATGTAAGAATTGAGGTTTCGGATCTAATTATCGGGTCAGTTTCGGTGTCGGACCCCTTGGTTTGAGCCTTGTGGGGCTGGGGCATGGGTTCTTTTTCGGATCCGATCCATCCGACACCTCCTTCCCCTTCTCCTTCCTTTCCTCTCCCCATTCCCCCTCTCCCTCCACTCTATCAACCTCCTAACTTCCACCACTACCACCACCATCTCCTCCGCGGCGCATTTCTCTCCAGACGGCGGACAACATCCCGGTGAAGTGACGGCGTCCACGGCAGTACCGGCGGCGGCTTGTGGCGTAGCAGTTCAGCAGCTTGAAACTTGGAGGAGTTCAAGTAACTGGTAGGGTGATGATCCTCACGATGTTTTGTTTAAAATCATGATTTTTCCCAATTTGAAAGCATGAAATGTGTATGGGTGCTTCTGGGGTAGAAAGCATGTTCTAAGGGGTTCTTTATCAAAATAATTAAGCTTCTTCCCTACTTTCTCCATGTTTTTGACGTTTTTTGTGCGATTTGAGGGGGAGAAATCCCACGTTGTAACTCGGGGGAGGCCGAGGGGAACCTATCTGTGTGTGGCGTCTGGGGACAGCAACGCCATTTTAAATGGCGGCTTCCACCCGAGACGCGATTTAGCCCAGATAAGGGACTCTATCTCTGTTTTAAATTGCGTCCAGGGACAGCGACACTATTTAAATGGCGGCTACCAAGAACGACGCGTTTTAGGCCATATTTTGAAGCCAGTTTTTCGTATGAACCAGTTTAGGAGTCTTGAATGACGTCGGCCATGGGCGACGCGATTCAAGACAAAACCTCATTAATCTATGCAATTAACATGTGTTTATATTGTTAGATAATTTGGTTAAATGCATGCTTAAAAACGTACTCGAGGACGAGGGTTTCTACGTGATCGGATCGCACTGTGTTGTGTTTCGTGCGACCGTGGACCTAGAATGACAGTTGTTAGCGCTTAGGCACCCTGTGTCGGTGTGAGAGTGACATGACGCCGGTGTGGAAGTGGTGGGGTGACGCCTAGAGAGAGGATCACCTGGTGTACCCCGGGGTATAGCTAGTATCGGTGTGGGAGTGGTACATTCGGAGTGTCACTCGTGCTAGGGGAAGTAGAACCACCTAGAGCTAAACAAGCCGAAGTAGCCAGCGTGCTATCCGAGAGGTTGCTGTTTGGTCCCAGCAGGTCGGTGTTTTCCCCGTTCAGCCGCGTAGTTTGTGTATTTAATCGAGACGTTGGTTGTGGATTCCGTGGTGGAGTGGTTTCAGAGTTGTGCATGTTACATTTATGAATGCATGCGTTTTATATCGAAATTTAAGAATCTTTGGGAGTTGTGTTTACTGCTTCATTTATTTAAATTGCTTATATTTGTGTTGTTGCACTTGTGGATGCATGAGTGGGTGGTGGGGATCGAAGGATCCCTACTAAGTCCATTTCGATGAGACTCACCCCTGCGGTTTTCAGATGAGGGTTCCAAGTAGGCATAGCGTGGAGGGTTTTGTCTCGAGTTGCGTGCCAGCAGCCACCGTTTCCGGGGTATGTCCCGATGTAGTTGTCATTTTCCTTTCAGGCCTGTACGATTAATTACTTCTTTTCAGTTGGAATATGTAATTATTTGCTGAGTCAAGTCGAATTGTAATAATTTTTAATTCCTGCACTTCCTTTACAATTCGATGTGATGTGGATGTTTAGCTTAGTTTATCATTTATTTCCCAGACTTATCGAGATCTTGGTTTGACTCTAAATTTTAATGATTCAATACCCATTTAGTAATCGGATCTCCGATTATAAGGTGGCGGGTCGTTACACTTCCCATCGACAGTTACCGCGTGGATATAATCCTTCATTCGTACAATGCTTCGAGTAAACTCATGATATGGCATACCGTCAACCCTAACCGGTCAACTCACTTGGATCGGATGATGTCGTATAATATCGGAAAACTCTTTTCCCGATATTATCATCCGTCCTCGCCAGAGACTCCTGCGCATCCTTCCTAGAGCATTCTCTCTCTAAGTACCAAGAGTAAATGATTCCTTATTGACACTAAATTCCCTTCGTCGGTATTCTGATATACCCGATCCTTGGTTGTTTAGAATCCTGTGAGTAGAGATCCATAAACCAAGGTCAAAGCACATAAGTCCACCGATAAGGTGTCCTTGGTGTCTCAAGTCCGAGGACCATCTACGCAACTGCGACAATAGAATCAAGCTAGTTGACAGGGAGGTACTATACCATCCAACGATTCAACCGAATCAATTCGGTGAACTCATTCTCTAATGAGCACCTACATATTCGCCTTAGTGTCTCCACACAAATGACTATGAGATCAGTCACCCTCATCATATTGTGAGTGCTCAAATATGGTGTGCGATTATCATGAACATCATGTTCATATGAATAACAAAACAAACTGGATTAAAGATCGTGATCACTAGAAATCAAAAGTTTCAAAAAGATTAAGTTGATCGCTACTAACCTTGCAACTGGGAGAAGTTAGGTTCTTTGTTCATCTCTTTCGGCCGACTGAAAGAGAAGTGCTTCTTCTTTGCTTTACTCTTGTTTTTGGGTTGTTTTCTTCTTCTTTTCCTAAGCTTTTTAAAACCTTCAAATCCTCTCTTTGAACCTTGCCAGAAAAATCAAACAAACAAGTAAAAGGAGATTAGAACTATGGGGTAGAGTAGTATCTATTCTATCTAGGAATCTAAACATAAACTAAACAAAGAAAACTCACTTGTTTTTGGTCTTTTAAACCCCTAACATGAACATGGGTATGAAAAAAATGTAGTGAATGTGTGCATGATGGAGTGATGTGATGATGAACAATGAAGAAAACAGTGAATTAACTATGATGAATATATGAAAACTAGAAAGAAAGTTGGTAGGGAAGATGATTGGTTTGGCTCCTTCAAAGCCTTGGTCTTCAATAACTTCAATAGAGGAAGAGGATGAAGAAGAAGAAGCCTTGGGATGCTGTCCATGTTCTCCTCCTTGAGAGCCTCCAAAATTCTTGCCTTGAGCCTCAAATTCTCCAATTGTCAACCTCTTTCAAAGGTCAATAGGGTAGGTATATATAATATTAGGTTTTGGGGAGGTTTAGGGCTTCAAAAGGGCTCTCCCACGCCTCCGC
Organism: Zantedeschia hybrid cultivar; assembly: GCA_030544215.1. NCBI lineage: Eukaryota > Viridiplantae > Streptophyta > Magnoliopsida > Alismatales > Araceae > Zantedeschia > Zantedeschia hybrid cultivar. Next base: position 37,124,017 of record JARZZO010000011.1, on the reverse strand, counting down.
AACTTTCCTCAGATAAACATGAAGGATTTGAGTCCTTCCCAGCCTTGGAAACCAGATGATCTCAGCCAAATTAGACTTATCAGAATAAGCCTAAATCACGTCGCTCGAGAGAGACGACTTTCATCCAATTAAGCATTAGAAACATAAATAAAAATCTGGAAAGGATACCGAAAAATATTAGGAAACCTAAATGGCGTCTCTCATAAGCGACATCTTTCAGTTAATTAGGAAATTAACTAAAATCAAATTAGAAATCGAAACAGATTAAGAAACCTAAATAACGTCCCCCTTGGGCGACATTATTTAGTTAATTCTATCCCGATTAGGAAATTTGATTTCAAATTAATTTCTGCTAAAAAATTAAATTGTATCGTCGTTGGATGACGTCATTCAATTAATTTTTTGAGAAAATCATTAAAAATTAATTAATAATTAAAGGTCAAACCATTTCAGGACATTATTATTATGACATGAAATTTACTTGATATGATGTCAAAATTAGCGTGTCTACACGTATGAGCAAGAGTAATCTGTACTAGTCTATCCGAATATCCGATGTCCTTCTCGGATATCCTCCGACTATGAACTATTAAGAATATGTGTTTTTAAGTGATCAGTCTCATTAGCATGATCTCATCATAATCTGATTACCATCGCACATATTCATGGACTTCATTATGAGACGATAATAATAATACGAATTTACACATAATGAAATAATGTCATTTTTATTAAAAAACGAACGAGATTTACAAAGTCAAATTGGCTTGTAGGCCACCTAAGACTAACAATCTCCTACTTCGACTAAAGCCAATCACCTTTATGCAGTAAGCTATAAACTCTAGGTGACACTCAAACACAATTTGAGACAACAACTTTGTTAGTGGATCTGCTACATTGTCAACTGATGAAACTCTTTCCATCACTACATCTCCTCTGGAAATGATCTCTCTGATTAGATGAAAGTGCCTCAGAATATGCTTCGATTTCTGATGAGACTACGACTCTTTTACTTGTGTAATTGCTCCATTATTGTCGCACAACAGCGGAATAGGTTCAAAGATGCTGGGAACTACGCCAAGGTCGGGGATGAATTTCTTCAACTACACTGCTTCCTTGTAGCTTCAGCTGCAGCGACGTACTCAACTTCAGTCGTCGAATCTGCAGTAGTTTCTTGCTTGGAGCTCTTCCAGCACACTGCGCCTCCATTCAAAATAAACACAAATCCAGATGTAGAAAAACTATCATATGAATCTGACTGCAAACTCGAGTCAGTAAAGCCTCACAGTTTCAAGTCACCTCCTCCATAGACAAGAAACATATCCTTAATTCTTCTTAAGTACTTAAGGATATATTTCACTGCCTTCGACTGCTCTTCGCCTGGATCACCCTGAAATCTGCTCGTAACACTTAGAGTATGCGACATCAGGCCGTGTACATAGCATGGCATACATGATAGGTCCTATGGCAGAGGCATAGGGTACTCTATCCATGAATGCCCTCTCATTAGGAGTCTAAGGAGACTGCTCCTTTGAGAGATAAATTTCATGTCTCATCGGTATGAAACCTCTTTTGAAATTTTCCATGTCAAACCTTTTGACAGTGGTATCTATGTACAAGGATTGAGTCATTCTAAGTATCCTCTTTGACCTATCTCTATAGATCCGTATTCCCAATACGCAGGATCCTTCTCCCAAATCTTTTATGGAGAAGTTTTTCTACAGCCAGACCATTATCGATGACGTCATAGATACATCATTCCCAATGAGTAGTATGTCATCTATGTAAATGACTAAAAAGGTGACTACGCTCCCACTGGTCTTCTTGTACACACAAGACTCATCTTCATTCTTAATGAAGTCATAAGACTTGACAGCCTCATCAAATCTTATGTTCCAGCTCCGAAAATCTTACTTCAGTCCATAAATAGATCTCTAAAGTTAGCACACTCTATCTGGAAACTCTTTGGATGTGAAACCTTTAAGTTGTATCATATACACCTCTTCTACAAGATTACCATCGAGGAAGACAGTCTTCACATCCATCTGCCAGATCTCGTAATTAAAGTGTGCAACTATGTCGAGTAGAACTCTAATCGACTTTATCATGGCAACTGGTGAGAAAGTCTCGTCATAGTTAATTCCTTACCTTTGATGATATCCCTTTGCCACCAACATTGCCTTATAAGTGTCGATCCGTCCATCTGCACCGATCTTTCTCTTAAAGATCTACTTGCATCCAATAGGTATAATACCCTCAGGCAAGTCCTGCAAGTTCCAAACTTGGTTGATGTACATGAACTGGATTTCTGAGTTTATGGCTTCACGCCATTTTCTGGCTTCTGGGCCTTCTATAGCCTCCTGGTAAGTTTTAGGATCATCATCCCCATTATAATCAACCTTAGACTCACCTTCAGCGATATGTCCCACATATCGTTTGGGTGGTCTAAGTATTCTACCAAATCTATGAGGCTCATCTGTGTGTACCTGAACAAGTTCAAGAACTGATATTTCATCTGATGGTAGTGCAACTATTTGGGGATCTGGAACCTCTTCCAGTACTATTTTACTCTCACTGTCCTGCTGGAAAAGGTATTCCTCTTCTAGGAAGGCAGCTTTCCGGACGATAAACATCTTTTGTTCACCCAGATGGTAAAATAATATCCAAAGGTTTCCTTTGGATACCCCACAAAACTGTATTTATCAGTTCGTGATTTCAGCTTGTTTGGATCATGCCTCTTTACATGAGCAGGATAACCCCAGATTTTAACATGTTTAAGTTCTAGTTTTCTGCCTTTCTATATCTCATATGGAGTAGAGGTCACAGACTTGCTGGGTACTCTGTTCAGTAGGTATGCTGCTAACTCTAGAGCATACCCCCAAAGGGATACTGGAAATCCCGAAAAGCTCATCATGGATTGCACCATGTCTAACAAGGTTAGATTCGTCCTTTTAAATATACCATTCATCTGCGGTGTATATAAAGGGGTCAGCTGATAAAGGATACAATTATCCTTTAAGAATTGTGTGAAATTAGTACTCAAGTATTCTCCTCCTCGATCTGATCGAAGAGATTTAATACTCTTTCCTGACTGCTTCTCTACCTCATTCTTGAACTCTCTGAACTTCTCAAACGCTTCCGACTTGTACTTCATTAAGTATACATAGCCGAATATTGAGAAGTTGTCGGTGAACGTGATGAAGTACGAAAAACCACCTTTGGCTTGGGTGGACATTGGACCACATATATCTGAATGTATTAATTCCAAAACGTCCTTGGCACGTCCTCCATGTCCAGTAAATGAAGATTTTGCCATCTTTCTCATAAAACAGGACTCACATGTCACAAACGATTCATAATCGAACGCAGTTAGATAACCATGTTTATGCAACTTTTGCAGCCTGCTTTCACCAATATATCCAAGTCTACAATGCCACATGTAGGCTTGGTTCATACAATTCTTGTTCTTCTTAAGAGCATTATCAATGTGAAGATTGTAATAAGAAACATCTAAAAGATATAGACCGTTCACCAAAGATGTCGAAGCTATTGATTTATTACCATAATAAATCGAACAACTTCTACTCTCAATGGTCAACCTATATCCTATTGTCCAAACAAGATACTGATACGATGTTCTTTATTATGCTAAGAATATAATAACAATCTTCAAATGATAAGACGTCTCCCAATGGAAACCTGAGGTTTGCTATCCTTACAGCAACCGCTGCAACTTTTGCGCCGTTTCCTAGCCTCAGTTTCACCTCGCCTTTTCTCAGCTTCCGCTTACTTGTCAACATCTGCACATCATGGCAGATATGAGAAGCACATCCAGTATCTAATACCCAAGATGTGGAATCTCTAACTGACATGTTGATATCTATCATATAGATATTTGAAGCTTCTGATAGCTTCACTTTTCCATGAGCTTTATCGTTGATGAACTCCTTGCAGTTCCTCTTTCAGTGACCATTCTGCTTACAGTAGAAGCAGTCACCCTTTACTACTCATTTGCCATTGTCCTTCTCAAACACAGACATTGACTTGTTCAGCTTCTTGTTATTGCCTTTTTCAAAGGCAACTGCAGCTTGAAGCTCAACCAATCAGGTTTGTGTCTTGTTCATGTTGTAGTCAATAATGAATGGTGCATTTGATGCTGGGAGTGAGGCAAGTGACAGGTTAGTATGTATCTCAATGGGCTTAAGAAATCTAATAGCTTCTAACCTCTTCCTCCTCCCTTTATCATATGCCATCATCTCTGCCTCAGGGGCATCTAATGCTGGTTAAGTAGGAGGATCATCTCTAAGGGCGTAGGTAATGTTTTCAGATCTGAAGACATTCTTTAGATTTATGAGCCAATTCGAATAGTTCGGGCCTGTCAAAATATTGGCATCATGTATGCCACGGAGTGGATTATTCGACGACATTATTTCCCTACAGGAGATAAGTAAAATCTATTTAGCAGATGTTCAATTATTAAATTTTAAAATAAAACATGGTCTTTTAATCAAATTTTAACTCCCTCCAAGACGGATTGTATAAGCCTTAGCTATACAGAATGAGAGATGCCAACAGTCTCCTCGTGGGGATCAGAATCTCAATGACTTGCAATACAGTCTTGTGGATAGCACAACAAACTGTAATACAATCAAAGAGCACCCATCTCATGAGACTTGCAACTCCTTGCAATATTCGATCATATCTTCGGTCCCCAGAGATTTAATGACTTTGTGGATAGTACAACAAGCCACTAATTCTGTTCTAAGCTGAGACGAGCATAGATTTGCATGCAGCCCTTATGGATAGCACAACAAAGCTACATAGTTCCTCTATCCCAATCAATAGGCATCTAATGTCATAGCCATAATCTCTCCTTACAATTAAACAGGCCTTGTGGATAGCACAACAAACCTGCCTAAAGTAGTTCGAATCCTATGACTATAACGATGGTGGACCACACGGTAAGCTCTTAACTACTCACGTTACGGCTTAGAATTTAAACGAGGGTTTTTAGATAACTTTTATCTTGGTCTATCCTAAGTGATAATATATAAATATATCCTATATATTTAATAAATACTATACCTGCTTTGATTCATAATCAAAATTAAAAGAATGCATCTCATACATGTCAAGTGTGGTCATGGATAGCACAGTAGATTTGACTAGAGCCAACAATCAAATGCACACATAATCTAACATAACATTTATATTAGATAATCCTACAAACACATAGGCAAGAGATCTTCATCATATCGTCTTTCTGGTTGCAATTGTAGATCATTCTCACTCCTTCGTTAGTTGCCTCGATCAAATTACATTAAATTCTAGAATTACATGTAAATTGAAGAAGGCCTCATGGCGAGTATAAGAGAGAGGGAGGTAGAAGTACATCGGAGTATAAGAGAGAGAGAGAGAGAGAGACGCAGACCTCTATTTACTAACAATTAATAAACATCTATTCATACATCCATGATCCACACACATCATTCATCACATAAATAATTAAAAAAAAAGTGTATATCTATAATCACGGTGTGTTTTAATCATTCCACACATGATAAGCGCACCACATGACTAAAATAAAAGAGTTTTCAAAATTAAATAATTTTGACTTTCAAAAAGCTAGGTTCTAATCAAAATTGGCATTTGAATTTTGAAAATTCATTTTATTATTTTAACATGCAATTAAATCAAATTTAAAAACATCAAAACACACATCGCATGTGCACACACTCCAAATTAATAATTCCATAATATTCCATGCCATTAGAACATTTTTAATAATTACAAATAATCTAATAATTAGATTAATCGATATTAATAATCTAACAATTAGAGTATTAATAATTAATTACTGATTAAACTCTTAGATTAGTCCATTAAAATTAATTATTAATTTAACACTTAAATTAATAATCAACTCTAATTAATTATTAACTACTAATCTAACTCTTAGATTAGTTAATTAATGTTAATTACTAATTTAACATTTAAATTAATAACTAGCACTAATTAATTAATAATTAGATGAATTAATAACTAATAATCTAACATTTAGACTAATAATTATTAATCACTAATTTAACTCTTAAATTAGTCAAATTAAAGTTAATTATTAATTTAACACTTAAACTAATAATTAATTTTAATTTATTAACAACTAATTACTAATCTAATTAATAGATTAGTTAATTGAAATTAATTATTAATTTAACACTGAAATTAATTATTAATTTAACCCTTAAATTAACAATTAACTCTAATTAACTAATAACTCCTAATTTAACACTTAAAATAGTCAATTAAAATTAATTATTAATTTAATAACTAACTCTAATTAAATAATTAATGATCGTGTTAATTGTAATTAACAATTAATGATCAACATAATCATTAATGCCCAATAAAACAAAATTGAATAACATTGCATCTAATGGAGGTCGGTGGTGTAGAGGCGGAGCAGTAGGGGCTGGCAGCCAACAGACCGGCCCCATCCGGACCTGCCGGCAACTCCGACGCCGGGGAGCCCACTAGTGAAGGCCCAAAAAAAAACTTGGCTGACCCCTTTAAATTATGGTTTTCATGCAGGGAAAAGAGGAAGAGAACCCCTTTCGCAGCCCCTCCACCGGCCTATCCGGTGCAGCCCTTGAAGCCCACAGTGACCGGCCATGAACCTAGGGTCCTCTAGGATGATCCAATCATCATTCATGGCCACCTAGATCTTCAAAACGGTGCTGGCAAGAACACAGTTCTTCATTACATGAAGAATTCTGAAAAATCCCCAAAAATCCAATTTTGCAAGATAAAATTTAATCTAACTAATTGTGTTCATCGTGTGAACACAGATCTAGCAGTTAATCGAATTAGAATGCATGGAATATCACAAGAATAATTAATTCGGAGTTTGAAATGGGACGAGAAACAGCGGAACCTAGCTCTGATACTACTGTTGGGTTCTCGTGTTTCTCGGCATTGCAAATGCAACAAAATAAAATAAATAAAATATTCTATGATCCGTTTATGTTTCGATAAAACAAAAACCGGATATTCGAACAGATAATCGAACACTACCGCACGCGGATTCGAATCCGCGTCTGAATGGTTCCGTCGGTGTGACACCACCAGCCGCGCAAATGCCTGGCCTCTAGCGAAGTCCCTACGATCCTCCTCGCGGTGGATTACCTTACAATCCTCGTCCTTCGCAGCCCATGAACCTTCGCCATTCGCCACAACGATCGCTGCGACGCACGGACGATTTCTCGTCGAACAGGAGTCGAGAAGACGGCGGAGCTATCTCCAGAGAGGAGGGCCAGCCTGGGGTGCCAGAGAGAGAGAGGGAGAGAGGAGGGGCGGCTAGGGTTGAGCAGTTGCCTGGCCTTCTCAGCCTGTTCACTACATTTTATATTAACCGCTCGATTTTTTATAAAAACTCCCGATTTATATAAAACCCACTTATCAATCCATCGTCTTGAGAATCATTTGCGTGTGACCCTCCAAGCCCAATTACCAGTCCGGTTAATGGGTCATTAAGCCCAGTGACTCCTCACTGACTTAATTAATTAATTACTCCACTAAATCAATGTAGCACATTAAATTTTATCGGGCCTCTGATCACATTGCCAAGCAACACTGCGTGAACTCAAAAGGTATTGGGGTTAAGCAACCCACTTTTGGAACCTTACCGTCGACAATTACCACGTGGATATAATCCTTCATTCGTACAATACTCTCGAGTCAGCTCAGGGTAGATGTATCGTCAAACCATAACCGGTCGACTCACTTGGATCGAATGTTGCTGTATAATATCGAAAAACTCCTTTCCCAATATTATTGTCTGCCCTGGCCAGGGACTCCCATGCATCCTTCCTAGAGCATTCTCTCTCTAAGTATCGAGAGCGAATGATTCCTTATTGACACTCAATTCCCTTCGTCGGTATTCCATTGTACCCGATCCTTGGCTGTTTAGAATCCCGTGAATAGAGATCCATAAACCAACGTCAAAGCACAAAAGTCCACCGACAGGGTGTCCTTAGTATCTCAAGTCCGAGGACCATCCACAAAACTGCGATAATAGAATCAAGCTAGTTGACAGTGAGGTACTATACCATCTAGCAATTCAATCGGATCAGTTCAGTGAACTCATTCTCTAATGAGCACCTATAGATTCGCTTTAGTGTCTCCACACAAGTGACTATGAGATCAGTCACCCTCATTATATGAATAGGAGTAATCTGTACTAGTCTATCCGGATATCCAATGCCCTTATCGGATACCCTCTGACTATGAACTATTAAGAATATGTGTGTTTAAGTGACCAGTCTCATTAGTATGATCTCATCATAATCTGATCACCATCGCATATATTCACGGACTTCATTATGAGACGATAATAATAATACGAATTTACATATAATGAAATAATGCTATTTTTATTAATAAATGAACGAGATCTACATAGTCAGTTGGTTTGTAGGCCACCTAAGACTAACACCACCCCTCCTCCACCTACCTCTCTTCTTCTTCCTCCTCCATCCTCCTCCCGCTCAAACCTCTCTCACTCTCATCACCTACCACCACCACTACCTATCTTCCCTCTCCTCCCTTGTAGCAGCCGACACATTGGCAAGGGGACGACGACGACGAATGTGGCTTTGGAAACTTTGTGACATGGACGGCGAGGTAGCGGCAAGTTGAAGTAGGTAGTAGCACGTGGAGGCCATGGAAGCTTGTCGGGGGTGGCGGACGGCTTGGAAATGATTCTACCACGCAAAGGACTCCTTGTGAGTCTGGAGGAATTCAAGACGCTAGGTAGGATGACGATTCCTCCTCTAGTAACTAGGTCCCTCCATAGAAACCACTCTAGGAATCTATCTTTACTTCTATGATTCCACCATGTTTATTTGCTTCAAGTTTGGTTTTGTGGTTTCGGCCCCTATATGTTAGGTTGTTTGGGGAGGCATTGTTTGTACTTTGGGTTGCATTTGGGGAAGCTGGGGGGAGCAGGTTGAAGCCTTGGCACGGGCTATAAACCACGTCACTTGGTTTGGGTGCCTTTTAAAAATCATTAGTGCCAAATGACACTATTCAGACAATTATCCCGTTCACAGTATTGCACATAATCGATTTTAAATACAATCAATTAAGCCGATTCACGTCTATATGGGTTGATGGGATTTAGAAGAATCGATTATTTATCTTAAATTGATTACCCGTACAATATGGCTGATAGGCATCAGACGCATGTTAGCTGGGCATGTTAGGCGGGAAAAGGAGAGAGTGTTTATGGAGCTGGTGTAGGGATGCATGTCAGTGTTAGATGAAGTTTATGGCCTGTGAGATTAGTACCTTACATTTCAATAGACTAAGAATGTCATACAGAAAAATTTGAGGACATGTTGCATTTTGACTTGAGGAGTTTGGTAGTGTCCCATTGTTACACTGATTTGGCTTCACTAGCGAGATGTGCAGTGGCAGTTGAGGCACAACATCAATAGATGGCTAATGAGGGATGCAGGCAAGGTAGGGCCAGACTTATAGCAAAGGCAAGGCAGTGGCTTCTTCTTTTGGATCAGGATCATCATCTATTAGCACCAAGTTCAAGACGTTGTTCCATGGAGGTGGTGATAGAGGTAGAGATAGACCGATTTAATAGACTCATTCAGCAGCTAACGTACAGTAGGAGGTTACTCATGAAGTCTCACCTAGTTGTCATTTTTTTGGAAGGGAAGCATAGTGGGAGGCCGTATCCCAATTTCTATGGCAGATGCTTTGCTTGTGCCCGGTCAGGCCACCTCGTGAAGAAATTCCCCCAGAAGCATGGAGCAGGGCAAGCTTCAGGTGACCAAAAGAAGCCGAGAACTCAGGGCCAAGTTTTTGCACTCACCAAGGACGCTAAAGCTTCTAATCTAGTGGAAGGTACACTTCCTATTCTTAGCAATATAGCTCATATTTTTATAGATGCTGGTGCTTTACATCCTTTTATTTCTGAAGAATTTGTAGATGACTTTTCTATTCCTGTTTTGGAGTTGCCTTGTGAATTGTTTGTGGAATTTCCATCAGGTGGTTATATGCATACTTCTTATTATATGAGATGCATTCCTTTAGTCATAGAAGGTCATCAGATACCATTATTGTCACGCCCCAAATCCGGCTCAATCCAATGACTCACTTTAGACTTAAGTTATGTAACAATGGGAACAACCTAGCATACAAATCGAAGATGAATGATGAGAGACAAATAACTAAAGTAACATATATCATGCCAATTACCATCAAATATTCAAATTTAAACTTTCAGTGCCAATATCAAAGTTCCACAAATTACATCAATATTTCAGCCGAAGCAAACACTCATCTCTCTAAAGAAAAAGGAAAGTACATATCTAAGTTATTATCCCTATGACATCATACTACTGGGTAGAAAATCAAACTAAGTAGATAACCTTATGACTAATCCAAATCCTCAAGCAAGATCCTCCTTGAATCCTAAGCCCTCCTCCTTTGACAGATTTGTAGTTATTAGTAGGTTTGTAAGTATAAGTACTCAATAGGCATTAATTCACCAAATTGTAAATATATAATAATTGAAATCAAGTGATAACTAATATCATGAGTTAACAACACTACATATAATTCAAATAAGAACATAATACAAAACACATAGTCACATATAGGCTTATCAAATCAAAAGCATTTTTTGATAATCATGATCAAATCAAATAACATATAGCTTACATAATGATTGAACCAAATTCATATCCGACATATCAAATTCTACTAGTCATGAATCGAACATATTACATATCAGACTGAACAAAATTTTGGTCACATATCACATATCAAATTATCATGGCATAATAGCTTATCAAGTCAGGTCACATCATAGATTGCATGATAAAAGCGTATTCATAGATTTCAAAGAAAATATCAAAGAAGAATTCAAATGGACATATTAGAGCAAAGATTTACATTTATGTGCTAATCAAGCAAATCAAATCATATCATAACAGACATATACCCAAGTCACCACATAAAGAGCCAAACAAACAAATACCAAAGGATCTATGCAAATGATACAAAGGTTTTAATTACTATGCAGAACCAGAGAGTCTACGTCCCACCCAACTCTAAACTGTCAAAGCATTACATATCGCCGTCGCCTGGTTTCACTAGTCGGAAATTAGGATTACACTTGTTGCCCTTGGTTTACACAAAAATACAAAATCTAATACGGATGTTTATAACAGAATCAGACCACAAAATCTCCTTAATATGGTAATATCTAAATAAAGTTAAATAATTATCGCACAATCTCATAACAGATGGCAAACAATGAGCATAGATCTGAAAATTTCATTATCTAAGTGCTAAATACTGTACAAGTTAAAAATACATGCTTTTACATACAAAATAGTTATTTACGAAGTCATCATTCTTATATAGATGAATAATCAGAATGAAACTAATGCCAACATGTTTTAAGACTGAAAGGTAAGCTTCAAGACTTTTCGTAGAATTTTTGGATCACTAAACATATTTTTTAGTCAATAAACCTATTTTTTACAGCTATAAATTCAATAAATACCTAAAATTTTACCAAACAGATTTTAAAAATAGTCAAACTTGGTGAACATGACAAATAGGTCAAGCTCAACGTATGTGAAAGTTTCATCAAGATTGTAGTTCATATGATTGAGATAGAAGTCAAAGTGAGAATTAAAGAACTTGAGTTAAATTTGACCAATCGAATAAATAGTAGATTAATATGATGTGAATCCTTAAAAATTATTAAATTGCACGAACAGGTAGAACTCATCATAACAAAGTTGTAAGTAAAATTTTAGATCATTTGGATAAAACTTCACAGAGTTTTGGTCAAGCAAAGTTCATTAAAATTTTCAAACTGTCATCTGTCAAACTAAATTGCGTTTAGTCGAGCTGACGTGTTTTAATAGGCACCTTCTACGCTATATGCCTTTCAGACTGGAACTCCAGATTTAGAAAAAAGCAAACCACTGCGAGGGAATTCATGAATCTAATGGAGATTAAAGATCGTAAGTTCAAAGAACATGTTTCCAGGAATCTCTTTCACCACTTTTGAAAATTAAAACAAAAATTTTCATACAATACAAAATATAATTGATGTGTTATCATCACTTACCTTTTAAATAATAATGAACAATCCTTCTTCTAATCCTTTCTCTCTAATTCCCACAAGTTTTCTCTCTAATTCCCAGAAGTTCTCCATGGGTCTAGGCTTCTTCCCACATCCTTTAACCTTCCAATAACATAAATCATCCATTAGAATCAAACTCAAAGAAATAATCATGAATGAACTTTATTCTCTCAAGAACACCATATGAACTTACCCTAGAATCGGAGTTGCGTGCAACGGAGTCTATGCACGAATTAAGGATTTATTTATAGTGTTTCACCTTCCTAATACTACCCACTAACTCCCTTTTCCTTGGTGGAGTCAAACTCCAACCATAGAAGACTTTCTCTCTAAGTCAAAGTCACTTCCTAGTGCAACTAGGATTCAATTTCTGCAGCCATTTATTTCCTAATCTATAGATCATCAAATTTAACCCTCAAAATGTTCGAATTAGTAAAAACTCCCTTCTACAAAGCAGTAGATCTTAATTGTCCCTTTCCAAGGTACCAGCAACGTGATTTTTGTTAATCGAGTGAAAAGATATCGTTGATTTACTGGGCTGCAGTCATACAACTTCACAGCCAGAAATTTGACAAAGTGTCTAGTTAGTCTATTCCTTCTTGGAACATTAATGGGTTCATTGATCCTAGTTTAACATCTAATGGTTTATCCATTCTTAAATTCATTATTTTTAAAAATAATTAACCATAAACAGACCTAATTATCCATGATCTACTAATTAATTAAATTGGGCTTAATTAATCATGGCCTATCAACTAGTTTTAATAAGTTTAAGTTCTAGGGTATAACATCCTCTCTCCCATAAAGAAATTTTATCCTCAAAATTTAAATCACCATCACTTACCAATAAAAAGGGGTATTTTTTCTTCATATCTTCTTTCGTCATTCATGTAGCTTCCTTTGTAGGACAGTGCCGCCATAGAACCTTCACCAAAGGAATCACCTTGGTATAAGTGCTCAATTAGTGTGCTATCGTATCATTAATTAAATATCAACATGAAAACATGAAAAATATGGGTTTATGATCGCCAGAGATCGAGGATCTCAATGAAACAAAAAGGGTGATCGCTACTTATCTGTTCTAAAATGGTGAGATTTTGTGGAGTCCTCTATTTCCTCCTCTTCAGCCGGCTGAAGAAAAAGAGCCTCCTTTTTTATTCACTCTCTTTAATCAACCTTTACTTTACTTCTTCCAATTCCTTGAAAAAGAAGCAAGAAAAAAGAAAAGTATGATTAGAACTATGAAAAAGATGTAGTATCTATTCTAATAAAGAGATGATCATGCAACCAAACAATGAAAACTCACTTGTTTCATGCTTTTTTCTAAAACCCCTATGCAATAGGTGGATGTTAGTGGAGTGATTGTGTGAGAAAAATAGTGATGAATGCTCTAATGAACTAATAAAAAAATAGTGAAAAACCAATGAACTGGAAAAAAACTAGAAAGGGGAAGGGAAGAAAGTTGGCCCCTCTAAAGCCACCAATCTTCTACACTCCAAAGAAGAGCTTGGAAGGAAGAAGATGATACTCCAATACTTGTCCATATTCTCAATAGTAGGCTCCTCCTTTCACCTTGAGAAGAGCTTCAAAGCATGCTATAGCCAACCACTTTGAAGGCTCAAGGGGGTAACATATATATAGAGTGCTCTTTGAAGAAGTTTAAGCCCCAAAAGCCTCTATTACGGCCACCAAGTTGTCGTAGATAATTATCATCCAATTAGAAATCTTTCCACCATGTAAACCAAATAACCTCGACCAAACTGTGCATATCAATACTTCTCTGAAACACGTCGCTCCCAAACGACGCCTACTAGAAAGGCGTCAGCCTATCTAGACGTCTTTAGATGGGACAAAATAAGAAAGATAATCTCAAAAAAAGGAAAGATAATTATGAAATCTCTAAAATACGTCGACCACGAAAGACGCGACTTAGATAAATAGGAAATTGATTGAGTCAAATTGGCAATCGAGCAGGATTAGGAAGCTAAATCACGTCAACTATGAACAACGCTATTCAACTTAATCCTTATCGATTAAGGAATTTGAGCCAAAATTAATTTCGTGTAAAAATCTAAATGACGTCGACCATGAGCGATGCTAATTAGATAAAATCTGAGAAGAATAGATAAAAATTAGTCAATGATTAAACATCAGACCATTTCGGAGAATCATAAATGTGATATGCGGAGAATCATAAATGTGATATGAAATTTACTGAATGTGAAGTCAAAATTAGCGTGTCTACAGCTGCCCCGCCTTGGCATCGACTTTGCAAGGGAATGAAGTGAAATGGAATCAACGGTGGTGAATGAAATGAAGCAGAATGAACTGAAAAGATGATGCCAAGGTGTAATGAGACACACTCTCAACATCACATGATGAAATTTTTTCTCAAAATAATGAATGAAGTGACTCAAAGAGATCAATAGAATGAATCATGTCTGAATGAGATAGACCAAGGAAATAAAAAGAAAGCGCGATCAACCTCCACAAAGGGAAGTATCCTAGGTCACAAATCTTATAGGTTTCACTATGGAGAGTGATTACCAGTCAATGTGGACGTGCTACAACCATGGAGGATCTTAAAATGAAACAAAGAAATATAGGATAAGGATCTACATAAGAAAGAATTCCAAATATATCTTCAAAAAACCTCAAAGATAATTGAGAGATCAATTCAGAATGGAATATTTCATATTACGTTAGTACTTATTAGAGCAATGGTCTGAAATTTAATCATTAATTAATTCTCACCACAATGATTTCAAAATCCTGCATGAACGTATGCTAGGCTAAAAAGAAAAATTAAAATAAAATAAAATATAAATTAATCAAAGATAATATTGATAAATTGATATTGATGAGTCAAGACACTAGTCCTACAATTCAGTGCTAAGCCGAAGCTCATTTGTCCGGACACTGTCTTATAAAACGAAACTATCGTCTTTATCAATTAACAATCTAATGGCCTATTCGTGCGGTTAAGAATCATCTTGAGTCATTATTATTTTTTCATAGAGAGAAACTCAAATTTCAGTTTCATCATAATCACAAGGTCCTTGATATAATCTAATAAATATTTATCATATAGTAATGATGATGCAAATCAAATACATGAAAGAATACAAGTGAACAGATAACCACAGTTCAGTGATCACGGTAAGATTCCATTATATTCCATCATTTTTCACATTTTCCTACACTCAACATCTGTCAGCAACAATATTCAAACAAACAATCATCATCATTCAATCAATTTTATGAAGCAATCAAAATTTCTATAAAAGGCGTCATCCTGAGTGGATGTCATTCAAAACACGTCGATGTGGTGCTTAAATAGTGTATGTGATTCTCATGATATCATGTATCAATATAATAAATAAATCAAATTTAAAAATACGTGATCGCCAGAAATCGAGGGTTTCAAAGGAAAAGATGATCGCTACTAACCTTGCAGAATTTGGGGTATTGTGTTCCTTTGTTCCTCTCTTTCGGCCGGCCGAGAAAAAAGAGCCTTTTCTCTACTCTTGTTTTTGTTGTTTGGTTGTTTTCTTAGCCTTTCAATCCTTCCTTCCTTCAAACTTTTCTCCTTCAATACCTTGCTAAAAGAGACAATCAAAATAAAAAGAGTATGGATTAGAACTATAGTAGTATAGTATCTATCCTATACAACAAATCAAACATGCAATTAAACTAAAAAGACTCACTTTTTAGTATTTCTTTAAACCCCTATTGCATACATTGGTATGGAAAAATGATGTGGGTGTGTGTATGATAAAGGTGATGCAATGAAAAACAATGTAAAACAGTGAAGAATCTATATGAAAACAAACAAAACTAGCAAGAAAACTAAGAAGAAGAAGAAAGAGTTGGCCCCTCCATAGCCTTGGTCTTCAAAAGTCTTCAGAAGATGAAGAGGATGAAGCTTCCCACATTTTCTGCAAAAGGTCTTCAAACACCTTGATGTGAACTCCAAATCTCCAATTTTTCAACCTTTTCAAAAGCCAAAGGGGTACTGTATATATAGAATAGGTTTTGGAGTGATTTAGGGCTTCAAAAGGGCTCTTCCGCACTCAGACTTACCTTGGATAAATATGAAAGGAATTAGAAACACTTCCAACCTTTGAAATCGGATTATCTCAGCCAAATCATGCTTATCAGGAAACTCTTGAAACACATCGTCCATCTGGGACGCCATTTAGCTAATTAGGAGGGACCAAAATAGAAAGAAAATCGACGAAGGAAACCGGAAAATATTAGGAAACCTAAAGCGCGTCATCCATAAGCGACATGCTTTAGATAATTTAGGAAAGTAATCTAAATTTAAAATCAGAAATTCAGAAGGATTAGGAACTAAACGGCGTTGTCCATGAGCGACCTTATTAAGTTAAATCTTTCTGAATTTAGGAATTTAATTCAGAATTGATTTCTGCTAGGAATCTAAAAGGCGTCGGCCATGGTCGACATTAATTAGCGAAAATCTCAAAAAATTAATAAAAAATAATTAAAAAATAAAAATCAGACCATTTTGGGGCATTATAATTGTGACATGAAATTTGCTCAATATGAAGTAAAAATTAGCTTGTCTACAGTCGGCTCGAGGCGACGTGGTTCAACTTATCGAAACAATTCTCTTCTGACTCTCCGAACACAACTTTCCCTTGTTAACAACCCTCTTTGGACTCGGAATGAGTCTTTAAGAAGTGCGAATTCCTCTATATAAACACCCTCTCGTGGCCAAATCTATCACTATAAGCTCTAGTAGGTGAAGGACTAGGGGATTCTCAATAAGATCAAGAAGAAGAAAGAAAGGGAAGGAAGAAAGTAAGGATGTCAAGCTTTTCAAGGGATTCTTCTTCACACAAGAAGGCGAAGAGGGAGATTGAGAGGCTCTCTAGCATAAAGGGTTATATAAGCAGGCAAGATCCAAATTTGAAGGTAAGTTCTCTCTCTTTACTCATTCAATTTTCTTTTTCTTATACATCTTTTCTCCATATGCTCCAATTTCTTTTCTTCATAGTGATAATGAGACTTTGTCAATTTCTCTTTTCTCTTTTTCTTTTCTTCTTCAAGGGATATCCTCTTTTTTCTGGCCAAAGGAGATTTACTAAACTCCCATGGATACCAAAACTAGTAGAGAAAATCACTCTTTCTATGCAATCTTATATCTCCAAGTGGCATATCCAAGGTTTGGTAGTGCATGTTAAGCATTACAAAACTGTGTGAATGGATTGGGCCGCGATGGGCACTCTTATAGAATTGTGGCATCCTTAAACACACATTTTCCTCTTCACTTCATTCGAAGCTACATAGTTGCTCTTAAGACACCCATAGCTCAAGACTCAATGTGAAGAACCGAATGTGACTGACATGCCACGCATGTGGAAGAAAATCACTTCTCAGTTCCTGGAGAAAATTATGTAAAGTCCAAAAGAGATTCAAAGCGCCCTTACTTCTAATGGAATCAATCTAGCAAAGCTAGTAGAATGAACCTTGAAGAAGATAGGAGATGCAAAGGAGGAAGACATAGAGATTACAATGATTGCATTCACTATGTGCTTGGTTGGAGCTCTCTTATTCCCTGTCCAAGACAACATATTACCAGAAGATCAGCTCAATGCTATTTGTGGGATTTTTAGAGGGAAACAGATAAGTACAGTAGTCCTAGCCTATCTCTACAGCGGACTCTCAGCGGCTTCTATTGGTCAGCCTCCTTATGGTAACATGCTTCTCTTTACTCTATGGATTGATCTCCACTTCAAATTCAACCACAATGAACAAGAGGTTCCCAAGATGTCCAAGATCTATCAGTGTAGTCTCATCTTTCACATAGCCAGTACTGTAAAGTTCAACAACAATATGACCAATCGAGTGCCCAACCTCAAAATTCGAGCAGACTGGCGTGATTATATCATAACTATGCTAAGGAATGGCTTCGAATCCACACCACTTGCTTTCCAAGAAAAGGTGGTTTGAGTGTGCCGCTGTGCAAGCATAGAGCTCAGATTGATCAGTGCAATCGAGTTCATCCTATATAATCCTCATCGTTGTCATCCTTAACTCGGCATGCCACGCTACAAATTCCCTGAAATTTCCAACCTTTCTCCAATCAAAAGGCAGAATTTGGGAATCGATAAAGACTTCGAGGCGACGGAGCTCATTGCAACCTTATGGAACATCGACTTCACCCATTGTGTCAAACTCCCTCATGAAGTGAATCGAGAGCTCTGGAAAAACAAAGTAAAAGAGCTTCAGAAAATTAGGCCCGAGAGTTATCAACTTCCTCCCAAAGCTTGATGTACTTTCCAAATCTTATTTCCAATAGAAAATCATTCCTTTAATGCAATGGAAATCCTCTATCTTTATTGTGAAATTTTTTGAAATTTTTCCTTAAGCAAAACAACTCATTTTCCTGAGAAATCAGTGTTTCAGGTGCATTAATCCAAATCGCGTCCACTCAGAGCGACATCTTTCAGCCAATACTCTCAATCTCCAAAAATTCTAAAATTATTCCTCAAATGGCTTTGAATCGCGTCAAACATGCTCGATGTCTTTCATGATTTCCCCCATATTTTCTCAATTTTTAATGCATTAATTTTCTGAATCATATCGACCATGGTCGCCGCCCTTCATGATTTCCACTGCATTTTCCATCAATTTCAGTGCATTAATTCTCTTAATCACGTCATCCATGGCCAACGCTTTTCGTGATTTTCAAGATTTTCAATGATACAGTTCTGCTCAACCAAGGCAGTAATCCTTTAAAATGTGTCGACTATGGTCGACGCCTTTCAACTAATTTCAAAATTTCAAATAGTGCTTCAGTTTCTGTACCACTAACGTGTTCCCTGTGCTCGATACGATTTACGTTAAGAAATAGCCCAAGCCTGAGCCCCTTCTTCCTCATTCTCTTATTCTCCTTCTCTCTCTTCTCTCATCTTCTTCTCCGGCGATGACGAGCCCGAGCTCCTCTTCCTACGACTTCGAGCTTTTTCGGCCATCCTCTTCCTTTCTGGAGAGCCCCTTCTCTTTCACTCGTTCATCCCCCTCCTCTGACATTCTTTTAATCTTTCATTCTCTCACTACTGATGGAGAGAGGTGGACCTAGCCAAAATGGCAGCGAGTCGCTGTCGTGCCTGTGGTGGAATTAGATGAAGGTAAGGACATCGAGGTCCCGGTCCAAGAGGAAGTGGTTGATGAAGCAGCGGCACTAGCGGCGGTGGCGGCTTTTAGGAGGAGGAGGATGCTCCACCCGTGGCTCCGACAGGTGAACAAGCGGCGACACCGGCCGAGGAAGCCGGCCACCCTATAGTAAGCCTAAAAACTCTGGTTTTTATAGACATTGGTGAACGGGGAGACCGAAAAATGGACTCAGATGGGTCCACGGACCCTGGCTTGAAACACGTTGGACCAAGTCAATGCCATTCAAAAGGCGTCAACCACCCCCGATCCAAGTCGGGGCAGTGGTCAAAGGTCAACAAGGGGTAGAAAAATGGATTTTAACTGACCTCCTAATGATTAATTAGTGTTTTCTTGGATAATTGCACGGTACTATAAGGGCCAGGATCTCGTGGGATCTGGTCATTGCCGAGTACCAGGGGGAATTTTAAAAGGCCCGGCTACGATATGAGGTTTAGGGAACTGTTAGGTATAGAGCCCTTCTGGCTAGATCTAGTGCTCCTACAAGTACTTAGGGAGAGGTGGGATGCAGAGAGTAGGGCGTTCCTGATGCCCTAGGGACATATGGTCCCTAGCCTGGACGATGTAGCTAGGATCACCGGGTTTAAAGTAGAGGGGAGAGCAGTCAACGGTCATACCTTCCCTGACTACCGGGATATGTCAAATAGGTTGCTGGGGTTAATAGTAACCTCCCCCGGGAGAGAGTCGAGGACATTGCTTCGAGTAGAGGTTATGGATGCTCTCGGGCTAAATGACCGACGACAAAGGGTGGGTGAGTCACACGAGATGTTCATTGCGAGGCTGGCCCGGTTAACAGCTGCAGCATATTGCTGGGATGAGAAGGACAAGGAGAAACTGGACAAGGACCACCGACTATTTTTATTCTTTTTGTTCAGGAGGTTACTCTTTAGGACCAAGGGAGACGACATCCACTGTCACTTCCTTAAGATATTGATCCATTTGGAGAGCGTAGGTGAGTATGCTTAGGGAGCAGCCCTTCTGGCCCATCTCTTTACCGATTTATCTGCAGTCACGCCGGCTCGTAAGACCACCATCAGCGGCTTCGCACCATTTCTTTAGGTATGCTTATTTCATTTTTATTTCATTAAAATGATTATATGATGCATAATGATGATGTAATGCATGTTCTAACCTAAAATGCTCTTGCATGCATATTTGGAGCTATTATTATTTCCCACTTGGACGGGCGAGGCAAGTCCACCTGGATGCCATCCCGTTGGCCAGCAGGTGGCGACCAACGATAGGCATAGCATCACCAGCTCATTGCCCTACACCGGCAGCTTCTTGATTATCTTGAACTACTGGTGAGTTCCTTTATTTTTTTATCTATTTTTATTTCCTTATTTATTTGATTGGTTTAATTATGTTATGACTGGACCTGAATGAATGCAATGCAGGTTATCTGGAGGCCCTATCTGGGCACGGGAGATGAGGGGAAGCCATGGGTGACGGCTGGGCGAGCGAGGTATGGGAGGCAAATATGGGTGCACTGCCTCAACGAAATCAAGTTGTTGCACCTCCGCTTGGCGATGAGGACCCTAGGCTTGCACCAGGAGTGGGTTATAGAGGAGATCCCGAAGGGGATTAGGTGCACAATGAGAGGGAAGCAGGCCCGCACTGGCGGATCAAATTCGCAGACCAACATGCTGACGGGGAGCGACGCGGTGTGGCAGTAGGGTCTCGTGCTGAGAGCAGCGAGGCCTACCTCCAACAGTATCGGGTGCACTACGCTGCCCACCTACAGTAGCTCCGACCCCTCGATGTAAGTATGATGACATGTTTCTTGTGTCTTTTATTATTATATATTGTTTATATGCATTTCTGTTTCATGGCTAACCTAAATACGAATATGTAGGATGCACGTGACGCCACAATCATTGACCTCCAGACCCGCCTCCGTGATGCAGAGCAGCAACTCGAACAGGCCTACATCGAGCTCGACACCCTGTTATGCATGCACAACCTATCCTATATGAATGATTTTTTATTTTGCTGCTTAACCATTGACGATGACTCTCTATTTCAGTGCGCTGCCTACACTCAGGCTGCCCAGCCTCCCACTGATACAATTGGCGCTTCCTCATCTGGTACTTCAGCAGCTGCGGCCCTCGCCTCGCTGGAGGAGCAATTGGCCTGCGCCATCCTCCGAGCCACTCAAGCTGAAGAGGACCGGGCTTCTCGAGTAAGCTTCTGGCTACAACATTTCATTGACTTGTGATTTGGCATGATTTGATTTGATCTTGACTGAAAATGCTTCTTTGGTTGATAGGTTGCTAAGCTTCAGGAGGCTCTTCAAAAGGTTAAGGAAGAGCTTGAGCACACGAGGAGTGTCAAGACCCAGGCACAGGCAGAGGTGGCCTGGGTCTAGGAGCTAGAGGAGACATTGGCGAGGATCTCCAGCGGTGATCTCTCCCATGGTCTGACACTACTCCAGAAGTGGCTAGAGGCTATAGTGGAAGAGAGGGACCGTGAGCAAGAAGAGCAGCAGAGGATCGATGCAGAGAACACCTCCCTCAAGGTGCAGTTAGGTATTGCTGAGCATGAGAGACGCAGTCTTGAGGAGAGATACCAGCGAGCCCTCGAGGGAGGTCATGGTAGTGTCTTCACAGTCAGCATCGCCATCTCGTCTGCCCCCGTGGAGCCGAGCGCTATGGGACAACCTCCACTGCCAGCTCGGGGACAGAACATCCATGAGCAGGTGCAGAGCTAGCTAGACAAGGGCTATGGGGAGAGCCAGCCCTGATGATGTTGTGATCCTGATGATGTTTTCTTCTCTTGTTATCTGATGATGTTATGTCGATGTTGTCATGCTATCGTACTGATGATGTGTACCGTATCATCGTCCCCTGATTTTTACCGATCAAAAATCAGGATTCCACCTGTTGCCCTCGGGTTACACAAAAATACCCTATCCAATACGGATGCTTATAATGGAATCATGTTACAAAATCTCCTTAAGATGACAATGTCCAAACAAAGTCAGATAATTATGGCACAATCAGATAACAAAGAGCAAACGATAAGCATAGATCTGGAAATTTCATTATCTAAGTGCTAAATACACATACAAGTTAACATACATGCTATTGCATACAAAATAGTTACTTGTAGAGTCATCATTTTCATATAGATGGATAATCAGAACGAAACTGATGCTAACTAGCTTTTGGGCTGAAAAGTAAGCTTCATGAATTTTTTTAAAAAAATTTAGATAATAAACATATTTTTCAACCAATAAATCTATTTTTCAAAGTTGAAAATTCAATAAACAAGTTGAACATTAATAAACAAATTTTAAAAATATCCAAATATGGTAAACATGACAAATAGGTCAAACTAAACGTGCGTGCAAAGTTTCATCAAGATTGGAGTTCATATGAGTGAGATAGAAGTCAAAGTGCGAATTCAAGAACTTGAGTTAAATTTGGCCAATGAAATAAATAATAGAATAATATAAAATAAATTCTCAAAAATTATCAAATTGCACGCACAGGTAGAACTCATCATAACAAAGTTGTGGTCAAAATTTTAAATCATTTAAACAAGAATTCACAGAGTTATGGTCAATCAAAGTTCACTAGAATTTTTAAACTGCCATCCATCCGGAAAATTGAAATGCGTCCAAGCAGGTAGATGTCTTTCACAAAACACATCCAAGGTGCTAGACATCATTTAAATGAGTCACATAGCCAAACTAAATCTTGGCTGGTTGAACTGATGCATTTTAATAGGCATCTTCAGGGCTAGATGCCTTTCAGACTTAAATTTCATATTGATAGAAAATCAAACGATTGAGAGGGAATTTGTGAATCCAATGAAGATTAAAGGTCATAGGTTCAAAGACATGCTTATAGGAATCTCTTTTGACTATTTTTTAAATCAAAACAAAGTTTTTCATATAATACAAAATATCACTTAATGGATTATCATTACCTACCTCTTAAAGAACAATGATCAATCCTTCTTCCAATCATTTCTCTATAATTCCCACAAGTTCTCCCTGGTTCTAGGCTTCTTCCAATATCCTCTAAGCTTCCAATAATATAAACCAACCATTAGAATCGAAACCTAAAAGAAATTATCATGAGTCAACTCTATTCCCTCAAGAACACTACATGAACTTACTCTAGAATTGGAGATGTGTGCAATAGAGTCTATGCACGAATCCAATGGCTTATTTATAGTGTTTCACCTTCATAATACTACCAACTAACTCTCTTTTCCTTGGTGGAGTCGAATTCCAACTGTGGAAGACTTTCTCTCCAACCCAAACTCACTTCATAGTGCAACTGGTACTTGATTTTTGCATCCCTTCGTTTCATAATCTATATCATCAAATTTGACTCCTAAAACGTTGGAATTAGCAAAAACTCTCTTCTATAAAGTTGTAAATCTTAATTGTCTCTTTCCAACAGTACCAGCCTTGTCATTTTTAGTTAATCAAGTGAAAACATATCACTAATTTACTAGGCTAATGTTATATAACTTTGCACCTAAAAATTTGACTGTCCAACTAGTCTAATCCTTTTTGGAACACTAATAGGTTCAATGGGCCTTTAACATCTAATGGTTTCTCCACGCTAAATTTATTATTTTTATAAATAATTAACTATAAATAGGCCTAATTATCCATGATCCACTAATTATTTAAATTAGACTATATTAATCATGGCCCATTAACTAGTTTTAATGGGTTTAAGTTCTAGGGTATAACAAATACAACTTCACTTGTTGAAGATAAAGGAATTGGATCTCATCCTAGGCATGGATTGGTTAAAAGCCAATTTTGTTAAGGTAGACTGTCAAAGAAAGAGAGTGCGTTTCTCCCTTCCCGAGTTCAAGCTTTCTACTTTCAAAGTATTAGGCTATCTTTTTGTGGTCCTTTTATTTCTGCTTGTAGGACTCAGAGACAATTGTTTAGTGGATGTAAGGCATTCTTGGCTTTAGTAGTGGTTGTTGGTGAGGATAGTACTTCTAGGTTGTTTGAAGTACCAGTAGGCCGAGACTTTCATAATGTCTTTCCCAAGGAATTGTCAGGTCTCCCTCCTCAGCGCGAGTTTGAGTTCATCATTGAGCTTATGCCCAATACATCACCGTTGTCTAAGGCACCGTATTATATGGCTCCTAATTGGCTGAGTTAAAGGTGCAACTGCAGGAATTACTAGATAAGGGTTTTATCTGACCCAGCTTTTCCACGTGGGGTGCACCTAGTTTGCTTGTCAGGAAGAAAGATAGATTATTAAGGTTGTGTATTGATTATAGGCAACTTAATCAAGTGACTATAAAGAATAAGTATTCTCTTTCTAGAATTGATGACTGTTTGACCAGTTGCAATCTACTAGAGTGTTCTCCAAGATTGATTTAAGATTTGGCTATTACCAGTTGAGGATCAGGGACTCTGATGTCAGTAAGACGACTTTCAGAACCTGATATGGTCACTATGAATTCCAAGTGATGTCTTTAGGTTTGACTAATGCTCATGCAGCATTTATGGACATGAAGAATAGAGTATTCAGGGAGTATTTAGATTAGTTTGCATAGTCTTCGTGGATGACATTCTGGTATATTAGTCCTCTGAAGAGGAGCATGCCTATCATCTCTAGGTAGTGTTGCAGACTCTGAGGAGACATCAACTCTATGTCAAGTTCAGCAAGTGTAAATTCTGACTAGAGAAAGTGCACTTTCCGAGGCATGTCATCTCAAGAGAAAGAG
Organism: Zantedeschia hybrid cultivar; assembly: GCA_030544215.1. Lineage (NCBI taxonomy): Eukaryota > Viridiplantae > Streptophyta > Magnoliopsida > Alismatales > Araceae > Zantedeschia > Zantedeschia hybrid cultivar. The sequence goes on along the minus strand of JARZZO010000011.1, from coordinate 37,098,927 downwards.
TGACTATTGACCCAACTACGGTAGAGACTGTGGGGAAGTGGGAGAGACCAACGACAGTATCATAGATCAGAAGCTTCTTGAGATTAGCAGGTTATTACAGATAGTTCATTCAAGACTTCTCTATTGTTGTTGCTCCCTTGATGAGGCTGACTAAAAAAGGGATACGTTTTGTTTGGTCTCATAAGCATCAGCGAAGCCTCTTGGAACTAAAGTCTCACCTCACTTATGCTTCAATCCTATTTCTCTTGTATGGGATAGGAGGATTTGTTGTTTACACAGATGTTTACAAAAAACGTCTAGGGGCAATGTTCATGCAGCATGGGAGAGTGGTGACTTATGCATACTGACAGTTGAAGCAACATGAGGAGAATTAGTCAACACATGACTTTGGAAACTGGTAGATGTAGTCTTCGCTTTAAAGATAAGGAGGCATTACCTTTATGGGGAGAAATTTGAAGTCTTTACAGATCATAAGAGCTCAAAGTATGTTTTCACTTATAAGGACTTGAACTTGAGGCAGCGTAAGTGAATAGAGTTCATCAAGGATTATGATTTTAACATTTCCCACCATCCAGGCAAAGCCAATGTAGTGGCTGATGCTTTAAGTAGGAAAGTTGTGGTGTCTCACCTAATGGTTGGGGGGTGGAGACTTTTCAGTAGGTGGTAGATTCTTCTTTCAAGGTACCCATAGATGAGGATAGAGTTCTGCTAGATAGTTTGACAGTTAGAATGGCAGTTTATCAACTAGTTATTGAGACTCAGAAGGCAAATCCAGAATTACCTCAAGTTTTGTAGTGGCCAGAGGTAGAGTTGTGGGATGATAACACTGTTGATCGGGCTATGATGAACCCAGAGGAGGGAGGTGTGAATGGGTTCAAACGAAGATAAATAAAACAATTGCATAATTAAAACTTTAAATACACAGAAGGTGGGAGAAAAAGGAAACAATTGCACAAGGCACACAAGGATTTATACTAGTTCAATCTAGCCAGACCTACATCCAATCCCCAAGCAACCTCTTGAAATTTCTATTCACACAAGGCACAGACCCCTTGCTGGTCTCATAACCTCCTGTCCTTGGACAGGCCCTCCCTTCAATCCTCAGAAGGGGCAAACAACCAAGGTACATATCCCTTGCTGGTCTTACAACCTTTTGTCCTTAGACAGGCCCTCCCTTCAATCCTCAGAAGGGCAAACAACCAAGGTGTAGATCCCATGCTGGTCTTGCAACCTTCTGTCCTCAAATAGGCTCTCTAATAACTTGACAATTTTAGGCAATTCGAAGACTAAAATGTAGGGCCTACTATCATAATTTTCATGTAAAATCACATGAGATGATAGAGAATTTTGTCTTCTATCCAAATCACTTGCAAAGGCTTCATAATTCTTTTTCTTTGTGTATAAGACACAAGAAGCAAGTGGCTCAGTTGATGAAAGCATTTAAAGAACAACTAGGTGACCATGGATCGAATCTCAGTAGGCGCATGGATTAATTAATTTTTGCCAACTGAGAAAAAGGAGGGGCAATATAGTCAAGGCCGGTCCCCACCTCTTTTAGAGCCAAAGATTCAAAATTCATAAAAAAGAGAGAATTAAGGAGAGAGAAAAATAAAGAAGGAAATCTAAGAGATGATTTCAATTTTCAAATAAGAGAGGGAATTCTCTTTTGATTTTCAAATTTCAAAAGTTCCTTAAATCTTGCAAGGAGTTTCTTTAATCAAGGGATTGATTTTGTTAAATTCAAATTTAAATTTTTAAAATGAGAGTCAAAACTTTTGGATTTTAAAATTTCCCATGAGCTTATAAATTCTCCCTTAGCCATTTGAAAAGGAGAGTTTTAGTTTTCACTTTTTGGGTTTTTCTTTTTCTCTTCCCTCTCTTTCTCCCACTCTCTCCCCCACCTTCTCTTTCTCTCTCTCTCTCTGCTACAGTACCGCGGGTACTGTAGCAACCTCTCTCTCTAGCTTTCGTTCTCTCTCTCTCTACATCTCTCTCAAACCAGCGACTACCAGGGGCTGGAGGTGGACTCAAGGCACTGCAACTGACCACTGAAAGGAGTCTAGGACTTCCAGGGATCCGCACGAAGGACTACGCCCGCTGCAAACACTAGTTTTCTCTCTCTATCTCCTCTCTCTCTAGTTTTTGAGTTATCTATGTTACATAGTATTTAGAGCATTGTATTTAAAAGTTATCTTCTAAGAGTCATGTTATTATTTCATTTTAATCTTCCTGTAAAATTCCATGTAGTTCTATTAATGAATGACAGTAGTTCCTTTGGAAAATGTTATCTTTTCTCCCTATTTTTTTTTCTACAACTTTTGTTTCTTCTTCTGTCGACACCACTCAAACTTTATATTATACTTTTATTTAATGTTTTAGTGGTAGTCTTAGTTTAGTAGATGATCTAATTATGCTCATTTAAAAGTACTCCTTTTGTGAGTTCATAGTAAGTCCGATTAGTTTCAATTGTTCTCTATCAAATCATCACACTCCCTCTTCTTTCTTCTCTGTTTTTTCTCTAAAAACTCAATACTTTCAACTTTAAAACATGAGATCTCCCTGTAGATTCGACCCATGCTCACCACTTGCTTCATGCCATGTGCTTAAAATACGTGAGTTTGGTTTCATTTAAATTGATGGTTAGGCGAGGGTTTAACAACGTACGTGTGTAATCGATCACCCTCCCTTCCACACAATCAAGAAGAGGAATAAAAGCACAACTATAATGAATAGTTACAAAGATGCCTCTTGAATAGATAGATATCACAAAGAAACTCTAATTATGAAATCAAGACATAAAGAATAAGAATGAAGAACACTAGTCTTGATCTCGTTGTTGAAGGCCTGAGAGCTTCAATGCACATCTTGAGTGAAGCATCAACTCTCAGGCTCTTGATTCTCTATCTCTATATGCAGTAGGAAGAAGGTTATGGCCGTATGAAATTTTTGCTCGCTTTCAAGAATAGGTTCTCTAAACTGTGTGTATGTCTCTTTGTATGTATATTTTTCTTTCTATCTCACTTCCTATTCTTAAACTTGTGGAGAAGTCTTGTATTTATATCAGAATTAAAAAAGAGATTTGCCCGGTTGAACTTTTCTAACTATCATTCTTCTGTCTAACGTCTCCTACTTTCGATCTAACGTTAAACTTGATGGGTCTTAACGTTAAATAGCTTTATATACAACAAAGAGAGGGGATTTTGAGTGTACAATCTAATTTTGAAAGGACCATTAAATTGTCTTAATCAGTTCTTCCATATTTGACTTTACGTATCTTCCCAAACCTATTGACACTACAAGAATAGAAGTTTCTATCTGGTTGAGTAACCAGAGGATAGATGAGTTCTGCAAAAGTTGTATCAGTCCAAGCAAAGATGTAGGTCTAACATGTTGCCAACGTATCAGGTGTCAGTGCAGAAAAAGATTTATTAGAATTTGGATAATAGATCCTAGTGAGTAAATTGTCATAAAAACAATTTGAAGTTAATGTGTTCCCAGTCAATGTCAAAAGATGATTTACAATTCAAAATTAATCGATTACATAGAACCACTAATCAAAGTTAAAAATTGTACAGATAATCATTAAAAAGATAAATTAGTTAATCAATGCAATAAGGAATGAGCAATTCATTACATAGGTAGACATAATTGATTTGCAAATAACCTATTAATCGATAATGAGTTAATCAATTAAATAACTATTCATCAATCAGAAAGAGAATATGCTATCTAGGTGTCAACTGATAACAATCGATTGGCGGTGACATTTATAATCAATGCTAATAGCGAACCATTAATCGATTGTCGTTGAATAAGTAATCGGAAGTAAGGAGATATTATCAATCAATTAAACAGACAATAGTGTAAGTGCTCAAATTGTATGTGCGATGTTCATGAGTTTCATGTGGTTCATATGAATAATAAAACTATTTAAAACTAAAGAAAATGTGATCGCCAGAAACTATAAAGTTTCAAAAGAAAGATTGATCGCTTACCTTTTCAAATTTGGGAGATTGAGTTTTTGATTCCCTTTCTTCAGTCGGCCAAAGAAAAAGAGTCATTTTATTGATGTTCTTGCTTTTAATTTATTGATGGTTATTCCTTTGGATTTCCTTCTTTCTTCTTCTTTGTATCTCATAAGAAAGATTAAACAAAAGTAGAAATTATAATTACAACTAGACTAGAGTAGTATATATTCTAATAAGAAATATAAACATGCAACTAAACTAATCTACTCACTTGATTGTTGTTCTTTAAACCCCTAATATACATGTGAGTATGGAAAATAATGATGTGTGTATGAACATGAAGTAGTGATAATGATGATGAACTATGAAAAATAATGAATAACCTGTATGAAATTAATGAAAAGTTTAGAAAGAAATTAGGGAAAGAAGATGGTTGGTTGGCTCCTCCATAGTCTTGATCTTCAAAAGCTTCAAAGGATGAAGAGGATGAAGAAGAAGAAACTTTAGATGAAGCCTCTCTTGTTGTCCACGTTTTTCTCCTCTAGAGCCTTCAAACACCTTGCCTTGAACTTCAAAATCACCAATGGCTAACCTTTTTCAAAGGTCCAAGGGGTATTGTATTTATAAGAATAGGTTTAAGGGTGTTTTGAGCTTCAAAAGGACTCTCTCTCGCAGTCGGACTTACTTTGGACGAGCATGGAGGAGTTAGCAACCTTCCCAACTTCGGAAACCAGATTATCTCGGCCAAATCATGTTTATCAAGAAACTACCAAATTACGTCGCCTAAACGGGATGCCATTTGGTTAATTAAAGCGGTCAAAATAGAAACAGAATCCGGAAAGGAAACCGAAATACATTAGGAAACCAAAATCGTGTCTCTCTAGGGAGACGTGTTTTAGATAATTAGGAAATTAATTCGAATTAAAAATCAAAAATCCAGACGGATTAGGACTTAAATGGCGTCTTCCTATAGCAACGCTATTCAGTTAAATCTATCTGAATTTAGAAATTTAATTCCAAACTGATTTCGGCTAAAAATCTAAATGGCATCATGGTTGGACGACGTTAATTAGCAAATTTCAAGAAAAATCAATAAAAATTAATTCATGATTAAACATCAGTCCATTTTGGGACATTATAACATGAAATTTACTCAATATGAGGTCAAAATTAGCGTGTCTACAGCTGTCCCACCTTGGCATGGACTTTACAACAGAATGAAATAGAATGTAATGCACTAAAAAGGTGATGTCACGGTGTGATGTGACATGCTCTCAACATCATATAATGGAAATTTTTCTCAAAATGATCAATGAAATAAGTTAAAGAGATCAATTGAATCAATCATGTCCGGATAAAGGAGACAAAGAAAAATAAAATAAGGTCGATCAACTTCCACGATTGGGAAGTACCCTAGGTCATAAACCTTGCAGGTTTCATTATGGAGAGCGGTTACCAGCCAATGTGAACGTGCTACAACGATGATGGATCTTAAAAGGAAACAAAAATATTTGGGATAAAGAATTCAAGTAATGATAGAATTCTAAAGGTATCCTCAAGAAAATCTCCAAGATAATTGAGAGATCAATTCGGAATGAAATATCTCACATCACATTGGGATTTTTTTTTTCTTAGAACAATGGTTTGGAACTTAATCAATAATTAATTCTTATCACAATTATTTCAAAATCCTACATGATGCATGTTGGACTAAAAGAAAATTAAGATGAAATAAAATATAAATTAATCAAGAATAATATTGTTAAATTATCATTAATGAGTCACGATACCAATCCTGTAATCTAGTGCTAAGCTGAAGCACGTTTGTCCACACACTGTTTCACAAAAGCGGAACCATTGTCCTCATTAATTAACAATCTAACGGCATATCCATGTAATTAAGAATCATATGGAATTATCACTATTTTTGTTGAAGGGAAACTCAAACTCCAATTTCATCAAAACCATAAGGTCCTTGATATATCTAATTGATATTTATCATATAGTAATGATGATGTCAATCAATTACATAAAATAATACAAGGATAGAGATAACCGTTTTTTTAGTCACAGTTGGGACTCAGTGAAACTACCACAGTGGGATCTTAGTGAAACTCTGAGCTTCATTTCCTTGAATTTCCTGCACTCAGATTTTGTCAGTATCTTCAAGCAAGGAGTAATCAATATCAAGTATCAGCAAATATGGAATTTTAAGAAAAATATCAGAAAGGCAGAAAATGCATCAAATGGCGTCGCTGCTCACAGACGTTATTTGAATGACGTCGCCCTGTCCAAACGTCATTTAACTTACAGAAACAATTCCCTGTTCTGACTCCAATCCGGACTCCACTTTCCTTCAATGCATATCCCTCTTCTAATTTTGAAAGGGCTCCTCAATCTCACAAATTCTTCTATAAAGCCTCCCTCTCTTCATATTAAAGCATTACAATACACAATCAAGAGGGAAAGCTAGAGGATTCTCTCCAAAGCTCAAGAACGAGAGGGAAAGAATAAGAAGAAATCGAGAGGAAGATCAATTCTATTCAAGAGAAGATGGCAAATTCTTCATAAGATTCTTCTAACAAAAGGATGATGAAGACGATTGAAAAGCTCTCTGAAGTGAAAGATCATCTAAGTTGGCGAGATCCTAACTTACAAGTAAGCTAATCTCTCTTCTAATCAATTCCCCTTCTATTTTCTTCAATTCTTTTTATGTCTTTCAAATTCTCAATTCTTCAATAAGCAAGAGCAAACTATTCTAATTTCTTTTCTCTTAATCTAGGGATATCCTTTCTTCCCTGGTCCAAGAAGATTTTCTTCACTTTCATAGGTCCAAAAGCTAGTTAACAAGATCAATCTCTCCATGCAATCTTATATATCCAAGTGACATATCCAAGGGTTAGTTATTCATGCCAGATATTACAAAAGCACAAACATGGATTGGGCTGCTATGGGCGCTTTAATCGAATTATAGCATCCACAAACTCATACCTTTCTTTTTGCCACGTTCGAAGCCACTGTCCTTTTAGAAGAAGCTGAACTTTTATTGGGTCTTCCTAAGATCAAGGTCAATAATGATGAACCTGATTTGAGTGATATGATGTTGATGAGGGAAAGAATCACGGGTCAACAATTGCTAGAAAAGATCATAAAGAAGCCAAAAGAGATTCAAGGCTATCTTACTAACAAGGGGATCAATCTTGCCAAATTAGCCGAATGGACTCTGAAGAAGATAGAAGATCTCAAGGATGAAGAAACAGAGAATGTGATGAAGGCGTTCACCACATGCTTAGCTAGAGCTCTACTATTCCCTGCCCAAGACAATATTTTAGAAGATGATTAAATTAGCGCAATCAGTGGGATTTTTGAAGGAAAGCACATCAGCACAGTGCTTCTAGCCTACCTCTACAGTGGGCTCTCTACAGCTTCTACAGGTTAACTTCCTTATGGCAGCATGCTTCTCTTAGCTTTACAGGCGGAATTCCACTTCAAGTTCAACCATAATGAAGAAAAAGTTCCAAAGATATCCTAGAAATATCAGCGCAGTCCTATCTTCCATATTGCCAACATTGTAAAGCTCAACGACAAACATGACCAATCGGGTGCCCCACCTCAAGACTTGAGCTGACTGGTGCGCTTACTTCAAAACTATGTCCAGAACTGGATTCGAATCCACGCCACTTGCTCTCATGAAAAAGGCGGTTCAAGTGCGCCGTGGTGCTGGCACAGAGCTCCGACTGATCGGGGCGATCGAGTTCGTTCTTTATAATCCACATCAATGTCATCCTCAACTTGGTATGCCAGACTATGAACTTCTAGAAATATCTTCTCTTTCTCCAATTAAGAAGCGGGATTTGGGAACATAAGATTTCGAGGCGACAGAACTTATTGCAAGGCTTCACCCGTTGTGTCAAACTTCCTCATAAAGCTAATAAAGAATTATGTAAATCATATGTAAAGGAGCTTAAGAAGATTCGTCCTTGAAAGCTCTTCATCCTTTGCCTTCCAATTTGATGTATTTTGATTTTATTTTCAATGACGAATCGTTCCTTAATACAATAAAAATCATTCCTTAAATGTCTTGCAATTTATTTATTTTTGTAATTTTCCCTGAGTAAAACTGTGATTTTTCCTCAAAATATCAAGGTTCGGCTTATTTACTTCAAATCGCGTCGACTCAGAGAGACGCTTTTCAGCATAATTCAATTTCCAAAATAAAAATTTATCCTCAAAAGAACCCAAAATCGAGTCTGGTCAGTGAGACGCCTTTTTTCTTTCTCTCTCCTTCTTTCCAGAGATTTCCTATAATTAATCCACTAAATCGTGTCCTGCTTTGAAGATGCTAATAGCTGATTCTCCGTGTTTTCGTGGTACGATCCTAACTAAAAGAGGCGGTAAAGTCTAAAAGGCGTCGCCCATGGGGGACGCGTTTAACAAATTTCAAAAATTTTCTATTGTCGCCTCAGTTTGTGCGCCACTGAATGGCGTCGCTGTTCCGAGATGTGATTTAACGAATTCCAATAGGGTCGCGCGAGCCCGAGCTCCTTTCCTCTTCATTCTCTCTTGGGCTTTCTCTCTCTTCCTTTCTTCTCTTCCTCTGGCGACGGCGCTTCTCCTCTTCCATCTCCGACCATCCTACGGCGGCGCCGGCGACTCCGCCTTACTTCCGACCCTCCCCTTTCTTCTCACTCCCTCTCTCTTTCTCAAGCTTTCTCACAAGATCTCTCTCTCTTTCTCCCTTACCCTCACAAACCCTCTTCGTCACACTCTCTCTCTCTCTCTCGTGCCTACCATGGAGCAAGGAGGACCTAGCGGAATCGGCAAGAAACAGCGTCGGGTCACGGCTGTCCGTGCCGTAGACGTGGAGGCAGAAGAGGAAGCCCCCGAAGTGGTAGGTGAGGTTCAAGCCCTCGCGGAGGCGGTGGCCTTCATGGAAGCCGAGGAAGCTCCTCCCGAGGTTCCAGTGGGCGAGGCGGCAGAGGCATCGGGTGAGGAGGCTGGTCCACATTTGGTAAGCCTTAAAACACCCTATTTATAATTAAAATTTTCAATTTTTGGGGGAGGGAAATTGGACGCAGGTTGTCGAACCTGTGGCTGAAAGGTGTCTGGTGACAGGGGCGCGTTTTAAAACGCATCCCATGACCCAGACGCGATTCAAAAAATGATGATTACACCTCAAACTTAATTTAAAAATTGATTATTAGTGTTAACGATGATTCTGATCAATTATTTGAAAATCGCAGGGTACGATGAGGACCAGGATCTCCTAGGATCTGATAGTGGCCGCCTACAGGGGTCTCCTGGACTTTCAAAAGGCGCGGCTGGCGGAGATGGGCTTTAGGGAGATCTTAGAGATAGAGTCATTTTGAATACACTTAGGGCTACTCCAGGTATTGAGAGAGAGGTGGCACGCTGAGAGCAGGGCATTCCTAATACCCTGGGGACACATGATCCCCAGTCTCAAGGATGTGTGCAAGAACACCGGCCTTCGAGTAGAAGGTCGGGCAGTGAGCGGGATCACATATCCCGATTATCGCGGACTAGCTCAGGAGTTGCTAGGATTAGATGTGACAGGGATAGAGGGTCGAGAGTCTCGAACTCTCCTTAGGACGGCGGTAGAGAGATCCCTAGGACTAGAGGAGCCCAGGCAGCAGATCGATGAGTCCCGGGCTGAGCTAAGAGCGAGACTAGCCAAGGCGGCTAGTGAGGTATATTGCCAGGATCCCTTCGATAGGGCTAGGGCAGATAAGGACCTTAGGAGGTTCTTAGTCTTTTTCTTTGGTAGGCTTCTCTTTGGGATGAAGGGCGACTACATCCACTGTCGTTTCCTGAGTCTCCTTGTAGACTTAGATAGACTAGGTGAGTATGCCTGGGGTGCAGCCCTTCTGACTCAGCTCTTCACCGACCTCTCCGCGGTTACGCCAGACCGGGAAACCACCATCAGCGACTTCACGCCGTTTCTTCAGGTACTTAACTTTTTTTGAATTTGTTCATTTCATTAAATGCAATTTGTTCATTTCATTAAATGCTTATGATGCAATGCATGTGATGATTCTAACCTGTATGTTCTTTTATGCAAGTCTGGAGCTATTATTATTTTCCGCTGGGCCAGGTGAGGCCATCTGCACAGCCGGCGATAGTTCCGCTTGTCCGGCGTTGGCGTCCGGTGGTAGACACGGCGCCACAACATCACCAGCTGACGACCCTCCGCCGTCAATTCCTCGACTACCCAGAGCTTCTGGTGAGTTTTAATTCTTTTCTTGATACTTATCATTACGTTTCATACTTGATTAATTATCTGTTTTATCAACATATTGTTAAGCTGTTTAATTATTAATTAATTGTTCTATTAAAATGTCTTTGGATACTCGTTAAATTAACATTTATTTGTTAAACATTTAATTGCTTATTTGATTGATGATTTAACTGTTAGATGTTTTAAATGTTTATTATAACATAACATGTTGATTTTTATCACTATCATTTTCGCATGAAATTCAATGCAACTAACCCATATGAATGCAGGTTATCTGGCGTCCGTACCTTGGTATGGACGATGCAAGACAGCCCTGGGTGGAGCAGGGGCAAGGCTGATTCGGGTGCCAGGTGTGGCTACATTGCATGAACGAGATAGCCCTCCTGCGCCTGAAGTTGGTGATGCGGACATTGGGGTTGCATCAGGAGTGGGTGGAGGAGGAGATCCCAGAGGAGATCGGGAGGACGATGCGGGGGAAACAGGCCCGCACTGACTGGAGTGCCAAATTCTCGGATCAGTGGGATGATTGGCATCGGTATGGAGTCCCAGTGGTTTCACAGGCAGTGAGCAGTGATGCTTACCTTCAACAGTACCGGATTCACTATGCTGCTCACCTTCGATTACTCTGCCCTCTCGATGTAAGTATTATGATATGTATGCTATGAATGTGTCTTTCATTTATGCGTCTTTCATTTTATTAATTATCTTGCTTGCATTTATGAATGCACGACATGAGATGATATGAATATGCAGGATGCACAAGACGCCACCATTCTCACTCTTCGAGGCTACCTCCAAGATGCCAAGGCCCAGTTAGAGCAGGTACAGAAGGAGCTGAATGAACTGGTAAGCATAATATGTATGAATGACATATGCATTTTGAATGCTTCCTTTTATTATTATTAAACTGTTTTAACACTTGTACGCTGACGGTGATCTCTCTTTTATTACAACGTGTCGCTTATACCTACGCGGCTCCTCCCTCATCTTCCGTTGCTACCGGCCCATCTTCCAGTGCCACTCACGAGGCTGCCCTCACCGACCTACGGGATCAGTTAGCTCTAGCCATCCGCCGAGCCACTCAAGCTGAGGATGATGCTGCTGCTCGGGTAAATCTTTGACTTGTTTCTTGCATGATGTCTTTTGCTTGCTTGATCAGTTGGCTAACAATGTCTTCTATTGCAGGTCCAAGAGCTTTGCGTGGCTCTTGGAGAAAGGGATGCCGAGTTGGTACAGGCCCGTGGTTCAGCAGCTCGGGTTGCTGAGTTGGGAGCAGCTGGCGAGGCTCTCTACTAGCGACCTCCCCCATGAGCTTGCACGACTCCAGGTTCGGCTGGAGATCTTGATGGAGGAGAGGGATCGTGACCGGTCCCGATTAGAGAACCTTCAGGGCCGACTTTCGGTGGCGGAGCACGAGCGCCAGAGCATTGAGGCTCGATACCAGTGTGCGCGGCAGCGGGCGCTCAATCGAGGACAGGCGAGTGACTTTACCATTAGCATAGCAGTCTCCTCCGGCCAGGCTGGGCCAAGTGTCATGGGACCACCGCCGCCACCAGCACGAGGACCAGATGTCCAGGATGAGGCGTGTAGACACGCTAATTTTGACATCATATTGAGTAAATTTCATGTCACAATGATAATGCCCCAGAATGGTCAGATGTTTAATCATTAATTAATTTTTGTTGATTTTCTCGAAATCTGTTGAATCACGTCGCACATACACGACGCCATTTGGATTCTTGGTAGAAATCAATTCGGAATTAAAATCAGTAAATTTAAGAGGATTTAACTTAATAGTGTCGCCCTTACACGACGCCGTTTGAGTCCTAATCCGCCTAGGTTTACTATTTCTAATTATGGTTAATTTCCTAAATTATCTAAAGCACGACACGTTTACATGACGCCGTTTATATTTCCTAATTGTTTTCGGTTTCCCTTTCTGGATTTATTTCTATTCTGGCTGTATTAATGAACTAAAAGGCATCTCCCTTGAGCGACGCGTTTTAAGAATTTCCTGATAAGCAAGATTTGGCCAAGATAGTCTGATTCCAGAAGTTGGAAGGGTTTCCAATTCCCTTCATAATCATCCAGGGCAAGCCCGAGCTACGGGAAATTCCCTTTGAAGGCCAAAATACTCTTGAATCACTTCTTATAAATACATGTGGACATTGACCTTTAAAAAAGGTTGGAAGTTGGCAGTTAACAGTTGATTGGCAATTAGTAGCCTTCAAGCTTGAAGCAAGGTGTTTGAAGATTCACAAAAAAGAAAAATGTGGATAGCAAGAAGGATCCTCGTTTCTTCATCCTTTTCCTCCATTGAAGCTCAAGAAGATCAAGGCTTTCAAGGGGCCAAACCAACCATCTTCTTATTTTCTTTAGTTTCTTTCTAGTTTCTTTTCCATATGATTTTTTTTTCATTGCATCAACTCATCGCACACACCCACTTCATAATTTCCAAACCTACACCTCCTTTAGGGGTTTAAAAGAAAACCACAAAAGTGAGTTCTTTTAGTTTAGTTGCATGTTTAGATTTTTAATTAGAATAGATACTATGCATTTTATTTCTAATCATGATTTTCATGTTTGTTTGATTTTTCACAAGATACAAAAAGAGAACAAGAGTAAAGAAAGAGAAGGCTCTTTTCTTTCGGCCGGCCGGAAGAGAGGAACAAAAGAACCCCATATTCTCCCGATTCGCAAGGTTAGTAAGCGATCACTTTTCCTTTGAAACCTTCGGTTTCTGACGATCACAATTTCTTTCATATTGTTAATCATAGTAAACACATGATAGCATGATGAACACACACCCTTTTTGAGCACTACAACTTTTTGGCGATCACGGTGGTACTTATCTTGTCGTTTCTTTTATTTTTACTCGTTATTTCCATTGAGCACCCTCGGTGCACCGCTTGTGTCCCTCAGGCACGTTTGATGGTTTGTTGGTTGGTGGTTTGATTTTTATCCCCACGTGCACCTCGTGCACACCCCCTTATGGCAAAATTTTGCCCTCCCTTGATTGCCTTGAGAAGTGGTATTGAAAAGTGTGTTTTGTTCAGATTGATATCCATGATGTTGTATGATTAGTCTATATGTTCAAACTGTCATCGCATGAATAGTTGATCTCTTAGTCATCTTGTTATTTGGAGAGGGGATTACCCCTGATTTTGCTGCCTATTTGTTGCTTTCGGGAACTAAAGCGCGTTTTTCCAGAGCGACGCGTTTCGTTAAGCGCGTCGCACTTATAAGACGCGATTTAGCGCCCCTTTTATCTCCCCTGCTGCCCGAGCTGCTGTAAACAGGAAGGATTACTGTCTTGAATAGCGTCTGTGAATAGCGACGCGATTCAAGCTCTCATCCCTGTTGGTCATTAGCACTCGGATCATTGATCTTTTTCCTACCTATATTTATTTATCCTACATTAGAGGCCATTCAGGCCACAGGTCATTTGCATCGGGGCTCACCCTCCTCCTCTAGGAACACCTGTCTTAGCATCCTCACCTCTCTCTGACTGGGTTGGTCCCTCGGTCAGACTAGAGTCGTTGGTGTTAAGACCTCTGTAAGTCCCCAAAAGCAAGGAATTCCTCTTTGTTCATCGGGCCGGTTGTACCATTTGAAGTCCCGGGTAGTTGTTCATGCCGTTGTAAGTGAAGCCGTAGAGCATAACGGTAGAAATTGAATTGAAACTAGGATCCTACCCATTGAGAGAATTTGAACTTAAAAATTCAATTAACCCAACAAATAACTCTCAAAACAACGTAGGCATCTACTTGGTTGTTAATCTATGCAAACTTGAGTGCAATAATTGTCATCTCAACACAATGATGCTACGTTCAGGTAGAACTGTCGGCATGGTTGCCTTTGAACAAGAGGATCTAGTCGAGTACGAGGGAGATGCTTATGCCCCTAAAATTCATGGTACATCTTATTCTAAGGATCAAAGGGACGCCTATATTTCTTATTATCCCAATCAATTCCATATTGTTCATGAGGGAGATGCTCATGCCCCTCAATTTCATGATCATTCGATCTACGGTCAATATCACCAGGATTTGGGCGATCATTCACATGTTCACGTCATCTCCAATCCTACTGTTGAAAGAGCCTAAGACCAAGCTGGGCCCTCTGCCAATCATCCTTCTGATCTCGCTACCCTCATGGGAGCCCTGTCTAATCATGTAGATCCTCATCAATTTGACGCCATCCAATCCATTCTAAAAGGGAAAGCTCCTTTGCATCCTTCCGAGCCAACTCCCAAAGTTCACCCCTCTGCTTATCAAGCTCCAGTCCAGGCCATGGAAGGTCTTCATGTTTCCACTCCGCGGCACAGAAGTCCTCAACAGTCTGGTTCACGGCATCCTATTAGGCCGCAAATCCCAATTTATCAGAATGCCCTTGGGCACGGTGGGAACGCCGCTAGCTGACAACCTCATTGTCCTCGCATTCCTGCTTATTCGCGCAGACAGTCCTTCCAACAACCACCACCTCCACCAGCAGATTCTACCACTCAACTCTTACTTAACAAGTTGTCCCAAATGAACGAGCGGTTCAAGAATCTTGAAAAGAACATGGACAACAAGGTCGCTCCTGAATTCTGTCCCTGATTTGCCAGTATTCCATCTTTTACCTTCTGAAATTCCAGTCTACAGAAAGTACAACGGCACAGGCAATCCTTTCCTTCACATCAAAGAATTCTTGTATGAATCGTCATTCTGGCAAAATGATAAAAAGGCACTGGCATTCCTTTTCAGAAGGTCGTTGGAGGGATCAACCTTGAAGTGGTTCTTCTCTTTAGACCTAAGTGAGGTAGAGAACTTCGACATGGTGTCGAAGAGGTTCCTGCAAAAATACAAAGACACAATGGCACCTACCTTATCCATCACTGACTTGTTCAATGAGAAGATGAAACCGGATGAATACTTCATAGTGTTCGCCGATAGGTAGCGAGGGATGACTGAAAAGATACGAGATCATTTGTCCGAACAAGAATTGGTAAAGATGATGGTTGCCAACGCCACCACACAGTACAAGCTGGTGCTAACACTGAATAACTTGACTACCATGGCAGACTTGTATGAAAGAGCGCGTTATGCTCAGAATGCATTCAAAGACTCCACCTTTGCCAGTATCTTCGATCCTCATCGACCCAATAGACCTCCACCTAGGAAGTCTATCATCCCCAATTCTTCCTCTATGGGTCCAACTACCGAGGGTACATTGTCTCATGAATAGGTCAGTATAATGAACAATAGTGAACCCCAATTTATGAGGAATCAACAACAATATCAGTCACCCAGGCCTCAGAACCAATAGGGTTACAGGCCTCCTACTCAGCAGCTTCAGTAGGCACCACAACATTCCCACCAACAAGTGTACAATCCACCCCGGCAACCGCCGAATTGCACTCATGTTCCTCCTCCTAATGACTATACACAGTAGAGGAAACCTCCTGGCCCCAGAAGGTCGGTATACCCCCAATTACCAGAATCCCTCGCAGATATATTCAACACTCTCATGGCGGCCAATGCCTTAGTACTGCCAAAGGAAAGAGCCGTTTGGCCACCAAATGTTGACATGTCTCGTTACTATGTGTTCCATCGTCAACTGGGACACACAGTAGTGTAGACACCGATTTTGGACCCCTCTTTGGCCGTGAACCCCAATTCACCATCAGCCCATCACCACCAAACCCATCACCTTAGCCATCTCATTTAATCCATCCAATCTTCCCAGCCCACTAAATAATCAGGCCCATTGACCAATCTCGACTTTCGCCACCTTTTTATGGAAGGCCAACCAGCCCGCCTTCCACCATCCTTGGAAGGCCAACCAACCCACCTTCCACCACCCTTGGAAGACCACCCCTCGCCTTCCACTATCCTTGGAAGGCCACCCCTTGCCTTCCACCGCCCTTGGAAGGCCAACTGGGCCGCCTTCCACCTGTTCATGGAAGGCCAACTACCTGGCCTTCCACGGAAGTAGGAGGCAAGATAGTTGGCCGTCCACTCCCTTAACTTCCACTTTGACCTGGTCCTCCCACGATCTCCTCCACTCGCCACCCTCATCCCCACTACTCCGATCACTCTCCGCTCTGGCGACTGCCACGGCCACGACCTCCGATGACTAACTATTTCCTATTGGTTCTAAGGGATTTACGGGGATTTAGACCCCTATTTTCCCTTCACCTATTTAAACCCTCCATGTCCCCTCGAGAAAAGGGGTTGGGCTGGCAAGGAGTTGGAAAGGTTTCAATTTGCGAGGCTGAAGATTTAAGAGCTTCAAATGGGAGAAAGCTTTGGCAGTCGACAAGTCAGAGGAAGCAGAGGAATCCTCTGCATTCCAAATGGGCCTGTTTTCTTAACTCACTCTTTATTTTTCTCCTTTCATTTTTCATTGCATTCCCACCATTCATCCTCTCCGTAGCATCATCTTCTCCTCCTGCTCTTTTCCTTTTACCACATCACTTTTACTTTTCACTATTACCACACACGAGCATCCCATCTGCATGCATGCATCTTAGGATGACTTAGCACCCTTTACCCTCAGAGGTTTCAAACAAAAAAACGGGAGGTGGGTGGCCATAACATATGGTCACCTTTCCTCCCTAAACACCCATCTGGTGCGTCCCCTTTCAATTTTAGTATTATTCACATTTCGCATGAATAGACTCTACATATCGCAATTCTAATCGGGTTATTTCTTTTCTCTGTTTTGTCTTTTTCTTTCAGGGGCCTTTACCACATTTTCGCGTGCAAACTACCGAGCTCTCCCCCTTCAGCCGGCCGGAGGCAGAGAAGAGGAACCCACTATCCCCGCTCCATCAGAACGCGATCAATCTCACCATCCTGCAGAGCACGGGAACCGTAAGGTAATGCTCCTGGAGATCACATACTTCAATTCCTAATACAGTCTAAATCGCCGCAGTGCAAAGACGAACGGAGAAACCCTCGCTCGAAGGAGACAGCAGCGGCGGGGACGTTTCGGGCGCCTACAGCCCTCTGGCGATCATGGTGGGACCCTCTCTTGCTCGCCGCACACATAGTAAGATAGTCAAATAAAGGTAAGAGCCGCTCCCACGGACGGCCAAGCACTTGGCCGCCCAGAGTCCCGAACGGCCAAGCACTTGGCCGCCCAGACTTCTGGACGGCCAAGTAGCTAGCCGTCCAGAATCCAGGACGGCCAACTACCTGGCCGTCCAAGCTCCAGGACAGCCAAGTAGCTAGCCGTCCACACTCCAGGACGGCCAAGTAGCTGGCCGTCCAGGCTCTAGGACGGCCAAGTAGCTATCCGTCCAGGCTCCAGGACGACCACAGTTCTGGTCGTCCAAGCCCTTAGGCGGCTGGCCTTCTGGCCGTCCAATTTTCACTAGTTGCTCAAATTGTTGTGTGTTCCGGTTGTGTTTACTGTTCTCTTGCCTGTTAACTTTGGGTCAAATTCAGGGCGTTCTGCGTGGGAGTCTTAAGAAAGAGCCGGCATCACACTTCTAGTTACCTCTCCCACAATGCTCGACTCTCCACCTGAGGATTCCCACTCAGGTGTGACTAGTCTTATTCTGTTGGGAACCTCCGTGAGTCTCCGCGAGCCAAGGATTCCCACTTGGCCGCCGAGCGGGTTGTACCTAAACCACCTAATAGGATCTCGGGTTCGTGTGAGGAATTAAGCCTTCCCATTCAAAATCGTTCACCCGTAGGCGTCACTGAGAGAATTATTTCAAAATCAAAGACACCTAACTAAACTTTGGTGGAACAGGTTTTGAAAGAAAAGTATAGGGTCGTTAAGGGTTTGAACTTGATTTGTTAGAAACCAACACTCATAATGCACAGTTAACCTTTCAAGTGAAATATAAAATCTCTTAGGATTTGTGTTTCATAATGAATCAAATGTATGGTAACACTGTGTATGATGACATGGATGAGTTTGGTAACAATGTCACACACAACCCTCTATTCGAGATTGAAGAGGATCCACAACAAACATTTGTGGGCATGTTCCAAACATCTAGAGAGGAACTTAGGAGAAGATGCTCGGATGAATCTTCTTCTTCAGAAAGTGACCCTATAATCTCCAACATAACCTTCCAAAAACCTGAGTGAGGACCCGGAACTTATTGCCGTGTTATCACGGTACACCCCTGATCAACTCATCCAGTTGACCTCTTGTGGCAAAACTCAAGATGCCACTCCTCGGAGAACTCACTTCCAAGGATCTTCCAACAGAACTCAGACTCGCATCAACCAGCCAACTCCTACTCCAGTTGTTCTACCCGTCATGCCGATTCCAGTCTCTCAAACTACACCTCCTCCCAAGCAGGAGGAATTCATCTACAAAAGTGAGGTTGAAACCTATGTGCGTAAGCTCATGGCCGAGAAACTTACCCTGAAACAACCGCACTCTCTCTTGAGCTATTGCAAGCTCCCTCCGGCCTACTTTCCATTAGGATTCAAAGTCCCCAAGTACAGGAAATATAATGGCACCTCTGACCCTCATTATCACCTGTCAGGTTTCCTCATGGATTCCCATCAATGGCTCTACGACAGAGTCCTCCTTGTCCATCTGTTCCAGAAATCCTTAGAAGGTGAGGCCTTAAGATGGTTTTCTTCCTTGCCCGCCACAGACCTAATCAATTTTGATATGGTCTCCGAAAAATTCATCACTCAATTTAGTCATATGACAACCATGCCTCCACCTTGTTTGATCTTGTGATGGAGAAGATGAAGCCTGAAGAGGAGTTCACGTATATTGCCAACATGTGGAGGGCAATGGTCTCTAGGGCGGAAGTGGCAATCCCCGAATCTCAAGCTATCGCCATGTTGGTCAATAACGCTATCCCGCAGCTTCGAGCTATTCTCATACTAAGCGAATTTCACACATTCGCACAACTTTATAATCGAGCTCGGTTAGTTCAATCTCAGATTTGGAGTTCCACTTTGCCATCCTTCTTTGAAAATCAGAACATAAATAAGAAGACCACACAAACTCCACCAATAGAGGGAGTGACAATCAATGAACAGGTGAGTGCCTTGGGACAGCCCTTTAGGTCACCCAATGCTATATCCAGATCAGACAACCAATCCAATCAGAAACCATATTCAGCAATTCTCCCGTCAACTAGCTACAGTCAACCTATGCCCAAACGTACCTCATATCCACCTTTGCCGAAATCTCTATTAGACATTTTCCATGTCTTATTATCTTGCAATGCTATCCAGCTTCCACCCCAGCATGAGGCCATCCCCTACAATGTTGATATGTCCAGATATTGTCCGTATCATAGAGTGTCGAGGCATATAATTTATAACTGCTTCACTTTCAAGGATTGGATATATGATTTGAATGAGGAAAGCAAGATCAATTAGGGGCACATGAAAGAGGTTATTGAAACCTTGAAAGTCAAAGACACTCCGCCCTCTCATCAGGTAGCTCAAGATCCATCTAGCTCTCTAGAAAGGGTGAGCACCCTTGCCAAAAATTTAGAACCAAATGTCAATCGTAGAGGACAGTACTGGGAGTATGAAGAGGTTGGGTATGGCGTGAGTGCCCCACTAAGATGACCAAACCTAAAAAGCCATTGCAAAGAGTCTCCACTATTATCCAAGACAAACCTTTGGTCTTGGTACGACCTAGGGAACAACCAACAGTCATCAACCCAGTCACTCTGGTCCAAGTTCCCTCAATTTCAATCAGAGAACCTCCTCTATCCATCTTGTGTCCAACATCAAAGCCGGGTCCAGTAACCCAATTCTACCTAATAAATTCACCACCAGTTCAACCACTAAAGTCAGATCAAGCAGTAGACCCCAGTCTGATTGGTGTTACACTGAGAAATCGCATCATTCCCCCAACAAGTCAACCCTTGGACTCCCAAGAGAATTCAAATCTGTCTAGAAGGATTACTCAATCCAAGGATGACATCCTACAGCATCTAGGGAAAACTCCCGCCAAGATTTCGGTCCTAGAGTTGATTAGGAGATCTCCTACACACAGGGAGACATTGTTCAAATTCCTCCAGCGAATTACAGTCATTGAAGATCTTCCTATCAGGGGGGTCACAAATGTCATTCTCTCAGTCACCCAGACACCTACGATATCCTTCACAGATAAGGATCTAGCTCCCCCTGAATGCCAATCCCTTCCCTTATGCTTAACTGCAACACTCTATGGTCACTCATTGGACTCCATCCTATTGGATACCGGCGCATCAATTAATGTCTTTCCACTCAAGACCCTCAAGAAAATAGGGATTGATCCAGAAAAGATTAAGTCTACTTCTATGATAGTCTCAACCTATGACAATTCTCAAAGACCAGCTAATGGGAAACTGGAAATTGGACCAGTGGCCATGATCTTTGAATTCTACATCCTTGATGTCGAGCCCATATACAACGCCATTCTAGGAAGGCCTTGGATGGACCAAACCCTGGGAGTGCCCTCCACTAATCATCAGTGCTATAAATTCCCATACAATGGGAAGATTATCAAAATGAAGAGTATCCCCTATCTTGAGTCTTTGGACTCAGTCTCGACTGAACAAATTCCATCCATGATCACTTCTGGAAAAGGGAAAGAGCCCATCCTTTCATCGGTTGACTCTCAGGCCAAGCCCCGGCCTAGTATAGATTGACAGCTTATGGACAAAATGGGATATAGTTCGGGATCTGAGTTAGGCAAGGAAGAGCAAGGAATTTGAGAGCCTATCTTTGAAAATCCGATCATTGGGGGAATCAGATTGGGCTACCTACTAACCAAACCAACTGAGGAATCAAGAAAATAGACTCTCTTGGATCACTTTGTGAAGGAAAATCAAGAGGTACTCAAGATACACTATCTTGAGGATGAGTTGAAAGAAACAACCAATGAAGTTCAAAGAGAAGATGAAGAAGATTTCGGTACACAGCTGTTATTCTATGAACCAACCACTCGATGAGAAGGAGCCTCCTTAGTGACGGATGAACCGGTACCCACCGCTCTCATTCCCTTCCTATTCCACACACCTTCCCTTCTCAGGCTTCTATCACCGGTCGTAGCACATTCCCCTGAGTGTTTTATGCTTGGAGATTACGACCCCCAAAAAGAGAAAAAGTCCCACTCCCATATCGGAGGGTATAGAACCACCAATGAGGAGCCAACATACTGGGGCAATTCTGCCATCATTGGGTCTCTGTCTCAAGGACCCACCTTTGCAACATGTCTGACTCACTCTCAGAGTCTTGTGCATAATCGCTTAGGGATTGGATAGCTTCCTCTTTATCTAAGAGTTGTAGAGGTAAGTAAGTTCTTTCGTTTCTAGTTCAAGAGTTAGAAAATAAGTGTAAATATTTGAAAAATATTTTTCTTTGGATAGGGGTCTATCTAAAAAAATTCTACCCTTTAAATGCAAAAAAAATAAAAAATAAAAAATCTTAAAAAAAATCGAATATCCAAAAAGCATCAAAAATATTTGTAAATATGTACATACTTTAATGAAAATCACAAAAAATTAGGAAAAGCACAAAATCCAACTGTCTGGTGACTACCACGTAACCCCCTGTCTAGGTCTAGTTGCATGATAGATTGGGTTAACATTAAGGTTTGGTTAAGACTTTGATCTACCATAACCTTGGACGTATCTACTTTACTTTCATACCCCTATGATCATCATGAGATGCACACATCTACACGTTTTTCAAAGAGAACTTTCTTAAAATGAGTTCGAAGTCTTTAGTGCACTGTCAACTGCAACCTTTGCTTTTAGTCTCTCGACTGATCAGGACAGTCGACGCCCTTAAACGGTCGAGCTCAGCAAATTGTGGTTCCTCAACAACCTGATAGATGTAACCCCTCAAATAGGCTCAAATATGAAATGTAAAGGACCAGAGCACGTGAAGAGGGCAGTGTCCCCGCAGGCGGAATATCAAATAACCCCAAAAATATAAAGAAAGAAAAAGAAAATACAAAAGGAAAGGGGGTTCAAGTAATCTTACAAAAAAGCCTGGTCGTGACCGTGCATGGCCATGAAATCTACCAAAAGCCTGAAAAATCAAAAATAGGGGCATCTAGGAGGTCAAAAAAGGGTCCGTTTTGTCATAGCTCTATCTTTTAATAGTTTTGTCGATCCTCCTGCGAGGTTTATCTCCAAAATTTCTTCACTTTTTCTCCCTCAAGGTTTAAACACGAGATAGCTATCTAAAGACCAAATATCATTTTAAAAGGTTCATTTTTCAAAAATCATCATATGCTCACATGATCACAGGAGTCCAAAATGAGTAAAGAATAATGTCAGTGTTTCTGGTGAATCAATTCCTTAACCATAATCTCAATGAGCACTCTCAAAACTTCGGGCTTAGGTCAATGCATGCGCGTCACCTATGGGTGCGACGGCGTCTGATTCCGAGTTAGCGTCCCGCGGTTGACCGTTGGGGTTCCAAGGTGTTCCATCTTATACCTTCTAGGTTGTGAGGAAAGAGACCCGGGTCGGGCAAATCATTTACCTCAAAAACTTTTTGGGCAAACTTGGTGGTCGGAAGCAGCTGGGAGCCTAAGCATGGCATGACGGTATTGTCATTAGTATGAGTCTTAACTGGTCAAGGTCAGTTTGAGGAGTCTAGAGGCCCAAATCAACCTAGATGTATGCTTAGGATACCTGGGAAGTTGAGTGTGCATTTCCCTTTCATCATTCAACCAGGCTAAGTTTGGGCAGTCACCAGGTAGGCGGAATCAAAAACATGTTTTCATTTATCACACACCTCATTTGTTAATATCCACCAGCATTTGTATATGTTAGTTTAGGTGGCCTACAAGCCAATCTAACAATGTAAATCTCGTTCATTATTAATAAAATGGCATAATATTCATTATGTGTAAATCGCGTTAATTAGCGTTTCATAATGAAGTCCGTGAATATGTGCTATGGTGATCAGATTATGATGAGATCATACTAATGAGACTGATCACTTAAACACACATATTCTTAATCGTTCCTAGTCGGAGGATATCCGAGAAGGACATCGGATATCCGGTTAGACTAGTACAGATTACTCCTGCTCATATGATGAGGGTGACTGGTCTCATAAGTCACTTGTGTGGAGACACTAAGGCGAATCTGTAGGTGCTCATTGGAGAATGAGTTCACTGAACTGATCCGACTGAATCGCTGGATGGTATTGTACCTCACTGTCAACCAGCTTGATTCTATTGTCGCAGTTGCGTGGATGGTCCTCGGACCTGAGACACCAAGGACACCTTGGCGGTGGACTTCTGTACTTTGACCTTGGTCTACGAATCTCTAGCCACAGGATTTTAATACGCCAAGGATTGGGTGCAGCGGAATACCGTCGAAGGGAATTGTGTGTCAATAAGGAATCATTCGCTCTCGGTACTTAGAGAGAGAATGCTCTAGGAAGGATGCGCGGAAGTCCCTGGCCAGGGCGGACGATAATATAGGGAAAGGAGTTTTCCGATATTCATCAGCGGCATCCAATCCAAGTGAGTCGACCAGTTAGGGTTTGACAGCTCGCCATACCCTGAGTTGACTCGAGAGCATTGTATGAATGAAGGATTATATCCACGCGGTAACTGTCGGCGGAAAGGTTCCAAGAGTGGGTTACTTAACCCCAAATACCTTCCGGGTTCACGCAGTATTGCTTGGCACCCAACGTGATCGGAGGCCCGGTCGAATTCGATGTGCGACATCAATTCGATTGATTAATTGATTAATAAAGGGTTATTAATTAATTAATAAAGCCAGTGAGGAGTCACTGGGCTTACTGGGCCATTAACTGGACTGGTACTTGGGCCTAGAGGGTCACACGCAAATGATTCTCAAGGCGATGGATAAATAAGTGGGTTTTATACAAACTGGGGGTTTTTGTGAAAAACCGCGCGGTTAGTATAAAACATAGCGAACGGGCTGAGCAGGCCAAGCTGCTGCTAACCCTAGCCGCCCGTCCTCAGTTTCTGTCCTTCTCTGACGTCCAGGCAGATCCAGATCTGCTCCGCCGCTTCTCCGAATCTCGTTCGACGGGAAATCGTCCGCGCGTTGCGGCGATCATTGCGGCGACTGGCGGAGACTTCACGGGCTGCGAAGAACGACGAACTCGAGGATATCCGTCGCGGGGAGGATCGCGTGGACTTCGCTAGAGGCCGGGCGCTTGCGCGGCTTGCGGTGTCTCACCGACGGAACCGAACGGCTGCGGATTCGAATCCGCACACGGTGAGAACAGATAATCCGATTATCTTGTATTTTAGATTCCAAAATGGGAACGGATCGCTGTAAATAATTTTAATTTTTCGTTGCATGAGCGATCCGGAGAAACCGAGAAAACC
Source organism: Zantedeschia hybrid cultivar (assembly GCA_030544215.1). Classification (NCBI taxonomy): domain Eukaryota; kingdom Viridiplantae; phylum Streptophyta; class Magnoliopsida; order Alismatales; family Araceae; genus Zantedeschia; species Zantedeschia hybrid cultivar. The sequence goes on along the minus strand of JARZZO010000011.1, from coordinate 37,074,405 downwards.
CAACAGTATATTTACTTGTCGCATCAGTTTCAATACTCTTCCTTTTATCTGGTTAGTAGGATACGGCTCCTTGACCCTATGTGAAGGCTAAGGAAAAGGTAGTTGCTCTTTTTTTGGGCAAGGAGCCGAAAACAGATACTACTAACTATTTTCCCCTCATTATTGTGCATACAGGAAAAAGATTCTATATCCAAAAGGTGGACACTTTTGCTGTCAACTCGAAGCCGAAAGCAGCCGGATTGACATTCTACTTTGAGAATGGCCATATCTTCCGTGCTGGCTTCGACTCGACAGGGACCTTTGTCCCTCGTTTCCTTGCAGCTTGTCATAAAAATATTGTGGATCACTGATTATTTACATTTACTGATGTGCGTTCTTGCAGCTGCAGGGAATCTGAAGCAAGTAAGATTGAAGATACAGGAGGCTAATAACTTTGGACGTATAGACTCTGAGTTCCTCTTTAAACAAAACAATGAGGAGTCTATATTTTCCAAATTATTGGATTGGCCAATATATCCCTCCTGTTTGCATTAGGAATTTGTTTTCCAATTTTTAAACCAGCATGCATTTGCATAAGCATCCATCCTCGCCCTAGGGGCAATGACCATAATTTATCACTCTGCTTAACCCATTGTTGATTTGTGAGTCTGGCATTTGTTTTATCTGTTAGCCCTTTGAATTGCAAGACCTTATCCTTTTCAATTCATGTGCTTGAGATTCTCTCACTTGGCGATCATATGATGTGCCAGGACACCGTGCGCTCGTTGTGTCGAGACCATTTCAAGTCACACTCCTCCATCTTTCATGCCTAAGATTCCCTTGGGCCAGATCGTTGTATCCTAGTGCGCCAAGGCCTCGCGGTTCCAGCACCCGAGGGTCCCATGGATTGTGATTCTCTGGTTTGGATTTTGTTCCTCTTCTTAATCATCCTTGCAATCCAAATGCCTAAACTCTCATGCATTTACCACATTCTCATACCATCTTTGGATATAGCTCATCCCTTCTTCGGGCTGTCCAAAATCAGGTTCGATTTCCGGAACACCTATTTATCATTCCACTCCACTCCACTGCAAAACAGGTGTCCCGAAGGGGCATTTGTAGACACTGATTTTGGACCCCGCTTTGGTCGTGAACCCCAATTCACCATTAGCCCATCACCACCAAACCCATCACCAAAGCCATCTCATTTAATCCATCCAATCTTCCCAGCCCACTAAATAATCGGGCCCATTAACCAATCTCGACTTTCGCCACCTTTTCGTGGAAGGCCAACTAGTCCGCCTTCCACCATCCTTGGAAGGCCACCCCTTGCCTTCCACCATCCTTGGAAGGCCAACCAGCCCGCCTTCCACCATCCTTGGAAGGCCAACCAGCCCGCCTTCCACCACCCTTGGAAGACCACCCCTCGCCTTCCACTATCCTTGGAAGGCCACCCCTTGCCTTCCACCGCCCTTGGAAGGCCAACTGGGCCGCCTTCCACCTGTTCATGGAAGGCCAACTACCTGGCCTTCCACAGAAGTAGGAGGCAATATAGTTGGCCGTCCACTCCCTTAACTTCCACTTTGACCTCGTCCTCCCACGATCTCCTCCACTCGCCACTCTCATCCCCACTACTCCGATCACTCCCCGCTCTGGCGACTGCCACGGCCACGACCTCCGATGACTAACTATTTCCTATTGGTTCTAAGGGATTTACGGAGATTTAGACCCCTATTTTCCCTTCACCTATTTAAACCCTCCATGTCCCCTCGAGAAAAGGGGTTGGGCTGGCAAGGAGTTGGAAAGGTTTCAGTTTGCGAGGCTGAAGATTGAAGAGCTTCAAATGGGAGAAAGCCTTGGCAGTCGACGAGTCAGAGGAAGCAGAGGAATCCTCTGCATTCCAAATAGGCCTGTTTTCTTAACTCTCTCCTTACTTTTCTCCTTTCATTTTTCATTGCATTCCCACCATTCATCCACTTCGTAGCATCATCTTCTCCTCCTGCTCTTTTCCTTTTACCACATCACTTTTACTTTTCACTATTACCACAAACGAGCATCCCATCTGCATGCATGCATCTTAGGATGACTTAGTACCCTTTACCCCCAGAGGTTTCAAACAAAAAAATGAGAGGTGGTGGCCATAACATATGGTCACCTTCCCTCCCCAAACCCATCTGGTGCGTCCCCTTTCAATTTTAGTATTATTCACATATTCGCATAAATAGACTCTACATATCGCAGTTCTAATCGGGTTATTTCTTTTCTCTGTTTTGTCTTTTTCTTTCATAGTCCTTTACCACATTTTTGCGTGCAGACTACCGAGCTCTCCCCCTTCGGCCGGCCGGAGGCAGAGAAGAGGAACCCACTATCCCCGCTCCATCAGAACGCGATCAATCTCACCACCCTGCGGAGCACAGAGACCGTAAGGTAATGCTCCTGGCGATCACATACTTCAATTCCTAATCCGGTCCAAATTGCCGCAGTGCTAAGACAAACGGAGAAGCCCTCGCTCGAAGGAGACGGCAGCGGCGGGGACATTCCGGGCGCCTACAAGTAGATGCTTGCTTTCACTTTCGGGATTACATTCATGACCTCAATGATCAAGGAGGGATTGATTGGGAAGAGATGAAAAAGTACATCGCCGCCTTGAACGCGAAAAGGCCACAACAACAGTATCAGTAGCCACAACCACCACAGTAGCAGCAGCCAGTCCAAAGGACCCCGGTACAGCAAGCAGCACCGCAGAATATGGGCATAGTGCAGAACCCGTTGCCTGAACATCAAAACCAAATCGCCCCCATTTTGACAAATAGCTAGTCTGAGGCTAGTAGAGGGCAACAATGGAAAGTAGAGGATTCTTCCTCTATCTATTCAACAAGTCATATGTCAAGCACTGTCGAGCAACCGCCTCGCCGCATTCTCCGCATACCCAAACCACAACCCATTACCATTAACCCTGTTACACCCTCCGCCACCATATCTTCCCCAAACAACCCTCCGCAAACCAACTATACACCCCTCTTGCCATCTAAGCCACTACTCTGTATACCCTTCCCCACATCACCTACCACAACCATCCACCCCGGTACCATACAACCCTCTAAACCGCTCATCCGCATAGTACCTCCACCAAATAACCTATCACTATCACCCGCTTACCCACAACCCTCCAAACCACTCATCCGAGTCCCCTTACTTCCATTAGACAACCCACCAACATCCCCTTACCAAGCCATTACACCTTCCAAGCCACTCCTCAACACGGCAGTGCTCAAGATAACACCTGGAGCTTCCGCTATTGAAGAACATACGCTCCGAAGCGGCCGAATATTCAACAAAGTGTTTCCCCAATCTACGGTGCGAGATGGCCCGTCACAGCCAATAAAAGAAGTCCAGAATGAAGAGAGTACACCTGGTACTCACTATGATTTGTTGAAGCAGATGGATAGAACACCGACACGCATTTCCATATTAGAGCTGATCAAGATATCCAAGGCCCATCAAGAAACCCTAATGGAATACCTACAACGGGTAATGGTCAGCGAAGATGTGCCAGTGGAAAAGATCACCGCATTGTTGGTACCCCAGGGGGATCAGCCCTTTATATCCTTCCATACTTCTGAACTGGCACTGCTAGTAGCAAGGATCATGGCATTAAGCATAACTGTCAACATATGTAGAAAGGCTGTGGATACATGTTTAGTAGATATCGAAGCATCTATCAATGTGCTGTCACCAAGAACTCTGGAGTTCTGTAGGGTCCCGAAAGAAAAATGGATGCCTTCTCCCATTTCTGTTACAGCCTATGATAACTCTACCCGTTCCCCTCTGGGGATGGTCTATTTGAAGGTAGAGTTAGGTCATGCTTGCCATGCTGACGTCGAATTTCACATTCTTGAGATCGACCCTTCACTGAAAGGCATACTCGGTCGTCCTTACATCAAGTCACTTGAGGCAATTCCATCAACGAACCACCAATGCCTCAAGTTCCCTCACAAAGGACGTATCATCAAAGTCACTAGTATGCCTATCCTTGCTGCAACCCACTTGCTAAATATAAGTCCCAATTCAGCCCCTCAGAAGCCAATCATCTCCTTATGCCAAACCTATACCCTTTCGGCAGATCCTTTTGAGCATACTGTACCTACATCTTACCCAATCAATGCCGCAAAGCGGAAGAAGTTCATGAATACCCCAGGCTAGAACATTATGCTGAAAGTGGGATATCAACCTGGAAAGGGTCTAGGCACCCGGTTGCAAGGAAGAATTAAACCAGTGACAGATAAGAGAAGAGTATCTGGCAGCGGCCTAGGCTACAGGCCGGAGAAAGTGAGGCATAATATTGTGGAACAACAAGAAGGTGAAGATGGTCAGAAGGTATGGAAAACAATGGTTACTCCTTGCAAAGAAAATCGGGATCCCTTGACTTAGACCTTGTCCACTCACTTTGTTAAAGGGCCCGTAATTCAACATGACCACAATAATACAATAGTGATTACTTCCCACTTTGACCTGCATGATGTATATGGGAAAGACCTGGCCAGACATTGTTCACAACTGCTGACATACCAGTCTCTAGAGGCTCTGCAGTCGATGAAGAGGAGGAAGACTCAAGATCCAGAATGTGAATGGTACCGCTGGTTTGACACATGCTGACATTACACTAAACAAATTATTCTTAAGTCCATCAGAACCGGAATGGCCGCCACTGGTGGATGAACTAATTGAAAGGCCCGGGGCCATTTTTGATAAAACGATTCTGCTGTCTGAGGAAACAGATGAAGGGAGCCAGATGACCCCTATAAAGCCGGTTATACTACAAATCTTCTCTGGAGGGGAACATACCCCCATCACATTCTCACACTCCATACTCTATTCCGCACTCTGCTCTTGACCCCGACTTGGTCACAGATTATTACTAAAGACATTCCACGGGATCCGCCCATTACCATTACCATATCCCCTTAGGATCTTATCCCTCATATTCCCCTCAATCTTGAGAGGATTTATGATTTGATCTGGGACATATTGTTGCATGATCCCCCTAATCCCTAGGCACTGGTGCCGGTACCTCCATCATTTCATTCTCCCCCTATTCTCATCCATTCTTGCTTCATGATAAACTCAAATAATTCACAGAAAAAAACGCCGATTCAACAACTTATTCCTCCCAAATCCTCATTGAGGAAACCTCCTACTTGTCCGACTGTACTCCATCATGTGGGTCATTCGGGCAAGGTTCACTTCTAGATCTACTCTGTCCCTCCCCTCGGGAGGATTCACCTGTATTCTCCCATATACCCCTGATTTTTATCCTTCTTCGTCCCCATTAGGTCAGAATTGGGAGTCTAGTGAAGTTAGGGAGTCTAGTTCTAGGAAGGCTGATCAGGTTAGGATGTTTAGGAAGTCTAAGGGTAGACGAATTCCAGATAGATACGTCCAGAATTTAGCTTTAAAATGCCTTTCTTGCTCCCAGATCCCTCAGCTATTAGAAAATCTCATTCATATGCCAGAAGATAGTGAAGTTGATGAATCAGTCGATGATGGGTACGGAGTATATGAGTTGTTACATGAGAAAGACCCTATTAATCAAGAAGGAGAAGACGACGAGGATGCGGCCGAGGCATATGCCAGTGGAGTGAAGAAATTTGATGAACCCTCAGCTGTCGTAGAAGAGCCTACCAAAGAGATCAATCTAGGAACTGAAGATGAACCTAAGGCTATCCTCGTCAGCAAAAATCTGTCTGAAGTAAAGGAAGAGGCAGTGGTCCGAGTTCTCAAGGATTATAAGGACACTTTCGCCTGGAGTTATGAGGATATGCCGAGGTTAGACTCATCGCTAGTGGAACACAGATTGACATTGAAGGATGGAGCTAACCCGGTTAAAAAAAAGTTAAGGCGATTCCACCCTCAAATGGCTTTGAAGATGAAAGAAGAGGTCGATAAGCTGCATAAAGCCAAATTCATTAGAGTTGTCCTCTATCCACAATGGGTGGCCAATATAGTCCCAGTTATGAAAAAGGATGGGAAGGTCAGGATATGTATTGACTTCCAAGATTTGAACCGGGCATATCCTAAAGACGATTTCCCACTGCCTCACGTAGATGTACTCATTGACAACACGACTGGCTATGAAACTCTATCATTTATGGATGGGTTCTCAGGGTATAACCAGATTAAGTTAGCAAAAGAGGATCAAGAGAAAACATCATTCACCACGCCTTGGAGAACTTATTACTATATCGTTATGCCATTCGGACTGAAAAATGTTGGAGCCACTTATCAGAGAGCCATGATGGCGATATTCCATAACATGATGCACATTAACTTAGAGGTGTATGTGGATGATCTGCTGGTGAAATCTAAGACGAAAGCTGAGCATGCTGAAGTTCTGGCAAAGATTCTGGAGAGGTCGAGAGAATATCAATTGAAGATGAATGCTAAGAAATGTGTATTCGGGGTATCCTCCGGGAAATTACTTGAATTCATTGTCAGTAAGCGGGGAATTGAGATCGACCCCAACAAGGCCAAGGCTATAAGAGAAATGCCACCTCCCAAGAATTTGAAGGAATTAAGAGGATTAATCGGGAGGTTGCAATTTATTCGCCGATTTGTCTCCCAACACTCACAAAGGTGTAAGCCGTTTTACGAGCTTACTAAACCGGGAGTCAAGTTCGATTGGGATGATAAGTGTCTGGAGGCATTTGATGGATTGAAGAATTATTTAGCAAGTCCTCCTATTTTGAGACCACCATATTCGGACAAGTCTTTGATTCTATATATTTATGTCCTGGATGATGCAGTGGGGGTTATCCTGGCACAAGAGGATGAAGAAGGAAAGGAGAGGACAGCCTACTATCTCTCTAAACTTCTCAACCCCGCTGAACAAAGATATACAGCGATGGAGAAAACGTGTGCGGCACTTGTGTGGGTGGTCCAAAAGTTGAAGCACTACTTTCTGGCCCATGAAGTTCATCTCATTGCTAGGATGAACCCCATTAAGTTTCTTCTTGAGAGATTCGTCCTCACTGATAGGTTAGCACGATGGCAGAGCTTTCTTTCCCAATTCGATATCACTTACATTCAGCAGAAAGCAATCAAAGGCTATGCCATAGCAGAACATCTTGCTCATTACCTCTTCCTCGATTTGATCCAGTCCAATCGAAGTTTCTGGATGAGGAACTGATGTCTATAAACAAAATCAATGATGATATGTGGACTCTGCATTTTGACGGAGCTCTGAACTCTCAAGGTAAGGGTATCAGCATTGTTCTCGTATCACCTGAAGGTGTCACCATTCCACAAGCCTTTCAGCTTGACTTCTATGTCACCAAAAACATAGTTGAATATGAGGCTCTCCTTGCTGGCCTCGAGGCCGCTTATCTCCATGGTGCCACCAAACTAAGAATTGTGGGTGATAACCAGCTAATTCTTCGCCAAGTACTTACTAAGTATCGTACCCTTAACCCCAAGTGTAAGCCCTATCAGGAACTTACTTCAGCTCATGCCAAGCTTTTCACCAAACTGATCTTTGTCCATATCCCTCGGAATCAGAACATTCTAGTTGACGCTTTAGCCTCTCTCGCATCTTATCTAAATTTCCCGATCAGCAGGCAATCCGAGTCAATTACTGTTTATAGGCGTCTTTCTCCTGCCGTGAAAGACCCCTCCTTCCTTAAGGTTAAAGAGAAGCTGCTAAAGAAGGTTAGAGATGGGGATATTGTGGAAAGAGAGAGATTATGCTGCTAGACTGGCAACAAGAAATGGAAGATGAGGATAAACCATGGTATTATGAGATTGCCAAGTACTGTGAAGATCAGTCATATCCCGAAGAAGCCACTACTGAGGAGAGAAGGGCTATCAGGAGAGTTGCTCAAAGATACACTTTAGTTGGAGGAACTCTATATAAACGTGGATTCAGTGGTGTCCTCTTAAGATGTCTGGATGAAGATGAGCTCTGGAAGATCATGAAAGGGGCTCATGTTGGAGTTTGTGGTGGCCATGTTAACGGACAAATGCTATCAAAGAAAATCTTTAGACAAGAATATTATTGGCCAACCATGGAAAAAGATTAAGTCGGATATGTCCGTAGGTGTGCTAAGTGTCAGCTTCACGCCGATAAGATCCATTCCCCCGCATCTTCACTCCATCCTGTTTCATCCCTATGGCCTTTCTTCATGTGGGCATTCGACATCATCGAACCCCTTGGTAATCCTGATTCTGCCACCAAGCAAAAATCTTTCATCCTCACAGTAACAGAATATTTCACCAAGTGGGCAGAAGCCAAAGCATACACGAAGATTAAAGCATCAACAATCTGCAAGTTCATCATGAGGAACATTATCACCAGATTTGGGATTTCAAGCACCATCATCACTGACAATGGACCGCAGTTCATCTCACAAGAATTGAAAGACCTCTGCAACAGGTATAAAATTGCATTGCATCATTCATCTCCTTATTATCCGCAAGGCAATGACCAAGCAGAAGCAACCAATAAGACTCTGATAAAAATTATCAAGAAAACGTGCAAGTCTAACAAGTTCTCGGACTGGCCAGAAAAATTAATTGAGGCTCTATGGGCATACCGAACTTCAATCCGCACTCCTACTGGGCAAACTCCTTATTCCCTAACATTTGGAATGGAGACGGCAGTTCCGTACGAAGTCCTCATCCCATCATTAAGAGTACAATTGAGCAAGGAATTCTCCATTGATGAGCATCGTTCAGCACTCCTCGCTCAACTAGAACTCTTAGATGAGAAAAGATGGTCAGCCGCCAATCATGTAAGAGTATATCAGAATAGATTAGCACGTTTTTACCAAAAGAAAGTCATTGAATGAAAGTTTAAAGTTGGTGAGATGGTTGTGAAAAGAATCTTTGTAAAACCTAGTGGTCCGCGTTCTAAGCTCCAACCCAACTGGGAAGGACCGTATGTCATATCGCATGCTTTTCCTAGTAACGCCTATCGCTTAGTTAATGCAGAAGGACAGGAGTTAACTTACCCCTGGAATGGTCTATATCTTAATAAGTACTACCCTTAATGTAACGATCAATATGGTACAAGGATCAGTGGAGTTGAAAAATTCAAAAATTCAAATTCACATATTAATCTTTGGTAATCTAATCCAAACATATTATTGCACACAAACACGTTTGATTCGTGAATAACAAGAGATGTGAAACCCAAGGAACACCGAAAGCTTAACTAATAGTAGAAGGTACAACTCATTCTTTTCAAAACAAAACATCCGTTTTACTTCCGGCCCACAACGACGGAACGAGGTTTAGAATAGACTACTGAAAATACCCGTCATCCTAGTAGGAGGCCGTCATAAAAAAAAAAGCGGAGATCCGCACCACAAAGGCAAAAGAAAAAGCAAAGGCAAAAGCCAAACAAAATCAAAAGGCCGCTCAATATTGCAAATGTTACCACAAAAGGCCACAAAATCAAATGAAAAGGGAGCGCTAGGTCGTTAAATACCCCGCAAAAATAAAAATGACCGAACCCCAACGGATAATAAGGTAAAGAAAGGACATCTTTCTGGGTCTCCGGAACCTTCTCGCGTGCTTTATAAACCAATTATTCCTTTCATTCTAAAGAGGTGTGCTCCAAACTTGAGGAACGGCTAGAGTTGACTGAGGGTCGGATCATCGAATGGGATCACGATTTCAAACATAATTCAAGCACGATAAGTCTCGATTAGGTCATTAAAGAATGATGTGGGAATTAAGTTGACGAATGAATATGCTCTTTTGATCCAAGTTCCATGTTGATCCTTAGTTTATTCAGTTAATGACTTATTCCAAAACTTAAAAAAATTGAATATTACAAAACCAAAAAAAATTGAATATTCCAAAACCCAAAAAAAATTGAATATTCAAAACCCAAAAAATTTGAATATTGCAAAACCCAAAAAAAATGGATATCTCAAAACCCAAAAAAAAAATTTGAATATTGCAAAACCCAAAAAAAACAATTGGATATCTCAAAACCAAAAAAAAAAAATGAATATTGCAAAACCCAAAAAAAAAAAGAATATTGCAAAACTCAAAAAAATTGAATATGGCAAAACCTCAAAAAAATTGGATATTTCTAAATATGCAATTGCGAAACAAAAATATTTCAATTAGCATTTGTTTGTCGCATCATATGTATGTTGCATCCTTTTACTTTTAGTGAGTATTTGCATGCTTGTATGTTGCATTTTACTTCCTTTTAATTATTCTTATTTACCTTCGTTAAATAAAGGCTTCGCCCCTTGACCCTTCTACCAAGGATAGGATCAAGTAACTGATAACTTAATTGGGCAAAGGGCTAAGCCTGAACAGATATCTAATTTGTTCGTTTAAGCCATGTGCAGGAATGGAAAAGGAAAGACAGTGGAGAATAATACCAAGACAACTCAAGTATGAAGAAAGTACTTTCATATATCATAAAGAGTTCATACATGAGTGAAAGTCCATCCACAGGACTTCAAAATGAGAAAGAAAGTACATCATGACAGCCCTCATGGCTGGCTCTCCCCTGCACCCTCGTCCAGCTAGGTCTACACCTCATCTTGGACATCCAGTCTTCGAGCTGGCAGCGGCGGTGGTCCCATGATACTCGGCCCTGCCTGGCCAGAAGAGACTGGAATACTAGTGGTAAAGGCACTCACCTGTCCTCGCTCTAACGCCCGTTGACGCGTACGCTGGTAGCGAGCCTCGATGCTCTGGCGCTCGTGCTCTATTACTGATAGCCGCCTCTGAAGACTCTCCAATTGGGACCAATCACGATCCCTCTCCTCCGTCAGGATCTCCAATCAAACCTAGAGACATGCAAGCTCACGAGGAAGGTCGCCCGTAGAGAGTCTGGCCAGCTGCTCCTCCAGCTCAGCAACGCGGGCCGTTGAACTGCGGGCTTGTGCCAGCTCCGCATCCCTCTCCCCAAGAGCCACGCATAGCTCTTGGACCTGCAACAGAAGACATCGTCAGCTAAATGACCAAGCAAGCAAAAGACATCATGCAAGAAATAAGTTGAAGATTTACCCGAGCAGCAACATCCTCCTCAGCCTGAGTGGCTCGGCGGATGGCAAAAGCTAGCTGACTCCGCAAGTCAGCCATGGCGGCTTCATGGGCAGCCGAGGAAGAGGAAGGACCGGTAGCAGTGGAAGGTGAAGGGGTCGCCGCGTGAGTATAAGCGGCAAGCTGTAACAAAAGGGGGATCACCGTCAGTGTACAAGTGTTAAAACAATTTAATAATAAAAATGAAGCATTCATAACATCCATGTCATTCATGCATATCGCTTACCAACTCATCTAATTCTTTATGGACTCACTCTAGCTGGGACTCGGTGTCTTGGAGGTGGCCTCGGAATGTGATGATGGTGGCATCCCGTGCATCCTGCATTTTTCATAACATGTCATACATTTACAAATATAAGCAAGATAATTAATAAAATGAAAGAAACATTCATAAGCATACATATCATAATACTCACATTGAGAGGTCGGAGTAGCTGGAGGTGGGCCGCGTAGTGGGCCCGGTAGCGCTGCAGGTAAGCATCACTGCTCACCGCCTGCAACTCTACCGGAACCCCGTACCGGTGCCAGTCATCCCGCTGATCCGGGAATTTGGTGCTCCAGTCGGTGCAAGCCTGCTTCCCCCGCATCGACCTCACGATCCCCTCTAGGATCTCCTCCTCCACCCACTCCTGATGCAGACCCAACGTCCGCATCACCAACCTCAAGCGCAGGAGGGCTATCTCGTTCATACAATGTAGCCACACCTGGCACCCGAACCTGCCTCACCCGTGCTCCACCCATGGTTGTCTGGCATCGTCCATACCCAGATATGGACGCCAGATAACCTGCATTCATATAGGTTAATTGCATTTAGTTAACAAATCATCTAAATTATCGATCGAATATGCAATTAAATAAACGCTAACACTTTAACAAAAACAATTAATTAATTAAACAGTTTAACATCAGATAACTAATCAAATATGAAACAGAAAAGATTCAAAAACTTACCAACAACTCTGGGTGGTCAAGAAATTGACAGCGGAGAGCCGTCAACTGATGGTGCTGTGGCGCCGTGTCCATCACCGCACGCCAACGCCGGGCAAGCGGAACTGCTGTCGACTGAGTAGATGGCCGCGCTCGGCCCAGAGGAAAATAATAATATGTCCACACCTACATAAAAGAACATGTAGTTAGGATCACACGCATTGCATGACAAGCATATAATGGAATAAACAAGCATAAAATGAACTAAGTACCTGAAGAAACGGCGCGAAGCCGTTGATGGTGGTCTCTCGGTCAGGTGTGACGGAGGAGAGGTCAGTGAAGAGATGGGCTAGAAGGGCTGCACCCCATGCGTACTCACTTAGCCGGTCAAGATCTACAAGAAGACTCAGGAAGCGACAATGGATGTAGTCGCCCTTCATCCCGAAGAGAAGCCTACCAAAGAAAAAGACTAAGAACCTCCTAAGGTCCCTATCTACAGCTATCCTATCATTAGGATCCTGGCAATATACTGCGCTAGCCGCCCCCGCTAGCCTGGACCTCAGCTCGGCCCGGGACTTGTCCGTCTGCTGCCTGGGCTCCTCTAGCCCCAGGGATCTCTCCACTGCAATCCGGAGAAGGGTCCGAGACTCCCGGCCCTCCAACCCCGTGCACTCTAGACCCAGCAACTCCTGAGCCAGCCCATGGTAGTCGAGATACGTGATCTCGCTCACCGCCTGACCTTCTACCCGAAGGCCGGTAATCCTGCACACATCCTCGAGACTGGGGACCATGTGTCCCCAGGGCATTAGAAATGCCCTGCTCTCAGCGTGCCACCTCTCCCTAAGGACCTGGAGCAATACCAGGTCAATCCAAAAAGGTTCTATCTCTAATATATCCCTAAACCCCATCTCCTCCAGTCTTGCCTTTTAGAAGTCCGGGAGACCCCGATAGGCAGCTACCACCAGGTCCCAGGAGATCCTGGTCCTCATCGTGCCCTACAATTTTCAATCAAGATCCTCATTAGAACACTAATAGGCATTTTTTAAAATACATTTGGAGAATTAATCACCTGTTTTGAATCGCGTTTGGGTACAAGGACGCGTTTCAAAAGGCGTCCCTGTCCCCAGACCCCTTTCACCACAGGTTTCCAGAACCTGTGGCTGGCTCTTTTCTTCCCTCCCCCAAGTTGAATTTAACATAAAAAGAGTGTTCTTAGAGCTTACCAAACGCGGGCCTGCCTCTTCGGCCGGTGCCGCCGCTTCCTCGCCTCCTTCGGCGGTGCCACCGCTTCTTCGACCTCTATAAAGGTCGCCGCCTCCATGAGTGTCAATTCCTCGACCGACGTCGTTTCTAGAATTGACCCCTCGCCCGCAGCCATGACTCAGCACCGTTTGTTGATCTCGCTTGGTCCTCCTTGCTTCATAGGAACGTGAGAGAGAGAGAGGGCTCAAGGGAGTGGGAGAGGATAAGAGAGACTAGGGATGAGAGGAGTTCGCCGGAGGAGGTCACTAGAGTCGAGAAAGAGGCCGGAGTTGAGGGAGGTCGCCGGAGTGAAGAGGATCGTCGGAGGGGAACGCTCGTCGCCAAAGAAGGAAGCCAGGGAGGAGAGAGAAGGTGAGAGGAAGAATGAGGAAGAAAGGGGCTCGGGCTCGCAACCCCTGTTTGAATTCGTTAAATCGCGTCTTAGGACAGCGACGCCATTTAGGGGCGCACAAACTGAGGCGGCAACAACATTTTTTCAAATAAGTGAAACACGTCCCCCTAGGGCGACGCCTTTTTGATTTTACCACCTCTTCTGCTTAGGGCCGTACCACGGAGAGTTTGAAAGAATTGTTATTCGTGCTTTGAAGGACGACGCTATTTAGTGAATTAATTATTGAAAATCTCTAGAAAATAGGAGAGAGACAACTTAAAGACGTCTTACTGAGCGGACGCAATTCAGGGTTCTTTTGAGGATGGATTTTTAAATTTGGAAATTGATTAAGATTGAAAAGCGTCTCTCTGAGTCAACGCGATTTGAATTACCTGAATCCGAACCTTCATGTTCTAAGGAAAAATCACAGTCTCATTTAAGGAAAAATCACAAAAAAATTGCAAAACATTAAAGGAGAATTTCTACTATATTAAGGAATGATTTCTTTGACGAAAATAAAATAAGAAATACATCAAATTGGAGAAGAAAGGTGAAAGGCCTTCAAAGACGGATTTTCTTGAGCTCCTTTACATATGACTTCCACAGTTCCTTGTTGGCTTCATGAGGAGTTTTCACACAATGGGTGAATCCGATGTTCCAAAGAGTTGCAATGAGTTCAGTCGCCTCGTAGTCTTCATCAGTACCGAATGCTCGCTTCTTGATTGGAGAAAGAGATGATATTTCTGGAAATTCATAGCGAGGCATGCCAAGCTGAGGATGACACCGATGTGGATTATAAAGGACGAACTCGGTTGCCCTGATCAGTCGGAGCTCTGTGCCAGCACCACGGCGCACTCGAACCGCCTTTTCCATGAGAGCGAATGGCGTAGATTCGAATCCAATTCTGGGCATAGTCTTAAAGTAAGTACGCCAGTCAGCTCGAGTCTTGAGATTGGGCACTCGATTGGTCATATGATCATTGAACCTCACAATGTTGGCAATATGGAAGATAGGACTGCGCTGATATGTTTGAGATATCTTTGGAACTTTCTCCTCATTATGGTTGAACTTGAAGTGGAATTCTACCCACAAAGCCAAGAGTAGCATGCTGCCATAAGAAGGTTGACCTGTAGAAGCTACAGAGAGCCCACTGTAGAGGTAGGCTAGAACCACTGTTCTAATCTACTTCCCTTCGAAAATCACATTGATTGCGCTTAACTGATCATCTTCTAGAACATTATCTTGAGCAGGGAATAGTAGAGCTCCAGCTAAGCACGTGGTGAACGCCTTCATCACATTCTCTGTATCTTCATCTTTGAGGTCTTCTATTTTCTTCATAATCCATTCAGCTAATTTAGCCAGATTTATTCCCTTCTTTGTAAGATAGCATTAGATTTCCTTGGGATTCTTCCTGATCTTCTCCAATAATTGTTGACCCGTGATTCTTTCCCTCATGAATGTCATCTCACTCAAATCAGGTTCATCATTGTTGACCTTAAGCTTAGGAAGGCCCAATAAGAGTTCGACTTCTTCTAAGAGGATGGTGGCCTCGAACGTGGCAAAGAGGAAGGTATGAGTTTATGGATGCCATAGTTCGATCAATGCACCCATCGCAGCCCAATCTATGAGTGTGCTCTTGTAATGTTTTGTGTGGCTTATCAATCCTTGGATATGCCACTTGGATATATAAGATTACATGGAGAGATTGATCTTGTTTACTAGCTTTTGGGCCCATGGAAGTGAAGAAAATCTTCTTTGACCGGGGAAGAAAGGATATCCCTAGAAAAAATTGGAAAAATTCCATCATATGGAAAACATGTAGAGAATTGCATAGAAATAATTGATTAGAGGAGAGATTAGCCTACTTGTAAGTTAGGATCTCGTCCACTTAGATGATCTTTCACCTCAGAAAGCTTTTCAATCACTTTTCTCATCCTCGTATTTGAAGAATCTTGTGTAGAATCCATCTTCCTTGATTTGATTTTCTTGAATTCTTCTTGGTCTTCACCTTTTTTCCTTGAGTCTTGAAGAGAATTCTCTACCTTTCCCTCTTGATTGCTTGTTGTAATGCTTTGATATGAAGAAGGGAAGATTTTATAGAGTGATTTGCGAGATTGGAAATCCCTTTCCGAATTGGAAGAGGGATGTGTATTAAGGCAAGCAGAGTTCGAATTGAAGTCTAAACAGAGAGCAGTTTCTGTAATTTAAATGGCGTCTTGACGGGTCGACGTCATTTAAATGACGTATGTGAATAGCAACGCCTTTTCATCAGGTTTCTGAATTTCTGTTATTTTTCCAAAAATCTATAATTCCATGATATATAATTTGCTTGAAGTTACTAATGAAATTCTGAGTGCAGGAAATATCAAAGAAGTGAAAGTGAAGCTGAAATTTCACTAAGGTCCCATTGTGGGGAGTTTTTAAGTCCCAACCATGACTAAAAAGACGGTTATCTCTGTCCCTGTATTCCTTAATGTAATTGATTTGCATTATCATTATTATATGATAAATATTTATTAGATACATTAAGGGCCTTGTGATTTTGATGAAACTGGAATTTGAGTTCCCCTTCAACAAAAACAGTGATAATTCCAAAGAATTCTTAATCGCACGGATAGGCCACTAGATTGTTAATTAATGGGGACGATGGTTCCATTTTTGTAAAACGGTGCGTAGATAAACGAGCTTCGGCTTAGCACTGAATTACAAGAATTGGTATCTTGACTCATTAATGACAATTTAACAATATTATCCTTAATTAATTTATATTTTATTTCATTTTATATTTTTCTTTTAGCCCAGCATGCATCATGTAGGACTTTGATATCATCGTGATAAGAATTAATTCCTGATTAAATTTCAGACCATTGATCCAATAAATCTCAACGTGATATGAAATATTCCATTCTGAATTGAGTATCTTGATTATCTTTGAGGTTCGCTTAAAGATATCTTTGGAGTTTTATCTTTTCTTGGATTTCCCACCCAACATTTCTTGTTTTCTCTTAAAGATCCGTCATGGTTGCAACACTTCCACATTGGCTGGTAACCGCTCTCCATGACGAAACCTGTAAGGTTTGTGACCTAGGGTATTTCCCAATCGCGGAAGTTGATCGACCTTTTGTTTTCTTTGTCTCCTTCATCCAGATAAGATTGATTCCACTGATCTCTTTAAGTTATCTTCATTAATTGTTTCCAGAAAGATTCTCATCATATGATGTTAAGAGCGTGTCACATCACACATTGGCATCACATTTTCAGTACATTTCACTCCCTACAAAGTCAATGCCAAGGTAGGGCAGCTGTAGACACGCTAATTTTGACATCATATTGAGTAAATTTCATGTCACAATGATAATGCCCCAGAATGGTCTGATGTTTAATCATTAATTAATTTTTGTTGATTTTCTCAAAAGCTGTTGAATCACGTCGTGCATATACGACGCCATTTGGATTCTTGGCAGAAATCAATTCAGAATTAAAATTAGTAAATTTAAGAGGATTTAACTGAATAGGGTCGCCCTTACACGACGCCATTGGAGTCCTAATCCTCCTAGGTTTACTATTTCTAATTATTGTTAATTTCCTAAATTATCTAAAGCACGTCGCGTTTACACGATGCCGTTTATGTTTCCTAATTATTTTCGGTTTCCCTTTCCGGATTTATTTCTATTCTGGCTGTATTAATGAAGTAAAAGGCGTCCCCCTTGAGCGACGCGTTTTAAGAATTTCCTGAGAAGCAAGATTTGGCCGAGATAGTATGATTCCAAAAGTTGGAAGGGTTTCCAATTCCCTTCATAATCGTCCAGGGCAAGCCCGAGTTGCGGGAAATTCCCTTTGAAGGCCAAAATACTCTTGAATCACTTCTTATAAATACATGTGGACATTGACCTTTGAAAAATGTTGGAAGTTGGCAGTTAACAATTGATTGGCAATTGGTAGTCTTGAAGCTTGAAGCAAGGTGTTTGAAGATTCGCAAGAAGAAAAACATGGATAGCAAGAAGGATTCTCGTTTCTTCATCATTTTCCTCCATTGAAGCTCAAGAAGATCAAGGCTTTCATGGGGCCAAACCAACCATCCTCTTCTTTTCTTTAGTTTCTTTCTAGTTTCTTTTCCATATGATTTTTTTTTCATTGCATCAACTCATCGCACACACCCACTTCATAATTTCCAAACCTACACCTCCTTTAGGGGTTTAAAAGAAAACCACAAAAGTGAGTCCTTTTAGTTTAGTTGCATGTTTAGATTTTTAATTAGAATAGATATTATGCTATTTTAGTTCTAATCATGATTTTCATGTTTGTTTGATTTTTCACAAGATACAAAAAGAGAACAAGAGTAAAGAAAGAGAAGGCTCTTTACTTTCGGCCGGCCGAAAGAGAGGAACAAAAGAACCCCATATTCTCCCGATTCACAAGGTTAGTAAGCGATCACTTTTCCTTTGAAACCTTCGGTTTCTGGCGATCACAGTTTCTTTCATATTGTTAATCATAGTAAACACATAATAGGATGATGAACACACACCCTTTTTTAGCACTACAAGGCGTAGAGCCAGCTGGACGAGGGCGCGGGAGAGAGTCAGCCGTAAGGGCTGCCATCATATTGTACCTTCCTTTCATTTTTGAAGTCATGTGGATGGACTTACATCTTGTGCATAAACTCTTTTGATATATGAAAGGAGTTTCTTCATATTTGGATTGTCTTGGTACTTTTCCCTTATTGACTTTCCTTTTCATACCTGCACATGGCTTGAACAAACAAATTAAATATTTGTTCAGGCTTAGCCCCTTGTCCAGTTAAGTAACTGGCTACTTGATCATATTCTTGGTGGAAGGGTCAAAGGGCAAAGCCTTTATTAATGAAGGCAAATAATAATTGAAAAAAAAAATGGAATTGTAAAATGCAACATACAAGCATGCAGATGCTTGCTGAAAATAAAAGGAATGCAACACACAAGATATGACAAGCGGATGCTAATTGAAATATTTTTGTTTTGCAATTTTTGAAATATCCAATTTTTTTGTGGTTTTGTCGTATTCAATTTTTTTGTACTTTTGAAATATTAAATTTTTTGTAATTTTAAAATATTCAACTTTTTTTTTGGTTTTGGAATATTTAATTTTTTGTTGTAATTTTGAAATAAGACATCAACTAGATAAGCTAAAAACCAGCATAGTACTTGGATCAAAAGAGTTTACTTATTTTTCAACTTAATTCCCTAATCATTCCTGGATAACCTAATCCAAACCCATTGTGCTTGAGTTATGTTTATGTTCGTGATCCCATTCGACAATCTGACCCTTAGTCAACCTAGGCCATCCCTCAAGTTTGCAGTACACCTCTTTAGAACGAAAGAAAGAATTGGTCTAGAAAGCCCACGAGAAGGTTCCGGAGACCCAGAGAGATGTCCCTCCTTTACGCTATTATTTGTTAGGATTCGGTTATTTTCACTTTTTGCGAGATATTTAATGACCTTGCGCTCCCTTTCCATTTAATTTTGTGGCCTTTTTTATGTAATGTTTGTAATGTTGGATGGCCTTCTGATTTAGTTGGCTTTTTGCCTTCATGCTTTTTCTTTTGCTTTTTGTGGGGCGTATCTCCCCCTCTTTTTTATATGACGGCCTCCTACTAAGATGGCAGGTATGTTCGGTAGTCTATTCTGAGCTTTGTTCCGACATCGTGGGCCGAAAGTAAAACAGAAGTTTTGAGTGAAAAAGAATGAGTTGTACTTTTCCACCCTTAGTTAAGCTTTAGGTATTCCTCGGGCTTCACATCTCTTACTACTCATGAACCAAATGTGTTTGTGTGCAATAATGCGTTTGAATTAGATTATCAAAGACTAATAAGGGAATTTGAGTTTTCGAATTTTTAGACTCCACCGGTCCTCGCAACATGCTGATTGACTCTTTAACCTAAGGGTAGTACTTCTTAAGATAGAGACCATTCCAGGGATGAGTTAACTCTTACCCTTCTGTATTAACTAAACGATAGGCGTTACTAGGAAAAGCATGCGAGATAACATAAGAATCTTCCCAGTTGGGTTGGACCTTAGAACGCGGACCACTAGGTTTTATAAAGATTCTTTTAACAACCATTTCGCCAACTTTGAATTTTCGTTCAATGACTTTCTTTTGATAAAAACGTGTTAATCTGTTCTGATATACTCTTGCATGATTGGTGGCTGACCATCTTTTCTCGTCTAAGAGTTCCAATTGAGCCAGGAGTGCTAAGCGGTGCTCATCAATGGAAAAATTCTTATTCAACTGTACTCTTAAAGACGGGATGAGGACCTCGTATGGAACTATCGCCTCCATTACGAATGTTAAGGAATATAGAGTATGCTCAGTGGGCGTGCAGATTGAAGTTCGGTATGCCCATAAAGCCTCTATTAATTTATCTGGCCAGTCGGAAAACTTATTGGATCTACACGTTTTCTTGATGATTTTTATCAAAGTCTTGTTAGTTGCCTCTACTTGGCCATTGCCTAGTGGATAATAAGGAGACGAGTGATGCAATGTAATTTTATACCTGTTGCAGAGGTCCTTCAATTCTTGTGATATGAACTGTGGTCCATTATCGGTGACGATGATGCTTGGAATTCTGAATCTTGTGATAATGTTCTTCATAATAAACTTGCAGACTGTTGACGCTTTGACTTCCGTGTAAGCTTCAGCTTCTGCCTACTTGATGAAGTATTCCGTTGTCGTAAGAATGAAGGATTTCTACTTAATGCCGAAATTGGGATCACCGAGAGATCCAATGATGTCGAAATCCCACATAGAGAAAGGCCATGGGGAAGAAACAGGATGGAGTGAAGATGCGGGGAAGTGGATCTTGTCAGTATGAAGTCGACACTTAGCACACCTACGAACATACCCTACACAGTCTTCTTCTATGGTAGGCCAGTAGAATCCTTGTCTAAGGATCTTCTTTGCTAACATCTGTCAATTAATGTGGCCACCACAAACTCCAGCATGAGCTCCTTCCATAACCTTCCAAAACTCATCCTCATCCAAGCATCTCAGAAGAACACCGTCAAAACCTCGTTTATAAAGCGCTCCTCCAACTAGATTGTATCTCTGAGCAACTCTCCTGATAATCCTTTTCTCCTCAGCTGTGGCTTCTTCAGGGTACGATTGATCTTTACAATATTTGGCAATCTCAAAATACGACGGTTTCTCTTCATCTTCCATCTCTTCTTGCTATTCCAATAGCACGATTTCTCGTTTCTCCACTATATCTCCATCTCTAACCTTCTTCAGCAACTTTTCTTTAATCCTAAGGAATGAAGGGTCTTTCACGGCGGGTGAGAAACGCCTATGAACAATGATAGATTCAGAATGTTTGTTGATCGGGAAATTCAGGGATGATGCGAGAGAAGCTAAAGCGTCGGCTAAGATATTCTGATTTCGAGGAATATGGATGAAGATCAATTTGGTGAAAAGCTTAGCATAGACAGAAGTGAGTTTTTGATAAGACTTGAGTTTAGGATCAAGAGTTCGGTACTTGGTGAGCACTTGGCGAAGGATCAGCTGACTATCACCTACAATCCTGAGCTTGGTGGCACCATGGAGATGAGCAGCTTCAAGACCGGCTAGAAGAGCCTCATATTCAGCAATGTTGTTGGTGACAGGAAAGTCAAGCTGAAAGGCTTGTGGAATGGTGACACCTTCAAGTGATAGTAGAACAATGCCGATACCCTTACCATGAGAATTTAGAGCTCCGTCAAAATGCAGAGTCCACATATCGTCTTTGATTCTGTCTATGGACATCAATTCCTCATCCGGAAACTCCGATTGGACTGGATCAAAACGAGGAAGAGGGTGATGAACAAGATGTTCTGTGATGGCATAGCCTTTGATTGCTTTCTACTGAATGTAAATGATATCGAATTGAGATACAAAGCTCTGCCAACGTGCTAATTGATCTGTTAGAACATATTTCTCGAGGAGAAATTTAATTGGATTCATCCTAGCAATGAAATGGACTTCATGAGCCAGAAAATAATGCTTCAGCTTCTGAACCACCCATACTAATGTAGCACAGGTCTTCTCCATCGTTGTGTACCTCTGTCCCGCGGGGTTGAGGAGTTTAGAGAGATAATAGGCTTGCTCTTTCCTTCCCTTCTTCATCCTCTTGTGCTAGGACAGCCCCCACCGCATCATCAAAATAGAAATATATAGAATCAAAGGTTTGTCCAGAGATGGTGGTCTCCAGACAGGAGGACTTGCTAGATATGTCTTCAGTCCATCGAACGCCTCCTGACACTTATCGTTCCAATCAAACTTGACTCCCGACTTAGTAAGTTCGTAAAACGGCTTACACCTTTGTGAGTACTGGGAGACAAAGCGGCGAATAAATTGCAACCTCCCTATCAATCCTATTAATTTTTTCAAATTTCGGGGAGGTGGCATTTCTCTAATAGCCTTAGCCTTGTTGGGATCGATCTCAATGCCCCGTTTGCTCACGATCGATCCTAACAACTTCCTTATGATACACCAAATACGCACTTTTTGGGATTCATCTTCAATTGATATTCTCTTGACCTTTCTAAAACTCTTGCCAATACCTTCTGATGAGGCAGAATCCGATTCGGCCCATTAAAACAAGCCCAAACTCCGTTCAGCCCAACAGCAGCAGTACCAGGCCCTCCGGGAGCCTCCGGCCCATCAGCGGCCCAGCAGCCCTCGGCCCATAAGCGGCACCGTCGCTCCCGGCCCAACAGGCTTCAGCCCGTCAGTGGCCCACCAGCCTACGGCCCGGGAACAGCGCGGCAGCCGAGGGCCCAACAGGCTTCGGCCCATCAGCGGCCCAACCCCCTTCGGCCCGGTAGCCGAATCCGGCCCACTCCGGTGGCGGATCAGGCACTATGGCGGTTTATCAGTAAGCCCTCCTTTAGTCCTATATCGGCTGCCACCGTTAACCATCCGCTATCCTTTGCTATAAATATACCGCTATTTATTGCCCAAAGGATGCTCCCCCAAGCCTCCGAGACCCTTAAGGACTACAGTCCGAAAAGCATTAAAGCTACTCTCATTGCCTTCTGAATCGAATCTTCTTCAGGAGCTAACTTGACCGTCGGAGGGGTTTCCCCAGGGCTGAAGCCCGGGACTCCTGCTGACTGGTTTTCTTCTTCTTTCCCTCCTACAGGAGCTCGGTTCGAATCATCGCCGACCTTCCCGAGTCGGTCTCGGCCGCCGACCTCGGACTCCTCTCCCTGGTCTCGACGCCGTGCGACCGGCTGCTCTTGCAATAGGGGGCCCTCGGCCTCGTGCCGCCCCTTCGTCCGCCGAAGAAGCCTCGGCCCCGACTTCCCGGAGCGAGCCAGCCTTCGGACCTTCGGCTCCGCAGCCTCTGCGTCCTCCGTCTTCCGGATCCCCGTCGGGCCCCTAAACACCGATCCGACCCAGCACCGGATCCATCTCTTCGGATTCCGGCCTCGAAATCCGGTCGTGATAGCTTCGGCTACATCACCTTCGCATGCTCAGCTTTAATCTTGGATTTCACTAACAGATCATTCACATACACTTCTAAATCAATGTGCATCATGTCATGAAATATAGCCATCAAAGTCCTCTGATAAGTGGCTCCAGCATTCTTCAATCCAAATGGCATGACAACATAACAATAAGTGCCCCAAGGTGTAGTGAATGACGTCTTCTCTTGGTCCTCTTCAGCCAAGCGAATCTGATTATACCTTGAGAATCCATCCATGAATGACAATGTTTTATAACCAGTTGTGTTGTCAATGAGTACATCTATACGAGGCAATGGAAAGTCGTCTTTAGGACATGGCTGGTTCAAATCTCGGAAGTCAATGCAAATCCTAACCTTCCCATCCTTTTTCATGATCGGGACTATATTTGCCACCCATTGCGGATAGAGGACAACTCCAATAAATTTGGCTTTATGCAACTTATCGACCTCTTCTTTCATCTTCAAAGCTATTTGAAGGTGGATTCGCCTCAATTTCTATTTAACCGAGCTAGCTCCACCTTTCAATGTTAATCGGTGTTCTACTAAGGAAGAATCTAATCCCAGTATATCTTCATAGCTCTAGGCGAAAGTGTCCTTATAGTCTCTGAGAACATGAATCACAGCCTCCTCATCTGTTTCAGAAAGATTTTTATTGACGAGGACAACCTTAGGTTCGTCTTCAGTTCCTAGATTAATCACTTTGGTAGGCTCTTCTACGGCAGCTGAGGGTTCATCAAATTTCTTCACTCCACTAGCATATGCCTCAGTCGCGTCCTCGTCATCTTCCTCATCTTCAGTAATGAGGTCTTTCTCGTATAACAATTCATACACTCCATACCCGTCATCGACTAACTCATCAACTTCGTATTCTTCTGGCAACTGAATGGGATTCTCTAACAGCTGAGGGATCTGAGAGCAAGAAAGGCATCTTAAAGCTAGATCCTGGAGGTATCTATCTGGAACTCGTCTACCCTTAGACTTCCTAGACTTTCTAATTTGACTAACTTCACTAGACTCCCTAACTTCGTTAAATTGCCTACTGCTAGACTCACTATCCTGCCCTAGTGAGGACGAAGAAAGATAAAAATCAAAAGATATATGATGTGATACAGGTGAATCCTCCCGTGAGGAGGGGCAAAGCAGATCTAGAAAAGAGTTTTGCCCGAGTGACCCATGCGATGGGGTATATTCGGACAAGTAGTATGATGTTTCCTCAACGAGGATTTGAGAGGAGGGAGTTGCCAAATTGACGTTTTTTTTTGGAGATTATTGAAGTTGATCATAAAACAAGAGTGAATCTGGAAAGGAGGAGGATGAGGGGGTAACGGCACCAAGGCCAAAGGATTAGGGGGATCATACAATAGTATGTCCCAGATCAGATCATAGATCCTCTCAAGGTCGAGAGGAATCTGAGGAATCAGGTCCCGGAGGGACAAAGTAACCATGATGGGCGGAGCCCACGGATTATCTTCAGTAACGACCCTTAACCAAGTCGGGGTCAGGGCAGAGTGTGGAATAGGGTATGGAGGGTGAAAACGTGATGGGGATAGATTCCCCTCCAGAGAAGATCAATGGTGAATCCAGGCTGATAAAGGTCATCAGGCGCCCCTTTGTCTGTCTCCTCACTTAGCAAAATTCTCTTATCAAAAATAGCCCCAGGCCCTTCAAACAACTCGTCAATCAACGGAGGCCACTTTGGTTCTGAGGAATCAATGAACAACCTGTTCAGTGCAATGTACAGGTCCTATGTGTTGAACCAGCGGTACCATTCGCACTCCAGATCTTGAGTCTTCCTCCTCTTCATTAGCCGCAGAGCCTCTAAGGATTGGTATGTCAGCAGTTCAGAATAGTGCCTGACTAGATCTATCCCATATACGTCATGCAGGTCAAAGTGGGAAGTGATTACCACCGTGTTATCATTGTCATGACTAATCACGGGTCCCTTAATGAAGTGTGTATATAGGGTCCAAGTTTAGGGATCCCGATTTTCTTTGCACGGGGTGGTTATTGTCTTCCAAATTTTCTGACCATCTTCATCTTCCTGCTGCTAAACAATCTGCCTTTTCACCTTCACTGGCTTATAGCCCAGACCATTACCGGGTGCTCTTCTGCGGTCTTTGATAGGCTTGGTTCTGTCCTGCAGTTGTGTGCCCAGGCCTTTTCCTGGTTGATAGCCACCCTTCATCATGATATCCCAGCCAGGGGTACTCACGCACTTCCCCCTTTTCACAGCATCAACTGGACAAGGAACAGGTATAGTAACTTTCAAAGGATTAGCCGAGGGAGAACAAACCTGTAATACCGACAGAATGGGTTGTTGGCCAGGTAAAGGGGTTGGCTTGATGTTCAAAGAATGAGCAGTAGTAAGGATCGGCATGCTCGTTACTTAAATAATATGTCCCTTATAAGGAAACTTGAGGCATTAATGGTTTGTAGAGGGTATGGCCTCAAGGGATTTGATGTAGGGACGACCAAGGATGCCTTTTAAAGGGGATCGATTTCCAAGATGCGGAACTCGACTTTGGCATGGCAAACGGGACCTAACTCCACCATCAAGTAAACCATTCCCAAAGGAGAATGGGTAGAGTTGTCGTAGGCGGTAACAGAGATGGGTGAAGGCAACCACTTTTATTTGGGTACACCATAGAATTCTAAGGTCTTCGGTGACAACACATTAATAGAGGCCCCCTGTGTCAACCAGACATGCATCCACAGTCTTTTTGCAAATGTTAACTGTAATGTTGAGCGCCATGCTCCTGGCCGCTAGTGGTGCTAGTTCAGATGTGTGGAATGAGATAGAGGGCTGATCCCCCTGTGGAACTATCAGTGATGTGATCTTCTCTACCGGCACATCTTCAATGACCATTATTCTCTGCAAATATTCTATCAGAGCCTCTTGATGGATCTTGGATCTTTTGATCAGTTCTAGTATGGAAATGCATGCCGATGTTCTATCTAGCTGCTTCAGTAGGTCATACTGAGTGCTGGGTGCACTCTCTTCATTCTGAATTTCTTCTGACGGCTGTGATGGGCCGTCTCTTACTGTGGATTGAGAGAAGACCTTATTGAAGATTCTCCCACTCTGGAGTGTATGCTATTCAATATTGGAAGGTCCAGGTGAGATCTTAAGTACCACCGTATTGATGGGGTTCAGAGGGGGTAATGGGTTCGTAAACGGGTGATTGTGGGGGATTGTTTGGTGGAGGTGCTAGAACACGGATGAGTGGCTTGGAGGGTTGTATGGTATTGGGGTGAATGGTTGATGCGGATGATGTAGGAAATGGCATGCGTAGCAATGGTTTAGAAGGCATGAGGGGTTCGTGGTTGGGTTGCAGAGGGTTATTTGGTGGAGGGGATAATGGGTTTAAGGAAGGTAGGTGGTGGAGTGGGTCTATGGTAGGCGGGTGTCGATATAGGTGTAACGGTTATGGTTTCTGGCTTGGGTATGCGGAGAATGTGGCGTGCGGTTGCTCGGCGGTACTCGGGATGTGGCCTGTTGAATAGACAAAGGAGAATTCCTCTTCCTTCCATTGTTGCCTCCTATTAGCCTCAGACTGCTTTTAGTAAGAATTGGGGCAACCAGGTTTTGATGCTACGACAGCAAGTCCTGCACTATTCCCATGTTTGATGGTGTTGCTGCCTGTGCTGGTGCTCTTTGCATCTATTGTTGCTGCTGTTGTGGCTGTTGTTGTTGCTGTGGCTGAGATCTTCTTGCCTTCAGGGCGGCTATGTATTTTCCCATCTCCTCCCAGTCAATACCTTCTTGTTCATTGAGATCATGGATGTAGTCCCTGAATTGGAAACATGCCAAGGTTGTCTATGGAAGACGCAATACCTGGAGGCATCAGCATTTTGAGGCCAGACAGTTTTCTCCCTTGGTAGGACCAAAGCATTGGCTGCCATAAGGGCGTTGAATATGTCTACTAGAGACTCCGGGAGCTGAGAATAGGACGACCTCTTTGGGCCTGGAGGTTTTCTCTGCTGATTGTAATCGCCTGGGGGGGGGGGGTACATTGTGGCATGCTGGCTACTGACGTGGCTGGTTGAACGTCTGTTGATACTGTTGTTGAGGCTGATTATAGGCTGGTTGGTATGGTACCTAAAGCCCTATTGATTCGGCGGTATCTGCCCTGTATACTGCGGCTGTTGCTGTTGGTTTCTCATGAACTATGGTTGGTTATTATTCATGATGTTGATCTGCTCATGGGAGAGTGTTGTTGGGATCCGGGCAAGATGCGAAGAACGCAGTGGAAACGATGAACAAAAATCCCACCCGATGCCCGCTAATCCGATTCGGAACAAAAACTAAAATCGAAAAACTAACGGAAGTAATCCGATTACCGTGCGCGGATTCGAATCCGCTTCCGTTTCGGTTCCGTCAAGGCAATGACGCGAGCCGCACAAGCGTCCGGCCTCCAGCGGTATCCACGCGATCCTTTGCGGTGGTTCGTCCTCGCTCCCTCGTCCATATCAGCTTGCTCGCTGAAGATCCGTCGCCGCAATGATTGTCGAAAACCCACCGACGGGAATTCCCAACTTTCGGGAATCACGTGCAGCGGAAACGGAGACAATCTCGGCGCCTCGAACGGGGCGCCCAGAGGAGGAGAGAGAAAGGAGGGATGACGGCCAGTATGGGGAAACCCAGGAGCTTGGTCCAGGGTTTCTCAACAGCACGTATATATATTAAGTCGGCGCGACTTTTCACAAAAGTCCCCGAGTTAATATAAATCCCACTTATGCACCACCGACTAAGAATCTTATTGCGTGTGACCCTCTAGGCCCATTTACCAGTCCGATTTTCAGCCCGTTAAGTCCAATAACTAGTTATTGACTTATTGTAATTAATTAATATCTTGATATTAACTAATTACTTAGCCGAATTAACATCGCATATAAATTCGGTTGGACTTCCAATCAAGTTAGGTGCCAAGCAACACCGTATGATCCTGGAAGGTAATGGGGTTCAGCAACCCACACATGGAACCTGCCCGTCCACAGTTACCGCATGACTATAATCCTTCGTTCGCACAATGCTCTCGAGTTAACCTAGGGTATGGTCAACTGTCAAACCCTAAATGGTCAACTCACTTGAATCAGACTCCGCTATACAATATCCGAAAACCTCTTTTTCTGATATTGTTTCTGCTCTGGCCAGAGACTCCTGCGGATCTATTCTAGAGCATTCTCTCTCCAGTTACCTGAGAGCGAACGATCCTTTATTGAACACACAATCACCTTCGAAGGTCTTCCGCTGGACCCGATCCTTGACTATTAGAGATCCTGTGGATAAGGATTCGTAGGTCAAGGTCAAAGTCCAGAAGTCCACCGACAAGGTGTCTTTGGTGTCTCAAGTCCAAGGATCAACTACGCCACTGTGACGATGAATCAAGCCGATTGACAGTCAGGTAAATTACCATTCAGCGATTCATGTCGGATCAGTTCAGTGAACTCATTCTCCAATGAGCACCTACAGGTTTACCATTGTGTCTCTACACGAGTAACTAACGAGATTAGTCACCCTCATCATATGAGCTGGAATAACCTGTACTAGTCTAACCGGATGTTTGATGTCCTTCTCAAACATCCTACGACTAGGAACAATTGAGAATATGTGTTTATAAGTCATCAGTCTCAATATTATGATCTCATCATAATCTGATGACTATTGCACATATTCATGGACTTCATTATGCGCAATTATAAATATGCCAATCTACATAATAAATTTAATGCCATTTATTAGTGAACCAGATTGAAATAGGTGCCTTATGATTGGCTTAAAGGACACCTATATCCATCAATCTCCCACTTGGACTCAAGCTAATCACCTTCGCATTTGATCTCCATTAAATCTAGGTGATGCTCACAAAAAATCTGTGACTAAGACTTGGTCAGGGATCTGCT
The DNA here is from genome assembly GCA_030544215.1 of Zantedeschia hybrid cultivar. Classification (NCBI taxonomy): domain Eukaryota; kingdom Viridiplantae; phylum Streptophyta; class Magnoliopsida; order Alismatales; family Araceae; genus Zantedeschia; species Zantedeschia hybrid cultivar. The sequence continues at coordinate 37,045,417 of JARZZO010000011.1, read as the reverse complement.
AAATTATCTAAAGATGGAATATTTTCCATTACGTTATTTCCTCTTTATCTTTTGTCTATGAACCTGTGAAAGAACCTCAGAATGTTCTGCAACTTCTGAAGAGACCATAGCTCGATCACACAATTCATTGCTCTCACTGTTGTCCTACAATGATAGGATGGTATTAGAGACCTTTTAGAACTACATCTAGTTCAGAGATGAACCTTTTCATCCATATTGTTCTAATAACAGTATCACTTATTTATGTCATCACCTTAATATCGAGTTCTGGATTGGAACCATTCAAATCCATTCCTTTCTACTAGAAGGTTGAATCCATTATTTGACTTGAAATTTGAGTCAGTGTGACCTCATAGTTTTAAATCATCCTCTTCATATACGTGAATGCATCCTTAGCACTTCTCAAGTGCTTAATGATGCATTTCACTCATGTATCCTTTTAAGGAACCTTTTTCTTCAAAGGAATAAATTTCATATCTCAACAATTGAGACTTGTTATGAAATTTATGCCAAACATCTTGACATACAGGTCAATATAATATCCCCACCGATCTATCTTAATAGATTCATATTTCCAATACGTGGGATATTATAACTAAACCTATTATGGAGGAAAACATAGTTAACAATGCTTTCACTAATAGTAACATCCTGAAGTCATTCTTAATGACTTTGATGTTATTATCATAAAGCATTACTAAAGCGACTGTGCTCCCACTGTCCTTTTTGAACACACACACAATCCGTGACTATTCTTAATGATCACGTAGTATTTGACCATTAAGTCAAAACTTTTATTACAACTTAGAAAACTTCAGCTTGATTCAAAATAATTTTGAAATCATAACTTGTTTCATGGACATTCTAAAAGCTTTAAAGGTGTATCATATACATCTTTACCTCAATCACATTGAGAGAGCGTTTTTAATATCCAACTGTCATCATCTCATAATAATGATAGGCAGTATTGACAACTTATCAATCTCAAAATTGTAATTACAGAGAGCATCATTATCTTAGATTTTATATCATAATCTATTTTGAGCTCCTCTCATCTTGCTAAATCAGATATGTCAAACATATCATTTTAGTCACTGAGAGAATCTCAAAAATCTATGAAGCTCTCTGATGTGTTATGACTGGTTCCAAACAACTAAAGATTATCTAATAATCTTATGTTAGCTTGTGAATCTAGAACATCTTCTAGTTTTTATCAGCTCCCACTGCCTTTTCTGAGGACATATTCCTCTTTATAGAAGATAGCTTTCAGGACGATAATTATCGCCTGGCCAATAAATGTAATGTCCAAACTCTTTAGACATTTTACAAATTCACATCACGGTATAACTTGACTTTAAAATCAGGTTTGTTCATAATTAACATCTCATATGAATTATTTGGTTTCCATATCCTATATGGACACACACTGACTTATTTGGAACCATCTGTAAAGTATGGACATCTAATATTCATACTCATGTTCACAAGGATAAGAATTAGCCAAATCTTATTATATTTATTACACCATATCTTAATAAGGTGCAATTCATCATTCTATCATATTACTATGATGTACAATGAGGATCAATCGAGCGATGATACAATTGTCTTCTTAATAATTTATGTGAATCATATACTAAAGTATTAGTTTCTTTGATCAAATCAAAAATTCTAATACTTCATATTGATCTTATACCTTAATCTCTCAAATGCATTCGTCTTGTACTTCAATAAGTACATACAGTCGAATCATTCCAAGAGCAAACTATAAGGTAAGGAAATAAGAGTGATTATTTTTGGCCTTAAGAGGATATTAAGCTGTTTACATCAATATATATCAGCACCAATAATTCCTTATTGTACAAACCTATGTACAATACTATAGATAATCAGGATTCACACAGTTCATTTCTATAGGAGACTTGTGAACATTCATCACATGAAATGTCACATCAAGAATCTATAGTGCATTGACTGATTCGAACAACTACTATTCTTTCTCAATCAATGTTACTCTTGATATCTTATGCAACTAAATAACAATTATTCAGTTTCATATTTGACTCCTATAGATATACAAAGATTTACTGTCTGACAGTAACCTATGAATATCATGAACAATTGTTGAGTCTAACTCAACACTTACATTTTCTCGATTTCCTTTTACTTGTCTAAGTCTGCATACCATCGTAGCTCTGAAAACCATTTCCAATATCTCACATTGGAGACGCTAATTCTCCAATAGACATGCAAAAGTTGATAATAAGAATATCTGAAACTTCTTTCAAGTTTCATATTCGTTTTGCCTTTATCAATATTCTCATATTGGTCGCAGTGAGAGAACTGCTATTTCTCTATCTCAGCTGACCTTCCTACATCCTTTCATGTGTGGTTCGATCGTTTAAAATTTTACTACTTGCCTTTCTCAAAGGCACATCATAAATATCTCTTCATCTTGGTCTATCCAAATAAGAGATTTCATGACAATGATTGTCTTTCAAAAAGGCATACCATGAGTACCTCTTCACCTTGGTCTATCCAAGTAAGAGGATTCATGATACCTGATTAGGATAGTGACTTTCACTTACCCGTAAAGACATTCTTTAGAGTTTTCTAGTCAGTCTGAGTATGAGAAGTATTGGCATCCAATATGCCAACATCTCGAATAGATGATATTTTAGTGAACGAAGGAAATAACGTGATTTAAGCAAATAGTTCTGATAATTCAATTATGGTCTTTTATCTTGAATTATTTCCCACTATTTTTCGACAGACTGTATAACCTTTAGGTATACAAAACGGAAGACTCCAATGGTCTCCTAGTAAGGATCAGAATCTCCAAGAATCACAGTATGACCTCGGGTAAACTCATAGTATCATACCATTATCTTAGAGCAACCATCTCATGATAATTACAACTCCTTGCAATATCCGATCTTATTTCGGCTCCCAGGTCTTTAATGGTCCCGGGTAAACACAGTAGACCATTATCCCTCGTCTAAGCTTTACCATCAATACATGACAGAATAGAGTAAGAATGCATCTCCCGGGTAAACGCGAGGATAGCTACACCGTTCCTCTATTCCAATCTCAAGGCATCAAGATGCTATAGTTAATAGTCATTTCATAAAATTGTGGCAGATCTCGGGTAAACACATAGAAACTGCTATCACTAAATCAAGTTCTAAGAACTATATTGATGGAGAGCCACGCGGTGCATTCTCAATGACTCGCGCTCTGACTTAGATTTTATGTTGAAGGTTTTGTTTAGGTTAAGTTGGTCTCATCCTAGGTGATAGTTTATAAATATATCGTATATATTTAACTATACCTAGATATTAGCAATCGATTCATAATAAAAAACTAAAAGGCTTGCATCAACCATACATATTCATTATGTGGTCATGGATAACATGGTGATTAACTGGAGCCAAACAATTAATTACCAAAACTATATAACATTTATATAATCTAAACATGCAAACACATAGCCACTGGTGATCTCATCTCCTGTCGCCTTCCTGATTGCATTTGTGAATCATCCTTGCCTCTCCTCGGCCGGCGCAATCAATTACAAATATAAAACAGAATTTGAAACATTTTCAAATACAAATTAATTGTAAGAGAAAGCCTTATGGTCGAGTACAATAACAGAGGGAGATAGAATTACAATGGAATGGGAGAGAGAGGGAGGCACACAGGCCTCATTAATTAACACTTAATTAATGTACATCACATTCCATAACAATCCAATAATCACACATCATCACATGGTATGAAATTTAACTAAGTACATATCCATGACCACCACAAATTTTAACCATCCACACATGATAAAACATATCACATGAAGGCTAAAATTTTGAAAATATAATAATTTTGGTTTTCCAAAACCTGGGTACCAATCAAAATTGGATAATTCGACTTTCGAAAATCATATTTTCTAACATGCATTTAAATCTAATTTAAAGTATTAAACACATCAATATGTGCACACAAAGCTAAAATTAAAATTCTAAAATATTCCATGCAGTATTTAGAACAATTATAAATTAATTAATTAATCGAACACTTAAATTAAATATTTAAATCACATTAATAATAATTATTAATGCGAAACAATCTAACATTTAGATAAAATCAAAATTCCTTAACAACCAATTGTTAAGAACCCCTTTTATTAATAATATTTCTCAATAACAATTATTAAGAAATAATAATTAGAATATTTCTAATTAAAATAGTCTAACATTTTAGACTTAATTAATCTCTTAATAACATTTATTAAAAGATCAATTTTCAAGTAGATTAGATCTTCAAAAACAATAATTAAGCGATTCATGAGTAAACTAATTAATCATCTTAATAACTATTATTAAGACTTAATTAGTGCTCAATAACTTTTATTAAGATTTATTACTCAAGAAATAATTAACTTAATTATAACAATTATAAAAAGTTAATTAATCACCTAGTAACCTTTTATTATGTGTCTCTTAATTAAAATATTAATTTCATAACAATAATTGTTAGGAAATTAAATGATCAAATCACCTAATTAATTAAAATTAACACGTTAAATAAAAATTAACAACATTTATTAATAATATTTAAGGTTACAATCTTAAAATAATTAACAACATTTGTTAATAATTAAATTAAGATCTCATCTTAATTAATCCCCTTAATCACTCATATTAAAATATTAACAACAATTGTAAATAAAATTAAGATCACATCTTAATTATAAAACTCATTAAAGATCATATCTTAAAAACACCCCTATAAATTACTTAATTAAAAGCAATTTAACAACAATTATTAATTACAGTTAAGATCACATCTTAAATATAAATTAACAACACTTGTTAATTAAAATTAAAATCATTATCTTAATTATTAATAACAACAATTGTTAATAATTAATTAAGATCCCATACCAAAATTTGTTAATTATAAATTAAGATCACATCTTAATATTAACTCACTTTTAAAATCATATCTTAAAACAACCTTTTATTTACTAAAAGATTATAAATTAAAGTTTAAAACAATTTTTAAACTATTTAAAACAAAGTTTAAACTATTCTTAATTTTTAATTTTTTCAGTTAATAGGCGTGGGATTAATGGGCCGGGTTAAGGGAATTAAATGGGCCTGGCTTATAGGGCCCTTGGCTTCGGGCCAGGGCTCAGACCCGGCTGTAGACACCGATTTTGGACCACCCTTTTGGTCATGAACCCCATCCATCATTAGCCCATCGTCACCAAACCCCTCATTTTAACCATCTCAGCCCACTAATAACTAGGTCCATTAACCAAATCCCCACTCTAGCCACCTTTTCGTGGAAGGCCAGCCAGTCCGCCTTCCACCATCCTTCGAAAGCCAACCAGTCCGCCTTCCACCGCCCTTCGAAGGCCAGCCAGCCCGCCTTCCACCACCCTTCGAAGGCCAGCCAGTCCGCCTTCCACCATCCTTCGAAGGCCAGCCAGTCCGCCTTCCACCGCCCTTCGAAGGCCAGCCAGCCCGCCTTCCACCATCCTTCGAAGGCCAGCCAGTCCGCCTTCCACCGCCCTTCGAAGGCCAGCCAGCCCGCCTTCCACCATCCTTCGAAGGCCAGCCAGTCCACCTTCTACCACCCTTCGAAAGCCACCCCTTGCCTTCCACCACCCTTCGAAGGCCACCCCTTGCCTTCCACCCCCTTCGAAGGCCAACCGGGCCGCCTTCCACGGGACTGGAAGGCATGTTGGCTGGCCGTCCACTCCCCTAACTACCACATTGACCTCGTCTTCCCCACGATCTCCTCTACTCGCCGCCCTCACCTCCACTACTCCGATCATTCCCCACTCCGGCGACTGCCGCGCGCACCACCTCCGATCCTTGACCACTTCCCATTGGCTCCAGGATGATTTACGGGGATTTAGACCCCTATTTTCTCCTATTTTCCCTTCGCCTATTTAAACCCCCCCATATCCTTTCGAGCAAAGGGGTTAGGGAGGAGTTTTCTGGAGGGAAGGCTCAGAGGAGGTTGGCAAGTGAGTCGGCTTTGAGGAGTCGAGCGGACAACGGGTCAAAGAACTTCAGGAGGAACTTCAAGAGGAATCATTCGCACTCCAAATGGGCTTGTCTTCTTAACCCTCTTTTACTTTTCCCCTTTTTACCTCATTGCATTCCCACTTTTCATCCATTCCGCAACATTTCCCTCTCTCACTCTTCATTCCACTTTCAACACATCACTTCACTTTTCACACACGAGCACCCCCCATCTGCATACATGCATCTTAGGATGACTTAGCACCCTTTACCCCCAGAGGTTTCTAACAAAAAACGGGAGGTGGGTGGCCATAACATATGGTCACCTTCCCTCCCCAAACACCCATCTGGTGCATCTCCCTCCAATTCTAGTTAATTTTTATATTTGCATGAACGGATCCTACATGTCACATTTCTAATCGGACAATTTCTTTTCTTTGTTTGTCTTCTCTTTTCAGGGGCTCTTACCAGATTCTGCGCGCAGACGGCCGAACTCTCCTCCTCTGACCGGCCGGAGGAAGAGAAGGGGAAACCACCATCTCCCGCTCCCTCAGAACGCGATCACTCTTACAATCCTGCGGAGCACAGGGACCGTAAGGTAATGTTCCTGGCGATCACACACCTTAATTTCTAACCCCCTTTAAATCGCCACAGTGCTAAGACGAACGGAGAAACCCTCGATCCGAAGCCCGCAGCAGCGGCGGGGGACGTTCCGGGCGCCTACAGCCCTCTGGCGATCACGGTGGGACCCCTACTTGCTCGTTGCACGCATCGCGACCAAAGGTAAGAAGCTAAAAAAACCATTACAAGTTTCTATTTTGTTTTCTTTTTTTTTCTTTTTTTTCTTTTTTTTTCCCGGACGGCCCACTTCCTGGCCGTCCAGAATCTGGACAGCCAGAGTCCTGGCCGTCCACCTGCCTGGACGGCCAGCCCCTAGGCCGTCCAGGTCTGTCTGGACGGCCAGCTCCTAGGCAGTCCAGATCCGTGGACGGCCAGAGTCCTGGCCGTCCATCTTGGACGGCCAGCTCCTAGGCCATCAAAGCCCCCCCTGGACGGCCAGCCTTCCGGCCGTCCAGCACCCCAGACGGCCAGCTCCTTGGCCATCCAAGTCACTGGACGGCTAGCCTTCCGGCCGTCCAGCTCCCCAAACGGCTAGCTTCCCGTCCGTCCAGTCATTTGGCCCCGCTGTGACCCCTTTGGTTATTGATTGAATTGCTGGATGTTCTGCTTGGTTTTTCTGTTCTATTGCCTGTTAATTCTTGGGTTAATTTCAGGGTGTTCTACGTACGGGATTTTTAAGGAAGAGCCGGCATCACACTTCTAGTTACCTCTCCCACAGTGTTTGACTCTCCACCTGAGGATTCCCACTCGGGTGTGACCAGTCTTATTCTGTTGGGAACCTCCGTGAGTCTCTGCGAGCCAGGGATTCCCACTTGGCCGCCGAGCAGGTTGTACCTGAAACCACCCCCATAGGAACCCCGGGTTTGTGTGAAGGATTAATTAAGCCTTTCCATTCACAATCATCCACCTATAGGTGTCACTTAAAGAATTATTTCAAAATTTAAGACACCTAACTAAACCTTGGTGGAACAAGTTTTAAAAACAATTCTAGGGTCGTTAAGGGTTTGAACTTGATTTGTTAGAAACCAATACTCATAACGCACAGTTAACCTTTCAAGTGAAATATAAAATCTCTTAAGATTTGTGTTTCATAATGAACCGAATGTATGGTAACACTATGCATGATGACATGTATGAGTTTGGTAACAATGTCACACACAACCCTTTGTTCGAGATTGAAGAAGATCCACAACGAACATTTACGGGCATGTTTCAAACATCTAGAGAGGAACTTGGGAGAAGATGTTCGGATGAATCTTCTTCTTCAGAAAGCGACCCTATAATCTCCAATAGAACCCTCCAAGACCCGAGTGAGGACCCGGAACTTATTGCCGTGTTATCACGGTACACCCCTAATCAACTCATCCAGTTGGCCTCTTGTGGCAAAACTCAAGATGCCACTCCTCGGAGAACTCGCTTCCAAGGATCTTCCAACAGAGCTCAGACCCGCATCAACCAGGCAACTCCTACTCCAGTTGCTCCACCCGTCATGCCGATTCCAGTCTCTCAAACTACACCTCCTCCCAAGCAGAAAGAATTCATGTACAAAAGTGAGGTTGAAACCTATGTGCGTAAGCTCATGGCCGAGAAACTTACCCTGAAACAACCGCATTCTCTCTTGAGCTATTGCAAGCTCCCTCCGGCCTACTTTCCACCAGGATTCAAAGCCCCCAAGTACAGGAAATATGATGGCACCTCTGACCCTCATTACCACCTGTCAGGTTTCCTCATGGATTCCCATCAATGGCTCTATGACAGAGTCCTCCTTGTCCATCTGTTCCATAAATCCTTAGAAGGTGAGGCCTTAAGATGGTTTTCTTCCTTGCCCGCCACAGACCTAATCAATTTTGATATGGTCTCCGAAAAATTCATCACTCAGTTTAGTCATATGACAACCATGCCTCCCACCTTGTTTGATCTTGTGATGGAGAAGATGAAGCCGGAAGAGGAGTTCACGTATTTTGCCAACAGGTGGAGGGCAATGGCCTCTAGGGCGGAAGTGGCAATCCCCAAATCTTAAGCTATCACCATGTTGGTCAATAACGCTACCCCGCAGCTTCGAGCTATTCTCATGCTGAGCGAATTTCACACATTCGCACAACTTTATAATCGAGCTTGGGTAGTCCAATCTCAGATTTGGAGTTCCACTTTGCCATCCTTCTTTGAAAATCAGAACAGAAATAAGAGGACTACACAAATTCCACCAATAGAGGGAGTGACAATCAATGAACAGGTGAGTGCCTTGGGGCAACCCTTTAGGTCACCCAGTCCTATGTCCAGATCAGACAACCAATCTAATCAGAAACCATATTCGGCAGTTCCCCCTTCCTCTAGCGCCAAGATCAATTGGGGGTACATGAAAGAGGCTATTGAAACCTTGAAAGTCAAGGGCCCTCCGCCCTCTCATCAGGTAGCCCAAGATCCATCTAGCTCTCTAGAAAGGGTGAGCACCCTTGTCAAAAATTTGGAACCAAATGTCGATCGCAGAGGACAGTACTGGGAGTATGAAGAGGTTGGGATATGGCGTGAGTGCCCCACTAGGATGACCAAACCTAGAGAGCCGTTGCAAGGAGTCTCCACTATTATCCAAGACAAACCTTTGGGCTTGATACGACCTAGGGAACAACCAACAGTCATCAACCCAGTCACTCTGGTCCAAGTTCCCTCAATCTCAATCAGAGAACCTCCTCTATCTATCTTGTGTCCAACACCAAAGCCGGGTCCAGTAACCCAATTCTGCCTAATAAATTCACCACCAGTTCAACCACTAAATTTAGATCAAGCAGTAGACCCCGGTCCGATTGGTGTTACACTGAGAAATCGCATCATTCCCCCAACAAGTCAACCCTTGGACTCCCAAGAGGATTCAAATCTGTCTAGAAGGATTACTCAATCCAAGTATGACATCCTACAGCATCTAGGGAAAACTCCCACCAAGATTCCGGTCCTAGTGTTGATTAGGAGATCTCCCACACACAGGGAGACATTGTTCAAATTCCTCCAGCGAATTACACTCAATGAAGATCTTCCTATCAGGGGGGTCACAAATGCCATTCTCTCGGTCACCCAGATACCTACGATACCCTTCACAGATAAGGATCTAGCTCTCCCTAAATGCCAATCCCTTCCCTCATGCTTAACTGCAACACTCAATGGTCACTCATTGGACTCCATCCTGTTGGATACCGGCGCATCAATCAATGTCTGTCCACTCAAGACTCCCAAGAAAGTAGGGATTGATCCAGAGAAGATTGAGTCTACTTCCATGATGGTCTCAAATGGGAAACTGGAAATTGGCCCAGTGGCCTTAATCTATGAATTCTACATCCTTGATGTCAAGCCCATATACAACGTCATTCTGGGAAGGCCTTGGATGGACCAAACCCTGGGAGTACCCTCCACTAATCATTAGTGCTATAAATTCCCATACAATGGGAAGATTGTCAAAATGCAGAAAACTCCACATCTTGAGTCTTTGGACTCAGTCTCGACTGAACAAATTCCACCCATGATCACTTCTGGAAAAGGCAAAGAGCCCATCCTTTCATCGGTTGACTCTCAGGCCAAGCCCCGACCTAGTATAGGTTGGCAGCTTATGGACAAAATGGGATATAGTTCGGGATCTAAGTTAGGCAAGGAAGAGCAAGGAATTCGAGAGCCTATCTTTGAAAATCCGACTATTGGGAGATTCAGATTGGGTTACCCACTAACCAAACCAACTGATGAATCAAGAAAGTGGACTCTCTTGGATCACTTTGTGAAGAAAAATCAAGAGGTACTCAAGATACACTATCTTGAGGATAAGTTGAAGGAAACAATCAATGAAGTTCAAAGAGAAGATGCAGAAGATTTCGGTACACAGCTGCTGTTCTATGAACCAACCACTCGACGAGAAGGAGCCTCCTTAGTGAGGGATGAACCAGTACCCACCGCTCTCATTCCCTTCCTATTCCACACACCTTCCCTTCTCAGGCTTCTATCACTGGTCGTAGCACATTCCCCTGAGTGTTTTATGCTTGAAGACTACGACCCCCAAAAGGAGGAAAAGTCTCACTCCCATGAGGAGCCAGCATACTGGGGCACTTCTGCCATCATTGGGTCTCTGTCTCAAGGACCCACCTTTGCAACATGTCTGACTCACCCTCTGAGTCTTGTGCATAATCGCTTAGGGATTGGATAGCTTCCTCTTTATCTAAGAGTTGTAGAGGTAAGTAAGTTCTTTCATTTCTAGTTCAAGAGTTAGCAAATAAGTGTAAATATTTTGAAAAATGTTTTTCTTTGGATAGGTCTATCTAAAAATTCTACCCTTTATCCACAAAAAAATCAAAAATCTCAAAATCTCAAAAAAATCGAATATCCAAAAAGTATCAAAAATATTTGTAAATATGTGCATACCTCAATGAAAATGACAAAAAATCAGAAAAAGACACAAAATCCAAACTGTCTGGTGACTGCCACGTAACCCCCTGTCTAGGTCTAGTTGCATGATAGGTTGGGTTGACATTAAGGTCTGGCTAAGATCTTGGTCCACCAGAACCTTGGACGTATCTACTTTACTTTCATACGGATCCCTATGATCATCATGAGATGCACACACCTACACGTTTTTTCAAAAGAGAACATTTTTAAAATGAGTTCAAAGTCTTTAGTACACTGTCAACTGCAACCTTTGCTCTTCGTCTCTCGACCGATCAGAACAGTTGACGCCCTTAAACGGTCGAGCTCAGCAAATTGCGGTTCCTCGACAACCCGATAGATGTAACCCCTCAAAAGGGCCCAAAAATGAAATGTAAAGGACCAGAGCACGTGAAGAGGGCAGTGTCCCCGCAGGCGGAATATCAAATAACCCCGAAAAATGTCAAAAGTGAAAAAGAAACACAAAAAAAGAAAAGGGGTTCAAGCAATCATACAAAAAAAAGCCTGATCCTGACCGTGCCTGGCCATGAAATCTACCAAAGGCCTGAAAAGTCAAAATAGGGGCATCTAGGAGGTCAAAAAGGGGTCCGTTTTGTCACAGCTCGTCCTTTTAACGGTTTTGTCGATCCTCCTATGAGGTTTGTCTCAAAATTTCTTCACTTCTTCTCCCTCAAGGTTTTAGCACGAGATAACTACCTAAAGACCGAACATCATTTTAAAATGGTTCGTTTTTTAACAATCGTCACATGCTCACATGATCACAGGAGTCCAAAATGGGTAAAGAGTAATGTCAGTGTTTCTGGTGAACTAATTTCTTAACCATAATCTCAATGTGTACTCTCAAGACTTCGGGCTTAGGTCAATGCATGCGCGTCACCAATTGGTGCGACGGCGTCTGATTCCGGGTCAGCGTCGTGCGGTTGACCGTTAGGGTTCCAAGGTGTTCCATCATATACCTTCTAGATTGTGAGGAAGGAGACCCGGATCGGGCAAATCATTTACCTCGAAAACCTTTTGGGCAAACTTGGTGGTCGGAAGCAGCTGGGAGCCTAAGCATGGCATGACGGTATTGTCGTCAGTATGAGTCTTAGCCGGTCAAGGTTAGTTTGAGGAGTCTAGAGGCCCAAATCAATCTAGATGTGTGCTTAGGATACCTAGGAAGTTGAGTGTGCATTTCCCTTCCTTCATCCAATCAGGCTAAGTTTGGGCAGTCACCAGGTGGTCGGAATCAAAAACATGTTTTCGTTCATCACATACCCTATTTGTTAATATCCACCAGCATTTGCATATTTACTTGTCGCATCAGTTTCAATACTCTTCCTTTTGTCTGGTTAGTAGGACATGGCCCCTTGACCCTATGCGAAAACTAGGGAAAAGGTAGTTGCTCTTTTTGGGCAAGGGGCCGAAAACATATACTACTAACCATTTTCTCCTCATTATTATGTATACAGGAAAAAGATTCTATATCCAAAAGGTAGACACTTTTGCTGTCGAGTCGAAGCCAAAAGCAGCCGGATTGGCATTCTACTTTAAGAATGGCCATATCTTTCGTGCTGGCTTCGACTCGACAAGAACCTTTGTCGCTCGTTTCCTTGCAGCTTGTCATTAAGATATTGTGGATCATTGATTATTTACATTTGCTGATGTGCGTTCTTGCAGCTGCAGGAAATCTGAAGCAAGTAGGATTGAAGACACAGGAGGCTAATAACTTTGGGCGTATAGACTCTGAGTTCCTCTTTAAACAAAACAATGAGGAGTCTATATTCCCCAAGTTATTCGATTGGCCAATAAATCCCTCCTGTTTGCATTAGGAATTTGTTTTCTAATTTTTAAACCAGCATGCATTGCATAAGCATCATCCACCATTCCCGCCCTAGGGGCAATGGCCATAATTTACCACTCTGCTTAACCCATTGATTGATCTGTGAGTCTAGCGATTGTTCGTCTGTTAGCCCTTTGAATTGCAAGACCTCATCCATTTTCCAATACGTGTGCTTGAGATGCTCTCACTTGGCGATCACATGATGCGCCAGGCCACCGCGCGCCCGTTGTGTCGAGAGTTCTTCAAGTCACACTCCTACATCTTTCACGGTTGAGATCCCCTTGGGCCAGATCGTTGCATCCTGGTGCGCCAAGGCCTCGCGGTTCCAGCACCCGAGGGTCCCACGGATTGTGATTCTCCAGTTTGAAATTTGTCCCTTTTCTTAACCACTCTTGCAACTCAAATAGCTAGCTCTCATGCATTTGCCGCGCTCTCATACCATCTTTGGATATAGCTCATCCCTTCTCTGGGCCGTCCAAAATCAGGTCCGATTTTCGGAACACCTATTTATCATTTCGTTCCACTCCACTGCAAAACAGGTGTCCCAGAGGGGCATTTGTAGACACCGATTTTGGACCACCCTTTTGGTCATGAACCCCATCCATCATTAGCCCATCGTCACCAAACCCCTCATTTTAACCATCTCAGCCCACTAATAACTAGGCCCATTAACCAAATCCCGACTCTAGCCACCTTTTCGTGGAAGGCCAGCCAGTCCGCCTTCCACCATCCTTCGAAGGCCAGCCAGTCCGCCTTCCACCATCCTTCGAAGGCCAGCCAGTTCGCCTTCCACCGCCCTTCGAAGGCCAGCCAGCCCGCCTTCCACCACCCTTCGAAGGCCAGCCAGTCCGCCTTCCACCATCCTTCGAAGGCCAACCAGTCCGCCTTCCACCGCCCTTCGAAGGCCAGCCAGCCCACCTTCCACCATCCTTCGAAGGCCAGCCAGTCCGCCTTCCACCGCCCTTCGAAGGCCAGCTAGCCCGCCTTCCACCATCCTTCGAAGGCCAGCCAGTCCGCCTTCCACCACCCTTCGAAGGCCACCCCTTGCCTTCCACCACCCTTTGAAGGCCACCCCTTGCCTTCCACCCCCTTCGAAGGCCAACCGGGCCGCCTTCTACCACTTCCTGGAAGGCCAGCTACCTAGCCTTCCACGGGATTGGAAGGCATGTTGGCTGGCCGTCCACTCCCCTAACTACCACCTTGACCTCGTCTTCCCCACGATCTCCTCTACTCGACGCCCTCACCTCCACTACTCCGATCATTCCCCACTCCGGCGACTGCCGCGCGCACCACCTCCGATCCTTGACCACTTCCCATTGGCTCCAGGATGATTTACGGGATTTAGACCCCTATTTTTTCCTATTTTCCCTTCGCCTATTTAAACCCCCCCATATCCTTTCGAGCAAAGGGGTTAAGGAGGAGTTTTCTGGAGGGAAGGCTCAGAGGAAGTTGGCAAGTGAGTCGGCTTTGAGGAGTCGAGCGGACAAGGGGTCAGAGAACTTCAGGAGGAACTTCAAGAGGAATCCTTCGCACTCCAAATGGGCTTGTCTTCTTAACCCTCTTTTACATTTCTCCTTTTTACCTCATTGCATTCCCACTTTTCATCCATTCCGCAACATTTCCCTCTCTCACTCTTCATTCCACTTTCAACACATCACTTCACTTTTCACACACGAGCACCCCCCATCTGCATGCATGCATCTTAGGATGACTTAGCACCCTTTACCCCCAGAGGTTTCTAACAAAAAACGGGAGGTGGGTGGCCATAACATATGGTCACCTTCCCTCCCAAACACCCATCTGGTGCGTCTCCCTCCAATTCTAGTTAATTTTTATATTTGCATGAACGGATCCTACATGTCACAATTCTAATCGGGCTATTTCTTTTCTTTGTTTGTCTTCTCTTTTCAGGGGCTCTTACCAGATTCTACGCGCAGACTGCCGAGCTCTCCTCCTCTGGCCGGCCGGAGGAAGAGAAGGGGAAACCACCATCTCCCGCTCCCTCAGAACGCGATCACTCTTACAATCCTGCGGAGCACAGGGACCGTAAGGTAATGCTCCTGGCGATCACACACCTTAATTTCTAACCCCCTTTAAATCGCCACAGTGCTAAAACGAACGGAGAAACCCTCGATCCGAAGCTCGCAGCAGCGGCGGGGGACGTTCCGGGCGCCTACACCGGCCAGGCACCCAGCCTAGCCCTGGACCCAGGCCCACCTGGTCGAACCAGGTCTGGGTGCATGGACAGGGCTTGGTCCCCTCCGGTTGGGCCGAGTTCAAGCTCCCGGTTGGCCCAATTCAGGCCGTCGGTACCGGGCCCAACATGCATGTTTTGCCCGGCCTCCTAGCGTGCGGGCTAGGGTTTGCTGCAGCCGCCGCCGAGCAGTAACGCCCCTCCCCAGCCATCTTCCCCGACGCCGACAAGGGCACCAGGGTGGCGGAGGTCCTCTTCGGCGCCTGCAAGGGGGCCGGTGAGCCTGGCCGGCGAGGTCAGCGTCGTCGGAGGCCCTCATTGCCGGCGATGAGGCTGATTTAGGATCCGAAAACACCCCCCTTCCACCTCTTGCTGCACATCCATCACATGGAGAGGAAGAAGGAAAGGTTGAGGCCAGTGCCGCCGCCACCTACGGCTCAATTAGTGCCAGCAGTGGCCGGCAGCAACCTCCAGAGACACCGGTGAAGCTAATGTCGCCGGCGGTGGCTTTGATACACACCCCAAAACACAAAGGCAACAAAGAAATATTTTTCCTTTCAATGCGTTCAATAATAGAAAACAATTTTTCTAAATTAGCCGATTCATCCAATGAATCAAAAAACAGTTTTTCACATAGATCGAATATATAGCATGGAATTATTCTTAGAAAATTAATCTCATCGTCTCGAAAGAGATCAGAGCGGAACCTGGCTCTGATACCACTGTTGGGATCCGGACGGGATGCGAAGAACGCAGCGGAAACGATGAACAAAAATCCCACCCGATGCCCGCTGATCCGATTCGGAACGAAAACTAAAACCGAAAAACTAACGAGAGTAATCCGATTATCGTGCGCGGATTCAAATCCGCTTCCGTTTCGATTCCGTCGAGGCGATGCCGCGAGCCGCACAAGCGTCCGGCCTCCAGCGGTATCCACGCGATCCTCTGGGGTGGTTCGTCCTCGCTCCCTCGTCCGTATCAGCTCTCTCGCTAAGATCCGTTGCCGCAACAATTGCCGAAAACCCGCCGACGAGAATTTCCGACTTTCGGGAATCATGCGCAGCAGAGACGGAGACAATCTCGGTGCCTCGAACGAGGCGCCCAGAGGAGGAGAGAGAAAGGAGGGATGACGGCCAGCATGGGGAAACCCTGGAGTTTGGCCCAGGGTTTCTCAACAGCACGTATATATATTATGTCGGCGCGACTTTTCATAAAAGTTCCCGAGTTAATATAAATCCCACTTATGTACCACCGACTAGAAATATTATTGTGTGTGACCCTCTAGGCCCATTTACCAGTCCGATTTTCAGCCCGTTAAGTCCAATAACTAGTTATTGACTTATTGTAATTAATATCTAGATATTAACTAATTACTTAGCCGAATTAACATCGCATGTAAATTCGGTTGGACTTCCGATCAAGTTGGGTGCCAAGCAACACCGCATGATCCCGGAAGGTAATGGGGTTCAGCAACCCACTCATGGAACCTGTCCATCCACAGTTACTGCGTGGCTATAATCTTTCGTTCGCACAATCCTCTCGAGTTAACCTAGGATATGGTCAACTGTCAAACCCTAGATGGTCAACTCACTTGAATCAGACTCTGCTGTACAATATCCGAAAACCCCTTTTTCTGATATTGTTTCTGCTCTGGCCAGAGACTCCTGCGGATCTATTCTAGAGCATTCTCTCTCCAGTTACCTGAGAGCGAACGATCCTTTATTGAACATGTTAGTTTTAGGTGGCCAACAAGCCAATCTGACTATGTAAATCTCGTTCATTTATTAATATAATGGCATAATATTCATTATGTGTAAATCGCATTAATTATCGTTTCATA
Organism: Zantedeschia hybrid cultivar; assembly: GCA_030544215.1. Taxonomy (NCBI): domain Eukaryota; kingdom Viridiplantae; phylum Streptophyta; class Magnoliopsida; order Alismatales; family Araceae; genus Zantedeschia; species Zantedeschia hybrid cultivar. The sequence goes on along the minus strand of JARZZO010000011.1, from coordinate 37,028,492 downwards.
ATGAAGTCCGTGAATATATGCTATAGTGATCAGATTATGATGAGATCATACTAATGAGACTGATCACTTAAACACACGTACTCTTATCGTTCCTAGTCGGAGGATATCCGAGAAGGACATCGGATATCCGGTTAGACTAGTACATATTACACCTGCTCATATGATGAGGGTGACTGATCTCATAAGTCACTTGTGTGGAGACACTAAGGCGAATCTGTAGGTGCTCATTAGAGAATGAGTTCACTGAACTGATCCGACTGAATCGCTGGATGGTATTGTACCTCACTGTCAACCAGCTTGATTCTATTGTCGCAGTTGCGTGGATGGTCCTCGGACCTGAGACATCAAGGATACCTTGTCGGTGGACTTCTGTGCTTTGACCTTAGTTTACGAATCTCTAGCCACGGGATTCTAATACGCCAAGGATTGGGTACAGCGGAATACCGTCGAAGGGAATTGTGTGTCAATAAGGAATCATTCGCTCTCGGTACTTAGAGAGAGAATGCTCTAGGAAGAATGCGCGAAAGTCCCTGGCCAGGGCGGACGATAATATCGGGAAAGGAGTTTTCCGATATTCATCAGCGGCATTCAAGCCAAGTGAGTCGACCGGTTAGGGTTTGACAGCTCGCCATACCCTGAGTTGACTCGAGAGCATTGATCGAATGAAGGATTATATCTACGCGGTAACTGTCGGCGGAAAGGTTCCAAGAGTGGGTTACTTAACCCCAATACCTTCCGGGTTCACGCGGTGTTGCTTGGCACCCAACGTGATCGGAGGCCCGGTTGAATTCGATGTGCGACATCAATTCAATTGATTAATTAATTAATAAAGGGTTATTAATTGATTAATAAAGCCAGTGAGGAGTCACTGGGCTTGTTGGGCCATTAACTGGATTGGTACTTGGGCCTAGAGGGTCACACGCAAATGATTCTCAAGGCGATGGATAAATAAGTGGGTTTTATACAAATCGGGGGTTTTTATGAAAAATTGCGCGGTTAGTATAAAACATAGCGAACGGGCTGAGCAGGACAAGCAGCTGCTAACCCTAGCCGCCCCTCCTCTGTTTCTCTCTCTCTCTGGCGTCCAGACATATCCAGATCTGCTCCGCCGCTTCTCCGAATCCCGTTCGACGGGAAATCGTCCGCGCGTTACGGCGATCATTGCGGCGACTGGCAGAAGTTTCATGGGCTGCGAAGAACGAGGAACGTGAGGATATCCGTCGCGAGGAGGATCGCGTGGACTTCGCTAGAGGCCGAACGCTTGCGCGGCTTGCGGTGTCGCACCGACGGAACCGAACGATTGCGGATTTGAATCCGCACACGGTGAGAACTTCAATTATCTGATAATCTATTTTTGATTTTCAAAACTGGAACGGATCGTTGTCTTAATATTTTATTTTTCCGCTGCGTGAGCGATCCGTGAAACACGAGAAAACCCAACAATGGTATCAGAGCCAGGTTCCACTGTTTATGGTCCCGTTTCGGTCTTCGAATTTAATTTTTCTTGTATTATTCCATGCGTAAGTTCGATCCCCTTTAGCTGGATTTGTGTTCATGCGATGAACACGATTAATAAGATTAATTTATTCTGCAAAATCGGATTTTTTTGGGGGTTCTTTGTGTTCTTCGTAGGACGAAGAACGGGGTGTCTGTAGCGGCTTCAATCGGGTGCTCCATGTGATGGGGAGGTGGCCGGAGTTCCCGGTATGACCAGGGATCCCTCTGGTCACGATAGGCACCGAAGGCTGGAGTTGGAGCAGCTGCTCGTGGTGGCCGGACAGGAGGGGAGGAGCCTTCCTTCTTCTTCTTGTTGTTTTGAAAAACCAGAAATAAAGAGAAGAATAAAGGGTTCGGCCAGCACCCTTTTGGGCACTTCCAGCCCACCTGCCGACGCCGTGGCCGTCGTCGGCGGGGCCGGGCGCAGCCGGGCGCAGCCGGCATGGCCGGGACGGCGGCCGAGAACCCCCTGCAGCTCTGCTGCCATCGCCCTCCTCTGCAAATCTGCAACGAAATTTTGTAGGGTTTCGGGGGCTGAGGGACGAACAACCAAGTGGGCAGCTCGGTGCCCAGCCGGGCGGCGCGGGGGACACCGGCCGCTGGGCGATGCCGGCGCCGCCGAAGCTTTCCTGCCAGGAAAGCTTAGGGTTTGGGATGGGTTGTTTCGGGGAAGAGGAAGCCGGTCTGGCGAACCAGATGGGCCGGACCGTAGTGCCCAAACCCGGTCGGACCGGGTCCGCCCTCTGGATGAATCGGACCGGGTCAAGTTGAGCATTTGTTTAACCCTATTTCCCTTAACCCCTTTATTTAAATCAAAACCCTTAAACTCCTATAAAACCCCTATAAACCCCATTGTTCTAATTAAACCTATTGCCCATTTAAATCATGTATTAAATTGGATTTTAAGTTTAATTTAAAATTATTTTAATATTAAACTTATTATTCAATTTTAATTTATTTGGGCATTAATGATTTAGGAATCTTTATATTAGCAAGTAAGTTGTTAATTGATTAAAATTAATTATTAATTTAAGTGTTAGATTAATAATTAATTTTAATAGGCTAATTTAAATGTTAAATTAGTAATTATTAGTTAATTATAATTAATTATTAATTTAATTGTTAAATTGATGATTAATTTTAATTAACTAATATAATGGTTTAATTAGATGTTATTAATTATTGATTTAAGAGTTAAATTAATAATTAATACTAATCCACTAATCTAAGAGTTAGATTAGTAGTTAACTATCCCTTTGTGTTAATTATTAGTTTAATAGTTAAATTAGTGATTAACACTTATTAATTATCTAGTCTAATTGTTAGATTGATAATTAATAAAGAATTAGAGTTAATTATTAATTTATGTGATAAATTAATGATTAATTTTGTTGTACTAGTCTAAAAGTTAGATTAATTATTAATAGTCTAATTGTTAGATTATTAATAAGGTTTAATCTAAGTGTTAGATTATTAGAAGTGTTCTAATTTGCATGGAATAATGTGAAATTATTAATTTGGATTGTGTGCACATGTGATGTATGCTTTTGATACTTTTAAATTTGATTTGATTGCATGATAAGTTAATTAAATGAGTTTTTAAAATTCAAATACCAACTTTGATTGGATCCCATGCTTTTTGAAAGTCAAAATTATATATATTTTGAAAGTTCTTTTATTTTAGCCATGTGATTCGCTGAATCATGTGTGGATGTTTAAAACACACCGTGGTCATGGATATGCACTTATTTAATTGTTCATGTGATGAATGATGTGTTTGTATGGATCGTAGATGGATGATGGATATTTATTAAATTGTTAATAAATAGAGATATGCGAATCTCTCCCTCTCTCATTCTCCGATGTACTTCTACCTCCCTCTCTCTTGTACTCGCCATAAGGCTCTCTTCTAATTACATGTAAATTCTAGAATTTAAATGTAATATGATCGAGGCAACCGAGGAAGGAGCGAGGACGATCCACAGTGTAGGTGCTGAAAATGCTCGTGTGATTAACATGAAAATGCTATGTTATTTAGTGTAAACTAACCTATTAAAAATAGCAACTAAAGTGCAGTGATCGCCAGAAACTTTTAACTAAAAAGTTTCAAAAGAGATTTGATCGCCTACCTGTTTGAACACGGAAGATTGAGTCCTTGGTTCCCCTCCTTCAGCCGGCTGAAGAAAGAGAGCCCTTTCTTTGTTCTTTTGTTCTTGCTGAGTTTGAGGTTGAGGGTCGTCCAGAAGTCCTTCTGGCTTTGAGCTTAATTTCCCCTTTTGATTGTTCTCTTGTTGTTGTGGTTGAGTGCAGCAAAGATAGAGAAAGAAAATGCAATGAAGAATGATGATAAGAACTTAAGTGGAAGTAATATCAAAACTGACCATGATTATAAACATGCTTAAACAGCAAACTCACTTGTTTAATTGGCTTTGAAACCCCTTAAATCAGATAGGTTTTAGAAGATTGATACAGTGGTGTGTGTTGCACGAAGTGAATATGAAGAATGAAACTAATGAAGATGTAAAATGCAGAATTGAAACACTTATGCCCGATTGTGTTGAAGCCTTGAAAGGATGAAGATCTTGAAAGGGATGCCGACTTCTGGAAATGGCAGCGCTCCGGCGTTCCGACGTTGTTGCTTCGATCTTCAACTCGCTATAACGCTATGGCTCAACTTAATTCAATTCAACTTTTTTTTTAACTCTTTGATATGCAAGGTATTTATAGGCATTCTCTGCGTTCGCGGATTAACATAAAAAAAATCTAGGATTTATCCACCTTAATCGACAGATAAATACTGATTAATTCTTCTTTATCTGTAATTATCTAAAACGCGTCCACCATGGCTGACGCCTTTCAGATTAATTAAGATAAGGATAAATATCCGGGAAAACTTATCTTTATCTTTATTAGCTAAAACGCGTCCACATGTGTAGACGTCTTTTACACTAATTAAGATAAGGATAAACATCCGGAAGAGAAGTTAAAATAGCTTAGGAAACCTAAAACGCGTCAGCCTTCACAGACGCCTTTTAGTTAATAAATCAATTAATTAAAATTCAAATTTAAACGTTAAAATAGGAATAAACTCTAAATGGCGTCCACATGGATCGACGTCTTTTAGAATTCTTCATATTTTTAACTGAAATTTGAGCTAAAATCAATTTGATTGATTAACTTAAACATGTCTGTTAAACCCGACACTTAAAAAGATCAATAAAAATTAATCAATGGTTAAATATCAGACCATTCTGAGGCATTATTATATGATATGAAATTTACTCAAAATGACGTCAAAATTAGCGTGTCTACAGCTGCCTCACCTTGGCATCGTCTTTGCAAGGGAGTGAAATGAAATGGAATGTACTGAAAAGGTGATGCCAAGGTGTGATGAGACACGCTCTTAACATCACATGATTGGAATTTTTCTCAAAACCATCAATAAAGATAGCTCAAAGAGATCAATGGAATCAATCCTGTCTGGATGAGGTAGACAATAAAATAAAGTCGATCAACCTCCTCGGAGTGGGAAGTACCTCAGGTCGTAGACACTGTAGGTTTCATGGGGAGCGTTTGCCAGCCAATGTGGACGTGCTGCAGCCATGATGGATCTTAAAAGAAAACAAGAATATTGGATAAAGAGTCCAAGAAAGGATAGAATTCCAATGATATCTTCAAGCGAACCTCAAAGATAATCAAGATACTCAATTCGGAATGGAATATTTCATATCATGTTTGAGATTATTTAATTAATGGTTTGAAACTTAATCAGTAATTAATTCTTATCACAATGATTTCAAAGTCCTACATGATGCATGCTGGGCTAAAAGAAAAATATAAAGTCAAATAAAATATAAATTAATCAAGGATAATATTGTTAAATTGTCATTAATGAGTCAAGATACCAATTCTTGTAATCCAGTGCTAAGCCGAAGCTCGTTTATCCACGCACCGTTTCACAAAAGTGGAACCATCGTCCCCACTAATTAACAATCCAACGGCCTATCCGTGCGACTAAGAATCCTCTGGAATTATCACTGTTTTTTTTTTTTTTTTTTTTTTTTTTGTTGAAGGGGAACTCAAATTCCAGTTTCATCAAAATTACAAGGTCCTTGATATAATCTAATAAATATTTATCATATAGTAATGCGAATGCAAAATAATTACATGAAATAATACAGGGGTAGAGATAACCGTCTTTTTAGCCATGGTCAGGACTTCTTGGCTCCCACAGCGGGATCTTCTTGATATTTTCCAGCTTTATTCAGGTTTTCTTTGAATTTTTCTGCAATCAGAATTGTTAGTAATTCCAAACAAACATTCAATTTAAACATCCAAAAATCACAGAATTTCGGATAAATAGCAGAAAAGATAAAACGCGTCGTGTCGAGCAGACGCCATTAAACGTTGAAACGCGTCAGTTCTACTCGACGCCTTTCACTCACATAAACATATTTCTGCTTGTTCTCTATTCGGATTCCAACTCTATCAATGCACATCCCTTTTCCAATCCGGAAAAGTCTTCTTAGAATCGCAATGCTGTCTATATAAACACCCTTAGGTTGTTCCCAAGCAATCCTACTACAATCCAAAGATCAAAAGTTGAGTTTTCTTCAAGGTTTCTTCAAAGTTCCAAGGTTTCCAAGGTTTCCAAGCTTCAAGAAGGAGGAACTCCGAAAAAGGGAGGATGAATTCTTCAAGCAAGAAGATGAAGATGTCTTTGGAGTAGTTTTCTGATGTGGAGAATCACCTCAATGGAAGAAATCCCAATCTCCAAGTAAGTTCAATCAACTTCCTTTCAATTCTCTTTATGTTCGTTCCTCATGTTCTTCACGTTCCTCATCACGTTCTTCGTCTTTTCTTTTGGTTTTCAGAATTATCCCATGTTTCCTGGCCCAAGGAAGTTTACTTCCTTACCTTGGATCCGTAAACTTACAAAAAGTATCAAGCTTTCCATGCAAGTATTCATATCCAAGTGGAATCTTCAAGGTCTTGTAGTGCTTGCCAAACATTACAAGAGCGCGAACGTAGATTGGGCGGCTATGGGTGCCTTGATCGAGTGGTGGCATCCCCAAACTCATACGTTCTTTTTCCAAGACTTCGAGTGCACGATCCTTTTGGAGCAGGCGGAGCTTCTTTTAGGTCTCCCAAAGACCAAAGAGAACAAAGAGAAGATAGCTTTGATGAAAGAAAGAACCATCGGTCAACAATTGTTGACATCGATCATGAAGGATCCTTCAGAAGCTAAAGGATGCCTTACCAAAAAGGGGATCAATCTTGCCAAGCTAGCCGAGTGGACGTTGTACGAAATTGATGATCTAAGGGAGGATGAAGCGGAGGATGTAACAAAAGTTTTAGTTACATGCCTTGCCGGTGCCTTGTTCTTCTCTGCGCAAGATAATATCTTAGAAGATGACCAAGTCAGTGCTGTATGCGCAATCTTCGAAGGTAAATCCATTAGCACTGCACTTTTGGCATATCTTTATAGTGGGCTTTCTGCGGCATCTGTGGGCCGTCCTCCTTACGGATGCATGCTACTCTTTGCCTTATGGGTTGAACTTCACTTTAAGTTTGAGCATAGCAAGAAAAGGCCCTTGAATCCATCTCAAATCTACTTGAATAGCTCAATTCATTGCATAGCTAATATTGTAAAGTTCAATGAGCATATGGTTAACAAGGTTCCAAAACTCAAGACCCGAGCTGACTGGAGAGAGTATTTGAAGCTCATGACGTCCAACATATTCGACTCATCTCCACTTGCTCTGGTTGGAAAACCTGTCTGGGTGCGCCGTGTAGCAGGAGCAGACCTTAAGTTGATTGGAGCCACTGAATTCGTGCTATACCATCCACACCGGTGCCTTACTCAACTTAGCTTAGGCCGTCGTGAATTCCCTGAGTTCTCTCCCACACTTCCGATCAAGAAGCGCGACTTGGAATTCGACGAAGATTATGAAGCCGTACAAATCATTACCACTCTATGGAACCTTGGCTTCAGTTATCGTGTAAAATCCTCTAAAGATAGAGATAGAGGATTGAAATTTCCCTACCTTAAAAGTCTTCATGAAATTCTTCCTTAAATGTCATCTTTCTCTTTGTTCATGATGTAATAAAGAATTTCACTGAAATAAAGAATTTTTTTATGCCTCAAAACCTTTCCTCAACTTTCTATGATGTGCACATGATTTTTCCTTTAGTAAAGACTTGATTTTTCCTGAAAATTCAACAGTTCGGGTTCTGTAAAAATGTAAAATGCGTCCAGTCAGAAAGACGCCTTTCAACAATAATTCTTTTCTAGAAATTCAATTTAATCCTCAAAAACCCGATTTAAACGTTAAAACGCGTCTGTACAAGTTGACGCCTTTCAACTCTCTCTCCTACTTTTTTCAGGATTCTGTCATTAATTCCATGATTAATTCTCTGAAACGTGTCATTACGTTAAGACGCCTTTCATCATTTTCCTCTGTACGGCTCTGACCAAAATATTGAAACGCGTCCACCTAGGTGGACGTTTTTCATTCAAATTCAAACTTCTGTCTCCGCCGCCTCAACTTTTGCGCCCTAAAATGCGTCATTCTAAGTCGACGCCTTTCAACCTTCTGTTAACAGACCCGCGAAGGCCCCTTTCTTCCTCACTTTTCCAAAATTTCCTCTTTCTTCACCTCTCTCCGGCGACGATCTCCGGCGATCTCTCCCTCAAAACTCTCCCTTCTCAAGCTATGGAACGCGGTGAAGGCTCAAAGAAGATGAAGATCATAGCCAAAAGACGGCGGAGGCAAGAAGAAGAGGTCCCTGAGGAGGTCCCGGCGTTGCTAGCTGAGGCGGCGGCTTTCTTGGAGGAAGAACTACCTCCACCGGCACCTATGGCGGTGGAAGAAGAAGAGGAGGGCGACCTCCACACGGTAAGCTCCCTGTGGGCATGATTGGATGAAGAAAAGAGGAAGAACGGGGTTCTTTGGAAGAACCCGAAATCTGGACTTGAAAGGCGTCTAGACCAGGTGACGCCATTCAAAAGGCGTCACAATGGGTCGACGTCTTTCAAGATAAATTCCGGATTTTTAAATAGGAATAAAAATTTTGAATCGCGTCAAAACATGTTGACGTGTTTTAAAAGACGTCCATGTGGGATGACGTCTTTCAAAACAGAACTGTTTTTTCCTGTTTTTATTAATTGCTGACCCTTATTTTTATGTTTTTTATTTGCAGGGAGTGATGAGGGCTAGGATCAGCTGGGACCTAGTAATAGGGGCATACAGAGGGCTCCCGGATTTCCAAAAGGCGCGCCTGCGTCGAATGGGATTCGGTGAAGTACTGGACATCGAGCCATTTTGGCTTGATCTAGTCCTCTTGCAGGTATTGAGGGAGAGGTGGCATGCGGAAAGCCGTGCTTTCCTAATGCCGTGGGGGCATATGGTCCCCACCCTAGAGGATGTGGCCAGGATCACTGGCCTCAGGGTAGAGGGCCGACCTGTTAGTGGGGTTACTTATCCCAACTATCAGGGATTGGCAGAGGCTCTCCTAGGGATAGAGGTATCTAGCCTAGGCAGAGAGTCTAGGATGGTCCCCAGGGTAGAAGTAGAGGCTGCACTAGGATTAGATGAGCCCCGGCGTCGGTCTGACGAGACCCGGGAGGAGTTTAGGGATAGACTAGCCGAGTCATCCTCCTCAGTCTACTGTAGTGATCCTGGTCAGGTAGAGTAGGTAGATAGACAGCTTAGGATCTTCTTAGTTTTCTTCTTCGGTCGGTTGCTCTTCGGTACGAAGGGCGACCATATCCATTGTAGATTTCTTTACTTACTAGATGACCTAGATAGCCTAGGAGATTATGCCTGGGGTGCAGCCCTTCTGGCTCACCTCTTTGCCGACCTATCCGCGGTCACGCCGGACCGTGAGACTACTATCAGCGGCTTCTCGCCGTTTCTTCAGGTATTAACTTGTTTAATTATTTGTTATATGCAGTGCAATATGATATGATGCTTTTTCTAACCTATATGTTCATGAATGCAGGTGTGGAGCTACTACTACTTCCCGCTCGGCAGAGCGCGGATCGTTCGTCCAAATGCCGTCCCTTTTGCCTGCTGTTGGCAGCCGATTGTGGACACGGCTCCACAGCATCATCAGCTGACGGCCCTCCGCCGTCAATTCCTGGATTACCCAGAACTCTTGGTAAACTTTAATTTGTTCAATGCAATCTTTTTCTTTAAGTACAATTTATGTATGAATGCATCTAACCTATATGCAGGTGATCTGGCGCCCGTATCTGGGCATGAACGAGGAAGGTCAGCCGTGGGTGACGGTTGGCAGGAGGCGATTCGGGAGGCAGATGTAGGTACATTGCCTCAACGAGATCGAGCCCCTCCGCCTCCGGCTCGTGATGAGGACGTTGGGTCTCCACCAGGAGTGGATTGACGAGGAAGTCCCGGAGGGTGTGGGCAGGAGCATGAGGGGGAAGCAAGCCCTCACCGACTGGCGTGCCAAATTCCCTGAGCAGTATGAGGATTGGCACCGTCGGGGCGTACGGGTGGAGTCCCGTGCGGTGAGTAGCGAGGGCTACCTCCAGCAGTATCGGGCCCACTACGCCGATCAGCTTCGGCTCCTTCGACCACTCGATGTAAGTATGCATTCATGCGTCTTTAATTTTATTATTATCTTGATTTATATTTGTGAATGAATGTATGTATGACATGCAGGACGCGCGTGATGCGGTCATCGTCGACCTCTGGGCCCGCCTACATGATGCAGAGGCCCAGCTCGAACAAGTCCAGAAGGAACTATATGACCTGGTATGTATGAATGAATATGAATGCATGTTTTAATTAATTGTTTTGGCGATTAACCACTGATAGTTGTCTTTCGGTGCAGCGAGCCGTCTATACCCAGGCGGCCCCTCCTACCTTCGGGGCTTCATCATCCTCTTCATCCGCCCACGATACTGCCCTGGCTGACCTCCAGAGTCAGCTCGCTTCCGCCATCCACCGGGCTTCTCTCGCGGAGGAGGATCGTGCTGCTCGGGTAAGTTCTTCAACTTTTGAATTCGGAAATTGATTACTTGATTATTTGATTGCCTTGGACTAACAATGACTTCCTTTCAGGTTGCTGAGCTTCAGGAAGCCCTTCAGAGGGCTGAAGCGGAGATAGAGCATGCTCGTGCCGCAGCGGCTCGTGCTGAGGCTGATGCAGAGCGGATCCGGGCTCTGGAGGAGCAGGTGGCCCTTCTCTCGACTGGAGATCTTGCACGCCTCCAGATTCGCCTGGAGGTTGTGACTGAGGAGAGAGACCACGACCGCCTTCGACTGGAGGCTATGCAGGGTCGCTTGTCGGTTGCGGAGCATGAGCGCAAGGTGGTGGAGGAACGGTATCAGCGAGCTCGGCAACGTGCCCATGAGCGTGGTCTGACCAGCGCCTTTACTGCCAGCGCTGCTGTATCTTCCGGCCATGCGGGGCCGAGCGCGATGGGACCACCTCCACCTCCTAGTCGAGGGCCAGCACCGGATGCACCTGACGAGGCCCAGAGCCAGTTGGACGAGGGCGAAGGGGAGAGCCAGCCTTGAGGGCTCATGTATCTTCTCTTTTTTTATATATATCATGTACAAAAACTCCTTTTGATAATATACATGAAACTCTTGGGCTCCAATCTTGTGTTCATGTGCTTGTCTTGCATCCTGTACACACTTAACAAACAGGTTAAGTATCTATTTAGGCTTAGCCCCTTGCCTGACCGAATAAATGGTCAATCAATCTTTTCTTCAATAAATGGTCAAGGGGCATAGCCTTTATTAACAAAGGTAATGAGAATAATTAAACTGAAGAAAAATGCAACATACAAGCAGACAGATACTCGCTGAAAATAAAAGAATGAAACATATCAAATGCAACAAGCAGATGCTAACTGAAATATTTTTGTTGTTTTGAAATATTCATCTTTGTTTGGGGTTTTGAAATATATGCCTTTTTTTTGAATTTTGACATATGTAATTTTTTTTGAATTTTTGACATATATATTTTTTTTGAATTTTTGATATGTATTTTTTTTTGAATTTTAACATATGTATTTTTTTTTGAATTTTTGATATATGTATTTTTTTTGAATTTTTGATATATATTTTTTTTTGAATTTTTTTTTTTTTTTTTTTTTTTTGACTAAAAGATCAGCATGGTACTTAGATCAAAAGATCATATTCATTTATTCACTTAATTCCCAAATTGTTCTTTTTAACAACTTAACTAAAAACCCATCGTGTTCGAATTTGTGTTTCCATTCGTGATCCCATTTGATGATTTGACCCTTAATCAATGTAAGTCATTCCTTAAGTTTGAAGTACATCTCTTTAGAAAGAAAAGATGAATAAATTTAGAAAGCCCATGAGAAGGTTCCGGAGACTTAAAAAGATGTCCATTTTCTACCCTAATATCCGTTGGGGTTCGGTCATTTTCTTTCCGGGGTATTTATCGACATTGCGTTCCCTTTTATTTCATTTCCTGGCCTTGATGTAACGTTTGTAATGTAATGGCCTTTTGATTTGACATTTGGCTTTTTGCCTTTTTTTGCTTTTCTTTTTTTCTCTTTTTTTTTTTTCGGGACGGATCTCCCCCTTTTTTTTATGACGGCCTCCTACTAAGATGGCGGGTATTCTTGGTAGTCTATTCTAAGTCTCGTTCCTACATCATGGGCCAAGTTTAAAACATAATTTTTGCTTTAAAAAGAATGATTTGTACTCTTCACTTTCGGTCAAGCTTTCGATATTCTTTAGGACTTGTCATCTCTTGTTACTCACGAATCAAACGTGTTAGTGTGTGCAGTAATGGGCTTGAAATTAAGTTATCCAGACTCATAAGGAAATTCGAGTTTATAAACTTTCTGATTCCACTGGTCTTTGTACCATACTGATCGACTCTTTAACCTAAGGGTAGTATTTCTTAAGATGTAAACCATTCCAGGGATGATTTAGCTCTTCTCCTTCTGCATTAACAAGACGATAAGCATTACCAGGAAAAGCGTGCGATACAACATACGGTCCTTCCCAGTTGGGTTGGAGCTTAGAACGCGGACCACCAGGTTTTATAAAAATTCTTTTGACAACCATTTCACCGACTTTGAACTTTCGTTCAATGACTTTCTTTTGATAAAAACGTGCTAGTCTGTTTTGATAAACTTTTGCATGATTAGCAGCTGACCATCTTTTCTCGTCTAAAAGTTCCAATTGAGCAAGGGGTGCTGAACGATATTCATCAATGGAGAATTCCTTATTCAATTGTACTCTTAATGACGGTATGAGGATCTCATATGGAACTACCGCCTCCATTCCAAATGTTAAGGAATAAGGAGTTTGTCCAGTAGGCGTGCGGATTGAAGTTCGGTAGGCCCATAGAGCCTCAACCAATTTTTCTGGCCAATCTGCGAATTTGTTAGATTTGCACGTCTTTTTGATGATTTTTATCAAAGTCTTATTTGTTGCCTCTGCTTGGCCATTGCCTTGCGGATAATAAGGAGATGAATGATGCAATGCAATTTTATACCTGTTGCAGAGGTCCTTCAATTCCTGTGACACAAACTGCGGTCCGTTGTCGGTGACGATGGTGCTTGGAATTCCAAATCGGGTGATGATGTTCTTCATAATGAACTTGCAGACGGTTGATGCTTTAATCTCCACGTACGCTTCAGCTTCTGCCCACTTGGTGAAGTATTCCGTTGCCGTGAGAATGAAAGATTTTTGCTTGATGCCGGAATCTGGATTACCAAGAGGTCCAATAATGTCGAAAGCCCACATGGAGAAAGGCCATGGGGAAGAAACAGGATGGAGTGAAGATGCAAGAGAATGAATTTTGTCGGCGTGAAGTTGACACTTAGCACACCTACGGACATATCCTACGCAGTCTTCTTCCATGGTTGGCCAATAAAATTCTTGTCTAAGGATTTTCTTTGCTAGCATCTGTCCATTGACATGGCCACCACAAACTCCACTATGAGCTCCTTCCATAACCTTCCAAAGCTCATCTTCGTCTAGACATCTCAGAAGAACTCCATCAAAACCTCTCTTATACAGTGCTCCCCCAACTAGGGTGTATCGTTGAGCAATTCTTCTGATAGCTCTCTTCTCCTCAGTTGTAGCTTCCTCAGGATACGATTGATCTTCACAATATTTTGCAATTTCATAATACCATGGCTTCTGTTCATCATCCATCTCTTCTAACAGCTCCATCAACATGATTTCTCTTTTCTCAATGATATCTCCGTCTCTGACTTTCTTCAGCAATTTCTCCTTAGTTCTAAGGAATGAAGGATCTTTCACGGCGGGTGAAAGACACCTATGAACTATGATTGATTCAGATTGCTTGCTGATTGGAAAATCAAGAGAAGATGCAAGTGAAGCTAGAGCGTCAGCTAAGATGTTCTGATTCCTAGGGACATGGACAAAAATCAATTTCGTGAAAAGCTTTGAGTAAGCAGAAGTAAGCTCCTGATAAGACTTGAGCTTGGGATCGAGAGTTCGATACTTGGTCAGCACTTGGCGAAGAATCAGTTGGCTATCACCCACGATCTTGAGTTTGGTGGCACCATGGAAATGAGCAGCCTCGAGGCCAGCAAGGAGTGCCTCGTATTCAGCTATATTGTTAGTGACTGGAAAATCAAGCTGAAAGGCTTGTGGAATGGTGATACCTTCAGGTGATAACAGAACGATACCGATCCCCTTTCCATGAGAATTCAGAGCTCCGTCAAAATGCAGAGTCCACATATCATCTCTGATTTGATTTACGGACATCAGTTCCTCATCCGGAAACTCTGATCGGACTGGATCAAATCGAGGAAGGGGATGATGAGCTAGATGTTCTGCTATGGCATAGCCCTTGATCGCTTTCTGCTGAATATAAATGATATCAAATTGAGATAGAAAGCTTTGCCATCGTGCTAACCTATCAGTAAGAACAGATTTCTCCATAAGGAATTTGATTGGATTCATCCTAGCGATGAGATGGACTTCATGGGCCAGAAAATAATGCTTCAATTTCTGCACAACCCAGACCAATGCTGCACATGTTTTCTCCATCGATGTATATCTCTGTTCAGCGGGGTTGAGAAGTTTAGAGAGATAATAGGCTGCCCTCTCTTTTCCTTCTTCATCCTCTTGTGCTAGGACAGCCCCCACAGCATCATCCAGGACTGAAATGTAAAGTATCAATGGCTTGCCTGGAGATGGTGGTCTCAAAACAGGAGAACTTGCCAAATAGTTCTTTAATCCATCGAATGCCTCCTGACACTTATCGTCCCAATCGAATTTGACTCCCGGCTTGGTAAGCTCGTAAAACGGCTTACACCTTTGTGAGTGCTGGGAAACAAAACGGCGAATAAATTGCAACCTCCCGATTAATCCTCTCAACTCCTTCAAGTTTTTGGGAGGTGGCATTTCTCTGATAGCCTTCGCCTTGTTAGGATCGATCTCAATTTCCCGTTTACTGATAATAAATCCAAGCAATTTCCCTGAAGATATCCCGAATACACATTTCTTGGGGTTCATCTTTAACTGATATTCTCTTGATCTCTCTAATACCCTTGCCAAAACTTTGGCGTGCTCAGCCTTTGTCTTAGATTTAACTAATAAGTCATCCACATACACTTCCAGATCTATGTGCATCATGTCATGAAATATTGCCATCATAGCCCTCTGGTAGGTGGCTCCAGCATTCTTTAATCCGAATGGCATGACAACATAACAGTATGTTCCCCAAGGTGTAGTGAATGACGTTTTCTCTTGATCCTCTTCTGCCAGCTTAATCTGATTATATCCTGAAAATCCATCCATAAATGATAATGTCTCATAGCCAGCGGTATTATCGATGAGTACATCAATATGAGGCAATGGAAAATCATCTTTAGGACACGCCCGGTTCAAATCGCGGAAGTCAATGCAAATTCTGACCTTTCCGTCTTTCTTCATAACCGGGACTATATTGGCCACCCATTGTGGATAAAGGACAACTTTAATAAATTTAGCTTTATGCAATTTGTCGACTTCTTCCTTCATCTTTAGAGCCATTTGTGGGTGGAATCGCCTTAATTTCTGTTTGACAGGGCTAGCTCCTTCCTTTAATGTCAATCTGTGTTCAACCAAAGATGAGTCTAACCCCGGCATATCTTCATAACTCCAGGCGAAAGTGTCCTTATAGTCCTTTAGTACTTGTACCATTGCTTTCTCATCCTCTGTAGAAAGATTTTTGCTGACGAGGACAACCTTAGGTTCGTCTTCAGTCCCTAAATTAATTTCTTTGGTGGGCTCTTCTACGGCAGCTGAGGGTTCATCGAATCTCTTCACTCCACTGGCATATGCCTCAGCTGCGTCCTCGTCATCTTCTTCTTCAACAATGGGGTCCTTTTCATGTACTAATTCATATACCCCGTACCCATCATTGACTGACTCATCGTCCATGCAATCTTCTGGCATCTGAATTGGATTTTCTAAAAACTGAGGGATTAAAGAACAAGAAAAGCACTTATCAGCCAAGTCCTGGAGGTATCTATCTGGAATTCGCCTACCCTTAGGCTTCCTAGACTTCCTAACCTGACTAATCTGACTAGACTGCCTAACTTCACTATCATAACCTAACGAAGACGAAGCAGGATAGAAATCCTGGGGTACAAATGGAAATACAGGGGAATCCTCCCGAGGGGAGGGGCAGAGTATATCTAGAAGAGAATCTTGACCGAAGGACCCGCGCGGCGGGGTGCAATCGGACAAGTAAGATGTTTCCTCAATGAGGATCTGGGAAGAATTTGTTGCCAAATTGGCGTTTTTTTTTTGACAATGAAAGAATTAAACATAAAGCAGGAATGAATACAAATGGGAGGAGAATCAAAGGGAGGAAGTGGCACCAAGGCCAAAGGATTAGGGGGATCATATAGTAATATGTCCCAGATCAAATTATACAACCTCTCTAAATCGAGAGGAGGTTGTGGTATAAGGTCCCGAGGGGACAGAGTAATCACAACGGGCGGAGCCCGTGGAATATCTTCAATTATGACCCGCGACCAAGTCGGGGTCAAAAGTAGTGTACGAAATAAAGCATGGAGCATGAAGACATGTGAAGGATATGTCCCCCTCCAGAGCAGATCTATTGTGTAACCAGCTTCATAGGGGTCATCTGGCTCCCCTTCGTCAGTTTCTTTAGATAGCAGTATCCGCTTGTCAAATATGGCACCAGGGCTTTCAATCAGCTCATCAATCTGCGGCGGCCATTTAGGTTCTGCAGGATCCAGGAATAGTCTGTTCAGTGCAATATACAGGTCCCTCAGATCGAACCACCTGTACCATTCACATTCGGGATCATGGAATTTCCTCCTTTTCATAGGCCGCAGAGCCTCCAAAGATTGGTACGTAAGTAGTTCAGAGCAATGTCTGGCCAAATCCCTCCCATATATATCATGGAAGTCAAAACAGGAAGTAATGACCACCGTGTTGTCATAGCTAAGTATGGGCCCTTTCACGAAGTGCGTACACAGGGTCCATGTTAGGGGATCTCGGCCTTCTTTGGGTGGCGTAGACATTGCCTCCCAAATTTTCGGACCTTCTTCGATTTCTGCTTTCTGAACCAGATCTTGCTTTAGTTTCATTGGCCTATAGCCCAGACCACTTCCAGGTGCTGCCCGATGATTTCTGACAGGAGTGGTCCTGCCTTGCAACTGTGTGCCCAGACCTTTCCCAGGCTCGTAGCCGTTCTTCATCATAATCCTCCATCCTGGGGTACTCATGCACTTCCCCCTCTTGATAGCATCTAATGGGTATGGAGAAATAGTAGCGGCTTTCAGAGGATCAGCCACTGGACGGTAGACCTGTAATACCGACAGAAAAGGTTGTCGGCCAGGTAAAACAGCAGATTTAATGTTCAAGGAATGAGCAACAGCAAGGATTGGCATGCTCGTTACTTTAATAATTCGTCCTTTATAAGGAAATTTGAGGCATTGATGATTCGTAGAGGGAATCGCCTCAAGAGTTTTAATATAAGGACGACCCAAAATGGCATTTATAGAAGGGTCGATTTCTAGGATGTGAAATTCGACCTCCGCATGACTTACGGGGCCCAGCTCCACCTTTAAATAAACCATTCCCAGAGGGGAACGGGTAGAATTGTCATATGCTGTTACTGAGATGGGGCTGGGCAGCCATTTCTCTTTGGGCACACCGCACAGCTCCAGGGTCTTCGGAGGTAAAACATTGATCGAAGCCCCGGTGTCGACCAGGCATGCATCCACGGCCTTCTTACAGATGTTGACCGTGATGCTCAGAGCCATGCTTCTGGCCGCCGGCGGTGCTAGTTCCGATGTATGAAATGTTATGGAGGGTTGATCCCCCTGAGGAACTAGTAGTGCTGCAATCTTCTCTACCGGCACGTCCTCGTTGACCATCACCTTCTGCAGATATTCCATTAAAGCTTCTTGGTGACTCTTGGATCTTTTGATCAGTTCGAGTATAGTGATCCGTGCCGGTGTCCGATCCAGGTGTTTCAACAAGTCATATTGAGTGCCAGGTGCACTCTCTTCATTATGGACTTCCTCAGTCGGCTGTGATGGGCCGTCTCTGACTGTAGACTGAGGAAAGACTTTGTTGAAAATCCTTCCACTCCGGAGCGCGTATTCCTCAACCGTAGAGGATCCGGGTGACACCTTAAGTACCGCAGGGTTGGATGGTGCGGATGGCGCAGAGGGTTGGTGGGTAGGTGATGGCGTAGGGTTATGTGGTGATGGCGTGGTGCGGATTAAAGGCCTAGAGGGTTGGATGGTGGATGGGCAAGTGGTTGGCGAAGTGGGGAATGGTACGCGTAATAGCGGTTTAGATGGTAAGGGCATATCTGGGTAGGTGGTGGTGGTAGCGGGTGAAGTAGGAAATGGTATGCGTA
This sequence comes from Zantedeschia hybrid cultivar, assembly GCA_030544215.1. Taxonomy (NCBI): domain Eukaryota; kingdom Viridiplantae; phylum Streptophyta; class Magnoliopsida; order Alismatales; family Araceae; genus Zantedeschia; species Zantedeschia hybrid cultivar. The sequence continues at coordinate 37,010,111 of JARZZO010000011.1, read as the reverse complement.
GTAGTGGCCTAGATGGTAGGAGATGCGCGTTATTGGTTTGCGGGGGGGTATATGATGGAGATGTAGGAGTGCGGGACGCAATGGGTCTAAGGAAGGTGGGTAATGGTAATGGGTTATTAGGTGCGGGTGAGTGATATGTGGGTGTGGGTATAGGGGTGATGGTAACGGGTTGTGGTCTGGGTACGTGGATAGTGCGGCGTGGTGGTCGCTCTGCGGTACTCGGAACGTGACCCGTTGAACAAAGAGAGGAAGAATCCTCTACTCTCCACTGTTGCCCACGACCAGCCTCAGACTGGCTGTTCGTCAAAATGGGAGCAACCTGGTTTTGGTTCTGGTGCTCCGGGAGTGGATTCTGCACTATGCCCATGTTGGGTGGTGCTGCCGGTGGTCTTGCTTGTTGCTGTTGCTGCTGTTGCGGTCTCCTCGCCTTCAGGGCTGATATGTACTTTTTCATCTCCTCCCAGTCTATGCCGCCCTGCTCATTGAGATCATGAATATAATCTCTGAATTGAAAGCAGGTATCAATGGTATGCCCAGGTTGCCTATGGAAGTAGCAATACCTGGACGTATCGGCATTTTGAGGCCAGACGGCCTTTTCCTTTGGCAAAACTAAGGCATTGGCTGCCATTAAAGCACTGAAGATATCCGCCAAGGATTCTGGGAGGGCTGGGTATTCTGCCCTTTTCGGGCCTGGAGGTCTTCTCTGCTGGTTGTAGTCACCAGGAGGAGGGACATTGTGGTACGCCGGCGGTGCGCGCGGCTGGTACTGTGGCTGTTGCTGTTGATACTGCTGCTGCTGGGGTTGCTGGTACTGCGGTTGCCGTTGGGGCTGTTGCTGTAGTTGTTGCTGGTTCTGATTCGGCTGCTGGGGCCGCTGGTACTGCTGTTGGTAATGGGGGTTCTGCTGCTGCCTATACCCTTGTTGGCTCGGCTGTGGTGGCCTCTGGTACTGCTGCTGGTTCCTCACGAACTGGGGCGAATTATTGTTCATGGTACTGACTTGCTCGTGAGAGAGCGTGCCCTCAGTAGTCGGACCTGTGCTGGGAGAATTCGGCACTGCAGGCTTCCGAGGTGGAGGCCTGCTAGGTCTGTGAGGATCAAAGACGCTAGAGAATGTAGCGTCCTTGAAGGCATTCTGGCAGTACCGTGCTCTTTCATAGAGCTCTGCCATGTTAGTCAAATTGTTCAAGGAGAGGACTAGCTTGAACTGGGGCGTGGCGTTAGAAATTAACATTTTCACTTGTTCAGATTCGGACAAGTGATCCTTCACCTTTTCAGCCAGGCCCCGCCACCTGTCAGCAAAACTGACAAACTCCTCATCTGGTTTCATCTTTTCTGCAATAAGGTCCGTGATAGACAAGGAGGGTGCAACTCTGTCCTGGTATCGTTGGATAAATTTGCGTGAAACGATACCATAATCCTCTACTTCGGAGGGTTCCAAAGAAAAGAACCACTCGAGGGCTGGTCCCTCTAGAGATCTCCTGAACAAGAAAGCCAACGACCTCTTGTCGTTTTGCCAGAAAGAGGATTCGTACATGAACTCCTTCAGATGCGTGAAGGGGTTACCAGTACCGTTATATTTTCGATACACTGGCATTTCAGAGGGTGGCAGATGGAATACTGGCAGGCTTGGTAGACTGATTTCTGGCACAGCTTTAACCCCCATCATCTTCTGGAGATTGTTGAACTGCTCATCCATGCGCTCCATCTTGGCCAGCAACGCTTGCGTGGTCAGATCTGCCTGGGGAGGAGGAGGAGGAGGTGGAAGTACTTGATAGGCATGCTGCCTAGAGTACGTTGGACAGGGAGGATAATAAGGAGGAGGTCCGGCAGAGCTTCCGCCATGCCCGAGGGCATTTTGATAAATAGGCGTTTGCGGTCTTGCCGGTTGCCTAGATGATGAAAGCTGCGGCCCAGCTGGCCGAGAAGTGATATGAAGGCCTTCCATGGCCTGATGGATATAAGGAGGAGGAAGAGGAGGTTGTTGAGTAACAACAGGGGGAGCCATAGGGTTCGGCTCAGCAGGCTGCGCGGGTGCCTTCCCCTTCAAAATAGACTGGATCGCCTCGAACTGCTGAGGGTCCAGTCGGGAGGCAAGAACTCCCAAGGCGTTGACAAGATCCATAGGATCGGAGGATGAGGGATCATGCTGATTCATGTCCCCCTCTAGATCAGGATTAGGGATCGCATATTCATGCGGGGGAAGATCAGGATATCGATCATGTGGATGAAAAAGAGGAGTCCGGACATTCCCATCATGTCGATATGGAATGGGGGCAGAATTACGGGAGGCATCAGCATCTCTCCCGTCCTCATATTTGAAGCCTGAATCGTGAGGGGCATTAGCATCTCCCTCGTAGTTGATGATGGCGTCTTGAGCCATACTCAAATCCCTGCCTGATCGCAGCAACATGATATCAGATTCCCTTTTCTAAGATTTAATCAAACAAGTTGTGCAGAGATTAATCAAACAAGTGGATGCTTAACGTGATTTTAGGATTCCTTGTTGAGTTATTTGAATTTGATTAAACCACAATTTCGCTCAGGGAAGGATCCTATTCAGTTTGGTTTCCACCGTTATTCTCTAGGACTCTTTCTCACAACGCTTTCGGAATCTAGCCGGGACTTCAATTGGTACAACCAGCCCGATGATCAAGGAGGAATACCTTGATTTTGGGGACTTATGGAGGTCTCAACGTCAACTTCTCTAGTCTGATCAAAGGACCAACCCAATCAGAGAGAGTTGCTGACGTCGAGTAATGTGTTCCTAAGAAGAGGAGGGTTTTCGCCTCAATGCGTATGCCCTGCGGCCTGGATGGCCTCTAATGCTTAGTAAATAATGGGTAGCTAGCACTCAACCACAGAAATCTGGAAACTGAAAAATAATTAAGAAACTGTCTGAATCGCGTCGATTATAGTCGACGCTATTCAAAACAGAACTTAATTCTTTCACAGAAACAAATCTGAAAAATAACTAAGAAACTGCCTGAATCGCGTCGATGGTAGTCGACGCTATTCAACACAGAACTTAATTTTTTCGCAGAAACAGATGCAAACAGCAGAGAAAGTCTGAAGACTGAAAGGCGTCTGGGTGGGCTGACGCGGTTTTGAAACGCGTCAGTGCTCCTGGACGCTTTTCAGTTCGCAGAAACAGTTTTGCAGGAGGATTTTCTGGGTTGAATCCTCCTCAAACAGAATGAAAAGCAGTAAACAATCGCCTCATGCAAAATTTTTAGTTCCAGGTTTTAAGCAGGATGATTTACTAACTAAACAAGTAGGAAATCACTCAATCACACATCATTTTTATCATAGAAACAGCTTTTTTTGAACTAATCAAGGGGAGGGCAAGATCTTGCCATTAGGGTGTGCACATGGTGCACGAAGGAAATTAATTAAACTAAACACTCACCAATTGGTGAGGACGTGTCGAGAGACACAAATGGTGCACCGTGGGTGCCCGATATGATGATGGCAAGAACAAAAGGAAACTAAAAGATGGCGAGACCAAGTCCCACCGTGATCGCCAAAAGAGCTGTAGGTGCTGAAAATGCTCGTGTGATTAACATGAAAATGCTATGTTATTTAGTGTAAACTAACCTATTAAAAACAGCAACTAAAGTGCAGTGATCGCCAGAAACTTTTAACTAAAAAGTTTCAAAAGAGATTTGATCGCCTACCTGTTTGAACGCGGAAGATTGAGTCATTGGTTCCCCTCCTTCAGCCGGCTGAAGAAAGAGAGCCCTTTCTTTGTTCTTTTGTTCTTGCTGAGTTTGAGGTTGAGGATCGTCCAGAAGTCCTTCTGGCTTTGAGCTTAATTTCCCCTTTTGATTGTTCTCTTGTTGTTGTGGTTGAGTGCAGCAGAGATAGAGAAAGAAAATGCAATGAAGAATGATGATAAGAACTTAAGTGGAAGTAATATCAAAACTGACCATGATTATAAACATGCTTAAACAGCAAACTCACTTGTTTAATTGGCTTTGAAACCCCTTAAATCAGATAGGTTTTAGAAGATTGATACAGTGGTGTGTGTTGCACGAAGTGAATATGAAGAATGAAACTAATGAAGATGTAAAATGCAGAATTGAAACACTTATGCCCGATTGTGTTGAAGCCTTGAAATGATGAAGATCTTGAAAGGGATGCCGACTTCTGGAAATGGCAGCGCTCCGGCGTTCCGACGTTGTTGCTTCGATCTTCAACTCGCTATAACGCTATGGCTCAACTTAATTCAATTCAACTTTTTTTTTAACTCTTTGATATGCAAGGTATTTATAGGCATTCTCTGCGTTCGCGGATTAACATAAAAAAAATCTAGGATTTATCCACCTTAATCGACAGATAAATACTGATTAATTCATCTTTATCTGTAATTATCTAAAACGCGTCCACCATGGCTAACATCTTTCAGATTAATTAAGATAAGGATAAATATCTGGGAAAACTTATTTTTATCTTTATTAGCTAAAACGCGTCCACATGTGTAGACTTCTTTTACACTAATTAAGATAAGGATAAACATCCGGAAGAGAAGTTAAAATAACTTAGGAAACCTAAAACGCGTCAGCCTTCACAGACGCCTTTTAGTTAATAAATCAATTAATTAAAATTCAAATTTAAACGTTAAAATAGGAATAAACTCTAAATGGCGTCCACATGGATCGACGTCTTTTAGAATTCTTCATATTTTTAACTGAAATTTGAGCTAAAATCAATTTGATTGATTAACTTAAACATGTCTGTTAAACCCGACACTTAAAAAGATCAATAAAAATTAATCAATGGTTAAATATCAGACCATTCTGAGACATTATTATATGATATGAAATTTACTCAAAATGACGTCAAAATTAGCGTGTCTACACACAGCTGCAACCAGGAAGGCGAAAAGATGGAGATCTCTTGCCTATGTGCTTGCAGGTTATCTAATATAATTGTTGTGTTAGATTGTGTGTGCGTTTGATTGTTGGGTCCAGTCAAACCCACTGTGCTATCCATGACCACACTAATGACATGTATGAGATACATTGTTTTCTTTTGATTATGAATCAAAGCAGGTATAGTATTTAGTAAATATATACGATATATTTATATACTATCACCTAGGAGAGACCAAGATAAAAGTTATCTAAATACCCTCAGATAAACTCTAAGCCGTAACGCGAGTAGTTAAGAACTTACCGCGTGGTCCACCATCGTTATAGTCATAGGATTCGAATCACTTTAGGCAGGTTTGTTGTGCTATCCACAAGGCCTATTTAATTGGGAGGAGAAACTGTGGCTATGGCATTAGATGCCTATATGTTCAGGGTAGAGAAACCATGTAGCTTTGTTGTGCTATCCACAAGGGCTGCATGCAAATCTATGCTCGTCGTATAATGATGGTTAGCTTAGACCAGAATTAGTAGTTTGTTGTGCTATCCACAAGACCATTAAATCTCTGGGGACCGAAGCTATGATCACATATTGCAAGGAGTTGCAAGTCCTATGAGTTTGGTGCTCTCTGATTGTATAACAGTTTGTTGTGCTATCCACAAGATTGTAGTGCAAGTTATTGAGATTCTGATCCCCACTAGGAGACTGTCGACGTCTCCCGTTCTGTATAACTGGGGGTTATACAGTCCGTCGAAAATTAGTGGGAGTTCAACTTGAACGAAAGACCATATCTTGTTTTTAAAATTAATAATTGAACATCTGCTAAATAGATTTTACTTATCTCCTGTAGGGAATTATGTCGTCGAATAAAACACTCCGCGGCATACTTGATGCCCTTTTGATTTACCTGATCTACTCGGATTGGTTTAGATACCTGAAGAATGTCTTTAGATCTGAGCACATTGACTTTGTCCCTAGAGCTGATCCTCCTGCTGAATCGGCATTGGATGCCCCTGAAACAGAGATGATAGCTAACGATAAAAGATCGAAGGACAAAGGCAAAAGAGTAGTGAAGGGTGACTGCCTCTACTATAAGCAGTATGGTCACTGGAAAAGGAATTGTAAGGAGTTCTTTAACGATAAAGCTCATAGAAAGGTGAAGCTGTCTGAAGCTTCAGATATCTATATGATAGATATCAACTTGTCAGTTAGATATTCCACATCTTGGGTATTGGATACCAGATGTGCTTCTCATATCTGCCATGATGTGCAGATGCTGACAAGTAAGCGCAAGCTGAGACAAGGCGAGATGGAATTGAGGCTAGGGAACGGCGCAAAAGTTGCGGCAATTGATGTTGGGACAACAAACCTAAGGCTTCCATCAGGAGACGCCTTACTATTAGAAGATTGTTATTATGTTCCTAGCATAATAAAGAACATCATATCAATATCTTGTTTGGACAAGATAGGATATAGGTTGACTATTGAGAATAGAAGTTGTTCGATTTATTATGGTAATAAATCAATAGCTTCAGCATCTTTAGTCAACGGTCTATATGTTGGGATCCGGGCGGGACGTGAAGAACGCAGCGGAAACTAAGAACAAAATTATTCCGCCCGATGCCTGCTGATCCGATTTGAAACGAAAAATGCAAACCGAAAACTACGAGAAGTAATCCGATTACCATGCGCGGATTCGAATCCGCTTCCGTCTCTGTTCCGTCGAGGTGATGTCGCGAGCCGCACAAGCGTTCGGCCTCCAACGGTATCCACGCGATCTTCCGCGGTGGTTCGTCCTCGATACCTCGTCTGTTTCAGCTCGCTCGCTGAAGATCCGTCGCCGCAACGATTGCTGAAATCCCGCCGACGGGAATTCCCGACTTTCGGGAATCACACGCGGCTGAGACGGGAACTGTTCTGGCACCTCGAACAGGGTGCCCAGAGGAGGAGAGAGAAAGGAGGGATGACGGCCAGTAAGGGGAAATCCTGGAGCTTGGCCCAGGGTTTCTCAACAGCGCGTATATATATTAAGTCGGCGCGACTTTTCACAAAAGTCCCCGAGTTAATATAAATCCCACTTATGTACCACCGACTGAGAATCTTATTGCGTGTGACCCTCTAGGCCCATTTACCAGTCTGGTTTTCAGCCCGTTAAGTCCAATAACTAGTTATTGACTTATTGTAATTAATTAATGATAAAGTGTTAAATTGATCATTTAAGGGCAACCATATGCATCATACTCATGTTTTTATCTGCAAAATAGCATGAAATGATAGATAATTGTGTAACAAGTCCAACGGTACCAATTTCATCAAATTCTGACTTAAAAACATCGTCATTTCATGTGATCAAAGGAGTGTAGCGCATTTGCGATTTTTCGACAAAACCGAGACGAAATGAATAAAAATTATGATATTTTTATGATAATGCGCTAAATTATATTTATTTGATATGAACAGGACATGCCGATGATGCAGTGCAGCTGGAGGAGTTTTCGGAAATTTGGGGGAGGTCCAGTGTGCGGATTTCAACCAAAACAGGGATAAAAATGTAATTTGATTTCTTCCTTCGCTGGAGTTTCCTAAAACCCACTATTTCCCTCCGTCTCTCCGATTTCCTAAACACATCCCTTCCTTTATTTTAAAAATCCTCTCTCTCTTTCTCGTTTTAGAAAGTCGAATCCTATTTCTTTTCCAATTTCCTCTTCCTCTCCAGATCCAAATCCTGTCCCTTCTCCAAGTCTCCCACATATCCTCCTCCTTTTCCAACTCAAACCCGGCAGCCTCTCCTCCTTCTCCTCTCTATAAATCTCTCCTCTTTCTCTTCCTTCTCCACCCCGGTTCCCTCTCGTTTTTATTTTCCCGCAGCCCTCTCCTTCTCCAACCCTCTCCCGCAGTCTTCCTCTCTTAGTTTCTCTATGTTTCTCTCGTCTTCTTCGTTTCCTTCCTCCCTCCTAGCACTCTCCTCCTCTCTCTCCGTTTCCTAGTACTCTCCTTCTCTTTCCCTGTTTCCCAGCACTCTCTTTCTCTTCCTCCAGATCTCTCCCACGCAGCTCTCTATTTCTCTCGGTTTCTCTCTTTCTCTCCCTCTGTTTTCTCTCTCAACCTCTCTCCAGATTCTATCTCTCCCTCTCTTCGGTTCTCTCCCTCTCTAAGCCCTCTCTCCGGTACTCTCTTTCTCCCTTATTTCCTCCAACCTCCACAGCTCCCTCTCTCGGACAACCCCAACACCAGCAACCTCCTGCACGCGAACAAGCCCGGCAGCTTCCTCCAGCTCCACGTGCTGCCCATGCGGGCCTGCATCTCACGTTGGTGAAGCCAACAGCAACCTCCTTCACGAGCGTGCATGCATGCTGGGTGAATACCTCCAACCTGCCAGCACCAACCGAGCAACATGCAACCTCCACGTGCAGCAGCCTCCTCCAAGCGTCAACCTGCAAGCATCCAGCAGCTTCAACAAGCTACAGGGAATTGTTGTAATTAGAAGTTGTTTTTATTTATTTCAAACATGTCGTTGTTTCTTACATTTGATCTAATTATTAGTTAATTAAGTACTAATAGTTCAAGTATTTTTATGTCTTATCATTAAATTAAATATTTGCATATTAACGTTAATTTGATTGTTTAGATAGTTGCATGAACAGTAACGTCACTATTCACCTCTAACTTTCAGAATTTTATTCTTCCAATGTAAAATCTTTTTATTCAAATCAATCGATATCTAGTACTTGTTTTGATTTAAATTTTATTTAAAAAATGTTAAAAAAATAAAATAAAATGAAAAAAATCTTTTGATGAATAGTAACAAGGGGGTATGTGGCTAAGTTTGATTGGGCTAGCTTTGATTGAGTGTTCTTTTCATCATTTGTATTAATACCTTTGTTTAATTAGTTAAAGTTAGTTGATTCCACTATTTTTTTTTACATTGTTTTTTTTTTTATTAAAAAAATCTAAAATTTCAAAATCCAAAGTTTTCAAAGTTAAAAATTTAACTCCTTGTGGTTTGACTCGGACTCACCGCTATTAATTTCCAAAATTTGATTTGAGTGAGCCGGATAAATTTAGATTGAACGTTTTCATGTGTTTAACGACGCACAATTCGAAACGATCAATTTTTGGCGCCGTTGTCGGGGAGTTAGATTTTTAATTTTGATTATCTTGGATTTAGTGTAATTAATCTTTAGCTAACCTTATTTTTCTAATTTTTGCAGGTATATTGAAAAAAAAAAAAAAAGGAAAGCGAAATCATGGTAAGTGTCTTCCAACTTTCTATGTTTCGATTTCCTGACTTTAGTTAGTTTCCATTTTTGTAGTTTCTAGTTTAGATAGGTTTCCATTAACTAAAAAAGGAACAAAAAGAGAACATCTAAATTTAAAAATCTCCATTTCTAAGATTAGAAACCTTCCATGTTAAGTCATGCATCATTTAGGACTGCATTTTTAGAATGTTTCCTTTCTTGTAAATTTCCATTTTGTTGAAGATTGCGGGTGACAAGGTGAGATCTCTACCTTCCTTAAATACCATGTTCATGTATTTCCATGATTGCATAGAACCCCTTGTTTGAATTAGTTGTGCACTTCACATAAAAATATCTTAAGGGCAAGTCCTTTAACAAAATAAGGTGGGGATTTGACTACCCTTCCTTGGCCCAAAAACAACCATCCCTTGCACTCTTTTACTAACCCAAGCCCATTAAAAGTGAGTAGGAATTCAATTTATGGTTCACAATGAGATTTGGGTCTAGCTTGAGCCCACTATCACTTTTGGAGACCGGTGTCTAAGGCTAGAGGTCCAATGGCAAACGCTTAAGTAGGTCGGTGGTTCTTTAATTAGGTTCCTACGAAAGTAGGGGGAGCCTCCCACCACCTTACCTCTTACCTGGCCGATTGATAATTGTGAGGGTGGACTTGAATTAAACCTAGATTAATTTGTGAGAAACACATCATGTAGGCTAGTTTAACCATGGTTGTCTTAGGAATAATTGTGTGATAACTTGTTTGCATCATTAATAAATAAAAAATAAAAAAAAAAAAGATTTTCAGCATGGAGTGGACTCAAATGAACCAATTTCTTGGCCCATGTCTTAATACCATCACACCTTTCCCTCCACCACCTAATATGGATTTGGCTCACAGATTAGCTAAGCTAGACAAGTTGGCCCACACAATTGATCAATTTCTAGCTTTGGGCCCAAAACCGTCCTCATATCCCACACAATCATATACCTATCAAGAAAGATGTCCCGTTTGGGCCAATCAGGACCATTATGATACCCCACCTGCTCTTCAATTTCCACCTCACCAGGCCCAAGCTCCAAGTCTAGCTATCCAAGACTTCTCGGATTGGCCCCAATTCCAAGTCTACTCTGGTGGTTTGGCCCACAATCATGGACACTCCGATTATCCATTGTCCACAAGCTCTTCTCCACCTTGCTTCCAATCAAATTATTCGACATATTCTTCGCAGTCTGATTATCAGCTCAGTTATCCGCATTCTCAAGATGATCAATTCATGCAACTTGAACAAATAGTCTTGACCCAACAACAAACCATTGGTAGAATGCAGGCCTTAGTTGACTGTTTGACTGAAACTAATCTAAGGATGGATTTAGAAGAAGTGCTTAGCAAGCCCATTGAAAATCTGCAATCTTTTTCACCTGATTTTGATCAACAAATCAACTCACAAATTCAACTTGACATCGTTCAATCCGGCAATGGTCACATCATGCCTGATCTCGAAAACGGAGAGAATCTTACGGAGTCACATCAGGTGAGAATAGGGAATGCCAGCATGAATCAATCTATGAAAAATCCTGAGACTGGTCAACAAGATGCCTCCATGATCATACCTGTCTGTCCTGAGGAAAGCTTAAGTGATAGAAAAGGAGAAGGGGAAGTGAGTGATCTTTTAGAGGTTAATCCGGATTTTGAACACTTCATATTCCCCATAGTGGAAGTCAATATGCATGCTAGTCCGAACCTCGAATATTTTTTCTTCCCAATAGAGAAAGTGGATATTCTAGAAGATATATACCAGGTGGATAGAGAGAAGATGGAAAACCCTCAGACTGACCAGCAAAGTGAAGTCAGGATCACACCTATCTCTCTTGAGGTGAGCTTGAAGGAAAAAGGAGAAGGAGAAATGAGTGATTTGCTGGATATTGAGCTGGACTTTGAACACTTTCTATTTCCCACAGAGGAATTAAATACACATGATGGTCCGGATCTTGAATATTTCTTCTTCCCAATGGATCAGAAAGTGGATAATCTTGAGGAATTGCATCAAGAGAAAACTGAAGCCATAGACTTAGCTAATCATCAAGAAGAGCCCATTGAGGGTAAGTTGGGGGGAGATGAAGGAGACGAGAAGGATTCTAGTGAGAGCTCAGATATTCACCTACCTATGATCTGTTTCCCGAGTGTTAGAGAATCTAAGCCCAATAACTTCCAAAAGTTGGCCCGACTCAAGGAGGTGATGGAATTATTGGGCCAAGTCCACATCAACAGCCATTTTCTCAAAGAAACTCACTGTGTTGCCCAACTCAATTCTTACAATATCGATAACATCAATCTTTACTGGATTTTATTGAAATTTGAGGCCAAACCGAACCTGTTCTCAGTCTCTATCTTTGAGAAATTTGGAATCCACAAATTAAAGTGCACGTCGGTTGCTTTGCAGTCAATTGATCATTTCATTAAGCAGCCACATGACATGATCCAAGATACTCTTATTCAGATGGATAGGAGCCACATATTTGCTGATTTCCCCATCTTCAACATTGGATCATCCCCTACATTGAATCAATGGCCCATCATTCTGGGAACATTTGATCTTTTTATCGAGGATCAAGTCCTTCAATTTAGTCAAGGACAAGAAGCAGGGTACGTAGTTGACATGGCCTACGAATCAAGTAAAACCAATATTCCAATGACCATGTTGAAAAATTATTTTATCTGGAACCTTAATGATAACACTCTGAATCATCAGCTACATGCAATGCTAAGTGCACTCCAACCAACAAATTTCAAAATGCATGCACTGAAATTTGTGCTAGTAGGCATTGGATAGTGTGCACATTCCGTCTAGCTGAAGACGATAAACTTAGCGCTTGTTGGGAGGCAACCCAACATTTTACTTCAGTTTTTATATTTCTTTCCTTTTAGGTCCCTGAGCAGCAATCGTCGTGGGTACGTCGCATCATCTTCATTACAGGTTGTTTCGCTCCTTCACAAATTCTCTTCTGGCTGACATGTTTTCCATATCTTTTATGCCATTGAGGACAATGTCAATCAAGTTGGGGGGTGGGACAATCAATTTGATATGCATTTATTAGAAATCTTTTGAAGAAAACTGATACTTTTGACTGAAAAATGGTCAAATTTTTAAAACTTCTTCTCACATCCTATGAAAATTGCATGAAAATCATGTTTCATTAAGTAAATCTTAAACAAATCAGTTTTCTGTTAGCCACATTGGTTAAAGAGCCTGTAAAGTTTAAATATCCCACTTTACAAAAATCCACGGCAGGAAGATTTTCACACACACACGGCAACTTAGAATAAATGAAAGATCTTAAAAGTATAGAATTGCTGGAATTATCCTCAAGGATAAGACTACTTATTCTAATTTTTCTTTTGGGTTGAACGAAAGGAATGTGTAAGATCCGTAATAGGGGACTGTCCCACTCAGCACTCTAAAAGAGGCGGTCAGTTAAAATGGACAACTGTAAACACTAAAGGCAAAAGAAGGCGATAAAAGAGCTAAAGGAAGGTAGGTGGCAAAAAGTACGCACCTCCCCTCAGGCAATTCAAAGAGAGTGGCAAAAAGTACGCACTCTCAAAAGCAAAAGTACAAATGAAAAAACGTCACGCTAAAAAGTCCATCGTACCAAAAATATGACCAGGTCGTGAAAAGTGCTGAGTTGGGACGGGAACTGAAAAACGGTCCTCACTGACTGATCGGGAAATCTTTTATTCTCTTCTCCTCCCCAGATAGTCTTATCTAAAGGGTAGTAAAGGCAAGAATATACCAAAAAGGTCGGAAATGAGTTCTAAGTGTGTCGAATTTCATGCACAATCATCTGTCGTGAATCAAAATATTGTGAGATATGAAAACTTTTAGCTTAACCAATCGGCTACCACTTAAATTGATTGTGAAAGATACTACAAATGAAGCATGATAATTCATTGTTTGTCCTAATTTTTCCTTATTTGCATTGCTAAGGGACTAGCAATTGGTAAGTTGGGGGATGTGATAAAGTGTTAAATTGATCATTTAAGGGCAACCATATGCATCATACTCATGTTTTTATCTGCAAAATAGCATGAAATGATAGATAATTGTGTAACAAGTCCAACGGTACCAATTTCATCAAATTCTGACTTAAAAACATCGTCATTTCATGTGATCAAAGGAGTGTAGCGCATTTGCGGTTTTTCGACAAAACCGAGACGAAATGAATAAAAATTATGATATTTTTATGATAATGCGCTAAATTATATTTATTTGATATGAACAGGACATGCCGATGATGCAGTGCAGCTGGAGGAGTTTTCGGAAATTTGGGGGAGGTCCAGTGTGCGGATTTCAACCAAAACAGGGATAAAAATGTAATTTGATTTCTTCCTTCGCTGGAGTTTCCTAAAACCCACTATTTCCCTCCGTCTCTCCGATTTCCTAAACACATCCCTTCCTTTATTTTAAAAATCCTCTCTCTCTTTCTCGTTTTAGAAAGTCGAATCCTATTTCTTTTCCAATTTCCTCTTCCTCTCCAGATCCAAATCATGTCCCTTCTCCAAGTCTCCCACATATCCTCCTCCTTTTCCAACTCAAACCCGGCAGCCTCTCCTCCTTCTCCTCTCTATAAATCTCTCCTCTTTCTCTTCCTTCTCCACCCCGGTTCCCTCTCGTTTTTATTTTCCCGCAGCCCTCTCCTTCTCCAACCCTCTCCCGCAGTCTTCCTCTCTTAGTTTCTCTCTGTTTCTCTCGTCTTCTCCGTTTCCTTCCTCCCTCCTAGCACTCTCCTCCTCTCTCTCCGTTTCCTAGTACTCTCCTTCTCTTTCCCTGTTTCCCAGCACTCTCTTTCTCTTCCTCCAGATCTCTCCCACGCAGCTCTCTATTTCTCTCGGTTTCTCTCTTTCTCTCCCTCTGTTTTCTCTCTCAACCTCTCTCCAGATTCTATCTCTCCCTCTCTTCGGTTCTCTCCCTCTCTAAGCCCTCTCTCCGGTACTCTCTTTCTCCCTTATTTCCTCCAACCTCCACAGCTCCCTCTCTCGGACAACCCCAACACCAGCAACCTCCTGCACGCGAACAAGCCCGGCAGCTTCCTCCAGCTCCACGTGCTGCCCATGCGGGCCTGCATCTCACGTTGGTGAAGCCAACAGCAACCTCCTTCACGAGCGTGCATGCATGCTGGGTGAATACCTCCAACCTGCCAGCACCAACCGAGCAACATGCAACCTCCACGTGCAGCAGCCTCCTCCAAGCGTCAACCTGCAAGCATCCAGCAGCTTCAGCAAGCTACAGGGAATTGTTGTAATTAGAAGTTGTTTTTATTTATTTCAAACATGTCGTTGTTTCTTACATTTGATCTAATTATTAGTTAATTAAGTACTAATAGTTCAAGTATTTTTATGTCTTATCATTAAATATTTGCATATTAACGTTAATTTGATTGTTTAGATAGTTGCATGAACAGTAACGTCACTATTCACCTCTAACTTTCAGAATTTTATTCTTCCAATGTAAAATCTTTTTATTCAAATCAATCGATATCTAGTACTTGTTTTGATTTAAATTTTATTTAAAAAATGTTAAAAAAATAAAATAAAATGAAAAAAATCTTTTGATGAATAGTAACAAGGGGGTATGTGGCTAAGTTTGATTGGGCTAGCTTTGATTGAGTGTTCTTTTCATCATTTGTATTAATACCTTTGTTTAATTAGTTAAAGTTAGTTGATTCCACTATTTTTTTTTACATTGTTTTTTTTTTTTATTAAAAAAATCTAAAATTTCAAAATCCAAAGTTTTCAAAGTTAAAAATTTAACTCCTTGTGGTTTGACTCGGACTACCGCTATTAATTTCCAAAATTTGATTTGAGTGAGCCGGATAAATTTAGATTGAACGTTTTCATGTGTTTAACGACGCACAATTCGAAACGATCAATTAATATCTACATATTAACTAATTACTTAACCGAATTATCATCGCATGTAAATTTGGTCGGACCTCCGATCAAGTTGGGTGCCAAGCAACACCGCATGATCCCGGAAGGTAATGGGGTTCAGCAACCCACTCATGGAACCTGTCCATCCACAGTTACCACGTGACTATAATCCTTCGTTCGCACAATGCTCTCGAGTTAACCTAGGGTATGGTCAACTGTCAAACCCTAGATGGTCAACTCACTTGAATCAGATTCCGCTTTACAATATCCGAAAACCACTTTTCTGATATTGTTTCTGCTCTGGCCAGAGACTCCTGCGGATCTATTATAGAGCATTCTCTCTCCAGTTACCTGAGAGCGAACGATCCTTTATTGAACACACAATCACCTTCGAAGGTCTTCCGCTGGACCCGATCCTTGACTATTAGAGATCCCGTGGATAGGGATTCGTAGGTCAAGGTCAAAGTCCAGAAGTCTACCGACAAGGTGTCTTTTGTGTCTCAAGTCCAAGGATCAACCACGCTACTGTGACGATGAATCAAGCCGATTGACAGTCAGGTAAATTACCATTCGGCGATTCATGTCGGATCAGTTCAGTGAACTCATTCCCCAATGAGCACCTACAGGTTTACCATTGTGTCTCCACACTAGTAACTAACGAGATCAGTCACCCTCATCATATGAGCTGGAATAACCTGTACTAGTCTAACCGGATGTTTGATGTCTTTCTCAAACATCCTACGACTAGGAACAATTGAGAATATGTGTTTATAAGTCATCAGTCTCATTATTATGATGTCATCATAATCTGATAACTATTGCACATATTCATGGACTTCATTATGCGCAATTATAAATATGCCAATCTACATAATGAATTTAGTGCCATTTATTAGTGAACCAGATTGAAATAGGTGCCTTATGATTGGCTTAGAGGACACCTATATCCATCAATCTCCCACTTGGACTCAAGCCAATCACATTTGCATTTGATCTCCATCAAATCTAGGTGATGCTCACAAAAGTCTGTGACTAAGACTTGGTCAGAGATCTGCTAAATTATCTACAGACGGAATATTTTCCATTACGTTATTTCCTCTTTATCCTTTGTCTCTGAACCTGTGAAAGAACCTTAGAATGTTCTGCAACTTCTGAAGAGACCATGGCTCGATCACATAATTTATTGCTCCCACTGTTGTCCTACAACGATAGGATAGTATCAGAGACCTTTTAGAACTACATCTAGTTCAGGGATGAACCTTTTCATCCATATTGTTCCAATAATAGTATCACTTGTCTATGTCGTCATCTTAATATCGAGTTTTGGATTAAAACCATTCCAATCCATTCCTTTCTACTAGAAGGTTGAATCCATTATTTGACTTGAAATTTAAGTCAGTGTGACCTCATAGTTTCAAATCATCCTCTCCATATACGTGAATGCACCCTTAGCACTTCTCAAGCGCTTAATGATGCATTTCACTCCTATATCCTTTAAGGAACCTTTTCTTTAAAGGAATAAATTCCATATCTCAACAATTGAGATTTGTTATGAAATTTATGCCAAACATCTTGACATCCAGGTCAATATAATATCCCCACCAATCTATCTTAATAGATTCGTATTTCCAATACGTGGGATATTATAACTAAATCTATTATGAAGGAAAACATAGTTAACAATGCTTTCACTAATAGTAACATCTTGAAGTCATTCTTAATGACTTTGATGTTATTATCATAAAGCATTACTAAAGCGACCGTACTCCCACTATCCTTTCTGAACACACACAATCCGTGATCATTCTTAATGATCACATAATATTTGACCATTAAGTCCAAACTTTTATTACAACTTCGGAAAGTTTTAGTCTGATTCAAAATAATCTTTTGAAATCACAACTTGCTTTCTGGACATTTCAAAAGCTTTAAAGGTGTATCATATACATCTTTACCTCAATCACATTGAATGGACGCTTTTAATATCCAACTGTCATCAGTCTCATGATCGGCAGTATAGATAAGTAGAATTCTAATAAACTTATCAATTTCAAAGTTGTAATGACAGAGAGCATCATTATCATAGATTTTAGATCATAATATATTTTGAGCTCCTCTCATCTTGCTAAATTAGATATGTCAAACATATCTTTTTAGTCACTGAGAGAATTTCAAAGAATCTATGAAGCTCTGATGTGTGTCATGAGTAGTTCCAAACAACTAAAGATTATCTAATAATCTTATGTTAACTTGTGAATCTAGAACATCTTCTAGTTTTATCAGCTCCCACTGTCTTCTCTGAGGACATGTTCCTCTTCATAGAAGATAGCTTTCAGGACGATAATTATTTCATTATCGCCTGGCCAATAAATGTAATGTCTAAACTCTTTAGACATTCACAAATTCACACCTTGGTAATACCTGACTTTTAAATCAGGTTTGTTCATAATTCACATCTCATATGAATTATTTGGTTTCCATATCTTATATGGACACACACTAACTTACTTGGAACCATCTTTAAAGTATGGTCATCTAATGTTCATACTCATGTTCAAAAGGACAAGAATTAGGCAAATCTTATTGTCTATTGCACCATATCTTAATAAAGTGAAATTCCTCATTCTATCATATTACTATGACGTACTATGAGAATCAATCGAGCGAGGATACAATTATCCTCTTAATGATTTATGTGAATCATATACCTAAGTATTAGTTTCTTTGATCAAATCAAAAATTCTAATACTTCATATTGATCTTATAACTTAATCTCTCAGATATATTCGTCTTGTACTTCAGTAAGTACATACAGTCGAATCATTCCAAGAGTGAACTATAAGGTGAGTCAATAGTAGTGATTATCTTTGGCATTTGAGCTGGTTACATCAATATGCATCAGCATCAATGATTTCTTATTGTACAACCCTATGTACAATACCATAGATAATTATGATTCACACAGTTCATTTCTATAGAAGACTTGTGAACATTCATCACATGAAATGTCACTTCAAGAATCTATAGTGCATTGACCGATTTGAACAACTATTATTTATTCTCAGTCAACGTTATTCACTTGTATAATTCTTAATATCTTATTTAACTAAATAACAATTATTCAGTTTCATTTTAGACTCCTATAGATATACAAAGATTTACTGTCTGACAGTAATCTATGAATATCATGAACAATAGTTGAGTCTAATTCAACACTTATATTTTCTCGATTCCCTTTTACTTGTCTAAGTCTGCACACTATCACAGTTCTGAGAATCATTTCCAATATCTCATATTGGATATGCTAATTCTCCAATAGACATGCAAAAGTTGATAACAAGAATATATGAAACTTCTTTCAAGTTCCATATTTGTTTTGCCTTTACCAGTATCCTTATATTGGTTGCAGTGGGAGAACTGCTACTTCTCTATCTCAGCTGACATTTCTTTATCCTTTCAGATGTGGGTTTGATCGTTAAAAATCTTACCACTTGCCTTTCTAAAAGGCATATCATGAATATCTTTTCATCTTGGTCTATCCAAATAAGAGATTTCATGACTATCATTGCCTTTCAATAAGGCATACCATGAGCACCTCTTCACCTTGGTCTATCCAAGTAAGAGGATTCATGATATCTGATTAGGATAGTGACTTTCACTTGGCCCTGAAGACATTTTTCAGAGTTTTCTAGTCAGTCTGAGTATGAAAAGTATTGGCATCCAATATGCCAACTCCTCGAATAGACCACATTTTAGTGAATCGAAGGAAATAACGTGATTTAAGCAGATAGTTCTGATAATTCAATTATGGTCTTTTATCTTGAATTATTTTCTACTATTTTTCGACGGACTATATAACCTTCAGGTATACAGAACGGAAGACTCCGACGGTCTTCTAGTAAGGATCAGAATCTCCAAGAATCACAGTATGACCTCGGGTAAACACATAGTATCATACCATTATCTTAGAGCAACCATCTCATGGTAATTGCAACTCCTTGCAATATCCGATCTTATTTCGGCTCCCAGGTCTTTAATGGTCCCGGGTAAACACAGTAGACCATTATACCGGGTCTAAGCTTTACCATCAATACGTGACATAGTAGAGTTAGAATGCGGCTCCCGGGTAAACGCGAGGATAGCTACACCGTTCCTCTATTCCAATCTCAAGACAACATAATGCCATAGTTAATAGTCCTTTCATCAGATGGTGGCAGATCTCGGGTAAACACGTAGAAACTGCCATCACTGAATCAAGTTCTAAGAACTATATTGATGGAGAGCCACGCGGTACATTCTCAATGACTTGCGCTCCGGCTTAGACTTTATGTTAAAGGTTTTGTTTATATTAAGTTGGTCTCATCCTAGATGATAGTTTATAAATATATCGAATATATTTAACTATACCTAGATATTAGCAATCGATTCATAATCAATAACTAAAAGCATGCATCATCCATACATGTTCATTATGTGGTCATGGACAGCACGGTGATTAACTGAAGCCAAACAATTAATCACCAAAACTATATAACATTTATATAATCTAAACATGCAAACACATAGCTACTGGTGATCTCATCTCCTGTCGCCTTCCTGGTTGCATTTGTGGATCATCCTCGCCTCTCCTCGGTCGGCGCGATCAATTACAAATTATATTAATATTGAAACAATTTCAAATACAAATAAATTGTAAGAGAAAGCCTTATGGCCGAGTACAATGATGGAGGGAGATAGAATTACAATGGAATGAAAAATAGAGGGGGGCACGCAGGCCTCATTAATTAACACTTAATTAATGAACATCACATCCCATAACAATCCACACAATCACACACCATCACATGATATGAAGTTTAACTACGTGCATGTCCATGACCACCACAAATTTTAGCCATCCACACATGAAAAAGCACATCACATGAAGGCTAAAATTTTGAAATTATAATAATTTTGGCTTTCTTAAAACCTGGGTACCAATCAAAATTGGATAATTTGAATTTTTCGAAAATCTCATTTTCTAACATGCAATAAATCTAATTTAAAGCATTAAACACACCAACATGCGCACACAAAGCTAAAATTAAAATTCTAAAATATTCCATGCATAATTTAGAACATTTCTAAATTAATTAATCTAACACTTAGATTAATTTTAATTCACATTAATAACAATTATTAATGTGAAACAATCTAATATTTAGAAAGAATTAAAAATTCCTAAATAACATTTATAAAGGAATTTTCAATTCATATTATTAACCCCTTAACAACTCCTTGTTAAAACCCCTTAATTAATTCATATTTCTCAATAACAATTATTAAGAAATATCAATTAGAACATTTCTAATTAAAGTAGTCTAACAATTAGACTTAATTAATCTCTTAATAACATTTATTAAAAGATTAATTTCCAATAGATTAGATCTTCAAAAACAATAATTAAGAGATTCAAGAGTAAACTAATTAATTATCTTAATAACTATTATTAAGACTTAATTAATACTTAATAACTTTTATTAAGATTTATTACTCAAGAAATAATTAACTTAATTATAACAATTATAAAAAGTTAATTAATCACTTAACAACTATTATTAAGTGTCTCCAAATTATTAAAATAATTATCTAACAACAATTGCTAAAGAATTATCTAATTAGTTAATTAAAATAAAATTAACAACATTTGTTAATTAATTTTAAAACCATGACAATGATATAATCTCTTAGATAATTAACAACATTTGTTAATTAATTTTGAGATCGCATCTTAAATATAAATTAACAACAATTGTTAATTAAAATTAAAATCATTATCTTAATTATTAATAACAACAATTGTTAATAATTAATTAAGATCCCATTTTAAATAAATAACAACATTTGTTAATTATAAATTAAGATCATATCTTAATTATTAACCCTTTTATGATTATTTCTTAAAAGCAACCCGCCATTAACTGAAATTATTAAACTTAAGTTCAAAACAAATATTAAACTATTTAATTTTAATTTTCAGATAACAAGGGTGGGGTTTATGTAAATAAAAGGGTTTATGGGGTTTAAGGGGCTAATGGGCTTGGCCCATTGAGCCTGGGGTCGGGTCAGGGCCCGGACCCGGCCTGGAGCCCACCCAAGCCCACCTGGTCTAACCAGGTGCTGGGCTGGGCTTAAAAGCCCCGGTTGGGCCGGGATCTGGCCCCGGTTGAGGGCGCCCTGAGCGCCCAGCAACCCCGGTCGGACCGGGACGGAACCACCCAGTCCAGGGCCACCGGTGCCACTCGGCCGGTTAAGGTTTTAACCCTTCTTTCTTCCTTGCAGGTTGCAGCGATGAGGGTGGTTTTGGGCGCCGCCGCCGCTGCCGCCGGCGGCCTGGGCGGCCGGAGGCTACAGGGGTTTTACCCCCTGACAGGGCTGGCGACGTCTGCCGGCGGTGCCAGCGCCGGTGAAGCTCTGGCTCCCCCCCCCCCCCCCCCCCCTTTTCTTCTCTTAGGAACCCGACGGTTCATACACAAAAACCCTAAAGATGAGGGCAATGGCGGCAGGGGAGGGTCCAACGCCGGCAACCGGCGACCGGCTCCAGGGCATCGGCCGGTCCCACCAGCGACGTGGCCGGTGCCTTCGCCGCCGGCAAGAGCTCGCCGGAGATCCCCAAACGAGGTGGCCGAACCCCTAATAATCTGGTTATTTTTCTTGTTTTTCAAAACGAAAAAGAAGAAGTTTACCCCCATCTCCGGCCAGCTACAGACGGTTCTAAGCAGTGATCTTGATGCCCAGTATAATCTCCAGATCATCTGGGATCCCGATCCTTCATCCCAACACTTGGGAGGCCCGAACAAAGCCGCAATAAACCGCCGTTCTTCATCGCATGAAGAACTCCGAAAAATCCCAAATCAAATCCGAAAAATTACAGAAAAATAATCTTATTATTTGTGTTCATCTTATGAACACTTTTCTGTCGATATAATCGGATTATAGGCATGGAATAATAATTTAGTCGTTCCGGAGCGGATCAGAGCGAAACCTAGCTCTGATACCACTGTTGGGATCCGGGCGGGACGCGAAGAACGCAGCGGAAACGAAGAACAAAATTATCCCGCCCGATGCCCGCTGATCCGATTCGGAACGAAAAACGCAAACCGAAAACTACGAGAAGTAATCCGATTACCATGCGCGGATTCGAATCCGCTTCCGTCTCTGTTCCGTCGAGGTGATGTCGCGAGCCGCACAAGCGTTCGGCCTCCAACAGTATCCACGCGATCTTCCGCGGTGGTTCGTCCTCGATACCTCGTCTGTTTCAGCTCGCTCGCTGAAGATCCGTCGCCGCAACGATTGCTGAAATCCCGCCGACGGGAATTCCCGACTTTCGGGAATCACACGCGGCTGAGACGGGAACTGTTCTGGCACCTCGAACAGGGTGCCCAGAGGAGGAGAGAGAAAGGAGGGATGACGGCCAGTAAGGGGAAATCCTGGAGCTTGGCCCAGGGTTTCTCAACAGCGCGTATATATATTAAGTCGGCGCGACTTTTCACAAAAGTCCCCGAGTTAATATAAATCCCACTTATGTACCACCGACTGAGAATCTTATTGCGTGTGACCCTCTAGGCCCATTTACCAGTCCGGTTTTCAGCCCGTTAAGTCCAATAACTAGTTATTGACTTATTGTAATTAATTAATATCTACATATTAACTAATTACTTAACCGAATTATCATCGCATGTAAATTCGGTCGGACTTCCGATCAAGTTGGGTGCCAAGCAACACCGCATGATCCCGGAAGGTAATGGGGTTCAGCAACCCACTCATAGAACTTGTCCGTCCACCGTTACCACGTGGCTATAATCCTTCGTTCGCACAATGCTCTCAAGTTAACCTAAGGTATGGTCAACTGTCAAACCCTAGATGGTCAACTCACTTGAATCAGACTTCGCTTTACAATATCCGAAAACCACTTTTCTGATATTGTTTCTACTCTGGCCAGAGACTCCTGCGGATCTATTATAGAGCATTCTCTCTCCAGTTACCTGAGAGCGAACGATCCTTTATTGAACACACAATCACCTTCGAAGGTCTTCCGCTGGACCCGATCCTTGACTATTAGAGATCCCGTGGATAGGGATTCGTAGGTCAAGGTCAAAGTCCAGAAGTCCACCGACAAGGTGTCTTTTGTGTCTCAAGTCCAAGGATCAACCACGCTACTGTGACGATGAATCAAGCCGATTGACAGTCAGGTAAATTACCATTCGGCGATTCATGTCGGATCAGTTCAGTGAACTCATTCCCCAATGAGCACCTACAGGTTTACCATTGTGTCTCCACACTAGTAACTAACGAGATCAGTCACCCTCATCATATGAGCTGGAATAACCTGTACTAGTCTAACCGGATGTTTGATGTCCTTTTCAAACATCCTACGACTAGGAACAATTGAGAATATGTGTTTATAAGTCATCAGTCTCATCATTATGATATCATCATAATCTGATGACTATTGCATATATTCATGGACTTCATTATGCGCAATTATAAATATGCCAATCTACATAATGAATTTAGTGCCATTTATTAGTGAACCAGATTGAAATAGGTGTCTTATGATTGGCTTAGAGGACACCTATATCCATCACTATATTTATTAGATGTTTCTTATTACAATCTTCAAATTGATAATGCTCTTAAGAAGAGCAAGAATTGTATGAACCAAGTCTACATGTGGCATTGTAGACTTGGGCACATTGGCGAAAATAGGTTGCAAAAGTTGCACAAGCATGGTTATTTAACAGTGTTCGATTATGAATCGTTTGCAACATGTGAATCCTGCCTTATGGGAAAGATGGCAAGATCTCAATTTACTGGACATGGAGAACGTGTCAAGGACATTTTGGAACTAATATATTCGGATGAATGTGGTCCCATGCCCACCCAAGCCAAAGGTGGCTACTCATACTTTATCACGTTCACCGATGACTTCTCAAGATTCGACTATGTGTACTTAATGAAGTACAAGTCGAAAGCATTTGAGAAGTTCAAGGAGTTCAAGAATGAGGTAGAGAAGCAGTTAGGAAAGAGTATTAAAGTTCTTCGATCAGATCGAGGAGGAGAATAGTTGAGTACTAATTTCACACAATTCTTAAAGGATAATGGTATCCTTTCTCAGCTAACCCCTCCATATACACCACAGATGAATGGTGTATCAGAAAGGAGGAATCGCACCTTGTTAGACATGATGCGATCCATGATGAGCTTTTCGGAATTACCAGTGTCCCTCTGGGGGTATGCTCTAGAGTCAGCAGCATACCTACTGAACATAGTATCCAGCAAGTCTGTGGCCTCTACTCCATATGAGATATGGAAAGACAGGAAACCAGAATTTAAACATGTTAAAATCTGGGGTTGTCCTGCTCATGTAAAGAGGTATGATCCAGACAAGCTGGAATCACGACCTGATAAATGAAGGTTTGTGGGATATCCAAAGGAAACCTTTGGATATTATTTTTACCATCCTGGTGAACAAAAGGTGTTTGTCGCCAGGAAAGCTGTCTTCCTGGAAGTGGAATACCTTCTCCAGGAGAACAGTGGGAGTAAAATAGTACCGGAAGAGGTTGCAGATCTCCAAACAACTGCATTATCATCAGATGAGATATCAGTTCCTGAATCTGTTCAGGTACACACACATAAGCCTCGTAGATCTGGTAGATTACCTAGACTACCCGAACGATATGTGGGACATATCGATGAAGGTGAGTCTAAGGTATAATATTATGAGGATGATGATCTTAAAACCTACCAGGAGGCCATAGAAGGCCTAGAAGCCGGGAAATGGCGAGAAGCCATGAACTCAGAAATCCAGTCCATGTACACCAACCAAGTTTGGAACTTGGAGGACTTGCCCGAGGGTATTGTACCCATCGGATGCAAGTAGATCTTTAAGAGAAAGATAGGTGTTGATGGATGGATCGACACTTATAAGGCAAGGTTGGTGGCAAAGGGATATCGTCAAAGGCAAGGAATTGACTATGACGGGACTTTCTCACCAGTTGCCATGATAAAGTCGATCAGAGTTCTACTCGCCATTGCTGCACATTTTGATTATGAAATCTGGCAGATAGATGTGAAAACTGCCTTCCTCAATGGTAACCTTGAGGAAGAGGTGTATATGATACAACCAGAAGGTTTCACATCCAAAGAATCTCCAGATAAAGTGTGCAAGCTTCAGAGGTCCATTTATGGACTGAAACAGGCTTCCCGGAGCTGGAACATAAGATTTGACGAGGCTGTCAAGTCTTATGACTTCATTAAGAATGAAGATAAGCCTTGTGTGTACAAGAAGACCAGTGGGAGTGCAGTCACTTTTCTAGTTCTTTACGTAGATGACATACTACTCATTGGGAATGATGTAGCTATGATGTCATCAGTAAAGATCTGGCTGTCGAAAAACTTCTCCATGAAGGATTTGGGAGAAGCATCCTACGTATTGGGAATATAGATCTATAGAGATAGATCAAAGAGGATGCTTGGAATGACCCAATCCTTGTACATAGATACCATAGTCAAAAAGTTTGGCATGGAAAATTCCAAGAGAGGTCTCATACCGATGAGACATGGAATTAGTCTCTCAAAGAAACAGTCTCCTAAGACTCCTAATGAGAGGGCATTCATGGATAGAATACCATATGCCTCTGCCATAGGATCTATCATGTATGCCATGCTATGTACATGACCTGATGTTGCATTTGCTCTAAGTGTTACGAGCAGATTTCAGGCTGATCCAGGCGAAGAGTACTAGAAGGCAGTTAAATGTATCCTTAACTACTTGAGAAGAACTAAGGATATGTTGTCTATGGAGGAGGTGACTTGAAACTGCGAGGCTACACTGACTCGAGTTTCCAGTCAGATCCAGATGATAGCAAGTCTACATCTAGATTCGTGTTTACGTTGAACAGAGGCGTAGTGTGCTGGAAGAGTTCCAAGCAAGTAACCACTGCTGATTCGATGACTGAAGTTGAGTACATCGCTGCAGCTAAAGCCGCCAAGGAAGCAGTGTGGTTGAAGAAATTCATCACCGACCTCGGCGTAGTTCCCAGCATCTCTGAGCATGTTCCACTGTTGTGCGACAACAATGGAGCAATTGCGCAAGCAAAAGAGCCACGGTCTCATCAGAAATCGAAGCATATTCTGAGGCGCCTTCACCTTATCAAATAGATCATATCCAGAGGAGATGTAGTAGTGGAAAGAGTTCCATCCGTCGACAATGTAGCAGATCCACTGACAAAGCCGTTGGCTCAAATTGTGTTTGAGCGTCACCTAGAGTCTATAGGCTTATTGTATAAAGGTGATTGGCTTTAGTCCAAGTGGGAGATTGTTAGTTTTAGGTGGCCTACAAGCCAATATGACTATGTAAATTTCGTTCCTTTATTAATATAATGGCATAATATTCATTATGTGTAAATCGCATTAATTATCATTTCATAATGAAATTCGTGAATATGTACTATAGTGATCAGATTATGATGAGATCATACTAATGAGACTGATCACTTAAACACACATATTCTTAATCGTTCCTAATCGGAGGATATCCGAGAAGGACATCGGATATCCAGTTAGACTAGTACAGATTACACCTGCTCATATGATGAGGGTGACTGATCTCATAAGTCACTTGTGTGGAGACACTAAGGCGAATCTATAGGTGCTCATTGGAGAATGAGTTCACTGAACAGATCCGACTGAATTGCTGGATGGTATTGTACCTCACTGTCAACCAGCTTGATTCTATTGTCGCAGTTGCGTGGATGGTCCTCGGACCTGAGACACCAAGGACACCTTGTCGGTGGACTTCTGTGCTTTGACCTTGGTTTACGAATCTCTAGCCATGAGATTCTAATACGCCAAGGATTGGGTACAGCGGAATACCGTCGAAGGGAATTGTGTGTCAATAAGGAATCATTCACTCTCGGTACTTAGAGAGAGAATGCTCTAGGAAGGATGCGCGGAAGTCCCTGGCCAGGGCGGACGATAATATCGGAAAAAGAGTTTTTCGATATTCATCAGCGGCATCCAATCCAAGTGAGTCGACCGGTTAGGGTTTGACAGCACGCCATACCCTGAGTTGACTAGAGAGCATTGTACGACTGAAGGATTATATCAACGCGGTAACTATCGGCGGAAAGGTTCCAAGAGTGGGTTACTTAACCCAAATACCTTCCGGGTTCACGCGGTGTTGCTTGGCACCCAACGTGATCGGAGGCCCAGTCGAATTCGATGTGCGACATCAATTCGATTGATTAATTAATTAATAAAGGGTTATTAATTGATTAATAAAGCCAGTGAGGAGTCACTGGGCTTGTTGGGCCATTAACTGGACTAGTACTTGGGCCTAAAAGGTCACACGCAAATGATTCTCAAGGCGATGGATAAATAAGTGGGTTTTATACAAACAGGGGGTTTTTATGAAAAATCACGCGGTTAGTATAAAACATAGCAAACGGGCTGAGCAGGCCAAGCAGCTGCTAACCCTAGCCGCCCCTCCTCTGTTTCTCTCTCTCTCTGGCGTCCAGACAGATCCAGATCTGCTCCGCCGCTTCTCCGAATCCCGTTCGACGGGAAATCGTCCGCGCGTTGCGGCGATCGTTGCGGCGACTGGCGGAGGTTTCGTGGGCTGCGGAGAATGAGGAACGTGATGATATCCATCACTAAGAGGATCGCGTGGACCTTGCTAGAGGCCGGGCGCTTGCGCGGCTTGCGGTGTCGTACCGACAGAACCGAACGGTTGCAGATTCGAATCCGCACACGGTGAGAACTTCGATTATCCAATAATCGATTTTTGATTTTCGAAACGGGAACGGATCGTTGTTTTAATATTTTATTTTTCCGCAGCGTAAGCGATCCGTGAAACGCGAGAAAACCCAACAGAACACACAATCACCTTCGAAGGTCTTTCGCTGGACCCGATCCTTGACTATTAGAGATCCTGTGGATAGGTATTCGTAGGTCAAGGTCAAAGTCCATAAGTCCACCGACAAGGTGTCTTTGGTGTCTCAAGTCCAAGGATCAACCACGCCACTGTGACGATGAATCAAGCCGATAGACACTAAGGCGAATCTATAGGTGCTCATTGGAGAATGAGTTCACTGAACAGATCCGACTGAATTGCTGGATGGTATTGTACCTCACTGTCAACCAGCTTGATTCTATTGTCGCAGTTGCGTGGATGGTCCTCGGACCTGAGACACCAAGGACACCTTGTCGGTGGACTTCTGTGCTTTGACCTTGGTTTACGAATCTCTAGCCATGAGATTCTAATACGCCAAGGATTGGGTACAGCGGAATACCGTCGAAGGGAATTGTGTGTCAATAAGGAATCATTCACTCTCGGTACTTAGAGAGAGAATGCTCTAGGAAGGATGCGCGGAAGTCCCTGGCCAGGGCGGACGATAATATCGGAAAAAGAGTTTTTCGATATTCATCAGCGGCATCCAATCCAAGTGAGTCGACCGGTTAGGGTTTGACAGCACGCCATACCCTGAGTTGACTAGAGAGCATTGTACGACTGAAGGATTATATCAACGCGGTAACTATCGGCGGAAAGGTTCCAAGAGTGGGTTACTTAACCCAAATACCTTCCGGGTTCACGCGGTGTTGCTTGGCACCCAACGTGATCGGAGGCCCAGTCGAATTCGATGTGCGACATCAATTCGATTGATTAATTAATTAATAAAGGGTTATTAATTGATTAATAAAGCCAGTGAGGAGTCACTGGGCTTGTTGGGCCATTAACTGGACTAGTACTTGGGCCTAAAAGGTCACACGCAAATGATTCTCAAGGCGATGGATAAATAAGTGGGTTTTATACAAACAGGGGGTTTTTATGAAAAATCACGCGGTTAGTATAAAACATAGCAAACGGGCTGAGCAGGCCAAGCAGCTGCTAACCCTAGCCGCCCCTCCTCTGTTTCTCTCTCTCTCTGGCGTCCAGACAGATCCAGATCTGCTCCGCCGCTTCTCCGAATCCCGTTCGACGGGAAATCGTCCGCGCGTTGCGGCGATCGTTGCGGCGACTGGCGGAGGTTTCGTGGGCTGCGGAGAATGAGGAACGTGATGATATCCATCACTAAGAGGATCGCGTGGACCTTGCTAGAGGCCGGGCGCTTGCGCGGCTTGCGGTGTCGTACCGACAGAACCGAACGGTTGCAGATTCGAATCCGCACACGGTGAGAACTTCGATTATCCAATAATCGATTTTTGATTTTCGAAACGGGAACGGATCGTTGTTTTAATATTTTATTTTTCCGCAGCGTAAGCGATCCGTGAAACGCGAGAAAACCCAACAGAACACACAATCACCTTCGAAGGTCTTTCGCTGGACCCGATCCTTGACTATTAGAGATCCTGTGGATAGGTATTCGTAGGTCAAGGTCAAAGTCCATAAGTCCACCGACAAGGTGTCTTTGGTGTCTCAAGTCCAAGGATCAACCACGCCACTGTGACGATGAATCAAGCCGATCGACAGTCAGGTAAATTACCATTCGGCGATTAATGTCGGATCAGTTCAGTGAACTCATTCTCCAATGAGCACCTACAGGTTTACCATTGTGTCTTCACACGAGTAACTAACGAGATCAGTCACCCTCATCATATGAGCTGGAATAACCTGTACTAGTCTAACCGGATGTTTGATGTCCTTCTCAAACATCCTACAACTAAGAACAATTGAGAATATATGTTTATAAGTCATCAGTCTCATTATTATGATCTCATCATAATCTGATGACTAATTGCACATATTCATGGACTTCATTATGCGCAATTATAAATATGCCAATCTACATAATGAATTTAATGCCATTTATTAGTGAACCAGATTGAAATAGGTGCCTTATCATTGGCTTAGAGGAAACCTATATCCATCAAGTGTGCCCTCAGTAGTGGGAGACATACTAGGAGAATTTGGCATGGCAGGTTTCTGAGGTGGAGGTCTGCTAGGTCTATGGGGGTCAAAGATGTTGGAGAAGGTCGAATCTTTGAAAGCATTTTGGCAGTAACGCGCCCTCTCATATAATTCCGCCATGCTAGCCAAGTTGTTCAATGTGAGGACTACCTTGTACTGGGGGGTTGCATTGGCAATCATTATTTTCACTTGTTCTGACTCAGACATGTGATCTTTTATCTTCTCTGCCATACCCCTCCATCTATCAGCATAGGTGATGAAGTCTTCATCGGGCTTCATCTTTTCAGCCACTAAATCAGTTATTGATAAGGACGGTGCAATTCTGTCGTAGTATCGCTAGATGAATTTTCTTAACACAACTTCATAGTCTTCCACATCAGATGAATCTAACGAGAAAAACCACTCGAGGGCTGGTCCCTCTAATGATTTCCTGAATAAGAAAGCCAACGACCTCTTGTCGTTCTGCCAGAAGGAGGACTCGTACATAAACTCCTTCAGGTAAGTGAGGGGGTTGCCAGAACCATTGTACTTTCTATACACTGGCATCTCAAAAGGGGGCAGGTGAAACACTGGTAGATTAGGGAGGGTGATCTCAGGTACAACCTTGACTCCCATCATCTTCTTAAAACTATTGAACTGCTCGTTCATGCGGTCCATCTTCGTGAGTAAGGCATGTGTCACAGGATCAACCTGGGGAGGGGGAGGTGATGGAGCATGATAGGCTTGCCTCTTGGAGTAACTTGGGCAAAGGAGGCAGTATTGTTGAGGTCCGGTGGCGCTTCCACCATACTCGAAGGTATTTTGATGAGTTGGCATATGCTATCTAGCCGGGTACCTCGAGGAAGATTTTTGTGGCCCAGACGGCCGGGGAGTAGAAATATGAAGACCCTTTATGGCCTGATGAACAGGAGAAGCACGGCGAGGAGGAGGAACTTGATGACTAACGGGGTGTACCGTAGGATTCGGTTCAGCAGAACGCAAAGGTGTTTTCCCCTTGAGAATGGATTGGATAGCCTCAAGTTGTTGAGAGTTCACGTGGGTAGCCAGGGCTCTCAAGACAGTGACCAGATCAGGGAGGTTGTCAGACGAAGGCTCAGCCTGATCTTGAGCCTATTCATAAGTGGCATTGGAGATTACGTGCACATGAGCATGATTAGTACCAGGATCATACTGGTCATGGGTAAACTGACCTAAATGGGGGACATAAGTGTCTCCCTCGTATTCAGCGTGAAAGAAGTTGGAGTTATGGGGGGCATTAGCATCTCCCCCATTCTCAGAATGGTAATCATAATTGCGAGGGGCATTAGCATCTCCCTCGTATTCAAACACATCTTCTTGTTCAATGGCAACCATGCCAAGAGTTCTACCTGATCGGAGCATCATGATGTTAAGTTTTGACAAAGATTCAAACAAGTTGTGCAAAGAATTAGCAAACAAGTGGATGGTTACGTTATCTTAGGATTCCTTGTTGAATTATTTGAATTGTTAAACACAAGTTCTCTCAACGGGGTAGGATCCTAGTTTCAGTTCAATTTTTCCACCGTTATACTCTATGGTTCTCTCACAACGTTATGAATAACTAACCAAGACTTCAATTGGTACAACCAGCCTGATGAACAAGGAGGAATACCTTACTTTTGGAGACTTATGAAGGTCTTAATACCAACCACTCTAGTCTGACCGAGGGACCGACCCAGTCAGAGAGAGGTGAAGATTGTAAGAAAAGTGTTCCTACGAGGGGGAGGTGAGCCCTAATGCAGATGACCAACAGCCTAGGTGGCCTCTAACAAAGAAATCAATGATCTGAGGACTGATGGACAAAAGAAGGAACTATTTGAATCGTGTCGCTATTCACCGACGCTATTCAAGACAGAAGCTTCTTCTGTTAACAGTTTCTCAGGCAGTAGTGCCAACAGGAATATGACGCTAAATGGCATCTTGTCAAAGCGACGCAGTTTGAATCGTGTCTCCCTATCCAGACACTATTTAGAATTTGAAGATTGTAAACAGAGAGTAATTTCGGGGACAATCCCCTCCCAAGTTATCAAGATAAACAGAAATCTAACTGATCATGCAAATTCAAGTTAAACAGATTTATTATCATGCAAACAAACATAAACTCAATCTACCACACACTTCCTATAATACTCACAACTTCCGATCTATAACAACCCGCCACCCTATAATCGGGGATCCGATTACTAAATGGGTACCGAATCATTAATTTGGAGCCAAACCAGGATCTAGATAAGTCTGGGAAATAAATAATAAACTAAGCTAAACATTCACATCGCATTGAATTGAAAAGGAAGTGCAAAAAATTAAAAGTTATTACAATGCGACTTGACACAGCAAATAATTACATACTCCAACTGGAAAGAAATAATTAAGCATACAGGCCAAAAAAATAAAATAACAACTACGTCGGGGCATACCCCGGAACAACGACTGCTGGCACGCAACCCAAAGCAGCAGTCTCCTCGCTAAGCCTGCCTGGAACCCTCACCTGAAAACTGCAGGGGTGAGTCTCAACGAGAAGACTCAGTAGGGATCCTTCGATCCCCACCGCCCACTCACGCACCCATAAGTGCAGTAACACAGATACAGGTAGAATAAGCAAGTAAGGATGTAACACAATTCCTAAATTTCGATATAAAACACATGCATTCGAGATATAACATACACAACTCTGAAACCATTCTACCAAGGAACCTACAACCAGCGTCTCGGCAAAACACGCCAACCACACAGCCGAACGCGGGAAACACCGACCCGCTGAGACCAAACAGTAACCCCTCGGATAGCACGCTAGCTACTCCGGCCCAACTGGCTCAAGGTGGTTTCTGCTTCCCCCAGCACGAGTGACACTCCATAGGTACCACTCCTACACCGGTACTAGCTGACCCCGGGGTACACCAGGTGACCCTCTCTCTAGGCGTCACCCCACCACTCCCACACCGGCACTGTGTCCCTCCTACACCGACACAGGGTGGCAAGCGCTACAACTGTCACTCTAGGTCCACAGTCGCACGAAACACAACACAGTGCGATCCAATCACGTAAAAATCCTCATCCTCGAGTACGATTTCAAACATGCAATTAACCAAACTATCTAACAGTGTGGAGATATGTTAATAGCATGAATTAATGTGATTTTGCCTTGAATCGTGTCGCCCAAGACCGACGCCATTCAAGCCTCCTAAACTGGTTCATATGAAATCTAGCCTCGGAAATGGCCTAAAACGCGTCGCCCATGCAAGTCGCCTTTTGAAAGGCGTCGCTATCCCTGGATGCCATTCAGTTCCAGAGACAGAGTTTGATATTTGGGGTAAATCGCGTCGCGGGTGGAAGCCGCCTTTCTAAAAGGCATCGCTGTCCCCCGACACTATTTAACCCTCACAGACAGGTTCTCCCTCCGCCATCTCCCGGTCCACGGGGTGGGATTTCTTCCCCAAAATCGTGAAAAAACACTAAAAACATAGAGAATGGGGAGAAGAACCTAACTACCCATTTAAAACACCCAATTTCTCATTTCATGCATTTAGTATTTTCACCTCAAGAACACCCCTAAACATGCTCCAAAGCGGGAAAACATGGTTTTTAAAATGAAATACTACGGGAATCGTCACCCTACCGGTTACTTGAACTCCTCCAAGCTCCAAGCCGCCTACCCGCCTTGCCCCACGCCGCCGCCGGTACCGCCGTGGACGCCATTACTCCACCGGGACGTCGGCCACCGTCCGGAGAGAAAAACGCCGCGGAGGAGATGGTGGTGGTAGTGGGAGGAGTAAGGAGGTCGATGGAGTGGAGAGAGAGATGAAATGGTGGGAGGAAAAGGAAGGAGGGGGGGAAAGGAGCCGCCTGCTCGCCGGAGGAAGAGAGGAGAGAGAAGAGGGAGGAGGAAATGAGGGAAAGGAAGGAGGGGTTCACGGGGTCAACCAGAAGTTGGATGAAACGCGTCGTGCATGCTCGACGTCTTTCAGGTGACAAGACCGGGCGGTACACTGACAAGCCAGGGTCGTATTCTGAAAAGCGTCGTACATCCAAGACGCCATTCAGACGATAGGACCGGAGCCGTACTCTCGCGACCCAAGGCCAGCCCACGTGGCGTCCATGTAGCACAGCCTAAAACGCGTCTACATTGCGGGACGTCGTTTAAACCGTGTCTCAGAGGCTCGACGCGAAACAGAACTGAGTCACAGCCCCGTCAAGGCCCGAGCTAAGGGACCCGACCCCGAAACTGACCCGATAACCGGATCCGAAACCTCAATCCTTACATTCTCTCCCCCTTAAAAGAATTTCGTCCCCGAAATTGCCTGCTACAATTAACGAGCTTGAAACATAAAGATACAAGCTTACAAGAGAACTTACGAGAAAAGGTAGGGAAACTGCTCCCGCATCTCATCCTCGCGCTCCCAGGTCGCCTCGCCCCCAGAGCGATGCTGCCAAATCACCTTAACTAGAGGTACAACCTTATTCCGAAGGACCTCTTCCCTACGATCCTCAATACGTACTGGAAACTCTGGAAAGGACAAGTCCTCAGCGACTTCCAACTCTGAAAAGTCCGAAATATGAGATGGATCCTGAACATATTTCCTCAGTAAAGAAACATGGAACACATCGTGCACCCCTGCAAGACTGGGCGGCAAGGCTAGCTGATATGTTGTTTCCCCAATTCGAGCAAGAATGGGAAAAGGCCCAACATATCATGGACTCAGCTTACCTCGCTTCTCGAATCTCATCACACCCTTGGAGAGTGAGACTCGGAGAAACACGTGGTCCACAACCTCAAACTCAAGCGGTCTCCTACAGGTGTCTGCAAAACTCTTCTGTCTGCTCTGTGCTGCAATCAATCTCTGTTGTACCATTCTGTCAACCTCAGCACACTGCTGTACCAACTCTGGTCCCGCTATCTACCTCTCACCAATCTCAGACCAATTCACAGGGGATCGACACGATCGCCCGTACAATGCCTCATAAGGCGCCATGCCGATACTAGAATGATAATTGTTGTTGTACGCAAACTCCACTGTAGACAAGTGTTGCTCCCAAGAAGCTCCCCAGTCTAGGCAACATGCCCTAAGCATATCCTCCAGAGTCTGGATGGTCCTCTCCGACTACCCATCAGTCTCGGGATGATAGGCCGAGCTGAAGGCTAATTGTGTGCCCAAGGCCTTCTGAAAACTCTTTCAGAACCTAGAAGTAAATCTCGAATCCCGGTCTGACACGATGGATAAGGGCACCCCGTGCAGAGAGATGATCCGATCCACAAACAGCTTAGCCAACTTACCGACTGACCAGTCCTTCCTAATAGCCAGGAAGTGTGCCGACTTGGTCAATCGATCAACAATGACCCAGATCGCGTCCCTTCTGCCAGGGGATACAGGTAATCCCATCACAAAGTCCATAGTCACATGCTCCCATTTCCATTCTGGGATCGGCAAAGGCTACAACAACCCTCATGGTCTCTGATGTTCTGCCTTAACCTGCTGACAAGTCATGCACCTAGCCACATAATCAGCCATATCCTTCTTCATACCAGGCCACCAAAAGTGCCGCCTCAAACAATGATACATCTTAGTCGTTCCGGGATGCACTGCATATCTAGAACGGTGAGCCTCATCCAGGACACTCCTGCGCACATCTTCCTCAGCCGGAACATAGAGTCTGCCTCTAAACCTGACCGTACCATCATCCCACAATTCCACCTTTGGTCTCGGGAGAATCTGCGGTAACTCTGCATCTACCCTCTGAGCCTCAATTACAGCATGGTACACTGCTGGCCTCACAGTTAAGCTGGCCCACACGGCTCTATCAGCCTCTCGCAAAACCCTAAAGGAAGATTCCACAACCTACTCAAATAACCTCCATTCTCGAACTATGAGATATGACACGACCGACTTCCGACTTAAGGCGTCTGCCACCACATTAGCCTTGCCCGGATGATAAGAAAGGTCGAGGTCATAATCCTTGATAAATTCCATCCACCTGCGCTGCCTCAAGTTCAGATCCTTCTGCGTGAATACATACTTCAGGCTCTTGTGATCAGTAAAAACCTAAAATTTCTCTCCATACAAATAGTGCCGCCAGATCTTCAATGCAAATACCACAGCTGCCAACTCTAAATCATGAGTGGGATAGTTCTCATCATGCTTCTTCAGTTGCCCAGAAGCATAGGCCACAACCTTACCATGTTGCATCAGAACTGCACCCAAACCTTGACGTGATGCATCTGAATAAACCACAAATCTACCGGAACTTGATGGAAGTACCAACACTGGAGCCGAAGTGAGGCGAGTCTTCAACTCAATGAAACTCCGCTCACAATCCTCGGTCCACACGAAACGAACTCCCTTACGAGTCAACCTTGACAAGGGGGCCGCTATCGAAGAAAAACCCTGGACAAACCGTCTATAATAACCTGCTAGCCCCAAGAAGCTCTTGATCTCAGTTACTGTTGTTGGTCTGCTCCAATCCATTACTGTCTCGATCTTGGCTGGATCCACTGCAATGACATCACCAGAAATGACATGCCCCAGGAAGTGCACCTTGTCTAGCCAGAACTCACACTTGCCAAACTTCGCATAAGGTTGCTGCTCACTCAGAACCTGCAATACCACCTGAAGATGTGTGGCATGCTCTTCCTCAGAAGAAGAGTATATCAAAATATCGTCTACAAATACCACCACAAACAGATCCAGATAGGCCTTGAAGACCCGATTCATCAAATCCATAAAAGTCACCGAAGCATTGGTCAAGCCAAAAGGCATAACCAAAAACTCATAATGTCCATACCGAGTCCTAAAGGCCGTCTTACTAACATCAACCTCACAGATCCTCATCTGAAAATACCTTGATCTCAAGTCAATCTTTGAAAACACCTTCGCAGACTGCAACTGATCCATCAGATCGTCGATCCTCGGAAGTGGGTACTTGTTCTTCATCGTCACCTGGTTCAGCTGTCTATAATCAATACACAACCTCAGAGAACCATCCTTCTTCCTGAAAAATAGAACTGGAGCACCCCACGGAGAAGTACTGGGACGAATGAAACCCTTATCCAGTAATTCCTGCAACTGCGCCTTCAACTTAGCGAGTTCGGCTGGTGCCATCCGGTACGGGGCCTTATACAGGGGCGCCCTACCCGGTGCAAGCTCAATAGTAAACTCAACCTCTCGTTGAAGAGGAAGGCCAGGCAACTCCTCAGGAAACACGTCTACAAAGTCACAAACTACAGGCACCTCCCAAGGACTGGGACTACCACTAACATCAGCTAAAACAACAGAGGCAAGGAAGGCCTCACAACCACCAACAAGCAACCTCTGGGCCTTAAAGGCAGAAATAAGAATACCTCGAGAAGAGATCCTAATACATTGGAAGTAGAAGGTTGGGATGTCCGGAATAGAGAAGCGCACCCTCTTCCTGTGGCAGTCCACCTCGGCATAATAAGCCTCCAACCAGTCCATGCCCAGGATGACATCAAAGTCGCGAATGGCAAGCACAACTAACTGGGCAGGTAACTCATGGCCCTCAATGGTCAAGGGAACATCACTCAAATAGTTATAAGACAACATGAAATCCCCCGAAGGAACCTCTACCATCAATCCATTAGATATCTCATCAATGGGTGCAGAAAGAACATCTACGAACTGCTCAGAAATGAAAGAATGCGAAGCACCCGAATCAATTAACACATGGGCGGAGTTCCCAAGGA
Source organism: Zantedeschia hybrid cultivar (assembly GCA_030544215.1). Classification (NCBI taxonomy): domain Eukaryota; kingdom Viridiplantae; phylum Streptophyta; class Magnoliopsida; order Alismatales; family Araceae; genus Zantedeschia; species Zantedeschia hybrid cultivar. The sequence goes on along the minus strand of JARZZO010000011.1, from coordinate 36,972,408 downwards.
CAGAAAGTGTACCTTCCACCAAGTTGGATGCGCAAGCCTCCTTCCTGGTGATCACTAGAACTCTCCCTTGGGTCCTCGGCTTCTTTTGGTCACCTTGTCCCTGCCCCTGACTATGCCCCTGTGGGCAATACCTCGCCAAATGGCCCTGCTGGCCACAAGTGTAACACCTCCCAGAAAAAGCGGGACACTGAGTCCCATCGTGAGTGCCACCGCAATGTCGACAAGCTACGAAAAGCCTCTGAGCTGCCTCCTGCTGAGCACTGGACAATGACTGACTCTGCTGGCCCTGCCTGGGTCTGCTGCTACCACTGCTGCCGCTACTGCTGCCACTGCCTCGGAAGAACCTCCTGAATCTGGAGCCAAGTGAAGACGATCCTGATCCGGACGAAGGAGTTGTTGCTACTGTCTTTCCCCTGCCACGAACCGGCCCCTGAGTAGTCAGTCCCCTCTCCCGGGCTGACTGATCATGTTGTGCCTCTACTGCCGTGGCACACCTAACCGTCGATGCCAAATATGTACAACAGTGGGATGCCACAAAACTCCTCAGATTGGACCTCAATCCATCAACAAACCTCTCAGTCCGACGCTCCTCGTCTCTTGAGATAAAAGGCACAAAGCTCCCACGCGAAACAAACTTCACCTAGTATTCAAGCACTGTCATGCTTCCTTGGGTCAGCTCCATAAATTCCCTCTCCTTGGCCCTCTGAACATGCCTAGGGAAGTACTGTGCATTGAATTCCTTCACGAAAGTCTCCCATGGAATCTCCCTGAGACTCCTATCCGCATATGACAAACTCTTCAAAGTGGTCCACCAATCATAGGCATCATCCTTCAACATGAAGGTAGCCAACGGAGTCCTCTCAACCGCCGCACAATCCATAGTATCAAAAGTCTTCTCCATCTCCCTCAACCGATGAACAGCCTCATCAGGGTCGGGACGACCGATGAAATGAGGCGGCCTCAGCTTCATGAATCTCTCCAGTGTAGCTGAAGACCCTCCCCGAGCACTGGAACTCTCACTAGGGTCTTGGGTCTGGTATCTAGCCATCGTGTCCATCATAGCCTCCATAAAATGCTCCATACTCGGCCTACCGGCCTCAGACCCACTAGGGACATCTCCCCGCTCTCTAATAACTGGCATCCTCTTCCTATGAGTCATCTAGTCGCCTACAATCACAAAACTCGAAAAGTTCTAATTAGAATCCTAAAACCTATACAACCGCCGCGCCTGTACGGGATAATGAAATTATTTGCCGGAATTACAATGTTTAACCTGGTTATTCATTTATTTGCCAGACCGAATGCTCTGATACCAATTGTAACGACCAGCCACCCTATAATCGGGGATCCGATTACTAAATGGGTACCGGATCATTAATTTGGAGCCAAACCATGATCTAGATAAGTCTGGGAAATAAATAATAAACTAAGCTAAACATTCACATCGCATTGAATTGAAAAGGAAGTGCAAGAAATTAAAAGTTATTACAATACGACTTGACACAGTAAATAATTACATACTCCAACTGGAAAGAAATAATTAAGCGTACAGGCCAGAAAATAAAATAACAACTACGTCGGGGCATACTCCGGAACAACGGCTGCTGGCGCGCAACCCAAAGCAGCACTCTCCTCGCTAAGCCTACCTAGAACCCTCACCTGAAAACCGCAGGGGTAAGTCTCAACGAGAAGACTCAGTAGGGATTCTTCGATCCCCACCGCCCACTCACACACCCACAAGTGCAGTAACACAGATACAAGTAGAATAAGCAAGTAAGGATGTAACACAATTCCTAAATTTCGATATAAAACACATGCATTCGAGATATAACATACACAACTCTGAAACCATTCTACCAAGGAACCTACAACCAGCGTCTCGGCAAAACACGCCAACAGTTTGAAAGGCGTCGCCCATGCAAGTCGCCTTTTGAAAGGCGTCGCTGTCCCTGAACGCCATTCAGTTCCAGAGACAGAGTCTGATATTTGGGGTAAATCGTGTCGCGGGTGGAAGCCGCCTTTCTAAAAGGCGTCGCTGTCCCCCGACGCTATTTAACCCTCACAGACAGGTTCTCCCTCCGCCATCTCCCGGTCCACAGGGTGGGATTTCTTCCCCAAAATCGTGAAAAAACACTAAAAACATAGAGAATGGGGAGAAGAACCTAACTACCCATTTAAAACACCCAATTTCTCATTTCATGCATTTAGTATTTTCACCCCAAGAACACCTCTAAACATGCTCCAAAGTGGAAAAACATGATTTTTAAAATGAAATACTACGGGAATCGTCACCCTACCGGTTACTTGAACTCCTCCAAGCTCCAAGCCGCCTACTCGCCTCGCCCCACGCCGCCGTCGATACAGCCGTGGACGCCGTTACTCCACCGGGACGTCGGCCGCCGTCCAGAGAGAAAAATGTCGCGGAGGAGATGGTGGTGGTAGTGGGGGGAGTTAGGAGGTCGATGGAGTGGAGAGAGAGATGAAATGGTGGGAGGAAAAGGAAGGAGGGGGGGAAAGGAGCCGCCTGCTCGCCGGAGGAAGAGAGGAGAGAGAAGAGGGAGGAGGAAATGAGGGAAAGGAAGGAGGGGTTCACGGGGTCAACCAGAAGCTGGGTAAAACGCGTCGTGCATGCTCGACGTCTTTCAGGTGACAAGACCGGGCCGTACACTGACAAGCCAGGGTCGTATTCTAAAAGGCGTCGTCCATCCAAGACGCTATTCAGACGACATGACCGGGGCCGTACTCTCACGACCCAAGGCCAGCCCACGTGGCGTCCATGTGGCACAGCCTAAAACGCGTCTACATTGATGGACGCCGTTTAAACCGCGTCGAGTAGGCCCGACGCGAAACAGAAATGAGTCACCGCCCCGTCAAGGCCTGAACTAAAGGATCCGACCCCGAAACTGACCCGATAACTGGATCCGAAACCTCAATCCTTACACGATCAATCACGGGAGGGCAAGATCTTGCCGCAAAGGGGTGTGCACGTAGTGCACGTAGGGATAAAAGTAACCAAACTCACCAATTGGTGAAAGGAGTGTCCGAGGGACACAAGTGGTGCACCGTGGGTGCCCGATGATAAAAAGTAAGAATAAATATTAAAAGACAGCAAGATCAAGTCCCACCGTGATCGCCAAAAAGCTGTTGGTGCTCAAATTGTGTGTGTGATGTTCATGAGTTTCATGTGATTAACATGAATAATAAAACTATTGAAAACTAAAGAAAACGTGATCGCCAGAAATTGTAAAGTTTCAAAAGAAAGATTGATCGCTTACCTTTTCAAATTTGGGAGATTGAGTCATTGATTCCCTTTCTTCGGTCGGCCAAAGAAAGAGTGCCCTCTTATTGATGTTCTTACTTTTAATTTCTTGATGGTTATTCCTTATAATTTTTTTCTTTCTTCTTCTTTATACCTCGTAAGAAAGATTAAACAAAAGTAGAAATTCTAATTAGAATTAGAGTAGAGTAGTATCTATTCTAATAAGAAATTTAAACATGCAACTAAACTAATCTACTCACTTGATTGTTGTTATTTAAACCCCTAATATGCATGTGGGTGTGGAAAATAATGATGTGTGTATGAACATATAGTGGTAATAATGATGATGAACTATGGAAAACAATGAATAAACTGTATGAAATTAATGAAAAGTTTACAAAGAAATTAGAGAAAGAAGATGGTTGGTTGGCTCCTCTATAGCCTTGATCTTTAAAAGCTTCAAAGGATAAAGAGGATGAAGAAGAAGAAGCTTTAGATGAAGCCTCTCTTGTTGTCCACGTTTTTCTCCTCTAGAGCCTTCAAACATCTTGCCTTGAACTTCAAAATCACCAATGGCCAACCTTTTTCAAAGATCCAAGGGGTATTGTATTTATAAGAATAGGTTTAAGGGTGTTTTGGGCTTCAAAAGGACTCTCTCCCATTGTCGGACTTACCTTGGACGAGCATGGAGGAGTTAACAACCTTCCCAACTTCGGAAACCGGATTATCTCAGCCAAATTATGTTTATCAGGAAACTGTCAAATTGCGTCGCCTAGACGGGACGCCATTCGGTTAATTAAAGCAGCCAAAACGGAAACAGAATCCGGAAAGTAAACCGAAATATATTAGAAAACCTAAATCGCGTCTTCCTAGGACGACGTGCTTTAGATAATTAGGAAATTAGTTCAAATTAAAAATAAAAAATCCAGACAAATTATAACTTAAATGGTGTCTTCCTATGGCGACGCTATTCAGTTAAATCTATCTGAATTTAGAAATTTAATTTCGAACTGACTTTGGCTAGGAATCTAAATGGCGTCGTAGTTGGGCGACGTTAATTAGCAAATTTTGAGAAAAATCAATAAAAATTAATTCATGATTAAACATCAGACCATTTTTGGTCATTATAAGTGTGACATGAAATTTACTGAATATGAGATCAAAATTAGCGTGTCTACAAATAGACCTTGGTCTATTAATCGGTTAACAAATAATCGATTCGAATTATAGGTGGATAATTGATTGGTGGTATAATGGATATTCTAAAGAACAGTAGGTAACCAATCATGTAAAGAGAATCAGTAGTCGATCATTCAAGCAAATATTAATCGATTTCATAAGCATCATTATTCGAACCAAGTATCGATTTGTTAAGGATATCTCTTAATCGTGAAAGACTTATGACTAATAGATTGATTTACAGTACTAAGTCGATTGATACTTAATCGTGGGAAATCGATTAGAGCACATAGTCAATTTACTGAAGTGGTAACCGATAAAAGTTTTTAGCTAAGGGAGATATCTAAACAACTCTTAATGAATTAGTAATAGGTGAGTAATCGGTACCTCTAATCTATTTAGCTTAAAGAAAACTTAATCAATTAGCAATAGAGATTATTCCCTGAAAAAGTAAGTGTCCTCTAATCGATAATGAGTCTAAGAGTTTATGAGAGGCTAACATTGTTAATCGATCAATGATAGAGGGGTAATTGATTGCTCGATTTATCAATAAGCCTTTAATCGGAGGGATCAAGAGGGCCATTGAGAAATGACTGAGTCATAGATTGAACAGTGCATATAAGGTGTTATCAATTAGAAACATTTGTCATTTCCAGAATGTGTAATAATCACCTAAACATGGGAATTGGAATAATCACAACAGCTGATATATTTGTCATTTTCAAAAAGTGTTGTCACCAAAATATGAGAATTAAAATAATCACAAAGAATAACTCAACAAACACAATAAGATTCAGGGATTCATTGTATGTGCCAATAGAAGAAGAGTTGAGGGGATGTGCACTGGATGATGCTCATCATTCTCGGTATGCTATCTACCCCGGTAACACCAAAATGTATCATCGTTTGAAAAAATATTTTTGGTGGGTAGGGATGAAGAAGGATATAGCTAAGTGTGTAGCAAGATGTCTTGTCTATCAGCAGGTTAAGGTTCAACATTAGAGGCCTGGAGGTTTGCCTCAACCTTTGCTAATTCTAGAGTAGAAGTGGAAGCATGTCACCATAGACTTTCTGTTGGGTTTGCCTTTGACTCTAGGCGTGTAATGCAATTTGGGTTATAGTGGATCGATTGACAAGTCATGTCACTTCTTAGCCATTAAGAAGGACTGCTCAATTAGCAAGTTGGCGAAGTTGTATATGGATAAGATTGTATCCTTACATGGTGTGCATCTTTCTATTATGTCAGATAAAGATCCTAGATTTACCTCAAGATTCTAGAGGAACTTTCAGAAGGCATTGGACACCCAATTGGCTTTTAGTTTAGCATATCACCTGCAGACAAATGGATAGTCGAAGAGAACCATATAGACACTTGAAGTTATGTTGAGAGCTTGCTGTTTAGAGTGGAAAGGCTCATGGGAGCAACATTTGCTTATAGTAGAGTTTGCTTATAGTAACAGTTATCATTCAAGTATTGGCATGGCAAGGCACTATATGAGCGACTCTGCCATCCTCCCCTTAACTGGTATGAGGTTGGCAAAGTTCAAGTTGTTGGGCCATATTCGATTTAGAACTACATAGAAGTGGTGAGACTGGTGCATCAGCGATTGGAGGTAGTGCAGAGTAGGAAGCAGAGTTATACAGATACTTGAAGGAGACCCTTATAGTTTAAGGTTGGAAACCACGTGTTTTTCTGAATATTGCTCATGAAAAGGGTAATAAGGTTCGGAAAGTAGGCCAAGCTGAGTCCACGCTATACTGGGCCTTTCCCTATTTTGGCTCAAATAGGGGAGACCGCCTATCAACTAACTCTACCCCCAACTTGACTGGAATGCATGATGTGGTTCATGTTTCAATGTTGAGAATGTATGTAGTAGATCCTTTACATGTGATGGATTATTCAGAGTTAGAGATATCCGAAGATTTGTGTTACTGAAGTATCATGTTCGAGTGGTGGATCGTAAAGAGTAGATTCTACGAATCAAGAGAATTCCATTGGTGAAAGTAATTTGGTAGCATCTCTTCGGAGGCGAGACGATTTAGGAGCGCAAGGATAAGATGTGAGTACAGTTTATATACATGTTCGAGTAAGTTCTTTCCCCTTAATTCTTCGATTGATACTTATATGGTTGATTAGTGGATCTTTTTAGTTCTGGCAAGTATCGAGGATGAAATTTTCTTAAGGGGAGAAGGGTGTAATATTTCAGATTTTGGATCCAGTTATTAGGTTTCAGTTAGGCTTTAGTGGATCATTAGGGCTGATGGTTCAGGTCTATTAGCGTCAGCCCGACCTGACGTGAATCAGTGATAGGCGTCATGTTGCATAGATGCTATTTAGGGTGCATGCATGTGTACCGCGTGGCTCAATCCCATTAGGTTTTCTGACTTGCATCTTCTAGGCTTGTAAGGACCTACAAAATTATACTTACATGAAAAGTTTATTTACAATTTTAGGAAATTTATGGGACCATTAAATGATAATAAGTTTTATCAACTGATAAACAATTATGAAAAGAGTATATACGTAAATACGAAAAAAGTATAAATGCAATTTTGAAAAGTTCATGTCCTGTAATGCAATAGATAATTTTCATAAGGTCTTAAGTGTAATTTTGTAAGGCTTCTACTAGTATACTCAAATTACTAAAAAGAAGTTAAATTCGGTGAAGAAAGTGTTGAATGAGGGTATGAAGCCAATTACGAAAGATATAAGGGACTTAAATGTAAAAGTGCTAAAAGATACTGCTAAAGGTTAATGATGCTGGTAAAGGATATTGGTAAGGTAGCTTGGCCCCCAAGAAACCCATTCCACCTCACCTTGACACTTGTCGCAATCTTGTTAATCCCTATCCTAAAGGGACGCATGTCCCACATCTAAAGGATCTTAAAAGGGACACTTGTCCCCATCCAAAGTCATGCCACCCCTATAAATAGGGGGGTAGCCCCTTCCATCTCCCCATCTCTTCTCCTCCCTCCTTGCCCACGTTTTAGAGAGAGAGGGTGGAGAGAAAGAGAGAGAGAGAGGTAGAAAGGAAGAGAGGAAGGAAGAAAGAGAGGTAGAAAGGAAGCGAGAAAGGAAGAAAGAGAGGTAGAAAGGAAGAGACAAAGGTTTAGAGCGGGAACGAGAGTTGTTTGGTGTTCTTCGCATGTGTAGGAGGAGGAGGTTCTTACTGCGTCTAAGAGAGCTTCTAGCTTAAAGGCAAGTACATGATTCTATTTCCATGGTTATTTTCTTATCACAAATGGCATGTTTTCAAACATGTATTTTCCTATAAATTTAACTAAATACTACTAAGTCGTTATGCTGCCGAAATGACATAAGAACCTAAATGGACTCCCAACCCATGCCTAAGTCCCATGCTATAAGTCTCCCATGTTAAAATCGAACATGCTTACGGACAATGCCACCTTAGGAGTCCATGCGTCCGAATCATACAAGCATCCTTGTGAGGCAGACATTAAGTAAAAGACGCAACCCGAGGCAAACGAGTAAATCCTAGGTACGGTTCTCCCGGTCCAGGTCGTATGGGTGGGTCCCCCTGCTGCGCAGTGGAAGCGCTAGTGGGCATTTGCCTTACCACTGGTTGCACGTCATGCTAACCTCCTCATGTTGTGGTTTAGATGCATGTCCGTTAAATAAGTGAAAATATTCATGTTGTTCGTATGTTATATCTGTTTATGACTTCATGCTACATCATGATCTTTTAACCATGTCCTTTATACTATGCCATGCCCGTATTATGCTTGTATTTATGCCATGCCATACTGCTATGTTATGACCAAGTCACGCCATGTCATGAACTTTATGTTTATACTCACGCTATGCCATGCTATACCATGACCTTGTGACCATGCCATGATTCGCCATGATCCCTATGTTAGTTGAAGCTTGTTATATTATATTCTATTATGACATGATTATATGATATTATCATGTTTTCTTTCTACATTTATATATATGATAAGCCATGTAGTGGTATCATGTGCTTGCTGAGTCGGTAAACTCACCCACACTATTTAACCCCTTTTCAGGAGAGGACCTTCCTAGGGCAAATGAGGAATCTCTACGATCTTAATCTAGTTGAGCAGAGCTTATTTTTGTAAGTCTAGTCCTTATGTAAACTTACAAGTTGTATCTTTGGACTTGATGTACTGTAATGCACTGTGTATAACATCAATATGAAGTGTTTTGTTTAATTACATGCAAAGTGCTCAACCTTAACTGTACAAGTCATGTTCGGGTTGTTCCCGCTGTTAACGGGTCCCTTCGGCTCGTAGTAAGCCGGCATGACTGAACCAGCCGACAAGAGGTCATTACAAGGCTGGATCACGTCTTGTGAGCAGTGTAAGCTCAATGTGGCGCACTTTATTTATTTTTGCATGTCGTACTACTACCTCATGACGCCCGCCAAGGGTGGATCTTTCCTCCGTTTTCCTCCCCTCCTTTCCTCTCTCTTCCTTATTTCCCCCCTTTTCCTCCTTCCTACCTCCATCTTCTTCCTCTTCCACCCCTCTTCCACCTCTCTTCTTCTTCCTCCTCCGTCCTCCTCCCTCTCAAACCTCTCTACCTCTCACCACTTATCATCGCCACTACCCGTCTTCCCTCTCCTCCCTTGTGGCGGCCGATGCATTGGCAAGGGGACGGCGATGACGGAGGTTGTAAGGACTGAGGTTTCGGATCCGGTTATCGGTTCAGTTTCAGGATCGGACTCTGTAGTTTGGGCCCTAACGGGGCTAGGACCCTGTTCTGCTTCGCGTCGAGCCTGCTCGACGCGGTTTAAACGGCGTCCGACATGGCAGACGCGTTTTATATTGTGCCACGCGGATGCCACGTGGGCTGGCCTTGGGTCGCGAGTGTACGGACCGGTCGTGTCCTCTGAACGGCGTCCATGATGGTCGACGCGTTTCAGACTGCGACCCTGCGGTGTCAGAGTACGGTGCCGATCTTGTCGTCTGAATGGCGTCGGCCTTGGGCGACGCGTTTCAGAGCTCTGTCAGAACGGCCCGTCATGTCATCTGATAGGCGTCCGTACATCTCGACGCGTTTTACCTAGTTTCTGGTTACCCCGCGAACCTTCCCTCCTTTTCCCTCATTCTCACCCTCACTCTCTCTCTCTCCTCACCCTCTCCACCCTCCGACTCGCCCCACTCTTCCCCTTCCCTTTTCCCTTCTTCCTCTTCCACCACTCCACTATCTCTCCACCTCTCACCACAGCCACCACCACTTTCTTCGCGGCGTTCCATTCTCCGGACAGCGGCCGACGTCCCGGCGGAGTGGTGGCGTCCTCGGAGTACCGGCGGCGGTTTGCGATGCGATAGTTTGGCGGCGGAGCCAGGAGGAGTTCAAGAATCGGTAGGGTGACGATTCCTTCAGTGTTGCATTTTAAAACCATGCTCTACCACTTTGAAGCATGCAACGGGTCTATAGTTCTTGGGTAGAATAAGCATGTTTAGGAACTTTTCTTGATGAGGATGAGGGTTTCTGTGAATGTGGTTTAGTAAGGATTAGCTTGCTCCTCTTCCTCCTCCGTTTGGTTTGATTTTGGGGCATTTGGGGGTGATAAAGGGAGCCTTCGGGCAGGAGACAGGACCTAGTTTCTGGCGCTAAAAGACGTCGTGCATGGACGACGCCTTTTAAAAGGGCGTCGGGCCATCATGGCGCCTTTTAGGCAGAAATCGTTCCACTCAGGCTCTGTCAGTTCGGGGATTCTGGCGCTAAAAGACGTCATGCTTGGACGACGCGATTTGGAATAGCGTCGGGACACCATGACGCCGTTTAGGCAGAAATCCCCCGATTAGGGTTTTCTGCTAATTCCGGATTTTGGTGTATATGGCGTCTGAGGACGCCGACGCGTTTTTTTAAAAGGCGGCTAACTGTAACAACGCCTTTTTAGGCCATATTCTGAGGCCGAGAATTCATGAACCAGTTTAGGAGACTTAAATGGCGTCGTCCTTGGTCGACGCGATTCAAGCCAGAACCACACTAATCCATGTCAGTAAAATGTGTTTACACTGCTAGATAGTTGGTTAAAAGCATGCTTTTAGTACACTCGATGACGATGGACTCTTCATGACCGGATGGCACTACGTTGTGTGTCGTGCGACCGCGGACTTCTCACGTGACCGGATCTCACCGTACCGTGTTTTGTGTTACTGTGGACCTAGAGTGACAGTTGTAGCGTTTGACACCCTGTGTCGGTGCGGAGGGACATAGCGCTGACGGGAGCAGTGGCGGGGTGACGCCTAGTGAGAGAGGGTCACCTGGTGAACCCCGGTGTTAGCTAGCTTGTACCGGTGTCGGAGTGGTACCTTTGGAGTGTCACTCGTGCTGGGGGAAGGAGTAACCACCTGAGCCAGTTGGGCCGGAGTAGCCAGCGTGCTATCCGAGGGGTTACTGTTTGGTCTCAGCGGGTCGGTGTTTGCTGGGGGAAGGAGTAACCGCCGGGTAGCCAGCGTGCTATTCGAGGGGTTACTGTTTGGTCTCAGCGGGTCGTTGTTTCCCACTTTCGGAGACATAGTTGACGCGTTTTGTCGAGACGCGAGTTGTAGGCTCCTTGGTAGAATGATTTCTGTGATATGCATGTTATATTCCGAACGCATGTGGTTTATATTGAGAACTAAGGGTAATGTGTTACCGCTTTACTTACCTTGTTTACTTGTATCTTGGTAATTGCACTTGTGGGTGTGTGTGTGGGCAGTGGGGATCGAAGGATCCCTACTGAGTCTTTTCGTTGAGACTCACCCCTGCGGTTTTCAGGTGAGGACTCCAGACAGACTTAGCGAGGGGTGTGCTGCTCCGTGTCGCACGCCGTCAGTCATTGTTCCGGGGTATGCCCCGACGTAGTTGTTATCTTTATTTCTGGCCTATATGCTTAATTATTTCTCTTCTGTTGGAGTATGTAGTTATTTGCTGTATCGAATCGCATTGTAATAACTTTTAATTTCTGCATTTTCCTTTCAATTCAATGCGATGTGAATGTTTAGCTTAGTTTATTATTTATTTTCCAGATTTACTTAGATCCTGGTTTGGTTCCAAATTAATGATTCGGTACCCATTTAGTAATCGAATCCCCGATTATAGGGTGGCGGGTCGTTACAGAGGTAGCTCCTGCAGCTTGGTGGCATGGACGGCGAAGCGGCGGCAAGTCAAGTGATGTGGCAGCGAGCGGGGCTGCTTGGCGGCAATTCTACCACATGAAGGGTTCCTTGTAAGTTGGAAGGAGTTCAAGACGCTAGGTAGGGTGATGATTCCTCCTCTGGTGACTAGGTCTCTCTATAGAAACCATGCTAGGGATCTATCTTTACTTCCATGATTCCACCATGTTTATTTGCTTCGAGTCTGGTTTTGTGACTTTGGACCATCCCTATATGTTGGGGAGTTTGGAGGAGTCATTGTTTGTACTTCAAGGTGCTTTTGGAAGGTCAAGAGGAGCAGGATGCCTCAGCTTGAGCTCTGAATTGCGTCACCTGGTATGGACGCCTTTTGAAAGACATCAATGCCATATAAAACAATTCAGACAATTATCCCCTTGACAGTATTGCAAATAATCGATTTAAAACTACAATCGATTAAGCTGATTCACGTCTATATGGGTTGATGCGATTCAAAACAATTGATTATTTATCTCAGAGTATTGCTCGCTTGACTGCCAAGGGATATTATGCCGCTGGTGATGCAAGCAAAAAAATACAATAAACTTTTTTTAGGCCCGCCCAAACCCGACCTACATGATCGTATAGTCCGATCTTAAATCAGACAACCCAAAAAAGATGAAAAATCGAAAATCGACCCCAAATAAATAGTGAAAAATTGTTCATTAGGGTCGGTTTTTTATTCTTCATCTTTTTTCGTGTCGTCCGATCCAAGATCGGATTGTGCGACTGGGTAGGGTGCACTGGGCGCTTCCAAAAAAAAAATTCAAATATTTTTTTAACCTTGTTGCATTGCTAGGGGGCGTGATACCCCGGCTATGCAGCAAGCGGGACTCTTTATCTTAAATCAATTACCCGTACAATATGGCTGATAGGTGTCGCAAGCAAACGACATGATTCAAAACAGATGGCTATGCCCCCTATGTCATTTCATCTCATGTGTGATAAATAAAATATTAATAATATTTCTTATATAAATTATGTATGTTAGATTCTTGTATGATTGGTAGATACATTCCTACACATTTTGCATGCTTGACTCATTCATGGGATGAGTTTTGTGCTATATTTCACAATTATGGATCCAAAGTGACGACATCCACTAGTAGTACACACTGTGCCTACGTGCGCATTGTGACCAATGAGGACATAGGCACGGATTAGGCTGACATTTTGTTGTGTTTTCAGTTCAAGCTAGTTCTTAGTCCCTCGTGTTTTATAGTATGAGTCTGGGTGTAGGAGAATCAGCCATAGGATGGTAGTTTACTCTGATTATACGCACACGACTGGGGGCACAGACACAGTGGGGACTCACATACCCCAGTCAGTCTTGTTTCTCACTTGACTCACGTTGTGGGCATCCGGAGCTTGCAGGGGTAGACAAGCATGAGGTTTGGTTGTGAGGTAAGTTGCCAATGGGCGCATACGGTTGTGGAGTTCGGAGTTGTTTGGAGTTTGGCATGAGAGCCTTGGCACTAGTTGGTGTGTGTCCTTGACACTCTAGTAACTGAGAAGAGGTGGGATCACTTGTGGCTGAGTGTTAGCTAGAGTTGTAAGGATTGGGTTTCGGATCCGGTTATCGGGTCAATTTTCGGGGTCGGATCCCTTAGTTTGGACCCTGGTAGGGCTGAGACTTAATTTCCTTTTGGTGTCGAACTTGCGAGACGCGGTTTAAACGGCGTCCATCAATATGGACGTGTTTTAGGCTGTGCCACGTGGGCTGGCCTTGGGGCGCGAGAGTAAGGCCCCGGTCTTATCGTCTGAATGGCATCTTGTATGGACGACGCCATTTAGAGTACGACCATGTTTTGTCAGAGTACGGCCCGGTCTTGTCATCTAAATGACGTCGGGCTTGGATGACGCGTTTTTCCCAGCTTCTGCTTGACCCCGCGAACCCTCCCTCCTTTCCCTCATTCTCTCCTTTCTCTTCTCTCTCCTCTCTTCCCTTCGATCTCCGGCGAGCCCTTTCCCCTCTCCTTGCTTTCCTCTCCCCATTCCTCCTCTCCCTCCACTCCAGTAACCTCCTAACTTCCTCCACTACCACCACCACTTCCTCCGCGGCGCATTTCTCTCCGGACGGCGGCGTGTGGCGAGGCGGGTTGGCGGCTTGGCGGCTTGGAGCTAGGAGGAGTTCGAGTAACCAGTAGGGTGACGATCCCCATTGTATTTTGTTTAAAAACCATGTTTTTCCCGCCTTGGAGCATGTTTAGGGGTTTTCTTGGGGCGAAAATACTAATTGCATATAATGAGAATTTCGGTGTTTTAATGGGTATTTAGGTTCTTCTCCTCCTTCTCCACTTTTTTTGTGTTTTTATACGATTTGGGGGAGGAAATCCCACCCCGTGGATTGGGAGATGGCGGAGGAAGAACCTATCTGTGAGGATTAAATGGCGTCGGGGGACAACGACGCCTTTTAGAAAGGCGGCTACCACCCGCGACGCGATTTAGCCCAAATAACAGACTTTGTCTCTGGACTGATGAGCGTCCAGGGACAGCGACGCCTTTTGAATGGCGACTTCGATGCCCAACACGTTTTAAAGTGAAATCACGCGAAGTCTGTCTCTGTTTCTGTCGTTATCAGGCGACTAGGGACAACGACGCCTTTCAAAAGGCGGCTACATATGACGACGCGTTTTAGACTATTTTCCGGGGCCAATTTTTATATAAACTAGTTTATGAAGCTTGAATGACGTCGGCCTTGGGCAACGTGATTCAAGCCAGAATTACATTAATCTCTGTAATTAGCACGTGTTTACATTGTTAAATAGTTTAGTTAATTGCATGCTTAGAAATGTACTCGATGACGATGGGTTCTATGTGATCGGATCGCACCGTGTTGTGTTTTGTGCGATTGTGGGCCTAGAGTGACATTTGTTAGCGCTTAGGCACCCTGTGTCGGTGTGGGAGTGACACGAAGCCGGTGTGGGAGTGGCGGGGTGACTCCTAGAGAGAGGGTCACCTGTTGTACCCCGGGGTATAGCTAGTACCGGTGTAGGAATGGTACATTCAGAGTGTCACTCGTGTTGGGGGAAGCATAACCACCTGGAGCCTGTCAGGCCGGAGTAGCCAGCGCGCTATCCGAGGGGTTGTTGTTTGGTCTCAGCGAGTTGGTGTTTTCCGCGTTCGGCCGTGTGGTTGGCGTGTTTTGCCGAGATGCTGGTTATGGGCTCTGTTGGTAGAATGGTTTTAGAATTGTGCATGTTATATTTCGAATGCATGTGTTTTATATCGAATCTAGGAATTGTGTTTATTGCTTTACTTGCTTAAAGTATCTATAATTGTGTTGCTACATTTGTGGGTGCGTGAGTGGACGATGGGGATCGAAGGATCCCTACTGAGTCTCTTCAATGAGACTCACGCCTGCGGTTTTCAGCTAAGGGTTCCAGGCAGGCGTAGCGAGGAGAGTGTTGCTTTGGGTCGCGCGCTAGTAGCCGTTGTTCCGGGGTATGCCCCGATGTAGTTGTTATTTTATTTTATGGCATGTATGTTTAATTATTTCATTTCAGTTGGAATATGTAATTATTTGCTGAGTCAAGTCGCATTATAATAATTTCTAATTCTTGCACTTCCTTTTTAATTCAATGTGATGTGAATGTTTAGCTTACTTTATTATTTATTTCCCATACTTATCAAGATCCTGGTTTGTTTCCAAATTAATGATTCGGTACCCATTTAGTAATCGGATCCCCGATTATAGGGTGGCGGGTCGTTACAGTTGATATCAGAGCATTCGGTCTGGCAAATAAATGAATAACTAGGTTAAATATCGTAATTTCGGCAAATAATTACATTATCCCGTATAGGCACGGCGGTAGTGTAGGTTTCAGGACTCTAATTAGAACTTTTCGATTTCTGCGATTGTAGACGATTAGATGGCTCCGAGGAAGAGGATGCCAGTCATTAGAGAGCGGGGAGATGTTCCTAGTGGATCTGAGGCCGGTAGGCCGAGTATGGAGCGTTTCATGGAGGCTATGATGGACACGATGGCTAGATACCAGACCCGAGACCCTAGTGAGAGTTCTAGTGCTCGGGGAGGGCCTTCAGCTGCTCTGGAGAGATTCCTGAAGCTAAAGCCGCCTCATTTTATCGGTCGTCCCGACCCTGATGAGGCTGTTCATTGGTTGAGGGAGATGGAGAAGACTTTTGATACCATGGATTGTGCGATGGTTGAAAGGACTCATTTGGCTACCTTCATGTTGAAGGATGATGCCTACGACTGGTGGACCACTTTGAAGAGTTTGTCATATGCGGATAGGAATCTCAGGGAGATTCCATGGAAGACATTTGTGAAGGAATTCAATGCGCAGTACTTCCCTAGGCATGTCTAGAGGGCCACGGAGAGGGAATTTATGGAATTGACCCAAGGAAGCATGACAGTGCTTGAGTACCAGATGAAGTTTGTTTCACTTGGGAGGTTCGTGCCTTTTATCTCAGGAGACGAGAAACGTCGGACTGAGAGGTTTGTGGATGGACTGTGGTCTAATTTGAGGAGTTTTGTGGCATCCCATTGTTGTACAGATTTGACATCGGCGGTTAGGTGTGCCGCAACAGTAGAGGCACAACATGAGCAGTCAGCTCGAGAGAGGGGACTGACTACTCAGGGGCTAGTTCATGGCAGGGGAAAGACAGCAGCAGCAGCAACTCCTTCGTCCGGATCAGGATCGTCTTCACTCGGCTCCAGATTCAGGAGGTTCTTTTGAGGTGGTGGCAGCAGCGGTAGTAGCAGACCCAGGCAGAGCCAGCAGAGTCAGTCGGTGTCCAGTGCTTAGCAGGAGGCAACTCAGAGGCTTCTGGCAGCTTGTTGACATTGCAGTGGTACTCATGGTGGGACTCAATGTCCTGCATTTTCTGGGAGGTGTTACACTTGTGGCCAGCAGGGCCATTTGGCGAGGTATTGCCCGCAGGGGCATGGTCAGGGGCAAGGACCAGGTGATCAGAAGAAGCCGAGGACCCAGGGGAGAGTTTTAGCTATCACCAGGAAGGAGGCTCGTGCGTCCAACTTGGTGCAAGGTACACTTTCTGTCCTTGGGAACTCTGCGCATGTGTTAATTGATTCGGGTGCTTCGCATTCTTTTATTTCTGAGCAGTTCGTAGATATTCTTTCTGCACCCGTTGATGAGATGTCTAATGGACTGATGGTAGAGGTGCCTTCTAGGGATTTCATGTTGTCTTATAATTGTTTGAGTGAGGTTTCCTTGACCATTGAGGGCTATGAGTTGCCTGCCCAGTTAGTTGTGCTTGCCATTCGCGACTTTAATGTCATCTTGAGCATGGACTGGTTGGAGGCTTATTATGCCGAGGTAGACTGCCACAGGAAGAGGGTGCGTTTCTCTATTCCGGAGATCCCGACCTTCTACTTTCAAGGTATTAGGCACTCTTCTCGTGGTATCCTTATTTCTGCCTTTAAGGCCCAGAGATTGCTTGTTAGTGGCTGTGAGGCTTTCCTGGCCTCTGTTGTTTTAGCTGATGTTAGTAGTAGTTCTGATCCTTGGCAGGTGCCTGTAGTTTGTGACTTTGTTGATGTGTTCCCTGAGGAGTTGCTGTTGGGTTCGCTGTGTCGGGATCCGACCCAAAAACGCAACGGAATAAAATATTCGGGATCGGATCTGTCCCGTTTCGGTCGTAGAAATAAAACCAGAGAAAATCGAGTTCACCTTGCGCGGATTCAAATCCGCGTTCGTTTTCCGGTTCCGTCGGAGCGATGCCGTAAGTCGCGTAGATGCCCGACCTCTAGCGGTATCCACGCGGTTCTCCTCGCGATGGATCGTCTTCGCTTCCTCGCTCGCTGCGTCGTTCGTAGATCCCGTCTGACTGCGCGTAATCCGCCGCGACATGCGGATTCTGAATCTCCCGTCGGACGGAAGTCGGAGCAGTCGGGAACCGCACGCCCAGAAGAGAGAGAAAGAGAGAAAGAACGAATGACGGCTAGGTCAGGGTTGCTGGCCCCGGACATAGAATCCGTTCTTTTATAATAAGTCAGTTTGCGGTTTTTCATAAAAACCCCCGAAATCCTGTCGGATTATCCATCGACTTGAAAACCATTTGCGTGTGACCCTCTAGGCCCAAATACCAGTCCAGTTAATAGCCCATTAAGTCCAGTAACCCCTTACTGACCCACTGAATTAATTAATATCCTTATATTCAATTAATCAGCCGAATTTAATGTCCCACAATAAATTCGGACGGACTGCCGATCACGTTGGATGCCAAGAAACATCGCGTGATCCTGGATGGCATTGGGGTTATCGCAACCCTCTATTGGAACTTTTCTGTCATCGGTTAGCGCGTGGATATAATCCTTCATCCGTACAATGTTCCCGAATCGACCTAGGGCATAGTTTACTGTTAAACCCTATTTGGTCAATTCACTTGAATCAGATGCCGCTAATCTGAATCCGATAACTCCTTATCGATTACAGAGTCCGCCCTGGCCAGGGACTTTAAGCGCATCATTCCCGGAACATTCTCTCTCAAACTACCGAGAGCGGATGATCCCGTATTGAACACACAATTACCTTCGAGGGCATTTCCCTGAACCCGATCGCTTGACTTATTGATAACCCATGGTTAGGGATTCGTTTGTCAAGGTCAAAGTTCAGAAACCTACCAACAAGATATCTTTGGAGTCTCAGGTCCAAGGATCATCCACGCAACCGTGACAAATGAATCAAGCTGGTTAACAGTGAGGTGATTACCATCCAGCGATTCATAGTCGGATCAGTTCAGTGAACTCATTCACCAATGAGCACCTATAGGTTCAGCATAGTGTCTCCACACAAGTGACTTATGGGATCAGTCACCCTCATCATATGAGCTGAAGTAACCTACTAGTCTATCTGGATGTTCGATATCCTATCTCAAACATCTTATGACCAGGAACAATTAAGAACATGTGTTTATAAGTCTTCGGTCCCGTAATTGTGATCTCATTATAATCCGAAGACTGTTGCACATGTTCATAGACTTCATCGTGATACGATAAACACAGATCGAATTAATTACACACAATGAATTATTGCCATTTATTAATAATATGAATAAGTACATAGTATCGGATTGACTTTGAGACCATCTAATACTAACAGTTGCCTGGCCTTCGTCCTCAGCGAGAGGTTGAGTTTACTATCGAGCTTGCACCCGGTACGGCGCCCTTGTCTAAGGCCCCGTATAAGATGGCTCCGGCCGAACTCGCTGAGTTGAAGATGCAGTTACAGGAATTGCTGGATAAGGGTTTTATTCGTCCCTGTACTTCTCTGTGGGGTGCTCCAGTTCTATTTGTCAGGAAGAAGGATGGTTCTCTGAGGTTGTGTATTGATTATAGACAGCTGAACCAGGTGACGATAAAGAACAAGTACCTACTTCCGAGGATCGATGATCTGATGGATCAGTTGTAGTCGGTGAAGGTGTTTTCAAAGATTGACTTGAGATCAGGGTATTATCAGATGAGGATCCGTGAGGTTGATGTTAGTAAGTCGGCCTTTAGGACTCGGTATGGACATTATGAGTTTTTGGTTATGCCTTTTGGCTTGACCAATGCTCCGGCGACTTTTATGGATTTGATGAACCGGGTCTTCAGGGCTTACCTGGATCAGTTTGTAGTGGAATTTGTAGATGATATTTTGGTATACTCTTCTTCTGAGGAAGAGTATGCCACACATCTTCAGGTGGTGTTGCAGGTTCTGATAGAGTACCAACTCTATGCCAAGTTTCGTAAGTGTGAATTCTGGCTAGATAAGGTGCACTTCCTGGGGCATGTCATTTCTGGAGATGGCATTGCAGTGGATCCAGCCAAGATTGAGGCAGTGATGGAATGGAGTAAACCGACAACAGTAACTGAGATCAGGAGCTTCTTGGGGTTAGTAGGATATTACAGACGGTTTGTCCAGAGTTTTTCTTCGATAGCGACCCCCTTGTCGTGGTTGACTCGTAAGGGAGTTCGTTTTGTGTGGACCGAGGAATGTGAGCGGAGTTTCATCGAGTTGAAGACTCGCCTCACTTCGGCTCCAGTGTTGGTGCTTCCATCAGGTTCCGATGGATTTGTGGTTTATTCAGATCCATCTCGTCAAGGTTTGGGTGCGGTTTTTATGCAGCATGGTAAGGTCGTGGCCTACACTTCTGGGCAGCTGAAGAAGCATGAGGAGAACTATCCCACTCATGACTTAGAGCTGGCAGCTGTGGTGTTTGCACTAAAGATCTGGCGGCACTATTTGTATGGAGAGAAATTTCAGGTTTTTACCGATCATAAGAGCCTGAAGTATGTATTCACGCAGAAGGATCTGTACTTGAGATAGCGCAGGTGGTGGCAGACGCCTTAAGTCGGAAGATGGTCGTGTCACATCTTATGGTTCAAGAATGGAGGTTATTTGAGCAGGTTGTGGAATCTTCCTTTAGGGTTCCGCGAGAGGCTGATAGAGCTGTGTTGGCCAGCTTAACTGTGAGGCCAGCAGTGTACCATGCTGTAATCGAGGCTCAGAGGGCAGATGCAAAGTTACCACAGGTTCTCCAAATACCAGAGGTGGAGTTGTGGGATGATGGTACAGTCAGATTTAGAGGCAGACTCTATGTCCCAACCGAGGAAGACGTGCGCAAGAGTGTCTTGGATGAGGCGCACCGTTCTAGATATGCAGTGCATCCCGGAACGACTAAGATGTATCATCGTTTGAGGAGGCACTTTTGGTGGCCTGGTATGAAGAAGGACGTGGCTGATTATGTGGCAAGGTACCTGACTTGCCAGCAGGTTAAGGCAGAACACCAGAGACCAGGAGGATTGTTGCAGCCTTTGCCGATCCCGGAATGGAAATGGGAACACGTGACTATGGACTTTGTGATGGGACTACCTGTGTCCCCTGGCAGAAGAGACGAGATCTGGGTCATTGTTGATCGATTGACTAAGTCGGCACACTTTCTGGCTATTAGGAAAGACTGGTCAGTCAGTAAGTTGGCTAAGTTGTTTGTGGACCGGATCATCTCTCTGCACAGGGTGTCCTTATCCATCGTGTCAGACCAGGATCCGAGATTTACTTCTAGATTATGGAGGAGTTTTCAGAAGGCCTTGGGCACGCAGTTAGCCTTCAGCTCGGCTTACCATCCCTAGACTGATGGGCAGTCGGAGAGGACCATTCAGATACTAGAAGATATGCTCAGGGCATGTTGCCTAGACTGGGGAGGTTCTTGGGAGCAGCACCTGTCTACAGTGGAGTTTGCCTACAACAACAGTCATCATTCTAGTATCGGCACGGCGCCTTATGAGGCATTGTACGGGCGGTCGTGTCGATCTCCTACGAATTGGTCTGAGATTGGCGAGAGGCAGATAGCAGGGCCAGAGTTGGTTCAGCAGTGTGCTGAGGTTGCCAAAGTGGTGCAGCAGAGGTTGACTATAGCTCAGAGTAGACAGAAGAGTTATGCAGACGTCCGTAGGAGACCGCTTGAGTTTGAGGTTGGGGACCACGTGTTTCTCCGAGTCTCACCCTCCAAGGGTGTGATGAGATTCGGGAAGCGAGGTAAGCTGAGTCCGTGCTATGTTGGGCCTTTTCCCATTCTTGCTCGAATTGGAGAAACGGCGTATTATCTAGCCTTGCCGCCCAGTCTTGCAGGAGTGCACGACGTGTTCTATGTTTCTTTGCTGAGGAAATATATTCATGATGCATCTCATGTGTTGGACTTTTCAGAGTTGGAGGTCGCTGAAGACTTGTCCTTTCCAGAATTTTCAGTACGTATTGAGGATCGCAGGGAACAGGTCCTGCGGAACAAGGTTGTTCCTCTGGTTAAGGTGATTTGGCAGCATCGCTCCGGAGGCGAGGCTACCTGGGAGCGAGATGATGAAATGCGGGAGCAGTTTCCCTACCTTTTCCCGTAAGTTTTCTGGTGAGCTTGTATCATTATTTTTTCGATTTTGTTATTTTTAGCAGTAATTTCATGGACGAAATTCTTTTAAGGGAGGGAGAATGTAAGGATTGAGGTTTCGGATCCAGTTATCGGGTCAATTTTCGGGGTCGGATCCCTTAGGTTGGGCCCTAGTGGGGCTGAGACTTAGTTTCCTTTTCGCGTCGAGCAATCTCGACGCGGTTTAAACGACGTCCATCAATGTGGACGTGTTTTAGGCTGTGCCACATAGGCGCCACGTGGGCTGGCCTTGGGGCGCGAGAGTACGGCCCCAGTCTTATCGTCTGAATGACGTTTTGTATAGACGACGCCATTTAGAGTACGACCCTGTTTTGTCAGAGTACAGCCCGGTCTTGTCATCTGAATGACGTCGGGCTTGGACGACGCGCTTTCCCCAGCTTTTGCTTGACCCCGCGAACCCTCCCTCCTTTCCCTCATTCTCACCTTTCTCTTCTCTCTCCTCTCTTCCCTCCGATCTCCGGCGAGCCCTTTCTCCTCTCCTTGCTTTCCTCTCCCCATTCCTCCTCTCCCTCCACTCCAGTAACCTCCTAACTTCCTCCACTACCACCACTACTTCCTCCGCGGCGCATTTCTCTCCGGACGGCGGCCGACGTCCTTGTGGAATAACGATGTCTACGACTGTACCGACGACAGCGTGTGGCGAGGCGGGTTGGTGGCTTGGATCTAGGAGGAGTTCGAGTAACCGGTAAGGTGACGATCCCCGTTGTATTTTGTTTAAAAACCATGTTTTTCCCGCTTTGGAGCATGTTTAGGGGTTTTCTTGGGGCGAAAATACTAATTGCATATAATGAGAATTTCGGTGTTTTAATGGGTATTTAGGTTCTTCTCCTCCTTCTCCACTTTTTTTGTGTTTTTACACGATTTGGGAGAGGAAATCCCACCCCGTGGATTGGGAGATGGCGGAGGAAGAACCTGTCTGTGAGGGTTAAATAGCGTCGGGAGACAGCGACGCCTTTTAGAAAGGCGGCTACCACCCGCGAGGTGATTTAGCCCAAATAACAAATTCTGTCTCTGGACTGATGAGCGTCCAGGGACAACGACGCCTTTTGAACGGCGACTTCAATGCCCGACGCGTTTTAAAGTGAAATCACCCGAGGTTTGTCTATGTTTCTGTCGTTATCAGGCGACTAGGGACATCGACGCCTTTCAAAAGGCGGCTACATATGACGACGCATTTTAGACCATTTTCCGGGGCCAGTTTTTATATAAACTAGTTTAGGAAGCTTGAATGACGTCGGTCTTGGGCGACGCGATTCAAGCCAGAATTCCATTAATCCCTGCTATTAACACGTGTTTACATTGTTAGATAGTTTAGTTACTTGTATGTTTAGAAATGTACTTGATGACGATGGGTTCTATGTAATCGGATCGCACCGTGTGGGAGTGGCGGGGTGACGCCTAGAGAGAGGGTCACCTGGTGTACCACGGGGTATAGCTAGTACCGGTGTGGGAGTAGTACATTCGGAGTGTCACTTGTGTTGGGAGAAGCAGAACCACCTGGAGCCTGTCAGGTCGGAGTAGCCAGCGCACTATTCGAAGGATTGTTGTTTGGTCTCAGCAAGTCGGTGTTTCTCGCGTTCGGCCGTGTGGTTGGCGTGTTTTGCCGAGACGTTGGTTATAGACTCCGTTGGTAGAATGATTTCAGAATTGTGCATGTTATATTTCGAATGTATGTGTTTTATATCGAATCTAGGAATTGTGTTTACTGCTTTACTTGCTTAAATTATCTATAATTGTGTTACTACACTTGTGGGTGTGTGAGTGGGCGGTGGGGATCGAAGGATTCCTACTGAGTCTTTTCGATGAGACTCACCCCTGCGATTTTCAGGTGAGGGTTCTAGGCAGGCGTAGCGAGGAGAGTGTTGCTTTGGGTCGCGCGCCAGCGGTCGTTGTTCCGGAGTATGTCCCGATGTAGTTGTTATTTTATTTTCTGGCATGTATGCTTAATTATTTTCTTTCAGTTGGAATATGTAATTATTTGCTGAGTCGAGTCGCATTGTAATAATTTCTAATTCTTGCACTTCCTTTTTAATTCAATGCGATGTGAATGTTTAACTTAGTTTATTATTTATTTCCCAGACTTATCAAGATCCTGGTTTGTTCCTAAATTAATGATTCGGTACCCATTTAGTAATCGGATTCCGGATTATAAGATGGCGGGTCGTTACAAGAGTAGCTTAGACTGCCTGAGGAGTTCTTGACCTATCTCAACAGGTCTGTGACTTTTTGGAACTTGACGTTACTTTTACAACAAGTTTCTTATTGATATAGTGGTTTTATTGCCTTGTTTACTACTCTACTTCACTATTTTTCTTGCTAGTCTGTGTGTATGTGTTAGAGGCAGGGATCGTAAGATCCCTACTGAGTCCTTTTAGTTGTGACTCACTCCCATGCGTTTCAGGTGAGGGTTCCGACCATGTCTAGGAGTGAGAGGTGTTATGGTGGACGAGCCAGCAAGCAGTTGCAATTTTTTGCAGTATGCTCCGATATAATTGTACTATTTATTTTGGGCTTATACTTCTATACTTATTTAGACTCTTGTGGACAATGTACTTATTGCTGGCTTGTGACAAACTGTATCATTTATTTTTCTTTTATTTCTCTTGCTCTTATAGGTCGTCGTCGGATTAATCATTTGGTTTAGTTTTTCATATATTTCCTAGACGCGTGCTTGTGATCTTGGATTTAGGCCCAACAGTAACAATCTGAGGCCTATTAGTTATCAGATCTTTGATTATCAGCTGACGGGTTGTTACAGGGGCGTCGAACCAAATAGTATGGTCATTGCCTCAGCCCCTATCGGGTTCCCCTCCCCCCGGCCAGGCCGGTGAAAGAGAGGGGATGTCCTGGTCTAACTCTAATTGCCCGGCACAACTTCTTGTCTAAAGGTCGTGGTGAGCCAAGGTTGTCTTTCCCACAGAAGGTACCAAGTGACGCTGTCGAAGCACTCACATGAGCCAAACCAGACGAGTCGTGTCTAGTTCAGGGGGTGAACTAGGTCAACAAGGAGCCAGGCAATCTGCACATTGAGCAACCATGTCAGCTGGTCCCTGGGAGATATTCTCAGGATAACCCCTCCTAATGCATGTGGCAAAGTTTTAGGGGTTGGAAGGATCAAGTTCCAGTTACTTGGATTAGATATGGCTAGCCTTTCGTTATGGGAGGGGGTAGGTGAAAGCCCTTTGACTTTTCTGATTGGAGTATTCCCATAGGAATGCAACTCCTCCTTGTGGTAAACAAGTTGCTGGGCTGGCCCTCGTTGAATTTTACTTGCTACGTTGTGTGGCGCAACGTCGGATCGTGCGAGTCCGCATTCCATTTTTTTTTTTTTTTAACCATCTGATCGGAGATAGGACGGTACGGATGCCGAGCTTGGCAAATAAAAAAAATAAAAAAAATGTTGCATTACTCGCTGCAGTCCGATCTAAGAGATCGAACAATATCGCAGGCGCGGTGCGGCTCCGCGCCTGCAGTGCAGCAAGTATTACTCGGCCCTCACTACTAGGCTGTTGAGTTGCCTTAGTTGATGGGCCGGACCCAACCTGGTAGAAACTCCCGACATCAGATTACACGCAGTTACGAACATGGAGGAGCCGATCATAATTTTTTTTGAGAAATACTTGTTGCACCACTTAAGGGTGTGACAAGCCTACATGAAATGTACCCCCAACCCAAAAAGGCCACCTAGCTCTCCCACATCCTCTCCTGCAGTGTAATAATGGCGTTGACACGTCATGATGTCAGCGCGCATGGATGCCCCTTGAAAAGAAATTTCTTTTTTGTCTAGCATTTTAGGGAATGCTTTGGAGAACATGTACTCCCCAAATCTTGTACATGCTCTCGAAAGCGTGCATAAGTTTTTCAAAATATGAATATGTTTTTTAAAATTAAATGTAAAAAGTAATTTTTTTCTTTTCAAGAGACGCCTATGTGTGCTGATATCATACATCATTATTAGGTTGCAGGAAAACATGTAAGAGTCCCAAGTGACTTTTTTGGCTTGGCGGTGCATTCCAATTGGACTTGCTCCGGTAAGTATTTCTCATTTTTCTTGGTTTTGTGGCTTCCAGAGTTTAACCTCCCCACACTGCACCGGCACCGGGGCGCAACAGGTATCCCCACTTTTGTTCTTCTTTCTTCTCCACCTCCATTGTCCATGCTGCCGTCCCTGGCAAGGCGGCTGTCGCCGCCGCAACAGCAGCGTTGGTCGACGGCCCTCGCCTCCCAGCAGCTGCGGCGGTGGTCGCCGCGGCCCAACTCCTCCCGGGGCAAGTCTCCTCTGCGGATGACCCCCGGCGGGGGCGGGGGCGGGGGCGGGGGCGAGCCCAGGTCGGAGTGGTGGGTGGTGGATGGGGAGATGCACGAAGTCGGCGACCACGTGCCCCCGAGGGAGCGCTTCGCCATCCCCAGGGACAACCTGCCCAACAAGCGCCGCAAGCAGCTCAGGGAGCAGTTCATGCGCCGCACCCGCCTCGTCCTCAAGGAAACGGTGTGTGTCAAATCCACAAAACATATGGAATGGCGCCTTTTTGCTTTCAATTTGCGTTTGTTATGGTATCATTGTATCAGTTCATCTTTTTCTCTGAGCTCGAACCACTTGATCGACCTGTTTGTTTAAATGTCTTCTAAATTTTTGATTTGGGCACACTTACAAACCATATTCACCAAACTGTTTGACACATTCAATGCAAGTGCCTACCGAAATTTACGCTACTCAATTTTATGATTAGATCATGTCTTGTGCGTCTCTAATGATTGAGACTTTAAAAGTCTGTCAAAATGCCTACTCAGTACTCACTTCCTTATGTATGAGCAAGATAGGCAACAGGAATACAACAAGTGAGCATGTTCTACAACTGGGTATGGTAGTCACATTATCTAATATGAAATCAGAGGCATTAGAATGTGTGTATATGAACAAGAACTAGGCACCTATGAATTATGGCGTACTAGAAAGAATGCCCTAACTTATATTGGAAAAAGAGAACATGAAGTGGGATAGGAGTGGAGCAATCAGGAATAATAATTAGAGCGTGCAACAAGACTAATCAGCTATCCAGAAAATCGATAGAAATGGAAATGATAATCTGTAGGAAGTCTGAGATAAGCTGTAGCTAGGATATGTATCAAAAAAGCACCATGGATGTCATGCTATGCATGAAAAGTATACACTAAGGTGCTTCCTCTTGGGTATGATAGCTGAAAACTTTCATTCAAACTAGCATAGGAAACTTTATGATTCAAAGCCTGCCAGCTTTACATAGTAACGTAGGTGCTGATAGGTAAGCATAAACATCTCAGAATAGTATAGATGTCCTTATCAGATGTAAAACAGTGGTAGTAAAAGTAGAAAAAGAGCAGCAGCAAAGATGATGTAAAAGATAACAGTAGTGCAGAACAGATTGCAAGTTACGTCCTAGACTGTATTAAAAGGATTAGTGAAACAGAGAAAGCTTTACGTTTTTAAGAGCAGTAGTTTCCTTCATTTTGATGATATGATTGTATAAAAATACTCAGCATAAACACAGTCAAGATATAAAAGGTAGAAACTCAATATAATCAGAAAATGACATATTTTAGGGTTTGTTGGACTATGTGAAATGCAGACTAGTTTATTTTCTATGATCTTTGGACATCATATTATTTGCTGCCTAGGTCCATTGGGTGGCAGACATAACTTCCATCCTGATAGCGGATATCCGCCCTGAGGTGGCCTCTCCTCCAGGCCTCCTAGAGGCCAAACCATGCATGGATCTTGTGTTGGGTCCAATACACACAATAAGTCTATGTTTGTTGTCCAGATTGTGTAAGTAGAATTCATTTTCTAACTTCAAGTGTGATTTCCTTCTCATCTGCTAGTTTAAGCAGATTTTTTTTTTGAATCAGAGAATTCTCAATTTGTGAGTTTTATACTCGAAGTTAGCTTATTGGTTCATTGCATTCATTGCTGCCTTGATCTGTCATCATCCCTTGTTCCTCTGTTACCACTTGCTGCTCTGGCACATTGCTATCAATACAAATTCCATCAGATTTTCCATCATATTTTATGTATAAATTTTGGTTAATTTTATTTATATGATAGACCTTATATAAATGACGAGTGTTATATCCTCCCCATTATACTGATTTCATCTAGAAAATTGCATTATATTTCAATGGATACCTCACCAAGTAACCACTAGTTGTGGCCCTTATCTAGCTTTCAACTTTCATACTATTACTTTCCCAGGTAGCTATGTCTTTTAATACCTCTCTATCGTACCCAAGTTGCATCAATCATTTTTTTTCCATAGCAAGACCTGATCAGATCTTAATTAGAATACTGTCAGTTGTATTGCCTCTTCATTTTCTAATACGCATGGTGGTACATCCGCAAATTTCCTCAAAAAAGAGAGACCTGATCAGATCTTCACTAGAATGCTGTCAATTTTGTGGCACAAATTGAGGAACAACCAAGGAGCACCTACTTTTGCGTGTCAAAACAATGACAGAGCTGAGTGTGTATACCAGGCAACATCCACTTCTCACATACAAAGATCTTGATTGATATGTTGTGGGCTAAGCATCCCTCACTTGATGGACCTTCCAACAGGTTTAGTAGCCAAAACCTTCAGGTTGGCACGGTTTCCCACTCCGTTTCAAAACGTATCATTTAATATCAGTTCTCTTTCATTAGTAAAATTGCTGATACAGCGCACTACCTTTTCAGGAAAAAAACAAAAAACAAAATCAGTACTCTTTCTCTATCCTGTTGCATCACTACTTCCACTAGACACCTGATTCTAATTTGAATATTCTTAGATAGAGACCTGATTTCCTTAGATAGACTCTAGTTCAAAAATCCTTCTGCCCGTGTCATTCCAACACCACGCTATAGTAATTGCCACAGTTGTATAGTGCTTTGCTGGCATAAAAAGTCTTGCCTTTTCCTGGGTAAATGCCCCATTAGAATGGGTGAATTTCAACTTAGAGATCCTATCCGAGGACATACTTTACTTGGACTGTTGTTGTTGCTATAGATCTTCGCAATATGTTTCCTTGTTTAGGATGCCAGAGCCGTCTTCTGGTCAGAACTCAGAACTGGGTTACCCTTAATCTAGGGGGTGAACACATTGGTCTGTTGTCATTACCTATTACACTGTCAGTGAACATTCGGATGGTCTCTTCCATAATGATGAGTACAAATGCCACCTTTTTTTGGGGCATAACTGTAGCCATTGCTAGTCCCACATCTCCCTTTCCATTCTGAGTTGCTTGACTTTACTGATATGATATGCTCAATGCCTTAAGACATACTTGTCCTAGTTTTCCATGCTCATAGTCTTGCTAAGGACTAGATGGGTGATACTTGTGGGAGTTATGATAATGTCCCTATCAGTCAATGCTGGAATAGGTAGACGGCTTATAGATACTGGTATTATTGGTGCTCCTGGCTAGGTCAACTGATCTTAGGCTTCAGAGGTGTTATCCAGGTAAAAGCTATCTACAGTCAGTGGTGTTTAAGCTTAACAGCGGTTGGAGGATCTTATAGTAGACTACTTTAGGTGACAATTAGGCTGATAGAATGTAACCAATGTCTTTGCCTGCTATATTAGTTGTAGATGTAAGACATGTCCATATTTGTTCTAGTTGACAACTTTAGGATGAGTACAAGACTTGTCGTTGACTCTGATCAGATATAGTCCTACTTAGATATGGGATTACTGAACTATTGCATTGTAATCTGATTATTTCTCATTGCATAAATATTCTTGCAATTTATTCCACACTTTATTTGGCAGACTAAACATTCATGGGTGAGGCTAATATCCCTTTGGGATGTGTATACAACAATCAAGTTCACATGACAGCTTACATATGACCGCACTTAGCTCTGAAATATTGGTATATGTTTATAGGGTATATAATGCAAATTGCAAACTAGTCTCAGAAGACAATAATTTACTTTCTACCATGGGATCTGGATTCCCATTGTGTTTATTTGCACAAGTCCTTGCTGTCCTGACTTGCTGTCATTTGAACCTCTGCACGTGCACTGATTTGATGGATGGTCTGAGGAGCTATACTTGATGCATCTTCGTAGGGTTGAGCGGTATTCTCTATCTCTTTGTAATTTGTCTCAGCTTTGCTTGGGCACATAAAGTCAAATGTTTCTTTAACTATAAGTCTGTAACCTCTTTTAAGTTGTCTCGTCTTGCCACCTTGTTGAAACTGTTTTTTTAGAAAGAAAAAAAAGCAGAAAAGAAGAGGGAGGAAATAGAGAAAAAGGAAAAAAAAAATAAAAGAGGGGGAGGGGCTGCCACGGTGGGCACCCCCACCGATGGCCCCCCCCGGTGGGCATCCCACCAGTGGGGGGTGCCCACCGCACCTTTCTCTCTCCTCTTCATCTCCATTTCTTCCTCTATAAATACCCCCATAGGGGGGTTGCTGCAGGGAGCTGAAAAAAGAAGACTAGGGGGAGGCTCTGGAGGATTTTTGAAGGCTCTTTTTGCTAAAAAAAAAGAGAAAAAAAGGAGGACTTCTTGAAGATTTCTGTGCGTGGGAAAAATGATACAAACAAGGACCCACTTATTTTTTATTATTATCTTGTAATGCTGTTAATGTACATGTGGCTCATTCATATTGGTTGAATGTCCAAAGTTTTAATTAATTAATAATGCGTGGTTCATTCATATTAGTTGAATGGCCAAAGTTTTAATTAATTAATAATGTGTGGTTCATTCATATTGGTTGAATGACCAAAGTTTTAATTAATTAATTATGTGGTTCGTTCTTATTGGTGGAATGGCCAATGTGTTCATGGTTCTTTCTTATTGGTAGATTGACCATTACGTGTGTGGTTCACTCTTATTGGTAGAGTGACCAATAATCATTTTTCTTGATTCTTTCCTATTGGTGGATTGGCCATGAAGTTGTGGTTCACTCTTATTGGTAGAGTGACCAATAATCACTTTTCTTGGTTCTTTCTTACTGGTGGATTGGCCATGAAGTTGTGGTTCACTCTTCTTGGTAGAGTGACCAAATTTTCAATGATTCATTCCTATCGATGGAATGGTCAAAAGTGATGTAACTTGATATGTACATAAAGTGGTTTTGAATAAAGCTTTGCACATGGTTGATGCATGTCTAATTTCCTTTATTTGATACATGCTTAATTTCATGATGAATGTGTTGACTAAGTTGGATATGCTTTTAAGATAAGTGGGTTTTGGTTCCTTCATATTGGTTGGAGGACCATTAAACTTTAAGAAGATAGTCTTAGTTATGTGGTGGTTATCATGTCCCATTAACTAAGTCCATTTCTTGCGAATTCCTAAAAGCGTAAAAGGAAGGAGAGGGTGCTGTTCGGACCCATCTAATTTTAATAATTTCCTTAACGGTTTCTTAAGTATTTCTAAAAGGATGCTTAAAGGACACTATCAACTTCTATGATGACCTCTAAGGGTTTTAATGGGGACTTTGCTCAAAAACATTCTCTTAAAACTTTTTAAAGATCATTAGCTCACATGCCTTTATGCGAGTCTAAAGTCTTCTAAGTATCCTTTATAGTATCCTCTAAGATTTCTAAAGGGGTTCTAAAAGATAGACACCGAACCCATAAAGTCTATGCAAGTGTCTAAAACAAAAAAAAAACTTGTTTCCTTTATGTGTGTGTTGCAATGTTTAACTTTCTTGTTGTGCATTTTTATTTCAAGGGCTTTAATGGATGGTTAATCAAGGATGGCCAATCAATGATTAGCGTAATTAATACTGACCGAGATCAGTGGGGAGAGGTCAAACACATGGATCCACACTTGATCCAAAATCTTAGACTTGAGGACTAACCCCAAGTTCTCAAAGTCTACATTAAAAAGGAAAGAGAAGACTATATTTTCAAAACTCCAAGAATTCTCTTTTTAAACCAAAAATCCTTTTAAACCAAATTCTTTTCTTCAAATAATAAAAAATGAAGTCTCACACACCCATGGTTGACTTCATCCGTTTACCACCATTTTTCCAATAATCTCTTTAACCTTTTCCTATGTTGTTATTATCGTCATGATCTTAATACCATCAAAGGGTTCACATTTTTTTGATCGCATGAATTATTCTAACTGTGAGTAGAACGAATTTCTTTACCCAGTAATCAACAGTTTCATCTGAATGACTAGATTGATGTCTATGTCCTAAAGTCATTTTTACTTTCCTATGGAGCAGCTCCTTGATCTTTATTAGCTCAATCAATGCTCCCCCCTCCCTGAACCACCATGACCACAAACACAGAGAGAGAGAGAGAAGCCTCAGTAGGTAAACTTTGCCAGGGGACCTTGGTAGTTGATGAGAGCTCAAAATCTTATAGACCTTCTACATGCTGATTATCCACTATTCTTATTGATAAGTTCACCACTGGAAAGCCTTTATTGAGTTAAAATATGATAGGTTTTTGATATTTGTCATCAGTCATTGTGTCTTATGGGTATACCCTATTAATTAGCTCTTGCAAATCTTTAAGTAAAAAGCTATAAGTGCTAGCCACCCTTGGTTAGGAAACTTCTTGAATTTGTCTCAATCCCTCTGACCAATTTATTGCATGCTTGGGGTTCAGTTTATGATAGAATGCTGGAGGTCCAACTCTAGGAACCTGCCTGATGTTGTTGTTCCATGAACCTGTACACTGGACGTTCCACCTCATCCTCTATTTCCTAGTTAAATATGGACTCCTGCTGCCATGACTTCAAGGGATGCTTGATATCTGCCTCATTCTGTGATGTTACCCTTGTTGGCATCATTTCATTTATAGAGGTACCAAAAGTTATTCAATTAGAACTTTTTGGGAAAATTTTTCCTACTATAGCTTACTTTCAAATTTCTGCTTTTGATATCTATGCCAAATGTGAGGATTGTGTTCCTTTATTTCAATCCTAATGTAAATTATTCCTGGCCTCGCCAGCTCTCGTGCCCTACACCCATATTGCTTTGGTCTCAAGAGACAGATCCCAGAGTGACATTACTCACACCAAAACCCATAAAATTTAGTGTCAAGTGATGTGCACGAAAAAGTGAGAATGCATAAACAAAATCAATACTCTATGCATCTGTGAAATAAGAACGAAAACAAAACAACCCAGGTACCAAGTTGGATTATCATAAAAATATTGATGTTAGGAAAAGCTAACAAATCAACATTCCGAGAAAGTATTGTAGGATTAGGAAAGTATTATTAACCAAGGTTTTAAAAGTCAGCATTGATCAGCACAGATTGGCCAATGCACAACAGGTTTTGGCCAATCATGCTGATCCTCCACAGCTGTTCCAACTCCATGGGGCTGGATCAGCTCAGATCAAGCTGATCTGGTGACCACCGCTAGTTTGGCTAGATGTTGGACAATTAAACTAGCTATTGCCATGGAATTCCGGATTGGGTCGGGGGTTCGGACCGGAGCCTGGCGATCCCGATATGTTCTGGTTCGGATTGGCCAAATCGGGCGATCTGCATGAATTAGGCTGATCCTGGATTGGCCCGATTAAAAAAATATTTTTTTTAAAAAATTAAAAATTCAAAAATCAGGAAAAATAAGAAAAAATTGTGAAAAAAATGTAAGCATGTTATTCAATGAATGCACAATGAAAATGAATACAAATCATGGACATCCATAAGAAAAGAACATTAAAGATGATTCACTCGCTAATAGCTAATGTTGTACACTAATTAAAGAAGAACATTAAAGATGGTCCGGTCATTAAAAAAGGGAAATGCCTCGGAGGCTAGGATCGGCTGATTC
Organism: Zantedeschia hybrid cultivar; assembly: GCA_030544215.1. Taxonomy (NCBI): domain Eukaryota; kingdom Viridiplantae; phylum Streptophyta; class Magnoliopsida; order Alismatales; family Araceae; genus Zantedeschia; species Zantedeschia hybrid cultivar. The sequence goes on along the minus strand of JARZZO010000011.1, from coordinate 36,939,153 downwards.
TGCCGATTCACACTAAAAGGGGGGGGGGTGAGATCATCAAGGTCTGTACAGTACTCTTTCTTGAGTTTGGATTACCTTTTAACACTGTACATTACACACACACACACATTCTCTCTAAGGTGTCCTCATCGTAAGCCTCGCACCCAGAGAGATTTAGAGAGTTCCATAGAGTTAGATAGCTTTCCTTGGTTTGCTAGTGATGATGATAAGTGAGTGATAGCAAGGTGATACAAGTTAGGTAGCCTTTCCTCAGTAGAGGAACTGCAACGGTAACAAAGACAATAACAGCAGCTATGCCTAAAAAGGTTGTGGATGCACTAGCAGAAGCATCAGTAGAAACAGTAGCGCAAGTTGTGGAAGGAGCGGTAGCAACAACAGCACAACCACTACCATATATAGTAGTGAAGGCATCAGCAGTCTCAGTAAAACCAAATGTGCTATAAAAGCAACAATGCAATCAGTCATGCTCTGCTGATCATACAGAAAAGAACTAGGTTAGAGTCTGACCTCATGCGTGGCAACTTAGTCATTCAAGCAGTAATAGACTTCGGATGCTGTGGTCCAATTTATATACAATTAGTACGTCAATAGTCGGTTGATAGTGTCCCCACCAATCCACATATCTCATGTAGAGGGTGTATGCTAGTCACTTCACACTAGCTCCAAACTTGCAGTATGGTGTAGATGACCTGAATCGTTGCAGCAGATTGGGATCCCTCTACATATGGCTTCTAGTTAAATATAGGTGTGGCAACCCCATCATCAGCTGTGAAGGCCGTACTAGAGTTATTACCTTAGTCATATAGTAATGGGTTTGGTGGCCTACAAAAGTCAAATAGTAAAGCTAATCACACAAGAAGCAAGCAAAAGGAAGCATGTGTCAGGAACATCATACATTAGCAAATGAAAGATAATAATAGTATCAGGGAAAGTGCGTAGCCAATTAAGTAAATTTCATATCGCAAATGATGAGGATAAAACCTTTCTGAAGAATTTGCTAAAATTTCCTTAAGTGATTATGGCTCTCTGCTGTGCCAATGACTCCCAACTCCTAGTAGTACCCCATGACACTGCCACCCACAAAAACAAAACAAAACAAGGAAAAGGTGGCAGTGAGTCATCAAACTCATATAGAATTTTTTCCTGTCCACTACCACTTTTTACAAGATAATGAGATAATAATAATTAAAATGCATTATAGCTAATTAATAAGAAATTATACTCTAAGTGCGGTAGAAGAAAATAAAGAACTGTGTAGCTACTAGTTTAAGTACTGGAAAGATGGTAAATAGAAAGATACAGACATGTCAACAGAAATCCTTAGACTATAACAGAACTAGATAGTCTACTAGCTACTTAATTAAACTATTGACACACTTGACCCTCCAGAAAATGATTTTAAAGACTTAATTTATTCATATATTAGCATTTCAATCAGATATAGCACAGGGTTTAGTTAGAATTGGCCACTTTAACAGTTTTTTTAGGTTCCTTATTGTCTACCTCTCATTCCACCCATGACTAGATTGCACATTTTCCATGCATCCAGCTGTCTCAAGACTAGAACTACAAGGGCACTTCCATTTGTGGTCATTTTATTTGAGTTCCCCCTATAGTGACCAATCTAACTTAACCTAGAAGCGACAAGGTTGCCACCACACTAGTTACACTAGTACGCCTCGGTGGAGTAAAACTCGACCAGGCTCTTGCATATTCATCCTAACTGACGCCGACCATCATGAAAGGTAAGGCAAGTAAACAGGACTAGTTGTGTCTGACAGTGCAGAATCATAGGGTCCAGAACCTGACAACACGTGCACACAAGTGAGACTCTACTCACTATCCTAAGTCAAGAATGCCTGAGACTAGAGCTATATATCCTGGTCATAACAAGGTTGCCCGAGGTCCTGACACACCTTCATGGTCATAATCTATCTACAGCCTCTGACCCTTACCCTGATAAGGGTCCCAGTCATAGAAAGGGAATAGAAAACTAGTGCGAGAGTGTCGCTCCACCAAACAGTCGAAAGAGGCAGAAAATACACTCAACAGTCATGCAACATTACGGTCATCGGATGCCACAATCATGACAGTCATTTTATGATTTTTCACGGTCATAGAGCAATCTTTTCATGGTCTTCACCCCTTCTCAGGACAGTCTTTATATGTATACACATGCACATAAATAGATGACCCTTATACTCGATTTTTTTTTTTTGAATTCCAAGAGTAAACCCACAAACCCAAGATCGAGCCCTACATCACCAGTACCTTGAGCCGTAGGCTTGCTAAACATCTCTCGGGCATTGGGCCCTCCCTCAGCCTGGCGAAGTCCATGAGGTCGGAACTCACCTGAACTCCAAGGTTGCTGCCCGCCGCGGATATGTCCACAGGTGGGATTCGATACCACGACCTCACGGGTGCCGCGAAGTGCGTTGTCCAACTCTCCCACCCTGAGGGGCTACCCTTATACTCGATTTAATACTCATAACTAGTTGGTTGATTGGCTCCCGCCTAATACCATGTCAGGTTACCTCCACAACACTCATTGTGTATTACTTGACTCCATTAGCCTTTGAAAGTGCCCTTGTATAAGGGATTTAATATGTATTCACTGAGCCATATTCTGGGTGCATTGTAGAGGGTTACTCCTCCTTTTGTACAGCTTTTTACCTTTTATACAATTAGTGGTACTTTCCACTTTAAAAAAAAAGGGGATTTACATTGATTATGGCCTAAGACATGACTCATGATTAAGGCCTAAGACACATGACTCACCATATACACCTTCCTAACTAATATAGAATAATGTTAGTTTTATAAGTATATAACATTAACTTATTAGTATATAATTATATATTAAATAAATTATATATTAACTAATTGATATATTAAATTTTTATAATATGTTTATACATTATGTATGCATAACTTATGTTATGTACTAATATAAACAATTGTCAAATCCATAATAAATGATTTATCATAACCACTTATGATCAATTATTAGTTTATATCACATCAAAATTAACAATTTGTATATATTATGTGGTTGCTATGGTCACGTGGGAGTGAATGGCAGTACACAGGGAGGGTGGGAGTGAATGGCAGTACACAGGGAGGGGTGGTGATGCACCAAGCTATAGGCATGCAGGGGCAGATAGCAAGATGTGACGGTAAGTCACATTAGCATGCCTCATAAAGTATATAATACTTGGCAGGCTGTGCTGGAATGTAACCTCTGGAAGGTTTATACTGTTGCTGAATCAAGTTTATGGCATCATGAAGTTGATGATTCTTCTTTCATTTCCAAGTCTATTTTCTTTAAGAGCAGGGATCTGTTGCCACTTGTGCCACCAAAACGTCACCTATTTCATGAATAGTTCTCAAATTTTAAATCTACACCATTAGATTTTTTTTTTTTAAAAGAAATAATTGGATTGTACCACCAATTTTATTGATAAATAAACAAAGGAAGGACAATTAAAAAAGAGAAAGAGGAGATATTCCTCTTACCCAACAAGAGAATAAAACCATCAAACTGGAGTAAGCATATTGACAAGCTTACACCAATCATCTACAGAAAATTGAAGATAACACCTCCAATGAAACAAGAAGTACATTGCTCGAATACAAACTTTCTCAATGTAAGGTGTACTTCATTGAAAAATGTTGTCATTGTGTTCCTTCCATAAACTCCAGCAAACTGCTACCGTTGAGAGTAACTTCTTGGAGCCACCTTTAGAAAGGGATATGCTTCGCCTTTGACAATAAAGCCACATTTCCTTGCTTGGTCCAGGGTCCAAAAAAATAGATGTCCCATGATCTGTCCAGTGATTCTCCAGACTTCTTTATTGAATGAGCTTTGCATTAGAAGGTGATCAATGTCTTCATCAGCAGAAGCACAAAGACTACAATTAACAGCATTAGTCGAGTTCCATTTCTGATGATAAATATTTGTGACAATCCTTTTTTGAAATACCAGCCATAAAAAGCTCTGACCTTGAGTGGACTTTGCACCTTCCAAACCTCTTTGTATTTACAATAAACTGGCATATGTCTTTCCAAGACATGATAAAAGGATTTCACCGAAAAGGACCCATTATTTTTTCATTTTTTTGGACCCTGGACCAAGCAAAATAGTCTGGCTGGGAATGACATATATTACTCTCTTGAATGAGCTGAAGTAAAGAAATATAAACTAATTCCTCTTCCTCCTTCAGTCCTCTCCTGGTAATGATATGCCACTGAGTCCAACCGTTCTGAATGGAATAGCAATCTTTCACTTTAATCCATTTTTCAACAGCCAGGTTGAAAGAGGGGGGGGGGGGTGGCTTGTCTTTTAATTTGAAATCTCCTGCCCATCTGTCAAACCATTTTCAGAACCAAGTAGAATCTCCATTCCCTATTTTGGTATAAATATTTTCTTCAAATAAGTGAGCGACAGATGGAATCTCTTTCCATAAAGGACTTGTGTAAGATTGATTATCCATAGATGAATAGAATTTGTGGACTGTCTTATAATGTTTCTGAACAATGATTGTCTTCCATAAACTCTCATTTTCTTCCCAACATTGCCCTACTCATCATCAACGACTTTTTGACACCTGATCCTCTAAATCTTTGGCCTGAACACTTTCTCTCATTTGACTAGAGGTTTGTCTTTTCTATTATCCTTGTTTCTGCCCTAAAGGAATCTTCTACGAATCTGATCTATTTTTCTTCTAACTGAATCTGGAAGAACGAAAACAGACAGAAAATAAAGAGGTATAGATGACTGTACTGCATTTAACAGAATAATTCTTCCTCCCATTGACAAATTATTAGATTTCCAAGCTGCTAATTTCTGTCTTATTTCTGAATCAAAAGGTCCCAGTCTGAGATTTTCAATTTTCTATAGTGCAGAGGCATTTTCAAGTAATAGACAGGTAGAGAATCAATCTTACATTCCATGGTGATGGCACACTCCTTAAGTTCATCCTCATCCATATGGAAACCAGTCAAAGAGCTCTTGTCATAATTGATTCTCAGACCAGAACAAGCTTCAAAATTCTTTAAATGCACATCCGCTAAATAGTATCTACTATAAAGAAGCTTGAAAAATCGTTCAAGTTTAATGTCAAAAATTCTTGGATTAAAAAGCACAGTATTTGCACTATGTAGACTGTTCATTTTATGTGCATCTGATACCTAGACTCTAGTGTCAAAGTGATATAATTTTAAGTATTTGAATTATTCGTTTTTTTTTAAGTGGGTAGTTTCACGTATATTATAAGGAAGAACATATACAAAAAAGGGGGAGAATAGACAAAAGAATCTCCCAATTACAGCACCAAGTTAGTGCAAATTCTCAGCACTCTCCAAGCAGACAAAAAATGGTGGAATTAATACAGTCCACCTTACAAAAGATCATTGCCCATTCCTTCACATGCTTACAAATAAAAGCAATGACTTGATCAGGTGGACGGGCATCCCTTCTAAAAGCTCTATTTAATGGTGGATTTAGACATTAAATCCATATGTTTTGGATTAGGTGGCACTGCACTTTTGGTGTCACTGGTGGCAACGGATCCCTACTCTTCTTTTAAATCCTGAAAGAACTTTTAATCTTCTTCAGGTGCAATTCTCTTCTCCTAAACTAACTGTAGCCACACATTTCTTTGGATGGGAGAGTCTTTGGGGTTTGAACTTTGGGGTTCCAACATGGGCCATCGGTTGTCTAGTTGCTGCCTTAGCACATCTTCTTTATTTTGTCTCTGGCGAAACTTCTTGTGTGTGGGGCTGTCAACAAAACTAGATCTTGAATCATCACATAATTTTCTATAAAAATCTTTGATTAAATTTATTTACATTCTTGTTGATATGGCCCTGTGCAGTGTTACATTGTACTCGAGGATTCTCACACCACAAAATATTTTCTGTGGTCCCTTTTACTTAGCTCCCTGTGCATGCCTTCACAGTGTCAACATTGTCCCTGGCTCACACCAAACATCTTTCTTAGGATTAAAGTATGTCATTTTTTTATCAAAGACTGCTCACAAGGTTCTTTTCTTGCATTTTTTCCATTTATCCTAAAAGAAAGTCAGAAGACTTCTACAGCTGATATCATTTTATTTGCCTTAATCCAAATTAGTTTGTAGGTTCTATGTTTTGCATATAAGTTATGCTTCTACAGAAGATTCAATGTCCCTGGTCGACATATTCCAAGTTCCAACTTGTACAATTGGCTCAATTTGGCCAAGTCTTGGTCTGTGAATTGATTCATGATTGTTTCTTCTGCATGGGATTTAAGCCTCCTGAGCTCATGTATTGCAGGATTGGCCGATTCCGATTTGGATCTGCCTATCCGGGTCGGGATCGGCAGGTCCCGATCCGATTTGGTGGGGGGAAAATCACTGTCCCCCCTCCCCTAGATTAAAAAAAAAAAAGACTGGGATCGTCCCGTATTGGGCCCAGATCGGGTTGATCCAGTCTGATACGACCCAATACAAGTCGATCCTGGATCCCCCCTTAAAGGGGGATTAAGAGACGTTTGTTGCTGTTGCTGTTGTTGTTGCGGCTTCGGCTTCTTCACCCGGTCCCCCCTGCCGTTGCCGACAGTCGCTACCAGCGATCTGCCGCCGCTGCTGCCGCCATCTTCTCTCTCTCTCTCTCCCTCCCCTTGAGAGCTTGACAGAAAGAGGGGGGGTTTTACACCGTCACTGTTGGCCGGCCGTCCGATAGCCACTGTCGCCGTCACCGTCGGATTTCTTTATTGGATCCCGATCTGGGTTTAAGATATACTTCGATCTTAAATTTTTTTAAATTCTCAAAAAATTAGAAATGATGTATGGTAGTGTAGATCTATTAATATTTAGCTGAGAAAATTTTTTAGCATGTTGATTAGACAAAATCCCCAAAATTAACCCTAATTAGGAGTTAAAAATTAGGACTTTTATATGATTAGTGTAATTAAAATTCAATTGAGTGTGCGAAACACTTAATTGAACTTATTATAACCTAATTGTATAGATTTGTGGATTAATTACACGTCATTAGTACTAATTTCTCAAAATTAACCTTAATAAGGAGTTAAAAATTAGGATTTTTGTATGATTAGTGTGATTTGGGTTCAACTGAGTGTGCCAAATACTCAATTGAACTTATTAGAACCCGATTGCATAGATTTGTGCATTAATTGTACGTCATTAGTGCTAATTTTTCAAAATTAACTATAATTAGGAGTTAAAATTGGAGGGTTTTGTATGATTAGTGTAAGTAGGGTTCAATTGAGTATGCCAAACACTCAATTGAACTTATTAGAACCTGATTGCATATATTTGTGCATTAATTACACGTCATTAGTATTAATTTTTCAAAATTAACCTTAATTAGGTGTTAAAAATTATGCTTTTGTATGATTAGTGTAATTATGGTTTAATTGAGTATGCCAAACACTCAATTGAACTTATTAGAATATGATTGCATAGATTTATATATTAATTGCATGTGATTAGTACTTGTTAAATTTATTTATGCCTTTTTATGTTATGTAAGAACGTGGCAGAGTAAGGACATTATGAACAGGATGGGGAGCAGCAGGGTGCTGATCCTGGTTGGGAACATTGCACACTAGTGGATGGTAGGCAGAAGAGGGTCAAATGCAACTGGTATGGAAAGGAGATGGGTAGAGGCGTATGTCGCCTAAAAAATCATATTGCTGGTATAGTATGAGATGTCAGCAGATGTGAGTCAGTTCCACTGAACTTGAAGAGGGAAATGAGGTGTTACATGTTGTGTAAAAAAGTTCAAAAAGATTTATCAGCTCAACAATAGATGGATGTACAAGATGAGATATCAGGGCGCCATAGATGAAGGGATTATAGTCTGTTTGTTCAGCGGCCGATCAATTTATATAATGATGATGATGATGAGGATCTAGATGACTCTAATCCACAATACACCAGAGCTGTTCGTACCAGTCTATGGACAAATAGAGAAGATGAGGACCGATGAAGAGGCATAGGATCATCAGTTGGATCTGTGCCTACCAGTTCTCAGCCTGGGAGATCCCTTCCTAAGGGCTCTTTTGTTGGCAGGGCTGCTAGTGTTGTGTTGGATTGTGGACGGATGTCAGATGTGACACGAGGTTCCATAGACCAATTTTTATACAAATTAAGGTCTGCCAGATAGCCTGGAATCAAGTAAGCATTAAAAGGAGTCAATGCTTCAGCAAAAAATTCTTTGAAAGGAATTGTTGAAATGGTTTTTGCATGCAGGTGTGCCAACACATGCAGTATTCAGCCCATATTTTTAGATGGTAGATGCAATTGCAGATGTTGAGCCTGGTGTAAAGGCCTTCACACCTCGTTACATTTATGATGTTAGGCACGCGGAGGAGTACAATGAGTTAAAGGCATAGGTGGACAATTTCAAAAATGTGTAGAAGGAGCGTGGTTGTACCATCATGTATGATGGTTGGATAGGGATGACAAGGAGATCTATGATTAATTTCCTTGTCTATTGTAAAGAGAGCACTATTTTTTTAAAGTCTATGGATGTCTCCAACAAAATAAAGAATGTTGATTATTTGCATAGGCTAATGGATGGGGTGGTGGAGGAAATTGGTTAAAATAATATTGTGCAGGTGGTCACTGACAATGAAGCAAATAACAAAGCTGCTGACAGATTGTTGATACATAAGAAGAAGCATTTGTAGTGGGTGCCTTATGCAGCACATTCCATTAACTTGATGATGGAGGATATAGGCAAAGATCTTTTTGTTGCTAAGGTGGTAAAGCAAGCTCATATGATCACCAGATTTATTTATAGTCACAACAGGATCCTACATGATGAGAGAGCATATAGGTGGACGAGATCTCTTTCGTACTGGCCCTATCAGATTTACGTCCAACTTCATCTCTTTAGAGAGCTTGAGGAAATACAAGCATCAGTTGGCCCAGTTAGTCCACTCTGACGATTTTCTGGCACATATAGGAACACTAAGGGTTGATGTTAGGGATGTTGCCGTGGCAGTGCAAACGCTAGTTGGGGAAAAACATTTTGGGATAAAATTTCTCGCTACCTAAAAATGGTTGATCCTCTGGTACATGTTTAGAGGTTGGTTGATGGAGATGACAAAAATGATATGTTATATGTATGAGGCAATTGATAGAGCAAATGAGCACTTGAGGGCAAATAATCCTACATCTTTTGGGAAATGGTGGAGGATCATTGATGATAGATGAGCGACTCTCCATCATGATCTCCATACTGCTGGTTAATTTCATTTTTTTTTTACTTGATTTTATTTGATTAATGTTAATGACATTTATTTTAATAACTAATGAACCTTAATTTAAATGTAGAATATTTTTTAACTCAAAATATCAGTATGATGAGAGCGTGCACAATGATGGAGAGGTCCTTCGAAGTACAACTAATGTCATTACTAGAATATCAAGGAATACGAACGAAAAGATAGATGCCTTAGCAGAGGTAACATATAAAGTAGGAGTTTATGGAAATCCAATCTTCTATCATTAACTTATATCATTTACATTTATTTTGTAGATGGAGAGATTTAAATTGAAGATTGACATTATGGAGATGAGGACGTCAGGGCTGCAGTAATGAGGACAATTGTAGGTGAATTACATAATAAATAGCCAAACACTCAATTACTACCATTAATTAGTAATATTGTCTTTTTTTTTGTAACAGCTGAATGACGGATCCAAATTAATTATAGACAAGCTGCCACAAATCCTTTGGCGTATATTGCAGTGAGAGTACTCAGTTAAATTACTTCTTCCAGCCAGTGTGAAAGAAACTGGAGTGCATTCAGTCTCATTCACACAAAGATTCGTAATAGATTGGGTGTTTCTAGGTTGGAGAAGTTGGTGTACTGTCACTACAACATGCGCCTAAAGATCAGGTAGATTCAGGAAAGACAAAGACTTGAACGACATAGATTCATGAAGTTTGCTGACATAATAGTTGATGAGTCTCTACATCAGATTGATGTCGATGAACTGTTAGATGAAGAACACCCATTGCATTCTTGGGTGGAGACTAGAACAGTCAAAGATGCTCAACTTGAGTTTGATCCTCAGGATCGAAGTTCGACAGGAGGTGAATTGGATGGAGTAGTTGCTCAAGATCTTGAATTTCAGGCCGCAGACGAAGGAAGTGTATATGTTCTTCAGAGGCGTCGAAAGTCAGCCACACTATCAGATGCTGCTAGAGTTTCTGCCTCTCAACTAGCACTCAGGAGATCAGCTACTAAGGTGGATCTACATAGAAGAAAGAACAAAGATCTAGCGAGTATTTCATTGCAGTTATCTGACATGAAAAAGAAAAGTAATCAAAAGGAAGGTTTAAACACCGAATGGACTCATCAGAAGAAGAACAAGGGGGAGACACAAATAGAACTCAGCAGACTGCAGAGACATTTGAGGACACTCCAGCTTTACCACCTCACTTGGCCAGCATGTATGAGGCAAAGAGACAAGCCTACAGGCGTAGAAGAAGGCGGCTGGTGAAAACAGGCCAAGTGGGGAGTGATGACTCCACTCAGGAACAATTAGATGATGATGATGATGATTGAGATGGTGATGGTGATGGTGCTGTTGCTGTTGCTAGACTACTCAGAAGTTTTGGACTTGTGAGCAATTATTTAGGATACGAAGGTTACTCCGTACCTCCGAGTTATTCTGAAGGAACCTAAGGTCAAAGACAAAGACAACAAGGGGGATTTGAAGGCCAACATAGACATGTAGGATATGATTGGCCTAGTTGGGAATATGGATTTTCCTATCTACCCATTTTTCACCCCTCTACACTACCGTATTCAAACATCAACAGCACTACTGAGGGGTATTTTGGACCTCCACCTATTAAGTATGCATTTATGTCCCTTCAGTATAATCAGGAGAAAGCTCAAGCCAACAAGCAAACATACCTCGAGGTATTCAAAGGGGATTCGAAGACCTTGCTAGCTTGTTGTTTGGCTATAGGTATCTAACATATATGTCAGCAGATTATGGGCCGCCAACTCAAACTTATGAGCCGGATGATGAAGGGTCACAAATGTGATATTTCCAAGGTATTTTTCACTAATCTCATGTAAAATACTTCATAATATGTCTTTTTTTAATTAGTACATAATAATACTTATTAGTGAGTTATTTGTCTTTAATGTTCATTTTTTATAGATGTGCATGATTTGTATATATTTTTATTGTACATTCATTGAATAATATGTGTATATATTTATTTTTTTTCTTGATTTTTTCCTATTTTTTTTCTGATTTTTTTTCTATTTTTTCTGATTTTTTTATTCTTTTTTTAATGAGGTCAATCTGGACCGGCCCTTCTTCATCAGGTCGGTCGATCCGGATCGGATTAGATCGGGATCGGTGGGTCCCGATCCTAGGACCTGACCCGACCTGGAATTCCATGCCTGAGCTTGATCTACAACTATGATATATGGATCACCATTTCTATAGGACTACTAGGGTTAAACTCTTCCAGTATTGGAGATAATACTTTTCTCATATAGTTTGTTTTAATTCTGATTAGTTAAAGTTTGAAGGATTGCCATAATGATATATGGGATGTGTTCCCTTTATATGTGAGCAAGGTAGATCTACAGTAATTATGCTCCTAAGTGACAAAAAGACATCTTGAATAAGTTAGAATAGCTGTGCTGAGATATTCCGATATTCTTCAAGTTTTCTCTAGTTCCCTGGATGGTACCATCTACTGATAGGATATCTTGTTCATTTCTAAAACGTGTGGATGGTTCCTGATTTTGATCCCTTGCATTTTCTACTCTATCTTGGCAATCCACTTGACATCATCTGATTGATCGTAAAAACAATGCCAAATTCTCTTTTGCCTCAATCTAATAAAGGTATATATCAGTGCCTTGTGGGGAAGCTTTTGTATTTGTCTCTCACTTGACCTAACATTACCTATGTTGTGAGTATTGCCAGTCAATTTATGCATACTCTTATTGACTCAGATAACCCATGATTAGTCTTAATAGGGGTAATAGCTGGTTTGCACCCTAACTTCCTAGTTTCTTGAAGCAAATTGAGGGCACACTTCTGTTGACAAATGTAGAGGCCTTGGTGAGACTTGGCCACGTCAATGGCAAGAAAGTATTTCAGCTCCTCAAGGTTTTTGATATCAAACTCATGTGCCAAGTTGTCCTTGAACTTATGTATCTCTTTGGTGTAATCTCCAGTGATTATCATATCATCTACACACACAAGACGGACCACCACACGACCATCTGTCCACTTGGTGAAGAGAGTAACCAAGCCAAACCATAGCTTCTTTGAAACGGTCAAACCATGCCTGTGGAGACTGTTTTAAGCCATACCATGCTTTCCTCGAGCAGTAAACTCTTTCCTGTCATCGAGTCCAGGTGGGGGCTGCATATATACTTTTTCCTGCAAATCACCGTTGAGAAAAGTATTTTTAACATCCAACTGATGGAGCTCTTAAGAGAACTGGACAGCAAAAGAGAACACAACCCGCACATACTTCAGCTTTGCCACAGGAGCAAAAGTCTCCATATAATCCACACCATAAGTCTGGGTAAAACCCTTTGCAACCAGTCTGGCCTTATACGTCTGAACCGTATCATCAGAATGGTACTTGATGATGTACAACTATCTGGACTCAACTAAACTCTTCCCTGAAGGCAATGCCACCAATTCTTAGGTGGTGTTTTTGTTTAGTGCTTGTATCTCTTCCTCCATTGCTTGCACCCACTTTGGATCCTTAACAACTTCAACAAAAGAGTTCGGAACATGATATGTGGATATATCAGACAAAAAATAATAATAGGATGGTGAGAGACTAGAATAAGAAATATAATGAGAAATAGGATGTTTAATACAAGTTATCGTCCCTTTCCGGACAGTAATGGGAAGGTCCAAATCAGCAGGTGCAATAGGAGAGGAGGTCAAGACTGGACCTGAAATTTTCTCAGCTTCCTGAGATGGCAGATATGTAGGAGACCCATACTTGTGCCATGTATACCTGGAGTAAATCAGAGTATCTGATGGAGGCTTCTCATGCGATCCAGATGTAACATTAGTCATGTCAGTGGCGAAAGGAAAGGGAACATACTCTGGTGAAGAATCAAAACAAGGAGAATCCTCTCCCTTACTACAAGAGGAAGGAGCAAAATAAGACTCAGACTCACAGAAAGTGACATCTTTAAGGACAAACTTTTTCCTTATCTTGGGATCAAATCATTTGTACTCTTTCTGAGTGAAAATGCCACAGATAGCACGAGGGTCCAATTTAGTAGAACTAAGACTAAGGAGCGAATAAAACATAAGCAACCAAAGACACGCGGTTCCAAGACAAACAGTGGATGGTCAGGATAAAGTATATAGTCAAGTGTTCTGGAAGGCATATAGTTGATAACATAGGCGGTGGTCAAGACAACTTTTACCCAGAATTTCTTGGGCAACTGACATTGAAAGAGAAGAGCCCAAGAGGTCTCAAGGAGTGCGATTTTTCCTTTCAGCTACTCCATTTTGTTGTGGGGAATATGTATATGAGGACTCATGAATAATTTCCTCATCTTCCATAAAGATATTGAGGGTCCTCTCAAAGTATTCTCTTGCATTCTCGGATCTAAACACCTTAACACGCCATCCAAACTGGTTTTCAACTATTTTGCAAAACATCTGGATGATTCGATGTACTTTCTCACCAGATTTCATGAGATAGATCCAACAACAATGAGAGAAGTCGTTAATAAAATTGATAAAATAGTGATGACCATCCACAAAAGGAACAGAAGATAGACCCTAGGCATTAGAATGAACAAGCTAGAAGGGAAAAATGCTTTTATTGATAGAAACTTTGAAATTGGTTGTACAATGTTTGGCAAGATGACAAATTTGACACTGGAGAGTGTCGACCTTTGTTGACTTGAACAAAGAAGGAAATAGAACTTGCAATGACCTAAAAGACAAATGCCCGAGATGACTGTGCTGTAAATGGATCACTTTGAGTTTCTGCTTCATGCCACCGTCAACACTAGACTGAAATGTAGCTCTACCACTAGGCTCAAAGTGATATAGGTCTCCCACTTCATGGCCAGTCTCAATCGTCCGCTTGTGTTTTAGGTCTTGAAAAACACAATAAGAAAGAAAGTCACTGAGCACTGAAGAGCTTTAGTGAGGCTACTTATAGACAAAAAGTTAATAGGCAAAGCAGGAACATGAATTACAAAAGACAAAGGAAGAGACTCACTGGTGAGGACACCCGCTTTGACCCGACCTGCGTCTACCGTCGGAGGAGGACGACTGCAACGTTCCCACCTTCTTTGTGGCTCGACGATGGTCTATTTGCGGAGTGACTTGTGTTTACTTTATTGAGGAGCAGTTGTGACTGATGTAAGGTCCATTTATCACTTGTCTATTTTATTGTTATTTTTCTGCATGAATTTCCTTGTATTTGTCTAGAATCAGGATTAATTCTGTCATTTACTTCATTAGGGTTAATTAGGGTTCTCTCTTCTATTTAAAGCACTGTAACTTCTCAAAGAGGTATTGATTGATGATGATAATGAAGAAGAATTTCGCAGCCACCGACAGTACGTGTGTGTGCGTTCTGGGCATGAAGCCCTAGTATTTCTCTTGTCTTCTTCTCCAATATCTCTCCCTGCGTTGCCTTCCCCTTGTGCCACACGCTCTCTCTCTCCCCTTTTTTTCCCTCCCGCACTATCTCTCAGTTTGGTGCATTCGAATACCTGCCGTCCGCGCCGCATCCACGTGTCAGCACCAAATCGCTCGTGGCCGTGGAGCTTCATTGCCCGTGCCAAGAGCGAACGGTGCGCCCACAGCATGCCTGCAACACGGAGCGGACCAAGCCGCTTCCCGCTCGAGGCCGCCGCCACGCGTCCTGTGCCTAAGGTACGGGTCCGCACCGGGCAACTTCGTCTTTCCTGCCAGCCACACGCTTAGCGCGATCGCACCAGCCGCACCCCGCCTCCCTGCGTGGACGCCTCCCCCGCTTTGGACGTCGTGCATTCCCGCCCCCGCAGAGCGTGCCTCGCCCGGGCTCGACGCGTGTCCGCCGCCGGGAGTTCGCCCACTCCCGCACACGCCACGCAACCCTCCTTGGCCTGCGCGCATGAGCGGGAAACCACACCCCTTGCCCCGGGGCTCGCTCAGTCGCCGTAACCGGCTTGGCAATATATGAGAAAGTTGATCATGGATCGTCTTGTTATGCCTGTTAAGGTTAAGAGAGACTTTATGTAAGCAAAACTTTGTGCAAACAAAATTTTATGGAAGCAAGCTTGGATCTTACTTGTCCATCCACCACACATAATAGTGCAGCCTCACTCATCCCATATCCTCTCGAAGAACTTGATGTATTCTTTAATATCTGCAACTTCTTGTGGCGAATAATTGTTATAGATCTCCTTAGGTGTTGGTCCTGGTACAGCCTTATCGACACTTGCAATAGTATCAACCATGTCCTCATAAAATGGACCCTTTGCAGCATTTGCAGGTATGCTGTTTAAGAAAAACCACCTGGATGTTGATTGTCCGATCTTCTCCTTTGCAATTTTCATGTTCTTTAATACCGCAGTAATAGAAGGTTGTCGACTTCTTCCTCTCGTCACATAAGGGTCCAAAAGCCCTACCCTAGTGTCATCATCCCTAGTATCATGGATCTCCTGTTCTTGTTCATTAGATCCATGGCCCGACCCACTGCCTTGACTCAAATGTAGGCCTGTGCATCTGCAATATGTCTCTTATGCAAATGATCTTCGAGAGGCTCCGAATGCATGAGCCATGTCATCTTGTACAAAACAGAAGAAAATAAGGAAAAAGA
The DNA here is from genome assembly GCA_030544215.1 of Zantedeschia hybrid cultivar. Taxonomy (NCBI): domain Eukaryota; kingdom Viridiplantae; phylum Streptophyta; class Magnoliopsida; order Alismatales; family Araceae; genus Zantedeschia; species Zantedeschia hybrid cultivar. The sequence goes on along the minus strand of JARZZO010000011.1, from coordinate 36,923,298 downwards.
ATAACACCTAGGACCTTTTGCGTCTATTAATAAAAAGCGAGGGACAATTCATTACTTGCTTCAAATCCTTTGAATGCTGTTGACCTTCTTGGCTCATCTTGCGGCTCTCCAATGTTGATGCCGCCTGGATGAGCTGGTCGAGTCATCTCCTCCCTAATTTGTTGTTTTCTTCTACCACTTACAACCTTCTCTTGTTCAGCTTTCTTCAAATAAGCTTTAAACTGATTTCTTATCGCTAAGGGAACATTGTTGCAAGATCTTACTTCCCCTTTGATCCCAGCAAGATGTTGCTTGAATTGGTGCATTCCGCTAGACATTATTTTCTAGCAGTAGTTGCATTGCACCTTTCAAAGAGCCATGTCAATCTCAATGCAATGGGTCCATGTCGGATCATTGCGAGAGGGGGCATGCATTGCTTCCTTGCCAGAGGGAGTAGACGATGCCATTATGCTACAAAAAAAGTAAGGAAAATTAAGGAAAAGGTAGAGAGAGAAAGAGAGGAGAGAGTGTGTGAAAACACTTGGAGAGAGAAATTTTAGAAACTTAGGATGAGGACGGGTCCAAAATAACCCCCCATTTCATTAGAAATAAAAAAAAGAATGAGAAAGTAAGGTAAAGGAGAGAGAGAGAGGAGAGAGTGTGTGAAAAAAACTTAGAGAGAAATTTTTAAAACTTAGGGTGAGAGAAGGTTCAAAATAACCCTCCATTTCATTAGAAATAAAAAAAAGAATGAGAAAGTAAGGAAAAGGTAGAGAGAGAAAGAGAGGAGAGAGAATGAAAAAAATTTAGAGAGAAATGTTAAAAACTTAGGGTGAGAGGGTCCAAACTAACCCCCCATTTCATTAGAAATAAAGAAAAGAATGAGAAAGTAACGAAAAGGTAGAGAGAGAAAGAGGAGAGAGAGTGTGAAAAAACTTATAGAGAGGAATTTTAAAAACTTAGGGTGAGGGAAGGTCCAAAATAACCACCCATTTAATTAGAAATCAAAAAAAGAATGAGAAAGTAAGGAAAAGGTACAGAGAGAAAGAGAGGATAGAGAGTGTAAAAAATTTAGAGAGAAATTTTAGTGAGAGAGGATAGGGAGGGTCCAAAATAACTCCCTATTTCATTTTAAAACAAAAAAAGAATGAGAAAGTAGGGAAAGATAGAGAGAGAAAGAGAGGAGAGTGTAAAAAACTTAGAGAGAGAAAGTAAAAAAGAACTTAGAGAGAGTTTGGTGAGAATATAATTTCAAAATAATTTTTAACTTGCTTTGAAATACAAAAAGAATAATTACAAAAGATAGAGACTAGAGAGAGAAAGTGATGAGAGAGAGAGACTTACCTAAAAATGCCCACTAGTGAAGAATAGAGAGAGAGAGAGAGAGAGAGAGAGAGAGAGAAAACCCAAGTATATTCCAATGAAAATAATCCAAAATCTCCACCAAAGCCTTAGCTTCCTTTGCTTTACCTTCTTGAAATTTTTAGAGAGAGAGAACTTAGAGAGAGAAAATGAGTTTAGAGAGAGAAAGGAAGCAATGGCAAAGTGACATGAAAAAATGGGCTAAATGCCCTATTTATTACCAAACTCTCCCCCCCCCCCCCCCCCCCAAAACCTGTTCTAGCCGTTGGAACACTGTTCCAATGGTTGGAAAACATAAAAAAAAGAAGGGATTGGACGATCTGCACTGTGTGGATCGGCCGATCCTGGCCCGTTCTTGACCCGATCAGGACGAACCGGCTGATCTTGGGCCGGGATCAGGATTTTTTGGATCGGGACCAGATTGGACCGGCTGAAATCTGATCGGATCCGATCCAATCCGATCCGGAGCACCTTGATAATTCTTCTTAATTCTACTGCTGCACCAGCAAGTTGGCAACTGTCCGATTTGGTTTGATAAAACGGCTGCAGCAGCAGGTAACATTTTTTTAGTTTTTTCCTAAAAATCTAGGTGGGTGGGGGGTAACCTTAAGGGAGCCGTTCGTACCTTCTGATCTTTGATCAGATGGTTAAAAAAATAAAAAGTGTATCGTTCTGTTTTTCTTTTTTTGGTTAAAAAAATAAAAAAATGTATTGTTCTGTTTTTCCTTTTCTTTGGGCATTTTTTGGTCGGATGGTACGGATGGCTCCCTCAGGGTTGCCCCCACACCTTGGGTTTTTAGAAAAAAGAATGAAAAAAGCTTGCTGCTGCAGCTGTCCGATCGAACCCATTCCGATGGATGCCTGCTTGCAGTGCAGTAAGTATTATTCTTTCATTAATATGCATTCAGCTTGGAGCCCTAGATTTTATATATTTCATTTTAAAATAATGCTTACTTATTTAGTGTGAGTTGTTTGTGAGGGGATCCCTCTTCATCTCTGGACGAGGGAGGTTCTGATAAATGTGGCTCAATCGATTGGTCATGTTGTTAAGGTGGATGAACGTGCCCTCAGGGACACTCATGGTGTTAGAGCACGTGCCTTAGTAGTTGTGGAGGATGGGGCTTTTCCTGTTAAGGTGCACCTTAAGCATTGGGGGTTTGTCTACGAGGTTTGGGTGAAGGAGGAAGATGGCGGAAGGGGGAGCCCCAGGTGCTGTTGCGGACTGATTCCTTGCGGGCCGAGAGGGTGGTGGCGGTAGGGGAAGAAGGCGCCCTAACCCTAGTGGACGGTGTCTGGGGGAAGAAGGACGGCGGCCCAATCGGGGTAGGGTGTTGTGAACCAGGCGTCCACTGGGGGAGTTAGGATGGCACTTCGAACCGGGCGACTACTGTTTCTGTTGGGTGGGCATTTCGAATTTCGAAACCCACGCTGGACGCGTCATTGGGGGATCCAATAGGTGAAGATTGTGGGTCAGGTAAAGCAGTCCGGCCGAGTGGGGACCCGAATCCGGCAGGCGCCTCTTTATCAGGGGGTCTGGCTGAGGGTCCTGATGATTCGAGGGTTTCTCTCCTCCTTGAGCAGCCTGCTTCGTCTCAGGAGGTGATCGCGCCTGAGCAGCAGCAGATCATGGACGATCCTCGCCTAGGCTCCTCTCCTCCCTCCTCTCCGGTGCCAGTCAACGAGGAGGAAGGCGGATGGGGGTTGTCGTTGGGGACCCTATTTGGTAACAAGGGAGATGAGGGCGTCATGAAGTCTCCTGCCAAAGATGTCGGTTTGACCATAGCCAGTTGAAGAAAGGAGGCAAGCCTGCTCTTTCGTCAGCTGTTCATGAGCCACTCGGAGAGTTCTCGACTGTGGAGGTGAGGTTCTTGGCTGCGGCAGTGGGGATTAAGATGGACGGGGTACCTGATTCAACTGTCCAGCGTCTGGCCAGCTGGATCAATCGGAGACCAGAACCCCTGGAGCCAGGATTGGTGCTACCTTTGTCTCTTCTGCTTCCTGCTTGAAAGGGAACTGCAGGGATCCTCTTGAGGGCCTCCGAGGAAGGTTAATCAAGGGGTTGTAGGGCTCTTCGTGGGGTCTTTTTTGGGGTTCTTCAGTTTTAGGCTGATTCTTTGGAAGGCTTTTCGTGACTTTGTGGGGAGAAGGGTATGGGGTTTGCATTCCTCTTTTTTTTTTTTTTGGGGGGGGGGGGTGGCCCTGTGACAGGTTTATTTTGCTGGGCTACTGCGGCAGATATGTTTGAGGGTTTTTGGCTGATCCAGTTGTTTTGGGATTTTTTGGGGATTTGTTTACATGGAGGTTATACTGTGTACTCCTTTTTTAATTTTATAAAATGTGGTACCATCCACCTTCCAAAAAAAAAAATTGCTTACCAGTTTTCTGTCTGCTTGGACGCACATTGGCCCCCTTGAAACTGTTTTCTACTGCTTAAACTTTTTATTTGGAAAATTTCATTAATGACATGTTTGATAAGTTGATTATCATCTTCAAATCTTTGTCTTCTTATCAGTTTTGCAAAACCTGATAATGGAATTTATTATGGACTCTGATAAGACTCCGCTTATAATCTGATAGGAGCATGAACCTTGGTGCAAAAGGTATATGGAACTCTATCAGGAACTTAGGGAAAATTGGGAGAGGCTTTACTGGGATGAAGGCTATTCAAAAAAGATTGCCCAAGAACATGCCAGCTATGAATCTGCTGAAGATGATGATACAGACTTTTCACCGTACAGGTAAAACTATTCTTAAAAATAAAAAACTTTTTTGCCTTCTTTTTCAATATATATCAATGAGATGTCGTGATATCTGGATATATCAAGTAATTTTACATTTGCTATTTTTCTCATTGCAGAAGAAGGCAGTCTCATCTTGACGGACATAAGGTATTTGTAATCAATTGCTACCTACAACCTCTCCACTACTTACTTTTTGTGGGTGTGATTTATTTTCCCTCATTGTTGGCAGAATTCCATGTGTCTAAAGCCATATTATGATTTTTGTTTTATTGTACTATCTCTTTGCTTCATGACACATTTGAAGATAGTGAGATTATGTTCGCAAAGACCACTTTAGTAATGAATTTAGGCATATTTGTTTCCCTTAAATCAGTCTTTGTACAGCACATTAAAAGTATTGGTGGTTTCTTGATGAAATAGATGATGGAAGCACATGCACATAAAAGGTTGTCAATATATTGCTAATGGCACTCCAAGAGGATGCTAACCTTTTGTGGAATATCAAGTAGGGAAAGCTCCTTGTTCTAAAGTGGAGGCCTCTGGTCATAAACTGAATGGGATGGGAAGACTGCAGGAAAACAATTGTAAACAGTGTTGAACTCTAGTTGGACAACCTATTTTGATATTTTTGCTTAATTCTGCTGGCTCATAATGTGAAGGCCCAAACTCGAACCTGCACTTATAGTCATGTCGGTTTGGGGATCTGTACAAGTAAGAGTGAAGGAAGCAACCACGCACAAGAAGTAACAATTAAAATGTCCAGAATTTTACTCAAAATTGGATATATCTATTAACATCAAAGTAATGTACATAGCTGAGATATACAATATGCTCTAAAAAGAGAGACCAATAAGTTTCATAGAAAACAAAAAGTACATTTACGAAATTGACAAAATCTCTTGCCAGCCACTATTCTCCGACAACTTTAACTCTCGCCTCCACGTCCAACACCTTGTGACCTTACCACCCATAAGAAACAAAACAAAACAAGAAAAGGGTGACAGTGAGTCATAAGGCTCATATAGAATCCTTCCTGACCCTTGCCAATCTCTATGAATTTAGATTCACAATCTACTCTAATAAAGAAGCAATATGCCTGATTCATGTACTAAATAAATTAAAAACTACATATGCATGAAGGCAATCATAATTTATGTATTGCATTTATGATATGCAATCTCCCAACACGGTATAAGAAGTGTAAATCAAAATCCACAGTCATGTAGTGAAATCACCATTTGTACTTGATATTATAAACCAATAACATAATCAAATTTAAATGCACACAATTGATTATAAACATATAAAATTCTAGAAGAGACCAATATGTGGCATTACGTATCGTCGTCCTACAGATTCACTACTCCTCGTGGCCAAAAGCGACAGGGTCACTAACAACACTAGTATACTCATATTCTGTCTGTCAATCCTATAGGGTGCTAGCGCCACAATAGGTGAGACAAGTTGGTGGGGTTAGTCGGCTTCGACGGCTCGCGAAACCGTAAAGTTTAGAAACCAACCATGTGTGCATACAAACGAGACTCCCACGTTATTCTAGTTAGGTAAGCCGAGATTTGACTCGTATCCCTCGGTCATAAAGGCCGCCCGAGGTCTTGACGTACCTTCCGATCATATAATTAGGCTAACTCTTTGACCCCTACCCTGACGAAGGTCCCGATCATAATAAAGGGAAAAAAATTAAACTAGTGTAAGGTGCCGCTCTGCCTTAAATGATAAATAACAATCTTCCGGTCATACAGTCATACGGTCTTACATTTGCACAGTTGTACAATTCAGTTATACAATCATTAGTTGTATAGTTATATGGTTACACGGTCATGTGAACAAACAAAGAAACCATTTACAATTACACTTGAATTCTACAGTCATATACATAAGATACTGTATATATACCTACACATCAGTCCTCATTTGATTAAACATTGGACACACGTGAAATAAGAACCCACTTAACCTGACATGGTAATGATATCCAAAGTCCGATCACTATTTTCAAAAGAAACTATTATCTTGAAAAATGATGAAAATTTTACAAAGTGACTACTTGATCAAGGCAATAAAACATACGAAGAATCATTAAACCAAATTCCTCTACAAGCATCTTATGATAATAAATCCCGACTATTATCTGTGAATAAACTATGACATGTAGTCCAAAAATGTAAACTTTATCATCTTACCCAAGCAAAGAAATTTGGATATATTTAGAGAAGCATTTCGTAACCAAGAATCTAGGAAGGCCTCGCCATTTCCTAGGTATTAAGATAGCATTTGGAAAAGTTGGTGTGTCTCTTTCACAGAGGAAGTATGCTCTTGACCTTCTTAAAGAGATGGGGTTGCTTGAATGTAAGCTTGTTGATACTCCTACAGTTACTCAGCAAGACTTAGATGTAGAAGATAGTCCAGACCTTGATGATGTTTCAAAGTATAGACGCCTGTGTGGAAAGCTCATTTATTTGACAGTCACCAGACCTGATATTGCATTTGATGTTGGAGTAGTGAGTCAATTTATGCAGAAACCCAAGAAGTATCACTGGGAAGCTGCGGTGAAGATTTTGCATTATATGAAAGCTGCTCCGGGAAAAGGATTATTGTACAAAAAGAATGGACACTTGAAGATTGAAGCTTTCTCATATACGAACTATGCAGGATCCAAGTTAGATAGACGATCTACTTCTGAATTTTGTACATATGTTGGCGGTAACTTGGTTACATGGAGGAGCAAGAAACAAAGTGTTGTGGCTAGATCAAGTGCTGAAGCCGAGTATAGAGCAATGGCTCAGACTGCTTGTGAGATGATGTGGCTTAAAAGTTTAATGTCCGATTTTGGAGTCACGTTTACTGAACCAATGGAAATGTACTGTGACAATCAAGCTGCCATTCACATTGCTAAGAATCCTATGTTTCATGAATGGACAAAGCACATAGAGGTAGACTGTCATTTTGTAAGAGATGCAGTTATGTCTCAGAAGATCAGTACTCTATATACCCCTACAGATGATCAACTAGCTGATTTGTTTACTAAATCTCTTGGGTGTCTCAGTTCAATGTTCTTTGTAACAAGCTGGGCATGATTGATATATATGCTCTAGTTTGAGGGGGAGTGTTATAGTTTAGAGTATTAATTTTAGCTTATAGTGTTCCTAGGACACAATATTATCTGTGTCCAGGTATATAACCTATTGCCTTTCATTAATTAGGTTTAAGGAAAACGTTTTTCCTCTATTCAACACATACATACCTTTATACAATAACTTAACAATTAGTCCCTAATCATCTTTTTTTTTTCAGTTATTTGAAAGTACTTTTAGAATCTTAAAATATTTAAGTTTAGACCTTATTAAATTTGTCAATCGCACTTTTATTCCTAAACTTTTAATAATTGCAGTTACACTTTTAAATATTTGCAAATATGCCCTTTGTCAAAATTATGTCTATTTAGTATAGTTTATTAATAACTTGATTACACCATAACCTCTCTAAAATTATGAATAAACTTTTTCCCTTTTATGTGTTGTCAAATATATAAAGATTCTCTTAATCATCATCCTTTTGTTTCATATAATTGTGTAAATACCCTTAGTTTCACTTTGTTTGCAGAATAGCTTAAACCAGAATAAGGAGGAAGGGATTTCTTAAACCAGAATAAGAGGTATTTTGGTTTGGTAAGTGGTTGGTATTCCACCCAGAATAAGCAGAATTGCACTGCGCTATTCCAAGTGATTTGGTAGGAATGAGTAGAATAAAGAAGAGAATAAAGAGTGGAATAAGGGGTTCAAAATATCCATGTTGTCCTTGCATGGGTTATTTTAAATTTTAAAATTTTTCAAATTACTTATTAATGTGTATAATATTATTGGGTTTGTCAATTATTTTTATTTTAATTTTCAAAAGTAACACATGTTACAACAATAATCTATAAAATTACTTTTAAAGCTAAATTATTATATTTTTTCAAAGTCAAATTCGATGATTTAACACAATATCTTGTTAAAAATAAATTTATAATAAAATATATTAATTTGCAACATCTTGTGACTAAAATTATGTTTTCTTCAATTTGTATAACATTTTGTGATCGTACACTCAATTACGCCACAAATTTCATAGACAAAAACATCCACTATAACGGTCACTTGCAAAAATCCCTCAATTCAATAAAAATAATTTCAATTTTACAATATCCGTTACAACTGAAAAAAATTAACATGCATCATTCATGAGCCTCCTTTTTAGCCAAATCTACAAGCAAAATGCCTCCTGGAAGTACGTACGCATTTTACCCCTGTTATAAAAAAGTAGAAGTTCTCCACATACAAAAAATTAGTAGATTCTATGCAACAATACAAAATTAAACTAAAAAGGAGAACATTAAAAGTACAATACCTACCGTTGCCATGACCTCACCATCCATCAGTACACTGTGAAATATTAATCATTTCAAAGCTCAGAAATGTGTATGTAATATATAAAATATCATTGTCCACTGGGGTTGCTCCAACCAGTGGAGCCATCCTACCAATAGACTCAATTTAATTCTTTCATCATCGCCCATAATGACCTAATTAGGAGCGTGCAATTCTGCCCTCTTGGTATCCAAAAAACACACTGAGTTGTGGTTGTGTTGAAGCCGTCCCACAATCCCAGCGTACCAATAGATACGGTTGCAAATTTGCACACCATTAACCATCCTCAATGGACATGCACCATTCGCAGGCTCAGAAACAGGAACTTAATGTTGACCGAAATCATTATCCAGTGGGGTTGCTCCAACCAGTGGAATCATCCGACCACTAGACTCATTTCTATTATTTCATCATTGCCAATAATGAGCGAATTAAGAGCGTGTAATTTTGCCCTCCTGCTATCCAAATAACCCACTGAGATGTGGTCGCACTGAGGATATCCGACCATCCCAACGTAGCAATGGATAGGGCTGCAAAATTCCATGCATCGTTCGCAGGCTCGAAAATAGGAGGATGGTTCGATAAAATCATTGTCCAGTGGGGTTGCTCCAAGCAGTGGAACTATCCATCCAATAGACTCATTTATATTAATTCCTCCTGCGAAAAAAAAAAGGTACTCATTACAATGTTTAAGTCAACGGACATGCATCAACTTAATTTGAAAATTGGTCTTAAAAACAAAATACGGGAGTTGAATAAGCTCAAGTGCTAAAAAGGAAATGTTCAACATAAGCAACAACTATTATTCGTACATAAAGCATATGAAAAATCAAATATGACATACGCAAATAGACAATAAAGTCAAATGCCAAGAGACATGCGGAACAAAACACCGAAGAGGAGGCATGATGAACGCAACTCATGTCCAAAGTGCGTTAGCAATCGAGTCCCTAATCTGTCCTCCTAGCGTAACTTCAGCCCTACTGAGAGGGATGTCAATGGGAACATCTTCATCACCACCATCTTCACCAACTGCTTCTTTATTATTCTCGTAGTTGAAGTAATAATCATGTCCCTGAGATCGACGAATGAAGTTGTCAATAACAACGCATGCAATGACCATCTTCCTCTGCGTCGCCCAAGGGTACATGTTCCCCTCCTTTAGCGTATGAAACTGATTCTTTAAGACGCCGAATACTCTCTCAATAACATTCCTTAACTGAGCATGACGGTGGTTATACTTCTCTTCTTTGTTCGCATATGTCCGATTATGTTCCCTGTGAAATGATGCCAAGTGATATCTTTGACCATGATATAGAGCCAAGAAACCACTTGAGTTTGCATACCCAGAATCAACCAGATAATACTTTCCACGTGGGACAGTGAATGCGCTTTCGTCCAAAGCCCATCTAAGCACCCACATGTCGGCAGCCGATCCTTCCCAACCAACTGCAACGTATTGGAAGGTGAGGTCGAACGACACGACACCCATGACATTCTGGCTGATGAAATCTTTGTGGTTTCGGAAACGTTCGTGCATTATCTGTGGCACATTTGCCAACACATGCGTGCCGTCGATGGCTCTAATCACATCTTACATAGTTGTATAAAGGAGTGTAGAAGAACATTTATCAGTCAATGTCCACATGTACATCACGACTAACGTAAAAAATGCACAGTAGCAATGTGGTCACCTTGAAGTATGGGTAGAACGTTTGCTTTCCCCGGATGTGCGGATGACACTCACGAACCTGAGCGTGTGTAGGCAGTTGAATAAAGTCATACTTTAACTCAGCTATCTGCTTTGTGACGAGGTTGACATACCGACTAATCGTATAAGAAGAGTGTTGGAAACGCTCGCACATGGCTCCCGTTGCAATGCCATGGCCGGCAACATATAGGAACATACCAAGTTGCTCCGTTCCTGTCACATGCCGCGAGTTCCTCAAAAGGCCACGGCTCATAAGTAGGTCACGAAGTCGTAAAAACATGGAAGGATGCACTCGAAACATGTGGTAAGACCTTTCGTCATGGCCGTCTAATATCACATGGATCCATGTGTGGCCGGATAGAGCAGAGTTATGCATACGTCGGCGTACCCGCGGAACGTATTCATTCTCAATATGTTCAATAATTGTCTCCTCGATCACATTCAACAGTTCTTCGTCCTCTTCTAGGAACTCCAATACAACATCAATAAATTCTACAGAGAAGATATTGTAATAAGTTGGACAAAATGTTACATAAATCTTACTCAAAATGAATATATACATAAGAAAGTACAATACAAATTAGAAAGTTTGGATGGACATAAGTACAATGGTACATAAGATGATGAGAAGGATGACTACAACGACACACAGGAGTATGATTACAACAAACGATTGCCGGTCAAATTGAGCAGCGCGAGTAAAGGAGGTAGGTGCCCTTGCAAGTACTTGCTCAGATGTGCTGGGCACAACGTATTACCGAGGAACTTCAGTTCGCCTCTCTGGACGTTGTTGGACGATACCAGAGAATGCACACTCGGCCTCCTCAATTGAATGAAAGCCCTTATAACGAGTCCCTGGGTACCCATTAACTTGGGCAAAGCATTCAGGCCAAGTGAAATAAAGCCCTGACTCACGCCCAACCCAAACGACATAACATTTGTACCGTCCCATACCTACAAAGTTGTCAAATACTTGTATTTACTTGGATGAGTACCTACAAAACTAAAACATAATGAGCACGCAACAAGTATGAATAAAAACACAAGAAATCCGAATACATGTTACAAGTCAACCGATAATCCAAGAACATAAGAAATCACTAACAACAAGTCTGAAGAAGAACGTATGGATTAAACAACTCAAAATAAATATTGTTCGAATACATCATCCAAGTCAGCATCCAAGAAATCACAAATCAACTACTCGACATGGTGCAACATCCACCTGATCTTCTCCTCATTACCCAGGTTCATAAATATGTCACGATTTCCTGGATCCTTGAAGAGATCCAAGGAAGTCACGAACAAGTCTGGATGTAGGTCAGGAACCTCTCGCAATACGTCTATGCATTCTTTCGTAGAAGGAATACGATTCGGCTCCTGGGTTGTGGGCTGTGTCTGGATCGGGGGTGCAGGGACGAACACCATACAAGCGCGTTCCGTATGCAACTGCCTCACAAGGTTAGTCCGCTGCTGAACACAATTAACAAAATTGATGATCACAATTGGATCCTCAATTGCCTTTCCCTTCATGTTTGAGGAGGCACGTTTCTTGCGCGGAGAGTTGACCTCACTGTTCGAGGCCATGGTTCTAGTTTGGGGTGTAGGAGGGGAAGTCATTTGGGCGGCGGAGACACCCATGACAAAGTTGTCATCTTCTTGCTCTCCCTGAAGTGCGGCAAGAAAGTCATTGAACAGTGTGCGCTGCGACTGACTACGCATATTGTAGTTAGTATTAGCTTGATCGGGACTGTAATCAAGCACACTGCATCTACAGCGGGTTCCCTCAGCATCTAGACCGAACGCTGTGCTGTTGCTGGCTAGGTATTCCATCTCGGCCTTAAATGGGAAGGGCTTGCCTCTGAGGGAACTGTAATGTTGACGTGACTGAAAAGGAAGAAAAAGATGGTGTATGAAAGTATGGATAATATAACGTTGTGTGCAGAAAAGTGAAGTTGATCATGTGAGATGTTTACCGACAGGATGTCGTCCCAAGAGTCTTGAAGTCCAGGGAAGGGCATGTTGTTTATATCATCCCATCCCCACCCAGTCCTTTGCTCAAGAAGTACACGCAAAAAGTTGTAATTTTTCTTAAGGGTTTTATATCGATTTTTCAATATGGAATCTTTGTAGTCCAGATACGTCGCGCTATTAAATGCTCCAACGATTTCACACAAAACCCCTAGCTTGAAGGTTCCTTCGATGCAGTTATGCTTATCAAACTGTTCCGTAAGGAGACTTATGAAGACCCGATCTTGGGCCTCATTAAAGTTGGCAGCTCGAGTGCCCCGAGTCGTCCTCTCCTCCCCGGAGGACAGACGTTTTGTTCCGCCACCTTTAATATTAGGACGAACAACAATCCCAAAAAAAGCGGAAAATTGATGTAATCAAAGTATGCCATTTTAAATGAAGGACAATAATACATTTAAAAGGAAACTAATTCAAGTAATAAGTTCACTGTGCGAAAAAAAGTCGGAAATGAGGGGCAAGAGAACACACTACTGTTAGACATCGTCCTTGCCCGCTTTTTCGCCCTCCTAAATGACCGTTCTCAAAATATAGATGCATGAGGCAACGACGGTATTAGTGTAAGACTTAGCTAAGAATGTAATAACAAGGAGATAAAAATGTTGCACCATGGAAGAAGGGGATAAAAAAGGTACATTTATGGAAAAAGAAGAATTACATAAATCACATATGACAATAACAAGAATCAGAAATCGGCAAGACATAAGAAAATATGAAGGGCCACATAAAGAAAACATGTACCTTTTAAATTCCTTGTAAGAGAAGGTGGGTGCTCAAAATGGGCAGTCCACAGTAATGTTTAGGGCATTACATAGAAAATAGGTAGGAATTAAATTGCAGTGGAACGCATACTTATGTAGTGTATGGATAGCATGTCTAGATAATCCAGTTTTGAAAAAAGAAGCCAAACGTGCAAACCATGTTCTAAAAAAATATCCAAAGCATATAGAAAAACAGAAAATATCCTACCGAAAATATCAAAGCATATTGAAAAACTGAAAACAAATGAGCATGTTATGTATCCTGAGAACGAATGAAAACAACATCTATTGTTCTAAACCATGTTATGGGTATCATGTCCGAAACAGAAAATAACAGAGCAAAAGAAAGTCTGGTCTTGATGTTCCCCTCATTCAAAACAGGTAGGAATTACATCAAGTATGAACTTTGGGTGAGGATCTTTGCCATAACAAGTATGAACTCAATGCCATCCTACCATCAAAGCATCATAGTACATAATCAAAGTATGAACTACAATTATGAAGGACCTTTCAAAATAGGTGGCTGTTATAAATTCCATGTTTGGCAAGGGTTGAGGATCTTTGAAAATCAGGGTGAGAGAAAACCAATTTTGCCAAAGCCAAAGAAATAAAGGACCAGTCCAACTTGTCATAAGCCTTAGATATGTCATAAGTCTTAGCTTAGTGTAAGACTTACATAAATGACATATGACAATAACAAGAATCACAAATCACAAATCAACAAGACTTACATAAATCATATATGCTACCTTGTGAATAATGCTGATGGTTTTTAGGCTTCTAAGAATTGTTTTTTAGGTTTTGAGATGTGTTGGAAACGCTTTTTGCAGCAAGAGAGATGCCAAGGAAACCAACGACTAAATTGAAACCAACTGATACTGTGGAGATATGTAGTAATGAAACATAACTAAAACTGTTAAAAGTAGTCAATTAGGACATTTCAACCTGCATACTTGACCTAGATACATTTGTTTAACATTGGATTACTGCATGTGTAAGCATTTGTTTCACAAATAGCTGCTGGTTCCAAAGACAGTGCTTTCATTTTTTCTGCCAAACTTGATGCAGCTAACAACAAGGATATCTAGGAAGAGAGAGGTATTATCAACAGGTTTATGGCTAAGCACCATAAAACTTTCTTATTAAAGATAAGTCCAAAAAATCACAATTTACCTCCCTCGGAATGCAAAAACATACCACATCTCATTTCAACAAAGTTGAGATAACTTATGAAAACACTCCACTGGAGTGGTGGCAAAGCCAAGAAAATAGGCTGACGGTCAATATGAAGGCTTTATGCACATATTTGTATAGAGCAATAGTAATAAACTGCCAACCAAGCAGTACTAAAGTATGAACAGAGAGTTAACAGACATGATTTTATTCGCTTCTTGGACTGCTGTCCTTAAAATTTAAACACAATATCTTGACCTTTCTGTTTGTTTATGGTTAAGTAAATAGCATTTTGTGCGGTGATTCAGTTTCTCTCGATTGTGATCTGTGCAACTGAAACTTAGTTGAAGATTGTCAAACTAGATAATAAATCAGCAAATTTTGCTATCATGTTTGCTTGTTTTCCATATTTTCATGAATTCAAGTGTTGAATTCCTACAACTGAGAATATAATTTTGATCTTGTGTAAGTTCAGCAATGTGACGTGTTCCTTACTCAAAGTAAAAAGAGGTCTGAAGCTAAGCGCCTACAACATAGCATCAATGGTGGAGTGAAGTAAGGTTGATGAAGAGTGTGATTGCTTGTAGAGTTCCTCCACGGTGATCCAGAGCATGGATGGCGTGCATGTTATAAAAATAAAATCGGGGAAAAGGGAAGACCTCTTCCTCTAACTGGAAAAAGGGGAAAAGGGGTAAAATACTAACCGTAGGTTCTCAGATGTGCTGGGCTCCGCATTGGAGGATGAAGAAGACACAGTCACCACCGGGGAACAAGGATCGGCAGGAACACAGTGGCTAGAGAAGGATCCGCAGCGGGAACCATCAGCGCCTGATGTTGGAAGAGCTTGAAGATGTTGCATCATTGCAGGCTCGGAAGGGGAGGGGAAACCCTCTCTTATAATCAGAGCGACATGGCAGAGGACAAGGATGAGATGCTGATGCGCCCAGACGTTGTAAAATCTGTAGCTTCCGCCGTTGGGAAGAGCTCACAGAGAGGGGGCTCGACGCCCTAGCCATGCCTTGTTTGACCGGGTGAGAAGAAAGCGTCCGGAACGGGCTTTGTGATGTGCTTCGCCTGTAGTAGGCAAGGATCGAACGGAGGGGAGGAGAATGAAGAAGGAAGCTTGGGAGTTGGGCGACGATGGTGGACAGGTTGGAAGCGCCCGTGATCTGGTGGGAGCGTTGGGAGGACGAGGGCCTATTCCGGGCCTGTTCCGCTTAACTCGGGTATAGTAGCACAACACCTTGGGTTAAGCAACACCCTGCAGCAAAGTGGGTTAAACGGTTTTAGGGGAATAAATGGGCCTATTCCAGGCCTATTCTGCAAACAAAGCCAGGCTTATGTGTTTCTGTTTGGAATGTAGAGTAGTTTTTCTTAAGGGATTTTAACAATTTTTCATAAGCTTTTGTCTCTATTTCTTTAGGATTCTTATAGTAAAGTTCTAGGGTCTTACATTCTCCCCCCTTACAAAAATTTCTTCCTCGAAATTTGTAATTTACAAGTAAGAGAAAAACTCTTATTTCATCCTCTCATTCTCAAGTATCTTCATTTAGGGGTTTCTACTATCTCAATATCACACTTATGTGATGATCCTTATAAAATTTTACTTTTTTAATTGTCATAATGTTTCATTCCTTGTCTTTTTGGTCATTGCAGAGACTGCAATTACAATCTCACGTGTCCTTCATTCTTTAACTCATAGTATTACCCTTGCTTATCTATCTTTAAATAGACTATGTACACATGCATATAAATAATAGGTTAGGATACTAATGTCTAAACAATTATTACATCACAATAAACCAATAGAAATAAAAGTCATGTAACCTTTTGTAAAATCTTTTTATCGTAAATCAATCGATAGGCAGGATTTGAGATGCTAACTTAGTTCATGATCCCGGCCGATAATCGCTTGCCAAGAACAACAAATCTAATCTTTGCTACAAGTTAGAAACGCCGACACTTCACCCTCGTGAACAATTATAAAGAGCCTCATTACACGGTGTGGCCAGTACAGTGAACAAAACTCGTTGTAGTTTCACTCAGGTTGCGTGATGAATTATGCAAGTAAAAATATGCATATGAATAAATCTCCTATAGAAAGCTTCATAATTGAAATAACTATGGTACCTTCAATAACACTATCTTCTGCAGTCTGAGCCTCAACCCTTGTTAATGCAAATACTCTTCCCTGAGGATGTCCTCTGCCTCGGCCTAGTCTGCTTCATGAAGGTTCAGCTCTAAAGTTTTCAGCTTTAGTGCCACTTAGTACTGGAGGGGATAAGTGCACTCTCTGACAATATGTCCTAGCTTCCCACATCTACAACAAACCTGAGTCTCAAAGTAGCAAGACTTCCCGGGATGAATCCTATTGCACTTACTACAACTAATGTCCTCCTGATTTGCCATGTTGACATTCTGGGACATGGGCGATTGAGTGAAAGGCCTAGTCAAGTGTGGTTCCCGTCCTCTTCCTTGGGCTTTTTGTTGAAACTTCTTAAAGGCTGGCTTCTTGCTTGTATCACCCATAACTGATGCACCTTCCTTTCCAAGTGACGTTGCAAATTTCCTCTTTTGCTTACTAGACCATCTTCCACATTCTTCCTCCATGGCACAAGCATCGTGAACGGCTTCTGCTAATGACTTGGCCCTTGAAGGTGTAATTCTCATTTTGATTGGGTCCCTCAAACCCAAATTAAACTTCTTAATTCTTCTCTTTTCTTCCTCTACAATGTATGGAGCAAATCTTCCTAATACTGTAAATTTCCATTTGTATTCTTGAACGGGCATACTTCCCTGCACTAAATCCATACTCTTGTTCTCTTCTTTGCTAAATGTGGAATGGAAAATATTGCTTATTGAAGGCTTCAATAAAACAATGCCAGGTTATCATACTGATTGCCATGTTCTTAAATGTAACTCTCTTGCAGTTTGCCACCACTTATTTACAATAAAAGTCGACAACTTTACTCTCTCAGAACGAGGACAGCCTAAAACTGTAAAGATTTTCTCCATCTCTTCTAACCAATACTCTGCTTCCTCTGGACCTCCACAGTCTTTAAAGGCAGGCGGTTTAAGCTTCAAGAAACGCTCAATCCACACAGGATGCTTCACATGTTCCTCTTCCCCTTCTACCAATGTCCTACGACAGTAAGCCCTCCTAAGTTGGACCTCCAGTTCTGGTTCTCTTCTTTCTGGTGGTTGATCCCTGCATCCTCCACGAACTTGTTCGAGATGCTCTTCTTCTTCCATCTCCTCCACTTCCTCCGAATTCTGTTGCACATCCTGCACATCTTTCTCCATAGGCTCCATCCCTAATTCCCGTCTGACATGCTGAGACCTAGTTCTCATTGCCATCTGCATTTCATGAGGGAATATTGGAGTTAGAACCGAATCTAACTTCAAGATCAGGGACACACAACTATGTACCAATCGAGTTTGAAATCCTAGTGGGGTTTTCCATCAGACACCCTAACCTTACAGATCGGCCAAATCTTGCTCTGGTACCAACTGTGAAGGCCTACACTCAAACCTCCATCTATAGTCATGTCAGTTTAGGGATCTATATAAGTAAGAGTGCAGGAAGCAACCATACACAACAAGTAACAATTAAAATGCCCAAGATTTTACTAGAAACTGGATATATCTATTAACATCAAAGTAATGTGCATAGCTGAGATGTACATGTCCCAAAAAGATAGAACAATAAGTTTCATAAAAAACAAAGTACATCTATGAAACTGACAAGTCTCTCGTCAGCCACTCTTCCCCGACAACTCTAACTCCCGCCGCCACGTCTAACACCTTGTGACTTTGCCACCCACAAGAAACAAAACAAAACAAGAAAAGGGTGACAGTGAGTCATAAGGCTCATATAGGATCCTTCCTGACCCTTGCCATTCTCTATGAGTTTAGATTCACAATCTACTCTAATAAAGAAGCAACATCTCTGATTCATGTACTAAATAAATTAAAAACTGCATATGCATGAAGGCAATCATAATTTATATATTGCATTTATGATAGGCAATCTTCCAACACGGTATAAGAAGTGTAAATCAAAATCCACAGTCATGCTGTGAAATCACCATTTGTACTTACAGACATGTAAAATTCTAGAGGAGACCAATCTCTGGCGTTACGTATCACCGTCCAAATTCACCTCTCTTGATGGCCAAAAGTGACAGGGTCACTAACAACACTAGTACAGTCATACTCTGCTTGTCAACCCTACAGGGTGCTCTTGTCACAATAGGTAAGGCAGGTTGGTGGGGCTAGTCAGCCTTGACGGCTTGCGAAATTGTAAAGTCCAGAAATTGACCACGTGCGCATACAGACGAGACTTCCTCGCTATCCCAGTCAGGTAAGTCGAGATTAGACCCGTATCTCCCGGTCATAAAGGTTGCTCGAGGTCTTGACGTACCTCCGAGTCATATAATTGGGTTAACTCCCTGACCCCCATCCTGACGAGGGTCCCTGTCATAATAAAGGGGAAAAATTAAACTAGTGTGAGGTGTCACTCTGCCTTAAATAACAAATAACAGTCTTACGGTCATATGGTTTTACAGTCGTACGGTCATACGGTTTTACAGTTGCATAGTTGTAACAGTTGTACAGTTATTCAATTATACAGTCATATAGTTGTACAGTTGTGCGGTTATACGGTCATGTGATGAAACAAAGAAACCGTTTACGATTGCACTTGAATTATACAGTCATATGCATAAGATACTATGTATATATACCTACACATCAGTCCTCATTTGATTAAACATCGGACACACGTGAAATAAGAACCCACTTAACCCGACAGGGTAAAGATATCCAAAGTCCGATCACTATTTTCAAAAGAAACGACTACCTTGAAAAAAGACGAAAATTTTACAAAGCGTTTGCTTGATCAAAACAACAAAACATACGAAGAATCATTAAACCAAATTCCTCTATAAACGTCTTATGACAGTAAATCCTGACTATTAATATGTGAATAAACTATGACATGTAGTCCGAAAATGTAAACTTTATCCTTTTACCCAAGCAAAAATCCAACGGTATCTCCCCTTATTTAGGGGCTAAATCCCACTCATAATAAACCAAAAGTAAACTGAAAGCTGTAATTAAACACCTTTACAGAAAATCGACAATACCTCCACTATTTTGAGGGCTAAAAATCCCACCTAAATGAGGTTGAAAACTAAACCAAAACACAACGCAGAATGGAGCACATAGAGAAGAGTAGTATTTAGGTCTCCTACCTTCCCTCGGGAATCTGAAAATAACTTCAAAGCAAGCTTGATTAGGTCCTAGAAGATGCACCTCAGGAAGTTTGCTAATATGAGGTGTTTTTTTCCCAGGTCTTCTCTAAGATTCTCTGCAGCTTCTAGAGCAAGAAACAGGCCCCTAAACACTGGCAAAATCAGAATGAGTAAGCTCCACCGCAGATCCCCAGCTCTTTCTCTCTCTTTGCCTCTCTCTCTCTTGCTTCCTCTTTCTCTTTATCCTTGGTGGAATGCCTTTATTCCTTGGTGGAATGTTGTAAATAAAGGCTGCCCCTCCTATATATAGAGGGAGGAAAGAAGGGATAAGGATGAAAGAAGATGGTAGAAGAGGTGAGGTGGTATGGCGAGGTGGAAAGTAAGGAACCTCCTAGAAGGAATGAGGTGGCAGCCCCACACACCACACCTATTTTTGAAAGATAATTGCATACATACCTTTATACAATAACTTACCAATTGTCCATAATCATCTTTTTTTCCGGTTATTTGAAAGCACTTTTAGAATTTTAAAATATTTAAGTTTAACCCCTATTAAATTTGTCAATCGCACTTTATTCTTAAACTTTTAATAATTACATTTTCACTTTTTAAGTATTTGTAAATATGCCCTTTGTCAAAATTATGTCTATTTAGTATAGTTTGTTAACAACTTAATTGCACCGTAATTTCTCTAAAATTATGAACACACTTATTCCCTTTTATACCTTGTCAAAAATATAAAGATTCTCTTGATCATCATCCTTTTGTTTCATCTAATTGTGTAAATATCCTTAATTATTACTGTTAGAATATAAAATAGTTTTTCTTAAGGGATTTTAACTAATTTCCATAATCTTTTGCCTCCATTTCTTGAGGATTCTTATAATAAAGTTCTAGAGTCTTACATATAACCCATATATTCCACTCAAACCTATATTGAAAGGCTTATTATTATCATAAGGCTTGTTCAAAATCTTTTGCTGAGAGTAGAAGGAGGAGGTTTAGGGTTTACAAGAGGAGCAGAGGGAGGAGGAAGGCGGTGGTTGCGGGGGTATCCCGGAAGGAAGGGGGGGGCGATTTTGTTAGCTGGTCAAGTGGGAGAGGCCATGCTTGGTAGCGGGTCCCCAAGGAAGCAGCGAAAGGTTCGGGAAGATGAAGGTGAATGCCAGTCTGGATTTCCTACGATGGAGGATCGGCTACAACTACTGGATCTTGGAGGATCTTTCAACCAAGTTGATCAAGGGGAACGTCTTCTACTGCCTCGGTTTCTTACGAAGGAGGCCCGTCTTGAGTGGCTTGGGTTGGAGAATCTTCTAAGGTAGCTGACCAAGGCGTGATTTTAGGAGTTGAGATGGACCCCTTTGTTGACGAAGCCAAATTAGATTGTGACTCATCCTTTGTCCTTGGTACGTACGATCTTTGTTTGTGGGATCCCCCATTTTCCTCAACTCCTCTTCCACTTCCAAAATGCAAAAGTGGTAAACTGCAAGAACAAATCCATTGTGGAAGTAGGAAAAGGAGAGGGAAGGGAGGGTTCTTCACAAGAGGTTTCTTGACAACTGGACATATGAAGAAATCTTGGAGAAGGCAAATACTCTGGGCTTTCAAGTTGAGAAGAGGTCAGGCCAGTATCGTCGCTTGTGGGTTTCCAGTTCTGGCGCGGCGCCTAAGAAGACACATAAATTGAGGGGGCACAGAGAGTTAAACAGCATGTTGAAGTCTATGGGGGAAGACTACTCTTTTTCTACACAATCGCAGTCTGGGAATAGGAGGGGTGTGCAGAACTACCAATGAAACTAATGTGCTGGAATGTGAGGGGCCTGAACGGGAAGCATAAGAAGTAGTTGTAAAGGAGTTAATAGCTCAATGTCAAGTTGATATCATTTGTATCTTGGAAACGAAGATGGAATTCTTAGATTTTCATCAGGTTAAGGCCGTTACAAGGATACAGTCTTGTGATTTTGTCTTCAGAAGAATTGAAGGTATGTCAGGCGGTATTCCAATCTCTTGGAATACTATCAAATGGAAGGGACAGCTAGGAGATTGGCGAATATTCTCTCTCAGTCACTCTGAGTTTAGTTCCTAATGGAGATGAGTGGTTGTTTGCCGTCTTGTGCAGCAATGTGTCTCAGTGTTGGCAGTCACTTCCTCTGCCTTGCTTTTGTTGTCTATCCATGTTGCTGTCATCATGGCCATCATTCACAATTGAATTTGTCGGATGCCTCACTATGGATCTCCACTGCTGCCATAACAACAAGGATTGGCTGTTACCTTCGCAGTTGTGTCCCTATTGTTGTTGGTCTCGGTGTCACTCTTTCCTTTCATCTTATGCTCATGTTATGATCAAGGTTCGCCGTATTGTAGATCCGGATCGGATTAGGTCCGGCCAGATACGCATCGGATATGATCCGGATCGGCCCGATTTGCGCCGACTCACACGAGTCGATCCGGTTCAGGCCGGTTCAAGTTTTTTTTTTTTTTGGAAAAGAAATCTTCAATTTATTGACATAAATATGCAGTTTTATAAATTCTACTTGATGTCTTTATTGGTAAATGATTATGAGTCACATTTAACAAGAAAACATCAATTTCATGCATTTAATTATGTAAAAAAGATACCCTAGCATACTACTTAAGAAAAATTTAATACAAAAAATATCAATTTGCAAAAGAAAGTGGCACATTAAATCTCATAAAAGGATCAAATATAAATTTTCAAGTATCAACTCTGAAAACTCATAAGTTTCTTAGAGATAATATTATATATGACATGTGAAACATGAGTGATAAAATAACTCAATTATCCTCATCAAAATCATCAGAAGAAGCAAAAAGATCCTTCATCCTCTCTACCAAAGTCTAATTTAATCTGAGTAGGAGGTGGGACACATGGTTGTCTCTGAATATATCTAACCATCTGAACAAATGATGGTATATGGACAGCAGTAGATGGAATATGAAACTCTAAAAAGAATGCTCTCACAGCATCCACAATCTCCGGTCTAGATCCTCCAGTAGACGTAAATGACAATGGACGAGTTGACGATGTAAGTGGCCTGACTATCGGCTGTATAGGTCATGTGATAGATGATGCCTCCTCCTACCTCAGAAATTGCTGGAATTGTATACAAACATCATGAGGACTGAAGGACATGGGATGCTATCTCTGCGTATCCTCGCAAGATGTTCCGAGAA
Organism: Zantedeschia hybrid cultivar; assembly: GCA_030544215.1. Taxonomy (NCBI): domain Eukaryota; kingdom Viridiplantae; phylum Streptophyta; class Magnoliopsida; order Alismatales; family Araceae; genus Zantedeschia; species Zantedeschia hybrid cultivar. Next base: position 36,900,666 of record JARZZO010000011.1, on the reverse strand, counting down.
ACGATGAATCCCGTTAACAAAATGTCCATAATAAAAACAATGGATCCGTCGATCTCCTGGGACTGTGTACCTGTGGTGCCATGCCGGATGACGTTGCTTATGTGGCATCTATAAAAGAAGAATTGACACAATAATTTAACATGATCTTCATTTGAACTATTGAACCATATTAATATAAGACAAAGACATTAAGACTTAAAGTTTAAGATCACAATAAAAGTAAAGAATGAAATACCAATAATGACCCCAATATAGATACTGTGTAAGCGTATCATAGCTCTAAGTCATCGTCGGAGCATCTCCTAGTAATTGAACCTGATAGTTGGACAACACATAGTCCTGATATTGGTTTCAAGTCATATAGGAGTTATATCTCTCATGATACTCATATAGGAGTTATATCTCTCATAATACTCTGCTGAGTACTGTTGATATGCCACATCACTCGGTCTGTAACATAAGATACGCCTTCACCATAACTGTAACTACCATATAGATATATATCTGAAGTAGAATATCCATACGGAACCAACGTCGGTTGCTGGTATCTTAAGTCCGAATGATTACCACTATAAGACGATATACTCTCATATCCTGTATGTGGCCGTTGATGAGATGAGAGTTGGATGCATCAGAACTATATTGTCCCATACTAGAGCTTCTCTCATCTTGTGTGCTTTACCCATCAAACTCTCTCATTATGTTGTGCAACCCATACTCATATATGATGGTGCCAGGCTCAGGATCATAATAATGCTCATCATCTGAGGATGAGTCAATGCACATTTGATCTGGTATGTCTACTTGTTGTCCCTTCCGACAATACGAAACCTTTATAAGAGCACGAGGTAGTGTCTCTATACAGTCATCTGGCTCACGAGCTCTATGGTCGGTCCTACTCCCCAGTAAAAAAGACCCTACCTCCCCCACCTCCACTAATATGGCTACCACCAGGACCACCTCCACTAGTATGGCTGACACCAAGACCACGACCACGACCACCAACACCCCCTCACTACCCCTCCCCCCCCCCCCCCCCCAACCACCCCCCGCGTCACCATCATCTGTATCATCTCCAACTGATGAATTAGATCCACTCTCTGAGATTTGAGTATCAGAAGAAAATGGTGTCTCATCTTGAACATTAGGATTTAGTAATTCTAAATCTGCAATGTCAAGTGGATCATCTGGGACTGCATCCTTCTTCTTCTTGCCCTTTTTGGATCCTCCTAACACCTTTGACATCTGGGACTTCATTCTATTCCATCCCTTCTTCTCCTTTGAAGTTACTTCTTTGCTACATGCTTGCTTTTGGACTACACCAACTGGGAGGTGTACTGGAGGGGTACACTGGAATGACGTGAACTCTGACTACAAAGCTGTCGCTGTGCAGCTCCACTCTGTGCAAGCTGAGATCTGGATGGATAGCGAGGTGCTAGTGCAGCCAAAGGACGCTAAGGTGCAAGTGCAACTGGAGGACGCTGAGGTGCAGGACCCTACATTAGTCACTCCCACTCTGCATCATCATCCCGAGGTATTGTGCTCCTGCCCCTTGTGACCAACTGATCATCATCATCAACAACCTCTAAGTCAACCTCCTAATTATGACATTGTGCATGCTCCTGATCATAATCTTGTTTAGTAATATATTCATCATCTTGTTCTCCGCCTACTACTGCTGATATTTCTACTGCCAAAAACGTGTTCGAACGAGGGTCCTCATTAGGATCTAATGTCTCATCAAGTTCTGGCTCTCTACGATCTGTTGTTCTGGCAACCCTAGTAATCATAGGATCCTCATCATCTCAAAGGTAACTAAGATTAGTGGGATATAACCACCTTCGCCCTTCTTTGCATTATGCTGCAAATGTTTAATCCTCAACCTCATATTATAGTGGACATACAAAAACTTGTTTAAACGGATGTGTGACAACCGATTCCTGATCTTTGTATGTATCAATACAAACGTAGACCAATTCCGCTCACATCCACTGGAGCAAGAAGTCTGTAACAAGACTTTGATGGCTATTTCTCTTAACTTTGGTGCAAACTTTCCATAATTTAACCGCCAATCAGCTACAAACAAATAATAGAAGTTTCTATCAAGATATGAAAAATAGAAAGATCAGTATGTGGAATTCTTTTCTAAACAAATTTTTTAATACTGGAATTAGATCTCTCACGGTCAGCTATAGTTGATGGCTTTGCAAAGATCCCTATTGCCTCCCGAAAGATTTTCATCTGCATAATTAACAACATTATTAGGACCTTTGCATAGCAGATGCAAAGAAATAATATAAGAATAGATTGACCACCCTACTTCATTAATTGCCGCTACTGCTGCATTCGGATCATCTACAAGTCGGTTGACCAATATTGTCACGGTTGCAATCAAGTCATCATTATACGCCAATCCATGGGTGTACTAAAATGCCGGATGGAGATAATACGCTGTAATAAAAGTGTGTCATTATCAAACATCATTAAAAAAGTAAAATTTATCACCAAAGGTCATGAAATGTAAATTTTTCACCTGTCATATGCAACTCTCTACTCATCTGGAAGTCCCACCTTTTTATAATCTTCAAAAATTCATTTGCATACTTTTTTGAGATTGTATGTATCTTCCTCTTTGCAGCCTCCAATTTGGCATACACCAACCCTAAGGTTGGTGTCCAATCTCCATCCACGCAGCACAAGACCTCATATAATGGCTCAATAAGCTGTACTGCTTAATCTCCTTGTCCTCATCATCAAGATATTTCCCTGCCAGTTCTTTTGGAATGGGGGGTTTAACATGTAACCCTTGAGCTTATACTTCATGGATCATAGTGGAATAGTAAGGGCTATTTGCTACATTGAAGGAGATGTTTGCATGATGCCAAAATTTTGCAACAGCTATTCTTAATATATATCTTACACCACTCTTCTTGTAGCTATCATTAACCCTTGTTTGTTTCCTATGCTCCTTAGGAAACATATAAGGGTCAACCTCCTCAAGATGAGTGCTTGATTTGTGTTTCTGAGGCCGACCTGTAGGTGCTGGTCCACTAGTAAAATAGGAGGATACACTCCTCCTAGGTTGAGCTTGCCCCCTAGAGGAGCTCTCACCAGCACCTGATGATCCACCAACACTCTGCTCAACCCCTTCAAAGTGAATCCCCTGAGCTCTCATAAATTCTCTCTCCCAATACTCATGCCTATTGAGCTTCAGCACTCGTCGAGTACGTAGAGAAGGAGGCTCACGTCCATGTGCCTCTTGAACATCATCATCACTATCAGACTCAGTCCAACCTCCTTCTTCATCATTATCTCCTCCATTGGCAACTCCATAGATTATGCGTTCTTCCCCTTCTTTGTCTGCAGCTTTCTTTAAGTGCACTTCCTTCAGACTTTTCAAGTGTTGAACCATCTGAGTCCTGACTTCTCCAGGAACATTTTTACATCTAACGACTTCATTATATCCAACAGTTTTTCCTCCTGCAAGGTGTTTGACGCGGGACGACTACCGAAACGAGTCCGAACTAGTGTCACGATCCGAAATCAGCAAGAGTAGTGTATGCGAATGGCAAATGTTCACCAATTTTCCCGTATTTTCATGAATGTAATTACGCAATGCAAGTCATGCAAACTCAAAGAATCGTCCGCTCTCAGTGATAAAATAGACAGGATCGGCGGTAGTAAGAACTACCACAAAGCTAGGACAACATCAACGCAGCCAATATGCTCAATTTAATGCCAAGGGATGGATCTCACACTCACAATCCGGCAATCACGAATAATAACTAGCTAGGAACCTACCCTCAAGCACGGGAACATGATTTAATCATATAAAGTACGACCAAGTGAACGGGAGGGAGTTAAATCAATGCTAACCGTCCCACTGTCGAGTGGGGTCCGTTCCCGAACGACGAGAGCCCGTAAACAGTGCCACGAGCTCGTAATCGTACGCGACAGGTTCTCGATAACAGGAAGATAGCGCTGACGCACAAAAACCAATGCACGGGGGATCCTCAGACTGTCTCAACGAACTCGGGCCTCGGCTAGCCTGTCGGGATCTCTGATGCGGGTGAACTGGGTACCAACTCACAGTGGACGAGCCGGCCGAACTTGGCCCACGCGGCGTGGACGTGGGTGGGCGGCGATCTACCACCTGGAGTGGCTCTGGTGATGAGGATGGCGAGGAGTCCCGGGGCCGACCCCGTCGGGTCCGAGGAGGAGTAGGGGAACCGGTGGAGAGGAACCTGCGGAAGACCAGTCTTAGGCCCGCGAGCAGCAGAGATGGGGAACTCGCGGGAGCGGGAGACCACGAACGGGCGGCCCTGGCGTGCTGCTCGCAGCTCGAACAGGCGCGGCGGGTGCTCGGGATGGAGCTCTGCGTGGGGATGGCGTGGAAGTCTCGGGCCGACCTCGTCGGGCTCACAGGGGAGCAACAGGTGATGGGGGAGGGGGGGGGAAACCGGAAAGCCCCTGCGGTGGCTCGGCTTGGGTCCGCGAGCTGCAGGGAAAAGGGGGGCTCGCCGGGTGGGGGGCCTGGAGCCTGCGTGCTGCGGATCTATGCGGGGATGGCGTGGGGTCTCGGGCAGGCCCCGTCGAGCTCGCAGGGTAGCGGCAGGAGCCGGGGTTCGCCGGGGCTGCGGGAGTAGCCCGCCCGGACTGGCGGGAGCTCCTTCAGGGCCGCGTGGGGCGGAGTGGCGGGGAGGCTCCGGGCCGTGAAGCGGGACCTCGCAGTGGGGGGGGGGGGTCGCGTTGGGTCCGCGTCGCGTAGGGTTGCCGCGGACAGGACAGGGTGGGTCTGTTGCAGGCGGGGAGGGCACCTGTGGATGGCCGTCCGGCCTGGGTTGCAGGGAAGGGGGCGAACGCGGCGCAGGAGAGAGAGAGGAGGAAGGCCGAGAGGGAAGATATCACGCAGGGAGAGAGGGATCACGCAAAGAGGGAGGGAAGAGGAAGAAGACAAGGGGGAGGGGAGGAAAACAGGGTCTGCATGCCCTAAACGCACGTACACGCTTCGGGCGGTTGCGAAAATCTTTTCTTTTCCATTCAAACTTCATTGCCCCTCCAAAAGAGGCTACAATACCTTAAATAGAAAAAGAGAACCCTAATAACCACCTAATGAAGCAAATGACATAATTAACCCTAATTCTCGACAAATACAATGAAATTCGTGCAGAAAATACTAAAAAAATAGAAAAGTGATAACTGGGCCTCATAATGGGCCTTACATCAATCCCAACTGCTCCTCAATAAAATAAACACATGTCAATACTCAGGGGAACCATCGTCGAGCCACAAAGATGTTGGGTACGCTGCAGTCGTCCTCCTCCGACGGTAAACGCGAGTCGGGTCGAACCGGGTCCATGCGCGGGTGTCCTCACCAGTGTTTCTTCAATCGAGAAACACCACCTCCCTGTCCTGTAAATTGACAGTAGTTGCACTTGAACTTGTGCCTACTGCTATCAACCATAGTCCCATACTGCCATCGATGTCTCTGGACTCTCGACAAGAAGATGGGGCGGCCATCTAATGACAACAAACAAAAGAAAAATAAGAACAAAAAATATATTAAACAACAAGTAAGAATAGTATGACTTGAAATGTTGTTAAAATTATCCTTACATTAAAAGAATTTATACTTTTTTTTAAATTTATAAGAAAATAAATAAATTATTAAGATATACTTACAAATTAAATAAATTACAAATACTAATTAAACATATTTGTAAAAGCATGACTTGAAGTGCTATTAAAAGTTTCCTTATAGGAAAGATTTTTTATTATTTTTTTGTTAATTTAAAATTTTTTAAAATAAATTATTAAATTAAACTTAAAAATTTATATAAATTAATTGAATCAAATTTAAATTTAATGTGCATGAGGCATGTCTAAAATTTGTATATAAGTATCACACTTAAAGATTATTAAGTAATAATATATTATACTATTAATTAATTTAATTACTTAAAAATTATATTTAAAACTAAAATGTTTAAACATAGATCTAAATCTAATCATGTTTTACTTCTAGAATAGATAATTTATAAATTATTTTATATTTTAAAATTTATTTAATATTCTAATAATCATATTAATAAATTATTCTTCATATGCTAGGATTTTAAATGAAATTTTCACCAAACATATGAAACTCATATGCCCATCATCACATAAATAGATTGTTTATTTTTTTTAATTTTTTCTCTATTTTTTTTATACTTAATCAAAATCTATAAATCAACCTCAAATTTGAACAACTCTTAATTTTTTCATGTCAAAATTACAAAGGACAATAGATCTACCTATTCTTCATGTTTTAATATCCTAAGCAACATCAAACAACAAGAAAAGAAGATGAAAATAGAAATTTCTTAGGGTTCAGATGCTTACATTGTTCAAACTGGATGAAAATGTTCAAAAAGAGCTTGAAAACCCCTTTTCTTCCCAACAAAATCACCTTCAAGCCTTGAAAATCTCTTGGACCTCCCAAAAAGAAATGAAAGCAAAAAGAGGGGGGAGGACTTGGAAGGCTGTGGGTCCTTTGTTTGTTGCATTTCTGTTCGGTCCTTTGTCTGCTGCATTTCTATCCAAATAGAAACACAGCAGACAGTGAAAGGGGGTTTTAGGGCCGGCTTGTATCGGATCCGCCCGTGTTGGGCCATATCCAAGTGACTCGGCGCGTATCGAGCCATATCGCGCCTGATTGTAGTGGCTCGAGTCCAAACTGCTGCGAGCCGGTGCGATCCGGGCCGATACACGCCGAGGCGCTGTGATCCGGAGATGGTCCAAACCGGATCGCTTGGTCCGACCGTGCTAGCGGATCGGGTCGGCCCATATCCGAGTCGACTCGTACGAGTCGGGCCGATCCAGTACGATACGACAAACCTTGGTTGTGATTGTATCTGAATTATGTACGGCTACCCCACGGCCGCGAGCATTTTTAGGCTTCTTCTTGAAGACCTTTTGTACGTGGAGAGAAGATGGTAGTTTGTCAAGTTCCCTAGAGCTCATACGTTAGATCCACAAGTTTGTGACAATTAGATCCTAATCCATTAGGGCCGGTTCACGTTGTTAATAATCAAGTATGGAAGTAAGGATTTGTACAGATAAGATCGTATGTGCTGATTCGTTCAGTTTTTTGCTTAATTGGTCCAATCCTAATTTGGCCTCAACTCCATATCAGCCCCAGATCATCTCAGATTGGCTGGATTTGAGGCAAAAACAACCCCTTCATCGGCTGATCCAACTGATCCCAAGTAGCCGTTGGGCTTCAACAAATAGTTTTGACTAGCCACTGGGGACCAACTCTAGCTGCCTAGCATGCATGGTTGACCGTATCAACCAATACATCGGTGTCTGCCGAGACCGGTATTGATATCCCCCGAATTGGCCGATACCAGTCTTTGTTGTTAAAAAAAAATAATCAAATAATTTTATTAATTTTTTATCACCTGGTACCGGCCGATACGGCCAATACCGATACCGATACATATCGATATGGTGGGTACCGGTACCGATACCGAGATTGCCATCCTTGCTAGCATGGCTTGGGGGACTATAAAGAGCCTCCATATGGTCATTCTAAACCACATTTGAACATGTTCTCTCTCTCTCTCTCTCTCTCTCTCTCTCTCCACTTCCTATCCACAATGATTGGATCAGCTCCAACATGCATCTCTCTCTCTCTAAGATTTTTAGATTATCGTTCTGTCGCCAACAATCTCTTTTTCTCTTTTACTCTCTTAACACCCTTTCTCATTCTTTCTTATTTTGGACCTCTCTAATATTCTTTTCTTATGTAAGTCCACAACTCTTTTAGTATAAATATATCCTTTTTTGTCCAAATTGTCTTTGTACATCGGAAGACCCATCGTTATACTTTTTAGAAATTTTCTCATAATTGTTTGGGATTTTTTCATGCGCCTTGTGAACATAAAGAAGGCTTGGTGAGGTTGGCTCAGGATTAGGTTGGATTGGATTGAATCGGCTGATTTGATTGGTCAGACCTAGACCTTAAGCTCGATCCCTGATCCTTCCTTGCAATCAAAGGTTCAAGGTTTTATCTAAACCATTTCATAACTACTTTATTTCACTGATTCAAGCTTGTTTATCTCCTGTGTTCAGTGCCCAGTCAATAAACCATCAGCTATTTGATGTGCACTCATATTGAACACCCACTTTTGGGTTTTTCAACATTCTAATGGTAGACACACTGTTAATTTCTTCCCCTAGCATCCTCTTTGCATGTTTCTAGTGGTTGTTGTGCTGTTTGGTTATTGTTTTCTTTATACATCAGCATACCATATACCTACCTAGTGATGGCTCATGTATTGTTTGCTCATCTATTCAGTACATTGTTCGTGAGGTACCAGAGCATATTTTGCTGTCTAGCAGCTTCCTTCCAGCTTATCGTATTTTATATCCATCTGGGAAATTTCTCGACTTGCTAATCTTATTGTAATAGTTTATGTCCTTGTCTTGGACTTCCTTTCAGTGTTTTGTAGGCCTTCTGATTGACTTTTTCTTTGACCTATTGCTTTTACATCACCAGAGACCTTTCCAACCAATCGAGTCGGCCAGGCCAGCTCATTTTGCTCTAGTTGATATCTGTACTGCAACTGTTGTCCACAGTGGAGACCCTATTGAAGGCTTCCTAATATTATCAGAGCATGTGTCCTCCGTGCATTCTAGTTGTTTTATGTATTGCAAGTCTTTGTCCTTGGCAATTTCCTCTAACATAGCTCAATAGTCTCAACTCACCACTTAGCTCCATTTTCTTTTGTAGATGCTTAAGGTTTATTTAGTGGTTTCACATCTTTTACTGAGTGATGCGGGCTCACTAACCAACTCAGAGATCAGCATCAAGCAAATATAGAAATAATTGATGCAACCTAAATACCCCAAGTAGAATAAACCACGCCAAAAATAGATGCTAGCCGAGTAACTGTCCCCGTCACGATGAGGAAAGTGGGACTAGTTGGTAGTTGAGGAAGTACCATAAGTCTAGGAAGTTAGTTTCCACCACAAAGTCCTATTGGAACTTCTGAGATTGGGTAAATGCACTATCAAATCAACAGTGATGATGAATCACAGACTAGATGTCCTACCTCACAAGTCGGTGGCAGATGAAAGCAAATATTAGAAAAGCAAGCTGTAGTAGAAAGGAATAACATGTATTTCCACACTGGTGCATAGGAGAAGAACGCCCAGTGCTCGTGTCCTACCCTGAAAGTACAAGCAATAAGGGCCCATTCCTCGCAGGGAGATAATAGCCAACAAATAAATAAATAATAAGATGAAATCATGGTAGTTGACGGGCCCACATATGATGTGCGCACTGCTGAACGCCTCCTTAGGAGGCATGCCACGAAGACAGGGTGCTTGAAACTGGCACACAAATTGGGGCAGCTGGTGCAGGCTCCAGGATGTGAGCATAGATGTCCTAAGGGTGTGTGCAGGGTAGCATGCAAAACAAGGCACGCTGGGAGTGACAACACGTTGGATGAGTCGGCCTTACTATAGTGAAACCAATTGTGTGATTGGTGCACGAATTAGAGCACTAAAGTGCTTATGGCACTGAGGTGTGTTAGCACTGTCTGGTGCACTACTTTGCACAATATGCCCTTTTGCATTGGGGCCCGGCGCATAGATAAAAGTGTTCCATAGGCACCTTGGCTCGGTGCAGACGGGCCTAGATGGCCCGCTAGCTCCATCTGGTGCCTGCCTGGGTGTGGACCAGGTCAATGCAAGGTGGTCCAAGAGGGTTTGGCCTACTGGGTGCAAGGCGGACCAAGTCCTCAAGGGTCTGGTTCGAGGCTAGGCTCACAGTGCTTGCACTTGGGTGCATACGCCCATGTGCAGGCACACTGTGGAGGACGCACCGGGGTGCGCATCTACGTATAGGTCCAGTAGACAGTGCTCTAGCTCCCCCTTCCTTTTAGCGCGGTTAAGCTAAAAGAGAAAGGAAGTGGAAGAGGGGGAAAACAATAGGGAGAGAGAGATTTATGGGAGAGAGAGGGAAGGCTAGAGGGGTTTTGGCAAGCGGCACTATTCATGATGGATATTGCCACGGTGAATAGTAATGAGAGAGGGAGAGAGAGATGGCGGGGTAGTGCTACAGAGCGCAACAATAGCGAGCCTCTAGTGTCCCACAGGAGGTGAGGATGTCCACTCTCCCCTTTCTCGGGGTCTCCCTCTTTGTCTCAAAGAACACAAGAAAATATCCAGAAATTCGCAACAATAATCATCATTAATTAGAAAAGGAAATATATATATATATATATATATATATATATATATATTATAGACCTTTCCAAATCCAATTCTACTATCCAACCAAACCATGGATTAAAATATCTTTAACTAGATAAATATTGCGACTACAATTTCCTAAAGATAAAAAATTAACTAAATAGGCTCTAAATGGTCTAAACAAAATGTGTACGAAATTGTTGTTTAAAATTGTATGCATCAAGCATCCTCCATATAGTATCCAAGCCACACGAAGTTGGAACAACTATCGAACAACAGTAAACTCGATTTGGGTCAAACCGAACACGAGCTCGAGTGTCCTAACCAATCTTCCCAAGCTGAGAGGAACTTGACCTTATCGAGTAAGGGTCACTTTTGCTTTGATAGCGCTCCAAGTGGTCAGGATCGGTCTTCTGCAACTCTGTTCAAGTAATTCATGTGTCATCTGAAGGCGTCTGTCCCCTCCAATGAAGTAAGTATCAGTGGTGTGCTTCCTCTCTGGATGTAACAATTGCTTGTCCAGTATATATTTAATCTGCTCACGCCGAATATTTATAGGGGCATGAATGGGCAAGGGAACTAGATCTACAGATCTCCTAAGTCTATGGCCAATGACTATCCTAAAGGGACTCATAGTAGTAGACTTATTGATTGAATCATTATATTCAAACTCTGCATGAGGTAAGATCGAGTCCCAATTCCATGCATGCTCTCCCACTAGACAACGCAATAAGTCCCCAAACTCGTATTACCTACTTTTGTCTGACATCAGTCTGAGGTGGAAAGCTGTGGTGAGACAATGGTTTTAAGCAACCCATGTAAATAGATAACCTCATAGAGAAACAACTGTTCTATCGTCAAAACATTAGATGTCTTTGAGTATGGGATAAAATGAGCCATTTTGAAAAGCCTATCAACCACCACCAACGTAGAGTCGTGCTTGCAGACTGTTCTCGGTAGGTTTAAACAAAATCTATATTGACATCATGCCACAAACTTTTTGGCACGGGAAGAGGGGTGTGCAAATTGGTGTTCAACTTTCTCTGCTTAGCTATAATGCATGTACGATATGGGGCCACTATGTACGTTATGTTGTGCTTCAGGTTAAGCCAAAAGAACTGGTGCTTTACCAACTCAAAGTCTTGTTTCAGCCGAAAGTAGCCAGTTAGATCATCTGCATGAGTCTCCTAAGCCAGAAAATCATTAACCGAAATCCAGGGAATACACAACCTATGCTAACAAAAAAGATAACCCTCTTGTAAAGTGTATTCACTAAAATCTTTAGAGGGTCCCGATTGAGGTACAACGTAGATCGGACCGAAATAAGGACAACTAGTATACTCCTCATGGAGCCTCTCAAATCCAATGACCTTCATGCTAACAATTGATAGTAAAACAACTTGACGACTTGGCACGTTAGCCACACAGTTCTACACATCTACCTGATGTCTAAGGATAAACATGTAAGCCTAGATACTTAGGGTTAAGCTTCTTCTGAGTATGGAGAAACTTCATGATCATAGTAGAGAGCAAACTCTTTGGGTAGGAGATAGTGCTTCGAATGTTGTAAACCTGGACTATTGCATAGAATTACTTGTCATAGGTAGATACCTTAGCTTAGTATCATTCAATTTCTTGCTGAAATATGCAGTAGGGTGGCCCTTCTGGCTCAACACTCCACCTATGCCAACACCTGAAGTATCACATGAAACCTCAAACTTCTTATTGAAATATGGTGAAACAAAGAACATGTGCCTGAGTCATTCGCTCCTTCATGTCGCAAAGGCTGATGCAACAACCTTGGTCTAAACAAGGGCTCTCTTCCTGATGCAATATGTGATCGGAGCCGTAATCATGCTAAACCCACATATGAAATGGTGGTAGAATGTAGCCAAGCAATGTGATCGGAGCCGTAATCATGTTGAACCCATATATGAAATGGTGGTAGAACATAGCCAAGCATGGAAACTATGCACATTATGGACATTCTGAGGCTTAGGCCACTCTACTATCGCCTTGACTTTCTTGAGGTCAGCGGAGACACACCGTCACTCGATACAATAAACCTCAAGAAGACAATTCGATCAGTCATGAATGTACACTTCTTAAGGTTAGTACACAACTTTTTTCTTTGAAGGACGATATAAACCTGACGTAAATGATCTACATAATCTTCCTTAGACTGGCTGTAAATAAGAATATTATCAAAATATATGACCACACGTCCCAATGAAGGGTTACAAAAACTTGGGTCATCAACTATATTTAAGTACTAGGGGCATTAGATAACCTGAAGGGTATGATCATCCACTCATATAACTTATCCTTCGTCTTGAAGACTGTCTTCCACGCATTACTTGGACGGATCCTCACCATGTGATAACCATTCTCTTTTTTTTTTTTTAATGCCAAGAGTAAACCTACTAATATAAGATCAAGCCTTACATCACCAGTATCGCAAGCCATGGGCTCGCCAAACATCTCTCAGGCATTGCCCACCCCCCTCCCCTGGCCCGACGAAGTTCATAAGGTCGAAACTCGTGTAAACCCTAGGTTGGTGCTCGTCGCGAGTATGACCACAGGTGGGATTTGATACCATGACCTCACCTTACCCGTAAAATGTGTTATCCAACTCTCCTACCCCAGATGGACCTAATGATAACCACTTTTAAGATCGACTTTGGAGAACATCGTGGCTCCTGTCAACATATCCAACATGTCCTCCAAGTAGGGAATGGAAAGATGGTGCTTCACAATGATCTCGTTTATAACGCGATCATCCACACACATCCTTCGTGTACTATCTTGCTTTGGAGCTGACAGTGTGACAACTATGCATGGACTCGTACTCTTCTTAATTGAACCTTTCCTTAGGAGCTCTTCAACTTGCCTCTGCAACCTTACATTCTCTATAGGGTTTAGACGATAATCAACAAGTTGGGTAAAGTGGACCCTAGAACCAAATCAATCATGTGTTGGATGTCACACATCGGCGGTAAATCGTCTAGTAAGTCATCTAAACAACACATCTTAAAACTCTTGGAGGATACCGGTAACCTCAGGTGGGTACACTTTCGGAACCTCCTCCACTGCCTCTCTCACAACTAGGCATATATCTAATCACCCTTAACACACTCACGCTGAAACTCCCTCGTACTGATCAAATGAAGAGTCCTCGACGGAGGCTTACTAGAAGCAGAAGTGTTGGAGCGGGGTAGAAACAAGTTAAGGGGCATCAACAATGGGCAAGGTGCTCTAAGGTTGTGGATCTTGCCAAGGCGAGCTCTATAGTTAGGAGGGGAATAAAGTGATATGAAGGCCATTACGCTCAAAGGAGCAAGTGTTTACCCAACCCTAGAGGGTGGTGTTTATCATACAATCACGAGCTATCCAGAATTATGCTCCCAACCTCCATAAGCAAGATATCACACTAATTGCAGTCATGGTAGGTGTGGAATTGGTATTGGAAGGAGACATGTCGTCCGAATCAGAATAGAAGTCGAATTTATCTAGGAAATGCAGTACATACTAGGATGGTCCACAGGGGTCAATCGACTCAACCCAAGGTGTGCAACTATACCGGTGGAGATTGTATTGATGCAATACTGCTATCAATGATGACCTTGTACACCTTACTCATGCTTAAAGTAGGTATTAAAGATTGTAATCCTACGCCAATCATCACTCTTCTTAGGCTGAAGTCAAAATGCATCGAATTATGCCTAGCCTACCTTCATCTGGAAGGTCCTAAATATCCTTTACCTAGTAATACACATGTTGTACGCAGCCGATCAAATCAACATCTGACTGGAACTCGTCGGCTATCTCCAGGTTTGCTTTATACACAACTCCTTTGTAACATGTGGGAGCTCCTTGGACTCGGTGCCTCCCTGGGTTAGGGTCTGAGTAGAACACTGAGTCGCATAATGGCCATTCCCATTGCATCAAAAGCATTAGGTATGTGAACCATTAGAGGTGGAGGACTCTCCAGTAATAAGACCCTTCCCCTTATCCTTTAGCCAGGTTGGTGGAGCTGTCGTTTGGGGGCGAGCAGGAGGGGAAGAAGTGGCAATGGCTGCTCTCGTCTAGGAGCAGATGCCTTTTGACTGGCTAGATCATGGGATCTAACCATGGGACTCTGTGGGTACGCAGGTGCACCTTGAGGGTCAGAAGGTCACTGAAAAGGTGGCCTCGGGCGCTAGGTATCTCAATCTCAAACTGCTCAGCCTTTAGTAGTACTATAAGGTAATCACGTCCTTTCTGAACAACTCGCATTGTAGACCGGGTAAAGACCCCTCTGAAGGCATGAAAGAGTCATCACATTCTCCTCATAGACACCACATCGCAGAAGAGAAGTATCGAATTCAAAGATGTAGTCAGCCTCAGTAGGACTCCTTTAGGTGAGGTTTTGTCGCCGATCAATGAGACGATGACTATATGTGGCATAAAGGTACTTCTCGCGAAGTTTTACCTTCATCTCATCCCAGGTCTCCACGGGCTTCTGATGTCGTTGCTTGAGGAGGGCCTCTACATTAGAACAGAAGGTCTTAGCTAGGCCCAACAACTTCTTGTCAAATCGGACCTGTCGAGCATTGGACATCTTGTACCACTGAAAGTAATGGTCCATGCCAGTCTCCCAGTCCAAATAGATTTAAGGATCTAGGGATTTGTCAATGATAGGCACCTCGACTTTCACGTTCTTGAGGGCTTGATAATTTGGATCCTCACGATCATGATGGGGCCTATGCTCATACTCTTACTCCTATCCATGCCTAAAATTTGCTTGAGGACCTCTCTACATGATTGGAGCTCTTTGAAACCCATCTACCTCCACCTCAAAAGGACCATCCTCATAATCACGTGGGCGGCCCCTTCAATCACCAATTCTAGCGGGATGAGCTGCCGATGGGGGAGGTGGGGATCTTTGACGATTAGTGGCTCTCACAGGATCATGAGAACCTCGCTCTAATGTGGTGACTTGAGCAATCACATCTTGGACCAAACGATCAATCTCAATTATCTAATCCTCAACGGCCCTAAGCATGCCCTCAATGTGGTCAAAGTGTTGCTTAAAGCACTGGTCCATCTACCCACCCTCTACATAAACTCACGAATCATGTCGGTCATATTGAGATCCAATTGGGAATTGACACAGGACTCTGACATGGCTGCAGGTAGATGATAGTGGGTCCCACTACTTGTAGGCATGGAAGCTACTAAATTCCACCTAAGACTCTAAACATACACCCTAGACAAACAAACTTAAAGCTCCGGTATCATAAAGATGATGTGGGATGGCTGACGGACTCACTACTGGGCTTAGAGTTCAGCAGCAAGCAAATATGGACATTATAGATGCAACCTAAGCACACCAAGTAGGATAAAGCATGCCAAAAATGGAAGCTAGCCGAGTAACCGTCTGTTTTGCGTTGAGAAAATGTGCATTTGGAAACAACTCACTAGAGCTTAGACTTTTTGAGGAAAAGCAAAGATGGAGCTTTTCTAAACTCCTTGTATCATGTTAGATATATCTTATTATAACTTTAGAATGAAATTCAAGATGAACATTCATACGATAATAACCCCATAAAGGGGGTGAAGAACCTTATTGAGGCACACTCATGTGCACTCTGTTAATGACTCTATGAAAGACATTGAGGCAAGAAAGCCTTTAAAAAGAATAATGATTCCGTTGATGACATTTTGTTTTCTTAAGATTTGAAGTGGCATCACTTAATTAGCGGGACGGATCCACAAGATCTGTTTCTTGAGGATATGAAAAACACCTGGGTCAAGCTCCTTATGATGTATGGTGTTGAGACATGGAGGATCCCTTTTTCTTACGGGGTTAGTAAAGGCTTTCATTTACAAATTCGCATGTGGCACATGAAATCTATAAAACTTCTTTTTGCAACCCTTCCCAATCCAGACTTTAATTTGAGAGTTTCTCCTAGTTATGCAACTTTTACCGCCCTTGAAGCTTCTCCAAACCCAAAAGAAAGGAGGGGACAAAGGGGTAGTATCACCTACCTCTAAATAGGCAATCCCTAGCAGGAGGGGATCCCTTTAACAAGTTGAAGATGAGCCGGTGCAGCAGCCTTACATTGAGGAAACTCCTCCTTGCTGCAGCCCACTTCCTCTCTCTCTCTCTCTCTCGCCCCCCACTTTCTTCTTCTACACCTTACCTCCCCCCCTCTCACCTGCTGGATCAGACCAGCAGCTCCCACCACTCCGATGGGAAGAGGAGCTGGATTGAGGAGGTGGAGAGGCTGTGGCGGTTTAGAAGGCCCATTAACAAAACTTAATATAGGCCCATTAGTGGCCCGTTAAGGGCCCAACACATACTCCAATAAGGGGCTGGTGCGTTCAGCCCATTTTGGGCCCAATAGTAACCCAAAACTGCAACTCATTATCAATTTAGTATCTCTTAGCCCAAGGCCCATTAAGGGTCCATTAACTTATAGGGAGAATATTTATTTAAACTTATTTCTTCTTTACCCTTTATTTTTGTTTATATCCTCAAATTATTTGATTTGTCCTTTTTTTATTTCTTTTAGTGTATTGAAGATTTAAATTGGCCTTCTTCTTTTAATTTTTCGTACACTTGGACCCTAACTTCCTATAACTACACATGTCCCGGCACAATTCGCAGGTCTTTATATATATATATATATATATATATATATAGAGAGAGAGAGAGAGAGAGAAGGAAGAAGGTCGGATGGTGCTGCAGAACACAGCAGTGGTGGCAGCACTTTCCCATCTCCTACCTTTACAATTTTGTTCATGTCTAGCATGTTTCCTCTTCCTCTTTTCTTCTTTGCCGACCAGGTTGCTGACTTTGACAACTAACTTCATTTTTGGCATATTTCCTCTTCCTCTTTTCCTTTATTCAGTAGGTTGCTGACTTTTTCATCGTCCCACATGACCTTGCGATTCAAGTCATTGATTGGCAAACTTTTAGTTTATGATCCACCTTGAGTTAGAGGGCAGTTTTTGGTTCTACTTAGATTAATGTCCTAGTTATGCTTAAATTTGTGTCCTAGCTATACTAATGCTAGATAGGTGGCTCATTCTCATCGGGGAGCATTTTGTACATGTATTGGGCTATTGTCCTGATGCTGAATAGCGATTTCATTATTTTCTACATCATTTTGTAACAATTAATAAATAATCACATGTCATTTGCACATCATTTCTAATACAAACCATGAAGTTGATGAACCTCCACTAAGGATTCAAAACACTTGGTGGTTTCTGGGAATTCACTAAGGGCCGGTTTGTTTCGAGAATAAGTGTCGAATAGGACGTGTTATTCCGTGCTATTCCACTTATTCAGTTTGGGAGTCTGGATGCGTTATTCTTGTTATTTTGGGCGCGGATGCATTATTCCTTGAATAAGTGGAATAAATCATTCTACTTACAAGGTAGGAACTATTTATTCCGGTGAACTACTTATTCCATTCAAAGTGAATTCTTATTGTTCTAGTAATAAGAGATCCGGGAACAAGAAATCCGGAATATCACATCCACAAAACAAACCGGCCTTAAGGGTCTGTTTGTTTTCACGTAAATGGGCCACAGGAAAAGCTTTTCCCAAAAAGTATTTCACAATCACTTATTTGGTTATCCGTAAAACTCAAGTCAACAGAAAACTTAAGTCATTGACTCCTCATTTTCCTGATTTTGGCATCCATGGGATATTAACGAATGCCCTTTTCCAAAAGAGCTGAAAATATTTTCATGAGCACCAAATGACAAATTTTGTTTTCATTTTCCTTGCAAATGTATTTTCTTAGAAAATCATTTCCGTCTGATTATATTTTACATGTAACCAAACGGACCCTAAATTTCTTCAGGTTTATTGTTTTTTTCATCCACTAGATAGCATACCTAATTTTATTTATTGAATATCCTTTCTTGCATCTTGTAATTTTCTTTATTCTATTCATATGTTTCTTTATCACAATTAAGAATAGAATATCTCGATCCATATAGTTGAAATTTCATACATGTCATGGATGATGTCTAATTTCCTAAGTGACAATAAGGGAGTAGTTATTAACTGCAGTCTGACCATTATGGTAATTCTTGCTACTTTATCTATTTATGATTTTGTTTACAGGGTCAAGGATTTGGGGGAAACAGACAGGCTGATGAAATGTGGGAAAAGGTTGGCCAAATCCGTGACAAGTTTGAATATGACAGAGAGAGAAGAATGAGGGAGAAAGGTAGGATGTTTTCCCTCATTACTTATGTACTACCTAATAAGTTTTTCACTTTTTTTAGTTTTTCACTGCCTTTAAGTAGATGCTACATAGACATTTAATATCATAGTTGCCAGTCTTGTTCTGTCTCCGCCAGGTCATCTGGTTCCGACTGAAAAAAAAAGGAGGAGGATCAGATAGTTTCCACATTGTTCCAGTAGGTTTCCTGGTTCATCCGGGCCTATCCCTGTCCAGCCCGCTCATCCCAGCCTGTCCCAGCCCAGCTGCTGTTACATTGTGTTATTTCACAATTCACACACACACTGACAGATATATACAAACACATATATATATGCAGTAAGTCATGATGACTATTAACCACTCAATGTTTTGCTCAAAGTTATTAATTTAATCAGAATGGGGTAAACTTATTTTCATATGATATGTTTACTTTGGTGTTATCATGTTTTCCATGCATGTTCTAAATTTTTGGAATATTCATGTGACAAAACCCAGGACAGGATATCAAAATTATCCGGGATGCAGGGATGTCACATCCAATAGAACTTTAGGTTACTGACTGGTATGAGAATGACGAAGATGGTTGATATTACCTAAGAATCTTGGATGAGGAATTGACGAAATGTGTATCATGCTGGCTTCTAATTTAGTAACCCCCCTCCCCCCCCCCCCCCCCCCCCCCCCCCCCCCCCCCCCAAAAAAAAAAGAAAAAAAAGGAAGCAATGGCTAAATTAGTTTTGATGGATCGCCTTTGGGCATTTTTGAAATTCTTAAGTTGATCTACACAAACAGGTCTCATGGTTGTTGAATATCATTCATGCCTTCTTTGAGTAGATGAATGCGGCTGATTCTGGCGCTGATATTGAGATAGCATTTGAACATGTGCAGTGGAGAATCTTTGGGTGTATATGCAAGGAGTTCTTAAAGTAGGAAGGGTGTATGTGAGGAAAAAAAATTTAAAGTTTGCAATGATAGAAGATATAGTTATTTTGTCAAGAGTAAATGTTACCGCAATTTCATTTGTTGAGGCAAAAATAGTACAAGTTTAATCTGTAAGCTCTCAAAAAGATTCCCCCTTTACAAAAGAAACTGTTCAAAAGTATATCCTCCCAACAAGTAGAACCAATACAAAAGGACCCAAGTACCAAGGCAGTATGGGGTACCCTACTCACTCAAAGTGACCAGTGACAGCTGACAGGCTGCTTTGAACAGTTTCTTTTGTAAAGGATGAAACTTTTTATTTTGGATAGGGTTTAGTCCATTCACAAATGCTGTCCAAAATAAAGTTAGACAACAAAGTCCAAAGACCTACTAGCTCTTTGAAAAGTTTCCCCAATAGCGAAGGAGTTGCATGCAGAATCAATCATCAAATGTCCTGTCTCTTCCTTTTGTCCATTTCCACTTACATTCTATAAAGTCTAAAGAGCTGTTTCAAGTTAGATGGCAAATGCCATTGTACCCAAAATTCTAAGGATGATTGTCTCAGAGAGAGAGAGAGAGAGAGAGAGAGGACATTCAAGGAACAGGTGAATCTTGAGTCTTCAAGGCATGTGCTAGGTAGACACAAGTAGAAAAGCTTCATTATGCTCCATTCCTATGAAGATCTTCACCTTAATGGAGAAGAGCTAATGTAATCAGGTATGCAGCTCTCAATAAAACCAATATTGCAATCCTCATTTCTATGTCCGCTCATCTTTGTTAGGATCTTGGATCATATCCTTCTGGCATTCCCAACAAAGAACTCAACTGAAGAATCTCACTATCCGTAAGTTCCCTCCTAAAGTGGGGGACCCAACCATTTCCAAGTCAACAATAATCAGAGACCTCAGCTACCATCACTCTTAGATCCCTTGTAATGCAGTAAAAGGATGGAAATATCCCTGCCAGGCTACTAACACTGCACCACCTGTCCTGCCAGAAGCTAGTTCTCTGCAGTTTGCACGTTGCCCAACTGTGATGAGTAGAAAACATTCAAGGGGAAACAAATTCAAGGCCTTGTAAATAAATAGCCATGTTAACTTTGAATCTTTTTGACATTTTATTCATGTTTTGTGTTGATGTTATGTTGCACTGTATTGTCTTTGATGTTGGAACATCTACCCCAGCCACTGGAAGATAATGTGGGTTAGCGGATAAAGCCTGAGTTACTGGTTAGTTGGTGAACATCCTAAAGTGCTGCAGGATAATGTGGGGTAGGTTTAAAGGTTGAATTACTGGTTACTTGTGGGAAACACTTCATGGCTAGAGAATGTATTGGCGAATCATCATCAAGTTGAACAGAAATGCCACATTTTTTTTCTTTTGTTTGGAACCTGAGAAGAGGCTTCTTTCAGGGGAACTTCGTCTTAAATTTCATTTGCGAATTGGTTATAATTTCAGATGACACTGGATCAAAACCAAAAGTTGCTGTAGACCTGAATATATCAAATGGGCTTAGGTTTCATTTGTTCCCGTCATTTTAGTTTTCTAGTTATTAATTTTCTTTGATGTCACCACAGTTGGCAAATTTAGTTCTATGAATTCGATCGGTAAATCACATTATCTGACATCCATCCTGATCCAGTGATTTAGTCTAGTATTTGTTCCTTTGTGCCCCTTTTCTGCTTTGAGGGTTCTGATTTAACACAAACATCATTGTGTATTGAATCAAGCATACTTGATGCTATTATTCTATGCTTGCTATAGAAGATGAACCTATATTCTCTGTGTAAGCCCTCTGCCTCTCTGTATTGCACATTGTCGGGTATAATTTAATTATAAAATGGGAAGTGGAATGCTTTGCTCACTGAGCAAGGGTAACAAGTGTTGACTATTATGTTGTTGAACCATTAAAGCATAGACCTGCTGTGAGTGAGATCTTTTGGTGTCTGCAACTAATCAAGCGAGGAAAGTTAACATAAATACAGTCATCAAGCCTCAGGTTGGCTTAGTAACATTTTCATGAGTACAGACATCAAGGCTTCCAGATTTAGGGTTGACTTATTTTCTTGTTCAATGGCAAGGAAAGTCTGGCCCATTTGGCCTGGTAAACCTACGTTGCCTTAGCACTGGATGTTGATGAAAATGTGTCCAAGGCAAATCCTTGTTATTTTGGGTGTAAGAAGGGTGAGACCTGCTGCTGAAGTATCTTGAGCTCCTTTGTCCATATGTAGTGTTAGAGTAGCTGATTGGAGAGCATTTCTATGGAAGAGAGAATAAGATAACTGGAAAGTTGAGGCTCTGTCTGGGAATTCTGTGTGAATTACTCTGGTAGAGTACCTCCAAAGTAAGGTGCTTCCAAGCAGAAGTACTTCTCCATCTATAAAGTGAAAGTAGTTTGGTAACATAAAATGGGTAAAACTTGCTGCACCGGCAGCTGGTGTTGTACCAATTGTCGGTGTTTTTATTTTATTTATTTATTTTGTTGGCCCAACCCAACCTACATGGCCATGCCATCCGATCTCCGATTGGACGGCTAAAAAAAAAACCTGAAAAATAAAAACCAACCCTAATGAACAGTTAAAAAACACTTTTTTTACTGTTCATTAGGGCTCAATTTCTATTTTTCACATTTTTTTGGTCATCCTATCAGAGATCAGATTGTACAATCATATAGGGCATGATGGGGCCCACCTAAAAAATTCAATTTTTTAAATAAACATGGCTGCCGGTGCAGCAAGTGTTTCTCATATAAGATTGACACAGCTACTCTTTTGTGGTTTTAACCAGAATCACCTCTCACATTCTGAAGACCATAATATCCTTATTCTTTATTATGGCTATCCATAAAATTGTATGTAAAGTAAGTAATGATGATATTTAGACAAATGTTAATATTACATATATGCTATAAAATTATGTGAATTAAACTATTAATGTATAATCTTAAGATCATATATGAAGTATGCATATTAATTGCCGACTCGTTGATCTACACGGGATTCGTATCTGGCAAATATGAGTTGGATCCGATCTGACTTGGGCCGACTCGGTCTGACTTGCAAGAGTCACTTTTTTGTTTTTTGTTTTTTTCAGATCCTTTACTTTTATGAGTAATTATAATGTAATTATACTTTTATGTCATTAAGTCACACGAGTCGGGCCAATTTGGCCTCTTTCTGGTTTTTTTCAGATTCCTTGATTTTATGAATAATTATGATATAAATAAACTTTTAATTCTAGTGGTTTATTAATGATAATGACTTTGAGCCAAATTTAGGAGAAATCTACCTTATTAATCAATATAAAAGTGTAAATTACCTATTAAATTGGAGAAAAAAGTCCAATTATTTACCAATTGGAGGAAAAAAAACTCCAATGACTTATCAAATTAGAAGAAAAAGGTCTATTTAATAAGAAATAAGTCATGTCAAGTTGCATCAAGTAGGTTCCGGATCACAACATATTGCACAAGTCGGCATGAGTCACATACAAGTCACGTTGAGTTGGGCCAAGTCGCAAGGAGTAAACTCGAGTCGGATGTGTATTGGCAAGTCCAATGAGTCAACTTGTACAAGTAGGCACGATCCGGTACGATACGGCAAACCATGTTATTATCTACGATTTGATATTATACTTACAATGATACTATAATGCAAAGAATATTTTGTTCACTGGGATTTTGTTCTTTTATCTTTGATTTTCTCCTGAAAATCACTTAGTGCAAAGAATATTTTCCTCCTTAAGAGAGTTCGCTGTTATCAAACGTGACTCCAACTGCCTGGAATAATCCTGGGCGAAGAACTCTCCCAGAGGTGCTTCCAGGCAGTTCCCAAATGAAGCCTAAGCAGTTATCAGCTGGGGCCTGGGGGCATAGACCTTGTCTAAGTATGTCCTTTCAAACATACCTTTATACTATTTTTGTATTTGCTAAGTTCCAGCATCCATTGAGAGAAAGCTTGAAGCACATGGGAGCTTTTTCTTCTGTTCTGCAAAGAACGATGCCCAAGGAGGGGTTAACTAATTAATCGGGATGGATATTATAGAAAGAAATAGAGAGGAGAGAAATAGGTTTGGTTAAATTGTCGGCTACAAACCAAGCTCTGTGAGCTGAATGGCTATGAAGGTTGAGTGTTGATGAAGAGGCTTTATGGGCTAGGATCATCAGTCTAGATACTTAACAAGATGCTGCAAGTGGAATTTCCAGGCTTGCAGCCAGCATAATCTCTGTAAAATTTGTGGTATATATCTTCAATTTTCAAGACAGTTGACTGCCATGAAGTTTGTAATTCAAGACATAGTTGACTGCTCCATGATGTTATTGGAAAATGTAATAGTGTGGAATTGTGGGTAGATTTATAGTGCAGGCAGACACTGACATACAAGCCTCACAGTTTGACAGCTTACACAGCTTGTGTCCTTCAAGGAGAGGCAAATTGCACACTGCTGGGGTAATTCAATTCCTGGCTTCCCTTCTTTTCGGTGTAATTTCTCAGACAAGAATCCTCAGAGCTTTTCAGCCTCCTCACAGTGTTCAGACTAGACAGTGATGTTGAACAGCTAAGAAAATCAGAGCATTTGGAATCCGGAAAGTCATGGAAAATTTTTTATGAGAGCCGCTGCATCATTCCTGCAAGAATGGAGGTATCGAATTGGTGGTGGGATCTGGCATGGGCCAAGAAACTTATGAAAGATTAAGGGGGTGGAAAAAGGGCAAGAGGATATGGTGTTCATCGATTTGGAGAAGGCCTATGATAGAGTTCCAAGAGATATCTTATGGTAGGTGTTAGAACGCAAGAGGATATCTACTAGGTACATACAAGTATTAAAAGACATGTATGAAGGAGCAACTACTAATGTGCGCACAGTCGGAGAGGAAACAAGAGATTTTCCTATCTCTGTTGGAGTGCATGAAGGATCAGCAGTAAGTCCTCACCTTTTTGCATTAGTTATGGATGATTTAATAAAAGATATACAAGAGGACATTCTGTGGTGTATGATGTTTGCGGATGATATTGTGTTGATAGATGAAACGCAAGAAGGAGTTAATAGAAAATTAGAGTTTTGGAGGAGCACCTTAGAGTTTAAGGGTTTCAGGTTAAGTAGAACTAAGATAGAATACATGCGTTGTAAGTTTAGTGAAGGTCAGATAGACGAAAAGGAGGGAGTTAACTTGGATAGAAGGACAATACCCCAAAGTACCCATTTCAAATATCTTGGTTCGATCCTTCAAGAAGACGGAGGGTGCGATGAGGATGTTAGCCATAGGATTAAAGCAGGATAGTTGAAGTGGAGACTTGCCACGAGAGTCTTGTGTGACCGCAAGATCCCACCGAAGCTGAAAGGAAAATTCTACTGTACGGCAATAAGACCTGTAATGTTGTATGGTAGCGAGTGTTGGACGACGAAGGGACAACATGTCTCTAAGATGAGTGTTGCTGATATGAGAATGTTAAGGTAGATGTGCGGACATACTAGGCTAGATAAAATTCGTAATGAGTATATTAGAGAAAAGGTATGAGTGGTATCAATTGAAGACAAATTGAGAGAAGGGAGACTGAGATGGTTTGAGCATGTTAGGCGTAGGCCTAAGGAGGCTCCAGTTAGTAAAGTGGAACATATTAGGAAAGATGAGGAGAAGAAAAGAATGGGTAGACCTAGATTAACTTGGAAGAGGATAGTACAATATGATTTTGAAGTTTTAAACCTTTCAGAAGAGGTAGTCCAAAATTATTTAAAGTGGAAACAGAGAATCTATATAGCCGACTCCAATTATTTGGGATTAAGACTTCGTTGAGTTAAGTTTGATTTTTTTTTTTACTTTTTAAAGGAGAGGAGGGGATGGCCCCCCTCTTCCTGTCTTCCCCGTCTTTGGGTTTCACCACTGTTCTAGTGTCAACAGTAATAATGTATGCTTCATGCCTTGCCTTGTAATTACATCTGAAATCGGTATATATTTTCACAGTTTTGTCTTGCTTTAATACATGGGATTAATGTGTATCATTTTTCTTTTGTTAAAAATTATCTTCTTCATGTTTTTACTTAAAATTTTGTTGGATGGTTGTTCATGATCCAAACTTCTAGGCATTCTATACTGGTGCTTACTAACACATTTCACCTGTGCAGCGTTTGCTCCCATGCATAATGGAGCCAGTGTAGGCTCTTCAAGATCGGATTTCAATACTCAGCCTTTCGATGTCGAGAAGTTCTTTCCCAGATCTTCATGAGGAGATGACTGATGTGTGCAAATGGACAGGAGTGCCAAGCATGTACAGCGTAGTGAGGCCACCATACTCGGAAGAGGAAAAATATTGCACCTTGGAGGGGGGAATTCCTTGGCTTTGGTGAGATTGCCCCTGTTGTTTGCAGGAGTTTTTGAGGACTAGTTGCAGCAGAAGGATGAACATTTGTGTTGTCTTCAGTTAGTGTTTTTTTTTTTCCTTCTACTCTAGATACATGTTCCCAAATCTCTGAAAATGTAATTTCTTTTATTGTGACCATTTTTCAAAATCTTATAATACTTACGTGTCTCTCTCTCTCTCTCTCTCTCACACACACACACACACATACACACGCACGCACACATGCATGCACACGAAGGTAATCTCCATTTCTTGTAATCTAGGCAGGTATTATTGTCACCACAGCCCCTCCATGGATGGGTGCATACGTTTGGTTTGACGTAAAATACTGTAAGATACTTGTTTCACAAACATTGTTGTGTTTTACAGTATTTTATATGAAATTAAACGGCAGAATTCTCGTTTCTTGGTCTTTTTCTTGGTCTTCTATTCATTCACCTTTCCAAACGCTTTCAGGTCGGAATTCAGCGGAACTGGTGAGGGTTGCCAATTCCCTCCAATTGGATATACTGAGCAACTAACGCTACCAAGCAGAATCTCGAATGCATGATTCTCCCAGGAGAAATCAAAAGGCGAAAAATGTCAAACTGGAGATAGGAATTCAAATAGTAACAGATAACCTCATAGCTGGTCAATTATTAGTTTATCGGACAGTTATTATCTTTCTAAACCAATTTGTATTACGGATAAAATAATTGAGATATAAATCTCTTATAAACCAAGTAGTGAATATATATGGTTCATTGAGAACTCAACTATCATGGGGAGGGCGAAGCGGCAGGTGGTTGCAATGTATAATTGTGGCATGACACTTGTTGCAATGAGAAAACCCTGCTGCATCTGCAGCTGGTTCTACACCAGTTGTCGGTGTGTTTATTTTATTTTATTTCTTTGAAATTTTTTAGGCCTGGCACAACCACCTTACATGGTCGTACAATCTGATTTCGGATTTTCGATTTGGGATTGAGTTTTTATTTTTTATCTTTTTTTGGATCGTCCGATTTGAAATCGGATTGTACGGCCATATAGGGCACCATGAGTAGGGCTGTCAACGGGTTGGGCTGGCCTGCGGGCTTTCGGCCGGGCTCCCGCTGGGCTGCATTTCGGGCCGACACTTTGAGCTCGCGGGTCAAACCCAGGCTGGTGGAAAGGTGAACGGTTTGAGCCGCCAGCCAGCCAGCCTGCAGATCTTAAACTAAGGAAACAGTTCCAGAGGACGACGAACGACGCCACCGTGCCTAAACCAGCTAGCGATCGGCACCCCCACACGACATAGTCCCTCCACTGCGCCAACACCGCCGCGCCTGAACCAGCCAGCGATCAGCCTTGCCGGCAAGTTCGTCCTTCCTGTCAACCACTACCTCCTTGCCCTCCCCGGCGAAGATCCCGCCGCCCTCGGCTGCGTCGCCAGCCACCCCCAGGCCCTCGCCCACCGTCGCGCCCGCCTCGCCGCCCTCGGACTGGAGGTGCTGGAGGTGCCCGACGCCGCCTGCTCCCTCGCTGATGGGTCGCCTGGACGCCGGCACGGCGGTTGTGTGCAGCCCAGGTCACTGCCCAGGAGTTTGGCCTAGCGGTGCTGCAAGAGAACCTACAAGACACTGACGCGCGGCAACTGCACCCGCTTCCTCCAGCTGGCCCTGAGGTTGTCGGGGGAGCACGACCTTGGTTCTCACAGCCACCGGTGGGACACCAGTGGGCAGAGGAAGGCGATCGTGGCATTCTCGTTGGAGAAGGGCCCGTTGGAGCTGTTCCGGATGATGTGGGCATTGGAGAGTTGGGGTTTGGCGGTGACCCGAGTGGACGTGAATTGGACGGAAGACAAGAGATTGAATCATGGAACCGAACCGAATGAACGAAACGAAACGAAAAGCTTTGGCGGTCCTCACCAACGGAGATCCCCCGGCAAAACCCAAACGGGAAATGGTGCAAGGACAGTGGTGCTCCACGACAATGTGCCTGCGGCCACCGACAAAAGCGAATCTGGGATTGTTCTCCCAGCAAATTCTCTCGAAGCCCTAGAAAAGGAGAGTTCATAGGAATAATCTAACGGAGGCCCAGTCTTCACCCCACCTCTTCAGTGCTTCCTTGTGGTCGTGGGAAAAAAAAAAGCTATGGGCTGGACCGGGTCCCAACGGAACCCACGAGCCTTGTGATAGAATTGCGGGTGGGGCGAGGTTGGGCTAAGAAAAGCTATGGGCTGGACTGGGTTGAAGGTGGGCCGGGCCGGGCCGGCCCGGCCCATTGACACCCCTGTGAGGCCGAAAAAATCAATTTTCTTTTTAAATAAAAACACCGGCAGCCAGTTCTACATCGGCTGTTGGTGCAGTAAGTTGGACTCAGCTGTAATATCCCCACTACTGCACTGAGGGGGCACTGCAGTGGATAAAAAAAACTAAATTCTTTTTAGATCGGTCCCCATATGTCCTACTAGTACAATTTGATCTCTGATCTGACGACTCAAAAAAAATTAAGAATTAAAATTGTTTATTAGAGTTGGTTCATTAAGGGCATTTTTTACCATTCATTGGGATTGAGTTTTTATTTTTTAGATTTTTTTGGTCATCAAATCGGAGATCAGGTCATACGACTATAAGGGCACGTGGGGTCCAATGTAAAAGAATTCAAAAAAAAATTTAACCTACTGCAATACCCCATTATAGTAAAGCAAGAGCATTGCAACAAGGATTACTCATAATTGAGATACGAATTATAGAGCCATTCATGGACATTGAAAACTGAATAAGATGATATTGGTTTTCATGTGTGATAGGTGGGAGTTCGGCACGGCCCAAGTACCAATGGACCGTCCCACCCAGCAGAGTCCCCAGGCCCATATTAGCCCCCTTGGGGGGGTGGGGGGGAGTCCAAAAGCTGTAGACTGGTGTAGCCATGTACCAGCTTAGTTAGGATCCGTCTCCCCTATCGACCCCTAAGTCGGCCCTACCGTATTTGGAGAGAATCCCTCTCATTTCCAAACTCCCTTTAAAGTGATCCCCCTTTCTTGATAAGGACGTGACTTAATGAGTTGTCCGGGATCTACTTTCTCCAATTAGACTAGGAACCGCCCTTCAAAGGGGCTTCCTGCTTGACTACTATATAAGGCCCCATACCCCTACGGGCATAGGTACACTCTCTAGTGCCCAAGCTTCTGTAATCATGCCTTCAGCATCCCCAGCTTTCTAACTTAGGCATTGGAGGGGGCTCTCCTGAACTGCCGCTAGGGGCCCTCTAACGGTGTTCTATTTTGCAGGAATTACTCGATGACGTCCCTCTGATCGGAGATAGAAGGCTCTAATTGTGGTAGACGAGATTTTGGTCCACCATCTTTTAGTGCCATCTGTGAGAAACGAACCAAGAAGCTATGGCAAGAGGCGATCATAGTAGAGCGTCTTGACAAAAGTAAACTACGGGCAAGGGAGTAAACCTTCCTCCCAACCTCCACCTCCTCCAATTATTGATGTCCTCCTTCTGCCGAGACCTCTTAACAGCGAGAATTGGCAAGCAGAAAGCCCTGACCTTCAGTACTGGGTCGACCTTATTCATCGACGATCGTTTCGAATTGTGCGTCGTTAAACACATGAAAACGTTCAATCTAAATTTATCCGGCTCACTCAAATCAAATTTTGGAAATTAATAGCGGTGAGTCCGAGTCGAACCACAAGGAGTTAAATTTTTAACTTTGAAAACTTTGGATTTTGAAATTTTAAATTTTTTTAATAAAAAAAAAAACAATGTAAAAAAAAATAGTGGAATCAACTAACTTTAACTAATTAAACAAAGGTATTAATACAAATGATGAAAAGAACACTCAATCAAAGCTAGCCCAATCAAACTTAGCCACATACCCCCTTGTTACTATTCATCAAAAGATTTTTTTCATTTTATTTTATTTTTTTAACATTTTTTAAATAAAATTTAAATCAAAACAAGTACTAGATATCGATTGATTTGAATAAAAAGATTTTACATTGGAAAAATAAAATTCTGAAAGTTAGAGGTGAATAGTGACGTTACTGTTCATGCAACTATCTAAACAATCAAATTAACGTTAATATGCAAATATTTAATGATAAGACATAAAAATACTTGAACTATTAGTACTTAATTAACTAATAATTAGATCAAATGTAAGAAACAACGACATGTTTGAAATAAATAAAAACAACTTCTAATTACAACAATTCCCTGTAGCTTGCTGAAGCTGCTGCTGGATGCTTGCAGGTTGACGCTTGGAGGAGACTGCTGCACGTGGAGGTTGCATGTTGCTCGGTTGGTGCTGGCAGGTTGGAGGTCTTCACCCAGCATGCATGCACGCTCGTGAAGGAGGTTGCTGTTGGCTTCACCAACGTGAGATGCAGGCCCGCATGGGCAGCACGTGGAGCTGGAGGAAGCTGCCGGGCTTGTTCGCGTGCAGGAGGTTGCTGGTGTTGGGGTTGTCCGAGAGAGGGAGCTGTGGAGGTTGGAGGAAATAAGGGAGAAAGAGAGTACCGGAGAGAGGGCTTAGAGAGGGAGAGAACCGAAGAGAGGGAGAGATAGAATCTGGAGAGAGGTTGAGAGAGAAAACAGAGGGAGAGAAAGAGAGAAACCGAGAGAAATAGAGAACCGGAGAGAGGGAGAGATAGAATCTGGAGAGAGGTTGAGAGAGAAGAAGGCTGCCGTGGCTGGAAGGAAGAAAGAATAGAAGAGAGAACCGTGGGAGAGAGAAGAAAGTAAAGGAGGAGGAGAGGGTTGCGGGAAGAAAAGGAATAGAAGAGAGAATAGAAGAGCTGGAAAGAGAGGAGGAGGGCTGCGGGGATGAAGCTGGGAGGAGAAGGAAGAGGAGGCTGGGAAAAAATAAAAACCGAGAGAGAACCGGGTGGAGAAGGAAGAGAAAGAGGAGAGGAGAGATTTATAGAGAGGAGAAAGAGGAGAGGCTGCCGGGTTTGAGTTGGAAAAGGAGGAGGATATGTGGGAGACTTGGAGAAGGGACATGATTTGGATCTGGAGAGAAAGAGGAAATTGGAAAAGAAATAGGATTCGACTTTATAAAACGAGAAAGAGAGAGAGGATTTTTAAAATAAAGGAAGGGATGTGTTTAGGAAATCGGAGAGACGGAGGGAAATAGTGGGTTTTAGGAGACTCCAGCGAATGAAGGAATCAAATTGTATTTTTACCCCTGTTTTAGTTGAAATCCGCACACTGGACCTCCCCTAAATTTCCGGAAACTCCACCAGCTGCACTGTATCATCGGCATGTCCTGTTCACATCAAATAAATATAATTTAGCGCATTATCATAAAAATATCATCATATTTATTTATTTCGTCTCGGTTTTGTCAAAAAACCGCAAATGCGCTATACTCCTTTGATCACATGAAATGACGATGTTTTTAAGTCAGAATTTGACGAAATTGGTACCGTTGGACTTGGTACATAATTATCTTTCATTCCATGCTATTTTGCAGATAAAAACATGAGTATGATGCATATGATTGCCCTTAAATGATCAATTTAACACTTTATCAATCGACTAGAAATGAAGGTTGATCGCTTCGAAGAGGACGCGCGGTGTAGGAGGTGTGAACAGACAACTAGTCTTGCGGAAAGTCGCCTAAGCACAGAAAATCCGATACAAGTTGTATCGCCGCCCCCGTCAGGTGGCCCAATGATCCTCGTGGAAAGGCGGCCTTTACTTCATGACCCTATGATAGATAAGGAGTGAGGTTAGTCAAGCGAGTGGTCGGTCGGTCTGAGAACGGCCCTCGATGCGAGGGTCGTACGGCCCAGTGAGAAGCCTTGTCTGACCCCGAACCAAGGGTTCACATCGCCAACGACAGGACAAGGACTTCGATGATAGCAGCACTTCCTCTCGGAGGTCCTCCAGTCGAGACTCCTCTTCCTTGAGCTCGACGGCTTAGTCTCAAAATAGGCATGGTGTGACTAGCTGCCACTCTCGCCATCTGTCTCTGGGAGAGCAGAGGGTGCAAAGGTTAGAAGAATAGGTAGAAAAGTTACTTCAACGAGATCGAAAGTCCATCTTGGAAGATTCAGGAGGGTGGACTTCCTGTTTTACTAGGCGGATGTAGTAGGAACCTCTTCCTCTACGGTTCTGAACCGCCTTGAAGACTTATGACGGCACAAAGGACACAAATGACCACCTTCACATGTTCGAAAGCACATTTTCGCTTCTGACAACGCTGGAGGGAAACGCTCGACAGTGGTTTTGACAGCTTAAGACCAACTCCATTGACAATTTCATAGAACTTGCTCGACATTGCGAGCAAGTGTATGCCGGTAACTATGGCTTCTCTAACGTCTTTGTGCCAAAAAAGGGACGAGTCGTTGTGGAGGTATTGGGTGCATTTTCATGAAGCCACCATAAAGATCCCCAATGTGGATGTGCCTAATGCGGCACAATATTTCATAGCAGGGACAACCAGTTAGTAGGCTCAGTTTGAGTTGAGCAAGGAACTTCTGGTCAACCTTCCTGACTTTGTACGAAAGGTTAACCAGTGCATTAATAGTGAGGAATTGCTCCATGTATGTAAAAACCCTATAGTTGTAGGCAGATGGAGGTTTGATGGAGAGAGAGGAGATCATAGGAGGACCTAGCGGGGTTATGGGATAGTTCATCTAGCACTCATGTTCGTGAATACTACTTCTGCTTCAAGTATGCGATCTGGGATCTCTCTACATATTATTTCCGTCAGAATAAGCTTATGTCATCTATGGAGAGGCTGACGAGCCTTTGCACTATCGCATATCAAGTACCAAAGCATAGTCATTACAAAAAAAAAATGGTGCGTAGAGGGAATTAATAAATAAAACACTTAAATTTTTTTTTCCTATAAAAGACCACTTTCATTTTGCGAGATTAAGTTTTAGTTTATGTGACAGTGAAATAAGTGTGGGATGAGATCCTCTTGATAACTGGACCTCTTTCTTTGGACCTCTTAATGCCCCTATTCACATCGAGATGGGGTGGATTTTATATTTTTTAATATTTTTATGGCAAAATGACTTGTTTGCCCTCATATCTATGTGACTGAGGCCCATTTGATAAGAATTTATGATCAGAATCGGGAGCTTAGATTAATGGGAATCCCAAAAAAAGCATAACCTTTTTCAATGGAAAACATGGCACGTCAGCTCCCTTAAAGTCAACTGTGGGGCATATGATTAAAAAAGCCTCTTTTTTGGTTCCCTGGACATCCCCTGAAAAGAGGATTGGAGGAAAATATGGAAATTTATGCGAGTTCTCCCCCCTTACTTTTCACTTTTACACTTTTAAAAATTTACCTTGTGCATCTTGGGAAGTTACAAGTGTCTTTTGCACATATTCCAATTCTTTCTTTTTGTTTTCCTTCCAAATAGCTCTTTTTCCAAATCTAACCTTATAGCTAGATGAAGTGGCAAAGTGTAAAATTCAAATTCCCTCAAAATTTGTAGTCCCGGAAGTGTTCTCAAACGAAGTTTGAGAGTATTGAAAGGATCTCATCTGTGTAGGAGAGAGGATACAAATACGTAAAATGCTCTAATTTGAGTTGTTTACGGTTTTTTTTTTCTTTTCTGTAAACCAAAGTAAGAAAATGGGCGTGGCTAGTGGGCCGACAAGCTCAACGATAATATTTTATTCTGCCAAACATTTGAACATACCGTCCTCGTCCCTTTGTTATCCCCGTTCGTCGCGTCGCGGGTGCGGGGTTCGCAGCTGCTGCTCGTTTGCTCCCACCTCGATGCTGCCGTCGACTGGCTATCGTTACTGTACTTGCAGCCTTAGCGGGCCTTCTTCGCCACAGTCCGTGCACCAGGGGAGGCGCGGGGAGGCGGCGGGCGGGAAGCACCTCCGCCGCCCTCCTCTCTCCCTGACGGTTTTTACTGCTCTGGACTCCCCAGACGGCAGACATGGCGGATCCCGGGTCGTGCTGGCAGTCCAGGCTGAGAGGCGTGAGCGTAACGGCGGGGGCAGGGAGGGGGAGAGGGAACAGAGAGAGAGGGAGAAGGAGCAGAAAGAGAGGGAGAGGAGGAGGAAGGAGGAGGTGAACCGCAAGATTGCGTCGAGGAAGGCCATCTCCGTCGTACTGAGGAAGGAGGCGGCCAAGGCTGTTATCGAGAAGAAGCGCGGCCGGACCAACGCCAAGAAGCTTCTCCCCAGGACCGTCCTCGAGGCCCTCCACGAGAGGATCACAGCGCTACGCTGGGAATCTGCCCTCAAGGTCTTGAACTCATCACACTCCCGTTTTTCTTCTCAGCTTTCTGTTTTGTATGGTTTCGGTTTCTGACCTCATAGCTTGAGATGGCAGAAGCTGTTCATCTTGTTGATGACTTCTGTTCCGACACGGAAGAAACAGAGCTTGGTAACAACACAACTTAACTTTCTTCAGGGTTTTATCCATTACTTAAGGCATGGGACCTTAGTAGAGGACACAGATGAGGACTCGAAGGATCACAGTGTTGATGGGTTTTGTCTCGTGCGCTGCTTTATACAGGGGATGCTGTGTGGGCTTTAGTCCTTTCTTCTGTTAATTTCTGGCCTAGTCCCACATTTGCTTCTAAGTGGCCAGGATATCTTGTGGCATTTGAGTCAATGTCTTAATGGAAATGGTGAGAACTTGTTAGAGGATGCCGTTGTTCTTCATTGTCACTTACTTATTTTTACCCAGGCCCTTGGAGCCCCATCTCACTAGTTCACTTTGCCCATGTTGATTGGCTCACAGCTATCATTACTAGTAGATAACTTGTTTTATCACTTAAATAGACTTGCTGAGTAGGGAGATGGTTGACAGTGCCGACTGGTACCGATACCGGGATTGCCATCCTTGATTACTGAGGTAACTCACATTGGTCTATTCATCTATCTACTGGGCCAGATTCCATCTATGTTGGTCAATGGTTGGGGTTAGACATCGTTTGTAGTTTCTGTTACATGTCATGGTTGTTGACTGCATTTAGGCATTCACAGAGATATTAGCTTTACCATGCAAAGCAACTTAGTTGTAGATATTCACTTTCATTTTGTCGAGTGTTATGAGAGAGATTCGGTATTAGTAGGGGTGAGTGGGATTTTCCTGAGGGGAGTATTACTGGGGTTGTTGCTTTGATATTTGGGTCTACCTGATAAAGCGAGGTAAGTGGAGTCTAATGGCTGTGCGCTTGATCCTCCAGTTGCAGCAATCTACAAGTTAATTATTATGTAGGACTTCTACTGAGAGTGCCTGCTTGCTTATTTGTTTTCTTAAACTTTTTCCTTTTTATTTGTTTACTAGAGACATTCATACACTTACTCCACCGCTTGAATTTAACTTTCTATTCCCTTCACCCATCTTAGTCTTATTTCTTTGCCATGTTGATGGCTGGAGCCAAGGATGCCCCCACTGCCCCCTTCTCCTCCCCCTCAAAAACAAAAAAAGGAATTCTGGTTTGGTTTTATCTTAGCTGAGACACCCACAATCCCCATTTTCCTTGTCATTCTTTGAATTTAAACATTACTGCCCACGGAAACAAATTTGAACCACTCAGTTTATGCATTGGACACAATTATGCATTGAGTACAATTTGGTTTCCTTTACACTTGAAGCAAGCCATTTCGCACTGGCGTATTGAGTCTTCACTGCCACATTGGCAGCTACACTGGAAGGGGGAAGATCAGTTCAACATTAGCAAGGAGGAAAGGTAGGTTATACTTTGCTTCACTCTCTGGGATCAAATTGGACAGAAATCTGCAGGTGATGTGTTGTGTGAAACTTTTTTAGATCTCTGCATCTCAACAAAAGCACAAGGATCGTGTGCTAATCAATCAGTTCGTTTTAAGACGTCTTGTGTTGGTTTGGAGGTAGAATCTACATCTATTATTATAATGCTTGTGCCCAATAATCCTCTTCCAAATGTTATTATCATCTGCCATTGCAGCCACTTTCCTACCAGTGCTGTGTTTATGATGTAAATTTTTAGTTCCCAACCCTCCTCTATTGAGCGGTCTGCAGACTTTCTCCACTCCACTATGGGAATGCTTTTAGACCCTTTCTTCCTGATTCATCACGGAAGTTTTCCTTATCTTGTCCAGTTTCTTATAACCCCTTGTGGCATCAGGAAAGCTGACACATAGGGTTATGACATGCTTGACAAAGCTGA
Organism: Zantedeschia hybrid cultivar; assembly: GCA_030544215.1. Classification (NCBI taxonomy): domain Eukaryota; kingdom Viridiplantae; phylum Streptophyta; class Magnoliopsida; order Alismatales; family Araceae; genus Zantedeschia; species Zantedeschia hybrid cultivar. The sequence goes on along the minus strand of JARZZO010000011.1, from coordinate 36,864,804 downwards.
GTTTGTTATCAAAATTCTCTCTCAAATGTAAAGTCCTTTTCTCTCCAAAATTCAAAATTGCTAACTCTTTTCTACATTCTTTGCACAATCTGTCTCCAGTCCGAGAATCTCAGTTGTCTTAAGTCTAAGGGGAGTCCTAGATATGTTATTGATAGCTTCTCTACTTTTGTCCCAGAATATAGGCACTTATCGTTATTTATCTTCCATGTTAATTCCCATTATCAAGCTACTACATCTCCATATTCCAGATGAGCAAAGTACTAAGGAGGTCTCAAAATTTGTTTCACTCCATTAATCCACCCTTTCTCCCATCTCCTGCACATGTGGCAAGTGCTTTGCCTTATAGAGTAAGATAAAACAATGAAGATTGCTTTCCCTCATAGAATAAGAGAAAACAATGAAGCACCATGATAATAGATTTCCTGTGTTCTAGACTTGTCACAAGGAATTAACTTGCTGGTAAAGCACATATTATTTATGTCAGGTAACTCTTGTTTTATATTGAGGGGGGAAAAATATAAATTGGCTAACTACCCTTTTTTTTTGAGAATAATCAGGTGTACTACCAATTTTATTAAAATAAATAGAGGGAGTACGTCCAAAGATCATCTAGAGGAGAGGTTCCTCTGACCAAAAAAAAGAAACGAAATAACTATTACATGAGGTTGTTAAGGCTACTCCATGTAGCATAGGAAATCCCTAGACTGTGCCGACAACACTGATACCACATTGCAACCGCTTGGAGACAAATGTTCTCTATATATACTCTAGTTCCCTTGAACACACTATCATTCCTGCATCTCCAGATACTCCAACAGACTGCATGTATCAGCATGACCGTCATTTTTTTCTGACTAATTGTCTTCCCTAAAGGATTTCTGCAGAAAGAGTGTATTTCTTCTATATTCTGAAATTTCAGTTGCAAATTCAGGCTTGCTGAAATGATACTCCATACTTCTTTGCTTATTGCACATTGCATGATTAAATGTTCCACATCCTCATCATACTTATTGCACATCGAGCAAATTGTTGAACTGTTCATATCCCAATGTCTTCTATACATCTTGGTGACAATTCTTTTTTGGAATAGCAACCACATAAACGCTCTTATTTTCAGTGGTGACTTCACCTTCCAAGTACCCTTGGACAGAGGAGATGCAGGAGAATTCCCTTCGATCAAAGAGTACATAGATTTCACTGAGAATACCCCATTATTTCCCTTCCACACCATCCTATCTAGATTATTTAGATCTATCTTAATTTCGTGTAAGAAACTCATAAGATTTGAAAATTGCTCTAATTCATCATCCTTCAGGTTCCTCCGAAGTATAATGTTCCAAAAGTATATCCCCTCCTCACAGCAGTAAACCTCTTCAACTTTATTCCATTTATCCACAGCTAGATTAAAGATAAGATTAAAGTTATCTTTAAGCAAATTATCACCTGCTCAACTATCATGCCAGAAGTATGTGTGCCTCCCATTTCCCACTGTTATCTTGTAGAATTTAACAAGCCACTCAGCTGATTTCATAATGTCCTTCCAAATTGGAGATATAACTTTATGATTTGGATTGAAAATTCTGCTGTTGGCATGGTACCTGTACTTCATTATGTCTTTCCACAAAAAATCTTCAGTGCACATCATTCGCCATAACTATTTCCCTAGTAGACAGAGATTCATAATACTCAGATTTTTAACTCCCATCCCTCCATACTTCTTAGACTGACATACTTTCTTCCAATTAACCAGCGGAATTCCTTTACTGTTATTATTATAGCCTCCCCATAAAAAACACTTCCTGATTTTGTCAATTTTTTTGATGACCTCCTTCGGCATGAAAAACATTGACATATAGTAAACCAGAATAGAAGATAGCACTGAGTTTAGAAGGGTGATCCGACCTCCGAGACTCAGATTTTGACTTTCTACTGCGATAATTTCCTATGCAATTTAAGAATCATAGACTCCCAATCTACAATCCTAGTAGAATTGTGATGCAGTGGCAACCCCAAATACATAATCGGCAACCTTTATATTCTGCAAGCTAAAATCCTTGCACATTCTTCTAGTTCCTCTTCCTGCATATTAATTCCCACAATAGAAGTTTTTTCGAAGTTAATTTGAAGACCTGAAGTAAACTCAAAAGGATTTGAGAACAAACATAAGTTGGTGTAGTTCCTCCGGCCCTCCTTCTAGAAAAAGTAGAGTATCGTCTGCATACTGAAGATGGGAAATACTAATTCCTGAGTTTATCACTTTAACACCTTGAAACTAGTCTGCCTCCTCTGCCCTTTGACACATGACACTAAGAATATTTGCCACTAAAAGGAATTGGCTAACTACCCATGTAGGTGTGACATTAGTTAGGATTTTGTTACTACACAGAAAGAGCAAAGCTGCAAAATATCCTAGCACCAGATTCCCTCAAAACAACATGTAGTACAACTGTACAAGGTACAAACATCACATGTGGGTGACATGGTAACAATCATCCAGCGAAAGAGTGTTAGAGAAGATAACAAATAAATTACAAAAAAAAGGTTTCAAAACCTTATGCTAATGATGCTGCAATTACAAATTGAGTTGCACTCATACAGTATGATCACAATAGTGAAGAGAAGTTGATGGGAATCCGGGGACTGCTGAAACAAAGCTCGAGACTTAATGTTTATTGTGTTTGGCCCATTAGAGGCCCAATTGATGTATTTTTAGATGTAGGTCTATTTTAAGTCTCTTTATTTTGAACAAGGGGTATCTTGGGTTTTATGGTACATAGGGCTACCTAAGGGGACCCTATATATTGTAGCCTCTCCCAAAAAGGGGGGCATTGAATGCTAATGATTGAAGAAAGGAATGAGTAGCCGCTTGGTGCGTTTTAGGTGTGGAAATGGACCCATGAAGGACCTGTGTGTGTTCTTTGGGGTGTGAAGCCCCTGTGCCTCTTCTTCATCCCCCCTGTCTTCCTTCCCTGTTCGTCCTCTCCTTGCCCTTGTTCTTCTCCTTCCCTGGCCTTTGAGCCAGTCAACCGAGGTCCCCCATTCTTGTCCCGCATCAGATATGGTATCAGAGCAAGGCTCTTTGGGTTGTTCTCACAACCCGAGTCCTATAACTCCACCACGCCACCACGTCACCCCTTAACCCCCCCCCCCCCCCCCCCTCTCTTCTTTCCCTCGATTTGTGTCTCTGCAGCAACATAAAAGAAGAGGAGGAGGAAGAAGAGGACGGCGAGGCGAGAGAAGTTGGCTGCCATCCCGTCGTTGTCACCAGCCTCTGCCGTTGATCCCGTAGGCTGCCGGAAGCGCCGCAACTGCTGCGGCCACCGTCCACCCGAGTTGCCGTCGCCGTCTACCTTTGCTGCCTCCGCCCTCCATCGACCCTACTCTCGGAAGAAGAAGGACCACCCTCCCGTCCCCTGGGGGCTGCAGCCCGTACTCCTCCACCGTAGAGAAGCCTATCCAGCAACAATGACCCACTCTGCCGCAGCCCCAGCGAACCCCACAGCGTCACCCAGCAGCAACAGAGACAAAAGTAGAAGAAAAGAAGAGAGGAGTGGACTCGGGCCCTAGCATCGTCCCCTTCTCTCACATAGCAAAACAGCAAAAAAAAAAAAAAAGAGGAAGAGAAGGCCGGGGAGACCAACCTGCTTCGCCGCCAACTCCAACTGCTCCTGCTGCCGCCGGTGACGCCGACAGCCCTTGCCATCGCCGTCGCCTGGCTCCATCGGAGCCACCGCCGCCGTCGATCAGCACCACCGGTGCCATCGAAGCCGTCGTCTGTTTCAGCTGCTGACGCCACTAGCGGCAACTGCGGGCATCATCGTTGCTGCTGCTGGCACCAGCCGGTGCCGTCGGCGCCGCCCGTCGGCGCCACCGTTGTCGTCGCCGGCCCCCGCTGGTACCACTGCTATTGTCGCCGCGACTCGCTCCCGCCACCTTTTGATTCCTCTGCAATTAGGGCTATCAGTGGCCTTCGGGGAGGAGAAGAAGACCCCGAGTCAAGGCCCTGCCGTCGAAGCCGTCGTCGGCGCCGCCCAATCCGTTGGCCCAGCCCTCTGCCGCCATCGCTCTCCTCCCTCGTACTATCTCTATAGCTCCCTGTTAGGGTTTGGAAGAGGGCAAGCCGAAGAAGACCGCCCGATCAGGTCATCTACTTGAAGTTGAACGGATCTCCAAATCCGACGGACCTATTCATTACAAGCTATCGGATCCAGACCTGACTGGGTGGATCCGGTAACTTAAGTCAATTTGGTCGTTGAACTGGTTCATTGACAGCCTATTCTCTTCTTCAGGGTGGTCCGGTCCAGCAAGGGGTTTGACCCAACCAGGCCTGTTGGGTGGTCCGGCCCAGGCCCAAATCAGCCAAGCTCGCTACAATACACAGATGGTGCACTAAGAAGCCTTATCGCACCACCGTCGCCGAGAAGTCATCCAGACTCCAAATTGGGAACCAATTGCGCTGTTGGGATTGTCTCAGCGAGGCCGACCTCGTTGCACATCCCGTCTGTCAGCAATACCTCGTTTTGCATGCCGCACTTGCACGCTTTACGAGGGCGCTTGCGCTCATCGTTCGAGGTCTTTCGGATCCCAATTCGAGAGCCGTCAGCGGCATTGGTCTCGTCTCTGGAAGACCAACTTAGATTTAGTGTATGATAGCTGCGACAGTGTCTCGTTTTGTGTGCCCAACTCCGACGGCAGCGTCGGTCACACGAGGGCACCTCCGTGCTCCGTTTTGCGAGCCAATCGCATCAGCGGATTCCTTACGACGTGGTTGACCCTGTTTAGTGCTCCACTTACTCACCGGACAGCACAGCTTGAAATCTAGTATCATGCTCTCCCCTTCTTTTCACACTCTAGTTCGATTGCCAAATGAGAAGGTTATTGCTTTGAGATTTGATCCGCTCCAATGTGGCAATTATATCTCCCAAAGAATTGTGGATCTATTATCTCAAACCGGTGAAATTATTGTTGATGATGATCATACTTTTGTTGAGTTTCATGAGAAATGTCAAGAGCACACTTACTCCATAGATTTTATGTACTTTGATGGAGCTTGGGCTGAGATCTTTCCTCAGGAGGCTTGTCCATCATTGTAGGGTCTGAGTGGTTACAAGAGCGGCATGCCACCATGAATTTGGAGAAATCTCAGTGCATTCTGCAGCCGCCACACTTGAAGGGTAATTTTCTCCTGAAAGCTTATGTTTCTGCTAGATCTACTTCAACACCTTTGGAGCAGTAAGTGGCCAAGATGGAGCCAACAACCCATGCATGTGCTGCACCGATAGTTGAGCATGCCTTAGATGTTGACTTGTTTAGTGAGTCTAGAGTTTGTTTGATATCCGATGATGTATTTGAGGACAGACCATTGTTGACAGTTGCTACTGAGTTATCGGTTATGGATTCATGGGATCACATCCTATTCGTTGATTCTGGGTTGCACATGCTAGATTCTCTTGTGTCTAATGCTGACTTATTATGCAGTAGTGGTCATGACCTCAGTTCTCCAGCGAGTTCAGATTCTCTGCTAGTTGTGGAATCAGGAGTGGATCTTATTGATCTGGTATGGCAGACCTTTTGTGATTCGCATGTAGCGGACCAGTTTGAGGTTCTTGATATGACCATCTGCTTGAAGTTCTTCATAGTCGATCCAGCCGCCCGCACCTTGATACTTGTGCATTTTAAAATTCGAGGATGAATTTTCTCGAACCAGGGGAGAATGATGGGAATCTAGGGACTGCTGAAACAAAGCTCATGACCCAATATTTATTCTGTTTTAGCCCATTAGAGGCCCAATTGATGTATTTTTAGATGTAGGTCTATTTTAAGTCTCTTTATTTTGGACAAGGGGTATTTTGGGATTTATGGTACCTAGGGCTACTCTAAGGGGACCCTATGTATTGTAGCCTCTCCCAAAAAGGGGGGCATTGAATGCTAATGATTGAAGAAATGAATGAGTAGCCGCCTAGTGTGTTTTGGGTGTGGAAATGGACCTGTGAAGGACCTGCATGTGTTCTTTGGGGTGTGAAGCCCCTGTGCCTCTTCTCCATCCCCTCGTCTTCCTTCCCTATTTGTCCTCTCCTTGCCCTTGTTCTTCTCCTTCCCTGGCCTCCGAGCCAGTCAACCGAGGTCCCCCATGCTTGTCTCGCATCAGAAGTGGCTCAAAAAGGACACATTTTCCTATTAGGGTATCTATAGTGATTGCTCATTTTAGTTCAGAGTTCTCAGAAATTCATAGGACTGCCACACTAAACGCCCCCATATAAAATCTTATGCATTGATGTGGCATAGACACTATTCCCGACTAGTTTTACATAGATATTCATGTAGTTGTGTATCTTTAACTAAATTAAAAAGGACCCATATCGAAGTATATTACAGACAATTATTAAATTTGAGAGTGATATTTAAAGGTGGAGTACATAAGATCAAAGATTGACGTATGTAAGGTTATAAAGATAGATCTTATCGAGATTGAAAATCCTTCTTGAGAAACATACATATAGTTAAGGATTGTCTGATTGAAAATCAGCCCATGCATTTTATAGAAAATCCTGGAAGATCGTTGAGTCATATACCTATGTGTATTCCAATTATGAGAATATCCTTGAAGTAAAATAAAATTAAAACACAATGTATCCAAGGATCCGACTAGTCACGTATTTTAGGCATGACAGGACATGGTATCAGAGCCAGGTTTTGATCCTAGCTTTCTCTTTAAGGAGGGTCTGTGCTAGGAGGAGCATAGGGTGCAGGGGGCTGTGATTGCCGCTGTCATCACCTTGTTAGCAGAGGATTGGGCTATCTTGCCTGTAAGCTCCTGTGCTCTGCCCCATCCATTCAGCGTGCCAGTCTCAGTTTGATGATTGTGCATCTTGGGAAGACAAGGGTGACGCCAGCTTCTGATGAATCGAGGGGCTTCATGGTGCATCGATCCTTCACAGATACTAGCAACTTTGGGGAGATCTCAGTTGCAGACTTAAAATCCCTTGCATGGCTTATCAGGATCAGTCTGATGGGATGTCAGAATTGGACACTCACTGTATGGTGGATAATGTCGACCACCATCCGCTATCGTAAGGTAAGGAGCTTGAGGCAGCCAGCAAGCCTAACTGCTCACAAGCTTTAAATGGGAATCAGTTTGGTGCTCTGCATGGATTATGCCAGGATCTGTAGCCCTGGCCTCTTGTGTGCTCTGCCAGTCTTAGGGTTCTTGTGTGTCACATAAAGGGTAATTAGTGTAAGGGGAACTTATTTTTGTTTGGGTTTTTTTATGGAGGGATGTATGTAAAAAGGGCTTGTAAAGGGTTAGTTTTGGGTTTTTAAGGATCATGGTACTCGGTACTTACCCATTTTTGCTTTTCTAAAAATGTGGCTGCATCCACTTCCAAAAGTAAAGTGGTATTGGGCTTTCAAGGGTAACCATGCTCCACACTTTTCCTTTTTTTTGTTTTTATGAAACCTTGGTGCCATCAACTTCCAAAAAGAAGTGGTATTGGTTTACCTATTGGTGTGGATTTGCCTTTATGATGTGCATCTTTGGCAGATTTTTTGAGTGTTCACTCTTTTGTGAAATTCTGCTCAATTTTTGTTAAGCCATGAACCCCCCAAAATGTCAACCATGGACAAGCAAGCCCTCGTACCCCTGAAGATATGTACTTGGTCAATGTCAGTTGCTTCCTGAAGGTCATTCTATTTATTGGACTCTGATGCAGGAGACGATGCAAGGCTGGGAGCTCCTTTATTGGCTTTTATTAGGACCATTTATGGTCCATTCTGTTTGTTTTTATTTCTTAGGAATTAAAGAAACATGAATAAGGAATGGGAAATCCTAAAGTCAGAGGGGAGTCCAAGAGTCAGAAGTTACAGATCGGATCTCTTTATATGTAAACTCTTCCTAATGAAAAGAAGAGATGATTGGTTGAAGAAAAAAAAAAATTACCTGTTTGTTCGTTTGTTGCCTCTGTGACGGAGGCCCTATCCCTCTTCCTCGGTGCGACGCCGAGCTACCTAACTGGTGCGACGTCAGTCCCCTTCCCCCTCCCCAGTGAGACGCCGGGGAAGCTCTCCCTGCCGGTGCGAGGCCGGAAGGATCCCTCTCCCATTCCCTACTCTTCTCCTTGTTCCGCATCAGTTTTGGTATCAGAGCATACCCGATCCCCAACTCCGTTGCCGCTCCGGCCCCTGTTGACGGCTTCAACAGTGTCGCTGCCAGCCGCTGTTGTCCGGCCTTCGCAGCCCGCCGCTGCTGTCTGGCCTCGCTGCCTCATCCCACCGCTGGGACTTCTCAACCCGTCGTGTAGCCAGCCGCTCCTTGCTGGTTCGGTTAGGGTCATGGATGGCAGTTTCGGCCGGTACCGGTACCCCCATTTCGGGCCGGTACCGTAAAAAAAAAAAAAAAAAAAAAAGAGAAAAATGACTGTACCGGACCGGTACCGGTCCGGTTTCGGGCGTACCGGCCGGTACGCCCGAAACCGGGCCGGTACGCCCATGAAACAGAAACAGATTTGTGAGAGGGGATTCCGGTTTTTTGCAGTGGGAGGGGAAGGAGGAGGAGAAGGAGGGGAAAGAACCGCCGCCGCCACCCGCCGCCGCCCGCTACTGCCGCCGGAGACGTTTTCACCCTTTTCCGGAGACGTTTTCACCGTTTTGGGTGGAAGAAAAAAAGAAGGTATGATTTATATTTTAATGTAGTGATTATTTTTTAGTTTGTTACATATTTCTTAGATGATTTACGTTCATTTTCTTGATAAAATAGACAACCCCCGATTTTGACCTTAATTAGTGGTTAAAAATTGGGGCTTTTGTCTAATTACTTAAATTAAACATCAATTGGAGCCTAATTAAGCTTCATTGCATGTTTTAAACTAGGAGTGTGCTGTCAATTACGTTGATCGACGGTTAATTAGGGGAAATCCCCAATTTTGGCCCTAATTAGCAGTTAAAAATTAGGGCTTTTGTATAATTACTTAAATTAAACATCAATTGGAGTCTAATTAAGTTTCATTGGATGTTTTAAAATAGGAGTGCTGTCAATTGTGTTGATTGACGGTTAATTAGGGGAAATTCCTAATTTTAGCTCTAATTAGCGGTTAAAAATTGGGGCTTTTGTCTAATTACTTAAATTAAACATCAATTGGAGCCTAATTAAGCTTCATTGCATGTTTTAAAACAGGAGTGTGCTGTCAATTGTGTTGATCGACGGTTAATTAGGGGAAATCCTCAATTTTAGGGCCCCAATTTTACATGTTTTAAACTAGGAGCATAATGCCAAATGTTCTTATATTTGTTTCTATTTTTTTTTTTATGTGTTGTAGGAACATGGCTGAACATCAAGAGCAAGACCCAGGGTGGGCCCATATCACCTTAATTAATACTGCAAAGAGGAGAGTGAAATGCAAATATTGTGGTAAAGAGATGGGTGGTGGAATCACTCGAGGGAAAGAACATTTAGCAGGGAAGACATGACAGGTGACAAGGTGTACTGTCTGTCCCCGACAAGTTGCCAACGAGATGCGTGAATTGTTGCGTGGCCGAAATGCACAAAAAGAACAAAAGAATGAAGATGAGGTTGAACTCCAAGGCGAAATTTCAGGTAGACATAATACAAAAGGCAAAGGGATGTATACTGCGGCCAGTGGTATTTCTATACGTGAGAGGCAAAGGGCTGAACAAATTGTAGATTCTAGTGATGATGATGATGATGATGATCCTGAGATGGCTGCAGCTAGAAGAGAGAGTTTGTGGCATCAAGAAGAAGACGAAGCCCGAAGGAGAGGTGATGGACCATCAATAAGAGGCACAAGTCAACGTACAGGCCAAGTGGGTCCTATGGATAGTTATCTTTTTAGAAGACAGAGTTCTACTCAGCCAAAAATCAAGCAAGCAATGAGAGGAGTAAAAAAGTCAGCTGAAGCGGCATGACATACCTTTAAAAGCATCTGCAAATGGTTTTTGCATGCAGGTGTTCCCTCACATGCTGCTCAGTCTCCTTATTTTCAGCTTATGATTGATGCGATAACAGATCATGGTCGTGGGTTCAAAGCCCCCACACGTCGAGACATATATGGACGGGGGCTTGATGGAGAATACGAGGAACTTCAACAGTGGGTTGAAAGTTTTAAGGCAGTATGGAAGGAGAGATGATGCACAATTATGTGCGATGGCTGGACTGGTACCACGAAGAAGTCCATGATTAATTTCTTGTTTATTGCACAGAAGGGACAATTTTTATGAAATCTGTTGATGCATCAAACTATTCAAAGAATGCAAAATATTTATTTGGTTTGATGGATCAGATGGTGCAGGAAATTGGAGAGGAAAATGTTGTCCAGGTGGTCACCGATAATGAACCAAGTTATAAAGCTGCAGGGAAGAAGTTAATGGACAAGCGCAAACACCTTTATTGGGTCCCATGTGCAGCGCATAATCTGGACTTGATGCTTGAAGACATTGGTAAGGATCCAACTATCAGCAAGACTGTAAAGAGAGCCCAAAGAATTACCCAATTTATTTATGGTCATCCCAGGATCTTGAATATGTTCAGAGAAAAAGCATCTGGAGGTCGAGATCTCATCCGTGCGGGGCCTATATGATTTGCATCTAATTTTATTTCTTTAGAATCTTTGCATAAATTCAAGAATGAGATCAATGGTTTTATGTTTAATAAGGAGTTCTTGGAGTATATGCGGACCACCTCCAATGAATCTAAATCTGAACATTTGGAAGTGAGAAAAATCATAGAGAATAAAAATTTTTGGAGTAATATGGAGACTTATCTGAAGTTGGTGGAACCTCTCGTACAAGTGTTAAAATTGGTGGATGGGGATGATAAGAATTACATGGGATATTTGTACGAGGCAATTGACATTGCTAAGGTGTACATCAAGAACGCATTTCCCAACACTTATATGAAGTGGTGAGACCTTATTGATGTCAGATGGGAAAGCACATTACACCACGACTTGCATGCAGCTGGTAAGTGAAGTCTTATACTGTTACATGGGATATTATTTATTAAATTGACATTAGTAATTTTTCACCTAAATGCAGGTTATTTTTTAAATTCTCGAGTAATGTACAGTCGTCAAGTACATATTGATGGAGAGGTGATTCAAGGCACACTAAATGTGATTGCACGTTTGTCGAGGACAATAGAAGATAGGATTGAGGCAGAGAGACAGGTATACTTAGTGAAGATCTGACTTTAAGATTTATCCAATTACTTGTAATTTGAAGAGCCTATGAATTCTATTAATTGTTAATTCCATCTTTGTAGATGGAGGCTTATAGGCTAAGGCTGGAGACATATGATGAAGATTTTGTGCAAATTGCCGTAGAGAAAGTGAGCCCAGGTATACTTAGTCATTGCATTGTTGTCATATGTGCATAAGAAACGAGAACATACATTGATTAATTTTTTGGTTTCTTTTAATGATGGCACAGCTGAGTGGTGGATAATGGTGTACAACAGAGATAGGTGCTATAATCCATTGGCTTCCGTTGCAATGAGGGTTTTGAGTCAGACGACGTCGGCAAGCCAATGTGAAAGAAACTGGAGCACGTTTAGCCTTATACACTCAAAAATTCGTAACCGGTTAAAGGCTGAACGATTGGACAAATTGGTGTACTGCCATTACAATATGAGATTGAAGATCAAAAACATTCGGTTGATACAACAATTGAGGGAGAAACGAGCTGCAGGGCACGCAGAAGATGTTGTTGGCCAAATTGATGTGGAAGAGTTATTTGATGATGATAATCTCTTGCAGACTTGGGTTGAGACACGAGCAACTGTCGATGAGCCAGTTTTTGATCCTGATGATACAGAATGGGCAGAAGGCATACTAGATGGAGCTGTTGCTAGAGATCCAGAATTAAGAACCTCGAAAAGGCAAAAAGAAAATTCACCTCCTCCTTCACATGAGCATCAGAGTCAGACTGAGCATATGCCTTTATTTGCACCTAATACTGAGCTTGAGCCTACTAGACACTCAGAATCAGATAGTAGGCCAGTCACTCCTAGAATGGTTGGGCCACCATCATTCTTGAAAAGGAGTACATCTACATTGGAGAGGACTAATCTGGCTGCCAGAGACGATCCTGCCATTGATGGGATGAAGCAAATTTATGTGAGGCATTCACCACGAGGAAAAGGAGTATTGAATCGATTGAACTTGCAAAAGGATCTAGAAAAAAAAGAAAACCAGCAAAAACAGGCATCACAAAAGAACAAATCAAGTAATGTTAAAAGAAAGTTAATTGTTGATTATGATCAAGATGATGATGATGATGGGACAGAGTCTCCTAGTGATGATGCTGGTGCAGCTGCAGGTGCTACTACCGGGGGCGGAGTGTATGCACCTTCTTTCTCCTTACATATTGACACAGGAAGAGGACAACATGAAAGTCAAGGAGATTATGATTCACAAAGTCAGCATGGACAACAGTCAGGTTATGAAGGTGGCCAACAAGAAGCAGGCATGTATAGCTGGGGAGATCAAGTAGAGTATGAAGGCTTTCAATTCCATCCACCGATTCCACCCAGTAGCAGTTATGGGTCAGGGTCTTCTTCTTATCCTCATGCTACTTCTTTGCACCATGATTCTGGAATTTCATCAAGTCAACAAGCATATACTCCAAGAGGGATTCAAAGAGGGATGCACGACTTGGCTGCATCATTGTTTAGTTATGGTGAATATAGGGAACATATGCAACCTTATTATGGATACTAGCAACAGCAACCAGATGATGAATCAGAAGGATCTACAGGTTATTATCCATATTAAGGGACTCACTTATGTTTTTCATAGGTAAGGATCGTTTGATTTCGTTAATATTTTGCATTGTTGTAAATATTTAGTACGTTAACATAATATTTTTCATATTTAATCTGTATGAAAATAGTCATTTTGTATGCGTTATGTGTACTTCTTTGTCTTAACCCACTTTTATCACACCCAACGCATAGCTAATTAATTGTTTACATTTTTTCTGATTTTTTTTTCTTTTTTTCTGATTTTTTTGGGCCCCTTTAAGCCCGTACCGGTACTGCCATCCATGGTTAGGGTAGAAGCAGAAGAAGAAGAAGAAGAAGAAGAAGAAGAAGGTTGAGGAGTCGAATCCCCTCGCCGCCATCGCCAGCGACAGCGCTGGCTTCACCGCCACCGCCAGCCTCACGCCGCTGCCATCGAAAAGCTCCGAAGCCGCCGCCCTAACCGGGGGCTTCGTCCGAAGTCACCAACGCCGCCGTCGCTGGCCACCAACGCTGTCGGCGTCGCCGCCCATAGTCGCCACCGCCGCTCGTCGTCGCTGCTCGCCGTCGCCGCTGTCGCGCCCGCCGCCGCCGCCTGCTCTAGCCGCCTTCACCTTCCTTTTTTTTTGTACGCCGGCGACTGCCTGAGTCTTCTTCCCCGTCGCCTTCGCCTACCTCTGAAGCCGTCGCCGCCGTCGGAACCTGCCGCCACCTTCACCAACGTCGTCGTCGCCGTTCGCTGCCACCACACCCGCCGACCGCCGTCGCCGTGCTTGAAGCCGTCCGCCCCCTTTGTGCCCCCCATCCCTCCCCCTGTTTTGGTTTATACAGGTTGAAAAGAGGAAGAGGGTGAATAGTAAAGGCCAAAGAGGGGTACGTGGCCTTTAAAAGTGGCCCAACCTGGTCCAGCCATGGATTGCGGAATCGGCCGATTCCGATCCGAATCGGCCGATTCGGATCCGAATCGGCGGGTTCCGATCCGATTCGGGGGGGATTTCACTGTTCCCCCCCCCCACTGATTTGAAAAAAAAAAAAAAAACGGCTGAAATTGGCCCGAACCGGACCAAATCGGGGCCGGACCGGCCAGATCGGCCGGTCCGGACCCGATCTGGTCCGGTTCGGGTCGGTCCCGATCCCCCCCTTAAGGGTTTAGGGGTTTAGGGTTTAGGGTTTTAGGGTTTTAGGGTTTAGGGTTTAGGGTTTAGGGTTTAGGGTTTAGGGTTTAGGTTTTAGGGTTTTAGGGGTTTAGGGTTTAGGGTTTAGGGTTTAGGGTTTAGGGTTTTAGGGTTTAAGGGTTTAAGGGTTTAGGGTTTAGGGTTTAAGGGTCTAAGGGTTTAAGGGTTAAGGGTTAAGGGTTTAGGGTTTAGGGTTTTAGGGTTAGGGTTTTAGGGTTTAGGGTTTAGGGTTTTAGGGTTTAGGATTTTTTATGGATGTACATGAATTGCATTCATTCTTATTGTACATCAATTGAATAATATGTATGTAATTTTTTCTGATTTTTTTTTAATTTTTTATTATTTTTTAATCTGGCCGAGTCAGACTGGCCAGACTTCATCTGGATCGGCCGACTTTGCCGATCCGATCCGAGTCGGATCGGGATCGGCGGGTCCCGATTCGGGGACCCGATCCTATCCGGAATTCCTTGGGTCCAGCCAGGTTGACCCGAGCCAGGGTCCGAACCCAACCAGCTTTGGCTCGAGTCATCTTCTTGAAAGGGATCCTAGGTCTTATTTTGATACCCGGTCTGACCAGGTTCGGGAAGTTAAGGTGGTCCGAGCCACCTGATGCAACATGTTTCGATCCAGGGTGCAACCAGGGTCCGAACTAGGTCCGTGCAGATGGTGGGTGGTGCAATTGCAGCATTATCGCACCGCCGGTGCTACGAACTCGTTCGGACTCCGATTCGTGCGCCGTTTGGCCGCTGGGTTCGTATCGACGAGGCCTATCCAGATTCAGTGCGCTGCATCCTCGACTGCCTCATTTTGCGTGCCACTTCTGCACGCATATCGATGACACTGATTGCGCATCCCGAGGCCCGCACCAGTCGCCTCGATTTGCATGCCAGCTTCCGGCGCACTAGTTTTGTAGCGGCTAGCGGCCGACTTACCTCGTTTTGCGTGCCACACTTGCACGCTTTACGAAGACACTTGGGCTCGTTGTTCGAGGTCGAATTTTTTCGAACCAGGGGAGATTGATGCAGGAGACAATGCAAGGCTGGGAGCTCTTTTATTGGCTTTTATTAGGACCATTTATGGTTCATTATGTTTGTTTTTATTTCCTAGGAATTAAAGAAACAAGAATAAGGGATGGGAAATCCTAGAGTCAGAGGGGACTTTGGACCAGTAAGTTTGTTTAATGTCAAGTAAATCTTGGTGAAGGTTCTTGCTTAGAGATCAAGCAAAGTTCTTGGCAATATAATTCAGTGTATAAGCATCCCAAAGTTTCAGAATGGGTGCACCTGATTTTGAAATTGCAAAGAAATTGTCTATGTGGAAGGCTAGGAATTTATCTATGGGAGGAAGGTTGACTTTGCTCAATGCTGCGTTATTAAGTTCTGTTTGTCCACATTAGTTATCAGCCTTCTCATGCCTCAAGCTGTCGGAAAGAAGGTGGACAGAATGTTGCAGAAGTTTTCTTTGGGAAAACACCAATTCTGATAGTCAAGAAATTCCTTTAGTCAAATGGAACAAAGGTTTGACACCAGTTAAGAAAGGGGACCTCATTGACAAAACCTGGAATACATGAATCTTGATCTATTGGAAAAATGGCTATGTGAGTTATTGCAGCACAAAGATGCTTTCAAAGAAAATAATCTACTCTAAGCTCTATACTTCTCATCAGTGTTTTACTTGGAATACATACAACAGGTCCCTTTTGTCTCCCATTTGGAAAGGCATTTTAAGATCAGCTTCATGGGTTGAGAAAGGAATCAAATTCAGTGTTGGTAATGCCTCTTCCACATTTCTGGATGGACAAATGGATGGGGATTATCATTTGAAAGATGTTTGGCAAGCCTACAGCTTGGAGTACTGGTGATGCAGGGCTGTATCCTGGTTTCATGGGTTTACTCTTGGGATTCCAAAAATAAAAGTTCCCAGGTCTATTCTGTTTGGCAGTTGACAAATGGCAGAAAGTGAGCTCCTGTTTCATCTTTTCCAATAATAATGTTCCATGGGGTATCACTTTAATAAGTGGTCTCAGAACGAGGAAGCAGATGATTATATGTAGTTACAGCTGCTCTCTTGTGTGCAGATTGATATTGGCAGATCAGATCAAGAGTGGTGGGTGAAAAAAATAATGGAATTTTCTGTTAAATCTTTGCATTCAATCATTGAAGGGCATTCGCAAATCATACTGATTTTAGAAAAAAATTGAAAGGTAAAGTCTCCCTTGAAGGTATTTTTTGGAAGTGGATTGTAGCAGATGTACTTTAATAAAATAAAAGGGATTATACACAAGTAAGGGGAAAAAACAGAAACTAGTATCTTCCCTATATGAAAGCACCAAGATGTTGTAGCTATCTCTCAACTCTTCCCCAAAAGACAAAAAAGGATGAGTTACATTAATCTAGTTTACAAGCCAATCCTCACCCAGTTGCTAACTTTGGCACAAATAAAAGTAAACACCCGCCATGGGGTGTTGGCTTCCCTCTTCAAGATTCTGCTGTTGCGTTCCATCCGGAGGACCCAAATAGTTGCATGGAGGATCAGCCACCATATGATACTATGTCCTTCGTGAGGCCAAGGTTGGCTGTAGGAAAGGAGGAGGGTCTCCACCTAGTCATATGAGTGATATATCATATTGAAGCTGATGACCCAGCAGCTGCCAAATCTCCACAGAGAAGTAGCAGATCGTGAATAAATGATCACGTGACTCATCTTCCCAAGCACATAGACAGCACTGAGTAGACAAGCCATGCACAAAGCTGGCTAGCCTATTGTACATGGGGAGCCTATGAAGGAAGCTCTCCATAGAAGAATCTGTACCCTTAAGGGGCATGTAACTCCCAAATGTTCCCTATAAAATGGGTACTGAGTCCCCTCCTCACAATAACGGAGTACACTGACTTGATAGAGAAATTCCCTTCTTTGTCCACCTCCAAGTCCAACTATCAGGGGAGCAAGGGGCCAGCGGATGAATATAGCATCTTCAGATCACAACCTCTTCTCTCAAATTTCTTCTAAAAGAAGGGCTCCAACTTCCTTGGGGCAGCTCAAAATCAAAGAGTTGGCTGACGATGGCTGTCATGTTACTTATGCTGGCAAATAACCTCAGGAATATCAAATGAAGGGGACATGGGCCACATCAGTTGTCCAACCAAAAGAGACATGTCTTGTCATTCCCCACTTAGATTTGTGTGCCAGCAAGAAGAATATCCGAGGCAGGAGAGAATACCCTTCTCGATTCAGGAGATATTATAGGTAATCTCCTATACAAGACCCTTACAGAGGATACCCTTCCAGATCTTGAAGATTGACAGAAAGTAGATGGGCAGGCTATCAATAACTGATATACAAGACCAACTTTCCCCAAAAGAGAGAAGTTTCCCCTTTCACCTGGCCGCCCTGCTCTCATATCCATGCACAATCTTGTTCCAATCCTTACCCAACATGACCCCAGCAGTGAGAGGCATCTCCATATAGGAGAGGGAGGAACTCTCCTCTTTGACATCCCAAAATCAAAGTGGCCCTCTCCAACTCCCTCTTTCCCATACTAATGCCTATAAGCTGAATTTTCTCATTAACAAAAATCTAGCCAGAAACAAGTTGATCGTCACCTTTGAGGAGAAAGAATGGTATCATTAGCATACTATAGGAATGTGCATCCCATGTTGAGTGACATGGAAACCTCTAATAAGACTTGCCGCCTTTGCCCTCTCAAAAATTCTCCTCAAAATGCATCCCACAAGGATGAAGAGGAGCGATATTGGGTCTCCTTGGCAGAGACCTCTCCCACCATGGAAGAAGGGGGTAGGATCTCTGTTAAGAAGCACCACAAAGGAGGCCAAATAAATGCAATCCCTGATCTAGGCCGTCCGTCTGTCACCAAAACCCATTTTTTCTCAATACATGGAACAAGCAACCCCAGTTGATCCTCCCATAAGCTTTTTCAAAATCTAGCCTCAATACGAATCCCTTTGTGTAGTGTAATTTTATGGAATGAATACTCTTATAAGCTAGTGCTCCTAACTTTGTCTTCCCTTGATGAGCGCTCCTTGGTTGCAGCTGATCACTCTTCCCACCACCTTCTCCAGTCTGGATGCAAAGGTCTTGGTGTTAATCTTATAGATCTTGTTCAACAAGTTGTAGGTGTAAAGTCATGCAACCAACTAGCACCCTCCTTTGGGATCAAGGCCAGGAAGGTCCTATTAATACCTCGAAGATGAGCTGAGCCATCTTGAAATTCCAACAGAGCCCCTATGATATCTAATCTGACAGTGTCCCTACAATGTTGGAAGAACAAAGGGAAGGTATCCGGATCTGGCCCTTTTCTTACCTGCGAGTGAAAACAGCCCTCCTGATCTCCTTTTCCAAGAAGGGGGAGGAAAGCTTCTCCCTCTCTTCAAAAGAGAGGGCAGGGAGGAGATCATCAGCAATAGACGGGTGCGGGCAATCAACCTTGAAGAATAGACTAGGGGGGTGTTTATGTTCTCAATATTTCCCCGAAAAGTAGAGAATCACAGGAAATGTTTCCCTGGGAGTAAAAAATCCCCTGCAAAATAAAAACATGTTTGCTAATCTCATGGAGAGATTGGAGTTTCCACGCGATGATAGAAAGATATGGAGAGAGTGTGATGTGAGAATCTTACGTGGAGAGAAAGAGAGTAGTTAATATTTCCCGTGAAAATATTTCCCTATGGAGAGGGGTGGGGAAATAGATCCCGAGGAAAAAAGGAATATTCTGAGAATATGAGAAATATTTTCCCAACTAATTTTTACTCGCGTTTGCGAAACATGTGAAAGTTAGTTGGGAAAATATTTCCCGGGGAAATTTGTGCGAACACAAACACCCCCTAGAATACAAGTATAAGGACCTACCTTGAACCTAAACTCAAAACAGAAAACAAGCTTACAAATTCTTGTAACCTTGGACTTGGCAAAGGAAGATTAAATTATAAGGGAGTTTAAATGGAAAACTTTATGAATTTTTTGGGCCACTAATGGGCCTTATTGGAAGATGAAACCAGTCTTATGGATGGGACTGTTTGTTGGGCCTTTAACAGGCCGACTTATTGGGCCCAAATGGGCTTGACTAGTGGGCCTTTCTAGAAGCTTCCTACCTCCTCTTCCACTGCCTTTCTTGAAGCTTCTCACCTCCTCTTTCCACCTTCTCTCCCGCCATATAAAGGGGGGCCGGTGGCTGGTTCTCCCTCAGACCAGCACATAACTAGCTTTTGAGGGAGGGAGAGAAAGAGAGAGGAGGGAGATAGAGTGAGAAAGTGAGAGAGAGAGAAGAAAAAAGTGAGGGGGAGGGAGAGAGGAAGAACATGGAAGAGCAAAGGAGAAAACAACAAGATGAGAAAGAGGAAAAGGCTAGGATGAGAAGGAGCAAGCCAGAAATGCTGTCTCCAAGCTGCGAAGAGTATAAGGGATGGTCCAAGGAGCACCTTCTCCAAGAGGGCAGCGTGTGGGTAATTGAGGAGAGATGACTCTCTCCCTCCTAACATAGGTGATGCTCGCCTTATGTGCCTCTTCTCATCTTGGGTTTGGGTGGGTTTAGAGGTTCTGTCTGTTTGTTTTCATGAGAGACTGTCATGTAAAAGATGATATCTCTATCCTTGCACCATGATGAAACATGATTCTAGGGTTTGCTATGAAGGATGAAGGGGTATTCTTCTATGTAGTCAGAGATTTGAGGTGACGGGGGAGGGGGGGGGTTGCCTCCTTAGCCTCATTTGAGGTGACATTTTATTAAGAAAATATAAAAAAATAGATATTTAGATATGCTATTAACTATATCAAAAGCACATATTAAAACTCATACAAAATGATTTATTAAAACAAACTCATACAAAATGACTTATTCGAACACACAAATATAATAAAAAAAGTTTAAAATCTACCAAGTTGAAACAAAATATAATCAAATCAAGGTGTAATTAATGCAAATTTTGATGCTAAATAAACAAGCCATGAAAGAAAATATATCAAATAAATGGTAAATAAACATACCATAGACACATTTATGAGAAATAAGTTTACTATAAGATCTAAATGTTTCTCAAAGAAAACAACATGTCCAAATAATACATTCCATAATAAAGTTTCCTATCTCAAGCCTCACTCATTCGTCACTCTCAGAATCATCATCTTCATGTTCCTCAAATAGAAATTTACCCTTTGATTCCTTCATTGTAGCATCATAGTCAATCTCAACCTCATGAATAGAATCCAATGTGGAGTTGCACCCACTTCCCCCTTCCCTAAATAATGCTTTTATGATGCTGTCCTTGTACTTGGACCTTCTTCTTCATTAACTCCTGTAGCAGTTTCAACTTCTAGCCATGTGAGGTCCATATTCATACACAAGGTCTTCATCATCATGACAATGGACTAGCTACTCGTTACAATCATCAATATCATCCAAACATATAGGATCAAAATCAGTTTGTTGGAAATGTAGAAAGCAATCCCGAAGATGTTGATTATATTGCACAAAGACGAGATCATTCAACTGCTTTTGCTCCAACTTATCCCATTTCTTGGTGTGCTTCTAACAAAAATATTATGCTTACATTAATAAAAAATAGACATGAGATATGTTCTTCAAAGAAGTTAATAAACATCTAACCTACTCAAATGTACTCCAATTGCATTTACAATTGGATGCACTAAAAGTTAGACTTAAGATGTGAATAGCTGTCTTTTGCAGTTGAGGGCTCTTACTCCTAAAATCAACCTGCCAATTACCTACATTACATATCCAACTAACAAATAGTTTTCATCTTAATAAGAAACTAATGAATAAAGATCGAAGTTCATAAAGAAAGATACCAATATTAGAATGTAATCCGTTGCCCTATGGACATTTCCCTCCTAAAGAAGCCCATAGGATTCCTATAACATACTAGGTCCTTGGTAATCTTATCTTGTATTTAAGGATCATGAACTAGCTTCTCAATGTAATCATGAAGTCCTTGCTTGACTTTGCCATCAAAATCAAATTGAGGGTTTAGGTAGTAAGCAGCTGCACGTAAAGAACAATGAAACTGGAAATCCTACTTCCTATTGATTATCTCCCAAAGTGGACCATACTTGCTCACCTTTCTACCTAGAGCATTCTTGATGCTTTCCTTGGCACATTCCATGGCTTCATAAACATAACCCATACCTGACTTTTCTCCATCAACCAACCTTAAAATCATGACAAGAGACTTGAATATTTTCAATGCATAAACAACTGCCTTCCAAAATCGGTTCTTTAAAATTGTGTCTTGTGCCTTCTTTCCTTCATCTTTTCTTGCCCATCGGTTGTTAGAAGTCCATTCAACAGAAGTAAACATTCTCCTCAAGCCATATATACAATTCATTAAAGTTTGCATATTAAGGTAGTTTGTAGCAAAGTAGGTCATAGCTGCACCTACAAGATTCTTTTGATTTGTATGCTTTCTCATCATAGCAAGAATGCTCGCATATGCATGGCTAAATGTGATAACCCTCCTTGCCTTCCATTACAACTTGTATTATATTTCCACACGAACTTGTATGATTATCTTGTTTAAAAAGTCTGCCAATAATTTTGCATCTTTAATATGTGTTCTGATGCATCAATAGATCGCAAGAATATAATTCTAGTAGGTGAATGAGCCTAAAAGTTGACTAAAGTATGTCCTTTCCCATCTGTTCATGCATCAGACATAATGGTACAACTACACTTACACTCAACTAGGTTTTTATAAGTCCATCAATCTTTGAGTCTTTTGTATTTCTTTTTGGAGAGGGTCTCAACAATCTCATGATAGCTAGGGCCTATCAATCCTGAACCGAATTGTCTTATAACTTCCAACATTATTTGGAAACTATTTAGATGTATAGTGTTGAATGGGATCTTGGCTTGATATACCCAATTATCTACTTAGTTATATATTTGATGACCCTTTCTCATGTCTCCTTTTCATGCCTCTTGTCCTTGATAGATTTGCCATTTAAATCTTCAGGATTTAGAGTGTAAAATTTAGCCAACGGACCTTTCCTCCGTAGAGGCCTTCTTAGTGTGTCATCAAGTTGCTTCTCCTCAAAGGATAAATCTTTGAAAGTCAAATTCCTAAGAAGATCATTTCAACTTTTTGCTTCTCTAACCACACACTTCTTCTCAATTCTTGCTTGTATTGTCGGATTTCTTCTTTTGCCTCTGGTGTCGCCTTCAAGCAAGTTGTCACATTTGTGGGCGCTCTAGCTATATGTTCTTTTGAATAATAAATCCCTCCTTTATAATCCTTCTGACAAAAATTGCATTTTACACAATCCCTGTTATTTAGATTCTCCAAAGTCCCATATTTACATCTCGGGTCTTTTATTCGCCCTTTCCTTTAGTTGACCCTTGATTAGACGAAGGAGAAGAACCTCCTGCTAGTGTAGACATCTTAAACAAATAACAGTGACAAAATTCAATGCATAGTACAACATATCTAACAACTAATGGATGCTACTTAGGAAAAACATAAAAAAGATAAGGGAAGAACCTTAGCAGCCTAATGCCCTTCTATATCCAAGACTCCTAGCTCAATGGACAGCATGTAGAGAGTCAAGTAGAGATAGTAAGAGATTTTTAAAGAGAGATAAAGAGAGTGAGAGTTGCCCTTATCATTGAACAAGGAAGAGTGCTTTGGGCCCTCTTTTGTGTGTGTGTGTGTGTGTGTGAGAGAGAGAGAGAGAGAGAGAGAGAGAGAGAGAGAAAGGCTTTAGGCCCTCTATAACTTTAAATACAGAGACATATAGAGAGGGATATAGAGAGAAAGAGAGGGAGACATAAAGAGTGAGAAACTGAGAGAGGGAGACAAAAATTGAGCCTGAGAGAGAGAGAGGGCTTTAGGCCTCTGTAACTTCAGATAGAGAGCGAGACACACACACACATAAAGAGTGAGAAACTGAGAGAGAGAAAGAGTGAGACTAGGGGGGAGAGAGAGAGAGAGAGAGAGAGAGAGGTGGAGAGAGGACCCTCTTCATCCAGACATCATATGGGGGGTGGGAGAGAGAGAGAGAAAGATTAGAGCACCTGTTGGAGGATGCAAGTGATCTACTGGAGGATGCTTCATGTTAGAGGAGATGGCGGATTCGTTGAAAGTGTTATGTCGCCGTCGTTGTCATTGGAGCCATCTGCTTCATCATCGGAATATGGAGGGGGGGAGATGGGGGCTCGAGTGAAGAAACGATTTAGGGTTTTGAGCGTGGGGTGGGGGACTTTTTATATAATAGGTAGCAGGCCTTTTGGCTTGGGCTGAATGGGCCTTTGGGCCGAGCCGATGGACCAAATGGGTTGGGCCGATGGACCAATTGGGTAGGTGAGGCAATAGAGGCAGCAGAAGCGTGCTGAGGCATCGCCTTCTCACTTGAGGTGATTCCGGCGATGCTTAGGTGACGAAGGGCAAGGCAAGATGTCTTACCATCGCGTTGCCTCGACGCCTAGGTGATTACCTCGACTGCCTTTGATAACATAGGTGTTCTTTCACTTGCTAGATGCTTGTGGGATGAAGGGGGGGGGGGAGAGAGAGAGAGAGTTAGATATTCATGCTTATAATTGCTCATCCACAAGATTACTTCTCATGTACCATGATTTACCACCTTTGGTTCTTGAGATTTCTATTCTTAATACTATTAATTGCTATATAGTAAACAAGGTAGGGGAAGAACATAAAAAGAAAGGTGAACCCCACACCAATAGAGGGAACGATATCTTGCACATGAACCAGATGAATAAATGGTATTATGCAAGTTATCAAATGTTGCTAATGATGCTATGGATTTAAAAAAGGAGTGACACTGTTATACCAATAGGACAGCCCCTACTAGATCTGTCCCTTGGGAGTATGGGGACATGGGCAAGCTCCCTTACAACTGGTGCTTTGAAAATCTGAACAATTTGTATCCAAAACTGATCCTCAGCTTTCCTAATCATAGTGCTCAACATGTTACCCATTAAAACATACAAAAGGGGGGATAAAGGATCTCCATGTCCAAGACCTCTGGAAGATGGGAAGTAACCAAAGATTTTACCATTAAGAATAACTGAGAACATAGCTGAATTTACACAGATTTTAACCCTACTGATGAAATGCTCAAGAAACATGTGTTTTTTTTTCGGAAAAAAATCTGATTGTACCACTAATTTTATTAATAAAAAAGATAGGAGAGATTCCTATCTTAGAAAACCAAAACTAGAAAATCAAAACTACACACACACTGCTAAGAGACTTCTCTCATCCAATCTTTCACAGACAACCCTATAATATGACGAGTGTTGTTCCATAATCTTCCATAGACAATTCCATGCAACTGTATCATAGGCTTTGTTAAAATCAAGTTTATACAACAGATCCATAATACTTTTCTTTCTCATGGTAAATAACACTTCATGTGCCACAAGGAAATTATCCTTTAACCTCCTTCCATCTATGAATACAGACTAATTCTCCAAAATAATGTTTGGAAGCACTTTCCCCAATCTTGTAACTAGCACTTTAGTAACAATTTTATAAGACCCATTCAAAAGAATAATAGTCCTAAAGTCTTTATGTGCAAGGCATCTTACTTTTTCTGGAAGAAGAATCAGAAATGTATGATTAAGCTGCTGACAAGTACTGCCTGAATTGAAGAAGTCCTGAACAGCATCAACCACCTCCGTTTTAACTAAGTCCCAGAATTTCTGATAAAGAAAATAGAGGAAATCCGTCAGGCACAGGCACCTTATCACCTCCCAGGCAAAAAACAGATTCTTTCACCTCTTCCTCGGTGATGGATCTGCTTACATGACCTTGTTCATCATCAGATAGCTTCAAAGCATTTTCACCTACCATATCGGATACCATCTGATGTAGACTGGATCTATCACGACCGGATCCCGCAAACGGGGATCCGAGACAAGGAGGATCCGGAGCCGGTCCGGATCGAGCGGTGACGAGGGGACCCGACGGGGATCCACAGCGGGGCGAAGCCGAGGCTCTTTCGGAGTGAAGAGGATCCGCCCGCGGGGGGCGCGATCTGCCGCCGGAGCTGCTCTTGGATAGTGAGCCGCTGCTCCTTCGGTCGGACGAAGGCGCGGCGCGAGCAGGAGCTCCTGTCGGCGGAGCTGTAGACGGGCGTCGGAGCAGAAGCCGGAAAGTCCGAGATCGGACGGGGGGACGGCTCGCTCTCCGACGAGGGGGTCCGAAGGCGCCTTCAGCGCGAGGCCGAGTCTCCTGGCGCGGGGCGACCGACGGGATCGCCCTCGGACGGCGAGTCCGAAGGCTACTTCAGCGTGAGACCGAGTCTCCTGGCGCGGGGCAGCCGGCGTTCGGCGTCGAGACCGGGGAGAGGAGTCCGAGGTCGGCGGCCGAGACCGACTCGGGGAGGTCGGCGATGATTCGAACCGAGCCCCTGCAGGAGGGAAAGAAGAAGAAGAACCAGTCAGCAGGAGTCCCGGGCGTCAGCCCTGGGGAACCCCCTCCGACGGTCAAGTTAGCTTCTGAAGAAGATTCGATTCAGGAAGCAAGAGGAAACAGCTAGAACCCTATTCGGACAGTAGTCCTTTAAGGGGTTTCGGAAGCTTAGAGGGGCATCCGTTTTTCCCACCCCCCTCCTTGGCCACAAGTAGCAGGATACTTATAGCGGAGGGTAGCGGATGGTTAACGGTGGCAGCCGATATAGGACTAAAAGGAGGCTTACTGATAAACCGCCATAGCGTCTGATCCGCCACCGGAGTGGGCCGGATTCGGCTACCGGGCCGGAGGGGGTTGGGCCGCTGACGGGCCGAAGCCTGCTGGGCCCTGGGCCGCCGTGCTGTTCCCGGGCCGTAGGCTGATGGGCCGCTGACGGGCTGAAGCCTGTTGGGCCGGGAGCGACGGGGCCGCTTATGGGCCGAGGGCTGCTGGGCCGCTAGCGGGCCGAAGGCCGCCGGAGGGCCTAACACTGCTGCTGTTGGGCTGAATGGGGTTTGGGCCTGCTACAATGGGCCGAATCGGATTCTGCCGCATCACCATCTATGCTCCGCAGAAAAAAGTTCTTTGTAGAAATTCAGAACTTCTATAGAAATGGACATTTCATCCTCCAACCAAGCATCTTCCTTCTTTAGTGAAAGAATGTACTTCCTTCTTCTCCCATTTGCCACCTTATGGAAAAAAAAAAAACAGTATTAAGATCACCTTCATACAAGTTGTTCAGATTTTCAAAGCACCAGTTGCAATTACACATCTTCAATATGCAGATGATGCACTTTTGTTCATTAAAGGAGGTTTGGAGCAGTTAAGAGTTCTACTATTTATTCATAGAAGTTTTGAAGCTTGCTCACGCCTCAAAATTAATTTTGGTGAGAGCTTTTTACTAGGTACACACAGATGCAGAAATGGTTAAAGAATGTGCTGCTTTTCTGGGTTGTAAAATTGATACTTTGCCTGTCACATATTTGGGGTTACCACTGCATTACGGGAATCTATGAACCTTGGATCAGAATTTGCTTATTCATAAAATGCAAAAAAAGACTGGCATCTTGGAAAGCCAAGTACTTGTCTCTGGGTGGCAAGACCACTTATTAAATTCAGTTTGTCTACTACCACCAATCATTACATGAGCATCTTCATGATGTCTATGTCTGTTAGACTGAAGATTGACATAAGTAAAAGGAATTTCTTAAGGAAGAAAATATCTGATAATAGTGGTATACCATTAGTGAAATGGGAAAATGTCTGTAAAGCAGTTGATAAAGGTGGTTGGGGGTTAAAAAGCTGGAATTGATGAATTTGGCACTAATTGGTAAGTGGCTATGGGATATGATGTGTGAGGAGGAGACGTTATGGAAGAGGAATCATTTTGCACAAGCATTATTCTAATTATGGCAAATTCTATCTTGAGACGGAAAATCTTTCATGGCTGTCCCCAGTTTGGAAAGGGTTCTTAAAGCTGGTGAGTTTTTAGAACAATGGGTCCAGATTAAAATTGGTAATGGAGGTCACGCTTATTTCTGGGAAGACAAATGGGTGGGGGGTTATTGTTTGAAGGACAAATTTCCTGCACTTTATGGCATTGCTACTGATAAATGGTGTATGGCCAATCATTGCTATCAGTCTCAAGATATGTCAACTTGCTGGCATGTTCAGAGCAGAAGAGTCCTTAAAGAATAGGAGGAAGATCAATACTTTGCTACGATGGATCTGTTGTGTAATGTGAAACCTAAAGCTGACTCTAAGGATAAAGTTGTCTAGAGTACTAATAATGGTATCCTCACTGTGAAATCTTTCTACAGATTGCTGGATACAAATGGTCCAAATTATCACAAAGTCAATGATGTTTGGAAGGTTAAGTCTCCACTCAAGGTTTTCATGTGGCTGCTTTTTCAGAAAATAATACTTACAAAGATGTACTGCCGAAAATGGGCCTTGGATGGTGATACTGTGTTGTTTCTGTAATGAGGAGAATGAAGATGCTGATCATTTAATGATCTAATGCACCATGAGTAGAGAACTTTGGAAGATCTTTGGCTGCTTGTTCTCATTTCCAATTACCTTTCATAATATTCATGATATGTGGTTGCATATACGAAGACTGAAGCATCAAGAAGGAAAAAATCGTAGAACTCAAATCCTTGGACTTACTCCTCATGCCATTTGTTGGAACTTATGGAGGGAGAGGAATGATGCACTTTTTCAGGGAAGTAGAACATCGCTTGAAAACACTTGTTTTAGAGCTCTTTTATTATTCATAATTGGTCTAGGCATATTTTATGGCTTTCTAGTGTTGATTGGAATAAGGCCCTGTCTGTATTTTGATCAATTTTTTTAAGGTTAGGAACCTATCCTAACCTGTTCTGACTGTATTGCGTCTATTTATTACATGATAAAAGTGGTGGTACAGTCCACCCTTTTTTGGAATGCCCCTGCTGGTCCATAACATAAAGAAACTACAATAAAAGACATGGAAATACAAGTCTAAATGTTCAGATCATCTCCAAGCCAAAGTGTTGATGGTGTGGTGTGCAGGTGGTGACGGCTTGGCTGCTTGATGTCCCCACCATTTCTTCTGGCAGACTCTCCAGACATGACCCTCGCCCCCACATTGTAGGCAGCAGACTGGAGTTCTGCACCCCCTTGCAAGGTGACCCCCCTAGAGGCATCGCAAGCACCTGGCTGCCGACCTATTCTCCCCACATGAAGAGTTAGAAAGCCAGCAGGAAGGCTTCGATGTGGGGATCGACGATCGTGATTGGTGTCTGTATCCTGATGGGGGCTGGATTCACCCTAGAGCAAGGTAGGCTAACTTGGGGGTCGGACTCGGATCGGTCCAGTCCTTACCGAGTGGATCGGCCGATCCGATCCGATCCGATCCTGGACCGGTCCGGACCGAGCCGGACTAGTTTGGCCAATTCAATTTAAAAAAAAGAAAAAAATAGAAGAAGAATAGGGAAAAAAAGAAAAATAGGTCCAAAAAATAGAAAAAAATTCAAAAAATCAGAAAAATTTTTATTTACCCGAAACTTATCTAGGACCTCTGGTACGCCCTTGAAATTTTATTAACTTTGAAAAAAACTTGAATAGAATAGATGGGGGGGACATAAAACCTTATCCTTAAGTATTACATGATAGTAAAAAAAAAAAAAAAAACCACAAAGTGACAAAACAAGTAGACATACATTTATTCTAGCCTTACATTGTAGGTGTTATACAAATGTTGCACATAATCGGTCCAAGACATATAAGCTTGGTAACATTGTTCATATTCCTGTACAAACCGGTTATACTCATCTGTGAATGGGTAGATTATTGTCACCGGTATCCATCCTTGTGTCTTTGGCTCATGATAAGATCCTTCTGAGGTTGAGGATTGATAAGAGGAAACCTTTGAAGTTGGAGGATAAGTGGGATATCCTCTTAAGTAACTCGATGCATTATAGGGTGGTGGATGTTGATAATATATACCTGGATATCCATAAGGACTATAACCCTCTAATGGAACTTGAGAGGATGCATTAGACGAATGCTTTTGAGAGGATGTTTCTCTTACTCTCTTTAGGAACTCTTGTTGTTGTTTTCCTTTGCCTTTATCTGTTGCAGATGTGTTCTTAGCCCAACCTACTTGAGTGGTCATCATCCTGCATAGGATGTGTAAATTGTTGCTCCCCTGTAAAAATCATTAGAGGAGCTTCACCATGTTGACTTGATCCACGTCCTCGAGATGACCGTTATTGCAAGGATCCACCTTGACTTCTATGTGGATCAACATCGTCATCGTCATCGTCAGGGGTACTCGTTGCCGAAGTAGAGTCGTCTGAAGTTTGGCAAACGATTTTGTCGCTTGGCTCCGGTGTCTCGTTTGACTCATCTTCTTGTACAGTTTCTAAATTTGCAATATCAACATGAGTAGTTACTTTTTTACCTTTACCCTTACCTGAACTTTGTGGGGTGGATTTCTTTTGCCGTTTTGAAGGAGGTGGAAGTTGAAACTCAACGGACAAGGGGACACCATCTAATTGTCCTTCTGCCCATGCTCGATCGTTTGGATCAAATTTTGATGTACCTAAAACATTCCTTGCATCCACCCATGCATTCAGTAGGTTTTGCTCCTCAAATATCTCGTCCAGATCGATTGGTTCCTCAACTTCTTGTTCTGCTTGCACCGGTCTTCCAGCAACTTCATCTCTCCATCGTTCTTCTCTTTGGTTCTCTTGAATTTTTTGAAGATTCTTTAATTTCAAGCGCATGTTGTAGTGGCAAAAGACCAATTGTTCCAATCTCGCTGAGCTTAATCGGTTCCTCTGCTTGGTGTGTATCAAGTTAAATATAGACCAGTTCCTCTCACAGCCAGAAGAAGAGGTGGTTTGGCTCAATACACGGATGGCAACATAAGCAAGATCTTCATAACCTGAAGCCTTCCCATGATCCATCCACCAGTCAGCTGTAATTCCATGATGATCCAACTAACAATTAGCATTGTAAAGCCTAGGCATGATAACAATTCCGTGAAAGTATTTGTTCTGTGTAAAATTCTAAATACCTGGTGAAAGCAACATGACTGCCCGTTGAGCACGATGAGTACCAAAATGTAATGTCCGGAGCCTATAGTGATGCATTTTGTTGCATGCTATGATAGCTCGATCCTCATCATGTAATAAACGCCGAATTACATTTTGAGTCCCACAGAGTACTTCATCATTGGGCGCATTTTGAGTAGCAAAGTTATATTAGTATCTTGGGTTGAAGAAATGACCTAAGGAATTGAAAATAAAATTAGAAAGGAAATAAAACTTATAGGAAATAAAATGGCAAGTAATATGGAATGACTTATTTTGTTACCTGCCGCATGCAAGTCATGGTGGAGTGTCCTATCCCATCTTGTATCTATGATATCCCACCACTTTCTGTATGTATTCTTGTTGGCCCTGACAATGTCTTCCTTCGCACGGTCCATAGCTTCATATAATATCCCATGGTGGCCTTCTTATCTCCATCCACCATCCTCAGAACCCGCACAAGAGGTTCAGCTACGCTCAAGATCATCTTTATATCATTCCAATACTTCCGGCTCTCAATCAAGTCCTCAACCTGCTTCCCCTTGTCTCTAGCATCACGCTTCGCGTGTCTTGTCATCTAATCTTCCTATCCTTTACTTGAAATCATCTGCTTCAAGGGGCGTTTTTGTGACTGTATACTCTCCAAGAAAATGTACGTGGAGGCGAAACGAGTTACTCCAGGACGTAGTAACTCCCTCTGTCCAGTGTGTTCACGCATCAATGTAAGCACATAGTTATGGTTGTAAATATAGGATGTGATGAATTGGGCTGACTTCACTGTCTCACTAATTTTTACATCTTTCCCAATATCTTCTAGCATCAAATCTAGAGAGTGAGTAGAGTAAGGAAGCCAATATAGATGTGGCCTCTTCTCCATTAACATATGGCCAACAACTTTATATGAAGCTGCATTATCTGTTACAACTTGTACAACCTGATCTTCTCCTACCTACTCTACAATGTCATCAATTAACTTGAAAAGATATTCAGCATTCTTTACCTTTCCACTAGTATCTACGGACTTCCAAAATACAGTCCTAGCTCAGCTTGACAGTATATAAGGAAGTTAATCATACTTCTTCTCGTAATTCCTATTCAAATAATGTTATAGATATTAGAGATTGTCTAAATTAACTAAAAAATATAATCTATTAATCTAAGATTCTAAATATGTTGAACTAATTCAATGTGCTCACCTGTCCAGCCATCTGTCATTATTGTGCAGCCTCTTTCATCCCAAATTCACTCGAACGACTTGATATACTCTTGGAGATCACTTACCTCTTGAGGAAGGTAATTGTTGTATATCTCTTTGGGGGTTGGTCTAGGAATACCCTTACCCACATCTCTAATAGTCTCAATCATGTCCTCCCAGTAAGGACCCTTTGCAGCATTGGCATGTACACTGTTATAAACAAACCATCTCGAAACAGCACGGCCAATCTTCTCCTTGCATACCTTCAGATTCTTCATAGCAGCTGCGATTGATGGTTGTCTATCTCTCCATTTTGTTAGGAATGCATCTATAGGACCCAGTCTAGGGTCATTGTCCCTAGTCAAGTCATGAATTTTCTTCTCGTTGGATCCATGTCCGGATCCACTCCCTTGCCCAACGTGTTGACCGGTGCGTCTATACACATCCTCGTCAGCAAAAGATCTTCTACTTTCGTCCATGGCTCGACGTATATCATCTTAAAATTAAAATAGATGATTTGAGACTAATTTAACTGAGATGAAGTGTAAATAACTAATTAAAAATTTTAATCAAAGAATACCTCGAGAAAAGTCTTCAAATGCAGTGGATCTTCTTCTGGTAGGGTCTATGTCTCCCTCCCGAGATCTATTTCCCAGAGGGTGAATATAAATACTTTGACCTGAGGGCCGTGTCATTTCCTCCATAATTTGGCCTCTTATCGTTGATGCTGCTCCTTTTTCTCTCTATTTGTCGTAGGTAATTTTTGAATTGATTTTTTACCTCTAGTGGTGCAGCAGTACAAACCTTCACTTCTCCTTTAACACCCCCAATATGTTGCTTTAGACGAAAAACTACACTCGAAATAATTCGACTGCAGTAGTTGCATTTGACTTTGCGTGAAGCCATGTCCACGACAGTGCAGTGGTTCCATCCTGGGTTACCACGAGAGGTGACAGATGTGGCCTCATTATGTTCAGAAGTCGACATCTTTAAAAAGAAAAAAAATATTAATAGGGAAAGAGAGAATTACAGAAAGAAAAATGGTGAGAAATAAGAAAAAACATAGAAAAAGAGAGTGAGATTTCATATCATACCTTGAGGGAGAGTGAGACAATGAGAAAGAAAGCTACAGAGAGTCAGAGACAAAAAAAAGGTTAGAGAGAAAAACTAAAATGCGATAAAAATAAATAGATACAAAAAAAAGGTTAGAGAGAAAGAAAATTAAAGAGAGAGAAAGAAAAGAGAAATTTAGATATGAAAAAGTCTATGAAAGAGATATATGTTAGAGGGGAAAAAAAAATAGAGAGAGAAAAAGTAAAGAGAGATATATGTTAAAAAGAGATTAAAAAGTTAGAGAGAGAGGGAAAATAAGAAAAATGTAAAAAAACAGAAATATTAAAGAGATAAAAATCATAAAATGATGAAAAAAATTTGATATAGTCCGTCCGTCCGTCTTTTAGAGAGCTTTGGAGAGCAAGAGAGCTTTGAGTTTGAGTCTTTGAGAGAGTATGAGAGCTTAGAGAGAGAGAAAGAAATTTTAGAGAGAGAGAGAAATGAGAATTTGTCAGGGTTGGGGTCGGCCGGACCGGTCCGACCCGGGCCCGGGTCGCCTGATCCGGACGATCCGATCCGACCCGGACCGAGTTGCCCTAGAGGCAACCACCGGCGCTGGAGCATTCCTCTACAGTCCAAGGTCCCTCATCACGACGATTAATCATCTAAGTATGCCTTGAAGGTTAAAGCATTCTGTTCGAATAGTAGGTGGTCACTAAAATGTGTAGATAAAAGTGGATTCATATTGTGGTACGATGTGTTTTATGCGCATCAGAGGTTGAGGATATGGGTCATTTGTTTGTTGCTTGTTATGTGCAGCAAGGACATTTGGAGAATTTTTGGTGAACTAATCCCATTACTATTGTTTTTCAGCTCTGTCTAGGATATGCAGTCTGTTAGAATAGCGCCACTTCGGAAAAGGGACAAAAATGATCAAATACTTAAATATCTTGTGCATACTCCACTCAATGCCTTAAGATTTTGAGTTGGATAGCTCAATAACTTCAACATGGTATCATAGCCCATTGTTACAAATTGGGCCACGCACCCTATCCTTGTGGTCTACGTGGCAGAGCCTAAAATCGGCCTACACATGATGGGGCATGTTAGAATAGTCTCACATCGGAAAGGGACAAAAATAATCAAATACTGAAATAGCTTGTGCCTATTCCACCCAATGCCTTAAGGTTTTGAGTTGGATGGTCCAGTAACTTTAACACAGTCATATTTCAATTCCTTGCAACCATAGTTGTCAATCCTATCCCAGTCTCCATCTTGTTTCTCTATTAGGATGGAATGTCCTGGTGTCTCGGAAAATTCTAGTGTTCCGTACCAGAAATTTTTCCACAACATATTCCAATAAATACAAAACATATATATAAGAAATAATAATAAAATAAACATATAAATACGGAAATAACACGAAATAATGCAATAAAAGCATTTAGGATGGGTTTATGGCTTTATAGAGGTGTATATTCATCAAATGAACCACCCAAAATAAGCTTAAAAAGAGCTTAAGGAGTTTGGGAGCTCAAGATAAAATATGAAATTTTGACTGGGATAGGTTGGGACAGACCGGGATGGCTTGGACGGGCCGGCGCAGGTTGCGATGGTCACTGGCACAGACAAGAAATTGTCCCGTCCCGTTTTCTCATTAGGATGGGATGTCCCGGGATAGGACGGGATCGGCTACTATGCTTGCGACAACATGGCTAGAAGAATACATGGGACATGATTTTGCTTTTTATCTTGCATGCCATCTGCTGGAGTACTTGGAAGGAGCATAATACCACATTTTCAGGATTGTTGCTTACATTGGGAATACTTGACTCTGCGCACTTTATTTCCTATACAATTGGAGTAGGTTCATCATTTGTGTTTTGACGGAAAACTTGAGAAAAAATGATTAATACTTTGCAATCTTTTATTTTGTCTTTTTTGGGAGGGACAGGAACCTCTCCTCTCCCCCTTTGGCTTGTAACACCTCTCTTTATGTCTAATAAAATTTGTGATACAATCCATTATACTTTTTCAAAATAAAAAAACCTACTGATTTTTAAAACTAATCTTTTACAGTATTTTACATCAAACCAAATTACCTCTAAAAGAAAGACAAATTTAATTCTGCCATTAAAGCTACATATATATATATATATATTTCTCTTAGTAGTTGAATGACTTGAGATAGCCACCATGGCAGTGTAAACTATTGGGAGGTGAGTGATGCTTAGAGTGTTGCATTGATGGCATGTTGTGGTAAATCTTCTTTTTGGTAAAATTGTGTCACATTTTTTCATGCAAGAGCCGGCAATTTTGGTGTTATTATTTTGGAAGAATATGTTAGATTGAGATAATTAAATAGAGCGCTATGAAGTTGCATGCCACATGTTTTGACATTTTTCTGCTGAGGATGTCTACATTGATTAATTATTATCTTCATGAAATGATTAGGTATTTGAACTATTACGTGAGCAGCTCTGGTACAGGCCCAATTCTGGGATATACATTAAGCTTATTGTCATGCTTGGAAAGTGTAAGCAGCCTGAAAGAGCCCATATTCTCTTCCAGGCTATGATTGATGAAGGCTGTATCTTAAACCATGGGGCATACACAGCACTCTTATCAGCCTATAGTAGGAGTGGCCTATTGGACAAAGCATTTGCTCTGCTTGATGTGATGAAAGATACTGATGGCTGCCAACCAGATGTCTATACATACTCCATTCTCATAAAATCTTGCCTTCAAATGTTTGAGTTTGATAAAGTGCAGCATTTGCTTTTGGATATGAAGAGCTGGGGTATCAAGCCTAATACGATCACGTACAACACGCTTCTTGATGCTTATGGCAAAGCGGGCAGGTACTGGCTGTGACTGACTTAATATTCAGCCATTGCATGCTGAGGAAAATACCAGTAGACACTTTTTGTGGTGCTCTTATTTAACGTGAAAGATGCTCTTTAATCATGACACATCTCTGTTGACCACAGATGAATTAGATAATCTATCCTTTCATGTGTCCATTGGTTGAACTGAACCAAATTGTTGGTCTCCATATTGGCCAGCCAGGATTGCAGACCAGAACATGCCTCTGTTCAAAAGTCAATTATTGGCATGGCTTTTAAGTTTTTAACATCTGATGAGAATTTGATTTGTGGTTGTGTCCACTTAGCAGAAAGTTCAATCAACTAGTGATATGAACCGCATAGGGAGTTATGTTATATAGAAAACATAATTAATAAATTAGGTTCTGTGAATCATGTCTATCTACATTTGTTGTTCTCTATTTAACTTGTACCATTATCATTCTTTTTGACTTTAAAAATCTGATAAAGTACTCTATAAAAGATTTGCAGAGATGGAGTTGACACTGGTGGAGATGCTTCGGGAGCAGAGTTGCAAGCCTGACGTCTGGACCATGAATGCTACTCTCCGAGCCTTTGGTGGCAATGGGCAAATTGAGACAATGGAGAAATGCTATGATAAGTTCCAGAGTTCAGGGATCTCCCCTAACATTAAAACCTTCAATATACTTCTGGATTCATATGGTAAAGCAAGAATGTATGAGAAGATGAGTTCTGTGATGGAGTTCATGCAAAAATATTATTTTTCTTGGACCATTGTCACATACAATGTTGTAATCGATGCATTTGGGAGGGCTGGAAACTTGAAACAGATGGAGTATCTGTTCAGATTGATGAAATCAGAGGGAATCAAACCCAATTGTGTTACATTGTGCTCGCTTGTCAGAGCATATGGAAGAGTAGGTGCTGTGGACAAAATTAGAGGAGTTTTGAGAATTACTGAAAATTCTGATGTGATGTTGGATACTGTATTTTTCAATTGCTTGATGGATGCATATGGTAGAGCAGGTTGTTTGGCAGATATGAGAGGAGTGCTAGAGATGATGGAGAGAAGGGGTTGTAAGCCTGATAAGGTAACCTACAGTACTATGATTAAAGCATACTCCAGCAGAGGAATGGCTGACCGTGTTAAGGATATTCATGGTTTGAGCATAGAGGACGCAGCCATGTCAATGGAGGAGTCTGCTTTGTGAATATGAGATAAGCTTGCTGTTCACACTGAGTATTCTTCTGTTGTCTCCGTGTCAATTAAAGTTGAGCATCATGTTTCAGAATGCATTTAAATTCCAACATTCTCTTCTTCTCGCAGAGGTACTACAATGTACACTATCACAGGAACATCCATTCAGATTCATGGTCATTTATGGGATCACAACATTACACCCAATTCAAAGCTACTTTTCTTCATTCCATGATCTTATCTGGCTGTGCTATGGAGAAGCTGTTGATTAGATAGCATGCTTCTTTCCCATTGACATTTGGTCTTGGGAATACTTCTTGTGGTTCAGTTCTCTCCCTTGTACTGATGTGGAAGTTCAGAATCTCCAAATACGATGGGGAGATGTCAATGGAGAGTTTGCTGACTGTTTGTTGCTCTATCAATTTTTGTTCCAAGCAGTTGATGTACATTTACTGAATTAAAATGCAGCATACTCAGGGAAACTTGCGTCATGTCATTACAGATGCAGTCCAAATTGAGTATTGTACTAGAGTTGGTATTCTGTGATGGGATCTACACCTGCAGGCTGCAGAACATTTTTTCTCAATAACATAGAGGTTCTGTTCTACTGTTACTATCAGCAAGCTGCTTTCAAGGGGATACTAGCAACCATGAGTTGTCTCCGTTTTAAGGGAGCTTTTGTTTTGA
Source organism: Zantedeschia hybrid cultivar (assembly GCA_030544215.1). Taxonomy (NCBI): domain Eukaryota; kingdom Viridiplantae; phylum Streptophyta; class Magnoliopsida; order Alismatales; family Araceae; genus Zantedeschia; species Zantedeschia hybrid cultivar. The sequence continues at coordinate 36,827,884 of JARZZO010000011.1, read as the reverse complement.
AGACTATGTTTATTCAACTCAAGTCGGACTTGCACGCCCATTCGCATACCATTGGGTGCCAAAGCACATTTTTATTTCTCAATGAAGTGCCAGCTCACATTTTGTTATTGTCATGATAGAAAATAAAAGTTCTTTTTGTATCCATTTTCTGATGTGGGAATATGGCCATGTGGCTCCTTGTGGAAGGTGAAACATGATATGATAGGGGTGTGAAATCTTCATTTTCAAGTATAGCCATGGGCGTCCTTAGAAAGGGCCATCAATTTACATGCAGCACTTTTGCTGGCCACCTGAATATTCTGGTCGTACTTTACATGCACGTTTTTTTTGCATAATGTTATGTGCCTTTGTGGCAGTGGGAACAAGTCCAAAGCCTTCGCATCTCATTCCAGTGTTGATCTAATTTTAAACCGGTTCAATTGCAGCAGCTTGATTCCTAAATCTGCAATATGACTTGGTCCTGTAAGTTGGGTTTAATATGACATTGCAATGAAAATTTCACATGCCTTGCTCTTTTTCTGATGGATTTGGTTTCTTTACATGCATTGCTTCAGCGTAGCAGCTTTCTTCTAAGGCAGCATTTGAGAACATTTTTCTGCCGTTAGATCTTGTGGGGATTGAAACTAGAGTTCATCTCTTGTTAATTTTTCAGTTAATTGGATTTCTATAATTTTCAAGTATTTAATGTGGCGGACTACTGTTAAGAAAGATTGATAACTGAAGAGAGAAGAGGAAGGAGATAATATGGGCCAAGAAAGTGAGGTGCGGTGGCTCTCTCTGTCTCACACATAGAGAGGCCGGTTAGCACTCAAGTCTTACATATATAGAGCAAACATATTACAAGGCCAAAAGATAGGTTTATCTTTGTTATCATAACTAATAGGAATAAAACTAGAAAAATAAGGAAAAACAGCAAATATACAAAAGTTCTAAATTACCCTAACTAATGGTTACTTTTCATTACACTTCCTTTCAAGTTGAGCATAGATATTGAGCATATTCAACTTATTAATTATATTCAAAAATTGATTCCGAGACAACCCTTTAGTGAGAAAATCAGTTAGTTGTTGGCCAGTGTTTATGTATGGTAAACATAAATTTTTACTATCAAGTTTTTTTCGAATGAAGTGTCTATCGATCTCAATGTGCTTAGTCTTATCATGTTGAATTGGATTGTTGGCAATATTGATGGCAGTTTTATTGTCACAATAGAGTTTCATAGGCCTCGTAATAAAGATACCAATGTCCTGAAATAGTAATCGTATCTATAAAAGTTCAGCAATTGATTGTGCCATGGCTCTGTACTCCACCTCTGCACTGGACCTTGCACACACAGATTGCTTTTTGCTTCTCCAAATGATAGTGTTTCCTCTTAAAAACATGCAATATCCTGTAGTAGACCTCCTGTCATCTTGGGAACCAGTCCAATCAGCATTTGTGTACCCTTCAAGCACAAGAGGCTTGCCATTAGGTGAGATGTTCTTGGAGCATACATGAATTGACTTACAATACTGACAGCATACGCAATATCTGGTCTTGTCAAAGTCAGGTATAGTAGTTTGCCAACAAGTTTCTGATAAGATCTTTTCTCAAATTTAGACAATGGTTCACCATCTACAAGACTAAGCCTGTGGTTAGCTTCAATAGGAGTATTTGCAGCTTTGCATCCCAATTTTCCTGTATCTTTCAACAAGTTCAGTACATACTTGCGTTGGCACACATAGATTCCTCTAGAGGATCTAGCAACTTCAATACCAAGAAAGTATCTAAATTTTTCCAGATCCTTAATATCGAATTCTTTTGTCAATTTCTTCTTTAGGATAACAATCTCCTCTTCATTATCACTTGTAATGATTATGTCATCCACATAGACAATCAAAATGACAACCTTACCACAAATGCTCTTGATAAATATGGTGTGAACAACATTGCCTTGAGTGAAGCCATATTTGACCATAGTAATTCTAAACCTCTCAAACCATGTTCGAGGTGATTGCTTCAAGCCATACAGTACCTTTTTTAACCTGCATACTTTTCCCCCAGTAACAACACCGGGAGGTGGCTGCATATATACTTCTTTTACCAGGTCACCATTCAGGAAGACATTTTTCACATCAAGCTGGTACAATTCCCAAGAAAAATGGACTGCAAGGGACAAAAGTACTCTGATTGAATTTAGCTTGCTACTGGTGCAAAAGTCTCCTGATAGTCAAGGTTATAAGTCTGTATGAACCCTTTTCCCACTAGTCTAGCCTTGAACCTTTTAACTGTTCCATTTGTTCGGAACTTGATAGTGTACACCCATTTGGATCCAACTAGCTTCTTTTCCTAAAGAAGGTCAACAAATTCCCAAGTGTTATTATGCTTAAGATCATCTATTTCTTCTTTCATAGCTTTCATCCAACGTGATTCTTGCTTGCTTCTGCAAAGGTAAGAGGAGTGAAACATGTAGATAAGGCAGCAATAGAACTCATATAGGAAGGGGATAATTTTGAGTAACCAAGGTATCGAAAAATAGGATGCTTGGTGCACTCATGTACACCTTTCCGGACAGCATTGGGTTTCTCGAGGCTATCTTGCAAACTATCGGAAGGAACGGAAGGTTCAGGGGGCTGTTCAAGCTCAAAGACAGTATTACCTTCCTAGGTTGGTGGATCAACATGAGAAACCTCTGTCCTAGTAGGAGGCTACTGGGATTTGTTCTTGCGAATATAATACTTTAAAACTTTGTTCCCTTTAGTCAAAGTAGTATCACAGTCATGTTGCTTTGTGGATGTGGTTGAGACCTCAAGAGTGGCACTTCTGCTAGGAATAGCAGTAGAGGATAAGGATGGAACAACATGTGGAACGTCATCACTAACACTAGGAGGGAATTACAATGCTCCCCCTCAGACACATCCTGGGAAGAAGAATATGGAAAGTGTTCAAAAAATATAACATATCTGACAACATACTTCTTCTTGGCTTGGGAATCATAGCATTTGTATCCCTTCTGAGTAGAAGAATACCCAAAAAAGATGGCCTTGGTGGATTTGGCATCCAGTTTAGAGGAGCCTGGAGCCAAATTCTGAACAAAAAATAGACACCCAAACACTCGCAATGGACGTAGAAATGGTGAGTGTTGAGGTATGAGAAGAGAATAGGGAGTCCTGAAGTGAAGAACAAGAGAGGACATTCGGTTGATGAGATACGCAGCAGTGAGAATAGCTTCTACCCAATATTTTTTGTGAAGACCATGGTGGAGGAGTAGTGCCCGAGCAGTCTCAGGTAGGTGTCTATTTTTTCTCTCAGCTACCCCATTCTGTTGGGGTGTATAGAGGCATGAGGGTTCATGAAGAATTCCCTCATCCTCAAAGAACATATTTAGACTTTGTTTGAAGTACTCTTTTGCATTATCTGATTGAAATACTTTTATTTTTTTTTCAAACTGATTTTTCACCATTTTTTCAAACACCTGAACCACTTGTGGCACTTCCTCCCTAGACTTCATTGGATATACCCACGTGCAATGTGTGTAATCATCAATAAATGATATAAAATACCGACTGCCATCAAGAGGGAATCGAAGAAGGACCCCACACATCAGAATGGACAAGTTCAAAAGATGTAGAACTTTTATTCAATGTTCTCTCCTTCCGTGGACTTTGAGTTCTATCATGTGGACTACAAATACGGGGGTGCTCAGCCCGGTTCGTAACTATGGGCTCTGATACCATGAAGAGAGAAGAGGAAGGAGAGAACATGGGCCAAGAAAGTGAGGTGTGGTGGCTCTCTCTGTCTCACACACAGAGAAGCCGGCAGCACTCAAATCTTATATATGTAGGGCAAACATATTACAAGGCCAAAAGACAGGTTTACCCTTGTTATCATAACTAACAGGAATAAAACCAGAAAAATAAAGAAAAACAACAAATATACAAAAGTTCTAAACTACCCTAACTAATGGCTACTTTTCACTACAATAACAGTCTATTTTAAGAAAGGCAGGATCGAAGATCAACTATGGATTTGTTGATCATGGATTGGTTCAGATCAGCTGATTTGTGATCGAACTTGACGGATCCTTCCTTGGCCAAGATCATCCATCTGTGCTGCTTAGATGGAAAAGGGTGGGTTTTGTTTAGTTCAACTTCATTTTGTTCATTACAAGGAAAAATGAAACAATGCAGCTTCGGTATGAAATGTTGGATTTGGAGGGGTTTTCCCTGTACACGTGGTTTAATGCTGATGGCCACTAAAATTTAGGGTCTATTTGGGTGGCCAACCATTAAATCTCTTGCTCGTACGGTTTTCCGAAAAAAACACAAACCAATCAGCTATTTCCCTAGTAGGTAACGTGCAAAACCACGGTCAATGGGAAGCTTCTCTGGTTGACCACCCTTAAAGCTGGAGTTGAGCATCTGACTAGAAAGGCATGCTGTTTTCTGAGAGAGTAGGCATGGTTTATTTGTCCAGGTAGACGTAGTGGGAGACTTGGAGGAGCCTATGGCCAGACCGTGATGCCACTCCCGCTGCCACCCCTACAGTGCCCGCTTCGACCTAAAACTAGGCTCCATCTGTTGAAACAGGATCCTCTAGACCATTTTGCCTAGATCTAAGTGAGCCCCTAGACACATCAAAACGATGTGTACTTATCCTCCTGCATCACTTCATAAGTAAATGACCATTTCACCTTTCCTTAGATGTATCTAGAGACTCACTAGGGTCTAGATAAAATGGTCTAGAGGATCTTGTTTCCCATCTAGTGCATCTTCCCATGCAAGGTATCATCCCCGTTTGTTGCACCCACTTTTGCAGCAAACATCAGAGGCTAGGCAGCCCCGGCCCGCCTGAGCCTACGAGCCCCAAGGGGACCGCCCTCCACCCATCCATAGCACCTTTGTAAATTGCTTGCTGTCTTCTTGTCACGCCCCGGTCCGGTAATCCATAATATACAAGGTAATTACAGAGATGACCAAAGCGCAACAGGGGGAAAAGACCCCTCATAACAGATAATTGGGAGGATACTATGTTTCTAATGGAAGCGTAGTATAAAAATTTGTAAGAGAAATCTAAATACTAAGGAAGTTCCACCATTCACAACATTATACCAAAGCGCTGCATAGTGGATTGTCATTTTTACATGTCAGGATCTTCATTATACATTCCAACAAAAACAAAAGCATAATTATATACATGGTTCAATCCTTTAGGTTTGCCTAAAAAGAGATGTCGTCTTATGCGAACCCTGAGTGACCCCACCTCAAGCCCACTATGCTTCTCCTTATGTCCGATCACCTGAAAAGTAGGCGTGAGTACCAAAGAAATGGTAACTCAGTAGGCAGATGAGGCTGCCTTCATAAGAATTTGTCATCCAAATAATTGAAGTATAATATGTACATTGCATAAGAACATTAAACCTAACAGAAAACAAAACTATCACATAATACATATGTGCATCAGAATTGTATGCCAATAAGGAAATTGAAATACATGATTCATAATATCATGCCAACTTTGAATCAAAGCTACACAAGCTTGTCAATATATGAATATGGCCAGAATACAGAACAGAATACAGAACAGAATACAGAACGTAAGATTATTAAGTTGATTTACTGAAATGACATATAAACTGCAAGATATAAAATTTATTTTTCAGACCATAGGTTCTTACTTATTATAGAAATGCCTGGACACACATCCAACCGCCACTGTGAGCCAGAAACAGAACACAGAAACTGAGCTCCTAGGCACGTACAGAGCTAAGTCATGGGCGTAGCGTTACCCCGAGAGCCGTCACCTCACCTTAACAAATGATTTCTATCTGCGGCCCCTGGTTAACAGAGCTAATGGGTTATGGAGGTGGCTCCCACCTTTTTAGGTGTAGCACGTAGCCCCATAATAAATGGGTTCTGGTGGACACACATCCAACCGCCACTATGAGCCAGAAACAGAGCATAGAAACAGAGCTCCTAGGTACGTGCAGAGCTAAGTCATAAGCGTAGCACTACCCTGATGTCACCTGATAAAGTGTTAAATTGATCATCTAAGGGCAATCATATGCATCATACTCACGTTTTTATCTGTAAAATAGCATGAAATGATAGATAATTGCGTACCAAGTCTAACGGTACCAATTTCGTCAAATTCTGACTTAAAAACATCGTTATTTCATGTGATTAATGGAGTATAGCGCATTTGCGATTTTTCGACAAAACCGAGACGAAATAAATAAATATAATGATATTTTTATGATAATGTGCTAATTTATATTTATTTTATGTGAACAGGACATGCCGATGATGCAGTGCAGCTGGTGGAGTTTCCGGAAATTTGGGGGAGGTCTAGTGTTCGAATTTCGATAAATTCGACTTCATTTTGTCCAAAAGATTAAAGTAGGGGTAAAAACGTCATTTGAGGCCCTAGTGTTGCCCTAATTCCATGGCCAAGAAGAACCCAAAAAGGGCCAGCCGCCTTCTTAAAGTCTACTTTCTTTTTTTTTTAAAAAAACCACCCTTCCCTTTAAAAGTTTCCTTTCCGAATGAAAAATCTCTCTATTTCCTTTTCTCTGTCCCTCCGCACACCTTCCTCCCTCCTTCCCACATCTCTCTTCCTCTCTATTTATTTTCCTCCTTCTTCCTCTCCAGTTTCCCAACTCTATAATTCCTAGTCTCTCTCCTTCTCCGTTTTTTTCAGCAGCAGCCGGATCCTCCTCTCTCTTGGATTCTCCTCTCTCTTCTAATCTTCCTTCCCGCAGTCTTCTCTTCCTCCTCTCAAACCCCGCAGCCGACTCCTCCTCTTCTCAACCTCTCCCACGCACTCTCTCTCAGTTTCCTGTTCCTTCTTCCTCTCCGTTTTCTCCTCCCCGGAACCGTCCTCTTGCTTCGCCGTTTTCCCAGCAACCTCTCCCACACGCCCTCTCTCTCTTCTCTCCCGTAAACCTCTCTCCCTCTCTCCGGTTCTCTCTCTCTCATGGTTCTCTCTCCTCTCCGTCTCCTTCCACCAATCGCCGGCTCCCACACACCTCTCTCCTTTGCTTTCTCTCGGATTCTTCTTCTTCTTCTCTTCCTCCCTCCGCAGCCTTCTTCCTTCTCTACCTCTCTCCTTCACCCGTAAACTCCCTCTCTCTCTCTGTTTCTCTCCGGTTTCTCTCGTCCTCCCTCTCTGTTTCTCTCTTTCTCTCCCTCTGTTCTCTCTCTGTCGATCTCTCCCCCACCCGGCCAACAGCTCCCATGCGCCTCCAACGTGCATTCATGCTGGTCCTCCGCTGCGCCTGAAGCTGAAGCACGGGGCAGCCCTCCAGCAGCAGATTCACGGCGATTGAAGCAAGCCTCCATGTGCATGCGAGCACCCAGCGGCCCTGCACGACACCGCCGACCCCCACGCATGTAGCAGCTCCACTAGCCAGCAGCTCCAGCATCTCCTCTGGCAACGCCCGAGCTCCAGTGCATGCATGCATGCAGGTCCAAGCACCAGCCAGCATCTTGCACCCGCCGCCCACGCGCATGCTCGGTGAAGCCTGCACCAACCGCCGGCCTCTAGCATCCTCCAGCTCCACGCGCGTGCATGCACGCTTGGTGAAGCCCTTCTCCACGCATGCAAGCCAGCACCTCCTTTGAGCACCAGCGGCAACACCTCCACCAGCTTCAAGCCGGTGTCCACGCGCCAGCTCCAAGCATTCCCAGTGCATGCTGCAGCTCCCAAGTGTCCTCCAAGCACACCTGCACTTGTTTTCTCCTAGTTCCACCGCTCCTGCTGCATAATCGGTTACTTTGTTTTGGTTTATTTTAGTTTAGTTAAGTTAAAGTTGTTAGTGTTTATTATTTATTGTTGCATAAAACTCGATTAGTTTAACATAGAAGTTGTGTTATTTTTTTTATAATATTTTGTTAATCTCTCTCTCTTCTCAATTTTAAAGGTGGTTGTATTTGTGTTTTTAAAAATTAGGTTAGTTAAATTCGTAAATTTAGTTTGATTTAATTAGGTAGTTAATTAATCAATTCAAATTCCCAATTTTTTTTAGATAATTAAAATCTAAAGTTTTCAAAATTAAAATTTTATCTCCCTGCAGATCGACTCGGACTCACCATTATTAATTTTCAAAATCTAATTTGAATGAGCCGAATAAATTTAGATTGAACGTTCCCATGAGTGTTTAATGACGCACAATTTGGAACGATCATCACCCTACCTTAACAAAAGATTTCTACCTGCAGCCCCCGGATAACAGAGCTAATGGATTCTGGAGGTGGCTCTCACTTTTTTAGGTGTAGCACGCACCCCATAATAAATGGGTCCAGGTGGGGATGTTACCACCATTTTTCCAGAACAATACTCATTTACCGGTTATATCCGATCGGCAAGATTTACTAACATTATGAGAAAAAACTTAATATTTTATGTAGCTACAACAACATATACATAAGAAATGACTAACCATTTTAGAGATTTTGTTTTTAGGAATTCATAAACTAAGAATGCCTCGAAATCATAATTAAAAAGGTAAATAAATCATGTTCTAAGATGAATTTAAATACAACTATTTATAAACTCAGACAACACATATAAGTAAATTACAAATCTCCTACAGAAGTAATTTGTCCATATTTAAAACACTTATTTTATTAACATAGAAACGTACTTCCAAAAATCCTGAAAATTTCACATATTATACTAATTCATATTAGGTACATCCTGTAAAAATTTGAGCTCAAATAGTTTTCCACGAAGATAGCAGAAAATTAAACATCATGATACTATCCCTAAGTTACTGAAATGTCAGAGTGGAGTATGAACCTTGTTACACATATCAGGAACCATTATCATATGAACATTACAATTTTTGAAACTTTTTATAGAGATGTATAATAATGAAACTATTATGTAATGAGAATTTTAGATCATTCTGTAAAATATATAAATTACTAAAATTCACGTTCTTACATGCTATCAAATGAAATATGAAAACTTTATCTACAAATTATATCATATTACCTGACATGAAAGCATCACCATAAGAATATATAAATTCATAAAACTTTTTCTGAAGATGTATATTAGTATGAGTATTATGTCATAAAAATTTCAGATTATTTTGTGAAATATGTAAATTATTAAAATTCACGTTCTAACATTCTATTAAATGAAGTCCGAAAACTACATCTACAAATTATATCCTGTTACCTAACCTGAAAGCAGCATCATATGAACATCAAAATTCATGAAACTTTTTCTGAAGATTTACACTAAGTTTTCTATCATAATTGATCATATCTAATTATTTTATGGGATTTAATCAACCAAGTTTAATCTTTATGCATATCTTAACATACATAATCTATTAGCTCAAAATTAATTAATAACACAATTATGTTAATTACATGCTAATAATCAAATATTACATATTCTCTCCTCCTTAAAATAATTTTGTCCTCAAAATTGAAATATTCTCACTTGAATTATTCTAGATACTTTGCCTGCATCTTCTCCTCCAATTCCCAGGTAGCCTCTTCTTTTGAGTGATGACGCCATAACACCTTGATCATGGGAATGCTCTTTGACCTTAATTCTTGTACCTTTCGATCCAGAATACGAATAGGTTCTTCTTTAAATGTCCAATATGCTTTAATTTCCAATGCAGTGTGATCAATAATATGAGCTGGGTCATACACATACTTTCTCAACATTGATACATGAAAAACATCATGGACTCCAGCAAACTCAGGTGGCAACGCTAACTCGTAAGCTACTCTGCCCACCCAAGCCAAAATCTGAAATGGCCCGATGTAACGTGGGTTCAGCTTCCCATGTTTACCAAACCGAATCACACCTCTAGTAGGAGAGACTTTTAAGAATACATGATCACCCTCTAAAAACTCTAGATCTCTCCTTCGGTTATTAGTATATTGCATTTGTCGGTTTTGAGCTACTACTAACCGCTGCCTGATGGTCTTGATCTTCTCAGTGCAATCCTGAATTGCTTCTGGCCCACCAATCTATCATCACTATCCTCATACTAACATAGTGGGGATCTACAAGGTCGACCATACAGTGCCTCAAATGGAGCCATACCTATACTGGAATGGTAACTATTATTATAGGCAAATTCTACCAAAGCTAAGTGCCGGTCCCAACTGTCCTTCCAATCAAGACTACATGCTCTAAGCATATCTTCTAATATTTGAATGGTCCATTCTGACTGACCATCCATTTGAAGATGAAATGTTGAACTAAATCTCAATTGAGTTCCCAAAGCTGATTGCATGCTCTTCCAAACTCGTGATGTGAATCTTGAATCTCTATCAGATACAATGGTCTTGGGAATTCCATAGAGCTTTACAATCTCATCAATGTACAACTGTGCCAAGCTCTCTACATGTTGGGACTGTTTAATCGGTAGAAAATGAGCTGATTTAGTAAGTCGATCAACCACTACCCAAATAGCATCATGTTGCCTTCTAATTCGCGGCATACCTACAACAAAGTCCATGTTCAAGTCCTCCCACTTCCACTGTGGGATCTCCAAAGGCTGCAAATAACCTGCTGGCTTTTGATGCTCAGCCTTGCTGGCATGTGAGACATCTGGAGACAAATTCTGCTACATCCCTCTTTATGTCAACCCACTAGAAGCTTCTCTTTAAATCTTGGTGCATCTTGGTACTACCAGGGTGAATAGTGTACTTAGATTTGTGAGCCTCATCTAGTACTTCATGCCTCAACATAGTAGGAACTATCATTCTGCCCTTGAAAATCACTACCCCATCAGCTCTTTGAGTGACATTTGGCTTCCCAATCAAATATTGTATTTGCTGATCATTTTTCTGTGCTGCCACAATTCTATCCACAAGAGCTGAATGAATGACCAACTGACCTACAAATATGTTGGGCCTGGCTTGCATCATTCTTGGATCAAACCTTGCCACCTCCGCCAGATTCCACCACATCCTTCTCAACTGTACTGACATCAATTTCTTCCTACTAAGGGTATCTGCTACCACATTTGCTTTACCTGGATGATATTGAAGGGAGAACTCATAGTCTTTAAGGAACTCTAACCATCTTCTCTGCCTCAAATTTAGCTCTTTCTGAGAGAAAAGGTACTTCAAACTTTGGTGATCTATAAAGATTTCAAAAGATTCTCCATATAAGTAATGTCGCCAGATCTTCAAGACATGGACTACTGCTACAAGTTCCGAATCATGTGTGGGGTAGTTCAACTCATTCTCTTTTAGTTGACGGGAAGCATAGGCTATGACCTTCCCGTTCTGCATCAATACGCATCCAAGTCCTTGCCGAGATGCATCAGTATAGACAACATAGCCACCTGTTCCCTTAGGCAATGTAAGGACTAGAGCACATGCCAACTTCCTCTTTAGCTCTTGGAAGCTATTCTTACAAGCGTCGGTCCATACAAACTTAACCCCTTTTCTTGTCAACTTAGTCATTGGTGCCGCAATCTTCGAGAATCCGTCAATGAACTTGCGATAATAACCTGTCAAACCAAGAAAGCTTCCAATTTCTGTTGGGGTTCTTGGAGTCTCCAAGTCAAGTACAGCCTTCACCTTCTCAGGATCAACTACAATACCATCTTTAGAAATCACATGTCCTAAAAACTTAACTTTGTCAAGCCAAAATTCACATTTATTAAACTTTGTAAACAATTGGTGCTCTCAAAGAGTTTGGAGAACTATCCTTAAATGTTTCTTATGGACTTCTGTACTTGAAGAATACACTAGCACATCATCTATAAACATAACAACAAACTCATTAAGATAGGGCTTGAAAACATGATTCATCATATCCATAAAGGCTGCTGGTGCATTAGTGAATTCGAAAGGCATCACTAAAAACTCATAGTGTCCATATCTCGTCCTGAAGGTTCTCTTTGGTACATCCTCTTTCTGGATCTTTAGCTGATGATACCCTGTCCAAAGGTCAATCTTAGAGAAAACTTGAGCTGATTGCAGTTGGTCAAATAGATCATCTATCCTTGGCAATGGGTATTTATTCTTGACCGTAGCTTGGTTGAACTTCCTGTAATCAACACACAACCTTAAGGTACCATCCTTCTTCTTGACAAATAAAACTGGGGCTCCCCATGGAGACACACTCGGACGAATGAAACCCTTTGCCAATAAGTCTTGCAATTGCTTCTTAAACTCCATCAATTTAGCCAATGCCATCCTATAGGAAGCCTTAGAGATGGGTTTTGTGTCAGGCATCAGTTCAATAGTGAACTCGGTCTCCCGAGAAGGAGGTAATCCTGGAAGCTCATATGGGAAGACATCAGAAAACTCACAAACCACCACAATATCAGCAATAGTTCTTGATACCTCAGACTTTGGATGAGTTACAACACTAATGAGATAACCTTGACAACCTCACATCAACCACTTCTCGATTTTTATTGCCGACACAACAATCTTAGTAAGTGCATGTTTAGGGCATTGAAAACAAAACTCCATCTCTCCTAGAATATGAAATACTACCTTATTAGACCGACAATCCATCATAGCATAATAATGTTCGAGCCAATCCATCCCTAGAATAACATCAAAGTCGTTCATATGTAGAAGGTAGAGATTGGCTGGCATGCATCTATTCTGAATCACTACATCTACATCAGGTATGATTTGAGAAGTACTGCCCTCACCCATAGGGGTACTAACAGGTAAAGACTCCACATCATAAATAGGATAAAACTTATGTAGATCAATAGCAAATCTTCTAGATATAAAAGAATCTGTAGCACTTAGATCAAATAAAACACGAGCATATGAATCTGCAATCAAAACTATACCTCCTGCTGCTGCTCCATAATTTTCTACATCGTCTGTGGTGAGATTATAAACTCTAGCTGGCACCCTTGGCCCATCAACTCTTATTGGCTTTGGACAATTCTTCACCATATGGTCTGCAGCACCACAACGAAAACACTTGCCTGACATCTTCTGGCAAAGTCCATCATGTTTGACGCCACAATAACTACATATCGGAAGATCCCTTCGTGGAATGGCTGGAATAGGTGGCACTGCTCTTGGGGCAATCTTAAACTTCTTCCTCTGATCTCTTTGGAATCTCCATGGTTGCTCTTTGCCGTACTGATGCACCCTCTGATTCTTTTGCATAGCTTCAATGTTGCCTTCTGCAATGCATGCAACACGATAGGCAACTGCAATGTCCCATGATCAAATAAAGACACACGATCTCGAATAGGACCTCAAAGCCCGCGAACGAACTTCTTGGTACTCCTCTTCTCATCTGTGCATAAGTGAGGTGCATACTTGGCTAACTCAGTAAAGCGTGCCTCATATTGTGCCACTGTCATCGAACCTTACTGCAAATTTAGAAATTTCAGCTCCATCTGATCTTGCACATGTTCAGGAAAGAACTTTGCCCTAAACACCTTGAGAAAATCTTCCCACTAATATCAACTTGTCCTGCAAATAATGTCCTCTTGGTTGCCTGCCACCTCTCATCTGCTCGCTCTTGGAGCATGAATGTACCAAAGACAATCTTGTCTCCATCATCACACTAAATGGCATCAAGGATTTTCTGCATTTCTCTGATCCACCTCTCAGCTGCCTCAGGTCGACTCTCCCCCTTAAAGGAGGGTGGATTCATACGGCGGAATTTCTCCATCAAAGTAGCACCCGCCAATTTGTTTGAATGCTCTGGTTGGGCTGCAGCCATCACCTGCAACTACTCCTGCATCTGAGTCTGCATCTGAGTTTGGGTCCTGGCTTGGGCCTGCATGGCCTGTGCCAAACATTGAAAAGTCTGTAGGAAATCTCCATATCCTCCAGTTGCTGCACCCAATGGGTCACTGCCTCCAGATCACTGAGCCTCTCCATTCCCATCCAAGGAATTCATCCTAGTGGGTCGCTTGTTATTTCGCCTCGACTCCCTTCCAGCCATGTATCTATAATACCCAGAAAAACAAATAATATTAAGCACACATTGAAACTAAACTTGGACCATTTATTTGAAGTAACTTTTCATGTAAAGATCTTGAGGTATAATATCTGAATGGTGGGTGAAACACAGTAGAGTCCCAATTAAGCTCTGATACCATAATCTGTCGCGCCCCGGCCTGGTAATCCATAATATACAAGGTAATTACAGAGATGGCCAAAGCGCAATAGGGGGAAAATACCCCTCAGAACATATAATTGGGAGGATACTATGTTTCTAATGGAAGCGTAGTATAAAAATTTGTAAGAGAAATCTAAATACTAAGGAAGTTCCACCATTCACAACATTATACCAAAGCGCTGCATAGTAGATTGTCATTTTTACATGTCAGGATCTTCATTATACATTCCAACAAAAACAAAAGCATAAGTATATACATGGTTCAATCCTTTAGGTTTGCCTAAAAAGAGATGTCGTCTTATGCGAACCCTGAGTGACCCCTCAAGCCCACTATGCTTCTCCTTATGTCCGATCACCTGAAAAGTAGGCGTGAGTACCAAAGAAATGGTAACTCAGTAGGCAGATGAGGCTGCCTTCATAAGAATTTGTCATCCAAAGAATTGAAGCAGAATATGTACATTGTATAAGAACATTAAACCTAACATAAAACAAAACTATCACATAATACATATGTGCATCAGAATTATATGCCAATAAGGAAATTGAAATACATGATTCATAATATCATGCCAACTATGAATCAAAGCTACACAAACTTGTCAATATATGAATATGGTAAGAATACAGAACAGAATACAAAACTTAAGATTATTAAGTTGATTTACTGAAATGGCATATAGATTGCAAGATATAAAATTTATTTTTTAGACTATAGGTTCTCACTTATTATAGAAATGCCCAGACACACATCCAACCGCCACTATGAGCCCGAAACATAGCACAAAAACTAAGCTCCTAGGCACGTATAGAGCTAAGTCATGGGCGTAGCGCTACCCCAAGGGTCGTCACCCCACCTTAACAAAGGATTTCTACCCGCGGCCCCCGGGTAACAAAGCTAATGGGTTCTAGAGGTGGCTCCCACCTTTTTAGGTGTAGCACGCAACCCCATAATAAATGGGTCCTGGTGAGAATGTTACCACCATTTCCCCAGAACAATACTCATTTAGCGGCTATGTCCGATCGGCAAGATTTATTAACATTATGAGAACAAACTTAATATTTATGTAGGTACAACAACATATACATAAGAAAATGACTAACCACTTTAGAGATTTTGTTTTCAGGAATTCATAGACTAAGAATACCTTGAAATCATAATTAAAAAGGTAAATAAATCATGTTCTAAGATAAATTTAAATACAACTATTTATAAACTCAGACAACACATATAAGTAAATCACAAATCTCCTACAGAAGTAGTCTGTCTACATTTAAAACACTGATTTTATTAACATAGAAACGTACTTCCAAAAATTTTGAAAATTTCACATATTATACTAATTCACATTAGGTACATACTGTAAAAATTTGAGCTCAAATAGTTTTCCACGAAGATAACAGAAAATCAAACATCATGGTACTATCCCTAAGTTACTGAAATGTCAGAGTGGAGTATGAACCTTGTTACACATATCAGGAACCATTATCATATGAACATTAAAATTTTTGAAACTTTTTATAGAGATGTATAATAATGAAACTATTATGTAATGAGAATTTTAGATCATTTTGTAAAATATATAAATTACTAAAATTCACGTTCTTACATGCTATCAAATGAAATATGAAAACTGTATCTACAAATTATGCCATATTACCCGATAAGAAAGCATCACTATAAGAATATACAAATTCATAAAACCTTTTCTGAAGATATATATTAGTATGAGTATTATGTCATAAAAATTTTAGATTATTTTGTGAAATATGTAAATTACTAAAGTTCACGTTCTAACATTCTATCAAATGAAGTTCGAAAACTACATGTACAAATATATCCTGTTACCTAACCTGAAAGCATCATCATATGAACATCGAAATTCATGAAACTTTTTCTGAAGATTTACACTAAGTTTTCTATCATAATTGATCATATCTAATTATTTTATGGGATTTAACCAACCAAGTTTAATCTTTGTGCATATCTTAACATATATAATCTATTAGCTCAAAATTAATTCATAACACAATTATGCTAATTACATGCTAATAATCAAATATTACACTTCTCTTCCTGATTTTCCACAATTTGACTTACTTTAGATTGCCATAATTTCTGTCAAATTTGATTTGATATGGATAAAAAAAACCTTTTATAATGAATGGTGTGTTAATTCATTATGTGTCATTAGTTTGGCTTCATGAAACTTAGTGGGCTTTTGGGTTGTAATTGGTCTTTTGTGGGTTTGGCTCATTTGGAGGAGATTATACTTTGAGTTGTCATGAGATTGACAGGTCGGCTTATGAGATAGAGATGTGGGCACATTAGAGGCCTATTGGGCTATAATAGGTGCGACTTGGACGGTCCATTAGGTTGCTAGTTGGGTGAGGGAACCCACTTTAAAAGGAGGGCTTTTTGTACAATTTCACAATGGTTTATAAGTCAAAATGTCACGTTCCAGAATCCAATTTAGTACATGGACTCTGCATCAAATTTTGAGCTCGCAACATTTGGACAAATCCCCACACAATAAATAGATGGGAGATAAAGACATAACACAAGGAAATGGAAATAATGACCATAACCATTTCAAATTCCAAATGAAGTCTTTATTACAAGCCAGTACCAAGTTCCATCTATATAAATGAACTAAACAAGTATCTAAATGATAAAAATCCTTATCCAACTAAAAAAATGACAAATTACCTAATCTCTCTCAAATATCCCTATTGCATCAAACTACTAGATTGGAAAGCAAGTATCTTACTAAACTATGATAATAAAAGTCCTTCTAAAGGTCCAACAACCTCATCACCTTTCACCTGGTTGTTTCTTGAATCAATTTCCTTTGAAAAATGGTTAGTGAGATTTATAAGCCCACCACTTAGTAGGTATCAAACCCTCACACATGACACATCATATAATAACTTTGCGCATCAAACGATTCAATTATTCTAACCATGATAATCGAATCAAATTCTACATATAACATAGTAAATAAATTGATGCAGAGCATATCATATGTATTAAGTCTTCTCATACAAATATATTGTTATGCAAATATTCAAATATGATAGAAGATGATCATATGGTTGAATCAATATATTCAAACAGTAGATTTCATGTTTCATACCATAGCTCTCTAATCAGTGCACCTGTCAAATAAATAACCTTTAATAGATCAGAGGTTCACATGTCACATATTAAGTTCTTATGTAGCTAACATTATGTCAACTTATTCATATATTCATTATCCAATGTTCGTAAGATGCATGATCATAAGATTGCAAAGGAAATGCTAAATAAGCTAGAACATGATTATCAAATCAAGAGAACTAAGGTTAATCAAGGGACTAAGCAAAAGATAGCATAGCTTATCAAATAAGAACATGATTGATCAAATAAATGATTTGAATAGCTTATTAGTATAGTAGATCAGATCTAGTTTCATATTATAAGTCATATCGAATTATCCCAAGTTATATCATATTTCTATTTGCATATACTGAACATGCATTCAAACTAAAACATAAGGAGCAATCTATAACTACCACGGCACCTAGGCAACCAAGTGCCTAGGTTTTGGGTACTATGTGGAATTGCAGTTACTCCATCTGTATACCTGATGCCAATGTGTTTTTACTTACCTTGCAAGGCCAGCCTAAAATCTCCATATGATGGCACTATCCATACAATATTATTATATATTCAAATTTTACATATCTTATAGAGATTTCAGATGTAATTATAGTAGACTTGGTCAAACATAATTATCACGTAGAGTCGCATATAGTGTTGTAGTGGTGTATATCATAATCCAGAGGTAAGAATCATTTGAAAACTATCCCAAAATAGTAAAAAAATTTTCTGAATGTGTATATTAATTTATATAAAATTTGAACTTAATTAAGTATTATTTTTGGAACATTAATCATCTTTTAATACCAAAAAATTAATATTTAATGGAATAATATTAAATGAATTTATAAATTAACTAAAATTGATGGACATGATCCAAAGGTCAAACTTAAGGTCTCCACAAAGTTTCAACATATTCTAAATTGGTTTGACATGAAATCAGACTTCTGTGAGAATTCTAGGAAACCCGTAATCAAGTTAGAATCTAATATGCCAAGTAATTTATATTCAAATGAAATAAAAACTATAAAAATTTATAGAAAATTTCAAATAAAAGATTCATTATATTTGGACTTTAAACAATCAAAATCAGACATCCGGAAGGGATTCTAATCACAAAACTGATAAAGAGATCAGAGGGCTATTCTTGGAGTTTTCAGGTTGTTCTTCAATAGTTCATGGGATGTTGGAGTTTCTTCTTGATAATTAGGTTTTAGACACATTAGATTAATTTTAAACAAACTTAAATTATAATTATATATATAGAATTACAATCCATTAATCAACAGAATTATATAGAATTACAATCTATCTCACAGTGTGAGGTAATTATCACCTACCTCTTTAATGAAGGTTTGGTTTTTGATGGTTTTTTGGGTTTTCTTTGTAGTCCTTCATGAATCTCCTTGCTTCCAGGCCTCCTTCATGATTAGAGGTAATCTCCTTGCTTCATGGTGTGAGGTATGAGGCAGATCCAGGTGATGCACACTGGAAGGCCATAAAATATATCCTTAAGTACTTGAAAAAAATTAAGGATATGTTCCTGGTCTATAGAGGAGGAGACTTGAAGCTACAAGGGTATATTGACTTGAGCTTCTAGTCTGATCCAGATGATAGCAAGTCTACTTCTTGATTTATATTTACCTTGAATAGAGGGATAATGAGCTAGAAGAGTTTCAAGTTAGAAATCACTGCAGATTCGATTACAGAAGCTAAGTACATTGCTGTAGTTAAAGATGCCAAGGAAACTATCTGGTGGAAGAAGTTTATCACCGACCTTAGGGTTATGTCGAGTATCTTTGATCTGGTCTCACTACTGTGTGACAATAATGGGGATACTATTCAAGTAAAAGAGCTGCGGTCTGATCAGAAGTTGAAGCACATTCTAACGTACTTTTACCTGATTAGAGAAATAATTACCAAAGAAAATGTCATAGTGGAAAGAGTTTTTTGAACCGACAATATAACAGATCCACTGACGAAGTCTCCAACTCAAATTGTGTTTGAGCATCACCTAGAGTCTATAGATATACAACGTAAAAGTGAGTGGCTTTATTCTAAGTGGGAAATTATTAGTTATGCATGTCCATCAAGTCAATCACATGACTTGTATAATCTTATTCTATTAATAATAATAAAAACTTTATATTCATTATGTGTAATTCGATATAATGTTTTATAATGAAGTCTATGAATATGTACAGTGGATGTTGAATTATGATGAGATCATAATAATAGGATTAACATCCTATAAACACGTATTCTTAATTATTCTTAGTCGGAGAATATTTGAGGAGGATATCAAAATCTAGTGAGACTAATACAATTATTCATGCTCATAAGAGGAGGGTGACTAGTCTCATAGTCACTTATATAGGGACACTAAGGTGAACTTATAGGTGCTTATTGGTGAATGAGTTCGTTGAATTGATCTGACATAAATCATTGAAGGGTAATATAATCTTTCATCCGAACAATGCTCCTGAGTTAACGTAGGACATGGTCAAATGTCAAACTCTATCCGGCCAACTCATTTGGATTAGATGCCGTTGTACTATATCAGAAAACTACTTTTTTGATATAGTGTCTTCTCTGGCCAGAGACTCATGTGCATCAATTTTGGAGTATTCTTTCTCCAATTATCAAGAACGAATGATCCTGTATTAAACACTCAAATCACCTTCGAAGGTATTTCACTAAACCTGATCACTTGACTGATTAGGACCCCATGGTAAGAGATCCTTGAGCCAAGGTCAAAGTCCAGAAGTCAACTGATAAAGTGTTAAATTGATCATTTAAAGGCAATCATATGCATCATACTCACGTTTTTATCTGTAAAATAGCATGAAATGATAGATAATTGCGTACCAAGTCCAACGGTACCAATTTCGTCAAATTCTGACTTAAAAACATCGTCATTTCATGTGATTAATGGAGTATAGCGCATTTGCGGTTTTTCGACAAAACCGAGACGAAATAAATAAATATAATGTTTTTTTTGAATAACATGCTAATTTATATTTATTTTATGTGAACAGGACATGCCGATGATGCAGTACAGTTGGTGGAGTTTTCAAAAATTTGGGGGAGGTCTAGTGTTCGAATTTCGATAAATTCGACGTTATTTTGTCCAAAAGATTAAAGCAGGGGTAAAAACGTCATTTGAGGGCTTAATGTTGCCCTAATTCCACGGCTAAGAAGAACCCAAGAAGGGCCAACCGCTTTCCTAAAGTCCACTTTCTTCAAAAGAAAAGAAAAAAATCTTCCTTCCCATCCTCTCTGATTTCGGTTCCTTCTCTCTCTCCAGTTTCCCTTCCCGTACGCACTCCTCTCTATTTATCCCTCTCTTCCTCCACAGCCGAGGGGATCTTTTTCGCAGTAGCCGAGTTCCCCCTTTCTCTCGGATTCTCCTTCTCTCTCTCAGTTTTCAACTCCCTCCTCCTTCTCCAATCTCCGGAACCGAGTCCTTCTCCTTCTCCGTTTCCCAGGAGTCTCTCCCCCACACCTCTCTCCTTCACCCGCTTGGTCTCTTCTCGGTTATTCCCAGCCGCCTCCTCCTCGTTTCCAACTTCTTCCTCCACGGTTCTCTCTCTCCCACTCGGTTCTTTCCACAGGTCCTTCCCCTTCTCCAACACCCCTCTCTTTCTCCCACGCACTCTCCTTCTCTCTCTCGGTCTCTCTTTCTCTCTCTCTTCTCTTCCTCCCTCCACAACTTCTCCACTCTGCGGTGAAGCCCAGCCCAGCGGCTCCTGCAAATGCACCCGGTGAAGCCAGCACCCAGCCGCGCCGTTCACGCCTCCTCTCCACCGCACCTGCAAGCCTGCACCTGCAGCCGGTCCCGACGCGGCAACTGCTGAAGCCCAGGCAAGCACCAACGGCTTCCTCCTACCCTCCACGTGCATGCATGCACGGACGGTCATCTCCAAGCTTCTCCACACCGCCAGCCGGGTTTCTCCGCAGCACCGCCGGTCTCCACGCACACCAGCGCCAGCCAGCAACACTTCCATGTGCCTGCATGCATGTGCGTTGAAGCCAGCACACCTGCACGCGCCACCACCACCAGCAACAGCTCCATGCCCGGTGAAGCTTGCCTCCACGCTGCCCAGCAAAGCACTGCCAGCTTCCTCCAACCCGCATGCATGCAACCACCTCCCAGCAGCTTCTCCAAGTCAAGCTCCACGTGCCGACAACCTCCTCCTACCCTCCACCTGCATGCAGCAACCGTCCACTGCGCCTGAAGCCTACTGCGCATGAAGATTGCTGCACCTGAACCTGCACTCGCATCCTTCTTAGTTCCACCAGAGCTGCTGCATAATTTGTTACTTTGTTTTAGTTTAATTTAGTTTAGTTAAGTTAAGTTGTTAGTGTTTAATTATTTGTTGTTGCATAAAACTCAATTAGTTTAACATAGAAGTTTTGTTATTTTTATAATATGTTGTTAATTTTTCTCTTCTCAATTTTAAATTTAGTTGTATTTGTGCTTTTAAAAATTAGGTTAGTTTAATTCATAAATTTAGTTTAATTTAATTAGATAGTTAATTAATCAATTCAAATTCCTAATTTTTTTAGATAATTAAAATCTAAGGTTTTCGAAATTAAAATCTTAATTCCCTGTGGATTCGACTCGGACTCACCATTATTTAAAAAAGAAACAAAAGAAGAACATCCAAATTTAAAAATCTTCATTTCCAAGATTAGAAACCTTCCATGCTAGGCATTCATCATTCTAAGAAAGCATGAGCTAGTTTCCTTGCACAGTTATTTCCATAAATTGTTGAAGATTGCGGGGGAAAGGTACGTGTTTCAATTTTAGCAAGTCATTCATGATTGCATCAACACACCTTGCATTGATTTGATTATTGCCTTGTATTGCATTCAAAAAGACTTTAAGGGCAACAACTTTAACCACATAAGGTAGGGATTTAATCACCCTTCCTTAGCCCACAAATCACCTTCCTTGCATTGGCATTTCCTAATCCAATTAAAAGCAAGTCGAAAGAGAATCTAGGGTTTACACCGTGAGTGGTTTAAATTTCGAGTTGCCTCCATTTTTGGCAACGATGTCTAGACTAAAGGTTAAAAAGGCAAACGTCTAAGTGGGAAAGTGGTTATCTAATTAGGTCCCTACGAAAGTAGGGGGAGCCTCCCACTACCCCACCTCTTACCTGGCCGTTGATTGATTGTGGTTGTGACTCGAGATGGACTCCATTCACCTTGTAAGAAAATTCACATAGAGAGTCTAGGTTAACATTAGATCATTAGGATAATTTGTTTGATAAGATTGCTTGCATTTAAAAAAAAGAAAAAAAAGAAATAGAAAACAAAAATCAAATCCATCCTCTCTCTATCAGTCATAGTGTATGCAAGGTAGGAGATCTCAAAACCCTAACCTTCTAGGACCACTTGCTGAAATAGAAAGAATCCTACATCAAAGAAATCCACCACAAGATCAAATGGCTGATAATCAGGACCCACCAAAGCAAATGAAGGACTATTTCATTCCAAATCGATATCAACCTTCATCCTGTATTCATCTTCCTCAGAATCCAGCCAATCAATATGAAATTAAATCTAGCACCATTTAGATGCTCCCATCCTTTTATAGGAATACTAATGAAGATCCTTATAAGCATCTGAAATTTCTAGAAATCTGTTCCATGGTGAAGATCCAGAATTTCACTGATGATAGCCTTAAGTTGACCTTATTTCCCTTTTCATTAAAGGACAACGCTAAATATTGGTTGGGAACTATAGGAAGGCCCATTAGGACATGGGAAGAAATGCAGAAAGAATTTCTCAAGAAGTTCTATCCCATAGAGCGGACCAATACCATGAGAAGGGCCATCACGAGTTTTACCCAAACCCCTAGGGAATTGATCCACGAATCTTGGGAAAGACTGAAAGAATTGCTTAGGAAATGCCCTCATCATGGGCTTTCAAAATGGCAAATTGTCTAAGCATTCTATGAAGGATTGTCTGAACAGTTCAGACATATGGTAGATGCCTCATGTGGAGGGGCATTTATGATGAAAAATAAAGATGATGCCTATGATCTTTTTGAGATGTTAAGTGAAAATTCCATCAATCATACCTCATTATCATCTTATGAGAGGTCTGTTGGGCCATCTAAATGGACTGGAATGTATGAACTTAAGGCCCGTGGCGAGTCCGAATCAAGAATGGACATAAATCTGATTAATCAGAAATTGGATAAGGTAGACATCTTGGCCCAGAAACTAGACCAACTCCTGACCTTAAACAAGCAAGAGCCTACTTACCCAACACAATCTAGTCCATATGAAGGCCCATCTTCTGCTAATCATGACATTTGTACCTTATGCGCAAGTCCAACCCATCAAGTGAATGAATGCCCAACTGCGGCCCAACTTCCACCATTCATTCAAGAACAAGTTCAGGCTGCCCAGGGATTCTCCAGGCGCAATAATGATCCATTCTCAAATACTTATAATCCTGGCTGGAGAAACCACCCTAATTTCTCTTGGAAGAATCAGCAGGCCCCATTACCGATGTCCAATCCTCCCATACATCAAGCCCAAAAGCCACAAAATTCATTTCAACAGCAATCTAATTTCTATGGAAATGTTCAGCCTAGGGGATCTCAAGCCCAATTTTCTCAACCGGCCCAGTATCAATCAGGTCAACCGGCCCAATATCAATCAGGTCAACCGGCCTATTATCAATCATTTCAATCAGGTCAACCGGCCCACTACCATTCATTCCAATCTGGACAACCAACCCAATACCATCCTCCACCCACTTACCAACAACCTCCTCAGCCCAACTTTGATGACAAATTCACTCAACTCCAACAACTGATTTTGACCCAGCAACAATCCATTGCTAAGTTGGAAAGTCAAATGGGCCAACTAGTTGAGGCTACGATGAGAAGAGAAGTGGGTCAACTTCCTAGTCAACCCATTGCCAATCCAAGGAATCAACCTCCGGATTTTCCACAACAATCGGGCCTTTTACCTCAGCTTGGCCGATTACCACAACCTAAAGGGCCGCAATTTGAGAATGCTAAAGCCATTTCAGCCCTTAGGAGTGGGAGAAGTTTAGAAAAACCACATGCTGATGGAGAGTTAGCCAAAGGTTCCACTGATGGGCCTCAGGAAATTGAAAGTGAGAGTGAGATTGAACCCAACATGGACAAGTTGGAGGAGGATCCGAAAGGGAAAGGGAAGATAGATGAAGGCCCAAGTTCTTATCAACCTAGGGTGCCATTTCCAAATGCCTTGTTAGCTAAGCCCAATGCCAGGAAGAAACTGGCCCCGAATGAGGAGTTGTTGGATTTATTCAAACAAGTCCAAATTAATATTCCACTCCTCGATGCCATCAAGCATGTGCCAGCTTATGCTAAGTTTCTCAAGGAATTATGTACTCCACGAAGAGATTCTAGAATGGCAACCGAAAAGGTTCGGCTTTCAGAAGATGTTAGTGCGATTGTGATGAATCATTTACCCAAGAAGTTAAAGGATCCTGGAGCACCTCTAATTTCATGTGACTTAGCTGGAGTTACATTTGACAGAGCTTTATTGGATTTAGGTGCTAGTGTGAATCTCTTGCCAACAGCCATTTATGAGAAATTTGATATTGGGGAATTAAAGCCCACACCCATCATCTTGCAGTTGGCTGATAGGTCTGTGAAAACTCTACGAGGATTAATTGAGGATGTTATTGTGAAGGTTCATGATTGTTATTTTCCCGTGGATTTTCTTATTCTGGATATGGCATTACCTGAGGAACTCATTCACACCCCGATCATCTTAGGTCGTCCATTCTTAGCCACTGCCAAAGCTAATATAAATTGTGAAACTGGCATAATGGACATTTCATTTGAGGGTCAAAAGGTCCAGATTAATGTCTTCAAAGCATCTCAATACCCAGATCATGAAGAAGAATGCCATACCATTGATATCTTGGATAATCTGGTTGAAGAAAATGAGATGTCCACATATGACCTTTTGGAGGAAGCCAATATTTTAAAGGATTCGTCTGGCCCATTAACATCTTGGCCCAAGGTTGAACCTTTACCAGCCTTACAATATGAGCCCGCCTTGCCATCCTTAGAGGACCCTCCTGAGCTTGAACTCAAACCATTACCTGAGTCTCTCAAGTATATCTTTTTGGGCCCGGACCAAACTCTCCCGGTCATCATTGTGGCAAATCTCACATCGCCGCAGGAGGCCCAATTAACCGAGGTCCTCAAAGACCACAAGGGTGCCATTGGATGGTCGGTGGCAGATTTAAAGGGAATTAGCCCGTCCATTTGCATGCATCACATCTATATGGAAGAGAATTCTAAGCCCAATCGGGAGATGCAAAGGCGGCTTAATCCCAATATGAAAGAAGTGGTGAAGAAGGAAGTTGTGAAATGGCTGGATGTGGATATCATTTACCCAATATCAGACAGTAAATGGGTCAGCCCAATCCAAGTGGTACCCAAGAAATCTGGATTAACGGTTATCAAGAATGATCATGGAGAAGAGGTACCCACTAGGCTCACCATGAGATGGAGAGTGTGCATTGATTACTGAAAGCTGAATCTCATGATTAAGAAGGATCACTTTCCACTCCCATTCATGGATTAGATTCTAGAAAAGTTATCGGGCCAGAAGTACTTTTGCTTCTTAGATGGGTACTCCGGGTACAATCAAGTGGCTATTTACTCGGAAGATCAAGAAAAGACTACCTTTACGTGCCCTTATAACACGTTTGCTTTTAGGAGGATGCCATTTGGATTATGCAACGCACCAGCCACATTTCAACGGTGCATGATGGCTATATTCTCCGATATGGTGGGAGAATTCCTCGAAGTTTTCATGGATGGTTTCTTAATCTTCGGAGATTCTTTTGAAAATTGCTTGGAAAATCTTAAACAGGTGCTAGCAAGATGCATTGACACCAATATGATACTTAGCTGGGAAAAGAGCCATTTTATGGTTCGAGAGGACATTGTTCTAGGCCACATTGTGTTTGAAAGGGGGATAAAGGTAGATAAAGCTAAGATCGATCTCATATCCAATCTTCCTCCTCCCGCCTAGATCAGACAGATCCGTTCATTCCTTGGCCATGCCGGTTTCTATCGCCGGTTTATCCACAATTTCTCTCAAATTGCCCGGCCTCTAACTCTTCTCCTAACTAAGGATGTCCCTTTTCGAATGGATGAATCTTGCATCAAGGCATTCAATTCTCTGAAGGAATCTTTGACCAAAGCCCCGATTCTTCAATCTCCAGATTGGTCTTTACCCTTCGAAATCATGTGTGATGCCTCTAATTATGCTATCGGTGCGGTTTTGGGACAAAGAATCAACAAGTGTCCCGTAGTGATCTATTATGCAAGTCGCACCCTTGCCGATGCTCAAATGAATTATACCACCACTGAAAAGGAATTGTTAGCCGTGGTTTTTGCCCTAGAAAAATTCAGATATTATCTTTTAGGGGCAAAAGTCATAATCTATTCTGATCACTCAGCTCTGAAATACCTGTTGACAAAGAAGGATGCAAAGCTTAGGCTTATTAGATGGATCTTACTCCTTCAGGAATTTGATTTGGAAATTCGGGATAAGAAGGGTTCTAAGAATGTGGTAGCTGACCACCTATCCCGCATTTCGATGTCAGAAAGTACACCAATCACTGATTCCTTTCCTGATGAGCATCTACAGGCCATTTCTCACATTGTTGCACCTTGGTACGCTCATATTGTCAATTACAAGGTGACTAATCAGCTTCCGGAAGGATGGACTAAAAGTGAGAAGGACAAATTCTTTTCCCAAGAAAAGTATTATTTCTGGGAGGATCCTGAATTATTCAAATTATGTTCTGATCAAATCATTAGGCGATGTGTTCCTGAAGAAGAACAAC
Organism: Zantedeschia hybrid cultivar; assembly: GCA_030544215.1. Lineage (NCBI taxonomy): Eukaryota > Viridiplantae > Streptophyta > Magnoliopsida > Alismatales > Araceae > Zantedeschia > Zantedeschia hybrid cultivar. The sequence goes on along the minus strand of JARZZO010000011.1, from coordinate 36,800,784 downwards.
AGAGTGTTCTCAACTTCTGTCATAATCTGGCTTGTGGGGGCCATTTCTCAGGAAAGAAAACTGCAGCCAAGGTCCTGCAAAGTTGTTTTTACTGGTCCACACTTTTCAAAGATGCCCATGAATTTAGCAAAACTTGCCTCCGATGTCAGGCTGTAGGGAATATGGCGAAAAGGGATATGATGCCACTCAACCCAATCTTGGTGGTTGAAGTCTTTGATGTTTGGGGAATTGACTTTATGGGACCTTTTCCACCCTCTTTTGGACATACATATATTTTGGTAGCGGTAGATTATGTCTCTAAGTGGATTGAAGCAGTAGCCACCTGAACCAATGATAAGAAAGTGGTCATTAAATTCGCTCAGAAGAATATCTTTTCTCGGTTCGGGTGGCCTAAAGCTATCATAAGTGATGGGGGAACGCACTTCACGAATTACCAGTTTCGGGCTTTGCTTAAGAAATATGGGATTAATCACAAAGTAGCTACCCCTTATCATCCCTAAACCAGTGGCCAAGTGGAAGTTTCCAATAGAGAGATTAAGAATATTCGGCAAAAGTCCGTTAGGCCCGATAGAAAAGGTTGGTCTGAAAGATTGGATGATGCCTTATGAGCCTATCGGACTGCTTACAAAACTCCTATTGGCATGTCTCCTTATTGCCTGGTTTTTGGAAAAGCATGCCACCTTCCGGTGGAATTGGAACATAGGGCTTATTGAGCTATCAAACAAGTCAATCTGGACCTAGCCCAAGCTGGTTCCCACCGAACCTTACAATTGAGTGAGCTAGAAGAGTTGCGCAACGAGGCTTATGAAAATTCAAAGATTTATAAAGCCAAAACTAAAGCTTTTCATGATAAACATATTGTGAGAAAATCATTTCTTCTAAATCAGAAAGTTTGGCTATTTAACTGTAGGCTTCGCCTATTTCCTGGAAAATTGAAATCCAGATGGGATGGACCATTCGTGGTCGTTAAAGCCTTCGATCATGGAGCCGTTAAAATTCTGAATCCCAAGAGTGGGAACACTTTCACTATTAATTGTCAACGGTTGAAACCATTCATTGAAAATCTTCAAAATGCATCACCTGAATCCATAGAACTGAGTGATCCACAATAACTGAACTTCCGTCTGGTTGAAGACGATAAACTTAGCGCTTGTCGGGAGGCAACCCAATATTTTACTTCAGCTTTTGTATTTCTTTTCCTTTTAGGTCCCTGAGCAGCAATTGCCTTGGGTATGTCGCATCTTCGTCATCATAGGTTGTTTCTCTCCTTCACAATTCTCTTCTGGCTGACATGTTTTTCATATCTTTTATGCCATTGAGGACAATGTCAATCAAGTTGGGGGGTGGGACAATCAATTTGATACGCATTTATTGGAAATCTTTTAAAGGAAACTAATATCTTTCACTAAAAAATGGTCAAATTTTTAAAAAACTTCTTCTCACATCTTATGAAAATTGCATGAAAATCATGTTTTATTAAGTAAATCTTAAACAAATTAGTTTTTTTTGGTTGTCACATTGGTTAAAGAACCTTCAAAGTTTAAATATCCCACTTCACAAAAATCCACGGCAGGATGATTTTCACACACACACGGCAACTTAGAATAAATGAAAGATCTTAAAAGTATAGAATTGCTGGAATTAACCTTAAAGACAAGACTACTTATTCTAATTTTTCTTTTTAGGTTGAACGAAAGGAATGTGTAGGATTCGTAATAGGGGACTGTCCCACTCAGCACTCTAAAAGAGGCGGTTATTTAAAATGGACAGCTGTAAACACTAAAGACAATAGAAGGCGTTAAAAGAGCTAAAGGAAGGTAGGTGGCAAAAAGTACGTACCTCCCCTCAGGCAATTCAAAAGAGAGTGGCAAAAAGTATGCACTCTCAAAAGCAAAAGTACAATGAAATGAAAAAAAGCCACGCTAAAAAGTCCATCGTACCAGAAATATGACCAAGTCATGAAAAGTGCTGAGTTGGGACGGGAACTGAAAAACGGTCCTCACTGACTGATCGGGAAATCTTTTATTCTCTTCTCCCCCTCAAGTAGTCTTATCTAAAGGATAGTAAAGGCAAGAATATACCAGAGAGGTCGGAAACGAGTTCTAAGCGTGCCAATTTTCATGCACAATCACCTGTCGTGAATCAAAATATTGTGGGATATGAAAACTTTAGCTTAACCAATCGGCTACCACTTAAATTGATTGTGAAAGATACTACAAATGAAGCATAATAATTCATTGTTTGTCCTAACTTTTTCTTATTTGCATTGCTAAGAGACTAGCAATGACTAAGTTGGGGGGTGTGATAAAGTGTTAAATTGATCATTTAAAGGCAATCAAACGCATCATACTATGTTTTTATCTGTAAAATAGCATGAAATGATAGATAATTGTGTACCAAGTCCAACGATACCAATTTCGTCAAATTCTGACTTAAAAACATCGTCATTTCATGTGATTAATGGAGTATAGCGCATTTGCGGTTTTTCGACAAAACCGAGACGAAATAAATAAATATAATGATTTTTTAATGATAATGTGCTAATTTATATTTATTTTATGTGAACATGACATACCGATGATGCAGTGCAGTTGGTGGAGTTTCCGAAAATTTGGGGGAGGTCTAGTGTTCGAATTTCGATAAATTCGACTTCATTTTGTCCAAAAGATTAAAGCAGGAGTAAAAACGTCATTTGAGGCCCTAGTGTTGCCCTAATTCCACGGCCAAAAAGAACCCAAGAAGGGCCGGCCGCTTTCCTAAAGTCTACTTTCTTTAAAAGAAAACAAAAAAATCTTCCTTCCCATCCTCTCTGATTTCGGTTCCTTCTCTCTCTCCAGTTTCCCTTCCCGCACGCACTCCTCTCTATTTATCCCTCTCTTCCTCCACAGCCGAGGGGATCTTTTTCGCAGCAGCCGAGTTCCCCCTTTCTCTCGGATTCTCCTTCTCTCTCTCAGTTTTCAACTCCCTCCTCCTTCTCCAATCTTTGGAACCGAGTCCTTCTCCTTCTCCGTTTCCCAGGAGTCTCTCCCCCGCACCTCTCTCCTTCACCCGCCTGGTCTCTTCTCGGTTATTCCCAGCCACCTCCTCCTCCTTTTCCAACTTCTCCCTCCACGGTTCTCTCTCTCCCACTCGGTTCTTTCCACAGGTCCTTCCCCTTCTCCAACACCCCTCTCTTTCTCCCACGCACTCTCCTTCTCTCTCTCGGTCTCTCTTTCTCTCTGTCTTCTCTTCCTCCCTCCATAGCTTCTCCACTCTGCGGTGAAGCCCAGCCCAGCGGCTCCTGCAAATGCACCCGGTGAAGCTAGCACCCAGCCGCGCCGTTCACGCCTCCTCTCCACCGCACCTGCAAGCCTGCACCTGCAGCCGGCCCCCACGCGGCAACTGCTGAAGCCCAGGCAAGCACCAGCGGCTTCCTCCTACCCTCCACGTGCATGCATGCACGGACGGTCATCTCCAAGCTTCTGCACGCCGCCAGCCGGGTTTCTCCGCAGCACCGCCGGTCTCCCCGCACACCAGTGCCAGCCAGCAACACTTCCACGCGCCTACATGCATGTGCGTTAAAGCCAGCACACCTGCACGCGCCACCACCACCAGCAGTAGCTCCACGCCCGGTGAAGCTTGCCTCCACGCTGCCCAGCAAAGCACTGCCAGCTTCCTCCAACCCGCATGCATGCAACCACCTCCCAGCAGCTTCTCCAAGTCAAGCTCCATGTGCCGGCAACCTCCTCCTACCCTCCACCTGCATGCAGCAACCGTCCACTGCACCTGAAGCCCACTGCGCATGAAGATTGCTGCACCTGAACCTGCACTCACATCCTTCCTAGTTCCACAGGAGCTGCTGCATAATCTGTTAGTTTGTTTTAGTTTAATTTAGTTTAGTTAAGTTAAGTTGTTAGTGTTTAATTATTTGTTGTTTCATAAAACTCAATTAGTTTAACATAGAAGTTTTGTTATTTTTATAATATGTTGGTAATTTTTCTCTTCTCAATTTTAAATTTAGTTGTATTTGTGCTTTTAAAAATTAGGTTAGTTTAATTCGTAAATTTAGTTTAATTTAATTAGATAGTTAATTAATCAATTCAAATTCCTAATTTTTTTAGATAATTAAAATCTAAGGTTTTCGAAATTAAAATCTTAATTCCCTGTGGATTTGACTCGGACTCACCATTATTAATTTTCAAAATTGATTTTAAATGAGCCGAATAAATTTAGATTGACCGTTCTTATGAGTGTTTAACGACGCACAATTTGGAACGATCATCCACCGATAAGGTGTCTTTGGTGTCTCAAGTCCAAGGACCAATCACACTATTGTGATATTGAACCAAGCTAGTTGACAGTCAAGTAAATTACTATCCAGCAATTCAAGTTAGATTAGTTCAGTAAATTCATTTTCCAATGACTACCTATGTGTTTACCCTAGTATCCCCACACATATGACTATGAGATCAGTCATGTTCATCATATGAGCAGGTACAACACATACCAATCTATCTAGATATAAGATATCATGTTTCTTATATCCTTTGACTGAGAACAATTTATGGATTATGGTTAAAAGTATTGGTCTCATTATCAAAAATCTCATTATGATCCAATATTCCACAATCTCATGGACTTCATTATGCGCTATTAGTTAAATATCAATCTTCATAATGAATTAATTGCCATTTAGTTGGTGAACCAGAATGCAATAGGTGCCTTACGATTGACTCTGAGGGCACCTACATCCAACACTAGGTTCACTTGAGCGTACTCATACAAGTGAAAGATTATAGCTATGTGGTAACTGATGACGGAAAGGTTATTTGAGTGGATTGCTGAACCCCATTCCATTTCGCGATCATACGGTGTTGCTTGTCGCCCAACTTGATCGGAAAACCCAGTCAATTATTATAAGATGATAAAGCAATTATTACCTTAAGATAGTAAGGGGTTACGGGGCTTATTGGGCTAAAAATTGGATTGATACTTGGACTTAGAGGGTCACACGTACGAAGATTCTCGGTCGATGGTCCTTAAGTGGGATGTATATTGATCTAGGGACTTTTATGAAAAGTCACTTAATTAATTTGAATAATAGTAAGGAGGGAACTATGGGCTAAGCTCTAGGGTTCCCATCTCTCTCTGGCTGCCCCCTCCTCTCTCCCTCTTTTGTTGGCCCCCATAGAAGGGGGTGCCCCCTTTCTCTCTCCTTTGCCATCTCGTTTCTCAATAGTTGGTAGCTCAGTCCGCATGCCGCGGGCACCGTTGTAGAGAAGAAACATCGGCGAACATGCCAAACCTTCTAAGGGATTAAGGATGAATCATCAATATGAGAATCACATGGATACTGCTGGAGGCCTAACACCTGCGCGACTAGTGGCATCACTCCTCTGAAATTGAATGGTCGCAGATCCAATCCGTACAAGGTGAGAATTTCACCACTGGTTTATTTGTTCTATGAAAATGGATCGGGAACGACAAACATTTTAATATCTTAATTTTTATTGTGCAATCAATTATTTTATTTCTCCTTCTCCCTGTCGGATCCTTAGACAACGAACATGGGTGTTTGAAAGGAACTAGAAGGTGATGTATCTAGTAATTATGACCCAAGTGACATTGAGAAAAGAAGGGAAGATGGATGTTTTAAAACTTTTAACTAGAAAGATAGTGCATATGCAGAGAATTTAGACAAATAGATGAGATTAGAATGGATGTCATAGCTATTGGAGTGGGTTAAAGAATAGAAGTCACAATTAACTAAATGATGCTTAAGGAACACATTGAACCTTAAAATTCAGTTTGACGCTTCCTTATGATTAACATGTAGATGAAGGGTTGCTTCAAGTGATATGGTTGCTTAGAGTAATGTTTGGTGATGAAGGCGTAATGGGAATTTGTAGGGAGCAAGTGTTTTAGATAAAGAAAGATTGAAGAGGAAATTGTTAAATGAAGTGTATAAACTCTAGAATATTAAAGCTTAATTGGAGTCTTATCTTAACTTGCCTAGGGAGATGACTGCTATTGGCAAAGATTAGTACGGTTTGGCACGAACTTGAAATACAAATGTGTTGTCAGAATTCTTCTCATGATTGATATTAATTAATTGTATAGGTGTTTTATCTTCATGAAAATATGACTTGAGCTATGAACTACATGAATTATGGTTATTGATATGTGATAGAAAGTACGTTCTTTATTGTGTAGTTCTTAACTCTTCATGGTGTCGTATGGTATTTGGTTCATAGTACTGGCCATACCATGTGATCGGGTGCTTAGGGTTTTCTGAAGGCAAAAGGGTCTTGTATGGTTTTTAGGTTGTGCGAGTGTTGGTCCTTAATGATGTGGTCTCCAACTGGGATCACATACTAAGTGCTTACTTGCATGCCCTATTTTGATCCCGATATTTTGATTGGTCTATATTCTAGTTAATGGAAACCTATCTAAACTAGAAACTACAAAAATGGAAACTAACTAAAGTAAGGAAATTAAAATATAGAAAGTTGGAACACACTTACCATGATTTCGCTTTCCTTTTTTTTTTTTTTTTTTCAATATACCTTAAAAAATAAGAAAATAAGGTTAGCTAAAGATTAATTACACTAAATCCAAGATAATGAAAATTAAAAATCTAAGTCCCCGGCAACGGCGCCAAAAATTGATCGTTCCAAATTGTGCGTCGTTAAACACTCATGAGAACATTCAATCTAAATTTATTCGGCTCATTCAAATTAGATTTTTAAAATTAATAATGGTGAGTCCGAGTCGATCCACAGGGAATAAGATCTTAATTTTGAAAACCTTGTGATTCTTAGTTATCTAAAAATAGGTGAGAATTTGAGTGAACTAATTACTTATTTAAATTAGAATTCAATTAACTAATGTTACCTAAAAAATATAATTATGTAAATTAAACAAATCCCTTTTTTTTTCTTTTTCAGAAATTAAACACAATCACATATGGAAAATAAGCACAACTAATAAAAAAATATAACAAAGACACCGTTATTTAACTATGTGTAAATTATTAATTATCTAAAAAATCATGAAACAAATTAAAAAATTTATGGTTTAATATCATTAAACTAAATAATCAAACATCAAATAATAACTAACTAATCCTAATTAACTGACTGTGCTAATGGAGAGAGAAAGAAAGAACAGCAGCAATCTATGGGTTCTTGTGGGGGTGCCGGCGCAGTAGACCGTTGGAGAGGAGGGTGGCACAGTGGACCGGCCTGAGGAGCAGGTATGCGCTGGCTTCTGCTGGTGGCTGAGGAATGCTGGAGCTGCTGGAGGATGCTAGAGGCCGGCGGTTGCTGGCGCTACTTGACGTGGAGGGCTTCAGCCGCTACGTGCATGGGAGGTGCTTGGCGGCAAGGGACATGCACGAGCTTGCTGGCGTGTGGAGGAGCAGTTGCTGGCTTGGTGGAGGTGCAGCTTTGCAGTCGGAGACCCGTGGCAGTGCGGTGCTTGCATGCATGTGCTGGGCAACGCGTGGAGAAGCTGGCAACGTGTAGCTGCGTGGAGGAGCTTGCCGGAACTTGCCGCGTGGGGGCCGGCTGCTGGAGCCGCGCTAGGGGCCTCACCGGACGTTGCTGCTGCACGTGGAGGGCGCTGGTGGAGAGGCCCGGCTGGTGGAACGTGGAGCTGCTGGAGGCCGAACGTGCATGCATGCACGTTGCCGATGGAGAGCTCGCCAGCGTGCGCGTGGGAGCGTGCTTGAGCCGCGTGGAGGAGAGAAAGAGAGGGACAGGGATGTTGAGGAGGAAGAGGAGGCAACGAAGGGGAGAGTGCTGGGAGAGACCGAGACCTTGGAAACGGAGAGAAGCATCAAGGAGAGGCTGAGAGGAGGAGGAGAAACTGGAGAGAGAGGGAGGAAGAGAAGAGAGAGAGGAAGGGTTCTTGGAAAAACGGAGAGGAGGAGGGAGATTGCCGGAAATTGCAGAAGGAGAAGGAGGGTGCTGGGAGACTGGAGAGAGGAGAAGGGGTCGGCTGCCGGGTTGAAGCTGAAAAATCCAAGAGAGAGCTGAGAAACGGAGAGGAAGAAGGAGAAGGCGAAGGGGAGGCTGCTGCGGTTGGGAGGAAGAGAGGGATGGCAAGGAGAGAAGGAAACCAGAGAGGAGGAAGGGCTGCAGGGTTGAGAGGCTATGGGAGGAGGAGAAAATGGAGAGGAATAGAAAACTGAGAGAGAGAAACGTGTGGGAGAGGTTTGCTGCGGGAAGGAAATTGGAGAAGGAGAAGGACCCGGAAATAACCGTGGGAGAGAGGTTAATATAGAGAGGAAGAGGGGTGTGGGAAAGAGAGAGGAAGGCGTGCGGAGGAAAGAGGGGGAGATAGAGGAAAGGAAATAGAGAGGAGAGAAGGAAACAGAGAGAATTGAGTTCGGGAAGGAAACTTTTAAAAAGAAGGGAAGGCAGGTATTTTTAAAAAAAGAAAGTGGGCTTTAAGAAGGCGGCTGGCCTTTCTTGGGTCCTTCTTGGCCATGGAATTAGGGCAACACTAGGGTCTCAAATGACGTTTTTACCCCTACTTTAATCTTTTGGACAAAATGAAGTCGAATTTATCGAAATTCGAACACTAGACCTCCCCCAAATTTTCGGAAACTCCACCAACTGCACTGCATTATCGGCATGTCCTGTTCACATAAAAAAAATATAAATTAGCACATTATCATTAAAAAATCATTATATTTATTTATTTCATCTCGGTCTTGTCAAAAAGCCGCAAATGCGCTATACTCCATTAATCACATGAAATGACGATGTTTTTAAGTCAGAATTTGACGAAATTGGTATCGTTGGACTTGGTACACAATTATCTATCATATCATGCTATTTTACAGATAAAAACATGAGTATGATGCGTTTGATTGCCTTTAAATGATCAATTTAACACTTTATCACACCCCCCAACTTACTCATTGCTAGTCTCTTAGCAATGCAAATAAGAAAATGTTAGGACAAACAATGAATTATCATGCTTCATTTGTAGTATCTTTCACAATCAATTTAAGTGGTAGCCGATTGGTTAAGCTAAAGTTTTCATATCCCACAATATTTTGATTCACGACAGGTGATTGTGCATGAAAATTGGCACGCTTAGAACTCGTTTCCGACCTCTCTGGTATATTCTTGCCTTTACTATCCTTTAGATAAGACTACCTGAGGGGGAGAAGAGAATAAAAGATTTCCCGATCAGTCAGTGAGGACCGTTTTTCAGTTCCCGTCCCAACTCAGCACTTTTCATGACTTGGTCATATTTCTGGTACGATGGACTTTTTAGCGTGGCTTTTTTTCATTTCATTGTACTTTTGCTTTTGAGAGTGCGTACTTTTTGCCACTCTCTTTTGAATTGCCTGAGGGGAGGTGCGTACTTTTTGCCACCTACCTTCCTTTAGCTCTTTTAACACCTTCTATTGTCTTTAGTGTTTACAGCTGTCCATTTTAAATAACCGCCTCTTTTAGAGTGCTGAGTGGGACAGTCCCCTATTACGAATCCTACACATTCCTTTCGTTCAACCTAAAAAGAAAAATTAGAATAAGTAGTCTTGTCTTTAAGGTTAATTCCAGCAATTCTATACTTTTAAGATCTTTCATTTATTCTAAATTGCCGTGTGTGTGTGAAAATCATCCTGCCGTGGATTTTTGTGAAGTGGGATATTTAAACTTTGAAGGTTCTTTAACCAATGTGACAACCAAAAAAAACTAATTTGTTTAAGATTTACTTAATGAAACATGATTTTCATGCAATTTTCATAAGATGTGAGAAGAAGTTTTTTAAAAATTTGACCATTTTTTAGTGAAAGATATTAGTTTTCTTTAAAAGATTTCCAATAAATGCATATCAAATTGATTGTCCCACCCCCCAACTTGATTGACATTGTCCTCAATGGCATAAAAGATATGAAAAACATGTCAGCCAGAAGAGAATTGTGAAGGAGCGAAACAACCTGTAATGAAGAGGATGCGACATACCCACAGCGACTGCTGCTCAGGGACCTAAAAGGAAAAGAAATACAAAAACTGAAGTAAAATATTGGGTTGCCCCCCAACAAGCACTAAGTTTATCGTCTTCAGCCAGACAGAAGTTCAGTTAATGTGGATCACTCAGTTCTATAGATTCAGGTGGTGCATTTTGAAGAATTTCAATGAATGGTTTCAACCGTTGACCATTAATAGTGAAAGTGTTCCCACTCTTGAGATTCAGAATTTTAACGGCTCCATGATCGAAGGCTTTAACGACCACGAATGGTCCATCTCATCTGGATTTCAATTTTCCAAGAAATAGGCGAAGCCTACAGTTAAATAGCCAAACTTTCTGATTTAGAAGAAAGGATTTTCTCACAATATGTTTATCATGAAAAGCTTTAGTTTTGGCTTTATAAATCTTTGAATTTTCATAAGCCTCGTTGCGCAACTCTTCTAGCTCACTCAATTGTAAGGTTCGGTGGGAACCAGCTTGGGCTAGGTCCAGATTGACTTGTTTGATAGCCCAATAAGCCCTATGTTCCAATTCCACCGGAAGGTGGCATGCTTTTCCAAAAACCAGGCAATAAGGAGACATGCCACCTACCTTCCTTTAGCTCTTTTAACGCCTTCTATTGTCTTTAGTGTTTACAGCTGTCCATTTTAAATAACCGCCTCTTTTAGAGTGCTGAGTGGGACAGTCCCCTACTACGAATCCTACACATTCCTTTCGTTCAACCCAAAAGAAAAATTAGAATAAATAGTATTATCCTTAAGGTTAATTCCAGCAATTCTATACTTTTAAGATCTTTCATTTATTCTAAGTTGCCGTGTGTGTGTGAAAATCATCCTGCCGTGGATTTTTGTGAAGTGGGGTATTTAAACTTTGAAGGTTCTTTAACCAATGTGACAACCAAAAAACTGATTTGTTTAAGATTTACTTAGTGAAACATGATTTTCATACAATTTTCATAGGATGTGAAAAGAAGTTTTTGAAAGAAATTTTAAAAATTTGACCATTTTTCAGTGAAAGATATCAGCTTTCTTCAAAAGATTTCCAATAAATGCATATCAAATTGATTGTCCCACCCCCCAACTTGATTGACATTGTCCTCAATGGCATAAAAGATATGAAAAACATGTCAGCCAGAAGAGAATTGTGAAGGAGAGAAACAACCTATGATGACGAAGATGCGACATACCCAAGGCAATTGCTGCTCAGGGACCTAAAAGGAAAAGAAATACAAAAGCTGAAGTAAAATATTGGGTTGCCTCCCGACAAGCGCTAAGTTTATCGTCTTCAACCAGACGGAAGTTCAGTTATTGTGGATCACTCAGTTCTATGGATTCAGGTGATGCATTTTGAAGATTTTCAATGAATGGTTTCAACCGTTGACCATTAACGGTGAAAGTGTTCCCACTCTTGGGATTCAGAACTTTAACAGCTCTATGATCGAAGGCTTTGACGACCACGAAGGATCCATCCCATATGGATTTCAGTTTTCCTGGAAATAAGCGGAGCTTAGAGTTAAATAGCCAAACTTTCTGATTTGAAAGAAAGGATTTTCTCACAATATGTTTATCATGGAAAGCTTTAGTTTTGGCTTTATAAATATTTGAATTTTCATAGGCCTCATTGCGCAACTCTTCTAGCTCACTCAATTGTAAGGTTCGGTTGGCACCGGCTTGGGCTAGGTCCATATTGACTTGTTTAATGGCCCAATAAACCCTATGTTCCAATTCCACCGGAAGGTGGCACGCTTTTCCAAAAACCAGGCGATAAGGAGACATGCCAATAGGAGTTTTGTAAGCGGTCTGATAGGCCCATAAAGCATCATCCAATCTTTCAGACCAATCTTTTCTATCGGGCCTAACGGACTTTTGCAGAATATTCTTAATCTCTCTATTGAAAACTTCCACTTGGCCACTGGTTTGGGGATGATAAGGGGTAGCTACTTTGTGATTAATCCAATATTTCTTAAGGAAAGTTCGAAACTGGTAGTTCGTGAAATGTGTTCCCCCATCACTTATGATAGCTTTAGGCCACCCGAACCGAGAAAAGATATTCTTCTGAACGAATTTAATGACCACTTTATGATCATTGGTTCGGGTGGCTACTGCTTCAATCCATTTTGAGACATAATCTACCGCTACCAGAATATATGTATGTCCAAAAGAGGGTGGAAACGGTCCTATAAAGTCAATTCCCCAAACATCAAAGACTTCAACCACCAAGATTGGGTTGAGTGGCATCATATCCCTTTTCGCCATATTCCCTACAGCCTGACATCGGAGGCAAGTTTTGCTAAATTCATGGGCATCTTTGAAAAGTGTGGACCAGTAAAAACAACTTTGCAGGACCTTGGCTGCAGTTTTCTTTCCTGAGAAATGGCCCCCACAAGCCAGATTATGACAGAAGTTGAGAACACTCTGTTGTTCTTCTTCAGGAACACATCGCCTAATGATTTGATCAGAACATAATTTGAATAATTCAGGATCCTCCCAGAAATAATACTTTTCTTGGGAAAAGAATTTGTCCTTCTCACTTTTAGTCCATCCTTCCGGAAGCTGATTAGTCACCTTGTAATTGACAATATGGGCATACCAAGGTGCAACAGTGTGAGAAATGGCTAGAAGATGCTCATCAGGAAAGGAATCAGTGATTGGTGTACTTTCGGAGATCGGAATTCGGGATAGGTGGTCAGCTACCACATTCTCAGAACCCTTCTTATCTCGAATTTCAAAATCAAATTCCTGAAGGAGTAAGATCCATCTAATAAGTCTAGGCTTTGCATCCTTCTTGGTCAACATGTATTTCAGAGCTGAGTGATCAGAATAGATTATGACTTTTGCCCCTAAAAGATAAGATCTGAATTTTTCTAGGGCAAAAACCACGGCTAACAATTCCTTTTCAGTGGTGGTATAATTCATTTGAGCATCGGCAAGGGTGCGACTTGCATAATAGATCACCACGGGACACTTGTTGATTCTTTGTCCCAAAACCGCACCGATAGCATAATCAGAGGCATCACACATGATTTCGAAGGATAAAGACCAGTCTGGAGATTGAAGAATCGGGGCTTTGGTCAAAGATTCCTTCAGAGAATTGAATACCTTGATGCAAGATTCATCCATTTGGAAAGGGACATCCTTAGCTAGGAGAAGAGTTAGAGGCCTGGCAATTTGAGAGAAATTGTGGATAAACCGGCGATAGAAACCGGCATGGCCAAGGAATGAACGGATCTGTCTGACCGAGGTCGGAGGAGGAAAATTGGATATGAGATCGATCTTAGCTTTATCTACCTCTATCCCCCTTTCAGACACAGTGTGGCCTAGAACAATGCCCTCTCGAACCATAAAATGGCTCTTTTCCCAGCTAAGTATCAGATTGGTGTCTATACATCTTGCTAGCACCTGTTTAAGATTTTCCAAGCATTTTTCAAAAGAATGCCCGAAGATTGAGAAATCATCTATGAAAACTTCGAAGAATTCTCCCACCATATCGGAGAATATAGCCATCATGCACCGTTGAAATGTGGCTGGTGCGTTGCATAATCCAAATGGCATCCTCCTAAAAGCAAACGTGCCATAAGGGCACGTAAAGGTGGTCTTTTCTTGATATTCTGGGTAAATAGCCACTTGATTGTACCTGGAGTACCCATCTAAGAAGCAAAAGTACTTCTGGCCGGATAACTTTTCCAGAATCTGATCCATAAATGGGAGTGGAAAGTGATCCTTCTTGGTCATGAGATTCAGCTTTCGGTAATCAATGCACACTCTCCATCCCGTGGTGAGCCTAGTGGGTACCTCTTCTCCATGATCATTCTTGATAACCGTTAATCCAGATTTCTTGGGTACCACTTGGGTTGGACTGACCTATTTACTGTCTAATATAGGGTAAATAATACCCGCATCCAGCCATTTCACAACTTCCTTTTTCACCACTTCTTTCATATTGGGGTTAAGCCGCCTTTGCATCTCCCGACTAGGCTTAGAATTCTCTTCCATATAGATATGATGCATGCAAATGGACGGGCTTATTCCTTTCAAATATGCTACCGACCATCCAATGGCACCCTTGTGGTCTTTGAGGACCTCGGTTAATTGGGACTCCTGCGGCGATGTGAGATTTGCCGCAATGATGACCGGGAGAGTTTGGTTCGGGCCCAAAAAGATATACTTGAGAGACTCAGGTAATGGTTTGAGTTCAAGCTCAGGAGGGTCCTCTAAGGATGGCAAAGCAGGCTCCGATTGTAAAGTTGGTAAAGGTTCAACCTTGGGCCAAGATGTCTACCTTATCCAATTTCTGATTAATCAGATTTATGTCCATTCTGGCTTCGGGCTCTCCACGGGCCTTAAGTTCATACATTCCAGTCCGTTTAGATGGCCCAACAAACCTCTCATAAGATGATAATGAGGCATGATTGATGAAATTTTCACTTAACATCTCAATAAGATCATAGGCCTCATCTTCATTTTTCATCATAAATGCCCCTCCACATGAGGCATCCACCATCTATCTGAACTGTTCAGACAATCCTTCATAGAATGCTTGGACAATTTGCCATTTTGAAAGCCCATGATGAGGGCATTTCCTGAGCAATTCTTTCAGTCTTTCCCAAGATTCATAGATCAATTCCCCGGGGGTTTGGGTAAAACTCGTGATGGCCCTTCTCATGGTATTGGTCTGCCCTATGGGATAGAACTTCTTGAGAAATTCTTTCTGCATTTCTTCCCATGTCCTAATGGGCCTTCCTATAGTTCCCAACCAATATTTAGCCTTGTCCTTTAATGAAAAGGGAAATAAGGTCAACTTAAGGCCATCATCGGTGAAATTCTGGATCTTCACTGTGGAACAGATTTCTAGAAATTCATCCAGATGCTTATAAGGATCTTCATTAGTATTCCCATAAAAGGATGGGAGCATCTGAATGGTGCTAGATTTAATTTCATATTGATTGGCTGGATTCTGAGGAAGATGAATACAGGATGAAGGTTGATATCGATTTGGAATGAAATAGTCCTTCATTTGCTTTGGGAGGTCCTGATTATCAGCCATTTGATCTTGTGGTGGATTTCTTTGATGTAGGATTCTTTCTATTTCAGCAAATGGTCCTAGAAGGTTAGGGTTTTGAGATCTCCTACCTTACATATACTAGGACTGATAGAGAGAGGATGTATTTGAATTTTGTTTTCTATTTCTTGTTTTTTTTTTTTTAAATGCAAACAATTTTGACAAACAAATTAACCTAATGATCTAATGTTAACCTAGACTCTCTATGTGAATTTTCTTACAAGGTGAATGGAGTCCACCTCAAGTCACAACCACAATCAATCAACGGCCAGGTAAGAGGTGGGGTAGTGGGAGGCTCCCCCTACTTTCGTAGGGACCTAATTAGAGAACCACTTTCCCGCTTAGGCGTTTGCCTTTTTAACCTCTAGCCTAGACACCGTTGCCAAAAATGAAGGCAACCTGAGATTTAAACCACTCACGGTGTAAACCCTAGATTCTCTTTCGACTTGCTTTTAATTGGATTAAGAAATGCCAATGCAAGGAAGGTGATTTGTGGGCTAAGGAAGGGTGATCAAATCCCTACCTTATGTGGTTAAAGTTGTTGCCCTTAAAGTCTTTTTGAATGAAATGCAAGGCAACAAGCAAATCAATGTAAGGTATGTTGATGCAATTATGAATGACTTGCTAAAATTGAAATACGTACCTTTCCCCCGCAATCTTCCACAATTTATGGAAATAACTGTGAAATGAAACTAGCTTATGCTTTCCTAGAATGATGAATGCCTAGCATAGAAGGTTTCTAATCTTGAAATGAAGGTTTTTAAATTTGGATGTTCTTCTTTTGTTTCTTTTTTTTTTTTTTAGTTAATGGAAACCTATCTAAACTAGAAACTACAAAAATGGAAACTAACTAAAGTAAGAAAATTGAAATATAGAAAGTTGGAACACACTTACCATGATTTCGCTTTCCTATTATTATTATTTTTTTTCAATATACCTGAAAAAATAAGAAAAATAAGGTTAGCTAAAGATTAATTACACTAAATCCAAGATAATGAAAATTAAAAATCTAAGTCCTCGGCAACGGTGCCAAAAATTGATCGTTCCAAATTGTGCGTCGTTAAACACTCATGAGAACGTTCAATCTAAATTTATTCGGCTCATTCAAATTAGATTTTTAAAATTAATAATGGTGAGTCCGAGTCGATCTACAGGGAATAAGATCTTAATTTTGAAAACCTTGTAATTCTTAGTTATCTAAAAATAGGTGAGAATTTGAGTGAACTAATTACTTATTTAAATTAGAATTCAATTAACTAATGTTACCTAAAAAATATAATTATGTAAATTAAACAAATCCTTTTTTTTTTCTTTTTCAGAAATTAAACACAATCACATATGGAAAATAAGCACAACTAATAAAAAAAATATAACAAAGACACCGTTATTTAACTATGTGTAAATTATTAATTATCTAAAAAATCATGAAACAAATTACAAAATTTATGGTTTAATATTATTAAACTAAATAATCAAACATCAAATAATAACTAACTAATCCTAATTAACTGACTGTGCTAAAGAAGAGAGAAAGAAAGAACAGCGGCAATTTGTGGGTTCTTGTGGGGGTGCCGGCGCAGTAGACCGCTGGAGAGGAGGGTGGCACAGTGGACCGGCCTGAGGAGCAGGTATGCGCTGGCTTCTGCTGGTGGCTGAGGAATGCTGGAGCTGTCGGAGGATGCTAGAGGCCGGCGGTTGCTGGCGCTGCTTGACGTGGAGGGCTTCACCCGGCTACGTGGATGGGAGGTGCTTGGCGGCAGGGGACATGCACGAGCTTGCTGGCGCGTGGAGGAGCAGCTGCTGGCTTGGTGGAGGTGCAGCTTTGCAGCCGGAGACCCGTGGCAGTGCACTGCTTGCATGCATGTGCTGGGCAACGCGTGGAGAAGTTGGCAACGTGTAGCTGCGTGGAGGAGCTTGCCGGAGCTTGCCGCGTAGGGGCCGGCTGCTGGAGCCGCGCTAGGGGCCTCACCGGACGTTGCTACTGCACGTGGAGGGCGCTGGTGGAGAGGCCCGGCTGGTGGAACGTGGAGCTGCTGGAGGCCGAACGTGCATGCATGCACGTTGCCGATGGAGAGCTCGCTGGCGTGCGCGTGGGAGCGTGCTTGAGCCGCGTGGAGGAGAGAAAGAGAAGGACATGGATGTTGAGGAGGAAGAGGAGGCAGCGAAGGGGAGAGTGTTGGGAGAGACCGAGACCTGGGAAACGGAGAGAGGCGTCAAGGAGAGGCTGAGAGGAGGAGGAGAAACTAGAGAGAGAGGAAGGGTTCTTGGAAAAACGGAGAGGAGGAGGGAGATTTCTGGAAATTGCAGAAGGAGAAGGAGGGTGCTGGGAGACTGGAGAGAGGAGAAGGGGTCGGCTGCTGGGTTGAAGCTGAAAAATCCGAGAGAGAGAGAGCTGCGAAACGGAGAGGAAGAAGGAGAAGGCGAAGGGGAGGCTGCTGCGGCTGGGAGGAAGAGAGGGATGGCAAGGAGAGAAGGAAACTAGAGAAGAGGAACGGCTGCGGGGTTGAGAGGCTGCGGGAGGAGGAGAAAACGGAGAGGAATAGAAAACTGAGAGAGAGAAATGTGTGGGAGAGGTTTGCTGCGGGAAGGAAATTGGAGATGGAGAAGGACCCGGAAATAACCGTGGGAGAGAGGTTAATATAGAGAGGAAGAGGGGCGTGGGGAAGAGAGAGGAAGGCATGCGGAGGAAAGAGGGGGAGACAGAGGAAAGGAAATAGAGAGGAGAGAAGGAAACAGAGAGAATTGAGTTCGGGAAGGAAACTTTTAAAAAGAAGGGAAGGCAGGTATTTTTAAAAAAAGAAAGTGGGCTTTAGGAAGGCGGCTGGCCTTTCTTGGGTCCTTCTTGGCCATGGAATCAGGGCAACACTAGGGCCTCAAATGACGTTTTTACCTCTGCTTTAATCTTTTGGACAAAATGAAGTCGAATTTATCGAAATTCGAACACTAGACCTCTCCCAAATTTCCGGAAACTCCACCAACTGCACTGCATCATTGGCAGGTCCTGTTCACATAAAATAGATATAAATTAGCACATTATCATTAAAAAATCATTATATTTATTTATTTCGTCTCGGTTTTGTCGAAAAACTGTAAATGTGCTATACTCCATTAATCACATGAAATGACGATGTTTTTAAGTCAGAATTTGACGAAATTGGTACCGTTGGACTTGATACACAATTATCTATCATTTCTTACTATTTTACAGATAAAAACATGAGTATGATGCGTTTGATTGCCTTTAAATGATCAATTTAACACTTTATCACTAAGCTAGATGAAGATAATGTATCTCTGGCGAAGGTCTTCAATATACCTAAGAAGAGGAAAGAAGCAGCCACAATCAAGGCTAAGGATACACCAATTGGCAAGGGCAAAGGTAGAAAAGAAAGCCCAAGCATGCAGAAGGGATCTCTACTAAGCCTCCATTAACTCAATATAAGGTCATAACAATGGTAGCATAAATCAAATATCTCTTGTACAAAGATGTATTCCCTGCCACACCTAAGAGAAAAAAAGCTATACATAGATATGCTTGAGAGGAATGCAAGATTGGATGTTTTAGGCCTGCCAACTTTGAGCATCGACTACTATATAGACCAGTTCCTCAAAGAAAGAAAATTGTCCTTAGAAGATGTAATGAAAGTAAGACGAGTCCAACAAGTACACAAAAGTTGAGTGGCACAAGCTACACCCAAGACTCTATGATGAATTCATGGACAGTAGTGAAGAGTTAGTGAAGAAAGGCCAAGACCCATCAAGCTATAGCAGTGGATGAGCCTTCACGATGAAGTCAAATGGGGTAAACTCAGAGATGCTGCTACCAAAGAGTATCAATAGTTTCTCAAATACAACGAAAGTAGGATTAATGCCAACCAACCAGAGATCACACTGGCAAAATGTGTCCATATGGCAGTGTAGACACTCTAATTTTGACTTCACATTAGGTAAATTTCATATCACATTATAATGCACCAAAGTGATCTTCAATTTAATCATTTGAGTGATTTTTATTGATTATTTGTTGAAATCAATCAAAACTTTTTGAATAATGTCTTCCATGCTGGATGCCATTTAGACTTATAATCCTAGTCGATTAACTACTTGATTTTTGAACGGATTATTATTACCTTGAAATGTGTCCGCCATGGTAGACGTCATTTAAAGTTTTTATATTTATCTTCGATTTTTATTTTCTTTTGGCCTCTCTCAAAGACCTCCTAGTGGGAGGAAGCATTTCTAAAACACGTTTGCTTGACTGGACGCAGTTCAGTTGCGTAGCCCTGAAGGCCCAATCGGAGCCAATTGAGAAAATTAACTCCAATATGGTTTCTTTCCATGTTAATCCTTTCGTCCATAGATTGATCCGAGGGAAAGTGTGAGTTTTGAATGGTTTCTTGGAGTGCCTTGGAGCCCAAAAATTCAATTTCACATTGATTTATTGTGGGAATAACTCACTATATATACATATGAGCATTAGAGCTTAAGAGAGGTTGGCTAATTAAACTTTGTGAGTTCTACCAAAGAGAGAAGATGCTCTCTCACCTATGTACAAAAATCAGCAAGCGTGAAGCTCTTCTTTCCCTCCCAAAAAGCTTTCTTCTTTGAAGGGTGCCTTCAATCAAGGATGGCTTTTGGAGAGGCCAATTCATTCTTTTCTTCTTTTCTTTTCATTAATTCTCATTCAAAGTTCATTTATAGTTCACATCATTCTATATCCATTTTCCTTCTTGCATATAGGGGTTTTAAAGAAAAGAACAAAAAAGTGAGTTCCTAGTTTAGTTGCGTGCTTATTTTCTCATCTAAAAATAGATACTATACCATAGTCAAATTTCAATCATTTCTTTTATTTGTTTGTTTGTTTTCTTTCCAAGGAACACATCAAAGAGAGTGAAAAGTTAGAAAGAGAGACTCTTCTTCTTTAGCTGTCAGAAAGAGGGAAAGTTAAGGAGTCACAATCATCCCAAAATCACAAGGTACACGTGATCATTCATTTATTTTTGAGAATCTCATTCTTTGGCGATCACATGTTTCAATGTTTTAGCACAATATTCTTAATCTCTTTTCAAAATCACAATTTAAGCGTTCAAAACTTTTTGGCGATCACTGTAGGACCACCATGCCGTTCTCTTTCTTTCTTATTTCACTCTCTCTTTACACTTGACACCATCGCATGCCTCCCCTTGTTGCACCCTCGCGTACGTCACCTTTGTTCTCCTCAAGCACCTTTATCAACTGGTTTTATCTTCGTGCACCTCATGCACAACCTGCTTTTGAAAGGCAAGATTGGCCCCCTCGTGACCATTTTTAAAAATTGTGATTGTTTGAATTTGTTTCAGATACATTTTGGTGCTTTAAATTTGATTGCTTCGCATACCCAAATTTCGGATTTGGTTGTGAACTTTAATCTTTCCTTCATTATATCTGGTTGACAGAGATTGAGTTCTTTGTGTTTTTGTTTTGAGTTCTGAATCGCGTCCCTTCAGTTAGATATTGCAGCTATTAAGGGATTTGGAACCTCTTCAAGTAGTATTTTACTCTTACTGTCCTCCTGGAGAAGGTATTCTTCTTCCAGGAATACAACTTTTCTAGTGACAAACACCTTTTGTAACGACCTGCCACCCTATAATCAGGGATCCGATTACTAAATGGGTACCGAATCATTAATATTTGGAGACAAATAAGGATCTCAATAAGTTTGGAAAATAAATGATAAACTAAGCTAAACAATTCACAATACATCGAATTGTAAAGGAAGTGCAGGAATTAAAAATTACTACAATTCGACTCGAGTCAGCAAATAATTACATATTCTAAGTGAAAAGAAATAATTATGCGTACAAGAGCCTCATATTCAGGTATGTTGTTGGTGACATAGAAATCAAGCTGAAAGGCTTGGAGAATGGTGACACCTTTAGGTGATAGAAGAACAATGTCGATGCCCTTACCATGAGAGTTCAGAGCTCCGTCAAAATGTAGAGTCCATATATCATCATCGATTCTGTCTATGGACATTAGTTCCTCATCCGGAAACTCCGATCGGACTGGATCAAATCGAGGGAGAGGGTGATGAGCAAGATGTTCTATTATGGCATAGCCTTTAATTGCTTTCTACTGAATGTAAGTGATATCAAATTGGGATAGAAAGTTCTGCCAACGTGCTAACCTATCAGTGAGGACGGATCTCTCAAGGAGAAATTTAATGAGATTCATCCTAGCGATGAGATGGACTTCATGAGCCAGAAAATAATGCTTCAATTTCTGAACTACCCATACAAGTGCTGCACATGTTTTCTCCATCGCCGTGTATCTTTGTTTCGTGGGGTTGAGAAGTTTGGAGAGATATAGACTGCCCTCTCCTTTCCTTCTTCATCTTCTTATGCTAAGACAGCCCCCACCGCATCATCTAGAAGAGAAATATATAGAATCAAAGATTTGTCCGGAGATGGTGGTCTCAAGATAGGAGGACTTGTCAAATAATCCTTTAACCCATTAAATGCCTCTTAGTACTTATCGTCCCAATTAAACTTGACTCCCGGCTTAATAAGCTCGTAGAACGGCTTACACCTTTGTGAATGCTGGGAGACAAAGTGACGAATAAACTGCAACCTCCTGATCAATCCTCTTAATTCTTTCAAATTCTTGGGAGGTGACATCTCTTTGATATCTTTTGCCTTGTTGGGATCAATCTCAATACCCCATTGTAGACACGTTAATTTTGACATCATATTGAGTAAATTTCATGTCACAATGATAATGCCCCAGAATGGTCTGATGTTTAATTATTAATTAATTTTTATTGATTTTCTCTTGAGATTTGTTTAATCACGTTGCTCATGCGCGACGTCATTCGGATTCTTAGCAAAAATCAATTCGGAATTAAAATTAGTAAATTTAGGAGGAATTAACCAAATAACGTCACCTATGGACGACGCTATTTAAGTCCTAATCCGCCTGGATTTACGATTTCTAATTTTAGTTAATTTCTTAAATTATCTAAACAGCGTCACCCTAGGAGACGTGATTTAAATTTTCTAATTGTTTTCGGTTTCATTTTTCAGATTTATTTTTATTCTGGCCGCATTAATTAACTAAAAGGCGTCTCCCTTAAACGACGCATTTTAAGAGTTTTCTGATAAACATGATTTGGCCGAGATAATCCGGTTCCAGAGATTGGAAGGGTTTCCAATTCCCTTCATGATCATCTAGGGCAAGTCCGAACTGCGGGAGAGCCCTTTTGAAGCCTAAAATACTTTAAAATCACTTCTTATAAATATATATGGACATAACCTTTGAAAAAGGTTGGCAATTGGAGAATTTGGAGCTTCCTACAAGGTTTTTGAAGGTCTTCAAGAAGAAAAACGTGGACAACGAGAGAAGCTTGATTTTCTTCATCCTCTTCATCTTTTGAAGCCAATTGAAGACCAAGGCTATAGAGGAGCCATCATTTTCCTCTCTTCTTGATCTTTTCCATTAAATTTTGATAAGATTCATATTGTTTAAATTTTTGTTTTCTCATAGTTCTTTATTGCATCACTTCATCACACACATTCACTTCATATTTTCCATGCCTATACATCCTTTAGGGGTTTAAAAGAATACAAAACAAGTGAGTTATTTTGTTTAGTTGCATGATAATTTTATTGGATGGAATAGATACTACCTTTCTTTAGTTCTAATTTATTTGTTTTCTTTTTATTTTCAATCTTTTTTGCAAGGTTTGAAGGAGATTTAGAAGAAAGTTTATAGTTTAGACGGATGAAGAAACACCTCCAAAGATTAAGAGTAAAGAAAGAGATGGCTCTTTTCTTTCGGCCGGCCGAAGGAAAAGAATAAAAGAACCCCATATTTTCCCGATTTGCAAGGTTAGTAAGAGATCATTTTTCCTTTGAAACCCTCGGTTTCTGGTGATCACAATCCCTTTTAAATTGTTAATCATAGTAAACACATGATAACATGATAATCACACACCCTTTTTGATCACTACAACTTTTTGGCGATCACGGTGGGACTTGTCTTGCCGTTTCTTTTCATTTACTCTTGTTATCTCTATTGGGCACCCTCGGTGCACCGCTTGTATCCCTCGGGCACGTTTGATAGTTTATTGGTTGGATACATGATCCTTATCCCTATGTGCACCTCGTGCACACCCTCCTTGTGGTAAAATTTTGCCCTCCCTTGATTGCCTTGAGAAGTGGTATTGGAAAGTGTGTTTTGTTCAAATTGATATCCATGATGTTGCATGATTAGCCTATATAGTTAAACCGTCATCGCATGAATAGTTGATCTCTTATTCACCCTCTTATTTGGAGAGGGGATTGCCCCTGGTTTTGCTGTCTATTTGTTGCTTTCGGGACCCAAAGCGCGTCTGCACAGAGCGACATGTTTTATTAAGCGCGTCGCACGTAGAAGATGCGATTTAGTGCTCCTTTTATTTCTCTTGCTGCCTAAGCCACTGTGAACAGGAGGGATTACTATCTTGAATAGCGTCTATGAATAGCGACGCGATTCAAGCTCTATTCCCTGTTGGTCAATAACACTCGGATCATTGATTTCATTGTTACTTATACTTATTTATTCTACATTAGAGGTCATCCAAGCCACAAGACATTTGTATCGGGGCTCACCCTCCTCCTACAGGAACACCTCTCTTAGCATCCTCACCTCTCTCTGACTGGGTCGGTCCCTCGGTCAGACTAGAGTGGTTGATGTTAAGACCTCAGTAAGTCCCCGAAAGCAAGGAACTCCTCTTTGTTCATCGGGCCGGTTGTACCATTTGAAGTCTCGGGTAGTTATTAATACCGTTGTGAGTGAAGCCGTAGAGCATAACGGTGGAAATTGAATTGAAGTCAGGGTCCTACCCATTGAGAGAACTTGAGTTTAAAAATTCAATTAATCCAACAACTAACGTTCAAAACAATGTAAGCATCTACTTGGTTGTTAATCTGTGCTAACTTGATTGTCATCTCAACACAATGATGTTACGTTCAGGTAGAACCGTCGGCATGGTTTCTTTTGAATAAGAAGATCTGGTCGAGTACGAGGGAGATGCTTATGCCCCTCAAGTTCATGGTGCATCTTATTCTGAAGATGAAAGAGATGCCTATATCTCTGGTTATCCTGACCAATTCCAAACCATACACGAGGGAGATGCTCATGCCCCTCAGTTTCAGGATGATTCAATCTATGATCAATACCATCCGAATTTGGGCGATCAATCATGTGTCCATGTCATCTCCAATCCTACCTTTGAAAGAGCCCAAGACCAAGCTAGGCCCTCTGCCAATCATCCTTCTAACCTCGCTACCCTTATGGGAGCTCTGTATAATCATGTGGATCCTCGTCAATTTGATGCCATCCAATCCATTCTAAAAGGGAAAACTCCTCTGCATCCTTCTGAGTAAAGTCCTTTGGTTCACCCTTCTGCTTATCAAGCTCCTACTCAGGCCATGGAAGGCCTTCATATTTTCACTCCTCGGCACACAGGCCCTCAACAATCTGGTTCACGGCATCCTGTCAGGCCGCAAACCCCACTTTATCAGAATGCTTTCAAGCACGGCGGGAATGCCGCTAGTTCACAACCTCACTGTCCTCGCATCCCTGCTTATTCGCGGCGGCAGTCTTTTCAACAGCCACCACCTCCACCAGTAGATTCTACCACCCAACTCCTGCTTAACAAATTTTCCCAGATGGATGAGCGGTTCAAGAATCTTGAAAAGAATATGGACACCAAGGTCACTCCCGAATTCTCTGTCCTTGATTTGCCAGTATTCCACCTTTTGCCTTCTGAAATGCCAATCTATAGAAAGTGTAACGGCATAGGCAATCCTTTCCTTCACATCAAAGAATTCCTGTATGAATCATCATTCTGGTGACATGATAAAAAAGCACTGACTTTCCTCTTCAGAAGATCATTGGAGGGATCAGCCTTGGAGTGGTTCTTCTCTTTAGACCCAAGTGAGGTAGAGAACTTCGACATGGTGTCAAAGAGGTTCCTGCAAAGATACAAAGACAGGGTGGCACCTACCTTGTCCATTGTTGACTTATTCAATGAAAAGATGGAGCCAGATGAAGACTTCATAGTGTTTGCCGATAGGTGGCGAGGGATGGCTGAAAAGATAAGAGATCATTTGCTCGAACAAGAATTGGTAAAGATGATGGTTGCCAACGCCACCCTACAGTACAAGCTAGTGCTGACATTGAATAACTTGACTACCATGGCAGATCTGTATGAGAGAGGACGTTACGCCCAGAATGCGTTCAAAGACTCCACCTTTGCTAGCGTCTTTGATCCTCATCAACCCAATAGACCCCTACCTCAGAGGTCTATTATCCCCAAATCTTCTTCTATGGGTCCAACTACCGAGGGTACATTGTCTCATGAACAGGTCAATATAATGAACAATGATCAACCCCAGTTTATGAGGAATCAGCAACAATATCAGTCACCGAGGCCTCAAAACTAACAAGGTTACAAGCCTCCTACTCAGCAGCTTCAGTTAGCAC
Source organism: Zantedeschia hybrid cultivar (assembly GCA_030544215.1). Taxonomy (NCBI): domain Eukaryota; kingdom Viridiplantae; phylum Streptophyta; class Magnoliopsida; order Alismatales; family Araceae; genus Zantedeschia; species Zantedeschia hybrid cultivar. The sequence goes on along the minus strand of JARZZO010000011.1, from coordinate 36,775,251 downwards.
CCCAACACCCCCCCCAGCAAGTATATAATCCACCTCGGCAGCAGCCGAATTACACCCATGTTCCTCCTCCTAATGACTATACACAGCAGAGGAAACCTACTGGCCCCAGAAGGTCAGTATACCCACAATTACTAGAATCCCTTAGGGATATATTCAATGCCCTTATGGCGGCCAATGCCTTAGTGCTATCAAAGGAAAGGGCCGTTTGGCCACCAAATGTTGACATGTCCCGCTACTATGTGTTCCATCGTCAACCAGGACACACAGTAGATGCTTTCTTTCACTTTCGGGATTACATTCATAATCTCAATGATTAAGGAGGGATTGATTGAGAAGAAATGAAGAAGTACATAGCCGCTTTGATGGCAAAAAGACCACAGCAGCAACCACAACCACCACAGCGGCAACAGCCAATCCAAAGAGCCCCGGTACAATAAGCAGCACCACAGAATATGGGCATAGTGCAGAACCCGCTGCCGGAACATCAAAACCAAATCGTCCCCATTTTGACGGGTAGCCAGTCTGAGGCTAGTAGAGGGCAACAGTGGAAAGTAGAGGATTCTTCCTTTATCTATTCAACAAGTCATGTATCAAGCATTGCCGAGCAACCGTCTCGCCGCATCCTCCGCATACCCAAACCACAACCGATCACCATTAAACCCATTACACCCTCCGTCACCATATCTTCACCAAACAACCCTCCGCAAGTCAACGATACACCCCTCATGGCATCTAAACCATTACTCCGTATACCATTCCCTACATCACCTACAATAGCCACTCACCCCGGTACCATACAACCCTCTAAACCACTCATCCGCACCTTAGCTCCACTAAATAACCCATCACCATCACCCGGTTATCCACACCCACAACCCTCCAAACCACTCATTCGAGTCCCCTTACCCCCATCAAATAACCCACCAACACTCTCTTACCAAACCATTACACCCCTCATGGCATCTAAACCATTACTCCGTATACCATTCCCTACATCACCTACAATAGCCACTCACCCCGGTACCATACAACCCTCTAAACCACTCATCCGCACCTTAGCTCCACTAAATAACCCATCACCATCACCCGGTTATCCACACCCACAACCCTCCAAACCACTCATTCGAGTCCCCTTACCCCCATCAAATAACCCACCAACACTCTCTTACCAAACCATTACACCCTCCAGATCGCTCCTCAACACGGTAGTGCTCAAGAAAACGCCTAGAACTTCCACTATTGAAGAACACACGCTCCGAAGCGGCCGAATATTCAACAAAGTGTTCCCCCAGTCTACGGTACGAGATGGCCCATCACAGCTAATAGAAGAGATTCAAAATGAAGAAAGTACACCTGGTACTCATTATGATTTGTTGAAACAGTTGGATAGAACACCGACACACATTTCTATATTAGAGCTGATCAAGAGATCCAAGATCCATCAAGAAGCCTTGATGGACTACCTACAACGAGTAATGGTCAGTGAAGATGTGCCAGTAGAAAAGATCACCGCATTGTGGGTCCCTCAGGGGGATCAGCCCTCTATATCCTTCCATACTTCTGAGCTGGCACCACTAGCAGCAAGGAGCATGGCATTAAGCATAACTGTCAACATATGTAGAAAGGCTGTGGATACATGTTTAGTAGACACCGGGGCATCTATCAATGTGTTACCACCAAGAACTCTGGAGTTCTATGGCGTCCCGAAAGAAAAATGGCTACCTTCTCTCATTTCTGAAGTCGAATTTCATATTCTCGAGATCGATCCTTCACTGAAAGGCATACTCGGTCGTCCTTACATCAAGTCACTTGAAGCGATTCCATCAACGAACCACCAATGCCTCAAGTTCCCTTACAAAGGATGTATCATCAAAGTCACTAGCATGCCTATCCTTGCTGCAACCCACTCACTGAATATAAGTCCAAATCCAATCCTTCCAATTGCTCAGAGGCCAGCCATCTCCTTATGCCAAACCTACATCCTTTTGGCATATTCCTTTAAGCATACCATACCCACATCTTATCCGATCGATGCCGTGAAGCAGAAGAAGTCCATGAATACCCTGGGCTGGAACATCATGATGAAAGTGGGATATCAACCTGGAAAGTGTCTGGGCATCCGGTTGCAAGGAAGAATTAAACCAGTGACAGATGAGAGAAGGATATCTAGCAGCGGCCTAGGCTACCGACTAGAGAAAGTGAGGCATAATATTGTAGAGCAACAAGAAGGCGAAGATAGTCAGAAGATATAGAAGACAATGGTTACCCCTTGCAAAGAAAATCGAGATCCCCTGACTTGGACCTTGTCCACTCATTTTGTTAAAGGACCTGTGATTCAACATAACCACGATAATACAATAGTGATTACCTCTCATTTTGACCTGCATGATATATATGGGAAGGATTTGGCTAGACATTGTTCACAACTGTTGACATACCAGTCCTTGGAGGCTATGCGGCTGATGAAGAGGAGGAAGACTCAAGATCCAGAATGTGAGTGGTACCACTGGTTTGATACATGGGACCTATATATTGCATTGAACATGCTATTCTTAAATCCATCAGAACCAAAGTGGCCGCCACTGATAGATGAATTAATTGAAAGACCCGGGGCCATCTTTGATAAAAGGATTTTGCTGATTGAAGAAACAGATGAAGGGGAGCTAGATGACCCCTACGAAGCTGGTTATACTACAGATCTTCTCTAGAGGGGGACCTATCCGCATCACATTCTCACACTCCACACTATGTTCCGCATCTTGCTCCTGACCCCGACCTGGTCGCGGGTCATTACTGAAGACATTCCATGGGCTCTGCCTATTACTATTACTATATCCCCTTAAGATCTTATTCCTCAGATTCCTCTCGATCTTGAGAGGATCTACGATTGGATTTGGGATGTACTGTTGTATGATCCCCCCAATCCCTGAGCACTGGTGCCATTACCTCCAACACTTCATTCTCCCCCTATTCACATCCATTCTTGCTTTATGATAAACACAAATAATTCTAAAAAAAAAACGCCAATTCGGTAATTTCTTCATCCTAAATCCTCGTTGAGGAAACCTCATACTTGTCCGATTGTACCCCATTGCGCGGGTCCTTCGGGCAAGATTCTCTTCTATATCTGCTCTGTCCCTCCTCTCGGGGGGATTCACCTGTATCCTCTCCTGTACCCCTTGATTTTTGGGGGATTCACCTGTATCCTCTCCTGTACCCCTTGATTTTTGGGGGATTCACCTGTATCCTCTCTTGTACCTCTTGATTTTTATCCCTCTTCGTCTTCATTAGGTCAGGATAGGGAGTTTAGTGAAGTTAAGGAGTCTAGTGCTAGGCAGGTTAATCAGGTTAGAAAATCTAAAGGTAGACGAGTTCCAAATAGATACCTCCAGGATTTAGCTTTAAGATGCCTTTTTTGCTCCCAGATCCCACAACGATTAGAAAATCCAATTCAGATGTTAGTAGATTTTGAAGTTGATGAGTTAGCCGATGATGGGTACGGGGTATATGAGTTGTTACATGAGAAAGATCCTATTAATGAAGAAGGAGAAGACGACGAGGACGCGGCTGAGGCATACGCCAGTAGAGTGAAAAGATTTGATGAACCCTCAACTATCGTAGAAGAGCCTACCAAAGATATTAATCTAGGAACTGAAGATGAACCTAAGATTGTCCTCGTCAGCAAAAATCTGTCTGAAGTAGACGAAGAGGCAATAGTCCAAGTTCTCAAAGATTATAAGGACACTTTCGTGTGGATTTATGAAGATATGCCGGGATTAGATTCCTCTTTGGTGGAACACAGATTGACATAGAAAGGTGGAGTTAGCCCGGTTAAACAAAAGTTAAGGCGATTCCACCCTTAAATGGCTTTGAAAATGAAAGAAGAGGTCGATAAGCTGCATAAAGCTAAGTTTATTAGAGTTGTCCTCTATATGCAATGGGTGGCTAATATAGTCCCGGTTATGAAAAAGGATGGAAAGATCAGAATTTGTATTGACTTTCGAGATTTGAACCGAGCATGTCCTAAAGACTATTTTCCATTGCCTCACATAGATGTACTCATTGACAACACAGCTAGCTATGAGACATTGTCATTTATAGATGGATTCTCAGGATATAATCAGATTAAGTTGGCATAAGAGGATCAAGAGAAAACATCGTTGACCACACCTTGGGGAACATATTGTTATGTTGTCATGCCTTTTGGACTGAAGAATGCTAGAGCTACTTATTAGAGAGCCATGTTGGCGATATTCCATGACATGATACATATTAACTTGGAAGTGTATGTAGATGATCTTTTGGTTAAATCTAAGACGAAAGCTGAGCATGCTGAAGTTCTAGCAAAGGTTTTGTAAAGGTCGAGAGAATACCAATTGAAGATGAATCCCAAGAAGTGTGTATTCGGAGTATCATCATGAAAATTATTGGGATTTATTGTAAGTAAATGAGGCATTGAGATCGATCCCAACAAGGCAAAGGCTATTAGAGAGATGCCACCTCCCAAGAATTTGAAAGAATTAAAAGGATTGATCGGGAGATTGCAGTTTATTTGCCGCTTTGTCTCCCAGCATTCACAAAGGTGTAAGCCGTCCTACGAACTTACTAAGCCGGAAGTCAAGTTTGATTGAGATGATAAGTGCCAAGAGGCATTTAATGGATTAAAGGGTTATTTGGCAAGTCCTCCTATTTTGAGACTACTATTTATAGACAAACCTTTGATTCTATATATTTCTGTTCTGGATAATGTAGTGGCGGCTGTCTTAGCACAAGAAGATGAAGAAGGAAAGGAGAAGGCAGCCTATTATCTATCCATACTTCTCAACCCCACAGAACAAAGATATACGGCGATGGAGAAAACATGTGCAGCACTTGTATGGGTAGTTCAGAAGTTGAAGCATTATTTTCTGGCCCATGAAGTTCATTTCATCATTAGGATGAATCCCATTAAGTTTCTTCTTGAGAGATTCGTCCTCACTGATAGGTTAGCACGCTGGCAGAACTTTCTATCCCAATTTGATATCACTTACATTCAGTAGAAAGCAATTAAAGGCTATGCCATAATAGAACATCTTGCTCATCACCCTCTCCCTCGATTTGATCCAGTCCGATCGGAGTTTCCAGATGAGGAACTGATGTCCAAAGACAAAATCAATGACGATATGTGGACTCTGCATTTTAATGGAGCTCTGAACTCTCATGGTAAGGGCATCGGCATTGTTCTCCTATCACTTGAAGGTGTCACCATTCCCCAAGCCTTTCAGCTTGATTTCTATGTCACCAACAACATAGCTGAATATGAGGCTCTCCTTGCTGGCCTCGAGGCCGTTAATCTCCATGGTGCCACCAAACTGAGAATTGTGGGTGATAGTCAGCTAATTATTCGCTATGTGCTTACTAAATATCGCACCCTTGACCCTAAGCTTAAGCCTTATCAAGAACTCACTTCAGCTTATGCCTAGCTTTTCAGCAAACTAATTTTTGTCCATGTTCCTTGGAATAAAAAAATTCTAGCTGACCCTTTAGCTTCTCTCGCATCTTCTCTAAATTTCCCGATCAGTAGGCAATCTGAGTCGATCATTGTTCATAGGCGTCTTTCTCCTGCCGTGAAAGACCCTTCCTTCCTTAAGGTTAAAGAGAAACTGCTGAAGAAAGTTAGAGATGGGTATATTATAGAAAAGAGAGAAATTATGCTGCTAGATTGGCAACAAGAAATGGAAGATGAGGATAAACCATGGTATTATGAGATTGCTAAGTACTGTGAAGATCAGTCATACCCCAAAGAAGCCACTACTGAGGAGAAAAGAGCTATCAGGAGAGTTGCTCAGAGATACACCTTAGTTGGAGGAACTCTATATAAACGTGAATTTGATGGTATCTTCTTGAGATGTCTAGACGAAGATGAGCTTTGGAAGATCATGGAAGGAGCTTATACTGGAGTTTGTGGTGGCTATGTTAATGGACAAATGCTATTAAAGAAAATCCTTAGACAAGGATATTATTGACCAACTATGGAAGAAGATTATGTAGGATATGTCTGTAGTTGTGTTAAGTACCAACTTCATGCTGACAAGATCCATTCTCCCGCATCTTCACTCCATCCTGTCTCATCCCCATGGCCTTTCTCCATGTGGGCATTCGACGTCATTGGACCCCTTGGTAATCCTGATTCTGCCACCAAGCAAAAATCTTTCATTCTCACGGCAACGGAATATTTCACCAATTAGGCGGAAGCCGAAGCATACACGGAGATCAAATCATTAACGGTCTGCAAGTTCATCGTGAGGAACATCATCACCAAATTCGAAATTCCAAACACCATCGTCACTGACAATGGACCGCAGTTCATATCACAAGAGCTGAAGGACCTCTACAACAGGTATAAAATTGCATTGCATCATTCATCTCCTTATTATTCACAAGACAATGGCCAAGCAGAAGTAACTAATACGACTTTGATAAAAATTATCAAGAAAACGTATAAGTCTAATAAGTTCTCGGACTGGCCAGAAAAATTAATTGAGGCTCTATGGGCATACCGAACTTCAATCTGCACTCCTACAGGGGAAACTCCTTATTCCTTAACATTTGGAATGGAGGCAGTAGTTCCATACAAAGTCCTCATCCCATCATTAATGGTACAGTTGAGCAAGGAATTTTCTATTGATGAGAATCACTCTGCGCTCCTTGCTCAGCTGGAGCTCTTAGATGAGAAAAGATGGTCAGCTGCTAATCATGCAAGAGTATATCAGAATAGATTAGCACGTTTTTAGCAAAAGAAAGTTATTGAACGAAAGTTTAAAGTTGGTGAAATGGTTGTGAAAAGAATCTTTGTAAAACCTGGTGGTCCACGTTCTAACCTCCAACCCAACTGGGAAGGACCATATATCATATCACATGCTTTATCTGATAACGCCTATCATTTAGTTAATGCAGAAGGGCAAGAGTTAACTTACCCCTGGAACGGTTTGTATTTTAAAAAGTACTACCCTTAGTTTAAATGATCAGTATGGTGCAAGGATCAGTAAAGCTGGAAGATTTGAAAACTCAAATTCCTTCATTAGTCTTTGATAATCTAATTCAAACGCATTATTGCACACAAACACATTTGTTCGTGAATAACAAGAGATGTGAAGCCCGAGGAACACCGAAAGCCTGACTAAAAGTGGAAAAGTACAACTCATTCTTTTCAAAAGAAAACTTTTGTTTTACTCTCAGCCCATGATGACGGAACGAGGCTTAGAATAGACTAATGAAAAGACCCGCCATCTTAGTAGGAGGCCGTCAAAAAAAAAAAAGGGGGAGATCTACCCCACAAAAGCAAAAGAGCAAAGAGCCAACCAAATCAAAAGGCCGCTCAAACATTACGAATGTTACCACAAAAGACCACGAAATCAAATGAAAAGGGAGCGCAAGGTCGTTAAATATCCCGTAAAGAAAATGACCGAACCCCAACAGATAATAGGATAAAGGAAGGACATCTCTCTAAGTCTCCGGAACCTTCTCGCGGGCTTTCTAGACAAATTCTCTCTTTCTTTCTAAAAGAAGTGTGTTCCAAGCTTGAAGAATGGCTGAGGTTGACCAAGAGTCGGACCATCAAATGGGATCACGATTACAAACATAATTCAAGTACAATGAGTCTAGATTAGGTCATTAAAGAATGATGTGGGAATTAAGTTGATGAATGAATATGCTCTTTTGATCCAAGTTCCAGACTGGTCTTTAGTTGATGTCTTATTTAAAAACCACAAAAAAAATTAGATATTTCAAACCCCCCCCCCCCCCCCCCCCCCAAAAAAAAATAAAAATAAAAAATTGAATATTTCAAAACCCAAAAAATTGAATATTTCAAAACCTCAAAAAAAAAAAAATTGAATATTTCAAAACCTCCAAAAAAAAAAAATGAATATTTCAAAACCACAAAAAATTGGATATTTCAAAACCACAAAATAATTGGATATTTCAAAACTACAAAAAAATTGAATATGGCAAAACCTCAAAAAAATTGGATATTTCTAAAATTGCAATTGCAAAACAAAAATATTTCAGTTAGCATTTGCCTGATTAAATCATGAGTGTTGCATTCTTTCATTTTCAATGAGCATTTGCATGCGTGTATGTTGCATTTTACTTCCTTTTAATTATCTTTATTTGCCTTCATTAAATAAAGGCTTCGCCCCTTGACCCATCTACCGATGATGAGATCAAGTAGCCGGTTACTTAACCGGACAAGGGCCTAAGTCTGAACAGATATTTAATTTGTTTGTTTGGTTAAGCCATGTGCAGGAATCAAAAAGGAAAGACAGTAGAAAAAGTACCAAGACAACTCAAGTATGAAGAAAGTCCTTTCATATACCAAAAGAGTTCATATACAAGTGAAAGTCCATCCATAGGACTTCAAAATAAAAGGAGATATATCATGACAGCCCTCATGGCTGGCTCTCCCCCGCGCCTTCGTCTAGCTGGCTCTGCGTCTCGTCCTAGACATCCTGTAACGACCCGCCACCCTATAATCGGGGATCCGATTACTAAATGGGTACCGAATCATTAATTTGGAACCAAACCAGGATCTAGTAAGTCTGGGAAATAAATAATAAACTAAGCTAAACATTCACATCGCATTGAATTGAAAGTGCAGAAATTAAAATTATTACAATGCGACTCGATACAGCAAATAATTACATATTCCAACTGAAAAGAAATAATTAAACATACAGGCCAGAGATAAATGACAACTACATCGGGGCATACCCCGGAACAACCGCTGAAGGCACACCACACCCGGCCGCACACGCTGCTCTAAGTCTGCTGGGAGTCCTCACCTGAAAACCGCAGGGGTGAGTCTCAAGACAAGACTCAGTAGGGATCCTTCGATCCCCACTGCCCACGCACACACCCACAAGTATAAAGTACAGCTAACAGTAAAGTAACAAGTGTAGTGGCAGGTACGATATCTAATTCTCTACGTGAGAACACATGCGGTCGAGATATAATAATCATGCACATTCTAAGCCAACCGTTAGAAAACCCACAACTGCCGTCTCGATAGAACTCACCGACCGTACAAACAACGGTGGGAAAAACCTCGACCCGCTGAGACCAAGGAGTAGCCCCTCGGATAGCACGCTCGCTACTCCGGCCCAACCGGCTCAGGTGACTACCCCTTCCCTCAGCATGAGTGACTCTCCGAATGTACCACTCCGACACCGGTACTAGCTGACCCCGGGGTTCACCAGGTGACCCTCTCTCACTAGGCGTCACCCCGCCCACGCCCCCACCGGCGCTGTGCTCACGCCCCCACCAGCACAGGGTGATAAAGCGCTACAATGTCACTCCAGGTCCACAGTAACTGAAAACCCAACACAGTGCGATCCGGCCACGTGAAAATCCCGCGATCGCTCAACACACATAGAACCATCCGATCGTGAGGAATCCGTCTCTATCGGGTGCACTAAAACATGTGCAAACTATCTATCTAGCAATGTGAACACGTTTTACTGGCATGCATTAGTGAGATTCTGTCTTGAATCGCGTCGACCGAGGTCGACGCCATTCAAGCTCCATATACAGGTTCATATAAATCAGTCTTCAGAATCTGGCCTTAAAAGGCGTCGACCCTCATGGTCGCCTTTCAAAAGGCGTCGACATCCCCAGACGTCATTCAACACAGAAACCCGGAATTCCAAGACCTTTACTCAGGGGATTTTCTGCCTTAAAAGGCGTCGTGGGTGCCTGACGCCATTCAAAAATGCGTCGTTCACCCAAGACGTCTTTTAAGCTCTGAATTCCCGACCTGGCAGACTGTCTGTCAGGCAATTCCTGTCTAAAAGGCGTCGTGATGGCCCGACGCCCTTCAAAAAGGCGTCGTCCATGCACGACGTCTTTCAAGCCCAGGAACCAGGATCGCCCTAAACCCGAGGGCTCCCTTTCCAATTCCAAATAACCCCAAAAATCATTCAAACTGGAGGGAAACGAAGAGCAAGACAATTCATAGGCAAACACCCCCATAGAATTCCTAAACATGCTCATTCTAACCCCCAAAACCGAAGATCTACCACATGCATATTGAGGAAAACGTGATCTTAAACACAGTGCCACGGGGAACGTCACCCTACCGGATACTCGAACGCCTCCGAACTTCAAGCCGTCCGCCTGTCTCGCCCCACGCCGCCGCCGGTACCGCCGAGGTCGTCCTAGCCCCACCGTGACGTCGGCCGCCGTCCGGAGAGTAGAACGCCGCAGTGGAAGTGGAGGTGGTAGGGGTAGGAGCCAGGTAGAGGATGGAGTGGAGGGAGAGGCGAAATGGTGTGAGGAAAAGAGGGAGGAGGAGGGGATCGCCGCCGTCGCCGGAGGAGAAGGAGAGAAGGAGAGTAGGAGAAAAATGAGGGAAAGAAGGAGGGCTCGCGGGGTTAACCAGAAACTGGCTAAAACGCGTCGACATGCACGGACGCCTATCAGGTGACAAGACGGCCGCTCTGACAAGATTCTGAAACGCGTCGTCCTTCACAGACGCCATTCAGACAACTTGTCAGGGCCGTACTCTGACACACCCAGAGTCGCAGTCTGAAAGGCGTCGACCCATACGGACGCCGTTCAGACGACCTGACAGGGCCGTACTCTCGCGACCCAAAGTCAGTCCACGTGGCACCCACGTGGCAGAACCTGAAACGCGTCTGCCATGGTGGACGCCGTTTAAAACGCGTCTCGAGGTCCTGACGCGATTCGACTCAGAACCCTCGCCCCTCACCAGGGCCAGAACTACAGAGCCCGACCCGAAAACCGGATCCGAAAGTCTCGGTCCTTACACATCCGGTCCTTGTGTTGGCGGCGGCGGCGGTCCCATCACACTCGGCCCTGCCTGGCTGGAAAATACTGCTATGCTGGTGGTGAAAGCACTCGCCTGTCCTCGCTCCAACACCTGCTGCTGCGCATGCTGGTAACGAGCCTCAATGCTCTAACGCTCGTGCTCCGCCACTGACAGTCGACACTGGAGACTCTTGAATCAGGACCGGTCGCGATCCCTCTCCTCAGTCAAGATCTCTAATCGAACTTGGAGACGCGCGAGCTCGCGAGGAAGATCACCGGTAGGGAGTCTCTACAGCTTCTCCTCCAGCTCAGCAACCCGGCTGCTGAACTACGGGCCTGCACCAGCTCAGCATCTCTCTCTCTAGAGCTATGCAAAGCTCTTGAACCTGCAACAGAAAACATTGTCAGTCAACTGATCAAGCGAGCAGACAAAGTAATGTTGAGATGAAAGAAACAAGTCAAAGATTTACCCGAGCAGCAACATCATCTTTAGCCTGAGTGGCTCGGCGGATGGCTAGAGCTAGCTGACTCCGTAAGTCAGCCATGGCAGCTTCATGAGCAGCATAAGCAGAAGATGAAGGACCAGCAGTAGAAGGTGAAGGGGTTGCTGCGTGGGTGTAAGCAACACGCTGTAATAAAGGGGAGATCACCGTCAGTGTACAAGTACCAAAACAATTTAATAATAAAGAAAAGCATTCATAATATCTATGTTATTCATGCATATCACTTACCAGTTCGTCCAATTCTTTTTGGACCCGCTCTAACTGGGCCTCGACATCCTAGAAGTGGCCTCGGAGCGTGATGATGGTGGCATCCCGTGCATCCTGCATTTTTCATAACATGTCATACATTTACAAATATAAGCAAGATAATTAACAAAATGAAAGACGCATTCCTGAGCATACATATCATCATACTCACATCGAGAGGGCGGAGTAGCTGGAGGTGGGCCGCGTAGTGGGCCCGGTAGCGTTGCAGGTAAGCATCACTGCTCGCCGCCTGCGACTCTACCGGAACTTGGTACCGGTGCCAATCATCCCGCTGATTTGGGAATTTGGTGCCCCAGTCAGTGCGGGCCTGCTTCCCCTGCATCGTCCTCTCGACCCCCTCAGGGATCTCCTCCTCCACCCACTCCTGATGCGGACCCAGCGTCCGCATCACTAGCCTCAGGCGTAGTAGGGCAATCTCGTTTAGGCAATGAACCCAAACTTGACACCCAAATCTACCTCGCCCGTGCTCCACCCATGGCTGTCCAGCACATCCACACCCAGATATGGATGTCAGCTAACCTGCATTCATATAGGTTAGTTGCAGTACATATCACACATCAAATAATCAATAAACTATACCATGTGTAAGGCAATAAATATTTCATAAGATGTAAATTCAAATATTCATCATTCAACATTTAACGAACATGTTAATAAAATATCTAACTAAATTAATACTCTAATAAAAATGCTTAATTAAATAAAACAATTGATAATGACGAGAAAAGAATTTTAAAACTTACCAACAACTCTGGGTAGTCCAAAACTGACGGCGGAGAGCTGTCAGCTGGTGATGCTGTGGCACCGTATCTACCACCGGACGCCACCGGGCAAGTGGGACTGCCATAGGCTGTGTAGATGGCCTCGCTCGGCCCAGAGGGAAGTAATAATATGTCCACACCTGCATATAAGAACATATAGGTTAGAATCATCATAATCATATGCATTGCATGCATTGTATAATAACATTTAATAAAACAAACATAAAATGAACTAAATACCTGAAGAAACGGCGCGAAGCCGCTGATGGTGGTCTCCTGGTCAGGTGTGACAGCGGAGAGGTCGGTGAAGAGGTAAGCCAGAAGGGCTGCACCCCAAGCATACTCGCCTAGACGGTCTAGATCAGTAAGGAGACTCAGAAAGCGATAGTGGATGTAGTCGCCCTTTGTCCCAAAAAGAAGCCTACCAAAGAAAAAGACTAAGAATCTCCTAAGATCTCTATCTGCACTAACCCTATCACTAGGATCCTGGCAATACACTGCGCTAGTTGCTCTCGCTAGTCTCGATCTCAGCTCGGCCCGGGACTCATCAGTCTGCTGCCTAGGCTCCTCTAGCCCTAGGGATCTCTCCACTGCTGTCCTGAGGAGAGTCCGAGACTCTCGACCCTCCAGCCCCGTACACTCTAAGCCCAGCAACTCCTGAGCTAGTCCATGGTAATCGGGATACGTAATCCCGCTCACCATCCGACCTTCTACCCGAAGGCCGGTGATCCTGCACACGTCCTCGAGACTGGGGACCATGTGTCCCCAGGGCATTAGAAATGCCCTGCTCTCAGCATGCCATCTTTCTCTCAGGACCTGGGGCAATAACAGGTCGATCCAGAACGGCTCTATCTCTAAGATCTCCCGGAACCCCATCTCCGCTAGTCGTGCCTTCTGAAAATCTGGGAGACCCTTGTAGGCGGCCACCACTAGATCTTAGGAGATCCTGGTCTTCATTGTCCCATGCAATTTTCAAATAATTCATTAAATTAATCGCCAGGGAATTAATAATCAAATTTTAAAACAATTCTCAATATCTTTGAATCGCGTCAAGGTACAGGGACGCGTTTTGAAAGGCGTCCCTGTCCCCGGATACCTTTTATCACAGATTCGCAAACTCTGTGGTCGGTTATCTTTCCCCCCAAAAATTGAAATTAAAGTACTAAAAGGAGTGTTCTAGAGACTTACCAAGCGTGGACCGGCCTCCTTGGCCGGTGCTGCCGCTTCCTTACCCATTGGAGCCGCGGGAGGGACTTCCTCGGCCTCCATGAAGGCCACCGCCTCCATGAGCACCAATTCCTCGGTCGGTGCCGGAGCTTCCTCCTCGCCCACCTCCACCACCTCGACGGCGGTGACCCTCCATCGCTTCCCGCTCACGCCATTAGGCCCACCAGACTCCATGGGGGTCGTGAGAAGGAGCTAGAGGAGAATATGAGAGCTAAAGAAGGAGATGGAGAAAGAAAGGGAGTTTGAGAGTGAGAGAGAGGGTAGAGATGAGAGAGGGTGGTCGGAGAAGGTCCCCGAACTTGCCGAAGTCGGAGAAGATGGTCGGAATAAGAAGGAGCTCGCCGGAATGCGTCAAAGTCGCCAGAGCACAGGAGGAGAGAGAAGGTGAAGGAGAGAATGAGGAAGAAGGAGGGCTCGGGCTCGCGAGACCCTATTAGAATTGGTTAAATTGTGTCTTGGGACAGCGACGCCATTCAATAGCGTACAAACTGAGGCGGGAACAGAAAATTTTTAAAATGTGTGAAACGCGTCCCTTGTGAGCGACGCCTTTTGGATTTTACCGCCTCTTCTGGTCACGACTGTACCACAGAAACGAGGAATAATCATATATTAGCGTATGTAAAGGACGACGCGATTCAGTAGATTAATTGCTGGAAATCTTTGAAAAATAGGAGAAAGAGAACAAAAGGCATCTTACTGACAAGACGCGGTTTAGGGTTCTTTTGAAGACATATTTTTATATTTGGAAATTGATAAACATTGAAAAGCATCTCTCTAAGTCAACGCGATTTGAATTAACTGAATCCGAAAGTTCATATTTTGAGGAAAAATCACAGTTTCATTCAAAGGAAAATTACAGAAAAATTGCAAAGCATTATAGGAGGATTTCTATTTATTAAGGAATGATTTTTTTGATGAGAATAAATAAAAAATACATCAAATTGGGAGATAAAGGATAAAGAGCCTTCAAGGACGAATTTTCTTGAGCTCCTTTACATATGATTTCCATAGTTCTTTATTGGCTTCATGAGGAGTTTTCACACAGTGGGTAAAGCCGATGTTCCAAAGAGTGACAATAAGTTCTGTCGTCTCAAAGTCTTCATCAGCTCCTAATGCCCGCTTCTTGATTGGAAAAAGAGAAGATATTTTTGGAAATTCATAGTGAGACATGCCAAGTTGAGGGTGACAACGATGTGCATTATAGAGAACGAACTCGGTCGCCCCGATCAGTCGGAGCTCTGTGCCGGCACTACGGCGCACTCGAACCGCTTTTTCTATGAGAGCAAGAGGTGTAGATTCAAATCCAGTTCTGGGCATAGTCTTAAAGTAAGCACGCCAGTCAGCTTGAGTCTTGAGGTTGGGCATTCGATTGGTTATGTTGTCATTGAACTTCACAATGTTGGCAATATAGAAGATAGGGCTGCGCTGATATGTGTGGGATATCTTTGGGACTTTCTCCTCATTATGGTTGAATTTGAAGTGGAATTCTACCCATAGAGCTAGAAGTAGCATGCTACCATAAGGAAGTTGACCTGTAGAAGTTGCAGAGAGCTCACTGTAGAGGTAGGCTAAGACCGCTGTGCTAATTTGCTTCCCTTCGAAAATCCCATTGATTGTGCTAATTTGATCATCTTCTAGAATGTTATCTTGAGCAGGGAATAGTAGTGCTCCAGCTAAGCACGTGGTGAATGCCTTCATCACGTTCTCTGTATCTTCATCCTTGAGATCTTCTATCTTCTTCAGAGTCCATTCAGCTAATTTAACAAGATTGATTCCTTTCTTTGTAAGACAACCTTGAATTTCCTTTGAATTCTTCTTAATCTTTTCCAATAATTGTTGACCCATGATTCTTTCTCTCATGAATATCATCTCACTCAAATTAGGTTCATCATTGTTGACCTTAAACTTAGGAAGACCCAATAAGAGTTCGGCTTCTTCTAAGAAGATGGTGGCTTTGAATGTGGCAAAGAGGATGGTATGAGTTTGTGGATGCCATAGCTCGATCAAAGCACCCATTGCAGCCCAATCCATGCTTGTGCTCTTGTAATGTTTGGTATGAATAAACAATCTTTGGATATGCTACTTTGATATATAAGATTGCATGGAGAGATTGATATTGTTAACTAGCTTTTGGACCCATAGAAGTGAAGAAAATTTTCTTGGACCGGGGAAGAAAAAGATATCCCTAGATGTAGAAAAGAAATTAGAATAGTTCTATCATATGGAGAACATGTAGAGAGTTGCATAAAAAAAAAAAAAAATTGATTAGAAGAGATATTAGTTTACTTGTAAGTTAGGATCTCGCCCACTTAGATGGCCTTTTACCTCGGAAAGCTTTTCAATCGCCTTTCTCATCCTCTTATTTGAAGAATCTTGTGAAGAATCCATCCTCCTTGATTTCATTCCTTTGACTTCTTCTTGTTCTTCTCTTTTTTCTCTTGAGCTTTGGAGAAAATCCTTTATCCTTCCCTTTTGATTGCTTGTTGTAATTCTTTGATATGAAGAGAGGGAGATTTTATAGAGTGATTTGCGAGATTGAGGAAACCCTTTCTAAATTGGAAGAGGGATGTGCATTAAGGCAAGTAGCGTTCGGATTGGAGTCAGAACATAGAATAGTTTCTGTAACTTAAATGGCGTCTGGATGAGGTGACGTCATTTAAATGACGTCTGTGAACAACGATGCTATTTTATGAGTTTTTTGAATATCTGTTATTTTTTCGAAAATCCATAATTGCATGATATTTAATTTGTTTGAAGTTACTGATGAAATTCTGAGTGCAGGAAACAGCAAGAAGTGAAAGCGAAGCTAATAATTTCACTAAGGTCCTACTGTGGGAGTTCATGAGTCCCAGCCGTGACTAAAAAGACGGTTATTTCTACCCTGTATTTATTTTATGTAATTGATTTGCATCATCGTTACTATATGATAAATATTTATTAGACATATCAAGGACCATGTGGTTTTGATGAAACTGGAATTTGAGTTCCCTTAACAAAAACTGTGATAATTCTAGAGGATTCTTAATCGCATAGATAGGCCGTTGATCGTTAATTGATGGGGACGATGGTTTCGCTTTTGTGAAACGGTGCGTAGATAAACGAGCTTCGGCTTAGTACTGAATTGCGAAAATTGGTATCTTGACTCATTGATGATGATTTAACAATATTATCCTTGATTAATTTATATTTTATTTTATTTTATGTTTTTATTTTAGCCCAGCATACATCATGTAGGACTTTGATATAATTGTGATAAGAATTAATTCCTGATTAAATTTCAGATCATTGATCCAATAAATCCTAACGTAATATGAAATATTCTATTTTGAATTGAGTATCTCAATAATCTTTAAGGTTCGCTTGAAGATATCTTTGGAATTCTATCCTTTCTTGGATTTCTCACCCAACATTTCTTGTTTCCCCTTAAGATCCGTCATGGTTGCAGCACTTCCACATTAGCTGGTAACCGCTCTTCATGACGAAACTTGTAGGATTTGTGACCTAGAGTCACGGAGGTTGATCGACCTTTTGTTCCTTTGTTTCTCTCATTCAAATATGATTGATTCCATCGATATTTTTGAGTTATTTTTACTGATTGTTTTGAGAAAGATTCTCATCATATGATGTTGAGAGCATGTCATATCACACCTTAGCATCACCATTTCAGTACATTTCACTCCCTTGCAAAGTCAATGCCAAGGTGGGGTAGCTGTAGACACGCTAATTTTGACATCATATTGAGTAAATTTCATGTCACAATGATAATGCCACAGAATGGTTTGATGTTTAATCATTAATTAATTTTTATTGATTTTCTCTTGAGATTTGTTTAATCACGTCGCTCATGCGCGACGTCATTTGGATTCTTAGCAGAAATCAATTCGGAATTAAAATTAGTAAATTTAGGAGGAATTAATCGAATAACGTCGTCTATGGATAATGCTATTTAAGTCCTAATCCGCTTGGGTTTACGATTTCTAATTCTAGTTAATTTCCTAAATTATCTAAAGAGCGTTACCCCTGGGAGACGTGATTTAAATTTCCTACTTGTTTTCGATTTCCTTTTCCGGATTTATTTCTATTCTGGCCGCATTAATTAACTAAAAGGCGTCCCCCTTAAACGACGTGTTTTAAGAGTTTCCTGATAAACATGGTTTGGCCGAGATAATCCGGTTCCAGAGATTGGAAGGGTTTTCAATTCCCTTCATGATCATCCAGGGCAAGTCTGAGCCGCGGGAGAGTCCTTTTGAAGCTCAAAATACTCTAAAATCACTTCTTATAAATATATATGGACATTAACCTTTGAAAAAGGTTGGCTATTAGAGAATTTGTAACTTCCTACATGGTTTTTAAAGGTCCTCAAGAAAGAAAACGTGGACAACGAGAGAAGCTTGATTTTCTTCATCCTCTTCATCCTTTGAAGTCTATTGAAGACCAAGGCTATAGATGAGCCATCCTTTTCCTCTCTTCTTGATCTTCTATTAAATTTTGATAAGATTCATATTGTTTAAATTTATGTTTTCTCATAGTTCTTCATTGCATCACTTCATCACATACATTCACTTCATATTTTACATGCCTATACATCATTTAGGGGTTTAAAAGAACACAAAACAAGTGAGTTCTTTTGTTTAGTTGCATGATAATTTTGTTGGATAGAATAGATACTACCTCTCTTTAGTTCTAATTTATTTGTTTTATTTTTGTTTTCAATATTTTTTGCAAGGTTTAAAGGAGATTTAGAAGAAAGTTTATAGTTTAGACAGACAAAGAAACAACTCCAAAGAACAAGAGTAAAGAGAGAGAGAGTTCTTTTCTTTCGGCGGGCCGAAGGAAAAGAACAAAAGAACCCCATATTTTTCCGATTTGCAAGGTTAGTAAGCGATCATTTTTCCTTTGAAACCCTCAGTTTCTGACGATCACAATCCATTTTAAATGGTTAATCATAGTAAACACATGAGAACATGATGGTTACACACCCTTTTTGAGCACTACAATCATTTACTTACAATAAATCTCAATAATTTTCTTGATGATACTCCGAATACACACTTCTTGGGATTCATCTTCAACTGGTACTCTCTTGCCCTCTCCAAAACCTTTGCCAGAATTCTTGCATGCTCAGCTTTAGTCTTAGATTTTACCAACAAATCATCCATATACACTTCTAAGTCAATGTGCATCATGTCATGGAATATTGCCATCATGGCTCTTTGATAAGTGGCTCCAACATTTTTCAATCCAAATGGCATAACGACATAGCAATAAGTTCCCCAAGGTGTGGTGAACGATATTTTCTCTTGATCTTCTTCTGCCAACTTAATCTAATTATATCCTAAGAACCCATCTATAAATGACAATGTTTCATAGCCAGTCGTGTTGTCAATGAGTACATCTATGTGAGGCAGTGGAAAGTCGTCTTTAGGACACGCCCAATTCAAATCTCGGAAGTCAATACAAATTATGACTTTTCCGTCCTTTTCATAACCGGGAGTATGTTATCCACCCATTGCGAATAGAGGACAACTCTAATGAATTTGGCTTTATACAGCTTATCGACCTCTTCTTTCATTTTCAAAGCCATTTGAGGGTGGAATCGCCTTAACTTTTGTTTAACTGGACTAACTCCATCTTTCAATGTCAATCGATGTTCCACTAAGGAAGAATCTAGTCCCGGCAAATATTCATAACTCTAGGTAAAAGTATCTTTATAATCCATGAGAACTTGGACCACTGCCTCTTCGTCTACTTCATACAGGTTCTTACTGACGAGGACAACCTTAGCTTCATCTTCAGTCCTTAGATTGATATCTTTGGTAGGCTCTTCTACGGCAATTGAGGGTTCATCAAATCTCTTCACTCCACTGGCATACGCCTCAACCGCGTCCTCGTCGTCTTCTCCTTCTTCATTAATAGAGTCTTTCTCATGTAACAACTCATATACCCCGTACCCATTATCGACTAACTCATAAACTTCACATTCTTCTGACATCTGAATGGGATCTTTTAACAGCTGAGGGATCTGGGAGCAAGAAAGGCATCTTAAAGCTAGATCCTAGAGGTATCTATTCGGAACTCGTCTATCCTTAGATTTCCTAGATTTCATAATCTGACTGACCTGCCTAGAACTATCCTGACCTAATGAGAATGAAGAAGGATAAAAATCAAGGGGTACATGAGAGAATACAGGTGAGTCCTCCCGAGAGGAGGGACAAAGCAGATCTAGAATGGAATCTTGCCCGAACGTCTCGTGCAATGGGGTACAGTCGGACAAATATGAAGTTTCCTCAACAAGGATTTAAGAGGAAGAAGTTGCCAAATTGGCATTTTTTTTTTTTTTTGAATTATCTAAGTTTATTATAAAGCAGGAATGGATATAAATAGGGGGAGAATAGAATGATGGAGGTAATGGCACCAGCGCCAAGGGATTGGAGGGATCATACAACAGTATGTCCCAGATCAGATCGTAGATCCTCTCAAGATTGAGAGTAATATGAGGAATAAGGTCTTATGGGGACAGAGTAACAATAATGGGCGGAGCTCGTAGGATGTCTTAAGTAATGACCCGCGACCAAGTCGGAGTCAGGAGTAAGGTGCGGAACAGAGTCTGGAGGGTGAAAACATGAGAGGGATAGGTTCCTCTCTAGAGAAGATCAGTGGTGAATCCGGTTTCATAAGGGTCATCCAGCTCCTCTTCATCAGTTTCTTCATTCAGCAAAATCCTTTTATCAAAGATGGCCCCGGACCTTTCAATTAATTCACCTATCAGTGGCGGCCACTTTGGTTCTAATGGATTTAAGAATAGCCTGTTCAGTGCAATATACAGGTTGTTAGTCTTAGGTGGCCTACAAGACAATATGACTTTGTAATCTCGTTCATTTTATTAATATAATGGCATAATATTCATTGTGTGTAAATCGCATTAATTATCGTCTCATAATGAAGTCTGTGAATATGTGCGATAGTGATCAGATTATGATGAGATCATACTAGTGAGACTGATCACTTAAACACACATATTCTTAATTGTTCCTAGTCGGGACATCGGATATCCGGTTAGACTAGTATAGATTACTCCTGCTCATGCGATGAGGGTGACTGATCTCATAGTCATTTGTGTGGAGACACTAAGACGAATCTGTAGGTGCTCATTAGAGAATGAGTTCACTGAACTGATCCGACTGACTCGCTAGATGGTACTGTACCTCACTGTCAACCAGCTTGATTCTATTGTTGTAGTTGCGTGGATGGTCCTTGGACTTGAGACGCCAAGTACACCTTGTCGGTGGACTTCTGTGCTTTGACCTTGGTTTAAGAATCTCTAACCACGGGATTCTAAATAGCCAAAGATCAGGTACAACGGAATACCGTCGAAGGGAATTGAGTGTCAATAAGGAATCATTCGCTCTCGGTACGATGAGAGAGAATGCTCTAGGAAGGATGCGTGAAAGTCCCTAGCCAGGGCGGACGATAATATCGGGAAAGGAGTTTTCCGATATTCATCAGCGGCATCCAATCCAAGTGAGTCGACCGGTTAGGATTTGATAGCACGCCATACCCTGAGTTGACTCGAGAGCATTGTACGAAGGAAGGATTATATCCACGTGGTAACTGTCGGCGGAAAGTAACTAAGAGTGGGTTACCTAACCCCGATACCTTCCGAGTTCACGCGGTGTTGCTTGGCACCCAACGTGATCGGAGGCCTGATCGAATTCGATGTGCTACATCAATTCGATTGATTAATTAATTAATATGAGTTATTAATTGATTAATCGAGTCAGTGAGGAGTCACTGGACTAATTGGGCCATTAACCGGACTGGTTATTGGGCCTAGAGGGTCACACGCAAAAGATTCTCAAGGCGATGGATAAATAAGTGGGTTTTATATTAACCGGGGGTTTTTCATGAAAAACCGCGCAGTTGATATAAAATGTAGTGAACGGGCTGACCTTAGCCGCCCCTTCCTCTCTTCCTCTCTCTCTCTGGCGCCCCAGGCAAGATCCGGATCCCTGGATCTGCTCTGCCGCTTCTCCGACTCCCGTTCGACGGGTAATTGTCCACGCGTTGCGGCGATTGTTGCGGCGACCGGCAGAGGTTTCGTGGCTGCGAAGAATGAGGAACTTGAGGATATCCACCGCGAGGAGGATGGCATAGACTCCACTAGAGGCCGGGCGCTTGCACGGCTTGCGGTGTCGCTCCGACGAAACCGATCGGTTGTGGTTTTGAATCTGCACATGGTAAGATTCGATAATCCGATTTTAGTTTTCTAGAAACGAGAATGGATCTCCGTTTTATTTTATTTCTGCTGCGCGGGAGATCCGGAGAAACTCGAGAACTCAACAGTGGTATCAGAGCCAGGTTCCACTGTTTCTCTTCCTATTTCGGGTTTCGAAATTAATTTTTTCTGTGTATTATTCCATGCGATGATTCGATCTTTTTGCTAGATCCGTGTTTATGAGATAAACACAGATTTTATGAATAATTTTGATTATTCAGTTCTGCAATTTTTCATTTTTTTTTTTTTGGGTATTTTGTGTTCTTCATGAGACGAAGAACGGTGAGATTCGGGTGGCTTCGTTCGGTATTCCCAAGAGTTGGGTGGAAGGGCCGGGACCCGGATCCTTAGAGGATAGTCACCTCTGTCCACCGGGCATCATAGCCGTCGTCAGAGAGGCCTTGAAGGGCTACGAATTCAAACCCTAGTTCTTCTTTTTCCATTCAGTTTTGAGAAAACCAGAAAAAGTAAGAGGGAGAAAGGGCTCAGATTCTACAAATCAAGGGCTCTAGAGGTCGTTTCCGGCGAGCACCACCGGCGGTGGAGCGTCGGCGGCAACGCCGTCCGGTGGTGGGGGGCCTGAGGCGCCCGGATACCACGCCGGAGATGGGATCCCCGCCGCCCTAAACTCCCTGTGTGACAGGGAGTGTCGGGTGGAGGGGGTGAACCTGTCAGGCGCTGGGCGCCCAAGCCCGCGCCCCGACAGGTCCGGGCCTGCTAGACCCTGGCCCGGCCCAGCGGGTCCAAGCCAGGCCCAGCAGGGCTCGGGCCAGGCTAAAAGGCCTGGTCCGAGCTCACCGCTGGACCTGGTTCGGCCCTGGTTCGAACCAGGGTCCAGTGGGCCATGCCCTTTTTTAGTTTATTTCAAATAAATATCTATTAATACCCCTAGCCCATTTAAAATAGATTTAATTGGATTTCAAGTTTAAAATTAAAAAATGTTTTGAAATTTAATTTATTATTCAATTTTATTTAATTGGGCTTATTAATGATTTTGAATCATTTAATTAACAATTAGTTCTTAACTAATTAGGGTTAATTATTAACTTAAATGTTAATTTAATCATTAACCTCAACTAACTAATTTAAGAGTTTAAATTAGTGGTTAATAATTATTAATCAAAATGTTAGATTATTAGTTATTAATACATCTAATTGTTAATTATTCATTAAAGTTAGTTATTAATTTAAGTGTTAAATTAATAATTAATTTAATTGACTAATTTAAATATTAAATTAGTAGTCTTTAATTAATTATTGTTAGTCATTAATTTAATAGTTGAATTAATGATAACTTTAATTATCTAATCTAAGAGTTAGATTAATTAGTTAGTGTTAATTATTGGTTTAAGAGTTAAATTAATAATTAACATTAATTAACTAATCTAAGTGTTAGATTAGTAGTTAATAATTAATTATAGTTGATTATTAATTTAAGTGTTAAATTATTAATTAACTTTGTTGGAGTAGTTTAAGAGTTAGATTAGTTATTAATAGTCTAATTGTTAGATTATTAATATGGTTTAATCTAAGTGTTAGATTGTTTAATTATTAGAAGTATTCTAATTTGCATGGAATAATATGGAATTATTAATTTGGAGTGTGTGCATATACGATGTGTGTTTTGATGCTTTTAAATTTGATTTAATTACATGCTTATCTTATTTAAAGAGTTTTCGAAATTCAAATACCAATTTTGATTGGAACCTATGCTTTCTGAAAGCCAAAGTTATCTAATTTTGAAAAACCCTTTTATTTTAGCTATGTGATGCGCTTATCTTGTGTGGATTGTTTAAAACACACCGTGGTCATAGACATGCACCTTTAATTATTCATGTGATGAATGATTATGTCGATCGTGGATGTTTGAATGATGTTATTTATTAATTGTTAATAAATAGAGGTCTGCGCACCTTTCTCTTTCTTATACTCCGATGTACTTCTACCTCCCTCTCTCTTATACTCGCCATGAGGTCTTCTTATGTTTACATGTAAATTTAGATTTAAATGTAATCTGATCGAGGCAACCGAGGAAGGAGCGAGGACGATCCACAAATGCAACTAGGAGGGCGATTTGATGAAGATCTATTGCCTGTGTTTGCAAGTTGATTCTCTAATGTAAATGTTATATTAGAATTGTGTGCGTTTGACTGTTGGCTCTAGTCAAATCTACTGTGCTATCCATGATTACACTTGACATGTATGAGATGCATTGTTTTATGTTTGATTGTGAATCAAAGCAGGTATAGTATTTAGTAAATATTTATGATATGTTTATATACTATCACCTAGGAGAGATCAAGATAAAAGTTATCTAAATACCCTCGTCTAACTTTAAGCCGTAACGTGAGTAGTTTAGAACTTACCGCGTGGTCCACCATCGTTATAGTCATAGGATTCGAATCACTTTAGGCAGGTTTGTTGTGCTACCGCAAGGCCTGTTTAATTGTGAGGAGAGACTATGGCTATGGCATTAGATGCCTATTTGATCGGGGTAGAGGAACCATGTAACTTTGTTGTGCTATCCACAAGGACTGCATGCAAATCTATGCTCGTCTCGTAACGATGATTAGCTTAGACCAGAATTAGTGGCTTGTTGTGCTATCCACAAGGCTATTAAAACTCTGGAGACCGAAGCTATGATCGGATATTGCAAGGAGTTGCAAGTCCTATGAGATGGGTGCTCTTTGATTGTTTTACAGCTTTCTTGTGCTATCCATAAAGTTGTACTGCAAGTCATTAAGATTTTGATCCCCACTAGGAGACTGTCGGCGTCTCCCGTTCTGTATAGCTGAGGGTTATACAGTCCGTCGAAAATTAGTGGGAGTTAAAACTTGAACAAAAGACCATGTCTTGTTTTAATATTTAATAATTGAACATCTGCTAAATAGAACTCATCTCCTGTAGGGAATTATGTCATCGAATAACCCACTTCGTGGCATACTTGATGCCAAATGTTTGACTAGCCTGAACTACTCGGATTGGTTCAGAAACCTGAAGAATGTCTTCAGATTTGAGCACATTGACTATGTCGTTGGAACTGATCTCCTGCTGAACCAACATTGGATGCCCTTGAAGCAAAGATGATAGCTAACGATAAAAGATTGAAGGACAAAGACAAAAGAGTAGTAAATGGTGACTGCT
Source organism: Zantedeschia hybrid cultivar (assembly GCA_030544215.1). Classification (NCBI taxonomy): domain Eukaryota; kingdom Viridiplantae; phylum Streptophyta; class Magnoliopsida; order Alismatales; family Araceae; genus Zantedeschia; species Zantedeschia hybrid cultivar. The sequence goes on along the minus strand of JARZZO010000011.1, from coordinate 36,750,268 downwards.
TCTACTGTAAGCAGAATGGTCACTAGAAGAGGAACTGCAAGGAGTTCCTCAACAATAAAGCTCATAGAAAGGTGAAGCTATCTGAAGCTTCAGATATCTATATGATAGATATCAACTTGTCGGTAAGAGATTCCACATCTTGGATATTAGATACCGGATGTGCTTCTCATATATGCTATGATGTACAGATGCTGACAAGTAAGCGCAAGCTGAGAAAAGGCGAGGTGGAACTGAGGCTAGGAAACGGCGCAAAAGTTGCGGCGGTTGTTGTTGGGACAGCAAACCTCAGGCTTCCATCGGGAGACGTCTTATCATTAGAAGATTGTTATTATATTCCTAGTATAATAAAGAACATCATATCAGTATCTTGTTTGGACAATATAGGATATAGGTTGTCTATTGAGAAAAGAAGTTGTTCGATTTATTATGGTAATAAATCAATAGCTTCGGCATCTTTAGTCAACGGTCTATATCTCTTAGATGTTTCTTATTACAATCTTCACATTGATAATACTCTTAAGAAGAGCAAGAATTGTGTGAACCAAGCCTACATGTGGCATTGTAGACTTGGTCATATTAGTGAAAGCAGGCTGCAAAAGTTGCACCGACATGGTTATTTAACAACATTCGATTATGAATCGTTTGCGACATGTGAGTCCTGCCTAATGGGAAAGATGGTAAAGTCTCCATTTACTGGACATGGAGAACGTGCCAAGGACATTTTGGATCTAATATATTTAGATGTATGTGGTCCAATGTCCACCCAAGACAAAGGTAGTTTCTCATATTTCATCACGTTCATCGATGACTTCTCAAGATTCGGCTATGTGTACTTAATGAAGTATAAGTCAGAAGTATTTGAGAAGTTCAAGGAGTTCAAGAATGAGGTAGACAAGCAGTTAGGAAAGAGTATTAAAGCTCTTCGATCAGATCGATGAGGAGAATACTTGAGTACTAATTTAACACAATTCTTAAAGGATAATGGTATCCTTTTTCAGCTGACCCCTCCATATACACCACAGATGAATAGTGTATCAGAAAGGAGGAATCGCACCTTGTTAGACATGATGCGATCCATGATGAACTTTTCGAGATTACCAGTGTCCCTCTGGGAGTATGCTCTAGAGTCAGCAGCATACCTACTGAACAGAGTACCCAGCAAGTCTGTGGCTTCTACTCTATATGAGATATGGAAAGACAGAAAACTAGAACTTAAACATGTTAAAGTCTGGGGTTGTCCTGCTCATGTAAAGAAGCATGATCCAGACAAGCTGGAATCACGAACTAATAAATGTAGGTTTGTGGGATTGTCGTACATTTTTTAGGGAAAAATGCACTTGATCTTGATTTTTTGATTTTTGATTTATATTTGTTATTGTGCGCTCTACCTGACTCAATCAGATGATTGCGTAGTTCTTCGACCCGATCCTGCTACCCATAAATGGAATAGCGTTAATTACATCCTCCTAAGAGGAAAACCCTTGATTAATCGTCGGAAGAATAAAATAACACCCTTTAAAATGATATAAGTAAAATATACAAAATTGCATTAGAAAAATGAATGAATTTCAATTTTTATTTGAGAAGAAAACTCATTTTTTAGTTTAAAGTTGAGTCTGCGCAAGACTTGATTTATTGGTTTTTATTGATGGATAATGATGAGAGACATTTTTTAGTCTTTTTGGATTGATTTATGGGGATGCATTGAAGATTTGTTGAATTTTTTATGTTTGGAAGTGAACATGAAGTTGAGTCTGCACAAGGATGCGCAGACTCATTTGTTACCAATGAGAATGCTTGTATTTATTTTGATTTTTGATTTGTGACAGGAATGAAGATATTTTTTATGGTATTTTGATTGAAGTGGATGACATTTTTTATCAAGAAAGTCTAATAAACATTTCTTATTGTGTTTTTTTAGATTCAAAGAGAAGAGATTTTGGATTTGATTTGAAAGGTATGGAAAGGTGTTTTTTATGTTTTCTTATTTGATTTGAGTAAAAAATACTTCAAGGATTTATATTTTTTATGTTTTTGAATTTACTAGTTTTGAAGGATGAGCAAGATGTGCAAATTCAATTGAAATGAGATTTCTTTTAGGTATTTTTTATGTTTTGCAAAAGGGCAAATTTGAGTTTTATTTGATTTTTTGATTTACAGGAAGTGTTTTGTTTTATCTTAGAGTTTTTGATTCAATTTTAAAAGAATTAAAGTTGAAAAGTTTGGATTTTAACAATTGGGGGTTGAGTCTGCGTAGGGTAGCGCAGATTCATTTGTCACAAACCTATTTTTACAATTTTTTAGGTAATTTCAAGGAGAAAAGTTATCATTTTTGTTTGGATTTTGATTTGTGTAAAATATAGGGTTTATTATTAATATTTTGATTTGATTTGAGGGGAATCTAATAGCCAAAATACCAGATTTTAAGAATTTAAGGTTGAGTCTGCGCTATAGAGCGAGACTCATTGTTTGTCAAAGTGTTTAAGCATTTTTTATATTTTTTGTAAAAGGAGTTTTAAGCTTTTATTTAGGTTTTTAACTTATATAAAGTATAAAGTTTTTTATGTAAATTTTTGGATTTAATTTGGAGGGAATTTAGGGTCAAAAAGGCCAATTTTGGGATTTCAGGGTTGAGTCTACGCACGGTAACGCAGACTCATTTGTCACCAATTTGTTTTGAGTTGTTTTTTGCATTTTTTCAAGAACGACTTGTTGTTTTTATTTGATTTCCTGATAGATAAGAATAAACTTTATTTTTAGAGAGTTTTAGATCATCTTAAAGTGGTCGGGAAGTTGATTTTTTATTTTTTGTGAATTTCAGGGTTGAGTTTGCGCCAAGATGCGCAGACTCAAGTCTGAACTGTGGGTTTATTGTTTGTGAGTTATTTTATTGGATTTTTGGTGGGTTAACTTGATTTTATGTTTTGTTTGGTGATGATTTACAGATTTGGAGCTGCGGGCATGATTTAGGGGCCAAGAGATGAGGTTTTGGCCTTGAGCTTGATGCGCAGACTCAAGTTTAAAGAGGATTTTGAACTAGATTCTTAAAAAGATGGAATCTCCTGAGGTTAAGGGGAATTCCAAGATTTCCGAAATGCTGGGGAGCTTCAAAGATCAAGGAGTCAAGAAAAATAGGTTTGAGTCTGCGCAAAGGGTGCGCAGACTCAGCTAAACTTGTAATTTTTTGTTTATTTTGAACGGATTTGGATCTTTTTTGTAAATGGATGTTTATTTGAATGAAATGGGGTGTTCGAGATATGATTACAAGTGATTTGAGCAATTTGATTTGTTGTTTAGTTGATTTTTTCATTTGAAATGAGTTTATGAAAGGTGTGCAGACTCAACTTAAGTTTTGAATTTTGTGTTTATTTAAAATAGTAGATGGCTATCTTAAACCTTTTTTTGAATGAATTAACTTTAATTATTTGAGTTATTTGAACCATAAATGAGGCTATCAGTCCATGCAATGCATCTTTGACAGTTTTGAGTTGAGTCTGCGCAAGGGTGCGCAGACTCAGAACAGTGGCGCAGACTCAAGTCTGAAAACTGATTTTTTGAGTTTCTTGCACAGTTCAAGCTGCAATTAAGTCCATCAAGGGGTTAGTTTCAACTATTAAAGTTAGAACATGAAATCCGGAGTGGAGAAAAATAGATTGTACCCCATTCCCAATCAAATTTTCATGGTTATAGGTGCGCAGACTCAAAATCTGAGTATAATTTCAGGTTTATACCCCTATCAACTTGAAGTGACCCAAGAATCACTACAAATTTGAGGAGGATAATACTGAGAAATCTTAGAAGTTGAGTATGGCTACATATAGCCTTTTCAAGGAGTGGTTCTTATGTGGATTTCTTCAAATGACATGATTTCTACATGTTTATCCAATTCTTCTTGGATCACTTTATAAAGCATTGAAAATGCTTAATATAATGATTCCAAGTTGAATTTCAACCTTTCATTAGGAAATCCCAATCAAAGGTTTAGGATCTTTATGAAGGATCTGTTGGGTTTTCTCGGGTTTCTCGGGATCGCTCACGCAGCGGAAAATAAAATAATACAGCGATCCGTTTTCCCGTTTCGAAAAACAAAAAACAACGATTATCGGATAATCGATTCTCACCGTGTGCGGATTCGAATCCACAACCATTCGGTTCCGTCGGTGCGACACCGCAAGCCGCGCAAACACCCGGCCTCTAGCGAAGTCCACGCGATCCTCCCCGCGACGGATATCCTCACGTTCCTCGTTCTTCGCAGCCCACGAATCCTCCGCCGGTCGCCGCAACGATCGCCGCAACACGCGGACGATTTCCCGTCGAACGGGATTCGGAGAAGCGGCAGAGCAGATCTAGATCTGTCTAGACGCCAGAGAGAGAGAGAAACAGAGGAGGGGCGGCTAGGGTTAGCAGCTGCTTGTCTTGCTCAGGCCGTTCGCTATGTTTTATACTAACCGCGCGGTTTTTCATAAAAACCTCGGGTTTATATAAAACCCACTTATTCATCCATCGCCTCAAGAATCATGTGCGTGTGACCCTCTAGGCCCAAGTACCAGTCCAGTTAATGGCCCAACAAGCCCAGTGACTCCTCACTGGCTTTATTAATCAATTAATAACCCTTTATTAATTAATTAATCAATTGAATTGATGTCGCACATCGAATTCGACCGGGCCTCCGATCACGTTGGGTGCCAAGCAACATCGCGTGAACCCAGAAGGTATTGGGGTTAAGTAACCCACTCTTGGAACCTTTCCGCCGACAGTTACCGCGTGGATATAATCCTTCATTCGTACAATACTCTCGAGTCAACTCAGGGCATGGCGAGCTGTCAAACCCTAACCGGTCGACTCACTTGGATTGGATGCCGCTGATGAATATCGGAAAACTCCTTTCCCGATATTATCGTCCGCCCTGGCCAGGGACTTTCGCGCATCCTTCCTAGAGCATTCTCTCTCTAAGTACTGAGAGCGAATGATTCCTTATTGACACACAATTCCCTTCGACGGTATTCCGCTGTACCCAATCCTTGGCGTATTAGAATCCCATGGCTAGAGATTCGTAAACCAAGGTCAAAGCACAGAAGTCCACCGACAAGGTGTCCTTGGTGTCTTAGGTCCGAGGACCATCCACGCAACTGCGACAATAGAATCAAGCTGGTTGACAGTGAGGTACAATACCATCCAACGATTCAGTCGGATCAGTTCAGTGAACTCATTCTCCAATGAGCACCTACAGATTCGCCTTAGTGTCTCCACACAAGTGACTTATGAGATCAGTCACCCTCATCATATGAGCAGGAGTAATCTGTACTAGTCTAACCGGATATCCGATGTCCTTCTCGGATATCCTCCGACTAGGAACGATTAAGAATATGTGTGTTTAAGTGATCAGTCTCATTAGTATGATCTCATCATAATCTGATCACTATAGCACATATTCACGGACTTCATTATGAAACGAGAATTAATGCTATTTACACATAATGAATATTATGTCATTATATTAATAAATGAACGAGATTTACATAGTCAGATTGGCTTGTAGGCCACCTAAAACTAACAGTCTCCCACTTGGACTAAAGCCAATCACCTTTATACAATAAGCCTATAAACTCTAGGTGACGCTCAAACACAATTTGAGCCAACGACTTTGTCAGGAGATCTGCTACATTGTCGACGGATGGAACTCTTTCCACTACTATATCTCATATGGATATGATCTCTCTGATAAGGTGAAAGCGCCTCAGAATATGCTTCGATTTCTGATGAGACCGCGACTCTTTCGCTTGCGCAATGGCTCCATTGTTGTCGCACAACAGTGGAACAGGCTCAGAGATGCTGGGAACTACGCCGAGGTCGGTGATGAATTTCTTCAACCACACAGCTTCCTTGGCGGCTTCAGCTACAGCGATGTACTCAGGTTCAGTCGTCGAATTTGTAGTGGTTACTTGCTTGGAACTCTTCCAGCACACTGCGCCTCTATTCAAAGTAAACACGAATCCAGATGTTGACTTGCTATCATCTGGATCTGACTGGAAACTCGAGTCAGTAAAACCTCGCAGTTTCAAGTCACCTCCTCCATAGACAAGAAACATATCCTTAGTTCTTCTCAAGTACTTAAGGATACATTTCACTGCCTTCCAGTGCTCTTCGCCTGGATCAGCCTGAAATATGTTCGTAACACTTAAAGCAAATGCAACATCAGGCCGTGTACATAGCATGGCATACATGATAGATCCTATGGCAGAGGCATAGAGTATTCTATCCATGAATGCCCTCTCATTAGGAGTCTTAGGAGACTGCTCCTTTGAGAGATTAATTCCATGTCTTATCGGTATGAGACCTCTCTTGGAATTTTCCATGCCAAACCTTTTGACTATGGTATCTATGTACAAGGATTAGGTCATTCCAAGCATCCTCTTTGATCTATCTCTATAGATCCGTATTCCCAATACGTAGGATGCTTCTCCCAAATCCTTCATGGAGAAGTTTTTCGACAACCAGATCTTTACTGATGACATCATAGCTACATCATTCTCAATGAGTAGTATGTCATCTACGTAAAGAACTAGAAAAGTGACTGTACTCCCACTGGTCTTCTTGTACACACAAGGCTCATCTTCATTCTTAATGAAGTCATAAGACTTGACAGCCTCGTCAAATTTTATGTTCCAGCTCCGGGAAGCCTGCTTCAGTTCATAAATAGACTTCTGAAGCTTGCACACTTTATTTGGAGATTCTTTAGATGTGAAACCTTCTGGTTATATCATATACACCTCTTCCTCAAGGTTACCATTGAGGAAGGCAGTCTTCACATCCATCTGCCAGATTTCATAATCAAAATGTGCAGCAATGGCGAGCAGAACTCTGATCGACTTTATCATGGCAACTGGTGAGAAAGTCTCGTCATAGTCAATTCCTTGCCTTTGACGATATCCCTTTGCCACCAACCTTGCCTTATAAGTGTCGATCCGTCCATCAGCACCGATCTTTCTCTTAAATATCCACTTGCAACCGATGGGTACAATACCCTCGGGCAGGTCCTCCAAGTTCCAAACTTGGTTGGTGTATATGGACTGGATTTCTGAGTTCATGGCTTCTCGCCATTTCCCGACTTCTGGGCCTTCTATGGCCTCCTGGTAGGTTTTAGGATCATCATCCTCATTATATTCTACCTTAGACTCACCTTCAGTAATATGTCCCACATATCGTTCGGGTAGTCTAAGTACTCTACCAGATCTACGAGGCTCATCTGTGTGTACCTGAACAGATTCAGGAACTGATATCTCATCTGATGATAATGTTGCTTTTTGGGGATCTGGAACCTCTTCCAGTACTATTTTACTCCCACTGTCCTCCTGGAGAAGGTATTCCTCTTCCAGGAAGACAGCTTTCCTGGCGACAAACACCTTTTGTTCACTAGGATAGAGAAAATAGTATCCAAAGGTTTCCTTTGGATATCCCACAAACCTGCATTTATCAGTTCGTGATTCCAGCTTGTCTGGATCATGCCTCTTTACATGAGCAGGACAACTCCAGACTTTAACATGTTTAAATTCTGGTTTCCTGCCTTTCCATATCTCATATGGAGTAGAGGCCACAGACTTGCTGGGTACTCTGTTCAGTAGGTATGCTGCTGACTCTAGAGTATACCCCCAGAGGGACACTGGTAATCCTGAAAAGCTCATCATGGATCGCACTATGTCCAACAAGGTGCGATTCCTCCTTTCTGATACACCATTCATCTGTGGTGTATATGGAGGGGTCAGCTGAGAAAGGATACCATTATCCTTTAAGAATTGTGTAAAATTAGTACTCAAGTATTCTCCTCCTCGATCTGATCGAAGAGCTTTAATACTCTTTCCTAACTGCTTCTCTACCTCATTCTTGAACTCCTTGAACTTCTCAAATGCTTCCGACTTGTACTTCATTAAGTACAGATAGCCGAATCTTGAGAAGTCATCGGTGAACGTGATGAAGTATGAAAAGCCACCTTTGGCTTGGGTAGACATGGGACCACATACATCCGAATGTATTAGTTCCAGAATGTCCTTGGCACGTTCTCCATGTCCAGTAAATGGAGATTTTGACATCTTTCCCATAAGGCAGGATTCACATGTTACAAACGATTCGTAATCGAATGCAGTTAAGTAACCATGCTTGTACAACTTTTGCAACCTGCTTTCGCCAATGTGCCCAAGTCTACAATGCCACATGTAGGCTTGGTTCACACAATTCTTGCTCTTCTTAAGAGCATTATCAATATGAAGATTGTAATAAGAAACATCTAATAGATATAGACCATTGACTAAAGATGCTGAAGCTATTGATTTATTACCATAATAAATCGAAGAACTTCTATTCTCAATAGTCAACCTATATCCTATCTTGTCCAAACAAGATATTGATATGATGTTCTTTATTATGCTAGGAACATAATAACAATCTTCGAATAGTTAGGCGTCTCCTGATAGAAGCCTGAGGTTTGCTGTCCCAACAGCAATCGCCGCAACTTTTGCGCCGTTTCCTAGCCTCAATTCCACCTCGTCTTGTCTCAGCTTGCGCTTACTTGTCAGCATCTGCACATCATGGCAGATATGAGAAGCACATCCGGTATCTAATACCCAAGATGTGGAATCTCTAACTGATAAGTTGATATCTATCATATAGATATCTGAAGCTTCAGACAGCTTCACTCTTCCATGAGCTTTATCGTTAAGGAACTCCTTGCAGTTCCTCTTCCAGTGACCATACTGCTTATAGTAGAAGCAGTCACCCTTCACTACTCTTTTGCCTTTGTCCTTCGATCCTTTATCGTTAGATATCATCTCTGCTTCAGGGGCATCCAATGCCGATTCAGCAGGAGGATCAGCTCCAGGGACAAAGTTATCGTGCTCAGATCTGAAGACATTCTTTAGGTTTCTAAACCAATCCGAGTAGATCAGGTAAGTCAAAAGGGCATCAAGTATGCAACTGAGTGGGTTATTCGACGACATAATTCCCTACAGGAGATAAGTAAAATTTATTTAGCAGATGTTCAATTATTAAAAATTAAAACAAGACATGGTCTTTTGTTCAAGTTTAACTCCCACTAATTTTTGACGGACTGTATAACCCTTAGTTATACAGAACGGGAGACGCCGACAGTCTATTAGTGGTGATCAGAATCTCAATGACTTGCACTACAGCCTTGTGGATAGCACAACAAACTGTAATACAATCAAAGAGTACCCAACTCATGGGACTTGCAACTCCTTGCAATATCTGATCATAGCTTCGGTCCCCAGAGATTTAATGGCCTTGTGGATAGCACAACAAACCACTAATTCTGGTCTAAGCTAACCATCATTACGCGACGAGCATAGATTTGCATGCAGCCCTTGTGGATAGCACAACAAAGCTACATGGTTCCTCTACCCCGATCATGTAGGCATCTAATGCCATAGCCACAGTTTCTCCTCCCAATTAAGCAGGCCTTGTGGATAGCACAACAAACTTGCCTAAAGTGATTCGAATCCTATGACTATAACGATGGTGGACCACGCGGTAAGTTCTCAACTACTCGCGTTACGGCTTAGAGTTTGTCTGAGGGTATTTAGATAACTTTTATCTTGGTCTCTCCTAGGTGATAGTATAAATATATCGTATATATTTAATAAATACTATACCTGCTTTGATTCATAATCAAAATAAAAACAATGCATCACATACACGTCTAGTGTGGTCATGGATAGCACAGTGGGTTTGACTGGAGCCAACAGTCAAACGCACATACAATCTAACATAACATTTACATTAGATAAACCTGCAAACACATAGGCAAAGGATCTTCATCTTTTCACCTTCCTGGTTGCAGCTATGGATCGTCCTCGCTCCTTCCTCGGTTGCCTCGATCAGATTACAATAATTCTAGAATTACAAGTAAATTGAAGAAGGCCTTATGGCGAGTACAAGAGAGAGAGGGAGGTAGAAATACATTGGAGTATGAGAGAGAGAGGTGCGCAGACCTCTATTTATTAACAATTAATAAACAATCATACATCCACGATCCACACAATCCATTCATCACATGAATAATAAATTAAGTGCATTTCCATGACCACGGTGTGTTTTAAACATCCCACACATGATTCAGCGCATCACATGGTTAAAATAAAAGAGTTTTAAAAAATACATAACTTTGGCTTTCAAAAAACTGGGATCCAATCAAAATTGGCATTTGAATTTCGAAAACTCATTTTATTATCTTAACATGCAATTAAATCAAAATTTAAAAGCATTAAACACACATCACATGCGCACACATACCAAATTAATAATTCCAGATTATTCTATGCAAATTAGAACATTTCTAATAATCTAACACTTAGATTAAACCCCATTAATAATCTAACAATTAGACTATTAAAGACTAATCTAACTCTTAGATTAATCCAATAAAGTTAATTAATAATTTAACATTTAAATTAATAATCAACTATAATTAATTATTAACTACTAATCTAACACTTAGATTAGCCAATTAATGTTAATTATTAATTTAACTCTTAAACCAATAATTAATACTAACTGATTAATAATTAATTAATCTAACTCTTAGATTAGTTAATTAAAGTTATCATTAATTTAACTATTAAATTAATGACTAACAGTAATTAATCAAAGACTACTAATTTAACATTTAAATCAGTCATTAGAATTAATTATTAATTTAACTCTTAAATTAATAACTAACTCTAAATAATTAACAATTAGATATGTTAATAACTAATAATCTAACAATTAGATTAATAATCATTAACCACTAATTTTAACTCTTAAAATTAGACAAATTAAGGTCAATAATTAGTTTAACATTTAAACTAATATTAACCTCAATTAATCCACAACTAATTGCTAATTAATAAACCCTTAATTACATAATGATTGAAAATCATTACAGCCCAATTTAATAAATTTGAATAATAATTAAAACTTTCAAAATAGATTTTTGAATTAAATTAAAATCCAATTTTAATTTTATTAAATGGTCTAATATGGAATAAAGGGGTTTAATAAAATTGGGATTTAAGGGGTTACGGGGCTCAGCCCACTAGGGCTAAGCAGGCCCGGGCCCAGCTGGGCCTGGGCTCGAGCCAGGCGCGCCTGGGCCGGAGCCAGGCGTGCTTGGGCTCAGACCCGGTCCTGCCAGGGGCCTAGCCTGGTCGGATCGGCCCGCTGGTCCATCCTCAACCCGCCGCCCCCCCCCCACCCGAAACCCTAACGCACTGCAGGTGTTGCAGGTGGCGGCAGGGCTTCACGGCACCACCCAGCGGCCACCCCAGCGTTGCCCGGCCCCCGGCCGGCGATGGCCCAGCGCTGGTGATGCCGCCGGCGCCGGCATGGCCGCCGGTGGGGCCTAATAAAGCATCGGTCGGCCTCCTTAAACACCCCCAAAAGCTGGTTCTCTGTGTTAACTGTGGACATGGAAGAAAAAAAGAGGGGAGATTCCCTCTAACTGGCCACCTCCACAGCTTCTCCGACCTCGACCACAGGTGCTGGCAATGACCGGGAGGTCCCTGGTCATACCAGGATCCCCGGCCACCTCCCCATCACATGGGGACACTTGATTGAAGCTTCTATTAACCTTAGTTCTTCATCACATGAAGAACATGAAAACCCCAAAATAAATTCGAAAAATTGCATTAAAAATAATCTAATTATTTTAATAATAAGTGTTCATCATATGAACATAGATCCAACAATAAAATCGAACTAGTGCATGGAATATATCATAGAAAAATTAATTTCAGAGACCGAAACGGGACGAGAAACAGTGGAACCTGGCTTTGATACCACTGTTGGGTTTTCTCGGGTTTCTCCGGATCGCTAACGCAGCGGAAAATAAAATAATACATCGATCCGTTTTCCCGTTTCGAAAAACTAAAAACAACGATTATCGGATAATCAATTCTCACCGTGTGCGGATTCGAATCCGCAACCGTTCGGTTCCGTCTGTGCGACACCGCAAGCCGCGCAAACGCCCGGCCTCTAGCGAAGTCCACGCAATCCTCCCCGCGACGGATATCCTCACGTTCCTCGTTCTTCGCAGCCCACGAATCCTCCGCCGGTCGCCGCAACGATCGCTGCAACACGCGGACGATTTCCTGTCGAACGGGATTCGGAGAAGCAGCGGAGCAGATCTAGATCTATCTGGACGCCAGAGAGAGAGAGAAACAGAGGAGGGGCGGCTAGGGTTAGCAGCAGCTTGTCCTGCTCAGCCCGTTCGCTATGTTTTATACTAACCGTGCGGTTTTTCATAAAAACCTCGGGTTTATATAAAACCCACTTATTTATCCATCGCCTCGAGAATCATGTGCGTGTGACCCTCTAGGCCTAAGTACCAGTCCAGTTAATATTCGCAGACTTCATTATGAAATGAGAATTAATGCGATTTACACATAATGAATATTATGCCATTATATTAATAAATGAACGAGATTTACATAGTCAGATTGGCTTGTAGGCCACCTAAAACTAACAGGATCATGGCATGAAGGGACCCGAAGGACCAACTCCCTTAAAGGGATATGTAATAGCTATTGGACCATAGGGATGGCTGTAAAGGGGGGCGTGCCGAGCATCCAACCACTCACTCAAAGGGTGCCCTTAATGCCTTCATGATGTAAGAAAAACCCACAAGGGGTAATCCAAAGCATTTCTACATTTGGGGAGCAAGGAACTCCACCAATTTTCCTAGAGGATCACATGTAGCCATGAACCATAGAGGTGGCTATAAAGGGGGGCGTGCCGAGCATCCAACCACTCACCCAAAGGGTGCCCTTAATGCCTTCAAAATAAAAGGGTTATGCACAGGGAATCACCCATTCCATTTCTACATTTGGGGAGCAAGGAACTCCACCATCTCATTGGGACTTCGGGACATATCATCTAAATGAACCCATAGAAATGGGAACACAAGAATGATGTTTTTTGTGTGAGGACCCTTGATGGGTTACCCAACATTGGATTGTTGGCACCCTTAGATTGGGACATCCTTGAGAAACATCGGAAGAAACTTAAAATCTTAAAACATATGGCAAAATTTCGGTGTGAAACATTAAGATCTTAACACCCCAAAGTCCAAGACATTTAGGACCTTCATTGGGCCTCAAAAGGACAGCCCTAGGTCCAAGGAACCTTTGGACAACTTGGGGGAAGATCAAAGAATCACCTCAAGCTCAAAAATCAAGTTGAAAGAGGCGCAGACTCAAAAACCTGCAACTGGCGCTGAGTCTGCGCAGGGAGGCGCAAACTCATGAATAGTAGCCGCAGACTCAACACTGTAGCACTATACAGGCACAGACTCACCTGAAATCCGGATTTTTGGTGAAAAATGGGTTTAAATCTAACCCAAATGATGGAAAATAAAGTATAAAAGATACACGGCCTAAAATATTTATTTAAAATATATTTTATATGCATTTCTTTAGGAAAATATCATGAAAACTTGAATATGAACATAAGAGAAACTTAGGTATATTTTTTATCTTTTCCATGGATCTCTCCTTCTTGGCTCCATGTTAGAGGGTTTATACTCAAAGAAGCTCATCCTCAACTAGTAAGGGAATCTCCTTAAGAACCTCTAGGACCTAAACCCTTAGCCATTAAAGGAAAAAATCCAAACAAAACCCATTCAGTTCCATCATGAAAACAGAAACTCAAACTTTAATATACATGAAACTTAGGGGGTTTCACTTGATGTCTAGCCTTGGGGGAACATCATCAATGGAGGGGATGTGCTCCTAAGGGTCATGGAAGGCCAAGCCACCGAAAAGAGATTGTCGTACATTTTTTAGGGAAAAATAAACTTGATCTTGAGTTTTTGATTTTTGATTTAGATTTGTTATTCTGCGCTCTACCTGACTCAATCAGATGATTGCGTAGTTCTCCGACCCGATCCCTTTACCCATAAATGAAATAGCATTAATTACATCCTCCTAAGATGAAAACCCTTGATTAATCGTCGGAAGAATAGAATAACACCCTTTAAAATGATATAAGTAAAATATACAAAATTGCATTCAAAAAATGAATGAATTTCAGTTGTTATTTGAGAAGAAAACTCATTTTTTAGTTTAAAGTTGAGTCTGTGCAAGACTTGATTTATTGGTTTTTATTGATGGATAATGATGAGAGACTTTTTTTAGTCTTTTTGGATTGATTTATGGGGATGCATTGAAGATTTGTTGAATTTTTTATGTTTGGAAGTGAACATGAAGTTGAGTCTGCACAAGGATGCGCAGACTCATTTGTTACCAATGAGAATGCTTGTATTTATTTTGATTTTTGATCTGTGAGAGGAATGAAAATCTTTTTTATGGTATTTTGATTGAAGTGGATGACATTTTTTATCAAGGAAGTCTAATAAACATTTCTTATTGTGTTTTTTTAGATTCGAAGTGAAGAGACTTTGGATTTGATTTGCAGGATATGGAAATGTGTTTTTTATGTTTTCTTATTTGATTTGAGTAAAAAATACTTCAAGGATTTATATTTTTTATGTTTTTGAATTTACAAGTTTTGAAGGATGAGCAAGATGTGCAAATTCAATTGAAATGCGATTTCTTTTAGGTATTTTGTATGTTTTACAAAAGGGCAAATTTGAGTTTTATTTGATTTTTTGATTTACAAGAAGTGTTTTGTTTTATCTTAGAGTTTTTGATTCAATTTCAGAGGAATTAAAGTTGAAAAGTTTGGATTTTAACAATTGGGGGTTGAGTCTGCACAGGGTAGCGCATACTCATTTGTCACAAGCCTATTTTTTCAATTTTTTAGGTAATTTCAAGGAGAAAAGTTATCATTTTTGTTTGGGTTTTGATTTGTGGAAAATATATGGTTTATCCTTAAGATTTTGATTTGATTTGAGGGGAATTTAATAGCCAAAATACCAGATTTTAAGAATTTAACGTTGAGTCTGCGCTATAGAGCGCAGACTCATTGTTTATCAAAGTATTTAAGTATTTTTTATATTTTTTGTAAAAGGAGTTTTAAGTTTTTATTTAAGTTTTTGACTTATATAAAGTATAAATTTTTTTATGTAAATTTTTGGATTTAATTTGGAGGGAATTTAGGGTCAAAAAGGCCAATTTTGGTATTTCAGGGTTGAGTCTGCGTAGGGTAGCGCATACTCATTTGTCACCAATTTGTTTTGAGTTATTTTTTGCATTTTTCAAGAACAACTTGGTATTTTTATTTGATTTCCTAATAGATAAGAATAAAATTGATTTCTAGAGAGTTTTAGATCATCATAAAGTGGTCGGGAAGTTGATTTTTTATTTTTTGTGAATTTTAGGGTTGAGTCTGCGCCAGGATGCGTAGACTCAAGTATGAACTGTGGGTTTTTTGTTTCTGAGTTATTTTATTGGATTTTTGGTGGGATAACTTTATTTTATGTTTTTTTTGGTGATGATTTACAGATTTGGAGTTGCGGGCATGATTTAGGGGCCAAGAGATAAGGTTTTGGCCTTGAAATTGATGCACAGACTCAAGTTTAAAGAGGATTTTGAACTAGATTCTTAAAAAGATGGAATCTCCTGAGGTTAAGGGGAATTCCAAGATTTCCGAAATGCTGGGGAGCTTCAAAGATCAAGGAGTCAAGAAAAATAGGTTTGAGTCTGCGCAAAGGGTGCGCAGACTCAGCTGAACTTGTAATTTTTTGTTTATTTTGAACGGATTTGGATCTTTTTTGTAAATGGATGTTTATTTGAATGAAATGGGGTGTTCGAGATATGATTACAAGTGATTTGAGCAATTTTATTTGTTGTTTAGTTGATTTTTTCATTTGAAATGAGTTTATGAAAGGTGTGCAGACTCAACTTAAGTTTTGAATTTTGTGTTTATTTAAAATAGTAGATGGCTATCTTAAACCTTTTTTTGAATGAATTAACTTTAATTATTTGAGTTATTTGAACCATAAATGAGGCTATCAGTCCATGCAATGCATCTTTGATAGTTTTGAGTTGAGTCTGCGCAAGGGTGCGCAGACTCAGAACAGTGGCGCAGACTCAAGTCTGAAAACTGATTTTTTGAGTTTCTTGCACAGTTCAAGCTGCAATTAAGTCCATCAAGGGGTTAGTTTCAACCATTAAAGTTAGAACATGAAATCCGGAGTGGAGAAAAACAGATTGTACCCCATTCCCAATCAAATTTTCATGGTTATAGGTGCGCAGACTCAAAATCTGAGTATAATTTCAGGTTTATACCCCTTTCAACTTGAAGTGACCCAAGAATCACTACAAATTTGAGGAGGATAATACTGAGAAATCTTAGAAGTTGAGTATGGCTACATAAAGCCTTTTCAAGGAGTGGTTCTTATGTGGATTTCTTCAAATGACATGATTTCTTTATATTTATCTCATTCTTCTTGGATCACTTTATAAAGCACTGAAAATGCTTAATAGAATGATTCCAAGTTGAATTTCAACCTTTCATTAGGAAAACCCAATCAAAGGTTTAGGATCTTCATGAAGGATCATGGCATGAAGGGACTCGAAGGACCAACTCCCTTAAAGGGATATGTAATGGCTAATGGACCATAGGGATGGCTGTAAAGGGGGGCGTGCCGAACATCCAACCACTCACCCAAAGGGTGCCCTTAATGCTTTCAAGATGTAAGAAAAACCTACAAGGGGTAATCTAAAGCATCTCTACATTTGGGGAGCAAGGAAATCCACCAATTTCCCTAGAGGATCACATGTACCCATGAACCATAGAGGTGGCTATAAAGGGGGGCGTGCCGAGCATCCAACTACTCACCCAAAGGGTGCCCTTAATGCCTTCAAAATGAAAGGGTTATCCACAGGGAATCACCCATTCCATTTCTATATTTGGGGAGCAAGGAACTCCACCAACTCATTGGGACTTCGGGACATATCATCTAAATGAATCTATAGAAATGGGAACACAAGAATGATGTTTTTTGTGTGAGGGCCCTTGATGGGTTACTCAACATTGGATTGTTGGCACCCTTAGATTGGGACATCCTTAAGAAATAACGGAAGAAACTTAAAATCTTAAAACATATGGCAAAATTTCGGTGTGAAATATTAAGAGCTTAACAACCCAAAGTCCAAGACATTTAGGACCTTCATTGGGTTTCAAAAGGACAGCCCTAGGTCCAAGGAACCTTTGGACAACTTGGGGGAGGATCAAAGAATCACCTCAAGCCCAAAAACCAAGTTGAAAGAGGCGCAGACTCATGAACAGTAGCCGCAGACTCAACACTGTAGCACTGCACAGGCGCAAACTCACCTGAAATCTGGATTTTTGGTGAAAAATGGGTTTAAATCTAACCCAAATGATGGAAAATAAAGTATAAAAGATACAAGGCCTAAAATATTTATTTAAAATATATTTTATATGCATTTCTTTAGGAAAATATCATGAAAACTTGAATATGAACATAAGAGAAACTTAGGTATATTTTTTATCTTTTCCATGGATCTCTCCTTCTTGGCTCCATGTTAGAGGGTTTATACTCAAAGAATCTCATCCTCAACTAGTGAGGGAACCTCCTTAATAACCTCTAGGGCTTAAACCCTTAGCCATTAAAGGAAAAAATCCAAACAAAACCCATTCGGTTCCGTCATGAAAACAGAAACTCAAACTTTAATATACATGAAACTTAGGGGGTTTCTCTTTATGTCTAGCCTTGGGGGAACATCATCCATGGAGGGTATGTGCTCCTAAGGGTCATGGAATGCCAAGCCACCTTGAAAAACCTCAAAACCAAAGACAAATAAATGAAAAATCAGTTTTTAGGAAATCTGGACAGCAAAGCACATTTCGGGTCATATCTCCATATTTAGGGGGTTGCAAGGCTTGAGGAGACCATTTCTATAAACTAGAAAGGCCCCTCTACCATACCCATATGAAAAACACATGCCTTATGAAGGAAAAAATAACATAAAAGCAAGATAACCAGCAGATTCACAAAACAGACACAGGAAATCTAAACTTTGCATTTCATTGCTTTCAATCACCATGGATGAACATCAAGGGGGAGATAGAAGTTTCTATGAATATCAAACTAAAAGAAAAAACATTATAAGAAAGCAAGGAGACAGAAATAAACCCCTTCTTCACCCCCACTCTACCTTGGAGAGGGGATGAGAAGGGAGAATGGCTCTTGAAGCCTACAATCTTACTCTCTTCTTCTCTAGCACTCTTCCTTTCTTTTTCTCTTCTTCTCTAACTCTTTTTTCTCTCTTGGGATGCAGGTAATGGAGGGGAAGGAGGAGGGAGACGTGCTCCTCCAAGCTCTCTCACTTTTCTTCTTCTTTTTCTCTTTTTTGAGATTTTTGTCTCCAACTTTTTCTTGTAGAAGATAGGGGTTCTTTTATAGATAAAGTTGGGTTACTTTTAGGGGGTAGATTAGGCATCCATTAAACTTAGATTAGAGATAAGAAACCCCTCTTAAGAGCCCTCCAATGAGGCCACAACACTTGGAGAATCATGATTGGTTTCTCTTTTTACTTTTCACCTACCCTATTCTAGAAGGATCTTGAGGGGGGGGCCACTTGCTTTTCTTCTTATCCTCCTTTGGACAGATTTGACCATAGGCCAAAGGGGTAAGAATAGGCCATGGGGGGGACCATTTGGGCCCTTTTAAAGGCTGCCCCGAAATTGGGCTTTGGCCTTTACTTTTTGGGTCTAAATTGGCCCTATTAGGCTTCTTTTGCTTGAGATAATGGGCTCGGGCCTGCCCCCTTGGATTTCTTCATCATTTGGGCTGAAAGTAACCCCTTTTTGACTTCTTTGGGCTTGCAAGAATCGGCATGACAGTTGTCTATTAATTTTTCTTCACTTTGGCCTTCTTTGAAAAATTGCTTGGACCTCCTTTGCTTGAGATAATGGGCCCGGTTGTGCCATTGGATTTCTTCACCATTTGGGCCCTAGGGTGGCCCCTTTTCTATTCATTTGGCTTGCAAAATAGGCATGACTGCTGTCCATTAACCTTCTATTTACTTGGAAAAAATTGTTTGGATTTTTCTCTTTGCTCATTTTTTGGTGACAACAGGGCTATCCAAAGGAAACCTTTGAAAACTATTTTTACTATCCTAGTGAACAAAAGGTGTTTGTCGCCAGAAAAGTTGTCTTCCTGGAAGAGGAATACCTTCTCCAAAAGGACAGTGGGAGTAAAATAGTACTAGAAGAGGTTCTAGATCTCCAAATAGCCACATTATCATCAGATGAGATATCAGTTCCTGAATCTGTTCAGGTACACACAGATGAACCTCGTAGATCTGGTAGATTACCTAGACTACCCGAACGATATGTGGGACATATCGCTGAAGGTGAGTCTAAGGTAGAATATAATGTAGATGATGATCCTAAAACCTACTAGGAGGCCATAGAAGGCCCAGAAGCCGGGAAATGGCAAGAAGCCATGAACTCAGAAATCCAGTCCATGTACACCAACCAAGTTTGGAATTTGGAGGACTTGCCCAATGGTATTGTACCCATCGGATGCAAGTGGATCTTTAAGAGAAAGATCGGTGTTGATGGACGGATCGATACTTATAAGGCAAGGTTGGTGGCGAAAGGGATATCGTCAAAGGCAAGGAATTGACTATGACGAGACTTTCTCACCAGTTGCCATGATAAAGTCGATCAGAGTTCTACTCGCCATTGCTGCACATTTTGATTATGAAATCTGGCAGATGGATGTGAAGACTACCTTCCTCAATGGTAATCTTAAGGAAGAGGTGTATATGATACAACCAGAAGGCTTCAAATCTAGGGAATCTCCAGATAAAGTGTACAAACTTCAAAGGTCCATTTATGGATTGAACCAAGCTTCTCGGAGTTGGAACATGAGATTTGACAAGGCTGTCAAGTCTTATAACTTCATTAAGAATGAAGATGAGCCTTGTGTGTACAATAAGACCCGTGGGAGCGCAGTCAACTTCTTAGTTCTTTACGTAGACGACATACTATTCATTGGGAATGATGTAGCTATGATGTCATCGGTAAAGATCTGGCTGTTGAAAAACTTTTCCATGAAGGATTTGGGAGAAGCATCCTACGTATTGGTAATACGGATCTATAGAGATAGATCAAAGAGGATGCTTGGAATGACCCAATACTTGTACATACATACCATAGTCAAAGGTTTGGCATGAAAAATTCCAAGAGAGGTCTCATATCGATGAGACATGGAATTAATCTCTCAAAGGAGCAGTCTCCTAAGACTCCTGATGAGAGGACATTCATGGATAGAGTACCCTATGCCTCTGCCATAGGATCTATCATGTATGTCATGTTATGTACACGGCCTGATGTTGCATTTGCTCTAAGTGTTACGAGCATATTTCAGGCTGATCTAGGCGAAGAGCATTGGAAGGCAGTGAAATGTATTCTTAAGTAATTGAGAAGAACTAAGGATATGTTTCTTGTCTATGGAGGAGGTGACTTGAAACTGCGAGGCTTTACTGACTCGAGTTTCCAGTCAGATCCAGATGATAGCAAGTCTACATCTGGATTCGTGTTTACTTTGAACAGAGGAGCAATGTGCTGGAAGAGTTCCAAACAAGGAACCACTGCAGATTCGACGACTGAAGCTGAGCACATCGCTGCAGCTGAAGCTTTCAAGGAAGTAGTGTGGTTGAAGATGTTCATCATCGACCTTGACATAGTTCCCTGCATCTTTGATCATGTTCAGCTGTTGTGCGACAACAATGGGACTATTGCACAAGTGAAAGAGCCGCGGTCTCATCAGAAATCGAAAGATATTCTGAGGCTCTTTCATCTTATCAAAGAGATCATATCCGGAAGAGATGTAATGGTGGAGAGAGTTCTATCTGTCGACAATGTAGCAGATCTACTGACAAAAGCTGTTGGCTCAAATTGAGTTTGAGCGTCACCTAGAGTCTATAGGCTTGCTGTATAAAGGTGATTGGCTTTAGTCTAAGTGGGAGATTGTTAGCCTTAGGTGGCCTACAAGCCAATGTGACTTTGTAATCTCGTTCATTTTATTAATATAATGGCATAATATTCATTGTGTGTAAATCGTCTTAATTATCGTCTCATAATGAAGTCTGTGAATATGTGCGATAGTGATCATATTATGATGAGATCATACTAGTGAGACTGATCACTTAAACACACATCTTCTTAATTGTTCCTAGTTGGAGGATATCCGAGAAGGACATCGGATATCTAGTTAGACAAATACAGATTACCCTTGCTCATGCGATGAGGGTGACGGATCTCATAGTCACTTGTGTGGAGACACTAAGGCGAATCTGTATGTGCTCATTAGAGAATGAGTTCATTGAACTGATCCGACGGAATCGCTGGATGATACTGTACCTCACTATCAACCAGCTTGATTCTATTGTCGCAGTTGTATGGATGGTCCTCAGACCTGAGACACCAAGGACACCTTGTCAGTGGGCTTCTGTGCTTTGACCTTGGTTTACGAATCTCTAACCACGGGATTCTAAACAGCAAGGATCGGGTACAGCGGAATACCGTCGAAGGGAATTGAGTGTCAATAAGGAATTATTCGCTCTCGGTACGATGAGAGAGAATGCTCTAGGAAGGATGCGCAAAAGTCCCTGGCCAGGGCGGACGATAATATCGGGAAAGGAGTTTTCCAATATTCATTAGCGGCATCCAATCCAAGTGAGTAGACCGGCTAGGGTTTGACAGCACGCCAAAACTTAAGTTGACTCGAGAGCATTGTACAAATGAAGGGTTATATCCACGCGGTAACTGTCGGCGGTGTAACGACCCGCCACCCTATAATCGGAAACCCGATTACTAAATGGGTATCGGATCATTATCTACGGGTTCACACCCGGATCTCACAGAACACATCTGGAGGAGTAAGTGTTAAACAAGGCCAAATATAACAATCACACGGACTTCAAGGAAAATACAAGTGCGCAGAAAGGAAATTAATAATGTCCGTACACAGTCCAACAATAATTACATGGTCCAAAGAATTAAATAAGTACAGGCAGAAGCAAAGTACAACAACATCGGGGCATACCCCAGAACTGAGATAGCTGCTGGTCCGCACACCAAGAAGAACACCACACGCCACCACTCGCCAAGAAGTCCACACCTGAAACCGCAGGGAGTGAGCCACACCAGAATTGGGCTCAGTAGGGATCATCCGATCCCCGTTTCCCACTCACGCACCTACAAGTATAATAATACAATATGAAGGCAATTAAGTAAAGCAGTAAACACAGCTCCCAAAACCCGATATGGAACATACGCATTAGTAATGCAGCAAGCACAGTTCTAAGCAACTCAAGTAGCCCAACTCAATACCATAATTCATAACCAAGGATCCGACTAAACGATCAAACCACACTGTCGACCGCGTACAAACGTCGCCTCACAACACCACCAACGCTCATGCCTGTCCACCCCTACGGTGTTCCGGGCACCGTAGGGTGAGGCAGTGAGTCATATTAGGGCTAATTGGGACTAGTGAACCACCACTACCCAGCTACGTGTGCACACAAGCAGTCTAGACTACTATCCTATCGACCAAACTTCCCTCAATGCTAGGCCTCGGCGCTTCAAGAGGGCCCTAGGGACCGGCGAAACCCCCGTCAAGCCGAAGCTGTAGGGACTACCCACAACCCTAACCTCCCGGGTTGCATCAGACCAAAGGGAGAAGGGTACCACTCGTAACCTTGATATCACAGGTTACATCAGGCCCAGTGGCGAACGGGTAAACTCCAGCAGTACCACACCTGGCTCCATAGTAAGAAACACGCCGGAAGCTGCCACGACAAACTAGGAAAACACCGACCCGCTGAGACCAAACAGTAACCTCTCGGATAGCGCGCTAGCTACTCCGGCCGACTGGCTCTAGGTGGTTCTGCTTCCCCCAGCCATTGGTGAAACACAACATGTACCCCTCCCACACCGATATGGCAACAATGCCACACAGACACCAATGCCCTCCCACTTCGGCACAAGGTGACAAACACAAACCACAATTGTTTTAGCTCCACAATCGTATAACCATAAGCACACACGATGCGATCCCGATCATACAGAAATCCTCGGCCTCGATGTATGATTTAAAGCATGCACTTGATCAAACCATCTAACAGTGTAAACACATATTAATATCATGAATTATTGTGATTCTACCTTGAATCGCGTCGCCCGTGGCCGACGCCATTCAAGCATCCTAAACTGGTTCATATAAGCGCGGCCTCTGAATATGGCCTAAAAGGCGTCGTGTCTAGTCGTCATCTTTTAAAACGCGTCGTTGTCCCTAGTCGCCGGATAGAGACAGAAGCAGAGACAGACTACGGATGATTCACTTAAAATGCGTCGTCCTGGGAAGCCGCCGTTTGAAAGGCGTCGCTGTCCCTGGACGCCATTCAACACAGGACTCTATTCTAACATAACCCGCTTCTGGGACAATTTTATCTTAATGGCGTCGTGCTGGCCCGTCACCATTGCGTCGTCCGAGCACGACGTCATTTAGAGCCAGAAACCTGGTTCCTACAACTCAACCCGAGGGTTCCCTTTTACCCCAAAATCACCTTAAAAACACCCAAGAGTAGGAAACGAAGAGGGGAAACCAATTCACCACGTGAGACCCACTAATCCCCATTTCATAAAAATGACCATTTCCACCAAGAAACCCCCTTAACATGCTCATTCTACCCCAAACCTCCATACACGCATCATGCTTCACAATGGGAAACATGGATGAAACAACCACATTACATGCAAGGTTCGTCTCCCTACCGATTACTTGAACTCCTCCTAGCTCCTGCCGCCGAACCGTCGTACCGCAGGCCCCCGCCGGTACCTCCGAGGACGTCGTCACTTCGCCGGGACGTCGGCCGCCGCCTGGAGAATGAAGCGCCGCGAAGGAAGTGGTGGTGGTAGTGGTGAGAGGTAGAGAGGTGTTGGAGTGGTGGAAGAGGAAGAAAGGGAAGGGAAAGGGAAGGAGGGATCGGAGGGGGGTCGGAGAGAGGGAAGAGAGAGAGTGAGAAGGAGAGAATGAGAGAAAGGAGGGAAGGCTCGCGTGGTCAATCTGAAACAGGTTAAAACGCGTCGTGCGAGACAGATGCCTATCAGCTGACATGACGGGCCGTACACTGACAGGCCAGGGTCGTACTCTGAATGGCGTCATCCATCAAGGACGCCGTTCAGACGACAAGACCGGGGTTGTACTCTCGCGGCCCGAAGCCAGCCCACGTGGCACAACCGCAACCTAGCTAAATGGCGTCCACACAGCAAGACGCCATTCGAAAGGCATCGTGCACCCCAGACATCATTTAGAAGGCACTCCCCAGACCCATCAGGGCCCAAACCAAGGGATCTGGCCCGAAACTGACCCGAAGACTGAACCTGAATCCTCAATCCTTACAAACTCCCCCCTTAAAAACAATTTCGTCCTCAAAATTGCAACTGCTCAAATGATAACCACCGACGACAATTCCACGCCGATAACACAGATCACATCAATCATCCTCACTGATCACACTCTTACACAGGGCTCCATATAACTGGTCAATCAAATCAACACTACGATAACTATGTTCCATGATTCTGCCAAACTGATAGACCGAAATAACCATACAATAACCTTACAAGGCACATGTTACAAAACTGATTCTCCACCATGTCCAAAATACATAAAAAGTGCGATAAGAGTTCACAACTACTACCTAATAAGACAAGATAAAAGTGCTCATCTAGCCCAGCATCTCGGACCTCAACTAAGAGAACACACAACACCACTCTAGGTCCCGGGCTTCTACTGACCACTCGGCTCCTGACCTGTCTTATTCTTCTGGGGACAGTTCCTTACAAGATGTCCCTTCCTACCACAGCCAAAACAGCTACCAGTGACCAATGGACACATCCGATTGCCATGATGCCTACCATAACGGGGACAATAATCCGCCGCATCCTGTCTCGTTTCCTGCTGTCTGCTAGCCACAGTCTGCATCTGCTGAACCGAACCGTCTTCATCCTCATCACAAAGCATCTCCTGGAACCCGAACTCAAAGGAACTCGAACCGTCTGTCGAAAAGACCACTGATTTTCTCTTGCCTTGTTGCTTGCCTCGTGCTGATCGCTCCAACTCTCTCGCCATTTGTTGGAACTGAGTCTCCACCGCTGCTGCGCACCGAACCGCCGATGCAAGATCTCTACAACAATGAGATGCCACCATTGCCCTCAGATCATATCGGAGTCCATCCACAAATCTCTCTGTTCGACGCTCCTCATGCTCAGATATGTGTGGAACAAACCTTCCAAGAGCCACAAACTTCATCTGATATTTTAGAACTGACATATCATTCTACACCAATTCCATAAACTCCCTCTCCTTGGCCTTCCGAATGTGCGTCGGAAAGTATTGTCCACTAAACTCTCTCACAAATACCTCCCAAGGGATCTCTCTCAAGGACCTATCTGAAAACATCATTCTCTTGATAGCAACCCACCAATCATAAGCATCGTCTTTCAACAAGTAGGTTGCCAACAAAGTCTTGTCATTCTCAGCACATTCAAGTACATCAAATGCTTTCTCCACTTCCTTAATCCAATGAGCTACCTCGTCTGGAACTGGTTGACCCGTAAAAGAAGGGGTCTTCAACTTCAAGAACCGCTCCATCACTGTGGACTGACCACCTCGAGAATTGGATCCCTCACCACCATCTCCCTGTTGGTATCTAGACATAGCCCCAATCATAGCTTCCATGAAACGATCCACATTATACCCCTCTGCCCCCGAACTACCTTCGTCCACTCCTGTATTACGAGCCAACGGAACTCTCCTCTTCGGCGCCATCACTATCCCACAAACACAAAAATCAAAACAAGCACGTCCAAACCTATCAATCTACACCAGCAGCCCTCGCCTGTACAGACTCGTACTTATTGTTGGACTATAATATCTAACCTAGTTTACCACATACTCGACCAGACTGAGCTCTGATACCATCTGTAACGACCCGCCACCCTATAATCGGAAACCCGATTACTAAATGGGTATCGGATCATTATCTACGGGTTCACACCCAGATCTCATACAACACATCTGGAGGAGTAAGCGTTAAACAAGGCCAAATATAACAATCACACGGATTTCAAGGAAAATACAAGTGCGCAGGAAGGAAATTAATAATGTCCGTACACAGTCCAACAATAATTACATGGTCCAAAGAATTAAATAAGTACAGGCAGAAGCAAAGTACAACGACATCGGGGCATACCCCGGAACTGAGATAGTTGCTGGTCCGCACACCAAGAAGAACACCACACGCCACCACTCGCCAAGAAGTCCACACCTAAAACTGCAGGGAGTGAGCCACACCAGAATTGGGCTCAGTAGGGATCATCCGATCTCCGCCTCCCACTCACGCACCCACAAGTATAATAATACAATATGAAGGCAATTAAGTAAAGCAGAAAACACAGCTCCCAAAACCCGATATGGAACATACGCATTAATAATGCAACAAGCACAGTTCTAAGCAACTCAAGTATCCCAACTCAATACCATAATTCATAACTAAGGATCCGGCTAAACGATCAAACCACACTGTCGACCGCGTACAAACGTCGCCTCACAACACCACCAACGCTCATGCCTGTCCACCCCTACGGTGTTCCGGGCACCGTAGGGTGAGGCAGTGAGTCAAATTAGGGCTAATTAGGACTAGTGAACCACCACTACCCAGCTACGTGTGCACACAAGCAGTCTAGACTACTGTCCTATCGACCAAACTTCCCTCAACGCTAGGCCTCGGCGCTTCAAGAGGGCCCTGGGGACCGGCGAAACCCCCGTCAAGCCGAAGCTATAGGGACTACCCACAACCCTAACCTCCCGGGTCGCATCAGGCCAAAGGGCGAAGGGTACCACTCGTAACCTTCATATCACAGGTTACATCAGGCCCAGTGGCGAACGGGTAAACTCCAGTAGTACCACACCCGGCTCCACAGTAAGAAACATGTCGGAAGCTACCACGACAAACTAGGAAAACACCGACCCGTTGAGACCAAACAGTAACCCCTCGGATAGCGCACTGGCTACTCCGGCCCGACTGGCTCTAGGTGGTTCTACTTCCCCCAGCCATAGGTGAAACACAACATGTACCCCTCCCACACCGGTATGGCAACAATGCAACACAGACACCAAGGCCCTCCCACTTCGGCACAAGGTGACAAACGCAAACCACAATTGTTTTAGCTCCACAATCGTATAACCATAAGCACACACGATGCGATCCCGATCATACAGAAATCCTCGGCCTTGATGTATGATTTAAAGCATGCACTTGATCAAACCATCTAACAGTGTAAACACATATTAATATCATGAATTATTGTGATTCTACCTTGAATCGCATCGCCCGTGGCCGACGCCATTCAAGCATCCTAAACTGATTCATATAAGCTTGGCCTCAGAATATGGCCTAAAAGGCGTCGTGCCTAGTTGTCATCTTTTAAAACGCGTCGTTGTCCCTAGTCGCCGGATAGTGACAGAAGCAGAGATAGACTACGGATGATTCACTTAAAACGCGTCGTCCTGGGAAGCCGCCGTTTGAAAGGCGTCGCTGTCCCTGGACGCCATTCAACACATGACTCTATTCTAACAGAACCCGCTTTTGGGACAATTCTGTCTAAATGGCATCGTGCTGGCCTGTCACCATTCTAAATGTCGTCGTCCGAGCACAACGTCATTTAGAGCCAGAAACCTAGTTCCTGCAACTCAACCCGAGGGTTCCCTTTTACCCCAAAATCACCCCAAAAACACCCAAGAATAGGAAACGAAGAGGGGAAACCAATTCACCACGTGAGACCCACTAATCCCCATTTCATAAAAACGACCATTTCTACGAAGAAACCCCCTTAACATGCTAATTCTACCCCAAACCTCCATACACGCATCATGCTTCACAACGGGAAACATGGATGAAACAACCAGATTACATGCAAGGTTCGTCCCCCTACCAGTTACTTGAACTCCTCCTAGCTCCGTGCCGCCGAACCGCCGCACCGCAGACCGCTGCCGGTACCTCCGAGGATGTCGTTACTCCACCGGGATGTCGGCCGCCGCTCGGAGAATGAAGCGCCGCGAAGGAAGTGGTGGTGGTAGTGGTGAGAGGTAGAGAGGTGTTGGAGTGGTGGAAGAGGAAGAAAGGGAAGGAGGGATCGGAGGGGGGGTCAGAGAGAGGGAAGAGAGAGAGTGAGAAGGAGAGAATGAGAGAAAGGAGAAAGGCTCGCGGGGTCAATATGAAACAGGTTAAAATGCGTCGTGCGAGACAGACGCCTATCAGCTGACATGACGGGCTGTACACTGACAGGCCAGGGTCGTACTCTGAATGGCGTTGTCCATCAAGGACGCCGTTCAGACGACAAGACCGGGGCCGTACTCTCGCGGCCCGAAGCCAGCCCACGTAGCACAACTGCAACCCAGCTAAATGGCGTCCACACAGCAAGACACCATTCGAAAGGCGTCGTGCACCCCAGACGTCATTTAGAAGGCACTCCCCAGACCCATCAGGGCCCAAACCAGGGGATCCGGCCCGAAATCGACCAAAGACTGAACCCGAATCCTCAATCCTTACAGGTTGAAAGGTTCCAAGAGTGGGTTACTTAATCTCGATACCTTCCGGGTTCACGCGGTGTTGCTTGGCACCCAACGTGATTGAAGGCCCGATCGAATTCGATGTGCGACATCAATTCGATTGATTAATTAATTAATATGAGTTATTAGTTGATTAATCGAGTCAGTGAGGAGTCACTGGGCTAATTGGGCCATTAACCGGATTGGTTATTGGGCCTAAAGGGTCACACGCAAAAGATTCTCAAGGCGATGGATAAATAAGTGGGTTTTATATAAATCGGGGGTTTTTTATGAAAAACCGCGCAGTTGATATAAAATGTAGTTAACGGGCTGAGCAGGCCAAGCTGCTGCTAACCCTAGCCGCCCCTTCCTCTCTTCCTCTCTCTGTCTGGTGCCCCAGGCAAGATCCGGATCCCTAGATCTGCTCCGCCGCTTCTCCGACTCCCGTTCGATGGGAAATCTTCCATGCGTTGCGGCCACCGGTGGAGGCTTCGTGGCTGCGAAGAATGAGGAACGTGAGGATATCCACCGCGAAGAGGATCGCGTGGACTCTACTAGAGGCCGGGCGCTTGCGCGGCTTGCGGTATCGCACCGACAGAACCGATCGGTTGCGGATTCGAATCCGTACACGGTAAGATTCGATAATCCGATTATAGAGATTTTAGTTTTTTCGAAGTGGGAATGGATCTCCGTTTTTATTTTATTTCCGCTGCGCGAGAGATCCGGAGAAACTCGAGAACCCAACATAGGTCCCATGTATCAAACCAGCGGTACCACTCACATTCTGGATCTTGAGTCTTTTTCCTCTTCATCGGCTGCAGAGCCTCCAAGGACTGGTATGTCAACAGTTGTGAATAGTGTCTAGCCAGATCCTTCCCATATATATCATGCAGGTCAAAATGGGAGGTAATCACTATTGTAATATCGTGGTCATGTTGAATCACGGGCCCTGTAACAAAATGAGTGGACAAGGTCCAAGTCAGGGGATCTCGATTTTCTTTGCAAGGGGTAACCATTGTCTTCCACATCTTCTGACCATCTTCACCTTCTTGTTGTTCAACAATATTATGCCTCACTTTCTCCGGCCGGTAGCCTAGGCCGCTGTCAGATATCCTTCTCTCATCTGTCACTGGTTTAGTTCTTCCTTGCAACCGAATGCCCATACCCTTTCCAGGTTGATATCCCACCTTCAGCATAATGCTCCAGCCTGGGGTACTCATGGACTTCCCCCGCTTCATGGCATCGATCGGGTAAGATGTAGGCATGATATGCTTAAAGGGATATACCGAAAGGATGTAGGTTTGGCATAAAGAGATGGCTGGCCTTTGAGCGGTCGAAAGGACTGGATTTGGACTTATATTCAGCGAGTGGGTAGCAGCAAGGATAGGCATACTAGTGACTTTGATGATACGTCCTTTGTAAGGGAACTTGAGGCATTGGTGGTTCGTTGATGGAATCGCTTCAAGTGACTTGATGTAAGGACAACCAAGTATGTCTTTCAGTGAAGGGTCGATCTCGAGAATATGAAACTCGACTTCAGCATGGCAAGCAGGGCTTAACTCTCCCTTCAAATAGACCATGCCCAGAGAGGAACAGGTAGAGTTATCATAGGCTGTGATGGAAATGGGAGAAGGCAACCATTTTTCTTTCGGGACTCCGTAGAGCTCCAGAGTTCTTGTTGGTAACACATTGATAGATGCCCGAATATCTACTAGACATGTATCCATAGCCTTTCTACATACGTTGACGGTTATACTTAACGCCATGCTCCTTGCTGCCAACAGTGCCAATTCAGAAGTATGGAAGGATATAGAGGACTGATCCCCCTGAGAGACCAACAATGCGGTGATCTATTCTACTGGCACGTCTTCACTGACCATTACCCTTTGTAGGTACTCCATCAGGGCTTCTTGATGGACCTTGGATCTCTTGATCAGCTCTAGTATAGAAATGCATGCCGATATTCTATCCAGCTGTTTCAACAAGTCATAGTGAGTACCAAGTGTACTCTCTTCATTCTGGACCTCTTCTATCGGCTGTGATGGGCCATCTCACACCGTAGACTGGGGGAACACCTTGTTGAATATTCGGCCGCTTCGGAGCACTGCCGTGTTGAGGAGTGGTTCGGAGGGTGTAATGGTTTGGTAAGCGGGTGTTGGTGGGTTATTTGTAAGGTAAGGGAACTCGGATGAGTGGTTTGGAGGGTTGTAGGTGTGGATAAACAGGTGATGGTGACGGATTATTTAGTGGAGGTACTGTATGGATAAGCGGTTTAGAAGGTTGTATGGTACCAGGGTGAGTAGTTGTTGTAGGTGATGTAGGGAATGGTATATGGAGTAATGGTTTAGATGGCATGAGGGGTGTATAGTTGGTTTGCGGAGGGTTGTTTGATGAAGATATGGTGGCGGAGGGTGTAATGGGTTTAATGGTGATCGGTTGTGGTTTGGGTATGCGGAGGATGCGGCGAGGCGGTTGCTCGGCAATGCTTGATACATGACTTGTTGAATAGATAGATGAAGAATTCTCTACTTCCCACTGTTGCCCTCTACTAGCCTCAGACTAGCTACCCGTCAAAATGGGGGCGATCTGGTTTTGATGTTCCGACAGCGGGTTCTGCACTATGCCCATATTCTGTGGTGCTGCTTGTTATACCGGTGCTTTCTGGATTGGCTGCTGCTGCGGTCTTCTTGCCTTTAAGGCAGCTATGTACTTCTTCATCTCCTCCAAATCAATCCCTCCTTGATCATTGAGATCATGAATGTAATCCCGAAAGTGAAAACAAGCATCTACTGTATGTCCCAGTTGATGATGGAACACAAACGGGACATGTCAACATTTGGTCGCCAAACGACCTTTTCTTTCGGCAGCACTAAGGCGTTGACCGCCATAAGGGCATTAAATATATCCGTGAGGGATTCTGGTAATAGGGGGTATGCCGACCTTCTGGGGCTAGGAGGTTTCCTCTGCTGTGTATAGTCATTAGGAGGAGGAACATGAGTATAATTCGGTTGCTGCCGAGGTGGATTGTATACTTGTTGAGGGGGGTGTTGCGGTGCTGACTGAAGTTGCTGAATAGGAGGCCTGTAACCCTTTTGGTTTTTAGGCCTCGGTGACTGATATTGTTGCTGATTCCTCATAAACTGGGGTTGATTATTGTTCATCGTATTAACCTGTTCATGAGACAGCGTGCCCTCGGTAGTTGGACCCATAGAAGAAGAGTTGGGGATAATAGACTTCCGAGGTGGAGGTCGGTTGGGTCGATGAGGATCGAAGATACTAGCAAAGGTAGAGTCTTTGAATGCGTTTTGAGCATAACGCGCTCTTTCATACAAATCTGCTATGGTAGTCAAGTTGTTTAGTGTCAACACTAGCTTGTACTGGGGGGTAGCGTTGGCAACCATCATCTTTACCAGTTCTTGTTCGGACAGGTGATCTCTTATCTTTTCCGCCATCCCTCGCCACCCATCGGTGAACACTATGAAGTCTTCATTTGGCTTCATCTTCTCGTTGAATAAGTCAGTAATGGACAAGGTAGGTGCCACCCTGTCATTGTCTCTTTGCAGGAACCTCTTTGACACCATGTCGAAGTTCTCTACCTCACTTGGGTCTAAAGAGAAGAACCACTCCAAGGCTGATCCCTCCAATGATCTTCTGAAGAGGAAAGCCAATGCTTTTTTATCATGCTGCCAAAATGATGATTCATAAAGGAATTTTTTGATATGAAGGAAAGGGTTGCCTGTGTCGTTGTACTTTCTGTAGACTTGCATTTCAGAAGGCAAGAGATGGAATACTGGCAAATCAGGGACAGAGAATTCGGGAGCGGCCTTGTTGTCTATATTCTTTTCAAGATTCTTGAATTGTTCATCCATTTGGGAAAATTTATAAAGTAGGAGTTGAGTGGTAGAATTTGCTGGTGGAAGTGGTGGTTGTTGAAAAGACTGCCTCCGCGAATAAGTAGGGATGCGAAGATAGTGAGGTTGTGAACTGGCGGCGTTCATGCCGTGCCCGAAGGCATTCTGATAAATTGGGATTTGCGGCTTGACAGGATGCCGTGAACCAGATTGTTGAGGGCCTGTGTGCCGAGGAGTGAAAATATGAAGGCCTTCCATGGCCTGAGTAGGAGCTTGATAAGCAGCAGGGTGAACCAAAGGACTTTACTCAGAAGGATGCAGAGGAGTTTTCCCTTTTAGAATGGATTGGATGGCATCAAATTGACGAGGATCCACATGATTATACAGAGCTCCCATAAGGGTAGCGAGGTTAGAAGGATGATTGGCAGAGGGCCTAGCTTGGTCTTGGGCTCTTTCAAAGGTAGGATTGGAGATGACATGGACACATGATTGATCGCCCAAATTCGGATGGTATTGATCATAGATTGAATCATCCTGAAACTGAGGGGCATGAGCATCTCCCTCGTATATGGTTTGGAATTGGTCAAGATATCTAGAGATATAGACGTCTCTTTCATCTTCAGAATAAGATGCACTATGAACTTGAGGGGCATAAGCATCTCTCTCATACTCGACCATATCTTCTTGTTCAAAGGCAACCATGCCGACGGTTCTACCTGAACGTAGCATCATTGTGTTGAGATGACAATTATTTCAATCAAGTTGGCACATATTAACAACCAAGTAGATGCTTACGCTGTTTTGAGAGTTACTTGTTGGGTTGATTGGATTTCTAAACTTAAGTTCTCTCAGTGGGTAGGATTCTAATTTCAATTCAATTTCCGCCATTATGCTCTACGGCTTCACTCACAACGGTATGAATAATTACCCGGTACTTCAAATAGTACAACCGGTCCGATGAACAAAGAAGAGTTGTTTGCTTTTAGGAACTTACGGAAGTCTTAACATCAACCACTCTAATTTGACTGAGGGACTGACCCAGTGAGAGAGAGGTAAGGGTGCTAAGAGAGGTGTTCCTATAGGAGGGGGGTGAGCCCCGATGCAAATGACCTATGGCTTGGATGGTCTCTAATGTAGAATAAATAAATATAGGTAGTAAGGAAATCAATGATCCGAGTGTTAGTGACCAACAGGGAAAAAAGCTTGAATCGCGTCGCTGTTAGTAGACGCTATTAAAGACAGTAGCCCCTCCTATTCACAGTGGCTCAGGCAGCAAGAGAGATAAAAGGTGCACTAAATAGTGTCTTCAAATGGTGACGCGTTTAATAAAATACGTCGCTCTATGCAGACGCGCTTTGGGTCCCGAAAACAACATACAGACAGCAAAATCAGGGGCAATCCCCTCTCCAAATAATGGGATGAATAATAGATCAACTTTTCATGTGACAACAGTTAGATATATAGGTTAATGATGCGACATCATGGATATTAATTCAAACAAAATACACTTTCCAATACTACTTCTCAAGGCAATCAAGGGAGGGCAAGATTTTGCCACAAGGGGATGTGCACGTGGGGATAAGGATCAAATAGCCAACCTACAAACCATCAAACGTGCCCGAGGGACACAACCAGTGCACTAAGGGTGCCCAATGGAAATAACAAGAGTAAATAAAATAAAAGAGAAATGGTTAGACAAGTCCCACCGTGATCGCCAAAAAACTGTAGTGCTCAAAAAAGGTGTGTGTTCATCATGCTATCATGTGTTTACTATGATTAATAATATGAAAGAAATTGTGATCGCCAGAAATCGAGGGCTTCAATGGAAAAGTGATCGCTTACTAACCTTGCAAATCGGGAGAGTGTGGGGTTCTTTTATTCCTCTCTTTCGGCCGGTCGAAAGAAAAGTGTCTTCTTCCTTTTTTTACTCTTGTTCTTTGGAGGTGTTTCTCCTTCTGTCCAAACTCCAAGCTTTCTTCTAAATCTCCTTCAAACCTTACAAGAAAGAATGAAAACAAAAGAAAACAAATAGATTAGAACTAAAGAGAGGTAGTATCTATTCTATCCAACAAAATTATTATGCAACTGAACAAAAGAACTCACTTCTTTTGTGTTCTTTTAAACCCCTAAAGGATGTATAGGTATGGAAAAGATGAAGTGAATGTGTGTGATGAAGTGATGCAATGAAGAACTATATGAAAACAGAAATTTAAACTATATGAATCTTATCAAAATTCAATGGAAAAGATCAAGAATAGAGGAAAAGGATGGCCCCTCCATAGCTTTGGTCTTCAATGGGCTTCAATAGTTGAAGAAGATGAAGAAGATGAAGCTTCTCTTGCTGTCCACGTTTTTCTTCTTGAGGGCTTTTAAAAACCTTGTAGGAAGCTCCAAATTCTCCAATAGCCAATGTCTATATATATTTATAAGAAGTGATTCAAGGGTATTCTGACCTTCAAAAGGACTCTCTCGCGGCTCGAACTTACCCTGGATGATCATGAAGGAAATTGGAAACCCTTCCCACCTCTAGAACCGGATTATCTCGGCCCAATCATGTTTATCAAGAAACTCTTAAAACGCGTCGTTCAAGGAGGACGCCTTTTAGTTAATTAATGCGGCCAGAATAGAAATAAATCCGGAAAAGGAAGCCGAAATATATTTGGAAAGCTAAAAGGCATCGTCCATTTGCGACGTTCTTTAGATAATTTTGGAAATTAACTAGAATTAGGAATCGTAAACCTAAGCGGATTAGGACCTAAATGGCGTTGTCCACAAGCGACGCTATTCAGTTAAATCTTCCTAAATTTACTAATTTTAATTCCGAATTGATTTCCGCTATGAATCCAAATGGCGTTGCGCATGAGCGACGTGATTCAATGAATCTCAAGAGAAAATCAATAAAAATTAATTAATGATTAAACATTAGACCATTCAGGAACATTATCATTGTGACATGAAATTTACTCAATATGATGTCAAAATTAGCGTGTCTACACTTGGGATCAAGAGTTCGGTATTTAGTGAGCATTTGGTGAATGATCAGTTGACTATCACCCACAATTCTGAGTATGGTGGCACCATGGAGATGATCAGCCTTAATGCCAGCATGGAGTGCCTCATATTCAGCTATGTTGTTGGTGACTAGAAAGTCAAGCTAAAAGGCTTGTGGAATAGTGACACCTTCAGGTGATAACAGAACAATGCCGATACCCTTACTATAAGAGTTCAGACCTCCGTCAAAATGCAGAGTCCACATATCGTCTTTGATTCTGTCTATAGACATCAGTTCCTCATCCGAAAATTCTGATAGAACTGGATCAAATATGAGTAAAGGGTGATGAGCAAGGTGTTCTGCGATGGCATAGCCTTTGATTACTTTCTGCTGAATGTAGATGATGTCGAATTGAGATAAAAAGCTCTGCCAACGTGCTAACCTATTAGTGAGGACGGATTTCTTAAGAAGAAACTTAATGGGATTTATCCTAGCGATGAGATGGACTTCGTGGGCCATAAAATAGTTCTTCAATTTATGAACTACTCATACAAGCGCTGCACATATTTTCTCCATCCCCGTGTATCTTTGTTCTGTAGGGTTGAGAAGTTTGGAGAGATAATAGGCTGCCCTCTCCTTCCCTTCTTCATCTTCTTGTGCTAAGACAGTCCCCACCGCATCACCTAGGACATAATTGTATAGAATCAAAGGTTTTTCCGAAGATGGTGGTCTCAAGACAGGAGGTCTTGCCAAATATGTCTTCAATCCATCAAATGCCTCCTGACACTTATCGTCCCAATCAAACTTGACACCTGACTTGGTAAGCTCGTAAAACGGCTTACACCTTTGTGAATGCTGGGAGACAAATCGGCGAATAAACTGCAACCTCCCAATCAATCTTCTTAACTCTTTCAAGTTCTTGGGAGGTGGCATTTCTCTGATAGCCTTTGCCTTGTTGGGATCAATCTTAATGCTCAGCCTTAGTCTTAGATTTCACTAATAGATCATCCATATAAACTTCTAAATAAAGGTGCATCATGTCATGGAATATTGCCATCATAACCCTCTGATAAGTGGCTCCAGTATTTTTAAATCCAAATGGCATAACAACGTAGCAATAAGTTCCCTAAGGTGTAGTGAATAACATCTTCTCTTAATCCTCCTCTGCCAATTTAATCTGATTATACCCTAAGAATCCATCAATAAATGACAATGTTTCATGGCCATCCGTGTTGTCAATGAGTACGTCTATATGAGGCAGTGGAAAGTCATCTTTAGGATATGCTCGGTTCAGATCCCGGAAGTCAATATAAATTTTGACCTTCCCATCCTTTTTTAGAACCGGGACAATGTTGGCCACCTATTGATGATAGAGGACAACTCTAATGAATTTGGCTTTATGCAACTTATCGATCTCTTCCTTCATTTTTAAAGCCATTTGAGGGTAGAATCGTCTTAATTTCTATTTAACTGGGGAAGCTCCAGATGTCAGAGTTAATCGATGCTCCACTAGGGATGAATATAACCCTGTCATATCTTCATAGCTCCAGGCAAAAGTGTCCTTATAATTTCGAAGGACTTGGACTATTGCCTTTTCATCTGATTCGGAAAGATTTTTACTGACGAGGACAACCTTAAGTTCGTCTTTAGTTCCTAGATTTGGTATGCTCTTCTACAGCGGCTGAGGGTTCATCGAATCTCTTCACTCTACTGGCATATGCCTTAGCCGTATCCTCGTCATCTTCCTCATCTTTAGTAATGGGGTCTTTCTCGTGTATTAATTCATACACCCCATATCCATCATTGACTGACTCATCAACCTCATAATCTTTTGGCATCTAAATGAGATACTCTAACGGCTGAGGGATCTAAGAACACGAAAGGCATCTTAAAGCTAGCTCCTGGAGGTATCTATCTGGGATTCGTCTACCCTTAGACTTCCTAGACTTCCTAACCTGACAAACCTGCCTAGAACTAGACTCCCTACAACTAGACTCCCTATCCTGACCTAGTGAGGACGAAGAAGGATGGGATACACGAGGTGATACAAGTGAATCCTCCTGAGGGGAGGGACAAAGCAGATCTAGGAGAGAATCTTGTCCGATCGACCCGCGTAATAGGGTGCAGCCGGACAAATAGGATGTTTCCTCAATGAGGATGTGAGAGGAAGAAGTTGTCGAATTGGCGTTTTTTTTTTAAGATTTTGGGTATTGATCATGAAACATGAATGAATTTGGAAAGGGGGGAAACAAGAAGGTGACGGAACCAAGGCTAGGAGATTAGGGGGATCATACAACAATATGTCCCATATCAAATCATAGATCCTCTCAAGATCGAGAGGAATCTGAGGAATAAGGTCCCGTGGGGACAAAGCAACAAGGATGGGCGGAGCCCGAGGAATGTCCTCAGTAATGACCTACGACCAAGTCGGGGTCAGGAGTAGAGTGCGGAACAAAGTATAGAGACCAAAGATGTGAGACGGTTAAGTGGCTCTCCAGAGGTGGTCAGTGGTCAGCCCAGCTTCGTAGGGGTCATCTGGTTCCCCTTCATCAGTTTCTTCGTGCAGCAGAATTCTCTCATCAAATATAGCCCCAGGGCTCTTTATCAACTCATCTATCAGTGGTGGCCACTTTGATTCTGAGAGATCTAGGAATAGTCTATTCAGTGTAACATACAGGTCCTATGTATCGAACCAGCGGTACTACTCACATTCTGGATCTTGGATCTTCCTCCTTTTCATCGGCCGCAGAGCCTCCAAGGATTGATATGTCAGCAACTCAGAGCAGTGTATGGCTAGATCTCTCCCGTATATATCATAGAGATCAAAGTGGAAAGTGATTACCACTGTGTTATCATTATCGTGATTAATTATGGGTCCCTTAATAAAATGTGTATATAAGGTCCAAGTTAAGGGATCCCGATTTTCTTTGTACGGGGTAGTCAAGGTCTTCAAGATCTTCTGACCATCTTCATCTTCCTGCTGCTCCACGATACTGTGTCTCACCTTCTCTGGCCTATCGCCCAGACCATTACCAGGTGCCCTTTGGTTATCTTTAATTGGCTTGGTTCTGCCCTGCAGTTGCGTGCCCAGGCTTCTCCCAGGTTGATAGCCAGTTTTCATCATGATGTTCCAGCCAGGGTATTCATGCACTTCCCCCGCTTCACATCATCGACTGGACACAGAACAAGTGTGGTGGCTCTTAAAGGACCAACCAAGGGAAAATAGACTTGTAATACCGTCAGAATGGGTTGCCGACCAGGTAAGGGCGTTGGTCTGATGTTCAAAGAGTGAGCAGCAGCAAGGATCGGCATGCTTGTGACTTTGATGATTTGTCCTTTGTATGGACACTTAAGGCATTGATGATTAGTTGATGGAATTGCCTCAAGAGACTTGATGTACGGATGGCCGAGGATGCTTTTTAACAAAGGGTCGATCTCCAAGATGTAGAATTCGACCTCAGCATGACAAATGGGGCCTAACTGAGGTTTTCGGATTCGGTTTTCGGGGTCGGACCCTGTAGTTCTAGCCTTAGTGGGGTCTGGAACTCTGTGTTGTTTCGCGTCGAGCGGGCTCGACGCGGTTTAAACGGCGTCCACCATGGCAGACGCGTTTCAGGTTCTGCCACGTGTGTGCCACGTGGACTGACTTTGGACCGCGAGCGTACGGCCCTGTCAGGTCGTCTGAACGGCGTCCGTGTGGGTCGACGCCTTTTAGACTGAGACTCTGGGTGTGTCAGAGTACGGCCCTGACAAATTGTCTGAATGGCGTCTGTGAAGGTCGACGCGTTTCAGAATCTTGTCAGAGCAGCCGTCTTGTCACCTGATAGGCGTCCATGCATGTCGACGCGTTTTAGCCAGCCTCTGGTTAACCCCGCGAGCCCTCCTTCTTTCCCTCATTTTTCTCCCTCTCCCTTTCTCTCTTTCCCTCCGGCGAACTCGGCGGCGATCCTCCTCCTTCCTCTTTTCCTCACACCATTTCGCCTCTCCCTCCACTCCATCCTCTACTTGGCTCCTACCCCTACCACCTCCACTTCCACTGCGGCGTTCTACTCTCCGGACGGCGGCCGACGTCACGGTGAGGCTAGGACGACCTCGGCGGTACCGGCGGCGGCGTGGGGCGAGACAGGCGGACGGCTTGAAGCTTGGAGGCGTTCGAGTGTCCGGTAGGGTGACGTTCCCCATCGCACTGTGTTTAAGATCACGTTTTGCTCAATATGCATGTGGTAGATCTTCGGTTTTGGGGGTTAGAATGAGCATGTTTAGGAATTCTATGGGGGTGTTTGCCTATGAATTGTCTTGCTCTTCGTTTCCCTCCAGTTTGATTGATTTTTCGGGGTTATTTGGAAGTGGGAAGGGAGCCCTCGGGTTTAGGGCGTTCCTGGTTCCTGGGCTTGAAAGACGTCGTGCATGGACGACGCCTTTTTGAAGGGCGTCGGGCCATCACGACGCCTTTTAGACAGGACTTGACTGACAGACAGTCTGCCCGGTTGGAATTTCTGTGGCTGAAAGACGTCATGGGTAAACGACGCGTTTTTGAACGGCGTCGGGCATCCATGACGCGTTTTAACCACAGAAATATCCTGGTTAAAGGTCTTGGGAATTCCGGATTTTCGTGTTGAAAGACGTCTTGAGATGTCGACGCCTTTTGAAAGGCGACCATGAGGGTCGACGCCTTTTAAGGCCAGATTCTGAAGACTGATTTAGGTGAACCTGTACATGGAGCTTGAATGGCGTCGACCTCGGTCGACGCGATTCAAGACAGAATCTCACTAATGCATGCCAGTAAAACGTGTTCTCATTGCTAGATAGATAGTTTGCACATGTTTTAGTGCACCCGATAGAGACGGATTCTTCACGATCGGATGGTTCTATGTGTGTTGAGCGATCGCGGGATTTTCACGTGACCGGATCGCACTGTGTTGGGTTTTCAGTTACTGTGGACCTGGAGTGACATTGTAGCGCTTTATCACCCTGTGCTGGTGGGGGCGTGAGCACAGCGCCGGTGGGGGCGTGGGCGGGGTGACGCCTAGTGAGAGAGGGTCACCTGGTGAACCCCGGGGTCAGCTAGTACCGGTGTGGGCGTGGTACATTCGGAGAGTCACTCATGCTGAGGGAAGGGGTAGTCACCTGAGCCGGTTGGGCCGGAGTAGCGAGCGTGCTATCCGAGGGGCTACTCCTTGGTCTCAGCGGGTCGAGGTTTTTTCCCACCGTTGTTTGTACGGTCGGCGAGTTCTATCGAGACGACAGTTATGGGTTTTCTAACGGTTGGCTTAGAATGAGCATGATTACTATATTTCGACCGCATCTGTTCTCACGTAGAGAATTAGATATCGTACCTGCCACTACACTTGTTACTTTACTGTTAGCTGTACTTTACACTTGTGGGTGTGTGTGTGGGCAGTGGGGATCGAAGGATCCCTACTGAGTCTTGTCTTGAGACTCACCCCTGCGGTTTTCAGGTGAGGACTCCCAGCAGACTTAGAGCGGCGCGTGCGGCCGGGTGTAGTGTGTCTTCAGCGGTTGTTCCGGGGTATGCCCCGATGTAGTTGTTAATTATCTTTGG
Organism: Zantedeschia hybrid cultivar; assembly: GCA_030544215.1. Taxonomy (NCBI): domain Eukaryota; kingdom Viridiplantae; phylum Streptophyta; class Magnoliopsida; order Alismatales; family Araceae; genus Zantedeschia; species Zantedeschia hybrid cultivar. The sequence goes on along the minus strand of JARZZO010000011.1, from coordinate 36,709,256 downwards.
CCTGTATGTTTAATTATTTCCTTCTGTTGGAGAATGTAATTATTTGCTGTATCGAGTCGCATTGTAATAATTTTAATTCCTGCACTTTTATTTCAATTCAATGCGATGTGAATGTTTAGCTTAGTTTATTATTTATTTCCCAGACTCACTAGATCCTGGTTTGGTCCCAAAATTAATGATTCGATACCCATTTAGTAGGCCGTAACAGAGATAGGAGAAGGCAACCACTTTTTTCTGGGTATGCCATAAGATTCTAGAGTTTTTGGTGACAACACATTTATGGAAGCCCTAGTATCAACTAGACAATCATTTGTAGCCTTTTTGCATATGTTAACCGTAATGCTCAAGGCCATGCCTCCGGCTACAGGTGGTGCTAGTTCTGATGTATGAAATGTTATAGAGGGCTGATCTCCTTGTAGAACTAGCAGTGTAGTTATTTTCTCTACCGGCACGTTTTCATTGACCATCACTTTTTGTAAGTACTCCATCATGACTTCTTGATGGGTCTTTGACCTTTTGATCAGTTCGAGCACGGAGATCCGTGTCGGTGTTCTGTCTAGCTGCTTGAACAAGTCATATTGAGTGCTTGGTGCACTCTCTTTATTTTGTGCTTCCTCTGGCGGCTGTGATGGGCCGTCTGACTGTGGATTGAGGAAAGACCTTGTTGAAGATTCTCCCGCACTGGAGCGTGTGTTTCTCAATAGTGGAATGTTCAGGTGTTATTTTGAGCACCGTTGTGTTGATGAATGGTCTAGAAGGCGTGATTGGTTGGTAAGCGGGTGTTGGTGAGTTATTTGGTGTAAATACCGTACGGATGAGTGGTTTGTAGGGTTGTATGGGTTGATAAACAGGTGATGGTGGTGGATTATTCGGTGGAGGTATTGTGCAGATGAGGGGTCTGGCGGGTTGTACAGTACTGGGGTAAGTGGTTGTAGGCGATGTGGGGAATGGCATGCGTTGCAATAGTTTAGATGGCATGAGGGGTGTATAGTTGGTTTGCGGAGGGTTGTTTAGAGAAGGTATGGTGGCGGAGGGGGTAACGGGTTTAAGGAAGACGGGTGTTGGTATAGGTGTAATGGTGATGGATTGCGGTTTGGATATGCGGAGGATGCGACGAGGCGGTTGCTCGGCGGTGCTTGGTATGTGACCTGTTGAATAGATAGAGGAAGAGTCCTCTACCTTCCACTGTTGTCCCCTGTTAGCCTCAGACTGGCTATTTGTCAAGATAGGGGCGATCTGATTTTGGTGTTAATGCTCCGGCAGCGTGTTGCCTAGACTGGGGAGGTTCGTGGGAACAACATTTGTCCACTGTGGAGTTTGCCTACAACAACAGCTATCATTCTAGCATCGGCATGGCGCCTTATGAGGCTTTGTATGGGCGGCCGTGTCGATCCCCGGTATGTTGGTCCGAGATCGGTGAGAGGCAGATAGCAGGACCTGAGTTAGTGCAGCAGTGTGCTGAGATTGCCAGGACGGTTCGGCAGAGGTTGACCGCAGCTCAGAACAGACAGAAGAGTTATGCTGACATCCGACGGAGACCGCTTGAGTTTGAAGTTGGGGACCACGTGTTTCTCCGAGTCTCACCCTCTAAGGGTGTGATGAGATTCGGGAAGCGAGGCAAGCTGAGCCCGCGATATATTGGACCCTTTCCCATTCTTGCTCGAATTGGGGAGACCGCGTATCAGCTGGCCTTGCCGCCCAGTCTTGCAGGAGTGCACGATGTGTTCCATGTGTCCTTGCTGAGGAAGTACGTTCAGGATCCGTCCCATGTGTTGGATTTTTCAGAGTTAGAGGTCGCTGAGGATTTGTCATTCCCAGAGTATCCGGTTCGTATTGAGGATCGCAGAGATCAGGTCTTGCGGAACAAGATTGTACCTTTGGTCAAGGTGATTTGGCAGTATCGCTCCGGAGGTGAGGCAACCTGGCAGCGAGAGGATGAGATGCGGGAGCAATTTCCTTACCTTTTTTCGTAAGTCTCCCTGTGAACTTGTATCCCTGTTGTGACCTTGTTATTTCTAGTAATCAATTTCGAGGACGAAATTCTTTTAAGGGGGGGAGAATGTAAGGACTGAGGTTTTCGGATTCGGTTTTCGGGGTCGGACCCTGTAGTTCTAGCCTTAGTGGGGTCTGGAACTCTGTGTTGTTTCGCGTCGAGCGGGCTCGACGCGGTTTAAACGGCGTCCACCATGGCAGACGCGTTTCAGGTTCTGCCACGTGTGTGCCACGTGGACTGACTTTGGACCGCGAGCGTACGGCCCTGTCAGGTCGTCTGAACGGCGTCCGTGTGGGTCGACGCCTTTTAGACTGAGACTCTGGGTGTGTCAGAGTACGGCCCTGACAAATTGTCTGAATGGCGTCTGTGAAGGTCGACGCGTTTCAGAATCTTGTCAGAGCAGCCGTCTTGTCACCTGATAGGCGTCCATGCATGTCGACGCGTTTTAGCCAGCCTCTGGTTAACCCCGCGAGCCCTCCTTCTTTCCCTCATTTTTCTCCCTCTCCCTTTCTCTCTTTCCCTCCGGCGAACTCGGCGGCGATCCTCCTCCTTCCTCTTTTCCTCACACCATTTCGCCTCTCCCTCCACTCCATCCTCTACTTGGCTCCTACCCCTACCACCTCCACTTCCACTGCGGCGTTCTACTCTCCGGACGGCGGCCGACGTCACGGTGAGGCTAGGACGACCTCGGCGGTACCGGCGGCGGCGTGGGGCGAGACAGGCGGACGGCTTGAAGCTTGGAGGCGTTCGAGTGTCCGGTAGGGTGACGTTCCCCATCGCACTGTGTTTAAGATCACGTTTTGCTCAATATGCATGTGGTAGATCTTCGGTTTTGGGGGTTAGAATGAGCATGTTTAGGAATTCTATGGGGGTGTTTGCCTATGAATTGTCTTGCTCTTCGTTTCCCTCCAGTTTGATTGATTTTTCGGGGTTATTTGGAAGTGGGAAGGGAGCCCTCGGGTTTAGGGCGTTCCTGGTTCCTGGGCTTGAAAGACGTCGTGCATGGACGACGCCTTTTTGAAGGGCGTCGGGCCATCACGACGCCTTTTAGACAGGACTTGACTGACAGACAGTCTGCCCGGTTGGAATTTCTGTGGCTGAAAGACGTCATGGGTAAACGACGCGTTTTTGAACGGCGTCGGGCATCCATGACGCGTTTTAACCACAGAAATATCCTGGTTAAAGGTCTTGGGAATTCCGGATTTTCGTGTTGAAAGACGTCTTGAGATGTCGACGCCTTTTGAAAGGCGACCATGAGGGTCGACGCCTTTTAAGGCCAGATTCTGAAGACTGATTTAGGTGAACCTGTACATGGAGCTTGAATGGCGTCGACCTCGGTCGACGCGATTCAAGACAGAATCTCACTAATGCATGCCAGTAAAACGTGTTCTCATTGCTAGATAGATAGTTTGCACATGTTTTAGTGCACCCGATAGAGACGGATTCTTCACGATCGGATGGTTCTATGTGTGTTGAGCGATCGCGGGATTTTCACGTGACCGGATCGCACTGTGTTGGGTTTTCAGTTACTGTGGACCTGGAGTGACATTGTAGCGCTTTATCACCCTGTGCTGGTGGGGGCGTGAGCACAGCGCCGGTGGGGGCGTGGGCGGGGTGACGCCTAGTGAGAGAGGGTCACCTGGTGAACCCCGGGGTCAGCTAGTACCGGTGTGGGCGTGGTACATTCGGAGAGTCACTCATGCTGAGGGAAGGGGTAGTCACCTGAGCCGGTTGGGCCGGAGTAGCGAGCGTGCTATCCGAGGGGCTACTCCTTGGTCTCAGCGGGTCGAGGTTTTTTCCCACCGTTGTTTGTACGGTCGGCGAGTTCTATCGAGACGACAGTTATGGGTTTTCTAACGGTTGGCTTAGAATGAGCATGATTACTATATTTCGACCGCATCTGTTCTCACGTAGAGAATTAGATATCGTACCTGCCACTACACTTGTTACTTTACTGTTAGCTGTACTTTACACTTGTGGGTGTGTGTGTGGGCAGTGGGGATCGAAGGATCCCTACTGAGTCTTGTCTTGAGACTCACCCCTGCGGTTTTCAGGTGAGGACTCCCAGCAGACTTAGAGCGGCGCGTGCGGCCGGGTGTAGTGTGTCTTCAGCGGTTGTTCCGGGGTATGCCCCGATGTAGTTGTTAATTATCTTTGGCCTGTATGTTTAATTATTTCCTTCTGTTGGAGAATGTAATTATTTGCTGTATCGAGTCGCATTGTAATAATTTTAATTCCTGCACTTTTATTTCAATTCAATGCGATGTGAATGTTTAGCTTAGTTTATTATTTATTTCCCAGACTCACTAGATCCTGGTTTGGTCCCAAAATTAATGATTCGATACCCATTTAGTAGGCCGTAACAGAGATAGGAGAAGGCAACCACTTTTTTCTGGGTATGCCATAAGATTCTAGAGTTTTTGGTGACAACACATTTATGGAAGCCCTAGTATCAACTAGACAATCATTTGTAGCCTTTTTGCATATGTTAACCGTAATGCTCAAGGCCATGCCTCCGGCTACAGGTGGTGCTAGTTCTGATGTATGAAATGTTATAGAGGGCTGATCTCCTTGTAGAACTAGCAGTGTAGTTATTTTCTCTACCGGCACGTTTTCATTGACCATCACTTTTTGTAAGTACTCCATCATGACTTCTTGATGGGTCTTTGACCTTTTGATCAGTTCGAGCACGGAGATCCGTGTCGGTGTTCTGTCTAGCTGCTTGAACAAGTCATATTGAGTGCTTGGTGCACTCTCTTTATTTTGTGCTTCCTCTGGCGGCTGTGATGGGCCGTCTGACTGTGGATTGAGGAAAGACCTTGTTGAAGATTCTCCCGCACTGGAGCGTGTGTTTCTCAATAGTGGAATGTTCAGGTGTTATTTTGAGCACCGTTGTGTTGATGAATGGTCTAGAAGGCGTGATTGGTTGGTAAGCGGGTGTTGGTGAGTTATTTGGTGTAAATACCGTACGGATGAGTGGTTTGTAGGGTTGTATGGGTTGATAAACAGGTGATGGTGGTGGATTATTCGGTGGAGGTATTGTGCAGATGAGGGGTCTGGCGGGTTGTACAGTACTGGGGTAAGTGGTTGTAGGCGATGTGGGGAATGGCATGCGTTGCAATAGTTTAGATGGCATGAGGGGTGTATAGTTGGTTTGCGGAGGGTTGTTTAGAGAAGGTATGGTGGCGGAGGGGGTAACGGGTTTAAGGAAGACGGGTGTTGGTATAGGTGTAATGGTGATGGATTGCGGTTTGGATATGCGGAGGATGCGACGAGGCGGTTGCTCGGCGGTGCTTGGTATGTGACCTGTTGAATAGATAGAGGAAGAGTCCTCTACCTTCCACTGTTGTCCCCTGTTAGCCTCAGACTGGCTATTTGTCAAGATAGGGGCGATCTGATTTTGGTGTTAATGCTCCGGCAGCGTGTTGCCTAGACTGGGGAGGTTCGTGGGAACAACATTTGTCCACTGTGGAGTTTGCCTACAACAACAGCTATCATTCTAGCATCGGCATGGCGCCTTATGAGGCTTTGTATGGGCGGCCGTGTCGATCCCCGGTATGTTGGTCCGAGATCGGTGAGAGGCAGATAGCAGGACCTGAGTTAGTGCAGCAGTGTGCTGAGATTGCCAGGACGGTTCGGCAGAGGTTGACCGCAGCTCAGAACAGACAGAAGAGTTATGCTGACATCCGACGGAGACCGCTTGAGTTTGAAGTTGGGGACCACGTGTTTCTCCGAGTCTCACCCTCTAAGGGTGTGATGAGATTCGGGAAGCGAGGCAAGCTGAGCCCGCGATATATTGGACCCTTTCCCATTCTTGCTCGAATTGGGGAGACCGCGTATCAGCTGGCCTTGCCGCCCAGTCTTGCAGGAGTGCACGATGTGTTCCATGTGTCCTTGCTGAGGAAGTACGTTCAGGATCCGTCCCATGTGTTGGATTTTTCAGAGTTAGAGGTCGCTGAGGATTTGTCATTCCCAGAGTATCCGGTTCGTATTGAGGATCGCAGAGATCAGGTCTTGCGGAACAAGATTGTACCTTTGGTCAAGGTGATTTGGCAGTATCGCTCCGGAGGTGAGGCAACCTGGCAGCGAGAGGATGAGATGCGGGAGCAATTTCCTTACCTTTTTTCGTAAGTCTCCCTGTGAACTTGTATCCCTGTTGTGACCTTGTTATTTCTAGTAATCAATTTCGAGGACGAAATTCTTTTAAGGGGGGGAGAATGTAAGGACTGAGGTTTTCGGATTCGGTTTTCGGGGTCGGACCCTGTAGTTCTAGCCTTAGTGGGGTCTGGAACTCTGTGTTGTTTCGCGTCGAGCGGGCTCGACGCGGTTTAAACGGCGTCCACCATGGCAGACGCGTTTCAGGTTCTGCCACGTGTGTGCCACGTGGACTGACTTTGGACCGCGAGCGTACGGCCCTGTCAGGTCGTCTGAACGGCGTCCGTGTGGGTCGACGCCTTTTAGACTGAGACTCTGGGTGTGTCAGAGTACGGCCCTGACAAATTGTCTGAATGGCGTCTGTGAAGGTCGACGCGTTTCAGAATCTTGTCAGAGCAGCCGTCTTGTCACCTGATAGGCGTCCATGCATGTCGACGCGTTTTAGCCAGCCTCTGGTTAACCCCGCGAGCCCTCCTTCTTTCCCTCATTTTTCTCCCTCTCCCTTTCTCTCTTTCCCTCCGGCGAACTCGGCGGCGATCCTCCTCCTTCCTCTTTTCCTCACACCATTTCGCCTCTCCCTCCACTCCATCCTCTACTTGGCTCCTACCCCTACCACCTCCACTTCCACTGCGGCGTTCTACTCTCCGGACGGCGGCCGACGTCACGGTGAGGCTAGGACGACCTCGGCGGTACCGGCGGCGGCGTGGGGCGAGACAGGCGGACGGCTTGAAGCTTGGAGGCGTTCGAGTGTCCGGTAGGGTGACGTTCCCCATCGCACTGTGTTTAAGATCACGTTTTGCTCAATATGCATGTGGTAGATCTTCGGTTTTGGGGGTTAGAATGAGCATGTTTAGGAATTCTATGGGGGTGTTTGCCTATGAATTGTCTTGCTCTTCGTTTCCCTCCAGTTTGATTGATTTTTCGGGGTTATTTGGAAGTGGGAAGGGAGCCCTCGGGTTTAGGGCGTTCCTGGTTCCTGGGCTTGAAAGACGTCGTGCATGGACGACGCCTTTTTGAAGGGCGTCGGGCCATCACGACGCCTTTTAGACAGGACTTGACTGACAGACAGTCTGCCCGGTTGGAATTTCTGTGGCTGAAAGACGTCATGGGTAAACGACGCGTTTTTGAACGGCGTCGGGCATCCATGACGCGTTTTAACCACAGAAATATCCTGGTTAAAGGTCTTGGGAATTCCGGATTTTCGTGTTGAAAGACGTCTTGAGATGTCGACGCCTTTTGAAAGGCGACCATGAGGGTCGACGCCTTTTAAGGCCAGATTCTGAAGACTGATTTAGGTGAACCTGTACATGGAGCTTGAATGGCGTCGACCTCGGTCGACGCGATTCAAGACAGAATCTCACTAATGCATGCCAGTAAAACGTGTTCTCATTGCTAGATAGATAGTTTGCACATGTTTTAGTGCACCCGATAGAGACGGATTCTTCACGATCGGATGGTTCTATGTGTGTTGAGCGATCGCGGGATTTTCACGTGACCGGATCGCACTGTGTTGGGTTTTCAGTTACTGTGGACCTGGAGTGACATTGTAGCGCTTTATCACCCTGTGCTGGTGGGGGCGTGAGCACAGCGCCGGTGGGGGCGTGGGCGGGGTGACGCCTAGTGAGAGAGGGTCACCTGGTGAACCCCGGGGTCAGCTAGTACCGGTGTGGGCGTGGTACATTCGGAGAGTCACTCATGCTGAGGGAAGGGGTAGTCACCTGAGCCGGTTGGGCCGGAGTAGCGAGCGTGCTATCCGAGGGGCTACTCCTTGGTCTCAGCGGGTCGAGGTTTTTTCCCACCGTTGTTTGTACGGTCGGCGAGTTCTATCGAGACGACAGTTATGGGTTTTCTAACGGTTGGCTTAGAATGAGCATGATTACTATATTTCGACCGCATCTGTTCTCACGTAGAGAATTAGATATCGTACCTGCCACTACACTTGTTACTTTACTGTTAGCTGTACTTTACACTTGTGGGTGTGTGTGTGGGCAGTGGGGATCGAAGGATCCCTACTGAGTCTTGTCTTGAGACTCACCCCTGCGGTTTTCAGGTGAGGACTCCCAGCAGACTTAGAGCGGCGCGTGCGGCCGGGTGTAGTGTGTCTTCAGCGGTTGTTCCGGGGTATGCCCCGATGTAGTTGTTAATTATCTTTGGCCTGTATGTTTAATTATTTCCTTCTGTTGGAGAATGTAATTATTTGCTGTATCGAGTCGCATTGTAATAATTTTAATTCCTGCACTTTTATTTCAATTCAATGCGATGTGAATGTTTAGCTTAGTTTATTATTTATTTCCCAGACTCACTAGATCCTGGTTTGGTCCCAAAATTAATGATTCGATACCCATTTAGTAGGCCGTAACAGAGATAGGAGAAGGCAACCACTTTTTTCTGGGTATGCCATAAGATTCTAGAGTTTTTGGTGACAACACATTTATGGAAGCCCTAGTATCAACTAGACAATCATTTGTAGCCTTTTTGCATATGTTAACCGTAATGCTCAAGGCCATGCCTCCGGCTACAGGTGGTGCTAGTTCTGATGTATGAAATGTTATAGAGGGCTGATCTCCTTGTAGAACTAGCAGTGTAGTTATTTTCTCTACCGGCACGTTTTCATTGACCATCACTTTTTGTAAGTACTCCATCATGACTTCTTGATGGGTCTTTGACCTTTTGATCAGTTCGAGCACGGAGATCCGTGTCGGTGTTCTGTCTAGCTGCTTGAACAAGTCATATTGAGTGCTTGGTGCACTCTCTTTATTTTGTGCTTCCTCTGGCGGCTGTGATGGGCCGTCTGACTGTGGATTGAGGAAAGACCTTGTTGAAGATTCTCCCGCACTGGAGCGTGTGTTTCTCAATAGTGGAAGGTTCAGGTGTTATTTTGAGCACCGTTGTGTTGATGAATGGTCTAGAAGGCGTGATTGGTTGGTAAGCGGGTGTTGGTGAGTTATTTGGTGTAAATACCGTACGGATGAGTGGTTTGTAGGGTTGTATGGGTTGATAAACAGGTGATGGTGGTGGATTATTCGGTGGAGGTATTGTGCAGATGAGGGGTCTGGCGGGTTGTACAGTACTGGGGTAAGTGGTTGTAGGCGATGTGGGGAATGGCATGCGTTGCAATAGTTTAGATGGCATGAGGGGTGTATAGTTGGTTTGCGGAGGGTTGTTTAGAGAAGGTATGGTGGCGGAGGGGGTAACGGGTTTAAGGAAGACGGGTGTTGGTATAGGTGTAATGGTGATGGATTGCGGTTTGGATATGCGGAGGATGCGACGAGGCGGTTGCTCGGCGGTGCTTGGTATGTGACCTGTTGAATAGATAGAGGAAGAGTCCTCTACCTTCCACTGTTGTCCCCTGTTAGCCTCAGACTGGCTATTTGTCAAGATAGGGGCGATCTGATTTTGGTGTTAATGCTCCGGCAGCGGGTTCTATACTATACCCATATTTGATGGTGCTGCTGCCTGTGCTGGTACCCTCTGTTGCTGTTGCTGCGGGTGTTGTTGAGGTTGATGTTGTTGTTGTTGTTGCTGCTGAGGTCTCCTTGCCTCCAAAGCGGCTATATATTTTCTCATCTCTTCCCAATCAATGCCCCCTTGTTCATTGAGATCATAGATGTAGTCCCGGAATTGGAAACATACATCCACCGTATGCCCAGGTTGTCTACGGAAGACACAATAGCTGGAGGCATCGACATTTTGGGGCCATACGACAGTTTTCTCCCTAGGTAGAACCAATGCATTGGTTGCCATAAGGGCATTAAAGATGTCTAGTAGAGACTCCAGGAGAGCAGGGTATGACACCCTCTTCGGGCCTGGAGACTTTCTCTGCTGATTGTAATCCCCTGGAGGAGGTTCATGGTGATATGCTGGTAGTGGACGTAACTGATATTGCTGCAGAGGCTGATATTGCTGTTGCGGTTGATTGTAGGCTGGCTAGTACTACTGCTGAGGTGGCCAGTAGCCCTGCTGGTTCGGCAGTCTTTGCCCTGTGTACTCTGGCTGTTGCTGCTGGTTCCTAACGAACTGTGGTTGGTTGTTGTTCATAGTACTGATCTGTTCGTAGGAGAGCGTGCCCTCAGTTGTCGGACCCACGCTGGGAGAGTTTGGCATGGTAGGCTTCCGAGGTAGAGATCTGCTGGGTCTGTGAGGATCAAAGACGCTAGAGAAAGTAGCATCCTTGAAGGCGTTTTGGCAGTAACGTGCCCTCTCGTAGAGTTCTATCATACTAGTCAGGTTGTTCAGTGTGAGGACTAGCTTGTACTGGGGGGTAGCATTAGAAATCATCATCTTCACTCGTTTGGATTCGGATAGATGATCTTTGATTTTCTCCGCCATTCCCCTCTATCTATCAGCAAAATTGATGAAGTCCTCATCAGGCTTCATCTTCTCAGCTATTAAGTCAGTTATGGACAGAGACGGTGCAACTCTGTCTTGGTATCTTTAGATAAATTTTCTTGACACGATACCATAGTCTGCCACCTCAGATAGCTCCAAATAGAAGAACCACTCGAGGGCTGGTCCCTTCAATGATCTTTTGAATAAGAATGCTAGTGACTTCTTGTCATTCTGCCAGAAGGAAGATTCATACATGAACTCCTTCATGTGGGTGAAGGGGTTACCAAAACTGTTGTACTTCCTATATATTGGCATCTCAGAAGGTGATAGGTGAAACACCAGCAGACTGGGAAGAGTGATTTCGGGCACTGCCTTGACTCCCATCATCTTCTTGAAGCTGCTGAACTGCTCGTACATGCGGTCCATCTTTGTGAGCAAAGCCTAAGTTACCGGATCAACTAGGGGAGGAGGAGGTGGTGGTGCACGATAAGCTTGCCTCCTGGAATAGGTGGGGCAAGGTGGATAATAAGGCTACGGTCCGGCAGCGCTTCCGCCATGCCCAAAGGCATTTTGGTAAGTCGGTGTTGGCGGTTTAGCCAGATGCCTTGAAGAAGATAACTGTGGCTTAGATGGTCGGGAGGTTAAAACATGAAGGCCTTCTATGGCCTGATGAATAGAAGGAGCATGGTGAGGAGGAGGAACTTAAGGAACGACAGGGGGAACCACAGGATTCGGTTCGGTAGATTGCACCCACATCTTCCCCTTAAGGATAGATTGGATTGCCTCAAGTTGTAGAGGATCCACATGGGTAGCCAGAGCTCCCAGGATAGTAATCAAATCAGGAGGATTGGTAGGTGAGGGCTCAGCTGGATCTGGAGCTCCCTCAAAAGCGGGATTGGAGATTACATGGATATGAGGACGATCAGTACCAGGGTTGTACTGGTCGTGAGAAAAATGGGCCTGACCTTGAGGGGCATGAGTGTCTCCCTCATACAGAGGATGATAGGACTCAATATTACGGAGGGCATTAGCATCTCCTCCGTTCTCAGAGTAGTGATCAAATTCCTGAAGGGCATTAGCATCTCCCTCGTATTCAATGATGGCATCCTGCTCGTAAGTAGCCATACCCAAAGATTTACCTGATTGAAGCATCATAGTATTAAATTTTTAGCAATCAAATTCAAACAAGTTGTGTAAGAGATTAAGCAAACAAGTGGATGTTTACGTTGTCTTAGGATTCCTTGTTAAATTATTTGGATTTTTACACCAATTCTCTCAACAGGTAGGATCCTAGTTTTAGTTTGGTTTCCACCGTTATACTCTATGGTTCTTTCTCACAACGATATGAATATCTAACCAGGATTTCGATTAGTACAACTTGTTCGATGAACAAGAAGGAATTCTTTGTTTTTAGGGACTTATGGAGGTCTTAACACCAACCACTCTAGTCTGATCGAGGGACCAACCCAATCAGAGAGAGGTGAGGATGTCAAGAATGTGTTCCTATGGGGGGGGGGGGGGGGGTGTTAGTCCCAATGCAAATGACCTACGGCCTAGATGGCCTCTAATGTATGATAAGATAAATATAAGTAACAACCAAGAATCCGAGGGCTAATGATCAAAAGAAGAAACTGCTTGAATCGCATCGTTGTTCACCGATGCTATTCAATCTAGTAGCTTCTTCTGTTCACAGAAGCTCGGGCAGCACGCAAACAAGAAAAAAAATGTCTAAACGGCGTCTGTGAGAGGTGACACTTTTTGAATGGTGTCGCTATTCGCCGACGCTATTCAGGGCGCAAAAGCTATAAACAAAAAAGAATATTGAGGGCAATCCCCTCCCAAGTTATCAAAGGAAAGCAATAACTAGTCAGATCATACAAAACTTAGTTTTTAACAGACTTATTATCATGTAACAAACATTGAACTCAATCAAACACACACTCTTCCTATCACGCTCACAATCTTTTAATTGACCAAGGGAGGGCAAAAGTCTTGCCACAAAGGGATGTGCACGTAGTGCACGTTGGGATGAACGTAACCAAACTCACCAATTGGTGAAAAACGTGCCTGAGGGACACAAGTGGTTCATCGTGGGTGCCCGATAATAAAAGTAAGAACAAAATACTTAAAAGAAGGCAAGACCAGGTCCCACCGTGATTGCCAAAAAGCTATGCGTGCTCAATTTGGGGTGTGTGATTTCATGAAAATTAAGTGTTGTTTAAATGACAATAAAAATTATTAAAAACTAGCATGTGATCGTCAGAAACGTTTGACTAAAAAGTTTCAAAAGAAAGATTGGTCGCTTACTTGTTTGAGACGGGGGAGATATGGACGTTCTTGATTCCCTCTCTTCAGCCGGTTGAAGAAAGAAAGCTCTTCTAACTTTGTTCTTGCTTTAAGTTGGGCATCGTCCTTTTAGCTCCAAAATTTCTTCTTGATGATTTTCTCTTTGATCCTTTGATGCTTATTTGTACCTTGCAAAGAATGAGTTAAAAGAAGGAGAAAAGCTATTAGAACTAATAAAATGTAGAATCTATTCTAACAAGATTATTAATAATGCAATCAAAACAAGAAACTCACTTGTTTGATGTTTGTTTAAACCCCTATAGCATGTGTGGGATTGGGAAAGATGATTATGTGGGTGTGTGAGTATGAAGTGATATGAATATGATTATATGAAGAAACAAAGATGAATAAGAAACTAATGAAAGAAAAGATTTAGATGGCCCTTGAACCCTTGGGTCTAGTTTGATCTTGAAGTATGAAGTTGATGAAGAGTTGACTACGTTTTTCTCCTTCAAGTGCTCCTGGAAGCGGTCACGTAGAGCTCCGATCCTTCAATGCTTAAGCCTCTTCAACTTCTTAAATCCCCTTTCGAACCTTTTTTTAATGACCAATGGCTTAGGTTTATATAGAACTAGTGTTTGGGCTCTCACACGCCCCCGCGGCCGCTTATGGATCAACTTGAAAGAGTGTGAAGCCAATCTAGCCAAGAGAACAAGATAATCTTGGCTAATTCATCATTATCTGTAATTAACTAAATCGCGTCGCTCAAAGGAGACGTCTTTTAGCTAAATTAAAACTAATGATAATCCAGAAAGAAGAAACCGAAAGAAGTAGGAAACCTAAATGGCGTCGGGTATAGGCGACGTGCTTCAGTTAATTAGGAAATTAACTAAAAATCCAATTAGAAATCAAAATGGATTAGGAAACCTAAATGGCGTCGGATATAAGTGACATCATTTAGAAATTTTCATATTTTGATTAAGAATTTGAGTTAAAACCAATTTCATCTAATAACTTAAATGGCGTTGTACCAAGCCGACGTCATTAAGACAATTAATCAAGAAAAATAAATAAAAATTAATTAAGGATTAAAAATAAGACCATTTCGGGGCATTATCATATGATATGAAATTTACTCAATATGATGTCAAAATTAACATGTCTACACCTTCCATCAAAAACAGTGATAATTCCAGAGGATTCTTAATCGCACGGATAGGTCGTTGAATTATTAATTGATGAGGACGATGGTTCCGCTTTTGTGAAACAGTGCGTGGACAAACAAGCTTCGGCTTAGCAATGGATTACAGGATTGGTGTCTTGACTCATCAATGACAGTTTAACAATATTATCCTTGATTAATTTATATTTTATTTTATCTTAATTTTCTTTTCAGCCCAACATGCATCATATAGGACTTTAAAATAATTGTGATAGGAATTAATTATTGATTAAGTTTCAGATCATTGTTCTAAATAAATCGCAACGTGACATGAAATATTTCATTCTAAATTGATCTCTCAATTATTTTTGAGATTTTCTTTAAGATATCTTTGGAATTCTATTATTGCTTCGATTCTTTATCCTAAATATTTTTTGTTTCCTTTTAAGATCCATCATGGTTGTAGTACGTCCACATTGGCTGGTAACCGCTCTCTATGATGAAACTTGTAGGGTTTATGACCTAAGATACTTTCCAATCGTGGAGGTTGATTGACCTTATTTGTTTTCCATTGTCTCTTTCATCCAAACAGGATTGACTTTCATTGATCTCTTTGAGTTATTTCATTGATCATTTTGAGAAAATTTACATCATATGATGTTGAGAGCGTGTCACATCACACATTGACATCACCTTTTCAGTGTATTCCATTCTATTTCACTCTCTTGCAAAGTCAATGCCAAGGTGGCGCAGCTGTAGACACGTTAATTTTGATCTCATATCGAGTAAATTTCATGTCACAATTATAATGCCTGAAAATGGTCTGATGTTTAATCGTTAATTAATTTTATTGATTTTTCTCGAAAATTATTTATTAGCATTGCCTAAGGCCGACGCCATTTAGATTTCTAGCAGAAATCAGTTCAGAATTAAATTTCTAAATTCAGATAGATTTAACTAATAGCGTCGCCTTAGGGAGACGCCATTTAAGTCCTAATCTACCTGGGTTTATGATTTTTTTAATTCAAATTAATTTCCTAATTATCTAAAGCACATCGCCCATGGGAGACGCGATTTAGGTTTCCTAATGTATTTCGATTTCCTTTTCGGATTTTCTTTCTATTTTGGTCATTTTAATTAACCAAATGGCGTCCCGTCTGGGTGACGCGATTTGGGAGTTTCTTGATAAATATGATTTGGCGGAGATAATTCGGTTTTCGAAGTTAGGAAGGTTGCTAACTCCTCCATGCTCATCCAAGGTAAGTCCGACTACATGAGAGACTCCTATTGAAGTCCAAAACACCCTTAAACCTATTCTTATAAATACAATACCCCTTAGACCTTTCAAAATGATTGGCCATTAGTGATTTTGAAGCTCAAGGCAAGGTGTTTGAAGGCTCTAGAGGAGAAAAACGTGGACAACAAGAGAGGCTTCATCTAAGGCTTCTTCTTCCTCATCATTTTCATTCCTTGACGTTCTTGAAGGCCAAGGCTATAGAGGAGCCAACCAACCATCTTCTTTCCTAATTTCTTTCTAGCCTTTCATTAATTTCATATAGTCTATTCATTGTTTTTCATAGCTCATCATCATCATCACTTCATGTTCACACATAAACACATCATGTTTTCCACACCTATATGCATATTAGGGGTTTAAAGAACAAACAATCAAGTGAGTAGATTAGTTTAGTTGCATGTTTAAATTTCTTATTAGAATATATACTACTCTACTTTAGTTCTAATTAGATTCTTTCTTGTCTAATCTTTTTCTTTTCAAGGTACAAAGAAGAAGAAAAGAGGAGATCCAAAGGAATAAGCATAAAAAAAAAAAATCAAAAGTAAGAACATCTTACAAAAAGGGCTTTCTTTCTTTGGCCGGCCGAAGAAAGGGAATAAGGACTCAATCTCTCAAATTTGAAAAGTTAAACGATCAATCTTTCTTTTGAAACTTTACAATTTCTGGCGATTACGTTTTCTTTAGTTTCCAATAGTTTTATTTATCATACAAACAACATGAAATTCATGAACATCACACACATAATTTGAGCACCTACATCCGGCGATTCCTTCTTGTTCCGGCCATCTCCCTCACCTCTAGCGAGCTCTTCCGACCACCCTCTTTCATCTCTACGCTCTCTCTCACTCTCTCGAGCTCTTTCTCACTCCTTTGAGCTCTCTCTCTCTCTAACTCTCTTCCAAATCCCATGGAATCCAGTGGACCTAGCGGGGTAGGCAAGAAGCGACGTCCTGTCACCGCCATCAAGGTGGTAGAATTGCCCGAGGGCAAGGAAGTTTCCGAAACAGCCGGCGAAGCAGTGACGGGACTCGCGGAGGTGTTGCTTTTATAGAAGCCGAGGATGCCCCACCCGCGGCCCAAGAAGGCAAAGCGGCGGCGGCACTGATTGAGGAAGCCGGTCCACGGTTGGTAAACCTCAAAAAACCCATTTTTATATGTTAGAGTTTCAAATTTGGGGGGTAAGGGGAGCTCCACCACAGGTTCTTGGAACCTGTGGTGAATGGCGTCCGAGATCAGTGACGCTTTTTGAAACGCGTATGCTCTACCCGACGCCTTTCAAAAAAATGGTTAATTGATTTAAAATTTGATTACCAATATTCTGACAATGATTTTAATCAACTATCTGGACAATGCAGGGTACGATGAAGACTAGGATCTCATGGGACCTGGTGGTGGCTACTTACAAAGGTCTCCTGGACTTCCAGAAGGCGAGACAGGCGGAGATGGGCTTCTCGGGAGATCCTAGAGATAGAGCCATTTTGGATAGATTTAGTAATACTTCAGGTTCTTAGAAAGCGATGGCACGCTGAGAGTCGGGCATTTTTTATGCCTTGGGGACACATGATCCCTAGTCTCGAGGACGTCACTAGGATCACTGGCCTATAAGGAATCGTCGGAACGCAGCAGAAAAATAAAACGATTCCAAGTATCAGGTTGTTAGGATCGAAAAACGGACAATAAAATTAACGGGAAGAACCGTTCTTCACCTTTACGGGGTTCGAATCTCCCATGGATTAAACCGTTTCGGTAATCGCGCACGCGCACGATCTCCATAAGTATCCACACGAGCTCCCGACGCACACGCGATTTCCTCCTCGACTTGAGTACTTCGACCCGATCTCAAATGCACCATGCAGTTGAGAAGAGGGAGGGATCTTCTTCAAGAGAGAGGAGAGAGAGAGAGGAGAGAGAAACTCCACAAGGGTGTCATGTACGTACGCCACTATGTAACCCTCCTTTTATAACAATTATAGATAAGGCCAAGGTTTATTTCTCTTGATTATCCAAGAGCTTGGCCTTGGATAATTCTCCATTTAAATATTTATGTTTATCCTACGGCTTTTCACAAAAACCTAGATAAATATAATATTTAACATCTCTCACCGTCTTACGAGAACTCTTATATGTGTGACCCTCTAGGCCCATATATCAGTTTGGTTTCAGGCCCACTAAACTTAGAACTAATTCTAAAGTTTAGTATTTATTAATTATTATTTAAACATCATATGTTAAATAATTAATTCAATAAATAAATGGTTTATCATCCGATGATTAATCTACTTGACCTTTTGACCATGAACGGCACCAAATACTACCTCATGATCGTAGAAGATATAAGGTATACTGTTCCCTTTAATTGAACATTTCCGTCTGCAGATACCGTACAGATAAAATCCTTCACTCATCTAGTGTCCCAATAACGTAAGGATATGGTTTCATAGTCAAACCCTTTATCGCATTATTTAGATGGATTCTTGTACTCAATTAACTTCTAGAAAGACATCTCTTTCAGTTGA
The DNA here is from genome assembly GCA_030544215.1 of Zantedeschia hybrid cultivar. NCBI lineage: Eukaryota > Viridiplantae > Streptophyta > Magnoliopsida > Alismatales > Araceae > Zantedeschia > Zantedeschia hybrid cultivar. Next base: position 36,691,518 of record JARZZO010000011.1, on the reverse strand, counting down.
CCTTGGCTAGGGATTTCTTTGTACACATCCATAGGACATTCTCTCTCCAGTCATATACCAAGAGCGAGTGATCCCCTGTTGTTCACTCAATTACCTTCGCAAGTTTTCCACTGAGAGAGACTGACTATCGTGGACTTAATGGTTAAAGTCCACAAGCCAGAGAATCAAGTCACAATGGTCTACAAGCAAAGTATCATTGGTGACCCAGGTCAAAGGACCAACTGCGCTACTGTAACGATTGAATTCTCTGGTTGACTATTAGGTATAATGACCATCTAAGAATTCTAATTCGGATTTGTTCAGTGAACTCATTCTCTAATGAGCACCCATAAGTTTGTCTTACTGTCACCACATGAGTGAATGTAAGATCATTCACCCTCATCACATGAGCAGAAATAACTTGTGTCGATCTTATCGGATATTTAATATCCAATTCAAATATCCTATGATCAAAAGCTATTTAAGACAAGTGACTAAGAATACTGATCTCACTATCATGATCTCATCATGATTCAATATCCCATACATTTGTCTACGGACCTTCATTACGATAGTTAAGTTGCGAGAACTATATATAATGAAATGATTGCCTTTATTAATATTTCGAACTAGAATATACAATAATTGGCTTTGAGGCCACCCAATTCTATCATTCTCCCACTTAGACTATAGCCAATCACCCATATGTATAAGTCCCATAGACTTAAGGTGGCGTTCTAAATTTTTTTGAGACAATGGCTTAGTCAAGGGATCTGCTACATTAACTTCGGATTAGACTTTCTCAACCACTATATCTACTCGGGAGATAATTTCACAGATCAAATGAAATCGTTTCATAATGTGCTTTGACTTCTGATGTGATCTAGGCTCCTTTACTTGAGCTATTGCCCCATTGTTATCACATGATAATGGAACATGATTTGAAATGCTTGGGACTACTCCAAGTGCAGAGATGAACTTCTTCATCCAAACCGCCTCTTTAGCCGCTTCATCTGTAGCAATGTATTCTGCTTCAGTCGTCGAATCTGTAGTTGTTTTTTATTTGGAACCTTCCCAACTCACTGCACCTCCATTTAACATGAACACAAATCTAAACATATATTTGCTGTCATCCATCTCCGATTGGAAGCTTGAGTCAGTAAATCCTCGAAGTTCCAAGTCGTTTCCTCCATAGACGAGAAATAGATCCTTAGTCCTTCTCAAGTATCTAAGGATACATTTCACCGCTTTTCAATGTTCCTCACCTGGATCAGCCTGATATCTACTAGTGACACTTAGTAGATGTTCCACATCAGGCCTAGTACAAAGCATTGCATACATGATAGATCCCATTGCCGAAGCATAAGGAACTCTATCCATGTATGCTTTCTCTTCAGGTGTCTTGGGAGACATTCTTTTGGAGAGATAAATTCCATGTCTCATCGGAATGAGACCTCTCTTGGAATTCTCCATGCCAAACCTTTTGACAATGGTGTCTATGTACATGGATTGGGATAATCCAAACATCCTCTTGGATCTATCTCTATAGATCCTTATTCTCAGAATATAGGATGCATCTCCCAAATCTTTTATAGAGAAGTTCATGGATAATCAAATCTTTACTGGTGATAACATTCCTACATCATTCCTAATGAGTAGAATGCCACCAACGTAAAGCACTAGAAAGGTAACTGCGCTCCCATTGGTCTATATTATATACACAAGGTTCATCTTCATTCTTAATAAAGTCATAAGATTTGATTGCTTCATCAAATCTTAAGTTCCAAGTTCGGGATGCCTAATTTAATTCATAAATGGATCTTTGCAGCCTGCATACTTTACTTGGATTCTCTTTGGAAGTGAATCCTTCAGGTTGTATCATATACACCTCTTCCTAAAGGTTCCCGTTAAGGAACGCTGTTTCACATCCATTTGCCATATTTTATAATCATAGAATGCAGCGACGGCCAGAAGTATTCTAATTGACTTAACCATGGTAATTGGGGAAAAAGTTGTTACTTTTAGGTGGCCTACAAGCCAATCTGACTATGTAAATCTCGTTCATTTATTAATATAATGGCATAATATTCATTGTGTGTAAATCGCATTAATTCTCGTTTCATAATGAAGTCCGTGGATATGTGCTATAGTGAATAGATTATGATGAGATCATACTAATGAGACTGATCACTTAAACACACATATTCATAATTGTTCCTAGTCGGAGCATATCCGAGAAGAACATCGGATATCCGATTAGACTAGTTCAAATTACTCCTACTCATATGATGAGGGTGACTGATCTCATAAGTCACTTGTGTGGAGACACTAAGGAGAATCTATAGGTGCTCATTGGAGAATGAGTTCACTGAACTGATCCGACTGAATCGCTGGATGGTATTGTACCTCACTGTCAACCAGCTTGATTCTATTGTCGCAGTTGCATGGATGGTCCTCGGACCTGAGACACCAAGGACACCTTGTCGGTGGACTTCTGTGCTTTGACCTTGGTTTACGAATCTCTAGCTACGGGATTCTAATACGCCAAGGATTGGGTACAACGGAATACCGTCGAAGGGAACTGTGTGTCAATAAGGAATCATTCGCTCTCGGTACTTAGAGAGAGAATGCTCTACGAAGGATGCGCGGAAGTCCCTGGCCAAGGCGGACGATAATATTGGGAAAGGAGTTTTCCGATATTTATCAGCGGCATCCAATCCAAGTGAGTCGACCGGTTAGGGTTTGACAGTACGCCATACCCTGAGTTGACTCGAGAGCATTGTACGAATGAAGGATTATATCCACGCGGTAACTGTCGGTGGAAAGGTTCAAAGAGTGGGTTACTTAACCCCAATACCATCCAGGTTAACGCGGTGTTGCTTGGCACCCAACGTGATCGGAGGCCCGGTCGAATTCGATGTGCGACATCAATTCGATTGATTAATTAATTAATAAAGGGTTAATAATTAATTAATAAAGCCAGTGAGGAGTCACTGGGCTTGTTGGGCCATTAACTGGACTGGTTCTTGGGCCTAGAGGGTCACACACAAATGATTCTCAAGGCGATGGATAAATAAGTGGGTTTTATACAAACCGGGGGTTTTTATGAAAAATCACGCGGTTAGTATAAAACATAGCGAACTGGCTGAGCAGGCCAAGCTACTGCTAACCCTAGCCGCCCCTCCTCAGTTTCTCTCTCTCTCTGGCGTCCAGACATATCCAGATTTGCTCCGCCGCTTCTCCAAATCCCGTTCGACGGGAAATCATCCGCGCATTGCGGCGATCGTTGTGGCGACCGGCAGAGGTTTCGCGGGCTGCGAAGAATGAGGAACGTGAGGATGTCCGTCGCGAGGAGGATCGCGTGGACTTCGCTAGAGGCCGGGCACTTGCGCGGCTTGTAGTGTCGCACCGACGGAACCGAACGGTTGCGGATTCGAATCCGCACACGGTGAGAATCGATTATCTGATAATCGTAGTTTTTAGTTTTTCGAAACGGGAAAACGGATCGCTGTTTTATTTTATTTTCCGCTGCGTGAGCGATCCGGAGAAACCCGAGAAATCCCAACAGTGGTATCAGAGCCAGGTTCCACTGTTTCTCGTCTAGTTTCGGTCTCCGAAATTAATATTTCATGCTTTATTCCATGCTTTAAAACTCGAATTTTGCTGAATTTATAATCGGATTAATATTCTGCAATTTTCGAAACTAATTTTGGAATTTTCGGTGTTCTTCATGAGATGATGAAGCGGGGCTTTTCGGCGGCTTCGTAAGCGATTCCCAAGCGTTGGGATGGCGGCCCGGATGCCCAGATCTCTAGGTGATAATCACCACAGCACGTCCGGTATTTTTTTCGGCGCCGGAGTTCCCTTGGAAGGCTGCTAAATCAAGCCCCAAATTCGGGTTTTGAAACCCTGAAAAACCAGAAAATCCCACTGTTTTGGGGCATGGCCGGCAGCCCGTTTGGGCTTCTCCGGTGGCCCTGCCGGCGCTGGGGGGCACCGCCGGCCGTGGCCTGTGCCACCGGGGGGCAGGGCCGCCGGCCTCCAAACCTGCATCTTGTTAGGGTTTCGGGGGGGGGGGGGGGGGGGGGCTTCTGGTTTGGGAAGATGCCGGCCGAGCCGGCGCCCCCAGACCGGTTCGGTTGGACCGGGCCACCCCAATTGGTCTGGGTGGCTGAGCCAGGGCCGAGCCCTGGCTCGGCACAGGGCCGAACCCTGGCTCCACTAGTGGGTTGAGCCATTTTCTAATTCCCCCCCTCATTAACCCTTTAAAACCTCCTAAATTCTTAATTAAACCTTATTGACCCAATTAAATTCAAATTAGATTTTAAATTAAATAATTCAAAGTGTTTTGAAATTAAATTTTATCTAATTTTATTTAATTGAGCCATTGATGATTTTGGAATCATTTAATTAACAAATTGTTGTTAATTATTGAAATTAGTTATTAATTTAAATGTTAAATTAATAATTAATTTTAAATGATTAATTTAAGAGTTAAATTAATGTTCATTAGTTAATTAGAATTGATTGTTAATTTAAATGTTATATTAACAATTAATTTTAACTAACTAATTAAATGGTTTTATTAGGAGTTATTAGTTATTAGTTTAAGTGTTAAACTAATAATTAATATTAATCCAATAATCTAAGAGTTAGATTAGTGGTCAAATAATTAATTTGTGTTAATTACTAATTTAAGAGTTAAATTAGTTATTAATATTAATTAATTAATTAATCTAAGAGTTAGATTAATTAATTATTAATTAGTTAGTGTTAATTATTGATTTAAGAGTTAAATTAATAATTAACAGTAATTGGCTAATCTAAGTGTTATATTAATAGTTAATAATTAATTTGGTTGATTATTAATTTAAGTTTTAAATTATTAATTAACTTTGTTGGATTAATCTAAGTGTTAGATTATTAGAAATGTTCTAATTTGCATGGAATAATCTGAAATTATTAATTTGGAGTGTGTGTGCATGGGATGTGTGTTTAATGCTTTTAAATTTTGATTTAATTGCATGTTAAGTTAATTAAAAGTATTTTCGAAATTCAAATACCAATTTTCATTGGATCCCAACTTTTTGAAAGCCAAAATTATTTATTTTGAAAACTCTTTTATTTTAGCCATGTGATGCGCTATATCTTGTGTGGGATGTTTAAAACACACCGTGGTCATAGATATGCACTTAATTAATTATTCATGTGATGAATGGATTGTGTGGATCGTGAATGTATGATTATTTATTAATTGTTAATAAATAGAGGTATGCGTACCTCTCTCTCTCTCATACTCCGATGTACTTCTACCTCCCTCTCTCTTGTACTCGCCATAAGGCCTTCTTCAATTTACTTGTAATTTTAGAATTAATGTAATCTGATCGAGGCAACTGAGGAAGGAGCGAGGACGATCCACAACTGCAACCAGGAAGGTGAAAAGATGGAGATCTCTTGCCTATGTGTTTGCAGGTTTATCTAATGTAAATGTTATGTTAGATTGTGTGTGTGTTTGACTGTTGGCTCCAGTCAAACCCACTGTGCTATCCATGACCACACTAAAGACATGTATGTGATGCATTATTTTCTTTTGATTATGAATCAAAGTAGGTATAGTATTTAGTAAATATATACGATATATTTATACACTATCACCTAGGAGAGACCAAGATAAAAGTTATCTAAATACCCTCAGATAAACTCTAAGCCGTAACGCGAGTAGTTAAGAACTTACCGCGTAGTCCACCATCATTATAGTCATAGGATTCGAATCACTTTAGACAGGTTTGTTGTACTATCCACAAGGCCTGTTTAATTGGGAGGAGAAACTGTGGCTATGGCATTAGATGCTTATAGATCAGGGTAGAGGAACCATGTAGCTTTGTTGTGCTATCTACAAGGGCTGCATGCAAATCTATGCTCGTCGCGTAACGATGGTTAGCTTAGACCAGAATTAATAGTTTGTTGTGCTATCCACAAGGCCATTAAATCTCTGGAGATCAAAACCGTGATTAGATATTGCAAGGAGTTGCAAGTCCCATGAGTTGGGTGCTCTTTGATTGTATTACAGTTTGTTGTGCTATCCACAAGGCTGTAGTGCAAGTCATTGAGATTCTGATCCCCATTAGGAGACTGTCAGCGTCTCCCGTTCTGTATAACTGAGGGTTATACAGTTCGTCGAAAATTAGTGGGAGTTAAACTTGAACAAAAGACCATGTCTTATTTTAAATTTTAATAATTGAACATCTGCTAAATAGATTTTACTTATCTCCTGTAGGGAATTATGTTGTCGAATAACCCACTCCGTGGCATACTTGATGCCCTTTTGACTTACCTGATCTACTCGGATTGGTTCAGAAACCTGAAGAATGTCTTCAGATCTGAGCACATTGAGTTTGTCCCTGGAGCTGATCCTCCTGCTGAATCGGCATTAGATGCCCCTGAAGTAGAGATGATAGCTAACGATAAAAGATCGAAGGACAAAGGCAAAAGAGTAGTAAAGGGTGACTGCTTCTGCTATAAGCAGTATGGTCACTGGAAGAGGAACTGCAAGGAGTTCCTTAACGATAAAGCTCATAGAAAGGTGAAGCTCTCTGAAGCTTCATATATCTATATGATAGATATCAACTTGTCAGTTAGAGATTCCACATCTTAGGTATTAGATACCGGATGTGCTTCTCATATCTACCATGATGTGCAGATGCTGACAAGTAAGCGTAAGCTGAGACAAGGTGAGGTGGAATTGAGGCTAGGAAACGGTGCAAAAGTTGCGGGGATTGCTATTGGGACAACAAACCTCAAGCTTCCATCAAGAGACGCCTTATTTTTAGAAGATTGTTATTATGTTCCTAGCATAATAAAGAACATCATATCAATATCTTGTTTGGACAAGATAGGATATAGGTTGACTATTGAGAATAGAAGTTGTTCGATTTATTATGGTAATAAATCAATAGCTTCGGCATCTTTAGTCAACGGTCTATATCTCTTAGATGTTTCTTATTACAATCTTCAAATTGATAATACTCTTAAGAAGAGCAAGAATTGTGTGAACTAGACCTACATGTGGCATTGTAGATTTGGGCACATTGGCGAAAGTAGGTTGCACAAGTTGCACAAGCATGGTTACTTAACTGCATTCGATTATGAATCGTTTGCAACATGTGAATCCTGCCTTATGGGAAAGATGGCAAAATCTCCATTTACTGGACATGGAGAACGTGCCAAGGACATTCCGGAACTAATACATTCGGATGTATGTGGTCCCATGTCCACCCAAGCCAAAGGTGGCTTTCCTTACTTCATCACGTTCACCGATGACTTCTCAAGATTCGGCTATATGTACTTAATGAAGTACAAGTCGGAAGTATTTGAAAAGTTCAAGGAGTTCAAGAATGAGGTAGAGAAGAAGTTAGGAAAGAGTATTAAAGCTCTTCGATTAAATCGAGGAAGAGAATACTTGAGTACTAATTTCACACAATTCTTAAAGGATAATGGTATCCTTTCTCAGCTAACCCCTCCATATACACCACAGATGAATGGTGTATCAGAAAGGAGGAATCGCACCTTGTTGGATATGGTACGATCCATGATGAGCTTTTCGGGATTACTAGTGTCCCTCTGGGGGTATGCTCTAGAGTCAACAGCATACCTACTGAACAGAGTACCCAGCAAGTCTATAGCTTGGAATACGAATTTGGGAGAAGCATCCTACGTATTGAGAATACGGATCTATAGAGATAGATCAAAGAGGATGCTTCTAATGACCCAATCCTTGTACATAGATACCATAGTCAAAAGGTTTGGCATGGAAAATTCCAAGAGAGGTCTCATACCGATGAGACATGGAATTAGTCTCTCAAAGGAGCAGTCTCCTAAGACTCCTAATGAGAGGACATTCATGGATAGAATATCCTATGCCTCTGCCATAGGATCTATCATGTATGCCATGCTATGTACACGGCCTGATGTTGTATTTGCTCTAAGTGTTACAAGCAGATTTCAGGCTGATCCAGGCGAAGAGCACTGGTAGGCAATGAAATGTATTCTTAAGTACTTGAGAAGAATTAAGGATATGTTTCTTGTCTATGGAGGAGGTGACTTGAAACTGCAAGACTTTACTGACTTGAGTTTCCAGTCAGATCCAGATGATAGCAAGTCTAAATCTAGATTTGTGTTTACATTAAAGGGAGGTGCAGTGTACTGGAAGAGTTCCAAGCAAGTAACCACTGCAGATTCGACGACTGAAGCTGAACACATCGCTGCAGTTGAAGCTTTCAAGGAAATAGTGTGGTTGAAGAAGTTCATCACCTACTTTGACATAGTTCCCGATATCCTTGATCATGTTCCGCTGTTGTGCGACAACAATGGGACTATTGCACAAGTGAAAGAGCCGTGGTCTCATCAGAAATTGAAAGATGTTCTGAGGCGCTTTTATCTTATCCAGAGGAGATGTAGTAGTGGAAAGAGTTCCATCCGTCGACAATGTAGCAGATCCACTGACAAAGCCGTTGGCTCAAATTGTGTTTGAGCGTCACCTAGAGTCTATAGGCTTATTGTATAAAGGTGATTGGCTTTAGTCCAAGTGGGAGATTGTTAGTTTTAGGTGGCCTACAAACCAATATGACTATGTAAATCTCGTTCATTTATTAATATAATGGCATAATATTCATTGTGTGTAAATCGCATTAATTCTCGTTTCATAATGAAGTCCGTAAATATGTGCTATAGTGATCAGATTATGATGAGATCATACTAATGAGACTGATCACTTAAACACACATTCTTAATTGTTCCTAGTCGGAGGATATCCGAGAAGGACATCGGATATCCGGTTAGACTAGTACAGATTACTCTTGCTCATATGATGAGGGTGACTGATCTCATAAGTCACTTGTGTACAGACACTAAGGAGAATCTGTAGGTGCTCATTGGAGAATGAGTTCACTGAACTGATCCGACTGAATCGCTGGATGGTATTACACCTCACTGTCAACCAGCTTGATTCTATTGTCGTAGTTGCGTGGATGGTCCTCGGACCTGAGACACCAAGGACACCTTGTCGGTGGACTTCTGTGCTTTGACCTTGGTTTACGAATCTCTAGCCACGGGATTCTAATACACCAAGGATTGGGTACAGCGGAATACCGTCGAAGGAAATTGTGTGTCAATAAGGAATCATTCGCTCTCGGTACTTAGAGAGAGAATGCTCTAGGAAGGATACGCGGAAGTCCCTGGTCAGAGCGGACGATAATATCGGGAAAGGAGTTTTCTGATATTTATCAGTGGCATCCAATCCAAGTGAGTCGACCGGTTTAGGGTTTGACAGCACGCCATACCCTGAGTTGACTCGAGAGCATTGTACGAATGAAGGATTATATCCACGCGGTAACTGTCGGCGGAAAGGTTCCAAGAGTGGGTTACTTAACCCCAATACCTTCCGGGTTCACGCGGTGTTGCTTGGCACCCAACGTGATCGGAGGCTCGGTCGAATTCGATGTGCGACATCAATTCGATTGATTAATTAATTAATAAAGGATTATTAATTAATTAATAAAGTCAGTGAGGAGTCACTGGGCTTGTTGGGCCATTAACTGGACTGGTACTTGGGCCTAGCGGGTCACACGCAAATGATTCTCAAGGCGATGGGTAAATAAGTGGGTTTTATACAAACTGGGGGTTTTTATGAAAAATCGCGCGGTTAGTATAAAACATAGCGAACGGGCTGAGCAGGCCAAGCTGCTGCTAACCCTAGACACCCCTCCTCAGTCTCTCTCTCTCTGGTGTCCAGACAGATCCAGATCTGCTCCGCCGCTTCTCCGAATCCCATTCGACGGGAAATTGTCCGCGCGTTGCGGCGATCGTTGCGGCGATCGGCGGAGGTTTCGTGGGCTGCGAAGAACGAGGAACATGAGGATATCCGTCGCGAGGAGGATCGCGTGGACTTCGCTAGAGGCCGGGCACTTGCGCGGCTTGCGGTGTCGCACCGATGGAACCGAACGGTTGCGGATTCGAATCCGCACACGGTGAGAATCGATTATCCGATAATCGTAGTTTTTAGTTTTTCGAAACGGAAAAACGGATCGCTGTTTTATTTTATTTTCTGCTGCGTGAGCAATCCGGAGAAACCCGAGAAATCCCAACAAAAGTTTCATCATAATCAATGCCTTGTCTTTGACGATACCCTTTCGCAACCAGCCTTGCCTTGTATGTGTCAATTTGTCCATCTGCTCCGATCTTTCTTTTAAAGATCTATTTACTGCCAATAGGTACTATACCTTCCGACATATTAACCAAGTTCCAAACTTGGTTGGCATATATGGACTGAATTTCGGAATTCATTGTCTCTTGCCATTTCTATGATTCTTGACTATTCATAGCTTCTTGGTAGATTTGAGGATCATCATCCTCATTTATGTGCACTATTGGTTTGCCATCATTGATATGTCCAACATATCTTTCAGGCTGTTTAGGCACTCTACCAGATCTGCGAATTTCTTGTGTATGAACAAGTTCTTGAGTCAATGGTTCATCAGATGAGCCAGCATTGATTTATGAGTCTGAAATTTCTTACAGTTCTATCTTGCTCCCATTGTCTTCTTTTAAAAGATATTTTTTCTTTAAGAAAATAGCTCTTTTTGCGACAAACACCCTTGGATCATTGGGCTGATAGAAATAATATCCAAAAGTCTCTTTTAGATATCCTACAAACCTGTATTTTTCTGTCATGGAATCCAATTTATCTAGATCATGTCTTTTGACATGTGCAGGACAACCCCAGACTCTAACATGCTTAAAGTCTGATTTCTTTCCTTTCCATATCTCATACGGAGTGGAAGATACTGACTTACTGGGAACCTTGTTCAACAGATATGCAGCAGACAGTAGTGCATATCTCATACGGAGTGGAAGTTATCGACTTACTGGGAACCTTGTTCAACAGATATGCAGCATACAGTAGTGCATATCCCCATAAAGAAATTGGAAGTTTAGAATAACTCATCATTGATTGTACCATATCTAATAGAGTACGATTGTCCTTTCCAATACACCATTTAACTGTAGTGTATAAGGAGTCTATTGTGACAGAATACCATTATTTTTTAGATATTGCGTGAATTCTATGCTTAAGTATTCACCCCCTCGATCAAATCGAAGAGTCTTAATACTCTTTCCAGTTTGGTTCTCAACTTCATTTTTAATTTTTTTAAATTTCTCAAAGACTTCTAACTTATATTTCATTAAATATATGCAACCATATCTTAAGAAATCATCTGTAAATGAAACAAAGTATGAGTAACCACCTATAGCATGAGTGGACATTCGAACACATACATCACTATGTATTAGTTCCAATAATTCCTTAGCTCTTTCTCCATGTCCAGAAAATGGAGCTTTGGTCATTTTTTCCTTGAGACAAGCTTCACAAGTTGCAAATGATTCATAATCAAATGGATCAAGATATCAATTCTTTTGCAACTTAATGATCCTATTCTCATTTATATGACTGAGCCTACAATGCCATAGGTATGATTTATTCACATCTTTATCTATTTGTTCAAGAGACTTATTTACTAGACATACATCATATGCAATATCAAGTAAATACAAACTATTTAATAAATATCCAGAAGCAAACAATTTGTCTCTTAGTATAGAACAACCATTATTATATAGTTTTATTGAATATCCTTCTCTTTCTAAACAAGAAATGGAAATGATATTCCTAATAATAGTTGGAACATAATAAAAAATTTTAAGTTCCAATATGTCTCCTGATGGCATCTTGATTCTTGCTGTCCCTACAGCTATTGCAGCAACCTTTGCTTCATTTCCAAGTCTCGGATTCACGTCTACGCGATTCGATCTTCTTTTACTTGTTAGCACCTGCAAGTTATTGCAGATATGAGAAACACATCCAATATCTAATATCCAAGATGTAGATTCTCTATAAGACAAGTTAAGATCAATCATGAGTATTCCTGAAGCTTTACTAAACTTCTCCTTTGTTTTTTCTGCTAGATAAATCTTACAGTTTCTCTTCCAATGTCCTTCTTTATGGTAGTGGAAACACTGACCTTTATCATTAGCTTTTGCTTTGTCCTTTTGAACAGTTGGCTTGCTTTTCATTGGCTTTTTGGACTTTCCTTTCTTAATAGTCTGTTCAGCTTTCCTTTTCTTATTGGTCTTACCAACAAGCATAATATGTGACTTATCTTTTTAGATAGTCCCTTCAACTGTCTTCAATATGTTGAGTAGCTCAGCTAGTATAACCTCAATTTTATTCATATTGAAGTTAATGATAAACTGTGAAAAAGAATCAGGTAAGGATTGAAGGATTAAATCGATGCTTAAGTCATTGTTTCATAATAAAGCCAAGCACCGCGAGCCTTTCTATCCACTCTATCATTTTAAGCACATGTGTTTGCACAGATGTGCCATCAGTTATTCTAGTCCTGAACAGTTTCTTTAATATCTCATATCTTTCTGTTCTAGACTGTTCACCAAATAACTCTTGTAGGTGATTCAGAATGGCCTTAGCTTACATATTATCATGTTGTCTTTGTAGTTCATTAGATATAGAACCCAGCATATAACATTGGACTTTAATAGAGTCCTCCTTCCAGTTTTTGTAAATCATCAGTTCATCTTCATTGGCATTTTCACCAGGTTGTTCTGGATCAGGCTGATCCAAGACATAAGCAACTCTCTCACACCTGAGGACAATCTTCAGGTTGCGGAGTCAATCAATATAATTTTGTCCCGTGAGTTTGTTAGCATCGAGTATACTACGAAGAGCATTAGGTGACGACATAGCAACCTACAAAGAAATTTTACGATAATGAGCAGATAGTTCAATTAAATCAGATTTAGGACTTTTAATCTAGATTTTGCTCTCACTATTTTTTAGCAATCTGTACGACCCTCTATTATACAGAAAGGGAGATTCCGGTGATCTCCTAGTGAGGATCAGAATCTTTTGGATATCATGCATGTGATCTTGTGGTAGCACAACAAATCAGATCACAATCCTCAGGCAGCCAACTCTGGACAATTGCAACAATCGCAATATCCGATCAGGTTTAACCCTTAAATCAGTTTGATCTTGTGTTAGCACAACAAATCAAATGATTTAGTTAAGTTAATCCATCATTACGAAGATAGCATGAATTCGTGGTGCAATCCTTGTGGTAGCACAACAAAACTATAGCATTTGTCCACCTATCTAGAAGAACATCATATGTCATAGATCGTGATTAATTACTAAATCAAATAGACCTTGTGGTAGCACAACAAATCTATTTGAAATAAAAATTAACCTAAGATCTATAATGATGGTGGGTTATGTGGATTATTCTAAATATCTCATGTTTACAACTTAAATTTGAAAAAGAAGTATTTTAGTTATTTTATAAAATAAGTGCTATTAATAATATTTCGATTTGAAGTATCATATATACTTTAATGAAATATCTATCTAATAGCACACTCTACAGATATCACATATATGCAGAAAATATAAAATAGGATGATCATGGACTGCTAATTCTTTTATAGAATCATCGGAGCCAAACGATGATCCATAATGAGATCCTATGGTGAATCCATCAATACAGGTTCCATTTGATGCGAGTCCGTCTTCCAGAGGTCTCTTCAGAAGATTCTGACCTCAATAGCTTAATCTGCAAAAATTACATATAAATATGAACATAAGACTCGCAGGTCCATTAATGTACATTTAAATAATAATTTGAAACCTTGATCTTATCAAGGAGAGTACAAACTTTGAGGGAGATAGAATGTACATTATGATTAAGCGAGAGGAGGACATGCAAGTCCTATTTAAAAACATTAAATAAAACATGCATTGCATTCACACATAATAACCATCACATGATTAATCTAAGTCCATGATCATCCAACCAAAAATACATCACATGCATCAAATAATTATCAGAGAATTATATTTGGTAAAATAAAAATTATAATACCATTAGTTTTTCGAAATCACAATTATTTCAAGCATATCAATAATATTCAAAACATCATTAATAAACAATTTAACTAAACAATTTAGTTAACATTTCTCATGCTTAAACAATTTGAACAAAAGCAGATAAATCAAGTTATGCAGAATATTAATCAAGTTACAAGAATCTAATTCCGAACTTAATTAAATAAAAGGGATTGAGCTAATAATTTAAAACTCCTTTTAAATAACTAACTTATACCCTATTAGATTTAAACCACCTTAATTAATTAATAGTTAATTAAACAATTTAAATAAACTGTTAACTAATAATTTTACAATTCAAACAAAATTTAATACTGTAAAATTGGGTTTAAAACCAATTTAAATGGGCTTAAAGGGATTTTAAAAGGGATTAACGAGTCTGGTAAGGGGCGGCCGGGTATGGACCCGGTCCGGGTCGTACACGGGTCGCCTAGACCCGGGCGGGCGACTTGATAGCCCACGCGCCGCCCTCCCCCGTCACCCGTTAGGGTTTAAGGCGGGGGGGGGGGGGGGGGGGGGGGGGCACCTGGTTCGACCCCCGACTGCCGAGGGGAGGGCGCTGCTGGCCCAACCGATGGGCGCCGGGGCTCCGAACGGCCCCTACGGCATCGGTGGACGTCACTAGCGGTGCCGGTTCACATCGCCGGACGTGCTCCCCCGGTCATGAATGCACATGTTATCGCGGCACCTGGTGTGAAGCCTGCGGGGAGGAGGGGGGTATAGCCAGCCGCCCCGCCGGCCAGGGCAGTGCCGGACAGCGTAGGCGATGGAGCCGGATGTCGCCTGTCGTAGCGGACCCACTCCCCACACGCTCCCTTCCCCGATGCCCGTTAGGGCACCTGCATACTACAGGTTATCCTTGTTGCCTGGTGCGCGGCCCACGGGGAGGAGTGGGGTTCGTATCTGGCCACTGCGCCGGTTGTGGCAGAGCCAGACGGCGCTGCTAGACATAGTCGGATGTCGCCGGACCTCGCCAGTTGACCCATCCAGCAGTAGGGACCCTAGGACACATCTTGTGGCCATTTAAGTACCTGCATCCGACATCCAACGCAGATGGGGGCCGTCCAACACAGACCTAGGTGACAGTAAATCTTCCTCGACATTCATAGATGTTTACTGGCCCATCGTTAGCATCGACAATGCAACAAAAAATAGATTTAGAACCAAACTATTCTCCAAAACAATACATATTGAATATGTGTCCGTGACTTCCCAACCTGGGTTTGGCGTCTCCTTAGGGTCAAATAATGAACAACCATACGTATGAAATTAAACTATCATGCTCAGGATCATATCCCTACTGTCATATGACAGTTAATCACCCCATGACAAGCCCTGGAATGTCTACAATAGGTCGTTCCAAATGTATAACGAGAAAAACACGCAAAACGATGCCGTTTTTCGATCGAACTAGCAACCTGGCTATAATACCACTATAAGGAATTGCTAGAACGCAACAGAAATATAAAACAATTCCAAGTATCGGGTTGCTGGGATCGAAAAACGGACAATAAAATTAAGGGGAAGAACCGTTCTTCACCTTTGCGGGGTTTCGAATCTCCCGTAGATTGAACCATTTCGATAATCGCGCATATGCACGATCTCCAGAGGTATCCACACGAGCTCCCGACACAGACGCGATTTCCTCCTTGACTTGAGTACTTCAACTTGATCTCAAATCCACCATGCAGTTGAGAAGAGAGAGGGATCTTCTTCAAGAGAGAGAAGGAGAGAGAGAGAGGAGAGAGAAACTCCGCAAGGGTGTCATGTACATACACCACCATGTAGCCCTCCTTCTATAACAATTATAGATAAGGCCAAGGTTTATTTCTCTTGATTATCCAAGAGCTTGGCCTTGGATAATTCTTCATTTAAATATTCATGTTTATCTTGCGGCTTTTCACAAAAATTCAGATAAATATAATATTTAACATCTCTCACCGTCTTACGAGAACTTTTATGTGTGTGACCCTCTAGGCCCATATATCAGTCTGGTTTCAGGCCCACTAAACTTAGAACTAATTCTAAAGTTTAGTATTTATTAATTATTATTTAAACATCATATGTTAAATAATTAATTCAATAAATAAGTGGTTTATCATCCGATGATTAATCCACTTGACCTTCTGACCATGAACGACACTTCATGATCCTAAAAGATATAAGGGATAATGTTCCCTTTAATTGAACATTTCCGTCTGCAGATACTGTACAGATAAAATACTTCACTCATCTAGTGTCCCATAATGCAAGGGTATGGTTTCATAGTCAAACCCTTTATTGCATTATTTAGATGGATTCCAGTAGTCAGTTAACTTATAGAAAGACATCTCTTTTAGTTGACCCTAGCCAGGAATTTCTGTGTACACATCCATAGGACATTCTCTCTCCAATCGTATACCAAAAGTGAGTGATCCTCTGTTGTTCACTCAATTACCTTCGCAAGTTTTCCACTGTGTCTGAGAGACTAACTATCGTGGACTTAATGGTTAAAGTCTACAAGGCAGATAATCAAGTCACAATGGTCTACAAGCAAGGTATCATTGGTGACTCAAGTCAAAGGACCAACTGCGCTACTGCAACGATTGAATTCTCTGGTTGACTATTAGGTATAATGACCATCCAGGAATTCTAATTCGGATCTGTTCAGTGAACTCATTCTCTAATGAGTAACCACAAGTTTGTCTTAGTGTCACCACACGAGCGAATGTGAGATCATTCACCCTCATCGCATGAGCAGAAATAACCTGTGACGATCTTATCGAATATTTAATGTCCAATTCAAATATCCTATGATCGACAACTATTTAAGATAAGTGACTAATAATATTGATCTCACTATCATGATCTCATTATGATTCAATATCCCATACATTTGTCTACGGACCTTCATTACGATAGTTAAGTTGTAAGAACTATATATAATGAAATGATTGCCTTTATTAATATTTCGAACTAGAATGTACAATGATTGGCTTTGAGGCCACCCAATTCTATCACAGCCTCCGTGTGGACAGTTGGGCAGTTAGCGAGATCACATATCCCGATTATCGAGAGTTAGCATTATAGCTCCTAGGATTAGAGGTGATAGGGATTGAGGGCTGAGAGTCTCAGACTCTCCTGAGGATAGTCGTCGAGAGATCCTTAGGATTAGTAGAGCTTAGGCAGCAGACGGATGAGTTTCGGGAGAAGTTGAGAGAGAGACTAGCTAGGGCGGCTAGTGCAGTCTACTGCCAGGATCCGAGTGATAGGGCTAGTGTAGATAGGGATCTTAGGAGATTCTTAGTGTTTTTCTTTAGTAGGCTTCTCTTCGAGACGAAGGGCGACTACATCCGCTGTCGTTTCCTGTGTCTCATTTATGATCTTGATAGGCTAGACGAGTATGCCTGGGGTGCAGCCCTTCTGGCCCACCTCTTCACCGACCTCTCCGTGGTTACGCCTAACTGGGAGACCACCATCAGAGGCTTCGCGCCGTTCCTCCAGGTACTTAACTTGTTTTAAATCTGTTCATTTCATTAAATGCTTATGATGCAATGCATATGATTCTAACCAGTATGTTCTTATATGCAGATTTAATCCTATTATTACTTTCCTCTAGGCCAGGCGAGGCCTTCTCTCCAGCCAACGGCGGTACTGTTAGCTCGACGGTGGCGTCCGATAGTGGACACGATGTCACAACATCACCAACTGACGGCCCTCTGTTGTCAGTTCCTCGACTACCCAGAGCTACTAGTGAGTTTTAATTCTTTTCTTTCAATTATTAACTATTTCATGGTTTATTAGAATGTTTAAACATTTTTTATTAGAATTAATTACAATGCCTTGTAGAGTGTTTAAATATTTTATTAGCATGTTTAATTACTTTAATTAATTATTTTTATTAACATGTTTGTTTGATATTTAATTGGTCTAGTTAAATGTTAAATGATTGAATATTTGAATTTACATCTCATTAGATGTTTATTGGTTTGAACATGATACATTTTATTGATTTATTTTATTATTTTTTTTATATGTGATATGCAATGCAACTAACCTACGTGAATGCAGGTTATTTGGTGTCCGTACCTTGGTCTGGACGATGCAAGAAAGCCCTGGGTAGAGCAGGGACGGGGTCGGTTCGGGCGCGAGGTGTGGCTCCACTGCATGAACGAGATAGCCCTCCTGTGCCTGAGGCTGGTGATGCGGACACTTGGGCTGCACCAAGAGTGGGTGGAGGAGGAGATCCCGGAGGGGATCGAGAGGACCATGCGGGGCAATCAATCCCGCACCAACTGGGGCGTCAAGTTCCCGGATCAGCAGGATGACTAGCACCGATATGGGATACCGGTAGAGTCGCAGGTCGTGAGCAGCGATGCGTATCTTCAGCACTACCGGACCCACTATGTTGCCCACCTCCAGTTACTCCGTCCTCTCGATGTAAGTAACATGATGTGCATGACATAAATGCTTCTTTCATTTTATTAATTATCTTACTTATATTTTTGAATATATGACATGATATGGTATGAATATGCAGGATGCGCGGGATGCCACTATCATCACCCTCCGAGGCCACCTCCATGATGCAGAGACCCAGCTAGAGCAGGTGCATAATGAACTGAACAAACTTGTAAGTGCTGACACGCTAATTTTGACCTCATATTAAGTAAATTTCATGTCACAATTATAATGTCCCAAAATTGTCTAATATTTAATTATTAATTAATTATTATTAATTTTTCTCAAAATTTGTTAATTAGCATCGCTCAAGCACGACGCCATTTAGATTCATAGCTGAAATCAGTTCAAAATTAAATTTCCAAATTTAGATAGATTTAACTGAATAGCGTCGTCCGCGGGAAACGCCATTTAAGTCCTAATCCCTCTGGGTTTACGATTTTTAATCCGAATTAATTTCCTAATTATCTAAAGCGTGTTGCCCTTAGGAGACGCGATTTAGGTTTCCTAATGTACTTCAATTTCCTTTTTAGATTTTATTTCTATTTTGGCCACTTTAAGTAGCCAAATGGCGTCCTGATTGGACGACGCGATTTGTAGGTTTCCTGATAAATATGATTTGGCCGAGATAATTCGGTTTCCGAAGTTGATAAGGTTGCAATCTCCTCCATGCTTATCCAAGGTAAGTCCGACTGCGGGGGAGAGTCCTTTTAAAGCCCTAAACAACCCTAAACTTATTCCTATAAATACAATACCCTTTGAACCTTTGAAAAAGATTGGCCATTAAAGAATTTGAAGCTTGAAGCAAGGTGTTTGAAGGCTTTAGAGGAGAAGAATGTGGACAGTAAGAAGAACTTCTTCCTTCTTCATCCTCTTCATCCTTTGAAGCATATTGAAGACTATGGCTATAGAGGGGCCAACCAACCAACTTTCCTTTTAGTTTCTTCATGAATTTCATTGATTTATATAGTTTTATTCGCTGTTTCATCTAGTTTTTCATCATATCACTTCATAGTTCACACACCCATATCATATTTTCCAAAACCCATGTCCATGATAGGGATTTAAAAGAAAACAAAAAAGTGAGTGATTTTAGTTTAGTTGCATGTTTAGACTAATCTTTAGAATAGTTACTACACTTTCATAGCTCTAATCCATTTTCTTTCTTTACTTTGTTTAATCTTTCTTGCAAGGTACAAAGAAGAAGAAAGAAGAAAATTCAAAGGAATAACAACTAAGAAAACAAAAGCAAGAACATTTTACAAAAAGGACTCTCTTTCTTTGGCCGGCCGAAGGAAGGAAATCAAGGACTCAACATCTCCCAAATTTGAAAAGGTAAGCGATCATTCTTTCTTTGAAACTTTTACAATTTCTAGCAATCACCTTTTCTTTAGTTTTTAATAGTTTTACTATTCATATAAACAATATGAAATTCATAAATATCACGCACCTAATTTGAGCACCCATAGCTTTTTGGCGATCACGGTGAGACTTGGTCTTGCCGTCTTTTAATATTTGTTCTTGCTTTTTATCAATCGGGCACCAACGGTGCACCACTCGTGTCCCTCGGGCATTCCTTTCACCAATTGGTGATTTTAGTTGTTTTTATCCCTACATGCACTACGTGCACATCCCTTTGCGACAAGATCTTACCCTCCCGTGATTGATTGAAAGTTGTGAGTGTGATAGGAAGTGTGTGGTTGATTGGGTTTATGTTGTTTGCATGATAATAAACCTGTTTCAATTGAATTTTCATGATCAGTAGATTCCTGTTTATCTTGATAATTTGGGGGAGCATTGTCCTCGAAATTACTCGATGTTTACTGTTTTCAAGCTCTAAATAGCATCTAGACAGAGAGACGCGATCCAAACCGCGTCCCTTTGGCGAGACGCCATTCCGCCTCATATTCCTATTGCGCTGCTGCCCGAGCTTCTGTGATCAAAAGAAGCTACTGTCTTGAATAGTGTCTGTGAATTGCAACGCGATTTAAACAGCTTCTTCTTTTGATCATCAATCCTCGGATCTTTGATTTATTTTGTTACCTATATCTATCTTATACTACATTAGAGGCCATCCAGGCCGTAGGTCATCTACATTGGGGCTCAGCCCCCCCCCCCCCCCCCCCTTATAGGAACACTATTCTTAGCATCTTCACCTCTCTCTGACTAGGTCGGTCCCTCGATCAGACTAGAGTTGTTGGTGCTAAGACGTTCGTAAGTCCCCAAAAGTAAGGTATTCCTCCTTATTCATCGGGCTGGTTGTACCAATTGAAGTCCTAGTTAGTCATTCTTACCGTTGTGAGAGAACTATGGAGTATAACGGTAGAAAAATTAAACTGAAACTAGGATCCTACCCATTGAGTGAATTAGTGTTTAACAATCCAAATAATTCAACACGGAATCCTAAGATAACATAACTATCCATTTGTTTGCTAATTCTCTGCACAACTTATTTGAATCTTTGTCAAAAAATTAATATCATGATACTCCGATCAGATAGAACTCTCGGCATGGTGGCTTTCGAACAAGAAGATGTGGTGGAGTACGAGGGAGATGCTCATGCCCCTCAGGTTTATGATCCGTCTTATTCAGAAGATGAGAGAGATGCTTATATCTCTCATAATTCTAATCAATTCTAAACTATATACGAGGGAGATGCTCATGCCCTTCAATTTCAGATTAATTCAACTTATGATCAATATAATCAAGATATGGGAAATCATTTCCATGTTCTTGTCATCTCCAACCCCGTCTTCGAAGGAGTCCAAGACCAAGCCGGGCCCTCTTCCAATCATCTTTCTGATCTTGCTACCCTCATGGGGGCTCTATCTAATCATGTGGATCCTCGTCAGTTTGACGCCATCCAATCTAGCCTGAAAGGGAAAACCTCTTCGCGGCCATCTGAACCAAATCCCTCAGTTCACCCTTCTATTTATCAAGCTCCTACTCGGGTCATGGAAGGCCTCCATATTTCTACCCTTTGGCCCACGGGTCATCAACAATCTAGTTCGCGGTATCCTGTCAGGCCACAGACTCTAGTTTATCAGAATGCCTTCAGGCAGGGTGGAAATACTGCTAGTCCACAACCTTACTGTCCTCACATCCCTGCTTATTCCAAGAGGCAGTCTTTTCAACAACCCCCACCTTCACCAGCATATTCTGCCACTCAACTTCTACTTAATAAAATTTCTCAGATGGATGAGCGGTTCAAGAGTTTTGAGAAGAAGATGGATAGTAAAACTACTCTCAAACTCTCTGTTCCTGATCTGCCAGTCTTCTATCTTCTGCCTTCTGAAATGCCAGTCTATAGAAAGTACAACGGCGCAGGCAATCCTTTCCTTCATATTATGGAATTTCTATATGAATCATCGTTTTGGCAGCATGATAAGAGAGGACTAGCTTTCCTCTTCAGGAGGTCATTGGAAGGGTTAGCTTTGGAGTGGTTTTTCTCTCTGGACCCAAGTGAGGTAGAAAACTTCGACGTTGTGTCAAAGAAGTTCCTGCAAAGATACAAAGACAGGGTGGCACCTACCCTATCTATTACTGATTTGTTCAACGAGAAGATGAAACTTGATGAAAACTTCATAATGTTCACTGACAGATGGCGAGGAATGGCTGAGAAAATAAGAGATCACCTGTCCAAACAAGAACTAGTGATGATGATGGTTGCCAACGCCACTCCCCAGTATAAATTGGTATTGACACTGAATAATCTGACCACCATGGTAGATCTGTACGAGAGGGCACGTTATGCTCAAAACACGTTCAAGGATTCCACTTTTGCCAGTGTTTTTGACCCCCATAGACCCGGTAGACCTCCACCACGGAAGCTTACAATGCCAAATTCTTCTAGTATGGGTCCCATTACTAAAGGCACACTCTCCCATGAACAAATACGCATTGTAAACAACAATCAACCACAGTTCATGAGAAACCAATAGCAACAACCACAGTATACAGGTCAGAGACTGCCAAATCAGCAGGGTTTCAGGCCGCCTCAACAACCATACTAGCCAGCCTACAATCAGCCCCAACAGCAGTATCAACAGACATTCAACCAGCCTCGTCATCAGCCGGCGTATCACAATGTACCTCCACTGAGTGACTACAACCAACAGAGAAAACCTCCAGGCCCAAAGAGGACATCTTATCCATCACTCCTAGAATCCTTATTAGACATGTTCAACGCCCTTATGGCAGCCAATGCTTTGGCTTTGCCAAAGGAGAAAACAGTTTGGCCCCAGAATGCTGATGCCTCCGGGTATTGTGTCTTCCATAAACAACCTAGGCATACAGTGGATGCATGTTTCCAATTCAGGGACTACATCCATAATCTGAATGAGCAAGGGAGTATTGACTAGGAGGAGATGAGAAAATATATAGTCGCCTTAAAGGTGAAAAGACCATAGCAGCAACAAGAGCAACAACAACCACAGCAGCAACAACAACAGATGCAAAGAGCACCAACACAAGCAGCAGCACCACCAAATATGGGTATAGTGCAGAATCCGTTGCCAGAGCATCAAAATCAGATTGCCCCAATCCTTACTAATAGCCGGTCTGAGGCTAATAGGGCAACAATGGAAGGTAGAGGAATCATCCACTGTTTACTCAACATGCTATATCCCGAGTACTGCTGAGCAACTACCTCGCCGCATTCTACGCATACCCAAGCTGGAAACCATAACCATCACCCCCATACCAACACCCGTCTACCATAAACCCATTTCACTGCCTACTTTCCTTAAACCCATTACTCCCTCCGCCACCATGTATCCACCAAATAACCCTCCGCAACTTAATCACGAACCCATCTTGCCTTCCCAACCATTGCTACATATTCCCTTCCCAACATCATCCACACCGATTACCTACCCTAATACCATGCAACCTTCCAAACCACTTATCTGCGTTCCAACACCACCACCAAATAACCCACCATCGTTCATATATAAACCCATTACCCTCTCCAAACCCCTCATTAACCCGCCAGTACTTAAAATATCACCTTTCAATGATGATCAACATGCGCTCCGAAGCGGGAGAATTTTCAACAAAGTCTTTCCTCAATCCATAGTTAAAGATGGCCCACCACAGCCGCTAGAGGAAGTACAGAATGAAGAGAGTGCACCTGGCACCCAATATGATATGTTAAAGCACCTGGACAGAATACCGGCACGCATCTCAGTGCTCGAGTTGATCAAAAGATCCAAAACCTACCAAGAAGCTTGAATGGAGTACCTCGAAAGGGATATGGTCAATGAGGACGTGTCGGTAGAGAAGATAACTGCACTATTAGTTCCACAGGGGGATCAACCCTCCATTTCATTCCATACATCTGAGCTAGCACCGCCAGTAGCCAGGAGCATGGCACTAAGCATTACAGTCAACATCTGCAAGAAGGTTGTGGATGCATGTATAGTTGATACAGGGGCTTCTATTAATGTGTTATCACCAAAGACCTTAGAATTCTGTAGTATACCCAAAGAAAAATGGTTACCTTCCCCCATCTCTGTTGCTGCCTACGACAACTTTACCTATTCCCCTCTGGCAATGATCTATTTGAAGGTGGAGTTAGGCCATGTGTGTCATGCCGAAGTTGAGTTCCACATCTTGGAGATCGACCCCTCTTTGAAAGGCATTCTTGGGCGTCCTTACATCAAATCCCTTGAGGCAATTCTATCTATAATGCCTCAAGTTTCCATACAAGGGATGGATTATTAAAGTGACGAGCATGCCAATTCTTGTTGCTGCTCACTCCTTGAACATTAATCCTCCCCTTGGCCAACAACCCATTCTGTTGGTTTTACAGGTCTGTTCTCCTTTGGCTAATCCTTTGAAAGCCACTATACATGTTCCTTGTCCAATCGATGCCATTAAAAGGGGGAAGTGCGTGAGTACCCCTAGCTGAAACATTATGATGAAAGGTGGTTACAAACCGGGAAAAGGCTTGGGCACACAACTACAGGGTAGAACCAAGCCTATCAAAAACAATAGAAGGATACCTAGTAATGGTTTGGGCTATAGGCCAGCAAGGATGAAACGGCAGATTGTTACACAGCATGAAGACAAAGAGGGTCAAAAAATCTAGAAGACAATGACCACCTCGTTCAAAGAAAACCGGGATCCTTTAACCTGGACTCTATATACACATTTCATTAAAGGACCCGTAATAAATCTTGATAATGATAACACGGTGGTAATCACCTCCCACTTTGACCTACAGGACATATATGGAAGAGATCTAGCCAGACACTGTTCTGAATTGCTAACATACCAATCCTTGGAGGCTCTGCGGCCAATGAAAAGGAGGAAGATTCAAGATCCTGAATGTGAGTGGTATCGCTAGTTTGACATATGGGACCTGTACATTGCATTAAATAGGTTGTTTCTTGACCCCTCTGAACCGAAGTGGCCACCATTGATTGATGAGTTGATAGAGAGCTCTGGGGCCATCTTTGATAAAAGAATCTTGTTAAGTGAAAAGACAGACGAAGGGGAACCTGATGACCCTTATCATCCCAGATTCACCACTTATCTTCTCTGGAGGGGAACCTATCTCCGTCATGTTTTCACTCTTCATACCTTGTTCCGTACTTTACTCTTGACCCCGACTTGGTCAAGGGTCATTACTAAAGATATTCCTCGGGCTCCGCCCATCATGGTTACTCTGTCTCCCTGGGACCTAATTCCTCATATTCCTTTCGACCATGAGAGAATTTATGATCTGATTTGGGACATATTGTTATATGATCCTCCTAATCCTTTGGCCTTGGTGTCGTTACCTCCATCTTCATATCCTCCTCCTCTTCATATTCATTTATGTTTCATGATTAATACTCAAAATCATCAAAAAAAATGACAATTTGGCAACCTCTTCCTCACACATTCTCGTTGAGGAAACTTCATATTACTTGTCTGATTATACCCCATCGCGCGGGTCACTCGGGCAAGATTCCCTTCTAGATCTACTCTGCCTCTCCCCTCGAGAGGAATCACCTGTATTCTCTCATGTACCCCTTGATTTTTATCCTTATTCATCCTCCCTAGGTCAGGATAGTGAGTCTAGTGGTAGACAGTTTAATGAAGTTAGAGAGTCTAGTTCTAGGCAGGTCAGTCATATTAGGCAGTCTAGGAAGTCTAAGGGTAGACGAATTCCGAATAGACTCCAAGATCTAGCCTTAAGATGCCTTTCCTGCTCTCAGATCCCTCAACTTTTAGAGAATCTTATTCAGATGCCAAAAGAATGTGAAGTAGATGAGTTAGTCGATGATGGATATGGGGTATATGAACTGCTACACAAGAAAGACCCCATTATTGAAGATGAGGAAGATGACGAGGACGCAGCGGAGGCGTTTGCCAGTGGAGCGAAGAGATTTGATGAACCCTCAGCCGCCGTAGAAGAGCCTACCAAAGAGATTAATTTAGGAACTGAAGACGAACATAAGGTTGTCCTTGTCAGTAAGAGTCTTTCTAAAGCAGATGAGGAGGCAGTGGTCCAAGTTCTCAAAGACTATAAGGACACTTTCGCCTGGAGTTATGAAGATATGGTGGAGTTAGATTCTTCCCAAGTGGAGCACCAGTTAACCTTAAAAGATGGAGCTAGCCTGGTAAATAGAAATTAAGGCAATTCCACCCTCAAATGGCTTTGAAGATGAATGAAGAGGTCGATAAATTACATAAAGTCAAATTTATCAGAGTTGTCCTTTATCTGCAATGGGTGGCAAATATAGTCCCGGTTATGAAAAAGGATGGAAAGGTCAAGATTTGTATTGACTTTCGATATCTGAACCGGGCATGTCCTAAAGATGATTTTCCACTGCTTTACATTGACGTACTCATTGACAACACAACTAGTTATGAAACACTGTCATTCATGGATGGGTTCTCCAGGTAAAATCAGATTCACTCGGCAGAAGAGGACCAAGAGAAGACATCATTCACCACACCTTAGGGCACTTATTGTTATGTTGTCATGCCATTCAGACTGAAGAATGCTGGAGCCACTTACCAAAGGGCTATGATGGCTATATTCCACGATATGATGCATATTGATTTAAAAGTGTATGTGGATGATCTATTAGTGAAATATAAGACTAAGGCTGAGCATGCCAAAGTTTTGGCGAGAGTTTTGGAAAGGCCAAGAGAATGTCAATTGAAGATAAATCCCAAAAAGTGTGTATTTGGTGTATCATCAGGGAAGCTGTTAGGTTTCATCGTGAGCAAACAGGGCATTGAGATCGATCCCAATAAGGCCAAGGCTATCAGAGAGATGCCACCTCCTCGAAACTTGAAAGAATTGAGAGGATTTATCGGGAGGTTGTAGTTTATTCGCTGCTTTGTCTCCCAGCACTCACAAAGGTGTAAGCCGTTTTACGAGGTTACTAAGCCGGGAGTCATATTGGGACGATAAGTGTCAGGAGGCATTCGATGGATTAAAGACATATCTAGCAAGTTCTCCTATTTTGAGACCACCATCTCCGGACAAACCTCTAGTTCTTTATATCTTTGTCCTAGATGATGCGGTGGGGGCTGTCCTAGCACAAGAAGATGAAGAAGGGAAAGAGAGAGTAGCCTACCATCTCTCTAAACTTCTCAACCCCGCGGAACAGAGATATACAGCGATGGAGAAGACCTGTGCTACATTAGTCTGGGTAGTTCAGAAGCTGAAGCATTATTTTCTGTCTCATGAAGTCCATCTCATCGCTAGGATGAATCCTATCAAATTCCTCCTTGAGAAATATGTTCTCACCGATCGATTAGCGCGATGGCAAAGCTTTCTCTCTCAATTCGATATCATCTATATTCAGCAAAAAGCGATCAAAGGCTATGCTATTGCAGAACATCTTGCTCATCACCCTCTTTCTCGTTTTCATCCAGTCCGATCGGAGTTTCCAGATGAGGAACTGATGTCCATAGACAAAATCAAAGACAATATGTGGACTTTGCATTTTCACGGAGCTCTAAACTCTCATGGTAAGGGTATCGGCATTGTTCTGCTATCACCTGAAGTTGTCACCATTCCACAAGCCTTTTAGCTTGACTTTCCTGTCACCAACAACATTGCTGAATATGAGGCTCTCCTAGCTGGTCTCGAGGCCGCTCATTTATATAGTGCCACCAAGCTCAGGAATGTGGGTGACAGTAAGCTAATCCTTCACCAAGTGCTTACCAAGTACCGAACTCTTGATCCTAAACTCAAGCCGTATCAAGAACTCACTTCAGCCTATGCCAAGTTTTTCACCAAATTGATCTTTGTCCATGTTCCTCAGAATCAAAATATCTTAACCGACGCTCTAGCTTCCCTCGCATCATCTTTAAATTTTCCGATCAGCAAACAATCTGAATCAATCATCGTCCATAGGCGTCTTTCACCCACTGTAAAAGACCCTTCATTCCTTAGGACTAAAGAGAAGTTGCTGAAGAAGGTTAGAGAAGGAGATATCGAGGAGAAGAGAGAAATCATGCTACTAGACTTGCAGGAAGAGATGGAAGATGAAGAGAAATTATGGTATTTTGATATTGCTAAATATTGTGAAGATCAATTTTACCCTGAAGAAGCTATAGCTGAGGAAAAAAGGGCTATCAGGAGAATGATAGAATTGGGTGGCCTCAAAGCCAATCATTGTACATTCTAGTTCACAATAAAGGCAATTATTTCTTCATTTATAGTTCTCGCAAATTAACTATCGTTATGAAGGTCCGTAGACAAGTGTATAGGATATTGAATCATGATAAGATCATGATAGTGAGATCAATATACTTAGTCACTTGTCTTAAACAGTTCTCGATCATAGGATATTTGAATTGGACATTAAATATCCGACAAGATCGACATAAGTTATTTCTGCTCATGTGATGAGGGTGAATGATCTCACATTCACTTGTGTGGTGACACTAAGACAAACTTGTGGGTGCTCATTAGAGAATGAGTTCACTGAACAGATCCGAATTAGAATTCCTGGATGGTCATTATACCTAATAGTCAACCAGGGAATTCAATCGTTGCAGTAGCACAGTTGGTCCTTTAACCTGAGTCACCAATGATACCTTGCTTGTAGACCAGTGTGTCTTGATTATCTGGCTTGTGGACTTTAACCATTTGAGTCCACGATAGTCAGTCGCTCAGACACAGTGGAAAGCTTGCGAAGGTAATTGAGTGAACAATAGGTGATCACTCACTCTTGGTATATGACTGGAGAGAGAATGTCTTATGGATGTGTACACAGAAATCCCTGGCCAGGGTCAACTGAAAGAGATGTCTTTCTAGAAGTTAATTGAGTACTAGAATCCATCTAAATAATGCCATAAAGGGTTTGACTGTAAAACCATACCCTTGTGTTATTGGGACATTAGATGAGTGAAGGATTTTATCTGTGCGGTATCTGCAGACAGAAAGGTTCAAATAAAGGGAACAATATCCCTTATATCTTTTGGGATCATGAGATAATGTTTGGTCCTGTTCATGGTCAGAAGGTCAAGTGGATTAATCATTAGATGATAAACCACTTATTTATTGAATTAATTATTTACATATGATGTTTAAATAATAATTAATAAATCCTAAACTTTAGAATTAGTTCTAAGTTTAATGGGTCTGAAACCAGACTAATATATGGGCTTAAAGGGTCACACACATAAGAGTTCTCGTAAGACGGTGAGAGATGTTAAATATTATATTTATCTGGGCTTTTGTGAAAAGTTGTGGGATAAACATGAATTTTTAAATGGAGAATTATCCAAGGCCAAACTCTTGGATAATCATGAGAATTAAACATTGTGTTTATCCTTATTTCTTATAAAAGGAGGCCAAGGGGAGGGGTGGATTTTGGTTGGACGTACACTACTACAAGCTTTGGAGTTTCTCTCTCTTCACTCTCTCTCCTCTCTCTCTCTTGAAGAAGAACTCTCTCTCTTCTACTTTTCGATTGCATGGTGGATTTGAGATCGGGTCGAAGTACTCAAGTCGAGGAGGAAATCGCACCTGCATCGGGAGCTCGTATAGATACCTTTGGAGATCGTACGCATGTGCAATTACCGAAACGGTTGAATCCATGGGAGATTCGAAACCCCGCAAAGGTGAAGAACATTTCTTCTCACTTTAATTTAATTGTCCGTTTTTTAATCCCAGCAACCCGATACATGGAATCGTTTTATTTTTTCGCTACGCTTCGGCGATTCCTAACAGTGGTATCAAAGCCAAGTTGCTGGTTCGATTGTAAGACGGCATCATTTTGTGTGATTATTTCTCGTTATGCATGATGAACTGTACTGTACACGTTCATGGGCTTGTTCTTCAAGGAATTTTTAAAATTATTATCATGCGATGATTAATGATTTGTTCCCGGTTTTTTAAAAGGGGATTAACGAGTATTATTGATGCTGTGTTAATGCGTTGGTTAATCCTAATGAGATAATAAATTTGTTTACTGTTAATTCTTCGCAAAAAACTTTTGACCTTTGCATGGATGAGGCAGAACCAAAAGGATTCTCGCATGGAGCTCTGGGGTCATTTTAGGGCATCTTTGGGATCGTCTATTGAAAGGGCTCCTGCTGGGTTATGCTTCTTTATCGTATGCATGTTCTGGAAGAGAGGGATATAATTTGATGAGGAAAGCTACGGGAGTTGTCCCTGGTTTCTTGCTGCATGCGTAGGACGCCCAACAACCTCATGCACCCTCGCCAGGGTCGCCCATCATGGCCCCGATCGGCCGGACACATGTTTGACATGCATGCAGGACGAGTCGCCCCCACCGCCCGATTAGGGTTTCTGCCGGGGGGGGGGGCGGCTGGAGCGTGGGCTAGCGGGCCAGCCCGCCCGGACCCCCGCGACCCGCGCCAGATCCGGACCGTACTGGACGCGGCCAACCCTGTTTCCTACTCGACCCTTTTAACCCCCCCTTTTAAACCCATTTTTAGCCCCATTTTAAACCCCATTTTAAAATTGTTTTAAAATTTAAATTTTATGGGGATAATTAATAACTATTATTAATTATTCTAATTATTATTAACATATTATTTAACTGTTTAATAACTGTTAATTTATTCAAAGGGTTTTAATTGATTAAAGGGTATAGTTAATATTTTAAAATTATTTTATATTATTAACTTCCCTGTTATTCAATTAAGTTTACTAATGTTACAATTGTATAACTTGTTTTTTATTATGTTGTTCAAATTGGTTGAGCATGTATTTAGATTAACTAAATAGTTTAGTTATCTTGATTATCAATAATGTTGTGTATGTTCTTGATAATATTGAAATAAATATTATTTCAAAATCTTTTGGTATTATAATTTTATATTTATAAAAGTTAATACCAACAATAATTATGTGATAATTATTTTGATACATGTGATGTGTTTGACTAATGATGGGATGATCATGGACTTAGTTTTATCATATGATGATTAATGTGAATAAATGCGATGCATGTTTCATTTGGTATTTTAAAAAGGACCTGCGTGTCTTCCTCTCTCTCAATCCAAGTATACATTCTATGTTCCTCTAAGTTTGTACTCCCCTTGATAAGATTAAGGTTTCTGATTATTATTTAAATGTACATTTATAGACCTGCGAGTCCTAAATTCATGTTTAGATATTGCGGATTAAGTTTTAAGGACGGGCTCTTCTGAAGACATCTCTGGAGGAAGGACTCGCATCAAACGGAACCGGTGTTGCTGAATTCATACTAGGATTTTATTATGGATCATCGTTTGGCTCTGATGATTCCATAATAGCTTAATTAGTTCATGATCATCCTTATTTAATTTTTCTGCATATATGTGATATCTGTGGTATATGTTGTTAAATAGATATTTCTATCTAGTATTATGATACTTCAAATCGAAATATTATTAATAACACAATTTTTATAAATCAACTTAAAACCCTCTTTCAAAATTTTAAGTTGTAAACGTGAGATACTCAAAATAATCTACGTAACCCACCATCATTATAGATCTAAGGATAATTTTTATTTCAAATGGATTTGTTGTGCTACCACAAGGTCTATTTGATTTATAAATTAATCTAGGTCTAAGACATAAGATGTTTTTATAGATAAATGAACAAATAGTGTAGTTTTGTTGTGCTACCACAGGGATTGTACTATGAATTCAAGTTATCTAAGTAATTATGGTAAAACTTAACTGAATCGTTTGATTTGTTGTGCTACCACAAGATCATTTTGATTCAAGGGTTAAATTTGATCGGATATTGCAAAAGTTGCAATTGTCAAGAGTTGACTGCCTAAGAGATTTGATGTGATTTGTTGTGCTACCACAAGATCACATGCAAGATACCCGAAGGATTCTGATCCTCACTAGGAGATCACTGGAATCTCCCGTTCTATATATTAAAGGGTCGTACAGATCGCCGAAAAATAGTGGGAGTATAAATCTAGATTAAAAGTCTTAAATCTGATTTTTTAAGAACTATCTGCTTATGTTTTGTTATATTTCCTTGTAGGTGGCTATGTCGTCACCTAACCCTCTTCGTTGCATACATGATGCCAACAAACTCACGGGAACAAATTACATTGTCTAGTTACGTAACCTAAAGATTGTCCTCAGGTGTGAAAAACTAGCCTATGTCCTAGATCAACCTGATCTAGAACAACCTGGTGAAAATGCTAACGAAGATGAATTAATGATGTTTGAAACTGGAAAGAGGACTCTATTAAAGTCCAGTGTTATATGCTTGTTTCAATGAACAATGAACTACAACGACAGCATATGTGCAAACTCATGTACTCAAGATGATAGAATGGATTGAGAGGCTTGCAGTGCTTGGTTTTGTTATGAACAATGACCTAAGCATCGACTTAATCCTTTAGTCCCTACCAGATTCATTTTCACAATTCATCATCAACTTCAATATGAATAAAATTGAGGTTATACTGGCTGAGCTGCTCAACATGTTGAAGACAGCTGAAGGCACTATCCAGAAAGATAAGCCACATGTTATGCTTGTTAGTAAGACCAATAAGAAAAGAAAAACTGGACAGACCTCTAAGAAAGGTAAGCAAAAGAAGCCAGTGAAAAGCAAACCAGCGGTTCAAAAGGACAAAGCTAAAGTCAATGATAAAGGTTAGTATTTCCACTGCCATAAGGAAGGTCACTGGAAGAGAAACTGCATGATCAATCTAGCAGAAAAAGCAAAGGAGAAGCTTGGTGAAGTTTCAGGTATACTCATGATTGATCTTAACTTGTCTTATAGAGAATCTACATCTTGGGTACTAGATACTAGATGTGTTTCTCATATCTGCAATAACTTGCAGGTGCTAACAAGTAAAAGAAGATTGAATCGTAGATATGTGGATCTGAGACTTAGAAATGGAGCAAAGGTTGTTACGTTAGCTATAGGGACAACAAAACTTCAGATGCCGTCAGGAGACTTATTGGAACTAATAGATTGTTATTATGTTCCAACTATAATTAGGAATATCATTTCCATTTCTTGTTTAGATAGAGAAGGATATTCAATAAAACTACAGAATAATGGTTGTTCTATTTATCTAAAAGACAAATTGTTTGCTTTTGAATATTTGTTAAATGGTTTGTATTTACTTTATATTGCATATGATGTATGTCTAGTAAATAAGTCTCTTGAACGAATAGATAAAGATGTGAATAATGATGTATTGTCTACTGTATATCTGTTGAACAAAGTTCCCAGTAAGTCAGTATCTTCCACTCCATATGAGATATGGAAAAGAAAGAAACCATACTTTAAGCATGTTAGAGTCTGGAGTTGTCCTGCACATGTCAAAAGACATGATCTAGATAAACTGGATGCCAGGACAAAAAAATGTAGATTTGTGGGATATCCAAAAGAGACTTTTGGATATTATTTCTATCAGCCCAGCGATCAAAGAGTGTTTGTTGTAAAAAGAGCTGTCTATTTAAAGAAATAATATCTTTTAAAAGAAGATATTGAGAGCAAGATAGAACTGGAAGAAATTTCTGACTCACAAATCAATGCTGGCTCATCTGATGAGTCATTGACTCAAGAACTTGTTCAAGATAATACACAATAAATTCGTAGATCTGCTAGAGTGCCTAAGCAGCCTGAAAGATATATTGGACATATCGATGACGGCAAACTAATGGTGCACTTAAATGAGGATGATGATCCTCAAACCTACCAAGAAGCTATGAATAGTCTAGAATCAGAGAAATGGCAAGAGGCAATGAATTCAGAAATTCAATCCATATATGCCAACTAAGTTTGGAACTTGGTTAGTCTGCCAGAAGGTATAGAACCTATTGGCACTAAATGGATCTTTAAAAGAAAGATCGGAGCAGATGGACAGATTGACACATACAAGGTAAGGCTGGTCGCGAAAGGGTATCATCAAAGACAAGGCATTGATTATGACGAAACTTTTTTCCCAGGTTCCATGGTTAAGTCAATTAGAATACTTCTTGCCGTTGCTGCATTCTACGATTATGAAATATGGCAAATGGATGTGAAAACAGTGTTCCTTAACGGGAACCTTCAAGAAGAGGTGTATATGATACAACTTGAAGGATTCACTTCCAAAGAGCATTCAAGTAAGGTATGCAAACTGCATAGATCCATTTATGGATTAAAGCAGGCATCCCGAACTTGGAACTTAAGATTTGATGAAGCAATCCAATCTTATGACTTCATTAGGAATGAAGATGAACCTTATGTATATAAAAACACCAATGAGAACGCGGTTACCTTTTTAGTACTTTATGTTGATGACATTCTACTCATTGGGAATGATGTAAGAATGTTGTCATCAGTAAAGATTTGGTTATCCAAAAACATCTCCATGAAGGATTTGGGAGAGGCATCCTATATTCTGGGAATAAGGATCTATAGAGATAGATCCAAAAGGATGCTTGGTTTATCCCAATCCATGTACATAAACACCATAGTCAAAAAGTTTGGCATGGAAAATTCCAAGAGAAGTCTCGTTCCGATGAGACATGGAATTTATCTCTCTAAAGGAATGTCTCCCAAGACACTTGAAGAGAAAGCATACATGGATAGAGTTCCTTATGCTTCGGCAATAGGAGCTATCATGTATGCAATGCTATGTACTAGGCCTGATGTGGCACATCCACTAAGTGTCACTAGTAGATACCAGGTTGATCAAGGTGAGGAATACTGGAAGGCGGTGAAATGTATCCTTAGATACTTAATAAGGACTAAGGATCTATTCCTCGTTTATGGAGGAAACGACTTGCAACTTCGAGGGTTTACTGACTCGAGCTTCCAGTCGGATATGGATGATAGCAAATCCATGTCTGGATTTGTGTTCATGTTAAATACAGGTGCAGTTGTAGGTGCCCGGAACGTCCCCACCGCTACTGTGGGCTTCGGGTGAGGGACTTCTCCGTTCGTCTTAGCACTGCGGCGATCTGGAAGGATTAGGAATTGAAGTATGTGATCGCCAGGAGCATTACCTTACGGTCCCTGTGCTCCGCAGGATGGTGAGAATGATCGCGTTCTGATAGAGCGGAAGATAGCGAATTCCTCTTCTCTTCCTCCGGCCGACCAGAGGAGGAGAGCTCGGCAGTCTACACGCAAAATGCGGTAAGGGTCCCTGAAAAGAAAAGACAAAACAGAAGAAGAAGGTAACCCGATTAGAACTGCGACATGTAGGATCGATTCATACAAATATGTAAACAATGCTAGAATTGAAAGGGGACGCACCGGATGGGTGTTTGGGGAGGGAAGGTGACCATATGTTAGGGCCATCTACCTCCCGTTTTTTTGTTTGAAACCTCTGGGGGTAAAACGTGCTAAGTCATCCTAACATGCATGCATGCAGATGGGGTGCTCGTGTGTGATAGTAGTGAAAAGTAAAAGTAATGTGGTAAAAGAAAAAAGAGTAAAAGGAGGGGATGATGCTACGGAGTGGATGGAAAGTGGGAATGTAGTGAAATGGAAAGGAGAAAAGTAAGGAGAGAGTTAAGAAAATAAGCCCATTTGGAATGCGGAAGATCCCTCTGACTTGTCGACTGCCAAGGTTTTCTCCCGCTCGGAGCTCTTCAATCTCCAACCGGAAGCCTTCCAACTCCTTGCCTGCTCCACTCCACCTAACCTCGCCCAACCTCTCAACCTCCTTTCTCGAGGGGACATGGAGGGTTTAAATAGGTGAAGGAAAAATAGGAGAAAATAGGGGTCTAAATCCCCGAAAATCATCAAAGGACCAATAGGAAGTGGTCAAGAGTCGGAGGTTATGCGCGCGGCAGTCGCCGGAGTGGGGGGTGATCGGAGTAGTGGGGGTGAGGGTGGCGAGTGGAGGAGATCGTGAGAAGACGAGGTCAAGATGGAAGTTAGGGGAGTGGACGGCCAACTATCTTACCTTCCAATCCCGTGGAAGGCCAGGTAGCTAGCCTTCGAAGGGTGGTGGAAGGCGGCCCAGTTGGCCTCCGAAGGGTGGTGGAAGGCAAAGGGTGGCCTTCCAAGAGTGGTGGAAAGCGGACTGGTTGGCCTTCCGAGGATGGTGGAAGGCGGGCTGGTTGGCCTTCCAAGGATGGTGGAAGGCGAAGGGTGGCCTTCCAAGAGTGGTGGAAGGCGGACTGGTTGGCCTTCCGAGGATGGTGGAAGGCGGGCTGGTTGGCCTTCCGAGGATGGTGTAAGGCGGGCTGGTTGGCCTTCCGAGGATGGTGGAAGGCGGGCTGGTTGGCCTTCCGAGGATGGGTGGCTAAAGTCGAGATTGGTTAATGGGCCTAATTATTTGGTGGGCTGAAAGATGAGATGGCTAAGGTGGTGGGTTTGGTGGTGATGGGCTAATGATGGATGGGGTTCACGACCAAAAGGGGGTCCAAAATCAGTGTCTACAAATGTCCCTCCGGGACACTTGTTTTACAGTGGAGTGGAGCGGAATGATAAATAGGTATCCCGAAAATCGAACCTGATTTTGGACTGCCCAAAGAAGGGATGAGCTATATCCAAAGATGGTATGAGAGTGTGGTAAATGCATGAGAGTTGGCTATTCGAATTGCAAGGGTGATTAAGAAGAGGAACAATGTTCGAACTAGAGAATCACAATCCGTGGGACCCTTGGGTGCTGGAACCGTGAGGCCTTGGCGCACTAGGATGCAACGATCTGGCCCAAGGGGATCTCAAGCATGAAAGATGGAGGAGTGTGACTTGAAAAGGTCTCGACACAACGGGGGCACGGTGGCCTGGCGCATCACATGATCGCCAAGTGAGAGAATCTCAAGCACACGAATTGGAAAAGAATAAGGTCTTGCAATTCAAAGGGCTAACAAACAGACAATTGCCAGACTCACAAATCAACAATGGGTTAAGCAGAGTGATAAGTTGTGGTCATTTCCCCTAGGGCGAGGATGGATGCTTATGCAAATGCATGCTGGTTTAAAAATTGGAAAACAAATTCCTAATACAAACAGGAGGGATTTATTGGCCAATCGAATAACTTGGGGAATATAGACTCCTCATTGTTTTGTTTAAAGAGGAACTCAGAGTCTATACGCCCAAAGTTATTAGCCTCCTGTATCTTCAATCCTACTTGCTTCAAATTCCCTGCAGCTGCAAGAACGCACATCAGTAAATGTAAATAATCAATGATCCACAATATCTTAATGACAAGCTGCAAGGAAACTAGTGACAAAGGTCCTTGTCGAGTCGAAGCCAGCACGGAAGATATGGCCATTCTCAAAGTAGAATGCCAATCCGACTGTTTTTGGCTTCGACTCGACAGTAAAAGTATCCATCTTTTGGACATAGAATCATTTTCCTGTATGCACAATAATGAGGGGAAAATAGTTAGTAGTATCTGTTTTCGGCTCCTTGCCCAAAAAAAGAGCAACTACCTTTTCCCTAGCCTTTGCATAGGGTCAAGGAGCCGTGTCCTACTAACCAGACAAAAGGAAGAATATTGAAACTGATGCGACAAGTAAATATGCAAATGCTGGTGGATATTAACAAATAAGGTGTGTGATAAATGAAAACATGTTTTTGATTCCGCCTACCTGGTGACTGCCCAAACTTAGCCTGGTTGAATGATGAAAGGGAAATGCACACTCAACATCCCAGGTATCCTAAGTACACATCTAGATTGATTTGGGCCTCTAGACTCCTAACGTTGACCGGCTAAGACTCATACTGATGACAATACCGTCATGCCATGCTTAGGCTCCCAGCTGCTTCCGACCACCAAGTTTGCCCAAAAAGTTTTCGAGGTAAATGATTTGTCCGACCCGGGTCTCTTTCCTCACAATCTAGAAGGTATAAGATGGAACACCTTGGAACCCCAACGGTCAACCGAGCGACGCTGACCCGGAATCAGACGTCGTCGCACCTATTGGTGACGCGCATGCATTGACCTAAGCCCGAAGTTTTGAGAGTGCTCATTGAGATTATGGTTAAGGAATTGATTCACCAAAAATACTGACATTACTCTTCACCCATTTTGGACTCCTGTGATCATGTGAGCATATGATGATTTTTGAAAAATGAACCATTTTAAAATGATGTTCGGTCTTTAGATAGTTATCTCGTGTTAAACCTTGGGGAAGAAATAGTGAAGAAATTTTTGAAGGCAAACCTTACAGGAGGATCGACAAAACTGTTAAAAGGTAGAGCTACGACAAAACGAACCCTTTTTTGACCTCCTAGATGCCCCTATTTTTGACTTTTCAGGCCTTTGGTAGATTTCATGGCCAGGCACGGTCACGACCAGGCTTTTTTGTATGATTGCTTGAACTCCTTTTCTTTTTTGTACTTCTTTTCCTTTTTTGATATTTTTCGGGGTTATTTGATATTCCGCCTGCGGGGACACTGCCCTCTTCACGTGCTATGGTCTTTTACATTTCATATTTGGCCTATTTGAGGGGTTACATCTATCGGGTTGTTGAGGAACCGTAGTTTGCTGAGCTCGACCGTTTAAGGGCGTCAACTGTCCTGATCAGTCAAGAAACGAAGAGCAAAGGTTGCAGTTGACAGTGTACTAAAGACTTCGAACTCATTTTAAGAAGGTTCTCTTTAAAAAAACGTGTAGGTGTGTGCATCTCATGATGATCATAGGGATCCGTATGAAAGTAAAGTAGACACGTCCAAGGTTCTGGTGGACCAAAATCTTAGCCAAACCTTAATGTCAACCCTATCTTTCATACAACTAGACCTAGACAGGGGGTTGTGTGGCAGTCACCAGACAGTTGGATTTTGTGTTTTTTTCTAATTTTTGTTATTTTCATTAAAGTATGTACATATTTTCAAATATTTTTGATGCCTTTTGGATATTCGATTTTTTTGAGATTTTGAAAAAAAAAAATTGTATTTTTTTTTTTTTTTTTTTGCATTTAAAGGGTAGAATTTTTTTTAGATAGACTCCTATCCAAAGAAAAACATTTTTCAAAGAACTAGAAAAGAAAGAACTTACTTACCTCAACAACTCTTAGATAAAGAGGAAGCTATCCAATCCCTAAGCGATTATGCACAAGACTCTGAGAGTGAGTCAGACATGTTGCAAAGGTGGGTCCTTGAGATAGAGACCCAATGATGGTAGAATTGCCCCAGTATGTTGGCTCCTCATTGGTGGTTTTATACCCTCCGATATGGGAGTGCGACTTTTTCTCTTTTTGGGGGTCGTAGTCTCCAAGCATAAAACACTCAAGGGAATGTGCTACGACCGGTGATAGAAGCCTGAGAAGGGAAGGTGTGTGGAATAGGAAGGGAATGAGAGCGGTGGGTACCGGTTCATCCCTCACTAAGGAGGCTCCTTCTCGTCGAGTGGTTGGTTCATAGAACAGTAGCTAAGTACCGAAATCTTCTTCATCTTCTCTTTGAACTTCATTGATTCTTTCTTTTAACTCATCCTCAAGATAGTGTATCTTGAGTACCTCTTGATTTTCCTTCACAAAGTGATCCAAGAGAGTCTATTTTCTTGATTCCTCAGTTGGTTTGGTTAGTAGGTAACCCAATATGAATCCCCCAATGGTCGGATTTTCAAAGATAGGCTCTCGAATTCCTTGCTCTTCCTTGCCTAACCTAGATCCCGAACTATACCCCATTTTGTTCATAAGCTGCCAACCTATGCTAGGCTGGGGCTTGGGCTGAGAGGCAACGATGAAAGGATGGGTTCTATTCTTTTTCCATAAGTGATCATGGATGGAATTTGTTCAGTCGAGACTGAGTCCAAAGACTCAAGATAGGGGGTACTCTTCATTTTGACAATCTTCCCATTGTATGGGAATTTATAACACTGATGATTAGTGGAGGGCACTCCCAGGGTTTGGTCCATCCAAGGCCTTCCTAGAATGGCGTTATATATGGGCTCGACATCAAGGATGTAGAATTCAAAGATCATGGCCACTGGGCCAATTTCCAGTTTCCCATTAGCTGGTCTTTGAGAATTGTCATAGGTTGAGACCATCATGGAAGTAGACTCAATCTTTTCTGGATCAATCCCTATTTTCTTGAGGGTCTTGAGTGGACAAACATTAATTGATGCCGCGGTATCCAATAGGATGGAGTCCAATGAGTGACCATTGAGTGTTGCAGTTAAGCATAGGGGAAGGGATTGGCATTCAGGGGGAGCTAGATCCTTATCTGTGAAGGATATCGTAGGTGTCTAGGTGATTGAGAGAATGGCATTTGTGACCCCCCTGATAGGAAGATCTTCATTGACTGTAATTCGCTGGAGGAATTTGAACAATGTCTCCCTGTGTAAGGACTGAGGTTTCGGGTTCGGTTTTCGGTTCGGTTTCGGGCCGGATCCCCTGGGTCGGACCTTGTGGGGTCTGGAGAATTTCCTCTGAATGGCGTCGGAGGATCACGACGCCTTTCAAACGGCGTCTGGATAGGTGGACGCCATTTAGGCGAATTTCTGTTGTGCCACGTGGGGGGGGTTTCGGGCCGCGAGAGTACGGCCCCTGTCTTGTCGTCTGAACGGCGTCCATGATGGACGACGCGATTCAGACTGCCACCCTGCGATGTCAGTGTACGGTGCCTGACATGTCAGCTGAACGGCGTCCATGGTGGTCGACGCGTTTCAGACAGCTGTCAGTACGGCACGTCCTGTCATCTGATAGGCGTCCGTCTTGCTCGACGCGTTTTAGGTAGTTTCTGATGACCCCCGCGAGCTCTCCTTTCTTTCCCTCATTTCTCACCTCTCACTCTCTCTCCCCTCCCTCTCCGCCTCCTCCGACCCCCTCTCTTCCCCTTTCCCTTCCTCTTCTTCCTCTTCCACCACTCCAACGCCTCCCTACCTCTCACCTCTGCCACCACTACTTCCTTCGCGGCGTTCCATTCTCCGGACGGCGGCCGACGTTCCGGCGGAGTGGCGACGTTCTCGGGGGTACTGGCGGCGGTCTGCGGCGCGGCGGTTGGGCGACACGGAGCCAGGAGGAGTTCAAGTATCCGGTAGGGGGACGAACCTTGTATATGTTGCTCGTGCTTTCCTAGGCGTGGTTTGATGTGTTTTGAGCTAGATTGAGCATGTTTAGGGGGTATTCTTGTGGGCTTGGTCGCGTTTGTAAATGTGGTTTTGTAGCATGTTGTGGTGGATCTACTTCTCTTCCTCCCCCTTCCGTTTTGGGGCTTTTTCGGGGTATTTTGGGTTAAGGGAGAAACCCTCGGTTCGAGCCAGAGAACCAGGTTTCTGGCGCTAAACGGCGTCGTGCCTGGTCGACGCCTTTTAGAAGGACGTCGGGACAGTACGACGCGTTTTAGCGCAGAAATCTCCCCTGTTCGAGGTTTGTCAGGCTAGGGGTTCTGGCGCTAAATGACGTCATGGGTGGTCGACGCCTTTTAGAAGGACGTCGAGCCACCATGACGCCATTTAGGCAGGAAATTACCCCGACTGAGGGTCCGTCAGCTCGGGATTCTGGGACTAAAAGACGTCATGGTCGGGCGACGCGATTCGAATGGCGTCGGGCGACCATGACGCCTTTTAAGGCAGAAATCCCCTGGGTACTGTTTTCCCGAAATTCTGGATTTATCTGTTGAATGGCGTCGAAGGATGTCGACGCGTTTTTAAAAGGCGACCGCTGGTGTCGACGCCTTTTAGGCCAGATTTCCGTGGCCTCTGTTTTATGAACCAGTTTAGGGAGCTTGAATGGCGTCGGCCTTGGGCGACGCGATTCAAGACAGAACAACACTAATTCATGCCAGTAAAATGTATTCATACTGCTAGATAGTTGGTTAGTGCATGCTTTAGTATACATGGATTCTTCGTGACCAGATGGCACTGCATTGTGTGTAGTGCGATCGCGGGCTTTTCACGTGACCGGATCGTACCGTGCTGGGTTTTGGTGTTTTGAGTTACTGTGGACCTGGAGTGACATTGTAGCACTTTATCACCTTGTGCTGGTGGGGGCGTGAGCACAGCGCCGGTGGGGGCGTGGGCGGGGTGACGCCTAGTGAGAGAGGGTCACCTGGTGAACCCCGGGGTCAGCTAGTACCGGTGTCGGAGTGGTACATTCGGAGAGTCACTCGTGCTGAGGGAAGGAGTAACCACCTGAGCCTGTTTGGCCGGAGTAGCTAGCGTGCTATCCGAGGGGTTACTGTTTGGTCTCAGCGGGTCGGTGTTTCCTACTTGTGCTTGTGTGGACGGTGTTTTCCCACTTACGGCTGTGTGGTTGGTGTTTCCCACTTGTGGAGGAGTGGTTGACGTGTTTTGCCGAGACGGGAGTTGTAGGCTCCCTGATAGTATGACTTTAGAATTATGCATGTTACATTCCGAAGGCACTTGGTTCATATCGAGGTTTTAGAAGTAGTGTGTGACAGCTTTACTTGCCCTATTACCTGTATCTTTGTTACTGCACTTGTGGGTGTGTGTGTGGGAGGCAGGGGATCGGATGATCCCTACTGAGCCCAATTTTAGTGTGGCTCACTCCCTGCGTTTTCAGGTGTAGACCTTGTGGCGTGTGGCGGCGCGTGGCGTTCTCCTTGGTTTGCGGACCAGCAGCTATCTCAGTTCCCGGGGTATGCCCCGATGTTGTTGTACTTTATTTCTGCCTGTACTTAATTAAATTGTTGGACATGTAATTATTGTTGGACTGTGTACGGACATTGTTACTTTACTTCCTGCGCACTGTACCCCTTGTAGTCCGTATGAATGTTATATTTAATCTTGTTTAACGCTTACTCCTCCAGATGTGCGAATAAGATCCTGGTATGAACCTACAGATAATGGGCCGACATCCATTTAGTGACCGGGTCTCCGGTCATAGGATGGCGGGTCGTTACACCCTGTGTGTAGGAGATCTCCTAATCAACTCTAGGACCGAAATCTTGGCGGGAGTTTTCCCTAGATGCTGTAGGATGTCATACTTGGATTGAGTAATCCTTCTAGACAGATTTGAATTCTCTTAGGAGTCCAAGGGTTGACTTGTTGGGAGAATGATGCGATTTCTCTGTGTAACACCAATCGGACTGGGGTCTACTACTTGATTTGACTTTAGTGGTTGAACTGGTGGTGAATTTATTAGGTAGAATTTGGTTACTCGACCCGGCTTTGGTGTTCGACACAAGATGGATAGAGGAGGTTCTCTGATTGAAATTGAGGGAACTTGGACCAAAGTGACTGGGTTGATGACTGTTGGTTGTTCCCTAGGTCGTATCAAGACCAAAGGTTTGTCTTGGATAATAGTGGAGACTCCTTGCAATGGCTTTCTAGGTTTGGTCATCCTAGTGGGGCACTCACGCCATACCCCAACCTCTTCATACTCCCAGTACTGTCCTCTGCGATCGACATTTGGTTCCAAATTTTTGATGCTCATCCTCTCTAGAGAGCTAGATGGATCTTGAGCTACCTGATGAGAGGGCGGAGGGTCTTTGACTTTCAAGGTTTCAATAGCCTCTTTCATGTGCCCCCAATTGATCTTGACTTCCTCATTCAAATCATATACCCAATCCTTGAAAGTGAAGCAGTTATAAATTGTATGCCCCGACACTCTATGATACGGACAGTCTCTGGACATATCAACATTGTAGGGGATGGCCTCATGCTGGGGTGGAAGCTGGATAGCATTGCAAGATAATAAGACATGGAAAATGTCTAATAGAGATTCCGACAAAGGCGGATATGAGGTACGTTTGGGCATAGGCCGACTGTAGCTAGTTGAAGGGGGAACTGCTGAATATGATTTTTGATTGGATTGGTTGTCTGATCTGGACATAGGATTGGGTGACCTAAAGGGCTGTCCCAAGGCACTCACCTGTTCATTGATTGTCACTCCCTCTATTGGTGGAGTTTGTGTGGTCTTCTTATTTTTGTTCTGATTTTCAAAGAAGGATGGCAAAGTGGAACTCCAAATCTGAGATTGAACTACCTGAGCTCGATTATAAAGTTGTGCGAATGTGTGAAATTCGCTTAGCATGAGAATAGCTCGAAGCTGCGAGGTAGCGTTATTGACCAACATGGCGATAGCTTGAGATTCGGGGATTGCCACTTCCGCCCTAGAGGCCATTGCCCTCCACCTGTTGGCAAAATATGTGAACTCCTCTTCAGGCTTCATCTTCTCCATCACAAGATCAAACAAGCTGCGAGGCGTGGTTGTCATATGACTAAACTGAGTGATGAATTTTTTGGAGACTATATCAAAATTGATTAGGTCTATGGCGGGTAAGGAAGAAAACCATCTTAAGGCCTCACCTTTTAAGGATTTCTGGAACAGGTGGACAAGGAGGACTCTGTCGTAGAGCCATTGATGGGAATCTATGAGGAAACCTGACAGGTGGTAATGAGGGTCAGAGGTGCCATCATATTTCCTGTACTTGGGGGCTTTGAATCCTGGTGGAAAGTAGGCCGAAGGGAGCTTGCAATAGCTCAAGAGAGAGTGCGGTTGTTTCAGGGTAAGTTTCTCGGCCATGAGCTTACGCACACAGGTTTCAACCTCACTTTTGTAGATGAATTCCTCCTGTTTGGGAGGGGGTGTAATTTGAGAGACTGGAATCGGCATGACGGGTAGAGCAACTGGAGTAGGAGTTGGCTGGTTGATGCGAGTCTGAGTTCTGTTGGAAGATCCTTGGAAGTGAGTTCTCCGAGGAGTGGCATCTTGAGTTTTGCCACAAGAGGCCAACTGGATGAGTTGATCATGGGTGTACCGTGATAACACGGCAATAAGTTCCGGGTCTTCACTCGGGTTTTGGAAGGTTCTGTTGGAGATTATAGGGTCACTTTCTGAAGAAGAAGATTCATCCGAGCATCTTCTCCTAAGTTCCTCTCTAGATGTTTGGAACATGCCCACAAATGTTTGTTGTGGATCCTCTTCAATCTCGAACAGAGGGTTGTGTGTGACATTGTTACCAAACTCATCCATGTCATCATACACAGTGTTACCATAAATTCAATTCATTATGAAACACAAATCCTAAGAGAT
Source organism: Zantedeschia hybrid cultivar (assembly GCA_030544215.1). Taxonomy (NCBI): domain Eukaryota; kingdom Viridiplantae; phylum Streptophyta; class Magnoliopsida; order Alismatales; family Araceae; genus Zantedeschia; species Zantedeschia hybrid cultivar. Next base: position 36,646,748 of record JARZZO010000011.1, on the reverse strand, counting down.
TTTATATTTCACTTGAAAGGTTAACTGTGCATTATAGGTGTTGGTTTCTAACAAATCAAGTTCAAACCCTTAACGACCCTGTACTTTTCTTTCAAAACCTGTTCCACCAAAGTTTAGTTAGGTGTCTTTGATTTTAAAAAATTCTCTCAGTGACGCCTATGGGTGGACAATTTTGAATGGGAAGGCTCAATTCCTCACACGAACCCGGGATCCTATTAGGTGGTTTAGGTACAACCTGCTCGGTGGCCAAGTGGGCTCCCTGGCTCGCGGAGACTCACGGAGGTTCCCAACAGAATAAGACTAGTCACACCCGAGTGGGAATCCTCAGGTGGAGAGTCAAACACTGTGGGAGAGGTAACTAGAAGTGTGATGCCTGCTCTTCCTTAAAAACCCCCGCGGATAGTACCCCGGAATTGACCCACAGTTCAACAGACAAGAGAAGATAAGAGAAGACAAGAAAACAGTAAACAAAAAAAAAAAAAAATGGAACACGCAACAATTTAATCAACAAGTGAAAATTGGACAACTAGAAGGCCAGCTGCCTAAGGGCTTGGATGGCCAGACCTGTGGCCATCCTGGACCCTAGACGGCCAGCTACTTGGCCGTCCTGGAGCCTGGACGGCCAGGTGGTTGGCCGTCCTGAAGTATGAACGGCCAGCTACTTGGCCGTCCTGGAGCCTGGACGGCCAGGTAGTTGGCCGTCCTGGTGTCTGGACGGCCAGGTACTTGGGCCGTCCGGGAGTCTGGGCGGCCAAGTGCTTGGCCGTCCGCGACTCTGGGCGGCCAAGTGCTTGGCCGTCCATGGGAGGAGCTCTTACCTTTTTTAAACTATCTTACAATGTGCGCGGCGAGCAAGAGAGTTAGTCCCACCATGATCGCCAAAGGGCTGTAGGCACCCGGAACGTCTCCGCCGCTGCTATGGGCTTCGGGTGAGGGACTTCTCCGTTCGTCTTAGCACTGCGGCGATCTGGAAGGATTAGGAATTGAAGTATGTGATCGCCAGGAGCATTACCTTACGGTCCCTGTGCTCCGCAGGATGGTGAGAATGATCGCGTTCTAATGGAGCGGGAGACGGCGGATTCCTCTTCTCTTCCTCCGGCCGGCCAGAGGAGGAGAGCTCGGCAGTCTACACGCAAAATGCGGTAAGGGTCTATGAAAAGAAAAGACAAAACAAAAGAAGAAGGTAACCCGATTAGAACTTCGACATGTAGTATCGATTCATGTAAATATGTAAACAATGTTAGAATTGAAAGGGGACGCACCGGATGGGTGTTTAGGGAGGGAAGGTGACCATATGTTATGGCCACCCACCTCCCGTTTTTTTGTTTGAAACCTCTGGGGGTAAAAGGTGCTAAGTCAACCTAACATGCATGCATGCAGATGGGGTGCTCGTGTGTGATAGTAAGGAAAAGTAAAAGTAATGTGGTAAAAGAAAAAAGAGTAAAAGGAGGGGATGATGCTACGGAGTGGATGGAAAGTGGGAACGCAGTGAAATGGAAAGGAGAAAAGTAAGGAGAGAGTTAAGAAAATAAGCCCATTTGGAATGCGCAAAAACCCTCTGACTTGTCGACTGCCAAGGTTTTCTCCCGCTCGGAGCTCTTCAATCTCCAACCGGAAGCCTTCCAACTCCTTGCTTTCTCCACTCCACCTAACCTCCCCTAACCTCTCAACCTCCTTTCTCGAGGGGACAAGGAGGGTTTAAATAGGTGAAGGAAAAATGGGAGAAAATAGGGGACTAAATCCCCGTAAACCATCAAAGGATCAATAGGAAGTGGTCAAGAGTCGGAGGTTATGCGCACGGCAGTCACCGGAGTGGGGGGTGATCGGAGTAGTGGGGGTGAGGGTGGCGAGTGGAGGAGATCGTGGGAAGACGAGGTCAAGATGGAAGTTAGGGGAGTGGATGGCCAACTATCTTGCCTTCCAATCCCGTGGAAGGCCAGGTAGCTGGCCTTCGAAGGGTGGTGGAAAGCGGCCCAGTTATCCTTCGAAGGGTGGTGGAAGGCAAAGGGTGGCCTTCCAAGAGTGGTGGAAGGCGGACTGGTTGGCCTTCCGAGGATGGTGGACGGCGGGCTGGTTGGCCTTCCAAGGATGGTGGAAGGAGGGCTGGTTGGCCTTCCAAGGATGGTGGAAGGCGAAGGGTGGCCTTCCAAAAGTGGTGGAAGGCGGACTGGTTGGCCTTCTGAGGATGGTGGAAGGCGGTCTGGTTGGCCTTCCAAGGATGGTGGAAGGCGGGCTGGTTGGCCTTCCGAGGATGGTGGAAGGCGGGCTGGTTAGCCTTCCAAGGATGGTGGAAGGCGGGCTGGTTGGCCTTCCGAGGATGGGTGGCTAAAGTCGAGATTGGTTAATGGGCCTGATTATTTGGTGGGCTGAAAGATGAGATGGCTAAGGTGGTGGGTTTGGTGGTAATGGGCTAATGATGGATGGGGTTCAGGACCAAAAGGGGGTCCAAAATCAGTGTCTACAGCAGTGAGTTTGAAAAGTTCCAAACAAGAAATAACTGCAGATTCGACGACCGAAGTAGAATACATTACTGCAGCTGAAGCGGCTAAGGAGGCGGTTTGGATGAAGAAGTTCATCTCTGCACTTGGAGCAGTTCCAAGTATTTCAGATCCTGTTCCGTTATTGTGTGACAACAATGGGGCAATAGCTCAAGCAAAGCAGCCAAGATCGCATCAAAAGTCAAAGTACATTCTGAGATGATTTCATCTGATTCGTGAGATTATCGCCCGAGGAGATATAATAGTTGAGAAAGTCTCATCCGAAGATAATGTAGCAGATCCCTTGACTAAGCCATTGTCTCAAAACAATTTAGAACGTCACCTTAAGTCTATAGGACTTAGATACATGGGTGATTAGCTGTAGTCCAAGTTGGAGAATGATAGAATTGGGTGGCCTCAATGCCAATCATTGTACATTCTAGTTCACAATAAAGGCAATTATTTCTTCAGTTATAGTTCTCGCAAATTAACTATCGTTATAAAGGTCCGTAGACAAGTGTATAGGATATTGAATCATGATGAGATCATGATAGTGAGATCAATATACTTAGTCACTTGTCTTAAACAGTTCTCGATCATAGGATATTTGAATTGGACATTAAATATCCGACAAGATCGACATAAGTTATTTCTGCTCATGTGATGAGGGTGAATGATCTCACATTCACTTGTGTGGTGACACTAAGACAAACTTGTGGATGCTCATTAGAGAATGAGTTCACTGAACAGATCCGAATTAGAATTCCTAGATGGTCATTATACCTAATAGTCAACCAGGGAATTCAATCGTTGCAGTAGCACAATTGGTCCTTTGACCTGAGTCACCAATGATACCTTGCTTGTAGACCAGTGTGTCTTGATTCTCTGGCTTGTGGACTTTAACCATTAAGTCCACGATAGTCAGTCGCTCAGACACAATGGAATGCTTGCGAAGGTAATTGAGTGAACAACAAGGGATCACTCACTCTTGGTATACGACTGGAGAGAGAATGTCCTATAGATGTGTACACAAAAATCCCTGGCCAAGGTCAACTGAAAGAGATGTCTTTCTAGAAGTTAACTGAGCACTGGAATCCATCTAAATAATGCCATAAAGAGTTTGACTGTAAAACCATACCCTTGCGTTATTGGGACATTGGATGAGTGAAGGATTTTTTCTGTGCGGTATCTGCAGACGGAAAGGTTCAAATAAAGGGAACAATATCCCTTATATCTTCTGGGATTATGAGGTAGTGTTTGGTGCCGTTCATGGTCAGGAGGTCAAGTGGATTAATCATCAGATGATAAACCACTTATTTATTGAATTAATTATTTAACATATGATGTTTAAATAATAATTAATAAATGCTAAACTTTGGAATTAGCTCTAAGTTTAATGGGCCTGAAACCAGACTAATATATGGGCCTGGAGGGTCACACACATAAGAGTTCTCGTAAGACTGTGAGAAATGTTAAATATTATATTTATCTGGGTTTTTGTGAAAAGCCGCAGGATAAACATGAATATTTAAATGGAGAATTATCCAAGACCAAGCTCTTGGATAATCATGAGAATTAAACCTTGTGTTTATCCTTATTTCTTATAAAATGAGGCCAAGGGAAGGGGTGGATTTGGTTGGACATACACTACCATAAGCCTTGGAGTTTCTCTCTCTTCTCTCTCTCACCTCTCTCTCTCTCTTGAAGAAGACCTCTCACTCTTCTACTTTTCGATTGCATGGTGGATTTGAGATCGGGTCGAAGTACTCAAGCCAAGGAGGAAGTCACGTCTGCATGGGGAGCTCGTGTGGATACCTCTGGAGATCGTGCGCGTATGTGATTACCAAAATGGTTGAATCCACGGGAGATTCGAAAGCCCGCAAAGGTGAAGAACAGTTTTTCCCGCTTTAATTTAATTGTCTGTTTTTCGATCCCAGCAACCTGATACATGGAATCGTTTTATTTTTCCGGCTGCGCTTCCGCGATTCCTAACAGAGAGTTGCTCAGAGATACACTCTAGTTGGAGGAGCACTTTATAAACGAGATTCCGACGGCGTTCTTCTCAGATGTTTGGACGAAGATGAGCTTTGGAAGGTTATAGAAGGAGCTCATGCTAGAGTTTGTGGTGGCCATGTCAATGGACAAATGTTATCAAAGAAGATCTGTAGACAAGGATTCTATTGGCCAACTATGGCAGATGATTATGTAGGGTATGTTCGTAGGTGTGCTAAGTGTCAACTTCATGCCGACAAGATCTATTCCCCCGCATCTTCACTCCATCTTGTTTCCTCCCTATGGCCTTTCTCCATGTGGGCTTTCGACATCATTGGACCTCTCGGTGATCCCAATTCCGGCATTAAGCAGAAATCCTTCATTCTCACTGCAACGGAATACTTCACCAAGTGGGCAGAAGCCGAAGCTTATGCGGAAGTCAAACCATCTACCATCTGCAAGTTTTTCATGAAGAACATCATCACAAGATTCGGAATTCTAAGTACCATCGTCACCGACAATGGACCACAGTTCATATCACAGGAGCTGAAGGACCTCTACAACATGTATAAAATTGCATTGCATCATTCATCTCCTTATTATCCGCAAGGCAATAGCCAAGCAGAGGCAACTAACAAGACTTTGATAAAAATTATCAAGAAAACGTGTAAATCTAATAAGTTCTCCAACTGGCCAGAGAAATTAATGGAGGCTCTATGGGCATACTGAACTTCAATCGGTACGCCCACTGGGCAGACTCCATATTCCTTAACATTCGGAATGGAGGCGGTAGTCCCATATGAAGTCCTCATCTCGTCCTTAAGAGTACAGTTGAAAAAGGAGTTTTCCATTGATGAGCACCGCTCAACACTCCTCGCCCAATTGGAACTTTTAGACGAGAAAAGATGGCCAGCCGCTAATCATGCACTGGTATATCAGAACATATTAGTACATTTTTATCAAAAGAAAGTCATTTAACGAAAATTCAAAGTTGGTGAAATAGTTGTTAAAAGAATCTTCGTAAAACCTGGTGGTCTGCGTTCTAAGCTCCAACCCAACTGGAAGGACCTTATGTTATCTCGCATGTTTTTCCTGGTAACATCTATCACTTAATCAATGTAGAAGGCTAGGAGTTATCTCATCCTTGGAATGGTCTCTATCTTAAGAAATACTACCCTTAGTTTAATGAATCGATCAGCATGGTGCAAGGACCAGTGGGGTCTGAAATTTTGAAAACTCAAATTCCCTTATTAGTCTTTGATAATCTAATTCAAACGCATTATTGCACACAAACACGTTTGGTGAGTAACAAGAGATGTGAAGCCCGAAGAATACCGAAAGCTTGACTAAGAGTGGAAAAGTACAACTCATTCTTTTTAAACAAAACTTCTGTTTTTACTCTCAGCCCACGATGTCAGAACAAGGCTTAGAATAGACTACTGAAAATACCTGCCATCTTAGTAGGAGGCCGTCATAAAAAAAAAATGGGGAGACCCGCCCCATAAAAAGCAAAAGAAAAAGCAAGGGTAAAGAGCCAACAAAATCAAAAGGCCGCTCAACATTACAAATATTACCTCAAAAGGCCACAAAATCAAATGAAAAGGGAGCGCAAGGTTGTTAAATACCCGTATAAGTGAAAATGACCGAACCCCAATAGATAATAGGGTAAAGAAGGGACATCTGTCTGAGTCTCCGGCACCTTCTCGCGGGCTTTCTAAATCAATTCTTCCTTTCATTCTAATTCCAAATTTGAGGAATGGCTGAGGTTGACTAAAGATCGGACCATCGAATGGGATCACGATTACGAACATATTTCAAGCACAATGAATCTGGATTAGGCTATTAAAGAATGATCTGGGAATTAAGTTAATAAATGAATATACTTTTTTGATCCAAGTACCATGCTGATCCTTAGGTTATTGAATATTGCAAAATAAAAAAAATTTAAATATTGCAAAACCACAAAAAAATTGAACATTGCAAAACCACAAAAAAATTAAATACTTCAAAACCACAAAAAAAATTTGAATATTACAAAACCACAAAAAAATTGAATATTTCAAAACCACAAAAAAATCGAATATTGCAAAATCACAAAAATTGAATATTTCAAAAATTGCAATTGCAAAACAAAAATATTTCAATTAGTATTTGTATGATTAAGTCATGAGTGTTGCATTCTTTTATTTTCAGAGAGCATTTGCATACTTGTTTGCTGCATTTTCATTGTTCATTTCCCTTTAATTATCTTTATTCGCCTTTATTAAATAAAGGCTTCGCCCCTTGACCCTTCTACCAAGGATAGGATCAAGTAACTAGTTACTTAACTGGGTACGGGGCTAAGCCTGAATAGATATTTAATTTGTTTGTTCAAGCCATATGCAGGTAAGAAAAGAAAAGTCAATAAAGGAAAAGTACCAAGAATATTCAAATATAAAGAAACTCCTTTCATATACAATTGAAAGTCCATCTATAGGACTTAAAAATGAAAGCAAGATACAACAAAGCGGAAGAAGATACATCAATAGCCCTCACGGCTGACTCTCTCCCACGCCCTCATCTAGTTGGCTCTGCACCTCATCCTGGACATCGGGTCCCCGTGCTGGCGGTGGTGGTGGTCCCATGACGCTCGGCCCAAACTGGTCGGAGGATACTGCTATGCTGGTGGTGAAGGCACTCGCCTGTCCTCGATCCAACGCCCACTGCCGCACACGCTGGTATCAAGCCTCTATGCTCTGGCGCTCATGCTCCGCCACTGAAAGTCGGCCCTGCAGGCTCTCCAATCGGGACCGATTGCCATCTCTCTCCTCCATCAAGATCTCCAGCCGAAGTTGGAGTCGTGCAAGCTCACGGGGGAGGTCACCGGCAGAAAGGTTGGCCAACTGTTCTTCCAGCTCAGCAACCTGGACTGCTAAACCACGAGCCTGTGCCAGCTCAACATCTCTCTCTCCAAGAGTCAGGCAAAGCTCTTGGACCTGCAGCAGAAGACATCATCAGCCAAATGATCAAGCAAGCAAAAGACATTATGCAAGAAACAAGTCAAAGATTTACTCGAGTAGCAGCATCCTCCTCAACCTGAGTGGCTCGGCGGATGGTGGAAGCCAGCTGACTCCGCAGGTCAGCAAGGGCAGCCTCGTGAGCGGCACTCGAAGATGGGCTGGCAGTAGCAGAAGATGAGGGAGTCGCCGCATGAGTATAAGCGGCACGCTGTATCGAGAGGAGATCATCGTCAGTGTACAAGTGTCAAAACAGTTTAATAATAAAAGGAAGCATCCATAATGCATATGTCATTCATGCATGTTACACTTACCAGTTCATTCAACTCTTTCTGGACTTGTTCTAACTGGACCTCGGCATCCTGGTGGTGGCCACAGAGTGTGATGATGGTGGCATCCCGAGCATCCTGCATGTTCATATCATCTCATATCATGCATTCACTAAGCAAGATAATTAATAAAATAAAAGAAGCATTCATGTCATGCATATGCATCATACTTACATCGAGAGGCCGGACTAGCTGGAGGTGAGTGGTGTAGTGAGTCTGGTACTATTGAAGGTAAGCATCACTGCTCACCGCCTGTGAAATCACCGGGACTTCATATCGGAACCAGTCCTCATGCTGATCCGGGAATTTCTCCCTCCAGTATGTGCGGGCCTGCTTCCCCCACATTGTCCTCCCGATCCCCTCGGGGATCTCCTCCTCCACCCACTCTTGGTGCAACCCCAAAGTCCTCATCACCAACTTTAGGCGTAGCAGGGCAATCTCATTTAGGCAATGAACCCAAACTTGACGCCCAAATTGGCCTCGCCCACGCTCCACCCATGGCTTCCCAGCATCATCCATACCAAGATATGGATGCCAGATAACCTGCACTCATATAGGTTAGTTGCATTGCATAATTAAACAAACAAATAAACAACTAAATAAGCATTTAATAAAACATTTAAATATTCCAAAAATGATCCAATATTGAAAATATTCAATAAATAACCAAGTATTTAACTAAACCTCTAATCAAAGATTTAATCAAAATATTTAACAAACATTCCATAAGATATTTTAACTACTATAGTTAATACATTTCATTTAAACAAACATGTTAAGTTAATTGACACAAAGTATTTAATAAAAGAGGGATTAAAAACTTACCAAAAGCTCCGGGTAGTCAAAGAATTGATGGCGAAGAGCCGTCACTTGATGGTGTTGCAGCGCTGTGTCCACAATCAGGTGCCAAAGCCTGGCAAGCGGAACTGCTGCTGGCTGCTTTAATGGCCTTGCTCGGCCCAGAGGAAAATAATAATAGCTCCACACCTGCATACAAGAACATATAGGTTAGAATCATCATATACATTACATTAAATAATCATAAGCATTTATTAAAACGAACATAAAATGAACTAAACACCTGAAGGAACGGCGTGAAGCCGCTGATAGTGGTCTCCTGCTTAGGCGTGACCGTGGAAAGATCAGTGAAGAGGTAGGCTAGAAGGGACGCACCCCAGGCATACTCACCTAAATGGTCTAAATCGGTAAGAAGGATCAAGAAGCGGCAGTTAATGTAATCTCCCTTGGTTCTAAAGAGAAGTCTGTCGAAGAAGAAAACTAAGAACCTCCTAAGGTCCCTATCAGCACTAGCCCTGTCACTCGGATCCTGACAATACACCTCACTAGACGCTCGGGCTAGTCTCTCTCTAAACTTCTCCCTAGAGTCATCCGTCTGCTACCTCAGTTCTACTAACCCTAAAGATCTCTCTACAGCTACCCTCGCGAGGGTTCGAGACTCTCGGCCTTCCAGTCCCATACACTCTAAGTCTAGTTACTCCTGAGCTAAATCTCTATAATCGGGATGCGTAATCCCACTTACTACCCGGCCATCCACCCGAAGGCCGGTGATCCTGCACACGTCCTCGAGATTGGGGATCATATGTCTCCAAGGCATTAGAAATGCCCTACTCTCAGCGTGCTATCGCTCCCTCAGCACCTAGAGTAGCACTAGATCGATCCATAAGGGTTCGATCTCCAAGATCTCTCGGAAGCCCATACCCGCCAGTCACGCCTTCAGGAAATTCGGAAGACCACGATATGCAGCTACCACTAGGTCCCAGGAGATCCTAGTCCTCATTGTCCCCTACAATTGTCAAATAATTCATTAAATTCATCGCTAGGACATTAATAATTAATTTCTGAAATAACTGTCACTCTTTTGAATCGTGCCAGGGAATAGAGACACGTTTCAAAAGGTGTCCCTGTCTCCAGACGCCTTTCAGCCATAGGTTCGAGAACCTGTGGCTGAGTCTCTCTTTCCCTCCAAAATTGAAATTTAAGTATAAAAAGCGAGTGTTTCGAGGCTTACCAAACGTGGGCCGACCTCCTCGGCCGGTGCTGCCGCTTCCTCGCCCTCTTGAGCCGCGTGAGGGGTCTCCTCGACCTCCATGAAGGCCGCCACTACCATAAGCCCCATCTCCTCGGCCATTGTAGTTTCCGGAGCTTCCTCCTCACCCACCTCCACCACCTCGACGGCAGTAACCCTCCACTTCTTCCCACTAACGCTGCTAGGCCCGTCGAACTCCATAGGGTTGTGACAAAGAAGATGAGAGCTAGAGAGAGAAATGGATTAAGAGAGGGAGTTTAAGATTGAGAGAGAGGGCAGAGATGAGAGAGAGTGGCCGGAGTTGAGAGAGCTCGCTGGAGTTGGGGAAGATTGCCGGAGCAAGAGGGAAGAGCTCGTTGTCACCGGAGAGGAGGAGAGAGTGAAGAGAGAGAAAGACCAAGAAGAGAATTAGGAAGAAAGGGGCTCGGGCTCGCAAATCCCTGTTGAAGTTCGTTAAATCGCGTCTGGGGACAGCGACGCCACTCAGTGGCGCACAAACTGAGGCGGCAATAGAATTTTTTTAAAATTGCTTAAACACGTCCCCCATTGGCGACACCTTTTGGAGTTTACCGCCTCTTTTGGTCAGGGCCGTACCACGGAAATACAGAGTAATCAGGGATTCGCGTCTCTAGTGGAGGACGCGATTCAGTGGATTAATTACTAGAAATCTCTGGAAAATAAGAGAGAGAAATGAAATGGCGTCTTGCTGACAAGACACGATTTTGGGCTTCTAAGGATTAAATTCTTATTTTTTAAAATCGAATTATATTGAAACGCGTCTTTCTGAGTCGACGTGATTTGAATTAAATAAGCCCAAACCTTTATATTTTGAGGAAGAATTACACTTTTAGTCAAAGAAAAATTATAGAAAAAAATTACAAAATATTAAGGGAGGATTTCTATTGTATTAAGGAAGGATTTTTCATTGAAAAAATGAAAATCAAAATACATCAAGTTGAAAGATAAGGAGGAAGAGCTTTTAAGGACGAATCTTCATAAGCTCTTTTACATATGTTTTCCATTGTTCTTTATTAGCTTCATGGGGAAGTTTTACACAACAGGTGAAGCAGATGTTTCACAGAGTTGCAATAAGGTTTGTCGCCTCGAAGTCTTTGTCAATTCCCAAAGACCGCTTCTTAATTGGAGAAAGAGAAGATATGTCTCGAAATTCATAGCGTGGCATACCAAGTTGAGGATGACAGCAATGTGGATTATAAAGAATAAACTCGGTCGCCCAGATCAGTCGGAGTTCTGTGCCAGCACCACGGCGCACGTGAACCGCCTTTTCCATGAGAGCGAGTGGCATGGATTGGAATCTAGTTCTGGGCATAGTCTTGAAATAAGCACGCCAGTCAGCTCGAGTCTTGATGTAACGACCCGCCATCCTATGACCGGGGACCCGGTCACTAAATGGATGTCGGCCCATTAACTACGGGCTCACACCCGGATCTCACACAACACATCTGGAGGAGTAAGTGCTAAACAGTGCTAAATATAACAATCTCACGGACTACAAGGTAAACAAGTGCGCAGGGAAAGTAACAATGTCCGTATACAGTCCAACAATAATTACATGTCCAACAATTAAATAAGTACAGGCAGAAAGAAAGTACAACAACATCGGGGCATACCCCGGAACTAAGACAGCTGCTGGTCCGCACACCAAGAAGACACCACGCTACCGCTGTGCCTCGAAGTCCACACCTGAAACCGCAGGGAGTGAGCCACACCAGAACTGGGCTCAGTAGGGATCATCCGATCCCCTGCCTCCCACTCACACACCCACAAGTGAAACAACAGTAACATATAGAACAGTCAAGTAGAGCAGTAAACACAACAGGCAACCCCGGTACGAAACGTACGACAAACAGTGTAGCAGGAACAACGCTGAGTAACCCGAAGAACCCAACACAGAGTCACGTCTCACGACCGAAGTCCACAAGGCGACTAAACCACACAGTCGACCGAAGTCAAACGTCGCCTCCCAACACTACCACCAGTGCTCACGCCTGTCCACCCCTACAGCGTTCCGGAGCACTGTAGGGTGAGGCAGTGAGCTGAACTAGGACTAGCTGGACTCAGTGTACCGCCACTGCCAGCTACGTGTGCACACAAGCAGTCTAGACTACTGTCCTACCACCGGATTGCCTCCACGCTAGGCCTCAGCGCTTTCCTGGAGGGTCCTGGGGACCGGGAACCCCCGTCAAGCCGCAGCTATAGGAACTACCCACAGACCCAACTCTCTCGGGCTGCATCAGGCCAAGGGCTAAAGGTACCACTCGTAACCTTGATCAAAGGTCACATCAGGCCCATTGGCTAAAGGGTAAACCAACTCCCACCAGTAAAACCACCAGCTCCACAGCAAGAGACACGCCGGAAGCCGTCACAACAAGCAAGGGAAACCCCGACCCGCTGAGACCAAACAGCAACCCCTCGGATAGCACACTAGCTACTCCGGCCCGCCGGCTCAAGGTGGTTCTGCTTCTCTCAGCTAAAGGTAAAACACCACGAGCACCCCTCCTCACAGACACCATGACCCTGTCCCCACCGGTCCATGGTGACATCGGAAACCATTGTCACATCGATCCACAGTCGTATGATCACACACACACATATAACATGCTGTCAATCCATTCGCACAGTAAACCCCAGTCTCAACGTACAGTTAAAGCACATACACACCCACAGATGATGAAATCCCAGTCATGCAGAAGTTCTCAGTCTCAGTATATAACTCAAAGCATGCATTAGAACCATCCCACCGTGAAACATACATCAAATACCCCAAGTTAACCATTCCTGGCTTGAATCGCGTCGACCGGGGTCGACGCCATTCAAGCCCCACAGACGGGTTTATTAAAAGACCAGAATAACCATTAAAACGCGTCCACCGATGAAGTCGCCTATTAAAACGCGTCTGGATGGCCCGACGCCATTCAACCCCGAAATCCAGAATACAGAACCATTAAGCGGGGGCAAATCCTGCCTAAATGGCGTCATGGTGACTCGACGTCCTTCAGAAAGGCGTCGATCACCCATGACGTCATTTAGCCCAGCACCCCTAACCTCTGAAACTCGAACAGGGGGATTTCTGCCCTGAAACGCGTCGTACTTAACCGACGTCCTTCTAAAAGACGTCGACCAGGGACGACGCCTTTCAGCGCCAGGAACCAGGTTCCCTGGTTCGAACCGAGGGTTCCTCCCTTGAACCCCAAGCACCCTGAAAACCCCAAAACAAGAGGGAGAGGAAGGAGAACTCAACTACCACATGCATACGCCGAATCCTACGATCACAAGCACGCCAATTCCCACAAGAAAACCCCCTAAACATGCTCATTCTAGCCCCAAATACATCACGTCACGCCGAGAATCACACGAACGTCACAAGCAAGGTTCGTCCCCCTACCGATTCTTGAACTCCGCCAAGCTCCGTGCCGCCGTCCCGCCGCACCGCACACCGCCGCCGGTACCCTCGAGGACGCCGCCACTCCGCCGGGACGTCGGCCGCCGTCCGGAGAAGGGAACGCCGCGAAGGAAGTGGTGGAGGTAGAGGTGAGAGGTAGGGAAGCTATGGAGTGGTTGGAAGAGGAAGAAGAGGAAGGGAAGGGGAAGAAGAGCGTCGGAGAGGGCGAAGAGGGCGAGGAGAGAGAGAGTGAAGGTGAGAATGAGGGAAAGAAGGGGAGGCTCGCGGGGTCAATCCGAAACCAGCTAAAACGCGTCGATCGAGGCAGACGCCTATCAGTCTGACAGGACAGCCGTACAGACACCGCTCTGAAACGCGTCGCCCACCGTGGACGCCGTTCAGACGATGTGACAGGCCGTACTGACCACGCTCTGGCGCCATGCCCTGACATCGCAGATGTCGCAGTCTGAAACGCGTCGACCCACCTGGACGCCGTTCAGACAAATCTGACAGGGCCGTACTCTCGCGGCCCGAAAACCCGCCCACGTGGCGCACACGTGGCACAACAACCAGGAACCTAAATGGCGTCCACGCACCCTGACGCCTTTTGAAAGGCGTCGACGAGAGCTGACGCCATTCAGTCAGAAATCACAAGCCCCCACAGGGTCCAAACCAGGGGATCCGGCCCGATCCCGACCCGAAAACCGAACCCGAAACCTCAGTCATTACACTTGAGGTTAGGCGCTCGATTGGTCATGTTGTCATTAAACTTCACAACATTGGAGATAAAGGAAGATAGGACTTTGTTGGTACATTTGGGATATCCTTGGAACTTTTTCTTCATTGTGGTTTAACTTGAAGTGGAATTCCACCTATAGAGCTAAGAGAAGCATACTACCATAAGAAGGTCGACCTGTGGAAGCTACAGAGAGCCCACTGTAGAGGTAGGCTAAAATCGATGTGCTGATCTGCTTCCCTTCAAAACTCCCATTGATTACGCTTAACTGATCATCTTCTAGAACATCATCTTGGGCAGAGAATAGTAGAACTCCAGCTAAGCATGTGGTGAACACCTTCATCACGTCCTTTGTTTCTTCATCCTTGAGGTCTTCAATCTTCTTTAGAGTCCATTCGGCTAATTTCGCGAGATTGATTCCTTTCTTAGTATGATAGCCTTGAATTTCCTTTGGCTTCCTCATGATACTTTCTAACAATTGTTGACCCGTGATTCTTTCCCTCATGAACATCATCTCACTCAAATTAGGTTCATCATTGTTGACCTTAAGCTTAGGAAGACCCAATAAGGGTTCGACTTATTCTAAGAGGACAGTGGCTTCGAACGAGGCAAAAAGGAAGGTATGAATTTGTGGATGACATAGCTCAATCAAAGCGCCCCTTACAGCCCAATCCATACTTGTGCTCTTGTAATGTTTGGCATGAATAACCAATCCTCAGATATGCCACTTGGATATATAAGATTTCATGGAGATTGATCTTGTTAACTAGTTTTTGGACCCATGGAAGTGAAGAAAATCTTCTTGGACCAAGGAAGAAAGGATATCCCTAGATAAAGAAAGAAATTGGAATAGTTCTATTATGCCCATGAAGAATTAGAATATGGAGAATGTATAGAGAGTTGCATAGAAAGAAAGAATTGATTAGAAGAGAGATTAGCTTATTTGTAAGTTAGGATCTCGCCCACTAAGATGTTCTTTAACTTCAGAGAGCTTTTCAATTGCCTTTCTCATCCTCTTGTTTGAAGTAGAATCTATCCTTCCTTCTTGTTTGAATTGAACCTTTCCCTCTTAATTTCTTGATTGTTATTGAGTGTTGGAAAGAATCATTTACCTTTCCCTCTTAATTGCTTGTTGTAATGTTTGGATATGAACAGAGAGAAGTTTTATAGAGGATTTGCGAGATTGAGGAGCTCCTTTCCGAATTGGAAGAGGAATGTGCATTAAGGCAAGTAGAGTTCGGATTGGAGTCAGAACAGAGAACAATTTCTGTAAGTCAAATGGCGTCTAGACGGGGCGACGTCATTTAAATGACGTTTGTGAACAGCGACGCCATTTATCAGTTTTATAAATTTATGTTATTTTCTCGAAAATCTATAATTGCATGATATTTAATGTTGATTATCTATTTACTTGAAGTTACCGATGAAATTCGAGTGTAGGTAATTCAAAGAAATGAAAATGGAGTTAAATTTCACTAAGGTCCCACTGTGGGACTTTATGAGTCACAACCGTGACTAAAAAGACTGTTATCTCTACCCTTGTATTTCATTATGTAATTCATTTGCATTAGCATTACTATATGAAAAATATTTATTAGATATATCAAGGACCTTGTGATTTTGATGAAATTATAATTTAAGTTACCCTTCAACAAAAACAGTGATAATTCTAGAAAATTCTCGATCGCATGGATAGGCCGTTAGATTATTAATTGATGGGGACGATGGTTCCGCTATTGTGAAATAGTGCGTGGACAAACGGGCTTCGGCTTAGCACTAAATTACAAGATTTGATGTCGTGACTTATCAATGACAATTTAACAATATTATTCTTGATTAATTTATATTTTATTTCATCTTATATTTTCTTTCTAACCCAGCATGCATCATATAGAACTTTGAAATTACTGTAATAAAAATTAAATCTTGATTAAATTTCAGACCATTGATCAAATAAATCCCAACGTGATGTGAAATATTCCATTCCGAATTGATCTCTCAATTGTCTTTGAGGTCTTCTTGAAGATATCCTTGGAATTCTAGCCTTACTTGGATCTCTATCTCAAATATTCTTGTTTCCTTTTAAGATCTATCATGGTTGTAGCACATCCACATTGGCTGGTAATCACTCTCTATGATGAAACCTGCAAGATTTGTGACCTAAGGTACTTCCCAATTGTGGAAGTTAATCGTCCTTATTTTATTTTCTTGTCCCTTTCATCCAGAAAGGATTGATTCTATTGATCTCTTTAACTTACTTTATTGATCATTTTGAGAAAAATCCCCATCATATGATGTTGAGAGCGTATCTCATCACACCTTGGCATCACCTTTTCAGTACATTTCATTCCATTTTACTCCATTGCAAAGCCAATGCCAAGGTGGGGCAATTGTAGACACGCTAATTTTGACCTCATATTGAGTAAATTTTATGTCACAATTATAATACCCCAAAATAGTCTAATATTTAATTATTAATTAATTATTATTGATTTTTCTCGAAATTTGTTAATTAGCGTCGTCCAAGCACGACGCCATTTAGACTCATAGCTGAAATCAGTTCGGAATTAAATTTCCAAATTCAGATAGATTTAACTGAATAGCGTCGCCCGCGGGAGATGCCATTTAAGTCCTAATCCGTCTGGGTTTATGATTTTTAATCTAAATTAAATTCCTAATTATTTGAAGCACGTCGCCCTTAGGAGACGTGATTTAGGTTTCCTAATGTACTTCGGTTTCCTTTTTGGATTTTATTTCTATTTTGGCCACTTTAATTAGCCAAATGGCATCGCGATTGGACGACGCGATTTGTGAGTTTCCTGATAAACATGATTTGGCCGAGATAATCTAGTTTCCGAAATTGGGAAGGTTGCAAACTCCTACATGCACATCCAAGGTAAGTCTGACTGCGGGGGAGAGTCCTTTTGAAGCCCTAAACAACTCTAAACCTATTCCTATAAATACAATACCTTTTGGACCTTCGAAAAAGGTTGGCCATTGAAGAATTTGAAGCTTGAAGCAAGGTAAGGCTCTAGAGAAGAAGAACGTGGGCAGCAAGAAGAACTTCCTTCTTCATCCTCTTCATCCTTTGAAGTATATTGAAGACTATGGCTATGGAGGGGCCAACCAACCAACTTTCCCTTTAGTTTCTTCATGAATTTCATTGATTTCTATAGTTTTATTCGCTGTTTCATCTAGTTTTTCATCATATCACTTCATAGTTCACACACCCACATCATATTTTTCAAAACCCATGTACATGATAGGGGTTTAAAAGAAAACAAAAAAGTGAGTGATTTTCGTTTAGTTGCATGTTTAGACTAATCTTTAGAATAGTTACTACACTTTCATAGCTTTAATCTATTTTCTTTTTTTACTTTGTTTAATCTTTCTTGTAAGGTACAAAGAAGAAGAAAGAAGAAAATCCAAAGGAATAACAACTAAGAAAACAAAAGCAAGAACATCTTACAAAAATGGCTCTCTTTCTTTGGCCGGCCGAAGGAAGGGAATCAAGGACTCAACATCTCCCAAATTTAGAAAGGTAAGCGATCAATCTTTCTTTGAAACTTTTATAGTTTCTGGCGATCACGTTTTCTTTAGTTTTTAATAGTTTTACTATTTATGTAAACAACATGAAATTCATGAATATCACACACCTAATTTGAGCACCCACAATAAGTATGATATGCATGAATGAAACATAAATTATTCATTTTATTAAATTGTTTTGACACTTGCACACTGACGATGGTATCTTATGTTACAGCGCGCCGCCTACACTCACACGGCTCCACCCTTGTCTTTTGTCGGCGCTTCTTCTTCCAGTGCTGCTCACGAGGCCACCATCACTGACCTGAAGAATCAGTTGGCCCTAACCATTGCCGACCCATTCAGGCTGAGGAGGATGCCACTGTCTAAGTGTGTAAGGATTGAGGTTTCGGGTTCAGTTATTGGGTCGGTTTCAGAGCCGGACCCCTTGGTTTGGGCCCTTGTGGGGCTGAGGCATAGAGTGTGCCACGTCGGTGCCACGTGGGTGCCACGTGGGCCAGTTTCGGGCCACAAGAGTACGGCCCCGGTCTAGTCACCTAAAAGGCGTCTGCCTAGGACGATGCGATTTCATCTACTTCGGTTTAACACCCCGAACCTTCCCTCCATTCTCTCATTCTCTCCTTCTCACTCTCTCTCTTCCCTCTCTCCGATCCTCTCCATTTCTCCCTTCCCTTTCTCCTTCCCCTTCTTCCTCTTCCACCAGTCCAACACCTCTCTACCTTTCACCACTACCACCACCACCTCCTCCGCAGTACTTCATTCTCCGGGCGGCGGTTGACGTCTCGGCGGAGTGACGGCATCCACAGCGGTACCAGCGGCGGTTTGTGGTGCGGCGGTTCGGCGGCACAGAGCTAGGAGGAGTTCGAGTGACCGGTAGGGGGACGATCCTTATACGTGATTTGGTTGTTTTAATCCATGTTTTCCTGCTTGAAGCATGTGACGTGTGAGGAGAATTGGGTAGAATGAGCATGTTTAAGGGGTTTTTAAATAAAAATGGTCATTTCTATGAAATGGGAATTAGTGTGTTCCAAGTACTAAATTGGATTCTCCCCGTCATTTCTTATTTTTGTGCCATTTTTTGGGTAATTTTGCGGGAGAGATTGTAAGGGAACCAAAAATTGGGCTCTAGATGGCATTTGGATAGGACGACACCATTTAGGCCAAACTTATCCCAGAAGCGGTTTCTGTGAGAAAAGAATTTTGTTTTGAATGACGTCTAGGGACAACGATGCCCTTCAAATAGCGGCTTCCAGGGACGACATGTTTTAGGCCATATTATGAGGTTAGTTTTCCTATGAACCAATTTAGGGGTCTTGAATAACGTCAGCCATGGGCGACGCGATTCAAGACAGAACCTCATTAATTCATGCTATTAATAGGTGTTTACATTGTTAGATAGTTTGATTAAATACATGCATGAAATTATACATCGAGGCTGAGGATTTCTGTATAATCGGAATCACATTGTGTGTGTGTGTATTTATGCAATTGTGGAACTGGAATGATTGTGGTTTGCGTTTGATACCTTGTGTCGGTGTGGGAGGGGCGCGGTGTCTATGTGGCATTGTTGCCGTACCGGTGTGGGAGGGGTACATGTTGGTGTTTCACTTATGGCTGGGGGAAGTATAACTACATAGGCCGGAGTAGCCAGTGTGCTATCCGAGGGGTTGCTGTTTGGTCCCAGCGGGTCGGTGTTTTCCTAGTTTGTCGTGGCAGTTTCCGGCGTGTTTCTTACTATAGAGCCGGGTTTGGTGCTACTAGAGTTTACCCTTTCGCCACTGGGCCTGATGTAACTTAAGATATCGAGGTTACGAGTGGTACCCTTCGCCCTTTGGCTTGATGTGACCCGGGAGGTTAGGGTTACGGGTAGTCCCTATAGCTTCGGCTTGAGGGGGTTTCGCCGGTCCCCAGGGCCCTCATGAAGCGCCTAGGCCTGGCGTTGAGGGAAGTCCGGTCGATAGGACAGTGGTCTAGACTGCTTGTGTGCACACGTAATTGGGCGGTGGTGGTTCACTAGTCCCAGTTAGTCCTAGTTTGACTCACTGCCTCACCTTACGGTGTCCGGAACATCGTAGGGGTGGACAGGCGTGGGTATTGATGGTGTTGTGAGGCGCCGTTTGTACGCAGTCGATAGTGTGGTTTGCGTGTTTAGCCGGATCTTTGGTTACGAACTGTGGTGTTGAGTTGGGTTACTTGAATTGCTTAGAACTGTGCCTGTTGCATTACGGATGCATATGTCTCGTATTGGAATTTAGGAACTGTGTTTACTGCTTTAATTAAATTGCCTTCATTTTTGTATTGCTGCACTTGTGTGTGGGGGGGGGAGGCGGGGATCGAATGATCCCTACTAAGCCCAATTTTGGTGTGGCTCACTCCCTGCAGTTTCAGGTGTGGACTTCTCAGCGAGTGTTGGCGTATGGTGTTCTCCTTGGTGTGCGGGCCAGTAGCTATCTCGGTTCCGGGGTATGCCCCGATGTTGTTGTACTTTGCTTCTGCATGTACATATTTAATTCTTTGGACCATGTAATTATTGTTGAACTATATACGGACATTATTAATTTACTTCCTATGCACTTGTACTTTCCTTGAAGTCCGTGAGATTGTTATATTTAGCCTTGTTTAGCACTTACTTCTCCAGACGTGTCGTATGAGATCCGGGTGTGAACCCGTAGATAATGATCCGATACCCATTTAGTAATCGGATTTCCGATTATAGGGTGGCGGGTCGTTACAGGGGGAGTCTTCAACTTGCTTTCTTCATTTATGCATGGTATTCTCTGCTTGCTTGATTAGTTGACTGACAGTGTATTCTGTTGCAGGTTCAAGAGTTCTATCAGGCTCTCAAGGAGGCTCAAGGTAGAGCAACCCATGTCACTGAGTTGGAGGAGCAGCTGGCGAGGCTCCCCACAGGTGACCTGCCTCAGGAGCTTTCACGCCTCCGGTCACGCCTAGAGGTCATCACCGAGGAGAGGGAACGTGAGCGGTAGGAGAGGTACCGGATTGACACAGAGATGTCTTCTCTCCGAGTCCAGCTTGGAGTTGCCGAGCATGAGAGGCGCAGCATAGAGGAACGTTGTCGGCGTGCTCGTATGCAGGCTCAGGAGCAGGGATAGGCGAGTGCCTTCACTACGAGCGTTGCGATCTCTTCGGGCCAGGCGGGGCCGAGTGCTATGGGACCACCACCTCCGCTGACTCGTGGGCCAGATGGACTAGATGAGGCCCAGAGTCAGTATGAGGAGGGTGCATGAGAGAGTCAGCCGTGAGGGCTGCTTTGTTGTATCTTCTTTTCATTTTCCTGTATCTTCTTTTTGTGAAGTCTTGCTGATGGACTTCTCATCCTATGTACAAAACTTTTGTCATATGGGAAGGGAACCTTTTCATATTTGATTTTTCTATCGAGTTTTCTTGCCTTGTTCCTGTGTCCTGTGCATGGCTTGACAAACATGTTAAATATCTGTTCTCGCTTAGCCCCTTGCCCAGTTAAGTAACTGGTTACTTGATCCTATACTTAGTAGAAGGGTCAAGGGGCTAAGCCTTTATTTAATGAAGTCAAATAAAGATGATTAAAAAAAAAATGGTAAAATGTAACATATACCTATGCAAATGCTCACTAAAATTTAAATCGTGCAACACTCATGATCCAACAAGCAAATGCTAATTGAAATATTTTTATTTTGCAATTGCAATTTTCGAAATATCTAATTTTTTTTTGTTTTGAAATATCCAATTTTTTTTGTGGTTTTGAAATATTCATTTTTTTGTGGTTTTCAAATATTCTGTTTTTTTTTGTAATTTTCAAATATTCTTTTTTTTGTAATTTTCAAATATCCATTTTTTTGTAATTTTCAAATATTCATTTTTTTTGTAATTTTCAAATATTCACTTATTTCTAAAGACCAGCATGGTACATGGATCAAAAGAGTTTACTTATTCGTGATCTTAATTCCCTAATCATTATTTAATAACCTAATCCGGGTTCATTGTACTTTTATTGTGCTTATATCCTCGATCCCATTTGATGATCTGACCCTTAGTCGACTTAGGCCATTCTTTAAGCTTAGAGCACATCCCTTAGAGGGAAAGGAAGAAATGATCTAGAAAGCTCCCGAGAGGGTTCCGGAGACCCATGAAGATGTCCATTTTTTACTCAATTGTCTGTTGGGGTTCGGTCATTTTCACTTTGCGGGATATTTTTGACCTTGCGCTCCCTTTCATTTGGATATTTGTTTTGATTTGACATTTGTGGCCTTTTGTACTTAATTTGGCTTTTGCCCTTTCGGATTTTCCTTTTATGGGGCGGATCTTTTTCCCCCTTTTTTTATGACGGCCTCCTACTAAGACGGCCGATATTTTCAGTAGTCTATCTTGAGCCTCATTCCGACATCGCGAGTTGAGTATAAAAAGGAATAATATAGTCAGAATGGGTTATACTTTTACACTCTCGATCAAGCTGTCAGTCTTTCTTGGACTTCACATCTCTTGTTACTCGAGGACAAAGCCTGTTTGTGTGTGTATAATGCACCCGAATTAGAATATCAAAGGCTAACAAGGGAATTCGGGACTTCAAATTTTTCGACTCCATTGGTCTTAGCACCATGCCGATCGACACTCCTAATCTAAGGATAATATTTCTTAAGATACAAACCGTTCCAGGGATGAGATAGTTCTTGACCTTCTGCATTAACTAGTTTGTAGGCATTACCAGGAAAAACACTTGAGATAACAAAGGGTCCTTCCCAATTGGGTTGGAGTTTAGAACGTGGACCACCAGGTTTTATGAAAATTCTTTTAACTACTATTTCACCAACTTTGAATTTATGTTCAATGACCTTCTTTCGATAAAAATGTGCTAATCTATTTTGATATACTCGTGAGTGATTAACCACTGACCATCTTTTCTCGTCTAAAAGTTCTAATTGAGCGAGGAGTGCAGAGCAACATTCATCAATGAAAAACTCCTTATTCAATTGTACTCTTAATAATGGGATGAGGATTTTGTAGGGAACTATTGCATCCATTCCAAATGTTAGGGAATATGGAGTATGCCCAGTGGGCGTGCGGATTGAAGTTGAGTATGCCCATAGAGCCTCAATCAATTTCTATGGCCAGTCTGTATATCGGTTAGATTTACACATTTTCTTGATGATTTTTATCAAGGTCTTATTAGTTGCCTCTGCTTGGCCATTGTCTTGCGGATAATAAAGAAATGAATGATGCAATGCAATTTTATACCTGTTGCAGAGGTCCTTCAGCTCTTGTGATATGAACTGTGGTCAATTGTCGATGACGATGGAGCTTGGAATCCCGAACCATGTGATGACATTTTTCATGATAAACTTGTAGACTGTTGACGCTTTGACTTCCGTGTACGCTTCAGCTTCTGCCCACTTAGTGAAATACTCCATTGCAGTGAGAATGAAGGATTTCTACTTAATGCCAGAATTGGGGTCACCGAGAGGTCCAATGATGTCGAAAGCCCACATGGAGAAATGCCACAGGAAGGAAACAGGATGGAATAAAGATGCAAGGGAATGGATCTTGTCAGCATGAAGTTGACACTTAGCACACCTATGGACAAACCCTACACAATCTTCTTCCATGGTTAGCCAATAATATCCTTATCTAAGGATTTTCTTTAACAACATCTACCCATTAATATGGCCACCACAAACTCCAGCATGAGCTCCTTCCATGATCTTCCAAAGCTCATCTTCGTCTAAGCATCTCAGAAGGACACCATCAAATCTACGTCTATATAACTCGCCTCAGACCAGAGTGTATCTCTAAGCAATTCTCTTGATAGCCCTCTTCTCTTCAGTTGTAGCTTCTTCAGGGTAGGACTGATCTTCACAATATTTGGCAATCTCGTAGTACCATGGTTTCTCTTCATCTTCCATCTATTCTTGCAGCTCTAATAGTATGATTTCTCACTTCTCCACAATATCTCCATTTCTAACCTTCTTCAGCAATTTCTCTTTAATCCTAAGAGTGGAAGGGTCATCTACAGTAGGAGGGAGACACCTATGAATGATGATTGATTTAGATTGTTTGCTGATTGGGAAATTTTGAGATGATGCAAGAGAAGCTAGAGCGTCAGCTAAGATGTTCTGATTCCGAAGAATATGGACAAACATCAATTTGGTGAAAAACTTAGCATAAGCTAAGGTCAATTCCTGATAAGGCTTGAGTTTGGGATCAAGGGTGAGATATTTAGTAAGCACTTGGTGAAGGATTAATTGACTATTACCTACAATCCACAATTTGGTGGCACCATGGAGATGGGCGGCCTTGAGACCGGTAAGAAGAGCCTCATATTCAGCTATGTTATTGGTAACATGAAAAGCAAGCTGAAAGGCTTGTGGAATGGTAACACCTTCATGTGATAGGAGAACGATGCCGATGCCCTTACCATGAGAGTTCAAAGCTCTATCAAAATGCAGAGTCCACATGTCATCTTTGATTTTGTTAATGGACATCAGTTCCTCATTCGGAAACTCCAATCGAACCGGATCAAATATGGGTAGAGGGTGATGAGCAAGGTGTTCTGCTATGGCATAGCCTTTAATTGCTTTCTGCTAAATATAAATGATATCGAACTGAGATAGAAAGTTCTGCCAACGTGCCAATCAATCTATAAAGACAAATTTCTGAAGGAGGAACTTGATTAGATTCATCCTAGCGATGAGATGGACTTCATGGGCCAGAAAATAATGCTACAGCTTCTGAACTACCCAGACCAATGTAGCACATATTTTCTCCATCATCGTATATCTATGTTCAGTAGGGTTGAGAAGTTTAGAGAGATAATAGGCTGCTCTCTATTTTCCTTCTTCATCCTCTTGTGCTACGACAGCCCCCACAGCGTCATCCAGAACATAAATGTATAGAATTAAATGCTTGTCCGGAGATGGTAGTCTCAATACAGGAGGGCTTGCCAAATATTTCTTCAATCCATCAAATGCCTCCTGACACTTATCGTCCCAATCAAATTTGACGCCCGGCTTAGTAAGTTCGTAGAACAGCTTACACCTTTATGAGTGTTGGGAGGCAAAACGGTGAATAAACTGCAAGCGCCCGATTAATCCTCTCAACTCTTTCATGTTCTTGGGAGGTGGCATTTCAGTGATGGCTTTAGCCTTGTTGGGATCGATCTCTGTCCCGTTTGCTGACAATGAACCCTAACAACTTCCCTGACGAGACACCAAATACGCACTTCTTTGGGTTCATCTTCCAATGATATTCCCTCGATCATTCCAGAACCTTTGCCAAAATTTCAGCATGCTCACTTTAGTCTTAGACTTTACCAGTAAGTCGTCTACATACACTTTCAAATTTATATGCATCATATCATGGAATCTAGCCATCATAGTCCTTTGATAGGTGGCTCCAGCATTCTTTAATCCAAACGGCATGACAAATAACAATATGTGCCCCATAGTGTAGTGAATGACGTCTTCTCTTGATCATCTTCTGCCAACCTAATCTGATTGTATCCTGAAAAGCCATCCATAAATGACAGAGTCTCAAATCCAGCTGTGTTATCAATCAGCACATCTATATGAGGCAGTGGGAAATCATCCTTAGGACATGCCCAGTTCAAATCTCGAAAGTCAATACAAATTCTGACTTTCCCATCCTTTTTCATGACTAGGACTATGTTAGCCACCCATTGTGGATAGAGGACAACTATAATAAATTTGTCTTTATGCAGTTTATCGACCTCTTCCTTCATCTTCAAAGCTATTTGTGGGTGGAATCGCCTTAATTTCTGTTCAACTGGGCTAGCTCAAGATTTCAATGTCAATCGATGCTCCACTAGCAAACAATCTATCCTCGGCATATCTCTATAGCTCTAGGCGAAAGTGTCATTGTAATCTCTAAGAACTCGAACCAATGCCTCTTCATCTAATTTAGAAAGACTTTGACTAATGAGGACAATCCTAGATTCTTCTTCGGTTCCTACATTGATTTTCTTTGTTGGCTTTTCTACAGCAGCTGAGGGTTCATCAAATCTTTTCACTCCACTCGCATATGCCTCAGCTGTATCCTCATCTTCTTCCTCTTCGACGACGGAGTCCTTCTCATATACCAATTCATACAATCCATACCCATCATCAACCAACTCATCTACCTCAAACTCTTCTAACAACTGGATTGGATTCTCTAACAGCTGAGGGATTTGAGAGAATGGAGAGCACCTAGAAGCTATCTCCTGGAGATATCAATTTGGCATTCTTTTACCCTTATACTTCCTAGACTTCCTAATTTGACTAACTTCACTAGACTCCCTGACACTAAATTGCCTACCAATAGACTCACTATCCTGACCTAGGGAGAACGAAGAAGGATAAAAATCATTGGATATATGAGGAAAATACAGGAGAATCCTCCCGAGAGGAGGGGCAGAGTATATTTAGAAGAGAATCCTACCCGAACGACCCACACGATAGGGTACATTCGGACAGATAGTAGGATGTTTCCTCAATAAGGATTTGTGAGGAAGAAGTTGCCAAATCGGCATTTTTTTTTTTAAGGGGGGGAGGAATTGAACATGAAACAAGAATCGATTTGAAAAGGAGGGGGATGTGATGGATAAAATGACACTATTGCCAGGGGATTAGAGGGATCATATAATAATATGTCCCAGATAAGATCATGGATCCCCTCCAGATCGAGAGGAATCTGAGGAAGAAGGTCTCGAGTAGACAGGGTGATGATGATGGGAGGAGCTCGAGGTATATCTTCAGTGATGACCCTTGACCAAATCAAGGTCAGGAGCAGGGTACGAAACAGGGTGTGGAGGGTGAAAACATGCGAGGGGTAAGTAGCCCTCTAGAGATGATCTGCTGTTAAACCAGTTTCATAGGGGTCATTTGGCTCCCCTCTATCAGCATCTTCACTTAGCAGAATCATTTTGTCAAAAATGGCGCCAGGCCCTTCTATCAGCTCATCAATGAGTGGCGGCCATTGTGGTTCAGACGAATGCAAGAATAGCCTGTTCAACACTATGTAAAGGTCCCAGGTATCAAACCACCTATACCACTCAGACTCCAGATCTTGAATTTTTCTCCTTTTCATCGGCCGCAGAGCCTCCAAGGATTTGTATGTCAGCAACTATGAGCAGTGTCTGGCTAGATCCCTCCCATATATTTCATGCAGGTCAAAATAGGAGGTTATTACCACTGTGTTGTCAAGGTCATGATGAATTACGGGCCCCTTTACAAAATGGGTAGACAAAGTCCAAGTCAGGAGGTCCCTATTTTCCTTACAGGGTGTCACCATCGTCTTCCATATCTTCTGACCATCTTTGCTTTCTTGTTGTTCAACAATACCATGCCTTACCTTCTCCGGCCTATAGCCCAGGCCATTACCAGAGATCCTTCTGTTCTTTTTTACTGGCTTAATTTTTCCTTGGAGCTAAATGCCCAGACCCTTTCCTGATTGATATCCTATCTTCATCATGATGTTCCAGCCTGGGGTACTCATGGACTTCCCCCGTTTCATAGCATCAATCGGATAGGATAAGGGTATGATAGTTTTCAATAGATCTGCCAAAAGGAAGGTATGTTTGTAACACAGAGATAACTGGCTGTTGAACGGGTGAAGGAATGGGAATTGGATTCACGTTCAACGAATGGGTTGTAGCAAGAATAGGCATACTAATGACTTTGATAATGCATCCTTTATAAGGGAACTTGAGGCATTGATGGTTTATTAAGGGGATTGCCTCGAGCAGTTTGATGTATGGACGCCCGAGTATGCCTTTTAGTGAAGGGTCAATTTCAAGAATATGGAATTCAACCTCAGCATGGCAAACAGGGCCCAACTCCACCTTCAAATATATCATGCCCAGAGGGGAACGGGTAGAGTTATAGTAGGCAGTAACAGAGATAGGGGAAGGTAACTACTTTTCTTTTGGAATGCCGCAGAGTTCCAGAGTTCTCGGTGGTAATACATTGATAGAAGCCCCTGTATCTACCAGACATGCATCCACAGCTCTCTTGCTGATGTTGACTATAATGCTCAAGGCCATTCCCCTCGCTGCCAAGGGTGCTAACTCAGAAGAGTGGAAGGATATAGAGGGCTAATCCCCTTGAGGAACGAATAGAGCAGTAATCTTCTCTACCGGCATATCTTCATTGACCATGACTTTCTGTAAATACCCCATCAGGGCTTCCTGATGGGTCTTGGATCTTTTGATCAGCTCCAATATAGAGACTTGTACCGGTGTCCTATCCAACTATTTCAGCAAATCATACTGAGTGCCAGGTGCACTCTCTTCATTCTGAGCTTCTTCTGTCGGCTGCGATGGGCCGTCTGGTGTTGTGGACTAAGGGAAAACCTTACTGAAAATGCGACTGCTCCGGAGCTCAACGATAGATGACACAGGCGACGTCTTGAGTACTACCGGGTTTATGAGGGGTTTGGATGGAGCGATGGGTTCATAAGTGGGTGGTGGAGGGTTGCTCATTATTCGTGGTGGTATCATTCGGATAAGAGGTTTGAATGGTGTGATGGGTTCATAAGTGGGTGGTGGAGGGTTATTGGGGGAGGTACTGCTACGCGAATGAGTGGTTTGGAGGGTTGTATGGTATTGGGGTAATGGTTTGATGGTGATGTGGGGAATGGAATGCGAAGCAGTGGTTTTGATGCCATGATAAGTTCATGGTTGGGTTGTGGAGGGTTGCATGGTTTAGGTTGTGTGGTAGGTTTGAGGAAGGTGGGTGTTGTGGGTGTAATGGTTATGGGTTGTGGCTTAGGTATGTGGATGATACGGCGAGGCGGTTGCTCGGCAATACGCTAACTATGACCTGTTGAGTAGACAAAGGAAGATTCCTCTACCTTCCACCGTTGCCTTCTGTTAGCCTCTGACTGACTATTGGTAAGAATTGGAGCAATATGGTTTTGATGCTCTGGCAGCAGGTTCTGCACTATGCCCATATTCTATGGTGCTCCCTGCTGAACTGGTGCTCTCAGGATCAGTTGTTGCTACTGCTACTGTTGTTGTGGCTGTTGTTGTGGCCTTCTCGCCATCAGAGTAACTATGAACTTCCTCATTTCCTCCCAATCTATGCCCCCTTGATCATTTAAATCGTGGATGTAGTCTTGGAACTAGAAACAAGCATCCACAGTATGCCCAGGTTGTCTATGAAAGACACAGTAGCGGGAGGCATCTGCATTTGGTGGCCGGATGGTCTTTTCTTTGGGTAATGCCAATGCATTCGCATCCATGAGGGCGTTGAATATATCTAACAGAGACTCTGGGAGTGGGGGATATGATGCCCTCTTCGGGCCTAGAGGCTTTCTCTACTCATTGTAATCATTTGGAGGTGACACATTATTGTACGTTGGTGGTTGACGAGGCTAGTTGAAAGATGGTTGATACTTCTGTTGAGATGGCCTAAAGCCCTTAGTCGTTGGACCCATGTTGGGAGAGTTTGGCATGGCAGGCTTCCGAGGTGGAGGTCTGTTGGGTCTGTGTAGATTGAAGACACTAGAAAAGGTGGAGTCCTTAAATGCATTTTGGACGTATCAAGCCCTCTCATATAAATCTGCCATGTTGGTCAGATTATTCAATGTAAGGACCAATTTGTATTGAGGGGTTGCATTGGCAATCATCATCTTGACTTGCTCAGACTCAGATAAGTGATCTTTAATCTTTTTTGCCATAGCCCTCCATCTTTTAGCAAATGTTATGAAGTCTTCATCAGACTTCATTTTCTCAGACACCAGATCCGTTATAAACAACGATGGTGCTACCCTATCCTTGTATCATTGGAGGAATTTCCGTGACACGGTGTCAAAATCCTCAGTATCATATGAGTCCAAGGAAAAGAACCACTCAAGGACTGGTCCCTCTAGAAATCTTCTGAATAAGAAAGCCAACGACCTTTTGTCACTTTGCCAGAATGATGACTCATACATGAACTCTTTCAAATGAGTGAAGGGATTACCAAAGCCATTGTATTTCCTGTACACAAGCATCTCAGAGAGAGGAAGATGAAATACTTGTAAATTAAGGAGAGAAATCTCAAGTACAGCCTTGACATCCATCATTTTCTGGAAGTTCCTAAACTGTTCGTCGATCTGATTCATCTTAGTAAGAGTGCCTGAGTTACTAGATCAACTGGTGGAGGAGGTGGTGGAGCATGAGAAACTTGCCTCCAAGAATAACTGGGGCAAGGAGGACAATATGGCTGAGATCCAACAGCATTCCCGTTACGCCCGAAGGCATTATGATAAGTAGGCGTCTGTGGTCTAGCCAGGTATCTCGAGGAGGATTATTGTGGCCCAGGTGAACGAGGAGTAGAGACATGAAGGCCTTCCATGGCCTGATGAATATATGGAATCTAACGAGTAGGAGGAACAAGGTGAACCACGGGGTTTGGTTTAGCAGAACGTAAAGGCGCCTTCCCCTTAAGAATAAACTGGATGGCCTCAAGCTGTTGAGGATCCACGTAGGTAGCCAGAGCTCCCAGGACAATGACTAGATCTGGAGGATTAGTAGACGAAGGCTCAGCTTGGTCTTGAGCCTCCTCATAAGTGGGATTAGAAATCACATGTACATGGGGATGATTGGTACAAAGATCATATTGATTACGAGTAAAATGAGCCTATGAGGGATGTAGGTGCTTCCCTCATACTGAGTACGAAAGTAGTTGGAATCATGGGGGGCATTAGCATCTCCCCCATTCTCAGAATGGTAATCATAATTACGAGGGGCATTGACATCTCCCTCGAATTCAAACGCATCTTCTTGTTCAAAGGCAACCATATCGACTGTCCTACCTGAATGTAACATCATGGTGTTCAATTTTATCAGAGATTCAAACAAGTTGGACAGGGATTAACAACCAAGTTGATGATTACGCTGTTTTAGGATTCCTTATTGAATTATTTGGATTTTAGGCACCAATTCTCTCAATGGGTAGGATCCTAGTTTCAGTTTAGTTTCCGTCGTTATACTCTATAGCTTTGCTCACAACGATATGAATGACTACTCGGGACCTCAAATGGTACAACCAGCCTGATGAACAAGGAGGAATTCCTTACTTTTGGGGACTTATGGAGGTCTTAACACAAACCATTCTAGTTTGACCGAGGGACCGACCTAGTCAGAGAGAGGTGAGAGTGCCAAGAAGTGTGTTCCTATAAGAGGGGGATGAGCCCTGATACAAATGACCTGTGGCCTAGATGGCCTCTAATGTAGTATAAAGTAAATATAGGTAACAAGGAGATCAAGGATCTGAGGACTAATGACCAAGAGAGAGAACAACTTGAATCTCATCACTGTTCATAAACGCTATTCAAGACAGTAAGCTCTTATGTTCACAGAACCTTAGGCAACAGTCGAGACAGGTAAAAGAGGCTAAATGGCGTTTGGGTGTACCAACGCGTTTTGAATCGCGTCGCCAAGACCAGATGCTATTTGGAGCCCGAAAACACACAAGGGCAATCCCCTCTCAAGTTATCGAAGTAAACAACAGTCAATCAATCATGCGAAACTCAATTTGAACAGGTTGATTATTATGCAAACAAACATGAAATCATTCAAACACACACTTCTTATCAAACTCACAACTTCCAACAAATCAAGGGAGGGCAAGATCTTGCCACAAGGGGTGTGCACGTAGTGCACGTGGGAATAAAGCAACCAATCACAAATTGGTGAAAACGTGCCCGAGAGACACAAACGGTGCACTGAGGGTGCCCAATAGTAAAAAGCAAGAGAAAAGTAACAAGATGGCAAGACAAGGTCCCACCATGATCGCCAAAAAGCTGTAAGTGTTCAATTGTGGTGTGTGAAAATCATGATTATCATGTTCATATGGATAATAAATAAACTACAAAGATCGTGATCGCCAGAAACCGAGAGTTTCAATGATAAAGGATGATCGCTTACCTTTCAAACTTTGGGAGATTGGAATTCGTTTTGTTCCTTCTCTTTGGCCGGCTAAAGAGAAAGAGCTTTCTTCTTATTTTCTCTTACTTTTGTTGTAGATTTCTTGGCTTGTTTTTCTCTTTTCTCCAAGCTTCTCTCCTTTCAAACCTTGTAAAAGAAAGTTAAACAAAGAAAAGAAAGAATATGATTAGAGCTATTGGGTAGTGTAGTAACTATTCTATCAAACAAATTAAGCATACAACTAAACTAAAATAACTCACTTTTTATGGTTCTTTAAACCCCTAACATGAACATAGGTAGGGAAATAATGATGTGGATGTGTGTTAACATGAAATGATATGATGAACTATGAAGAAAATAGTGAGCAATCTATGAAAACTAGAAAGAAAACATGTAGATGGTTGGTTGATTGGCCCCTTCAAAGCCTTGGTCTTCAAAAGTTTCAATGGAGGAAGAAAAGGATGAAGAAGAAGCCTTTCTTGGCTGTCCACGTTTTCCTCCTTGAAAGCCTCCAAAACCCTTGTCTTGAACTTCAAATTCTTAAATTGCCAACCTTTTTCAAAGGTCCAAACGGTATTGTATTTATAAGAATAGGTTTTAGAGTGTTTTGACTTTCAAAAGGACTCTCTTCTGCAGTCAGACTTGCCTTGGATGAGCATGGAGGAGTTTGCAACCTTCTCAACCTCGAAAACCGGATTATCTCGGCCAAATCATGTTTATCAGGAAACTCTCAAATTGCGTCGTCCAAACGAGACGCCATTTGGCTAATTAAAGCGGCCAAAATAGAAAGGAAATCAAAAAAAGATTAGGAAACCTAAATCGCGTGTCCATAGAGCGACGTGCTTTGGATAATTAGGAAATTAATTAGAATTAAAAATCAGAAACCCAAACGAATTAGGATCTAAATGGTGTCATCCTTAGGCGAGGCTATTCAGTTAACTCTATCTGAATTTAGGAATTTAATTCCAAACTAATTTCTATTAGGAATCTAAATGGCGTCGACCTTGGGCGACGCTAATCATCAAATTTTGAGAAAAATTAATAAAAATTAATTAATGATTAAACATCAGACCATTTTAGGGCATTATATGAAATTTACTCAATATGAGGTCAAAATTAGCATGTCTACACTTGCAAGATACTTCTTCAATCCATCAAACGCCTCCTGACACTTATCGTCTCAATCGAATTTGACTCTCGACTTAGTAAGCTCGTAGAATGGCTTACACCTTTGTGAGTGCTGGGAGACAGCGGCGAATAAACTGCAAACTCCCGATTAATCCTCTTAACTCTTTCAAGTTTATGGGAGGTGGCATTTCAATGATGACTTTTGCCTTGTTGGGATCGATCTCAATGCCCATTTGCTGACAATGAATCCTAACAACTTCCCTGATGAGACACCAAACACACACTTCTTTGGGTTCATTTTCAACTGATACTCCCTTGATCTTTCCAAAACTTTTGCCAGGACTTCAGCATGCTCAGCTTTAGTTTTAGATTTAACAAGAAGGTCATCCACGTACACCTCCAAGTGGATATGCATCATATCATGGAATATAGCCATCATTGCCCTTTGGTAGGTGGCTCCAGCATTCTTTAACCCAAATGGCATGATCACATAACAGTATGTTCCCCATGGAGTGGTAAATGATGTTTTCTCCAAATCATCTTCTACCAATTTAATTTGATTATATCCTAAAAAGCCATCCATGAATGCTAGAGTCTCAAATCCAGCCGTACTATCAATCAACACATCTATGTGAGGCAATGGAAAATCATCTTTAGGACATGCCCGATTCAGATCTTGGAAGTCAATATAGATCCTAACTTTTCCATCCTTCTTCATAACCAGGACTATGTTAGCCACCTATTGTGGATAGAGGACAACTCTAATAAATTTGGCTTTATGTAGCTTATCGACCTCTTCCTTCATCATCAAAGCCATGTGTGGGGAATCGCCTTAATTTCTATTTAACCAGACTAGCTTCAGCTTTCAAGGTCAATCGGTGTTCCACTAGAGAGGAATCTAATCTTGACATATCTTCATAGCTCCAGGCAAAAGGTGTTCCACTGAGGGTTCATCAAATCTTTTTAACCCACTGGCATATGCCTCAGCTGCGTCTTCATCTCCTTCTTCAGTGATGGGATCTTTCTCATGGATTATACACCCCGTACCTGTCATCAACCAATTCATTTGCCTCATACTCTTCTGATAACTGGATCGAATTCTCTAACAGCTGAGGGATTTGATAGAACGGAAAGCACTTAGAAGCTAACTCCTGGAGGTATCGATCTGAAATTCTCTTACCCTTAGACTTCCTAGACTTCATAATCTAACTAACTTCACTAGACTCCCTACAATTAGACTCCCTATCTTGACCTAAAGAGGACGAAGAAGGATAAAAATCAGGGGATACATGAGAAAATACAGGAGAATCCTCCCTAGAAGAGGGGCAGAGTATATCTAAGAGAGAATCCTGCCCGAATAACCCGTGCAATGGGGTACCTTCAGACAAGTAGTAGGATATTTCCTCAACGAGGCCAAATTGGCATTTTTTTTTTTAGAATTTTTAGCATTTATCATGAAACAGGAATGAATTTGGAAGGAGGGATGATCATGAGGAGGAGAAAATGGCACCATGGCCAGAGGATTAGGGGGATCATACAGTAGTCGGTCCCAGATCAAATCATGGATCTTCTCGAGGTTGAGAGGAATCCGAGGAAGAATGTCCCGAGGGGATAGAGTAATGATAATGGGTGGTGCCCGAGGTATATCTTCAGTAATGACCCTCGACCATGTCAGGGTCAGAAGCAGAGTGCGAAACAAGGTGTGGATGGTGAAAATACGTGAGGGGTAAGTAGCCCTCCAAAGGTGATCAGTTGTTAACCTAGCTTCATAGAGGTCATCTGGCTCCCCTTCATCAGTTTCATCACTTAACAGGATCCTTTTATCAAAAATGGCACTAGGCCCTCAATCAGCTCATCTATCAGCGGTGGCCACTGTGGTTCAACAGGATGTAGGAATAATCTGTTCAGGGCTATGTACAGGTCCCAGGTATCAAACCACATGTACCACTCATACTTTAGATCTTGAAACCTCCTCCTTTTCATTGGCCGCAGAGCCTCCAAGGATTTGTATGTCAGTAACGGTGTGCACAGCTTGGCTAGTTCCCTCCCATAGATGTCATGCAAATCGAAGTGAGAGGTTATTTCACAGTGTTGTCATGGTCATGTCGGATCACAGTCCCTCTAACCAAATGTGTGGATAAGGTCCAAGTCAAGGGGTCCTGATTTTCGTTACAAGGTGTCACCATTGTCTTCCACACCTTCTGACCATCTCTACCTTCTTTCTGTTGTATAATAGTGTGTCTTACCTTCTTTGGCATATAGTCCAGGTCGTTGCCAAGTATCCTTCTGCCATCTTTCACTAGCTTTATTTTGCCCTGCTGCTGTGCACCGAAGCCTTTACCGGGTTGATACTCGATCTTCATCATGATATTCCAGCCTGGGGTACTCATAAACTTCCCCCTTTTTACAGCATCAATTGGATAGGATGAAGGAATGGCGTGTTTCAATGGATCAGCTGTTGGAATATAAGTTTGTAGCATAGACAAGATAGGTTGTCGAGCATATGGAGAGACTGGAGTTGGACTTGTATTTAAAGAGTGAGCAGCAGCAAGAATAGGCATGCTCGTGACCTTGATGACTCGTCCTTTGTAGAGAAACTTAAGGCATTGATGATTAGTAGATGGGATAGCCTCAAGTAGTTTAATGTAAGGACGGCCGAGTATTCCTTTCAGTGTGGGGTCAATCTTGAGAATGTGAAATTCAACTTCTGCATGACAGACAGGTCCCAATTCAACTTTCAAGTACACCATTCCTAGAGGAGGACAGGTGGAGTTTTCGTAAGCAGTGACAGAGATAGGAGAAGGCAACCTTTTTTCTTTAGGTACCCCACACAGCTCCAGTGTTTTCGACGTAAGATGTCGATAGATACCCGAGTGTCCACCAGACAAGCGTCTACAGCTTTCTTGCAAATGTTGACTGTAATGCTCAAAGCCATGCCTCTCACTGCTAGGGGTGCTAACTCAAAAGAGTGGAATGTGATAGATGGTTGTTCCCCCTGTGGAACCAACAAAGTAGTGATCTTCTCTACCGGCACATCTTCACTAACCATTATCCTTTGTAAATACTCCATCAGAACTTCTTGATGGGTCTTGGACCTCTTAATCAGCTCGAGTATAGAGATTCATGCCGATGTTTTGTCCAAATGTTTCAATAAATCATATTAAGTGCCTGGTGCACTCTCTTCATTTTATACTTCATCCACTGCTTGTGACGGTCCTTCCTGAACAGCAGATTATGGGAATACTTTGCTAAAGATGCAGCCGCTCCGGAGCTCAACAATGGATGATGCAGGCGATGCCTTAAATACCGTCAGGTCTATGAGGGGTTTGGATGGTGTGAGGGGTTGGTAGATAGGTGATAATGATGTCGGGAATGGGGTGCGCAATAACGGTTTGGATGGCATAAGGGGTTCGTGAGTGAATGATGGAGGGTTGTTTGGTGTAAGGGTAACGGGTGATTGGGTAATGCGGATGAGGGGTTTGGTAGGTGGGGTGGGGTTTTGGTGGGTAGGTGATGGCATAGGGAATGATATGCGTAGTAGCGGTTTGGATGGTAGTATGGATTCATAGACTGTTGAAGGTTTATTTAGTGGTGGTGTGGTAGTTATGGGTTTGAGGAAAGCAGGTAGTGGAACGGGGGTTTTAGGCATGGTCTTAAGGATGTGAGGTGATGGGTTGATGGTGGTAGGTTGTGATGGGGTTGGTGAAGGTTTGGAGATGTAGATGATGCGGCATGGTGATGGTTGTTCGGCAATATTTCGGCTATGTACTGTTGAATAGATAGAAGAGGCCTCTTCGACCTTACATTGTTGCCCCCTATTAGCCTAAGATCGGCTGTTCATGAGGATTGGGGCGGTTTGGTTTTGATGCTGCAGCAGTGGGTTCTGTGTTATTTCCATATTTTGTGGGGGTGTTGCCTGCTAGACTGGGATTCTCTGAACTTGTTGTTGTTGCTGCTACTGTGATTACTGTTGTTGCAGCCTTCTCGCCTTCAAGGCGATTATAAACTTCCTCATTTCTTCCCAATCTATACCTCCTTGGTCATTTAAATCGTGGATGTAGTCCCTGAATTGGAAATAGGCATCCACAGTGTGCCCAGGCTGTCGATGATACACACAGTACCGAGAGGCCTACATTCGATGGCCAAATTGTCTTTTTCTTAGGCAATACCAAAGCATTGGCCGCCATAAGAGCATTGAAGATGTCAGAAAGTGACTCTGGCAATTGAGGGTAAGCTGCTCTCCTTGGACTAGGAGGTTTCCTCTGTTGGGAATAGTCATTTGGAGGAGGAACCAAGTTGTAATTCGGCTGCTGCCGGAGTTGATTGTATACTTGCTGAGGGGGATGTTGAGGTAACTAGAGTTGTTGACGTTGTGGTTATTGTTGGGGAGATGGCCTATAACCCTGTTGGTTCTGCAGTCTCTATACACTGTACTGCTACGGCTGATTTTTAACAAATTGAGCATGGTTGTTGTTCATGATGCTAACCTGCTCATGGGATAGGGTACCTTCTGTGGTTGGACCCATGGTAGGAGGATTTGGAATATTAGACTTCCTGGGTGGAGGCCTACACTGTAACGACCCGCCACCCTATAATCGGGGATCCGATTACTAAATGAGTACCGAATCATTAAATTTGGAGTCAAACCAAGATCTCAATAAGTCTAGAAAATAAATGATAAACTAAGCTAAACATTCACATTGCATCGAATCGTAAAGGAAATGCAAGAATTAAAAATTATTACAATTCGACTCGACTCAGCAAATAATTACATACTCCAACTGAAAAGAAATAATTAAGCTTATAGGCCAGAAAAGGAAATAACAACTACATCAGGGCATACTCTGGAACAACGGCTGTTAGCTCGCAACCCAAGGCAACACCCTCCTCGCTACGCCTGCTTGGAACCCTCACCTGAAGACCATAGGGGGTGAGTCTCATCGAAAAGACTCAGTAGGGATCCTTCGATCCCCACCACCCACTCACGCACCCACAAGTGCAACAACACAAATATAGATAATTTAAAAAAGTAAAGCAGTAAACACAATTCCTAAATTTCGATATAAAACGCATGCATTCAAAATATAACAAGCACAACTTTGAAACCATTCCATCACGGAGCCTACAACCAGCGTCTCGGCAAAACACACAAACCACACGGCCGAACGCGGAAAACACTGACCCACTAAGACCAAACATCAACCCCTCGGATAGCGCGCTGGCTACTCCGGCCTGACAGGCTACAGGTGGTTCTACTTCCCCCAGCACGAGTGACACTTCAAACGTACCACTCCCACACCGGTACTAGCTATACCCCGAGGTACACCAGGTGAACCTCTCTCTAGGCATCACCCCGCCACTCCCACACCGGCGCCGTGTCACTCCCACACCAACACAAGGTGCCTAAGCACTAACAACTGTCACTCTAGGCCCACGATCGCACAAAACGCAACACGGTGCGATCCGATCACGTAGAATCCATCGTCCACAAGTATGATTTCAAGCATGCAATTAACTAAATTGTCTAACAATGTAAACACGTGTTAATTGCAGGAATTAATGAGATTCTATCTTGCGTCGTCCAAGGCCGACGTCATTCAAGACTCCTAAACTTGTTCATGTGAAAAGTGTCTTCGGAAGATGACCTAAAACGCGTCGTGCACGGAGGTCGCCGTTTGAATGGTGTCGCTGTCCCTGGACAACATTCAGTCCAGAGACAAAGTCTGTTATCTGGGGTTAAATCGCGTCGTGGGTGAAAGCTGCCTTTTAAATGGTGTCGCTGTCCCCCGACGCCATTTAACTCTCACAGACAGGTTCTCCCTCCGCCTTCCCCTAATACAGGAGGTGGGATTTCTCCCCCAAATTGCACAAAAAACACCACAAAATAGAGGAGGAGGAGGAGAACCTAAATACCCATTAAAAGCCCACCATTCTTCAAAACATGTTGTTAGTATTTTCATCCCAAAAGTCCCCTAAACATGCTCCAAAGCAGGAAAAACATGATTTTAAACAAAACAATGCGAGGATCGTCACCCTACAAGTTACTTGAACTCCTCCGAGCTCCAAGCCGCCAAACCGCCACGCCACACGCCGTCGCCGGTACCGCCGTGGACCCCGTTACACCACTGGGATGTTAGCCACCGTCCGGAGAGAAATGCGCCGCGGAGGAGATGGTGGTGGTAGTGGAGGAAGTTAGGAGGTTGATGGAGTGAAGGGAGATGAGGAATGGAGAGAGGAAGGGAAGGAGAAAGGGGAGGGGGAAACGCTGGATATCGGAGAGAAGGAGGAGGAGAGAGAGAGAGGTGGAGAGAATGAGGGAAAGGAAGGAGAGTTCGCGGGGTCAAACTAAAACAGGTTAAAACGCGTCGTCCAAGACCGACGCCATTTAGACGACAAGACTGGTTGTATACTGACATGCCAGGGCCGTACTCTGAATGGCGTCGACCATACAAGATGCCATTCAGACTATAAAACCGGGGCCGTATTCTCGTGGCCCAAAGCTAGCCCACGTGGCGCCCACGTGGCACAGCCTAAAACGCGTCCACATCGCCGGACGCCGTTTGAACGGCGTCTTGCATGGTCCCAAACCCACAAAGGCCTAAACTAAGCCCCAGCCCCACAAGGGCCCAAACTAAGGGATCCGACCCCGAAACTGACCCGATAACTGGATCCAAAACCTTAATCCTTACATTTTCCTCCCCTTAAAAGAATTTCGTCTGCGAAATTGCTGCTATACAATAATAAGATTGCATAGGTAAAAAGAAGAACTTACGAGAACAGGTAGGGAAACTGTTCCCGCATCTCATCCTCGCGCTCCCAGGTCGCCTTGCCTTCGAAGCGATGCTGCCAAATCACCTTGACTAGAGGAACAATCTTGTTTTGAAGAACTTGTTTCCTGCGATCCTCAATACGCACTGGAAATTCCGGAAAGGACAAGTCCTCAGCGACTTCCAACTCTGAAAAGTCCAAAACATGAGATGGATCCTGAACATATTTCCTCAGCAAAGAAACATAAAACACATCATGCACTCCTGCAAGATTGGGCGGCAAGGCTAGCTGATACGTCGTTTCCCCAATTCGAGCTAGAATGGGAAAGGGCCTAACATATTGCGGACTCAACTTACCTCGCTTCCCGAATCTCATCACACCCTTAGTGGGTGAGACTCGGAGAAACACGTGGTCCCCAACCTTAAACTCAAGCGGTCTCCTACGGATATCTGCATAACTCTTCTGCTTGCTCTGAGCTGTAGTCAACCTCTGCTGCACTACTCTAGCAACTTCAGCACACTGCTGTACCAACTCTGGCCCTGCTATCTGTCTTTTGCCAATCTCAGACCAATTCACAGGAGATCGACATGGCCGCCCTTAGAATGCCTCATAAGGCGCCATGCCGATACTAGAATGATAACTGTTGTTGTAAGCAAACTCCACTGTAGACAAGTGCTGCTCCCAAGAACCTCCCTAGTTTAGGCAACGTGCCCTGAGCATATCCTCTAGTGTCTGAATGGTTCTCTCCGACTTGTTAGAATTGGGTGGCCTCAAAGCCAATCATTGTACATTCTAGTTCAAATTATTAATAAAGGCAATCATTTCTTCATTTATAGTTCTCGCAAATTAACTATCGTAATGAAGGTCCATAGACAAATGTATGGGATATTGAATCATGATGAGATCATGATAGTGAGATCAATATCCTCAGTCAATTGTCTTAAACAGTTCTCGATCATAAGATATTTGAGATGGACATTAAATATCCGATAAGATCGACACAAGTTATGTCTGCTCATATGATGAGGGTGAATGATCTCACATTCACTCGTGTGGTGACACTAAGACAAACAAGTGGGTGCTCATTAGAGAATGAGTTCACTGAACAAACCCAAATAAGAATTCCTGGATGGTAATTATACCTATTAGTCAACCAGGGAATTCAATCGTTGCAGTAGCACAGTTGGTCCTTTGACCTGAGTCACCAATGATACCTTGTTTGTGGACCATTGTATCTTGATTCTCTGACTCGTGGACTTTAACCATTAAGTCCACCATAATCGGTCTTTGAGATACAGTGGAAAGCTTGCGAAGGTAATTGAGTGAACAACAAGGGATCACTCACTCTTGGTATAACACTGGAGAGAGAATGTCTTATGGATGTGTACACAGAAATCCATGGCCATGGTCAAATGAAAGAGATGTCTTTCTAGAAATTAACTGTGTACTAGAATCCATCTGGATAATGCGATAGAGGGTTTGACTATAAAATCATACCCTTGCGTTATTGGGACATTGCATGAGTGAAGGATTATATCTGTGCGGTGTCGGCAGACGGAAAGGTTCAATCGAAGGGAACAGTATCCCTTATATCTTCTGGGATCATGAGGTAGTGTTTGGTGCTGTTCATGATCAGAAGGCCAAGTGATTTGATCATCAGATGATAATTCACTTGTTTATTAAATTAATCATTTAACATATGATGTTTAAATGTTAATTAATAAATATTAAACTCAAGAAACAGTTCTAAGTTTAATGGGCCTGCAACCGGACTGATATATGGGCCTAGAGGGTCACACACATAAGAGTTCTCGTCAAACGGTGAGGGACGTTAAATTTCATGCTTATCTGGGTTTTTATGAAAAGCCGCAGGATAAACATAAAGATTTAATGGAGAATTATCCAAGGCCAAACTCTTCGATAATCATGAGGATTAATCATTGTGCTTATCCTTATTTCTATATAAGGAGGGCCAAGGGGGAGGGGTAAAAAGTTGGTTGGACGAATTATTTACCCCAGATTCTCTATCTCCTCTCTCTCTCTCCTTCTCTCTCTCTCTTGGAGTGGATTTGTCTCTCTCCGCGCATGGTGGTTTTGAGATCTGGTCGGAGCACTCAAGTCGAGGAGGAAATCGCGTCTGCTGTGGGAACTCGTGTGGATACCTCTAGAGATCGTGCGCGTGCGCGATTACCGAGTCGGCATCATCCACGGGAGATTCGAAACCCCGCAAAGGTGAAGAACTGTTCTTCCCGCATTTATTTTAATGTCCGTTTTACGATCCCAGCGACCGATACAATGGAATCGTTTTTATTTCCGCTGCGTTCTTGGCGATTCCTTACACGACTGCCCATCAATCTCGGGATGATAAGCCGAGCTGAAGGCTAACTGCGTACTTAAGGCCTTTTGAAAACTCTTCCAGAACCTAGAAGTAAATCTTGGATCCCGGTCTGACACGATGGATACGGGCACCCCGTGCAAAGAGATGATCCGGTCCACAAACAACTTAGCCAACTTACCGACTGACCAGTCCTTCCTAATAGTCAGAAAGTGTGCCGACTTGGTCAATCGATCAACAATGAC
The DNA here is from genome assembly GCA_030544215.1 of Zantedeschia hybrid cultivar. Classification (NCBI taxonomy): domain Eukaryota; kingdom Viridiplantae; phylum Streptophyta; class Magnoliopsida; order Alismatales; family Araceae; genus Zantedeschia; species Zantedeschia hybrid cultivar. The sequence continues at coordinate 36,604,840 of JARZZO010000011.1, read as the reverse complement.
CCAAATCGCGTCTCTTATGCCGGGTGACACAGGTAATCCCATCACAAAGTCCATAGTCACATGCTCCCATTTCCATTTCGGGATCAGTAATGGCTGTAACAACCCTCCTGGTCTTTGGTGCTCTGCCTTAACCTGCTGGCAAGTCAGGTATCTTGCCACATAATCAGCCATGTCCTTCTTCATACCAGGCCACCAAAAGTGGCTCCTCAAATAATGATACATCTTGGTCATTCCGAGATGCACTGCATATCTAGAACGGTGCGCCTCATCCAGGACACTCTTGCGCACATCTTCCTCAGCTGGAACATAGAGTCTGCCTCTAAACTTGACCGTGCCATCATCCCACAACTCTACCTCTGATACCTGGAGAATCTGTGGCAGCTCTGCATCTGCCCTCTGAGCCTCGATTACTGCATGGTACACTGTTGGCCTCACAGTTAAGTTGGCCAACACAGCTCTGTCGGCCTCTCGAGGAATCCTAAAGGAAGATTCTGCAACCTGCTCATATAACCTCCATTCTTGAACCATAAGATATGATACGACCGTCTTCCGACTCAAGGCGTCTGCCACCACGTTTGCCTTGTCCGGATGATAGGAGAGGTCGAGATCATAATCCTTGATAAACTCCATCCACCTGCGCTGCCTCAAGTTCAAATCCTTCTGCGTGAAAACATACTTCAGGCTCTTGTGATCAATAAAAATCTGAAACTTCTCTCCATATAAGTAGTGCCGCCAGATCTTCAGTGCAAATACTACAACTGCCAACTCTAAATCATGAGTGGGATAGTTCTCCTCATGCTTCTTCAGTTGCCTAGAAGTATAGGCCACAACCTTACCATACTGCATCAGAACCGCACCCAAACCTCGACGAGATGCATCCGAGTAAACCATGAATCCACCGGAACCTAATGGAAGCACCAGAACTGGAGCCGAAGTGAGACGAGTCTTCAAGTCAATGAAGCTCCGCTCACACTCCTCGGTCTACACGAAACGAACTCCCTTACGAGTCAACCTCGACAAGGGGGTCGCTATCGAAGAAAAATCCTGGACGAATCGTCTGTAATACCCTGCTAACCCCAGGAAGTTCCTGATCTCAGTTACTATTGTCGGTCTGCCCTAATCCATCACTGCCTCAATCTTGGCTAGATCAACTGCAATGCCATCTCCAGAAATGACATGCCCCAGGAAGTGCACCTTATCTAGCCAAAATTCACACTTGCTAAACTTGGCATAGAGTTGGTGCTCTCTTAGAACCTGCAACACCACCTAAAGATGAGTGGCATGCTCTTCTTTAGAAGAAGAATATACCAAAATGTCATCTACAAAAAACCACCACAAACTGATCTAGATAGGCCCTGAAGACCCGGTTCATCAAATCCATAAAAGTCACCGGAGCATTGGTCAAGCCAAAAGCCATAACCAAAAACTCAAAATGTCCATACCGAATTCTAAAAGCTGTCTTACTCACATCAACCACACAGATCCTCATCTGATAATACCCTGACCTCAAATCAATCTTCGAAAACACCTTCGCAGATTGCAACTGATCCATCAGATCATCGATCCTCGGAAGTGGGTACTTGTTCTTTATTGTAACCTGGTTCAGCTGTCTATAATCAATGTACAGTCTCAGAGAACCATCCTTCTTCCTGACAAATAGAACTGGAGCACCCTACGGAGAAGTACTAGGATGGATAAAACCCTTATCCAGCAATTCCTGCAACTGCGCCTTCAACTCAGCGAGTTCGACTGGAGCCATTCGATACGGGGCCTTAGACAAGGGCACTGTACCCGGTGCAAGCTCAATAACGAACTCAACCTCCCGCTGAGGAGGAAGGCTAGGCAACTCCTCAGGAAACACATCAACAAAATCACAAACTACAGGAACCTCCCATGGACTCGAGCCACTACTAACACCAGTTAAAACAACAGAGGCAAGGAAAGCCTCACAACCACCAATAAGCAACCTCTGGGCCTTAAAGGCAGAAATAAGAATACCACGAGAAGAGAGCCTAATACCTTGGAAGTAGAAGGTCGGGATGCCCGGAATAGAGAAACGCACCCTCTTCCTGTGGCAGTCTACCTCGGCAAAATAAGCCTCCAACCAATCCATGCCCAAGATGACATCAAAGTCGCGAATGCCAAGCACAACTAACTGGACAGGTAACTCATGACCCTCAATGGTCAAGGGAACCTCACTCAAACAATTATAAGACAACATGAAATCCCCAGAAGGAACCTCAACTATCAGTCCATCAGATAACTCATCAACGTGTGCAGAAAGAATATCTACGAACTGCTCAGAAATAAAAGAATGCGAAGCACCCGAATCAATCAACACATGTGCAGAGTTCCAAAGGACAAAAAGTGTACCTTCCACCAAGTTGGACGTACGAGCCTCCTTCCTGGTGATAGCTAGAACTCTCCCCTAGGTCCTCGGCTTCTTCTGATCACCTGGTCCCTGCCCCTGACCATGCCCCTGCGGGAAATAACTCGCCAAATGGCCCTGCTGGCTACAAGTGTAACACCTCCCATAAAATGCAGGACACTGAGTCCCTCCATGAGTACCACCACAGTAACGACAGGCTGTCGGAAGCCTCTGACATGTCTCCTGCTGAGCACTGGATATCGACTGACTCTGCTGGCTCTGCCTGGGTCTGCTACTACCGCTGCTGCCACTACTACTGCCACCGCCTCGAAAGAACCTCCTGAATCTGGAGCCGAGTGAAGACGATCCTGATCCGAACGAAGGAGTTGTTGTTGCTGCTGCTGTCTTTCCCTTGCCATAAGCTGGCCCCTGAGTAGTCAGTCCCCTCTCCCGAGCTGACTGATCATACTGTGCCTCTACTACCGCAGCACACCTAACCGCCGATGCCAAGTCCGTACAACAGTGGGATGCCACAAAACTCCTCAGATTGGACCTCAGTCCATCCACAAACCTCTCAGTCCGACGCTCTTTGTCTCTTGAAATAAAGGACACAAACCTCCCAAGCGAAACAAACTTCATCTGGTACTCAAGCACTGTCATGCTTCCTTAGGTCAACTCCATAATTTCCCTCTCCTTGGCTTTCTAGACATGCCTAGGGAAGTGCTGCGCATTGAATTCCTTCACGAATGTCTCCCATGGAATCTCCCCTAGATTCCTATCCGCATAAGATAAGCTCTTCAAAGTGGTCCACCAGTCGTAGGCATCATCCTTCAACATGAAGGTAGCCAACGGAGTCCTCTCAACTGCCGCACAATCCATGGTATCAAAAGTCTTCTCCAACTCCCTCAGCCAATGTATGGCCTCATCAGGGTCGGGACGACCGGTAAAATGAGGCGGCTTCAGCTTTAAGAATCTCTCCAGAGCAGCTGAAGGCCCTCCCCGAGTACTAGAACTCTCACTAGGGTCTCGAGTCTGATATCTAGCCATCGTGTCCATCATAACCTCCATGAAATGCTCCATATTAGGTCTACCGGCCTCAGATCCACTAGGAACATCTCCCTGCTCCCTAATAACTGGCACTCTCTTCCTAGGAGCCATCTAATCGCCTACAATCACAAAAAATTGAAAAATTCTAATTGGAATCCTAAAACCTACACTACCGCTGTGCTTGTACGGGATAATATGATTGTTTGCCGAAATTACAACATTTAACCTAGTTATTCATCTATTTACCATATTGAATGCTCTAATACCAACTATAACGACCCGCCACCCTATAATCGGGGATCCGATTACTAAATGGGTACCGAATCATTAAATTTGGAGCCAAACCAGGATCTCAATAAGCCTGGGAAATAAATGATAAACTAAGCTAAACATTCACATTGCATCGAATTGTAAAGGAAGTGCAAGAATTAAAAATTATTACAATTCGACTCGACTCAGCAAATAATTACATACTACAACTGAAAAGAAATAATTAAGCGTACAGACCAGAAAAGGAAACAACAACTACATCGGGGCATACCCCGGAACAGCGGCTGTTGGCGCGCAACCCAAGGCAACACCCTCCTCGCTACGCCTGCCTGGAACCCTCACCTGAAAACCCCAAAGGGTGAGTCTCATCAAAAAGACTCAGTAGGGATCTTTCGATCCCCACCACCCACTCACGCACCTACAAGTGCAACAACACAAATATAGATAATTTAAGCAAGTAAAGCAGTAAACACAATTCCTAAATTTCGATATAAAACGTATGCATTCAAAATATAACAAGCACAACTTTGAAACCATTCCATCAGGGAGCCTACAACCAGCATCTCGGCAAAACACACAAACCACACGGCTGAACGCGGAAAACACCGACCCACTGAGACCAAACATCAACCCCTCAGATAGCGCACTGTGTAAGGACTGAGGTTTCGGATCCGATTATCGGGTCAGTCTCTGGGTCGGGTTCCCTGGCTTCGGCCCAGATGGGACTAGGAAGTGCCATCTAAATGACGTCTACAGTGCACGACGGCTTTTTGAATGGCGTCTTGATGGGTGGACGCCATTTAGTTTGGTTGCCGTTTCGCCATGTAGGCGGGCTTTGAGCCGCGAGAGTACGGCCCTGTTGTGTCGTCTGAACAGCGTCCGCGATAGGCGACGCCATTCAGACTGCGACCCTGGGTTGTCAGTGTACGGTGCCGGTCTTGTCATCTGAACGGCGTCTTGGGTGGGCGACGTGTTTCAGACTCTGTCAGTACGGCCCATCATGTCGACCGATAGGCGTCCGTACAGCACGACGCGTTTTAGCCAGTTTCTTGTTAACCCCGCGAACCCTCCTTCCTTTCCCTCATTTTTCTCCTCCCTCTTCTCTTTCCTCTCTTCCACAGCGGCTCCGGCGACTTCCCCTTTCCCTCCTTCTTCTCCTTCCACCATTTCATCTCTCCCTCCACTCCATCGACCTCCTAACTCCCACCACTACCACCACCACCTCCTCCGCGGCGTTTTCTCTCCGGACGGCGGCCGACGTCCCGGTGGAGTAACGACAACCTCGGCGGTACCGGCGGCGGCGTGGGGCGAGATGGGTGGACGACTTGGAGCCTGGAGGAGTTCAAGTAACCGGTAGGGTGACGATTCCCAGTGCATTTCGTTTGAAATCATGTTTTCCCACGTTTGAAGCATGTTTTAGGGAAAATTTTGGGGTGAAAACACTAAGTGCATGTATGAGAAATTGGGTGTTCTAATGGGTAGTTAGGTTCTACTCCTTCCCATTTATGTTTTGCACCCTTTTCCGTGTGTTTTGGGGGAGAAATCCCATCTCTGGGACTGAGGAATCCGTAGGGGAGAACCTGTCTGTCAGGACTAAATGGCGTCGAGGTGAAACGATGCCTTTTAGAAAGGCGGCGCCCATCCACGACGCAATTTAATCCCATTTACAGACTCTGTCTCCGGACTATTGAGTGTCCAGGGACAGCAACGCCTTTTCAAAAAGTGACTTGCGTGGGCGACGCGTTTTACGCCAGATTCTAAGGGCGAGTTTCCTATTAACCAGTTTAGGAGGCTTGAATGGCGTCGGCCTTGGGCGACGCGATTCAAGACAGAATCACACTAATCCATGCTATTAAAATGTGTTTACATTTCTAGATAGTTGATTAAATGCATGCTTTAAATTATACTCGATGGTGATGGATTCCTTGTAACCGGATCGTACACGTTGTCTTTCGTGCGACCGTGGACTTCTTATTGTGCTGTGTTTTGAGCTACTGTGGACCTAGAGTGACAGTTGTAGCGCTTTATCACCCTGTTTGGTGTGGGTGGAGCACAGCGCCAGTGTGGGTGTGGCGGGGTGATGCCTAGTGAGAGAGGGTCACCTGGTGAACCCCGGGGTTAGCTAGTACCGGTGTGGGTGTGGTACCTGTGAAGTGTCACTCGTGCTAGGGGAAGGAGTAACCACCTGAGCTAGTTGGGCCGGATTAGCTAGCGTGCTGTCCGAGGGGTTACTGTTTGGTCTCAGCGGGTCGGTGTTTCTCACCTTCGTTCCTGTGGTTGGCGTGTTTTGCCGAAACGTTGGTTGTGGACCTGGTAGACTGGTTTTAGAGATACGCATGTTATATATATTTTCGAATGCATGTGATTCATATCGAGATTTAGGTGTAGTAATTACTACTGTATTTGTTACTTTACCTTCAGCTGTACCTTGCACTTGTGGGTGTGTGAGTGGGCGGTGGGGATCGAAGGATCCCTACTGAGTCTTTTTCGTTGAGACTCACCCCTGCGGTTTTCAGGTGAGGGCTCCAGGCAGTCTTAGCGAGGAGTGAGCTGTTGTGTGTTGCGCGCCGTCAGCTGTTGTTCCGGGATATGCCCCGACGTAGTTGTAATCTTTATTTCTGGCATGTACGCTTAATTATTTCCTCTCTGTTGGAATATGTAATTATTTGCTGTGTCGAGTCGCATTGTAATAACTTTTAATTCCTGCACTTTCCTTTCAATGCAATGCGATGTGAATGTTTAGCTTAGTTTATTATTTGTTTTCCAGACTTATCTAGATCCTGGTTTGGTTCCAAATTAATGATTCAGTACCCATTTAGTAATCGGATCCCCGATTATAGGGTGGCGGATCGTTACAGTTGGTATCAGAGCATTCGGTCTGGCAAATAAATGAATAACTAGGTTAAATGTCGTAAGTCCGGCAAATAATTGCATTATCCCGTATAGGCACGGCGGTAGTGTAGGTTTTAGGATTCTAATTATGATTTTTCGATTTTGTGATTGTAGACGATTAGATGGCTCCTAGGAAGAGGATGCCGGTTATTAGAGAGCGGGGAGATGTCCCTAGTGGATCTGAGGCTGGTAGGCCGAGTGTGGAGAGCTTCATGGAGGCTATGATGGACTCAATGGCTAGATATCAAACCCGAGATCCTAATGAGAGTTCCAGTGCTCGGGGAGGGTCTTCAGCTACACTAGAGAGATTTCTGAAGCTGAGGCCGCCTCATTTTACCGATCGTCCCGACCCTGATGAGGCTATTTACTGGTTGAGGGAGATGGAGAAGACCTTTGATACTATGGACTGTGCGGCAGCTGAGAGGACTCCTTTAGCTACTTTCATGCTGAAGGATGATGCCTACAATTGGTGGACCACTCTGAAGAGTTTGTCTTATGCGGATAGGAGTCTCAGGGAGATTCCATGGGAGACTTTCGTGAAGGAATTCAATGCACAATACTTTCCTAGGCATGTTCAGAGGGCAAAGGAGAGGGAATTCATGGAGCTGACCCAAGGAAGCATGACAGTGCTGGAATACCAGGAAAAGTTTGTTTCGCTTGGGAGGTTTGTGTCCTTTATTTCAAGAGACAAAGAGCGTCGGACTGAGAGGTTTGTGGATGGACTGAGGCCCAGTCTGAGGAACTTTGTGGCATCCCACTGTTGTACAGATTTGGCATCGGTGGTTAGGTGTGCAGCGGCAGTAGAGGCACAGCAGAATCAGTCAGCTCGAGAGAGAGGACTGACTACTCAGGGACCAGCTCGTGGCAGGGGAAAGGTAGCAGCAGCAGCTCCTTCGTCCGGATCAGGATCGTCTTCACTCGGCTCTAGATTCAGGAGATTCTTTCGAGGCGGTGGCAGCAGTAGCGGCAGCAGCGGTAGTAGCAGACCCGGGCAGGGTCAGCAGAGTCAGTCGGTGTCCAGTGCTCAGCAGGAGTCAGCTAAGAGGCTTCCAGCAGTTTGTCAGCATTGCGGTGGTACGCACGGTGGGACTCAGTGTCCTGCTTTTCCTAGGAGGTGTTTCACTTGTGGCCAGCAGGGCCATTTGGCGAGGCATTGCCCCCAGGGGCATGGTCAGGAGCAGGTACTAGGTGATCAGAAGAAGCCAAGGACCCAGGGTAGAGTTCTAGCTATCACCAGGAAGGAGGCTCGTGCATCCAACTTGGTGGAAGGTACACTTTCTGTCCTTGGGAACTCTACTCATGTGTTGATTGATTCGGGTGCTTCGCATTCTTTCATTTCTGAGCAGTTCATAGATGTTCTTTCTGCACCCGTTGATGAGCTATCTGATGGATTGATGGTAGAGGTTCCTTCTGGGGATTTCAAGTTATCTTATAATTGTTTGAGTAATGTTCCCTTGACCATTGAGGGTCATGTGCTACCTGCCCGGTTAGTTGTGCTTGCCATTCGTGACTTTGATATCATCCTGGGCATGGATTGGTTGGAAGCTTATTATGCTGAGGTGGACTGCCACAGGAAGATAGTACGTTTCTCTATTCTTGACATCCCGACCTTCTACTTCCAAGGTATTAGACTCTCTTCTCGAGGTATTTTTATTTCTGCCTTTAAGGCCCAGAGGTTGCTTGTTGGTGGTTGTGAGGCCTTCCTTGCCTCTGTTGTTGTAGCTGATGTTAGTGGTAGTCCCAGTCCTTGGGAAGTGCCTGTAGTGTGTGACGTTGTAGATGTGTTTCCTGAGGAATTGCCTGGCCTTCCCCCTCAGCGAGAGGTTGAGTTTACTATTTAGCTTGCACCGGGTACAATGCCCCTCTCTAAAGCCCCGTATCGGATGGCACCAGCCGAACTCGCTGAGTTGAAGGCCCAGTTGCAGGAGTTGCTGGATAAGGGTTTCATTCGTCCCAGTACTTCTCCGTGGGGTGCTCCAGTTCTATTTGTCAGGAAGAAGGATGGTTCTCTGAGATTGTGCATTGATTATAGACAGCTGAACCAGGTAACAATAAAGAACAAGTACCCACTTCCAAGGATCGATGATTTGATGGATCAGCTGCAGTCTGCGAAGGTATGCTCAAAGATTGACTTGAGATCAGGGTATTACCAGATGAGGATCCGTGAGGTTGATATTAGTAAGACGGCCTTCAGGACTCGGTATGGACATTATGAGTTTTTGGTTATGCCTTTTGGCTTGACCAATGCTCCGGCAGCTTTTATGGATTTGATAAACCGGGTCTTCAGGGCCTATCTGGATCAGTTTGTGGTGGTATTTGTAGATGATATTTTGATATACTCTTCTTCTGAGGAGGAGCATGCAACACATCTTCGGGTAGTATTGCAGGTTCTGAGAGAACACCAACTCTATGCCAAGTTTAGCAAATGTGAATTCTGGCTAGACAAGGTACACTTCCTGGGGCATGTCATTTCTGGCGAGGGCATCGTAGTGGATCCAGCCAAGATTGAGGCAGTGATGGATTGGAACAGGCCAACAACAGTGACTGAGATCAGGAGCTTCTTGGGGCTAGCAGGTTATTACAGGCGGTTTGTTCAGGGGTTTTCCTCGATAGCGTCCCCCTTGTCGAGGTTGACTCGTAAGGGAGTTCGTTTTGTGTGGACCGAGGAGTGTGAGCGGAGTTTCATTGAGTTGAAGACTCGCCTCACTTCAGCTCCAGTGTTGGTGATTTCATCAGGTTCATGTGGGTTCGTAGTTTATTCAGATGCATCACGTCGAGGTTTGGGTGCAGTTCTGATGCAGCATGGTAGGGTTGTGGCCTATGCTTCTAGGCAGCTGAAGAAGCATGAGGAAAACTATCCTACCCATGACTTAGAGTTGGCAGCTGTAGTTTTTGCATTGAAGATCTGGAGACATTATTTGTATGGAGAGAAATTGCAGGTTTTTACTTATCATAAGAGCCTGAAGTATGTATTCACTCAGAGGGACCTGAACTTGAGGCAGCGCAGGTGGATGGAATTCATCAAGGATTATGACCTCGACCTTTCTTATCATCCGGGCAAGGCGAATGTGGTGGCAGACGCCTTGAGTCGGAAGACTATCGTGTCATACCTTATGGTTCGAGAATGAAAGTTATTTGAGCAGGTTGCGGAATCTTCTTTTCGGGTTCCACGGGAAGATGATAGAGCCGTGTTGGCTAGCTTGACGGTGAGACCAGCAGTGTACCATGTTGTGATTGAGGTTCAGAGGGCAGATGTAGAGTTACCGCAAATTCTCCAGAGACTAGAGGTGGAATTGTGGGAAGATAGTACAGTCAGGTTTAGAGGCAGACTTTATGTTCCGGCCGAGGAGGGCGTGCGCAGGTGTGTGATGAGGCACACCGTTCTAGATATGCAGTGCATCCCGGGACAACTAAGATGTATCATTGTTTGAGGAGGCACTTTTGGTGGCCTGGTACGAAGAAGGATGTGGATGAGTATGTGGCTAGGTGCATGACTTGTCAGCAGGTTAAGGCCGAACATCAGAGACCAGGAGGGTTGTTGCAGCCCTTGCCGATCCCGGAATGGAAATGGGAGCATGTGACTATGGACTTTGTGATGGGATTACCTGTATCTCCTGGCAGAAGAGACGCAATCTGGGTTATTGTTGATCGGCTGACCAAGTCGGCACACTTCCTGGCTATTAGGAAGGACTGGTCAGTCGGTAAGTTGGCTAAGTTGTTTGTAGATCGGATCATCTCTCTGCACGGGGTGCCTTTATCCATCGTATCAAACCGGGATCCGAGGTTTACTTCGAGGTTCTGGAAGAGTTTTCAGAAGGCCTTGGGTACGCAGTTGGCCTTCAGTTCGGCCTATCATCCCGAGACTGATGGGCAGTCGGAAAGGACCATACAGACTCTGGAGGATATGCTCAGGGCATGTTGCCTAGATTGGGGAGGTTCTTGGGAGCAGCATTTGCCTACTGTGGAGTTTGCCTACAACAGTTATCATTCTAGTATCGGCATGGCGCCTTACGAGGCTCTGTATGGGCGGCCGTGTCGATCCCCTGTGTGTTGGTCCGAGATTGGCGAGAGGCAGATAGCAGGGCCAGAGTTGGTACAGCAGTGTGCTGAGGTTGCCAGAGTGGTACAGCAGAGATTGATTGCGGCTCAGAGCAGACAGAAGAGTTATGCTGACATCCGGAGGAGACTGCTTGAGTTTGAGGTTGGGGACCACGTGTTTCTCCGAGTCTCACCCTCCAAGGGTGTGACGAGATTCGGGAAGCGAGGCAAGCTGAGTCCGCGATATATTGGGCCTTTTCCCATTCTTACTCGGATTGAGGAAATGGCATATCAGCTGGCCTTGCACCCAGTCTTGCGGGGGTGCACGATGTGTTCCACGTTTCGTTGCTGAGGAAATATGTTCAGGATCCATCTCATGTTTTAGATTTTTCAGAGTTGGAAGTCGCTGAGGATTTGTCCTTTCCAGAGTTTCCAGTGTGTATTGAGGATCGCAGAGAACAGGTCCTTCGGAATAAGGTTGTACCTCTGGTTAAAGTAATTTGGCAGTACCGTTCTAGGGGCGAGGCGACCTGGGAGCGTGAGGATGAGATGCGGGAGCAATTTCCCTACCTTTTCTCGTAAGTTCTCTTGTTAGCTTGTATCTTTATATTTTTGACCTCGTTAATTCTAGTAGACAATTTCGAGAACGAAATTCTTTTAAGGGGGGGAGAATATAAGGACTGAGGTTTCGGATCCGGTTATCGGGTCAGTCTCTGGGTCGGGTTCCCTGGCTTGGGCCCTGATGGGACTAAGGAGTGCCATCTAAATGACGTCTACAGTGCACGACGCCTTTTTGAATGGCGACTTGATGGGTGGACGCCATTTAGTTTGGTTTCTGTTTCGCCACGTGGGCGGGCTTTGGGCCGCGAGAGTACAGCCCTGTCGTGTCGTCTGAACGGCGTCCGCAATGGGCGACGCCATTCAGACTGCGACCCTGGGTTGTCAGTGTACGGTGCCGGTCTTGTCATCTGAACGGCGTCTTGAGTGGGCGACGCGTTTCAAACTCTGTCAGTACGGCCCATCATGTCGACTGATAGGCGTTTGTACAGCACGACGCGTTTTAGCCAGTTTCTTGTTAACCCCGCGAACCCTCCTTCCTTTTCCTCATTTTTCTCCTCCCTCTTCTCTTTCCTCTCTTCCACAGCGGCTCCGGCGACTTCCCCTTTCCCTCCTTCTTCTCCTTCCACCATTTCATCTCTCCCTCCACTCCATCGACCTCCTAACTCCCACCACTACCACCACCACCTCCTCCGCGGCGTTTTCTCTCCGGACGGCGGCCAACGTCCCAGTAGAGTAACGACGACCTCGGCGATACCGGCGGTGGCATGGGGCGAGACGGGTGGGCGGCTTGGAGCCTGGAGGAGTTCAAGTAACCGGTAGGGTGACGATTCCCAGTGCATTTCGTTTGACACCATGTTTTCCCACATTTGAAGCATGTTTTAGGGGAAATTTTGGGGTGAAAACGCTAAGTGCATGTATGAGAAATTGGGTGTTCTAATGGGTAGTTAGGTTCCCCTCCTTCCCATTTATGTTTTGCACCCTTTTCTGTGTGTTTTGGGGGAGAAATCCCATCTCGTGGACTGAGGAATCCGTAGGGGAGAACCTGTCTGTCGGGACTAAATGGCGTCGAGGTGAAGCGACGCCTTTTAGAAAGGCGGTGCCCATCCACGACACGATTTAACCCCATTTACAGACTCTGTCTCCGGACTGTTGAGCGTCCAGGGACAGCGACGCCTTTTCAAAAGGTGACTTGCGTAGGCGACGCGTTTTACGCCAGATTCTAAGGGCGAGTTTCCTATGAACCAGTTTAGGAGGCTTGAATGGCGTCGACCTTGGGCGACGCGATTCAAGACAGAATCATACTAATCCATGCCATTAAAATGTGTTTACATTTCTAGATAGTTGATTAAATGCATGCTTTAAATTATACTCGATGGTGATGGATTCCTTGTAACCGGATCGTACACGTTGTGTTGCGTGCGATCGTGAACTTCTTATTGTGCTGTGTTTTGAGCTACTGTGGACCTAGAGTGACAGTTGTAGTGCTTTATCACCCTGTACTGGTGTGGGTAGAGCACAACGCCGGTGTGGGTGTGGCGGGGTGACGCCTAGTGAGAGAGGGTCACCTGGTGAACCCCGGGGTTAGCTAGTACCGGTGTGGGTGTGGTACCTGTGAAGTGTCACTCGTGCTAGGGGAAGGAGTAACCACCTGAGCTAGTTGGGCCGGATTAGCTAGCGTGCTGTCCGAGGGGTTATTGTTTGGTCTCAGCAGGTCGGTGTTTCTCACCTTCGTTCGTGTGGTTGGCGTGTTTTGCCGAGACGTTGGTTGTGGACCTGGTAGACTGGTTTTAGAGATATGCATGTTATATATATTTCGAATGCATGTGATTCATATCGAGATTTAGGTGTAGTAATTACTACTGTACTTGTTACTTTACCTTCAGTTGTACCTTGCACTTGTGTGTGTGTAAGTGGGCAGTGGGGATCGAAGGATCCCTACTGAGTCTTTTTCGTTGAGACTCACCCCTGCGGTTTTCAGGTGAGGGCTCCAGGCAGTCTTAGCGAGGAGTGAGCTACTGTGTGTTGCGCGCCGTCAGCTGTTGTTCCGGGGTATGCCCCGACGTAGTTGTTATCTTTATTTCTGGCCTGTACGCTTAATTATTTCCTCTCTGTTGGAATATGTAATTATTTGTTGTGTCGAGTCGCATTGTAATAACTTTTAATTCCTACACTTTCCTTTCAATTCAATGCGATGTAAATGTTTAGCTTAGTTTATTATTTGTTTCCCAGACTTATCTAGATCCTGGTTTGGTTCCAAATTAATGATTCGGTACCCATTTAGTAATCGGATCCCCGATTATAGGGTGGCGGGTCGTTACACGCTGGCTACTCCAGCCTGACAGGCTACAGGTGGTTCTGCTTCCCCCAGCACGAGTGACACTTTGAATGTACCACTCCCACACCGGTACTAGCTATACCCCGAGGTACACCAGGTGACCCTCTCTCTAGGCATCACCCCGCCACTCCCCCACTGGCGCCGTGTCATTCCCACACCGACACAGGGTGCCTAAGCGCTAACAACTGTCACTCTAGGCCCACGATCGCACAAAACGCAACACGATGCGATCCGATCACGAAGAATCCATCGTCCACAAGTATGATTTCAAGCATGCAATTAACTAAACTATCTAACAATGTAAACACGTGTTAATTGCAGAAATTAATGAGATTCTGTCTTTAATCGCATCGTCCAAGGCCGACGTCATTCAAGACTCCTAAACTGCTTCATGTGAAAAGTGTCTTCGAAAGATGGTCTAAAACGCGTCGTGCACGGAGGTCGCCGTTTGAATGGCGTCGCTGTCCCTGGATGCCATTCAGTCCAGAGACATAATCTGTTATCTGGGGTTAAATCGCGTCGTGGGTGGAAGCCGCCTTTTAAATGGCGTCACTATCCCCCGACGTCATTTAATCCTCACAGACAGGTTCTCCCTCCGCCTTCCCCCAATCCACGGGGTGGGATTTCTCTCCCAAATTGCACAAAAAACACCACAAAATAGAGGATGAGGAGGAGAACCTAAATATCCATTAAAAGCCCACCATTCTTCAATACATGCAGTTAGTATTTTCATCCCAAAAGTCCCCTAAACATGCTCTAAAGTAGGAAAAACATGATTTTAAACAAAACAACGCAAGGATCGTCACCCTACAGGTTACTCAAACTCCTCCGAGCTCCAAGCCGCCAAACCGCCACGCCACACGCCACCGCCGATACCGCTGTGGACGCCGTTACTCCACCGGGACGTCGGCCGCCGTCTAGAGAAAAATGCGCCGCGAAAGAGATGGTGGTGGTAGTGGAGGAAGTTAGGAGGTTGATGGAGTGGAGTGAGAGGAGGAATGGAGAAAGGAAGGGAAGGAGAAAGGGGAGGGGGAAACGCTGGAGATCGGAGAGAAGGAGGAGGAGAGAGAGAGAGGTGGAGAGAATGAGGGAAAAGAAGGGGAGTTCGCGGGGTCAAACTGAACAAGTTAAAACGCGTCGTCCAAGACCGACGCCATTCAGACAACAAGACCGGTCGTACACTGACATGTCAGGGCCATACTCTGAATGGCGTCGACCATACAAGACGTCATTCAGACGATAAGACCGGGGTCGTACTCTCGCGGCCCAAAGCCAGCCCACATGGCGCCCACGTAGCACAGCCTAAAACGCGTCCACATCACCGGATGCCGTTTGAACGGTGTCTTGCATGGTCCCAAACCCACAAAGGCCCAAACTAAGCCCTAGCCCCACAAAGGCCTAAACTAAGGGATCCGACCCCGAAATTGACTCGATAACCGGATCCGAAACCTCAATCCTTACATATTGGTTCGGTGAGGATCAAACACGCTGGAAAACGTGGAGTCTTTGAAGGCATTTTGGGAATAGCATGCCCTCTCATACAACTCTGCCATGGTAGTTAGATTGTTCAATGTTAGGACTAGCTTGTATTGTGGTGTAGCATTGGCGATCATCATTTTCACCTACTCCGGCTCAGATAGGTGGTCTCTTATTTTCTCAGCCATTGAACACCATTTATTGGGGAACACGACGAAATCCTCGTCGGGCTTTATCTTCTCATTTACTAAGTATGTGATAGATAAAGTTGGGGCCACTCTATCCTTGTATCTCTTTCAAAACTTTCTGGATACCGTGTCAAAATTATCCACCTCGCTAGGATCCAATGAGAAGAACCACTCCAAAGCTGACTCCTCTAATGACCTCCAGATCAGAAAGACCAGTGCTCTCTTGTCATTTTGTCAGAAGGAAGATTCGTACAAGAATTCCTTAAGATGAATGAAAGGGTTACCCGTGCCCTTATAGTTCCTGTATACTGGCATCTCAGAGGGCATAAGATGGAAAACTGGTAGATCAGGGACAGACATTTCGGGAGTAGCCTTAACATCCATTGTTATTTGGAAACTCTTGAGCTACTCACCGATTTGTGTGATCTTGTTCAACAGTATCTGAGTGGTCTAATCTGCTGGTTGAAGAGGTGGTTGTTGAAAAGCTTGCCCCCTTGAATAAATGGGAACAGGAGGACAACAAGGTCGCAAACTAGCAGCAGGAGTCTGCCATGCCCGAAGGCATTTGGGTAAACAGGAGTCTGCGGCCAGACTGGGTGCCGCGAGCTAGATTGTTGATGGCCCATGGGCGGAGAAGTGGAAATACGGAGGCCTTCCATGGCTGGATAGGAGCTTGATGGACAGTAGGACAAACCGGAGGGTTTGGTTCAGAAGTAGGTAAAGGAGTCTTCCCTTTCAAAATAAATTGGATGGCCTCAAACTGATGATGATCCACATGATTGGACAGAGCTCCCATGAGGGTTGCGAGATTAGAGGGATGAGAAGAAGGCCTAGCTTGGTCTTAGATTTCTTCAAAAGTGGGGTTGGAGATTACATGAACATGGGGGTGATTGCCTATATCTGGATTATAATGATCATAGGGGGAATGAGCCTGAAGCTGAGGGGCATAAGCATCTCCCTCGTGTATGGTTTGGAACATGTTAGGATTATGAGAGGCATAAGCATCTCTCTCATCTTCATAGTAGGACATATCATAAAGTTGAGGGGCATGAGCATCTCCCTCATATGTAATTAGATCTTCTTGTTCAAGGGCAACCACACCAACGGTTCTACCTGAGCGTAACATCATTGTATTTGATTATCAAAAATTCAAACAAGTTATTCAGAGATTAACACACAAGTTGATGATTACGTCGTCTTGGGAATCCTTGTAGAGTTTAAGTAGATTTTTAAAGTGGAATTCACTTAAGGAAGGATCTTAGCTTCAATTCAATTTTTCCGTCGTTATGTTCTATGGCTTGCTTGCAACGTTATGAAGATCTATTTGGGATTTTAGATGGTACAACCAGCCCGATGAACAGAGAGAAATTCTCCGCTTTTGGGGACTTATGAAGGTCTTAACACTAACCACTCTAGTTTGACCGAGGGACCAACCCAGTCAAAGAGAAGTGAGAGTGCTAAGAAGGGTGTTCCTATAAAAGGGGAGTAAGCCCCAATGCAAATGACCTATGGCTTGGATGGCCTCTAATGTAGTATAATGGATAAATATAAGTAGCAAGGAGATCAAAGATTCGAGGACTAATGAGCAATAGGGAAAACAGCTTGAATCACGTTGTTGTTCACAGACACTGTTCAAGACAATAGCCCCTTTTGTTCACAGTAGTGGGACAACAAGACAGTCAAGAATAAGAGGCTAAATCGCGTCTGGACGAGGCGATGCGCTTTGAATAGCGTCACTTTGTCTGGACGCTATTTGGAGCCCGAAAACAATTATCTGACAGTAAATTACGGGCAATCTCCTCTCAAATTAATAAGCCAAATAGTAATCAATTAAGCATGCGAAACTCAGTTTAACAGATTGATTATCATGCAATCAAACATGGATATCATTCAAACATACATATATTCTCAAACTAACAACTCAAGGCAATCAAGGGGAGGACACAATCTTGCCACAAGGGATGTGCACGAGGTGCACGTAGGGATAAAAATCAAATAACCATCAATCAATCATCAAATGTGCCCGAGGGACACAAGCAGTGCACCGAGAGTACCCAATGAAAATAACAAGAGTAAATAAAAAGAACGGCAAGACAAGTCCCACCGTAATCGCCAAAGTGTTGTGCGTGCTCAAATATGGTGTGTGATTATCATGAATATCATATTCATATGAATAACAAAACAAACTAGATTAAAGATCGTGATCGCCAGAAACCAAAGGTTTCAAAAAGATTCAGTTGATTGCTACTAACCTTGCAACTAGGAGAAGTTGAATTCTTTGTTCCTCTCTTTTGGCCGGCCGAAAGAAAAGAGCCTCTTATTTGCTTTACTCTTGTTTTTGGGTTGTTTTCTTCTTCCTTTTTCAAGCTTTTCAAAACCTTCAAATCTTCTCTTTGAACCTTGCCAGAAAAATCAAACAAACAAGTAAAAGGAGATTAGAGCTATGGGGTAGAGTAGCATCTATTCTATCTAGCAATCTAAACATAAACTAAACAAAGAAAACTCACTTGTTTTTGGTCTTTTAAACCCCTAACATGAACATAGGTATTGAAAAAGATGTAGTGATTGTGTGTATGATGGAGTGATGTGATGATGAACAACGAAGAAAATAGTGAATTAACTATGATGAATATATGAAATCTAGAAAGAAAGTGGATAGAGAAGATGGTTGGTTTGGCCCCTTCAAAGCCTTGGTCTTCAATAGCTGCAATGGAGGAAGATGATGAAGAAGAAGAAGAAGCCTTGGGATGTTGTCCATATTCTCCTTCTTAAGAGCCTCCAAAACACTTTGAAAGAGCTTCAATTTCTCCAATTGTCAACTTTTTTCAAAGGCCAATAGGGTAGATATATATATAATATTAGGTTTTGGGGAGGTTTCAGGGCTTCAAAAGGGCTCTCCCGCGCCTCCGCAACCTTCTTCAAATAAACATGAAGGATTTGAGTCCTTCCTAACCTTGGAAACCAGATGATCTCGACCAAATTAGACTTATCAGAATTAGCCTAAATCGTGTCGCTCAAGGGAGACGTCTTTCAGTCAATTAAGCGCTAAAAACAGAAATAAAAATCCGAAAAAGAAACCAAAAATATTAGGAAACCTAAATGGCGTCTCTCATAAGCGATGTCCTTCAGTTAATTAAGAAATTAATTAAAAATCAAATTAGAAATCGAAACAATTTAAGAAACCTAAATGGCGTCCCCCTTGGGCGACGTTATTTAGTTAATTCTATCCCAATTAGGAAATTTGATTTTGAATTAATTTCTGCTAAAAAACTAAATGGCGTCGTCTTTGGGTGACGTCATTCAACCAATTTTCTGAAAAAATCAATAAAAATTAACTAATGATTAAAGGTCATACCATTTTAGGGCATTATTATTATGACATGAAATTTACTCGATATGATGTCAAAATTAGCGTGTCTACAACGGTGTGTTTTATCCATTCCATATAAGATAAGCACATCACATAGCTAAAATAAAAGAATTTCAAAAATAAATAATTTTTTACTTTCAAAAAGCTTGGTTCCAATCAAAATTGGCATATGAATTTCAAAAACTCATTCTATTATCTTAACATGCAATTAAATCAAATTTAAAAGCATATAACAAGCATCATACGTGCACACATTCTAAATTAATAATTTTAGAATATTCCATGCAAATTAGAACATTTCTAAACTTTAAAACAATCTAACATTTAGATTAAACAATATTAATAATCTAACACTTAGACTATTAATTATTAATTACTAATCTAACTCTTATATTAGTCAATTAAAATTAATTATTAATTTAACACTTAAATTAATAATCAACTATAATTAATTATTAACTACTAATCTCACTCTTAGATTAATTAATTAATATTAATTACTAATTTAACTCTTAAACTAATAATTAACACTAATTAATTAATAACTTCTAATCTAACCCTTAGATTAGTTAATTAAAATTAGTTACTAATCTAACTCTTAGATTAGTTATTTAATGTTAATTACTAATCTTACTTTAAATTAGTTAATTAAAATTAATTACTAATTTAACACTTAAATCAATAATTAACTTTAATTAATTAACAACTATTTGTTAAAACTAAGGATTCTATAATCATTAGTGCCCAAATAAATAAAATTGAATAACAATTTAAAATTTTCAAAATAATTTTGAATCTAAATTAAAATCCAATTTAATTATTAAATGGGCTTGGGAATATTGAGATTTCAATGGTAATAAGGGGGAATGGGCTCAGCCCATTTACCCGAGCCTACGCTCAGACCCTGCTGAGCCCAGGATCGGACCATGCGCCCAACTGTTGGGCGCCTAGACTCAGGCCCGATCCAGTAGAGACCCAGTCGGTCCAACCCAGCCGGACTGAGACAGGGGGCCAGTGGCCCGCCTGCCTGGTTGCCTCCCCTTTCCCCTTAAACCCTAACAGCAGCCGCACGAGACCCCCATGTAGGCTGGCTGTTGCAGGGACCCCGGCAGCGGCGCCCCCTCGGGCGGCCGGCTACCCGACCCTGCTAGCGATGCCCATGGTGCCGGCGGGCACGCCGGAGGTGAGCAAAAAAAAATTGACCCAAGCCTCCCTTTTTTCCCCTTTATTTTAAACCGTGAGGAAGAAGAAGAGAGCTCCCCCTCCTTTTTGGCCACCTCCAGCGGCCTCTCCGACGCCGGCCACCAGTGTCGTTGGTGATCGGCGGGGTCCCCGGTCATACCAGGACCCCTTGGCTACCTCCCCATCACATGGGGACGCCCGAACAAGGCCGCCGAATCTCGCCGTTCTTCGTCTCACGAAGAACACAAAATACCCCCAAAAAATTTTGAATTTGCATAAATATAATCTAATTAATTTTGTGTTCATCATATGAACACGGATCTAACAAATAATCGAACTCGTGCATGGAATAAAATCATGGAAAAATTAATTCCAAAGACCGAAACGGACGAGAAACAGTGGAACCTCGCTCTGATACCACTGTAAGGTTCTCGGGTTTCTCGGGATCAGAAACGCAATGGAAATAAAAATTACATTCTGCGATCCCTGTCCCTTTTGAATAAACTAAAATCGAAAAGAAACGGTGATCGAATAATCACCTCACGTGGATTTGAATCCGCGTCCGAACGGTTCCGTCGGTGTGACACCGCCAGCCGCGTAAATATCCGGCCTCTAGTAAAGTCTACGTGATCCTCCTCGTGGTAGATTTCCTTACGTTCCTCGTTCTTTACAGCCCACAAATAGTTCGCCATTTGCCGCGACGACCGCCGTACGATCAATCTCCCGTTGAATGGGAGTTGGAGAAGACGGCAAAGCAGACCCACAGAGGAGGGCCGGCCAAGGGCGCCAGACAGAGAGGGAGAGAGGAAGGGGACGGCTAGAGCTGAGCAGCAGCTTGGCCTGCTAAACCCGTTCATTACATTTTATATTAACTGCGCAGTCTTTCAAAAAACCTCTGGAATAATATAAAACCCACTTTTAATCCATCGCCCTAAGAATCTTTTGCATGTGACGCTCTTGGCCCAATCACCAGTCCGGTTAATGGCCCAATAGGCCCAGTGACTCCTCACTGACTTAATTAATCAATTAATAAATCATATTAATTAATTAATCAACCGAATTAATCTCACACATTAAATTTGGTCGGACCTCCGCTCACGTTGGGTGCCAAGCAACACTGCATGAACCCAAAGGTATTGGGGTTAAGTAACCAACTTTTGGAATCTTTTCGCCGGTAGTTATCATGTAGATATAATCTTTCATTTGTACAATACTCTCGAGTCAACTCAAGGTATGGTGAACCGTCAAACCCTAACCGGCCGACTCACTTGAATCAAATGCTGTCGTGTAATATTAGAAAACTCTTTTCCCGATATTATTGTCCACCCTGGCCAGGGGCTCCTACGTATCCTACCTAGAGCATTCTCGCTCTGATTATCGAAAGTGAATGATTCCTTATTGACACTCAATTTCCTTCGATGGTATTCTGTTGTACCAGATCCTTGGCTATTTGGAATCTCGTGAAAAGAGATCCGTAAACCAAGGTCAAAGTACAGAAGTACACCGACAAGGTGTCCTTAGTGTCTCAGGTCCAAGGACCATCCACGCAACTATGACAATAGAATCAAGCTGGTTGACAGTAAGGTACATTACCATCTAGCAATTCAGTCAGATCAATTCAGTGAACTCATTCTCTAATGAGCACCTACATATTCGCCTTAGTGTCTTCACACAAGTGACTATGAGATCAGCCACCCTCATCATATGAGCAGGAGTAATCTGTACTAATCTAACCGAATATCCGATGTCCTTCTCAGATATCCTCCGACTATGAACAATTAAGAATATGTGTGTATAAGTGATCAGTCTCATTAGTATGATCTCATCATAATCTCATCACTATTGCACATATTCACGGACTTCATTATGAGACGATAATAAAATGAATTATATATAATGAAATAATGCCATATAATTAACAAATGAACGAGATTTACAAAGTCAGATTGGCTTGTAGGCCACCTAAGACTAACATGGGTAATGGCCCGTTAAAGAACTTGCCCACGGACTCCATCCCCAGGATGCCGTTGTAAGTCGATGGTACATCAACCACTGTGAATTCGACCACTCAGGTGAGAGACTTCGGTGACGTCCCCAAAGTCAAGGGGAGAGTGATAACGCCTTTGGCCATAACCAATTGGGTGTTAAAGCCATATATGGGCGTCCAAACCCTCCTCAAACTTTTCATCTCCGGGTCAATCTGTTTAAAACAATCAAGAAAAATAATGTCAAGGGAGCTGCCATTGTCAACAAACACTCTTTTTACTTTGAAGTCTGTAATCTTGGGCTCTATCACTAGCACATCATTATGAGGCAGCACTAGCCCTTCAAGGTTTGCTTCTGTGAATATGATAGGCTCCTTGGTCAAGGACGGGTGGGAGGTTGAAGCGACCTCCCACACAGCTCTTTGAGTCTCGGAGGCATTACTTCGCCTCCTTTTGTTTCTATCTTCTCCGCTAGCCGACCCTCCATAGCTGACGTGAATTACGCGCTCACCCTAGGCTGGCAGAGCGCGTTCAGCAATGGGTGGACACCGGTCATGGCACCGATGGTCAAGCTCTGGGTTGGCGACATACCTCTTTAGGTGTCCCCTTTTGATAAGGTTACCGATCTCCCTCTTAAAATCATGGCATTCTAAGGTGTAGAAACTATATTCATGGTGATAGTTACAGAACTTCCCAGACTTCTCTACCCCTAGGGCAGGCTCGATCTTCTTGGGCCACCTGAGGTAGCCTTCATCTTTGATCTCCTCAAGGATCCGGTCGATCAGCATGTTGAGAGGTGTGTAGTTTTCTTCTCTTCTGAAACTAGGGTGCTCCTGCCGATCCTCCCGATGTTCCCAACGCAGCCCCTTCAGGGGTCGATCGTCAGTGTTGCGATCGAAGCACCTCTTCCCCCTAGTCAGTTCTTGGTTCTTCCTCCAATCCTCTCCGGACTCGATAGGTCGGTTGGTGGGATAAGCTCGCAGAAGCTCCTTGCTATTGATATACCAGTTCACCCTCTAGACCAGGTCGGGAAGGTCCACTAGGAGTTGCTTACTTAGTTCAAACCGGACCTGTTGGTTCTCGATCCCGGCAATAAAATACTCCGCGGCATTTGGCACGTCCAGGTTAGGGATCTTGAGAGCTACTTCGTAGAAACGGGTCCAAAACTTACGCAGTGTTTCATTCTTTCCTTGCCTCATGGAGGACAGCGTAGAGGTTGTGGCCGACATACACTGACTAGCCACAAAGTTACTTCTAAAGGCCCTACTTATCTCAAAGAAGCTATCGATGGAACACGGCTTGAGTTGCATGAACCACCGTCAGGCGAGCCCTTCCAAGGTCGTGGGGAAGACACGACACCAGATAGCATCAGGTCAGAAGTGCTCTCAAAGGACTGTAGGTGGTTGTCTAGGTCTTAGGTGCCGTCATATCTCTTCAGCCACGGCATCCGAAAATAGTGTGGCAGGGGCACCTTCAGCACACGTCTTGTAAAGCATGACCGAACACCATCTTCGTCATCCAGCCCAACATCATAATCATGCCGGAGATTCCTTTCTACACGCTCCTCCAACTTCCGAACGTGGTCCTTGCTAGAAGGATGTACGGGGCGTCGACGATCACCTTGAGAAGTCTGCCGACTTCGGGAAGTAGAGTACTCTGACGAGCGGTCAGATGACCTCCTCCGGGGAGCACCTCCCTCCTACCTGCGATGAGAGCAGCGCTCCGGAGACGCCGCAGTAGAACCGTTGGAGGAAGTCGAGGATCGTCGATGCTGGCGCCAACCCTTCTCTTACCTCTAGCACGATTGTCCGTGGCTTGTCTAGTGGGTCGGCTGGCAATTCTCTGGCTACGGTCTCCTTGATGAGGTCCTTAGGGTCCCCGTGAAACCTGGGAAACTAGGGAGCAGCTGGTTGGAGTTCTTGCTGCGGGTTGGTCAACTCGAGGTCACTTGCTCGGAGACAGTCTACGCGATCGAGCCGCTCCTCCAACCGTCGTAGCAGCGCTATCATGATCGGGAGCCCTCCTTGCTAGAGCCCTTCCAGTAGGGGCAGGTGTCCGACCCCGGGGTATGTTCGCCTGGACAATCGGGGCCTAACAGCATGAGCTTGGATAGGTGGAGGAATGGAAGGAAGGGTGGCCAGGGGGGGAGGACCGATTGGACATCAATCAGAGGGGCAGGAGGATCAGTAGGGAGCCCGCGCTATGAGCGATTGTTGTTCCTTCTAGCCATGGCCTTTTGTTGTTTTCCACAGACGGCGCCAAAAAGATGTTGGGTCGGAGATTCGTCCAATCAGGATCAGACGGCTGAGACTCCTCCAAATCAAAGAAAGCTCTCCACACCCCTGCAAGATAGACACCATGTCAGAGAAGACCTCGGTTGTGATCCGAGGAACTCCCTCCAATGCCTAAGTCAGAGTATGCGGGAACGAAGAGAGAGAGAGAGAGTAAAGACTCGGACTGTAGAACATACCTTCGGGGGGACCCAGCGGGTCTCTTTTATAAGGACGGATCTAGGGTACTTGATGAGCCTGAGCAGAGGACGTATCGGGGGAGCCCGGTCCAATCCCTAGACGGGACGGGACTCTGGCTTCCCTTATCTGGCTATGGTTTCCTTTATCTGCAAATCGAAAATAGATTCGGAAGAGACTTCCTTCGGCAGGAAGTCTTCCCGCGCACGTAGGGCATCAGGGTCCGTTTCATATTCAAAGTCCCCCTGCAGGAGCCCAGACATATAGGCCCGCTGGCTAAAAGGCCCAACCGCACTAGCAAAGGGGCCAGGGCACCTCTTTACGGGCCAACCCACTCTGTTAATAGGCCAGAAAAACTAAGCCCTCTCAATTCTCGAGCCACGTCAATGCCACCTAAGCTACATCATAGCTGTTCTCAACGAGTAGAAAGTGGTTGTTGCTTTTCATACAGAGAAGTTAATTGTTACCAATTATCACTTAAGGAAACAACAGGCAATGAGAGATTTCATATACTATAGAGAGAGAGAGAAAAGAGACAGATTGTAAATGTTCATCTGCTTGCAGTAATACTTGTTGTATTGCTACCGGTGTAAATTGAGTAAACTGGATTAACCCCCCAATGTCTTTTCGTCACCTAGAGAGCCCACATGTGAGTTGTCCCTCTCCCACCTTAAATGCACCCTAACGTTATCCATGCGTCAACGCACATGAGAAGTTATATTCAAAAAAATAAAAAAATTAAACTGCCAGATTACTTTTCGTGTGCATCATCAAGCTCTCTAGAGCATCTTGAGGCTCTCGAAAGAATCTTCACGCTCTCGAGAGCATCCTCATACTTTTGAGAGCGTGAAGATACTCAATTCGACAGGCAAATCATT
This sequence comes from Zantedeschia hybrid cultivar, assembly GCA_030544215.1. Lineage (NCBI taxonomy): Eukaryota > Viridiplantae > Streptophyta > Magnoliopsida > Alismatales > Araceae > Zantedeschia > Zantedeschia hybrid cultivar. The sequence goes on along the minus strand of JARZZO010000011.1, from coordinate 36,579,782 downwards.
TTTTATTTTGTGAATTTGGCTTTTCTATGTACGTTGACGCACGAATGATATCATGACACATCTAATAAGGGAGACAATCTTATATGAGCTCCCCAAGTGGCGGAAGGAGATTGAGAGACTCAATCTAGTTGACCTCATTTACCCCAGCAACTGTGTAGCAAGCATTACTCGTGGCAGATATGCATCCCCGTTACACAGCTAGGCTGAATTTCTTGATTTGCATGATGTATACAAGGAAACGACATAATACAGGACAAGTGTTATCGCCTCCTTTCCAGACGACAAACTGGAGTAACATGGACAGCTTAACAATTAGATTTCCAAATCCAGGAATCATTTATGGATAATACATACAAGGGCAGCTTTACAATCTACAGAAGACATTAATTGTTGCCTCTTACAGACGGGAGATGGGGAAAGTATGGACCAGCTAACATCTATCTGCTCACAAGGCTTCCTAAGTTAAGCTAACTACAAGTACATATAAATACGCACTCAGGTACTTATAAGTTAAGCTAAGTATATGTACCCTTTTTTTTATGATAAGACGGTCAAAGTATATCCAATCGGCATATCTGCACATAGTACATAAGTGTATTTTCAACATGCAGATCCAACTACAAGTCAAATCGATGTAAAAATAATTTTTAAAGTTCAAATAGATTTAATTAACTAAAGGTATAAGAACAATTTCAAAATTTTCTTTTATGACATCGATCCCTATAAATATAGTGAATTTGAAATAAATCCATGTATCTTGCATATTTCGATATTACGCCTTATAAACTTAACATGATTTAGTTATAAACCCTTCTAGTTAAAATTTATTTAAAAGAAGCAGATATCATGGAATATTCTTCAAACTAATGTTAAAATGGATAGAAATAGTTGAAATGACCCTAAAAATAAAAATCGAGCCATGATGAACAATAAAAAATGACCTTAATAAGTAGAACCTAATAATATTTTTTGATCTTTTAGATTTTTTTGGACCATCCAATCACAGATCAGATTATATGGACACGCTGGGCATGTTTGGAATTATCTTTTTTTTTTTTTTGACTGCACCCACAGCCGATGTAGTATAGCTACCAATATAGTAAGTAAAACTCAAAATTCAGTTAGGAGTATATATAAAGGCTTTTTGAGAGTGAGTTAAACTTAAACTCGTGTATAATTTTGACTGAGTTAAGAAAATTGACGGAAGCAAATAGTAGGGATTAAAAACTACAAGGTTTAAATATATAAATACTACTATTAAAATATGTTAGGTATAGAGACTTATTTCAAATTCATTATGTTTATAAGGATCAATATTGAAAAAATGCTTCGAAATTTTCAGAGAAGAAATCTTATTTTTTCATGAATTATCTTGAAGAAAATATGTTGAAAGTCAAGTTAAAAGGCTAATATTTTAAAAACGGCATCAAAAATTCATGATAATTCATAACATATTCCAAAAGCCAAAAATAATATATTACTCAAATTCAAGTGAAAAGGATCGAAGTCTTAAGAGTCCAAGAAGTCAAGAGTAGCAAATGGGGATCATAAGTTAAGTTACAAATTCAGTCGTCTAGTTTAAGTAACATGGTCCACCATTTCTTAGTTGACCAATCAGTCGACCGTTTCTCCATTAGGACCTGATAATAAATTTTAGTAGCTAATGGACAAAAGAATCAATCAACTGTTTCATTCAAATCTATCAATCAATCTTTTTTTATCATTTTAGAATTGAAACATTGAGATTTAAGGAATTCTATTCTTTGATCGAAGATTCATGATTCTAACATAGATTCGTAAGATCTAAAAGTTATATTAAATAAAAAAAAGTCTGTAAGCTAGTCAAGACTAATAAATCATATGCCCACTGATGTAGCCGAAGTTATCACGACCGGATTCCGAAGCCGGAATCCGAAGAGATGGATCCGGTGCTGGGTCGGATCGGTGTTCGGAGGCCCGACGGGGATCCGGAAGACGAAGGACGCAGAGGCGATGTCGAAGGTCCGAAGGCTGGTTAGCTCCGGGAAGGCGGGGCCGTAGCTCCTTCGGCGGGCGAAGGGACGGCGCGAGACCGAGTCTCCTCCGTCGCGGGGCAGCCGGCGCACGGCGTCGAGACCAGGGAGAGGAGTCCGAGGTCGGCGGCCGAGACCGACTCGGGAAGGTCGGCGATGATTCGAACCGAGCTCCTGCAGGAGGGGAAGAAGGAAAAAACCAGTCAGCAGGAGTCCCGGGCTTCAGCCCTAGGGAACCCCCTCCGACGGTCAAGTTAGCTCCTAAAGAAGATTCGATTCAGAAGGCAAAGAGAATAGCTTTAATGCTTTTCGGACTGTAGTCCTTAAGGGTCTCGGAGGCTTGGGGGAGCATCCTTTGGGCAATAAATAGCGGTGTATTTATAGCAAAGGATAGCGGATGGTTAACAGTGGTAGCCGATATAGGACTAAAGGAGGGCTTACTGATAAACTGCCATAGTGCCTGATCCGCCACCGGAGTGGGCCGGATTCGGCTACCGGGCCGAAGGGGGTTGGGCCGCTGATGGGCCGAAGCCTGTTGGGCCCTGGACTGCCGCGCTGTTCCCGGGCCGTAGGCTGGTGGGCCGCTGACGGGCTGAAGCCTGTTGGGCCGGGAGCGACGGTGCCGCTTATGGGCCGAGGGCTGCTGGGCCGCTGATGGGCCGGAGGCTCCCGGAGGGCCTGGTACTGCTGCTGCTGGGCTGAACGGGGTTTGGGCTTGTTTTAATGGGCCGAATCGGATTCTGCCTCATCACATAGCCCCCCACTCTTGTCTTCCTCAGTTCTGAGATGGCGAGAGTATAGCCCGAAGTTAACAGGAGAATAGCGTAACAGGTGTCTTACCCGAAGCTCTGTTCTTTTTCTTTGAGAAGAGGGTGCCCTCGGTCGGCCGAGGGCTATGCGGTTGCTTCGTCTTCGCTCGGAGGGGCGACGAAGGCTCAAAGCTCAGAAGCCGAAGGGCCGAGCCCTCTGACTTACGTCAGGCTTCATTAAATGGACGGGATGGGCGTCGCCTCGCGAGGAAGCACGGGACACGCGTCGCGCATCCGGCCGCTCCGTCAAAAGCACAAAAGGATCCTGACCGCTCGCGGGTCGTGGATCGCCTCGGCTCTCTGCCCGAGGCTCCACTCGGATTGCCGCCGCTCCCTTCTTCGGCACGCGGATCGGGACACGTGGCGGGCATCCGGGTGATCAGCCGAAGGGTCGGAGCGCTCTCGGCCGTCGATCGCTCTACTTCAAGTCCCAGAGCCGGCCCGTCATCATTGCCGAAGGACGGGGCACGTGGCGGGCATCCGAGAGGAATGGTGAGACGAAGGGGATGATCCCGGCCGTTGGCTTCGGCGGGAGGCGCTTCGGATGGGGCTTATAAATACAAGCCCTCAGCAGGGCACTGTTCTTCTTCCTACTGCTGCGCTTGCATTCCCTTGTGATCCCCCGAGCTCTCCCTCCTCTCCAGCGAAAGGATATTTCTCTGAAGGCTTCGTCCGAGCTCGCCAGCCATCGCGGGAGGATCTCCATTCCTCAGAGCGCATCGTTGGTGGAGCTGGGTGGCTTGAGAAGCTGCACTCGGTTCAGGAGAGATTTTCTCCCCCTTCCTGCGAGTAAGCCTTGGCCTTCTTTCTCCCCTTCGCGGCCTTATGGTCCGGAGTACTTCTTCCAGTGAGATTACTCCTTCGGACGAGGAGTATACTCCTTCCCACTCTCCGAAATCTTCTCTGTCAGATCCCCTTACCTCGGATTCCCTCGCTTCTGCGATGTCTGAAGAGCCTGAGGTCTCTGGGGCTGAGGGGTCCGAGGCTTCCGAGGTCGAGGTCTCTGGGGCCGAGGCTTCTGGGGGCGAGGCTACTGGGGCCGAGGCTACCGAGGAGGTCCGGAACCCAGGCCGGGCTTCTACCTCGGGACACCGTCGTCCCGATAATGCCTCGGAAGCATCCTGCGCTCTTTCGGACGCAGAGGTGAGGAACCTTGTTTCTTACTTCCAGCTTCCTTCCTGGACGACCCCTCATCGGCCTGATTCCGCCACCAGGGCCAACACTCTCCGCTCGGGTTCCTTCTCTATCTACGAAGATAGTTTCCAAGCGGGCTTTCGTCTTCCTCTTCCCACCTTTGTCATCAACCTTCTCAACTTCTACGGGCTGGCCCCGTCTCAGCTCTTTCCCAACTCTTGGCGCACTGTATACGGTTTCTTGAGCGTTTTCGCCCGTATACGGATCAACCCTTCTATCAACGTCTTCCGCTACCTCTTTAAAATCCAAAGGCAGGGGAAATCCGAATGGTACTGCTTCGTCCCTCGGGTCGGCCGAAGCATATTCTCCGGGAAACCCTCGTCCATCCACGGCTGGAAGAGGAAGTTTATCTTCATCTCTCTGCCGGAGAACGAGAAGGGCGTGTGGCCCTTTCCTACTCAATGGGCGCCGCTAGCCGCAGGCCTCTCGGACCCTCCTGCTCTGACCCCCGTACAGAGCACTCTCGTGGGCCATATCCAGGTCATGGCCCCGTACGATATCTGGGGGCTCCTCAGCGCGTCAGAGCGGCTGGTGAACGCCGGGGTATGGCCGGACCCCCGGTCCGATCCGGAGCGAGCCTTCCCCTACCTTCCTCCCGGGGAGACTCCGCGGGGCCGCGGAGGAAGGGCTGCCGCTCCTCCGGCCGAAGCTCCTCCGGCTGAGGAGGCTGATGAAGTTTCGTCCGAGGGTAAGTCGGCTTTAAGTTTGCACTTGGCCGCTGTTTTGTTTCTAACACGTTCTTCTTGCTTGCAGCAATGGCCGAGCTCGACGCGCCCCTCTCCCGCATATCTGACCAGCGCAGTCCGGGTCGGGCACCAGCTCCGCAGGCGGCAGGCGGGTCCGGCCGAGGCGCTGGAGTCCCGAGGATCCGAGGCGGGGTCCCAAGGACTGCGCCCTCCGCCGAGGGCCGTGCTGCCGCCGCCGCTCTCGAGAGGGAGCAAAAGACCAAGTTCGCCGCTCGAAGGGGCGGCCGACCGTCGAAGCGCCCTCGGGCGGAAGAGGCCGAAGAGGCGGAGCCGCCTCCGCTGATCAGGAGGAGTGCCGTGGCCCGAAGGGCCGCAAGGCTGGCGTCTCCCGAGGCGCCGAGGGGCGACTCCCCTCCGGCCGTATCGGCAGGGGCCGATGACGAAGGCGCCGGGTCGCAGGCGCCCCGGGCGCAACGCGAGTGGTGGCACCCAGAACCGGGGGTTTACAAGGACGAGAGTATGGAGGACTCGCAGACGTGCCTCCGTCTGCTCCGCAGCCTCACTCTCCCTTCGGCTTTCGAAGAGCTGAAGGACCATTCGGTCACCGACCTGGCGGCGATGAGCGCTCGGTTGGCGGTCCAGGTAAGAAGCTTGAATGTGCTTCAACTTAGCTCTCCTTAGCTGTTGCTTGATTGATCTTCTCTGATCCTTGTCTGCCTTCGGTCCGCAGGCTGCGGTGACGGGTAGCGTCCTGATGCACCATTAGGAGCTGCTCCGATTCAAGCTCCTAGAGGCCGAGGGGGAGCCGGCTGGTTCGGGTGAGGGTCCCTCGGTGGTGTCCCGTATCGAGCCCCTGATCGATGGGCTCGCAACCGCGAGCGCCCGGACGCGGGCGCAGCTGGAGGAGAGGGCAGCAGAGGCCCGTGCTTCCGCCGAGGCCAAGGAAAAGGCCGAGCGGGAGAAGGAGAAGGACGAGCATGAGCTCGCTGCGGCCCAGACTGAGATCCGGGCCCTCAAGGCCCAGATCCAGGACAAGGACTCCCGGCGGGCTTCGGAGAAGCGCCGCCATGCCGAGGAGGTATCGGCACTGAAGCAGGAGTTGAAGGAGGCGGCGGACTCGGCCGTAGCCTACTACAAGGCCGGCCCGGACTACGCCGAAGAGATCCTCCAAGCTCAACTGCTGGCGTCTTCTTCGGTCTTCGACCTCGGGCTGGCTGTCGCCCAGAGGGCCTGCCCGAGCGTTGACTTGACCGGGGTCGCCCTGCCGATGGGCGAGGAAGCCAGGGAGCTCCTATCCTGGTGGAAGGATCTTATGGCCGAGAGGGCCTCGCCCCCAGTTCCGGATGACGAAGCTGTGACCGCCGAGGAGGCCCCCGAGAAGACTGCCGCTCCTGAAGCTGTGCAGATCGTCGACTCCCCCTCTCCCTCTCCTGGCCGAGACGCCGTCGAAGCGGAGGAGGAAAGGGTTATCGAGGGCTGATACGAGGGCTCCCCTCGGTTTTTGCTCCTCCACTTTTGTAAGCCTTCGGCCAGGCAAATGGCCGATTTTGTACTTCCCCTTCTGTGAATATAGGAAGTATTTCTTGAGTTTTACCTCAATTGTCTTCTGTATGACTTGACTGGATCTAGCCTTTCGGAAATCCGAGACCCTGCTGTCGTTCGCTATAGTTCGCGAAGCCGAGACCCGATGTAGGTTCGGATAGGGCGTTGATAGAATATCGTCAGTAGATACGGCCGGGGCCTTCGCTAATGTGGTTCATAACATTCGAAGGATGCGCGAACCTTAAGGGAATACCATGCCGCTCCCGATACGGTTTGCATGGCCGAAGCCACTCCCGATACGGTTTACACGGACTTAGAGAAAACCATGCCGCGTCCTGATCCGGATTACATGGCCGAAGCCATTCGTCGGGTCGAAGGACTCGCGGACTTTAAGAGAACCATGCCGCTCCCGATACGGTTTGCATGGCCGAAGTCACTCCCGGTACGGTTTACACGGACTTAGAGAAAACCACGCCGCGTCCTGATCCGGATTACATGGCCGAAGCCATTCGTCGGATCGAAGGACTCGCGGACTTTAAGAGAACCATGCCGCTCCCGATACGGTTTGCATGGCCGAAGCCACTCCCGGTACAGTTTACACGGACTTAGAGAAAACCACGCCGCATCCTGATCCGGATTACATGACCGAAGCCATTCGTCGGATCGAAGGACTCGCGGACTTTTAGAGAATACCATGCCGCTCCCGATACGGTTTGCATGGCCGAAGCCACTCCCGGTACGGTTTACACGGACTTAGAGAAAACCATGCCGCGTCCTGATCCGGATTACATGGCCGAAGCCATTCGTCGGATCGAAGGACTCGCGGACTTTAAGAGAACCATGCCGCTCCCGATACGGTTTGCATGGCCGAAGCCACTCCCGATACGGTTTACACGGACTTAGAGAAAACCATGCCGCGTCCGGATCCGGATTACATGGCCGAAGCCATTCGTCGGATCGAAGGACTCGCGGACTTTAAGAGAACCATGCCGCTCCCGATACGGTTTGCATGGCCGAAGCCACTCCCGGTACGGTTTACACGGACTTAGAGAAAACCACGCCGCGTCCTGATCCGGATTACATGGCCGAAGCCATTCGTCGGATCAAAGGACTCGCGGACTTTAAGAGAACCATGCCGCTCCCGATACGGTTTGCATGGCCGAAGCCACTCCCAATACGGTTTACACGGACTTAGAGAAAAACAACAGGTTTCCTGAAAAAGAAATCTTTATTCATACCCTCCGGCTGAAAGCCTAGGGAAAGGTGACTTACGTATAATAACGCCGAAGGCGCTCTACATTCCAGGTGCGAGGGAGAGGTTGGCCCGAAAGGGTCTCCAACCGGTAAGCTCCACGCCTGATCACCTCCCTGACCCGATAGGGCCCCTCCCAGTTGGGGGCAAGCTTCCCTGAGGCTTCGGCTGGTTTAGAAGCATGAGCGTTCCTCAACACGAGGCTCCCTACCTCAAAGTTTCGGGGCTTTACTCGAGTGTTGTGGTACTTGGCCATGCGCTGCTGATAAGCTGCCAGCCGGATACGAGCCTTGTCTCGGGTCTCTTTAATGAGGTCCAGGTGGTCTTTCAAACCTTCTTTGTTGGCCTCTGGATTGTAAGCAACGACCCTGGGAGAGGGAAGGCCGATTTCCACCAGAATAACGGCCTCTATCCCATAGGCCATGCGAAAGGGAGTTTCGCCGGTGGGGGTTCGGCTTGTCGTCCGGTAGGCCCACAGAACACTTGGCAGCTCCTCTACCCATCGGCCTTTAGCTTCGCCGAGGCGGGTTTTCAATCCCTGCAGCAGGCTTCGGTTAGTGACTTCGACTTGGCCGTTTGCTCGAGGATGCGCCACCGAAGTGAATTTGTGAAGTATGCCGAAGCTGGCGCAGTTGTCGCTGAATCGTCGGCTGTCGAACTGCTTTCCATTGTCAGAAATGATGGCCCGAGGGATGCCGAACCGGCAAATGATGGACTTCCACACGAAGTTCCAAGCATTGCTATCGGTTATTAACGCGAGGGGTTCGGCTTCGACCCACTTAGTGAAATAGTCTACCGCCACGATGAGGAATTTTCTTTGGCCGGTGGCGATGGGAAAAGGTCCCAGGAGGTCGATTCCCCATTGAGCGAAAGGCCAAGGATCGGACAAGGGGGTCAGAAGGGTGGCTGCCTGGTGAATGAGGGAGCTGAACCTCTGGCATTGGTCACAGCGCCGTACGAGGGCTAAAGCGTCCTCTCGGAGTGTTGGCCACCAGTAGCCATGCCTCAAGAGCTTGTGAGCCAGGGCCCTTCCTCCCGCATGCGCCCCGCATACTCCTTCATGGACTTCTCTTGTGGCGTAGTCGGCTTCAGCCGGGCCGAGGCACCGCAGCAGTGGTCGGCCGAAGGATTTCTTGTACAGCACCCCGTCCAGAAGGAGGAAGTGAGATGAGCGCTGCCGAATGTGCTTCGCCTCCCTTGGGTCTGGCGGGACTTCTCCTCGGAGAAGAAAGGCGACGAGGGGAGTCATCCATGTCTCGGCCTCGACCTCAGTGACTAGCATGGCTTCGGCTTCGCCGAGGCTCGGTTCGGCGAGCTCCTCGACGAGGATCATTCGGCCTCCTCCCCCGTCTTGTGTTGACGCCAGCCGGGAAAGTGCGTCGGCTCGGGTATTCTTGGCTCTCGGGATCCTCACGATTTCATAAGAGTCGAATTGGGCGAGGATCTTGCGAGTCACCTGGAGATAGGACGCCATTATTGCGTCCCGAGCCTCGTACCCCCCGGAGATGTGGCTGGCGATCAGCTGGGAATCGCTGAAGGCCTTCAGGTTCCGGGCGCCGAGCTTCTTCGCGGCCCGGAGGCCGGAGATGAGAGCTTCGTACTCGGCGGCATTGTTGGTTGCTGGGAAGGAGAAGCGCAGGGCGTACTCCGTGACGACCCCTTCGGGTGACGCCAGGATCCATCCAGCGCCGCTGCCCGTGGAGCATGCGGAGCCGTCCACGAAGAGTCGCCATTCGTCTGCCGGCGCAGGAGCCGAAGTAGCCTCGGCTTCGACCACGTCGGGTGCCGGCTGAGGTGCCGCGGAGGCGCCGGGGGTAAGTTCGGCGATGAAGTCTGCCAACGCCTGGGCTTTTATTGCTACCCGAGGGGCGTAGGAGATGTCGAACTCTCCTAGCTCGATCGCCCATTTCGCCAGCCTGCCGGACACCTCCGGCCGGGAGAGAACTTGCCTTAGGGGCTGGTCGGTGAGAACTTTCACAGAATGGGCCAGAAAGTAAGGCCGGAGCCTCCTCGCGGACGAGACGAGGGCTAGAGCCAGCTTCTCCAGGGCAAGATACCGGAGTTCTGCTCCTTGAAGGGCTCGGCTGGTGTAGTAAACCAGCTTCTGAACGCCATCTTGCTCTCGGACGAGGACGGCGCTGAGAGCCGTCTCGGAGACTGCAAGGTACAAGCTCAGGGGTTCCCCGGGAACCGGCTTGGACAAGATGGGGACTTTGGAGAGGTAGGCCTTCAGCCGATTGAAGGCTGTCTGGCACTCCTCCGTCCAGTCGAAGTTGTTGGCCTTCTTCAGCAGCTTGAAGAAGGGGAAACAGTAGTCTGCCGCCCTTGACATGAAGCGGCTTAGGGCTGCGATCCTCCCGTTCAGCTTCTGTACCTCTCGGAGGTTTGCCGGGGGGCGCATCTGCATGATGGCCGAAACCTTCTCGGGATTAGCCTCCACCCCTCGGTGAGTGACCATGTAGCCGAGGAACTTCCCGGAGGCTACCTCGAAGGCGCACTTGGCCGGGTTCAGCTTCATCTTATACCGCCTAAGGGCGGAGAATGTCTCGGCCAGGTCGGCCAAATGCTCTGCAGCAACGCGGCTCTTCACCAACATGTCGTCTATATAGACCTCCATGTTTCGGCCGAGTTGCGGGGCGAACACTTTATTCACAAGGCGCTGATATGTCGCGCCGGCATTCTTCAGACCGAAGGGCATTCGGGTATAGCAGTATAGGCCCAGATCGGTCGTGAAGCTGGTCTTGCTCTCATCATCCGGATGCATCCGGATCTGGTGGTAGCCTGAATAGGCGTCGAGGAAGCTTAAAAGCTCATGGCCGGAAGTTGCGTCCACCACCTGATCTATCCGAGGCAGCGGAAAGCTATCCATCGGACAGGCCTTGTTGAGGTTGGTGAAGTCCACGCACATACGCCATTTGCCATCTTTCTTTGGCACCATCACCACGTTGGCAATCCAGTCCGAATGGTGCACCTCTCGGAGATGTCCAGCGTCCAGCCCCTTCTGCACTTCTGCTTGGATGGCGGTCCTCCTTTCCTGATTGAAGGTGCGCCGCTTCTGCTTTACCGGGGGCTGGTCGGGATCGGTATGGAGTCGGTGCTCTGCCACCTCCGGGTCAACCCCGGGCATGTCTGCCGGAGACCAGGCGAAGACGTCGAGATTCTTCTTCAAGAACTCGGTAAGCTTCTCTGCTTCAGTCTTTTCCAGGCCGGAGCCTATCATCAGGACTCGTCCCTCGCCTCCCAGAACAGGGACGGCGAGGAGTGCTTCTCCCGGAGATGCCTCGGCTGACGATTCGATCGTCAGGGTTTCGGCTGCGGTCTTTCCCTTGACCGAAATCATGTAACACTGCGGGCTGCTTCTTGGTTCCCTCTGGCCTCGCCTATTCCATGGCTGGTATGAAACTTCAGCTTCTGATGGAAGGACGAAGGCACGGCTCCGACCCCGCCGATGAGCCTTCGGCCGAATATGGCGTTGTAGGCTGAATCGATTTTTACAACGGCAAAGTCCGTTTCAACGGTTAATTGACGGGGGGCGGTGCCTAAGGTTACAGGGAGTCGGACAATGCCCTCTACTCGGCAGGGCGAGCCGTTAAAACCGAAGAGGGGGCCCCGATGAGGCTTCATATTAGCCTCACTCAATCCCATTTTTTCAAAACAGTCGTAAAACAAGATGTTTGGGGCACTTTCATTGTCCACAAATATTCTATGTACTTCATAGCTATTTATTACAGCATTGACGACGAGGGCGTCATCATGAGGGACCTGAACATCGGTCAGGTCCTCGGAGCCGAAGGTGATGTCTTCCAGACGAGGCCGCTTCGGTTCGCCGTCAACCGCTGCTACGGTGCTGCGCTGCCGCGGCCTTGATCCTTCCCCCGGCCCTCCGGATATCATCATGATAGACCCAGAACTGGGTCTTTGATGGGATGACTCTACCGGGGCCGAGGTGACCTTCGGCGGAGGAGCAGCTTCTATCGCCGGGGGTTGCTGTAGCCTAGGCGCTGTAGGGACGTCCCGGTTTTGCTGCGGCGGCTGCTCTTGTCGGTACTGCGGTAATCTTCCCTCCCGGATGAGGCGATCGATTTCCTCCCGGAGCTGCCGGCACTCATCCGTCGTGTGGCCGATCTCCCGGTGATACTCACAGTATTTGCCGGGGTCCCTTCGGCGAGGATCGGTCTTGATGCGATCTGGCCACCGAATCATGCCCTTCACCTCCATGAGCATCCGGGAAGGGGGAGCAGGTAGGGGTAGGTACCGCGGCTGCGGGTCCCGTCGCCTCTCCCTGTCCCAGTCCTCCCGGCGATACCGCTTTCGGGAGGGCTCTTGGTCTTCTGGCCGAGGTCGGACCACCTGGGGAGCAGGTGCCGAGGTGGCTTTAGCTGCGCCTTTACCCCTGGACAGCATCAGGGCCTCCCGGTTGATGTATTTATGAGCCCGGGCCACGAGGTCCTGGAAGGTAGGGGGATGGCGCTTCCCAATGGAGCCGAGGAGCCCCTCGTCCCGGCACCCGCTGATCACGGCCGAGACCGCGATCGAGCTGTCGAGGTTCGGGATCTGGGCGGCCTCGGTCCGGAACTTGGTGAAGTACTCCTTGAGAGTTTCGGTGGGGCCCTGCCGGATGGCCAGCAAGCTGGCGGAGGTTTTGCATTGCCGGGTGGCATCATAGAACTGGTCGATGAACAACTGGCCCAACTGGACTAGGGAGTGGATGGAGTTGGGGGCCAGTGTCTCGAACCAGTTAAGGGCGATTTTTTCGAGGGTGAGGGGGAAAAGACGGCAGCGGACTGCCTCGGAGATCCCTCGGACCCGGAGGTAGGCGTTGAATCTCTGGAAATGACAGACCGGATCTGTCATTCCGTCGTAGAGAGGTCCCTTCGGCAACTTGAAATTGGGGGGCACCTCGGTGGCCAGGAGCTCCGCCGTGAATGGGGTCTGCTCCAGGATGCTGCTGGCGAGAGGCGCCCCGTAAGGTCGAGACACCATCTGCTGCATCTCTTTGCGCATCGCCGTCAGCCACCGGTCCAGGTCCGGGGCAGTCGAGGTGGCGACGGATTGTCCTCCGGTCCGGGCCGGACGGTACTCCGACGAAGCATAATCCTGCTCCGTCAGACGATCAGCGCGGGGAGCTCGGGCAGGTAGCGCCGAGGGCTCGCTGCGCGTCGCCGCGGTTTCGTTGGGAGAAACCGGTGTAGGCGCCGGCCGGAACCGGGCATCTTGTGCTGGGTAGAGTGGGGGGAGCAGCGCCTACTGAGGAAGCTGTCCCGTCAATCCCATGCGCTGGGCGATGGCGGACACCATCTCCTGGAGAGGCGCTAGGGACGTGACGGCAGCGGCCAACGTCGCCATTTGCTGTTGGAGCACCCCCACTCGGTCTTCCGAGCCGAGAGACTCCGGTATGGTTGGCAGAGGCAGGCTCGGCGGGGCAGAAGGTGCACCTTCGGAAGGTAGCATCTGCGCCGAGGCCTCCCGTGCTTCTGCTTCGCTTTGTCCGGATCGTCGGGTCACAGGTCGCTGAGACATGACTTGTTTTGTTGGTTTCCCACAGACGGCGCCACGTGATGTAGCCGAAGCTATCACGACCGGATTCCGAAGCCGGAATCCGAAGAGATGGATCCGGTGCTGGGTCGAATCGGTGTTCGGAGGCCCGACGGGGATCCGGAAGACGAAGGACGCAGAGGCGATGTCGAAGGTCCGAAGGCTGGTTAGCTCCGGGAAGGCGGGGCCGTAGCTCCTTCGGCGGGCGAAGGGGCGGCGCGAGACCGAGTCTCCTCCGTCGCGGGGCAGCCGGCGCACGGCGTCGAGACCAGGGAGAGGAGTCCGAGGTCGGCGGCCGAGACCGACTCGAGAAGGTCGGCGATGATTCGAACCGAGCTCCTGCAGGAGGGGAAGAAGGAGAAAACCAGTCAGCAGGAGTCCCGGGCTTCAGCCCTAGGGAACCCCCTCCGACGGTCAAATTAGCTCCTGAAGAAGATTCGATTCAGAAGGCAAAGAGAATAGCTTTAATGCTTTTCGGACTGTAGTCCTTAAGGGTCTCGGAGGCTTGGGGGAGCATCCTTTGGGGAATAAATAGCGGTGTATTTATAGCAAAGGATAGCGGATGGTTAACGGTGGCAGCCGATATAGGACTAAAGGAGGGCTTACTGATAAACCGCCATAGTGCCTGATCCGCCACCGGAGTGGGCCGGATTCGACTACCGGGCCGAAGGGGGTTGGGCCGCTGATGGGCCGAAGCCTGTTGGGCCCTGGGCTGCCGCGCTGTTCCCAGGCCGTAGGCTGGTGGGCCGTTGACGGGCTGAAGCTTGTTGGGCCGGGAGCGACGGTGCCGCTTATGGGCCGAGGGCTGCTGGGCCGCTGATGGGCCGGAGGCTCCCGGAGGGCCTGGTACTGCTGCTGCTGGGCTGAACGGGGTTTGGGCTTGTTTTAATGGGCCGAATCGGATTCTGCCTCATCACCCACCTATCGGTGAAGTTCCCTTCTTTATGCTTTCAAAACAAGTGATTGAGAATCACACTCAAGTTCACAAATTTGTCTCACTTAAGTGATCTTCTAGTTGCTAGGAAATCCGCCCGAGTCACAACAAACCTCTTCCCATTACCTTTGGATCATTTAGGTGTTGTTTGGTGCGTGTAAAATAATATTTTTTTAGTATTTAATGTATTGTAAATCATTTTATAATAATTTTTTTTTCGTTTGGCGCATCATAAATAACTATATTTTAAAAATGATTGACCTCTAAAATCCATTTTTTACTTAATTTAAGTTTACAGACTACAATCATCGTAAATCTAAATCCATGATTTTAAAATCAGAAATTTTATTTTATTAATTTTAAAACCGATGATTTTAAAATTAAAATTTTACGACATTTTACGACATTAACCAAAAGACAGCTTAGATAAAAACATCGGGTTAAAGATCTGATAGCTAAATTTGGTTCGAAAAAGGGAACCCACCCTCGCGCGGCTGGAACGCCCGTGTGAAATGAGAACCCAGGTGTGCGTAGACGCATGAAGCCTTCCCATATGTAAATTCTCATGAGCATCCCATCTGTTTCTCTATTTTTACCTTAAACCTAGAGACATAACCGTCAATATCAGAATTATTTTTATTTTGACACTTACGAAGTATATGAAAATGTGACCCTTCAAACCTAAAATTTGCAAAAATGTTCTTCACGAAATTTGAAGGTAACTTAAATATCTAACTAGTGGCCCTAATGGCATCTCATTTACATATCCAGATCAAAATTTATGATTTGTGAAATAATTATTATCTATTTAACGCCAAAAATAGTCTATTTATCTTATTGGGTATCTAAACATTCAACTTAGTAGAGATAATTAATTTTTACTTTGATAATGGATCACTTGGACCAATTAATAATAATGGCTAATGGGCTTCATTCACTGACAATAATATATCCCTGTAAACTACCGCACTTATATGTATATTCCCGGCTTCCGCATAATGTTATAAATTTTCATAAATACCAAGAAAGGTTTAGTGTGACTTTGTTTGCAGAATTGTTTATTCCATAATAAGGTTTTGGAGAATTCTTAAACTAGAATATTTGGTATTTTGATTTGAAAAGTTGTTGGTATTCCACTCAGAAGAAAGAGAATTATAATGTGCTATTCCAAGTGATTTGGTAGGACGGAGTAGAATAAAGAGTGAAATAAAAGGTAGAATTGGAAGAATTTAAGGAATTGAGAGAATTAGACATTACATATAGAATTTGAAGAATTTAGGGAATTAGGCATCTCAACAATTAAACCGGATTTATACCCTTATACCGGTTATTCCCGGTCCATAAGAATTTTGTAAGCTCATCGGAGTTTTGTATATGTATCCCCTCACTTAACCAAAATTCATAGAATCACTTTGGTATATTCAGTTGGAGTTCAAAACATTTTCACAGAAAAAATATAATTACAAATCTTTTAAAATTATATTTATAATAATATATATGTGCAAGTCAAGAATATATATACACACAAATACAGTAGTTTTAAAAATATACACACAAAAATCTCAAAGAAAATAATACGTTCAATTCCTGCAGACATGCTTCCCCCAAAGTATTATTTCAAAGGCGGAGGTGAAATATTGTCCTTTTAGAAAAAAAAAATTATTATTAGAGAAAGAGGTTATGTTCAACTTTTAAACATACCTCTATTTTTATAATATCGATCATAGGACTAAAGTGGCTTACCATTTTTATGTCTGGATAAAAGTCATAAAAGATTCATACTTAATAATCTGCAATTGATCGTCAGCTCTTATGATTCAGAAGTCCATTTTCACATCCGCAGCATGGTCATGCACAGCTGTTTTGCTGCTCCGATCCATACGGGACGAAGAGGGAATGAGCTTGACCCCCAAAGGGCTACATAAAGAACCAAACGAATCCAGAGCTAAACAAGTTGCAGACAGCAGAAAGAGCAGTCTCAAGGTGAGGTAACGCTGGCTACTCGGGGCGAATGGACCCCAAGCTCCCGCCGGTTTGCTCTGAAGAGAACCTGCTCAGCTGCCTCTTGGCGGTAATCTTGCTGCTGACCTGCGGCTGGCTTACGAGCGAGGCGGCGGCCTTAGCATCGGTTGTGTTCCCGGAAGCACCAGCGGTGGCGAGGACGGTGGCCGAGGCTGCCCGGTGGTATCGGCATCTGAAGGAAAGCGGGTGTGTCGTCGGAGAACAGACGCAGATCTTCTTCTTCTGGCCCAACGAGGGTGCAGAGGAAGAAGGTTTGGAGGTGTGTGCCGCTGTTGATGCCTTCTCGGTGTTCCTGCAAGCGTCATACCATGATCAAGCAAGAAGAGCACGGACAGAAGAAACGAGTAAACAAGTTAAGGAAGGGAAAAAGCTTGGAGAGTAGCTCATCATGAATGGGAAATCAAGAGATATAGGTCCATAACCGATCGATGGTGGGTCAGTGAACCACAAATCTGCGACCAGGGATAACGGAAGGGGAGGAATAAGTATTCGGCTTTGGGAATGCATGGGAAATGCCATCATATATGCATACCTCTCTGAGGTTACTTCCTTTTTTAGGTCATGATCGTACCTAATCATTTAGAGTTAAAAGATGGCCATCCCTAAGGTAATACCAAGGAATATGCGAAGGAGCACTTTGTATTTGCCACCACCCGAGTGAGTGGGTGTGGAACAGAAGCAAGGAAATTAAGATTTTTCTCCAAGGTTAGATATCTCACTCTCATGCTAAAAGATTTTTTATTTTATTTTTGTCAAATAAAAAGAGAGATCTTAATATACACCATTCCAGTGTACACTACTGTCACCTATCTTACACACTGTGAACTTGGGTGACCACGAATTCACCATTGAATGGGTGAGACAGATCTCCACATACACAAAGACACAAGATGTGTAACATAGTGTGCACTGAGAGTTTCTCAACATAAAATTAATGAATAATACTGAAACAATAATCTATCCATAAACATTAATGTTCTTCACAGATAGCACTAAGAAAATATCAGGTACCCAGTTATCTTCCAGTTAATTTTTCTCCTGCCCCCTCGGAACTGCAGAAAAACCTTGAAACTAAGAAGAGCATGGGACGACAGGTCTGATGAACAACAACTCACCTACTCCACGGAGACATCTTCGCCTTGGGGGGGGTTTCGGCAGTGGCGAGATCTGCAACTCGGTGACCAGCAGAGCTCAATGCCTAAACACTGGGACGGAGGCAGGAGACTAATAACAATACAAAAGGATAGAATTAGACGAGGGAGGAGAGAAGTACAGTCTATAGAGAGCACCCAGCAGCGGAGATGAGTTTTCCTGATCCCTCTGATCTGTTTCCCAGTCGGACATCACATCCTGTTCTTAATTAATAGGAAACTAACCGCGGGAGAGCGGGGGATTCCGTTCCGAGAGCTCCGTGGACGCCGCATCAGCTCATCCAAACGTGGGGGCTGAGAGTTATATTGGGGTGCTACGTGGGACCATGGCTGCTAATTTGTTCCCTTTCTCTGGAAGAAATTACTGGAGCTCAGGGGACACGTACGTCCTTGTATGGCCATGCATGATAGCCCCGTCCCACGTCCCAGCAAAGGATACGGCTACGAGTAAAGAGGGATAAGATTCTCGATCTATCCAAGGATATATACGCTGGTCACTCGGGTGAAGAAGGTGACGTCAAGAATCCCATTTGATTATCTCCGTCCGACAATTGTAACTAATATGATAATTGAGTTCATATGTATAACTATAATTATAAGGTATAATATATATTGGACAGATACGAAGGAAGAACTATTTATTTAAGAGCGAACGGCTTATTTTGGGAGCCCTTTCCATTTTGTGACAAAAATAGATGAATTCTGTGCGTAAGAAGACAAAAAGATATCGTTCTTAATAATTAGTTATATATCTAATGGGGTGTTAAGTTGTCAGCTCTATCTGTAACAATTTTGACATTCTTAGCAATGGGTGTTTGATTGTATTGAAAAAATATAATTGAGAGGGCCTAATTTCGTTGGCCCATTTGTCGTGTGGGCTAGACCGTCAAGAGGCGTCCTAACCTCTTGTCGGGGCCCGATGGGCCTTTCAGCCAACGGGCCCTCGTGACTGAACTCCCACAGGGGACCCTTGAATCCGAAACGAGCCCCAATACCTTGCGGGCGCAGGAGAATTCCTGTCTAAGGAAGTCCTGTTCTGAATCTACCTCCGATCTGCAGATAATACAAACCAGCGCCATATAAGGGAAGCTACAATTTCGTCCCACCAGAGGATCGGATCGGGCTTTCTTTATACAATCTCAACTATTGTCTCGAGTCTGTCCTTATAAAAGGAACCCTCCGGTAACCTTAGGAGGTATGTTCTAACCCTCATACCCTTGCTTAGTCTCTCTCTGTCCTTGCATACTCTAACTTAGGCATCAGAGGGTGTTCCCCCAGATTGCAACCGGAGTTTCCTCTGACATGGTGTCTGTCTTATAGGAACGTGGGGAGCTTTCTGTGATTTGGGGGAGCTTCTACCGTCTAATTCTGATCAGACGAATATCCGAAACAACATTTTTGACGCCATATGTAGGAAACAACAAAAAATCATAGGCAGAAGCAACAGCAACCGCTCGCAGTGCGGTCTCCATATTGATCCTCCTGTCCTTCTGATTGATGTTTAGTCAGTTCCTCT
Source organism: Zantedeschia hybrid cultivar (assembly GCA_030544215.1). Classification (NCBI taxonomy): domain Eukaryota; kingdom Viridiplantae; phylum Streptophyta; class Magnoliopsida; order Alismatales; family Araceae; genus Zantedeschia; species Zantedeschia hybrid cultivar. Next base: position 36,561,129 of record JARZZO010000011.1, on the reverse strand, counting down.
ACGCGCCAACCATCCTTCTGTCCCTCCACCTGTCTAAGCCTCTGCCGTCCAGGCCAACATACCCTTGGCACCTGCCGTTGCATCTAACGGGGTCAGACACCTGCCCCCACCGGGGGACCTCCAGCAAGGAGGACTCCCGATCGTGATTACGTTGTTGCGACGGGAGAAGGACCGGCGCCAACGTCGGCAATCCTCGACTTCCTCCAACGGCTCTACGACGGCATCTTTAGAGCGCCGCTCTCATCGCGGTCGGGGGAGAGGTGCTTCCAGAGGAGGTCATCTGACCACTCGTCAGGGTCCTCTACTTTTCGGAGTCAACAAACATTCCAGGGCGATCACCAACGCCCCAAACGTTCTTCCAGCAAAGACCGCGTTCAGAAATTGGAGGAGCACGTAGAAAGGCTACTCCGACATGATTATGATGCTGGGTTGGATGACATAAACGATGCTCGATCATGCTTTACCAGGCGTGTGCTGAAGGTGTCCCTGCCGCACCATTTTCGGATGTCGTCGTTGAAGAGATATGAGGCACTTGAGACCCAGACGACCACCTACAGTCCTTTGAGAGCACTTTTGACTTGCTGGAGGTGCCTGATGCTATCCAGTGTCGTGCCTTCCCTACGACCCTAGAAGGGCTTGCCCGACGGTGGTTCGTACAACTCAAGTCGAGCACCATCGACAACTTCTCCAAGTTAAGGAGGGCCTTCAAGAGTAACTTCGCGGCTAGTCGGCGTACGCCCACTACAACCGCAATGTTTTCCTCCATGAGGCAAGAGAAGGATGAGACTTTGCGCAAGTTCTAGACCCCCTTCCATCAGGCAGCCCTCAAGATCCCCAACTTGGATGTGTCGAACGCCCGCACTGTACTTTATTGCCGGGATCCAAAACCAACAGGTTCAGTTTGATCTAAGCAAGAAACTCCCGATGGACCTTCACGACCTGGTCTGGAGGGTAAACCAATACATCAATAGCGAGGAGCTTTTGCGGACTTATCCCACCCAACAACCGATCCAGTCCAGAGATGATCGGAGGAGGAATCAAGAATCGACCACGGGGAAGAGATGCTTCGACCGCAACATCGACGACCGACCCACGAAGGGGTCGTGTTGGGCACATCAGGAGGATCAGCAAGAGCAACCCAACTTCAGAAGAGAAGAAAACTACACACCTCTCGACATGCCGATCAACTGGATACTCTGGGAGATCAAAGATGAAAGCTACCTCAGATGGCCTAGGAAGATTAAGCCTGCTCCAGGGGCAGAAAATTTTGGAAAGTTCTATGCCTATCACTATGAATACGGGCATTTCTACACCTTAAAATGCCACGAACTCAAGAGGGAGATCGGAGAACCTTATCAAGAGGGGACACCTGAAGAGGTATATCGTCGATTCGGAGTCCGACCAATGACTGTAGACATGCTAATTTTGACTTCACACTGAGTAAATTTCATGTCACAACTATGATGCCCCGAAATGGTCTAAGTTTTAATCATTAATTATTTTTTACTAATTTTTTGAGAATTTTCTAATTAGCGTCACTCGAGGCCAACACTATATAGATTTCTAGCTGAAATCAATTTGGATTCAAATTTCTTAATTGATAAGAATTAAATTGAATAACGTCGTCCATGGACGACATGATTCAAATTTCCTAATCCTTCCCAATTATCAATTTGACTCTTAGTTAATTTTCTATTTATCTAAATGACGTCTTCCATGGTCGATGCCATTCAGGTTTCCTAATTATTTTAGCTTTCCTTCATATTTATCTTTCCTCTTTTGGCCTATCTAATTAGCTAATTGACGTCGTCTTAGAGTGACACGATTCAGTGGATTAATGGTAAGTGCGCTTTGGCCGAGTTAATGTAGTTTTCATAGAGGAGAAGGTTTCTAGTTCTTGGAGTTTATCCATGGTGATTCGGAGGCCGTGGAAGACTCCTTTTAAAGTCAAATTGCTCTTTATATATACATAACTCCTTTGAGCCTTCAAAGAAGTTGAAAATTGCATGGTTTGGAGTTCATAGCAAGGTGAAGAGAGGATCCTCTTGCAAAGAATGTGGATAAGGTTTGGAGCTCTCTTTTCTTCTTCAATCCCTCTCTTTGAAGATTTGAAGGACGATGTCTACGGAGGGGCCAACCTTCTTCTTTCCCCTCTCTTGTTATTTCTAGTTTTCCTAGTTTATACATCATTGTTTTTCATTAGTTTATACATCATTCATCACTTTTACACACACACACACTTAATTAACATCCACCTATGAGCTAGGGGTTTAAAAGAACATAAAAAGTAAGTTTTCTTAGTTTAGTTGCATGTTTATTATTCTTTTTAGAATAGATACTAAACTACTTTCAAAGCTCTAATCGATTTCTTTTTCTTATTTGTTTATTGTTTTATTTTGCAAGGATTCAAAGAAGTAAAATAAAAGAGCATCAAAAAGAGAGTAAAAATCAAAAGGAAGGCTCTTCTTTTTCGGCCAGCCGAAGAGGAAGAAATAGAAGACTCCACAAGAATCTCCTAATTTGACAAGTAAGTAACGATCACTTGTTTTCATTAAGATTCTCAATCTCTGGCGATCACGATCATGATTTCTATGTTTTTTTATGTTAATATGAATAATGATATGATAGCATGCATGATTTGATCACTCATAGCTTTTCGATAATCACGGTAGGACTTATTCTTGTCGTTTTATTTTGTTTTACTCTCTTTTACACTTAGCACCCTCGTGTGCACTCCTTAGCACCCTCGTGTGCATCCCTTTGTGCCCCTTGGGCACTCTTTGGTTGGTTGATTGATCTTAATCCTTTGTGCACCTTGTGCACCCCCTCGGCGGCAAAATTTTGTCCTCCCCCCCCCCCCCCCCCTTTTTATTGCCTTAAATTGTGATTATGAAAGCATGATGCTTGAGTTAATTTATTTGATATTTGCATGACATCTGTTGGTTTGGATGATTTTTGCATGCTTTACTATTTTCTCTATATTCTGTCTGTTTGAAGGGGAGTGTCCGTTATTGATCTGTGGTAGGGGCTTCAAATCATGTCAACACCAGGCGATGCATTTTAATTCACGTCATTCAAGATTGACGCCATTTAGTCGGTTTATTTTGTTGCCCGAGGAATTGCTAATAGGAGGTCTACTGTGTTGAATCGCGTCGACACCAGACGATGCGATTCAGACAAAAGTCTTTCCGACCATCATCCCTTTGGATCTTTGATCATATCTATTATTATTATTACTTATTGCATTAGAGAGCATCTTGGTCACAGGTCATTAGCATCGGGAGTCAACTCCCTCTTTTAGGAAACACCCTTCTCGGCACTCTCAACTCTCTCTAACTGAGGTTGGTCCCTCGGTTAGATTAGAGCGGTTTGTGTTGAGACCTCCATAAGTCCCCAAAAACGAAGGATTCCCTTTTGCTCATCGGGTGGGTTGTACCATTGAAATTCCGGATTAGTCGTTGCATTCGTTGTGAGTTGAAGACATAGAGAATAACGGAGAAAAATCAAATTGAAACTAGGATCCTACCCTTGAGTGAATTCATCCTTAAAATCTATCTAATTTTAACAAGAAATCCTCAAGAAACATAAACATCTACTTGTCTAAGATTGTGTGTAAAATTGTTTGAACCTTTTGTTGATCAGTCACTATGATGTTGCGTTCAGGTAGAATTGTTGGCATGGCTTCATACGAGTATGACAACCTGTTTGAACACGAGGGAGATGCTCATGCCCCTCAGAATTATGTCTAATTTCAGTCTGAACACGAGGGAGATGCTTATGCCCCTCATAATCATATTCAATTTCAATTCGAACACGAGGGAGATGCTCATGTCCCTCAGAATCATGTCCATTCCCAGTATGACCAGTACAATCCCACTACTAGTTTTCATCCTCAAATTCAGGTTGTAGGATCTGAATTTAATCCTACTTCGGAGAAGCTCAGGATCAAACTGAGCCCTCATCCATGCCTACTCCAGACTTGATCACCGTCCTAGGAGCTCTTGCTACTCATGTGGATCCTCAACAGCTTGAGGTAATCTAATCAATTCTGAAAGGGAAGACTCCCTTAGGTTCCCCTGAACCCATCTACTCCTATTTCTCATCAGATCCCCACCCAGGCAATGGAGAACCTTCGTATCTCCACACCACAACAGGTGGGTCATCAAGACTCTATTACCCGGCATCCTTCAAGGCCGCATACTCCTATTCTCTCAAATGCCTTCGGGCATGGCGAAAATGTTGTTGGATCTCAACCATAATATCCACCTTCCCCCAGTTACTCTAGGAGGCAAGCATTTCACATCTCTCAGCCCCAATCAACTGATCCGCTCACCCAAGCTCTTTTGACCAAAATGAATCAAATGGATGAGCAATACAAGGAATCTTAAAAGGATGATCGATGCCAAAGCCGCCCCAGAAATTTATGTACTAGCCTTACCGGTCTTCTACCTATTACCATCTGAGATGCCAGTTTACCAAAGATACAATGGCACGGGTAACCCTTTCATCCACCTGAAGGAGTTCTTGTATGAGTCGTCGTTCTGGCAGAATGACAAGAGGTCCCTGGTATTTTTGTTTAGAAGATCATTAGAGGGATTAGCCCTCGAGTGGTTCTTTTTACTAGACCCTGTCGATGCAGAGGACTTTAATACTGTATCTAAGAAATTCCTATATAGGTACAAAGACCGAGTTGCTCCATCATTGCCCATTACTGATCTGGTGGCTAAGAAAATGAAATCAGACGAGGATTTCATCGCATTTGCAGATAGGTGGCGAGCAATGGCCGAAAAGTTGAAGGATCATATGTCTGAGTCAGAGCAAGTTAAAATGATGATTGCCAACCCCACTCCTCAATACAAGTTGGTCCTTACTCTGAACAATCTCACCAACATGGGGGATTTGTATGAGAGGGCGCATTATGCCCAGAATGCCTTCAAAGACTCTACCTTCTCTAGTGTGTTTGACCCCCACAAACCTAATAGGCCTTCACCCAGGAAGCCTAATGCACCTAGTTCTTCTAATATAGGTCCGACTAGTAAGGGTACCATGTCTCATGAGCAAGTGGGCACCATGAACAATAATCAAGCTTCATTTGTGAGAAATCAGCCACCTCCATATAGCAATCAGTAGCCTCAGAACCAACAAGGTTTCCGGCCTTTACAACAGCAACCTCCTCAGTCTACCTACAACCAACCTCGTCAACATCCTAGTTACAATCAAATTTCACCACCTACAGAGTACTCCTAACAGAGAAAACCTCCTGGTCCTAAGAGAACCTCATACCCACCACTCCCGAAATCACTCTCCGATATCTACAATGCTCTTATGGCAGCCAATACTCTCTCGTTGCCGAAGGAAAGGACCATATGGCTTCAAAATGCTGATAGATCTCGTTACTGCGTGTTCCACAGGCAGCCGGGCACACTATGGATGTCTATTTCCAATTTTGAGATTATATTCATGATCTTAATGATCAAGGAGGGATTGATTGAGATGAGATGCGCAAATACATCACTGTTCTGAAAGCTAAGAGACCTCCACAACAACAACAACCACAACAATAGGTTTAAAGGGAACCTATTTAGCAGGCGGCGCCACAACCACCAAACATGGGAATTGTACATAATCCATTGCCGAAGCACCCATATCAAATGACCCCCATCCTCACCAACAGTCAATCCAAGGTGAATAGGGGTCAGCAACGGAAAGTAAAGGAGTCCTCTTCCATATACTCCACTGGCCACACACCTGATACTGCCACTCAACCACCCCGCACCATTATCCGCATCCCTAGGCCTCCACCAAGACATACAACACTCATTCCACCGCTACAACCCCTAAGATCCAATCCCACTATATTCACCACCTCAACACCATCATTCACCCCTAAACCCCCGCTCAGCATCCCAAGGCCATCACCAGTACCGAACAACCCTGCACCCATCCATGATCATGTCAATCCATCAAAACCCTTACTACACATCCCTTTCCCCACATCACCTAGGCATGACAACCCCCAATCCACCAGACCACTCATACGCACTCCACAACCCCCACCTGCCACTCAAAATCACCACCTAATGCCATCAAAACCCTTGATCATCAACCCGACAGTTGTCAAGGCCTCACCATCATCTCCTACTACTGAGCCGCAACCACTAGTGCTCCGGAACGGCGGATATTCAACAAGGTGTTCCCTCAATCTACTGTGCCAAAGGGGCCTTTACAGTCAACAGAAGAGACACAGAATGAAGAGAGTGCATTGGGCACTCAATATGATTTACTGAAGCACTTGGACACACCAACATGCATCTCCATGCTAAAGCTAATCAAGAGGTCTAAGACTCATCATAGGTATTGATGGAGTATTTACAGAGAGTCATGGTAAATGAGGATGTGCCTGTAGAGAAGATCACTACAATTCTAGTGCCACAAAGTGATCAGCCATCCATATCATTCCACCATTCTGAGTTAGCACCCTTGGCAACGCGGGGCATGGCTTGGAGTGTCATGTGAATATTTGTCGAAAAGCCATTGACAAATGCTTGGTAGACACAGGGGCTTCAATCAATATGTTTCCACCAAGGACATTGGAATTGTGTGGTGTGCCGAAAGAGAAATGCCTTCTCCCATATCCGTGACTGCCTATGATAATATCACCAGATATCTACTGGGCATGGTCTACCTCAAGGTGGAACTACCGTCCGATTAGATCTTCTAGCTACTCGATAGAATTTGTAAGACCAGAAACGCTCGGGATAGAACCTGCAAGAGGAAGAAGAGACGTCAGGGGACTCCCCGTTCTTTTGGGAAACAAGACCCTCTGATGCCTAAGTCGGGTTCTGGAGAAGAGGAAAAAATTTCTGGATTCAGTGTAGTATTGGACATATATATAATCCCTACCTCGTGCGGCATCAAGAGGGCCGTTGCCCTTGGGGAGTTAATTGGCCTACAATCTATGCCCCTTGATCGAAGGGATCATAGGATACTGGGTTGAAAGGAGGGATCTTCTCTCTTGATCGAGAGAGTAGATCGTGAGGACCTGCCTTAAGTGGACGGTTACGCTATTAGACTGCAAGACCTACCGATGGCGGGGTGGAGCTATGGATCGACCATGAAGGCATCTAAACTCTTAGGCAGTCGGGAGGCAGTGGCCTTTGAGTCTAGGCACTTGGCCTCCCTCTGTTAAAGCGGACTTTGAGTTACTGAGAGAATAGGCTCCTCTCGGCACTCAGTAGCTACGATTGAGACATCACTGATCTCGAGAATTACCGACTAAGATGTCAATCTACTTGCCTTGGCTTTCCTGAAACTTAGAGCCCATGCATCCTAGGTCCCAACCTTCGTCTTGCAAGTCGGATTATTGAGAGAACTGACGTGGTACCCCCACATGTGCTCCTGTGGGCCGCAGGCCCTTGGGCCTTCGGCTAATTAGGCTTGATTGGGCCAGATCCCAATCACTCCTCATCAAAAAGTATATGAGATAATATACAAGGAAGCAAGGTATTTTGAAATTCTAAGTAGAACTGTGGTTTAATTGAGATTAACCCTTCGACCAGTATAGGATGTATTACGACAGTATGAGGATGTTGGATTATAAATGACATTAATCAAGAGACTTTTACATGAACATTCATTCATGTAAAATCTTTTTAAGTCCATAAATAATCTTCGTAAAATTTCACCATTGTAAAATCTTTTAAATCATAATCATAATTTTATGAATACCATCCTTAAGAGAGAAAAGGAAAAAAAAATTGACATAGTGACCGTTTCAATGTGACCTAAATGTGCATATCTTTTTCCACAAGAGAACCGATATAACTTTTTTTTCCCTAAGAAAGAGATTCACGATGTTTTTCAGATTTTTTGGGTTGTTCAATTTGAGATGGACTTGCGCAGACATGTAGGGCACCTCAGGGCCAACCAAAAAAACCTTAAAAAATAAAGAAAAAAAATCACCCCACTGCACTCAGTGCAGCACTGGGATTAGTGCAGCAAGTGTCGCTCATTCCCAAATATCAAAAAGGAATGTCATTCCTCAGCGTAGTTTCTGTTTACAAACTTTAAAAGGCCAATCACCCTAAATATGCATTCTGTCTGGCGGTGCAGCATCAGATTTATTAAATCAGGTGGAAAGTGATTGTTTGTTTTTTTTTTACGGTCTTCTGATTGGTGATCCCGAGTATGCAAATCGAACTTACGTGGACCTCAAACTCTATAAATTTATTTTCGAAAAAAATATTTTTCAATCATCATGGACTATCTGATCATGAAGATCAGACTGCAACGTCTCACAATTGAGGCCGTAAATGAGTAGGATATGAAAGTAGATGCACCAATTTTCATTTCTGGTTCTAATCGTAAAATTATGTACTCCGATTCTTTTATGGTCGGAAAATGATATCCTTTGTTTTTGTTTTGCATCTAATTCCTATATCGAAAAACAAAAAATAGTTTCTAAAAATTATCAAAAATAATTTAGAATTTCTTTGATCCTCATCCTGCTCATTGAAGTTATTAGATAGAACATCCTTTGTACTGTTTTTAGAAACTTGGGTGTCATCATATGTTCTAGTGTTCTCAGGTGAGTTCGTAGTCTTGTTTAGTTTAGAATTCAATGATTAGTGACAAAAATCAGTGGTGAAGGCGTCTTTCCAGATTGTTTACCACTTAGAACTAGACTGGAGGGAAGAAAGTTCCATTTGTAACTTCAACAGCAGATTGATATCCTGCACGATCCTGATGTAGACAACTGAACTGACCAGAGATTGGATCCATTGTGGGAGCAAGTTGTTTTCCAGCAAAATTTGAGAAACACTCCCAGCTTTTCTTCACAAAGAAGGGATAAAATTTGAAAATTGTTTTGCATTGATGAGATTATATAAAATGTACATGCCGCATCGTTTGTACATTACACCTGTATATGTAACCGGAAGAATCGGACGGACACGGATGGACGCATCGATCATGAGACATTCAATCAAGTGCTTGTTCTCTGTCTCATCCATTTTGTTGCCGACCACTTCTCACCTTTAAGAACTTCACAGCCCCCATGTACGCTTCTAGGGTCTGAGTTCCCATCCAGGCCCTGCACACAAGACCACCGTCATATTCTACAACTATTTACCATCCAAGATACCTCGTAGTTTATGCCAGAGATGGATGATTCAGTAAGATTTGTCACAAAACAAGGTGAGAACTACAAACCATGCTCCAGAAAAGTACAGCATCTCCTTTAACTGGTTTCACAGACAGCCCTTGCACAGTCTTCCCACCACAGCTGCATTCACCATCTCCAGCCTGACCATTCAGAACAGGACACAGAATTAGAAATGCTGCTTCATAGCATGCACTGTGGATACCACTGAAAAATCTTGGTTGGTGTACGGCCTGATGCAGGGATTTAAACTCGACGGATCAGATCTGGTTTAGTAGGTGGAACCAAATTTTGGATCTGATAGTGGTTCCAAAATTGAAATTTTACTAGGATCAGGGTTTGATTTGGAATTAATAATCAACTTCTAGAAGTCAGATTTGGTCTTAAGACTCTTAACTATCTAAAAAAATACAATTCCTACAATGTGATTTGGATCCAAATGTTGGGTCCACGACTGAATCCAGTAATAGGTTTAGATACATAACAAGTCAGAGAAGGAATCTGTTGAAATCTCAATTATCATCAATATAATGACATGTAACCACAACTATCCAATATTTCCAGTCTATGTCCACAAACCAGAGATAAGTTCCACTCAACAAGTGAAACCCTAAAGTGCCGCACAAAGGTCATCTTTCCCTTCAGCATATTACTTGTCTAATCTGACTAAACAGGATTATGCAATAGAACTATACATTCTAACTGAAGAACTTTCAAGAAGCTCTGGGAGAGGACATACTTACTAAAAGAAACTAGGTATCAATAACCAATGACTGTCTTCAGAAAATCTTCTTTACGTTTGTTATGTTAAATACAGAATAGATTTTATTCCTAGTGTTTTTTCCAGCCATGTTCAACAGCAAATAACAGCTATATACAGAATCATTTATGACAACCTTTAAAATTTTCTTTGCTTGTGTAGGCTCACACTTGGAAGTTGTATATTACTTGTTTTTGTATAATTAATACATTTGTCATACGATATTCTAAGAAGAGTTTAACAAATATTCTGCACAAATTTTTTAAATTAATCATACAAACTTAAGATTAATGACCAATGTGCAAGAGCCTGTTTGTTATCACAGAGCATCAAACATAGACTATAAAGAAGTTTACACCATTAAACATTTTTTGACAACAATACTAATAGAAACACAATATAACATATCTGGTCTGTTAATTAAAATAAAGGCCACCTTGGGAGGAAAAGATTCTAGAAGGATGAGGCGTTGTTGAAGAAAATGGGGGCCTTGTGTTGAATGAAGATTTTGCTTAGCAGAGAACAGCTCCGATGAACATAGGGTATCATCCCCCAATTCCATTGAAGCTCACTATGTGCCAAAAAGGAAGAGGAAGAAGTGGTTGCAAATCTATCACAGAAAAGAGGAAAGGGAATAGTGGGTATTGAAAGAATATAGAGTCTGGACTTTGTTCGCACTCCATAGCACCAAGAGAAAGAGGAAGAGCAGTTACTGCTCATCCAAACCCTAACAAACTGACAGAATAAGTAACATGGGTGGTTACTCAAGTTAGATCTTGATTCAAAAAGTTGGGAGTTATATCAGACTTGAATTTCAGATGTTGAGAATCCATGCCCCTCAGTGAGTCAAAATCTGAAAATAATGGCTGATTGAGTGGCAAATTTTAATCAGGATCCCATTTTCATTTCACATTCCAATCAGTTCTTTGGATCCTGGATCTCTGATTACACCCCTAGAAAGCTAATTATGGAGAGAGAAGTATGTTGCCAAGTTCATGCAAACAATTCAAAGTATCAGCAAATAAATAAAAGACGAGCAGGTGATAACCTAGATGTGGATCTACCTAAAGTTGGACTCAAGAGACCCAACTTTTCTTGCAAACCATCTTCAATAGAACATATGCTAAAAGTATAAAAACCATGTCTGTCATTAGACATCATCCTGAAATGATGTTCAATGAAGGTACGATAACAATCATGACCCAGAAAACTTTTAGAATGAACTAACCATCGGAAAGTATGTTTCGCCTCCTTCCACATTGTCACTTAAGTACATGAGCATTGTCGCTATACGTTGGCCTCCCCGTTTCAAGTTGAACTGCAGTTACATACATAGCACACACATCAAAAGCACTAGAACTAAGTGACGCAGAAGAGAAAGCAAATAATAAGAATACAGAAAATCTTACACTGTCTGAAAAATAGTCATTATGTGGTCTATAATATTGGTCCTTTTCGTACCTGTGTATTTTAAGGTGTCATCATGTTATACAGGAAGCATACTGACATGTAAAACTATTAGCAGACATTGTCCTACCTCAAAATTTGAATAAGCTCTCCATTTTCTGCCGGTACTTGGGAATAAACAGCAATTCGTTTTTCAATTGCCTGATTAATGAAAGAAGCACATAAGCCTGTGTACGGCAAATAACCAATATGAACCTTCTAAAAAGGTACAAACGATATTTCAGCATAATAATACTCTGATGCAGTTACAGATGCAGACAATAAAGCATCACATCACCGGGCTGTCAACTTTACAGTACTCTTCCATAAAAAGTACATAAAGTGATGTCTTCAATTGACAACCAATTTGGACAACTTTTGTGACTCTGGAACCCCGGATCTCCCAGTCCAGTTTGAACCAGCCAGTTCCTTCCCGGTTTGAACCAGAAATGGCCCTGACTGGTTCTGGTCCCAGTTCTGCAAACCCTGCTCAGTAGTCAGCTTCCCAGTTTCCTGCCTTTCTTCTACTCCACAAGTTGGGCATGCTGTACACACAATATCATGTTTTTTTCTTTCAGCAAGTTACGTGGTAGTTGAAGCTGGCTTTTATACTTCTGACTTGAGTCGAGTGACTAACAATATTTTATTTTTTGGCGATAGATGTAAACGAAGTCATCGTGGAGTGATTTCCTGGGGATGCGTTAATGCAAAAGCAAAAAAACTGATTTTCCCATATAAAAAGATTACTTTTCAAGGTCTCATTAGCATTACAAGGGAGGGTCCGGACTGTGGAAGAAGCCTTTTCTTTTATACACAGAGTAAGAAAATTAAACTATAGCAAGTATGAAGGAGACATGGGGATGAGGACAGGACCTTTCAAGCTTATAAGGAGACATGAGGATGAGAACAAGACCTCTCACCCAATCTGCAAAAGAAATAATGTTGAGCTGTCCAAACTCTCGCTGCCTCCCCACAGAAAGTGACGCAAATAGCAACCAGCTTTGAGCACTGTCGTCATTTGGCTCTAATCCATTGTGGAGTTCCCTAACCATCCTCTGCCTCAAACACACATGGGTGCACAATGAAGCATGTGATTGGAACAGAGGCCTGATGGCAGGTGGACAAGGGCAGCCCATGTTGAGACGATGGGATCAAAACTCTGAGTTAACAGAGTTCGAGAATTGTGAAGACTTAGTGGCAGCAATGCCCTATTTGACAAATGGGTCAAAGTGGTGGCACACACTGGGCAACCCAAGTTATTCTTATGGACTCCCAGCAGCAATAACAGATGATCATGTGGAGCTTCAATGAGGCATAACAACCTCTGAAAATCTTCTAAATGTCGCCGGCATCAAAACTATTATGTAGTGGACCAACAGTGCTGGCCACTCTGTCTAAAGGGGAAGGAGGATGGTGGAGAGAAGGCTGTGTGTAGAGAGAGAGAGAGAAGGAGATTACATTTTATGATTCCACTACTGAGGAAGCCTAGGTTTGCCTGATTTTCATGAAAGGAGATTATCCACTCTGAACAGAAATGAGGCTTTAGTACCCATTAAACCAGGTTCCTCGTGTACAATAAGGGAATGAAAGAGCATTCCATCTAAAACTGCTATGAAAGATAACTTACCACATAACCCTGAAATATAATCACCTATAGAAGTTCCTGCACAAGTTTCTCCTTCACCAACACACAAATGCTGGAAAAGTTAGTGCCTTCTAGTGGACTTGAGGCACTTATGCTGAGGCTACCTCCATCAAGCTTGATGACATTAAAGATATCATAGTCTAAGACATCACCCTGAAACAGGCGAATAAACTTTGACTCTATGACCATTTTGCTTTCCCAATATCAGTGTTCTAATGAGATGAACAAATTCTAGAAAATCAGGCTGCAAGGCATGTGCAAAAATGTGTAGCTAATTAGCTTTGTATCAAATTTCACCAGCTTAGGAATAGACTGTGTTCCTTCTGTATGTGAGCAAGAAACATCCCTACTACCGCATAAGGCACCTGTCAGGTGGAAGGGAAAAAAAACCTGTAAAACGCCACAATGCCTCCATTTTCCCCATGCAAAAAGAAAAGGAAAGAAAAAGAAGAAGAGTAGGAGACTTGGAGCAAAACCTTTCATCCACAGTATGGGCCATAATGTGAATCAAATTCATCAGGTCATAAAAAAGCCAAAAGGTGAAAGGAACTGAGAGTGCCTAGGAAATGTCCATGTTTCTCTTACTTGGACTGTCAACCAGTCAACTGTATGGTCCCTCAGGCTTATCCTTCCATGAAGGACAAATGATCCAATGTACCTCAAGGCTAATGCAGATTGACGTGAAGCAACATGATACTTGTTTGCCCTGCTCATTCCAATCATTAAGCCTGATTCTTTACTAAAGCTAGTAGGTGCCTAAAAATATATATTAACTCCTAGCCTCTATCACAAGTCAGATCAACATTGTTGGAGAGGTATTCGATATATCGTGTTTATATTATATCAATATCCTAGTTGTACTTAAGTTCCTCTGGAAATAGTTTCGATCCAAAGGAAGAAAATGATCAAAATCCATGTATTGATGGTCGAAAAACGTATCCAGCAGTTTGTAGTTAATGTAGCTTTTACCAGGAATCTCACATCAGCTGCAACAAAATTGAACATGTTTAGACACAAGATAAAGGTTATAAGCCCCAGCTAGTACACATATACAACAAATTAACACATATGCCTAATGCCTCTTAGACTTAAGAGTACTCAATATGAAATATATCCTCACTAATCCAAACTTGTACGAAGGAACATACGAGACAATAACTAATGTGAAGTACTTCAGTCTGTCATGTATGATCACTAAAAAATGAAGATGATATGAAATCTGCAAAGCATGTTGGCCACCCTTTCAAACAACTAATTAGTTAGTGAAAACTACTAGACTAGATGCATTGATTAAAATCTACCCCATTTTGCTTAAGATGTTGTTTAAGATGTGAGAATGATCTCATTTATGCCTCACATCGATACAATCCATTCATCTCTCTCTCTCCCCACCCTAGAATCAATCCCCAATTGAAAAAAAGAAAACTAAACTAAAGAAGTTCAGTTGGAAAATGCTTTAGGAAAAGGAAAATGGATAGGGATCAGTCTGACTCGACTGGATCCGCCCGAACCAAATCATAGAAATCAGCTGAATCAGACGTGGATTGACCGATTCCCTTGTAAATTGGCTGATCTTCGCCAACAAGCTTTTAAGAAAAAGATGGTGAAATCTTATAGAAACACCGGTAAAGTACTTTTTTATTTTTATTAACTAAATTGGATCACCTCCATCCTCCTCTCTCTCTCTCTCTCTCTCCCCCTCTTCATACACAAGGACCTATGTGTAAAAAATAGAGTTGTTTCTAGTTTGTAAAGTTTTGGGTTTCAACAAAGGTGTTCGAAACATAAGGAAATCGTTTGAATTTATCCCCTTAGGTCTCATTCAGCCTAATGGGCCATTAATGCTTACTATTGGATTGAAAAGAGGCCAGCCCAATTGGGACTGCTTTGGATCATCCAGTGACCCCTATTCTAATAACTATCTGTAGGATGGCAGTATGGAACACCATGATGTGAAGATGTCACAATGTGGGGACACCACTGTTTGGGAGGGTTGGATAAGGATTAATCGGGTTAGTACCATATCAGAAAACAGGATAAAGTTATTGAACTATATATGGGAGGTTAGATATATAACTAAGGTACTTTTTAGGGACAAAATCTTGAGGGGTCTTGGGGGTCCAACCTCACAAGGGTTGGATCGGGTTATTGCACTTATTGGACCAACTTAATAGGACCCTTAATAGGCCTGTTTAGTGGGCTCGGTGGAGGCACACTAGAGGCCCCACCGCCTCTCCCAACCTCTCTCCACTATTTTTTGAAGGTGACTGAAAGTCACTGTTTCATTAATGAAGAAGAAGAATATGGTACAATAGAAAACCCCAAAGCCCATTTCAACCTGGATGAGGCATACCCCAAACCAAGTCTTGCCCAAAAGATGGAAGAAAATTACAAATATACTGATTTTATCCAGAAAATAAAACCAAAGTTACAGTAAGAATATCCTCAGAAAAACAGGCTTCTCCATAAATTGTCCTTCTGAAGAATGACAGAGCTTCCTTCATTCAGAATTCCAGCAGCTTTTCCCCACTCTCCCACCCATCTAAAGGTGTTATTCAGTAAATCAGAAGCACTTCTGAATTGGTCACTGAACTTCCTCATATTTCTCTCACACCAAATAGCCCACATCAAAGCCGGACAGATGATGAACCATAGTTGTTCTTGACCCGGATAAGGACATGCTTTAGACCACTAGCTTAAAAGATCCAAAACAGAAGAATGGTCCACCCAAGTGATTCCAAAAATTCTACATAGAATCTTCCACTGAACAAAAATAATGCCACATCCCAAAAACATATGGTTTTGGTCTTCCTCAAAGATAGTACAGAAAAAACATGAAGAACTCCCCGGAAGATGGAGTTTCTTGGCTCTCTTCCCCGTGAGTATTCTAGACCAAGCAATCTTCCATAGAAACACCTTAATCTTGTTAGGGGTATAGTTAGACCAAACCAAACACTTCCACCAAACCCTACAACCACCATCATTCAAAAGTGAACAACAGATTTTACCGAAAACTGTTCATTAGAATTCCATCTGCAAATTTTCTTATCTTGATTCTCTGCACGAATTCTGACACTGCTGGTAAGATTAATCAGCTTCAAGAGTTCCTCTGTTTCAGCTTCAGTAAGACCCCTTCTCGGCTGCAGATTAATATGGCCTGGACTACCAGTAGACAGTACATCTGCAACCGAAGCCTGTTGGTTTAGGGTTATATTAAACAGTTTACTGAATTGAGAGGAAAAGACCAATTTGGACCACCATAAATCTTTCCAAAATAGGATATCAATCCCATTACCAACTTGGAGCTCACAAGAGATGGCCATGAAATCAGCATTCTTAACTATATTCCTCCAAATGGGGGACAACATATAGCTGTTAGAAGGATATAGAGTCCATTTATTATCATCATGGTAATATAAGTCATTGATAATACCTGTCAAATGGCTTCCGGACTCTCCCCCCTTCTCCACAGCCATTTCATGAGAAGGGCTTTATTAAAGGTTGCTACTCCACAGAGACCAATACCACCTTGATCCTTGCTCTTGCATACATTTTTCCATTTGATTAACTGAATACCTCTCTTCACCCTTTTCCCTCCTGACCAGAAAAAAGCACTTCTGGCTGACTCTATGATATTCTCCACAGTCCTAGGAATCTTGAAAATGGATGCATGGTAAGTGGCCAATGAAGAGAGCACTGATTTAGACAATATCAATCTCCCTCCTCCTGAAAGAAAACTGCCTTTCCACCCTTCCAGCTTATCTTCAAATTTCTTAATTAAACCATCCCAATCCCGTACCCTGATTACACCATCCGATAGGGGCAAACCAAGATATTTTATAGGGAAAGAATTAATTCTGCACTCAAAAACATTCGCAATCTCCTGAAGTCTGACCTGTGGTACATTTACCCCCACTACTTCAGATTTCTCATATCTAATTCGCAGTCCAATAATGGCTTCCACCAGGATCAGCAACTTTTTGATGCTCTGAATATCATCATCGCTTCCTGGAGTGAACAGTAAGGTATCATCTACGAGCTGTAAATGAGATAAGATAATATTGCTCCGACCAATTCTGAACCCCTCAATCAGCCCCTGTTGAATTGCTTTGTCCCAAAGAGTACTCAAAATCTGACCAACCAACAAGAAAAGAAGTGGTGACAAAAGATCTCCCTGCCTTAATCCTCTAGAGATCTTGAAGTACCTACACGGTTCTCCATTAATTAAAACAGAAAATGTGGATAAGGAAATACAATTCATAACCCATGAGATCCATCTCCTATTGAAATCCATTAGCTCTATAGTTTTCTGGAGGCAACTCCAACTGATTCTATCATAGGCTTTTTCAAAATCAAGCTTCAAAATGACACCAACCTTTTTTATCTGCTTAAAATGGTGGATAGCTTCACAGGCTGCCGTATAGTTATCCAAAATAAATCTACCTTGTAAGAAGGCTGATTGATTGTTGCCCACAATCATGTGAATAACTTTCTTAAGTCTTGTTGCCAAGACCTTAGTTATGATTTTATAGCACCCATTTAGTAAGCTTATTGGACAAAAATCAGCCAATTTTTCAGCCCCTTCTATTTTCGGAATAAGAACTAAAAAAGTTGAGTTGAAAACTTTGATCTTATCCGGGTTGTCAAAGAACTCTTGTACCACATTAACCAAGTCCTCTTTAATTGTGTCCCAGGAAAATTGATAGAAGCCTAGTGATAGACCGTCAGGACCCGGAGCTTCATTAGGGTCCATACTGAAGACCTCCGCTTTAATTTCATCTTCCAAGAAAGGTGCCGCCAATGTTTCAGCTTCTGATTCATCTAATCTGGGAAGCAAACCTACTTCAACATGAGGTCTCAAGGGAAAGTCTTTCAAGAAGAGGTTTTTAAAGAAATCCACAAACCTTCTCTTAATCTCGTCAAGTTCTTCAATGACAATCTCATTATGTTTAATGTGGTCAATAGAAAGGAATTGCTTCTTAGCACTAGCCACCGCATGGAAAAAGGAGGTATTTTTATCTCCTTCCTTCAACCAATGTTCCTTAGCTCTCTGTTTCCATTTAATTTCCTCCTTCAATAGCTCTTCGATCAACATTTTCTTTAACTTCTTGAGTAAGAGCATATCATTGGAAGATAAATCCATGCTCTCACTTTTTAATTCCAGATCTTCAATATTGTTCTTCAGAATCTGTCTTTCTTGTGAAACCCTCCCAAAATTCTGTTTAGCCCACTGCTTCAAACAATTTATGATAAACTTCAGTTTACCCTGGAAGTTGTACACTGCTGATTCGGCCTTTGGAGCTTCCTGCCACCATTTATTTAACAACTCTTTGAATCCTTCTTCCTTATGCCACTTCAATTCATACCTGAAAATTCTGACTTTCTTTCTCTGATCCTCCATAATGAAATGCAGAGGAATGTGATCCGAAACAGATCTATTTAACCCTTTAACTTGAGACATAGGAAATTTCTTAAACCATTCAGTGGAAAAAAGGATTCTGTCAATCCTTGACTGCTTACTAACCTGCTGAAGATTGGACCATGTATATTTTCTATTGGGGATATCCAAATCCATGAGCTTGACCTCCCTAATCCATTGATTAAAGCTAAGCATCACCTTACTCCAGTTTTGCACACCAGTCCTTTCCCAAAGGAATCTAACACAGTTAAAGTCCCTCACAATACACCATGCCTCAGAAAAAAGAGAATGTAGCCTGTATAATTCTTCAAAGAAATCTTCCCTCTGCTGATCAGTATGAGGGTCATACACTGATGTGATAACCCATCTATTGCAATTTGACCTTCTACTCTTCCAATTGAAAGATACCGAAATACTAAATCTGCCCACATCACGGACAGAACCATCAAACTTATTCCCATTCCACAATATCAACTGTCCTCCTTTGAGTCCCTCAGCCGGAAGAATTGCAGCCTTATCTAGTGAATGCCCACCCAATCTTGATAAAGAAAAACTGTCAAGGCTACTCATTTTAGTTTCTTGCAGACAGAAACAGTCAAGGTGAAGAGATAGAACCAGATCTTTCTCTTCACTATTGCACCCCTCAATGAACATGTTTAATGAAATAACAAATATCTTATTCCATCTGCTCTCATAATTGTGTGTTTGTATAAATGATTGCCTATAGGAATGTGAACCTATCAGAAGATCGAAGAATATGTCGCACTTCGGTCCATGTGGTGGTACCACCTTCACAGAATCATAGGTTTCATATTCTCCACAGAAGTAGGACCACTAAACCCGCCCCCTTCCTACACTCAATTCCTAAACCTTGGAACCTTGCAATAGGCTGCCTAGATGAGAACAAAGATGCTATTGAATTATCACTTCTGCAAGTCATCAATATCTAGTGACCAGGGTGAAATATGTTTCATTCAGGCATTTAAACAAGAACATTTCTAAGTTATTAAATTGATTGTGAAAAAAAAAAAAGAGGAAAGATGCACACTTCCTTCACACCGTAATATTATCTTTAGCTTGTTTTCCATCTCTTTTCTTTTATATCATAGACCAAGCAACATAAATATAGAACACAGCTACATCCAAAGGTAACCATCATGATAAAAAGACAAATCAAAATAGTAACCTAGATCTTAACATAAACTAAATATAAGTAAGAAGAACTGCCTTGAGAAATAAAATTGTGATCCTACAATTGCTTTGAGATATAAAATGATGGATCTTCGTACTTCTCTCCTATCAAAAGTAAAAAAGGAGAAAAGAAAAAAAATGACTACAAGAAGCTTTGATTCCAGAGAGGGTTGCCTCTTTGTTGGGGATAAAGTGAGGGAGTGGTCTACTTTTTTGTGTTACAAGAATACTTGTAAATCTTCCTTCTTGGGACTTTTGAGAGGTTTATGAGGGCACGCCTTCTTGGTGTTCTTTTGTATACATAGAAGAGCGGGGAGGTTTTTGTTTCTATACTGGTACACTTTCTTATTATTTCATTTAATGAATTAGTGGTACCCATCCTGAACTGAATAACATGGAAATTTTTAAATTGACGCGCACCTGAATAATTGGGTATTTCCTTTCTTCAGAATTCAGAAACATACCAGAACTTGTACGAACGTCACTCTTAATTCCCTGAAGTAATGAACCACAAGCAAATAAGAATCTGTGATACATTTCAATAAAGAAAGTGTTACAAAGTAAAACTCCACTAGAAACTTAGACTCTTCACTAGTACATGATATTACTGCATAGACTTTATATAGCCCATAATGTTTCCATGCATTGCTAAGTTTAGTGAAAACATCCATTGAGCACAATCAGTAACTGAAGGAATAGTGACTTGGCACGGTGAAGAAAATCAAGGAAGTCGCGAAAGAAAGGCTAGAACTTCACAGACGATAGATACTAGGAAGATCAAGCCAACTTACACATACAGAATCCACTTTTTTTTTTGCAAATTTCTAAGTCACAAAACCAATGAATATAAGAATTCAACCAAATAGAATTGAATTTTGAGTGGACAGATTCACAGTTGTGCTTCTTGAACACATCTTGAAGAATGAAGAGATCCAAAAGAATGTCGCACATAGGTTAAGGCTGGCTGGTTGAAATTGGAGAAGTGCATCTAGAGTCCTCTATGATCAATGAGTCCCCATGAAGCTCAAAGGGAAGTTTATACAACTATTGTGAGAGACCTGTCATGTCATATGGGACAAACTATTGAGCTGTGAGAAAACAAGATACACAAAAACTGCATGTAGAAAGAATGAGGATGTTGAGATAGATGTGTAGAAATGTGCGAAAGGATAAGATTTGGAAATGAAATTATATGTATTAGAGACATAGATGTATCTCCTATTGCACTAACCTTAGGAAAAATAACAATTGACTGGTTCGGTCATGCTGCAACGGCCAAGTTCTGCCATTTAAAAGGTGTGATCAATCCAAGGAGAAGGGTAAGAGAACTTGGGAAATTCTAAAATGAGATGGTCAGACATAGTAAGAAAGGATTTGACCTTCCTAGGTTTAACTACAAATATGGGATTGAACAGATTAAAATGGCAGGACAAGGTTCATATATCCAACCCCAAATAATGGGATAAGGCTCTGCTGCTGCTGCTGCTGATGATGATGATGATTTTGGATATGCATATTCCCATCTCATATCCATGTAGACCTCAATTGCATTTATATAATTGACAATGATGGGAAACCCTAGATGTCCCTAAATAACATATAACTTCCGTTTCTACAAGATTATAGCCCACTAGTCTACTAAGGCTGTCAAAGCACATCTGAGACTCATACATGTTAAGTCAGTGTAACTGTTTTTACCCAATAACAGCCCAGTTCTCTCCCATGTTAAATAAAAAGTTAACAAAATTACTATGAATTTTGGCCTCAAGCTGACTCATTTGTGATGGTTGTAAGTTTTACATGAAGATGTTTATTCAGGCCCATTTCACATTTTAGGTTGGTGGAATACAAAGTGGACCTAAAACCTGACTCATTTACCTGTTTACCCACCAACTTTGACAGGTCATCACCAGATCTGGATCTAGTGGTCTCAGGCCTGGAAATACCCAGATGCATCCCACTTACAGCCCTATAGACTGCATCATGCTCAAAAGCTAGAAAATCAATTTTTATTTCCTAGACATTTACATTTAAGTTCCAGGCACTGCTCAATCATTATTTCAATTTCTAACTGCTGTAGATATGCAGTAAGTCAACCTGATCTACAGTCAAGGGAATAAAAATTCCAAAAAAATGAGAAAACTTAATTGTTTGTCATCCGCAACTCTGAGAGACAGTACTGGTAGTCCAGTACAAATGTCAAATAATAGATTCAATAAAGATGACAATTTATTGCTCGGGCTTAAGAACCTTAGTATTAAACTTAGGTTTTCACAAAACCTCAATCTTCATATCACATCAAAGAGAATAATAATTTTCTTTTGTTATCTAACTATCAGATAGCTTTAAGGCTCGAATCCATTGTCCACATATGTTGTTGCTTGATTTTTTTTTTCTTGTCTAATGGGGCTATGGGAGTTCTCATCATCGCCATATAAGAATTTATTGAGAAAGATATCCAATGAGCAGGATCCTTAAGGCTCACTGCCATCAAAACAAGGAATAATGAACATCCATTCACTTAATTTTGAACTCATTTGGAGAAATTGAGTCATGTGTAATATGCATCATTACATAATTTATTTTTCCACTTACAGAATTCGTGCTAAACAAATTTACAGATACACAATTGTTGTTGCATTTTCCCTTTTGGGGTGTGCACAACTGTCGTGTCGTTTTTCCTTTTGGGTAACTAAGTATACCCATCCAAGACCCACTAAGAGTCCACTTACATATATGTTAGTGTTTGGGAAGTCGTCCTCACCTTCTTCCTTCTTATTCTTAATCTTCTACTCACTATTTTTCAAAAAATCATGCTCTCTCTCTATAAGGTGCTTGCAGTATGAAGCAACCTGAGCTGCAAGGTTAAGAAACCCGGGATCAGGTCTCGGATCAGTCGGCCCAAAACCGATCGGTACTTGATATGACCTATGTGTTTAATGGGATTGGGAGGATGGCTCTGAAATTTGTGGATATTGTAGATAATCCCCTGAATAGTCGGATGTATCGAAGTGTTGAGGGTAAACCACCTTCGTATGGAGAATAGGATGATGCATATGATAGTTGCTCCTGATATTCTCTCTTCCTCCCGAGTTATTTAGCACACTGAGGAGCTTTTCTTTTTTTCCTTCTTCCTTGATCTGATGAATATTTGAGTGATAATTTCTTCTTGTCTTATTTTGCTACCATGATGTTCATCTTGAGTAGTATGTGTGTAATTTTGTTCTTCAGTGAATTGAATTGGTGGGACACTGGTAACATCTTTATGGTCAGAACTATCAATACTCGTTTTTTATGTCAAGTTATTTGAAATTTGATATTGTACCTCACCACTTGGTTCTGGCATTTCATCTTCCTCTTCGATAGTGTACAGATCAACAATGTCAATTCCAGTAGCACTCTTCCTTTTACTTGGTCCTTACTTTTTACTCTTCTTCTAACCATTTTAAAGGAGGAGGAAATCAGTAAGTAGCGGCACACCATCTAACTCACCTTCCGCCCATTCTCGATCATTTTGGTTGAATACAGACACATTTGAAGTGCTTGCATCAACCTATGCATTTAGTAGATGTTACTCCTCGAACACCTCATCCAAGTCTATAGGTTCTTTGCACTTGTCCCCTCCGTGCCTTTTCCGAAAATTCTCTTTTTCTCCTGCATCTGAAGGTTCCGTATAAGCTCGAGATTTTTTAGCTTCAACCTCATGTTATAATGGCAGAACACTAGCTTTCCTAGACGGATCGACTTCAACCCATTCATTTGCTTAGTGTGAATCAAGCCAAAAGTGCTCCAGTTTCTCTCACAACCTAATGCAAAGGTTGTTTGACTTAAGAGCCGAATTGCTACATAGGCTAGATCTTCATACCCCTATGTTTTTTCATGATCTAGCCACCAATCAGCTGCAAATAAAAAAATTTACATGTCAATAATGTGCAAGGTATAATTAAAACTTAAGTAGAACATCTGGTTAAATAGTTTTCAAATCTGGATTCAAAATCTTTGCAACTCTTTGAGCAGTACTTGTCCCAAAGCGGTATAACATGAGTCTATAGTCATGCATTTACTTGCATGTCATTATTGCTTTGTCCTCATCTTCAAGCATGTGCCTAATGACATTCTTAGTCACAATCAATACTTCTGAGCAATTATCATAGTTATCCTTCTTCCCATCAGTTCTATACATGTACTGAGGGTTGAAAAAATAACCTAAGTAAAAAAATGAAAGTTATTATTTATGATACATGTGTATATAAATTAATAAATACACGAAGTTACTTGCTTACTAACTGCATGAAGATCATGATGTAAAGTGTGTTCCCAACGTTTGTCTATTATCTCCCACTACTTCACTTAATTTGTTAGGTTGTTAAGTTGAATGAGTTCTTTAGTTCTGTCTATAGTCTCATTTAAATATCCCATATCTGATTTTCTTTCTCTATCACAAGATCGTAAGCACGGACAAGCGATTCTACAACATTTAACACTGCCTACACTCGCTCCAGAAGGGCCTAGACTAAACTAGATCAGCCACTTTCTTACCCTTCTCCCTGACCTTGGTTGGTACATGCCACAACATGTGATTCTTCTAATCTTCTGATGCCACCATCCTAATCAAACTGCTCTTTTGTTGACCTAAACTATCTAGAGATATATATTGAGATACAAACATGATGGCTCACAGATGAAGCAACTCTCTTCCATGAGTATGTGTGCACATGATATCCAAAATGTTGTTATGGTTGTAGATGAATGTAGTAATAAATCAAGCGCTCTTAACCACTCCATCCACCATCAGATCAGAGCAAATGTCTTCTAACATCAAGTCAATATAATGAGCAGAATAGAGAACTCAGTATAGATGTTATCTCTTTTCCATCAACATTTGTCCAGCTAACTTGAACATCGTTACATTATCTGTAACCACTTAGACAATTTTTTTTTCCCCCACCTCTTAAACCATTTGATCCATTAATTGGAATAGGTATTGGGCATTTTTCACCTTTCCAGATACATCAATGGACTTCCAAAGCACAGTTCCGACTTTACAGTAAATTAAAAAGTTAATCATACTTCTTGTTATCCCTGTGAAGTTTTATAGGTGATAAGAAACCAGAAAGAGACGCATTCGTCTTTAAGAAATAAAAATATGAAGAAGATGAAGCTTACGCACCTGTCTATCTATCGTACATTAAAGCACATCCATACTCATCTCATATCCTTTCAAAAGATATAATATATGTCCGAATGTCATCAACTTCTAAGTCCAAGTACTTGTTGTATATCTCATATAGAGTAGACTCCTCAACCCCTTTGCCAACTTCTTGTATAGTTTTGATCATTGAATCATAATATGGCCCCTTAGCAGTATTAGCAGGGATACTGTTATAGAAAAATCACCCAAATGTAGCTCTCCCTATCTTCTCCTTGCAAAACTATTTATCCTCCTTGATGAGGAAGGGATCTATTGGACCTACTCTAGAATCTTCATCTCTAGTGAACTCTTGATGTAGAGTATCACATATATTAGTACTCATACTGGCACTAGTGCTACCTTGTTCAGCAAGTGTAGAGCCACTTTCTTGTCCTGCATATCTTCCAGTTTGCTTAAATAAGTCCTCATCTGCAAAAGACTATCGTCTTGCCTCCATTGTACGTCGCAATTCATCTTTAAATGTAAAGAAAAAAACTTTAATCTATTGTAACTTTTTGTCTAAAAACATTTATTGAAGAACATAAAAATAAGTTATATAACAAACTTACTTGCATCCTAATCATCCACATTTATAGGTTGACTACTTCTGCCAAACCGAACTCCAGCATCAAATATTCACGCTGGTTTAGACAGCTCCTCTCGAATTTCATGTCTTCTTCTGGCAGTATTTGCTTTCCTTGATTCCTTCTCCTTCCTATAATTTCAATATTGGATCCGGACCTATGAAGGAACTCGAGCACATGATGCGACTTCACATTTTATTCCAACAAGATGTTCTTTGAATCGCTAGACCCCGTCGGAGGCGATCCTGTTGCAATATTTGCATTGTACCTTTCTCTAGCCCATGTCCATCGGCGTGCAATGAGCCCAAACAGGATCAGCGCTAGGAGGGTTCCTAGAGGACCGCTCAGTAGCACCTTTTGATCCCATTCCTTAGGCAGTTGAGCAGTTCACAGCAAGTCGACTGCCAAAGGGCAAATAGAAATGCTGAGAACAATAATATAAAAAGAAAAAATTTAATAAACAAAAGTAAAAGAATGTAAAAGAAGAGGAGAGAGAGAAAGAGAGAGCGTGTAGTAGGAGTCTTGTAGAGATCGCGGTACTTGTAGTCGTGGCCTCGTGGGAGAGACCGAGAGAGAATTCTATGATCGAGAGAGTGTGAGAGACAGCGAGAGTGTTAGGAGGCTTAGAAGGGCACTTGTGGAAGCTTAGGAGGGCCTTGGGGGGGGGGGGGGGGGGGGGGTTTAAATAGACCCACAAGGCCCAAATAGTCGTTGCTGGCCGTTTGGAAACGGCCAACAACGGCTAGTTTGAAAGCCAACAGCTAGTCAAACTAGCCATTGGGGCCCGGATCGGCCCGATCCTGGCCAATCCGGCTCCTAGAATCGGGCAGGTTACCCGGAATCGGCACGGTCGGCCAAAATCCGATCCAAGTCGGCCGATCCGGGCCAAGTTTTCCATCCTTGCTGAGTTGTACTTACACAAACCAGGAACCTAAAAAATGCAGCCCAAACAAGACCATTTGCAGCCAATTACAATGGAGAAACTGCATAGGCCTACCACAAGTGGTATACGTACACATGGCCTTCTCCACCCTACAATTCAGAAATTTGACGTTTGAAGTGGCAGGTCGCCACCTCATGCTAATCTATGAGCATCTAGCATCTCACCTCTCTGTCTGTTATAAAATAGTGTCATGAAAGTTCTAATGGCTAACAATACCTCAAATTCAGATCCATCTCCTATTCTCCTACCATTACCATATGACAAGTATGCCGCTGTACGAATGAGTGTACCCTATGAACAAATGGAAATCATGGCACCAAAGGAAAATAGAAATAACTTGACAATTTCTCCCTGTTTTTTACACGGCCTTATGGATCTAGATATAGCATAGCAACTAGCATATCCCTACACCAACAAAAGATAGAGTGAACCCCTAGACCATACTCA
This sequence comes from Zantedeschia hybrid cultivar, assembly GCA_030544215.1. NCBI lineage: Eukaryota > Viridiplantae > Streptophyta > Magnoliopsida > Alismatales > Araceae > Zantedeschia > Zantedeschia hybrid cultivar. The sequence continues at coordinate 36,534,343 of JARZZO010000011.1, read as the reverse complement.
ACACACATACTCACCGCATCCACAATGTGAAGGATGTTGGACCACCCTTGTGACAGAGACAAGGTAGCTGACAGGTAAATAAGTTCCATTCTTTGCATACCAACCTCTAGAGCCACATAACAAATGGATAGTAAAGTTAAATAGGACCGTCATATAGAGAACTATGAGGTCCTATTTAGACAGAAAAGACTTCATCTCCAGCATTCCTTCCACCATACTGCTAAATGGCTGACCCTAAAATTGACAAATGTAGCATCATCTTGGTTATTTGAATATCTTGCTCCCCACACAAAAGCCACAACCATAGTCCTCTCAGAATTAACCAAAAGGCTCTAGATAGCCCCACCAGTCAGGCTCACTCTCATAGAAACATCACTGACACTACCAAGAGAAACAAAGAGATGGGAACGATGGGGTCCACTTACCTAAGGTCTCTATCACTATAAAAGCTTAGAGTCACATGACAATCCATTAAAACTGTAAACTCAGGTAAAGAAATGCATCTCTCCATTTGCCCAATCCATTTGTCTTCATGTCCCACACTTTCCAACACCAGAAATAGAATATTTAAATGCACCATATTATAAGCTTTCACAAAATACCTTAATTAGGAAGCACCCATTGCCTCTTTTTTGTAAGAATATATGCATGCATAAACAACCAATTGCCCCAGGTGAAGACACTTCAATTTCCAAGAGATTTACCAAGGCTAGGAACACCATTAAAATCTTTCTTTGAGGGCCATCAAGAAGATATCAACAATATATCAAATTCTAAGACTAGATGACTAAACCCATATCTAAAGCCATAACTCTTACCTTCTGTAAAGAATCTGTGTCCACAAAACTAGTATCCGACAAGCAAGAAGCATTTCCATAACCATCCTTGAGAAAGTGCTCTAACTCACTTCCTCTTGATTTTTTCTAGACTGGGTTACATGTATTCCCAGCTCAAGTCCGCACTGTGATGATCTCTATATCAGCTTCCATAAAATTCCAAGACTTCATAATTGACCAACCTTACGATCAATCCCAACCTATAGGATTATGTATCATCTAATAATCTCTTTATTGGGCAGACTATCAATAATTTACCTTTATCCTTCTGTTTTGATTAGTGAACTCCTTCCTTTTGTACTTTTTCTTGGGACTTCCCAAAGCTTAAAGGATTTTGAAAGATTATAATCCACCAACCACCACTTATCCAATTACATTCAGATTCATGAAGGTACCGGCACAAGAATTTGCAATTACTCGAGAAACTCAACTGCAACCCCCTAGAACCCTGTATCCTTTAATAGATAACGATCAATGAGGCTGCCGCTGTGTAAAAGATATCCTCAAAATATGAACATATTGGGTACTGATCTGATAACATAGCCAGGTCCAAAACACCTGCTTAGCTGCCTCACCGCATTACTAGTAACGTTATCTTCAGCAGGTTTATCGGAACCCCACACTTTGGCTCTGCTACATTAAGGTTGCCTTGTCATTCTCCTACATTGAGAAGTAGTTGCCTCGTCATTCTCCTAAATTGGGAAGTATCAAAAATGAAAGTGCTGCTTGTGCCTCAATTTCTTGGCAGATCTTTGGAGATTCTTAGGATCCTAAATCACCAAGCTTGAAATTTGTACAGCATTATGATGCCCCCAATTTTTCCACTACTATCCAGTGTACAAAGCTTTCAAGATAGCTCCTTAACATTTTTCACCTTCTAGTACGAACTGCTCTGCAACATTAAGGATACCAAAGACCATGGGAGCTGAGGTCTCCTGTCCCTCCAGCCATTACTGATCTATCTTTTTTCTCCAAAATGGAGCTATGGATAGCTGTTTCCAATGAGAACAATGCCCCTCTCAAGCACTTGAAGGTTGAAAGTCTTGAGTTTTTGCATCATCACCCATAACAATGTTCCCAGCACAGATGCCAACAGAGACAAAGTCAACAAGGAACCTGGGAAAGGTCAGAGACATGCTTTATGATCACTCGGAATTTCCTTGATCCCCACTTAGTCCTTAGTTTGTTTGAATCCACTTTTGACATCTTCCACCTCAAGTAAAGCATGGACAGACTCCAAGACAGTGTGAGAGTGTCACAGTGTCACAGACTCACAGCAAGGCCAAGTGACTCACAATTGTATTGACCACCTCGACTCTCCAAAGATGTAAAAGAGATGCTAAATAATCTGCACTGAAAGGATTTGCCTGTTTCAATTGAATCTTCTCCAGTTTCTTCTGTCCGAGGTGTCAAGGACATCCAGAAATCCTTAATCTTCAGGCCTCTCCTACCAGCTGCCAAAGTAAAAACACTTTCTGCCAGCATGGATATTAGAACTGCTCTCCTAGGGGGCCTTCTAATCCAACCGACCACCATCCAGAGTTCCTCAAGGCAGCAGCAATATCATCTTTTGAACTGCCAGCGTTGTTTTCTTTTTGTGGGGGGGTGGACAGTACCACAAGTCTCTTAAATATCCAGAGAAAGAGAATCTACAAGTAGAATATTTGTATGCTCTCAAAATCCTTCTGTACAAAATAAAAGCCCACACCAAGGTGGCATGATTCTCCCTGCATGCCCAAACTACCCCAAAATGGAAGATTGAGACCCTTCCAACTTACAAACTTTGTCTACCTCCCATCACAAATGAAGGAAAACACCCTACACTCTCTGTTCGGAAAATTCTTCTATTCCATTCCCCCATGTGGCCCAAAGTGTTGCATGTACAAAAACAACCCTAAGCAGCTTGAGCCCAAAATTTGATTTTGCAATGGTAAGAATGCTTATGCTATGAATGCACAATTCACCAATTGTACACAACGCACCAATAAAGACATTGGAGAGAAGGTGGTCGATGCCAAGGAGGGCGTAGAATAAGCAGGTGGATGGAAGATGGAAGTGAGGATGGTGGCATAGGCCACGAGTATGAGGGCGACAGAGAAAGGTGAGTGATACAATTCAAAGGATTGAAAGATTTATAGTCTCCCCTACTTTAAGAACGAGTAAGGAATGTAATATACTTGATTTAGAAGTCAACTTTTTATATTTGAGAAAATATTTGAAAATACTATTCTACTTATGGACCTTCGTATACATATTGAGCTTCAATATATTTTTAAACATAACTGCACTATATTTAGTTTTTCTACTTGTATAATGTTTAGTTTTTCTACTTTGTATAACCTTATTGTTTTTCTAGAATTTTTAAAGGTGTTAAAGGATTATTAGGTTTATTTAATAAGGTACATTGTTAAAATTACACAAGTTACAGAATTCATTTATAATTTGTTATAACATTACACAAGTTATAGGTTCATTTTATAACTAGCCCTTCCCTTTTTAACTTCCCAATCTAAAACCTACTTTCATTTGGAAGGTAGGAAGATGAAGGCGAGCTTGGCTGCTGCTGCTGTTGCACCCCCATCATGACATTGTTGTTACTGCCTCCATTGTATGCTCTCATCATCATCACCACTGTTCATGAATGCTATCATCGCACCACCACTGTCGTCATGCTATCACCATTGTGCTCCTGTTGGATCTGCAAGCACCCCTTCTCTGTTTCCTTCATCCTCCCACCTCTTCTTCCTCCATCTTTCTTCCTTCTTTTTCTTTGCTTTTTCCCACCCTAGAACGAATCCTACATTCTAGGCTTCATTAGATCACACTCCCTACGCAAATCCACTCTCAATGGGTGAGTTTGCAACCACAGAATGGGTACAGCACCTCACGTGACCTAATCTTGCTTTTAAGGAAGGAGCACAAAGGGAGACGCGGGCAGCAACTGAGGCATAAATGAGGGAACAGCAAAGGCAACATAAGAGAAATTAGGGAACCAACAGTTGTCACCACCATCATCACCAAAGCAATGGCAACAGGAAGGAATGTCATATCAGATCTCGACATCGTCTCAGAGGGCCAAAGAGAAGAGATCTGAAAGAGACATTTAGCTATTTGGAAAGACAGCCAACGATCAGGATCATTTTATGCTTATTTAATAAGCATAAAAAAATAATTTTTATAACTTAGACATTGGATATAATTCAATAATACACTAATAACAAGAACAATGCAAAATATATGTTTACTTGAATATCGGCGTGTTGTAAGACTCCTCATCTATCTTCATCCCCAACTCCTCCTCTATTGGCATTCTCATTTCCTCCTCTTTCCATTCTCTCCTCCTCCTCCTCCTCCTTAATCCTACTCCTTCCCATTACCTCCATCTCCCTCTTATTCTTGATCTTAGTAGAGACTTCATCTCAAGACCCTTGGAGAGAAAGAGAGATTCTCAAGAGACCTCGGAGACATTGTAAGAGATGGCAAACCATAGGCAACAGATGGTGCGAAGCAAGGGTTTTAGGGAGGGTTGTGGGAGTCGTGATCAAACGTGTCAAGGTGGTAGGAGTGGAAGGAAGGGGCAGCAACAAGGATCGGAGAGAAGACAATTGGACTAAGAATACTTTGTATACAATTCCCTTAAAACTATCATAATTCTGTCAGAGGCCAAAAACAGAAAAGCAGCAAATCAAAAATTTAAATGAAATATTTTCCGAGTGAAAAATAGCCTAAACAAAATTCTCCCAAACACACACCATATAACTCTTATCAATGATAACCAAAACTAAACTAGGAACAAAATGAAATGATAATACATGCTCAGCCAGAGACTGACCAGGGAGCTAAATCACTCAGAGGCACTAACGTGGTTGACAGGCAGATTGCATCTTTAACCCAGAAGCCCGACATTTGGTGGAGAGGAACGAAAGATAGGACTGGTTTGCCCAATGCAGCCAAATTTTGAAATGGCACTTGAAGCTAATGTTCGCTGCATTGCCATCATGTATTAACTTGTAGGTTAAACCTCAGAAACGAGTTTGGTTTGAATCGATCAATTCCATTCCCAAAGACTACTGCTCGAATGTATGTGCATCAAGCCAAGAGGGTTCAGAACTCCTTTAGGAGATTGGCTCCACCTATAAACATGGGTAGATGTGGATGTAAGTTGGATCCTTGGAAGACTTCTCTTACGAATTCCAGTCCAATTTACAAACCATGTCCAAAGCAGAGAAGAGTTCTGCTGTCAAAGAATTGATAAGAGTTGAGAGGTTTGAAAAGGAAGCAGGTATGCTCATTGCTAAAAGAAAAATATAGCAAAAACATATTCCAGAGTTTTTTTTTAAAGAACAGCATTAATGTACTTACCTTCCCTGTTTTTGTGTCCACAACAGTAGATATCTGGAGGCGAGGCCTTGCAATTGCTTTGAGATAATCACACTCCTGCAGATGCCGACATTCTCTCATTGTTAAAACATAATGAACTTCTAAGGATTAAGTTCAATTTGTCAATTAAAACATAGCATGAGGTTTAGGCTTTTACTCAAACATCATCTGCATACCCCCAAAATAAGAAAAGAAATCATCTAATGTGGCACACTAAAAGACACAGAAACTAAATTAGATTGATTCCAAAGTTTCACATATCACATGATGCATGACAACAGTAATTGATGCAAGATGTCATGACAGAATGCGACTACATGAGCATGCAACTCTCATCAATGATGTACCATAAGTGTGTAACAAATGATCACATACAACCCAATCATTTCAAATAATGCCATCATGAAGTAATAAAGTGAACATCAGCCTGCAACGACAACTCACTCAAAACAGTCAAACAATGATGGATCGTTGGTAGTTTAGAGACTACAATTCGGATAGGGAACGTTCCAAAATTAATGTGTGCAGTCCGAATAACCACAAGAAATAATCTAGGCTCTCACAGACTTGTGCTCAATCCGACGGCAAAATTAAATATTTTAAAAATGGATGATAAGTCCCATCTGTCTCATGTTAGGCGCACCACAGATATAAAAGCATACTAAGCAAACAAATATTTCAAATCAAAGCTGTCCGAGAGAAACAATGCTGACCTAGGCTCAGTGACAAGAATCCCCCAGTCGGACATTGTGGAGTCCCCTGTACACAGCAGCTGCGGTGACTGGGGCCACGGATGTGGGGCTTGCATAAGTCCAGCAGATTCAGGGGGCTTCATTTGGCACCTTCCAGGAAGCTCATGAGGGCGCTGTCAGGGTGGAGGCCACACCCGATCAACAACAGGGATAAAATGCGACTCACAAACGTGTCCTCAATCTGACAACAATTAGAATTTAAGTTGTACTTGATGAAGAGAAACCCCATTAGATCATTGTGAAGACCCTGGCGAACAGCAGGTGCCTCTGGAGCAAGGTTCGCAGACTCATGGATCCGAATCGGATCGGGTTTGGCCAGATATGAGTCGGATCCAATTCAACTCATACCGACTCGGGCCGACTCGCACGAGTCGAACTAATTCAAGCCAATGCAAGCTAGTTTTTTTTGACAAATCTCTCTTCTTCTTCTTTTTGAATAGTTACCTAATTATAAACATCATACTTCACGTCCATCGTTACTGTGAATGATTATAAGTCACATTTAAGAAAAATACTCTAATTTAATGGATTTAAATTTGTAAAATGATTAATCTAGATACTAATTGAGAGGAATTTAGTCTAAGGATCTCAATTTGCAAAAGAAAGTGATATACCACATCCCATAGAAAGTTAGAAATGTCAAATCTCAATTAACAAAGCAAAGTAGTACACCTAGACTAAATAGAGTAGATCACACTTTATCGAGTTGGATCGCACCGACTCGAGCCGAACCGTGATTCGCTTGCACCGTATTGCAGCAACTTGTGTTCGTATCATGCGATCCAGCACGAGTCGGTCCAATATGATGCGAGATGACTTGATCCGGAAGCGTCTCAGCTCGACTCGTACGATCCACCCGTGCCAGCGACTCGGGATTGTCTAGATACAAGTCGGCTGGATCCGGTACGATATGGCAAACCTTGCTCTGGAGTTAATCCAAAGGCTGCAGGTAATGGTTCAGTGTTGTCCCGGATCAAACAGAGGAAGGCCGTACATTGGGCACTGCGGAGCTTCAAGAAAGGGTACAAACTATGATGGGAAGTAGGGTGGCGTGCTCCATGAATGACCAAGCGGGCTGATGGGCATGGACTGTTGGCCCCTCGATGGCCCACTGGATCCAGGTGGAGTCAATCTCACGCAGTAGGAGGCACTACAAAGAAGGAAACGTTGATGGAGGCGGGAGGTTGATGGCGCTATAAGCCAATCTCTACTCACTAGAAGGCCCAAAGTACTCATACTAAAGGAAACCCAACTAAAGACAAATGTCGTTATCTACTAAAAGCAAAATACCAAAATAATGAAAATACAAAAGAAAATAAAACAGTGGAGTCCTCCGGCTGTCACAAAGCTTTCAAATTATCTCTAAGCCACTGTGATGACGTAATCAGCTCACATCTATCCCATCAACGATACACATGAGGGGTCACATCGAGATCGGACTCAGGTGTCCCTATCAAGTACCAACTCTCCACACCCGGGGAGAATCTGACCCGTCGAGTATAGTCCATGACTGCTCTGGTACGTGTCATGGCATAACTCAGAAAAGCCTAAGTTACCGACATTGCCGTGCAGCATCCCGGTGGCGGAAACACACACTGAGACCAACCTACAAATTTTTCGCATCATACCAAAGTTCCGTAGTGCCCAAGTACTCATCCCGTAGGCCTCGCACAAATCTTTCCGGGGAGGATCCCTACACCAAACCCCGGGCACCCACGCAGGTTGCACATACGCAGGATAGTCGTCGGTCGGGCCCGGCCAGCACCTGCGTCCATACACATTGCCCTCAGCGCCCTCACCCTACAACTAAGACCTTCGCACCAACCATCAACTCCGCGTCCATACACTTCGCCTAGGCGCTCGCGCGTTGGTCGAGCAGACCATCGCTCGGGGCCTGCCGACTCCGTGCACCGCGTCTCATCTAGGCACCCTCGCTTGGTCGGGCGAGCCTTCGCTTGGGCCTATCGGCTGTGCGTATAGCGCCTCACCTAAGCACCCTGCTACAGCTATGCGGACTTGCGCTCAAGGCCTATCGGCTCTACGCCTCGCACCTTCACCTAGGCACCCTCACAACCGCAATGCACCTTCACTCGGGGCTTGCCGACTACGCCATCACGCCTTCACCTAGGCTCCCTCGCTTAGGTCCATCCCATGTTAACTGACCCTCGGTCCTCTGGCCTTGCAGGAGGGTGAACGACATAGCCCGGGATCCGCCCAACTGGTTACACTTAAAGGCTTTCAACTTGGCCAACACTTAGCCGCCAAACATCGCCGCCTCAACGAGATTGCGTCGGAGCACCATGCCACCGCCGCCCTTCACGCACGAACTTGCATGTCGGGTCCTTCGCCTTTGCAAAGGTCCTGCTTTAATGGTTGCTCCGGAGTTCACGGCCTTAGCTCTGCACGAACGGGTCTCCCTCGATGCATAACTTGTTTCACAGGCCACTCGGTGTTCAAGGCCACCGCTGCCTTCTAAGAGATGCGCACGGACAAGCAGCACCAACTTCATTCCTTCGTTGAAGAATACAAGGCATGCGCCCAACCTTGCGTATACCAGGGAGGCGATGGCTACCTGCGGGTCTTGCCTTCAGCTAGCCGGCGCAGCATAGCCTACGGCCAACGGACCCTAGGGGCAGCCTCCTCCACCATTGCTAAACCTAGCTCCTTCCACGAAGGAACTCACCGGCACGTTAGGTCACACCTAAATGCGGAGGCCACACCACCAAAGTGTGGCTGAGGGAGTCCAGTCGGGCGAAGCCGCAACCTACTGCCCTCCAGACATAGTCCGGCTCCGTCAATCAACCCAAAATCAAAGACTTCACCAACTAGGCCGCCCCTCCCGGCACCCCCGAGTAGTCAAGGCTTAGTAAAAAGCCTAAGTCACGATTTCAGTCGTGACATACGGTTCGAACAAAGCAGGGTGAGTGTGTTGAAGATCCTCCCTAGTGGTCCACAAATACGATGGTGGAGGTAAATCTCTCCAACGAACAAGATCCTATTGAAACACTTGGACCTTGCTAGAAATAACATGTTTGTCCAGTATGCTCTCGATCTGTTTGCACCGTGTAAATAGGCTACATGGGACACTCAGGGATAGGGTTGCTTACAATGATAAGAGATGGCTCAAGCAGCTCACTAGGAATTGTTGTCAGTCTCTTGTATGCTACTAAATCTGACACATTAAAGGTAGAACAATTCCCACAGTTCGGCAACAAATCCACAACATGCACAAAATGGATTGGCAATGCAAGCGTGCAATCTCTCTATGATTCCCAAAGGAAACTGATCAAGTCTCATTGTGATCATCTCACAATGGCGTGTCTGGAACTCTTGGTGCTGCTGGTGAAAATTTGCTAGACATTTATAGGTTCCATTGTTGGCATGATTGTGCTGTGGGACTTTAATATTCTGACCACCATCATGTAATGCATGTGACTCGACTGACCCTGAGATCTTGAAATGATGATCCTTAATGTGCCACGCCTCTGACTCAATCAATGCTGAGACTCTAACATGCAGACTCCAAATATGTTGTGCGTCTAGGGGTGACAAGGTAGATTGATTTTATTGGCATCATGCACGAAAGAGTATGGGTCTGATTGGCTGTAGAGGGTGACATCTAGATCAAATAACCAAGGCCCAATATGATACTGCCATCCTTTACAAGGAGGACAACACACCAAAATTGGTTCTGATAGGACTTAGGAGTAAGACTGGATGGGAACTGGATACATCAACCTGAAGAAGAAGGGAGTCATGTCTACCTAGACCACTCGATAGGGACTAGGAGTGATCAGTCAATGATAGCTCTAAAGTACGAGAGGTCATGATATGAAGCCAATCATCATCTCCCTACTGGGTCATGCCGCACAAAACTACTCTCAGTTTGATATCACTCGAGGTGTTGGCACTTGGACAACGGGTGTCACTCCTGAGGGAACCCTACTACACTTTCATAATCTAAGAACTCTGCTACCAGAGCAGGATCCGCCTCATACATCTTCCCATCCTCCTCAACAATGGGAGGAGTCTCAACCTCAGCTCACGCGACATAAAGTGCTCTCGTCAGACACTGATCAGCAAGGTGGTCATACCCAAGGCATCTAGAACACTGTGTACATGAATTGTCACCCTCCAAGGACTCGTCAACAACTACCCCTTTCCCTTATTATCACCCACTATAGGTGGGGCAATGTTGGGGGTATAAATTGACAGAACTGGACGCACATTCAGTCTTTTATCCACTAGGACAGAACAGTCAGGACAGCATGAAGATCAAAGACACTATGAGGCTCAAGTGCACAGGGAATCTGGAAACCCTTAATGGTGGTAGTTCGAGTCGACGATGGCACTAGGTGCTCACTCACAAGGGTAGTAAAAATAGATGTGCTAAGTGGGTCAAGATGGTGATGGAACTGAACTCTCGGAGGCTGAACCCTTGGGAACTCTCCCCATCTAGGCATTATAGTAAGCATGCTCCAAGGTGGAGAACTCTCTAAGGGAAAACTCATGCCGAATATCATCATGCAATCCAGCCCTAAACTGTGCAAGTGTCAGAGCACTGTCTTTGATAGCACCGCATCTCAACAGGTACTCATCAAAGCAAGTGATATACTTGGACACAGATCGACGACGTTGAGACAACTTCTGCAACTGATCAAGGAGTCACTGCTGATAAGAGATAGGAAGATACTTCTCCCGCAGCTTCTCCTTCATTTTGTCCCAATCCTCAATGAGCTCCTCCATCCGAACTGTGAGAAAGCACTCCACACTCAGCCAATATGTCTTGGCTTCCCACTCCTAACTTCATCTTAGCTAATCGGACCTACCGCACCTCTGACATATCACACCACTCAAAGTAGCGGCTTATAGCAACCTCCCAATCAAGATAGATAGGAGGATATTTACTCAGAGCCTTGAGCCTAACATTCTTTGAAGGATGGTCATCTAGGCCAACAAGATTATGGGGAAGTCTCTCCGATGGTGTTAAGGTCACGACCATGCCTAGGATCAACACTATGAGCTCCATGACCTACTAGGATCCTAGACCCGTAATCCACACTCTCCACAACCTGATATGCCTGAGACACCTCTGAAGTGGTCACTCTCTCTGTCATGCCTCTCATTGACTCATCCATGTGATTAAAACTTCGATTAACCTAACCTAACTAAGCCCTAAGAGTCTGCAACGTGGATGCTATGCTAGGGTCCATGGTAGGGTCGGTCATAGGACTAAAGCATTAGTACTCCGTGTCGTACACAGTGGGCATACAAGGACAATGCAAGATACTAAGACAGGTGAGACATACTGACAATGTAAAAGCATGATGGCCAAGTGCAATGCAAGAGAAAAATGAAATAACAACAAATATTTGCAGCAAAATAAACAAGGATGATGATGATTTTTTTCTTTTGATTTTTAACAGAAAATAAAATGGCTAAGCTACGCTCATGACAACACTAGAAAAACACTAAGAATGCTAACAGTACTAACATAAGAATGAACACTAAAAATGTGGGATATTATGACAAAATGCAACTATATGAATGTGCAACTCTTGCCAATGATGAACCATAAATGTATAGCAAATGATCACATGCAACCCAATCATTCCAAATAATGCCATCATTAAGTAATCAAGTGAACATCGACCCAATCATTAAGTAATCACGTTCTAAAACTAATGTGTGCAGTCCGAATAGCCACAAGAAATAAAGTAGTCTCTCACAGACTTGCACTCAATCCGACAGAGAAATTAAATGTTTTAAAAGTGGATGATAAGCTCTATCTTGCTCACCTTAGGCGCACCATAGATATAAAAGCATACTAAGCAAACAAATATTTCAAATCAAAGCTGTCTAAGAGTAACAATGTTGACACTAGCCTAGATGACAATAATCCCCCAGTCAGACATTGTGGGAGTCCCCTGTACACAGCAGCTGTGGCGACTGGTGCCACGGATGTGGGCTACGCACGCAGGTCGAGGCAGAGGTGGGAAGTTGATGGCCGCGCAGCGCAGGGCCTCTCGCCCTTGCCCCACTCAGGCTCCCTCTCTCAAGCGAAGCGGCGGCGCTCCTCGTGAGACATTCTTTGTTAGGGTTCCCCCAAAAGAAAAGCTTTACCATTCCATCATTAATTCACACACGAGTACAAAAGCCCCTTTTATAGGGAGGATACATAAATGGCATGGCAGCTTTTCCCCCAAACATCCAAAAGAAAGCCAATCTGTACTCGCTAGAAGGCCCACTATTACAAGGCCCAGCTAAAATAAAGTACTCATACTAAAGGATGCCCAACTAAAGACAAATGTCCATATCTACTAAAAGCAAAACACAAAATAACGAAAATACATAAGAAAATAAAATAATGGAGTCCTCCGGCTGTCACAAAGCTCTCAAATCATTTCTAAGCCACTGTGATGACGCCATCAGCTCACATCTGTCCCATCAATGATACACATGGGGTCGCATCGACATCGGACTCTGGTGTCCCCACTCCCCACCAATAATCACTACATTCCAATTCTAGGAAGGATTTCTCAAGGACATCAGAGTAAACCAGACCAAGCCACCCCTACCCCACCCCCATGCCACAAGATATCACCAGCTGTACCAATCAGGCAAAAGAACCCTTGGGCACATGCCAAACCCTATGCTAGGAACTGTAGGGGAGAAACAAGGTGGGAAAGTTTTAGTTTCTGCGAAAGACATGACAGTAATGAATACAATATTAAATCACTGAAGCACCAGAATACTACTCAACTGGACCAAGACATAGAAATCTGACAAAAAGAAAAGCTAAAGCGATGTTTACACAAACAGAAGAAGTGAACTGGTGAATGGGACAGAACAATAAAATAAAGCCACTGAAATCTATAGTATAGACGCCAGTAGGCCACTTTAACCAAGGAATCATGGGAGATATTGTGGAAAAATATAACCATGATAAACAAGGCAGGAGACCAGATTCTGGAAGATCTAGGTAAGTAGTCACAATTGGCAAGCCATAATGGGAAAAAGATTCACATACAGATTACAGACCATGATTTAAATTGTAATAGCCCCTAAAATAGAAGAGTAAGTTTGAAAACTCAGAAAGGAAATTAACCAAATAATTAAAAATTTTGACAGCTAAATTGTAATAGACCAGTTTTAGGGGAATTCAACTTTAAAAGTCTAATGGGTAATGCACAAATTCTGAACCTTAATGGGTGTAAAATTAAGTTAATTGAGCCAGGCCTAAGCACATTAGAAGGCTGTGGTTGCATGATTGGACCAACCTGATTAGGTGACTGCACTGTGGGACCCTTGAGTGAGAACCAGTAGGGAGGCTAAGCAAAGAGTGGGGGGGGGGGGGGGGGGGGGGGGGGAGAGAGAGAGAGAGAGAGAGTTAAGTGGAACTCTAGATAGAAGGAGAGAGGCTAAGAGAGGGAGAAGGGGAAAGGGGAAGGAAAATAGGGTTAGAGAGGGGACAGTTCTGTGAGAATCACTCCAAAACAGTGAGGAAGAAGGGAGTGTGATGGGAATTCAAGAATTGCGGAAGCGAAGCTAAGAGTCTATTTTATATTTTATTTGACCTATTAGAGACCCATTTGATGTATTATTTTTTAAAAATTTTAGGTCAGATTTTAACCATTTACTTTGAATTAGGGTATCTCAGTCAATAGGATTAGGGTTTGAGTTAGCTTTGCTTTAAATAGTGGTGTAATTCCCTCTTTGAAAAAATAATAAAGTCTTTGAGAGTTTTCGAAACTATGCAGCCTCCATGATGGAGCCCCTTCTTGGGTGAGATGCCCTAAAACCGTCCCCTTCTCCAGTGTGATGCAGGTAGCCCCTCCATATACAGATTCTGGAAGATCTAGGTAAGTAGTCACAATTGGCATGCCATAATGGGAGAAAGATTCACATATAGATTACAGACCATGATTTAAATTGTAATAGCCCTAGTGAGGACACCCGAGCCACAGTCCGATTTCACCCGGACTTTGTCTATTGTCGTCGGAGAGCTATTCTGACGTCCCTTTGGCTTGGAGACAATGCATGGCCCAGTTGATGCATAGATATATATTTATTTGATTTTATTAGGCCCATTTACGGCCCAGTATGTAATTTTCTATTTTTTAGGATTTTTATGTACGATTTTTGCACAAATTAAAGGCTAGGGGATAGAGACGGTTGAGGGATAGGATCGAATGATTTTAGAGTCGAGATAGGAGTCTACAGTCAAAGTTTATATATGTACGTCTATTATTTCAGAAATTAAAGGAGATGATCATTGAAGAAAAAGAAATTTACCTGAGTTTTCAGTGTTCAGTTCATTGCGACGAAGAACCCCCCCTCCCTTCCTTGGTGCGATGCCGAGGAACCCAGCTTCTCAGGTGCGACACCGGAGAGGGCCGCCCTGTCAGTGTGATGCCGGCCGGTCCCCCCACTACCCCTACTTCCTCCCTCTTACCTGAATCCCCTTTATCCCTCAGTTCCATCGATCAAGTTGAAGAAGAAGAGGACGGCGAGAGGAGCTGGCGGCTTCCCCGCAATCGGCGCCGGTGCCCGCTGGCGCTATCGTCGCCGCTGCCGGCCCCCGCCAGCGCTCGTGGGACCGACGCCTACCTCAGCCGCTCCAATCGTTGCCGTCGTCGCAGTCGTAGCCGTCGTCGCCGCCCTCCCCCGCAGCCGCCTCGGTCATCGTCGGACGCCGCCACTACCGCCGTTGGCGCCGTCGCCGTCTCACGCCGCCACCAGAGCCCCCCGCCACCCTGCACTTGTAGCCAGCATGTCCAGCCCCTCTGGCTCAGTTGGGGAAGAAGAAGAAAGAAAGAACATAAAAGGTGGGGGAGAGAGAGGAGGGCAAGGGAGGGGAACGTGCCCTTTAAAGGGTCAACCTCGTCTAGCCAGGTTGACTGAGCTTGGGTCCAAACCCAACCCCCCCACATGGTTCGAGCCACCCCATTTAAAGACCTCCAAGCTTCAAATTGTTATCTGGTTTGACCAGGTCTTAAGACATCCAGGTGGTCCGAGCCATCTGGTTCAGTCCTGGTTCAAGCCAGGGCCCGATCAGGTCAAAGTCAGGCCCGACCTAGTCCATTGTTCAGTGCTAGGGGGTGCAACAAGAGCCGTTAGCGCACCACCAACGTTCCGAGCTCGTCCGGGCTCCGAATCGTGCACCGCTCGCACTGTTGGATTCGTCTTGACGAGGCCAACCCAAATACAACGTGGTGCATCTCCGACTTTGCCTCGTTTTGCATGCCACTTTTGCATGCATATTGAGAACCCACGTTCACGCATCCCGAGGCCCGCGTCAGCCAAGGAATTCTTGGCCGAGATCGGCGGGAATCGGCCGATTCTGCATTCTATGGCGTCAGCCGCCTCAATTTGTGTACCAACATCTCGACGCACAAATTTTGCAATATGCTTCCCGACGCACCTTCTAAGTGACGTATGCACAGTCGGGGACCCGTCAACTGTCGTGTTTACCGCTCCAAATTATTGTATTGTTTTATTGTAGCATTTTACCTCCCTGTGATGAGTAGGCCATTCTTTTATTGTATTTGGAGGGTGGTATACGAGCATCAGGTGGTCTTCTCCTATGCACCAGCATGGAGGAACGTGCAGTCCTTCCCACTACAACTTTGCTTATCACATAGATACCTAACCCGTGATACATCATCACTGTTGGCTGTGAGCGCGTTATACCGATCTCGAGTTCCATCAAGACTTTGGTTGGATCTAATTCCCTAGACTTTTGGTAGTTCCTCAACTACCAAATGGTCCCACGTTTCCTCATCGCGAGAGGGATGGTTACCCAGCTACTTCTGTTATCTGGGTGGTTATCCAACTCGACACTTGTGCGACTAGACTGCTTCTATCTAATATTATATTGCTTGTTGCTGATCCCTATCACCGCTAGTGAGTCTAGTAACCGTCCCGCATCATCTTTTTGGTATCAAAGCCAGGTTTTACTTGCCTAAGGAGTCAATTAAGAGTCTTAATTGGGGTCCAGTTGTTGGCATGCCCACGCGTAGAGGTACTGATTACCATCCATCTGCAGCCATGTCTAGGTCCCCAGTAGAATCTCCCGCAGAGTCTCAAACTGGAGCTAGAGTTCATACTGGTTTTGACTTGTTGGACATGATACATGAGCTCAACAATATTGTAAGTCAGTTTAACCAACGCTTCGATCAGATAGAGCGATCGCTAAAGACAATTCAGGATAGGATGACTCAAACTGCTCATTCGCTTCAGGTGTAGTTGACCGAGTCACAGTCTTAGAGAGAGCCCTTCAAGGACCACAGGATCATGTGAGAGCCCAAAATCTAGGACCCGTGAAGGTGGTTGAGCATCAGCCACTTCTGCCTCCCCCGACCGTTCGTGCCGCTCGATATGATGATAGAAGGGGTCGCCACCCAAGTTATGAGGATGATCCATTTGAGGCAGTTGATGATGGATTTCGAAGAGTTTCGCCTGCACAGAGAGGTCCTCGCCCTGATTTTAGGCATGTCCGAGACTATGAGTACAAGCATAGGCCCTATCGTGATCATGAGGATTTAGATTATCAGGCCATCAAGAATGTGAAGGTGGATGCACCTATCTTTGACAGATCCCTGGATCCTCAAATTTATATGGACTGGGAGGCTGGTATGGATCATTACTTTGACTGGTACGAGATGTCTGATAGTTGACGGGTCCGATTTGCCAAAATGAAATTGTTGGGCCAAGCTAAGACCTTCTGGTCTAATGTGGAAGCCCTTCTTAGGCAGCGATATCAAGAGCCCGTAGAGACATGGGATGAGATGAAGGTGAAACTTCGTGAGAAGTACCTTCGTGCCACATACCGTCATCATCTTATTGATAAGTGGCAGAACCTCACCCAGGGAAACTGTATTGTGGCTGAGTACATCTCTGAGTTTGATATTTATCTTTTGAGATGTAGTGTTCGTAAGGAGAGTGCGATAACCCTTTCACGCTTTCGGAAGGGTTTACGTCCAGCTTACTAGCACGAGTTGTTTAGGAGGGATGTGTCTACGTTAGAGTATGCCTATCAGGTTGCACTAGAGGCCAAGCAGTTAGAGATTGAGAGTGAGTCCTTTCAGCATCCGAGGGCCCCTTTTCAACGCCCTCCTGACGCTCGAGGTGCACCTGCCAACCTACAGAGACGACATATGGTTAGACCCCAGGATCCAGCCCATCAAGAGGTTTCTGCTCCCAAACCCCGTTTTCTTTCCCGGGAGCAGTGGTTGCCACTTCCTACCCCTCCCACTCACCCCTACGGAACAGCCCCACCATTCCGACGAGAGGATAGAGGGAAGGCTCCTCTAACTGGGGAGTCCTCTACTACTTGTCCGCATACTCAATGCTTCTGATGCCATGGGTACGGCCATTATGCATCTCATTGTCCTACCCGTGCCTTGACCTTGGATGGCACTGAGTCCAAAGAGCCCCTATTAGTCACGGAGGAGGTCCAGTATGAGGCAAGTGAGGATATGGCCAATGACTTTCAAACAGATGATCATGTAGTTAGATGTATTCAGAGAGAGTACCACCGTGTGGAGGATATCATGGACCTTCCAAAGGGAGGGAAGTTAGGCGTGGTCCGTTGCATTTTGGCCCAGCCCAAGGTGAGTGATGACTGGTGCAAGACCGCGATCTTTTATATCTACTTTAAGCATGATGAAAAGGTGTGTAAGGTGATCATTGATAGTGAGAGTTGTATCAATGTAATCTCCACGAGTACAGTTGCATGCTTTGGCTGGACCCTTGTGAAGCATCCGAGTCTATATCATGTATCCTGGGTGGACTCGACGTCCATTCTGATTCGGATGAGATGTCTGGTCCCTATTCATTTTCCTCCTTATGAGGAGCTCATATGGTGTGATGTCTTACCTATGGAGGTTGGGAGCATTATCTTAGGTAGGCCATAGATTTATGATGTGGATGCCGTTCTTTATGGTCGATCCAACACCTGTGTATTTCAGTTTGACACTCGCCGCATCACTTTGCATCCCTCCCGGCCACAAGTATCTGCTCAACAAGAGTCCACTCAGCCTAGCACTTCTCCTCCTAGTGCTTCTGCTACTTCTAATGCTTCATCTAGCACTCCAGTTACACGTAGCATTGTCCAGTCAAATACTCCGGCTATCTTCTGCTCGACTCATTCGAGTAGCACTCCCACGAACAGGATTTATATCCTTGGAGAACCTCCATCTACGACCCTACAATTGATCAGTGCAAGGGAGTTTGAGCGTAAGTGTGTTAAGAGTGACCCGATTTATGCCATAGCCGTTAAGGAGACTATGGATGAGGAGACTCCTAGTGAGCCTCCACCAGAGGTTACTGCCATCCTTCAGGAGTTCCAGGATATATTTCCAAACGATTTACCGGATGGTTTACCTCTGATACGTGACATCAAGCACGCTATAGACTTCGTTCTGGGGTCCACTTTGCCCAACCTGCCACATTATCGGCTCAGCCCCACTAAGCATGCAGAGTTGCAGAGGATGGTTGAGGAGCTCCTGAAGAGAGGTTCGATTCGGGAGAGCACGAGTCTTTGCGTTGTTTCCGCACTGTTAGCTCCAAAGAAAGATGGTACTTGGAGAATGTGCATGGATAGTCGCACAAGAAATCGGATCACTATCAAATACTATTTTCTCATTCTCCACTTGGATGACATGTTGGATATGATGCCGGGAGCCATGATATTTTCTAAAGTTGATCTCAAGAGCAGCTATCACCAGGTCAGGATCCGTCCAAGTGATAAGTGGAAGACGGCCTTCAAAACGAAGGACGGTCTTTATAAGTGGTTGGTGATGTCCTTCGAGCTATCCAACGCCCCTAGTACCTTCATGCAGCAGATGACCCAAGTTCTACAACCCTTCATTGAGACATTTGTGATCGTGTATTTTGATAATATCCTCATCTATAGTTGAACTAGGGAGGATCACGTTAATCATTTGCACCAGGTCTGTGCCGTCCTTCAAAGGGAGCAATTGTATGGCAACCTCAAGAAGTGTGCATTCATGACTAATAGGATAGTCTTCTTAGGGTTCATTATGTCTAGTGAGGGAGTTTTTGCGGATCCTGAGAAGGTTAGAGTGATAGTAGAGTGGCTTGAGCCCCAGAATATCTACGATATTCGTAGTTTTCATGGCTTGGCTACATTCTACCATCGATTTATACGTGGGTTCAAAACACCGATTTGTACACTCCACTCCCCGTGCCAGATAGTCTGTTACAGGACATTAGTATGGACTTTGTTTTAGGCCTGCCACAGACGGTCCGTAAACACGATTCCATCCTTGTAGTTGTCGACAGGTTTTCTCAGATGGCTCATTTTATCCCCTG
This sequence comes from Zantedeschia hybrid cultivar, assembly GCA_030544215.1. Lineage (NCBI taxonomy): Eukaryota > Viridiplantae > Streptophyta > Magnoliopsida > Alismatales > Araceae > Zantedeschia > Zantedeschia hybrid cultivar. The sequence continues at coordinate 36,515,037 of JARZZO010000011.1, read as the reverse complement.
CTCCAAGACTTTTGATGCGTCTAGAGTAAGCATGTTTGTTCTTTAATGGGGTTGTCCGTTTGCATGGGTTATCAAAGTATAGTCACTGATAAGGATGTTTGATTTACGAGCTATTTTTGGAAGACCTTGTGACATCTGTTGGGCACTAAGCCCAAGTTCTCCATAGCTTATCACCCTCAGACCGATGGGCAAACTGAAGTAGTTAATAGGAGTCTGGAGGATCTGTTGTGTTGTCTAGTGGGAGAACATACGTGTAGTTGGGACATGATCCTATCTCATGTCGAGTTTGCGTATAATGATTCGGTCAATAGGTCTACAGGCATGAGCCCCTTTAAGATTGTCACCGGCTATAGACCTAGGAGACCCATAGATCTAGTTCATTTACCTGTTCATGTCCGTATGTCAGAGTTTGTCGAGTCTTTAGCTGAGCATATTAGGAGTTTGCATGACATTGTCTGGCATCATATAGAGATCAGTAATGAGCATTATAAGAAACTTGCAAATGCACACCGACGTCCATAAGAGTTTCAGGAGGGTAACTACGTCATAATCAGGGTCAGACCTGAGCGGTTTCCATTTAGAACCGTCAAGAAGTTGCAAGGTAGAGGATCCCGTCCTTTCAAGATCCTGAAGCAAACAGGATCCAATGCGTATGCTATTGATCTACCACCATATTATGGTATTAGTTCCACATTCAATGTCTCTAATCTGGTACAATATCGGGATCCAACAGTAATTCCCAGTGATCCATTCGTGCCTTCTCCTCCCCTTATGAGTGACCCCACACATGAGTGTCCACCTGTACCTATTTGGCGTGAGCAGATTGAGCATATACTGGATGAGCAGGTTGTTACATCTCGAGAGGGCGCGCACCACCGATACCTGGTTCGTTGGAGGAGACGACCGCCTTCAGATGACACATGGATCACGCGAGCCGAGTTGCAGAGGATCGACCCAGACCTCTTGAAGTGCTACTAGAGCAGTACCAACCCTTACTCGACAGGGTCGAGTTCCTCCCCTCCCAGCTGGAAAAGATTGGTGAGGACACCCGAGCCACAGTCCGATTTCACCTGAACTTTGTCTACCGTCGTCGGAGAGCTATTCCGGCGTCCCTTTGGCTTGGAGACGATGCATGACCTAGTTGATGCATGGAGATACACTTATTTGATTTTATTAGGCCCATTTATAGCCCAGTATGTAATTTTCTATTTTTTAGGATTTTTATTTGTGATTTTCACACTAATTGAAGGCTAAGGGATAGAGATGGTTGAGGGATAGGATCGGATGGTTTTAAAGTCGGGATAGGAGTCTACAGTCAGAGTCTATACATATACCTTTACTTCAGAAATTAAAAAAGATGATTATTGAACAAAAAAAAAATTACCTGAGTTTCCAACGTTTAGTTCTCTACGATGGAGACCCTCTCTCCCTTCTTTGGTGTGATGCCAAGGAACCCGGCTTCTCCGGTGCGACGCTGGAGAGGGCAGCCCTGTCTGTGCGATGCCAGTTGATCTCCCCACTACCCCCACTTCCTCCCTCTTACCCGAATCCCCTCTATCCCTCGGTTCCATCAATCAAGTTGAAGAAGAAGAAGAGGATGGAGAGAGGAGCCGGCGGCTTCCCCGTAGCCATCGCCGGCGCCCGCCGACGCTATCGTCGCCGTTGTCGACCGCCACCGGCGCCTACCTCAATCGCTGCCGCCGTCGCAGTCGCAGCCGTCATCGCCACCCTCCCCCGCAGCCACCTCGGTCGTCATCAGATGCCGCCACTACCACCGTCGTCATCTCGCGTCGCCGCTGAAGCCCCCCACCACCTTGCACCTATAGCCGTCGTGCCCAGCCCCTTTAGCTCGGTTGGGGAAGAAGAACAAAGAAGAATAAAAAAGGTGGGGGAGAGAGAGGAGGGCAAGGGAGGGGCACGTGCCCTTTAAAGGGTCAACATGGTCTAGCCAGGTTGACTGAGCTTGGGTCCGAACCCAACCCCCCCACATGGTTCGAGCCACCCCATTTAAAGACCCCCAAGCTTCAAATTGTTACCTGGTCTGATAGGTCTTAAGACATCCAGGTGGTCCGAGCCATCTGGTTTAGTCCTAATTCGAGCCAAGGGTCGATCAGGTCCAAGCCAAGCTCGACCTGATTCGTTGCTGGGTGCCAGGGGGTGCAACAATAGCCATTAGTGCACCGCCCACGTTCCGAGCTCGTCTGGGCTCCGAATCGTGCACCGTTCGCGCCGTTGGATTCATCTCGACGAGGCCAACCCAGATCTAGCATGGTGCATCCCCGACTTTGCCTCGTTTTGCATGCCACTTTTGCATGCATACCGAGGACCCACGTTCGCGCATTCTGAGGCCCGCATCAGCTGCCTCGATTTGCGTGCCAACATCTCAGGGCACTGATTTTGCAACACACTTACCGAGACACCTTCTCAGTGACGTACGCACCGTCGGGGACCCGTCAACTGCTATATTTACCACTCTATATTATTTTATTATTTAATTGTAACCTTTTACCTCCCTGCGATGAGTGGGCTATTATTTTATTATATTTAGAGGGTGGTATACGAGCACCGGATGGTCTTCTCCCATGCACTAGCGTGGAGGTACGTGCAGTCCTTCTCACTACAACTTTACTTATCACGTATTTACTTTCATCTGCCGCCGACTCGTGAGATAGGATACCTATCCCGTGATACATCATCACTGTTGGCTGTGAGCGCGTTATACCTATCCCTAGTTCCGTCAGGACTTTGGGTGGATCTAATTCCTGAGACTTGTGGTAATTCCTTAACTATCAAACGGTCCCACGTTTCTTCATCGTGAGAGGGACAATTACCCAGCTATTTATGTTATCTGGTGTGGTTATCCAACTCGACAATTATGTGACTAGACTACTTCTATCTAACATTATATTGCTTGCTGCTGATCTCTACTACCGCTAGTGAGTCTATTAGCTGTCCCGCATCAAGCCCCTAAAATAAAAGTGTATAAGTCTGGGCCTATTTAAGGCTTGGAGACATCATTATTTGCTTTTATTAGGACCACTTATGGTCCATTATGTATTTTTTTATTTTTCTAAGATTTTAGATGCGTGGATCGTAACGATAGAGGATGGAAAGCCCTAAGGTCAGGAGTAACAAATCTAACCTATATATCTATGTATGCTTTTCCAGAATGAATGATGAAATTTGAAGAAAAAAATTATACATGTTTGTGGGTTTTGGCCTCTGCAAGAGAGACCCCCCTAGCCCCGATGCAACGTCGGAGGCTACCTATCGGTGCGATGTCGGCCGATCCCCATCCTACTCCCACTTCCTGCCCTTAGCTGCATCGATCGTCCTCCGATCCCGCTCCCCTCCTCTCTCCCTCAACTCTGTCGTAACAACCGGGTGAAGAAGAAGAAAAGAACATCGGAGAGGAGCCTCTACTGCCGAAGTCGATGCCTTCGTCCGCCGCCATTGTGCGCTGCGGAAGCCGCCACCGCCGCCGTTGGAAGCAGCCGGCCTCGCCGCAGTCACCCGCAGCCGGTAGCTGTCGTCGCCATCCCGCCCTACCTTCACTAGCGTCCACCACAACCGACGCCGCCCGCTTTCGCCGCTGACGACGCCACCAGCCCCGCTGGCTCCCACCGGCACTGCTGCCGCCTTCCCCCTCCTCAACCCGAGTCATCGGCCTTCCTCCCCACGTCTGGTTCGTTTCTGGTTGGGTTAGGGTAAAAGAAGAAAAGAAAAAGAAAACAAGATAAGAGAGAGGAGGGCAAGGAAAAGGGGCACGTGCCTCTTTAAAGGAGGTTACCTGGTTTAGCCAGGTTGGCCAACTTGGGTTCGAGCCATTTTCAAAGTGGTCCGAGCCATAGTCGAACCCAGGGTTCCTGGTTATAATTAAAATTGATCTGAGAGACCTGGCTCAGTCTTGGTTCCAACCAAGGGCCAGTTTGGGTCGAGCTAGGTCCAAACTTGGTCCAATGCAGTGCACCCGACGGTGCAACAAGTATTTTTATCACACCGCCAATGCCACGATCTCGTCTGTGCTCCGATTCGCGTGCCGTTAGCGCCGTTGGATTCGTCTCGACGATGTCAACTCAGATCCAGTACACTATATCCCAGATTTGCCTCGTTTTGCATGCCACTTCTGCACGCATATCGAGAACCCCGATCGCACATTCCAAGGTATGTGTCAGCTGCCTCAATTTGCGTGCCAACCTCCTAGCACACTAATTTCGCAGTAAACAACATCCCGACCTGCCTCATTTTGCGTGCCACTTTTGCAAGCATACCGAAGACTCCGATCGTGCATTTTGAGGCCCGCGTTAGCCACCTCGATTTGCGTGCCAGCATCTCGACGTACCGATTTTGCAGCACGCTTCTGGAAGCACCCTACCAGCGACCTACGTGCCACCGCTGACCTGTCAGCTACTATGTTTATCACCCCGGATCATTTTATTGTGTTTATTATAGCCTTTTACCTCCATGCGAGGAGTAGGCCATTATTTTATTGTATTTGGAGGGTGGTACACAAGCGATCTTCTCTTACGCACCAGCGTGGAGGTACGTGCAAGTCCTTTCCCTTCGATTTACTTGTCATATATTTACTTTTATCTGCCGCTGAATCGTGAGATAGGACCTAGCCCGTAATTCATCATCACTGTTGCTGTGAGTGCATTCTACCGATCCCAGGTTCCAACAGAACTTTGAGTGGAATTAATTCCTAGACTTGTGGTAGTTCCTCAACTACCAAACGGTCCTACGTTTCCTCATCACGAGAGGGACGGCTACTAAGCTACTTCTATTTGCTGGCGTGGTGTTGAACCCAAAAAATAATTTCATATACAGACATGCAAATTTACATTATATGAGTGTGCATATATGACGCATGCTCGCGTCAATGTGAAATTCCCCATGGGAGAATACACATACAAAAGCATGACAATATGTTCATGAAGAACCATATCATGCAAAATAAAATGCACGCCTATGATATAGGTAAATACTAGAAATCCATAAGGAACCATGGGCTCGTATTGCGAGGGCAGCAGAGTAGAAGACATACCTAGGCCACGAAGGCCTTAATCAGATTTTTTTTTTAGGAGCCTGAGGCAGCCCCAAGTTGCTTGCTTCGGCTTCCGAAATCAGCTCCCGAACCGCCTTCGCAATGCCCGATAATGAGACCCGATGGGAGACCCCAAATGCGGCGATAAATGGGACCCCGAACGCTGCAAAACAAGGGTCAAAATCAGTCCCTAAATGGACTAAAATCTGTCCCGAAATGGGGCAAAATCAGTCCTAGAACTCCCCCAAAATGGCCCCGAAATGAAGTCCCAATAGTGGGGGAGATGGGCCCAATAAGCAACCCTATGGGCGGGGTCAAGATGAGGCCCAATAAGCCCCCAAATGGGCCCAAGGCCAGTCCCACAAGTGGGCTGGAATCTGTCCCGGAATAAGGAAAAATCAGTTTCGGAACTTACCCAAATCAGTCCCGGAACGGAGACCCAATGTCGGGAAAGTTAGGCCCAATAAATGGCCCAAGGGAGAGGCCCAAGAAGAGGCCCAATAGGCACCCCTAACAGGCCAAAAATCTGTCCCGGAGTAGGCCCGAACCAGTCCCGGAATGGGCCCAAGACAGCCTCCAAGCTCGTCCAAAATGGCCTCAAATGATGGCCCAATAACAAAGGAGGTAGGCCCAATGGATGGCCCAATAAGAAGGCCCAATAGGGAGTTCAAATGGGCCCGAAATCAGTCCACAAGAGACACTAAATCTGCAGGCCAGAGAGGGGAAAATCTGAAAACTCAAAGGGGAGAATTTCCTAAAGAGGAAAGTGGACCCCTCTCTCCCATCCCCTTTATTTAAATAGGCCAAGAAGGGGGAGGAGAGAGAGGGGGAACTGGTGGGGGGAGCCCCCACCGGTTGGGAACCCCCCACCGGTTCCAAGAGGGAAACCGGTGGGGGGGGAGAGGGGTTCCCTCCCTCTCTTTCTCCTTTAAAAATTCAAAATGGGGGGGAGGGGGTGTGTTTAATATGAGGTTTAAATGAGAGATCTTAACCCCATTCACATGGGTTAAGAATCCCATGTGGAAACCCTCTTAAACCTCATCCTAAAAACCCCTTTCACACCTAACCCAAGTCTAAATTTAATGGGCAAAGACCCCTTTCACACTTGAGAAATCTGAAACCCAAAAAAGAACAAGGCTCATTAAGAGCCAAAAGTGGGAAAGAAAAAGAGAGGTGGGGAGGAGAAGACCCCCCACCGGTTTCCCAAACCGGTGGGGGAGACCCCCCACCGGTTCCCAACCGGTGGGGGGCCCAACCGGTGGCCATCTCCCCACCGGTTGGAACCGGTGGGGGTGACCACCGGGCCCCCCCCTCTCTCCCCTCAATGCTCTCTCTCACTCCTTTCTCTCACCCATTTGAATAAAAAAGTGAAAAAAGAGAAGGAGAGAGAGTGAATCCGGTGGCACCCCCTCCACCGTATGCCCATCCGGTGGCACCCCCCACCGGGCCCAATTTGGGGCCTATAAATAGGACCCCAAGGCTCCAATTCAAGGATATACAAGGGCATACCACAAGTGTACCCTATAAGGACACAAGCTGCCCACATATAGGGAGGTTGTGGTGAAATTGGGAGGGAGAGTGCTGCCAATTGAAGACCAAATTCGGGTTTCTTAACCCGGATTTGCTGCGAATTTGGGGAGTTCTTTTCGTCCCGGAGAGCTCTCTCTCCTAAGGTTCTATCCTAAGGGGAAGCTCTGCCGAATTTTCTTTGTAAAACAGTCTTATTATAAGGCAAAATGCTGCTGAAATAATATCAGAAATTTTGTGCCCATGCGTGTATCATAATTATCACATTTCAATAATAATAACATGTATATGTATATAGTTTTCTAAAGTTAAATGAAATTTGAGTACATCTCCAACCTAACTCTTAGCCTCACCCCCTAAACAAATAGGATATGAATTCAGAAAACTGCATAAAAACTATAACTAAACCCAAAAGATAATTTATAATTAATTAATTAATAAAATTCGGAAATTTAATTAAAAAATCAGGAAAAACCATTAAAAATCAGGAAAACCCATAAGAAAACAGTAAAAATCTGTGGAAAAATATAATAAATCTAGATAACCTCACATGAATAATTAATTAATTAATTAATTAATTAAATTAATTAAATAAATCATAAAAAATGAATAAAAATCAGTAAAAACAGTAAGAAATCAGAAAGTAAAAATCTGAAAGAACATAAACCGTTCACGAAGAACACAATATATAAATACAAAATTACCAAAATACCCCTAGGTATAATATTTGCATATATAACCCCGAAAGCCCTAAAAATCATATCATGAGTAAAATTTCTCACCAATAGCCTCAAGATCAAATCTTAAAACTCGATAACCCAGTTTAAGGGAAAATTACAAAAAACCCCTTATACCTTTAAAATTGATCTTACAACCCTCATAAAGTGTGAAACCCCTTAAAATCCACCCCATATCTACTTACAAAATGTCATGCTCTCACAAGGCACCCATAATTACATAAAAACCCTCAAGGTGTAAAATTACAAAAAAGTCCCTGCAGAGCTAGAAATTGGGAATCAGTCCGCACAATTTGGAATTAATTCTCTAAACTGGGAACCAATCTTAATAATCAGGAGTCAATCCCAAATCACATAAAAGTTGTCCCCGAGCCGGGGTGAGGCTAGGGATTCAACCTAAAATATGCCTTCATATGCATATGCATGCGCTGCCTATAGTAGTAGTTTTGCATGATTAAGGGCATCATACGGACGGTTAATCAAGGGTTGCCGAGCAGTCGCTCAGCGTAATTAACACTGACCGAGGTCAGTGGAGAGAGGTCATATACTCGAATCTTCGGCTGATTCGAAGTCCCGGATTCCCTGAGGGCTAATCCCAAGCTCTCATAATCCGATAAAAATATAAAACTGACCTATAATCTTCTAGATAAACAAAGAAAATGGATTTCCGAATAATCTGATATGGGGGAGGATAGATATGCCTAGGTCAGGTCCCGAACGACGAGGGTTGGCAAAACCTTCGCGCAAACACGTGGTTATCTAATTAAACAATTGTGTGACTAGACTGCATCTATCTAATAATTTAATGCTCGTTGCTTATTCCTACCACCGCTAGTGAGTCTGTTAGTTGTCCCGCATCAAAGACCCGGAATGGATCAAGTTAAAGAGTGACAATAAGAGCTACTGTGTGAGATTGGTTGAACCGAAAGAGGTAGTCTACGAGGCCAACCTAGCTGATTGAGGAATATGAAAACTAAATGAAAGAGTTATACTATGAAGCCGATCCAGTGCTAGCAGACGAATATTTTAAAGAAGTTCAATATGTTGGAAGAAAGGCTAGACGTAATTCATGAAGTCCATTTCAAGGCCAGTTCCACATTCATGGTTGAGCAGAGTAAGCTGGAAGCCTAGAACAGGAAGTGACAATAAAAAATGAAGTCAATCAGATGAAGATCATTCAAGACACATGTTGGACCCTCTTTAAAAGAAAAAGGAGGGAAGGGAGAAGCCCCCCCACCAGTTGCCTAAACCGGTGGGGAACCCCCCCCCCCCCCCCCACCGGTTCTCAAACCGGTGGGGGGGGTTCAACCGGTGGCACCCCCCACCGGTTCCCAACCGGTGGGGGTGCCCACCGGTTCCCAACCGGTGGGGGTGCCCACCGGGCCCCCCCTACCTCCTCTCTAATCTATCTCTCATTCTCTCTCTCTCTCTTTTGTTACCGGTGGGTACCCCCCACCTCAAAGAATTCCAGTGGGTACCCCCACCTCAAAGAATTCCGGTGGCACCCCCCACCTCAAGATCCAACGATGGGTACCCCCACCGGTTGAGGCCCCCGTGGCCTATAAATAACCCCCAAGGGGTAAGAAGAAAGGCATGCCCATTTGGCTCAAAATTTCCTAAGGAAAACTCTGCCCATTTGAAGACCAAATCCGGTGCTCTTACCCGGGTTTGCTGCATTTGGAGGATATTTTTCGTCTCGGAGGGCTCTGTTCCTAAGGTTTATTCCTAAGGGGAAGCTCTGCCGACTTTATATTGTAAAATCGTCATTTTATAAGACGGGATTATGCCGAAATGATGAATGAAATACTAATATTGTTCTTTGAGCTTATATGTGTGCATGTGTATTCATGAATCTATTACTTAAGTAACACTACGTTATTAATTTTCACATACATAATTAATTAGTTTAATAACTAATTAAAATACATAAATACATGATTAAATATTCTAAAATATCATTGGCCTCACCTCATACATAATTAAACCTAGACTCATTATCAAAACTCAATAATAAAACATTGAAACATAAAACAATATACTTAAGTTAAAAAAATAACTTAAATACCTCCATGCTTAATTAATTAATAAAATCTGCGAAAATTATTTAAAATTATTAAAATGAATATAAAAATCAGAAAAATTCTGTAAAAACCAGTAATACTCAGTAAAAATTAGAAAGCCAAATCTGGAAATTACATAAACCCAAAAACATGACTTAAATATCCTTCATATATCCAATTAATTAATAAAAATCAGTAAAAGCAATAAAAAAATCAGTAAAATTCAGTAAAAACCAGTAAAAAACAGAGAACAAAATCTGAAAACATATAAAATTCCCGAAATGACCAAAATGCCCCTAGAACTTAATGAAATTACAAAAATACCCTCACCCATGATAAAAATCTGTAAAAATCACAGAAAATTCTTAAAAAATATCAAAACCTCTCCTATGCCCAAAATACCCTCCAAACCTTAATAAGATGGATAAAATTATCAAAATACCCTTAGTATGATAAAAATAAATAAAAATCTCAGAAAAATATAAAAATAGACTCTAAGTCTAATAAACCCGATTTAAGGTAAAATTACCAAAATACCCCTATAACTTAAATATGTCTAAAATGATCCTAAAATACATCCTAAGGGTTTTTCAACTTTCCCTAAAAATGCTAAAACACTTAAAGTGACCATAATACCCCAACTTGGCATAATTACAAAAATATCCTTATGGGTCTAAAATACTTGGAATCAATCCAGATAATTCAGAGTCAATCCAAAATCTCTTAAAAAGTCTCCCAATCAATTATAAACCCATCCTAAACTTGGGTGAGGCCAAGAGCTTAACCTAAAACATATCTTCATATGCATGTGCTGCCTGTAGTAGTAGTGTTGCATATTATAAGGGTATCAACGGATGGTTAATCAAAGGTTGTCGAGCAGTTGCTTGACGTAATTAACACTGACCGAGGTCAGTGGAGAGAGGTCATATACTCGGATCTTCGCCTGATCCGAAGTCCCAGACTCCCTGAGGGCTAATCCCAAGCTCTCATAATCCAAAAAATAAAACAAATAAAACCGACCTATACTTCTCCAGATAAAAACAAAAAGACCCAAAACGACAAGGATTTTTAAAATAAATCCGATAGGAGAGACAACTAGGTTAGGTTCCAAACAACACCATCAGCCAGCATGACTTTGACAACGTGTGGCGCGATATTTAGGCGTACTTTCCACCTTAAGTTAGGCATTCCTCCGCATGGTGATCCAAGAGGCATCGATGGTGTTTTCTAGACTTGTTACTCTCATCATTTTCCCCCTAGATATTGTCGCACTTCAAAACTCAACTACATGTTTTCTTGAACCTGGGGAAAATGATGGGAATCTAAGAGTTGCGAAAGCAAAGCCAAGAGTTTATTTTATATTTTATTTGGCCCATTAGAGACCCCATTTGATGTACTATGTTTTAAGATTTTAGGTCATATTTTAGTCATTTATTTTGAATTAGGGGTATTTTAATCATTAGGCTTAAGGTTTAAGTTAGCTTTGCTTTAAATAGTTGTGTAATTCCCTCTTTGAAAAATAATGAAGTCTTTGAGAGTATTTGAAGTTATGCAGCCTCCGTGATGGAGCCCCTTCTTAGGGAGATGCCCTAAACCCCTCCCCTTCCCCGGTGTGATACCGGTAGCCCCTCCAACCTCCCCCCTCCTCGTCCTCCCCCGTTGTCCCACACCAAAGTGGTGCAGTAACTAGAGGAAAGAAAGAGGCAACCAAAGGGTGATTTCTTCCCCAACACTTTGCATACCCAGATAAAATCGAGGGAGGTTGATCGATGACTCTTCCATGTGGAAAATATATGTTTTTTGAGGTAGGCTAATGCACCTCTTCCTCCTCTTGTATTCAAATTGTGGATCATCTCCCTCACTCTCTTCTGTCCAATTGGAATGGGTTATAAAGGGATTACATTTCAGCTAACACCACTTGTGTGTGCGTTTGTGGGAGGTGGGGGGGTTGTTTGAAACTATTTTCTTAGATCCTAGTGAGGAGAATGATTCAACCATGGGTTTTGTAAATCTGTACCAGCATACATACATGAATTTGGTCCTTGGCTTCCATTGATACAAGTCCTAATGTCAAAATGTTTAGGTTTTGACATCACCAGTGATTACTAATTATCGTGAGATAAGGTATCCTTATTATTATAGCATATAAATGACTTTGAGGAATGTTTTGTGATGTGATTTTTAGTGCAGTTTAGGAACTTTATACAATTCCCTGTTGGGGGATTTTATTCAGCATAGTTCACCCTTACCATGGTATTGACAATGGGAAACCTTGACCTTTCTTAGAGGTAAATAAAATCTTTGGTTGTACAGATGACCTAAAAATAACTATAGTTACGTCCAATTCACAACTTTTACCCTTAAACTTCATTCTCAACTATAGGTGGCTTTTAACCCAGTCAGATTGATCTCAATGTTTGGGTTTTAGCCTTAAACCATGTTCAAGTAAAGGTCTAGATGACAGAGATATGAATTGTGTAAAGGTGTGGATTCTCCTTTTTATTTCCTGATTTTTAGAATTGGGTCTTTGTTACCAACTAAAATGTTAGGTTAAATTCATTTTGTTGATTACAATGAAATGGCTACCTTAATATCTAAGTTGCATATGCCTGTGATTTTTGCTGTGCTAATATAGGCTCATAGCCAAAGATGAAGCTGGTTGGAAATAAAATAATCCGCAACCAAGGGCTAAAGACTTTTTGATGCCTTATGGCCTGTTTGGTTGGACTACCAGAATTGATATAGTATCAATCTTGATACTGATATTTTTAGAATATTGAGTATCAATATCAAAACTGATATGATATAATTTTTCGGTGTTTGGATTAAATTATAACAGTATCAATAGCATTTATCTTCGCATCTGTTTGGTGTTTCAAGTTATGGGATGGCTATTATAAAGAAACCAGACAGTGGAGTGAAGTGTTCAACAAGCACTCAGATAGAAGAACACATTTATGAAAGTGTTGGGAAATGAACAGTGATCCATATTTGGCAAGATATGAAGAGACAAAAAAGCTATAAAGAGATTTGTCATCAAGCAAAAAATCAAATTTTCTAAGCAGCTCATCTCAAGAAGACGGAGAAATGCTAATATACAAGTTACATGAACTAACTGCTCAAAAAGATCTGAAGAGAACCACAAGATGTTTGGAAAATAAACATATCTTGGGTTTGTTACAACATACCATCCATAGGCTTTTAGATCAAAGCCCAAACACAATCAGAGAAAGCGGAGAAGAGATTCAAACATTTTCAGAAATTACTGTACACCTAAATCAGAAGGGGTCAATTTTTTTTTGAGTTCCTAAATTCCCAAACGATCACAATAGAAAGATTTCACAAAATTTCTAGATCCACAAAATTTTTCCAGGAAAACAGGAGGAGGAGGAGAGAGAACAAGGCCATTGTTGTGCACATATGAAGAGGCAAAGATGACGAGGAGCTAGTGAGGCCGGTGTTGGAGACAAAGAAGAAGATGAGGGGTCAAATGAATACAACTACAGCAGCGATGGTGACCATGCGGCAGAGCTGGACAGCGAGGTTGACGATCTTTTCAGATGAAGGTGAGGGAGACCTTGCAGACGATGGCGACGATGAAGCTCGTTGGTGATGGCAGTGAGCACTGAGCTTGTTGACAATGGTGATGGTGAAGGTTGCCGGGAGAGGGGAAGAGAGGAGGAGGCTGAGGGGTCGTGTGGGTGGGTGAGTCTTCAAAACCCTCACACCATTTTGTATCATATCTAATACAGGGAATGGGCTGTATTAAACTCAGGATTTTATTGTGAAGAAATTTTAAAACTGATATTGATAACCAAACACATAAAATAAATGGTATTGATATCAATAGCAAAATTGATATTGATAAAAAGGACGTGCCTAGTGCACGAGGCTCCCACCATTTGTGGGGTCAGGGGAAGGGTTGATGTACACAGTCTTACCCCTGCTAAACAGAGAGACTGTAAATGGTACTGATATCAATATCAAAATTGATATTGATAAAAAGGGTGTGCCCAGTGCACGAGGCTCCCGCCATTTGCGGGGTCTGGGGAAGGGTTGATGTACGCAATCTTACCCCTGCTAAACAGAGAGATTGTTTCCTTGGTTTGAACTCGTGACCTCCAAGTCACAAACGGGGCAACTTAACCGTTGCTCCAGGCCCGCCCTTCATCAAAATTGATATTGATATAGGTCTTTAATACAAGAACCAAACAGGGTGTTATCTAAGATTAGTTACACTGCGTTATTAAGGGACAGTTAATTCATTCGGTGAGTTGCATAGTACGAAATTGGCTTTGAGGAATAAAACTATATGTATTTTATCTTATAATTATATAGTTAAAAGTCACAATAATTATTGTCAAGGGACTAGGGACACTAGAAGGCCTTATTTTCCTGGATCTTTTAGTGTCAAGGGATCAGATATTTAGCCCTTTTCTGTTGGGTCAGTGACTCAGGTCAAGACCCAAAGCCCCTTGCTTGCTGGGACTAGGGACCAAAGTCCAGGTCTTGGGCATCTTTCTGACCATTAAGACAGTAAGAGGTTAGCCACTTGTGTGAACACATGGTTGAGTCCTAAGAAGACATGGCTGTAGAGACTAGAGACACGGCTGTAGAGCCTAAAGCCATGTGGCTCAACTAGTCCTAACCCCATCATCTCCTTTTAGGTACCATGTATCCTATTTAGAGATGGAGTTGAATGCCATACAAGATGGTTGGTCCACTAGGTATTTTGTTATATTCTGCTATGCTCCTAGTGCATTGGTGACCTAGTCACATCTGAGGGTATAGGCAAAACTACCTTAGATTGAAGGGATTATGGATATATAGATATATATATATATAAAAGAAAAAGAACACGAAAATCTGAAGGAACCAAATAGTCTACAAGTAGAGCAAAGGACCCAGTTGGTAACCATGACGAGGGCCAACATAGGATAACTGGCAAGGGTGGTCCAGTCCCATGGCGGCTTCCAATTCTGTTGTCTGTGGTTCTTGTGCCTTCTGCCCTAAGCACGTTTATTTCTAAGTATGTCTTAATTCTGCAAGTACTGCTAGTTTTACTTTATATGCTGCCTCCGACTAGTATCTAATCAGTAGAGGTAAGGGTGCTTAGGATACCAATATGAGGTTTTTCCATTGCCACCCACCTGTTGGACTTGTAAAAGTAGCAAGCTTGAAGTAGCAGTAGTTGGCTATTGAGTAGCACAATAAAGGTGTAGTAGGAGTCTGTTTGGAACAAAGCTTTCCACAGCAAAATCAAGTGTGACTGAAGGTGTACACTATACTGTCATTTTATTTGGATATGTAACTTAGGCTTGGCCATGTAATAGCTTGTAATTTATACCTCCTCAATTAGGAAAGATGTCTTATGACTATCTAAATCGATCTAGCTCCTGGGATGTGCTTCCTTAATTTCATGTTATGTCTGGAATTATGCTCTACTATTTATTTTTGCAGGTAACCAAATGTGACAGTTCTGCAGGTAGCAGCCTCGAATGGAACCATTAGCTGGACAAGCTTGACCATATTGAGGGACACTACGGATGCAGAAACCCTGGTTCCGGGTTTGACCTGGATTCGGCTTCGAAAGGTTCATATCCGAACCTATCCAGTTTGGATTGGATCGAGTCGGATCCGGAGAATCCCGAAACTTCTACAGGAATGGGGTTTTCTTCTCTGGCATGAATTCTTCTTCGAAATCTCTGAGCAATCTCACAGGAGGCATCAGCCCAGCTAGTGGGGGGGGGGGGGGTTTGTCCAGCTGCTAGCAATCTTGGCGGAGGGTTGCAGACTTGCAGGTGGTGATCCTGGCGAATAGGCAGAGAAGGAGTGGAGGAGGGGATCGAGGTCCTGCCATGATGCTGATATTGGCGGAGGGCTACAGGTGGTGACCTCGGAGGAGCGGTGGACGAGGGGGTCCTGGTGCTACCGTGCTGGTGTGATCTTAGCAGAGGGCAGGTTGTTCTTGGCAGAGGGGCAGAGAAGGGGCAGAGCAGGTGCAGGGTAGGGGTTCCTACCATCTTGGTGCTGCTGTGCTGGTGATCTTTTTGGCGAAGGGGTAGAAAGGGATCTTGGCAGAGGGGCAGAGAGGATCCTGGGGCCGGTTGGATGGAGAAATGATGGTGAAGACGATGATGCCGGAGACGAAGAGGGCAATGACAGGCCACCTTATCGTCGCTGGTTAGGGTCTGATGCAGCCCAGTCCCAGTGGCGGATCTGATATACGGCAACGATGACGGCACTTGAGGGCTGCAAGGTTGCGATGACAATGACGGAAGAAAATTTGTGACAATAATCAAAGAGAGATTGTGCATGTGATCCATAGCTGTTGGGAACATGGGTGGATGCAGAACAAGAGTGATTCACTTCGGAAATGCATATAAAATGTATCCCTGAAAGACTTTCTATCATTTTCTGAGTTTTTTTTTTTTTTTTTTTTTTTGGTTTGGGGAGGCAGACTGTCCCCTCTGTGGGTCGAGTCAAAGACCCACCATGCCAGCTGGCTGCTGGCATGGCAGGGTTTCAAAATTTGAAAACCCTCTTTAATCAATGGGCCAAGCCAACTGAGGGGATCAATGCTAGATGGGTCAGAAGCCCATCAACTTTGCTGGCCAAGTAGCCTAAATTCACAATACAAGAAAGAGAGGAAAAGGAGCCGTAAGGACTGCTTAAACTAGGAGAACACACGTTTGAAATGAGAGAGATACAAACACATAAGTGACAATGATATCATTGTTGCAAAGATGGACATGTACTACAATTGTCCACAGGAAACTGTCTTGCATCACCTATGTAGAAGGCATGGGTGACCAGCCAAATGCCTATGCAAGCACCTATGCATTTGAGGCAACATTTGCTTCAATGCATCATCAACATAAGCTTTAAAAACTATGAATAGGCATTTGGTGCTTGAAAGACACAGCTGATTGCTTCAAATGTAGTGGACACAATCAAAAATACAAATACAAAGATTAATATGTTACTTTATTGATTCACAGACCTAATAGTCAACCTAAGTCACAAAATTATCAATTTGACAAAGTATGTATTTTCCAAATAACTATGAGGATGGAAAATAATTGCCAACACAAGTTCTGGAGAAGGCTTATAATAGAATACCCCATACTTGTTTGTAATTTGGAACCGTTCATATCTGCATGTCTGATCTAATATTCTTTTCATGCGCTAGAGAAAAGCAAAAAGATTATGTCCTTCCTAGATTTTGTTGATTCTTTGTGAAATATCTTCAATCAGTTGGGTTTGATTTCATTGTGCAAATGACAACATGTAATCAAGCTTTTTGCATCGATACATTGTAGTTCCCATCATTTAGCACTAACCAGAACATTGGCATCTTCCAAAAGACAACATGTAATCAAGCTTTTTGCATCGACACATTGTAGTTCCCACCATTTAGCACTAACCAGAACATTGCCATCTTCCAAAAGGCAAAATCACTTTGCCAAAATCTTTTTGAGACACGACTGTGAGGTTTTGTATTAGCTCAACCATTCAACCTTTTTTTGAATTCCTGAAACTTGATCTTTGCAAGCATAATCCAACACCAGACTAATAGAAAGAGGCTTTAGAATGACGATAATCATGATAATGATGATGGTACCAAACTTTTTAAAGCTCTCTTAGGAAGACTGGCATCAGGTTGATGACTCAAACCTGTTCAAATCGTTGACACGGTCTTTGAATTATTAACTCAAATTCCACATTTACAGGACAAGGCTTTAGAATGATGGTAATCATAATAATGGTGATGTCCCAAACTTCATTCTGGAAAAAGTCTTAACCTCTAAAAAGGCAAATGGCTCGGCTCAGATTTCCCATGATCCACAAATCTCACAAGCCTCTTTCATACGATGTGCAAGATGTGGTGTTTGTTTAGAAGTCAAACTTTAACCATTCAAACTCAAAAACATGTTCTATCAAAGGAGACAAAAACTTCTTAGGTCACTGAAAATGATACCTCCATGCTGAGAAAGTTATGGAAGACTGTAATCCGTGGTGACCAGCTGATTACCTCAGGTTTTACCTATATTAGTGATTGGTAAATAATGTTAATTACAACAGAATAATACATTAAACTTCAGAAAGTAAAGTATCATTAACAGACAAGATTGAGAAACCAGCCAGAGAAGAAAATGCAAATAACTGTAACAAGATAAACGGTGTTTTGAGCATGAACACACTATTAATAGCAGTGATAGCATAAGGTAATAGCGAGGTGGCAGTGACACAGCTACTTGATATTTTTTTTTTAAGTGGACCACTGAATTGTACTAAAGTGAAGGAAAAAATGTACAAGTAAGTTTGCAATAAAGCTCTCAAAAAATCCCACTCTCCAAGGCACCAGGATGGTGATTCCCTGTGTATCCTCCAAAAGAACAAAAAAAGTGGAAGTATTTACAAGATCTTTACACCAAACCCTCAACCATTCCCTCACCTACTATAAATACATGACACTACTCTTTCCGGACAAGATGCCTCCCTCTTGAAGATTCTCTTATTCCTCTCCGTCCAGTGGACCAAAGAGTGGGGTGAAGAATCAGCCACCATAAAATGCAATCTCCCTTAAGAGGCAGGGAAGAAGACCAATGCCAGATCAAGTCAGCCACATTGTTATCTAGTATCTTAACTAGATGAATCTTAACAAAAATGTCATGCCACACCTCCCTAGCGAAGTTGTAGCCCACGAATAGATGATCAAGGCATTCGTTGACCTTCCCACAGAGGTAGTAAGTAGAGGGTACATCACATCCAAAATGAGTCAACCTATTAGTTGTGGAAGCCTACCACTTGAAATTCTCCCAACCAAGATCTTGACCTTCAGGGGGGACTTTGGCACCCAAATCTGAGGAAAGAAGGATGATCAAGTTCCTACATCTATAATTAAGCTATAAACCAATGTGATAGAGAAAGCCCACTAGGCATCCCATCTCCACTATAAAGGATCAAGATGAGAAACATCAACCACATAGCCGTGTAGAATCTGCAACAATGCTGCCAAATCCCGAATCTCCTCTTCCCGTAGGTTCCTCTGAGTAGAGGGGTCCACTCGCCCCTACCATAAGGGGACATGTCCACCACCTGCTCCACCAAAGCCCCAAGGTGGGTAGAGATGGAGAAGAGCTTGGGAAAGATAAGAGAAAGTGCTGCCGAGCTACACCACTTATCTGTCCAAAAATAACAACTATCATCACCTATAGAAACATGTATAGCAGCAAGGATGACGTTTGGGATTCCCCTCCAAACAAAGGAAATCTCATACTCCAACTGTAAGTAAAAATCCCAAACTCTCCCCCTGGAGTAATACTTCTCCCAAATGATATCAAACCAAAGCCTAGAATGGTTGGTGCCAAGCTTCCATAGCCATGTGGTCAACAGGGCCACGTCAAAGCCTCAGATGTCTCTGATACCAACTCATCCATTCTGCTTGCTCTTACAAACTCTACCTCAACAAACCCTATGGTCTCCTCCCCTAGATGTCTTTGTGCCACCTTCCTAGAAAAATCTGTTGCTGATCAATTCAAGTTGCCTAGACACTGATTTCGGGACTCTGAAAATGGAGGGAAAATAGATCGGTAGACTATCTAAAACTGACTTGCACTGTTGCACATTATCAACCTTCCTCCATAAGATAAAAGTCTATCCTTCCATCTTGCCAGCCGAGAGTGAAATTTGTGAATGATTGGTTGCCACTTGCCAGACACTGCACCTAATGGAGCCTGGTGATAGAGGAAGCCCCAAGTATGTGACAAGGAAAGAACCAACTTGGTAACCCAAAATACTGGCTACCAAGTTCAGTGCCATGCCAGATATGTTGATACCAAAGACAGCACTTTTATAAAAATTCACCTTCAACCCAGTGACCTCATCCAAAAACTCAAGAATCAACCTCATGGTCATGACCTATTCCTCCCCTCTATATAAGAAAACGATAGTGTCATCAACATATTGTAGGTGAG
The DNA here is from genome assembly GCA_030544215.1 of Zantedeschia hybrid cultivar. Lineage (NCBI taxonomy): Eukaryota > Viridiplantae > Streptophyta > Magnoliopsida > Alismatales > Araceae > Zantedeschia > Zantedeschia hybrid cultivar. The sequence goes on along the minus strand of JARZZO010000011.1, from coordinate 36,495,689 downwards.
TAATTGGTCTGCTAAGAGGCCCAACGTGGAAGCCTAAAATGAGACCTGCAACTTCTGTTATCTCCCAGAACTAAGAACATGAGCCACTAGAACAAACAGAAGCAGAGACAAGAGATCTCCTTGATGGAGACCTCTCCCCAGTAAAGCGTGGGCACCCCAGTTATGATCTTCTCCTCTCTTTTCTCACCTCTCTCTCTCCCTCTTCTCTCCCCTATAAATACCCCCTAGAGGGGCTACTGTAGGAGGGTTTTTTTGGGAGATCCCGACGAAGTGTTGCCGCCTTATTTGGTGAAAATTTGACTATTTCATATGTTCGCTCAAATTATTAATTGATTTAAATCAGATGTTACCTAACTTCGGTCTCTTCGTATTGGTTGGAGGACCATTATTTTAAGGAAATGTCTTGATTAAGTGGTGGCCATCATGCCCCATTGATCAAGTCTCTTTCTTTCAAATCTTCAAAAAAAAAAGATAAAAGAGGGAAGAAACTGATTTTTTGCACTTAAGTAATCCTCATGAACTCTTAGAGTTTCATAAACGAACGATATTATCGAACCAAAAAATATCTTTTAAGGGTTCTAAGAAGAATCTTCCCCAAGGTATGTTCTCTTAGTATCCTTCAAGGATCTCAAGCTCATATGCACTCCATGTGAGGTGACATCCTTTAAGTATCCTTTAGGATTCTCAAAAAGGGATTCAAAATGAACATCAAGTTTGAAGGTGCTTAATACAAAGATCAACCAAATGATGTGTTTGATTTATGGTGTGATTCAATACTCCAAAGGTTACTGCGTTATTACTTCAAGGGCATTAACGAACAGTTAATCAAGGGTTGTCAATTGGTGATTGGCATAATTAACACTAATCGAAGTCAGTGAGGAGAGGTCAAATTCACGGATCTACTTGTTTGATCCAAAATCCTAGACATCCTAAGGGCTAATTCTAAGCTCTCGAAGTCTACACTTAAAATAAAACAAAAAGGAATTCTTTTGAAAACAAAATCTTTTAAATTCTTTCAAAAGAAAATAAGAAATTTCAAAAATCAAGTCTCACATACACACACAAGTTCTGATCCAAGAAACCATTTCTCACAAAAGCCCATCTTGGTATGAATATTAAACAATCAAATCCAGTTAACCCTATAATAAGCTATGTAGTCAAAGGCGTGAGGCGACCAACGCGACCGGAGGGTCGCCTCAGCCTCAAATGCCTAGGCGATGGCCTAGGCGTTTGAGGCGACATTTTTAAAAATAATATAAATAATTCATATATTTATATAAAATGCCAAAAACACAAATTAAATTATACAAAATCACATTCATTCACTCAAATATAACTAAATAATTTTAAATCAAACTAATTGAAATAAAATTTAAGCAATCAAAGATGTAATCAACAAATTCATAGAATTTTGCTACTAATTAAACCCACCATAATGAGAGACAGAGAGAGTGATAGATAGAGTGAAAAAGACAGAGAGACTGAGAGAAAGAGAGGGTGAGAGAGATACGGAAGGGCGAGGGCTTCAGCCTTATGAGAGAGTGAGAGGGAGGTCGGGGGGGGGAGAGAGAAAGAGAGGATGTAGGTGAGAGAGAGGGGGTGGGGGGAGAGAGATAGAGATAGTGATAGAGAAAGTGAAAGAGATAGAGAGAGTGAGAGACAGAGAGGGTGATAGAGATAGGGAAGGGCGAGGGCTTCAACCATCTGATAAAGTAAGAGACAGAAAGAGAGAGTGAGAAGGGGGGAAGAGATAGATAGATAGGGAGAGAGAAAGAGAGGGTGCAAGCGAGAGAGAAGGGGTGTGGGGAGAGAGAGATAGAGAGAGTGATAAAGAGAGCGAAAGAGATAGTGAGAGGTAGAGAGGGTAAGAGAGATAGGGAAGGGCGAGGGCTTCGACACTCTGAGAGAGTGAGATACAGATAGGGAGAGTGAGAGGGTAGGGGGAGAGAGAGAGAGAGAGGGTGCAGTCGAGAGAGAAGGGGTGGGGGAAGAGAGTGAGATAGAGAGAGAGAGCGGGGGAAGAAAGTGAGAGAGAAAGGTAGGATGTTACCTAATGGTGCCATCGTCGGAGGCTTCGCCATCGCCGAAGGCTACCGTGGTGGTCGCTGGATGCATCGTTAGCCGTCGCCATCGTCGTCGTCGGACTAGAGCGTCATCGCCGTCGCAAGGGAGGCACCTCGCTCGGGGTCGGGGGGAACTGTAGAGGCGACAAAGTGCTCCCGGGCTAGGGTTGCGATTAGGAGCTGTGGGAAGGGTTAATGGGTCACCCGGCATATACGCTCGATATTGGGCCCTTTGGGTCGGGTTAAATGAGCCAATGGACCAGGCCACAAGTCGTGCGAGGCGGGCCCGGGCAATTAAGGCATGCGTGGCATGTTGAGGCGAGCGCCTCGACATTTGAGGTAGTTACGTCGCTTGCCTAGGCGACGAAGGCCAAAGCGAGGCAGCTTACCACCGCCTCACCTCGTCACCTAGGCAAGCGCCTCTCACCTTTAATAACATAGATCATAAGCTTTCTCAAAATCTACCTTCATAATAGTGCCATACAGCTACTGTTGCTTCATACCATATAAGATTCATGAGCCACAAGAAAACCCTCATGGATTTACCTTCCTCTGATAAAGGCACTTTAATTAGCACTAACCAGTCTATCAATAACCCTCTCCAATCTGATGGCTAACATCTTAGGGATGATCTTGTAAATCCCCTTTTAAAAGATTAATAGGTCTGAAGTCTGCCTGGGCATCACCCCCCTCTCTTTTGGGATAAGGATGATGAAAATCTTGTTAATGCCTTTAAGAAATAGGAGAGTGTAAACCACTTCCCAACAGTGTTACCATGTGGTGCCATCCACCTTCGAGAAAACATGGAAATAATGACAAATCCTTGTTGCTTTATTTATATTGGGATATTAGATCAGTGAACTCATGTGGCTTTAGTTCAGAAATTTTATAGCATTTATCCTATCCCAATTGTTCCTAATTCTACATAGTTGGTGAATCTTTCAATGGGCTGCTTAAGAACTGTCCAGCTTTCTCCTGGATTGGCCAAATTATGCTGATACAGTTCCAATTCGGCCTATCATCTTTCTTTTCCATACATTTAACCTCTAAATGCTACTTAACGATAACATTTTCCACTGAGGTTACAGCTATTCTATGAAACTTTCAAAGTTATGGAGTTCAAATAATGGCCACCATAACAAAGGAGCATTTTATGTTGTGATATATTACTAATGCTACCATTCTACTTTTGAAAGTGAAAATGATCCAGTTTTCCATAGATTAAGACAGCATCTTGAAAATGTTGCAAAATAAAGTGATTTTGTTAAAATCACTTCTTTGACAACAATCTGGGAGACTGCACATTATCTCCTTGAAATCATTAACAGAATCTCATATAGGGTACTTTAAGGGCTGAGGATGCTGGGGATGCCTTTTTACCAAAATGCCCATGGTGTTGACAGCTAAAGAGGGAGACACCGTACACATTTGGGGTAGGAAGACCAGGTCCCCAACAATGAACCCAGGAGCAGGCAAATATACTGCCAACCAGAGAAAGAGGGAGATCCAACACCATTTGCCCCCATCCTGTTCTCGTCCTGCCACAGGAGTCATCCATAGGAGAAGGAAGCTCCATATGAGATAGAGGAGAGGAGGAGGGAGATCTTGAGGTATATGTCATTTCACGAAGGACATAAAGTGAAGCATGCCATCCAGCATCATCTTCATTTCAACACTGGCATCAACCTGAGTTAGATCACTACTCCGTGCACATAAGAGGGAGGAAGGGAGGGCCAGGAATATAAAGGGCGAAGGGAATGAGGGGGCTGGAGGGTGGGTTCAATAGTCTTTTACCTGCCCAAACACTCCCTTGTCCTCCGGAAGTGGCCCAAGGGTTGGTTTCACTCAGAATCAGAGAGAGATACCTTGTAAATCCCCTCACAACTTTTATCTCCAGAAAATTTGAGAGGATTTCCACTCATTTGGAAACACAAATGGGGTGGATGGGGATGCCAATTCAATAACTGGATTCTGCAGCATCAACATTTCCCATGCTGCTTAAAATGCATCATTTTTGCAAGGCTTCACAACTCCTGGCACAAGTTTGCTAATGAATTTTTAATAGTAACGGATGCATTTAGAACATCTACAAAATTTCAAAAACATCAAGATAGCTATAAGATGCTTTCAACAGAGAAAGGGAAAAAAAGAAGCATAAGCCATGAATAACATTAGTTCTTTCACATTGTCTAGTACAAATCAAGAAGGTACATATTTATCCACTGGTGACCTCAAGTAATCTCAGTTTCGTCATTGAATCTGGAAGGAAAAACAAGAAGCTTGTATGAAAACACTTTCAAAATGATTGGTACAGGTATGCACAAAGCGTACATATCCAAGACGAAGGAGTGTAGCTTCTTTGTCATTCTCCCAGTGATAGGTACCTGAAATTGATAATAGCCTAATAAGAACTAAAGAATGATAGGTCAATCACCTAATAAGAACTAAAGCTTGTTGCTGCAATTTCAGGGCATCAGGAAATTATGACCTTGTAGCTTCATTTCCTAAAAAATGGATATCATGCTTAAACTTGCAAAGGAAAACAAATTGCAAGTTGAAACTGACTTGTATTAGTATAAAGTCCTGCAGCTCCTGCTCAAACAAATAAGCATGGCTGCTCATACAAACAATGATCGGCAGAATCAGACATTCTGATTACACAATTAACTCCTTGGATGAGCATCCACATTCACAGAAGCAGTGAAAGAAAAAGAACAAGGACCTAACTACATGAATATAGATGAGTTCAAGATCATTACTGGTTTCCAAAGTTACAACGGCTTTTCCAGACTGTGCCTGAAGGACATATTTCATCAATAAACTATATAGTCAGAGGCGAGAGGCGAGAGGCGAGCAAGGAGACCAAGGGTTCGCCTCAGCCTCAAATGCCTAGGCGATCGCCTAGGCATTGAAGGCGATGTGTTCTCTCATAAATCACTATGAAGAAAGAAAATGGCAATACAATGAAAGTAAAGAAAACATCCAAGATAAGCATATATAACACTTTAAGAAGCACTGATCAAGTCCAACATGTAATGTCTTAAGACCATCCATGACTCATATACGTAGTGGACGGTCTTAGGAATCATCAAAAATAAGAAAACATGTGTAAGAGAGAAAGGGTACTAGACATTGTTAAAAGGAGCATTAGCCACTTTAGAATAATTAAGAATAATAAAAAGTAATACTACATTTAAAAAGAAACAAACATTTGGCATAGACATCCTAGGCAAGTGCCTAGGTGAGTAAGGCGAACATGAGGTGAGGCGAGGAATTTTTGCTCACCTCAACCTACTTCATCACTTAGGTGAATGAGGCGATCACTTTGATAACATAGTCAATAAAGCATTGCAAAAATAGTACAAAGTCCGCTATACCATCTGAGTATTGTATATATTGCATATCTCCTCTTGGTTGCCCATCTATTTGTCCTAGTCACATAAGTATTAGGTAGACATCATTGTCACACATGTAGTAGGAAATGCCATGTACATGGGCTGCTGCCTTGATGTTAAACAGAGAGCATTCAATGTTTTCCCTGTTTCCCATCATCTCCAACAGTTCCAATGTCCCAATCAAGTTTCTTTCCTTATGCTTTGGTGAGCACGATTGAATTTCTTTCTACTCCAAGTTTATCCAGAGCAACAGGTAATTCCCAACCATTTTTTCTTGTCATGGCAGCCACTGGTTTCACCATTACTCCTCCAACACCAGTCTCCCTGACTGCTCTCACTGCTGATCTCCACCATCCCCGATGCTACTGCGTTTTGCCATCACTGTTATGGTTGTGACCTGTCAGCAAGATTGCTTTATCACTGTCCGCGGACTGACCCTATGTTATTAGGACTTCTATTGAAAGGATTATACATCCAAGACAACTTATACTCCAGATCTCTTATCAAATTTGCTCTTTTAGGACAGTCAAGTTCAGCAAATCTTCTAAACCCAAAACGACAGGTTAGCATTGTTAAGTTCAGCAGATTCAAGGCCCCTATACTAGGTATAATTGACTTATACCATCCAGTTCTAGGTCCAGTTAAAGCCAATTTTTCTTCTTCACAAGGTAGGCTTACAGCCCCTTCAGAGGCTGGTTAACTCTTTTGTCAATCATGGTACCAAGCTATTCGCAACAGCAGGTCAAGGCTTTTCTCAAGCACTCTGGTTCAGCAGTTCAAGCCTTACTTTTCCCCCAGTTTCGGGCAAGCTCAATGCCATAGCCTTACTAATATCAGCTTCATATCAAGTATCCATATCATGGATTGCGGAATCGTCTGATCCCGATCCGACTCGGGGGGGAAAATCATTGTTCCTCCCCCGATTTAAAAAAAATATATAAAAAATGGTAGGTATCGGCCCGTATCAGGTCCAGACGATCGGCCGGTCCGGACCAGATACGGCCCGATACGAGCACTGCCGGATCCCCCCTTAAAGGGGGATCGGGAGCCAGGCAGCAGCAGAACGCTGTTGCTGCTGCTTCGCGCTGGTGCGCCAGCCCTTCCCCCCCCTACCCCAGCCCTTCGCCCGGCCACCACCGCCACTCGCCGCCGGGCATCCCGCCGCCGCCATCTTCTTCTTATTCTTCTTCTTCTTCTCTCTCTCTCTCTCTTTCTCTCTCTCTCTCTCTCTCTTTTTCTTTGAGATCTCGACCAAAAGAAGGATCGCCGGCCGGCCCGCCGGCAGCCACCACCGCCGTTGTTGTCGCCGTCACTGCCGCCGTCGACATCGGATTTTGTTTCCACATCCCGATCCGAGTTAAAGTATATTTCGATTTAAAATTTTCCAAAATTCTCAAAAATTAGAAATGATGTATCGTAGTGTAGATCTATTAATATTTAGCTTAAAAAATATTTAGCATGTTGATTAGACAAAATCCCCAAATTAATCCTAATTATGAGTTAAAAATTAGGAGTTTTGTATGATTAGTGTAATTAGGGTTCAATTGAGTGTGTTAAACACTCGATTGAACTTATTAGAACCTAATTGTACAGATTTTTGCATTACTTACATGTTATTAGTGTTAATTTTTTAAAATTAACCCTAATTATGAATTAAAAATTGGAGTTTTCGTATGACTAGTGTAATTAAGGTTCAATTAAGTGTGTTAAACACTCAATCAAACTTATTAGAACCTAATTGTAAAGAATTTTGCATTAATTGCATATTATTAACGTTAATTTTTTAAAATTAACCATAATTAAGAGTTAAAAAGTGGAACTTTTGTATGATTAGTGTAATTAGGGTTCAATTGAGTGTGTCAAACACACAATTGAACTTATTACAATATGATTGTACAGATTTTTGCATTAATTGTATGTTATTAGCGTTAAGTTTTTAAAATTAACCCTAATTAAGAGTTAAAAATTAGGACTTTTGTATAATTAGTGTAATTATGGTTCAATTGAGTTTGCCAAATACTCAATTGAACTTATTAGAACCTAATTGTACAGATTTTTGCATTAATTGCATGTTATTAGCATTATTTGTTTTAAATTAACCCTAATTCAGGGTTAAAAATTAGGGCTTTTGTATGATTAATATAATTAGGATTCAATTGAGTGTGCCAAACACTCAATTGAACTTATTACAATCTGATTGCATAGATTTTTGCATTAATTGCATGTTATTAGCGTTATTTTTTAAAAACTAATCCTAATTAAAGGTTAAAAATTGAGACTTTTGTATGAATAGTGTAATTAGGATTCAATTGAGTGTGCCAAACACTCAATTGAACTTGTTACAATCTGATTGCATAGATTTTTGCATTAATTGCACGTGATTAGTGCTACTTAAATTTATTCGTATCTTTTTATGTTACGCAGGAATATAGCAGAGCAAGGACATCATGAACAAGATGTGGAACAGTAGGGTGTTGATCCCGGTTGGCAGCATTACACATTAGTGGACAACAGGCAAAGGAGGGTCAAATGCAACTGGTATAAAAAGAAGATGGGTGGAGGCGTGTATCGCCTAAAAAATCATATTGTTGGCATAACAGGAAACGTCAGCAGATGTGAGTCAGTTCCGCTGAACTTGAAGAAGGAAATGAGGACTTATATGCTGGGTAAAAAGCCTAGAAAAATTTATCATCTAAACAACACATGGATCTGCAAGATGAGATATCAGGGCGACAAAGACAAAGGGATTACAATCTACCTATTCAGCGGCTGACCAATTTAGAGGATGATGAGGAGGAGGATGATGAGGAGGATCCAGATGATCCTGATGCAGAGTACACAAGAATTGTTCGTGCCAGAGAAGATGAGGACCGAATCATCAAGTGGATCAGTGCCTACTGGTTCTCAGCCTGGGAGATTCATTCCTAAGGGCTCTTCTGCTCGTAGGACTGCTAGTTCTATATTGGGTTGTGGACAGACGCCAGATGTGGCACGCAGTCCTATGGACCAATTTTTGTACAGATCAAAATCTACAGACAGCCTAGAATCAAGCAAGTATTGAAAGGAGTCAAGGCCTCAGCAAAAAATGCCTTAAAAGGAATTATGAAGTGGTTTTTATATGCAGGTGTATCAGCATATACAGCATCCAGTCTATATTTTCAGACGATAGTGGATGTAATTGCAGATGTTGGGCCTAGTGTAAAGGCCTCCACACATCACTACATTTATGATGTTGGGCTCGAAGAGGAGTATAATGACTTGAACGTATGGGTCGACAACTTTAAAAATGTGTGGAAGGAGCATGGTTGTACCATCATGTGTGATGGTTGGACAGGGACCACAAAGAGATCCTTGGTTGGACATGGACCACAAGGAATACGAATGAAAAGATAGATGCCTTAGCAGAGGCAACATACAAAGTAAGAGTTTATGAAAATCTAATCTTCTATCAGTAACTTATGCCATTTACATTTATTTTGTAGATGGAAAATTTTAAATTAAAGATTGGCATTTATGGAGATGAGAACGTCAGGGCTGCAATAATGAAGACAACTCCAGGTGAATTATATAATAAATAGTCAAACACTCAATTTAATGAATTACTACCATTCATTATTAATATCGTGGTCTTTTTTTTTGTAACAGTTGAATGGTGGATCCAAATTAATTACAGACAAACTGTCACAAACCCTGTCACAAACCCTTTGGCGTATGTTGCAGTGAGAGTACTCTGTCAAACCACTTCTTCCAGTCAGTGTGAAAGAAACTAGAGTACATTCAGTCTCATTCACGCGAACGTTTGTAACATATTGGGTGTTTCTAGACTGGAGAAGTTTGTGTACTGTCACTACAACATGCGCCTAAAGATCGGGCAGATTCAAAAAAGACAGAGGCTTAAAAGACAGAGATTCATAGAGTTTGCTGACAAACCAGTTGATAAGCGTATACATCAGATTGATATTGATGAATTTCTAGATGAAGAACACCCATTGCATTCTTCGGTGGAGAGCAGAGCAGCCAGAGATGCACAGCCCAAGTTTGATCCTCAAGATCGGAGTTGGGCAGGAGGTGAATTAGATGCAGTAGTTGCTCGATATCCTGAATTTCAGGCAACAAAAGAAGGAGGTGCACATGTTCTTCAGAGGCGTCGAAAGTCAGCCACACTACCAGACAATGTTAGAACTTCTGTCTCTCAGCCAGCACTCAGAAGATCAGCTACTCAGGTGGATCCACATAGAAGAAATGAGAAAGAGCCAGCGAGACCTTCATTGCAGTCATCTAGCAGTAAAAAGAAAAAACAATCAAAATGAAAGTCTAAACAACGAGTGGACCCATCATAAGAAGAACAGGGGGGATACACAACTAGAGTTCAGCAGATTGGAGAGATATTTAAGGACAACCCAGCTTTATCACCTCAGTTGGCCAGTATGTACGAGGCAAAGAGACAAACCTATAGACGTAGAAGAAGGCGGTTGAGGAAAACAAGCCAAGTGGGGAGTGATAACTCTACTGAGGATGATGACGATGATGATGGAGATGGTGATGGTGATGGTGATGGTGCTGCTGCTACTACTGGACTATCAGGAGATTCTGCACTTGGGAGCAGTTACACAGGATACGAAGATTATTTCGCACATCCGTGTCATTCTGGAGGAACTCAAGGCCAAAGACAAGGACAACAAGAGGGATTTGAAGGCCAACAGGGACCAAGGAATTCCGGATCGGATCGGGTCCCCGAATCGGGACCCGCCGATCCCGATCCGACTCGGATCGGATCGGCCGAGTCGGCCGATCCAGATGAAGTCTGGCCAGTCCGACTCGGCCAGATTAAAAAATAATAAAAAATTAAAAAAATCAGAAAAAATCAGGAAAAAATAAAAAAAAAATCAGAAAAAATTACATACATATTATTCAATTGATGTACAGTAAGAATGAATGCAATTCATGTACATCCATAAAAAACCCTAAACCCTAAAATCCTAAAACCCTAAACCCTAAACCCTAAACCCTAAACCCTAAACCCTAAAACCCTAAACCCTAAACCCTAAACCCTAAACCCTAAACCCTTAACCCTAAACCCTAAACCCTAAACCCTAAACCCTAAACCCTTAACCCTTAACCCTTAACCCTTAACCCTTAACCCTTAACCCCTTAACCCTTAACCCTTAACACCTTAACCCCTTAACCCCTTAACCCCTTAAACCCTAAACCCTAAACCCTTAACCCTTAACCCTTAACCCTAAAACCCTAAAACCCTAAAACCTAAACCCTAAACCCTAAACCCTAAACCCTAAACCCTAAACCCCTAAAACCCTAAACCCCAAACCCCAAACCCCTAAACCCTTAAACCTTAAGGGGGGGATCGGGACCGGCCCGAACCGGACCAGATCAGGTCCGGACCGGCCGATCTGGCCGGTCCGGCCGATTCCGCAATCCATGACAGAGACAGACAAGATATGATTGGCCCCCATGGAAAGATGCATCTTCTTATCCGCCCATTTTTCATCTCCCTACACTGCCGTATTCAAACATCAGCAGAACTACTGAGGGGTACTATGGACCTCCACCTATACAGTATGGCATTTATGTCCCTCCAGCACAATCAGGAGAAAGTTCAAGCCAACAAGCTTACACACCTCGAGGTATTCAAAGGGGATTTGAAGACCTCGTTAGCTCCTTGTTTGGCTATGGATATCTAGCACATATATCGGTAGATTATAGCCCGCCAGCTCAAACTTATGAATCGGATGATGAATGATCACAAATGTGATCTTTCTAAGGTATTTTTTATTAATTTCACGTGAAATACTTCATAATGTCTTTTTTAATTAGTGCACAACAATAGCGAGTTATTTGTCTTTAATGTTTATTTTTTATGGATGTGCATAGATTGCATTCATTTTTATTGTACATTCATTGAATAATATGTATACAACTTTTTCTTATTTTTTCTGATTTTTTTCTGATTTTTCCTGATTTTTTTCTCATTTTTTATTATTCTTTTAATCGGGCCGATCCGGACCGGCCAAACTTCAACAGGATCAGCCGAACGGGTGGATCTAGATCAGGTCGGATCGGGATCCGCGGGTCCCAATCCGGGGACCTGATCTGACCTGGAATTCCTTGATCCATATAGGATTTTTTTACCTTCTAAACACAGCAGGGTGGTCGATTTCTTCATGCAGCATCCTATTTGTGAGGTTATGGAAGCTATTCTGTATCCTGGTTACTGTTCTCCATACATTGGCTTACATACACACCTCTCCAGAGATATGCCGATGCATTGGCCAAAAGACAAACCACAGGTGCAGCGCATTTCTCTATTTGGCACCCCATTCACCAGGAAGCAGAGGATATCTCACTATCTAGTGGCTTATTTCTGGGCTTATCATGATATACCTATCTAAGGGTTTTTTGGCATGATGATCTCTTTAGCGCTGTCTATTTCTTTGTCTAGAGTTTCTTTAGAGTATTTTTTGGACCTTCCTTTCCCTGAAACACCTCTTTGCTTGGTTGCTTTTGCACGTATGGTGATCTCTACACCCAGTTCTATCCCTTATCCGGTTCTTTTTTTTTTCTTTTTTTTTTTGCTTCAGTGGATGTCCAATAGTTTGATATTGTCAACAATGAGGATATCATATCGGGGACTGTTCTTGACATTCTCAAAGCTCATCTTGCTGAGGAGTGTACACTATACCTTATAGCTGTTGTCGTCAAGCCTTCATCTTTGACAATTTCCTTTATATCCTCTGTTGTGGCTCTGGATTTCACTCGGTTGCTCACTAGGCTCAGCTCATACCTCCACTCTTACAAATTCAGCAATGCTTCAGTGTGCCGGTTTGTATAGTTGTTCCACCCCTTTTCCTGAGGCTGTCATTCTCAAGTGTAGGCTTCATGACTATGGCATCAGTTCTCCAGCTTTTAGCTCTTCACAATGTGACAACCAAAGCAGTCTGATCTCCAGATACCACTCTAGAACATTTATTTTTCCTCCTAAGCAAGAAGTTGTCTCTTCATCAAGTCTCAGACGATTCTGTTCTTCAAGGCCTCGGTTGTCAAACTCTTTACTTCATGATTCATGATGAGTTTGAGGGGAGTGTTAGATAGTATTGTATATATTGGATATTTTTTAAATATAGTATATATTCTATATTTCTGTTTAATTTTCCTACCTACACTTGTATTAGAGAAATATCCTATGCATAAGAAATTCTGAAACAGATTGGGTCCGAGATCAGGTGTACCAGATGCCTATCCAGATCAAATCAGATCAATTTGATTAGCTGATCTGACGAGCAATTTGATCCTGTCAAAAAAAGTAGTTTTCTTCGTAAATAAAATAACATTACATTATAAATAAAACGGTATGTTTCTAAGTAAAAGTATTTATATAAATATAAAAATATATATCATGGCATTTTTATAAAATTTCTCAGTTCCCAATACAAATCAGACTTATAGATGCATAAAGGAGTCAGCCGATCCACATCCGGTGCAAGTCAATCGGCCCAAGTTGGACAGATCACAATTGATTTTCTTTTCTAATTAATTTTCCTAATTGATTTTAGGCCAACATCAGATCGGTCACTTCCGGTCCCACCTTGGATCGGCCAGTCTTATAACCCAACCTTAACATATTTCTCATAATCACTGCAGAATTAGGTAGACTTCCTACTGACGCTTGAATTAGGAAATGACTGGTGCATCTTGTATGTATATGTATATGTATATGTATATGTATATTTCTCTATCTCTCTCCTTGTGTTTGTGTCATGGGCAAGAAGAAGAGTCCTATTGGACTCTTTCTCTTCTCCTCTCTTTCCTCTTCATCTCTCTCTCTCTTTCTGTTTTGTGCGCTGGGGAGAGAAGAAGAATCTGATGGACTCTTTCTGGTCCTTCTCTCTTTGGGCTGCGCACAAGAGAGGATGTCTTCTCTCTCTCTCTCTCTCTCTCCCCCTCCCTCCTGTGCCTCCCCTCTCCTCTTGTTCTGTGTTTTCCTGTCCTTTGTTTTCTTCTCCTCTTTTTGTTGTTGCTGTTGCAGGCTGTTGCCACTTGTTGCTGTTGTGGTTGTTGATGTTTGCTGCTGCTATGGGTGCTGCTTGATGCTCTTCCTTTTTTTCTTTTTTCTTTTTGAAAGTGGATGGTACCACATGAATGTATTAATATAAAAAAAGATTTACAATTGTGTATACCAAAGTCTCAAAAAAAACCCTCAAAACCACATCACATCACAGTATGTGCACATACTATCTGTAAGACAAAAACTCTCAAAAAGACTCTCAAAACAGCTTACCCCTCCTCTAAAGAAGCAAAAAAGGATGAGGCGGAGGAACTCACATTGCCAAGGACCCTAACCCACTACCTCACTCTATTACCAAAAAAATGGATCACCCCAATCAATTCCTGAGCTTCCTTTCTGAAAATCCTACTATTCCTTTCCTCCTCCTAGATGGACCATAAAGTAGCATGGATATTCAGCCACCAAACTATGGTCTTCCACCCAGTCTCCAACCCAAGTCTGTTGCTAAACTTTGGCCATCATAGCTTTCCATAGCCCATACTTCTCGAAATATTTGCAGTCCACGATAAGGTCATCCACCGATTCATCCTCTTCTCCACATAAGCAACAAAGTAGGGCACATCACGTCTGAAACGGATCAATCTATCACAGGTAGGAAGCCTACCAGCGACACTCCTCCACACCAAGATCTTCACCTTCAAAGGAGAAATAGGCTTCCAAACCTGATGAATATGGGAACCTCAACCCCCATCAGCAATAACATGGTATACTGATCTTATAGTGAATTTCCCTAATGAACTCCACCCCCAACTCCAATGATCGCTATTAGAAGGATCAGGCAAAAATTCTCTAAACAGCAGCCTTAAGTTAATAAGATCGTGAATCTCCTCCCTCAGGCCCCTCCAAAAGAAGGGGGCCCAAACCCCTCTGCCTTGGGGATGCTGCTCAAAAACCTGTGCCACTACCTCACAAGGGTTGGAGGCTAGGTGAAATAACCTGGGAAAGAGGATACCAAGTGGCACAGACCCACGCCACTTATCCTCCCAAAAGAGACAAATCTGGCCATCCCCGAGTGAAACGTGAACACCTGTAGTGATGATATCAACAACCTGTAAAATGTGCCTCCAAACATGAGACACATTATGCACGACTTGTAACTGGATGTCCCGCAACCTAGCCATAGAGAAGTATTTGTCCCTAACAATTTCTAGACAAAATTCCAACGTGCTCCTACCCGTGTTCCACAGCAATTTGGAAAGTAAAGCATGGCTGAAATCACGAATGTTTTTTATCCAACTACTCCATTTTCTTTACTCTTGCAGACTCTATGCAAGCAGACCTTACGACTCCCTCCTCCATGGCCCCCTTTCCCACCCTTCCAAAACAAAGTACTCCGAACAGCTTCTAAGTGCCTGGCCACAAACTTAGGGATACTGAAGATAGAAAGATAGTAGATGGGGAGGCTGTCCAAAACTGACTTGCAAAACACCGACCGGGCCCCATATGCTTTGTGCTCCAGTTGACGGTGGTGTTGTTGATATAGGCTGTTGTTGTCGTTGCTTCTTGTTGTTTTTGGTCCAACAGGGCCTAGTAAGTATCAAGACAGAAGGGTGCTGTCGCAAGAACTCAAGAATTATCATGAGCAGTATGCTTCCCGATGGTGTATTTTAGGAGATTTTAACGAAATTAGATATCCATATGAACGTAGTAGACACAGAGCAGTTTCCATTGGAATGAAGGAATTCAATGGCTGGGTTGAAGATTTTACTTTGCAAG
Organism: Zantedeschia hybrid cultivar; assembly: GCA_030544215.1. Classification (NCBI taxonomy): domain Eukaryota; kingdom Viridiplantae; phylum Streptophyta; class Magnoliopsida; order Alismatales; family Araceae; genus Zantedeschia; species Zantedeschia hybrid cultivar. The sequence continues at coordinate 36,480,435 of JARZZO010000011.1, read as the reverse complement.
AGTTGTGTTTATCAAAACAAAAATACACATGAAGTAATAACAGGGATCCCTTCTTTATCTAAACTAGACACAGTATTAGTAGATGAAGCATGGGAGACTCTTTTCCCCAAGGTCAGGGTATCTGCACAGCCATGAATTCAAGGAAATGCTCATTCAGGTATGGACAAAAACAGCATCAGATTTTAAGGGTGCTAGGAGGATGGCATTTAAACTAAAAAAGTTGAGAAAAGAAATCAAAATGGGCTGCTAGATGGAGACAGGAAAGGTATGTCAGGGTTCAAACTTTAATGGAGAATATGCAAAGATTGGAACTTGTAGAGGACAGATCCTTACAACAGAATAAATGTAGTTATTAGTTCTGAGATCTCAATATCAGGAATGGGTACAAGAGGATAAATTAGATCGAAGCACAAATGTCAGGTGCTATGGCTTGCTGCAGGAAGGGGATGCTAATGCAAAGATTGGAACTTGTAGAGGACAGACCTTACTTACGACAGAATAGATGCAGTCATTAGTTCTGAGATCTCAATATCAGGAATGGGGACAAGAGGAGAAATTAGATGGAAGCAAAAATGTCGGGTGCTATGGCTGGCTGCAGGAAGCGGATGCTAATGCCTAATACTATTGTTTTCCACAGCATGGCTACTGAGAGGAGGAGGAAAAATAATACAGCATTGATAAAAGTGGACGATCAATGGATAGAAGAGGAGGAAAAAGTTGCAGAGGAGGTTATTCAGTTTTACAGTGACCTATTTCATGCAGAAGAGAGACGGTACCCAAGATCCAGATCCATCTAAACTAAGTTCACAGAAGGGAGACTCTTGTATCAGTTACTGAGGAGGAGGTCACAAAAGCAGTATTTGATTTAGGCAGTGACAAGGCCCCTGGTTCTGATGGGTTTCCAATTTTCTTTTATCAAGTTCTAGGAACTTTTAAAAGGAGAATTGCTAGATATGGTGCTGTTGAACCTGAAATAAACAATGAAAAGAGGAGGACAACATACCTTAAAACAGTGTGAGACACCCTTTTTCGATTTTGAAAAAAAAATCATTTGATTTAAAAAATCTTTGTCGGATTTGAAAATCTTTGTGGAAATCTTGATTTGAAAAGAGGGTTTTAAGTTTTGAAAACATATTCTCTTTTCTTTTAGATAGACTTTAAGGATTAATCCTCAAAGTCTAAATGACTTCTTGATCGACTGTGGATCCGCGTTCTTGACCTCTCCCCACTGACCTCGATCAATATTAATTACACCAATCTTCTCTTTTCTTTTAGATAGACTTTAAGGATTAATCCTCAAAGTCTAAATGACTTCTTAATCGACTGTGGATCCGCATTCTTGACCTCTCCCCACTGACCTCGATCAGTATTAATTACACCAATCAAAGATTGGTAACCCTTGATTAACCATCCACTAAGACTTGAAAGAAACAGAAAACAAGCGGGAATTATATACAGCATACCAAGGATTGCCAACTCGGTCCAGGTTGGATCGGATTGCCCAGTCCGCTTGGAAACCGGGCGGTCCGATCCGACCCCGAGCCCCGACCCAGCGGTCCCGCCCCGGGATCGCTTGGATCGGGTTGGGTCGGCCGGATCGGACGACCCGGGCCCGGGTCGGACCGGTCCGGCCGACCCCAACCCCCAACGGCTAGTTCCGAACTAGCCGTTGGGGTAACTGTTCAGAACCCATTCAAATGGGTTCCCAACGGCTAGAAGGGGCTTCTAAGCCCCTTCAAGTCCCTATAAAACCCCCCCATACCCTTCTCTCCCTCATTCACACAAATTCTTATTTTTCTCTCTCTCTAAAATTTCTTTCTCTCTCTCTAAGCTCTCATACTCTCTCAAAGACTCAAACTCAAAGTTCTCTTGCTCTCCAAAGCTCTCTAAAGGACGGACGAACGGACTACATCAAATTTTTTTCATCATTTTATAATTTTTATCTCTTTCAAATTTCTGTATTTTTACGTTTTTCTTATTTTCTCTCTCTCTCTAACTTTTTTTTTCCTCTAACATATATCTCTTTCTAAGACTTTTTTATATCTAAATTTCTCTTTTTTTTCTCTCTCTAACCTTTTTTTTTGTATCTATTTATTTTTATCGCATTTTAGTTTTTCTCTCTAATCTTTTTTTGTCTCTGACTCTCTGTAGCTTTCTTTCTCATTGTCTCTCACTCTCTCTCGAGGTATGATATGAAATCTCACTCTCTTTTTCTATATTTTTTCTTATTTCTCACCATTTCTCTTTCTGTAATTCTCTCTTTCCCTATTAATATTTTTTTTCTTTTTAAAGATGTCGACTTCTGAGCATAATGAGGCCACATATGTCACCTCTCGTAGTGACCCGGTATGGAACCACTGCACTGTCGTGGACATGGCTTCACGCAAAGTCAAATGCAACTACTACAGTCGGATTATTTCGGGTGGAGTTTTTCGTCTAAAGCAACATATTGGGGGTGTTAAAAGAGAAGTGAAGGCTTGTACTGCTACACCACTAGAAGTAAAAAATCAATTCAAAAATTACCTACGACAAAGAGAGATGGAAAAAGAAGCAGCATCAACGATGAGAGGCCAAATTAAGGAGGAAATGACACGGCCCTCAGGTCAAGGTATTCATATTCACCCTCTGAGAGATAGATCTCGGGAGGGAGACATAGATCCTACCAGAAGGAGATCCACTGCATTTGAAGACTTTTCTAGAGGTATTCTTTGATTTAAAATTTTTAATTAGTTATTTACACTTTATCTCAGTTAAATTAGTCTCAAATCATCTACTTTAATTTTAAGATGATATACGTCGAGCTATAGACGAAAGTAGAAAATCTTTTGCTGACGAGGATGTGTATAGACGCACCAGTCGACACGTTGGGCAAGGGAGTGGATCCGAACATGGATCCAACGAGGAGGAAATTCATGACTTGACTAAGGACAATGACCCTAGAGTGGGTCCTATAGATGCTTTCCTTACAAGACGGAAAGATAGATAACCATCAATCACAGCTGCTATAAAGAATCTAAAGGTATGCAAGGAGAAGATTGGCCGTGTTGTTTCGAGATGGTTTGTTTATAACAGTGTACCTGCCAATGCTGCAAAGGGTCCTTACTGGGAGGACATGATTGAGACTATTGGAGATGTGGGTAAGGGTATTCCTTGACCAACCCCCAAGGAGATATACAATACCTACCTTCCTCAAGAGATAAGTGATCTCTAAGAATATATCAAGTCGTTCGAGCGAATTTGGGATGAAAGAAGTTGCACAATAATGACAGATGACTGGACATGTGAGTACATTGAATTAGTTCAACATAAAATCTTAGATTAATAGATTATATTTTTTAGTTAATTTTAGACATTCTCTAATATCTATAACATTATTTGAATAGGAATTACCAGAAGAAGTATGATTAACTTCCTTATATACTGTCAAACTGGGATTGTATTTTGGAAGTCCGTAGATGCTAGTGAAAAGGAAAAGAATGCTGAATATCTTTTCAAATTAATTGATGATATTGTAGAGCAGGTGGGGGAAGATCAGGTTGTACAAGTTGTAACAGATAATGCAGCTTCATATAAAGCTGCTGGCCATATGTTAATGGAGAAGAAGCCACATCTATATTGGCTTCCTTGCTCTACTCACTCCCTAGATTTGATGCTAGAAGATATTGGAAAAGATGTAAAAATTAGTGAAACAGTGAAGTCAACCCAATTCATCACATTTTATATCTACAATCATAACTATGTGTACACGTTGATGCGTGAACACACTGGACAGAGGGAGTTACTACGTCCTGGGGTAACTCGTTTCGCCTCCACGTACATTTCCTTGGAGAGTATACAGTCATAAAAACACCCCTTGAAGCAGATGATTTCAAGTAAAGGATGGGAGGATTGGATGACATTGCACACGAAACGTGATGCTAGAGACAAGGGGAAGCAGGTTGAGGACTTGATTGAGAGCCGGGAGTATTGGAAGGATATAAAGATGATCTTGAGCGTAGTTGAACCTCTTGTGCGGGTTCTGAGGATGGTGGATGGAGATAAGAAGGCCACCATGGGATATTTATCTGAAGCTATGGACCGTGCGAAGGAAGACATTGCCAGGGCCAACAATAATACATACAGAAAGTGGTGGAATATCATAGATGCAAGATGGGATAGGACACTCCACCATGACTTGCATGCGACAAGTAACAAAATAAGTCATTCCATATTACTTGTCATTTTATTTCCTATAAGTTTTATTTCCTTTTTAATTTTGTTTTCAATTCCTTAGGTCATTTCTTCAACCCAAGATACCAATATAGTTCTGTTACTCAAAATGCACCCAATGATGAAGAAGTACTCCGTGGGACTCAAAATGTAATTTGGCATTTGTTACATGATGAGGATCGAGCTATCATAGCATGCAACAAAATACATCACTATAGGCTTCGGACATTACATTTTGGTACTCATCGTGCTCAACGGGCAATCATGTTGGTTTCACCAAGTATTTAGAATTTTACACAGAACTAGTGCTTTCACGGAATTGTTATCATGCATAGGCTTTACAATGCTAATTGTTAGTTGGATCATCATGAAATTAAAGCTGACTGGTGGATGGATCATGGGAAGGCTCCAGGTTATGAAGATCTTGCTTATGTTGTCATCTGTGTATTGAGCCAAACCACCTCCTCTTCTGGCTGTGGGAGGAACTGGTCTACATTTAGCTTGATACACACCAAGCAAAGGAACCGATTAAGCTCAGCGAGATTGGAGCAATTGGTCTTTTGCCACTACAACATGCGCTTGAAATTAAAGAATCTTCAAAAAATTCAAGAGAACCAAAGAGAAGAAGAACGATGGAGAGATGAAGTTGCTGGAAGACCGATGCAAGTAGAACAACAAGTTGGGGAACTAATCGATCTGGACGAGATATTTAAGGAGCATAACCCACTAAATGCATGGGTGGATGCAAGGAATGTTTTGGGTCCATCAGAATTTGATCCAAACGATCGGTCATGGGCAGAAGGACAATTAGATGGTGTCCCCTTGTCCGTTGAGTTTCAACTTCCACCTCCTTCAAAACAGCAAAAGAAATCCACCCCACAAAGTTCAAGTAAGGGTAAAGGTAAAAGAGTAACTACTTATGTTGATATTGCAGATTTAGAAACTGTACAAGAAGATGAGTCAGACGAGACACCGAAGACGAGCGACAAAGTCGCTTACCAAACTTCAGGCGACTCTACTTCGGCAACGAGTATCCCTGACGATGACGATGCTGATCTACACGGAAGTCAAGGTGGATCCTTGCAACAACGGTCATCTCGAGGACGTGGATCAAGTCAACATGGTGAAGCTCCTCCAATGATTTTCACAGGGGAGCAACAATTTACACATGCTACGCAGGATGATGACCACTCTAGTAGGTTGGCTAAGAACACATCAGCAACAGATAAAGGCAAAGGAAAACAACAACAAGAGTTCCTAAAGAGAGTAAGAGAAATATCCTCTCAAGAGCATTCGTCTGATACATCCTCTCAAATTCCATTAGAGGGTTATAGTCCTTATGGATATCCAGGTACATATTATCAACATCCACCACCTTATGATGCATCGAGTTATTTAGGAGGATATCCCACTTATCATCCAACTTCAGATGTTTCCTCTTATCAATCATCAACCTCAGAAGGATCTTATTATGAGCCAAAGACACAAAGATGGATACCGGTAACAATAATCTACCCATTCACAGATGAGTATAACCGGTTTGTATAGGAATATGAACAATGTTACCAAGCTTATATGTCTTGGACCGATTATGTGCAACATTTGTATAACACCTACAATGTAAGGCTAGAATAAATGTATGTCTACTTGTTTTGTCACTGTGTTTTTTTTTTTTGTTACTATCATGTAATACTTAGGGGTAAGGTTTTATGCCCCCCCCTATATTGTATTAAGTTTTTTTCAAAGTTAATAAAATTTCAAGGGCTTACCTGAGGTCCTAGATAAGTTTCGGATAAATATAATTTTTCTGATTTTTTTGCAATTTTTTCTATTTTTTGGACCTATTTTTCCCTATCTTTCTTCTATTTTTTTTCTTTTTTTAAAATTGAATTGGCCAGACCGGTCTAGCTCGGTCCGGACCGGTCTAGGATCGGATCGGATCGGCCAATCCACTCGGTCAGGACCAGACCAATCCGAGTACGATCCCCAAGTTAGCCTACCTTGCAACATACAAGTCATTTTTTTTGTTCTTTTTTAGTAAAGCGGAGTCTATGGGTACATTTTAAAGGATACTTAAAAGATCTTGAAGTTCTCACAAAGGAGTGAATATTTTGAAGATCTAACCTGAAAATTATCCTTTAAGTATCCTTTAAAATGATGGAGGATTATCTGACCAACATGTTCTCTCATTTGAGATCTTTTGAGGAAGCATAGACTACTTAAAGGATACTCTTAATTAATAAGGTATGAAGGCCACCACATAATTAAGAATATTCTTTAATGATCCTTCAACCAATATGAATGAACCACAAAGTTATTTTAGGTCATTTAACCAGTATAAATGAACCAGAATTTAATGATTAATCCATCAGTAGGAGATAACTACTTTAATTAATGGTTATCCTACGATAAAAATGAATAAAGCATTATTCTTATTGGTCCATCTATAAATAGGATAATCACAACTTCGTAACCTGGCTCCCAATTAGAACAGAACCATAAAAATCACTGATTATACTCATTGATAGGGATGAATCAATAATCATAATATTTGGTCACTCTACCAATAAGAGTGAACTATAAATAAAATGGTCAATCCAACAATAGGATAGAACCACTAAATTTAAGCCATTCAACCAGTATGAATGAACCTGATTTTTTTTATTACTTTTTTATTTGAAAAGAAGGACCTAAGTTATCCAATCGATATAGAAGGACCAAATTGATTTAATTGGTTGATTAACAACTTAACTTAATTTGGTTGGCTGATTGATTAAAAAAAATTGTTAATTTAATTGATTGATTAATTAATAAATTAACTTAATTGATTAAGTTAATTAGTTTATTAACAAATTTGTTAATTTGATTAATTGATTAATTAACAATTTGACTCAATTGGTTAAGTTATTTGATTTATTAACAACTTTGTTGATTTAATTGGTTAATTAATAGATTTGTTGATTTAATTAGTTGATTTATTAACAATTTAACTCAATTAGTTGATTAATTAATATATTTATTAATTTAATTAGTTGATTAGTTAATAATTTCAACTTAATTGGTTGAATTAATCAATCAATTAACATATCTGTTGATTTAATTAGTTGATTGATTAACAATTTAACTTAATTAGTTGAATTAATTGATTAATTAACAAACTTGTTAATTTTATTGGTTGAATTAGTTAACAAATTAACTTAATTAGTTAAGTTAATTAATTGATTAACAAATTTTGTTAATTGATTGATTAATTAACAGGTTTTATTGATTTAATTGATTAACCAATAAAATTAACAAACTTGTTAATTTTATTGGTTGAATTAGTAAACAAATTAACTTAATTAGTTAAGTTAATTAATTGATTAACAAATTTTGTTAATTGATTGATTAATTAACAGGTTTTATTGATTTAATTGATTGGTTGATTAACAACTTAACTTAATTGATTGATTAACAACTTAATTTGGTTAGTTGATTGATTGGTTAACAAATAAGTTAAATTAATTAATTGATTAACAACTTAACAAATTAACTTAACTAGTTAAGTTAACTGATTGATCAACAAATTTTGTTAACTTAATTGATTAATTGATTAAAATATTAATTTAATTGATTAAATTAATTGATTAATTAACAAATTTGTTAATTTAATTGTTTGAATTAGTTGGTAGATTACCAAAATTGTTAACTTAATTAGTTGAATTAATTGATTGGTTGAATTGATTAATTTAATTAGTTAATTTAATTGATTGGTTAACAAACTTGTTAATTTAACTGGTTGAATTAATTAACTTGATTGGTTAATTTAATTAATTTAATTGATTGATAAACATATTTTTGATTTACCAAATATTATGGAAAAATCATGTTTATTATTTAACTTCTGTTTATTCAACTTCTCCTTTTTTTTTAGATTAATATGGTCAACCAACCAATATGGAAGAGCCATGTTTATTAATTTATTATTTTCTGTTTTTAAGTTAATTTATTATTGAATGGCCGTCCAACCAATATGAAAGAACCATCTTATAAATTCATTATTTTCTGTTTTAATTATTTTAAGTTTATTTTGTTGAATGGCCAACCAACTAATATGGAAGGCCATGTTTATTAATTTATTCATTTCTATTTTTTTATTTAAATTAAGTTAATTTATTTAATGGTCAACCAACCAATATGGAAGAACCATTATTTTCTGTTTTTTATTTTTAATTCATTTTTTTGAATGGCCAACCAACTAATATGGAAGAACCATTATTTTTAATTCATTATTTTTTATTATTTTAAGTTTATTTTATTGAATGGCCAACCAACCAATATGAAGGAACTATTATTTTTAATTCATTATTTTTTATTTTATTATTTTAAGTTTTTTATTGAATGGCCAACCAACCAATATGGAAGAACCATTATTTTTATTATCTTATTATTTTCTATTTTTTTATTTTATTTGATGGCCAACCAACCAATATAGAAGAACCATTATTTTTATTATCTTATTATTTTCTATTTTTATTTTATTTAATGACCAACCAACCAATATGAAAGAACTATTATTTTTATTATCTTATTATTTTCTGTTTTTATTTTTATTTTTTTGAATGGGCAACCAACCAATATAGAAGAACCATTATTTTTATTATCTTATTATTTTTTATTATTATTATTTAAATTAATTTTTTGAATGGCCAACCAACCAATATGAAAAAACCATTATTTTTATTATCTTATTTTCTGTTTTATTATTTAAGTTATTTTTTGAATGGGCAACCAACCAATATAGAGGAACCATTATTTATTATATTTTTCTGATTTTTTATTTGATGGCCAACCAACCGATATGGCAAAACCATTATTTTAATTTTTTGATTTTAAATTTGATGGTCAACCAACCAATATAGAAGAACCATTATGTTTTTTAATTTTCTGATTTTTAATTTGATGGCCAACCAACCGATATGGAAGAACCATTATGTTTTTTAATTTTCTGATTTTTAATTTGATGGCCTACCAACTGATATGGCAGAACCATCTAAAAAAATAATAATTCACATGAAGATTGATTTATGAATAATAAAAGAACTTTATTTCCCCAAAATCGAAAATTACAAAGCCTCCAAAAAAACTATGATTCTTCTCTTCTTTCTCATCTTCTTTGCTTGTACAGGCCTGGAACAAGGAGGCTACGGCAGGGAGTCTGGAGCAGGCTGGGTGGAGCAAAGAGGCGGGGCTTCTTGTACGCTGGAACCAAGGGGGCTTGTGCTGCCGCAGGGTGGCCTTTTTATAGTCATGGAGGGTGCCGGCCTGGGGGAACCGGTAGCACCCCCCACCGGTGCCAACTAGGCGCCGGGGGGGGGGGGGGGGGGGGGGGGGAGGGGGGGGGGGGATATGTGCGTGCTGGTGAGAGAGAGATGGAGATGAGAGGGAGAGTGAAGTTAGAGATGAGAGGGGATAGAGATAGAGGAGGATAAGGATGGAGATAGAGATAGAGATGGAGAGTGAGAGTGGAAGGAGGAGGATGAGGGTGGGAAGGAGACCAGTCGGTCCTCCTGAAGAGGCCGGCCGATCTCTCCCTCTATTTTTATTTTTTTTATCTCCTCCCCCCCTGCGGCTCTCTCTCTCTCTCCCTGCGATCCTCTCTCTCTCTGCTCCCTGCGGTTTCCCCTCATCTGGCCGAGCCCCCCCTTTTTTGCTGCTGTTGGAGCTTGCTTGCCGGCTGCTCCTTTGCTGCAGGTTTTGGAGGCTGGTGTTGTTGGAGGCTTCTTGTAGAAGGCTGCTGGTGCAGATTTGCTGGATTGGAGGTTGCTTCGCTGCTACTGGTTGAAGGACCATGCAAGAGGCCTCTTGTTGCTGCAGATTTAGAGGGTTGTAGCTGGAGATTGGTGCCTTGTTCTGCTACAGATTTGAGTTATGTACTCTCCTTTTTTATTTCTTCACACACACATATCTATACTCCTAAATACATGCATGTATGTGCATATTTTTGTTTGATGCATGCATACATATGTAGATAGATTTGTAGAATTTTTTTTAGTTCAACAAACAGCAACAAGCATCCTCCAATGGCAGCCAAAACCAGTAAATATGCGCCAAGATGAAGCCCCCAATGTTGCCTCCAATGCAGCCTCCAAGAACCTCCAATGCAATAGCCGACTAGCAGAAGACTACATCAAACCGCAGGCCAGGAAGAGAGAAAACCGCAGGTTTGGCCGGCCTCCAAAGGCCCCCTGTCGGTCCTCCTTTTAAGGATTAAGAAAGAGAAGAGATAGGGATGAATGGGAAGGGATAAACACAAAAAAAGGGGAAGCAGAGAGAGAGGCCAGGGATAATTACGAAAATTACAAAAAAAGAGAGAGAGAGAAGAAGGAGAGACCGACCGGCCGGTCTCCTTCTCCATCCCCATCTCTATCCTCCTCTCTCTCTCCCTCCATCCTTATCTCTCCCCATCTCCATCTCCATCTCTCTCTCTTCATTATTATCCTACTGTAGCACGGGTACTGTAGCTACAGTACCGCACTACAGTAGCCGGCCCCCCTAAAGGTCTATAAATAGGCCTCCATTGGCAGCCTTCAAAACCCCCCGCCCAGTGGTGGATGCATAAATTTTGTTCAGTAGGGTCACTCGGACATTAAGTCATAAGTATGGCTGGGTCAATGAGATCTTAGACTGAAAAATATGGGATCCTGAGTTGGGCCAGTGGGTCATGTGCTGGGTCAGTAGACTCCTAGACTATACTACATTAAACTGGACCAATGGACTCGTAAAATCCAGTGGGGTCCTGGTGGGTCAGTGAGATCTTGGACTGAAAAAAATGGAATCTTGAGTTGGACCAGTAGGATCCTGGGCTGGGTCAGTGGGGTCCCGGACTATACTACATTGAACTGGACCAATGGACTTGCAAAATACAGTGGGGTCCCAAGACCCCACTGGATCCATATTGGATCCGTCACTGCCCCTGCTTGCAGCCTCCACGTTCCAAGACTGTACAAGAAAAAAAGGAGAAAGAAGAGAAGGCTTATATTTTTTTTTTTTGAAGGCTTGTAATTTCTGATTTTAGGGGAAATAAATTTAGAAGTTTTTTTTTATATATCAATGTTCATATGAATTGTTTTTTTTTAGATAGTTCTTCCATATCGGTTGGTTGGCCATCAAATAATGAATTAACTTAAGCAAAAAAATAGAAAACAATTAATTAATTAAATAGTTCTTCCATATTGGTTGGTTGGCCATTCAAATATGAATTAACTTAAAAAACAGAAAACAATGAATTAATTAAATGGCTCTCCTATATTGGTTGGTTGGCCATTCAATAAATTAACTTAACTTAAATAAAAAACAGAAATAATAAATTAATTAAATGGTTCTTCCATATTGGTTAGTTGGCTATTCAAATATGAATTAAATAAAAAAATAGAAAACAATAAATTAATAAAATGGTTCTTCTATATTGGTTGGTTGGCCATCAAATTATAAATTAACTTAACAGAAAATAGTAAATTAAATAAATGACATGGTTCTTCCATATAGGTTGGTTGGCCATTCAATAAAAAAATTTAAAAAAAAAAATAATTAATTAAATGATTCTTCTATATTGGTTGGTTGTCCATCTAATAATAAATTAACTTAAATAAAAAAAACACAAAAATTAATAAAGTGAATGGTTCTTCTATATTGATTGGTTGGCCATCTAATAATAAATTAACTTAAATAAAAAAACAGAAAAATTAATCAATTGAATGGTTCTTCCATATTGGTTGGTTGGCCATCTAATAATAAATTAACTTAAATAAAAAAACAGAAAACAATTAAATAAATTAAATTGTTCTTCTATATTGGTTGGTTGGCCATATTAATCTAAAAAAAGAGAAGTTAAATAATAAAATAATAGCATGGTTCTTCAATAATGGTTGGTTAGTCATATTAATTTAAAGAAGAAAAAAAGTTAAATAAAATATCAGTTAATAACATGGTTCTTCCATATTGGTTAGTTGGCCATATTAATATAAAAAAAGATAAGTCAAATAATAAAATAATAACATGGTTCTTTCATACTGGTTGATTGGCCATATTAATCTTTAAAAAAAAAGAGGAAGTTAAATAAAAAAAATCAAATAATTAAAATGGTTCTTCCATAATGTTTGGTTGACCAATAATTTGTTAATCAATCAATTATCCAATTAAATTTACAAATTTGATAATCAATCACTCAACCAATCAAATTAACAAATTTGTTAATCAATCAATTAACCAATCAAGTAAATTTGTTAATCAATCAATCAATTAAATTAACAAATCTGTTAATTAACTAATTAATTCAACCAATTAAGTTAATTTGTTAATCAATCAACGAATTCAATCAACAAATTTATTAATTAACCAATTAATTCAACCAATTAAGTTAAATTGTTAATCAATCAACCAATTAAATTAACAAATATGTTAATTTATTAATTAATTTAACCAATTCAGTTAAAATTGTGTTAATCAACTAATTAACTCAACCAATGAAATTAATTTGGTTCTTTCATAATGTTTGATTGGCCAATAATCTGTTAATTAACCAATTAATTCAACTAATTGACCCTTCCATATCATCTGGTTGACCATTTGTTAATTAATCAATTAAAAAAATTAAAAAAATTGGTTCTTCCATATCGGTTGGATGACCAAGATCTTTTTTTAAAAAAAAATTACAAACAAATAAAAAAATCATATTCATTCATACTAATTGAATGGCCTAAATTTAGTAGTTCTATCCTATGGTTGGATTGCCCACTTGGTTAATAGTTCACTCTTATTGGTAGAGTGACCAAATGTTATAATTATCGATTCATCCCTATCAATGGAGATAATCAGTAACTTTTATAGTTCTGTCCTAATTGGGGGTTAGGCTACGAAGTCGTGATTATCCTATTCGTAGGTAGACCAATAAGAATAAATTTTTGTTCACTTATATCTATAAGGTAACTATTAATTAAAGTGGTTCTTTCCTACTGATAGATTGACTATTAAGTTCTGATTCATTTATACTAGTTAAATTACTAAAATAATGTTGTGGTTCCTTCATATAAGTTGAAGGACCATCAAAGAATATTCATAATTATGTGGCGGCCTTCATACCTCATCAATTAAGGATATCCTTTAAGCAGTCTATATCTTTTCAAAAAATCTCAAATGAGAGGACATGCTACCCAAATAATCCTCCATCCTTTTTTTAAAGAATAATTAAAGGATAATTTTAAAGAATCTTCCACAAAACACCCACTCTTTTGGGAAAACTCAAGTATCCTTTAAAGGATATCCATGGACTCCTTTTCACTAAAAAAGAACAAAAAAAAATGACTTGCATGCCTACAATTAATCTTACTTATTCATGCTTTCTTCAAGTCTTAATTGGATGGTTAATCAAGGGTTACCAATCTTTGATTGGTGTAATTAACACAGATCAAGGTCAATGGAGAGAGGTCAAGAACGTGGATCCACAGTCGATCCAAAAGTCATTTAGACTTTAAGGACTAATCTTAAAAGTCTGCCTAAAAGAAAAGAGAGCATGTTTTCGAAACTTAAAATTCTCTTTTCAAATCAAGATTTCTACATATTTTCAAATCCGACAAAGATTTTTCAAATCAAATGATTTTGAAAATCAAAAAGGGAGTCTCACAGGTGCGGAATTGTGTCAGGACAGGTTTAAGTTGATGAGAATCCAAGTGTTGCAGGAGTGAAGCCAGGAGTCCATTTTATATTTTATTTGGCCTATTAGAGGCCCATTTTATGTATTTTTTCATTTTTTTAGATTTTAGGTCTGATTTTAATCACTTATTTTAAATTAAGGGTATTATAGTCATTTAGTTTAGGGTTAGGGTTAGATTTGCTTTAAATAGTGGTGTAATCCCCTCTTTGAAAGATAATGAAGAATTTTGAGAGTTTTGCCGCTATGCAGCCTCTGCAATGGAACCCCTCCTTGGGTAAGATGCCCTAACCCCCCCCCCCCCTTCCCCCAGTGCGATGCCAGGAATATCCTACCTTCGTGAGATGCCGGAGGGCCTCCCCCACTGCCGGTGCGATGCCGGTAGTCTCTCCAACCCCCTTCTCCCCCGCTGTCCCACATCACAGGTTGTGAGTTCATTAATCATACTTTCCTGGTCCTTATTTCTGAAAAACAAGATGCTCTTGAGTTGAAAGATTTCAAACCTATTAGTTTGCTGAACAGAGCAAACAAGATTGTAGCAAAGGCCCTTGCTACAAGATTAACCTACTGCCTTGACAGTATCATTGAGTCGAAACAAGCTGCATTAATTCAAGGCCGTATGCTTCAACATCCTTTCTAATAGCTCATGAGGCATTACATTCTATGAAGATGAGTACGAGTCACGGGATGGCATGCAAACTGGATTTAACAAGGCATATGATCGGGTGGCATAGAAATGTCTATGGAAGATAATGCAAGGACACCAATTCCCAGAGCATTTTTTGAAGATTATGAATTGTGCTTCAACTGTGAAATTCTCAGTCATTATCAATGGTGATGTATACGGTTCTTTAACAGCATGAGGGCTGAGACAAGGGGATCTGTTATCGCCTTTGTTTGTATTAGTTGCAAATATGCTGAGCAGATTGTGTATTATTGCAGAACAGGAGAAATGGATATAGGCTGTCAACATTAGAAGAACCACTATGGGTATTTTTCATTTACAGTATGCAGAGAATAATTTATTGTTCTTGGAAGGAGGAAAAGATATTTTAAGGAATTTTATTTTCATTCTGAAAATTCTTGAGGGGAGCTCAAGATAAAAAGATTAATTTCGATAAGTCTTCTCTGATCAGAATTAATATGGAGGACGAATGCACATCTCAATGTGTTCAGATGATGGGGTGTAAGGTTGAAAAGTTACCCATCGAATATTTGGGACTTCCACTGCATTATAGTCAGCTGAGAATATCTGATTGGGAACTTCTGGTTACAAGGTTGGAAGGCAAAGCAGCGGTTTGTCTTTTTTCTTTTTCTTTTTTTTTTTTCTTTTTTTTTTTTGGGGGGGGGGGGGGGTTATATTATTGAATTCTGTCTTAAGTTCACACTTTTTTGTCCATATTTTATAGGCCTCAAAAAGTGAGGAAATAATTAGACAGAATTCATTTCTTTGGGGGTTACAAATGGCAGACAAAGGAGTATTCCATTGATCAAATGGGAGATGACCCGCAAACCTGTTAAGAAAGGGACTGAGGAATCAAAGACTTAGGCAACATGAATTTAGCTCTGTTAGGTAAATGGTTATGGAACCTTATTTTAGAAAATAAAAAGTGGTGGAAGATGATCATTCTTCAGATACATTACAGAGTGTTTCAAAAGTTCTATACACGACCTGAAAATCGCACAATAATGACTCCTATATGGACAGGCATGCTAAAATCAGCAGAGTGGTTAGAAAAAGGGATTCAGACAAAAGGTTGGGAATGGTCAAAATACTCTATTCTGGTGGGAGAAATGGACTGGGACTTTTTTGCTTTTCTTGAAAGTGGGGGAACTACATATTGTATTAAGAGAAAAAGGAAGTATGTACAAGTATAGCAAAGAAGAACCAAAAGCCCCTATACAAAAGACACCCAGTAGGTGTAGCTTTCCATCCCTCCCTTAACAAAAAAAAAAAAGGGAAGACTTTCCAATTTTCCCTTTGCAATGTTCCGTATATTGACAATTCATGTCTTAGAACATCTTCTCATTTATTAATTGGAGTAGGTTTATTTTGAGAATTCCTTTGGATGTGTGGAGGAGGGAAATGAATTTCAGTAGAGTGTCATTCTTTGGTTTTGCTTTTTTTCCTTTTTGGTAGGTATCTCACCTACCTCTTTATTTTGGATGTACTTCCTCTCTTTATGATTTAATAAAATTGGTGGCACAATCCACTACTTTCTTCCAAAAAAGAAAGAAAAAACAAAGAAAACACCCATGCAACTTTCAAAAAAATGAAAAAGAAGAAAGAAGAAAACTATATTAAAAAACGCATGCACTTTCAACCCTATCCCCATGTTGGAAAAAAATTATCATGAATTTTAAATATTCAATTATCCCCCTAGGCTTCTTTCTATTACTTGGGGCTTAATTTTCATCATCCCATCATGAAACTCAATCATAGCCATCCATCAGGTATGTGCAAATCCCATTTTTTAAAATTATAAAAATAATCAAAAATAGAAAATCAATTCGAATAGCCCCTAGTTCCCATCCCTTGGGGTTTTAGTATTCATCACCAAATTGCATCTATTCGATTGGACAGCTACAATCAAATAGGATACGTAAGCCCCATGGGAATGGGGTGGACTTGGACCGTGCGGTTAAATTGCACAACTGTAGCAAACTGCACCACAGCTCTCTCTCTCTCTCTCCCTCTCTCTCTCTCTCTCTCTCTCTCTCTCTCTCTCTCTCTGTGTGTGTATATATATATATATATATCCAGTCGACCGCTTGATCCCAGAATGGATAAAATGCGTCATTTTGGCCCGTTTTGACCACCGGTAGGTGCATTCTGACTTGGGATTGGTACATGATATTTATAATTGATGAGATTAGGACTATTTGAGCCATTCCTCATTATAACCTTATGTTCTTGTGTCATGCTTTGATCATGTGAGTATTTTATATGATAGACTTATGTTTTTAGCTTTGAAGGAATGACTAACCTCACTAGCTCGTGAATACCCATGTGATGTACTCCTTAGGGAAGGGGTGGAGTTTTAGCCATGTGATGGTTCGATCAAAGCCCCGCTTGCCATATTATGGGGTCTAGATGTCTGAGACCCGGCACTCTTGTGATTATAGATTTTTGACCAAAGGCAGTGGTAGGTGATTGATCCACGTGTGTGCGCACCTTGTCTGAGGGCTTTAGGCTACGTGGTAATGTGCTACGTCCCTCAGACAACCTAGCTCTTTGCCACACCTTCTAGGATGTCCGGAGATCTTTGAAGGGTTGAGTGGCATTGGACGGACAAGGAATCCGACAGGATTGCCAAATCCGAGAAATAGAATGTGATTGATGGCTCGCGAATTATTAATCCTTGTTATTCTAATAAATGGATGAATGATTTGATTTGATACGAATTATAGAAATTGCTAGTATGGCAAATGATTGGAAATGATGAGTGATCCATGATGATTAATTACATAATTGATTTGTGATTATATGAAGAATTTGAATTGAATTATTGATTCCTGGAAATGCTTTATTTTCATGAGATGAATTATCTAAGATTTTCTGGTTTAGTAGCAATTTCGTGGTCCTCCGTGGGCACGGGATCCCTGCAGAGCTCTCTGTTATGGAGACTCAGCCTGCTGTGTTTTCAAGTTTTGAGGAGCGGGTAGGTTAAAGAGGCCTAACTGTGAGACTTGGCAGTTTTTGTGTGTGGTTAGGCACGTCGGAGGACCTTCGGTTATTATCCCCTTATGGTGTGGTGATAGACTTTGTGTCTATGTAATAAACTCTATTTGAACTTTGCACTTGTATTTTCATGGGCATGTTTAAAGGGTCTGATGTATGGATCTATATCCGTACATGTGTGTGCCTATTTCTATTCTTTTTAATTCACACTTATCATCCCAACAAATAAAATGAATACGAATGGGTTTCAACCCGGTAACACCCCGAGTCAAGTGTGCTAACCCGGAGCGGTTCAATGTCATTTGGACCGGAGTGTTACAGCATTGGTAATATCCACTCAAATTCAACTCTATAACTCTGCTTTTGTTTCACAGAACCTAATGGACAAATTCAAAGGTGCAATCTCAGTTCCGAGCCAACTCACAGTTTGAGGGCTCTGGCCTGGACAATCAAGCCCATGCAAAAACAGTGGATAAAAGAGACCCGATATCTTTCATAAGCTCTGACCTTGCCAACATCAGTCACTGGTTGACGTGGGACTAGATACCTTCTGCACGTACCTAGCCCCAAATCTGCCAGCAACCAATGTGGACAGTGGTCAGAGCTTGCAAAGCACCCCAACCGCTCAGATCTGACATGGTCGCCTTTTTGAATGATCTCCACTTTGGGCTGTTTAAATAAACAAATAACTAACCATCGTAATTTTTGACTATGGGTTCCTGCTCACTGCGTAGGCCCAGGCTTTAGAAAAGCAGAAGTGGGCTCAGGTTGGGTTGGGGTCAGCTCAGTCCATTGACAGCCCTTCATACCATACATCTAAAATCATGTTTCTTCATTACTTTATCATTACTATTTGGAATGTCTGAAAAATGTTACTGATGGCAATGGCATTTTACTGACAAGGCAGCACAATGCTAACATTTTCTTAATATAATCAATAGCATGGCTTACGATGATACTAAGATAAGGATTTATGATGATAATGATGATGAATAGCATGATTCAGTGAGACACAAAAATGAGCACTAGCAAGATGGTAAATTCGATTATTCAGAAAGCCAAAAACATGTATTGAGAAGGCATAAATGGAATTACTAGCATTCAATTGAACTTTGATGCACCAGCAACCATTGAGAAAGAAAATTTACCAGATGACTCTTCCAATCGATGAATAAATGCTAACTGAAACAATGCACCTGCACATACAAGAGATATAATAGTCATCATTGTATTATTCGATAGAATGCAATATAAATGACATTAATTTCATACATCCACAGTTATAAGGAATGTGCTACATGCACAACCTTGAAGAAAGAAATTGAAAGGGGGAGGATGAGATGCACACTAGACTAAAGCTAGCTCAAAACAGGTTTACGCACCAACAAAAAGGAAACCAACAAAGAAATATTTTTTATGTAGCTTGTAAATTTGTAGCTATATTCCATTGCACATAGGATGACTTACAAGCTTCAGGTGGAGTCATATAGTGAAAAATATGCCAGTACAAACATCAAACAAAGGAATGGCCACCTTATGCCAGCTGGATAACAAAAGAAATTTGAAAAAAAGTGGATGCACCCAGTGAGGCAAAAATAATACGTGTAAAGATAGACCAAACTGACCTGAACAATTTACTAGAGTACATGAATTCATGACATTGCCACAACATAAGCTCATTGTATAAGATAATAGGAGACTCATATCTGCCTCTCATTATGAGGAACAATAAGTCAGAACAATTAGGCCTGGCACTATATAGCAGAAATAAATTTAGTGGATGCATGATGTGTAAAACTTATTGACACCCAATATCTAGCAACACCAGAATTACATTCTCATTAGCCCCACCTGTTCCTAATAGGAAAAATAGTCTCCCAACTCTCTATAGCCCACATGGATACAGAAAAGCAGACTAAGCCTCTCATAAATTCCAAACAAGCTCATTTCCCATTGTGCAAACAAAAGGTCTAATTGATTTTTTTATTTTTTTAAAAAAAATCATTAGAACCATACTTATCGAGGTGACTGCCTAGGTGCAAAGGTGTTTTTCCAAGGCCTAGGCAGCTAAGTATCTCCCTAGGCCTCGAAAATGAAAGCCTAGGCACCTCTTGAGCACACTAGGCAGTGCCTTGGCACTCCTAAGAGGCACCTAGACCACTTGGTGGGCCGATCAAAATAAGTCCAGTAGACCCTAGACCCTATATATGAACAGCTGTGGGGACGATTTGAGCCATGGTCTCGAATACTCTTGCCCTCTTCATCTCACCATTTCCTCATCTCTCCCTATTCACTTTGACATGATTTCCAAACATTATAATGGACCAGAAATTATCCCATGTTCCATTTCCACCGTGCAATGAAACTAACCAAACAAATGACATATCTGATTGAAGATCATTTAAGAAATGTTTAATCATACTGCATATGTACGTAATAATTGATTAATCTTGTTACTCCTTGAAACTTGTATATAACTATGTATGAATCCCTGGTCAAGATTGGACAACTCTATAAAGTTTTGGGCTACAGCAGATTTCCAACTAGCAGTCCAAGCCATCCACCTACGCCTGCAGCTGTTCACTTTATGGGAGGAGAAAGCAAGAAGCAAATTCTTAACTACTGGCTGCTGTTCTAGTGCTGATCTTTCTCCAGAAAGGTGCATCGAACGCAAACGACAAGTAATGAAAAACCACAAGCCTATTGATTAGCACACCTAGAAAGAACTCCAAAGCAATTTACTGGACTGTAAGACCCGTGTTGCGGAGAAAACCCATCAACAGGTCAGTGAAGAACACAAAAATTAGACCTGTACATGCTCTTCCTCCAGCCATCCAGCACCACTCTCCCAAACTTTTTAAGATGACAACTTCTGCTCAACCCCTCTAACAATACCCTTCAAAAAAAAAAAAAGAATTTCCACAGCAAGCTATTCTGCACACTCTGTTAAACTCATCAAAGTCCACAGCTTTACATGCGCACTCTCATCAAATTATTTCTTCTCCCACACCTCCAATGTGAAGCATGAGCAAAAGATATCACAGTTTAAAATAATCCCAACCCACAAATCAGAAAAAAAAAAAAAACACAGCAACAACAACGACAGCAGCAGCAGCAACAAAAAAAAAACCACAACAGTGGACCCATCCCATACCAATCATCATCCCGATGGTGACGAAGGTGAGAAGACCGAGGACAAGCCTGCTCCGATCCATGCCCGATTAGGGAATGAAGATCCCCACCCCGCCAACGCGGATGGGAAGGAAGACAAGTCTGGAGATATTCGGCAACTCCGACACAGATTCCCTCCGCTCTCTCCCTCCCTTCCCTCTGGAGTCTGGAGTCTGGAGTGAGAAAAAAAAAAAAAAAAACTGCTCGACCTTGGATCCTCCCTGGTTTGGTTCCGGCGATTTCTGTGTGCGTGGGCGGGCGTCTCATTTCGGGTATTTGCCCGTCCGTGTGGCGTCCAAACCGATTCCCCGGAAATCTTTTCTTTTCTGATTGATACTGGTACGCCGAACTTGGTCCGAATCCGTTTGACCGGTAAGAATGCGCCCAAATCTCCAACTCCACCCGCGGATTCTCCCGTTATGGGCGGGTGGGAGGAAATTGGGAACTGGAGAAGCTACCAGGGGGGGAAGAATGAGAATCTAATCTAATCTGGCATGATGATGTCAAGGCGAATTACTACTACGCCCATCGTGGATATTGAATTAGTAGGGCAGCACGATGGGGTACAAGAATAACACTTGTTGCATCGTGGCTAAGGCGGATTATAATATTTTACCTTCTCTTGTCACTTTATTTTTTTATTCTTTTTATTCTTTTAAGTAGAAAGAAAAAAAAAGATATTACCTTATGACAGTTTTTATTGAGATCTTTTCTCACTCACCTCTATTTAAAAGTGTTGATCAATTCATTTTCGCTATTTAAAAAGAGATAATTGATTCCTTCATATTTTAATTTAATGGTTTCCAGTTTATCACTTTCAACACAGATTTATCACTTCCAAACTAGAAATCATCACTTCTAAAATGTATTTTATCACTTCTAAAGTATATTTTTATC
Organism: Zantedeschia hybrid cultivar; assembly: GCA_030544215.1. Lineage (NCBI taxonomy): Eukaryota > Viridiplantae > Streptophyta > Magnoliopsida > Alismatales > Araceae > Zantedeschia > Zantedeschia hybrid cultivar. The sequence goes on along the minus strand of JARZZO010000011.1, from coordinate 36,458,788 downwards.
ATTTTCTAATTGTTTCAATTTTATCACTTACTACTCAATTTTATTATTTTATGATGTTGCCGAGGCAATCACTATCAGACTCCGGACGAGGGATCCAATAACCAGTTGATGATCGAGAGCCGAGGGGGATCCGGACCAAGAAGGATGAGTCAGGGATGAAGGCTGTAGCTCTTATAAGAAAAAGAGAACCAGTCAGGAAGGGTTCCGGATCTAGGCCCGGGAGAACCTCCTCCGATGGCTAAGTTAGCAACAAGCTTAATGAAAATTTTAGTGTTGAGAGAGAGAGAGAGAGAGAGATGGAGGCTTAATAGCTTGTGTACCTTTTCTGCAATGAATAGTGCTCCTCTTATAGCGGGGGATGAGAGTTCCTCTATTGTGGCAAGCGATGTAGGACTATAGGAATTGAGATGAAATCTCGAGAATACCCTGAGAGTTAGTAGGCCAAAAAGCCCATAAGCGGCTGATTGAGACGGGCCGGACCCGTCTCGGCCCTTTACGCACCTAGGCTGAATTTGAGTTATCCATATTCGCCATGCCGAGTGGGACAGTTCCTCGTCGGCCCAATAAGCATCTGGGCCAGATTAAACTGGCTAAGTTTGGTAGTTGGGCCAGGTCCATCTCGGCCCAGTACGAATTTGGGCCGTCGATAGTGAATGAATGTTGCTCGGCTCATTCTCGAATTAGGATTAGACCCAGTCATCAGGCTCAGTTGGGTTTTCCCCCATCACATGGCCCCTTACTCTTGACATGTTTCCAGAAAGATAAAGTGTCGAGAGTACACTTGCCTTTTACAGAATTCCAGAAGGCGTAAGTTTGTTTCCGAAAGGATATTAAAATAAATGAGACCGAGGGGTTGTGACCAATCCTCCGGACCGACGGTGATCCTTCGTCCGACCGAGGGATTGTGACCAATCCTCATGGACCGACGGTGACTCTCGTCCGAAACCGAGGAGTTGTGACTAATCCTCGCGCACCGACGATGACTCTCGTCCGAAACTGAGGGGTTGTATGAACATTTAAAAATTGGTGGCGCCGATTTAAAGGTGGCAATAATCTTGAAATTCCCGCCGAGCGGCTCGTCGTGCGACAAATATGAGACACGTGGCAGGCATCCGATAGGGTTGCCGAAGGGTCCGAGGACTTGGACCGTTGATCGTCCCAACCTGGATTACAGCTAATCGGTTCATTTTACGAGGATCTGGGACACGCGGTGCCCATCCGAGGGGGAAGCCAAAAGGTCCCGGAATCCTGTTCGTTGATTACATTATTTAAAATTTGCCGCCACTCAGCTCGTTACTTGGCGGGAAGGGACACGCGTCACGCATCCAAAACGGGAAAACCGAAGGGCCTCAAAATCGTGGTCATTGATCTTTCATCAGGTCCCTATGGGGGATCCTATAAATAGTCGCTCCCTTGCTACAGAAGTCCATTTGTTGCTTCTACTCCTGAGGTCTCGATAACGGAGCGTTTCCCAAACGATCCCGAGAACGTCCCGTCATCTCTTGGCCGGCCGAGAGTGTCTAATCAAGCCTTAAGGAGCCCGGCAACGTCCCGTCGAGCATCAAAATCTCTAGTCTGAGGGTAAGCCTCCAACTTGGCCTCGTCTTTCTATTTTTTATATGTCCAGTAGCCCTACCTCTTAGAGCAGTTCTTCTTGCTCCTCTTCGAAGCCAATCCTTCCTTGCCCTTCCATTTCCTCACCATTTTCTATTAACTCCTTTGCTTCCGATACGGTGGACGAAGTAGCTTCGGCCCACAATCCCAAACTCGCTGGGCCCTCTCTTCCCGAGTAGGCTGGGCCTAGCCGCCGGCCAGCCGAGCAGGTCTTGGACGTAGCTCCTTATCTCAGTCGCGAAGCGGTGAATGAGATGTGGGGGCGTTACAATATTCCTGATTGGATCTGTAAGGATTGAGGTTTCGGATCCAGTTATCGGGTCAGTTTCGGGGTCGGATCCCTTAGTTTGGGCCCTGGTGAGGCTGAGACTTAGTTTCTTTTTTGCGTCGAGCTCACTCAACGAGGTTCAAACGGCGTCCAGCTAGGTGGACGTGTTTTAGGCTGTGCCATGTGGGCGCTACGTGGGCTGGCCTTGGGACGCGAGAGTACAGCCCCGGTCATATCGTCTGAATAGCGTTTTGGATGGATGACGCCATTTAGACTACGACCCTGGTCTGTCAGTATACGGCCTGGTCTTGTCGTCTGAAAGACGTCGGACTTGAATGACACGTTTTACCCAGCTTCTGTTTGACCCCGCGAACCCTCCCTCCTTTCCCTCATTCTCTCCTTTCTCTTCTCTCTCCTCTCTTCACTCCGATCTCCAGCGACCCCTCCCCTACTCCTTGCTTTCCTCCCTCCATTCCTCCTCTCCCTCCACTCCATTAACCTACCAACTTCCTCCACTACCACCACCACTTCCTCCACGGCGCACTTCTCTCCGGACGGCGGCCGACGTCCCGGTGGAGTAACGGCGTCCACGGCGGTACCAGCGGCGGCATGTGGCGAGGCGGGTTGGCGGTTTGGAGCTAGGAGGAGTTCGAGTAATCGGTAGGGTGACGATCCCCGCTGTATTTTGTTTAAAAGCATGTTTTTCCCACTTTGAAGCATGTTTAGGTTAAGCATGTTTAGAAGACCTTTAGGGTGAAAATATTAAAGGCATGTAATGAGAAATTGGGTGTTTTAATGGGTATTTAGGTTATTCTCCTCCTTCTCCACTCTGTTTGTGTTTTTTCACGATTTGGGGAAAGAAATTCCACCCCGTGGATTGGGGGAAGGCGGAGGAAGAACCTGTCTTTGAAGGTTGAATGGCGTCGGGGGACAGCGACGCCTTTTAGAAAGGCGGCTTCCAGCCACGACGCGATTTGACCCGGATAACAGACTCTGTCTCTGGAACTGAATGGCGTCCAGGGACAGCGACGCCATTTGAATGGTGTCATCCGTGAACGACGCGTTTTAGGCCATCTTCCGAGACCATATTTCACATGAACCAGTTTAGCAATCTTGAATGACGTCGGCCTTGGGCGACGCGATTCAAGCCAGAATTCCATTAATCCATGTAATTAACACATGTTTACATTGTTAGATAGTTTAGTTAATTGCATGCTTAGAAGTGTACTCGATGACGATGGGTTCCATGTGATCGGATCGCACCGTGTTGCGTTTTGTGCGATCGTGGGCCTAGAGTGATAGTTGTTAGCGTTTAGGCACCCTGTGTCGGTGTGAGACTGACACGGCGCTGGTGTGGGAGTGGCGGGATGACGCCTAGAGAGAGGGTCACCTGGTCTATCCCGGGGTATAGCTAGTACCGGTGTGGGAGTGGTACATTCGGAGTGTCACTCGTGCTGGGGGAAGCATAACTACATGGAGCCTGTCACGCCAGAGTAGCCAACGCGCTATCCGAGGGGTTGTTGTTTGGTCTTAGCGGGTCGGAGTTTCTCGCATTCGGCCGTGTGGTTGGTGTGTTTTGCTGAGACGCTGGTTGTGAGCTCCGTGATAGAATGGTTTCAGAATTGTGCATGTTATATTCCGACTGCATGTGTTTTATATCGAAATCTAGGAGTTATGTTTACTACTTTACTTGCTTAAATTATCTGTAATTGTGTTGCTACACTTGTGGGTGCGTGAGTAGGTGGTGGGGATCAAAGGATCCCTACTAAGTCTTTTCGACAAGACTCACCCTGCGGTTTTCAGGTGAGGGTTCCAGGCAGACATAGCGAAGAGAGCATTGCTTTGGGTCCCGCGTCAGCAACCGTTGTTCCGGGGTATGCCCCGATGTAGTAGTTGTCATTTTATTTTCTAGCCTATATACTTAATTATTTCTTTTCAGATGGAGTATGTAATTATTTGCTGAGTTGAGTCGCATTGTAATAATTTTATTATTTATTGCTGAGTCGAGTTGCATTGTAATTCAATGCGATGTGAATGTTTAGCTTAGTTTATTATTTATTTCCCAAACTTACCTAGATTCTGGTTTGGCTCCAAATTAATGATTCGGTACCCATTTAATAATCCTTCATTCATATAATGCTCTCGAGTCAACTCAGGATATGATGTACTGTCAAACCCTAACTGGTCGACTCACTTTGATCGGATGCTGCCGTATAATATCGGAAAACTCCTTTCCTGATATTATCGACCATGTAAGGATTGAGGTTTCGGATCCGGTTATCGGGTCAGTTTCGGGTCGGATCCCTTAGTTTGGGCCATGGTGGGGCTAAGACTTAGTTTCGACGCGGTTCAAACGGCGTCCAGCTAGGTGGACGTGTTTTAGGCTGTGCTACGTGGGGTGGGCTTGGGGCGTGAGAGTACGGCCGCGGTCATATCGTCTGAATGGCGTCTTGGATGGACGACGCCATTTAGACTACAACCCTGGTCTGTCAGTGTACAGCCCGGTCTTGTCGTCTGAAAGACGTCGGGCTTGAACGACGCGTTTTACCCAGCTTCTGTTTGACCCCGCGAACCCTCCCTCCTTTCCCTCATTCTCTCCTTTCTCTTCTCTCTCCTCTCTTCCCTCCGATCTCCGACGACCCCTCCCTCTCTCCTTGCTTTCCTCCCTCCATTCCTCCTCTCCCTCCACTTCATTAACCTACCAACTTCCTCCACTACCACCACCACTTCCTCCGCGGCGCACTTCTCTCCGGACGGCGGCCGACGGCCCGGTGGAGTAACGACGTCCACGGCGGTACCGGCGGCGGCGTATGGCGAGGCGGGTTGGCGGTTTGGAGCTAGGAGGAGTTCGAGTAACCGGTAGGGTGACGATCCCCGCTGTATTTTGTTTAAAAGCATGTTTTTCCTGCTTTGAAGCATATTTAGGTTAAGCATGTTTATGGGACCTTTAGGGTAAAAATATTAAAGGCATGTAATAAGAAATTGGGTGTTTTAATGGGTATTTAGATTCTTCTCCTCCTTTTCCACTCTGTTTGTGTTTTTTTTATGATTTGGGGAAGGAAATTCCATCCCGTGGATTGGGGGAAGGCAGAGGAAGAACCTGTTTGTGAAGGTTGAATGGCGTCGGGAGACAACCACGCCTTTTAGAAAGGCGGCTTCCACCCACGACGCGATTTGACCCGGATAACAGACTCTGTCTCTGGAACTGAATGGCGTCCAGGGACAGCGACGTCATTTGAATGGCGTCATCCGTGAACGACGCGTTTTAGGCCATCTTCCGAGACCATATTTCACATGAACCAGTTTAGGGATCTTGAATGACGTCAGCCTTGGGCGACGCGATTCAAGCCAGAATTTCATTAATCCATGCAATTAACACATGTTTACATTGTTAGATAGTTTAGTTAATTGCATGCTTAGAAATGTACTCGATGACGATGGGTTCCATGTGATCGGATCGCACTGTGTTGCATTTTGTGCGATCGTGGGCCTAGAGTGACAGTTGTTAGTGTTTAGACACCCTGTGTCGGTGTGGGAGTGACACGGCGCCGGTGTGGGAGTGGCGGGGTGACGCCTAGAGAGAGGGTCACCTGGTGTACCCCGGGGTATAGCTAGTACTGGTGTGGGAGTGGTACATTCTGAGTGTCACTCGTGCTGGAGGAAGCAGAACCACCTGGAGCCAATCAGGCCGGAGTAGCCAGTGCGCTATCCTAGGGGTTGTTGTTTGGTCTCAGTGGGTCGGAGTTTCTCGCGTTCGGCCGTGTGGTTGGCGTGTTTTGCCGAGACGCTGTTTGTGGGCTCTGTGGTAGAATGGTTTCAGAATTGTGCATGTTAAATTCCGACTGCATGTGTTTTATATCGAAATCTAGGAGTTATGTTTACTGCTTTACTTGCTTAAATTATCTGTAATTGCGTTGCTATACTTGTGGGTGTGTGAGTGGGTGGTGGGGATCGAAGGATTCCTACTGAGTCTTTTCGACAAGACTTACCCTTGCGATTTTCAGGTGAGGGTTCCAGGCAGGCGTAGCGAGGAGAGCGTTGCTTTGGGTCGCGCGCTAGCAGCCGTTGTTCCAGGGTATGCCCCGATGTAGTTGTCATTTTATTTTCTGACCTGCATGCTTAATTATTTCTTTTCAATTGGAGTATGTAATTATTTGCTGAGTCGAGTCGCATTGTAATAATTTTTAATTCTTGCACTTCCTTTTCAATTCAATGCGATGTGAATGTTTAGCTTAGTTTATTATTTATTTCCCAGACTTACGTAGATCCTAGTTTGGCTCCAAATTAATGATTCGGTACCCATTTAGTAATCGAATCCCCGATTATAGGGTGGCGGGTCGTTACAGGATCCATCTTATTAAGGTTCGGGCCACTATGAGGGCTAATACCCCTCCGCCCGGGTGTTTTTCCATTTACGAGCACAGTTTCAAAGCCGGCTTCTGGCTCCCTCTGCACCCCTTTATCACAAATTTACTTAATGCTTATAGAATGGCCCCGTCCCAATTCTTTCCAAATTCTTGGCGAATGGTGTACGGGTATTTAGCCCTCAGCAGGAAATTAGGACTCGCCCCTTCAATAGACGTATTCCACTATATCTTTAAGGTGAAGCTCCAAGAGAAATCTTCTTGGTACTGCTTCACCACTCGGTCCAGTCGAGGGATCTTCTCCGGGAAGCCCTCGTCCATTAATTATTGGAAAGAGGGTTTTCTTCTTTGTTACCCTCCTCGAAGGGGACAATAACGTATGGCCATTTCCTATAGAGTGGAAACCACTTGTCGAAGGGGCTTTTGAGTCCCCCAAACTGACTAGCGAACAGCTCGTGGAGGCGATAAAGTGTTGGGATCCAGGCGGGACGCGAAGAACGCAGCGGAAACGACGAATAAAATATTATCCCGCTCGATGCCCGCTGATCCGATTCGGAACGAAAAACTAAAATCGAAAATTGGGTTGTAATCTAATTACCGTAAGCGGATTCGAATCCACTTCCGTCTCGGTTCCGTCGAGGCGATGCCGCGAGCCGCACAAGCGTCCGGCCTCCAGCGGTATCCACGCGATCCTCTGCGGTGGTTCGTCCTCGCTCCCTTGTCCGTATCAGCTCGCTCGCTGAAGATCCGTCGCCGCAACGATTACCGAAAACCCGCCGACGGGAATTCCCAACTTTAGAGAATCATACGCGGCGGAAACGGAGACTGTTCCAACGCCTCGAATGGGGCGCCCAGAGAAGGAGAGAGAAAGGGGGGATGACGGCCAGCATGGGGAAACTCTGGAGCTTGGCCTAGGGTTTCTCAACAGCACGTATATATATTAAGTCGGCGCGACTTTTCACAAAAGTCCCCAAGTTAATGTAAATCCCACTTATGTACCATCGACTGAGAATCTTATTGCTAGTGACCCTCTAGGCCCATTTACCAGTCCGATTTTCAGCCTGTTAAGTCCAATAACTAGTTATTGACTTATTGTAATTAACATCGCATGTAAATTCGGTCGAACTTCTGATCAAGTTGGGTGCCAAGCAACACCGCATGCTCTCGGAAGGTAATGGGGTTCAACAACCCACTCATGGAACATGTCCGTCCACAGTTACTGCGTGGCTATAATCCTTCGTTCGCACAATGCTCTCGAGTTAACCTAGGATATAGTTAACTGTCAAAACCTAGATGGTCAACTCACTTGAATCAGACTCCGCTGTACAATATCAGAAAACATCTTATCCAAATTACGACACTACTTCTTGGCGCATATGCTTTCCCTAATCTCTCGGGTGAAGGCGCTAAAGATCTTTGTCGCTAAGGCAGGATCAATCACTTCTAGACTTGCCAAGTGGTCCATTCTCTTGTCCCAATTTGACATAGTGTATGTGCGCTGTAAACATGTCTTAGAGGGACAAGCCTGTTTCTGCTCTGGCCAGAGACTCCTACGGATCTATTCTAGAGCATTCTCTCTCCAGTTACCTGAGAGCGAACGATCCTTTGTTGAACACACAATCACCTTCGAAGGTCTTCCGCTGGATCCGATCCTTGACTATTAGAGATCCCTTGGATAGGGATTCGTAGATCAAGGTCAAAGTCCAGAAGTCCACCGACAAGGTGTCTTTGGTGTCTCAAGTCCAAAGATCAACCATGACACTATGACGATGAATCAAGCCGATTGACAGTCAGGTAAATTACCATTCGGCGATTCATGTCAGATCAGTTCAGCAAACTCATTTCCCAATGAGTACCTATAGGTTTACCATTGTGTCTCCACATGAATAACTAACGAGATCAGTCACCCTCATCATATGAGCTGGAATAACCTATGCTAGTCTTACTGGATGTTTGATGTCCTTCTCAAACATCCTACGACTAGGAACAATTAAGAATATGTGTTTATAAGTCATCAATCTCATTATTATGATCTCATCATAATCTGATGACTATTGCACATATTCATGGACTTCATTATGCGCAATTATAAATATGCCAATCTACATAATGAATTTAATGCTATTGATTAGTGAACCAGATTGAAATAGGTGTCTAATGATTGGCTTAGAGGACATCTATATCCATCAATCTCCCACTTGGACTCAAGCCAATCACCTTCGCATTTGATCTCTATCAAATCTAGGTAAAGCTCACAAAAAGTCTGTGACTAAGACTTGATCAGGGATCTGCTAAATTATCTATAGATGGAATATTTACATTACGTTATTTCCTTTTATCATTTGTCTCTGAACTTATGAAAGAGCCTCAGAATGTTCTGCAACTTCTGAAGAAACCATGGCTCGATCACACAATTGATCACTCCCACTATTATCTTACATCGATAGGATGGTATCAAAGACCTTTTAGAATTACATATAGTTCAGGGATGAACCATTTTCATCCATACTGTTCTAATAACAGTATCACTTGTTTATATCGTCACCTTAATATCGAGTTCTGGATTGGAACCCTTCCAATCCATTCCTTTCTACTAGAAAGTTGAATCTATTATTTGACTTGAAATTTGAGTCAGTGTGACCTCATAGTTTCAAATTATCTTCTCTATATTCATGAGTACATCCTTAGCACTTTTGAAGTACTTAGTGATGCATTTCACTCATGTATCTTTAAGGAACTTTTTCCCTAAAGGAATACATGTCTCAACAATTGAGACTTATTATGAAATTTATGCCAAATATTTTAACACACAGGTCAATATAATATCCCCACCGATCTATCTTAATTGATTCGTATTTCCAATACGTGGAATATTATAACTAAACTTATTATGGAGGAAAGCATGGTTAATAATGCTTTTACTGATAGTAACATCCTGATGTCATTCTCAATGACTTTGATGTTATTATCACAAAGGATTACTAAAGCGACTGTATTGCCACTATCATTTTTGAACACACACACAATCTATGATCATTCTTAATGATCACGTAGTATTTGACTATTAAGTCAAAACTTTTATTATAACTTAGGAAGCTTTAGTTTGATTCAAAATAATCTTTGAAATCATAACTTGCTTTCTAGACGTTCTAAAAGTTTTAAAAGTGTATCATATACATCTTTACCTCAATCACATTGAGAGAACGCTTTTAATATCCAACTGTCATCATCTCATTATAATGATGGGCACTATTGACAAGTAGAATTCTTATAAACTTATCAATATCAAAGTTGTAATGATAGAGAACATCATTATCATAGATTTTAGATCATAATCTATTTTTGTGCTCCTCTCATCTTGCTAAATCAGATATGTCAAACATATCATTCTAGTCACTAAGAGAATCTCAAAAATCTATTGAGCTCTCTGATGTGTGTTATGAGTGATTCCAAACAACTTAAAGATTATCTAATAATCTTATGTTAATTTGTGAATCTAGAACATCTTCTGTTTTATCAGCTCCCACTATCTTTTCTGAGGACAAATTCCTCTTCATAGAAGACAGCTTTCAGGACGATAAGTATTTCATTATCGCCTAGCCAATAAATGTAATGTCCAAACTCTTTAGACATTTTACAAATTCACATCACGGTATAACTTGACTTTAAAATCAAGTTTGTTCATATGAATTATTTGGTTTCCATATCTTAAATGGACATACACTGACTTATTTGGAACCATTTATAAAGTATGGACATTTAATGTTCATACTCATGTTCAAAAGAATATAAGAATTAGGCAAATCTTATTATGTATTGCACCATATCTTAATTAAGTGCAATCTCTCATTCTATCATATTACTATGATGTACAATGAGGATCAATCGAGCGATGATACAATTATCCTCTTAATGATTTATGTGAATCATATATTTAAGTATTAATTTTTTTGATCAAATCAAGGAATTCTAATACATCATATTGATCTTATACATTAATCTCTCAGATGCATTCGACTTGTACTACATTAAGTACATAAAGTCGAATCATTCCAAGAGTAAACTATAAGGTAAGGATATTGAGCTGTTGACATCAATATGTATTAGTACCAATAATTTCTTATTGTACAACCCTATGTGCAATACCATAGATAATCATGATTCACACAGTTCATTTATATAAGAGACTTGTGAACATTCATCACATGAAATGTTACATCAAGAATCTATAGTGCATTGACTGATTCGAACAACTATTGTTCCTTCTCAGTCAACGTTATTCATTTTTATAATTCTTGATATCTTATGCAATGATAAGTTAGTATTTTCTATTATTAAAAGAACAAATGCATGCACTATATTTATGTTTATGATGTTTAAAATAACATGAAATGATAGACAACTTCGTACTGATTCCAACGGTACCAATTTCGTCAAATTCTGAATTAAAAACATCATCATTTCATGCATTTGCGGTTTTCTCAACAAAACCGTGAGAAATCAATTGATTTAAGCATAAATGTAATTTTATTCATGATAATATCTTAATTTATATTTATTTTATGTTAACAGGACATGAAGAAGATGCAGTGCAATTGGCTAAGTTTCTAGTCGTTTGTGGGAAGGACGGGAGTTTGAATCACAGCAAAATCGACTTTATTTTGGCAAAAATACTAAAGCAGGGGTAAAAAGGTCTTTTGCTACCATAAATGGTTGCCCTAATTCTTACTCAAGAAGAGAACAAGAGTAGCCAGCCGCCATCCACTTTCTTCCTTTCTTTATTTTAAAAATTCTCTCTCCTTTTTTAAGAAGTCTCTCCTTCCTTCCTTCTGCCCCCTACTTTTCTTCTCTGTCCTGCCTTCTCTCCACTTTTTCCCTCACTTTTTCTCCCTCTCTGCTACAGTACCCGCGGGTACTGTAGCTACAATACCGCGGTACTGTAGCACTCTTTCTCTCTCTCTCTCGCTCGCTCTCTCTCTCTCTCTCTCTACATCTCTCTCAAACCGGAGGCTGTCAAGGTCAAGAGGTAGACTCAAGGCACTGCAACGGACAACTGGAAGGAGTCTAGGGCGGCCAAGGATCCACGCAAAGGGCGATGACGGCTGCAAGCACCAATTTTCTCTCTCCATCGCCTCTCTCTCTAGTTTTTGAGTTCTCCATGTTACACTGTATTTCGAATATTTGATGTAAAATCTTTCTTATAAAAGTAATGTTATTGTTTTATTTGCAATGTCTCTGCAAAATTTCATATATTTCTGTGAACGAATGACAGTATCTCCTTTGAAAAAAGTTATCTTTTCTCCCTCTTTTTGTTCTACAACTTTTATTTTTTATTCTGTTGATATTACTCAAACTTTATATTCCACTTTTAATTAGTATTTTAGAGGTATTCTTAGTTCAGTAGATGGTCTGATTATGCTCGTTTAGGGGTGCTCTTTTTGTGAGTTCATAGCAAATCCGATTAGTTTCAATTGTTGTTTATTAAATCATCATGCTCAATCTTCTTTCTTCTCTGATTTTCCTTTAAAAAAATTTAAGTTTTTCAACTTTAAAAATCTATTTCCCTGTGGATTCGACTCGGACTCACCATTGCTATTGTTGAAGTTTAATTTGAATGAGCCGATTAATTTAGATTGTTAATTTTGATTTTTAATGACACAATCTTAAGCTATCAATTTTTGGCACCGTTGCCAGAGATTTAGATTTTTAATTTTGATTATTTTGGATTTAGTGTAATTATTCTTAATTTCATCTTCTTTTTCTTATTTTTGTAGGTGTATTGAAAAAAAAAAAGAAAGCGAAATCTTTGGTTAGTGTGTTCCAACATTCTTTTTGTTATTTTCATTATTTTAGTTAGTTTCTTTTTTTTGTAGTTTCTAATTTAGATATGATTTCATTAACTAAAAGAAGAAATTCAAATTCAAATTTAAAAATTGTCATTCCAAGATTAGAAACCATCTATATTAGGTATTCATCATTGTAGGAAAGCATGAGTTAGTTTCTTTTCATAGTCATTTCCATTTTTTGTTGAAGATTGGGGAGGGAAGGTACGTGTTTCATTTATAGCATGCCATTCATAATTGCATCAAACACCCCTTGCTTGATTTGACTGTTGCATTGCATTGAAAAAAAAAAAAAAGACTTTTAAGGGCAATTCCCATAACAACATAAAGTGGGGATTTCATCACCCTTCCTTAGCCCACAAATCACCTTCCTTGCATTGTCATTTTCTAATCTACTAAAAACAAGTCGAAAGGACTCTAGGGTTCACACTGTGAGTGGTTTAAATTTCGGATTGCCTCCATTTTTGGCAACGGTGTCTAGGCTAGAGGTTAAACGGCAAACGCCTAAGCGGAAAAGTGGTTTCTTAATTAGGTCCCTACGAAAGTAGGGGGAGCCTCCCACTACCCCACCTCTTATCTGGCCGTTGACTGATTGTGGTTGTGACTCGAGGTGGACTCCATTCACCTTGTGAGAAAATTCACATAGAAGTCTAGGTCAACCCTAAGTCATTAGGTTAAGATTGTTTGACAATTTGTTTGCATATTAAAAAAAAAAGTGAAAGAAAAATAAAATTCAAATTCTTCTTCTCTCTCTTCGTCCTAATGTATGCAAGGTAGGAGATCTCAAATCCCTAATCTTCTAGGACCGATTGCTGAAATTGAGAGAATTATCTATCACAAAAATCCACCGCAAGATCAAATGGCCGATAATCATGATCCACCGAAGCAAATGAAGGATTATTTCAACCCAAATCAATATCAACCTTCATCTTGTATTCACCTTCCTCAGAATCCGGCCAATCAATATGAAATTAATTAAAGTACCATTCAGATACTCCTATCTTTTTATGGGAATACGAATGAAGATCCTTATAAGCATCTGGATGAATTTCTAAAAATCTGTTCTACGGTGAAGATCCAGAATTTCACCGATGATGCCCTTAAATTAACCTTATTCCCATTTTCATTGAAAAATAAGGCCAAATATTGGCTAGGGACTATAGGTAGGCCCATTAGGACATGGGAAGAAATGTAAAAAGAATTTCTAAAGAAGTTCTATCCTATAGGGCAGACCAATACCATGAGAAGGACTATCACGGGTTTTGTCCAAACTCCCGGGGAATTGATCCATGAATCTTGGGAAAGATTAAAAGAATTGCTTAGGAAATGCCCTCATCATAGGTTATCAAAGTGGCAAATTGTCCAAGCATTCTATGAAGGATTGTCTGAACAGTTCAGACAAATGGTGGATGCCTCATGTGGAGGGGCATTTATGATGAAAAATGAAGATGAGGCTTATGACCTTTTTGAGATGTTAAGTGAAAATTCTATCAATCATGCCTCATTATCATCTTATGAGAGGTCTGTTGGGCCATCTAAGCGGGCCGAAATGTATGAACTTAAGGCTCGTGGAGAGCCCGAATCCAGAATGGACATCAATCTGATCAATCAGAAATTGGATAAAGTAGATATCTTGGCCCAAAAGTTAGATCAACTCTTAGCCTTAAACAAGTAAGAACCTACCTATCCAACACCATCTAGTCCATATGAAGGCCCATCTTCCATCTCTCATGATATTTGTGCTTTGTGCGCAAGTCTGGTCCATTAAGTGAATGAATGCCCAACTGCGGCCCAATTACCATCGTTCATTCAAGAATAAGTTCAAGCTGCCCAGGAATTCTCCAGGCCCAATAATGATCCATTCTCTAATACTTACAATTCGGGATGGAGAAATCACCCTAATTTTTCGTGGAAGAACCAACAGGCTCCTTTACAAATGTCTAATCCTTCTATGCATCAAGCCCAAAAGTCACAGAATTCATTTCAACATTAGTCCAATTTTTATGGAAATGTACAGGCTAGGGGACCACAGGGCCACTTCTCTCAAGCCCAATTCTCTCAACCAACCCACTATTAATCCTTCCAATCAGGGCAATCCACTCAATATCCTCCTCCACCAACTTATCAACAACCGCCTCAACCTAATTTTGATGACAAATTCACACAAATCCAACAACTTATCTTGACCCAACAACAATCTATTTCTAAGTTGGAGAGTCAAATAGGGCAATTAGCTGAAGCCGCTATAAGGAGGGAAGTGGGCCAACTTCCTAGTCAACGCATTGCTAACCCGAGAAATCAACCTCTAGGTTTTCCATCCCAATCGGGCCTTTTACCTCAACCTGGCCCACTAGCACAACCTAAAGGGCCGCAATTTGAGAATGCTAAAGCTATTTCGGCCCTTAGGAGTGAGAAGAGTTTGGAGAACCCACAGAAGGATGGGGAGGTAGCAGAAGGTTCCACTAGTGGGCCTCAAGAAATCGAAAGTGAAAGTGAGGCTGAGCCCAATATGGAGAAGTTGGGGGGAGATCCTAAAGGAAAAGGAAAGTTGGATGAAGACCCAAGCTCATATCAACCACGGGTGCCATTCCCAAACGCTTTACTAACAAAGCCCACTGCCACGAAGAAACTGGCCCAGAATTAGGAGTTGATGGAATTATTTAAACAAGTTCAGATCAATATTCCACTCCTTGATTCTATCAAACATGTGCCAGCTTATGCTAAGTTCCTAAAGGAATTGTGCACGCCGAGAAGGGAATCGAGATTGACTCCCGGTTAGACTTTCAGAAGATGTGAGTGCAATTTTAATAAACCATCTACCCAAGAAGCTGAAGGACCCTGGAGCACCTTTGATTTTATGTGACATAGGTGGAGTCACATTTAATAGAGCATTATTGGATTTGGGCGCTAGTGTGAACTTATTGCCAACTGTTATTTTTGAAAAAATTGATATTGGGGAACCGAAGCCTACATCCATCGTCTTGGAGTTGGCAGATAGGTCTGTAAAAATTCCACGAGGACTCATTGAGGATGTTATTGTAAAAGTTCATGATTGCTACTTCCCCGTGGATTTTCTCATTCTGGATATGGCCTCACCTGAGGAGCTCATTCATACCTCGATCATCCTAGGACGTCCATTTTTGGCCACCGCCAAAACTAACATCAATTGTGAAACTGGCATGATGGACATATCTTTTGGGGGTCAAAAAGTCAAGATTAATGTCTTCAAAGCATCCCAATATCCAGATCAAGAAGAAGAATCCCATACTATTGATATCTTGGATAATTTGGTTGAAGAAAATGTGATGTTCACACATGACTTTTTAAAGGAAGCCAATGCCTTAAAAGATTCTCCCAGCCCATTAACGTCTTGGCCCAAGGTTGAACTTTTACCAGTCTTGCAATCTGAGCCCGCTTTGCCATCCTTAGAGGACCCTCCTGAGCTTGAACTCAAGCCATTACCTGAGTCTCTCAAGTATATCTTCTTGGGCCCGGACCAAACTCTCCCGGTCATCATTACGGCACATCTCACATCGCCGCAGGAGGCCCAATTAACCGAGGTCCTCAAAGACCACAAGGGTGCCATTGGATGGTCAGTGGCCGATTTAAAGGGAATTAGCCCATCCATTTGCATGCATCACATCTATATGGAAGAGAATTCTAAGCCCAGTCGGGTGATGCAAAGGCGGCTTAACCCAAACATGAAAGAGGTGGTTAAGAAAGAGGTTGTGAAATGGCTAGATGCGGGTATCATTTACCCTATATCGGATAGCAAATGGGTCAGCCCAACCCAAGTGATACGAAAGAAGTCCAGATTGATGGTTATCAAGAATGATCAGGATGAAGAGGTACCTACTAGGCCCACTACGGGATGGAGAGTGTGCATTGATTACCGAAAGCTGAATCTCATGACTAAGAAGGATCACTTTCCACTCCCGTTCATGGATCAGATTCTTGAAAAGTTATCGGGCCGGAAGTACTTTTGCTTCCTAGATGGGTACTCTGGGTACAATCAAGTGGCTATTTACCCATAATATCAAGAAAAGACCACCTTTACGTGCCCTTATGGCACGTTTGCTTTCAAGAGAATGCCATTTGGATTATGCAATGCACCAGCCACATTTCAATGATGTATGATGGCTATATTCTCTGATATGGTGGGAGAATTCCTCAAAGTTTTTATGGATGATTTTTCGATTTTCAGGGATTCTTTTGAAAATTGCCTGAAAAATCTTAAACTGGTGCTAGCTAGATGCATAGAAACCAACTTGATACTTAGCTGAGAGAAGATCCATTTTATGGTTCGAGAGGGCATTATTCTAGGCCACATTGTATCTGAAAGGGGGATAGAGGTAGATAAAGCTAAGATCGATCTCATATCGAATCTTCCTCCTCCCACCTCGGTCAGACAGATCCGTTCATTCCTTGGCCATGTCGGTTTCTATCGCCGGTTTATCCACAATTTCTCTCAAATTGCCCGGCCTTTAACTCTTATCCTAGCTAAGGATGTTCCTTTCCAAATGGATGAATCTTGCATCAAGGCATTCAATTCTCTGAGGGAATCTTTGACCAAAGCTCCAATTCTTCAATCCCCAGATTGGTCTTTGCCCTTCGAGGTCATGTGCGATGCCTCTGACTATGCTATCAGTGCGGTATTGGGACAAAGAATCATAAAGTGTCCCGTGATGATCTATTATGCAAGTCGCACCCTTGCAGATGCTCAAATGAATTATACCACCACAGAAAAGGAATTATTAGCTGTGATTTTTGCCTTAGAAAATTTCAGATCTTATCTTTTAGGGGCAAAAGTCATAATCTATTCTGATCACTCAACTCTGAAATACCTTTTGACCAAGAAGGATCCGAAGCCCAGACTTATCAGTTAGATCTTACTCCTTCAGGAATTTGATTTGAAAATTCGGGATAAAAAGGGTTCCGAGAATGTGGTAGCTAACCACCTATCCCGAATTCTGATTTTCGAAAGTGCACCAATAACTGATTCATTTCCTGATGAGCATCTGCTGGTCATTTCTCACACTGTTACACCTTGGTATGCTCATTTTGTTAATTATAAGGTGACTAATCAGCTCCTGGAAGGATGGACTAAAAGTGAGAAGGACAGATTCTTTTCCCAGGAGAAGTATTATTTCTGGGAGGATCCGAAACTATTCAAATTATGTCCTGATCAAATCATTAGGTGATGTGTTCCTGAAGAAGAACAACAGAGTGTTCTCAACTTCTGCCATAATCTAGCTTGTGGGGGTCATTTCTCGGGGAAGAAAACTGCAGCCAAGGTCCTACAAAGTGGTTTTTATTGACCCACACTCTTCAAAGATGCCCATGAGTTCAGCAAAACTTGTTTGAGATGCCAAGCTGTAGAAAATATTACAAATAGGGACATGATGCCACTCAACCCAATCTTGGTAGTTGAAGTCTTTGATGTTTGGGGGATAGACTTTATGAGACCTTTTCCACCTTCTTTTGAACATGTGAATATCCTGGTAGCGGTGGATTATGTCTCTAAGTAGATTGAAGCAGTAGCCACCCGAACCAATGATCATAAAGTGGTCATTAAATTCGTCCAGAAAAACATCTTTTCTCGGTTTGGGTGGCCTAAAGCTATCATAAGTGATGGGGGAACGCATTTCACGAATTACTAGTTTCGAGCTTTGCTAGAAATACGGGATTAATCACAAGCTGGCTACCCCTTATCATCCCCAAACCAGTGGCCAAGTGGAAGTTTCCAATAGAGAGATTAAGAATATTTTGCAAAAGTCCGTTAGGTCCGATAGAAAAGATTAGTCTGAAAGGATAGATGATGCCTTATGGGCCTATTGGATCGCTTACAAAACTCCTATTGGCATGTCTCCTTATCGCCTGGTTTTTGGAAAAGCGTGCCACCTTCAAGTGGAATTGGAACATATGGCGTATTGGGCCATTAAACAAGTCAATCTAGACCTAGCCCAAACTGGTTCCCACTGAACTTTACAACTGAGTGAGCTAGAAGAATTGCGTAATGAGGCCTTTGAGAACTCCAAGATCTATAAAGTCAAAACTAACGCTTTCCATGATAAACATATTGTGAGAAAATCTTTTGTTCCAAATCAGAAAGTTTGTCTATTTAACTCTAGGTTTCGTCTATTTCCAAGAAACCTGAAGTCCAGGTGGGATGGACCATTTTTGGTCATTAAAGCCTTTGATCATGGAGCTGTTAAAATCATGAATCCTAAGAATGGGAACACTTTCACCGTTAATGGTCAACGGTTGAAACCATTTATTAAAAACCTTCAAAATGAGCCACCGAAATCCATTGAGCTGAGTGATATGCATTAACTGAACTGTCGTCTGGCTGAAGACGTTAAACTTAGCGCTTGTTGGGAGGCAACCCAACATTTTAGATCATGTTCTGTTTTTCTTTTCATTTTTAGGTTTTTATGCAGTAGTCGGCGTTGGTAAAGTCGCATCCTCATCATCACAGGTTGTTTCTCTTCTTCTAGGTTTTCTTATGGCTAGCATGTGTTTTCATATCTTTTGTGTCATTGAGGACAATGCCATTCAAGTTTGGGGGGGGCAATCAATATGCAATTTTTTGAAAAATCTATTGAAGAAAACTCAGAAAATGGTCTAAATTTTTTCAAAAACTTCTTTTTCACATCCCACATAAGTTACATGAAATCTTGTTTCATTAAGAGAATCTTAAATAAATCAGTTTTATGTTAGTTAAATTGGATAAAGCCTTTAAAGTTCAGAATAGCCCACTTCACAAGAAGCTACGACATGAATGATTTTCACATATACACGGCAACTTAGAATAAGTGAAAGACTTTGAAAGTATAAAATTGTTGGAATTAACTCTAAGGATAAGATTACCTATTCTATTTTTTTTTTCTTTTGGATTGAATGAAAAGAACGTTAGGATTCGTAATAGGAGACCAACTCACTCAGCACTCTAAAGAGGTGGTCATTTAAAAAGAGACATTTGTAAACATTAAATGCCAAATAAGGTGTCAAAAAGAGTTAAAGGAAGGCAGGTGGTAAAAAGTACGCACCTCCTCTTAGGCAATTCAAAGAGAGTGGCAAAAAGTACGCATTCTCAAAGGCAAAAGTGCAATTAAATGAAAAAGCCGCGCTACATGAAAAATTCCCTTGTACTAAAAAAATGACCAAGTCGTAAAAGTGCTGAGTCGGGGCGGGAGCTGAAAAACGATCTTCACGGGCTGATCAGGAAATTCCTTTTCTCTTCTCGTCCCCAGGTAGTTCTATCTAAATGATTAGTAAAGGCGATGATATAATGGAAAGGACATAAACGAGTTCTAAGCATGCCAAATTACATGCACAATCACCTGTCATGAACCAAAGTGTAGTGGGAAATGAAAACTTTAGCTTAACCAATTAGTTACCATTTAATTGATTATGATAGATAGCTATAAATGAAGCATGATAATTCATTGTTGTCCTAATTTTTCTTCTATTTGCATTGCTAAAGGACTAACAATGAGTAAATCGGGGGGTGTGATAAGTTAGTATTTTCTATTATTAAAAGAACAAATGCAAGCACTATATTTATGTTTATGATGTTTAAAATAGCATGAAATGATAGACAACTTCGTACCGATTCCAACAGTACCAATTTCGTCAAATTCTGAGTTAAAAACATCATCATTTCATGCATTTGCGGTTTTCTCAGTAAAACCGTGAGAAATCAATTTATTTAAGCATAAATGTAATTTTATTCATGATAATGTCCTAATTTACATTTATTTTATGTGAACAGGACATGAAGAAGATACAGTGCAATTGGCTAAATTTCTAGTCGTTTGTGGGAAGGACAGGAGTTCGAATCCCAGCAAAATCGACTTTATCTTGGCAAAAATACTAAAGCAAGGGTAAAAGAGTCTTTTGCTACCCTAAATGGTTGCCCTAATTCTTACCCAAGAAGATAACAAGAGGATCCAGCCATCTACTTTCTTCCTTTCTTTAGTTTAAAAATTCTCTCTCCCTTTTAAAGAAGTCTCTTCTTTCTTCCTTCTGCCCCCTACTTTTCTTCTCCCTCATGCCTTCTCTCCACTTTTCCCTCACTTTTTCTCCCTCTCTGCTACAGTACCACAGTACTGTAGCATTCTTTCTCTCTCTCTAGCTTCGTTCTCTCTCTCTCTCTCTCTCGCTCACTCTCTCTCTCTCTACATCTCTCTCAAATCGGCGGCTGTCAAGGGCAAGAGGTAGACTCAAGGCACTGCAACGGACTACTGGAAGGAGTCTAGGGCGGCCAAGGATCCACACAAAGGGCAACGACGGCTGCAAGCACCAGTTTTCTCTCTCCATCGCCTCTCTCTCTAGTTTTTGAGTTATCCATGTTACACTGTATTTCGAATATTTGATGTAAAATCTTTCTTATAAAAGTCATGTTATTATTTTATTTGCAATGTCTCTGCAAAATTTCATATATTTCTGTGAACGAATGACAATATCTCCTTTGAAAAAAGTTATCTTTTCTCCCTCTTTTTGTTCTACAACTTTTATTTTTTCTTCTGTTGATATTACTCAAACTTTATATTACACTTTTAATTAGTATTTTAGAGGTTGTCTTAGTTCAGTAAATGGTCTGATTATGTTCGTTTAGGGGTGCTCCTTTTGTGAGTTCATAGCAAGTCCGATTAGTTTTAATTGTTGTTTATTAAATCATCATGCTCCATCTTCTTTCTTCTCTGATTTTCCTCTAAAAAAATCTAAGGTTTTCAACTTTAAAAATCTATTTCCCTGTGGATTCGACTCGGACTCACCATTGCTATTGTTAAAGTTTAATTTGAATGAGCCGATTAATTTAGATTGTTAGCTTTGATTTTTAACGACACAATCTTAAGCTATCATGCAACTAAATAACAATTATTCAGTTTCATATTTGACTCCTATAGGTATACAAAGATTTACTGTCAGACAACAACCTATGAATATCATGAACAATTGTTGAGTCTAACTCAACATTTGCATTTTATCGATTTTCTTTTACTTGTCTAAATCTGTATACTATCGCAGCTCTGAGAATCATTTCCAATATCTCATATTAGATATGCTAATTCTCTAATAGACATGCAAAAGTTGATTAATAAGAATATCCAAAACTTCTTTCAAGTTTCATATTCGTTTTGCCTTTACCAGTATCCTTATATTGGCTACTTCTCTATCAAAACTGACTTTCCTTTATCTTTTCAGGTGTGGGTTTGCCCGTTTAAAATCTTACCACTTATCTTTCTCAAAAGCACATTATAAATATCTCTTCATCTTGGTATATCCACATAAGAGATTTCATGACAATCATTGCCTTTCAATAAGGTATACCCTGAGTACCTTTTCACCTTGGTCTATCTAAGTAAGAGGAATCATGATATCTGATTAGGATAGTGACTTTCACTTACCCCTAAAGACATTCTTTAGAGTTTTTTAGTCAGCTTGAATATGAGAAGTATTGGCATCCTTTGTGCCAAAATCTCGAATAGACGACATTTTAGTGAACGAAGGAAATAACATGTTTTAAGCAGATATTCTAATAATTCAATTATGGTCTTTTATCTTGAATTATTTCCCAATATTTTTTGACGGACTGTATAACCTTTAGGAATACAGAACGGAAGACTCCGACGGTCTCCTAGTGAGGATCAGAATCTCTAAGAATCACAGTATGACCTCGGGTAAACACATAGTCTCATACTATTATTTTATAGCAACCATCTCATGGTAATTGCAACTCCTTGTAATATCCGATCTTATTTCGGCTCCCAGGTCTTTAATGGTCCCGGGTAAACACAGTAGACCATTATACCTGGTCTAAGCTTTACCATCAATACGTGACAGAGTAGAGTAAGAATGTAGCTCCCGGATAAACGCTAGGATAGCTACACCGTTCTTCTATTCCAGTCTCAAGGCATCAAGATGCCATAGTTAATAGTCCTTTCATCAGATGGTGGCAGATCTTGGGTAAACACATAGAAACTGCCATCACTAAATCAAGTTCTAAGAACTATATTGATGGAGAGCCACGCGGTGTATTCTCAATGACTCGCGCTCCGGCTTAGACTTTATGTTGAAGGTTTTGTTTATGTTAAGTTGGTCTCGTCCTAGGTAATAGTTTATAAATATATCGTATATATTTAACTATACTTAGATATTAGCAATCGATTCATAATAAAAAACTAGAAGGCATGTATCAACTATACATGTTCATTATGTGGTCATGGACAGCACGGTGATTAACTGGAGCCAAACAATTAATCACCAAAACTATATAACATTTATATAATCTAAACATGCAAACACATAGCCACTGGTGATCTCATCTCCTGTCGCCTTCCTGGTTGCACTTGTGGATCATCCTCGCCTTTTCTCGGCCGACGCGATCAATTACATATATATATTTTGAAACAATTTCAAATGCTAATAAATTGAAAGAGAAAGCCTTATGGCCGAGTACAATAATAGAGGGAGATAGAATTATAATGGAATGAGAAAAGAGGGAGGCACGCAGGCCTCATTAATTAACACTTAATTAATGTACATGACATTCCATAACAATCCACATAATCACACATCCTCACATGATATGAAATTTAACTAAGTGCATGTCCATGACCACCATAAATTTTAACCATCCACACATGATAAAACATATCACATGAAGGCTAAAATTTTAAAAATATAATAATTTTGGTTTTCTTAAAACCGGGGAACCAATCAAAATTGGACAATATGAATTTTCGAAAATCTAATTTTCTAACATGCAATAAATCTAATTTAAAGCATCAAATACATCAACATGTGCAAACAAAGCTAAAATTAAAATTCTAAAATATTCCATGCATAATTTAGAACAATTCTAAATTAATTAATCTAACACTTAAATTAATATTAAATCACATTAATAACAATTATTAATACGAAAAAAATCTAACATTTAGATAAAATAAAAAATTCATAAATAACACTTATAAAATAATTTCTAATTCCCAATTTAATCAATGAACAATTCCTTATTAATAAACTCCGTTTATTAAATAATATTTCTCAATAACAATTATTAAGAAATAATAATTAGAACAATTCTAATTAAAATAGTCTAACATTTTAGACTTAATTAATCTCTTAATAACTTTTATTAAAAGATCAATTTCAAATAGATTAGATCAATAAAACAATAATTAAGGGATACATGAGTAAACTAATTAATCATCTGAATAACTATTATTAAGACTTAATTAGTCCTTAATAACATTTATTAAGGTTTATTACTCAAGAACTAATTAACTTAATTATAACAATTATAATTAGTTAATTAATCACTTATAAACTATTATTAAGTGTCCCTCAATCATTAAAACAATTTCCTAACAACAATTGCTAAGAAACTATTAATGTCCTATTAGTTAATAAAAATAAAATGAACAACATTTGTTAATTAATTTTAAAACCATAACAATGATCTGATCACTTAAATAATTAACAACATTTGTTAATTAAATTTTAAGATCACATCATACATTTAAATCCGATTTTATTCATTTAATAAAAAGATATTAACAACATTTGTTAATAATTAAATTAAGATCTCATCTTAATTAACCCCTTTAATCACTCATATTAAAAGATATTAAATCAACAACAATTGTTAATTAAATTAAGATCATATCTGAAATAACCCTCTAATAATTTTATTAAAATTGATTTAACAACACATGTTAAATCTTATTATGATCAGATCTTAATAATAACACCTATTTAACTGGAATTTATAAATTAAAGTCTAAAACATATTTTAAACTTTATTTACAATAATTTTCAATTAATTAGAGGTGGGTTATTAACATTAATAAAAACTTTTAGAGGGTTAATTGGGGTTAAGGGGTTTAAATGGGCTTAATAGGGGTGGGGGGTAAAATGGGCCAGCTCTAATGGGCCTCTTGGCTCAGGCTGGGTAGCTAGGGCCGCCCCTTTGTCCGGCTTGGCTCGAGCCAGGCGGAGCTCGGGCCCAGGCAACCTGGCCAAGCCAGGTCAGGCGCCTGGTGCGCCCGGGCGAGGCCCAGGCCCCCCGGTCGAACCGGCGCGGGGTCGGCCGGTCTGGGCGCCCAGCACCTGGTTCGCCCGGCACCCTCATTAGGGTTTTTCAGCCCACTTTCTAGCTAGTTTCAGGCGGCGCCGCCAAAACCGCCGCCAGCGAGGGTGGCCGGAGGTTGCAGGGGGAAGTTACCCCTTTCCTTTCCACCGCCGGTGATGGCCGGCCGGTGACTCCCTCGCCGCCGGTGTACCCTCCAATGTTGGCGGTTTGAACATTTTTATAACCATGGCTTTCCCTCAATCCTTTTCAAGTCTTGAAAAACATGGGAAGAAAAACTCCACCGGCCGCTATAGAAATTTTCCAGAGATGGGGATGAGTAGCTGGTCATACCAGCGAACCTATAGGGGTGGTCCGACCATCATCAATACCTCTTCAAAGCCCTCAAAATCTGGTTCTTCATCTCCATGAAGAACACCTCTAATAAAAAACATTAAATATAAATTTCTCTGCAGAAACAAATCTGAAATTTTATATTCATCTCATGAATAATTTCGTGCGAGAGAAAAATAAAAATAGGCATGGAAATAATTTTAGAAGGTTAATTTTATCGTTCCGAAGCGGATATGAGCGGAACTTGGCTCTGATACCACTGTTGGGATCCGGGCGGGATGCGAAGAACGTAGCGGAAACGACGAATAAAATATTATCCCGCTCGATGCCCGCTGATCCGATTCGGAACGAAAAACTAAAACTGAAAACTGGGTTGTAATCTAATTATCGTGCGCGGATTCGAATCCGCTTCCGTCTCGGTTCCGTCGAGGCTGCCGCAAGCTGCACAAGCATTCGGCCTCCAGCGGTATCCACGCGATCCTCCGCGGTGGTTTGTCCTCGCTCCCTTGTCCGTATCAGCTCGCTCGCTGAAGATCCGTCGCCGCAACGATTGCCGAAAACCCGTCGACGGGAATTCCTGACTTTCGAGAATCATACGTGGCGGAGAGGAGACTATTCCAGCGCCTCGAACGGGGCGCCCCGAGAAAGAGAGAGAAAGGGGGGATGACGGCTAGCATGGGAAAACTCTGGAGCTTAGCCGAGGGTTTCGCAACAGCGTGTATATATATTAAGTTGGCACGACTTTTCACAAAAGTCCCCGAGTTAATATAAATCCCACTTATGTACCACCGACTGAGAATCTTATTGCGTGTGACCCTCTAGGCCCATTTACCAGTCCGATTTTCAGCCCGTTAAGTCCAATAACTAGTTATTGACTTATTGTAATTAATTAATATCTAGATATTAACTAATTACTTAATCGAATTAACATCGCATGTAAATTCGGTCGGACTTCTGATCAAGTTGGGTGCCAAGCAACACCGCATGATCCCGAAAGGTAATGGGGTTCAGCAACCCACTCATGGAACCTGTCCGTCCATAGTTACCGCGTGGCTATAATCCTTCGTTCGCACAATGCTCTCAAGTTAACCTAGGATATGGTCAACTGTCAAACTCTAGATGGTCAACTCACTTGAATCAGACTCCGCTGTACAATATCAGAAAACATCTTTTTTGATACTATTTTTGCTCTGGCCAGAGACTCCTGCGGATCTATTCTAGAGCATTCTCTCTCCAGTTACCTGAGAGCGAACGATCATTTATTGAACATACAATCACCTTCGAACGTCTTCCGCTGGACCCGATCCTTGACTATTAAAGATCCCGTGGATAGGTATTCGTAGGTCAAGGTCAAAGTCCAGAAGTCCACCGACAAGGTGTCTTTGGTGTCTCAAGTCCAAGGATCAACCACGCCACTGTGACAATGAATCAAGCCGATTGACAGTCAAGTAAATTACCATTCGGCGATTCATGTCGGATCAGTTCATTGAACTCATTCCCCAATGAGCACCTAGATGTTTACCATTGTATCTCCACACGAGTAACTAACGAGATCAGTCACCCTCATCATATGAGCTGGAATAACCTGTACTAGTCTTACCCGATGTTTGATGTCCTTCTCAAACATCTTACGACTAGGAACAATTAATAATATGTGTTTATAAGTCATCAGTTTCATTATTATGATCTCATTATAATCTGATGACTATTGCACATATTCATGGACTTCATTATGCGCAATTATAAATATGCCAATCTACATAATGAATTTAATGCCATTGATTAGTGAATCAGATTGAAATAGGTGCCTAACGATTGGCTTAGATGACACCTATATCCGTCATAAAGATCATAGAAGAAGCCCCAGTCAACGTAAACGAACTTTTGAGCAATAAGAAGCAGCAATTCCGCATGGGGGCTTGGCCGAATCCGGCGTAGATGCCTGCTCGGGAGGCTCCTTACCTCCCTCTGGCTGAAGCCCTAGGGGCACCTGTTGAGTCCGAGACTGCCGGGGCTACCTCGTCACCGGATGCTATTGAAATGCCCGGTGATGTCATCGACATGCATGTAGTGTCCAGCGAAGAGGACACGGCCGCCGGTGCCGAGCATAAGCCGGCCTCGGAATAGCTGTTATATTTCACAACTTTGGTAATCAAATGACTTAATTATTTCTCTTTCTGCGATTTTTCAGAAATGTCGACCGGTCTTGGATCTCTTACGGACCGGATCCAACGACGCGAAGCGGCCGAGAAGACATTGGCTTCTAGGTCCACGCCGCGAAGCACTCGGGTGCCAGCCTCGGGCATTAATCGTTCAAACTCATGTGTCGTTAAACATACATGAACATCAACTTTGAATTCCAATCAAACACATAAATTTTAATAATGCAGCACAACAGTGAGATCAGGTCAAATCCACAGGGAGTTAAATTTATAAACTTTGAAAACTTTGAATTTTTAATTAATTTGAAAGAGAATTGATTGTCTAAATTAACTAAATCATTGCCTACCTAAACAACAAATCGATTAACTAAAGTGACTAAGAATTGAAAATCTAACTAAATAACTAGTTTAAAATAAAACAAACAACACCATTAGAGGAGAGAAATCTTGTTTAACAATAATATTGTCACTAACTTAAGAAGCAAGAAACAAAAGTACACAATGTTTTGATTTTGACATTTCCAATAGAATTAAATAACTAAATGAAACCTATTCTAATAACTCAATCCAAAAAAAATAAAACTAATAATGAATAAATAAACAAGAGCAAATCAACAAAGGGATCCCCTGTGGGCGCTGGATGCACTAGTCCAGCGTTTGAAGAGGGTGGCGTAGTGGTCCGCTAGGGTGCAACAGCTGAGGCGATGGCAAAGGGCACGAAACAGCAGAGGGGAGGCACGTGGCGGAGGCGGGCGACATGGCGTGCTCGAGTGCGTCATGCGCGGCATGGGCGACGAGGCCTAGCGGCGCGAGCACGGGCCTGCTGCCGTGTGGCGGCGCTGGAGCGGGAACGGCCGCTCGAGCGGGCACGGGCGACGATGTGCATCCCCGCGAACAGGCGCGCGACGCCGCGTGGCCTTGGCGGGCCTCCTTGCAGGTGGGCGGTGGCGACTGCGTGCGTGGGTGCATTTGAGCGTACCGCGTGGCTCCCACGCTCCCGCCCAGCGGCACGGTCGACGAGGAGCAGCGGCTGCGAACCGTTCAGTGCTGCCGCGTGGAGGGCGCGGGCCCGGGGCTCTCGAGCTCGGCCGGCTCGAGCGACGATGCTCGAAGGCGCGAACGCGCTGCGCGTGCCGCATGGCTTCTCTGCGGCGGCGGATGGGAAGAGAGAGACAGAGCAGGAGAGGAGAGAAGAAACAAAGAAAAAGTGAGAGAGAGAGAGAGCATGTGTGGAAGAGAGCGGCAGAAGAGAGAGAGAGGAAAAGTGAGAGAGAGAGAGAGAACTGCGGCAGAGAAGAGAGAGAGGAAAAGGAAGAGAGAAAGAGAGACACAGAGAAAGAGGGAGGGAGAGGGAGTCTGACAAAGAGAGAGAGAGAGAGTGCGTGAGGGAGAGTCTAGAGGGAGAGAGTAAGCAAGCCTCCCCTTAGAAAGAAAGAAGAGGCCTTTTAAAAAGAGGGGGGGTCCTTTCAAAAAGAGGAAAGGGGGGAAATGGAGGTGGCGGCCGCTCTTCTTGGCTTCTTTGGGTAAGAATTAGGGCAACCCTACTCTGAGAAGTAAGTGACCAGTTTGCCCCTGCTCCTTTTATTTTTCCAAAAAGATGGGCAATTCTGCTGAGATTTGAACTCTAGACCTCCCATAAGTCCGCAAAGACTTAACCATTGCACCACAACTTCCTTCATTTTTTGTTCACGTAAAATAAATTCAAATTAGCATATTATCATAAAAGTCATTACATTTATTTATTTTCATCTCGATTTTGTCAGAAAAATCGCAAATGCGCTATACTCCATTAATCACATGAAATGACGATGTTTTTAAGTCGGAATTTGACGAAATTGGTACCGTTGGAATTGGTACGAAATTATCTATCATTTCATGCTATTTTTCAGATAAAACTGTGAGTATGATGCATGCGATTGCCCTAAAATGATCGACATTATCAAACTTATCACACCCCCCAACTTACTCATTACTAGTCCCTTAGCAATGCAAATAGAGGAAAAATTAGGACAAACAATGAATTATCATGCTTCATTTGTAGTTATCTATCACAAACAACTAAATGGTAGCCGATTGGTTAAGCTAAAGTTCGCATTTCCCACAATACTTTGATTCGCGACAGGTGATTGTGCATGCGAATTGGCATGCTTAGAACTCGTTCCTGACCTTTCTGTTATATTATTGCCTATACTAACCCTCTAGATAAGACTACCTGGGGGAGAGAAGAGAACAAGGGATTTCCCGATCGGTCTTCGAGGATCGTTTTTCAGCTCCCGCTCCGACTCAACACTTTTCATAACTTGGTCGTATTTTTGGTATGAAGGACTATTTAGCGCGGCTTTTTCATTCATTTGCGCAATTGCCTTTGAGAGTGCTTACTTTTGCTACTCTCATTAATTTGCTTGAGGGGAGGTGCGTATTTTTTGCCACATGTTTTCCTTTAGCTCTTTTAACACCTTTATATAGCTTTTAGTGTGTACAAACATCCCTGTTTAAATGATCGCCTCTTTAGAGTGCTGAGTGGGTCGGTCCCCTATTACGAATCCTAACGTACCTTTCGTTTAACCCAAAATAATAAAAAAATGGAATAAGTGGTCCTATCCTTAAGGCTAAGTTAAGCAATTCTATACTTTTAAGATCTTTCATTCATTCTAAGTTACCGTGTGTGTGTGTGAAAATCATCCTGCTGTGAATTCTTGTGAAGTGGGATATTTTAAACTTTCGAAGACTTTTTCCAATGTGGCTAACAAAAGTTGGTTTGTTTAAGATTTTTCTTAATGAAACATGTATTCATGCAATTTCCGTGGGGTGTGAAAAGAAGTTTTTGAAAGAAAATTTTAAAATTTTGATCATTTTTTTCAGTGAAAGATATCAGTTTTCTTCAAAAGATTTTTAAACAAATGCATATTAGACTGATTGCCCCCATCCTCCAACTTGATTGACATTGTCCTCAATAGCATAAAAGATATGAAAAACATGCCAGCCATAAGAGAATTGTGAAGGAGAGAAACAACCTGTGATGAAGAGGATGCGACTTACCAAAGCCGACTGCCGCTCAGAGACTTAAAAAATGAAAAGAAATACAAAAGCTGAATTAAAATATTGGGTTGCCTCCCGACAAGCGCTAAGTTTAACGTCTTCAGCCAGACGACAGTTCAATTAATGCAGATCACTCAGCTCAATGGATTCTAGTGGTTCATTTTGAAGGTTTTCAATAAATGATTTCAACCGTTGACCATTAACGGTGAAAGTGTTCCAATTCTTAGGATTCATGATTTTAACAGCTCCATGATCAAAGGCTTTAATGACCAAGAATGGTCCATCCCACCTAGATTTCAGTTTTCCTGGAAATAGGCGAAGCCTAGAGTTAAATAGCCAAACTTCCTGATTTGGGAGAAAAGATTTTCTCACAATATGTTTATCATGGAAAGCTTGAGTTTTGGCTTTATAGATCTTGGAGTTCTTATAGGCCTCATTACGCAATTCTTGTAGCTCATCCAGTTGTAAGGTTCGGCAGAACCTGCTTGGGCTATATCCAGATTTACTTGTTTAATAGTCCAATATGCCTTATGTTCCAATTCCACTGGAAGGTGGCACGCTTTTCTAAAAACCAGGCGAGAAGGAGACATGCCAATAGGAGTTTTGTAAGCAGTCCGATAGGCCCATATGGCATCATCCAATCTTTCAGACCAATCTTTTCTATCGGGCCTAACAGACTTTTGCAGAATATTCTTAATCTCTCTATTAGAAACTTCCACTTGGCCACTGGTTTGGGGATGATAAGGGGTAGCCATCTTGTGATTAATCCCGTATTTTTTAAGTAAATCTCGAAACTGGTAATTCATGAAATGCATTCCCCCATCACTTATGATAGCTTTAGGCCATCTGAATCGAGAAAAGATATTTTTCTGGACGAATTTAATGACCACTTTATGATCCTTGGTTCGGGTGACTACTGCTTCAATCCACTTAGAGACATAATCCACCGCTACCAGGATATATGCATGTCCAAAGAAGGTGGAAAAGGTCCCATAAAGTCTATCCCCCAAACATCAAAGACTTCAACTACCAAGATTGGGTTGAGTGGCATCATGTCCCTTTTTGCCATATTTCCTACAGCTTGGCATCTCAAACAAGTTTTGCTGAAGTCATGGGCATCTCTGAAGAGTGTTGGCTAGTAAAAACCACTTTACAGGACTTTGGCTGCAGTTTTCTTCCCCGAGAAATGTCCCCCACAAGCCAGATTATGGTAGAAGTTGAGAACACTCTGTTGTTCTTCTTCAGGAACACATCGCCTAATGATTTGATCAGGACAGAATTTGAATAGTTCCGGATCCTCCCATAAATAATACTTCTCCTGGGAAAAGAATCTGTCCTTCTCACTTTTAGTCCATCCTTCTGGAAGTTGATTGATCACCTTGTAATTGACAAAATGAGCATACCAAGGTGTAACAGTGTGAGAAATGGCCAGCAGATGCTCATTATAAAATGAATCAGTCATTGGTGCAATCTCGGAAATCAGAATTCGGGATAGGTGGTCAGCTACCACATTCTTAGAATCCTTTTCATCCCGAATTTCCAAATCAAATTCTTGAAGGAGTAAGATCCATCTGATAAGTCTGAGCTTCGCATCCTTCTTGGTCAAAAGGTATTTCAGAGCTGAGTGATCAGAATAGATTATGACTTTTGCCCCTAAAAGATAATATCTGAATTTTTTTAAGGCAAAAACCACAGCTAATAATTCCTTTTCTGTGGTGGTATAATTCATTTGAGCATATGCAAGGGTGCGACTTGCAAAATAGATCACCATGGGGAACTTGTTGATTCTTTGTCCCAATACCGCACCGATAGCATAGTCAGAGGCATCGCATATGATTTAAAAGGGCGAAGACCAATCTGGGGATTGAAGAATCAGAGCTTTGGTTAAAGATTCCTTCAGAGAATTGAATGCCCTGATGCAAGATTCATCCATTTGGAAAGGAACATCCTTAGCTAGGAGAAGAGTTAAAGGCCGGGCAATTCGAGAGAAATTGTGGATAAACCGGCGATAGAAACCGGCATGGCCAAGAAATGAACGGACTTGTCTGACCGAAGTGGGTGGAGGAAGATTAGATATAAGATCAATCTTAGCTTTATCTACCTCTATCCCCCTCTCATATATAATGTGGCTTAGAACAATGCCCTCTCAAACCATGAAGTGGCTCTTCTCCCAGCTAAGAATAAGGTTGGTTTCTATGCATCTTCCTAGCACCTGTTTCTGATTCTCCAGGCAATTTTCAAAGGAATCCCCGAAAATCGAAAAATCATCCATGAAAACTTCGAGGAATTCTCCCACCATATCGGATAATATAGCCATCATACATAGTTGAAATGTGGTTGGTGCATTGCATAATCCAAATGGCATTCTCCTGAAAGCGAACGTGCCATAAGGGCACATAAATGTGGTCTTTTCTTGATCTTCTGGGTAAATAGCCACTTGATTGTACTCGGAGTACCCATCTAAGAAGCAAAAATACTTCTGGCCCGATAACTTTTCCAGAATCTGATCCATGAACGGGAGTGGAAAGTGATCCTTCTTAGTTATGAGATTCAACTTTCGATAATCAATGCACACTCTCCATCCCGTGGTGGGCCTAGTAGGTACCTCCTCCCCCTGATCATTCTTGATAACCGTCAATCCGGACTTTTTTGGTACCACTTGAGTTGGGCTGACCCATTTGCTATCCGATATGGGGTAAATGATACCCGCATCCAGCCATTTCACAACCTCTTTCTTAACCACCTCTTTCATGTTTGGGTTAAGTCGCCTTTGCATCTCCCGACTGGGCTTAGAATTCTCTTCCATATAGATGTGATGCATGCAAATGGACGGGCTAATTCCCTTTAAATCGGCCACCGACCATACAATGGCACCCTTGTTGTCTTTGAGGACCTCGGTTAATTGGGCCTCCTGCGGCGATGTGAGATTTGCCGCAATGATGACCGGGAGAGTTTGGTCCGGACCTAAGAAGATATACTTGAGAGACTCAGGTAATGGCTTGAGTTCAAGCTCAGGAGGGTCCTCTAAGGATGGCAAAGCAGGCTCAGATTGCAAGGTTGGTAAAGGTTCAACCTTGGGCCAAGATGTTAATGGGCCGGGAGAATCTGTTAAGGCATTGGCTTCCTCTAAAAGGTCCTGTATGAACATCACATTTTCTTCAACCAAATTATCCAGGATATCGATAGTGTGGCATTCTTCTTCATGATCTGGATATTGGGATGCTTTGAAGACATTAATCTTGACTTTTTGACCCCCAAAGGATATGTCCATCATGCCGGTTTCACAATTTATATTAGCTTTGACAGTGGCTAAAAATGGACGTCCTAGGATGATTGGGGTGTGAATGATTTCTTCAGGTGATGCCATATCCTAAATAAGAAAATGTACGGGAAAATAACAATCATGGACTTTTACAATAACATCCTCAATTAATCCCCGTGGACTCTTCACAGACCTATCAGCCAACTGCAAGATGATGGATGTGGGCTTTAATTCTCCAATATCAAATTTTTCATAAATGGCTGTTAGCAAGAGGTTCACACTGGCACCTAGGTCCAATAAAGCTCTATCAAATGTGACTCCACCCAAGTCACATGAGATCAAAGGTCCCCCAGGATCCTTTAATTTCTTGGGAAGATGATTCATTACAATAGCACTCACATCCTCCGATAGCCTAACCTTTTCGGGTGCCATTCTAGATTCTCTTTGTGGTGTGCATAATTCCTTGAGGAACTTGGCATAAGCTGGCACATGCTTGATGGCATCGAGAAGTGGAATATTAATATGAACTTGTTTGAATAATTCCAGCAACTCCTCATTCTGGGCCAGTTTCTTCTTGGCATTGGGCTTAGCTAATAAAGCATTTGGAAATGGTACCCTTGGTTGATATGAATTTGGGCCTTCATCAATCTTTCCTTTTCCTTTTGGGTTCTCCCCTAACTTCTCCATGTTTGGTTCAGCCTCACTCTCGCTTTCAACTTCATGAGGCCCATTAGTGGGATCTTCGATCAACTCCCCATCTGTCTGTGGGTTCTCTAAACTTTTCCCACTCCTAAGGACTGAAATGGCCTTAGCATTTTCAAATTTTGGTCCTTTAGGTTATGGTAATGGGCCAGGTTGAGGTAAAAGGCCCGATTGTGGTGAAAAACCTGGAGGCTGATTCCTTGGATTGGCAATGGGTTGACTAGGAAGTTGGCCCATTTCTCTTCGCATAGTAGCCTCAGCTAATTAGCCCATTTGACTCTCCAACTTAGAAATAGACTGTTGTTGTGTCAATATAAGTTGTTGGAGTTGTATGAATTTATCATCAAAGTTGGGCTGAGGAGGTGGTTGATAAGTGGGTGGAGGATGGTATTGAGTTGGTTGTCCTGATTGGAATGATTGATACTGGGCTGGTTGAGAGAAGTGGCCCTGTGGCCCCTTAGCCTGTAAATTTCCATAGAAATTGGACTGATGTTGAAATGAATTCTGTGGCTTTTGGGCTTGATGTATGGAAGGATTAGACATTTGTAAAGGAGCCTACTGGTTCTTCCACGAAAAATTAAGATGATTTCTCCAGGCCGGATTGTAAGTATTAGAGAATGGATCATTATTAGGCCTGGAGAATCCCTGGGCAGCCTGAACTTATTCTTGAATGAATGGTGGAAGTTGGGCATTCATTCACTTGATGGGCTGGACTTGCGCATAAAGCACAAATGTCATGCGATATGGAAGATGGGCCTTCATATGGACTAGATGGTGTTAGATAGGTAGGTTCTTACTTGTTTAAGGCTAAAAGTTGGTCTAACTTTTGGGCCAAGATGTCTACCTTATCTAATTTCTAATTGATCAGATTGATGTCCATTCTGGATTCGGGCTCCCCACGAGCCTTAAGTTCATACATTCTGACCCGCTTAGATGGCCCAACAGACCTCTTATAAGATGATAGAGAGGCATGATTGATAGAATTATCACTTAGCATCTCAAATAAATCATAAGCCTCCTCTTCATTTTTCATTATAAATGCCCCTCCACATGAGGCATCCACCATTTGTCTGAACTGTTCAGACAATCCTTCATAGAATGCTTGGACAATTTGCCACTTTGATAGCCCATGATGAGGGCATTTCCTAAGTAATTCTTTTAATATTTCCCAAGATTCATGGATCAATTCCCCGGGAGTTTGGGTAAACCTCGTGATGGCCCTTCTCATGGTATTGGTCCGCCCTATGGGATAGAACTTCTTTAGAAATTCTTTTTGCATTTCTTCCCATGTCCTAATGGGCCTACCTATAATCCCCAGCCAATATTTGGCTTTATCTTTTAGCGAAAAGGGGAATAGGGTCAACTTAAGGGCATCATCGGTGAAATTCTGGATTTTCACCGTAGAACAGATTTCTAGAAATTCATCCAGATGCTTATAAGGATCTTCATTTGTATTCTCATAAAAAGATGGGAGCATCTGAATGGTACTAGATTTAATCTCATATTGATTGGCCGGGTTATGAGGAAGATGAATACAAGTTGAAGGTTGATATTGATTTGGAATGAAATAATCCTTCATTTGCTTCGGTGGCTGCTGATTATCGGCCATTTGATCTTGAAGTGAGTTTCTTTGATGGATAATTTTCTTAATTTTAGCAATCGGTCCTAGAAGGTTTGGACTTTGAGATCTCCTACCTTGCATGCACTCGGACGAAGAGAGAGAAGAAGGATTTGATTTTTCTTTTCTTTCACTCTCTTTTTTTTTTTCTTTATATGCAAACAAATTATCAAACAATCTTAACCTAACGACCTAAGGTTGACCTAGACTTCTATGTGAATTTTTCTCACAAAGTGAATGGGGTCCACCACAAGTCACAACCACAATCAGTCAACGGCCAGGTAAGAGGTGGGGTAGTAGGAGGCTCCCCCTACTTTCATAGGGACCTAATTAAGGAACCACTTTCCCGCTTAGGCTAGCCTAGACACCGTTGCCAAAAATGGAGGCAACCCGAGATTTAAACCACACACAGTGTAAACCTTAGATTCTCTTTCGACTTGCTTTTAATTGGATTAGGCAATACCAATGCAAGGAAGGTGATTTGTGGGCTAAGGAAGGGTGATCAAATCCCTACCTTATGTGGTTAAAGTTGTTTCCCTTAAAGTCTTTTTGAATGCAATGCAAGGCAATCATCAAATCAAGGCAAGGTCTATTGATGCAATCATGAATGACTTGCTATAATTGAAACACGTACCTTTTCCCCGCAATCTTCAACAAAATATGGAAATGATTAAGAATAGAAACTAATGCATGATTTCCTAAAGTGATGAATGCCTAATATGGATGGTTTCTAATCTTGGAATGACACTTTTTAAATTTGAATTTGAATTTTCTTCTTTTAATTAATGAGAACCTATCTAAATTAGAAAATACAAAAAAAAAGAAACTAACTAAAATAATGAAAATGCAAAAGGGAATGTTGGAACACACATACCAATGATTTCGCTTTCCTTTTATTTTTTTCAATACACCTAAAAAAATAAGAAAAAGGAGGTTAGCTAAAGAATAACTACACTAAATCCAAAATAATCAAAATTAAAAATTTAAATCCCCGGCAATGGCGCCAAAAATTGATCGTTCAAACTCATGTGTCGTTAAACATACATGGACATCAACTTTGAATTCCAATCAAACACATAAATACTAAAATGCAGCACACCAGTGAGATCGGGTCGAATCCACAGGGAGTTAAATTTATAAACTTTGAAAACTTTGAATTTTTAATTAATTTGAAAGAGAATTGATTGTCTGAATTAACTAATTAATTGCCTACCTAAACAACAAATCGATTAACTAAAGTGACTAAGAATTGAAAATCTAACTAAAGAACTAGTTTAAAATAAAACAAACAACACCATTAGAGGAGAGAAATCTAGTTTAATAATATTGTCACTAATTTAAGAAGCAAGAAACAAAAGTACACAATATTTTGATTTTGACATTTCCAACATAATTAAATAACTAAACGAAACCTATTCTAATAACTCAATCCAAAAAAAATAAAACTAATAATGAATAAATAAACAAGAGCAAATCAACAAAGGGATCCTGTGTGGGCACTGGATGCACTAGTCCAGCATTTGAAGAGGGCGGCATAGTGGCCCGCTAGGGTGCAGCAGCTGAGGTGACGGCAACGGGCGGGAAACAGCAGAGGGGCGGCACGTGGTGGAGGCAGGCGACGTGGCGTGCTCGAGTGCCTAGTGCGTGGCATGGGCGACGAGGCCTGGCGGCGCGAGCACGGGCCTGCTGCCACGTGGCGGCGGCGGAGCGGGAACGCCCGCTTGAGCGGGCACGGGCGACGATGTGCAGCCCTGCGAACAGGCGCGTGACGCCACGTGGCCTTGGCAGGGCCTCCTTGTAGGCGGGCGGCGGCGACTGCATGCGTGGGCGCGTTTGAGCGCGCCGTGTGGCTCCCACGCTCCGGCCCAGCGGCACGGTTGACGAGGAGCGGCAGCTGTGAACCATCCAGTGCTGCCGTGTGGAGGGTGTGGGCCCGGGGCTCTCGAGCTCGGCCGGCTCGAGCGATGATGCTCGAAGGCGCGAACGCGCTGCGCGTGCCGCGTGGCTTCTCTGCGGCGGCGGATGGGAAGAGAGAGACAGAGCGGGAGAGGAGAGAAGAAACAGAGAAAAAGTGAGAGAGAGAGAGCGTGTGTGGAAGAGAGCGGCATAAGAGAGAGTGGAAAAGTGAGAGAGAGAGAGAGCTGCGGCAGAGAAGAGAGAGAGGAAAAGGTAGAGAGAAAGAGACATAGAGAAAGAGGGAGGGAGAGGGAGTCTGACAAAGAGAGAGAGAGAGTGCGTGAGGGAGAGTCTAGAGGGAGAGTCTAGAGGGAGAGAGAAAATTAAGCAAGCCTCCCCTTAGAAAGAAAGAAGAGGCCTTTTAAAAAGAAGGGGGGTCTTTTCAAAAAGGGGAAAGGGGGGGAATGGAGGTGGCGGCCACTCTTCTTAGCTTCTTTGGGTAAGAATTAGGGCAACCCTACTCTGAGAAGTAAGTGACCAGTTTGCCCCTGCTCCTTTTATTTTTCCAAAAAGATAGGCAATTATGCTGAGATTTGAACTCTAGACCTCCCATAAGTCCGCAAAG
The DNA here is from genome assembly GCA_030544215.1 of Zantedeschia hybrid cultivar. Classification (NCBI taxonomy): domain Eukaryota; kingdom Viridiplantae; phylum Streptophyta; class Magnoliopsida; order Alismatales; family Araceae; genus Zantedeschia; species Zantedeschia hybrid cultivar. The sequence continues at coordinate 36,420,962 of JARZZO010000011.1, read as the reverse complement.
ACTTAACCATTGCACCACAACTTCCTTCATGTTTTATTCACATAAAATAAATTCAAATTAGCATATTATCATAAAAGTCATTACATTTATTTATTTTCATCTCGATTTTGTCGAAAAAATCGCAAATGCGCTATACTCCATTAATCACATGAAATGACGATGTTTTTAAGTCGGAATTTGAAGAAATTGGTACCGTTGGAATTGGTACGAAATTATCTATCATTTCATGCTATTTTTCAGATAAAACTGTGAGTATGATGCGTGCGATAGCCCTAAAATGATTGACATTATCAAACTTATCAGGCCCCGTTTTGGAAACGCATACGGCATCCTCTTTGGAAGGCCGAGCAACTACTGCTCAAATGGAGTGGGAGCGAGAGAGAGAAAAATCCCTGGTTCGGGGGCATGATCGCTTCGAGAAGAGGAAAAGGAAAGCTAACAAGGAGGCGGATCACCTAGCGAAGAAGACAGCGGCGAATCGCGGTGCGCCGCTTTCGACGAATTCTCCTCCGCCTTCGGCGCAGCCCGAGTCCATCTCGGCGGCCAGAACCTCGGTGTCATTTCCCTTCGGTCCGACTGGGACCCACATGTCCCGAGAGTATGGGCTCGAGCCATCGCGCCCGGAAATGGGAGTTTTTGCGGACGACTCTATTGAGGACTCCGCTACCTACCTTCGGCTGGCTTAGGGGAACATCCTCCCTGTTGGGTTTTCTTGGGTTACTCCGGATCGCTCACGCAGCGGAAATAAAAAAATAAACAGCGATCCGTATTCCCGTTTCGAAAAACTAAAACTACGATTATCGGATAATCGATTCTCACCGTGTGCGGATTCGAATCCGCAACCGTTCGGTTCCATCGGTGCGACACCGCAAGCCGCGCAAGTGCCCGGCCTCTAGCGAAGTCCACGCGATCCTCCCCGCGACGAATATCCTTGCATTCCTCGTTCTTCGCAGCCCACGAAACCTCCGCCGGTCGCCGCAACGATCGCCGCAACACGCGGACGATTTCCCGTCGAACGGGATTCGGAGAAGCGGCGGAGTAGATCTAGATCTGTCTGGACGCTAGAGAGAGAGAGAAACTGAGGAGGGGCGGCTAGGGTTAGCAGCAGCTTGGCCTGCTCAGCCCGTTCGCTATGTTTTATACTAACCGCGCGGTTTTTCATAAAAACCCCCGGTTTATGTAAAACCCACTTATTTATCCATCGCCTTGAGAATCATTTGCGTGTGACCCTCTAGGCCCAAGTACCAGTCCAGTTAATGGCCCAACAAGCCTAGTGACTCCTCACTGACTTTATTAATCAATTAATAACCCTTTATTAATTAATTAATCAATCGAATTGATGTCACACATCGAATTCGACCAGGCCTCCGATCACGTTGGGTGCCAAGCAACACCGCGTGAACCCGGAAGGTATTGGGGTTAAGTAACCCACTCTTGGAACCTTTCCACCGACAGTTACCGCGTGGATATAATCCTTCATTCGTACAATGCTCTTGAGTCAACTCAGGGTATGGCGAGCTGGCAAACCCTAACCGGTCGACTCACTTGGATTGGATGCCGCTGATGAATATCGAAAAACTCCTTTCCCGATATTATCGTCCGCCCTGGCCAGGGACTTCCGCGCATCCTTCCTAGAGTATTCTCCCTCTAAGTACCTAGAGCGAATGATTCCTTATTGACACACAATTCCCTTCGACGGTATTCTGCCGTACCCAATCCTTGGCGTATTAGAATCCCGTGGCTAGAGATTCGTAAACCAAGGTCAAAGCACAGAAGTCCACCGACAAGGTGTCCTTGGTGTCTCAGGTCCAAGGACCATCCACGCAACTGCGACAATAGAATCAAGCTAGTTGACAGTGAGGTACAATACCATCCAGCGATTCAGTCGGATCAGTTCAGTGAACTCATTCTCCAATGAGCACCTACAGATTCGCCTTAGTGTGTCCACACAAGTGACTTATGAGACCAGTCACCCTCATCATATGAGCAGGAGTAATCTGTACTAGTCTAACCGGATATCCGATGTCCTTCTCGGATATCCTCCGACTATGAACGATTAAGAATATGTGTGTTTAAGTGATCAGTCTCATTAGTATGATCTCATCATAATCTGATCACCATAGCACATATTCACGGACTTCATTATGAAACGATAATTAATGCGATTTACACACAATGAATATTATGCCATTATATTAATAAATGAACGAGATTTACATAGTCAGATTGGCTTGTAGGCCACCTAAACTAACACTCCCTATAGTGGCCGACGAGCTGAGGACCATCTCTACCGAGGGCCTCGTGGCACTGTGTGTACGCAACGCCATTCTGGTTGACCCTCGATTTTGTTAACTCCATTCAATCTTGTATTCTGATTAGATTCTGACATCGTGATTTCTATGTGTAGTCGTTGGCCATAAGCGTGATACTCGTTCGGGGCTTCGCCCACGTTCAAGAGAAACTGAAGGATGTGGATGCAGTGTCAGATTACCTAGCTGTCGGAAAGGTAGCTTCGGTGAAGCGAGACTTGGAGGGCAACATCGACTCCCTCCTCGATATGAATGCCCGATTGGGAGTCGAGCTGTCTCGGCAGAAAGGGGAGGCACGCCTGGAAGCCGAGGCAAGAAAAAATGCCAAGAGGGAATCGACTGAGGTGGGCGGGATGTTTGACGCGCTCCAGGCCAAGTTGGCCGAGAAGGACGAAGTGTTCGCTCACCTTCAGAAGGAGTGGGCGGAGGAAACCGCGCGCCTCACCGAGGCCCTAGAGGAAGCCAAGAATAAAGTTGAGGAGGCAACCAGGAAGGCGGAAGAAGAAGTCCGCTCGGCCGTGGAGACTTTTAAGGTCGGGCCGGACTATACCGAGGCTCTATTGGATGCCAGAGCGAACGCAACCACCAATATGTTCAATCTTGGGATGGCCTTCGCACAAAGGGCCTATCCTGAGGTGGACCTGACGGGGTTCGGCTATCCCTCGGAATAAGAGGGGAACGAACTGCTGGCATGGTGGTAGGGGCTTAAAGTCGAGAAGGTCTTAGCCGCTGAAGATGTCGCGGCCTCTCCCGAGCATGCCACTTCCCCTTCTACTCCTGTAACCCCAGGAAGCGGCCTCCTTAGTTCTGAAGAGGAGGACGCAACTAAGTAGATTCGTAGGCTTTTCGTACTTTTCTTCTTTTGTAATCGGCGAGCCGGGGTATGTCCCGGCTCCCTTTTGTATTAGTCGATACTTTTATGTAATGCTTCCCGATATATACAAAGATCTCTTTTCAAATCAGTGTCGAACTTTAGCTTGTTATCCTTTGTTTTTTACCAAGAGCAATCTCTGGGGGTTTATATGACTGAAGCCTATCCCGTTCATATGTCCCGGCTCCCTTTTGTATTAGTCGATACTTTTATGTAATGCTTCCCGATATATACAAAGATCTCTTTTCAAATCAGTGTCGAACTTTAGCTTGTTATCCTTTGTTTTTTACCAAGAGCAATCTCTGGGGGTTTATATGGCTGAAGCCTATCCCGTTCGTATGGCCGAAGTTGCTCTGCTTGGGCTTTTGATTATGCCACTCAGATCTTTTAGTAAGACCGAAACATATTCATACAGACTTTTGAATGTATTGATCCCATATCATTTAATCCGGTCGAAGACATTTTTGACGGCTTATGCGAACTCAGATTGTGCCGTTCCCGGTACGGTTTGCATGGCGGAAGCCACTCCCGATACGGTTTACACGGAATAAGTAACGCCACTCCCGGTACGGTTTGCATGGCCGATGCCACTCCCGATACGGTTTACACGGATTAAGTAACGCTGCTCCCGATACGGTTTGCATGGCCGAAGCCACTCCCGATACGGTTTACACGGATTAAGTAACGCCGCTTCTGGTGTGGTTTGCATGGCCGAAGTGACTCCCGATACGGTTTACACGGACTTGAATAGTGCCGCTCCCGGTACGGTTTGCATGGCCGAAGCCACTCTCGATACGGTTTACACGGACTTGAATAGTGCTGCTTTCGGTACGGTTTGCATGGCCGAACCCGCTCCTGATACGGCTTACACGGATTAAGTAACGCTGCTCTCGGTACAGTTTGCATGGCCGAAGCCACTCCCGATATGGTTTACATGGACTTAGGGGAGAACCGGATACAGTGTTTCAGAATTATGAGCTCAAATGATGCCCTTATATTAATCATGATATACATTTGGACTAAAGGCGAGAGGAGGTTTTATACAAAATAATGCCGAAGGCGTTCCACATCCCAGGTGCGAGGGAGAAGTTGACCCAAAAGGGTTTCTAGCCAATAGGCCCCTCGTCGGATGACTTCCTTCACTTGGTAAGGGCCTTCCCAGTTGGGAGATAATTTTCCTATAGCTTCGGCAGGCTTTGAGACATGAGCATTTCGTAGCACCAGATCTCCGGCTTCAAAGTTCCAAGGCTTCACTCGGGCATTATGATAAGTATCATACGTTGTTGATATGCTGCTAGCCGGATGCATGGTAGATCTCTTGTCTCTTCAATGAGATTAAGATGATTTTTCATGGCTTTGTCATTGCCTTCTAGATTGTAAGCGAGAACCCTCGGTGAAGGGAAACCAATTTTGACCGGGATGACTGCTTCTACCCCGTAGGCCATTCGAAAAGGAGTCTTTCCAGTAGGGGCTCGACTCGTTGTCCGATAGGCCCACAACACACTCAGCAGCTCTTCCACCCATCGGCCTTTGGCTTTGCCGAGACAGGTTTTCAACCCTTGCAAGATGCTTTGGTTAGTGACTTCGGCCTGAGCGTTCGTCTAAGGGTGAGCCACCGAAGTGAACTTATATAAAATACCGTAGCTCTTGCAGTTATCTCTGAACCGACAACTATCAAATTGCTTACCATTGTTTGATATAATGGCCCGAGGAATACTTGATAAAGTGTTAAATTGATCATTTAAAGGCAATCATATGCATCATACTCATATTTTTATCTGCAAAATAACATGAAATGATAGATAATTGTGTAACAAGTCCAACGGTACCAATTTCATCAAATTCTGACTTAAAAACATCGTCATTTCATGTGATCAAAGGAGTATAGCGCATTTGCGGTTTTTCGACAAAACCGAGACGAAATGAATAAATATGATGATATTTTTATGATGATGCGCTAAACTACATTTATTTGATGTGAACAGGACATGCCGATGATGTAGTGCAGCTAGAGGAGTTTCCGGAAATTTGGGGGAGGTCTAGTGTGCGGATTTCAACTAAAATAGGAGTAAAAATGTAATTTGATTCCTTCATTCGCTGGAGTTTCCCAAAACCCACTATTTCCTTCCGTCTCTCCAATTTCCTAAACACATCTCTTCCTTTATTTTAAAAATCCTCTCTCTCTCTCGTTTTAGAAAGTTGAATCCTCTTTTTTTTCCAGTTTTCTTTTTCTCTCCAATTTTCCAACCCCAGTCCGACTTCTTCTCCAGTTTCCTTCCCACGCCTATCTTCCTCTCTATATTAATCTCTCCCCCAACCTCTTTCCGAACTCTCTTTCTCCCACGCTCTCTCTCTCAGATTTCCTCTCTCTCGGTTTTTTTTCCCACATCCTCTTTCTCTTCCTCCTCCGCTCCGGTTCTCTCCCTCTCTCGGTTTCTCTCTTTCTCTTCCCACGCATCCTTTTCTCTCCCTTATTCTTTCCCCCTCTCGTTCCAGCAACTTCTCCCCCTCTCTCTTCTATTCTTCTTCTCCGTTTCCCAACTCCCTCCGCAGCTTCTCTCCTCTTTCTTTCCAGTTTTGTTCCCTCTCTCCGGTTCTTCCTCTCTCAGCCGCAGCACGCTGCGCCTGAAGCCGGCCTTCCTCCTGTCATCCACGAGCTGTCCCAGCCACGCAGCAGCTGCCAGCAACAGCACCCTCGCATGCTGTCCACGGCCAGCACCTTAAGCAGCATCCACGTTTCTCTCGGCAGCAGCAGCCAGCAAGCGCATGCATGCCTGCATGCATGTGCGTTGAACCACCAGCTCCTCCAGCCAGCAGCCCTGCACGCGGCCAGCGTCCACCTTCTGCTCTCCACGGTGAAGCCGAAGCCAGCACCTGTCCAAGCTTGGCAAGTCTTCCATCTTCTCCACGTGCATGCTGTCCCAGCTGAGCCAAGCACCTCCACGCGCAGCAAGCTCCAGCAACCTGCAGGCAGCCACGTTCCAAGCTTGCCGCCATGCACCCACACGTAGCCGGCAAGCTCGTCAAGCATACCTGCATCTCCACGTAGCAACTCTCCAGCATCCTCCAACGCACCAGCCGGCAGCCTCCACGCCAACCAGCAACGCACCTGCCAGCAGCTGCGCCTGACGTATCAGCCTCCTCCATGCATGCATGCGGTGAAGCCTGAACACCACCTCCAGCAGCCACGTTCCATGCACTCCAGTAGCAACGTGTAGCAGCATCCTTCCTCCTATCCTCCACGTGCTGCACATGCCATGCATGCATGCACGCGTCTGCAAGTTCATCCAGCATGCAGCAGCAGCTCCTTCCTAAATCTCCATTCACTGCAAGCAAAGCAGCCGGCAACCCACATTGTTGTGTTGTTCTTGGTTATTTAATTAGGGATAGTTGTTGGTATTGTTTAATTAGTCTTAGGTTATTTAATTAGGGTTAATTCTTGATTGGTTATCGTTTTATTAATTATTAGTTATTTAATTAAGTTATTTGATTCATGGTGTTTAATGATTTATACAATCAAACAATAGGTTGTTTTTGTTGTTATAATTTTTAGTCGTGCTTATTTTTATGTGTGTTTGTGTTTAATTTCTGAAAAAGAAAAGAGAGAAAAAGATTTGTTTAATTTAGATAATTATAACTTTAGGTAACATTAGTTAACTTAATTTTAGTTTAATTAAGTAATTAGTTTACTTAAAATCCCACTTATTTTTAAATTAACTAAAGTCCAAAGTTTTCAAAATTAGAATCTTAACTCCGTGTGGATCGACTCGGATTCACCACTATCAATTTCCAAAATTTGATTTGAATGAGCCGGATAAATTTAGATTGAACGTTTTCTTGTGTTTAACGACGCACAATTCGAAACGATCAATACCGTAGCGGCATATGATAGATTTCCATATAAAATTCCAGGCATTATTGTCTGTTATGGATGAGAGGGGTTCGGCCTCAACCCATTTGGTAAAATAGTCAACAGCTATGATAAGAAACTTCTTTTGGCCGGTGACCATGGGGAAGGGGCCGAGAATATCGATTCCCCATTGAGCGAATGGCCAAGGATTAGACAGAGGTGTTAGTGTTAGTCTTAGGTGGTCTACAAGGCAATCTGACTATGTAAATCTCGTTCATTTATTAAGATAATGGCATAATATTCATTGTGTATAAATCGTATTAATTATCGTCTCATAATGAAGTCCGTGAATATGTGTGATAGTGATCAGATTATGATGAGATCATACTAATGAGACCGATCACTTAAACACACATTCTTAATCGTTCCTAGTCGGAGGATATCCGAGAAGGACATCGGGTATCCAGTTAGACTAGTACATATTACTCCTGCTCATATGATGAGGGTGACTGATCTCATAAGTCACTTGTGTGGAGACACTAAGGCGAATCTGTAGGTGCTCATTGGAGAATGAGTTCACTGAACTGATCCGACTGAATTGTTGGATGGTATTGTACCTCACTGTCAACCAGCTTGATTCTATTGTCGCAGTTGCGTGGATGGTCCTCGGACCTGAGACACCAAGGACACCTTGTTGGTGGACTTCTGTGCTTTGACCTTGGTTTATGAATCTCTAGCCACGGGATTCTAAAACGCCAAGGATTGGGTACAGCGGAATACCGTCGAAGGGAATTGTGTGTCAATAAGGAATCATTCGCTCTCGGTACTTAGAGAGAGAATGCTCTAGGAAGGATGCGCGGAAGTTCCTGGCCAGGGCGGACGATAATATCGGGAAAGGAGTTTTCCAATATTTATCAGCGGTATCCAATCCAAGTGAGTCGACCGATTAGGGTTTGACAGCACACCATACCCTGAGTTGACTCGAGAGCATTGTATGAATGAAAGATTATATCTACGCGGTAACTATCGGCGGAAAGGTTCCAGGAGTGGGTTGCTTAACCCCGATACCTTCGGGGTTCACACGGTGTTGCTTGGCACCCAACGTGATCGGAGGCCTGATCGAATTTGATGTGCGACATCAATTCGATTGATTAATTAATTAATAAAGAGTTATTAATTGATTAATAAAGCCAGTAAGGAGTTACTGGGCTTATTAGGCTTTTAACCGGACTGGTAATTGGGCTTAGAGGGTCACACACAAATGATTCTTAAGACGATGGATAAATAAGTGAGTTTTATATAAACTGGGGTTTTTTATGAAAAATCGCACAGTTAGTATAAAACATAGCGAACGGGCTGAGCAGGCCAAGCTGCTGCTAACCCTAGCCGCCCCTCCTCTGTTTCTCTCTCTCTCTGGCGTCCCAGATAGATCCAGATCTGCTCCGCTGCTTCTCCGACTCCCGTTCCACGGGAAATCGTCTGCGCGTTGCAGCGATCGTTGCGGCGACCGACGGAGGTTTCGTGGGCTGCGAAGAACGAGGAACGTGAGGATATCCGTTGCGAGGAGGATCGCGTGGACTTCACTAGAGGCCGGGCGCTTGCCCGGCTTGCGGTGTCGCACCGACGGAACCGAACGGTTGCAGATTCGAATCCGCACATGGTAAGAACTGATTATCCGATAATCTGGTTTTTTCCGTTTTTCGAAACGAGAACAGATCTCTATTTTTATTTTTATTTCTGTTGCACGGGAGATCCGGAGAAACATGAGAACCCAACAGTACTATCAGAGCCAGGTTCCACTATTTCTCGACCTGTTTCGGACTCCGAATTAATATTTCAATGATTTATTTCATGCACGAGATCAATTAATTACTGGATCCGTATTCATGCGATGAATATAAAATAATAATAATATTATTATTCTGTAATTTTTCAAATTTTTGTTTGGGGTTTTCGTCTTCTTCGTGGGACAAAGAACGATGGGCTTTTATGGCTTCATTCTGGAAACCCCAAGTGTTGGGGAGGTTGGTTGGCACCCGATTCTTTTGGGTATGTCTCTGGTCATAGCTGGGCCTGTGACCGACACCTGAAAGAATGCTGGTGGTCGTCGGACTGGAATGGAGGGACCTCTTTTCTTCTTCATCTTGGTTGAGAACCAGAAAATAGAGGTAAGAAAAAGGGGAAATAAAAGGGCCGGCCGGAAGCTGGGAATCGCCGGCGAGCCCACCGGCATCGGTGCCGTCATCGGCGGCGCCGGTGGCCCAGCCGCCGAAGCCCAGCAGCTCCTCCCCGCCGCCACCTGCAATAGCTAGGGTTGCTGGTTTAAGGGGGCGATGGGTAAGGGAGGGCCGGTTCACGTGGCCAGGTGGGCCGGTCCGGTCGGACTAGGCCTTTGGCTGGATCAGGCCCGAGCGAGGCCCGCGACCAGGCGCACCTGGTTCGAGCCCAGGCCCTGCAGGGCCCAAGCCAGCTCGGCTCTAATGGGCTGAGCCCTGTAGCTTTGTAGTTTAAACCCCTTTTTGCCCTCTTAAAACCCCAAATATATCCAATTAAACCCGAATGTCCATTTAAATTGAATTGTAATTTAAAATTCAAAATTGTTTTGAAATATTTAAATTATTATTCAATTTTAATTTTATTTGGCATTAATGGTTTTGAATCATTAATATTAACAAAGTGTTGTTAATAATTAGAATTAGTTATTAATTTAATTGTTAAATTAATATTTAATTTTAATTGTCTAGCTTAAGTGTTAAGTTAGTAATTATTCATTAATTGAAATTAATTGTTAGTTTAAGTGTTAAATTGATAATTAATTTCAATTAACTAATATGATGGTTTAATAAGGAGTTATTAATTATTGGTTTAAGTGTTAAACTAATAATTAATATTAATCTAATAATTTAAGAGTTAGATTGATAGTTGATAATTAATTTGTGTTAATTATTAGTTTAAAAGTTAAATTAATGATTAACATTAATTAATTTAACTAGTCTAAGAGTAAGATTGGTTATTAAACAATGATAAGAATTGATTATTAGTTTAAGTGTTAAATTAATAATTAATTTTAAGTTACTGATCTAAAATTTAGATTAGTGATTAATCTAAATGTTAGATTGTTTAATTATTAGAATTGTTCTAATTTGTATGGAATAATATGGAAATTATTAATTTGGAGTGCGTGCACATGTGATGTGTGTTTTAATGCTTTTTAAATTTGATTTAATTGCATGCTTATGTTAATAAATGAGTTTTTGAAATTCAAAAGCCAATTTTGATTGGAACCCAGTTTTTTGAAAGTCAAAATTATTTAATTTTGAAAAACTCTTTTATTTTAGCCATGTGATGCGCTGAATCATGTGTGGATTGTTTAAAACACACCGTAGTCATGGATATGCACTTTTAATTATTCATTTGATGAATGGATTGTGTGGATCGTGGATGTTTGTTGGATATTTATTAATTGTTAATAAATAGAGGTCTGCATACCTCTCTCTCTCTCTCTCAAACTCCGATGTACTTCTACCTCCCTCTCTCTTGTACTCGCCATAAAGCTCTTTTTTAATTACATGTAATTCTAGAATTATTGTAATATGATCGAGGCAACCGAGGAAGGAGCGAAGACGATCCACAACTGCAACCAGGAAGGCGAAAACATGAAGATCCTTTGCCTATGTGTTTGCAGGTTTATCTGATATAAATGTTATGTTAAATTGTGTGTGCGTTTAACTGTTGGCTCTAGTCAAACCCACTGTGCTATCCATGACCACACTAGACATGTATATGATGCATTGTTTTTAATGTTTGATTATAAATCAAAGCAGGTATAGTATTTATTAAATATATACTATATATTTATACTATCACCTAGGAGAGACCAAGATAAAAGTTATCTAAATACTCTCATCTAAACTCTAAGCAGTAACGCGAGCAGTTAAGAACTTACCGCGTGGTCCACCATCGTTATAGTCATAGGATTCGAATCACTTTAGGCAGGTTTGTTGTGCTATCCACAAGGCATGTTTAATTGGGAGGAGAAACTGTGGCTATGGCATTAGATGCCTATATGATTGGGGTAGAGGAACCATGTAGCTTTGTTGTGCTATCCACAAGGGTTGCATGCAAATCTATGCTCGTCGCGTAACGATGGTTAGCTTAGACCAGAATTAGTGGTTTGTTGTGCTATCCACAAGGCCATTTAATCTCTGGGGACCGAAGCTATGATCAGATATTGCAAGGAGTTGCAAGTCCCATGAGTTGGGTGCTCTTTGATTGTGTTACAGTTTGTTGTGCTATCCACAAGGCTGTACTGCAAGTCATTGAGATTCTGATCCCCACTAGGAGACTGTCGGCGTCTCCCGTTCTGTATAACTGAGGGTTATACAGTCCGTCGAAAATTAGTGGGAGTTAAAACTTGAACAAAAGACCATGTCCTGTTTTAAAAAATTAATAATTGAACATATGCTGAATGGATTTCACTTATCTCCTGTAGGGAATTATGTCATCGAATAACCCACTCCGTGGCATACTTGATGCCAAACTTATGACTAGCCTGAACTACTCGGGTGACCTCAGAAACCTGAAGAGTGTCTTCAGATCTGAGCACATTGCCTATATCCTTGGATCTGATCCTTCTGCTGAACCGGCATTGGATGCCCTTGACGCAAAGATGATAGCTGACGATAAAAGATCGAAGGACAAAGACAAAGGAGTAGTAAAAGGTGATTGCTTTTACTGTAAGCAGCAGGGTCACTCGAAGAGGAACTGCAAGGAGTTCCTCAACGATAAAGATCATGGAAAGGTGAAGCTGTCTGAAGCTTCAGATATCTATATGATAGATATCAACTTGTCAGTTAGAGATTCCACATCTTGGGTATTAAATACCGGATGTGCTTCTCATATCTGCCATGATGTGTAGATGCTGACAAGTAAGCGTAAGCTGAGACAAGGCGAGGTGGAATTGAGGTTAGGAAACGGCGCAAAAGTTGCGGCGATTGCTGTTGGGACAGCAAACCTCAGGCTTCCATTAGGAGACGCCTTACTATTAGAAGATTGTTATTATGTTCCTAGCATAATAAAGAACATTATATCAATATCTTGTTTGGACAAGATTGTATATAGGTTGTCTATTGAGAATAGAAGTTGTTCGATTTATTATGGTAATAAATCAATAGCTTCGGCATCTTTAGTCAACGGTCTATGTTTCTTAAATGTTTCTTATTACAATATTCAAATTGATAATGCTCTTAAGAAGAGCAAGAATTGTGTGAACCAGGCCTACATGTGGCATTGTAGACTTGGGCACATTGGCGAAAGCAGGTTGCAAAAGTTGCACAAGCATGGTTACTTAACTGCATTCGATTATGAATCGTTTGCGACATGTGAATCTTGTCTTATGGGAAAGATGGCAAAATCTCCATTTACTGGACATGGAGAATGTGCCAAGGATATTTTGGAACTAATACATTCGGATGTATGTGGTCCAATGTCCACCCAAGCCAAAGGTGGCTGCTCATACTTCATCACGTTCACCGATGACTTCTCAAGGTTTGGATATGTGTACTTAATGAAGTACAAGTCGGAAGCATTTGATAAATTCAAGGAGTTCAAGAATGAGGTAGAGAAGCAGTTAGGAAAGAGTATTAAAGCTCTTCGATCAGATCGAGGAGGAGAATACTTGAGTATTAATTTCACACAATTCTTAAAGGATAATGATGTTCTTTCTCAGCTAACTCCTGCATATACACCACAGCTGAATGGTGTATCAAAAAGGAGGAATCGTACCTTGTTGGACATGGTGCGATCCATGATGAGCTTTTCGGGATTACCAGTGTCTCTCTGGGGGTATGCTCTAGAGTCAACAACATACCTACTGAACAGAGTACCCAGCAAGTCTGTGGCCTCTACTCTATATGAGATATGAAAAGGAAGGAAACCAGAATTTAAACATGTTAAAATCTGGGGTTGTCGTGCTCATGTAAAGAGGCATGATCCAGACAAGCTGGAATCACGAACAGATAAATGCAGGTTTGTGGGATATCCAAAGGAAACCTTTGGATACTATTTTTACCATCCTGGTGAACAAAAGGTGTTTGTCGCCAGGAAAGTTGTCTTCCTGGAAGAGGAATACCTTCTCCAGGAGGACAGTGGGAGTAAAATAGTACTGGAATAGGTTCCAGATCCCTAAATAGCTGCATTATCATCAGATGAGATATCAGTTCCTGAATTTGTTCAGGTACACACATATGAGCCTCGTAGATCTGGTAGATTACCTAGACTACCCGAACGATATGTGGGACATATCGTTGAAGGTGAGTCTAAGGTAGAATATAATGAGGATAATGATCTTAAAACCTACTAGGAGGCCATAGAAGACCCAGAAGCCGGGAAATGGCGAGAAGCCATGAACTCGGAAATCTAGTCCATGTACACCAACCAAGTTTGGAACTTGGAGGACTTGCCCGAGGGTATTGTACCCATCGGTTGTAAGTGGATCTTTAAAAGAAAGATCGGTGCTGATGGATGGATCGACACTTATGATGTAAGGTTGGTGGCAAAAGGATATCGTCAAAGGCAAGGAATTGACTATGACGAGACTTTCTCACTAGTTGCCATGATAAAGTCGATCAGAGTTCTACTCGCCATTGCTGCACATTTTGATTATGAGATCTGGCAGATGGATGTGAAGACTGTCTTCCTCAACGGTAACCTTGAGGAAGAGGTGTATATGATACAACCAGAAGATTTCACATCCAAAGAATCTCCAGATAAAGTGTGCAAGCTTCAGAGGTCTATTTATGGACTGAAGTAAGCTTCCTGGAGCTGGAACATAAGATTTGATGAGGCTGTCAAGTCTTATGACTTCATTAAGATTGAAGATGAGTCTTGTGTGTACAAAAAGACCAGTGGGAGCGCAGTCACCTTCTTAGTTCTTTACGTAGATGACATACTACTAATTGGGAATGATGTAGCTATGATGTCATCAGTAAAGATCTCGCTGTTAAAAAACTTCTCTATGAAGGATTTGGGAGAAGCATCCTACGTATTGGGAATACGGATCTATAGAGATAGATCAAAGAGGATGCTTGGAATGACCCAATCCTTGTACATAGATAACATAGTCAAAAGATTTAGCATGGAAAATTACAAGAGAGGTCTCATACCGATGAGACATGGAATTAGTCTCTCAAAGGAGCAGTCTCCTAAGACTCCTAATGAGAGGGCACTCATGGATAGAATACCCTATGCCTCTGCCATAGGATCTATTATGTATGCCATGCTATATACACGGCCTGATGTAGCATTTGCTCTAAGTGTTACGAGCAGATTTCAGGCTGATCCAGGCGAAGAGCACTAAAAGGCAGTGAAATGTATCCTTAAGTACTTGAGAAGAACTAAGGATATGTTTCTTGTCTATGGAGGAGGTGACTTGAAACTACGAGACTTTATTGACTCGAGTTTCCAGTCAGATCCAGATGATAGCAAGTCTACATCTGGATTCTTGTTTACTTTGAATGGAGGCGCAGTGTGCTGGAAGAGTTCCAAACAAGTAACCACTGCAGATTCGACGACTGAAGTTTAGTACATCGTTGCAGCTGAAGCCGCCAAGGAAGCAGTGTGGTTGAAGAAATTCATCACCGACCTCGGCGTAGTTCCCAACATCTCTGAGCCTGTTCCGCTGTTGTGCGACAACAATGGAGCTATTGCGCAAGCGAAAGAGCCGCGGTCTTATCAGAAATCGAAGCATATTCTGAGGCGCTTTCATCTTATCAGAGAGATTCTATCCCGAGGAGATGTAGTAGTGGAAAGAGTTCCATCTGTCGACAATGTAGCAAATCCACTGACAAAGCCGTTGGCAAAAATTGTGTTTGAGCGTCACCTAGAGTCTATAGGATTACTGCATAAAGGTGATTGGCTTTAGTCCAAGTGGGAGATTGTTAGTCTTAGGTGGCCGACAAGCCAATCTGACTATGTAAATATCGTTCATTTATTAATATAATGGCATAATATTCATTGTGTGTAAATTGTATTAATTATCGTCTCATAATGAAGTCCATGAATATGTGTGATAGTAATCAGCTTATGATGAGATCATACTAATGAGATTGATCACTTAAACACACATATTCTTAATCGTTCATAGTCGGAGGATATCCGAGAAGGACATCGGATATCCGGTTAGACTAGTACAGATTACTCCTGCTCATATGATGAAGGTGACTGATTTCATAAGTCACTTGTGTGGAGACACTAAGGCGAATCTGTAGGTGCTCATTGGAGAATGAGTTCACTGAACTGATCCGACTGAATCGCTGGATGGTATTGTACCTCAGTGTCAACCAGCTTGATTCTATTGTCGCAGTTGTGTGGATGGTCCTCGGACCTGAGACACCAAGGACACCTTGTCGGTGGATTTCTGTGCTTTGACCTTGGTTTACGAATCTCTAAAACGCCAAGGATTGGGTACAGCGGAATACTTGGCATATTTATAATTGCGTATAATGAAGTCAATGAATATGTGCAATAGTCATCATATTATGATGAGATCATAATAATGAGACTGATGACTTATAAACACATATTCTCAATTGTTCCTAGTCGTAATTTACCTGACTGTCAATCGGCTTGATTCATCGTCACAGTGGCGTGGTTGATCCTTGGACTTGAGACATCAAAGACACCGTGTCGGTGGACTTCTGGACTTTGACCTTGACCTACGAATCCCTATCCACGAGATTTCTAATAGTCAAGGATTGGGTCCAGCGGAAGACCTTCGAAGGTGATTGTGTGTTCAATAAAGAATCGTTCGCTCTCAGGTAATTGGAGAGAGAATACTCTAGAATAGATTCGCAGGAGTCTCTGGCCAGAGCAGACATAATATCTTAAAAGGTGTTTTCGGATATTGTACGGCGGAGTCTAATTCAAGTAAGTTGACCATCTAGGGTTTGACAGTTGACTATACCTTAGGTTAACTCGAGAGTATTGTGCGAACGAAGGATTATAGCCACGCGGTAACTGTGGACGGATAGGTTCCATGAGTGAGTTGCTGAACCCCATTACTTTCCAGGATCATGCGGTGTTGCTTGGCACCCAACTTGATCGGAAGTCCGACCGAATTTACATGAGATGTTAATTCGGTTAAGTAATTAGTTAATATCTAGATATTAATTAATTACAATAAGTCAATAACTAGTTATTGGGCTTAACGGACTGAAAACCGGACTAGTTAATGGGCCTAGAGGGTCACACGCAATAAGATTATCAATCAGTGGTGTTTAAGTGGGATTTATATTAAGTCGGGGACTTTTGTGAAAGGTTGCGCCGATTTAATATATATATATACGCGCTGTTGAGAAACTCTGGGTCAAGCTCCAGGGTTTCCCCATGCTAGCCGTCCCCCTTTCTCTCTCCTCTCCCTCTGGGCACCCCTCTCGAGGCGTCGGGACATTCTCCGTCTCCATCACATGCGATTCCCGAAAGTCGGGTATTCCCGTCCGCGGGTTTCCGGACATCGTTGCGGTAACGGATCTTCAGCGAGAGAGCTGATACGGGCGAGGGAGTGAGGACGAACCACCGCAGAGGATCACATGGATACCGCTAGAGGCCGGACGCTTGTACGGCTCGCAGCATCGCCTCGACGGAACCAAGACGGAAGCGGATTCGAATCTGTGCACGGTGATTTAATCATCCTGTTTGTTTTTTGGTTTTAGTTTTTCGTTCCGAAACGGATCAGCGAGCATCGGGCGGGATATTTTTTATTGTTTCCGCTGCGTTCTTCGTGTCCCGCCCGGAACCCAACCTTTCCATCCCAGTGGGTCGGTGTTTTCAGCATTCGGTTGTGTGATTTGTGTGTTTAGTTGGAACGTTGGTTGTAAACTGAGGCGTTGAGTTTAGTTGTTTTAGAACTGTGCCTATTGCATTTACAAATGCATGTGTTTCATATCTCGCTATTGTGGTTGTAGCTTCTCTATGTTATTTATGCTTATCTGCCTATATCCTTGTGTTGTTGCGATTGTGGGTGTGTGTCTGTAGGAAGTAGGGATCGAAGGATCCCTACTGAATCTATTCTGGTGTGACTCACCCCCTGTGGTTTCAGGTGAGGGTTCTCGGCAAGCGTAGAGGTTGTGGAGTTTCGTCTCGGATTGCGCACCAGCAGCCACTGTTCCGGGGTATGCCCCGATGTAGTTGTTCTTTCATTTTTAGGCTTGTACATATAATTACTTCTTTTTAGTTGGATCATGTAATTATTTGCTGACTCAAGTCGAATTGTAATAATTTTTAATTCCTGCACGTTCTTTACAATTTGAAAATGTGTGGAATGTTTAACTTAGTTTCTCATTTATTTCCCAGACTTATCGAGTCCCCGTTTGGCTCCTAATTTTAATGATTCGGTACCCAGTTAGTAATCGGATCCTCGATTATAGGGTGGTGGGTCGTTATAGATGTGGTGTACGTACACCACCCCCTTTGGCCCCTTTTATCTCTTATTAGAATAAGAGAGATAATGCCAAACAAAATCTCATAATTATCTAAGAGCATGGCCTAAGATAATTCTTCAAATAAATATTCCATAGTTATCCTGCGGCTTTTCATAAAAACCCAGATAATAGAATATTTAATATCTCTCACCGTCTGTTGAGAACCCTAATGTGTGTGACCCTCTAGGCCCATATATCAATATGGTTTCAGGCTCACTAAACTTAGAACTATTTCTTAAGTTTAGTATTTGTTAATTTATTATTTAAACATTATATCTTAAATAATTAATTCAATAAATAAGTGAATTATCATTTGATGATAAATCCACTAGACCTTCTGACCATGAACAACACCAAGCACTACCTCATGATCCCAGAAGATATTAGGGATGCCATTCCCTTTGTTGAACCTTTTCGTGTGCAGATACCGCACAGATTTAATCCTTCACCCATCCAATGTTTAAACAATGCACGGGTATGGTTTCTTCGTTAAACCCCTTAAAGCATTGTCCGGATGGATTCTAGTACTTAGTTAACTTCTTGAAAGACACTTCTTTCACTTGACCCTGGCCAAGGATTTCTGAGTACATATCCATAGGGCATTCTCTCTCTAATGGTAAACCAAGAGTGAGTGATCCCTTGTTCTTCACTCAATTTCCTTCGCAAGCTTTCCACTGTGTCTAAAAGACTGACTATCGTGGACTTAATGGCTAAAGTACATAAGCCTGAAATCAAGACACAATAGTCTACAAGCAAGGTATCTTTGGTGACTCAGGTCTAAGGACCAACTATGCTACTGCAACAACTAAATACCCTAGTTGACAATTAGGTATAATGACCATCCAGGGATTCTTGTTCGGGTTTGTTCAGTGAATTTATTCTCTAATGAGCACCTACGAGTTTGTCTTAGTGTCACCACACAAGTGAATGTGAGATCATTCACCCTCATCGTATGAGCAGACATAACTTGTGTCAATCTTTTCGGATATTTGATGTCCATCTCAAATATCCTATGATCGAGAACAATTTAAGACAAATGTTTATAGAAGATTGATCTCACTATCATGATCTCATCATGATTCAATATCCTTTACATATGTCTATGGACTTATTATGATTGGTAAATATTCAAGAACCACACAATGAAAAGATTGCCTTTATTAGAATATTGAACTAGAATGTACAAAATGAGTTTATGATTGGCTTTTAGCCCACTAAATTCTATTAGGTTCGAGGCTAAACAACAAGAACTACAACGAGCCTTGGACAAGTCTCGGGTAGAGACGCAGCGAGCGGTGCAGGTGAAGGAGGAGTTGGGGGCTAGCCTCAAGGCGGCTTTGGCCCATGTTGCCAAGTCGGAGAAGCAGAAGAAGACAGTTGAGGAGCTAGACCTGGCCAATGCGTATGCTCGGTCGTTGGAAATGACGGCTTCTGAAACAATGAGCCGGTACAAGTCCTCGACTGAGTGCCTTGACGAGAAGGTCGAGTTCAGCATGGAGTAGTATACAGTCGGCTATGACAAGGGTACTGTGAAAGGCTTCTCCGCGGGCTTTCAAGCGACAATTGCTGGCACCCAAGCATTCTTTCTGAATGTTGAGGGCTTGGGACTGTTGGAACAAGGTGACCTGACTTATCACTTCAACGAGGGCATGTCAGGGGCCGAACCCGAGGAAGCCGAGGGGCTCGAAGCAGTGACCTTAGTGTTAGTCTTAGGTGGCCTACAAGCCAATCTGACTTTGTAATCTCGTTCATTAATTAATATAATGGCATAATATTCATTATGTGTAAATCGCATTAATTATCGTTTCATAATGAAGTCTGTGAATATGTGATATAGTGATCAGATTATGATGAGATCATACTAATGAGACTGATCACTTAAACACACATATTCTTAATCGTTCCTAGTCGGAGGATATCTAAGAAGGACATCGGGTATCCGGTTAGACTAGTACAAATTACTCCTGCTCATATGATGAGGGTGACTGATCTCATAAGTCACTTGTGTGGAGACACTAAGGCGAATCTGTAGGTGCTCATTGGAGAATGAGTTCACTGAACTAATATGACTGAATCGCTGGATGGTATTGTACCTCAGTGTCAACCAGCTTGATTCTATTGTCGCAGTTGCGTGGATGGTCCTCGGACCTGAGACACCAAGGACACCTTGTCGGTGGACTTCTGTGCTTTGACCTTGGTTTACGAATCTCTAGCCACGGGATTCCAAAATGCCAAGGATTGGGTACAGCGGAATACCGTCGAAGGGAATTGTGTGTCAATAAGGACTCATTCGCTCTCGGTACTTAGAGAGAGAATGCTCTAGGTAGGATGCGCGGAAGTCCCTGGCCAGGGCGGACGATAATATCGAGAAAGGAGTTTTCCAATATTTATCAGCGGCATCCAATCCAAGTGAGTCGACCGATTAAGGTTTGACAGCACGCCATACCCTAAGTTGACTCGAGAGCATTGTACGAATGAAGGATTATATCCACGCGGTAACTGTCGGCGGAAAGGTTCCAAGAGTGGGTTACTTAACGCCGATACCTTCCGGGTTCACACGGTGTTGCTTGACACCCAACGTGATTGGAGGCCCGATCGAATTCGATGTGCGACATCAATTCGATTGATTAATTAATTAATAAAGAGTTATTAATTGATTAATAAAGCCAATGAGGAGTCACTGGGCTTATTGCGCTATTAATCGGACTGGTAATTGGACCTAGAGGGTCGCACGCAAATGGTTCTCAAGGCGATGGATAAATAAGTGGGTTTTATATAAACTGGGAGTTTTTATGAAAAACCGCGCGGTTAGTATAAAACATAGCGAACGGGCTGAGCAGGCTAAGCTGCTGCTAACCCTCCTCTGTTTCTCTCTCTCTGGCGTCCCAGATAGATCCAGATCTACTCCGCCGCTTCTCCGACTCCCATTCAACGGGAAATCGTCCGCGCATAGCGGCGATCGTTGCGGCGACCGGCGGAGGTTTCGTGGGCTGCGAAGAACGAGGAACGTGATGATATCCGTCGCAAGGAGGATCGCGTGGACTTCGCTAGAGGCCGGGTGCTTGCGTGGCTTGCGGTGTCGCACCGACGGAACCGAACGGTTGCGGATTCAAATCCGCACACGGTAAGAACAGATTATCCGATAATCTGGTTTTTCCGATTTTCGAAACAGGAACGGATCTCCGTTTTTATTTTTATTTTCGCTGTGCGGGAGATCCAGAGAAACCCGAGAACCCAACAGTGGTATCAGAGCCAGGTTCCACTGTTTCTCGTCCCGTTTCGATCTCCAAATTAATATTTTCATGATTTATTCCATGCACTGGTTCGATTAATTGCTCGATCAGTATTCATGTGGTGAATATAATATAATACGATTATTATTATTCTGCAATTTTTCGAATTTTTTTTTTGTGGTTTTCGTGTTCTTCGTGGGACGAAGAACGGCGGCCGTTGCGGTTTTTGTTCGAGCCTCCCAAGTGTTGGGAAGCATGGCCGGCATCACGGACGTTCCCGAGGATGTCACTGGTCTTCACCGGTTCCTAGCCGGCACCGAATGGGCCGCTGGAGATGGCGAGAAGGATCTCCCACCTCCTTCCTTGCCTACGGTTTGAACAAGAACTAGTTTAAAAAGGGGGCATTAAAAGGGTTAATACCAGCCTTTTAAAGGGACCGCTGGCTACCCTATGGCGCCGGGCAGGTCGCCGGCGGTGTGGGCTTCGCCAACGGGGCCTGGCGGGTCCCAAGCGCTCGTCGGCAGCGGCCTGCAAAACCCCAAACCCGTCGGTTGCAAACTGTTGCAGTTTAAGGCTTTACGGTTTTTCTGTGGCTGGGGAGGGAGACCGGGCCGTCTCCGGTGGCAAAGGGGGTCAGCCGCCATCTCCACGAACCTGCAACATTAGGGTTTCAGGTGGGGAGGGGCGACGGGTTGAGGGTGGCCCAGGCGGGCCGGTCCGACCGGGCTGGGCCCTTGGCCAGACCGGGCCCGAACCCAGGCGCACCTGACTCGGGCCCAGGCGCGCCTGGCTCGAGCCCAGGCCCTGCTGGGTCCGGGCCAGCTTGGCTCTAATGGGCTGGGCCCTATTGTTCTTTTCAATCCCTTATTAAAGCCCATTAAATCCCCAAAATACCTAATTAAACCCAATTGCCAATTTAATAGTTAAATTGAATTTTAATTTAAATGTTTCAAAATAGTTTTGAATTTTAAATTATCATTCAATTTTAATTTTATTTGGCATTAATGATTTTGATTCATTAATATTAACAAAGTGTTGTTAAAAATTGGAATTGGTTATTAATTTAATTGTTAAATTAATAATTAATTTTAATTATCTAACTTAAATGTTAAGTTAGTATTTATTAGTTAACTGGAATTAATTGTCAGTTTAAATTTTAAATTGATAATTAGTTTTAATTAACTAATATAAAGGTTCAATTAGGAGTTGTTAGTTATTAGTTTAAGTGTTAAACTAATAATTAATATTAATCTAATAATCTAAGAGTTAGATTAATAGTTAATAATTAATTTGTGTTAATTACTAGTTTAAGAGTTAAATTAGTTATTAACATCAATTAATTGATTAGTCTAAGGGTTAGATTAATAGTTAATGGCATATTAAAGTTGATTATTAATTTAAGTGTTAAATTAATGATTAATTTTAATCTACTATCTAAGATTTAGATTAGTATATAATATTAATAGTCTAATTGTTAGATTATTAATGTGGTTTAATCTAATCTTAGATTGTTTAATTATTAGAAGTGTTCTAATTTGCATAGAATAATATGGAATTATTAATTTGGAGTGTGTGCACATGTGATGTGTATTTTATTGCTTTTAAATTTTGATTTAATCGCATGTTAAGTTAATTAAAAGAGTTTTCGAAATTCTAATAGCAATTTTGATTGGATCCCAGCTTTTTGAAAGCCAAAATTATTTAATTTTAAAACTCTTTTGTTTTAGCCATGTGATGCGCTAAATCATGTGTGGGATGTTTAAAACACACCGTGGTCATGGATATGCACTTATTTAATTATTCATGAGATGAATGATGTGTTTGTGTGGATCGTGGATGAATGATGGATGTTTATTAAATTGTTAATAAATAGAGATCTGCGTATCTCTCCCTCTCTCATACTCCGATGTATTTCTACCTCCCTCTCTCTTGTACTCGCCATAAGGCTCTCTTCTAATTACATGTAATTCTAGAATTTATTGTAATATGATCGAAGCAACTGAGGAAGGAGCGAGGACGATCCACAGATACAACCAGGAAGACGATATGATGGAGATCTCTTGCCTATTTGTTTGCAGGTTTATCTAATGTAAATGTTATGTTAAATTGTGTGTGCGTTTAACTGTTGGCTTCAGTTAAACCCACTGTGCTATCTATGACCACACTAGACATGTATGTGATGCATTATTTTCTTTTGATTATGAATCAAAGCAGGTATAGTATTTAATAAATATATACGGTATATTTATATACTATCACTTAGGAGAGACCAAGATAAAAGTTATCTAAATACCATCAGATAAACTCTAAGCCGTAACGCGAGTAGTTAAGAACTTACCACGTAGTCCACCATCGTTATAGTCATAGGATTTGAATCACTTTAGACAGGTTTGTTGTGCTATCTACAGGGCCTGTTTAATTGGGAGGAGAAACTATGGCTATGGCATTAGATGCCTATATGATCGGGTAGAGGAACCATGTAGCTTTGTTGTGCTATCCACAAGGACTGCATGCAAATCTATGCTCGTCGCGTAACGATGGTTTGTTGTGCTATCCACAGGGCCATTAAATCTCTAGGGACCGAAGCTATGATATGATATTGCAAAGAGTTGCAAGTCCCATGAGTTGGGTGCTCTTTGATTGTATTACAGTTTGTTTTGCTATCCACAAGGCTGTACTGCAAGTCATTGAGATTCTGATCCCCACTAGGAGACTGTCGGCGTATCCCGTTCTGTATAAATGAGGGTTATACAGTCCGTCGAAAATTAGTAGGAGTTAAAACTTGAATAAAAGATCATGTCTTGTTTTAATTTTAATAATTGAACATCTGCTAAATAGATTTTACTTATCTCCTGTAGGGAATTATGTCGTCGAATAACGCACTCCGCAGCATACTTGATGTCCTTTTGACTTACCTGATCTACTCAGATTGGGTCAGACACTTGAAGAATGTCTTCAGATCTGAGTAGATTGCCTACACCCTTGATGCTGATCATCCTGCTGAATCGACATTAGATGCCTCTGAGATAGAGATGATCGCATACGATAAAAGATCGAAGGATAAAGGCAAAAGAGTAGTAAAGGGTGACTGCTTCTACTGTAAGCAGTATGGTCACTGGAAGAGGAACTACAAGGAGTTCCTGAACGATAAAGCTCATGGAAAGGTGAAGCTATATGAAGCTTCAGATATCTATATGATAGATATCAACTTATCAGTTAGAAATTCCACATCTTCGGTATTGGATACCGGATGTGCTTCTCATATCTGTCATGATGCGTAGATGCTGACAAGTAAGCGCAAGTTAACGCAAGGCGAGGTGGAATTGAGGCTAGGAAACGGCACAAAAGTTGCGGCGATTGCTGTAGGGACAGCAAACCTCAGGATTCCATCGGGAGACGTCTTATCATTGGAAGATTGTTATTATGTTCCTAGCATAATAAAGAACATTATATCAGTATCTTGTTTTGGCAAGATGGGATATAGGTTGTCTATTGAGAATAGAAGTTGTTCAATTTATTATGGTAATAAATCAATAGCTTCGGCATCTTTAGTCAACAGTCTATATTTGTTAGATGTTTCTTATTACAATCTTTACATTGATAATGCTCTTAAGAAGAGCAAGAATTGTGTGAACCAAGCCTGCATGTGGCATTGTAGACTTGGGCACATTGGTGAAAGCAGGTTGCAAAAGTTGTACAAACATGGTTACTTAACAACATTTGATTACGAATCGTTTGCGACATGTGAATCCTGCCTTATGGGAAAGATGGCAAAATCTCCATTTACTGGACATGGATAACATGCCAAAGATATTTTGGAACTAATACATTCGGATGTATGTGGTCCAATGTCCACCCAAGCCAAAGGTGGCTACTCATACTTCATCATGTTCACCGATGACTTCTCAAGGTTTGGCTACTTGTACTTAATGAAGTACAAGTTGAAAGCATTTGAGAAATTCAAAGAGTTCAAGAATGAGGTAGAGAAGCAGTTAGAAAAGAGTATTAAAGCTCTTCGATCAGATCGAGGAGGAGAATACTTGAGTATTAATTTCACACAATTCTTAAAGGATAATGGTATCCTTTCTCAGCTAACCCCTCCATATACACCACAGATGAATAGCGTATCGGAAAGGAGGAATCGCACCTTGTTGGACATGGTGCGATCCATGATGAGCTTTTCTGGATTACCAGTGTCCCTCTAGGGGTATGCTCTAGAGTCAACAACATACTTACTGAACAGAGTACCCAGCAAGTCTGTGGCCTCTACTCCATATGAGATATGAAATGGCAGGAAACTAGGATTTAAACATGTTAAAGTCTGGGGTTGTCCTGCTCATGTAAAGAGGCATGATCCAAACAAGCTGGAATCACGAACTGATAAATGCAAATGGGATAATATCCAAAGGAAACCTTTAGATACTATTTTTACCATCCTGGTGAACAAAGGGTGTTTATCGCCAGGAAAGCTGTCTTCTTGGAAGAGGAATACCTTCTCCAGGAGGACAGTAGGAGAAAATAGTGCTAGAAGAGGTTCCAGATCCCCAAACAGCTGCATTATCATCAGATGAGCTATCAGTTCCTGAATTTGTTCAGGTACACACACATGAGTCTCGTAGATCTGGTAGATTACATGTGGAAAATATCGCTGAAGGTGAGTTTAAGGTAGAATATAATGAGGATGATGATCCTAAAACCTACCAGGAGGCCATAGATGGCTCAGAAGTCGGGAAATGGCGAGAAGCCATGAACTCAGAAATCCAGCCCATGTACACCAACCAAGTTTGGAACTTGGAGGACTTGCCCGAAGGTATTGTACCCATCGAATGCAAGTGGATCTTTAAGAGAAAGATCGGTGCTGATGGACGAATCGATACTTATAGGGCAAGGTTGGTGGCAAAGGGATATCGTCAAAGGCAAGGAATTGACTATGACGAGATTTTCTCACCAGTTGCTATGATAAAATCGATCAGAGTTCTACTCGCCATTGCTGCACACCTCGATTATAAGATCTGATAGATGGATGTGAAGACCGCCTTCCTCAATGGTAACCTTGAGGAAGAGGTGTATATGATACAACCAGAAGGTTTCACATCTAAAGAATCTCAAGATAAAGTGTGTAAGCTTCAAAGGTTCATTTATGGATTGAAGTAAGCTTCTCGGAGCTAGAACTTGAGGTTTGACGAGGCTGTCAAGTCTTATCACTTCATTAAGAATGAAGATGAGCCTTGTGTAAACAAGAAGACTAGTGGGAGTGCAGTCACCTTCTTAGTTCTTTACGTAGACGACATACTACTTATTGGGAATGATGTAGCTATGATGTCATCAGTAAAGATTTGGCTGTCGAAAAACTACTTTATGAAGGATTTGGGAGAAGCATCCTACGTATTGGGAATACGGATCTATAGAGATAGATCAAAGAGGATGCTTGGAATGACCTAATCCTTGTACATAGTTACCATAGTCAAAAGGTTTGGCATGGAAAATTCCAAGAGAGGGAAACGAAGAACAAAAAAAAAAAAAATCCCGCCCGATGCCCGCTGATCCGATTCGGAACGAAAGACGCAAACCGAAAACTACGAGAAGTAATCCGATTACCGTGCGCGGATTCGAATCCGCTTCCGTCTCGGTTCCGCTGAGGCGATGCCGCGAGCCGCACAAGCGTCCGGCCTCCAGCGGTATCCACGCGATCCTCCGCAGTGGTTCGTCCTCGATCCCTCGTCCGTATCAGTTTGCTCGCTGAAGATCCGTCGCCGCAACAATTGCGGAAATCCCGCCGACGGGAATTCCCGACTTTCCGAAATCATACGCGGCGGAGACAGGAATTGTTCTGGCGCCTCGAACGGGACGCCCAGAGGAGGAGAGAGAAAGGGGGGTGACGGCCAGCAAGGGAAATCCAAGAGCTTGGCCCAGGGTTTCTCAACAGCGCGTATATATATTAAGTCGGCGCGACTTTTCACAAAAGTCCCCGAGTTAATATAAATCCCACTTATGTACCACCGACTGAGAATCTTATTGCGTGTGACCTTCTAGGCCCATTTACCAGTCCGGTTTTCAGCCCGTTAAGTCCAATAACTAGTTATTGACTTATTGTAATTAATTAATATCTAGATATTAACTAATTACTTACCGAATTGACATCGCATGTAAATTCGGTCGGACTTCTGATCAAGTTGGGTGCCAAGCAACACCCCATGATCCCGGAAGGTAATGGGGTTCAGCAACCCACTCATGGAACCTGTCCGTCCATAGTTACCACGTGGCTATAATCCTTCGTTCGCACAATGCTCTCGAGTTAACCTAGGGTATGGTCAACTGTCAAACCCTAGATTGTCAACTCACCTGAATCAGACTCCGCTTTACAATATCCGAAAACCACTTTTCTGATATTGTTTCTACTCTGGCCAGAGACTCCTGCGGATCTATTCTAGAGCATTCTCTCTCCTGTTACCTGAGAGCGAACGATCCTTTATTGAACACACAATCACCTTTGAAGGTCTTCCGCTGGACCCGATCCTTGACTATTTGAGATCCCGTGAATAGGGATTCGTAGGTCAAGGTTAAAGTCCAGAAGTCCACCGACAAGGTGTCTTTGGTGTCTCAAGTCCAAAGATCAACCACGCCACTGTGACGATGAATCAAGCCGATTGACAGTCAGGTAAATTACCATTCGGCGATTCATGTCGGATCAGTTCAGTGAACTCATTCCCCAATGAGCACCTATAAGGTCACCATTGTGTCTCCACACTAGTAACTAACGAGATCAGTTACTCTCATCATATGAGCTGGAATAACCTGTACTAGTCTAACTGGATGTTTGATGTCTTTCTCAAACATCCTACGACTAGGAACAATTGAGAATATGTGTTTATAAGTCATCAGTCTCATTATTATGATCTCATCATAATCTGATGACTATTGCACATATTCATGGACTTCATTATGCGCAATTATAAATATGCGAATCTACATAATAAATTTAATGCCATTGATTAGTGAACCAGATTGAAATAGGTGCCTTATGATTGGCATAGAGGACACCTATATCCATCAATCTCCCACTTGGACTCAAGTCAATCACTTTCGGATTTGATCTCCATCAAATCTAGGTGATGCTCACAGAAAGTCTGTGACTACGACTTGGTTAGGGATCTGCTAAATTATCTACAGATGGAATATTTTTCATTACGTTATTTCCTATTTATCCTTTGTCTCTGAACATGTGAAAGAACATCAGAATGTTCTGCAACTTCTGAAGAGACCATGGCTCGATCACATAATTGATTGCTCCCACTGTTGTCCTACAACAATAGGATGGTATCAGAGACCTTTTTAGAACTACATCTAGTTCAGGGATGAACCTTTTCATCCATACTGTTTCAATAACAGTATTACTTGTCTATGTCGTCATCTTAATATCGAGTTTTGGATTAGAACCATTCCAATCCTTACCTTTCTACTAGAAGGTTGAATCCATTATTTGACTTGAAATTTGAGTCAGTGTGAACTCATAATTTCAAATCACCCTCTCCATATATGTGAGTGCATCCTTAGCACTTCTCAAGTGCTTAATGATGTATTTCACTCTTGTATCCTTTAAATGAATCTTTTATTTGAAGGAATAAATTCCATATCTCAACAATTGAGACTTGTTATGAAACTTATGTCAAACGTCTTGACATATAGGTCAATATAATATCCCCACCAATCTATCTTAATAGATTCGTATTTCAATACGTGGGATATTATAACTAAACTTATTATGGAGGAAAACATGGTTAACAATGCTTTCACTAATAGTAACATTTTGAAGTCATTCTTAATGACTTTGATGTTATTATCATAAAGCATTACTAAAGCGAACGTACTCCCACTGTCCTCTTTGAACACACATAGTCCGTGATCATTCTTAATGATCACGTAATATTTGACCATTAAGTCAAAACTTTTATTACAACTTAGGAAGTTTCAGTTTGATTCAAAATAATTTTGAAATCATAACTTGCTTCCTGGACATTCTGAAAGCTTTAAATGTGTATCATATACATCTTTACCTCAATCACATTGAGAGAGCGCTTTTAATATCCAACTGTCATCATCTTATGATTGGCAGTATAGATAAGTAAAATTCTAATAAACTTATCAATCTCAAAGTTGTAATGACAGAGAGCATCATTATCATAGATTTTAGATCATAATCTATTTTGAGCTCCTCTCACCTTGCTAAATCAGATATGTCAAACATATCCTTCTAGTCACTGAGAGAATCTCAAAAATCTATGAAGCTCTCTGATGTGTGACATGAGTGGTTCCAAACAACTAAAGATTATCTAATAATCTTATGTTAACTTGTGAATCTAGAACATCTTCTAGTTTTATCAGCTCCCACTGTCTTCTTTGAGGACATATTCCTCTTCACAGAAGACAGTTTTTCAGGACGACAATTATTTCATTATCGCCTGGCTAATAAATATAATGTCCAAACTCTTTAGACATTCACAAATTCACATCACGGTAATACCTGACTTTTAAATCAGGTTTGTTCATAATTCACATCTCATATGAATTATTTGGTTTCCATATCTTATATAGACACACACTGACTAATTTGGAACCATCTTTAAAGTATGGTCATCTAATGTTCATACTCATGTTCAAAAGGACAAGAATTAGGCAAATCTTATTGTATATTGCACCATATCTTAATAAGGTGCAATTCCTCATTCTATCATATTACTATGATGTACAATCAGAATCAATCGAGCGAGGATACAATTATCCTCTTAATGATTTACGTGAATCATATACCTAAGTATTAGTTTCTTTGAACAAATCAAAAATTCTAATACTTCATATTGATCTTCTACCTTAATCTCTCAGATATATTCGTCTTGTACTTCAGTAAGTACATGCAGTCGAATCATTCCAAGAGTGAATTATAAGGTAAGTCAATAGTAATGATTATCTTTGGCCTTTGAACTGTTTACATCAATATGCCTCAACATCAAAAAATTTCTTATTGTACAACCCTGTGTACAATACCATAGATAATCAAGATTCACACAGTTCATTTCTATAGGAGACTTGTGAACATTCATCACATGAAATATCACTTTAAGAGTCTATAGTGCATTGACTGATTCGAACAACTATTATTCTTGTCAATCAATGTTATTCATGATTTCTTATGCAACTAAATAACAATTATTTAGTTTCATATTTGACTCCTATAGATATATAAGGATTTACTGTCTAACAGTAATCTATGAATATCATGAACAATGGTTGAGTCTAACTCAACACTTATATTTTCTCGATTTCCTTTTACTTGTTTAAGTCTGCACACAATCGCAGCTCTGAGAATCATTTCCAATATCTCATATTGGATACGCTAATTCTGCAATAGACATACAAAAGTTGATAATAAGAAATATGAAACTTCTTTCAAGTTCTATATTTATTTTTCCATTACCAGTATCCTTATATTGGTTGTAGTGGGAGAACTGCTATTTCTCTATCTCAGCTGACTTTTCTTTATCCTTTTCAAGTGTGGATTTGATCGTTTAAAATCTTACCACTTGCCTTTCTCAAAGGCACATCATAAATATCTCTTCATCTTGGTCTATCCAAATAAGAGATTTCATGACAATCATTGCTTTTCAATAAGGAATACCATGAGTACCTCTTCACCTTGGTCTATCCAAGTAAGGGGATTCATGATATCTGATTAGGATAGTGACTTTCACTTG
Source organism: Zantedeschia hybrid cultivar (assembly GCA_030544215.1). Taxonomy (NCBI): domain Eukaryota; kingdom Viridiplantae; phylum Streptophyta; class Magnoliopsida; order Alismatales; family Araceae; genus Zantedeschia; species Zantedeschia hybrid cultivar. The sequence continues at coordinate 36,390,472 of JARZZO010000011.1, read as the reverse complement.
GCCCTGAAGACATTCTTCAGAGTTTTCTAGTCAGTCTGACTATGAGAAGTATTGGCATCCAACATGCCAAAATCTCGAATAGACGACATATTAGTGATCGAAGGAAATAGCGTGATTTAAGCAGATAGTTCTGATAATTCAATTATGGTCTTTTATCTTGAATTATTTCCCAATATTTTTTGACGGACTGTATAACCTTTAGGAATACAGAACGGAAGACTCCGACGGTCTCCTAGTGAGGATCAGAATCTCTAAGAATCACAGTATGACCTCGGGTAAACACATAGTCTCATACTATTATTTTATAGCAACCATCTCATGGTAATTGCAACTCCTTGTAATATCCGATCTTATTTCGGCTCCCAGGTCTTTAATGGTCCCGGGTAAACACAGTAGACCATTATACCTGGTCTAAGCTTTACCATCAATACGTGACAGAGTAGAGTAAGAATGCAGCTCCCGGGTAAACGCGAGGATAGCTACACCGTTCCTCTATTCTAATCTCAAGGCATCATAATGCCATAGTTAATAGTCCTTTCATCAGATGGTGGCAGATCTCGGGTAAACACGTAGAAACTGTCATCACTGAATCAAGTTCTAAGAACTATATTGATGGAGAGCCACGCGGTACATTCTCAATGACTCGCGCTCCGGCTTAGACTTTATATAGAAAGTTTTGTTTATATTAAGTTGGTCTCATCCTAGGTGATAGTTTATAAATATAGCGAATATATTTAGCTATACCTAGATATTAACAATCGATTCATAATCAATAACTAAAAGTATGCATCATCCATACATGTTCATTATGTGGTCATGGACAGCACGGTGATTAACTGGAGCCAAACAATTAATCACCAAAACTATATAACATTTATATAATCTAAACATGCAAACACATAGCCACTGGTGATCTCATCTCCTGTCGCCTTCCTGGTTGCATTTCTGGATCATCCTTGCCTCTCCTCGGCCGGCACGATCAAATACAAATATTATATATTTTGAAACAATTTCAAATACAAATAAATTGTAAGAGAAAGCCTTATGGCCGAGTACAATAGTGGAGGGAGATAAAATTACAATGGAATGGGAGAGAGAGGGAGGCACACAAGCCTCATTAATTAACATTTAATTAATAAACATCATATTCCATAACAATCCACAAAATCACACACCATCACATGATATGAAAGTTAACTAAGTGCATGTCCATGGCCACCACAAATTTTAACCATCCACACATGATAGAGCACATCACATGAAGGCTAAATTTTTTGAAAATATAATAATTTTGGCTTTCTTAAAACTTAGGTTCCAATCAAAATTGGATAATTTGAATTTTCAAAAATCTTATTTTCTAACATGCAGTAAATCTAATTTAAAGTATTAAACACATCAACATGTGCACACAAAGCTAAAATTAAGATTCTAAAATATTCCATGCAAAATTTAGAACAATTCTAAATTAATTAATCTAACACTTAGATTAATATTAAATCACATTAATAACAATTATTAATGCGAAACAATCTAACTTTTAGATGGAATTAAAAATTCCTAAATAACACTTATAAAAGAATTAATAATTCCAATTATTAACCCCTTAACAACTCCTTGTTAAAACCCCTTAATAAGATCATATTTGTCAATAACAATTATTAAGAAATAATAATTAGAACATTTCTAATTAAAAATAGTTTAACATCTTAGACTTAATTTAATCCTTTTAATAAATTTTATTAAAAGATCAAATTTAAGTAGATTAGATCAATAAAACAATAATTAAGAGATTCTTGAGTAAACTAATTAATCATCTTAATAACTATTATTAAGATTTAATTAGTCCTTAATAATATTTATTAAGGTTTATTATTCAAGAACTAATTAACTTAATTATAACAATTATAAAAAAAGTTAATTAATCACTTAACAACCATTATTAAGTGTCTCTAAATTATTAAAATAATTCTCAACAACAATTGCTAAGAAATTATTAATATTAATCTAATCACTTAACTAAGAGTAAATAACAACATTTGTTATTTAATATTAAGGTCATAACTAAACAATTAATTAACAACACATGTTAATATTAATTTAAGATCACATCTTAATTAAGACCCTTAATCTCTTAGTTAAAAGAGAATTAACAATAAGATCATATCTTAATTATTAATTAACAACACTTGTCAATTAAACATTTAGATAAAATCTAAATTAAAATCCCCTTATATTAAGATCATATCTTAATAATTAGTAACAACACTTGTTAACATTGATTTAAGATCATATCTTAAATATAAACCCCTTTAATCCAAAATTAAAGCAAATTAACAACAATTGTTAATAATCTTAAGATTACATCTTAATTATTATAATTCCCATTGAAGATCATATCATAAAAACCCTTTATTAACTGAAAATATATATAAACTTTAATTTCCAATTAATAGGAGTGGGATTTAATTTTAACAAGGGATTTTAGGGTTTAAAAGGGGTTTAATTGGGTTAAGTGGCTGGGGTTTAAAGGGCCCAATAGGGTTGTTGAATGGGCCCATTAGGGGAAGGGTGGCTCGGGCCAGAAGCTTGGCCTGGTTCGAGCCAGGTCGGCCCCTGTGGGGCGCCTAGGCTCGAGCCAGGCACCACCTGGCCCAGCCAGGTACGGTGCCTGGCGCGCCGGCCCGGGCCCAGCCGCACCCGGTTGGGCCGGCTCGGGACCGGCCGGTCTAGGCGCGCCGCCCAGCGCTCGGCCGGCCCAGGCAGCCCTTTCGTTGGCGATCTGTTAGGGTTTCATTCCCTTGGGGCGGCGCCGCCACCGGCGCCGGCGGCGAGGGGTTGGCTGGAGGTGGCATGGGGGCCCCCTTCGTCCCCGACGCCGGTGGTGGATGGCAGGCGAGCTGTTCGCCGCCGGTAACCTCTTAAATGAGGCGGTTAAAACCTGTTTTGAAACCCTTAACCTCCTCTAATTCCACTTCCAACACTTGGAAAAATCAGAAAAAGAAAGCTTCGCTGTCGGCTGCCATCGACAACCTGGGATTGGGAAGGATTGCTGGTCATACCAGCATCCCCATGGAGATGGCAAACCATTATTAAACCTTCTTTTAAAGCCCATGAATGCGGTTGTTCATCACCATGAATAACCTCACGAAAACCCCATTAAAATAAATTTTCATTGCAGAATATTAATCGATATTATCTCATGTTCATCACATGAACAAACATCGCGAGGGAAACATATTCTGAGCATGGAAATTATTTTAGAACATTAATTTTATCGTTTCGGAGCGGATCAGATTGCAACCTGGCTCTGATACCATTGTTGGGATCCGGGCGGGACGCGAAGAACGCAGCGGAAACGAAGAACAAAAAAAAAAAAAATCCCGCCCGATGCCCGCTGATCTAATTCGGAACGAAAGACGCAAACCGAAAACTACGAGAAGTAATCCGATTACCGTGCGCGGATTCGAATCCGCTTCCGTCTCGGTTCCGTTGAGGCGATGCCGCGAGCCGCACAAGCGTCCAGCCTCCAGCGGTATCCACGCGATCCTCCGCGGTGGTTCGTCCTCGATCCCTCGTCCGTATCAGCTCGCTCGCTGAAGATCCGTCGCCGCAACGATTGCGGAAATCCCGCCGACGGGAATTCCCGACTTTCGGAAATCGCACGCGGCGGAGACATGAACTGTTCTGGCGCCTCGAACGGGACGCCCAGAGGAGGAGAGAGAAAGGGGGGGTGATGGCCAGCAAGGGAAATCCTGGAGCTTGGCCTAGGGTTTCTCAATAGCGCATATATATATTAAGTCGGCGCGACTTTTCACAAAAGTCCCCGAGTTAATATAAATCCCACTTATGTACCACCGATTGAGAATCTTATTGCGCGTGACCCTCTAGGCCCATTTACCAGTCCGGTTTTCAGCCCGTTAAGTCCAATAACTAGTTATTGACTTATTGTAATTAATTAATATCTAGATATTAACTAATTACTTAACCGAATTGACATCGTATGTAAATTCGGTCGGACTTCTGATCAAGTTGGGTGCCAAGCAACACCCCATGATCCCGGAAGGTAATGGGATTCAGCAACCCACTCATGGAACCTGTCCGTCCACAGTTACCACGTGGCTATAATCCTTCGTTCGCACAATGCTCTCGAGTTAACCTAGGGTATGGTCAACTGTCAAACCCTAGATTGTCAACTCACCTGAATCAGACTCCGCTTTACAATATCTGAAAACCACTTTTCTGATATTGTTTCTGCTCTGGCCAGAGACTCCTGCGGATCTATTCTAGAGCATTCTCTCTCCAGTTACCTGAGAGCGAACGATCCTTTATTGAACACACAATCACCTTTGAAGGTCTTCCGCTGGACTCGATCCTTGACTATTTGAGATCCCGTGGATAGGGATTCGTAGGTCAAGGTCAAAGTCTAGAAGTCCACCGACAAGGTGTCTTTGGTGTCTCAAGTCCAAGGATCAACCACGCCACTGTGACGATGAATCAAGCCGATTGACAGTCAGGTAAATTACCATTCGGCGATTCATGTCGGATCAGTTCAGTGAACTCATTCCCCAATGAGCACCTACAGGTTTACCATTGTGTCTCCACACTAGTAACTAACGAGATCAGTCACTCTCATCATATGAGCTGGAATAACCTGTACTAGTCTAACCGGATGTTTGATGTCCTTCTCAAACATCCTACGACTAGGAACAATTGAGAATATGTGTTTATAAGTCATCAGTCTCATTATTATAATCTCATCATAATCTGATGACTATTGCACATATTCATGGACTTCATTATGCGCAATTATGAATATGCCAATCTACATAATGAATTTAATGCAATTTATTAGTGAACCAGATTGAAATAGGTGCCTTATGATTAGCTTAGAGGACACCTATATCCATCACATTCATGGATAGAATATCCTATGCCTCTGCCATAGGATCTATCATATATGCCATGATATGTACGCGGCCTGATGTTGCATTTGCTCTAAGTGTTACGAGCAGATTTCAGGCTGATCCAGGCGAAGAACACTAGAAGGCAGTGAAATGTATCCTTAAGTACTTGAGAAAAGCTAAGGATATATTTCTTGTCTATGGAGGAGTTGACTTGAAACTGCGAGGCTTTACTGACTCGAGTTTCCAATCAGATCCGGATGATAGCAAGTCTACATTTGGATTTGTATTTACATTGAACGGAGAGGCAGTGTGCTGGAAGAGTTCCAAGCAAGCAACCACTGCAGATTTGACGACTGAAGCTGAGCATATCGCTGCAGCTGAAGCTTTCAAGGAAGTAGTGTGGTTGAAAAAGTTCATCACCGACCTTGACATAGTTCCTTGCATTTTTGATCATGTTCCGCTGTTGTGCGACAACAATGGGACTATTGCACAAGTGAAAGAGCCGTGGTCTCATCAGAAATTGAAAGATATTCTGAGGTGTTTTCAACTTATCAGAGAGATCATATCCAGAGGAGATGTAGTAGTGGAAAGAGTTCCATCCGTCGACATTATAGCACATCCACTGACAAAACCGTTGGCTCAAATTGTGTTTGAGCGTCACCTAGAGTCTATAGTCTTACTATATAAAGGTGATTGGCTTTAGTCCAAGTGGGAGATTGTTAGTCTTAGGTGGCCTACAAGCCAATCTGACTTTGTAATCTCATTCATTTATTAATATAATGGCATAATATTCATTATGTGTAAATCGCATTAATTATCGTTTCATAATGAAGTCCGTGAATATGTGCTATAGTGATCAGATTATGATGAGATCATACTAATGAGATTGATCACTTAAACACACATATTCTTAATCGTTCCTAGTCGGAGGATATCCGTGAAGGACATCGGATATCCGGTTAGACTAGTACAGATTACTCCTGCTCATATGATGAGGGTGACTGATCTCATAAGTCACTTGTTGTAGGTGCTTAGAATGACCGTGTGATTAACATGAAATATCTATGTTGTTTAGTGTAAACTAACCTATTAAAACAGCAACTAAAGTGCAGTGATCGCCAGAAACTTTTAACTAAAAAGTTTCAAAAGAGAATATGATCGCCTACCTTTCAAACGCGGAAGATTGAGTCCTTGGTTCCCCTTCCTCAGCCGGCTGAAGAAAGAGAGCCCTTTCTTTGCTTCTTTGTTCTTGCTGTGGAATTTGAGGTTGAGGATCGTCCAGAAGTGGTGCTTGATTTCCCCTTTTGAATCTCTCGTTGTTGTTGTTGCAGCAGAGACAAAGACAGAAAAACGAAGAAACAATGATGAGGATTTAAGTAGAAGCAATATCTGAACTAATCATGATGTTAAGCATATTTAAAACAGTAAACTTACTTTTTTAAAATGGCTTTGAAACCCCTTAGATCAAGTAGGTTTTGAAAGATTATGCTGTGGTGTGTGTTTGCATGAAGTCAATATGAAGAATGAAACTAATGAAGATGAAAAATGCAAATGAAAAACTTATGCCCAATCGGTTGAAGCTCTGAAAGGATGAAGATCTTGAAAGGGACGCCAACTTCTGGGAATGGCAGCGCTCCGGCGTTACGACGTTGCTTCAATCTTCAACTTGCTATAACGCTATGGCTCAACTCAATTCAATTCTCTTCTCTTCTTTTTTCTCTTTAACATGCAGGGTATTTATAGGCATTTCTTGCGTTCGCGATTAACATAGCAAAACTCCGAATTTATCCATCTTAACCGAAAGATAATTACTGATTAATCCATCTTTATCTGTAATTATCTAAAACGCGTCCACCTTGGCTGACGCCTTTCAGATTAATTAAGATAAGGATAAATATCTGGGAAAACTTATCTTTATCTTTATTAAGTAAAACGCGTCCATATATGTAGACGTCTTTTAGACTAATTAAGATAAGGATAAACATCCGGAGGGGAAGTTAAAATCACTTAGGAAACTTAAAACGCGTCGACATGCCCAGACACCTTTTAGTTAATTAATTAATTAATTAAAATTCAAATTTAATCGTTAAAACAGGAATAAACTCTAAATCGCGTCCACACAGGTTGACGCGTTTTAGAATTCTGAATCGCGTCCACACAGGTTGACACGTTTTAGAAAGAATTCTGAATCGCGTCCACACAGGTTGACACGTTTTAGAATTCTGAATCGTGTCCACACAGGTTGACACGTTTTAGAATTTCTGCATCTTTTAACTGAAATTTGAGCTAAAATCAATTTAATTGATTAACTTAAACATGTCTGTTAAACCCGACACTCAAAAATATTAATAAAAATTAATCAATGATTAATTATCAGACCATTCTGAGGCATTATTATATGATATGAAATTTACTCGAAATGACGTCAAAATTAGCGTGTCTACACTTGTATGGAGACATTAAGGCGAACCTGTAGGTACTCATTGGAGAATGAGTTCACTGAACTGATCCGACTGAATCGCTGGATGGTATTATACCTCACTGTCAACCAGCTTGATTCTATTGTCGCAGTTGCGTGGATGGTCCTCGGACCTGAGACACCAAGGACACCTTGTCGGTGGACTTTTGTGCTTTGACCTTGGTTTACGAATCTCTAGCCACGGGATTCTAAAACGCCAAGGATTGGGTACAGCAGAATACCGTCGAAGGGAATTGTTTGTCAATAAGGAATCATTCGCTCTCGGTACTTAGAGAGAGAATGCTCTAGGTAGGATGCGCGGAAGTCCCTGGCCAGGGCGGACGATAATATCGAGAAAGGAGTTTTTCGATATTCATCAGCGGCATCCAATCCAAGTGAGTCGACCGGTTAGGGTTTGACAGCGCGCCATACTCTGAGTTGACTCGAGAGCATTGTACGAATGAAGATTATATCTACGCGGTAACTATCCGTGGAAAGGTTCCAAGAGTGGGTTACTTAACCCTGATACCTTCCGGATTCACGCTGTGTTGCTTGGCACCCAACGTGATCGGAGGCCCGGTCGAATTCGATGTGCGACATCAATTTGATTGATTAGTTAATTAATAAAGAGTTATTAATTGATTAATAAAGCCAGTGAGGAGTCACTGGGCTTATTGGGCTATTAACCGGACTGGTAATTGGGCTTAGAGGGTTACACGCAAATGATTCTCAAGGCGATGGATAAATAAGTGAGTTTTATATAAACTGGGGGTTTTTATGAAAAACCACGCGGTTAGTATAAAACATAGCGAACGGGCTGAGTAGGCCAAGCTGCTGCTAACCCTAGATGCCCCTCCTTTGTTTCTCTCTCTCTGGCGTCCCAGATAGATCTAGATCTGCTCTGCCGCTTCTCCGACTTCCGTTCGAGTCCGCACGTTGCGGCGATTGTTGAGGCGACTGGTGGAGGTTTCGTGGGCTGCGAAGAACGAGGAATGTGAGGATATCCATCGCAAGGAGGATCGCGTGGACTTTGCTAGAGGCCGGGCGCTTGCGCGGCTTGCGGTGTCGCACCGACGGAACCGAACGGTTGCGGATTCGAATCCGCACACGGTAAGAACAGATTATTCGATAATTTGGTTTTTTAGATTTTTGAAACGGGAACGGTTCTCCATTTTTATTTTTATTTTCGCTGCGCGGGAGATCCGGAGAAACCCGAGAACCCAACACTTACCACCTCCCCGAATGCCCCCCAGGAGCTTGCCATCGAAGACACCGCCACTGCGTCCGTCAACCGTTAGCCGCTTTCCTTCTTCGGATCCCGACCAAATGGATGCTAACCGGTAAGGTATTCGCGGTACCTTGTCAAAATAGTCAACCATTCACTTTCCACCTGTTTCATGCCGACTTGCCCCATTTTGTATCTTGGGTCCTATTACGGAGCGAGACAACCGGTCCGCCATAAGTTATATATTTCTTTTTCCCTTTTCTTTTGTAAGCCCCTTGGGCATAATATTACAATGTAGCCCTCTGAGCACTTCTTTGAATGAAATAAACACTTGTTTTCTCTCAATGTTGTTGCCTGTTGACATCTCGATATCGATAATCGAGCAATCTGTTTGTTTCCCTTGAACGAAAAATGGATACAATTGACTTTTTTCGAGTGTGAGTACTCAGTTATGAGATTGGCTTTAAGGCTCTTCCTGAGTGTGAACACCCGGGGAAAAGAAAGGTTTAAGAGCCCTTCTCTCCTCTTGAGTGTGAGCACTCGGGCAAAGGATAGGCTTAAGGGACCTTTCCGAATGTGAGCACTCGAAGATAAGATAGGCTTTGGAGCCCTTCCCGAGTTTGAGCACTCGAGGAAAGGATAGGCTTAAGGGCCCTTCCTGAATGTGAGCACTCGGAGAAAAGATTTAACACTGACATATTGAGAGATGAAAGGCTATCGTTTATTTCTCAACTTTAGTACAAAGTTCAAGGAAGTCCTAGTAATAATAGGCTTTTAGGTTATCGGAGTTCTAGGTGTGAGGTACCTCCTTGCCGTTGAGTGTGGAGAGTCGGTATGTGCCTTTCCCGAGAGCTTCTAATGCCTGATAAGCACCTTCTCAATTGGGGGCCAGCTTTCTTGCGGCAAGTTGTGGCACCGTGGCTTCGATTTCTTTTAGGACTAGGTTTCCCGGTAAGAATTATCTTTCTCTTACTCTGAGGTTGTAATACTTAGACATTCTATGCTGATACTCCACCATTCTTAGCCTGGCATTCTCTCGGACTTTTGGAAGCATGTCGAGGTTTTCCCTCAGCTGCTGGTGGCTTTATGCTTTCGTGGTTTCAACCTGTAACCAGGGGCTCCCTATTTCCACCAAAATCAGAGCTTCTGCTCCATACACTAGGTGAAAAGGAGTTTCTCCTGTTGTTGCTCGGGCAGTTATTATGTGTAACCATAGAACGCTAGGTAGCTCTTCTACCCAGGACCCTGCGGCCCCCTTTAATCGAGTCTTAACTCCATAGAATAAGGTTTGATTAGCATTTTCTACTAAACCATTCGCCTAGGGATGAGCTACTGACGTGTAGCAATTCTTAATCTTCGATTGTTCGCACCGCTCTCGGAAGTAGGCGCTACAAACTACCTCCCATTATCTAAGACTATTGCTCTTGGGATGCCGAATCTACAAATGATTCACTTCTACACAAAGCTCCAGACTGCTTTGTAGGTTATCTTGGTCAATTGTTCTGTCTCGATCCATTTGGAGAAGTAATCGATGGCCACAATGACAAACCTCCTTTGTCCCAGTATTTCGAGTAGAGGGCCTAGGATGTCGATCCCCCACCTTGCAAAAGGACATGGCTCGATGAGATTTGTCATAGGGACAGCTGGTTGGTGAGGAGTTACCGCGAAGCGTTGGCATCTGTCACACTTCTTAACGTACTCCATCATGTTTTTCTAGAGGGTGGGCCATCAATAGCCTTGTCAGAGCAGTATGCAGGCCAATGAACGGCCCCTAGATGGCTTCCACACATACCTTCGTGGACTTCTTCTATAGCCCTTAGCCTCCGTCGGGTGGAGGCACTTGAGTAGGGGTTGGGAGAAAGACCTTCAGTATAGGGTTTTACCTATCATGGTGAATCGTCGAGCCTTGTTCCTAACACTTCTTACCTCCAGTTAGTTGTCTGACAATTTTCCGTAGGCCAGGAATTCTACTATTGGCTCTATCCATGACACGGTCCACCTAATAGCTTGTGCGACCACTTTTTGGATGCTCGGTCGTTTGAGCTCTTCGATAAGCATTGACTGAGAGGGCACTAACCCGACATATGACGCTAGCCGACACAACGAATTAGCCTTGATGTTCTCCTCTCTCAATATTTGGACTACCTCGAAGTATTCGAGCCCTTCAATATTGCTCCGAACCACCTTTAGGTACTGGCTCATGCCTGGATCTTGAGCCTAGAAATCTCTACAAATCTGGCTGGCCACTAGCTAGGAGTCTGTGAAGATTTTGATCCTAGTGGCCCCCATGCTTCTAGCCATATATACACCTGACAGGAGGGCCTTATATTCAGCAATGTTGTTAGATACCAAGAACTTGAAGCATAGAGCGTAGTGTAGCTCGATTCCCTTAGGTGACATCAAGTCGAGTCCTACATAGCTGCCTGAAGCACAAGAGGATATGTCGACATAAAGCTCCCAAATCGGATCGAGACTTGCATTGCCCGTCTCCTGCACTGGGATGGTGCACTCGGCTACGAAGTTGGCAAGAGCCTGTGCCTTTATGGCGGTTCTTGGCTTACAGGTGATGTGGAACTCACCCAACTCAATTGCCCACCTGACCAAGCATCACAATGCTTCAGGATTTTGCAAGATCCTCCCCAAAGGTTGGCTTGTAAAGACCATGACTGGGTGAGCATGGAAGTAGGGGCGCAACTGCCTGGCCGAGTGTATCAAAGCTAGGGCACACTTCTTGGCGATGGGATATCGCAATTCGGGGCCTTGCAGGACCTTGTTGGTGTAGTAGACTAGCCTTTGTACTCTGTCGTCTCTCACTAGTACAGAGCTCAATGAGTGAGGAGTGGCTGACATGTACAGAAACAAGTGTTCCCAAGAAACTGGCTTGGACATGATGGGTGTTGAGGCCATGTAGCATTTTAACTCTTGGAACGCATCGTCAATTCCTGTGTCTACTTGATCCTCCTTTGTTTCCCAACTACTTTTGGATGCCTCGCAGAACTTTGAAGAACTGTAGGCATCTTTCTGCTACTCTTGACAGGAAACGACTGAGAGCTGCTACTCTCCCAGCCAAGCATTGGATGTCCCAGATCCTGTTCGGACGTTGCATATCTTGAATGGCCTAGAGCTTCTCTGGATTGGCCTCGATCCCTTTATGGGTTACTAGGAATCCTAGAAACTTTCCTAACTTAATAGCAAACGTGCATTTGGAGGGGTTTAGTTTCATGTTTTCCCTCCTTAGCGTGTCGAGTTCTCTACTAGGTTGGAGAGGTGAACGGTGGCCTTCGGGCTTTTTATGAGCATGTAGACTGATCGTTCCAAATTGTGCGTCGTTAAACACTCATGAGAACGTTCAATCTAAATTTATTCGGCTCATTTAAATCAGATTTTGAAAATTTAATAATGGTGAGTCCGAGTCGATCCATAGGGAGTTAAATTTCTAACTTTGAAAACTTTGGAATTTAATTATCTAAAAATAGGTGAAAATTTAAGTAAACTAATTACTTATTCAAACTAGAATTCAATTAACTAATGTAACCTAAAAATATAATTACGTAAATTAAACAAATCTTTTTTTTTTCTTTTTCAGAAATTAAACACAAGTACATATGAAAAATAAGCACAACTAAAAAAAATTATAAGAACAAAAACAAACTATTGTTTAATTGTGTAAACCATTAATCATCATGAATCAAATAACCTAATTAAACAACTAATAACTAATAAAATATCATTAAACAACAACTAACCAACAACTAACCCTAATTAAGTAAACTAATATTATACTAGTGGGGAGGGAAAAGAAAGAACAAAATAACAGCAGCTTTGGGTTTGCCGGCGCAATGAGCCACTGGTGAGAAAGTGGTGCAGTGGACCGCTGGTGCTGCTGGTTGCTGCTGCGTGGAGGGATGCTGGAGCTTCACCGAGCGTGCATGCTGGTGCTGCGGCTGAGAGGAGGAGGCTGTGGGAGTTGGCTTCAAGTGCTGTGAAGCTGGACGGTGGAGGAGCTTGCTTGGTGGTTGATTCAGGCCGCTGGGTACTCGCATGCACGTGGAGAAGGGCTTCGGTGCTTGGACGGCTGGCAACTTTAGGCGCGTGGAGAAGCTTGGAGGAGCCGTCCGTGCATGCATGCACGTGGAGATGCGGTGGAGGAGCTTGCCGACAATGCGTGGAGCTTCTGCTGGTGCTGCAGGTCGTCGGTGGCTTCAAGCGGACGTGGAGGTGCAGCTGGGCTTTGCTGGCTGGGCGCTTGCAGTAGGGTGCTGGTTGGTGGAGGGTGCTGGTGCGGCGTGGGTGGCTGCGTGCAGGTTCGCAAGAGCTTCACCGCAAGGGCGCTGGAGGCTGCTGCATGCGTGGAAGAGAGATCGAGAGAGGGAGAACAGAGGGAGAGTAAGAGAGAAACCGAGAGAGGGAAAATCGGGAGAGGGAAAACTGGGAGAGGGAATAGGGGCTGCTGGGAAAACGGAGACGCAGGAGGAGAAAAAGGGTTGTGGGGAGGAGGAATAGAAGAGAGAGAGCAAGAGAAACCGAGGGAGAAAGAGAGAGGAGGAGGAGCCGGCTGGAGAGGAGAATCCGAGAGAGAGAGGGCTAGGACAGGTTGAGAAGAGGAAGAGAACGTGGGAGGCTGCTGGGAAAGATAAATTGGAGAAGGAGAGGGACGTGGGATGAATATATAGAGAGGAAGAGAGAGTCGTGGGAAAGAGAGAGGAAAGTGTGCGGCGGGAGAGAGGGAAAGAGAGAGAGAAAAGGAAACAGAGAGGAGAGAAGGGAAACAGTGAAGATTCTTTTAAAAAAAAAACGAAAAGGAAGGTTTTCAAAAAAAAGAAAGTGGGGGAAGGGACGGCTGGTTTTTCTTGTATTCTTTAGGTAAGAATTAGGACAATATTAGGACATCAAATTACATTTTTACCCCTAGTTTAATCTTTTGGACAAAATAACGTCGAATTTATCGAAATTCGGACCCTAGACCTCCCCCAAAATTTCGGAAACTCCACCAGCTGCACTGCATCATCGGTATGTCATGTTCACATAAAATAAATATAAATTAGCACATTATCGTAAAAATATCATTATATTTATTTATTTCGTCTCGGTTTTGTCGAAAAATCGCAAATGCGCTATACTCCATTAATCACATGAAATGACGATGTTTTTAAGTCAGAATTTGACGAAATTGGTACCGTTGGACTTGGTATGCAATTATCTATCATTTCATGCAATTTTACAGATAAAAATGTGAGTATGACACGTATGATTGCCTTTAAATGATCAATTTAACACTTTATCACACCCCCCGACTTACTCATTGCTAGTCCCTTAGCAATGCAAATAAGGAAAAGTTAGGACAAACAATGAATTATCATGCTTCATTTGTAGTATCTTTCATAAACAATTTAAGTGGTAGCCGATTGGTTAAGCTAAAGTTTTCATATCCTACAATATTTTGATTCACGACAGGTGATTGTGCATGAAAATTGGCACGCTTAGAACTCGTTTCCGACCTTTCTGGTATATTCTTGCCTTTACTACCCTTTAGATAAGACTACCTAGGGAGGAGAAGAGAATAAAAAGATTTCCCGATCAGTCAGCGAGGACCGTTTTTCAGTTTCTGTCTCGACTCAGCACTTTTCATGACTTGGTCATATTTTTGGTACGATGGACTTTTTAGCGTGGCTTTTTCTTTCATTTCATTGTACTTTTGCTTTTGAGAGTGTGTACTTTTTGCCACTCTCTTTGAATTGCTTGAAGGGAGGTGCGTACTTTTTGCCACCTACCTTCCTTTAGCTCTTTTAACGCCTTCTATTGCCTTTAGTGTTTACAGCTGTCCATTTTAAATGACCGCCTCTTTTAGAGTGCTGAGTGGGGCAGTCCCCTATTACGGATCCTACACATTCCTTTCGTTCAACCCAAAATAAAAATTAGAATAAGTAGTCTTATCCTTAAGGTTAATTTCAACAATTCTATACTTTTAAGATCTTTCATTTATTCTAAGTTGCCGTGTGTGTGTGAAAATTATCCTGCCGTGGATTTTTGTGAAGTGGGATATTTAAACTTTGAATGCTCTTAACCAATGTGACAACCAAAAAAACTGATTTGTTTAAGATTTACTTAATGAAACATGATTTTCATGCAATTTTCATAAGACGTGAAAAGAAGTTTTAGAAAAATTTTTGACCATTTTTCAGTGAAAGATATCAGTTTTCTTCAAAAGATTTTCAATAAATGCATATCAAATTGATTGTCCCACCCCCCAACTTGATTGACATTGTCCTCAATGGCATAAAATATATGAAAAACATGTCAGCCAGAAGAGAATTGTGAAGGAGCGAAACAACCTGTAATGAAGAGGATGCGACATACCCACGGCGACTGCTGCTCAGGGACCTAAAAGGAAAAGAAATACAAAAATTGAGGTAAAATATTGGGTTGCCTCCCAACAAGCGCTAAGTTTATTGTCTTCAGCCATACAGCAGTTCAGTTATTGTGGATCACTCAGTTCTATGGATTTAGATGATGTATTTTGAAGATTTTCAATGAATGGTTTCAACCGTTGACCAGTAACAGTGAAAGTGTTCCCACTCTTGGGATTCAGAATTTTAACGGCTCCATGATCGAAGGCTTTAACGACCACAAAGGATCCATCCCATCTAGATTTCAGTTTTCTTGGAAATAAGTGGAGCCTAGAGTTAAATAGCCAAAATTTCTAATTTGGAAGAAAGGATTTTCGCACAATATGTTTATCATGAAAAGCTTTAGTTCTGGCTTTATAAATCTTTGAATTTTCATAGGCCTCGTTGCGCAACTCTTCTAGCTCACTCAGTTGTAAAGTTCGGTGGGAACCAGCTTGGGCTAGGTCTAGATTGACTTGTTTGATGGCCCACTAAGCCCTATGTTCCAATTCCACCGGAAGGTGGCACGCTTTTCCAAAAACTAGGCAATAAGGAGACATGCCAATAGGAGTTTTGTAAGCAGTCCGATAGGCCCATAAGGCATCATCCAGTCTTTCAGACCAATCTTTTCTATCGGGCCTAACGGACTTTTGCAGAATATTCTTAATCTCTCTATTGGAAACTTCCACTTGGCCACTGGTTTGAGGGTGATAGGGGGTAGCTACTTTGTGATTAATATCATATTTCTTAAGCAAAGTTCGAAACTGGTAATTCGTGAAATGCGTTCCCCCATCACTTATGATAGCTTTAGGCCACCCGAACCGAGAAAAGATATTCTTCTGAACGAATTTAATGACCACTTTATGATCATTGGTTCGGGTGGCTACTGCTTCAATCCATTTTGAGACATAATCCACCGCTACCAGAATATATGTATGTCCAAAAGAGGGTGGAAAAGGTCCCATAAAGTCAATTCCCCGAACATCAAAGACTTCAACCACCAAGATTGGGTTGAGTGGCATCATATCCATTTTCGCCATATTCCCTACAGCTTGACATCGGAGGCAAGTTTTGCTAAATTCATGGGCATCTTTGAAAAGTGTGGGCCAGTAAAAACCACTTTGCAGAACCTTGGCTGCAGTTTTCTTTCCTGAGAAATGGTCCCCACAAGCTAGATTATGGCAGAAGTTGAGAACACTCTGTTGTTCTTCTTCAGGAACACATCGCCTAATGATTTGATCAGGACATAATTTGAATAATTCAGGATCCTCCCAGAAATAATACTTTTCCTGGGAAAAGAATTTGTCCTTCTCACTTTTAGTCCATCCTTCTGGAAGTTGATTAGTCACCTTGTAATTGACAATATGAGCATACCAAGGTGCAACAGTGTGAGAAATGGCCAGTAGATGCTCATCAGGAAAGGAATCAGTGATTGGTGTACTTTCAGAGATCGGAATTCGGGATAGGTGGTCAGCTACCACATTCTCAGAACCCTTCTTATACCGAATTTCCAAATCAAATTCCTGAAGGAGTAAGATCCATCTAATAAGCCTAGGCTTTGCATCCTTCTTGGTCAACAGGTATTTCAGAGCTGAGTGATTAGAATAGATTATAACTTTTGCCCCCAAAAGATAAGATCTGAATTTTTCTAGGGCAAAAACCACAGCTAATAATTTCTTTTCTGTGGTAGTATAATTCATTTGAGCATCTGCAAGGGTGCGACTTGCATACTAGATCACCACGGGACATTTGTTGATTATTTGTCCCAAAACCGCACCGATAGCATAATCAGAGGCATCGCACATGATTTCGAAGGGTAAAGACCAATCTGGAGATTGAAGAATCGGGATTTTGGTCAAAGATTCCTTCAGAGAATTAAATGCCTTGATGTAAGATTCATCCATTTGGAAAGGGTCATCCTTAGCTAGGAGAAGAGTTAGAGGTCGGGCAATTTGAGAGAAATTGTGGATAAACCGGCGATGGAAACCGGCATGACCAAGGAATGAACGGATCTGTCTGACCGAAGTAGGAGGAGGAAGATTAGATATAAGATTGATCTTAGCTTTATCTACCTCTATCCCCCTTTCAGACACAATGTGGCCTAGAACAATGTCCTCTCGAACCATAAAGTGGCTCTTTTCCTAGCTAAGTATCAGATTGATGTCAATGCATCTGGCTAGCACTTGTTTAAGATTTTCTAAGCAATTTTCAAAAGAATCCCCGAAGATTGAGAAATTATCCATGAAAACTTCGAGGAATTCTCCCACCATATCGGAGAATATAGCCATCATGCATCGTTGAAATGTGGCTGGTGCGTTGCATAATCCAAATGGCATCCTCTTAAAAGCAAACGTGCCATAAGGGCACGTAAAGGTGGTATTTTCTTGATCTTCCGGGTAAATTGCCACTTGATTGTACCCGGAGTACCCATCTAAGAAGCAAAAGTACTTCTGGCCCGATAACTTTTCCAGAATCTGATCTATGAATGGGAGTAGAAAGTGATCCTTCTTAGTCATGAGATTCAGCTTTTGGTAATCAATGCACACTCTCCATCCCGTGGTGAGCCTAGTGGGTACCTCTTCTCCAAGATCATTCTTGATAACCGTTAATCCAGATTTCTTGGGTACCACTTGGGTTGGGCTGACCCATTTACTGTCTGATATTGGGTAAATGATACCCGCATCCAGCCATTTCACAACTTCCTTCTTCACCACTTCTTTCATATTGGGATTAAGTCGCCTTTGCATCTCCAGACTAGGCTTAGAATTCTCTTCCATATAGATATGATGCATACAAATGGACGGACTTATTCCTTTCAAATCTGCTACCGACCATCCAATGGCACCCTTGTGGTCTTTGAGGACCTCGGTTAATTGGGCCTCCTGCGGCGATGTGAGATTTGCCGCAATGATGACCGGGAGAGTTTGGTCCGGGCCCAAAAAGATATACTTGAGAGACTCAGGTAGTGGTTTGAGTTCAAGCTCAGGAGGGTCCTCTAAGGATGGCAAAGCGGGCTCAGATTGTAAGGCTGGTAAAGGTTCAACCTTGGGCCAAGATGTTAATGGGCCAGGAGAGTCCTTTAAAGTGTTGGCTTCCTCCAAAAGATCAGATGTGGACATCTCATTTTCTTCAACCAGATTATCCAAGACATCAATAGTATGGCATTCTTTTTCATGATCTGGGTATTGAGATGCTTTGAAGACATTAATCTGGACCTTTTGACCCTTAAATGAAATGTCCATTGTGCCAGTTTCACAATTTATATTAGCTTTGGCAGTGGCTAAGAATGGACGACCTAGGATGATCGGAGTGTGAATGAGTTCCTCAGGTAATGCCATATCCAGAATAAGAAAATCCACAGGAAAATAAGCATCATGAACCTTCACAATAACATCCTCAATTAATCCCCGTGGAGTTTTCACAAACCTATCAGCCAACTGCAAGATGATGGGTGTGGGCTTTAATTCTCCAATATCAAATTTCTCATAAATGGCTGTTGGCAAGAGATTCACACTAACACCTAAATCCAATAAAGCTCTATCAAATGTAACTCCAATTAGAGGTGCTCCAGAATCCTTTAACTTTTAGGGTAAATGATTCATCACAATCGCACTAACATCTTCTAAAAGCCGAACCTTTTCGGGTGCCATTCTAGATTCTCTTCGTGGAGAATTCCTTGAGAAACTTAGCATAAGCTGGCACATGCTTGATGGCATCGAGGAGTGGAATATTAATTTGGACTTGTTTGAACAATTCCAACAATTCCTTGTTCTGGGCCGGTTTCTTCCTAGCATTGGACTTAGCTAACAAGGCATTAGGAAATGGCACCCTAGGTTGATAAGAACTTGGGCCTTCATCTATCTTCCCTTTCCCTTTCGGATCCTCCTCCAACTTCTCCATGATGGGTTCAGCCTCACTCTTACTTTCAACTTCATGAGGCCCATCAGTGGAACCTTTGTCTAACTCTTCATCTGCATGTGGTTTTTCTAAACTTCTCCCACTCCTAAGGGCTGAAATGGCTTTAGCATTCTCAAATTGCGGCCCTTTAGGTTGTGTTACTGGGCCAGGCTGAGGTAAAAGGCCCGATTGCTGTGGAAAACCTGGACGTTGATTCCTTGGATTGGCATTGGGTTGACTAGGAAGTTGACCCACTTCTCTTCTCATCGTAGCCTCAGCTAGTTGGCCCATTTGACTTTCCAACTTAGCAATGGATTGTTGCTGGGTCAAAATCAGTTGTTGGAGTTGAGTGAATTTGTCATCAAAGTTGGGCTGAGGAGGTTGTTGGTAAGTGGGTGGAGGATGGTATTGGGTTGGCTGTCCTGATTGGAATGAGTGGTAGTGGGCCGGTTGACCTGATTGGAATGATTGATAATGGGCCGGTTGACCTGATTGATACTGGGCCGGTTGAGAAAATTGGGCTTGAGATCCCATAGCCTGAACATTTTCATAGAAATTAGATTGCTGTTGAAATGAATTCTGTGGCTTTTGGGCTTGATGCATGGGAGGATTGGACATTGGTAGTGGGGCCTGTTGATTCTTCCAAGAGAAATTAGGGTGGTTTCTCCAGCCAGGATTGTAAGTATTTGAGAATGGATCATTATTGGGCCTGGAGAATCCCTGGGCAGCTTGAACTTGTTCTTGAATGAATGGTGGAAGTTGGGCCGCAGTTGGACATTCATTCACTTGATGGGTTGGACTTGCGCATAAGGCACAAATGTCATGATTGGCAGGAGATGGGCCTTCATATGGACTAGATTGTGTTGGGTAAGTAGGCTCTTGCTTGTTTAAGGCCAAAAGTTGGTCTAGTTTCTAGGCCAAGATGTCTACCTTATCCAATTTTTGATTAATCAGATTTATGTCCATTCTGGATTCGGGCTCTCCGCGGGCCTTAAGTTCATACATTCCAATCCGTTTAGATGGCCTAACGGACCTCTCATAAGATGATAATGAGGCATGATTGATGGAATTTTCACTTAACATCTCAAAAAGATCATAGGCCTCATCTTCATTTTTCATCATAAATGCCCCTCCACATGAGGCATCCACCATCTGTCTGAATTGTTCAGACAATACTTCATAGAATGCTTGGACAATTTGCCATTTTGAAAGCCCATGATGAGGGCATTTTCTAAGCAATTCTTTCAGTCTTTCCCAAGATTCATGGATCAATTCCCTAGGGGTTTGGGTAAAACTCGTGATGGCCCTTCTCATGGTATTGGTCCGCCCTATGGGGTAGAACTTCTTGAGAAATTCTTTCTGCATTTCTTCCCATATCCTAATGGGCCTTCCTATAGTTCCCAACCAATATTTAGCCTTGTCTTTTAATGAAAAGAGAAATAAGGTCAACTTAAGGCCATTATCGGTGAAATTCTGGATCTTCACCGTAGAACAGATTTCTAGAAATTCATCCAGATGCTTATAAGGATCTTCATTAGTATTCCCATAAAAGGATGGGAGCATCTGAATGGTGCTAGATTTAATTTCACATTGATTGGCTGGATTATGAGGAAGATGAATACATGATGAAGGTTGATATCGATTTGGAATGAAATAGTCCTTCATTTGTTTTGGTAGGTCCTGATTATCAGCCATTTGATCTTGTGGTGGATTTCTTTGATGTAGGATTCTTTCTATTTCAGCAAATGGTCATAGAAGGTTAGGGTTTTGAGATCTCCTACCTTGCATACACTAGGACTGATAGAGAGAGGATGGATTTGATTTTTGTTTTCTATTTCTTGTTTTTTTTTTTTTAAATGCAAACAATTTTGACAAAGAAATTCTCCTAATGATCTAATGTTAACCTAGACTCTCTATGTGAATTTTCTTACAAGGTGAATGGAGTCCACCGCAAGTCACAACCACAATCAATCAACGGCCAGGTAAGAGGTGGGGTAGTGGGAGGCTCCCCCTACTTTCGTAGGGACCTAATTAGAGAACCACTTTCCCGCTTAGGCGTTTGCCTTTTTAACCTCTAGCCTAGACACCGTTGCCAAAAATGGAGGCAACCCGAGATTTAAACCACTCACGGTGTAAACCCTAGATTCTCTTTCGACTTGCTTTTAATTGGATTAGGAAATGCCAATGCAAGGAAGGTGATTTGTGGGCTAAGGAAGGGTGATCAAATCCCTACCTTATGTGGTTAAAGTTGTTGCCCTTAAGTTTTTTTGAATGCAATACAAGGCAATAAGCAAATCAATGCAGGGTGTGTTGATGCAATCATGAATGACTTGCTAAAATTGAAACACGTATCTTTCCCCCGCAATCTTCAACAATTTATGGAAATAACTGCGCAAAGAAACTAGCTCATGCTTTCTTAGAATGATGAATGCCTAGCATGGAAGGTTTCTAATCTTGACATGAAGGTTTTAAATTTGGATGTTCTTCTTTTGTTCCTTTTTTTTAGTTAATGGAAACCTATCTAAACTAGAAACTACAAAAATGGAAACTAACTAAAGTCAGGAAATTGAAACATAGAAAGTTGGAACACACTTACCATGATTTCGCTTTCCTTTTTTTTTTTTC
The DNA here is from genome assembly GCA_030544215.1 of Zantedeschia hybrid cultivar. Taxonomy (NCBI): domain Eukaryota; kingdom Viridiplantae; phylum Streptophyta; class Magnoliopsida; order Alismatales; family Araceae; genus Zantedeschia; species Zantedeschia hybrid cultivar. The sequence continues at coordinate 36,368,977 of JARZZO010000011.1, read as the reverse complement.
TTTTTTTTCAATATACCTGCAAAAATAAGAAAAAGAAGGTTAGCTAAAGAATAATTACACTAAATCCAAGATAATCAAAATTAAAAATCTAACTCCCTGACAACGGCGCCAAAAATTGATCGTTCCAAATTGTGCGTCGTTAAACACTCATGAGAACATTCAATTTAAATTTATTCGGCTCATTTAAATTAGATTTTGGAAATTTAATAATGGTGAGTCCGAGTCGATCCACAGGGAGTTAAATTTCTAACTTTGAAAACTTTGGAATTTAATTATCTAAAAATAGGTGAAAATTTAAGTAAACTAATTACTTATTCAAACTAGAATTCAATTAACTAATGTTACCTAAACATATAATTACGTAAATTAAACAAATCTTTCTTTTTTCTTTTTCAGAAATTAAACACAAGCACATATGAAAAATAAGCACAACTAAAAACAATTATAAGAACAAAAACAAACTATTGTTTAATTGTGTAAACCATTAATCATCATGAATCAAATAACCTAATTAAACAACCAATAACTAATAAAACATCATTAAACAACAACTAACCCTAATTAAGTAAACTAATATTATACTAGTGGGGAGGGAAAAGAAAGAACAAAATAACAGCAGCTGTGGGTTTGCCGGCGCAATGAGCCTTTGGTGAGAAAGTGGTGCAGTGGACTGCTGGTGCTGCTGGCTGCTGCTGCGTGGAGGGATGCTGGAGCTTCACCGAGCGTGCGTGCTGGTGCTGCGGCTGAGAGGAGGAAGCTGTGGGAGTTGGCTTCAAGTGCTGTGAAGCTGGACGGTGGAGGAGCTTGCTTGGCGGTTGATTCAGGCCGCTGGGTACTTGCCTGCGCGTGGAGAAGGGCTTCGGTGCTTGGACGGCTGGCAACTTCAGGCGCGTGGAGAAGCTTGGAGGAGCCGTCCGTGCATGCATGCACGTGGAGATGCGGTGGAGGAGCTTGCTGACAACGCGTGGAGCTTCTGCTGGTGCTGCAGGTCGTCGGTGGCTTCAAGCGGACGTGGAGGTGCAGCCGGGCTTTGCTGGCTGGGCGCTTGCAGTAGGATGCTGGTTGGTGGAGGGTGCTGGTGCGGCGTGGGTGGCTGCGTGCAGGTTCGCAGGAGCTTCACCGCAAGGGCGCTGGAGGCTGCTGCATGCGTGGAAGAGAGATCGAGAGAGGGAGAACAGAGGGAGAGTAAGAGAGAAACCGAGAGAGGGAAAACCGGGAGAGGGAATAGGGGCTGCTGGGAAAACGGAGACGCAGGAGGAGAAAAAGGGTTGCGGGGAGGAGGAATAGAAGAGAGAGAGCAAGAGAAACCGAGGGAGAAAGAGAGAGGAGGAGGAGCCGGCTGGAGAGGAGAATCTGAGAGAGAGAGGGCTGGGACAGGTTGAGAAGAGGAAGAGAACGTAGGAGGCTGCTGGGAAAGATAAATTGGAGAAGGAGAGGGACGTGGGATGAATATATAGAGAGGAAGAGAGAATCGTGGGAAAGAGAGAGGAAAGTGTGCGGCGGGAGAGAGGGAAAGAGAGAGAGAAAAGGAAACAGAAAGGAGAGAAGGGAAACAGTGAAGATTCTTTTAAAAAAAAAACGAAAAGGAAGGTTTTCAAAAAAAAGAAAGTGGGGGACTGGTTTTTCTTGGATTCTTTGGGTAAGAATTAGGGCAATATTAGGACATCAAATTACATTTTTACCCCTGCTTTAATCTTTTGGACAAAATAACGTCAAATTTATCGAAATTCGGATCCTAGACCTCTCCCAAATTTCCGGAAACTCCACCAGTTGCACTGCATCATCGGTATGTCCTGTTCACATAAATAAATATAAATTAGCACATTATCGTAAAAATATCATTATAGTTATTTATTTCATCTCGGTTTTGTCGAAAAACCGCAAATGTGCTATACTCCATTAATCACATGAAATGACGATGTTTTTAAGTCAGAATTTGACGAAATTGGTACTGTTGGACTTGGTATGCAATTATCTATCGTTTCATGCTATTTTACAGATAAAAACGTGTATGACGCGTATGATTGCCTTTAAATGATCAATTTAACACTTTATCATAGACCTCCATGTTCCTCCTAAGTTGAGAGTCAAACATGGAATTCACCAAGTGCTGATACGTTGCACTAGCATTCGAGAGGTCGAAAGGCATCCTGGTGTAGCAGTAGATGCCTAGGTCGGTGATGAACGCCATCTTTTCCTCGTCAGATGGGTTCATCCTGATTTGATGATACCCTGAGTACGCATCTAGGAAACTCAGTATTTCATTCCCCAACATTGAGTCGATCAATTGATTGATATTCGGTAGTAGATAGCAATCTTTCGGAGTGACCTTGTTTAGGTCGATGAAGTCTACGCACATGCACCACTTTTCGGTAGCCTTTCAGATAAGGACCACATTGGCAAGTCATTGAGGATACTGAATGGGTCTGAGTAGACTAGTTTTTAATCCCTTGGTTACTTTCTCCCGAACTACTTCCTACCACTTGGGTGTGCATCTCCTTCTCTGCTGTTGGACCGGCTCTTGTCAGGAAGTAGGTTGAGATGGTGCGCCGCCAACTCGGTAGGAATGCCCGAAAGATCCTCCTGGAACCAAGCAAAGACGTCCTGGTACCGAGATAGGAAGGACCGATACTCCTCCACTAGTGAAATCGAGAGAGTTAAGCCGACACAGACTTTTCAGTCGGATCTTCACCTAGTTGGATGTTCATGAGACCTTCGGCGGGGGAGTCAACCTTTAGCTCCTTCTCAGGCTCTTGAGGGAGCGGTGCTTTTTGTTTGTCTTGTCCCTTAGAGACGGTAAGATAGCAGCGATGAGCTTCCTCTTAGTTCCCTTAAGCCTCTCCAACACCAAAGGGAGTCAGGAGTTTTAGCTTCTGATGGTATGAGGAGGGGACCCTCGTCACTCCTCCGATGATTTCTCTTCTGATAATGACGTTGTAGGTGCTCATCTCTCGGATGATGATGAAGTCGGTGATGAAGGTGACCTCTCGGGGAGTGGCCTCGAGAGTCACAGCCAACGCCACCACTCCGATTGGGGTTATCGCTGTGGACGCCCAGAATGTTCCCGCCTTCCTTCTGTGGGGAGGCCTCCGTCCGTCGCGCAACTGGGGCGATAATGGAGTTAGAGTGTAAAATGTGTGATCGCCAAGAGCATTATCTTGGGGTCCCTATGCTTCACAGGATGGGTGGATTGATCGCGTCTTGTAGGAGCGGGAGATGTTGAGTTCCTCTTCTCCGCCTCCGGCCAGTCGAAGGGGAAGAACTCTGTAATCCGGACGCATAAAGTGGTAAAAGCCCCTGAAAAGAAAAGACAAATAAAGAAAGGAGGTAACTCGATTAGAACTACAATATATAGAGTTTGTTCATGCAAATATATATATAAACTAGAAATTGGAAGGGAACGCACTAGATGGGTGTTTGGGGAGGAAAGGTGACCATTCACTATGGCCACCTACCTCCCGTTTTTTATTGTTTGAAACCTCTAGGAGTGAAGGGTGCTAAGTCATCCTAAGATGCATGCAACGAAGTGTACGTGTGTGCCATGGTGAAAAGATGGATGGATTGTAGTAAAAGGGGATTATAAGATGTGGTAAAGAGCAGAATGCAATAAAACAGAAAAGAAAGAGGGGAAGAGTTAGAAGAACAAGCCCATGTAGGAAGGATTCCTCGTGCTCCTGTTCTGCTGCCCGAAACCTCCAGACTTGCCAACCTCTAAAAATCCAACTCCAAAAATCTCAACCCCCTTCCCGAGAGGACCTAGAGGGTTTGAATAGGGAGGAAGAAAATATGAGAAATCTATGGTCTAAATCCCTGTTAATCTTCAAGGAGCCAATAGGAAATAGTCAAGGGTCGGAGGTCGTGCATGCGGCAGTCGCCAGAGTGGGGAGTGGTCAGAGTAGTGGGAGGTGAGGGTCGCTAGTGGAGGAGATCGTGGGAAGACGAAGTCAAGTTGAAAGTGGGAGGATGGACGGCCAACCTTTTGCCTTCTACTTTCGTGGAAGGCCACCAAGTTGGCCTTCCGCGGAAAGGTGGAAGGCAATAGAGCTAGCCTTTCGCGGGGTGGAAGTGTTAGTCATAGATGGCCTACAAGACAATATGACTTTGTAATCTCATTCATTTATTTATATATATTGGCATTATTTCATTATGTGTAAACTCGTATTATTTTCGTCTCATAATGAAGTCCGTGAATATGTGCGATAGTGATCAGATTATGATGAGACCATACTAGTGAGATTGATCACTTAAACAGACATATTCTTAACAGTTCCTAGTCGGAGGATATCCGAGAAGTGATGGATATAGAAGTCTATTATGTAGATTGGCATATTTATAATTGCACATAATGAAGTCCATTAATATGTGCAATAGTCATCAGATTATGATGAGATCATAATAATGAGACTGATGACTTATAAATACATATTCTCAATTGTTCCTAGTCGTAGGATGTTTGAGAAGGACATGAAACATATGTTAAGACTAGTATAGGTTATTCCAACTCATATGATGAGCGTGACTGATCTCGTTAGTTACTTGTGTGGAGACACAATGATAAACCTATAGGTGCTCATTGGGGAATGAGTTCACTGAACTGATCCCACATGAATCGCCGAATGGTAATTTACCTGACTGTCAATCGGCTTGATTCATCGTTACAGTGGTGTGGTTAATCCTTAGACTTGAGACACCAAAGACACCTTGTCAGTGGACTTCTGGACTTTAACCTTGACTTACGAATCCCTATCCACGGGATTTCTAATAGTCAAGGATCGGGTCCAACGGAACACCTTCGAAGGTGATTGTGTGTTCAATAAAGGATCGTTCGCTCTTAGGTAACTGGAGAGAGAATGCTCTAGAATAGATTCGCAGGAGTCTCTGGCCAGAGCAGACACAATATCTTAAAAGGTGTTTTCGGATATTGTACAGCGAAATCTAATTTAAGTGAGTTGACCATCTAGGGTTTGACAGTTGACCATACTTTAGGTTAACTCGAGAGTATTGTGCGAATGAACGATTATAGCCACACAGTAACTGTGGATGGATGGGTTCCATGAGTGGGTTGCTGAACCCCATTACCTTCCGGGATTATGCAGTGTTGCTTAGCAACCAACTTGATCGGAAGTCCGACCGAATTTACATGAGATGTTAATTCGGTTAAGTAATTAGTTAATATCTAGATATTAATTAATTACAATAAGTCAATAACTAGTTATTAGACTTAACGGGTTGAAAACCAGACTAGTTAATGGGCTTAGAGGGTCACACGCAATAAGATTCTCAGGCGGTGGTGTTTAAGTGGGATTTATATTAAGTCGGGGACTTTTGTGAAAAGGTGCGCCGATTTAATATATATATATATATATATATATATATATATATACGCGCTGTTGAGAAACCATGGGCCAAGCTCTAGGGTTTCCCCATGCTAGCCGTCCCCCTTTCTCTCTCCTCCTCCCATAGGCGCCCCTCTCGAGGCGCTGGGACAGTCTCCGTCTCCACCGCATGCGATTCCCGAAAGTCGGGAATTCTCGTCCACGGGTTTCTAGACAACGTTGCGGCAACGGATCTTCAGCGAGAGAGCTAATACGGGCGAGGGAGTGAGGACGAACCACCGCGGAGGATCGCGTGGATACCGCTGTAGGCCGGACGCTTGTGCGGCTCGCGGCATCGCCTCGACGGAACCGAGACGAAAGCGGATTCGAATCCACGCACGGTGATTTAATCATCCCGTTTGTTTTGCGGTTTTAGTTTTTCATTCTGAAACGGATCAACGGGCATCAGGCGGGATATTTTTTATTGTTTTCACTGCGTTTTTCGTGTCCCGCCCGGAACCTAATAGTGGTATCAGAGCCTGGTTCCACTCTGATCCACTTCGGGACGATTAAATTATCATTCTAAATTAATTCCATGCATATATTCATTTTTCTTCGTAGATACAATTCGTAGGATGAACGTCTAATAATTAGATTAATTTTTTATGAAGAAAAATGAAATTTTTAATGGGTTTTTCGTTGCATTCTTCTTGGAGATGAAGAATCAGTTTAACGGGCTTCGATGTACCTTTCATGGAGTACGACCACCTCCATAGTGGAGACCGGTATGACCGGCAGCCTCTGCAAACTCCCTAGGACCTGTGCTGGGCGGCGGGGACTGGCTGTGAGCCCCCTTCTCTCTGAATTTTTCAATAGTTGAAAAAATTAGGGGGGGGAAGGCCATGTATAACCGCAAGTTTTTGGGGCATCTTTGGGGTCACCGGAGGCCATGGGCATGCCGGCCGGCCATAGTCGGCACCGGGAAAGGATGGAGGGGCCACCCCCTTGCAACTTCCGGCCACCCTGGCCGTTGGCAACGGCGGAGGCGGCGGCGCCGCCCTAAAGAGCAACAACTAGAGAAAGGCTGGGCAGAAACCCTAGCCCCAAACCCGGCCGAACGCTGCGCTGGGACCCGGACCGGTGGTCCCGTGCCGGCCCGACCGGGCTTGGCCTAGGCGAGCCTTGGTCTAGGGCTGGCCAAGCCCTGAGCCTGAGCTAGTGGCCAGACTGGCTCGAGCCAGGGACCTGGACCTGGCTTAACCAGGCCCGAGCCCAGGCCCCTGATCCAATGGGCCTAAACCCCTTCTACCCAGCCCATTAAGCCCTAGTAAAACCCATTACCCCCTATTAATGCCTTTATTCCCTTTAAAGTCTTATTTAAAATAAATTCCACCCCTATTGATTTGAAATGCATATTATTTAAAATAGGTTTTAAACATATATTTATAATTTTCAGTTAATAATGGGTTATTTTAAGATATGATTTTAAATGGGTTTTTGATTTTAAGATATAATCTTAATAATTATAAACAAATGTTGTTAATTTTATTTTTAAGTGAATAAAGGGGTAATAATTAAGATATGATCTTAATTGTATATTGCTTTTAATTAAGTTACAAGAAGGGTTCTTTTAAGATGTGATCTTAAATTTGAATTAACAAATGTTGTTAATTTTTTATGTTGTAACCTGATGTTGTCACAAAAAAAATTGAACAAGAAGAAGAGCCTAAAGATCAACAAAGAAGGCCCAAATCAAAGAGAATTAAAAGGAAGAACCGAGCCCATTAATTCAAGTAAGAAAGGTTTAAGCAATTTTTCAAAGAAAGCTCAAGTGAAGAAGAATTAATGGACAGTAGTCATGTCTATTTTACAAGCCAAATGAATAAAAAAAGGGGCCACTCTAGGGCCAAATGGTGAAGCAATCCAATGACATAACCGGGCGCATTATCCCAAGCAAAGGAGGTCCAAACAATTGTGCAAAGATTGTCAAAGAAGGCCCAAATGAAGAAGATTTAAGGGGCAGCAGCTAAGCCCAATTTTGCAAGTCAAATGAATAAAAAAAGGGGCCACTCTAGGGTCAAATGATGAAGAAATCCAATGGTGCAACTGGGCCCATTATCTCAAGTAAAGGAGGTCCAAGCAGTTTTGTAAAAGAAGGCCCAAGTGAAGAAAAGCTAATGGACAGCTGTCATGCCCATTCTTGCAAGGCCAAAGAAGTAAAAAAGGGGTTACTTTCAGTCCAAATGATGAAGAAATCCAAGGGGGCAGGCCTAGGCCCATTATCTAAAGCAAAAGAAGCCCAATAGGACCAATTTGGGCCCAAAAAGTGAAGGCCAAAGCCCAATTTAGTGGCAGCCTTCAAAAGGGCCCAAATGGTCCCCCCCATATCCTATTCTTACCCCTTTGGCCCATGGTCAAATCTGCCCAAAGGAGGATAAGAAGAAAAGCAAGTGGTCCCTCCCTCAAGATTCTTCTAGAAGAGGGTAGGTGAAAAGCAAAAGGAGAAACCAATCATGATTCTCCAAGTGTTGTAGCCTCATTGGAGGGCTCTCAAGAGGGGTTTCTTATCCCTAATTCAAGGCTAATGAATGCCTAATCTACCCCCAAAAATTAATCCAACTTTATCTATAAAAGAACCCCCATCTTCTATAAGAAAAAGTTGGAGACAAAAATCCCAAAAAAGAGAAAAGAGAAGAAGAAAAGTGAGAGAACTTGGAGGATCACGTCTCCCTCCTCCTTCCCCTCCATTTCTTGCATCCCAAGAGAGAAAGAAGAGTTAGAGAAGAAGAGAAAAAGAAAGGAAGAGTGCTAGAGAAGAAGAGAGCAAGATTGTAGGCTTCAAGAGCCACTCTCCCTTCTCATCCCCTCTCCAAGGTAGAGTAGGGGTGAAGAATGGGTCTATTTCTGTCTCCTTGCTTTCTTATAATGTTTTCCTTCATTTTGATGTTCATAGAAACTTCTATCTCCCCCTTGAAGTTTATCCATGGTGATTGAAAGTAATGAAATGCAAAGTTCAGATTTTTTGAGCCTGTTTTGTGAATCTGCTGGTTATCTTACTTTTATGGCATTTTTTCTTTCATAAGGCATGTGTTTTTCGTATGGGGATGGTAGAGGGTCCTTTCTAGTTTATAGAAATGGTCTCCTTAAGCCTTAGAATCCCCTAAATATGGAGATATGGTCCGAAATGTACTTTGCTGTTCAGATTTCCTGAAAACTGGTTTTCCATTTATTTGCTTTTGGTTTTGGGGTTTTTCAAGGTGGCTTAGACTTTTATGACCCTTAGGAGCACATCCCTTCCATGGATGATGTTCCCCCAATGCCAAACATCAAGAGAAACCCCTTAAGTTTCATATATATTAAGATCCAAGTTTCTGTTTTCATGTTGGAACCGAATGAGTTTTGTTTGGATTTTTTCCTTTAATGGCTAAGGGTTTAGGCCCTAGAGGTTCTCAAGGAGGTTTCCCTCACTAGTTGAGGATGAGCTTCTTTGGGTAGAAACCCTCTAATATAGAGCCAAGAAGGAGAGATTCATGGAAAAGATAAAAAAGTATGCATAAGTTTCTCTTATGTTCATATTCAAGTTTTCTTGATATTTTCCTAAAGAAATGCATCTAAAATGTATTTTAAATAAATATTTTAGGCCTTGTACCTTTTATACCTTATTTTCTATCATTTGGGTTAGTTTTAAATCCATTTTTTACCGAAAATCCGGGTTTCAGCCTGAGTCTGGGATTTGCAGGTGCTACAGTGTTGAGTCTGCGCCTCCCTGCGCAGACTCAGCGCTAGTTGCGGGTTTTGAGTCTGCGCCTCTTCCAAGTGGGTTTTTGGGCTTGAGGTGATTCTTTGATCCTCCCCCAAGCTGTCCAAATGTTACTTGGACCTAGGGCTGTCCTTTTGAGGCCCAATGAAGGTCCTAAATGGCTTGGACTTTGGATTTTTTAGGCCCTTAATGTTTCAACCGAAATTTTGCCATATGGTTTTAAGATTTTAAATGTTTTCCGATGTTTTCCCAAGATGTCCCGATCTAAGGGTGCCAGCAACCTCATATTGGGTAACCCATCAAGGGCCCTCATACAAAAAACATCATTCTTGTGTTCCCATTTCTATGGGTTCATTTAGATGATGTGTCCCGAAGTCCCAATGAGTTGGTGGAGTTCCTTGCTCCCCAAATGTAGAAATGGAATGGGTGATTCCCTGTGGATAACCCTTTCATTTTGAAGGCATTAAGGGCACCCTTTGGGTGAGTGGTTGGATGCTCGACACGCCCCCCTTTATAGCCACCTCCATGGTTCATGGCTACATGTGATCCTCTAGGGAAATTGGTGGAGTTCCTTGCTCCCTAAATGTAGAGATGCTTTGGATTACCCTTTATGGGTTTTTTTTACATCTTGAAGGCATTAAGGGCACCCTTTGGGTGAGTGGTTGGATGCTCGGCATGCCCCCCTTTATAGCCATCCCTATGGTCTATTAGCCATTACATATCCCTTTAAGGGAGTTGGTCCTTTGGGTCCCTTCATGCCATGATCCTTCATGAAGATCTTAAACCTTTTCATTATGTTTTCTTAATGAAAGGTTGAAATTCAACTTGGAATCACTATATTGAGCACTTTTAATGCTTTATAAAGTGATTTAAGAAGAATGAGATAAACATGAAGAAATCATGTCATTCGAAGAAATCCACATAAGAATCACTCTTTGAAAAGGCCTCACGTAGCCATACTCGATTTCTGAGATTTCTCAGTGTTATCCTCCTTAAATTTGTAGTGATTCTTGAATCATTTCAAGTTGAAAGAGGTATAAATATGAAATTATGCTCAGATTTTGAGTCTGCGCACCTATAACCATGGAAATTTGATTGGGAATGGGGTACAATCTATTTTTATCCATTCCGGATTTCATATTCTAACTTTAATGGTTGAAACTAACCCCTTCATGGATTTAATTGCAGCTTGAACTGTGCAGGAAACTCAAAAATCAAATTTCAGACTTGAGTCTGCGCCACTGTTCTGAGTCTGCGCACCCTTGCGCAGACTCAACTCAAAATTATCAAAGATGTCTTGCATGGGCTGATAGACTCATTTATGGTTCAAGTAACTCAAATAATTAAAGTTAATTCATTCAAAAAAGGTTTAAGTTAGCCATCTTCTATTTTAAATAAACACAAAATTTCAAACTTAAGTTGAGTCTGCATATCTTTCATAAGCTCATTTCAGATGAAAAAATCAATTAAACAATAGATCAAATTGTTCAAATCACTCACAATCATATATCAAACACTCCATGTCATTTAAATAAACATCCATTTACAAAAAGGATCAAAATCCCCTCAAAATAAACCAAAATTACAAGTTCAGCTGAGTCTGCGCACCCCTTGCGCAGACTCAAACCCATTTTTCTTGTCTCCTTGATATTTGAAGCTCCCCAGCTCTTTGAAACTCTTGGAATCCCCCTCAACCTTAGGAGGTTCCATCTTTTCAAGAATCTTGCTAAAAATCCTCTTTGAACTTGAGTCTGCGCATCAATTCCCAGGCCAAAACCTCGTCTCTTGGCCCCCAAATCATGTTCGCAGCTCCAAATCTGTAAATCATCATAAAAAAAAACATAAAATCAAGTTATCCCACCAAAAATCCAATAAAAACAATTCACAAACAAAAAATCTAAAGTTCAGACTTGACTCTGCGCATCCTGACGCAGACTCAGCCCTGAAATTCACAAAAAATAAAAAAGCAACTTCCCGAGCACTAAAAGATGATCTAAAACCCTCTAAAAATCAAGTTTATTCTTATCTATCAGAATATGAAATAAAAACACCAATTTTTTCTTGAAAAAATGCATAAAACAATTCAAAACACTTTGGTGACAAATAAGTCTGCGCTATCCAGCGCAGACTCAACCCTGAAATCCCAAAATTGGCCTTTTTGACCTTAATTTTCCTCCAAATTAAATACAAAAATTTACATAAAAACTTTATACTTTATATAAGTCAAAAACCTAAATAAAAGCTTAAAGCTCCTTTCACAAAAAATATAAAAAATACTAAACACTTTGATAAACAATGAGTCTGCATTCTATAGCGCAGACTCAACCTTAAATTCCTAAAATCTAGTATTTTAGTTATTAAAATTCCATAAAATCAAATCAAACTCTTAAGAATAAAACATATATTTTCCACAAATCAAAACCCAAACAAAAAATGATAACTTTTCCCTAAAAATCACCTAAAAATCTGAAAAATAGACTTGTGGCAGGTGAGTCTGCGCTACCCTGCTTAGACTCAACCCCTAATTGCTAAAATCCAATCTTTTCAACCTTAATTCCTTTAAAATTGAATAAAAAATCCCAAGATAAAAATAAAATACTTTCTATAAATAAAAAGCCAAATAAAACTCATTTTTGCCCTTTTGTAAAACATAAAAAATACCTAAAAGAAGTCTCATTTCTAAACTTAAAAAATTCAACAAATCTTCAATACATCCCCATAAATCAATTCAAAAAACACTAAAAAATGTCTCCCATCATCATCCATCAATAAAAATCAATCAAGTCGTGTGCAGACTCAACTTTAAGCTAAAAAATGAGTTTTTCTCTCAAATAAAAACTGAAATTCATTCATATTTTCAAATGCAATCTTGTATATCTGTCTTATATCATTTCAAAGGGTGTTATTCTATTCTTCTGACGATTAATCAAGGGTTTTCCTCTTAGGAAGATGTAATTAACGCTATTCCATTTATGGGTAGCGGGATCGGGTCGAAGAACTACGCAATCATCTGATTGAGTCAAGTAGAGCGCACAAATAACAAATCTAAATCTAAAATCAAAAAATCAAGATCAAGTGCATTTTTTCTATAAAAAATGTACGACAATCTCTTTTGGCACGCCCGGTGGGACCTATCCTCCCTTCATCTTCTCGTCGGAAGAATAAGGATAACACCCATTCTTTGAAGTTATTGATTATCTCTTTGTTGTATTATAGGAGACTCAATGGAATCGAAAGTTTTCTTCGGCCCTATGGTGGTCGAGAACCATGCTCGCTATGGCTACCTGGCGGTACCTGTGGCATTCGGGAGCTTCCCTCCCATTATTGGTTTTCCGAATTTTCTCGGGGTGGTCTTCATGCAACTTGAGATTATAACTGATAAATCTCAAGCACAAGTAGTCAGCTGCTGCACTATTCACAGTCATACTGCATCATCTTCAAGACAATATCGGGGAAATACCCGAAAGGGTCAAAATCCCCAGTTCAATTCAAAGGCAGTTTCTGCACAATGGTCCAGGACCAAAAAATCAATTCTTATTGGGATACTGCGGATCTTTCTAGACGGCAGCAAAGTTGATACTTCCAAAGACTGACTGGTTCCAAATATTCCAGTTCAAAACTCATTCCAGGTCTTTGAAGACATGGACATAACAAGAATGAAAAGTGAAAGAAAAGAAAAAGGAAAAGCTAATATTCAGATGTCGGAAAAGCAAGAAAGAAACCCCAAACTAGCTTATTGTTATGGGATGAAATATTGTCAAAAGCCACCAGCAAAATAAATCTGGGTGCCCAAATATCAAGAAGACCAATATGCACAAGAAAACTCAAAGCCAATTTCTCAGTCACAAAGGCGACAAATATGGAAACCAATTCAAAGGTAGCTGCCTCATGCTGAATTGCCAAAAAGAAGAAAGTCAAGAGAAAGATATGAAAATGAAAAGTCAAAAAAGCCTTCAAAAACATATGTATTCCAAAGGCTGTAGTAGAAACCTCCTTCCACAAGAAGATCAACAGAATTCACCCAAGGAAGCCTGATCATTTATTCATGTCATACTATCAACAAGTATGCGGTACTCCCTGAAGATCCAGAAGAAATCAGAGATTTAGCCTCAAGGCCGGGTCTAGTTACCCGAAGAATGCAAGCGGCAGCCATAGTTGCCCAAAATTTTCCTACCCTATTGGAAAACATTGATGAAGAAGCAGAGCTATCTGCAAATGTCATTGAAGCATCAGGAGAAGCTCTTTTTGCACCAGCAGAGCAACAGCTTCCACAGCAAATCAATCAGCAAAAAGAAGCAGAACCAAGCATAACTCAGTTGTTATTGCAAGAAATTGAGTTGTTGAAAAAGCAATTGAAAGAAAAAGATGCCCAAATACAGGGGACAGGATGGGCTGGTAAAGAAAGAGGTGCTTCAACTTCCTCTTATCCTCGGATGGCCAACCCTCCAGTTCCACCTCCTCCGTCTCAAAATTTTCTAAATATATCTATGCAGTCATTTAGGCCTATGCCTATGAATGAAATACCTGCATATATTCAAGTGTCCAATAGTCAAGCTGCTTCTGCAACAGTATTGCAAGACAATTTGATCTCAAATTTGTCATTTCAAGCGTCCCAAGTTCAAGGAGTTAATTTCTTCCCAAATCCAGTAGATTCTGCTGCGGCTCAAAGGCTAATGTTAGAACAACTCATTGATATGAAGCTGGCAGAAAGAGTGGAAGGTACCTCCACGGTATATGATGTGTACAAGGTACCATATCCGGTGCATCATGCTATGAAGAGGCTTCTGCTAGGAATGACCAAAGTGCCCAAGTTTGAAAAATTCAATGGCCAAGGAAATCCAAAAGAACACTTGGCATATTATAATGGGGGAATGGGAGACCTGGCCACTGATGAATCTTATATGCTGAAATTTTTCGGGTCTTCATTAACTGGACTCACATTTGAATGGTATTCTTCTCTTCGGCCTGGATCTATTGCTGGGTGGGCCGACCTCCAGAAGCAATTTCAAGACAGATTTTATCTGGTAGAGAGAGAGATCACTCTGGCAGAGCTATATACTGTAAAACAAGAAAACAATGAAAATGCTTCCAAATTCATTGCTAGGTGGAGGAATCTTAGCATGAAGTGCAAAAGACCACCATGTCAAGAAGATGCAGTGGTGATATGGAAAAGTAATCTAAAAAATGAAGTCCTTGAAAGGCTGGTAGCCATTGAAATAAAATCTTTTGACAAATTGAATACTGTGGTATTAGAAGTTGAAAGTTTTCTGAGCCGATCCAAAAGTGAACCAAGCAACAACAAAGGAAAATTTGATAGAAGAAATGCTCAACGTGAGTCAAATACAGTAGATTTATCTACGTTCATCATGGAGCAACAAAAGAAAGGTCTAGCCATCCAAGCCGATACCAGCAACAATAGAGAGAAAGAAGTCCGAGCCTTATCTTCTCTCAGAGACAGAATGAGCAGGCCAAAACTTGTGTTCTATTTGAATGGGCAGGAAAATACAATCAGATTGTATTACCACAGTCGAAGAGGCCAGAAGATGCCAAAAGATCTAATGATCCAAATTATTGTCTATATCACCAAATCATGGGACATCCTATTGAAGAATGTTATGTGTTCAAAGATGCAGTTGAAAAATTAATTCAGAAAGGTGTCCTGAAGATGGGAGATCATCTTGTTGATCCTCCGTAGCCTCATGCATGGACAAAAGCAAATATGACATCTGTAAATGTGCATCATATGGTTCCTATTTACCAGTCATTAAGCTCAAAAACTACAGAAAGAAGCACATGAGCCACTTATGAGCAACTGGTACTTCAACCACTCCAAACATCTCAGTGGCAAACAGTCAAAAAGAAGTCAAGACCTCATATCAAGCAAAAATCATCAGAAGTATATATTCCTGGAGGTATTCCACGACGGCCGACATATGTCCAACCCGTCCCTCCACCAAATCTGGATAATATGATATCCGGTATGTCTAAAATGGCTCTATCTGCACCAGTCAAAGCTGCAGCTTCAGGCAAAAAACAATGTGTGTCTTTCCTTCAGCAGAAGACATCCCAATCAAGTTCAAGTTACCCTACTCCAGCAAGTAGTATATGGAAATGGGTAGATCCTCATACTGTAAGGAGGGTTACCAACAGAAGAAGAGAAAGAGAAACACCAATACCAATTCTACCTAAGGGTAAAGATCCGCTGTCAAAGTTGCAACAACTAATAGACAGCCTGGATGAATATGAATAGCCTCAAAAAAAGCCAACAAAGCTAAAGCATTATATCCCATGGGAGAAACTCCAAAATATGACAATGAAGTAAATACATGAAGAAGCCCTATTCTGGGAACATGAAGTCAAAAAGCCGAAGACTGATGATAATCAGGAAAATGGGAAAGAAAAGCAGGAAGGCACTTGCACTGTCATGTCTTGCAACACAATATCAACAATAAACGAAAGTGAAGATGATGAAGAGGAAGAAATCTTCCTTGCTCCAAAAATGGAAGTGATGGAAAGCTCTACATCAACTCCAAATGAGCAACATGTCACCCGCTCTGGCAAAAAGTGGGGACGGAAGCCTCCATTGGCTACCACTCAAAAAATTATCCAGCTGCATGGGGAAACACCATATGTTATCCCAGAACCAGAATTCAGAAGAATGGAATCCATGCCTTTATCAAAAAGAAATATTCAAATCCCGCCGCCGGTCGGACTGTATCCAGAAATTTTTGATCAGGAAAATAGGGTGTTACCCTCTTTATATGAATTCATGACAGTTGAAAAGTCTGCAAAGAAAAGTAAACAAGTCCAACAGCAGCTGTCTGAAGAACAAGATCCTCAGGTTGCCTCTCTAGAAGTTCATGATAATGAAAAAGCAGAAAAAATAGTCATCGGCTTACTAAAAAGGTTGCCATCTAAATTTACTGTGTGGGAAGTTTTGTCACTCAGTGAGGAATTGCGAAAGGCTCTCATTGCAGCTTTACAAACTCCTCAAATTTATGAAGCTCATGCAGCAGAAATTCAAGAAATACCCTATGAGTCATTCATGGCTTCCATCACCTTCACTGAAGATGATATGTTGCTACTTACAAATGACCACAACAGGCCACTCTACATGAGAGGAAAGATAAATGGACAATCTATCAATAGAATTCTGGTTGATCAAGGCTCTGCTGTCAGCATCATGCCTCTCAGAACTTTCTAGAAATTTCATTTTCATATGCACCTAAGAAGAGTGCAAGATTTCAAAATAGCTGGATTCAATCAGAAGTCAGAAACACCAATTGGGGCAGCTGAATTTGAAATGGTCGTCGGTGACTTTCACTTTACAGTCCTCTTCCATATCATAAATTTTGATACCACATATAAAGCTTTGCTTGGGCGGCCATGGATGCATCAATATTTTGTGGTGCCCTCCTCATTGCATCAATGCATCAAATTTCCCTGGGAAGGACAAATACAGCGGATCTTCGCTGATCTCGAACCTTTTGAGGTTTATGAATGTCATCTTATAGATGCCAACCTCTATATACCTCCACCCCTGGAGGAAAAAGAAAAAGAAGAAACAGAAAAGCCTGATACCAGTCGGAGCAAGGAATGGTTTCCACCTCCACCAGATATTAGCTCTCTCAGTCTTGAAGACAAAGAAGCTACAATTATGAAAAGTCCTTCATCAAAGACAACCAAACAACAAGATGTACTCTCTATAGAAGTCATGGTCCCAATAGGACTAATACATCCTATTGAAGAGTATGAATGTCAGCTCGTAGAGCCTTTGAAGAAATTCGTGGTTCCTCACGAAGATGGACATAATACAATCTTTTATAGAGCTGATGAGCAGTCGGCTACTGAAGACAAAGATTGCTATATTCCCAATATAGAAGAAGAATTATGGGTTGACATCATGGGCCTCCTAGACATGACAAAGCATACTGAGGAATTAGCTAAAGCCCAGTCAATTTCATTATATCAAACAAAAAAGGAATGGAGCGGGTTCCAACAGCTATGGTACCCTCCTAACATGTCCAAAGCATTGATGCAACATACACAATATCCATGCTTGGGATATACCTTGCCGGAAGAAGAAACTCCTAAATTATCAGTAAATATGACATCTATTTTGCCAGAAATATCAGAAATTGCACAAGCAATATATGATGACTATGATGAAGAGCAGCCCACGGGTCAGTCTATTCAAGAAAGTCAGCCAGAAGCTGATCAATCTCCTATTCCGGCATGTCAATGCTGGAAACATCTTGAAGAAGAAGACATCCAAGTCTCAGAAGTCAAGGAAAATGATATCCCAAGTTCCAATATGGTTCAGAATATACCAGTAGAACAAGAAAATTCACCTATCACCCCTGAACCTTATGTTAACACAGGTCAAAGGGAAGATGAGCTCACTCAGCTTATAGAAAATCAACAGGCAGATTCTGCCCCAAATATTTTCACAGCAAATCAATCAAATGAAATTGACCAAGAAGTCAACGAAATTGAAGCAGAAATTGAAGAAGAAGTAAATGAAGAAGATCTAATGGAGCTCCAGCCAGCACCTTCAGAACTTGAAGATGGAGGGCAAGCTACGGTTGATGAACTCCTGGAAATCACTTTGGGCTCTGAAGAAGACCTAAGACCAACATATATAAGTGCATTGCTCAGTCAAGAACAACAGCAGGCATATATTTCACTTCTGAAGGAATTCCGGGATTGTTTTGCCTGGTCCTATAAAGAAATGTTTGGGTTAGACCCAGAAGTAGCTCAACCTGAGCTGGCCATTGATCCAGCCATCGAGCCAATCAAACAAGCTCCGAGAAGAATGAGGCCGGAGCTGATAAACAAAATCAATGCTGAAGTCGACAAATTAATTGATGTTGGCTTCGTACAAGAAAATCAATATACAACATGGCTGGCAAATATTGTTCCAGTCAAAAAGAAGAATGGACAGATCAGAATCTGTGTAGACTTCAGAGATCTAAATAAGGCATGCCCAAAGGATGACTTCCCAGTGCTTGTTACAGAAATCATGGTCAATGCCACCACAGGACATGAAGCTTTGTCTTTTATGGATGGATCGTCGAGAAATAATCAAATATGAATGGCTGACAAGGATAAGATCCATACTACCTTCAGAACTCCTAAAGGAATCTTCCACTACAAAAGAATGCCCTTCGGCCTCAAAAACACCGGTGCAACATACCAAAGGGCAATGACCAAGATATTTGATGAATTCCTTCATCAACATGTTGAATGTTATATTGATGACCTAGTTGTCAAAACCAAGAAAAAGGAAGATCATATGCAAGATCTCCGCACCATATTTGAAAGGCTGAGGCAATACAGTTTGAAAATGAACCCCATGAACTGCGCCTTTGGGGTTTCAAGTGGCAAATTTCTGGGCTTTATTGTCAGATACATGGGCATTGAAATAGACCCAGCCAAAATCAAAGCTATCCAGGAGCTTCCGCCTCCGAAGAATCTCAAAGAGCTGCAGTCCCTTCAGGGTCGGCTCGCATATATTCGAAGGTTCATATCCAACCTAGCCGGACGGTGTGAACCCTTCTCTAAATTAATGAAGAAAGATGCCCCATTCATATGGAATGATGAATGTCAAAATGTGCTTGAGAAAATCAAGCAATACCTTGCATCACCACCTGTGCTGGGAGCACCTATCAAAGGCCAGTCATTAATCTTATATATCGCTGCTCAGGAGACTTCTCTGGGGGCAATGCTGGCTCAAGACAATGAAGAAGGCAAAGAGCAAGCACTATATTACTTAAGCAGAAGGCTGATCGGGGCTGAACTCTGGTCCTCACCTATCGAAAAGATATGCTCGGCCCTGGTCTTTGCAGCTAAAAGACTTAGGCACTATATGCTATCACATGAAATCCAGCTCATCTTTAGGGCTGATCCTCTCAAATATATCCTCAATCGACCAGCCTTGAAAGGTCATTTGGGCAAATGGGCAGTCCTCCTCATGGAGTTCGATATCAAATATGTTCCTCAGAAAGCCATCAAAGGTCAAGCCATTGCAGACTTCTTTGCAGCACATCCAGTGCCAGAAGATTCACCGTTGGTTACTGACTTGCCAGATGAAGCAACATTAGAAGCTAACCATACAGAACAAAAGATATGGCAGCTATATTTTGACGGGGCCTCCCGTTCAGCAATTGTACAAGATGGTACATTCATTACAAAGGCTGGGGCAGGCATTGTCTTGATATCTCCAGAAGACGAGATTCTGCATACCTCGTGTTCCTTAACTAAGCCATGCACCAACAATGAAGCTGAATATGAAGCTTTGATAGTTGGCCTGGAAGTTGCTCTGGATATGGGCATTCAAATGATTCAAGTCCATGGAGACTCAATGTTGATTATATACCAAGTCCAAGGAATATATGATGTCAAAAAGCCCGAGTTGATTCCTTATCACAAAAGGTCCCTCAAGCTGATACAAAGATTCTATTTCTTTGAAATCAATCATATCAACCGCAGTGCAAATGCTCAAGCTGATGCTCTGGCTAAATTAGCAAGTTCTCTGGCTCTACCGCCAGAGGGGTCCCTTGAAATATAGGTCAAGAACAGAAGATTGTTACCAACTGTGTTGGGAGAAGAAACAGAAATGCAAACAGAAGTATGTGCAGTGGAAGAAGCCGATAAGCCTGATTGGAGGGAAATGCTTCTCGACTGGTTCAAGCATAAAATATTGCCAAGCACTCGAATCAAGCGTGCTAAACTGATCCATATCAAGGATTCATATGAATACAAAGGAGACACTCTCTTTCGAGTGACATATGATGGCAAAAGAAAAGTCCTCCACAGATGCCTGTCACCAAAAGAGATAGCTGAAGCCTTGAGGGAAATACATGCCGGGGTCTGTGGTGCTCACTAGTCTGGCCCCATGATGAAAAATCAACTCAAACAATTGGGCTACTACTAGCCCACAATGTTCGATGATTGTGCGCAATATGCCAAATCATGTCACAAATGCCAAGAACATGGCCCAATTCCAAGAAAGCCTCTGGTGCCCTTGCACCCTACAACACCATCATGGCCTTTTGCCGAATGGGGCATGGATGTTGTCGGTCCGTTCATACCCTCCTCAAGAGGTGCTAAATATATTCTGGCCGCCACAGATTATTTTTCTAGATGGGCCGAAGCAGTAGCATTAAGAGAAGTCACTAAGGCAGCCGTTGAAAGGTTCCTCCGCCAAAATATGTTGTTCCGATATGGTGCACCCAGTCGGATCATTTCAGATAATGGAACATGCTTCCGAAATCAAATCATATACAAACTAGCTGCAAAATTCAAAATTGATTGGAGAACCTCCACAGTCTACAATCCACAAGCCAATGGGTTAGCAGAAGCCTTTAACAAGACTCTATGCAACCTTCTAGAAAAGACAGTCAATTTAACTAATAAAGACTGGGAAGAAAGAATGTATGAAGCATTATGGGCTTACAGAACCATATACAAAACTCCAACAGGTTGTTCTCCCTATTCCTTAGTATATGGGTCAGAGGCAGTCGTACCAATTGAATTAGAAGTCCCCTCTTTGCGCATTGCCTTAGAGCAGGGGCTTATCAAAGGAAATCAATCAAATGCATAAAGGCGGCTCGAAGGGTTATTAGCTTTGGAAGGCGACAGATTTCGAGTCCAACAAAAAATCCAGATATATCAAGCTCACATGGCTCGAGCATTTGATAAACTAGTCAAAGAAAGAGCCTTCAAGAAAGGGGACCTAGTTATGGTCAAAAGAAGAGAAGTCATGGCGTCAAATCCAAAAGGGAAGTTGACCAGTAATTGGATCGACCCCTATGTCATCAAAATTGTTTATGAAGGAGGAGCATATACCCTCATCAATCATAAGGGAGAAGTGCAGTTTCCTCCCTTAAATGGCAAACATATGAAGCGCTATCATGCGCCACCTCCGTGCTTTCTAAGCGAAGGTTGAAAAATTATATGAAGCACTGTCTACGGTGTGAATATGATCACCATGAAGACAGTCAAAAGAAATCATCCAGTTCTCGGGATGTATTCCCCCGAGACTATAAATCTTAAATGGCATGGTAAAATTAACCTGCCTATATGAGCCAAGGACATTGAAGAGGCTCCAAAAGACTTTACGAAGCCGCCCCAAAGCACTTCATGGGTTGCCAATGACGAAAAGCTATTGAAAAAGAAAGAAAAAGGAAAAAGTGGGCACGACTATCCCGCTAGTCGGGCAATGGTGCTGAGGTAAACCTGGTGTGGAGGGAGTATAAATCATTTCCCGCTTCCCATTTTATAACCGGTCGAAGTTTTCAATCAAATCAATTTGAATCGATGATGTCTTCCGATTCTGAAATTGTTTGATATAAACATGCATATGTCTTGCAACCTTGTCTCTTCAATGAACAGGGGCAAGAAGCTACAAAGAAATAGAGAAGATGGCCCGAGTCCTGCTGGACCTTGCCATTCAAGTACAAATGCAAATCCAAGCTCAAATTCAAGCACAAATTCAAACACAAGCTCAAAGTCAAGTATGGACTGGCCTGGGTCAGCAAGGCTCTGCCACTCAAGTTCAAAGCTCCAGCTCAAACTCGAGTAGAAAATCAAATTCAAAATTCAATTTCAAAGTTCAAGGATTAAAGCTTCAACTTAAGGAGCAAATTCAAATCCAGAGCTCTGCCTGAAAGGCAAGCTGAAGCTCAAAGGCAAATCGGCTTGAGTCTACAAGACCCGCCACTTAAATTCAAGATTAAATTCAAGTCCAAATTCAAAGCTTCAAATTAAGCTCGAGCTCAAAATACAAGCTCAAATGCAAGTTCAAATGCAAGCTCAAATGCAAGCTCAAAGAGCAAGCACAAATCCAAGTATGAGGCAGCCTGGATCAACAGGATCCGCTGCTTAAATCCAAGTTCAAGCCTAAATTCAAGTTCAAATCCAAGTTCAAATATTCAAAGCTCCAAATCAAGCTCGAGCTCAAAATGCAAGCTCAAATGCAAGTTCAAATGCAAGTTCAAAGCCCCAAGCAAAGAGTAAGCACAAATTCAAGTATAAGACAGCTTGGGTCAACAGGACCCGCTGCTTAAATTTAAAATCAAAATCCAAGTTTCAAGTAAACTTGAAAGCAAGAAGATGGCCCGGTTTAATTTGATTCTGCCATCCAAGGTCAAAACAAAGAAGATGGTCCGGGTTCATTCAACCCCTCCATTCAAAGCTCAAATTCAAGTTTAAATCGGCCTGGGTCAACAGGACTCGCCGATTAAATTCAAAGCTCATGTTGAAATTCGAGCTCAAATTCAAAATTCAAGTTCAAGCTTCAAACCAAGCTTAAATCCAAGTATGAAGCAGCCTGGATCAACATGATCCGTTGCTTAAGTCCAAGTTCAAGCTCAAATTCAAGTTTAAGTTCAAGATCAAATATCTAAAGCTCCAGTTCATGCCCAAAGCAAAGTTGAAAGCAAGAGAATGGCCTGGGTTCATTCGATCCCGCCATTCAAAGTACAAATTCAGAGCTCCAATTGAAGTTCAAATGCAAAAAACCAAGCCTAAATCCAGGCTCAAGTTCAAATGCAAATCGGCCCAAGTCAGCAAGACTCTGCCGCTCAAGTTCAAAATCAAATCCAAATGCAAATTGGCACGTGTCCTACTGGATTCCGCCACCCAAGCATGAAACAAGAAAGATGGCCCGGGCTCATTCGACCCCGCCATTCAAGCTCAAATAGAAGTTCAAGCTCAAATTCAAGCTCAAATCCAAATACAAATCGGCCCAAGTTAGCAAGACTCTGCCGGTCAAGTTCAAAATCAAATCCAAATGAAAATTGGCATGTGTCCTACTGGATTCCGCCATCCAAGCATAAAACAAGAAAGATGACCCGGGATCATTCGACCCCGCCATTCAAGCTCAAATAGAAGTTCAAGCTTAAATTCAAGCTCAAATCCAAATACAAATCAACCCAAGTCAGAAAGACTCTGCCGGTCAAGTTCAAAATCAAATTCAAATGCAAATTGGCATGTGTCCTACTAGATTCCGCCATCCAAGCTTCAAACAAGAAAGATGACCTGGGCTCATTCGACCCCGCCATTCAAGCTCAAATAGAAATTCAAGCTCAAATTCAAGTTCAAATCCAAATACAAACCGGTCTGGGTCATGAATACTTTACCGTCCAAATTCAAAGCAAGCTCAAAACAAAGGGAGTGGCCTGGATGCATTCAGCACCGCCACTCAATTTTAAGCCCAAAGTCAAATCCAAGTGCAAGCAAAAGCAAAACAAAGTAAGTCGACCGGGGTCTTCAACGACTACGTCGCACTGGTGGCTGGCCCGGGTCCCTCGTGACTCCGTCATCTCCAAAAGACCGGGTCTCCGAGAGGGGTACTCCGTCAACGATCAAGCAAATTCAAAGCAATGCAAAGTAAGTCGACTGGGGTCTTCAACGACTACGTCGCACCGGTTGATGGCCTGGGTCCCTCGTGACTCCGTCATCCCCGAAAGACCGGGTCTTTGAGAGGAGTACTCCGTCACCAATCAAGTAAATTCAAATCAAAGCAAAATAAGTCGACCGGGGTCTTCAACGACTACGTCGCACCGGCTGCTGGCCTGGGTCCCTCGTGACTCCGCCATCCCCGAAATTACTGGGTCTCTGAGAAGAGTACTCCGTACTCCCTATCTACCTCAGCTACAAACCTATGAGTCCGCTGTGGTAGTTAGGGTTCATCCATTCAAATCACCCCTAGTTATCATGACCAAAAGCCTTTAAGCCCATTATTGATAATTAGGGTCCTCATGACCTAGGTATCTAGGTTTGCATCATTCAAACATCCCTGTGTACTTCGGGCTACAAACCTATGAGTCTGCTTGAAGTATTCTGGGTTCATGCATTTCAAATCATACCTATGTTACCACGACCAAAAACCTATGAGTCCGTTGTTGGTACTTAGGATTTGCATGGCGTAGACCCTTCTGGTCTATTGCCACCCTGCATAGTGGTTAAAATCCTTACGATCTTTGCCACCCCAATAAAGGTTCAGACCCTTACGGTTTGTGCCATTTTCAATAAACACGTGATTGAGGTATTCATTGCCCCTCTCACTCTATCCTTCCTTTTTAAGCTTCAATAATCCCCATAACATTGTTAGTTATGGAAGCCAATAAACATTGCTAAGTCATCTTCATCTGAAATCTTTTCCTTTCACCTTTGCAGTTACCATGGATGCATACTTCACTCTACTTCATTTACAACAAGGGGAGAGAGGGATAAAAAAAAAAGAGAGAAAAATCAAAAGGGGCTTAAAAAATATAGATGCCTCGCCAGACTTGATCGTACCTTCTACGGTCAAGGGAAACAAGAGCTATATACCCGGCTGTGGTGAAAACCCGAAAGGGCGCTACAGGCAAAATCGGGAACCCCGCTGTGTGAAAACCCGAAAGGGCGCACGGGCAAAAGCAAGAGGGTGCCGACTCCAGTGAAAGCCCGAAAGGGCAGTTGGGTCGGTAAAGTGAATATAAAAAAAAAAAAGAAGAGAAATTCAAGCGTGGCATTCATTGAAAAGGGGATCTGATATTTATAATGTGCCGAATGTTTATAAGGAATGACTTCCATCCCAGCTTACATGGAAAAGTAAAAAGGAAATACCCTTCCCAAGTACAAAGTTCAAGTATAAACAACATCATGGATCTTCAAGTAACATAGACAGCAGTGGAAGTCCTTCTCCAACTTGAGTATGCAATTCAGAAAGAGCTTCTTCTTCAGTCTGCAGCTTGGAAACTTTACTAGATATTGATTCAAGAAGGCTTTGGGAAACCAGAAGATCATCTTGACATCTGTGTAAACTGTTCCTTTAAGTTTCCAGTTTGGCTTTCGCAGCAGCAAGTTCATTCTCTAAGCACTGAATATTTTCCACCAACAAGCCTTCTTTCTGTTCAAAGCCGGCTATTTCTGCCTGTTGCTGTGAAATTTAAAGAGAAACAGGCTGCATCTGCAAGTTATATTCATGCCGCTGAAGAGACAAGGCTTGGCGTCGATCTTGTATAACTGAGTGAATATATTCTTGACGCTTAGAAAATTTCAAAGCAGTGTACGCAATAGGAAGCCATTCATCCAAAGAAGCTCCTGCCAGATGAATCCATGTAGTCATGCTCTCAATTTGCTGGTGCAGAAGATCATATGATGAACTAGGCTGCCGGCATATAATTTGTTGTAAAAGCTTGATATTGGCGCCAAGGACATCAATACCCTGTATGCCTGAACCAGCAGGAATAGAAGGGATAGCAATATGCATAGACTCATCCACTGAAGTCCAGTCCATGATCGTTTGACGGGAGGAAGAAGGCACTGAACTGGATGAAGGCTCGGTGATAGAAGGGGCAGATGTGACAGCTACAATGCTTGATATGGCTGGGGGAAGGTCACTTTCTGTAAGTTTAGCTGTGGGCAGAGCAACTATAAAGGCGGAAGGTCCAGCTAAAGTAATTGGCTCAGAAGAAATCTGTACAAGGGATGATGTGCATATATGAGTCACAATATCAATAAGCCGAAGAACATGTTCAGCAGAGTTTAATCTACAGGGGACAGGACGGGATACTATCACCTGTTGACTCGGTGAACTTGTTCCCGAGTCAACCCTGCCATGCTCTGAAGTAGCCACAACACCCGTAAGCTCAGGAGCTGAAAGTTTCACAGTCTTGATATCCGAAAAGGTAATGACCTTCGTCGAAGTTATGACAGTTGGAACCATTGAAGTCTCTTCTAGTTCCGCTTCTTCAGCAAAAACAACTTCTGCCTCTTGAGAAGAAGAAATTGGTATGGAGGCCGATATTTCAAAATCCATGTCCCTTTCAGTCGGGACATGAGGAATTTCCATCCTTTCCGCATGAGCCGGGGATGCCTGATATTCAAATATATACAAGTTAAGTTTAAATGATGGAAAAAGCAGAAAAAATGTGGTAAAGAGAAATTACCATAGCAGACTGCAGTGTTTCAACCTGATGAGCCTGTGATATCAAGCCTTCAGTTGCTTCAAAACCTATATAGTCGAAGTCAGAAATTCAGTAGTGAAATGAAATCACTATTGCTATAAGTCTCAGAAAGGTTACCTTGATCCCTCGAGGCCGACCAGACAGTTGTTTCTGGCAAAGCTTCACTACTAATGTGTTTAGTAGTAGGGGAAGAAATGGAAGGTGAAGGAGGAATGCCACTTATTTCTTCCACACTGGAAGAAGTATCATCAGTATCTTCTTTCCTTGTTTGAGCCAATAATCTCGAGGATTGGCGCTTGGGTAGAACAATCTTTTCAGGGAGGACAGATTCTTTGGGCCCTTTGCGAAATCTTTTTACAACCTGCTTAGCCCTCCCTGTAAAGGAAACAAAAGGAAGCTGTTTATCATCAATGTCAAAATTCTAAAAGGCATAAATTAAAAGCATAGTGCATACCACCCTTGGCTGGGGATGGAGAAACCAGGGCACTCGCCCGCTTGGCAGTCTTTGCTATAAAAGCTTCAAATTCAGCAAGCACCGGCAAATTGACAGGAGGAAGAGGTTCAGGGGCAGGCTCTTGTCTCTTTTTTGTACGCGCCTCTTTGGCAGCGGCAACCGCCCTCCCTATAGCACTGACCTCCACAGGGGATGCGGGGGTTGATGCTTTAGAAGGCACAGGAGGAAAGAAAGATGGTCTCTTTGCAATAGCCACTGCCCTCCGATGCTGTTGAGTCAGATATTTGGCCGCAGGCACTACAGAAATATGCAAAAGCAGAAATCAATTTATATAAGCAGAGGCAAGGCACAAAGCTTAAAAGAAATCAAACACAAATGCATATACTTACAACAATCGCCTTCATAACAGTTTGATAAAGGCCAATATTCATATATGGAAGACTTATCTCTAAGTGAAGCCACCTTCACAATATATATGACATCATTCATTGTCTTTGCTTGGGAAGCTAGGCTACTGAGATCTTAATGCTTTCTATCGCTCAAGCAAATGCCCAAGCACAAAGCATCAAGTCCCCACCCATCTATATGATCCCAAGAAGTGGGTAGTTTTGCATCCAACATACCCTGCGCAGTGGAATCCTAGGATACATCACAATATTTCAAAAGGGCAAGTAGCTAGCTGGTGCCCTTGTAAAATCACGCTTCTCCTTATGCGGGACAAAAAATCTCTGAATGCTTGAGAGACTCTTAGGAGCTTGCTGAGAATCTCTGCCACTGATATCTTCTTCTTCCGAGAAATCGATATCAGGATAATCTTTAGAAGTTACAAAAATATTAAATTGCTTCAAGAAAGCCCCTTTCAGCTCTTCAGTATCCAGCCTTGTCAACTCTGGATCAATTAAAGGTAAAGAATCTCTGTGACGAGCCTTATAAGCTGCCCTTTTCTCTACATACTTAGCAGCATTCTTGTCATCTAAGAAGTGCAGATAATGGAACTCTATATCAAAAGGGATTTCCCGCTGAGTCTCCAAGATTTTCTTCTCAGCATTGCTCCAGCATTGGGTCTTCTCCTGGCTATAGATATTGGTGCGCATCCGCCACCATCTAACATATTCACATGTCACACGAGGAGCGTGGATAGTAGAAGGAATTCTGAAAGAAACATTTTCAAAGCGGTGGAAATAATCCCACCATTCACGGGACCTCTGCAGTCCGCTGGAGCCTAAAAGATGGCGGTCAGGAAGCTGAAAAATGTGATCACAAGAAGGAATGCATTGATCATATCCAAAATTCCGGCTGAAACGGAAAGGATAATAGTGCTCTAAATGAACTACAGATCCCTTCCGATATACCAAGACACTAGGTCTGATGGATAGAAGCCATGATCTAATCTGACCATCCAATGCAGATTTCTTCAGTAGTTGTTTGGTCTGTGAATGGGTGAACTCAACAGGATCACCCTCTGCAAATACTTTAAAGGGGCTCACTGGAGGACGAGAATTGGCAGTATGCTTCCAAAAACGTAAGTCCCCTTCAATTTTTTGCCTGGTGTCAGTCAAGATACCGCGAATTTCATATAGTTGCTTCTGGGTATCCCCTCCATCAACACTCGCATACTCAATCATGCATGGAAATATGTGAGGAGAAGCCAGGCTCTTCGGGGCAGACTCTGAAAATATAGAAGCCACCCAGGCATTGAAGAAATGAATGGGACCCACAACATTAAATTCTCGTGGTTTCTCCTGCTCAACCACTTGGCCAAGTGTTTTGAAAATCAAGCACAAAGTAACTGGAGCTAGAGATAGTTTAATTCCCCAGGCTAGTTCACAAGCTCCATAAAGCGTCTCAGGACGAATTACTCCCTCATCCCCCTGAGGAATAGCAAAATTCAGAAGCCAGTAGGCCAAGTATGCTGCCAGATGGGTATTCCTATCCAAGTCCAGGGGATTGGCATCTTTCTTATGTTCCACAAAGATGATATCAGGATATCCTTTTCGGTGCCTGGCTGTCTGCCCCATGAAGACTGGAGTCTCACCAGCCCTTGGAAAGTCTGTATATCGAATGTCAACGTTATGAAAGAAACGGAGCCAGACAACTCCGCGGACCCGTGTCCTCTCTCTGCGGGATCTCTTTTTCAGAGACTCTTCGCCAAAAGCCAGAATCATGTAAGCCTTGAGGAGAAATCTGTAAGACCTCTAGGTTGCATAACGGCCCTTGCCATCTGTTCTGTCCTTGACAATGTCGGGATGGCATATTTCTTCATAAGGCTCTCCGTCAATGGGCAAGCCAGAAAGCTGATGTAAAGTCCATAAATCCAGAGATGTCTCTCCTTCCGGAGTATAAAAGGTATTGAAATCCTTCATGAATACCTCGATCATGCCACAACAAAGGCCTTTAAAGATCGAGTATCGAAATCGAGCGGCATACACACTACCGAGAAGATCCACTCGGCTCAGCAAATCATAGTAATGCCTCAAGACATAATCAATATACTCTACAAAATATTATCTGAAACTGTGGCTGGATTTAAGCTTCAAGTCACCAAACCTGCCCATTGCTGTGTTCAATCTAAACCTCATAGCTAAACAGTAAAAAATCAATGGTTCTTCTTTGAAGCCCCATTTACATGGAAAAAGAAATAGCCCATGCCGCCTCTGCTTCGAGTCTGAGATACTTCTGTCATATCCCCACTTGGCAGGAATAAATGAAGGTGAGCGGGTCAGAATGCCGTCCTGAGGACGCATGATATTAGTCCCACTGGGCATGAGCATGTCTCTAGCATAACCCGGCTTGAACAAAGATTCGCCACGGGTTACAGTTCCCCTCAGGTTGTCTCGAAATTTCAAAATGGCATCCTCGGCATAAAAAGCCTTCCTTTCAGAATGCACTCCATTGACCTTGAAGTCAAGCAAGAAGTTGTACAGATGCTGATCACTCGGAAAATGGACTGGATAATCTTTGTCCCGTCTATATTTATAGAATCCTTCTGAGAAGATAAGTTTGCTCTCATCAACCTTGCCGTCTGATTCATCGGTAAAGAGATGGTCCAAGACAGCAACCTCAAAAAATTGCAGTAGTTCACTGTCCTCATCTATGCCTGCTGCAGGTGTCAAGTAAAAGGGACTTATCACAGGCCCACTCTCTTCAGCCATCATAGGAGTCTGTTCAGAAGACCCTGTTGGAGGAACTGGCACATCTTCGGAGACAGTCTCGGGCATCACAGTTTTGTCCTTCCCCCGAGAAGCCATTATACTGAAAGAGAAGATGCAACAAGTCAAATCAAATGCAAAAAGCCTTCCTCGAAAAAGAAAATTCTGTCGAAATTTCGGCAGCATCTCCCCTTAAAAGAGGGCTGATAAAATTTTATCGAGAACCATCCGGGACAGACCGAGATGCTCCGATAAGAAGAAGACCCATGTCAAAGATAGAGGGGTGTAGAAATGGCATTCTAGTAACCCACTCCTCGAGAGCTGAGCTACGACCAGGACTAGGTACTGAAGCCGCAACCCCAGGGATTGCTCTCGTGGGAACTGCCAAAGTCAAACAAGAAAGATGTTGTTCCACCCGACCTGCAATCGCTACAGTAATGAGTCAGCGCTTACTGTAGATCGGCGAGCTAAGAGTGGCTTTTTTGCAAAAAGAAGACAAAGAAAAATGTTAGAACATCAAACAAAGCAGAAGAGACCCTCTTCACTCTCCCCGTGCCGAAATCAATGGTGGCCAACAACCCCCGAATAGTCCCACCGGCCAAAAAACCAAAGAAAGGCTTCGCCTTTTACCAGAAAAAACTATGGTGCGACAGCACCTCTTCTCCAAACAGCAGTGGTGCTCCCCAAAGGCCCCTACGATGCAGCCAATGAAGAAGAAGCAAGGGAAGCAGGTGTTGGGTTTTCTCGAGTTTCTCCGGATCGCTCACGCAGGAGAAAATAAAATAAAACAGCGATCCATTTTCCCATTTCGAAAAACTAAAATCGATTATCGGATAATCGAAGTTCTTACCGTGTGCGGATTCGAATAAGCAACCGTTCGGTTCCGTCGGTATGACACCGCAAGCTGCGCAAGCGCCCGGCCTCTAGCGAAGTCCATGCGATCCTCCCCGCGACGGATATCCTCGCGTTCCTCGTTCTTCGCAGCCCACGAAACCTCCACCGGTCGCCGCAACGATCGCCGCAATGCGCGGACGATTTCCAGTCGAACGGGATTCAGAGAAGCGGTGGAGCAGATCTAGATCTGTCTGGACGCCAGAGAGAGAGAGAGAAACAGAGGAGGGGCGGCTAGGGTTAGCAGCAGCTTGGCCTGCTCAGCCCGTTCGCTATGTTTTATACTAATCGCGCGGTTTTTCATAAAAACCCCCGGTTTGTATAAAACTCACTTATTTATCCATCGCCTTGAGAATCATTTGCGTGTGACCCTCTAGGTCCAAGTATCAGTCCATTTAATGGCCCAACAAGCCCAGTGACTCCTCACTGACTTTATTAATCAATTAATAACCCTTTATTAATTAATTAATCAATCGAATTGATGTCGCACATCGAATTCGACCGGGCCTCCGATCACGTTGGGTGCCAAGCAACACCGCGTGAACCCGGAAGGTATTGGGGTTAAGTAACCCACTCTTGGAACCTTTCTGCCGATAGTTACCGCGTAGATATAATCCTTCATTCGTACAATGCTCTCGAGTCAACTCAGGGCATGGCGAGCTGTCAAACCCTAGCCGGTCGACTCACTTAGATTGGATGCCGCTGATGAATATTGGAAAACTCCTTTTGCCGATATTATCGTCTGCCCTGGCCAGGGACTTTCGTGCATCCTTCCTAGAGCATTCTCTCTCTAAGTACCGAGAGCGAATGATTCCTTATTGACACATAATTCCCTTCGACGGTATTCCACTGTACCCAATTCTTGGCGTATTAGAATCTCGTGGCTAGAGATTCGTAAACCAAGGTCAAAGCACAGAAGTCCACCGACAAGGTGTTCTTGGTGTCTCAGGTCCGAGGGCCATCCACGCAACTGCGACAATAGAATCAAGCTAGTTGACAGTGAGGTACAATACCATCCAGCGATTCAGTCGGATCAGTTCAGTGAACTCATTCTCCAATGAGCACCTACATATTCGCCTTAGTGTCTCCACACAAATGACTTATGAGACCAGTCACCCTCATCATATGAGCAGGAGTAATCTGTACTAGTCTAACCGGATATCCGATGTCCTTCTCGGATATCTTCCGACTAGGAACGATTAAGAATATGTGTGTTTAAGTGATCAGTCTCATTAGTATGATCTCATCATAATCTGATCACTATAGCACATATCCACGGACTTCATTATGAAACGATAATTACTGCGATTTACACATAATGAATATTATGCCATTTTATTAATAAATGAACGAGATTTACATAGTCAGATTGGCTTGTAGGCCACCTAAAACTAACAGCAGGGTCTGCGGTTTTGAACCCGACGACCTACACACCCACAGGCGATGGCGATAGTGCTCCTCAGCAGGGTTGCAGCGTTCGTCACTGGCAAGGGGGAAAGAAAGCAACCGGCGGGCCAAGCAAACGGCACCCCCCCAAGCGGCGGAGGGCCGACGCACAGATGGCGGCAACAGCAGCTCTCGTCGGCAATGGCGCTCCCCGACAGCTGCTGCGGCGCCGGCGATGACGGGAAAAAGGAGAGAGGCTCGACGGTGGCGATCTGCGGCGGCAACGGCCTGCTCCCGCGGCTCCGGCAGCTCCATCCACTGGCGATGGCAAGAGGAAGAAGAGGAAAAGTCGGGGAGGCTCGGAATCCCCCAGCAGGAAAGCAAAAGCAGGGAGAAAGGCATCCCGCCCCCTCCTTTTTTATAACCGACCGGGCCGGTCCTTGGAGCCCTGGCCGGTCCAAGGCCTGAACCAGACTGAACCGGTGCAGACTCAAGGGCATATGCCCCCTCTTTCAAAACTTCACATACATGAACCGGTTCGAAGGCAAAGTGGAACCGAACCGGCGTAGACTCACTCAAGGGGATCTCCCCCTTTCTCTCAAATTCAACATATATGACCGGGTTTGGAGCCGAATTGAAGCCTGAACCAGCGCAGACTCAAAGGGTACATACCCCATCCTCTAAATTCAAGAAATCCGGTCGGTTTAAAGCCCAAGTTAAACCTGGACTGGCGCAGACTCAAAGGGTATATTAACTTATGATTGCCCGAAGCTCGAGACCCGATCAGAGTTGGTCGCAGAAACAAATTCAAGAAGGAATCCTAGTGATTGCAGTAGTCCTCAAGCAAAACAAGTCCCTAATGGGTGAATCAAGACCTTTAAGTGGGGCCAGTTTTAAACTGTGAGCCGTTTAAATGAGATAAGTACATGACAATGGGCCACGCATACAACTCACTTCGTCGCCTCCAGTCTCCGTGCATGAGTCGCATGCGTGGGGGGCATTTGTTGTCACAAAAAAAATTGAACAAGAAGAAGAGCCTAAAGATCAACAAAGAAAGCCCAAATAAAAGAGAATTAAAAGGAAGAACCGAGCCCATTAATTCAACCAAGGAAGGTCTAAGCAATTTTTCAAAGAAAGCTCAAGTGAAGAAGAATTAATGGACAGTAGTCATATCTATTTTACAAGCCAAATGAATAAAAAAAGGGGCCATTCTAGGGCCCAAATGGTGAAGCAATCCAATGGCACAACCGGGCCCATTATCCCAAGCACAGGAGGTCTAAACAATTGTGCAAAGATTGTCAAAGAAGGCCCAAATGAAGAAGATTTAAGGGGCAGCAGCTAAGCCCAATTTTGCACGTCAAATGAATAAAAAAAGGGACCACTCTAGGGCCCAAATGGTGAAGCAATCCAATGGCACAACCGGGTCCATTATCCCAAGCAAAGGAGGTCCAAACAATTGTGCAAAGATTGTCAAAGAAGGCCCAAATGAAGAAGATTTAAGGGGCAGCAGCTAAGCCCAATTTCGCAAGCCAAAAGAATAAAAAAAGGGGCCACTCTAGGGCCCAAATGATGAAGAAATCCAATGGTGCAACCGGGCCCATTATCTCAAACAAAGGAGGTCCAAGCAATTTTGTAAAAGAAGGCCCAAGTGAAGAAAAGCTAATGAACAGCTGTCATGCCCATTCTTGCAAGGCCAAAGAAATCAAAAAGGGGTTACTTTTAGCCCAAATGATGAAGAAATCTAAGGGGGCAGGCCTAGGCCCATTATCTCAAGCAAAAGAAGCCCAATAGGGCCAATTTGGGCCCAAAAAGTGAAGGCCAAAGCCCAATTTCGTGGCAGCCTTTAAAAGGGCCCAAATGGTCTCCCCCATGGCCTATTCTTACCCTTTTGGCCCATGGTCAAATCTGCCCAAAGGAGGATAAGAAGAAAAGCAAGTGGTTCTCCCCTCAAGATTTTTCTAGAAGAGGGTAGGTGAAAAGCAAAAGGAGAAACTAATCATGATTTTCCAAGTGTTGTGGCCTTATTGGAGGGCTCTCAAGAGGGGTTTCTTATCCCTAATTCAAGGATAATGAATGCCTAATCTACCCCCAAAAAGTAACCCAACTTTATCTATAAAAGAACCCCCATCTTCTACAAGAAAAAGTTGGAGACAAAAATCCCAAAAAAGAGAAAAGAGAAGAAGAAAAGTGAGAGAGCTTGGAGGAGCACGTCTCCCTCCTCCTTCCCCTCCATTTCCTGCATCCCAAGAGAGAAAAAAGAGTTAGAGAAGAAGAGAAAAAGAAAGGAAGAGTGCTAGAGAAGAAGAGAGCAAGATTGTAGGCTTCAAGAACCACTCTCCCTTCTCATCCCCTCTCCAAGGTAGAGTGGGGGTGAAGAAGGGGTCCATTTCTATCTCCTTGCTTTCTTATAATGTTTTCCTTCATTTTGATGTTCATAGAAACTTCTATCTCCCCCTTGATGTTCATCCATGGTAATTGAAAGTAATGAAATGCAAAGTTCAGATTTTTTGAGCCTGTTTTGTGAATCTGCTGGTTATCTTGCTTTTATGGCATTTTTTCCTTCATAAGGCATGTGTTTTTCGTATGGGGATGGTAGAGGGGCCTTTCTAGTTTATATAAATGGTCTCCTCAAGCCTTAGAATCCCCTATATGGGGATATGGCCTGAAATGTGCTTTGCTGTCCAGATTTCCTGAAAACTGGTTTTCCATTTATTTGCCTTTGGTTTTGGGGTTTTTCAAGGTGGCTTGGCCTTCCATGACCCTTAGGAGCACATCCCTTCCATGGATGATGTTCTTCCAAGGCCAAACATCAAGAGAAACCCCCTAAGTTTCATATATATTAAGATCCAAGTTTCTGCTTTCATGTTGGAACCGAATGGGTTTTGTTTGGATTTTTTTCCCTTAATGGCTAAGGGTTTAGGCCCTAGAGGTTCTCAAGGAGGTTTCCCTCACTAGTTGAGTATGAGCTTCTTTGGGTAGAAACCCTATAACATGGAGCCAAGAAGGAGAGATCTATGGAAAAGATAAAAAAGTATGCCTAAGTTTCTCTTATGTTCATATTCAAGTTTTCATAATATTTTCCTAAAGAAATGCATGTAAAATATATTTTAAATAAATATTTTAGGCCTTGTACCTTTTATACCTTATTTTCTATCATTTGGGTTAGTTTTAAACCCATTTTTTACCGAAAATCCGGGTTTCAACATGAGTCTGGAGTTTGCAGGTGCTACAGTGTTGAGTCTGCGCCTCCCTGCGCAGACTCAGCGCCAGTTGCAGGTTTTGAGTCTGCGCCTCTTCCAAGTGGGTTTTTGGGCTTGAGGTGATTCTTTGCTCCTCCCCCAAGCTGTCCAAATGTTCCTTGGACCTAGGGTTGTCCTTTTGAGGCCCAATGAAGGTCCTAAATGGCTTGGACTTTGAGTTTTTTAAGCCCTTAATGTTTCAACCAAAATTTTGCCATATGGTTTTAAGATTTTAAATGTTTTCCGATATTTTCCCCAGATGTCCCGATCTAAGGGTGCCAGCAACCTCATGTTGGGTAACCCATCAAGGGTCCTCATACAAAAAACATCATTCTTGTGTTCCCATTTCTATGGGTTCATTTAGATGATGTGTCCCGAAGCCCCAATGAGTTGGTGGAGTTCCTTGCTCCCCAAATGTAGAAATGGAATGGGTGATTCCCTGTGGATAACTCTTTCATTTTGAAGGCATTAAGGGCACCCTTTGGGTGAGTAGTTGGATGTTCGGCACGCCCCCCTTTATAGCCACCTCCATGGTTCATGGCTACATGTGATCCTCTAGGGAAATTGGTGGAGTTCCTTGCTCCCTAAATGTAGAGATGCTTTGGATTACCTCTTGTGGGTTTTTCTTACATCTTGAAGGCATTAAGGGCACCCTTTGGGTGAGTGGTTGGATGCTCGGCACGCCCCCCTTTATAGCCATCCCTATGATGCATTAGCCATTACATATCCCTTTAAGGGAGTTGGTCCTTTGGGTCTCTTCATGTCATGATCCTTCATGAAGATCTTAAACCTTTTCATTAGGTTTTCCTAATGAAAGGTTGAAATTCAACTTGGAATCACTATATTGAGCACTTTTAATGCTTTATAAAGTGATCTAAGAAGAATGAGATAAACATGAAGAAATCATGTCATTTGAAGAAATCCACATAAGAATCACTACTTGAAAAGGCCTCATGTAGCCATACTCAATTTCTGAGATTTCTCAATGTTATCCTCCTTAAATTTGTGGTGATTCTTGAATCACTTCATGTTGAAAGAGGTATAAATCTGAAATTATGTTCAGATTTTGAGTCTGTGCACCTACAACCATGGAAATTTGATTGGGAATGGGGTACAATCTGTTTTTCTCCATTCCGGATTTCATATTCTAACTTTAATGGTTG
The DNA here is from genome assembly GCA_030544215.1 of Zantedeschia hybrid cultivar. NCBI lineage: Eukaryota > Viridiplantae > Streptophyta > Magnoliopsida > Alismatales > Araceae > Zantedeschia > Zantedeschia hybrid cultivar. The sequence continues at coordinate 36,332,662 of JARZZO010000011.1, read as the reverse complement.
AAACTAACCCCTTGATGGATTTAATTGCAGCTTGAACTGTGCAGGAAACTCAAAAATCAAATTTCAGACTTGAGTCTGCGCCATTGTTCTGAGTCTGTTCACCCTTGCGCAGACTCAACTCAAAATTATCAAAGATGTCTTGCATGGGCTGATAGACTCTTTTATGGTTCAAGTAACTCAAATAATTAAAGTTAATTCATTCAAAAAAGGTTTAAGTTAGCCATCTTCTATTTTAAATAAACACAAAATTTCAAACTTAAGTTGAGTCTGCACATCTTTCATAAGCTTATTTCAGATGAAAAAATCAACTAAACAATAGATCAAATTGCTCAAATAACTCACAATCATATATCAAACACTTCATGTCATTTAAATAAACATCCATTTACAAAAAGGATCAAAATCCCCTCAAAGTAAACCAAAATTACAAGTTCAGCTGAGTCTGCGCACCCCTTGCGCAGACTCAAACCCATTTTTCTTGTCTCCTTGATATTTGAAGCTCCCCAGCTCTTTGAAACTCTTGGAATCTCCCTCAACCTCAGGAGGTTCCATCTTTTCAAGAATCTTGCTAAAAATCCTCTTTGAACTTGAGTCTGCGCATCAATCCCCAGGCCAAAACCTCGTCTCTTGGCCCCCAAATCATGTTCGCAGCTCCAAATCTGTAAATCATCATCAAACAAAACATAAAATCAAGTTATCCCACCAAAAATCCAATAAAAATAACTCAAAAACAAAAAATCCAAAGTTCAGACTTGTGTCTGCGCATCCTGGCGCAGACTCAGCCCCGAAATTCACAAAAAATAAAAAGCAACTTCCCGAGTACTAAAAGATGATCTAAAACCCTCTAAAAATCAAGTTTATTCTTATCTATCAGAATATCAAATAAAAACACCAAGTTTTTGTTGAAAAAATGCATAAAAAAACTCAAAACACTTTGGTGACAAATGAGTCTGCGCTATCCAGCGCAGACTCAACCCTGAAATCTCGAAATTGACCTTTTTTACCTTAATTTCCCTCCAAATTAAATCCAAAAATTTACATAAAAACTTTATACTTTATATAAGTCAAAAACCTAAATAAAAGCTTAAAACTCCTTTCACAAAAAATGTAAAAAATACTAAACACTTTGGTAAACAATGAGTCTGCACTCTATAGCGCAGACTCAACCTTAAATTCCTAAAATCTGGTATTTTGGCTATTAAAATTCCATCAAATCAAATGAAACTCTTAAGAATAAAACATATATTTTCCACAAATCAAAACCCAAACAAAAAATGATAACTTTTCCCTAAAAATCACCTAAAAAACTGAAAAATAGACTTGTGGCAGGTGAGTCTGCGCTACCCTGCGCAGACTCAACCCCTAATTGCTAAAATCCAATCTTTTCAACCTTAATTCCTTTAAAATTGAATAAAAAACCCCAAGATAAAAATAAATACTTTCTATAAATAAAAAACAAAATAAAACTCATTTTTGCCCTTTTGTAAAACATAAAAATACCTAAAAGAAGCCTCATTTCTAAACATAAAAAATTCAACAAATCTTCAATGCATCCCCATAAATCAATTCAAAAAACACTAAAAAATGTCTCTCATCATCATCCATCAATAAAAATCAATTAAGTCTTGTGCAGACTCAACTTTAAGCTAAAAAATGAGTTTTCCTCTCAAATAAAAACTGAAATTCATTCATATTTTCAAATGCAATTTTGTATATCTTTCTTATATCATTTCAAAGGGTGTTATTCTATTCTTCCGACGATTAATCAAGGGTTTTCCTCTTAGGAGGATGTAATTAACGCTATTCCATTTATGGGTAGCGGGATCGGGTCGAAGAACTACGCAATAATCTGATTGAGTCAGGTAGAGCGCACAAATAACAAATCTAAATCTAAAATCAAAAAATAAAGATCAAGTGCATTTTTTCTATAAAAAATGTACGACACCTGAATATTAATTATCAAATGTTGTTAATTAATTTTAATTAGTAGATTCAATAAAGGTGGTTAGATATTTGATTTCCTAACAATTGTTGTTATGAAATTAAAGTTTTAATTAATGGACACATAATAAAAGGTTACTATGTGATTAATTAACTTTTTATAAATTTTATAATAAGGTTAATTATTTCTTGAGAATAAACCTTAATAAAAGTTATTGAGGATTAATTAAGTCTTAGTAATAGTTATTAAGATAATTAATATTCTCAAGGATCTTTTAATTAAGGTTTTCAAAGATCTAATTTACTTAAATTGATCTTTTAATAAAAGTTATTGAGAGATCAAATTAAGTATGATTGTTAGACTTATTTTGATTAGAAATGTTCTAATTATTGTTTCTTAATAATTGTTATTGAGAAATATTATTTGATAAAAGGGATACTCAACAAAGAGTTGTTAAGTAATTAAATAGGAATTATAAATTCTTTTATAAGTGTTATTTATGAATTTTTTAATTCTATCTAAATGTTAGATTGTTTCGCCTTATAATTGTTATTAATGTGATGTAAAATTAATCTAAGTGTTAGATTAATTAATTTAAAATTGTTCTAAATTTTGCATAGAATATTTTAGAATTTTAATTTTATTTTTGTTTGCACGTGTTGATGTGTTTGATGCTTTAAATTAGATTTATTGCATGTTAGAAAATAAAATTTTCAAAAATCCAAATGTATCCAATTTTTATTGGTACCCAGGTATTAAGAAAACCAAAATTATTAATTTTCCAAATTTTAGCCTTCATGTGATGTGTTTTATGATGTATGGATGGTTAAAATTTGTGGTGGTCATGGACTTGCATTTTATTTATTTCATATCATGTGATGATATGTCGTTTGTGTTAATCATTTTAGAATTTGAGTTGGTTAATTAATTATTAATTAATGTGGCTTGCGTGCCTCCCTCTCTCTCTCTCATTCTGATATAATTCTATCTCCCTCTGTTATTGTACTCGGCCATAAGGCTTTCTTTTACAATCAATATGTATTTGAAAATTATTTCAAAAATTTATTATTGTTTGTAATTGATCGTGTTGGTCGAGAAGAGGCAAGGATGATCCACCAGTGCAACCAGGAAGGCGACAGGAGATGAGATCACCAATGCCTGTGTGTTTGTATATTTTGTTTATATAATTGTTATATTGTTGTGGTGATTAATTGTTTGGCTCCAATTAATCACCGTACTGTCCATGACCACATAATGAACATGTATGAATGATGCATGCTTTTAGTTTTTGATTTTGAATCAATTGTTCTTATCTCGGTATAGTTAAATATATATGATATATTTATAAATTATCACCTAGAATGGGACCAACATAAAATAAACAAAACCTTCAACATAAAGTCTAAGTTGGAGCACGAGTCATTAAGAATGCACCGCGTGGTTCTCCATCAATATAGTTTTTAGAACTTGATTCAATGATGGTAGTTTCTATGTGTTTATCCGAGATCTGCCACCATCTGATGAAATGACTATTAACTATAGCATTATGATGCCTTGAGATCGGAATAGAGGAACGGTGTAGTTATCCTCGCATTTACCCGTGAGCTACATTCTTACTTTACTCAGTCACGTATTGATGGTAAAGCTTAGACCAGGGATAATGGTTTACTGTGTTTTCCCGGGACCATTAAAGACTTGGAATGCATATTGTTTAAAATAGGTTTTAAACATATATTTATAATTTTCAGTTAATAATGGGTTATTTTAAGATATGATCTTAAATGGGTTTTTAATTTTAAGATATAATCTTAATAATTATTAACAAACGTTGTTAATTTTATTTTTAAGTGAATAAAGAGGTAATAATTAAGATATGATCTTAATTGTATATTGCTTTTAATTAAATTACAAGAAGGGTTCTTTTAAGATGTGATCTTAAATTTGAATTAACAAATGTTGTTAATTTTTTATGTTGTAACCTAAATATTAATTATCAAATGTTGTTAATTAATTTTAATTAGGCGATTCAACAAAGGTGGTTAGATATTTGATTTCCTAACAATTGTTGTTATGAAATTAAAGTTTTAATTAATGGACACATAATAAAAGGTTACTATGTGATTAATTAACTCTTTATAATTGTTATAATAAGGTTAATTATTTCTTGAGAATAAACCTTAATAAAAGTTATTAAGGATTAATTAAGTCTTAATAATAGTTATTAATATAATTAATTAATATTATCAAGGACATTTTAATTAAGGTTTTCAAAGATCTAATTTACTTAGATTGATCTTTTAATAAAAGTTATTGAGAGATTAAATTAAGTCTGATTGTTAGACTTATTTTGATTAGAAATATTCTAATTATTGTTTCTTAATAATTGTTATTGAGAAATATTATTTGATAAAAGGGATACTCAACAAAGAGTTGTTAAGTAATTAAATATGAATTATAAATTCTTTTATAAGTGTTATTTATGAATTTTTTAATTCTATCTAAATATTAGATTATTTCGCCTTAATAATTATTATTAATGTGATTTAAAATTAATCTAAGTATTATATTAATTAATTTAGAATTGTTCTAAATTTTGCATGGAATATTTTATAATTTTAATTTTAGTTTTGTTTGCACGTGTTGATGTGTTTGATATTTTAAATTAGATTTATTAGATGTTAGAAAATAAGATTTTCAAAAATCCAAATTTATCCAATTTTGATTGGTACCCAGGTTTTAAGAAAATCAAAATTATTATTTTTTCAAATTTTAGCCTTCATGTGGTGTGTTTTATCATGTATGGATGGTTAAAATTTGTGGTGGTCATGGACTTGCATTTTATTTATTTCATATCATGTGATGGTATGTGGTTTGTGTGGATAATTTTAGAATATGAGTTGGTTAATTAATTATTAATTAATGTGGCCTGCGTGCCTCCCTCTCTCTCTCTCATTCTGATGTAATTTTATCTCCCTCTATTATTGTACTCGGCCATAAGGTTTTCTTTTACAGTCAATATGTATTTGAAAATTGTTTCAAAAATTTATTATTGTTTCTAATTGATCGTGTTGGTCGAGAAGAGGCGAGAATGATCCACTAGTGCAACCAGGAAGGTGACAGGAGATGAGATCACCAATACCTGTGTGTTTGCATGTTTTGTTTATATAATTGTTATATTGTTGTGGTGATTAATTGTTTGGCTCCAATTAATCACCGTGCTGTCCATGATCACATAATGAACATGTATGAATGATGCATGCTTTTAGTTTTGATTTTGAATCAATTGCTATTATCTAGGTATAGTTAAATGTATATGATATATTTATAAACTATCACCTAGGATGAGACTAATATAAAATAAACAAAACTTTCAACATAAAGTCTAAGTCGGAGCGCGAGTCATTGAGACTGCACCGCGTGGTTCTCCATCAATATAGTTTTTATAACTTGATTCAATGATGGCAGTTTCTATGTGTTTACCCGAGATATGCCACAATATGATGAAAGGACTATTAACTATGGCATTATGATGCCTTGAGATCGGAATAGAGGAACGGTGTAGCTATCCTCGCGTTTACCTGGGAGGTACATTCTTACTTTACTCTGTCACGTATTGATGGTAATGCTTAGACCAGAGATAATGGTCTATTGTGTTTACCTGGGACCATTAAAGACCTGCGAAATAAGATCGGATATTGTAAGGAATTGCTCTAAGATAATGGTATGATACGATGTGTTTATCCGAGGTCATACTATGATTCTTGGAGATTTTGATCCTCACTAGGAGACTGTCGGAGTCTCCCATTCTGTATACCTGAAGGTTATACAGTTTGTCGAAAAAATGGTGGGAAATAATTCGAGATAAAATACCATAATTGAATTGTAAGAACTATCTGCTTAAATCACGTTATTTCCTTCGTTCACTAAAATGTCATCTATCAATTCGAGATTTTGGCATATTGGATGCCAATACTTCTCATATTCAGATTGACTAGATAACTCTGAAGAATGTCTTCAGGGCTCAGTGAAAGTCACTATCCTAATTAGATATCATGAAATCTCTTACTTGGATAGACCAAGATGAAGAGGTATTCATGATATGCCTTTGATAAAGGCAAGTGGTAAGATTTTAAACGGTCGAACCCACACCTGAAAAGGATGAAGGCAAGTCACCTGGAAGAGAGAGGTAGCAATTCTACCACTGTGACCAATATAAGGATATTAATAAAGGTAAAACGAATATGAAACTTGTAAGAAGTCTTATATATTCTTATTATCAACTTTTGCTTGTCTATTGGAGAATTAGCGTGTCCAATATGAAATATTGAAAATGATTATCAGATCTGTGATACTATGCAGACTTAGACAAGTAAAAGAAAGTCGAGAAAATGTAAGAGTTGAGTTAGACTCAACAATTATTCAAGATATGCATAGGTTACTCTCAGACAGTAAATCTTTGTATATTTATAGGAGTTTAATATGAAACTAAATAATTGTTGTTTAGTTCCATAATATATCAAGAATTATAACATTGACTGAGAAGGAACAATAGTTATTCCATAAGATTTTAAAATCAGTCAATGCACTATAAATTCTTGATGTGACATCTCATGTGATGAATGTTCACAAGTCTCCTATAAAAATGAATTGTATGAATCCTGATTATCTATGATATTGTACACATAGTTGTACAATAAGAAATTATTGGTGCTAATACATACTGATGTAAATAGCTCAATATCCTCTTAAGGTCAAAGATAATCACGTCTATTAACTTACCTTATTAGTTTACTATTGGAATGATTCGACTGTATGTACTTGATGAAGTACAAGTCGAATACATATGAGAGATTAAGGTATAAGATCAATATGAAGTATTGAATTCCTTGATTTGATCAAAGAAATTAATACTTAAGTATTTGATTTACACAAATCATTAAAAGGATAATTGTATCCTCACTCGATTGATCCTCATTGTACATCATAGTAATATGATAGAATGAGAAATTGCACCTTATTAAGATATGGTGCAATACATAATAAGATTTGCCTAATTCTTATATCCTTGTGAACATGAGTATGGACATTAGATGTCCATATTTTACAGATGATTTCAAATAAGTTAGTGTATATCCATATAAGATATGGAAACTAAATAATTTATATGAGATGTGAATTATAAACTAACTTGATTTTAAAGTCAAGTTATACCGTAGTGTGAATTTGTGAAATGTCCAAAGAGTTTGGACATTACATTTATTGGTTAGGCGATAATGGAATAATTATCGTCCTGAAAGCTATCTTCTATAAAGAGAAACATGTCCTCAGAGAAGACAGTGGGGGTTGATAAAACTAGAAGATGTTTTAGACCCACAAATTAATATAAGATTATTAGATAATCTTTAGTTGTTTGGAACCACTCAAAACACACATAAGAGAGCTTCATAGATTTTTTAGATTCTCTCAGTAACTAGAAGGATATGTGTAACATATCAGATTTAGCATGATGAGAGGAGCTCAAAGATATAGATTATGATCTAAAATCTATGATGATGCTCTTTGTCATTACAACTTTGAGATTGGCAAGAAGTTAAGAATTCTAAACCATTGTCCATAATTACTATTGAGTTTGAAACTTGATAGTATTACTAGAGGGTATTGTACTTGAAGCAAGCAAATCTTCAGAATGAAGATTAGTATAAATGGACTACTTAAAACCTATATGGTAATATGAAGGAAATAGTTAATGTCAAAATGTTGACTTAGACAAATTTATCTCAGTGGTTATTATTAATAAGTTTATTAGAATTCTATTTGCCAATACTGCCTATCATAATGATAAGATGATGGCAATTAGATATAAAAAGTACTGTTCTCTCAGTATGATTGAGGAAAAGATGTATATGATACATCTTTAAAGCTTTTTGAATATCTAGAAAGCAAGCTATGATTGCAAATGTAACGACCCGCCACCCTATAATCGGAGACCCGATTACTAAATGGGTATCAGATCATTATCTACGGGTTCACACCCGGATCTTAAATGACACGTCTGGAGAAATAAGCGTTAAACAAGGCTAAATATAACAATCTCACGGAACTCAAAGTAAGTACAAGTGCGCAGGAAGTAAAATAATAATGTCCGTACACAGTCTAACAATAATTACAAGGTCCAAGGAATTAAATAAGTACAGGCAGAAGAAAACTACAACAACATCGGGCATACCCTGGAATCGAGATAGTTGCTGGCCCGCACACCAAGGAGAACACCACACGCCAACACTCGCCGAGAAGCCCATACCTAAAACTGCAGGGAGTGAGCCACACCAAAATTGGGCTCAGTAGGGATCACCCGATCCCCGCCTCCCACACACACACCCACAAGTACAACAATACAAGCTGTAGGCAATTTAAGTAAAGCAGTAAACACGGCTCCCACAGATTCCCAAATTCCGATATGAAACATATGCATTCGCAATGCAATAGGTACAGTTCTAAGCAATTCAAGCAACCCAACTCAACACCGCAGTTCGTAACGAAAGATCCGATTAAACACACAAACAACACTGCCGAACGTGTACATACGGCACCTCACAACACCACCAATACCCACGCCTGTCTACCCCTACGATGTTCCGGACGCTATAGGGTGAGGTAGTGAGTCAAACTAGGACTAACTGGGACTAGTGAACCACCACCACCCAGTCACGTGTGCATACAAGCAGTCTAGACCACTGTCCTATCGACCGGACTTCCCTCAACGCCAAGCCAAGGCGCTTCACGAGGGTCCTGGGGACCGGCGAAACCCCCTCAAGCCGAAGCTATAGGGACTACCCGTAACCCTAACCTCCTGGGTCACATCAGGCCAAAGGGCGAAAGGTACCACTCGTAACCTCAATATCTCAGGTTACATTAGGCCCAGTGACGAAAGGGTAAATTCCAGTAGCACCAAACCGGGCTCCACAACAAGAAACACACCGAAAACTGCCACGATAAACTAGGAGAACACCGACCCGCTGGGACCAAACAGCAACCCCTCGGATAGTACGCTGACTACTCTGGCCTGTCTAGCTCTAAGTAGTTCTATTTCCCCCAGCCACAAGTGAAACACTAACATGTACCCTCCCACACTGGTACGACAACAATGCCACATAGACACCGCGCCCCTCCCACACCGACACAAGGTGTCAAACGCAAACCACAATCATTCTAGCTCCATAATCGCATAAACATACACACAATGCGATTTCGATCATACAGAAATCATCGGCCTCTATGTATGATTTCAAGCATGCATTTAATCGAACTATCTAACAATGTAAACACATGTTAATTTTATAGATTAATGGGGTTCTGACTTAAATGGTGTCGTCCTAGTTAGTCACCATTTCAAAAGGCATCGCTGTCTCCAGACGCTATTCAAAACAGAACTCATTCCCACAGAAACTGCTCCTGGGACAAATCTGGCCTAAATGGCGTCGCCCTAGCTTGTCACCATTTCAAATGACGTCGCCCTAGCCAGACGCCATTTAGAGCCCAAAATCTGGTTTTCGGCAACCTCTCCCAGGCCTCAAAACGGGGTTTCCTCTCCCCCAAAATTACCCCAAAAATACCCAAAAATAGGAAATGAAGGGGAGAATCCAATTTACCACTTAAAACACACTAATTCCCATTTCATAAAAATGACCATTTTCATTAAAAAGCCCCTTAAACATGCTCATTCTACCCAAATCTCCACACACGTTGCGTGCTTCAAGTGAGTAAAAACATGGATAAAACAACCAAATCACGTATAAGGATCGTCCCCCTACCGGTCACTTGAACTCCTCCTAGCTCGGTGCCGCCACTGACACACGAGTAGCAACGAGTGGCCATGACCGACGAGAGGAACTACGTCCTGGACTACCTACAAAACATGATGGGGCTCACCATTTAGGCAACAAGACGGGGGCGTACTCTAATAGAATTTCTGAATCGCGTCGTCCATCCAAGACGCCGTTCAAACGACATGACCGAGGCCGTACACACGTGCCCCAACATCCGTCCACGCGGCACAACAGCTCACGGACTGTGTGTGTTCAAAGAGGTGATAATAACATCAAAGTTATTGTGAATGACGTCAGGATATTACTATCAGTAAAAGCATTATTAATCATGTTTTCCTCCAAAATAGGTTTGATAATAACATCCCACGTATTAGAAATATGAATCTATTAAGATAGATTGGTGGGGATATTACATTGACCTGTATGCCAAAATGTTTGGCATAAATTCCATAATAAGTCTCAATTATTGAGTTATGGAATTTATTTCTTTAAGAAAAAGATTCCTTAAAGGATACAAGGAAACCTTCATCACAAAGTACTTGAGAAGTACTAAGGATGTAGTCATGTATATGGAGAGGATGATTTGAAACTATGAGATCACACTGACTCAAATTTCAAGTCAAATCATGGGTTTAACCTTCTAATAAGAAATGAATGGATTAGAAAAGTTACAACCCACAACTCGATATTAAGATGACGACATAAACAAGTGATACTGTTATTGGAACAGTATGGATGAAGAAGTTCATCCCTGAACTAGGTATAGTTCTAAAAGGTCTCTGATACCATCCCATTGTTGTAGGACAACAGTGGGAGAGATCAATTTTTTAGTCGAGCTATGGTCTCATCAGAAGTTGTAGAACATTCTAAGGCTCTTTCTTCACAAGTTTAGAGACATAGCATTAAGAGAAAATAACGTAAAACAACAGTGGGTTTCTCCGGATCGCTCACGCAACAGAAAATAAAATAAAACAGCGATCCATTTTCCCATTTCGAAAAACTAAAATCGATTATCGGATAATCGAAGTTCTTACCGTGTGCGGATTCGAATCTGCAACCGTTCGGTTCTATTGGTGTGACACCGCAAGCTGCGCAAGCGCCCGGCCTCTAGCGAAGTCCACACGATCCTCCCCGCGACGGATATCCTCGCGTTCCTCGTTCTTCGCAGCCCACGAAACCTCCACCGGTCGCCGCAACGATCGCCGCAACGTGCGGACGATTTCCCGTCGAACGGGATTCGGAGAAGCGGTGGAGCAGATCTGGATTTGTCTGGACGCCAGAGAGAGAGAGAAACAGAGGAGGGGCGGCTAGAGTTAGCAGCAGCTTGGCCTGCTCAGCCCGTTCGCTATGTTTTATACTAACCACACGGTTTTTCATAAAAACCCCCAGTTTATATAAAACCCACTTATTTATCCATCGCCTTGAGAATCATTTGCGTGTGACCCTCTAGGCCCAAGTACCAGTCTAGTTAATGGCCCAACAAGCCCAGTGACTCCTCACTGGCTTTATTAATCAATTAATAACCCTTTATTAATTAATTAATCAATCGAATTGATGTCGCACATCGAATTCGACCGGGCCTCCGATCACGTTGGGTGCCAAGCAACACTGCGTGAACTCGGAAGGTATTGGGGTTAAGTAACCCTGTAAGGACTGAGGTTTCGGGTTCGGTTTTCGGTTCGGTTTCGGGCCGGATCCCCTGGGTCGGACCTTGTGGGGTCTGGAGAATTTCCTCTGAATGGCGTCGGAGGATCACGACGCCTTTCAAACGGCGTCTGGATAGGTGGACGCCATTTAGGCGAATTTCTGTTGTGCCACGTGGGTGCCACGTGGGGAGGGGTTTCGGGCCGCGAGAGTACGGCCCCTGTCTTGTCGTCTGAACGGCGTCCATGATGGACGACGCGATTCAGACTGCCACCCTGCGATGTCAGTGTACGGTGCCTGACATGTCAGCTGAACGGCGTCCATGGTGGTCGACGCGTTTCAGACAGCTGTCAGTACGGCACGTCCTGTCATCTGATAGGCGTCCGTCTTGCTCGACGCGTTTTAGGTAGTTTCTGATGACCCCCGCGAGCCCTCCTTTCTTTCCCTCATTTCTCACCTCTCACTCTCTCTCCTCTCCCTCTCCGCCTCCTCCGACCCCCTCTCTTCCCCTTTCCCTTCCTCTTCTTCCTCTTCCACCACTCCAACGCCTCCCTACCTCTCACCTCTGCCACCACCACTTCCTTCGCGACGTTCCATTCTCCGGACGGCGGCCGACGTTCCGGCGGAGTGGCGACGTTCTCGGGGGTACCGGCGGCGGTCTGCGGCGCGGCGGTTGGGCGACACGGAGCCAGGAGGAGTTCAAGTATCCGGTAGGGGGACGAACCTTGTATATGTTGCTCGTGCTTTCCTAGGCGTGGTTTGATGTGTTTTGGGCTAGATTGAGCATGTTTAGGGGGTATTCTTGTGGGCTTGGTCGCGTTTGTGAATGTGCTTTTGTAGCATGTTGTGGTGGATCTACTTCTCTTCCTCCCCCTTCCGTTTTGGGGCTTTTTCGGGGTATTTTGGGTTAAGGGAGAAACCCTCGGTTCGAGCCAGAGAACCAGGTTTCTGGCGCTAAACGGCGTCGTGCCTGGTCGACGCCTTTTAGAAGGACATCGGGACAGTACGACGCGTTTTAGCGCAGAAACCTCCCCTGTTCGAGGTTTGTCAGGCTAGGAGTTCTGGCGCTAAATGACGTCATGGGTGGTCGACGCCTTTTAGAAGGACGTCGAGCCACCATGACGCCATTTAGGCAGGAAATTACCCCGACTGAGGGTCCGTCAGCTCGGGATTCTGGGACTAAAAGACGTCATGGTCGGGCGACGCGATTCGAATGGCGTCGGGCGACCATGACGCCTTTTAAGGCAGAAATCCCCTGGGTACTGTTTTCCCGAAATTCTGGATTTATCTGTTGAATGGCGTCGAAGGATGTCGACGCGTTTTTAAAAGGCGACCGCTGGTGTCGACGCCTTTTAGGCCAGATTTCCGTGGCCTCTGTTTTATGAACCAGTTTAGGGAGCTTGAATGGCGTCGGCCTTGGGCGACGCGATTCAAGACAGAACAACACTAATTCATGCCAGTAAAATGTATTCATACTGCTAGATAGTTGGTTAGTGCATGCTTTAGTATACATGGATTCTTCGTGACCAGATGGCACTGCATTGTGTGTAGTGCGATCGCGGGCTTTTCACGTGACCGGATCGTACCGTGCTGGGTTTTGGTGTTTTGAGTTACTGTGGACCTGGAGTGACATTGTAGCACTTTATCACCCTGTGCTGGTGGGGGCGTGAGCACAGCGCCGGTGGGGGCGTGGGCGGGGTGACGCCTAGTGAGAGAGGGTCACCTGGTGAACCCCGGGGTCAGCTAGTACCGGTGTCGGAGTGGTACATTCGGAGAGTCACTCGTGCTGAGGGAAGGAGTAACCACCTGAGCCTGTTTGGCCGGAGTAGCTAGCGTGCTATCCGAGGGGTTACTGTTTGGTCTCAGCGGGTCGGTGTTTCCTACTTGTGCTTGTGTGGACGGTGTTTTCCCACTTACGGCTGTGTGGTTGGTGTTTCCCACTTGTGGAGGAGTGGTTGACGTGTTTTGCCGAGACGGGAGTTGTAGGCTCCCTGATAGTATGACTTTAGAATTATGCATGTTACATTCCGAAGGCACTTGGTTCATATCGAGGTTTTAGAAGTAGTGTGTGACAGCTTTACTTGCCCTATTACCTGTATCTTTGTTACTGCACTTGTGGGTGTGTGTGTGGGAGGCAGGGGATCGGATGATCCCTACTGAGCCCAATTTTGGTGTGGCTCACTCCCTGCGTTTTCAGGTGTAGACCTTGTGGCGTGTGGCGGCGCGTGGCATTCTCCTTGGTGTGCGGACCAGCAGCTATCTCAGTTCCCGGGGTATGCCCCGATGTTGTTGTACTTTATTTCTGCCTGTACTTAATTAATTTGTTGGACATGTAATAAATGTTGGACTGTGTACGGACATTGTTACTTTACTTCCTGCGCACTGTACCCCTTGTAGTCCGTGTGAATGTTATATTTAATCTTGTTTAACGCTTACTCCTCCAGATGTGCGAATAAGATCCTGGTATGAACCTATAGTTAATGGGCCGACATCCATTTAGTGACCGGGTCTCCGGTCATAGGATGGCGGGTCGTTACAAACCCACTCTTGGAACCTTTCCGCCGACAGTTACCACGTGGATATAATCCTTCATTCGTACAATGCTCTCGAGTCAACTCAGGGTATGGCGAGCTGTTAAACCCTAACCGGTCGACCCACTTGGATCGGATCCCGCTGATGAATATCGGAAAACTCCTTTCCCGATATTATCGTCCGCCTTGGCCAGGGACTTTCGCGCATCCTTCCTAGAGCATTCTCTCTCTAAGTACCGAGAGCGAATGATTCCTTATTGACACACAATTCCCTTCGACGGTATTCCGCTGTACCCAATCCTTGGCGTATTAGAATCCCGTGGCTAGAGATTCGTAAACCAAGGTCAAAGCACAGAAGTCCACCGCCAAGGTGTCCTTGGTGTCTCAGGTCCGAGGACCATCCACGCAATTGCGACAATAGAATTAAGCTGGTTTACAGTGAGGTACAATACCATCCAGCGATTCAGTCGGATCAGTTCAGTGAACTCATTCTCCAATGAGCACCTACAGATTCGCCTTAGTGTCTCCACACAAGTGACTTATGAGATCAGTCACCCTCATCATATGAGCATGAGTAATCTGTACTAGTCTAACCGGATATCCGATGTCCTTCTCGGATATCCTCCGACTAGGAACAATTAAGAATATGTGTGTTTAAGTGATTAGTCTCATTAGTATGATCTCATCATAATCTGATCACTATAGCACATATTCACGGACTTCATTATGAAACGATAATTAATGCGATTTACACATAATGAATATTATGCCATTATATTAATAAATGAACGAGATTTACATCGTCAGATTGGCATGTAGCCACCTAAAACTAACAATCTCCCATTTGGACTAAAGCCAATCACCCACTTGGACTATAGACTCTAGGTGACGCTCAAACACAATTTGAACCAACGGCTTTATCAGTGGATCTGCTATATTGTCGACGGATGGAACTCTTTCCATTACTACATCTGCTCTGGATAAGATGAAAGCGCCTCAGAATATTTTTCGATTTCTGAAGAGACCACGGCTCTTTCACTTGTGCAATAGTCCCATTGTTGTCGCACAACAGCGGAACATAATCAAGGATACCGGGAACTATGTCAAGGTCGGTGATGAACTTCTTCAACCACACTATTTCCTTGAAAGCTTCAACTGCAGTGATGTGCTCAGCTTCAGTCGTCGAATCTGCAGTGGTTATTTGCTTGGAACTCTTCCAGCACACTGCACCTCAGTTCAATGTAAATACAAATCCAGATGTAGACTTTCTATCATCTGGATCTAATTGGAAACTCGAGTCAGTAAAGTCACGCAGTTTCAAGTCACCTCCTCCATAGACAAGAAACATATCCTTAATTCTTCTCAAGTACTTAAGGATACATTTTACTGCCTTCTAGTGCTCTTCGCCTGGATCAGCCAAAAATCTGCTCGTAACACTTAGAGCAAATGCAACATCAGGCCGTGTACATAGTATGGCATACATGATAGATCCTATGGCAGAGACATAGGATATTCTATCCATGAATGCCCTCTCATTAGGAGTCTTAGGAGACTGCTCCTTTGAGTGATTAATTACATGTCTCATCGGTATGAGACCTCTCTTGGAATTTCCCATGCCAAACCTTTTGACTATAGTTTCTATGTAAAAGGATTGGGTCATACCAAGCATCCTCTTTGATCTATCTCTATAGATCCGTATTCCCAATACGTAGGATGCTTCGCCCAAATCCTTCATAGAGAAGTGTTTCGACAGCCAGATCTTTACTGATGACATCATAGCTACATCATTCCCAATGAGTAGTATGTCATCTACATAAAGAAGTAGAAAAGTGACTGCACTCCCACTGGTCTTCTTGTACACACAAGGCTCATCTTCATTCTTAATGAAGTCATAAGACTTGACAGCCTCGTCAAATCTTATGTTCCAGCTCCGGGAAGCTTGCTTCAGTCCATAAATGGACTTTTGAAGCTTGCACACTTTATTTGAGATTCTTTGGATGTGAAACCTTCTGGTTGTATCATATACACCTGTTCCTCAAGCTTACCATTGAGGAAGGCAGTCTTCACATCCATCTGCCAGATTTCATAATCAAAATGTGCAGCAATGGCGAGTAGAACTGTGATCGACTTTATCATGGCAACTGGTGAGAAAGTCTCGTCATAGTCAATTCCTTGCCTTTGACGATATCCCTTTGCCACCAACCTTGCCTTATAAGTGTCGATCCGTCCATCAGCACCGATCTTTCTCTTAAAGATCCACTTGCAACCGATGGGTACAATACCTTCGGGTAAGTCCTCTAAGTTCCAAACTTGGTTGGTGTACATGGACTGGATTTCTGAGTTCATGGCTTATCGCCATTTCATGGCTTCTGGGCCTTCTATGGCCTCCTGGTAGGTTTTAGGATCATCATCCTCATTATATTCTACCTTAGACTCACCTTCAGCAATATGTCCCACATATCGTTCAGGTAGTCTAGGTACTCTACCATATCTACGAGGCTCATCTGTATGTACCTGAACAGATTCAGGAACTGATATCTCATCTGATGATAATGTAGCTGTTTAGGGATCTGGAACCTCTTCCAGTACTATTTTACACCCACTGTTCTCCTTGAGAAGGTATTCCTCTTCCAGGAAGACAACTTTCCTGGCGACAAACACCTTTTGTTCACCATGATGGAAAAAATAGTATCCAAAGGTTTTCTTTGGGTATCCCACAAACCTGCATTTATCAGTTCGTGATTCTAGCTTGTCTGGATCATGCCTCTTTACTTGAGCAGGACAACCCTAGACTTTAACATGTTTAAATTCTGGTTTCCTGCCTTTCCATATCTTATATGGAGTAGAGGCCACAGACTTACTGGGTACTCTATTCAGTAGGTATGCTGCTGACTCTAGAGCATACCCCAGAGGGACACTCGTAATCCTGGAAAGCTCATCATGGATCGCACCATGTCCAACAAGGTGCGATTCCTCCTTTCTGATACACCATTCATCTGTGGTGTATATGGAGGGGTCAGCTGAGAAAGGATACCATTATCCTTTAAGAATTGTGTGAAATTAGTACTCAAGTATTCTCCTCCTCGATCTGATCGAAGAGCTTTAATACTCTTTCTTAATTGCTTCTCTACCTCATTCTTGAACTCCTTGAACTTCTTAAATGCTTCCGACTTGTACTTCATTAAGTACACATAGCTGAATCTTGAGAAGTCATCGGTAAACGTGATGAAGTAAGAAAAGCCACCTTTGGCTTGGGTGGACATTGGACCACATACATCTGAATGTATTAGTTCCAAAATGTCCTTGGCACGTTCTCCATGTCCAGTAAATGGAGATTTTGCCATCTTTCCCATAAGGCAGGATTCACATGTTGCAAACGATTCGTAATCGAATACAGTTAAGTAACCATGCTTGTGCAACTTTTGCAACCTACTTTCGCCAATGTGCCCAAGTCTACAATGCCACATGTAGGCCTGGTTCACACAATTCTTGCTCTTCTTAAGAGCATTATCAATTTGAAGATTGTAATAAGAAACATCTAAGAGATATAGACCGTTGACTAAAGATGCCAAAGCTATTGATTTATTACCATAATAAATCGAACAACTTCTATTCTCAATAGTCAACCTATATCCTATCTTGTCCAAACAAGATATTGATATGATGTTCTTTATTATGCTAGGAACATAATAACAATCTTGTAATAGTAAGGTGTCTCCCGATGGAAGCTTGAGGTTTGCTGTCCCAACAGCAATCGCCGCAACTTTTGCGCCGTTTCCTAGCCTCAATTCCACCTCACCTTGTCTCAGCTTGCGCTTACTTTTCAGCATCTGCACATCATGGCAGATATGAGAAGCACATCCGGTATCCAATATTCAAGATGTGGAATCTCTAACTGATAAGTATATATCTATCATATAGATATCTGAAGCTTCAAACAGCTTCACTCTTCCATAAGCTTTATCGTTAAGGAACTCCTTGCAGTTCCTCTTCCAGTGACCATACTGCTTATAGTAGAAGCAGTCACCCTTCACTACTCTTTTGCCTTTGTCCTTCGATCTTTTATCGTTAGCAATCACCTCTGCTTCAGGGGCATCCAATGCCGATTCAGCAGGAGGATCAGCTCCAGGGACCAAATCAATGTGCTCAGATCTGAAGACATTCTTCAGGTTTCTGAACCAATCCGAGTAGATCAGGTAAGTCAAAAGGGCATCAAGTATGCCACAGAGTGGGTTATTCGACGACATAATTCCCTACAGGAGATAAGTAAAATCTATTTAGCAGATGTCCAATTATTAAAATTTAAAACAAGACATGGTCTTTTGTTCAAGTTTAACTCCCACTAATTTTTGACGGACTGTATAACCCTCAGTTATACAGAACTGGAGACGCCGACAGTCTCCTAGTGGGGATCAGAATCTCAATGACTTGCACTATAGCCTTGTGAATAGCACAACAAACTGTAATACAATCAGAGAGCACCCAACTCATGGGACTTGCAACTCCTTGCAATATCTGATCATAGCTTTGGTCCCCAGAGATTTAATGGCCTTGTGGATAGCACAACAAACCACTAATTCTGGTCTAAGCTAACCGTCATTACGCGACGAGCATTGATTTGCATGCAGCCCTTGTGGATAGCACAACAAAGCTACATGGTTCCTCTACCCCGATCTATAGGCATCTAATGCCATAGCCACAGTTTCTCCTCCCAATTAAGCAGGCCTTGTGGATAGCACAACAAACCTGCCTAAAGTGATTCGAATCCTATGACTATAATGATGGTGGACCACGCGGTAAGTTCTCAACTACTCGCGTTACGACTTAGAGTTTTTTTGAGGGTATTTAGATAACTTTTATCTTGGTCTCTCCTAGGTGATAGTATATAAATATATCGTATATATTTACTAAATACAATAACCTGCTTTGATTCATAATCAAAAGAAATCAATGCATCTCATACATGTCATTAGTGTGGTCATGGATAACACAGTGGGTTTGACTGGAGCCAACAGTTAAACGCACACACAATCTAACACAACAATTATATTAGATATCCTGCAAGCACATAGGCAAGAGATCTCCATCTTTTCGCCTTCCTGATTGCAGCTGTGGATCATCCTCGCTCCTTCCTCGATTGCCTCGATAACATTACATTAATTCTAGAATTACATGTAATTAGAAGAGAGCCTTATGGCGAGTATAAGAGAGAGGAAGGTAGAAATACATCAGAGAATGAGAGAGGGAGAGATACGCAGATCTCTATTTATTAGCAATTAATAAACATCCATCATTCATCTACGATCCACACAATCACATCATTCATCACATGAACAATTAAATAAGTACATATCTATGACCACGGTGTGTTTCAAACATTCCACACAGGATTCAGAGCATCACATGGCTAAAATAAAAGAGTTTTCAAAATATATAATTTTGTCTTTCAAAAACTGGGATCCAATCAAAATTGGTATTTGAATTTCGAAAACTCATTTTATTAACTTAACATGCAATTAAATCAAATTTAAAAGCATTAAACACACATCACATGCGCACACACTCCAAATTAATAATTTCAGATTATTCCATGCAAATTAGAACATTTTTAATA
This sequence comes from Zantedeschia hybrid cultivar, assembly GCA_030544215.1. NCBI lineage: Eukaryota > Viridiplantae > Streptophyta > Magnoliopsida > Alismatales > Araceae > Zantedeschia > Zantedeschia hybrid cultivar. The sequence goes on along the minus strand of JARZZO010000011.1, from coordinate 36,313,105 downwards.
ATCTAACACTTAGATTAAACCCCATTAATAATTTAACAATTAGACTATTTAAAGACTAATCTAACTCTTAGATTAATCCAACTAAGTTAATTAATAATTTAACACTTAAATTAATAATCAACTAGAATTAATTATTAACTACTAATTTAACACTTAGATTAGCCAATTGATGTTAATTATTAATTTAACTCTTAAACTAATAATTAACACTAACTGATTTTTAATTAATTAATCTAACTCTTAGATCAGACAATTAAAGTTATTATTAATTTAACTATTAAATTAATAACAACAATAATTAATGAAGAACTACTAATTTAACATTTAAATTAGTCATTTAAGCTAATTATTAATTTAACAATTAAATTAATAACTAACTCAAATATTAATTAACAATTAGCTGAGATAATAGTTAATAATCTAACAATTAGACTAATAACTATTCATAACTAATTAAATAACTAATTTAACATTTAAATTAGTTAAATTGAGGTTAATAATTAATTTAACATTTAAATTAATATTAACCCCAACTAATTAACAACTCATTGCTAGTTAATACAAAATGATTAAAAAAAAATCATTAATAAGCCCAATTAAATATAATTTGAATAATAGTTTCAATCTTCAAAACAATTTTGAATATTAAAATTAAAAACAGTTCATTTTATATTCTAATGGGCTTGGGGTTTAGGGATTTAAATAGGGTAAAATAAAAGGGAAATGGGCCCAGCCCATTTGGGCCAAATGGCCCGGGCCCTGGCTCGGCCAGGGTCGAGCCGTGGCTCGGCCAGGGGCTCCGGCCCGGCCAGACTCGAGCCCTGGCTCAGCCAGGGGCTCGGGCCCGGCCCCCGCCCGGTCCGACCGGGTCGGAACCGGACGATCCACCCCTGTCTTCCCTGCAGCAACCGAAAAACCCTAAATGGGTTGCAGGTGGGTAGGCGGCTGGGCAGCGCCGCCGCCCGCGAGCCCCAGGCGCCGCCGGCCCCGGCCGGCGTTGCCCCCGGCGCCGGCGACGTGCCCGGCGCCGGCTGGGCCGCCGGCGGTGGTCAAACAACACCCGGCCAAGCCCTTTCAAAACCCCCAAAAATCTGTTTTTCAGGATTTTAAAACCGATTTGGGGCTCGATTTTGTAGCTCTTCAAGGCCACCATGGCGCTGGCTATCATGCCCGGTGTGTAGTGGTGACTATCACCAAGAGATCCAGAGATCTAACCCGCCATCCCAACGCTTGGGAGGCATGTACGAAGCCGCTAAAGTACCCCGGTTCATCATCTCATTAAGAACTCCGAAAACCCCAAATAAAATCCGAAAAATCACAGAAAAATAATTTAATTATTTGTGTTCATCTTATGAACACGATTCTGTCATTTTAATCGGATTAAACGTATGGAATAACTCAAGGAAAAATTAATTCGGAGACCGAAACGGGACGAGAAACAGTGGAACCTGGCTCTGATACCACTGTTGGGATTTTTCGGGTTTCTCTGGATCGCTCACGTAGCGGAAAATAGAATTTTAAACAGCGATCCGTTCCCGTTTCGTAAAACTAAAACTACGATTATCGGATAATCGATTCTCACCATGTGCGGATTCGAATCCGCAACCGTTCGGTTCTGTCGGTGCGACACCGCAAGCCGCGCAAGCGCCCGGCCTCTAGCAAAGTCCACATGATCCTCCTTGCGATGGATATCCTCGCGTTCCTCGTTCTTCGCAGCCCACGAAACCTCCGCCGGTCGCCGCAACGATCGCCGCAACGTGCGGACGATTTCCCGTCGAACGGGATTCGGAGAAGCGGCGGAGCAGATCTGGATCTGTCTGGACGCCAGAGAGAGAGAGAAACTGAGGAGGGGCGGCCAGGGTTAGCAGCAGCTTGGCCTGCTCAGCGCGTTCGCTATGTTTTATACTAACTGCACGGTTTTTCATAAAAACCCCCGGTTTATATAAAACCGACTTATTTATCTATCGCCTTGAGAATCATTTGCGTGTGACCCTCTACGCCCAAGTACCAGTCCAGTTAATGGCCCAACAAGCCCAGTGACTCCTCACTGGCTTTATTAATCAATTAATAACCCTTTATTAATTAATTAATCAATCGAATTGATGTCGCACATCGAATTCGATCGGGCCTCCGATCACGTTGGGTGCCAAGCAACACCGCGTGAACTCGGAAGGTATTGGGGTTAAGTAACCCACTCTTGGAACCTTTTCGCCGACAGTTACCGCGTGGATATAATCCTTCATTCGTACAATGCTCTCGAGTCAACTCAGGGTATGGCGAGCTGTTAAACCCTAACCGGTCGACCCACTTGGATCGGATCCCGCTGATGAATATCGGAAAACTCCTTTCCCGATATTATCGTCCGCCTTGGCCAGCGACTTTCGCGCATCCTTCCTAGAGCATTCTCTCTCTAAGTACCGAGAGCGAATGATTCCTTATTGACACACAATTCCCTTCGACGGTATTCCGCTGTACCCAATCCTTGGCGTATTAGAATCCCGTGGCTAGAGATTTGTAAACTAAGGTCAAAGCACATAAGTCCACCGCCAAGGTGTCCTTGGTGTCTTAGGTCCGAGGACCATCCACGCAATTGCGACAATAGAATTAAGCTGGTTTACAGTGAGGTACAATACCATCCAGCGATTCAGTCGGATCAGTTCTGTGAACTCATTCTCCAATGAGCACCTACAGATTCGCCTTAGTGTCTCCACACAAGTGACTTATGAGATCAGTCACCCTCATCATATGAGCATGAGTAATCTGTACTAGTATAACCGGATATCCGATGTCCTTCTCGGATATCCTCCGACTAGGAACAATTAAGAATATGTGTGTTTAAGTGATCAGTCTCATTAGTATGATCTCATCATAATCTGATCACTATAGCACATATTCACGGACTTCATTATGAAACGATAATTAATGCGATTTACACATAATGAATATTATGCCATTATATTAATAAATGAACGAGATTTACATAGTTAGATTGGCTTGTAGCCACCTAAAACTAACAATCTCCCACTTGGACTAAAGCCAATCACCTTTATACAATAAGCCTATAGACTCTAGGTGACGCTCAAACACAATTTGAGCCAATGGCTTTGTCAGTAGATCTGCTATATTTTCGACGGATGGAACTCTTTCCACTACTACATGTCCTCTGGATATGATCTCTCTGATAAGATGAAAGCGCTTCAGAATATGCTTAGATTTCTGATGAGACCGCAGCTCTTTACAATCGCTCCATTGTTGTCACACAACAGTGGAACAAGCTCAGAGATGCTGGGAACTACGCCGAGGTCGGTGATGAATTTCTTCAACCAGACTGCTTCCTTGGCGGCTTCAGCTGTAGCGATGTACTCAGCTTCAATCGTCGAATTTGCAGTGGTTACCTGCTTGGAACTCTTCCAGCACACTGCGCCTCCATTCAAAGTAAACACGAATCCAGATGTTGACTTACTATCATCTGGATCTGACTGGAAACTCGAGTCAGTAAAGTCTCGCAGTTTCAAGTCACCTCCTCCATAGATAAGAAACATATCCTTAGTTATTCTCAAGTACTTAAGGATACATTTCACTACCTTCCAGTGCTCTTCGCCTGGATCAGCCTAAAATATACTCGTAACACTTAGAGCAAATGCAACATCAGGCCGTGTACATAGCATGGCATACATGATAGATCCTATGGCAGAGGCATAGGGTATTCTATCCATGAATGCCCTCTCATTAGGAGTCTTTGAAGACTTCTCCTTTGAGTGATTAATTCCATGTCTCATCGGTATGAGACTTCTCTTGGAATTTTCCGTGCAAAACCTTTTGACTATGGTATCTATGTACAAGGATTGGGTCATTCCAAGCATCCTCTTTGATCTATCACTATAGATCCGTATTCCCAATACGTAGGATGCTTCTCCCAAATCCTTCATGGAGAAGTGTTTCGACAGCCAGATCTTTACTGATGACATCATAGCTACATCATTCCCAATGAGTAGTATGTCATCTATGTAAAGAACTAGAAAAGTGATTGCACTCTCACTGGTCTTCTTGTACACACAAGGCTCATCTTCATTCTTAATGAAGTCATAAGACTTGATAGCCTCGTTAAATCTTATGTTCCAGCTCCGGGAAGCCTGCTTCAATCCATAAATGGACCTCTGAAGCTTGCACACTTTATCTGGAGATTCTTTGGATGTGAAACCTTCTGGTTGTATCATATACACCTCCTCCTCAAGGTTACCATTGAGGAAGGCAGTCTTCACATCCATCTGCCAGATTTCATAATCAAAATATGCAGCAATGGCGAGTAGAACTGTGATCGACTTTATCATGGCAACTGGTGAGAAAGTCTCGTCATAGTCAATTCCTTGCCTTTGACGATATCCCTTTGCCACCAACCTTGCCTTATAAGCGTCCATCAGCACTGATCTTTCTCTTAAAGATCCACTTGCAACCGATGGGTACAATGCCCTCGGGCAAGTCCTCCAAGTTCCAAACTTGGTTGGTGTACATGGACTGGATTTTTGAGTTCATGGCTTCTCGCCATTTACCGGCTTCTGGGCCTTTTATGGCCTCCTGGTAGGTTTTAGGATCACCATCCTCATTATATTCTACCTTAGACTCACCTTCAGCAATATGTCCCACATATCGTTCGGGTAGTCTAGGTAATCTACCAGATCTACGAGGCTCATGTGTATGTACCTAAATAGATTCAGGAACTGATATCTCATCTGATGATAATGCAGTTGTTTGGGGATCTGGAACCTCTTCCAGTACTATTTTACTCCCACTGTTCTCCTAGAGAAGGTATTCCTCTTCTAGGAAGACAGCTTTCCTGACGACAAACACCTTTTGTTCACCAGGATGGTAAAAATAGTATCCAAAGGTTTCCTTTGGATATCCCACAAAACTACATTTATCAGTTCCTGATTCCAGCTTGTCTGCATCATGCCTCTTTACATGAGTAGGACAACCCCAGACTTTAACATGTTTAAATTCTGGTTTCCTGCCTTTCCATATCTCATATGGAGTAGAGGCCACAGACTTGCTGGGTACTCTGTTCAGTAGGTATGCTGCTGACTCTAGAGCATACCTCCAGAGAGACACTAGTAATTCTGAAAAGTTCATCATGGACCGCACCATATCCAACAAGGTGTGATTCCTCCTTTCCGATACACCATTCATCTGTAGTATATATGGAGGGGTTGGCTGAGAAAAGATACCATTATCCTTTAAGAATTGTGTGAAATTAGTAATCAAGTATTCTCGTCCTCGATCTGATCGAAGAGCTTTAATACTCTTTCCTAACTGCTTCTCGACCTCATGCTTGAACTCCTTGAACTTCTCAAATGCTTCCGACTTGTACTTCATTAAGTACACAAAGCCGAATATTGAGAAGTCATCGGTGAACGTGATGAAGTATGAGTAGCCACTTTTGGCTTGGGTGGACATGGGACCACATACATCCGAATGTATTAGTTCCAGAATGTCCTTGGCACGTTCTCCATGTCCAGTAAATGGAGATTTTGCCATCTTTCCCATAAGGCAGGATTCACATGTTGCAAACGATTCATAATCGAATGCTGTTAAGTAGTCATGCTTGTGCAACTTTTGCAACCTGCTTTCGCCAATGTGCCCAAGTCTACAATGCTACATGTAGGCCTGGTTCACACAATTCTTGCTCTTCTTAAAAACATTATCAATTTGAAGATTGTAATAAGAAACATCTAAGAGATATAGACCGTTGACCAAAGATGCCGAAGCTATTGATTTATTACCATAATAAATCGAACAACTTCTATTCTCAATAGTCAACCTATATCCTATCTTGTCCAAACAAGATATTGATATGATGTTCTTTATTATGCTAGGAATATAATAACAATCTTCTAATAGTAAGGCATCTCCCGATGGAAGCCTGAGGTTTGCTGTCCCAACAGCAATCGCCGCAACTTTTGCGCTGTTTCCTAGCCTCAATTCCACCTCGCCTTGTCTCAGCTTGCGTTTACTTGTCAGCATCTATGCATCATGACAGATATGAGAAGCACATCCGGTATCTAATGCCCAAGATGTGGAATCTCTAACTGACAAGTTGATATCTATCATATAGATATCTGAAGCTTCAGACAGCTTCACCTTTCCATGAGCTTTATCATAAAGGAACTCCTTGCAGTTCTTTCTCCAGTGACCATACTGCTTATAGTAGAAGCAGTCACCCTTGACTACTCTTTTGCCTTTGTCCTTCGATCTTTTATCGTTAGCTATCATCTCTGCTTCAGGGGCATCCAATGCTGATTCAGCAGGAGGATCAGCTCCAGGGATAAATTCAATGTGCTCAGATTTGAAGACATTCTTCAGGTTTCTGAACCAATCCGAGTAGCTTAGGTAAGTCAAAAGGGCATCAAGTATGCCGCGGAGTGGGTTATTCGACGACTTAATTCCCTACAAGAGATAAGTAAAATCTATTTAGCAGATGTTCAATTATTAAAATTTAAAACAAGACATGGTGTTTTGTTCAAGTTTAACTCCCACTAATTTTCGACAGACTGTATAACCCTCAATTATACAAAACGGGAGACGCCGACAGTCCTCTAGTGGGGATCAGAATCTCAATGACTTGCACTACAACCTTGTGGATAGCACAACAAACTGTAATACAATCAAAGAGCACCCAACTCATGGGACTTGCAACTCCTTGAAATATCTGATCATGGCTTCGGTCCCCAGAGATTTAATGGCCTTGTGGATAGCACAACAAACCATTAATTCTGGTCTAAGCTAACCATCATTATTATGTGACGAGCATAGATTTGCATGCAGCCCTTGTGGATAGCACAACAAAGCTACATAGTTCCTCTACCCTGATCTATAGGCATCTAATGCCATAGCCACAGTTTCTCCTCCCAATTAAATAGGTCTTGTGGATAGCACAACAAACCTGTCTAAAGTGATTCGAATCCTATGACTATAACGATGGTGGACCACGCGGTAAGTTCTTAACTACTCACGTTATGGCTTAGAGTTTATCTGAGGGTATTTAGATAACTTTTAACTTGGTCTCTCCTAGGTGATAGTATATAAATATATCGTATATATTTACTAAATACTATAGCTGCTTTGATTCATAATCAAAAGAAAAACAATGCATCACATACATATCTAGTGTGGTCATGGATAGCACAGTGGGTTTGACTGGAGCCAACAGTCAAACGCACACACAATCTAACATAACATTTACATTAGATAAACCTGCAAACACATAGGCAAAGGATCTTCATCTTTTCGCCATCCTGGTTACAGGTGTGGATCGTCCTCGCTCCTTCCTCGGTTGCCTTGATCATATTACAATAAATTCTAGAATTTACAGGTAAATTGAAGAAGGCCTTATGGCGAGTACAAGAGTGAGGGAGGTAGAAATACATCAGAGAATGAGAGAGGGAGAGATACGCAGATCTCTATTTATTAACAATTTAATAAACATCCATCATTCATCCACGATCCACATAATCTATCCATCACATGAATAATTAAATAAGTGCATATCCATGACCACGGTGTGTTTTAAACAATTCATACATGATTCAGCGCATCACATGGCTAAAATAAAAGAGTTTTCAAAATAAATAAGTTTTGGCTTTCAGAAAGCTGGGATCCAATCAAAATTGGTATTTGAATTTCGAAAACACTTTTAATTAGCTTAACATGCAATTAAATCAAAATTTAAAAGCATTAAACACACATCACATGTACACACACTCCAAATTAATAATTCCAGATTATTCCATGCAAATTAGAACAAATCTAATAATCTAACATTTAGATTAAACCCCATTAATAATCTAACAATTAGACTATTAATGACTAATCTAACTCTTAGACTAGTCTAACAAAATTAATCATTAATTTAACACTTAAATTAATAATTAACTCTAATTTATTATTTTTTACTAATCTAACTCTTAGACTAGTTAGTTAATCAATGTTAATTATCAATTTAACTCTTAAACTTATAATTAACACTAATTAACAATTAACCAGCAATCTAACTTTTAGATTATAGGATTGAAATTAATTATTAGCTTAACTCTTAAACCAATAACTAATAAACCTAAATTAAACCATTTAATTAGTTAGTTAAAATTAATTGTTAATATAACATTTAAATCAACAATCAATTATAATTAACTAATGATCATTAATTTAACTGTTAAATTAATCATTTAAAATTAATTATTAACTTAACATTTAGATTAATAATTAACTACAATAATTAACAACAATTTGTTAATAAAATGATTCCAAAATCATTCATGGCTTAATTAAATAAAATTAGATAAAATTTTAATTTCAAAACGCTTTGAAATTTTAATTTAAGATCTAATTAAAATTTAATTGGGTCAATTAGGTTTAACAAGGAATCTTAAGGGGTTAAAATGGGGTTATTAATGTGGGGTTTAAAATTAGCCAGGGCCTAGCCACCCGGGAACCTGGTTCGAGCCCCTGGCTCGGCCAGGCCTGCAGCCTATGTGCCATCGCTCGGCTAGGGGGCAGGACCAGGTGCACCCTGGCTCAGCTAAGGGCCTGGACCCCGTCCGGCTGGCCCGGTCCACGAATGGCCCAGCCGTTCTCTTCCCCACCCGATGCCCCCCCGTATACTTGTAGAAAACCTAACGCACGCAGGCGGCGGTGGGGGGGACCAGGCGGCGCCACTGGCGGCCAGCGGCCGGAGCCGCCGCCACGGCCGGCACCACCCCCGGCGCCGGCGACCCTCCCGGCGCCGGCGACCCTCCCGGTGCCGGCAGGGCAGCAGGCGGTGGCTAACGAAGTCGCCGGTCAAGCCCCTTTCATACCCTCAAAATCCAATTTCTGGGTTTGCTAAACCGAATTAGGGCTTGACTTTTCGGCCCCTCAAAGGCCACTCCGGCACCGGCAATGATGTCCGGTTGATAGTGGTGACTATCACCTTAAGATCCGGGCATCCGAGCCGCCATCCGAACATTTGGGAAACCCGTATAAAGCCGCCGAAAAGCCCCGATTCATGAAGAACTACGAAAACCCCAAAAATAATTCGAAAAATTACAGAATATTAATCAAATTAACCGTGTTCATCACATGAACACAGATCCAACGATTAATCGAAGTTAAAGCATGGAATAACTCATGAAAAAATTAATTTAGGAGATCGAAACGGGACGAGAAACAGTGGAACCTGGCTTTGATACCACTGTTCGGTTTTCTCGGGTTTCTCCGGATCGCTCACGCAGCGGAAAAGAAAATATTAAAACAGCGATTCGTTCCCGTTTCGAAAAACAAAAATTGATTATTAGATAATCGAAGTTCTCACCGTGTGCGGATTCGAATCCGCAACCGTTCGGTTCCGTCGGTGCGACACCGTAAGCCGCGCAAGCGCTCGGCCTCTAGCGAAGTCCACGCGATCCTCCTCGCGACGGATATCCTCACGTTCCTCGTTCTTCGCAGCCCATGAAACCTCCACCGGTCGCCGCAACGATCGTCACAACACGCGGACGATTTCCCGTCGAACGGGATTCGGAGAAGCGGCGGAGCAGATCTAGATCTGTCTGGACGGCAGAGAGAGAGAGAAACTGAGGAGGGGCGGCTAGGGTTAGCAGCAGCTTGGCCTGCTCAGCCCGTTCGCTATGTTTTATACTAACCGCGCGATTTTTCATAAAAACCCCGGTTTGTATAAAACCCATTTATTTATCCATCGCCTTGAAAATCATTTGCGTGTGACCCTCTAGGTCCAAGTACCAGTCCAGTTAATGGCCCAACAAGCCCAGTGACTCCTCACTGGCTTTATTAATCAATTAATAACCCTTTATCAATCAATTAATCAATCGAATTGATGTCCCACATCGAATTCGACCGGGCTTCCGATCACGTTGGGTGCCAAGCAACACCGTGTGAACCCGGAAGGTATTGGGGTTAAGTAACCCACTCTTGGAACCTTTCCGTCGACAGTTACCGCGTGGATATAATCCTTCAATCGTATAATGCTCTCGAGTCAACTCAGGGTATGGCGAGCTGTCAAACCCTAACCGGTCGACTTACTTGGATTGGATGCCGCTGATGAATATCGGAAAACTCCTTTCTCGATGTTATCGTCCGCCTTGGCCAGGGACTTCCGCGCATCCTTCCTAGAGCATTCTCTCTCTAAGTACCGAGAGCGAATGATTCCTTATTGACACACAATTCCCTTCGACGGTATTCTGCTGTACCCAATCCTTGGCGTATTAGAATCCCGAGGCTAGAGATTCGTAAACCAAGGTCAAAGCACAAAAGTCCACCGACAACCAGCTTGATTCTATTGTCGCAGTTGCGTGGGTGGTCCTTGGACCTGAGACACCAAGGACACCTTGTCGGTGGACTTCTATGCTTTGACTTTGATTTATGAATCTCTAACCACGGGATTCTAAACATTCAAGGATTGGGTACAGCGAAATACCGTCCAAGGGAATTGAGTGTCAATAAGGAATCATTTGCTCTCGGTACTTAGAGAGAGAATGCTCTAGGAAGGATGCGCGGAAGTCCCTGGCCAGGGCGGACGATAATATCGGGGAAAGAGTTTTCCGATATTATTCGGTAGCATCCGATCCAAGTGAGTCGACCGGTTAGGGTTTGAAAGTACACCATACCCTGAGTTAACTCGAGAGCATTGTACGAATGAAGGACTATATCCACGCGGTAACTAACTACAGAAAGGTTCCAATAGTTGGTTACTTAACCCCGATACCTTCCAGGTTCACGCGGTGTTGCTTGGCACCCAACATGATCGGAGGCCCGATCGAATTTGATGTGCGACATTGATTCAATTGATTAATTAATTAATATGAGTTATTAATTGATTAATCAAGCCAGTGATGAGTCACTGGGCTTATTGGGCCATTAATCAGACTGGTTATTGGGCCTAGAGGGTCATACGCAAATGATTCTCACGGCGATAGATAAATAAGTGGGTTTTATATAAACCAGGAGTTTTTATGAAAAACCGCACGGTTAATATAAAATATAGCAAACGGGCTAAGCAGGCTAGGCTGCTACTAACCGTAGTCGCCCCCTCCTCTCTTCCTCTCTCTCTCTGGCGCCTTAGGCCAGTTCTGATCTCCAGGTCTGCTCCACCGCTTCTCCAACTCCCGTATGACTGGAAATCGACCACGTGTCGCGGCGGTCGTTGCGGTTAATGGCGAAGGATTCGAGGGCTGCGAGGAACGAGGAATGGGAGGATATCCACCACGAGGAGGACCGCGCAGACTCCGCTAGAGGTCGGGCGCTTGCGGTGTCACATCGACAGAACCAATCGACCGCGGATTCGAATCCGCGTACAGTAAGAACCGATTATATGATAATCCGATTTTAGTTTGATGGAAATGGGAAACGGATCACCGATTTTTTTTTTATTTTTTTTTATTCCGCTGCGTGAGCAATCTGGAGAAACTCTAGAACCCAATTGGAAGGCCACCAAGCTGGCCTTCTACGGAAAGGTGGAAGGCAATGGAGCTGGCATTTCGCGGGGTGGAAGGCCACCAAGCTGGCCTTCTGCGGAAAGGTGGAAGGCAATGGAGCTGGCCTTCCGCGGGGTGGAAGGCCACCAAGCTGGCCTTCCACGGAAAGGTGGAAGGCAATGGAGCTGGCCTTCTGCGGGGTGGAAGGCCACCAAGTTGGCCTTCCACAGAAAGGTGGAAGGCAATGGAGCTGGCCTTCCGCGGGGTGGAAGGCCACCAAGTTGGCCTTCCGCAGAAAGGTGTTAGGGTTGGTTAATGGGTTTGGCTATCTAATGGATTGTAATGTGGTGGGCTAAGATAATGGGTTAATGTTGATGGATTAAGATGATGATTAGGATTTTATGACCAGAAGGATGTCCAAAATCGGGGGTGTCTACAAATGCCCCTTTAGGACGCTTGTTTTGCATAGAGTGGAATGATAAATGGGCGTTCTGGAAATCGAACCTGATTTTGGCAGCCCGAAGAAAGGATGAGCTATGTCCATGGATGATGTGCGAATTTGGTAAATGCATGAGAGTTAGGCATTTGGATTGTAAGGGTGATTAAGAAGGGAAACAAAATCCATATTGGAAAATCACAATCCGTGGGACCCTCGGGTGCTGGAACTGCGAGGCCTTGGCGCACTAAGATGCATTGCGATTTGGCCCAAGGGGATCTCAGGCAGGGACGGTGAGGGGGTGTGAGTTGAAAAGGTCTCAGCACAATGGGCGCATGGCGGCCTGGCGTATCACATGATCGCCAAGTGAGAAAATCTCCACGCACGGGGATTAACAAAATGTAAGATCTTGCAATTCAAAGAGCTAATAAACTAACACTTGCTAGAGTCACAAGTCACCAACGGGATAAGCAGAGTGATAAAGCATGGTCAATGCCCCTAGGGCGAGGATGGATGTTTATTCAATGCATGCTGGTTTAAAAATGTAGAAAATAAATTCCTAATGCAAATGCAAACAGGAGGGATTTATTGGCCAATAGAATAACTTGGGGAATATAGACTCCTCATTGTTTTGTTTAAAGAGGAACTCAGAGTGTATATGCCTAAAGTTATTAGCCTCCTATATATCAAATCCCACTTGCCTCGTATTTCCTACAGCTGCAATAATGCCCATCAGCGAAATTTCAAACAATCAATAATCTTAGCATTATTTAAATGTCAGATTGCAAGAAAGTAAAGGCTGGTTTCGAGTTGAAGCCGATGCTGAAGATATGGCCATTTTACTAGTAGAGTGCCAATCCGATATGGCTTCGACTCGAGAAAAGTCACTCAATCCATTTATTCATATAGAGCAAAGACCTTACACATATTTTGACAAAAGATGACATCTTATACTAGAGGGTGAACAGCCAAGTGGTACGCCTTCCTTGGAGGTGGAAGGCATGAAGGTGTGCCTTCCACGGAAAGGGTGGAAGTCCAAAGAGGATGCCTTCCACAAAGGTGGAAGGCCAAAAGGTAGGTCGTCCGCAACAAAGTGGATAAGCATGCTCTCTGCTTTTGATGGAAGGTGGAAAGGTCGAGGGTTTATCTTTACAACTTTATAAAAGGACAACCTGACAACTTTTCCATTACTCCTCTGAACCTTCTATGCTGATTATGCCCTCCTTCTCCTCTCGTGCCGCCACAAGGAGCCCCAGGGTTCTCTCAGACATTGACGGCCATCTTAGCACTCTACTGGCACACGAAAAGGTACATTGCTCTCCTTTTCCCTTTTTATAGAGATTTGGTCGCTTCTTACTTTTCTCCTTTTGACTTGCAGCTTATTCCTCGCTTCCCTGATGCAAGACATACCCGGAGGTATGCATGGCTTTCCGACCTTATGGATGCCATCACTCTGGACATGAGGGTGTTGATGCACCGGCGGAATCTGACTCGGTCCGTCGTGTTCGCGAAGCGGCTTAACTAAATTGGCATTGGGAGAACCTAGGTGCGTTGCTCGAATTATGGCATCCGGAGACACACACATTCATCTTCCATGAATTCGAGGCCACGATTTTGCTGGAAGGAGTGGGGCTCATCTATGGTTGGGATAGCCTAACTGTTGGTGATCCCACTGAATTGCCTGCCTGGGATGAAATCTTTACTGAGATCGTGCAAGACAAACGAGAAGTATGCCGCATGAGTGACAGATAGAGGATTCTTGTCGATCGCCTTGCACGCAGGTTAATCCAGGAAATCAAGTGCAGAGTAATTGATCCGGAGAGGTTGATGCGAGGACTGTGCTTGGTCCTTATGGTTCGCGACTTGGGCTCCGTGCTGGAAAGGGAATATGTGGGGTGCTGAGCCTACTCTGGCAGGGACGATCCATTACCCCAATGACTTTGGCGCATCTATATAGTGGCCTCAACAGTATGTGCATGGGAGGGAACGTGAAGAGAAGCTTGTTTACTCTTCAACTGTGGGTGGAAATGGACTTGTGCTTTGATTTTGATGAAACGGTGACTACCGCCTCCACGATTTTTCAGCATTGTGCGTGGTACTAGGCGCGGTCGTTCTAGGGCCCCGAAGACCAAGTTAGCTACCTCACAGCTCATCTGAAAACGAGAGATGACTGGCGCGATTATCTGAACTTCTTAGACCTAGAAAAGTTCATCTTTGTTCCAATGATTCTTAGAGACCTAGAATTCACCACAAAGGCTTCAAATGATCGTGAACTTTGTCTGGTCGGTCTTGATGAGTTAATCTTCTGTCAAGGTCATCGCTGCCACCTTTAGATCGGAATTCCAAGACAAATAGCGCTTCCCGCCTTACATGACATGTTGATTATGCCGAGGCACACTGGGCATGCGAGGGAAGCGAAGGCGACAGAACGACTCCGACGTGCATGGCGCGCCATTCTAGATTCACTAATGTCCAAATTGATGTAGCAGAAACTCCCGAGGGTGTGGAAAAATATGTCAAATATTTAGAGAATGTATGTCTTGCGGTTTCCTCTTTCTTCATGGGTCACAGAGCCTTAGAATGATGTAATCATTATTGATTTTGAAGAAAGAGAATCTTTTCTTTTTAATTGAATTTTGTTCAAGAAGAATTTACCAAAGCCACTGTGCGGACGACCGTTAAAGTGATAGGGTGGCCAAGAGACAGGCTGTTGGTCTGAGCGGACGGGCTTGCTCCAGGCCATCGGCCGATCGCGGATGGCCACCCGCCAAGCCGTCGGCCGGAGTGGGCTGTCACTCGCCCGGCCCTCGGCTGGAGCGGACAGCCAGGCGCTCGGCCGTCGGCCGGAGCGGGTGGCCACTCGCTCGGCCGCCGGCTGGAGGGGGGGGGACTGCCACCCCCTTACTTAAACCCCTTCCCCTTTTCCAAACCCACTCGCTCCTTCCGCTTTCCTCCTTCCTTCTTTCCTCTTCCATTTCTCCCCACTCTTCCCATGGCTCGTGTGATTTTGCCCCGATTTCTTAAGAGGCGCCATGGTGAGGGAGAAGAAGTGGTGGCGGTGACCAGTGACGGCGAAGATGGCGGAGGCGACGGCGACCACGGTGGCGATCGCCGTGGAGACGACGAGAGGGAGGAAGAAGAGGAAGGCACAGAGGAGGAAAAAGAAGAAGAAGATGAAGCAGAAGGTGAAAAGGAGGATGAAGGTGAGGGGGAAGGAGAAGAAGATGTAGAGGAAGGAGATGGAGGTGCGGAGGAGGTTGCCTCCAAGGAAGAAGGTAAGAAATTTTTGTTTTTGCTTGTTTTTAGAGGGGAGGGAGGGGCAAACGGCCAACTCGGAGGCCGCTCGAGTCAGCGGACGGCCAACGCCTTGGCTGCCCGCCTTGGCAGACGGCCAAGGCGGTGACCGCCCGCCTCAGTGGACGGCCAGCGCTGTGGCCACCTGCCTCGGTGGACGGCCGTGGCTGTGGCCGCCTACCCCGTGGTCCACAGAGGGTTTGTGGCAGAGTCTCTTGGGACTTTGTGTGGGCTTGGTACCATGCATTGCCAGATCAGCCCCGATTTTAGGTGGATGAGTTCGGATTTGGGTCACTCTTCCGGATCTGACCGTTCATGGTGGACGCGCCGTTCCTGGTAGCTCTACGGGAGCGTTGGGACGACAGCTACCGGGCCTTCATTATGCCTTAGGGGCATATGTTGCCTACACTGGAGGATGTGGCATTCTTGACGGGCTTGCCGGTCATTGGCAACCCAGTGGTGGGTCCTAAGCTCATGGATTATCGGCAACTTGTAGATCAGTTTCTAGGTCAGGAATTTTATAGGGTTCAAGGGGCACTTGCACATATCCCACTTGGTCATTTTGTACGGTCAGTGGGACTCAGCCGGGTGCGGCTGATGCCACGCAAGACACTAGGGTCGCCGAGAGGGTGGAGACGCTTCTTGACCTGGAAGGCCGCTCGGATGAACAGAACTTGCAAATCTTCCTCCTCTTCTTCTTTGGGAGATTGTTGTTTGCGATGGCCGCAGACAAGTTAAACCTAAAGTACCTGCCGCTGTTGGAGGACCTCCAAGCAGCGAAGAAGATGGCCTGGGAAGCGGCGATGCTTGGTCATCTCTTCTCTCACCTAGTGAGCTTTTGCCGAGGCTCAGGGAATCTTGGCGGGTTCACTCCCTTCGTCCAGGTGACTTTTGTTTGTTCCTTGATCCCTTTTGTTCACATGATTTAGTACTAACCGTGTTCTCCTGTCTTGCAGATCTGGGGTTACACTCGTTTCCCCATTGGCCAAGGAACGATCTCTGCGGATCGCGAGGGATGGGCCCCTCTCATGGCGCGATGGGAGGTGATCAGAGACCGTCGTCCTGTCTTATACTACGTGGAGGATATTCGCGGTCAGCTCGACTCCTTTCTTCCTCACTTGGTGAGTGATTCCTATTAAGCTTTTATTCCTATTAAACAAGACTGACTTTGTACTTAAATAGGTTGTGTGGATGCCTTATGCTGAGGAGGATGTTAGCAGCCAGCCTTAGGTAGCGCAAGGCCTCTCTCAATTCAAGCGGGAGGTGCCCCTGCTGTACGTGAATATCTGTGACGGCCTCTTCGTCCGAATGGCCTACCGTACCTGGGGATGGTATCAGCCCTTGTTAGCATTGCCGGATTATCCTAACATGAACTGTGGCCGTCACCGATCGTCTACAATTGGTCAGGATTGGAGGGTGATCCGGCAGGCGGAGATTGAGGTATGGCACCGCATCGGAGATGCCTTGATGGAAGACAAGGCCTTGCGGAGCAGTCGAGCGTACTTCGAGGATTATGTTAAGCGATACAGGGATCGCCTATACCTTGACGTTTGACGGGTAAGCCTTCGTGATCCTTCTCTTTCACCTGCTTCTCTTTTGATGACAAATTTTTGCTTTCAACAGATGCCAGAGACTGAGGCTATGCAATTATTAAAGAATCAAAATGCCGGCCTCATCCTCCAGCTTGGTGACATGCATAAGCAGATTCAGGAGTTGGTGAGTGACCTTCAATTTTTTATTTGTATCATGTAGGATGTTTGATTGGAATGCCCCTTTAACTTACATGGTGTTTGTGATGCAGAGGGGAATGATTGCCAGCCACGGACGGCGAGGGGATCATGGTGCAGGATCATCATCTCAAGGGCCAGCAGCCCCAGTAGATTGGGAGGTGTGGCTGTGCGATGCCCTTCACTGTGCAGAGACCTAGGAGGCAGACCTGGTACAGCAGGTGAGTGTCGTTCATCCGAATGTTCGTTCAATTAATTTTGCCTCACTTTCAGCACTTCTTGCAGCGCCAAGAGGTTGAGGCTACCTTAGCCAGGGCGACAGCAGCCGAGGCTCAGGTGAGGGAGCTGTAGACATGCTAATGTTGACTTCATATTGAGTAAATTTCATGTCACAATTATAATGCCCCAGAATGGTCTGATGTTTAATCATTAATTAATTTTTATTGATTTTTCTTGAAATTTGTTGATTAGCATTGCCTATGCACGACGCCATTGAGATTTATAGCAGAAATCAATTCGGGATTAAATTTCCAAATTTAGATAGATTTAACTGAATAGCGTCGCCTAAGGGAGAGGCCATTTACGTCCTAATCCATCTGGGTTTTCGATTTTTAATTCAAATTAATTTCTTAATTATCTAAAGCAGGTCGCCCTACGGAGACACAATTTAGGTTTCCTAATTTATTTTAGTCTCCTTTCTAGATTTTATTTCTAGTTTGGCCGCTTTAATTAGACAAATGGCGTCCCATCTGGGCGACGCAATTTGTGAGTTTCCTGATAAACATGATTTTGCCGAAATAATCCAATTTTCGAAGTTGGGAAGGCTGCAAACTCCTCCATGCTCATCCAAGGTAAGTCCCACTGCGGGAGAGAGTCCTTTTGAAGCCCAAAACACCCCTAAACCTATTCTTATGAATACGACACCCTTTGGACAAGGTTGACAATTGGTGATTTTGAAGCTCAAGACAAGGTGTTTAGAGGCTCTAAAGGAGGAAAACGTGGACAGCAAGAGAAGCTTCATCTAAAGCTTCTTCTTCTTCGTCCTCTTCACTCTTTGAAGCTTTTGAAGATCAAGGCTATGGAGAAGCCAACCAACCACCTTCTTTCCTTAATTTCTTTCTAGTTATTTCGTAGATTCATCATTGTTCATCTCATCACCTCATGTTCACACACACACACACATCATATTTTCTACACCTATATACATATTAAGGGTTTAAAGAACACCAATCAAGCGAGTAGATTAGTTTAGTTGCATGTTTGAATTCTTTGATAGAATAGATACTACTCTAGTTTAGTTCTAATTAGAATTTTTAGTTTTGTTGTTTAATCTTTTTTTACAAGGTACAAAGAAGAAGAAAGAAGGAGATTCAAAGTAACAACAATCAAGAATAGCAAAAAGCAAGAACACATCAACAAAAGGGCTCCTTTTCTTTGGCCGGTCAAAGAAAAGGAATCAAGAACTCTACTCTCCCAAATTTGAAAGGTAAGGCGATCACTTTTCTTTTGAAACTTAACAGTTTCTGGTGATCACGTTTTCTTTAATTTTTAATAGTTTTATTTATCATAAAAACAACATGAAATTCATGATAATCACACACATGATTTAAGCACCCAAAGGAGTTGGAGAATATCAACCAATAGCTGTGAGAACAGGTGCTTCGTGCTGAGGAGCGGGCGGCTCGAGCAGGGACAATAGAGGGGTCGCATCCCAATGTGTATTGGGTGGGAATGATGGCGGGCCTTCGACAAGAACTTACGAGAGCTCAGGCGTAGGTGAGGGAGATTGATTTGAAGTATCGGACTTTGTGGGACCAAGTGATGAAGAAGGGAAGAGACTAAGCGGCGAGGTCTAGTGCTCAGAGTCCAGGAGCTCATTCGCTTGTCCCTGCCCCATTGGCTAGGCTGGTGCTAGCTGGAAGTTCAGCCTTTAGAGATCTCGACTCCCTACTTGCTGAGGAAGTATGGAGGACCTACCAGCCTGTCAGATCCTCGAGTTCTAGGCTACTGGTATCAGGTCATCGCCGTGCCCGGGAAGCCGATGCAGAAAGTCAAATGAGACACTCCTCTCGTGAGGGAAGGGAAGACGAGGCCGAGGGGGAGAAGAGAGGTTGATTGTTGTCACAGGGGTATGCCCCCGCTTATGATGTATTAATCTTATGTTATGCCAATATATTTCACTATTGAACTTTTGGGCATTTCAGTCTTCTCTTCTTCATACCTGCTCTTCTTGCATGCAAAACATTTAAGGGGAGAATAGTTAGTAGTATCTATTTTTGGCCCCTTGCCCTAAAAAAAGCAACTACCTTTTTCCTAGCCTTCGCATAAGGTCAAGAGGCCATGTCCTACTAACTAGACATAAGGAAGAGTAATGACGCGATAAGCAAACATGCAAAATGCTGGGGGATATTAACAAATGAGGTGTGTGGTGTGAATGTTTGTAATAAATGAAAATATATTTTTGATTCCGACCACCTGGTGACTGCCCATTCTTAGCTTGGTTGGATGATGAAAGAGAATGCACACTCAACTTCCCAGGTATCCTAAGCACACATCTAGGTAGATTTGCGCCTTTAAACTCCTCAAACTGACCTCGACCGACTAAGACTCATACTGATGACAATACAGTCATACCATGCTTAGGCTCCCAGTTGCTTCCGACCAACAAGTTCGCCTAAAAAGTTTTTGAGGTAAATGATTTGCCTGACCCGGGTCTCTTTCCTCACAACCTAGAAGATATAAGATGGAACACCCTGGAACCCTAACGGTCAACCACGCGCCGCTGACCCGGAATCAAACGTCGTCGCACCCATTGGTGATGCACTTGCATTGACCTAAGCCCGAAGTTTCGAGGTGCTCATCGATATTATGGTTAGGAAATTGATTCACCAGAAACACGGATACTATTCTTTACCCATTTTCGACTTTTGTGATCATGTGAACATGTGATGGTTTTTGAAAACGAACCACTTTAAAATGATGTTCAGTCTTTAGATAGCTATCTCATGTTAAACCTTGGGAGAGAAAAAGTGAAGAAATTTGAAGATAAACCTCTCAAGAGGATTGACAAAACCGTTAAAAGATAGAGCTATGACAAAACGGATCCTTTTTTGACCTCCTAGATGCCACTGTTTGCTTTTGATTTTTTAGGTCCTTGATAGATTTCATGGCTAGGCACAGTCACGACCAGGCTTTTTGTGAAATTGTTTGAACCCTTTAGATTTTCTTTTCTTTGACATTTTCAAGGTTATCCGATATTCCGCCTGCGGGGACACTGCCCTCTTCACGTGCTCTGGTCCGTTATATTTCATATCTGGGCCCATTTGAGGGGTTACATCTATCGGGTTGTTAGGAACCGCAACTTGCTGAGCTCGACCGTTTAAGGGCGACGACTGTCCTGATCAGTCGAGAGTCGAGGAGCAAAGGTTGAAATTTAACAGTGTACTAAAGACTTTGAACTCATTTTAAGAAGGTTCACTTTGAAAAACGTGTAAATGTGTGCATCTCATAATGACTATAGAGGTCCATATGAAACTAAAACAGACACATCCAAGGCTCTGGTAGACCAAAGTCTTAACCAAATCTTAATGATAACCCAACCTATTGTTAGGTTCGCTGTGTTGAGATCTGACCGAAAATGCAGTGGAATAAAATTTCTCGAGATCGGATATATCCCGTTTCGATGATAAAAACTAATTGGTAAATCTTATTTACCTTGCGCGGATTCGAATCTGCGTCCGAACGGTTCCGACGGTGTGATCCCGCAAGCCGCGTACGTGTCTGGCCTCTAGCGGTATCCATGCAGTCTTCCTCTTGGCGGATCGTCCTCGCTTCCTCACTCGTAGCAGCGTTCACGAATCCCATCTGGCTTCGTGTAATTCTCCGCGATATGCGAAGACGATTTCTCGTCGGACGAGAATACGAAGAATGGGAGTCGATGCAACTCTGTCGAGAGGCACCCGGATGGGGTTGGCACCAGAGAGAGAGGAGAGAGAGGTGAGGGGGACGGCCAGGGTTAGGGTTGCTGGCCCCTGAGCCTGGTCGCTAGCTTTTATAAGGAGTCCGTTCGCGGTTTTTCATAAAAACCCGAACTTATCCAAAATCCTGTTAAAAATCCACCAACATGAAAACCATTTGCGTGTGACCCTCTCAGCCTAAATACCAGTCCAGTTAATGGCCCACTAAGTCCAGTAACCTCTTATTGACCCACTGAAATAATTAATATCCTTATATTAATTAATCAGCCGAATTTAATGTCACCACAATAAATTCAAACAGGCCTCCGATCACGTTGGGTGCCAAGCAACATTGTGTGATCCCGGAAGGCATTGGGGTTAATCAAACCCACTATGGGAACCATTCCATCAACTGTTACCGCGCATATATAATCCTTCATCCATGCAATGTTCCCGAATCGACCTAGGGTATGGTTTACTGTTAAACCCTAACCGGTCGATTCACTTGAATCAGATGCCGCTAATCTGAATCCGATAACTCCTTATCAGATACAGAGTCCACCCTGGCCAGGGACTTTAAGCGCATCATTCGTGGAACATTCTATCTCAAACTATTGAGAGTGAATGATCTTGTATTGAACACACAATTACCTTCGAGGGCATTTTCCTGAACCCGATCACTTGACTTATTGATAACCCATGGTTAGGGATTCGTTAGTCAAGGTCAAAGTTCAGAAATCTACCAACAAGATATGTTTGGCGTCTCAGGTCCAAGGATCATCTACTTAACTGTGACAAAAGAATTAAGCTGGTTAACAGTGAGGTGTTTACCATCCAGTAATTCATAGTCGGATCAGTTCAGTGAACTCATTCGCCAATGAGAACCTACAGGTCCAGCATTGTGTCTCCACACAAGTGACTTATAGGATCAGTATGTTTATAAACCTTCTGTCCCGTAATTATGATCTCATCATAATCCGAAGATTAATGCACATGTTCATGGACTTCATCGTGATTCGATAATCAATGCTCAAATAAGATACACAATGAAAATATGCCATTATATTAATAATCTGAACATAATACAGTGTCGGATTGGCTTATTGGCCATACAATACTAACACCTATCATGCAACTAGACATAGACAGGGGTTACATGGTAGTCATCAGACAGTTGAATTTTGTATTTTTCTGATTTTTTTGTGATTTTCGTTAATGTACATATTTACAAATATTTTTGATGCTTTTTTGGAATGTTCAATTTTTTTGGGTTTTAAAAATTTTGATTTTTTTGACTTTTTTGTATTTTCAAGGGTAGAACTTTTTCAGATGACTCCATTCTGGGGGTGAGGCAATTCTTCTCCATTTTCATTGACTAAGTGATAGGCATTTCTAGAATATACTTCCTTGATCACAAATGGACCATCCCAATTTTCCTGCATTTTGCTCTTGGGACTAGAAGCTTTAATCATTTTTCTCTTTAGAACCATCTCCCCAATCTTAAATTTTCTTTCCAGGACCTTCTTTGCATAGAATCTTGCAATTCTATTTCTATAAACTTGTGCATGGTCTACTGCCATTAGTCTTCTTTCATCTAATAGTTCCAGTTGGGATAGCATGGCTTCGCGACGCCTAGCATCGCTGATTCCTTGTTGCAACTGCACTCTTAGTGAAGGAAGGAGGATCTCATATGGGAATACCACATTCGTCCCGAACGTCAATGCATATGGTGTTTGTCCCGTAGGTGTTCGGACAGAGGTACGATACGCCAAAAGAGCCTCAATCAGGCGATCAGTCCAATTTGAATAGTTATGAGATTTACAAGTCTTTTTGATAATTCGGATGAGAGTTTTGTTAATTGCTTCTGCTTGTCCATTTCCTTGTGGGTAGTATGGCGAAGAATGATGCAAATTGATACCATACTTACTGCACATGTCGTGGAGCTCCTAGGAGACAAACTGTGGTCCATTGTCGGTGACAAAATCGCGTGGTGTCCCAAACCTAGCGAGAATGTTGTTCTTGATGAATTTCACCACCTTAGATGCTTTGATTTATGTGAATGCTTCAGCTTCAGCCCATTTTGTGAAATACTCAGTGGCAGTTAAGATGAAAGATTTTCTTTTTATTTCCCCTGATCGATCTTCTAAAGGTCCTATAACATCGAATGCCCACATGGCAAATGGCCATGGGAAAACGATGGGATGGAGGGATGATGAAGGTGCATGGATTTTGTCAGCATGTATTTGACATTTTAGGCACCTTCGAACAAACATAGCGTAGTCCGCCTCCATTGAAGGCCAGTAGTAGGATTTGAGAAGTTTTTGAGCTAGAGTGCGGCCATTTACATGACCCCTGCATTCGCTAGAATGAGCAGCTTTAAGGATCTGGGGAATTTTAGTATCATCTAGACACTGAAGGAGTATTCTAGTGAAGGACCTTCTATAGAGTAACTCGCCTAGAATGATGCAGCGTTGGGACGCTCGGCGGATGGCCTTACATCTGAAGCTGTAGCATATGCCAAGAAAGTTCCATCTTGGAGGAAATTCAGCATGCCAAAAAACCAAGGATTCCCATCGTCCCAGTCAGGAGTGAATTCCTCAGTAACAATAGAGACATGCGTAGACGAGAGAAGAAATTGTTGGAACCACGGGTCCCAAAAAGGGGGGGAATCTTGCTTCTACACAGTGATGGTTTCAGAATTCTTGGTGAAGGGAATTTTTAGAGCTGAAGACAAGGAAGCTAAGACATCAACTAGGATATTCTGTGATTTAGGCACATGAACATAAGTGATCTTCCTAAACTGCCTAGTAAAAGAACTCACCAATTCTTGATATGGCTTCAACTTGAGATCCTGGGTTTGGTACTTGCCCATGGTTTGGAGAAGGACTAACTGTGAGTCTCCAAAAATTCTCAATTCTCTGACCTTGAGAGCCAACGCCAATTTTAAGCCACTTAGGAGGGCCTTATATTATGCAACATTGTTTGCTACTGAGAAGGATAATTGGCAAGCATGCGGAATAGTTACCCCTTCTGGAGATACGAGGACTGTTCCTACCCCACTGCCTTGAGAGTTGAGTGCCCCATCGAAGTGGAGGACCCAGGATGGTCTATCATCTATCATCATATTCAACTCCTCATCCAGGAATTCATCATCGGTGGGTGAAAATTTAGGCAATGGGTGGTGAGCTAGGTACTCAGCAATTGCTTGCCCCTTGACAGCCTTCTGATTCATATAGGTGATATCAAATTGGTTCAAAAAGGTCTGCCATCGCACCAGCCTATCCGTTACAACTAGCCACTCTAGCAAATATTTTATCAGGTCCATTATGGCTAGAAGTTTGACCTCGTAGGCAAGGAAATAGTGCTTCAATTTCTGCACTACCCAGATGACGGCTGTGCATGTTTTTTCCATAGCAGTATAACGTCTTTTAGTATCATTAAACAACTTGGAGAGGTAATATACCGCTCTTTCTCTCTTCTCATCGTCTAGTTGGACCAATACCACTCCAACTGATTCCTCAATGGTGGAGACATATAGCAGTAAAGGCCGCTCCGGGATGGGAGCCATAAGAACCAATGGGTTGAGGAGATAACTCTTCAAATCATCGAAGGCCTTTTGACACTTATCGCTCCAATCGAACTTTGCTCCTCCTTTCAATAAATCGTAAAAGGGTTTACATCTCAAAGAATGTTGAGATATGAACTGTCTAATGAACTGTAGACGGCCAATGAGGCCCCTTACATCCCTGACATTCCTAGGAGGAGGCATTTTTGTTATCGCCTTCACCTTGTCTGGATCTACCTCAATCCCTTACCTACTTCCCATGAACCCTAGGAATTTCCCCGAGGAGATACCGAATACACACTTCTTCGGATTCATTTTTAGTTGGTTCTCTCTTGACCTCTGCATTACAGCTTTAAGGATTTGATCATGCTCTTTCCTTGTCTTTTACTTCACTAGGATGTCATCTACATAAATCTCCATGTCAGTATCAATCAAGTCATGAAAGATTGCCATGATCGCCCTTTGGTAAGTGGCTCCAGCGTTCTTAAGCCCAAACGGCATGACCATGTAACAATAGGTTCTCCACGGGGTTATCAAGGATGTCTTCTCTCGATCTTCTTCGGCCAGTCGGATTTGATCATATCCTAAAAAAATCATCCATGAAGGACAACATTTTATATCTAGCAGTATTATCGACCAACAAGTTTATGTGAGGAAGTCTCTTCCATCTTTCTTTGCCACGGAGACGATATTAGCTACCCACTTAGGATAGAGCATTACCCAAAAGAACTTGGCCTTGTGTAATTTGTCAACCTCTTCTTTTACCTTTAGTGCTAATTCAAGTTGTAGCCATCTCAACTTTTGCTTCATGGGTTTTGTGTCGGGTTTGAGGACTAGCCGATGCTCCACCAGTTCTGTGTTTAATCCAGGCATATCCTCATGTGACCAAGCGAACCCATCAGGATATTCTTGGAGTACGGCTGTTATGGACCTCTCTTCTTCTTGACTTAATTTGGCACTAATTAGCACTATCTTCGGATCCTTCTCAGTTCTGAGGTTGACTTCTTTAGTGGGTTCATCGACAGCTGATGAAGGCTCATCAAACCGCCTCATCCCACTTACAAATGGTTCGGCCAAGTCATCGTCCTCTTCATCCTCACTAAGCTAAAACACTCCTAAGCCATCATTGCAAGATTCAACTTCCAGTAATTCTATTGGCTCAGGATGACCCCCAACTGAAGAAATTCATTGATTCCTTTCAAATGTTTACACCTATTTGCTAACTCCTGAACTAAGAAAGATGGAACTTGTTTATCCCTACAATTCCTAGATAAGGAGGAAGCTATCCTAATTCCTAAGCTACTATGTACATGACCCGGAGAATGAATCGGAATTGTCCCAGGTGGGACAAGGGTGGATCCTTGAGACAAAGATCCAGCGACAGTAGAGCTGCCCCAATACGCAGGCTCCTCAATGGTGACCTCACATCCTCTGGTATAAGAATTGGACTTTTTTTTTTGGTGATCGTATGCTTCTAACATGAAACATTCAGGAGAATGTGCTACGACCGGTGCTGGGAGCATAGGGAAGGAAGGTGGGTGGAATAAGAAAGGGATGAACACAGCAAGTGCCGGTTCATCCTTGACCAGAAATACCCCTTCCTGTGGGATGTTTGGTTTATGAAACAATAACTTTGTGCCAAAGTCTCCTTCACTTTATTCTTGAACTTCCTCGTTCTCTTCTTTCAGTTCATCTTCTATCCTGAGTAACTCCTGACTTCTCTTCATAAAATGGTCCATAAGAGACCACTTTCCTGTCCTCTCAGTTGGTTTAGTTGGCAAGTAACCCCCGAATCCCCTAATGGTAGAATTTTCCAAAATAGGTTCTCGAATTCCTTGTTCTTCTTTGACTAACCCAGAGCCTGAAATGTACCCCATCTTATCCATGAGTTGCCCAGCCTATACTAGGTCGGGGTCTAGGGTGAGAATTGACTGACGAAAGAACGACCTCTTTACCCTTTCGAGAGGTTATCATGGATGGAATTTGTTCTGCTGATACTGAGTCCAATGACTCGATATAAGGGGTACTTTTGAATTTCACAATCTTCCCATCGTACGAGAATTTGTAACACTGATGATTGGTGGATGCTTACCCCAGGATTTGATCCATCCAAGATCTCCCTAGAATGGTATTGTATATAGGCTTGACATCGAGGATGTAGAATTCTGAGATCATGGCTACTGGGCCAATCTCCAATTGGAGGAAGATCTTACCGTCGGCCAGCCTTTGAGAATTATCATAGGCCGAGACCATCATAAAGGTAGACTCAATCTTCTCTAGATCAATCCCTATCTTCTTGAGAGTCTTGAGAGGACACACGTTGATTAAGGCTCTAGTATCCAGCAGGATGGAGTCTACTGTGTGGACATTGAGGGAGGCAGTTAGGCACAAGGGAAGGGATCGGCACTCGGGGGGAGCTAGATCCTTATCCGAGAATGATATCATGGGCACCTGAGTGACTAAGAGAATGGCGTTCATGACTCCTCTGATAGGAAGATCTTCATTAACTGTGATTTGCTGTAGGGAATTAAACAATGTCTCCCTATGTGTGGAAGATCTTCAGATCAGTTCTGGAACTGAAATCTTGGCAGGAGTCTTTCCCAGGTGCTGGAGGATGTCATATTCTGATTGAGCAATCCCTCTAGTTGGAATCAAATTTTCTTGAGAATCCGAGGGTTGACTTGGGGGAATGATACGATTTCTGAGTATAACACCTATTGGACTGGGATCTGCTGCTTGATTTGATTTCAATGGTGATTTTATGGGATTAAATTGAGTCACTGGATCTAACTTTGAGGTAGGACATAGGATAGACAGAGGAGATTCACCATTTGTAATTGAAGGAACTTGGATGATAGTGACTGGATTGATGACGGTTTATTGTTCCTTAGGTCAAATCAGGACCAAAGGTTTATCTTGAAAGATTGTGGAGACTTCTGGTGTAGACTTTCCAGTCTCATTCAGCTGAGTGGGAACTTGATGTTGTATCCCAGATCCTTCGTATTCCCAATATTGCTCCCTATGAACTATTCTTGGTTCCAGGTATTTGATCAAAGTGTTGACCTTCCCTTGGGAACTAGACGGATCTTGAACTGTTTGGTGAGAGGGTAATGGGTTCTTCACAATTCCTAGTTCCTTCTTAGCCCTTAAGGTCTCAATCGCCTTCTTCATGTCCTCCCAATTAATCCTACCTTCGTCATTCAGGTCATACATCAAATCCCTGAAGGTGAAGCAGTTGTTAATTGTGTGTCCTGGAATCCTGTGGTACGGACAGTATCTGGACGTGTCCGTATTGCGTGGAACACCTTCACGTTGTGGTGGGAGTTGGATGGCATTGCAAGCTAGCAAGGCATAAAAAATGTATGCTGACGACTCTGGCAAAGGTAGATATGATGTGCATTTGGCCAAGGGACGACTATAATTAGTCGGAGGAGGAACTGTTGAGTATTGCTTCTGATTGGACTATGTATCTGAGCTGGGTTGAGAATTGAGAAACCTGGTTAGTTGTCATAGCATGCTTACTTGCCCATTAATGGTGACTCCCTCTGTGGTGGGGGTCGGTGTGGCTTTCTTGTTCTTGTTCTTGTTCTCAAAGAAGGAAGGTAGGGTGGAGTCTCGGATTTGTGCTTGAACCACTTGAGCTCGGTTATACAGTTGAGCGAATGTTTGAACTTCGCTGAGCATGAGGATGGCTCAGAGCTGTGGTGTAGCGTTGTTGACAAGCACAGTGACGGCCTAAGCTTCGGGGATGGTAACTTCTGCCCTAAAGGCCATGGCTCTCTACCTATTAGCAAAATGAGTGAAGTCCTCCTCAGATTTCATTTTTTCCATTACTAGATTAAAAAGGGTAGGAGGCAGAGCTGTCATATGGTTGAAGTGGGTGATGAATCTCTCCGAGACCATATCGAAGTTGATTAGGTCTATAGCAGGTAAGGTAGAAAACCATCTCAATGCCTCTCCTTCTAAAGACTTCTGGAACAAGTGAACTAGTAGAACTCTGTCATAAAGCCATTGGTAGGAGTCTATGAGGAAACCCGACAGGTGGTGATGAGGATCGGGTAGTACCATCATATTTTTTGTACTTAGGCACTTTGAATCCTGGTGGGAAATAGGCTGAAGGGAGCTTACAATAGCTCGAGAGAGAATGGGGTTGCCTCAGGGTAAGGTTTTCGGCCATGAGCTGACGCACATAGGTTTCGACCTCACTCTTGTAGATGAATTTCTCCTGCTTGGGAGGTATGATATGGTTGATGAAGTTAGAGGGAGCTATTGGAACTGGGATTGATTGATTGACATTAGCCTGGGGTCTGCTAGAAGATCCTTGGAACTAAGTCTTCCGAGGAGTGGCTTCCTGAGTTTTGCCATGAGAGACCAACTGAATGAGTTGGTAGAGTATACCGTGATAGTACGGCAATAAGCTCTGGATCCTCTCCCGGATTCTAGAAAGTTTTACTTGAAACCACAGGATCATCTTCCCCTTGTGAGGTGGAAGATTCATTAGATTCCCTTCTCCTAAGCTCCTCCCTAGGTGTTCGGAGCATACCTATGAATGTCTGTTGTGGGTCTACTTCCATTTCAAACAGAGGGTTGTGTGTGATGTTATCACCAAACTCGTCCATGTCTTCATACACAGCATTAAAGTACACACGATTCATTATGAAATGCAAATCTTAAAAGATTTTATGTTCTACTTCAAAGAATAACTGTGTATTATTAATGTGTTGGTTTCTAACAAATCAAGTTCAACCCATTAGTGACCCTGTTTCTTTTCCAAGAAATTGTTTCACCGAAATTTGATTAGGCGCCTTAGTTTTAGAAATAGTTCTCTTAATGACGCCTATGGGTAGATGAATTTCAAGTGGCAAAACTTAATTTCCTCACACAATCCCGAGATCCTATTAGGTGGTTTGGGTACAACTTGCTCGGCGGCCAAGTGGGAATCCTTGGCTCGCGGAGACTCACGGAGGTTCCCAACAGAGTAGGATAAGTCACACCTGAGTGGGAATCCTCAGATAGAGTGTCAAACACTGTGGGAGGGGTAACTAGCAGTGTGATGCCGACTCTTTCTTAAGACCCCCACGGAGAGCACTCTGAAATTAACCC
Source organism: Zantedeschia hybrid cultivar (assembly GCA_030544215.1). Classification (NCBI taxonomy): domain Eukaryota; kingdom Viridiplantae; phylum Streptophyta; class Magnoliopsida; order Alismatales; family Araceae; genus Zantedeschia; species Zantedeschia hybrid cultivar. The sequence goes on along the minus strand of JARZZO010000011.1, from coordinate 36,283,565 downwards.
AAAGTTCAACATACAAGAGAACAATAAACACAACCAGAACAGCAAAAGGCACAAATGAGAAAACTGGGTGGCCGGAAGGTCATGCTGGGCAGCCAGGTGCTTGGCTGTCCAGTTGACTAGGCGGCTAGGTGGCTGGCCGTCCGGGTTACTAGGTGGCCAGGTGGCTGGCCGTCCAGTTTACTGGGTGGCCAGGTGGCTGGCCGTCTAGGTACTGGGCGGCCAGGTGCTTGGCCATCCAGGTGTAGGGGCTCTTAATTTTTTTTTTCTTTTTTTTTTTTTTATACCTACGTTGACGTGTGCGTAGTAAGCAAACAGATGTCCCACCGTGATCACCAGAGGGCTATGGACGCCCAAAGTGTTCCCGCCTTCCTTCCATGGGGAGGCCACTGTCCGTCGCGCAACTAGGGCGATAATGGAGTTAGAGTGTGAAATGTGTGATCGCTAGGAGCGTTACCTTGGGGTCTCTGTGCTCCGTAGGATGAGTGGATTGATCGCGTCTTGTTGGAGCGGGAGATGTTGAGTTTCTCTTCTCTGCCTCCGACCGGCCGAAGGGGAAGAGCTCGATAATACACACGCAAAAAGTGGAAAAAGCCCCTGAAAAGAAAAGACAAACAAAGAAAGGAGGTAACCCGATTAGAACTGCAATATGTAGAGTTTGTTCATGCAAATATATATATAAACTAGAAATTGGAAGGGAACACACCAGATGGGTGTTTGGGGAGGGAAGGTGACCATGCACTATGGCCATCCACCTCCCATTTTTTTTTGTTTGAAACCTCTGGGGGTGAAGGGTGCTAAGTCATCCTAAGATGCATGCAACAAAGTGTACGTGTGTGCCATAGTGAAAAGATGGATGGATTGTAGTAAAAGAGGATTATGAGATGTGGTAAAGAGGAGAATGCAGTAAAACAGAAAAGAAAGAGGGGAAGAGTTAGAAGAACAAGCCCATATAGGAAGAATTCCTGGTGCTCTCGTTCTGCTGCCCGCAATCTCTAGACTTGCCAACCTTTAAAAATCCAACCCCAAAAATCTCAACCCCCTTCCTGAGAGGACCTAGAGGGTTTAAATAGGGAGGAAGAAAATAGGGAAAATCTATGGTCTAAATCCCTGTTAAACTTCAAGGAGCCAATAGGAAATGGTCAAGAGTTGGAGGTCGTGCATTCGGTAGTCGCCAGAGTGGGGAGTGGTCGGAGTAATGGGAGGTGGGGGTCGCGAGTGGAGGAGATCGTGGGAAGACGAAGTCAAGCTGAAAGTAGGAGGATGGACGGCCAACCCTTTTACCTTCTATTTTCGTGGAAGGCCACCAAGTTTCCACAGAAAGGTGGAAGGCAATGGAGCTAGCCTTCCACAGGGTGGAAGGCCACCAAGCTGGCCGTTTGCGGAAAGGTGGAAGGCAATGGAGCTGGCCTTCCGCAGCACGGAAAAGTGGAAGGCAATGGAGCTAGCCTTCCGGGGGGTGGAAGGCCACCAAGCTGGCCTTCCGCGGAAAGGTGAAGGCAATAGAGCTGGGCTTTCGTGGGGTGGAAGGCCACCAAGTTGGCCTTCCGCAGAAAGGTGTTAGGGTTGGTTAATGGGTTCGGCTATATAATGGACTGTAATGTGATGGGCTAAGATAATGGGTTAATGCTGATGGATTAAGATGATGATGAGGATTTTATGACCAGAAGGATGTCCAAAATCGAGTGTCTACAACCGCGTTGTCGGAGAAGCCACAAAGTGGCATGCACATCTATTGTGTAGGGGAGACATCAGCACCCATTCGGAGAAAATAGTCGTAACTGATAACGTTGGGGCCGCTGCCGTCGTCCACTAAGATGCAGTGAACTTTACATTTGTTGACTGTTGCGGTCACAATGAGAGCATCGTCATGAGGAATGGTTACTCCTTCCAAGTCCTTGTTTGAGAAAATGATGGGATACTTCATTCGGTCCCTTACAATGGTTTTCTCGGGTTCGGAGCACTTGGGATTAGAAGTTATAAGGTTCACCTGGCGGGCATACCGCTTCTTCCCTTGGTAGCCATTTCCTCCTGATGTTGGGCCACCTAAGATCATGTGGATCTCCGTTTCGTTGGAGCAGTTCTCGATCCAAGGGGCTTCGCGTTCCTGGCTAGACTTCGCCACGTACTTCGCAAGATAGCCCCGTCGAATCAGGGATTCTATCTCATCCTGTAGTTGCCGGCACTCCTCCTTGGTATGACCGTGATCTTTGTGGGAGTGGCAGTACTTCCTCCTGTCTCGACACGTAGGATTAGTCCTCGTCTTCTCGAGATAATTTACATTGTAAGGACTGAGATTTTGGATTCGGTTATTGGGTTGGCTTCGGAGTCGGATCCCTTGGTTTGGGCCCTTGTGGGCCTGTGGCATGGCCTCTTAATCGCATCGAGCTGGCAAGACGTGCTTTTGAAAGGCGTCGGGCTTGGGGGACGCAATTTAGGAGCCATGCTAGGGGTCGTGTGGTCGGGCGTCGGGGCGCGTATGTACAGCCCCGGTTTTGTCGCCTGAATGGCACCGCACGTGGTCGACGCGATTCAGAGATCTGCTACTATACGACCCCATCTTGTTGTTTGATTGGTGTCGTTTGGGAACGACGCGATTTGACACGATTCGGTTTGACGTCCTGAGCCATCCCTCCTTTCTCTCACTCTCTCTCTTCCCTCTCTCTGACTTCCTCCGTTTCCCCTTCCCCTTCCTCTTCTTCCTCTTCCACCACTCCAACACTGCTCTACCTACCTCTCACCACTGCCACCACCATCTCCTCCGCAGCACTTCACTCTTCAGACGGCGGCCGATGTTCCGGTGGAGTTGCGGCGTCCACGGCAGTACCGGCTGCGGTTTGCAGTGTGGCGTTTTGGCGACAAGGATCTAGGAGGAGTTCAAGTAACTGGTAGGGTGACGATTCTTACACGTGATTCGTTTGATTTGAACCATGATTTCCCGCTTTGGAGCATGCTGTAGAGGTGTGAGGATTTTGGATAGAATGAGCATGTTTAGGGGGCTTTTTGATGGAAATGTTTGGTTTTATGAAATGGGGATCGGTGTGTTTTCAATGTGGTTATTTGGATTCTCCCCTATCTTTTATATTTTCGTGTTTTGGGGCGATTTAGGGGAGGAAATCCCACGTTGTGGCTCGGTGAGGTCGGAGGGGTGTTATGTTTTCGGGCTCTAAGTGGTGTCGCGACCAGGTGACACCATTTAAATGGTGTCAACCATAGGCGACGCGATTTAGGCCCAGATCCCTCATGTCCTAAGGCCGATTTTCAGAGAACCAATTTAGGGCATTGAATGACGTCGGCCTTGTGTGACGCGATTTGTGAATCGTATCGGCCATGAGTGACGCGATTCGAGCAAATGCCCCATTAATTCTTGTAATTAACTTGTGTGTATATTGTTAGGCAATCCTGTTAAATGCATGCTTGGAATCATACATCAAGGGCGGGGATTTCTATGTGATCAGATTCGCATTGTGTGTGGTTATGCAACCGTGGATCTAGAACGACTGTGGTTTGTGTTTGACACTTTGTGTCGGTGTGGGAGTGATGCGGTGTTGGTGTGAGAGTGTCATTGTACCAGTGTGGGAGTGGTACATCTCAGTGTGTTACTCGTGACTGGGAGGAGGCAGAACCACTTGAACCAGACAGGCAGAGTAGCCAGCATGCTATCCGAGGGGTTGTTGTTCCATCTTAGTGGGTCGATATTTTTCTGATTTGTTGTAACAGTTTCTGGTGTGTTTCTAACTGAGGAGTGGAGTGTGATATTGTGTTGTCACCAAAAAATTGAATAAGAAGAAGAGCCTAAAGATCAACAAAGAGGGTCCAAATCAAAGATAATTGAAAGGAAGAACCGAGCCTATTAATTCAAACAAGAAAGGTCCAAGCAATTTTTCAAAGAAAGTTTAAGTGAAGAAGAGTAAATGGGCAGCAGTCATGCCTATTTTGCAAGCCAAATGAATCAAGAAAGGGGCCACTCTAGGGCCCAAATGGTGAAGAAATCCAATGGCACAACCGGCCCATTATCTCAAGCAAAGGAGGTCCAAGCAATTTTTTTAAAAAAAAAAAAAAAAAAAGAGAAGGCCCAAGTGAAGAAAAATTAATGGACAGCAGTCATACCCATTTTTCCAAGCCCAAAGAAGTCAAAAAGGGATTACTTTCAGTCCAAATGATGAAGAAATCCAAGGGGGTAGGCCCGAGCCCATTATCTCAAGCAAAAAAAGCCCAATAGGGCCAATTTGGGCCCAAAAAGTGAAGGCCAAAGCTCAATTTCGTGGCAGCCTTTAAAAGGGCCCAAATGGTTCCCCCCATGGCCTATTCTTACTCCTTTTGCCCATGGTCAAATCTGCCCAAAGGAGGATAAAAAGAAAAGCAAGTGGTCCCCCTCTCAAGATTCTTCTAGAAGAGGGTAGGTGAAAAGCAAAAAGAGAAACCAATCATGATTCTCCGAGTGTTGTAGCCTCATTGGAGGGTTCTTAAGAGGGGTTTCTTATCCCTAATCCAAGGCTAATGGATGCCTAATCTACCCCCAAAAAGTAATCCAACTTTATCTATAAAAGAACCCTCATCTTCTACAAGAAAAAGTTGGAGACAAAAATCCCAAAAAAGAGAAAAGAGAAGAAGAAAGTGAGAGAGCCTGGAGGAGCACGTCTCCCTCCTCCGTCCCCTTCATTTCCTGCATCCCAAGAGGGAAAAAAGAGTTAGAGAAGAAGAGAAAAAGAAAGGAAGAGTGTTAGAGAAGAAGAGAGAAAGATTGTAGGTTTCAAGAGCCATTCTCCCTTCTCATCCCCTCTCCAAGGTAGAGTGGGGGTGAAGAAGGGGTTTATTTATGTCTCCTTACTTTTCTATAATGTTTTTATTTCATTTTGATATTCATAGAAACTTCTATCTCCCCCTTGATGTTCATCCAGGGTGATTGAAAGCAATGAAATGCAATGTTCAAATTTTTTCTGAGTCTATTTTGTGAATCTGCTGGTTATCTTGCTTTTATGACATTTTTCCTTTCATAAGGTATGTGTTTTTCGTGTGAGGATGGTAGAGGGGCCTTTCCAGTTTATAGAAATGGTCTCCTCAAGCCTTAGAACCCCCTAAATATGGAGATATGACCCGAAATGTGTTTTGCTATCCAGATTTTCTGAAAACTGATTTTCCATTTATTTGTCTTTGGTTTTGGGGTTTTTCAAGGTGGCTTGGCCTTCCATGAACCTTAGGAGCACATCCCCTATCTGGATGATGTTCCCCGAAGGCCAAACCTCAAGAGAAATCCCCTAAGTTTCATATATATTAAAGTTTGAGTTTCTGTTTTAATGTTGGAACCGAATGGATTTTGTTTGGATTTTTTTCTATAATGGCTAAGGGTTTAGGCCCTAGAGGTTCTCAAGGAGGTTCCCTCACTAGTTGAGGATGAGTTTCTTTGGGTAGAAACCCTCTAACATGGAGCTAAGAAGGAGAGATCCATGGAAAAGATAAAAAATATACCTAAGTTTCTCTTATATTCATATTCAAGTTTTCATGATATTTTCTTAAAGAAATGTATCTAAAATATATTTTAAATAAATATTTTAGGCCTTGTACCTTTTATACTTTATTTTCCATCATTTGGGTTAGATTTAAACCCATTTTTCACTAAAAATCTGGATTTTAGCTTAAGTCTGCGTTTGCAGGCGCTACAGTGTTTAGTCTGCGCCTCCCTGCGCAGACTCAGCGCCAGTTGCAGGTTTTGAGTCTGCGCCTCTTTCAGTTGGGTTTTTTGGGCTTGAGGTGAGTCTTTGATCCTCCCCCAAGCTGTCTAAATGTTCCTTGGACCTAGGGTTGTCCCTTTGAGGCCCAATGAAGGTCCTAAATGGCTTGGACTTTGGGTTGTTAAACCCTTAATGTTTCAAACCGAAGTTTTGCCACATGTTATAAGATTTTAAATGTTTTCCGATGTTTTCCAAGGATGTCCCGATCCAAGGATGCCAGCAATCTCATGTTGGGTAACCCATCAAGGGCCCTCACACAAAAAACATCATTCTTGTGTTCCCATTTCTATGGGTTCATTTAGATGATATGCCCCGAAGTCCCAATGGGTTGGTGGAGTTCCTTACTTCCCAAGTGTAGAAATGGAATGGGTGATTCCCTGTGGATAACCCTTTCATTTTGAAGGCATTAAGGGCATCCTTTGGGTGAGTGGTTGGATATTCGGCACACCCCCCTTTATAGCCACCTCCATGGTTCATGGCTATATGTGATCCTCTAGAGAAATTGGTAGAGTTCCTTCCTCCCCAAATGTAGAGATGCTTTGGACTACCCCTTGTGGGTTTTTCTTACATCTTGAAGGCATTAAGGGCCACCCTTTGGGGGAGTGGTTGGATGCTCGGCACGCCCCCCTTTATAGTCATCCCTATGGTGCATTAGCCATTACATATCCCTTTAAGGGAGTTGGTCCTTCGTGTCCCTTCATGCCATGATCCTTCATGAAGATCTTAAACCTTTTCATTGGGTTTTTCTAATGAAAGGTTGAAATTCAACTTGGAATCATTATATTAAGCATTTTCAATGCTTTATAAAATGATCCAAGAAGAATGAGATAAACATGAAGAAATCATGTCATTTGAAGAAATCCACACAAGAACCACTCTTCGAAAAGGCCTCATGTAGCCATACTCAACTTCTGAGATTTTTCAGTGTTATCCTCCCCAAATTTGTGGTGATTCTTGGATCACTTCAAGTTGAAAGAGGTATAAACCTGAAATTATACTTAGATTTTGAGTCTGCGCACCTATAACCATGGAAATTCGATTGAGAATGAGGTACAATATGTTTTTCTCCACTCCGGATTTCATATTCTAACTTGAATGATTGAAACTAACCCCTTGATGGATTTAATTGCAGCTTGAACTGTGCAGGAAATTCAAAAAACCAATTTTCAGACTTGAGTCAGCGCCACTGTTCTGAGTCTGCGTAGACTCAACTCAAAACTGTCAAAGATGCTTTGCATAGACTGATAACCTCATTTATGGTTCAAATAACTCAAATAATTAAAGTGAATTCATTCAAAAAAAGGTTTAAGATAGCCATCTTCTATTTTAAATAAACACAAAATTCCAAACTTAAGTTGAGTCTGCATGCCTTTCATAAGCTCATTTCAAATGAAAAAATCAACTAAACAATAAATAAAATTGCTCAAATCACTCACAATCATATATCAAACATTCCATGTCATTTAAATAAACATCCATTTACAAAAAGGATCCAAATCCCTTCAAAATAAACAAAAATCACAAGTTCAGCTGAGTCTGCGCACCCCTTGCGCAGACTCGAACCCATTTTTCTTGTCTCCTTGATATTTGAAGCTCTCCAGCTCTTTGAAACTCTAGGAATTCTCCTCAACCTCAGGAGGTTCCATTTTTTCAAGAATCCTGCTCAAAATTCTCTTTGAACTTGAGTCTGCGCATCAATCCCAAGGCCAAAACCTCATCTCTTGGCCCCCAAATCATGCCCGCAGCTGCAAATCTGTAAATAATCATCAAACAAAACATAAAATCAAGTTATCCCACCAAAAATGCAATAAAATAACTCACAAACAAAAATTCCACAGTTCAGACTTGAGTCTGCGCATCCTGGCGCAGACTCAGCCCTAAAATTCACAAAAAATAAAAAATCAACTTCCCGACCACTAAAAGATGATCGAAAACCCTCTAAAGATCAAGTTTATTCTTATCTATCAGAATATAAAATAAAAACACCAAGTTGTTCTTGAAAAAATGCAAAAAACAACTAAAAACAAACTGGTGACAAATGAGTCTGCGCTACCCTGTGCAGACTCAACCCTGAAATCCCAAATTTAGTCTTTTTGACCTTAATTTCCCTCCAAATTAAATCCAAAAATTTACATAAAAACTTTATACTTTATATAAGTCAAAAACCCAAATAAAAGCTTAAAACTCCCTTCACAAAAAATATAAAAAATGCTAAACACTTTGATAAACAATGAGTCTGCGCTCTATAGCGTAGACTCAACCCTAAATTTCTTAAATCTGATATTTTGGCTACTAAATTTCCATCAAATCAAGTCAAAATCTTAAGAATAAACCCTATATTTTCCACAAATAAAAACCCAAACAAAAATGATAACTTTTTCCTTAAAATTACCTAAAAAACTGAAAAATAGGCTTGTGACAAATGAGTATGCGCTATCCTGCGCAGACTCAACCCCTAATTGGTAAAATCCAATCTTTTCAACCTTAATTCCTTTAAAATTAAATCAAAATCTCCAAGATAAAACTCTAAACTTCCTGTGAATCAAAAAAATAAATAAAACTCAAGCTTGACCTTTTGTAAAACATAAAAAATATCTAAAAGAAATCACATTTCAATTGAATTGCACATCTTGCTCATCATTCATAACTTGTAAATTTAAAACCTAAAAAACATAAATCTTTGAAGCATTTTCCACTCAAATCAAATAAGAAAAGATAAAAAACACTTTTCCATACCTTGCAAATCAAATCTAAAATCTTTTTACTTCAAAACTGAAAAAACACAATAAGAAATGTTTATTAGACCTCCTTGATAAAAAATGTCATCGACTTCAATCAAAACATCATAAAAAAAGATCTTCATTCCTCTCACAAATGAAAAATCAAAATAAATACAAGTATTCTCATTGGTAACAAATGAGTCTGCGCATCCTTGCGCAGACTCAACTTCATATTCACTCCCAAACATAAAAATTCAATAAATCTTCAATGCATCCACATAAATCAATCCAAAAAGACTAAAAAATGTCTCTCATCATCATCCATCAATAAAAATCAATAAATCAAGTCCTGCGCAGACTCAACTTTAAACTAAAAAATGAGTTTTCTTCTCAAATAAAAACTGAAATTCATTCATTTTTTGAATACAATCTTATATATTTTACTTGTATCATTTTAAAGGGTGTTATTCTATTCTTCTGACGATTAATCAAGGGTTTTCCTCTTAGGAGGATGTAATTAACGCTATTCCATTTATGGGTAGCGGGATCGGGTCGAAGAACTACGCAATCATTTGATTGAGTCAAGTAAAGCGCACAAATAACAAATCTAAATCCAAATAAAAAAATCAAGATCAAGTGTATTTTTTTCCCTAAAAAAATGTACGACAATCTCTTTTGGCACGCCCGGTGGGACCTGTCCTCCCTTCATCTTCTCGTCGGAAGAATAAGGATAATACCCATTCTTTGAAGTTATTGATTATCTCTTTGTTGTATTACAGGAGACTCGATGGAATCGAAAGTTTTTTTTCGGCCCTCTGGTGATCGAGAACCATGCTGTCTATGGCTACCCCGGAACAACAGCTGACGGCGCGCAACACACAGCAGCACACTCCTCGTTAAGTTTGCCTGGAGCCCTCACCTGAAAACCGTAGGGGTGAGTCTCAACGAAAAGACTCAGTAGGGATCCTTCGATCCCCACTGCCCACTCACACACCCACAAGTGCGAAGTACAGCTGAAGGTAAAGTAACAAGTACAGTAGTAATTACTACCCCTAAATCTCGATATGAATCACATGCATTCGAAATATATATAACATGTGTATCTCTAAAACCAGTCTACCAGGCCCACAACCAACGTCTCGGCAAAACACGCCAACCACACGAACGAAGGTGAGAAACACCGACCCGCTGAGACCAAACAGTAACCCCTCGGATAGCATGCAAGCTAATCCGGCCCAACTGGCTCAGGTGGTTACTCCTTCCCCCAGCACGAGTGACACTTCACAGGTACTACACCCACACCGGTACTAGCTAACCCCGGGGTTCACCAGGTGACCCTCTCTCACTAGGCGTCACCCCGCCACACCCACACCGGCGCTGTGCTCCATCCACACCAGCACAGGATGATAAAGCGCTACAACTGTCACTCTAGGTCCACAGTAGCTCAAAACACAGCACAGTAAGAAGTCCACGGTCGCACTCAACACAACGTGTACGATCCGGTTACAAGGAATCCATCACCAACGAGTATAATTTAAAGCGTGCATTTAATCAACTCTCTAGTAATGTAAACACATTTTAATGACATGGATTAGTGTGATTCTGTCTTGAATCGCGTCGCCCAAGACCGACGCCATTCAAGCCTCCTAAACTGGTTCATAGAAAACTCGCCCTCAGAATCTGGCGTAAAATGCGTCGCCCAGGCAAGTTGCCTTTTGAAAAGGCGTCGTTGTCTCTGGACGCTCAACAGTCCGGAGACAGAGTAAATGGGGTTAAATCGCGTCGTGGATGGGCGCTGCCTTTCTAAAAGGCGTCGCTTCACCTCGATGCCATTTAGTCCCGACAGATAGGTTCTCCCCTATGGATTCCTCAGTCCACGAGGTGGGATTTCTCCACCAAAACACACAGAAAAGGGGTGCAAAACATAAATGGGAAGGAGGAGAACCTAACTACCCATTAGAACACCCAATTTCTCATACATGCACTTAGCGTTTTCACCCCAAAATTTCCCCTAAAACATGCTTCAAACGTGGGAAAACATGGTTTCAAACGAAATGCACTGGGAATCGTCACCCTACCAGTTACTTGAACTCCTCCAGGCTCCAAGCCGCCCACCCGTCTCGCCCCACGCCGCCGCCGGTACCACCGAGGTCGTCGTTACTCCACCGGGACGTCGACCGCCGTCCGGAGAGAAAACGCCGCGGAGGAGGTGGTGGTGGTGGTGGTGGGAGTTAGGAGGTTGATGGAGTGGAGGGAGAGATGAAATGGTGGAAGGAGAAGAAGGAGAGAAAGGAGAAGTCGCCGGAGCCGCCGTGGAAGAGAGGAAAGAGAAGAGGGAGGAGGAAAATGAGGGAAAGGAAGGAGGGTTCGCGAGGTTAACCAGAAACTGGCTAAAATGCGTCGTACTGTACGGACGCCTAACAGTTGACATGACGGGCCGTACTGACAGAGTCTGAAACGCGTCGCCTGCCCAAGATGCCGTTCAGATAACAAGACCGGCACCGTACACTGACAACCCAGGGTCGCAGTCTGAATGGCGTCGCCCATCGCGGACGCCGTTCAGACGACACGACAGGGCTGTAGTCTCGCGGCCCAAAGCCCGCCCACGTGACGTCCACGTGGCAAAATGACAACCAAAATAAATGGCGTCCACCCATCAAGACGCCATTCAAAAAGGCGTCGTGCACTGTAAACGTCATTTAGATGGCACTCCCCAGTCCCATCAGGGTCCAAACTAGGGAACTCGACCCAGAGACTGACCCGATAACCGGATCCGAAACCCTAGTCCTTACAGCAGCAAAGTTGATACTTTCAAAGACTGACTGGTTCCAAATATTCTAGTTCAAAACTCATTCTAGGTCTTTGAAGACATGGACAGAGCAAGAATAAAAAATGAAATAAAAGAAAAAGGAAAAGCTAAGATTCAGATGTCGGAAAAGCAAGAAAGAAACCCCAAACCAGCTTATTGTTATGGGACGAAATATTGTTAAGAGCCACCAGCAAAACAAATCTGGGTGCCCAAACATCAAGAAGATCAATATGCACAAGAAAAATCAAAGCCAATCTTTCAGTCACAAAGGCGGCAAATATGGAAACCAATTTAAAGACGGCTGCCTCATGCTGAGTCGCCGAAAAGAAAGAAGTCAAGAGAAAGATATGAAAATGAAAAGTCAAAAAAGCCTTCAAAAACGTCTGTATTCCAAAGGCTGCAACCAAAACCTCCTTTTGCAAGGAGATCAGCAGAATTTACTCAAGGAAGCCTGATGATTTATTCATGTCATACTATCAACAAGTATGGGGTACTCCCTGAAGATCGAGAAGAAATCAGAGATTTAGCCTCAAGGCCGGGTCTAGTTACTCGAAGAATGCAAGCGGCAGCCATAGTTGCCCAAAATTTTCATACCCTATTGGAAAACATTGATGAGGAAGCGAAGCTATCTGCAAATGTCATTGAAGCATCAGGAGGAGCACTTTCTGCACCGGCAGAGCAACAGCTTCCACAGCAAATCAATCAGCAAAAAGAAGCAGAACCAAGCATAACTCAGTTGTTATTGCAAGAAATTGAGTTGTTGAAAAAGCAATTGAAAGAAAAAGATGCCCAAATACAGGGGGCAGGTTGGGCTGGTAAAGAAGGAGGTGCTTCAACTTCCTCTTATCCTCGGGTGGCTAACCCTCCAGTTCCACCTCCTCCGTCTCAATCTTTTAAATATATCCATGCAGTCATCTAGGTCTGTGCCTATGAGTGAAACACCTGCATATATTCAAGTATCCAATAGTCAAGCTGCTCCTGCAATAGTATTATTGTAAGACAACTTGATCTCAAATTTGCCATTTCAAGCCTCCCAAGTTCAAGGAGTTAATTTCTTCCCAAATCCAGCAGATCCTACTGTGGCTCAAAGGCTGATGCTAGAACAGCTCATTGATATGAAGCTGGTAGAAAGAGTGGAAGGTACCTCCACGGTATATGATGTGTACAAAGTACCATATCCGGTGCATCATGCTATGAAGAGGCTTCCGCTGGGAATGACCAAAGTGCCCAAGTTTGAAAAATTCAATGGCCAAGGAAACCCAAAAGAACACTTGGCATATTATAACGGTGCAATGGGAGACCTAGCCACTGATGAATCTTATATGCTGAAATTTTTCGGGTCTTCATTAACTGGACTCGCATTTGAATGGTATTCTTCTCTTCGGCTTGGTTCTGTTGCTGGGTGAGCCGACCTTCAGAAGCAATTTCAAGATAGATTTTATATGGTGGAGAGAGAAATCACTCTGGCAGAGCTATATACTGTGAAACAAGAAAACAATGAAAATGCTTCCAAATTCATTGCTAGGTGGAGGAATCTTAGCATGAAGTGCAAAAAACCACCATGTCAAGAAGATGCAGTGGTGATATGTAAAAGTAATCTGAAAAATGAAGTCCTTGAAAGGCTGGTAGCCATTGAAATTAAATCTTTTGACAAATTGAATACTGTGGTATCAGAGGTTGAAAATTTTCTGAGCCGATCCAGAAGTGAACCAAGCAACAACAAAGGAAAATTTGATAGAAGAAATGCTCCACGTGAGTCAAATACAGTAGACTTATCTACGTTCATCACGGAGCAACAAAAGAAAGGTCTAGTCACACAGGCCGAAACCAGCAACAATAGAGAGAAAGAAGTCCGAGCCTTATCTTCTCTCAGAGACAGAATAAACAGGCCATATAGCTTCCCAAAAGACAAAACTCGTGTTCTATTTGAATGGGCACGAAAATACAATCAAATTGTGTTACCACAGTCGAAGAGGCCAGAAGATGCCAAAAGATCTAATAATCAAAATTATTGTCCATATCACCAAATCATGGAACATCCTAGTGAAGAATGCTATGTGTTCAAAGATGCAGTTGAAAAATTAATTCAGAAAGGTGTCCTGAAAATGGGAGATCATCTTGTCGATCCTCTGCAGCCTCATGCCTGGACAAAAGTAAATGTGGCATCTGTAAATGTGCATCATATGGTTCCTATTTACCAGTCATTAAGTTCAGAAACTGCAGAAAAAAGTACACAAGTCACTTATGAGCAACTGGTACTTCAACCACTCCAAGCATCTCAGTGGCAGACAGTTAAAAAGAAGTCAAGATCTCATATCAAGCAAAAGCATCAGAAGTATATATTAATGGAGGTATTCCACGACGGCCGACATACGTTCAACCCGTCCCTCCACCAAATCTGGATAATATGATATCCGATGTGTCCAAAATGGCTTTATCTACGCCGGTCAAAGCTGCAGCTTCAGGCAAAAAATAATGTGTGTCTTTCCTTCCACAGGAGACATCCCAATCAAGTTCAAGTTACTCTGCTCCAGCAAGCAATATATGGAAATGGGTAGATCCTCGTACGGTAAGGAGGGTTACCAACAGAAGAAGAAAAAGAGAAACACCAATACCAATTCTACCTAAGGGTAAAGATCCGCTGTCAAAGTTGCAACAGCTAATAGACAACCTGGATGAATATGAACAGTCTCAAAGAAAGCCAACAAAGCTAAAGCATTATATCCCATGGGAGAAACTCCAAAATATGACAATGAAGCAAATACATGAAGAAGCCCTATTCTGGGAGCATGAAGTCAAAAAGCCGAAGACTGATGATAATCAGGAAAATGGGAAAGAAGAGCAGGAAGGCACTTGCACTGTCATGTTTTGCAACACAATCTCTACAATAAATGAAAGTGAAGATGATGAGGAAGAAGAAATCTTCCTTGCTCCAAAAATGGAAGTGATGGAAAGCTCTACGTCAACTCCAAATGAGCAACATGTCACCCGCTCTGGCAAAAAGTGGGGACGGAAGCCTTCATTGGCTACCACTAAAAAAATTATCCAGCTGCAAGGGGAAACACCATATGTTATCCCAGAACCAGAATTCAGAGGAATGGAATCCATGCCTTTGTCAAAAAGAAATATTCAAATCCCGCCTCTGGTCGGGCTGTATCCAGAAAATTCTGATCAAGAAAATGGGGTGTTACCCTCTTTATATGAATTCATGACAGTTCAAAAGTCTGCAAAGAAAAGTAAACAAGTCCAGTAGCAGCCGTTTGAAGAACAAGACCCTCAGGTTGCCTCTCTAGAAGTTCATGATAATGAAAAAGCAGAAAAGAAAGTCATCGGCTTACTAAAAAGGTTGCCATCTAAATTTACTGTGTAGGAAGTTTTGTCACTCAGTGAGAAATTGCGAAAGGCTCCCATCACCTTCACTGAAGATGATATGTTGCTGCCTACAAATGACCACAACAGGCCACTCTACATGAGAGGAAAGATAAATGGACAATCTGTCAATAGAATTCTAGTTGATCAAGGCTCTACTGTCAGCATCATGCCTCTCAGAACTTTCCAAAAATTTCATTTTCATATGCACCTAAGAAGAGTGCAAGATTTTAAAATAGCTGGATTCAACCAGAAGTAGGAAACACCAATTGGGGCAGCTGAATTTGAAATGGTCGTCGGTCACTTTCACTTCACAGTCCTCTTCCATATCATAAATTCTGACACTACATACAAAGCTTTGCTTGGGCGACCATAGATACATTAATATTTTGTGGTGCCCACCTCATTGCATCAATGCATGAAATTTCCCTGGGAAGGACAAATATAGCAGGTCTTTGCTGATCTCGAGCCTTTTGAGGTTCATGAATGCCATCTTATGGATGCCAACCTCTATATACCTCCACCCCTGGAGGAAAAAGAAGAAGAAGAAACAGAAAAGCCTGATACCAATCAGAGCAAGGAATGGTTTCCACCTCCACCAGATATTAGCTCTCTCAGTCTTAAAGACAAAGAAACTACAATTCTGAAAAGTCCTTCATTAGAGACAACCAAACAACAAGATGTACTCTCTATAGAAGTCATGGTTCCAGTCGGACTAATACATCCTATGGAAGAGTATGAATGTCAGCTTGTGGAGCCTTTGAAGAAATTCGTGGTTCCTCACGAAGATGGACATAAAACAGTCTTTTACAGAGCTGATGAGCAGTCGGCTACTGAAGACAAAGATTGCTATATTCCTGATATAGAAGAAGAATTATGGGTTGACATCATGGGTCTCCCAGACATGAAAAAGCATACTGAGGAATTAGCTAAAGCTCAGTCAATCTCATTATATCAAACAAAAAAGGAATGGAGTAGGTTCCAACAGCTATGGTACCCTCCTAACATGTCCAAAACATTGATGCAACATACACAATATCCAGGCTTGGGATATACCTTGCCGGAAGAAGAAACTCCTGAATTATCAGTAAATATGACATCTATTTTGCCAGAAATATCAGAAATTGCACAAGCAATATATGATGACTATGATGAAGAGCAGCCCACGGGTCAGTCTATTTAAGAAAATCAGCCAGAAGCTGATCAATCTCCTATTCCGGCATGTCAATGCTGGAAACATCTTGAAGAAGAAGACATCCAAGTCACAGAAGTCAAGGAAAATGATATCCCAAGTTCCGATATGGTTCAGAATATACCAGAAGAACAAGAAATTCGATATATCACCCCTAAACCTGATGTTAACACAGGTCAAAGGGAAGATGAGCTCACTTAGCTTATAGAAAATCGACAGGCAAATCCTACCCCAAATATTTTCACAACAAATCAATGAAATGAAATTGACTAAGAAGTCAACGAATTGACGCAGAAATTGAAGAAGAAGTAAATGAAGAAGATCTAATGAGCTCCAGCCAGCACCTCCAGAACTTGAAGATGGAGGGCAAGCTACGGTTGATGAACTCCTTGAAATCAATTTGGGCTCTGAAGAAGACCCAAGACCTACATATATAAGTGCATTGCTCAGTCAAGAACAACAACAAGCATATATTTTACTGTTGAAGGAATTTCGGGATTGTTTTGCCTGGTCCTATAAAGAAATGCCTGGGTTAGATCCAGAAGTAGCTCAACATGAGCTAGCCATTGATCCAACCATCGAGCCAATCAAACAAGCTCCAGAGCTGATAAACAAAATCAATGCTGAAGTTTACAAGTTAATTGATGTTGGCTTCGTACAAGAAAATCAATATACAACATGGCTGGCAAATATTGTTCCAGTCAAAAAGAAGAATGGACAGATCAGAATCTGTGTAGACTTCAGAGATCTAAACAAAGCATGCCCAAAGGATGACTTCCCAGTGCCTGTTACCGAAATCATGGTCTATGCCACTACAGGACATGAAGCTTTGTCTTTTATGGATGGATCATCGGGATATAATCAAATATGGATGGCTGACAAGGATAAGATCCATACTGCCTTCAAAACTCCTAAAGGAATCTTCCACTACAAAAGAATGCCCTTCGGCCTCAAGAACGTTGGTGCAACATACCAAAGAGCAATGACCAAGATATTTGATGAATTCCTTTATCAACAAGTTGAATGTTATATTGATGACCTAGTTGTCAAAACCAAGAAAAAGGAAGATCATATGCAAGATCTCCGCACCATGTTTGAAAGACTAAGGCAATACAGCTTGAAAATGAACCCCATGAAGTGCGCCTTCGGGGTTTCAAGTGGCAAATTTTTGGGCTTTATTGTCAGATATAGGGGCATTGAAATAGACCCAACCAAAATCAAAGTTATCCAGGAGCTTCCACCTCCGAAGAATCTCAAAGAACTGCAATCCCTTCAGGGACGGCTCGCCTACATTCGAAGGTTCATATCCAACCTAGCCGGACGGTGTGAACCCTTCTCTAAATTAATGAAGAAAGATGCCCCATTCATATTTGATGATGAATGTCAAAATGCGCTTGAGAAAATCAAGCAATACCTTGCATCGCCACCTGTGCTGGGAGCACCTATCAAAGGCCAGTCATTAATCTTATATATCACTGCTCAGGAGACTTCTCTAGGGGCAATGTTGGCACAAGACAATGAAGAAGGCAAAGAGCAAGTACTATATTACTTAAGTAGAAGGCTGATCGGGGCTGAACTCCGGTACTCACCTATCGAAAGGATATGCTTGGCCCTAGTCTTTGCAGCTAAAAGACTTAGGCACTTTATGCTATCACATGAAATCCAGCTCATCTCTAGGGTTGATCCTCTCAAATATATCCTCAATCGACCAACCTTGAAAGGTCGTTTGGGCAAATGGGCAGTCCTCCTCATGGAGTTCGACATCAAATATGTCCCTCAGAAAGCCATCAAAGGTCAAGTCATTGCGAACTTCTTTGCAGCACATCTAGTGTCAGAAGATTCACCGTTGGTCACCGACCTGCCAGATGAAGAAACATTAGAAGCTAACCATACAGAACAAAAGATATGGCAGCTATATTTTGATGGGGCCTCCCGTTCAATAATTGCACAAGATGGTACATTCACTACAAAGGCCGGGGCAGGCATTGTCCTGATATCTCCAGAAGGTGAGGTTCTGCATACCTCGTGTTCCTTAACTAAGCCATGCACCAACAATGAAGCTTTGATAGTTGGCCTAGAAGTTGCTCTGGATATGGGCATTCAAATGATTCAAGTCCATGGAGGCTCAATGTTGATTATATACCAAGTCCAAGGAATATATGATGTCAAAAAGCCCGAGTTGATTCCTTATCACAAAAGGGCCTTTGATCGTTTCAAATTGTGCGTCGTTAAACACATGAAAACGTTCAATCTAAATTTATCCGGCTCACTCAAATCAGATTTTGAAAATTTAATAGTGGTGAGTCCGAGTCGATCCACAGGGAGTTAGAATTTTAACTTTGAAAACTTTAGATTTTAGTTAATCTAAAAATAAGTGAAAATTTAAATAAACTAATTACTTAATTAAACTAAAACACAATTAACTAATGTAACCTAAAAATATAATTGTTTGAATTAAACAAATTCCCCCTTTTTTTTTTCTTTTCTTTTTCAGAAATTAAACGCAAACACAATTGAAAAATAAGCACGACTAAAAAAATTAACAAAGAAATTGTTATTTAACTAGGTGTAAATTGCGAATTAACTAAAAATCATGAGACAAATTGCAAAATTTGTTGGTTTAATAACCTTAAACTAAATAAACAAAATGTCAAATAACACTTAACTAATCCTAAATAAATAAATTAATACTAGTAGGGGAAGGGAAAATAAATAGATTAACAGCAATATGTGGGTTTTGTGGAGACTGCCGGCTCAATGTTTTGCTGCTTAGATGAGGTGGCTGCTGTTTGGACTTGGGTTCTTGCAGACTTTGGAGTGCTTGGCAGCAAGGTGGAGGAAGCAACTGCTATTTCTGGTGCGTGGCAGGTGTTGAAGGAAGCAGCTGGTTGTGGAGGAGTGCTGCCGCTGGGTTGCTTGCAGGTTGAAGCTTGAGGTGCTTGCTGGGTAGGAGTGCGCTGCTGGAGGAGCTTGCAGGTTACATGTGCTGGAAGCTCCAAGCATGCATGGCTGCACGTGGAGGAGGTTGCTGCTGCAACGTGGAGAGGCTGGAAGTTGGAGAAGCTTCTGGGCTGCATGCGTATGGGAGCTTTCAGGCGGCTGGGCAACGCGTGGAGGTGCAGCTGCTGGAACTTGGAGCTGCTGGTACGTGGAGGTGCAGCTTCACCAAGTCTGCACGTGGAAGGAGGCATAGGTGCTGGTGGTTTTGCCGCAGCTGGAAGCCTGTCGCGTGGAGCTGCTTGAGCTGCGGTGGCCTGTGCATGCGTGAAGGCTGCTGCGTGGGATGTTGCTGGGACAGCTGGAGGTGTTGGCGGTGGAGGACTTCAAGCTGGTTGCTGGTGTACAGCTGCTGGTTCACGTGGAGGAAGCAGCTGCTGGGGGGGGTTGAAGGTGGACGGCTGGAGCTTGTCGCATGCAGCGTGAATGCAGCTGGAAACGTGCAGCAGGTGGAGAACTTGAGCTGCTGGAGGTTGGCGCGTGGAGGAGGTTCAGGTGCGTGGAGGTGCTGAAGGCTTCAACGTGGACTTGTTGTTGGCTACATGCATGAAAGGAGGAGGCCGGCAACGTGTACGTGGACAGATGCTGCTGGAAGAAGGCTGGAGCTGGTGCTGCAGGTGGAGAAGATGGATGAGCTGCGGTGGCCTGTGGAGGAGGAGCTGACCGGCGCTGGTGTGCCGGGTGGTGCTTGAGACGCTGGTTCGTGTGGAGGTGCACCGGGAGGTCGGTTGCTGTTGGAGGTGCATTTGCAGGAGCTGCTGGAGAGCTTCAGCGGACGTGGAGGATCACCAAACTCGGATAGGTGCTGGCCGGGGTGTAAACCCACAGCTGCTGGTGCATGGGCTTCACCGCAAGTGCTCGCTGGAGGATGCTGCATGCGTGGAGGTGCAGGTGAGCACGGCGACACGTGGAGAGGCCCGGATGATGGCTTGCAGCGTGGGGGCTTGCCTGGGCTTCAGCGGTCGTGCTGGTGGAGAGAGAGAAGAGGGAGGGAGGCAGAGAAGAGAGAAGAGAGGGAGGAAGAGAGGTTGCTGGGAAAATCGGAGAGGCCGAGAGAGAGATTTATGGGAGAGAAAGAACCGTGGGAGAGAGAGAACTGTGGAGGGAGAGATCGAGAGAGAGAGAACAGAGGGAGAAAAAGAGAGAAAACCGAGAGAAACAGAGAGGGAGAGGGAGTTTACGGGTGAAGGAGAGAGGTAGAGAAGGAAGAAGGCTGCAGAGGGAGGAAGAGGAGAGCGTGCGTGGGGAGAAGGATTCGGAGGAGGAGAGGCTAGGAATTCGGAGGGTTCAAGGCTGCTGGGGAAGAGGAGAGGGAGAATACGGGAGAGAGGAAGTTGTGGGAATTTATAGAAAGGAAGGGAGAATCAAATTTAGAAAAGGAAAGAGATTAAAGGAGAGGAAAAAGGAAATTAAAGAAGGAATATGATTCAAATTTCTAAAACGAGAGAGAGAGAGATAGGATTTTTAAAATAAAGGAAGGAATGTGTTTAGGAAATTGGAGAGACGGAAGGAAATAGTGGGTTTTGGGAAACTCCAGCGAAGGAAGGAATCAAATTGTATTTTTACCCTGTTTTAGTTGAAATCCGCACACTGGACCTCCCCCAAATTTTCGGAAACACCTCCAGCTGCACTGCATCATCGGCATGTTCTGTTCACATCAAATAAATATAATTTAGCGCATTATCATAAAAATATCATCATATTTATTCATTTCGTCTCGGTTTTGTCGAAAAACCGCAAATGCGCTACACTCCTTTGATCACATGAAATGACGATGTTTTTAAGTCAGAATTTGATGAAATTGGTACCGTTGGACTTGTTACACAATTATCTATCATTTCATGCTATTTTGCAGATAAAAAAATGAGTATGATGCATATGGTTGCCCTTAAATGATCAATTTAACACTTTATCAGCCCTCAAACTAATACAAAGATTCTATTTCTTTGAAATCAGTCATATCAACCGTAGTACAAATACTCAAGCTGATGCTCTGGCTAGATTAGCAAGTTCTCTGGCTCTGCCGTTAGAAGGATCCTTTGAAATATGGATCAAGAACAGAAGATTGTTACCAACTGTGTTGGAAGAAGAAACAGAAATGCAAACAGAAGTATGTGCAGTGGAAGAAGCCGATAAGTTTGGTTGGAGGGAAATGCTTCTCAACTGGTTCAAGCATAAAATATTGTCAAGCACCCGAATCAAGCGTGCTAAACTGATCCGTATTAAGGATTCATATGAATACAAAGGAGACACTCTCTTTCGAGTGACATATGATGGCAAAAGAAAAGTTCTCCTCAGATGCCTGTCACCAAAAGAGATAGCTGAAGCCTTGAGGGAAATACATGCCGGGGTCTGTGGTGCTTACCAGTCTGGCCCCATGATGAAAAATCAACTCAAACAATTGGGCTACTATTGGCCCACAATGTTCGATGATTGTGCGCAATGTGCCAAATCATGTCACAAATGTCAGGAACATGGCCCAATTCCAAGAAAACCTCCAGTGCCCTTGCACCCTATAGCACCATCATGGCCTTTTGCCGAGTGGGGCATGGACATTGTCGGCCTGTTCATACCCTCCTTAAGAGGTGCTAAACATATTCTAGCCACCACGGATTATTTTTCCAGATGGGCCGAAGCAGTAGCAATAAGAGAAGTCACCGGGGCAGCCGTTGAAAGGTTCCTCCGCCAAAATATGTTGTTCCGATATGGTGCACCCAGTCGGATTATCTCAGATAATGGAACATGCTTCCGAAATCAAATCATATACAAGCTAGCTGCGAAATTCAAAATTGATTGGAGGACCTCCACAGTCTACAATCCAAAAGTCAATGGGTTAGCAGAAGCCTTTAACAAGACTCTATGCAACCTTCTAGCAAAGACAGTCAATTCAACTAAGAAAGACTAGGAAGAAAGAATGTATGAAGCATTATAGGCTTACAGAACCATATACGAAACTCCAATAGGTTGTTCTCCCTATTCCTTAGTGTATGGGTCAGAGGCAGTCGTACCAATTGAATTAAGAGTCCCCTTTTTGCATATTGCCTTAGTGAAGGGGCTTATCAAAGGAAATTAATCAAATGAAGAAAGGCGGCTTGAGGATTTATTAGCTTTGGAAGGCGACAGACTTCGAGTCCAACAAAATATCTAGATATATCAAGCTCGCATGGCTCGAGCATTTGATAAACTAGTCAAAGAAAGAGCCTTCAAGAAAGGAGACCTAGTTATGGTCAAAAGAAGAGAAGTCATGGCGTCAAATCCAAAAGAGAAGTTGACCAGTAATTGGATCGGCCCCTATGTCATCAAAACTATTTATGAAGGAGGAGCATACACCCTCACCAATCATAAGGGAGAAGTATAGTTTCCTCCCTTAAATGGCAAACATATGAAGCGCTATCATGCGCCACCTCCGTGCTTTCCAAGCGAAGATTGAAAAAATATATGAAGCACTGTCTACGGTGTGAATATGATCACCATGAAGACAGTCAAAAGAAATCATCCAGTTCTCGAGATGTATTCCCCCGAAACTATAAATCTTAAATGGCATGGTAAAATTAACCTGCCTATATGAGCCAAGGACATTGAAGAGGCTCCAAAAGGCTTTACGAAGCCGCCCCAATGCACCTCATGGGTTGCCAATGACGAAATACCATTGAAAAAGAAAGAAAAAGAAAAAAGTTGGCACGACTATCCTGCTAGTCGGGCAATGGTGCTGAGGCAAACCTGGTGCGGAGGGAGTATAAATCATTTCCCGCTTCCCGTTTTATAACCGGTCGAAGTTTACAATCAAATCTATCTAAATCGATGATGTTTTCCGATTATGAAATTGTTCGGTATAAACATGCAAATATATTGTGACCTTGTCTTTTCAATGAACAGGAGGCAAGAAGTTACAAAGAAACAGAAAAGATGGCCTGAGTCCTGCTGAACCTTGCCATTCAAGTACAAATGCAAATCCAAGCTCAAATTCAAGCACAAATTCAAATACAAGCTCAAAGTCAAGTATGGACTGGCCTGGGTCAATAAGGCTCCGCCACTCAAGTTCAAAGCTCCAGCTCAAACTCAAGCAGAAAATCAAATTCAAAATTCAAGTTCAAAGTTCAAGAACCAAAGCTTCAACTTAAGGAGCAAATTCAAATTCACATTCAAATCTAGAGCTCCGCCTGAAGGGCAAGCTAAAGTTCAAAGGCAAATTGACTTGAGTCAATAAGACCCGCCGCCTAAATTCAAGATTAAATTTAAGTTCAAATTCAAAGTTTCAAATCAAGCTCGAGCTCAAAATGCAAACTCAAATGTAAGCACAAATCCAAGATAAGTCAGCCTGGGTCAATAGGACCCGCTGCTTAAATTCAAGACCAAAATCCATGTTTAAAGCAAGAAGATGGACCGGTTTCATTTGATTCCGCCATCCAAGGTCAAAACAAAGAAGATGGTCCGGGTTTATTCAACCCCGTCATTCAAAGCTCAAGTTCAAGTTTAAATCGGCCTGGGTTAATAAGACTCGCCGATTAAATTCAAAGCTCCTGTTCAAATTCGAGCTCAAAATTCAAGCTTAAACTCAAGTTCAAAATTCAAGTTCAAGCTCCAAACCAAGCTTAAATCCAAGTATGAAGCAGCCTGGATCAACATGATCCGCTACTTAAATCCAAGTTCAAGCTCAAACTCAAGTTCAAAATCCAAGAGTAAAGCAAAGTTGAAAGCAAGAGAATGGCCTGGGTTCATTCGATCCCGCCATTCAAAATGCAAATTCAAAGCCCCAATTGAAGTTCAAATGCAAAAAACCAAGCCTAAATTCAGACTCAAGTTCAAATGCAAATCGGCCCAAGTCAGCAAGACTCTACCGCTCAAGTTCAAAATCAAATCCAAATGCAAATTGGCATGTGTCCTACTGGATTCCGCCATCCAAACATAAAACAAGAAAGATGGCCCGGGCTCATTCGACTCCGCCATTCAAGCTCAAATTCAAATCGGCTTGAGTCAACAAGACCCGCCGCACAAATCCAAGCTTAAATTCAAGTTCAAGATTCAAATACAAGCCGGCGTGGGTCCTACTAGAATCTACCGCCCAAGTTCAAAGTAAGTTCGAAACAAAGAAGGTGGCCTGGTGCATTCAGCACCGCCACTCAATTTCAAGCCCAAAGTCAAATCCATGTGCAAGCAAATTTAAACCAAAGCAAAGTAAGTTGACCGGGGTCTTCAACGACTACGTCGCACCGGTGGCTGGCCCGGGTCCCTCGTGACTCCGTCATCCCCAAAAGACCGGGTCTCCGAGAGGGGTACTCCGTCAACAATCAAGCAAATTCAAAGCAAAGCAAAGTAAGTCGACCGGGGTCTTCAACGATTACGATTTGTGCCATTTTCAATAAATAAGTGATTGAGGTATTCATTGCCCTTCTCACTCTGTCCTTCCTTTTTAAGCTTCAATAATCCCCATAACATTGTTAGTTATGGAAGCCAATAAACATTGCTAAGTCATCTTCATTTGAAATTTTTTCCTTTCAGCTTTGCAATTACCATGGATGCATACTTCACTCTACTTCATCTACAACAAGGGGAGAGAGAGGGATAAAAAAAATGAAAGAAAAGTCAAAAGGGGCTTAAAAATAGAGATGCCTCGCCGGACTTGATCATACCTTCTGCGGTCAAGGGAAACAAGGGCTATATACCCGGCTGTGGTGAAAACCCGAAAGGGCGCTACTAGCAAAATCGGGAACGCTACCGTGTGAAAACCCGAAAGGGCGCTACTAGCAAAATCGGGAACGCTACCGTGTGAAAACCCGAAAGGGCACATGGGCAAAAGCAAGAGCGGGCCGACTCCGGTGAAAACCCGAAATGGCACTTGGGTCGGTAAAGTGAATAAAAAAAAAAAGAGAAATTCAAGCATGGCATTCATTGAAAGGGGGATATGGTACAAAATTCTCTTTATAATGTGCCGAAAGTTTACAAGCAATGACTTCCATCCCAGTTTACATGGAAAAGCAAAAAGAAAATACCCTTCCCAATTACAAAGTTCAGTTATAAACAACATCATGGATCCTCAAGTAATATAGACAGCAGCGGAAGTCCTTCTCCAACTTGAGTATGTAACTCAGAAAGAGCTTCCTCTTCAATCTAAACCTTAGGGCTAAACAGTCAAAAATCAATGGCTCTTCTCTAAAGCCCCATTTACATGGAGAAAGAAATAGCCCATATCGCCTCTGTTTCGAGTATGGGATACCTCTGTCATAGCCCCACTTGGCAGGAATAAATGAAGGTGAACGGGTCAGAATGCCGTCCTGAGGACGCATGATATTAGTCCCACTGGGCATGAGCATGTCTCTAGCATAACCCAGCTTGAACAAAGATTCGCCGCAGGTTACAGTTCCCCTCAGGTTGTCTCGAAATTTCAAAATGGCATCCTCGGCATAAAAAGCCCTCCTTTCAGAACGCACTCCATTAACCTTGAAGTCAAGCAAGAAGTTGTACAAATGATGATCACTGGGAAAGTGAACTGGATAATCTTTGTCCCGTCTATATTTATAGAATCCTTCTGAAAAGACAAGTCTGCTCTCATCAACCTTTCCATCTGATTCATCGGCAAAGGGATGGTCAAAGACAGCAACCTCAAAAAATTGTTGTAGTTCACTGTCCTCATCTATGCCTGCTGCAGGTGTCAAGTAAAAGGGACTTATCATAGGCCCACTCTCTTCAGCCATCATAGGAGTCTGTTCAGAAGACCCTGTTGGAGAAATGGGCACATCTATGGAGACAGTTTCGAGCATCACAGCTTTGTCTTTCCCCCGAGAAACCATTATACTAAAAAAGAATAGGCAACAAGTCAAATCAAATGCAAAAAGCCTTCCTCGAGATTTCGGCAGTATCTCCCCTTAAAGGAGGGCTGTTAAAATTTTATCGAGAGCCATCCGGGACAGATCGAGATGGTCCGATAAGAGGAAGACCCTTGTCAAAGACAGAGGGGTGTAGAAATGGCATTCCAGTAACCCACTTCCCGAGAGCCAAGCTACAATCGGGACTAGGTACTGAAGTCGCAGCCCCAGGGATTGCTCCCGTGGGAACTGCGAAAATCAAACAGCAAGACGCTGATCAACCCGACCTGCAATCGCTACAGTATTGAGTCTGCGCCTACTGTAGATCGACGAGCTCAGAGTCAGTTTCCTACAAAAAGAAGACAAAGAAAAAATGTTAGAACATCAAACAAGGCAGAAAAGACCTCCTTCATTCTCCCCATGCCCAAATCAATGGCGGCCAACAACACCCAATCAGTCCCACCGGCCAAAAAATTGAAGGAAAGGCTCACCTTTCACTTTGAAACTACGGTGCAGGAACCCTTCTTCCTCAAACAGCAGTCTAACCGATACCCCTTTTCACTGCAGCAGCGATGCTCTCTGGAGTCCCCTTCGGGGTTGCCGACAAAGAAGGCGCAAGGAAGGCAAGGCCGGCGGCTATGAACCCAGCAGACAACACCTACAGGCGATGACAGTGGCGCTCCCCGATGGGGTTGCAGCGTTTGTCAACGGCAGAGGGAAGAGGAGGCAACCGGCGTGCAGATAGCGGCGGTGGCACCCCCAAAACGGCGGAAGGCCAACGCGCAAACAGTGGCGGTGGTACCCCTCGAAGACTCTTGTGGCTTCAGTCACAGGCAAGAACGAAGAGGAGGAAGGGCTCGATGGCGGCGATCTGCGGTGGCAACGGCCTGCTCCCGCGGCTCCGGCAGCTCCGTCCACCGGCGATGGCTAGAGGAAGAAGAGGAAGGGTCGGGTGAGGCTTGGAATCCCCCAGCGCAACAGTGAAAGGCATTCCGCTCCCTCCCTTTTTATAACCGACCGGACCGATTTTTGAAGCCCTGGCCGGTCCAAGGCCCGAATCGGACCGAACCGGCACAGACTCAAGGGCATATGCCCCCCTCTTTCAAATTTCAAATACGCGAACCGGTTCGAAGACAAAATGGAACCGAACCGGCGCAGACTCGAGCTGATATGTCCCCTTCTCTCAAACTCAATATATATGGCCGGGTTTGGAGCTGAATTGAAGCCCGAACCAGCGCAGACTCAAAGGGCACATGCCCCATCCTCTAAATTCAAGAAATCCAGTCGGTTTAAAGCCCAAGTTAAACCTGGACTGGCGCAGACTCAAAGGGTATACTAACTTATGGTTGTCTGAAGCTCGAGACCCGATCTGAGTCGATCGCGGAAACAAATTCAAGAAGGAATCCTAGTGATTGCAGTAGTTCTCAAGCAAAACAAGTCCTTAATGGATGAATCAAGACCTTTAAGTGGGGCCAGTTTTAAACTGTGAGCCGCTTAAATGAGAAAAGTACGTGACAATGGGCCATGCATACAACTCACTTCATCGCCTCCGGTCTCCGTGCGTGAGCCGTATGCGTGGGGGGCATTTGTTGTCACCAAAAAATTGAACAAGAAGAAGAGCCTAAAGATCAACAAAGAAGGTCCAAATCAAAGATAATTGAAAGGAATAACCGAGCCTATCAATTCAAGCAAGAAAGGTCCAAGCAATTTTTCAAAGAAAGTCTAAGTGAAGAAGAGTAAATGAGCAGTAGTCATTCCTATTTTGCAAGCAAAATGAATAAAAAAAGGGGCCACTCTAGGGCCCAAATGGTGAAGAAATCTAATGGCACAACCGGGCCCATTATCTCAAGCAAAGGAGGTCCAAGCAATTTTTTTTTTTTAAAAAAAAAAAAAAAAAAAAAAGAGAAGGCCCAAGTGAAGAAAAGTTAATGGACAACAGTCATGCCTATTCTTGCAAGCCCAAAGAAGTCAAAAAGGAGTTACTTTCAGCCCAAATGATGAAGAAATCTAAGGGGGCAGGCCCGGGCTCATTATCTCAAGCAAAAGAAGCCCAATAGGGCCAATTTGGGCCCAAAAAGTAAAGGTCAAAGCCCAATTTCGTGGCAGCCTTTAAAATGGCCCAAATGGTTCCCCCCATGGCCTATTCTTACCCCTTTGGCCCATGGTCAAATCTGCCCAAAGGAGGATAAGAAGAAAAGCAAGTGGTCCCCTCTTCAAGATTCTTTTAGAAGAGGGTAGGTGAAAAGCGAAAGGAGAAACCAATCATGATTCTCCAAGTATTGTAGCCTTATTGGAGGGCTCTTAAGAGGGGTTTCTTATCCTTAATCCAAGGCTAATGGATGCCTAATCTACCCTGAAAAAGTAACCCAACTTTATCTATAAAAGAACCCTCATCTTCTACAAGAAAAAGTTGGAGACAAAAATCCCAAAAAAGAGAAAAGAGAAGAAGAAAGTGAGAGAGCCTGGAGGAGCACGTCTCCCTCCTCCTTCCCCTCCATTTCCTACATCCCAAGAGAGAAAAAAGAGTTAGAGAAGAAGAGAAAAAGAAAGGAAGAGTGCTAGAGAAGAAGAGAGCAAGATTGTAGGCTTTAAGAGCCATTATCCCTTCTCACCCCCTCTCTAAGGTAGAGTGGGGGTGAAGAAGGGGTTTATTTCTGTCTCCTTGCTTTCATATAATGTTTTTATTTCATTTTGATGTTCATAAAAACTTCTATCTCCCCTTTGATGTTCATCTATGGTGATTGAAAGCAATGAAATGCAATGTTCAAATTTTTTCTGAGTCTGTTTTGTGAATCTACTGGTTATCTTGGTTTTATGGCATTTTTCCCTTCATAAGGTATGTGTTTTTCGTGTGGGGATGGTATAGGGGCCTTTCTAATTTATATAAATGGTTACCTCAAGCCTTAGAACACCCTAAATATAGAGATATGACCTGAAATGTGCTTTGTTGTCCAGATTTCCTGAAAACTGATTTTCCATTTATTTGTCTTTGGTTTTGGGGTTTTTCAAGGTGGCTTGGCCTTCCATGACCCTTAGAAGCACATCCCCTCCATAGATGATGTTCCCCCAAGGCCAAACATCAAGAGAAATCCCCTAAGTTTCATATATATTAAAGTTTGAGTTTCTGTTTTAATGTTGGAACGGAATGGGTTTTGTTTGGATTTTTTCCTTTAATGGCTAAGGGTTTAGGCCCTAGAGGTTCTCAAGGAGGTTCCCTCACTAGTTGAGGATGAGTTTCTTTGGGTAGAAACCCTCTAACATGGAGCTAAGAAGGAGAGATCTATGGAAAAGATAAAAAATATACCCAAGTTTCTCTTATGTTCATATTCAAGTTTTCATGATATTTTTCTAAAGAAATACATCTAAAATATATTTTAAATAAATATTTTAGGTCTTTTACCTTTTATACTTTATTTTGCATCATTTGGGTTAGATTTAAACCCATTTTTCACCAAAAATCCGGATTTTAGCTTAAGTCTGCGTTTGTAGGCGCTATAGTGTTGAGTCTGCGCCTTCCTGCAGAGACTCAGTGCCAATTGCAGGTTTTGAGTCTGCGCCTCTTTCAGTTGGGTTTTTTGGGCTTGAGGTGATTCTTTGATCCTCCTCCAAGCTGTCCAAATGTTCCTTGGACCTAGGGCTGTCCCTTTGAGGCCCAATGAAGGTCCTAAATAGCTTGGACTTTGGGTTGTTAAGCCCTTAATGTTTCAAACTGAAGTTTTGCCACATCTTTTAAGATTTTAAATGTTTTCCGATGTTTTCCAAGGATGTCCCGATCCAAGGGTGCCAACAATCTCATGTTGGGTAACCCATCAAGGGCCCTCACACAAAAAACATCATTCTTGTGTTCCCATTTCTATGGGTTCATTTAGATGATATGTCCCGAAGTCCCAATGGGTTGGTGGAGTTCCTTACTCCCCAAGTGTAGAAAAGGAATGGGTGATTCCCTGTGGATAACCCTTTCATTTTGAAGGCATTAAGGACACCATTTGGGTGAGTGGTTGGATGCTCAGCACACCCCCCTTTATAGCCACCTCCATGGTTCTTGGCTACATGTGATCCTCCAGGGAAATTGGTGGAGTTCTTTGCTCCCTAAATGTAGAGATGCGTTGGACTATCCCGTGTGGGTTTTTCTTACATCTTGAAGGCATTAAGGGCACCCTTTGGGTGAGTGGTTGGATGCTCGGCACGCCCCCCTTTATAGCCATCCCTATGGTCCATTAGCCATTACATATCCCTTTAAGGGAGTTGGTCCTTCGGATCCCTTCATGCCAAGATCCTTCATGAAGATCTTAAACCTTTTCATTAGGTTTTCCTAATGAAAGGTTGAAATTCAACTTGGAATCATTATATTAAGCATTTTCAATGTTTTATAAAGTGATCCAAGAAGAATGAGATAAATATGAAGAAATCATGTCATTTGAAGAAATCCACACAAGAACCACTCTTCGAAAAGGCCTCATGTAGCCATACTCAACTTCTGAGATTTCTCAGATCCTCCCCAAATTTGTGGTGATTCTTGGATCACTTCAAGTTGAAAGAGGTATAAACCTGAAATTATACTCAGATTTTTAGTCTGCGCACCTATAACCATGGAAATTCGATTGAGAATGGGGTACAATCTGTTTTTCTCCACTCTGGATTTCATATTCTAAATTTTATGATTGAAACTAACTCCTTGATGGATTTAATTGCAGCTTGAACTGTGCAAGAAATTTAAAAAACCAATTTTCAGATTTGAGTCTGTGCACCCTTGCGCAGACTCAACTCAAAACTGTCAAAGATGCTTTGTATGGACTGATAACCTCATTTATGGTTCAAATAACTCAAATAATTAAAGTGAATTCATTCAAAAAAAGGTTTAAGATAGCCATCTTCTATTTTAAATAAACACAAAATTCCAAACTTAAGTTGAGTCTGCACGCCTTTCATAAGCTCATTTCAAATGAAAAAATCAACTAAACAATAAATCAAATTGCTCAAATCACTCACAATCATATATCAAACATTCCATGTCATTTAAATAAACATCCATTTACAAAAAGGATCCAAATCCCTTCAAAATAAACAAAAATCATAAGTTCAGCTGAGTCTGCGCACCCCTTGCGCAGACTCAAACTCTTTTTTCTTGTCTCCTTAATATTTGAAGCTCCCCATCTCTTTGAAACTCTTAGAATTCCCCTCAACCTCAGGAGGTTCCATCTTTTCAAGAATCCTGCTCAAAATTCTCTTTGAACTTGAGTCTGCGCATCAATCCCAAGGCCAAAACCTCATCTCTTGGCCCCCAAATCATAGCCGCAGCTCCAAATATGTAAATAATCATCAAACAAAACATAAAATCAAGTTATCCCACCAAAAATCCAATAAAATAACTCACAAATAAAAAATCCGCAGTTCAGACTTGAGTCTACGCATCCTAGCGCAGACTCAACCCTAAAATTCACAAAAAATAAAAATCAACTTCCCGACCACTAAAAGATGATCTAAAACCATCTAAAAATCAAGTTTATTCTTATCTATCAGAATATCAAATAAAAACACCAAGTTGTTATTGAAAAAATGCAAAAACCAACTAAAAACAAACTGGTGACAAATGAGTATGCGCTACCCTGTGCAGACTCAACCCTATATTTTCCACAAATCAAAACCCAAACAAAAATCTTCATGATAAACCCTATATTTTCCACAAATCAAAACCCAAACAAAAATGAGTGCTTTTCTCCTTGAAATTACCTAAAAAATTGAAAAAATAGGCTTGTGACAAATGAGTCTGCGCTACCTTGCCCAGACTCAACCCCCAATTG
The DNA here is from genome assembly GCA_030544215.1 of Zantedeschia hybrid cultivar. Lineage (NCBI taxonomy): Eukaryota > Viridiplantae > Streptophyta > Magnoliopsida > Alismatales > Araceae > Zantedeschia > Zantedeschia hybrid cultivar. The sequence goes on along the minus strand of JARZZO010000011.1, from coordinate 36,252,145 downwards.
TTAAAATCCAAATTTTCAACCTTAATTCCTTTAAAATTAAATCAAAATCTCCAAGATAAAACTCTATACTTCTTGTAAATAAAAAAATCAAATAAAATTCAAAATTGCCCTTTTGCAAAACATAAAAAATACCTAAAAGAAATCTCATTTCAATTGAATTTGCACATCTTGCTCATCCTTCAAAACTTGTAAATTCAAAAACATAAAAAATATAAATCCTTGAAGCATTTTCACTCAAATCAAATAAGAAAACATAAAAAACACCTTTCCATACCTTGCAAATCAAATCCAAAATCTCTTCACTTCAAAATCTGAAAAAACACTAAGAAATATTTATTAGACTCCCTTGATAAAAAAATGTCATCCACTTCAATCAAAATACCATAAAAAAGATTTCATTCCTCTCACAAATCAAAAATCAAAATAAATACAAACATTCTCATTGGTAATAAATGAGTCTGCGCATCCTTGCGCAGAGTCAACTTCATATTTACTTCTAAACATAAAAATTCAAACAAATCTTCAATGCATCCACATAGATCAATCCAAAAAGACTAAAAAATGTCTCCTCATCATCCATCAATAAAAATCAATAAATCAAGTCTTGCGCAGACTCAACTTTAAACTAAAAAAAAGGTTTTCTTCTCAAATAAAAATTGAAATTCATCCATCTTTCGAATGCAATTTTGTATATTTTACTTATATCATTTCAAAGGGTGTTATTCTATTCTTACGACGATTAATCAAGGGTTTTCCTTTTAGGAGGATGTAATTAATGCTATTTCATTTTTAGGTAGTGGGATCGGGTTGAAGAACTACGCATTCATCTGATTCAGTCAGGTGGAGCGCACAAATAACAAATCTAAATCTAAATAAAAAAATCAAGATCAAGTGCATTTTTCCCAAAAAATGTACGACAATCTCTTTTGGCACGTCCGGTGGGACCTGTCCTCCCTTCATCTTCTCGTCGAAAGAATAAGGATAACACCCATTCTTTGAAGTTATTGATTATCTCTTTGTTGTGTTACAGGAGACTCAATGCAATCGAAAGTTTTCTTCGGCCCTCTGGTGGTCCAGAACCATGCTCACTATGGCTACCTGGCGGTACCTGTGGCATTTGGGAGCTTCCCTCCCGTTGTTGGTTTTTCGAATTTTCTCGGGGTGGTCTTCATGCAACCTGAGATTATATCTGATATACCTCAAGCGCAAGTAGTCAGCTGCTGCACTATTCACAGTCATGGTGCATCATCTTCAAGACAATATCGGAAAAATATCCAAAAAGGTCAGAATCCCCAGCTCAAATAAAAGGCAGTTTCTACACAATGGTCTAGGACCAAAAAATCAATTCTTGTTGGGAGCCTGCGGATCTTTCTAGACGGCAACAAAGTTGATACTTCCAAAGACCGACTGGTTCCAAATATTCCAATTCAAAACTCATTCCAGGTCTTTGAAGATATGGACAGAGAAAGAATGAAAAATGAAAGAAAAGAAAAAGGAAAAGCTAAGATTCATATGTCGGAAAAGCAAGAAAGAAACCCCAAACCAGCTTATTATTATGGGACGAAATATTGTTAAGAGCCACCAGCAAAACAAATCTGGGTGCCCAAACATCAAGAAGATCAATATGCACAAGAAAAATCAAAGCCAATCTTTCAGTCACAAAGACGGCAAATATGGAAACCAATTCAAAGACGGCTGCCTTATGCTGAGTCGCCGAAAAGAAAGAAGTCAAGAGAAAGATATGAAAATGAAAAGTCAGAAAAGCCTTCAAAAACGTCTGTATTCCAAAGGCTGCAACCAAAACCTCCTTCTGCAAGGAGATCAGCAGAATTTACCCAAGGAAGCCTGATGATTTATTCATGTCATACTATCAACAAGTATGGGGTACTCCCTGAAGATCCAGAAGAAATCAGAGATTTAGCGTCAAGGCCGGGTCTAGTTACCCGAAGAATGCAAGCGGCAGCCCTAGTTGCCCAAAATTTTCCTACCCTATTGGAAAACATTGATGAAGAAGCAGAGCTATCTGCAAATGTCATTGAAGCATCAGGAGAAGCTCTTTCTGCACCAGCAGAGTAGTAGCTTCCACAGCAAATCAATCAGCAAAAAGAAGCAGAACCAAGCATAACTCAGTTGTTATTGCAAGAAATTGAGTTGTTGAAAAAGCAATTGAAAGAAAAAGATGCCCAAATACAGGGGGCAGGTTGGGCTGGTAAACAAGGAGGTGCTTCAACTTCCTCTTATCCTCGGGTGGCTAACCCTCCAGTTCCACCTCCTCCGTCTCAAAATCTTTTAAATATATCCATGCAGTCATCTAGGTCTGTGCCTATGAGTGAAACACCTGCATATATTCAAGTATCCAATAGTCAAGCTACTCCTGCAACAGTATTGTAAGACAACTTGATCTCAAATTTGCCATTTCAAGCCTCCCAAGTTCAGGGAGTTAATTTCTTCCCAAATCCAGCAGATCCTGCTGTGGCTCAAAGGCTGATGCTAGAACAGCTCATTGATATGAAGCTGGCAGAAAGAGTGGAAGGTACCTCCACGGTATATGATGTGTACAAAGTACCATATCCGGTGCATCATGCTATGAAGAGGCTTCCGCTGGGAATGACCAAAGTGCCCAAGTTTGAAAAATTCAATGGCCAAGGAAATCCAAAAGAACACTTGGCATATTATAATGGGGTAATGGGAGACCTAGCCACTGATGAATCTTATATGCTAAAAATTTTCGGGTCTTCATTAACTGGACTCGCATTTGAATGGTATTCTTCTCTTCGGCCTGGTTCTGTTGCAGGGTGGGCCGACCTTCAAAAGCAATTTCAAGACAGATTTTATCTGGTGGAGAGAGAGATCACTCTGGCAGAGCTATATACTGTGAAACAAGAAAACAATGAAAATGCTTCCAAATTCATTGCTAGGTGGAGGAATCTTAGCATGAAGTTCAAAAGACCACCATGTCAAGAAGATGCAGTGGTGATATGTAAAAGTAATCTGAAAAATGAAGTCCTTGAAAGGCTACTAAATTCCTAAAATCTTATATTTTGGCTACTAAATTCCCATCAAATCAAGTCAAAATCTTAAGAATAAACTCTATATTTTTCACAAATCAAAATCCAAACAAAAATGATAACTTTTTCCTTGAAATTACCTAAAAAACTGAAAAATAGGCTTGTGACAAATGAGTCTGCGCTATCTTGCGCAGACTCAACCCCTAATTGATAAAATCCAATCTTTTCAACCTTAATTCCTTTAAAATTAAATCAAAATCTCCAAGATAAAACTCTAAACTTCCTGTGAATCAAAAAATCAAATAAAACTCAAGCTTGCCCTTTTGCAAAACATAAAAAATACCTAAAAGAAATCACATTTCAATTGAATTGCACATCTTGCTCATCATTCATAACTTGTAAATTCAAAACATAAAAAACATAAATCCTTAAAGCATTTTCCACTCAAATCAAATAAGAAAACATAAAAAATACTTTTCCATACCTTGCAAATCAAATCCAAAGTCTCTTTACTTCAAAACTGAAAAAAACACAATAAGAAATGTTTATTAGACCTCCTTGATAAAAAATGTCATCGACTTCAATCAAAACACCATAAAAAAAGATCTTTATTCCTCTCACAAATCAAAAATGAAAATAAATACAATCATTCTCATTGGTAACAAATGAGTCAACTTCATATTCACTCCCAGACATTAAAATTCAATAAATCTTCAATGCATCCACATAAATCAATCCAAAAGGACTAAAAAATGTCTCTCATCATCATCCATCAATAAAAATCAATAAATCAAGTCCTGCGCAGACTCAACTTTAAACTAAAAAATGTGTTTTCTTCTCAAATAAAAACTTAAATTCATTCATTTTTCGAATGCAATCTTGTATATTTTACTTGTATCATTTTAAAGGATGTTATTCTATTCTTCCGACGATTAATCAAGGGTTTTTCTCTTAGGAGGATGTAATTAACGCTATTCCATTTATGGATAGCGGGATCGGGTCGAAGAACTAAATCATTTGATTGAGTCAGGTAAAGCGTACAAATAACAAATCTAAATCCAAATCAAAAACTCAAGATCAAGTGCATTTTTTTCCCTAAAAAAATGTACGATATATTGCTAGAAGTGTACCCATTCGCCACTAGGCCTGATGTAACCTGAGACGTCAAGGTTACGGGTGTATACCCATTTGTCCTTTGGCCTGATGTAACCAGGGCGGTTGGGGTTACGGGTTGTCCCTAGAGCTTCGGCTTGAGGGGGGGTTTCGCCGGTCCCCAGGGCCCTTGTATAGTGCCTAAGCCAGGCGTGGAGGGAAGTCCGGTCGATAGGATAGTGGTTTTGACTGCTTGTGTGCACACGTAGCTAGGTGGTGGTGATTCACTAGTCCCAGTTAGTTCTAATTGGGCTCACTACCTCACCCTACGGCATCCGGAGCTTGTAGGGGCGGACAGACGTGAGTGTTGGTTGTGTTGTGAGGCGCCGTTTGTGATGGATATAGGTGTCCTCTAAGCCAATCATAAGGCACCTATTTCAATCTGGTTCACTAATTAATGGCAATAAATTCATTATATAGATTGGCATATTTATAATTGCGCATAATGAAGTCCATGAATATATGCAATAGTCATCAGATTATGATGAGATCATAATAATGAGACTGATGACTTATAAACACATATTCTCAATTGTTCCTAGTCGTAGGATGTTTTGAGAAGGACATCAAACATCCGGTTAGACTAGTACAGGTTATTCCAGCTCATATGATGAGGGTGACTGATCTCGTTAGTTACTAGTGTGGAGACACAATGGTAAACCTGTAGGTGCTCATTGGAGAATGAGTTCACTGAACTGATCCGATATGAATCGCCGAATGGTAATTTACCTAACTGTCAATCGGCTTGATTCATCGTCACAGTAACGTGGTTGATCCTTGGACTTGAGACACCAAAGACACCTTGTCGGTGGACTTTTGGACTTTGACCTTGACCTACGAATCCCTATCCACGGGATCTCAAATAGTCAAGGATCGGGTCCAGCAGAAGACCTTCGAAGGTGATTGTGTGTTCAATAAAGGATCGTTCGCTCTCAGGTAACTGGAGAGAGAATGCTCTAGAGTAGATCCATAGGAGTCTCTGACCAGAGTAGAAACAATATCAGAAAAGTGGTTTTCGGATATTGTACAGCGGAGTCTGATTCAAGTGAGTTGACCATCTAGGGTTTGACAGTTGACCATACCCTAAGTTAACTCGAGAGCATTGTGCGAACGAAGGATTATAGCCACGTGGTAACTGTGGACGGACAGGTACCATGAGTGGGTTGCTGAACCCCATTACCTTCCGGGATCATGCGGTGTTGCTTGGCACCCAACTTGATCAGAAGTCCGACCGAATTCACATGCGATGTCAATTCAGTTGAGTAATTAGTTAATATATAGATATTAATTAATTACAATAAGTCAATAACTAGTTATTAGACTTAACGAGCTGAAAATCGGACTGGTAAATAGGCCTAGAGGGTCACACGCAATAAGATTCTCAGTCGGTGGTACATAAGTGGGATTTATATTAACTCGGGGACTTTTGTGAAAAGTCGCGCCGACTTAATATATATACACGATGTTGAGAAATCCTGGCCGTCATCCCCCCTTTCTCTCTCCTCCTCTGGGCGTCCCGTTCGACGCGCCGAGACAGTTTCCGTCTCCGCCGCGTATGATTCCTAAAAGTCGGGAATTCCAGTCGGCGGGATTTCCGCAATCGTTGCGACGACGGATGTTCAGCGAGCGAGCTGAAACGGACGAGGGATCAAGGACGAACCACCGCGGAAGATCGCGTGGATACCGCTGGAGGCCGGACGCTTGTGCGGCTTGCGGCATTGCCTCGACGGAACCGAAACGGAAGCGGATTCGAATCCGCGCACGGTAATCAAATTCCAACCCGGTTTTTCAGTTTGCGTTTTTCGTTCCGAATCGGATCAGCGGGCATCGGGCGGGATTAATTTTTGTTCTTCGTTTCCGCTGTGTTCTTCGCGTCCCGCCCGGATCCCAACAGTGGTATCAGAGTCAGGTTCCGCTCTGATCCGCTTCGGAACGATAAAATTATTATTCTAAATTATTTCATGCATAAATTCGTTTTTCTTCATAGATATTGTTCATGGGATGAACTTAAAATTTCGAATTTAATTTTTCTGTGCGAAAAACGAAATTTTTTGGGGGTTTTATCGCGTTCTTCATGGTGATGAAGAACCGGATTTGTGGGCTTCAAAAGGAGATTAATGATGGTTGGACCATCTCTGCAGGTTTGATGGTATGGCCAGCTACCCCTCGCCATCTCCGGAAAATTTTCATGGCGGCCGATGGAGCTTTTCTTCCCATTATTTTCAAGAGTAGAAAAGGATTGTGGAAAAAGCTGAAATCTGCGAAACTGTACAAATCTCCAACTTTGGAGGTTCACCGGCGGCGAAGGAGTAGCCGGCCGAACACCACCGGTGGGGGAAATGGAAGTGGTGACATCCCTCTGTAATTTTCGGCCACCCTCATGTCCGGCGGCGGCGGCGGCGGCGCCCAAAACTGGCTTCAAACAGGGCCAAAAACCCTAAAAACCAGCCTGGTCGAACTGCTGCAGGTGGGCCTGGACCGGCCGGCCCCGAGCCGGTCCGAGCCGGTTCGGCTGGGCGGCATGGGCCTGGCCCGGGCGCGCCAGGCGCCGGACCTGGCTCGGCCAGGTCGCCCGAGCCAGGGCCCCAGCCTGGCTCGAGCCAGGGCCGGACCAGGGGCTGGGTCCTGGCTGAGCCCAGGGCCATCTGGCCCGAGCCAGGTGCCCCCTGGCTCGAGCCAGACGAGCCAGGTTCAGCCCTGGCTGCACTGGCTCGAGCCAAGGGGGCCCATTAAGCCCTGACTAGGCCCATTTAAGCCAATTTTGGCCCAATTAACCCCAAAAACCCCTTATTTAATTAAAAACCCCATCCTATTTAACTTGACATTGAAATTAATAATGTTTAAAATTGTTTTAAACATTAAATTAATTATTTTGCGTTAAAAAGGGGGGAGATAATTAAGATATGATCTTAATTATGGATTATTAATTTAATCAAACCTTTTTTGGGGTTTAATTAAGATGTGATCTTAATAGTTAATTGTGTTTAACTAAATAAGATAGGATCTTATTATTATTTGATTTTAATTAATTAATTAAATGACTTATAATTAAGATGTGATCTTAATTATAAATAACTTTTAATTAGTTAATTAAAGGGGTTTATATTTAAGATATGATCTTAAATATATATAACAAATGTTGTTATTTATTTAAAATGGGATCTTAATTAATAATTGACAATTGTTGTCATTAATAATTAAGATAATGTTTTTAATCTTAATTAACAATTGTTGTTAATTTATATTTAAGATTTGATCTTAAAACTTATATTAACAACATTTGTTATTTAATTGTTAAGTAGTGACTTGAATTTTAATTATCAAGTGTTGTTAATTAATTTTAGTCGATTGATTAGATTGTTTTAATTTCTTAGCAATTGTTATTATGAAATTAAGTATTTGATTAAGGGACACTGAATAAAAGTTATTAAGTGTTTTATTAACTTTTAATAATAGTTATTAAAAGGTTAATTGTTTCTTGAGAATTAACCTTAATAAAAGTTATTGAGGATTAATTATGGCTTACTAATAGTTATTAAGCTAATTAATATTCTCAAGGATCCCTTAATTAAATTTTGAAGATCTAATCTACTTAATAATTAATCTTTTAATAAAAGTTATTGAAAGGATTAAATTAAGTCTAATTGTTAGACTATTTTAATTAGAAATGTTCTAATTATTATTTCTTAATAATTGTTGATGAGGCAGAATCCGATTCGGCCCATTAAAACAAGCCCAAACACAGATCAGCCTAGCAGCGGCAGTAAAAGGCCCACTGGGAGCCTTCGGCCCATAAGCGGTACAGAAGCCCTCGGCCTAGCAGGCAGTCCAGTGGTCTTTGGCCCATCAGCGGCCCAACAGCCTTCGGCCCATAAGCGGCACATAAGCCCTCGGCCCAGCAGGCTTCGGCCCATCAGTGGCCCAACCCCCTTCGGCCCAACAGCCGTGTCCGGCCCACTCCGGTGGAGGACTAGGCACTATGGCGGTTTACCAGTAAGCCCGGAACATAGTCCTATATCGGCTATCACCGTTAACCATCCTCTATCCTCCGCTATAAATACACCGCTATTTGTTGCCAAAGGTATGTCTCCGTGACCCTCAAGGACCATAGTCCAAAAAAGCATTAAAGCTACTCTTCGTCTTCTGAATCGAATCATCTTCAGAAGCTAACTTAACCGTCGGAGGGGGTTCCTAAGGGCCGAAGCCCGAGACTCCTACTGACCGGTTTCTTCTTCTTTCCCTCCTGCAGGGGTTCGGTTCGAATCATTGCCGACCTCCCCGAGTCGGTCTCGGCCGCCGACCTCGGACTCCTCCCTCCGGTCTCGACGCCGTTCGCTGGCTGCTCCTCGCCCGAAGGAGACTCGGTTTCGTACCGCCTGCCCGTCAGCCGGAGGGACCTCGGCCACACCTTCCGGAGGCAAGCCGACATCCGACCGAGCGACCCTCGGCCTCGGATCCTCAACCGCGTCTCTGCATCCATCACCTTCCGGATCCCCGTCGGGCCTCTACACCGATCCGACCCAGCTCCGGATCCAATATTTCAGATTCCAGCTTTGGAATCCGGTCGTGATAGCTTCGGCTACATCAATTGTTATTGAGAAATATTTTTTAATTAAGGGGTTTTAACAAGGAGTTGTTAAGGGGGTTAATAATTTGAGTTGGAAATTCTTTTATAAATGTTATTTAGGAATTTCTAATTCTTTCTAAATGTTAGATTGTTTCGCATTAATAATTGTTATTAATGTGATTTAATATTAATCTAAGTGTTAGATTAATTAATTTAGAAATGTTCTAAATTATGCATGGAATATTTTAGAATTTTAATTTTAGCTTTGTGTGCACATGTTGATGTGTTTAATACTTTAAATTAGATTTATTGCATGTTAGAAAATAAGATTTTCGAAAATTCAAATTATCCAATTTTGATTGGTACTCAGATTTTAAGAAAGCCAAAATTATTATATTTTCAAAATTTTAGCCTTCATGTGATGTGCTTTTTCATGTGTGGATGGTTAAAATTTGTGGTGGTCATGGACAAGCACTTAGTTAAATTTCATATCATGTGATGGTGTGTGATTTTGTGGATTGTTGTGGAATGTGAATGCTCATTAATTAAGTGTTAATTAATGAGGCTTGTGTGCCTCCCTCTTTCCATTCCATTGTAATTCTATCTCCCTCTGTTATTGTACTCGGCCATAAGGCTTTCTCTTACAATTTATTTGTATTTGAAATTGTTTCAAAATTAATAATATTTGTAATTGATCGCGTCGACCGAGGAGAGGCGAGGATGATCCACAAATGCAATCAGGAAGGCGTCAGGAGATGAGATCACCAGTAGCTATGTGTTTGCATGTTTAAATTATATAATTATTATATAGTTTTGGTGATTAATTGTTTGGCTCCAGTTAATCACCGTGCTGTCCATGACCATATAATGAACATGTATGGATGATGCATGCTTTTAGTTATTGATTATGAATCGATTGCTAATATCTAGGTATAGTTAAATATATTCAATATATTTATAAACTATCACCTAGGATGAGACCAACTTAATATAAACAAAACCTTCAACATAAAGTCTAAACCGGAGCGCGAGTCATTGAGAATGTACCGCGTGGCTCTCCATCAATATAGTTCTTAGAACTTGATTCAGTGATGACAGTTTCTACGTGTTTACCCGAGATCTGCCACCATCTGATGAAAGGACTATTAACTATGGCATTATGATGCCTTGAGATTGGAATAGAGGAACGGTGTAGCGATCCTCGCGTTTACCCGGGAGCTGCATTCTTCCTCTACTCTGTCGCGTATTGATGGTAAAGCTTAGACCAGGTATAATGGTCTACTGTGTTTACCCGGGACCATTAAAGACCTGGGAGCCGAAATAAGATCGGATATTGCAAGGAGTTGCAATTACCATGAGATGGTTGCTCTAAGATAATGGTATGATACTATGTGTTTACCCGAGGTCATACTGTGATTCTTGGAGATTCTGATCCTCACTAGAAGACCGTCGGAGTATTCCGTTCTGTATACCTGAAGGTTATACAGTCCGTCGAAAAATAGTGGGAAATAATTCAACATAAAAGACCATAATTGAATTATCAGAACTATCTGCTTAAATCACGTTATTTCCTTCGATCACTAATATGTCGTCTATTCGAGATTTTGACATGTTGGATGCCATTACTTCTCATGCTCAGACTGACTAGAAAATTCTGAAGAATGTCTTCAGGGCCAAGTAAAAGTCACTATCCTAATCAGATATCATGAATCATCTTACTTGGATAGACCAAGGTGAAGAGGTACTCATGGTATGCCTTAATGAAAGGCAATGATCATCATGAAATCTCTTATTTGGATAGACCAAGATGAAGAGATATTTATGATGTGCCTTTGAGAAAGGCAAGTGGTAAGACTTTAAACGGTTAAACCCACACCTGAAAGGATAAAGAAAAGTCAGCTGAGATAGAGAAGTAGCAGTTCTCCCACTGCAACCAATATAAGGATATTGGTAAAGGCAAAAAGAATATGGAACTTGAAAGAAGTTTCATGTATTCTTATTATCGTCTTTTGCATGTCTATTGGAGAATTAGCGTATCCAATATGGGATATTGGAAATGATTCTTAGAACTGCGATAGGATGCAGACTTAGACAAGTAAAAGGAAATCGAGAAAATGCAAGTGTTGAGTTAGACTCAATTATTGTTCATGATATTCATTGATTACTGTTAGACAGTAAATCTTTGTGTATTTATAGGAGTCAAATATGAAACTGAATAACTGTTATTTAGTTGTATAAGAAATCAAGAATAACATTGATTGAGAAAGAATAATAGTTGTTTGAATCAGTCAATGTACTACAAATTCTTGAAGTGACATTTCATGTGATGAATGTTCACAAGTCTCCTATAGAAATGAACTGTGTGAATCATGATTATCTATGGTATTGTACATAGGGTTGTACAATAAGAAATTATTGATGCTGATATATATTGATGTAAACAGCTCAAAGGCCAAAGATAATCACTACCATTGACTTACCTTATAATTCACTTTTGGAATGATTCGACTGCATGTACTTACTGAAGTACAAGACGAATATATCTGCGAGATTAAGGTATAAGATCAATATGAAGTATTAGAATTTTTGATTTGATCAAAGAAACTAATACTTAGGTATATGATTCACATAAATCATTAAGAGGATAATTGTATCTTCGCTCGATTGATTCTCATTGTACATCATAGTAATATGATAGAATGAGGAATTGCAGCTTATTAAGATATAGTGCAATATACATAATAAGATTTGCCTAATTCTTGTCCTTTTGAACATGAGTATGAATATTAGATGTCCATACTTTAAAGATGGTTCCAAATAAGTCAGTGTGTGTCCATATAAGATATGGAAACCAAATAATTCATATGAGATGTGAATTCTTGTCCTTTTGAACATGAGTATGAATATTAGATGTCCATACTTTAAAGATGGTTCCAAATAAGTCAGTGTGTGTCCATATAAGATATGGAAACCAAATAATTCATATGAGATGTGAATTATGAACAAACCTGATTTAAAAGTCAGGTATTACCGTGGAGTGAATTTGTGAATGTCCAAAGAGTTTAGACATTACAATTATTAGCCAGGCGATAATGAAATAATTGTCGTCCTGAAAACTGTCTTCTGTGAAGAGGAATATGTCCTCAAAGAAGACAGTGGGAGCTGATAAAACTAGAAGATGTTCTAGATTCACAAGTTAACATAAGATTATTAGATAATCTTTAGTTGTCTGGAACCGATCATAATACATCAAAGAGCTTCATAGATTTTTGAGATTCTCTCAGTGACTAAAAGAATATGTTTGACATATCTGATTTAGCAAGATGAGAGGAGCTCAAAATAGATTATGATCTAAAATCTATGATAATGATGCTCTCTGTCATTACAACTTTGAGATTGATAAGTTTATTAGAATTCTACTTATCTATACTGCCGATCATGAGACTGATGACAGTTGGATATTAAAAGCGTCTATTTAATGTGATTGAGGTAAAGATGTATATGATACATCTTTAAAACTTTTAGAATGTCCGGGAAGCAAGTTATGATTTCAAAGATCATTTTGAATCAAACTGAAGCTTCCTAAGTTGTAATAAAATTTTGACTTAATGGTCAAATACTATGTGATCATTAAGAATGATCACAGATTGTGTGTTCAGAAAGGACAGTGAGAGTACGGTCGCTTTAGTAATGCTTTATGATAAAAATATCAAAGTCATTAAGAATGACTTCAGGATGTTACTATTAGTGAAAGCATTGTTAACCATGTTTTCCTCCATAATGGATTTAGTTATAATATCCCACGTATTGGAAATATGAATCTATTAAGATAGATTGGTGGGGATATTATATTGACCTGTATGTCAAGATGTTTGGCATAAATTTCATAACAAATCTCAATTGTTGAGATATGGAATTTATTCTTTTAAAGAAAAGGTTCCTTAAAGGATACATGAGTGAAATGTATCATTAAGCGTTTGAGAAGTGCTAAGGGTGCATTCACGTATATGGAGAGGATGATTTGAAACTATGAGGTCACACTGACTCAAATTTCAAGTCAAATAATGGATTCAACCTTCTAGTAGAAATGAATGGATTGGAATGGTTCCAATCCAGAACTCGATATTAAGGTGACGACATAAATAAGTAATATTGTTATTAGAACAATATGGATGAAAAGGTTCATCCCTGAACTAGATGTAGTTCTAAAAGGTCTCTGATACCATCCTATCGTTGTAGGACAACAGTGGGAGCGATCAATTGTGTGATCGAGCCATGGTCTCTTCAGAAGTTACAGAACATTCTGAGGCTCTTTCATAGGTTCAGAGACAAACGATTAAGAGGAAATAACATAATGGAAATATTCCATCTATAGATAATTTAGCAGATCTCTGACCAAGTCTTAGTCACAGACTTTATGTGAGCATCACTTAGCTTTGATGGAGATCAAATGCGAAAGTGATTGGCTTGAGTCCAAGTGGGAGATTGATGGATATAGGTGTCCTCTAAGCCAATCATAAGGCACCTATTTCAATCTGGTTCACTAATTAATGGCATTAAATTCATTATGTAGATTGGCATATTTATAATTGCGCATAATGAAGTCCATGAATATGTGCAATAGTCATCAGATTATGATGAGATCATAATAATGAGACTGATGACTTATAAACACATATTCTCAATTGTTCCTAGTCGTAGGATGTTTTGAGAAGGACATCAAACATCCGGTTAGACTAGTACAGGTTATTCCAGCTCATATGATGAGGGTGACTGATCTCGTTAGTTACTAGTGTGGAGACACAATGGTAAACCTGTAGGTGCTCATTGGAGAATGAGTTCACTGAACTGATCCGACATGAATCGCCGAATGGTAATTTACCTAACTGTCAATCGGCTTGATTCATCGTCACAGTCGCGTGGTTGATCCTTGGACTTGAGACACCAAAGACACCTTGTCGGTGGACTTCTGGACTTTGACCTTGACCTACGAATCCCTATCCACGGGATCTCAAATAGTCAAGGATCGGGTCCAGCAGAAGACCTTCGAAGGTGATTGTGTGTTCAATAAAGGATCGTTCGCTCTCAGGTAACTGGAGAGAGAATGCTCTAGAGTAGATCCATAGGAGTCTCTGGCCAGAGTAGAAACAATATCAGAAAAGTGGTTTTCGGATATTGTACAACGGAGTCTGATTCAAGTGAGTTGACCATCTAGGGTTTGACAGTTGACCATACCCTAGGTTAACTCGAGAGCATTGTGCGAACGAAAGATTATAGCCACGTGGTAACTGTGGACGGACAGGTTCAATGAGTGGGTTGCTAAACCCCATTACCTTCCGGGATCATGCGGTGTTGCTTGGCACCCAGCTTGATCAGAAGTCCGACCGAATTCACATGCGATGTCAATTTAGTTGAGTAATTAGTTAATATATAGATATTAATTAATTACATTAAGTCAATAACTAGTTATTGGACTTAACGGGCTGAAAATCGGACGGGTAAATGGGCCTAGAGGGTCACACGCAATAAGATTCTCAGTCGATAGTACATAAGTGGGATTTATATTAACTCGGGGACTTTTGTGAAAAGTTGCGCCGACTTAATATATATCCACGCTGTTGAGAAACCCTGGGCCAAGCTCTAAGATTTCCCTTGCTGGCCGTCATCCCCCCTTTCTCTCTCCTCCTCTAGGCGTCCCGTTCGACGCGCCGAGACAGTTTCCGTCTCCGCCGCGTGTGATTCATGAAAGTCGGGAATTCCCGTCGGCGGGATTTCCGCAATCGTTGCGGCGACGGATCTTCAGCGAGCGAGCTGAAACGGACGAGGGATCGAGGACGAACCACCGCGGAGGATCGCGTGGATACCGCTGGAGGCCGGACGCTTGTGCGGCTTGCGGCATCGCCTCGACGGAACCGAAACGGAAGCGGATTCGAATCCGCGCACGATAATCAGATTCCAACCCGGTTTTTCGGTTTGCGTTTTTCGTTCCGAATAGGATTAGCGGGCATCAGGCGGGATTAATTTTTGTTCTTCGTTTCCGCTGCGTTCTTCGCGTCCCGCCCGAATCCCAACAGTTTGTACGTGTTCGGCTATGTAGTTTGTGTATTTAGCCGGATCGTTGGTGTGAACTCTGGTGTTGAGTTGGGTTGCTTGAGTTGCCTTAGAACTGCGCTTGTTGTATTTACAAATGCATGTATTTCATATCGTGCAATAGAATTTGAGAATCTTTGGAGCTGTGGTTTCTTCTCGTTGACTTTCTTCGTTGGGCCTGTAGCTTTATTGCTTTCGTTTACATCTTTCCTTTACTTCTGCAGTTGCCTGGTAGTGTTTCCTGGAGGTGGGGATCGGGTGATCCCTACTGAGCCCAATTCTGGTGTGGCTCACTCCCTAGTTTTTTAGGTGTGGACCTCTCAGCGAGCATTGGCATGTGGTTTTCTTCCTGGTGTGCGGGCCAGTAGCTATCTCAGTTCTGGGATATGCCCCGATGTTGTTGTACCTTCTCTTTTGCCTGTACACTGTACATATTTAAATTATGTGGACCATGTAATTATTGTTGGACTGTAATCGGACATTGATATTGAGCTTCATGCGCATTTGTACATTTCTTGTGGTCCGTGAGATTGTTATATTTAGCCGTGTTTAACGCTTACTTCTCCAGACGTGTTGTTTAAGATTCGGGTGTGAACCCATAGATAATGGTCCGATACCCATTTAGTAATCGAGTCCCCGATTATAGTGTGGCGGGTCGTTATGACATACTCCTTATTTTCGATATCCTGTAGGATCTTGAACATAGGAGTAGTCAATGGCGTGTAAGGTCTGGATGCCACAGAACCTTTGGTTTCTCCCTCAAAGCGTCGAGACTTCTTCTTCTCGAGAAGGAGTCCCTCGCTCGAGCGCTTGCGGTCGCCCTCCTCTCCTCGAAAGTGGCAAGCAGTCACCACTTCCTCGCAGTCAGCTTTCTAGTGTACAAGGTTGATGAGGGCATTCAAGGTCTTGGGTGCTTGAAGGGCGATAGCCCTTCGAAGGGCATCGTCTTGAGTGCCCTAGGTGAGGGCTGTCATAGCTGAGGATACCTCGAGTTTTGGAACTCGGAGGGCCTCATCGTGGAAGCGCGAGATGTAATCCCTAAGGGATTCTCCTCGCTTCTGCTTGATGGCCACTAGGCTAACTGATGAACTCATCAGGTGGGCGCCTGCGAAGTGGTCTCAGAACAACTTCCCGAGTTGTCTGAAAGAACGTATGGATCTTGGTGCCAAGCAGGATAACCACACTTGCACTGTTCCCATCAAAGTGGTGGCAAAAGCGTGGTACCGGATGGCATCCGAGACCCTATGCAGTCTCATGTGAGACTGAAAGTTGTTAAAGTGGGCACGGGTCCCCCTACCCGTCGTAAGTGTTGAGTTTATTGGCGAATAACTTCCTGGGGACAAGACATCCAGGATGTCGGTGGAGAAGGAGGAGAGATCTCTTTCTTCGTTGGAGAGGGATGGTGTTGTCACCAAAAAATGAGCAAAGAGAAAAATTCAAATAATTTTTCCAAGAAAGGAGAGGGTTAATGGACAACAGTCATGCCTATTTTGCAAGCCAAATGAATAAAACAGGGGCCACTCTATGGCCCAAATGGTGAAGAAATCCAATGGCACAACCGGACCCATTATCTCAAGCAAAGGGGGTCCAAGCAATTTTTCAAAGAAGGCCCAAGTGAAGAAAAGTTAATGGACAGCAGTCATGCCCATTCTTGCAAGCCCAAAGAAGTCAAAAAGGGGTTACTTTCAGCCCAAATGATGAAGAAATCCAAGGGGGCAGGCCCGGGCCCATTATCTCAAGCAAAAGAAGCCCAATAGGGCCAATTTGGGCCCAAAAGTAAAGGCCAAAGTCCAATTTTGTGACAGCCTTTAAAAGGGCCCAAATGGTCCCCCCCATGGCCTATTCTTATCCCTTTGGCCCATGTTCAAATCTGCCCAAAGGAGGATAAGAAGAAAAACAAGTGGTTCCGCCCTCAAGATTCTTCTAGAAGACGGTAAGTGAAAAGCAAAAAGAGAAACCAATCATGATTCTCCAAGTGTTATGTCCTCATTGGAGGGCTCTTAAGAGGGATTTCTTATCCCTAATCCAAGGCTAATGGATGCCTAATCTACCCCCCAAAAGTAACCCAACTTCATCTATAAAAGAATCCCCATCTTCTACAAGAAAAAGTTGGAGACAAAAATCCCAAAAAAGAGAAAAGAGAAGAAAAAAAGTGAGAGAGCATAGAGGAGCACGTCTCCCTCCTCCTTCCTCTCCATTTCCTGCATCCCAAGAGAGAAAAAAGAGTTAGAGAAGAAGAGAAAAAGAAAGGAAGAGTGTTAGAAAAGAAGAGAGCAAGAGAAAGGGCTTCTAGAGCCATCCCCCATTGCTCATCCCCTCTCCAAGGTAGAGTGGGTGATGGGTGATGGGTTCTTTCATATTTTTCATGTTCTTTTTTATATAGTCTTTCCTTTTGATATTCATAAAAACTTCTATCTCCCCCTTGTTATTCATCTATGTTGATTGAAAGCAATGAAATGTAAAGTTCAGATTTCATGTGTCTGTTTTGTGAATCTGCTGGTTATCTTACTTTTATGTTATTTTTTCCTTTATAAGATATGTGTTTTTCGTGTGGGGATGGTAGAGGAGCCTTTCTACTTTATAGAAATGGTCTCCTCAAGCTTTATAACCTCCTGAATATGGAGATATGACCCGAAATGTGCTTTGCTGTCCAGATTTCCTAAAAGCTGATTTTTCATTTATTTGTCTTTGGTTTTGGGATTTTTCAAGGTGGCTTGTCCTTCCATGACCCTTAGGAGCACATCCCCTCCATATATGATGTTCCCCCAAGGCTAAACATCAAGAGAAATCTCCTAAGTTTCATATATATTAAAGTTTGAGTTTCTGTTTTCATGTTGGAACCGAATGGGTTTTGTTTGGATTTTTTCCTTTAATAGCCAAGGGTTTAGGCCCTAGAGGTTCTCAAGGAGGTTCCCTCACTAGTTGAGGATGAGCTTATTTGGGTATAAACCCTCTAACATAGAGCCAAGAAGGAGAGATACATGGAAAAGATAAAAAATATACTTTATTTTTCATCATTTGGGTCAGATTTAAACCCATTATTCATCAAAAATCTGGATTTCAGGTGAGTCTGCGCCTATGCAATGCTACAGTGTTGAGTATGCGGCTACTGTTCATGAGTCTGCGCCTCCCTGCACAGACTCAGCGCCAGTTGCAATTTTTTGAGTCTGCGCCTCTTTCAGCTTGGCTTTTGGGCGTGAGGTGAGTCTTTGATCCTCCCCTAAGTTGTCCAAAGCCTCTTTGGACCTAGGACTGTCCTTTTGAGGCCCAATGAAAGTCCTAAATGGCTTGGACTTTGGGTTGTTAAGCTTTTAATGTTTCAATCCAAAATCTTGTTATATGTTTTAAGATTTTAAATGTTTTCTGATGTTTTCCAAGGATGTCCCGATCCAAGGGTGCCAACAATCTCATGTTGGGGAACCCATCAAGGGCCCTCACATAAAAACATTATTCTTGTGTTCCCATTTCTTTGGGTTCATTTAGATGATATGTCCCGAAGTCCCAATGAGTTGGTGGAGTTCCTTGCTCCCCAAATGTAGAAATGGAATGGGTGATTCCCTGTGGATAATCCTTTCATTTTGAAGGCATTAAGGGCACCCTTTGGGTGAGTGGTTGGATGTTCGGCACGCCCCCCTTTATAGCTACCTCCATGGTTCATGTCTACATGTGATCCTTTAGGGAAATTGGTGGAGTTCCTTGCTCTCCAAATGTAGAGATGCTTTGGATTACCCCTTATGGGTTTTTCTTACATCTTGAAGGCATTAAGGGCACCCTTTGGGTGAGTGGTTGGATGCTCGGCACGCCCCCCTTTACAGCCATCCCTATGGTCCATTAGCCATTACATATCCTTTGAAGGGAGTTGGTCCTTTGGGTCCCTTCATGCCATGATCCCTCATGAAGATCCTAAACCTTTGATCGGGTTTTCCTAATGAAAGGTTGAAATTTAACTTGGAATCATTATATTAAGCATTTTCAATGCTTTATAAAGTGATCCAAGAAAAATGGGATAAACATGAAGAAATCATGTCATTTGAAGAAATCCACATAAGAACTACTCTTTGAAAACGCTTTATGTAGCCATACTCAACTTCTGAGATTTCTCAGTGTTATCCTCTCCAAATTTGTGGTGATTCTTGGGTCATTTCAAGTTGAAAGAGGTATAAATCTGAAATTATGCTCAGATTTTGAGTCTGCGCACCTATAACTATGGAAATTTGATTGGGAATGGGGTACAATCTATTTTTCTCGACTCCGTATTTCCTATTCTAACTTTAATGGTTGAAACTAACCCCTTGATGGATTTAATTGCAGCTTGAACTGTGCAGGAAACTCAAAAAATCAATTTTCAGACTTGAGTCTGCGCCACTGTTCTGAGTCTGCGCACCTTGCGCAGACTCAACTCAAAACTGTCAAATATGCCTTGCATGGACTGATAGCCTCATTTATGGTTCAAATAACTCAAATAATTAAAGTTAATTCATTCAAAAAAAGGTTTAAGATAGCCATCTTCTATTTTAAATAAACACAAAATTCTAAACTTAAGTTGAGTCTGCACACCTTTCATAAGCTCATTTCAACTGAAAAAATCAACTAAACAATAAATAAAATTTCTCAAATCACTCACAATCATATATCAAACATTCCATGTCATTTAAATAAACATCTATTTACAAAAAGGATCCAAATCCCTTCAAAATAAACAAAAATCACAAGTTCAGCTGAGTCTGTGCACCCCTTGCGCAGACTCAAACCCATTTTCTTATCTCCTTAATCTTTGAAGCTCCCCAGCATTTCGAAAATCTTGGAATTCCCCTCAACCTCAGGAGATTCCATCTTTTTAAGAATCTTGCTCAAAATTCTCTTTTAACTTGAGTCTGTGCATCAATCTCTAGGCCAAAACCTCATCTCTTGGCCCCAAAGTCGTGCCCGCAACTCCAAATCTGTAAATCATTATCAAACAAAACATAAAATCAAGTTATCCCACCAAAAATCTAATAAAATAACTCACAAACAAAAAATCCACATTTCAGACTTGAGTTTGTGCATCCTGGCGCAGACTCAACCCTGAAATTCACAAAAAATTAAAAATCAACTTCCGGACCACTTTAAGATGATCTAAAACCCTCTAAAAATCAAGTTTATTCTTATCTACCAAGAAATCAAATAAAAACACCAAGTTGTTCTTGAAAAAATGCAAAAAATAACTCAAGACAAATTGGTGACAAATGAGTCTGCGCTACCCTACGTAGACTCAACCATGAATTCCCAAAATCGGCCTTTTTGACCTTAAATTCCCTCCAAATTAAACATAAAAATTTACATAAAAACTTTATACTTTATATAAGTCAAAAACCTAAATAAAAGCTTAAAACTCCTTTTACAAAAAATATAAAAAAATGCTTAAACACTTTGATAAACAATGAGTCTGCGCTCTATAGCACAAATTCAGCCCTAAATTCCTAAAATCTGATATTTTGGCTATTAAATTCTCATTAAACCAAATCAAAATCTTCATGATAAACCCTATATTTTCCACAAATCAAAACCCAAACAAAAATGAGAGCTTTTCTCCTTGAAATTAGCTAAAAAATTGAAAAAATAGGCTTGTGACAAATGAGTCTGCGCTACCTTTCGCAGACTCAACCCCCAATTGTTAAAATCCAAATTTTCAACCTTAATTCCTTTAAAATTAAATCAAAATCTCCATGATAAAACTCTATACTTCTTGTAAATAAAAAAATCAAATAAAATTCAAAATTTCCCTTTTGCAAAACATAAAAAATACCTAAAAGAAATCTCATTTCAATTGAATTTGCACATCTTGCTCATCCTTCAAAACTGGTTAATTCAAAAACATAAAAAATATAAATCCTTGAAGCATTTTCTACTCAAATCAAATAAGAAAACATAAAAAACACCTTTCCATACCTTGCAAATCAAATCCAAAATCTCTTCACTTCAAAATCTGAAAAAACACTAAGAAATATTTATTAGACTCCCTTGATAAAAAAATGTCATCCACTTCAATCAAAATACCATAAAAAAAATTTCATTCCTCTCACAAATCAAAAATCAAAGTAAATACAAACATTCTCATTGGTAATAAATGAGTCTGCGCATCCTTGCGCAGAGTCAATTTCATGTGTACTTCTAAACATAAAAATTCAAACAAATCTTCAATGCATCCACATAAATCAATCCAAAAAGACTAAAAAATGTCTCATCATCATCCATCAATAAAAATCAATAAATCAAGTCTTGCGCAGGCTCAACTTTAAACTAAAAAAAAGGTTTTCTTCTCAAATAAAAATTGAAATTCATCCATCTTTCGAATGCAATTTTGTATATTTTACTTATATCATTTCAAAGGGTGTTATTCTATTCTTACGACGATTAATCAAGGGTTTTCCTTTTAGGAGGATGTAATTAATGCTATTTCATTTTTGGGTAGTGGGATCGGGTTGAAGAACTACGCATTCATCTGATTGAGTCAGGTGGAGCGCACAAATAACAAATCTAAATCTAAATAAAAAAATCAAGATCAAGTACATTTTTCCCAAAAAATGTACGACAATCTCTTTTGGCACGTCCGGTGGGACCTGTCCTCCCTTCATCTTCTCGTCGAAAGAATAAGGATAACACTCATTCTTTGAAGTTATTGATTATCTCTTTGTTGTGTTACAGGAGACTCAATGCAATCGAAAGTTTTCTTCGGCCCTCTGGTGGTCGAGAACCATGCTCGCTATGGCTACCTGGCGGTACCTGTGACATTTGGGAGCTTCCCTCCCGTTGTTGGTTTTTCGAATTTTCTCGGGGTGGTCTTCATGCAACCTGAGATTATATCTGATATACCTCAAGCGCAAGTAGTCAGCTGCTGCACTATTCACAGTCATGGTGCATCATCTTCAAGACAATATTGGAAAAATATCCGAAAAGGTCAGAATCCCCAGCTCAAATAAAAGGCAGTTTCTACACAATGGTCTAGGACCAAAAAATCAATTCTTGTTGGGAGCCTGCGGATCTTTCTAGACGGCAACAAAGTTGATACTTCCAAAGACCGACTGGTTCCAAATATTCCAATTCAAAACTCATTCCAGGTCTTTGAAGATATGGACAGAGAAAGAATGAAAAATGAAAGAAAATAAAAAGGAAAAGCTAAGATTCATATGTCGGAAAAGCAAGAAAGAAACCCCAAACCAGCTTATTGTTATGGGACGAAATATTGTTAAGAGCCACCAGCAAAACAAATCTGGGTGCCCAAACATCAAGAAGATCAATATGCACAAGAAAAATCAAAGCCAATCTTTCAGTCACAAAGACAGCAAATATGGAAACCAATTCAAAGACGGCTGCCTTATGCTGAGTCGCCGAAAAGAAAGAAGTTAAGAGAAAGATATGAAAATGAAAAGTCAAAAAAGCCTTCAAAAACGTCTGTATTCCAAAGGCTGCAACCAAAACCTCCTTTTGTAAGGAGATCAACAGAATTTACCCAAGGAAGCCTGATGATTTATTCATGTCATACTGTCAACAAGTATGGGGTACTCCCTGAAGATCGAGAAGAAATCAGAGATTTAGCCTCAAGGCCGGGTCTAGTTACCCGAAGAATGCAAACGGCAGCCCTAGTTGCCCAAAATTTTCCTACCCTATTGGAAAACATTGATGAAGAAGCAGAACTATTTACAAATGTTATTGAAGCATCAGGAGAAGCTCTTTCTGCACTAGCAGAGTAGTAGCTTCCACAGCAAATCAATCAGCAAAAAGAAGCAGAACCAAGCATAACTCAGTTGTTATTGCAAGAAATTGAGTTGGTGAAAAAGCAATTGAAAGAAAAAGATGCCCAAATACAGGGGGCAGGTTGGGCTGGTAAACAAGGAGGTGCTTCAACTTCCTCTTATCCTCGGGTGGCTAACCCTCCAGTTCCACCTCCTCCGTCTCAAAATCTTTTAAATATATCCATGCAGTAATCTAGGTCTGTGCCTATGAGTGAAACACCTGCATATATTCAAGTATCCAATAGTCAAGTTGCTCCTGCAACAGTATTGTAAGACAACTTGATCTCAAATTTCTCATTTCAAGCCTCCCAAGTTCAGGGAGTTAATTTCTTCCCAAATCCAGCAGATCCTGCTGTGGCTCAAAGGCTGATGCTAGAACAGCTCATTGATATGAAGCTGGCAGAAAGAGTGGAAGGTACCTCCACGGTATATGATGTGTACAAAGTACCATATCCGGTGCATCATGCTATGAAGAGGCTTCTGCTGGGAATGACCAAAGTGCCAAAGTTTGAAAATTTCAATGGCTAAGGAAATCCAAAAGAACACTTGGCATATTATAATGGGGTAATGGGAGACCTAGCCACTGATGAATCTTATATGCTGAAATTTTTCGGGTCTTCATTAACTGGACTCGCATTTGAATGGTATTCTTCTCTTCGGCCTGGTTCTGTTGCAGAGTGGGCCGACCTTCAAAAGCAATTTCAAGACAGATTTTATCTGGTGGAGAGAGAGATCACTCTGGCAGAGCTATATACTGTGAAACAAGAAAATAATGAAAATGCTTCCAAATTCATTGCTAGGTGGAGGAATCTTAGCATGAAGTGCAAAAGACCACCATGTCAAGAAGATGCAGTGGTGATATGTAAAAGTAATTTGAAAAATGAAGTCCTTGAAAGGCTGGTAGCCATTGAAATTAAATCTTTTAACAAATTGAATACTGTGGTATCAGAAGTTGAAAATTTTCTGAGCCGATCCAGAAGTGAACCAAGCAACAACAAAGGAAAATTTGATAGAAGAAATGCTCCACGTGAGTCAAATACAGTAGACTTATCTACGTTCATCATGGAGCAACAAAAGAAAGGTCCAGTCACGTAGGCCGAAACCAGCAACAATAGAGAGAAAGAAGTCCGAGCCTTATCTTCTCTCAGAGACAGAATGAACAGGCCATACAGCTTCCCAAAAGACAAAACTCGTGTTCTATTTGAATGGGCACGAAAATATAATAAGATTGTGTTACCACAGTCGAAGAGGCCAGAAGATGCCAAAAGATCTAATGATCCAAATTATTGTCCATATCACCAAATCATGGGACATCCTATTGAAGAATGCTATATGTTCAAAGATGCAGTTGAAAAATTAATTCGGAAAGGTGTCCTGAAGATGGGAGATCATCTTGTCGATCCTTCGCAGCCTCATGCCTGGACAAAAGCAAATGTGGCATCTGTAAATGTGCATGATATGGTTCCAATTTACCAGTCATTAAGCTCAGAAATTGCAGAAAGAAGCACCCAAGCCACTTATGAGCAATTGGTACTTCAACCACTCCAAGCATCTCAGTGGCAGACAGTTAAAAAGAAGTCAAGATCTCATATCAAGCAAAAGCATAAGAAGTATATATTCATGGAGGTATTCCACGACGGCCAACATACGTTCAACCCGTCCCTCCACCAAATCTGGATAATATGATATCCGATATGTCCAAAATGGCTTTATCTACGCCGGTCAAAGCTGCAGCTTCAGGCAAAAAATAATGTGTGTCTTTCCTTCCACAGGAGACATCTCAATCAAGTTCAAGTTACTCTGCTCCAGCAAGCAGTATATGGAAATGGGTAGATCCTCATACTGTAAGGAGGGTTACCAACAGAAGAAGAAAAAGAGAAACACCAATACCAATTCTACCTAAGGGTAAAGATCCGCTGTCAAAATTGCAGAAGCTAATAGACAGCCTGGATGAATATGAACAACCTCAAAGAAAGCCAACAAAGCTGAAGCGTTATATACCATGGGAGAAACTCCAAAATATAACAATGAAGCAAATACATGAAGAAGCCCTATTCTGGGAACATGAAGTCAAAAAGCCGAAGACTAATGATAATCAGGAAAATGAGAAAGAAGAGCAGGAAGGGATTTGCACTGTCATGTCTTGCAACACAATAAATGAAAGTAAAGACGATGAGGAGGAAGAAATCTTCCTTACTCCAAAAATG
The DNA here is from genome assembly GCA_030544215.1 of Zantedeschia hybrid cultivar. Classification (NCBI taxonomy): domain Eukaryota; kingdom Viridiplantae; phylum Streptophyta; class Magnoliopsida; order Alismatales; family Araceae; genus Zantedeschia; species Zantedeschia hybrid cultivar. Next base: position 36,227,349 of record JARZZO010000011.1, on the reverse strand, counting down.
GAAGTGATGGAAAGCTCTACATCAACTCCAAATAAGCAACATGTCACCCGCTCTGGCAAAAAGTGGGGACGGAAGCCTCCATTGGCTACCACTCAAAAAATTATCCAACTGCAGGGAGAAATACCATATGTCGTCCAAGAACCAGAATTCAGAGGAATGGAATACATGCCTTCATCAAAAAGAAATGTTTAAATCCCGCCTCCGCTCGGACCGTATCCAGAAAATTCTGATCAAGAAAATGGGGTGTTACCCTCTTTATATGAATTTATGGCAGTTCAAAAGTTTGCAAAGAAAGGTAAACAAGTACAATAGCAGCCGTCTGAAGAACAAGACCCTCAGGTTGTTGTAGACACGCTAATTTTGACATCATTTCGAGTAAATTTCATATCATATAATAATGCCTCATAATGGTCTGATATTTAATCATTGGTTAATTTTATTGATCTTTTTAAATTAATTATCTGAATAGTGTCGGGAAAGACAGATATGATTTAAGTTAATTAATTAAATTCATTTTAACTCAAATTTCAATTAAAATATGAAGAAGTATAAAAGACGTCGACTAGTGTAGACGCCATTTAGACTTTATTCCTATTTTAATGTTTAAATTTGAATTTTAATCAGTAGATTAATTAGCTAAAAGACGTCTGCATGTCACGACGCCATTTAGGTTTCCTAAGTTGTTTCTACTTCTCTTCCAGATGTTTATTCTTATCTTAATTAGTTTAAAAGGCGTCTTTAAGTGGCGACGCATTTTATTTAATTACAGATAAAGATAAATTTTTCCCGGATGTTTATCCTTATCTTAATTAGTCTAAAAGGCGTCTTCCATGGGCGACGCGTTTTAGATAATTACAGATAAAGATGAATTAATCTGTATTTATCTGTTACTTAAGCTGGATAAATTTCAAAGATTTCTTCATGTAAATCTGCGGATGCAAAGAAGTCTATAAATACCTCACCTCTTGAGTGATTAAAAAAAAGAGAGTGATTATTTTGGCGGTGATTGGAGCAAAGAAGCTTGAAGACGTCCAAACGCTGAAGTGCTGCTACCACCAAGAGTCGGCATCCTTCTTCATCCGTCCAAGATCCATTGAAGACCAAGGCTTCCAGGGGCCATCCAACATTAGCTTTCAATTCATTTCTGCATATTTTTCACATACTTCATCACATCACTCCATGCAACACACACAACACTAGCATCATTTTCAAAATCTATTTGTTAAAGGGGGTTTAAAAAACCACCCAACAAGTGAGTTTTCCTGTTTAGTTGCATGTTTAAAACTTTGTCTGGAATAGATACTACTTTTGCCTAAGTTCTCATCATTGTTCTTCATTTCTTTCTACTTCTTACAAGGTACAAAGGAGAATCAAAGGGAAGGAAATCAATAGCAAACAACAAAGACTCTGGACGATCCTCAAGAACTCAACAGTAATCAAAGTAAGAACAAAGACAAGAAATGGCTCTCTTTCTTCAGCCGGCTGAAGGAGGGGAACCAAGAGCTCAATATCTCCCACATCTAAATAGGTAGGCGATCAAATCTTCATTTTGAAACTTTTTAGTCAAAAGTTTCTAACGATCACATCACTTAGTTTCTTTTTAATAGGTTTATTTTGCACTTAAACAACATAGTTTTTTATGATAATCACACACTCATTTTAAGCACTCACAGCTTTTTTGGTGATCACGGTGGGACTTGGTCTCGCCATCTTTTAGTTCTTTGTTCTTGCTATTATCAATCGGGCACCCACGGTGCACCACTTGTGTTTCTCGACACGCGCTCACCAATTGGTGAGTGTTTTTAGTTTAGTTAATTTCCTACGTGCACCACGTGCACACCCCTGTGGCAAGATCTTGCCCTCCCCGTTGATTAGTTGAAAAGTTGTTTTTGTGATAAAGATTGTGTGATTGATTGGCATTCTATTTGTTTATTTGACAAATTATCCTGTTAAAATTCGAAACAAAAAAAAATCTTTGCATGAGCTGATTATTTATCGTTTTTATCCTGTTTTGAGGAGGAATAGATCCAGAAATTCCTCCTGGAAAACTGCATCTGCGACTTGAAAAGCGTCTAGGAACAGCGACGTATTTCAAACTGCGTCGTCATACCCAGACGCCTTTCAGTCTCTTTTCTCTGCTGTCTGCTGTCTGAGCTTCTGCGAAAAAATAAGGTTTTGTTTGAATAGCATCGACCAACAGCGACGCGATTTAGGCAGTTTCTTATTTCTTCTTCAGTTCTCAGATTTTGTGATCTGTGTGCTATTACCCATTATATATTAAGCATTAGAGGCCATCCAGGCTACAGGTCATACGCATTGAGGCTAACACCCTCCTCTTCTTAGGAACACTCTTCTTGACGTCTTCAACTCTCTCTGATTGGGTCGGTCCCTCGATCAGACTAGAGTAGTTGGTGTTAAGGACCTCCGTAAGTCCCCAAAATCAAGGTATTCCTCCTTGATCATCGGGCTGGTTGTACCATTTGAAGTCCCAGTTAGATTTCCATAATGTTGTGAGAGAAAACCATAGAATATAACGGTGGACATTGAACTGAAACTAGGATCATATCTCTTGAGCGAATTTGTGATTTAATTAAATCCAAATAACCCAACAAGGAATCCTAAAATCACGTTAAACATCCACTTGTTTGTTTAATCTCTGTACAACTTGTTTGTTAATCTCTGAAGAAAAAAATCCAATATCATATTGCTCCGAAAAGGCAGAGACTTGAGCATGGCTCCATATGCCATTATCAACTACGAGGGAGATGCTAATGCCCCTCGCGATTCCGATTACAATTTTGAGGGCGGGAGAGATGCTGATGCCTCCCGTAATTCTATTCCTATTCCAGTTCGACATGAGGGCAATGTCCGAACCCCTCTCTATCATCCTCATGATCAATATCTTGATCCTCCCCTGCATATGCATGCGGTTCCCAACCCTATCTTCAAAGGAGATATGAACTAGAATGATCCCTCATTTTCTGATCCCTCGGATCTTGTAAATGCTTTGGGAGTTCTTGCCTCCTGTCTGGACCCTCAACAGTTCGAGGCGATCCAGTCCATTCTGAAGGGGAAGACGCCCGTGCAGTCTGTCGACCCGAACCCTGCGGCTCAGCCTGCCATCCCTCAACAACCTCCTCATCATCCTCCCTACATTCATCAGGCCATGGAAGGCCTCCATGTCACTTCTCAGCCAGTTGGGTCGCAACTTTCCTCTTCTAGGCAATCGGCCAGACCACTGACGCCCGCGTACCAAAAGGCCCTCGGGCATGGCAGAAGCTCTGCCGAACCTCCTCTTTACTGTCCTCCTTGTCCGACGTACTCTAGGCAACAGGCCTATCAAGTACCTCCACCTCCTCCCCCTCCCCAGGCTGATCCGACAACGCAAGCGTTGCTGGCAAAGATGGAGCGCATAGATGAACAATTCAACAACCTCCAGAAGATGATGGGGGTCAAAGCTGCACCAGAAATCAACTTACCAAGCCTGCCAGTGTTCCACCTGCCACCCTCCGAGATGCCAGTGTACCGAAAGTACAATGGTACCGGTAACCCCTTCACCCACTTGAAGGAGTTCATGTACGAGTCATCCTTCTGGCAAAACGACAAGAGGTCGTTGGCCTTTTTGTTCAGGAGATCTCTAGAGGGACCAGCCCTCGAGTGGTTCTTTTCCTTGGAACCCTCCGAAGTAGAGGACTATGGTATCGTTTCCCGAAAATTCATTCAACGATACTAGGACAGAGTCGCTCCCTCCTTGTCCATCACTGACCTAATAGCAAAGTAGATGAAACCTGATGAGGAGTTCGTCAGTTTTGCCGACAGATGGCGAGGCTTGGCCGAGAAAGTAAACGATCACTTGTCCGAGTCAGAGCAAGTGAAGATGCTAATTTCCAATGCCACGCCCCAGTTCAAACTAGTCCTCTCCCTGAACAATCTGACCAGCATGGCAGAGCTCTATGAAAGAGTGCGGTACTGTTAGAACGCCTTCAAGGATGCTACGTTCTCTAGCGTCTTTGATCCTCACAGACCTAGCAGGCCTCCACCTTGGAAGCCTGCAGTGCCGAATTCTCCCAGCACAGGTCCAACTACTGAGGGCACGCTCTCTCATGAGCAAGTCAGCAGTATGAACAACAACTCGTCCCAGTTTGTGAGGAGTCAACAGCAGTACTACCAGAGGCCACTGCAGCCGAACCAGCAGGGCTACAGGCAGCAGCCGAACCCTCAGTATCAGCAGCCCCAATATCAGCGGCCTCAACAGCAGAGCCAGCAACAGCAACAGCAGCCGCCGCAACGGCAATTGCAGTACCAGCCACCACAACAACAGCAGTATCAGCAACAACAGCAGTATCAGCCGCGCGCACCACCGGCATATCATAATGTCCCTCCTCCTACTGACTACAATCAGCAGAGAAGACCTCCAGGCCCGAAGAGGACAGAATACCCGGTCCTCCCAGAGTCCTTGGCGGACATTTTTAGTGCTCTAATGGCAGCTAATGCCTTAGTCCTGCCAAGAGAAAAGGCGATTTGGCCCCAGAATGCCGACACATCTAGGTATTGCTATTTCTATAGGCAACCTGGACACACTATTAACACTTGCTTCCAATTTAGAGATTACATTCATGATCTCAACGAGCAGGGCGGCATAGACTGGGAAGAGATGAAAAAATACATATCAGCCTTAAAAGCAAGAAGACCACCACAGCAGTAGTAGCAAGTGAGAGCACCAGCACAAGCAGCAGCACCACCGAACATGGGCATAGTGCAGAACCCGCTTCCGGAGCATCAAAATCAGAACCAAGTTGCCGCCATTATTACAAATAGCCGGTCTGAGGCTAACCGGGGGCAACAGTGGAGGATAGATGACTCTTCCTCTATTTATTCAACAGGTCACATTCCGAGTACCGCATAACAACCACCACGCCGCACCATCCATATACCCAGACCACAGCCCATTACCATTACCCCTATGCCAACACCCGCATATCACTCACCCGCACCTATTAACCCATTACCACCACCCGCTTTCCTTAAACCCATTACACCCCACGCCACTACACCTCCACTAAATAACCCCCTCCAAACCAACTACGCACCCCTCCTACCATCCAGACCCCTACTCCGCATACCATTCCCTACTTCACCCGCTACCACTACCGCTTACCCAGATACCATCCAACCTTCTAAACCGCTATTACGCATGCCATTCCCCACTTCATCCTCCATCTAACCATCTAGGCCTCTAATCCGCACCACGCCGCCACCTACTAACCCCACATCATCGCCCACATACCAACACTCCACACCATCCACACCATCCAATCCTACGGTACTCAAAGTATCACCTGGACCTTCCACGGCTGAGGAACATGCGCTCCGGAGTGGGAGGATCTTCAACAAAGTCTTTCCTCAGTCAACAGTTTGAGACGGCCCATCACAGTCGACAGAGGAAACACACAATGAAGAGAGTGCACCAGGCACTCAATATGACCTACTGAAGCACCTTGACCGGACACCGGCACGGTTCTCCGTGCTTGAACTGATTAAAAGATCGAAGACTCACCAAGAAGCTCTGATGGAATATTTGCAGAAGGTGATGGTCAACGAGGACGTACCGATGGAAAAGATTGCAGCACTGTTAGTTCCTCAGGGGGATCAGCCCTCTATTTCATTTCATACATCGGAACTAGCACCGCCGGCGGCCAGAAGCATGGCTGTGAGCATTACGGTCAATATTTGCAAAAAGGCCGTAGATGCATGCCTGGTTGACACAGGGGCTTCGATCAATGTTTTACCTCCGAAGACCTTAGAATTGTGCGGTGTGCCTAAGGAAAAATGGTTGCCTAGCCCCATCTCCGTTACATCATATAATAACTCCACCCGTTCCCCTCTAGGAATGGTTTATTTGAAGGTGGAGCTAGGCCCTGTAAGTCATGCAGAGGTCGAATTTCACATCTTGGAAATCGACCCTTCTTTAAACGCCATTTTGGGTCGTCCTTGCATAAAAACTCTTGAGGCGATTCCCTCCACGAATCATCAATACCTCAAATTCCCCTTCAAAGGACGAATCATTAAGGTTACGAGCAAGCCGATCCTTGCTGCTGCTCATACTTTGAATGTCAAACCCACTTCTTCACCTGGCCGACAACCTTTTCGGTAAGGATCGTGACCTTCGGATCCGGTTTTCGGGATCGGACCTTGTAGTTCTGACCTTAGTGAGGGCGGAGGTTCTGAGTTGATTCGCGTCAGGACATCGAGACGCGTTTTAAACGGCGTCCACCGTCGCAGACGCATTTCAAGTTCTGCCACGTGGGTGCCACGTGGGCTGGTTTCGGGCCGCGAGGGTACGGCCCTGTCTTGTCAACCTGAACGGCGTCCACGTGTGTCGACGCCTTTCAGACTGCGACTCTGGATTTGTCAGAGTACGGCCCTGACATATCTTCTGAACGGCGTCTGCCTTGAACGACGCGTTTCAAAGTCTTGTCAGAGCAGCTGTCACATCAACTGAATGGCATCCGCGGATGTCGACGCGTTTTAGCCAGTCTCTGGTTAACCCCGCGAGCCCTCCTTCTTTCCCTCATTTTCTCCTCTCTTCCTCTCTTTCCCCTTCCGGCGAACTCGGCGGCGATCCCTCCTCCTCCCTCTTTTCCTCCCACCGTTTCATCTCTCCCTCCACTCCATCCTCTACCTAGCTCTTACCACTACCACCTCCACTTCCACTGCGGCGTTCTACTCTCCGGAAGGCGGCCGACGTCACGGAGGAGCAAGGACGACCACGGCGGTACCGGCGGCGGCGTAGGGCGAGTCGGGTGGACGGCTTGAAGCTCGGAGGCGTTCAAGTATCCGGTAGGGTGACGGTTCCCCTTAGCATCGCGTTTTAGACCATGTTTACCCCGTTTAAACTTGTTTGGACCTTTGGTTTTGGGGGGGGGGTAGAATGAGCATGTTTAGGAGTTCTTTTGATAACATGGGGGATTTCCATGAATGTGTTGCCTATGGATAGTATTATTCCTCTTTTCCCTCAGTTTTTGGGTGAATTTTGGGGTTGTTTGGGGGTTGGAATGGGAGCCCTCGGGCTCAGGCGACTCTGGTTCCTAGGGCTGAAACACGTCGTGCATGGACGACGCCTTTTTGAAGGGCGTCGAGCCATCACGACGCCTTTTAGACAAGAATCGCCTGACAGAGAGTCTGCCAGTTCGGGGATTCTGGGAATAAAAGACGTCATGGGTGAACGACGCGTTTTCTAATGGCGTCGGTTAACCATGACGCCTTTTAAAGGCAGAAATTCCTTGAGTAAGGGCCTTGGAATTTCCGGATTTCTGTGTTAAATGGCGTCTGAGGATGTCGACACCTTTTAAAAGGCGACCACTGGTGTCGATGCCTTTTAGGGCCTGATTCTGAAGACTGTTTTACATGAACCTGTACATGGAGCTTGAATGGCGTCGATTTTGGGAGACGCGATTCAAGACAGAACCTCACAAATTCATGCCAGTAAAATGTGTTCATACTGTTAGACGGATAATTATTGCATGTTTTAGTGTACCCGGTAGAGGTAGATTCTTCATGACCGGACGATGCTACATGTATGTTATACGATCGCGGACTTTTCACGTGACCGGATCGTACTTGTTGAGTTTTGTGTTACTGTGGACCTGGAGTGACATTGTAGCGCTTTATCACCCTGTGCTGGTGGGGGCGTGAGCACAGCGCCGGTGGGGGCGTGGGCGGGGTGACGCCTAGTGAGAGAGGGTCACCTGGTGAACCCCGGGGTCAGCTAGTACCGGTGTCGGAGTGGTACATTCGGAGAGTCACTCTTGCTAAGGGAAGGAGTAGCCACCTGAGCCGGTTGGGCCGGAGTAGCTAGTGTGCTATCCGAGGGATTACTGTTTGGTCTCAGCGGGTCGAGGTTTCTCCACCGTTGTTGTGTGGTTGGCGAGTTCTATCGAGACGACAGTTGTGGATTTCCTAATCGGCTGGTTTAATATATGCATGTTTATTATATTACGATTGCATGTGACTTCACGTTAAGAATTAGGAATTGTACCTCTTGTGCTTATCACTTTACCGTTAGCTGTACCTTGCACTTGTGGGTGTGTGCGTGGGCAGTGGGGATCGAAGGATCCCTACTGAGTCTTGTCTTTGAGACTCACCCCTCCTGCGGTTTTCAGGTGAGGACTCTCAGCAGACCTAGCGAGGAAAGAGTGCGGCCGTGAGTTGAGCACCGTCAGCAGTTGTTCCGGGGTATGCCCCGACGTAGTTGTGATTTTTATTTCTGGCCTGTACGTTTAATTATTTCCTTTCTGTTGGAAAATGTAATTATTTGCTGTATCGGGTCGCATTGTAATAATTTTAATTCCTGCACTTTTACTTCTGTTCAATGCGATGTAAATGTTTAGCTTAGTTTATTATTTATCTTCCAGACTTGATTAGATCCTGGTTTGGTTCCAAATTAATGATCCGGTTCCCATTTAGTAATCGGATCCCCGATTATAGGGTGACGGGTCGTTACATTTTCTGTCGGTATTACAGGTTTACCATCCAGTGGCTGATCTTCTGAAAACTGCCACTATTTCTCGTTATCCGTTAAATGCCATAAAGAGGGGGAAGTGCATGAGTACCCCAGGATGGAGAATAATGATGAAGAATGGCTATCAGCCTGGAAGAGGCCTGGGCACACAGTTACAAGGCAGGACCACTCCCGTCAAAGACCACCGAGGAATACCTGGAAACGGCCTGGGCTATAGGCCGAGAAAAATGAAACAAGACATTGTTCAGCAAGCAGAGAATGAAGGCGGCCAGAAAGTCTGGGAGACGATGTCTACACCACACAAGGAAGGTCGGGATCCCCTAACATGGACTCTATACACTCATTTTGTAAAGGGGTCCGTAATAAGCCATGACAACACGGTGGTCATTACTTCATGTTTTGACCTCCACGATATATATGGGAGAGACTTGTCTAGACACTGCTCAGAACTACTCACGTACCAGTCCTTGGAGGCTCTGCGGCCTATGAAGAGGAGAAAATTCCAAGATCCTGAATGTGAATGGTACATGTGGTTCGATCTGAGAGACCTCTACATCGCGCTGAATAGGCTGTTTCTCGATCCTGCAGAACCCAAGTGGCCGCCACCGATCGATGAGCTGATCGAAGGTCCCGGTGCTATTTTCGACAAAAGGATACTGCTGTCAGAAGAGACTGATAAAGGGGAGCCAGATGACCCCTATGAAGCTGGCTACACCACGGATCTGCTTTGGAGGGGGACTTATCCTTCTCATGTTTTCATGCTTCACACCTTGTTTCGCACTTTGCTCTTGACCCCGACTTGGTCGCGGGTCATCATTGAAGACATTCCACGGGCCCCGCCCGTCATGATTACTCTATCCCCACGGGGACCTCATTCCACCACCTCCTCTCGATCTAGAGAGGATGTATGATTTAATCTGCGACATACTGCTGTATGATCCCCCTAATACTCTGGCCTTGGTGCCACTTCCCTCATCTTATTCTCCTTCTATTCATCTTCATTCCTGTTTTATGCTTAACTCTTCTATTGTCCAAAAAAAAACGCCAATTCGGCATCAAATTCTTCCCAGATCTTCATTGAGGAAACCTCTTACTTGACCGATTATACCCCATCGCGCGAGTCTTTCGGTCAAGATTCTGTTCTAAATCTACTCTGCCCCTCCCCTCGGGAGGATTCTCCTGTATTTCCATCTGTATCCCATGATTTTCATTCTGCTTCATCTTCATTAGGTCAGAATAGGGAGTCTCGTAAAGTTAGACAATCTAGCTCTAGGCAAGTTAATCAGGTTAGGAAGTCTAGAAAGTCTAAGGGTAGACAGATTCCAGATAGATACCTCAAGGATTTAGCTGATAGATGCCTTTCTTGCTCAATGATCCCTTAGTTATTGGAAATCCCATTCAGATGCCAAAAGACTGTACGGACGACGAGTTAGTCAATGATTGTACATTCTAGTTCAAATTATTAATAAAGGCATTCTTTTCTTCATTTAATAGTTCTCGCAAAGTAACTATCGTAATGAAGGTCCATAGACAAATATATGGGACATTGAATCATGATGAGATCATGATAGTGAGATCAATATCCTCAGTCACTTGTCTTAAACAGTTCTCGATCATAGGATATTTGAGATGCACATTAAATATCCGAGTAAGATCGACACAAGTTATGTCTGCTTATGTGATGAGGGTGAATGATCTCACATTCACTCGTGTGGTGACACTAAGACAAACATGTGGGTGCTCATTAGAGAATGAGTTCACTGAACAGACCCAAATAAGAATTCCTGGATGGTAATTATACCTATTAGTCAACCAGGGAATTCAATTGTTGTAGTAGCACAGTTGGTCCTTTGACCTGAGTCACCAATGATACCTTGTTTGTAGACCATTGTATCTTGATTCTCTGACTCGTGGACTTTAACCATTAAGTCCACCATAATCGGTCTTTCAGATACAGTGGAAAGCTTGCGAAGGTAATTGAGTGAACAACAAGGGATCACTCACTCTTGGTATAAGACTGGAGAGAGAATGTCCTATGGATGTGTACACAGAAATCCCTGGCCAGGGTCAAATGAAAGATATGACTTTCTAGATATTAACTGAGTACTGGAATCCATCGGGATAATGCGATAGAGGGTTTGACTATAAAACCATACCCTTGCCTTATTGGGACATTGCATGAGTGAAGGATTATATCTGTGCGGTATCTGCAGACGGAAAGGTTCTATTGAAGGGAACAATATCCCTTATATCTTCTGGGATCATGAGGTAGTGTTTGGTGCTGTTCATGATCAGAAGGCCAAGTGATTTGATCATCAGATGATAATTCACTTGTTTATTAAATTAATCATTTAACATATGATGTTTAAATGTTAATTAATAAATATTAAACTCAAAAAATAGTTCTAAGTTTAATGGGCCTGCAACCGGACTGATATATGGGCCTAGAGGGTCACACACATAAGAGTTCTCGTCAGACGGTGAGAGACGTTAAATTTTATGCTTATCTAGGTTTTTATGAAAAACCGCAGGATAAACATGAAGATTTAATGGAGAATTATCCAAGGCCAAACTCTTGGATAATCATGAGGATTAATCCTTGTCGTTATCCTTATTTCTATATAAGGAGGGCCAAGGGGCAGGGGTAAAAAGTTAGTTGGACGAATTTTACACCCCAGATTCTCTCTCTCCTCTCTCTCTCTCCTTCTCTCTCTCTTAGAGTGGATCTATCTCTCTCCGCGCATGGTGGATTTGAGATCTGGTCGGAGCACTCAAGTCGAGGAGGAAATCGCGTCTGCTATGGGAACTCGTGTGGATACCTCTAGAGATCGTGCGCGTGCGCGATTACCGAGTCGGCATCATCCACGGGAGATTCGAAACCCCGCAAAGGTGAAGAACCGTTCTTCCCGCATTTATTTTTAATGTCCGTTTTACGACCCCAGCAACCGATACAATGGAATCGATTTTATTTTCGCTGCGTTCTTGGCGATTCCTTACAGTGGTATCAGAGCCAGGTTGCTGGTTCGGTCGTAAAACGGCATCGTTTTGCGTATTTTTCTCGTTATGCGTGAAGAACCCGTATTGTACGTGTTCTTGTGTTTAATCTGATTAAAATGACAGAATCGTGTTCATATGATGAGCACAAATAATTTGATTATTTTTCTGTAATTTTTCGGATTTTATTTGGGTTTTTCGGAGTTCTTCGTGGGACGACGAATGGGGTACTTTAACGGCTTCGTACGCGATTCCCAAGTGTTGGGATGGCGGCCCGGATGTCCAGATCTCTTGGTGATAGTCACCTCTACGGATTGGGCATGATGATCGGCGCCGGAGTGCCCTTGGAGGTGCTGAAAATCGAGCCCAAACTCGGGTTTTCAAAACTTGGAAAATCAGATTTTAAGGGGGAGTTTAGGGCTCGATCCAAGGGCCATTTGGCCACTGCCGGCTGCCCCACCGGTGCCGGGCTGACCGCCGGAGGTGGGGGCGTCGCCGGCGGTGCCTGGCGGCGCCTGGCGGCGCTGCCATGGCCTCATCCGCCGCCGGCCTGCACAAAATTAGGGTTGCAGGTTTTGGGAAGAAGCCGGTTGAATGGAGGCTGAAAGGGCTGAACCACCCGGTCCCGACCCGGTCGGACCGGGCGGGGGCCGGGCGGCGCCTTGGCCGAGCCAGGGTTCGACCCTGGCCGAGCCAGGGCCCTGGGCCCTGGCCATTTGGGCCCTAATGGGCTGGGCCCATTTTTAGATTTATTAAAAATTATTTTTAATACCTGTTAAACCCCATTAAACCCATTATTAAGCCCATTTAAGCCCGTTTTAAAACAGTAAAATTATAGGAATAATTAATAATTGTTATTAATTACTTTTATGATTATTAACAGCTTATTAAAGTATTTAATAACTGTTATTCAATTAAAGGGCTTTATTATTAATAGGGTGTTAGTTAATTATTTAAAATTGTTTTAGATAATTAATTTCCCTGTTAAATTAATTAGTTTAAAATTGTTTTAAACTGATTTCATGCATAACTTGATTACATTTTACTGTTCAAATTGTTTGAATTAGTATTTAGATTAACTGAATAGTTTAGCTATTTAATTTGTCAATAATGTTTTGAATATTATTGATCATGTTGAAATAAATGTTATTTCGAAAACTAATTGGTATTATAATTTTATATTTATAAAAATTAATACCAAATTGCAATTATGTGATGATTGTGATGCATGTGATGTGTTTTATGGTGGGATGATCATGGACTTAGTATTTTCATGTGATGAATGATGTGGATGGATACGATGCTTATTTCATTTGGTATTTTAAATAGGACATGCGTGTCCTCCTCTCTCTTAATCCAAGTGTACTTTCTACCTTCCTATAAGATTGTACTCCCCTTGATAAGATCAAGGTTTCTAATTGTTTAAATGTACATTTGTGGACCTGCGAGTCCTGAATTTCATATTTAAATGTATCGGATTAAGCTAAGAGGATGGGATCTTCTGAAGACACCTCTGGAGGAAGGACTCGCATCAAATGGAACCAGTGTTGCTGTTTTCACATTAGGATCCTATTATGGATCATCGTTTGGCTCCGATGATTCTATAGTAGCTTTAGCAGTCTATGATCATCCCCATTTAATTTTTCTGCATATATGTGATATTTGTGGACTATGCTATCATATATATATATTTCTATTAAGTATAATGATACTTTAAATTGAAATACTATTGATAGCACGATTTTTATAAATCAACTCAAAAACCCTCTTTTAAAATTTAAGTTGTAAACGTGAGATATTCAGAATAATCCATGTTACCCACCATCATTATAGATCTTAGGATAATTCTTATCTCAAACGGATTTGTTGTGCTACCACAAGGTCCATTTGATCTAGAAATTAAACTAGGTCTACGACATGTGATGTCATGAAGATGAATGGACAAATAGTGTAGTTTTGTTGTGCTACCACAAGGATTGCACTATGAATTCATGTCATCTAAGTAATGATGGATAAACTTAACTGAATCATTTGATTTGTTGTGCTACCATAAGGTCATTCTGATTCAGGGGTTAAATCGATCGGATATTGCAAATGTTGCAACTGTCAAGAGTTGACTGCCTAAGGGACTTGATGTGATTTGTTGTGCTACCACAAGGTCACATGCTTGATGCCCGAAGGATTCTGATCCCCACTAGGAGATCACCGGAATCTCCCGTTCTGTATATTAGAGGGTCATACAGATCGCCGAAAAATAGTGGGAGCATAAATCTAGATTAAAAGTCCTAAATATGATTTTAAGAACTATCTGCTCATTATTATATATTTCCATATAGGTCGCTATGTCGTCACCTAACCCCCTCCGTTGCATACTTAATGCAAACAAACTCACGGGACCAAATTACATTGACTGGTTACGCAACCTGAAGATTGTCCTCAGGTGTGAAAAGCTAGCCTATGTCTTGGATCAACCAGATCCAGTGTTACTCGGTGATAATGCTAACGAAGATGAATTAATGATGTTTGAAAATTGGAAGGAGGAATCTGTCAAGATCCAGTGTTATATGCTCAGTTCAATGAACAATGAACTGCAACGACAGCATGATAACATGGAACCTAAGTCCATTCTGAATCACCTACAAGAGTTGTTTGGTGAACAATCCAGAACAGAAAGATATGAGATATTTAAGAAATTGTTCAGGACCAGAATGAGCGAGGGCACATCTGTGCAAACTCATATGCTCAAGATGATAGAATGGATTGAGAGGCTTGCAGTGCTCGGCTTTGTTATGAACAATGACCTGAGCATCGACTTAATCCTACAGTCCCTTCCAGATTCATTTTCACAATTCATTATCAACTTCAATATGAACAAAATTGAAGTTTCACTGGCTGAGCTGCTCAACATGTTGAAGATAGCAGAATGCACTATCCAGAAAGACAAGCCACAAGTAATGCTTGTTGGTAAGACCAACAAGAAAAGAAAAGCTGGACAGACCTTTAAGAAAGGTAAACCTAAGAAGCTAGTGAAAAGCAAATCGGCGGCACAAAAGGACAAAGCTAAAGTCAATGATAAAGGTCAGTGTTTCCACTGCCATAAAGAAGGTCATTGGAAGAGAAACTGTAAGATTTATCTTGCAGAAAAAACAAAGGAGAAGCTTAGTGAAGCTTCAGGTATTCTCATGATCGATCTTAACTTGTCTTATAGAGAATCCACATCCTAGGTATTAGATACTGGATGTGTTTCTCATATCTACAATAACTTGCAGGTGCTAACCAGTAAAAGAAGATTGAACCGCGGAGACGTGGATCTGAGGCTCGGGAATGGAGCAAAAGTTGCTGCGTTAGCTGTGGGGACAACAAGACTTCAGATGCCGTCAGGAGACTCATTGGAACTAATAGATTGTTATTATGTTCCGACTATTATTAGGAATATCATATCTGTTTCATATTTAGATAGACAAGGATATTCTATGAAACTAGAGAATAAAGGTTGTTCAATTTATCAAGGAGACAAATTGTTTGCTTCCGGATATTTATTGAATGGATTATATTTACTTGATATTTCATATGATGTTTGTCTGATAAATAAATCTCTTGAACGCTTAGATAAGGATGTGAATAAATCGTACCTATGGCATTGTAGGCTAGGTCATATAAATGAGAACAGGATCATAAGGTTGCAAAAGAATGGATATCTTGACCCATTTGATTATGAATCATTTGCAACCTGTGAAGCTTGTCTCATGGGAAAGATGACCAAAGCTCCATTCTCAGGACATGGAGACAGAGCTAAGGACTTATTGGAACTAATACATAGTGATGTATGTGGTCCAATGACCACTCATGCCATGGGTGGTTACTCATACTTTGTTTCATTTACAGATGATTTCTCAAGATATGGCTACATATATTTAATGAAATATAAGTCAGAAGTCTTTGAGAAATTTAAAGAGTTTAAAAATGAAGTTGAGAACCAGACTGGAAAGAGTATCAAAACTCTTCAATCAGATCGAAGGGGTGAGTACTTAAGTACAGAATTCACACAATATCTAAAGAATAATGGTATTTTGTCTTAGTGGACTCCTCCCTATACACCACAATTAAATGGTGTATCGGAAAGGAGAAATCGTACTCTATTAGATATGGTACGATCAATGATGAGTTATGCCAAACTTCCAATCTCTTTATGGGGATATGCACTGTTGACTGCTGCATATCTATTGAACAAAGTTCCCAGTAAGTCAGTACCTTCCACTCCATATGAGATATGGAAAGGAAAGAAACCAGACTTTAAGCATGTTAGAGTCTGGGGTTGTCCTGCACATGTCAAAAGACATGATCCAGACAAACTGGATTACAGGACAGAGAAATGTAGATTTGTGGGATATCCAAAAGAGACTTTTGGATATTACTTCTATCAGCCCAGCGATCAAAGGGTGTTTGTCGTAAAAAGAGTTGTCTTCTTAGAGAAATAATATCTTTCAAAAGAAGACAGTGGGAGCAAGATAGAACTAGAAGAAATTCTAGACTCACAAATCAACACTAGTTCATCTACTGAACCATTGACTTAAGAACTTGTTCAAGATGATACACAAAAGGTTCGCAGATCAGGTAGAGTGCCTAAGCAGCCTGAAAGATATGTTGGACATATTGATGATGGCAAGCCAAAAGTGCACTTAAATGAGGATGATGATCCTCAAACCTACCAAGAAGCCATAAATAGTCAAGAATCAGAAAAATGGCAAGAGGCAATGAATTCTGAAATTCAGTCCATGTATGCCAACCAAGTTTGGAACTTGGTTGATCTGCCAGAAGGTATAGTACCTATTGGCAGTAAATGGATCTTTAAAAGAAAGATCGGGGCAAATGGACAGATTGACACATACAAGACAAGGTTGGTAGCAAAAGGATATCGTCAAAGGCAAGGCATTGACTATGACGAAACCTTTTCTCCAGTTGCCATGATTAAGTCAATCAGAATACTTCTTGCTATCGCTGCATTCTATGATTATGAAATATGGCAAATGGATGTGAAAACAGCATTCCTTAACGGGAACCTTCAAGAAGAGGTGTATATGATACAACCTGAAGGATTCACTTCCAAAGAGCATTCAAGCAAGGTATGCAAGCTGCAAAGATCCATCTATGGATTAAAGCAGGTATCCCGAACTTGGAACTTAAGATTTGATGAAGCAATCAAATCTTATGACTTCATTAAGAATGAAGATGAACCTTGTGTATACAAAAAGGCTAATGGGAGCGCAGTTACCTTTTTGGTACTTTACGTTGATGACATTCTACTCATTGGGAATGATGTAGGAATGTTATCATCGGTAAAGACTTGGTTATCCAAAAACTTCTCCATGAAAGATTTGGGAGAAGCATCCTATATTCTGGGAATAAGGATCTATAGAGATAGGTCCAAAATGATGCTTGGCTTGTCCCAATCTATGTACATAAATACCATAGTCAAAAGGTTTGGCATGGAAAATTCCAAGAGAGGCCTCGTTCCAATGAAGCATGGAATTTATCTCTCTAAAGAAATGTCTCCCAAGACACCTGAAGAGAGAGCATACATGGATAGAGTTCCTTATGCCTCGGCAATAGGATCTATCATGTATGCAATGCTATGTACTAGGCTTGATGTGGCACACCCACTAAGTGTCACCAGTAGATATCAGGCTGATCTAGGTGAGGAACACTGGAAGGCGGTGAAATGTATCCTTAGATACTTGAGAAGGACTAAGGATCTATTTCTCGTTTATGGAGGAAACGACTTGGAACTTCGAGGATTTACTGACTCGAGTTTCCAGTCGGATATGGATGACAGCAAATCCATGTCTGGATTTGTATTCATGTTAAATGGAGGTGCAGTAAGTTGGAAAAGTTCCAAACAGGAAACAACTGCAGATTCGACGACCGAAGCAGAATACATTGCTGCAGCTGAAGCGGCCAAGGAGGCGGTTTGGATGAAGAAGTTCATGTTGGCGCTTGGAGTAGTTCCAAGCATTTCAGATCCTGTTCCATTATTGTGTGACAACAATGGGGTAATAGCTCAAGCGAAGGAGCCAAGATCACATCAGAAGTCAAAGCACAATCTGAGACGATTTCATCTGATTCGTGAGATCATCGCCCGAGGAGATATAGTAGTTGAGAAAGTCTCATCTGAAGATAATGTAGCAGATCCCTTGACTAAGCCATTACCTCAAAACAATTTAGAACGTCACCTTAAGTCTATGGGACTTAGACACATGGGTGATTGGCTATAGTCCAAGTGGGAGAATATTAGAATTGGGTGGCCTCAAAGCCAATCATTGTACATTCTAGTTCAAATTATTAATAAAGGCATTCATTTCTTCATTTAATAGTTCTCGCAAAGTAACTATCGTAATGAAGGTCCATAGACAAATGTATGGGACATTGAATCATGATGAGATCATGATAGTGAGATCAATATCCTCAGTCACTTGTCTTAAACAGTTCTCGATCATAGGATATTTGAGATGGACATTAAATATCCGATAAGATCGACACAAGTTATGTCTGCTCATGTGATGAGGGTGAATGATCTCACATTCACTCGTGTGGTGACACTAAGACAAACATGTGGATGCTCATTAGAGAATGAGTTCACTGAACAGACCTAAATAAGAATTCATGGATGGTAATTATACCTATTAGTCAACCAGGGAATTCAATCGTTGCAATGGCACAGTTGGTCCTTTGACCTGAGTCACCAATGATACCTTATTTGTGGACCATTGTATCTTGATTCTCTGACTCGTGGACTTAACTATTAAGTCCACCATAATCGGTCTTTCAGATACAGTGGAAAGCTTGCGAAGGTAATTGAGTGAACAACAAGGGATCACTCACTCTTGGTATAAGACTGGAGAGAGAATGTCCTATGGATGTGTACACCGAAATCCCTGGCCATGGTCAAATGAAAGATATGTCTTTCTAGATATTAACTGAGTACAGGAATCTATCTGGATAATGCGATAGAGGGTTTGACTATAATACCATACCCTTGGATTATTGGGACATTGCATGAGTGAAGGATTATATCTGTGCGGTATCTGCAGACGGAAAGGTTCTATTGAAGGGAACAGTATCCCTTATATCTTATGGGATCATGAGGTAGTGTTTGATGTTGTTCATGATCAGAAAGCCAAGTGATTTGATCATCAGATGATAATTCACTTGTTTATTAAATTAATCATTTAACATATGATGTTTAAATATTAATTAATAAATATTAAACTCAAGAAACAGTTCTAAGTTTAATGGGCCTGCAACCGGACTGATATATGGGCCTAGAGGGTCACACACATAAGAGTTCTCGTCAGACGATGAGAGACGTTAAATTTTATGCTTATCTAGGTTTTTATGAAAAACCGCAGGATAAACATGAAGATTTAATGGAGAATTATCCAAGGCCAAACTCTTGGATAATCATGAGGATTAATCCTTGTCGTTATCCTTATTTCTATATAAGGAGGGCCAAGGGGCAGGGGTAAAAAGTTAGTTGGACGAATTTTACACCCCAGATTCTCTCTCTCCTCTCTCTCTCTCCTTCTCTCTCTCTTAGAGTGGATCTATCTCTCTCCGCGCATGGTGGATTTGAGATCTGGTCGGAGCACTCAAGTCGAGGAGGAAATCGCGTCTGCTATGGGAACTCGTGTGGATACCTCTAGAGATCGTGCGCGTGCGCGATTACCGAGTCGGCATCATCCACGGGAGATTCGAAACCCCGCAAAGGTGAAGAACCGTTCTTCCCGCATTTATTTTTAATGTCCGTTTTACGACCCCAGCAACCGATACAATGGAATCGATTTTATTTCCGCTGCGTTCTTGGCGATTCCTTACAGATATGGGGTGTATGAGTTGATACATGAAAAGGACCCCATTGTTGAAGATGAAGAAGATGACGAGAACGCAGCTGAGGCATATGCTAGTGGAGTGAAGAGATTCGATGAACCCTCCGTTGCCGTAGAAGAGCCCACCAAAGAAATCAATTTAAGGACTGAAGACGAACCTAAGGTTGTCCTTATCAGTAAAAATCTTTCTGTAGAAGATGAGTAGGCAATAGTGCAAGTTCTTAAAGATTATAAGGACACTTTCGCTTGGAGTTATGAAGATATGCCGGGGTTAGACTCGTCATTAGTGGAACACAGATTGACATTAAAGGAAGGATCTAGCCCAGTCAAGCAGAAATTAAGGCGATTCCACCCGCAAATGGCTTTAAAAATGAAGGAAGAGGTCGACAAATTGCATAAAGCCAAATTCATTAGAGTTGTCCTTTATCCACAATGGGTGGCCAACATTGTCCCGGTCATGAAGAAAGATGGGAAGGTCAGGATTTGCATTGACTTCCGAGATCTAAATCGGGCGTGTCCTAAAGATGATTTTCCATTGCCTCATATTGACGTACTCATTGATAACACTGCTGGCTATGAGACTTTATCATTTATAGATGGGTTTTCAGGATACAATCAGATTAAATTGGCAGAAGAACATCAGGAGAAGACATCATTCACTACACCTTGGGGAACATACTGCTATGTTGTCATGCCATTTGGATTAAAGAATGCTGGAGCCACTTATCAGAGGGCTATGATGGCAATATTTCACAACATGATGCACATAGACCTAGAAGTGTATGTGGATGACTTGTTGGTTAAATCTAAAACGAAGGCTAAGCATGCCAAAGTTCTGGCAAGAGTGTTAGAGAGATCAAGGGAGTATCAGTTAAAGATGAACCCCAAGAAATGTGTATTCGAGGTATCTTCAGGGAAATTACTTGGATTCATTGTCAGTAAACGGGGAATTGAGATCGATCCCAACAAGGCGAAGGCTATCAGAGAGATGCCACCTCCCAAGAACTTGAAGGAGTTAAGAGGATTAATTGGGAGGTTGCAATTTATTCGCCGTTTTGTCTCCCAGTACTCACAAAGGTGTAAGCCGTTCTACGAGCTTACCAAGCCGGGAGTCAAATTCGATTGGGACGATAAGTGTCAGGAGGCATTCGATGGATTAAAGAATTATTTGGCAAGTCCTCCTATTTTGAGACCACCATCTCCAGACAAACCATTGATACTTTACATTTCTATCCTAGAGGATGTAGTGGGGGCTGTCCTAGCACAAGAGGATGAAGAAGGAAAGGAGAGGGCAGCCTACTATCTCTCTAAACTTCTCAACCCCGCTGAACAGAGATATACATCGATGGAGAAAACATGTGCAGCATTGGTTTGGGTTGTTCAGAAATTGAAGCATTATTTTCTAGCCCATGAAGTCCATCTCATCGCTAGGATGAATCCAATCAAGTTTCTTCTGGAGAAATCTGTCCTTACTGATAGGTTAGCGCGATGGCAAAGCTTTCTATCTCAATTCGATATCACTTACATTCAGCAGAAAGCGATCAAAGGCTATGCCATAGAAGAACACCTCACTCACACCCCCTTCCTCGTTTTGATCCAGTCCAATCGGAGTTTCCGGATGAGGAACTGATGTCCATAGACCAAATCAGAGATGATATGTGGACTCTGCATTTTGACAGAGCTCTGAATTCCCATGGAAAGGGTATTGGCATTGTTCTGTTATCACCCGAAGGTATCACCATTCCACAAGTCTTTCAGCTTGACTTTCCAGTCACCAACAATATAGCTGAATATGAGGCGCTCCTTGCTGGCCTCGAGGCTGCCCATTCCCATGGTGTTACCAAACTCAGGATTGTGGGTGATAGCCAATTGATTCTTCGCCAAGTGTTAACCAAGTATCGAACCCTTGATCCCAAACTCAAGCCTTATCAAGAACTTACTTCTGCTTATTCAAAGCTTTTTACCAAACTGATCTTCGTCCGTGTCCCTAGGAATCAGAACATCTTAGCTGACGCTCTAGCCTCACTTGCATCTTCTCTTGATTTTCCAATCAGCAGGCATTCTGAATCAATCATAGTTCATAGGAGTCTTTCACCCGCCGTGAAAGACTCTTCGTTTCTGATAACCAAAGAAAAGTTGCTGAAGAAGGTCAAAGATGGAGATATCGTGGAGAAGAGAGAAATCATGTTGATGGAGCTGTTAGAAGAGATGGATGATGAACAGAAGCCATGGTATTATGAAATTGCCAAATATTGTGAAGATCAATCATATCCTGAAGAAGTCACAGCTGAGGAGAAAAGGGCTATCAGGAGAGTTGGTCAACGATACACCATAGTTGGGGGAGCACTGTACAAAAGAGGTTTTGATGGAGTTCTTCTGAGATGTCTAGACGAAGATGAGCTTTGGAAGGTTATGGAAGGAGCTTACGCTGGAGTTTGTGGTGGCCATGTTAATGGACAAATGCTAGTAAAGAAAATCCTTAGACAAAGATTTTATTGGCCAACTATGAAAGAAGACTGTGTAGGATATGTCCGTAGGTGTGCTAAGTGTCAACTTCACGCCGACAAAATTCATTCTCTTGCATCTTCACTCCATCCTGTTTCTTCCCCATGGCCTTTCTCCATGTGGGCTTTCGATATCATTGGATCCCTTGGCAATCCTGATTCCGGCATCAAGCAAAAATCTTTCATCCTTACGATAACGGAATACTTCACCAAGTGGGCAGAAGCCGAAGCATACACGGAAGTCAAAGCATCAACCGTCTGCAAGTTTATCATGAGGAACATCATCACCAGATTTGGAATTCCAAGCACCATCGTCACCGACAATGGACCGCAGTTTGTGTCACAAGAATTAAAAGACCTCTGCAACAGGTACAAAATTGCATTGCATCATTCGTCTCCTTATTATCCGCAAGGCAATGGCCAAGCAGAGGCAACTAACAAGACTTTGATAAAAATCATCAAAAAGACGTGCAAATCTAACAAGTTCACAGACTGACCAGAAAAATTGGTTGAGGCTCTATGGGCCTACGGAACTTCAATCTGCACGCCCACTGGGCAAACTCCTTATTCCTTAACATTTGGAATGGAGGCGGTAGTTCCATACGAGATCCTTATACCGTCATTAAGAGTAGAACAAGGAATTTTCGATTGATGAATATCGTTCAACACTCCTTGCTCAATTGGAACTCTTAGACGAGAGAAGATGGTCAACTGCTAATCATGCAAGAGTTTATCAAAATAGACTAGCACGTTTTTATCAAAAGAAAGTTATTGAACGTAAGTTCAAAGTTGGTGAAATGGTTGTCAGAAGAATTTTTGTAAAACTTGATGGTCCACGTTCTAAGCTCCAACCCAATTGGGAAGGACCTTATGTTATATCACATGCTTTTCCTGGTAACGCTTATCGTCTTGTCAATGTAGAAGGAGAAGAGCTAACTCACCCTGGAATGGTTTGCATCTTAAGAAATACTACCCTTAGGTTAAAGAGTCGATCAGCATGGTACAAAGACCAGTGGAATCAGAAAATTTAGAAACTCAAATTTCCTTATCAGTCTGGATAATTTAACTCAAGCCCATTACTACACACACTGACACATTTGATTCGTGAGTAACAAGAGATGCCAAGTCCTAAGGAATACCGAAAGCTTGACTGAAAGTGTAAAGTACAAATCATTCTTTTTAAGCAAAATTCTGTTTTTTCACTCGGCCCATGATGTCGGAACTAAGCTTAGAATAGACTACCAAGAATACCCGCCATCTTAGTAGGAGGTCGTCATAAAAAAAAAGGGAGAGATCCGTCCCAAAGAAAAGAAAAGAAAAGCAAAGCAAAAGGCAAAAGCCAAATGTCAAATCAAAAGGCCAATACATTACAAACCTAACATCAAGGCCATGAAATGAAACAAAAGGGAACGCAAGGTCGATAAATACCCCGGAAAGAAAATGACCGAACTCCAACAGATATTAGGGTAAGAAAGGAACATCTTTTTAGGTCTCCGGAACCTTCTCGTAGGCTTTCTAAACCAATTCTTCCTTTCTTTCTAAAGAGGCATACTCCAAACTTGAGGAACGACCGAGATTGACTAAAGGTCAAATCATCAAATGGGATCACGAATGGAAACACAAGTTCAAACATGATGGGCTTAAGTTAAATTATTAAAGAATAATTTGGGAATTAAGTTAATAAATGAATATGATCTTTTGATCTGAGTACCATGCTGGTCTTTTAGTTCACATCATATTTCAAAAATTCAAAAAAAAGTACATATTCTAAAATAAAAAAAATACATATCCCAAAATCCAAAAAAAGGCACATATTTTAAAAATAAATAAATAAATAAATAAAAGTACATATTTCAAAACCCAAACAAAAATAAATATTTCAAAACAACAAAAATATTTCAATTAGTATTTGCTTATTGCATCTAGTATGCTTCATTCCTTTTATTTTCAGTGAGCAACTGTCTGCTTGTGTGTTGCATTTTGCTTATAGTTCGATTACTTTTGTTAATAAAGGCTATGCCCTTTGACCCTTCCCCTAAGAAAAAAAATTAATCGACCATTTACTTGGTCAGGCAAGGGGCTAAGCCTAAATAGATGCTTAACCTGTTTGTTCAAGTCATATACAGGACACAAGGCATGAAAAGAGTTAGAATCTGAGTAGAGAACAGCCAGAACCTGTTTCTGCGAATGAAAGGCGTCGTTAAACAGCGACGCGTTTTAGTTAGATTAATGGCGTCGGCTCGACACGACACATTTCAAGGTTTTCTGTCATTTTCCCGAAATTTCATATTTTAATGCTTGGTCAAACACTTGTTTGAAGTTACTGATGAACTTTTGAGTGCAGGAAAATTAAATTAAACCCAAATGAAGTTGGAAATATCAAGAAGATCCCATTATGGGAGTTTATGAAGTCCCGACCGTGGCTAAAAAGACTGTTATTTCTACCCTTGTATTATTCCATGTAAATCATTTGTATTACTATATGTTAAGTATTTATTAGACTATATTAAGGACCTTGTGGTTTTGATGAAACTGGAATTTGAGTTCCCCTACAACAAAAACAGTGATAATTCCAAAGAATTCTTAATCGCACGGATAGGCCGTTGGATTGTTAATTAGTGAGGATGATGGTTCCACTTTTGTAAAACGGTGCGTGGATAAACGAGCTTCGGCTTAGCACTGGATTACAGAAATTTGTATCTTGATTCATTAATGACAATTTAACAATATTATCCTTGATTAATTTATATTTTATTTGACTTTATATTTTTCTGTTAGCCCAGTATGCATTATATAGGACTTTGAAATCATTGAAATAAGGATTAATTACTGATTAAGTTTTAGACTATTAAATCAAATAATTCAAACATGATATGAAATATTCCATTCTGAATTGAGTATCTTAATTATCTTTGACGCTCGTTTGAAGATATCATCGGAATTCTATCCTTTCTTGGATTCTTTATCCAATATTTCTTGTTTTCTTTTAAGATCCATCATGGTTGCAGCACGTCCACATTGGCTGGCAAACGCTCCCCATAATGAAACCTATAGTGTCTATGACCTGGGGTACTTTCCACTCCGTGGAAGTTGATCGACTTTATTTTATTTCCTTGTCTACCTCATCCAGACAGGATTGATTCTATTGATCTCCTTGAGCTATCTTCGTTGATGATTTTGAGAAAAACTCCAATCATGTGATGTTAAGAGCGTGTCTCATCACATCTTGGCATCACCTTTTTAGTATATTCCATTTCATTTCACTCCCTTGCAAAGACGATGCCAAAGTGAGGCAGCTGTAGACATGCTAATTTTGACATCATTCCGAGTAAATTTCATATCATATAATAATGCCTCAGAATGGTTTGATATTTAATCATTAGTTAATTTTATTGATCTTTTTAAATTAATTATCTGAATAGTGTCGGGTCAGACATATATGATTTAAGTTAATTAATTAAATTGATTTTAGCTTAAATTTCAATTAAAATATGAAGAAGTATAAAAGACGTCGACTAGTGTAGACGCCATTTAGACTTTATTCATATTTTAATGTTTAAATTTGAATTTTAATCAGTAGATTAATTAGCTAAAAGACGTCTGTATGTCACGACGCCATTTAGGTTTCCTAAGTTGTTTCTACTTCTCTTCCGGATGTTTATCCTTATCTTAATTAGTTTAAAAGGCGTCTTTAAGTGGCGACGCGTTTTATTTAATTACAGATAAAGATAAATTTTTCCCGGATGTTTATCCTTATCTTAATTAGTCTAAAAGGCATCTTCCATGGGCGACGCGTTTTAGATAATTACAGATAAATATGAATTAATCTGTATTTATCTGTTAGTTAAGCTGGATAAATTTCAAAGATTTTTTCATGTAAATCCGCAGATGCAAAGAAGTCTATAAATACCTCGCCTCTTGACTGAGTAAAAAAAAGAGAGTGATTATTTTGGCGGTGATTGGAGCAAAGAAGCTTGAAGACGTCCAAACACTGAAGTGCTGCTACCACCAAGAGTCGGCATCCTTCTTCATCCGTCCAAGATCCATTGAAGACCAAGGCTTCCAGGGGCCATCCAACATTAGCTTTCAATTCATTTCTGCATATTTTTCACATACTTCATCACATCACTCCATGCAACACACACAACACTAGCATCATTTTCAAAATCTATTTGTTAAAGGGGGTTTAAAAGACCACTCAACAAGTGAGTTTTCCTATTTAGTTGCATGTTTAAAACTTTGTCTGGAATAGATACTACTTTTGCCTAAGTTCTCATTATTGTTCTTCATTTCTTTCTACTTCTTGCAAGGTACAAAGGAGAATCAAAGGGAAGGAAATCAATAGCAAACAACAAAGACTTTGGACGATCCTCAAGAACTCAACAGTAATCAAAGTAAGAACAAAGACAAGAAATGGCTCTCTTTCTTCAACTGGCCGAAGGAGGGGAACCAAGAGCTCAATATCTCCCACATCCAAACAGGTAGGCGATCAAATCTTCCTTTTGAAACTTTTTAGTCAAAAGTTTCTGGCGATCACATCACTTAGTTTCTTTTTAATAGGTTTATTTTGCACTTAAACAACATAGTTTTTTATGATAATCACACACTCATTTTAAACACTCACAGTTGCCTCTCTAGAAGTTCATGATAATGAAAAAGCAGAAAAGAAAGTTATCGGTTTACTAAAAAGGTTGCCATCTAAATTTACTGTGTGGGAAGTTTTGTCACTCAGTGAGGAATTGCGAAAGGCTCTCATTGCAGCTTTAAAAACTCCTCAAATTTATGAAGCTCATGCAGCAGAAATTCAAGAAATACCCTATGAGTCATTCACGGCTTCCATCACCTTCACTGAAGATGATATGTTACTGCCTACAAATGACCACAACAGGCCACTCTACATGAGAGGAAAGATAAATGGACAATCTATCAATAGAATTCTGGTTGATCAAGGCTCTGCTGTCAGCATCATGCCTCTCAGAACTTTCCAGAAATTTCTTTTTCATATGCACCTAAGAAGAGTGTAAGATTTCAAAATAGCTAGATTCAACCAGAAGTCAGAAACACCAATTGGGGCAGCTGAATTTGAAATGGTTGTCGGTGACTTTCACTTCACAGTCCTCTTCCATATCATAAATTCTGATACTACATACAAAGCTTTGCTTGGGCGGCCATGGATACATCAATATTTTGTGGTGCTCTCCTCATTGCATCAATGCATCAAATTTCTCTGGAAAGGACAAATACAGCGGGTCTTTGCTGATCTCGAGCCTTTTGAGGTTCATGAATGCCATCTTATGGACGCCAACCTCTATATACCTCCACCCCTGGAGGAAAAAGAAGAAACAGAAAAGCCTAATACCAGTCGGAGCAAGGAATGGTTTCCACCTCCACTAGATATTAGCTCTCTCAGTCTTGAAGACAAAGAAGCTACAGTTCTGAAAAGTCCTTCAGCAAAGACAACCAAACAACAAGATGTACTCTCTATAGAAGTCATGGTCCCAGTCGGACTAATACATCCTATGGAAGAGTATGAATGTCAGCTCGTAGAGCCTTTGAAGAAATTCGTGGTTCCTCATGAAGATGGACATAAAACAGTCTTTTATAGAGCTGATGAGCAGTCGGCTACTGAAGATAAAGATTGCTATATTCCCGATATAGAAGAAGAATTATGGGTTGACATCATGGGTCTCCCAGACATGACAAACCATACTGAGGAATTAGCTAAAGCTCAGTCAATCTCATTATATCAGACTAAAAGGGAATGGAGTAGGTTCCAACAGCTATGGTACCCTCCTAACATGTCCAAAGCATTGATGCAACATACACAACATCCAAGCTTGGGATATACCTTGCTGGAAGAAGAAACTCCTGAATTATCAGTAAATATGACATCTATTTTGCCAGAAATATCAGAAATTGCACAAGCAATATATGATGACTATGATGAAGAGCAGCCCACGGGTCAGTCTATTTAAGAAAATCAGCCAGAAGCTGATCAATCTCCTATTCCGGCATGTCAATGCTGGAAACATCTTGAAGAAGAAGACATCCAAGTCACAGAAGTCAAGGAAAATGATATCCCAAGTTCCGATATGGTTCAAAATATACTAGAAGAACAAGAAAATCCATCTATTACCCCCGAACCTCATGTTAACACAGGTCAAAGGGAAGATGAGCTCACTCAGCTTATAGAAAATCAACAGGCAGATCCTGCCCCAAATATTTTCACAGCAAATCAATCAAATGAAATTGACCAAGAAGTCAACGAAATTGAAGCAGAAGTTGAAGAAGAAATAAATGAAGAAGATCTAATGGAGCTCTAGCCAGCACCTCCGGAACTTGAAGATGGAGGGCAAGCTACGGTTGATGAACTCCTTGAAATCAATTTGGGCTCTGAAGAAGACCCAAGACCAACATATATAAGTGCATTGCTCAGTCAAGAACAACAGCATGCATATATTTCGCTTTTGAAGGAATTTCGAGATTGTTTTGCTTGGTCCTATAAAGAAATACCTGGGTTAGATCCAGAAGTAGCTCAACATGAGCTGGCCATTGATCCAGCCATCGAGCCAATTAAACAAGCTCCAAGAAGAAGGAGGCCGGAGCTGGTAAACAAAATCAATATTGAAGTCGACAAGTTAATTGATGTTGGCTTCGTACAAGAAAATCAATATACAACATGGCTAGCAAATATTGTTCCAGTCAAAAAGAAGAATGGACAGATCAAAATCTGTGTAGACTTCAAAGATCTAAACGAGGCATGCCCAAAGGATGACTTCCCAGTGCCTGTTACCGAAATCATGGTCGATGACTCCACAGGACATGAAGCTTTGTCTTTTATGGATGGATCGTCGGGATATAATCAAATATGGATGGCTGACAAGGATAAGATCCATACTGCCTTCAGAACTCCTAAAGGAATCTTCCACTACAAAAGAATGCCCTTCGGCCTCAAGAACACCGGTGCAACATACCAAAGAGCAATGACCAAGATATTTGATGAATTCCTTCATCAACAAGTTGAATGTTATATTGATGACCTAGTTGTCAAAACCAAGAAAAAGGAAGATCATATGCAAGATCTCCGCACCATATTTGAAAGGCTAAGGCAATACAGTTTGAAAATGAACCCCATGAAGTGCGCCTTCGGGGTTTTAAGTGGCAAATTTCTGTGCTTTATTGTTAGATACAGGGGCATTGAAATAGACCCAGTCAAAATCAAAGCTATTCAGGAACTTCTGCCTCCGAAGAATCTCAAAGAGCTGCAGTCCCTTCAGGGACGGCTCGCATACATTCGAAGGTTCATATCCAACCTAGCCGGATGGTGTGAACCCTTCTCTAAATTAATGAAGAAAGATGCCCCATTCATATGGGACGATGAATGTCAAAATGCTTGAGAAAATCAAGTAATACCTTGCATCGCCACCTGTGCTGGGGGCACCTATCAAAGGCCAGTCATTAATCTTATATATCGCTGCTCAGGAGACTTCTCTAGGGGCAATGCTGGCACAAGACAATGAAGAAGGCAAAGAGCAAGCACTATATTACTTAAGCAGAAGGCTGATCGGGGATGAACTCCGATACTTACCTACCGAAAAGATATGCTTGGCCCTAGTCTTTGTAGTTAAAAGACTTAGGCACTATATGCTATCACATGAAATCCAGCTCATCTCTAGGGCTGATCCTCTCAAATATATCCTCAATCGACCAGCCTTGAAAGGTCGTTTGGGCAAATGGGCAGTCCTCCTCATGGAGTTCGACATCAAATATGTTTCTCAGAAAGCCATCAAAGGTCAAGCCATTGTAGACTTCTTTGCAGCACATCCAGTGCCAGAAGATTCACCGTTGGTCACCGACTTGCCAGATAAAGAAACATTAGAAGCTAATCATACAGAACAAAAGATATGGCAACTATATTTTGACGGGGCCTCCTGTTCAGTAATTGCACAAGATGGTACATTCACTACAAAGGCCGGGGCAGGCATTGTCCTAATATCTCCAGAAGGCGAGGTTCTGCATATCTCGTTTTCCTTAACTAAGCCATGCACCAACAATGAAGCTGGATATGTAGCTTTGATAGTTGGCCTGGACGTTGCTCTGGATATGAGCATTCAAATGATTCAAGTCTATGGAGACTCAATGTTGATTATATACCAAGTCCAAGGAATATATGATGTCAAAAAGCCCGAGTTGATTCCTTATCACAAAAGGGCCCTCCAGCTGATACAAAGATTCTATTTCTTTGAAATCAACCATATCAACCGCAGTGCAAATGCTCAAGCTGATGCTCTGGCTAAATTAGCAAGTTCTCTGGTTCTGCTGCCAGAGGGGTCCCTTGAAATATGGGTCAAGAACAGAAGGTTGTTACCAACTGTGTTGGGAGAAGAAACAGAAATGCAAACAGAAGTATGTGCAGTGGAAGAAGCCGATAAGCTTGATTGGAGGGAAATGCTTTTCGACTGGTTCAAGCATAAAATATTGCCAAGCACCCGAATTAAGCGTGCTAAACTGATCCGTATTAAGGATTCATATGAATACAAAGGAGATACTCTCTTTCGAGTGACATATGATGGTAAAAGAAAGGTTCTCCTCAGATGCCTGTCACCAAAAGAGATAGCTGAAGCCTTGAGGGAAATACATGCTGGCGTCTATGGTGCTCACCAGTCTGGCCCCATGATGAAAAATCAACTCAAACAATTGGGCTACTACTGGCCCACAATGTTCGATGATTCTGTGCAATATGCCAAATCATGTCACAAATGCCAAGAACATGGCCCAATTCCAAGAAAACCCTCGGTGCCCTTGCACCCTACAGCACCATCATGGCCTTTTGCCGAATGGGGCATGGGCGTTGTCGGCCCATTCATACCCTCCTCAAGAGGTGCTAAATATATTCTGGCCGCCACGGATTATTTTTCCAAATGGGCCGAAGCAGTAGCATTAAGAGAAGTCACTGGGGCAGCCGTTGAAAGGTTCCTCTGCCAAAATATGTTGTTCCGATATGGTGCATCCAGTCGGATCATTTCAGATAATGGAACGTGCTTCCAAAATCAAATCATATACAAGCTAGCTGTGAAATTCAAAATTGATTGGAGGACCTCCACAATCTACAATCCACAAGCCAATGGGTTAGCAGAAGCCTTTAATAAGACTTTATGCAACCTTCTAGCAAAGATAGTCAATTCAACTAAGAAAGACTGGGAAGAAAGAATGTATGAAGCATTATGGGCTTACAGAACCATATACAAAACTCCAACAGGCTGTTCTTTCTATTCCTTAGTATATGGGTCAGAGGCAGTCGTACCAATTGAATTGGAAGTCCCCTCTTTACGCATTGCCTTAGAGAAGGGGCTTATCAAAGGTAATCAATCAAATGCAGAAAGGTGGCTCGAGGAGTT
This sequence comes from Zantedeschia hybrid cultivar, assembly GCA_030544215.1. Classification (NCBI taxonomy): domain Eukaryota; kingdom Viridiplantae; phylum Streptophyta; class Magnoliopsida; order Alismatales; family Araceae; genus Zantedeschia; species Zantedeschia hybrid cultivar. Next base: position 36,196,049 of record JARZZO010000011.1, on the reverse strand, counting down.
ATTAGCCTTGGAAGGCGACAGACTTCGAGCCCAACAAAATATCCAGATATATCAAGCTCGCATGGCTCGAGTATTTGATAAACTAGTCAAAGAAAGAGCCTTATGATAAAGTGTTAAATTGATCATTTAAGGGCAATCATATGCATCATACTCATATTTTTATCTGCAAAATAGCATGAAATGATAGATAATTGAGTACAAAGTCCAACGGTACCGATTTCGTCAAATTCTGACTTAAAAACATCTTCATTTCATGTGATTAAAGGTGTATAGCGCATTTGCGATTTTTCGACAAAACCGAGACGAAATAAATAAATATGATGATATTTTTATGATAATGCACTAATTTATATTTATTTTATGTGAACATGACATGTCGATGATGCAGTGCAGCTGGTGGAGTTTCTAGAAATTTGGGGGAGGTCTAGTGTTCGGATTTCAACTAAAGCAGGAGTAAAAATGTAATTTGATGTCCTAATATTACTCTGATTCCTTCTTTCTCTGGAGTTTCCCAAAATCCTCTATTTCCTTCATTCTCTTCAATTTCCCAACCACATCCCTTCCTTTCTTTATTTTAAAAACCCTCTCTCTCTCTTTTTAGAAAGTCGAATCCTCTTCCTTCTCCAGTTTCCTCTTCCTCTCCAAATCCAAATCCTGTCCCTTCTCCAAGCCTCCCACGTTCCTTCTCCTCTTCCAATTTCTCCTATATATTCCCCCTCTCTCTCCCATATTCGCCTCTTCTCTAATTCCAACTCTCTCTCGGCAGCCCTCTCCTCCTCTTTTTCCAACTCTCACCCCGCAGCTCTCTCTTCCTCTCTCCGTTCTGCTCTTTTTCCAACTCCAATTTCCAGCCGCATCTCAGCCCTTCTCTCTTCAGTTTTTCCTCCTCCTCTCCCTCGGTTTCCAACTTCTTTCTCCACAGTTCTCTCTCTTCTATTTCTTCTCCGTTTCACAGCTTCTCTCTTCTTTCTCTCCCTCTCTCCGGTTCTCTCTCTCTCGGTTTCTCTCTTTCTCTCCCTCTGTTTTCTCCCTCTCTTCCTCTTAGCCGCAGCAGTTTTCCCCCTCTCTCTTCTTTCTCTCCCTCTCTCCGGTTTCTCTCTTTCTCTCCCTCTGTTATCTCTCTCACCAGCAAGCTCCACCGCCAACACATCCACGTGAATGCACCCGTTGAAGCCAGCACACCTGCATGCGCCGGCATCCACCACCTCCACGCGGTGAAGCCATCTAGCTTCCTCCTTTCCCAGCGCCTGCAAGCCAGCTAGATCCTCCTCCACACGCAGCAAGCTCAAGGTCAAGCAGCTGCGACGCAGCCATCCACGTCGGGCTTCTAGCTCTCCACGGCTTCCTCCTCCCCGGTGCACCTCCACCAGTAGCAGCTCCACGTCGGGCTTCCACCAACCAAGGCCACCCGCTGCCCATGCGCATGCCCGGCACTTGTTGAAGCCTGCACCAACCGAGCCCCATGCAACAGCCACGTGCAGTAGCCAGCTCTTCCAGCACCCCCTTCAAGCTCTTCCAGCACCTGTCACGCACCAGCAACAGTAGCTGTCCCAGCTGAACCAGCAGCAACCTCTTTCAAGTCTATGCAGCAGCAGTCAGCAGAACCAGTGGTCCACTGCACCACTTTCTCACCAGCGGGCTCACTGCGCCGGCAGTTCCCACAGAACATTGTTGCCCTGTTTTTTTTTTCTCTCTCTCCTTTAATACAGTTAGTTAATTAAAGATTAGTTGTTTACCATTTAATGTTTAGTTTTAGGTTATTAAGCTGCAGCGTTTGTAATTTAATTCATGACTTTTAGATAATTATTAAAATTCTCTTAATTTTGCAAGATTCAAATAGTGGTGTGTATGTTTAACTTAGATTTTTCATATGATGTTGCATTTAGTTCATAAAATTTACCTCAAATAATTAGTTTTTCTTTGTTATTTCTTTAGGTAGCTTAATTAATCAAATTGTTGCTTTAAGTAGAAAATTAACTAATCATCCATATTTTTCATCCTTTTAGATAATAAATTCCAAAGTTTTCAAAATTAAAATTCTATCTCCCTGTGGATCGACTCGGACTCATCATTATTAATTTTCAAAATTGGATTTAAATGAGCCGGATAAATTTAGATTGAACGTTTTCATGAGTATTTAACGACACACAATTTGGAACGATCACCTTTAAGAAAGGAGACCTAATTATAGTCAAAAGAAGAGAAGTCATGGCGTCAAATCTAAAAGGGAAGTTGACCAATAATTGGATCGGTCCCTATGTCGTCAAAACTGTTTATGAAGGAGGAGCATACACCCTCACCAATCATAAGGGAGAAGTGCAGTTTCCTTCCTTAAATGGCAAACATATGAAGCGCTATCATGCGCCACCTCCGTGCTTTCCAAGCGAAGGTTGAAAAAATATATGAAGCACTCATCCAGTTCTCGGGATGTATTCCCCCGAGACTATAAATCTTAAATGGCATGGTAAAACACCTGCCTATATGAGCCAAGGACATTTAAGAGGCTCCAAAAGGCTTTACGAAGCCGCCCCAAAGCACCTCATGGGTTACCAATGACGAAATGCCATTGAAAAAGAAGAAAAAAAAAAGTTGGCACGACTATCTCGCTAGTCGGGCAATGGTGCTGGGGCATACCCAGTGCGGAGGGAGTATAAATCATTTCCCGCTTCCCGTTTTATAACCGATCAAAGTTTTCAATCAAACTAATCTGAATCGATGATATTTTTCGATTCTGAAATTGTTTGATATAAACATGGATATGTATTGCAACCTTCTCTCTTCAATGAACAGGGGGCAAGAAGCTACAAAGAAATAGTGAAATGGCCCGAGTCCTGCTGGACTTTGCCATTCAAGTCCAAATTCAAATCCAAGCTCAAATTCAAGTACAAATTCAAATACAAGCTCAAAGTCAAGTATAGACTGGCCTGGGTCAGCAAGGCTCTGCCACTCAAGTTCAAAGCGCCAATTCAAATTCGAGCATAAAATCAAATTCATAATTCAAGATCAAAGTTCAAGAACCAAAGCGTAAGCTTAGGAGCAAAATTCAAATTCGAATTCAAATCCAGAGCTCCGCCTGAAGGGCAAGCTGAAGTTCAAAGACAAATTGGCTTGAGTCAACAAGACCCGCCGCTTAAATAAATACAAGTCCAAATTCAAAGCTCCAAATCAAACTCGAGCTCGAAATGCAAGTTTGAGTGCACGTTCAAATCCCCAGCTAAAGAGCAAGCACAAATTCAAGTATAAGTCAGCTTGGGTCAACAGGACCCGCTGCTTAAATTCAAGACCAAAATCCAAGTTTAAAGCAAGAAGATGGCCCGGTATCATTTGATTCTGCCATCCAAGGTCAAAACAAAGAAGATGGTCCGGGTTTATTCAACCCCTCTATTCAAAGCTCAAGTTCAAGTTTAAATCGGCCTGGGTCAATAGGACTCGTCGACTAAATTCAAAGTTCCTGTTCAAATTCAAGCTCAAATTCAAGCTTAAACTCAAATTCAAAATTCAAGTTCAAGCTCCAAATCAAGCTTAAATCCAAGTATGAAGCAGCCTGGATCAACAGGATCCGCTGCTTAAATCCAAGTTCAAGCCTAAATTCAAGTTCAAATCTAAGTTCAAATATCCAAAGCTCCAGTTCAAGCTCAAGTTCAAGTGTTAACATTCAAAGCTCAAATTCAAATTGGCTTGATTCAACAAGACCTGCCGCTTAAATTCAAACTCAAATTCAAGTTCAAAGTTCAAATTCAAAGCTCCAGCCCAAGAGCAAGCACAAATTCAAGTATAAGTCAGCTTGGGTCAACAGGACCCGCTGCTTAGATTCAAGTTTGAAATCCAAGTTTAAAGCAAATTTGAAGGCAAAAGAAGATGGCTTGGGTCTAGTCGACCCCGCTATTCAAAGCTTAAGTTCAAGATAAGTCAACCTGGGTCAACAGGACCCACTGCTTAAGTTCAAGCTCAAATTCAAGTTCAAAATCCAAGAGTAAAGCAAAGTTGAAAGCAAGAGAATGGCCTGAGTTCATTCAATCCCGCCATTCAAAATACAAATTCAAAGCCCCAATTGAAGTTCAAATGCAAAAAACCAAGCCTAAATCCAGGCTCAAGTTCAAATGCAAATCGGCCCAAGTCAGCAAGACTCTGCCGCTTAAGTTCAAAATCAAATCCAAATGCAAATTGGCATGTGTCCTACTGGATTCCGCCATCCAAGCATAAAACAAGAAAGATGGCCTGGGCTCATTCGACCCCGCCATTCAAGCTCAAATTCAAATCGGCCTGGGTTAACAAGACCCGCCGCACAAATCCAAGCTTAAATTCAAGTTCAAGATTCAAATACAAGCCGGCGTGGGTCCTACTAGACTCTACTGCCCAAGTTCAAAGCAACTTCAAAACAAAGAAGGTGGCCTGGTGCACTCAGCACCGCCACTCAATTTTAAGTCCAAAGACAAATCTAAGTGCAAGCAAATTCAAATCAAAGCAAAGTAAGTCGACTGGGGTCTTCAACGACTACGTCGCACCGGTGGCTGGCCCGGGTCCCTCGTGACTCCGTCATGCCCGAAAGACTGGGTCTCCGAGAGGGGTACTCCGTTAACAATCAAGCAAATTCAAAGCAAAGCAAAGTAAGTCGACCGGGGTCTTCAACGACTACGTCGCACCGGTGGCTGGCCTGGGTCCCTCGTGACTCCGTCATCCCCGAAAGACCGGGTCTCCGAGAGGAGCTCCGTCAACAATCAAACAAATTCAAAGCAAAGCAAGGTAAGCCGACCGGGGTCTTCAACGACTACGTCGCACCGACAGATGGTCTGGGTCCCTCGTGACTCCGCCATCCCTGAAATTACTGGGTCTCTGAGAAGAGTACTGCGTACTCTTTATCTACCTTGGCTACAAACCTATGAGTCTGTTGTGGTAGTTAGGGTTCATCCATTCAAAATCACCCCTAGTTATCATGACCAAAAGCCTTTAAGCCCGTCATTGATAATTAGGGTCTTAATGACCTAGGTATCTAGGTTTGCATCATTCAAACACCCCTGTCTACTTCGGGCTACAAACCTATGAGTCCGCTTGAAGTATTCTGGGTTCATGCATTTCAAATCATACCTATGTTACCACGACCAAAAACCTATGAGTCCGTCGTTGGTACTTAGGATTTGCATGGCGTAGACCCTTCCGGTCTATTGCCACCCTGCATAGTGGTTAAGATCCTTACGATCTTTGCCACCCCAATAAAGGCTCAAACCCTTACGGTTTGTGCCATTTTCAATAAACAAGTGATTGATGTATTCATTGCCCCTCTCACTCTGTCCTTCCTTTTTAAGCTTCAATAATCCCTATAACATTGTTAGTTATGGAAGCCAATAAACATTGCTAAGTCATCTTCATTTGGAATCTTTTCCTTTCAGCTTTGCAGTTACCATGGATGCATACTTCACTCTACTTCATTTACAACAAGGGGAGAGAGAGGGATAAAAAAAAAAATGAGAGAAAAGTCAAAAGGGGCTTAAAAATAGAGATGCCTCGCCGGACTTAATTGTACCTTCTGCGGTCAAGGGAAACAAGGGCTATATACCCGGCTGTGGTGAAAACCTGAAAGGGCGCTACAGGCAAAATCCGGAGCCCAGCCATGTGAAAACCCGAAAGGGCGCACGGGCAAAAGCAAGAGGGGGCCGACTCCGGTGAAAACCCGAAAGGGCACTTGGGTCGGTAAAGTGAGTAAAAAAAAAATTCAAGCATGGCATTCATTGAAAGAGGGATATGATACAAAATTCTCTTTATAATGTGCTGAAAGTTTACAAGGAATGACTTCCATCCCAGTTTATGTAGAAAAGCAAAAAGAACATACCCTTCCCAATTACAAAGTTCAGTTATAAATAACATCATAGATCCTCAAGTAACATGTGCAGCAGAGGAAGTCCTTCTCCAATTTGAGTATGCAATTCAGAAAGAGCTTCCTCTTCAGTCTGCAGGTTGGAAACTTCACTAGATAATGATTCAAGAAGGCCTTGGGAAACTAGAAGATCATCTTGACGTCTATGTAAACTGTGCCTTAAAGTTTCCAGTTCGGCTTTCGCAGCAGCAAGTTCATTCTCTAAGCGCTGAATATTTTCTATCAACAAGCCTTCTTTCTGTTCAAAGCCAGCTATTTCTGCTTGTTGTTGTGAAATTTTAAGAGAAACAGGATGCATCTGCAAGTTATATTCATGTCGCTGAAGAGACAAGGCTTGGCGTCGATCTTGTATAAATGATTGAATATATTCTTGACGCTTAAAAAATTTCAAAGCAATGGAAGCAATAGGAAGCCACTCATCCAAAGAAGCTCTTGCTAGATGAATCCATGTAGTCATGCTCTCAATTTGCTGGTGAAGAAGATCATATGATGAACTAGGCTGCCGATGTATTATTTGTCGTAAAAGCTTGATATTGGCACCAAGGACATCAATACCCTGTATGCCTGAACCAGCAGGAATAGAAGTGATAGAAAAATACACAGATTCATCCACTGAAGTCCAGTCCATGACCGTTTGACGGGAAGAGGAAGACACTGAACTGGATGAAGGTTCGGTAATAGAAAGGGCAGATGTGACAGCTACAGTGCTTGATATGGCTGGGGGCAGGTCACTTTCTGTAAATTTAGCTGCGGGCAGAGCAATTATAAAGGCGGAAGGTCCGGCTAAAGTAATTGGCTCAGAAGAAATCTGTACAAGGGATGATGTGCATATATGAGTCACAATATTAATAAGCCGAAGAATATGTTCAGTAGAGTTTAATCTACAGGGGACAGGACCGGATATTATCACCTGTTGACTAGGTGAACTTGTTCCCGAGTCAACCCCGTCATGCTCTGAAGTAGCCACAATATCCGCAAGATCAGGAGCTGAAAGTTCCATAGTCTTGATAGTCGAGAAGGTAATGACCTCTGTCGAAGTTATAACAGTTGGAACCATTGAAGTCTCTTCTGGTTCCGCACCCTCAGCAAAAACAACTTCTGCCTCTTCAGAAGAAGAAACTGGCATGGAGGCCGATATTTCAAAATCCATGTCCCTTTCAATCGGGACATGAGGAATTTCCATCCTTTCCATATGAGCCGGGGATGCCTGATATTCAAAATATATACAAGTCAAGTTTAAATGATGGAAAAAGCAGAAAAGATGTGGTAAAGAGAAATTACCATAGCAGACTGTACTGTTTCAACATGATGAGTCTTTGATATCAAGCCCTCAGTTGCTTCAAAACCTATATGGTCAAAGTCAGAAATTCAGTAGTGAAATGAAATCACTATTGCTATAAGTCTCAGAAGGGTTACCTTGATCCCTCAGGGGCGACCAGATAGTGGTCTCTGGTAAAGCTTCACTACTAATGTGTTCAGTAGTATGAGAAGAAATAGAAGGTGAAGGAGGAATGCTGCTTATTTCTTCCACACTGGAAGAAGTATCATCAGTTTCTTCTTTCCTTGTCTAAGCCAATAATCTTGAGGATTGGCGTTTGGGCAGTACAATCTTTTCAGGGGGGACAGACTCTTTGGGCCCTTTGCGAAATCTCTTTGCAACTTGCTTAACCCTCCCTGTAATGGAAACAAAAGGAAGTTGTTCATCATCAATGTCAAAATTCTGAAAGGCATAAATCAAAAGCATAGTGCATACCACCTTTGGCTGGGGATGGAGAAACCAAGGAACTCGCCCGCTTGGCAGTTTTTGCTATAAAAGCTTCAAATTCAACAAGCACTAGCAAATTGACAGGAGGAAGAGGTTCAGGGGCAGGCTCTTGTCTCTTCTTTGTACGCGCCTCTTTGGCAACGGCAACTGCCCTCCCTATAGTACTGACCTCCACAGGGGATGAGGGGGTTGATGTTTTAGAAGACACAAGAGGAAAGAAAGATGGTCTCTTTGCAATAGCCACTGCCCTCCGAAGCTGTTGAGTCAGATATTTGGCCGCCGGCACTACAAGAATATGCAAAAGAAGAAATCAATTTATATAAGTAGAGAAAAGGCATAAAGCTCAAATGAAGTCAAGCACAAATACATATACTTACAGCAGTCGCCTTCATAACAGTTTGATAAAGGCCAGTATTCATATATAGAAGACTTATCTCTAAGCGAAGCCTCCTTCACAATATATATGACATCATTCATCATCTTTGCTTGAGAAGCTAGGCTACTGAGATCATAATGCTTTTTCTCGCTCAAGCAAATGCCCAAGCGCAAAGCATCAAGTCCCCACCCATCTATATGATCCCAAGAAGCAGGTAGTTTTGCATCCAACATACCCTGCGCAGTGGAATCCTGGGGTACACCACAATATTTCAAAAGGGAAAGTAGCCAGCTGGTGCCCTTGTAAAAATCAGGTTTCTCTTCCTTGTGCGGGACATAAAATCTCTAAATATCTGAGAGACTCCTAGGAGCTTGTTGAGAATCTCTACCACTGATATCTTCCTCTTCCGGGAAATCGATATTGGGACAATCTTCAGAGGTCACAGAAATATTAAATTGCTTCAAGAAAGCCCCCTTTAGCTCTTAGGTATCCAGCCTTGTCAACTCTGGATCAATCAAGGGTAAAGAATCTCTGTGACGAGCCTTATAAGCTGCCCGTCTCTCTGCTTATTTAGCAACATTCTTGTCGTCTAAGAAGTGCAGATAATAGAACTCTATATCAAAAGGGATTTCCCGCTGGGTCTCCAAGATTTTCTTCTCAGCATTGCTCCAGCATTGGGTCCTCTCCTGGCTATAGATATTGGTGCGCATTCGCCATCATCTAACATATTCACATGTCACATGAGGAGCATGGACAGCAGAAGGAATTCTAAAAGAAACATTTTCAAATCGGTAGAAATAATCCCACCATTCACGGGCCCTCTGCAGTCCACTGGAGCCCAAAAGATGGTGGTCAGGAAGCTTAAATATGTGATCACAAGAAGGAATGCACTGATCATATCCAAAATTCCGGCCGAAACAAAAAGGATAATAGGGTTCTAAATGAACTACAGATCCCTTCCGGTATACCAAGACACTAGGTCTGATGGATAGAAGCCATGATCTAATCTGACTATCCAATGCAGATTTCTTCAGTAGCTGCTTGGTCTGAGAATGGGTGAACTCAACAGGATTACCCTCGGCAAATACTTTAAAGGGGCTCACTGGAGGACGAGAATTGGCAGTGTGCTTCCAAAAACGTAAGTCCCCTTCAGTTTTTCGCCTGGTGTCAGTCAAGATACCGCGAATTTCATAAAGTTGCTTCTCGGTATCCCCTCCGTCAACACTCGCATACTCAATCATGCATGGAAATATGCGAGGAGAAGCCAGGCTCTTCGGGGCAGACTCTGAAAATATAGAAGCCACCCAGGCATTGAAGAAATGAATGGGACCCACAACATTAAATTCTCGTGGTTTCTCCTGCTCAACCACTTGGCCAAGAGTTTTGAAAATCAAGCACAGAGTAACTGGAGCTAGAGACAGTTTAATTCCCCAGGCTAGTTCACAAGCTCCATAAAGGGTCTCAGGACGAATTACTCCCTCATCCCCCTAAGGAATAGCAAAATTCGAAAGCCAGTAGGCCAAGTATGCTGCCAGATGGGTATTCCTATCCAAGCCCAAGGGATTGGCATCTTTCTTGTGTTCCTCAAAGATGATATCAGGATATCCCTTTCGGTGCCTGGCTGTCTGCCCCATGAAGACTGGAGTCTCACCAGCCCCAGGAAAGTCTGTATGTTGAATGTCAACATTATGAAAGAAACGGAGCCAGACAACTCCGTGGACTCGTGTCCTCTCTCTGCGGGATCTCTTTTTCAGAGACTCTTCACCAAAAGCCAGAATCATGTAAGCCTTAAGGAGGAATCTGTAAGACCTCCAGGTTGCATAACGGCCCTTGCCGTCTATTCTGTCCTTGACAATGTCGGGATGACATATTTCTTCATAAGGCTCTCCGTCAATGGGCAAGCCAGAAAGCTGATGTAAAGTCCATAAATCTAGAGATGTCACTCCTTCCGTAGTATAAAAGGTATTGAACTCCTTCATGAATACCTCGATCATGCCACAACAAAGGCCTTTAAAGATCGGGTATCAGAATTGAGCGGCATACACACTACCGAGAAGATCCACTCGGCTCAACAAATCATGGTAATGTTTCAAAACATAATCAGTATATTCTACAAAATATTCTCTGAAATTGTGGCCGGGTTTAAGCTTCAAGTCGCCAAACTAGCCCATTACGGCCTTCAATTTAAACCTCATGGCTAAACAATAAAAAATCAATGGCTCTTCTCTGAAGCCCCATTTACATAGAGAAAGAAATAGCCCATGCCACCTCTGCTTCGAGTCTGGGATACCTCTATCATATCCCCACTTGGCAGGAATAAATGAAGGTGATCGGGTCAGAATGCCAACCTGAGGACGCATGATATTAGTCCCACTGGATATGAGCATGTCTCTAGCATAACCCGGCTTGAACAAAGATTCGCCGCGAGTTACAGTTCCCCTCAAGTTGTCTCGAAATTTTAAAATGGCATCCTCAGCATAAAAAGCCTTCCTTTCAGAACGCACTCCATTGACCTTGAAGTCAAGCAAGAAGTCGTACAAATGCTGATCACTGGGAAAGTGAACTGGATAATCTTTGTCCTGTCTACATTTATAGAATCCTTCCGAAAAGACAAGTCTGCTCTCATCAACCTTGCCATCTGATTCATCGGCAAAGGGATGGTCCAAGACGGCAACTTCAAAAAATTGTTGCAGTTCACTGTCCTCATCTATGCCTGCTACAGGTGTCAAGTAAAAGGGACTTATCATAGGCCCACTCTCTTCAGCCATTGTAGCAATCTGTTCAGAAGACCCTGTCGGAGAAACTGGCACATCTTCAGAGACAGCCTCAGGCATCACAGCTTTGTCTTTCCTTCGAGAAGCCATTATACTGAAAAAGAAGAGACAACAAGTCAAAATCAAATGCAAAAAGCCATTATCGAAAAAGAAAATTCTGTCGAAATTTTGGCAGCATCTCCCCTTAATGGAGGGTTGTTAAAATTTTATCAAGAGCCATCCAGGATAGACCGAGATGCTCCGATAAGTAGAAAACCCATGTCAAAGACAAAGGGGTGTAGAAATGGCATTCCAGTGACCCAATTCCTGAGAGTCGAGCTACAACCGGGACTAGGCACTGAAGCCGCAGCCCCAGGGATTGCTCCCATGAGAACTACTAGGGTCAAACAGTAGGTACGCGGAAGAAGAGCCATCCGACCTGCAGTGCTACAGTAGTGAGCCTGCGCCTACTGTAGATGGAAGGGTCCAAAGTAGATTTTCTGCAAAAAGAAGACAAAGAAAAAATTGTTAGAGCATCAAACGAGATAGGAGAGACCCTCTTCACTCTCCCCCTGCCCAAATCCATGACGGCCAACGATACCCAATCAGTCCCACCAGCCAAAAAACTCAAAGAAAAAGCTCCGCCTTTTACCTGTAAATCCTAGAGCGGCTGAAGCTCTCCCCAAACAGCAGATTCTAAATCTAAACAATACCCCTCCGTGGCAGCAGTAGTGCTCTCCTCAAGCCCCTGCGATGCAGCCAACGAAGAAGAAGCAAGGGAAGCAGGGTCTGCGGCTTTGAACCCGACGGCCTTCACACCCACAGGCAATGGCAACAATGCTCCCCAACGAGGTTGCGGCGTTTGTCACCGGCCAAGGGAAGAGGAGGCGACCGGCGTGCCAAGCAAATGCCCCCCCCCAAGCGGTGGAAGGCCAACGCGCAGACAGCGGCGGTGGCACCCCCCGGACGGTTGTTGTGGCTTCGGCTAACAGGCAAGAACAAGAGGAGGAAGAGCTCGACGGCGGCGATCTACGGTGGCAACGGCCTGCTCCCGTGGCTCCAGCAGCTTCGTCTACCGGCGATGGCAAGAGGAAGAAGAGGAAGAGGCGGACTGGCACTCGGAATCCCCCAGCGCAACAGCAAAAAGCAAAGAGAATCCCACCCCCTTCCCTTTTTATAACCAACCGGACCGGTTCTTGAAGCCCTAGCCGGTCCAAGGTCCGAACCAGACTGAACCGGCGCAGACTCAAGGGCATATGCCCCCTCTTTCAAACTCTACATACACGGACCGGTTCGAAGCCAAAGTTGAACCGAACTGGTGCAGACTCGAGGGGATTTGCCCCCTCCTCTCAAACTCAATATATATGGCCAGGTTGGGAGCCAAATTTAAGCTTGAACCAGCGCAGACTCAAAGTGTAACGACCCGTCACCCTATAATCGGAGATCCGATTACTAAATGGGTACCGAATCATTGATTTGGAGCCAAACCAGGATCTAGATAAGTCTGGGAAATAAATAATTAACTAAGCTAAACATTCACATCGCATTGAATTAAAGAGGAAGTGCAAGAATTAAAAGTTATTACAATACGACTTGACACAGCAAATAATTACATACTCCAACTGAAAATAAATAATTAAGCGTACAAGCCATAAAATAAAATAACAACTACGTCGGGATATACCCCGGGACAACGGCTGTTGGCGCGCAACCCAAAGCAGCACTTTCCTCGCTAAGCCTACCTGGAACCCTCACCTAAAAACCGCAGGGGTGAGTCTCAACAAAAAGACTAAATAGGGATCCTTCGATCCCCACCACCCACTCACGCACCCACAAGTGCAGTAACACAGATAAAGGTAAAGTAAGCAAGTAAAGCAGTAATTACTACTCCTAATTCTTGATATAAACCATGTGTATTCGAAATGTAACATGCATATCTCAGAAACCGTTCTACCAGGGAACCTACAACCAACGTCTCGACAAAACACGCCAACCACACAACCAAACGTGGGAAACACCGACCCACTGAGACCAAACAGTAACCCCTCGGATAGCACGCTAGCTACTCTGGCCCAACTGGCTCAGGTGGTTACTCCTTCCCTCAGCACGAGTGACACTCCACAGGTACCACTCCAACACCGGTACTAGCTAACCCCGGGGTACACCAGGTGACCCTCTCTCTAGGCGTCACCCCACCACTCCCACACCGGCGCTGTGTCCCTCCCACACAGACACAGGGTGGCAAGCACTACAACTGTCACTCTAGGTCCACAATCGCACGAAACACAACACAGTGCGATCCGATCACATAAAAATCCTTAACCTCGAGTACGATTTCAAACATGCAGTAAACCAAACTATCTAACAGTGTGAAGATATGTTAACATCATGAATTAATGTGATTCTGTCTTGAATCGTGTCGCCCAAGGCCGACGCCATTCAAGCCTCTTAAACTAGTTCATGAAATCTCGGCCTCAGAATATGGCCTAAAACGGGTCGTCCTGGAAAGCCGCCATTTGAAAAGGCGTCGTTGTCCTTGGACGCCATTCACAGCAGAAGTCCCCTCTGACAGAAACCGTTACTGGGACAATTTCTGCCTAAATGGCGTCGTGCTGGCCTGTCGCCATTCTGAATGGCGTCGTCCTAGCGTGACGTCATTTAGCGCTAGAAACCAGGTTTCTGCAGCTCGACCCAATGGTCCCCTTTAACCCCAAATTCGCCCCAAAAACACCTAAAAAGGGTAAAACGAAGAGGGAAACCAATCCATCACAGGAAAACCCACAAATCCACAATCATAGAAGCCACCAAGTCAAAGATGAAATCTCCAAGTCGCAGTAGTCCTCAAGCAAAACAAGTCCTTAATGGGTGAATGAAGACCTTTAAGTGGGGCCGGTTTTAAACTGTGAGCCGCTTAAATGGGATAAGTACGTGACAATGGGCTACGCGTACAACTCACTTCGTCGCCTCCGGTCTCCGTACGTGAGCCGTATGCGTAGGGGGCATTTGTTGTCACCAAAAAATGAGCAAAGAGAAAAATCTAAACATTTTCTTCCAAGAAAAGAGAGGGTTAATGGACATCAGTCATGCCTATTTTGCAAGCCAAATGAATAAAAAATGGGCCACTCTATGGCCCAAATGGTGAAGAAATCCAATGGTACAACCGGGCCCATTATCTCAAGCAAAGGAGGCCCAAGCAATTTTTTAAAGAAGGCGCAAGTGAAGAAAAGTTAATGGACAGCAGTCATGCCTATTCTTGCAAGCCCAAAGAAGTCAAAAAGGGGTTACTTTCAGCCCAAATGATGAAGAAATCCAAGGGGGCAGGCTCGGGCCCATTATCTCAAGCAAAAGAAGCCCAATAGGGCTAATTTGGGCCCAAAAAGTAAAGGCCAAAGCCTAATTTTGTGGCAGCCTATAAAAGGGCCCAAAAGGTCCCCCCCATGGCCTATTATTATCCCTTTGGCCCATGTTCAAATCTGCTCAAAGGAGGATAAGAACAAAAGCAAGTGGTCCCCCCCTCAAGATTCTTCTAGAAGAGGGTAGGTGAAAAGTAAAAAGAGAAGCCAATCATGATTCTCCAAGTGTTGTGGCCTCATTGGAGGACTCTTAAGAAGGGTTTCTTATCCCTAATCCAAGGCTAATGGATGCCTAATCTACCTCCCAAAAATAACCCAACTTTATCTATAAAAGAACCCCCATCTTCTACAAGAACAAGTTGGAGACAAAAATCTCAAAAAAGAGAAAAGAGAAGAAACAAAGTGAGAGAGCTTGGAGGAGCACGTCTCCCTCCTCCTTCCCCTCCATTTCTTGCATCCCAAGAGAGAAAAAAGAATTAGAGAAGAAGAGAAAAAGAAAGGAAGAGTGTTAGAAAAGAAGAGAGCAAAAGAAAGGACTTCTAGAGCCATCCCCCATTGCTCATCCCCTCTCCAAGGTAGAGTGGGTGATGGGTGATGGGTTCTTTCATGTTCTTCATGTTCTTTTTTATGTAGTCTTTCCTTTTGATATCTATAGAAACTTCTATCTCCTCCTTGATGTTCATCTATGGTAATTGAAAGCAATGAAATGCAAAGTTCAGATTTCCTATGTCTGTTTTGTGAATCTGCTGGTTATCTTGCTTTTATGTTATTTTTTCCTTCATAAGGTAAGTGTTTTTCGTGTGGGGATGATAGAGTGGCCTTTCTAGTTTATATAAATAGTCTCCTCCAGCCTTAGAACCTCCTGAATATGGAGATATGACTCGAAATGTACTTTGCTGTCCAGATTTCCTGAAAACTGATTTTTCAATTATTTGTCTTTGGTTTTAGGGTTTTTCAAGGTGGCTTGGCCTTCCATGACCCTTAGGAGTGTAAGGAATCGCCATGTACGCAGCGGAAATAAAAATGATTCCATTGTATCGGTTGCTGGGGTCGTAAAATGGACATTAAAATCTAAGCGGGAAGAACAGTTCTTCACCTTTGCGGGGTTTCGAATCTCCCGTGGATGATGCCGACTCGGTAATCGCGCACGCGTACGATCTCTAGAGGTATCCACACGAGTTCCCGCAGCAGACGCGATTTCCTCCTCGACTTGAGTGCTCCGACCAGATCTCAAATCCACCATGCGCGGAGAGAGACAGATCCACTCCAAGAGAGAGAGAAGGAGAGAGAGAGAGGAGAGAGAGAATCTGGGGAGTAAAATTAGTCCAACTAACTTTTTACCACTCCCCATTGGCCCTCCTTATATAGAAATAAGGATAAGCACAAGAGTTAATCCTCATGATTATCCAAGAGTTTGGCCTTGGATAATTCTCCATTAAATCTTCATATTTATCCTGCAGTTTTTCACAAAAACCCAGATAAGCATGAAATTTAACATCTCTCACCGTCTGACGAGAACTCTTATGTGTGTGACCCTCTAGGCCCATATATCAGTCTGGTTGCAGGCCCATTAAACTTAGAATTGTTTCTTGAGTTTAATATTTATTAATTAACATTAAACATCATATGTTAAATGATTAATTTAATAAACAAGTGAATTATCATCTGATGATCAAATCACTTGGCCTTCTGATCATGAACAGCACCAAACACTACCTCATGATCCCAAAAGATATAAGGGATACTGTTCCCTTCAATTGAACCTTTCCGTCTGTCGATACCGTACAGATATAATCCTTCACTCATGCAATGTCCCGATAACGCAAGGGTATGGTTTTATAGTCAAACCCTCTATCGCATTATCCAGATGGATTCTAGTACTCAGTTAATATCTAGAAAGATATCTATTTCATTTGACCCTGGCCAGGGATTTCTGTGTACACATCCATAGGACATTCTCTCTCCAGTCTTATACCAAGAGTGAGTGATCCCTTGTTGTTCACTCAATTACCTTCGGAAGCTTTCCACTGTATCTGAAAGACCGATTATGGTGGACTTAATGGTTAAAGTCCACGAGTCAGAGAATCAAGATACAATGGTCCACAAACAAGGTATCATTGGTGACTCAGGTCAAAGGACCAACTGTGCTACTGCAACGATTGAATTCCCTGGTTGACTAATAGATATAATTACCATCCAGGAATTCTTATTTGGGTCTGTTCAGTGAACTCATTCTCTAATGAGCACCCACTTGTTTGTCTTAGTGTCACCACACGAGTGAATGTGAGATCATTCACCCTCATCATATGAGCAGACATAACTTGTATCGATCTTATCGGATATTTAATGTCCATATCAAATATCCTATGATTGAGAACTATTTAAGACAATTGCCTTAGGATATTGATCTCACTATCATGATCTCATCATGATTCGATATCCCATACATTTGTCTATGGACCTTCATTACGATAGTCGTTTGCGAGAACTATTAAATGAAGAAATAATTGCCTTTATTAATAATCTGAACTAGAATGTACAATGATTGGCTTTGAGGCCACCCAATTCTAACAAGGAGTACATCCCCTCCATGGATGATGTTCCCCCAAGGCTAAACATCAAGAGAAATCCCCTAAGTTTCATATATATTAAAGTTTGAGTTTCTGTTTTCATGTTAGAACCGAATGGGTTTTGTTTGGATTTTTTCCTTTAATGGCTAAGGGTTTAGGCCCTAGAAGTTCTCAAGGAGGTTCCCTCACTAGTTGAGGATGAGTTTCTTTGGGTATAAATCCTTAAACATGGAGCCAAGAAGGAGAGATCCATGAAAAAGATAAAAAATATACCTAAGTTTCTCATATGTTCATATTCAAATTTTTCATGATATTTTCCTAAAGAAATGCATCTAAAATATATTTTAAATAAATATTTTAGACTTTGTATCTTTTATACTTTATTTTCCATCATTTGGGATAGATTAAACCCATTTTTCAACAAAAATCCATATTTCAGGTGAGTCTGCGCCTATGCAGTGCTACAGTGTTGAGTCTGCGGCTACTGTTCATGAGTCTGCGCCTCCCTGCGCAGACTCAGTGCCTTGCAATTTTTTGAGTCTGCGCCTCTTTCAGCTTGGTTTTTGGGCTTGAGGTGATTCTTTGATCCTCCCCCAAGTTGTCCAAAGGCTCCTTAGACCTAAGGCTGTCTTTTTGAGGCCCAATGAAGGTCCTAAATGGCTTGGACTTTAGGTTGTTAAGCTTTTAATGTTTCAATCCTAAATCTTGTTATATGTTTTAAGATTTTAAATGTTTTCCGATGTTTTCCAAGGATGTCCCGATCCAAGGGTGCCAACAATCTCATGTTGGGTAACCCATCAAGGGCCCTCACACAAAAAACATCATTCTTGTGTTCCCATTTCTATGGGTTCATTTAGATGATATGTCCCGAAGTCCCAATGAGTTGGTGGAGTTCCTTGCTCCCCAAATGTAAAAATGGAATGGGTGATTCCCTGTGGATAACCCTTTCATTTTGAAGGCATTAAGGGAACCCTTTGGGTGAGTGGTTGGATGCTCGGCACGCCCCCCTTTATAGCCACCTCCATGATTCATGGCTACATGTGATCCTTTAGGGAAATTGGTGGAGTTCCTTGCTCCCCAAATGTAGACATGCTTTGGATTACCCCTTGTGGGTTTTTCTTACATCTTGAAGGCATTAAGGGCACCCTTTGGGTAAGTGGTTGGATGCTCGACACGCCCCCCTTTACAGCCATCCCTATGGTCCATTAGCCATTACATATTCCCTTAAGGGAGTTGGTCCTTCGGGTCCCTTCATACTATGATCCTTCATGAAGATCCTAAACCTTTGATTGGGTTTTCCTAATGAAAGGTTGAAATTCAACTTTGAATCATTATATTAAGCATTTTCAATGCTTTATAAAGTGATCCAAGAAGAATGGGATAAACATGAAGAAATCATGTCATTTGAAGAAATCCACATAAGAACCACTCTTTGAAAAGGCTTTATATAGCCATACTCAACTTCTGAGATTTCTCAGTGTTATCCTCTCCAAATTTGTGGTGATTCTTGGGTCATTTCAAGTTGAAAGAGGTATAAACCTGAAATTATGCTCAGATTTTGAGTATGCGCACCTATAACCATGGAAATTTGATTGGGAATGGGGTACAATCTGTTTTTCTCGACTTCGGATTTCATATTCTAACTTTAATGGTTGAAACTAACCCCTTGATGGATTTAATTGCAACTTGAACTGTGCAGGAAACTCAAAAAATCAATTTTCAGACTTGAGTCTGCGCCACTGTTCTAAGTCTGTGCACCCTTGCGCAGACTCAACTCAAAACTGTCAAAGGTGCCTTGTATGGACTGATAGCATCATTTATTGTTCAAATAACTCAAATAATTAAAGTTAATTCATTCAAAAATAGGTTTAAGATAGCCATCTTCTATTTTAAATAAACACAAAATTCCAAACTTAAGTTGAGTCTGCACACCTTTCATACGCTCATTTCAACTGAAAAAATCAACTAAATAATAAATTAAATTGCCCAAATCACTTGCAATCATATATCAAATACTTCATTTCATTTAAAATAAACATCCATTTACAAAATGGATCCAAATCCCTTCAAAATAAACAAAAATCACAAGTTCAGCTGAGTCTGCGCACCCCTTGCGCAGACTCAAACCTATTTTCTTATCTCCTTAATCTTTGAAGCTCCCCAGCATTTCGAAAATCTTGGAATTCCCCTCAACCTCAGGATATTCCATCTTTTTAAGAATCTTGCTCAAAATTCTCTTTAAACTTGAGTCTGCGCATAAATCTCTAGGCCAAAACCTCATCTCTTGGCCCCTAAGTCGTGCCCGCACCTCCAAATCTATAAATCATCATCAAACAAAACATAAAATCAAGTTATCCCACCAAAAATCCAATAAAATAACTCACAAACAAAAAATCCACAGTTCAGACTTGAGTTTGCGCAACTTGGCGCAGACTCAACCCTGAAATTCACAAAAAATAAAAAATCAACTTCCGGACCACTTTAAGATGATCTAAAACCCTCTAAAAATCAAGTTTATTCTTATATAGCAGGAAATAAAATAAAAACACCAAGTTGTTGTTGAAAAAATGCAAAAAATAACTCAAGACAAATTGGTGACAAATGAGTCTGCGCTACCCTGCGTAGACTCAACCCTGAATTCCCAAAATTTGCCTTTTTGACCTTAAATTCCCTCCAAATTAAACATAAGTTTACATAAAAACTTTATACTTTATATAAGTCAAAAACCTAAATAAAAGCTTAAAACTCCTTTTACAAAAAATATAAAAAAATGCTTAAACACTTTGATAAACAATGAGTCTGCGCTCTATAGCACAAATTCAGCCCTAAATTCCTAAAATCTGATATTTTGGCTATTAAATTCCCATTAAACCAAATCAAAATCCTAATGATAAACCCTATATTTTCCACAAATCAAAACCCAAACAAAAATGAGAGCTTTTCTCCTTGAAATTACCTAAAAAATTGAAAAAATAGGCTTGTGACAAATGAGTCTGCGCTACCTTGCGCAGACTCAACCCCAATTGTTAAAATCCAAATTTTCAACCTTAATTCCTTTAAAATTAAATCAAAATCTCCAAGATAAAACTCTATACTTCTTGTAAATAAAAAAATCAAATAAAATTCAAAATTGCCCTTTTGCAAAACATAAAAAATACCTAAAAGAAATCTCATTTCAATTGAATTTGCACATCTTGCTCATCCTTCAATACTTATAAATTAAAAAATATAAAAAATATAAATCCTTGAAGCATTTTTTACTCAAATCAAATAAGAAAACATAAAAAACACCTTTCCATACCTTGCAAATCAAATCCAAAATCTCTTCACTTCAAAATCTGAAAAAACACAATAAGAAATATTTATTAGACTCCCTTGATAAAAAAATGTCATCCACTTCAATCAAAATACCATAAAAAAGATTTTCATTCCCCTCGCAAATCAAAAATCAAAATAAATACAAGCATTCACTTCTAAACATAAAAATCCAAACAAATCTTCAATGCATCCACATAAATCAATCCAAAAAGACTAAAAAATGTCTCTCATCATCATCCATCAATAAAAATCAATAAATCAAGTCTTGCGCATACTCAACTTTAAACTAAAAAATGAGTTTTCTTCTCAAATAAAAACTGAAATTCATCCATCTTTCGAATGCAATTTTGTATATTTTAATTATCTTACGACCATTTTTTCTCTTAGGGGAGGAGCGGTTTGAGCCGACGACCCCCGAGGCAGTGGGTTGCAGGTTGTTGCGACATATTTCTCCATCGAGGATGAGGAAAAGACTGTCGGTGCTCTGTACACCTTGCCGCCAGCCAACAATTGCGGTTGTCGGACCTCCCTTTAAGGGCCTTCTTGGGGTGCAGTATCTTGGTGAGATTTTGCACCTGCTGTTGGTGCAGAAAGGTGCTCCTACACGAAGGTGAGCAGGGCCCCAAGCTGTTGGGCGACTATTCCCATGGGATCCCGCCATTCCACGAGGACCCAGAAGACGCATTCTAGGACCGGTTAACACCTGTTGGGATCACTGTGTCGGGATCCGACTGAAAACGCAGTGGAATAAATTTAATTTCGGGATCAGATCCATCCCGTTTCGATCAACAAAACAAGACCAGAGTAAATCGAATTTACCTTGCGCGGATTCGAATCTGCGTTTGTTTTCCGGTTCCGTCGGAGCGATGCCGCAAGTCGCGCAGATGCCCGACCACGCGGTATCCATGCGGTTCTCCTCGCGATGGATCGTCCTCACCTCCTCGCTCGATGCAACGTTCGTGGATCCCGTCTGGCTGCGTGTAATCCGCCGCGACGTGCGGATTCAGAATCTCCCGTCGGACGGAAGGCGGAGTAGTCAGGAATCGAAGCGGAGCCTCCAGATGGCCGCCCCGTGTTGCACGCCCAGTAAAGAGGAGAGAGAGAGAAAGAACGACGGCTAGGTTTGGGTTGTTGGCCCCCGACATAGTATCCATTCTTTTATAATAAGTCTATTTATAGTTTTTCGTAAAAACCCAAACTTATCCGAAATCCTGTCGGATTATCCATCGACTTGAAAACCATTTGCGTGTGACCCTCTAGGCCCAAATACCAGTCCAGTTAATAGCCCATTAAGTCCAGTAACTCTTTACTGACCCACTGAATTAATTAATATCCTCATCTTAAATTAATCAGCCGAATTTAATGTCCCACAATAAATTCGGATGGACTTCCGATCACGTTGGATGCCAAACAACATCGCGTGATCCTGGATGGCACTGGGGTTATCGCAACCCTCTATTGGAACCTTTCTGTCATCGGTTAGCACGCGGATATAATCCTTCATCCGTGCAATGTTCCCGAATCGACCTAGGGTATGGTTTACTGTTAAACCCTATTCGGTCGATTCACTTGAATCAGATGTCGCTAATCTGAATCCGATAACTCCTTATCGAACACAGAGCCCGCCCTGGCCAGGGACTTTAACCGCATCATTCCCGGAACATTCTCTCTCAAACTACTGAGAACTGATGATCCCGTATTGAACACACAATTACCTTCGAGGGCATTTCCTTAAACCCGATCGCTTGACTTATTGATAACCCATGGTTAGGGATTCGTTAGTCAAGGTCAAAGTTCAGAAACCTACCAACAAGATATCTTTGGCGTCTCAGGTCCAAGGATCATCCATGCAACCGTGACAAAAGAATCGAACTAGTTAACAGTGAGGTGTTTACCATCCAGCGATTTATAGTCGGATCAGTTCAGTGAACTCATTCGCCAATGAGCACCTACATGTCAGCATAGTGTCTCCACACAAGTGACTTATGGGATTAGTCACCCTCATCATATGAGCTGAAGTAACCTATACTAGTCTATCCAGATGTTCGATGTCCTATCTCAAACATCCTATGACTAGGAACAATTAAGAACATGTGTTTATAAGTCTTCGGTCCCGTAATTATGATCTTATCATAATCCGACGACTGTTGCATATGTTCATTGACTTCATCGTGATATGATAAACATAGATCGAATTAATTACACACAATGAATAATTGCCATTTATTAATAATCTGAATCATTACATAGTATCGGATTGGCTTTGAGACCATCTAATACTAACAATCTCCCACTTGGACTAAAGCCCATCACTTTTATACAGAATACCCATATTCTCTAAGTGACGCTCAAAGACATTTTGAGACAAAGACTTCGTAAGTGGATCTGCTATGCTGTCGGCTGAAGGAACTCTTTTCACAACGACATCTCCTCGAGCTGTAATCTCTCTGATTAGATGAAAGCGCCGTAGAATGTGCTTCGACTTCTAATGAGACCTCGACTCTTTCGCTTGAGCAATCGCCCCATTGTTGTCGCACATCAGTGGGACGGGACCAGATATGCTTTCCACCACACCAAGATCGCCGATGAATTTCTTCATCCATACAGCTCACTTGACGGCTTCAGCAGCAGCAATATACTCGGCTTCCGTTGTCGAATCAGCAGCGATTTCCTGCTTAGAACTTTTCCAGCTCACTGCTCCCCCGCTGAGTGTGAAAACAAAACCTAATGTTGACTTGCTGTCGTCAGGATCAGACTGAAAACTCGAGTCAGTGTATCCTTGCAGCTTTAAGTCTCCTCCTCCATAGACTAGAAATAGATCCTTAGTCCTTCTCAAGTACTTAAGGATGCATTTCACAGCCTTCCAGTGTTCATCACCTGGATCTGCTTGATGTCTGCACGTAACACTTAAAGCATACGCTACATCAGGTCTAGTACATAGCATAGCATATATGATGGAGCCTATGGCAGAAGCATAGGGGACTTTATCCATCACAGCCCTCTCTTCAGGTGTCTTGAGAGACTGACCTTTAGAGAGTGAAATTCCATGTCTCATCGGTATGAGACTTCTCTTGGAATTTTCCATGCCAAACCTTTTGACAATAGTTTCTATGTACATGGATTGGGTTAAAGCTAGCATCTTCTTTGATCTTTCTCTATAGATCTATATTCCTAATTTGTAAGATGCTTCTCCCAAATCCTTTATGGAGAAGTTCTTTGACAGCCATATCTTTATTGATGACATCATTCCTACATCATTCCCAATGAATAGGATGTCGTCAACATAAAGAATCAGAAATGTGATTGTGCTCCCACTGTTTTCCTTGTATACACATGGCTCATCTTCATTCTTAATGAAGCCATAAGATTTGATCGCCTCATCGAATCTTATGTTCTAGTTTCGGGAAGCTTGCTTAGGTCCATAAATGGACTTCTGCAACTTGCATACCATGTCTGGAGATTCTTTGGATGTGAATCCTTCTGGTTGTATCATATACACCTTCTCCTCAAGGTTTCTATTGAGGAAGGCAGTCTTCACATCCATCTGCTAGATTTCATAATCATGGTAAGCAGCAATGGCGAGAAGAATTCTAATAGACTTAATCATAGCAATGGGTGAAAAGGTTTCGTCATAGTCAACACCTTGTCTTTGACGATAGCCTTTCTCCACTAATCTTGCTTTACAAGTCTCAATACGTCCATCTGCACCGATCTTTCTTTTAAAGATCTATTTGCAGCCGATAGGTACTATACCATCGGGTAAATCTTCCAAGTTCCAAACTTGGTTGATGTACATGGACTGTATTTCAGAATTCATGGCTTCCTGCCATTTCCCGGCCTCTGGACTTTCAATGGCCTCCTGGTAAGTCTTAGGATTATCATCCTCATTATAGGGTATCCTTGAACCATCCAAATTAATATGTCCCACATATCTTTCTGGTGGTTTAGGTACTCTTTCAGACCTACGAGGTTCCTGTATATCATTTTGAACAGGTTCAGAAACTGATGGTTCATCTGATGAACCATTACCAGTTTGTGGGTCTGGAATTTCTTCCAAAGTTACTTTACTCCCACTGTCCTTCTGGACAATATAATCTTCTTCCAGAAAGATAGCTCTCTTGGCCACAAACACCTTTTGTTCGCCAGGATGATAAAAATAATATCCATAAGTTTTCTTTGGATATCCCACAAATCTGCATTTGTCAGTTCTGGATTCCAGCTTATCTGCGTCATGTCTTTTAACATGAGCAGGACATCCCCAGACTTTAACATGTTTAAGGTCTGTTTTCCTTACATTCCATATCTCATATGGAGTGGTTTCAACAGATTTGTTGGGTACCTTGTTCAGGATATACATAGCCGAGCTAAGTACATATCCCCATAAGGACACTGGTAATTTGGACATGCTCATCATGGATCACACCATTTCTATTAATGTGCGATTTCTCCTTTTTGATACACCATTCATTTGAGGTGTATAAGGAGGTGTAAGCTGAGAAAGGATACCATTATCCTTTAAGTATTTAATGAACTCTGTACTCAAGTATTCACCACCCCGATCAGATCGGATGGTTTTTATACCTTTTCCAGTTTGTTTCTCTACTTCATTTTTAAATTCTCTGAATTTCTCAAAGGCTTCAGATTTATACTTCAATAAGTATATATATCTAAACCTTGAGTAATCATCAGTGAATGTAATGAAGTATGAGAAACCACCAATGGCTTGGGTTGACATATGACCACATACATCTGAATGTATGAGTTCTAATATGTCTTTGGCTCGTTCTCCAGTTCCACTAAATGGAGACTTAGCCATTTTACCCATTAAACATGACTCACAGGTTGCATATGATTCATAATCAAATGGATCCAAATATCCATCTTTATGCATCCTTTGGAGTCTGTTTTCACCAATGTGTCCAAGCCTACAATGCCACAAGTAGGCTTTGTTCATTTTATACTTACTTCTTTTAATTGAAGAACCGATATGTAAATTTTCATGAGACACATTTAATAGATACAAACCATTGGATAATATAGCAGAAGTTATTAATTTATTTCTAAAATAAATTGAACAACTATTGTTTCCAAAATTTAAATTGTATCCAATTCTATCTAAACATGAAATAGAAATGATATTCCTTATTATGCTAGGTACATAATAACATTCATCTAATGAAAATGTGTCTCCGGATGGTAGCTTGAGCTTCACTGTCCCTACAGCGATCGCCGCAACTCTTGCGCCGTTACCTAGCCTCAGCTCCACCTCGCCGGTCCTCAGCTTACGTCTTCTTGTCAGTGCCTGTACAGAATTGCATATATGAGATACACATCTAGTATCTAATACCCATGATGTACAATCTCTTATTGACAAGTTTACATCTATCATATAGATACCTGAAGCGTCCTGCTGCTTCACAGTTCCTTGAGTCTTGTCCTTGAGGTATTCTTTGCAATTCCTCTTCCAGTGGCCCTTTTGGTGACAGTAGAAGCAATCACCTTTCTCAGCACTTTTACCTTTGTCTTTCTTGACAACCTTTGCCTTTCTCTGAACCTTGTTCTTATTCTTTCGAAAAGTTTGGACTGCAAGTCTTTTTTTGTTGGTCTTATCAACCATGAGGACTTGGGGTTTATCCTTCACAAGGTTCCCTTCAGCAGTCTTTAACATTTTCAGTAGTTCAGCTAAAGTGGCCTGGATCTTATTCATGTTAAAATTAACGATGAACTGAGCATATGATTGTGAAAGTGAAGATAACACGAGGTCTGTGTGCATCTCCTTAGGAAGTGTAATCCCAAGAGCATCCAGTCTCTCCACCCACTCAATCATCTTCAGCACGTGATTCTGTACTGAAGTTCTCTCTGCCATCTGAGCCTTGAACAGATTCTTCGATATCTCATATCGTTTGATTCTGCTCTGCTCACCAAATAGCTCCTTCAAATGGAGCATGATGGATCTAGCATCCATCTCTTTATGTTGCCTTTGCAACTCATTGCTCATAGAGGCTAACATGTAGTATTGGGCCATGGTGGAATCTTCCTTCCATTTTTTCATACGCTATCATTTCCTCCTATTGGGCATCTAATGCTGGTTCAGAAAGAGGTTCATTATCTAAGACGTAGGCAATCTGCTCAGACCTGAGGACAATCTTCAGGTTCCTGAGCCAATTTGAGTAGTTGGTGCCTGTCAAGCAGTTGGCATCGAGTATGCCTCGCAACGGGTTATGGTGCGACATTCTAGCCTACATGAGATAATCAAATGATAATTAGCAGATATTCAGATTAATTAAAACAAGATATGGTCTTTTATTATCTAGTTTTACTTCCACTAATTTTCGACGGACTGTATAACCTTCAGATATACAGAACGGGAGATGCTGACTGTCTCCTAGTGGGGATCATAATCCTCCAAGCATCACGGTATGATCTCGGATAAACACGTAGTATCATACCGCTATCTTAGAGCAATCATCTTATGATAATTGCAACTCCTTGCAATATCCGATCATATTTCGGCTCCTAGG
Source organism: Zantedeschia hybrid cultivar (assembly GCA_030544215.1). Lineage (NCBI taxonomy): Eukaryota > Viridiplantae > Streptophyta > Magnoliopsida > Alismatales > Araceae > Zantedeschia > Zantedeschia hybrid cultivar. Next base: position 36,169,521 of record JARZZO010000011.1, on the reverse strand, counting down.
TCTAAGCATTACCATCAATACGTGATAAAGTAAAGTAGAAATATAGTTCCCAGGTAAACATATGGATAACTATATCGTTCATCTACTCTTATCCAAAGGCATCTAATGCCATGATCAACAGTCCTCTCAACAGACGATGATAAACCTCAAGTAAACACATAGTATCTGCCATCACTGAATTAAGTTCTATTAATCATATTGATGGAAAGCTACGCGGTGCATTCTCAATGACTCGCACTACGGCTTAGAATTTGTTATGAATGTTTTATTTATTTAGTTTGGTCTCATCCTAGGTGATAGTATCAAATATATCGAATATATTATAAATACTAATAACCTAGCAAATATAAAGCGTACGCATCACATACATGTCATTAGTGTGGTCATGGACGGCACTGCGGTTTGACTTGAGCTACATAGTCAAACACGCACACACACGCAATATAACAATTTATATCATGAATCTACAAACTCATAGATTTGATGAACTCCTTCATCTTCATCTGGTTGCAGTTGTGGATCATCCTCGCTCCGTGCGCAGCCGCCTCGATCAAATTACATCATAATTCATAATTATATAATAATTTAAAAGAGGAAGCCTTATGGCGATTACATCAAGGAGCGAGGTAGAAATATATTGGAATATGAGAGGGAGAGGTTCGCAGACCTCTATTTATTAATAATCAATAAACCACACAATCACATTCCACATCCACAATTAATGCTTGTCTATGACCACTATGTGTTTTATTTAAACAAACCACACATGAATTGCACATCAAATGGTTAAAGAAATCTTTCAAAAATAATAATAATTTTGGTTTTATAAAACCAGAGACCAAACAAAATTGGATTTAGAATTTTCGAAAAAGATTTCATTAATATTAAGCATGCTAATCTAAATCATTATTTAAACAAGCAAACCAATCAAATTTTAAATAACCAATCACTACACATCAAATGTGCATAAACTCCAAATAGACTTTATTTATAATATTCCATACATGCATAATTTTTCAGACATTAAAAGCTTAATTTAACAATTAAATTAATTCACTTTAATGCCTCGTTACCTCGTTAATCTAACAATTAGATTAAAAGCTAATTAACAACATTTGTTAATAACAAATCCTCATATTAAATAATCATTTATTGGCCTATAAATTGATCATACAGTGTAAAATCTAATTTTAAATTTTTCATAAAAATTTTGTAATTTATGGGCCAGCTTTCAATTTAATATGGAGTAAATGGGATTTTAAATGGGGGGTTTTAAAAAAAAATTACAGAACTGGTCCGGTCCGAGCACAGGACCGGCCCAAGCCGGTGCCCAGACCGGGCCCAGACCGCCCCTGAGGGGGTGGGTCTGACCCGAGTCTGGCCCCAACCTGGGTCGGATCCAGGCCCGGGCGAGGCCGGATCCTCCCCTCCCACCCACCTGACGCAGCTAGGAAACCCTAACTGCGCAGGGCGCGGGAGGGGGTGCCCCTGCCGCCGACCACCTGCTTCGCAGGCATCGGCCGGCGGGGCCCGGTGCCGTCAGCCCCTAGCCGTCGCCCAGGGACGCTGGCGACAGCACCGGAGCCTCCCAAGGAAGCCGGAACCCCCCCTCCCCCCCCCCCCCCCCCCCCCCCCCCTTAAACTTGCATGTCGTTGCAGTCCGATCCCCTCGGCCCCCCTTTCTCAAACAAAATAGGAAGAAGGAGGGGGTTTGGTCGTCCTCTCCGTCGCCGGCTATGGTTCACCTTGACCACCGACAACACCATGGGAAGAAGCCCATGCCCCGGCAAGCCATACCCAATGTTTGGGGTGCCCATGAACATGCTGTCGCTGTGCGTTCTTCGTCAAACGAAGAACACGATTTAACCCCAATAAATTCCGATTTTAATTATAGCAATTTACATTAAATCCCTTGTGATCATCTCATGATTACAACACAGGTAATTAAAATCAAAGTTATGCATGGAAACAATTATAAAATCATTAATTTGGAGATCGAAACGGCGAAAAACACAGTGGAACCTAGCTCTGATACCACTGTTAGGATCGTTGTGTCGGGATCCAACCGAAAATACAGCGGAATAAATTTAATTTCGGGATCGGATCCATCCCGTTTCGATCAACAAAACAAGACCAGAGTAAATCGGATTTACCTTGCGTGGATTCGAATCCGCATTCGTTTTCCGGTTCCGTCGGAGCGATGCCGCAAATCGGGCAGATGCCCGACCTCTAGCGGTATCCACGCGGTTCTCCTTGCGATGGATCGTCCTCGCCTCCTCGCTCGATGCAGCGTTCGTAGATCTCGTCTGGCTGCGCGTAATCCGCTGCAACATGTGGATTTAAAATCTCCCGTCGGACGGAAGGCGGAGCAGTCGAGAATCGAAGCGGAGCCTCCATATGGCCGCCTCGTGTTGCACGCCCAGTAAAGAGGAGAGAGAGAGAAAGAATGACGGCTAGGTTAGGGTTGCTGGCCCCCGACGTAGTATCCGTTCTTTTATAATAAGTTTGTTTACGGTTTTTCGTAAAAACCCAGACTTATTTGAAATCATGTCGAATTATCCATCGACTTGAAAACCATTTGCGTGTGACCCTCTAGGCCCAAATACCAGTCCAGTTAATAGCCCATTAAGTCCAGTAACCCTTTACTAACCCACTGAATTAATTAATATCCTCATATTAAATTAATCAGCCGAATTTAATGTCCCACAATAAATTCGGACGGACTTCCGATCACGTTGGATGTCAAGCAACATCACGTAATCCTGGATAGCACTGGGGTTATCGCAACCCTCTATTGGAACCTTTCTGTCATCGGTTAGCACGCGGATATAATTCTTCATCCGTGCAATATTCCCGAATCGACCTAGGGTATGGTTTACTGTTAAACCCTATTCGGTCGATTCACTTGAATTAGATGTCGCTAATTTGAATCCGATAACTCCTTATCGAACACAGAGTCCGCCCTGGCCAGGGACTTTAACCGCATCATTCCCGGAACATTCTCTCTCAAACTACCGAGAGCGGATGATCCCGTATTGAACACACAATTACCTTCGAGGGTATTTTCCTGAACCCGATCGCTTGACTTATTAATAACACATGGTTAGGGATTCGTTAGTCAAGGTCAAAGTTCAGAAACCTACCAACAAGATATCTTTGGCGTCTCAGGTCCAAGGGTCATCCACGCAACTGTAACAAAAGAATCGAGCTGGTTAACAGTGAGGTGTTTACCATTCAACGATTTATAGTCGGATCAGTTCAATGAACTCATTCGCCAATGAGCACCTACATGTCAGCATAATGTCTCCACACAAGTGACTTATGGGATCAGTCACCCTCATCATATGAGCTGAAGTAACCTATACTAGTTTATCCGGATGTTCGATGTTCTATCTCAAACATCTTATGACTAGGAACAATTAAGAACATGTGTTTATAAGTCTTCGGTTCCGTAATTATGATCTCATCATAATCCGACGACTGTTGCACATGTTCATAGACTTCATCGTGATACGATAAATATAGATCGAATTAATTACACAAAATGAATAATTGCCATTTATTAATAATCTGAATCATTACATAGTATCAGATTGGCTTTGAGACCATCTAATAATAACAACACCGAGGTCGACCCCAACGTCATTGACTTGAGAAGTTGCTCTAGCACGATGACTATTCTTGTTGCCTCTTGCCATAGTTCTTTGTGCGTTTCCTATAGACGGTGTCAATCATGTATTGGTCAGAAACTGGTCAGACAACGATGACCATCCGATCAGATCTTTTAGCTTCTCTATAATATTTGTAAGATTAGAAACGCCCAAGGTAGAGCCTACAAGTAGAAGAAGAGACATCAAAGGGCCTTCCGTATGATTCTCGGGGGTTTAGTGTAGTATTGGACATACCTCTTTCAAGAGAGGGCCAGGGATATATATAATCCCTACCTCGTACGACATCATGGGAACCGTTGCCCTTGGAGAGTTAATTGGGCCATGATCCATACCCCTTAATCGAGAGGATTGTGGAATACTGGGCTGGAAGGAGGGATCTTCTCTCATGATCGAGAGAACAGATCGTGGGGACCTACCTTAAGTGGGCGATTATGCTGTTAGACCGCAAGACCCGCCTGATGGCGGCGTGGAGTTACGATCGACTTTGAGGGCCTCTAAACTCTCAGGCAGTCGGGATTGTGCAACATGCTTACTATTCATGGATGTCCCGGAGAATAATACTTACCAGCTTTCCCTCTCAATTCCTCACCGGATGATAAGAACGAAGAGATCGATTCTTTATAGAGTTGAATGAACTCTTTATCCAAAATATTCCAATCCAAAACTTAATAATAAGCTAATTATTGAGCTATCCGTTACCATTAATATGCATTCCTGTTATTGTCACCTAGATTGCTGAGCCCTCGGGCAGCGGATGACCAGATTCCCAACTGGGGCCCCTCCCCAAGGCACGTCTTCCTGAGGAGGCCGACGCCAAGGCTCCTTTTTTAAACAACGTCTTCAAGTCCACACGCCTGGCTTCTTATGCTGTAAACCTGTAACTCACTGATCACTACTAAATAAATATGTGCATGCAGCTCTTGTCCTCTACACTTAATACAAGAGCTGGGCTTTGCCCCCCTTCCCCCCACTTTCTGTTATTAACTTCTCCTCTACTCATGGGAAAGCTTAGATGCACCCCTCGGGCCTTACACGTATTAAAGAAAGGGCAGACCATGGGAGGGATAGGATATATTTGATCAAAGCATGACCTTTTCTTTCTTTCCTTCCGACTCCCCCAAGTAGCCTGCGCAAACTCACAGTTTCAGGCAACATTAAGTTATTGGGCTGCCTTTCTGAGAGTGGTCATGCTCATCTTTCGGGTACATGTGACTTGGAGAGAACAAAGGAAAGAGAAAGAGCACCCATGATTCAAGACTTTTCCTCTTTATTTCTACTCTTTGAATCGTGGATAGAATCAACACTTGCCCATCATCAACAAGGGATGCAAAGGGAAGTGGGGGTGGGGCACAGAGAGAGCCAACATCCTTATATGCAAGAATCCACGGTTTATTCTCCTTTTTCCCGGTGGTGTAGCGGCTTTTCCACCGCCATACCTGCACACTTTGCTTGGCTTTCTAGCAATCCTAATGATGGGTGGGGCAGACCAAAAGCCCACATGTTATCAATGCCACCGATGGATGGTCGCCCCCTTTTCTTGTTTATGTTTGCACCTTCACATCAACTCGGTACAAAAAATAGAACACAGCAACCTCCAAGTGGATAATTAATTAGAACATTAAATAAGTCTTCAATCACATAGGTGATAAATCCTTGATGAAGTGGGATCCAAGACAAGATTTATGTTTATGTTTACTCACACTGTGGCCACCTCCAAGCAAGTACTTCTTCATAGTTGGAACAGAGAGACATGATTAAAGGTGTGTGATGTTCGAGGTATAGCACTGTTAGAGGACATCCACAAGAATATGGCCCTCAAGGCCTTAAGTGAGGGCATAAAATGGCGTTTGAAGAGCAGATGATGTGGTGAGATGGGGCACTGCTACCTATGGAATCCGTTTACTTGAGTTGATGGGCACAATTCACAAACACCAGACGGTCCAGACTTGACGATATAATACATAACTACACATGCAGCTATTTGTAAGCATACATACATATATATATTAGTAGTAAGGTTCACAATTTGACTATTGTGAGCAACTAGAAATCTATTTCTAGCTGGTTTTATGCACTTTAGTAAAACACAGGGCACCAGATGCACATGAATAGAAAAGAAAGAGACCCACCTTCACATGCATGTGATAGAACTAGAAGACGACCATTGCGGCAATTAAGATTAAAAACAAGTCAAGATGCTATTTTTTTTTCCCTTCTTCCCGATGGCAAGCCACCGTTCCCCAAACCATACACACAAACATATCCCCCCTCCCATCACATCCATATATACTACAAAAACCAGAAAACAGAGAAGGGAGCACAGCGCCTGTTGGAGGCAAAACCTAGCTTCCGTCCAGCTTAAGCATCATCATCATGATCATTAACTCGGGTGGAGTAGTCCTACTCTCCTTCCAAAACAAGCCCAGTCGCTCTAGGTGCTCCCCCTTTCAACATCTCAGTGGCTTCATGGGATGCAGTTGAGACCCAGACACCTTGACAAGAACTCACTCACCAGGGTCTTCTTCTGCAGAGAGAAAAGAGAAAGAAAGATGAGGTAGTGCAGGTGAGCAGCAGCAACACTGATCAGACGGAACAAAACACAACACAAAACAAAGCAAGCCAAAACGTCCACATGGGCTCCAGTTTCCAACTTTGGCTACATGTACACAGCATCATAGATTCGACTACTACTTCCCAGAAGATTTCCTTACAAGATAGCAGTTTAGAGAGAGAGAGAGAGAAAGAAAAAGAGAAGAAGGTGGGAAGGTGGGGGGAAGCAGAGCAGTACATGGCAGGCAGGAATAGGAGGACGGGAGCGGAGGAAAGATAGTATACCTTTCCTTATTAATTTGTGTCGAGTCCTTTTAAAGAAACAAGAAAATTGCGTACTTACCCTCCTGGGCTTCTGGTGGAGGAGTTCGGGAGGGATCTTGTAGAGGTCCTCGTCGACGGCCTTGGGCGCCCTGGGCCTCCTGGGGGGCTGCCGGTGCTGGGCAGTCACGTCGCAGTCGCACACCCTCCCCTGCTTCTTGGGCTGCGGCAACGCCTGCTCCTCCCTCACCTGCTGCAGCCGCTTCCGCTGCTGCAGCTGCTTCTGCTGCTGCAGCTGCTTCTCCAGAGTCGGGCCTTTCCTCACCTGCGCCCCCAATATTGTTTGGCCAACCCAAAACTTGCTCCTTAATTTCACATACAGGAACCCAAGACTAACCAGCTGCATAGGGAAACCAAGATAAATTAAAGAATGCGGGGGAGGAAGGCACCTTTGGAGGGTAGGCAGTCACCACCACCGGGGGCGGCGCCGGGACCTTGAAGAGGTCCTCCTCGGCGTCCTGCGCCGCGTGGTAATAGTGGTAGTAATGAGGCAGCGGGGGAGGGTAGAGGTGCCCCGCACCGCCCCGGAGCAGCCCTGCGTGGGAAGCCGACTCGAAGTACTGGGTGATGGGGAGCTCCTCGCAGTAGTCCCAGTTGCCGAACGAAGGGATGGGCCGCCTCCTCATGGGGTCCTGCGGAGACGCACAGAGGCAGCCGCAGCAGCACAGCATGAACAGAAGAAAGAAACGTAAGAGCAAGCGTAAGCGCAGGAGGGGGAAGGAGCTGGGAGCTTGTTCACATGTACATGAAGTACTCACCTCCATGTTCTTCTGGGACTGCAAGCAAGAGGAGGAGGAGGAAGGGTGGTGGTCCTGGACTTGTCAACGCGGTTGGAGGACGAGGAGTGGGGAGGGGAGAGGTTTAAAGGAAGAGGAGGAAGGGAGTGGGGGTGGAGAGGCGCGGTGAGGTGGGGGTGGGGGATGGAAGGGAATGGGAATGGGGTTAGGTAAAGAAAGCTTTATCATGTCATGGGGCCACTGGGTGAGGAGTGCCTTGCCTCTTTATTGGGACAGCATGTTGTCATGCCGATCAAAAGACGGAAAACTCTCTCTCTCTCATCAGTCTCTCTCTCATCAGTCTCTCTCTCTCTCTACATCTCTCTATCTCTCTCTGTGTGAAACGAGGCAACGCTTATCCCGAGGCTACACGACCAGAGGGAAGCAGCAGCGGTCGTCTCCACACCACCCCGCTTGCTACAAAGAAGAATTGGGAGTTCTGAGTTTGTGTTTGTGCCTAGCAGCCTAGGTCTACTCCGATGACGTATGCTCCACTCCATCCGAAACCGCGGCTCCTCCTCCTGAGTCCTGCGGCTCCTGCCACTACGGCCACAGCCCCACGTTGGAACGGGCACTGGTTGCTTTACGAATGGCCCGGTCGGGAGCTCCATGAGTCACACACGTCAGACTTCAACCGAGAGATCCACGTCGTTGGGAACCAATGCGCGCCCCTGTTCGACAGCCATAACATTAACAGGGGCCGAGGTCTTTGTGTAGTTTCATGGGGGTAAACTTGACTGGCACACCTTGTACACTTGATAAATTAATTAACGGCCGTGATTACATGGTGGAGATCATATGTACTGTACGAATGACAGGTTTGAGGATGTCAATGTCTGCGGATAAGTGGATGGATGGTTCAGATAACCGGTGCTATATATGCGGATCTTCTATATATTGGCTCCGTCAAGTAGTTCAAATTAGGTATCGTCACTCCATTGCAGTTAGCCACAACAGTTGTGGCTTGTCAGACGCTCCCATCATCGATCTTTTGCCATCACCCAAATTTTTGAAGAAAAAATTATAGTAATATCACTTTTTGACATACTTAGATGGCATGCATGTATCAGAAAATGCAATTGTGAGTCCTAACAGTCCCCTCTAATATTTGGGTGCCATTTGGACATGTCAAAAAGTAGCGGATGAGGACAATGTATGGGCCGGATACTAACCGAACCGACATGGCCGTATTCCTTCCTAATCAAGCCGACCGACTGCTGTAGATGGGTGTTCTTTTCCTTCTTAAAAACCCTAGGACATGTTTCCGACGCCGGGTGGGAACAACCGTGGACGCGGGCCGGTGCGTAGGCGCTACGTTACATTGGTGGGGTAAACGTAGCAGCTGTCTCGAGTCGCGCTCGGCTCCCCATGTCGCCTCACGTGAGCACCCTTCACTCCGCTGGCCACGCCTCCACACCCCCTAAATTTATGGAAAGTTGTCGTCGTTCGGGCTTTCAATCACCGTCCTCGGCGCGTCCCAAAGTGGCGAGAAAGGGAGAAAGAAACATTTGCATCTGCTAATCCAAGGCTTTCGTGCTTACAACACACAAATATAAACAAACATTTGGACAGGTACAAATATCTTAACACCCTTCTCCGCAAGAGGAGAGGGGGTTAGATTAGTATATAAAGCGTGTCTACTGTTTGATCCAAAAAGTTCCGATTAATTAGAGGTTTGCTTGGTCTCCCTTAAAGTTCTGAAAATGTTATAAAATATTATACTTCTGTGCAGTGACGGATCCAGCCCATTTCAGTAGGATCCCAAGACCTCACTGAAATTTTAAAATTTTCTTAAAAGTCTTAATTTAATAAGACAAATTTCAAAGTTAGGTATAAGGTGACTTCATTGAAATTTTTTAAATGACCCACAAGAACCAGTTCCACTCGGATCTCAATTTCACTGAAATTTTTTACATAATATGACTTATATTTATGATTTAATAAAAATTTCGTAAAGTGCATTTGGAAGAAAAAATTTCTCGTAACGAAATGTATCATTTTTATTGATGTATATCATTTTTATAATAATTAAAATATATTTACTTTTATTTTTTATTTTAATATTTTTATTATAACTAAAATAAAATATGAATAAATTTAATAATGATCCGAGTGACCCTCAATGACCCCACTGAACAAAATTTATGCGTCTGCCACTGCTTATGTGAGTCGTAAAACATGATTGGATAATTCATAATATTTTATGATATTTTATGTCGAATCATATATATATATATATATATATATATATATATATATATATATATATATATATATATATAACACGTAAATTAACATTTCAATTTGATTCATTTTGAGAGGAAAAACAAGGTTACCTCTTTAGTTTCTACTTCGAAGTGGAGAAAATCAATCACAAAATCTCTGACATGTTAGAATACATTTATGCACATAAATATTTTTGTTATATATAGTGTGTTGTGTACTTATGTGCGTGATCATGAAGCTTTATTTATTGATTAATATATGTTTACATATTTGTCCAAAGATATTTCTAATTTACTTTAAAGAAGTCTGCACTATCGCTTTAAAGGAGTCTGAACGAAAATATAATAGAGATACTTGGACCTTAATTTTTCTGATCCAATTTAATTGCTTTGTTTTCTCCGGCTAATTCACCTTGATTTGTTTTGAAAAAGAGAAAAAAAACTTCCGCACCGAACCAAACCAAACTAAAAATACCCCTGATTATGACAAGGGACAAGAGTGGTCAAATTTGCTTCTTAGAAATAATGAAGCCTCATTTGTCGACTTTGATACCATTAAAACGAATATTCCCTGGTCTTTCCTCCATCCCTTATAAGTTTTCTAGATCATATCGATACTCATTTTTCTGTTTATACCCTAATATTCTACTTAAAATTTTGAATCATTCTTGTAGATACTTATGTGACATGTTTTTGGGACCTCATTCTGTTTATACCCTAACTAGAACATCGACAATAAGATGCAAGGTGCGACTATACTCATTCTTTCATCTTCCACCACTCTTAAATGCCCATGAATCTTCACATCTCATATTTCTTTTTCCAATCTCAATTTTTCTGTTAATCACTCTTCAACTTACCTTCCTTCACATATGATATTACCTCCTTTCTTTTAATTGTTAATGTGGTGCATGTCTTAATAATTAACCTTCTTGTTAGTTATCTACACTTCTTGACTCTTGTTATCATTTAAAGGCATCATACTTGTTAGTTTAGCAGAAATTGAGAGCATATATTCCACACCTAGCCCAATGATGCTATGACTTACCCTGCACCTTTCTTTTTAGGTGATGTCTCAAATCATTAGGACCATTAACACTAGAGAATAACTTGTTGCACCGGCAACATGTATTATGCTAGCTGCCAGCATTTTTAATTTTAATTTTTTTTTTGGTCGGTTCCATGGTGTTCTACTTGGTCGTATACTCCGATCTTGGATCATACGACCCCAAAAAAGATGAAAAATAAAAAATCAACCTCAAATGAACAGTAAAAAATATGCTTTTCGATTTTCAACCTTTTTTAGATTGTCTGATCGGAGATCGAACTATACGACCATGTAGGGCACGATGGGGCAAACCAAAAAAAAATTAAAAAAGTTTTTTTAATTAAAAACATCGGGAGTCGGTGTAATACTGGTTACCGATGCAGCAAATTATTCTTTTAAAACTATTAGGGCCAGCAAATTACCTTGCAGACTATGCCTCCAATAAGGGATGCCTTTCATTTCTTTTCTAAACAAATATTTTTGTAAACTTTGCATGCATTAATTAGGACTAGCATGGATATTGAAATTGTACTATATTTTTAGTCATAACTACCTCCTAAGTTATGTATGTGTTATGTAACTATGAATAGTCATAACTAGTCTACATATCTCTCCTTGATTGGTATAACAATGATGAACTTTAATCTAGTAAAGATTTGGAGACCATTTCAAATTATGACAAATCTCAAGTTGCTTTAGTAGAAATAGTGACAATTGTAATACCCTAATCCTCTGGTTCACGATTTTTGAATTAGATTATCAGTTTTGACCGAGTTTGACTATAATCGGAATTGTGTTAAATAGAACATTGTGGTAAATTATATACGGTTTAAGTCTAATTAAGTGTATTAGTTGAGACTAAGTAGATTAGAACTGTAGATAGATGACCTTAGCATGGCCTAGATTAATTGGTTATACTTTGGGATCCAAATAAGAGTTATTGGGTCTTAGAAAGTAAGTTTTACCTAGCCCATTAGATATATATAAGTGAGAAGGCCTATTTTAGATAGACGTAGGTATTCCTTTTAATTTTTTACAATGTTTATATATGGGCATAAGAGAGAATATGAACCACCACCTTCTCTTATTCTTCCTATACTCTTCTTATTGAGTTCTCGTGTTTCTCCGGATCCCTCATGCAACGGAAAATAAAATAAAAGCAATGATCCATTTTTCCCGTTTTGATAAAACCAAAATCGATAATCATATTATCGTTTCTTACCGTGTGCGGATTCGAATCCACAATTGATCGGTTCCGTCGGTGTGACACCGCAAGCTGCGCAAGCGCCCGGCCTCTAGTGGAGTCCACGTGATCTTCCTCGTGACGGATATCCTCACATTCCTCGTTCTTCACAGCCTTAGAAGCCTCCACCGTTCGCCGCAATGATCGCCGCATCACGCGGACGATTTCCTATCAAACGGGAGTCGCAAAAGCGGCAGAGTAGATCCGAGGATCCCGACTCGTCTGGGGCGCCAGAGAGAGAGAGGAAGAGAGGAGGGGGCAGCCAGGGTTAGCAGCAGCCTGGACTGCTCAGTCCGTTCGCTATATTTTATATCAACCGCGCAGTATTTCATAAAACCTCCTGGTTTATATAAAACCCACTTATTTATCCATCGCCTTGAGAATTATTTGCGTGTGACCTTCTAGGCCCAATAACCAGTCCGGTTAATGGCCCAATAAGCCCAGTAACTCCTCACTGGCCTGATTAATCAATTAATAACTCATATTAATTAATTAATCAATCAAATTAATGCCGCACATCAAATTCGATCAGGCCTCCGATCACGTTGGGTGCCAAGCAACACCGCGTGAACCCGGAAGGTATCGGGATTAAGTAACCCATTCTTGGAATCTTTCCGCCGACAGTTACCGCGTGAATATAATCCTTCATTCATACAATGCTCTCGAGTCAACTCAGGGTATAGTGTATTGTCAAACCCTAACCGGTCGGCTCACTTGGATCGGATGCTGCCGTATAATATCGGAAAACTCTTTTTCCGACATTATCGTCCACCCTGACCAGGGACTTCCGCGCATCCTTCCTAGAGCATTCTCTCTTTAAGTACCGAGAGCGAATGATTCCTTATTGACACTCAATTCCCTTCGACGGTAATCCGCTGTACTCGATCCTTGGCTGTCTAGAATCCCGTGGTTAGAGATTCATAAACCAAGGTCAAAGCACAGAAGTCCACCGACAAGGTGTCCTTGGTGTCTCAGGTCCGAAGACCATCCACGCAACTGTGACAATAGAATCAAGCTGGTTGACAGTGAGGTACAATACCATCCAGCGATTTAGTTGGATCAATTCAGTGAACTCATTCTCTAATGAGTACCTACAGATTCGCCTTAGTGTCTCCACACAAGCGACTATGAGATCAGTCATCCTCATCTTATGAGCGGGAGTAATATGTACTTGTCTAACAGGATATCCGATGTCCTTCTTGAATATCCTTCGACTATGAACTATTAAGAATATGTGTGTTTAAGTGATCAGTCTCACTAGTATGATCTCATCATAATATGATCACTGTTGCACACATTCACGGACTTCATTATAAGATGATAATTAAAACGAATTATACATAATGAATATTATATCATTTTATTAATAAATGAACGATATTACAAAGTCATATTGACTTGTAGGCCACCTAAGACTAACAATCTCCCACTTGGACTAAAGCCAATCACCTTTATATACTAAACCTATAGACTCTAGGTGATGTTCAAACACATTTTGAGCCAATGGCTTTGTCAGTGGATCTGCTACATTGTCGACAGATGGAACTCTTTCCACCACTACATCTCCTATAAATATGATCTTTCTAATGAGATGAAAGCGCCTCAGAATATGCTTTGATTTCTGATGAGATCGCGGCTCTTTCGCTTGTGCAATAGCTCCATTATTGTCGCACAACAGCGGAATAGGTTCAGAGATGCTAGGAACTACGCCGAGGTCGGTGATGAATTTCTTCAACCACATTGCTTCCTTGGCGGCTTCAGCTTCAGCGATGTACTCAGCTTCAGTCGTCGAATCTGCAGTGGTTGCTTGCTTATAACTCTTCCAGCACACTGCGCCTCTGTTTAAAGTAAACACAAATCCAGATGTAGACTTGCTATCATCTGGATCTGACTAGAAACTCGAGTCTGTAAAACCTTGCAGTTTCAAGTCATCTCCTCTGTAGACCATAAACATATCCTTAGTTCTTCTTAAGTACTTAAGGATACGTTTCACTACCTTCCAGTGCTCTTCGCCTAGATCAGTCTGAAATCTGCTTGTAACATTTATAGCATATGCAACATCAGGCCGTGTACATAACATGGCATATATGATAGATCCTATGGCAGAGGTATAGGGTACTCTATTCATGAATACCCTCTCATCAGGAGTCTTAGGAGATTGCTCCTTTGAGAGATTAATTCCATGTCTCATCGGTATGAGACCACTCTTGGAATTTTCTATGGCAAACCTTTTGACTATGGTATTCATGTACAAAGATTGGGTCATTCCAAGCATCCTCTTTGATCTATCTCTATAGATCCGTATTCCCAATACGTAGGATGCTTCTCTCAAATCCTTCATGGAGAAGTTTTTTAACAGCCAGATCTTTACCGATGACATCATAGCTACATCATTCCTAATGAGTAGTATGTCGTCTACGTAATGAACTAAGAAGGTGACTGCGCTTCCACTGGTCTTCTTGTACACACAAGGCTAATCTTCATTCTTAATGAAGTCATAAGACTTGACAGCCTCATCAAATCTTATGTTCCAACTCCGAGAAGTTTGCTTCAGTCCATAAATAGACCTTTGAAGCTTGCACACTTTATTTGGAGATTCCTTGGATGTGAAACCTTCTGGTTGTATCATATACACCTCTTCCTCAAGGTTACCGTTAAGGAAGGCAGTCTTCACATCCATCTGCCAGATCTCGTAATCGTAGTGTGTAGTTACAGCGAGTAGAACTCTGATCGAGTTTATCATGGCAACTGGTGATAAAGTCTCGTCATAGTCAATTCCTTGTCTTTGATGATATCCCTTTATCACCAATCTTGCCTTATAAGTGTCGATCCGTCCATCAGCACCGATCTTTCTTTTAAAGATCCACTTACACCCGATGGGTACAATACCCTTGGGCAAGTCCTCCAAGTTTCAAACTTGGTTGGTGTACATGGACTGGATTTCTGAATTCATGGCTTCTCGCCATTTCCCGACTTCTGGGCCTTTTGTGGCCTCCTGGTAGGTTTTAGGATCATCATCCTCATTATATTCTACCTTAGACTCTCCTTCAGCGATATGTCCCACATATCGTTCGGGTTGTCTAGGTGCTCTATCAGATGTACGAGGCTCATCTGCGTGTACCTGAATAGATTCAGGAACTGATATCTCATCCGATGATATTGCAGCTGTTTGGGGTTCTGGAACCTCTTCTAGTACTATTTTACTCCCACTGTCCTCTTAGAGAAGGTATTCCTCTTCTAAGAAGATAACTTTTCTGGCGAAAAATACATTTTGTTCACCAGGATGGTAAAAGTAGTATCCAAAGGTTTCCTTTGGATATCCTACAAATATGCATTTATCAGTTCGTGATTCCAGCTTGTCTGGATCATGCCTCTTTACATGAGCATGACAACCCCAAACTTTAACATGTTTAAATTATGGTTTCCTGCCTTTCCATATGACGCGGAACGTCGTCGAGGCAGTGGGTCAAAGACGAGAGGGGCGACACGAACACAAGCCTCACGCCTACGGCCTCTCGCCGGAACCTCTCTCAAGGGACCTCCGTGGAGGGACGGGCTCTCATCTCACACTAGGAGGAGGGGAGAGAACACAATAACATAAATTCTCATTCATTCTAGCATGCCTACAAGGGAAGAGATGACCCATATATATAGGGAAGGGCATCTCTTAGTCAAAACAAGAATGACCTCATTAAAAAAAGAAATACCAAACATGTCCTAGGGGCAGGAAATGACAAAAATAGCCCTTAAGGCTAGACTAAAATAAATACATAACTAGACTCGATCCTAGATAAGGAGCTCGTCGCCAAGCCACAAAGACGTCTGCGTAGCACGTGCTCGATGTCTGCTCTTCTGCTGTTGGGTGTCCCCACCAACTCTCCCAGGGTGCTGGGAACTCGACCCCGTCGAGTAAGGGTCCATGTCGCTCTAGTAGCACTCGAGAAGGTCTGGATCGAGGAGTTGCAAGTCCTCTCGGCTAATCCACGTGTCTTCGGATGGTGGCCGATCTCGCTAGCGGACAAGGAAGCGTTGATGCTCCCTGCTCCTGGTGGTGATTACGTGTTCATCCAGTATTCGCTCAATTTGCTCGGGCCGTGCAGGGGGTGGAGCTGGTGGACACTCCGTAGGGGGGTCGCTCTCAATAGATGGCAAAGGCCCAAATGGATCACTAGGAATTGTTGTGGGCTCCTTGTAAGCTACAAGGTCTGCCACGTTAAATGTGGGACTGATCCCATAGTCTATCGGTAAGTCCACAACATAAGCATTCGACCCGATCCTTTTTAGGATTTGGAATGGGCTAGCACCGCGGGCTTGCAGCTTTTTAACGACCCCTGAGGGGAATCGTTCAGGCCGCATCCTGACCATCACAAGGTCACCCTCCTGAAATTCCTGCACTCGTCTGTGTGCATCAGCCAATCTTTTGTAGAGCTGGTTGCTCTCATCAATTTGCTTGCTAATGTGCTTGTGTAGGTCCTGAATATGTTGGGCAAATGACTCAGCCAACTCGAAGATGCGAGCATGCAAGGGAAGGGGAATGAGATCCACAGGCTGGTTAGGCTTGTATCCATGCATGACTTCAAAAGGGCTCATGCCGGTGGTCCTATTGACTGAACTATTATAGGCGAACTCAGCTTGGGGCAAGATCGAATCCCATGTCCCTGTGTGCTCCCCTACTAAGCACCTCAAAAGGTTCCCTAGGCTTCTGTTGACCACCTCGGTTTGGCCATCAGTTTGAGGGTGATAGGCAATAGAAAACTTGAGTAGGGTGCCTACTCGGTGCCAAAGGGTCTTCCAAAAGTAGCTGGTAAATCTCACATCCCTATCTGAGACTATGGTCTTGGGAAGACCATGTAGACGGACAACCTTATCAAAGAAAAGACAAGCCACCCTAGATGCATCTGAAGTTTTAGAGCAAGGGATGAAGTGGGTCATTTTCGAGAACCTATCAACCAGTACGAAGATGGAGTCATGCTTACGAGGGCTCCGTGGTAGTCCAAGCACAAAATCCATACTCACGTCCTGCCAAGGACGATCAGAGACGGGAAGGGGAGTGTAGAGGCCAGTGTTCTAGCATTTTTGCTTGGCAGTGGCGCAAGTACGGCACTGGGCCACTAAACGAGCTACATCGCCTTTAGGCTTGGCTAATAGAATCGGCTTTCAATAGCCTCAATGGTTTTGTTTTGACCAAAGTGCCCACCTAGACCGCCTGCATGTACCTCCCAAATTAAAAATTCGCGAACAGAGGTGCGTGGCACACAAAGCTGCTGACCTCTAAATAAGTATCCGTTCTGCAGGAGATACTCACTCATACCCCTATAGGATCCAACTTTAAGCGTGGTATAGATCTCTTCAAAATCAGGACATCCTTCATACAATTCCTTGAGTTTATCAAACCCAGTCACCTCAACACTCATGATGGAAAGAAGGGATACTCGTCGACTGAGGGCATCTGCAACCTTATTCTCAACTCCCACCTTGTGCTTCAGCACAAAAGTGTAGGCTTGCAAGAACTCTACCCATTGATCATGCTTGAGATTCAGCTTTTTTTAGGAGCTGAGTAAGCGGAGTGCCTCATGATCGGAGTACAAGACAAATTCCTATGGCAACAAATAATGCCGCCAATAGCGAAGAGCCTGGACCACATCATAGAACTCTTTATCATAAGTTGAATATTTCAGCTTAGCATCAGCTAGCTTCTCACTGAAATACACCACAAGGTGCCCTTCTTGACTTAACACTCCTCCTATACCGACCCCAGAGGCGTCACAAGAGACTTCAAAGACTTTGGAGAAATTGGGGAGGCGAAGTATGGGGGCTTGAGTGATTCGATTCTTGACCTCTGCGAAGGCTTTGGAAGCGGCGTTCGTCCACCCAAAAGGTTCCTTACGGATGCAATCCGTAATTGGGGCCATCACAGTGCTAAATCCCCTTATGAATCGCTTATAGAAAGATGCTAGTCCGTGGAAACTGCGAACATCATGGATGCTCATAGGCTGGGGCCACTCAACGATCGCCTTGACCTTTTCAGGGTCAATGGAAACTCCCTTATGTGATACTATGAAGCCTAAGAAGGTTACTTGATCAGTAAAAAATGCGCACTTTTTTGGATTTGCATACAAGCTCTCTTTTCTCAGCACTTCACAAACTTGACAGAGGTGGCCCAAGTGGTCCTCCTTGGTCCTATTGTAAATGAGAATGTCATCGAAATAGACAACAACAAAGGACCCCATAAAGGGTTGGAGGACCTGAGTCATCAGCCTCATGAAGGTGCTGGGGGCATTTGAGAGCCCAAAAGGCATGATGAGCCACTCGTAAAGACCATCCTTGGTCTTAAAAGCAGTCTTCCACTCATCCTTGACCGGATGCGGACCTGATGGTATCCACTCTTTAGGTCAATCTTGGAGAAGATGGTGGCTCCTGCCATCATATCAAGCATGTTGTCAAGTCGGGGAATGGGGAACCTATATTTCCCAATGATTCTATTGATGGCGCGGCTGTCAATACACATCCGCCAGGTACCATCCTTTTTGGGGGTCAGGAGGGCTGGCACAGCACAAGGGCTGGTGCTGATTCGCAAAAAACCCTTCCCAATGAGCTCCTCGACCTGCCTCTGTAGTTCTGCATGCTCGGTGGGATTTAAACGATAGTGAGGAAGGTTGGGCAAGGTGGACCTAGGGACGAAATCAATAGCGTGTTGTATGTCACGCATGGGTGGTAGATGATTCGGAAGATCCTCGGGAAAGACATCGTGATACCTGCTCAAGACGGTTTCCACTTCCTCAACTCGTGGAGTAGAGTAACCTTCAAATGGATTACTCATGACGACATCCCAAACTGGGGCTCCCTCGGCAACCTCGCCCTCAAATGCACTTGCTTTGATTATATGAAGGGATACCCTCGCTTTTGAATTTATGGCTAGTTCTGGGTTGGGTGGGTTGGATGGGGAAGGAACGAGTGGGGAGGGGCTAGGTGAAGGTGAGGATGTGGAAGGTGAATTTTCCCGAGATGGGATCTCCCCCTTGGCGGGGTTCTTAGGTGGGGAGGGATGCAAGAGAATCTTCCTGCCATTGTGTTTGAAGACACAAATGTTGGCCTTGCCAAGTAGGGTAGCATCCTCATCATAGATCCATGGCCTACCCAAGATGATGCTTCCTACTTCTATAGGAAGGACGTCACACCAAATCGGCTTCTGATAGGATTGAAGCTCAAGGGGTACCAGACAGCGGGTCCTGATGGGTAATGATGAGGCATTAATCCACGAGACTTGATATGGCTCAGGGTGAGTCTCAAGATCCAGGCCTAAACGAGAGACACAATTAGTGGAAATTGCGTTGATACAACTTCCACTATCAATTATGATCTTGCATGGCTGGTTGGCTATCCTAGTGTAGGTGTGGAAGATGGAGGTTCGACACCAGTCCTCCTCTTTGGTCTGTGTGAGGATGCATCTCACCACACCAAGCCTAGTGTCCCCATGTGAGTCCACAATGCCCTCGACCCTGGCGTACCCCCTATGCACACACCCTAGGGTGGCACCATTCTCCTCAAATTCCTCAGCTAAGGTTGGGTTAGGTATGTAGTTCTCCTCTTCTTCATGAGTGGAGGGCTCAATTAGCAGGGCCCTGGTGGGACATTGACTAGCATAGTGGCCAACCCTATGACACCAAAACCAGTGATTACGAGAGCTCCCTGCCTGTTGGCTATCCCTGCTAGCTAATCCTGTCCCTCTATCATCTCTCCTCTCAGCCCGTGGGATGGTGGGAGCCTGAGCTGGGGTAGTTGGAGGTAGGGGTGAGGGAGGGCTTGGGATGGTGGCAGTAGGGACCCTTGCAGAAGTGACGGGAGTAGTTCCAGACCGTTCGGGGAACTGCATGGGGCGATTGGTAGCTCCTCGGGAGTCGGGTTGCCAGAAGATGGGGGGCCTAGTGGGCTTCTGAAACCGTTCCACATCTAAGGCGATCTGATAGGCATGTTCTAGTGTGATCACCTCACGTAGGAATAGCTCACGTTGGATGCTCTCATGCAACCCTGCCCGAAACCTCGATAAGGTGACCCTACTATCTTCGCCAACGCCACACCTGAGACAATAGTCATCAAATTCGGCTCTGTACTCAGACACTATCGGCCGTCTTGAGTCAACCTCTGCCACTGGTCTAGGAGGCGCTGCTCATAAGATGGAGGTACATATTTCTCCCATAATTTCTCTCTCATCTCCTCCCATGTGGAGATAGGTCTCAGCCGCCTTGCAGCACGAAGATGCTCCACGTTGAGCTAGTAGGTTTTGGCTCTACCCACAAGCCTCATAGAAGCAAGGCTCACCTTCCTCTCTTCACTCATGGTATACCAGGTAAAGTACTGGCTCATCCCCGCCTCCCAGTCAAGGTAGGCCTTGGGGTCGAGGGTACCATCAAAAGTCGGAGCATCTACCCTCATACTTCGAGGATGTGATCATCAATGTCGGGGTGATCCCTAGGCCATCTATCAAATGGTCCACACTCTCAGCCACGCTCATAGGCATTCCTAACCCGTGGTGGGTTGGGGATATCATGTTTGCCTCTCTCACCCATGCCTCTATACCCATGCGGAACCCTCTCAAAGCGCCCGGGGTCTCGCTCACGGTAAGGCTCATCCCCTCGAACCCTGTAAGGGTCAGGAACCCGTTCATATTCATCAAAATAATAACGGGGGCCTCTCGCAAAGGGTGCGTGGTCCCTCCTATAGCCGTAGGCCTCCCCTCATACCCGTGGTGGGTCGGGGAATGGGTCGTATTCGGCATACTCACTATAGCCTCGGGGAACTCTATCGCATGGTACATGATTTTGTCCATGGCCATGGACACCCATCCCATCCCGACGTAGGTCGGGATATCGTTCTTGGGCTAACCCGTCGTCAAACTCTACTCTCCTACGCGGCGCTCGCTCTGGAGGCGCGCGATTGGGCTCGTGGTCAAGGACATCCTCCTGACCCTAGGGTGGGTTGGGGGCCCTAACTGGCTCTCCTTGGCGGTTATCTAGGTGATCACGCAATCCCGCATGTTCCTCCGCCTCTTGGGGTCTATCTAGAGGATTCTCTAGATTATTCACTCGTCCTACCACGACTCTCATGGACTCCCCCAGGGTAGTGAGCCTTTCGTCCACATGTTGGGTTAGTCACCCAAACTGATCGGTTATGTCTTGCAGAGATTTTCCCAAGAGGGTCCCTATGGTGTCCACAAGTGTGGGATCTATGACGGGATTGTGCTGAGATGCGGGATGGGACGAGTGATTTCTACGGGCTGACATGCAAGGCTTGACGGGTTTTGTAACATGCAGGGATCTAAGACTCTAGAAATTAGCAAGCAAGTTGACAACAAGATCGACGTCCTCACTTAGTGAGCGGGAAGCTCAAGACGGGAACTCGTAGTGGTGAAAGGGTGTTGAGCACCCGCGGCGTTAGCCCACTAAGTGAGTGGTACGAATAGAGGTAGTTGTGGAGCTACCGATAGATGTGAGGCATGTCCGCACTTGGTGTGCTGACCTTGTGCTATTGGAGCGCTGGGTTTCGTAGTCACTCTCTCACCACCACAGCAATAATCACTCAGTGTGGTGGAATGCTCTCTCACTCCGACGCTATGCAATTGATGCAAACACTGAACGAACAAATAATATTGGAGCAGAGTTCAACACTTACCTAGTCGGCCTGCAAGACCGACTCTGACCGGAGACGAGGGTGAGCGGGGATGCGCGGAATACCCACGCAATGCCGGTGTCGCTTCAGTATCTGTGTACAACCGCTTTACACCTCACGCAGGAGGGGAAATAAATAATAATTTACATGATATAATCCTATTCCCCATGCAAGAGGACAAATCAGCCATAAATCTCCATGCAAGGAGAATAATCTATGTAAAATATTATGCAGATCTCTCCAAATGATGGCCACGTCAAATCTCCTCAAAAGCTAACGTCAAAGTGTCCCAGGCATTCAAAATCCCGCCAAGACCTCCTCTGCTATAGAATACCTGCCGCGGTCTCTTATGCATGCGCCTTGTGCTGCAGATTTGGCGTCTGAGATGGTAGGACCTAGAACTTGGTGTGACCGATGGGGGGGTACATGACACACATGCAGGGGCTTGGGCGCTGGGGGGCAGCAGACTTGGCGTGCGACAGAAAAAGAGCCCGTACCTATTGGGTGCTCGGGCGGGGGCTCTCTACACGGGCTCGTGGGAATCGATTGCTCGTCTTCGTGGACCGCACCGAGGGGCCCGCTGGGGTATGTGGCGAGCGTACGAATGGCGCGGGCGACGATGTTGTTGTGCCTTCTTCTTCCTCTCAACGGCAACAGTAGGTGGCTCGAGGGGGAAGCGCGGACGTCGAGGGGCAGTGCTTGGGATCCTAGTCGGCAGTGAGCTAGGCGGTGAGAGGACTAGCCGGTGGTGTTGCAGTGGGGTTGCTGGGATCGTGCTGACGCTACCATCGTCGGCAAGTCCTGGCCACGCCGCTCTTCGTCCTCTTCGACCCCGTGCTGGTGATGACGCTCCTCGTCGTCGGGCTGGCCGTCGGATAGCGGCGGGGTGCTACGGCGGCGGGAGCCCTAGTTTTTTCCAGCCCACGCACTAGATGGGGGGGGCCTGGTGCTACTGGTGCTAGACAAGGCAACACATGGGAGGAAGGGGGAGGATAATGGAGGAGAGAGAACAGGTGGTGGGAGTGGCTCGCGGGCTGCATGCGATGGCCACGTCGGGTGGGCGGTTGTTGCCACTGCTAGTTGTGGGTGGCGGTGGGAGGGGTAGGGAGAAGGAGATGGTGAAGAGACGTTGGAGAGAGGGAGACCGGGAGAAGGAGATGGTGAAGAGGGAGAAAAGGTGGTAGGGTGAGTAGGAGGGGTTCCCTGCGGTCACATGTCTGAAACGGTGGATAGGCAGAGCTGAGCGGACCACTACAGAGCCTCCCGATGCTGGCGGGTGGCTGGAGGTGGCCGCTGGTGTGGGGTTAGCTGAAGCAGATGAAGAAGCCGTCCAGTTTGACAAGGTGGTGGCTCGGCTCTTTGGTCTCCAGCGGCATGGGAGGAAGGATAGGAAGGTAGAGGTGGATCGCGACCACCACTGCACAGACGTTTGAGTTGATGTCTGCGGCTGTTGGTGAAAGCTCGAGATCCTACGTCGCTGACAACTGCCGTGGTAGGGTGATGAACCGAGGTGAGGTGCGATGGTGGCAAGCACAGAGGCGAGGATCCTGAGGCCGTGAGGACGTCCTCAACGCCCGCTTTGATATCACTTTGACGCGGAACGTCGTCGAGGCAGTGGGTCCAAGACGGGAGGGGCGACATGAACACGGGCCTCACGCCCACTGCCTCTCGCCGGAACCTCTCTCAGGCGACCTCCGTAGAGGGACGGGCTCTCATCTCACACTAGGAGGAGGGGAGAGAACACAATAACATAAATTCTCATTCATTCTAGCATGCCTACAAGGGAAGAGATGACCCCTTTATATAGGGAAGGGCATCTCTTAGTCAAGACAAGAATGACCTCATTATAAAAAGAAATACCAAACATGTCCTAGGGGCAGGAAATGATAGAAATAGCCCTTAAGGCTAGACTAAAATAAATACATAACTAGACTCGATCCTAGATAAGGAGCTCGTCGCCAAGCCACAAAGACGTCTGCGTAGCACGTGCTCGATGTCTGCTCTTCTGCTGTTCGGGGTTCCCACCACCATATCTAAGATGGAGTAGAAGGCACAGACTTGCTGGGTACTCTGTTCAGTAGGTATGTTGTTGACTCTAGAGCATATCCCCAGAGGGACACTTGTAATCCTGAAAAGCTCATCATGGAGCGTGCCATGTCTAACAAGGTGCGATTCCTCTTTTCAGATACACATTCATCTGTGGTGTATATGGAGGGGTCAACTAAGAAAGGATACTATTATCTTTTAACAATTGTGCGAAATTAGTACTTAAGTATTCTC
Organism: Zantedeschia hybrid cultivar; assembly: GCA_030544215.1. NCBI lineage: Eukaryota > Viridiplantae > Streptophyta > Magnoliopsida > Alismatales > Araceae > Zantedeschia > Zantedeschia hybrid cultivar. Next base: position 36,145,741 of record JARZZO010000011.1, on the reverse strand, counting down.
CTCTCCGATCTGATCGAAGAGCGTTAATACTCTTTCCTAACTGTTTCTCTACCTCATTCTTTAACTCCTTGAACTTTTCAAATGCTTCCGACTTATACTTCATTAAGTACACATAGTCGAATCTTGAGAAGTCGTCGGTGAACTTGATGAAGTACGAGAAGCCACCTTTAGCTTGGGTGGACATAGGACCACATACATCTGAATGTATTAATCCCAGAATGTCCTTGGCACGTTCTCCATGTCCAGTAAATGGAGATTTTGTCATCTTTCCCATAAGGCAGGACTCACATGTCGCAAACGATTCATAATCGAATGCATTCAAATATCCATGTTTGTAAACTTTTGCAGCCTGCTTTTACCAATATGTCCAAGTCTACAATGCCACATGTAGGCTTGGTTCGCACAAATTTTGCTCTTCTTAAAAGCATTATCAATATGAAGATTGCAATAAGAAACATCTAAAAGATATAGACCATTGACTAAAGATGCCGAAGCTATTGATTTATTACCATAATAAATCGAACAACTTCTATTCTCAATAGACAATCTATATCCTATCTTGTCCAAACAAGATATTGATATGATGTTCTTTATTATGCTAGGAACATAATAACAATCTTCCAATGATAAGGCATCTCCCGATGGAAGCCTGAGGTTTACTGTCCCGATAGTAAGCGCCGCAACTTTTACACCGTTTTTTAACGTCAATTCCACCTCGCCTTTTCTCAACTTGCGCTTACTTGTCAGCATCTACACATCATGACAAATATGAGAAGTACATCCGATATCTAATACCCAAGATGTGGAATCTCTAATTGACAAGTTGATATCTATCATATAGATATCTGAAGCTTCTGATAGTTTCACCTTTCCATGAGTTTTATCACTGAGGAACTCCTTGCAATTCCTCTTCCAGTGACCATACTGCTTACAGTGGAAGCAGTCATCTTTTACTACTCGTTTGCCTTTGTCCTTCGATCTTTTATCGTTAGCTATCATCTCTGCCTCAAGGGCAACCAATGCCGGTTCAACAGGAGGATCAGCTCCAAGGACATAGGCAATGTGCTCAGATCTGAAGACATTCTTCAGGTTTCTGAGCCAATCCGAATAGTTTAGGCTAGTCAAAAGTTTGGCGTCAGGTGTGCCTCGGAGTGGGTTATTCGACGACATATTTCCCTACAGGAGATAAGTAATCTATTTAACAGATGTTTAATTATTAAATTTAAAACATGATATGGACTTTTGTTCAAGTTTTAACTCCCACTAATTTTCGACGGACTGTATATGTAACGACCCGTCACCTTATAATCGGGGATCTGATTACTAAATGGGTACCGAATCATTAAAATTTAGAGCCAAACCAGGATCTCGATAAGTTTGGGAAATAAATGATAAACTAAGCTAAACATTCCACATCACATCGAATTGTAAAGAAAGTGCAGAAATTAAAAATTATTACAATTCGACTCGACTCAGCAAATAATTATATATTCCAACTGAAAAGAAATAATTAAGCATATAGGCCTGAAAGGAAAATGACAACTACATTGGGGCATACCCCAGAACGGTGGCTGCTGGTGCGCAACCCGAGACAAAACCCTCCACGCTACACCTGTTTGGAACCCTCACCTGAAAACTGCAGGGGTGAGTCTCATCGAAATTGACTCAGTAGGGATCATTCGATCCCCACCACTCACTTACGCACCCACAAGTACAACAACGCAAGTATAGGCAATTTAAATAAATAAAGCCGTAAACACAACTTCCAAAGATTCCCGAATTCCGATATAAAACACATGCATTTGTAAATGCAACATGCACAACTCTGAAACCACTCCACCACGGAGTCCACAACCAGTGTCTCAGCTAAACACACAAACCACGTAGCCGAACGTAAAAAACACCGACCCGCTGGGACCAAACAGCAACCACTCGGATAGCGCGCTGGCTACTCCGGCCTGTCTAGCTCTAGGTGGTTCTGCTTCCCCCAGCAAGAGTGACACTCCGAATGTACCACTCCTACACCGGTACTAGCTATACCCCGGGGTACACCAGGTCTCTCTCTAGGCGTCACCCCACCACTCCCACACCGGCGCTGTGCCACTCCCACATCGACACAGGGTGCCAAAGTGCTAACAACTGTCACTCTAGGTCCACGATCGCACAAAATACTGCACAGTGCGATCCGATCACGTAGAAATCATCGTCCTTGAAGTACGTTTTCAAGTATGCATTTAACAAAACTATCTAACAATGTAAACACATGTTAACTGTATGAATTAATGAGGTTTTTTCTTGAATCACGTCGCCCGTGGCCGACGTCATTTAAGACCCCTAAACTGATTCACAAGAAAATTGGCCTCTGTAGATGGCCTAAATTGCGTCGCCCTTGGCAGCCACCATTTAAAATGACGTTGCTGTCCCCAGACGCTATTTAATACAGAGACAGAATCCCCTGAACTGGCTTTGGAATAAGCTGGGCTAAATCGCATCTCGGGTGGCAGCCGCCATTTAAAATGGTGTCGCTATCCCCAAACGCTATTTAGCACTCGCAAACAGGTTCCACTCCAGCCTCCCCCGAGTCACAAAGTGGGATTTTTCTCCCAAATCACACAAAACATCAAAAATGGAGGAGGTAGGGGAGAAGCCTAATTATTTTTATAAAGAACCCCTTAGAACATGCTTTCTACTCCAGAAGCACCCACACATATTACATGCTTCAAAGCAGGAAAAATCATGATTTTAAACAAAACACCACGAGGATCGTCACCCTACTGGTTACTTGAGCTCCTCTGAGCTCCAAGCCGCCGAACCGCTACGCCACAAGCCGCCGCCGGTACCGCCGTAGACGCCACCGGGACGTCGGCCGCCGTCTGGAGAGAAATACGTCGCGGAGGAGATGGTGGTGGTAGTGGTGGAAGTTAGGAGGTTGATGGAGTGAAGGGAGAGGAGGAATGGGGAGAGGAAAGGAAGGAGAAGGGGAAGGGGGAGCGGATAGGTCGGAGAGAGTGAGGAGAGAGAAGAGAATGAGAGAAATGAGGGAAAGGAGGGAGGGTTCGCAGGGTGAAACCGAAACTAGCTAAAACGCGTCGTCCAAGACCGACACCAATCAGACGACAAGGCGGGGTCGTACACTAACAAATCTTTAAATGACGTTGTCCATGGAAGACGCCATTCAGATGATAAGACCAGGGTCGTACTCTCGCGGCCTAAAACCAGCCAACGTGGCACATTCTAAAATGCGTCTCCATAATCGGACGCCGTTTGAACCGCATAGAGCAAGCTCGACGCAAAAAAGAACCTATGCCCCAGCCCCACAAGGACCCAAACCAAGGGGTCCGACATCTAAACTGACCCGATAATCGGATCCGAAACCTCAATATTTACAGTATAACTCTCAGCTATACAAAACGAGAGACGTCGACAGTCTCCTAGTGAGGATCATAATCTCAATGACTTGCAGTACAACCTTGTAAATAGCACAAGAAAGCTGTAAGACAATCAAAGAGAACCCATCTCATGGGACTTGCAACTCTTTGCAATATCCGATCGCAGCTTCGGTCCCCAGAGATTTAATAGCCTTGTGGATAGCACAACAAGCTACTAATTCTGGTCTAAGCTAACCATCGTTACGAGACGAGCATAGATTTGCATGTATCCCTTGTGGATAGCACAACAAGCTACTAATTCTGGTCTAAGCTAACCATCGTTACGAGACGAGCATAGATTTGCATGTATCCCTTGTGGATAGCATAACAAAGCTACATAGTTCCTCTACCCCGATCAAATAGGCATCTAATGTCATGGCCACAGTCTCTCTTTATAATTAAACAGGCCTTGTGGTAGTACAACAAACTTGCCTAAAGTAATTCGAATCCTATGACTATAACGATGGTGGACCACGTGGTAAGTTCTTAACTACTCACGTTATGACTTAGAATTTAGACAAGGATATTTAGATAACTTTTATCTTTGTCTCTCATAGGTGATAGTATATAAATATATCGTATATATTTAATTAATACTATACCTGCTTTGATTCACAATAAAAAAATTGAAATAATGTATCACATATATGTCAAGTGTGGTCATGGATAGCACAGTGGGTTTGACTGGAGCCAACAGTCAAACGCATACACAATCTAACATAACATTTACATTAGACTACTATGCAAACACATAGGCAAAGGATCTCCATCATATCGCCTTCTTAGTTGCATCTGTGGATCGTCCTCGCTCCTTCTTCGGTTGCCTCGATCATATTACAATAAATTCATAATTTACATGTAAATAGAAGAAAGCCTTATGGTGAGTACATGAGAGAGAGGTAGAAGTACATCGGAGTATGAAAGAGAGAGAGGTACGTAGACCTCTATTTGTTAACAATTAATAAATATCCATTCAACCATACATCCACGATCCACACAATCCATTCATCACATAAATAATTTAAAGGTACATATCCACGACCACGGTGTGTTTTAAACAATCCACACATGATAAGCGCATCACATGGCTTAAACAAAAGAGTTTTCAAAATAAATATTTTTTAACTTTCAAAAACTAGGTTCCAATCAAAATTGACTTTTGAATTTCGAAAACTCTTTTAATTAACTTAACATGTAATTAAATCATATTTAAAAGCATTAAACATACATCACATGTGCACACACTCCAAATTAATAATTCCAGATTATTCCATGCCATTAGAACAATTCTAATAATTGAACAATCTAACATTTAGATTAAACCATATTAATAATCTAACAATTAGACTATTAATAATTAATTACTAATCTAACTCTTAGATTAGTCCATAAAAGTTAATTAACAAATTTAACACTTAAATTATCAATTAACTCTAATTATTATTAACTACTAATCTAACTCTTAGATTAGTTAATTAATGTTAATTACTAATTTAACACTTAAATTATTAATTATCACTAATTAATTAATAACTATCAATCTCTTAGATTAGTTAATTAAAAATTAATCATTAACTTAACACTTAAATTAACAATTAATTCTAATTAACAAAAATTGCTAATCTAACTCTGAGATTAGTTAATTAATGTTAACTATTAATTTAACTCTTAAAATAATAATTAACACTAATTAATTAGTAACTACTAATTTAACACTTAAATTAGTCAATATAATTAATTATCAATTTAACACTTAAATTAATAACTAACTCTCATTAATTAACAATTAGACGAATTAATAATTAATAATATAACATTTAGACTAATAATGATTAATAACTAATTTAACTTTTAAAATTAGTTAAATTAAGATTAATTATTAATTTAACACTTAAACTAACAATTAACTTTAATTAAATAACAACTTCTAATTGTTTATTCTGAATGATTCAAAATCATTAATGCCCAACTAAGTTAAAATTGAATAATAATTTAAATATTTCAAAACAATTGAATACTAAATTAAAGTGCAATTTATATTTTAATGAGCTAGGGGTTAATGGGATTTAAAGGGAAATGTAGGGTTAATGGGCTTTAAAGGGCTAAGCCCAATTACTAAGCCATGGCTCAGCCCAATTGTTGAGCCATGGCTCGGCCAGGGTGCGAACCAGGTCCGGGCAACCCTGGCCCGTCCCGGTCCAACAGGCCGGTCCGCCTGCTAACCCCCAAGCCCGACACCCCTTCCTCCTGCAATCATCGAAACCTTAGCACCTATTTTGCAGCTGCAGTTATAGATGGAGGCCGGCGGCTAAGGGTTGCATCGTCGGCCGGCGGACGGTGCCCAGGCATTGCAGTGCCGCCAGGCCCTGCCGGCGACGGACGTCACTGGCAGGCTCGCCGGTGGTGAGCCCAAAGGTCACCAAATTGTTGGCCCGAGCACCTCTTTTTTCTCCCCTAAAAAATTGATTTTTACTTGTTTCTTTTTCAAAACTTTGGGGAAAAAGAGAGCTCCTTCACCTCCCTCTCCGGCTCTGGTGACCGGCCCGGTGGTGGCCAGCAACACCTCCTAGAGGATCAGGGCACCGGCCCACATCCCCAACACTTGGGGATTCCAGACGAAGCCGCTACAAAACTCGGTTCTTCGTCCAATGAAGAACAAAGTTAATCCCCATAAAAAATTCGAAATTTACAGAAGAATAATAATCGAATTATTGTGTGTTCATCATATGAACACGGGTCCAGCAAACAATCAAATTAATGCATGGAATAAATCATAGAAAAATCAATTTGGAGATCGAAACGGGACGAGAAACAGTGGAACCTGGCTCTAATACCACTGTTGGGTTCTCGTGTTTCTCCGGATCCCTCACGCAGCAGAAAATAAAATAAATACAGCAATCCATTTTTCCTGTTTTGATAAAACCAAAATCGATAATCGGATTATCGTTTCTTACCGTGTGCGGATTCGAATCCGCAACCGATCGGCTCCATCGGTGTGACATCGCAAGTCGCGCAAGCGCCCGGCCTCTAGTGGAGTCCACGCGATACTCCTTGTGACGGATATCCTCATGTTCCTCGTTCTTCACAGCCCATGAAGCCTCCGCCGTTCGCCGCAACGATCGCCGCATCGCGTAGACGATTTCTCGTCAAACGGGAGTCGGAGAAGCGACGGACCAAATCCGAGGATCCCAACTCGTCTGGGGTGCCAGAGAGGGAGAGGAAGAGAGTAAGGGGTGGCTAGGGTTAGCAACAGCCTGGCCTGCTAAGTTCGTTCGCTATATTTTATATCAACCGCGCGGTATTTCATAAAACCTCCCGGTTTATAAAAAACCCACTTAGTTATCCATCGCCTTGAGAATCATTTGCGTGTGACCCTCTAAGCCCAATAACCAGTCCGGTTAATGGCCCAATAAGCCCAGTGACTCCTCATTGGCCTGATTAATCAATTAATAATTCGTATTAATTAATTAATCAATCGAATTAATGTCGCACATCGAATTTGATTGGGCCACCGATCACGTTGGGTGCCAAGCAACACTGCGTGAACCTGGAAGGTATCAGGGTTAAGTAACCCACTCTTGGAACCTTTCCACCGATAGTTACCACGTGAATATAATCCTTCACTCATACAATGCTCTCGAGTCAACACAAGGAATAGTGTATTGTCAAACCTTAACCGGTCGACTCACTTGGATCAGATGCTGCCGTATAATATCGGAAAACTCTTTTCTCGACATTATCGTCCGCCTTGGCCAGGGACCTCGGCGTATCCTTCCTAGAGCATTCTCTCTCTAAGTACCGAGAGTGAATGATTCCTTATTGACACTCAATTCCCTTCGACGGTATTCCATTGTACCTGATCCTTGGCTATCTAGAATCATGTGGTTAGAGATTCATAAACCAAGGTCAAAGCACAGAAGTCCACCGACAAGGTGTCCTTGGTATCTCAGGTCCGAGGACCATCCACGCAACTGCGACAATAGAATCAAGCTGGTTGACAGTGAAGTACAATACCATCTAGCGATTCAATCGGATCAGTTCAGTGAACTTATTCTCTAATGAGGACCTACATATTCGCCTTAGTGTCTCCACACAAGTGACTATGAGATCAATCACCCTCATCTTATGAGTGGGAGTAATATGCACTAGTCTAACCCGATATCCGATGTCCTTCTCGGATATCCTCCGACTAAGAACTATTAAGAATATGTGTGTTTAAGTGATCAGTCTCACTAATATGATCTCATCATAATCTGATCACTATCGCACACATTCACGGACATCATTATGAGACGATAATTAAAACAAATTATACATAATGAATATTATGCGATTTTATTAATAAATGAACGAGATTACAAAGTCATATTGGCTTGTACGTCACCTAAGGCTAACACTTGTCACTCTTCCTCTCACTCCCTCTTAGCTCTTAGTGCATGTGCTCTTAGAGGCTTGCTTAGTGTTCCTAAAGGCTTGGAAACTCTCGGTGGTGCATTCTTAAAGCTCTTCTTGGTGGAGATCCTAGTTTTAGTGGGTATTCTTAAGGTGGAGGCTTGGAATCCTTCTTCTCTACTTTTTGGAGCTTAGATTGATTTTACAATACTTTTCTTGGTTAGCGGAGTGCTAGTTTAAGGTAGAGTAATGCTCATGCTTGGGTTTTTCCTAGATCCACGGTGTGCATGTAGTTTAAGGGCTTAGAATAGAGATGCATGTGTAAAATTTAATGTATTCCAAGTTACGCTACCACTTATGATTCTTTTTAGTTTATGGATGTATGATTTTATGATTCCAAGATGAATTTTCCATGTGTGCTTAGCTTAATACAAAAATAGTTTCTTTCCTTAAGTTTTTAAATTATTACCCATGATTCTTAGAATAAGATAGCATGCATGTTTGAGAATGATTTAATTTCCACGTCTAGAAGTTTTAGAATTAATATCATGATTTTTGGTTAAGAGTTGTTGGAGTATAGCTTGCATTCTTGTAAATGTGGAGCTATCCTTAGAATTTTACGTCTAGATTGGTTTCAGATTCAAGTTGTAAGGACTGAGGCTTTTGGATTCGGTTTTCGGGGTCGGACCCTGTAGTTCAGGCTTCAGTGGGGCAGAGACTCTGTGATGTCCCGCTCGACGCGGTTTAAACCGCGTCCACCGTTGCAGACGCGTTTTAGGTTCTGCCACGTGGGTGCCACGTGGGCTGGCTTTGGGCTGCGAGAGTACGGCCCTGTCGTGTCGTCTGAACGGCGTCCGCATAGGACGACGCCTTTCAGACTGCGACTCTGGGATTGTCAGAGTACGGCCCTGACATGTCTCCTGAACGGCGTCTGTATAGAACGACGCGTTTCAGAGTCCTGTCAGAGCAGCCGTCACATCACCTGATAGGCGTCCATCTATGTCGACGCGTTTTAGCCAGTCTCTGGTTAACCCCGCGAGCCCTCCTTCTTTCCCTCATTTTCTTCCTCCTCTCTTTCTCTCCTCCCTTCCGGCGATCCCGGCGGCAGCCCCTTCTCCTCCCTCTTTTCCTTCCACCATTTCATCTTTCCCTCCACTCCATCCCATACCTAGCTCCCACCACTACCACCTCCACTTCCACTGCGGCGTTTTACTCTCCGGACGGCGGCCGACGTCACGGTGGAGTAAGGACGACCACGGCGGTACCGGCGGCGGCGTCGGGCGAGTCGGGTGGGCGGCTTGAAGCTTGGAGGAGTTCAAGTAATCGGTAGGGTGACGATTCCTATTGTGTTCTATGTTCAAATCATGATTCTTCCTCCTAAAGCATGTTTTAGATCTATGATTCCGAGGGGTAGAACAAGCATGTTTAGGAGCTCTTCTTGATAAATGGGGGATTTCTATGAATGTGGTTTCCTGATGGTTGGATTCGCCCCTCTTTCTCCTCTGTTTTGGGTGATTTTGGGTTTTTTTGGGGTTGAAAAGGGGAGCCCTCGGGCTCATGACAGACCTGGTTCCTGGCGTTGAAAGACGTCGTGCATGGACGACGCCTTTTTGAAGGGCGTCGGGCCATCATGACACCTTTTAGGCAGGAATCGTCTTACTAAGGCTCTGTCAGTTCGGGAATTCTGGGACTAAAAGACGTCATGGGTGGACGACGCGATTCGGAATAGCGTCGGGTAACCATGACGCATTTTAAGGCAGAAATCCCCTGGTTAATGGTTTCTGTAAAATCTGGATTTCTGTGTTGAAATGGCGTCTGAGGATGTTGATGCCTTTTAAAAGGCGACCACTGGTGTCGACGCCTTTTAGGCCAGATTCTGAGGCCAGTGTTTTATATAAACCAGTACATGGAGCTTGAATGGCGTCGGCCTTGGGCGACGCGATTCAAGACAGAACTACACTAATTCATGCTAGTAAAATGTGTTCATACTGCTAGATAGTTGGTTAGTGCATGCCTTAGTGTACTCGGTGGAGATGGATTCTTCATGACCGGATGGTATTACGTTATGTGTTATGTGTTATGCGATCGCGGACTTTTCACGTGACCGGATCGTATTGTGCTTGGTTTTGTGTTACTGTAGACCTGGAGTGACAGTTGTAGCACTTTATCACCCTGTGTTGGTGTGGGTGGAGCACAGTGCCGGTGGGGGCGTGGGCGGGGTGACGCCTAGTGAGAGAGGGTCACCTGGTGAACCCCGGGATCAGCTAGTACCGGTGTGGGCGTGGTACATTCGGAGTGTCACTCATGCTGAGGGAAGGAGTAACCACCTGAGCCAGTTGGGCCGGAGTAGCTAGAGTGCTATCCGAGGGGTTACTGCTTGGTCTCAGCGGGTCGAGGTTTTCCCCACAACTGTTGTTTGCGTGGTTGGCGTGTTCTATCGAGACGGCGGTTGTAGGTTCCTTAGTCGTATGGTTTAGAAATATGCATGTTTAATACATTTCGACTGCATGTTATTTCACGTTGAAATTAGGAATTGTACTTACCACTGTGCTTGTTACTTTACCGTCGGCTGTATTTTACACTTGTGGGTGTGTGCGTGGGCAGTGGGGATCGAAGGATCCCTACTGAGTCTTGTCTTTGAGACTTACCCCTGCGGTTTTCAGTTGAGGACTCCCAGCAGACCTAGCGAGGAGAGTGCGGCCGTGTGTTGAGCGCCGTCAGCGGTTATTCCGGGGTATGCCCCGACGTAGTTGTTATTTTATTTCTGGCCTGTATGTTTAATTATTTCCTTTCTGTTGGAGTATGTAATTATTTGCTGTATCGAGTCGCATTGTAATAATTTTTAATTCCTGCACTTTCATTTCAATTCAATGCGATGTGAATGTTTAGCTTAGTTTATTATTTATTTCCCAGACTTACTTAGATCCTGGTTTGGTTCCAAATTAATGATTCGGTACCCATTTAGTAATCGGATCCCCGATTATAGGGTGGCGGGTCGTTACACAAGTGATGCTCTTAGATCTCTATATAGCTCATAAATTGGTGTACAATTTAGTTAAAATGATGTGTTTTAATATTTCAAATTAGTCCATGATGATTTAGAATCTTTTAAAGTGGTGAAATATTGAAAAGAAATGAGTGAGACCCCTTGGAATCGTCCAGAGTGTTAACACTTGTTAGCAGGGTGTCGACGCCCAGTGCAAGAACCGTAGTCTAGCACCTAGGGTGTCGACACCCTGCTACGTGGTGTCGATACCATGGGTGGCCAAATAGCCCTTTGGTCTTTGTATAGCCAGAGTGAGTGTCAACACCACTGGTCCTCAGTCCTTTTTTCGAGACTTTTTGACTTCCGAACCTTATAGAACTTTGATGGTTGTGCACTTACCCTGTTGTTGGTGCTCAAATCGTATGTGTTATTATCATGATTCCATGTGTCATATAATTAACAAAGCAAATTTAAAACGTGATCACCAGAAACCGAGGGTTTCGAAAGAATAAATGATCGCTTTGCTCACCATGTGATTTAGGAGATTAGGTTCTTTGTTCCTCTCTTTCGACCGACCGAAAGAGAAGAGCCTCTTCTTTAGCTTTACTCTTGTTTTTTGTATTTTTCTTCTTTTCTTCAAGCCTTTTTCCTTCTTCTTCGTACCTTGCAAAAGAAACAAACTGTTACACACTGGATCCAATTTTTTTTTTTTTTTTAAACTCGAAATCCGACCACATAATCTCAGAACAAATTCTACCATAATGAACAGATATGAGAGCTAAACAACCACAAGGTAATTTAAATAAATGTCATAACCATCAATTATTCCAAAATATCTAAATATAGTAAATACCAAAATTCACAAATTACAATATCCATCAATTTGTACATAAATTCTCAATCTCACAAAATAAAGGAAATATATTAACCTCTCATTACTCCTACTACATCAAATCTAAGAAAGCTGTAAATTTTAATCTAAATAACTTCATGAAGATGTCAAATGCCTCAATCAGAAGTCTCCTCAAATCTAGATTCTCTTTCTTAGATCTGAAAATGTTAATAGGGTTTATGAGTACAACCACTCAGTAGGCTTCAAACAATTCACATGACTTAACATATGGTAAATTTTACAAATCACATTATACAATTATACTAAACATGATCTTATATAGTTCTACATATATCTCAATTAAGAATATGATACAAAACATGATCAAATATAAACTTATCAAATCAAATATATTTTCTAATAGAATGAATATATCAATTAACATATATCATATATGGCATGATCGAACTCATATCAGGCATATCAAATTTTACTAGCTATGATCAGAACGTATCACATATCGAACAAAACATATTAAATTGTCAGAGAGTTATATATCGCCGTCCCCTAAGCAGATCTCATATCAAATAGCAAATGTCATGGCGTAGTAGCTAATCAAATTAGATTCATATCATATATCATATAGTTAAGACAGATTCATATGATTGCAAAGGGATAGCTAAACAAGATAATCAAAAGATTCAAATGACTAAGCTGAATTCAAATGAACATATGGAGCAAAGATTTCAGATTTATGTGTCAATCAAACGAATCAAATCATATCATTAGACATGCACCCAAACCACAACATGAGGAGCCAAACAAAACAAATACCAAAACATCTAGACAAATGATGCAAAGGTCTTAGTCACTGCGCAGAAACGGGGAGTCTAAGTCCCACCCAACTCCAAGCCGCCAAGGAGTTACATATCGCCGTTCCCTGGTTTTAGCCGGCCAGAAATCAGGATTCCACTCGTTTGCCCTCAGGTTCCAAACAAAATACCCTATCCAATATGGATGTTTATAATAGAATCGGGCCAAATATCTCCTTAAGATGGCAATGTCGAAGCAAAGTCAAATAATTATGGCACAACTAGATTAACAAAGATCAAATGATGACAAAAGATGAGCATAGATCTGAAAATTGAATTATCAAATTGATACATACATATAAGAGTTAAAATATATATTTTTATATACAAAATAGTTACTTAGAGAGTCATCATGGTCATATATATAAAAAATAATAGTAAAGCGGATTGGAATAGGTTGATGTATAGAAAATATAGTCAAAATAATTTTCTTAGAATTTTCGGAATAACAAACATATTTTTCGGCCATCAAAACTAATTTTCAGTGCTAACAAATCAACAAATAGGCCGAATATTATTAAACAGATTCATAAAATTATCAAACTTAGAGGACATGTCAAAAAGATCATATTTAAAGTATATATAAAGTTTCATCAATTTATGGATTGGTTTGATATGATTTTAGATTCTCACTTCGATTCGGAGAATCCAACTTAAATCGAATTCCAGAAAATTAAAACAGAGGGCAAACTGAAAATCAAACGGAATCATAAAATTCTCAAACTTTCCATATCATTCAAGAATATTACAACAAAGGTATGTATAAAATTTGGTATGATTTGGACATGAATTAAGTGGGATATAGGATTCAAAAGTTGAGATTTCAAAACTGCTAGGATAGATTATATAGTTTGAGAAGCATATTACGGAATAAATATCAAAAGAACTCAGAAAATTATGAAATTTGTTGGACATAAATCTAACATCTATATTAAGCTTATATCCAAATTTTAGATCAATTGGATATGGGATCAAAGATAACAAACATCTGTAACTCATGTGATCATAATTGAAAATAAAACAGATTGAACAGACAGATTACATAGGCTGAGATAATAATCATAAAATAAATAGTAAATAAGAGTTCTTACCAATTTATTAGCTTATGAAAATTTTCTAAAATAACATAGTATTTTTATACAAAATAAATCATGTGTACAGTTATCCACCTACCACTTGAAGAAAGACCGGCTTTTGATTATCTTACAGCTTCCTTGCTATCTATCCATAATTTATTCTTCCTACAAACTCTTTTTCACATTATCTAAGCTCTTCCTCACATTATCTAAGTTTTTAATAATATAAAATATTGATTGGAATCAAATTCCCAAAAGAAATAACCATGAACAACTCTATTCTCTCAAGAACATTACATGAACTTATCCCTTAGAAGAGAGCTGCATGTTATAGAGCTTGAGCACGACCCCAAGACAATATTTATACTTATTTACTCTCCTAATATAACCACCATTACCCCATTTCTTTCCTAGAGTCGAACTCTTACTTCCCATAACTTAATCTTCAAGTCAAAGTCACTTCCTAGTACAAATCGGACTCTGCGCACGTTTCCTATAGTTTCCTTTTCTGAAGACCTTTACATTCAACCCCTTAAACGTCCAAATTAATAAAAACTCTCTGTTTAAAAGTTTTAAATATTTTTATTACCTTTCCAATGCGACTAATATCACTATTTTTGGACCTCTATATAAAACGATATGCCTATTTTACTGACCTGCTGTCATAAGTACTCCGAATTCAGAAATATGATAGATTTCCTTCCTATCTAAAGATGTCCTGATTCCGATTAAGAAACGACTTATTTAAAACATATAGTATTCATAAAACTTCTATAATATTGTGTCATAGTTATAATGGGAGTTTTTTTATTTAATTTAAAATTTTATGCACGGAGTTATGTTTAAACTATTAGGACTATGTCAAGTAAATATGTGTATAGAATCTTAGTCCAAGTAAGATTTCAATTATGACTTTCTACCTATTAATTAGAACCTTAATTATGTTTAAATTTATTATATTTTACTTCTAATATAAGTCAAATATGTTATACATAACTTTTTAGGTATTGGTTAACATTAATTATACTATATTTTATTTTCTAATTCAAATTTTAATCCGATTAGGACTTGTTCTTTATGGGTAGCCCTTTCTAAAACTGATCTTTGATATTTTTGACCTTTAAAACATCTGAATTAGTAAAAATGGTCTTCTACCAAGTTATGAATCTTTTTATTATATTTCCAATGATATCAATTATGCCTTAATCAGAATTTCATATAGAAAGTTATTATTATTTTACTATGTTGCTGTCTAATACATCAACATAGAATTTGAACTAAATTACTGGGCTATTCTTAGTAATATAATTTGGGTTATTGGGCTTTCATAATTGGGTTAATTTGAGTAAATTAAGTTACTTAAGTTCAGTCATAAACTCTTATAATTAGTCAATTGGTCTAATTTAAATTTATTAAATTTATTAATAGTTGTAAAAGTATGGGGTATAACACAAACAAATAAAGGAAAATGTGGATTAGAACTAATTATAGTGTAGAATCTATTCTAATGATCAAATCTAACATGAAACTAAACAAAATGAACTCACTTTTTATGTTTTTATTAAACTCCTATCTCATGTAGGTATGGAGAACATGATGTGAGTGTGTGTATGATGAAGTGATGTGAAGAAGAACTAATAAAAAATAGTGA
This sequence comes from Zantedeschia hybrid cultivar, assembly GCA_030544215.1. Lineage (NCBI taxonomy): Eukaryota > Viridiplantae > Streptophyta > Magnoliopsida > Alismatales > Araceae > Zantedeschia > Zantedeschia hybrid cultivar. The sequence goes on along the minus strand of JARZZO010000011.1, from coordinate 36,130,504 downwards.
ACGAACTAGATGGAAAGCAATCAAAACTAGTAAGAAAACTAGAAAGAAGAAAGGAGAGGGATGAGCATGGTTGGCCTCTCCATAGCCTTGGTCTTCAATGGCTTCAATGAAAAAAGATGATGAAGAGGATGAAGTCTTAGGATGCTGTCCATGTTCTCCTTCTTGAAAGCTTCCAAAAATCTTGAAGAACACCTCCAATCCTTCAATGGCTAACCTTTTTCAAAGGTTCAAAGGGTATTATATTTATAAGAAGTGTTTTCAAGGTGTTTTGTCCTTCAAAGGGCTCTCCTCCGCGCTCGGACTTGCCTTGGATGTCTTCCAAGAGTTAGAAACCCTTTCAAGCATGGAGACCGGATTAGCTCGACTAAATCACACTTATTAGAAAACCGCTTAAAACGCATCGTCCTCAAGAGACGCCATTTAGCTAATTAGGAGGGGCCAAAATAGAAATAAAATCCACGAAGGAAACCGAAAAACATTAGAAAACCTAAATGGCGTCGCCCATTAGCGACGTGCTTTAGACAATTAGGAAATTAATTCGAATGTAAAGTTGAAAATCCAAACGGATTAGGAACTAAATAATGTCGTCCATAGGCGACGCTATTCAATTAAATCAATCTAAATTTAAGAATTTAATTTCGAACTGATTTATGCTAGAATCTAAATGGCGTCGTCCATGGTCGACGTTAATCAGTGAAAATCTCAAAAAATTAATAAAAATTAATTAATGATTAAAAATCAGACCATTTTGGGGCATTATAATTATGACGTGAAATTTACTCAGTATGAAGTTAAAATTAGCATGTCTACAGTTGCCCCACCTTGGCATTGACTTCGTAAGGGAGTGAAATGGAATGGAATAAACTGAAAAGGTGATGCTAAGGTGTGATGAGACGCTCTCAACATCACATGATAAGAATCTTTCTCAAAACGATTAGTGAAGCAACTCAACGATATCAATGGAATCAATCATGTCCGTATGATATAGACAAAGGAAACAAAAAAAGGTCGATCAACCTCCACGAGGGGAAGTACCCTAGGTCACAAACCTTGCAAGTTTCATCATGGAGAGCGATTGCCAGCCAATGTGGACATACTTCAACCACAATAGATCTTAAAAGGAAACACGAAATATGGGAAAAAGATCTAAACAAAAAAGAATTCCAAAGATATCTTCAAGAAGACCTCAAAGATAATTAAGAGATCAATTCCGAATGGAATATTTCATATCACGTTGGGATTTATTAGAACAATGGTCTGAAATTTAATCAATAATTAATTCTTATCACAATGATTTCAAAGTCTTACATGATGTATACTGAGCTAAAAAGAAAATTAAATATAAATTAATCAAAGATAATATTGTTAAAGTATCATTAATGAGTCAAGACAGCAGTCTTGCAATTTAGTGTTAAGCCGAAGTTCGTTTGTCCACACACCATTTCACAAAATTAGAACCATCGTCCTCATCAATTGACAATCCAACGGCCTATCCATACGATTAAGAATTATCTAGAATTATCATTGTTTTTGATAGAGGGGAACTCAAATTCCAGTTTCATCAAAACTATAAGGTCCTTGATATACTCTAATAAATATTTATCATATAGTAATGATAATGCAAATCAATTACATAAGGAATACAAGGATAGAGAACCGTTTTTTTAGTCATGGTAGGGACTCAATGAAGCTCTTATAATGGGACCTCATTTGAAAATCAGCTCCATTTTTATTTTTTTGAATTTTCCTGCACTCAAATTTCATCAGTAACTTCATGTAAAGGGTAATCATGAACAAATAGCAGATAATATGCAATTTCGGAGAAATGTTAGGAAACTTATAAAGGGCGTCGTTCTGAGTCGACGTCATTTAAATGACGTCACCCCGTCCAAACGCCATTTAACTTACCAAAATAGGCTGCTCTAACTCCAATATGGACTATACTTTCCTTCCTTAAACTCCCTCTTCCAACTCAAAAAGGGGCCTTTCAACTTTGCAAATTACACTATATATTCCTCTTTTCAAGTCAAACCACACCAAGCCATCAAGAGGTAAAGCTAGAGGATTCTCTCCAAAGCTCAAGAGAAGAGAAAGAGCAAGAAATCAAGCAATCAAGGGGAATTGGGCAATCAAAGATATGGCGAGCTTTGCTAAGGGTTCTTCATTAAGCAAAAGGGCAAGGAAGATGATTGAAAGACTCTCTGATGTGGTGGGCCATCTAAGCAGACGAGATCCTAACCTAAAGATAAGCTATTCTCTCTCTCCCATTCAATTTTCTTCTTTTCTACATATTTTCCATACTCCAAACCTTCTTCAATATGATAAAACCATGCTATTTTCTTTATTTTTCAAGGGATGTCCTTTCTTTTCTAGTCCAAGGAGGTTTTCTTCTTTTCCATGGATTTCCAATTTAGTGTGAAAGATCAACCTCTCTATGCAATCCTTTATCTCAAACTGGCATAACCAATGTCTAGTTATCCATGCGAAGCATTACAAGAGTGCACTCATGGATTGGGCTGCAATGGGTGCATTGATCGAATTGTGGCATCCCCGAACCCATACTTTCCTCTTTACTTTCTTCGAAGCTACCATCCTACTGGAAGAAGCTAAACTTCTATTCGGACTTCCTAAGCTCAAGGCTAATAGTGATGAACTTGACATGACTGATATGCTATTGATGAGAGAAAGGATCACTTGTCAACAGTTCTTAGAAAGGATCATAGACAGTCCAAAAGAAATCAAGGGCATTATGATTCAGAAAGGAATTAATCTCGCGAAGCTTGCAGAATGGACATCAAAGAAGATGGAAAAGGCCATGGAGGAAGATACAGAGACCGTAATGATCGCGTTCACTGCATGCCTGGATAGAGCTCTACTGTTCCCTGCCTAGGATAACTTATTGCAAGAAGATCAACTCAGCGCGATTTGTGGGATATTCCAAGGAAAACGGATAAGCACAACAGTCCTAGCCTATCTCTATAGTGGGCTTTCAGCAGCTTCTACTGGTCAACCTCCCTATGGCCGCATGCTACTCTTAGCCCTATGGATTGATCTGCACTTCAAATTCAACCATAATGAAGAAGAGGTTCCCAGGACATCTCAGATGTATCAGTGCAATCCTATCTTTCACATTGCCAACATTGTAAAGTTCAACCACACCATGACCAATTGGGTGCCCAACCTCAAGACTCGGCTGACTGGCGAGGTTACTTCAAGACTATGCCGAAGACCTGCTTCGAATTAATGCCACTCGCTTTCAAGGAAAAGAAGGTTTGAGTGCGCCATTGTGCTGGCACAGAGCTCCGACTAATCGGGGTGACCGAGTTCGTCGTATACAATCTACATCACTGTCATTCTCAACTTGGTATGCCACGCTATGAATTTCTAGAAATTTCCAACCTTTCTCCCATCAAGAAGCGGGCCTTAGGAACTGACGAAGATTTTGAGACGACAGAGCTTATTGCAACCTTGTGGAACATCAGTTTCACCCATTGCATTAAACTTCCTCATGAAGCAAATCAGGAGTTATTGAAAACTTATGTAAAAGAGCTTCAGAAAATCCAGCCTGAGGACTCTCAACTCTTGCCCAAAGTTTGATGTACTATCTACATTTATTTTCAATGAAATATCATTCCTTATTGCAATGAAGATTGTTTTTTAATGTTTGTGCAATTTTCTGGAATTTTCCTTAAGCAAAACAACTCATTTTCTTCAAAATTCCAAGTTTCGGGCTCATTAATGTAAATGGTGTTGACTAAGAGAGACGCTTTTCAATAAAGATCAGTTTCTGAAAATTAAGATTTTCTCCCTGAAAGAGCCTAAATCACGTCAACCATGGGCGATGCCTTAAGTTCTCTCTTATTTTCCGAAAATTTCCAAGCATTAAATTTCTTGAATCATGTCGCCCATGGCCGATGCTATTATCTAATTTTCTCCAGTCTCCATGGTATGGCTTTGACCGTGAAAAGGCAGTTAATCTAAAACGCGTCGTCCATGAGCGACGCTTTTCTTTCAATTTCAAAATTTGAACAATATTCTCAGTTTGTGCGCCAATGAAACCCGTCGTTTTGCATCGACGCCATTTAACAATTTTACACATGGTCACGAACCCAAGCCCCTTTCCCTCCTCATTCGCACTTGCCCCTTTCTCTCTCTTCTCCTCTTTTCCTCTCCGGCGAACGACAGTGCTCCTCTCCTCTTTTCCTCTCTAGCGAATGGTGGTGCTCGTCCTCTCCTCTTTTCCTCTCCGGCGAACGGCGGTGCTCCTCTTTTCCTCTCCGGCGAACGTCGGTGCTCCTTTAGCGATCTCAATGCCTCCGGCCATCTCACAGCCTTCGACGGTCTCCTTCACCACTGGCCATCCACCATCTCTCTCTCTTATGAGCTCTCTCAAGCCTCTCTCCATCCAGCTCTTTTTCCTCTTTCTCCCTCTCTCATGGATCGTCCCGGGCCTAGTAGGAAGCGACAAAGGATCTTTAGTGTGCCGGAGTTGGAGGGAGATGAAGAGGACGTCCTCTCGACGCAACTGGAGATCTGCGAAGACTTAGCAAACCTTGCCGCGACCAAGGAGTTCATGGAGGCCGAGGAGGCGGTGGGTTCACTGTGTCGAGATCCGACCGAAAAATGCAGTGGAAATAAAATCTTCGGGATCGGATCCGTCTCGTTTCGATAAACAAAACTAAACTGAAGTAAATTATATTTACCATGCCCGGATTCAAATCCGAGTTCGTTTTTCGGTTTCGTTGGAGCGATGTCGCAAGCCGCGCAGGTGCCCGACCTCTAGCGGTATCCACGTGGTTCTCCTCGTGATGGATCGTCCTCGCCTCCTTGCTCGATGCGGCGGTTGTGGATCCCGTTTGGCTACGCGTAAGCCGCCACGACATGCAGATTCAGAAACTCCCATCGGACAGAAGGCGGAGTTGTCAGGAGCCGAAGCGGAGCCTCCAGATGGCCGCCTCGTGTCGTGCGCCCAATAGAGAGGAGAGAGAAAGTATGCAGCGGCTAGGTTAGGGTTGCTGGCCCCCGACGTAGCAGCCGTTCTTTTATAATAAGCCTATTTGCGGTTTTTCATAAAAACGCAGACTTATCCGGAATACTGTCGGATTATCCATCGACTTGAAAACCTTTTGCGTGTGACCCTCTAGGCCCAAATACCAGTCCAGTTAATGGCCCATTAAGCCCGGTAACTCTTTACGGACCCACTGAATTAATTAATATCTGTATATTAATTAATTAACCAAATTTAATATCCCACAGTAAATTCGGATGAGATTCCGATCACGTTGGATGCCAAGCAACATCACGTGATCTTGGATGGCATTGGGGTTATCGCAACCCTCTATTGGAACCTTTCCGTCATCAGTTAGAGCGCGGATATAATCCTTCATCCGTGCAATGTTCTCGAATCGACCTAGGGTATGGTTTTCTGTTAAACTGTAAGGATTGAGGTTTCGGATCCAGTTATCGGGTCAGTTTCGGTGTCGGACCCCTTGGTTCAGGCTCTTGTGGGCCTGGGGCATGGGTTATTTTTCTCTTCGAGATTGCTCGACGCGGTTCAAACAACGTCCGATTAGTAGGACGCATTTTAGAATGTGCCACATAGGCGCTACGTAGGCCGGTTTTGGGCCGCGAGAGTACGGCCCCGGTCTTATCGTCTGAATGGTGTCTTTTATAGTCGACGCCATTCAGAATACGGCCCTAGTATGTCAGTGTAAGAAGCCGTCTTGTCGTTTGATTGGCGTCGGTTTTGGACGACGTGTTTTAGCTAGTTTCGGTTTGACCCCGTGAACCCTCCCTCCTTTCCCTCATTTTCTCTCATCCTCTTCTCTCTCCTCCCTCACTCCGGCCCATTCCCATCCCCTTCCCCCTTCTCCTTCCTTTCCTCTCCCCATTTCTCCTCTCCCTCCACTCCATCAACCCCTTAACCTCCGCGGTGCATCTCTCTCCAGACGGTGGCCGACGTCCCAGTGGAGTGACTGCGTCCACGACAGTACTGGCGACGGCTTCTGATGTGGTGGTTCGGCGGCTAGGAGCCCAGAGGAGTTCAACTAAGCGGTAGGGTGACTGTTGGATTCTCAGGTTTCTCCGGATCTCCCACGCAGCAGAAATAAAAATAAAAATGGATATCCGTTCCCGTTTCGAAAAACTAAAAATCACGATAATCAAATTATCAGGTTCTTACCGTGTGCGGATTCGAATCCGCAACCGTTCTGTTCTGTCAGTGTGACATCGCAAGCCGCGCAAGTGCCCGACCTCTAGTAGAGTCCACGCGATCCTCCTAACGATGGATATCCTCACGTTCCTCATTCTTCGTAGCCACGAAACCTCCGCCGGTCGCCGCAACGATCGTCGTAACGCGCGGACGATTTCCCGTCGAACGGGAGTCGGAGAAGTGGCGGAGTAGATCCGGGGATCTGGATCAGGCCTAGGGCGCCAGAGAGATAGAGAAACAGAGGAGGGGGTGGCTAGAGTTAGCAGCAGCTTGGCCTGCTCAGCCCGTTTACTACATTTTATACTAACCGCGCGGTTTTTCATAAAAACCCCCGGTTTGTATAAAACCCACTTATTTATCCATCGCCTTGAGAATTATTTGCGTGTGACCCTCTAGGCCCAATTACCAGTCCAGTTAATAGCCCAATAAGCCTAGTGACTCCTTACTGGCTTTATTAATTAATTAATAACTCTTTATTAATTAATTTATCAATCGAATTGATGTCGCACATCGAATTCGACCGGGCCTCCGATCACGTTGGGTGCCAAGCAACACCACGTGAACCTGGAATGTATCGGGGTTAAGTAACCCACTCTTGGAACCTTTCCGCCAACAGTTACCGCGTGGATATAATCCTTCATTCGTACAATGCTCTCGAGTCAACTCAGGGTATGGCGAGTTGTCAAACCCTAACCGGTCGACTCACTTGGATCGGATGTTGCCATATAATATCGAAAAACTTCTTTCCCGATATTATTGTCCGCCCTGGCCAGGGACTTTCGCGCATCCTTCCTAGAGCATTCTCTCTGATCGTACCGAGAGAGAATGATTCCTTATTGACACACAATTCCCTTCAACGGTATTCCGCTGTATCCGATCCTTGGCTGTTTAGAATCCCGTGGTTAGAGATTCATAAACCAAGGTCAAAGCACAGAATTCCACCGACAAGGTGTCCTTAGTGTGTCAGGTCCGAGGACCATCCACGCAATTGCGACAATCGAATTTGCAGTGGTTGCTTGCTTGGAACTCTTCCAGCATACTGCTCCTCCGTTCAAAGTAAACACGAATCCTGATGTAGACTTGCTATCATCTGGATCTGACTGGAAACTCTAGTCAGTAAAGTCTCGCAGTTTCAAGTCACCTCCTCTATAGACAAGAAATATATCCTTAATTCTTCTCAAATACTTAAGGATAGATTTCATTGCCTTCCAGTGCTCTTTGCTCTTTGTCTGGATTAGTCTGAAATCTGCTCGTAATACTTAGAGCAAATGCAACATCAGGCCGTGTACATAGCATGGCATACATGATAGATCCTATGGCAAAGGCATATGGTAGTCTATCCATGAGTGCCCTCTCATCAGGAGTCTTAGGAGACTGCTTCTTTGAGAGATTAATTCCATTTCTCATCGGTATGAGACCACTTTTGGAATTTTTCATGCCAAACCTTTTGACTATGGTTTCAATTTACAAGGATTGCTTGACAGCCTCGTCAAATCTCATGTTCCAGCTCTGGGAAGCTTGCTTCTGTCCATAAATCGACCTTTGAAGCTTGCACACTTTATCTGGAGATTCCTTGTGTATGAAGCCTTCGGGTTGTATCATATACACCTCTTCATCAAGGTTACCATTGAGGAAGGCAGTTTTTACATCCATCTGCCATATTTCATAATCAAAATGTGCAGCAATGGCGAGTAGAATTCTGATCGACTTTATCATGGCAATTGGTGAGAAAGTCTCGTTATAGTCAATTCCTTGCCTTTGACGATATCCCTTTGCCACCAACCTTGTCTTATAAGTATCGATCCGTCCATCAACACCGATCTTTCTCTTAAAGATCCACTTGCATCCGATGGGTACAATATCCTTGGGCAAGTCCTCCAAGTTCCAAACTTGGTTGGTGCACATGCACTGGATTTCTGAGTTCATGGCTTCTCGCCATTTCCTGGCTTCTGGGCCTTCTATGGCCTCGTGGTAGGTTTTAGGATCATGATCCTCATTTTATTCTGCCTTAGACTCACCTTCAGTGATATGTCCCATATATCGTTCGGGTAGTCTAGGTAATCTACCAGATCTACGAGGCTCATCTGTGTGTACCCGAACAGATTCAGGAACTGATATCTCATCTGATGATAATACAGCTGTTTGGGATCCGGAACCTCTTCCAGTACTATTTTACTCCCACTGTCCTCCTGGAGAAGGTATTCCTCTTCCAGGAAGATAGCTTTCCTGGCGACAAAAACCTTTTGTTCACCAGGATGGTAAAAATAGTATCCAAATGTTTCTTTTGGATATCTCACAAACCTGCATTTTTCAGTTCGTGATTCCAACTTGTCTAGATCATGCCTCTTCACATGAGCAGGACAACCCCACACTTTAATGTGTTTAAATTCTGGTTTCCTGCCTTTCCATATTTCATATGGAGTAGAGGCTGTAAACTTGCTGGGTACTCTGTTCAGTAGGTGTGCTGCTGACTCTAGAGCATACCCCTAGAGGGACACTGGTAATCCCAAAAAGCTCATCATGGATCACACCATATTCAACAAGGTGCGATTCCTCTTTTCTGATACACCATTCATTTGTGGTGTATATGAAGGGGTCAGTTGAGAAAGGATACCATTATCCTTTAAGAATTATGTGAAATTAGTACTCAAATATTCTCCTCCTTGATCTGATCGAAGAGCTTTAATACTCTTTCCTAATTGCTTCTCTACCTCATTCTTGAACTCCTTGAACTTCTCAAATGCTTCCGACTTGTACTTCATTAAGTACACATAGCCGAATCTTGAGAAGTTATCAGTGAAGGTGATGAAGTATGAAAAGCCACCTTTGGCTTGGGTGGACATGGGACCACATACATCAGAATGTATTAAATCCAAAATGTCTTTGGCACGTTCTCCATATCCAATAAATGGAGATATTGCCATTTTTCCTATAAGACAGGATTTACATGTCACAAACGATTCATAATCAAATGCATTTAAATAACCATGCTTGTGCAACCTTTGCAACCTGCTTTTACCAATATGGCTAAGTCTACAATGCCACATGTAAGCTTGGTTCACACAATTCTTGCTCTTCTTAAGAGCATTATCAATTTGAAGATTGTAATAAGAAACATCTAAGAGATATAGACCATTGACTAAAGAGGCCGAAGCTATTGATTTATTACCATAATAATTCGAATAACTTCTATTCTCAATAGTCAACTTATATCCTATCTTGTCCAAACAAGATACTAATATGATATTCTTTATTATGCTAAGAACCTAATAACGATCTTATAATAGTAAGGCGTCTCTTGATAGAAGCTTGAGGTTTGCTGTCCCAACAGCAATCGTCGCAACTTTTGCGCCGTTTCTTAGCCTCAATTCCACCTTGCCTTTTCTCAGCTTGCACTTACTTGTCAGCATCTGTGCATCATGGCAGATATGAGAAGCACATCCGATATCTAATACCCAAGATGTGGAATCTCTAACTGACAAGTTAATATCTATCATATAGATATCTGAAGCTTCTGATAGCTTCATTTTTTCATGAGCTTTATCGTTGAGGAACTGTTTGCAGTTCCTCTTCTCGTAACCATTCTTCTTATAGAAGAAGCAGTCACCCATTACTACTCTTTTACCTTTGTCCTTCGATCTTTTATCGTTAGCTATCATCTCTGCGTCAAGGACATCTAATGCCGATTCAGCAGGAGGATCAACATCAAGGGCGTAGGCAATCTGCTCAGATCTGAAGACATTCTTCAAGTGTTTGAGCCAATCCGAGTAGTTCAGGCTAGTCAAACGTTTGGCATCAAGTATGCTGGGTTATTCAACGACATAATTTCCTACAGGAGATGAATAAAATCTATTTAGCAGATGTTCAATTATTAAATATTAAAACAAGGCATGGTCTTTTGTTCAAGTTTTAACTCCCACTAATTTTCAACGGACTATATAACCCTCAATTATACAGAACAGGAGATGCCGACAGTCTCCTAGTGGGGATCAGAATCTCAATGACTTGCAGTACAACCTTATGGATAGCACAAGAAAGCTGTAAAACAACCAAAGAGCACCCATCTTATGAGGCTTGCAACTCCTTGCAATATCCGATCATAGCTTCGGTCCCCAGAGATTTAATGGCCTTGTGGATAGCACAACAAACCACTAATTCTGATATAAGCTAACTATCGTTACACGACAAGCATAGATTTGCATGCAACCTTTGTGGATAACACAACAAAGCTACATGGTTCCTCTACCCCGATCATATAGGCATATAATGCCATAGCCATAGTCTCTCCTCACAATTAAACAGGCCTTGTGGTAACACAACAAACCTGCCTAAAGTGATTCGAATCCAATGACTATAATGATGGTGGACCACGCGGTAAGTTCTTAACTACTTATGTTACGACTTAGAATTAAGATGAGGGTATTTAGATAACTTTTATCTTGGTCTCTCCTAGGTGATAGTATAAATATATCGTATATATTTAATAAATACTATACCGGCTTTGATTCATAATCAAAATAAAACAATGCATCTCATACATGTCAAGTGTGGTCATGGATAGCACAGTGGGTTTGATTGGAGCCAACAGTCAAACACACACACAATATAACATAACATTTATATTAAACTACCCTGCAAACACATAGGCAAAGGATCTTCATCTTTTCGCCTTTCTGGTTGCAGTTGTGGATCGTCCTCGCTCCTTCTTCGGTTGCCTCGATCATATTACAATAAATTCATAATTTACATGTAAATATAAGAAGGCCTTTTGGCGAGTACAAGAGAGAGGGAGGTAGAAGTACATTGGAGTATGAGAGAGAGAGAGGTACGCAGACCTCTATTTATTAACAATTAATAAATAACCAAAATACATCCACGATCCACGCAATCATTCATCACATGAATAATAAAATAAGTGCATATCTATGACCATGGTGTGTTTTATCCAATCCACATAAGATATAGCGTATCACATGGCTAAAATAAAACAGTTTTTCAAAATTAAATAATTTTTGACTTTCAAAAACTAGGTTCCAATCAAAATTGGCTTTAGAATTTCGAAAACACTTTTAATCAATTTAACATGCAATCAAATATAATTTAAAAACATTTAAACACCCATCACATGTGCACACACTCCAAAATAATAATTTTCAGATTATTCCATGCCATTAGAACAATTTAAAATATTTAAATAATCTAACACTTAGATTAAACCACATTAATAATCTAACAATTAGATTATTAATAATTAATTACTAATTTAACTCTTAGATGAATAACTTAAAATTAATCATTAATTTAACACTTAAATTAATGATCAATTTTAATTAGTTATTACATACTAATCTAACAATTAGACTAGTTAATTAATAAATGTTAATCACCAATTTAACTATTAAACTAATAATTAACACTAATGAATAGTTAACCACTAATCTAACTCTTAGATTAGTGGATAAATATTAATTATTAATTTAACTTTTAAAATTAATTATTAATTTAACGCTTAATTTAATAACTAACCTTAATTAATTAACAAATCTTGTTAATATAAATGAGTCCTTAATCATTTTGCCCAAATAAATAAAATTTGATAATAATTTAAATTTCAAAACAATTTTGAAATCAAATTAAAATATAATTTAATTATTAAACGGGAAGATTTAATAAGATTTATTGGGGTTTTAATTAGGGATTAAAAGGGCAAGAGGGCTCAGCCTAGTGCTAAGCTAGGGCTCAGCCTGGGATCGAGCCAGGGCCCTCCTGGCTCGAGCCCTTGGCTCAGCTAGGGGCAAGCTCGGGCTGCGTCCGGCCTGGCCAAGACTCAACCGGCCGGTCCGGCCCCTAAACCGCCCAGGCCGGCCTGCCCCTTCTTCCCAGCCCAACCCCAACCGAAACCCTAATGCAATGGAGTTGCAGGCCGGCGGCGGGGAAGGAGATGCAGGGCCGCCCGGCGGCCGGCGCCGGGCCCCGCCGGCGTCGCCCCTGGCACGGGCGACGTCGCCGGCTGGCCCTCCAACGGTGCCAAAACAAGCTGCTTGAGCCCCTATAAAAATGCAGGTTTTCTGGTTTTATGAAAACCGAATGAAGAAGAAGAGATTAACTCTTCTTTCGGCCACCTCCAGTGGCTACCCCAGCGTCGGCCATGCACCCAGTGATGACCGGTGACATCTCCAAGATGTTCTGGGATGTCGGCCCGCCTCCCCAATGATTGGGGATACCCGAACAAAACCGCCACAAAGCCGGTTCTTCGTCCAACGAAGAACACCAAAAACCCCCAAATAAAATCCAAAAATTACAGAAAAAAAAAAAATCAAATTATTCTTATTATAAGTGTTCATCACATGAACACGGATCCTTCAAAAGGACTGAACTATCGCACGGAATAATACATCGAAAAATTAATTTCAGAATCCGAAACGGGACGAAAAATAGTGGAACCTGGCTCTAATACCATTGTTGGGTTCTCGGGTTTCTCTGGATCTCCCACGCAGTGAAAATAAAAATAAAAATAGAGATCCATTCCCGTTTAGAAAAACTAAAAATCACGATAATCGGATTATCAGGTTCTTACCTTGTACAGATTCGAATATGCAACCGTTCGATTCCGTCGGTGCGACACCGCAAGCCGCGCAAGCGCCCGGCCTCTAGCGGAGTCCATGCGATCCTCCTCGCGATGGATATCCTCATGTTCTTCGTTCTTCGCAGCCACGAAACCTCTGCCGGTCGTCGCAACGATCACCGCAACGCGCGGACGATTTCCCGTCGAACGGGAGTCAGAGAAGCGGCGGAGCAGATCCGGGGATCCGGATCTAGGTTGGGGTGCCAGAGAGAGAGAGAAACCGAGGAGGGGGCGTCTAGGGTTAGCAACAGCTTGGCCTGCTCAGCTCGTTCGCTACATTTTATACTAACCGCGCAGTTTTTCATAAAAACCCCCGGTTTGTATAAAACCCACTTATTTATCCATTACCTTGAGAATCATTTGCGTGTGACCCTCTAGGCCCAATTACCAGTCTAGTTAATAGCCCAATAAGCCCAGTGACTCCTTACTGGCTTTATTAATAAATTAATAACTCTTTACTAATTAATTAATCAATCGAATTGATGTAGCATATCGAATTCGACCGGGCCTCCGATCATGTTGGGTGCCAAGCAACACCGCGTGAACTCAAAAGGTATCGGGGTTAAGTAACCCATTCTTGGAACCTTTCCGCCGACAGTTACCACGTGGATATAATCCTTCATTCGTATAATGCTCTCGAGTCAACTCAGGGTATGGCGAGCTGTCAAACCCTAATCGGTCGACTCACTTGGATCGGATGCTGCCGTATAATATCGAAAAACTCCTTTCCCGATATTATCGTCTGACCTAGCTAGGGACTTTCACGCATCCTTCCTAGAGTATTCTCTCTCATCGTACGGAGAGCGAATGATTCCTTATTGACACATAATTCCCTTCGACGGTATTCCGTTGTACCCGATCCTTGGCTGTTTAGAATCCCGTGGTTAGAGATTCATAAACCAAGGTCAAAGCACATAGGTCCACCGACAAGGTGTCCTTGGTGTCTCAGGTCCGAGGACCATCCACGCAATTGCGACAATCGAATCAAGTTGGTTGACAGTGAGGTACAATACCATCCAGTGATTCAGTCGGATTAGTTCAGTGAACTCATTCTCCAATGAGCACCTGCAGATTTGCCTTAGTGTCTCCACACAAGTGACTATGAGATCAGTCACCCTCATCGTATGAGCAGAAGTAATCTGTACTAGTCTAATCGGATATCCGATGTCCTTCTCGAATATCCTTCGACTAGGAATGATAAAAAATATGTGTGTTTATGTGATCAGTCTCACTAGTATGATCTCATCATAATCTGATCACTATCGCATATATTCATGAACTTCATTATGAGACGATAATTAATACGATTTACACACAATGAATATTATGCCATTATATTAATAAATGAACGTGATTACAAAGTCATATTGGCTTGTAGGCCACCTAAGACTAACAGTGACGATCCTCACAGTGTTTTGTTTAAAACTATGATTTTCCCGCTTTAAAAGCATGAAATATGTATGGGTGCTTCTGGGGTAGAAAGCATGTTTTAAGGGGGGGTTCTCTGTGGAATGATTAGGCTTCTCCCCTACCTTCTCCATTTTTTTGTGTTTTGTGCGATTTGAGGGAGAAATCCCACTTTGTGACTCAGGGGAGGCCGGAGGGGGTGACCTGTTTGCGAGTGCTAAATGGCGTCTGGGGACAGCGACGCCATTTTAAATGGCGGCTTCCACCCGAGATGCGATTTAGCCCAGATAACGGGTTTTGTCTCTGTCTTGAATAGCGTCCAGGGACAGCGACGCCATTTTAAATGGTGGCTACTAGGGGCGATGCTATTTAGGCCATATTCTGAGGCCAGTTTCTCATATGAACCAGTTTAGGGGTCTTGAATGACGTCGGGCATGGACGACGCGATTCAAGATAGAACCTCATTAATCCATGTAATTAACATGTGTTTACATTGTTAGATAGTTGGTTAAATGCATGCTTAAAAACGTATTTCAAGGACGATGATTTCTACATGATCGGATCGCATTGTATTTTGTTTTGTTCGATCGTGGACCTAGAGTGATAGTTCTTAGCGTTTAGGCACCCTGTTGTAGGTGCCCGGAACTTCCCCCGCCGCGGCTGCGGGATTCGGGCGAGGGTTCCTCTCCATTCGTCTTAGCACTGTGGCAATTTAAAGGGAGGTAGGAATTGAGGTGTGATCGCCAGGAGCATTACCTTACGGTCCCTGTGCTCCACAGGATGGTGAGGATGTGATCGCGTTCTGAGAGAGCGGGAGATGGTGGTTTCCCCTTCTCTTCCTCCGGCCGGCCAGAGGAGGAGAGCTCGGTAGTCCGCACGCAGAATCTGGTAAGAGCCCCTGAAAAGAAAAGACAAGATAGAAAACGACCCGATTAGAACTATGATATGCAGAATCTGTCCATAAAAATATAAAAACTAACTAGAATTGGAGGGAGACGCACCGGATGGGTGTTTGGGAGGGAAGGTGACCATACGTTATGGCCACCCACCTCCCGTTTTTTGTTTGAAACCTCTGGGGGTAAATAGGGATTGCTAAATCATTCTAGGATGCATGTATGCAGATAAGTGCTCGTGTGTGAAAAGTGATGTGCTGTATTAAAAGTGGACAGAAGAGTGAGAAAGGGAGAATGTTATGGCATGGATGGAGGGTGAGAATGCAATGAAATGAAGAAAGGAGAAAAAGTAAAAGTGGGTTAGGAAGACAAGCCCATTTGGAGTGCGAAGGATTCCTCTGGAACTCTCTGACTCCTTGCCCGCTCGACTCCTCAAAGTCGACCTACTCCGAGAAAGAAACTCCTTCTTAATCCCTTTCCAACCCCCTTGCTCGAGGGAACCTGGGGGGTTTAAATAGATGAAGGAAAAAATAGGAGAGAATAGGTGGTGCGCGCGGCAGTCGCCGGAGTGGGGAGTGATCGGAGTAGTGGGGACGAGGGCGGCGAATAGAGGAGATCGTGGGGAAGACGAAGTCAAGGGGGTGGTTAGGGAGTGGACGGCCAGGAAACATGCCTTCCACACGAAGTGGTGGAAGGCGGCCCGGTTGGCCTTCGAAGGGGGTGGAAGGCAAGGGGTGGCCTTCGAAGGGGGTGGAAGGCAAAGGGGTGGCCTTCGAAGGGTGGTGGTAGGCAAGGGGTGGCCATCGAAGGGGGTGGAAGGCGGACTGGCTGGCCTTCCACGAAAAGGTGGTGAAAAGTGAAAAATGTAGCCAAAAGGTGGAAGGCAAGGTGGTTGGCCTTCCACGGGTGGTGGAATGCAGCCTGGTTGGCCTTCTACGAAAAGGTGGTAAAAGGTGGCAAAAGGGTGGAAGGCAAGGTGGCTGGCCTTCCAAGGGTGTAGAAGGCAAGGAGTGGCCTTCGAAGGAGGTGGAAGGCGAGGGGTGGACTTCGAAGGTGGTGGAAGGCGGACTGGCTGGCCTTCGAAGGGTGGTGGAAGGCGAGGGGTGGCCTTCCACGAAAAGGTGGCTAGAGTTGGGATTTGGTTAATGGGCCTAGTTGTTAATGGGCTGAGATGGCTAAAATGAGGGGATTTTGGTGATGAAGGGCTAATGATGGATGGGACTCATGACCAAAAGGGTGGTTCAAAATCGGTGTCTACAAATGCCCCTCCGGGAGACCTGTTTTGCAGTGGAGTGGAACATAATGATAAATAGGTATTCCGAAAATCGAACCAGATTTTGGACCGCTCGGAAATGAATGAGCTATATCCAAGGATGATATGCGAATGCGGCAAATGCATGAAAGCTAGCTATTCGAGTTGCAAGAGTGGTTTAAGAAAAGAGACAAAGTTCAGTACTAGAGAATCACAGTCCGTGGGACCCTCGGGTGTTGGAACCGCGAGGCCTTGGCGCACCAGGATGCAACGATCTGGCCCAAGGGGATCTCAAGCATGAAGGGTGTAGGAGTGTGACTTGAAGAACTCTCGACACAACGGGCTCGCGGTGGCTTGGCGCATTATGGGATCGCCAAGTGAGAGAATCTTAAGCACACGTATTGGAAAAAAGGATAAGGTCTTGCAATTCAAAGGGCTAACAGGCGAACAATCGCCAAACTCACAAATCAACAATGGGTCAAGCAGAGTGATAAATTATGGTCATTGCCCCTAGGGCGAGGGTGGATGCTTATGCAAATGCATGCTGGTTTAAAATTAACAAACAAATTCCTAATGCAAACAGGGGGGATTTATTGGCCAATCGAAGAACTTGGAGAATATAGACTCCTCATTGTTTTGTTTAAAGAGGAACTCAGAGTCTATACGCCTGAAGTTATTAGCCTCTTGTGTCTTCAATCCTACTTGCTTCAGATTCCCTGCAGCTGCAAGAACGCACATCAGTAAATGTAAATAATCAATGATTCACAATATCTTAATGACAAGCTGCAAGGAAGCGAGGGACAAAGGTCCCTGTCGAGTCGAAGCCAGCACGGAAGATATGGCCATTCTCAAAGTCAAATGCCAATCCGGCTGCTTTTGGCTTCGACTCGACAACAAAAGGTGTCCACCTTTTGGACATAGAATCATTTTCTTGTATGCACAAAAATGAAGGGGAAACAGTTAGTAGTATCTGTTTTCGGCCCCTTGCCCAAAAGAGCAGCTACCTTTTCCCTAGCCTTTGCATAGGGTCAAGGGGCCGAGTTCAACTAACCAGACAAAAGGAAGAGCACTGAAACTGATGCGACAAGTAAATATGCAAATTCTGGTGGATATTAACAGATGAGGTGTGTGATGAATGAAAACATGTTTTTGATTCCACCTGCCTGGTGACTGCCCAAACTTAACCTGATTGAATGACGGAAGGGAAATGCACACTCAACTTCCCAGGTATCTTAAGCACACATCTAGATTGATTTGGGCCTCTAGACTCCTCGAACTAACCTTGACCGGTTAAGACTCATACTGATGACAATACCGTCATGCCATGCTTAGGCTCCCAACTGCTTCCGACCACCAAGTTTGCCCAAAAAGTTTTCGAGGTAAATAATTTGCCCGACCCGGGTCTCTTTCCTCACAATCTAGAAGGTATATGATGGAACACCTTGGAACCCTAACGGTCAACCGCGCGACGCTGACCCGGAATCAGACGTCGTCGCACCAATTGGTGACACGCATGCATTGACCTAAGCCGGAAGTCTTCGAGAGTACACATTGAGATTATGGTTAAGAAATTAGTTCACCAGAAACATCGACATTACTCTTCACCCATTTTAGACTCCTGTGATCCTGTGAGCATGTGACGATTTTTGAAAAATGAACCATTTTAAAATGATGTTCGGTCCTTAGATAGCTATCTCGTGCTAACCTTGAGGGGGAAAAAAAGTGAAGAAATTTTGGAGACAAACCTCACAGGAGGATCGACAAAACCGTTAAAAGGGCGAGCTGTGACAAAACAAACCCTTTTGACCTCCTAGATGCCCCTATTTTGACTTTTCAGGCCTTTGGTAGATTTCATGGCCAGGCACGGTCACGACCAGGCTTTTTTGTATGATTGCTTGAACCCCTTTTCGTTTTTGTATTTCTTTTTGATGCTTTTGACATTTTTCGGGGTTATTTGATATTCCGCCTGCGGGGACACTGCCCTCTTCACGTGCTCTGGTCCTTTACATTTCATTTTTGGGCCCTCTTTTGAGGGGTTACATCTATCGGGTTGTGGAGGAACCACAGTTTGCTGAGCTTGACCGTTTAAGGGTGTCAACTGTCCTGATCGGTCGAGAGACGAAGAGCAAAGGTTGCATTTTGACAGTATACTAAAGACTTGAAACTCATTTTAAGAAGGTTCTCTTTGAAAAATGTGTAGGTGTGTGCATCTCATGATGATCATAGAGATCCGTATGAAAGTAAAGTAGACACGTCCAAGGTTCTGGTGGATCAAGATCTTAGCCAAACCTTAACGTCAACCCAACCTATCATGCAACTAGACCTATACAGGGATTACATGGCAGTCACCAGACAGTTGGATTTTGTGTCTTTTGATTTTTTTGTCATTTTCATTGGAGTATGTACACATTTACAAATATTTTTGATGCTTTTTGGATATTTGATTTTTTTTTTGAGATTTTGAATTTTTTGATTTTTTTGTATTTTTAAGGGTAAAACTTCTTCAAATAGACTCCTATCTAAAGGAAAGCTTTTCAACAATTTTCAAATATTTACACTTATTTGCTAACTAGAAATGAAAGAACTTACCTACCTCTACAACTTGTGGATAAAGAGGAAGCTATCCAATCCTTAAGCAATTATGCACAAGACTCTGAGGGTGAGTCAGACATGTTGCAAAGGTGAGTCCTTGAGACAGAGACCCAATGATGGCAGAATTGCCCCAATATGTTGGCTCCTCATGGGAGTGAAACTTTTTCTCCTGTTGGGGGTTGTAGTCTCCAAGCATAAAACACTCAGGGGGATGTGCTACGACCAGTGATAGAAGCCTGGGAAGGGAAGGTGTGTAGAATAGGAAGGGCATGAGGGCGGTGGGTACCGGTTCATCCCTCACTAAGGAGGCTCCTTCTCGTCGAGTAGTTGATTCATGGAACATCAACTGTGTAGAGAAATCTTCTGCATCTTCCCTTTGAGCTTCATCGCTTGTTTCCATCAACTCATCCTCAAGATAGTGTATCTTGAGTACCTCTTGACTTTCCTTCACAAAGTGATCCAAGAGACTCCATTTTCTTGATCTTTCAGTTGGCTTGGTTAGTATGTAACCCAATTTGAATCCTCCAATGGTCGGATTTTCAAAGATAGGTTCTTGAATTCCCTGCTCTTCCTTGCCTAACCTAGATCCCGAACTATACCCAATTTTGTCCATAATCTGCCAACCTATGCTAGGTTGAGACTTGAGCTGAGAGTCAACCGATGAAAGGATGGGCTCTGCCCCTTTTCCAGAAGTGATCATGGATGGAATTTGTACAGTCGAGACGGAGTCCAAAGACTCAAGACAGGAGGTACCCTTCATTTTGACAATCTTCCCATTGTATGGGAATTTATAGCACTTATGATTGGTGGAGGGCACTCCCAGGGTTTGGTCCATCCAAGGCCTTCCTAAAATGGCGTTGTATATGGGCTTGACATCAAGGATGTGGAATTCAAAGATTATGGCCACTGGGCCAATTTCCAGTTTCCCATTCGCTGACCATTGAGAATTGTCATGGGTTGAGACCATCATGGAAGCATCCCCAATCTCTTCTGGATCAATCCCTATCTTCTTGGGGGTCTTGAGTGGGCAAACATTGATTGATGCCTCGGTATCCAACAGGATGGAGTTCAATGAGTGACCCTTGAGTGTTGCAGTTAAGCATGAGGGAAGGGATTGGCATTCAGGGGGAGCCAGATCCTCATCTGTGAAGGATATCGTAGGTGCCTGGGTGACTGAGAGAATGGCATTTGTGAGTCCCCTGATAGGAAGATCTTCATTGACTAAAATTCGCTGGAGGAATTTGAACAATGTCTCCCTATGTGTAGGAGATCTCCTAATCAACCCTAGGACCAAAATCTTGGCGGGAGTCCTCCCTAGATGTCCTAGGATGTCATGCTTGGATGGAGTAATCCTTTTAGACAGATCTGAATCCTCTTGAGAGTCCAAGGGTTGACTTGTTGGGGGAATGATGCGATTTCTCAGTGTAACACCAATCGGACTGGGGTCTACTGCCTGATCTGACTTTAGTGGTTGAACTGGTGGTGAATTCATTAGGCAGAATTGGGTTACTGGACCCAGCTTTGGTGTTGGACGTAAGATGGGTAGAGGAGGTTCTCTGATTGGAATTGAGGGAACTTGGACCAGAGTGACTGGGTTGATGACTGTTGGTTGTTCCCTAGGTCGTATCAAGACCAAAGGTTTGTCTTGGATAATAGTGGAGAGACTCCTTGCAACGGCTCTCTAGGTTTGGTCATCCTGGTGGGGTACTCACGCCATACCCCAGCCTCTTCATACTCCCAGTACTGTCCCCTGCGATCGACATTTGGTTCCAAATTTTTGACAAGGGTGCTCACCCTTTCTAGAGAGCTAGATGAATCTTGAGCTACCTAATGAGGGAGTAGAGGGCCCTTAACTTTCAAGGTTTCAGTAGCCTCTTTCATGTGCCCCCAATTAATCTTGGCGCTAGAGAAAGGGGGAACTGCTGAATATGGTTTGTGATTGGATTGGTTGTCTGATCTGGACATAGGACTGGGTGACCTAAAGGGTTGCCCCAAGGCACTCACCTGTTCATTGATTGTCACTCCCTCTGTTGGTGGAGTTTGTGGAGTCCTCTTATTTATGTTCTGATTTTCAAAGAAGGATGGCAAAGTGGAACTCCATATCTGAGATTGAACTACCCGACCTCGATTATAAAGTTGTGCGAATGTGTGAAATACGCTCAGCATGAGAATAGACCGAAGCTACGGGGTAGCGTTATTGACTAGCATGGTGATAGCTTGAGATTCGGGGATTGCCACTTCCGCCCTAGAGGCCATTGCCCTCCACCTGTTGGCAAAATACGTGAACTCCTCTTCAGGCTTCATCTTTTCCATCACAAGATCAAGCAAGGTGGGAGGCATGGTTGTCATATAACTAAACTGAGTGATGAATTTTTCAGAGACCATATCAAAATTGATTAGGTCTGTGGCGGGCAAGGAAGAAAACCATCATAAGGCCTCACCTTCTAAACATTTCTGTAACAGATGGACAAGGAGGACTCTATCGTAGAGCCATTGATGGGAATCCATGAGGAAACCTGACAGGTGATCATGAGGGTCAGAGGTGCCATCATATTTTCTGTACTTGGGGGCTTTGAATCCTGTTGGAAAGTAGGCCGGAGGGAGCTTGCAATAGCTCAGGAGAGAGTGCGGTTGTTTCAGGGTAAGTTTTTCGGCCATGAGCTTACACACACAGGTTTCAACCTCACTTTTGTAGATGAATTCTTTCTGCTCGAGAGGAGGTGTAGTTTGAGAGACTGGAATTGGCATGACGGGTGGAGCAACTGGAGTATGAATTGGCTAGTTGATGCGGGTCTGAGCTCTATTGGAAGATCCTTGGAAGTGAGTTCTCCGGGGAGTGGCATCTTGAGTTTTGCCACAAGAGGCCAACTGGATGATTTGATCAGGGGTGTACCGTGATAACACGGCAATAAGTTGCGGGTCCTCACTCAGGTTTTGGAAGGTTCTGTTGGAGATTATAAGGTCACTTTCTGAAGAGGAAGATTCATCCAAGTATCTTTCCTTAAGTTCCTCTCTAGGTGTTTGGATCATGCCTACAAATGTTGGTTGTGGATCCTCTTCAATCTCAAACAGAGGGTTGTGTGTGACATTGTTACCAAACTCATACATGTCATCATACACAGCGTTAACATACATTCGGTTCATTATGAAATACAAATCCTAAGAGGTTTTATATTTCACTTGGAAGGTTAACTGTGTATTATGAGAGTCGGTTTCTAACAAATCAAGTTCAAACCCTTAACGACCCTGGAATTTTTCTTTCAAAACCTGTTCCACCAAGGTTTAATTAGGTGTCTTTAAATTTTGAAATAATTCTCTCAGTGACACCTATAGGTGGATGATTGTGAATGGAAGGGTTTAGTTAATCTCTCACACAAACCCACGGTTCCTATGGGGTGGTTTCAGGTACAACCTGCTCGGCGGCCAAGTGGGAATCCCTGGCTCGCGGAGACTGACGGAGGTTCCCAACAGAATAAGATTAGTCGCACCCGAGTGGGAATCCTCAGGTGGAGAGTCAAATCCTGCGGGAGAGGTAACTAGAAGTGTGATGCCGGCTCTTCCTTAAAACCCCTACGGAGAATACCCTGAAATTAACCCACAGTCCAGCAGACAAGAGAAGAAAAGAAAGGACAAGAGAACAGTAAACAAGAAAACAAACTAGAATGCGCAACAATTTAATCAGAAATGATGAAATAACAGCGGGTCATTGAATCACGGAGAGGCCAGAAACTGGGGAGCTGGACGGCCGGAAGGCTGGCCGTCCAGGGAGCTGGACGGCCGGAGGGCTGGCCGTCCAGGGACTTGGACGGCCAAGCAGCTGGCCGTCCACTTTGGACGGCCTAGGGGCTGGCCGTCCAGGCAGATGGACGGCCAACCCTCTGGCCGTCCAAGGATCTGGACGGCCTAGGGTCTGGCCGTCCAACTAAGCTGGACGGCCAGGCCTCTGGCCGTCCAAGATCTGGGCGGCCTAGCTTCTGGCCGTCCAACTGAGCTGGACGGCTAGGGCTCTAGCCGTCCAAGATCTGGGCGGCCAGGAGGTGGGCCGTCCGGAAAAAAAAAAAAAAAAATTTTTTTTTACCTCCTTACCTTTTGCGCGCAGTAAGCAAGTGGTCTCCCACCGTGATCGCCAGAGGGCTGTAGGTGCCCGGAACTTCCCCCGTCGCGGCTGCGGGCTTCGGGCGAGGGTTCCTCTCCGTTCGTCTTAGCACTGTGGCGATTTAAAGGGGGTTAGGAATTGAGGTGTGATCGCCAGGAGCATTACCTTACGGTCCCTGTGCTCCGCAGGATGGTAAGGATGTGATCGCGTTCTGAGGGAGCGGGAGATGGTGGTTGCCCCTTCTCTTCCTCCGGCCGGCCAGAGGAGGAGAGCTCGGTAGTCCGCACGCAGAATCAGGTAAGAGCCCCTGAAAAGAAAAGACAAG
Organism: Zantedeschia hybrid cultivar; assembly: GCA_030544215.1. NCBI lineage: Eukaryota > Viridiplantae > Streptophyta > Magnoliopsida > Alismatales > Araceae > Zantedeschia > Zantedeschia hybrid cultivar. The sequence goes on along the minus strand of JARZZO010000011.1, from coordinate 36,107,103 downwards.
ATAGAAAACGACCCGATTAGAACTATGATATGCAGAATTTGTCCATAAAAATATAAAAACTAACTAGAATTGGAGGGAGACGCACCGGATGGGTGTTTGGTAGGGAAGGTGACCATACGTTATGGCCACCCACCTCCCGTTTTTTGTTTGAAACCTCTGGGGTAAATAGGGATTGCTAAATCATTCTAGGATGCATGCATGCAGATAAGTGCTCGTGTGTAAAAAGTGATGTGCTGTATTAAAAGTGGACAGAAGAGTGAGAAAGGGAGAATGTTATGGCATGGATGGAGGGTGAGAATGCAATGAAATGAAGAAAGGAGAAAAAGTAAAAGTGGGTTAGGAAGACAAGCCCATTTGGAGTGCGAAGGATTCCTCTGGAACTCTCTGACTCCTTGCCCGCTCGACTCCTCAAAGTCGACCCGCTCCGAGAAAGAAACTCCTTCTTAATCCCTTTCCAACCCCCTTGCTCGAGGGAACCTGGGGGGGTTTAAATAGATGAAGGAAAAAATAGGAGAGAATAGGGGTCTAAATCCCCGTAAATTAACCTTCAACCAATGGGAAGTGGTCAAGGGTCAGAGGTGGTGCGCGCGGCAGTCGCCGGAGTAGGGAGTGATCGGAGTAGTGGAGACGAGGGCGGCGAGTAGAGGAGATCGTGGGGAAGACGAAGTCAAGGGGGTGGTTAGGGAGTGGACGGCCAGGCAACATGCCTTCCACACGAAGTGGTGGAAGGCGGCCCGGTTGGCCTTCGAAGGGGGTGGAAGGCAAGGGGTGGCCTTCGAAGGGGGTGGAAGGCAAATGGGTGGCCTTCGAAGGGTGGTGGAAGGCAAGGGGTGGCCTTCGAAGGGGGTGGAAGGCGGACTGGCTAGCCTTCTACGAAAAGGTGGTGAAAAGTGAAAAATGTGGCCAAAAGGTGGAAGGCAAGGTGGTTGGCCTTCCACGGGTGGTGGAAGGTAGCCTGGTTGGCCTTCCACGAAAAGGTGGTAAAAGGTGGCAAAAGGGTGGAAGGCAAGGTGGCTGGCCTTCCAAGGGTGTAGAAGGCAAGGGGTGGCCTTCGAAGGAGGTGGAAGGCGAGGGGTGGCCTTCGAAGGAGGTGGAAGGCGAGGGGTGGCCTTCGAAGGAGGTGGAAGGCGGACTGGCTGGCCTTCGAAGGGTGGTGGAAGGCGAGGGGTGGCCTTCCACGAAAAGGTGGCTAGAGTCGGGATTTGGTTAATGGGCCTAGTTGTTAGTGGGCTGAGATGGCTAAAATGAGGGGATTTTGGTGATGAAGGGCTAATGATGGATGGGACTCATAACCAAAAGGGTGGTCCAAAATCGGTGTTTACACCTGTGTCGGTGTGGGAGTGACACGACGCCGGTGTAGGAGTGGTGGGGTGACGCCTAGAGAGAGGGTCACCTGGTGTACCCAGGGTATAGCTAGTACCGGTGTGGGAGTGGTACATTCGGAGTGTCACTCGTGCTGGGGGAAGCAGAACCACCTAGAGCTAGACAGGCCGGAGTAGCCCGCGCGCTATCCGAGGGGTTGTTGTTTGGTCCCAGTGGGTCGGTGTTTTCCGCGTTCGGCCGCGTGGTTTATGTGTTTAGCCGAGACGCTGGTTGTGGACTCCATGGTGGAGTGGTTTCAGAGTTGTGCATATTACGTTTATGAATGCATGCATTTTATATCGAAATTTGGGAACCCTTGGGAGCTGTGTTTACTGCTTTATTTATTTAAATTGCATATTTTTGTGTTATTGCACTTGTGGTGTTGTCTCGGGTTGCGCGTCAGCAACCACTGTCCCGGGGTATGCCCCGATATAGTTGTAATTTTCCTTTCAGGCATGTACACTTAATTACTTCTTTTTAGTTGAAATATATAATTATTTGTTAAGTCGAGTTGAATTATAATAACTTTTAATTCCTGCACTTCCTTTACAATTCGATATGATGTGGAATGTTTAGCTTAGTTTATCATTTATTTCCTAGACTTATCGAGATCCTAGTTTGGCTCCAAATTTTAATGATTCGGTACCCATTTAGTAATCGGATCCCCAATTATAGGGTGGCAGGTCGTTACAGTTGGTATCAGAGCATTCAGTCTAGCAAATAGATGAATAACTAGGTTAAATATTGTAATTTCGGCAAATAATTACATTATCCTGTACAGGAACGGTGGTAGTGTAGGTTTTGGGTTCTAATTAGAAATTTTTGATTGTTATAACTGTAGGCGATTAGATGGCTCCTAGGAAGAGAGTGCCTGTTATTAGGGAGCAGGGAGATGTTCCTAGTGGGTCTGAGGCTGATAGAGCTGTGTTGGCCAGCTTAACTGTAAGGCCAGCAGTGTACCGTGCAGTGATCGAGGCTCAGAGGGCGGATGCAGAGATACCCCATATTCTCCAGACATCAGAGGTGGAGTTGTGGGATGATGGCACGGTCAGATTTAGAGGTAGACTCTATGTTCCAACTAAGAAAGTGGTGCGCAGGAGTGTCCTAGATGAAGCGCACCGTGCTAGATATGCAGTGCATCCTGGAATGACTAAGATGTATCATTGTTTAAGGAGGTACTTTTGGTGGCCTGGTATGAAGAAAGACGTGGCTAAATATGTGGCAAGGTGCCTAACTTGTCAACAGGTTAGGGCAGAACATCAGAGACCAGGAGGGTTGTTACAGCCGTTACCGATCCCGGAGTGGAAATAGAAACACGTGACTATGGACTTTGTGATGGGATTGCCCGTGTCACCCAGCAAGAGGGATGCAATCTGGGTCATTGTTGATCGATTGACCAAGTCTGCGCACTTTCTAGCTATTAGGAAGGACTGGTCAGTCGGTAAGTTGGCTAGATTGTTTGTGGACCGGATCATCTATCTGCATGGGGTGCCCTTATCCATCGTATTAGATCGGGATCCAAGATTTACTTCTAGGTTTTGGAGGAGTTTTCAGAAGGCTTTGGGTACGCAGTTAGCCTTCAGCTCGGCTTACCATCCTGAAACTGATGGACAGTCAGAGAGGACCATTCAGACATTAGAGGTTATGCTCAGGGCTTATTGCCTAGATTGGGGAGGTTCTTGGGAACAACACTTGTCTACAGTGGAATTTGCTTACAACAACAGTTATCATTCTAGTATCGGTATGGCGTTTGAGGCATTGTACGAGCGGCCATGTCGATCTCCTGTGAATTGGTCTGAGATTGGCAATAGGCAGATAGCAGGGCCAGAGTTGGTACAACAGTGTGCTGAGGTTGCTAGAGTAGTACAGCAGAGGTTGACTACAGCTCAGAGCAGGCAGAAGAGTTATGCAGATATCTGTAGGAGACCGCTTGAGTTCGAGGTTGGGGACCACGTGTTTCTCTGAATCTCACCCTCCAAGGTGTGATGAGATTCGGGAAGCGAGGTAAGCTGAGTCCGCGATATATTGGGCCATTTCCCATTCTTGCTCGAATTGGGGAATCGACGTATCAGCTAGCCTTGCCACCCAGTCTTGCTGGAGTGCACGATGTGTTCCATGTTTCTTTCCTAAGGAAGTATGTTCAGGATCCATATGAGGACTTGTTCTTTCCAGAATTTCCAGTGAGTACTGAAGATAGTAGGGAGAAGCTCCTTCGGAACAAGGTTGTTCCTCTAGTTATGGTGATTTGGCAGCATCGCTCCGGAGGTGAGGCGACCTGGGAGCGTGAGGATGAGATGCGGGAGCAGTTTCCCTACGTTTTCTCGTAAGTTCTCCTTTTTACCTATGCAATCTTGTTATTGGTGCTAGTTTTGTTGCGGTAATTTTGGGGACGAAATTCCTTTAAGGGGGGGAGAATGTAAGGATTGAGGTTTCGGATCCAGTTATCGGGTCAGTTTTGATGTCGGACCCCTTGGTTTGGGCCCTTGTGAGGTTGGGACATGGGTTATTTTTCACGTCGAACTTGCTCGACGCCGTTCAAACGACGTCCGATTAGTGGGATGCGTTTTAGAATGTGTCACGTAGGGGCCATGTGGGCCGGTTTTGGGCTGCGAGAGTACGGCTCCGGTCTTATCGTCTGAATGGCGTCTTTCATGGTCGACGCCATTCAGAGTACGGCCCTGGTATGTCAGTGTACGAACCCGTCTTGTCGTCTGATTGGCGTTGGTCTTAGGCGACGCGTTTTAACTAGTTTCGGTTTGACCCCGCAAACCCTCCCTCCTTTCCCTCATTTTCTCTCATCCTCTTCTCTCTCCTCCCTCTCTCGGCCCATTCCTATCCCCTTCCCCCTTCTCCTTCCTTTACTCTCCCCATTTCTCCTCTCCCTTCACTCCATCAACCCCCTAACTTCCATCACTATCACCACCATCTCCTCCACAGTGCATCTCTCTCCGGACTGTGGCCGACATCTCGGTGGAGTGATGGCGTCTATGGCGGTACCGGCGGCGGCTTGTGATGTGGCAGTTCGGCGGCTAGGAGCCCGGAGGAGTTCAAGTAACTGGTAGGATGACGATCCTCGCAGTGTTTTGTTTAAAACCATGATTTTTTCGCTTTGAAAGCATGAAATATATGTGGGTGTTTCTGGGATAGAAAGCATGTTTTAAGGGGAGGTTCTTTGTGAAATGATTAGGCTTCTCCCCTACCTTCTCCATTTTTTTGTGTTTTGTGCGATTTGGGGGAGAAATCCCACTTTGTGACTCGGGGGAGGCCGGAGGGGGGGACCTGTCTATGAGTGCTAAATGGCGTCTGGGGACAACGATGCCATTTTAAATGGCGGCTTCCACCTGAGACGCGATTTAACCCATATTATGGGTTCTGTCTCTGTCTTGAATAGCGTCTAGGGACAGCGACACCATTTTAAATGGCGGCTGCTATGGGCGATGCAATTTAGGCCGTATTCTGAGGCTAATTTTTCGTATGAACCAGTTTAGAGGTCTTGAATGATGTTGGCCATGGGCGATGCGATTCAAGACAGAACCTCATTAATCCATGCAATTAACATGTGTTTACATTGTTAGATAGTTGGTTAAATGCATGCTTAAAAACGTATTTCAAGGACGATGATTTCTACATGATCGGATCGCATTGTGTTTTGTTTTGTGCGATCGTGGACCTAGAGGGATAGTTGTTAGCGTTTAGGCACCCTGTGTCGGTGTGGGAGTGACACGATGCCGGTGTAGGAGTGGTGGGGTGACGCCTAGAGAGAGGGTCACCTGGTGTACCCAGGGTATAGCTAGTACCGGTGTGGGAGTGGTACATTCGGAGTGTCACTCGTACTGGGGGAAGCAGAACCACCTAGAGCTAGATAGGCCGGAGTAGCCCACGCGCTATCCGAGGGGTTGCTGTTTGGTCCCAGCGGGTCGGTGTTTTCCACGTTCGGCCACATGGTTTGTGTGTTTAGCTGAGACGCTGGTTGTGGACTCTGTGGTGGAGTGGTTTCAGAGTTGTGCATGTTACATTATGAATGCATGTGTTTTATATCGAAATTTGAGAATCCTTGGGAGTTGTGTTTACTGCTTTATTTATTTAAATTGCCTATATTTGTGTTATTGCACTTGTGGGTGGATGAGTGGGTGGTGGGGATCGAAGGATCCCTACTGAGTCCATTTCGATGAGACTCACCCCTGCGATTTTCAAGTGACGGTTTCAGGCAGGCGTAGCTTGGACAGTGTTGTGTCAGGTGGCACGTCAGCAGCCACTGTCCCGGGGTATGCCCTGATGTAGTTGTTATTTTCCTTTCAGGCCTGTACGCTTAATTACTTCTTTTCAATTGGAATATGTAATTATTTGCTGAGTCGAGTCGAATTGTAATAATTTTTAATTCCTACACTTTCTTTACAATTCAACATGATGTGGAATGTTTAGCTTAGTTTATCATTTATTTCCCAAACTTATCGAGATCTTAATTTGGCTCCAAATTTTAATTATTCGGTATCCATTTACTAATCGGATCCCTGATTATAAGGTGGCGGGTCGTTACATAAACCCTAGCCAGTCGATTCACTTGAATCGGATGCCGCTAATCTGTATCGGATAACTCTTTATCTTATATAGTGTCCGCCCTGGCCAGGGACTTAAGCGCATCATTCCCGAAACATTCTCTCTCATAATACCGAGAGCGAATGATCCCATATTAAACACACAATTACCTTCGAGGGCATTTATCTGAACCCGATCATTTGACTTGTTGATAACCCATGGTTAGAGATTCGTTAGTCAAAGTCAAAGCTCAAAGACATACCAATAAGGTATCTTTGGTGTCTTAGGTTTAAGGATCATCTACGCAACTGTGACAAAAGAATCGAACTGGTTAATAGTGAGGTATATACCATGCAGTGATTAATGGTCCGATCAGTTCAGTGAACTCATTCCCCAATGAGCACCTACAGGTCTAGCATAGTGTCTCCACACAAGTGACTTATAGGATCAGTCACCCTCATCACATGAGCTGAAGAAACCTGCACTAGTCTGTCTGGATGTTTGATGTCCATCTCAAACATCCTCCAACTAGGAACAATTAAGAACATGTGTTTATAAGTCTTCGGTCCCTTAATTATGATCTCATCATAATCCAAAGACTGTTGCACATGTTCATGGACTTCATCGTGATACGATTAATATTGATCGAACTAATTACACATAATGAATTAATGCCATTTATTAATAAACTGAGTTAGTACATAGTATCAGATTGGCTTTGAGACCATCTAATACTAACAATCTCCCACTTGGACTAAAGCCAATCACTTTTATACAGAATACCCATATTCTCTAAGTGACGCTCAAAGTCATTTTGATACAAAGGCTTTGTCAGTGGATCTGCTATGTTATCGGCTGAAGGAACTCTCTCCACTACGACATCTCCTCGAATTATAATTTCTCTGATTAGATGAAAGCGCCGCAGAATGTGCTTCGACTTCTGATGAGACATCGACTCTTTCGCTTGAGCAATCGCCCCATTGTTGTTACACAGCAGTGGGACGGGACCAGAGATGCTTTCCACCACACCAAGATCGTCGTTGAATTTCTTCATCCATATAGCTTCCTTGGCGGCTTCAGCAGCAACAATATATTCAGCTTCCGTTGTCGAATTAGCAGTGGTTTCCTGCTTAGAACTTTTCCAGCTCACTGCTCCCCTGTTGAGTGTAAAGACAAAACCTGATGTCGACTTGCTGTCATCAGGATCAGACTGAAAACATGAATCAGTGTATCCTTGCAGCTTTAAGTCTCCTCCTCCATAGACCAGAAACATATCCTTAGTTCTTCTCAAGTACTTAAGGATGCATTTCACAGCCTTCCAATATTCATCACCTGGATCTGCCTGATGTCTGCTCGTAATGCTTAGAGCATATGCAACATGAGGTCTTGTACATAGCATGGCATACATGATGGAACCTATGGTTGAAGCATAGGGAATCTTATCCATCATTGCCCTCTTCTCAGAAGTCTTGAGAGACTGTCCTTTAGAGAGATAAATTCCATGTCTCATCGGTATCAGACCTCTCTTAGAATTTTTCATGCCAAACCTTTTGACAATGGTTTCTATGTATATGGATTGGGTTAAGGCAAGCATCTTCTTTGATCTATCTTTATAGATCCGTATTCATAATACGTAAGATGCTTCTCCCAAATCCTTCATAGAGAAGTTCTTAGATAGCTAGATCTTTACTGACGACATCATCCATACATCATTCCCAATGAGTAAGATGTCGTCAACGTAAAGAACTAGGAATGTAATTGCGCTCCCACTGTTTTTCTTGTGCATGCAAGGCTCATTTTCATTATTAATGAAACCATAAGACTTGATTGCCTCATCAAACCTTATGTTCCAGCTACGGGAAGCTTGCTTCAGTCTATAAATGGACCTTTGCAACTTACATACCATATCTGGAGATTCCTTTGATGTGAAGCCCTCTGGTTGTATCATATACACCTCTTCCTCAAGGTTTCCATTGAGGAAAGCCGCCTTCACATCCATCTACCAGATCTCGTAATCATGGTATGCTGCAATGGCGAGAAGAATTCTTATAGACTTAATCATGGCAACGGGTGAGAAGGTCTCGTCATAGTCAATTCCTTGCCTTTGACGATACCCTTTCGCCACTAGCCTTGCCTTATAAGTCTCTATTCGTCTGTCTATACCGATCTTTCTTCTAAAGATCCATTTGCAGTCGATAGGTACTATACCTTTAGGCAAGTTAACCAAGTTCCAAACTTGGTTGATGTGCATGGATTGAATCTCAGAATTCATAGGTTCTTGCCATTTTCCGGCCTCTGGACTTTCAATGGCCTCCTTGTAAGTCTTAGGATCATCATCCTCATTATAGAGTATCTTAGAACCATCTAAATTAATATGTCTCACATATTTTTCTGGTGGTTTAGGTACTCTTTCTGACCTACGAGTTTCTTGTGTACCTATTTGAGCAGGTTCAGAAACTGACAGTTCATCAGATGAACTATTACGAATTTGTGGGTTTGGAATTTCTTCCAAGGTTATTTTACTCCTACTGTCTTTCTGGAGAATATAATCTTCTTCTAGAAAAACAGCTCTCCTAGCAACAAGTACCTTTTGTTCGTCAGGATAGTAAAAGTAATATCCATAAATCTACATTTGTTAGTTCTGGATTCCAGCTTATCTACGTTATGTCTTTTAATATGAGTAGGACATCCCCACACTTTAACATGTTTAAGGTCTAGTTTCTTTCCATTTCATATCTCATATGGAGTGATTTCAACAGATTTGCTAGGTACCTTTTTCAGGATATACATAGCCGAGCTAAGTGCATATCCCTGTAAGGACACTGGTAATTTGTACATGCTCATCATTGATCGCACCATTTACATTAATATGCGATTTCTCCTTTCTGATACACCATTCATCTGAGGTGTATAAGGAGGTGTAAGCTGAGAAAAGATACCATTATCCTTTAAGTATTTAATGAACTCCGTACTTAAGTATTCACCACCTCGATCAGATCGGATGGCTTTTATATTCTTTCCAGTTTGTTTATCTACTTCATTCCTAAATTCTCTTAATTTCTCAAAGGCTTCAGATTTATACCAATAAGTATATAAATCCAAACTTTGAGTAATCATCAGTGAATGAAGTATGAGAAACCACCAATGGCTTGGGTAGACATAGGACCACATACATACGAATGTATAAGTTCCAAGATGTCTTTGGCTCGTTTTCCAGTTCCAGAAAATGGAGATTTAGCCATTCTATCCATCAAACATGACTCACAAGTCGCATATGATTCATAATCAAATGGATCTAAGTATCCATCTTTATGCAACCTTTGGAGTCAATTTTCTCTAATGTGACCAAGCCTACAATGCCATAAGTAGGCTTTGTTCATTTAATACTTATTTCTTTTAGTTAAATAACTGATATTTAAATTCTCATGAGACACATTCAACAAGTACAATCCATTGGATAATATAGTAGAAGCAATTAATTTATTTCTGAAATAAATTGAACGACAATTGTTCCTAACAGATAAAGTGTACCAAATTCTATCTAAACATGAAATAGAAATAATATTTCTTATTATGCTAGGTACATAATAACATTCATCTAATGAAAAAGTGTCCCCGGATGGTAGCTTGAGTTCCACTGTCCCTACAACGATTGTCGCAACTCTTGTGCCGTTACCTAGCCTCAGCTCCACCTCGCCAGTTCTTAGCTTACGCCTTCTTGTCAGTGCCTGCACAGAGTTGCATATGTGAGAAACACATCCAGTATATAATACCCATGATGTATAATCTCTAATTGACAAGTTTATATCTATCATATAGATACCTGAAGCGTCCTGCTGCTTCACAGTTCCTTGAGCCTTGTCCTTGAGGTATTCTTTACAATTCCTCTTCCAGTTCCCCTTCTGATGACAGTAGAAGCATTCACCCTTCTCAGCACTTTTGCTTTTGTCCTTCTTAACAACTTTTGGCGTCTTCTGAGTCTTGCCTTTACCTTTTCTAAAGGCTTGAACCGCTAGTCTTTTTCGGCCGGTCTTACCAACCATAAAGACTTGGGGTTTCTCCTTCACAAGGTTCCCCTCCGCAGTCTTCAGCATGTTCAGTAGTTCAGCTAAGGTTGTCTGGATCTTATTCATGTTGAAGTTCACAATGAACTAGGCATATGATTGTGGAAGTGAGGACAACACGAGGTCGGTATGCATCTCCTTGGGGAGTGGAACCCCAAGAGTATCCAATTTTTCTACCCATTCAATCATCTTCAGTACATGAGTCTGTATTGAAGATCCCTCTGCCATCTAAGCCTTGAACAGATTCTTAGATAGCTCATATATCTCGATCCTGCTTTGCTCACCGAATAGCTCCTTCAGATGAAGCATGATGGATCTAGCATCCATCTCTTCATGTTGCCTCTGCAACTCATTGCTCATAGAGGCTAACATGTAGCATTGGGCCATGGTGGAATCCTCTTTCCATTTCTCATTTGTCAGCATGTCCTCTTCTGTTGCATCTAATGCTGGTTCAGTAGGAGGTTCATCATTCAACACATAAGCAATTTGCTCAGACTTGAGGACAATCTTCAGGATTATGAGCCAATCTGAGTAGTTTGGTCCTGTCAAATGATTGGCATCAAGTATGTCATGCAATGGGTTGTGGTGTGATATTTTAGCCTACAAGAGATAATAGATTACATTTAGCAGACATTCAATTTATTGATTCAAAAATAAGACATGGACTTTGTTTATCTAGTTTTATTCCCACCAATTTTCGTCGGACTGTATAACCTTCAGATATACAGCCGACTGTCTCCTAGTGGGGATCAAAATCTCTAAGCATCACAGTATGACCTTGGGTAATCACATAGTATCATACCGCTATCTTAGAGTAATCATCTCATGGTAATTGTAACTCCTTGCAATATCCAATCATGTTTCAGCTCCTAGGTTATTAATGGTCCCGGGTAAACACAGTAGACCATTATTCCCGATTTAAGCTTTACCATCAATACGTGACAGAGTAGAGTAGAAATATAGTTCCCGGGTAAATACGTGGATAACTATATTGTTCCTCTACTCTTATCCAGATACATCTAATGCCATGATTAATAGTTCTCTCAACAGACAATGGCAAACCTCGGGTAAACACATAGTATCTGCCACTACTGAATTAAGTTCTATTAATCATATTGATGGAGAGCCACGCGGTGCATTCTTAATGACTCGCGCTACGACTTAGAATTTGTTACGAAGGTTTTATTTATTTACTTTGGTCTCATCCTAGGTGATAATATTAAATATATCGAATATATTATATATCCTAATAACTTAGCTAATTTGATTCATAATCAAATTAAAAACACACGCATCACATACATGTCATTAGTGTGGTCATAGACGGCACTACGGTTTGACTTAAGCCAGACAGTCAAACACATACACACACAATATAACAATTTATATCATGAGTCTGCAAACTCATAGATTTAATGAACTCCTTCATATTCATCTGGTCACAATTGTGGATCATCCTCGCTCTACGCACAATCAAATTACATCAATAATTTAAAAGAATATACAATGGAATATGAGAGGGAGAGGTTTGTAGACCTCTATTTATTAACAAATAATAAATCACACAATCACATTCTACATCTACAAAATAATGCACATCCATGACCACCATTTAATTTTAATTAAACAAACCACACATGTAGTGCACATCTCATGGCTTGATAAAATTTTCAAAAATAAATAATAATTTTGGTTTCATAAACCAGGGACCAAACAAAATTTGGAGAATTAGAATTTTTCGAAAAATATTATATCATGCTCATTAAAACAATTTTAAACAAGCAGTTAAATCACATCATATGTGCATATAAAGTGTAAAACTAATGGTTTAGGAATATTCCATGCTTCATATGAACAATTCAAATATATGGGGTAATTTAACAAATAAATTTAATGATTAATCTAACAACTTAGATTAACAACTAGAATTAACAACATTTGTTAATTAATTATGAAAATTCATAATCCTATTATTAGGACCCAAAAATTAATAATTTCAAATTTTATTATCAAAATCATATTTTAATAATAAAACAAATTTATTTTAATTTTCTAATGGGCCCCTAATAATAGAAAACACAAAAAAGGGAGGGGGGGTTAAAGGGCTCAGCTGGCTCAGGCCAGGGCCGAGCCAGGGCCCAGTAGGGCTCGGACAAGGCCCGCAGGCCTGGTCCGAGCCCTGCTGGTTCCTAGCTCGAGTCGCCTGGCTCAGGCCAGTGTCCAGCCGGGCTGGACCCTGTCAGCGGCTAGGGAAAACCTTATCCGCCCGACAGGGGCAGCCCGAGGGTTCCCTGCAGCGCAGGGAACCCGACGGCGGCAACCCCTTAAGGGGTTCCCTTCTGGTGCTGGCACTGGTGGAGGCCGAGCACCGGCGCCCGTCCGCCGGCAACGGCGACGTCGCCGGTGCCGTCCGGCGATCGGAGCAGGCCCGAGAAGGGCTCCTGTTGAATTTTTTTTTTTTTTCTTTTCCCTTCCTTCATGGTGGTTTCAAAAACGCAGGAGAAGAAGGAAGTCCATGGCCAGCCAGTCACTGCCCCCACTGCTGCCGGCATCCCATCGAACGCAAGTGGGTATAGTTTACAGTGATTAAAACCCTTGAGATCCATCTTATAGGTCCAAATCCCTCAGGAACACACCGTTCTTCGTCCAACGAATAACATGACGAAAAAAATCCAAAATAAAATATTTTCTACAGATTAAAATCGCGATCTCATCGCAGTGAACATCTCATGAATATTAATGTTGTAAGAAAATAAATTCAAGCAAGGAATAAATTCCAAAACCGTAATTTTAGAGACCGAAATGACGAAAACACAGTGGAACGTGGCTCTGATACCACTGTTGGGTTCGTTGTGTCGAGATCCGACCGAAAAACGCAGCAGAAATAGAATATCCGAGATTGGATCCGTCCCGTTTCGAACAACAAAACTAAACTGAAGTAAATCAGATTTACCTTGCGCGGATTCAAATCCGCGTTTGTTTTTCGGTTCCGTCGGAGCGATGCCGCAAGCCACGCAGGTGCCCTGCCTCTAGCGGTATCCACGCGATTCTCCTCGCAATGGATCGTCCTCGCCTCCTCACTTGATGCGGCGTTTGTGGATCCCGTCTGGCTACGCGTAATCCACTGCGCCATGCGGATTCGAAAACTTCCGTCAGACGGAAGGCGAAGCTGTCGGGAACCAAAGTAGAGCCTCCAGATGGCCGCCTCGTGTCGTGCGCCCAGTAGAGAGGAGAGAGAAAGTATGCGGCGGCTTGGTTAGGGTTGCTGGCCCCCGACGTAGCAGCCGTTCTTTTATAATAAGCATATTTGTAATTTTTCATAAAAATCCAGACTTATCCGAATTCCTGTCGGATTATCCATCGACTTGAAAACCTTTTGTGTGTGACCCTCTAGGCCCAAATACCAGTCTAGTTAATGGCCCATTAAGGCCGGTAACTCTTTACAGACCCACTGAATTAATTAATATCCTTATATTAATTAATTAGCCGAATTTAATATCCCACAGTAAATTCGGACCAGATTACGTTCACGTTGGATGCCAAGCAACATTGCGTGATCTTGGATGGCATTGGGGTTATCGCAACCCTCTATTGGAACATTTCTGTCATCGGTTAGCGCGCAGATATAATTCGTCATCCGTGCAATGTTCCCGAATTGACCTAGGGTATGGTTTAATGTTAAACCCTAGCCAGTCGATTCACTTGAATCGGATGCCGCTAATCTGTATCAGATAACTCTTTATCTGATATAGTGTCCGCCCTGGCCAAGGACTTAAGCGCATCATTCCCGGAACATTCTCTCTCATAATACTGAGAGCGGATGATCCCATATTGAGCATGCAATTACCTTTGAGGGCATTTCTCTGAACCCGATCATTTGACTTATTGATAACCCATAGTTAGGGATTCGTTAGTCAAAGTCAAAGCTCAGAGACATACCAACAAGGTATCTTTGGTGTCTCAGGTCTAAGGATCATCTACGCAACCGTGACAAAAGATTTGAGTTGGTTAACAGTGAGGTATATGCCATCCAGTGATTCATAGTTGGATCAGTTCAGTGAACTCATTCTCCAATGAGCAACTACAGGTCTAGCATAGTGTCTCCACACAAGTGACTTATAGGATCAGTCACCCTCATCACATGAGCAAAAGAAACCTGCACTAGTCTATCTGGATGTTTGATGTCCATCTCAAACATCCTCCGATTAGGAACAATTAAGAACATGTGTTTATAAGTCTTCGGTCGCTTAATTATGATCTCATCATAATCCAAAGACTGTTGCACATGTTTATAGACTTCATCGTGATACGATTAATATTGATCGAACTAATTACACATAATGAATTAATGTCATTTATTAATAAACTGAGTTAGTACAGAGTATCGGATTTGCTTTAAGACCATTTAATACTAACAGAGGCTCCACAAGAGGCACCGGTGGCGGCACTAGTGGCGGTACAACCCCAAGAGGTGGGCCCTTCCATGGTAAGCTCTAAACTTCCTTTTATAGTAATTTTGGGGTCGAGAAAACTGAAAGGGGACAAGCCACGGGTCCGGGAACCCGTGGTCAAACGGCGTCGAGTTAGGGAGACACCTTTCAAAGGGCGTCGACCATGGCTGACGCCATTCAAGGCCGAGGTCCTGGACTAAAATCGACTTTTAGAAATTAATTTTAATTACCATTATTTGATTTTTCTGACATTTCTTGGGAATTTTCAGGTGGACGATGAGGACTCGGAACTCCTGGGATCTAGTGATAGCAGCATACAGAGGGCTCCCCGACTTCCAAAAGGCCCACCTAAAGGAGATGGGATTTTGGGAACTTTTAGACATAGAGCCCTTTTGGCAGGACTTGGTCCTCCTTTAGGTTCTGAGGGAGAGGTGGGATCCGGAATGCATGGCATTCTTGATGCCCTGGGGACATATGGTCCCTAGCCTCGAAGATGTAGCTAGGATCACCGATCTTCGAGTCGAGGGCCGGGCGGTGAGCGGGATCACTTATACTGATTACCGTGAGATGGCAGGGCGCCTCCTGTGTCTAAGGGTGTCAGGGCCACCGGGCAGAGAGTCTAGGACTCTCCAGTGGGTAGAGGTCGAGGATGCCTTAGGGTTAGTTGACCTTAGGCAGGATCAGGGGGAATCCAGGGAGACCTTTATTGATAGGTTGTCCAGGTTGGATGCCAGCTCTTATTACTGGGATGAGAGTCAGAGGGAGTTGGTAGATTGGCAACTTAGGACTTTTCTAGTTTTCTTCTTCGGGTGGTTGCTCTTTGGGACGAAGCGTGACCAGATACATTGTAAGTTTCTCAGCTTGTTAGAGACTTAGATAGGATTCATGAGTACGCCTGGGGTGTGGCCCTTCTGGCCCACCTTTTTACCAATTTGTCTGTGGTCACGCCGGACCATGAGACCAACATTTCTTCAAGTACAAATTGTTTTAATTATTTCATTAATGCAAATGTATACTTATGAAATGATGTTTCTAACCTATATGTTTTATATATGCAGGTTTGGAGTTATTATTACTTCCCTCTTGGCCGGACAAAGGCCATCCAGACTGATGTAGTACCACAGGCCCACCGTTGGCGGCCAGTTGTGGACACGGCTCCACAACACCATCAACCATGGGTAGCAGCTGGCCGAGCATAATTTGGACGCCAAATATGTTAGTATTAGATGGTCTCAAAGCCAATCCGATACTATGTACTTATTCAGGTTATTAATAAATGGCAATAATTCATTGTGTGTAATTAATTCGATCTGTGTTTATCGTATAACGATGAAGTCCATGAACATGTGCAACAGTCTTCGGATTGTGATGAGATCATAATTACGGGACCGAAGACTTATAAACACATGTTCTTAATTGTTCCTAGTCATAGGATGTTTGAGATAGGACATCGAACATCCGGATAGACTAGTATAGGTTACTTCAGCTCATATGATGAGGGTGACTGATCCCATAAGTCACTTGTGTGGAGACACTATGCTGAACCTATAGGTGCTCATTGGTGAATGAGTTCACTGAACTGATCCGACTATGAATCGCTGGATGGTAATCACCTCACTGTTAACCAGCTCGATTCATTTGTCACGGTTGCGTGGATGATCCTTGGACCTGAGACTCCAAAGTATCTTGTTGGTAGGTTTCTGAGCTTTGACCTTGACGAACGAATCCCTAACCATGGGTTATCAATAAGTCAAGCGATCGGGTTCAGGGAAATGCCTTCGAAGGTAATTGTGTGTTCAATACGGGATCATCCGCTCTCGGTTGTTTGAGAGAGAATGTTCTGGGAATGATGTGCTTAAAGTCCTTGGCCAGGGCGGACTCTGTAATCGATAAGGAGTTATCAGATTCAGATTAGCGGCATCTGATTCAAGTGAATCGACCAAATAGGGTTTAACAGTAAACCATGCCCTAGGTAGATTCGGGAACATTGTACGGATGAAGGATTATATCCGCGCGCTAACCGATGACAGAAAGGTTCTAATAGAGGGTTGCGATAACCCCAGTGCCATCCAGGATCATGCGATGTTGCTTGGCATCCAATGTGATCGACAGTCCGTCCGAATTTATTGTAGGACATTAAATTCGGCTGATTAATTGAATATAAGGATATTAATTAATTCAGTGGGTCAGTAAAGGGTTACTGGACTTAATGGGCTATTAACTGGACTGGTATTTGGGCCTAGAGGGTCACACGCAAATAGTTTTCAAGTCGATGGATAATCCGACAGGATTTCGGATAAGTCTGGGTTTTTATGAAAAACCGCAAACTGACTTCTTATAAAAGAACGGATTCTACGTCCGGGGACAGCAACCCAGACCTAGCCGTCATTTGTTCTTCCCCACTTTCTCTCTCTTCTGGGCGTGCGGTTCCCAACTGCTCCACCTTCCGTTCGACGGGGATTCCAAATCTGCATGTCGCGGCGGATTACGCGCAGTCAGACGGGATCTTCGAACGTCGCAGCGAGCGAGGAAGCGAGGAAGATCCATCGTGAGGAGAACCGCGTGGATACCGCTAGAGGTCGGGCATCTGCGCGACTTGCGGCATCGCTCCGACGGAACCGGAAAATCGACGCGGATTTGAATCCGCACAAGGTAAATCGATTTACACCGATTTTATTTTAACGATCGAAACGGGACAGATCCGATCCCGAAAATTTTATTCCGCTACGTTTTAGGATCGGATCCCGACACAACGATCCCAACAGTGGTATCAGAGCCAGGTTCCACTGTGTTTTCGCCGTTTTGGTCTCCAAATTAATGCGTTTATAATAAATTCCAAGCATAGTTTTGATTTTGATCACTTGTGTTGTGATCATGGGATCATCACAGAGTATTCGCTGTAATTACTGCGATTAAAATCGGTTTTTAATTTGGGTTATTTCGTGTTCTTCGTCTGACAAAGAACGCATCGCGTCGACATGTTTACGGGCACCCCAAAGGTTGGGGATGGCTCGTCGGCGTGTGGATTTCCTCCCATGGGATCGTTGATAGTTAGATGTATCTAAGATCGGCGTTTTTAGGGATAGATGGAACTCACTTATCTTCCAAAATATCATTGAAAACCCATGAAAAATTGCAGGTTCATTTTGCAGGAAAAAGGGGGTTTTCCGGTGACCTTGGAGGCCACCGGAGTCGCCGCCGGCGTCCCTGGCTGCCGGCCAGGGGGTTCACGGCGTCGGGGGCCCGCCGGCCAACGCCTGCTGGGCAGGTGGTCGGCGGCGGGGCTGCCGCCTCCCGCACCCCCCTGTGCAGCTAGGGTTACCTAGCTGCGTCGGGTGGGAGGGGAGGGGCATCCGGGCCGGCCCGGGCCCTAGGTCGACCCAGCCCGGCGCCCGACCCGGGCCAGCCCTGCCCATGGGGCGGGACTGGGCCCGGTCTGGGCACCGGCCTGGGCCGGTCCAGGGGCCGGACCGGGCCCGGTTCTGCTGCTCCTTTTTTTTTTTTTTTTAACCCAAATTAAAATTCCTATTAAATTGATTATTGGCCCATAAATTACAGAAATTTTATTAAAATTTTAAAATTTGATTTTAATATGTATGATCATTTTATAGGCCAATAATTAAATATTTTAAATAGGAATTAGCTATTTGACAAATGTTGTTAATTAGCTTTTAATCTAATTGTTGGATTATCTTGACATTAAAGAGAATTAATTTAATTGTTAAATTAAACTTTAATGTCTGTAAAATTAACTAGCATGGAATGTTATAAATGTGTCTATTTGGAGTTAACATGCATTTATTTTAATGATGTGCATTGGTTTGCTTATTTAAATTAGATTTAAATTGGCATGCTTAGTCTTAATGAAATTTTTTCGAAAAATCCTAAATCCAAATTTTGTTTGGTCCCTGGTTTTATGAAACCAAAATTAATATTATTTTCGAAAATTTCTTTAGCCATTTGATGTGCAATTCATGTGTGGTTTGTTTAATAAAACACATGGTGGTCATAGACGAGCATTAATTGTTGATATGGAATGTGATTGTGTGGTTTATTGTGTATTAATAAATAGAGGTCTGGGAACCTCTCCCTCTCATATTCCATTGTACTTCTACCTTCCTCCTTGATGTAATCGCCATAAGGCTTCCTTATTTAAATTATCATGTAATTGAGAATTACGATGTAATTTGATCGAGGCGGCTGCGCGCGGAGCGAGGATGATCCACAACTACTGACCAGATGAAAATGAAGGAGTTCATTGAATCCATGGGTTTGCAGACTCATGATATAAGTTGTTATATTGTGTATGTGTGTGCGTTTGACTGTTTGGCTCAAGTCAAACCACAGTGCCGTCCATGACCACACTAATGACATGTATGTGATGCGTGTGCTTTATATTTGCTAGGTTATTAGTATTTATAATATATTCGATATATTTAATACTATCACCTAGGATGAGACCAAATTAAATAAGTAAAACCTTCGTCACAAACTCTAAGCCGTAGCGCGAGTCATTGAGAATGTACTGCGTGGCTCTCCATCAATATGATTAATAGAACTTAATTCGGTGGTGGCAGATACTATGTGTTTACCCGAGGTTTGCCATTAACTGATGAGACAACTGTTGATCATGGCATTAGATGCCTTTGGATAAGAGTAGAGGAACGATATAGTTATCCACGTGTTTACCCGAAAACTATATTTCTACTTTACTCTGTCACGTATTGATGGTAAAGCTTAGACCAGGGACAATGGTCTACTGTGTTTACCCAGGACCATTAAACTTGGGAGCCGAAGTATGATCAGATATTGCAAGGAGTTGCAATTATCATGAGATGATTGCTCTGAGATAGCGGTATGATACTACGTGTTTACCCGAGGTCATACTTGTAGGCACCCGGAACGTCCCCCGCCGCGGCTGCGGGCTTCGGAATCGAGGGTCCCTCCGTTCGTTTCAGCACTGTGGCGATTTAAAGGGGGTTAGGAATTGAGGTGTGATTGCCAGGAGCATTACCTTTCAGTCCTTGTGCTCCGCAGGAGTGTATGAAGTGATCGTGCGTTCTGTGGGAGCGGGAAATGCTGGTTCCTCCTTCTCTTCCTCCGGCCCGCCAGAAGAGGAGAGCCCGGCACTCTGCACGCGGAAATAGGGTAAGGATCCCTGGAAAGAAAAGACAAAACAGGAAATAACTCGATTAGAACTATAACATGCAGAATCTACCCATGAAGATGTAAAAAACTAGTTAAAATTGACGGGAAACGTACCGGATGGGTGGTGGGGAGGGAAGGTGACCATATGTTATGGCCACCCACGTCTCGTTTTTTTTTGGAAACCTCTGGTGGGTAGGGATTACTAGGTCATCTTATCATGCATGCATGTAAATGAGGGTGCTCGTGTATGTGGAAAGTGAAATAATATGCTAAAAGTGAGAAAGAAGAGTGAGGGGGAGAGAGAATGCTACAGCATGGATGGAAATGATAATGCGATGAAATGAATAGGAAGGAGTAAAAAAGAAAAAGGTTAGGAAGACAAGCACATTTCGGAGTGCGGAGGGTTCTCCTTGAAGCTAACTCTTTGCCTGCCAACTTCGCCGTCCTTAACCTCCAAAGAAAGTCCTTAACCTCCAAAGAAAGTCCTCCTTAACCCCTGCTCGAGAGGATGTGGGGGGTTTAAATAGATGAAGGAAAAATAGGAGAAAACAGGGGTCTAAATCCCTGTAAATCAACCTTCAGCCAATAGGGAGTGGTCAAAGGTCGGAGGTAGTGCGCGCGACAGTCGCCGGAGTGGGGAGTGGTCAGAGTAGTGGGGACGAGGGCGGCGAGTAGAGGAGATCGTGGGGAAGACGAGGTCAAGGGGGTGATTAGGGAGTGGACGGCCAGGCAACATGCCTTCCATACGAAGTGGTGGAAGGCGGCCCGGTTGGCCTTCGAGGGAGGTGGAAGGCAAGGGGTGGCCTTCGAAAGAGGTGGAAGGCAAGGGGTGGCCTTCGAAGGAGGTAGAAGGCAAGGGGTGGCCTTCGAGGGAGGTGGAAGGCAAGGGGTGGCCTTCGAGGGAGGTGGAAGGCAAGGGGTGGCCTTCGAAAGAGGTAGAAGGCAAGGGGTGGCCTTCGAAGGAGGTAGAAGGCGAGGGGGCTGGCCTTCGAAGGAGGTGGAAGGCAAGGGGTGGCCTTCCACGAAAAGTGGTAAAAAGTAAAAAAGGTGGCCAAAAGGTGGAAGGCAAGGGGTGGCCTTCGAAGGAGGTGGAAGACAAGGGGTGGCCTGCCACGAAAAAGGTGGCTAGAGTCGGGATTTGGTTAATGGGCTTAGATGTTAGTGGGCTGAGATGACTAAATGAGGGGATTCTGGTGATAAAGGGCTAATGATGGAGGGGATTTATGACCAGAGGGGTGGTCCAAAATCGGTGTCTACAAATGCCCCTCTGGGATACCTGTTTTGCAGTGGAGTGGAACGGAATGATAAATAGGTGTTCCGGAAATCGAAACTGATTTTGGACAATCCGAGAAAGATGAGCTATATCCAATGATGATATGAGAGTGCGGAAAATGCATGAAAGATAGCTACTTGAGTTGCAAGAGTGGTTTAAGAAAAGGGACAAAGTTCAGTACTAGAGAATCATAGTCCGTGGGACCCTCGGGTGCTGGAACCGCGAGGCCTTGGCGCACCAGAATGTAGCGATCTGGCCCAAGGGGATCTCGAGCATGAAAGGTGTGGGAGTGTGACTTGAAAAACTCTCGACACAACGGGCGCGCGGTGGCCTGGCGCATCATAGGATCGCCAAGTGAGAGAATCTTAAGTACACGTATTGAAAAAAAAAGGGAAGAGGTCTTGCAATTCAAAGGACTAACAGACGGGCAATCGCCGAACTTACAAATCAACAACGGGTCAAGCAGAGTGATGAATTATGATCATTGCCCCTAGGGAGAGGGTGGATGCTTATGCAAATGCATGCTGGTTTTAAAATTAAAATAAATTTCTAATGCAAGCAGGAGGGATTTATTGGCCAATCGAATAACTTAGGGAATATAGACTCCTCATTGTTTTGTTTAAAGAGGAACTCAGAGTCTATACGCCCGAAGTTATTAGCCTCTTATGTCTTCGGTCTTATTTGCCTCCAATTTCCTGCAGCTACAAAAACGCACATTAGCAACGTTTACATATTCAATAATCACAACATTAAACATTAAACTGTAGGAGGATAAGAAGCAAATGTTTAGCTTCGAGTTGAAGCCGATATGGAAGATATGGCTATTCTATTGGTAGAATGCCAATCCGATATGGCTTCGACTCGAATTCCAGGAAGAGCCATTAATTTGTTGATATTTGATTAAGGTGGTCTCTTAACCCTGGGGTGAGGTTACCTCCTCAAAATAAAGAAGGGAGGAGGGCACTTTATCTTCTCGTGGATGAGCTTTTCTTTAGAGTGGTAGAAGGCCAACTGGCTTGCCTTCCACGAAAAGGTGGAAGGCCAACTAGCCTGCCTTCCATGAAGTGGTAGAAGGCCAAGGGGCATGCCGTCCACAAGAGGGGAAGAGGAAAAGATATGCATGCCTTTCCGTCTCTTACGGGATGTGGAAGAGTTTGTGATTATCCCGTGGCCTTTAAAAAGGGAGGGTTGTCGCGGGGCTTCCTTACAGAACTCCAGTTTTCTGTGAAAGGATGGCTTCATCTTTTGCTCGTGCTACTGCCAAAGAGTCTCAAGTTCTGTCCGATATGGAAGGCCATCTCAGCAACCTGGTGGCCCACGGACAGGTATGCTCGAACCTTTGTGTTGTCCGTCTCGACTCACTCTCTTCTTTCTTGACTTTTGGTTGCCTTGCAGCCTCTTCCAAAATTTCCTGACGCTAGGCATACCCGTAAGTATGCATGGCTTGCGGCCCTGCTGGACGTGATTACCCTGAGCATGAGGGTATACATGCATCAATGGAACTTGACCGGTTCCATCATGTTTGCAAAATAGTTCGCTTCCATCCACTAGCACTGGGAAGGGCTGGGTGCGCTGTTGGAGCTGTGGCATCCGGAAACACACACATTTGTGTTCCGAGAGTTCGAGGCAACGGTCTTGCTAGAGGAGGTGGAGACCTTCTATGGCTGGGAGGGCCTAGCTGTCGGTGATCCCTCTGGTTTGCCTGCATGGGAAGAAATTTTTGCTGATATTGTGCATGACAAACGGGAGGTATGCCGCATGACCAACAGTCGAGGGATCCTCGTCGATCGCCTTGCATATTGGTTGATCCGGGAGATTAAGCGCAAGACGGTCGAATCTGAGAGGCTGATGCAGGGCTTATGCCTAGTTCTTGGGGGAGTATTGTGGTTTCCCACTACTGGCTCGGTGCTAGAGAAGGAATATGTGAGCGTGCTGAGCTTGCTGTGGAGAGGCCATTCCCTTGCCCCGGTGATCTTATCACACCTGTATGGAGGGCTCAGCCATATGAGCATGGGGCGATTTGGTGAGGGTAAGTTTGTTCACCTTACAATTGTGGATGGAGATGCACGTATCCTTTGATTTTGATGAAAAGGTAACTTCTGCCTTGAGAATTTTTCAGCACAGCGCGTGGTATCCTGCACGCTCGCTCCTTGGCCCCGAAGATCAAGTCAGGTGTCTCACGGCTCATCTCAAGACGAGGGATGACTGGCGTGATTTCCTGAACTTCCTGCCCGTAGAGAACTTTATATTTGTCCCAATGATCCTTCGAAACATGGAGTTCACCACAAGGGCTTCTTGCGAGCATGAGTTGTGGCTAATTGGCCCTGACGAGTTAGCCGTGTATCAAGGGCATCATTGCCATCTTCAGATCGGAGTTCCCAGACAGGTACCACTCCCCGCCTTGCATGACACACTGATCGTACCGAGACACACTGGGTACGCGAGAGAGGCACAAGCAATAGAGCGGTTCCGACGTGCATGGCGCCGCCACTCCAGGTTCACAAAGGCTTGCCTTGACGTAGCAGAGACTTCAGAGGAAGTCAAAAGATATGTAGGCTATTTAGCTAATGTCTGTCCTGCTGTCTGCGCCTTTTTCATGGGCCGCAGAGCATTGGAATAATGTAGCCCTTCAATTTTTAATGAATGATACCAATTTTATTTTGCAATGAAATTCCCTTCCAAGATGTAAGCAAACTGCCCCTATTAGCGAACAGGCTAACCGTCCACGTGGTGGACGGCCAGCATGCTGGCCGTCCACACGGGCGGACGGCCCGTACGTGGCCGTCCACCCGGACGGCCAGCGCGTAGCCGCCCGAACCCTTGGATGGCCAGCGCCTGGCCGTCCACGTGGGCGGCCAGCGTGTGGCCATCTGATCCAGCGGACGGCCATCGCGTGGTCGTCCGCGCCGGCCACGCCAGTGACCGGCCAGCGCATGGCCGTCCGCGCAGGGGTCTAAGCGTGGTTTTAAGAAGTCCCGGGGTTCTTTGCCCTGCATTCCTACCCCTGTTCTTCTTCTCCTCCGTTTCCAAAATCTTATAACCTTCCCAACCTTCTAACCTTCCATCCATGGCGAGAGTATGGCTCCCCCGTTCCCTTAGGAGGAGGAGGAGAGGCGGCGGCGATGGAGCAAGCTCCAGTGGCGGTGGCGGCGACGAAGAAGTCCGCGGAGGCGGCGACGAGGACGTCCGCGGCGGCGAGGAAGAAGCTCTTCGCGGCGGCGACGCCGGAGAGGAAGAGGATGAAGAGGAAGAAGAAGAAGGAACGACGGCAGTGACTGAGGAAGATGAAGAAGACGAAGACGGGGGTGATGGAGAGGAAGAAGAAGGAGAAGGTGACGGAGAGGGCGGCGGCAACGGGGAGGTGCCGCCGAAGAAGAAGGTGAGTTTTTTTTTATTTTTTTTGTTCTTTGTTTTGGAAACGCAGGGAGGGCGGCAGGCGAAGCCGCCGCCCGTCCGTACGGACGGCGGGGGGCCCCGCCGTCCGTGCCGTGCGGACGGCGGAGGCCCCGCCGTCCGTGTGTGCGGACGACGGGTGGCCCCGCCGTCTGTGCCGGTGGGCGGTGGAGGGCTCCGCCGTCCACCGGTACGGACGGTGGGGCTGCCTAGCCCACTCTAAAGAACATTTCATATATATATGCTCATGCCCTGACTTTTAATTTTGTTTGGATTTTCAGGGTCCCAGAGAGTCCGAGGCCGAGTTTCATGGGAGCTGGTTTGGGCCTAGTACCACGCACTGCCCGATCGGCTCCTCTCCCAGGTGGACGCATTCGGGTTCGGGCCGCTATTTCGGGTCCGACCGTTCCTGGTGGATGCGCCATTCTTAGTGGCTCTTCGGGAGCGCTGGGACGATAGATGCAGGGCCTTCGTCATGCCGTGGGGACACATGCTGCCCACACTGGAGGACGTCTCATTCTTGACGGGCTTGCCGGTCATTGGGGATTCGGTAGTGGGTCCCGAGCTGAGGGACTACAGACAGCTGTCCGATCGCCTCCTAGGCGCGGGGTATTACAGGGTCCAGGGAGCGCTATCTCACATACCCCTTGGACACTTTGCCCGATCTGTGGGGTTGAGCCGGGTGCGGCGGATGCCGAGTGAGACTTTGGAGGCTTTCGCCGAGAGAGTGGAGACGCTCTTGGACTTGGATGGCCGCTCGGATGATGAGAACCTGCGGATCTTTCTCTTATTCCTCTTCGGGAGGTTGCTATTTGCCATTGCTTCAGATAAGGTTAATCTGAAGTACCTGCCACTGTTGGAGGACCTCCAAGCGGCGAAGAAGATGGCGTGGGGAGCCGCAATGCTGGGTCATCTTTTCTCCCACCTAGTGGGCTACCGTCAGGGCTCTGGTAACTTGCGTGGATTCACCCCTTTTCTCCAGGTAATCCTCTTAGTTGTGGATGTCCATCCTTACTCATGTTGATTGGCACTGACTGTGTTGTCCCTTGCAGATCTGGGGTTACACCCACTTCCCCATCGGCCGAGGGAATGTTTCTGCAGATCGTGAGGGATGGACCCCTCTTATGGCGTGGTGGGAGGTGATCCGGGATTATCGCCCAGTGATGTACCGCGTGGAGGACATCCGCGCCCAGCTCGACACATTCCCTCCTCATATGGTGAGTGATTTGAAATGTATGTGCATCTGAACGAATGATTAGGTCTAACCTTTTGTTTCATTCAGGTAGTATGGATGCCATATGCAGAGGAGGACCTGGCCGATCATCCATGGGTGTCCCAGAGCCTCTCTCAGTTCCGGCGGGAGGTACCCCTGCTGTGCGTAAACATTTGTGACGGCCTCTTTGTCCGGATGGCCTACCGCACATGGGGATGGCATCAGCCTCTACTCGCCTATCCGACCTATCCTGATATGAACCGAGGTCGTCGCCGATCTTCTGTTGTAGGTCAGGATTGGCGAGTAGTGAGGCGGGCCGAGATTGACGTGTGGTATCGCACTGGGGATGCCTTGCAGGAGGACAAATCCTTGCGGAACAACTTCAGATATATGGGGTATTATGCCCGGCGGTACTCGAACCGCATGTTTCTGGATGCGCGGCGGGTACGTCATTTTAACCCTTCAGTCTCTTGCACTTAAATTTTCCATGGACTAATCTTAGTGATATTCCTGTAACAGATGCCTGAAACTGAAGCCATCCAGACCCTAAAGAATCAGAATGAGATTCTGGTTCTACAGACGAGTGATCTGCTTGTCCAGATTAGAGAATTGGTAAGAAGTCTGATTTCTAAATTAGGGTGTGAGATTGTCCATCTTATCTTTGTGAAAAACCCTTGTGACGCAGAGAGAGGCGCTAGCCCGCCACGGGCTGCGAGGGGATCCAGGTGCGGGCTCATCATCCCAGGGGCCAGCTGCCCCTGCTGATTAGGAGGCGAGACTGCAAGACGCTCTCCGTCGGGCGGAGGCCCGAGAGGCGGATTTGGCACAGCAGGTAAGACTTGTTCTACTCTTGTGTTATAATGATTGAGCACGTCTGACCCTGAGTTCCTTTGCAGCGCCAGGAGTTGGAGACCGCCTTAGCGAGGGTGCAAGAGTTGGAAAGCCTTAATCAGCAGTTGAGAGACCAGGTTTTGGAGGAGCGGACAGCTCGGGCCAGGGCGAGAGAAAGGTCCCACCCGGACGTGTACTGGGAGGGCAAGATGGCCGGCTTACGAGAGGAACTGACGAGGTCGCAGACAGAGGTGCGGGAGCTTGATTTCAAGTACCGAACCCTGTGGGACCTGTAGACACCAATTTTGGACCACCCTTCTGGTCATAAATCCCCTCCATCATTAGCCCTTTACCACCAAAATCCCAGCATTTGGCCATCTCAGCCCACTAACAACCAAGCCCATTAACTAAACCCCGTCTTTCACTACCTTTTTCGTGGAAGGCCAGCCAGTCCGCCTTCCACCCCCTTCGAAGGCCACCCCTCACCTTCTACACCCTTGGAAGGCCAGCCACCTTGCCTTCCACCCTTTTGGCCACCTTTTTCACTTTTTACCACTTTTCGTAGAAGGCCAGCCCCCTTGCCTTCCACCTCCTTCGAAGGCCACCCCTTGCCTTCCACCACCTTCGAAGGCCAGCCACCTTGCCTTCCACCCTTTTGACCACCTTTTTCACTTTTTACCACCTTTTCGTGGAAGGCCAGCCCCCTTGCCTTCCACCTCCTTCGAAGGCCACCCCTTGCCTTCTACCTCCTTGGAAGGCCAGCTACCTTGCCTTCCACCTTTTGACCACCTTTTTCACTTTTTACCACCTTTTTGTGGAAGGCCAGCCCCCTTGCCTTCCACCTCCTTCGAAGGCCACCCCTTGCCTTCTACCTCCTTGGAAGGCCAGCTACCTTGTCTTCCACCTTTTGGCCACCTTTTTCACTTTTCACCACCTTTTCGTGGAAGGCCGGCCAGTCCGCCTTCCACCCCCTTCGAAGGCCAGCCGGGCCGCCTTCCACCACGAGAATGGAAGGCATGTTACCTGGCCGTCCACTCCTTAACCACCCCCTTGACTCCGTCTTCCCCACGATCTCCTCTACTCGCCGCCCTCGTCCCCCTCTACTCCGACCACTCCCCACTCCGGCGACTGCCGCGCGCACTACCTCCCACCCTTGACCACTTCCTATTGGCTCCAGGGGTGATTTACGGGGATTTAGACCCCTGTTTTCTCCTATTTTCCCTTCACCTATTTAAACCCCCCATATCCTCTTGAGCAAGGGGGTTAAGAGGTGGCTTCTTGGAGGGAAGGCTCAGAGGAGGTTGGCAAGCGGGCAAGGAGTCAGAGAGTTTCAGAGGAATCCTTCGCACTTCAAATGGGCTTGTTCTCTTAACCCTCTTTTACTTTTCACCTTTTTCATTTCGTTATATTCTCACTTTCATCCATGCCGTAACATTCTCCCACTCTCACTCTTCTTTTACCTTCAACACATCATTTCACTTTTTCACACACGAGCACTTATCTGCATGCATGCATCCTAGAATGACTTAGCAATCCCTATTTACCCCCAGAGGTTTCAAACAAAAAACGGGAGGTGGGTGGCCATAACATATGGTCACCTTCCCTCCCAAACACCCATTCGGTACGTTTCCCTCTAATTTTAGTTAATTTTTATGTTTGCATGAACGGATCCTACATGTCATAGTTCTAATCGGGCTATTTCTTTTCTTTGTTTGTCTTTTCTTTTCAGGGGCTCTTACCAGATCCTGCGCGCGGACTACCGTGCTCTCCTCCTCTGGCCGGCCGGAGGAAGAGAAGGGGAAACCACCATCTTCCGCTCCCACAGAATGCGATCACACCGTCACCATCCTGCGGAGCACAGGGACCGTAAGGTAATGCTCCTGGCGATCACATCCTTTATTTCTAACCCCCTTTTTAATCGCCACAGTGCTAAGACGAACGGAGGGACCCTCGATCCCGAAAGCCTCGCAGCCGCGGCGACGGGGGGGGACGTTCCGGGCGCCTACAGCCCTCTGGCGATCACGGTGGGACACTCTCTTGCTTGCCGCGCAGGTAAGACAACTTAAAATACAAAAGCTCTTGTGGACGGCCAAGTACTTGGCCGCCCAGGCTCCTGAACGGCCATGCGCTTGGCCGCCCAGACCAGACGGCCAAGTACCTGGCCGTCCAGTGGACCGGACGGCCAAGCGCCTGGCCGTCCAGCCCAGCCCGGACGGCCAAGCACCTGGCCGTCCCGAGCCCAGGACGGCCAAGCGTCTTGCCGTCCAGGCTGGACGGCCGACTACCTGGCCGTCCAGGCTCTAGGATGGCCAAGTAGCCTGCCGTCCAGGCGCCGGCCTTTTCTGGCTGCCTGATTTTTTTTAGTCCTTTTTTATATTTCTGATTAAATTGTTGCATTCTAGTTTGCCTTTTTTGTTTACTGTTCTCTTGTCTTTTCTTTTCTTTTCTGTGTGCTGGATTGTGGGTTGATTCAAAGGTGCTATCCGCAGGGGTTTTTAAGGAAGAGCCGGCATCATATCTCTAGTCACCTCTCCCGCAGGATCTGACTCTCCACCTGAGGATTCCCACTCGGGTGCGACTAGTCTTATTCTGTTAGGAACCTCCGTCAGTCTCCGCGAGCCAGGGATTCCCACTTGGCCACCGAGCAGGTTGTACCGAAACCACCTAATAGGATCCCGGGTGTTGTGTGAGGAATTAATTGAGTCTTTCTGTTCACAATTATCCACCTATAGGTGTCACTGAGAGAACTATTTCAAAATTTAAAGACACCTAATTAAACCTTGGTGGAACGAGTTTTTGAAAAAGTGAAGGGTCATTAAGGGTTTGAACTTGATTTGTTAGAAACCAACTCTCATAATACACAGCTAACTTTCCAAGTGAAATATAAAATCTCTTAGGATTTGTATTTCATAATGAACCGAATGTATGTTAACACTGTGTATGATGACATGTATGAGTTTGGTAACAATGTTACACACAACCCTCTGTTTGAGATTGAAGAGGATCCACAACCAACATTTGTGGGCATGTTCCAAACACCTAGAGAGGAACTTAAGGCAAGATACTTGGATGGATCTTCCTCTTCAGAAAGTGACCCTGTAATCTCCAACAGAAACTTCCAAAACCCTAGTGAGGATCCGGAACTTACTGCCGTGTTATCACGATACACCCCTGATCAACTCATCCAGTGGGCCTCCTGTGGCAAAACTCAAGACGCCACTCCTCGGAGAACTCACTTCCAAGGATCTTCCAACAGAGCTCAGACTCGCATCAACCATCCACCTCCTACTCCGGTTGCTCCACCCGTCATTCCGATCCCAGTCTCTCCAACTACACCTCCTCCCGAGCAGAAAGAATTCATCTACAAAAGTGAGATTGAAACCTGTGTGCGTAAGTTCATGGCCGAAAAACTTACCCTGAAACAACTGCACTCTCTCTCGAGCTATTGTAAGCTCCCTCCAGCCTACTTTCCACCAGGATTCAAAGCCCCCGAGTACAGAAAATATAATGGCACCTCTGACCCTCATGATGACCTGTCAGGTTTCCTCATGGATTCCCATCAATGGCTCTACGACAGAGTCCTCCTTGTCCATCTGTTCCAGAAATCCTTAGAAGGTGAGGCCTTAAGATGGTTTTCTTCCTTGCTCGCCACAGACCTAATCAATTTTGATATGGTCTCCGAAAAATTCATCACCCAGTTTAGTTATATGACAACCATGCCTCCCACCTTGTTTGATCTTGTGATGGAGAAGATAAAGCCTGAAGAGGAGTTCACGTATTTTGCCAACAGGTGGAGGGCAATGGCCTCTAGGGCAGAAGTGGAAATCCCCGAATCTCAAGCTATCACTATGTTGGTCAACAACACTACCCCGCAGCTTCGGTCTATCCTCATGCTAAGCGAATTTCACACATTCGCACAACTTTATAATCGAGCTCGGGTAGTTCAATCTCAGATCTAGAGTTCCACTTTGCCATTCTTTTTTGAAAATCAGAACAGAAGTAAGAGGATTCCACCAATAGAGAGAGTGACAATCAATGAACAGGTGAGTGCCTTGGGGCAACCCTTCAGGTCACCCAGTCCTATGTCCAGATCCGACAACCAATCCAATCAGAGACCATATTCAGCAGTTCCCCCTTTCTCCAGTGCCAAGATCAATTGGGGGCACATGAAAGAGGATACTGAAGCCTTGGAAGTCAAGGGCCCTCCACCCTCTCATCAGGTAGCCCAAGATCCATTTAGCTCTCTAGAAAGGGTGAGCAACCTTGACAAAAATTAGGAACCAAATGTCGAGCACAGAGGACAGTACTGGGAGTATGAAGAGGTTGGGGTATGGCGTGAGTGCCCCACTAGGATGACCAAACCTAGAGAGTCGTTGCAAGGAGTCTCCACTATCATCCAAGACAAACCTTTGGTCTTGATACGACCTAGGAAACAACCAACAGCCATCAACCCAGTTACTCGGGTCCAAGTTCCTTCAATTTCAATCAGAAAGCCTCCTCCATCCATCTTGTGTCCAACACCAAAGCCAGGTCCAGTAACCCAACTCTGCCTAATAAATTCACCACCGGTTCAACCCCTAAAGTTAGATCAGGCAGTGGACCCCAGTCCGATTGGTGTTACACTGAGAAATCGCATCATTCCCCCAACAAGTCAACCCTTGGACTCTCAAGAGGATTCAGATCTGTCTAAAAGGATTACTCAATCCAAACATGACATCCTACAACATCTAGGGAGAACTCCCGCCAAGATTTCGGTCCTAGGGTTGATTAGGAGATCTCCTACACACAAGGAGACATTGTTCAAGTTCCTCCAGCGAATTTCAGTCAATGGAGATCTTCCCATCAGGGGGCTCACAAATGTCATTCTCTCTGTCACCCAGACACCTACGATACCCTTCACTGATAAGGAACTGGCTCTCCCTGAATGCCAATCCCTTCCCTCATGCTTAACTGCAATACTCAAGGGTCACTCATTGGACTCCATCCTGTTGGATACTGGGGCATCAATCAATGTCTGTTCGCTCAAGATCCCCAAGAAAGTAGGGATTGATCCAAAAAAGGTTGAGTCTACTTCCATGATGATCTCAAATGGGAACCTGGAAATTGGCCCAGTGGCCTTGATCTTTGAATCCTACATCCTTGATGTCAAGCCCATATACAACGCCATTTTGGGAAGGCCTTGGATGGACCAGACCCTGGGAGTGCCCTCCACTAATCATCAGTGCTATAAATTCCCATACACTGGGAAGATTGTCAAAATGAAGGGTACCCCCTATCTTGAGCCTTTGGATTTAGTCTCGACTGAACAAATTCCATCCATGATCACTTCTGGAAAAGGGGCAGAACTCATCCTTTCATCGGTTGACTCTCAGCTCAAGTCCCAGCCTAGCATAGGTTGGCAGCTTATGGACAAAATGGGGCATAGTTCAGGATCTGGGATAGGCAAGGAAGAGCAGGGAATTCAAGAACCTATCTTTGAAAATCCAACCAGTGGAGGATTCAAATTGGGTTACCTACTAACCAAGCCAACTGAGGAATCAAGAAAATGGAGTCTCTGGGATCACTTTGTGAAGGAAAGTCAAGAGGTACTCAAGATACACTATCTTGAGGATGAGTTGAAGGAAACAAGCAATGAAGCTCAAAGAAAAGAAGCAGAAGATTTCTCTACACAATTGCTATTCTATGAACCAACCACTCAACAAGAAGGAGCCTCCTTAGTGAGGTATGAACCGGTACCCACCGCTCTCATTCCCTTCCTACTCTACACACCTGCCCTTCTCAGGCTCTTATCACCGGTGGTAGCTCACTCCTGGGGCAATTCTGCCATCATTGGGTCTCTGTCTCAAAGACCCACCTTTGCAACATGTTTGACTTACCCTCCGAGTCTTGTGCATAATCGCTTAGGGATTGGATAGCTTCCTCTTTATCTACAAGTTGTAGAGGTAAGTAGGTTCTTTCGTTTCTAGCAAATAAGTGTAAATATTTGAAAAATGTTTTTCTTTCGATAGGAGTCTATCTAAAAATTCTACTCTTTAAATGCAAAAAAAT
Organism: Zantedeschia hybrid cultivar; assembly: GCA_030544215.1. Taxonomy (NCBI): domain Eukaryota; kingdom Viridiplantae; phylum Streptophyta; class Magnoliopsida; order Alismatales; family Araceae; genus Zantedeschia; species Zantedeschia hybrid cultivar. The sequence goes on along the minus strand of JARZZO010000011.1, from coordinate 36,074,784 downwards.
CAAAAATTTCAAAATCTCAAAAAAAATCAAATATCCAAAAAGCATCAAAAATATTTGTAAATATGTACATACTTTAATGAAAATGACAAAAAAATCAGAAAAGACACAAAATCCAATTGTCTTGTGATTGCCATGTAACCCCCTGTCTAGGTCTAGTTGCATGATAGATTGGGTTAACATTGAGGTTTGGTAAAGACTTTGGTCCACCAGAACCTTGGACAGGTCTACTTTATTGTCATACGGATCCCTATGATCATCCTGAGATGCACACACTTACACGTTTTTTCAAAAGGGAACCTTCTTAAAATGAGTTCCAAGTCTTTAGCATACTGTCAAAATGCAACATTTGCTCTTCGTCTCTCGACCGATCAGGACAGTTGACGCCCTTAAACGGTCGAGCTCAGCAAATTGCGGTTCCTCAACAACCCGATAGATGTAACCCCTCAAAAAAGGGCCCAAAATTGAAATGTAAAAGACCAAAGCACGTGAAGAGGGCAGTGTCCCCGCAGGCGGAATATCATATAACCCCAAAAATGTCAAGAGCAGAAAAGAAATACAAAAAATAAAAAGGAGTTCAAGCAATCATGAAAAAAGCCTGGTCGTGACCGTGCCTGGCCATGAAATCCAATAAAGGCTAGAAAAGTCAAAATAGGGGCATCTAGGAGGTCAAAAGGAGTCCGTTTTGTCACAGCTCCCCCTTTTAACGGTTTTGTCGATCCTCCTGTGAAGTTTGTCTCCAAAATTTCTTCACTTTTTCTCCCTCAAGGTTTGCCATGGGATAGCTATCTAAAGACTGAATATCATTTTAAAATGGTTCGTTTTTCAAAAATCGTCACATGCTCACATGATCACAGGAGTCCAAAATGGGTGAAGAGTAATGTCGATGTTTTATGCTGAACTAATTTCTTAACGATAATCTCAATGTGTACTCTCGAAAACTTCGGGCTTAGGTCAATGCATGCGCGTCACCAATCGGTGCGACGGCGTCTGATTCCGGGTCAGCGTCGCGCGGTTGACCGTTAGGGTTCCAAGGTGTTCCATCATATACCTTATAGATTGTGAGGAAAGAGACCTGGGTCGGGCAAATCATTTACCTCGAAAACTTTTTTGGGCAAACTTGGTGGTCGGAAGCAGCTAGGAGCCTAAGTATGGCATGACGGTATTGTCATCAGTATGAGTCTTAGCCGGTCAAGGTTAGTATGAGGAGTCTAGAGGCCCAAATCAATCTAGATGCGTGCTTAGGATACCTGGGAAGTTGAGTGTGCATTTCCCTTTCATCATTCAACCAGCCTAAGTTTGGACAGTCACCAGGTGGTCGGACAAAAAACATGTTTTCATTCATCACACACCTCATTTGTTAATATTCACCAGCATTTGCATATTTACTTGTCGCATCAATTTCAATACTCTCCCTGTTGTCTGGTTAGTTGGACACGGCCCCTTGACCCTATGCGAAGGCTAGGGAAAAGGTAGTTGCTCTATTTTGGGCAAGGGGCCGAAAACAGATACTACTAACGGTTTTCCCTTCATTTTGTGCATACAGAAAAAATTCTATGTCCAAAAGGTGGACACTTTTGCTGTCGAGTCGAAGCTGAAAGCAGCCGGATTGACATTCTACTTTGAGAACGGCCATATCTTCCGTGCTGGCTTCGACTCGACAGGGACCTTTGTCCCTCGTTTCCTTGCAGCTTGTCATTAAGGTATTGTGGATCATTGATTATTTACATTTACTGATGTGCGTTCTTGCAGCTGAAGGGAACCTGAAGCAAGTAGCATCGAAGACACAGGAGGCTAATAGCTTCGGGCGTATAGACTCGGAGTTCCTCTTTAAACAAAACGATGAGGAGCCTATATTCCCCAAGTTATTCGATTGGCCAATAAACTCCTCCTGTTTGCATTAGGAATTGCATTAGGAATTTACTTTAATTTTAAACCAACATGCATTTGCATAAGCATTCATCCTCGCCCTAGGGGCAATGACCATCATTCATCACTCTGCTTAACCCATCGCTGATCCGTGATTCTGGCAGTTGTACGTCTGTTAGCCCTTTGAATTGTAAGACCCCTTCCTCTTTTCAGCACGTGTGCTTGAGATCCTCTCACTTGGCGATCCCATGATGCGCCAGGCCACCGCGCGCCCGTTGTGTTGAGAGTTCTTCAAGTCACACTCCTACACCTTTCATGCTCGAGATCCCCTTGGGCCAGATCGCTACAGTCTGGTGCGCCAAGGCCTCGCAGTTCCAGCACCCGAGGGTCCCACGGACTGTGATTCTCTAGTACTGAACTTTGTCCCTTTTGTTAAACCACTCTTGCAACTCAAATAGCTAGCTTTCATGCATTTGCCGTATTCGCATATCATCCTTGGATATAGCTCATTCATTTCCGGGCGGTCCAAAAATCTGGTTCGATTTCCGGAACACCTATTTATCATTCCGTTCCACTCCATTGCAAAACAGGTGTCCCGGAGGGGCATTTGTAGACACCGATTTTGGACCACCCTTCTGGTCATAAATCCCCTCCATCATTAGCCCTTTACCACCAAAATCCCCGCATTTGGCCATCTCAGCCCACTAACAACCAAGCCCATTAACTAAACCCCGTCTTTCACTACCTTTTTCGTGGAAGGCCAGCCAGTTTGCCTTCCACCCCCTTCGAAGGCCACCCCTCGCCTTCTACACCCTTGGAAGGCCAGCCACCTTGCCTTCCACCCTTTTGGCCACCTTTTTCACTTTTTACCACTTTTCGTAGAAGGCCAGCCCCCTTGCCTTCCACCTCTTTCGAAGGCCACCCCTTGCCTTCCACCACCTTCGAAAGCCAGCCACCTTGCCTTCCACCCTTTTGACCACCTTTTTCACTTTTTACCACCTTTTCGTGGAAGGCCAGCCCCCTTGCCTTCCACCTCCTTCGAAGGCCACCCCTTGCCTTCTACCTCCTTGGAAGGCCAGCTACCTTGTCTTCCACCTTTTGACCACCTTTTTCACTTTTTACCACCTTTTTGTGGAAGGCCAGCCCCCTTGCCTTCCACCTCCTTCGAAGGTCACCCCTTGCCTTCTACCTCCTTGGAAGGCCAGCTACCTTGTCTTCCACCTTTTGGCCACCTTTTTCACTTTTCACCACCTTTTCGTGGAAGGCCGGCCAGTCCGCCTTCCACCCCCTTCGAAGGCCAGCCGGGCCGCCTTCCACCACGAGAATGGAAGGCATGTTACCTGGCCGTCCACTCCTTAACCACCCCCTTGACTCCGTCTTCCCCACGATCTCCTCTACTCGCCGCCCTCGTCCCCCACTACTCCGACCACTCCCCACTCCGGCGACTGCCGCGCGCACTACCTCCCACCCTTGACCACTTCCTATTGGCTCCAGGGGTGATTTACGGGGATTTAGACCCCTGTTTTCTCCTATTTTCCCTTCACCTATTTAAACCCCCCATATCCTCTTGAGCAAGGGGGTTAAGAGGTGGCTTCTTGGAGGGAAGGCTCAGAGGAGGTTGGCAAGCGGGCAAGGAGTCAGAGAGTTTCAGAGGAATCCTTCGCCCTTTAAATGGGCTTGTCCTCTTAACCCTCTTTTACTTTTCACCTTTTTCATTTCGTTATATTCTCACTTTCATCCATGCCGTAACATTCTCCCACTCTCACTCTTCTTTTACCTTCAACACATCATTTCACTTTTTCACACACGAGCACTTATCTGCATGTATGCATCCTAGAATGACTTAGCAATCCCTATTTACCCCCAGAGGTTTCAAACAAAAAACGGGAGGTGGGTGGCCATAATATATGGTCACCTTCCCTCCCAAATACCCATCCGGTACGTCTCCCTCTAATTTTAGTTAATTTTTATGTTTGCATGAACGGATCCTACATGTCATAGTTCTAATTGGGCTATTTCTTTTCTTTGTTTGTCTTTTCTTTTCAGGGGCTCTTACCAGATCCTGCGCGTGGACTACCGAGCTCTCCTCCTCTGGCCTGCCGGAGGAAGAGAAGGGGAAACCACCATCTTCCGCTCCCACAGAACGCGATCACACCTTCACCATCCTGCGGAGCACAGGGACCGTAAGGTAATGCTCCTGGCGATCACATCCTTTATTTCTAACACCCTTTTTAATCGCCACAGTGCTAAGACGAACGGAGGGACCCTCGATCCCGAAAGCCTCGCAGCCGCGGCGACGGAGGGGACATTCCGGGCGCCTACAGGACCGAGTGATGAAGAAGGGGTGAGAGCGAGCTACGAGATCCAGCACGCAGAGTCTAGGAGCTCGTCCGCCCATTCCTGCCCCGTCAGCTGGCCAGGCTCCTGCTGGGAGCTCCGTATTCAGAGACCTCGACTCCCTTCTAGCTGAGGATGCGTGGAGAGCATTGCGACCCGCTGGCTCGTCGGGGTCTATGCGTCCAGCGTCAGGACATCGTCGTGCTCGTGAGGACGATTCTGAGAGCCAGATGAGGCACCCCTCTCGAGATAGGGGAGATGACGATGCGGAGGGAAGGAGGAAGGATTGAGAGGGAGCTGATGCAGGGGTATGCCCCTGTGTCGTGATGATGTATGATTATGATGTTATGCTGACATATTTCACTTTTTATATCTGGGCACTTCTTTGTTCTGCTTTCTGTCCGTACCTATTTTTCCTGCATGCACAACATTGGGGAAACTGTTAGTAGTATCTGTTTTCGGCCCCTTGCCCAAAAAGAGCAACTACCTTTTCCCTAGCCTTCGCATAGGGTCAAGGGGCCGTGTCCTACTAACCAGACAAATGGAAGAATATTGAAACTAATGCGGCAAGTAAATATGCAAATGCTGCTTGATATTAACAAATGAGATGTGTGATGAAAAACATGTTTTTTATTCCATCTACCTGATGACTGCCCAGACTTAGCCTGGTCGAATGATGAAAGGGAAATGCACACTCAACTTCCCAGGTATCCTAAGCTTGCATCTAGATTGATTTGGGCCTCTAGACTCCTCGAACTAACCTTGACCGGTTAAGACTCATACTGATGACAATACCGTCATGCCATGCTTAGGCTCCCAGCTGCTTCCGACCACCAAGTTTGCCCAAAAAGTTTTCGAGGTAAATAATTTGCTCGACCCGGGTCTCTTTCCTCACAATCTAGAAGGTATATGATGGAACACCTTGGAACCCTAACGGTCAACCGCGCGACGCTGACCCGGAATCAGACGCCGTCGCACCGATTGGTGACGCGCATGCATTGACCTAAGCCCGAAGTTTTCGAGAGTACACATTGAGATTATGGTTAAGAAATTAGTTCACCAGAAACATCGACATTACTCTTCACCCATTTTAGACTCCTGTGATCCTGTGAGTATGTGACGATTTTTGAAAAATGAACCATTTTAAAATGATGTTCGGTCCTTAGATAGCTATCTCGTGCTAACCTTGAGGGGGAAAAAAAGTGAAGAAATTTTGGAGATAAACCACACAGGAGGATTGACAAAATCGTTAAAAGGACGAGCTGTGACAAAACGGACTCCTTTTGACCTCCTAGATGCCCCTATTTTGACTTTTCAGGCCTTTATTAGATTTCATGGCTAGGCACGGTCACGACCAGGCTTTTTTCATGATTGCTTGAACCCCCTTTTCTTTTTTTTGTATTTCTTTTCCGCTCTTGACATTTTTGGGGTTATTTGATATTCCGCCTGCGGGGATACTGCCCTCTTCACGTGCTCTGGTCTTTTACATTTCAATTTTGGGCCCTTTTGAGGGGTTACATCTATCGGGTTGTGGAGGAACAACAATTTGCTGAGCTCGACCGTTTAAAGGCGTCAACTGTCCTGATCGGTCGAGAGACGAAGAGCAAATGTTGCATTTTGACAGTACACTAAAGGCTTGGAACTCATTTTAAAGAAGTTCTCTTTTGAAAAAACGTGTAAGTGTGTGCATCTCAGAATGATCATAGGGATCCGTATGAAAATAAAGTAGACACGTCCAAGGTTTTGGTGGACCAAAATCTTAGCCAAATCTTAATGTCAGTCACCAGACAGTTGGATTTTGTGTTTTTTGATTTTTTTGTCATTTTCATAGGAGTATGTACATATTTACAAATATTTTTTGATGGTTTTTGGATATTTGATTTTTTTGAGATTTTTGATTTTTTGATTTTTTTGTATTTTCACGGATAAAACTTCTTCAGATATACCCCATTCCATGGGTGGGGCAATTCCTCTCCTTTCTCATTGATTAAGCGGTAAGCGTTACCTGAGTATGCCTCCTTGATTACAAATGGACCTTCTTAATTTTCTTGTAATTTGCTCCTGGGACTAGGAATTTTGATCATTTTTCTTTTAAGTATCATTTCCCCAATTCCAAATTTTCTTTCGAGAACCTTCTTTGCATAGAATCTTGCGATCCTGTTTCTATAAACTTGAGCGTGGTTTGCCGCCATCATCCTTTTTTCGTCTAATAGTTCTAGTTGGGCTAACATGGTCTTACGACGCTCCGCGTCGCTAATTCCATTGTCCAACTGCACTCTTAGAGAAGGGAAGAGAATCTCATATGGAAGTACCGCATCCGTTCCGAATGTAAGTGAATAAGGTGTTTGTCCGGTGGGGGTTCGGACAGAAGTACGGTACGCCCAAAGAGCTTCTACTAGGCGATCCGGCCAGTCTGAATAATTATGAGATCTGCAAGTTCTTTTAATGATTCGAATGAGAGTTTTATTGGTGGCTTCAGCCTGACCATTTCCTTGTGAGTAGTAAGGCGAAGAATGATGCAAATTGATGCCATACTTATTGCACATGTCCTGGAGCTCTTGGGAGATGAATTGAGATCGCGCGGTGTCCCGAACCTGGCGAGAATGTTGCGCTTGATGAACTTCACCACCGTGCATGCTTTGATTTCTGCAAATGCTTCCGCTTCAGCCCATTTAGTGAAATATTCAGTGGCAGTTAGGATAAATGATTTCCTTTTCATTTCACCTGATCGATCCTCCAAAGGTCCTATAACGTCGAATGCCCACATGGCGAAGGGCCATGGGGAAATGACGGATTTGAGAGATGAAGAAGGTGCATGAACCTTGTTAGCATGTAACTGGCATTTCAAGCACCTCTGAACAAATATGAAACAATCAGCCTCCATTGAAGGCCAATAATAGGACATGAGGAGTTTCTGAGCTAAGGCACGACCATAGATATGACCGCCACAATCACTGGCATGAGCTGCCTCTATGACATGATGAATTTCGGTATCATCTAGACACCGAAGAAGCACTCCGCTAAAGGATCTTCTGAAAAGGTGGCCGCCTAAGATAAGGTATCGTTGAGATGCACGGCAGATAGCCTTATGGTCAGAAGATGTGGCACAAGATGGGAATGACCCATCGCGGAGATACTTCATGATATCAAAATACCACGGATTCCCATCATCCCAATCGGGGGTGAGTTCATCCGTGATAGCAGAGATGTGCTCAGATGGATGAAGGAATTGTTGGAACGAAGGGTCCTGGAAAGAAGGCGAGTCTTGCTTGTGCAGAGTGATGGTGGCTGAATCTTTGGTGACTGGAATCTCTAGTGCTGAAGATAGGGAGGCCAGGGCATCTGCTAGGATATTCTGAGACCTAGGCACATGCACATAGGTGATCCTTCTGAAATGCATGGTTAGTGACTTTACTAACTCTTGATATGGCTTCAATTTTGGGTCCCGGGTTTGGTACTTGCCCACGGTTTGGCGGAGGATTAGTTGAGAGTCTCCAATTATCTTCAATTCTAAGACATTAAGAACCAGCGCCAATTTTAAGCCAGCTAGGAGAGCCTCATATTCAGCGACATTATTGGTCACTGAGAAGGAGAGTTGGCAAGCATGCGGAATGCTTACCCCTTCTGGAGATATGAGGACCACTCCTATCCCAGTGCCTTGAGAATTAAGTGCCCCGTCGAAATGAAGGACCCAGGATGGAGTATCATCCACTATTAGACCCAACTCCTCATCTGGGAATTCCTCATTGACGGGTGAAAATGTGGGCAGTGGGTGATGAGCTAGGTGCTCGGCAATCGCTTGCCCCTTCACAGCCTTCTGATTTACATAGGTGATGTCGAATTGGTTCAAGAAGGTCTGCCATCGCACCAGCCTGTCTGTTACAACTGGCCGCTCTAGCAAATATTTGATCGAGTCCATTCTTGCTAGAAGTTTGACCTCGTGGGCGAGGAAGTAGTGCTTCAATTTCTACACTACCCAGACGACGGCCGCACATGTCCTTTCCATAGCAGTGTATCGCTTTTCGGCATCGTTGAAAAGCTTGGAAAGATAGTACACCGCTCTTTCTTTCTTCTCATCGTCAAGTTGGGCCAATACTGCTCCAACTGATTCTTCAGTGGTGGAGACATATAGCAATAGAGGCCGCCCCGGGATAGGAGCCATAAGGACTGGTGGATTGAGGAGGTAGGACTTTAATTCATCGAAGGCCTTTTGACACTTATCGCTCCAAATGAACTTTGCCCCTCCTTTCAATAGATCGTAAAAGGGTTTGCATCTCACAGAGTGTTGAGATATGAATCGTCTGATGAATTGCAAATGGCCGATGAGACCCTTTATATCCCTGACATTCTTAGGTGGGGGCATTTCCACTATCGCCTTCACTTTGTCTAGATCAACCTCAATCCCTCTTCTGCTTACCATGAACCCTAGCAATTTTCCAGAAGAAACACCAAATACGCACTTGTTTGGGTTCATTTTCAGTTGGTGCTCCTTCAATCTCTGCATTACAGCCCTAAGGATTTGAGCATGTCCTTTCCTGGTTTTAGATTTCACCAAGATATCATCTACATAAACCTCCATGTCAATGTGAATCATGTCATGAAAGATTGCCATCATAGCCCTTTGGTAGGTGGCTCCAGCATTCTTAAGTTCAAATGGCATGACTATGTAGCAATAAGTTCCCCATGGGGTTATGAAAGATGTTTTCTCTTGATCTTCCTCAGCTAGTATGATCCGATTATACCTCGAAAAACCATCCATGAAGGATAACATCTCAAATCCAGCCGTGTTATCAACCAACAAGTCTATATGAGGTAGTGGGAAATCATCCTTTGGGCAAGTTTGATTGAGGTTGCGAAAGTCTATGCAAACTCTAACCTTTCCATCCTTTTTTGCCACGGGGACGATATTAGCTACCCACTTAGGGTAGAGCACTACCCGGATGAACTTGGCCTTGTGTAGTTTGTCAACCTCTTCTTTTACTTTATGTGCTAATTCCGGTTGTAGCCATCTCAACTTTTGTTTCACGGGTCTGGCGTCAGGTTTGAGGATTAGCCGGTGTTCTACCAGTTCAGTGTTTAATCCGGACATGTCCTCATATGACCAGGCGAACCCTTCACGGTGCTCTTGGAGCACGGCTATTATGGACCCTTCTTCTTCTGGACTCAAACGGGCACTAATTAGCACTATCTTCGGATCCTCCATTGTTCCAAGGTTGACTTCTTTAGTGGGTTCGTCGATAGCTGATGAAGGTTCATCAAACCGTCTCGTCCCACTCACAAATGGTTCGGCCAAGTCATCCACCTCTTCCTCTTCACTAAGCTCAAACACTACCAGACCATCACTGCAAGACTCGTCTTTCACTAACTCCAATGGTTCGGAGATGACCCTGTATGAAGAAACTTATCCAACTTTTTCAGACCCTTGCACCTATTCGCTAATTCCTGAACTAAGAATGAAGGAACTTGCTTAGTCCTACAATTTCTAGACATGGAGGAAGCTAACCTAATTCCTAAACTGCTATGTACATGGCTTGGAAAATGGGTCAATTCTGTTCTGGACGGGACAAGGGTAGACCCTTGGGACAAAGATTCCATGACGGCGGGGTTGCCCCACCACGCAAGCTCCTCGAAAGTGACTTCCCCTCCCTCAGGATGGGAATTGGACTTTTTTTTTCGTGACCGAACACCTGTAACATGAAGCATTCAGAAGAAATGGCGTCGATCGGGGCTGAGAGCATCGGAACTGAAGGTGGGTGGAACAAGAAAGGAATGAACGTAGCTGGAGCTGGTTCATTCCTGGCCAAGGAAAGCCCTACTGTCGAGCTGCCTGATTCACAGAATAAGGAGGATATGCCAAAGTCTTCCTCTTGACTATCCTCATGGTATTCTTGCACTTCTTCCTCTATCCTGGACAATTCCTGCCTCTTTCTTACAAAATGATTCATAAGGGACCAACCCTTTGCTTCTTTTGGTGGTTCAGTACACTTATAACCCAGGCCACATCCCCCACTGATAGGGTTCTCTGAGATGGGGTCACGAATTCCTTGTTCTTCTTTCCCTAATCCGGAGCCTGAGCTATATCCCATCTTACTCATGAGCTGCCAACCTATGCCAGACCTAGGTCTTAGGTGGGAATTCACTGATGAAAGGACATGCTCTTTGCCTTTCCTGGAAGTTATCATGGACGGAATTTACTCTACTGTCACTGAGTCCAATGACTCAATGTAGGGAGTGCTTTTGACCTTCACAATCTTCCCGTTATACGGGAACTTATAGCACTGGTGGTTGGTGGAAGGGACTCCCAAAGTTTGGTCCATCCATGGTCTCCCTAGAATGGCATTGTAGATTGGCTTAACGTCCAGGATGTAGAATTCCGAGATCATGGATACCGGGCCGATTTCTAGTTGCAAGAAGATCTTCCCATCTGCTGGTCTCTGGGAATTGTCATAAGCTGAGACCATCATAGAGGTTGACTCAACCTTCTTTGGGTCTCCCTATCCTTTTGAGGGTCTTAAGGGGACAAACATTGATGGAGGCACCGGTATCTAGCAGAATGGAATCTACTGAATGACCATTGAGGATGGCGGTTAAGCACAGAGGAAGGGATCGGCACTCAGGGGGAGCTAGATCCTTTTCCGGGAAGGAGATCATGGGAGTCTGAGTAACTGAGAGTATAGCATTAGTGACCCCACCACTAGGAAGATCCTCATTGACCGTGATTTGTTGTAGGAAATTGAACAACATCTCCCTGTGTGTGGGAGACTTCCAGATAAGCTCGAGGATAGAGATCTTAGCGGGGGTCTTCTCTAAATGCTGGAGGATGTCATATTCAGACTGGGCATTCCCCTTGGTAGGGAGTGAATTACCTTGAGAGTCCAAAGGCTGGCTCGGGGGAATGATGCGATTCATGAGCGTTACCCCTACCGAAATTGGGTCTGCTTCCAATGGTGACTTAATGGGATTGAAGTCAATCATCGACCCTAGTTCCTGGTTGGACAAAAGACAGATAGGGTGGGCCCCTCGGCTGTGATTGGAGGGATCTGAATGAGAGTGACCGGCTTGAGGGTTGCCGGTTGCTCTTTGGGCCGGATTAGGACCAAAGACTCGTTAGGGAAAAGCGTGGAGACCTCCGGAGTAACCCCTTTAGTTTTACGCGACCAAGTGGGATCTTGGTGCCTTATCCCGGACCCTTCGTACTTCCAGTATTGCTCCCTGCGAACTGTTACGGGCTCCAAGTCTTTGATCAAAGTGTTGACCTTTCCTTGAGAGCTGGAGGAATCTTGACCTACTTGATGAGAAGGTAATGGGTCCTTCACAATTCCCAGTTCCTTCTTAGCCTTCAGAGCCTTAATGGCTTTTCTCATGTCTTTCCAGTTTATCCGCCCTTCATCGTTCAAGTCATATACCTAGTCCCTGAAGGTGAAGCAATTGTAGATGGTGTGTCCCGTGATTCTATGGTAAGGGCAATACCTGGACGTGTCCGTATTGCGCGGGACACCTTCTCTTTGAGGTGGGAGTTGAATGGCGTTACAGGCTAGCAGAGCATAAAAGATGTCTGCCAATGATTCCGGTAGAGGTGGATATGAAGCTCGCTTAGCCATAGGACGACTGTAGTTAGTCGGGGGAGGAACAGCTGAATATTGCTTCTGGTTGGGCTTGTTAGAATTGGGTGGCCTCAAAGCCAATCATTGTACATTCTAGTTCATATTATTAATAAAGGCAATTATTTCTTCATTTATAGTTCTTGCAAATTAACTATCGTAATGAAGGTCCATAGACAAATTTATAGGATATTGAATCATGATGAGATCATGATAGTGAGATCAATATCCTCAGTCAATTGTCTTAAACAGTTCTCGATCATAGGATATTTGAGATGGACATTAAATATCCAATAAGATCGACACAAGTTATGTCTGCTCATGTGATGAGGGTGAATGATCTCACATTCACTCGTGTGGTGACACTAAGACAAACAAGTGGGTGCTCATTAGAAAATGAGTTCACTGAACAGACCCAAATAAGAATTCCTGGATGGTAATTATACCTATTAGTCAACCAGGGAATTCAATCGTTGCAGTAGCACAGTTGGTCATTTGACCTGAGTTACCAATGATACCTTGTTTGTGGACCATTGTATCTTGATTCTCTGACTAGTGGACTTTAACCATTAAGTCCACAATATTCGGTCTTTAAGATACAGTGGAAAGCTTGCGAAGGTAATTGAGTGAACAACAAGGGATCGCTCACTCTTGGTATAAGACTGGAGAGAGAATGTCCTATGGATGTGTACACAGAAATCCCTAGCCAGGGTCAAATGAAAGATATGTCTTTCTAGATATTAACTGTGTACTGGAATCCATCTGGATAATGCGATAGAGGGTTTGACTATAAAACCATATCCTTGCGTTATTGGGACATTGCATGAGTGAAGGATTATATCTGTGCGGCAGCTGCAGACGGAAAGGTTCAATTGAAGGGAACAATATCCCTTATATCTTCTGGGATCATGAGGTAGTGTTTGGTGCTGTTCATGATCAGAAGGCCAAGTGAATTAATCATCAGATGATAATTCACTTGTTTATTAAATTAATCATTTAACATATGATGTTTAAATGTTAATTAATAAATATTAAACTCAAGAAACAGTTCTAAGTTTAATGGGCCTGCAACCAGGCTGATATATGGGCCTAGAGGGTCACACACATAAGAGTTCTCGTCAGACGGTGAGAGACGTTAAATTTCATGCTTATCTGGGTTTTTATGAAAAGCCGCAGGATAAACATGAAGATTTAATGGAGAATTATCCAAGGCCAAACTCTTGGATAATCATGAGGATTAATCCTTGTGCTTATCCTTATTTCTATATAAGGAGGGCCAAGGGGAGGGGTAAAAAGGTTAGTTGGACGAATTTTATACCAAAGATTCTCTTTCTCCTCTCTCTCTCTCCTTCTCTCCTCTTGGAGTGGATCTATCTCTTTTTGCGCATGGTGGATTTAAGATCTGGTCGGAGCACTCAAGTCGAGGAGGAAATCGCGTCTGCTGCGGGAACTCGTGTGGATACCTCTAGAGATCGTGCGCGTGCGCGATTACCGAGTCGGCATCATCCACGGGAGATTCGAAACCCCGCAAAGGTGAAGAACCGTTCTTCCCGCATTTATTTTAATGTCCCTTTTACGACCCCAGCAACCGATACAATGGAATCGATTTTATTCCCGCTGCATTCTTGGCGATTCCTTACAGTGGTATTAGAGCCAGGTTGCTGGTTCGGTCGTAAAACGGCATCGTTTTGCGTGTTTTTCTCGTTATGCGTGAAAAACCCGTATTGTACATGTTCTTGTGTTTAATCCGATTAAAAATGACAGAATAGTGTTCATATGATGAACACAAACAATTTGATTATTTTTCTATAATTTTTCGGATTTTATTTCGGATTTTCGGAGTTCTTCATGTGATGATGAATTGGGGTACTTCGGCGGCTTCGTACGCGATTCCCAAGTGTTGGGATGGCGGTCCGGATGTCTGGATCTATTGGTGATAGTCACCACTACACATTCGACACATTTGCCGGCGCCGGAGTGGCCTTGGAGAGCTACAAATTCGAAGCCCTAATTTGGATTTTACGCTGGAAAATTAGATTTTAAAGGTGCTTTAGGGGCTCGGCCGGATGGTTTTGTGGCCACCGCCGGCGACCCTGCCGGCGCCGGGCACGTCGCCGGCGCCGGGGGGCATGGCCGGCACCCGCCGGGGGGTGGCCGGAGTTCGGCGGCGGCGCCGCCGGGTGGGAACCCTAGGGTTCCTGCGTTCCTGCAACTACCGGGTTAGTTTGGGGAAGAAGGGGCCGAACCGCCCGGTCCCGACCCGGTCGGACCGGGCGGGGGCCGGGCCGGCCCCTGGCCGAGCCAGGGCTCGACCCTGGCCGAGCCAGGGCCCTGGGCCTAGGCCATTTGGGCCCTAATGGGCTGGGCCCATTTCTATTAATTATTAAAAATGTTTTAATAATTGTTTAGTCCTCTATAAACCCGTTATTAGCCCATTTTAAGTCCTTTTAAGCCAGTTTTAAAATTGTTTTAAAAGAGTAAAATTATAGGAATAATTAATAATTGTTATTAATTATTTTTATGATTATTCACAAGTTATTAAATTGTTTAATAACTGTTATTCACTTAAAGGACTTTATTATTAATAGGGTGTTAGTTAATTATTTAAAATTGTTTTAGATAATTAATTTGCCTGTTAAATTAATTAGTTTAAAATTGTTTTAAACTGAGTTCATGCATAACTTGATTACATTTTACTGTTCAAATTGTTTGAATTAGTATTTAGATTAACTGAATAGTTTAGTTATTTATTTGTCAATAATGTTTTGAATATTATTGATTATGCTGAAATAAATGTTATTTCAAAAACTAAATGGTATTATCATTTTATATTTACAAAATTTAATACCTAACTGCAATTATGTGATGATTGTGATGCATGTGATGTGTTTTATGGTGGGATGATCATGGACTTAGTATTTTCATGTGATGAATGATGTGAATGAATGCGATGCTTATTTCATTTGGTATTTTAAATAGGACCTGCGTGTCCTCCTCTCTCTTAATCCAAGTGTACTTTCTACCTTTCTATAAGATTGTACTCCCCTTGATAAGATCAAGGTTTCTTAGTGTTTAAATGTACATTTGTGGACCTGCGAGTCCTGAATTTCATATTTAAATGTATCGGATTAAGCTAAGAGGACGGGATCTTCTGAAGACACCTCTGGAGGAAGGACTCGCATCAAATGGAACCAGTGTTGCTGTTTTCACATTAGGATCCTATAATGGATCATCGTTTGGCTCCGATGATTCCATAGTAGCTTTAGCAGTCCATGATGATCCCCATTTAATTTTTCTGCATATATGTGATATTTGTGGACTATGTTATCATATATATATATTTCTATTAAGTATAATGATACTTCAAATTGAAATACTATTGATAGCACGATTTTTACAAATCAAATCAAAAACCCTCTTTTAAAATTTAAGTTGTAAACGTGAGATATTCAGAATAATCCACGTACCCCACCATCATTATAGATCTTAGGATAATTCTTATCTCAAATGGATTTGTTGTGCTACCACAAGGTCTATTTGATTTAGAAATTAACCTAGGTCTACGACATGTGATGTCATTAAGATGAATGGACAAATAGTGTAGTTTTGTTGTGCTACCACAAGTATTGCACTATGAATTCATGTCATCTAAGTAATGATGGATAAACTTAACTGAATCATTTGATTTGTTGTGCTACCACAAGGTCATTCTGATTCAGGGGTTAAATCGATCGGATATTGCAAATGTTACAACTGTCAAGAGTTGACTGCCTAAGGGACTTGATGTGATTTGTTGTGCTACCACAAGGTCACATGCTTGATGCCCGAAGGATTCTGATCCCCACTAGGAGATCACCAGAATCTCCCGTTCTGTATATTAGAGGGTCATACAGATCGCCGAAAAATAGTGGGAGCATAAATCAAGATTAAAAGTCCTAAATCTGATTTTAAGAACTATCTGCTCATTATTATATATTTCCATGTAGGTCGCTATGTCATCACCTAACCCCCTCCGTTGCATACTTGATGCAAACAAACTCACGGGACCAAATTACATTGACTGGTTACGCAACCTGAAGATTGTCCTCAGGTGTGAAAAGCTAGCCTATGTCCTGGATCAACCAGATCCAGTGCAACCCGGTGATAATGCTAACGAAGATGAATTAATGATGTCTGAAAATTGGAAGGAGGACTCTGTCAAGGTCCAGTGTTATATGCTTGGTTCAATGAACAATGAACTGCAACGACGGCATGATAACATGGAACCTAAGACCATTCTGAATCACCTACAAGAGTTGTTTGGTGAACAATCCAGAACAGAAAGATATGAGATATCTAAGAAATTGTTCAGGACCAGAATGAGCGAGGGCATATCTGTGCAAACTCATGTGCTCAAGATGATAGAATGGATTGAGAGGCTTGCTGTGCTCGGCTTTGTTATGAACAATGACCTGAGCATTGACTTAATCCTACAGTCCCTTCCAGATTCTTTTTCACAATTCATTATCAACTTCAATATGAACAAAATTGAAGTTTCACTGGCTGAGCTGCTCAACATGTTGAAGACAGCAGAAGGCACTATCCAGAAAGATAAGCCAAATGTAATGCTTGTTGGTAAGACCAACAAGAAAAGAAAAGCTGGACAGACCTTTAAGAAAGGTAAGCCTAAGAAGCTAGTGAAAAGCAAACCGACAGCACAAAAGGACAAAGCTAAAGTCAATGATAAAGGTCAGTATTTCCACTGCCATAAAGAAGGTCATTGGAAGAGAAACTGCAAGATTTATCTTGCAGAAAAAGCAAAGGAGAAGCTCGGTGAAGCTTTAGGTATTCTCATGATCGATCTTAACTTGTCTTATAGAGAATCAACATCCTGGATATTAGATACTAGATGTGTTTCTTATATCTGCAATAACTTGCAGGTGTTAACAAGTAAAAGAAGATTGAACCGCGGAGACGTAGATCGGAGACTCGGAAATGGAACAAAAGTTGCTGCGTTAGCTGTGGGGACAGCAAGACTTCAGATGCCGTCAGGAGACTCATTGGAACTGATAGATTGCTATTATGTTCCGACCATTATTAGGAACATCATATCTATTTCATGTTTAGATAGACAATGATATTCTATGAAACTAGAGAATAAAGGTTGTTCAATTTATCAAGGAGACAAATTGTTTGCTTCCGGATATTTATTGAATAGATTATATTTACTTGATATTTCATATGATGTTTGTCTGGTAAATAAATCTCTTGAACGCTTAGATAAGGATCTGAATAATTCGTACCTATGGCATTGTAGGCTAGGTCATATAAATGAGAACAGGATCATAAGGTTGCAAAAGAATGGATATCTTGATCCATTTGATTATGAATCATTTGCAACCTGTGAAGCTTGTCTCATGGGAAAAATGATCAAAGCTCCATTCTCAGGATATGGAGAAAGAGCTAAGGACTTATTGGAACTAATACATAGTGATGTATGTGGTCCAATGTCTACTCATGCTATGGGTGGTTACTCATACTTTGTTTCATTTACAGATGATTTCTCAAGATATGGCTACATATATTTAATGAAATATAAGTCAGAAGTCTTTGAGAAATTTAAAGAGTTTAAAAATGAAGTTGAAAACCAGACTGGAAAGAGTATCAAAACTCTTCGATCAGATCGAGGGGGTGAATACTTAAGTACAGAATTCACAGAATATCTAAAGAATAATGGTATTTTGTCTCAGTGGACTCCTCCCTATACACCACAATTAAATGGTGTATCGGAAAGGAGAAATCGTACTCTATTAGATATGGTACGATCAATGATGAGTTATGCCAAACTTCCAATCTCTTTATGGGGATATGCACTGTTGACTGCTGCATATCTGTTGAATAAACTTCCCAGTAAGTCAGTACCTTCCACTCCATATGAGATATGGAAAGGAAAGAAACCAGACTTTAAGCATGTTAGAGTCTGGGGTTGTCCTGCACATGTCAAAAGACATGATCCAGACAAACTGGATTCCAGGACAGAGAAATGTAGATTTGTGGGATATCCAAAAGAGACTTTTGGATATTATTTCTATCAGCCCAGCGACCAAAGGGTGTTTGTCGCAAAAAGAGTTGTCTTCTTAGAAAAAGAATATCTTTCAAAAGAAGACAATGGGAGCAAGATAGAACTGGAAGAAATTCTAGACTCACAAATCAATACTAGTTCATCTACTGAACCATAGACTCAAGAACTTGTTCAAGATGATACACAAAAGGTTCGCAGATCAGGTAGAGTGCCTAAGCAGCCTGAAAGATATGTTGGACATATCGATGATGGCAAGCCAAAAGTGCACTTAAATGAGGATGATGATCCTCAAACCTACCAAGAACCCATAAATAGTCAAGAATCAGAAAAATGGCAAGAGGCAATGAATTCTGAAATTCAGTCCATGTATGCCAACCAAGTTTGGAACTTGGTTGATCTGCCAGAAGGTATAGTACCTATTGGCAGTAAATGGATCTTTAAAAGAAAGATCGGGGCAGATAGACAGATTGACACTTACAAGGCAAGGTTGCTAGCGAAAAGATATCGTCAAAGGCAAGGCATTGACTATGACGAAACCTTTTCTCCAGTTGCCATGAATAAGTTAATCAGAATACTTCTTGCTATCGCCGCATTCTATGATTTTGAAATATGGCAAATGGATGTGAAAACAGCATTCCTTAACGGGAACCTCCAAGAAGAGGTGTATATGATACAACCTGAAGGATTCACTTCCAAAGAGCATTCAAACAAGGTATGCAAGCTGCAAAGATCCATCTATGGATTAAAGCAAGCATCCCGAACTTGGAACTTAAGATTTGATGAAGCAATCAAATCTTATGACTTCATTAAGAATGAAGATGAACCTTGTATATACAAAAAGGCTAGTGGGAGCGCAGTTACCTTTTTGGTACTTTATGTTGATGACATTCTACTCATTGGGAATGATGTAGGAATGTTGTCATCAGTAAAGACATGGTTATCCAAAAACTTTTCCATAAAAGATTTGGGAGAAGCATCCTATATTCTAGGAATAAGGATCTATAGAGATAGGTCCAAAAGGATGCTTGGCTTATCCCAATCTATGTACATAGATACCATAGTCAAAAGGTTTGGCATGAAAAATTCCAAGAAAGGCCTCGTTCCTATAAGGCATGGAATTTATCTCTCTAAAGAAATGTCTCCCAAGACACCTAAAGTGAGAGCATACATAGATAGAGTTCCTTATGCCTCGGCAATAGGATCTATCATGTATGCAATGCTATGTACTAGGCTTGATGTGGCACATCCATTAAGTGTCACTAGTAGATATCAGGCTGATCCAGGTGAGGAACACTGGAAGGCGGTGAAATGTATCCTTAGATACTTGAGAAGGACTAAGGATCTATTTCTCGTTTATGGAGGAAACGACTTGGAACTTCGAGGATTTACTGACTCGAGTTTCTAGTCGGATATGGATGACAGCAAATCCATGTCTGGATTTGTGTTCATGTTAAATGGAGGTGCAGTAAGTTGGAAGAGTTCCAAACAAGAAACAACTGCAGATTCGACGACCGAAGCAGAATACATTGCTGCAGCTGAAGCGGCCAAGGAGGCGGTTTGGATGAAGAAGTTCATCTCGGCACTTAGAGTAGTTCCAAGTATTTCAGATCCTGTTCCATTATTGTGTGACAACAATGGGGCAATAGCTCAAGCAAAGGAGCCCAGATCACATCAGAAGTCAAAGCACATTCTGAGACGATTTCATCTGATTCGTGAGATCATCGCCCGAGGAGATATAGTAGTTGAGAAAGTCTCATCTGAAGATAATGTAGCAGATCCCTTGACTAAGCCATTGTCTCAAAACAATTTAGAACGTCACCTTAAGTCTATGGGACTTAGACACATGGGTGATTGGCTATAGTCCAAGTGGGAGAATGTTAGAATTGGGTGGCCTCAAAGCCAATCATTGTACATTCTAGTTCAGATTATTAATAAAGGCAATTATTTCTTCATTTATAGTTCTTGCAAATTAACTATCGTAATGAAGGTCCATAGACAAATGTATGGGATATTGAATCATGATGAGATCATGATAGTGAGATCAATATCCTCAGTCAATTGTCTTAAACAGTTCTCGATCATAGGATATTTGAGATGGACATTAAATATCCGATAAGATCGACACAAGTTATGTTTGCTCATGTGATGAGGGTGAATGATCTCACATTCACTCGTGTGGTGACACTAAGACAAACAAGTGGGTGCTCATTAGAGAATGAGTTCACTGAACAGACCCAAATAAGAATTCCTGGATGGTAATTATACCTATTAGTCAACCAGGGAATTCAATCGTTGCAGTAGCACAGTTGGTCCTTTGACCTGAGTCACCAATGAAACCTTGTTTGTGGACCATTGTATCTTGATTCTCTGACTAGTGGACTTTAACCATTAAGTCCACAATATTTGGTCTTTCAGATACAGTGGAAAGCTTGCGAAGGTAATTGAGTGAACAACAAGGGATCACTCACTCTTGGTATAAGACTGGAGAGAGAATGTCCTATGGATGTGTACACAGAAATCCCTGGCCATGGTCAAATGAAAGAGATGTCTTTCTAGATATTAACTGTGTACTGGAATCCATCTGGATAATGCGATAGAGGGTTTGACTATAAAACCATACCCTTGCGTTATTGGAACATTGCATGAGTGAAGGATTATATCTATGCGGCATCTGCAGACGGAAAGGTTCAATTGAAGGGAACAGTATCCCTTATATTTTCTGGGATCATGAGGTAGTGTTTGGTGCTGTTCATGATCAGAAGGCCAAGTGAATTAATCATCAGATGATAATTCACTTGTTTATTAAATTAATCATTTAACATATGATGTTTAAATGTTAATTAATAAATATTAAACTCAAGAAACAGTTCTAAGTTTAATGGGCCTGCAACCAGACTAATATATGGGCCTAGAGGGTCACACACATAAGAGTTCTCGTCAGACGGTGAGAGACGTTAAATTTCATGCTTATCTGGGTTTTTATGAAAAGCCGCAGGATAAACATGAAGATTTAATGGAGAATTATCTAAGACCAAACTCTTGGATAATCATGAGGATTAATCCTTGTGCTTATCCTTATTTCTATATAAGGAGGGCCAAGGGGAGGGGTAAAAAGGTTAGTTGGACGAATTTTACACCCAAGATTCTCTCTCTCCTCTCTCTCTCTCCTTCTCTCCTCTTGGAGTGGATCTATCTCTTTTCGCGCATGGTGGATTTAAGATCTGGTTGGAGCACTCAAGTCGAGGAGGAAATCGCGTCTGCTGCGAGAACTCGTGTGGATACCTCTAGAGATCGTGCGCGTACGTGATTACCGAGTCGGCATCATCCACGGGAGATAAAAAAACCCCGCAAAGGTGAAGAACCGTTCTTCCCGCATTTATTTTAATGTCCGTTTTACGACCCCAACAACCGATACAATGGAATCGATTTTATTTCCGCTGCGTTCTTGGCGATTCCTTATAGGGCTGAGTGTCGGAGTTAGGATGAGGGTTGGTAACCCTGGTTGGCGGTGCCAGCATGCTGACTTGTTCATTGATGGTAACTCCTTCTGCAGTAGGAGCTGATGTGGTTTTCTTGTTCCTGCTTCTGTTTTCAAAGAATGAAGGCAGAGTGGAGTCACGGATTTGGGACTGAACTACCCTAGCTCGATTGTATAGCTGAGCAAATGTCTGAAGTTCGCTAAGCATAAGGATTGCTCGAAGCTGGGGGGTAGCATTATTAACAATCATGGTGACTGCTTGTGCTTCAGGGATAACGACCTCCGCTCTAGAAGCCATAGCTCTCCACCTATTAGCAAAATGAGTGAAGTCTTCGTCAGACTTCATTTTTTCCATTACCAAATCAAACAAGGTGGGGGGCAAGGCTGCCATGTGGTTGAAGTGGGTAATAAACCTCTCAGAGACCATATCAAAGTTGATCAGGTCAGTGCCTGGTAGAGAAGAGAACCACCTCAAGGCCTCTCCCTCGAGAGACTTTTGGAAAAGGTGGACCAGGAGGACCCTATCGAAGAGCCACTGATGGGAATCCATGAGAAATTCAGACAAATGATGATGGGGGTCAGTAGTACCATCGTACTTCCTGTACTTAGGTACCTTAAACCCTAGTGGAAAATAGGCTGGGGGGAGCTTGCAGTAGCTCAAGAGAGAATGTGGCTGCCTGAGGTTGAGATTCTCGGCCATGAGCTGCCGTACACAGGTCTCAACCTCATTCTTATAAATGATCTCCTCCTGCTTGGGAGGTGTGACCTGGTTGATGGGGTTGAATGGGATCGTGTGAGTGGGCATAGCTTGACTTGGCTGGGTTCTGCTAGAAGATCCTTGGAATTGGGTTTTCCGAGGAGTGGCATCCTGAATTTTGCCACGAGAAACCAACTGAATGAGTTGGTCCGGAGTATAGCGTGATAGCACAGCAATGAGTTCCGGATCTTCTCTAGGATTTTGGAATGTCCTACTGGAAATCACTGGCTCATCTTCTCCCTGTGAGGTAGAAGATTTATCAGAATCCTTCCTCTGAGGGCCTTCTCTAGATGCTTGGAGCATCCCTATGAAGGTCTGTTGTGGATCCTCTTCAATTTCAAACAAAGGGTTGTGTATAACATTGTTACCAAATTGGTCCATGTCATCATACACAGCATTAACATACATTTGGTTCATTATGAAATACAGACCCTAAATGAATTTTATATTTCGCTTGAAATGTTGACAATGTTTTATGAAAGTTGGCATCTAGCAAATCAAGTTTAACCCTTAACGACCCTTCACTTTTCAAAATTTGTTCCACCAAGTTTTAATTAGGTGTCTTTAGATTTTGAAACAATTCTCTCAATGACACCTATGGGTGGATGGTTGTAGATGGAAAGGTTGAACTAATTTCTCACACAAACCCGAGGTTCCTACAAGGTAGCTTTAGGTACAACCTGCTCGGCGTCCAAGTGGGAATCCCTGGCTCGCGGAGACTGACGGAGGTTCCCAACAGGATAGGACTAGTCACACTCAAGTGGGAATCCTCAGGTGGAGAGTCAAATCCTGCGGGAGAGGTGACTAAAGATGTGATGCCGGCTCTTCCTTAAAACCCCCGCGTAGAACACCCAAAAAACCCAGAAAGTTAACAAACAGCAGGTTAGAACATCTAACAATTCAACAAAACAGGCAGCAACACATCATACATGAACAACAATAGCAGCAGAGGACAAAAAAACCGACGAGAAATCGACGGCCAGGGGCTGGCCGTCCAAGGGGTCGGACGGCCAGGTGCTAGTTGTCCAATAGGGGGTCGACGGCCAGAAGCTGGCCGTCCAAAAGGTCGGACGGCCAGGTGCTGGCCGTCCAATGGTGATGTCGACGGCCAAGTACTGGCCGTCCAACGGGTCCGGCGGCCAGGTGCTGGCCGTCCAGGGATCAATGTCCATTCAGGATCCTTACCTTCTTTTCCTTTGATCGCAACGCGTACAGCGAGCGGGCTACAGAGGTCCCACCGTGATCGCCAGAGGGGTGTAGGCGCCCGGAACGTCCCCCGCCGCGGCTGAGGGCTTCGGAATCGAGAGTCCCTCCGTTCGTTTCAGCACTGTGGCGATTTAAAGGGGGTTAGGAATTGAGGTGTGATCGCCAGGAGCATTACCTTTCGGTCCCTGTGCTCCGCAGGAGAGTATGAAGTGATCGCGCGTTCTGTGGGAGCGGGAAATGCTGGTTCCTCATTCTCTTCCTCCGGCCGGCCAGAAGAGGAGAGCCCGGAACTCTGCACGCGGAAATGTGGTAAGGATCCCTGGAAAGAAAAGACAAAATAGGAAATAACTCAATTAGAACTATAACATGCAGAATCTACCCATGAAGATGTAAAAAACTAGTTAAAATTGACGGGAAACGCACCGGATGGGTGGTGGGGAGGGAAGGTGACCATATGTTATGGCCACCCACCTCCCGTTTTTTTTTGGAAACCTCTGGTGGGTAGGGATTACTAGGTCATCTTATCATGCATGCATGTAAATGAGGGTGCTCGTGTGTTTGGAAAGTGAAATAATATGCTAAAAGTGAGAAAGAAGAGTGAGGGGGAGAGAGAATGCTACAGCATGGATGGAAATGATAATGCGATGAAATGAATAGGAAGGAGTAAAAAAGAAAAAGGTTAGGAAGACAAGCCCATTTCGGAGTGCGGAGGCTTGGACACATTGGTGAAAATAGACTCCAGAGGATGCATAAAGATGGATATTTGGATCCATTTGATTATGAATCATATGCAACCTGTGAGTCATGTTTAATGGGTAAAATGGCTAAGTCTCCATTTAGTGGAACTGGAGAATGAGCCAAAGACATATTAGAACTCATACATTCATATGTATGTGGTCCTATGTCAACCCAAGCCATTGGTAGTTTCTCATACTTCATTACATTCACTGATGATTACTCAAGGTTTGGATATGTATACTTATTGAAGTATAAATCTGAAGCCTTTGAGAAATTCAGAGAATTTAAGAATGAAGTAGAAAAACAAATAGGAAAGAGTATAAAAACCATCCGATCTGATCGGGGTGGTGAATACTTGAGTACTGAGTTCATTAAATAGTTAAAGGATAATGGTATCCTTTCTCAGCTTACACCTCCTTATACACCTCAGATGAATGGTGTATCAGAAAGGAGAAATCGTACATTAATGGAAATGGTGCGATCCATGATGAGCATGTCCAAATTACCAGTGTCCTTATGGGGATATGCACTTAGCTCGGCTATGTATATCCTGAACAAGGTACCCAGCAAATCTGTTGAGACCACTTCATATGAGATATGGAATGGAAGGAAACCAGACCTTAAACATGTTAAAGTCTGGGGATGTCCTGCTCATGTTAAAAGACATGACGCAGATAAGCTGGAATCCAGAACTGACAAATGCAGATTTGTTGGATATCCAAAAGAAACTTATGGATATTACTTTTATCTTCCTGGCGAACAAAAAGTGTTTGTGGCCAGGAGAGCTGTCTTTCTGGAAGAAGATTATATTCTTCAGAAGGACAATGGGAGTAAAGTAACACTAGAAGAAATTCCAGACCCACAAACTGGCAATGGTTCATTAGATGAACCGTCAGTTTCTGAACCTGTTCAAAATGATACACAGGAATCCCGTAAGTCTGAAAGAGTACCTAAACCACCAGAAAGATATGTGGGACATATTAATTTGGATGGTTCAAGGATACTCTATAATCAGGATGATGATCCTAAGACTTACCAGGAGGCCATTGAAAGTCCAGAGGCCGGGAAATGGCGGGAAGCAATAAATTCTGAAATACAGTCCATGTACATCAACCAAGTTTGGAACTTGGTGGATTTACCCGATGGTATAGTACCTATCGGCTGCAAATGGATCTTTAAAAGAAAGATCGGTGCAGATGGACGTATTGAGACTTATAAAGCGAGATTAGTGGCGAAAGGCTATCGTCAAAGACAAGGTGTTGACTATGACGAAACCTTTTCACCCGTTGCTATGATTAAGTCTATCAGAATTCTTCTCGCCATTGCTGCCTACCATGATTATGAAATCTGGCAGATGGATGTGAAGACTGCCTTCCTTAATGGAAACCTTAAGGAAGAGGTGTATATGATACAACCAGAATGATTCACATCCAAAGAATCTCCAGACATGGTATGCAAGTTGCAAAGGTCCATTTATGGACTGAAGCAAGCATCCCGAAGCTGGAACATAAGATTTGATGAGGCGATCAAATCTTATGGCTTCATTAAGAATGAAGATGAGCCCTGTATATACAAGAAAAACAGTGGGAGCGCAATCACATTTCTGGTTCTTTATGTTGACGACATCCTACTCATTGGGAATGATGTAGGAATGATATCATCAGTAAAGATATGGCTGTCAAAGAACTTCTCCATGAAGGATTTGGGAGTAGCATCTTACGTATTGGGAATACGGATCTATAGAGATAGATCAAAGAAGATGTTAGCTTTAACCCAATCCATGTACATAGAAACCATTGTCAAAAGGTTTGGCATAGAAAATTCCAAGAGAGGTCTCATACCGATGAGACATGGAATTTCACTCTCTAAAGGTCAGTCTCCCAAGACACCTGAAGAGAGGGTTGTGATGGATAAAGTCCCCTATGCTTCTGCCATAGGGTCCATCATGTATGCCATGCTATGTACCAGGCCTGATGTAGCATATGCTCTAAGTGTTACGAGCAGACATCAGGCAGATCTAGGTGATGAACACTGGAAGGCTGTGAAATGCATTCTTAAGTACTTGAGAAGGACTAAGGATCTATTTCTAGTCTATGGAGGAGGAGACTTAAAGCTGCAAGGATACACTGACTCGAGTTTTCAGTCTGATCCTGACGACAGCAAGTCAACATCAGGTTTTATTTTCACACTCAATGGGGGAGCAGTGAGCTGGAATAGTTCCAAACAGGAAACCACTGCTGATTCGACAACAGAAGCCGAGTATATTGCTGCTGCTGAAGCCGCCAAGGAAGCTGTATGGATGAAGAAATTCATCGGCGATCTTGGTGTGGTGGATAGCATATCTGGTCCCGTCCCACTGTTGTGTGACAATAATGGGGCGATTGCTAAAGCAAAGAGCCGAGGTCTGATCGTTCCAAATTGTGCGTCGTTAAACACTCATAAGAACGTTCAATCTAAATTTATTCGGCTCATTTAAATTCAATTTTGAAAATTAATAATGGTGAGTCCGAGTCGAACCACAAGGAGTTAAATTTTTAACTTTGAAAACTTTGGATTTTGAAATTTTAGATTTTTTTTTATAAAAAAAAACAATGTAAAAAAAAAATAGTAGAATTAACTAACTTTAACTAATTAAACAAGGGTATTAATACAAATGACAAAACTAAAAGGTGCAAGGAAAAGTGCTCTCAATCAAGGCCCCTGCATATGCATGCATAATGATGGAGCCCAATCAAACTTAGCCACATCCCCCCTTGTTACTATTCATCAAAAGATTTTTTTCATTTTATTTTATTTTTTTAACATTTTTTAAATAAAATTTAAATCAAAACAAGTACTAGATATCCATTGATTTGAATAAAAGGATTTTACATTGGACGAATAAAATTCTAGAAGTTAGAGGTGAATAGTAACGTACTGTTCATGCGACTATATAAACAATCAAATTAACGCTAATACGCAAATATTTAATGATAAGAAATGAAAACACTTAAACTATTAGTACTCAATTAACTAA
Organism: Zantedeschia hybrid cultivar; assembly: GCA_030544215.1. Classification (NCBI taxonomy): domain Eukaryota; kingdom Viridiplantae; phylum Streptophyta; class Magnoliopsida; order Alismatales; family Araceae; genus Zantedeschia; species Zantedeschia hybrid cultivar. The sequence continues at coordinate 36,047,724 of JARZZO010000011.1, read as the reverse complement.
TCATTAGATCAAATGTAAGAAACAACAACATGATTGAAATAAAAAAAAAAACTTCTAACAACAATTCCTGTAGCTTGCTGGAGCGCCTGGTTGCTGGCATGGAAGCGTACATGCGCTGGGTAGGAGGAGGTGCTTGCTGGCTTCAAGCGCTGGAGGTGCGTGAACGCAGCTGCTGGCTGGTGGAGGTGGCGCGTGGAGCTTGACGTGGAGAAGCTGCTGCTGCATGCGCTGGAGGAGCTGGCTTCACCGGACGTTGCCGCTGCACGTGGAGGGCGATGGAGGCGCTGGACCTCGCGTGGAGAAGCTGGAGGAGGCCGGCTTCACCGCAGCGCTTGGAGCTGCTTGCAGGTGCGGTTGGTGCAGGCTTCACCGAGCATGCGCGTGGGCGGCGCGTGCAGGCTGCTGGCTGGTGGATGCTTGCCGCTGCACGCGGAACTGCTGTTGGTGCTGGTGGAAGCCCGACGGAGGGTAGCGTGGGGGAGAGAAAGAGAAAGATAGAGCGAGTTGGAAGAGAACTGTGGAGAGAGACGGCAGGAACGAGAGAGAGAGCTATGGTGGGAGAGAAAGAGAAGAGAGAGGGCGTGTGGGAGACCGAAAGAGAGAAGGAGGAGGAGCCGGCTGGAGAGGAGAGGTTGGAAAAGGAGAAAACCGGAGAGAGAGATGCTGGGACAGGTTGAGAAGAGGAAGAGAACGTGGGAGAGAGGTTGCTGAAGGTTGAGAGGAAGAAGAGAAGACTGGAGAGAGAAGGAGGGCTGCGGGGAGGAGGAATTGGAGAAAGAAAAGGAGGGCTGCGGGGAGGAGGAATAGAGGAGAGAGGGAATTAGGCTGCTGAAAAAACGGAGAAGGAGAGAGAGAATCCGAGAGAGAGAGGGAGTATGGGACGGCCGGGAGGAAGAGAGAGATATATAGAGGGGAAGAGAGAGTCGTGGGTGAAGGAGAGAGGTAGAGAAGGAAAGAAGGAGAGACAGAGAAAAGGAAACAGAGAGGAGAGAAGGAAACAGAGAGAATTGGGTTCGGGAAGGAAGGTTTTTTTAAAAAAAAAAGGAAAGTGAACTTTAGGAAGGCGGCTAGTCTTTTTCGGGTTCCTCTTGGCCATGGAATTAAGGCAACACTAGGGCCTCAAATTACATTTTTACCCCTGCTTTAGTCGAATTTATTGAAATCCGAACACTAGACCTCTCCCAAATTTCCGAAAACTCCACCAACTGCACTGTATCATCGGCATATCCTGTTCACATAAAATAAATATAAATTATCACATTATCATAAAAATATCATTATATTTATTTATTTCGTCTCGGTTTTGTCGAAAAACCGCAAATGCGCTATACTCCATTAATCACATGAAATGACGATGATTTTAAGTCAAAATTTGACGAAATTGGTACCGTTGGACTTGGTACGCAATTATCTATCATTTCATGCTATTTTACAGATAAAAACATGAGTATGATGCGTATGATTGCCTTTAAATGATCAATTTAACACTTTATCAATGTCTCATCAGCAATCGAAGCACATTCTGCGGCGCTTTCATTTGATCAGAGAGATTATAGCTCGAGGAGATGTCGTGGTGGAAAGACTTCCCTCAGCCGACAACATAGCAGATCCACTTACAAAGCCATTGTCTCAAAATATTTTTGAGCGTCACTTAGAGAATATGGGTATTCTGTATAAAAGTGATTGGCTTTAGTCCAAGTGGGAGATTGTTAGTATTAGATGGTCTCAAAGCCAATCCGATACTATGTACTTATTCAGGTTATTAATAAATGACAATAATTCATTGTGTGTAATTAATTCGATCTGTGTTTATCGTATAATGATGAAGTCCATGAACATGTGCAACAGTCTTCGCATTGTGGTGAGATCATAATTACGGGACCGAAGACTTATAAACACATGTTCTTAATTGTTCCTAGTCATAGGATGTTTGAGATAGGACATCGAACATTCGGATAGACTAGTATAGGTTACTTCCACTCATATGATGAGGGTGACTGATCCCATAAGTCACTTGTGTGGAGACACTATGCTGAACCTATAGGTGCTCATTGGTGAATGAGTTCACTGAACTAATCTGACTATGAATCGCTGGATGGTAATCACCTCACTGTTAACCAGCTTGATTCATTTGTCACTGTTGCGTGGATGATCCTTGGACCTGAGACTCCAAAGATATCTTGTTGGTAGGTTTCTGAGCTTTGACATTGACAAACGAATCCCTAACCATGGGTTATCAATAAGTCAAGCGATCGGGTTCAAGGAAATGCCCTCGAAGGTAATTGTGTGTTCAATACGGGTTCATCCGCTCTCGGTTGTTTGAGAGAGAATTGTAGACACCGATTTTGGACCACCCTTTTGGTCATGAACCCCATCCATCATTAGCCCATCGGCACCTAAACCCCTCATCTTAACCATCTCAGCCCACTAATAACTAAGCCCGTTACCCAATCCCGACTATAGCCACCTTTTCGTGGAAGGCCAGCCAGTCTGCCTTCCACCACCCTTCGAAGGCCACCCCTTGCCTTCCACCCCCTTCGAAGGCCAACCGGGCCGCCTTCCACCTCTCCGTGGAAGGCCAGCTACCTGGCCTTCCATGGGATTGGAAGGCATGTTGGCTGGCCGTCCACTCTCCTAACTACCACCTTGACCTCGTCCTCCCCACGATCGCTTCTACTCGCCGCCCTCACCTCCACTACTCGGATCACTCCCCACTCCGGCGACTGCCGTGCGCACCACCTTCGATCCTTGACCACTTCCCATTGGCTCCAGGATGATTTACAGGGATTTAGACCCCTATTTTCCCTTCACCTATTTAAACCCCCCATGTCCACTCGAGGAAGGGGGTTAAGAAGGAGTTTATTTTTGGAGGGAAGGCTCGGAGGAGGAAGGCTCAGAGGAGGTTGGCAAGTGAGTCTGCTTTGAGGAGTCGAGCGGACAAAGAGTCAGAGAGCTTCAGGAGGAGCTTCAAGAGGAATCCTCTGCACTCCAAAATGGGCTTGTCTTCTTAACCCTCTTTTGCTTTTCCCCTATTCACCTCATTACATTCTCACTTTTCATCCATTCCGTAACATTTCCCTCTCTCACTCTTCTTTCCACTTTCAACATATCACTTCACTTTTCACACACGAGCACCCCCATCTTCATGCATGCATGTTAAGATAACCTAGCAACCCTTCTCCAGAGGTTTTAAACAAAAAAACGGGAGGTGGGTGGCCATAACATATGGTCACCTTCCCTCCCCACCACCCTTCCAGTGCGTCTCCCTCCGATTCTAATTAGTTTTTTATATTTTTATGGATAGATTCTACATGTCACAGTTCTAATCGGGTCATTTTTCCTCTCTTGTCTTGTCTTGTCTTTTCAAGGATCCTTACTGCATTTCCGCGTACAGACTGCCGAGCTCTCCTCCTCTGGCCGACCGGAGGAAGAGAAGGGGAAACCACCATCTCCCGCTCCCTTAGAACGCGATCACTCTTACAATCCTGCGGAGCACAGGGACCGTAAGGTAATGCTCCTGGCGATCATACACCTTAATTTCTAACCCCCTCTAAATCGCCGCAGTGCTAAGACGAACGGAGAAGCCCTCGACCCGAAGCCCGCAGCAGCGGCGGGGGACGATCCGGGTGCCTACAGCCCTCTGGCGATCACGGTGGGACACCTACTTGCTCTCTGCGTGCACAGTGACGAAAGGTAAGAAGGTAAAAGCTCCTATAAGTTTCTATTTTGTTTTTTTCTTTTTCTGTTTCTCTTTTTTTTTCCGGACGACCCACCTCCTGGCCGTCCATCTCTTTGGACGGCTAGACCCTAGGCTGTCTAGATCCTTGGACGGGCAGAGTCTTGGTCGTCCATTTGCCTGGACGGCCAGATCCTAGGCCGTTCAGATCCTTGGACGGCCAGAGTCTTGGCCGTCCATTTGCCTAGACGGCCAGCTCCTAGGCCATCCAGATTGGACGGCCAGCTCCTTGGCCGTCCAAGTCCCTGGACGGCCAGCCTTCCGGCCGTCCAGCTCCCCAGACGGCTGGCTTCTCGGCCGTCCGGTTCCTGGCCCCGCTGCCCTCTCTGTGATTCAATGACCCGCATGCTGTTATTCTATTATTATTGATTAAATAGTTGCATGTTCTGGTTGTGTTTACTGTTCTCTTGTCTATTAACTTTTGGTCAGATTCAGGGCGTTCTGCGTGGGGGTCTTAAGAAAGAGCCAGCATCACACTTCTAGTTACCTCTCCCACAGTGTTTGACTCTCCACCTGAGGACTCCCACTCGGGTGTGACTAGTCTTATTCTGTTGGGAACCTCCGTGAGTCTCCGCGAGCCAGGAATTCCCACTTGGCCGCCGAGTAGGTTGTACCTGAAACCACCTGATAGGAACCCCGGGTTCGTGTGAGGAATTAAGCCTTCCCATTCAAAATCGTCCACCCGTAGGTGTCACTGAGAGAATTATTTCAAAATGAAAGACACCTAACTAAAATTTGGTGGAACATGTTTTGAAAGAAAAGTACAGGGTCGTTAAGGGTTTGAACTTGATTTGTTAGAAACCAACACTCATAATGCACGGTTAACCTCTCAAGTGAAATATAAAATCTCTTAAGATTTGTGTTTCATAATGAACCGAATGTATGTTAACACTATGCATGATGGTATGGATGAGTTTGGTAACAATATCATATACAACCCTCTGTTCGAGATTGAAGAGGATCCACAACAAATATTTGTGGGCATGTTCCAAACATCTAGAGAGGAACTTAGGAGAAGACGCTCGGATGAATCTTCCTCTTCAAAAAGTGACCCTATAATCTCCAACAGAACCTTCCAAAACCCGAGTGAGGACTCGGAACTTATTGCCGTGTTATCACGGTACACCCTGATCAACTCATCCAGTTGACCTCTTGTGGCAAAACTCAAGATGCCATTCTTCGGAGAACTCACTTCCAAGGATCTTCCAACAGAGCTCAGACTCGCATCAACCAGCCAACTCCTACTCCAGTTGCTCCACCCGTCATGCCGATTCCAGTCTCTCAAACTACACCTTCTCCCAAGCAGGAGGAATTCATTTACAAAAGTGAGGTTGAAACCTATGTGCGTAAGCTCATGGCCGAGAAACTTACCCTGAAACAACCGCACTCTCTCTTGAGCTATTGCAAGCTCCTACCGGCCTACTTTCCACCAGGATTCAAAGCCCCCAAGTACAGGAAATATGATGGCACCTATGACCCTCATGATCACCTGTCAAGTTTCCTCATGGATTCCCATCAATGGCTCTACGACAGAGTCCTCCTTGTCCATCTGTTCCAGAAATCCTTAGAAGGTGAGGCCTTAAGATGGTTTTCTTCCTTGCCCGCCACAGACCTAATCAATTTTGATATGGTCTCCGAAAAATTCATCACTCAGTTTAGTCATATGACAACCATGCCTCCCACCTTGTTTGATCTTGTGACGGAGAAGATGAAGCCTGAAGAGGAGTTCACGTATTTTGCCAACAGGTGGAGGGCAATGGCCTCTAGGGCGGAAGTGGCAATCCCCGAATCTCAAGCTATCACTATGTTGGTCAATAACGCTACCCCGCAGCTTCGAGCTATTTTCATGCTAAGCGAATTTCACACATTCGCACAACTTTATAATCGAGCTCGGGTAGTTCAATCTCAGATCTGGAGTTCCACTTTGCCATCCTTCTTTGAAAATCAGAACAGAAATAAGAGGACTACACAAACTCCACCAATAGAGGGAGTGACAGTCAATGAACAGGTGAGTACCTTGGGGCAGCCCTTTACGTCACCCAATCCTATGTCCAGATCAGACAACCAACCAAATTAGAAACCATATTCAGCAGTTCCCCCCTCAACTAGCTACAGTCGGCCTATGCCCAAACGTACCTCATATCCGCCTTTGCCGGAATCTCTATTAGACATTTTACATGTCTTATTATCTTGCAATGCTATCCAGCTTCCACCCCAGCATGAGGCCATCCCCTGCAATGTTGATATGTCCAGATATTGTCCGTATCATAGAGTGTCGGGGCATACAATTCATAATTGCTTCACTTTCAAGGACTGGGTATATGATTTGAATGAGGAAGGCAAGATCAATTGGGGGCACATGAAAGAGGCCATTGAAACCTTGAAGGTCAAAGACCCTCCACCCTCTCATTAGGTAGCTCAAGATCCATCTAGCTCTCTAGAAAGGGTGAGCACCCTTGTCAAAAATTTGGAACCAAATGTTAATCGTAGAGGATAGTACTGGGAGTATGAAGAGGTCGGGGTATGGCGTGAGTGCCCTACTAGGATGATCAAACCTAGAAAGCCATTGCAAGGAGTCTCCACCATTATCCAAGACAAACCTTTGGTCTTGATACTGTTGGGTTTTCTCGGGTTTCTACAGATCGCTCACGCAGTGGAAAATAAAAATTTACAGCGATCCGTTTTCCCATTTCGAAAAATTTAAAAACACGATAATCGGATTATCGGTTCTCACCATGTGCGGATTCGAATCCGCAACCGTTTGGTTCCGTCGGTGCGACACCGCAAGCCGCGCAAGTGTCCGGCCTCTAGCGAATTCCACGCGATCCTCCCCACGACGGATATCCTCGTGTTCCTCGTTCTTCGCAGCCCACGAAACCTCCACCGGTCGCCGCAACGATCGCCGCAACACGCGGATGATTTCCAGTCGAACGGGATTCGGAGAAGCGGCGGAGCAGATCTGGATATGTCTGGATGCCAGAGAGAGAGAGAAACAGGGGAGGGGCGGCTAGGGTTAGCAGCAGCTTGGCCTGCTCAGCCCGTTCGCTATGTTTTATACTAACCGCGCAGTTTTTCATAAAAACCCCCGGTTTGTATAAAATCCACTAATTTATCCATCGCCTTGAGAATCATTTGCGTGTGACCCTCTAGGCCCAAGTACCAGTCCAGTTAATGGCCCAACAAGCCTACTGACTCCTCACTGACTTTATTAATCAATTAATAACCCTTTATTAATTAATTAATCAATCGAATTGATGTCGCACATCGAATTCGACCGGGCCTCCGATCACGTTGGGTGCCAAGCAAGACCGCGTGAACCCGGAAGGTATTGGGGTTAAGTAACCCACTCTTGGAACCTTTCCGCCGACAGTTACTGCGTGGATATAATCCTTCATTCGTACAATGCTCTCGAGTCAACTCAGGGCATGGCGTGCTGTCAAACCCTAACCAGTCGACTCACTTGGATTGGATGCCGCTGATGAATATCGGAAAACTCATTTTCCGATATTATCGTCCGCCCTGGCCAGGGACTTTCGCACATCCTTCCTAGAGCATTCTCTCTCTAAGTACCGAGAGCGAATGATTCCTTATTGACATACAATTCTCTTCGACGGTATTCCGCTGTACCCAATCCTTGGCGTATTAGAATCCCGTGGCTAGAGATTCGTAAACCAAAGTCAAAGCACAGAAGTCCACCGACAAGGTGTCCTTGGTGTCTCAGGTCCGAGGACCATCCACGCAACTGCAACAATAGAATCAAGCTGGTTGACAGTGAGGTACAATACCATCCAGAGATTCAGTCGGATCAGTTCAGTGAACTCATTCTCCAATGAGCACCTACAGATTCGCCTTAGTGTCTCCACACAAGTGACTTATGAGACCAGTCACCCTCATCATATGAGCAGGAGTAATCTGTACTAGTCTAACCGGATATTCGATGTCCTTCTCGGATATCCTCCGCCTAGGAACGATTAAGAATATGTGTGTTTAAGTGATCAGTCTCATTAGTATGATCTCATCATAATCTGATCACCATAGCACATATTCACGGACTTCATTATGAAACGATAATTAGCGCGATTTACACATAATGAATATTATGCCATTTAATTAATAAATGAACGAGATTTACATAGTCAGATTGGCTTGTAGGCCGCCTAAAACTAACAGATACGACCTAGGGAACAACCAATAGTCATCAACCCAATCACTCTGGTCCAAGTTCCCTCAGTTCCAATCAGAGAACCTCCTCTATCCATCCTGTGTCCAACACCAAAGCCAAGTCCAGTAACCCAATTCTGCCTAATAAATTCACCACCAGTTCAACCACTAAAGTCAGATCAAGCAGTAGACCCCAGTCCGATTGGTGTTACACTGAGAAATCGCATCATTCCCCCAACAAGTCAACCCTTGGACTCCCAAGAGAATTCAAATATGTCTAGAAGGATTACTCAATCCAAGTATGACATCCTACAACATCTAAGGAAAACTCCCGCCAAGATTTCGGTCCTAGAGTTGATTAGGAGATCCCCTACACACAGGGAGACATTGTTCAAATTCCTCAGCGGATTACAGTCGATGAAGATCTTCCTATCAGGGGGGTCACAAATGCCATTCTCTCAGTCACCCAGACACCTACAGATAAGGATCTAGCTCCCCCTGAATGCCAATCCCTTCCCTCATGCTTAACTGCAACACTCAATGGTCACTCATTGGACTCCATCCTATTGGATACCAGGGCATCAATTAATGTTTGCCCACTCAAGACCCTCAAGAAAATAGGGATTGATCCAGAAAAGATTGAGTCTACTTCCATGATGGTCTAAACCTATGACAATTCTCAAAGACCAGCTAATGGAAAACTGGAAATTGGCCCAGTGGCCATGATCTTTGAATTTTACATCCTTAATGTCAAGCCCATATGCAACGTCATTCTGGGAAGGCCTTGGATGGACCAAACCCTGGGAGTGCCCTCCACTAATCATCAGTGCTATAAATTCCCATACAATGGGAAGATTGTCAAAATGAAGAGAACCCCCTATCTTGAGTCTTTGGACTCAGTCTCAACTGAACAAATTCCATCCATGATCACCTCCGGAAAAGGGAAAGAGCCCATCCTTTCATCGGTTGACTCTCAGGCCAAGCCCCGGCCTAGTATAGGTTGGCAGCTTATGGACAAAATGGGGTATAGTTCGGGATCTGGGTTAGCCAAGGAAGAGCAAGAAATTCGAGAACCTATCTTTGAAAATCCGACCATTGGGGGATTCAAATTGGGTTACCTACCAACCAAACCAACTGAGGGATCAAGAAAATGGACTCTTTTGGATCACTTTGTGAAGGAAGATCAAGAGGTACTCAAGATACACTATCTTGAGGATGAGTTGAAAGAAGCAATCGATGAAGTTCAAAGAGAAGATGAAGGAGATTTCGGTACACAGCTGCTGTTCTATGAACCAACCACTCGACGAAAAGGAGCCTCCTTAGTGAGGGATGAACTGGCACCCGCCACTTTCATTCTCTTCCTATTCCACCCACCTTCCATTCTCAGGCTTCCATCATTGGTCGTAGCACATTCTTCCGAGTGTTTTATGCTTGGAGACTACGACCCCTAAAAAGAGAAAAAGTCCCACTCCCATACCGAAGGGTATGAAACCACGAATGAGGAGCTAACATACTAGGGCAATTTTGCCATCATTGGGTCTCTGTCTCAAGGACCCACCTTTGCAACATGTCTGACTCACCCTCTGAGCCTTGTGCATAATCGCCTAGGGATTGGATAGCGTCCTCTTTATGTAAGAGTTGTAGAGGTAAGTAAGTTCTTTCGTTTCTAGTTCAAGAGTTAGCAAATAAGTGTAAATATTTGAAAAATGTTTTTCTTTGGATAGGAGTCTATCTAAAAATTCTACCCTTTAAATGCACAAAAGAAAATCAAAAATCTCAAAATGTCAAAAAAATCGAATATCCAAAAAGCATCAAAAATATTTGTAAATATGTGCATACCTCAACGAAAATGACAAAAAATTAGAAAAGCACAAAATCCAACTGTCTGGTGACTGCCACGTAACCCCCTATCTAGGTCTAGTTGCATGATAGATTGGGTTGATATTAAGGCTTGGCTAAGGCTTTGGTCCACCAGAAACTTGGACGTGTCTACTTTACTTTCATACGGATCCCTATGATCATTATGAGATGCACACACCTACACGTTTTTTTAAAAGAGAACCTTCTTAAAATGAGTTCAAAGTCTTTAGTATATTGTCAAAATGCAACCTTTGCTCGTCATCTCTCGACCGATCAAGACAGTTGACGCCCTTAAACAGTCGAGCTCAGCAAACTGCGGTTCCTCCACAACTCGATAGATGCAACCCCTCAAAAGGACCCAAAAATGAAATGTAAAGGACCAGAGCACGTGAAGAGGGCAGTGTCCCTGCAGGCGGAATATCAAATAACCCCAAAAATTGTCAAGAGTGGAAAAGAAATACAAAAAAGAAAAGGGGTTCAAGCAATCATACAAAAAAAGCCTGGTCGTGACCGTGCCTGGCCATGAAATCTACTAAAGGACTTGGAATATTTTGAAATATTTTTGTTTTGAAATATTTTTTTTATTTTTATTTTGAAATATTCATTTTTTTTGTTTTTTTAAATAAATACAACCTAAAGACGAGCATGGTACTTGGATCAAAAAAGCTTACTTATTCGTTATCTTAATTCTCTAATTATTCTTTAATATCGTAATCTAGGTTCATCGTGCTCATATCGAGCTTATGTCCATGATCCCATTTGATGATCTGACCCTTAGTTGACTTAGGTCATTCCTTAAGTTTGGAGTACATCCCTTAGGGGGAAGGGAGGAAATGGTCTAGAAAGCTTACGAGAGGGTTTCGGATACCTAGGAAGATGTCCATCTTTTACCCTATTATCCGTTGAGGTTCGGTCATTTTCACTTTGTGGGGTATTTTTTTTTTAAACCTTACGCTCCCTTTCATTTGGATATTTGGCCTTTTGATTTGATGTTTGTAGCCTTTTGTATTTGATTTGGCTTTTGCCTTTTGATTTTTCTTTTGGGACGAATCTTTTACTTTTCCCCTCTTTTTTTTTCTTTATGACGGCCTCCTACTAAGACGGCGGGTATTTTTAGTAGTCTATCCTGAGTCTCGTTCTGACATCGCGAGCCGAGCATAAAAAGAAATAATAAAGCAAGAATGGGTTATACTTTACACTCTGAGCCAAGCTGTCAGTTTTCTTTGGACTTCACATCTCTTATTACTCAAGGACAAAGTATGTTTCATGTGTGTATGATGCACCTAAATTCGACTATTAAAGACTAACAAGGGAATTTAGGGCTACAATTTTTCTAACTCCACTGGTCTTAGCACCATGCTAGTCGACACAACTTAAAATCTAAGGATAGTATTTCTTTAGATACAAACCATTCCAAGGATGAGTTAACTCTTGGCCTTCTGCGTTAACTTGCCTATAGGCGTTACCAGGAAAAGTATCGTTTACAACATATGGACCTTCCCAGTTGGGTTGGAGTTTAGAACGTGGACCACCAGGTTTCGCGAAAATCCTTTTGACTACCATTTCACTGACTATGAATTTTCGTTCAATAACCTTCTTTTAGTAAAAACGTGCAAGTTGGTTTTTATAAACCCGTGCATGGTTGGCAGCTGACCATCTCTTCTCATCTAAGAATTCCAATTGAGCGAGGAGTTCAGAATGTTATTCATCCATGGAAAACTCCTTGTTCAGTTGTACTCTTAATGATCGGATGAGGACTTCATACGGGACTACTGCCTCCATTCCGAATATTAATGAGTATGGGGTTTGCCCAGTAGGAGTGCGGATTGAAGTTCGGTTGGCCCATAAAGCCTCAACAAGCTTTTCAGGCCAATCTGTGTATTTATTAGGCTTACATGTTTTCTTTATAATTTTGATTAAGGTTTTATTTGTTGCCTCTGCTTGGCCATTGTCTTGCGGATAATATGGAGATTAATGATGTAATGCAATTTTATACTTGTTGCAGAGGTCCTTCAGCTCCTGTGAGATGAACTATGGTCCATTGTTGGTGACGATGATACTTGGAATTCCGAATATAGTGATAATATTCTTCATGATGAACTTGCAGACCGTTGACGCTTTGATCTCCGTATAAGCTTCGGCTTCCACCCACTTGATGAAGTATTCCGTCGCGGTGAGCATGAAGGATTTTTGCTTGATCAAGGAGTTGAGATCACCAAGAGGACCAATGATGTCGAATGCCCACATGGAGAAAGGCCATGGGGAGGATAGAGGATGGAGTGAAGATGCGGGGGAATGGATTTTGTTAGCATGAAGTTGACACTTAGCACACCTACGGACATACCTTAGATAGTCTTCTTCCATGGTCGACCAGTAATATCCTTATCTGAGGATTTTCTTTGATAGCATCTATCCATTAACATGGCCACCACAAACTCCAACATGAGCTCCTTCCATGATTTTTCAAAGCTCGTCTTCATCTAAGCATCTTAGAAGAACACCATCAAATCCACGTCTATATAACTCCCCTCCAACTGGGGTGTATCTCTGAGCAATTTTCCTGATAGCCCTTTTCTCCTCAGTAGTGGCTTCTTCAGGGTAAGACTGATCTTCACAATATTTAGCAATTTCATAATACTATAGTTTCTCTTCATCTTCCATCTCTTCTTGCAGTTCTAGCAACATGATTTCTCTCTTTTCTATGATATCTCCATCTCTAACCTTCTTCAACAACTTCTCTTTAATCCAAAGGAAGGAAGGGTCCTCTACAGCAAGAGAGAGACGCCTATGGACAATGATTGATTCTGAATGTTTGCTGATTGGGAAATTGAGGGAGGACACGTGAGAGGCTAGAGCATCAGCTAAGATGTTCTGATTTCGAGGAACATGGACAAAGATCAATTTGGTGAAGAGTTTGGCATAAGCTGAGGTGAGTTCCTGATATGGCTTGAATTGTTGGATTCTTGAGTTTCTCCGGATCGCTCACGCAGCAGAATTAAACAAAAATAAAATTAATGATCCGTTCCCGTTTCGAATAAACAAAACCAATAATGATTGTCCTCGCTCCTTCCTCGGTTGCCTCGATCATATTACATTAAATTCAAAATTTACATGTAAACAAAAGAAGGCCTCATGGCAAGTACAAGAGAGAGGGAGGTAGAATTACATTGGAGTATGAGAGAGAGAGAGAGGTACGCAGACATCTATTTATTAACAATTAATAAACATTCCAATCACACATCTACGATCCACATACATTATCCATCACATGAATAATATTAAATAAGTGCATATCTATGACCACAGTGTGTTTTATATCAATCCACACATGATAAGCTCATCACACGGCTAAAATAAAAGAGTTTTTCAAAATTAAATAATTTTGACTTTCAGAAAGTTGGGTTCCAATCAAAATTTGCTTTTGAATTTCGAAAACTTTTTTAATAACTTAAGCATGTAATTAAATCAAATTTAAAAGCATATAAAACACACATCACATGTGCACACACTCTAAATTAATAATTTCATAATATTCCATGCCATCAGAACATTTCTAAAGAAATATAATATTTAGATTAGCGAATATTAATAATCTAACAATTAGACTATTAATAATTACTAACTAATCTAACTCTTTAGATTAGTCTATTAAACTTAATTACTAATTTAATACTTAATTTAATAATCAACTCTAATAATTTATTAACTACTAATCTAACTTTTAAATTAGTTAATTAATGCTAATCATTAATTTAACTCTTAAACCAATAATTAACACAAAATAATTAATAAATTATAATTCTAACTCTTAGAATAGTTAATTTAAAGTTAATCATTAACTTAACACTTAAATTAACAATTAACTCTAATTAACAAAAATGTTAATCTAACTCTTAGATTAGTTAATTAATGTTAATAATTAATTTAACTCTTAAAATAATAATTAACACTAATTAATTAATAACTACTAATTTAACACTTAAATTAGTCAATTAAAATTAATTGTTAATTTAACACTTAAATTAATAACTAACCGTAATTAATTAACAATTAGGTGAATTAATAATTAATAATTTAACACCTTGACTAATAATTATTAATCACTAACTTAAATTAGTCAAATCAAGGTTAATTATTAATTTAACACTTAAACCAATAATTAATCCTAATTAATTAACAACTAATTGTTAATTATAAAATGATTCATAATGATTAATGCCCAATTAAAAAAAAATTGAATAACAATTTAAATATTTTAAAAATAATTTTTTAATTTAAATTAAAATCCAATTGAATTATTAAATGGGCTCATTGGGGTTTTTAGGGTTTAACTAGAACATGGGGTTTAAAAAAAAGGATTAGGGGCTCTGGGGCTCAGCCCATTTGGGCTGAGCCAGGGCTCGGGCCCTCCTAGGCCTGGGCTTGTGCCCGGTCCAGCCAGGGACCTTGCCCGGCCAGACCGGCCAGTTTGCCTGGCCCCCTTTCCCCCCAAAGCCGACGCCCACCGTAACCCTAACCTGAAACAAGTATCAGCCGGCGGTAGGGGGTTTGTAGGCCATCGCCGGCTGGGCCCCGGCCGACGACGCCCTCGGCATCAGTGGGCTCCCCGGCGCCGGCATGCTGCCAGAGAAGCCCTCGAAGGAGCTGGCCGAGCCCTCTATATCTCCCAAAAAAAAAGATCTGATTTTCTGGTTTTCTTAAATCCGAAATTTTGAGGAAGAACAACCCCATCAAGCAGCTCCTCATAGCCACTTCGGTGCCGGCCATGAGTCCGGTGAGGACCGGCGACCCTTCCTAGAGGATCCGGAGTCCTGGCCCTCCTTCCCAACGCTTGGGAAGCCCGTGCGAAGCCGTCGTAAACCCGCTGCTCTTCGTCCCACGAAGAACATGAAAACCCCCAAATAAAAATCCGATTTTGCAGAATCTAAATTAGTCTCATTAATGGTTCATCGTATGAACATAGATCCATCAAAGAAACTGAATTCGTGCATGGAATAATTCATGAAAAATTAATTTTGGAGACCGAAACGGGACGAGAAACAGTGGAAACGGGTTGTGATACCACTGTTGGGTTCTTGCGTTTCTCCGGATCGCTTACGGAGCGAAAAATAAAATTGAAACCAACGATCCGTTCTCGTTTCGAATAAACAAAACCGATAATCGGATTATCGAATATTACTGTGCGCTGATTCGAATCTGCGACCGATTGGCTCCGTCGGTATGACACCGCTAGCCTCAGTGAAGTCTACGCGATCATCCTCGTGGTGGATTTCTTCTCGTTGCTTGCTCGTCGCAGCCTACGAACCCTTCGCCGTTCACCGCAACGACTGCCATGATGTGCCGTCGATTTTCGGTCGGACGGGAGTCAGAGAAGCAACGGAGTAGACCGGAGAACAGGGCTGGCCTGGGGTGCTAGAGAGAGAGAGAGGAAGAGAGGAGGGGGTGGCCGGGGGTGGCCAGGGTTGAGCAGCAGCCTGGCTTGCTCAATCCGTTTGCTACATTTTATATTAACCGCGCGGTTTTCATAAAAATCCCCAGTTTATATAAAACCCACTTTATTATCTATCGCCTTGAGAATGATTTGCGTGTGACCCTCTAGGCCGAATAACCAGTCCGGCTAATGACACAATAAGCCCAGTGACTCCTCACTGCCTGATTAATCAATTAATAACTCTTTATTAATTAATTAACCAATCGAATTAATATCACATATTAAATTCGATTGGGCCGCCGATCACGTTGAGTGCCAAGCAACACCGCGTAAAGCCGGAAGGTATTGGGGTTAAGCAACCCACTCTTGGAACCTTTACGCCGACAATTACCGCGTGAATATAATACTTCATTCGTTCAATGCTCTCAAGTCAACTCAGGGTATGGTGTACCGTAAAACCCTAACCGGTCAACTCACTTGGATTGGATCCTGCCGCATAATATCGAAAAACTCCTTTCCCGATATTATTGTCTGCCCTGGCCAGGGACTTTCGCGCATCCTTGCTAGAGGATTCTCTCTCTAAGTACCGAGAGCGAATGATTCCTTATTGACACTCAATTCCCTTCGATGGTATTCCGTTGTACCCGATCCTTGGCTGTTTAGAATATCGTGGATAGAGATTCATAAACAAAGGTCAAAGCACAGAAGTCCACCGACAAGATGTCCTTGGTGTCTCAGGTCCGAGGACCATCCACGTAAATGCGACAATAGAATCTACCTAGTTGACAATGAGGTACTATACCATCCAGCGATTCAGTCGGATCAGTTTAGTGAACTCATTCTCTAATGAACACCTACAAATTTGCCTTAGTGTCCCTACACAAGTGACTATGGGATCAGTCACCCTCATTGTATGAGCAGGAATAATCTGTACTAGTCTAACTGGATATCCTATGTCCTTCTCAGATATCCTCCGACTATGAACTATTAAGAATATGTGTGTATAAGTGATCAGTCTCATTAGTATGATCTCATTACAATCTGATCACTACTGCACATATTCACGGACTTTATTATGAGACGGTAATAATACGAATTAGACATAATGAATTTAGTTGCCATATTATTAATAAATGAACAAGATTACAAAGTCGTATTGGCTTGTTGGCCACTTAAGACTAACAATCTCCCACTTGGACTAAAGCCAATCACCTTTATGTACTAAACCTAGAGACTCTAGGTGACGTTCCAACACATTTTGACCCAATGGCTTTGTCAGTGGATCTGCTACATTATCGGCAGATGGAACTCTTTCCACCACTACATCTCCTCTAGTAATGATCTCTCTAATGAGATGAAAGTGTCTCACAATATGCTTCAATTTCTGATGAGACTGCGACTCTTTTGCTTGTAGAATAGCCCCATTGTTGTCGCACAACAGCGGAACAGGATCAGAGATGTAGGGAACAATGCCAAGGTCGGTGATGAACTTCTTCAACCACACAATTTTCTTGGCGGCTTCAGCTGTAGCGATGTACTCAACTTTAGTCGTCGAATCTACAGTAGTTTCTTACTTGGGACTCTTCCAGCACACTGCGCCTCCGTTCAAAGTAAACACAAACCCATATGTAGAATTGCTATCATCTTGTTCTGATTAGAAACTCGAGTCAGCATAGTCTCGCAGTTTCAAGTCACCTCCTCTATAGACAAGAAATATATCCTTAGTTTTTCTCAAGTACTTAAGGATAAATTTCACTGCCTTCCAATGCTCTTTGCCTGGATCATCCTGAAATCTGCTTGTAACACTTGGAGCATTTACGACATTAGGTCATGTATATAGCATAGCATACATGATAGATCCTATGGCAGAGATATAGGGTACTCTATCTATGAATTGTTGGGATCCGGGCGGGACGCGAAGAACGCAGCGGAAACAAAGAACAAAATTAATCCCGCCTGATGCCCGCTGATCCGATTCGGAACGAAAAACTAAAATCGAAAATAACGGGAAGTAATCCGATTACCGTGCGCAGATTCAAATCCACTTCCGTCTTGGTTCCATCGAGGCGATGCCGCGAGCCGCACAAGCGTTCGGCCTCCAGCGGTATCCACACAATCCTCCGCGGTGGTTCGTCCTCGATCCCTCGTCTGCATTAGCTCACTCGCTGAAGATCTGTCGCCGCAACGATTGCTGAAATCCCGCCGACGGGAAATCCCGACTTTCGGGAATCACACGCGGTGGAGACGGTGACAATCCCGGCGCCTCGAACGGGGCGCCCAGAGGAGGAGAGAAAAAGGAGGGATGACGGCCAGCAAGGGGAAATCCTGGAGCTTGGCCCAGGTTTTGTCAACAGCGCGTATATATATTAAGTCGGCGCGACTTTTCACAAAAGTCCCCGAGTTAATATAAATCCCACTTATGTACCACCGACTGAGAATCTTATTGCGTGTGACCCTCTAGGCCCATTTACCAGTCCGGTTTTCAGCCCGTTAAGTCCAATAACTAGTTATTGACTTATTGTAATTAATTAATATCTAGATATTAACTAATTACTTAACCGGATTATCATCGCATGTAAATTCAGTCGGACTTCCGATCAAGTTGGGTGTCAAGCAACACCGCATGATCCCGGAAGGTAATGGGGTTCAGCAACCCGCTCATGGAACCTGTCCATCCACAGTTACCTCGTGGCTATAATCCTTCGTTCGCACAATGCTCTCGAGTTAACCTAGGGTATGGTCAACTGTCAAACCCTAGATTGTCAACTCACTTGAATCAGACTCCGCTTTACAATATCCGAAAACCGATTTTTTGATATTGTTTCTGCTCTGGCCAGAGACTCCTGCGGATCTACTCTAGAGCATTCTCTCTCCAATTACCTGAGAGCGAACGATCCTTCATTAAACATATAATCACTGTCGAAGGTCTTCCGCTGGACCCGATCCTTAACTATTAGAGATCACGTGGATAGGGATTCGTAGGTCAAGGTCAAAGTCCAGAAGTCCACCGACAAGGTGTCTTTGGTGTCTCAAGTCCAATGATCAACCACGCCACTGTGACGATGAATCAAGCCGATTGACAGTCAGGTAAATTACCATTCGGCGATTCATGTCAGATCAGTTCAGTGAACTCATTCCCCAATGAGCACCTACAGGTTTACCATTCTGTCTCCACACTAGTAACTAACGAGATCAGTCACCCTCATCATATGAGCTGGAATAACCTGTACTAGTCTAACTAGATGTTTGATGTCCTTCTCAAACATCCTACGACTATGAACAATTAAGAATATGTGTTTATAAGTCATCAGTATCATTATTTTGATCTCATCATAATCTGATGACTATTGCACATATTCATGGACTTCATTATGCGCAATTATAAATATGTCAATCTACATAATGAATTTAATGCCATTGATTAGTGAGCCAGATTGAAATAGGTGCCTTATGATTGGCTTAGAGGACATCTATATCCTTCAATCTCCCACTTGGACTCAAGCCATTCACTTTTGCATTTGATCTCCATCAAATCTAGGTGATGCTCATATAAAGTCTATGACTAAGACTTGGCCAGGGATCTGCTAAATTATCTACAGATGGAATATTTTCCATTACGTTACTTCCTATTTATCCTTTGTCTCCGAACCTATGAAAGAACCTCAGAATGTTCTGAAACTTCTGAAGAGACCATGGCTCGATTACACAATTCCTTGCTCCCACTGTTGTCCTACAACGATAGGATGGTATCAGAGACCTCTTAAAACTACATCTAGTTCAGGGATGAACCTTTTCATCCATACTGTTCTAATAACAGTATCACTTGTTTCTGTCGTCTCTTAATATCGAGTTCTAGATTGGAACCATTCCAATCCATTCCATTCTACTAGAAGGTTGAATCCATTATTTGACTTGAAATTTGAGTCAGTGTGACCTCATAGTTTCAAATCATCCTCTCCATATACGTGAATGCATCCTTAGCACTTCTCAAGCGCTTAATGATGCATTTCACTCCTGTATCCTTTAAGGAACCTTTTCTTTAAAGGAATAAATTCCACATATCAACAATTGAGACTTGTTATGAAATTTGTGCCAAACATTTTGACATACAGGTCAATATAATATCCCCACCAATCTATCTTAATAGATTTGTATTTCCAATACGTGGGATATTATAACTAAATCCATTATGGAGGAAACCATGGTTAACAATACTTTCACTAATAGTGACATCTCGAAGTCATTCTTAATGACTTTGATGTTATTATCATAAAGCATTACTAAAACGACCGTGCTTCCACTGTCCTTTTTGAAAACATACAATCCGTGATCATTCTTAACGATCACATAATATTTGACCATTAAGTCAAAACTTTTATTATAACTTAGGAAGCTTCAGTTTGATTCAAAATAATTTTGAAATCATAACTTGCTTCCTGGATATTCTAAAAGCTTTAAAGGTGTATCATATACATCTTTACCTCAATCACATTGAGTGGACGCTTTTAATATCCAACTGTCATCATCTCATGATAGGTAGTATTGACAAGTAGATTTCTAATAAACTTATCAATCTCAAAGTTATAATGACAGAGAGCATCATTATCATAGATTTTAGATCATAATCTATTTTGAGCTCCTCTCATCTTGCTAAATTAGATATGTCAAACATATCATTTTAGTCACTGAGAGAATCTCAAAAATCTATGAAGCTCTCTGATGTGTGTTATGAGTTGTTACAAACAATTAAAGATTATCTAATAATCTTATGTTAGCTTGTGAATCTAGAACATCTTCTAGTTTTATCAGCTCCCACTGTCTTCTTTGAGGACATATTCCTCTTCATAGAAGACAGCTTTCAGGATGACAATAATTTCATTATCGCCTGGCCAATAAATGTAATGTCCAAACTCTTTAGACATTCACAAATTTACAGCACGATAATACCTGACTTTAAAAACAGGTTTGTTCATAATTCACATCTCATATGAATTATTTGGTTTCCATATCTTATATGGACACACACTGACTTATTTGGAACCATCTGTAAAGTATGGACATCTAATGTTCATACTCATGTTTAAAAGGACAAGAATTAGGCAAATCTTATTATGTATTGCACCATATCTTAATAAGGTGTCATTCCTCATTCTATCATATTGCTATGATGCATAATGAGGATTAATCGAGTAAGGATACAATTATCCTCTTAATGATTTATGTGAATCATATACTAAAGTATCAGTTCCTTTGATCAAATCAAAAATTCTAATACTTCATATTGATCTTATACCTTAATCTCTCATATGCATTCGACTTATACTACATTAAGTACATACATCCGAATCATTCCAAGAGTAAATTATAAGGTAAATCAATAGTAGTGATTATCTTTGGCCTTTGAGCTGTTTATATAAATATGCATCAACATCAAAAAATTTCTTATTATACAATCCTGTGTACAATAACATAGATAATCAGGATTCACACAGTTCATTTCTATAGGAGACTTGTAAACATTCATCACATGAAATGTCACTTCAAGAATCTATAGTGCATTAACTGATTTGAACAACTATTGTTCCTTCTCAGTCAACGTTATTCACTTTTACAATTCTTGATATGTTATGCAACTAAATAACAATTATTCAGTTTCATTTTAGACTTCTATAGATAGATAAAGATTTACTGTCAGACAGCAATCTATGAATATCATGAACAATAGTTGAGTCTAACTCAATACTTGCACTTTCTTGATTTCCTTTTACTTGTCTAAGTTTGCACACTATCGCAGCTCTGAGAATCATTTCCAATATCTCATATTGGATACGCTAATTCTCCAATAGACATACAAAAGTAGATTAATAAGAATATATGAAACTTCTTTCAAGTTCCATATTCGATTTGCCTTTACCAGTATCCTTATATTGGTTGCAGTGGGAGAACTGCTATTTCTCTATCTCAGCTGACTTTCTTTTATCATTTTCAGGTGTGGATTCGATCGTTTAAAACCTTACCACTTGTCTTTCTCAAAGATATCATGAATATCTCTTCATCTTGGTCTATCCAAATAAGAGATTTCATGATAATCATTGCCTTTCAAAAAGGCATATCATGAGTACCACTTCACATTGGTCTATCTAAGTAAGAGGAATCATGATACCTGATTAAGATAGTGACTTTCACTTAACTTTAAAGACATTCTTTGGAGTATGAGAAGTATTGACATCCAACATGCTAAAATCTCAAATAGATGACATTTTAGTGAATCGAAGGAAATAACGTGATTTAAGCAGATAGTTCTGATAATTCAATTATGGTCTTTTATCTTGAATTATTTCCCACTATTTTTCGACGGACTATATAACCTTTAGGTATACAGAACAGAAGACTCCAACGGTCTTCTAGTGAGGATCAGAATCTCCAAGAATCACAGTATGACCTCGGATAAACAAATAGTATCATACCATTATTTTAAAGCAACAATCTCATGGTAATTGCAACTCCTTGCAATATCCGATCTTATTTCGGCTCCCAGGTCTTTAATGGTCCCGGATAAACACAGTAGACCATTATACTTAGTCTAAGCTTTACCATCAATACGTGACAGAGTAGAGTAAGAATGCAGCTCCCGGGAAAACGCGATGATAGCTACACCGTTCCTCTATTCCAATCTCAAGGCATCATAATGCCATAGTTAATAGTCCTTTCATCAGATGGTGGCAGATCTCGGATAAACACGTAAAAACTGTCATCACTGAATCAAAATCTAAGAACTATATTGATGGAGAGCCATGCGGTACATTCTCAATAACTCGCGCTCCGGCTTAGACTTTATGTTGAAGGTTTTGTTTATATTAAGTTGGTCTCATCCTAGGTGTTAGTTTATAAATATATCGTATATATTTAACTATACCTAGATATTAGTAATCGATTCATAATCAATAACTAAAAGCATACATCATCCATACATGTTCATTATGTGGTCATGGACAGCACGGTGATTAATTGGAGCCAAACAATTAATCATCAAAACTATATAACATTTATATAATCTAAACATGCAAACACATAGCCACCGGTGATCTCATCTCCTGTCGCCTTCCTAGTTGCATTTGTGGATCATCCTCACCTTTCCTCGGCCGGCGCGATCAATTACAAATAATATTAATTTTGAAACAATTTCAAATACAAATAAATTGTAAGAGAAAACCTTATGGCCGAGTACAATGACAGAGGGAGATAGAATTACAATGGAATGAGAAAGAGAGAGAGACACACAGGCCTCATTAATTAACACTTAATTAATGTACATCACATCCCATAACAATCCATATGATCACACACCATCACTTGATATGAAATTAACTAAGTGCATGTCCATAACCACCACAAATTTTAACCATCCACACATGATAAAGCACATCACATGAAGGCTAAAATTTTGAAAATATAATAATTTGGCTTTCTTAAAACCTGGGTACCAATCAAAATTGGATAATTTGAATTTTCGAAAATCTTATTTTCTAACATGCAATAAATCTAATTTAAAGCATCAAACACATCAACATGTGCAAACAAAGCTAAAATTAAAATTCTAAAATATTCCATGCATAATTTAGAACAATTCTAAATTAATTAATCTAACACTTAGATTAATTTCAAATCACATTACTAACAATTATTAATGCGAAACAATCTAACATTTAGACAGAATTAAAAATTCCTAAATAACACTTATAAAAGAATTTATAATTCCAATTATAATCCATTAACAACTCATTATTAATTAATCCCTTTTAATAAATAAAATGTCTCAATAACAATTATTGAGAAAAGTTAATTAGAACATTTCTAATTAAAATAGTCTAATAATTAGACTTAACTTAATCCTTTCAATAAATTTTATTAAAAGATTAATTATTAAGTAGATTAGATATTCAAAATTTAATTAAGAGACCCTTGAGAATATTAATTAGCTTAATAACTATTAGTAAGCAATAATTAATCCTCAATAACTTTTATTAAGGTTAATTCTCAAGAAACAATAAACTCTTTAATAACTATTATTAAAAGTTAATAAAACACTTAATAACTTTTATTAAGTGTCCCTTAATCAAATACTTAATTTCATAACAACAATTGCTAAGAAATTAAAACAATCTAATCACATGACCAAGATTAATTAACAACACTTGATAATTAAAGTTCAAGTCACTACTTAATAATTAAATAACAACTGTTGTTAATATAAATTTAAGATCAAATCTTAAATATGAATTAACAGCACTTGTTAATTAAGATTAATAATATTATCTTAATAATTAATAACAACAATTGTTAATAATTAATTACGATCTCATTTTATATAAATAACAACAATTGTTAATTATAAATTAAGATCACATCTTAATCCCCTTTACTTAAGATCAACTCTCAAATTATAAACCCCTTTATTAAGATCATATCCTAATAAATAATAACAACATTTGTTTGTTAATAAATTAGGATCATATCTTAATAAATTAACCTAATATTAAGATCAAATCTTAATAAACCTATTTAACTGAAAATAAGAAATATAATTTTAAAACTATTTTAAACAATATAATTTTCCAGGTTAAAGGAGTGGGGTTTAATAATTTATTAAAGGGTTTTTTTTGGGGTTATAAGGGCTAAAATAGGCTTAATGGGCCTAATTAGGGCTTAATGGGCCCAACTGGCTCGAGCTGGTGCAGCTAAGGCCAAACCTGGCCGAGCCAGGACGGGCCCCAGGCGCGCCCGGGCCGGACCCAGGCGCGACCTGGCTCAGCCAGGTCGAGCGCCTGGGCCAGCCGGGTCGGCTCCCACCCGGCCTGGCGCCAGGCGGGGGACCGGCTGGCCCAGGCCCGTTTCTCACAAACTGGGGCGAGTTGTTGTTCATGGTACTGATTTACTCGTGAGAGAGCGTGCCCTCAGTAGTTGGACCTGGGCTGGGAGAATTCGGCACTGCAGGCTTCCGAGGTGGAGGCCTGCTAGGTCTGTGAGGATCAAAGACGCTAGAGAACGTAGCGTCCTTGAAGGCATTCTGGCAGTACCGTGCTCTTTCATAGAGCTCTGCCATATTAGCCAAGTTGTTCAAGGAGAGGACTAGCTTGAACTGGGGCGTGGCGTTAGAAATTAACATTTTCACTTGTTCAGATTCGGACAAGTGATCCTTCACCTTTTCAGCCAGGCCCCGCCACCTGTCAGCAAAACTGACAAACTCCTCATCTGGTTTCATCTTTTCTGCAATAAGGTCCGTGATAGACAAGGAGGGTGCAACTCTGTCCTGGTATCGTTGGATAAATTTGCGTGAAACAATACCGTAATCCTCTACTTCGGAGGGTTCCAGAGAAAAGAACCACTCGAGGGCTGGTCCCTCTAGAGATCTCCTGAACAAGAAAGCCAACGACCTCTTGTCGTTCTGCCAGAAAGAGGATTCGTAAATGAACTCCTTCAGATGTGTGAAGGGGTTACCAGTACCGTTATATTTCCGATACACTGGCATTTCAGAGGGTGGCAGATGGAATACTGGCAGGCTCGGTAGACTGATTTCTGGCACAGCTTTAACCCCCATCATCTTCTGGAGATTGTTGAACTGCTCATCCATGCGCTCCATCTTGGCCAGCAACGCTTGCATGGTCAGATCTGCTTGGGGAGGAGGAGGAGGAGGTGGAAGTACTTGATAGGCCTGCTGCCTAGAGTACGTTGGACATGGAGGATAATAAGGAGGAGGTCCGGCAGAGCTTCCGCCATGCCCGAGGGCATTTTGATAAATAGGCGTTTGCGGTCTTGCCGGTTGCCTAGATGATGAAAGCTGCGGCCCAGCTGGCCGAGAAGTGATATGAAGGCCTTCCATGGCCTGATGGATATAAGGAGGAGGAAGAGGAGGTTGTTGAGTAACAACAGGGGGAGCCATAGGGTTCGGCTCAGCAGGCTGCGCGGGTGCCTTCCCCTTCAAAATAGACTGGATCGCCTCGAACTGCTGAGGGTCCAGTCGGGAGGCAAGAACTCCCAAGGCGTTGACAAGATCCATAGGATCGGATGATGAGGGATCATGCTGATTCATGTCCCCCTCTAGATCAAGATTAGGGATCGCATATTCATGCGGGGGAAGATCAGGATATTGATCATGTGGATGAAAAAGAGGAGTCCGGACATTCCCATCATGTCGAACCGGAATGGGGACAGAATTACGGGAGGCATCAGCATCTCTCCCGTTCTCATAGTTGAAGTCTGAATCGCGAGGGGCATTAGCATCTCCCTCGTAGTTGATGATGGCGTCTTGAGCCATACTCAAATCCCTGCCTGATCGCAGCAACATGATATCAGATTCCCTTTTCAAAGATTTAATCAAACAAGTTGTGCAGAGATTAATCAAACAAGTGGATGCTTAACGTGATTTTAGGATTCCTTGTTGAGTTATTTGAATTGGATTAAACCACAATTTCTCTCAGGGAAGGATCCTAGTTTCAGTTTGGTTTCCACCGTTATTCTCTAGGGCTCTTTCTTACAACGCTTTCGGAATCTAGCCGGGACTTCAATTGGTACAACCAGCCCGATGATCAAGGAGGAATACCTTGATTTTGGGGACTTATGGAGGTCTCAACGTCAACTTCTCTAGTCTGATCAAGGGACCAACCCAATCAGAGAGAGTTGCTGACGTCGAGTAATGTGTTCCTAAGAAGAGGAGGGTTTTCGCCTCAATGCGTATGCCCTGCGGCCTGGATGGCCTCTAATGCTTAGTAAATAATGGGTAGCTAGCACTCAACCACAGAAATCTGGAAACTGAAAAATAATTAAGAAACTGTCTGAATCGCGTCGATGATAGTCGACGCTATTCAAAACAGAATTTAATTCTTTCACAAAAACAAATCTGAAAAATAACTAAGAAACTGCATGAATCGCGTCGATGGTAGTCGACGCTATTCAACACAGAACTTAATTTTTTCGCAGAAACAGATGCAAACAGCAGAGAAAGTCTGAAGACTGAAAGGCGTCTGGGTGGGCTGACGCGGTTTTGAAACGCGTCAGTGATCCTGGATGCTTTTCAGTTCGCAGAAACAGTTTTGCAGGAGGATTTTCTGGGTTGAATCCTCCTCAAACAGAATGAAAAGCAGTAAACAATCGCCCCATGCAAAATTTTTAGTTCCAGGTTTTAAGCAGGATGATTTACTAACTAAACAAGTAGGAAATCACTCAATCACACATCATTTTTATCACAAAAACAGCTTTTTTTGAACTAATCAAGGGGAGGGCAAGATCTTGCCACTGGGGTGTGCACGTGGTGCACGAGGGAAATTAATTAAACTAAACACTCACCAATTGGTGAGGACGTGTCGAGAGACACAAATGGTGCACCGTGGGTGCCCGATATGATGATGGCAAGAACAAAAAGAAACTAAAAGATGGCGAGACCAAGTCCCACCGTGATCGTCAAAAGAGCTGTAGGTGCTGAAAATGCTCGTGTGATTAATATGAGAATACTATGTTGTTTAGTGTAAACTAACCTATTAAAAACAGCAACTAAAGTGCAGTGATCACCAGAAACTTTTAACTAAAAAGTTTCAAAAGTGATTTGATCGCCTACCTGTTTGAACGCGGAAGATTGAGTCCTTGGTTCCCCTCCTTCAGCCGGCTGAAGAAGGAGAGCCCTTTCTTTGTTCTTTTGTTCTTGCTGAGTTTGAGGTTGAGGATCGTCCAGAAGTCCTTCTGGCTTTGAGCTTAATTTCCCCTTTTGATTGTTCTCTTGTTGTTGTGGTTGAGTGCAGCAGAGACAAAGACAGAAAAATAAAGAAGGATGATTATGAGAACTTTAAATAGAAGTAATATTCAAAACTAACAATGATTATAAGCATACTTAAACAGCAAACTCACTTGTTTAATTGGCTTTGAAACCCCTTAAATCAAATAGGTTTTGGAAGATTGATGCAGTGGTGTGTGTTGCACGAAGTGAATATAAGAAATGAAACTAAATGAAGTAAAAAATGAATGCAGAATTGAAACACTTATGCCCGATTGTGTTGAAGCCTTGAAAGGTTGAAGATCTTGAAAGGGATGCCGACTTCTGGAAATGGCAGCGCTCCGACGTTCCGACGTTGTTGCTTCGATCTTCAACTTGCTATAACGCTATGGCTCAACTTAATTCAATTCAACCATTTTTACTCTTTGAGATGTAAGGTATTTATAGGCTTTCTCTGCGTTCGCGATTAACATAGAAAAATCTAGGATTTATCTATTTTAACCGACAGATAAATACTGATTAATTCATCTTTATCTGTAATTATCTAAAACGCGTCCACATAGGCTGACGCCTTTCAGATTAAATTAAGATAAGGATAAATATCCGGGAAAACTTATCTTTATCTTTATTAGCTAAAACGCGTCCACTTGTGTAGACGTCTTTTACACTAATTAAGATAAGGATAAACATCCGGAAGAGAAGTTGAAATAGCTTAGGAAACTTAAAACGCGTCTACCTTTACAGACGCCTTTTAGATAATAAATCAATTGATTAAAATTCAAATTTAAACGTTAAAACAGGAATAAACTCTAAATGGCGTCTACATGGGTCGACGTCGTTTATACTTCTTCATATTTTAACTGAAATTTGAGCTAAAATCAATTTAATTGATTAACTTAAACATGTCTGTTAAACCCGACACTCAAAAAGATCAATAAAAATTAATCAATGGTTAAATATCAGACCATTCTGAGGCATTATTATATGATATGAAATTTACTCGAAATGATGTCAAAATTAGCATGTCTACAGCTGCCTCACCTTGGCATCGTCTTTGCAAGGGAGTGAAATGGAATGGAATGTACTGAAAAGGTGATGCCAAGATGTGATGAGACACGCTCTTAACATCACATGATTGGAATTTTTCTCGAAATCATCAATGAAGATAGCTCAATGAAATCAATGGAATCAATCCTGTCTGGATGAGGTAGACAAGGAAATAAAATAAAGTCGATCAACCTCCACGGAGTGGGAAGTACCCCAGGTCATAGACACTGTAGGTTTCATCATGGGGAGCGTTTGCCAGCCAATGTGGACGTGCTGCAGTCATAATGGATCTTTAAAAGAAAACAAGAAATATTGGATAAAGAATCCAATCAAGGATAGAATTCCAAGGATATCTTCAAGCGAACCTCAAAGATAATCAAGATACTCAATTCAGAATGGAATATTTCATATCATGTTTGAATTATTTTATTAAATGGTCTGAAACTTAATCAGTAATTAATCCTTATCACAATGATTTCAAAGTCCTACATGATGCATGCTGGGCTAAAAGAAAAATATAAAGTCAAATAAAATATAAATTAATCAAAGATAATATTGTTAAATTGTCATTAATGAGTCAAGACACCAATTCTTGTAATCCAGTGTTAAGCCGAAGCTCGTTTATCCACGCACCGTTTCACAAAAGTGGAACCATCGTCCCCACTAACAATCCAACGGCCTATCCGTGCGATTAAGAATCCTCTAGAATTATCACTGTTTTTTGTTGTTGGGGAACTCAAATTCCAGTTTCATCAAAACCACAAGGTCCTTGATATACTCTAATAAATATTTATCATATAGTAATGCGAATGCAAAATAATTACATGAAATAATACAGGGGTAGAGATAACCGTCTTTTTAGCCACGGTTGAGACTTCTTGGCTCCCACAGTGGAATCTTCTTGACATTTTTCAGCTTTCTTGAATTTCCTTGAATTTCTGCAATCAAAATTGTTAGTAATTCCAAACAAACATTCAATTAAAATATGGAATTTCGGATAAATAGCAGAAAAGCTAAAACGCGTCGTGTCGCGCAGACGCCTTTTGGAAGTTGAAACACGTCAGTGCTACTCGACGCCTTTCACTCACAGAAACAGGTTTCTGGCTGTTCTCTACTCGAATTCCAACTCTATCAATGCACATCCCTTCTCCAATCCGGAAAAGTCTTCTTAGGATCGCACTGCTGTCTATATAAACACCCTTAGGTCGTTCCCAAGCAATCCTACTACAATCCAAAGATCCAAAGTTGAGTTTTCTTCAAGGTTTCTTCAAAGTTCCAAGGTTTCCAAGCTTCAAGAAGGAGGAACTCCGAAAAAGGGAGGACGAATTCTTCAAGCAAGAAGATGAAGATGTCTTTGGAGCAGTTTTCTGATGTGGAGAATCACCTCAATGGAAGAAATCCCAATCTCCAAGTAAGTTCAATCAACTTCCTTTCAATTCTCTTTATGTTCGTTCCTCATGTTCTTCACGTTCCTCATTATGTTCTTCGTCTTTTCTTTTGATTTTCAGAACTATCCCATGTTTCCTGGTCCAAGGAAGTTTACTTCCTTACCTTGGATCCGTAAACTTGCAAAAAGCATCAAGCTTTCCATGCAAGTATTCATATCCAAGTGGAATCTTCAAGGTCTCGTAGTGCTTGCCAAACATTACAAGAGCGCGAACGTAGATTGGGCGGCTATGCGTGCCTTGATCGAGTGGTGGCATCCCCAAACTCATACGTTCTTTTTCCAAGATTTCGAGTGCACGATCCTTTTGGAGGAGGCGGAGCTTCTTTTAGGTCTCCCAAAGACCAAAGAGAACAAAGATAAGATAGCTTTGATGAAAGAAAGAACCACCGGTCAACAATTGTTGACATCAATCATGAAGGATCCTTCAGAAGCTAAAGGATGCCTCACCAAAAAGGGGATCAATCTCACCAAACTAGCCGAGTGGACGCTGTACGAAATTGATGATGTAAGGGAGGATGAAGCAGAGGATGTAACAAAAGCCTTAGTTACATGCCTTGCCGGTGCCTTGTTCTTCTCTGCACAAGATAACATCTTAGAAGATGACCAAGTCAGTGCTATATGCGCAATCTTCGAAGGTAAATCCATTAGCACTGCACTCTTAGCATATCTTTATAGTGGGCTTTCTGCGGCGTCTGTGGGCCGTCCTCCTTACGGATGCATGCTACTCTTTGCCTTATGGGTTGAACTTCACTTTAAGTTTGAGCATAACAAGAAAATGCCCTTGAATCCATCTCAGATCTACTTGAATAGCCCAATTCATTGCGTTGCTAATATTGTAAAGTTCAATGAGCATATGGTTAACAAGGTTCCAAAACTCAAGACCCGAGCTAACTGGAGAGAGTATTTGAAGCTCATGACGTCCGACATATTCGACTCGTCTCCACTTGCTCTGGTTGGAAAACCTGTCTGGGTGCGCCGTGCAGCAGGAGCAGACCTTAAGTTGATTGGAGCCACTGAATTCATGCTATACAATCCACACCGGTGCCTTACTCAACTTAGCTTGGGCCGTCGTGAATTCCCTGAGTTCTCTCCCACACTTCCAATCAAGAAGCGTGACTTGGAATCCGATGAAGATTATGAAGCCATACAAATCATCACTACCTTATGGAACCTTGGCTTTAGTTACCGTGTAAAATCCTCTAAAGATAGAGATAGATGATTGAAATTTCCCTACCTTAAAAGTCTTCGTGAAATTCTTCCTTAAACGTCCTCTTTCTCTTTGTTCATGATGTAATAAAGAATTTCACTGAAATAAAGAATTTTATTATGCCTCAAAACCTTTCCTCAACTTTCTGTGATGTGCACATGATTTTTCCTGAAAATTAAACAGTTCGGGTTCTGTAAAAATGTAAAACGCGTCCATTCAGAAAGACGCCTTTAAACCATAATTCTTTTTCCAGAAATTCAATTTAATCCTCAAAAACCCGATTTAAACGTTAAAACGCGTCTGTACAAGTTGTCGTCTTTCAACTCTCTCTCCTACTTTTTCCAGAAATTCTGCCATTAATTCCATGATTAATTCCCTGAAACGCGTCAACACAGTAAGACGCCTTTCATCATTTTCCTCTGTACGGCTCTGACCAGAATTGGCGGTAATCTGAAACACGTCTTCATGTGTGGACGTCTTTCAATCAATTTCAAACAGTTGTCCTTGCCGCCTCAACTTATGCGCCCTAAAACGCGTCTGTCTAAGTCGACGCCTTTCAACCTTTTCGTTAACAGACCCGCGAAGGCCCTTTTCTTCCTCACTTTTCCAAAATTTCCTCTTTCTCCCCTCTCTCCGGCGACGATCTTCGGCGATCTCTCCCTCAAAACTCTCCCTTCTCAAGCTATGGAACGCGGTGAAGGCTCCAAGAAGATGAAGAAAATAGCCAAAAGGAGGCGAAGGCAAGAAGAAGAAGCTCCCGAGGAGATCCCAGCGTTGCTAGCCGAGGCGGTGGCCTTCTTGGAAGAAGAACTACCTCCACCGGCACCTATGGCGGTGGAAGAAGAAGAGGAGGGTGACCTCCACACGGTAAGCTTCCCGTGGGCATGATTGGATGAAGAAAAGAGGAAGAACGGGGTTCTTCAAAGAACCCGAAATCTGGACTTGAAAGGCGTCCAGACCAGGTGACGCCATTCAAAAGGCGTCACCATGGGTAGACGTCTTTCAAGATAAATTCCGGATTTTAATTAGGAATAAAGATTTTGAATCGCGTCAAGGCATGTTGACGTGTTTTAAAAGACGTCCATGTGGGCTGACGCCTTTCAAAACAGAACTGCTTTTTCCTGTTTTTATTAATTGCTGACCCTTATTTTTATGTTTTTTTTATTTGCAGGGAGTGATGAGGGCTAGGATTAGTTGGGACCTAGTAATAGGGGCATATAGAGGGCTCCCGGATTTCCAAAAGGCGCGCCTGTGTCGGATGGGATTCGGTGAAGTATTGGACATCGAGCCATTCTGGCTTGATTTGGTCCTCTTGCAGGTGTTGAGGGAGAGGTGGCATGCGGAAAGCTGTGCTTTCCTAATGCCGTGGGGGCATATGGTCCCCACCCTAGAGGATGTGGCCAGGATCACTGGCCTCAGGGTAGAGGGCCGACCTGTTAGTGGGGTGACTTACCCCAACTATTAGGGACTAGCTGAGGCTCTATTAGGGATAGAGGTGTCTAGCCTAGGCAGAGAGTCTAGGATGGTCCCCAGGGTAGAGGTAGAAGCTACACTAGGATTAGATGAGCCCCGACGTCGGTCTGACGAGACCCGGGAGGAGTTCAGGGATAGACTAGCCGAGTCGTCTTCCTCTGCCTACTGCAGTGACCCTGGTCAGGTAGAGGAGGTAGATAGACAGCTTAGGGTCTTTTTAGTTTTCTTTTTCGGTCGGTTGCTCTTCGGTACGAAGGGCGACCATATCCACTGTAGATTTCTTTATTTACTAGATGACCTAGATAGCTTAGGAGATTATGCATGGGGTGCGGCCCTTCTGGCTCACCTCTTTGCTGATCTATCTGCGGTCACGCCAGACCGTGAGACTACCATCAGTGGCTTCTCGCCATTTCTTCAGGTATTAACTTGTTTAATTATTTGTTATATGCAGTGCAATATGATATGATGCTTTTTCTAACCTATATGTTCATGAATGCAGGTGTGGAGCTACTACTACTTCCCGCTCGGCAGAGCACGGATCGTTCGTCCAAACGTTGTCCCTTTTGCCTGCGGTTGGCAGCCGATTGTGGACACGGCTCCACAGCACCACCAGCTGACGGCCCTCCGCCGTCAATTCCTGGATTACCCAGAACTCTTGGTAAGTTTTTAACTTGTTCAATGTAATCTTTTATTTCTTTAAGTACAATTTATGTATGAATGCATCTAACCTATATGCAGGTGATCTGGCGCCCGTATCTGGGCAAGAACGAGGAAGGTCAGCCGTGGGTGACGACTGGCAGGAGGCGATTCGGGAGGCAGATGTGGGTACATTGCTTTAACGAGATCGAGCCCCTTCGCCTCCGGCTCGTGATGAGGACGTTGGGTCTCCACCAGGAGTGGATTGACGAGGAAGTCCCGGAGGGTGTGGGCAGGAGCATGAGGGGGAAGCAAGCCCTCACCGACTGGCGTGCCAAATTCCCGGAGCAGTACGAGGATTGGCACCGTCGGGGCGTACGGGTGGAGTCCCGTGCGGTGAGTAGTGAGGGCTATCTCCAGCAGTACCGGGCCCACTACGCCGATCAGCTTCGGCTCCTTCGACCACTCGATGTAAGTATGCATTCATGCGTCTTTAATTTTATTATTATCTTGATTTATATTTGTGAATGAATATATGTATGACATGCAGGACGCGCGTAATGCGGTCATCGTCGACCTCCGGGCCCGCCTACATGATGTAGAGGCCCAGCTAGAACAAGTCCAAAAGGAACTATATGACCTGGTATGTACGAATGAATATGAATGCTTGTTTTAATTAATTGATTGTTTTGGCGATTAACCACTGACAGTTGTCTTCCGGTGCGCGAGCCGTCTATACCCAGGCGGCTCCTCCTACCTTCGGGGCTTCATCATCCTCTTCATCCACCCACGATGCTGCCCTGGCTGACCTCCAGAGTCAGCTCGCCTCTGCCATTCACCGGGCTTCTCTCGCGGAGGAGGACCGTGCTGCTCGGGTAAGTTCTTCAACTTTTGAATTCTGAAATTGATTACTTGATTATTTGATTGCCTTGGACGAACAATGACTTCCTTTCAGGTTGCTGAGCTTCAGGAAGCCCTTCAGAGGGCTGAAGTGGAGATAGAGCACGCTCGTGCCGTAGCGGCCCGTGTTGAGGCTGATGCAGAGCGGATCCGGGCTCTAGAGGAGCAGGTGGCCCGTCTCTCGACTGGAGATCTTGCACGCCTCCAGATTCGCCTGGAGGTTGTGACTGAGGAGAGAGACCGCGACCGCCTTCGACTGGAGGCTATGCAGGGCCGGCTGTCAGTTGCGGAGCATGAGCGCAAGGTGGTGGAGGAACGGTATCAGCGAGCTCGGCAACGTGCCCATGAGCGTGGTCTGACCAGCGCCTTTACTGCCAGCGCTGCTGTATCTTCCGGCCATGCGGGGCCGAGCGCGATGGGACCACCTCCACCTCCTAGTCGAGGGCCAGCACCGGATGCACCTGACGAGGCCCAGAGCCAGTTGGACGAGGGCGGAGGGGAGAGCCAGCCTTGAGGGCTCATGTATCTTCTTTTTTTTTTTTTATATATATATATCCTGTATAGAACACTTCTTCTGATAATATACATGAAACTCTGGGGCTCCAATCTTGTATTCCTGTGCTTATCTTGCATCATGTACACACTTAACAAACAGGTTAAGTATCTATTTAGGCTTAGCCCCTTGCCTGACCAAATAAATGGTCAATCAATCTTTTCTTCAATAAATGGTCAAGGGGCATAGCCTTTATTAACAAAGGTAATGAGAATAATTAAACTGAAGCAAAATGCGACATACAAGCAGACAGATGCTCGCTGAAAATAAAAGAATGAAACATATCAAATACAACAAGCAGATGCTAATTGAAATATTTTTGTTGTTTTGAAATATTCATCTTTGTTTGGGGTTTTGAAATATATGCCTTTTTTTTTGAATTTTGACATATGTAATTTTTTTGAATTTTTGACATATATATTTCTTTTGGATTTTTGACATATGTATTTTTTTTGAATTTTTGACATATGTATTTTTTTTGGTTTTGACATATGTATTTTTTTTGGTTTTTTTTTTTTTGAATTTTTTTTTTTTGATATATGCATTTTTTTGGATTTTTGACATAAAGATCAGCATGGTACTTAGATCAAAAGATCATATTCATTTATTAACTTAATTCCCAAATTGTTCTTTAACAACTTAACTAAAAACCCATCGTGTTCGAATTTGTGTTTTCATTCGTGATCCCATTTGATGATTTGACCCTTAGTCAATCTAAGCCATTCCTTAAGTTTGAAGTATATCTCTTTAGAAAGAAAAGATGAATGAATTTAGAAAGCCCATGGGAAGGTTCCAAAGACTTAAAAAGATGTCCCTTTTCTACCCTAATATCTGTTGGGGTTCAGTCATTTCCTTTCCGGGGTATTTATCGACCTTGCGTTCCCTTTTATTTCATTTCCTGGCCTTGATGTAACGTTTGTAATGTAATGGCCTTTTGATTTGACATTTGGCTTTTGCCTTTTTGCTTTTGTTTTTTTCTTTTTTTTTTTCTTTGGGACAGATCTCCCCCTTTTTTTTTATGACGGCCTCCTACTAAGATGGCGGGCATTCTTGGTAGTCTATTCTAAGTCTCGTTCCTACATCATGGGCCGAGTTTAAAACAGAATTTTTGTTTTAAAACGAATGATTTGTACTTTGCACTTTCGGTCAAGCTTCCGATATTCTTTTAGGCCTTGTCATCTCTTGTTACTCACGAATCAAACGTGTTAGTGTGTGCAGTAATGGGCTTGAAATTAAGTTATCCAGACTGATAAGGAAATTTGAGTTTATAAATTTTCTGATTCCACTGGTCTTTGTACCATACTGATCGACTCTTTAACCTAAGGGTAGTATTTCTTAAGATGTAAGCCATTCCAGGGATGATTTAGCTCTTCTCCTTCTGCACTAACAAGACGATAAGCATTACCAGGAAAAGCATGTGATACAACATAAGGTCCCTCCCAGTTGGATTGGAGCTTAGAACGCGGACCACCAGGTTTTATAAAAATTCTTTTGACAACCATTTCACCGACTTTGAACTTACGTTCAATGACTTTCTTTTGATAAAAACGTGCTAGTCTATTTTGATAAACTTTTGCATGATTAGCAGCTGACCATCTTTTCTCATCTAAAAGTTCCAATTGAGCAAGGAGTGCTGAACGATGTTCATCAATGGAAAATTCCTTATTCAATTGTACTCTTAGTGACGGTATGAGGATCTCATATGGAACTACCGCCTCCATTCCAAATGTTAAGGAATAAGGAGTTTGTCCAGTGGGCGTGCGGATTGAAGTTCGGTAGGCCCATAGAGCCTCAACCAATTTTTCTGGCCAGTCTGCAAATTTATTAGATTTGCACGTCTTTTTGATGATTTTTATCAAAGTCTTATTTGTTGCCTCTGCTTGGCCATTGCCTTGCGGATAATAAGGAGATGAATGATGCAATGCAATTCTATACCTGTTGCAGAGGTCCTTCAATTCCTGTGACACGAACTGCGGTCCGTTGTCGGTGACGATGGTGCTTGGAATTCCAAATCGGGTGATGATGTTCTTCATGATGAACTTGCAGACGGTTGATGCTTTGATCTCCACGTACGCTTCAGCTTCTGCCCACTTGGTGAAGTATTCCATTGCCGTGAGAATGAAAGATTTTTGCTTGATGCCGAAATCTGGATTGCCAAGAGGTCCAATAATGTCGAAAGCCCACATGGAGAAAGGCCATGGGGAAGAAACAGGATGGAGTGAAGATGCAGGAGAATGAATTTTGTCGGCGTGAAGTTGACACTTAGCACACTTACGAACATATCCTACGCAGTCTTCTTCTATGGTTGGCCAATAAAATCCTTGTCTAAGGATCTTCTTTGCTAGCATCTGTTCATTGACGTGGCCACTACAAACTCCATTATGAGCTCCTTCCATAACCTTCCAAAGCTCATCTTCGTCTAGACATCTCAGAAGAACTCCATCAAAACCTCTCTTGTATAATGCTCCCCCAACTAGGGTGTATCTTTGAGCAACTCTCCTGATAGCTCTCTTCTCCTAAGTTGTAGCTTCCTCAGGATATGATTGATTTTCACAATATTTGGCAATTTCATAATACCTTGGCTTCTGTTCATCATCCATCTCTTCTAACAGCTCCATTAACATGATTTCTCTTTTTTCAATGATATCTCTGTCTCTGACTTTCTTCAGCAACTTCTCCTTAGTTCTAAGGAATGAAGGGTCTTTCACGGCGGGTGAAAGACGCCTATGAACTATGATTGATTCGGATTGTTTGCTGATTGGAAAATCAAGAGAAGATGCAAGTGAAGCTAGAGCGTCAGCTAAGATGTTCTGATTTCTAGGGACATGGACAAAGATTAATTTCGTGAAAAGCTTTGAATAAGCAGAAGTCAGTTCTTGATAAGGCTTGAGCTTGGGATCGAGAGTTCGGTACTTGGTCAGCACTTGGCGAAGAATCAATTGGCTATCACCTACAATCATGAGTTTGGTTGCACCATGGAAATGAGCAGCCTCGAGGCCAGCAAGGAGTGCCTCGTATTCAGCTATATTGTTTGTGACTGGAAAATCAAGCTGAAAGGCTTGTGGAATGGTGATACCTTCAGGTGATAACAGAACGATACCAATCCCTTTTCCATGAGAATTCAGAGCTCCGTCAAAATGCAGAGTCCACATATCATCTCTGATTTGATTTACGGACATCAGTTCCTCATCCGGAAACTCTGATCGGACTGGATCAAATCGAGGAAGGGGATGATGAGCGAGATGTTCTGCTATGGCATAGCCCTTGATCGCTTTCTGTTGAATATAAGTGATATCGAATTGAGATAGAAAGCTTTGCCATCGCGCTAACCTATCAGTAAGAACTGATTTCTCCAGAAGGAATTTGATCGGATTCATCCTAGCGATGAGATGGACTTCATGGGCCAGAAAATAATGCTTCAATTTCTGCACAACCTAGACCAATGCTGCGCATGTTTTCTCCATCGCCGTATATTTCTGTTCAGCGGGGTTGAGAAGTTTAGAGAGATAATAGGCTGCCCTCTCTTTTCCTTCTTCATCTTCTTGTGCTAGGACAGCCCCCACTGCATCATCCAGGACTGAAATGTAAAGTATCAATGGTTTGCCTGGAGATGGTGGTCTCAAAACAGGAGGACTTGCTAGATAGTTCTTCAATCCATCGAATGCCTCCTGACACTTATCGTCCCAATCAAATTTGACTCCCGGCTTGGTAAGCTCGTAAAACGGCTTACACCTTTGTGAGTGCTGGGAGACAAAACGGCGAATAAATTACAACCTCCCGATTAATCCTCTTAACTCTTTCAAGTTTTTGGGAGGTGACATTTCTCTAATGGCCTTCGCCTTGTTAGGATCGATCTCAATTCCCCGTTTGCTGACAATGAATCCAAGCAATTTCCCTGAAGATACCCCGAATACACATTTCTTGGGGTTCATCTTTAACTGATATTCCCTCGATCTCTCTAACACCCTTGCCAAAACTTTGGCATGCTCAGCCTTTGTTTTAGATTTAACTAATAAGTCATCCACATACACTTCCAGATCTATGTGCATCATGTCATGAAATATTGCCATCATGGCCCTCTGATAGGTGGCTCCAGCATTCTTTAATCCAAATGGCATGACAACATAACAATATGTTCCCCAAGGTGTAGTGAATGACGTTTTCTCTTGATCCTCTTCTGCCAGCTTAATCTGATTATATCCTGAAAATCCATCCATAAATGATAATGTCTCGTAGCCAGCAGTATTATCGATGAGTACATCAATATGAGGCAATGGAAAATCATCTTTAGGACACGTCCGGTTTAGATCGCGGAAGTCAATGCAAATTCTGACTTTTCCGTCCTTCTTCATAACCGGGACTATGTTAGCCACCCATTGTGGATAAAGGACAACTCTAATAAATTTAGCTTTATGCAATTTATCGACCTCTTCCTTCATCTTTAGAGCCATTTGTGGGTGGAATCGCCTTAATTTTTGCTTGACCGGGCTAGCTCCTTCCTTTAATGTCAATCTGTGTTCAACTAAAGATGAGTCTAACCCTGGCATATCTTCATAACTCCAGGCGAAAGTGTCCTTATAGTCCTTAAGCACTTGTACCATTGCCTTCTCATCCTCTATAGAAAGACTTTTACTGACGAGGACAACCTTAGGTTCGTCTTCAGTCCCTAAATTAATTTCTTTGGTGGGCTCTTCTACGACAGCTGAGGGTTCATCGAATCTCTTCACTCCACTGGCATATGCCTCAGCTGCGTCCTCGTCATCTTCTTCTTCAACAATGGGGTCCTTTTCATGTACTAATTCATATACCCCGTACCCATCATTGACTGACTCATCGTCCATGCAATCTTCTTGCATCTGAATTGGATTTTCTAAAAGCTGAGGGATTAAAGAACAAGAAGAGCACTTATCAGCCAAATCCTGGAGGTATCTATCTGGAATTCGCCTATCCTTAGGCTTCCTAGACTTCCTAACCTGACTAATCTGACTAAACTGCCTAACTTCACTATCATAACCTAACGAAGACGAAGCAGGATAGAAATCCTGGGGTACAAATGAAAATACAGGGGAATCCTCCCGAGGGGAGGGACAGAGTATATCTAGAAGAGAATCTTGACCGAAGGACCCGCGCGACGGGGTGCAATCGGACAAGTAAGACGTTTCCTCGATGAGGATCTGGGAAGAATTTGTTGTCAAATTGGCGTTTTTTTTTGGACAATGAAAGAATTAAACATAAAGCAGGAATGAATACAAATGGGAGGAGAATCAGACGGAGGAAGTGGCACCAAGGCCAGAGGATTAGGGGGATCATATAGTAATATGTCCCAGATCAAATTATACAACCTCTCTAAATCGAGAGGAGGTTGTGGTATGATGTCCCGAGGGGACAGAGTAATCATGACGGGCGGAGCCCGTGGAATATCTTCAATTATGACCCGCGACCAAGTCGGGGTCAAGAGTAGTGTACGAAAAAGAGTATGGAGCATGAAGACATGTGAAGGATATGTCCCTCTCCAGAGCAGATCTGTTGTGTAACCAGCTTCATAGGGGTCATCTGGCTCCCCTTCGTCAGTTTCTTCAGATAGCAGTATCCGCTTGTCAAATATGGCACCAGGGCCTTCAATCAGCTCATCGATCTGCGGCGGCCACTTAGGTTCTGCAGGATCCAGGAATAATCTATTCAGTGCAATATACAGGTCCCTCAGATCGAACCACCTGTACCATTCACATTCAGGATCATGGAATTTCCTCCTTTTCATAGGCCGCAGAGCCTCCAAGGATTGGTACGTAAGCAGTTCAGAGCAATGTCTGGCCAAGTCCCTCCCATATATATCATGGAAGTCAAAACAGGAAGTAATGACTACCGTGTTGTCATAGCTAAGTATGGGCCCTTTCACGAAGTGCGTACATAGGGTCCATGTTAGGGGATCTCGGCCTTCTTTGGGTGGCGTAGACATTGCCTCCCAGATCTTCGGACCTTCTTCGATTTCTGCTTTCTGAACCAGATCTTGCTTTAGTTTTATTGGCCTATAGCCCAGACTACTTCCGGGTGCTGCTCGATGATTTTTAACAGGAGTGGTCCTGCCTTGCAACTGTGCGCCCAGACCTTTCCCAGGCTCGTAGCCGTTCTTCATCATAATCCTCCATCCTGGGGTACTCATGCACTTCCCCCTCTTGATAGCATCTAATGGGTATGGAGAAATAGTAGCGGCTTTCAGAGGATCAGCCACTGGACGGTAGACCTGTAATACCGACAGAAAAGGTTGTCGGCCAGGTAAAACAGCAGATTTAATGTTCAAGGTATGAGCAGCAGCAAGGATCGGCATGCTCGTTACTTTAATTATTCGTCCTTTGTAAGGAAATTTGAGGCATTGGTG
The DNA here is from genome assembly GCA_030544215.1 of Zantedeschia hybrid cultivar. Taxonomy (NCBI): domain Eukaryota; kingdom Viridiplantae; phylum Streptophyta; class Magnoliopsida; order Alismatales; family Araceae; genus Zantedeschia; species Zantedeschia hybrid cultivar. The sequence continues at coordinate 36,007,133 of JARZZO010000011.1, read as the reverse complement.
ATTCGTAGAGGGAATCGCCTCAAGAGTTTTAATATAAGGACGACCCAAAATGGCATTTATAGAAGGGTCGATTTCCAAGATGTGAAATTTGACCTCTGCATGACTTACAGGGCCCAGCTCCACTTTTAAATAAACCATTCCCAGAGGGGAACGGGTAGAATTGTCATATGCTGTTACTGAGATGGGGCTGGGCAGCCATTTCTCTTTGGGCACACCGCACAACTCCAGGGTCTTCGGAGGTAAAACATTGATCGAAGCCCTGGTGTCGACCAGGCATGCATCCACGGCCTTCTTACAGATGTTGACCGTGATGCTCAGAGCCATGCTTCTGGCTACCGGCGGTGCTAGTTCCGATGTATGAAATGTAATGGAGGGCTGATCCCCCTGAGGAACTAGTAGTGCTGCAATCTTCTCTACCGGCACGTCCTCGTTGACCATCACCTTCTGTAGATATTCCATTAAAGCTTCTTGGTGACTCTTGGATCTTTTGATCAATTCCAGTATAGTGATCCGTGCCGGTGTCCGATCCAGGTATTTCAACAAGTCATATTGAGTGCCAGGTGCACTCTCTTCATTATGGACTTCCTCAGTCGGCTGTGATGGGCCGTCTCTAACCGTAGACTGAGGAAAGACTTTGTTGAAAATCCTACCACTCCGGAGCGCGTGTTCCTCAACCGTGGAGGATCCAGGTGACACCTTAAGTACCGCAGGGTTGGATGGTGCGGGTGGCGTGGAGGGTTGGTATGTAGGTGATGGCGTAGGGTTATGTGGTAATGACGTGGTGCGGATTAAAGGCCTAGAGGGTTGGATGGTGGATGTGTAAGTGGTTGGCGAAGTGGGGAATGGTACGCGTAATAGCGGTTTAGATGGTAATGGCATATCTGGATAGGTGGTAGTGGTAACGGGTGAAGTAGGAAATGGTATGCGTAATAATGGCCTAGATGGTAGGAGGGGCGCGTTATTAGTTTGCGGGGGGGTATATGATGGAGATGTAGGAGTGCGGGACGCAATGGGTCTAAGGAAGGTGGGTAATGGTAATGGGTTATTAGGTGCGGGTGAGTGATATGTGGGTGTGGGTATAGGGGTGATGGTAACGGGTTGTGGTCTGGGTACGTGGATGGTGCGGCGTGGTGGTCGCTCTGCGGTACTCAGAACGTGACCTATTGAACAAAGAGAGGAAGAATCCTCTACTCTCCACTGTTGCCCACGACCAGCCTCAGACTGGCTGTTCGTCAAAATGGGAGCAACCTGGTTTTGGTTCTGGTGCTCCGGGAGTGGATTCTGCACTATGCCCATGTTGGGTGGTGCTACTGCTTGTGCCGGTGGTCTTGCTTACTGCTGCTGTTGCTGTTGCGGTCTCCTCGCCTTCAGGGCTGATATGTACTTTTTCATCTCCTCCCAGTCTATGCCGCCCTGCTCATTGAGATCATGAATATAATCTCTGAATTGAAAGCAGGTATCAATGGTATGTCCAGGTTGCCTATGGAAGTAGCAATACCTGGACGTATCGGCATTTTGAGGCCAGACGGCCTTTTCTCTTGGCAAAACTAAGGCATTGGCTGCCATTAAAGCACTGAAGATATCCGCCAAGGATTCTGGGAGGGCTGGGTATTCTGCCTTTTTCGGGCCTGGAGGTCTTCTCTGCTGGTTGTAGTCACCAGGAGGAGGGACGTTGTGGTACGCCGGCGGTGCGCGCGGCTGGTATTGTGGCTGTTGCTGCTGCTGATACTGCTGTTGCCGTTGCGGCTGTTGTTGTAGCTGTTGCTGTTGCTGGTTCTGATTCGACTGCTGGGGCCGCTGGTACTGCTGTTGGTAATGGGGGTTCTGCTGTTGCCTATACCCTTGTTGGCTCGGCTGCGGTGGCCTCTGGTACTGCTGCTGGTTTCTCACAAACTGGGGCGAGTTGTTGTTCATGGTACTGATTTGCTCGTGAGAGAGTGTGCCCTCAGTAGTTGGACCTGTGCTGGGAGAATTCGGCACTGCAGGCTTCCGAGGTGGAGGCCTGCTAGGTCTGTGAGGATCAAAGACGCTAGAGAACGTAGCGTCCTTGAAGGCATTCTGGCAGTACCGTGCTCTTTCATAGAGCTCTGCCATGTTAGCCAAGTTGTTCAAGGAGAGGACTAGCTTGAACTGGGGCGTGGCGTTATAAATTAACATTTTCACTTGTTCAGATTCGGACAAGTGATCCTTCACCTTTTCAGCCAGGCCCCGCCACCTGTCAGCAAAACTGACAAACTCCTCATCTGGTTTCATCTTTTCTGCAATAAGGTCCGTGATAGACAAGGAGGGTGCAACTCTGTCCTGGTATCGTTGGATAAATATGTGTGAAACGATACCGTAATCCTCTACTTCGGAGGGTTCCAGAGAAAAGAACCACTCGAGGGCTGATCCCTCTAGAGATCTCCTGAACAAGAAAGCCAACGACCTCTTGTCGTTCTGCCAGAAAGAGGATTCGTACATGAACTCCTTCAGATGCGTGAAGGGGTTACCAGTACCGTTATATTTTCGATACACTGGCATTTCAGAGGGTGGCAGATGGAATACTGGCAGGCTCGGTAGACTGATTTCTGGCACAGCTTTAACCCCCATCATCTTCTGGAGATTGTTGAACTGCTCATCCATGCGCTCCATCTTGGCCAGCAACGCTTGCATGGTCAGATCTGCTTGGGGAGGAGGAGGAGGAGGTGGAAGTACTTGATAGGCCTGCTGCCTAGAGTACGTTGGACATGGAGGATAATAAGGAGGAGGTCCGGCAGAGCTTCCGCCATGCCCGAGGGCATTTTGATAAATAGGCGTTTGCGGTCTTGCCGGTTGCCTAGATGATGAAAGCTGCGGCCCAGCTGGCCGAGAAGTGATATGAAGGCCTTCCATGGCCTGATGGATATAAGGAGGAGGAAGAGGAGGTTGTTGAGTAACAACAGGGGGAGCCATAGGGTTCGGCTCAGCAGGCTGCGCGGGTGCCTTCCCCTTCAAAATAGACTGGATCGCCTCGAACTGCTGAGGGTCCAGTCGGGAGGCAAGAACTCCCAAGGCGTTGACAAGATCCATAGGATCGGATGATGAGGGATCATGCTGATTCATGTCCCCCTCTAGATCAAGATTAGGGATCGCATATTCATGCGGGGGAAGATCAGGATATCGATCATGTGGATGAAAAAGAGGAGTCCGGACATTCCCATCATGTCGAACCGGAATGGGGACAGAATTACGGGAGGCATCAGCATCTCTCCCGTTCTCATAGTTGAAGTCTGAATCGCGAGGGGCATTAGCATCTCCCTCGTAGTTGATGATGGCGTCTTGAGCCATACTCAAATCCCTGCCTGATCGCAGCAACATGATATCAGATTCCCTTTTCAAAGATTTAATCAAACAAGTTGTGCAGAGATTAATCAAATAAGTGGATGCTTAACGTGATTTTAGGATTCCTTGTTGAGTTATTTGAATTGGATTAAACCACAATTTCGCTCAGGGAAGGATCCTAGTTTCAGTTTGGTTTCCACCGTTATTCTCTAGGGCTCTTTCTTACAACGCTTTCGGAATCTAACCGGGACTTCAATTGGTACAACCAGCCCGATGATCAAGGAGGAATACCTTGATTTTGGGGACTTATGGAGGTCTCAACGTCAACTTCTCTAGTCTGATCAAGGGACCAACCCAATCAGAGAGAGTTGCTGACATCGAGTAATGTGTTCCTAAGAAGAGGAGGGTTTTCGCCTCAATGCGTATGCCCTGCGGCCTGGATGGCCTCTAATGCTTAGTAAATAATGGGTAGCTAGCACTCAACCATAGAAATCTGGAAACTGAAAAATAATTAAGAAACTGTCTGAATCGCGTCGATGATAGTCGACGCTATTCAAAACAGAACTTAATTCTTTCACAGAAACAAATCTGAAAAATAACTAAGAAACTGCCTGAATCGCGTCGATGGTAGTCAACGCTATTCAACACAGAACTTAATTTTTTCGCAAAAACAGATGCAAACAGCAGAGAAAGTCTGAAGACTGAAAGGCGTCTGGGTGGGCTGACGCGGTTTTGAAACGCGTCAGTGATCCTGGATGCTTTTCAGTTCGCAGAAACAGTTTTGCAGGAGGATTTTCTGGGTTGAATCCTCCTCAAACAGAATGAAAAGCAGTAAACAATCGCCTCATGCAAAATTTTTAGTTCCAGGTTTTAAGCAGGATGATTTACTAACTAAACAAGTAGGAAATCACTCAATCACACATCATTTTTATCACAGAAACAGCTTTTTTTGAACTAATCAAGGGGAGGGCAAGATCTTGCCACTGGGGTGTGCACGTGGTGCACGAGGGAAATTAATTAAACTAAACACTCACCAATTGGTGAGGACGTGTCGAGAGACACAAATGGTGCACCGTAGGTGCCCGATATGATGATGGCAAGAACAAAAAGAAACTAAAAGATGGCGAGACCAAGTCCCACCGTGATCGCCAAAAGAGCTGTAGGTGCTGAAAATGCTCGTGTGATTAATATGAGAATACTATGTTGTTTAGTGTAAACTAACCTAGTAAAAACAGCAACTAAAGTGCAGTGATCGCCAGAAACTTTTAACTAAAAAGTTTCAAAAGAGATTTGATCGCCTACCTGTTTGAACGCGGAAGATTGAGTCCTTGGTTCCCCTCCTTCAGCCGGCTGAAGAAAGAGAGCCCTTTCTTTGTTCTTTTGTTCTTGCTGAGTTTGAGGTTGAGGATCGTCCAGAAGTCCTTCTGGCTTTGAGCTTAATTTCCCCTTTTGATTGTTCTCTTGTTGTTGTGGTTGAGTGCAGCAGAGACAAAGACAGAAAAATAAAGAAGGATGATTATGAGAACTTTAAATAGAAGTAATATTCAAAACTAACAATGATTATAAGCATACTTAAATAGCAAACTCACTTGTTTAATTGGCTTTGAAACCCCTTAAATCAAATAGGTTTTGGAAGATTGATGCAGTGGTGTGTGTTGCACGAAGTGAATATAAGAAATGAAACTAAATGAAGTAAAAAATGAATGCAGAATTGAAACACTTATGCCCGATTGTGTTGAAGCCTTGAAAGGTTGAAGATCTTGAAAGGGATGCCGACTTCTGGAAATGGCAGCGCTCCGGCGTTCCGACGTTGTTGCTTCGATCTTCAACTTGCTATAACGCTATGGCTCAACTTAATTCAATTCAACCCTTTTTACTCTTTGAGATGTAAGGTATTTATAGGCTTTCTCTGCATTCGCGATTAACATAGAAAAATCTAGGATTTATCTATTTTAACCGACAGATAAATACTGATTAATTCATCTTTATCTGTAATTATCTAAAACGCGTCCACATAGGCTGACGCCTTTCAGATTAAATTAAGATAAGGATAAATATCCGGGAAAACTTATCTTTATCTTTATTAGCTAAAACGCGTCCACTTGTGTAGACGTCTTTTACACTAATTAAGATAAGGATAAACATCCGGAAGAGAAGTTGAAATAGCTTAGGAAACCTAAAACGCGTCGACCTTTACAGACGCCTTTTAGATAATAAATCAATTGATTAAAATTCAAATTTAAACGTTAAAACAGGAATAAACTCTAAATGGCGTCTACATGGGTCGACGTCGTTTAGACTTCTTCATATTTTAACTGAAATTTGAGCTAAAATCAATTTAATTGATTAACTTAAACATGTCTGTTAAACCCGACACTCAAAAATATCAATAAAAATTAATCAATGGTTAAATATCAGACCATTCTGAGGCAATATTATATGATATGAAATTTACTCGAAATGATGTCAAAATTAGCGTGTCTACAATAGCCTCGTCAAATCTTATGTTCCAGCTCCGGGAAGCCTGCTTCAGTCCATGAATGGATTTCTGAAGCTTGCACACTATATCTGGAAATTCTTTGGATTTGAAACTTTCAGGTTGTATCATATACACCTCTTCCTCAAGGTTACCGTTGAGGAAGGCAATCTTCACATCCATCTGCCAGATTTCGAAATCGAAGTGTGCAGCTATGGCGAGTAAAACTCTGATCGACTTTATCATGGCAACTAGTGAGAAAGTCTCGTCATATTCAATTCCTTGCCTTTGACGATATCCCTTTGCCACCAATTTTTCCTTATAAGTGTCGATCCATCCATCAACACTGATCTTTCTCTTAAAAATCCACTTGCATCCAATGGGTACAATGCCCTCGAGCAAGTCCTCCAAGTTCCAAACTTGGTTGGTGTACATGGACTAGATTTCTGAGTTCATGGCTTCTCGCCATTTCCCAGCTTTTGGGCCTTCTGTGGCCTCCTGGTAGGATTTAGAATCATCATACTCATTATATTCTACTTTAGACTTACCTTCATCCATATGTCCCACATATTGTTCAGGTAGTTTAGTTATCCTACAAGATTTGCGAGGTTCATCTGTGTGTACCTAAACAGATTCATGAACTGATATCTCATCTGATGATAATGCAGCTATTTGGGGATCTATGATCTCATCATAATTTGACAATTATTGAACACATTATGGGTTTTACTGAAATGATCAAATGATTATAATGAATATAATGCCAATATTACTATTAAATGAATGAAACTGAACAAAGTATGTGATTGGCTATACCAGTCAGATGTTTGTTTGGATAGTGCCACGATAAGGGTGGTTTGGGCAGGCTCTACGAGCATTTGTGAGGTATGTCAAGACCCATGGGAAATAGGTGGAATTATGAAATCAGAATTTCCCCAATTCTGCACAGTGATTAAGGACTTAGCACCTAGGAAATATGATTTGTTTAACATACTAATAACCTATTTAAATTGTTCATGTGATAAGCCATAATTTTACCTGAATAAGTTATTATTTGATCATGCTATATCTTGTCTAGTCCTTGAATTTTTCCTTGAAAAAAGTTAACTTAAAACTCAATCTTAGTTAACTTAAAATCTAAAATTTGAATGATATGAGTATGAATATGCGTTGCTAGCTATGACAATTTGTTATATGATATTTGATATGTGAGCCTCCATACGTGGTGGAGGAATATGTGGTGTGTTTATGGCCATGGGTAGTGGATTTGTCTAAACAGGAGTCTTAATTTTATTAGGAATGCTATTATATGGTATTAGATATGTATGCTATTAGATTTAATCATGTTTAGTAGAAAATATAGTTGATTATGTATGCTATGTATGTGACCATATTTTGTATCAACTCTTTAGTTGAGTTATATGTAGAATTTACTTAATTCTCCATAATATGTATTAGTTAACATTGGATTTCAAGTATTATATGTTTAATTTGTGGTAGGTATAATGCTATTGAGTTTTATACTCATAAATAGTGCTAACTAAGTTTTAGGAGAGCTAGTTTTGGATTCTAATAGAGGAGGACTTTGGACATTACTAGAGAGGATTAGCTTTTGGTTAATATGCTATTACGAGGAATTTATGATGATTATATTTCTTTTAAATTGTTGTTGTAAGAGTTGTGAGAGTTTTTGATATACTAGTGATTCTAGTTAGGATTGAACATTGTTTTTTGTGGCCTTTGATGTTTGACTACTTATTTAAATTATGACATGACTATGGAATTTGTTGAAATTGCCTCATGGTTGTTTGACCCTCGTATCTATTTGTTGTAATGGGATTTATCCCAGTGGTGCATTCAAAGTCGGGATTAACAAAAAAGAACCACATTTCGGGGTGTTATATTAAATGTATAATAATTTGTGACACTTCCATCCAAAAGATATTGAACCGCTCTGGGTTGACTCCCTCGGCTCGGTATGTTACCAATTCACAATCTAAATTATGCTTAGTTGTCTAGGGATAGTTAGTATAAATTAAAGAAATCAGCAAATAGAGAACATTGGATAAGAATAATTATCAAGATCATTCATACACAGTCTCAATCAATTGCAATCTTATCATAATAGAATCATGAAGAATTATAAGCAATTAATAAATTACATAGTCATAAGTCTTAAGACGCATGTCCAAAATATAATTTCTTGATAACGAATTATACCGATACATCATGCTGACCACCAAGCATCCACTGTCACTCTAATCTAAAAGTAACCTACACCCAAGAATAGGTAGAGTCTCCATAAGAAAACTAAATAGGGATTCCGTGTTCATAAATGGCCCATGAAATCTCTACTGAGTGAAACACAATATTTAAATATGTTAAGGAAAAGAAACACCAAATAGATCATAGCTCATATCAAAGTCAATTATGGTTCATGAATCAAATGCCATCTACTTAACTCATACACTGTATGTAATGCCTCACCTCTCTCATTCTCGATTCTCAAACCGAATTATCGAGTTGACCAAATTTAACTTTGATTAAATTATTTTAACTTGAGTTAAATAGATAGTTATGATGAATTATGTAATTTAGGCTCAATGTAAAGGACCAATGGAGGCTTAGTTATATTTGGTGCCGATTCCATGGTTTAGTTGATTTAAGCCCATTTAGAGTTGTGGTTGGTTAACATTAGTATGACTTAGAATAGTGGGCTAGACTTTTGGGACCCAAATAGGCGCTATTGGGCCTTAGATAGTAGTTTTTAGTTGTCCCATTGGGTACATAAGGTTATGAGGTCTAATTTTTGAACGTTGAGGGTGAGAATGCAATTCCCATTTGGTTTAAATACGGGTAGGAGAGAGAATCCGAACCACTTCTCTCTTCTTGTCCCCATACTCTTCTCTCTGCCTCTCTCATTCTCTGCTGGCAATTGGTGGTGATCTCTTAATGCATGTTGGAGATTTGGTGCTTTGGTGATCATGGAGGCTTAGAAGTCTTTGGAGATTTCTTCTTGTGATTTTCTCAGGAAGAAGTTCTATTTTTTGTGAAGGATTCTTGGTGGTGAAGCTTTAAAATTATCTTCCTCTACTTTTTAGAAGCATATTGTGATTCTTGAAGACCTATTTGCGTTGGTAGAAGTCCAATTAGAGGTAGGCATGTGTTAGTCTTAAGTGTCCATAGTGTGCATGTAGGATTTGAGTCTTTGATTGGGCATGCATGTGTAAGAATTGAAGTTTTCTTTGTTTTACTATTACTTGTGGCCTTTAATTTGTCATTAGATGGTAAATTAGATGATTTTAAAATGTGTTTTTGATATGCATTGTGATTAGTACAAAAATATAGTTTCTTCCAAGCTTTCTTGAATTTTTACAAGAGTTATTTTAAATACATTGTCACGCAAGTTTGATGAATCAATTTCTAACTCTATATTTAATTGTCTTAAGTTTTTTTTTGGGTAAAGTTTTATAAGTTCTAGCTTGCATTCTTGTGGATGTGGAGCTACTTTCAAAAATTTACGTCTAGTTTAATTCAGTTCAAATAATGCTTTTTGATCACTATATAACTTGCCAATTTGTGTAAAACTTACTTAGAATGATATGTTTATAATTTATAACTTTTTTATAGTGATTTTTGGAGGTTTGTAGAGTGAAAAGTAGGAAGGATTTATGTTGGGACCCCCAGGGTAGCCCAAGATGTCGACAACCTAAGTAGACCCGAGGTTCGAAAACCCAGGGTATTGATACCCTGTATAAATGGTGTCTGCACCATGGGGGGGCGGTAGACAGCCTTGGCCTCTATTTTGTCTAGGGTGTCGACACCATATAGAATGGTGTCGACACCACATGGCCTGGGTGATCTTTTTAGGTGTTTTTTACTATCCTAGACCTAGGGGACTTCGCCGATTGTGCTTCTATCTTATGTATATGAAAGACTTGGATTACATGATTTTCTTGTGCCATAACTTAATTTTAAGATATTGTAATAGATTAATTGAATTTTTATTGAAATATTATTTTTGACCCTTATTTACTTTAGATGACTAACCTCACTAGTTTTTGATTACCCAAGTGATGCACTCCTTAAGGAATATGTGGGGTTTAGCCATGTGATGGGGTTAGGTCATAACCCAACTTGCCTATGATGAGGTCTAGATGTCCATATCTCACACTCTTGAGATTATATCTTTCTGACCAAGGGTTGTGGTAAGTGATAAGCCCACTTGTGTGCGCACCTCGGCTGAGAGCTTGGACTGCGTAGTAATGTGCTGCATCTCTCATACAACCTTACTCTTTGTCACACCTTCAAGGTTTTTTGGAGGACCTAGAAGGGTAGAGTGACATTTAGTAGATCGGAAATCTGATCAGATTACCAAATCTGAGCGATAGATGATTGATTGATGGCTAGTGTCGTTAACTCCCTGTTATTCCAAGAACTTATATGTATGATATGATGACGATGACTGATGATTAGCTATGAAATCAAATTGTAATTAAATGATGGTTAAATTGATTTACTTATTCTTGGCAATAGTGTTTTAATTAAAATTGATTATGTGATTTCTTGTATACAATAGAGATTTCGTTGTCCTCCATGGGTACGGGATCCCTACTGAGCTCTTTATTATAAAGACTTACCCCCCTCTATTTTTAGGTTTCGAGCAGTTCAAGAACTCTTGAGGCATGGGTGTCTTGGACTAGTCTTGTTTGGTTACTTCACTTATGTGCGTCAGTAGGAGGCCGTGACTGTTATCCTTTCTCTTGAAAGCTTTGTGGCTATGTAAATAATCTTATTTGAACTTTGTATATTGTCTTCTATTTTGGACATGTATGAATGGTTGACTACATGAGCTACTTATCCTACCTTTATGTACTTAGTTCTACTCTTTATAATTTTAACTTATCATTCCCAACGAATGAAATAATTACGAACGTGTTTCAGACTCGGTAACACGTCCAGTCAAGGGAACCAACCTAGAATGGTTCCATGTCTTTTGGATCGAGGTATTACAACGTTGGTATTAGAGCATATTTGGGTATATGATTTGTGCGAATGTGAAAGGATAGAACGAGCTACATATTGAAAGACCACTGAGTACATGATTCAATTTACATAGTCTTGTTTTGCAGCAGCCACTTGCGTGTGTTAACCCATTGAATTATGTTGTTTGTTGTATGGCTGTGATTGTTTTACAGAATATGCTACCTGTAGGGATTTAGTGGGATCTGAATAACGTAGCAGAATAAACACAAAAAAACTATCCCGCGAAACCCCTCGTAATCGGTTGTCCAATTGAATAGAATACACAACGCAAAAACTGCAAGAACGGATTCTCACAGTGCAGAGATAAGAGATCTCCAAAGTTCAATGCCTAATCCATGGGATGTAGGTGGCCGCACATGCACAAGACCTGTAGGCGTAGTATCCATAGAGATACTCACACGAATTGTCCTCCTCCTCGCGAAGTCAATGTGAATCACCACCCATAAGAGGGAGAGAGGGGATGGCTAGGGGAGAGAGGGGGAGAGAGATGGATGGCTAGCACAGAGCCCAGTGCTGGTTAAGGTTTTCTTCAAGTTCCACTATGTTATATATTATTTGAAGTTGTTCACAGAAACCCAAATAATGTATAAAACCCTTAATAAACCTATTCTCACGAGAATCCTTATATGTGTGGCCCTCTAAGTTTGACAATCAGTCTGATTATAGTCCCATTAACCATAAAATACTTTTTAAGATTATTTTAATTCCTTTATCATCTCATAATCAAATGAATTAATCAAATATCGCATAACTATTTATTCAATAGACCTTTTGATCACAAACGGCACCAAGCAACACCTCGTGATCCTAAAAGATGTCAAGGATCATCATCCCATTATCGGCACCTTTATGTCAACAAATTATCATACAAAATTAATCCTTCGCCTACATAATGTATAATAATGATAACGAAGTATAGTTAACTATCAAACTCCTTAGTCATTAAGTGGATCAAATGATTAATGAGATATTATCATAAAACTTCTTATCTGATAATCCCATTAACCCTGGCCATGTATTTAACTGAGCATAAAAAATTGCAGGCGATTCCATCTTTACAACTCAATCACCTTGTACAGATTCCACTGCTAACCGTCACTTGAATATTCATATGTAGATATTATGTATCCTTAATCAAGAGCGAGGAAACAGTAGTCTCTGCACAAGATGTCCTTGGTGTCTCAGGTCAAAGGACCTACTGTACTATTGTGACACAGAATGTCCTGGTTGACAGTTAAGACCATCAGGATTTCTGAAGCGGATCAGTTCAGTGAACTCATTCTACTAATGAGCACCCACATGTTTGTTTTAGTGTGCCCACATTAGTAATTATGAGATCAACCACTCTCATCATATGTGCAGACATAACATGTGTCAGTCCATCCGAATGCTTGATGTCCAGTTCGAGTATTCTAGGACTGAGAACATATTAGGACCTATGTTCATAGAGGATTAATCTCATTAGCACAACTCTTTGTGATTCAATCCTCATTGGATAAGTCCATTGACATCAATATATATATATATATATATTATATAATATATATATATATATAATATTATATATATATATATATATATCGAACAATTAAACACGTAGACACATATATATATGAGAAATACCATTTTGCCTGATCCCTTACCCTTCTTCTCGTCACTGGTGCTTGTGACATGAGAGCGGTGCCTTGAAGCGGAGGCGGAAGAGAGAGAGGAAGGGGGCGCCCTTCTCCAAGGGGCCAACCAAGAGAGAGAGAAAGAGAGAGGAGGAGGACGACCAACACTAGAGAAACCCTGGAGATAGGCCTAGGGTTCCCCTCTGATGTATATTTATATTAATCTCTGACAACATTTCACAAAAATTTTTGAGTATAATATAAATTTTCATTTAATATCCATCAAACGAGAACCTCATCCGTGTGACTCTCTAGGCCTAAGTACCAATCTAATTTTTACTCCAATTATCCTAGTAACCCCTTACTGACTTAAAGTAATTCATTTAATTTCTTATATTAAATAATTATTTAATCGATTTATCATCTCATGATAATCGACTGGACTTCCGATCAAGTTAGGTGCCATGCAACACCGTATGATCCTAGAGGAGATTAGAGTTCAACAACCTACTCAAAGAACCTTTCCATCATCAATTGCCGCGTAGCTATAATCCTTCATTCGTACAATACCCTCGAGTCTACTTAGGGCATGGTCAATTGTCAAACCGTAACCGATCAACACATTTGGATTAGATGTTGCCTTAGGATATCAGAAAACTCCTTTTCTGATGTAGTGTCCGCCCAGTCCAAGGACTCTCGCACATCTTATCGAGAGTATTTCTCTCTAATTACCGAGAGTGAAAGATTCTGTATTAGACACTCAATACCTTTGGAGGTATTTTATTAGACTCGATCACTTGACTGATTAGGACCTCATGGTTAGAGATCTATTAGTCAAGGCCAAAGCCTATAAGTCCACTGACAAGGTGTCTTTAGTATTTTAGGTCCAAGGATCAGCCACGCAACTATGACATTGAATCAAACTAGTTGATAGTCAGGTAAATTACCATATAGTGGTTCAAGTCAGATCAGTTCAGTGAACTCATTCATCAATGAGCACCTACATGTTCTCCTTAGTGTCTCTACACGAGTGACTATGAGATCAGTCACCCTCATCAAATGAGCAGGAGTAACATGTACTAGTCTCACTAGATATTTGATATTCTTATCAAATATCCTCCGACTAGGGACACTTAAGAATGTGTGTTTATAAGTTGTCAATCTCATTATTATGATCTCATCATAATTTGACAATTATTGCACACATTCATAGACTTTATTATGAAACGATTGAATAAAAAAAATGACTTACACATAATAAATATATTGTCAATAAATAATAAATAACTGAAAAAGTTTGTACATCGTATCTGATTGGCTTATAGGCCACACATAATACTAACACAGTCAACATTAACATTTTAAAAAATTAACTTGAGATCTATGTATTATCAGTTAAGAATTCAGAAGCAAGATGTGCAAGAGACGACATTCCAAACCCGATATGGTCACTATGAGTTTTTAATGTTGCCATCTGGATTGACTAATGCACCTGCAACATTTATGAATATGATGAATAGAGTGTCCTGTCCTTACACATATCAATTTGTGATAGTCCTTATTGATGATATTTTGATATACTCTGTTAATGAAGAAGAGCATGCTTATAATTTGATAATTGTTCTGCAAACTTTGAGAGAAAATAAACTTTATGCCAAATTTTTCGAATGTGAATTTTGATTGAGAGAAGTTCAGTTCTTTGGTGATGTGATTTCATAGATGGTATAGTAGTTGATCCAGTTAAGGTGGAAGTAGTGTTGAAGTAGGAAAGGCCAAAGATAGTAACAGAGATCTGCAGTTTCCTAGGATTGGCAAGATACCACAAGAAATTCATTCAGAATTTTTCTTCCATTGCATCGCCCTTAATAAAGATGATCTGCAAGGGAGTGAGATTTGTATGGGATGAGAGATGTGAACAGAGTTTTTAGGAATTGAAGGCTCGTTTGACTTTAGCACAGGTGTTTGTACTGCCCCTCTAATTAGGAGGATTTATAGTGTATATTGATGCTTCTAAAGTTGGCTTAGGAGCAGTGTTGATGTAAGATGACATAGTTGTAGCCTATGCTTCTCGTCAGTTGAAGAGTCACGAAGAAAATTATCCTACTCATGATTTGGAATTGACAATGGTTGTCTTTACTTTAAGGATTTGGAGACATTATTTACATGAAGAAAGGTTCAAAGTGTTCACTGACCATAAGAGTTGGAAGTATTTGTTTTATCAGCGAGACCTTAACTTATGATAGAGGAGGTGGTTGGAGTGCCTGAAAGATTATGTTTTAGCTTACCTACTATCCGGGTAAGGCCAATGTGGTAGTGGATGCCTTGAGTCGGAAAGCAGTAATATCTAGCTTATTGGTGAAGGAATGGAGATTGGTGGAACAAGCTTCAAATGTCTCATATTGAATTCCTAAGGACAGATCAAAAGCTATTGCCGCTACTTTAGCGATGAGGCCATCGTTGTATTCCCATATAGTGGCAGCTCAACATGCAAATCCACAATTACCTTGCATTGTATAAATGTCTGATGTAGAGTTTGGTGATGACAATATAGTAAGGTTTAGAGGTAGAATGTATGTCCCGAATGAGGAAGAGCTAAAGAGAGAATTGATTGATGAAGCTCAGAGGTCTAAGTATTCGATTCATCCAGGAGAGACCAAGATGTATCGTAATCTAAAGTAGCCATTTTGGTGGCCTAGAATGAAAGGGACTGATAGAATTGGGTGGCCTTAAAGCTAATCATTGTACATTCTAGTTCGAAATATAAATAAAAGGCAATTATTTATTCATTTATAGTTCTCGCAAATTAACTATTGTAATGAAAGTCCGTAGAAAAATGTATGGGATATTGAATCATGATGAGATCAGGATAGTGAGATCAATATTCTTAGTCACTTGTCTTAAAGAGTTCTTGATCATAGGATATTTGAGATGGACATCAAATATCCGATAAGATCGACACAAGTTATTTCTGCTCATATGATGAGGGTGAATGATCTCACATTCACTCGTGTGGTGACACCAAGACAAACTTGTGGGTGCTCATTAGCGAATGAGTTCACTGAATAGATCCGAATAAGAACTCCTGGATGGTCATTATACCTAATAGTCAACCAGGGAATTCAATCGTTGCAGTAGCGCAGTTGGTCCTTTGACCTAAGTCACCAATGATACCTTGCTTGTAGACCATTGTGTCTTGATTCTCTGACTTGTGGATTTTAACCATTAAGTCCATGATAGTCAGACTCTCAGACACAGTGGAAAGCTTGTGAAGGTAATTGAGTGAATAACAAGAGATCACTTACTCTTGGTATAAGACTGGAGAGATAATGTCCTATGGATGTGTACACATAAATTCCTGGCCAGGGTCAACTGAAAGAGATGTCTTTCTAGAAGTTAACTGAGTACTGTAATCCATCTAAATAATGTGATAAAGGGTTTGACTGTAAAACCATACCCTTGCATTATTAGGACATTAAATGAGTGAAGGATTTTATCTGTGCGGTATCTGCAGATGGAAATGTTCAAATAAAGGGAACAATATCCCTTATATCTTCTGGGATCATGAGGTAGTGTTTGGTGTCGTTCATGGTCAGAAGGTCAAGTGGATTAATCATCAGATGATAAACTACTTATTTATTGAATTAATTATTTAACATATGATGTTTAAATAATAATTAATAAATATTAAACTTTAGAATTAGTTCTAAGTTTAATAGGCCTGAAACCGAACTGATATATGGGCGTGGAGGGTCACACACATAAGAGTTCTCGTAAGACGGTGAGAGATGTTAAATATTATGGTTATCTAGGTTTTTGTGAAAAACTGTAGGATAAACATGAATATTTAATGGAGAATTATCCAAGGCCAAGCTCTTGGATAATCATGAGAATTAATCCTTGTGCTTATCCTTATTTCTTATATAGGGAGGCCAAGGGGAGGGGTGCTGGAGTTGGACGTACACTACACCATCTTGGAGTTTTCTCTCTCCTCTCTCTCTGTGTTGAAGAAGACCTCTCTCTCTTCTACTTCTCAACTGCATGGTGGATTTGAGATCGGGTCGAAGTACTCAAGCTGAGGAGGAAATCGCGTCTGCGTTGGGAGCTCGTGTGGATACCTCTGGAGATCGTGTGCGTGCGCGATTACCGAATCATTCGAATCCACGGGAGATTCGAAACCCCGCAAAGGTGAAGAACAGTTCTTCCCACGTAATTTATAATTGTCCATTTTACGATCCCAGCAACCAATACAATGTAATTGTTTTAATTTTCCACTACGCTTCAGACGATTACTTACAGGGACATAGTAAGATATGTGGCTAGAGGTTTGATATTCCAGCAAGTGAACGCAAAGGACAAAAGACTAGGTTGTTTATTTCAACCACTAGAAATTTCTAAATAGCAATAGGAGTATGTCACCATGGACTTTGTTGCAAGACTACCTATGAACCGAAATCATTATGACGGCATTTAGGTGGTACTTGACAAGTTGACCAAATCTGCTAGATTCTTACCTGTAAATATGACTTGGACGACTAGTAAGTTGGCTAACTTGTACGTCAATCAAGTGGTGAGACTACATGGAATTCCAATTTCTATCATTTCAGATAAGATCATAGATTCACAGCTAGGTTTTGGAGAAGGTTTCTACAAGCAATGGGGACATTGTTAGATTTCAGTTCAGTTTATCATCCCCAAACAGATGGACAATCAAAGAGGACCATTAAGACTCTATAAGATATGTTGAGAACTTGTTTCTTGAAATCTAATTATAGTTGCGAGGAAGTCTTGCCTTTAGTAGAATTCACTTATAAAACAATTTTCATTCTAGTATTGGCATGAGTCCCTATAAGGCCTATATGGTAGACCTTGTAGTTCACCCATTTGGTAACTGAAGTCAGAGAAAGGAAGATACTACCTATAGATTTGAAAGAAACAATGGTGGAGCCAAGAGGGGCTTGTTAAATTTTAAAACTTTAGGGTGGGCAATTATCATGTGAAGAATATGGTGTGTGAAATATATAGGGTTGGGGGGGGGGGGGGCGCACAACTGTGCCCATATTAATTTTAAAACTTTAGGGTGCGCAACTACCATGTAAACATATGGCCCATAAAATATAAGAGAGGGGGGGGCAACCCTCCCCAATAAAATTTATTGATAGTGATCTTCATATCTTTTTAAAAATGACGATGAGTTTCATATTAAAGTGAAAAAAATAATGTTTTGTTATGTACTTGTTTTTTTACTATATCTATTTATAAGAACACTCACTCATTAATGTCTCTCTTATATAGTCATGTTACTTTAAAACTTAAAGTACAAATATCTCATTTTGAACTCAATAGCTTTATTATTTCATTTAAAAAAGTGTAAATGATTAATTATTAGAACAATAATTTTACTTGTTGCAGTAACATGCGGTGCTACTAGAAAAAAAAAATGAATTATTTTTTTAAGCTAGCCCTATTATGCCCCCCGTGTCATATTGATCGATCTTCGATTGAATAGCCCAAAAAGATTTGAAAAATCAGTCATGTTCATTAGGGATCGATTTTTTATTTTTTAGATTTTTTCATTTGTTTGACTGGGGATCAGATTGCAACATGTATGTTAGATTAGGGTTGACCTATAAAAAGTTCAATTTTTTTTTTCTAGTTGCATTGGCAGTTGATGCTGTACTAGTGCCGGTGAGCAAGTAAAGGGTGAGGGGTTTTTTAGTGCACCACAAAATTTCACATAACTTTTATTACTAATTTATACTTGGTAAGGTATATGATAAAATCTTTACCACTTTGTACTACATGCTTTCCCCCCTACTAAAAGTTTCTGGCTTCGCCACTAGATAGGAACAACAGTGGAGAAACTTCAACTTATCTGTCAGAGATTACTAACATCTTAAAGTCGCTAGAATAGTTATGCTGATCAACAGTGCCAGCCTTTAGAATTTGAAGAAGGGAATCTTATATTTTTGAAAGTGTCACCAGCCAAAGTCATAGTCCGATTTGGAAAGCGTGGAAGTTAAATCCTATATATGTTAGTCCCTTCAAGATTCTTCAGAAGATCAGACTTGCAGCTTATCAGTTAGAATTATCTCCAGATTTTTCTAGAGTTTATGATGTGTTCCACATACGATGCGCAAGAAGTATATTGTAAGGCCCGTTACATATAATTAAGATTGAACCAATTGGGGTAGAAGCGAATTTATCAATGAAAGAATACCTAGTTTGGATAGCAGACTGCAAAGAGAAAGCTTTGACAAATTGTATTATCTATTTGGTGGATGATTTGAGTTATGGTTATGATTGTGCTTGTGTTTCTTATATGTTGAATTTCAAGGGCAAAATTTCTTTTAAGAAGGGAAGGATGTAATGCCCTGACTCTCTAATTCTTGATTTCCGTACTGAGTTACGAGTTGATCGGGTTTAACTTTTTTTTTTATTTTTTTAATTTGAGTTAAATAGATGGTTCTGATGAATTGTCTAATTTTGCCTCAATTTAAAAGATTAATTAAGCCTTAGGCTCCGTTTGGTAACTATTTTGGGATTCTAAATTTTGGAGGATTTCATATTCTAAAAAGAGAAACATCATCATCTCTTGCATTCAAATTTTAGGTGAAGTTGTTTACTTTTTGAAATAGCATTTGAAAAGACCATAAGAACTCAAATTTGAAGGCACATCAAAAGACACTTTTATCTGCATATTATTTCCTTTTAGGATCTTTAGGAGGGTGATCGTTCCAAATTGTGCGTCGTTAAACACTCATAAGAACGTTCAATCTAAATTTATTCGGCTCATTTAAATTCAATTTTGAAAATTAATAATGGTGAGTCCGAGTCGAATCCACAGGGAATTAAGATTTTAATTTTGAAAACCTTAGACTTTAATTATCTATAAAAAAACTGGGAATTGGAATTGATTAATTAACTACCTAATTAAGTTAAACTAAATTTACGAATTTAACTAACCTAATTTTTAAAAGCACAAATACAACCACCTTTAAACTTGAGAAGAGAGAAAGATTAACAAAATATTATAAAAATAACATAACTTCTATGATAAACTAATCGAGTTTTATGCAACAAGAAATAATAAATACTAACAACTTTAACTTAACTAAACTAAAATAAACCAAAACAAAGTAACAGATTATACTAATAATACAAATGCAGCAGGTGCGGTGGAACTAGGAGGCATGCGAGTGCAGGTGTGCTTGGAGGCTCGTGGGTTGTTTGTGGAGCGCCGCCGCAGTGGACTGCTGAAGAGAAAGCTTGCTGGCTGGGCGCTTGTTAGCTTCTGGTGCTGTTGTTGGCGTGCGTGGAGGAGCTGTTGCTGGAGCTTGCTGGCACGTGGAGGAGGGCTTCACCAAGCGTGCATGCACACGCGTGGAGCTGGAGGATGCTAGCGGCCGGCGGTTGGTGCAGAACGTGCATGCATGAGCTGAGACGTGGTTGCTGGAGGTGCTTGATGCATGCGCATGGGAGCTTGCAGGCGGCTGGGCAACGCGTGGAGGTGCAGCTGCTGCATGAGCTAGGGTGCTTCAGGTTGGCGCATGGAGGTCCTTGGCAGTGCATGCACGGGTGCAGTGGAGGACGTGCGTGGAGTGCTGCGGCTGAGAGGAGGAGGCATGTGGGAGCCCATGGCAGTGCGGCGGAGGCCCAGCTGGTGCTGCGGCTGGGGAGAGGGACTACGCAGGGTGCGTGCTTCAGTTTCAGGCGCAGCGGAGGACATGCATGCGCGGCTTGCGGCGCGTGCTTGGACGGGTGCAGTGGAGGACGTGCGTGGAGTGCGCTGGGGCACTAGAGAAAGAAGAGGGATACAGAGCGAGAGGGAGGAAGAGGGAGACGTCGTAGCAGCTGAGAGGAGGAAGAGAAAACGCAGAGAGAGAAAGAGAGACCGAGAGAGAGAAAAAAGAAACCGGAGAGAGAGAAGATAGCAGAGCAAGGGAGGGGGAGGAGACCGTGGCTGGGAAACCCGAGAGAGAAGAGAGAGAGGGCGTGTGGGAGTGGTTGGAAAAGGAGAAGGAGAAGGACGGCTGGAAATTGGAGAGAAAGAGGGAGAATCCGAGAGAGAGAGGGAATCTGTGCGTGGGAGAAACTGGAAACTGGAGAGGGAGAAGTAGGCTGCGGGAAGGAAATTGGAGAAGGAGAAGGAGTAGGAATTAGAGAGTTGGAAACCGAGAGAGAGGAAGAGGAAATGCATAGAGAGGAAGAGAGACATGGGAAAGAGGAAGGAAGGCGTGCGGAGGGAAAGAGGGGGAGACAGAGAAAAGGAAATAGAGAGGAGAGAAGGAAATAGAGAGAATTGAGTTCGGGAAGGAAATTTTTAAAGAGAAGGGAATGCAAGTTTTTTAAAAAAGAAAGTGGGCTTTAGGAAGGCGGCCGATAAGGAGACATGCCAATAGGAGTTTTGTAAGCGGTCCGATAGGCCCATAAAGCATCATCCAATCTTTCAGACCAATCTTTTCTATCAGGCCTAACGGACTTTTGCAGAATTTTCTTAATCTCTCTATTGGAAACTTGCACTTGGCCACTGGTTTGGGGATGATAAGGGATAGCTACTTTATGATTAATCCCATATTTCTTAAGCAAAGTTCGAAACTGGTAATTCGTGAAATGCGTTCCCCCATCACTTATGATAGCTTTAGGCCACCCGAACTGAGAAAAGATATTCTTCTAAACGAATTTAATGACCACTTTATGATCATTGGTTCGGGTGGCTACTGCTTCAATCTACTTAGAGACATAATCCACCGCTACCAGAATATATGTATGTACAAAAGAGGGTGGAAAAGGTCCCATAAAGTCAATTCCCCAAACATCAAAGACTTCAACCACTAAGATTGGGTTGAGTGGCATCATATCCCTTTTCGCCATATTTCCTACAGCTTGACATCGGAGGCAAGTTTTGCTAAATTTATGGGCATCTTTGAAAAGTGTGGGCCAGTAAAAACCACTTTGCAGAACTTTGGCTGCAGGTTTCTTACCCGAGAAATGGCCCCCACAATCTAAATTATGATAGAAGTTGAGAACACTCTGTTGTTCTTCTTCAGGAACACATCGCCTAATAATTTGATTAGGACAGAATTTGAATAATTCAGGATCCTCCTAGAAATAATACTTTTCCTGGGAAAAGAATTTTTCCCTCTCACTTTTAGTCCATCCTTCCGGAAGCTGATTAGTCACCTTGTAATTGACAATATGAGCATACCAAGGTGCAACAGTGTGAGAAATGGCCAGTAGATGCTCATCAGGAAAGGAATCAGTGATTGGTGTACTTTCAGAGATCGGAATTCGGGATAGGTGGTCAACTACCACATTCTCAGAACCCTTCTTATCCTGAATATCCAAATCAAATTCCTGAAGGAGTAAGATCCATCTAATAAGTCTAGGCTTTGCATCCTTCTTGGTCAATAGGTATTTCAGAGCTGAGTGATCAGAATAGATTATGACTTTTGCCCCTAAAAGATAAGATCTGATTTTTTCTAGGGCAAAAACCACGGCTAACAATTCCTTTTCAGTGGTGGTATAATTCATTTGAGCATCGGCAAGGGTTCGACTTGCATAATAGATCACCACGGGACACTTGTTGATTCTTTGTCCCAAAACCGTAGCGATAGCATAATCAGAGGCATCACACATGATTTCGAAGGGTAAAGACCAATCTGGAGATTGAAGAATCGGGGCTTTGGTCAAAGATTCTTTCAGAGAATTAAATGCCTTGATGCAAGATTCATCCATTTGGAAAGGGACATCTTTAGCTAAGAGAAGAGTTAGAGGCCTGGCAATTTAA
This sequence comes from Zantedeschia hybrid cultivar, assembly GCA_030544215.1. NCBI lineage: Eukaryota > Viridiplantae > Streptophyta > Magnoliopsida > Alismatales > Araceae > Zantedeschia > Zantedeschia hybrid cultivar. The sequence goes on along the minus strand of JARZZO010000011.1, from coordinate 35,984,911 downwards.
GAGAAATTGTGGATAAACCGGCGATAGAAACCGGCATGGCCAAGGAATGAACGGATCTGTCTGACCGAGGTCGGAGGAGGAAGATTGGATATGAGAACGATCTTAGCTTTATCTACCTCTATCCCCCTTTCAGACACAATGTGGCCTAGAACAATGCCCTCTCGAACCATAAAATGGCTCTTTTCCCAGCTAAGTATCAGATTGGTGTCAATGCATCTGGTTAGCACTTGTTTAAGATTTTCTAAGCAATTTTCGAAAGAATCCCCGAAGATTGAGAAATCATCCATGAAAACTTTGAGGAAATCTCCCACCATATCGGAGAATATAGCCATCATACACCGTTGAAATATGGCTAGTGCGTTGCATAATCCAAATGACATCCTCCTAAAAGCAAACGTGCCATAAGGGCACGTAAAGGTGGTCTTTTCTTGATCTTCCGGGTAAATAGCCACTTGATTGTACCCGGAGTACCCATCTAAGAAGAAAAAGTACTTTTGGCCCGATAACTTTTCCAGAATCTGATCCATGAATGGGAGTGGAAAGTGATCCTTTTTAGTCATGAGATTCAACTTTCGGTAATCAATGCACACTCTCCATCCCGTGGTGAGCCTAGTGGGTACCTCTTCTCCATGATCATTCTTGATAACTGTTAATCCAGACTTCTTGGGTACCACTTGGGTTGGGCTGACCCATTTACTATCCGATATGGGGTAAATGATACCCGCATCCAGCCATTTCACAACTTCCTTCTTCACCACTTCTTTCATATTGGGATTAAGCCGCCTTTGCATCTCCCGACTGGGCTTAGAATTCTCTTCCATATAGATATGATGCATGCAAATGGATGGGCTAATTCCCTTTAAATCTGCCACTGACCATCTAATGGCACCCTTGTGGTCTTTGAGGACCTCGGTTAATTGGGCCTCCTGCGGCGATGTGAGATTTGCCGCAATGATGACTGAGAGAGTTTGGTCCGGGCCAAAAAAGATATACTTGAGAGACTCAGGTAATGGTTTGAGTTCAAGCTCAGGAAGGTCCTCTAAGGATGGCAAGGCAGGCTCAGATTGTAAGGCTGGTAAAGGTTCAACCTTAGGCCAAGATGTTAATGGGTCACCAGAGTCTTTTAAAATATTGGCTTCCTCCAAAAGGTCATATGTGGACATCTCATTTTCTTCAACCAGATTATCCAAGATATCAATAGTATGGCATTCTTCTTCATGATCTGGGTATTGAGATGCTTTGAAGACATTAATCTGGACCTTTTGACCCCCAAATGAAATGTCCATTATGCCAGTTTCACAATTTATATTAGCTTTGGTTGTGGCTAAGAATGGACGACCTAAGATGATCGGGGTGTGAATGAGTTCCTCAAGTAATACTATATCCAGAATAAGAAAATCCACGGAAAAATAGCAATCATGAACCTTCACAATAACATCCTCAATTAATCCCCGTGGAGTTTTCACAGACCTATCAGCCAACTGCAAGATGATGGGTGTGGGCTTTAATTCCCCAATATCAAATTTCTCATAAATGGTTGTTGGCAAGAGATTCACACTAGCACCTAAATCCAATAAAGTTCTATCAAATGTAACTCCAGCTAAGTCACATGAAATTAGAGGTGCTCCAGGATCCTTTAACTTCTTGGGTAAATGATTCATCACAATCGCACTTACATCTTCTGAAAGCCGAACCTTTTCGGGTGCCTTTCTAGATTCTCTTCGTGGAGTACATAATTCTTTGAGAAACTTAGCATAAGTTGGCACATGATTGATGGCTTCGAGGAGTGGAATATTAATTTGGACTTGTTTGAATAAATTCAACAACTCCTCATTCTGGGCCAGTTTCTTCCTGGCATTGGGCTTAGCTAACAAGGCATTAGGAAATGACACCCTAAGTTGATAAGAACTTGGGCCTTCATCTATCTTCCCTTTTTCTTTCGGGTCCTCCTCCAACTTTTCCATGTTGGGTTCAGCTTCACTCTCACTTTCAATTTCCTAAGGCCCATCAGTGGAACCTTTGGCTAACTCTCCATCTGCATGTGGTTTTTCTAAACTTCTCCCACTCCTAAGGGCTGAAATGGCTTTAGCATTCTCAAATTGCGGCCCTTTAGGTTGTGGTAATGGGCCAGGCTGAGGTAAAAGGCTGATTGTTGTGGAAAACCTGGAGGTTGATTCCTTGGATTGGCAATGGGTTGACTAGGAAGTTGGCCCACTTCTCTTCTCATCGTAGCCTCAGCTAGTTGGCCCATTTGACTTTCCAACTTAGCAATGGATTATTGCTGGGTTAAAATCAGTTGTTGGAGTTGAGTGAATTTGTCATCAAAGTTGGGCTGAGGAGGTTGTTGGTAACTGGGTGGAGGATGGTATTGGGTTGGCTGTCCTGATTGGAATGATTGGGTTGGTTGTCCATATTGGAATGAATGGTAGTGGGCCGGTTGACCTTATTGGAATGATTGATAATGGGCCGGTTGAGAAAATTGTGCTTGAGATCCCCTAGCCTGAACATTTCCATAGAAATTAGATTGCTGTTGAAATGAATTATGTGGCTTTTGGGCTTGATGCATGGGAGGATTGGACATTGGTAGTGGGGCCTGCTGATTCTTCCAAGAGAAATTAGGGTGGTTTCTCCAGCCAAGATTGTAAGTATTTGAGAATGGATCATTATTGGGCCTGGAGAATCCCTGGGCAGCCTGAACTTGTTCTTGAATGAATGGTGGAAGTTGGGCTGCAGTTGGACATTCATTCACTTGATGGGTTGGACTTGCGCATAAGGCACAAATATCATGATTGGCAGAAGATGGGCCTTCATATGGACTAGATTGTGTTGGGTAAGTAGGCTCTTGCTTATTTAAGGCCAAGAGTTGGTCTAGTTTCTGGGCCAAGATGTCTATCTTATCCAATTTCTGATTAATCAGATTTATGTCCATTCTGGATTCGGGCTCTCCACGGGCCTTTAGTTCATACATTCCAGTCCATTTAGATGGCCCAACAGACCTCTCATAAGATGATAATGAGGCATGATTGATGGAATTTTAACTTAACATCTCAAAAAGATCATAGGCCTCATCTTCATTTTTCATCATAAATGCCCCTCCACATGAGGCATCCACCATCTGTCTGAACTGTGCAGACAACCCTTCATAGAATGCTTGGACAATTTGCCATTTTGAAAGCCCATGATGAGGGCATTTCCTAAGCAATTCTTTCAGTCTTTCCCAAGATTTGTGGATCAATTCCCCCGGAGTTTGTGTAAAACACGTGATGGCCCTTCTCATGGTATTGGTCTTGTAAGGACTGAGGTTTCGGGTTCGGTTTTCGGTTCGGTTTCGGGCCGGATCCCCTGGGTCGGACCTTGTGGGGTCTGGAGAATTTCCTCTGAATGGCGTCGGAGGATCACGACGCCTTTCAAACGGCGTCTGGATAGGTGGACGCCATTTAGGCGAATTTCTGTTATGCCACGTGGGGGGGGTTTCGGGCCGCGAGAGTACGGCCCCTGTCTTGTCGTCTGAACGGCGTCCATGATGGACGACGCGATTCAGACTGCCACCCTGCGATGTCAGTGTACGGTGCCTGATATGTCAGCTGAACGGCGTCCATGGTGGTTGACGCGTTTCAGACAGCTGTCAGTACGGCACGTCCTGTCATCTGATAGGCGTCCGTCTTGCTCGACGCGTTTTAGGTAGTTTCTGATGACCCCCGCGAGCTCTCCTTTCTTTCCCTCATTTCTCACCTCTCACTCTCTCTCCCCTCCCTCTCCGCCTCCTCCGACCCCCTCTCTTCCCCTTTCCCTTCCTCTTCTTCCTCTTCCACCACTCCAACGCCTCCCTACCTCTCACCTCTGCCACCACCACTTCCTTCGCGGCGTTCCATTCTCCGGACGGCGGCCGACGTTCCGGCGGAGTGGTGACGTTCTCGGGGGTACCGGCGGCGGTCTGCGGCGCGGCGGTTGGGCGACACGGAGCCAGGAGGAGTTCAAGTATCCGGTAGGGGGACGAACCTTGTATATGTTGCTCGTGCTTTCCTAGGCGTGGTTTGATGTGTTTTGGGCTAGATTGAGCATGTTTAGGGGGTATTCTTGTGGGCTTGGTCGCGTTTGTAAATGTGGTTTTGTAGCATGTTGTGGTGGATCTACTTCTCTTCCTCCCCCTTCCGTTTTGGGGCTTTTTCGGGGTATTTTGGGTTAAGGGAGAAACCCTCGGTTCGAGCCAGAGAACCAGGTTTCTGGCGCTAAACGGCGTCGTGCCTGGTCGACGCCTTTTAGAAGGACGTCGGGACAGTACGACGCGTTTTAGCGCAGAAATCTCCCCTGTTCGAGGTTTGTCAGGCTAGGGGTTCTGGCGCTAAATGACGTCATGGGTGGTCGACGCCTTTTAGAAGGACGTCGGGACACCATGACGCCATTTAGGCAGGAAATTACCCCGACTGAGGGTCCGTCAGCTCGGGATTCTGGGACTAAAAGACGTCATGGTCGGGCGACGCTATTCGAATGGCGTCGGGCGACCATGACGCCTTTTAAGGCAGAAATCCCCTGGGTACTGTTTTCCCGAAATTCTGGATTTATCTGTTGAATGGCGTCGAAGGATGACGACGCGTTTTTAAAAGGCGACCGCTGGTGTCGACGCCTTTTAGGCCAGATTTCTGTGGCCTCTGTTTTATGAACCAGTTTAGGGAGCTTGAATGGCGTCGGCCTTGGGCGACGCGATTCAAGACAGAACAACACTAATTCATGCCAGTAAAATGTATTCATACTGCTAGATAGTTGGTTAGTGCATGCTTTAGTATACATGGATTCTTCGTGACCAGATGGCACTGCATTGTGTGTAGTGCGATCGCGGGCTTTTCACGTGACCGGATCGTACCGTGCTGGGTTTTGGTGTTTTGAGTTACTGTGGACCTGGAGTGACATTGTAGCACTTTATCACCCTGTGCTGGTGGGGGCGTGAGCACAGCGCCGGTGGGGGCGTGGGCGGGGTGACGCCTAGTGAGAGAGGGTCACCTGGTGAACCCCGGGGTCAGCTAGTACCGGTGTCGGAGTGGTACATTCGGAGAGTCACTCGTGCTGAGGGAAGGAGTAACCACCTGAGCCTGTTTGGCCGGAGTAGCTAGCGTGCTATCCGAGGGGTTACTGTTTGGTCTCAGCGGGTCGGTGTTTCCTACTTGTGCTTGTGTGGACGGTGTTTTTCCCACTTACGGCTGTGTGGTTGGTGTTTCCCACTTGTGGAGGAGTGGTTGACGTGTTTTGCCGAGACGGGAGTTGTAGGCTCCCTGATAGTATGACTTTAGAATTATGCATGTTACATTCCGAAGGCACTTGGTTCATATCGAGGTTTTAGAAGTAGTGTGTGACAGCTTTACTTGCCCTATTACCTGTATCTTTGTTACTGCACTTGTGGGTGTGTGTGTGGGAGGCAGGGGATCGGATGATCCCTACTGAGCCCAATTTTGGTGTGGCTCACTCCCTGCGTTTTCAGGTGTAGACCTTGTGGCGTGTGGCGGCGCGTGGCGTTCTCCTTGGAGTGCGGACCAGCAGCTATCTCAGTTCCCGGGGTATGCCCCGATGTTGTTGTACTTTATTTCTGCCTGTACTTAATTAAATTGTTGGACATGTAATTATTGTTGGACTGTGTACGGACATTGTTACTTTACTTCCTGCGCACTGTACCCCTTGTAGTCCGTATGAATGTTATATTTAATCTTGTTTAACGCTTACTCCTCCAGATGTGCGAATAAGATCCTGGTATGAACCTACAGATAATGGGCCGACATCCATTTAGTGACCGGGTCTCCGGTCATAGGATGGCGGGTCGTTACAGGTCTGCCCTATGGGATAGAACTTCTTGAGAAATTCTTTCTGCATTTCTTCCCATGTCCTATGGGCCTTCCTATAGTTCCCAACCAATATTTAGCCTTGTCCTTTAATGAAAAGGGAAATAAGGTCAACTTAAGGCCATCATCGGTGAAATTCTAGATCTTCACCGTGGAACAAATTTTTAGAAATTCATGATTAGCAGAAGATGGGCCTTCATATGGACTAGATTGTGTTGGGTAAATAGGCTCTTGCTTGTTTAAGGCCAAAAGTTGGTCTAGTTTCTGGGCCAAGATGTCTACCTTATCCAATTTCTGATTAATCAGATTTATGTCCATTCTGGATTCAGGCTCTCTACGGGCCTTAAGTTCATACATTCCAGTCCGTTTAGATGGCCCAACAGACCTCTCATAAGATGATAATGAGGCATGATTGATGAAATTTTCACTTAACAACTCAAAAAGATCATAGGCCTCATCTTCATTTTTCATCATAAATGCCCCTCCACATGAGGCATCCACCATCTGTCTGAACTGTTCAGACAATCCTTCATAGAATGCTTGGACAATTTGCCATTTTGAAAGCCCATGATGAGGGCATTTCCTAAGCAATTCTTTCAGTCTTTCCCAAGATTTATGGATTAATTCCCCGGGGGTTTGGGTAAAACTCGTGATGGCCCTTCTCATGGTATTGGTCCGCCCTATGGGATAGAACTTCTTGAGAAATTCATTCTGCATTTCTTCCCATGTCCTAATGGGCCTTCCTATAGTTCCCAACCAATATTTAGCATTGTCCTTTAATGAAAAGGGAAATAAGGTCAACTTAAGGCCATCATCGGTGAAATTCTGGATCTTCACCGTGGAACAGATTTCTAGAAATTCATCCAGATACTTATAAGGATCTTCATTAGTATTCCCATAAAAGGATGGGAGCATCTGAATGGTGCTAGATTTAATTTCATATTGATTGGCTGGATTATGAGGAAGATGAATATAGGATGAAGGTTGATATCGATTTGGAATGAAATAGTCCTTCATTTGCTTTGGTGGGTCCTGATTATTAGCCATTTGATCTTGTGGTGGATTTCTTTGATGTAGGATTCTTTCTATTTCAGCAAATGGTCCTAGAAGTTTAGGGTTTTGAGATCTCCTACTTTGCATAGACTAGGACTGATGGAGAGAGGATGGATTTGAATTTTGTTTTCTATTTCTTTTTTTTTTTTTTAAATGCAAACAATTTTGACAAACAAATTATCCTAATGATCTAATGTTAACCTAGACTCTCTATGTGAATTTTCTTACAAGGTGAATGGAGTCCACCTCAAGTCACAACCACAATCAATCAACGGCCAGGTAAGAGGTAGGGTAGTGGGAGTCTCCCCTTACTTTCGTAGGGACCTAATTAGAGAACCACTTTCCCGCTTAGGCGTTTGTCTTTTTAACCTCTAGCCTAGACACCGTTGCCAAAAATGGAGGCAACCTGAAATTTAAACCACTCACAGTGTAAACCCTAAATTCTCTTTCGACTTGCTTTTAATTGGATTAGGAAATGCCAATGCAAGGAAGGTGATTTGTGGGCTAAGGAAGGGTGATCAAATCCCTACCTTATATGGTTAAAGTTGTTGCCCATAAAGTCTTTTGAATGCAATACATGGCAATAAGCAAATCAATGCAGGGTGTGTTGATGCAATCATGAATGACTTGCTAAAATTGAAACGCGTACCTTTCCCCCGCAATCTTCAACAATTTATGAAAATAACTGTGAAAGGAAACTAGCTCATGCTTTCCTAGAATGATGAATGCCTATCATGGAAGGTTTCTAATCTTGAAATGAGGGTTTTTAAATTTGGATGTTCTTCTTTTGTTTCTTTTTTTTAGTTAATGGAAACCTACCTAAACTAGAAATTTCAAAAATGGAAACTAACTAAAGTAAGGAAATTGAAACATAGAAAGTTGGAACACACTTACCATGATTTCGCTTTCCTTTTTTTTTTTTTTTTTTTTTCAATATACATGCAAAAATAAGAAAAATAAGGTTAGCTAAAGATTAATTACACTAAATCCAAGATAATCAAAATTAAAAATCTAACTCCCCGGCAACGACGCCAAAAATTGATCGTTCCAAATTGTGCGTTGTTAAAGACTCATAAGAACGTTCAATCTTAATTTATTCGGCTCATTTAAATTCAATTTTGAAAATTAATAATGGTGAGTCCGAGTCGAATTTACAGGGAATTAAGATTTCAATTTCGAAAACCTTAGATTTTAATTATCTAAAAAAAACAGGGAATTTGAATTGATTAATTAACTACCTAATTAAGTTAAACTAAATTTACGAATTTAACTAACCTAATTTTTAAAAGCACAAATACAACCACCTTTAAAATTGAGAAGAGAGAGAGATTAACAAAATATTATAAAAATAACATAACTTCTATGTTAAACTAATCGAGTTTTATGCAACAAGAAATAATAGACACTAACAACTTTAACTTAACTAAACTAAAATAAACTAAAACAAAGTAACAGATTATACTAATAATACAAATGCAGCAGGTGCGGTGGAACTAGGAGGCATACGAGTGCAGGTGTACTTGGAGGCCCGTGGGTTGTTTGTGGAGCGCCGGCGCAGTGGACTGCTGAAGAGAAAGCTTGCTGGCTGGGCGCTTCTTAGCTTCTGGTGATGTTGCTGGCGTGCGTGGAGGAGCTGTTGCTGGAGCTTGCTGGCACGTGGAGGAGAGCTTCACCAAGCGTGCATGCACGCGCGTGGAGCTGGAGGATGCTAGAGGCTGACGGTTGGTGCAGAACGTGCATGCATGAGCTGAGACGTGGCTGCTGGAGGTGCTTGATGCATGCGCATGGGAGCTTGCAGGCGGCTGGGCAACGCGTGGAGGTGCAGCTGCTGCATGCGCTGGGGTGCTTCAAGCTGGCGCGTGGAGGTCCTTGGCAGTGTATGCACGGGTGCAGTGGAGGACGTGCGTAGAGTGTTGCGGCTGAGAGGAGGAGGCGTGTGGGAGCCCGTGGCAGTGCGGCGGAGGCCCAGCTGGTGTTGCGGCTGTGGAGAGGGACTACGCAGGGTGCGTGCTTCAGCTTCAGGTGCAGCGGAGGACGTGCATGCGCGGCTTGCGGCGCGTGCTTGGACGGGTGCAGTGGAGGACGTGAATGGAGTGCGCTGGGGCGCTGGAGAAAGAAGAAGGATACAGAGCGAGAGGGAGGAAGAGGGAGACGTCGGAGCGGCTGAGAGGAGGAAGAGAAAATGCAGAGAGAGAAAGAGAGACCGAGAGAGAGAAAAAAGAAACCGGAGAGAGAGAGGATAGCAGAGCAAGGGTGGGGGAGGAAACCGTGGCTGGGAAACCCGGGAGAGAAGAGAGAGAGGGCGTGTGGGAGAGGTTGGAAAGGGAGAAGGAGAAGGACAGCTGGAAATTGGAGAGAACATTAGGCTCCGTTTGGTAACTATTTTGGGATTCTAAATTTTGGAGGATTTCATATTCTAAAAAGAGCAACATCATCATCTCTTGAATTCAAATTTTAGGAAAAGTTGTTTACTTTTTAGAATAGCATTTTTAAAGACCATAAGAACTCAAATTTGAAGGCACATCAAAAGTCACTTTTATCTGCATATTACTTCCTTTTAGGATCTTTAGGAGGGTGATCGTTCCAATTTGTGCGTCGTTAAACACTCATAAGAACGTTCAATCTAAATTTATTCGGCTCATTTAAATTCAATTTTGAAAATTAATAATGGTGAGTCCGAGTCGAATCCACAGGGAATTAAGATTTTAATTTCGATAACCTTAGATTTTAATTATCTATAAAAAAACTGGGAATTTGAATTGATTAATTAACTACCTAATTAAGTTAAACTAAATTTACGAATTTAACTAACCGAATTTTTAAAAGCACAAATACAACCACCTTTAAAATTGAGAAGAGAGAGAGAGTAACAAAATATTATAAAAATAACATAACTTTTATGTTAAACTAATTGTGTTTTATGCAACAAGAAATAATAAACACTAACAACTTTAACTTAACTAAACTAAAATAAACCAAAACAAAGTAACATATTATAGTAATAATACAAATGCAGTAGGTGCGGTGGAACTAGGAGGCATGCGAGTGCAGGTGTGCTTGGAGGCCCGTGGGTTGTTTGTGGAGCGCCGACGCAGTGGACTGCTGAAGAGAAAGCTTGCTGGCTGGGTGCTTGTTAGCTTTTGGTGCTATTGCTGGCGTGCGTGGAGGAGCTATTGCTGGAGCTTGCTGGCACGTGGAGGAGGGCTTCCCCAAGCGTGCATGCATGCGCGTGGAGCTGGAGGATGCTAGAGGCGGGCGGTTGGTACATAACGTGCATGCATGAGCTAAGACGTGGTTGCTGGAGGTGCTTGATGCATGCGCATGGGAGCTTGCAGGCGGCTGGGCAACGCGTGGAGGTGCAGCTGCTGCATGCGCTGGGGTGCTTCAGGCTGGCGCGTGGAGGTCCTTGGCAGTGCATGCACGGGTGCAGTGGAGGACGTGTGAAAGAGGAGGGATACAGAGCGAGAGGGAGGAAGAGGGAGACGTTGGAGCGGCTGAGAGGAGGAAGAGAAAACGTAGAGAGAGAAAGAGAGACCGAGAGAGAGAAAAAAGAAACCGGAGAGAGAGAGAGGATAGCAGAGCAAGGGAGGGGGAGGAAACTGTGGCTAGGAAACCCGGGAGAGAAGAGAGAGAGGGAGTGTGGGAGAGGTTGGAAAAGGAGGACGGCTGGAAATTGGAGAGAAAGAGGGAGAATCCAAGAGAGAGAGGGAATCTATGCGTGGGAGAAACTGGAAACTGGAGAGGGAGAAGTAGGCTGCCGGAAGGAAATTGGAGAAGTAGAAGGAGTAGGGATTAGAGAGTTGGAAACCGAGAGAGAGGAAGAGGAAATATATAGAGAGGAAGAGAGACGTGGGTAAGAGGAAGGAAGGCGTGCGGATGGAAAGAGGGGGAGACAGAGAAAAGGAAATAGAGAGGAGAGAAGGAAATAGAGAGAATTGAGTTCGGGAAGGAAACTTTTAAAGAGAAGGGAATGCAGGTTTTTTAAAAAAGAAAGTGGGTTTTAGGAAGGCGGCTGGTCCTTCTTGGCCATGGAATTAGGGCAACACTAGGGCCTCAAATGACGTTTTTACCCCTGCTTTAATCTTTTAGACAAAATGACGTCGAATTTATCGAAATCCGGACACTAGACCTCCCCTATATGTCCGGAAACTCCACCAGCTGCACTGCATCATCAGCATGTCCTGTTCACATAAAATAAATATAAATTAGCACATTATCATAAAAATATCATTATATTTATTTATTTCGTCTCGGTTTTGTCGAAAAACCGCAAATGCGCTATACTCCATTAATCACATGAAATGACGATGTTTTTAAGTCAGAATTTGACGAAATTGGTACCGTTGGACTTGGTACGCAATTATCTATCATTTCATGCTATTTTACAGATAAAAACATGAGTATGATGCGTTTGATTGCCTTTAAATGATCAATTTAACACTTTATCAGAGGGTAAATAGGGAAAAAAAAGGATACTATTTTTTTAGAATTCTTAGATTCCCCTCCTATCTCCTCTTCAAAATATTGAACAAAATCTGGATTCTTAGAGAATCTATCTACATTTTTTTCTTTTGAAAAAAAAAAATTACACTTTTTAGATTCTCGCGGAATCTGAGGACCTCGAATATGATGTAGAATCATTGCCAAATGGAGCCTTAGTTATATTTGGACCCAGTTCCATGGTTTAGTTGATTTAAGCCCATTTAGTTGGTTAATATTAGTATGACTTAGAATAGTGGGTTAGACTTTTGGGACCCAAATATGAGCTATTGGGTCTTAGAAGTAGTTTTTAGCTGGCCCATTAGGTATATAAGGGTATGAGGGCTAATTTTTGAAAGTTTGAGAGTAAGAATGTAATTCCCGTTTGGTTTAAATAGGGGCAGGAGAAAGAATATGAACCACTTCTCTCTTCCCATCCCTGTGCTTTTCTCTCTTCCTCTCTTTCTGTCGAAGAGAATTGAGTGTCAATAAGGAACCATTCGCTCTCGGTACTTAGAGAGAGAATGCTCTAGAAAGGATGCGTGGAAGTCCCTAGCGAAGGCGGACGATAATATCGGGAAAGGAGTTTTCCGATATTATACGGCAACATCCGATCAAAGTGAGTCGACCAGTTAGGGTTTGACAGTACATCATATCCTGAGTTGACTCGAGAGCATTGTACGAATGAAGGATTATATCCATGCAGTAACTATCGGCGGAAAGATTCCAAGAGTGGGTTACTTAACCCCAATACTTTCCGGGTTCACGCAGTGTTGCTTGGCAGCCAACGTGATCGGAGGCCCGATCGAATTCGATGTGCAACATTAATTCAATTGATTAATTAATTAATATGAGTTATTAATTGATTAATCAGACCAGTGAGGAGTCATTGGGTTTATTGGGCCATTAACCAGACTGGTTATTGGGCCTAGAGGGTCACACGCAATTGATTCTCATGGCAATGGATAAATAAGTGGGTTTTATATTAACCGGGGGTTTTTATGAAAAACTTCACGGTTAGTATAAAATGTAGCGAATGGGCTGAGCAAGCCAGGCTGCTGCTCAACCCTGGCCGCCCTCTCCTCTCTTCCTCTCTCTCTAGCACCCGAGGCCGGATCTGTTCTCCGGGTCTGCTCCGCTACTTCTCCGGCTCCCATCTGACGGGAAATCAACCACGCTTTGCGCCGATCGTTGCGGCGAATGGCAAAGGGTTCGTGGGCTGCGACGAGCGAGGAACGTGAGGATATCCACTGAGAGGAGGATCGCGTAGACTTCGCTAGAGGTCGGGCGCTTGCCCGGCTAGCGGTGTCACACCTACGGAACTGTTCAGACGCGGATACGAATCCGTGTACGTTATGAATCGATTATCCGATAATCACTCATTGTTCTTTGAAATGGGAAACAAATTGCGGATTTTATTTTGTTTATTACATTGCGTTTGCGATCCGGAGAAACGCGAGAACCCAACAGTGGTTTCAGAGATAGGTTCCACTGTTTCTCGTCCCGTTTTGATCTCCAGATTAATTTTCTATGAATTATTCCATGCATGGTTTTAATTTTTATACAAGGCTAATGATCATGAGATGATTGCTGCGATTCGATCGCTTATTTTTATGTAAAAATTAAATTTATTTTGGTGATTTTCGAAGTTCTTCATGTGATGAAGAACAGGGTAATCGCGGTTTTGCTCGGACTTCCCCAAACATTGGGAAGGGTTGGCCGGCACCCTAGATCCTTAGGGAAGGATCCTGGGTCATCCCTAGCCTCGAGCCCGGTGTCGGAGTAGCCAACAAGGGCTGCTAAAGGGGACTTCTTGTTCTTCTTATTTTCAAATTCGGATGAAACTAGAAATTAAAAGAGGAAGAACACAGGCTCGGCCAGCAGGTTGTGGGGCGCCGCCGGGGGCTTGCCGGCGCGGCGCCGGTTGCCCGGCCGCCGGGGCGCTTGAAACCCCCACCGCCGCCACCTTTCCTGTTGCAGGTTAGCGTTCAGGCGTCGGTTTGAAAGGGGAAGAAGGACCAGGTGGGCCGCCCGGCCCCGACCCGGTCGGACCGGGCTGGGCGCTGCAGTCTGGGTGGCCTAGGTCCTTGGCTGGTTTGAGCCATGGCTCGACCCTGGCCGAGCCAGGGGTTCGAGCCAGGAGCCCAACTGGCTCAGCCAGTCTGCCTATTAAACCCCTAATTCCTTTTCCTAATTAATCCCCAATTACTCAATTAAAATACAATTAGATTTTAAATTTAAAATTTCAAAGTGTTTTGGAATTACATCATTGTCTAATTTTCTTTAATTGGGTTATTAATGATTTTGAATCATTACGATTTACAATTAGTTGTTAATGAATTAAGTGTTAATTATTAGATTAAATGTTAGATTAATAATTAATCTTAATTTAACTAATTTAAAAGTTAGATTAGTGGTTAATAATTAAAAGTCTAAGTGTTAGATTATTAATTATTAATTTTCTAATGGTTAATTAATAAAAGTTAGTTATTAATTTAAGCGTTAAATTAATAATTAATTCAATTACTAATTTAAGTGTTAAATTAGTAGTTATTAATTAATTAGTGTTAATTATTATTTTAAGAGTTAAATTAATGATTAACATTAATTAACTAATCTAAAAGTTAGATTAGCACTTTTTAGTTAATTAGAGTTAATTGTTAATTTAAGTGTTAAGTTAATGATTAATTTTAAATTAACTATTCTATGAGTTAGAATAAACATTTATTAATTAATTAGTGTTAATTATTAGTTTAAATGTTAAATTAGTGATTAACATTAATTGACTAATCTAAAAGTTAGATTAGTAGTTAATAATTAATTAGAGTTGATTATTAATTTAAGTGTTAAATTAGTAATTAACTTTAATGGACTAGTATAAGGGTTAGATTAGTTATTAATTATTAATAGTTTAATTATTTGATTATTAATATGTTTTAATCTAAATGTTAGATTGTTTAATTATTAGAAATGTTCTAATTTGTATGGAATAATCTGGAATTATTAATTTGGAGTATATGCACATGTGATGTGTATTTTAATACTTTTAAATTTGATTTAATTGTATGATTAAATTAATAAAATGACTTTTCGAAATTCAAATTCCAGTTTTGATTGGATCCTAACTTTTTTAAAGCAAAAAATTATTTATTTTGAAACTCTTTTGTTTTAGCCATGTGATGCGGTTATCTTGTGTGGATTGTTTAAAACACACCGTGGTCATAGATTTGTGCTTATTTAATTATTCATGTGATAAATGATTGTATGGATCGTGGATGTTTGAATGAGTATATTTATTACTTGTTAATAAATAGAGGTCTGCATTCCTTTCCCTCTCATACTCCGATGTAATTCTACCTTCCTCTCTCTTGTACTCGCCATAAGGCCTTCTTCTATTTACATGTAAATTTTGAATTTAATGTAATATGATCGAGGCAACTGAGGAAGGAGCGAGAACGATCCACAGATGCAACCAAAAAGGCGATGTGATGGAGATCCTTTGCCTATGTGTTTACACGGTAGTCTAATGTAAATGTTATGTTAGATTGTGTGTGCGTTTGACTGTTGGCTCAAGTCAAACCCACTGTGCTAACCATGACCATACTAGACATGTATGTGATACAATGTCTTTATGTTTGATTGTGAATCAAAGCAGGTATAGTATTTAGTAAATATATACGACATATTTGTATACTATCACCTAGGAGAGACCAAGATAAAAATTATCTAAATACCTTCGTCTGAATTCTAAGTCGTAACGTGAGTAGTTAAGAACTTACCGCCTGGTCCACTATCGTTATAGTCATAGGATTCAAATTTCTTTAAGCGGGTTTGTTGTGCTATCCACAAGGCTTGTCTAATTGTGAGGAGAGACTGTGGCTATGGCATTAGATACCTATTTGATCGGGGTAGAGGAACCATGTAGCATTATTGTGCTATCCATAAGAGCTGCACTCAAATTTATGCTCGTCTCATAACGATGGTTAGCTTAGACTAGAATTAGTGGCCTGTTGTGCTATCTACAAGGCCATTAAATCTCTAGGGACATAAGCTATGATCGGATATTGCAAGGAGTTGCAAGTCCTATGAGATGAGTGCTCTTTGATTGTTTTATAGCTTTCTTGTGCTATCCACAAGGTTGTACTACAAGTCATTGAGATTCTGATCTCCAATAGGAGACTGTCAGTGTCTCCCATTCTATATAGCCGAGGGTTATACAGTCCATCGAAAATTAGTGGAGTTAAAACTTGAACAAAAGACCATGTCTTGTTTTAAAATTTAATAATTAAACATTTGCTAAATAAATTACTTATCTCCTGTCGGGAAATATGTTGTCGAAAAACCCACTCCGTAGCTTACTTGATGCCAAACTTTTGACCAACCTGAACTACTTGGATTGGCTCAGAAACCTGAATAATGTCTCCAAATATGAGTACATTACCTACATCCTTGGAGCTGATCCTCTTGCTGAATTGGCATTGGATGCCCCTGAGGCAGAGATGATCGCGTACAATAAAAGGTCGAAGGACAAAGGCAAAGGATTAGTAAAAGGTGACTATTTCTACTGTAAGCAGAATGGTCACTAGAAGAGGAACTGCAAGGAGTTCCTCAGCGATAAAGCTCATGGAAAGGTGAAGCTATCAGAAGCTTTCGATATCTATATGATATATATCAATTTGTCAGTAAGAGATTCTACATCTTGGGTATTAGATACTGGATGTGCTTCTCATATATGTCATGATATGCAGATACTCACAAGTAAGCGTAAGCTGAGAAAAGGCGAGGTGGAACTAAGGCTAGAAAGTGGCGCAAAGGTTGGGGCGATTGATGTAGGGAAAGTAAACCTCAGGCTTCTATCGGGAGACGTCTTATCATTAGAAGATTATTATTATGTTTCTATTATTATTTTTCTAGCATAATAAAGAGCATCATATCAATATCTTGTTTAGATAAGATAGGATATAGGTTGACTATTAAGAAGAAAAGTTGTTCGATTTATTATGGTAATAAATCAATAGTTTCAGCATCTTTAGTCAATGGAGTATATCTTTTAGATGTTTCTTACTACAGTCTTCACATTGATAATGCTCTTAAAAAGAGCAAGAATTGTGTGAACCAAGCCTACATGTGACATTGTAGACTTGGACACATTGGTGAAAGCAGGGTGCAAAAGTTGCATAAACATGGATATTTGAATGCATTCGATTATGAATCGTTTGCGACATGTGAGTCCTGCATTATGGGAAAGATGGCAAAATCTCTATTTATTGGACATGGAGAACGAGTCAAGGACACTCTGGGATTAATACATTCAGATGTTTGTGGTCTAATGTCTACCCAAGCCAAAGGTGGCTTTTCATACTTCATCACGTTCACCAATGACTTCTCGAGATCCAGTTATGTGTACTTATTGAAGTACAAGTCGGAAGCATTTGAGAAGTTCAAGGAGTTCAAGAAAGAGGTAGAGAAGCAGTTGAGAAAGAGCATTAAAGCTCTTCGATTAGATCGAGAAGGAGAATACTTGAGAAATAATTTCACACAATTCTTAAAGGATAATGGTATCCTTTCTCAGCTTACCCCTCCATATACACCACAGATGAATGGTGTATCAGGAAGGAGTAATCACACCTTGTTGGACATTGTGCGATCTATGATGAGTTTTTCGGGTTTACTAGTGTCCCTTTGGGGGTATGCTCTAGAGTGAGCAGCATACCTACTGAACAGAGTACCTAGCAAGTCTGTGACCTCTACTCCATATGAGATATAGAAAGACAGGAAATCAGAATTTAGACATATTAAAGTTTGGGGTTGTCCTGTTCATGTAAAGTGGCATGATTCAGACAAGGTAGAATCACGAACTGATAAATGTAGGTTTGTGAGATATCTGAAGGAAACCTTTGGATACTATTTTACTATCCTGGTAAACAAAAGGTGTTTGTCACCAGGAAAGCTATCTTTTTGGAAGAGAAATACCTTCTACAGGAGGATAGTAGGAGTAAAATAGTACTGGAAGAGGTTCTAGATCCCTAGACAGTTGCATTATCATTAGATGAGATATCAGTTCTTGAATCTGTTCAGGTACACACAGATGAGCCTCGAAGATTTGGTAGGATACCTAAATTATCCGAACGATATGTGGGACGTATCGATGAAGGTAAGTCTAGGGTAGAATATAATGAGTATGATGATCCTAAAACCTATCAGGAGGTCACAGAAGGCCCATAAGCTAGGAAATGGCGAGAAGCCATGAACTCAGAAATCCAGTCCATGTACACCAACCAAGTTTGGAACTTGAAAGACTTGCCCGAGGGTATTGTACCCATTGGATGCAAGTAGATCTTTAAGAAAAAGATTGGTGCTGATAGACGGATCGACATTTATAAGGCAAGGTTGGTTGCAAAAGGATATCGTCAAAGACAAGGAATTGACTATGACGAGACTTTCTCATCAGTTGCCATTATAAAGTCGATCAAAGTTCTACTCGTCATTGCTGCACACCTCGATTTCGAGATCTAGCAGATGCATGTGAAAACTGCCTTTCTCAATGGTAACCTTGAGGAAGAGGTGTATATGATACAACTAGAAGGTTTCACATCTAAAGAATCTCCAGATAAAGTGTGCGAGCACCAGAGATCTATTTATGGACTGAAGCAAGCTTCCCGGAGCTAGAACACAAGATTTGATGAGGCTATCAAGTCTTATGACTTTATTAAGAATGAAGATGAGCCATGTGTGTGTTGGGTTTTCTCGGTTTCTCCGGATCGCTCACGCAGCGGAAAAACAAAATATTGACAGCGATCCGTTCCCGTTTCGAAATCTAAAATACGATAATCGGATTATCGAAGTTCTCACCGTGTGCGGATTCGAATCCGCAGCCGTTCGGTTCCGTCGGTGCGACACCACAAGCCGCGCAAGCGCCCGGCCTCTAGCGAAGTCCACGCGATCCTCCCCGCGACGGATATCCTCGAGTTCCTCGTTCTTCGCAGCCCACGAAGCCTCCGCCGGTCGCCGCAGTGCGCGGACGATTTCCCGTCGAACGGGATTCGGAGAAGCGGCGGAGCAGATCTGGATCTGCCTGGACGCCAGAGGAAGACAGAAACTGAGGAGGTGCGGCTAGGGTTAACAGCAGCTTGGCCTGCTCAGCCCGTTCGCTATGTTTTATACTAACCGTGCGGTTTTTCATAAAAACCCCCGGTTTGTATAAAACCCACTTATTTATCCATCGCCTTGAGAATCATTTGCGTGTGACCCTCTAGGCCCAAGTACCAGTCCAGTTAATGGCCCAACAAGCCCAGTGACTCCTCACTGGCTTTATTAATCAATTAATAACCCTTTATCAATCAATTAATCAATCGAATTGATGTCCCACATCGAATTCGACCGGGCTTCCGATCACGTTGGGTGCCAAGCAACACCGTGTGAACCCGGAAGGTATTGGGGTTAAGTAACCCACTCTTGGAACCTTTCCGCCGACAGTTACCGCGTGGATATAATCCTTCATTCGTACAATGCTCTCGAGTCAACTCAGGGTATGGCGAGCTGTCAAACCCTAACCGGTCGACTCACTTGGAATGGATGCCGCTAATGAATATCGGAAAACTGCTTTCCCGATATTATCGTCCGCCCTGGCCAGGGACTTTCGCGCATCCTTCCTAGGGCATTCTCTCTCTAAGTACCGAGAGTGAATGATTCCTTATTGACACACAATTCCCTTCGACGGTATTCCACTGTACCCAATCCTTGGCGTATTAGAATCCCATGGCTAGAGATTCGTAAACCAAGGTCAAAGCACAGAAGTCCACCGCCAAGGTGTCCTTGGTGTCTCAGGTCCGAGGACCATCCACGCAACTGCGACAATAGAATCAAGCTGGTTGACAGTGAGGTACAATACCATCCAGCGATTCAGTCGGATCAGTTCAGTGAACTCATTCTCCAATGAGCACGCACAGATTCGCCTTCGTGTCTCCACACAAGTGACTTATGATATCAGTCACCCTCATCATATGAGTAGGAGTAATCTGTACTAGTATAACTGGATATCTGATGTCGTTCTCGGATATCCTCCGACTAGGAACAATTAAGAATATGTGTGTTTAAGTGATCAGTCTCATTAGTATGATCTCATCATAATCTGATCACTATAGCACATATTTACGGACTTCATTATGAAACGAGAATAAGTGCGATTTACACATAATGAATATTATGCCGTTATATTAATAAAATGAACGAGATTTACATAGTCAGATTGGCTTGTAGGCCACCTAAACTAACAATCTCCCACTTGGACTAAAGCCAATCACCTTTATACAATAAGCCCATAGACTCTAGGTGACGCTCAAACACAATTTGAGCCAACGGCTTTGTCAGTGGATCTGTTATATTGTCGACGGATGGAACTCTTTCCACTGCTACATCTCCTCTGGATATGATCTCTCTAATAAGGTGAAAGCGCCTCAGAATATGCTTCGATTTCTGATGAGACCGCGGCTCTTTCGCTTGCGCAATTGCTCCATTGTTGTCGCACAACAGTGGAACAGGCTCAGAGATGCTGGGAACTACGCCGAGGTCGGTGATGAATTTCTTCAACCACACTGCTTCCTTGGCGGCTTCAGCTGCAGCGATGTACTCAGCTTCAGTCGTCGAATCTGCAGTGGTTACTTGCTTGGAACTCTTCCAGCACACTGCACCTCCGTTCAAAGTAAACACGAATCCAGATGTAGACTTGCTATCATCTAGATCTGACTGGAAACTCGAGTCAGTAAAGCCTCGTAGTTTCAAGTCACCTCCTCCATAGACAAGAAACATATCCAGATGTAGACTTGCTATCATCTGGATCTGACTGGAAACTCGAGTCAGTAAAGCCTCGCAGTTTCAAGTCACCTCCTCCATAGAGAAGAAACATATCCTTAGTTCTTCTCAAGTATTTAAGGATACATTTCACTGCCTTCCAGTGCTCTTGGCCTGGATCAGCCTGAAATCTGCTCGTAACACTTACAGCAAATGCAACATCAGGCCGTGTACATAGCATGACATACATGATAGATCCTATGGCAGAGGCATAGGGTATTCTATCCATGAATGCCCTCTCATCAGGAGTCTTAGGTGATTGCTCCTTTGAGAGATTAATTCCATGTCTCATCGGTATGAGACCTCTCTTGGAATTTTTCATGCCAAACCTTTTGACTATGGTATCTATGTACAAGGATTGGGTCATTCCAAGCATCCTCTTTGATCTATCTCTATAGATCCGTATTCCCAATACGTAGGACGCTTCTCCCAAATCCTTCATGGAGAAGTTGTTTGACAGCCAGCTCTTTACCGATGACATCATAGCTACATCATTCCCAATGAGTAGTATGTCGTCTACGTAAAGAACTAAGAAGGTGACTGCGCTCCCACTGGTCTTCTTGTACACATAAGGCTCATCTTCATTCTTAATGAAGTCATAAGACTTGACTGCCTCGTCAAATCTTATGTTCCAGCTCCGGGAAGCCTGTTCAGTCCATAAATGGACTTCTGAAGCTTGCACACTTTATCTGGAGATTCTTTGGATGTGAAACCTTCTGATTGTGTCATATACACCTCTTCCTAAAGGTTACCATTGAGGAAGGCAGTCTTCACATCCATCTGCCAGATTTCATAATCAAAATGTGCAGCAATGGCGAGCAGAACTCTGATCGACTTTATCATGGCAACTGGTGAGAAAGTCTCGTCATAGTCAATTCCTTGCCTTTGACGATATCCCTTTGCCACCAACCTTGCCTTATAAGTGTCGATCCGTCCATCAGCACCGATCTTTTTCTTAAAGATCCACTTGCAACCGATGGGTACAATATCCTCGGGCAAGTCCTCCAAGTTCCAAACTTGGTTGGTGTACATAGACTGGATTTCTGAGTTCATGGCTTCTCGCCATTTCCCGGCTTCTGGGCCTTCTATGGCCTCCTGGTAGGTTTTCGGATCATCATCCTCTTTATATTGTACCTTAGACTCACCTTCAGCGATATGTCCCACATATCGTTCGGGTAGTCTAGGTACTCTACCAGATCTACGAGGCTCATCTGTGTGTACCTGAACAGGTTCAGGAACTGATATCTCATCTGATGATAATGCAGCTGTTTGGGGATCTAGAACCTCTTCCAGTACTATTTTACTCCCACTGTCCTCCTGGAGAAGGTATTCCTCTTCCAAGAAGACAACTTTCCTGACGACAAACACCTTTTGTTCACGAGGATGGAAAAAATAGTATCCAAAGGTTTCCTTTGGATATCCCACAAACCTACATTTATCAGTTCGTGATTCCAGCTTGTCTGGATCATGCCTCTTTACATGAGCAGGACAACCCCAGACTTTAACATGTTTAAATTCTGGTTTCCTGTCTTTCCATATCTCATATGGAGTAGAGGCCACAGACTTGCTGGGTACTCTGTTTAGTAGGTATGCTGCTGACTCTAGAGCATACCCCCAGAGGGATACTGGTAATCCCGAAAAGCTCATTATAGATCTCACCATGTCCAACAAGGTGCGATTCGTCCTTTCTGATACACCATTCATCTGTGGTGTATATGGAGGGGTCAGTTGAGAAAGGATACCATTATCCTTTAAGAATTGTGTGAAGTTAGTACTCAAGTATTCTCCTCCTCGATCTGATCGAAGAGCTTTAATACTCTTTCCTAACTGCTTCTCTACCTCATTCTTGAACTCCTTGAACTTCTCAAATGCTTCCGACTTGTACTTCATTAAGTACACATAGCCGAATCTTGAGAAGTCATCGGTGAACGTGATGAAGTAAGAAAAGCCACCTTTGGCTTGGGTGGACATTGGACCACATACATATGAATGTATTAGTTCCAAAATGTCCTTGGCACATTCTCCAAGTCCAGTAAATGGAGATTTTGCCATCTTTCCCATAAGGCAGGATTCGCATGTTGCAAACGATTCATAATCGAATGTTGTTAAGTAACCATGCTTGTGCAACTTTTGCAACCTGCTTTCTCCAATGTGCCCAAGTCTACAATGCCACATGTAGGCTTGGTTCACACAATTCTTGCTCTTCTTAAGAGCATTATCAATTTGAAGATTGTAATAAGAAACATCTAATAGATATAGACCATTGACTAAAGATGTCGAAGCTATTGATTTATTACCATAATAAATCGAACAACTTCTATTCTCAATAGTCAACATATGTCCTATCTTGTCCAAACAAGATATTGATATGATGTTCTGTATTATGCTAGGAACATAATAACAATCCTCTAATAGTAAGGTGTCTCCTAATGGAAGCTTGAGGTTTGCTGTCCCAACAGCAATCGCCGCAACTTTTGCGTCGTTTCCTAGCCTCAATTCCACCTCACCTTGTCTCAGCTTGTGCTTACTTGTCAGCATCTGCACATCATGGCAGATATGAGAAGCACATCCGGTATCCAATACCCAAGATGTGGAATCTCTAATTGACAAGTTGATATCTATCATATAGATATCTGAAGCTTCAGACAGCTTCCCCTTTCCATGAGCTTTATCATGAAGGAACTCCTTGCAGTTCCTCTTCCAGTGACCATACTGCTTATAGTAGAAGCAGTCACCCTTCACTACTCTTTTGCCTTTGTCCTTCGATCTTTTATCGTTAGCTGTCATCTCTGCTTCAGGGACATCCAATGCCAGGGACATCCAATGCCGATTCAGCAGGAGGATCAGCTCCAGGGACAAAGTCAATGTGCTCAGATCTGAAGACATTCTTCAAGTTTCTGAACCAATCTGAGTAGATCAGGTAAGTCAAAAGGGCATCAAGTATGCCACAGAGTAAGTTATTTGACGACATAGTTCCCTACAGGAGATAAGTAAAATCTATTTAGCAGATGCTCAATTATTAAAGTTTAAAACAAGACATGGTCTTTTGTTCAAGTTTAACTCCCACTAATTTTCGACGGACTGTATAACCCTCAATTATACAGAACGGGAGACGCCGACAGTCTCTTAGTGGGGATCAGAATCTCAATGACTTGCACTACAGCCTTGTGGATAGCACAACAAACTGTAATACAATCAGAGAGCACCCAACTCATGGGACTTGCAATATCTGATCATGGCTTCGGTCCCCAGAGATTTAATGGCCTTGTGGATAGCACAACAAACCACTAATTCTGGTCTAAGCTAACCATCATTACGCGACGAGCATAGATTTGCATGCAGCCCTTGTGGATAGCACAACAAACCTACATGGTTCCTCCACCCCAATCTATAGGCATCTAATGCCATAGCCACAATTTCTCTTCCCAATTAAGTAGGCCTTGTGGATACCACAACAAACCTGCCTAAAGTGATTCGAATCCTATGACTATAATGATGGTGGACCACGCGGTAAGTTCTCAACTACTCGCGTTACGGCTTAGAGTTTATCTGAGGGTATTTAGATAACTTTTATCTTGGTCTCTCCTAGGTGATAGTACATAGATATATCGTATATATTTACTAAATACTATAACCTGCTTTGATTCATAATCAAAAGAAAAACAATGCATCTCATACATGTCATTAGTGTGGTCATGGATAGCACAGTGGGTTTGACTAGAGCCAACAGTTAAACGCACACACAATCTAATCATAATAATTATATTAGATAACCTGCAAACACATAGGCAACAGATCTCTATCTTTGCGCCTTCCTGGTTGCAGTTGTGGATCGTCCTCGCTCCTTCCTCGGTTGCCTCGATAATATTACATTTAAATTCTAGAATTTACAAGTAAATTGAAGAAGGCCTTATGGCGAGTACAAGAGAGAGAGGGAGGTAGAAATACATCGGAGTATGAGAGAGAGAGGTGCGCATACCTCTATTTATTAACAATTAATCAATAATCATACATCCACGATCCACACAATCCATTCATCACATGAACAATTAAATAAGTACATATCCATGACCACGGTGTGTTAAACATCCACACATGATTCAGCGCATCACATGGCTAAAACAAATGAGTTTTTCAAAAATATATAATTTTGGCTTTCAAAAAGCTGGGATCCAATCAAAATTGGTATTTAAATTTCAAAAACTCATTTAATTAACTTAACATGCAATTAAATCTATATTTAAAAGCATCAAAACACACATCACATGTGCACACACTTCAAATTAATAATTCCAGATTATTCCATGCAAATTAGAACAATTCTAATAATCTAACACTTAGATTAAACCCCATTAATAATCTAACAATTAGACTATTAAAAAAACCTAATCTAACTCTTAGATTAATTCAACAAAGTTAATTAACAATTTAACACTTAAATTATTATTTAACTATAATTATTAATTAATTACTAATCTAACACTTAGATTGGCCAATTAATGTTAATTATTAATTTAACTCTTAAACTAATAATTAACACTAAGTAATTAATAATCAATTAATCTAACGCTTAGATTAGGTAATTAAAGTTATCATTAATTTAACTATTAAATTAATGACTAACAGTAATTAATCAAGGACTACTAATTTAACATTTAAATTAGTCAATTAAGTTAATTATTAATTTAACAATTAAATTAATAACTAAATCTAATATTAATTAACAATTAGATGAATTAATAGTTAATAATCTAACAATTAGATTAACAATTATTAATAACTATTTTAACTCTTAAATTAGTTAAATTAAAGTTAATTATTAATTTAACAATTAAGCTAATAATTAACTTTAATTACTAATTAACTACTAATAATCTAGCATCTAATCATTAATTAAAAATGATTCTAAATCATTAATGCCCAATTGAAATAAATTGAATTAAAATTTAATTATTTCAAAACTGATTTTGAATATAAATTGTTGAAACCAATTTAATTACTAAAATGGGCTTGGGGTTTAAATGAAAAAGAAGGGAAAATGGACCCAGCCCACATAAATTCCTACCTCGAGCCAGGCTCGAGCCCTGGTCCGAACCAGGCTCGGGCCTGGGTCGCACCCTGTTGCCGCCTGGTCTGGTGCAGGAGCGGGCCGGTCGGACCGGCCCCGAGCCGCCCCCAAACCGACGCTGGACCGGCTCAGACCGCCCGTCTTCAACCCGACGGCCAGCAGAGTTGCAGGAAACCCTAGGGGGTTCCCCCCCCTCCCCCGGTGGCGCCGACGGCCGAGCCTCCGGCCCTGCCTGGCCCCGGCCGGTGATGCCCTTGCGCCGGCGGTGCCCCCGGCGCCGGCAGGGTCGCCGCAGAGGCCCCGAAAGGAGCCGGCCAAGCCCCAAAAGTCCCCAAAAATTGGTTTTTCGCAGGGTTTTAAAACCGTTTTAGGGCTTAAATTAATGGCCCTCCAAGGGCACTCCGGTGGCGGTCTTGGTGACCGGTGGATAGTGGTGACTATCCTCTATGGATCCGAAGTCTCGGCCGGCCATCCCAACGCTTGGGAAGCCGATTGAAGCGGCCGTAAACTCGCCGTTCTTCGTCTCACGAAGAACACGAAAAACCCCCAAAATAATTTCGAAAAATTGAAAGAAAATAATCTGATTAACTGTGTTCATCGCATGAACACGGATCCAACAATTAATCGAAGTTACAGCATGGAATAACTCAAGGAAAAATTAATTTAGAGATCCGAAACGGGACGAGAAATAGTGGAACCTGCCTCTGATACCACTGTTGGGTTTTCTGGGTTTCTCCGGATCGCTCACGCAGCGGAAAAACAAAATATTTACAGCGATCCGTTCCCGTTTCGAAATCTAAAATACGATAATCGGATTATCGAAGTTCTCACCGTGTGCGGATTCGAATCCGCAGCCGTTCGGTTCCGTCGGTGCGACACCGCAAGCTGCGCAAGCGCCCGGCCTCTAGCGAAGTGCACGCGATCCTCCCTGCGACGGATATCTTCGAGTTCCTCGTTCTTCACAGCCCACGAAGCCTCCGCCGGTCACCGCAATAATCGCCGCAGTGTGCGGACGATTTCCCGTCGAACGGGATTCGGAGAAGCGGCGGAGCAGATCTGGATCTGCCTGGACGCCAGAGGAAGACAGAAACTGAGGAAGGGAGGCTTGGGTTAACAGCAACTTGGCCTGCTCAGCCCGTTCGCTATGTTTTATACTAACCGTGCGGTTTTTCATAAAAACCCCCGGTTTGTAAAAAACCCACTTATTTATCCATCGCCTTGAGAATCATTTGCGTGTGACCCTCTAGGCCTAAGTACCAGTCCAGTTAATGGCCCAACAAGCCCAGTGACTCCTTACTGGCTTTATTAATTAATTAATAACCCTTTATTAATTAATTAATCAATCGAATTGATGTCGCACATCGAATTCGACCGGGCCTCCGATCACGTTGGGTGCCAAGCAACACCGCGTGAACCCGGAAGGTATTTGGGGTTAAGTAACCCACTCTTGGAACCTTTCCGCTGACAGTTACTGCGTGGATATAATCCTTCATTCGTACAATGCTCTCGAGTCAACTCAGGGTATGGTGAGCTGTCAAACCCTAACCGGTCGACTCACTTGGATTGGATGCCGCTGATGAATATCGGAAAACTCCTTTTCCGATATTATCGTCCGCCCTGGCCAGGGACTTTCACGCATCCTTCCTAGAACATTCTCTCTCTAAGTACCGAGAGCGAATGATTCCTTATTGACACACAATTCCCTTCGACGGTATTCCACTGTACCCAATCCTTGGCGTATTAGAATCCCATGGCTAGAGATTCGTAAACCAAGGTCAAAGCACAGAAGTCCACTGCCAAGGTGTCCTTGGTGTCTCAGGTCCGAGGACCATCCACGCAACTACGAGAATAGAATCAAGCTGGTTGACAGTGAGGTACAATACCATCTAGCGATTCAGTCGGATCAGTTCAGTGAACTCATTCTCCAATGAGCACGTACATATTCGCCTTAGTGTCTCCACACAAGTGACTTATGAGATCAGTCACCCTCATCATATGAGTAGGAGTAATCTGTACTAGTCTAACTGGATATGTGATGTCCTTCTCGGATATCCTCCGACTAGGAACAATTAAGAATATGTGTGTTTAAGTGATCAGTCTCATTAGTATGATCTCATCATAATCTGATCACTATAGCGTATATTCACGGACTTCATTATGAAACGAGAATAAATGCGATTTACACATAATGAATATTATGCCATTATATTAATAAAATGAACGAGATTTATATAATCAGATTGGCTTGTAGGCCACCTAAACTAACAGTGTGTACAAGAAGACCAGTGGGAGTGCCTCAACTTCTTAGTTATTTACGTAGATGACATACTACTCATTGGGAATATTGTAGTTATGATGTCATCGGTAAAGATCTGGCTGTCGAAAAACTTCTCTATGAAGGACTTGGGAGAAGCATCCTACGTATTGGGAATACAAATCTATAGAGATTGATCAAAGAGGATGCTCGGAATGACCCAATCCTTGTACATAGATACCATAGTCAAAATGTTTGGCATGAAAAATTCTAAGAGAGGTCTCATACCGATGAGATACAGAATTAATCTCTCAAAGGAATAGTCTCCTAAGACTCCTAATAAGAGGGCATTCATGGATAGAGTACCCTATGCCTCTGCCATAGGATCTATCGTGTATGACATGCTATGTACACAGTCTGACGTTACCTATACTCTTAGTGTTACGAGCATATTTCAGACAGATCCAGGCGAAGAGCACTTGAAGGAAGTGAAATGTATCCTTAAGTAGTTGAGAAGAACTAAGGATATGTTTCTTGTCCATGGAGGAGGCGACTTGAAACTGCGAGGCTTTACTGACACGAGTTTCCAGTCAGATCCAGATAATAGCAAGTCTACATCTGGATTTATATTTACTTTAAATGGAGGCGTAGTATGCTGGAAGAGTTCCAAGCAAGAAACCACTACAGATTTGACGACTAAAGCTGAGTAAATTGTTACAGTTGAAATCGCCAAGAAAGTTGTGTGGTTGAAGAAGTTCACCACCAACCTTGTCATAGTTCATTGCATCTTTGATTATGTTCCGCTGTTGTGTGACAACAATTGGGGTATTGCACAAGTGAAAGAGTCGCGGTCTCATCAGAAATCAGATATTTTGAGGCGCTTTCATCATATCAAAGCAATCATTTCCAGAGGAGATGTAGTGGTGGAAAGAGTTCCTTCCGCCAATAATGTAGCAGATCCACTGACAAAGCCATTGGCTCAGAATGTGTTTGAGCATCACCTAGAGTCTATAGGTTTAGTACATAAAGGTGATTGACTTTAGTCTAAGTGGGAGATTGTTAGTCTTAGGTGGCCTATAAGTCAATCAGACTATGTAAATCTCATTCATATATTAATAAAATGGTATATTTCATTATGTGTAAATTCGTGTTGTTATCGTCTCATAATGAAGTCCGTAGATAGGTGCGATAGTGATTAGATTATGATGAGATCATACTAGTGAGACTGATCACTTAAACACATATATTCTTAATAGTTCCTAGTAGGAGGATATCCGAGAAGGACATTGGATATCCGGTTATAGTAGTACTGATTACTCCTATTCATACGATGATGGTGACTGATCTCATTGTCACTTGTGTGGAGACACTAAGGCAAATCGTTAGGCACTCATTAGAAAATGAGTTCATTGAACTGATCCGACTGAATTGCTGGATGCTATTGTACCTCACTGTCAACCAGCTTGATTCTATTGTCGTAGTTGCGTGGATGGTCCTCGGACCTGAGATACCAAAGACAGCTTGTCGGTGGACTTTTGTGCTTTGACCTTGGTTTATGAATCTCTAACCACGGGATTCTAAACAGCTAAGGATCGGGTACAGGGGAATACCGTCGAATGGAATTGAGTGTCAATAAGGAATCATTCGCTCTCGGTACTTAGAGAGAGAATGTTCTAGGAAGGATGCGCGGAAGTCCCTGGCCAGGGCGGACGATAGTATCGGGAAAGGAGTTTTTCGATATTATACGGCAGCATCTGATCCAAGTGAGTCGACCGGTTAGGGTTTGACAGTACACCATACCCTGAGTTGACTCGAGAGTATTGTATGAATGAAGGATTATATCCATGCGGTAATTGTCGACGGAAAGGTTTCAAGAGTAGGTTACTTAACCCCAATACCTTTCGAGTTCACGCGGTATTGCTTGGCACCCAAAGTGATCAGAGTCCCGATCGAATTCAATGTGTGACATTAGTTGGAGTGATTAATTAATTAATATGAGTTATTAATTGATTAATCGGGCCAATGAGGAGTCCTGAGCTTATTGGGCCATTAACCGGACTGGTTATTGGGCCTAGAGGGTCACACACAAATGATTCTCAAGGCGATGGATAAATAAGTGGGTTTTATATTAACCCGGGGTTTTTATGATAAATCGCGTAGTTAGTATAAAATGTAGCGAATGGGATGAGTAGGCAAGGCTGCTGCTCAACCCTGGTTGCCCCCTCCTCTCTTCCTCTCTCTCTCTGGCGTCCCAGGCCGGATCTATTCTTCGGGTCTACTCCGCCACTTCTCCGACTCCTGTCAGATGGGAAATCGACCGCACTTTACGGCGGTCGTTGTGGCGAACAACAAAGGGTTTGTGGGCTGCGACGAGCGAGGAACGTGAGGATATCCACTACGAGGAGGATTGCGTGGACTTCGCTAGAGGCCGGGCGCTTGCGGGGCTAGCGGTGTCACACCGACGGAACTGTTCAGACGCGGATTTGAATCCGCGCACGGTATGGATCGATTATCCGATAATCGTTCTTTGTTCTTCGAAACGAGAGACGGATCGTGAATTTTTTTTTTTTTATTCTGCTGCGTTTGCGATATGGAGAAACGCAAGAACCCAATAGAAACTCACAAATATCCTCCTCGAATGTTAGAGTAAAATGCAAGCGGAGAAAGTGAAGACACCATGGGAGTTTCTCTCTCTTAATGAAGCACTCATTTTTCCCTCTAAAAACCTTGACCAAAACCTACCCACAACTCTCCCTTTTATGACCCAAAAAGTAGATCCAAACCATTAGGTACAAGCTAGAAAAGACATCATAATTTTCTATATTTTAGTCCAAAGTCTTCTATGTTTACTTGAAATTCAGATCTTCGATTAGTTGACATGTTTGTACCAGATAGCATGGGCGTCACGTGATGTCACTTTGCACTTAAAAATTCCATGTGGGATGCTTTTTTGGAAAGTCAACTAAGTGGTAGGTGAAAAGTGAAGGTGATGTGTTAACAAAAAAATGGGAAAAAAGTAATCGCGTACCTTACTATCTATCAAAATATAAGAGGATCTTGTACTATCATGGAAAAAAATCTAGTTAGCAGATCCCTTCTAAAAGGTAACACCCTTGTGACTTGTCCATGCACTGCATGGGATAATGACGTGTCATTTTGTCGGCCACCTAGGCATCTGGACACATTGGTCGACTAGTAGACCTAGTTGGTCAACCTGCCCTAAGGCGCCAGCAGACTGACCGCTCAAGGAGTTCTGGCATTAGTCGACCAATATTTTCGTTGGTCGACCAACCCAAGCAGGCTCAGGAAACTGAGTTCTACATTGGTCAATTGGCACTGTCGTTGGTTGACTAACCCATGCAGGTTGAGTAAATTGAGCATTGTCATTGGTCTACCACCACAATGGTTGGTTAACCAATGCTTTAACTTATAGGTATTGATCTTCCCCTTGATTTCTTTCCTTGTTTTCTCTTTAAGGCCCATTTTGTTCTAAAAAAATGGTTAACTCCAACCTAAAATTTCATTGCATTTATACCCATTCATAAAGATAATTTATCAAAATATCCTTTTAGATATGAATTATCAAAAAGGCACCAACAAATATATCAATTCCAACAATTATGAGTTTTCAGTGTTTTGTTCACACCAAAATCAACCTAGGGGCTCAAAACTATCATATTCTAATATGTTTGTTTGATAAGATTTCACAATGTGATAACTTTATATGATCTCTTTATTTATAGTGCATGTAAAGATGATCCACTTTCATATTATATGCATATATATCATTTGGATTTGTAAAGTTTATTAAATGATAACTCATGTTAGAGTTTGATGCCTATTAAGTTTTTTGAACTTATAAAGCCTATAAACCATTTTTAAGAGATTTGAAATTGGAGTCTGAATAGAAGAAGTGCATTGGACTGGTTGGACTTCAAGGGGGATCCCAATAATTATAGATTTAGCTTAGTTATTTGATTTCTAGGACATTAGTTTGATGTGGTAGCAAATATTTCAGACACTGGATGAAATTTGACTTTGAAAGTTGAGAGATTCTGTTATTTGTTTGGTTATTTATTTAAGAAAATTTGGCACTAGCATTGTACTATGAACTCATTTGTATTTTGAGATGGTAATGGCATTTACTTTATTGGCCTTGCATTTTGTCTAATCTCTCATATCAATTTGTTATGTTGAGTTTTGATTATCTTACTGTTATACACTATATGTTCGATCGAGTCAACATATTGAACCAGATTAGGGGGTATGATATTTTATTTGTGAGATCCAACTTAATTGTATGACACCTGTGTTGAGTTATTCCTTGCAATTATTCATTCGTCATGCTTTGGTGATCACAAAACTTCTGTAAATCTTTGAAAATCAATCGATTACCTATTGAACCCAACACTATTCTCTCTGGGACTTAGTCTTTTCATAATAGACCTTTTGATCCTTCCAATTAAGGGTTCCAAACAATAGTGCTAGTATCTCAGTATCTCCTAAACGCTTTATCTATCATAAAACTCTATAGAGATTACTCATCAATCGCTAATTGATTAAGCCTTTCTTCGAGCAAAATCAATCAAAGGGATAGATTACTCACTAACTACTAATCGATTCTTGAATCAAGTTTTCACTATCAATTACTCACTAACTGCTAATTGATTCTTGAATCAAGTTTTCCCTATCGATTACTCACTAACAGCTAATCGATTAACGTCCATTGATTACCATCTATTTTCGGATCGATTACCATATCGATTCATAGCTATCTTTAATCGATTTGTGCTTACATTCCAATTACCTCTTTGTGTAATTAACCATATACTCAGCAATCAATTATCAATTGTTTCATAAATAGACTACTGATTGATTACCTTTTGTTCTTTAGGATATCCATTAGATTGCCAATTGATCATCAAACTGTCACTATCATTGATTACTTGTCAATCAATTAACAAACCTAACTTCACTCAATTTGTCGGCCTCTTGTTTGTTCAATCGATTGATAATATTTCCTTACCATCCGATTGCTTGCTAAAGACAACCGATTAACGATTTGCTCCATGATTATATTTGTCACTGACAAT
The DNA here is from genome assembly GCA_030544215.1 of Zantedeschia hybrid cultivar. Lineage (NCBI taxonomy): Eukaryota > Viridiplantae > Streptophyta > Magnoliopsida > Alismatales > Araceae > Zantedeschia > Zantedeschia hybrid cultivar. The sequence continues at coordinate 35,952,286 of JARZZO010000011.1, read as the reverse complement.
CGATTAATATCAGTTGGTATTCTAATAGCTTGTTGTCTTTGAGATTCATAAATAATTGCTTAATCCATGAACTCATCATCTTAAGGATCGATTAACAGATCATTTGTAAATCGATTTCATCTATCTGTATAATCGATCATGATCAACTATATCTCTGAACTAGATTAAGAGCTGATTTTCTTTAATTAGTTAATAACTTATTTATTTATATAAATCCATGCTTTTAGATCTATGTGAACTAATGATGCTTTACTCCTATCCTTGTTCAAATCGAATAAATCAATTTAATACGATTTGAACATTGCATATTTTTTTAGCTTGTACAACAAGGATGCCTACAATTTTTCTGAGAACTTTTTAGATTTTCTACTCTCACCTATCTTCTAGTTAGTACACCAGATGGGAATTTTCTTATTTTTGACATACCTACAGGATGGGTGCGGTTTAAACTATTTGCAGAAAGAGAAAAGGTTATAAGCATTAACTTCTAGAAGACACCAACATATCTAGAGATCTCACTCAAGCTAAACCAAGATAACGTTTTCGCTGAGTTTTGAATTGTCTACATCAGTCTAAGTTGGCTAACACCTAGACACGACTTAGTTAACATTTGACTCAATTAAAGACCGTTAGACTCAACGAAAATTGTTTAATCTTAATAGAAAGATTTTTAAATTCTCTTTATATATTGAAGACTGGTTACTCTTAAGAAACAGAACAAAGAGAGTGAATTGAATAGACTCTAGAAGAAACACCCAGAAAAGCCTTTAAGATATTAAAATTTTTGAGAGAGTACACACTCACTACTCTAAAGCTTCAAGTCTACATTCTATGCATTCAAAGCTTTCTCCTGTGTGCTAAGGAAGAGATTAAGAAAAAGAGCCGGAGCTACTGAAGAATCTAAGAGCCTGATTCATCCACATCCTTAGCTCTTTCAAGAGGTTCCTATAGATTCTTCCTCAGATCAAGACAGCTTGAATTTATTATTCTTATCATTGCATTTACTGTCTTAATTTTGTAGTTGTTCTTCTATGAACAATAGACCATTGAAAGGGCACTCTCAACTATATCAATGACTCTTTGATTGTTCCTCTTCGCAGCTATGCTGGAAAGGAAGACCTGCTGGTGTTCCCCTTCAGGTTGGAAGGAAAGAACTGCTAGTGTGCAAGGTGTTGTTCCCCTTCGGGTTGGAGGGGAAGACTTTTTACTGGTGTGCAGGGTGTTTAATATATCACTGACAAGGGATTTGTACCTTTTGTTAGTGAAAATCCCAAGAGGTTGCTTGGGACTAGATGTAGGTTTGGATAGATCAAACCAATATAAAATCCTTGTATGTCTTTTTGATTGTTTCCTTACTCTCCCACCTTTCATGCACTTAAAATTTTAATTACGTAATTGTTAAATTAGTTATCTTCAGTTGAACCCATTCATCCCTCCCTCTGGGTTCATCTTAGCTTGATCAACAATTTGAACATATGTATCAAACGTTATGCCCTCCTCAAGTGGATTGGTACCTAAAATTTACATCTATTTAATAGACATAATTGTTAATTGGTCCTACTTATTTCTCACTTAGCCCATCTAGCTTAGCTAAATAGGTTTAAGAAGCCAAGTATATAACACACATATAAGCACACAGAGAGAGAGAGAGACTTTTTCTCCGCTAGCAATAGGATCCAGGATCGCGAGGACATGTGCGAGCCCAACCCATATGCGTCATTTTTTTGGCATGTGCATATGAGAGACAAAGAGAGAGAAGAGAGAGAGACAGAGAGTGCATCGAAGAAGAGAGGTTTGCAACTCGATGGTTGGTCTTTCCTTGGACGATGAATGGTGTTCCTCCATGGATTTTTGGTATGTTGTTCTAAAAGCAATTGAAATAGTCCCCTTTGAAGTAAAAATGATGGAATGAATGGTGTTCCCCATCATGTTGTGGTATGTTGTTATGTAAGTGATTGAAACGATGACCTATGAAGTAAGAATAATAGGATTTTAGTTTCAAATATGTGTCCAAGTTCATAGGCGGTAGGCTAAAACTTTAGCGTGGGTAGTGGTGTTGGAGATCAATTTGAATTGTTTAAAGGCATTTTCTGTGGTTTCTTAGGGCATATTTGGTAATAAGATTGGACTACATTTCTTGATCTTGAAATTTTTTAACCATTAAAAGTATATTTTTTTTAATGATGGTCATCTATCTTCAAAATCTTATTTCGATATTCAATTAGATTATAGATCATAATGGTATGCTTTTTACTCTTTTGTCCTATCTTTTTGATAAAAAGAATGAGCTTTAAAGTCCTTTACGTAATTTTTACGTCATGATTTTTTGGGTTCAATCCCTATAAATATAAGGAATTCGAAACATTTCTTGTACCTTGTGTTTTTAGATGTTAATCCTTGTATACTTTAATTTGTTAATGCTTTAATCCTTGTCATCCACTTTTGTTAATTACCTTTAGACTAACAATGGTTAAAGGTTAACTCAATGATCAAGTGTGCCTTCTACCCCTCCCCCACCCTCTACATGTCACACCTAAACCATTGGGTTGGGGATGCCAACGCTGCAAGAGGAGATCCTCTCTTATAGGGTGTCAACAAGGAAGAAGGATCTCTCTCTCTCTCTCTCTCTCTTACGCGCGTATTGTTAGTATTTGGTGGTCTGAAAGCCAATCAAATACTATGTATCTTTCATCTTATTAATATAATGGCATTAATTCATTATGTGTAATTAGTTCAATCTATGTTTATTGTGTCATGATGAAGTCCATGAACATGTGCAACAATCTTCGGATTATGATGAGATCATAATTACGGGCCGAAGACTTATAAACACATGTTCTTAATTATTCCTAGTCGGAGGATGTTTGAGATGGACATCAAACATCCAGATAGATTAGTACAGGTTTCTTCAGCTCATATGATGAGGGTGACTGATCCTATAAGTAAATTGTGTGGAGACACTATGCTGGACCTGTAGGTGCTCATTGGAGAATGAGTTCACTGAATTGATCCGACCTAGAATCACTGGATGGTATATACCTCACTGTTAACCAGCTCGATTCTTTTGTCTCGGTTGCATAGATGATCCTTGGACCTAAGACACCAAAGATACCATGATGGTACGTCTCTGAGCTTTGACTTTGACTAATGAATCCCTAACCATAGGTTATCAATAAGTCAAATGATCGGGGTCAGAGAAATGCCCTCAAAGGTAATTGTGTGTTCAATATGGGATCATCCGCTCTCGGTATTATGAGAGAGAATGTTCCAGAAATGATGCGCTTAAGTCCCTAGCTAGGGCGGACACTATATCAGATAAAGAGTTATCCGATATAGATTAGCATCATCTGATTCAAGTGAATCGACCGGCTAGGGTTTAACAGTAAACCATATCCTAGGTCGATTCGGGAACATTGCATGGATGAAAGATTATATCCGCACGCTAATCGATGATGGAAAGGTTCCAATAGAGGGTTGCGATAACCCCAAAGCCATCCAGGATCACGTGATGTTGCTTGGCATACAACGTGATCGGAAGCTCGTCCGAATTTACTGTGGGACATTAAATTCAGCTGATTAATTAATATATATATATTAATTAATTCAGTGGGTCCGTAAAGAGTTACTGGGCTCAATGGGCCATTAACTGGACTGGTATTTGGGCCTAGAGGGTCACACGCAATAGATTTTCAAGTCGATGGGTAATCTGACGGGATTTCAGATAAGTATGGGTTTTTTTGAAAAATCGCAAATATGCTTATTATAAAAGAATGGCCACTAGGTTGGGGGCCAACAAACCCTAACCTAGCCGCCGCCTTCTTTCTCTCTCCTCTCTTCTATGTGCACGACACGAGGCGACCATCTGGAGGCTCCGCTTTAGCTCCTAACAGCTCCGCCTTCCGTACGACGGGAGTATTCGAATCCGCATGTCGCGGCGGATTACGCGCAACTAGATGGGATCCACAAACGCCGCATTGAGTGAGGAGGCGAGGATGATCCATCGCGAGGAGAACTGCATGGATACCGCTAGAGGCCAGGCACTTGCGCGGCTTGCGGCATGATCGTTCCAAATTGTGCGTCGTTAAACACTCATGAAAACGTTCAATCTAAATTTATTCGGCTCATTTAAATTCAATTTTTAAAATGAATAATGGTGAGTCCGAGTCGATCCACAGGGAGATAAAATTTTAATTTTGAAAACTTTGGAATTTAGTTAATCTAAAAATAGATGAGAATTTGAGTAACTAATTACTTATTTAAACTAGAACACAATTAACTAATGTTACCAAAAAATATAGTTACTTAAATTAAACAAATTCCCTTTTTTTTTTTCAGAAATTAAATACAAACACATATATAAAAAAATAAGCACAACTAAAAAAAATTATAACAAAGACACCGTGACTTAACTATGTGCAAAACATTCATTATCTAAAAAAATCATGAAACAAATTGTGCAAAATTTTATGATTTAATATCCTTAAACTAAATAAACAAAATATCAAATAATAGCTAACTAATCCTAAATAATTAAACTAATTCTACACTAATGGGGGAGAGAAAGAACAATCTGTGGGGGCTGGTTCCCTTGATGGCTGCTGGCTATTGGAGGTGCAGGAAGAGATGCTGGAGCTTGCTGGCTATGCACGTGGCTGTGCATGCAGGGTATCAGGTTCACGTGGAAGGCTTCACCACAGCTGGCCGGCATGCATGGAAGGAGAATCTTCGGTGGTGGAGGGCGCTGGGAAAGGCCGGCTGCTGGAGCTGCTGCTGGCAGGAGGAAGCTTGAAGGTAGCAGCTGCGTGGAGGTGCTGGAACTTCATCGAGCATGCATGCTGGAAGAGCTGGGGGGTTGCCGCGTTTGCAGGAGCTGCTGGAGGTGCAGCAAGAGCTTGCTTGATGTGCGTGGAGTGCGGGGGAGGATTCACCAAGCATGCATGCACGCGCGTGAAGGAGGTTGCTGCTGGCGCGTAGACGGTGGAGCTGCTGGATGTGAACTGGACTGAAGCTGGTGCAGGCTTGCCGTGGAGCTCGGGTGGTGCAGGCTTGCCGTGTGGATGTTGCTGCTGTCGGCACGTGGAGGTGCACCATGGGATGCGCTGGAGCCGCTGGAGGAAGCCGTGAAGCTGCTGGCTTCACCGCGTGGAGGTGCAGGAAGAAGCAGCTTGCAGGCGGCTGGTGCGTTGCCGGTGGGATGTGGAGAACCTGTGGAGGGGGAAGAGAAGATAAAGAGAAAGAGATACCGAGAGAAGGAGAGAAAACTGAGGGAGAAAGAGAAAGAACTGTGGATGGGAGAAACTGAGAGAGGGAGAGAAAGAGAGACCGAGAAGAGGAGAAAATTGTGTGGGAAATAAATAGAGAAACCGAGAGAGGGAGAACTGTGGAGGGGGTTACTGGAGAGAGGTTGGAAACCGAGGGAGAGGAGGAGGAGAAACTAAAGAGAGAGGGCTGAGATGCTACTGGGAATTGGAGAAGGAGGAGAGTAGGGGTGTGGGAGAGAAAGATTATATAAGAGAGGAGAATCCGAGAGAGAGAGAGAGGGTGTGGGAGAGGTTGGAAGAGGAGAAGGAACGTGGGAGGCTGCTGCGGCTGGGAGGAAGAGAGGGATTAAAGGAGAGGAAGAGGAAACTGGAGAAGGAAGAGGATTCGAAATTGGAGAGAGAATTTTTAAAAAGAGAGAGAGAGGATTTTTAAAATAAAGAAAGGAAGGGATGTGGTTGGAAAATTGGAGAGAAGGAAGGAAATAGAGGGTTTTGGGAAACTCTAGAGAAACAAGGAATTAGAGCAATATTAGGACATCAAATTGCATTTTTATCCCTGCTTTAGTTGAAATCCGAACACTAGACCTCCCCCAAATTTCTAGAAACTCCACCAGCTGCACTGCATTATCGGCATGTCCTGTTCACATAAAATAAATATAAATTAGCATATTATCATAAAAATATCATCATATTTCTTTATTTCATTTCGGTTTTGTCGAAAAACCGCAAATGCGCTATACTCCTTTAATCACATGAAATGACGTTGTTTTTAAGTCAGAATTTGACGAAATTGGTACCGTTGGACTTGGTACACAATTATCTATGATTTCATGCTATTTTGCAGATAAAAACATGGGTATGATGCATATGATTGCCCTTAAATGATCAATTTAACACTTTATCACACCCCCCGACTTACTCATTGCTAGTCCCTTAGGAATGCAAATAAGGAAAAGTTAGGACAAATAATGAATTATCATGCTTCATTTGTAGTATCTTTCTCAATCAATTTAAGTGGTAGCCGGTTGGTTAAGCTAAAAGTTTTCATATCCCACAATATTTTGATTCACGTCAGGTGATTGTGCATGAAAATTGGCACGCTTAGAACTCGTTTCCGACCTTTCTGGTATATTCTTGCCTTTCTTAACCTTTAGATAAGACTACCTGGGGAGGAGAAGAGAATAAAAGATTTTCCGATCAGTCAGTGAGGACCGTTTTTCAGTTTCCGTCCCAACTTAGCACTTTTCATAACTTGGTCATATTTTTGGTACGATGGACTTTTTAGCGTGGCGTTTTTTTTTTTTTTTTCATTTCATTGTACTTTTGCTTTTGAGAGTGCGTACTTTTTGCCACTCTCTTTGAATTGCATAAGGGGAGGTGCATACTTTTTGCCACCTACCTTCCTTTAGCTCTTTTAACGCCTTCTATTGTCTTTAGTGTTTACAGCTGTCCATTTTAAATGACCGCCTCTTTTAGAGTGCTGAGTGGGACAGTCCCCTATTACGGATCCTATACATTCCTTTCGTTCAACCCAAAAGTAAAATTAGGATAAGTAGTCTTATCCTTGAGGTTAATTCCAGCAATTCTATACTTTTAAGATCTTTCATTTATTCTAAGTTGCTGTGTGTGTGTGAAAATCATCATGTCGTGGATTTTTGTAAAGTGAGATATTTAAACTTTGAAGGTTCTTTAACCAATGTGACAACCAAAAAAACTGATTTGTTTAAGATTTACTTAATGAAATATGATTTTCATGCAATTTTCCTACGATGTGAAAAGAAGTTTTTGAAAGAAATTTTTAAAAAATTGACCATTTTTCAGTGAAAGATATCAGCTTTCTTCAAAAAAATTTCAATAAATCCAAATCAAATTGATTGTCCCACCCCCCAACGTGATTGGCATTGTCCTCAATGGCATAAAGATATGAAAAACATGTCAGCCAGAAGAGAATTTGTGAAGGAGTGAAACAACCTGTAATGAAGATGATGCGACATACCTACGGCGATTGCTGCTCAGGGACCTAAAAGGAAAAAAAATACAAAAACTGAAGTAAAATATTGGGTTGCCTCCCAATAAGCGCTAAGTTTATCATCTTCAGCCAGATGAAAGTTCAGTTAATGTGGATCACTCAGTTCTATGGATTCAGGTGGCTCATTTTGAAGATTTTCAATGAATGGTTTCAACCGTTGACCATTAACAATAAAAGTGTTCCCACTCTTGGGATTCAGAATTTTAATGGCTCCATGATCAAAGGCTTTAACGACCACGAATGATCCATCCCATCTGGATTTCAGTTTTCCAAGAAATAGGCGAAGCCTAGAATTCAATAGCCAAACTTTCTGATTTGGAAGAAATGATTTTCTCACAATATGTTTATCATGAAAAGCTTTAGTTTTGGCTTTATAAATCTTTAAATTTTCATAGGCCTCGTTGCGCAACTCGTCTAGCTCACTCAGTTGTAAGGTTCGGTGGGAACCAGCTTGGACTAGGTCCATATTGACTTGTTTGATGGCCCAATAAGCGCTATGTTCCAATTCCACCGGAAGGTGGCACGCTTTTCCAAAAATCAGGCGATAAGGAGACATGCCAATAGGAGTTTTGTAAGCGGTCCGATAGGCCCATAAAGCATCATCCAATCTTTCAGACCAATCTTTTCTATCGGGCCTAACGGACTTTTGCAGAATATTCTTGATCTCCCTATTGGAAACTTCCACTTGGCCACTTGTTTGGGGGTGATAAGGGGTAGCTACTTTGTGATTAATCCCATATTTCCTAAACAAAGCCTGAAATTGGTAATTCGTGAAATGCGTTCCCCCATCACTTATGATAGCTTTAGGCCACCCGAACCGAGAAAAGATATTCTTTTGAACGAATTTCATGACCACTTTATGATCATTGGTTCAGGTGGCTACTGCTTCAATCCATTTTGAGACATAATCCACCGCTACCAGAATATATGTATGTCCAAAAGAGGGTGGAAAAGGTCCCATAAAGTCAATTCCCCAAACATCAAAGACTTCAACCACCAAGATTGGGTTGAGTGGCATCATATCCCTTTTCGCCATATTTCCTACGGCCTGACATTAGAGGCAAGTTTTACTAAATTCATGGGCATCTTTGAAAAGTGTGGGCCAGTAAAAACCACTTTGCAGGACTTTGGCTGCAGTTTTCTTTTCTGAGAAATTGCCCTCACAAGCTAGATTATGGCAGAAGTTGAGAACACTATGTTGTTCTTCTTCAGGAACACATCACCTAATGATTTGATCATGACATAATTTGAATAATTCAGGATCCTCCCAGAAATAATATTTTTCCTGAGAAAAGAATTTGTCCTTTTCACTTTTAGTCCATTCTTTTGGAAGCTTATTAGTTACCTTGTAATTGACAATATGAGCATACCAAGGTGCAATAGTGTGAGAAATGGTCAGTAGATGCTCATCAGGAAAGGAATCAGTGATTGGTGTACTTTCAGAGATCGGAATTTGGGATAGGTGGTCAGCTACCACATTATCAGAACCCTTCTTATCCTGAATTTCCAAATCAAATTCCTGAAGGAGTAAGATCCATCCAATAAGCCTAGGCTTTGCATCCTTCTTGGTCAACAGGTATTTCAGAGCTGAGTGATCAAAATAGATTATGACTTTTTCCCCTAAAAGATAAGATCTGAATTTTTCTAGGGCAAAAACTACAGCTAATAATTCCTTTTCTGCGATAGTATAATTCATTTGAGCATCGGCAAGGGTGCGACTTGCATAATATATCACCACGGGACACTTGTTGATTCTTTGTCCCAAAACCGCACCGATAGCATAATCAAAGGCATCACAAATGATTTCGAAGGGTAAAGACCAATCTGGAGATTGAAGAATCGGAGCTTTGGTCAAAGATTCCTTCAGAGAATTAAATGCCTTGATGCAAGATTCATCCATTTGAAAAGGAACATCCTTAGCTAGGAGAAGAGTAAGAGGCCGGGCAATTTGAATGAAATTGTAGATAAACCGGCGATAGAAATCGGCATGGCCAAGGAATGAACGGATCTGTCTGACCGAGGTAGAAGGAGGAAGATTGGATATGAGATCGATCTTAGCTTTATCTACCTCTATCCCCCTTTCAGACACAATATGGCCTAGAACAATGCCCTCTCGAACCATGAAATGACTCTTTTCCCTGCTAAGTATCAAATTGGTGTCAATGCATATTGCTAGCACTTGTTTAAGATTTTCTAAGTAATTTTCAAAAGAATCCCTGAATATTGAGAAATCATCCATGAAAACTTCGAGGAATTCTCCCACCATATCGGAGAATATAGCCATCATGCACCGTTGAAATGTGGCTGGTGCGTTGCATAATCCGAATGGCATTCTCCTAAAAGCAAACGTGCCATAAGGGCACGTAAAGGTAGTCTTTTCTTGATCTTCCGGGTAAATAGCCACTTGATTGTACCCGGAGTACCCATCTAAGAAGTAGAAATACTTCTGGCCCGATAACTTTTCCAGAATCTGATCCATGAATGGGAGTGGAAAGTGGTCCTTCTTAGTCATGAGATTCAATTTTCAGTAATCAATGCACACTCTCCATCCCGTGGTGAGCCTAGTGAGTACCTCTTCCCCATGATCATTCTTGATAACCGTTAATCCAGATTTCTTGGGTACCACTTGGGTTGGGCTGACCCATTTACTGTCTGATATTGGGTAAATGATACCCGCATCCAGGCATTTCACAACTTCCTTCTTCACCACTTCTTTCATATTGGGATTAAGCCGCCTTTGCATCTCTCGACTGGGCTTAGAATTCTCTTCCATATAGATATGATGCATGCAAATGGACGGGCTAATTCCCTTTAAATCTGCCACCGACCATCTAATGGCACCCTTGTGGTCTTTGAGGACCTCGGTTAATTAGGCCTCCTGCGGCGATGTGAGATTTACCGCAATGATGACCGGGAGAGTTTGGTCCGGGCCCAAAAAGATATACTTGAGAGACTCAGGTAATGGTTTGAGTTCATGCTCAGGAGCGTCCTCTAAAGATGGCAAAGCGGGCTCAGACTGTAAGGCTAGTAAAGGTTCAACCTTGGGTCAAGATGTTAATGGGCCAGGAGAGTCCTTTAAAGTGTTGGCTTCCTCCAAAAGGTCATATGTGAACGTCTCATTTTCTTCAACCAGATTATCCAATATATCAATAGTATGGCATTCTTTTTCATGATCTGGGTTTTGAGATGCTTTGAAGACATTAATCTGGACCTTTTGACCCCCAAACGAAATGTCTATTATGCCAGTTTCAGAATTTATATTAGCTTTGGCAGTGGCTAAGAATGGACGACCTAGGATGATCGGAGTGTGAATGAGTTCCTCAGGTAATGCCATATCCAGAATAAGAAAATCCACGGGAAAATAACAATCATGAACCTTCACAATAATATCCTCAATTAATCTCCGTGGAGTTTTCACAGACCTATCAGCCAACTGCAAGATGATGGGTGTGGGCTTTAATTCTCCAATATCAAATTTCTCATAAATGGCTGTTGGCAATAGATTCACACTAGCACCTAAATCCAATAAAGGTGTATCAAATGTAACTCCAGCTAAATCACATGAAATTAGAGGTGCTCCAGGATCCTATAACTTCTTGGGTAAATGATTCATCACAATTTCACTAACATCTTCTAAAAGCCGAACCTTTTCGGGTGCCATTCTAGATTCTCTTCGTGGAGTACATAATTCCTTGAGAAACTTAGCATAAGCTGGCACATGCTTGATGGCATCGAGGAGTGGAATATTAATTTGGACTTGTTTGAACAAATCCAACAATTCCTCGTTCTGGGCCGGTTTCTTCCTGGCATTGGGCTTAGCTAACAAGACATTTGGAAATGGCACCCGAGGTTGATACGAACTTGGGCCTTCATCTATCTTCCCTTTTCCTTTCGGATCCTCCTCCAACTTTTCCATGTTGGGTTCATCTTCACTCTCACTTTCAATTTCCTGAGGCCCATCAGTGGAACCTTTGGCTAACTCTCCATCTGCATGTGGTTTTTCTAAACTTCTCCCACTCCTAAGGGCTGAAATGGCTTTAGCATTCTCAAATTGCGGCCCTTTAGGTTGTGGTACCGGGCTAGACTGAGGTAAAAGACCCACTTCTCTTCTCATCGTAGCCTCAGCTAGTTGGCCCATTTGACTTTCCAACTTAGCAATGGATTGTTGCTGGGTCAAAATTAGTTGTTGGAGTTGAGTGAATTTGTCATCAAAGTTGGGCTAAGGAGGTTGTTGATAAGTGGGTGGAGGATGGTATTGGGTTGGTTGTCCAGATTGGAATGAATGATAGTGGGCCAGTTGACCTGATTGGAATGATTGATAAGGGACCGGTTGGCCTGATGGATACTAGGCCGGTTGAGAAAACTTGGTTTGAGATCCCCTAGCCTGAACATTTCCATAGAAATTAGATTGCTGTTGGAATGAATTCTGTGGCTTTTGGGCTTGATGCATGGGAGGATTGGACATTGGTAGTGGGGCCTGCTGATTCTTCCAAGAGAAATTAGGGTGATTTCTCCAGCCATGATTGTAAGTATTTGAGAATGGATCATTATTGGGCCTGGAGAATTCCTGGGCAGCCTGAACTTGTTCTTGAATGAATGGTGGAAGTTGGGCCGTAGTTGGGCATTCATTCACTTGATGGGTTGGATTTGCACATAAGGCACAAATGTCATGATTAGTAGAGGATGGGCCTTCATATGGACTAGGTTGTGTTGGGTAAATAGGCTCTTGCTTGTTTAAGGCCATGAGTTGGTCTAGTTTCTGGGCCAAGATGTCTACCTTATCCAATTTCTGATTAATCAGATTTATGTTCATTCTGGATTCGGGCTCTTCGCGGGCCTTAAGTTCATACATTCCAGTCCGTTTAGATGGCCCAACATACCTTTCATAAGATGATAATGAGGCATGATTGATGGAATTTTTACGTAACATCTCAAACAGATCATAGGCCTCATCTTCATTTTTCATCATAAATGCCCCTCCACAAGGCATCCACCATCTGTCTGAACTATTCAGACAATCCTTCATAGAATGCTTGGACGATTTGCCATTTTGAAAGCCCATGATGAGGGCATTTTCTAAGCAATTCTTTCAGTCTTTCCCAAAATTCATGGATCAATTCCCTAGGGGTTTGGATAAAACTCGTGATGGCCCTTCCCATGGTATTGGTTCGCCCTATGGGATAGAACTTCTTGAGAAATTCTTTCTGCATTTCTTCCCATGTCCTAATAGGCCTTCCTATAGTTCCCAACCAATATTTAGCCTTGTCCTTTAATGAAAAGGGAAATAAGGTCAACTTAAGGCCATCATCGGTGAAATTCTGGATCTTCACCGTGGAACAGATTTCTAGGAATTCATCCAGATGCTTATAAAGATCTTCATTAGTATTCCCATAAAAGGATGGGAGCATCTGAATGGTGCTAGATTTAATTTCATATTGATTGGCTGGATTTTGAGGAAGATGAATATAGGATGAAGGTTGATATCGATTTGGAATGAAATAGTCCTTCATTTGCTTTGGTGGGTCCTGATTATCAGCCATTGGATCTTGTGGTGGATTTCTTTGATGTAGGATTCTTTCTATTTCAGCAAGTGGTCCTAGAAGGTTAGGGTTTTGAGATCTCCTACCTTGCATACACTAGGATTGGTTTGATTTTTTTTGTTTTCTATTTCTTTTTTTTTTCTTTTTTCTTTTTAAAATGCAGATAATTTTGGCAAACAAATTATCCTAATGATCTAATGTTAACCTAGACTCTCTCTATGTGAATTTTCTTACAAGGTGAATGGAGTCCACCTCGAGTCACAACCACAATCAATCAACGGCCAAGTAAGAGGTGGGGTAGTGGGAGGCTCCTCCTACTTTCGTAGGGACCTAATTAGAGAACCACTTTCTCGCTTAGACGTTTGCCTTTTTAACCTCTAGCCTAGACACCGTTGCCAAAAATGGAGGCAATCCGAGATTTAAACCACTCACGGTGCAAACCCTAGATTCTCTTTCGACTTGCTTTTAGTTGGATTAGGAAATGCCAATGCATGGATGGTGATTTGTGGGCTAAGGAAGGGTGATCAAATTCCTACCTTATGTGGTTAAAGTTGCTGCCCTTAAAGTCTTTTTGAATGAAATACAAGGCAACAAACAAATCAATGCAAGGTGTGTTGATGCAATCATGAATACCTTGCTAAAATTGAAACACGTACCTTTTCCCCGCAATCTTCAACAATTTATGGAAATAACTGTGCAAGGAAACTAGTTCATGTTTTCCTAGAATGATAAATGCCTAGCATGGAAGGTTTCTAATCTTGGAGATGAAAATTTTTAACTTTGGATGTTCTTCTGTTTGTTTCTTTTTTTTTAGTTAATGGAAACCTATCTAAACTAGAAACTACAAAAATGGAAACTAACTAAAGTAAAGAAATTGAAACATAGAAAGTTGGAACACACTGACCTTGATTTCGCTTTCCTTTTTTTTTTTTTTTTTCAATATACCTACGAAAATAAGAAAAAGAAGGTTAGCTAAAGAATAACTACACTAAATCCAAGATAATCAAAATTAAAAATCTAACTCCTCGGCAACGGCGCCAAAAATTAATCGTTCCAAATTGTGCGTCATTAAACACTCATGAAAACGTTCAATCTAAATTTATTTGGCTCATTTAAATTCAATTTTTAAAATGAATAATGGTGAGTCCGAGTCGATCCACAGGGAGATAAAATTTTAATTTTGAAAACTTTGGAATTTAGTTAATCTAAAAATAGATGAGAATTTAAGTAACTAATTACTTATTTAAACTAGAACGCAATTAACTAATGTTACCAAAAAATATAGTTACTTAAATTAAACAAATTCCCTTTTTTTTTTTCAGAAATTAAATACAAACACATATATAAAAAAATAAGCACAACTAAAAAAAATTATAACAAAGACACTGTGACTTAACTATGTGGAAAACATTCATTATCTAAAAAAATCATGAAACAAATTGTGCAAAATTTTATGATTTAATATCCTTAAACTAAATAAACAAAATATCAAATAATAGCTAACTAATCTTAAATAATTAAACTAATTCTACACTAATGGGGGAGAGAGAACAATCTGTGGGGGCTGGTTCCCTTGATGGCTGCTGACTATTGGAGGTGCAGGAAGAGATACTGGAGCTTGCTGGCTATGCACGTGGCTGTGCATGCAGGGTATCAGGTTCACGTGGAAGGCTTCACCACAGCTGGCCGGCATGCATGGAAGGAGAATCTTCGGTGGTGGAGGGCGCTGGGAAAGGCCGGCTGCTGGAGCTGCTGCTGGCAGGAGGAAGCTTGAAGGTAGCAGCTGCGTGGAGGTGCTGGAACTTCACCGAGCATGCATGCTGGAAGAGCTGGGGGGTTGCCGCGTTTGCAGGAGCTGCTGGAGGTGCAGCAGGAGCTTGCTTGACGTGCGTGGAGTGCGGGGGAGGATTCACCAAGCATGCATGCACGCGCGTGAAGGAGGTTGCTGCTGGCGCGTAGACGGTGGAGCTGCTGGATGTGCACCGGACTGAAGCTGGTGCAGGCTTGCCGTGGAGCTCGGGTGGTGCAGGCTTGCCGTGTGGATGTTGCTACTGTCGGCACGTGGAGGTGCACCGTGGGATGCGTTGGAGCCGCTGGAGGAAGCCGTGAAGCTGCTGGCTTCACCGCGTTGAGGTGCAGGAAGAAGCAGCTTACAGGCGGCTGGTGCGTTGCTGGTGGGATGTGGAGAACCTGTGGAGGGGGGAAGAGAAGAGAAAGAGAAAGAGATACCGAGAGAAGGAGAGAAAACTGAGGGAGAAAGAGAAAGAACTGTGGATGGGAGAAATTGAGAGAGGAAGAACCGGAGAGAGGGAGAGAAAGAGAGACCGAGAAGAGGAGAAAATTGTGTGGGAAATAAATAGAGAAACCGAGAGAGGGAGAACTGTGGAGGGGGTTGCTGGAGAGAGGTTGCAGGAGAGAGGTTGGAAACCAAGGGAGAGGAGGAGGAGAAACTAAAGAGAGAGGGCTGAGATGCTGTTGGGAATTGGAGAAGGAGGAGAGTAAGGGCTGTGGGAGAGAAAGATTATATAAGAGAGGAGAATCCGAGAGAGAGAGAGAGGGTGTGGGAGAGGTTGGAAGAGGAGAAGGAACGTGGGAGGCTGCTGCGGCTGGGAGGAAGAGAGGGATTAAAGGAGAGGAAGAGGAAACTGGAGAAGGAAGAGGATTCGGAATTGGAGAGAGAATTTTTAAAAAGAGAGAGAGAGGGTTTTTAAAATAAAGAAAGGAAGGGATGTGGTTGGGAAATTGGAAAAAAGGAAGGAAATAGAGGGTTTTGGGAAACTCCAGAGAAAGAAGGAATCAGAGCAATATTAGGATATCAAATTGCATTTTTACTCCTGCTTTAGTTGAAATCCGAACACTAGACCTCCCCCAAATTTCCGGAAACTCCACCTGCTGCACTGCATCATCGGCATGTCCTGTTCATATAAAATAAATATAAATTAGCACATTATCATAAAAATATCATCATATTTATTTATTTCTTCTCGATTTTGTCGAAAAACCACAAATGCGCTATACTCCTTTAATCACATGAAATGACGATGTTTTTAAGTCAGAATTTGACGAAATTGGTACCGTTGGACTTGGTACACAATTATTTCTCATTTCATGCTATTTTACAGATAAAAACATGAGTATGATGCATATGATTGCCCTTAAATGATCAATTTAACACTTTATCACGGCATCGCTCCGATGGAACTGGAGAACGAATGCGGATTCGAATCTGCGTAAGGTAAATAAGATTTACTAGTTTATTTTGTTGATCGAAACGGGACGGATCCGATTCTGAATTAATTATTTCCACTGCGTTTTCGGTCAGATCTGGGCACAGCGAACCCAACAGTGGTATCAGAGCCAGGTTCCACTGTGTTTTCGTCGTCTTATCTTCTGAAATTATGATTTTTTGAATTAAATGCATGCAAGTAATTGTTTTCTTGTTAGATTTTTGTTCATGAGATGATCATTGTGATAAGATCGCAATTTTAAATTGAAGAAAATATTTTTTTTTTTGGTTATCTCGTCATGTTCTTCGTTGGACGAAGAACGCTTCATTCTTAGTGGTTTAAACTGATCCAAAGGTTGTTTCCCCATGATGTGATATCTTCCACTGCTACATCAATGGTTGCTGGCGTTGGATGGGGCATTGGATGGCCGGCCATGGTGCTCTTCCTCTTCGTTTTTGAGTTTTGGAAACCAGAAATTCGGATGGAAAAGAGGAGAAAAAAAAACCTTTTACGGAGCCCTTCTCGGGGCTATGCTGGTCACCGGATGACGCCGGTGGCATCGCTGTTACCGGCGGCAAGGGCCGGTGCTCGACGTCACCGGGGCCGGCACCGGAGAAGACTCCGCAGGGGTGGGGGTGTCGTCGGGTTCTCTGCGTAGCAGGGAACCCTCGGGCCGACCCTGTCGGGCGGCTAGGGTTTGCCTAGCCGCCGACAGGGTCCAGCCCAGCTGGACCCTTGCCCAGGCCAGGGGTCCAAGCCAGGACCTGCCAAGGGTCGGACCAGGCCTGCGGGCCTGGATCCGAGCTCCTGGCTGAGCCCTGGCTCGAGCCAGGGGCTCAGCTGGGCTGAGCCCTTATAGGCCTCCATAATTAGGCCCAAATTATTATTATTTTTATTTGATAATTAAAAATTAATTGGATTTGTATTATTTTTAAAAATATGATTTTACTGAGTAATATCAAATTCAATTTTCATTGGGTCCTAATTAAGGTTTATATATATTTTGATTAATTAATTGACAAAACTTGTTAATTTAATTAATCAATTCTAAATTGTTAGATTAACCTTAATTGATCTAATTGTTAGATTAACCCTAATTATTTGATGTGTTCAAATAGTGCATGGAATATTCTTAAGTCATTATTTTCAGATTTAGAACACATATGATGTGATATTATGGTACATTTAATTTAATGTAATGTATATTGCTTGTTTAAATTTGATTTAATGAGCATGATGAAATTGATAATATTTTTTTGAAAATTCTAATTCTCCAAATTTTGTTTGGTCCCTGGTTTAAGAAATCAAAAATTAAATATTTTCGAAAAATTTTATCAAGCCATGTGATGTGCACTACATGTGTGGATTGTTTAATTAAAACTACATGGTGGTCATAGATGTGCATTATTCTTTGTGGATGTGGAATGTGATTGTGTGGTTTATTATTTGTTGATAAATAGAGGTCTGCCAACCTCTCTCTCTCATATTATATTGTGTTTCTACCTATCTCCTTCGTGTACTCCCCATAAGGCTTCTTTTAATTTATGATGTAATTTGATCGAGGCGGCTAAGCATGGAGCGAGGATGATCCACAACTTCAACCAAGAAGGATAAGAAAGAGTTCCTTAAGCCTATGAGTTTGCAGACTCATGATATAAATGTTGTATTGTGTGTGCGTGTGTTTGACTATCTAGCTTAAGTCAAACCACTGTGCTATCCATGACCACACCAATGACATGTATGCGATGTGTGTGTTTTATTTTGATTATGAATCTATTAACCTAGGTTATTAGTATAATATATATGTGATATATTTAATAATATCACCTAGGATGAGACCAAAGAAAAATAATTAAAACCTTCGTCTTAAAGTCTAAGTCGTAGCGCTAGTCATTTAGAATACATAGTGTGGCTCTCCATCAATATAGTTATTAGATCTCGATTCATTGGTGGCATATTCTTCGTGTTTACCTAAGATTTACCATCATTTGATGAGAGGTCTATTGACTATGGCATTTGATGCCTTTGGATAAGAATAGAGGAACGATATAGTTATCCACATGTTTATCTGGGAACTATATTTCTACTCTACTCTATCACGTGTTGATGGTAATGCTTAGAACAGGGATAATTGTCTATTGTGTTTACTCGGGACCATTAATAACCTGGGAGACGAAATATGATCGGATATTGCAAGGGGTTGCAATTATCATGAGATGATTGCTCTGAGATAGCGGTATGATACTACGTGTTTACCCGAGGTCATACTGTGATGCTTGGAGATTCTGATATCTGCTAGAAGACTGTCGGCGTTTCCCGTTCTGTATATCTTAAGGTTATAGAGTCCGACGAAAAATTAATGGGAGTAAAACTAGATAAACAAACTAGATAAATTAATCGACTGAATATCTGCTAATTATAATATGATTATCTCCTGTAGGCTAAAATGTCGCACCATAACCCGTTGCGTGGCGTACTTGATGCCAATCGTTTGACAGGCCCGAATTACTCAGACTAGCTCAGGAACCTGAAGATTGTCCTTAGGTTTGAGCAAATTGCCTATCTCCTAGATGATGAACCTCTTACTGAACCAGCATTAGATGCCCTAGAGGAGGACATGCTGACATATGAAAAATAGAAGGAAGATTCCACCATGGCCCAATGTTACATGTTGGCCTATGAGCAATGAATGGCAGAGGCAGTACGAGGAGATGGATGCTAGATCCATCATGCTCCATTTAAAGGAGCTGCTTGGTGAGAAGAGCAGGATCGAGAGATATGAGATATCTAAGAATCTGTTCAAGACTCAAATGGCAGAGGGATCTTCAGTACAAACTCATATGCTGAAGATGATTGAATGGGTGGAGAGGCTGGATGCTCTTGGGGTTCTTCTCCCCAAGGAGATGCATACCGACCTTGTGTTATCTTCACTTTCACAATCATATGCATAGTTCATTGTTAATTTTAATATGAACAAAATCCAGACCACTTTGGCTGAATTACTGAACATGGTGAAGATTGCAGAGGGAAACCTTGTGAAGGATAAACCTCATATTCTTATGGTTGGTAAGACCGGTAGGAAAAGACTAACAGTCCAAGCCTTCAGGAAAGGCAAAAGCAAGAATCAGAAGAAGCCGAAAGTTGTCAAGAAGGACAAAGGCAAGAGTGCTGAGAAAGGTGATTGCTTCTATTGTCATCAAAAGGGCCACTAGAAGAGGAATTGCAAAGAATACCTCAAGGACAAGGCTCAAGGAACTGTGAAGAAGTAGGACGCTTCAGGTATCTATATGATAGATGTAAATTTGTCAATTAAAGATTATACATCATAGGTAATAGATACTGGATATGTTTCTCATATTTGCAATTATGTGCAGGCACTGACAAGAAGGCGTAAGCTGAGGATTGGCGAGGTGGAGTTGAGGCTAGATAATGGCACAAGAGTTGCGGCGATCGCTGTTGGGATAGTGGATCTCAAGCTGCCATCTGGAGACACTTTTTCATTAGATGAATGTTATTATGTACCTAGCATAATAAGGAATATTATTTCTATTTCATGTTTAGATAGAATAGGGTACACTTTATCCGTTGGGAACAATTGTTGTTCAATTTATTTTGGAAATAAATTAATAGCTTCTGCTACATTATCCAATGGATTATACTTGTTAAATGTGTCTCATAAAAATTTAAACATCAGTTCTATAACTAAAAGGAAAAGGTATGAAATGAACAAAGCCTACTTATGGCATTGTAGGCTTAGTTACATTGGAGAAAATAGACTCCAAAGGTTGCATAAAGATGGATACTTAGATCCATTTCATTATGAATCATATGCAACCTGCAAGTCATGTTTGATGGATAAAATAGCTACATCTCCATTTTCTGGAACTGGAGAACGAGCCAAAGGCATACTAGAACTAATACATTCTGATGTATGTGGTTCTATGTCTGCCCAAGCCTTTGGTGGTTTCTCGTACTTCATCACATTCACTGATGATTACTCAAGATTCGGATTTATATACTTACTGAAGTGTAAATCTGAAGCCTTTGAGAAATTCAGAGAATTTAAAAATAAAATAGAAAAACAAACTGGAAAAAGCATAAAAGTCATCTGATTTGATCGTGGTGGTGAATACTTGAGTACAAAGTTCATTCAATACTTAAAAGATAATGGTATCTAATCTCAGCTTACACCTCCTTATACACCTCAGATGAATGGTATATCAGAAAGGAGGAATCGCACATTAATGGAAATGGTGCGATCCATGATGAGCATGTCTAAATTACCAGTGTCTTTGTGGGGATATGCACTTAGCTCGACTATGTATATCCTGAACAAGATACCCAGCAAATCTGTTGAAATCACTCCATATGAGATATAGAATGGAAAGAAACCAGACCTTAAACATGTTAAAGTCTGGGGATGTCCTGCCCATGTTAAAAGACATGATGCAGATAAGCTAGAGTCCAGAACTGACAAATGCATATTTGTGGGATATTCAAAGGAAACTTATGGACATTACTTTTATCATCCTAGCGAACAAAAGGTGTTTGTAGCCTGAAGAGTTGTCTTTCTGGAAGAAGATTATATTATCCAGAAAGACAGTTGGAGTAAAGTAACCTTGGAAGAAATTCCAAACCCACAAATTGGTAACGGTTCATCTGATGAACTGTCAGTTTCTCAACCTGTTCAAATAAGTACACAAGAAACTCGTAGGTCAGAAAGAGTACCTAAACCACCAGATTGATATGTGGGACATATTAATTTGGATGGTTCTAGGATACTCTATAATGAGGATGATGATCCCAAGACTTACAAGGAGGCCATTGAAAGCCAAGAGGCAGAGAAATGGCGAGAAGCCATGAATTCTGAGATTCAGTCCATGCACATCAATCAAGTTTAGAACTTGATTGACTTACCCGAAGGTATAGTACCTATCGGCTGCAAGTGGATCTTTAAAAGAAAGATTGGTGTAGATAGACAAATAGAGACTTAAAAGGAAAGGCTAGTGGCGAAAGGGTATCGTCAAAGGCAAGGAATTGACTATGACGAGACCTTCTCACCCGCTGTCATGATTAAGTCTATCAGAATTCTTCTCGCTATTACTGCACACTATGATTACGAGATCTGACAGATGGATGTGAAGACAACCTTCCTCAATGTAAACCTTGAGAAAGAGGTGTATATGATGCAACCAGAGGGCTTCACATCAAAGGAATCTCCAAATATGGTATGTAAGTTGCAAAGGTTCATTTATGGATTGAAGCAAACTTCCCGAAGCTGGAACATAAGGTTTGACGAGGCAATCAAATCTTATGGCTTCATTAAGAGTGAAGATGAGCCTTGCGTGTACAAGAAAACCAGTGGGAGTGCAATCACATTCCTGGTTCTTTACGTTGACGACATCTTACTCATTGGGAATGATGTAGGAATGATGTCATCAGTAAAGATCTGGCTATCTAAGAACTTCTCCATGAAGGATTTGGGAGAAGCATCTTACGTATTGGAAATACGGATCTATAAAGATAGATCAAAGAAGATGCATGCCTTAACCCAATTCATGTACATAGAAACTATTGTCAAAAGGTTTGGCATGCAAAATTTCAAGAGAGATCTCATACCAATGAGACATGGAATTTATCTCTCCAAAGGTCAATCTCCTAAGACTTCTGAGGAGAGGGCAATGATGGATAAGATTCTGTATGCTTCAGCCATAGGTTCCATCATGTATGCCATGCTATGTACTAGACCTGATGTTGCAAATGCTCGAAGCGTTACGAGCAGACATCATGTAGATCCAGGTGATGAACACTGGAAGGCTGTGAAATGAATCTTTAAGTACTTGAGAAGTGTTGGGTTTTTCTCAGGTTTATCCGGATCGCTCACGCAGCGGAAAATAAAATATTAAAACAGCGATCCGTTCCCGTTTCGAATATCAAAAATCGATTATCGGATAATCGAAGTTCTCACCGTGTGCAGATTCGAATCCGCAACCGTTCGGTTCCGTCGGTGCGACACCGCAAGCCGCGCAAGCGCCCGGCCTCTAGCGAAGTCCACGCGATCCTCCTCGTGACGGATATCCTCACGCTCCTCGTTCTTCGCAGCCCACGAAACCTCCGCCGGTCACCATAACGATCGCTGCAAC
Organism: Zantedeschia hybrid cultivar; assembly: GCA_030544215.1. Taxonomy (NCBI): domain Eukaryota; kingdom Viridiplantae; phylum Streptophyta; class Magnoliopsida; order Alismatales; family Araceae; genus Zantedeschia; species Zantedeschia hybrid cultivar. The sequence continues at coordinate 35,930,086 of JARZZO010000011.1, read as the reverse complement.
GCGCGGAAGATTTCTCGTCGAACGAGATTCAGAGAAGCGGCGGAGCAGATCTGGATATGTCTGGACGTCTGAGAGAGAGAGAAACAGAGGAGGGGTGGCTAGGGTTAGCAGCAGCTTGGCCTGCTCAGCCCGTTCGCTATGTTTTATACTAACCGCGCAGTTTTTCATAAAAGCTCCTGATTTGTATAAAACCCACTTATTTATCCATCGCCTTGAGAAACATTTGCGTGTGACCCTCTAGGCCCAAGTACCAGTCCAGTTAATGTCCCAACAAGCCGAATAACTCCTCACTGGCTTTATTAATCAATTAATAACCCTTTATTAATTAATTAATCAATCGAATTGATGTCGCACATCGAATTCGACCGGGCCTCCGATCATGTTGGGTGCCAAGCAACACCGCGTGAACCCAGAAGGTATTGGGGTTAAGTAACCCACTCTTGGAACTTTTCCACCGACAGTTACCGCGTGGATATAATCCTTCATTCGTACAATGCTCTCGAGTCAACTCAGGGTATGGCGTGTTGTCAAACCCTAACCGGTCGACTCACTTGGATTGGATGCCGCTGATAAATATCGGAAAACTCATTTCCCCATATTATCGTCCGCCCTGGCCAGGGACTTCCGCGCATCCTTCCTAAAGCATTCTCTCTCTAAGTTCTGAGAGCGAATGATTCCTTATTGACACACAATTCCCTTCGACGGTATTCCGCTGTACCCAATCCTTGGCGTTCTAGAATCCCGTGGCTAGAGATTCGTAAACCAAGGTCAAAGCACAGAAGTCCACCGACAAGGTGTCCTTGGTGTCTCAGGTCCGAGGACCATCCACGCAACTGCGACAATAGAATCAAGCTGGTTGACAGTGAGGTACAATACCATCCAGCGATTCAGTCGGATCAGTTCAGTGAATTCATTCTCCAATGAGCACCTACAGATTCGCCTTAGTGTCTCCACACAAGTGACTTATGAGATCAGTCACCCTCATCATATGAGCAGAAGTAATATGTACTAGTCTAACCGGATATCCGATGTCTTTCTCGGATATCCTTCGACTAGGAACGATTAAGAGTATGTGTGTTTAAGTGATCAGTCTCATTACTATGATCTCATCATAATCTGATCACTATAGCACATATTCACGGACTTCATTATGAAACGAGAATAAGTGCGATTTACACATAATAAATATTATGCTGTTATATTAATAAATGAACGAGATTTGCATAGTCAGATTGGCTTGTAGGCCACCTAAACTAACAATCTCCCACTTGGACTAAAGTCAATCACCTTTATACAATAAGCCTATAGACTCTAGGTGACGCTCAAACACAATTTGAGCCAACGACTTTGTCAGTGGATCTACTACATTGTCGACGGATGGAACTCTTTCCACTACTACATCTCCTCTGGATAAGATGAAAACGCCTCAGAACATCTTTCGATTTCTGATGAGACCATGGCTCTTTCACTTGTGCAATAGTCCCATTGTTGTTGCACAACAGTGGAACATGATCAAGGATACTGGGAACTATGTCAAGGTCGGTAATGAACTTCTTCAACCACACTATTTCCTTGAAAGCTTCTGCTGCAGCGATGTGCTCAGCTTTAATCGTCGAATCTGCAATGGTTACTTGTTTGGAACTCTTCCAGCACACTGCACCTCCCTTTAATGTAAACACAAATCCAGATTTAGACTTGCTATCATCTGGATCTGACTGGAAAATCAAGTCAGTAAAGTGTTGCAGTTTCAAGTCACCTCCTCCATAGACAAGAAACATATCCTTAGTTCTTCTCTAGTACTTAAGAATACATTTCATTGTCTACCAGTGCTCTTCACCTGGATCAGCCTGAAATCTGCTCGTAACACTTAGAGCAAATACAACATCAGGCCGTGTACATAGCATGGCATACATGATAGATCCTATGGCAGAGGAATAGGGTATTCTATCCATGAATGCCCTCTCATCAGCAGTCTTAGGACACTGCTCCTTTGAGAGACTAATCCCATGTCTCATCGGTATGAGACCTCTCTTGGAATTTTCCATGCCAAACCTTTTGACTATGGTATCTATGTACAAGGATTGGGTCATTCCAAGCATCCTCTTTGATCTATCTCTATAGATCCGTATTCCCAATACGTATGATGTTTCTCCCAAATCCTTCATGGAGAAGTTTTTCGACAGCCAGATCTTTACTAATGACATCATAGCTATATCATTCCCAATGAGTAGTATGTCATCTACATAAAGAACTAGAAAAGTGACTGCACTCCCACTGGTCTTCTTGTACACACAAGGCTCATATTCATTCTTAATGAAGTCATAAGACTTCATAGCCTCGTCAAATCTTGTGTTCCAGCTCCGGGAAACCTGCTTCAGTCCATAAATGGACCTCTGAAACTTGCACACTTTATCTGGAGATTCTTTGGATGTGAAACCTTCTGGTTGTATCATATACACCTCTTCCTCAAGGTTACCATTGAGGAAGGCAGTCTTCACATTCATCTGCCAGGTTTCATAATCAAAATGTGCAGCAATGGCGAGTAGAACTCTGATCGACTTTATCATGGCAACTGGTGAGAAAGTCTCGTCATAGTCAATTCCTTGCCTTTGACGATATCCCTTTGCCACCAACCTTGCCTTATAAGTGTTGATCCGTCCATCAGCACCAATCTTTCTCTTAAAGATCCACTTGCAACCGATAGGTACAATACCCTCGGGCAACTCCTCCAAGTTCCAAACTTAGTTGGTGTACATGGACTGGATTTCTGAGTTCATGGCTTCTCGCCATTTCCCGGCTTCTGGGCCTTTTTATGGCCTCCTGGTAGGTTTTGGGATCATCATCTTGATTATATTCTACATTAGACTCACCTTCAGCGATATGTCCCACATATCGTTCGGGTAGTCTAGGTAATCTACCAGATCTACAAGGCTCATATGTGTGTACTTGAACAGATTCAGGAACTGATATCTCATCTGATGATAATGTAGCTGTTTGGGGATCTGGAACCTCTTCCAGTACTATTTTACTCCCACTGTTCTCCTGGAGAAGGTATTCCTCTTCCAGGAAGACAGCTTTCCTGGCGACAAACACCTTTTGTTCACCAGGATGGTAAGAAATAGTATCCAAAGGTTTCCTTTGGATATCCCACAAACCTGCATTTATCAGTTTGTGATTCCAACTTGTCTGGATCATGCCTCTTTACATGAGCAGGACAACCCCAGACTTTAACATGTTTAAATTCTGGTTTTCTGCCTTTCCATATCTCATATGGAGTAGAGGCCACAGACTTGTTGGGTACTCTGTTCAGTAGGTATGCTGCTGACTCTAGAGCATACCCCCAGAGGGACACTGGTAATCCCGAAAAGCTCATCATGGATCGCACCATGTCCAACAAGGTGCGATTCCTCCTTTCTGATACACCATTCATCTGTGGTGTATATGGAGGGGTTAGCTGAGAAATGATATCATTATCCTTTAAGAATTGTGTGAAATTAGTACTCAAGTATTCTCCTCCTCGATCTGATCGAAGAGCTTTAATACACTTTTCTAACTGCTTCTCTACCTCATTCTTGAACTCCTTGAACTTCTCAAATGCTTCCAACTTGTACTTCATTAAGTACACATAGCCGAATCTTGAGAAGTCATCGGTGAATGTGATGAAGTATGAGTAGCCACCTTTGGCTTGGATGGACATAGGACCACATACATCCGAATGTATTAGTTCTAGAATGTCCTTGGCACGTTCTCCATGTCCAGTAAATGGAGATTTTGTCATCTTTCCCATAAGGCAGGATTCACATGTTGCAAACGATTCATAATCGAATGCTGTTAAGTAACCATACTTGTGCAACTTTTGCAACCTGCTTTCGCCAATGTGCCCAAGTCTACAATGCCACATATAAGCTTGGTTCACACAATTCTTGCTCTTCTTAAGAGCATTATCAATTTGAAGATTGTAATAAGAAACATCTAAGAGATATAGACCGTTGATTAAAGATGCCGAAGCTATTGATTTATTACCATAATAAGTCGAACAACTTCTATTCTTAATAGTCAACCTATATCCTATCTTGTCCAAACAAGATATTGATATGATGTTCTTTATTATGCTAGGAACATAATAACAATCTTCTAATAGTAAGGCGTCTGCTGATGGAAACCTGAGGTTTGCTGTCCCAGCAGCAATCGCCGCAACTTTTGCGCCATTTCCTAGCCTCAATTCCACCTCGTCTTGTCTCAGCTTGCGCTTACTTGTCATCATCTGCTCATCATGGCAGATATGAGAAGCACATCCAGTATCCAATACCCAAGATGTGGAATCTCTAACTAACAAGTTGATATCTATTATATAGATATCTGAAGCTTCAGATAGCTTCACTCTTCCATGAGCTTTATCATGAAGGAACTCCTTGCAGTTCCTCTTCCAGTGACCTTACTGCTTACACTAGAAGTAGTCACCCTTTATTACTCTTTTGCCTTTGTCCTTCGATCTTTTATCGTATGCGATCATCTCTGTCTCAAAGGCATCTAATACCGGTTCAACAAGAGGATTAGCTCCAGGGACAAAGTCAATGTGCTCAGATCTGAAGACATTCTTCAGGTATCTGAACAAATCTGAGTAGATCAGATAAGTCAAAAGGGCATCAAGTATGCCACGGAGTGGATTATTCGACGATATAATTCCCTACATAAGATAAGTAAAATCTATTTAGCAGATGTTAAATTATTAATTTTAAAACAAGGCATGGTCTTTTGTTCAAGTTTAACTCCCACTAATTTTCGACAGACTGTATAACCCTCAGTTATACAGAACGGGAGACGCCGACAGTCTCCTAGTGGGGATCAGAATCTCAATGACTTGCACTACAGCCTTGTGGATAGCACAACAAACTGTAATACAATCAGAGAGCACCCAACTCATGGGACTTGCAACTCCTTGCAATATCTGATCATGGATTCGGTCCCCAGAGATTTAATGGCCTTGTGGATAGCACAACAAACCACTAATTCTGGTCTAAGCTAACCATCATTACGCGACGAGCATAGATTTGCATGCAGCCCTTGTGGATACCACAACAAAGCTATATGGTTCCTCTACCCTGATCATATAGGTATCTAATGCCATAGCCACAGTTTCTCCTCCCAATTAAGCAAGTCTTGTGGATAGCAGAACAAACCTGCCTAAAGTGATTCGAATCCTATGACTATAACGATGGTGGACCTACGCGGTAAGTTCTTAACTACTCGCGTTATGACTTAGAGTTTATCTGAGGATATTTAGATAACTTTTATCTTGGTCTCTCCTAGGTGATAGTATAAAAAGATATCGTATATATTTAGTAAATACTATACCTGCTTTGATTCATAATCAAAAGAAAACAAAGCATCTCATACATGTCATTAGTGTGGTCATGGATAGTACGGTGGGTTTGACTGGAGCCAACAGTCAAACGCACACACAATCTAACACAACAATTATATTAGATATCCTGCAAACACATAGGCAAGAGATCTCCATCTTTTCGCCTTCCTGGTTGCAGCTGTGGATCGTACTCTGTAACGACCCGCCATCCTATGACCGGAGACCCGATCACTAAATGGATGTCGGCCCATTAACTGCGGGTTCGCACCCGGATCTCACACAAACACATCTGGAGGAGTAAGCGTTAAACAAGGCTAAATATAACAATCATACGGACTACAAAAAGAGAACAAATGCGCAGGAAAGAGATTAACAATGTCCGTACACAGTCCAACAATAATTACATGGTCCAACAAATTAAATAAGTACAGGCAGAAGTAAAGTACAACAACATCGGGGCATACCCGGAATTGAGATAGCTGCTGGTCCGCACACTAAGAAGACACCACACGCCGCCACACGCCACGAGGTCCACACCTGAAACCGCAGGGAGCGAGCCACACCAGAATTGGGCTCAGTAGGGATCATCCGATCCCCTGCCTCCCACTCACACACCCATAAGAGCAATAATACAGATATATGACAATTAAACAAAGCAGTAAACATAGCTCCCAAACCTGATATGAAACGTACGCATAAGCAGTGTAGCAGGAACAGTTCTAAGTAACCCGAAGAACCCAACACAAAGTCACGTCTCACAGCCAAAGTCCACAAAGCGACCGAACCACACTGTCGACCGAAGTCAAACGTCGCCTCACAACACCACCAACACTCACGCGTGTCCGCCCCTACAGTGTTCTGGGGCACTATAGGGTGAGGCAGTGAGTCAAACTAGGACTAGCTGGGACCAGTGAACCACCACTGCCCAGCTACGTGTGCACACAAGCAGTCTAGACTACTGTCCTACCGACCGGATTTCCTCTACGCCAGGCCTCGGCGCTTCAGGAGGGCCCTGGGGACCGGCGAACCCCCGTCAAGCCGAAGCTACAGGAACTACCCACAACCCTAACCTCCCGGGCTGCGTCAGGCCAAAGGGCGAAGGATACCACTCGTAACCTTGATCAAAGGTCACATCAGGCCCAGTGGCTAAAGGGGTAAAATAACTCCAACAGTACCACAACCAGCTCCACAGCAAGAAACGCGCCGGAAGCTGCCACGACAAACAGGGAAACCCCGACCCGTTGAGACCAAACAGCAACCCCTCGGATAGCGCATCGGCTACTCCGGCCCGACGGGCTCAAGGTGGTTCTGCTTCCCTCAGCCATAGGTAAAACACAACATGTACCACTCCTCCCACCGGTACGGCAACAATGCCTCACAGACACCATGGCCCTTCCCCATCGGCCCAAGGTGACAAACGTAAACCACAGTTATTCCGATTCCATACTCGCATGAGCACACACGCACACATAACATGATTCCATTCACACAGCAAACCTATGCCTTGACGTACAATAAAAGTATGCATTTGAACCATCCAACCGTGAAACATGTGTTAACAACAGGAGTTAATGCAGTTCTGTGTTGAATCGCGTCGACCGAGGTCGACACCATTCAACCCTCTCAAACAGGTTCATTTAAACCAGATTATTATGCCCTAAAAAGCGTCGTCCTGGGAAGCCGCCCTTTATAACGCGTCAGAGTCCACAGACGCCATTCATACCAGAATTCCAAAGTTGCAGAAGCCTCAGTCGGGGGATTTTCCTGCCTAAATGGCGTCATGCTGGCACGTCGCCAATCGAAATGGCGTCGTCCAGGCATGACGTCCTTTAACGCCAGAACCCCAAACTCACGGAACCACACATAGGGAGGTTTCTGCCTAAATGGCATCGAGATGGCCCGACGTTCTTCTAAAGGGCATCGTCCAAGCTCGACGTCTTTTAGCACCAGAAACCTGGTTCCGTAGTTCAACCCGAGGGTTTCTCCCCTTAACCCCAAACACCCAAAAACGCCCAAAATAGAAGGGGGAGAAAAAGGAAATCAAACTACCACGAGCATGCTACAATTCCACGATCCCGAACACGGCCATTCCCACAAGAAAACTCCCTAAACATGCTCATTCTAACCCAAAACACATCATGCCACGCCAAGGAAAATACGAGCAAGATAAGCACAGTCCATGCGAGGTTCGTCCCCCTACCGGTTCTTGAACTCCTCCAAGCTCCGTGCCGCCGACCCGCCACACTGCAGACCGCCGCCGGTACCCCCGAGGACGTCGCCACTCCGCCGGGACGTCGGCCGCCGTCCGGAAAGTGGAACGCCGCGAAGGAAGTGGTGGAGGTAGAGGTGAGAGGTAGGGAGGTGTTGGAGTGGTGGAAGAGGAAGAAGAGGAAGGGAAAGGGGAAAAGAGGGTCGGAGAGGCGGAGAGGACGAGGAGAGAGAGGGTGAAGGCGAGAATGAGGGAAAGAAGGGGAGGCTCGCGGGGTCAATTAGAAACTGGCTAAAACACGTCGACAGAGACAGACGCCTATCAGGTGACAGGACGGGCCGTACTGACAGCGCTTTGAAACGCGTCGACCACCACAGACGCGGTTCATACGACATGTCAGGCACCGTACACTGACACCGCAGGGTCGCAGTCTGAATCGCGTCGTCCATCATGGACACCGTTCAGATGACGAGACAGGGGCCGTACTCTCGCGGCCTGAAACACGCCCACGTGGCGCCCACGTAGCACAACAGCAAGCAAACTTAAATGGCGTCCACACAACCTGACGCCTTTTGAAAGGCGTCGAGAAGTGCAGACGTCATTCAGTCAAAACTCTCAAGACCCCCCTCAGGGTCCAAACTAGGGGATCCGGCCCGAGCCCGACCCGAATACTGAACCCGAAACCTCAGTCCTTACATTCTCCCCCCCTTAAAAGAATTTCTTCCTCGAAATTGCAACCGCTCACATGGTACACACGGCTATTCATCACGTGCCGGCACACCGAATACAACAATCATTCTCACGATCCCCATACACAGGGTTCCACATAACTAGCCAACCAAACCCACACCATGCTAACCAAGATTCTCAATTTTGACAAAAAGCTGATAGATCGAAATTACCATACATTAGCAAGGCACATATTACAAAATTGATTCTCCGTCATGCCCAAGTACATAAAAGTGCCACAAGAGTTCACAACCACTTCCGAATAAGACAAGATAAAAGTACTCATCTAGCTCAGCCTCTTGGACCTCCACTAAGAGATGCAACACTACTCGACGTCCCGGATTCCTACTGACCACTCGGCTCCTGACCTGCCTTATCCTTCTGGGGACAGTTTCTCAGAAAATGCCCCTTCTTACCACAGCCAAAACAGCCACTAGTGACCAATGGACACGTCCGACTGCCATGATGACCACCACAATGGGAACAATGACCTGCCGCATCCCGCCTCGCTCCCTGCTGCCTGCTAGCCACAGACTGCATCTGATGAATCGAACCGTCTCTGCCCTCACCACAAGGCATCTCTTGGGACCTGAACTCAAAGGAACTCGGACCGCCTGACGAAAAGATCGTTGATCTGCTCCTGCCTTGCTGCTTCCCTCGTGCCGATCGCTCCAATTCTCTCGCCATTTGCTGGAATTGAGACTCCACCGCTGCCGCGCATCGTGCTGCTGACGCCAGGTCTCTACAATACTGAGATGCCACCATTGACCTCAGATCATACCGGAGTCCGCCCACAAATCTCTCTGTTCTAAATTCCTCATGCTCAGATATATGTGGAACGAATCTTCCAAGAGCCACAAACTTTGCTTGGTATTCTAAAACCGACATATCATTCTGCACTAATTCCATAAACTCTCTTTCCTTCGTCTTCCGAACGTGCCTCGGAAAGTACTGTCCACTAAACTCTCTCACAAATATCTCCCAAGGGATCTCTCTCAAGGACCTATCTGCAAACATCATCCCCTTGGTAGCGACCCACCACTCATATGCATTATCCTTCAATAAGTAGGCCGCCAACAAGGTCTTGTCATCCTCAGCACATTCAAGAACAGCAAATGCCTTCTCCATTTCCTTAATCCAAAGGGCTGCCTCGTCTGGGACTGGCCGACCTGTGAAAGAAGGGGTCTTCAACTTCAAGAACCGCTCCAATATCGTAGACTGACCGTCTCGGGAATTGGATCCCTCACTTCCAACTCCTTGCTGGTATCTAGACGTTGCCCCAATCATAGCTTCCCTGAAACAATCCACATTATGCCCTTCTGCCCCCGAGCCGCCATCATCTGCTCTCGAGCCACGAGCCAACGGAACTCTCCTCTTCGGTGCCATCACTACCCCACAGACACGAAAATTGAACCAAAACACGTCAAAACCTACCGATCTACACCAGCAGCCATCGCCTGTACAGACTCGTACTTATTGTTGGACTATAATATCTAACCTAGTTTACCACATACTCAACCAGACTGGGCTCTGATACCATCTGTAACGACCCGCCATCCTATGACCGGAGACCCGATCACTAAATGGATGTCGGCCCATTAACTGCGGGTTCGCACCCGGATCTCACACAAACACATCTGGAGTAGTAAGCGTTAAACAAGGCTAAATATAACAATCACACGGACTACAAAGAGAGAACAAAAGCGTAGGAAAGAGATTAACAATGTCCGTATACAGTCCAACAATATTACATGGTCCAACAAATTAAATAAGTACAGGCAGAAGTAAAGTACAACAACATCGGGGCATACCCCGGAACTGAGATAGCTACTGGTATGCACACCAAGCAGACACCATACGCCGCCACACGCCACGAGGTCCACACCTGAAACCGCAGGGAGCGAGCCACACCAGAATTGGGCTCAGTAGGGATCATCCGATCCCCTGCCTCCCACTCACACACCCATAAGAGCAATAATACAGATATATGACAATTAAACAAAGCAGTAAACATAGCTCCCAAACCTGATATGAAACGTACGCATAAGCAGTGTAGCAGGAACAGTTCTAAGTAACCCGAAGAACCCAACACAAAGTCACGTCTCACAGCCAAAGTCCACAAAGCGACCGAACCACACTGTCGACCGAAGTCAAACGTCGCCTCACAACACCACCAACACTCACGCGTGTCCGCCCCTACAGTGTTCTGGGGCACTATAGGGTGAGGCAGTGAGTCAAACTAGGACTAGCTGGGACCAGTGAACCACCACTGCCCAGCTACGTGTGCACACAAGCAGTCTAGACTACTGTCCTACCGACCGGATTTCCTCTACGCCAGGCCTCGGCGCTTCAGGAGGGCCCTGGGGACCGGCGAACCCCCGTCAAGCCGAAGCTACAGGAACTACCCACAACCCTAACCTCCCGGGCTGCGTCAGGCCAAAGGGCGAAGGATACCACTCGTAACCTTGATCAAAGGTCACATCAGGCCCAGTGGCTAAAGGGGTAAAATAACTCCAACAGTACCACAACCAGCTCCACAGCAAGAAACGCGCCGGAAGCTGCCACGACAAACAGGGAAACCCCGACCCGTTGAGACCAAACAGCAACCCCTCGGATAGCGCATCGGCTACTCCGGCCCGACGGGCTCAAGGTGGTTCTGCTTCCCTCAGCCATAGGTAAAACACAACATGTACCACTCCTCCCACCGGTACGGCAACAATGCCTCACAGACACCATGGCCCTTCCCCATCGGCCCAAGGTGACAAACGTAAACCACAGTTATTCCGATTCCATACTCGCATGAGCACACACGCACACATAACATGATTCCATTCACACAGCAAACCTATGCCTTGACGTACAATAAAAGTATGCATTTGAACCATCCAACCGTGAAACATGTGTTAACAACAGGAGTTAATGCAGTTCTGTGTTGAATCGCGTCGACTGAGGTCGACGCCATTCAACCCTCTCAAACAGGTTCATTTAAACCAGATTATTATGCCCTAAAAAGCGTCGTCCTGGGAAGCCGCCCTTTAAAACGCGTCAGAGTCCACAGACGCAATTCACACCAGAATTCCAAAGTTGCAGAAGCCTCAGTCGGGGGATTTTCCTGCCTAAATGGCGTCATGTTGGCACGTCACCAATCGAAATGGCGTCGTCCAGGCATGACGTCATTTAGCGCCAGAACCCCAAACTCACAGAACCACAAATAGGGAGGTTTCTGCCTAAATGGCGTCGAGATGGCCCGACGTCCTTCTAAAAGGTGTCGTCCAAGCTCGACGTCTTTTAGCGCCAGAAACCTGGTTCCGTAGTTCAACCCGAGGGTTTCTCCCCTTAACCCCAAACACCCCAAAACGCCCAAAACAGAAGGGGGAGAAAAAGGAAATCAAACTACCACGAGCGTGCTACAATTCCACGATCCCGAACACGGCCATTCCCACAAGAAAACCCCCTAAACATGCTCATTCTAACCCAAAACACATCATGCCACGCCAAGGAAATCACGAGCAAGATAACCACAGTCCATGCAAGGTTCGTCCCCCTACCGGTTCTTGAACTCCTCCAAGCTCCGTGCCGCCGACCCGCCGCACCGCAGACCGCCGCCGGTACCCTCGAGGACGTCGCCACTCCGCCGGGACGTCGGCCGCCGTCCGGAAAGTGGAACGCCGCGAAGGAAGTGGTGGAGGTAGAGGTGAGAGGTAGGGAGGTGTTGGAGTGGTGGAAGAGGAAGAAGAGGAAGGGAAAGGGGAAAAGAGGGTCGGAGAGGCGGAGAGGACGAGGAGAGAGAGGGTGAAGGCGAGAATGAGGGAAAGAAGGGGAGGCTCGTGGGGTCAATCAGAAACTGGCTAAAACGCGTCGACAGAGACAGACGCCTATCAGGTGACAGGACGGGCCGTACTGACAGCGCTCTGAAACGCGTCGACCACCATAAACGCCGTTCAGACGACATGTCAGGCACCGTACACTGACACCGCAGGGTCGCAGTCTGAATCGCGTCGTCCATCATGGACGCCGTTCAGACGACGAGACAGGGGCCATACTCTCGCGGCCCAAAACACGCCCACGTGGTGCCCACGTGGCACAACAGCAAGCAGACTTAAATGGCGTCCACACAACCTGACGCCTTTTGAAAGGCGTCGAGAAGTGCAGACGTCATTCAGTCAAAACTCTCAAGACCCCCCTCAGGGTCCAAACCAGGGGATCCGGCCCGAGCCCGACCCGAATACTGAACCCGAAACCTTAGTCCTTACATCCTCGCTCCTTCCTCGGTTGCCTCGATCATATTACATTAATTCTAGAATTACATGTAATTAGAAGAGAGCCTTATGGTGAGTACAAGAGAGAGGGAGGTAGAAATACATCAGAGAATGAGAGAGGGAGAGATACGCAGATCTCTATTTATTAACAATTTAATAAATATCCATCATTCATCCACGATCCACACAAACACATCATTCATCACATGAATAATTAAATAAGTGCATACCCATGACCACGGTGTGTTTTAAACATCCCACACATGATTCAGCGCATCACATGGCTAAAATAAAAGAGTTTTCAAAATATATAATTTTGGCTTTCAAAAACTAGGATCCAATCAAAATTGGTGTTTGAATTTTGAAAACACTTTTAATTAACTTAACATGCAATTAAATCAAAATTTAAAAGCAATAAACACACATCACATGTGTACACACTCCGAATTAATAATTTCAGATTATTCCATGCTAATTAGAACAATTCTAATAATCTAACACTTAAGATTAAACCCCATTAATGATCTAACAATTAGACTATTAAAGACTAATCTAACTTTTAGATTTATCCATCAAAGTTAATCATTAATTTATCACATAAATTAATAATTAACTCTAATTCTTTATTAATTATCAATCTAACAATTAGACTAGATAATTAATAAGTGTTAATCACTAATTTAACTATTAAACTAATAATTAACACAAAAGGATAGTTAACTACTAATCTAACTCTTAGATTAGTGGATTAGTATTAATTATTAATTTAACTCTTAAATCAATAATTAATAATATCTAATTAAACCAATATATTAGTTAATTAAAATTAATTATCAATTTAACAATTAAATTAAGAATTAATTAAAATTAACTAATAAATACTAATTTAACATTTAAATTAGTCTATTAAAATTAATTATTAATCTAACACTTAAATTAATATTTAATTTTAATCAATTAACAACTCATTTGTTAATATTAAGATTCCAAAATCATAAATGCCCAAATAAATTAAAATTGAATAATAAGTTTAATATTAAAATAATTTTAAATTAAACTTAAAATCCTCCCCGCCAGGAACCCAAAGCCCTGAAACCCTAAACCTACAAGTGCAGGCGGCGGCGGGCTGGGTCGCCGGCGGCCGTCCCCCTGGCGGCACAGTCCCCGGCCGGCAGTGCCCCCGGCGCCGGCGACGTGCCCGGCGCCGGCAGGGCCGCCGGCGATGGCCAAAACAATAGCCGGCTGAGCCCCTCCAAGATCCCCAAAAACTGATTTTTTTTTTATGATTTAAATCTAATTTGGGGCTCGATTTACCCTGGCGCCGGCTTTCATGCCCGGTGGGCAGTGGTGACTATCACCAAGAGATCCGGAGATCTGGACCGCCATCCCAACGCTTGGGAGGCATGTACGAAGCCGCCGAAAAGGCCCGGTTCATCATCTCATGAGGAACTCCGAAAACCCTAAAAATAATTTCGAAAATTGCAGAATATTAATCAAATTAACCGTGTTCATCACATGAACACAGATCCAACAATTAATCGAAGTTAAAGCATGGAATAATTCATGAAAAAATTAATTTAGGAGATCGAAACGGGACGAGAAACAGTGGAACCTGGCTCTGATACCAGTGTTGGGTTTTTCTCGGGTTTATCCGGATCGCTCACGCAACGGAAAATAAAATATTAAAATAGCGATCCGTTCCCGTTTCGAATATCAAAAATCGATTATCGGATAATCGAAGTTCTCACCGTGTGCGGATTCGAATCCGCAACTGTTCGGTTCCGTCGGTGCGACACCGCAAGCCGCGGAAATGCCCGGCCTCTAGCAAAGTCCACGTGATCCTCCTCGCGACGGATATCCTTACGTTCCTCGTTCTTCGCAGCCCACGAAACCTCCGCTGGTCACCATAACGATCGCCACAACACGCGGATGATTTCCCGTCGAACGGGATTCGGAGAAGCGGCGGAGCAGATATGGATCGGAGGCCCGGTCGAATTTGATGTGCGACATCAGAGATAGAGAGAAACATAGGAGGGGCGGCTAGGGTTAGTAGCAGCTTGGCCTGCTCAGCCCGTTCGCTATGTTTTATACTAACCGCGCAGTTTTTCATAAAAACCTCCGGTTTGTATAAAACCCTCTTATTTATCCATCGCTTTGAGAATCATTTGCGTGTGACCCTCTAGGCCCAAGTACCAGTCCAGTTAATGGCCCAACAAGCCCAGTGACTCGTCACTGGCTTTATTAATCAATTAATAACCCTTTATTAATTAATTAATCAATCGAATTGATGTCGCACATCAAATTCGACCGGGCCTCCGATCACGTTGGGTGCCAAGCAACACCGCGTAAACCCGGAGGGTATTGGAGTTAAGTAACCCACTCTTGGAACCTTTCCGCCAACAGTTACCGCGTGGATATAATCCTTCATTCGTACAATGCTCTCGAGTCAACTCAGGGTATGGCGTGCTGTCAAACCCTAACCGGTCGACTCACTTTGATTAGATGCCGCTGATAAATATCGGAAAACTCCTTTCCCCATATTATCGTCTGCCCTGGCCAAGGACTTCCACGCATCCTTCCTAGAGCATTCTCTCTCTAAGTACTGAGAGCGAATGATTCCTTATTGACATACAATTCCCTTCGGCGGTATTTCACTGTACCCAATCCTTGGTGTTTTAGAATCCCGTGGCTAGAGATTCGTAAACCAAGGTCAAAGCACAGAAGTCCACCGACAAGGTGTCCTTGGTGTCTTAGGTCCGAAGACCATCCACGCAACTGCGATAATAGAATCAAGCTGGTTGACAGTGAGGTACAATACCATCCAGCGATTCAGTTGGATCAGTTCAGTGAACTCATTCTCCAACGAGCACCTACAGATTCGCCTTAGTGTCTCCACACAAGTGACTTATGAGATCAGTCACCCTCATCATATGAGTAGGAGTAATCTGTACTAGTCTAACCAGATATCCGATGTCCTTCTCGGATATCCTTCGACTATGAACGATTAAGAATATGTGTGTTTAAGTGATCAGTCTCATTAGTATGATCTCATCATAATCTGATCACTATAGCACATATTCACGGACTTCATTATGAAACGATAATTAATGTGATTTACACATAATGAATATTATGCCATTATATTAATAAATGAACAAGATTTGCATAGTCAGATTGGCTTGTAGACCACCTAAACTAACAAGAAGAACTAAGGATATATTTCTAGTCTATGGAGGAGGAGATTTAAAGCTGCAAGGATACACTAATTCGAGTTTTCAGTCTGATCCTAATGACAGCAAATCGACATCAGGTTTTTTATTCACACTCAACGGGGAAATAGTGAGTTGGAAAAGTTCCAAGTAGGAAACCACTGCTGATTCGACAATGGAAGCTGAATATATTGCTGCTGCTGAAGCCGCCAAGGAAGCTGTCTAGAAAAAGAAATTCATCGACGATCTTGGTGTGGTGGAAAGCATCTTTGGTCCCGTCTCACTACTGTGTGACAACAATGGGGCGATTGCTCAAGCGAAAGAGCCGAGGTCTCATCAGAAGTTTGATCGTTCCAAATTGTGCGTCGTTAAACACTCATGAAAACGTTCAATCTAAATTTATCCGGCTCACTCAAATCAGATTTTGAAAATTAATAGTGGTGAGTCTGAGTCGATCCACAGGGAGATAGAATTTTAATTTTGAAAACTTTGGAATTTAGTTAATCTAAAAATAGATGAGAATTTGAGTAAACTAATTACTTATTTAAACTAAAATGCAATTAACTAATGCTACTTAAAAATATAATTGTTTGAATTGAACAAATCTTTTTTTTTTATTTTTCAAAAATTAAACACAAACACATATATAAACAAAATAAGTACAACTAAAAAAAATTATAACAAAGACATTGAAATTTAACTGTGTAACTTATTAATTATCTAAAAATTACGAAACAAATTACAAAATTTAATGATTTAATAACCTTAAACTAAATAACTAAACATCAAATACCAAATAACTAATCCTAAACAATTAAACTAACACTATGCTAAAGGGGGAAAGAAAGAACAGAGCAGCTTCTGTTGGAACTTTGTGGGGGTTGCCGGCGCAATGGACTGCGAAGGAGAGGAGCTGCTGCTGCATGCGGTGGAAGAGCAGGCTACGTGGAGGAGACCGGCTGCTGGGGGCTGTTTATGCAGCTGCGTGGATCTGGTGGAAGGGGTGCTGGAGCTGCTGTCAGGACAGAGGATGTTGCCGGCTGCTAGGAAAGATTGGCTTCACCGCGTGGAAATCAGCTGCTGGTGGTGGAGGAAGCTTGCCGCTGGAATGAAGACGTGGAGGTCGGCGGTGCTGGGGGCGTGCATGCATGCATGTGGACAAGGAGGGCGCTGGCAGGCTCGCAGGGGCTGCTGACTGCTGCGTGGTGTGGGTGCAGCTGAGATGTGGACGCTGGGCTGCATGCACTGGAGCTGGCGCGTGGACAGGTTGATGAAGAAGCTTGCCGGCAACGTGGAGAAGCTTGCCGGATGGTGCTTCACCGCAGGCTGGAAGGCGTGGATGGCTGCGCTGGTGTACGTGGATGGCTGCGCTGGTGAGAGGGTTAACAGAGGGAGAGAAAGAGAGAAACCGAGAGAGGGATAACCGGAGGGAGGAGTTGGAAAAAGAGCAGAACGGAGAGAGAGGATTGCGGGGAGAAGAGAGAAGGATCTGAGGGACTCGGAAAAATAGACAGAGTTGGAGGTTGAGAAGAGAGGGTTAGTCGGCTGTGGAGGGGGTTGGAAAAGGAGAAGAAGAGAGGGGTGCGGGAGAGGCTGAGAATCGGTGAAGGAGAAGGACTCGAGAGAGAGGGTGCTGTGGAAGAGAAAGATTACGGAGGAGGAAGAAATCCAAGAGAGAGAGAACAGGAATTCGGAGGGTTGCCGGTTGAGAAAGAATAATGGAGAGGAGAATCTGGGAGAGAGAGGGGGAATATATGGGAGAGAAGAGAGAGATCGTGTGGGAGAAGTTTGGAGAAGGAGTCGGATTCGGATTTGGAGAGGTTTCTTTAAAAAAAAGAGAGAGAGGATTTTAAAATAAAGAAATGAAGGGATGTGGCTGGAAAATTAGAGAGAAAGAAGGAAATAAAGGATTTTGGGAAACTCCAGAGAAAGAAGGAATCAGAGCAATATTAGGACATCAAATTGTATTTTTAGCCCTGCTTTAGTTGAATTTATTGAAATTCGAACACTAGACCTCCCCCAAATTTCCAGAAACTCCACCAGTTGCACTGCATCATCGGCATGTCTTGTTCACATAAAATAAATATAAATTAACACATTATCATAAAAATATCATCATATTTATTTATTTCGTCTCGGTTTTGTCGAAAAATCGCAAATGCGCTATACTCATTTAATCACATGAAATGACGATGTTTTTAAGTCAGAATTTGACGAAATTGGTACCGTTGGACTTGGTACACAATTATCTATCATTTCATGATATTTTACTGATAAAAACATGAGTATGATGCATATGATTGCCCTTAAATGATCAATTTAACACTTTATCACATCCCCCAACTTACTCATTGCTAGTCCCTTAGCAATGCAAATAAAGAAAAGTTAGGACAAACAATGAATTATCATGTTTCATTTGTAGTATCTTTCATAATCAATTTAAATGGTAGCCGATTGGTTAAGCTAAAAGTTTTCATATCCCACAATATTTTGATTCACGACAGGTGACTGTGCATGAAAATTGGTACACTTAGAACTCGTTTCCGACCTTTCTGGTATATTCATGCCTTTACTACCCTTTAGATAAGACTACCTGGAGAGGAGAAGAGAATAAGAGATTTCCCGATCAGTCAGTGAGGACCGTTTTTCAGTTCCCGTCCCAACTCAGCACTTTTCACGACTTGGTCATATTTTTGGTACGATGGACTTTTTAACGTGGCGTTTTTTTTTTTTCACTTTATTGTACTTTTGCTTTTGAGAGTGCGTACTTTTTGCCACTCTTTGAATTGCCTGAGGGGAGGTGCGTGCTTTTTGCCACCTACCTTCCTTTAGCTCTTTTAACGCCTTCTATTGCCTTTAGTGTTTACAGCTGTCCATTTTAAATGACTGCCTCTTTTAGAGTGCTGAGTGGGACAATCCCCTATTACGGATCCTACACATTCCTTTCGTTCAACCCAAAAGAAAAATTAGAATTAGTAGTCTTATCTTTGAGGTTAATTCCAGCAATTCTATACTTTTAAGATCTTTCATTTATTCTAAGTTGCCGTGTGTGTGAAAATCATCCTGCCGTGGATTTTTGTAAAGTGGGATATTTAAACTTTGAAGGTTCTTTAACCAATGTGACAACCAAAAAAAACTTATTTGTTTAAGATTTACTTAATGAAACATGATTTTAATGCAATTTTCCTAGGATGTGAAAAGAAGTTTTTGAAAGAAATTTTAAAAAATTGACCATTTTTCAGTGAAAGATATCAGCTTTCTTTAAAAAAATTTCAATAAATCCAAATTGATTGTCCCGCCCCCCAACTTGATTGACATTGTCCTCAATGGCATAAAAGATATGAAAAACATGTCAGCCAGAAGAGAATTTGTGAAGGAGCGAAACAACCTATAATGAAGAGGATGTGACATACCCACGATGATTGCTGCCCAGGGACCTAAAAGGAAAAAAATACAAAAACTGAAGTAAAATATTGGGTTGCCTCCCAACAAGCGCTAAGTTTATCGTGTTTAGCCAGACGGAAGTTCAGTTACTGTGGATCACTCAGTTCTATGGATTCCGGTGGCTCATTTCGAAGATTTTCAATGAATGGTTTCAACCGTTTACCATTAACAGTAAAAGTGTTTCCACTCTTGGGATTCAGAATTTTAACGGCTCCATGATCGAAGGCTTTAACGACCACGAATGGTCTATCCCATCTGGATTTCAGTTTTC
Source organism: Zantedeschia hybrid cultivar (assembly GCA_030544215.1). Classification (NCBI taxonomy): domain Eukaryota; kingdom Viridiplantae; phylum Streptophyta; class Magnoliopsida; order Alismatales; family Araceae; genus Zantedeschia; species Zantedeschia hybrid cultivar. The sequence continues at coordinate 35,910,600 of JARZZO010000011.1, read as the reverse complement.
CAAGAAATAGGCGAAGCCTAGAATTAAATAGCCAAACTTTCTGATTTAGAAGAAAGGATTTTCTCACAATATATTTATCATGAAAAGCTTTCGTTTTGGCTTTATAAATCTTTGAATTTTCATAGGCCTCGTTGCGCAACTCTTCTAGCTCACTCAGTTGTAAGGTTCGGTGGGAACCAGCTTGGGCTAGGTCTAGATTGACTTGTTTGATGGCCCAATAAGCCCTATGTTCCAATTCCACCGGAAGGTGGCACGCTTTTCCAAAAACCAGGCGATAAAGAGACATGCCAATAGGAGTTTTGTAAGCGGTCCGATAGGCCCATAAAGCATCATCTAATCTTTCAGACCAATCTTTTCTATCGGGCCTAACGGACTTTTGCAGAATATTCTTAATTTCTGTATTGGAAACTTCCACTTGGCCACTGGTTTGGAGATGATAAGGGGTAGCTACTTTGTGATTAATCCCATATTTCTTAAGCAAAGCCCGAAACTGGTAATTCGTGAAGTGCGTTCCCCCATCACTTATGATAGCTTTAGGCCACCCGAACCGAGAAAAGATATTCTTTTGAACGAATTTAATGACCACTTTATGATCATTGGTTCGAGTGGCTACTGCTTCAATCCATTTTGAGACATAATCCACCGCTACCAGAATATATGTATGTCCAAAAGATTGTGGAAAAGTTCCCATAAAGTTAATTCCCCAAACATCAAAGACTTCAACCACCAAGATTGGGTTGAGTGGCATCATATCCCTTTTCGCCATATTCCCTACGGCCTGACATCAGAGGCAAGTTTTGCTAAATTCATGGGCATCTTTGAAAAGTCTGAGCTAGTAAAAACCACTTTGCAGGACTTTGACTGCAGTTTTCTTTCCTGAGAAATGGCCCCCACAAGCTAGATTATGGCAGAAGTTGAGAACACTCTGTTGTTCTTCTTCAGGAACACATCGCCTAATGATTTGATCAAGACATAATTTGAATAATTCAGGATCCTCCCAGAAATAATATTTTTCCTAAGAAAAGAATTTGTCCTTTTCACTTTTAGTCCATCCTTCCGGAAGCTGATTAGTCACCTTGTAATTGACAATATGAGCATACCAAGGTGCAACAGTGTGAGAAATGGTCAGTAGATGCTCATCAGGAAAGGAATCAATGATTGGTGTACTTTCAGAGATCGGAATTCAGGATAGGTGGTCAGCTACCACATTCTCAGAACCCTTCTTATTCGGAATTTCCAAATCAAATTCCTGAAGGAGTAAGATCCATCTAATAAGTCTAGGCTTTGCATCCTTCTTGGTCAACAGGTATTTTAGAGCTGAGTGATCAGAATAGATTATGACGTTTGCCCCTAAAAGATAAGATCTGAATTTTTCTAGGGCAAAAACCACGGCTAATAATTCCTTTTCTGTGGTGGTATAATTCATTTGAGCATCTGCAAGGGTGCGACTTGCATAATATATTACCACGGGACACTTGTTGATTCTTTGTCCCAAAACCGCACCGATAGCATAATCCGAGGCATCACACATGATTTCGAAGGGTAAAGACCAATCTGGAGATTGAGGAATCGGGACTTTGGTCAAAGATTCCTTCAGAGAATTGAGTGCCTTGATGCAAGATTCATCTATTTGGAAAGGAACATCCTTAGCTAGGAGAAGAGTTAGAGGCCGAGCAATTTGAGAGAAATTGTGGATAAACCGGTGGTAGAAACCGGCATGGCCAAGGAATGAACGGATCTGTCTGACCGAGGTAGGAGGAGGAAGATTGGATATGAGATCGATCTTAGCTTTATCTACCTTTATCCCCCTTTTAGACACAATGTGGCCTAGAACAATGCCCTCTCGAACCATAAAATGGCTCTTTTCCCAGCTAAGTATCAGATTGGTGTCTATACATCTTGCTAGCACCTATTTAAGATTTTCCAAGCAATTTTCAAAAGAATCTCCGAAGATTGAGAAATCATCTATGAAAACTTCGAGGAATTCTCCCACCATATCGGAGAATATAGCCATCATGCACCGTTGAAATGTGGCTGGTGCGTTGCATAATCCAAATGGCATCCTCCTAAAAGCAAACATGCCATAAGGGCACGTGAAGGTGATCTTTTCTTGATCTTTCGGGTAAATAACCACTTGACTGTACCCGGAGTACCCATCTAAGAAGCAGAAGTACTTCTGGCCCGATAACTTTTCCAGAATCTGATCCATGAATGGGAGTGGAAAGTGGTCCTTCTTAGTCATGAGATTCAACTTTCGGTAATCAATGCACACTCTCCATCCCGTGGTGAGCCTAGTGGGTACCTCTTCTCTATGATCATTCTTGATAACCGTTAATCCAGATTTCTTGGGTACCACTTGGGTTGGGCTGACCCATTTATTGTCTGATATTGGGTAAATGATACCCGCATCCAGCCATTTCACAACTTCCTTCTTCACTACTTCTTTCATATTGGGATTAAGCCGCCTTTGCATCTCCCGACTGGGCTTAGAATTCTCTTCCATATAGATATGATGCATGCAAATGGACGAGCTAATTCCCTTTAAATCTGCCACCAACCATCCAATGGCACCCTTGTGGTTTTTGAGGACCTCGGTTAATTGGGCCTCCGGCGGCGATGTGAGATTTGCCACAATGATGACCGGGAGAGTTTGGTCCGGGCCCAAAAAGATATACTTAAGAGACTCAGGTAATGGTTTGAGTTCAAGCTCAGGAGGATCCTCTAAAGGCGGCAAAGCGGGCTCAGATTGTAAGGCTGGTAAAGGTTCAACCTTGGGTCAAGATGTTAATGGGCCAGGAGAGTCTTTTAAAGTGTTGGCTTCCTCAAAAAGGTCATATATGGACATCTCATTTTCTTCAACCAGATTATCCAAGACATAAATAGTATGGCATTCTTTTTCATGATCTGGGTATTGAGATGCTTTGTAGACATTAATCTGGACCTTTTGACCCTCAAATGAAATGTCCATTATGCCAGTTTCAGAATTTATATTAGCTTTGGCAGTGGCTAAGAATGGACGACCTAAGATGATCGGGGTGTGAATGAGTTCCTCATGTAAAGCCATATCCAGAATAAGAAAATCCACGGGAAAATAACAATTATGAACCTTCACAATAACATCCTCAATTAATCCCCGTGGAGTTTTCACAGACCTATCAGCCAACTGCAAGATGATGGGTGTGGGCTTTAATTCTCCAATATCAAATTTCTCATAAATGGCTGTTGGCAATAGATTCACACTAGCACCTAGATCCAATAAAGGTCTATCAAATGTAACTCCAGCTAAGTCACATGAAATTAGAGGTGTTCCAGGATCCTTTAACTTCTTGGGTAAATGATTCATCACAATTGCACTAACATCCTCTGAAAGCCGAACCTTTTCGGGTGCCATTATAGATTCTCTTCGTGGAGTACATAATTCCTTGAGAAACTTAGCATAAGCTGGTACATGCTTGATGGCATCGAGGAGTGGAATATTAATTTGGACTTGTTTGAATAAATCCAACAACTCCTCATTCTGGGCCAGTTTCTTCCTGGAATTGGGCTTAGCTAACAAGGCATTAGGAAATGGCACCCTAGGTTGATAAGAACTTGGGCCTTCATCTATCTTCCCTTTTCCTTTTGGGTCCTCCTCCAACTTTTCCATGTTGGGTGCATCTTCACTCTCACTTTCAATTTCCTGAGGCCCATCAGTCGAACCTTTGGCTTACTCTCCATCTGCATGTGGTTTTTCTAAACTTCTTCCACTCCTAAGGGCTGAAATGGCTTTAGCATTCTCCAATTGTGGCCCTTTAGGTTGTAGTAATGGGCCAGGCTGAGGTAAAAGGCCCGATTGCTGTGGAAAACCCGGAGGTTGATTCCTTGGATTGGCAATGGGTTGACTAGGAAGTTGACCAACTTCTCTTCTCATCGTAGCCTCAGCTAGTTGGCCCATTTGACTTTCCAACTTAGCAATGGATTGTTGCTGGGTCAAAATCAGTTGTTGGAGTTGAATGAATTTGTCATCAAAGTTAAGCTGAGGAGGTTGTTGGTAAGTGGGTGGAGGATGGTATTGGGTAGGCTGTCCTGATTGGAATGAGTGGTAGTGGGCAGGTTGACATGCTTGGAATGATTGATAATGGGCCGGTTGAGAAAACTGGGCTTGAGATCCCCTAGCCTGAACATTTCCATAGAAATTAGATTGCTGTTGGAATGAATTATGTGGCTTTTGGGCTTGATGCATGGGAGGATTGGACATTGGTAGTGGGACCTGCTGATTCTTCCAAGAGAAATTAGGGTGGTTCCTCCAGCCAGGATTGTAAGTATTTGAGAATGGATCATTATTGGGCCTGGAGAATCCCTGGGCAGCCTGAACTTGTTCTTGAATGAATGGTGGAAGTTGGGCGGCGGTTGGGCATTCATTCACTTGATGGGTTGGACTTGCGCATAAGGCACAAATGTCATGATTAGCAGCAGATGGGCCTTCATATGGACGAGATTGTGTTGGGTAAGTAGGCTCTTGCTTGTTTAAGGCCAAGAGTTGGTCTAGTTTCTGGGCCAAGATGTCTACTTTATCCAATTTCTTATTAATCAGATTTATGTCCATTCTGGATTCGGGCTCTCCACGGGCCTTAAGTTCATACATTCCAGTCCGTTTAAATGGCCCAACAGATCTTTCATAAGATGATAATGAGGCATGATTGATGGAATTTTTACTTAACCTCTCAAACAGATCATAGGCCTCATCTTCATTTTTCATCATAAATGCCCCTCTACATGAGGTATCCACCATCTGTCTGAACTGTTCAGACAATCCTTCATAGAATGCTTGGACGATTTGCCATTTTGAAAGCCTATGATGAGGGCATTTTCTAAGCCATTTAGGTAAAACTCGTGATAGCCCTTCTCATGGTATTGGTCCGCCCTATGGGATAAAACTTCTTGAGAAATTCTTTCTGCATTTCTTCCCATGTCCTAATGGGCCTTCCTATAGTTCCCAACCAATATTTAGCCTTGTCCTTTAATGAAAAGGGAAATAAGGTCAACTTAAGGCCATGATCGGTGAAATTCTGGATCTTCACCGTGGAACAGATTTCTAGAAATTCATCCAGATGCTTATAAAGATCTTCATTAGTATTCCCATAAAAGGATGGGAGCATCTGAATGGTACTAGATTTGATTTCATATTGATCGGCTGGATTCTGAGGAAGATGAATACAGGATGAAGGTTGATATCGATTTGGAATGAAATAGTCCTTCATTTGCTTTGGTGGGTCCTGATTATCAGCCATTGGATCTTGTGGTGGATTTCTTTGATGTAGGATTCTTTCTATTTTAGCAAGTGGTCCTAGAAGGTTAAGATTTTGAGATCTCCTACCTTGCATACACTAGGACTGATAGAGAGAGGATGGATTTGAATTTTGTTTTCTATTTCTTGTTTTTTTTTTTTTTTTTTTTTAAATACAAACAATTTTGGCAAACAAATTATCCTAATGATCTAATGTTAACCTAGACTCTCTATATGAATTTTTTTACAAGGTGAATGGAGTCCACCTCGAGTCACAACCACAATCAATCAACGGCCAAGTAAGAGGTGGGGTAGTGGGAGGCTCCCCCTACTTTCGTAGGGACCTAATTAGAGAACCACTTTCCCGCTTAGACGTTTGCCTTTTTAACCTCTAGCCTAGACACCGTTGCAAAAAATGGAGGCAACCCGAGATTTAAACCACTCACGGTGTAAACCCTAGATTCTCTTTCGACTTGCTTTTAATTGGATTAGGAAATGCCAATGCAAGGAAGGTGATTTGTGGGCTAAAGAAAGGTGATCAAATCCCTACTTTATGTGGTTAAAGTTGATGCCCTTAATGTCTTTTTGGATGCAATACAAGGCAACAAATCAATGCAAGGTGTGTTGATGCAATCATGAATGACTTGCTAAAATTGAAACACGTACCTTTCCCCCGCAATGTTCAACAATTTTTGGAAATAACTATGAAAGGAAACTAACTCATGCTTTCCTAGAATGATGAATGCCTAGCATGGAAGGTTTCTAATCTTGGAAATGAAAGTTTTTAAATTTGGATGTTCTTCTTTTTGTTTCTTTTTTTAGTTAATGGAAACCTATCTAAACTAGAAACTACAAAATTGGAAACTAACTAAAGTAAGGAAATTGAAACATAGAAAGTTGGAACACATTGACCATGATTTGGCTTTCCTTTTTTTTTTTTTTTTTTCAATATACCTACAAAAATAAGAAAAATAAGGTTAGCTAAAGAATAATTACACTAAATCCAAGATAATCAAAATTAAAAATCTAACTCCCCGGCAGCGGCGCCAAAAATTGATCGTTCCAAATTGTGCGTCGTTAAACACTCATGAAAACGTTCAATCCAAATTTATCCGGCTCACTCAAATCAGATTTTGAAAATTAATAGTGGTGAGTCCGAGTCGATCCACAGGGAGATAGAATTTTAATTTTGAAAACTTTGGAATCTAGTTAATCTAAAAATAGATGAGAATTTGAGTAAACTAATTACTTATTTAAACTAAAACGCAATTAACTAATGCTACTTAAAAATATAATTGCTTGAATTGAACAAATCTTTTTTTTTTATTTTTCAAAAATTAAACACAAACACATATATAAACAAAATAAGCACAACTAAAAAAAATTATAACAAAGACATTGAAATTTAACTGTGTAACTTATTAATTATCTAAAAATTACGAAACAAATTACAAAATTTAATGATTTAATAACCTTAAACTAAATAACTAAACATCAAATACCAAATAACTAATCCTAAACAATTAAACTAACACTATGCTAAAGGGGGAAAGAAAGAACAGAGCAGCTTCTGTTGGAACTTTGTGGGGGTTGCCGGCGCAATGGACCGCGAAGGAGAGGAGCTGCTGCTGCATGCGCTGGAAGAGCAGGCTACGTGGAGGAGACCGGCTGCTGGGGGCTGTTGATGTAGCTGCGTGGATCTGGTGGAAGGGGTGCTGGAGCTGCTGTCAGGACAGAGGATGTTGCCGGCTGCTGGGAAAGATTGGCTTCACTGCGTGGAAATCAGCTGCTGGTGCTGGAGGAAGCTTGCCGCTAGAGTGAAGACGTGGAGGTCGGCGGTGCTGGGGCGTGCATGCATGCACGTGGACGAGGAGGGCGCTGGCAGGCTCGCAGGGGCTGCTGACTAATGTGTGGTGTGGGTGCAGCTTGTGAGTGCTTAGAATGGGTGTGTGATTATCATGAAAAATCTATGTCATTTAGGTGCAAAATAAAGCCTATTAAAAAGAAACTAAGTGATCGCCTGAAACTTTTGACTTAAAAGTTCCAAAAGAAAGAGTTTGATCACCTACCTGTTTGGACGTGGGAGATGTTGAGCTCTTGGTTCCCCCTCTTCAGCCGGCTGAAGAAAGAGAGCCCTTCCTTTTCTTTGTTCTTGCTTTGATTGCTATTGAGTTTGAGGATCGTCCAGAGTTCTTGTGATTTGTTGATTTCCTCCCCTTTGATTCTTCTTTGCACTTGTTGAGAAATGGAAAGAAATGAAGATACAATGAGAAGTTAAGCAAAAGCAGTATCCATTCTAAACAAAGTTTTAAACATGCAACTAAACATGAGAACTCACTTGTTGGGATGGTCTTTGAAACCCCTTTAAATCGGTTTTGAAAATGATGCTAGTGTAGTGTTTGTTATATGGAGTGATGTGATGAAATATGCAAGATTAATGAGAATGTGAATATGAAAAGTGCAGAAATGAATTGAAAAAAAACTTATGCCGGTTGATGAAGCATGGAAAGCCTTGATCTTGAATGGATGAAGATTGAATGAAGAATGGACGCCGACTTCTAGAAACAGCAGCACTTCGACGTTTGGACGTCGTTGCTTCGATTTCTTCTTCAACTTTCACTCAATTCTAACTCTAATTCCAACTCTTTCAAGATGCAGGGTATTTATAGACTTCTTCTGCGTCCGCGGATTTACATGGAGAAATTTGGGACTTATCTACCTTAAGCAATAGGTAAATACAGATTAATTCATCTTTATCTGTAATTATCTAAAACGCGTCGACCATGTGCGACGCCTTTAAGATTGATTAAGATAAAGATAAATATCCGGGAAAACTTATCTTTATCTGTATTAGATAAAATGCGTCAACTTGTGAAGACGCCTTTTACACTAATTAAGATAAGGATAAACATCCGGAAGAGAAGTAGAAATAACTTAGGAAACTTAAAACGCATCGTGTCTTACAGACGCCTTTTAGCTAATTAATCAATTGATTAAAATTCAAATTTAAACGTTAAAATAAGAATAAACTCTAAATGCGTCCACACACGTCGACGTCTTTTAGACTTCTTCATATTTTAACTGAAATTTGAGTCAAAATCAATTTAATTGATTAACTTAAATCATATCTGTCTGACCCGACACTCAAAAAGATCAATAAAAATTAATCAATGATTAAATATCAGACCATTCTGAGGCATTATTATATAATATGAAATTTACTCAAAATGATGTCAAAATTAGCGTGTCTACAGCTGCCTCACCTTGGCATCATCTTTGCAAGGTAGTGAAATGAAATTGAATGTACTGAAAAGGTGATGCCAAGGTGTGATGAGACACGCTCTTAACATCACATGATTGGAATTTATCTCAAAATTATCAATGAAGATAGTTTAAGGAGATCAATGGAATCAATCCTATCTGGATGAGGTAGACAAGGAAATAAAATAAAGTCGATCAACTTCCACGGAGTGGGAAGTACCCCAGGTCGTAGACACTGTAGGTTTCATCATGGGGAGCGTTTGCCAACCAATGTGGACGTGCTGCAGCCATGATGGATCTTAAAAGAAAACAAGAAACATTGGATAAAGAATCCAAGAAAGGATAGAATTCCAATGATATCTTCAAGCGAACCTCCAAGATAATCAAGATACTCAATTCAGAATAGAATATTTCATATCATGTTGGAATTATTCGATTAATGGTTTGAAACTTAATCAATAATTAATTCTTATTACAGTGATTTCAAAGTCCTACATGATGCATGCTGGGCTAAAAGAAAAATATAAAGTCAAATAAAATATAAATTAATCAAGGATAATATTGTCAAATTGTCATTAACGAGTCAAGACACCAATTCTTGTAATCCAGTGCTAAGCCGAAGCTTGTTTATCCACGCACCGTTTCACAAAAGTGGAACCATCGTCCTTACTAATTAACAATCCAACGGCCTATCCGTGTGATTAAGAATCCTCTGGAATTATCACTATTTTTGTTGTAGGGGAACTCAAATTCCAGTTTCATCAAAATTATAAGGTCCTTGACATACTCTAATAAATATTTAACATATAGTAATTATGATGATGCACAATAACTACATGAAAGGAGTACAAGGGTAGAGATAACCGTCTTTTTAGCCACGGTCGGGACTTCATAAATTCCCACAGTAGGATCTTCTTGATATTTTCAGCTTTATTTGAATTTTCTGATTTTCCTGCAATCAAAATCATTAATAATTCCAAACAAACATTTAATTTAAGCATCAAAAACCACAGAATTTCAGGTAAATCACAGAATTGTTGAAACGCGTCGTGTCGCGCCGACGCCATTCAATGTTAAAACGTGGCGGTGTCCCTCGACGCCTTTCGCTCGCAGAAACAGGTTTCTGGCTGTTCTCTACTTGGATTCCAATTCTCTTCATGCCTTGTGTCCTGTATATGAAACTTTTGAGTTTATAGACTTCTGCATTTCAGCTTTGTGCCTTGTGTCTTTGATTCCTGTGCCCTGTACATGACTTAGCAAACAGGTTAAGTATCTGTTTAGGCTTAGCCCCTTGCCTGACCAAATGAATGGTCGATCAATCTCTTTCTTAATGGAACGGTCAAGGGGCATAGCCTTTATTAACAAAGGTAATAGGAATAATCAAACTGTAAGCAAAATGCAACATACAAGCAAACATGCTCATTGAAAATAAAAGGAATGAGACATACTAAGTGCAATAAGCAAATGCTAATTGAAATATTTTTTGTTGTTTTGAAATATTCATTTTTTTTTGTTTTTTTTTTTTGGGTTTTGAAATATATCTATTTTTTGGCTTTTGAAACATGTACCCATATATATATTTTTTTTGATTTTGACATATGTATTTTTTTTGAGAATTTTTTTTTTGAAATATGTATTTTTGGATTTTTGACATATGTATTTTTTTTATTTTTGAAATGTGTATTTTTTTTGGATTTTCGACATATGTATTTTTTTGGATTTTTGACATATGTATTTTTTTTTTTTTTGACATATGTATATTTTTTTTTTTTTTTGAAATATGTATGTGAACTAAAAGACCAGCATGGTACTCAGATCAAAAGATCATATTCATTTATGAACTTAATTTCCAAATTGTTCTTCAACAATTTAACTTAAACCCATCGTGTTTGAACTTGTGTTTCCATTCGTGATCCCATTTGATGATTTGACCTTCAGTCAATCTAAGACATTCTTTAAGTTTGGAGTACGCCTCATTAGAAAGAAGGAAGAATAAGTTTAGAAAGCCCATGAGAAGGTTCCGGAGACCTAAAAAGATGTTCCTTTCCTACCCTAATATCTGTTGGGGTTCGGTCATTTTCTTTCTGGGATATTTATCGACCATGCATTCCCTTTTTATTTCATTTGATGGCCTTGATATAACGTTTATAGTGTAACGGCCTTTTGACTTGACATTTGGATTTTGCCTTTGCTTTGCTTTTCTATTCTTTTCTTTGGGACGGATCTCCCCCATTTTTTTTATGACGGCCTCCTACTAAGATGGCGGGTATTCTTGGTAGTCTATTCTAAGCCTCGTTTCGACATCATGGGCCGAGTGTAAAACAAAATTTTGTTTTAAAACAAATGATTTGTACTTTACACTTTTAGTCAAGCTTTCGGTATTCCTTAGGACTTGGCATCTCTTGTTACTCACGAATCAAACGTGTCAGTGTGTGTAGTAATGTGTTTGAAGTTAAATTATCCAGACTACTAAGGGAATTTGAGTTTATAAATTTTCTGATTCCACTAGTCTTTGTACCATGCTGATCGACTCTTTAACCTAAGGGTGGTATTTCTTAAGATGTAAACCATTCCAGGGGTGACTTAGCTCTTCTCCTTCTGCATTGACAAGACGGTAAGCGTTACCAGGAAAAGCGTGTGATACCACATAAGGTCCTTCCCAGTTGGGTTGGAGCTTAGAACGCGGACCACCAGGTTTTACAAAAATCCTTTTAACGACCATTTCACCGACTTTGAACTTACGTTCAATGACTTTCTTTTGATAAAAACATGCTAGTCTGTTTTGATATACTTTTGCATAATTAGCGGCTGACCACCTTCTCTCGTCTAAGAGTTCCAATTGAGCAAGGAGTACTGAACGGTGTTCATGAATGGAAAATTCCTTATTCAATTGCACTCTTAATGACGGTATAAGGATCTCGTATGGAACTACCGCCTCCATTCCAAATGTTAAGGAATAAGGAGTTTGTCCAGTGGGCGTACGAATTGAAGTTCGGTAGGCCCATAGAGCCTCAACCAATTTTTCTGGCCAGTCTGCGAATTTGTTAGATTTGTACGTCTTTTTGATGATTTTTATCAAAGTCTTATTAGTTGTTTCTGCTTGGCCATTGCCTTGCGGATAATAAGGAGACAAATGGTGCAATGCAATTCTATACCTGTTGCAGAGGTCCTTCAATTCTTGTGACACGAACTGCGGTCCGTTGTCGGTGACGATGGTGCTTGGAATTCCAAATCTGGTGATGATGTTCTTCATGATGAACTTGCAGACGGTTGATGCTTTGATTTCCGTGTATGCTTCAGCTTCAGCCCACTTGGTGAAGTATTCAGTTGCCATGAGGATGAAAGACTTTTGCTTGATGCCGGAATCTAGATTACCAAGGGGTCCAATGATATCGAAAGCCCACATGGAGAAAGGCCATGGGGAAGAAACAGGGTGGAGTGAAGATGCAGGAGAATGAATTTTGTCGGCGTGAAGTTGGCACTTAGCACACCTACGGACATATCCTACACAATCTTCTTCCATGGTTGGCCAATAAAATCCTTGTCTGAGGATCTTCTTTGCTAGCATCTGTCCATTGACATGGCCACCACAAACTCCACTATAAGCTCCTTCCATAACCTTCCAAAGCTCATCTTCGTCTAGACATCTTAGAAGAACTCCATCAAAACCTTTCTTGTACAGTGCTCCTCCAACTAGGGTGTATCGTTGAGCAACTCTCCTGATAGCCCTTTTCTCCTCAGCTGTGCCTTCTTCAGGATATGATTGATCTTCACAATATTTGTCAATTTCATAGTACCATAGCTTCTGTTCATCATCCATCTCTTCTAACAGCTCCATCAATATGATTTCTCTTTTTTCCACAATGCTTCCATCTCTGACTTTCTTCAACAGTTTCTCCTTAGTTCTAAGAAATGAAGGGTCTTTCACGGCGGGTGAAAGACGCCTATGAACTATGATTGATTCGGATTGCCTGCTGATTGGGAAATCAAGAGAAGATGCCAGTGAAGCTAAAGCGTCAGCTAAGATGTTCTGATTCCTAGGGACATAGACAAAGATCAATTTCGTGAAAAGCTTTGAATAAGCAGAAGTAAATTCTTGATAAGGCTTGAGTTTGGGATCAAGAGTTCGATACTTGGTCAGCACTTGGCGAAGAATCAGTTGGCTATCACCCACAATCCTGAGTTTAGTGGCACCATGGAAATGAGCAGCCTCGAGGCCAGCAAGGAGTGCCTCGTATTCAACTATATTGTTGGTGACTGGAAAGTCAAGTTGAAAGGCTTATGGAATGGTGACACCTTCAGGTGATAACAGAACGATACCGATCCCCTTTCCATGAGAATTCAGAGCTCCGTCAAAATGCAGAGTCCACATATCATCTCTGATTTGATTTACGGACATCAGTTCCTCATCCAAAAACTCTGATCGCACTGGATCAAATCGAGGAAGGGGATGATGAGCGAGATGTTCCGCTGTGGCATAGCCCTTGATCGCTTTCTGCTGAATGTAAATGATATCGAATTGAGATAGAAAGCTTTGCCATCGCGCTAACCTATCAGTAAGAACAGATTTCTCCAGAAGGAATTTGATCGGATTCATTCTAGTGATGAGATGGACTTCATGGGCCAGAAAATAATGCTTCAATTTCTGAACAACCCAAACCAATGCTGCACATGTTTTCTCCATCGCCGTATATCTTTGTTCAGCGGGGTTGAGAAGTTTAGAGAGATAGTAGGCCGCCCTCTCATTTCCTTCTTCATCCTCTTGTACTAGGACAGCCCCTACTGCATCATCCAGGACAGAAATGTAAAGTATCAATGGTTTGCTTGGAGATGGTGGTCTCAAAACATGAGGACTTGCTAAATAGTTCTTTAATCCATCGAATGCCTCCTGACACTTATCGTCCCAATCGAATTTGACTCTCGGCTTGGTAAGCTCGTAAAACGGCTTACACCTTTGTGAGTGCTGAGAGACAAAACGGCGAATAAATTGCAACCTCCCGATTAATCCTCTCAACTCCTTCAAGTTTTTGGGAGGCGGCATTTCTCTGATAGCCTTCGCCTTGTTGGGATCGATCTCAATTCCCCGTTTGCTGACGATGAATCCAAGTAGTTTCCCTGAAGATACCCCGAATACACATTTCTTGGGGTTCATCTTTAACTGATACTCTCTCGATCTCTCTAATACCCTTGCCAAAACTTTGGCGTGCTCAGCGTTTGTCTTAGATTTAACCAATAAATCATCCACATACACTTCCAGATCTATGTGCATCATGTCATGAAATATTGCCATCATAGCCCTCTGATAAGTGGCTCCAGCATTCTTTAATCCAAATGGCATGACGACGTAGCAGTATGTTCCCCAAGGTGTAGTGAATGACGTCTTCTCTTGATCATCTTCTGCCAGTTTAATCTGATTGTACTCTGAAAAACCATCTATAAATGATAAAGTCTCATAGCCAGCAGTGTTATAAATGAATACATCAATATGAGGCAATGAAAAATCATCTTTAGGACATGCCCGGTTCAGATCACGGAAGTCAATGCAAATTGTGACCTTCCCGTCCTTCTTCATAACCGGGACTATGTTGGCCACCCATTGTGGATAAAGGACAACTCTAATGAATTTGGCTTTATGTAATTTGTCGACCTCTTCTTTCATCTTTAGAGCCATTTGTGGGTGGAATCGCCTTAATTTCTGCTTGACCGGGCTAGCTCCATCCTTTAATGTCAACCTATGTTCAACCAATGACGAGTCTAACCCCGGCATATCTTCATTACTCCAGGCGAAAGTGTCCTTATAGTCCTTAAGTACTTGTACCATTGCCTTCTCATCCTCTGTAGAAATACTTTTGCTGACAAGGACAACCTTAGGTTCGTCTTCAGTCCCTAAATTGATTTCTTTGGTGGGCTCTTCTACGGCAGCTGAGGATTCATCGAATCTCTTCACTCCACTGGCATATGCCTCAGCCGCGTCCTCGTCATCTTCCTCATCTTCAATAATGGGGTCTTTTTCATGTACTAACTCATACACCCCATACCCATCATTGACTGACTCATCGTCCATACAATCTTCTGGCATCTGAATTGGATTTTATAATAACTGAGGGATTAAAGAGCAAGAAAGGCATCTATCAGCTAAGTCCTGGAGGTATCTATCTGGAATTCGTCTACCCTTAGACTTCCTAACCTGACTAACCTGCCTAGAACTAGACTGCCTAATTTCACTAAACTCCCTATTATATCATAATGAAGATGAAGTAGAATGGAAATCCTGGGATACAAATAGAAATACAGGAGAATACTCCCGAGGGGAGGGGCATAGTAGATTTAGAAGAGAATCTTGACCGAAAGACCCGCGCAATGGGGTGTGATCAGACAAGTAAGAGGTTTCCTCAATGAGGATCTGGGAAGAATTTGTTGCCAAATTGGTATTTTTTTTTGGACAATAGGGGAGTTAAGCATAAAACAGGAATGAACATGAATAGAAGGGGAATTAGATGGAGGAAGTGGCACCAAGGCCAAGGGATTAGGGGGATCATACAGCAGTATGTCCCAGATTAAATCATACATCCTCTCTAGATCGAGAGGAGGTGGTCGAATGAGGTCCCGAGGGGACACAGTAATCATAACGGGCGGGGCCCGTGAAATATCTTCAATAATGACCCGCGACCAAGTCGGGGTCAGGAGCAATGTGCGAAACAAGGTGTGGAGCATGAAAATATGAGAAGGATATGTCCCCCTCCAGAGCAGATCTGTGGTGTAGCCAGCTTCATAGGGGTCATCTGGCTCCCCTTCATCAGTCTCTTCTGATAGCAGTATCCTCTTGTCGAAAATAGCACCGGGACTTTCGATCAGCTCATTAATTTGTGGTGGCCACATGGGTTCTGCAGGATCGAGAAACAGCCTGTTCAGTGCGATGTAGAGATCTCTTAGATCGAACCACCTGTACCATTCACATTCAAGATCTTGGAATTTTCTCCTCTTCATAGGCCGCAGAGCCTCTAAGGACTGGTACGTGAGTAGTTCTGAGCAATGCCGAGCCAAGTCTCTCCCATATATATCGTGGAAGTCAAAACACGAAGTAATAACCACCATGTTGTCATGGCTAATTATGGGCCCTTTTACAAAATGTGTATACAAGGTTCAGGTTAGGGGATCCCGGCCTTCCTTGGGCGGTGTAGACATCGTCTCCCAGACTTTCTGACCATCTTCATTCTCTGCTTGCTGAACAATGTCTTGCCTCATTTTTCTCGGCCTATAGCCCAGGCCGCTTCCAGGTGCTCCTCGGTGATCTTTGACAGGAGTGGTCCTGCCTTGTAATTGTGTGCCCAGACCTCTTCCAGGCTGATAGCCATTCTTCATCATAATTCTCCATCCTGGAGTACTCATGCACTTCCCCCTCTTTATAGTATTCAATGGATAAGGAGTAATGGTGGCAGTTTTCAGAGGATCAGCCACTGGATGGTAGACCTGTAATACCGACAAAAAAGGTTGTCGGCCAGGTGAAGAAGCAGGTTTGATATTCAAAGAATGAGCAGCAGCAAGGATCGGCATACTCGTCACTTTAACAATTCGTCCTTTAAAGGGAAATTTGAGGCATTCATGATTCGTGGAGGGAATTTCCTCGAGAGTTTATATGTAAGGACGACCTAAGATGGCATTCAAAGAGGGGTCGATATCCAGAATGTGAAATTCGACCTCAGCATGACTTACAGGGCCTAGCTCTACTTTCAAATAAACCATTCCCAGAGGGGAACGGGTGGAGTTATCATATGTTGTTACAGAAAGGGGGCTAGGCAGCCATTTTTCCTTGGGCACACCGCACAACTCTAGGGTCTTCGGAGGTAGAACATTGATCGAAGCGTCGGTGTCAACCAGACATGCATCCACGGCTTTCTTGCAGATATTGACCGTTATGCTCAGAGCCATACTTCTAGCCGCCGGCGGTGCTAGTTCCGACGTATGAAATGAAATAGAGGGCTGATCCCCCTGAGGAAATAATAGTGCTGCAATCTTTTCCACCGGCACGTCCTCGTTGACCATCACCTTCTGCAAATATTCCATCAGAGCTTCTTGGTGACTCTTTGATCTTTTAATCAGTTTAAGCACGGAGATCCGTGCTGGTGTTCGATCCAGATATTTCAACAAATCATATTGAGTGCCTGGTGCACTCTCTTCATTGTGTGCTTCCTCCGGCGGCTGTGATGGGCCGTCTTTAACTGTTGACTGAGAAAAAACTTTGTTGAAAATCCTTCCACTCCATAGCGCATGTTCCTCAACCGTGGAAGGTCCAGGTGACACTTTGAGTACCGCAGAGTTGGGTGGTGTAGGTGATGCGGGGTGCTGGTATGGCGTGGGGTTAGTTGGTGGTAGTGTGGTGCGGATTAAAGGTCTAGACGGTTGGATGGTGGATGGGTAAGTGGTTGGGGTGGATGAAGTGGGAAACGGCATACGTAGTAGTGGTTTGGATGGTTGGATGGTATCTGGGTAAGCGGTAGTGGTAGCGGGTGAAGTAGAGAATGGTATGCGTAGTAGTGGTCTGGATGGTAGGAGGGGCGCGTAGTTGGTTTGCAGGGGGTTATATGGTGGAGGCGCAGGAGTGTGGGGTGTAATGGGCTTGAGGAAAGCGGGTGGTGGTAATGGGTTAGTGGGTGCGGGTGAGTGATATGCGGGTGTCGGTATAGGGGTGATGGTAATGGGCTGTGGCCTGGATATGTAGATGGTGCGGCGTGGTGGTTGTTCTGCGGTACTCAGAACATGACCCGTTGAATAAATAGAGGAAGAGTCCTCTATTCTCCACTGTTGCCCACGGTCAGCCTCAGACCGGCTGTTTGTCAGAATAGGGGCAACTTGGTTTTGGTTTTGGTGCTCCGGGAGCGGGTTCTGCACTATGCCCATGTTTGGTGGTGGTGCTACTTGTGCTGGTGCTCTCACTTGCTGCTGTTGTTGCTGCTGTGGTGGTCTTCTTGCCTTCATGGCTGATATGTATTTTTTCATTTCTTCCCAGTCTATGCCGCCCTGCTCGTTGAGATCATGAATATAATCTCTAAATTGGAAGCAAGTGTCAATAGTATGCCCAAGTTCCCTATGGAAATAGCAATACCTAGACGTGTCGCCATTCTGAGGCCAAACTGCCTTTTCTCTTGGCAGGACTAAGTCATTAGCTGCCATTAGGGCACTGAAAATGTCTGCCAAGGACTCTGAGAGGACTGGGTATTCTGCCCTCTTAGGGCATGGAGGTCTTCTCTGCTGGTTGTAGTCAGCAGGAGGAGGGACATTATGATATGACGGCGGTGCGCGCGGCTGATACTGCTGCTGTTGCTGATACTGTTGTTGTTGCGGCGGTTGGTACTGCAATTGCCATTGCGGTGGCTGCTGTGGTTGTTGCTGTTACTGTTGCTGGTTCGGCTACTGGGGCCGCTGATATTGGGGCTGCTGATATTGAGGGTTCGGCTGCTGCCTGTACCCCTGCTGGTTCGGCTGTGGTGGCCTCTGGTACTGTTGTTGACTCCTCACGAACTGGGGCGAATTGTTGTTCATACTACTGACTTGCTCATGAGAGAGCGTGCCCTCAGTAGTTGGACCTGTGCTGGGAGCATTTGGCACTGTAGGCTTTCGGGGTGGAGGCCTGCTAGGTCTGTGAGGATCAAAGATGCTAGAGAACGTAGCGTCCTTGAAGGCATTCTGACAGTACCGCGCTCTTTCATAGAGCTCTGCCATGCTGGTTAGATTGTTCAGGGAGAGGACTAGTTTGAACTGGGGTGTGGCATTGGAAATCAGCATCTTCACTTGCTCCGACTCGGACAAGTGATCTTTCACTTTCTCGGCCAAGCCCCGCCATCTGTCGGCAAAACTGACGAATTCTTCATCGGGTTTCATCTTCTCTGCTATTAGGTCAGTGATGGACAGGGAGGGGGCAACTCTGTCCTGGTATCGTTGAATGAATTTTTGGGAAACGATACCATAGTCCTCTACTTCGGAGGGTTCCAAAGAAAAGAACCACTCGAGGGCCGGTTCCTCTAAAGATCTCCTGAACAAAAAGGCCAACGACCTTTTGTCGTTTTGCCAGAAGGATGATTCGTACATGAACTCCTTCAAGTGGGTGAAGGGGTTACCAGTACCATTATACTTTCGGTACACTGGCATCTCGGAGGGTGGCAGGTGGAACACTGGCAGGCTTGGTAAATTGATCTCCGGTGCAGCTTTGACCCCCATCATCTTCTGGAGGTTGTTGAATTGTTCATCCATGCGCTCCATCTTAGCCAGCAACCAAATCAGCCTGGGGAGGAGGAGGAGGTGGAGGTACTTGATAGGCCTGTTGCCTAGAGTACGTCGGACAAGGAGGACAGTAGAGAGGAGGTCCGGCAGAGCTTCCGCCATGCCTGAGGGCATTTTGATAAGCAGGCGTTAGTGGTCTAGCCGGTTGCCTAGAAGATGAAAGTTGCGGCCCAGCTGGCCGAGAAGTAATATGGAGGACTTTCATGGCCTGATGAATGTAGGGAGGATGAAGAGGAGGTTGCTGAGAGATGGCAGGGGGAGCCGTAGGGTTCGGCTCGGCAGGCTGCATGGGTGTCTTCCCCTTCAGAAAGGACTGGATCGCCTCGAACTGCTGAGGGTCCAGACGGGAGGCGAGATCTCCCAAAGCATGTACAAGATCCGAAGGATCAGAGGGCGAGGGATCATTCTGATTCATGTCTCCCTCGAAGATGGGATCGGGAACCGCATACTCATGTGGAGGAGGATCAGAATATTGATTATGAGGATGAAAAAGAGGGGTTCGGACATCCCCATCATGTCGAACTGGAACAGGGACAGAATTACGGGAGGCATCAGCATCTCTCCCGCTCTCAAAACTGTAATCGGAATCACGAGGGGCATTAGCATCTCCCTCGTAGTTGATCATGGCATATGGAGCCACGCTCAAGTCCCTGCCTGATCGGAGCAGCATGATATTAGATTTTTTTTTCAAGGATTGGCAAACAAGTTGTACAGAGATTTAAACAAACAAGTGGATGTTTAGCGTGATTTTAGGATTCCTTGTTGAGTTATTTGGATTTAATTAAACCACAAATTCGCTCAAGGGATGGGATCCTAGTTCCAGTTCAATGTCCACCGTTATATTCTATGGCTTTCTCTCACAACGTTTATGGAATCTAACCGGGACTTCAACTAGTACAACCAGCCCGATGATCAAGGAGGAGTACCTTGATTTTGGGGACTTACGGAGGCCTTAACACCAACTACTCTAGTCTGATCGAGGGACCGACCCAATCAGAGAGAGCTGATGACGTCAAGAAGAGTGTTCCTAAGAAAAGGAGGGTGTTAGCCTCAATG
Source organism: Zantedeschia hybrid cultivar (assembly GCA_030544215.1). Classification (NCBI taxonomy): domain Eukaryota; kingdom Viridiplantae; phylum Streptophyta; class Magnoliopsida; order Alismatales; family Araceae; genus Zantedeschia; species Zantedeschia hybrid cultivar. The sequence continues at coordinate 35,890,739 of JARZZO010000011.1, read as the reverse complement.
CGTATGACCTGTAGCCTGGATGGCCTCTAATGCTTAATACATAATGGGTAATTAGCACACAGATCACAAAAATCTGAGAACTGAAGAAGAAATAAGAAACTGCCTGAATCGCGTCGAGGTTAGTCGACGCTATTCAAACAGAGTCTTAATTTTTCCCAGAAGCTCAGATTGCAGACAACAGAGAAATAAGACTGAAAGGCGTCTGGATTAACCGACGCAGTTTAAAACGCGTCGGTGTTCCTGGACGATTTTCAAGTCGCATAAGCATTTTTCCAGGAGGAATTTCTGGATTGATTCCTCCTCAAACAGGATAAAAACAATAAATAATCAGCTCATGCAAGAATTTTTTTTGTTTCAGATTTTAACAGGATGATTTTACCAACTAAACAAGTAAGATATCAATCAATCACACAACATTTCATCACAAAAATAACTTTTTTTTTAACTAATCAATGGGGAGGGCAAGATCTTGCCACAGGGGTGTGCACGTGGTGCACGTGGGAATAACTAAATTAAAAACACTCACCAATTGGTGAGGACGTGTCGAGAGACACAAGTGGTGCACCGTGAGTGCCCGATTGATAACAACAAGAATAAAAGAACTAAAAGATGGCGAGACCAAGTCCCACCGTGATCGCCAAAAAAGTGTGAGTGCTTAGAATGGGTGTGTGATTATCATGAAAAATCTATGTTGTTTAGGTGCAAAATAAAGCTTATTAAAAAGAAACTAAGTGATCGCCAAAAACTTTTGACTTAAAAGTTCCAAAAGAAAGAGTTTGATCGCCTACCTATTTGGACGTGGGAGATGTTGAGCTCTTGGTTTCCCCTCTTCAGCCGGCTGAAGAAAGAGAGCCCTTCCTTTTCTTTGTTCTTGCTTTGATTGCTGTTGAGTTTGAGGATCGTCCAGAATTCTTGTGATTTGTTGATTTCCTCCCCTTTGATTCTTCTTTGCACTTGTTGAGAAATGGAAAGAAATGAAGATACAATGAGAAGTTAAGCAAAAGCAGTATCCATTCTAAACAAAGTTTTAAACATGCAACTAAACATGAGAACTCACTTGTTGGGATGGTCTTTGAAACCCCTTTAAATCGGTTTTGAAAATGATGCTAGTGTAGTGTTTGTTATATAGAGTGATGTGATGAAATATGCAAGATTAATGAGAATGTGAATATGAAAAGTGCAGAAATGAATTGAAAAAAAACTTATGCCGGTTGATGAAGCATGGAAAGCCTTGATCTTGAATGGATGAAGATTGAATGAAGAATGGACGCCGACTTCTAGAAACAGCAGCACTTCGACGTTTGGACGTCGTTGCTTCGATTTCTTCTTCAACTTTCACTCAATTCTAACTCTAATTCCAACTCTTTCAAGATGCAGGGTATTTATAGACTTCTTCTGCGTCCGCGGATTTACATGGAGAAATTTGGGACTTATCTACCTTAACCAATAGATAAATACAGATTAATTCATCTTTATCTGTAATTATCTAAAACGCGTCGACCATGCGCGACGCCTTTAAGATTGATTAAGATAAAGATAAATATCCGGAAAAACTTATCTTTATCTGTATTAGATAAAACGTGTCAACTTGTGAAGACGCCTTTTACACTAATTAAGATAAGGATAAACATCCGGAAGAGAAGTAGAAATAACTTAGGAAACTTAAAACGCGTCGTGTCTTACAGACGTCTTTTAGCTAATTAATCAATTGATTAAAATTCAAATTTAAACGTTAAAATAAGAATAAACTCTAAATGGCGTCCACACAGGTCGACGTCTTTTAGACTTCTTCATATTTTAACTGAAATTTGAATCAAAATCAATTTAATTGATTAACTTAAATCATATCTGTCTGACCCGACACTCAAAAAGATCAATAAAAATTAATCAATGATTAAATATCAGACCATTCTAAGGTATTATTATATGATATGAAATTTACTCAAAATGATGTCAAAATTAGCGTGTCTACACAGCTGAGATGTGGACGCCGGGCTGCATGCACTGGAGTTGGCGCGTGGACAGGTTGATGAAGAAGCTTGCCGGCAACGTGGAGAAGCTTGCCGGCTGGTGCTTCACCGCAGGCTGGAAGGCGTGGATGGCTGCGCTGGTGTGCGTGGATGGCTGCGCTGGTGAGAGGGTTAACAGAGGGAGAGAAAGAGAGAACCCGAGAGAGGGATAACCGGAGGGAGGAGTTGGAAAAAGAGCAGAACGGAGAGAGAGGGTTACGGGGAGAAGAGAGAAGGATCCGAGGGACTCGAAAAAATAGAGAGAGTTGGAGGCTGAGAAGAGAGGGTTAGTCGGCTGTGGAGGGGGTTGGAAAAGGAGAAGAAGAGAGGGATGCGGGAGAGGCTGAGAATCGGTGAAGCAGAAGGACTCGAGAGAGAGGGTGCTGTAGAAGAGAAAGATTACGGAGGAGGAGGAAATCCAAGAGAGAGAGAACAGGAATTCGGAGGGTTGCGGGTTGAGAAAGAATAATGGAGAGGAGAATCTGGGAGAGAGAGGGGGAATATATGGGAGAGAAGAGAGAGATCGTGTGGGAGAAGCTTGGATAAGGAGTCGGATTCGGATTTGGAGAGGTTTCTTTAAAAAAAAGGGAGAGAGGGTTTTAAAATAAAGAAAGGAAGGGATGTGGCTGGGAAATTGGAGAGAAAGAAGGAAATAAAGGATTTTGGAAAACTCCAGAGAAAGAAGGAATCAAAGCAATATTTAGACATCAAATTGCATTTTTACCCCTGCTTTAGTTGAATTTATTGAAATCCGAACACTGGACCTCCCCCAAATTTCCAGAAACTCCACCAGCTGCACTGCATCATCGGCATGTCCTGTTCACATAAAATAAATATAAATTAGCACATTATCATAAAAATATCATCATATTTATTTATTTCGTCTCGGTTTTGTCGAAAAACCGCAAATGCGCTATACTCCTTTAATCACATGAAATGACGATGTTTTTAAGTCAGAATTTGACGAAATTGGTACCGTTGGACTTGGTACACAATTATCTATCATTTCATGCTATTTTGCTGATAAAAATATGAGTATGATGCATATGATTGCCCTTACATGATCAATTTAACACTTTATCAAAGTTGTAGCACATTCTACGGCGCTTTCATCTGATCATAGAGATTATAGCTCGAGGAGATGTCGTAATGGAGAGAGTTCCTTCAGCCGACAACATAGCAGATCCACTGACAAAGCCTTTATCTCAAAATGTCTTTGAGCGTCACTTAGAAAATATAGGTATTCTGTATAAAAGTGATTGGCTTCAGTCCAAGTGGAAAATTGTTAGTATTTGGTGGTCTGAAAGTCAATCCAATACTATGTATCATTCAGTTTATTAATATAATGGCATTAATTCATTGTGTGTAATTAGTTCAATCTATGTTTATTGTGTCATGATGAAGGTTATGAACATGTGCAACAATCTTCGGATTATGATGAGATCATAATTACTGGACCGAAGACTTATAAACACCTGTTCTTAATTATTCCTAGTCAGAGGATGTTTGAGGTAGACATCAAACATCCAGATAGACTAGTACAGGTTTTTTCAGCTCATATGATGAGGGTGACTGATCCTATAAGTCACTTGTGTGGAGACACTATGCTGCACCTGTAGGTGCTCATTGGAGAATGAGTTCACGGAATTGATCCGACCTAGAATCGTTGGATGGTATATACCTCATTATTAACCAGCTCGATTCTTTTGTCTCGGTTGCGTAGATGATCCTTATATCTGAGACACCAAAGATACCATGATGGTACGTCTCTGAGCTTTGACTTTGACTAACGAATCCCTAACCATGGGTTATCAATAAGTCAAATGATCGGGTTCAGAGAAATGCCCTCGAAGGTAATTGTGTGCTCAATATGGGATCATCCGCTCTCGGTATTATGAGATAGAATGTTCCGGGAATGATGCGCTTAAGTCCCTGGCCAGGGCGGACACTGTATCAGATAATGAGTTATCTGATATAGATTAGCAGCATCTGATTCAAGTGAATCAACCGGCTAGGGTTTAACAGTAAACCATATCCTAGGTCGATTCGGGAACATTGGACGGATGAAGGATTATATCCGCGTTCTAACCGATGATGGAAAGGTTCCAATAGAGGGTTGCGATAACCCCAAAGCCATCCAGGATCACGCGATGTTGCTTGGCATATAACGTGATCGGAAGCTCGTCCGAATTTACTATGGGATATTAAATTCGGCTGATTAATTAATATATGGATATTAATTAATTCAGTGGATCCGTAAAGAGTTACTGGGCTCAATGGGCGATTAACTGGACTGGTATTTGGGACTAGAGGGTCACACGCAGAAGGTTTTCAAGTCGATGGATAATCCGACGGGATTTTGAAAAAGTATGGGTTTTTGTGAAAAATCGTAAATATGCTTATTGTAAAAGAACGGCCGCTAGGTTGGGGGCCAACAACCCTAACCTAGCCGCCGCCTTCTTTCTCTCTCCTCTCTTCTATGCGCACGACACGAGGCGGCCATCTGGAGGCTCCGCTTCGGCTCCCAACAGCTCCGCCTTCCGTCTGATGAGAGTTTCTGAATCTGCATGTCGTGGCGGATTACGCGCAGCCAGACGGGATCCACGAACGCCGTATCGAGCGAGGAGGCGAGGACGATCCATCACGAGGAGAACCATGTGGATACCGCTAGAGGCCGGGCACCTGCGTGGCTTGCGGCATCGCTCCGACGGAACTGGAGAACGAATGCGGATTCGAATCCGCGCAAGGTAAATAAGATTTACCAGTTTATTTTGTTGATCGAAACGGGACAGATCCGATCCCGAATTAATTATTTTCGCTGCGTTTTCGGTCAAATCCGGGCACAGCGAACCCAACACGTGTGTGTTGTATATGTAGGGGTGTGTGTGTCTGTGCGCATGCGCATTGTGGTTGGTTAGGAATCTTTAGAGACAAACCCCCCTTGTCTATGTGTGCGCTCTTTCTCCCCTTCACTATCTCTTCCTCTTTAATGTCATCAAAGTAATTACAATGAAATAGGAGGGGTTGGTGCTCAAGACCTTTTAGTGCTATATGAGCAATGGCAAGCAATGGCACTACTGTTGATGCACCATAGTTGGCCTCTCATTTTATGAGCTGCACCACCTTTAAGTGAAATATGGCTAGGCCTGCTACCCTATGCCAACTGCTCTTAAGCTCCCCCACTACCTACGAGGCAACATTTCTGTAATGACCCACCACCCTATAATCAAAGACCCGATTATTAAATGGGTATCGGATCATTATCTATAGGTTCACACCCGGATCTCAAACGACACGTCTGGAGAAGTAAGCGTTAAACAAGGTTAAATATAACAATCTCACGGACCTCAAAGAAAGTATAAGCGCGCAGGAATTAAAATAATGATGTCTGTATACAGTCCAACAATAATGACATGGTCTAAGGAATTAAATAAGTACAGACAGAAGAAAAGTACAATGACATTGGGGCATACTCTGGAACCAAGATAGCTGCTGGCCCGCACACCAAGGAAAACACCACACGCCAACACTCGCCGAGAAGTCCACACCTGAAACCGCAGGGAGTGAGTCGCACCAAAATTGGGCTCAGTCGGGATTACCCGATCCCTGCCTCCCATACACGCACCCACAACTGCAACAATACAAGATGTATGAAATTTAAGTAAAGCAGTAAACACAACTCCCAAAGATTCCCAAATTCCGATATGAAACGCATGCATTCGTAATACAACATGCACAGTTCTAAGCAATTCAAGCAACCGAACTTAACACCGCAGTTCGTAACCAAAGATCCGGCTAAACATACAAACCACACTGCCGAATGCGTACAAATGGTGCCTCACAACACCACCAACACCCACGCTTGTCCACCCCGACGATGTTTCAAACACCGTAGGGTGAGGCAGTAAGTCAAAGTAGGACTAACTGGGACTAGTGAACCACCACCACCTAATCACGTGTGCACACAAGCAGTCTAGACCACTGTCCTATCCACCAGACTTCCCTCACACTAGGCCTAGGCGCTACACGAGGGCCCTGGGGACCGGCGAAACCCCCCTCAAGTTGAAGCTATAGGGACTACCCGTAATCCTAACATCAGGCCAAAGGGCAAACGGTACCACTCGTAACCTCGATATCTCAGTTTACATCAGGCCCAGTGGCGAAAAGGTAAACTCCAATAGCACCAAACCCAGCTCCACAGTAAGAAACGCGCCGGAAACTACTATGACAAACTAGGAAAACACCGACCCGCTAGGATAGAACAGCAACCCCACAGATAGCACGCTGGCTACTCCGGCCTGTCTGGCTCAGATAGTTTTGCCTCTTCGTAGCCACAAGTGAAACACTAGCATGTACCACTCCCACAACAGTACAACGTCACTAACGCACAACACCGCGTCACTTCCACACCGACACAAGGTGTCAAACACACATCACGGTTGTTTTAGGGCCACGATCGCATAAACACACACAATGCGATCCGACCATGTAGAAATCCTCGGCCTCGATGTACGATTTCAACCATGCATTTAACCAAACTATCTAACAGTATAAACGCATGTTAATTGCATGAATTAATGAGATTCTGCCATGAATAGCGTCGCTTGTGGCCGACGTCATTCAAGACCTCTAAACAAGTTGTTAGGGGATACTGGCCTAAATGGCGTCGTTCATGGTCGTCACAATTTAAATGGTGTCACCTGGTCTGAACGCCATTCAAAATTGAATTGATTCTCGCAGAAACTGGCCTCGGGAGAAATCTGGCCTAAATGGCGTCGCTCATAGTCGTCACCATTTTAAATGGCGTCGCCCTAGCCCGACGCCATTTAGAGCCCAAAATTTGGTTTTCCTGCCGCCGCCTCCGGGCCATAAAACGGGATTTTCTCACCCCAAAAATACCCAAAAATAGATAAAGAGGGGAAGAATCTAAATAACCGCTTAAAACACGTTAATCCCCATTTCATAAAAATGACCATTTCCATTAGAAAGCCCCTTAAACATACTCATTTAACCCAAAATCTCCACACACGTCGCATGCTTCAAAGCGGGAAAACATGGATAAAACAACCAAATCATGTGTAAGGATCGTCCCCTTATTGTTCACTTGAACTCCTCCTAATCCGTGCCGCCGAACCGCCGCACAGCAAACTGCCGCCGGTACCACCATGGACGCCGTCACTCTGTCGGGACGTCGGCCGCTATCCGGAGAGTGAAGTGCTGCGATGGAGATGGTGGTGGTAGTAGTGAGAGATAGAGAGGTGTTGGAGTGGTGGAAGAGGAAGAAGAGGAAGAGGAAAGGGAAGGGGGAAACAGAGGGGATCGGAGAGAGGGAAGAGAGAGAGTGACAAGGAAAGAATGAGAGAAACGAGGGAAGGCTCCGGGCATCAAACCGAAACAGGTGAAATCGCGTCATCCTCAACTGATGCCATTCAAGCGATAGGACGGGGTCGTACTCAGATAGAATGTTTGAATAGCATTGTCCATGCAAGACGTCATTGAGACGACATGACCGGGGCCGTACATACGCGCCCCAACACCCGCCCAGCGGCACAACAGTGAGCTACCTAAATGGCCTCCGTACAGCTCGACGCCATTCTAAATGGTGTCGTGCACCCCAGACATCATTTAGAAGGCATGCCCCAGACCCACCGGGGCCCAAACCAAGGGGTCCAGCACCGAAATCGACCTGATAACTGAACCTGAAACCTCAGTCCTTACAATTTCGGTGGCATGTCCTCAGCAAGGGGCTCAAGAAGGGGGCATGCCAGGGGGAAAAGTGGGCAGGGGAAGAAGGGGACTGTAATGACCCAGGATCTGGGAACTATGTAAATCCCAAAGACAACCTGAATCCTGACTCGTTAACCTACAGGTTGAAATCTGGAAGGGTAGCCAACGACTTCTGAAGAGATATATAAGGACCTACAATGGTTAGAACAAGAAATTAAAGTGCAATAGAGCTAAACATGTCTCGATTTATAAATACATAGGAACAAATAAATGTACAAAAAAAGTGAAGTGTACTCACTTGACAAGGGAGAGGACTGCCCCCACAACCACATTGCTGCCCCACACTATAGCCCTCAGCACCTGAAAGGGGTCCGGAGTGAGCCACACCAGTAATGGGCTTAGTAGGGATCTCTTGATCCCTACCTCCCACACATACACCCAATAGTAGCAAAAGTGTAGTAGAGTAAAGCGATAAAATTACTATAGCAAGAAAAAGTTGTTGAAAAGCAATAGTAAACGATAGATCCGCTAAGATAGGTTAGGAACCCCTTCGGCAGTCCAAGCCGCTCCAGCCACACACATGGCCACAAGTGGTCCCACCTTGTCAGGTCACGAGAGTGACAAGGACACTTACACCTGTTAGTCTTAGGTGGCCTACAAGCCAATCTGACTATGTAAATCTCGTTCATTTATTAAAAAAATGGCATACTTTATTATGTGTAAATTCATGTTATTACAGTCTTATAATGACGTCTGTAAATATGTGCGATAGTGATCAGATTATAATGAGATCATACTAGTGAGATTGATCACTTAAATACACATATTCTTAATAGTTCCTAGTCGGAGGATATCCGAGAAGGACATCGGATATTCGGTTAGACTAGTACATATTACTTCTGCTCATAGGATGAGGGTGATTGATCTCATAGTCACTTGTGTGGAGACATTAAGGCGAATCTGTAGGTGCTCATTAGAGAATAAGTTCACTGAACTGATCTAACTGAATCACTGGATGGTATAGTACCTCACTGTCAACCAGCTTGATTCTATTGTCGCAATTGCGTGGATGGTCCGCGGACCTAAGACACCTAGGACACCTTGTCGGTAGACTTCTGTGCTTTGACCTTGGTTTATGAATCTCTATTCACGAGATTCTAAATAGCCAAGGATCGGATATAGCGGAATACCATCGAAGGGAATTGAGTGTCAATAAGGAATCATTTGCTCTCGATACTTAGAGTGAATGCTCTAGGAAGGATGCGCGGAAGTCTCTGGCCAGGGCAGATGATAATATAAGGAAAGGAGTTTTCCGATGTTATACAGCAGCATTCAATCCAAGTGAGTCGACCGGTACACCATATCCTGAGTTGACTCGAGAGCAATGTACGAATGAAGGATTATATGCACGTGGTAACTGTTGGCGTAAAGGTTCTAAGAATGAGTTACTTAACCCCGATACCTTCCAAATTCACGCGGTGTTTCTTGGCACCAAACGTGATCGAAGGCCCGATCGAATTAAATATGTGATATTAATTCGATTGATTAATAAATTAATAATGAGTTATTAATTGATTAATCAGGCCAGTGAGGAGTCACTGGGGTTATTGGGCCATTAACCAGACTGGTTATTAGGCCTAGAGGGTCACATGCAAATGATTTTCAAGACGATGGATAATAAGTGGGTTTTTATATTAAATCAGAGGTTTTTATGAAAGACCGCATGGTTAATATAAAAGATAGCAAACGGGCTGAGCAGGCCAGGCTACTGCTAATCCTAGATGCACCCTCCTCTCTTTCTCTCTCTCTCTGGCGCCCCAGGTTGGCCCTGTTCTCCGGGTCTACTATGCTGCTTCTCTGACTCCCGTCCAACGGGAAATCAATTGTGCATCGCGGCGGTCGTTGTGGCGAACGGCGAAGGGTTCGTGGGCTACGACGAGCGAGGAACGTGAGGATATCCACCGCGAGAAGGATCGCGTGGACTTCGCTAGAGGCCAGGCATCTGCGCGGTTGGCGCTGTCACACCGACGGAACCATTTGGATGCGGATTATAATATGCGCGCAGTAATGTTCGATTACCCGTTCTAATCTAGTTTTTGGTTTATACAAAATGGGAAATGGATCGTCGAATTAATTTGTTTATTTCCACTGCGTGGGCGATCCGGAGAAACACGAGAACCCAATAGTGGTATCAGAGCTAGGTTCCGCTGTTTCGTGCCCGTTTCAATCTCCGAATTAATATTTTCATGATTTATTCCATGCATGAATTCGATTGCTTTGCGGGATCTGTGTTTATATGATGAACACAATTATAATTGGATTATTATTATGCAAAATCGGATTTTTAATTTGGGGATTTTGTGTTCTTCGTGGGACGAAGAATAGCGGGTTTATGGTGTCTTCGTTAGGGCCTCCCAAGAGTTAGGGTAGAGGGTATGGACCCCAGATCCTTAAGGGAGGGTCGCTGGTGATCCCTAAGCTCGAGGCCGGCGCCGGAGGTGATCGGAAACCTCTGTGGATCGGGGTCTCTCTTCTTCTTTTAGGTTTTGAGAAAAAAAAAAAAAAAGAAATCAAAGAGGGAGAGAGGCTCGGCCAGCAGGTTAAACGCACCACCGGCGAGCCTGCCGGCGACCGGGGCTTCACCAGTGGGACCGTGCACCGTGCCACCGGCTGCCGCTGCAACTCCCCCCCAGCCGCCAAGCTCCACTTGTAAGTAGGTTTAGGGTTTCGGGTGTTGCAGGGAAAGGGGGTGCCACCGGGGGCTTGCCGGCGCCGAGGCCCTCGCCGATGCCGGGTGCATCGCCGGCAAGGCCGGGAGACGCTGGAAACCCCGCCGCCGGGGACCCTGTCGCCGCCCAAGCTCCTTCTTGCAGTTGCTAAGGCGTCGGGTTGATGGGGAAGAAAGGAGGGGGCCGGCCGGTCCAGAGCCGATCAGACCGGCTCGGCTGGGCCGGGTCGGACCGAGCCGGCTGAATCCAAGAAACTTTTTTTTTCTTCCCTTTAAAACCCAATAAACCCCATTTGAATCCCAATGGCCCAATTAAAATTAAAATTAGATTTCAATTTTAATTCAAAATCTATTTTGAATATTTAAATTGTTAACCAATTTCTTTTAATTGGGAATCAATGATTTTTTGAATCATTTTCCAATTAATAATTAGATGTTAATTAGTTAGAGTTAATTATTTGTTAAATGTTAAATTAATAATTAACCTTAATTAAAGTAATTTAAGAGTTAGATTAGTGTTTAGTAATTATTAGTCTAAGTGTTAGATTATTAATTATTAAATCGTCTAATTGTTAATTAATTAGAGTTAGTTATTAATTTAAGTGTTAAATTAATAATTAATTTTAATTGACTAACTTAAGTGTTAAATTAGTAGTTATTAGTTAAGTGGAGTTGATTGTTAATTTAAGTATTAAATAATAATTAATTTTAATTAACTAATCTAATGGTTTGATAAGTAGTTATTAATTAATTAGTGTTAATTATTAGTTTAAGAGTTAAATTAATGATTAGCATGAATTGACTAATCTAAGTGTTAGATTAGAAGTTAATAATTGATTAGAGTTGATTATTAATTTAAGTATGAAATTAGTAATTAACTTTAATGGACTATTCTAAATAATTAGATTAGTAATTAATTATTAATAGTCTAATTGTTCGATTATTAATATTAATTAATCTAAATGGTAGATTGTTTTAATTATTAGAAATGTTCTAATTTGTATGGAATAATATGAAATTATTAATTTGGAGTGTGTGCACATGTGATGCTTGTTTTGTATACTTTTAAATATGATTTAATTGCATGGTAAGATAATAAAATGAGTTTTTGAAATTCAAATTCCAATTTTGTTTGGAACTCAACTTTTTGAAAGCCAAAGCTATTAATTTTGAAACTCTTTTATTTAGCCATGCGATGTACTCAATCATGTGTGGAATGTTTAAAACACACTGTGGTTATAGATATGCATTTTTAATATTATTCATGTGATGAATGATGTGTATGTGTGGATCGTAGATGTTTGAATGAATATTTACTAATTGTGAATAAATAGAGGTTTGCGTACCTCTCCCTCTCTCATACTCCGATGTAATTCTACCTCCCTCTCTCTTGTATTCGCCTTGAGGCTTTCTTCAATTTACATGTAATTATAGAATTAATTGTAATATGATCGAGGCAACCGAAGAAGGAGCGAGGACGATCTACAGCTGCAACCAGGAAGGCGATTCGATAAAGATCTTTTGTTTATGTGTTTGTAAGATTGTATAATGTAATAGTTATGTTAGATTTTCTGTGTGTTGGATTGTGGGCTCTAGTCAAACCCACTATGCTATCCATAACTACTAATGACATGTATGAGATGCATTGTTTTCTATTTTTTATTATGAATCAAAGTAGGTATAGTATTTAGTAAATATATATGATATATTTATATACTATTACCTAGAAGAGACCAAGATAAAAGTTATCTAAAAACCCTCGTCTAAATATTAAGCCGTAACGTGAGTAGTTAACAACTTACCGCATGGTCCACCATCGTTATAGTCATAAGATTCGAATTACTTTAGGCAGGTTTGTTGTACTATCTACAAGGTTTGTTAATTGTAAGGAGAGACTATGGCTATGACATTAGATGCATATTGATCAGGGTAGAGGAACTATGTAGCTTTGTTGTACTATCCACAAGGGCTGCATGCAAATCTATACTCGTCTCATAATAATGGTTAGCTTAGACCAGAATTACTGGCTTGTTGTGCTATCTACAAGGTCATTAAATCTCTGGAGACCGAAGATATGATCAGATATTGCAAGGAGTTGCAAGTCCCACGAGATGGGTGCTCTATGATTGTATTACAGTTTGTTGTGCTATCCACAAGGCTGTATTGCAAGTTATTGAGATTATGATCCCCACTAAGAGACTGTCGGTGTCTCCCGTGCTGTATAACTAAGGGTTATATAGTCCGTCGAAAATTAGTGGGAGTTAAAACTTGATTTAAAGTTCACATCTTGTTTAATATTTAATAATTGGACATCTGCTAAAATAAATTTTATTCATCTCCTGTATGGAGTTATATTGTCGAATAACCCACTCCGTAGCATACTTGATGCTAATATTTTGACTAGCCTATATTACTCAGATTGACTCAGAAACCTGAAGAATGTCTTCATATCTGAGCACATTGCCTACGTCCTTGGAGTTGATCCTTCTGTTGAACCGACATTAGATGCCCCTAAGGAAGAGATTATCGCGTACGATAAAAGGTCGAAGGATAAAAGTAAAGGAGTTGTAAAGGGTGACTGCTTTTAGTATAAGCAGAATGGTCACTTGAAGAGGAACCGCAAGGAGTTCCTCAACGATAAAGCTCATGAAAAAATGAAACTATCAGAAGCTTTAGATATTTATATGATAGATATCAACTTATTAGTAAGAGATTCCACATCTTTGATATGATATGCAGATGCTGACAGTAAGTGCAAGCTGAGAAAATGTGAGGTGGAACTGAGGCTAGGAAACGACGCAAAAGTTACGGCGGTTGCTGTAGAGATAGCAAACATCAGGCTTCCATCAGGAGACGTCTCATCATTAGAAGATTGTTATTATGTTCCTAATATAATAAAGAACATCATATCAATATCTTGTTTAGACAAGATAGGATATAGATTGACTGTTGAGAACAAAAGTTGTTCGATTTATTATAGTAATAAATCAATAGCTTTGGCACCTTTAGTCAACAGTCAATATCTTTTAGATGTTTCTTACTATAATCTTCACATTGATAATGCTCTTAAGAAGAGCAAGAATTGTGTAAACCAAGCCTACATGTGACATTGTAGATTTGGGCATATTGGTGAAAGCAGGCTGTAAAAGTTGCATAAATATGGCTATTTAACTGTATTCGATTATGAATCGTTTGCGACATGTAAGTCCTGCCTTATAGAAAAGATGGCAAAATCTCCATTTATTGAACATGGAGAATGTGTTAAAGACATTTTGGAACTAATACATTCAGATATATGTGGTCCAATGTCCACCCAAGCCAAAGGTGGTTTTTCATATTTCATTACGTTTACCAATGACTTCTCAAGATTCGGCTATGTGTACTTAATGAAGTATAAGTCGGAAGCATTTGAGAAGTTCAAGGAGTTCAAGAATGAGGTAGAGAAGCAGTCAGGAAATAGTATTAAAGCTCTTCGATCAGATCAAGGAGGAGAGTACTTGAGTACTAATTTCACACAATTCTTAAAGGATAATGGTATCCTTTCTCAGGTGACTCCTATACATTACAGATGAATGGTGTATCTGAAAGGAAGAATCTCACCTTGTTGGACATGGTGCGCTCTATGATGAGCTTTTCGGGCTTACTAATGTCCCTCTGGGGGTATGCTCTAGAGTTAGCAGAACAGAGTACTCAGCAAGTCTGTGACCTCTACTCTATATGAGATATGGAAAGGCAGGAAACCAGGATTTAAACATGTTAAAGTCTAGGGTTGTCTTGCTCATGTAAAGAGGTATGATCCAGACAAGCTGGAATCACGAACTGATAAATGCAGGTTTGTGGGATATCCAAAGGAAATCTTTCGATACTATTTTTATCATCCTGGTGAACAAAAGGTGTTTGTCGCCAACAAAACTGTCTTCCTGGAAAAAAATACCTTCCCTAGGAGGACAGTGGGAGTAAAATAGTACTAGAAGAGGTTCTAGATCCCAAACAACTGCAATATCATTAGATGAGATATCAGGTCCTAAATATGTTCAGGTACACACATATGAGCCTCGTAGATCTAGTAGAGTACCTAGACTACCTGAACGATATGTGGGACATATCGCTGAAGGAGAGTCTAAGGTAGAATATAATGAGGATGATGCTCCTAAGACCTACCAAGAGGCCATAGAAGGCCCAGATGCTGGGAAATGGCGAGAAGCCATGAACTCTGAAATCCAGTCCATGTACACCAACTAAGTTTGGAACTTGGAAGACTTGCCCGAGGGTAATGTACCTATTGGATACAAGTGGATCTTTAAGAGAAAGATCGATGCAGATAGACGTATCGACACCTATAAGGCAAGGTTGGTGGCAAAGGGATATCGTCAAAGGTAAGGGATTGACTATGATGAGACTTTCTCACCAGTTGCTATGATAAAGTCAATCAGAGTTCTCCTTGCTATTGCTGCACACTTCGACTTCGAGATCTGGCAGACAGATGTGAAGACTGCCTTCCTCAACGGTAACCTTGAGGAAGAGGTGTATATGATACAACCTGAAGGTTTCACATCCAAAGAGTTTCCAAATAGAGTGTGCAAGTTTCAGAGATCCATTTATGGATTGAAGCAAGCTTCTTGGAACTAGAACATAGGATTTGACGAGACTGTTAAGTCTTATGACTTCATTAAGAATGAAAATGAGCCTTGTGTGTACAAGAAGGTCAGTGGGAGTGCAATCACCTTCTTAGTTCTTTGCGTAGATGACATACTACTAATTGAGATTAATCTAGCTATGATGTTGGCAGTAAAGATCTAGGTGTCGAAAAACTTCTCTATGAAGGTGTAGACACCGATTTTGGACCACCCTTTTGGTCATGAACCCCATCCATCACTAGCCCATCGTCACCAAACCCCTCATCTTAGCCATCTCAGCCCACTAATAACTAGGCCCATTAACCAAATCCCGACTCTAGCCACCCTTTCGTGGAAGGCCAGCCAGCCCGCCTTCCACCATCCTTCGAAGGCCAGCCAGCCCGCCTTCCACCGTCCTTCGAAGGCCAACCGGTCCGCCTTCCACCATCCTTCGAAGGCCAGCCAGCCCGCCTTCCACCACCCTTCGAAGGCCAACCGGTCCGCCTTCCACCGTCCTTCGAAGGCCAGCCAGTCCGCCTTCCACCATCCTTCGAAGGCCAGCCAGCCCGCCTTCCACCATCCTTCGAAGGCCAGCCAGCCCGCCTTCCACCACCCTTCGAAGGCCACCTATTGCCTTCCACCACTCTTTGGAGGCCACCCCTTGCCTTCCACCCCCTTCGAAGGCCAACCGGGCCAGCTACCTGGCCTTCCACGGGATTGGAAGGCATGTTGGCTGGCCTTCCACTCCCTAACTACCACCTTGACATCGTCTTCCCCACGATCGCCTCTACTCGCCGCCCTCACCTCCACTACTCCGATCACTCCCCACTCCGGCGACTGCCGCGCGCACCACCTCCGATCCTTGACCACTTCCCATTGGCTCCAGGATGATTTACGGGGATTTAGACCCCTATTTTCTCCTATTTTCCCTTCACCTATTTAAACCCCCCATGTCCACTCGAGGAGGAGGTTAAGAAAGGAGTTTATTTTTGGAGGGAAGGCTCGGAGGAGGAAGGCTCAGAGGAGGTTGGCAAGTGAGTCTGCTTCGAGGAGTCGAGCGGACAAAGAGTCAGAGAGCTTCAGGAGGAGCTTCAAGAGGAATCCTCCGCACTCCAAAATGGGCTTGTCTTCTTAACCCTCTTTTGCTTTTCCCCTATTCACCTCATTACATTCTCACTTTTCATCCATTCCGTAACATTTCCCTCTCTCACTCTTCTTTCCACTTTCAACATATCACTTCACTTTTCACACACAAGCACCCCCATCTGCATGCATGCATGTTAAGATAACCTAGCAACCCTTCTCCAGAGGTTTTAAACAAAAAACGGGAGGTGGGTGGCCATAACATATGGTCACCTTCCCTCCCCACCACCCTTCCGGTGCGTCTCCCTCTGATTCTAATTAGTTTTTTATATTTTCATGGATAGATTCTGCATATCACAGTTCTAATCAGGTCATTTTTCTCTCTTGCCTTGTCTTTCTTTTCAGGGATCCTTAACGCATTTACGCGTGCATACTGCCGAGCTCTCCTCCTCTGGCCGGCCGGAGGAAGAGAAGGGGAAACCACCATCTCCCGCTCCTTCCGAATGCGATCACTCTTACAATCCTGAGGAGCACAGGGCCGTAAGGTAATGCTCCTGGCGATCACACCTCAATTTCTAACCCTCCTAAATCGCCGTAGCGCTAAGACGAACAGAGAAGCCCTCGATCCGAAGCCCGCAGCAGCGGCGGGGGACGTTCCGAGCGCCTACAGCCCTCTAGCGATCACGGTGGGACACCTACTTGCTCGCTACGTGTACAGCGACGAAAGGTAAGAAGGTAAAAGCTCCTATAAGTTTCTATCTTGTTTTTTTTCTTTTTCTGTTTTTACTTTTTTTCAGGACGGCCCACCTCCTGGCCGTCCATATCCTGGACGGCCAGAGTCCTAGCCGTCCATTTGCCTGGACGGCCAGATCCTAGGCCGTCCAGATCCTTGGACGGCCAGAGTCTTGGCCGTCCATCTTCCTGGACGGCCAGCTCCTAGGCCGTCTAGATTGGACGGCCAGCTCCTTTGCCGTCCAAGTCACTAGACGGCCAGCCTTTCAGCCGTCCAGCTCCCCAGACGGCCAGCTTCCCGGCCGTCCAGTCATTTGGCCCCACTGTGACCCCTTTGGTCATTGATTGAATTGTTGGATGTTCTGCTTGGTTTTTTTGTTCTATTGCCTGTTAATTCTTGGGTTAATTTCAGGGTGTTCTATGTACGGGATTTTTAAGGAAGAGCCGGCATCACACTTCTAGTTACCTCTCCCACAGTGTTTGACTCTCCACCTGAGGATTCCCACTTGGGTGTGACTAGTCTTATTCTGTTGGGAACCTCCGTGAGTCTCCGCGAGCCAGGGATTCCCACTTGGCCGCCGAGCGGGTTGTACCTAAACCACCTTATAGGATCCCAGGTTTGTGTGAGGAATTAATTGAGCCTTTCCATTCACAATCATTCACCCATAGGTGTCACTGAGAGAATTGTTTCAAAATCAAAGACACGTAACTAAACTTTGGTGGAACATGTTTTGAAAGAAAAGTATAGGGTCGTTAAGGGGTTGAACTTGATTTGTTAGAAACCAACACTCGTAACGCACAGTTAACCTTTCAAGTGAAATATAAAATCTCTTAGGATTTGTGTTTCATAATTAACCGAATGTATGTTAACACTGTGCATGATGGCATGGATGAGTTTGGTAACAACGTCACACACAACCCTCTGTTCGAGATTGAAGAGGATCCACAACAAACATTTGTGGGCATGTTCCAGACACCTAGAGAGGAACTTAGTAGAAGGTGCTTGGATGAATCTTCTTCTTTAGAAAGTGACCCCATAATCTCCAACATAACCTTCTAAGACCCGAGTGAGGACCCAGAACTTATTGCCGTGTTATCACGGTACACCCCTGATCAACTCATCTAGTTGGCCTCTTGTGGCAAAACCCAAGATGCCACTCCTCAGAGAACTCACTTCCTAGGATCTTCCAATAGAGCTCAGACTCGCATCAACCAGCCAACTACTACTCCAGTTGCTCCACCCGTCATGCCGATTCCAGTCTCTCAAACTACACCTCCTCCTAAGAAGGAGGAATTCATCTACAAAAGTGAGGTTGAAACCTATGTGCGTAAGCTCATGGCCGAGAAACTTACCCTGAAACAACCACATTCTCTCTTGAGCTATTGCAAGCTCCCTCCGGCTTACTTTCCACCAGGATTCAAAGCCCCCAAGTACAGGAAATATGATGGCACCTCTAACCCTCATTACCACCTGTCAAGTTTCCTCATGGATTCCCATCAATGGCTCTACGACAGAGTCCTCCTTGTCCATCTGTTCCAGAAATCCTTAGAAGGTGAGGCCTTAAGATGGTTTTCTTCCTTGCCCGCCACAGACCTAATCAATTTTGATATGGTCTCCGAAAAATTCATCACTCAGTTTAGTCATATGACAACCATGCCTCCCACCTTGTTTGATCTTGTAATGGAAAAGATGAAGCCTGAAGAAGAGTTCACGTATTTTGCCAACAGGTCGAGGGCAATGGCCTCTAGGGCGGAAGTGGCAATCCCCGAATCTGAAGCTATCACCATGCTAGTCAATAACGCTACCCCGCAACTTCGGTCTATTCTCATGCTGAGCGAATTTCAAACATTCGCACAACTTTATAATCGAGCTCGGGTAGTTCAATCTCAGATCTGGAGTTCCACTTCGCCATCCTCCTTTGAAAATCTAAACATAAATAAGAGGACTACACAAACTCCACCAATAGAGGGAGTGACAATCAATGAACAGGTGAGTGCCTTGGGGCAACCCTTTAGGTCACCCAGTCCTATGTCCCAATCAGACAACCAATCCAATCAGGAATCATATTCAGCAGTTCCCCCTTCCTCTAGCGCCAAGATCAATTGGGAGCACATGAAAGAGGCTATTGAAACCTTGAAAGTCAAGGGCCCTCTGCCCTCTCATCAGGTAGCCCAAGATCCATCTAGCTCTCTAGAAAGGGTGAGCACCCTTGTCAAAAATTTGGAACCAAATGTCGATCGCAGAGGATAGTACTGGGAGTATGAAGAGGTTGGGATATGGCGTGAGTGCCCCACTAGGATGACCAAACCTAGAGAGCCGTTGCAAGGAGTCTCCACTATTATCCAGAACAAACCTTTGGTCTTGATACGACCTAGGGAACAACCAACAGTCATCAACCCAGTCACTCTGGTCCAAGTTCCCTCAATCTCAATTAGAGAACCTCCTCTATCCATCTTGTGTCCAACACCAAAGCTGGGTCCAGTAACCCAATTCTGCCTAATAAATTCACCACCGGTTCAACCACTAAGGTCAGATCAAGCAGTAGACTCCAGTCCGATTGGTGTTACACTGAGAAATCACATCATTCCCCCAATAAGTCAACCCTTGGGCTCCCAAGAGGATTCAAATATGTCTAGAAGGATTACTCAATCCAAATATGATATCCTACAACATCTAGGGAAAACTCCCGCCAAGATTCCGGCCTAGAGTTGATTAGGAGATCTCCTACACATAGGGAGACATTGTTCAAATTCCTCCAGCGAATTACAGTCAATGGAGATCTTCCTATCAGGGGGCTCACAAATGCCATTCTCTCAGTCACCCAGACACCTATGATATCCTTCATAGGTAAGGGTCGAGCTCCCCCTGAATGCCAATCCCTTCCCTCATACTTAAATGCAACACTCAAGGGTCACTCATTGTACTCCATCCTGTTGGATACCGCGGCATCAATCAATGTATGTCCACTCAAGACCCCCAAGAAAGTAGGGATTGATCCAAAAAAGATTGAGTCTACTTCCATGATGGTCTCAACCTATGACAATTCTCAAAGACTAGCTAATGGGAAACTGGAAATTGGCTCAGTAGCCATGATCTTTGAATTCTACATCCTTGATGTCAAGCCCATAGACAACGTCATTCTGGGAAGGCCTTGGATGGACCAAACCCTGGGAGTGCCCTCCACTAATCATCAGTGCTATAAATTCCCATACAAAGGGAAGATTGTCAAAATGAAAAGAACCCCCTATCTTGAGTCTTTGGACTCAGTCTCAACTGAACAAATTCCATCCATGATCACCTCCGGAAAAGGGAAAGAGCCCATCCTTTCATCGGTTGACTCTCAGGCCAAGCCCCGGCGTAGTATAGGTTGGCAGCTTATGGACAAAATGGGGTATAGTTCGGGATCTGGGTTAGGCAAGGAATTCGAGAACCTATCTTTGAAAATCCGACCATTGGGGGATTCAAATTGGGTTACCTACCAACCAAACCAACTGAAAGATCAAGAAAATGGACTCTTTTGCATGATAGATTGGGTTGACATTAAGGCTTGGCTAAGGCTTTGGTCCACCAGAACCTTGGACGTGTCTACTTTACTTTCATACGGATCCCTATGATCATTATGAGATGCACACACCTACACGTTTTTTCAAAAGAGAACCTTTTTAAAATGAGTTCCAAGTCTTTAGTATACTGTCAAAATGCAGCCTTTGCTCTTCGTCTCTCGACTGATCAGGACAGTCGACACCCTTAAACGGTCGAGCTCAGCAAACTGCGGTCCCTCAACAACTCGATAGATGTAACCCCTCAAAAGGGCCAAAAAATGAAATGTAAAGGATCAGAGCACGTGAAGAGGGCAGTGTCCCCGCGGGCGCAATATCAAATAACCCTGAAAAATGTCAAGAGTGGAAAAGAAATACGAAAAAAAAATAAAAGGGGTTCAAGCAATCATACAAAAAAGCCTGGTCGTGACCGTGCCTGGCCATGAAATCTACCAAAGGCCTGAAAAGTCAAAATATGGGCATCTAGGAGGTCCAAAAGGGGTCCGTTTTGTCATAGCTCGCCCTTTTAACGGTTTTGTGGATCCTCCTGTGAGGTTTGTCTCCAAAATTTCTTCACTTTTTCTCCCCCAAGGTTTAGCACGGGATAGCTATCTAAAAGACCGAACATCATTTTAAAATAGTTCGTTTTTCAAAAGATCATCATATGCTCACATGATCACAGGAGTCCAAAATGGGTGAAGAGTAATGTCAGTATTTATGGTGAACCAATTTCTTAACCATAATCTCAATGAGCACCCTCAAGACTTCGGGCTTAGGTCAATGCATGCGCGTCACCAATAGGTGCGACGGCGTCTGATTCCAGGTCAGCGTCGCGCGGTTGACCGTTAGGGTTCCAAGGTGTTCCATCTTATACCTTCTAAATTGTGAGGAAAGAGACCTGGGTCGGGCAAATCGTTTACCTCAAAAACTTTTGGGCAAACTTGGTGGTCGGGAGCAGCTGGGAGCCTGAGCATGGCATGACGGTATTGTAATCAGTATGAGTCTTAGCCGGTCAAGGTTAGTTTGAAGAGTCTAGAGGCCCAAATGAATCTAGATGTGTGCTTAAGATACCCAGGAAGTTGAGTGTGCATTTCCCTTTCATCATTCGACCAGGCTAAGTTTGGGCAGTCACCAAATAGGAGGAATCAAAAACATGTTTTCATTCATCACACACCTCATTTGTTAATATCCACCAGCATTTGCATATTTACTTGTCGTATCAATTTCAATACTCTTCCTTTTGTCTGGTTAGTTGGACACGGCTCCTTGACCCTATGCGAAGGCTAGGGAAAAGGTAGTTGCTCTTTTTGGGCAAGGGGCTGAAAACAGATACTACTAACTATTTTCTCCTCAGTATTGTGCATACAGGAAAAGGATTTTGTCCAAAAGGTGGACACCTTTTGCTGTCGAGTCGAAGCCAAAAGCAGCCGGATTGGCATTCTACTTTTAGAATGGCCATATCTTCCGTGCTGGCTTCGACTTGACAGGGACCTTTGTCCCTCGTTTCCTTGTAGCTTGTCATTAAGATATTATGGATCATTGATTATTTAGATTTACTGATGTGTGTTCTTGCAGCCACAGGGAATCTGAAGCAGATAGGATTGAAGATACAGGAGGCTAATAACTTTGGGCGTATAGACTCCGCGTTCCTCTTTAAACAAAACAATGAGGAGTCTATATTCCCCAAGTTATTCGATTGACCAATAAATCCCTCATGTTTGTATTAGGAATTTGTTTTTCAATTTTGAACCAGCATGCATTTGCATAAGCATTCATCCTCGCCCTAGGGGCAATGACCATAATTTATCACTCTGCTTAACCCATTGATTGATCTGTGAGCCTGGTGATCGTTCGTCTGTTAGCCCTTTGAATTGCAAGACCTCATCCTTTTCAATACGTGTGCTTGAGATGCTCTCACTTGGCGATTACATGATGCGCCAAGCCACCGTGCGCCCGTTGTGTCGAGACCATTTCAAGTCACATTCCTCTATCTTTCATGCTTGAGATCCCCTTGGGCCAGATCGTTGCATCCTGGTGCGCCAAGGCCTCACGGTTTCAGCACCCGAGGGTCCCACGGATTGTGATTCTCTAGTCTGAATTTTGTTCCCCCTCTTAGTCACCCTTGCATTTCGAAGAGCTAGCTCTCATGCATTTGCCACGCTCTCATACCATCTTTGGATACAGCTCATCCCTTCTTTGGGCCGTCCAAAATCAGGTTCAATTTCCGGAACACCTATTTATCATTCCATTCCACTCCACTGCAAAACAGGTGTCCCGGAGGGGCATTTGTAGACACCGATTTTGGACCACCCTTTTGGTCATGAACCCCATCCATTACTAGCCCATCGTCACCAAACCCCTCATCTTAGCCATCTCAGCCCAATAATAACTAGGCCCATTAACCAAATCCCGACTCTAGCCACCCTTTCGTAGAAGGCCAGCCAGCCCGCCTTCTACCATCCATCGAAGGCCAGCTAGCCCGCCTTCCACCGTCTTTCGAAGGCCAACCGGTCCGCCTTCCACCGTCCTTTGAAGGCCAGCTAGCCCGCCTTCCACCACCCTTCGAAGGCCAACCAATCCGCCTTCCACCGTCCTTCAAAGGCCAGCCAGTCCGCCTTCCACCATCCTTCGAAGGCCAGCCAGCCCACCTTCCACCATCCTTCGAAGGCCAGCCAGCTCGCCTTCCACCACCCTTCGAAGGCCACCCCTTGTCTTCCACCACTCTTCGAAGGCCACCCCTTGCCTTCCACCCCCTTCGAAGGCCAACCGGGCCGCCTTCCACCACTTCGTGGAAGGACAGCTATCTGGCCTTCCACGGGATTGGAAGGCATGTTGGCTGGCCGTCCACTCCCTAACTATCACCTTGACCTCGTCTTCCCCATGATCGCCTCTACTCACCGCCCTCACCTCCACTACTCCGATCACTCCCCACTCCGACGACTGCCGCGCGCACCACCTCCGATCCTTGACCACTTCCCATTGGCTCCAGGATGATTTATGGGGATTTAGACCCCTATTTTCTCCTATTTTCCCTTCACCTATTTAAATCCCCCATGTCCACTCGAGGAGGGGGTTAAGAAAGGAGTAGGGAAGGCTCGGAGGAGGAAGGCTCAGAGGAGGTTGGCAAGTGAGTCTGCTTTGAGGAGTCGAGCGGACAAAGAGTCAGAGAGCTTCAAGAGGAATCCTCCGCACTCCAAAATGGGCTTGTCTTCTTAACCCTCTTTTGCTTTTCCCCTATTCACCTCATTACATTCTTACTTTTCATCCATTCCGTAACATTTCCCTCTCTCACTCTTCTTTCCACTTTCAACATATCACTTCACTTTTCACACACGAGCACCCCCATCTGCATTCATGCATGTTAAGATAACCTAGCAACCCTTCTCCAGAGGTTTTAAACAAAAAACGGGAGGTGGGTGGCCATAACATATGGTCACCTTCCCTCCCCACCACCCTTCCGGTGCGTCTCCCTCCGATTCTAATTAGTTTTTTATATTTTCATGGATAGATTCTGCATATCACAGTTTTAATCGGGTCATTTTTCTCTCTTGCCTTGTCTTTCTTTTCAAGGATTCTTACCGCATTTACGCGTGCATACTGCCGAGCTCTCCTCCTCTGGCCGGCCGGAGGAAGAGAAGGGGAAACCACCATCTCCCGCTCCCTCAGAACGCGATCACTCTTACAATCCTGCGGAGCACAGGGCCGTAAGGTAATGCTCCTGGCGATCACACCTTAATTTCTAACCCTCCTAAATCGCCGCAGTTCTAAGACGAACGGAGAAGCCCTCGATCCGAAGCCCGCAGCAGCGGCGGGGGACGTTCCGGGCGCCTACAGAAGGATTTAAGAGAAGCATCCTACGTATTGGGAATACGAATCTATAGAGATAGATCAAAGAGGATGCTCGGAATGACCCAATCCTTGTACATAGATACCATAGTCAAAAGGTTTGGCATGAAAAATTCTAAGAGAGGTCTCATATCGATGAGATACATAATTAATCTCTCAAAGGAATAGTCTCCTAAGACTCCTAATGAGAGGGCATTCATAGATAGAGTACCCTATGCCTCTGCCATAGGATCTATCATGTATGCCATGCTATGTGCACGGCCTGATGTCGCATATGCTCTAAGTGTTACAAGCAGATTTCAGGCTGAACCAGGTGAAGAGTACTGGAAGGCAGTTAAATGTATCCTTAAGTACTTGAGAAGAACTAAAGATATGTTTCTTGTCTATAGACTAAGTGACTTGAAACTGCGAGACTTTACTGACTCGAGTTTCTAGTCAGATCCAGATGATAGCAAGTCTACATCTGGATTTGTGTTTACTTTGAACGAGGTGCAGTGTGCTGGAAGAGTTCCAAGCTAGAAACCACTCAGATTCGACGACTGAAGCTGAGTACATCGCTGCAGCTGAAACCGCCAAGGAAGCAGTGTGGTTGAGGAAATTCATTACCGACCTTGGCGTAGTAACCAGCATCTCTGAACATATTTCGCTATTGTGAGACACCACCATTGCACAAGCGAAAGAGCCGCAGTCTCATCAAAAATCGAAGCATATTCTGAGGCGCTTTCATCTAATCAGAGAGATCATTTTTAGGAGAGATATAGTGGTGGAAAGAGTTTCATCCGCCAATAATGTAGCAAATCCACTGACAAAGCCACTGGCTCAAAATGTGTTTGAGCGTCACCTATAGTCTATAGTTTAGTGCATAAAGGTGATTGGCTTTAGTCCAAGTGGGAGATTGTTAGTCTTAGGTGGCCTACAAGCCAATCTGACTATGTAAATCTCGTTCATTTATTAATAAAATGGCATATTTCATTATGTGTAAATTCGTGTAGTTATCGTCTCATAATGAAGTCCGTGAATATGTGCGATAGTGATTAGATTATGATGAGATCATACTAGAGAGATTGAACACTTAAACACATATATTCTTAATAGTTCCTAGACGAAGGATATCCGAGAAGGACATCGGAAATCCAGTTAGAGTAGTACATATTACTTCTGTTCATACGATGATGGTGACTGATCTCATAGTCACTTTTATGGAGACACTAAGGCGAATATGTAGGTGCTCATTAGAGAATGAGTTCCCTGAACTGATTTGACTGAATTGCTGGATGTTATAGTACCTCACTATCAACCAGCTTGATTTTATTGTCGCAATTACGTGGATGGTCCTCGGACCTGAGACACCAAGGACACTTTGTCGGTGGACTTTTGTGGTTTGACCTTGGTTTATGAATCTCTATTTAGGGGATTCTAAATAGCCAAGGATCAAGTACAGTGGAATACTATCGAAGTGATTTGAGTGTCAATAAGGAATCATTCGCTCTATGTACTTAAAGAGAGAATACTCTAGGAAGGATGCACAGAAGTCCTTGGCCAGGGCAGACGATAATATCGGGAAAGGAGTTTTTCGATATTATACACCAGCATCCGATTCAAGTGAGTCGACTGGTTAGGATTTGACGGTACACCATATCCTGAGTTGACTCGAGAGCATTGTATGAATGAAGGATTGTATGCACGCGATAACTGTTGGCGGAAAGGTCCCAAGAGTGAGTTACTTAACCTCGATACCTTCTAGGTTCACGCGGTGTTGCTTGGCACCCAACATGATCGGAGGCCCGATCATGTTTAATATGCGATATTAATTTGATTGATTAATAAATTAATAATGAGTTATTAATTGATTAATCAGGCCAGTGATGAGTCACTGGGCTTATTGAGGCATTAATCGGACTAGTTATTGGGCCTAGAGGGTCACACACAAATGATTCTTAAGGCGATGGATAATAAGTGGATTTTATATGAAACTGGGGGGTTTTATGAAAAATCGTGCGGTTGATATAAAAGATAGCGAACGGGATAAGCAGGCCAGGCTACTGCTAATCCTTGCCGCACTCTTCTCTCTTTCTCTCTCTCTCTGGCGCCCCAGGCCGGCCTTGTTCTCCGAGTCTACTCTGCCGCTTCTCTGACTCCCGTCTGACGGGAAATCGACCGCGTGTCGAGGCGGTCGTTGCGGTGAACGACGAAGGGTTCATGGGCAGCGATGAGCAAGGAATGTAAGGATATCTACTGCGAGGAGGATCGCGTGGACTTCGCTAGAGCCCGGACATCTGCGCGGCTGGCGGTGTCATATCGACGGAACCGATCGGACGCAGATTCGAATCCGCGTGCGGTAATGTTTGATTCCGTTCTAATCCGATTTTTGGTTTATTCAAAACGGGAAACGGTTCCCCGAATTAATTTTTTATTTCCGCTGCGTGGGCGATCCGGAGAAACACAAGAACCCAACAACACCTACTAGCGCTAAGCCTTTGACATGCAAACGCTATACAAACTCCAAACTCCACAACCCGAGTGCGTTTACTGACGTCTTATCTCGTGGCCAAAGCCTCACACCTAACCACCCCTATAGGCTCCGAACAATCACAAGGTAAGGCAGTGAGAAAACGGGGCAAACTGGGGTCAGCGAGTCCACGCGGCATCCGCACCCCCAGTCATGTGTGCATATTATTAAAAGCTACTGTCCTACAGCCGATTTCCCTCGCACCTAGGCTCAGGCTATAAATGCGGGGGCCCTAGGAAGTGGCTCGAACCTACAATTGAGCTAACCCGTGATCCTTATCCTCATAGGTCACCACATCCATGTAGGCACTGGGTGTACTACTAGTGGATGTTGTCACCTAGAGTCGAAACACGAGAAACACAGCGTAAAGTCCCCCCCCCCCCAAATGATCCTAGGCAAGCAAGTATGTACGAATATATTAATAGCTATATTGAAAGGTAGAATACAAAATCTATATAGGAATAACTATATCTTACATTAATTCACACAATTGATGCAATTGGAGTACAACAACTATATCTTATATTAATTCACACAATTGATGCAATTACAGTCACTCGGGGCTGATGCCTTTGAAATCGCATCCGCAGAACCTGACGCCATTCTTAGTTAACTAATTATCAACAGAAATTAATCTGAATTGCGTCACCATAGGGGGACACATTTTAGCATAATCGGACATTTTTTAGAATAGTCAATTAATCTACCATCCAGGACTTAGGCGTCTCAATCGGGTCGCCTCAGTATGACACTAATCAAATCACATCATCTGGCTTAAATGTGTTTCAAAGGCCCAAACCGAGGCCAAAATAGGGCATCGCTAGCTTCCCCAGAACACCCCAAAAGCGTGTAAAAATGGGGAAGAAGAGAACCCTCAAGCTCCCAAACATGATAGCCTACGAATCCACCAAGAAAACCACCTAAAAACATGCTCAAAATACAAAACCTAGCATGATTTTTCAAGGGAACCTAGCACTAAGGGAGGGATCACCTACCTCAGGATCCTTCACTCCTCCAAATCCTCGAAGGGATTATTCATATGGTTGACCTCGCCGCCAACCTCACCTTTGCTGCCGTAAGCTTGCCATCGCACCACGAGCCAATTGCCATCAAGCTCGCCCCGTCACTACCGCCAAAGGGAAGAGAAGAAGAAGAAGATGAGGAGGAAAGAAAGAGAAGGAGGAGAAGATCAGTAGGTGGGGGAGGAGGAAATGGAGAAGAAAGGGAGAAGGGAAGAAGAAAGGAGGAGGGAGAGGTGCGCCCACCTCGGGCCGTGCGTCGTTCGGTCGACAAGCATCACAAAGAGAAAAAGTGGCATACAGTGGCAGTCTGAATCACATCATGGTCAAATGACGCTATTAGCGAATCTCATCACCTCTGATGAAGTGAATCAGAGGGTCTGATAAGGTCCTAACAACCAGAAACACGTCCATACAGGGTGATGTCTTTCACAAATTACGTCACGTCGAACTAATAGACTCAGGTCAATAGAGTAGACCCCTAAAAGGCACACTAAAGTCCAACCGAAGATCGACAACTAGATCTGAAAGTGCTGGGATATTACAGGGACAAAGGGGCATGAGGAACTAGCAATAGATCTGATCAAGTTGGTGTTGTGGCAATGTTGATGTAGAGACAGGAGAAGAAGAAGAAGAAGAGAAACTAGGAGTGGTAGCAGCAGTAGTAGAAAGAGGGAACGGGATCCTCTGGACCTCCTCCCCTGCACCTCCATGTACCCTCAAACACATGAGGGGAGGAGGTGATGGGGGACAGCGCATCATTTCACTCTCAAATTGCGTGAAGGGGGAAATAGCCCAGTGGATCTCGCTTACAAAAAGAGTAGGAGAGGAAGAGTTAAGAAAATACTTTTGATATTTTTCATTTAGTTTGGAGAAAATTCTCTTTTTTCGACAAGTGTTAGCTAGAGAGGCTTATTAAAGAAATGAGTTAAGTTTTTAAGGATTAGCATCTAAATATACATGAGGATTGAAAATAAAAAAAATTCATTATTCCATTACTATCTCATATCCTTTGAAATCCCTGTAAAACAATCTCAAGGTTACTTTAATTTGGAGAAACTTTTCACTTCCCTTTCTTCATGTCTATCTCTATTCTCCCCTTTAAAATCTTTCTTCATGTAAACTAATGCATCTTGACTCATTTAGAATAGATTCTTATATGTTCGGGATTCCAAATGATCGAAATCGATCATATTATCATAGTCCTTTTCAAATGCATCCTGGTCAATATTATTTTCGAGTTGTATAAAGGTATCATGGTTCGAATTGGAGGGGAATTTATTGTACTTTATCCATGGGACATAAAGGAAAGGCAAAAATACTAGTATACCCCTAAAATCATTACAAATAATCGTTATATCCCCACCTCTAAGATAATTACCTCAATACCCTTAAAATCTTCAATCTCAACTTCTCATGCCCCTACCGTACACTTTTTAGGAATATATTAATATTTTTTGCAATAATAAAACGGTGTATGATAAGGGCATGAGAAGTGAGGATTGAATATTTCAAGGGGATAATTATCTTAAAGACAAGGGTATAGCGGTTATTTTTAATGATTTCAGAGGTTTTTGCTATTTTTCTCTTAAGAAAATCTAAAAAGATAATAATTTTGAAGAAGAAGAAGAGATGCATCTTGTCCATCTTATAGGGTCTTAGGCTTTGTGGAACCTTCGCCAAGGTTTCGATGGAATCAATGCTACACGTCAACAACTTGTTCCTTGCCCATTTGATAGTTCTTTGGGAAAGGGGTGGCTCCTCCAAGGATCCACTCCCCCCCCCCCCCCCCTCCCCCATTTTTCTCAAGTTCCATCTTCCATCCTTTCTCTTATCTGTTTCCTTTTCTGATTTCTTCTTTGTTACATCACCTCTGCCTCCCACCCCCCCACCACACACACACAACACCACTTGGCCTTCTTTCGTCTTCTATGCTTCCTCTTCTTCTTCCTTTGTTTCCCAATCACATTGCCCCCAATCCCCTTTCCTTTTGTTGTTGGTAGGACGGGTTGGTCCCTTTGAGTCCTACACTAACTCTTGCCAACAACTCTCCTTCTGCCCTCTGCTCGTGTCACCTCCTCTGTAGCCTTTCATCCCCTTTTTTTGTCTGGCTCCCCACCTCATTTTACCTTGGCTCGCTGTTTTTTATCTTTCAACCTCACTGGTAGGTTTCTACCTAGTGAACAAGGGTTTTTTTCCGGTCTTTGGCTTCAACATAGTATTTCCTAGGGCTATCAACGGAGCGAATACGGAACAGAGATCATAGTATCTGACTCTGCTCCGTTTAGCATTATCCGAATATCCGACTTCGGATACTATCCGCCGGATAATAAATTTTTCTATCCGAATTCGTCTCCGTCGGATAATATCCGAATTCGGATAATAATTCGAATACTTGATTATTTCAACTTTGTCTTATGACTTAATGACTTGTAAATTTTATTCTTTGTATAATTCAAGAATATCATAGATTAAAATTAATAAATATTCAAGTTAAAAATATCTAGATAAATTTTAAATAACTTAAATACTTTATTAAATATGCTTTAGATAATAACAAATGACTTAAACAATTTATCTAAATAAGTAAAATCATTAAGAATAAAAAATCACAATAAACTTCATTATTATTGCTCAACACATCTTAAGCATATTTCAAATATCAAATTATCATTTACTTAAATATATAAATATCATTAAAATTAGAACTTATCAAAATACATAATCGGTGGGATAATAATCGGAACGGATATCTATTTTCTGTTTTCGCTTTGAATATTAGTCAAATAATTAAACGGATATTCGGATATGTCCGTCGGATGTTCTAATCGGATAAATATCCGACTAATCGGATGCGGATACAAATCGGAATCGGATACTATCCTGACAGCCCTAGTATTTCCTCCCTGCTTCTTGTGTTTTGTATTGTGCTGCTGCCTTCTTAGGCAATCTCAAGTTAGCCGTCCATTTGAGGTTGTTATCAGGACTCAGGAGTTCCTTGAAGTGGCTATCATGGTTCCAAGCTGATCTCATGTTGGGATATTGGATATAGATAGTGGAGCTTGGGCTCTGTGCATATCCTGTACATTCTTGGCGGTGCACGCTTCCTTGCACTTTGTCCGACAGTCTGTTGTTGCAGCATTTATCGGCTCTTTGTTCGTCGGCGAACCTTGTCTCTGGTAACTCTTGATGGTTCGATCAGACGGCAACCTTCAACTACCCCCAGGGCTTTCTTTATACGTGGGCTTGTATTGTTTTGGCGCCGTCTGCTGACATGGTTTGTTTCGTGGACCATCCCCCTTTCTTGCTGTGTACTTGCACTGGTCCTTTGCTCCTGCTTCCCTTGCGGATTTCCTTCGCTTGTGGTCAAATGAAAGTAGTAAATTGATTGACGAAAAAAATAAGAAAATATAATAGTTTAGATCACTCTCTTTTCTATATAAAAGCCATAAAAATCATATTTCTTCTTGCATCTGATCCTTATAAGCTGCAATCGAGTAACGAGTAGTTTAGAGTTTAAACATGGACCGTAGTCACATGGCTACCGTTCTGTCAGTGCCGAGAGCCTTGGGAGCTGCGAGGCATCAACTCAGTTCAGTTGGTGGAAGACGACCTACACACTACGACTTGTAGGCGTACATGCATGGTGCAACAGACAGACTGCGGTTTCGAGGGAGGGGGCTCCGAGTAGGCAGATTTGGCTACAGAGAATGTAGCATGTTCTGCAGGCCGAGTTAAGTGCTGCTGCTCCTTTCTGTTTCCCTTCCTCTTCAGCTGCTGCTGCTCCTTGTGCAGAGCTGTGTCCCAAAGCTAGCCTTCAATTCCTCTCTCAAACACCAATTGGGCATTAATGCCATCACAGAACCCTACCCCTCTCCTCTCCCATGTGAACACCACCACCTCCCCCTCTAGACCCCCATGAATACCGGCGTGGGTCAGGGAGCTGGTATCCGTGACCTTTTCGTTCAAGAGGTTCTAGCCAGCCTTTTTAGGCCAACACCCTGAGACTCTTGGAATCACATGCATCATTTCCCTCATTTGTATATACACATATAGTTTCACATGATTCTGCTCCTTTTATATATTATGTATAAATAAGAGGGAAGCCAGGATACATAGCATTATCACGTGAAGGGAAGAGAGCTTTAATAAGCGACACCGCGACATTCGATCATGCACCCCCTAACGTTGTATCCCCCCCACCTATTCAACTACAATTCCTCCAGTACTCAACACAAAAATTTCTCCTCTGTCAGTCAGGACTCTGGAGTTTGACACGCTGAGGCTGGCTCTCTTATCTGAAAAGAAAGGAAAAGAAAGAAACAAAAAGGTTGCCCACATGCCCTTGGCACTCATCTGAGGTGGGGATGAACAAATTTGAGATGGATAAGCAGTGGGGTGCACCTTAGTTTGCTCAAATTTTAGTAGTGGGAGGCGGCCCTGCAAACAGCATCAATGGGGGACCAGAGCCGTCCATTCTGACAAGGTGACTTTAATCGGCCCAGCGGGGGGTGCAATAGAGATGCAAAGGTACGGCAGGTATATATGTGGCTCATATAATGGAGTCCCCGGTCAAAAAGCTTTGTGGGTGACTGATGAGTGAGCTAGCTCTCTCACTCGCTCGCCGCGCCGGCCGGCTCGCCTTCTTGTCTCTGCGCACCTGCGCATGCGGTTAATGACCTGCGACTGCACCGCGAATAGTGGTTGGTAGGTGGGGAAGCGAACAGGGAAGAGCCGTTTGGGTTGTTTGCTGATAACGACGCACTGCCATGTCTCCGGGTAAGACGAGACGTGATCCTTTTTTTTTTGTTTGTTTGTTTCTTTTTTCTTGAGGTTCTTGCTCTTTTGAGAAATTAATAATCGCCACGAGAGATGGATTTATTAAATTATCAAATCAAGTGATTGACCATAGTCACTAGATGCCAAGAGCCATTCATTAAAGCATGTGATCATTTCTTTTACATGCATGGGAGATTTAGGATGTGTTTGGTAACGTTGTCCACACGTCACCGTCTACTCATGTTATGACAGTATGTTAGGATCTCTTAGATTTTTGTGCACGAGATGATTATGAAAAAGAGAAGAAAGACAGAGAGAGTAATGTAATAATTATGAAATTTTAAAAAAATATATATGAAGGTAAATTTTTTAGAAGATTATACCTTTTTTTACTTTTCCCTTCCCCCAGTCGTCGTTCTAAAAGGAGCCTTAGATTTAAATCTCAATTCTAGTAATTATGTAGGGGGGATTAATTCTACTGCAAGCTGAATAATCTTATGAAGAAGGCAGAACTATGGAAGTTGAATAGAAAGAACTCCAACTTAAGAGGTGACAAGGAAGATTTGGGCCTCAGCCCAATTAAAATCAATCTAGGGGGCTCACAGTCCAATAAACAACCCGTGGCCCCTAGTAGGTAAGCTAAATTGAGAGATCGAATTCTCAAGAGGGCCAACTCCAAAAGAGCCAACACCTCAATGAAGTCCAACATTGTCTCCTAAGAGAGTCCTCTCTTGAGGGAGTTTGACTAGACTCTTAAAAAGAGTTGAACTCCCTTGCTTCATGATGGACAAGGGTTTGGCTCCTGAGGGCCTATACTAAGGTCTCGACTTCTCGAGAAGGTCATGGCTCTTAAGATGATTTAAATTTTCTCTTTCCTATTAGAAAACGAAAATCATGGTCAAAACTTTACGACTACACAATCAAGGTAAGGTTCTTCAAGAGGAGAGATTATGCTTTCGAGTCTGAGGTCCACAATCTCTTCAATCAGGAGAGTCTTAAATCGTGGGCCACCAACTTGCCGTTACGAAACGACCCTCCAATGCCTCTCACAGAAGATGGTATATAATGGCCTCTCTAAAACGAGGTACGCATGTTGATACTCAAAAAAATCTTAGCCATTTCAGTCAACTTCTATCGAAAGATTTGACTTAGACATCGGAAAATCTTTCTCTTACCGAGATGGAAGACTCTCTGACCACCTTCTTCTTCTTGCAGGTCTTTGTCCGGCATGTTCTTTTCTTCTGTTACATATTTTATCGAGTAGTCAGAGACCAGATTGAGTGGTTCTCAGTGCCAAATCAATTTTTGACCACTAGACCCCAAGTTCGAAGCTCGGCACAACCGCCGTATGATGGGTGGGGAGGGAAAAATCCCCCTGTAAAGAATCCCCTTGCGGGGGGTCGAACCTGTGTATGCTCTCTCCCGTAGGAAGACACAGTAACTACTTGATGAAAAAAGACCATAGTCAATCGGTGTAATTTAATTGTAATACAATTTTGTAGACTCGTTTGTTATAAAAACAAAATTAATTAAGATTCCTTGTTAAAAATGAGACATTTTTTTCTCGCTCTCAAATTTTTGCCGATCACCTGCCCCTACTTTATATTAACACTTATTTTTCAACTCCTCGTACAACTCATGGCAGTGAATGATCGACATGTTAACGTCTTAACATGTTAGGATGTCAATCGTTAATATGTTAAGGTGTTAGGACGTTAATAGCTAGCGTTAATGCATTAAGACTTTCATTATAGCTTAATGTACTTTTGCGTTAACATGTTGAATGAATATCTAAATTATGTTGATATGTTGATTCCTTAACTCTTCAGGCATTAACATATTAACACGAAGCTAAAATTGAAGATTAAATAAAAAATTAGACAATTAATGAGAGGAAATTGAAAACAGGTCTCTCCAAAAAATAGGGCCAGACAGTTCATGGAAAAAAATGATAGGAGATGAGATATAGTGCAAACAATGTTTTTAAATTTATTCTACATTAAATCCTGTTTAAGTTTTTTTTGTGCAAACGTACTTGAATTAATGGTAAGCTCAGGCTAATTCATAAAGGCCGTCTCCGATGCAAGCTAAGGGTCCGTTTGGTTCATGTAAAATAGTTGCACACAAGATTTTTTTTTTTTTTTTTTTTCGAAGTGTGCAACATAATGATTTGCTTGCAGTCTGAAAATTTCTAGTCAATCAAACGCTTAATTCGTCGACTCCTCTTTTCTCAATTTTGGCATCAATGAGATGAGATTGAATGCCCTTTTTAAAGTAGGTGATAATATTTTCATAAATATCTAATAGTAAATTTTATTTCATTTTTAAAATCTATTTTCTTAAAGAAATTTTCTTATTCGAATATATTTTATGTAGAACTAAACCCACTCTGTAAGGTTGGTTCGTGGAAACTTGTTCATGGGAGAGTTTTAAGTCATGATAAGTTTGAGTTTATAGTAAACTTATTCTTATTTGTTCAAACTAAAATGCAGCAAACGACAACCAAAACTTTTGATTAGTTTTAAAGGGTAAAGGATATCTTCATTGAGGTTGTAAGCATCAGTATAAAACCATAGCATGCACACAGCACACCGAACACAGCGGCTCACAACCTTGTAAGGGGGGCTCCTCTAACAATTGCGTACCATCTGCTCTTGGCTGCTCCTCCCCACTTTTCTAAACAACCATGAGCAGACTGCATGAACAGTCAAGTTACCTAATCCAATTCCCTTTTAGAGCTAGTTAAAAAGAGATTTGGCTTTTTCATTCCTATGTTTTAAGCCTTTTTCTTTCTTTCTTTTTGGTACAAAGGGACATGTAAATTAAGGTGGAACATGGCAGTCGGGAGTTTTCTTCAAATCCAACTAATAACATGGTTAAAATCCCAACGCAGATGACTCCATCCAAGAAGAGATGTACTGCATAAGAAACTGATCATGAAATAAGGATCTTAGAGTTATCACAACCAAGCAAGTTGCATAGTTGATGTGTACACCTTTCCCTTCTAACAAAATGTTATCTTAAATATATAGCTGGAGATTGCGAGAACACAAACAACAGTTATTCAAAGTTTGAAAATTTTCCGGTCCAATTAGGGGGCACCTCATTCTGATTAGATCCTGACACCAAATGAATTCCGACCCATTTTTTATTTCGATTTTTTTTAAAAAATTGATATCGGTTCAGTTGTTTGAAATCTTTAGATCAAATGAAACAAGAAAAATGAAAACCAAATTGAGTATACTAAGTGTGTAATTAAATTGTTACAGATGTGTCCATATATAGATTATGATGAATAATAAATTGAGCTCATCTAACTTAGATGAAACCCACATCTAATTACCAATTTACCCATATTAGTAGAAAATATTGATATAACTTTGGTCAGAAAATATATGCATTTATTTAAAAATTATTATTTTATCTTAAAATTTTATTGTTGTACCTTCAAACAACACCTTCTATAAATAAACAAAAATGTCCCCTCTAAAACACACCCTTTTTGAGTTGTCAAGAAAATCATTCGTACATGCATATGATAAATCCCAAATTTATCCCAACTATCCCTTTTATCTAACCCTTTCTCTTCGCATTCATTTAGTGATCGGGTTCTTCAAGAAATAACATTTCGAAGTAACATATTTTTCACATTTTGACAGACAAGTGCCTTTTCTTGGTAGTAGAAAAAGTTGGGAGGATTTTAGGTACTAAATTTTGAA
Source organism: Zantedeschia hybrid cultivar (assembly GCA_030544215.1). Lineage (NCBI taxonomy): Eukaryota > Viridiplantae > Streptophyta > Magnoliopsida > Alismatales > Araceae > Zantedeschia > Zantedeschia hybrid cultivar. The sequence goes on along the minus strand of JARZZO010000011.1, from coordinate 35,854,432 downwards.
GGAAAGGCCCTTTTGATAGTATAAAATGTTAGTCCCCTTTTTAATAATTTAAAACAATAAGGACCCTCTTTATCTAGCTTTTGATGAAGGGCATAAACATTATACAGATTGAAAATAGAACAACCTTTTTTGTAAAATGCCTAAGGATATTGTCAGTAATATATTGAAAATAATGTGGCTTTTGTCCCTTATTTATATGAAATTTTGAACATAATCCTTTTTTGTTGTTTTGAACTATGGGTCGCTCAAAGGTATGAAAGATTGTTTGGCGATTATAGTAGTTATAAAATATTGTCTGACCATTATAGTAATTATGATTTTGTGACTAAAGAATAGATACAAGCACTTTAAGAGATCAATCTTGTTTGACACCTCTCACCATAAGCTGATTTTGGGGGTAATCCGTTTTTCAACATGTTCTCATACAGTACCTAAGAATTAGAAAATGATGAAGTGAGAAAGTGATACTAGCAAATGCACAAACTAAAGATACTTCAATGGAGCATATAATATGAGAAACGCCCTTCAATGACATTTGCATTCCCTTTGGAGTGATTGACTTCATTTCAATGGGTTACAAATGAAGCTTGGATGAGCTCCTTCATTTTGGAAGTTAGAATGACTTTATAAAAATGGATAAGCAAGTGGGGCTTAAATAGAATAGATTAAAGGGAAAAGGAATACCCTATCAACTATGCATCTTACGTTCAGGACATCCAAAGGTTAGGAAGCATAGTAGGGGAAGTCCATTTACTTTCCAAAATAGGGTGTACATTGGTTGGTAGTCAAAGACAGAGTAGACAAGGAAAATCATCTTTACTGAAGTAACTAGTGGCAAGGAATGTGTTTGATGTAGGCGTTGCTCTTTACTAAGGCACCGTTTAGGAATGCATTTTAAGGATAGTTTTCAAGAGATAGAAATATAAAATTTAAACTAAAATGTAGCAGAAGAAATAAATCTCGTATGATTTATCTAATCTGTTCCTGAGAATTAAAATCAAGGAACCATGATTCTTCACCTTGTGTGGAATTCATCTGCATTCGTGGTTCAATTCCGATAAAGCGATGCCACTAACTGCGTAGGTGTTGGGCCTCTAGTAGTATCCATGTGGTTCTCCTATTCATAGATCGACTTTGCTTCTATAGAAGGATTTTATTGATCCCTGGTCCTCTTCTTCTTCATCGATCCCTGCAGCATCTGTTGGGATCCGGGCGGGACGCAAAGAACGCAGCGAAAATAAAAATAAAATTCCCGCCTGATGCCCGCAGATCCGTTTTACAACGAAAATCGGAAACCAAAAAATCGGGTTGTATGATCACATCACCTTGTGCAAATTTGAATCCGCATCCGTGTCGGTTCCGTCGAGGCGATACCGTTAGCCGCACAAGCGTCCGGCCTCCAGCGGTATCTACGTAATCTTCTGCAATGGTTCGTCTTCGATCCCTCCTCCAGATCAGTGCGCTCACTGAAGAATCCTCGCGACAACGATGTCCAGATTACCCAGACAGGAATTCCCGACTCTCGCGAAGTACGGGCGGTGGAGACAGGAAGTGTCGTGACGCCTCGAGAGGGGCACCGAGAGGAGGAGAAGAGAGAGAGAGGGGGCTGCATAGTAAGAGCTCCTAGAACTTGACCTAGGATTTATCAACAGCACATATATATATATATATATATATATATATATATATATATATATATATTAAGTCGGCACGACTTTTCCTAAAAGTCCCCGAGTTAATATAAATTCCACTTTAATACCATCGACCGAAAATCTATTTACGTGTGACCCTCTAGGCACATTAACCAATCTGATTTTTAGCATGTTATGTCCAAAAACTATTTATTGACTTATAGTAATTAATTAATATCTAATATTTAATTAATTACTTAACCGAATTAACATCTCATGTAAATTCGGTCGGACTTTCGATCAAGTTGGGTGCCAAACAACACCGCATGAACCTAGAAGGTAATGAAGTTTAACAACCCACTCATGGAACCTTTCCGTCCACAGTTATCGCGTAGCTATAGTCCTTCATTCGCACAATACTCTCGAGTCGACTTAAGATATGGTCAACTATCAAACCCTAGATGGTCAACTCACTTGGATTAGATTCCATTGTACAATATTAGAAAACACCTTTTTTGGTATTGTGTCCGCTCTGGCCAAAGACTACTGTGGATCTATCTTAAAGTATTATATCTCCAGTTACCTGAGAGCGAATGATCCTCTATTGAATACACAATCACCTTCGAAGGTCTTCCGCTGAATCCGATCCTTGACTATTAAAAATTCCGTAGATAGGGATTCATAAGCCAAGGTCAAAGTTCAGAAGTCTACCGACAAGATGTCTTTGATGTCTTAAGTCCAAGGACCAACTACGCCATAGTGATGATGAATCAAGCCAGTTGACAGTTAGGTTAATTACTATTCGACGATTTATATCAGATCAGTTCAGTGAACTCATTACCCAATGAGCACCTACAGGTTCTCCATAGTATCTCCACACAAGTGACTACAAGATCAGTCACCCTCATCATATGAGCTGGAATAAACCTGTACTAGTCTTACCGGATATTTGATGTCCTCTTCAAATATCTTACAACTAGGAACAATTAAGAATATGTGTTTATAAGTCATCGGTCTTATTATTATGATCTCATCATAATCCGATAACTATTGCACACATTCAAAGACTTTATTATACGTACTTATAAATACACCAATCTACATAATAAAATAAATGTTATTTATTAATGAATCAGAGTATAATAGGTGCCTTATGATTGGCTTAGAGGACACCTATATCCATCAATCTCCCAGTTGGACTCTAGCCAATCTCCTTTGCATTTGATCTCCATCAAATCTAGGTGATGCCCACATAAAGTCTGTGACTAAGGCTCGGTCGGAGATCTGCTAAATCATTCATAAATTGAATAATTTTCATTACGTTATTTCCTCTTAATTTTTTGTTTCTTAACTTGTGAAAGAGCCTCAGAATGTTCTACAACTTCTGATGAGACTATAACTCGACCACAAAATTGATCACTCCCACTATTGTCATACAACAATCGGACAGGATCAGAGACCTTTTAGAGCTACATCTAGTTCAGGGATGAACTCTTTCATCCATATTGTTCCAATAACAGTACCACTTGTTTATGTCGTCATCTTAATAACGAGTTCAGGGTTAAAACCCTTCCAATCCACTCTTACTATATTATCAACAGTACCTAGATATAATCATGTAAGCAGCAGTTTTTAGCTTGGAATTCTTCCAATCCACTGCTTTCTGATTAGAAGATAAAATCTAAATTTGACTTAAAATTTGAGTCAGTGTGACTCATAGTTTCAAATCATCCTTTCTATATACAAGAGTGCATCCTTAGCATTTTTCAAGTACTTAGTGATGTGTTTCACTCCTTTTATCAAGATTTCTTTTTATTCTTCAAGGATTCTTTCCTTAAAGAATTAAATTCCATGTCTCAATAATTGAGACTTATAATGGAATTATGTCAAACATTTTGACATACTAAGGTAACATCCTCATCGATTTGTCTTAATAGATTCATATTCCCAATACGCAGGATATTATATCCAAACCCATTATGGAGAAGTACATGGATAATAATGCTTTTAATAATGGTAACATATGAAGTCACTCCCATTGACTTTAATGTTATTATCACAAAGCATTAATCAATCAGACCGTATTCCCACTATCCTCCTTGACACACATAATCCGTGGTCATTCTTAATGATCACTTGGTGTTTAACTATTAGGTCAAAACTTTGATTGCAACTTTGGGAAGCTTCAGTTTGATTCAAAATTAATATTTGAAATCATAATATACTTCCTGGATATTCTAAAAACTTTTAAAGTTGTATTATATACATCTTTTTCTCAATCACATTGAGGGAATGCCTTTTAATATCCAACTGCCTTTTTCTCATCATCATAATAGGCAGTATTGACAAGTAGAATTCTAATAAACTTATTTATGATAATCACTAAAGAAAAACTTGTCCAAGTCAACACTTTGACTTTGACAATTTCCTTCAGTTTATCACATAAGTTTTAAGTAGTCCATTTGTACTAATCTTCATTGTGAAGATTTACTTGCTTCTGATAGGTACAATACCCTCAATTAATACTATCAAGTTTCGAACTTGAAAGGTATTATGTACTATAGTTTTGAATTCTTACTTTTCTTGCCAATTTCAAAGTTGTAATTATAATAGGGATCTTTCTCGTAGATTTTAGATCATAATCTATATCTTTGAGCTCCTCTCATTCTGCTATCTCTGATATGTCGAACATATCTCTTTAGCCATTGAGAGAATCACAAAATTTCTATGAAGCTTTCTAATGTGTGTTATGAATAGTTCTAAACATCTAAATATTATGTAATAATCTTGTGTTAATTTGTGGGTATAGAACATCTTCTAGTTTTATTAGTTCCCATTGTCTTCTCTGAGAACATATTCCTCTTCATAGAAGACAGCTTTTAGGATGATAATTATTCTATTATCTCCTGGCCAATAAATATAATGTCCAAACTCTTTGGACATCTCACAAGTTCACAGTACACTATGTCCTTTTGGATCTAACTTCTTTAGATCATGTCTTTACCAAAAGATTAGGACATATCTTGATTTTATACTTAAAATCAAGTTTTTCTTATAATTCATATCTCATATGAATTATTTTATCTCTATATCTTACATAGACATTCTGACTTATTTGGAACTGATGGGGCAGAATCCGATTCGGCCCATTAAACAGCCCTCGGCCCAGCGAGCGGCCCAACAGCATTCGGCCCATTAGCGGCCCAACAACATTCGGCCCGTCAGCGGCCCAGCAGCCTTCAGCCCACTGGCGGCATTCGGCCCAACAGCGGCCCCCGACCTTCGGCCCAATAGCCGTATCCGGCCCACTCCGGTGGGAGGGTTGGGCACTATGGCGGTTTACCAGTAAAACTAAAACATAGTCCTATATCGGCTGCCACAACCAAGTAACCTCTATCCTCCGTTATAAATACACGGCTATTTATTACAAAAGGTATGTCTTCTTGACCAAGGACAACAGTCCAAAAGCTTTAAAGCTTCTTCTTCATCCTTCCCTTCTGAATCGAATCTTCTTCAGAAGCTAACTTAGCCGTCGGAGGGGGTTCTCTTGGGCCGAACCTCGGGACCCTCACTGGCTGGTTCTTCTTCTTGCAGAGGCTTCGGTTTGAATCTTCGCCGACCTCTACCGAGCCGGCCTCGGCCATCGGTTTCATCTTCTTCCTCTAAAGGTCTCGGCCTCGCTCTTCCCCGGTCAGATCCTCTTCGGCCGAAGGAGTCTCGGCCACGCCTCCGGCAAGTCTTCGTCCGGGTGCCTCTCAGTTTTGGAGCCTCGGCTTCGCATTCTGCCCCGGTCTCGGTCCGAATCTTTGTCGGTCTTCTATTTCGGATTCTAATCCCGGAATCCGACCGTGATAGCTTCGGCTACATCACGTGGCGCCGTCTGTGGGAGACCAACAAGAGGTCATGTCTCATCGTCCAGTGACCAGACGATCCAGCCAAGATGAAGCAGAGACACGGGCAACTCCAGCACATTTACTCCACTATGAAGGTACTCTGTCTATTCTTCCCCAAGGTTCTGCACTTCTAGTTATACCAGAAGGCTTGGCACACAAAAGATAAGGGCATTCAACGATTCTCAACTTATCGCCAATCAAATCACTGGGGAATAAGAGGCCCGGGACGCATTAATGACGTCCTACCTCTAGGTAACCCGTAAAATCTTAGATGAATTTATATCTTTTGAGATTATGCGGATCCCTCGGGCCGAAAATGCTCGAGCCGATGCTCTTTCCCGGCTAGCATCGACTCAGGATGGGGGGGGAGGCCGAATGGTCTTAGTAGAAGAACTGTCTGAGCCAAGTATCAGCGAATCCGAGGTCATGCAAGTGAATGAATCCGAAGCAGAGACCTAGATGACTCCCTTAGTCGCTTTTCTTCTCCGAGATGAAGTCCCGTCCGATCCAAAGGAAGCAAGGCGTATCCGGCAGTGCTCTTCCCATTTTATAATTCTTGAGGGTAGGCTATATAAGAAGTCCTTCGGCCGGCCAGTCCTTTGATGTCTCGGCCCGGCCGAAGCCGATTATGCCCTTCGGGAAGTACATGAGGGAATCTGCGGAGCACACGCAGGAGGGAGGGCCTTGACCCATAAACTCTTGAGGCATGAGTACTGGTGGCCGACACTCCGAGAGGACGCCGCTGCTCTCGTCCGCTGCTGTGACCAGTGCCAGAGGTTCAACTCCCTCATTCACCAGTCGGCAACCCTCCTGACACCTCTGTCAGATCCTTGGCCTTTCGCCCAGTGGGGAGTTGATATCCTAGGACCTTTTCCCATAGCCACCGGCCAGAGGAAATTCCTTATTGTGGCGGTGGATTACTTCACTAAGTGGGTCGAAGCCGAACCCCTCGCATCTATAATCGATAGTAATGCATGGAACTTCATATGGAAGTCCATCATCTGCCGTTACGGCATCCCTCGGGCAATCATCTCAGATAATGGCAAGTAGTTTGACAACCGTCGATTCAAAGACAACTGTGCAAGCTTCGGTATTCTTCATAAATTCGCTTTGGTAGCTCACCCTCGGACGAATGGCCAAGTCGAAATCACTAACCGAAGCCTATTGCGAGGACTGAAAACTCGCCTCGGCAAGGCTAAAGGCCGATGGGTCGAAGAGCTGCCAAGCGTTCTATGGGCCTATCGGACAACAAGTCGAACCCCTACCGGAGAAACTCCATTCCGAATGGCCTACGGGGTGGAAGCAGTTATTCCTATTGAAGTTGGCTTGCCGTCGCCGAGGGTTCTTACTTACGATCCGGAGGCTAATGATGAAGCCCTGAGAGATCACCTTGATCTTATAGAAGAAACAAGGGATCAAGCTCGCATTCGGCTGGCGGCTTATCAACAACGCATGGCGGGATATCACAATGCTCGAGTGAATCCCCGAAGTTTTGAAGCCGGGAACCTCATATTGCGGAACGCCCACGCGTCCAAGCCAGCCGAAGCTACAGGGAAGTTTTCTCCAAATTGGGAGGACCTTTATCGCATACGAGAAGTAATCCGACGAGGGGCCTATCGGCTGGAAACCCTTTCAGGCCAGCCTCTCCCTCGCACCTGGAATGTGGAGCGCCTTCGGCGCTATTTTATGTAAGGTATTTTCTCGGGATTCAGCCGGACAACATGAATATAATTTTTGTTGTTCTGAATTATTGGGTCCGGCAATATTTTCTAAAGTTCGTGCAAACCGTACCAGGAGTGGCTTCGGCCATGCAAACCGTATCGGGAGCGGCAATATTCTCTAAAGTCCGTGTAAACCGTATCGGGAGTGGCTTCGACCATGCAAATCGTATCGGGAGTGGCAATATTCTCTAAAGTCCGTTCAAACCGTACCGGGAGTGGCTTCGGCCATGCAAACCGTATCGGGAGCGGCAATATTCTCTAAAGTCCGTTAAAACCATACCGGGAGTGGCTTCGGCCATGCAAACCGTATCAGGAGCGGCAATATTCTCTAAAGTCCGTGCAAACCGTACCGGGAGTGGCTTCGGCCATGCAAACCGTATCAGGAGCGGCAATATTCTCTAAAGTCCGTGTAAACTGTACCGGGAGTGGCTTCGGCCATACAAACCGTATTGGGAGCGGCAATATTCTCTAAAGTCCGTGTAAACCGTACCGGGAGTGGCTTCGGCCAAAAAAACCGTATCGGGAGCGGCAATATTCTCTAAAGTCCGTGTAAACCGTATCGGGAGTGGCTTCGGCCATGCAAACCGTATCGGGAGCGGCACTACTCTAAGTCCGTGTAAACCGTACTGGGAGTGGTTTCGGTCATGCAAACCGTTTCGGGAGCGGCATGGCTTCGGCCACATGCAGGATCAAATTCGGCTATCTACTCAGACATGCCATGAAGCAAGCAAAAACAAAATGCCTTCTATATATAAGCCAAGTACAGAAACGGGCCATATGCCTGGCCTCGACATCTTGGAAAACAAAAACAACCGGGACAAGCCCTCGGACTAACTTTCGGCGTCATCGCCATCCACATCGACAGGAGTATGGCCGGGAGACGCTGGAGGGGAAGCATGGTCTGAGCCGGCCGCGGCGACTTCTGAAGTAGCCGGGATTCTTTCGGCCTTAAGCCCTCCCCACCAGGCCAAAAGCTCCTCGCCCTCTTCATCCGTAGGATAGCCAAAGCCTGTCAGATCTGTGTCCGGACACGCCTTTTGGGCAATGGCCATCCCCAGATCAAACATGGTCGAGGCCGCCTTAGCTCTGACTTCAAGCATCTCGTCGGCATACTCCGGACCCTCCTTATAGCTCACCACGGCCGTGCGAGCGACGTCGTCGGCTTCCTTGATCTTGGCCTCCAGGTCTGCCTTCAGAGCCGATACCTCCTCGGCGTGGTTGCGGCACTCCTCATCCCACTCCTTGGCCTTGTCCTGGATCTTGGCCTTCAAGGACGCGATCTCGGCCCGGGCCCGCTTCAGCTCCTTCTCGGCCTTCTTCTTGGCCTCTGAGGTGGTGCGGATCACCTCCTTCTGCTCGTCCCGCTCGGACCGCAGCCGCGCATTCGCCCCGATGAGGACGTCGATGCTGGCCTCGAGATCGCGTCGCACCGAGGCCACTTTGCCCGAAGCCAGCTGATCCGAGGCCTGGTCGATGTCCTGAAGCTTTTGCTGGATGATGGCCTGGCGGCGAGCAAGAGCCCTGCACATGACCGCGGCCTACTGCCGAAAGAAAGAAAAACATAAATCCAAGCAACTAACAGAAACAACGAGAAGCAAAGAAGAAGGGGACCCTCACCTGGACGGCATGTCGGACACATTGCATGGACAAGCCTCCCTTGAAAAGCTCCTTGATCTCATCCCCGGCCATCGGGAGAGTCCAGCTGCGAGCCAAGCGCAAACACGTCCGGGAGTCATCCAGACTCTCGTCTGCGAAGACCCCCATGTCCGGGCGCCAAGTCTCGTGCCCGTACTCCCGGGACATGTGAGTCCCGGCCGCCCCGAAGGGATAAGATACCGTCTCTGCGGCGGCCCCGGTAGCCGAAGGAGAATCGCCCCTTTGCGGCTCGCGAGGCGACAAGAGCGGAGCGTCCCTTCCTGACGCCGGCCTCTTTGTTGCCAGGGCCGATTCCCTCTCGTCGAGGTCATCTGGGTGCCTCCGTTTCTCAGGCCGCCCACTCCCTCCAACGACCGCCTTCCCCTTCTGCTGCTCTCTCTCGAGAGCAGCTGCGGCAGCGCGGCCTTCGGCAGAAGCCGCTGTCTGCCTCGTTGTCCGAGCACCGGGGGCCGAAACTCCTCCGGTCGTCCTCCCTTCAGCAGGCCACGGTTGGGACGGTCGAGACGGTGCAGACTGTTTGGAGATCCGGCTTATTAGGCCCCGGAGACCAGACATCTCTGAGAGAAGAAAGAAGAAAAGTTAGCAACAGTTCAAACTATAACTTTGACTTAAAGCCGACTTAACCCCGGCCGTAGCTTTGGCGCCCTCTTCAGACGGACGAGCTTCGGTCGAAGACCTGGTCGCGGTAGCTCCCTCCTCAACCTCTCCCAGGGTATCTTCGAGAGGAAGATAAGGGAAGACCCGGGGAGGAGCAAACGTCGGGTCCGGCCAGGCTCCCATCTCTATAAGCCTGTCCTCGTCCTCGAAAAGCTCCGCAATCTCGTACGAAGCCGCATCCTCGCAGAGGTGCGCGTCGGCAAGCTGCTCGGGGCTGAGGGGGGGTGGGTCGGAAAGGCCCTCGGCCAAGGGTGCCCATTCGGTAGGGAAGGGCCAAACGCTCTTATCCCCCTTCGGCAGAGAAACGAAAAAGAAGCCCTCCTTCCAATGGTGAATGGATGAGGGTTTCCCGGAGAAGATCCCCCGGCCGAAGTGGGGGACGAAGCAATACCAAGAAGACTTCCCCTGAGGCTTAATCTTGAAGTCGAGATGAGAATTCAGGGCCAGGAAAGCATAGACTGTCCGCCAGGAATTCAGAAAGAGTTGGGACAGGGCCAGTCCGTAAAAACTCAAAAGATTTACAACAAAGGAATGAAGGGGAAGGCGGAAGCCCGCCCGGAAGCTATGCTCATAGATCGAGAAGTTGCTCGGCCGAACGGTGTTGGCTCTAGTGTGCCTCCCGGGCCGGATGGGAACCATCCAAGAAGGAATCCGATAGTAGTTAGTTATGACTTTGATGGTTTCGGTATCAAGGACACTAGCTACATCCGAGACCGTCTCGGCCTGACGACGGCCCGAAGTGAAAGGCTCAACAGCAGCCGGAAACGGTTCGGCCTCATCCACCATGACGGAAAGGAAAGAGTTCGAAGAAAAGGGAGATGACAGAGAAGACTGGGGAGGTCTGGACGAGGAGAACGACGAGCTTCTTTCGGCCGAAAAGTCGCTTTCGGCCGAAGAAGAGCTACTGGACATGAATCAAAAAAAGAAAGGGCAAGAGCTGAGGCTTACCCTCAGACTAGGATCTCCCCGGCGACAAAGAACTTCCCGGCGACAACTCCTGGCGACAAAGAGCTCCCCGGCGATGGACAAAGCGTCCCCAAACGCCCTCAACAGCACACTCACTGCCGGAGAAGCCAAGGCATTCGCAGAGCTGCTCGCAGGGATGCACAGGCACAGAGGAAGGAGAAGGCAAAAGAACAATAACCAGGGGGAGAGGGGTTGGTATTTATAGGAAGACTTGAAGGGATCTGGTGGTGGACCGACGGCCGAAATCCTCCCACCCCTCGGCTCCGCCCTGCTTGGATGCTCGACCCGTGTCCTGTCCTTCGCCATAATGACAAGCGGGCTGCCGAATCAAGAAGAGACGATCAACGGCCGGATGCGGCCTGACCCTTCTGCTAATCATCCGGATGCTCGCCACGTGTCCCGATCCTCGTGTCAAGGGCCAGAGAGGCGGGAATCCAGGTGAAGTCTCGGGCAGAGAGCTGAAGTGACCGCGATCCGAGTGACCACTGTTAAATGGCTGAGATATTTTTGTGCTTTCGGCAGCCCGGCCGGATGTTCGACACGTGTCCTGTGTTTGTTATGACGCGACCGTGAAGGCGGGAGACTCGAAGTCTCTCCCGCTCTTTCCTGGTCTTCTAAAGTGTTCTGCAAGCCTTGCCTTCACAGCTGGGGACAAAGTTGTTTGTCACCAAGTCCCGGCCAGAGACGAAGTTGTCTACGACAGGGTCCCGGCCTGAGACAAGGCTGTTTATCACCAGCCCTCGGCCGACCTAAGGCAAAGACTTATCTCCTAATTTTCGAAAACAAGGGTGATAATAGTTTCGGACAGCTCATATCATATGTTACTTTTCCGAAAGGAATTCGGATTTTACTCTCGCCGCCTCATGAAATTGAGAACGACAAGAGTAGGGGGCCATGTGATGGGGCAGAATCCAATAGGCCCATTAAATAGCCCTCGGCCCAGCGAGCGGCCCAACAGCATTCGGTCCATTAGCGGCCCAACAACATTCGGCCCGTCAGCGGCCCAGCAGCCTTCAGCCCACTGGCAGCATTCGGCCCAACAGCGGCCCCCGACCTTCGGCCCAGTAGCCGTATCCGGCCCACTCCGCTGGGAGGGTTAGGCACTATGGCGGTTTACCAGTAAAACTAAAACATAGTCCTATATCGGCTGCCACAACCAAGTAACCTCTATCCTCCGTTATAAATACACGGCTATTTATTACAAAAGGTATGTAGTCTTGACCAAGGACAACAATCCAAAAGCTTTAAACCTTCTTCTTCATCCTTCCCTTCTGAATCGAATCTTCTTCAGAAGCTAACTTAGCCGTCGGAGGGGGTTCTCTTGGGCCGAAGCCCAGGACCCTCACTGACTAGTTCTTCTTCTTGCAAAGGCTTTGGTTTGAATCTTCGCGGACCTCTACCGAGCCGGCCTAGGCCATCGGTTTTGTCTTCTTCCTCCAAAGGTCTTGGCCTCGCTCTTCGCCGGTCGGATCCTCTTCAGCTGAAGGAGTCTCGGCCACGCCTCCGGCAAGTCTTCGTCCGGGTGCCTCTCGGTTTCGGAGCCTCGGCTTCGCACTCTGCCCCGGTCTCGGTCCGAATCTTTGTCGGTCTTCTATTTCGGATTCTAATCCCGGAATCCAACCGTGATAGCTTCGGCTACATCAGGAACCATATGTAGAATATAGACATTTAATGTTCATACTCATATATACAATGATATAAGAATTAGGCAAATCTTATTATATATAGCAATATATCCAATAAAGTGTAATTTTTCATTATACATATTACTATGATATACTATGAGGATCAATCGAGAGAGGATACAATTATCTTTTTAATGATTTGCGTGAATCCCATAATCAAATATTAATTTCCTTGATTAAATCAAAGAATTTTAATACTCTTTCTAATTAATCACTTCATCTTGATCTTCTATACCTTAATCTTTCAGATGCATTCGACTTGTACTTCAGCAAGTACATACAGTAGAATATTTCAAAGAGGAAACTATTAAAGTAAGTCAATAGAAGTTATCATCTTAGGCCTTAAGAGGATATTGGACTATTTACAACAGTATGTATAAGTACTAATAATTTCTTATTGCACAACCTAGTGTACAATGCCATAGATAATCATGATTCACTCAGTTCATTTTTATAAGAGACTTGTGAATATTTATCACATGATATATCACGTCAAGAATCTATAGTGTATTGACTGGTTTTAAAATCTTTCATTTTATTTCTAAAATCATAGGAAACAATGATTGTTCCTTTTCAGTCAATGTTATTCACTTTTACAATTTTTGTTAATTAATAAAACTAAATAACAATTATTTAGTTTTACATTGTCCCATGAAGATAACAATTATTTAGTTTCATATTCTTTTGCCTTTACTAATATCCTTATTGGTTATAGTGGGAGAACTGCTCCATCTCTCTTTCAACTGACTTGCCTTTATACTTCTCAGGTGTGGGTTCATCCATTTCAGATCTTACCTCTTGCCTTATTCAAAAGCATACCATGAGTATCTCTTCTCCATAATCTATCAAAGTAAGAAGATTACATGATATCTACTTAAGATAGTGGCTATCTCTAGGTCCTGAAGACATTCTTCATAGTCCTTTAACCAATCTGAATATGAGAATTATTGCCATCCAACATGCCAAATCACAGATTAATAGACGACATTACATGTGATAGAGGAAATAAAGTGATTTAGGTAGATAGTTCTTATAATTCAATTATGATTTTTTTTATCTTGAATTATTTCGTACTATTTTTCGACAGACTATATAACCCTCAAGATATACAAAACAGAAGACTCCGACAGTCTCCTAGTAGGGATTAGAATCTTAATGACTTATAGTACAACCTTGTGGATAGCACAACAAACTGTAAAACAATCAAAGAGCACCCATCTCATGAGACTTGCAACTCCTTGCAATATCTGATCATAGCTTTGATCCCTAGAGATTTAATGGCCTTTTAGATAGCATAACAAACCACTAATTCTGGTCTAAGTATTACCATCGCTTAGAGACGGGCATAGATTTGCATGCAACCCTTGTAGATAGCATAACAAGGCTACATGGTTCCTCTACCCCGATCAATAGGCATCTTATGCTATAACTAGAGTCTCTCCTTATAATTAGACAGGCCTTGTGGTAGCACAACAAACTTGCCTAAGGTAATTTGAGTCCTATGACTATAACGATGGAGGACCACATAATAAATTCTCAACTACTCACGTTATGGCTCAGACTTTAGCGAGGGTTTTAGAAAACTTTTATCTTGGTCTCTTCCTAGGTGATAGTTTATAAATATATTGAATATATTTAACTATACCTAGATAATAGCAATTGATTCATAATCAAAAGTATAACATGCATCAACCATACATGTTCGTTATGTGATCATGGACAACACGGTCATTAATTGGAGCCATACAATTAATCACCACAATTATATAACAATTATACAATTAAAACATGCAAACACATAGGCACTGGTGATCTCATCTCCTTTCGCTTTTCTGGTTGCACTTGTAGATTATCCTCGCCTCTCCTCGGCCGACACGATCAATTACAACATAAAATATAATTTAAAATAATTTTCAAATACAAATTAATTGTAAGAGAAAACCTTATGGCCGAGTACAATAATAGAGGGAGATAGAATTACATCGAAATGAGAGAGAGAGGGAGGCTTGTAGGCCTCATTAATTAAGAATTAATTAACCTTTATCACATTCAAAATTAATCCACATAATCACACACCATCATATGATATGAAATTAACTAAGTGCATGGGTCCATGACCACCACAAATTTTAACTATCCATACATGATCAAATATATCATATGAAGGCTAAAATTTTGAAAAATAATTATTTTGGTTTTCTTAAAACCTCGGTACTAGATAATTTGAATTTCAAAAATCTTATTTTCTAATCATACATTTAAATATAATTTAAAACATCAAACACATCAACATGTTCACACAAGACTAAAATTAAAATTGTAAAATATTCCATACATAATTTAGAATATTTCTAAATTAATTAATCTAACATTTAGATTAATTTTAAATCACACTAATAACAATTATTAATGTGAACTAATTCAAAATTATAAATCACTCAATAACTCTTATAAAGGAATTTATAATTCTTATTATAATTCATTAACAAGTCCTTATTAAGAACCCCCTTTTATTAAAATATTTATTAACAATAATTAATAAGAAGTATTAATTAGAACATTTCTAATTAAAATTAGTTTAACAATTAAACTCAATTTAATCTCTTAATAACTTTTATTAAAAGTTCATTTTAAATAGATTAGATCTTCAAAAAATTTAATTAAGAGATCCTTGAGAAAATTAATTAATTATCTTAATAATTATTGTTAAGACTTAATTAATCCTTAATAACTTTTATTAAAGTTTATTTCTCGAGAAATATTTAACTCTAGCAATAATCTATTATTATGAGTTAAATTATCACTTAATAACCTTTATTAAGTGTCCCTTAATTAATAAATAATTTCACAACAACAATTGTTAGGAAATTAAGTATCTAAAACACCTAATTAAAATAAATTAACAACATTTTTAAGGTCACAACTTAAAACAACTTAAAAATAAATTAACAACACTTGTTAATTAGATTTATGATCATATCTTAAATAACCCTCTAATTACTTAATTAAAATTAAATTAACAATGATTGTTAATTAGTCTTAAGATCACATCTTAATTTATATGTCCCTTTTAAGATCATATCTTAAAAAATAACACCTTTTTAACTGAAAATTATAAACTTAAGTCTAAAACATATTTTAAACTATGTCTAATTTCAATTTCCAATTAAAAGAGGTGGGTAATATATTTTTTTTAATAAAAGCTTTTAGAGGGAAAAAAGGGGGTTAAATGGGGTTTGGCCCATTGGGCCTTAAGTAATGGACATAGGTGTCCTCTAAGCCAACATAGGACACTTATTTCAATCTAGTTCATTAATAAATGACATTTATTTCATTATGTAAATTGGCGTATCTATTATCGCACATAATGAAGTCCATGAATATATGCAATAATCATTAGATTATGATGAGATTATAATGATAAAACTGATGACTTATAAACACATATTCTTAATTGTTCCTAGTCGTAGGATGTTTAAGAAGGACATTAAATATCTGGTAAGACTAGTACAAGTTATTCCAGGTCATATGATGAGGGTGACTGATCTTGTTAGTCACTTGTGTGGAGACAGTATGATAAACCTGTAAGTGCTCATTGGAGAATGACTTCACTGAACTGATCCTAAATGAATCAACGTATGGTAATTTACCTGATTATCAACTGGTTTGATTCATCGTTACAGTGGCATGGTTGATCCTTAAACTTGAGACACTAAAGACATCTTTGTCGGTGGACTTCTGGGCTTTGACATTGGCTTACAAATCCCTATCCACGGGATTTCTAATAGTCAAGGATTGGGTCCAGCGGAAGACCTTCGAAGGTGATTGTGTGTTCAATAAAGGATCATTCGCTCTCAGATAACTGTAGAGAGAATGCTCTAAAATAGATCCGCAGGGGTCTCTTTCCAGAGCAGACACAATATCATAAAAGATGTTTTCTGATATTGTAAAGCGGAGTCTAATTCAAGTGAGTTGACCATCTATGGTTTTGACAGTTGACCATAACCCTAGGTCGACTCGAGAGTATTGTGCGAATGAAAGATCATAAGCCATGTAGTAACTGTGGACGGACGGGTTCCATGAGTGGGTTGCTGAACCCCATTACCTTCTGGGATCATGAGGTGTTGCTTGGCACCCAACTTGATCAGAAGTCCGATCGAATTTGTGTGAGATGTTAATTCAGTTAGGTAATTAATTAAATATTTCATATTAATTAATTACTATAAGTCAATAACTAGTTATTGGACTTAATGGACTGAAAATCGGACTGGTTAATAGGCCTAGAGGGTCACACGCAAATAGATTGTTAGTCGGTGGTACTTAAGTGGGACTTATATTAACTCGGAGACTTTTATGAAAAATTGCGTCGACTTAATATATATACACGCTGTTGAGAAACCCTTGGTCAAGCTCAAGAGTCTCTCCATGCTGGCTGCCCCCCCTCTCTCTCCTCCTCCTCTGGGCGCCCCTCTCGAGGTGCTGGGACAGTTCCCGTCTCCGCCACACGCAATTCCCAAATGTCGGGAATTCCCATTCACGGGTTTTCGGACGTCGTTGCGGCAATGGATCTTCTTCAAGCGAGCTGATTTGGACAAGGAAGCGAGGAAGAACGACTGCGGAGGATCGCGTGGATACCGTTGGAGGCCGGACGCTTGTGCGGCTCGTGGCATCGCCTCGACGGAATCGAAATGGTCGTGGATTCGAATCTGCGCAAGGTGATATGATCACAACCTATTTTTTGATTTCTGGTTTTGTTCAAAAACGGATCAGTGGCCATCGGCGGGATTTTCTTTGTTGCTTCTGTTGCATTCGTCGCACCCCGCCCAGATCCCAACAGTGGTATTAGAGCCAGGTTCCGCTCTCATCCGCTTCGGATAAAATTATTATTCTAGAATTATTTTCATGCTATTTTTATTTTTTCTCTCATGGAAATTATTTCATGGGATGAACTAGAAATAATCAAGATTATTTTTCTGTGGAGAAATTCAAATTATTTGGGGTTTTTCGTGATGTTCTTCATGGGATGAAGAATAGGATCCTAAGGGCATGCATGGTTGTTTCTTGGTCCCTGTTAGGCTTCCACCTCGTCACCGGTGAGACCGGTCGTCGGGAACAACCTCCCTAGCCCCCTGTAGGGCGGCGGCGGCCAGCGGCAATGCCATTCTTTTTCCTCTTTCTTTTCTTTCAAAATGTTTGAAGGAATTAAAAAGGGGAGATGAAATCGATCCAATATAGTCCCACCTCCGGCACCTAGGGCCTTCGACTACACCACCCTTGGAGGCAGGGCAAGCATGCCTTGTCTCTGGCGCCAGGGGGGTGTTGTGCCGCCATCGTTCATCCTACTGGCGTCAAGTTTTTATACGGAGGTAAAAAGGACCGAAAAAGGGGGAGGATTGGGCCCATCTTCTAGCACCATCGGTGGTGCTGGGCACACTGGCGGCACCGGCCACGCCGGCTGGCTTCGCCGGTGTCCAGGGGCGGAGGAAGTCGCCCTCCCTTGGTGCCTCTTGCCGCCGCCGGTACCATTCTTTTCCTGCAACCAGGTACGTGGGGTCGGTTTCAAGGAAGGGGAACCCTAGCCTTGGACCGGGCTGCCCGTCCCGCCCCGACTGAGGGCTTGGACCGGCCCAAGCCCAAGCGCCTAGCCTGGGCCATGCCAGGCCTGGTCATGGCCTGTACCGGGCCCAGGCCCAAGAGGCCCTATGGGCCAAGCCCATTTAAACCCTAAATTAATAGGTATTTAACCCTCTTTAGCTTAAAATAAAATATTGTATCATATTTAAAGTATGTTTTATATTTTGATTGGTTATTTTAAGTTATCAAGAAGCTTTATATATTTAAGATGCGATCTTAAATTTAAATTAACAAGTGTTGTTAATTAATTCTAATTAAGTAAATAGAGGGTTGTTTTAAGATATGATCTTAAAAGGTTAATAAATTAAGATGTGATCTTAAATTAAGTTAACAAATGCTGTTAATTTATTTTTTAAGTTATGACCATAAAATTTAATTAACAATTGTTGTTAATTTATTTTAATAAGGTGATTAGATTTATTTAATTTCTTAGCAACCGTTGTTATGAAAATAAATTTTTTATTAAGGGACATTTAATAAGGGGTTATTAAGTGTTTAGTTAACTCTTAATAATAGTTATTGCTAGAGTTAATTATTTTTGAGAAATAAACCTTAATAAAAGTTATTAAGGATTAATTAAGTCTTAATAATAGTTATTAAGATAGTTAGTTAAAGTTCTCATGAATCTTTTAATTAAAGTTTTTTGAAAGATCTAATTTACTTAAAATAATCTTCTAATAAAAGTTATTAAGGGATTAAAATGAGTCTAATTGTTAGATTAATTTTAATTAGAATGTTCTAATTAATATTTCTTAATAATTGTTATTGAGAAATATTATTTATAATGGGGTTTTTAACAAAGAGTTGTTAAGAAATTAATAATTAGAACTAGAAATTCTTCTATAAGAGTTATTAAGGAATTTTTAATTCTATCTAAATGTTAAATTGTTTCGCATTAATCATTGTTATTAATGTGATTTAAAATAAATCTAAGTATTAGATTAATTAATTTAGAAATGTTCTAAATAATGCATGGAATATTTTGAAATTTTAATTTTAGTCTTGAGTGCACATAATGATGTGTTTTAATGTTTTAAATTAGATTTAAATGCATGTTAAAAAATATGATTTTTGAAAATCCAAATTATCCAATTTTGATTGGTATCCAGGTTTTAAGAAAACTAAAAGTTATTATTTTTCAAAATTTTAGCCTTCATGTGATGTGTTTGATCATTTGTGGATAGTTAAAATTTGTGGTGGTCATGGACATGCACTTAGATAATTTCATATCATGTGATGGTGTGTGATTAAGTGGATCATTGTGGAATGTGATGCAGATTATTTAATAGTTAATTAATGAGGCCTGCGTGCCTCCCTCTCTCTCTCATTCCGATGTAATTCTAGCTCCCTCCATTATTGTATTCGGCCATAAGACTTTCTCTTACAATTAATATGTGTTTAAAATTTCAATATTATGTTGTAATTGATCGTGTCGGCTGAGGAGAGGCGATGATGATCTACTAGTGCAACTAGGAAGACGTTGTAGACACGCTAATTTTGACATCATTTTGAGTAAATTTCATGTCATATAATAATGCCTCAAAATAGTCTGATATTTAATCATTAGTTAATTTTTATAATTTTTACTGAAATTAATTATCTAATGACATCGGGTCAGACATACATAATTTATGTTTATTAATGAAGTTAATTTTAACTCAGATTTTTAATCAAATATGAAAAATTCTAAAAGACGTCGACCTATGCAGACGCCATTTAGGATTTTATTCTTATTTCGATTTTTAACCGGATTTTTAATTAATTTGTTAATAAACTAAAAGACGTCTGCCTTACACGACACCATTTAGGTGACCTAAAGTGTTTTTGTTTCTTCTTCCCGATGTTTATCCTTATCTTAATTAAGCTAAAAGATGTCTCCCGTAGGCAACGCATTTTAGGTAATTATAGATAATGATGAATTAGACTGTATTTATCTGTTTCTTAGTTGGATTGGCTTCAAACTCTTTCATGTTAATCCATAAGTAACCGTGGACGCACGTAGAGTCTTGAACTTAAGTCTATAAATACACAAGCCCTTGAAGGGGTAAAAGTTAGTGAGAAAGTTAGTGAAAAATCTTTGAAGAAAGAGTGGAAATCTTTGAAGAAGAATTCAAGAGAAAGGCGATGTCCAAACGCTGAAGGAATTGAAGGATCGAGGCATTGCATGGCTACTTCTAGGAGTCTTGAAAGAAAAGCTTCATCCTCTCTTCGTCCTTTCTTCAAGATTATTCAAGAACCATGGCTTTCCAGGGGCCATCTAACTTAGTTTTTCTTAATTAATTTTACATACTCTTGATTCCATCCTATTAGTTCAAAATTCTACATCACCTCACTTCATGCTACACACACAACACTAGCATATTTTTCCAACCCACATGTTAAGTGGTTTCAAAGACTATAAAAACAAGTGAGTTCATCTTGTCTGAGTTGCACGATTAGAATATATTATTGGAATAGATACTACCTCCATTTAGTTCTTATTGTTCTTTCTTCCTCTTTTTATTTCATTCTTTGCAAGGTATAAAGAAAATCAAAATGAGAGAATCAACAAAGGAAATCTGGACGATCCTCAAAGTCCAATCAACATTCAAAGCAAGAACAAAGTTAGAATGGCTCTTTTCCTTCAGCCGGTTGAAGGGAAGGAATCAAGAACTTCAACATCTCCCACGTCTGAAATAGGTAAGCGATCAATCTTTGTTTTTTGAAACTTTTTAGTCAAAAGTTTCTGGCAATCACATAGTTTTTAATAGGTTTATTTGTCATTTAATCAACAAATTTTTATGATAATCACACATCAAATTTGAGCACTCACAACTTTTTGGCGATCACAGTGGGACTTGGTCTCGCCATCTTTTAAATCATTATTCTTGCTTTTATCAATCGGGCACCCACGGTGCACCACTTGTGTCCCTCAGACACGCCCTCACCAATCGGTGAGTTTTTAGTTTAATTATTATTCCCACGTGTACTATGTGCACACCCTTGCGGCAAGATCTTGCCCTTCCCGTTTGATTGATTGAAGAGTTGTGATTGTGATAAGAAGAATGTGTGGTTGATTGAATGTTTTAGTTGTTTACATAATAAATCATCCTGTTAAAAATTAAAATAAAAAAGATTCGCATGAGCCAATTATTTACTGCTTTATCCTGTTAGTTTGAGGGGGAATTGACCCAAAAATTCCTTCTTAATTGTTCATTCTGTGCTTTGAAAAGCGTCTTGCGACAGTAATGCGTTTCATAACTGCATCGTCAGAACACGATGCTTTTCAGGCAAAATTTCCTGCTATCTGCTGCCTAAGGTTCTGCGAGCAGAATAAAGTTCTGTTTGATTGTTTTGTTCTTCAATCCTTTGATTTATGATTTGATTGTTATTACCCATTATATATTAAGCATTAGAGGCCATCCCGGCCACAGGTCATACGCACTGGGGCTAACCCCTCATTTTCTTATAGGAACACCTTTCTTGATGTCTTCACCTCTCTCTGATTAGGTCGGTCCCTCGATCATACTAGAGTGGTTGACGTTAAAAACCTCCATAAGTCCCCAAAATCAAAGTATTCCTCCTTGTTTATCGGGCTGGTTGTACCAATTGAAGTCCTAATTAGATTTTCATATCGTTGTGAGTAAGAGCCATAGAATATAATGGTGGAAATTTAATTGAAATTAGGATCCTACTCGTTGAGTGCATTTGTAGTTAACATAATCCAAATAATCCAACAAGGAATCCTAAAACAATCTTAAACATCCACTTGTTTGTCTAATCTCTGCACAACTTGTCTGCAAATCTTTGTTGAAAAATTTAATACCATGTTGCTTCGATCAGGTAGAAATTTGAGCATGGCTTCAGATGCTCTAGTCAACTACGAGGGAGATGCTAATGCCCCTTTTGAATGTGATTATGACTATGAAAACGGGGGAGATACTAATTCCCCCCGTGATCCCCATTCTTATTCATCTCAACATATCCCTCCTCCTTTTGTTCATGATCAACATAATTCTTGCGTTGATCTTCCTCCGCATGTGCATGCGGTGTCTAATCCTATCTTTGAGGAAGCCATGAACTCGAATGAACCCTCATCATCCAATCCCTCCAATCTAGTCAACGCTCTGGGAGTTTTGGCCTCCTATTTGGATCCTCAACAGCTCGAGGCAATCTAATCCATCTTGAAGGGGAAGATGCCTGTGCAGTCTACCGAACCGAACCCTGTGGTTCCCCCTGTCGTTCCTCAACCTCCTCCCCACCATACCTCCTTCATTCATCAAGCCATGAAAGGCCTTCAAGTTTCAACTTCCCGGCCATCTGGGCCACAATTGTCCTCCTCAAGGCCGGCTAGACCACCAACGCCAACTTATCAAAATTCCCTCGGGTATGGAGGAAGCGCTGCCGGACCTCAACCCTATTGTCCACCTTGCCCTACATACTCCAGGCAACAGGCCTATCATGTACCACCACCACCTCCTCCCCAAGTTAATCTTACAACTCAAGCTCTGCTCATGAAGATGGAGCGCATGGATGAACAGTTCAACAACTTTCAGAAGATGATGGGAGTTAAGGCTGTGCCTAAGATCAATCTTCCTAGTCTGCCTGTATTTCATTTGCCACCCTCGGAAATGCCATTGTATAGGAAATACAATGGTACTGGCAACCCCTTCACCCACCTGAAGGAGTTCATGTACAAATCCTTCTTCTGGCAAAACGACAAGAGGTCGTTGGCATTCCTGTTCAGGATATCGTTAGAGGGGCCAGCCTTCGAGTGGTTCTTCTCATTGATCTGGTTGCTGAGAAAATGAAGTCTGATGAGGACTTCATCACATTTGCTGATAGATGGAGGAGCATGGCAGAGAAGATTAAGGATTATATGTCTGAATCTGAACAAGTCAAGATACTGATTTCTAATGCCACCCCCCAATACAAGCTGGTCCTGGCTTTGAACAACCTGACCAGCATGGCAGAATTTTACGAGAGGGTGCGTTACTGTCAGAATGCCTTCAAGGATGCTACCTTCTCCAATGTCTTTGATCCTTACCGACCTAGCAGACCTCCACCTTGGAAACCTGCCGTGCCAAACACTCCTAGCACGGATCCGACAACTGAGGGCACGCTCTTCTACGAGCAGATCAGCACTATGAACAACAATCAGCCCCAGTTCGTGAAAAACCAGCAACTACCAAGCCAACAAGGTTACAGACCTCTGAATTAACAAGGTTATAAACCTCTAAACTAGCAGGGTTACAGACCTCAGCAGCAGTAGTATCAGCAGCCCCAGTACCAGCATTAATATCAGTAGCCCCCGAACCGGCAGCAGTATCAGTAGCCCCGAACCAACAACAGTATCAGCCGCACGCATCGCCGGCATATCATTATGTACCTCCCCCAAATGATTACAACCAACGCAGGAAGCCTCTAGGACCTAAAAGGGAAACATATCCTGCACTCCCAGAATCTTTACTGGACATTTTTAATGCCTTGATGGCAGCCAATGCCTTAGTCTTGCCCAGGGAAAAGACAGTCTGGCCTCAGAACACCGATGCCTCTAGGTACTGCGCCTTTCACAGGCAACCTGGACATACGATAGATGCCTACTTCCAATTATGAGATTATATCCATGATGTCAATGAACAAGGAGGCATTGACTGGGAGGAGATGAGGAAGTACATATCTGCCTTGAAGGCAAGAAGACTTCAACAACAACAACAACATCAACAACAACAACAACCATAATAGCAACAACAACAGCAACAACAGAGAGCTCCAGCACATGCGGCGGCACCTCCGAACATAGGTATAGTGCAAAACCCACTTCAAAAGCATCAACACCAGAATCAGATTGCCCCCATCTTGACGAATAGACAGCCTGAGGCTAATCGAAGGCAACAGTGGAAGGTAGAGGACTCTTCCTCTATTTACTCAACAGGACATCAACCGAGCACCGCTGAACAACCACCATGCCACATTCTCCGTATACCCAAACCGCAACCCGTTACCATTAAGCCCATTACACCATCCCACCACTACGCCTCCACCAAACCATATTCCCCAAGCCAAGTATGCGCCCCTCCTGCCATCCAAACCATTACTCCGCATGTCATTCCCCACATCA
The DNA here is from genome assembly GCA_030544215.1 of Zantedeschia hybrid cultivar. Classification (NCBI taxonomy): domain Eukaryota; kingdom Viridiplantae; phylum Streptophyta; class Magnoliopsida; order Alismatales; family Araceae; genus Zantedeschia; species Zantedeschia hybrid cultivar. The sequence goes on along the minus strand of JARZZO010000011.1, from coordinate 35,830,489 downwards.
CCAACCCCAACTACTTACCCCAGTGCCATACAGCCACCCAAACTGCTACTCCGTATGCCATTCCCCACTTCACCCACACCAACCACTTACCCCTCCACCATCCAACCTTCTAAACCCCTTATCCGCACTGTGCCTCCACCAAACAACCCCACGCCATTACCTGTTTACCAACCCCCCACACCATCTAAACTATCCACTAATCCTGCGGTGCTCAAACTATCACCTGGACCTTCTACTAGTGAAGAACATACGCTCCGGAGTAGGAGGATCTTCAACAAGGTCTTTCCTCAGTCTACAGTTAGAGACGGCCCATCACAGCCTCAAGAGGAAGTACATAATGATGAGAGTGCACCATGCACTAAGTATGACCTGTTGAAACAATTAGACAGAACACCGGCACGAATCTCCGTGTTCGAGTTGATTAAGAGATCCAAGACCCATCATGAGTCTTTGATGGAGTATCTGCAGAAGGTTATGGTCATCGAAGACGTGGCGGTGGAGAAGAAGGAGGATCAACCCTCTATTTCATTTCATGCTTCGGAACTAGCACCACCAGCAGCCAGAAGCATGGCTTTGAGCATTACAGTTAACAACTGCAAGAAGGCCGTAGACATATGTCTGGTTGACACAGGGGCCTCAATCAATGTTCTATCCCCAAAGACCCTTGAATTGTGTGGTATACCCAGGAAAAAATGGCTGCCTTCTCCTATTTTTGTTACAACCTACGACAATTCTATCCGTTCCCCTCTGGAAATGATTTATTTGAAGGTAGAGTTAGGCCCTGTTTGTCATAACGAGGTCGAGTTCCACATCTCGGAAATCGATCTATCTTTGAAGGGTATCCTTGGCCGCCCTTACATTAAGTCCCTTGAGGCAATTTCTTCTACAAATCATCAATGCCTCAAATTTCCATACAAGGGACACATTACTAAAGTCACAAGTATGTCGATTCTTATTATCACTCATTCTTTGAATATTAGGCCGACTTCATTACCTAGCAAATAACCTCTGTTGTCGGTATTATAGGTTTACCGTCCTGCGGCTGATCCTTTAAAAGCTAGTACACTTGCTTCCTATCCAATTGATGCCATGAAACAGGGGAAGTGCATGAGTACCCCTGGTTGGAAAATTATGATGAAAGGTGGCTATCATCCTAGAAAGGGGCTGGGCACGCAATTGCAGGGTAGAACGACGCCTATTAAAGATAGCCGAAAGACACCCGGTAATGGCCTGGGCTATAGGCTAAGAAGAGTCAGGCATGACATCGTACAACAACAAGAAGACGAAGATGGCCAGAAGGTCTGGGAAACAATGTCCACACCATGTAAAGAAGGCCGGGATCCCTTGACATGGACCATACATACACATTTTATCAAGGGGCCCATAATAAGTCATGATAATGATAACACAGTGCTAATCACTTCCCAGTTCAATCTCCATAACATATATGGAAGGGACCTGGCCAGACATTGCTCAGAATTGCTCACGTACCAGTCCTTGGAGGCTCTGCGGCCGATAAAAAGGAGAAAATTCCAAGATCCAGAACGAGAATGGTACCGATGGTTCGACCTGAGGGATCTGTACATTGCACTGAACAAATTATTTCTTGATCCCTCAGAGCCGAAATGCCCACCCTTGATAGACGAGCTGATTGAAGGGCCTGGCGCCATTTTTGACAAAAGAATTTTGCTGTCTGAGGAAACAAATGAAGGGGAGCCAGATGACTCCTATAAAACTGGTTACACTACTGATTTTCTCTGGAGAGGAACCTATCCCTCTCGCATTTTCAACCTTCACACTCTATTCCGCACTTTGCTTCTGACCCCGACTTGGTCACGAGTCATCACTGAAGATATTCCACGGGCTCTGCCCATCATGATCACTCTGTCCCTACAGGACCTCATCCCTCGACCTCCTCTCGATCTGGAGAGGATTTATGATTTGATTTGGGACATACTACTGTATGATTCTCCCAATCCTTTGACCTTAATGCTGCTTCCTCCATCTTATTCTCCTCCTATTTATATCCATTCTTGTTTCCTGATTAACTCTTCTTTTCTCCAAAAAAAAACGCAAATTCTGCAACTTATTTCTCCCAGATCCTCATTGAGGAAACTTCTTACTTGTCCAATTGTACCCCATCGAGTGGGTCATTTGGGCAAGATTCTCTTCTAGATCTACTATGTCCCTACCCTTGGGAGGATTCTCTTGTATTCCCTTATATACCCTATAATTTTTATCCTTCTTCATCCTCATTAGGTCAGGATAGGGAGTCTAGTGAAGTTAAGGAGTCTAGTTCTAGGCAAGTTAATCAGGTTAGGAAGTTTAGAAAATCTAAGGGTAAACAAATCCCAAATAGATACCTCCAAGATCTAGCTGTTAAATGCCTTTCATGCTCTATGATCCCTCAGCTATTAGAGAATCCTATTTAGATGCCAGAAGATTGTGAAGATGATGAGTCAATCAAGGATGGATATAGGGTGTATGAATTGATACATGAGAAAGACACCATTGTTGAAGATGAGGAAGATGACGAGGACGCGGCTAAGGTGTAAGCCAGTAGAGTAAAAAGATTTGATGAACCCTCAGCTGCCGTAGAAGAGCCTACCAAAGAGATCAATATAGGGACTATAGATGAACCTAAGGTTGTCCTCGTCTGTAAAAATCTTTCTAAAATAGATGAGAAGACAGTGATCCAAGTTCTTAAGGATTATAAGGACACTTTCGCCTGGAGCTATGAAGATATGTCGGGGTTAGACTCATCACTAGTGGAACATCGATTGACATTAAAGTATGGAGCTAGTTCAGTTAAACAGAAGTTAAGGCGATTCCGCCCACAAATGGCTTTGAAGATGAAGGAAGAGGTCGATAAGCTACATATAGCCAAGTTTATTAGAGTTATCCTCTATCCACAATAGGTGGCCAATATAGTCCCGATTATACAGAAGGATGGGAAGGTTAGAATCTGCATTGACTTCTGAGATCTAAACCAAGCATGTCCTAAAGATGACTTTCCACTGCCTCACATTGATGTACTCATTGACAATACAGCTGGCTATGAAACACTATCATTTATGGATGGATTCTCAGGATATAATTAGATCAAATTGGCAGAAGATGATCAAGAAAAGACATCATTCACTACTCCTTATGGGACATATTGTTATGTCGTTATGTCTTTTGGATTGAAGAACGCTGGAGCCATTTATCCAAGGGCTATAATGGCGATATTCCATGACATGATGCACATCGATCTAGAAGTGTATGTGGATGATTTGTTGGTGAAATCTAAGACTAAGGCAGAGCATGCCAAAGTTTTAGCAAGATGAACCCCAAGAAATGTGTATTCAGGGTATCCTCAGGAAAATTACTTAGATTCATTGTCAGTAAGCGGGGCATTGAGATCGATCCTAATAAGGCTAAGGCTATTAGAGAAATGCCACCTTCCAAGAACTTGAAAGAGTTAAGAGGATTGATCGGGAGGTTGCAGTTTATTCGCCGATTTGTCTCCCAACATTCACAAAGGTGTAAGCCGTTTTACGAGCTTACCAAGCCGGGAGTCAAATTCGATTGGGACGATAAGTGTCAGGAGGCATTTGATGGATTGAAGAATTATTTGGCAAGTCCTCCTGTTTTGAGACCACCATCTCTGGACAAACCTTTAATTCTATATATCTTTGTCTTGGATGATGCGGTGGGGGTTGTCTTAGCATAAGAAGATGAAGAAGGAAAGGAGAGGGCAGCCTATTATCTCTCTAAACTTTTAAACCCCGCGGAACAGAGATACACAGCGATGGAGAAAACATGTGCAACACTTGTATGGGTGGTTCAGAAATTGAAGCATTACTTTCTAGCCCAAGAAGTTCATCTCATCGCTAGGATGAATCCCATTAAGTTTCTTCTTGAGAAATCTGTCCTCACTGATAGGCTAGCGCAATGGCAAAGCTTTCTATCTCAATTTGATATCACCTACATTCAACAAAAAGCAAGCAAGGGCTATGCCATAGCAGAATATCTTGCTCACCATGCCCTTCCTCATTTTGATCCAGTCCGATCAGAGTTTCCAGATGAAGAACTGATGTCCATAGACATAATCAGAGATGATATGTAGACTCTGCATTTTGACGGAGCTCTGAATTCCCACGGTAAAGGTATCGACATTGTTCTGTTGTCACCTGAAGGTGTTACCATTCCACAAGCCTTTCAGCTTGACTTTCTAGTCACTAACAATATAGCTAAATACGAGGCACTCCTTGCTGGCCTTGAAGCTGCTCATCTCTATGGTGCCACCAAACTCAAAATTGTAGGTGATAGCCAATTGATTCTTCCCCAGGTGCTAACCAATTATCGAACTCTTGATCCTAAGCTTAAGCTTTATCAAGAACTCACTTCCGCCTATACTAAGCTTTTCACTAAATTGATCTTCATCCATGTTCCTCGAAATCAGAACATCTTAGCTGACGCTCTAGCTTCCCTCGCATCATCCCTTGATTTTCCAATCAGCAGACAATCCGAATCAATCATTGTTCATACGCGTCTCTCACTTGCCGTGAAAGATCCTTCATTCATTAGGACTAAGGAGAAGTTGCTAAAGAAGGTCAGAGGGGGAGATATTGTGGAGAAATGAGAGATTATGTTAATGGAGTTGTTAGAAGGGATGAATGATGAAGAGAAGCCATGGTACTATGAAATTGCGAGATATTGTGAAGATCAATCATATCCTGAAGAAGCCACAACTGAGGAGAAAAGGGCTATTAGGAGAGTTGCTCAAAGGTATACTATAGTTGGAGGAGCACTTTATAAAAGAGGTTTTGATGGAGTTCTCTTGAGATGTTTAGATGAAGATGAGCTTTGGAAGATCATGGAAGGAGCTCATACTGGAATTTGTGGTGGCCATGTTAATGGACAAATGCTATCAATGAAGATCCTTAGACAAGGATTCTACTGGCCAACCATAGAAGAAGATTGTGTAGGGTATGTTCGTAGGTGTGCCAAGTGTCAACATCACGCCGACAAGATCCATTCTCCTGCATCTTCACTCCATCATGTTTCCTCCCCATGGCCTTTCTCCATGTGGGCTTTTGACGTCATTGGACCCCTTGGCAATCCTGATTACGGCATTAAGCAGAAATCATTCATTCTCACGGCAACAGAATACTTCACCAAGTGGGCAGAAGCCGAAGCATACACGGAAGTCAAAGCATCAACCGTCTGCAAGTTCATCATGAAGAACATCATCACAAGATTCGGAATTTCAAGCACCATCGTCACCGACAATGGACCGCAGCTCGTAACAGGAGCTGAAGGACCTCTGTAACATGTATAAAATTGCATTGCATTATTCGTCTCTATTATCCGCAAGGCAATGGCCAAGCAGAGGCAACTGACAAGACTTTGATAAAAATCATTAAAAAGACGTGCAAATCTAATAAATTTACAGACTGGCGAGAAAAACTAATTGAGGCTCTATGGGCAAACCGAACTTCAATCTGCACGCCCACTGGGCAGACTCCGTATTCCTTAACATTTGGAATGGAGGAGGTAGTTCCATATGAAATCCTCATACCGTCATTAAGAGTACAATTGAGTAAGGAATTCTCCATTGATGAGTATAGCTCAGCACTCCTTGCTCAATTCGAACTCTTAGACGAGAAAAGATGGTCAACTGCTAATCATGCACGAGTATATCAAAATAGATTAGAACGTTTTTATCAAAAGAAAGTCATTGAACGTAAGTTCAAAGTTGGTAAAATGGTCGTCAAAAGAATCTTTGTAAAACCTGGTGGTCCACGTTCTAAGGTCCAACCCAATTGGGAAGGACCATATGTCGTATCACATGCTTTTTCTAGTAACGCTTACCGTCTAGTTAATGCAGAAGGGCAAAAATTAACTCACCTCTGGAATAGATTGTATTTTAAGAAATACTACCCTTAGGTTAAAGAGTCGATCAACATGGTGCAAAGACCAGTGGAATCAAAAAATTTAGAAACTCAAATTCCCTTATCAGTCTGGATAATTTAATTCAAACACATTACTACACATACTAACACGTTTGATTAGTGAGTAACAAGAGATGTGAAGTCCGAAGGAATACCGAAAGCTTGACTAAGAGTGTAAAATGCAATTCATTCTTTTTAAACAAAAATTCCATTTTTACACTCGGCCCACGATGTCGGAACGAGGCTAAGAATAGACTACCAGAAATGCTTGCCATCTTAGTAGGATGTCGTCATAAAAAAAAGGGGTGGAGATCCATCCCATGAAAAAATAAAAGCAAAAACAAAAGGCAAAAATCCAATATCAAATCAAAAGGTCATTACATTACAAACGTTACACCAAGGCCGTGAAATCAAGTGAAAAGGGAACGCAAGGTCGATAAATATCCCGGAAAGAAAATAACCGAATCCCAACAGATATTAGGGTAAAGAAGGGACATCTTTTTAAGTCTCCAGAACCCTCTCGTGGACTTTCTAAACGAATTCTTCCTTTCTTTCTAAAGAGGCATACTCTAAGCTTAAGGAACGGCCTAGATTGACTAAGGGTCAGATCATCGAATGGGATCACAAATGAAAACACAAGCTCAAGCACGATGAGTCTAAGTTAGATTATTGAACAACAATTTGGAAATTAAGTTAATAAATGAATATGTTCTTTTGATCTGAGTACCATGTTGGTCTTTTAGTTTGCATATTATTTCAAAATCCAAAGAAAAGTAAATATTTCAAAATCCAAAAAAAAGAGTAGATATTTAAAAAAATCCAAAAAAAATAGATATTCAAAAAAATCCATAAAAATAGATATTTCAAAAATCCAAAAAAAAATAGATGTTCAAAAAATCCAAAAAAAATAGATATTCCAAAATCCAAAAAAAGTATATATCTCAAAATATAAAAAAATAGATATGTTAAAATTCAAAAAATATATATATATATATTCCAAAACCCAAACAAAATGAATATTTGAAAATCAAAAAAATATTTTAATTAGCATTTGCTTGTAGCATTTGGTATGTTTCATTTCTTATATTTTCAGCGAGCATATGCATGCTTGAATGTTGCATAATTCTATTTCTTTTGATGGTTATCATTACCTTTGTTAATAAAGGCCTTACCCCTTGACCCTTCTGTCAAGGATAGGATTAAGTAGCTGGCTACTTAACTGGGTAAGGGGCTAAGCCTAAATAGATACTTAACATGTTTGCTAAGTCATATACAAGGCACAAGAATGTAAATCAAAGAAATAAGGCACAAAGCTTGTAACGATTGAGGTTTTCGGATCCGGTTATCGGGTCAGTTTTCGGGGTCGGATCTCTTAGTTCGGACCCTGATGGGGCTAAGACTCAGTTCTGTTTCGCTTCGAGCCTACTCAAGCGGCTTAAACGACGTCCAGCAATGTAGACGCGTTTTAGGCTATGCCACGTGGGCGCCACGTGGACTGGCCTTGGGTCGCGAGTGTACGGCCCCGGTCATATCGACTGAATGGCGTCTTGTATAGACGACACCTTTCAGAGTACGACCCTGGCTTGTCAGTGTACGGCCCGGTCTTGTCATCTGAAAGACGTCGGGCGTGCATGACGCATTTTACCCCGTTTCTGGTTGACCCCGCGAACCCTCCTTCCTTTCCCTCATTTCCTCCTTCCTCCTCTCTCTCCCCTCTTCCTCCGGCGATCCGGCGGCGTTTTTCCCATTCTCCTCGTTTTCCTCCCACCATTTCCTCTCTCCCTCCACTCCATCGACCTCCTAACTCCCACCACTACCACCACCATCTCCTCCGCGGCGTTTTTCTATCCGGACGGCGGCCGACGTCCCGATGGAGTAACGGCGTCCACGGCGGTACCGGCGGCGGCGTGGGGCGAGGCGGGTAGGCGGCTTGGAGCTTGGAGGAGTTTAAGTAACCGGTAGGGTGACGATTCCCGTAGTATTCCATTTAAAAATCATATTTTTCCACTTTGGAGCATGTTTAGGGGTGTTCTTGGGGTGAAAATACTAAATGCATGAAATGAGAAATTGGGTGTTTTAAATGGGTAGTTAGGTTCTTCTCCCCATCCTCCATGTTTTTCGTATTTTTACATGATTTTGGGAAGGAAATCCCACCCCGTGAACCGGGAGATGGCGGAGGGAGAACCTGTCTGTGAGGGTTAAATGGCGTCGGGGGACAGCGACGCCTTTTAGAAAGGCGGCTTCCACCCGCGACGCGATTTAGCCCAAATACCAGACTCTGTCTCTGGAACTGAATGGCGCTCAGGGACAGCGACGCCTTTCAAAAGGCAACTTGCATGGGCGACGAGTTTTAGGCCATTTTCGAGGCCAGATTTCACATGAACCAGTTTAGGAGGCTTGAATGGCGTCGGCCTTGGGCGACGCGATTCAAGGCAGAATCACATTAATTCATGCTATTAACATATCTTCACACTGTTAGATAGTTTGGTTAATTGCATGTTTGAAATCGTACTCGAGGAGGAGGATTTTTACGTGATCGGATCGCACTGTGTTGTGTTTCCTGCGACTGTGGACTTAGAGTGACAGTTGTAGCGCTTGGCACCCTGTGTCGGTGTGGGAGGGACACAGCGCCGGTGTGGGAGTAGTGGGGTGACGCCTAAAGAGAGGGTCACCTGGTGTACCCCGGGGTTAGCTAGTACCGGTGTAGGAGTGGTACCTGTGGAGTGTCACTTGTGCTGGAGGAAGCAGAAACCACCTAGAGCCAGTTGGGCCGGAGTAGCTAGCGTGCTATCCGAGGGGTTACTGTTTGGTCTCAGTGGGTCGGTGTTTCCCGTGTTCGGCTGTGTGGTTGGCGTGTTTTGCCGAGACGCTAGTTGTAGGTTCCCTGGTAGAATGGTTTCAGAGTTGTGTATATTACATCTCGAATGCATGTGTTTTATATCGAAATTTAGGAATTGTGTTACATCCTTACTTGCTTATTCTACGTGTATATGTGTTACTGCACTTGTGGGTGCGTGAGTGGGCAGTGGGGATCGAAGGATCCCTACTGAGTCTTTTCGTTGAGACTCACCCCTACAGTTTTTAGGTGAGGGTTCCAGGCAGGCTTAGCGAGGAGAGTGCTGCTTTGGGTTGCGTGCCAACAGCCATTGTTCCGGGGTATGTCCCGACGTTGTTGTTATTTTATTTTCTGGCCTGTACGCTTAATTATTTCTTTTCAGTAGGAGTATGTAATTATTTGCTGTGTCGAGTCGCATTGTAATAACTTTTAATTCTTGTACTTATTTTTCAATTCAATGCGATGTGAATGTTTAGCTTAGTTTATTATTTATTTCCCAGACTTATCTAGATCCTGGTTTGGCTCAAATTTAATGATTCGGTACCCATTTAATAATCGGATCCCCGATTATAGGGTGGCGGGTCGTTACAATTGGTATCAGAGCATTCGGTCTGACAAATAAATGAATAACTAGGTTAAATATTGTAAATCCGGCAAATAGCATTCGGTCTGACAAATAAATGAATAACTAGGTTAAATATTGTAAATCCGGCAAATAATTACATTATCCCGTACAGGCATGGCGGTAGTGTAGGTTTTAGGATTCTAATTAGAACTTTTCGATTTTTGTTGTTGTAGGCCATTAGATGGCTCCTAGGAAGAGGATGCCAGTTATTAGAGAGCGGGGAGATGTCCCTAGTGGATCTGAGGCCGGTAGGCCGAGTATGGAGCATTTCATGGAGGCTATGATGGACACGATGGCTAGATACCAGACCGGAGACCCTAGTGAGAGTTCCAGTGCTCGGGGAGGGTCTTCAACTACATTGGAGAGATTCCTGAAGCTAAGGCCGCTTCATTTCACCGGTCGTCCCTACCCTAATGAGGCTGTTCATTAGTTGAGGGAGATGGAGAAGACTATTGATACTATGGATTGTGCGGCGGTTGAGAAGACTCCATTGGCTACCTTCATGTTGAAGGATGATGCCTACGACTGGTGGAACACTTTGAAGAGTTTGTCATATGCGGATAGGAGTCTCAGGGAGATTCCATGGGAGACTTTTGTGAAGGAATTCAATGCACAATACTTCCCTAGGCATGTTCAGAGGGCCAAGGAGACGAAATTTATGGAACTGACCCAAGGAAGCATGACAGTGCTTGAGTACCAGACGAAGTTTGTGTCGCTTGGGAGGTTTGTGCCTTTTATCTCAGGAGACGAGGAGCGTCGGACTGAGAGGTTTGTGGATGGACTGACGTCCAATCTGAGGAGTTTTGTGGCATCCCACTGTTGTACAGATTTGGCATCGGCAGTTAGGTGTGCCGCGGCAGTAGAGGCACAGTACGATCAGTCAGCCCGGGAGAGGGGACTGACTACTCAGGGGCCGGTTCATGGCAGGGGAAAGGTAGCAACAGCAGCTCCTTCGTCTGGATCAGGATCGTCTTCACTCGGCTCCAGATTCAGGAGGTTCTTTCGAGGCAGTGGCAGCAGTAGCGGTAGCAGCGGTAGCAGCAGACCCAGACAGAGCCAGCAGAGTCAGTCAGTGTCCAGTGCTCAGAGGCTTCTCGCAGCTTGTCGACATTGCGGTGGTACTCACGGTGGGACTCAGTGTCTTGCTTTTTCTAGAAGGTGCTACACTTGTAGCCAGCAGGGCCATTTGGCGAGGTATTGCCCGCAGGGGCATGGACAGGGGCACGGGCTAGGTGATCAGAAGAAGCCGAGGACCCAGGGGAGAGTTCTAGCTATCACCAGGAAGGAGGCTCGTGCATACAACTTGGTGGAAGGTACACTTTCTGTCCTTGGGAACTCCGTGCATGTGTTAATTGAGCAGTTCGTAGATGTTCTTTATGCACCCGTTGATGAGATATCTGATGGATTAATGGTAGAAGTTCCTTCTGGGGATTTCATGTTGTCTTATAACTGTTTGAGTGAAGTTCCCTTGACCATTGAGGGCCATGAGTTACCTACCCAGTTATTTGTGCTTGCCATTCGCGACTTTGATGTCATCTTGGGCATGGACTGGTTGGAGGCTTATTATGCAGAAGTGGACTGCCACAGGAAGAGGGTGCGCTTCTCTATTCCGGACATCCTGACCTTCTGCTTCCAAGGTATTAGGCTCTCTTCTCGAGGTATTCTTATTTCTGCCTTTAAGGCCCAGAGATTGTTTGTTGGTGGTTGTGAGGCCTTCCTTGCCTCTATTATTTTAGCTGATATTAGTCGTAGTCCCAGTCCTTGGGAGGTGCCCGTAGTTTGTGACTTTGTAGATGTGTTTCCTGAGGAGTTGCCTGGCCTTCCTCCTCAGCGAGAGGTTGAGTTTACTATTGAGCTTGCATCGGGTGCGGCGCCCCTATCTAAGGCCCCGTACCGGATGGCACCAGCCGAACTCGCTGAGTTGAAGGCGCAGTTGCAGGAACTACTGGATAAGGGTTTCATTCGTCCCAGTACTTCTCCGTGGGGTGCTCCAGTTCTATTTGTCAGGAAGAAGGATGGTTCTCTGATGTTGTGTATTGATTATAGACAGCTGAACCAGGTGACGATAAAGAACAAGTACCCACTTCCGAGGATCGACGATCTGATGGATCAGTTGCAGTCTGCGAAGGTGTTTTCAAAGATTGACTTGAGATTTGGGTATTATCAGATGAGGATCCGTGAGGTTGATGTTAGTAAGACGGCCTTTAGGACTCGGTATGGACATTATGAGTTTTTGGTTATGCCTTTTCGCTTGACCAATGCTCCGACGGCTTTTATGGATTTGATGAATCGGGTCTTCAGGGCCTATCTAGATCAGTTTGTTGTGGTATTTGTAGATGATATTTTGATATACTCTTCTTCTGAGGAAGAGCATGCCACACATCTTCGGGTGGTATTGCAGGTTCTGAGAGAGCACCAACTCTATGCCAAGTTTAGCAAGTGTGAATTCCGGCTAGACAAGGTGCACTTCTTGGGGCATATCATTTCTGGTGAGGGCATTGCAGTGGATCCAGCCAAGATTGAGGCAGTAATAGATTGGAGCAGACCAACAATAGTAACTGAGATCAGGAGCTTCTTGGGATTAGCAGGATATTACAGACGGTTTGTCTAGGGTTTTCTTCGATAGCGGCCCCCTTGTCGAGGTTTACTCATAAGGGAGTTCGTTTCGTGTGGACCGAGGAGTACGAGTGGAGTTTCATTGAGTTGAAGACTCGCCTCACTTCGGCTCCAGTGTTGGTGCTTCCATCAGGTTCCAGTGGATTTGTGATTTATTCAGATGCATCACGTCGAGGTTTGGGTGCAGTTCTGATGCAACATGGTAAGGTTGTGGCCTATGCTTCTAGGCAGCTGAAGAAGCATGAGGAGAACTATCCCACCCATGACTTAGAGTTGGCAGCTGTGGTATTTGCATTGAAGATCTGGCGACACTATTTGTATGGAGAAAAATTTCAGGTTTTCAGTGATCACAAGAGCCTGAAGTATGTATTCACGTAGAAGGATCTAAACTTGAGGCAGCGAAGGTGGATGAAATTTATCAAGGATTATGACCTCGACCTTTCTTATCATCCGGGTAAGGCTAATGTGGTGGCAGACGCCTTGAGTCGGAAGACGGTCGTGTCATATCTCATGGTTCGAGAATGGAGGTTATTTGACCAGGTTGCGGAATCTTCCTTTAGAGCCGTATTGGCTAGCTTAACTATGAGGCCAGCAGTGTACCATGCCGTAATTGAGGCTCAGAGGGCAGATGCAGAGTTACCGCAGATTCTCCAGAGACTAGAGGTGGAATTGTGGGATGATGGTACAGTCAGGTTTAGAAGCAGACTCTATGTTCCGACCGAGGAGGACGTGCGCAAGAGTGTCCTGGATGAGGCGCACCGTTCTAGATATGCAGTGCATCCCAGAACGACTAAGATGTATCATTGTTTGAGGATGCACTTTTGGTGGCCTGGTATGAAGAAGGATGTGACTGATTATGTGGCTAGGTGCATGACTTGTTAGCAGGTTAAGGCAGAACATCAGAGACCAGGAGAGTTGTTGCAGCCTTTGCCGATCCCGGAATGGAAATGGGAGCATGTGACTATGGACTTTGTGATGGGATTACCTGTATCCCCTGGCACAAGGGACGCGATTTGGGTCAATGTTGATCGATTGACCAAGTCGGCACACTTCCTGGCTATTAGGAAGGACTGGTCAGTCGGTAAGTTGGCTAAGCTGTTTGTGAATTGGATCATCTCTCTACATGGGGTGCCCTTATCCATCGTATCAGATCGGGATCCGAGATTTACTTCTAGGTACTGCAAGAGTTTCAGAAGGCCTTGGGCACGTAGTTAGCCTTCAGCTCGGCCTATCATCGAGACTGATGGGCAGTCGGAGAGGACCATTCATACTCTGGAGGATATGCTCAGGGCATGTTGCCTAGACTTGGGAGGTTCTTGGAAGCAGCATTTATCTACAGTGGAGTTTGCTTACAACAATAGTTATCATTCTAGTATCGGCATGCCTCCGGCGATCTGGCGGCGTTTTTCCCCTTCTCCTCGTTTTCCTCCCACCATTTCCTCTCTCCCTCCACTCCATCGACCTCCTAACTCCCACCACTACCACCACCATCTCCTCCACGGCGTTTTTCTCTTCGGACGGCGGCCGACGTCCCGGTGGAGTAACCCCGTCCATAGCGGTACCGGTGGCGGCGTGGGCGAGGTGGGTAGGCGGCTTGGAGCTTGGAGGAGTTGAAGTAACCGGTAGGGTGACGATTCCCGTAGTATTCCATTTAAAAACCATGTTTTCCCGCTTTGGAGCATGTTTAGGGGTGTTCTTGGGGTGAAAATACTAAATGCATGAAATGAGAAATTGGGTGTTTTAAATGGGTAGTTAGGTTCTTCTCCCCATCCTCCATGTTTTTCGTATTTTTACACGATTTTGGGAAGGAAATCCCACCCCGTGGACCGGGAGATGGCGGAGGGAGAACCTGTCTGTGAGGTTAAATGGCGTCAGGGGACAACGACGCCTTTTAGAAAGACGGCTTCCACCCGCGACGCGATTTAGCCCAAATACCAGACTCTGTCTCTGGAACTGAATGGTGTCCAGGGACAGCGACGCATTTCAAAAGGCGACTTGCATGGGCGACACGTTTTAGGCCATTTCCGAGGCCAGATTTCAAATGAACTAGTTTAGGAGGCTTGAATGGCATCGGCCTTGGGCGATGCGATTCAAGGCAGAATCACATTAATTCATGCTATTAACATATCTTCACACTGTTAGATAGTTTGGTTAATTGCATGTTTGAAATCGTACTCGAGGAGGAGGATTTTTACGTGATCGGATCGCACTGTGTTGTGTTTCGTGCGACTGTGGACCTAGAGTGACAGTTGTAGCGCTTGGCACCCTGTGTCGGTGTGGGAGGGACACAGCGCCGGTGTAGGAGTGGTGGGGTGACGCCTAGAGAGAGGGTCACCTGGTGTACCCCAGGGTTAGCTAGTACCGGTGTTGGAGTGGTACCTGTGGAGTGTCACTCGTGCTGGGGGAAGTAGAAACCACCTAGAGCCAGTTGGGCTGGAGTAGCTAGCATGCTATCCGAGGGGTTACTGTTTGGTCTCAACGGGTTGGTGTTTCCCGTGTTCGGCTGTGTGGTTGGCGTGTTTTGCCGAGACGCTAGTTGTAGGTTCCCTGGTAGAATGGTTTCAGAGTTGTGTATATTATATCTCGAATGCATGTGTTTGATATCGAAATTTAGGAATTGTGTTACATCTTTACTTGTTTATTCTACCTGTATCTGTGTTATTGCACTTGTGGGTGCGTGAGTGGGCGGTGGGGATCGAAGGATCCCTACTGAGTCTTTTCGTTGAGACTCACCCCTGCGGTTTTTAGGTGAGGGTTCCAGGCAGGCTTAGCGAGGAGAGTGCTGCTTTGGGTTGCGTGCCAGCAGCCGTTGTTCCGGGGTATGTCCCGACGTAGTTGTTATTTTATTTTATGGCCTGTACGTTTAATTATTTCTTTTCAGTTGGAGTATGTAATTATTTGTTGTATCTAGTCGCATTGTAATAACTTTTAATTCTTGCACTTATTTTTCAATTCAATGCGATGTGAATGTTTAGCTTAGTTTATTATTTATTTCTCAGACTTATCTAGATCCTAGTTTGGCTCAAATTTAATGATTCGGTACCCATTTAATAATCGGATCCCCGATTATAGGGTGGCGGGTCGTTACAAAGCCGAAGGCAAAAGTTTTATATATATATATATATCAAAAGGTGTTTTGTACAGGACTCACGAAAAAGAAGAAAATACATGATATACAGCCCTCACGGCTGACTCTCCCCGCCCCCCTCGTCAAACTAGCTCTGGGCCTCATCTGGGACATCCGGTGCTGGAGCTCTGGACGGCGGCGGTGGTGGACCCATGGTACTTGGGCCAGCCTGACCAGAGGAGATAGCCACACTGGCTGTGAAAGCGCTCGCTTGTCCGCGCTCCTGAGCCCGTTGCCGAGCACGTCGATATCGCTCCTCAACGCTATGGCACTCGTGCTCAGCAATGCCCAACTGGACTCGAAGGGAGGACATCTCCGCGTCCAATCGCTGCCGCTTTTGCTCCCGGTCCTCAGTAAGTATCTCCAGACGAGTCTGGAGGTGTGTAAGTTCTCGGGGGAGTTCGTCGCTGGAGAGGCGTGCTAGCTGCTTCTCCAAAGCTCTGATGTGGGCAGCATCAGCTTGGGCTCGAACAACTGCAGCACGGGACTGCTCCAACTCTGCCTCAGCCCTCTAAAGGCCCTCCTGAAGCTCAGCGACCTGCAAGAGAAGATATTGTCAGTCCAAGACAACCAAAGCAATCAATATCAAATTCAATAATGAAAGTAGAAGGTTAGAACTTACTCGAGTGGCCCGATCCTCTTCCGTGAGAGAGGCTCGGTGGATGGCAGAGGCGAGCTAACTCTAGAGGTTAGCAAGAGCAACCTCATGAGCGGATGAGGCGTAGGATGAAGAAGCTCCGGTGGAGAAGGGAGGGGGAGCCGCTGTGAGTGCTCAAATTAGGGTGTGATTATCATGAAAATTTTGTTGTTTATGTGACAAATAAGCCTATTAAAAACTAAGTGAATGCGATCGCCAGAAACTTTTAACTAAAAAGTTCCAAAAGAAAAGATTGATTGCCTACCTATTTTGGAATTGGGAGATTTTTGAGTCCTTGATTCCCCTCCCTCAGCCAGCTAAAAAAAGAGAGCCCTTTTGACTTTGTTCTTGCTTTCACTGCTTATCGGACTTTGAAGATCATCTAGATTCCTTGTTGATTCTCTCCTCTTTATCTCCTTTTATACCTTACAACAAACAAAGATAAAAGAAAATAATAAGAACTCAAGTAGAAGTAGTATCTATTCTAATGAAGATTTTGATCATGCAACTTAAACAAAGAACTCACTTGTTTGATGGTCTTTTAAACTCCTTAAATAAATAGGTTTGGAATTATCATAGTGAGTGTGTGTTGCATGGAGTGATATGATGAATAAGATTTTGAACTAATATGGTGAAACAATCAGAGATTAATAAAAAGAACTAGGTTGGATGGCCCCTGCGAAGCCTTAGTTCGTGAATGGATCTTGAAAGGACGAAGAATGGATGAAGAAAGGATGTAGCTTGCTTCAAGACTCCTAGAAGTAGTAGCACCTCGATCCTTCAGCGTCTGGACGTCGTCGCCAAGATTCTTTACTCAAGTTTGCTATCATCACTAACTCCACTAACTTAATAATGACCAAGGGGTTATGTATTTATAGGCTTTACATCCGCGGTTATTTAAAGATTAACATAAAAGATTTTGAAGTTTATCCAACTAACAAACAGATAAACACAGATTAATTCATCATTATCTGTAATTATCTAAAACGCGTTATCCATAGGAGACGTCTTTTAGACTAATTAAGATAAGGATAAACATCCGGAAAAAGAGACAGAAACAGCTTAGGAGACTTAAATGGCGTCGTGCCCTGAAGACGTCTTTTAGCTAATTAATCAATTAATTAAAATTCAAACTTAAATATCAAAATAGGAATAAACTCTAAATGGTGTCTACACATGTCGACGTCTTTTAAACTTTTTTATATTTGATTAAAATTTGAGTTAAAATCAATTTAATGAAGTAACTTAAATTATGTCTGTCTGACCTGATAATATTTAGATAATTAATCCAAAAAGATTAATAAAAATTAACTAATAGTTAAATATCAGACCATTTTGAGGCATTATTTTATGATATGAAATTTACTCAAAATGATGTCAAAATTAGCGTGTCTACAGTTGCCTCACCTTGACATCGTCTTTGCAAGGGACTGAAATGAAGTGGAATGTACTGAAAAGGTGATGCCAAGGTGTGATGAGACACACTCTTCATATCACATGATTGGAATGTTTCTCAAAATCATCAATGAAGATAGCTCAAGGAGATCAATGAATCAATCTTGTCTGGATGAAATAGACAAGGAAATAAAATAAGGTCGATCAACCTCCACGGATTGGGAAGTACCCCAAGTCATAGATACTGCAGGTTTCATCATGGGGAGCGATTGCCAGCCAATGTGGACGTGCTCCAACCATGATGGATCTTCAAAAGAAAACAAGGAATGTTGAGATAAAAAATCTAAGAAAGGATAGAATTCCAAAGATATTTTCAAGCGAACCTCAAAGATAATCAAGATACTCAATTCAGAATGGAATATTTTATATCATATTGGAATTATTTGATTAATGGTCTGAAACTTAATCAATAATTAATTTTTATCACAATGGTTTTAAAGTCCTATATGATGCATGTTGGCTAAAAGAAAAATATAAAATCAAATAACATATAAATTAATCAAGGATAATATTGTTAAATTATCATTAATGAGTCAAGATACCAATTCTTGTAATTCAGTGCTAAGCCGAAGCTCGTTTATCCACACACCGTTCTACAAAAGTGGAATCATCGTCCTCACTAATTAACAATTAAACGGTCTATCCATGCGATTAAGAATTCTCTAGAATTATTATCATTTTTGTTGAAGGGGAACTCAAATTCCAGTTTCATCAAAATTACAAGGTCCTTGATATACTCTAATAAATATTTAACATATAGTAATGATGATTATGCAAATCAATCACATGAAAGAGTACAAAGGATAGAGATAACTGTCTTTTTAGACACGGTCGGGACTCATAAACTCCCACAATGGGATCTTCTTGAGATTCTCAGCTTTATTTGGATTTTCCTAAATTTCCTGCATTAAAAAATTCATCAGTAACTTCAAATAAGTGCATTAAAATCTAGATAAACATGAGTTTTCGGGCAAATAACAGAAAACCATGAAATGCGTCGTGTCACGCCGACGCCATTAAGATTAACTAAAATGCGTCGCTATTCAACGACGCCTTTTCAGTCGCAAAAACAGGTTCTGGCTAACTTCTACCTGGATTCCAACTCTCTCTATGCTTATCCCTTCTTCAATCCGGAAAAGCCTTCCTAGAATCGCAATCTTCTCTATATAAACTCCATAAACTTGTATCAAAGCAATCTTAACACAATCTAGAGATCAAAGTTAGAGATTTTCTTTAAAGTTCAAGAATTTTCAAGGTTTTCAAGGCTTCAAGAAGGAAAAGCTTAAGAACAAGATGAATTCTTCAAGCAAGAGGATGAAGAAGATGCTAGAGAGGCTCTCCAACGTGGAAAATCATCTAAGTGGAAGAGATCCTAACCTCCAAGTAAGTTAAATCCTCTTTTCCTTCAATCCTTTTTCTTTAATTTCCCTGTTCTTCATATTCTTCATTGCAATTCTCCGTTTATTTTCTAGGCATATCCTTTGTTTCCTGGCCCAAGGAAATTCACATCTCTTCCTTGGATTCGCAAGCTTGCTAAAAGTACTACTATTTCCATGCAATCTTTTGTTTCCAAGTGGAACATCCAAAGTCTAGTAGTCCATGCGAAGCATTACAAGAGTCCAAACGTAGACTGGGCGGCTATGGGTGCTTTGATTGAGTTATGGCATCGTCAAACCCATACCTTCCTTTTTCCTGAATTTGAATGCACTATTCTTCTAGAGGAAGTTGAAATCCTATTGGGCCTTCCCAAAATCAAGTTGTACGGTGACAATGAAGTGATCCAGAATAAGATGGCTTTGATGAAGGAGAAGATCACCGGTCAACAATTGTTGATGAAGATCATAAAGAACCCAAAAGAAGTTAAATGGTGCCTTACCAATAAAGGAATCAACCTTGCAAAGTTTGTAGAGTGGACTTTGTAAGAAATTGAAGATCTTAGAGAGGATGACACTGAGAACGTGATTAAAGTATTCACCACGTGCCTAGCTGGAGCTTTGTTCTTTTCTGCTCAAGACAACATACTTGAAGATGATCAAGTCAGTGCAATTTGCGAGATCTTTGAGGGAAGACAGATAGGTACAACGATTATGGCCTATCTCTATAATGGGCTTTCTGCAGCGTCTATAGGTCAGCCTTCCTATGGTTTCATGCTACTCTTTGCCCTATGGGTCGAGTTGCACTTGAAGTTTGAATATCACACTAGAAATTCTACAAGACCATCTCAAATCTATCAGAATAGCCCGATCTTCCATATCCCCAACATTGTAAAATTCAAGGAGAAAATGATCAATCGAGTGCCAAAACTCAAGACTCGAGCTGACTGGAGAGATTATCTAAAAAGAATGCCAACATATGGATTTGACTCTTCACCTCTTGCTCTAGTAGGAAAGCCAATTCGAGTATGCCGCACAGCAACGGGTGCAGAGCTTAAACTGATCGGGACTACTGAGTTCGTGTTGTACAATCCTCATCGCTGCTATACTCAACTTAGCCTGCCTCGCCATGAATTCTCCGAGTTTTCCCATACATCTCCAATCAAGAAGCGTGCCTTGGAATCCGATGAAGACTATGAAGCTACTGAACTTATAGTTACATTGTGGAATATTAGCTTAAATCATCGTGTAAAATCCTCTCAGAATGCTCATAGAGGCTTAACCTATCTATATGTAATGGGGCTTCAGGAAGTTCTCTTTTTCTTTTCTTTTTTTTATGATGTAATAAAGAATTTATTTCAATAAAGAATTGTTCTTTTATGTCTTGATATTCATCCTCAATATTCTGTGACTTGTCCAAGATTTTTCCTTAAGTAAAAACTTGATTTTTTTTGAAAATATGATAATTCGGGTTTGCAAAACGCGTCTACTCAGTAAGACGCCTTTCAACCATAATTCATTTTCTAAAAGTCAGAGATTAATCTTTAAAATCCCGAATTATGCTTAAAACACATCCAGCTGTGTAGATGCCGTTTATCCAAAATAAGAGATTTATCCTGAAAATTCAGAATTAATCTTAAAACGCGTCTATATGTATAGACGACTTTCAATCAAAAATCTTTTTACCAAAAATCAAAAAATAATCCTTAAAATCCTGAATTATCCTTGAAACGCGTCTAAATGTGTAGACGCCTTTCAATTCTCTCTCTTGCTTTTCTCCAGAATTCCGCCATTAATTCTGTGATTAATCCACTGAACGCGTCTAGAGGTGTGGATGCGTTTAATCATCATGCCTTGTACTATTCTGACCAGAATTAGTGGTTTAAACTGAAACGCGTCGTGATGTGTAGACGCCTTTTGCTTAATTTCAAACCCTCTATCCTTTGCCGCCTCAGTTTATGCGCCTTGAATGGCGTCGCTGTCCAACGACGTATTTCAACTTCTCCAAATAGAAGCCGCGAAGGACCCCCTTTCTTCCTCATTATCCCTTGCTCTTCCTCTCTCCTCACCTTCACCGGCGATCTTCTATTCTTCCGGTGACCCTTTTGACTCCGGCGAGCATCCTTTCTCTGGCCATCCTCTCTTACCATCGCCGGCTTTCCTCAACCTCCATCCTCTCTCGAGTTTTCTCTTTCACCCGAGCTCCCTCTTCCTCTAGCCTTCTCTCCCTCTTAAGCTCTCTTCCTCGGCCATGGAACAAGGCGAGGGTTCAAGGGAAAGCGGCAAGCGCCGCCGCATTGCACGCATAGTGAGGAGATCGGATCCTGGAGAAGTTCCCCCCGAGGAGGCCATGGCCTTGGAAACGGCGGCGGCCATCTTAGAAGAGGAAGTTCCTCCTATGGTGATGGACGAAGAAGAAGAAGGGGAGGATATCCTCCATTTGGTAAGTCTCTTATGGATGTTTATTTTAGATGAATGGAATGAAGGAAAGGAGAGCAAGGGGAGAAAAGGGCTTGTTAGAAAAAGCCCGAAAATAGGTTTTGAATGGCGTCCAGACCAGGTGACGCCTTTCAAAGGGCATCGCCATGGTCCGACGCCATTCAAAGGGAATTTTAATTTTTATTAGAGTAGAAAATGAGTTTAAATGGCGTCAAGGGAGGTGTACGCCTTTCAATGGGCGTCCATGTTGCTCGACGCCTTTCAGTTAGAACATTTTATTGTTTTTCTTTGGCCATTGACTGATGAAATTTTCTTGAATTGTTTGCAGGGGACAATGAGGATCCGCATATCATGGGACCTAGTCGTCAGTGCCTAAAGAGGGCTCCCAGACTTTCAAAGGGAGAGACTTAGGCGAATGGGTTTTAGAGAGATTTTGGACATCGAGCCATTTTGGCTCGATCTAGTGTTGCTGTAGGCGCTCAGGGAGCGTTGGCACGCGGAGAGTCGAGCATTCCTTATGTCCTGGGGCCACATGGTTCCAAGTCTAGAGGATGTGGCTAGGATTACTGGTCTCAGGGTAGAGGGCAAACCGGTGTGCGAGGTGACTTACCCCGATTACCGAGGGCTAACAGAGGCCTTGCTAGGGATAGAGGTCTCTAGCCTAGATAGGGAGTCTAGAATAGTCCCTAGGGTAGAGGTAGAGGCTGCCCTCGGATTAGTTGAGCCCCGGCGTCGGTCTAACGAGAGTCGGGAGGAGTTTAGGAGTAGGCTAGCTGAGTCCTCCTCGTCTGTCTACTGTAGTGACCCTAGCCGGGCAGATGAGGTAGATAGACAGTTGAGAGTCTTTTTAGTTTTCTTCTTTGGTCAGTTGCTCTTCGGTACGAAGGGCGACCATATCCACTGTAGGTTTCTTTATTTGTTAGATGACTTAGAGAGTCTACACGAGTATGCATGGGGTGCGGCCCTCCTGGCCCACCTGTTCGCTGATCCCTCTGCGGTCACGCCGGACCGCGAGACGACTGTCAGTGGCTTCTCTCCGTTCCTCCAGGTATTAAGTTATTTTAATTATTTGTTTATGATATGAAATGCGATGATATGATGCTTTTCTAACTTACATGTTTATGTATGCAGGTGTGGAGTTACTACTATTTTCCACTCGGCCGAGTGCAGATTGTGAGGCCAAATGTTGTCTCCTTGGCTCGCCGCTGGCAGCCGATTGTGGACATGGCCACACAGCACCATCAGCTGACGGCCCTCCGCCGTCAGTTTCTTGACTATCTGGAGCTCTTGGTGAGTTTTTTATTTTTTCAATTTTATTTATTAAATGCAATCTTTTATTTATTAAATGCAAGTTATTTATATGAATGCATCTAACCTATATGCAGGTGATCTGGCGCCCATACTTGGGCATGGGCGAGGAGGGCCAGCCGTCACGGTTCGGGAGGCAGATGTGGCTCCACTGCCTTAACGTGATCGAGCCCCTCCGCCTACGCCTGGTGATGAGGACGCTGGGCCTCCATCAAGAATGGATCAAAGAGGAGGTCCCAGAGGGCGTCGGGAGGAGCATGAAGGGGAAGTAGGCCCTCACAGACTAGCGTGCCAAGTTCCCTGAGCAGTACGAGGACTGGCACCGCCGCGGCATATGGGTGGAGTCCCATGCGGAGAGCAACGAGGCTTATCTCCAACAATACCGGGCCCACTATGCCGATCAACTTCGACTCCTCTGACCACTCGATGTAAGTATGACTTATGCTTCTTTCATTTTTTTATTATTATCTTTAACTTATATTTGTGAGTGAATGTATGCATGTGTGGTATGCAGGATGCACAGGATGCTGTGATCATCGACCTTTGGGCCCGTCTCCAGGATGCAGAGGCCGAGCTGGAGCAGGTCCAGAAGGAGCTCTTTGACTTGGTATGTATGCATGCTTATGAGTGAATGTTTTAATTAATTAATTTGTTTTAACAATTAGCCACTAATGGTTGTCTTTTGGTGCAGCGAGCAGTCTACACCCAGGCGGCTCCCCCTACACATGGAGCCTCATCCTCTGCCCTGCCTGCTGCATATGAGGCCACCCTTGCTGACCTCCAGAGTTAGCTTGCCTCTGCCATTCACTGAGCCTCTCTCGCTGAGGAGGATCGGGCTGCTCGAGTAAGTTCCATCCTTCTTCTTTTATTGTTGGACTTGATTTGCTTGATTATCTTGAACTAACAGTGTCTCCTCTTATAGGTCACTGAGCTTCAGGAGGCTCTTCAGTATAGGGATGCAGAGCTGGCAGAAGCTCGGACTTCAGCCACTCGCATTGCTGAGCTGGAGGCTCAGGTGGCGCACCTCTCCACCGGTGATGTTGCACGACTCCAGGTTCGTCTGGAAATTTTGACTGAGGAGAGGAACCGCGACCGTCTTCTACTGGAGAGTCTTCAGGGTCGCCTTTCCGTGGCAGAGCAAGAGCGCCGAACGGTGGAGGAGAGATATCAGCGAGCCCGCCAGCGAGCTATCGATTGTGGTCAGGCGAGTGCTTTTACTGCCAGCATCGCCATATCATCCGGCCAGGCAAGGCCGAGTGCGATGGGACCACCTCCACCTCCTAGAGCTCCAGCGCCAGATGCCCAGGATGAAGCTCAGAGTCAATTTGATGAAGGGGCAGGGGAGAGTCAGCCATGAGGGCTACATATGTACTTTTCCCTTTTTGTGTATCATGTACAAACACCCTTTTGATATATATATGAAATTTTGCCTTTAGCTTTGTGTCTCACCATTTGTGTGACCTGCGTCCTATACATTACTTGACAAACAGGTTAAGTATCTATTTAGGCTTAGCCCCTTACTCAATCAAGTAACTGATCAATCAATCCTTTTCTTGATAGAAGGGTCAAGGGGCATAGCCTTTATTAACAAAGGTATCATGAATAATCAAACTGTAAGCAAAAATGCAACATGCAAGCAGACATATGCTCACTGAAAATAAAAGGAATGAAACACATATATTTTTTGTTTTGGTTTTTGAAATATGTAACATGTAATAAGCATATGCTAATTGAAATATTTTTGTTGTTTTGAAATATTCATTTTTGTTTAGATTTTGGAACATATATATATATATATATATATTTCAAATTTTGAAATATCTATTTTTTTTATTTGAGATATGTGCTTTTTTTTTAGATTTTGGAATATGTATTTTTTTGTTTTGGTTTTTGAAATATGCATTTTGTTTTGGAGTTTGAAATATGTACTTTTTTTGGATTTTGAAATATGTGTTTTTTTTTGGATTTTGAAATATTGTGCAAACTAAAAGACCATCATGGTACTCAGATAAAAAAGAAACATATTCATTTATTAACTTAATTCCCAAATTGTTCTTTAATAATCTAACTTAGACCCATCGTGCTTGAACTTGTGTTTTCATTCGTGATCCCATTTGATGATTTGATCGTTAGTCAATCTAGGCCATTCCTTAAGCTTGGAGTACGCCTCTTCAGAAAGAAAGGAAGAATTGGTTTAGAAAGCCCACGAGAAGGTTGCGGAGACCTAAAAAGATATTCCTTTCTTACCCTAATATATGTTGGGGTTCGGTCATTTTCTTTCCGGGGTATTTATCGACCTTGCGTTCCCTTTCATTTGATTTCATGGCCTGGATGTAACATTTGTAGTGTAAATGACCTTTTTGATTTTACATTTGACTATTGCCTTTATGCTTTTGATTTTCTTTTCTTTTTCTTTTCTTAGGACGGATCTCCCCCTTTTTTTTTATGATGGCCTCCTACTAAGATGGCGGGTATTCTTGGTAATCTATTCTAAGCCACGTTCCGACATCATGGGCCGAGTGTAAAAATAGAATTTTGCTTGAAAAGAATGATTTGCACTTTACACTTTTGGTCAAGCTTACGGTATTCCTTAGGACTTGGCATCTCTTGTTACTCACGAATCTAACGTGTCAGTGTGTGTAGTAATGTGTTTGAATTAAATTATCCAGACTGATAAGGGAATTTGAGTTTCTAAATTTTCTGATTCCACTTGGTCTTCGTACCATGCTGATCGTCTCTTTAACCTAAAGATAGTATTTCTTGAGATACAGACCGTTCCAAGGGTGAGTTAATTCTTGCCCTTCTGTATTAACTAGACGGTAAGCATTACCAGGAAAAGCATGTGATACAACATAAGGTCCTTCCAATTGGGTTGGAGCTTAGAACGAGGACCACCAGGTTTTACAAAAATTCTTTTGACAACCATTTTACCAACTTTGAACTTACATTCAATGACTTTCTTTTGGTAAAAACGTGCTAGTCTATTTTGATATACTCTTGCATGATTAGCAGCTGACCATCTTTTCTCGTCTAAGAGTTCCAATTAAGCAAAGAGTGTTGAACGGTGTTCATCAATGGAGAATTCCTCTTTCAATTGTACTATTAATGACGGTATAAGGATCTCGTATGGAACTATCGCCTCCATTCCAAAAGTTTAAGAATAGGGAGTCTGCCCAGTGGACGTGCGGATTGAAGTTCAGTAGGCCCATAGAGCCTCAATTAATTTTTCTGGCCAGTCTGTAAATTTATTAGACTTGCATGTCTTTTTGATGATTTTTATCAAAGTCTTGTTAGTTTCCTCTGCTTGGCCATTGCCTTACGAATAATAAGGAGATGAATGATGCAATGCAATTTGGTACCTGTTGCAGAGGTCTTTCAGCTCTTGTGACATGAACTGAGGTCTATTGTCGGTGACGATGGTGCTTGGAATTCCAAATCTCGTGATGATGTTCTTCATTATGAACTTGCAGACGGTTGATGCTTTGACTTCCGTGTATGCTTCAGCTTCCGCCCACTTGGTGAAGTATTCCGTTGCCGGGAGGATGAAGGACTTCTGCTTAATACCAGAATCAGGATTGCGAAGGGGTCCAATGACATCGAAAGCCCACATGGAGAAAGGCCATGGGGAGGAAACAGGGTGGAGTGAAGATGCATGATAATGAATCTTATCGGCGTGAAGTTGGCACTTGGCATACCTACGGACATATCCTACACTATTTTCTTCCATGGATGGCCAATAGAATCCTTGTCTAAGGATTTTCTTTGTTAGCATCTGTCCATTAACATGGCCAGCACAAACTCCAGCATGAGCTCCTTCCATAACCTTCTAAAGCTCATCTTCATCTAAACATCTTGGAAGAACTTCATCAAAACTTCTTTTGTATTGCTCCCCCAACTAGGATGTATCTTTGAGCAAGTCTCTTGATATCCCTTTTCTCCTTAGCTGTGGCTTCCTCAGGATATGATTGATCTTCACAATATTTAGCAATTTCGTACTACCATAGTTTCTGTTCTTCATCCATCTCTTCTAACAGCTCCATTAACATAATTTCTCTCTTTTTCACAATATTTCCATCTCTGACTTTCTTCAGCAGCTTCTCCTTAGTCCTAAGGAATGAAGGGTCTTTTACGGCGGGTGAAAGACGCCTATGAACGATGATTGATTCGGATTGTCTGCTGATTGGAAAATTAAGAAAAGATGCAAGTGAAGCTAGAGCGTCAGCTAAGATGTTCTGATTCCTAGAAACATGGACGAAGATCAATTTTGTGAAGCTTAGCATAAGCAGAATTAAGTTCTTGATAAGGCTTGAGCTTGGGATCAAGAGTTCGATATTTGGTTAACACCTGGCGAAGAATCAATTGGCTATCAACTTACAATTCTGAGTTTGGTGGCACTATGGAGATGAGTAGCCTCGAGGCCAGCAAGGAGTGCCTCGTATTCAACTATATTGTTAGTGACTGGAAAGTCAAGCTGAAAGGCTTATGAAATGGTGACACCTTCAGGTGATAACAGGACAATGCCGATCCCCTTTCCATAGGAATTCAGAGTTCCGTCAAAATTCAAAGTCCACATATCATCTTTGATTCGATCTATGGACATCAATTCCTCATCTGGAAACTCCGATCAGACTGGATCAAAATGAGAAAGGAGGTGATGAGCGAGATGTTCTGCTATGGCATAGCCTTTGATCGCTTTCTGTTGAATGTAAGTGATATTGAATTGAGATAGAAAGCTTTGCCATCGTGCTAACCTATCAGTAAGGACAGATTTCTCAAGAAGAAACTTGATTGGATTTATCCTAGCGATGAGATGGACTTCATGGGCTAGAAAGTAATGCTTCAATTTCTGAACAACCCAGACCAATGCTGCACATATTTTCTCCATCGCTGTGTATCTTTGCTCAGCAGGGTTGAGAAGTTTAGAGAGATAGTAGGCTGCCATCTCCTTTCCTTCTTCATCCTCTTGTGCTAGGACAGCGCCCACCGCATCATCCAGGACAGAAATGTATAGTATCAATGGTTTGCCTGGAGATGGTGGTCTCAAAACAGGAGGACTTGCCAAATAATTCTTCAATCCATCAAACGCCTACTGACACTTATCGTCCCAATCGAATTTAACTCTTGGCTTGATAAGCTCGTAGAACGGTTTACACCTTTGTGAGTGCTAGGAGACAAAACGGCAAATAAATTGCAACCTCCCGATCAATCCTCTTAACTCTTTCAAGTTTTTGGAAGGTGGCATTTCTCTGATAGCTTTTGCCTTATTGGGATCGATCTCAATTCTCCGTTTACTGATAATGAATCAAACTAATTTCCTCGAGGATATCCCGAATACACATTTCTTGGGGTTCATTTTTAACTGATATTCTCTTGATCTTTCTAATACTCTTGCCAAAACTTTGGCAAGCTCAGCCTTAGTCTTATATTTCACCAACAAGTCATCCACATACACTTCTAGATCTATATGCATCATGTCGTAGAATATTGCCATCATAGCCCTCTGATAAGTGGCTCCAACGTTCTTTAATCCAAAAGGCATGACGACATAGCAGTATGTCCCCCAAGGTGTAGTGAATGATGTCTTTTCTTGATCCTCTTCTGCTAATTTGATCTGGTTATATTCTAAAAATCCATCCATAAATGATAAAGTTTTATAGCCAGCAGTATTATTGATGAGTACATCAATGTGAGGCAATGGAAATCATCCTTAGGATACGCCCGGTTCAAATCTCGAAAGTCAATACAGATTCTGACCTTCCCATCTTTCTTCATAACCGGGACTATATTGACCACCCATTGTGGATAGAGGACAACTCTAATGAATTTGACTTTATATAACTTATACACCTCTTCCTTCATCTTCAAAGCCATTTATGGGTGGAATCGCCTTAACTTTTGTTTGAACGGACTAGCTCCATCCTTTAATGTCAACCTATGTTTCACTAGCGATGAGTTTAACCCCGGCATATCCTCATAACTCCAAATGAAAGTATCCTTATAATCCTTAAGAACTTGTACCATTGCCTTCTCATCCATTTCAGAAAGATTCTTGCTAATGAGGACAACCTTAGGTTCGTCTTCAATCCTTAGATTGATCTCTTTGGTGGGCTCTTCTATGGCAACTGAGGGTTCATCGAATCTTTTTACTCTACTAGCATATGCATCAGCTGCATCCTCGTCATCTTCCTCATCCTCAACAATGGGGTCTTTTTCGTGTATCAATTCATACACCCCATATCCATCATTAGTTGACTCATCATCTACACAATCCTCTGGCATATGGATAGGATTCTCTAATAGTTGAGGGATCATAGAGCAGGAAAGGCATTATTTATCAACTAAATCCTGGAGGTATCTATCTGGAATTTGTTTACGCTTAGATTTTCTAGACTTCCTAACCTAACTAACCTGCCTAGAACTAGATTCCCTAACTTCACTAGACTCCCTATCCTGACCTAATGAGAACGAAGTAGAATGAAAATTATAGGATACAGGCGGAAATACAGGAGAATCCTCTCGAGGGGAGGGGCAGAGTAGATCTAGAAGAGAATCTTGACCGAAAGACCCGCACGATGGGGTACAATCGGACAAGTAGGAAGTTTCCTCAATGAGGATTTGAGAGAAATTTGTTGCCAAATTGGCATTTTTTTTTGGAGAAAAGGTGAATTAATCATAAAACAAGAGTGAAGGTGAATAGGAGGAGAATGTGATGGAGGAAGTGTCACCAAGGCCAAAGGATTGGGGGGATCATACAGTAGTATGTCTCAGATCAAACCATAAATCCTCTCTGGATCGAGAAGAGGTTGAGGAATGAAGTCCCATGGGGACAGGGTGATCATGATGGGTGGAGCCCGTGGAATATCTTCAGTAATGACCTGCGACCAAGTCGTGCTCAGAAGCAGAGTGCGGAACAAGGTATGAAGTGTGAAAATGTGAGAAGGATAAGTCCCCCTCCTGAGAAGATCCGTGGTATAACCAGCTTCATAGGGGTCATCTGTCTCCTCAGACAACAGTATTCTTTTATCAAAAATGGCACCAGGCCCTTCAATCAGTTCATCTATTTGTGGCGGCCACTTAGGTTCTGAGGGATCAAGAAACAGTCTATTCAATGCGATATACAGACCCTTAAGTCAAACCATCTGTACCATTCACACTTAGGGTCTTGAAACTTCCTCCTTTTCATTGGCCGCAGAGCCTCCAAGGACTGGTACGTGAGCAACTCTGAACAATGTCTGGCCAGGTCCCTTCCATATATGTCATGGAGATCAAAACAGGAAGTAATGACCACTGTATTATCATGACTGATCACGGGCCCCTTGACGAAATGTGTGTATAGGGTCCATGTTAAGGGGTCCCGGCCTTATTTGCATGGTGTGGACATTGTCTCCCACAGCTTCTGGCCGTCTTCATTTTCTTCCTGCTGAGTAATGTCCTGCTTCAATTTTATTGGCCTATAGCCCAGGCCATTTCCAGGTGTCCTTCAGTTGTTCTTGATGGGCGTGGTTCTGCTTTGTAATTGTGTGCCCAGGCCCTTTCCAGGTTGATAACCACCCTTCATCATTATTTTCCATCAGGGGTACTCATGCACTTCCCCCGCTTTATGGCATTTAGTGGATAAGGAGTAAGAGTGGCGGTCTTTAAAGGATCAGCCACCGGACGGTAGACCTGTAATATTGACAGAAAAGATTGTCGGCCAGGTGAAGAAGTTAGCTTGATATTCAAGGAGTGAGCAGCAACAAGGGTCGGCATGCTCATAACTTTAATTATTCGTCCTTTGTAAGGAAATTTGAGGCACTGATGATTCGTAGAGGGAATCGCCTCGAGAGTTTTTATATAAGGACAACCCAAAATAGCATTCAAGGAAGGATCGATTTCCAAAATATGAAATTCGACCTCAGCATGACATATAGGGTCTAACTCTACTTTTAAATAAACCATTCCCAGAGGAGAACGGGTGGAGTTATCATAAACTGTTATAGAGATAGGGCTAGGCAGCCATTTTTCTTTGGGTACACTACACAATTCATGGGTCTTCGGAGGTAGGACATTAATTGAAGCCCCCATGTCAAACAGGCATGTGTCTAAGGCCTTCTTGCAGATATTGACTGTAATACTTAGAGCCATGCTTCTGACTGTTGGTGGTGCTAGTTCCGATGCATGAAATAAGATAGAGGGCTGATCCCCCTGTGGAACTAGTAGTGCGGCGATCTTCTCTACCGGCACGTCTTCGTTACCCATCACTTTTTGTAGATACTCCATCAGAGCCTCCTGGTGGGTCTTCGATCTCTTTATAAATTCAAGCATAGAGATTCGTGCCGGTGTTTTGTCAAGATGTTTCAAAAGGTCATATTGAGTGCCTGGTGCACTCTCATCGTTATGTGCTTCCTCCTGCGACTGTGATGGGCCGTCTCTGCCTGTTGATTGAGGAAAGATCTTATTGAAGATCCTCCCACTCCGGAGTGCATGTTCTTCAGTTGTGGAAGGGCCGGGTGATAACTTGAGGAAAGATCTTAGTGGATGGTGTAGATGGTGTGGAGGGTTGGTATACGGGTGATGGCGTGGGGTTAGTTGATGGTGGCATGGTACGGATGAGAGGCCTAAATGGTTGGATGGTGGAAGGGTAATTGGTTGGTGCGGATGAAGTGGGGAATGGCATGCAGAGTAGAGGTTTAGATGGTTGTATGGTGTTTGGGTAAGCGGTGGCAGTAGTAGGTGATGTAGGGAATGGTACGCAGAGCAGTGGTCTAGATGGCATGAGGGGTGCGTAATTAGCTTGCAGGGGGTTGTTTAATGGAGGCGTAGTGGCGTGGGGGATAATGAGTTTGAGGAAAGTGGGCGGTGGTGATGGGTTAGTGGGTTTAAGGAAAGTGGGCGGTGGTGATGGGTTAGTGGGTGCGGGTGAGTGATATGTGGGTGTTGGTATAGGCGTAATGGTAACGGGTTGTGATTTAGGTATATGGAGGGTGCGGCGTGGTGGTTGTTCTGCAGTGCTCGAAGTGTGGCCTGTTGAATAAATAGAGGAAGAATCCTCTATCTTCCACTGTTGCCCTCGATTAGCCTCAGACCGGCTATTTGTTAAAATAGGGGCAACTTGATTCTGGTTATGGTGCTCTGGGAGTGGGTTTTGCACTATACCCATGTTTGGCGGCGCCGCTGCCTGCACCGGGGCTCTTGGTTGTTGCTGCTGCTGTTGTTGTTGTTGTGGCCTTCTCGCCTTCAAAGCGGATATATACTTCTTCATTTCTTCCCAATCAATGCCTCCCTGCTAGTTGAGATCATAAATATAATCTCGGAATTGGAAGCAGGTATCTATGGTGTGTCCAGGTTGTCGGTGGAAATAATAATACCTGGAAGTGTCGGCATTTTGGGGCCAAACTGTTTTTTCTTTTGGCAGAACCAAAGCATTGGCTGCCATTAAATCACTGAAGATATCTAACAAGGACTCTGGAAGAACTGGATATTCTACCCTTTTTGGGCCTGGGGGCTTCCTCTGGTGGTTATAATCAGCAGGAGGAGGTACATTGTGGTATGCCGACGGTGCGCGCGGTGGGTACTATTGTTGTTGTGGGGGCTGATACTGTAATTGCCATTGTGGTTGCTGCTGTAACTGCTGTTGTGGTTGCTGGTTCGGCTGCTGAGGCCGTTGGTACTGAGGCTGCTGATACTGTGGGTTCGGCTGCTGCTATCTTTAACCCTGCTGGTTTGGCTTCTGCGGCCGCTGGTACTGTGGTTGTTGATTCCTCACGAATTGGGGTAGATTGCTATTCATGCAACTAACCTGCTCATGGGAGAGTGTGCCCTCAGTGGTTGGACCTGTGCTAAGGGAATTTGGCACGGCAGGCTTCCGAGGTGGAGGCCTGCTAGGTCGGTGTGGATCAAAGACACTAGAGAACGTAGCATCCTTGAAAGTATTCTGACAATAACGTGCTCTTTCATAGAGCTCTGCCATGCTGGTCAAGTTGTTCAGGGTGGAGACTAACTTAAACTGAGGTGTGGCATTGGAGATTAACGTTTTTACTTGCTTGGACTAAGACATATGATCTTTCACTTTTTCTGCCATGCCCCTCCATCTATTAGCAAAACTGACGAATTCCTCGTCGGGCTTCATTTTTTCTGCTATCAAATCAGTAATGGACATGGAGGGGGCAACTCTATCTTGGTATCATTGAATGAATTTTCGGGACAATAGGGCTGAGGTCCGGTAGAGCTTCCGCCATGCCCGAGGGCATTTTGGTAAGTAGGTGTCAGCGGCCTGACCGGTTGCCTCGAGGAAGAAAGTTGTGGCCTAGCTGGCTGAGAGGTTAAGACTTGATGGCCTTCCATAGCCTGGGAAATGAATGAAGCATGATGGGGAGGTGGTTGAGGAATAACAGGGGGAGCCGCAGGATTCGGCTCGACAGACTGCATGGGCGTCTTCCCCTTCAAGATAGACTGGATTGCATCGAACTATCGAGGATCCAGACGGGAGGCAAGAGCTCCCAAAGCGTTCACTAGATCTGAGGGATCGGAGGATGAGGGATCATTCGGGTTCATGCCCCCTTCGAAAACAGGATTAGAAACCGCATGCACATGTAGAGGAAGATCAGAATATTGATCATGAGCACAAGAAAGAGGGGTTTGGTGGTTTCCCTCATATCGAACTGGACAAGAATGGGAATTACGGGGGGCATCAGCATCTCCCCCGCTTTCAAAGTGGTAATCAGACTCAAGAGGGGAATTAGCATCTCCATCGTAGTTGACTAGGGCATCTAGAGCCATGCTCAAATCCCTACCTGATCGAAGTAGCTTGATATTAGATTTTTTTCCAAAGATTTGCAGACGAGTTGCACAGAGATTAAGCAAACAAGTGGATGTTTAACATTATTTCAGGATTCCTTGTTGGGTTATTTGGATTCAATTAATCACAAATTCACTCAATGAGTAGGATCTTAGTTTCAGTTCAATTTCCACTGTTATACTCTATGGCTTTCTCTCACAACGTTATGAAAATCTAACCAGGACTTCGATTGGTACAACCAGCCCGATGAACAAGGAGGAATACCTTGATTTTGGGGACTTACGGAGGTCTTTAATGCCAACCACTCTAGTCTGATCGAGGGACCGACCCAATCAGAGAGAGTTGAAGACGACAAGAAAGGTGTTCCTAAGAGAAAAAAGAGGGTGTTAGCCCCAGTGCGTATGACCTGTGGCCTAGATGGCCTCTAATGCTTATTATGTAATGTGTAGTAGCAAGCAGATCAGAAATCTGAGAACTGAAGAAAAACAAGAAACTGCCTGAATCGCATTGCTGTTGGTCGACGCTATTCAAACAGAACCTTCTTTTTTTTGGACAGAATCTCAGGCAGCAAACAACAAAGAATTTAGCCTAAAAGGCGTCGTGGGTGGGCGACGTGGTATGAAACGCGTCGCTGTTCCTGGACGCTTTTTAGGTCGCAGAATGAACAATTCAAAAAGAATTTCTGGATCGATTCCTCCTCAAACAAACAAGATGAAAGTAGTAAATAATCAGCTCATGCGATTCTTTTTTTTCAATTTTTAACAGGATAATTTCATTAGATGAACAACTAAAATATCAATGAATCACACAATCTTCTTATCACAACCACAACTTTCCAATCAATCAAACGGGGAGGGCAAGATCTTGCCACAGGGGTGTGCACGTGGTGCACGTAGGAATAACAATTAAATTAAAAACTCACCGATCGGTGAGGGCATGTCGAGAGACACAGGTGGTGCACAGAGAGTGCCCGATTGATGAAAGCAAGAACAAAGATTAAAAGATGGCGAGACCAAGTCCCATCGTGATCGCCAAAAAGTTGTGAGTGCTCAAATTAGGGTGTGATTATCATAAAAATTTTGTTGTTTATATGACAAATAAGCCTATTAAAAACTAAGTGAATGTGATCGCCAGAAACTTTTAACTAAAAAATTCCAAAAGAAAAGATTGATCGCCTACCTCTTTTGGAATTGGGAGATTTTTGAGTCCTTGATTCCCCTCCTTCAGCCGGCTGAAGAAAGAGAACCCTTTTGACTTTGTTCTTGCTTTAGCTGCTTATCGGACTTTGAGGATCATCTAGATTCCTTGTTGATTATCTACTCTTTATCTCCTTTTATACCTTGCAACAAACAAAGATAAAAGAAAATAATAAGAACTCAAGCAGAAGTAGTATCTATTCTAATGAAGATTCTGATCATGCAACTTAAACAAAGAACTCACTTGTTTGATGGTCTTTTAAACCCCTTAAATAAATAGGTTTGGAATTATGCTAGTGAATGTATGTTGCATGGAGTGATATGATGAATAAGATTTTGAACTAATATGGTGAAACAATCAGAGATTAATAGAAAGAACTAGGTTGGATGGCCCCTGGGAAGCCTTAGTTCTTAAATGGATATAGAAAGGACGAAGAATGGATGAAGAAAGGATGTAGCTTGTTTCAAGACTCCTAGAAGTAGCAGCACCTCGATTCTTCACCGTCTGGACGTCATCGCCAAGATTCTTTACTCAAATTTCACTCAATTATCGCTATCATCACTAACTCTACTAACTTTTTAATGACCAAGAGGTTATGTATTTATAGGCTTTACATCTGCGGTTTTTTAAAGATTAACATGAAAGATTTTGAAGTTTATCTAAATAATAAACAGATAAACACAGATTAATTCATCATTATCTGTAATTATCTAAAACGCGTCGCCCATAGGAAACGTCTTTTAGACTAATTAAGATAAGGATAAACATCCGGAAAAAGAGACAGAAACAGCTTAGGAGACCTAAATGGCGTCGTGTCCTAAAGACGTCTTTTAGCTAATTAATCAATTAATTAAAATTCAAACTTAAATATCAAAATAGGAATAAACTCTAAATGGCGTCTACACATGTCAACGTCTTTTAGACTTTTCATATTTGATTAAAATTTGAGTTAAAATCAATTTAATTAATTAACTTAAATTATGTATGTCTGACCCGATACTATTTAGATAATTAATCCAAAAAGATTAATAAAAATTAACTAATAATTAAATATCAGACCATTTTGTGGCATTATTATGTGATATGAAATTTAGTCAAAATGATGTCAAAATTAGCGTGTCTACAGCCGCGTGTGTATATACGGCTCGCTACACCAAAAGATCAACTGTCAGTAGCTAATCGTCAAAACAAACTAATTAATCAAAATATTCATACATGTCATGCATACATACCAGGTCAAAGAGATGTTTCTAGACCTGTTCCAGCTGGGCCTCCCCATCTTGTAGGCGTGCCCGGAGGTCGATGATCACTGCATCTCGTGCGTCCTGCACATCATACATATATTCATTCACAAATATAAATTAAGATAATAATAAAATGAAAGACGCATCAAGGGATACTTACATCGAGTTGACGGAGGAGCTGCAACTGATCGGCGTAGTGGGCCCGGTACTGCTGGAGATAGGCAGTGCTATCCTCCGTATGGGACTCCACCCGTACGCCCCGGCGGTGCTAGTCCTCGTACTGCTCGGGGAACTTGGCACGCCAGTCAGTGAGGACTTGCTTCCCCCTCATGGATCGTCCAACTCCCTCTGCGACATCCTCTTCGATCCATTCTTGATGGAGGCCCAGGGTCCTCATGGCTAGCTGGAGGCAGAGGGGCTCGATCTCGTTGAGGCAGTGCACCTACATCTGCCTCCCGAACCTCCTCCGGCCAGTCGTCACCCACGGCTGGCTTGCCTTGTCTATGCCCAGATACGGGCACCAAATCACCTGCATACAGGTTAGATGCATTCATGATAAATAAATTGCATTTAATAAATGAAAGATTGCATTTAATGAACAAAACTAAATGAATTAAAAACTTACCAAGAGCTCAGGATAGTCGAGAAATTGACGGCGGAGGGCCGTCAGTTAGTGGTGCTGCAGGGCCGTGTCCACAATTGGTTGCCAGCGACAAGCCAAAGGGACAGCGTATTGCCTCACTATCCGCACTCAACCGAGCGGGAAGTAGTGGTAGCTCCAAACTTGCACACATGAACATATAGGTTCGAAAAACATCATATCACAACATTTCATAAATAAAGAAATAATTAAATGACTTAATACCTGGAGAAACAGCGAGAAGCCACTGACAGTCGTCTCGCGATCCAGCGTGACCGCAGAGAGGTCGGTGAAGAGGTGGGCCAGGAGGGCCGCACCCCAGGCGTACTCATAGGCTATCTAAATCATCTAAAAGAAAAAGGAACCTACAGTGGATGTGGTCGCCCTTCGTGCCGAAGAGCAACCGACCAAAAAAGAAAACTAGAAAGACTCTAAGCTGTCTATCTATCTCCTTCACCTGGCTAGGATCTCTACAATAGACAGCAGAGGAGGACTCAGCTAATCTATCTCTAAACGCCTCTCGGGTCTCGTCAGACCATCGTCGGGGCTCTACAACCCTAGGGCAGCCTCTACCTCTACCCTAGAAACAATCATGGACTCTCTATCTAGGGTAGACACCTCTATCCCTAGCAAGGCCTCCGCTAATCCTCGGTAGTCGGGGTAGGTCACCCCGCTCACCACTCTACCCTCTACTCTAAGGCCAGTGATCCTGGCCACATCCGCTAAGCTCGGGACCATGTAGCCCCAGGGCATTAAGAATGTCCGACTCTCTGCGTGCCAACGCTCCTTGAGCGCTTGCAGCAGCACCGAATCGAGGCAAAATGGCTCTATCTCCAGAATCTCCCCGAACCCTATCTAGCGCAGGCGCGCCTTATGGAAGTCCAGGAGTCTCCGGTAGACACCTACCACTAAGTCCCATGAAATTTGGGCCCTCATCATACCCTGCAAATAAATTCAACAAAATTTCAACAGTCAGTGGAAGTTAAAAATCTATAAAATATTCTAATTGAATGGCATTGGACATGGTGGATGCCCATTGAAAGACGTCCACATGCCTTGACGTCATTTAAACCTATTTTTCCACTCTAATAAAAAATTAAAATTCACTTTGAATGGCGTCGGACCATGGCGACGCCCTTTGAAAGGTGTCACCTGGTCTGGACGCCGTTCAAGGCTGATTTTAGACTTTTTGGGAAAGTCCCTTTCTCCCCTTTCCCTCATTCCATTTCATCCAAAATAAACATCCATAGAAAACTTACCAAGTGTAGGGCTTCTTCTTCTTCTTCTCCTCCTTCGATCGCCGCCGGTAGAGGGATTTCTTCCTGATGGAATGCCGCCGCCACCTCGAATACCCTCGCCTCTTCGGGAGGGACTTTGGGTTCATCCGCCCTCCTCACAACACGAGCAACACGGTGGCGCTTACCATGGCCACTTGAAACCTCGCCTTGCTCCATGGATGTAGAAGAAGAGCTCGAGTAGGAAAGAGAGCTTGAAAAGAGAGAGAGCTCGGGTTTCAGAGAGAGAACTTGAGAGGAAGAGGGAGATGGCTGGAAAAAGGTTCGCTGGAGAGAAAGGGGAGTCGCCGGAAGCAAGAAGAAGTCGCTAGAGACAGTGAAGAGAGAGAAAGCACATGAGAGAATGAGGAGAAGGGAGCTCGGGCTCGCACAGGTTTCTGTTTGGAAAGTTGAAAACGCGTCGAGGGACAACGATGCCATTCACCGCGCATAAACTGAGGCGGCAAAGTAGAAGTTTTGAAATGAGTAAAAGGCATCCCCTAAGGCCGATGCGTTTCAGCTTAAACTATCAATTCTGGTCAGAGCCGTACAAGGCATAATGATTAACCGCGTCCACGTCACACGACACGTTTTAGTGGATTAATCATAGGATCAATGGCAGAATTCTGTGAAAGGTAGGAGAGAGAATTGAAAGGCGTCTACTTGTGGGGACGCGTTTTAGGCATAAACTGGGTTTTTAAGGAATTGATCTTCGAAATTTGGAAATTAATTATGTTTTAAAGGCGTCTTGTTTGGACGACGCTATTTACACCCAAAAATCATATTTTAAGGAAAAATCATGGGAAAAATCTTAGATAAATTACAGAACATTAAGGGATGAATTTATATGGTATAAAGGAATGATTCTTTATTGAAAATAAATTCTTTATTACATCAATTGAAAAATAAAGAGAGCTTTCAAGGAAGAATTTCCCGAAGTCCCATTACATATGGATTTGCTAATCCCTTATGAGCTTCACTAGAAGATTTTACACGATGATTGAAGCTGATATTCTACAGTGTAACTATAGGCTCAATAGTTTCAAAGTCTTCTGAGTTGAGTATAGCATCGATGATGATTATACAACACGAACTCAGTTTCCCCAATCAGTTTAAGCTCTGCACCAGCTGCAAGACGTACTCGGATTGGTTTCCTTACAAGAGCAAGTGGAGAAGCATCGAATCCATATGATGGCATTGTCTTTAAGTAAGCTCGCCAGTCAGCTCGAGTCTTGAGTTTGGACACTCGGTTGATCATCCTTTCATTGAACTTCATGATATTAGAAATATGGAAGATTGGACTGTTTTGATATATCTGAGATGGTCTTACAGAATTTCTTGTATGATACTCAAATTTGAAGTGCAACTCAACTCACAGAGCAAAGAGAAGCATGCAACCATAAGGAGGTTGACCGATAGATGCTACAGAAAGTCCACTGTAGAGATAGGCTAGGATCGTTGTGCCAATTTTTCTTCCTTCAAAGATCTCGGAAATTGC
This sequence comes from Zantedeschia hybrid cultivar, assembly GCA_030544215.1. Taxonomy (NCBI): domain Eukaryota; kingdom Viridiplantae; phylum Streptophyta; class Magnoliopsida; order Alismatales; family Araceae; genus Zantedeschia; species Zantedeschia hybrid cultivar. Next base: position 35,791,504 of record JARZZO010000011.1, on the reverse strand, counting down.
ACTAACTTGATCATCCTCCATAATGTTGTCTTGGGCAGGAAAGAATAAAGCTCCAGCTAGGCATGTGGTGAACGCTTTCATCACGTTCTCAGTATCATCCTCTTTGAGTTCTTCAATCTCGTATAAGGTCCACTCTGCCAATTTTGCGAGGTTAATCCCTTTCTTTGTAAGGCATCCTTGAACTTCTTTTAGATATTTCATGATTTTCATTAATAATTGTTGACTTGCGATCTTTTCCCTCATGAGAGCCATCTTATTTAGGATCAGTTCATCATTATTCAACTTGATCTTAGGAAGGCTCAATAGGAGTTCGGCCTCTTCAAGAAGTATGGTGGATTCGAAATCAGGAAAGAGGAAAATGTGAGTTTAAGGATGCCACAACTCAATTAGAGCACCCATCGCCGCCCAATTCATGTTTGAACTTTTATAGTGCTTTGCATGGACAACTAGACCTTGGATATTCCACTTGGAAACATAAGATTGCATAGAGATAGTGATAGTTTTAGCAAGTTTCCGAATCCAAGGAAGGGACGTAAATTTTCTTGGGCCGGAAAAAAGAGGATATGCCTAGATAAATAAAAAAAGGTTGCTATAATTCCATGAAGAACTTGAAGAATATGAAGAAAAGGGGAATTGAAGAAGAAGAATTGAAAGAAAAAGAAGATTTAACTTACTTGAAAGTTAGGATCTCTTCCATTAAGATGATCTTTCACATCAAAAAGCTTCTCAACCATCTTCTTTGTCAGGATTGAGGTTTTGAATCCGGTTATCGGGTCAGTTTCAGAGTCAGACCCCTTGGTTTGGGCCCTTGTGGGGCTGGGGCATGGGTCAAAACAAACGGCGTCCAACAAGGTGGACGCGTTTTAGGTTGTGCCACGTGGGCGCCACGTGGGTTGGTTTTGAGCTGCAAGAGTACGGCCCCGGTCTTATCGTCTGAATGGCGTCTTGTATGGACGACGCCATTTAGAGTACGACCCTGGTTTGTCAGTGTACGGCCCGAACTTGTCGTCTGAATGACGTCGGTCTTGGACAACACGTTTTACCTAGTTTCAGTTTGACCCCGTGAACCCTCCCTCCTTTCCCTCATTCTCTCCTTTCTCTTCTCTCTCCTCTCTTCCCTCCGACCCTCCAGCTCCTTTTCCCCCTTCTCCTTCCTTTCCTCTCCCCATTCCTCCTCTCCCTCCACTCCATTAACCTCCCAACTTCCTCCACTACCACCACTACTTCCTTCGCGGCGCATTTCTCTCCGGACGGCGGCCGACGTCCCGGTGGAGTAACGGTGTTTACGGCTGTACCGATGGCGGCGCGTGGCGAGGCGGGTTGGCGGCTTGGAGCTTGGAGAAGTTCGAATAACCGGTAGGGTGACGATCTCCGTTGTATTTTGTTTAAAACTATGTTTTTTCCTGCTTTGGAACATGTTTAGGAAATTTTTTTGGGGTGAAAATACTAATTGCATGTAATGAAGAATTGTGGATTTTTAACGGGTATTTAGGTTCTCCTTCTCCCTCTCTATTTTTATGGTGTTTTGTGAGAATTTGGGGGAGAAATCCCATTTTGGAACTCGGGGGAGGCTAGAGGAGAACCTGTCTGTAAGGGTTAAAAGACGTCTAGAGATAGCGACACCATTTAAAAGGCGGCTTTCACACACGACACCATTTAACCCCATATAACAGACTCTATCTCTGGATTGAATAGCGTCCAGAGACAGCGACGCCTTTTAAACGGCGACTTTCGTGCACGATGCCTTTTAAGTTCATATCACCCCGAGGCCTGTCTCTGTTTTTGTCGTTATTAGGCAACTAGGGACAAGCGACGCCTTTTAAACGGCGACCTGTTTGAACGATGTGTTTTAGACCTTCTTCCGAGGCCAAATTTCACATAAACCAGTTTAGAAGTCTTGAATGACGTCGGCCTTAGGCGACGTGATTCAAGACATAATCTCATTAATTCTTGCAATTAACATGTGTTTACATTGATAGATAGTTTGGTTAATTACATATTTGAGAACATAGTTGAGGATGATGATTTCTACGTAATCGGATCGCACTGTGTTGCGTTTTGTGCGATCGTGGACCTAGAGTGACAGTTGTTAGCGCTTAGGCACCCTGTGTCAGTGTGGGAGTGACACAGCGCCGATGTGGGAGTGGTGGGGTGATGCCTAGAGAGAGGGTCACCTGGTGTACCCCGGGGTATAGCTAGTACCGGTGTGGGAGTGGTACATTCGGAGTGTCACTCGTGCTAGGGGAAGCAGAACCACCTTGAGCCAGGTCAGGCCGGAGTAGCCAATGTGCTATCCAAGGGGTTGCTGTTTGTCTCAACGGGTCGGTGTTTTCCGCGTTCGGCCGTGTGACTTGTGTGTTTAGTCGAGACGCTAGTTGTGGACTCCGTGGTAGTTTCATAATCGTACATGTTACTGTTATAAATGCGTGTATTTTATATCGAAATCTAGGAATTGTGTTACTGCTTTATTTAGTTAAATTGCCCATATTTGTGTACTGCACTTTTGGGTGTGTGAGTGGGTGGTGGGGATCGAAGGATCCCTACTGAGTCTTTTTCGATGAGACTCACCCCCTGCGATTTTCAGGTGAGGGTTCTAGGCAGGCGTAGCGAGGAGAGTGCTGCCTTAGGTTACGTGCCAGCAGCCGCTATTCCGGGGTATGCCCCGATGTAGTTGTTATTTCCTTTTTTGGCTTGTACGCTTAATTATTTATTTTTCAGTTGGAGTATGTAATTATTTGCTGAGTCGAGTCGAATTGTAATAATTTTTAATTTCTGCACTTCGTTTACAATCCGATGTGATGTAGATATTTAGCTTCGTTTATCATTTATTTCCCAGACTTATCGAGATCCTAATTTGGCACCAAATTTAATGATTCGGTACCCATTTAGTAATCGGATCCCCGATTATAGGGTGGCGGGTCGTTACATTCTTCATCCTCTTGTTTGAAGAATCCATCTTGTTCTTGAGTTTTTTCCCCTTTGCAACATTGAAACCGTGATTTCTCTTGAACTTTGGAGAGAATTCCTTGCCTTGATCTCTAGATTGTGTTTAGATTTGCCTTAATACAAGTTAAAGAACTTTATATAGAGAGATTTGCGAAGTTGAAGAGACTTTTTCAAATTGGAGAAGGGATGTGCATGAAGAGAGTTGGAATCCGGATTGAACACAGCAAGAACATGTTTCTGCGACTTAAATGGCGTCGGTGAACAACGACGTTATTTGATCATCTTAATGGCGTCGGCTCGACACAACGCGTTTCAGGGTTTTCTGTTATTTACCCGAAGTTCACTGTTTATCCATATTCAATGCATTTGTTTGAAGTTACTGATAATTTTTGAGTGCAGGAAATTCAAAGAAGTGATTACAAAGCTGAGAATTCCAGGAAGATCCCATTGTAGGAGTTTATGAGTCCCGACCGTGGCTAAAAATACGGTTATCTCTATCCGTGTATTCTTTCATGTAATTGATTTACATTGGCATTATTATATGTTAAATATTTATTAGACTATATCAAGGACCTTGTGGTTTTGATGAAACTGGAATTTGCGTTTCCCTTCAACAAAAACAGTGATAATTCCAGAGAATTCTTAATCACACGAATAGGCCGTTTGATTGTTAAATAATGGAGACGATGGTTCTGCTTTTGTAAAACAGTACGTGGACAAATAAGCTCCGGCTTAGTACTAAATTGCAGGATTGGTATCTTGACTCATTAATGTCTATTTAACAATATTATCCTTGATTAATTTATATTTTATTTGATTTTATATTTTTCTTTTAGCCTAGCATGCATCATGTAGGACTTTGATATAATTGTAATAACAATTAATTATTGATTAAGTTTCAGACCATTGTTGTCACCAAAAAATTGAATAAGAAGAAGAGCCTAAAGATCAATAAAGAAGGCCCAAATCAAAGAGAATTGAAAGGAAAAACCGAGCCCATTAATTCAAGCAAGAAAGGTCCAAGCAATTTTTCAAAGAAAGCCCAAGTGAAGAAGAATTAATGGACAACAGTCATGCCCATTCTTACAAGCCAAAGGAAGTCAAAAAGAGGTTACTTTGAGCTCAAATGATGAAGAAATCCAAGGGGGTGATCGTTCCAAATTGTGCGTCGTTAAACACTCATGAAAACGTTCAATCTAAATTTATTCGGCTCATTCAAATTAGATTTTGAAAATTGATAATGGTGAGTCCGAGTCGATCCACAGGGAGTTAAATTTCTAACTTTGAAAATCTTGTGATTCTTAATTATCTAAAAACTATGTGAGAATTTGAGTGAACTAATTACTTATTTAAACTAAAACTCAATTAACTAATGTTACCTAAAAAATATAATTACGTAAATTAAACAAATTCCCCCTTTTTTTTTTTTTTTTCAGAAATTAAACACAAGCATATATGGAAAACAAGCACAACTAAAAAAAATGTAACAAAAACACCGTAACTTAACTATGTGTAAAACATTAATTATCTAAAAATTATGAAACAAATTACACACTTTATAGTCTAATATCCTTAAACGAAATAAACAAAACATTAAATAACAACTAACTAATTCTAATTAAATAAACGACTACTATACTAGTGGGGGAAAGAACGAACAGACCAGCAGCTGTGTGGACTCTTTATGGGGTTCCCGGCTGGTGGTGTTGCTGGAAAGAAGCTGCTGGTGGAGGCCTTTCCGGCATGCAGAGCAACACGTAGGAACTGGTGGAGGACCTGCTGGAGGGGCTTGATCGCAGCACTTGGAGGATGTTGTCAACGTGCACGCGTGCATGCATGCACGCGTGATGAGAGCTGGAGGAGCTGGCTGGGCTTCACCGCAGGTGCGCTGCTTCGCTGCCGCGTGGGAGCTTCATGTTGCTGGTTTGGATCTGGAGCTGCTGGCTGCATGCGTGGAGGCCGGCTGCTGCTTGGACGTGGAGAAGCTGTTGCATGCGCTAGAGCGTGGAGACCGGTGGTGCTTTGGAGAAACCCGCTGGCGGCGTGCGGCTACTAGTGCAGCTTGACTCAGGGAGCCTTGGCAATGCGTCGGAGGACCAGCTTCGGGTTGGCGCGTGGAGCTTGCAGCGCGGGGTGCGGTTGCTTGCATGCATGCGCTGGACGTAGAGGCTTTGATGGAGCTGGACGTGCAGCTGCTGCCGGCGCGTGGAGGGGCTGGTGCGTGCAGCTGCTGCCGGCGCGTGGAGAGGACCGAGAGAGGGAGCTGTGGAGAGAGAGAAGAGAAGAGAGAGGCAGGAACCGAGAGAGAGAGATCTGTGGAGGGAGAGAAAGAGAAGCTGGGCAAGAGGGGAGGAAGAGAGAGGCCGAGAGAGAGATCTGTTGGGAGAGGTTGCGGCTAGGAGGAATTGGAGAAGGAGAGAGAGGGTTGCGGGGAGAAGGAATAGAAGACAGAGAAGAATCCGAGAGAGAGGAGGAGGGCTGCGGGGAAACGGAGAAGCCGAGAGAGACTCGGAATTAGAGAATTGGAAAACTGGAGAGGAAGGAGGAAAATAAATAGAGAGGAAGAGAGACGTGGGAAGGAGGGAGGAAGGTATGCGGAGGGACAGAGAAAAGGAAACAGAGAGATTTTTTTAATTTGGGAAGGAAACTTAAAAAAAAAAAAAGAAAGTGGGGGAAAGGAAAGTGGCTGGTCTTTCTTGGATTCTTCGGACAAGAATTTGGGTAATATTAAGACTTCAAATGACATTTTTACCCCTGCTTTAATCTTTTTGACAAAATGACGTCGAATTTATCGAAATTCGAACACTAGACCTCCCCCAAATTTCTGGAAACTCCACCAGCTACACTGCTTCATCGGCATGTCCTGTTCACATAAAATAAATATAAATTAGCACATTATCATAAAAATATCATTATATTTATTTATTTCGTCTCGGTTTTGTCGAAAAACCGTAAATGCGCTATACTCCATTAATCACATGAAATGATGATGTTTTTAAGTCAAAATTTGACGAAATTGGGACCGTTGGACTTGGTACGCAATTATCTATCATTTCATGCTATTTTACAGATAAAAACATGAGTATGATGCGTTTGATTGTCTTTAAATGATCAATTTAACATTTTATCACACCCCCCAACTTACTCATTGCTAGTCCCTTAGCAATGCAAATAAGGAAAAGTTAGGACAAACAATGAATTATCATGCTTCATTTGTAGTATCTTTCACAATAAATTTAAGTGGTAGCCGATTGGTTAAGCTAAAGTTTTCATATTCCACAATATTTTGATTCACGACAGGTGATTGTGCATGAAAATTGGCACGCTTCGAACTCGTTTCCGACCTTTCTGGTATATTCTTGCCTTTACTACCCTTTAGATAAGACTACCTGGGGAGGAGAAGAGAATAAAAGATTTTCCGATCAGTCAGCGAGGACCATTTTTCAGTTCCTGTACTTTTCACGACTTGGTCATATTTCTGGTACGCTGGACTTTTTAGCGTGGCTTTTTTCTCATTTCAATGTACTTTTGCTTTTGAGAGTACGTACTTTTTGCCACTCTCTTTGAATTGCCTGAGGGGAGGTGCGTACTTTTTGCCACCTACCTTTCTTTAGCTCTTTTAACACCCTCTATTGCCTTTAGTGTTTACAGCTGTCTATTTTAAATGACCGCCTCTTTTAGAGTGCTGAGTGGGATAGTCCCCTATTACGAATCCTACACATTCCTTTCGTTCAACCCAAAAGAAAAATTAGAATAAATAGTCTTATCCTTAAGGTTAATTCCAGCAATTCTATACTTTTAAGATCTTTCATTTATTCTAAGTTGCCGTGTGTGTGTGAAAATCATGCTGCCGTGAATTTTTGTGAAGTGGGATATTTAAACTTTGAAGGTTCTTTAACCAATGTAACAACTAAAAAACTGATTTGTTTAAGATTTATTTAATGAAACATGATTTTTATGCAATTTTCATAGGATGTGAAAAGAAGTTTTTGAAAGAAATTTTTAAAAATTTGACCATTTTTCAGTAAAAGATATCAGTTTTCTTCAAAAGATTTCCAATAAATGCATATCAGATTGATTGTCCCACCCCCCAACTTGATTGACATTGTCCTCAATGGCATAGAAGATATGAAAAACATGTCAGCCAGAAGAGAATTGTGAAGGAGAGAAACAACCTGTAATGACGAGGATGCGACATACCTAAGGCGACTGCTGCTCAGGGACCTAAAAATGAAAATAAATACAAAAACTGAAGTAAAAGATTGGGTTGCCTCCCAGCAAGCGCTAAGTTTATCGTCTTTAGCCATACGGAATGTGCACACTATCCAATGCCTATTAGTACAAATTTCAGTGCATGCATTTTGAAGTTTGTTGGTTGGAGTGCACTCAGCATTGCATGTAGTTGATGAGTCAGAATGTTATCATTAAGATTCCAAAGAAAATGATTTTTCAACATGGTCAATAGGATATTGGTTCTACTTGATTCATAGGCCATGTCAACCACGTACCCCGCTTCTTTTCCTTGAAGGACTTGATCCTCGATAAAAAGATCAAAAGTTCCCAGAATGATGGGCCATTGATTCAATGTAGGGGATGATCCAATGTCGAAGATGGGGAAATCAGCAAATATGTGGCTCCTATCCACCTGAATAAGAGTATCTTGGATCATGTCATGTGGCTGCTTAATGAAATGATCAATTGACTGCAAAGCAACCGACGTGCACTTTAATTTGTGGATTCCAAATTTCTCAAAGATAGAGACTGAGAATAGGTTCAGTTTGGCCTCAAATTTCAATAAAATCCAGTAAACATTGATGTTATTGATATTGTAAGAATTGAGTTGGGCAACACAGTGAGTTTCTTTGAGAAAATGGTTGTTGATGTGGACTTGGTCCAATAATTCCATCACCTCTTTGAGTCGGGCCAGCTTTTGGAGGCTATTGGGCTTAGATTCTCTAACACTCGGGAAACGGATCATAGGTAGGTGAATATCTAGGCTCTCACTAGAATCCTTCTCGTCTCCTTCATCTCCGCCCAACTGACCCTCAATAGGCTCTTCTTGATGATTAGCTAAGTCTATGGCTTCAGTTTTCTCTTGATGCAATTCCTCAAGATTATCCACTTTCTGATCCATTAGGAATAAAAAATATTCAAGATCCAGACCATCATGTATATTTAATTCCTCTGTGGGAAATAAAAAGTGTTCAAAGTCCAGATCAATATCCAGAAAATCACTCAGTTCTCCTTCCCCTTTTTCCTTCAAGCTCTCCATATGAGAGATAGGTGTGATCGTGAATTCACTTTGCTGGTCAGTCTAAGGGTTTTCCATCTTCTCTCTATCCACCTAGTATATATCTTCCAGAATATCCACTTTCTCTATTGGGAAGAAAAAATATTCGAGGTTCGGACCTGCATGTATATTGACTTCCACTGTGGGGAACATGAAGTGTTCAAAATCCGGATTAACCTCTAAAAGATCACTCACTTCCCCTTCTCCTTTTCTATCACTTAAGCTTTCCTCAGGACAGACACGTATGATCATGGATGCATCTTGTTGACCAGTCTCAGGATTTTTCATAGATTCATTCATGCTAGCATTCCCTATTCTCACCTGATATAACTTCTTAAGATTCTCTCCGTTTTCAAGATCAGGCATGATGTGACCATTTCCGGGTTGAGCGATTTCAAGTTGAATTTGTGAGTTGATTTGTTGGTTAAAATCAGGTGAAAAAGATTGCAGATTTTCAATGGGCTTGCTAAGCACTTCTTCTAAATCCATCCTTAGATTAGTTTCAGTCAAACAGTCAACTAGGGCCTGCATTCTACCGATGATTTGTTGTTGAGCCAAGACTATTTGTTCAAGTTGCATGAATTGATCATCTTGAGGATGCGGATAATTGGGCTGATAATCAGCCTGCGAAGAATAAGAATATGTCGAATAATTTGATTGGAAGTAAGGTGGACAAGAGCTTGTGGACAATGGATAATCGGAGTGTCCATGATTGTGGGCCAAACCACTAGACTAGACTTGGAATTGGGGCCAATCCGAGAAGTTTTGGATAGCTAGACTTGGAGCTTGGGCCTGGTGAGGTGGAAATTGAAGAGCAGGTGGGGTATCATAATGGTCCTGATTGGCCCAAATGGGGCATCTCTCTTGATAGGTATATGATTATGTGGGAGATGAGGACGGTTCTGGGCCCAAAACTAGAAATTGATCAATTGTGTGGGCCAAGTTGTCTAGCTTATCTAATCTGTGAGCCAAATCCATATTAGGTGGTGGAGGGAAAGGTGTGATGGTATTAAGACATGGACCAAGAAATTGGTTCATTTGAGTCCACTCCATGCTGAAAATCTTTTTATTTTTATTTTTTTATTAATGATGCAAACAAGTTAGCACACAATTATTCCTAAGACAACTATGGTTAAACTAACCTACATGATGTGTTTCTCACAAATTAATCTAGGTTTAATTCAAGTCCACCCTCACAATTATCAATCGGCCAGGTAAGAGGTGGGGTGGTGGGAGGCTCCCCCTACTTTCGTAGGGACCTAATTAAAGAACCACCGACCCACTTAGGCGTTTGCCATTTGACCTCTAGCCTTAGACACCGGTCTCCAAAAGTGATAGTGGGCTCAAGCTAGATCCAAATCTCATTGTGAACCCTAAATTGAATTCCTACTCACTTTTAATGGGCTTAGGTTAGTGAAAGAGTGCAAGGGGTGGTTGTTTTTGGGCCAAGGAAGGGTAATCAAATTCCCACTTTATTTTGTTAATGGACTTGCCCTTAAGATATCTTTATGTGAAGTGCACAGCTAATTCAAACAAGGGGTTCTATGCAATCATGGAAATGCATGAACATGGTATTTAAGGAAGGTAGAAATCTCACCTTGTCTCCCGCAATCTTCAACAAAATGGAAATTTACAAGAAAGGAAACAGTCTAAAAATGCAGTCCTAAATGATGCATGACCTAACATGGAAGGTTTCTAATCTTGGAAATTAAGATTTTTAAATTTGGATGTTCTTCTTTTGTTTCTTTTTTTAGTTAATGGAAACCTATCTAAACTAGAAACTACAAAAATGGAAACTAACTAAAGTCAGGAAATTGAAACATAGAAAGTTAGAACACACTTACCATGATTTCGCTTTCCTTTTTTTTTTTTTTTTTTTTTCAATATACCTGCAAAAATAAGAAAAAGAAGGTTAGCTAAAGAATAATTACACTAAATCCAAGATAATCAAAATTAAAAATTTAACTCCCCAGCAACGGCGCCAAAAATGGATCGTTCCAAATTGTGCGTCGTTAAACACTCATGAAAACGTTCAATCTAAATTTATTCGGCTCATTCAAATTAGATTTTGAAAATTGATAATGGTGAGTCCGAGTCGATCCACAGTTAGTTAAATTTCTAACTTTGAAAATCTTGTGATTCTTAATTATCTAAAAATTATGTGAGAATTTGAGTGAACTAATTACTTATTTAAACTAAAACTCAATTAACTAATGTTACCTAAAAAATATAATTACGTAAATTAAACAAATTCCCCCTTTTTTTTCTTTTTTCAGAAATTAAACACAAGCATATATGGAAAACAAGCACAACTAAAAAAAATGTAACAAAAACACCGTAACTTAACTATGTGTAAAACATTAATTATCTAAAAATTATGAAACAAATTACACACTTTATAGTCTAATATCCTTAAATGAAATAAACAAAACATTAAATAACAACTAACTAATTCTAATTAAATAAACGACTAGTATACCAGTGGGGGAAAGAAAGAACAGAGCAGCAACTGTGTGGACTCTTTGTGGGGTTGCCGGCTGGTGGTGTTGCTGGAAAGGAGCTGCTGGTGGAGGCCTTGCCGGCATGCAGAGCAACGTGTGGGAGCTGGTGGAGGAGCTGCTGGAGGGGCTTTATCGCAGCACTTGGAGGATGTTGTCAACGTGCACGCGTGATGAGCGCTGGAGGAGCTGGCTGGGCTTCACCGCAGGTGCGCTGCTTCGCTACCGCGTGGGAGCTTCATGTTGCTGGTTTGGACGTGGAGCTGCTGGCTACATGCGTGGAGGCCGGCTGCTGCTTGGACGTGGAGAAGCTGCTGCATGCGCTGGAGCGTGGAGACCGGTGATGCTTTGGAGAAACCCGCTGGCGGCGTACGGCTACTGGTGCAGCTTGACGTAGGGAGCCGTGGCAGTGCGTCGGAGGACCAGCTTCGGGTTGGCACGTGGAGCTTGCAGCGCGGGGTGCGGTTGCTTGCATGCATGCGCTGGATGTAGAGGCTTTGATGGAGCTGGACGTGCAGCTGCTGCCGGCGCGTGGAGAGGACCGAGAAAGGGAGCTGCGGAGAGAGAGAAGAGAAGAGAGAGGGAGGAACCGAGAGAGAGAGATCTGTGGAGGGAGAGAAAGAGAAGCTGGGCAAGAGGGGAGGAAGAGAGAGGCCGAGAGAGAGATCTGTAGGGAGAGGTTGCGGCTGGGAGGAATTGGAGAAGGAGAGAGAGGGTTGCAGGGAGAAGGAATAGAAGAGAGAGAAGAATCCGAGAGAGAGGAGGAGGGTTGCGGGGAAACGGAGAAGTCGAGAGAGACTCGGAATTAGAGAATTGGGAAACTGGAGAGGAAGGAGGAAAATAAATAGAGAGGAAGAGAGACGTGGGAAGGAGGGAGGAAGGTATGCGGAGGGACAGAGAAAAGGAAACAGAGAGATTTTTTTAATTTGGGAAGGAAACTTTAAAAAAAAAAAAGAAAGTGGGGGACAGGAAAGTGGCTGGTCTTTCTTGGATTCTTCGGGCAAGAATTTGGGTAATATTAGGACTTCAAATGACGTTTTTACCCTTGCTTTAATCTTTTGGACAAAATGACGTCGAATTTATCGAAATTCGAACACTAGACCTTCCCCAAATTTCTGGAAACTCCACCAGCTGCACTGCATCATCGGCATGTCCTGTTCACATAAAATAAATGTAAATTAGGACATTATCATAAAAATATCATTATATTTATTTATTTCGTCTCGGTTTTGTCGAAAAACCGCAAATGCGTTATACTCCATTAATCACATGAAATGACGATGTTTTTAAGTCAGAATTTGACGAAATTGGTACCGTTGGACTTGGTACGCAATTATCTATCATTTCATGCTATTTTACAGATAAAAACATGAGTATGATGCGTTTGATTGTCTTTAAATGATCAATTTAACACTTTATCAGGGGGGCAGGCCCGGGCCTATTATCTCAAGTAAAGAAGCCCAATAGGGCCAATTTGGGCCCAAAAAGTTAAGGCCAAAGCCCAATTTCGTTGCAGCCACTAAAGGGTCCCAAATGGTCCCCCCCATGGCCTATTCTTACCCCTTTGGCCCCTGTTCAAATCTGCCCAAAGGAGGATAAGAAGAAAAGCAAGTGGTCCCCCCCCCCTCAAGATTCTTCTAGAAGAGGGTAGGTGAAAAGTAAAAGAGAAGCCAATCATGATTCTCCAAGTGTTGTGGCCTCATTGGAAGGCTCTTAAGAGGGGTTTCTTATCCCTAATCCAAGGCTAATAGATGGCTAATCTACCCCCCAAAAGTAATCTAATTTTATCTATAAAAGAACCCCCAACTTCTACAAGAAAAAGTTGGAGACAAAAATCCCAAAAAAGAGAAAAGAGAAGAAGAAAAGAGAGAGGCCAGGAGGAGCACGTCTCCCTCCTCCATTCCCCTCCATCTCCTGCATCCCAAGAGAGAAAAGAGAAGGAAAAAAGAAGAGAAAAAGAAAGGAAGAGTGTTGGAGAAGAAGATAACAAGATTGTGGGCTTCAAGAGCCATTCTCCCTTCTCATCCCCTCTCCAAGGTAAAGTGGGGATGAAGAAGGGGTTTATTTCTATCTCCTTGCTTTCTTATAATGTTTTTCTTTCAGTTTGATATTCATAGAAACTTCTATCTCCCCCTTGATGTTCATCCATGGTGATTGAAAGCAATGAAATGTAAAGTTCAGATTTCCTGTGTCTGTTTTGTTAATATGCTGGTTATGTTGCTTTTATGTTGTTTTTTCCTTCATAAGGTATGTGTTTTTCATGTGGGGATAGTAGAGGGTCCTTTCTAGTTTATAGAAATGGTCTCCTCAAGCCTTAGAACCCCCTGAATATGGAGATATGACCATGTGCTTTGTTGTCCAGATTTCCTGAAAACTGATTTTTCATTTATTTGTCTTTGGTTTTGGGATTTTTCAAGGTGGCTTGGCCTTCCATGACCCTTAGGAGCACATCCCCTCCATGGATGATGTTCCCCCAAGGCCAAACATCAAGAGAAATCCCCTAAGTTTCATATATATTAAAGTTTGAGTTTCTGTTTTCATGTTGGAACCGAATGGGTTTTGTTTGGATTTTTTCCTTTAATGGCTAAGGGTTTAGGCCCTAGAGGTTCTCCAGGAGGTTCCCTCACTAGTTGAGGATGAGCTTCTTTGAGTATAAACCTTCTAACATGGAGCCAAGAAGGAGAGATCCATGGAAAAGATAAAAAATATACCTAAGTTTCTCATATGTTCATATTCAAGTTTTCATGATATTTTCCTAAAGAAATGCATCTAAAATATATTTTAAATAAATATTTTAGGCCTTGTATCTTTTATACTTTATTTTCCATCATTTGGGTTAGATTTAAACCCATTTTTCACCAAAAATCCGGATTTCAGGTGAGTCTGCGCCTGTGCAGTGCTACAGTGTTGAGTCTGCGGCAACTGTTCATGAGTCTACGCCTCCCTGCGCAGACTCAGCGCCAGTTGCAGTTTTTTGAGTCTGCGCCTCTTTCAACTTGGTTTTTGGGCTTGAGGTGATTCTTTAATCCTCCCCCAAGTTGTCCCATGGTTCCTTGGACCTAGGGATGTCCTTTTGAGGCCCAGTAAAGGTCCTAAATGGCTTGGACTTTAAGTTTCTTCCGATGTTTCTCAAAGATGTCCCAATCTAAGGGTGCCAACAATCCAATGTTGGGTAACCCATCAAGGGCCCTCACACAAAAAACATCATTCTTGTGTCCCCATTTCTATGGCTTCATTTAGATGATATGTCCCAAAGTCCCAATGAGTTGGTGGAGTTCCTTGCTCCCCAAATGTAGAAATGGAATGGATGATTCCCTGTGGATAACCCTTTCATTTTGAAAGCATTAAGGGCACCCTTTGGGTGAGAGGTTGGATGCTCGGCACATCCCCCTTTATAGCCACCTCCATAGTTCATGGCTACATGTGATCCTCTAGGGAAATTGGTAGAGTTCCTTGCTCCCCAAATGTAGAGATGTTTTGGATTACCCCTTGTGGGTTTTTCTTACATCTTGAAGGCATTAAAGGCACCCTTTGGGTGAGTGGTTGGATGCTCGGCACGCCTCCCTTTACAGCCATCCCTATAGTCCATTAGCCATTACATATCCCTTTAAGGGAGTTGGTCCTTTGGGTCCCTTCATGCCATGATCCTTCATGAAGATCTTAAACCTTTTCATTATGTTTTCCTAATGAAAGGTTGAAATTCAACTTGGAATCACTATATTGAGCACTTTTAATGCTTTATAAAGTGATTTAAGAAGAATGAGATAAACATGAAGAAATCATGTCATTCGAAGAAATCCACATAAGAAAAAATATTTTTCCATACCTTACAAATCAAATCTAAAATCTCTTCACTCAAATCTGAAAAAACACAATAAGAAATGTTTATTAGATTTCCTTGATAAAAATGTCATCACTTCAATCAAAATATCATAAAAAAGATTTTCATTCCTCTCACAAATCAAAAATCAAAATAAATACAAGCATTCTCATTGGTAAGAAATGAGTCTGCGCATCCTTGCGCCGACTTAACTTCATGTTCATTTCCAAACATAAAAATTCAACAAATCTTCAATGCATCCATATAAATTAATCCAAAAAGACTAAAAAATGTCTCTCATCATCATCCATCAATAAAAATCAATAAATCAAGTTTTGCGCAGATTCAACTTTAAACTAAAAAATGAGTTTTATTCTCAAATAAAAACTGAAATTCATTTATTTTTTCGAATGCAATCTTGTATATCTTACTTACATCATTTTAAAGGGTGTTATTTTATTCTTCCGACGATTAATCAAGGGTTTTCCTCTTAGGAGGATGTAATTAACGCTATTCTATTTTTGGGTAGCGGGATCGGGTCGAAGAACTATGCATTCATCAAGATCAAGTGCATTTTCCCTAAAAAATGTACGACAACCATTGACTAAATAAATCCAACATGATATGAAATATTCCATTCTAAATTAAGTATCTTGATTATCTTTGAGGTTCGCTTGAATATTTCTTTGAAATTCTATCCTTTCTTGGATTCTTTATCCAACATTTCTTATTTTCTTTTAAGATCCATTATGGTTGCAGTACGTTCACATTGGCTGGCAACCGCTCCCCATGATGAAACCTGTAGGATTTGTGACCTAGGGTACTTCCCAATCGTGGAGGTTGATCGACCTTATTTTATTTCTTTATTTATCTCATCCAGACGAGATTGATTTCATTGATTTTATTGAGTTATCTTCATCAATGATTTTGAGAAAAATTCCTATCATATGATGTTAAGAGTGTGTCTCATCACACCTTGGCATCACCTTTTCAGTACATTTCATTTCATTTCACTCTTTTGCAAAGACGATGCCCAGGTAAGGCAGTTGTAGACACGCAAATTTTGACATCATTTTGAGTAAATTTCATGCCATATAATAATGTCTCAAAATAGTATGATATTTAATCATCAGTTATTTTTTACAATTTTTATTGAAATTAATTATCTAAATGACATCAGGTCAGACAAACATAATTTAAGTTTATTAATTAAATTCATTTTAACTCATATTTTTAATCAAATATGAAAAATTCTAAAAGACGTCGACCTATGCAGACGCCATTTAGGATTTTATTCCTATTTCGATTTTTAACATGATTTTTAATTAATTTGTTAATAAACTAAAAGACATCTGCCTTGCACGATGTCATTTAGGTGACCTAAAGTGTTTCTGTTTCTTCTTCCCGATGTTTATCCTTATCTTAATTAAGCTAAAAGATGTCTCCCTTAGATGACGCGTTTTACGTAATTACATATAATGATGAATTAGCCTGTATTTATCTGTTTCTTAGTTGGATTGACTTCAAACTCTTTCATATTAATCCATAAGTAACCGCAGACACGCGTAGAGTCTTGAACTTAAGTCTATAAATACACAAGCCCTTGAAGGGGTAAAAGTTAGTGAAAAATCTTTGAAGAAAGAGTGGAAATCTTTGAAGAAGAATTCAAGAGAAAGGCGACGTTCAAACGCTGAAGGAATTGAAGGATCGAAGCACTGCACGGCTACTTCCAGGAGTCTTGAAAGAAAAGCTTCACCCTCTCTTTGTCCTTTCTTCATGATCATTCAAGAGCCAAGGCTTTCTAGGGGCCATCCAACTTAGTTTTTCTTAATTAATTCTGCATACACTTGATTCCTTCATATTAGTTCATAATTCTACATCACTTCATGCTACACACACAACACTAACATATTTTTCCAACCCACATGTTAAGGAGTTTTAAAGACTATAAAAACAAGTGAGTTCATCTTGTTTGAGTTGTATGATTAGAATTATTATTGGAATAGATACTACCTCCATTTAGTTTTTATTGTTCTTTCTTCCTCTTTTTATTTCATTTTTTGTAAGGTACAAAAAAGATCAAAAGGAAGGAATCAACGAAGGAAATTTGGACGATCCTCAAACCCAATCAGCATTCAAAATAAGAACAAAGTTAGAAGGGCTCTTTTTCTTCACCCGGCTAAAGGGAAGGAATCAAGAACTTCAACATCTCCTACGTCGGAAACAGGTAAGCGATCAATTTTTGTCTTTTGAAACATTTTAGTCAAAAGTTTCTGGCGATCACATAGTTTTTAATAGGTTTATTTGTCATTTAGTCAACAAATTTTCATGATAATCACACATCAAATTTGATCACTCACAGACATCAGAAGATGAGATCACTAGAGCCTATGTGTGTGCATATTTAATGAATATGATTTTTATATTTTTGTAGGTATTAATTGAATGGCTCCAGTTAATCACCATGCTGTCCATGACCACATGATGAACATGTATGGATGATGCATATTTTCCTTTTTATAATGAATCAATTATAATTACCTAGGTATAGTTAAATATATATATACAATATATTTATAAGCTATCACCCAGGAAGAGACCAAGATAACAGTTATCTAAAACCCTCTAAAGTCTGAACCGTAACGTGAGTAGTTGAGAACTTACCGTGTGATCCTCCATCGTTATAGTCATAGGACTCAAATTACCTTAGGAATGTTTGTTGTGCTACCACAAGGTCTGTCTAATTGTGAGGAGAGACTCTGGCTATGCCATAAGATGCCTTTTGATCGGGGTAGAGGAACAATGTAACCTTGTTGTGCTATCCATAAGGGTTGCACGCAGATCTATACCCGTCTCATAACGCTGGTATTGCTTAGACCACAATTAATGGTTTATTGTGCTATCTATAAAGCCATTAAATCTCTGGGGACCAAATCCATAATCAGATGTTGTAAAGAGTTGCAAGTCCCATGAGATGGGTGCTCTTTAATTATAGTACAGTTTGTTGTGCTATCCACAAGGCTGTACTATAAGTCATTGAGATTTTGATCCCTACTAGGAGACAATAGGAGTCTCCCATTTTATGTACTTGAGGGTTATACAGTGCGTCGAAAAAGAGTGAAAAATAATTCAAAATAAAAGTCCATAATTGAATTATAAGAACTGTCTGTTTAAAACATTTATTTCCTCTATTAACTAAAATGTCGTTAATTAATCCAACACTTGCCATATAGGATGCCAATACTTCTCATATTCAAATTGGCTAAAGGACTTTAAAGAATGTCTTCAGGATAAAATGATAGTTACTATCCTAATCGAATGTCAAAAAATCTCTTATTTGGATAGATAAAAAAGAAGAGATATTCATGGTATGCCTTTAAGAAAGGCAAGGGGTAAGATTTTAAACAGTCGAACTCATACCTAAGAAGGATAAAGACAAGTTAGCTTAAAATAAGAATGTGCAGTTCTCCCACTGCAACTAATAAGGATATGAAAAAAGCAAAAGAATATGAAACTTATAAGAAGTTTTCGGATATTTTTATTATTCTGTTTGTATGTCTAATGGAGAATTAGTATCTCCAATATGAGATATTGGAAATGATTCTCAGATCTGTAATAGTGTGCAGACTTAGACAAGTAAAAACCAATCGAGAATATGAAAGGGTTGAGTTAGACTCAACAATAGTTCATAAAATACAAAGGTTATTGTTAGACAATAAATCTTTATATATCTTCAAGAGATTAAAATGAAACTAAATAATTGTTATTTAGTTCTATTAATAATCAAGAATTGTAAAAGTGAATAACATTGACTATGAAGGAATAAGCATTGTTCCATGTGGTTTTAGAAATAAAATGAGAGATTTTAAAACCAGTCAATACACTGAAGATTCTTGATGTGACAAATCATGTGATGAATGTTCACAAGTCTCCTATAGAAAAAGACTGTGTGAATCGTGATTATCTATAGCGATGTACACTTAGATTGTGCAATAAGAAATTATTGGTGCTTTATACATATTGTAACAAATTGAAAGAGTATCAAAATTCTTTGATTTGATCAAAGAAATTAATACTTGAGCATGGGATTCACGCAACTCATTAAAAAGGATGATAATATCCTATCTCGATAAATCCTCATTGTATATCATAGCAATATGATATAATGAGGAATAGCACTTTATTGGATATAGTATTGTATTTATATTAAGATTTGTCTAACTCTTATATTCTTGTATATATTTGAGTATGAACATTAGATGTCCATACTTTACATATGGTTCCAAATAAGTCAGTATATCTATATAAGATATGGAGGTAAGATAATTCATATGAGATGTGAATTATAAGCAAACATGATTTTAAAGATGTTAGAATCAGGTTATCTTCTAGTCTTTTTGGAAAAGACATAATCCAAAAAGGTTAGATCCAAAAGGACATAATATAGTGTAAATTTGTGGGATGTCCAAAAGATTTGGATATTATATTTATTGGCCAGATGATAATGAAATAATTACCGTCCTAAAAGATGTCTTCTATGAAGAGCAATATATCCTCAAAGAAGACAGTGGGAGCCGATAAAACTAGGAGATGTTCCAGACCCACAAATTAACACAAAATTATTAGATAATCTTCGAATTGTTTAGAACCATTTATGACACACATATAGGAACTTCATAGGTATTTGATATTCTCTCAAATGGCTAATAAGATATGTTTGACATATCAGAGATAGTAGAATGAGAGGAGCTCAAACATGTAGATTATGATCTAAAATCTATGAGAAAGCTCTTAACAACTTTGAGATTGACAAGAAATTAAGAATTCAAAATTATAGTCCATAATACCTATTAAGTTTAGAACATGATAATATTGCTTAAGGGTATTGTACCTATCAGAAGCAAGTGAATCTTCAGAATGAAGATTAGTACAAATAGACTATTTAAAACTTATATGGTAGACTGAAGGAAATGGTCAAGATCAAGGTGTTGACTTAGACAAGTTTTCTCAGTGACTAGCATCATAAGTTTATTAGAATTCTACTTGTCAATACTGCCTATCATGATGATCAAATGGCAGTTGGATATTAAAACGTATTCCCACAATGTGATTGAAAATAAGATGTATATGATACACCTTAAAGCTTTTAGAATATGTAGGAAGCATTTTATGATTTTAAAAGTCGTTTTGAGTCAAACTGAAGCTTCCCAAAGTTAAAATAAAAGTTTTGACTTAATGGTCAAATATTACGTGATCATTAAGGATGATTACGGATTGTGCGTGTTCAAGAAGAACAGTGGGAGCATGATCAGATTAGTAATGCTTTGTGATAACAACATTAAAGTCATTGAGGATGACATCGAGATATTACTATCAGTAAAAATATTATTATCTATGTTCTTTTTCTATAATAAGGTTCGGATACAACATCCTCCATATTGAGAATACGAATCTATTAAGACAGATCGATGAGGATGTTACCTTAACTTATATGTCAAAATGTTTGACATAAATTTCATAATAAATCTCAATTGTTGAAATATATAATTTATTTCGTTAAGGAAAGATTTCCTTAAAGGATACAAGGGAACCTTGACTAAAGGAGTGAGACGCATTACTAAGTACTTGAGAAGTACAAAGGATGCACTCTTGTATATAGAGATGATGATTTGAAACCATGAGTCACATTGACTCAAATTTCAAGTCAGACTTGGATTTTATATTCTAATTAGAAAGTAGTGGATTGGAAGAGTTCCAAGCTAAAAACCATTACTAGCATGATTACAGTTGATACTGTTAATAGAACAGTATGGAGTGGATTGGAAGAGCTCCAACTCAGAACTTGTTATTAAGATGACAACATAAACAAAAGATATTGTTATTCGAATAGTATGGATGAAAGAGTTCATCCTAGAACTAGATTTAGTTCTAAAAGGTCTCCGATCCCGTCCTGTTGTTGTAAGACAACAGTGGGAGCAATCAAATTTGTGGTCGAGCCATGGTCTCACTAGAAGTTGGAGAATATTCTGAGGCTCTTTCACAAGTTAAGAAACAAAGAATTAAGAGGAAATAACGTAATTGAAATTATTCCATTAATGAATGATTTAGAAGATCCCTGACTGAGCCTTAGTCACAGATTTGATGTGTGTGCATCACCTAGATTTGATGGAGATCAAATGCGAAGGTGATTGGCTTGAGTCCAAGTAGGAGATTGATAGACAAAGGTATCCTCTAAGCCAATCATAAGGCATCTATTTCAATTTGGTTCATTAATAAATGACATTTATTTCATTATGTAGATTGGTGTATCTATTATCACACATAATAAAGTCTATGAATATGTGTAATAATCATCAAATTATGATAAGATCATAATGATGAGACTGATGACTTATAAACACATATTCTTAATTGTTCATAGTCGTAGGATGTTTGAGAAGGACATCAAACATTTGGTAAGACTAGTACAAGTTATTCCAACTCATATGATGAGGGTGACTGATCTCGTTAATCACTTGTATGGAGACAGTATGATAAACCTGTAGGTGATCATTGGAGAATGAGTTCACTGAACTGATCCGAAATGAATCGACGTATGGTAATTTACCAGACTGCCAACCGGCTTGATTCATCATCACAGTGACATAGTTGATCCTTAGACTTAAGACACTAAAGACATCTTTGTCGGTGGACTTCTGGACTTTAACATTGGCTTACGAATCCCAATTCACGGGATATCTAATAGTCAAGGATCGGGGAAAGACCTTCAAAGGTGATTGTATGTTCAATAAAAGATCATTCGCTCTCACGTGACTGGAGAGAGAATGCTCTAGAATGGATCCGCAGGAGTCTCTGGCTAGAGCGAACACAATATTAGAAAAGATGTTTTCTGATATTGTAAAGCGGAGTCTAATTCAAGTGAGTTGACCATCTTGGATTTTGAGAGTTGACCATAACCCTACGTCGACTCGAGAGCATTGTGCGAATGAAAGATCATAAGCCATGCAGTAACTGTGGATGAATAGGTTCCATAAGTGGGTTGCTGAACCCCATTACCTTATGGGATCATGCGATGTTGCTTGACACCCAACTTGATCAGAAGTCCGATCGAATTTGCATGAGATGTTAATTCGGTTAAGTAATTAATTAAATATTTGATATTAATTAATTACTATAAGTCAATAACTAGTTATTGGACTTAATGGGCTAAAAATCGGATTGGTTAATGGGCCTAGAGGGTCACACGCAAATAGATTCTCAGTCGGTGGTACTTAAGTGGGATTTATATTAACTCGGAGACTTTTATGAAAAGTCGCGTTGACTTAATATATATACACGTTGTTGAGAAACCCTAGGCCAAGGTCCAGAGTCTCTACATGCTGGCTGCCCCCCCTCTCTCTCCTCCTCCTCTGGGCGCCCCTCTCGAGGCGCTAGGATAGTTCCCGTCTCCGCCGCACGCGATTCCCAAAAGTCGGGAATCTTCAACAAGCGAGCTGATTTGGGCGAGGGAGTGAGGACGAACCACCGCGGAGGATCGCGTTGATACCGCTGGAGGCCGGACCCTTGTGCAGCTCGCGGCATCACCTCGACAGAACCAAAACGGTTGCAGATTCGAATCCGCGCAAGGTGATATGATCACAACCTGTTTGTTGATTTCCGATTTTGTTCCGAAACGGATCAATGGGCATCGGCAGGATTTTCTTTGTTGCTTCACCTGCGTTCATCGTGCCCCGCTCGAGTCCCAACGTCAAGGGCCTAGGCCTGGGCTACCTAGACGAGCCAGGTCTTGTGCGCCCGGGGTCCGGCCCAGGCCCCAGTTAGACCGCTTAGGGCCGCTCAATCTGGCCGGGCAGAGCGCTTGGCCCCGATCCTCTGCGCGCCTACTTGTGCTGCCAGGTCCAGCGCCCTAGCTGCTAGGCAGTGTAGACACGCTAATTTTGACATTATTTTGAGTAAATTTCATATCATATAATAATGCCTCATAATGGTCTAATATTTAATCATTGATTAATTTT
The DNA here is from genome assembly GCA_030544215.1 of Zantedeschia hybrid cultivar. Lineage (NCBI taxonomy): Eukaryota > Viridiplantae > Streptophyta > Magnoliopsida > Alismatales > Araceae > Zantedeschia > Zantedeschia hybrid cultivar. The sequence continues at coordinate 35,768,935 of JARZZO010000011.1, read as the reverse complement.
TATTGATCTTTTAAGTGTCGGGTTTAACAGACATATTTAAGTTAATCAATTGAATTGATTTTAACTCAAATTTTAGTTAAAATATGAAGAAGCCTAAAAGACGTCTACCTATGTGGACGCCATTTAGAATTATTCTTATTTTAACGTTTAAATTTGAATTTTAATCAGTTGATTAATTAGCTAAAAGGCGTCTGTAAGGTACGCCGCATTTTAGGTTTACTAAGCTATTTCTACTTCTCTTCCGGATGTTTATCCTTATCTTAATTAGTGTAAAAGACATCTACACGTGTAGACGCGTTTTAACTAATACAGATAAAGATAAGTTTTCCCGGATGTTTATCCTTATCTTAATTAATCTGAAAGGCGTCAGCCATTGTGGACGCGTTTTAGATAATTACAGATAAAGATGAATTAATCTGTATTTATCTGTTGGTTAAGATGGATAAATCTTAAATTTTTCCATGTAAATCACGGACGCAGAAGAAGCCTATAAATACCTTGCATCTTGAAGAGTTAAAAAAAAGTTGAGCGTTACTGAAAAAGAGTTAAGTTAGAGTTGGTGATCGAAGCGATATCGAATTGAAGATCGAAGCAACGACGTTCAAACGCCGAAGCGCTGCTGTTTCCAGAAGTCGGCGTCCATTCAAGATTCTTCATCCAATTCAAGGCTTCATCATTCGGCATAAGTTTTTCAATTCGTTTTTTTTGCATTTTCATTTCATTAATTTGCATTCATCACATCACTTTATGCAACACACACCACAACATTGTTTTCCAAAACCTATTTGATTAAGGGGTTTCAAAAACCCATTCCAACAAGTAAGTTTGCTGTTTAGTTGCATGTTTAAAACCATTATTAGAATGGATACTACTTATACTTAAGTTCTCATCATCATTTCTTCATTTCTCTTTATATTTCCTGCAAGCTACAAAAGGAGAATCAAGGAAGGGGAGGAAATCAACAAATCAAAGACTCTGGACGATCCTCAAATTCAATATTCAACAGCAAGAACAAAAGAAGAAGAAGGGCTCTCTTTCTTCAGCCGGCTGAAGAGGGGAATCAAGGCCTCAATATCTTCCGCGTTTAAACAGGTAGGCGATCAAACCTTCTTTTGGAACTTTTAAGTCAAAAGTTTCTGGCGATCACTTCACTTAGTTTCTTTTTGATAGGTTTATTTTGCACCTAAACAACATAGATTTTTCATGATAATCACACAATCATTTTAAGCACTCACAGCTTTTTTGGCGATCACGGTGGGACTTGGTCTCGCCATCTTTTAATTCTTTTGTTCTTGCTATCATCAATCGGGCACCCACGGTGCACCACTTGTGTCTCTCGACACGCCCTCACCAATTGGTGCGTGTTTTAATTTTAGTTAATTTCTCTCGTGCACCACGTGCACACCCCTGTGGCAAGATCTTGCCCTCCCCGTTGATTAATTGAAAAAGCTGTTTTTGTGATGAAAATGTTGTATGATTGATTGGCATCTTAGTTGTTTAGTTAGTAAAATCATCCCGTTAAAATCTGGAACTAAATTTTTTTTTTGCATGAACTGATTATTTACTATTTTTATCCTGTTTGAGGAGGAATCAACCCAGAAATTCCTCTTGGAAAACTGTTTCTGCGACTTGAAAAGCGTCCAGGAACAGCGATGCATTTCAAATTGCGTCGTCGTACCCAGACGCCTTTCAGTCTTCATTATCTGTTGTCTGCAATCTGAGTTTCTGCGAAAAAATTAAGATTTTGTTTGAATAGCGTCGACTACCCTCGACGCAATTCAGACAGTTTTTTAATTTTTCTTCAGTTCTCAGATTTTTGTGACCTGTGTGCTAATTACCCATTATTATTAAGTATTAGAGGCCATCCAGGCTACAGGTCATACGCATTGAGGCTAATACCCTCCTTTTCTTAGGAACACCTTACTTGACGTCAGCAACTCTCTCTGATTGGGTTGGTCCCTTGATCAGACTAGAGAAGTTGGCGTTGAGACCTCCATAAGTCCCCAAAATCAAGGTACTCCTCCTTGATCATCGGGCTGGTTGTACCAGTTGAAGTCCCGGTTAGATTCCATAAAACGTTGTGAGAGAAAGCCATAGAGAATAACGGTGGATATTGAACTGAAACTAGGATCCCATCCCTTGAGCGAATTTGTGGTTTAATTAAATTCAAATAACTCAACAAGGAATCTTAAAATCATGTTAAGCATCCACTTGTTTGTTTAAATCTCTACGCAACTTGTTTGTCAAATCTTTGAAAAAAGAATCTAACATCATGCTGCTTCGATCAGGCAGGGACTTGAGTGTGGCTCCAGACGCCATGGTTAACTACGAGGGAGATGCTAATGCCCCTCGCGATTCTGATTACAACTATGAAAGCGGGAGAGATGCTGATGCCTCCCGTAATTCTGTCCCCATTCCATTTTGACATGATGGGAATGTCCGGACCCCTCTCTTTCACCCCCACGATCAATATCCTGATCCTCCCCCGCATGAATATGCGATTCCTAATCCTATTCTCGAGGGGGACATCAATCAGAATGATCCCTCGTCCTCTGATCCTTTGGATCTTGTCAACGCTTTGGGAGTTCTTGCCTCCCGTCTAGACCCTCAGCAATTCGAGGCGATCCAGTCCATTCTGAAGGGGAAGGCACCCATGCAGCCTGCCGAGCCGAACCCTGTGGCTCCCCCTGCTGTCCCTCAGCAACCTCCTCTTCATCCTCCTTACATTCATCAGGCCATGGAAGGCCTCCATATTACTTCTCGGCCAGCTGGGCCGCAACTTTCATCTTCTAGGCAACCGGCTAGATCGCTAACGCCTGCTTATCAAAATGCCCTCGGGCATGGCGGAAGCTTTGCCGGACCTCCTCTTTACTGTCCTCCTTGTCCAACGTACTCTAGGCAATAGGCCTATCAAGTACCTCCACCTCCTCCTCCTCCCCAAGCAGATCTGACAACGCAAGCGTTGCTAGCCAAGATGGAGCGCATGGATGAACAATTCAACAACCTCCAGAAGATGATGGGGGTCAAAGCTGCGCCAGAAATCAATTTACCGAGCCTGCTAGTGTTCCACCTGCCACCCTCTGAGATGCCAGTGTACCGGAAGTACAACGGTACTGGTAATCCCTTCACACATTTGAAGGAATTCATGTATGAATCGTCCTTCTGGCAGAACGACAAGAGGTCGTTGGCCTTTTTGTTCAGGAGATCTCTAGAGGGACCAGCCCTCGAGTGGTTCTTTTCCTTAGAACCCTCCGAAGTAGAGGACTACGGTATCGTCTCTCGAAAATTCATTCAACGATACCAAGACAGAGTTGCACCCTCCCTGTCCATCACTGACCTCATAGCAGAGAAGATGAAACCTGATGAGGAGTTTGTCAGTTTTGCCGACAGATGGCGGGGCTTGGCCGAGAAGGTGAAAGATCACTTGTCCGAGTCAGAGCAAGTGACGATGTTAATTTCCAACGCCACGCCCCAGTTCAAGCTAGTCCTCTCCCTGAACAATCTGACCAACACGGCAGAGCTCTATGAAAGAGCACGGTACTGTCAGAATGCCTTCAAGGACGCTACGTTCTCTAGCATCTTTGATCCTCACAGACCTAGCAGGCCTCCACCTCGGAAGCCTGCAGTGCCAAATGCTCCCAGCACAGGTCCGACTACTGAGGGCACGCTCTCTCATGAGCAAGTCAGTAGCATGAACAATAATTCGCCCCAGTTTGTGAGGAGTCAGCAACAGTATCAGAGGCCACCGCAGCCGAACCAGCAGGGATACAGGCAGCAGCCGAACTCTCATTATCAGCAACAGTATCAGCGGCCCCAGCAGCCGAACCAGAACCAGCAACAGCAACAGCCACAGCAGCCGCCGCAACGGCAATTACAGTACCAGCAGCCCCAACAACAGCAATATCAGCAACAACAGCAGTATCAGCCGCGCGCATCGCCGGCATACCATAATGTCCCTCCTCCTGGCGACTACAACCAGCAGAGAAGACCTCCGGGTCCAAAGAGGGCAGAATATCCAGCACTCCCAGAATCCTTGGCAGATATTTTCAGTGCCCTGATGGCAGCTATTGCCTTAGTCTTGCCAAGGGAAAAGGCAGTTTGGCCTCAGAATGCCGACACGTCCAGGTATTGCTATTTCCATAGGCAACCTGGGCATACCATTGACACCTGCTTCCAATTTAGAGATTATATTCATGATCTCAACGAGCAGGGCGGCATAGACTGGGAGGAGATGAAAAAGTACATATCAGCCCTGAAGGCAAGAAGACCACAGCAGCAGCAGCAACAGCAAGCGAGAGCACCAGCACAAGCAGCACCTCCACCAAACATGGGCATAGTGCAGAACCCGCTCCCGGAGCACCAGAACCAAAACCAAGTTGCCCCTATCCAGACAAATAGCCAGTTTGAGGCTAACCGTGGGCAACAGTGGAGAATAGAGGACTCTTCCTCTCTTTATTCAACGGGTCACGTTCCGAGTACCGTAGAACAACCACCACGTCGCACCATCCGCATACCTAGGCCACAACCCATTACCATCACCCCTCTACCGACACCCACATATCACTCACCCGCACCCAATAACCCATTACCAGCACCCGCTTTCCTCAAGCCCATTACGCCCCACGCCACTACACCGCTACCATATAAACCCCCGCAAACCAATTACGCACCCCTTCTACCATCTAGACCATTACTCCGCGTACCATTCCCTACTTCGCCCACTACCACTACCACCTACCCAGACACCCTCCTACCATCCAGACCGCTACTACGCGTGCCATTCCCCACTTCACCAACCGCTTACCCATCCACTATCCAACCATCAAGGCCTTTAATCCGCGCCACGCCATCACCACCTAACCCTACGCCATCACCTACATACCAACCTTCCACGCCATCCGCACCATCTAACCCGGATCCTCCACGGTTGAGGAACATGCGCTCCGGAGTGGAAGGATTTTCAACAAAGTCTTTCCTTAGTCCACAGTTAGAGACAGCCCATCACAGCCGACTGAGGAAGCCCATAATGAAGAGAGTGCACCAGGCACTCAATATGATTTGTTGAAACATCTGAACAGAACATCGGCATGGATCACCGTACTTGAACTGATCTAAAGGTCGAAGAGTCACCAAGAAGCTTTGATGGAATATTTGCAAAAGGTGATGGTCAACGAGGACGTGCCGGTGGAAAAAATTGCAGCACTACTAGTTCCTCAGGGGGATCATCCCTCTATTACATTTCATACATCGGAACTAGCACCGCCAGCAGCCAGAAGCATGGCTCTGAGCATCACGGTCAATATCTGCAAGAAGGCCGTGGATGCATGCCTGGTTGATACAGGGGCTTCGATCAATGTTTTACCTCCGAAGACCCTAGAACTGTGCGGTGTGCCCAAGGAGAAATGGCTGCCTAGCCCCATCTCTGTTACAGTATATGACAACTCTACTCGTTCCCCTCTGAGAATGGTTTATTTGAAGGTGGAGCTAGGCCCTGTAAGTCATGTAGAGGTCGAATTTCACATCCTGGAAACCGACCCTTCTATAAATGCCATTTTGGGTCGTCCTTACATTAAAACTCTTGAGGCGATTCCCTCCACGAATCACCAATGTCTCAAATTCCCTTTTAAAGGACGAATTATTAAAGTAACGAGCATGCCGATCCTTGCTGCTACTCATACTTTGAATATTAAATCTGCTGCTTTACCTAGCCGACAACCTTTTCTGTCGGTATTACAGGTCTACCATCCAGTGGTTGATACTCTAAAAGCCGCCACTATTTCTCCTTATCCGTTAAATGCCATAAAAAGGGGGAAGTGCATGAGTACCCCAGGATGGAGAATTATGATGAAGAATGGCTATAAGCCTGGAAGAGGTCTGGGCACACAATTACAAGGCAGGACCACTCCTGTCAAAGATCACCGAGGAGCACCTGGAAGCCATATAGGCTAAGAAAACTGAAACAAGACATTGTTCAGCAAGCAGAGAATGAAGATGGTCAGAAAGTCTGGGAGACGATGTCTACACCGCCCAAGGAAGGCCGAGATCCCTTAAGATAGACCTTGTATACACATTTTGTGAAGGGGCCCATAATTAGTCATGATAACACAGTGGTCATTACTTCGTGTTTTGACTTCCATGACATATATGGGAGAGACTTGGCCAGGCATTGCTCGGAACTACTCACGTACCAGTCCTTGGAGGCTCTGCGGCCTATGAAGAGGAGAAAATTCCATGATCCCGAATGCGAATGGTACAGGTGGTTCGATCTGAGAGACCTCTACATAGCACTGAACAGATTGTTCCTAGATCCTGCAGAACCCAAGTGGCCGCCGCAGATTGATGAGCTGATTGAAGGTCCTGGTAACATCTTGATAAGCGGATATTGCTGTCTGAAGAGACCGATGAAGGGGAGCCAGATGACCCATATGAAGCTGGCTACACTACAGATCTGCTCTAGAGGGGGACATATCCTTCTTATGTCTTCATGCTCCATACTCTATTTCGCACACTGCTCCTGACCCCGACTTGGTCGCGGGTCATTACTGAAGATATTCCACGGGCCCCGCCCATTATGATCACTCTGTCCCCTCGGGACCTCATTCCACCACCTCCTCTCAATCTAGAGAGGATGTATGATTTGATCTGGGACATATTGCTGTATGATCCCCCTAATCCTCTGGCCTTGGTGCCACTTCCTCCATCTAATTCTCCTTCTATTTGTATTCATTCCTGTTTTATGCTTAACTCCTTCACTGCCCAAAAAAAAAACGCCAATTTGGCAACAAATTCTTCCCAGATCCTCATTGAGGAAACCTCTTACTTGTCCGATCGCACCCCATTGCGCGGGTCTTTCGGCCAAGATTCTCTCCTAGATCTACTCTGCCCCTCCTCTCGGGAGGATTCTCCTGTATTTCCACTTGTATCCCAGGATTTCCATCCTGCTTCATCTTCATTAAGTTATAATAGGGAGTTTAGTGAAGTTATGCAGTCTAGTTCTAGGCAGGTTAGTCAAGTTAGGAAGTCTAGGAAGCCTAAGGGTAGGCGAATTCCATATAGATACCTCCAGGACTTAGCTGATAGATGCTTTTCTTCCTCTTTAATCCCTCAGTTTTTAGAAAATCCAATTCATATGCCAGAAGATTGTATGGACGATGAGTCAGTCAATGATGGGTATGGGGTGTATGAGTTAGTGCATAAAAAAGACCCCATTATTGAAAATGAGGAAGATGACGAGGACGTAGCTGAGGCATATGCCAGTGGAATGAAGAGATTCGATGAACCCTCAGCTGCCATAGAAGAGCCCACCAAAGAAATCAATTTAGGGACTGAAGACGAACCTAAGGTTGTCCTCGTCAGCAAAAATCTTTCTACAGAGGAGGAGAAGGCAATTATACAAGTACTTAAGGACTATAAGGATACTTTCGCCTGGAGTTATGAAGATATGCCGGGGTTAGACTCATCTTTAGTTGAACACAGGTTGACGTTAAAAGATGGAGCTAGCCCGGTCAAGCAGAAATTAAGGCGATTCCACCCACAAATGGCTCTAAAGATGAAGGAAGAGGTCGACAAATTACATAAAGCCAAATTTATTAGAGTTGTCCTTTATCCACAATGGGTGGCCAACATAGTCCCGGTTATGAAGAAGGATGGGAAGGTCAGGATTTGCATTGACTTCCGAGATTTGAACCGGGCGTGTCCTAAAGATGATTTTCCATTGCCTCATATTGATATACTTATTAATAATACCGCTGGCTATGAAACTTTATCGTTTATGGACAGATTTTCAGGATACAATTAGATTAAGCTGGCAAAAGAAGATCAAGAGAAGACGTCATTCACTACACCTTGGGGAACATACTGCTATGTTGTAATGCCATTTGGATTAAAGAATGTTGGAGCCACTTATCAGAGGGCTATGATGGCAATATTTCATGACATGATGCACATAGATTTGGAAGTGTATGTGGATGATTTATTGGTTAAATCTAAGACAAAGGCTGAGCACGCCAAGGTTTTGGCAAGGGTATTAGAGAGATCGAGAGAGTATCAGTTAAAGATGAACCCCAAAAAGTGTGTATTCGGGGTATCTTCAGGAAAATTACTTGGATTCATTGTTAGTAAACGGGGAATTGAGATCGATCCCAACAAGGCGAAAGCTATCAGAGAAATGCCACCTCCCAAAAACTTGAAAGATTTGAGAGGATTAATCGGGAGGCTACAATTTATTCGCCATTTTGTCTCCCAGCACTCACAAAGGTGTAAGTCGTTCTACGAGCTTACCAAGCCGGGAGTCAAATTCGATTGGGACGATAAGTGTCAGGAGGCATTCGATGGATTAAAGAATTATTTGGCAAGTCCTCCTGTTTTGAGACCACCATCTCCAGGCAAACCATTAATGCTTTATATTTCTGTCCTGGACGATGCAGTGGGGGCTGTCCTAGCACAAGAGGATGAAGAAGGAAAAGAGAGGGCAGCCTACTATCTCTCTAAACTTCTCAACCCCGCTGAACAGAGATATACGGCGATGGAGAAAACATGTGCAGCATTAGTTTGGGTTGTTCAGAAATTGAAGCACAATTTTCTGGCCCATGAAGTCCATCTCATCGCTAGAATGAATCCGATCAAATTCCCTCTGGAGAAATCTGTTCTTCCTGATAGGCTAGTGCGATGGCAAAGCTTTCTATCTCAATTCGATATCATTTACATTCAGCAGAAAGCGATCAAGGACTATGCCATAGCGGAACATCTCGCCCATCATCCCCTTCCTCGATTTGATCCAGTGCGATCAGAGTTTCCGGATGAGGAATTGATGTCCATAAATCAAATCAGAGATGATATGTGGACTCTGCATTTTGACGGAGCTCTGAATTCTCATGGAAAGGGGATCGGAATCGTTCTCCTATCACCTGAAGGTGTCACCATTCCACAAGCCTTTCAGCTCGACTTTCCAGTCACCAACAATATAGCTGAATACGAGGCATTCCTTGCTGGCCTCGAGGCTGCTCATTTTCATGGTGCCACTAAACTCAGGATTGTAGGTGATAGCCAACTGATTCTTCGCCAAGTGCTGACCAAGTATCGAACTCTTGATCCCAAACTCAAGTCTTATCAAAAACTTACTTCTGCTTATTCAAAGTTTTTCACGAAATTGATCTTTGTCCATGTCCCTAGGAATCAGAACATCTTAGCTGACACTCTAGCTTCACTTGCATCTTCTCTTGATTTTCCAATCAGCAAGCAATCCGAATCAATCATAGTTCATAGGCGTCTTTCACCCGCCGTGAAAGACCCTTCTTTCCTTAGAACTAAGGAAAAACTGCTGAAGAAAGTCAGAGATGGAGATATTGTGGAAAAGAGAGAAATCATGTTGATGGAGCTGTTAGAAGAGATAGATGATGAACATAAGCCATGGTACTATGAAATTTCTAAATATTGTGAAGATCAATCGTATCCTGAGGAAGCTACAACTGAGGAGAAGAGAGCTATCAGGAGAATTGCTCAACGATACACCCTAGTTGGAGGAGCACTGTACAAGAGAGGTTTTGATGGAGTTCTTCTGAGATGTCTAAACGAAGATGAGCTTTGGAAGGTTATGGAAGGAGCTCATAGTGGAGTTTGTGGTGGCCATGTCAATGGACAGATGCTAGCAAAGACGATCCTTAGACAAGGATTTTATTGGCCAACCATGGAAGAAGACTGTGTAGGATATGTCCGTAGGTGTGCTAAGTGCCAACTTCACGCCGACAAAATTCATTCTCCTGCATCTTCACTCCATCCTGTTTCTTCCCCATGGCCTTTCTCCATGTGGGCTTTCGACATCATTGGACCCCTTGGTAATCCTGATTCCGGCATCAAGCAAAAATCTTTCATTCTCACGGCGACGGAATACTTCACCAAGTGGGCAGAAGCTGAAGCGTACGTGGAGATCAAAGCATCAACCGTCTGCAAGTTCATCATAAAGAACATCATCACCCGATTTGGAATTCCAAGCACCATCGTCACAGACAACGGACCGCAGTTCGTGTCACAGGAATTGAAGGACCTCTGCAACAGGTATAGAATTGCATTGCATCATTCATCTCCTTATTATCCGCAAGGAAATGGCCAAGCAGAGGCAACTAATAAGACTTTGATAAAAATTATCAAAAAGACGTGCAAATCTAACAAATTCGCAGACTGGCCAGAAAAATTGGTTGAGGCTTTGTGGGCCTACCGAACTTCAATCCGCACGCCTACTGGGCAAACTCCTTATTCCTTAACATTTGGAATGGAGGCGGTAGTTCCATATGAGATCCTTATACCGTCATTAAGGGTACAATTGAACAAGGAATTTTCCATTTATGAACATCGTTCAACACTCCTTGCTCAGTTGGAACTCTTAGACGAGAAAAGATGGCAGCCGCTAATCATGCAAAAGTTTATCAAAATAGACTAGTACGTTTTTATCAAAAGAAAGTCATTGAACGTAAGTTCAAAGTCGGTGAAATGGTCGTCAAAAGAATTTTTGTAAAACCTGGTGGTCCGCGTTCTAAGCTCCAACCCAACTGGGAAGGACCTTATGTTGTATCGCACACTTTTTCTGGTAATGCTTATCGTCTTGTTAATGTAGAAGGAGAAGAGCTAACTCATCCTTGGAATGGTTTACATCTTAAGAAATACTACCCTTAGGTTAAAGAGTCGATCAGCATAGTACAAAGACTAGTGGAATCAGAAAATTTATAAACTCAAATTTCCTTATTAGTCTGAATACTTTAATTTCAAACCCATTACTACACACACTGACACGTTTGATTCGTGAGTAACAAGAGATGCCAAGTCCTAAGGAATATCAAAAGCTTGACTGAAAGTGTAAAGTACAAATCATTCGTTTTAAAGCAAAATTCTGTTTTACATTCGGCCCATGATGTTGGAACGAGGCTTAGAATAGACTACCAAGAATACCCGTCATCTTAGTAGGAGGCCGTCAGAAAAAAAATAGGGGAGATCCGTCCCAAAGAAAAGAATAGAAAAGCAAAAGTAAAAGGCAAAATCCAAATGTCAAATTAAAAGGCCATTACACTACAAACGTTACATCAAGGCCATGAAATGAAATGAAAGGGAACGCAAGATCGATAAATACCTCGGAAAGAAAATGACCGAACCCCAACGGATATTAGGGTAGGAAAGGAACATCTTTTTAGGTCTCCGGAACCTTCTCATAGGCTTTCCAAAACTTATTCTTCTTTTCCTTCTAAAGAGGCGTACTCTAAACTTAAGGAATGACTTAGATTGACTAAGGGTCATATCATCAAATGGGATCACGAATGGAAACACAAGTTCAAACACGATAGGTTTAAGTTAAATTGTTAAAGAACAATTTGAAAATTAAGTTAATAAATGAATATGATTTTTTGATCTGAGTACCATACTGGTCTTTTAGTTAAAAATTCAAAAAAAATACATATGTCAAAAATAAATAAAAAATACATATGTCAAAAAATAAAAAAAAATACATATGTCAAAAATCCAAAAAAATACATATGTCAAAAATCCAAAAAAGGCATATATTTCAAAACCCAAACAAAAATGAATATTTCAAAAACAACAAAAATATTTCAATCAGCATTTGCTTGTTGCACTTAGTATGTTTCATTCCTTTTATTTTCAGTGAGCATCTGTCTGCTTGTATGTTGCATTTTGCTTAAGTTTGGTTATAGTTCAATTACCTTTGTTGATAAAGGCTATGCCCCTTGACCATTTATTTAAGGAAAAGATCGATTGACCATTTATTTGGTCAGGCAAGGGGCTAAGCCTAAATAGATACTTAACCTGTTTGTTAAGTGATGTACAGGATGCAAGACAAACACAGGAACACAAGATTGGAGCCCAAAAGTTTCATGTATATCATCAAAAGGTGTTTTGTACATGATACATAGAAGAAAAAGAAAGTACATAAGCCCTCAAGGCTGGCTCTCCCCTCCGCCCTCGTCAAGCTGACTCTGGGCCTCGTCAGGCGCCTCCGGTGCTAGTCCTTGGCTGGGAGGTGGAGGTGGCCCCATCGCACTCGGCCCTGCCTGGCTGGAAGACATGGCGACACTGGCAGTAAAAGCACTCGTCAAACCACGCTCCTGGGCACGCTGCCGGGCTCGCTGATACCTCTCCTCCACCATCTTGCGCTCATGCTCTGCAACCGACAGTCGACCCTGAAGACTCTCCAGTCGAAGGCGGTCACAGTCTCTCTCCTCGGTCACGACCTCCAGGCGAATCTGGAGGCGCGCAAGATCTCCAGTGGAGAGACGAGCCACCTGCTCTTCCAGAGCCCGGATCCACGCAGCATCGGCTTCGGCACGAGCAGCTGCAGCACGGGAACGCTCCAGCTCCGCTTCAGCCCTCTGAAGGGCTTCTTCAAGCTTAGCAACCTGAAGGGAAGTCATTGTTAGTTCAAGGCAATCAAGTAATTAAAATCAAAATTCAAAAGTCAAAGAACTTACCCGAGCAGCCCGGTCCTCCTCCGCAAGAGAAGCTTGATGGATGGCGGAGGCGAGCTAGCTCTGAAGGTCAGCCAGGGCAGCATCATAGGCAGAGGAAGAAGATGAGGAAGCTCCGAAGGAAGGGGGAGCCGCCTGGGTCTAGACGGCTCGCTGCACTAAAAGACAACCGTCAGGGTTAATCGCCAAAACAATTAATTAATTAAAACATGCATTCATAAACATGCATACATACCAGGTCAAATAATTCTTTTTGGACCTGCTCTAGTTGGGCCTCCGCATCATGTAGGCGGGCCCGGAGGTCGATGATGACCGCGTCACGTGCATCCTGCATATCACACATACATACATTCATTCACAAATATAAATCAAGATAATAATAAAATTAAAGACGCATAAATGCATACTTACATCGAGTGGTCGGAGGAGCCGAAGCTGATAGGCGTAGTGGGCCCAATACTGCTGGAGGTAGGCCTCGCTACTCTCCGCACGGGACTCCACCCGTACGCCCCGGCGGTGCCAGTCCTCGTACTGCTCTGGGAACTTGGCACGCCAATCGGTGAGGGCTTGCTTGCCCCTCATGCTCCTCCCGACTCCCTCCGGGACCTCCTCGTCAATCCATTCCTGGTGGAGGCCCAGGGTCCTCATCACGAGCCGGAGGCGGAGGGGCTCGATTTCATTGAGGCAATGCACCCACATTTGCCTGCCGAACCTCCTCCTGCCAGCCGTCACCCACGGCTGACCCTCCTCGCCCATACCAAGGTACGGGCACCAGATCACCTGCATATAGATTAAATGCATTCATTAAATAATTTGCATTTAATGAATAAAAGATTGCATTTAATAAAATTGAACAAATTAAAGACTCACCAATAGCTCGGGATAATCTAGGAACTGACGGCGGAGGGCCGTCAGCTGATGATGCTGTGGGGCCGTGTCCACGATTGGCTGCCAATGGCAGGCCAATGGGACGACCCCGGGTCTCGCAATCCGCGCTCTGCCGAGCGGGAAGTAGTGATAGCTCCAAACCTGCATTCATGAACATATAAGTTAGGAAAAAACATCATATCATATTGCATTACATAAACAAATAATGAAATAACTTAATACCTGGAGGAACGGCGAGAAGCCGCTGACGGTGGTCTTATGGTCCGGCGTGACCGCAGACAGATCGGCGAAGAGATGGGCCAGAAGGGCCGCACCCCATGCATACTCTCCTAGACTCTCTAAGTCATCTAACAAGTAAAGGAACCTACAATGAATGTGGTCGCCCTTCGTACCGAAGAGAAACCGACCAAAGAAGAAAACTAAAAAGACCCTAAGCTGTCTATCTACCTCCTCCCCCTGACTAGGGTCGCTACAGTAGACAAGGGAGGATGACTCTGCTAGCCTATTCCTAAACTCCTCCCGGGTCTCATCAAACCGACGCCGGGGCTCATCTAGTCCTAGGGCAGCCTCTACTTCTATCCTAGGAACCATCCTAGACTCTCTGCGTAGGCTGGATACTTCTATTCCTAGTAACGCCTCCGCCAATCCCTTGTAGTTGGGGTAAGTCACCCCACTCACAGGTCGGCCCTCTACCCTGAGGCCAGTGATCCTGGCCACATCCTCTAGGGTGGGGACCATATGTCCCCACGGCATTAGGAAAGCACGGCTTTCCGCATGCCACCTCTCCCGCAGCGCCTGCAGGAGGACTAAATCGAGCCAAAATGGCTCGATGTCCAAGACCTCCCCAAATCCCATCCGGCGCAGGCGCGCCTTCTGGAAATCCGGGAGTCCCTTATATGCCCCTATCACTAAGTCCCACGAGATCCTGGACCTCATCACTCCCTGCAAATAAAAACATGAAAAATGGGGTCAGTAATGAATAAAAACAGGAAAACAGTTCTGTTTTGAAAGGCGTCAGCACCTATGGACGTTTTTCAAAATACGTCAACATGTCCTGACGCAATTCAAATTCATTTTTTACCTAATTAAAAATTCGGAATTAGTCTTGAAAGACGTCAACCCAGTGTGACGCCTTTTGAATGGCGTCACCTGGTCTAGACGCCTTTCAAGACCCGATTCCGGGTTCTTTGAAGAACCCCTTTCTCCCCTCTTTTTCTCATCCCATTCATTCCACAGAGAGCTTACCGTGTGGAGGTCGCCCTCCTCTTCCTCTTCCATTGCCACGGGCGCTGGTGGAAGGATCTCTTCCTCCAAAAATGCCGCCGCCTCGGCGAGTGCCGCCGGAACCTCCTCGGGGGCTTCCTCCTCGTGCCTCCGCCGTCTCTTAGCCAAGGTTTTCATCTTCTTAGATCCTTCACCGCGCTCTATTGTCAACAGAGGGAGTTTTTAAGGGAGAGAAAGCGAGATCGCCGGTCGCCGGAGCTCGGAGAGGAGAGAGGAATTTTTGAGAAAAGTGAGGAAGAAAGGGGGCCTTCGCGGGTCTGTAAACGAAAGGTTAAAAGGCGTCGATTCAGAGCGACGCGTTTTAGGGCGCATAAGTTGAGGCGGCAAGGACAGGTGTTTCAAACTGATTGAAAGACGTCCACTTATGATGACGCTTTTCAGATTACCGCCAATTCTGATCAGAGCCGTACAGAGGATTATGATGAAAAGCGTCTGAGTTTATTGATGCGTTTTAGGAGATTAATCACGGAATTAATGACAAAATCCTGGAAAAAGTAAGAGAGAGAATTGAAAGGCGTCTGGTGTAGTAGACGCATTTTAAGGATAAATCAGGTTTTTGAGGATTAAAGTGAATTTCTGGAAATTGAATTATGTTGAAAAGCGTCTTTCTGAGTGGACGCGTTTTGCATTAACAGAACCCGAACTGCCAAATTTTCAGGAAAAATCCAGTTTTTATTTAAAGAAAAATCATGGGCACATCACAGGAAGTTAAGGAAAGATTTCAAGGCATAGAAAAATAGTTCTTTATTCAATGAAATCTTTTATTACATCATAAACAAAATCAAAGAGAAAGAGGACATTTAAGGAAGAATGTCATGAAGACCTTTGAGGTAAGGAAATTTCAATCCTCTATCTCTATCTTTAGAAGATTTTACACGATAAATAAAGCCAAGGTTCCATAAAGTAGTGATGATTTCTATGGCTTCACAATCTTCATCAGATTCCAAGTCACGCTTCTTGATCGGGGATGTAAAGGAGAACTCAGGGAATTCACGGCGGCCCAAGCTAAGCTGAGTAAGGCACCGATGAGGATTATATAACATGAACTCGGTGGCTCCAATCAACTTGAGATCTGCTCCCGCTGCACGGCGCACCCAAACAGACTTTCCAACAACAGCGAGTGGAGACGAGTCAAATATGTCGGATGTCATGAGCTTCAGATACTCCCTCCAGTCGGCCCGGGTCTTGAGCTTTGGAACCTTATTGACCATGTGCTCGTCGAACTTTACAATATTAGCAATACAATGGATTGGGCTATTCAAGAAAATTTGAGATGGTCTTGGAGGCCTCTTCTTGCAATACTCAAACTTAAAGTGAAGTTCAACCCATAAGGCAAAGAGTAACATGCACCCATAGGGGGGACGACCCACAAACGCCGCAGAAAGCCCGCTATAAAGATATGCCAAGAGTGCAGTGCTAATGGATTTACCTTCAAAGATCGCGCAGATAGTACTGACCTGGTCATCTTCCAAGATATTGTCTTGTGCAGGGAAAAACAAGGCACCGGCAAGGCATGTGACGAAAGCTTTCGTCACATCCTCCGCTTCGTCCTCCCTTAGATCATCAATTTCATATAGAGTCCACTCAGCGAGCTTTGCAAGATTGATCCCCTTTTTGGTAAGGCATCCTTTAGCCTCTGAAAGATCCTTCATAATTGATGTCAACAATTGTTGACCGGTGATTCTCTCTCTTGTTAAAGCCATCTTATCTTTGTTATCTTTGGTCTTTGGGAGACCCAATAGAAGCTCCGCCTCCTCCAAAAGAATCGTGCACTCGAAGTCTTGGAAAAAGAATGTATGAGTTTGGGGATGCCACCACTCGATCAAGGCACCCATAGCCGCCGAATCTACGTTCACACTCTTGTAGTGTTTCGCAAGCATCACTAATCCTTGAATATTCCACTTGGATATGAAAACTTGCATGGAAAGCTTAACACTTTTTGCAAGTTTACGAATCCAAAGTAGAGAGGTGAACTTCCTTGGGCCGGGAAACATGGGGTAATTCTGAAAACAAAAGGAAGAACATGAAGAACAAGAAGAAGAATTGAAGGGAATTGATTTAACTTACTTGAAGATTGGGATCTCTTCCATTGAGGTGATTCTCCACGTCGGAGAACTTCTCTAGAGACATCTTCATCCTCTTGTTTGAAGAACCCATCCTCTTTTTCAGAGTTCTTCCTTCTTGAAGCTTGAAGACCTTGGAAACTTTGAAGAAACCTTGAAACTTTGGAAGAAAACTCAACCTAGGATCTTTGGATTATGGTAGGATTGTTTGGGAACAACCTAAGGGTGTTTATATAGAAGGAATTATGATCCTAGGAAGACTTTTCCGGATTGGAAAAGGAATGTGCATTGGTGGAGTTGGAATTCGAGTAGAGAACAACCAGAAACCTGTTTATGTGAGTAAAAGGCGTCGAGGATAAGCGACGTGTTTTAACATTGAATGGCGTCTGCGCGACATGACGCGTTTCAGCTTTTCTGTTATTTATCCGAAATTCTGTGGTTTTTGATGCTTAAATTGAATATTTGTTTGGAATTATTAATGATTTTGATTGCAGGAAATTCAAGAAAGTAAAGCTGGAAAATATCAAGAAGATCCCACTGTGGAATTTAAGAAGTCCTGACCGTGGCTAAAAGGACGGTTATTTCTACCCTTGTATTATTCCATATAAATCATTTACATTATTATATGTTAAATATTTATTAGAGTATGTCAAGGACCTTGTGGTTTTGATGAAACTGGAATTTGAGTTCCCCTATAACAAAAACAGTGATAATTCCAGAGAATTCTTAATCGCACGAATAGGCCGTTGGATTGTTAATTAGTGGGGACGATGGTTCCACTTTTGTGAAACGGTGCGTGGATAAACGAGCTTCGGCTTAGCACTGGATTAAAAGAATTGGTATCTTGACTCATTAATGACAATTTAACAATATTATCCTTGATTAATTTATATTTTATTTGACTTTATATTTTTCTTTTAGCCCAACATACATCATGTAGGACTTTGAAATCATTGTGATAAGAATTAATTGTTGATTAAGTTTCAGACCCTTAAATCAAACAACTTCAACATGATATGAGATATTCCATTCCGAATTGAGTATTTTGATTATCTTTGAGGCTCGCTTGACGATATCCTTGGAATTCTATCCTTGATTGGATTCTTTATCCAATATTCTTGTTTTCTTTTAAGATCCATCATGGCTGCAGCACGTCCACATTGGCTGGCAAACGCTCCCCCTGATGAAACCTATAGTGTCTACGACCTGGGGTACTTCCCACTCCGAGGAGGTTGATCGACCTTATTTTATTTCCTTGTCTACCTCATCCAAATAGGATTGGTTCCATTGATCTCTTTGAGCTATCTTCATTGATGATTTTGAGAAAAATTACAATCATGTGATGTTAAGAGCGTGTCTCATCACACCTTGGCATCACCTTTTCAGTACATTCTATTTCATTTCACTCCCTTGCAAAGACGATGCCAAGGTGAGGCAGCTGTAGACACGCTAATTTTGACATCATTTTGAGTAAATTTCATATCATATAATAATGCCTCATAATGGTCTAATATTTAATCATTGATTAATTTTTATTGATCTTTTAAGTGTCGGGTTTAACAGACATATTTAAGTTAATCAATTGAATTGATTTTAACTCAAATTTTAGTTAAAATATGAAGAAGCCTAAAAGACGTCTACCTATGTGGACGCCATTTAGAATTATTCTTATTTTAACGTTTAAATTTGAATTTTAATCAGTTGATTAATTAGCTAAAAGGCGTCTGTAAGGTACGCCGCGTTTTAGGTTTCCTAAGCTTTTTCTACTTCTCTTACGGATGTTTATCCTTATCTTAATTAGTGTAAAAGACGTCTACACATGTAGACGCGTTTTAGCTAATACAGATAAAGATAAATTTTCCCGGATGTTTATCCTTATCTTAATTAATCTGAAAGGCGTCAGCCATTGTGGACGCGTTTTAGATAATTACAGATAAAGATGAATTAATCTGTATTTATCTGTTGGTTAAGATGGATAAATCTTAAATTTTTCTATGTAAATCACGGACGCAGAAGAAGCCTATAAATACCTTGCATCTTGAAGAGTTAAAAAAAAGTTGAGCGTTATTGAAAAAGAGTTAAGTTAGAGTTGGTGATCGAAGTGATATCGAATTGAAGATCGAAGCAACGACGTCCAAACGCCGAAGCGCTGCTGTTTCCAGAAGTCGGCGTCCATTCAAGATTCTTCATCCAATTCAAGGCTTCATCATTCGGCATAAGTTTTTCAATTCATTTTTTTTGCATTTTCATTTCATTAATTTTCATTCATCACATTACTTTATGCAACACACACCACAACATTGTTTTCCAAAACCTATTTGATTAAGAGGTTTCAAAAAAGCCATTCCAACAAGTAAGTTTGCTGTTTAGTTGCATGTTTAAAACCATTATTAGAATGGATACTACTTATACTTAAGTTCTCATCATCATTTCTTCATTTCTCTTTATATTTCCTGCAAGCTACAAAAGGAGAATCAAGGAAGGGGAGGAAATCAACAAATCAAAGACTCTGGACGATCCTCAAATTCAATATTCAACAGCAAGAACAAAAGAAGAAGAAGGGCTCTCTTTCTTCAGCCGGCTGAAAAGGGGAATCAATGACTCAATATCTTCCGCGTTTAAACAGGTAGACGATCAAACCTTCTTTTGAAACTTTTAAGTCAAAAGTTTCTGGCGATCACTTCACTTAGTTTCTTTTTGATAGGTTTATTTTGCACCTAAACAACATAGATTTTTCATGATAATCACACAATCATTTTAAGCACTCACAGCTTTTTAGATCACCTGCATATAGATTAGATGCATTCATTAAATAATTTGCATTTAATGAATAAAAGATTGCATTTAATAAAATTGAACAAATTAAAGACTCACCAATAGCTCAGGATAATCCAGGAACTGACGGCAGAGGGCCGTCAGCTGGTGATGCTGTAGGGCCGTATCCACGATTGGCTGCCAACGGCAGGCCAACGGGACGGCGCTGGGTCTTGCAATCCGCGCTCTGCCGAGCGGGAAGTAATGGTAACTCCACACCTGCATTCATGAACATAGGTTAGTAAAGCATCATATCATATTGCATTGCATAAACAAATAATGAAATAACCTAATACCTGGAGGAACGGCGAGAAGCCGCTGACAGTGGTCTCACGGTCCGGTATGACCGCAGACAGATCGGCGAAGAGATGGGCCAGAAGGGCCGCACCCCAGGCGTACTCCCCTAAGCTCTCTAAGTCATCTAGTAAATACAAAAACCTACAGTGAATGTGGTCGCCCTTCGTACCGAAGAGCAACCGACCAAATAAGAAAACTAGAAAGACCCTCAACTGCCTATCTACCTCCTCACCCTGACTAGGGTCGCTACAGTAGACAAGAGAGGATGACTCAGCTAGCCTATCCCTGAACTCCTCCCGGGTCTCGTCTGAACGACGCCGGGGCTCATCCAGTCCTAAGGCGGCCTCTACCTCTATCCTAGGGACCATCCTAGACTCCCTACCTATGCTAGATACCTCTATCCCTAGTAATGCCTCTGCCAATCCCTGGTAGTTCGGATAAGTCACCCCACTCACAGGTCGGCCCTCTACCCTGAGGCCAGTGATCCTGGCCACGTCCTCTAGGGTGGGGACCATATGTCCCCACGGCATTAGGAAAGCACGGCTTTCCGCATGCCACCTCTCCCGCAGCGCTTGCAGGAGGACCAAATCGAGCCAAAATGGCTCGATATCTAGTACCTCACCGAACCCCATCCGGCGCAGGCGCGCCTTCTGGAAGTCCGGGAGTCCCCTATAGGCACTTATCACTAGGTCCCATGAGATTCTGGACCTCATCACTCCCTGCAAATAAAAAAAAATAAAAAATAAAAAATAGGGTCAGTAATAAATAAAAACAGGAAAAACAGTTCTGTTTTGAAAGGCGTCAGCACCTATGGACGTCTTTTAAAACACGTCAATATGTCCTGACGCAATTCAAATTTCATTTTCTGCCTAATTAAAAATTCGGAATTAGTCTTGAAAGATGTCAAACCAGTGTGACGCCTTTTGAATGGTGTCACCTGGTCTGGACGCCTTTCAAGGTCCGATTCCGGGTTCTTTACAGAACCCCTTTCTCCCCTCTTTTTCTCATCCCATTCAAACCATAGAAAGCTTACCGTGTGGAGGTCGCCCTCCTCTTCCTCTTCCATTGCCACGGGCGCCGGTGGAGGGATCTCTTCCTCCAAAAATGCCGCCGCCTCGGCGAGCGTCACCGGAACCTCCTCGGGGGCTTCCTCCTCGTGCCTTCACCGCCTCTTGGCTAGAGTTTTCATCTTCTTGGAGCCCTCGCCACGCTCCATAGTTCGGAAAAGGGAGTTTTTGAGGGAGAAAAAGAGGAATCGCCTGTCGCCGGAGCTCGGTGAAGAGAGAGAAAGCAAGGAGAAAAGTGAGGAAGAAAGGGGGGCCTTCGCGGGTCTATAAACAGAAGGCTAAAAGGCGTCAACTCAGATAGAAGCGTTTTAGGGCGCATAAGTTGAGGCGGCAAGGACAGCTGTTTGAAATTGATTGAAAGACGTCTACCTATTCTGACGCATTTCAGATTACCGCCAATTCTGGTCAGAGCCGTACAAAGCATGATGATGAAAGGCGTCTTACTAGGCAGAAGCGTTTTAAGGGATTAATCACGGAATTAATGGCAGAATCTTGGAAAAAGTAGGAGAGAGAATTTAAAAGCGTCTACGTGTGTAGACGCAATTTAAGTTTAAATCAGGTTTTTGAGGATTAAATTGAATTTATGGAAAAGGAATTATGGTTGAAAGGCGTCTTTCTGAGTGGATGCGTTTTGAATTTTACAGAACCCGAATTGTCAGATTTTCAGGAAAAATCCAGTTTTTACTAAAGGAAAAATCATGGGCACATCACAGAAAGTTAAGGGAAGATTTCAAGGCATGAAAAATCATTCTTTATTCAATGAAATCTTTTATTACATCAAAAAGAAAAGAGAAGAGAAAGAGGACATTTAAGGAAGAATTTCATGAAGACCTTTAAGATATGGAAATTTTAATCCTCTATCTCTATCTTTAGAGGATTTTACACGGTAACTAAAGCCAAGGTTCCATAAGGTAGTGATGATTTCTTTGGCTTCATAATCTTCGTCGGATTCCAAGGCACGCTTCTTGATCGGGGATGTAAAGGAGAACTCGGGGAATTCACAGCGGCCCAAGCTAAGCTGAGTAAGGCACCGGTGTGAGTTGTATAACACGAACTCGGTGGCTCCAATCAACTTGAGATCTGCTCCTGCTGCACGGCGCACCAAAACAGGCTTTCCAACAAGAGCGAGTGGAGATGAGTCAAATATATCAGATGTCATGAGCTTCAGATACTCTCTCCAGTCGGCCCGGGTCTTGAGTTTTGGAACTTTGTTAACCATGTGCTCGTTGAACTTTACAATATTAGCAATGCAGTGAATTGGACTATTCAAGAAAATCTAAGATGGT
This sequence comes from Zantedeschia hybrid cultivar, assembly GCA_030544215.1. NCBI lineage: Eukaryota > Viridiplantae > Streptophyta > Magnoliopsida > Alismatales > Araceae > Zantedeschia > Zantedeschia hybrid cultivar. The sequence goes on along the minus strand of JARZZO010000011.1, from coordinate 35,746,769 downwards.
CTTTGAGGCCTCTTCTTGCAATACTCGAACTTGAAGTGAAGTTCAACCCATAAGGCAAAAAGTAACATGCACCCATAGGGGGGATGACCCACAGACGCCGCAGAAAGCCCGCTATAAAGATATGCCAAGAGTGCAGTGCTAATGGATTTACCTTCGAAGATTGCGCAGATGACACTGACTTGATCATCTTCTAAGATGTTGTCCTGCGCAGGGAAGAATAAGGCACCGACAAGGCATGTAACGAAAGCTTTCGTCACATCCTCCGCTTCGTCCTCCCTTAAATCATCAATTTCATATAGAGTCCACTCAGCGAGCTTTGCAAGATTGATCCCCTTTTTGGTAAGGCATCCTTTAGCTTCTGAAGGATCCTTCATAATTTATGTCAACGATTGTTGACCGGTGATTCTCTCTCTTGTTAAAGCCATCTTATCTTTGTTATCTTTGGTCTTTGGGAGACCCAATAGAAGTTCCGCCTCTTCTAAAAGGATTGTGCACTCGAAGTCTTGGAAGAAGAACGTATGAGTTTGGGGATGCCACCACTCGATCAAGGCACCCATAGCCGCCCAATCTACGTTCGAACTTTTGTAATGTTTGGCAAGCACCACTAGACCTTGAAGATTCCACTTGGATATGAAAACTTGCATGGAAAGCTTAACACTTTTTGCAAGTTTACGAATCCAAGGGAGAGAGGTGAACTTCCTTGGGCCGGGAAACATGGGATAATTCTGGAAACAAAACGAAGAACATGAAAAACATATGAAAGAATTGAAGGGAGTTGATTTAACTTACTTGAAGATTGGGATCCCTTCCATTGAGGTGATTCTCCACGTCGGAGAACTTCTTTAGAGACATCTTCATCCTCTTGTTTGAAGAATCCATCCTCTTTTTCGGAGTTCTTCCTTCTTGAAGCTTGGAAACTTTGAAACTTTGGAAGAAAACTCAACCTAGGATCTTTGGATTATGGTAGGATTGTTTGGGAACAACCTAAGGGTGTTTATATAGAAGGAATTACGATCCTAGGAAGACTTTTCCGGATTGGAAAAGGGATGTGCATTGGTAGAGTTGGAATTCGAATAGAGAACAACCAGAAACTTGTTTCTGTGAGTAAAAGGCGTCGAGGAGCACCGCCGCGTTTCAATGTTAAATGGCGTCTGCGCGACACGACGCGTTTCAGCCTTTCTGTGATTTACCCGAAATTCTGTGGTTTTGATGCTTATTAATGATTTTGATTGCAGAGAAGTTGGAAATATCAAGAAGATCCCACTATGGGAGTCAAGAAGTCCTGACCGTGGCTAAAAAGACGGTTATTTCTATCCTTGTACTTCTTTCATGTAATTATTGTAAATCATTTGCATTATTATATGTTAAGTATTTACTAGATGATATCAAGGACCTTGTGGTTTTGATGAAACTGGAATTTGAGTTCTCCTTCAACAAAAACCGTGATAATTCCAGAAGATTCTTAATCGCACGGATAGGCCGTTGGATTGTTAATTAGTGAGGACGATGGTTCCACTTTTGTGAAACGGTGCATGGATAAACAAGCTTCGGCTTAGCACTGAATTACAAGAATTGGTATCTTGACTCATTAATAACAATTTGACAATATTATCCTTGATTAATTTATATTTTATTTGACTTTATATTTTTCTTTTAGCCCAGCATGCATCATGTAGCATTTTGAAATCATTGTGATAAGGATTAACTACTGATTAAGTTTCAGACCATTAATCAAATAACCCGAACATGATATGAAATATTCCATTCTGAATTGAGTATCTTAATTATCTTTGAAGTTCGCTTGAAGATATCCTTGGAATTCTATCCTTTCTTGGACTCTTTATCCAATATTTCTTATTTTCTTTTAAGATCCATCATGGCTGCAGCACGTCCACATTGGCTAGCAAACGCTCCCCATGATGAAACCTACAGTGTCTACGACCAGGGGTACTTCCCACTCCGAGGAGGTTGATCGACCTTATTTTATTTCCTTGTCTACCTCATCCAGACAGGATTGATTCCATTGATTTCCTTGAACTATCTTCATTGATGATTTTGAGAAAAATTCCAATCATGTGATGTTAAGAGCGTGTCTCATCACACCTTGACATCACCTTTTCGGTACATTCCATTTCATTTCACTCCCTTGCAAAGACGATGCCAAGGTAAGGCAGCTGTAGACACGCTAATTTTGACATCATTTCGAGTAAATTTAATATCATATAATAATGCCTCATAATGGTCTGATATTTAATCATTGATTAATTTTTATTGATCTTTTTAAGTGTCGGGTTAAACAGATATGTTTAAGTTAATCAATTAAATTGATTTTAACTCAAATTTCAATTAAAATATAAAAAAGTCTAAAAGACGTCGACTTGTATGGACGCCATTTAGAATTATTTTTATTTTAACGTTTAAATTTGAATTTTAATCAGTTGATTAATTAGCTAAAAGGCGTCTGTCACACATGACGCGTTTTAGGTTTCCTAGGCTATTTCAACTTCTCTTCCGGATGATTATCCTTATCTTAATTAGTGTAAAAGACGTCTACACATGTAGACGCGTTTTAGCTAATAAAGATAAAGATAAGTTTTCCCGGATGTTTATCCTTATCTTAATTAATCTGAAAGGCGTCTCGGATGGTGGACGCATTTTAGATAATTACAGATAAAGATGAATTAATCTATATTTATCTGTTGGTTAAGATAGATAAATCCGAAGTTTTTCTATGTAAATCTTGGATGCAGAAGAAGCCTATAAATACCCTCCTTTTGAAGGGGGTGACAATGAATGAATGAGTGATCAGTAAGTGTTGAGCGTTAGTGCAAGTTGAAGAATTGAAGATCGAAGCAACGACGTCCGAATGCCGAAGCGCTGCTGTTTCAAGAAGTCGGCGTCCATTCTTCATCCAATTCAAGGCTTCATCAATTCGGCATAAATCTTTTCAATTCGTTTCTGCATTTTCATTTTACATCTTCATTAATCTTGCATTCATCATAATCACTCCATGCAACACACAACACTAGCATTCTTTTCAAAACCTATTTGATTAAGGGGTTTCAAAAGCCATCCCAACAAGTAAGTTTGCTGCTTAATTGCATGTTTAAAAACTATGATTAGAATGGATACTACCTTTGCTTAAGTTCTCATCATTGTTTCTTTATTTCTCTTTCTATATTTCTTGCAAGGAACGAAGGAGAATCAAGGAAGGAAATCAAGCAAATCACAAGAATTTTGGACGATCCTCAAATTCAACCCAACAGCAAGAACAAAAGAAGAAGAAGGGCTCTCTTTCTTCAGCCGGCTGAAGAGGGGAATCAAGACTCAATATCTTCCGCATTTAAACAGGTAGGCGATCAAAACCTTCTTTTGGAACTTTTTAGTCAAAAGTTTCTGGCGATCACTTCACTTAGTTTCTTTTTAATAGGTTTATTTTGCACTTAAACAACATAGATTTTTCATGATAATCATACGATCATTTTAAGCACTCACAGGCGGCACCCCCCCCCCCCCGCCCGTCCATGTTCATCCCGTGGCTTGTAGAACCCGTAGGAGGGGATTTTCTGACGACTCCTGCCGGCGACCGGTGCCCCTAGCCATACCGTACGGTTCGAGTGGGGTCAGTTGGCGCCGGAGATGCTCCAGGGGCCGAAAGGGGAGATCAAGTTGGCTTCCTTCCCCTCCCTTTTATTATTTCCAACCCTTGAAATAGAAATGAAGGAAGTAGCATCGCCGGTCGTCGGCGTCTACAGGGGTTCTCCAGGGACAGGGAAAAATAGCTGGTCGTACCAGCAACCTAGAAGATGGTGGTTGATCACCATTGAACCCCTACCATGCCCTTGAAATCCGGTTCTTCATCTCTATGAAGAACACCATTAAACCCCAAAAATCGATTTTTCTCCACATAAATATAATCTAGTTATTATAGTTTATCTTATGAACAAATTCCGCGAGAGAAAAAAAATTTATGCAATGAATTACTTTAGAATAATAATTTCATCGTCCCAAAATGGATCAGACCAGAACCTGGTTCTGATACCACTGTTGGGATGCTAGCTGGAAGCGTAGAACGCATCGGAAACAAAAATAAAATTTCCACCCGATGCACGTAGATCCGTTTTGGAACGAAAATAAAAAAACGAAAAACTATTGGGTTCGCTGTGTCGGATCCAAACAAACACAGCAGAAAATAAAAATTTCGGATCCATGTCATTTCAGATACAAAGACAAATAGTAAAATAATATTTTACCTTGCGCGAATTCGAATCCGCGTTTGTCTGGCTCCGTCGGTGTGATGCCGCAAGCCACGCAGATGCCCGACCTATAGCAGTATCTATACAGTCTTCCTCTCGATGGATCGTCCTCACTTCCTCACTCAATGCAGTGTTCGTGGATCCCGTCTGGCTGTGCGTAATCCTCCGCAACATGTGATATCAGAATTCCCGTCGGACGGGATGCGGAGTAGGCGGGAGTCGGAGCGGAGCCTCTAGGGGGGGCCGGCCTCTGAAGGGGGGGGCCAGAAGAGAGAGAGGGGGTAGGCTAGGTCTGCTCCGAGTTGCTGGCCCCAGTGCGTGAAGCAGTTCTTTTATAATAAATGGCTTTGCTGTTTTTCAAAAAAAACCACACTTATCCGAAACCCCGTCAAGATATCCATCGACTTGAAAACCATTTGCATGTGACCCTTTAGGCCCAAATACCAGTACAGTTAATGACTTATTAAGTCCAGTAACTCTTTGTGGACCCACTAAATTAATTAATATCCTTCTATTAATTAATCAGCCGAATTTAATATCCCACAATAAATTCGGACGGGCTTCTGATCGCGTTGGGCGCCAAGTAACACCGCATGATCTCGAAAGGCATTGGGGTTTATGCAACCCACTATGGGAACCTTTACGTCATCGATTATTGTGCGGATATAATCCTTCATCCGTGCAATGTTCTCGAATCGACCAAGGGTATGGTTTAACGTTAAACCCTAGCCGGTCGATTCACTCAAATCAGATGCCGCTAATCTATATCAGATAACTCTATATCTGATACAGAGTCTGCTCTGGCCAGGGACTTAAGCGCATCATTTCTTGAATATTCTCTCTCCTATTACCGAGAGCGGATGATCCCGTATTGAACACGCAATTACCTTTGAGGGCATCTCCCTAAACCGATCACTTGACTTATAGATAACCCATAGTTAGGGATTCGTTAATCAAGTTCAAAGTTTAAAGACCTACCAACAAGGTATCCTAGGTGTCTCAGGTCCAAGGACCATCCACGCAACCGTGACAAAAGAATCAAGCTGGTTAACAGTTAGGTAGATACCATCCAACAATTCTAGGTCGGATCAGTTCAGTGAACTCATTCATCAATTAGCACCTACAGGTTCAACATAGATCGAATTAAATATACAATGAATTATTGCCATTAAATTAATAAACTGAATAATACACAATATCGGATTGGCTTTCGGGCCACCTAATGTTAGTTTAGGTGGCCTACAAGCCAATCTAACTATGTAAATCTCGTTCATTTATTAATAAAATGGTATAATATTCATTATGTGTAAATCGCATTAATTATCGTTTCATAATGAAGTTCGTGAATATGTGCTATAGTGATCAGATTATGATGACATCATACTGATGAGACTGATCACTTAAACACACATATTCTTAATTGTTCCTAGTCGGAGGATATCCGAGAAGGACATCGGATATCCGGTTAGACTAGTACAGATTACTCCTGCTCATATGATGAGGGTGACTGATCTCATAAGTCACTTGTGTGGAGACACTAAGGCGAATCTGTAGGTGCTCATTGGAGAATGACTTCACTGAACTGATCCGACTGAATCACTGGAGGATATTGTACCTCACTGTCAACCAGCTTGATTCTATTGTCGCAGTTGCGTGGATGCTCCTCGGACCTAAGACACCAAGGACACCTTGGCGGTGGACTTCTGTGCTTTGACCTTGGTTTATGAATCTCTAGCCACGGGATTCTAATACGCCAAGGATTGGGTACAGCGGAATACCGTCGAAGGGAATTGTGTGTCAATAAGCAATCATTCGTTCTCGGTACTTAGAGAGAGAATGCTCTAGGAACGATGCGCGAAAGTCCCTGGCCAGGGCGGACGATAATATCGGGAAAGGAGTTTTCCGATATTCATCAGCGGCATCCAATCCAAGTGAGTCGACCGGTTAGGGTTTGACAGCACGCCATACCCTGAGTTGACTCGAGAGCATTGTACGAATGAAGGATTATATCCACGTGGTAACTGTCGGCGGAAAGCTTCCAAGAGTGGGTTACTTAACCCAAAATACCTTCTGGGTTCACGCGGTGTTGCTTGGCACCCAACGTGATCGGAGGCCCAGTCGAATTCGATGTGCGACATCAATTCGATTGATTAATTGATTAATAAATAGTTATTAATTAATTAATAAAGCCAGTGAAGAGTCACTGGGCTTGTTGGGCGATTAATTGGACTGGTACTTGGGCCTAGAGGGTCACACACAAATGATTCTCAAGGTGATGGATAAATAAGTGGGTTTTATACAAATCGGGGGTTTTTATGAAAAACCGCGCGGTTAGTATAAAACATAGCGAACGGGCTGAGCAGGCCAAGCTGCTGCTAACCCTAGCCACCCCTCCTCAGTTTCTCTCTCTCTCTGGCGTCCAGACAGATCCAGATCTGCTCCGCCGCTTCTCCGAATCCCGTTCGACGGGAAATCGTCTACGCGTTGCGGGGATTGTTGCGGCGACCGGCGGAGGTTTTGTGGGCTGCGAAGAACGAGGAACGTGAGGATATCCGTCGCGAGGAGGATCGCGTGGACTTCGCTAGAGGTCGGGCGTTTGTGCGGCTCGCGGTGTCCCACCGACGGAACCGAACGGTTGCGGATTCGAATCCGCACACGGTGAGAACTTCGATTATCCGATAATCGATTTTAGTTCTTCGAAACGGGAAAACGGATCGCTGTAAAATTTTATTTTCCGCTGCGTGAGCGATCCAGAGAAACCCAAGAAATTCCAACAGTGGTATCAGAGCCAGGTTCCATTGTTTCTCGTCCCGTTTCGATTTCCGAAATTAATTTTTCTTGAGTTATTCCATGCTTTTAATCCGATTAAAATGACGAAATAGTGTTCATAAGATGAAGACAAATAATTTGATTATTTTTCTGTAATTTTTCGGATTTTATTTGGGGTTTTCGAAATTCTTCATGAGATGATGAACCGGGGTACTTTAGCGGCTTCGTGCATGCCTCCCAAGCGTTGGGATGGCGGGTTAGATCTCTAGATCTCTTGGTGATAGTCACCACTACACACCGGGCATGATACCGGCGCCATGGTGGCCTCGAAGAGCTACAAAATCGAGCCCCAAATTGGATTTAAAATCCTGAAAAACTAATTTTTTGGGGGGTCTTTGGGGCTCGGCCGGCTGTTGCATTGGCCACCGCCGGCAGCCCTGCCGGCGCCGGGGGGCGCCGCCGGGGGGGGGGGCCGCCGCCAGGAGTCGTCACCGTTGGGCAGCACCTGCAACCTTGGGTGTTTAGGGTTCTGCAGGGTGGGGGGCGACCGGTCCAAGGCTAGGCCGGGCCCTTGGCCAGACCGGGCCGGAGCCCCTGGCTGAGCCAGGGCCTGGGCCATTTGGCCCTAATGGGCTAGGCCCATTTCCTTTTTTAATTTACCCAATTTTGAAACCCCTATTACCCTGTTATTAATTAAATTAGATTTGGATTTAAAATTTGAAATTGTTTTAAATTTTAAATTAGAATTCTAATTTATTTAATTCTTTAATTAATGATTTTGAATCATTAAGTCAATTAAGGGATTATTAACTAGCAATTAGTTGTTATTTAATTGGGGTTAATATTAATTTAATTGTTAAATTGATTATTAACCTTAATTTAACTAATTTAAATGTTAAATTAGTCATTAATAGTTATTAGTCTAATTGTTAGATTATTAACCATTATCTCAGCTAATTGTTAATTAATATTTGAGTTAGTTATTAATTTAATTGTTAAATTAATAATTAACTTAAATGACTAATTTAAATGTTAAATTAGTAGTTCTTAATTATTTACTGTTATTCATTAATTTAATATTTAAATTAATGATAACATTAATTATCTAATCTAAGAGTTAGATTAATTAATTATTAATTAATTAGTGATAATTATTGGTTTAAGAGTTAAATTAATAATTAACATTAATTGGCTAATCTAAGTGTTAGATTAGTAGTTAATAATTAATTTGGTTGATTATTAATTTAAGTGTTAAATTATTAATAAACTTTGTTGGATTAATCTAAGAGTTAGATTAGTCTTTAAATAGTCTAATTGTTAGATTATTAATGGGTTTTGATCTAAGTGTTAGATTATTAGAAATATTCTAATTTGCATGGAATAATCTGGAATTATTAATTTGGAGTGTGTGCGCATGTGATGTGTATTTAATGTTTTTAAATTTTGATTTAATTGCATGTTAATTTAATAAAATGAGTTTTCGAAATTCAAATACCAATTTTGATTGGATCCCAGCTTTTTGAAAGCCAAAATTATATATTTTGAAAACTCTTTTATTTTAGTCATGTGATGCGCTAAATCATGTGCGGAATGTTTAAAACACACCGTGGTCATGGATATGCACTTAATTTATTATTCATGTGATGAATGGATTGTGTGGATCGTGGATGTATGATGTTTATTAATTGTTAATAAATAGAGGTATGCGCACCTCTCTCTCTCATACTCCGATGTATTTCTACCTCCCTCTCTCTCTTGTACTCGCCATAAGGCCTTCTTTAATTTACTTGTAAATTCTAGAATTTATTGTAATATGATCGAGGCAACCGAGGAAGGAGCGAGGACTATCCACAGCTGCAACCAGGAAGGCGAAAAGATGGAGATCTCTTACCATGTGATTGTTGATTTATCTAATGTAAATGTTATGATTAGATTGTGTGTGCGTTTGACTGTTGGCTTCAGTCAAACCCACTGTGTTGTCCATGACCACACTAATGACATGTATGAGATGCATTGTTTTCTTTTGATTATGAATCAAAGCAGGTTATAGTATTTAGTAAATATATACGATATATTTATATACTATCACCTAGGAGAGACCAAGATAAAAGTTATCTAAATACCCTCAAATTAACTCTAAGCCATAATGCGAGTAGTTAAGAACTTACCGCGTGGTCCCCCTTCGTTATAGTCATAGGATTCGAATCACTTTAGGAAGGTTTGTTGTGCTATCCACAAGGCCTGCTTAATTGGGAGGAGAAACTGTGGCTATGGCATTAGATGCCTATAGATCGGGGTAGAGGAACCATGTAGCTTTGTTGTGCTATCCACAAGGGCTGCATGCAAATCTATGCTCGTCGCGTAATGATGGTTAGCTTAGACCAGAATTAGTGGTTTGTTGTGCTATCCACAAGGCCATTAAATCTCTGGGGACCGAAGCTATGATCAGATATTGCAAGGAGTTGCAAGTCCCATGAGTTGGGTGCTCTCTGATTGTATTACAGTTTGTTGTGCTATCCACAAGGCTGTAGTGCAAGTCATTGAGATTCTGATCCTCACTAGGAGACTGTCGGCGTCTCCCGTTCTGTATAACTGAAGGTTATACAGTCCGTCGAAAATTAGTGGGAGTTAAACTTGAACAAAAGACCATGTCTTGTTTTAAATTTTAATAATTGAACATCTGCTAAATAGATTTTACTTATCTCCTGTAGGGGATTATGTCGTCGAATAACCCACTCCGTGGCATACTTGATGCCCTTTTGACTTACCTGATCTACTCGGATTGGTTCATAAACATGAAGAAAGTCTTCAGTTCTGAGCACATTGACTTTGTCCCTGGAGCTGATCCTCTTGCTGAATCGGCATTGGATGCCCCTGAAGCAGAGATGATTGCTAACGATAAAAGATCGAAGTACAAAGGCAAAAGAGTAGTGAAGGGTGACTACTTCTACTATAAGCAGTATGGTCACTGGAAAAGGAACTGCAAGGAGTTCCTTCATGATAAAGCTCATGGAAGAGTGAAGTTGTCTGAAGCTTCAGATATCTATATGATAGATATCAACTTGTCAGTTAGAGATTCCACATCTTGGGTATTGGATACCGGATGTGTTTCTCATATCTGCCATGATGTGTAGATACTGACAAATAAGCGCAAGCTGAGACAAGGCGAGGTGGAATTGAGGCTAGGAAACGGCGCAAAAGTTGCGGCGATTGCTGTTGGGACAGCAAACCTCAGGCTTCCATCGGGAGACGCCTTATTATTAGAAGATTGTCATTATGTTCCTAGCATAATAAATAACATCATATCAATATCTTGTTTGGACAAGATAGGATATAGGTTGACTATTGAGAATAGAAGTTGTTCGATTTATTATGGTAATAAATCAATAGCTTCAGCATCTTTAGTCAACAGTCTATATCTATTAGATGTTTCTTATTACAATCTTCAGATTGATAATGCTCTTAAGAAGAGCAAGAATTGTGTGAACCAGGCCTACATGTCGCATTGTAGACTTGGGCACATTGGCGAAAGCAGGTTGCAAAAGTTTCACAAGCATGGTTACTTAACAGCATTCGATTATGAATCGTTTGCAACATGCGAATCCTGCCTTATGGGAAAGATGACAAAATCTCCATTTACTGGACATGGAGAACGTGCTAAGGACATTTTGGAAATAATACATTTAGATGTATATGGTCCAATGTCCACCTAAGCCAACGTTGGCTTTTCTTACTTCATCACGTTCATCGATGACTTCTCAAGATTCGGCTATGTGTATTTAGTGAAGTACAAGTCGGAAGCGTTTAAGAAGTTCAAGGAGTTCAAGAATGAAGTAGAGAAGTAGTTAGGAAAGAGTATTAAAACTCTTCGATCAGATCGAGGAGGAGAATACTTGAGTACTAATTTCACACAATTCTTAAAGGATAATAGTATCCTTTCTCAGCTGACCCCACCATATACACCACAGATGAATGGTGTATCGGAAAGGAGGAATCTCACCTTGTTGGACATGGTGCGATCTATGATGAGCTTTTCGGGATTACCAGTGTCCCTCTGGGGGTATGCTCTAGAGTCAGCAGCATACCTATTGAACAGAGTACCCAGCAAGTCTGTAGCCTCTACTCCATATGAGATATGGAAAGGCAGGAAACCAGAATTTAAACATGTTAAAGTCTGGGGTTGTCCTGCTCATGTAAAGAGGCATGATCCAGACAAGCTGGAATCACGAACTGATAAATGCAGGTTTGTGGATATCCAAAGGAAACCTTTGGATATTATTTTTACCATCCTGGTGAACAAAAGGTGTTTGTCGGCAGGAAAGTTGTTTTCCTGGAAGAGGAATACCTTCTCCAGGAGAACAGTGGGAGTAAAATAGTACTGGAAGAGGTTCCAGATCCCCGAACAGCTGCATTATCATCAGATGAAATATCAGTTCCTGAATCTGTTCAGGTACACATAGATGAGCCTCGTAGATCTGGTAGAGTACCTAGACTACCCGAACGATATGTGGGACATATTGTTGAAGGTGAGTCTAAGGTATAATATAATGAGGATGATAATCCTAAAACCTACCAGGAGGCCATAGAAGAACCATAAGTCGGGAAATGGCGAGAATCCATGAACTCAGAAATCCAGTCTATGTACACCAACCAAGTTTGGAACTTGGAGGACTTACCCGAGGGTATTGTACCCATCGGTTGCAAGTGGATCTTTAAGAGAAAGATCGGTGCTGATGGACGGATCGACACTTATAAGGCAAGGTTGGTGGCAAAGGGATATCGTCAAAGGCAAGGAATTGACTATGACGAGACTTTCTCACCAGTTGCCATGATAAAGTCGATCAGAGTTCTACTCGCCATTGCTGCACATTTTGATTATGAAATCTGGCAGATGGATGTGAAGACTGCCTTCCTCAATGGTAACCTTGAGGAAGAGGTGTATATGATACAACCAGAAGGTTTCACATCCAAAGAATCTCCAGATAAAGTTTGCAAGCTTCAGAGGTCCATTTATGGACTGAAGCAGGCTTCCCGGAGCTGGAATATAAAATTTGACGAGGCAGTCAAGTCTTATGACTTCATTAAGAATGAAGATGAGCCTTGTGTGTACAAGAAGACCAGTGGGAGTGCAGTCACTTTTCTAGTTCTTTACGTAGATGACATACTACTCATTGGGAATGATGTAGCTATGATGTCATCAGTAAAGATCTGACTGTCGAAAAACTTCTTCATGAAGGATTTGGGAGAAGCATCCTACGTATTGGGAATATGGATCTATAGAGATAGATCAAAGAGGATGCTTGGAATGACCCAATCCTTGTACATAGATACTATAGTCAAAAGGTTTGACATAGAAAATTTCAAGAGAGGTCTCATACCGATGAGACATAAAATTAATCTCTAAAAGGAGCAGTCTCCTAAGACTCCTGATGAGAGGGCATTCATGGATAGAATACCCTATGCCTCTGCCATAGGATCTATCATGTATGCCATGCTATGTACACGGCCTGATGTTGCATTTGCTCTAAGTGTTACGAGCAGATTTCAGGCTGATCCAGGCGAAGAGCACTGGAAGGCAGTGAAATGTATCCTTAAGTACTTGAGAAGGACTAAGGATATGTTTCTTTTCTATGGAGGAGGTGACTTGAAACTGCGAGGCTTTACTGACTCGAGTTTCCAGTCGGATCCAGATGATAGCAAGTCTACATCTGGATTCGTGTTTACTTTGAACGGAGGGGCAGTGTGTTGGTAGAGTTCCAAGCAAGTTACCAGTGCATATTCGACGACTGAAGCTGAGCACATCGCTACAGCTGAAGCTTTCAAGGAAATAGTGTGGTTGAAGAAGTTCATCACCGACCTTGACATAGTTCCCGGTATCCTTGATCATGTTCCCCTGTTGTGTGACAACAATTGGACTATTGCACAAGTGAAAGAGCCGTGGTCTCATCAGAAATCGAAAGATGTTCTGAGGCGCTTTCATATTATCCAGAGGAGATTTAGTAGTGGAAAGAGTTCCACCTGTCGACCATGTAGCAGATCCACTGACAAAGCCGTTGGCTCAAATTGTGTTTGAGCGTCACCTAGAGTCTATAGGCTTATTGTATAAAGGTGATTGACTTTATTCCAAGTGGGAGATTGTTAGTTTAGGTGGCCTACAAGCCAATCTGACTATGTAAATCTCGTTCATTTATTAATAAAATGGCATAATATTCATTATGTGTAAATTGCATTAATTATCGTTTCATAATGAAGTCCGTGAATATGTGCTATAGTGATCAGATTATGATGACATCATACTGATGAGACTGATCACTTAAACACACATATTCTTAATTGTTCCTAGTCGGAGGATATCCGAGAAAGACATCGGATATCCGGTTAGACTAGTACAGATTACTCCTGCTCATATGATGAGGGTGACTAATCTCATAAGTCACTTGTGTGGAGACACTAAGGCAAATCTGTAGGTGCTCATTGGAGAATGAGTTCACTGAACTGATCCGACTGAATCGCTGGATGGTATTGTACCTCACTGTCAATCAGCTTGATTCTATTGTCGCAGTTGCGTGGATGCTCCTCGGACCTAAGACACCAAGGACACCTTGGCGGTGGACTTCTGTGCTTTGACCTTGGTTTACGAATCTCTAGCCACGGGATTCTACTACGCCAAGGATTGGGTACAGCGGAATACCGTCGAAGGGAATTGTGTGTCAATAAGGAATCATTCGCTCTCGGTACTTAGAGAGAGAATGCTCTAGGAAGGATGCGCGAAAGTCTCTGGCCAGGGCGGACGATAATATCGGGAAAGGAGTTTTCCGTTATTCATCAGCGGCATCCAATCCAAGTGAGTCGACCGGTTAGGGTTTGACAGCATGCCATTGTTAGATTGGCTTATAGGCCACCTAAACTAAATGTAAATCTCGTTCATTATTAATAAAATGGCATAATATTCATTATGTGTAAATCGCGTTAATTATCGTTTCATAATGAAGTCCGTGAATATATGCTATGGTGATCAGATTATGATGAGATCATACTACTGAGACTGATCACTTAAACACACATATTCTTAATCGTTCCTAGTTGGAGGATATCCGAGAAGGACATCGGATATCCGGTTAGACTAGTACAGATTACTCCTGCTCATACGATGAGGATGACTGGTCTCATAAGTCATTTGTGTGGAGACACTAAGGCGAATCTATAGGTGCTCATTGGAGAATGAGTTCACTGAACTGATCCGACTGAATCGCTGGATGGTATTGTACCTCATTGTCAACCAGCTTGATTCTATTGTCGCAGTTGCGTGGATGGTCCTCGGACCTGAGACACCAAGGACACCTTGGCGGTGGACTTCTGTACTTTGACCTTGGTCTACGAATCTCTAGCCATGGGATTCTAATATGCCAAGGATTGGGTACAGCGGAATACCGTCGAAGGGGATTGTGTGTCAATAAGGAATCATTCGCTCTCGGTACTTAGAGAGAGAATGCTCTAGGAAGGATGCGCGAAAGTCCCTGGCCAGGGCGGATGATAATATCGGGAAAGGAGTTTTCCGATATTCATCAGCAGCATCCAATCCAAGTGAGTCGACCGGTTAGGGTTTGACAGCTCGCCATACCCTGATTTGACACGAGAGCATTGTACGAATGAAGGATTATATCCACGCGGTAACTGTCGACGGAAAGGTTCCAAGAGTGGGTTACTTAACCCCAAATACCTTCCGGGTTCACGCGGTGTTGCTTGGCACCCAACGTGATCGGAGGCCCGGTCAAATTTGATGTGCGACATCAATTTGATTGATTAATTGATTAATAAAGGGTAATTAATTAATTAATAAAGCCAGTGAGGAGTCACTAGGCTTGTTGGGCCATTAACTGGACTAGTACTTGGGCCTAGAGGGTCACACACAAATAATTCTCAAGGCGATGGATAAATAAGTGGGTTTTATACAAACCGGGGTTTTTGTGAAAAACCGCGCAGTTAGTATAAAACATAGCGAACGGGCTGAGCAGGCCAAGCTGCTGCTAACCCTAGCCGCCCCTCCTCAGTTTCTGTCTTTCTCTGACGCCCAGGCAGATCCAGATCTGCTCCGCCACTTCTCCGAATCCCGTTCGACGGGAAATCGTCCGCGCGCTGCGGCGATCATTGCGGCGACCGGCGGATGCTTCGTGGGCTGCGAAGAACGACAAACTCGAGGATATCCGTCGCGGGGAGGATCGCGTGGACTTCGCTAGAGGCCGGGCGCTTGCGCGGCTTGCGGTGTCACACCGACGGAACCAAACGGCTGCGGATTCGAATCCGCACACGGTGAGAACAGATAATCCGATTATCTTATATTTTAGATTCCGAAACGGGAACGGATCGCTATAAATATTTTTGTTTTCCGCTGCGTCAGCGATCCGGAGAAACCGACGAAACCCAACAGTGGTATCAGAGCCAAGTTCCACTGTTTCTCGTCCCGTTTCGGTTTCCGAAATTGATTTTTCTTGAGTTATTCCATGCGTTTAATCCGATTAAAATGACGGAATAGTGTTCATAAGATGAACACAAATAATTTGATTATTTTTCCGTGATTTTTCGAGATTTTTTTGGGGGTTTTTCGTGTTCTTCGTAAGACGAAGAACGGCGAGTTTACGGCGGCTTGAATCGGCCTCCCAATCATTAGGATGGCCGGCCGAGACTCCGGATCCACAGGTGATAGTCACCACTCCACATCCGGTATTTTTCCGGCGCCGGAATGGCCTTGGAGAGCCGCAAAACTCATGCCCCAAATCGGGTTTAGAAACCTTGAAAAACCAGTTTTTGGGGAACTTTACAGGGGCTGTTGCGGCTTGTTTTTGGCGCCGCCGGAGGGCCAGCCGGCGCTGGCGACGTCGCCGGTGCCGGGGGCGACGCTGGCGGGCACGGTAGGGCCCGGCGCCGGCCGCCGGGCGGGCCTGCTCCTCCTTCCCGCCGCCGGCCTACATGTGATGTAGGGTTTCGGGCTGGGGAGGAAGGAGCGGTCGAACCGCTCCGCTGGACCCGGTCCCGAGCCGGTCGGACCGGCCGGGCCGGGTCCAGGGCTTGGTCGAACCTGGCCGAGCCAGGCCAAGAGCCAGGCCAGGGCCTGGTGCCCCTGGTCCGAGCCTTGGCTCGACCAGGGCCCGAGCCCAGGGCTCAGCCCATTCGGTTGAGCCAACTCCACCCCTATTTTCTAGTTTAATTCCCCTTTGCCCATTTATAAAATGAATTAAAATTTAATTTTAATTTCAATAAAATTCAAAAATGTTTTGTAATTTTATAATGGGCTTACAAATGATTTCTGAATCATTTTAATTAACATTTAGTTGTTAGTTGATCAACATTAACTGTTAGTTTAATGGTTAAACTAATAGTTAATTTTAATAATACTAATTTAATGGTTAAATTAGTAATTGGTTAAACTAATAGTTAATTTTAATAATACTAATTTAATGGTTAAATTAGTAATTAATAATTATTAATCTAATAGTTAGATTATTAATTGTTATTTCAACTAATTGTTAATTAATATTTGAGTTAGTTATTAATTTAATTTTTAAATTAATAATTAACTTAAATGACTAATTTAAGTGTTAAATTAGTTGTATTTAATGATTAATTGTTAGTTATTAATTTAAAGGTTAAATTAATGATTAACTTTAATCTTTTAATCTAATTGTTGGATTATAGTTATTAATTAATTAGTGTTAATTAATAATTTAAGTGTTAAATTACTAATTAACATTAATTAAGTGATCTAAATGTTAGATTAGTAGTCAATAATTAATTAAGTTGATTATTAATTTAAGTGTTAAATTATTAATTAACTTAGTTGGATTAATCTAAGAGTTAGATTGGTCTTTCAAATAGTCTAATTGTTAGATTATTAATGGGGTTTAATCTAAGTGTTAGATTATTAGAAATGTTCAAATTTGCATGGAATAATCTGGAATTATTAATTCGGACTGTGTGCGCATGTGATGTGTATTTATTGCTTTTAAATTAGATTTAATTGCATGTTAAGTTAATAAAATGAGTTTTCGAAAATCAAATGCCAATTTTGATTGGATCCCAGTTTTTGAAAGCCAAAAATTATTTATTTTGAAAACTCATTTGTTTTAGCCATGTGATGCGCTGAATCATGTGTGGAATGTTTAAAACACACCGTGGTCATGGATATGCACTTATTTAAATCTCGTTCATTATTAATAAAATGGCATAATATTCATTATGTGTAAATCGCGTTAATTATCGTTTCATAATGAAGTCCGTGAATATGTGCTATGGTGATCAGATTATGATGAGATCATACTACTGAGACTGATCACTTAAACACACATATTCTTAATCGTTCCTAGTCGGAGGATATCCGAGAAGGACATCGGATATCCGGTTAGACTAGTACAAATTACTCCTGCTCATACGATGAGGATGACTGGTCTCATAAGTCATTTGTGTGGAGACACTAAGGCGAATCTGTAGGTGCTCATTGGAGAATGAGTTCACTGAACTGATCCGACTGAATCGCTGGATGGTATTGTACCTCACTGTCAACCAGCTTGATTCTATTGTCGCAGTTGCGTGGATG
The DNA here is from genome assembly GCA_030544215.1 of Zantedeschia hybrid cultivar. Classification (NCBI taxonomy): domain Eukaryota; kingdom Viridiplantae; phylum Streptophyta; class Magnoliopsida; order Alismatales; family Araceae; genus Zantedeschia; species Zantedeschia hybrid cultivar. The sequence goes on along the minus strand of JARZZO010000011.1, from coordinate 35,729,153 downwards.
GTCCTCGGACCTGAGACACCAAGGACACCTTGGCGGTGGACTTCTGTACTTTGACCTTGGTCTACGAATCTCTAGCCATGGGATTCTAATACGCCAAGGATTGGGTACAGCGGAATACCGTCAAAGGGGATTGTGTGTCAATAAGGAATCATTCGCTCTCGGTACTTAGAGAGAGAATGCTCTAGGAAGGATGCGTGAAAGTCCCTGGCCAGGGCGGACGATAATATCGGGAAAGGAGTTTTCCGATATTCATCAGCGGCATCCAATCCAAGTGAGTCGACCGGTTAGGGTTTGACAGCTCGCCATACCCTGAGTTGACTCGAGAGCATTGTACGAATGAAGGATTATATCCACGCGGTAACTGTCGACGGAAAGGTTCCAAGAGTGGGTTACTTAACCCCAAATACCTTCCGGGTTCACGCGGTGTTGCTTGGCACCCAACGTGATCGGAGGCCCGGTCAAATTGGATGTGCGACATCAATTTGATTGATTAATTGATTAATAAAGGGTTATTAATTAATTAATAAAGCCAGTGAGGAGTCACTGGGCTTGTTGGGCCATTAACTGGACTGGTACTTGGGCCTAGAGGGTCACACGCAAATGATTCTCAAGGCGATGGATAAATAAGTGGGTTTTATACAAACCGGGGGTTTTTGTGAAAAACCGCGCAGTTAGTATAAAACATAGCGAACGGGCTGAGCAGGCCAAGCTGCTGCTAACCCTAGCCGCCCCTCCTCAGTTTCTGTCTTTCTCTGACGCCCAGGCAGATCCAGATCTGCTCCGCCACTTCTCCGAATCCCGTTCGACGGGAAATCGTCCGCGCGCTGCGGCGACCGGCGGAGGTTTTGTGGGCTGCGAAGAACGAGGAACGTGAGGATATCTGTTGCGAGGAGGATCGCGTGGACTTCGCTAGAGGCCGGGCGTTTGCGCGGCTTGCGGTGTCGCACCGACGGAACCGAACGGTTGCGGATTCGAATCCGCACACGGTGAGAACTTCGATTATCCGATAATCGATTTTAGTTCTTCGAAACGGGAAAACGGATCGCTATAAAATTTTATTTTCCGCTGCGTGAGCGATCCGGAGAAACCCGAGAAATTCCAACACCTAATACTAACAAAAACAGGGTTGTGTGATTACATCACCTTGCGTGCATTCGAATCCGCATCTGTGTCGGTTCCGTCGAGGCGATGCCGCTAGCCGTGCAAGCGTCCGGCCTCTAGCGATATCCACGTGATCTTTTGCAGTGGTTCCTCCTCGATCCACAGGGAGATAGAATTTTAATTTTGAAAACTTTGGAATTTAGTTAATCTAAAAATAAGTGAAAATTTAAATAAACTAATTACTTAATTAAACTAAAACACAATTAACTAATGTTACCTAAAAATATAATTGCTTGAATTAAATAACTCTTTTTTTTTTTTTTTTTCAAAAAATTAAACACAAACATATACGAAAAATAAGCACGACTAGAAAAATTAACAAAGAAACTGTTATTTAACTAAGTGTAAATGATTAATTAACTAAAAATTATGAAACAACTTACAACATTTAATGGTTTAATCTAAATAAACAAAATATTAAATAACGACTGACTAATCCTAATTAAATAAACAATTATTATACTAATGGGGGAAGGGAAAGAATAAAATAACAGCAGCTTCTGTTGGTACTCCGGCGCACTGAACCGGCCGGAGTAAGGGGTGGCGCAGTGGTCCACTGGAGGAATCGAAGAGAGGTGCACTGCGGCTGCTCGTGGGATGCTTGCAGGTGCTGTGAAGGCTTCAAGCCCGTGCATGCATGCACGGGTGTGGTAGCTTGCAGGCGTGCTGTGAAGGAGGTTGGTATGCGCTGGGGCAACTGCTGGCCACGTGCATGGAAGGAGGAGCTGGAGAAGGGCTTCACTGCAGCTGGCCGTGCATAGGTGCTGGAGGAAGCTTGATGGCTGCTGCAGGTTGCTCGGGTAGCTTGTTGGAGCCGCTGTTGGTGCAGGCTTGGAGAATACTTGGAAGCTGCTGGGAAGAAGATGTTGCTGGAGCTTGCCGGATGCTGGCTACGTGGAGACCGGAGCTGTGGGTTCACCGCACATGGAGGATACTGATGCAACGCGTGGAGGCTGGGATGCTGCTGCAGGTTGGCGCGTGGAGGAGGTGCTGGAGCTTGCCGGCATGTAGACGTGCATGCATGCATGTGGAGGATAGGAGGGGGCCGGCTTCAAGCACTGGAGGTGCGGAGGACCAGCATGTAGCGGCGCGTGGAGGCAGGCTCACCGGACTTGCTGCATGCACTAGGACGGCGCTGGTGTTCGCTGGGAGCTTTAAGGGTTGCCGCGTGGGGGTCGGCTGCTGGTGCGCCGGGTGCAGCGCGTGGGGGTCTTACAGAGAGAAACCGAGGGAGGCGTGGAAGAGAGAAAAAGAAAGACAGAGCGAGAGGGAAGAGGGAGACTAGAGAGAAAGATGGAGTAGTCCGGCTGGGAGGAAGAGAAGAGTGAAGGAGAGAGGTGTGGGAAAACGAGAGAGGGAGAAGTTGCTGTAAAAAAAACGAGAGAGGAAGAAGTTGCTGTAAAAAAAAACGAGAGAGGAAGAGTTCTAGGAGAAAACAGAGAAGAAGAAGGAACTGTGGAAAACGTGTGGGAGAGGTTGGAAAAGGAGAAGGATTCGGCTTGAGAAAGAGGAGGTGAGAAGCTGCGGGTCTTAGTTGGAAAAGGAGGAAAAAACGGCAGAGGTTGCTGCGGGAAGGAAGTTATTATAGAGAGGAGGAGAGGCGTGGGAAGGAAACTGGAGAAGAAGTAGGATTGCGGTTTGAGAAATTGGAGAGAAGGAAGGAAATAGTGGGTTTTGGGAAACTCCAGCGAAGGAAAGAATCAAATTGTATTTTTACTCCTGCTTTAGTTGAAATTCGCACACCAGACCTCCCCTAAATTTTCGGAAACTCCACCAGCTGCACTGCATCATCGGCATGTCCTATTCACATAAAATAAATATAATTTAGCGCATTATCATAAAAATATCATCATATTTATTCATTTCGTCTCGGTTTTGTCGAAAAACCGCAAATGCGCTATGCTCCTTTAATCACATGAAATGACGATGTTTTTAAGTCAGAATTTGATGAAATTGGTACCGTTGGACTTGTTACACAATTATCTATCATTTCATTCTATTTTGCAGATAAAAACATGAGTATGATGCATATGATTGCCCTTAAATGATCAATTTAACACTTTATCACGCTACTTAATATAAAAGTCCCCGAGTTAATATACATCCCACTTTAGTACCACCAAATTAGAATCTTTTGCGTGTGACCCTCTAGGCCAATTAACCAGTTCGATTTTTAGCCCGTTAAGTCCAATAACTATTTATCGACTTATAGTAATTAATTAAAATATAATATTTAATTAATTACTTAACTGAATTAACATCTCATGTAAATTCGTTTGGACTTCCGATCAAGTTGGGTGCCAAGCAACACCGCATGATCTCGAAAGGTATTGAGGTTCTGCAACCCACTCATGAAACCTATCCATCCACAATTACCATATGGCTATAGTCCTTCATTCGCACAATGCTCTCGAGTCGACATAGGATATGGTCAACTGCCAAACCCTACATGGTCAACTCACTTGGATTAGATTCCACTCTACAATATAAGAAAATACCTTTTCTATTATTGTGTCCGCTCTGGCTAAAGACTCCTGCGGATCTATCCTAGAGCATTCTCTCTCCAGTTACCTAAGAGTGAATGATCCTCTGTTGAACACACAATCACCTTCGAAGGTCTTCCGCTGGATCCGATCCTTAACTGTTAGAAATCATGTAGACAAGATGTCTTTGGTGTCTCAACTCCAAGGACCAACCACGCCACTATAACAATGAATCAAGCTGGTTGACAGTCAGATAAATTACCATTCAGCGATTCATATCGGATCTGTTCAGTGAACTCATTCCCCAATGAGCACCTACAAGTTCTCCATAGTGTCTCCACACAAGTGACTAATAAGATCAGTCACCCTCATCATATGAGCTAGAATAACATATACTAGTCTTACCGGATGTTTGATGTCCTTTTCAAACATCTTACGACTAGGAACAATTAAGAATATGTATTTATAAGTCATCGGTCTCATTATTATGATCTCATCATAATCCAATTACTATTGCACACATTCAAGGACTTCATTATCCGTACTTATAAATACATCAATCTACATAATGGAATAAATGTCATTTATTAATGAACTAGATTGTAATAGGTGCGTTATGATTAGCTTAGAGGACACCTATATCCATCAGCATCTAAGTGATGCCTTAATGCAAGCAAGAGCGGAGGCCGAAGAGAGAGAGGAAGGGGGCGCCCCCTATTGTAGGGGACGGCTAAAAAGGAGGAGGGGTGGCTAGAGACTCTGGGAAAACCTTGGAGCTTGAACCATGATTTTCCTCTCAGGTTTAATTTATACTAGTTTGGTAGTTTCATAGTAGGTACCAAGAAATACCTCTTGATCCCAGATGGCATTAGCATTAAGAAAACCAGTTAGGAACCTTTCTGTCATCAGTTACCACACGACTATAGTTCTTACTATTAAACCATAATCATCTTCTCTCTTGTAGATTAGACACGATCTATATGCATCATCAAAAAATTTCCTTTTTGGTACATAGTCTAGTCCCGGCCATGGACTTCCCTGATATCAATCCAAAGAGCATTCTCTCTCTAATACCAATATTGAATGATTCCTTATTTACCGCACCATCACCTTTGAAGATTTTCCATTAAGTCTGAGTACTTGACTATCTAAGATCCCATGGTTAGAGATTTTTAAGTCAAGACTAACATACATTAGTCCACTAACAAGGTATCTTTGGTGTCTCAGGTCTAAAGACCAACTATGTTGCTAGGACTATGAATTCTTTTGGTTGATGACTAGGTATTATGACCATCCAAAGATTTAATGTCAGATCAGCTCAGTGAATTCATTCACCAATGAGTACCTGTAAGTTCACCTTAGTGTCTCCAAACAAGTGACTATATTATGTCCATAATCCGATTCAGTTATTTGAACTCATTTCATATTCAAGCTAAGTAACTATAAAATCAAATAACATATAAATCGGATATGAATAATGAGAGATAAATAACCAATACATATAAAATGTCAATTACCATCAAATATCCAAATTAAATTTTCATTATTAATATCACAATTTCACAAATTACATTGTCAATACCAGTATCCTCAAAACACATCAAATATCTAGTAAAACTAAAATCACTCAACTCACTAAAGAAATAAAAAGTACATATCTCTCTCAAATACTACTACATCAATCTACTAAATAAAAATGAAACTGAACTATATAACCTTTTGTCGTAATCTGAATCAAAAGCCTCAAGGTAGATCTTCCTCAAATCCTAACTCCACTTCTTCCTCTTCCTCCTCCTCAGACATATCTATATTTATTAGTAGGTTTGTGATTAACAAGTGCTCAGTAGGCATCAATCTCATCAAATGCTATATATATAATAATTTAAATCAAATGATAACTAATATCATAAATTAATGATACTAAATATAACTCAAATAAGAACATGATATAAAACACACAGTCACATATAGGCTTATCTAATCAAATGTACCTTTCAGTAATCATCATCAAATCAACTAACATATTGCTTACTTAGTATGATTGAATTCATATCTGACATGTCAAGTTCTACCAGCTATGAACAGAATATATCACATATCGGACTAAACATATCCCTTATAAAATTGAACTTATCACACGTCACATAACGAATATCATGGCATAGAAGCTTACAGATTTATATCGTAGATCATAAGATTTAAGACAAATTCATATGATTTCAAAGGAATAACTAAACAGGATGATCAAATGATTCAAATGACTAAGTTGAATTCAAATGAACATATGGATCAAAGATGTTGGATTTATATACCATTCAAATATATAAAATCATATTATAATGAACATGCATCCAAACCACTACATAAAGAACCAAAAAAAATAAATATAAAGTATCTAGACAATTAATGCAAAGGTCTTAGCCCTACGTAAGACTGGAGGGTCTAACGCCCACCGCAACCATACAAATGGCAAATAGGTTTTAAAAGGTGGCCCCTATGGATTCAAGAGGTGGCTCTTGCTCAGCGTAGCACTTTATTCTATGTGACACTTTCTACCTATCGCCTGATTGAGATTTTACCCGTTGCCCTTAAGTTTCACACACAAAATGCCCTATGCAATACATATACTTATAATGGAATTGGGCAATCTCCTTAAGATGCCAATGTGCAAACAAAGTCATACACATATAGCATAGTCATATAAAAAAGAGCAAAAGATGATCATAGATCTAAAAATTAATTTAACAAAGTGCTACATACATATACAAGTCAAAATACATGTCTTTAAATACAAAATAGCCACTTATAAAGTCATTATGGCCATATAAATGGATAATCATAGCAAAACTAATTTCCACAAGTTTTTGGACTAAAAAGTAAGCTTCAACATTTTCTCTGAATTTTGGATCAATAAATATATTTTTTGGCTACTAAAATTAATTTTCAAAACTAAAAAAAATCCAAAAAATAGGTCAAATATTATCAAACATATTCAAAAAATTGTCAAACTTGGTCAACATGTCAAATAGGTCATATATAAATTGTGGATAAAGTTTCATCAAATTTGTATATCAAATGAATAGTTTAGAACATTAAGTTGCATATGAGAAACTTGAGTCAAATTGAATCCAATGAATAAATAGTTGAATAATGGGAAAATAAATTTAAAACAAATATAAAATTTTACTAACATATAGAACATATCAAAATCAAGGTGTGGACAAAATTTCAGGTCAATTGGCCAAAAAAAAGGAATTATGGTGAATTGGCCAAAATCCATTAGTATAGGCTTATATATACTTAGGTGATAGTTTAAATCGCTTCATGCTCAGTGGACGCGTTTTAAATCACGTCATATCAGGCTAATACGTTTCAAGCCTGTCAGTGTGAATTTAATAAAATCAAGATTTTAGGATAGAATTCATAAATCTAATGGGAATCAAGGATCTTAAAGTGATAGAATACATCATCAGAAATTCTTTTTGACAACTTTTGAAAATCAAAATCTTATTTTTCATATAATATAAAAATATTACATGACAGGTTATCATCACCAACCTTTGGAGAAGAACAAACCAATTTCTTCCACGATCCCTTAACTTCCTCTAGCTTCTATCATGAATTTTGTAGACTCTTGAGGTCCTCCCACATTCACTAAAACTTAAAGAAATAGAAAGAGTCGATTAGAATCAAATTCCCAACAAAAATAATCAAAGAACACCTTTCTTTTCTTAAGAACACCATTATTACTTACCCTAATTTTGGAGTTGTGTGCAAGAGATATTATGCACGACCCCAAGATCCTATTTATAGTTCTTTCCCTTCACAATACAACTATATAAGATCCCCTTCCTTGCTGAAGTCGAACTCCAACCATGGAAGACTTAATCACCAAGTAAAAGAGCAATCCAAATGCAAATGAGAGTTAAGTTTCGCACTTAATGATTTTATTTTCTAAAAACCCTCGAATTTGACCCCAATAACATTAGAATTAGTAAAAACTCTCTTTTATAAATTTTTTTATCTTTCTAATGATATGCACTATGAAATCTTTGGACTTATGGGCATTGAGATGTCGCCATTTTTGGACTTCAAGGCCCAAAATATGACTTAAGTGTTGGAAACTAACTAGTTTCCTATTTAGAACACTACTGGGTTTAATGGACCTAGTTTGACATGACTAATGACTTTTCATTTTTAATCTATTATTTTATCATTAATTAATAATTAAATAGGCTTAAATTATTTTAATCTATTAATTAATTTAATTAAACTTAATTAACTAAATTAAACTCAACAATTCAAGGCCTATTAAATAAAATGGGTTCAAGACCTATGATATAACATCCTCTCTCCTTTAAAGAAATTTCATCCTCGAAATTCAAATATCATAACTCATCGAATAAGAAGTGATACTTCTTCTTCATGTCCTCTTTTGTCTCTCCCAAGTAGCTTCCTATATATAATAATTTTGCCATAAAACCATCACAAGAGGAATCATCTTAGTTCGCAACATTTGCTTTTAGTGGTATAGAGTGCAAATTGGCTTCTCTTCATAAGATAAGTTCGATTGCACTTCTAGTGGCCCATTTAAGATTCTCAATGGGAAGAATGACGACACAGTGGAAATGAAAAAAAATTAATTTCTTCTCTTGAATCTCATGCATCAATTCTCGGGTGTCTAGATTGCATCAAAACAATAAATAAAACATGAAGATCGGATCTTCACTATCGCAAGGATGAGAATCCCTCGCCGAATCGAAGATGAACGACTAGTCGACCTTGAGATCTCGAGCCATTCAAGCGTCCAGCCTCAAGACTTATCCACATGAGTCTCTGTAGTAGTTTCGTTCTCCTCTACGCTCTGCACGCTACGCCTGGATCTCAGATCCACCATGAATGCACGGGGAGGGAGAACGTGGCGCCAAAGAGAAAGAGAGAGGAGGGGGGACCATGATAGTTGGTACTTGGGGAAAACTCTAAAGCGTTGCTAGGCTTCCTCGATAGCAAGTATTTGTAAACTCCTGATATTTTTTTTATAGAAACGCAAAAGTTTATATAACTTAAATCCTCTCCAAATCTGCAAGAACTCTTTTATATGTGACCCTGTAGGCCCAGCTGTCTATTTGATTTTCAGTCAATTAAGTTAAAAATAATTTATTTTGACTTGATTAATTATTATTCATTATCTTATAATGAATTTTTAATCTGATTATTATATAATCCATAATCCATCATCGTATGATGAATCTTTTGAGCTTTTTGATCATGAACGGCATCAAGTTATACCTCATGATCCCAAAAGACATCAGAGATATGCAATCCATTCATCGTAGCCTTTCATCCATAGATACCATATAGCTATAGATCCTCATCCATGCACTGTCCTTGTTAGACAAGTGTATGGCTTAACTATCAAAGTCTGATATGTCTTGACCTTATGGAACCTTATACTCAATATTAAATTAAATAGAATATTCATTTTCCATTTAATTTATCAAACTTTAGCAAGGGATTTTCAAGTACTATTCTATAGGACATACTTTCTTTGATTACATACTGAGAGTGAATGATCTCTTGTTGTTAATTCAATTGCCTTCGCGTGAATTTCACGGAGTTCGAATAACTGATTGTACAGAATCACAGACTTGAGATCCTTAAGTCAATAATTAAATACTCAGTGCCACGCAAGCAAGCATCTTTGGTGACTTAGGTCTAGGATCCAACTATGCTATTGTAACTGTAGAATATCTTGATGGATAGTCAGTATGATGACCATTTAGAAGTTCTAGGTCAAATCATTTCAATGAACTCATTCTACTAGTGGGCACCTGCACATGTACGTTAGTGTCTCCACACCAACGACTATGAGATCAGTCACTCTTATCTTATAGGTAAGTATCACGTGTGCTAGTCTACCTGGATTTTCAATGTCCTGTCTTGGAGATCCTATAACTAGGAACAATTTGAACACATGAATCTAGATGACTGGTCTCATTATCGCAATCTCATTACGATTCAGTCACCATCGCATGTGTTGCAGGACTTTATTACAACAAACGGTAAACACACATTAAATAATAAGATGTAATGAAGAAATGTCATTTATTATTAATAAGAATGAGATAATTACATGAAGTGATATCATCAAAAACCCATTTGATTGGCTTGTAAGACATATATTTATATCAATCTCCTACTTGGATGAAAGCCAATCACCTACATTCCTGATACCCATCATCTCAAGATGATGCTCAAACACATTTTGAGACAACGAACTTAGTTAGTGGATCTAGATTGTTATCACTAGATGATACTCTATCTACTGCTACTTCTCCTCTAACTATAATCCCTCTGATAAAATGGCAACATCGTAGAATATGCTTTGATTTCTTATCAGACCTCAGCTCCTTTGCTTGCACATTTGCCCCATTGTTATCACAAAATATGGGGATTGGATCATAGATGCTTGGAACAACTCCTAGCTTGGTGATGAACTTCTTCATCCAGACCGCTTTTTTAGACACCTCAACAGCAGCAATATACTTAGCTTGGGTTGTCGAATCAGCAATAGGTTTTTGTTTGGAACTTTTCCAAGTATTTAGCAGTAGTTAATATATTTACACGAAAACTCAGCTCATGTACTAAAGAACTTAAGGCTCAGCAATGTTAAACCTCCTTTCTCTTACTAAAGATAAAATATTAATTAAAATAATGATTGTATATTTTCTCTGTTAGAAGGTACTTCTGATGAAAAACTGAAAGCTCACTCATTTGAACAACCTATTAGGGAATTATCGGCGCCATACAAGTGCCGACAATTTACGCATTAAAGCCTAAAATGTGGTTTAATCATCTATATATTTTTATATGAGCATTTCTTATTTTATTGAACCAATTGTACATGTTGATTGCTTCTGATATTCACTTTGCATGCCACAGTGGACACCCTCGCTAAGGAAGAACTGTGGGCTTTGAAAATTTTCTCAAAATGGTAGGACTTATTGCATTAGGTGGACTTGATCTCTGTTCCTCGAAATAGGGGCTCTTGAGACCAATTATTGGACTATCGATTTGGTGGGGGGGGGGGGGGTAAAAGATTCTTCCATGATGAGCTTGGAGGAAGAATTTAATTTTCAAATATGTCAAAGTATTAACTTCATACGACAATGTGGTGTAAATATTGCTTTACTAGAACAATTCATGTCAAAGTATTAACTTCATACGACAATGAGGTGTAAATATTGCTTTACTAGAACAATTCACTCATGTACTTTGTGTTTGTTGCTAATTGTATACCTTTCATGAAGATTCTAATTGTCGTCTATTAAAGGAATAAGATTAATATGTGATAGATTGCCACTGGGTATTCCTTTAGCTTCTTCTTGTGATTGTTAATCCTCACCTACAACAGGAAATTAATGCATATCCTATTTTTTTGGGAAGCTCAATTGCGGTTTTTCTTTGGACTCATTTTGAATACATCTTTGATATTTGTCCTAATTGTGCCATGATTAACTCATACTTGGTAGGATGGTTTAATACATCATATAGCAACTTACGTATTCATTTTCTTGGACTTATGATACCAGCATATATATGTTTGTTGGGAGCTATGGTGCATGTGGAATAAAGCCAAGTATGATGGTATAAAACCATGGGTTCCAGTGGCAATTACTCATATCAACTCTATGGTACGACCTACTCAATCATATTTTAAGGCTATTGTAGATCATTCTGAGGATACATCTATAGTAGAATACTTCCAAATTTATGTTGTTCATAGCCATGTGGAGTGCATTCCTATCTATTGGATGCTACCTTCGCCTAATAAATATAAACTGAATATTGATCGGGCATCTAGAGGAAACCTAGGTATTGGAGTTCTCGAAGAAGTATTGGATTTGTATTACTTGATGGGAGTAAAATACTCAATACTTTCTTTTCCAAACGTCTCTTTGTAAGCACCAAAGGATACTACTATCTCTTGCCCTTTACAAACCTGGACAAAGATATAGGGAATTCATCCTTTTCATTAAGCATCTTTGCATATTTTCTTTTGAATTCATCTATATCATCTCTAAGTATTTTGCTTGCATTTGTGGAGATTTCATATTTTATTTTTCAATCACAATAGATTAATGATCCCCTTTAAAGGATTTCAACTCTTGATTGACTTTCTTATATTCGTCAAACAATTTATCAAATGCTTCTTGTAGCTCATCAAATGAAACTTCGTCAGGTTCATTAGAAATTACTTCAATTTCTTCATCACCTTTTGCCATGAGATATAAATTGGCTTTTTCTGCACTTTCATTGCTTGAATGAGCATGCAAATTTTTTTTATCACTCCATCTAGTCATCATGGCCTTCTTCTTATTTGATGATCCTTTATCTTATTTGAGCTCATATTCCTCATCTCTTTTTAAACTTATCTTATATGTTATGAGTGATTCTATGAGTTCATCAAGAGTGAAAGTTGTGAGATCTTTTGCTTCTTTTATTGTAGTAACCTTAGGATTCCATGACATAGGGAGAGATCCTAAAAATTTTCTTACTAGCTCTGGGTTGGTATAGAGTTTTTCAAGAGTCTTAAGACCATTCACAATATCAGTGAAGTGAGTAAATATTTCTCCAATTGAGTCTTGGCACTCCATCTTGGATAGTCCATACTTGTGAACAAGTATGTTGATCTTGGTCTCCTTCACTTGAAGGGTGCTTTCATAAGTACTTGCAATCCATCCAAATTTTATTAACATTTTCACAAGTAGACATATGGTTAAACTCATTTAAAGATAGTGCACAATATAACATATTCATAGCTTTGTCATTTAAAGAAATCTATGATGATCTTCCTCATCCCTTCATTTTTTGCCTTAGTGCATATATGGACCTCTTTCCATAATCGTCTACACACTATAGTCCATAGTCTTTCATAAGATACTAATTCGGGTCTTCAATAGGTGTAGTTGGACCCATCAAATAGTAGTCAATGGTTAATAGAAAATCTCTCGCTCGAGTTTGCCATAGATCTAAAGATCTTTCTTAGATCGTTAGGTCTTCCCCAAGAGTCCTTGCTCTGATATCAATTGTTGGATTAAAAACCATGGCCTACACCCTAGAAGAGGGTTAATAGGGTGTTAAAAATTTATTCTTGAAACTTCTAACTAATTTGGTACACTTTAAACTAAATCGTGTGACAATGATAAAGCAATAACAAGCGAGCACAATCACACAAGTGACGCAAGATTTATAGTAATTCAATCTACCAAATGGTAACCTATGTTTACTCCTCAACTATGTTGGCCTTTTCTATTAAAAAATATTTCTAGTACACCGCTAGTAGATCTAGTCATAACAAATCAACAGGCTAGATATCAAGCCTCTAGCTAGACTCTCCCTAAATACAAGGCCTCTAGTAAGGCTCCTCCTAAACAAAAGGCCTCTAGTAAGGTACACCTCCAATCCTCCTAAGGATTAGCCCTCTTCCACAAAGGAAGGTGTTGAACCTCTTTGGTTTAATTTAATGAAGCAAAACACTTAAAATTATAAAAGAATGCTATTAATTATGATTAAGAAAATTAGGAGATTTTCAAAAAGGATATATTGTCAAAATTCTCTAGATTTTGAGTATGAATGCAACAGGCTTCTTTGGGGTTTCAAATAAGCTTTTTTTTTAAGAGAAAAATGATCCCTAAAAGACTTCAAAAAATCTCTTTTAAACATGAAGGCCAAAACCCCAACTAGGTGAGTGTTGGTCGAGCAAAGCCAAGTTTGGTCGACTAGAACGAGTATTCAGTTTAACTGAGTAAACCTAGGTTGGTCGAATAACCCACCTGTTCGTCGATCAAAGACGGCGCACAATTTTTTCTATGCCTAGGTGTTGGTCGACCAAGTCCGGACCTGGTCGACCAGAATCAGTAAAAGTCTGCTCTGACCTGTCTCCCCTACATTGCTTATAGGCACCCAGTTTTAGGCCCTGGATGACTAGACTGACCCTAGAGCCTATGTGAACGTATAGATTGATGCACCCTTGGTCTGTCTAGTGGAAAGATAGTCACATGGGTTGCTTTTAGAGTCAAGGAATGACATGCCAGCTTTTTCCTATGATAGTACACTATGTTTTAATGTTTTTTAGTTCTATAAGTACTTTTTACAGAGACCTTTTTCTATTTGTATGCTACCCGTCACAATCACCTTTTTACCTGCCAGTATGAGTACTCCAAGGTAACAATTTGCAGGATCGTTTTGGAGTAAGAGACGTCACATGTAGGATTATCACTACTCAGTACATAGGAAGCAAAAAGAAAGAAGATTTCAAATCAACCTTGGAGAATCCTCTACAAAAAACTTTTTGAAGGGAAAAAGGAACCTTTTTCTCACCTACCTCCTAATGGTTAGGGATTGCTTTTGGGCCTATAAAAGGAGAAGCTATGGGTTATTTTGAAGGAGAGATCATGGAGAGCAAAATGCGCCTTACATTCTTGAGAGTTCGAGAGAGTTTTTTAACATAACTTATCCTCCTCTTTGGTTCATGTTCTAATCACTTAGGAGGAAGGTTTCTTGGGTGAATCTCTCATGTGTGTAAGTCAAGAAGGAATGTGCTAGCTTGGTGGATTTTCATCTTCTTCTTGATTAAGACCAAGACCATGGGAAGCTACCTCGATACTAACAACTTCTTCTTCCTTTGAAGAGAAGTGTGGAGCTTCTCAAGAAAGGACTGCAAGGTGGATCCAAGGAGCTTCTTCTACATCAACTTCACAGCTAGAGTAAGGATTGTTGGGTTCTCAGGTTTCTCCGGATCTCCCGCGCAGCGAAAATAAATAAAAGAAAATGGAGATCTCGTTCCCATCTCGAAAAATCTAAAAATCGGATTATCGGATAATCGGTTCTTACCGTGTGTGGATTCGAATCCACAACCGTTCGGTTTCGTCAGTGCGACACCGCAAGCCGCGCAAGCACCCGGCCTCTAGCGGAGTCCACGTGATACTCCTCACAACGAATATCCTCACGTTCCTCATTCTTCTTAGCCTACGAAGTCTCCGTCATTCGCCACAATGGTCGCTGCAACGCGCGGACGACTTCCCGTCGAACGGGAGTCGGAGAAGCGGCAGAGCAGATCTGGGGATCCAGTTCTTGCCTGGGGCGCCAAAGAGAGAGAGGAAGAAAAGAGGAGCAGCTAAGGTTAGCAGCAGCTTGGCCTGCTCATCCCGTTCGCTACATTTTATACTAACCGCGCGGTTTTTCATAAAAACCCCCAGTTTATATAAAACCCACTTATTTCTCCATCGCCTTGAGAATCATTTGCGTGTGACCCTCTAGGCCCAATAACCAGTCCAGTTAATACCCCAATAAGCCCAGTGACTCCTCACTGGCTTTATTATAAAATTAATAACTCTTTAGTAATTAATTAATCAACCGAATCAATGTCGCACATCGAATTCGATCTGGCCTCCGATCACGTTGGGTGCCAAGCAACACCACGTGAACTCGGAAGGTATCGGGGTTAAGTAACCCACTCTTGGAACCTTTCCGCCGACAATTACCGCGTGGATATAATCCTTCATTCGTACAATGCTCTCGAGTCAACTCAGGGTATGGCATGCTGTCAAACCCTAACCGGTCAACTCACTTGGATTGGATGCCGCTGATGAATATCGAAAAACTCCTTTCCCGATATTATCGTCCGCCCTGGCCAAGGACTTTTGCGCATCCTTACTAAAACATTCTCTCTCATCGTACCGAGAGCGAATGATTCCTTATTGACACTCAATTCCCTTCGACGGTATTCCGCTGTACCGGATCCTTAGCTGTTTAGAATCCCGTGGTTAGAGATTCATAAACCAAGGTCAAAGCACAGAAGTCCACCGACAAGGTGTCTTTGGTGTCTCAGGTCCGAGGACCATCCACGCAACTACGACAATAGAATCAAGCTGGTTGACATTGAGGTACAATACCATCCAGTGATTCAGTCGGATCAGTTCAGTGAACTCCTTCTTTAATGAGCATCTACATATTCGCCTTAGTGTCTCCACACAAGTGACTATGAGATCAGTCACCCTCATCGCATGAGCAGGAGTAATCTGTACTAGTCTAACCGTATATCCGATGTCCTTCTCGGATATCTTCCGACTACGAACAATTAAGAATATGTGTGTTTTAGTGATCAGTCTCACTAGTATGATCTTATCCTAATCTGATCCCTATCACACATATTCATGGACTTCATTATGAGACGATAATTAATACGATTTACACACAATGAATATTATGGCATTATATTAATAAATAAACGAGATTACAAAGTCATATTGGCTTGTAGGCTACCTAAGACTAACAATCTCCCACTTGGACTAAAGCCAATCACCTTTATACAGTAAGCCTATAGATCTAGGTGACGCTCAAACACAATTTGAGCCAACGGCTTTGTTAGTGGATCTGCTACATTGTCGACAGATGGAACTCTTTCCACCACTACGTCTCCTCTGAATATGATTTCTCTGATGAAAGTTCCTCAAAATATGCTTCGATTTCTGATGAGACCGCAGCTCTTTCGCTTGCGTAATTGCTCCATTGTTGTCGCACAATAGCGGAACAGGTTCAGAGATGCAGGGAACTACGCCAAGGTCGGTGGTGAATTTCTTCAACTATACTGCTTCCTTGGCGACTTCAACTGCAGCGATGTACTCAGCTTCAGTCGTCGAATCTGCCGTGGTTGCTTGATTGGAACTCTTCCAGCACACTGCACCTCCGTTTAAAGTAAAAACGAATCCAAATGTAGACTTGCTATCATCTGGATCTAACTGGAAACTCGAGTCAGTATAGACTCGCAGTTTCAAGTCGTCTCCTCCATAGACAACAAACATATCCTTAGTTCTTCTCAAGTACTTAAGGATACATTTCATTGCCTTCCAGTGCTCTTCGCCTGGATCTGCCTGAAATCTGCTCGTAACACTTAGAGCAAATGCAACATCAAGCCGTGTACATAGCATGGCATACATGATAGATCCTATGGCAGAGGCATAGGGTACTCTATCCATGAGTGCCCTCTCATCAGGAGTCTTAGGAGACTGCTTTTTTGAGAGATTAATTCCATATCTCATCGGTATGAGACCTCTCTTGAAATTTTCCATGTCAAACATTTTGACTATGGTATCTATGTACAAAGATTGGGTCATTCCAAGCATCCTCTTTGATCTATCTCTAAAGATCCGTATTCCCAATACGTAGCATGCTTCTCCCAAATCCTTCATGTTGAAGTTTTTCAACAGCCAGATCTTTACCGATGACATCATGGCTACATCATTCCCAATGAGTAGTATGTCGTTTACGTAAAGAACTAAGAAGGTGACTGTGCTCCCATTGGTCTTCTTGTACACACAAGGCTTATCTTCATTCTTAATGAAGTTATAAGACTTGACAGCCTCGTCAAATCTTATGTTACAACTCCGGGAAGCTTGCTTCAGTCTATAAATGGACCTTTGAAGCTTGCACACTTTATGTAAGGATTGAGGTTTTGGATCTAGTTATTGGGTCAGTTTTGGTGTTGGACCCCTTGATTTGGGCCCTTGTGGGGCTGGGGGCAAGCTCGACGCGGTTCAAATGGCGTCCTATTAGCGGGACGCGTTTTAGAGTGTGCCACGTCAGTGCCACGTGGGTGCCACGTAGGCCAGTTTCGGGCCACGAGAGTACGGCCCTGGTCTTGTCACTTGAATGGCGTCGGTGTTGGGCGACACATTTTAGCTAGGTTCGGTTTAAACCTGCAAACCCTCCCTCCTTTCTCTCATTTCTTCTCTCTCCTCCCTCTCTGATCTCTTCGCTCTCCCTACCCCTTCTCCTTCCTTTCCTCTCCCTCCACTCCATCAAACCCCCCCAACTTCCAACACTACCACCACCATTTCCTCCGCGACGTGTTGCTCTCCGGACGGCGGCCGACGTCCCGGTGGAGTAACGGCGTCCACGGCGGTACCGGCGGCGGCTTGTGGCGTGGTAATTCGGCGGCTTGAAGCTCGGAGGAGTTCAAGTAACCGGTAGGGTGACGATCTCCGTTGTGTTTTGATTAAAACTACGTTTTTCCTGCTTTGGAGCATGTTTAGGGGATTTTCGAGAAGAAATTTCACTTTTTGTACTTGGAAGGCTGGGGGAAACCTGTTAGCAAACGCTAAATGGTGTCTTGGGACAGCGACGCCATTTTGAATGGCGGCTGCCTCCCACGATGCGATTTAGTTCGGATCACCCCGAGGCCTGATTCTTTTTCTGTCATGATTAGGCGACTAGGGACAGCGACGCCTTTTAAAAGGTGACTACCTTGCACGACGCGATTTTGGCCATCTTCTGAGACCATGTTTTACATGAACCAGTTTAGGAGTCTTGAGTGACGTCGGCCACGGGCGACGCGATTCAAGACAGAACTTCATTAATCCATGTAATTAATACGTGTTTACATTGTTAGATAGTTTGGTTAAAATGCATGCTTAAAACCATACTTCGTAGTCGAGGATTTCTACGTGATCGGATAGTACTATGACGTGTTTTGTGCGATCATAGACCTAGAGTGACAGTTGTTAGCGCTTAGGCACCCTGTGTCGGTGTGGGAGTGACACGGCGTCGGTGTGGGAGTGGTGGGGTGACGTCTAGAGAGAGGGTCACCTGGTGTACCCCGGGGTATAGCTAGTACTGGTGTGGGAGTGGTACATTCGGAGTGTCACTCGTACTGGGGGAAGTAGAACCACCTTGAGTCAGGTCAGGCCAGAGTAGCCAACACACTATCCGAGGGGTTGCTGTTTGGTCTCAGCGGGTCGGTGTTTTTCACGTTCAGCCGTGTGACTTGTATGTTTAGCCGAGACGCTGGTTGTAGACTCCGTGGTGGAGTGGTTTCAGAGTTGTGTTTACTGCTTTATTTAAATTGCCATTATTCGTATTGTTGCACTTGTGGGTGCGTGAGTGAGTGGTGGGGATCAAAGGAACCTTACTGAGTCTATTTTGATAAGACTCACCCCCTACGGTTTTCAGGTGAGGGTTCCAAGCAGGAGTAGCGAGGAGGGTTTTGTCTCGGGTTGCGTGTCAGCAGCCATCGTTCCGGGGTATGCCCCGATATAGTTGTTATTTCTTTTCAGGCATGTACGCTTAATTGCTTCTTTTCAGTTGGAATATGTAATTATTTGCTGAGTCAAGTTGAATTGTAATAATTTTTAATTCTTAGACTTCCTTTACAATTCAATGTGATGTGAATGTTTAGTTTAGTTTATCGTTTATTTCCTAGACTTATCAAAATCCTGGTTTGGCTTTAAATTATTAATGATTCGGTACCCATTTAGTAATCGGATCCCCGATTATAGGGTAGCGGGTTGTTACACTTTATCTGGAGATTCCTTGGATGTGAAGCCTTCCGGTTGTATCATATACACCTCTTCCTCAAAGTTACCGTTGAGGAAGGCAGCCTTCACATCCATCTGCCAGATCTCCTAATCAAAATGTGCAGCAATGGCGAGTAGAACTCTGATCGACTTTATCATGGCAACTGGTGAGAAAGTCTCATCATAGTCAATTCCTTGCCTTTGACGATATCCCTTTGCCACCAACCTTGCCTTATAAGTGTCGATCCGTCCATCAACACCAATCTTTCTCTTAAAGATCCACTTGCATCCGATGGGTACAATACCCTCAGGCAAGTCCTCCAAGTTCCAAACTTGGTTGGTGTATATGGACTGGATTTCTGAGTTTATGGCTTCTCGCCATTTCCCGGCTTTTGGGCCTTCTATGGTCTCCTGGTAGGTTTTAGGATCATCATCCTCATTATAGTCTACCTTAGACTCACCTTCAGCGATATGTCCTACATATCGTTCGGGTAGTCTAGGTAATCTACCAGATCTACGAGGCTCATCTGTATGTACCTGAACAGATTCAAGAACTGATCTCATCTGATGATATGTCCTACATATCGTTCGGGTAGTCTAGGTAATCTACCAGATCTACGAGGCTCATCTGTGTGTACCTGAACAGATTCAAGAACTGATCTCATCTGATGATAATGCAGTTGTTTGGGGATCTGGAACCTCTTCCAATACTATTTTACTCCCACTGTCCTCCTGGAGATGGTATTCCTCTTTCAGGAAGACAGCTGTCCTGGCGACAAACACATTTTGTTCACTAGGATGGAAAAAATAGTATCCAAAGGTTTCCTTTGGATATCCCACAAACTTCCATTTATCAATTTGTGATTCCAGTTTGTCTGGATTATGCCTCTTTACATGAGCAGGACAACCCCAGACGTTAACATGTTTAAATTCTGGTTTCTTGTCTTTCCATATCTCATATGAAGTAGAGGCCACAGACTTGTTGGGTACTATGTTCAGTAGGTTTGTTGCTAACTCTAGAGCGTACCCCCAGAGAGACACTGGTAATCCCAAAAAGCTCATCATGGATCGCACCATGTCCAACAAGGTGCGATTCCTCCTTTCTGATACACCATTCATCTGTGGTGTATATGGAGGGGTCAGCTGAGAAAGGATACCATTATCATTTAAGAATTGTGTAAAATTAGTACTCAAGTATTCTTCACCTCGATCTGATCGAAGAGCTTTAATACTCTTTCTTAACTGCTTCTCTACCTCATTCTTGACCTCCTTAAACTTCTCAAATGCTTCCGACATGTACTTCATTAAGTACATTTAGCCAAATCTTGAGAAATCATCGGTGAACGTGATGAAGTAGGAAAAACCACCTTTGGCTTCGGTGGACATGGGACCACATACATCCGAATGTATTAGTTCCAAAATGTCCTTGGCACATTCTCCATGCCCAATAAATAAAGATTTTGTCATCTTTCTCATAAGGCAGGATTCGCATGTTGCAAATGATTTATAATCGAATGCATTTAAATAACCATGCTTGTGCAACCTTTGCAACCTGCTTTCACCAATATGCCCAAGTCTACAATGCCACATGTAGGCTTGGTTCACACAATTCTTGCTCTTCTTAAGAGCATTATCAATATGAAGATTATAATAAGTGTTAGGATCTGGGCGGGACGCGAAGAACGCAGCGGAAACGACAAATGAAATAAATCCTGCCCGATGCCCGTTGATCCGATTCGGAACGAAAAACGCAAACTAAAAAACGGGTCGAAATCTGATTACCGTGCACGGATTCGAATCCGCTTCCGTGTCGGTTCCGTCGAAGCAATGCCGCGAGCCGCACAAGCGTCCGACCTCCAGCAATATCCACGCGATCCTCCGTGGTGGTTCATCCTCGCTCCCTCGTTCGTATCAGCTCGCTCGCTGAAGATCCGTCGCCGCAACGATTGCCGAAAACCCGCTGACGGGAATTCCCGACTTTCGGGAATCACACGCGGCGGAGACGGAGACAATCTCGGCGCCTCGAATGGGGCGCCCAGAGGAGGAGAGAGAAAGGAGGGGATGACGGCTAGCCAGGGAAAATCCTGGAGCTTGGCCCAGGGTTTCTCAACAGCACGTATATATATATTAAGTCGGCACGACTTTTCACAAAAGTCCCCGAGTTAATATAAGTCTCACTTATGTACCACCGACTAAGAATCTTATTGCGTGTGACCCTCTAGGCCCATTTACCAGTCCGGTTTTCATCCCGTTAAGTCCAATAACTAGTTATTGACTTATTGTAATTAATTAATATCTAGATATTAACTAATTATTTAACCGAATTGACATCACATGTAAATTCGGTGGGACTTCTAATCAAGTTGGGTGCCAAGCAACACCGCATGATCCCAGAAGGTAATGGGGTTTAGCAACCCACTCATGGAACCTGTCCGTCCACAGTTACCGTGTGTCTATAATCCTTCGTTCGCACAATGCTCTAGAGTTAACCTAGGGTATGGTCAACTGTCAAACCCTAGATGGTCAACTCACTTGAATCAGACTCCGCTGTACAATATCTAAAAACCTCTTTTTTTATATTGTTTCTACTCTGGCTAGAGACTCCTGCGGATCTATTCTAGAGCATTCTCTCTCCAGTTACCTGAGAACGAACGATCCTTTATTGAACACACAATCACCTTCGAAGGTCTTCCGCTGGACCCGATCCTTGACTATTAGAGATCCCGTGGATAGGGATTCATAGGTCAAGGTCAAAGTCCAGAAGTCCACCAACAAGGTGTCTTTGGTGTCTCAAGTCCAAGGATCAACCACGCCACTGTAACGATGAATCAAGCCGATTGACAGTCAGGTAAATTACCATTCGACGATTCATGTCGGATCAGTTCAGTGAACTCATTCCCCAATGAGCACCTACAGGCTTACCATTGTGTCTCCACACGAGTAACTAACGAGATCAGTCACCCTCATCATATGAGCTGGATTAACCTGTACTAGTCTTACCGGATGTTTGATGTCCTTCTCAAACATCCTACGACTATGAACAATTGAGAATATGTGTTTATAAGTCATCAGTCTCATTATTATGATCTCATCATAATCTGATGACTGTTGCACATATTCATGGACTTCATTATGCGAAAATATAAATATGTCAATCTACATAATGAATTTAATGTCATTTATTAGTGAACCAGATTGAAATAGGTGCCTTATGATTGGCTTAGAGGACACCTATATCTATCAATAAGAAACATCTAAGAGATATAAACCGTTGACTAAAGATGCCGAAGCTATTGATTTATTACCATAATAAATCGAACAACTTTTATTCTCAATAGACAACCTATATCCTATCTTGTCTAAACAAGATACTGATATGATGTTCTTTATTATATTAGGAACATAATAACAATCTTCCAATGATAAGACGTCTCCCGATGGAACCCTGAGGTTTGCTGTCCCTACAGCAATCACCGCAACTTTTGCGCCGTTTCCTAGCCTCAATTCTACCTCGCCTTTTCTCAGCTTACGCTTATTTGTCAGCATCTATACATCATGACAGATATGAGAAGCACATGCGGTATCTAATACCCAAGATGTGGAATCTCTAACTAATAAGTTGATATTTATCATATAGATATCTGAAGCTTCAGACAGTTTCACTTTTCCTTGTTCTTTATCGTTGAGGACTCCTTGCAGTTCCTCTTCTAGTGACCCTGCTGCTTACAATAAAAGCAGTCACCTTTTACTAATCCTTTGTCTTTGTCCTTCGATCTTTTATCGTTAGCTATGATCTCTACGTCAAGGGCATCCAATACCGGTTCAGCAGGAGGATCAGCTCCAAGGACTTAGTCAATGTGTTCAGATCTGAAGACATTCTTCAGGTTTCTGAACCAATCCGAGTAGTTCAAGCTAGTCAAACGTTTGGCATCAAGTATGCCACGGAGTGGGTTATTCGACGACATAGTTTCCTACAGGAGATGAATAAAATCTATTTAGCAAATGTTCAGTTATCAAATATTAAAACAAGATATGGTCATTTGTTCAAGTTTTAACTCCCACTAATTTTCGACGGACTGTATAACCCTCAGCCATATAGAACGGGAAACGCCGACAATTTTCTAGTGGAGATCAGAATCTCAATGACTTGCAGTACAACCTTGTGGATAGCACAAGAAAGCAGTAAAACAATCAAAGAGCACCCATCTCATGGGACTTGTAACTCCTTGCAATATCCAATCATATCTTCGGTCCCCAGAGATTTAATGGCCTTGTGGATAGCACAACAAAGTTACATGGTTCCTCTACCCCGATCATATAGGCATCTAATACCATAGCCACAGTCTCTCCTCACAATTAGACAGGCCTTGTGGTAACACAACAAACCTGCCTAAAGTGATTCGAGTCCTATGACTATAATGATGGTGGATCACGCGGTAAGTTCTAAACTACTCATGTTACGGCTTAGAGTTTAGACAAGGGTATTTAGATAACTTTTATCTTGGTCTCTCCTAGGTGATAGTATACAAATATATCGTATATATTTACTAAATACTATACCTGCTTTGATTCATAATCAAAAATTAAAAACCATGCATCTCATACATGTCATTAATGTGGTCATGGATAGCACAGTGGGTTTGACTAGAGCCAACAGTCAAACGCACACACAATCTAACATAAGATTTATATTAGACTACCCTGCAAACACATAGGCAAAGGATCTTCATCTTTTCGCCTTCCTGGTTGCAGCTGTGGATCATCCTCGCTCCTTCCTCGATTGCCTCGATCATATTACATTTAAATCTAAATTTACATGTAAACAGAAGAAGGCCTTATGGCGAGTACAAGAGAGAGGGAGGTAGAAGTACATCGGAGTTTGAGAGAGAGAGAGAGAGGTACGCAGACATCTATTTATTACCAATTAATAAATATCCATAATTCAAGCATCTACGATCCACACAATCATTCATCACATAAATAATTAAATAAGTGCATATCCATGACCACGGTGTGTTTTAAACTTTCCACACATGATTCAGCGCATCACATGGCTAAAATAAAAGAGGTTTTCAAAATTAAATAATTTTTTGCTTTCAAAAAGTTGGGTTCCAATCAAAATTAGCTTTAGAATTTCAAAAACACTTTTAATCAATTTAAGCATGCAATTAAATTAAATTTAAAAGCATTTAAACACACATCACATGTGCACACACTCCAAATTAATAATTTTCAGATTATTCCATGCCATTAGAACAATTCTAATAATTAAACAATCTAACACTTAGATTAAACTACATTAATAATCTAACAATTAGACTATTAATAACTAATCTAACTCTTAGACCAATCCAATAAAGTTAATTAATAATTTAACACTTAAATTAATAATCAACTATAATTAATTACTAACTACTAACCTAACACTTACATTAGTCAATTAATGTTAATTATTAATTTAACTCTTAAGCTAATAATTAACACTAATTGATTAATAACTAATTAATCTAACTCTTAGGTTAGAAAATTAAAGTTATCATTAATTTAACTATTAAATTAATGACTAAAAATAATAAATTAAAGACTACTAATTTAACATTTAAATTAGTCATGTAAGTTAATTATTAATTTAAATCTTAAATTAACAATTAAATTACATATTAATTAACAATTAGTTGAAATAATAATTAATAATCTATCAGTTAGACCAATAATTATTCATCACTAATTTAACCCTTAAATTAGTTTAATTAAGATTAATTATTAGTTTAACATTTAAACTAACAATTATCATTAATAAATTAATAACTAAAAGTTAATCCAAAATTATTCAAAAAAACATTAATAGCCCATTTAAATTAAAATTGAATAATAAAATTAAATTTAAAAAATAATTTTGAATTTTAAATTAAAATCAAATTTTATTTGAATTTTAAATGGGCTCATTTGGGGTTTAAGGGGGTTTAAAAAGGGAAATATATCAAAAAATTTGATTATGTCGGTTCGAGTCAGGGAGGACCGGCCAGCCCCCTTCCCTTCCTTCCCAGAACCAGAAACCCTAACCCCTTATGTTGTAGGTTGTATGGCTGGTAGCGGGGGGGGGTGTTGGCTGGGCCACCCGGCGGCCGGCGCCTGGAGCCGCCTGACCCCACCGGCATGGCCCCAGCTACGGCGATGCCGCCTGTGGCGGCAGGGCGGCCGGTGGGCCATGTAAAACGACCGGCCGATCCCCTTTCAACTCGACTCCTTCTTGCAGGACACCCTAAAAGGGTGGGGGGGGGGATGCAGTGGCGGCCGACAGCCCTCGGCGGCGATGCCCCTCCCAGCGGGCGACAGTCCGGCGCTGTACGACCCTGCCGGCGCCGGCGAGCTCACTGGAGGGACTTAAGAACTGTTGGTTGAGCCCCTTTATTCCCCTCTTTTTCTGGTTTTTCTCAAAAACTAAGAGAGTAAGAATAGCCCCTTATCTGGCTACCTTGTGCAGTTCACCGGCGTCGGCTACCAGCCCTGCTAATGACTAGAGAGATCCCTGGTCATACAAGGATCTCCAGCCATCACCCCATCGCATGGGAAGGCCTGATTATAGCCGCACAAACCCGTCGTTCTTCGTCCCACGAAGAACACGAGAAATCCCCAAACAAAATCCGATTTTGCAGAAAAAATAATCTAATTATTTCGTGTTCATTACAAACCCGTCATTCTTCGTCCCACGAAGAACACGAGAAATCCCCAAACAAAATCCGATTTTGCAGAAAAAATAATCTAATTATTTCATGTTCATCACATGAACACTATCCCAGCAATATAATAGAATTCATGCATGGAATAATTCATGGGAATATTAAATCGGAGACCGAAGCGGGACGAGAAATAATGGAACCTGGCTCTGATACTACTGTTGGGTTCTCTTGTTTCTCCGGATCTCCCGCGCATCAGAAATAAAAATAAAAATGGAGATTCGTTCCCGTTTCAAAAAATCTAAAAACCGGATTATCGGATAATCGGTTCTTACCGTATGTGGATTCGAATTCGCAACCGTTCAGTTCCGTCGGTGCGACACCGCAAGCCGCGCAAGCGCCCAGCCTCTAGCAGAGTCTACGCGATCCTCCTCGCGACGGATATCGTCATGTTCCTCGTTCTTCTTAGCCCACGAAGGCTCCGTCGTTCGCCACAATGATCGCTGCAACGCGCGGACGATTTCCCGTCGAACCGGAGTCGGAGAAGCGGCGGAGCAGATCCGGAGATCCTATTCTTGCCTGGGGCGCCAAAGAGAGAGAGGAAGAAAGGAGGGGCGGCTAAGGTTAGCAGCAGTTTGGCCTGCTCAGCCCGTTTGCAACATTTTATACTAACCGCGCGGTTTTTTATAAAACCCCCCAATTTATATAAAACCCACTTATTTATCCATCGCCTTGAGAATCATTTGCGTGTGACCCTCTAGGCCCAATAACCAGTCCAGTTAATAGCCCAATAAGCCCAGTGACTCCTCACTGGCTTTATTAATCAATTAATAACTCTTTATTAATTAATTAATCAACTGAATCAATGTCGCACATCGAATTCGGTTGGCCCTCCGATCACGTTGGGTGCCAAGCAACACCGCGTGAACTCGGAAGGTATCGGGGTTAAGTAACCCACTCTTGGAACCTTTCCGCCGACAGTTACCGCGTGGATATAATCCTTCATTCGTACAATGCTCTCGAGTCAACTCAGGATATAGCGTGCTGTCAAACCCTAACCGGTCAACTCACTTGGATTGGATGCCGCTGATGAATATCGGAAAAGTCCTTTCCTGATATTATCGTCCGCCCTGGCCAAGGACTTTTGCGCATCCTTCCTAAAGCTTTCTCTCTCATCGTACCGAGAGCGAATGATTCCTTATTGACACTCTATTCCCTTCGATGGTATTCCGCTGTACCGGATCCTAGGCTATTTAGAATCCCATGGTTAGAGATTCATAAACCAAGGTCAAAGCACAGAAGTCCATCGACAAGGTGTCTTTAGTGTCTCAGGTCCGAGCACCATCCACGCAACTGTGACAATAGAATCAAGCTGGTTGACAGTGAGGTACAATACCATCCAGTGATTCAGTTGAATCAGTTCAGTGAACTCCTTCTCTAATGAGCATCTACATATTCGCCTTAATGTCTCCACACAAGTGACTATGAGATCAGTCACCCTCATCGCATGAGCAGGTGTAATCTGTACTAGTCTAACTAGATATCCGATGTCCTTCTCGGATATCCTCCGACTAGGCACAATTAAGAATATGTGTGTTTAAGTGATCAGTCTCACTACTATGATCTCATCATAATCTGATCACTATCACACATATTCATGGACTTCATTATGAGACGATAATTAATATGATTTACACACAATGAATATTATGTCACTATATTAATAAATAAACGAGATTACAAAGTCATACTGGCTTGTAGGCCACCTAAGACTAACAAGGATGTCACAAGAGTGAATCAAAGGCTTAAGCTTTCTTTATTTTGTTCGTTGTTATAATATTTAAGAAAGCTACATCATCTTGTTTGTATAGTGTAGAATAGGAAGTTAGGATTCCTATCCTTCTTACTCTTTCTTATTATTTGCCTTCCCTTGAGGAAGAGGGCTAATCCTTAAGAAGATTGGAGATTATTTTTCTTCCTTGGTGGAAGAGGATGATCCTTTATGAAGGGTGGATTTTGTGTTCCTTTCAGAGTGGAAAATGGTCAATCCTTGCGGGGATTGGAGGTGCGCCTTACTAGACCCCTTATGTCTAAGGGGAGCCTTACTAAAGTCTTGGTATCTAGTTGTTTGATTTTCTAGGCCCAACGAAATTGGGGAGTAGATGTAGGTCACCATTTGGTGAATCGAACGTTATAAATTTTTTGCCTCTTGTGTAGTTGTGCTTGTTCTTCATTGCATTATAATCATAGTACGATATTGTTTTAAAGTACAACGACATAGTTAAAGATTTCAAAAAGAAATTTTCAACACTCTATTTACCCCCTCTAGGGTACATAGCTCTAAATCCAACACTTGGTATCAAATCTTAGTCTATTGAGGAAGACTTAACAGTTTAAGAGAGATCCTAATAGCTATGGCTAACCCAGATGAAGGATTTTCTATTAATCGTCCATCGCTATTTGGTGGGTCCAATTATACCTATTGGAAGGCTCGTATGAAGATCTTCCTCAAGGCCATAGACATTGGTGTTTGGACGGTTGTAGAGAATGGTATACATGTACCTGCTAAAGTGGAGAATGAATGGGATGATAAAGATTATAGAAAAGTTTCTTTGAATGATCGAGCTATGAATATGTTATATTGTGCTCTTTCATCAAATAAATTTAACTGTGTATCCACTTGTGATAGTGCTAAATAAATTTGGGATAGGTTGCAAATAACCTATGAAGGTACCCCCCAAGTGAAGGAGACAAAAATCAATCTACTTGTGCATAAGTATGAACTTTTTAAGATGGAGCCTCATGAGTCTATTTGAGAGATCTTCATTCACTTCACCAACGTCGTCAATGTCTTCAAAGCACTTGAAAAAGTATACACCAATAGTGAATTGGTAAAGAAGATTCTATGATCTCCTCCATTATCCAGGAGCCCTAAGATGACCGTAACAGAAGAAGCCAAAGACCTTACTACGTTCACGCTTGATGAGCTTGTAGGTTCTCTTATGACTTATGAGATAAGCTTGACAATGGATGAAGAGGATGATTCAAAGAAAAAGAATATCTTTGCTCTCAAAGCCTCATCTTTCAAATTTGAGGAAAGGTAAGTAGAAACCTCAAGTAATGAGGATGAAGATAAAGTGGCATTTCTATCATGAAAAATTCAAAAATTCTTCAAGAAGAGAAGAGGTCAAAGCTTTTATAAGAAAAATGCAAGAAGATCGTTTAACAAGGAAGAACACCAAAAGAAGGATGATGTGATTTGATATAAATGCAAGAAGTCCAGATATATTCAAAGTGAATGTCCAAACAGCAAGAAAGCATGGAAGAAAGATAAAAGATCATCGAACCAAAAAAAGACTATGATGGCCAGATGGAGTGACGACGAAGACTCTTACTCTCACTCAAATGAAGAAGAAGCCGAACATGCTAACTTATGTCTCATGGTGAAAGGTGATGAAGAAAATGAGGTAATCTCAATTGAACCCGTAAAATTTCATTTGATGAGTTACAAGAAGTTTTTGACTGAACCCGTAAAATTTCATTTGATGAGTTACAAGAAGTTTTTGACAAGTTATTTGAAGAATATAAAAAATAATCAAGAATTGAATTCTCTTAAAGAGGATCATCAAGCTCTTGTTATTGAGAAAAATAGTTGAAAAATGAGATATAAGATCTCAACAAATACAAGCAAAATACCTGGTGATGATAGAGATGAGTTTAAAAGAAAATATGCAAAGATGCTCGATGAAAATGATAAATTGGGTGCATCTTTGTCTGAGCTTATGAAAAACAAGGAAATAGTGGATGTATCTCTTGGTAATCACAATGAAAAAGTTAGAAAAAAAATATTAGATTCAAATCACAATAAAAGTTAGGAAAAAAAAATACTAAATTCATTACACCCATAAATCAATATAAGTCCAAACTTCCTCTTCTAGAACCCCTATATATGTATCCAACTCATTCAAAAGATCATCTCCATCTAGGCATATTTGAAAACTTGTTATGAATGTAGTAAGAGTAGACACATTGCAAAAATTTTGTTAGCATGCAAATAGAAATAGATATAGGAAAAGAAGCATGTGGACTAGAAATGATTCTTCCTATGAGAAAATTAATCCCTTTGGACCCAAAATGATTTAGGTACCAAAGTCAAAAGAATATTTATATCTTGCATCTTGATGAATTAGAAGAAAATAATGTATACCTAGCTGCTTCTCATGACAATGATGTATGGTTATGGCATAGAAGACTTGGTTATGCTATTATGGGACTAATCTCTAAACTTATCAAGTGTGATCTAGTTATTGGTTTGCCTAAGGTTGACTTTTCAAATGACAAAGTTTGTGATGCATGCATAAAAAGAAAACATACAAAGTCATTTTTCAAATTAAAAAAATATGATTTCAACAACTAGACCATTACAACGATTGCATCTTGATTTGTTTGGTGCTACTAGAACCTCTAGTGTGACCGATAAATCATATGACTCTGTAATTGTTGATGATTACTTAAGATATACTTGAATATTATTCCTTACTTATAAGAATGATGCACTTAATACATTTGTGAAGCTACACAAAACGATACAAAATGAGAAAATATATACCATCTCATGCATAAGAAGTGATCAGGATAGAGAATCTGAAAACATGGAATTTGTAAATTTTTTCAATGAAAATGATATAGAACACAACTTTTCATCTCCTAGAACTCTTCAACAACATACTATTGTTGAGAGAAAAAATCGAACCTTAGTTGAATTAGTAAGAACAATGTTATGTAAAAATAATTTGTCCAAATACTTTTGGGCGAAAGCCGTGAACACATCATGTTAAATTATAAATCATGCTATGGTTAGGTCTAAGATAAGATATTGCTTATCTTAGACCATTCGGCTGTAAATATTTTGTTCTCAACAATGGTAAAGATGATTTAGCCAAGTTCGATCTAAAGAGCGATGAAGCAATCTTCTTAGATATGCAAATTCTTCTACCGCATATAGATTGTTTAAAAAATGTAGTTTTAGTGTAGAAGAATCTATTCATGTTGCTTTTGATGAATTTAATCCATTGTCAATAAAAGATACACTTGATGATGATGTCAAAATCTTGGAGTAGGCCATTACAAATTAAGACAATCTAGGATTAGATCCAACACAAGTAATGGAGGATGAATATAAGGAAGAACCTCAAGAATAAGCACAAGAAGTGACAAAGCATCAAGATGATTTTCCAAAAGAATGGATACAAGTCAAGGATACCATCCAACGGATAAAATCATAGGTGATCCAAATTAAGGAATTCACACTAGATCTTCATTTAATATTTGTCAATATGTTGTATTTGTATCCTAATAGGGCCAAAAAATATCAATGATCTCATGGGAGATGATGTATGGGTAATGGCTATACAAAAAGAGTTAAGCCAATTTGAAAGGAGTTAAGTGTGGACACTGGTTCTTAGGCCTAGTGCCTATTCAGTAATTGAAATCAAATGAGTGTTCAGAAAAAAACTTGATGAAGTCATAATAATCACAAGAATAAGGTTAGGTTGGTTGCCCAAGGATATAACTAAGAAGAAGGAATAGATTTTGATAAAACCTATGCAACTGTGGCTAGATTGGAGGCTATTAGAATTTTTCTTACTTTTACATCAAAATTTTTTATTTATTTCAAATGGACGTGAAAAGTGCATTTCTAAATAGTTACATTAAGGAGAAAGTCTATATTGAACAACTTCCTGATTTTGAAGATTCAAAATTTCTAAATCATGTGTTTAGACTTTAAAAGGCATTATATGGCTTGAAACAAGCTCCAAGAGCTTAGTATGAGTAGTTGAGCTCATTCTTGATTGAAAAAAGATTTTCACGAGAAAAATAAACACTACATTGTTTATTAAATATGAAAAAATGATCTACTAATTATACAAATTTATGTAGATAATATTATCTTCAATGCTACTAATGAATATGGTTATGAGAAATTCTCTAAGATGATGCAAAGCGAATTCGAAATGAGCATGAAGGGTGAGTTAAGCATTTTCCTTGGTTTACAAGTAAGACAAATGAAGGAAGAAATTTTTATTAGTCAAGCTAAATATACTCGTGAACTCCTCAAGAAATACGGATTTGACAAAGTCAAAATACTTCTAACTCTAATATTAACATCAACAAAGTTGGAAGCTGATGAAAATGATAAAGATGTAGATCAAAAGCTTTATCGAGGTATGATAGGCTCATTACTTCACTTGACATCTAGTAGACTGGATATATTATTTAGTGTATGCATATGTGCTAGATTTCAAAGTAAACCAAAAGAATCACATCTAATTGCCGTAAAAAAGAATCTTTAGATACCTTGTTAGTAGTGTTGATTTTAGTTTATTTTATCTTATAGAATGCTTATTTGATGTGATTGCTTGTTCAGATGCGGATTATGTCAAAGTGTAGAGCAACTAGAAAGAGCACTAGTGGAATCTATCATTTTCTTTGTGGATGTTTCATATCATGGTCATCAAAGAAACAAAACTCCATGACACTTTCAACGGCTTCAATGTGGCTGCTAGAAGTTGTTGCTATCAAACTCTTTGGATTAAACATCAATTACTTGATTATGATGTATATTTAGATTACATTCCTATTCATTGTGATAATACAAGTGCTATAAATTTGACCAAAAATCGTTCAACATTCTAAAACTAAGCATATTGAAGTGAAGTATTATTTTATTCAAGAACATGTGTAAAAAGGTGACATTGAACTAAAATTCATTAATACCTTAAACCAATTGGCCGATATATTCACCAAGACCTTAAATGAAGAGATATTCACATCTATTCGAAGAGTGCTAGGCATGTGTAAGATTTAGCGAGAATTGACAAGAAAACTAAATCATATCTCTTGTTAGTTAAAGGTTTTTATTGTTCTTATTTATATTAATTTATGTTGATGACTTGGTAAGTAAAGTCCTTTATTTGTTTCTTCAAAAAAATTATTAAGAGAATCAAATCAGCTAGGAGTGAAATAGCTATAACATCACTTGTATGATTGGTTGAATCCTGAGTTTGGAGGAGATGAAAGATCAGGAAAAAGGTTAGAAAATGAGATTTTACCTGTCATTGGTATAGACACGCTAAGTTTGACCTCACACTGAGTAAATTTCATGTCACAATTATAATATCCTGAAATGTTCTAATTTTTAATCATTAATTAACTTTTATTGATTTTTCTCGAATTTTGTTTATTGACGTCGCCTATGGCCGACGCCATTTATATTTCTAGCTGAAATCAATTCGGACTTAAATTCCTTAATCGAGATAGATTTAATTGAATGAGGTCTCCCATGGACGACGCTAAGTTTCCTAATCCGTCCCGATTTTCAATTTGAATTCGACTTAATTTCTTAATCATCTAAATGACGTCTTCCATAGACGACGTCATTTAAGTATCCTAATTATTTATGCTTTCCTTTCATATTTTTTTCTTAATTTGGCCCCTTTAATTAGCCAAATGATGTCATCTGAGAGCGACGCGATTCAGAAGATTAATGGTAAGTGCACTTTACCCGAGATTATCTTTTCCATGGCTGGAAAGGCTTCTAACTCTTTGAAGCTTATCAGTGGCAATTCGTATGCGTGGGAGAACCCTTTTAGAGTCAAATTACTCTCAAATCACTCTCTATATATACTTGATCCCTTTGAGCCTTCAAAGAGGTTGGCTATTGTGAGATTTGGAGCTCCTATCAAGGTGAAAGAAGGCTTCTTTTGCTGAGAACGTGGATAACATTTGGAGCTCTCCTTCCTTCTTCTTCTTTCATTTTTTTGTCTTGTCTAGCTTTTCATGAGTTTTCATCATAGTTTTTCATTGTTTTCATTAGTCTATTCATAGCATAATCACTTCATGTTTTCACACACTACATGCATATTAATCTTCCTATGAGTTAGGATTCAAAAGAAAACATAAAACAAGTAAGTTCATTAGTTTAGTTACATGTTTAATTTCATTTTTAGAGTAGATACTACACTACGTTTATAGTTCTAATTGATTTCTCTTTTGTTTCTTTAGCTGTTTTGCAAGGATTTGAAGAAAAGGAGAAAAGAAACGAAAAGAGAGTAAAAGGAGAAAAGAAGGCTCTTCTTCTTTGGCCGGCTAAGGAGGACACAAAAGAACCCAATATACAAATCTCCCAAATCTAATAGGTAAGTAGAGATCGACCTATTTCTTTTGAGATTTTCAATCTTTGGCGATCACATTTATATTATTTTTCATGATTAATATTAATGATATGATGATAGCATGACACTTTGAGCACTCATAACTTTTTGGCGATCATGGTGGGACTTGTTCTTATCAATTCTTTTTATTTTACTCTCTTTTTTTCATTGGGCACTCTCATGTGCACCGTTTAGCACCCTTGTGTGCATCCTTTGGCACCCTCGTGTGCACCTCTTTGTGCCCTTCGGGCACGTTTGTTTGATTGTTGATTTTTCTCCCCTCGAGCACCTCGTGCACATCCCTAGTGGCAAAATTTTTCCCTCCCTTGATTGCTTGAAAATTGTAATTGTGATGAGCATGGTACTTAACTTATTTCATTTGATGTTTGCATGATAATCTGTCGATTGGAGTGATTTTTGTATAGTTGATTGTTTCCTTTATACACTATCTGCTTGAAGGGGAGTGCCCCTTCTATTTTTCTGTTTACAGGCCTTAAATAGTGTTGAGCCCAGATGACGCATTTTGAACGACATCGACCAAGCCTGACACCATTCAGCCTGTTTGCCCTGCTGCCTGAGGCACTATTGACAGGAGGTTTACTGTCTTGAATCACGTCGACACCAGACGACGCTATTCAAGCAGAATCCCTTTCGGCCGATAGCCCTTCGAATTCATACTCATATTTGTTACTATTATTTTTAATTATTGCATTAGAGACCATCCTGGTCACAGGTCATACTCATCGAGAGTTCACTCCATCTTTAGGAAAAACCCTTTCGGCACTTTTATCTCTGTGTGACTGGGGTTGGTCACTCGGTTAGACTAGACTGGTTTGTGTTGGGACCTCTGTAAGTCCCCAAAAGTGAAGGATTCCGTCTTTGTTCATTGGGCTGGTTGTACCATCAAAGTTCTGGATAGTCGTTGTGTTCCTTGTGAGTTAAACCATAGAAAATAACCAAATTGAAACTAGGATCCTACCCTTGAGAGAATTGGTCCATAAAATCCACCTAACCTCAACAAGAAACTCTCAAGCGACGTAAACATCCACTTGTCTGATAATTTTTGTGCAAAATTGTTTCAGCCGTTAATTGATTAGTCATTATGATGTTACGTTCATGAAGGATCGTGGGCATGGCTTCCTACGAGTATGACAGTGTGTTTGAAGACGAGGGAGATACTCATGCCGCTCAGAATTACAACTTGTTCCAGTCTGAATACGAGGGAGATGCTCATGCCCCTCAGAATCATACCCCATTTCAAGTGGAATATGAGGGAGACGCTCATTCCCCTCAGAACCATGTTCATCCTCAATATGATCAGTACTGCCCCATTGTGGGTTTTCATCCTTGGGTTCATGTTGTAATATCCGAATTCAATCCTACTTCCGAGGAGGCTCAGGAACAAAATGAGCCCTCATCCGTTCCCCTTCCAAATTTGACTATTATCTTGGGAGCTCTGGCTACTCACGTAGATCTTCAATAGCTTGAGGCAATCCAGTCTATCTTGAAGGGAAAGATTCCCATGAGTTCCTCTGAACCTACCATCCTTGTTGCTCCAATCTCTCAATAGATTCCCACTTAGGCCACGGAAGGCCTTCATATCTCCACCCTGCAGCGAGTGGGCCATTAATATTCTACCTATCGGTACCCAACAAGGCCTCAAACTCGAACTCTTTCCAAATGCCTTCGGGCACGGCGGAAATGCTACCGGACCACGGACATACTGTCTGCCTTTCCCCAGTTATTCTAGGAGGCAGGTACCCCATACTCCTCAACCGCAACCAACTGATCCTCTCGCTCAAGCTCTCCTCACCAAGATAAGTCAAATGGATAAGCAGTACAATGATTTGAAGAGGATGATAGATGCTAAGGTTGCTCCCCAAATCTCTATCCCGGCCTTACCGGTCTTCCACCTGTTACCATCTGAGATGCCGGTCTATCGAAGATATAATGGTATGGGTAACCCGTTCATCCATATGAAGGAGTTTCTGTATGAGTCCTTATTATGGTAGAACGGCAAAAGATCCTTGGCTTTCCTGTTCAGAAGATCGTTGGAGGCATCAACCCTCAAATGGTTTTTCTCATTAGATCCTATTGATGTTGAGGACTTTGATACAGTATCCAAGAAGTTCCTACAAAGATACAAAGACCGGATTGCTCCTTCCTTGTCCATTACAGATCTAATGGCTGAGGAGATGAAGCCTGATGAGGATTTTATAGCTTTTGCAAACAGATGGCGGGCCATGGCTGAGAAAGTGAAGGACCACATGTCTGAATCAAAACAGGTTAAGATGATGATTGCTAATGCCACCCCCCAGTAAAAGCTAGTCTTGACTCTGAACAACCTTACTAATATGGCTGACATGTATGAGAGGGCACACTATGCCCAGAACAGGCCTCCACCCAGGAAGTCCAATGCTCCTAGTTCCTCCACTACGGGTCCTACCATTGAGGGCACCATGTCTCATGAGCAGATTAGCATAGTAAACAATAATCAAGCTCAGTTTATGAGAAATTAGCCACCACAATACAATGGTCAGCGACCTCAGAATCAACAAAGCTTCAGGCCACCACAGTAGTCTCACCAGTCTACTTACAATCAACCTCGCCAGCAGCCAGGTTATAACCAAGTTCCGCCACCCACAGACTACTCTCAGCAAAGGAAACCTCCGGGTCCTAAAAGAGCCTCATATTCATCACTACCGGAGTCCCTCTCCGACATTTTTAATGCTCTTATGGCAGACAATGCTCTATCATTGGCAAAGGAAAGGACCATCTGGCCACAAAATGTCGATACATCCCGATATTGTGTATTCCATCGTCAGCCTGGTCACACGGTAGACGTCTGTTTTCAATTCCAGGATTACATCCATGATCTCAATGATTAGGGAGGGATTGACTAGGATGGAATGCAGAAGTATATCACTGCCTTTAAAGCAAAAATGCCTCCTCAATAGTAACAACAACAACAACAGATTCAGAGAGCACCTGTTTAGCAAGTAGCACCACAACCACCAAACATGGGTATTGTGTAGAACCCATTACCGGAGTAGCCAAACCAGATGGCCCCGATCCTCACTAACAACCAACTTGAGGCGAATAAGGGTCAACAATGGAAAGTAGAGGAGTCCTCCTACATATACTCTACCATCCATACTTATGATACTGCTGTTCAGCCACCACACCCCATCATTCGCATCAGTAGGCCTACGCCAAGCCCACTGACACCCACATTTCCACCACCACTTATAAGAAACAATCCTATCGTACCCACCATTTCCACTCCACCATCCGCCATCCTTAAACCCGTATCCACCATCCCCAGGCCATTGTTGCCACCAAATAATCCCCCACCCATCCATGACCAGATCATGCCGTCAAAGCCGCTCCTGCGCATCCCCTTCCCCACATCACCTAGCCACAATAACCCCCAACCCACCAAACCACTCATCTG
Organism: Zantedeschia hybrid cultivar; assembly: GCA_030544215.1. Taxonomy (NCBI): domain Eukaryota; kingdom Viridiplantae; phylum Streptophyta; class Magnoliopsida; order Alismatales; family Araceae; genus Zantedeschia; species Zantedeschia hybrid cultivar. The sequence continues at coordinate 35,691,809 of JARZZO010000011.1, read as the reverse complement.
TATCCCGCAACCACCACCTATCACTCTAAATTCCGGCAGTTATCAAGGCACCACCACCACCCTCTACTATTGAGCCGCAACCTTTAATGCTCCGGAGCGGCAGGATCTTTAGCAAGGTGTTCCTTCAGTCCACTGTTCAAGAAGGTCTGTCACAGTCAACTGAAGAGGCACATAATGAAGAGAGTGCACCCGACACTCAGTATGACTTGCTGAAGCACCTGGACAAGACTCCGACACGTATCTCTGTGTTGGAGCAGATAAAAAGGTCTAAGACTCATTAGGAGGCTTTGATGGAATACTTACAGAAATTCATGGTAAATGAGGATGTACCCATGGAAAAGATCACCTCATTACTGGTACCGCAGGGTTAACAACCGTCAATATCCTTTCATACTTCTGAATTGGCACCCCTGACAGCTCAAGGTATGGCTTTGAGCATCACTGTGAACATCTGTAAGAAGGTAGTGGATACTTGTCTGGTAGATACTGGAGCCTCCATAAATGTGTTACCACCAAGGACCTTAGAACTATGTGGTGTGCCAAAGGAGAAGTGGTTGCCATCACCTATATCTGTGACCGCCTACGACAACTCTACCTGATCCCCACTGGGCATGGTCTATCTCAAGGTATAACTAGGCCTTGTCTGTCATCTAGAGGTCAAATTCCATATCTTGGAAATAGACCCTTCTCTCAAAGGCATACTTGGGCGCCCCTACATTAAGCTTCTTGAGGCCATTCCTTTTACTAACCATCAATGCCTTAAAATTCCATATAAGGGGTGCATTGTCAAAGTGACTAGCATGCCGATCCTCACTGCTACTCATTCTTTTAATGTTAATCTAATTCCTAATCCGTCTCCTATTCAGAAATCGATCCTCTCTCTTCTACAAACTTTTCTTCATTCAGCAGACCCGATGAAATCTCCCCTACCCTCACCATATCCAGTTAGTGCAATGAAACGGGAGAAGTACATGAGTACCCTAAGATGGAATATTATGATGAAGATTGGATACCAACCTGGAAAGGGTCTTGGCACACAACTGCAAGGAAGACACAAACGGGTTAGAGATGAAAGAATTGTGCCTGGAAGCGGTCTAGGATATAGACCGGAAAAGTCCCAAGATAGTACAGGAAGAAGAAAATGAAGAAGGTCATAATCTATGGAAGACCATGGTAACCCCTTGTAAAGAAAATTGGGACCCATTAACATGGACGCTATCCACTCATTTCGTCAAGGGGCCCGTAATTCAGTATGGGAATAATAGCACAATGTTGATCACCTTTCACTTTGATTTGTATGATATCTATGGTAGACATCTGGCTAGGCATTGTACACCACTCCTCACTTATCAGTCCTTGGAGGCTCTGCGGCCTATGAAAATGAGAAAATTCCATGATCCCGAGTGCAAATGGTATAGATGGTTCGACATGTGGGACATGTATATTACTTTGAACATATTATTCTTGGATCCATCTGAGCCTAAATGGCTGCCTCTGATAGAAGATTTGATTGAAGGACCTAGGGCCATATTTGATAAAAGAATATTACTGAATGAAGGGACTCATAAAGGGTAGCCTGATGACCCGTATGAAGTAGGCCTACTGACCACCTCTGGAGAGCCACTTACCCTTCCCATATATTTGCCCTCCACACCTTATTTAGAACCCTGTTGTTGACCCCGACTTGGTCAAGGGTAATCATTGAAGACATTCCAAGGGCGACGCCCATTCTTATCACTTTGTCGCCTCGAGACTCCTTCCTCCAGGCTCCTCTAAATTTTGAAGAGATCCATGATCCGATTTGGGACATCCTTCTGTATAATCCCCCAAACTCTCTGGCCATGGTGCCATCATCATCTGTCCCTATTCCACCTTCTTTTCTAATTCACTCTTGTTTTATGATAAATGAAAATCCTCCCCCCCCCCTCCCCCCCCCAAAAAAAAAAGTTCAATTCGCCAACTTCTTCTCAAATCATCATCGAGGAAACTTCCTACTACCTGTCTGAATGTACCCCGTTGCACGGGTCACTCGGGCTTGATTCTCTCTTAGATCTGTTCTGCCCATCCTCTCATGAGGTTTCCCCTGTATCCCATCATGTATCCTATAATTTTTATCCTTCTTCGTCCTCTTTAGGTTAGAATAAGGAGTCTAGTTATAGGCAGTCTAGTAAAGTTAGACATGTTAGGTAGTCTAGCAAATCTAAGGGTAGACGTATTCCAAATAGATACCACCAAGAATTAACCTCCAAGTGCCTTTCTTGCTCTCATATCCCTAAGCTTCTAGAAGACCCTATCCAGTTGTTGGAAGAATGTGAGGTAGATGAACTTGTTGATGATGGGTAAGGGGTGTACGAATTGTTGCATGAGAAAGACCCCATGATTGAAGATGAAATAGAAGATGAGGACGCAACTGAGGCATATGCAAGTGCAGTGAAGAGATTTGATGAACCCTCAGTTGTTGTACAAAAACCTAATCAACTTAGGAACCGAAGATGAACCTAAGGTCGTCCTCATCAATAAAAGTCTTTCTAAACTAGACGAAGAGGCTTTGGCTCAGGTTCTTAGTTATTACAAGGATACTTTCTCCTAGGGTTATGATGATTTGCCGGGGTTAGAGTCATCTTTAGTGGAACATATATTAACTTTGAAACATGAGCTAATCCGGTTAAGCAAAAATTAAGGCAATTTCACCCACAAATGGCTTTAAAGATGGAGGAAGAGGTCGATAAACTGCAAAAAGCTAAATTTATCAGAGTTGTCCTCTATCCCCAATGCGTGGCAATCATAGTCCTAGTCATGAAGAAGGACGGAAAAGTCAGAATTTGTATTGACTTTCGTGACTTGAACAAAGCGTGTCCTAAAGATGATTTTTCATTGCCTCACATCGATGTGCTTATTGATAACACAGCTGGATATGAGACCTTGTCATTCATCGATGGATTTTCAGGATATAATTAGATTCACTTGGCAGAGGGAGATCAAGAAAATACGTCATTCACTACACCCTAGGGAACTTATTGCTATGTAGTTATGCGGTTTGGACTGAAGAATGCTCGAGCCACTTATCAAAGGGCAATGATGGCGATATTTCATGACATGATGCACAAACATATGGAGGTGTACGTGGATGATCTTCTGGTGAAATCTAGTACTAAAGATGATCATGTCGAAGTCTTGGCTAAGGTATTGGAAAGGTCAAGAGAATATCAACTGAAAATAAATCCCAAGAAGTGTGTATTTGGTGTCTCATCAGGGAAGTTAATAGGGTTTATTATGAGTAAACGGGGTATTGAGATCGATCCCAACAAGGCTAAAGCTATCATAGAGATGTCACCTCCCAAAAATTTGAAAGAATTGAGAGGATTGATCGAGAGTTTACAGTTTATTCACCATTTTGTCTCATAACATTTACAGAGATGTAGGCCGTCTTACGAGCTGACCAAGCTGGGAGTCAAATTCGATTAGGACGATAAGTGTCAGGAGACATTCAATGTACTTATCAAACCAACTAGGCTTTGGTGGAGAATTCTCAAATCAGAGGGGAGCCCTGGTGGACGTATCAGAGACTGAAGGTAATAAGGAGGAGTTCCCAGCATCCCAAATGGGCTTGTCTTCTTAATCCGTTTCCCTTTTACTTTTTTCTTGTTATTCACTCATCCCGTAACCTCTCTTTTCCTTCCTCCTCTTTTGCTTTTTACCACTGCACATCCATTCCTCACCACAACACATACGCACATTCCATTTGCATGCATGCATACTAGGATGTCCTAGCACCCTTCATTTCAGAGGTTTCAAACAAAAAAATACAGGAGGTGGGTGGCCATAGTGCATGGTCACCTTCCCTCCCCAAACATTATATGGTGCTCCCCCTTCCAATTCTTGTTATGTTTAGTTATTTCCATGAATAGATCTTACACTCCGCAGTTCTAATCGAGTTATTTCCTCCTTTTGTTGTTTTCTTCTCAAGGGCTCTTACCACCTTTTGCGCGCAGGCAACCGAGTTCTCTCCCTTCGGCCAGCCAGAGGTAGAGAGGATGAGTCCATCATCCCCCTCTCCAAGAAGACGCGATCAACTTCATCATCCTGCGGAGCACAGGACCTTGAGGTAATGCTCCTGGCATTCACACACTAGTTCCTACCCCCTATCAAGTCACTGCAGCTATACCACGGAGCGGAGGCCCTCCCTCGCGTGGGGAAGGATGAGATGTTCCGAATGTTCACAGCCCTCTGGCGATCACGGTGGGACCCTTGTTCACTCGCCGTGCATTAAGCAACGAGAGGTAAGAAGGTAAAAGCCCCTGCAAGTTTCTTTTTCCTTTTTTCCTTTTTTTTCCCCAGACGTCCAACTTTGTGCCGACCCTTGGACGGCCATACCGCTGGCCGTCCATCATCTGGATGGCCAGCTCTTAGGCCATCCATATACCTGGACGGCCAGCTTCTAGGCTATCCAGATACTTGGATGGCCAGACTCTAGGCCGTCCAACCACTTGGACGGCCATATTTTCGGCTGTTCAGCCTCGGGCCTTGCCGCTCTTTGGATTGATTGCTGAATGATGAATGACTCGCATGCTGTGTGTTCAACTATGTTTGATTAATTGTCGAGTGCTTTGCGTAGGCTTATTGTTCTGTCCTATTATTTGTTTATTATTAGGCTAACTTCAAGGTGTTCTCTGTGGGGGTTTAAGGAAGAGCCGGCATCGCATTGCTAGTTACCCTTCCCACAGGGTTTGACTCTCCACTTGAGGATTCCCACTCGGACGTGACTAGTCTTACTTTGTTAGGAACCTCTATGAGTCTTCGCGAGCCAAGGATTACCACTTGGCCACCAAGCAGGTTATACCCAAACCACCTAATAGAATATCGAGAATGTGTGAGGAAATTAAGTTTTGCCATCTGAAAATTGCCTACCCATAGGTGTCACCGACAAGAACAATTTGCAAAGTTAAAACACCTAATCAATTTTTTGTGAAATAATTTCTTGAAAGAAAATAGGGTCGCTAAGGGGTTGAACTTGATTTGTTAAAAGCCAACATATTCATAATACACAGTTAACTCTGAAGTGGAACATAAAACCTTTTAGGACTTGTGTTTCATAATGAATCGTATGTATTTTAATACTGTGTATGATGACATGGATGAGTTTGGTGACAACATCACACATAACCCCCTATTTGAAATTAAAGAAGATCCACATCAAACATTTATAGGCATGCTTCAGACACCTTGAGAGGAGCTCAGGAGAAGGTGTTCTGATGAATCTTCCACTTCACAAGGGGAAGATGATCCTATGGTGTCAAGCAGAACTTTCCAAAATCCAGGAGAAGATCCGGAACTTATTGTTGTGCTTTCACGATACACTCCCGACCAATTCATTCAGTTGGTCTCTCGTGGTAAAACTCAGGAAGCCACTCCTCAGAAAACTCAGTTCCAGGGATCTTCTAGCAAACCCCAAACCCAGGTCAATCAATCAATTCCATTTCCAATAGCTCCACCTAATTTCACCAACCAGATCACACCTCCCAAATAGGAGGAATTCATCTACAAAAGTGAGGTCGAAACCTACGTGCGCAAGCTTATGGTTGAAAACCTTAACTTGAGGCAACCCCATTCTCTTTCGAGTTATTGTAGGCTCCCTTCAGCCTACTTCCCACCAGGATTCAAGGTACCTAAGTACAGGAAATATGATGGTACCACCAACCCGCATCACTACTTATCAAGCTTCCTTATGGACTCCCACCAATGGCTCTGTGATAGAGTCCTCCTTGTCCACCTTTTTCAGAAGTCTCTAGAAGGAGAGGCATTGAGATGGTTCTCCTCCCTGCCCGCTACAGATCTAATCAACTTTGATATGGTCTCAGAGAGATTTATTACCCACTTCAATCATATGACAGCCTTGTCTCCTATCCTTTTTGATCTTGTAATGGAGAAAATGAAGTCCGAAGAGGACTGCACACACTTTGCTAATAGGTGGAGGACCATGGCCTCTAGGGAGGAAGTTACCATCCCCGAAGCTCAGGCCGTCACTATACCTGTCAACAATGCTACACCACATCTCCGAGCCATCCTTATGCTCAGCGAACTACAAACATTCGCTCAACTATATAACCGAGATCGTATGATTCAATCACAGATCCAGGATTCCACCCTGCCCTCGTTCTTTGAAAACAGGAACAGAAATAAGAAAACCACACCGACACCATAGAAGGAGTCACTATCAACGAGCAAGTGAGCATGTTAAGACCACCTTCTAGGTTTCTCAACTCTCAGCACAGGTTAGATACCCAACCTAACCAAAAGCAATACTCAGCAGTTCCTCCTCCGACCAATTATAGTCGTCCTATGCCCAAGCGTACATCCTACCCACCTTTGCCAGAGTCGTTAGCAAACATTTTCTATGCCTTTCTAGCATGCAATGCCATTCAACTTCCACTACAGCGTGAAAGTGTTCCACACAGCACGGACATGTCCAGGTACTGTCCATATCACATGATTCCTAGGCATACAATCTATAATTGCTTTACCTTTAGAGATTGGGTGTATGACCTGAACGATGAAGGTAGAATCAACTGGGAGGATATAAAAAAGGCCATTGAGACATTGAGGCTAAGAAAGAATTGGAAATTGTTAAGGACCCCTTACCCTCTCACCAAACAGTTTAAGATCCGTCCAGTTCCTAGGGGAAAGTCAACACCCTAATCAAGAACTTTGAACCAAGAGTGGTTCGTAGAGAGCAATATTGGGAATATGAAGGGTCCAGGATACAACACCAAGTACCCACCCAGATGAATGAGACTAAGAAGTTGATACCAGAAGCTTCCACAATCACAATTGGAGAACCTCCTCTAAGTTCCTTCAATCACAATTGGAGAACCTCCTCTGTCTGTCTTATGCCCAACCACAAAGATGGGTCCAGCGACCCAATTCAACCCCATAAAATCACCACTCAAACCAAATCAAGCAGCAGATCCAAGTCCAATAGGTGTTACGCTGAGAAACCGCATCATTCCTCCAAGTCAACCCCTAGACTCTCAAGAAAATTCAAGTCTAACTGGAGGGATTACTCAATCAGAGTATGACATCCTACAGCATCTAGGAAAAATTCCTGCCAAAATTTTAGTCCTAGAGCTTATTCGAAGGTCTTCCACACACAGGGAAACATTGTTCAATTTTCTTCAACAAATCACAGTCAATGAAGATCTTCCTACCGGTGAAGTCACAAATGCCATCCTCTCAGTCACTCAGACACCAATGATATCCTTCTCGGAGAAGAATCTAGCACCCCTTAGTGCCGATCCCTTCCCTTGTACCTAATTGCCACACTCAACGGTCACTCAGTAGACTCCATCCTACCGGATACCGTAGCTTCAATCAATGTTTGTCCACTCAAAATCCTTAAGAAGATAGGGATTGATCTAGATAAGATTGAGTCCACCTCCATGATGGTTTCGGCCTATGACAATTCTCAAAGGCCGGCCGATGGTAAGATCTTCCTCCAATTGGAAATTGGCCCAGTGGCCATGATCTCGGAATTCTACATTCTGGATGTCAAGCCTATATACAATGCCATTCTAGGGAGACCTTGGATGGATCAAACCTTAGGGTTCTCATCCACCAACCATTAGTGTTATAAATTCTCGTACAACGGGAAGATTGTGAAAGTCAAAAGCACCCCCTATATGTTGAGTCTCTAGACTCGGTATCAGCTGAACAAATTCCATCCATGATTACCTCTAGAAAGGGTAAAGAACCTATTCTTTCATCAGTGAGTTCTCATTCCAAGCCCTGGCCTAGCATAGGTTGGTAACTTATGGATAAGATAGGGTACAACTCAGGATTTGGGTTAGGCAAAGACGAGCAAGGAATTCGAGAACCTATCCCGGAAAATCCTATTATTGGGGGATTTGGATTGGGTTACTTACCAACTAAACCAATCGAGAAGTCAGGAGAGTGGACACTTATGGACCACTTTGTGAAGAAAAATTAGGAGCTACTCAGAGTGGATCACCTTGGAGATAAGTTAGAAGAAGAGAGTAAGGAAGCTCGAAAAGAAGATGAAGACGACTTTGGCACAAGGTTACTGTTTCATGAACCAAACATCCCATAGGTAGGGGTATTTTTGGCCAAGGATGAACCAGCACCGGTCGTGGTACATTCCCCTAAATGTTTCATACTTAAAGCCTACGACCACCAAAAAAAAAGTCCAATTCCCATACCGGAGGGTGTGAGGTCACCATTGACGAGCCCATGTGGTGGGGCAGTTCCACCATCACCGGGTCTTTGTCTCAAAGACTCGTTCTGCGAGTCTTGTACATAGTAGCTTAGGATTAAGATAGCTTCTTCCATATCTAGGAATTGTAGGGATAAGCAAGTTCCGTCTTTCTTAGTTCAGGAGTTAGTAAATAGGTGTAAATATTTAAAGGGGGTCAATGAATTTCTTGAGTCAGGGCTCATCTCTGAGCCGTTAGAATCACTAGAAGTTGAATTTTGCAATGATGGTTTAGGGGTGTTTGAGCTTAGTGAGGGTGAAGATGAAGAAGAAGATGACTTGGCCGAACCATTTGTAAGTGGGATGAGGCGATTTGATGAGCCTTCGTTAGTCGTTGATGAGCCCACTAAAGTAGTCAACCTCGGAACTAAGGAGGATCTGAAGACAGTGCTAATTAGCGCCAAATTGAGTAAAGAAGAAGAGCGGTCCATCATAGCTGTACTCCAAGAATATCCTGGTGGGTTCGCCTGGTCATACGAGGACATGCCTGGATTAAACACAGAATTGGTGGAACATCGGCTAGTCCTCAAACCTGACGCAAAACCCATGAAACAAAAGTTGAGACGGCTGCAACCTGAATTAACACTAAAGATAAAAAAAGAGGTTGACAAATTACACAAGGCCAAGTTCATTCAGGTAGTACTCTATCCTAAGTGGGTAGCTAATATCGTCCCCGTAGCAAAGAAAGATGGAAGGGTTAGGGTTTGCATAAACTTCCGTAACCTCAATTAGGCTTGTCTAAAGGACGATTTTCTACTTCCTCACATAGACTTGTTGGTTGATAATACCACCGGATATGAAATGCTCTCCTTCATGGATGGATTTTTGGAGTATAATCAAATCTGACTGGCCGAAGAAGATCAAGAGAAGACATCTTTCATACCCTCGTAGGGAACCGATTGCTATGTGGTTATGTCATTTGGGCTTAAGAACGCTGGAGCACTTACTAAAAGGCGATGATGGCAATCTTTCATGATATGATCCACACTGATATGGAGGTTTATGTAGACGACATCTTAGTGAAGTCTAAGACAAGGAAAGAGCATGCTCAGATTCTCAGAGCCGTAATGCAGAGGTCGATAGAGAACCAACTAAAAATGAATCCGAAGAAATGTGTATTCGGTGTCTCCTTTGGAAAGTTGTTAGGGTTCATAGGAAGCAGGCGAGGGATTGAGGTAGATCCAAACAAAGTATAGGAAATAGCAGAGATGCCTCCTCCTAAGAATGTCAGGGATGTAAGGGGCCTCATTGGCCTTCTACAGTTCATTAGACGGTTCATACCCCAACGCTCTCTGAGATGCAAACCCTTTTACAATTTATTGAAAGGAGGGACAAAGTTCGATTGGAGTGATAAATGTCAAAAAGCATTGGATGATTTGAAGAGCTATCTCCTCAACCCACCTATTCTTATGGCTCTAGTCCTGGGGCGGCTTTTTTTGGTATATGTGTCCACCACTGAAGAATCAGCTGGAGTAGTATTGGCCCAACTAGGTGACGAGAAGAGAGAAAGAGTGGTAAATTACCTCTCCAAGTTGTTTAATGATGCTGAAAGGTGTTATACAACTATGGAAAGGACATGTGCCGCCGTCAGCTAGGTAGTGCATAAATTGAAGCATTACTTCCTTGCCCATTAGGTCAAGCTTCTAGCTAGAATAGACCCGATAAAACATTTGCTAGAGTGGCCAGTAGTAACGGATAGGCTGGTCAGATGATAGGCCTTTTTGAACCAATTTGATATCACTTACGTGAATTAGAAGGCTGTCAAAGGGCAAGCAATTGCTGAGCACCTAGCCCACCACCCATTGCCTAAATTTTCACCCACTGATGATGAGTTCCCGGATGAGGAGCTGAAGATGTTGGATGACAGTCCATCTTAGGTCCTCCACTTCGATGGGGCACTTAACTCTCAAGGCAGTGGGGTAGGAGCGGTCCTCGTATCTCTGGAAGGGTAAGTATTCCGCATGCTTGCGAACTATCCTTCTTAGTGACAAACAATGTTACAGAATATGAGGCCCTCCTAGCTAGCTTAAAAATGGCATTGGCTCTCAAGGTCAAATAATTGAGAATTATTGAAAACTCACAGCTAGTCCTTTACCAAATAGTGGGCAAGTACCAAACCTGAGATCCCAAGTTGAAGCCATACCAAGAATTGGTGAGTTCTTTGACTTGGCAGTTTAGGAAGATCACCTATGTTCATGTGCCTAGATTCTAGAATATCCTAGCTGATGCCTTAGCTTCCTTGTCCTCAGCTCTAGGAGTTCATGCAACCTGTTCGTCCACAGTTACCGCGTGGCTATAATCCTTCGTTCGCACAATGCTCTCGAGTTAACCTAGGGTATGGTCAACTGTCAAACTTTAGATAGTCAACTCACTTGAATCAGACTCCGCTTAACAATATCTGAAAACCACTTTTCTGATATTGTTTTTGCTCTGGCCAGAGACTCCTGCGGATCTACTCTAGAGCATTCTCTCTCCAGTTACTTGAGAGCGAACGATCCTTTATTGAACACACAATCACCTTCGAAGGTCTTCCGCTGGACCCGATCCTTGACTATTAGAGATCCCGTTGATAGGGATTCGTAGGTCAAGGTCAAAGTCCAGAAGTCCACCGACAAGGTGTCTTTGGTGTCTTAAGTCCAAGGATCAACCACGCTACTGTGACGATGAATCAAGCCGATTGACAGTCAGGTAAATTACCATTCGGCGATTCATGTCGGATCAGTTCAGTGAACTCATTCTCTAATGAGCACCTACATGTTTACCATTGTGTCTCCACACTAGTAACTAACGAGATCAGTCACCCTCATCATATGAGCTGGAATAACCTGTACTAGTCTAACCGGATGTTTGATGTCCTTCTCAAACATCCTACGACTATGAACAATTAAGAATATGTGTTTATAAGTCATCAGTCTCATTATTATGATCTCATCATAATTTGATGACTATTGCACATATTCATGGATTTCATTATGTGCAATTATAAATATGCCAATCCACATAATGAATTTAATGCCATTTATTAGTGAACCATATTGAAATAGGTGCCTTTTGATTGGCTTAGAGGACACATATATCCATCAAAGGGTATGGTTTTATAGTCAAACCCTTTTTCGCATTATCTAGATGGATTCCAGTACACAGTTAATATCTAGAAAGACATCTCTTTCATTTGACCCTGGCCAAGGATTTCTGTGTACACATCCATAGGACACCAGTCTTATACCAAGAGTGAGTGATCCCTTGTTGTTCATTCAATTACCTTCGCAAGCTTTCCACTGTATCTGAAAGACCGATTATGGTGGACTTAATGGTTAAAGTCCACGAGTCATAGAATCAAGATACAATGGTCTACAAACAAGGTATCATTGGTGACTCAGGTCAAAGGACCAACTGTGCTACTGCAACGATTGAATTCCCTGATTGACTAATAGGTATAATTACCATCCAGGAATTCTTATTTGGGTCTGTTCAGTGAACTCATTCTCTAATGAGCACCCACTTGTTTGTCTTAGTGTCACTACACGAGTGAATGTGAGATCATTCACCCTCATCACATGACCAGACATAACTTGTGTCGATCTTATCGGATATTTAATGTCCATCTCAAATATCCTATGATCGAGAACTGTTTAAGACAATTGACTGAGGATAGTGATCTCACTATCATGATCTCATCATGATTCAATATCCCATACATTTGTCTATGGACCTTCATTACGATAGTTAATTTGCGAGAACTATTAAATGAAGCAATGATTGCCTTTATTAATAATCTGAACTAGAATGTACAATGATTGGCTTTGAGGCCACCCAATTCTAACATTCTTCCACTTGGACTATAGCCAATCACCCATGTGTCTAAGTCCCATAGACTTAAGGTGACATTCTAAATTGTTTTGAGACAATGGCTTAGTCAAGGGATCTGCTACATTATCTTCATATGAGAATTTCTCAACTACTATATCTCCTCGGGCGATGATCTCACGAATCAGATGAAATCGTCTCAAAATGTGCTTTGACTTCTGATGTGATCTTGGCTCCTTCGCTTGAGCTATTGCTCCATTGTTGTCACACAATAATGGAACATGATCTGAAATGCTTGGAACTACTCCAAGTGCCGAGATGAACTTCTTCATCCAAACCGCTTCCTTGGCCGCTTCAGCTGCAGCAATGTATTCTGCTTATGTCGTCGAATCTACAGTTGTTTCCTGTTTGGAACTCTTCCAACTTACTGCACCTCCATTTAACATGAATACAAATCCAGACATTGATTTGCTGTCATCCATGTCCGACTGGAAACTCAAGTCAGTAAATCTTCGAAGTTCCAAGTCGTTTCCTCCATAAACGAGAAATAGATCTTTAGTCCTTCTCAAGTATCTAAGGATACATTTCACCGCCTTCCAGTGTTCCTCACCTGGATCAGCCTGATATCTACTAGTGACACTTAGTGGGTGTGCCACATCAAGCCTAGTACATAGCATTGCATACATGATAGATCCTATTGCCGAGGCATAAGGAACTCTATCCATGTATGCTCTCTCTTCAGGTGTCTTGGGAGACATTTCTTTAGAGAGATAAATTCCATGCCTCATTGGAACGAGGCCTCTCTTGGAATTTTCCATGCCAAACCTTTTGACTATGGTATCTATGTACATAGATTGGGACAAGCCAAGCATCCTTTTGGACCTATCTCTATAGATCCTTATTCCCAGAATATAGGATGCTTCTCCCAAATCTTTCATGGAAAAGTTTTTGGATAACCAAACCTTTACTGATGACAACATTCCTACATCATTCCCAATGAGTAGAATGTCATCAACGTAAAGTACCAAAAAGGTTACTGCGCTCCCACTAGCCTTTTTATATACACAAGGTTCATCTTCATTCTTAATGAAGTCATAACATTTGATTGCTTCATCAAATCTTAAGTTCCAAGTTCGGGATACCTGCTTTAATCCATAGATGGATCTTTGCAGCTTGCATACCTTGCTTGAATGCTCTTTGGAAGTGAATCCTTCAGGTTATATCATATACACCTCTTCTTGAAGGTTCCCATTAAGGAATGTTGTTTTCACATCCATTTGCCATATTTCATAATCATAAAATGCAGCGATTGCAAGAAGTATTCTGATTGACTTAATCATGGCAACTGGAGAAAATGTTTCGTTATAGTCAATGCCTTGCCTTTGACGATATCCTTTTGCTACCAGCCTTGCCTTGTATGTGTCAATCTGTCCATCTGCTCCGATCTTTCTTTTAAAGATCCATTTACTGCCAATAGGTACCATACCTTCTGGCAGATCAACCAAGTTCCAAATTTGGTTGGCATACATGGACTGAATTTCAGAATTCATTGCCTCTTGCCATTTTTCTGATTCTTGACTATTTATGGCTTCTTGGTAGGTTTGAGGATCATCATCCTCATTTAAGTGCACTTTTGGTTTGCCATCATCAATATGTCCAACATATCTTTTAGGCTGCTTAGGCACTCTACCTGATCTGCGAACCTTATATGTATCATCTTGAACAAGTTCTTGAGTCAATGGTTCAGTAGATGAACTAGTGTTGATTTGTGAGTCTAGAATTTCTTCCAGTTCTATCTTGCTCCCACTGTCTTCTTTTGAAAGATATTCTTTCTCTAAGAAGACAGCTCTTTTTACGACAAACACCCTTTGATCGCTGGGCTGATAGAAGTAATATCCAAAAGTCTCTTTTGGATATCCCACAAATCTACATTTCTCTGTCCTAGAATCCAGTTTGTCTGGATCATGTCTTTTGACATGTGCAGGACAACCCCAGACTCTAACATGCTTAAAGTCTGGTTTCTTTCCTTTCCATATCTCATTTGGAGTGGAAGGTACTGACTTACTGGGAACTTTGTTCAACAGATATGCAGCAGTCAACAGTGCATATCCCCATAAAGAGATTGGAAGTTTGGCATAACTCATCATTGATCGTACCATATCTAATAGGGTACGATTTTTCCTTTCCGATACACCATTTAATTGTGGTGTATAGGGAGGAGTCCACTGAGACAAAATACCATTATTCTTTAGATATTCTGTGAATTTACGTACTTAAGTATTCACCCCCTCGATCTGATCGAAGAGTTTTGATACTCTTTCCAGTCTGGTTCTCAACTTCGTTTTTAAACTCTTTAAATTTCTCAAAGACTTCTGACTTATATTTCATCAAATATATGTAGCCATATCTTGAGAAATCATCTGTGAATGAAACAAAGTATGAGTAACCACCCATAGCATGAGTGGATATTGGACTACATACATCACTATGTATTAGTTCCAATAAGTCCTTAGCTCTGTCTCCATGTCCTGAGAATGGAGCTTTGGTCATCTTTCCCATGAGACAAGCTTCACAGGTTGCAAATGATTCATAATCAAATGAATCAAGATATCCATTCTTTTGCAACCTTATGATCCTGTTCTCATTTATATGACCTAGCCTACAATGCCATAAGTACGAATTATTCACATCCTTATCTAAACGTTCAAGAGATTTATTTACCAGACAAACATCATATGAAATATCAAGTAAATATAATCCATTCAATAAATATCCGGAAGCAAACAATTTGTCTCCTTGATAAATTGAACAACCTTTATTCTCTAGTTTCATAGAATATCCTTGTCTATCTAAACATGAAATAGATATGATATTCCTAATAATGGTCGGAACATAATAACAATCTATTAGTTCCAATAAGTCTCCTGATGGTATCTGAAGTCTTGCTGTCCCCACAGCTAACGCAGCAACTTTTGCTCCATTCCCGAGCCTCAGATCCACGTCTCCACGGTTCAATCTTCTTTTACTTGTTAACACCTGCAAGTTATTGCAGATATGAGAAACACATCTAGTATCTAATACCCAGGATGTTGATTCTCTATAAGACAAGTTAAGATCGATCATGAGAATACCTAAAGCTTCACCAAGCTTCTCCTTTGTTTTTTCTGCAAGATAAATCTTGCAGTTTCTCTTCCAATGACCTTCTTTATGGCAGTGGAAACACTGACCTTTATCATTGACTTTAGCTTTGTCCTTTTGTGCCGCCGGTTTGCTTTTCACTAGTTTCTTAGGCTTACCTTTCTTAAAGGTCTGTCCAGCTTTTCTTTTCTTGTTGGTCTTACCAACAAGCATTACTTGTGGCTTGTCTTTCTGGATAGTGCCTTCTGCTGTCTTCAACATGTTGAGCAGCTCAGCCAGTGAAACTTCAATTTTGTTCATATTGAAGTTGATAATGAATTGTGAAAATGAATCTGGAAGGGACTGTAGGATTAAGTCGATGCTCAGGTCATTGTTCATAACAAAGCCGAAAACTGCAAGCCTCTCAATCCATTCTATCATCTTGAGCACATGAGTTTGCACATATGTGCCCTCGCTCATTCTGGTCCTGAACAATTTCTTAGATATCTCATATCTTTCTGTTCTGGATTGTTCACCAAACAACTCTTGTAGGTGATTCAGAATGGTCTTAGGTTCCATGTTATCATGTTGTCGCTGCAGTTCATTGTTCATTGAACCAAGCATATAACACTGGACCTTGACAGAGTCCTCCTTCCAATTTTCATACATCATTAATTCATCTTCGTTAGCATTATCACCGAGTTGCACTGGATCTGGTTGATCTAGGACATAGGCTAGCTTTTCACACCTGAGGACAATCTTTAGGTTGCGTAACCAGTCAATGTAATTTTGTCCCGTGAGTTTGTTTGCATCAAGTATGCAACGGAGGGGGTTAGGTGACGACATAGCGACCTACATGGAAATATATAAAATGAGCAGATAGTTCTTAAAATCAGATTTAGGACTTTTAATTTAGAATTATGCTCCCACTATTTTTCGGCGATCTGTATGACCCTCTAATATACAGAACGGGAGATTCCGGTGATCTCCTAGTAGGGATCAGAATCCTTCGGGCATCAAGCATGTGACCTTGTGGTAGCACAACAAATCACATCAAGTCCCTTAGGCAGTCAACTCTTGACAGTTGCAACATTTGTAATATCCGATCGATTTAACCCCTGAATCAAAATGACCTTGTGGTAGCACAACAAATCAAATGATTCAGTTAAGTTTATCCATCATTACTTAGATGACATGAATTCATAGTGCAATCCTTGTGGTAGCACAACAAAACTACACTATTTGTCCATTCATCTTAATGACATCACATGTCGTAGACCTAGTTTAATTTCTAAATCAAATGGACCTTGTGGTAGCACAACAAATCCGTTTGAGATAAGAATTATCCTAAGATCTATAATGATGGTGGGTTACGTGGATTATTCTGAATATCTCACGTTTACAACTTAAATTTTAAAAGAGGGTTTTTGATTTGATTTATAAAAATCGTGCTATCAATAGTATTTCAATTTGAAGTATCATTATACTAAATAGAAATATATATATATGATAGCATAGTCCATAAATATCACATATATGCAAAAAAATTAAATGGGGATGATCATGGACTGCACAAGCTACTATGGAATCATCGGAGCCAAACGATGATCCATAATAGGATCCTAATGTGAAAACAGCAACACTGGTTCCATTTGATGCGAGTCCTCCCTCCAGAGGTGTCTTCAGAAGATCCTGTCCTCTTAGCTTAATCCGATACATTTAAATATGATATTCAGGACTCGCAGGTCCACAAATGTACATTTAAACACTAAGAAACCTTGATCTTATCAAGGGGAGTACAATCTTATAGGAAGGTAGAGAGTACATCTGGATTAAGAGAGAGGAGGACACGCATGTCCTATTTAAAATACCAAATGAAATAAGCATCGCATTCATTCACATCATTCATCACATGAAAAACTAAGTCCATGATCATCCCACCAAAAAACACATCACATGCATCACAATCATCACATAATTGCAGTTTGGTATTAAATTTTATAAATATAAAATTATAATACCAATTAGTTTTCGAAATAACATTTATTTTAGCATTATCAATAATATTCAAAACATTATTGACAAAATAACTAACTAAACTATTCAGTTAATCTAAATACTAATTCAAACAATTTGAACAGTAAAAGTAATCAAGTTATGCATGAAATCAGTTTAAAACAATTTTAAACTAATTAATTTAACAGGGAAATTAATTATCTAAAACAATTTTAAATAATTAACTAACACCCTATTAATAATAAAGTCCTTTAAGTGAATAACAGTTATTAAACAATTTAATAACTTGTTAATAATCATAAAAATAATTAATAACATTTATTAATTATTCCTATAATTTTACTGTTTTAAAACAATTTTAAAACTGGCTTAAAAGGACTAAATAATGGGTTTAATGGGGTTTAACATGCATTAAAAACAATTTTTAATAAATATAACAAATGGGCCCAGCCCATTAGGGCCCAATGGCCCGGACCCAGGGCCCTGGCTCGGCCAGGGGGTCTGGCCCAGCCAGACCCGAGCCCTGGCTCGGCCAGGGGGTCTGGCCCAGCCAGACCCGAGCCCTGGCTCGGCCAGACCCGAGCCCTGGCTCGGCCAGGGTCGAACCCTGGCTCGGCCAGGGCGTCGCCCGGCCCCCGCCCGATCCGACCGGGTCGGGATCGAGCGGTTCGGCCCTATCCGCCTGCATTCGACCGGCCTCCTTCCTGCAACCCTAATCTGCAAGCCCGGCTGCGGTTGCAAGCCAGCGGCGCCGGCGGCCAGCCCCCCGGCGGCGGCGCCGGCCACGCCGGCGGTGCCCCCTGAAGCCGGCGACGTGCCCGGCGCCGGCAGGGCCGCCGTCGGCCTCCGGTGAGGTGAAAACCAAGCCCAAAACCCCTTTAAAAATCTGATTTTTCGCAGGGTTTAAAACAATCTTTGGGCTCGATTTAATAGCTCTTCAAGGCCACTCCGGCGCCGGCAATCATACCCAATGTGAAGTGGTGACTATCACCAAGAGATCTAGAGATTCGGCCGGCCATCCCAACGCTTGGGATGCACGTATGAAGCCGTTAAAATACCCCGTTCGTCGTCCCACGAAGAACTCCGAAAAACCCAAATAAAATCCGAAAAATTACAGAAAAATAATCAAATTGTTTGTGTTCATCATATGAACACGATTCTGTCAATTTAATCAGATTAAACACAAGAACACGTACAATACAGGTTCTTCACGCATAACGAGAAAAACACGCAAAACGATGCCATTTTACGACCGAACCAGCGAACCTGGCTCTGATACCACTGTTAGGAATCGCCATGAACGCAGCGGAAATAAAATCGATTCCATTGTATCGGTTGCTGGGGTCGTAAAACGGACATTAAAATAAATGTGGGAAGAATGGTTCTTCACCTTTGCGGGGTTTCGAATCTCCCGTAGATGATGCCGAATCGGTAATCGCACACGCACACGATCTCTAGAGGTATCCACACGAGTTCCGGCAGTAGATGCGATTTCCTCCTCGACTTGAGTGCTCCGACCAGATCTCAAATCCACCATGCGCGGAGAGAGATAGATCTACTCCAAGAGAGAGAGAGAAGGAGAGAGAGAGAGGAGAGAGAGAATCTGGAGAGTAAAATTCGTCCAACTCACTTTTTACCCCTTTCCCTTGGCCCTCCTTATATAGAAATAAGGATAAACACAGGGAATAATCCTCATGATTATCCAAGAGTTTGGCTTTGGATAATTCTCCATTAAATCTTCATGTTTATCCTGCGGCTTTTCATAAAAACCCAGATAAGCATGAAATTTAATGTCTCTCACCGTCTGACGAGAACTCTTATGTGTGTGACCCTCTAGGCCCATATATCAGTCCGGTTGCAGGCCCATTAAACTTAGAACTATTTCTTGAGTTTAATATTTATTAATTAACATTTAAACATCATATGTTAAATGGTTAATTTAATAAACAAGTAAATTATCATCCGATGATTAATTCACTTGGCCTTCTGATCATGAATAGCACCAAACACTACCTCATGATCCCAGAAGATATAAGGGATACTGTTCCCTTCAATTGAACCTTTCCGTCTGCACATGCCGCACAGATATAATCCTTCACTCATGCAATGTCCCAATAACGCAAGGGTATGGTTTTATAGTCAAACCCTTTTTCGCATTATCCAGATGGATTCCAGTACACAGTTAATATCTAGAAAGACATCTCTTTCATTTGACCCTGGCCAGGGATTTCTATGTACACATCCATAGGACATTCTCTCTCCAGTCTTATACCAAGAGTGAGTGATCCCTTGTTGTTCACTCAATTACCTTCACAAGCTTTCCACTGTATCTGAAAGACCGATTATGGTGGACTTAATGGTTAAAGTCCACGAGTCAGAGAATCAAGATACAATGGTCCACAAACAAGGTATCATTGGTGACTCAGGTCAAAGGACCAACTATGCTACTGCAACGATTGAATTCCTTGGTTGACTAATAGGTATAATTACCATCCAGGAATTCTTATTTGGGTCTGTTCAGTGAACTCATTCTCTAATGAGCACTCACTTGTTTGTCTTAGTGTCACCATACGAGTGAATGTGAGATCATTCACCCTCATCACATGAGCAGACATAACTTGTGTTGATCTTATCGGATATTTAATGTCCATCTCAAATATCCTATGATCGAGAATTGTTTAAGACAATTGACTGAGGATATTGATCTCACTATCATGATCTCATCATGATTCAATATCCCATACATTTGTCTATGGACCTTCATTACGATAGTTAATTTGCGAGAACTATTAAATGAAGAAATGAATGCCTTTATTAATAATCTGAACTAGAATGTACAATGATTGGCTTTGAGGCCACCCAATTCTAACAAGAATTAGACAAATCTTATTATGTATTGTACTATATCTTATATAAGGTGCAATTCCTCATTCCATCATATTACTATGATGTACAATGAGGATCTATCGAGCGAGGATACAATTATTATTTTAATGATTTGTGTGAATCATATACTTAAGTATTAATTTCTTTGATTAAATCAAAGAATTCTAATACTTCATATTGATCTTATACCTTAATCTCTCAGATGCATTTGACTTGTACTTCATTAAGTACATACAGCCGAATCATTCGAAGAGTATACTATAAGGTAATTCAATGGAAGTGATTATCTTTGGGCTTAAAAAGATATTAAGCTGTTTACATCAGTATCTATTAGCACCAATTATTTCTTATTGTACAACCCTGTGTACAATACCATAAATAATCAGAATTCACACAGTTCATTTCTATAGGAAACTTGTAAACATTCATCACATGAAATGTCACATCAAGAATCTATAGTGCATTGTCTGATTCGAACAACTATTGTTCCTTCTCAGTTAACGTTATTCACTTTTATAATTCTTGATATCTTATGCAACTAAATAACAATTATTCAATTTCATATATGACTCCTATAGATATACAAAGATTTACTGTCTGACAGTAACCTATAAATATCATAAACAATTGTTGAGTCTAACTCAACACTTGTATTCTCTCGATTTCCTTTTACTTGTCTAAGTCTGCATATTATTGCAGATCTGAGAATCGTTTCTAATATCTCATATTGGATACCCTAATTCTCCAATAGACATGCAAAAATTGATAATAAGAATATATGAGACTTCTTTTAAGTTTCATATTCATTTTTCCTTTATCAATACCCTTATATTGGTCGCAATAAGAGAACTGTTACTTCTCCATCTCAATTGACTTTCCTTTTAGGTGTGGATTCGATCATTTAAAATCTTACCACTAGCCTTTCTCAAAGGCATATTACGAATACCTCTTCTTATTGGTCTATCCAAGTAAAAGATTTCATAACAATCATTTCCTTTCAAAAAAGGCATATCATAAGTACCTCTTCACCTTGGTCTATCCAAGTAAGAGAATTCATGATATCTGATTAGGATAGTGACTTTCATTTCGTCCTGAAGACATTCTTCAGAATTTTCTAGTCAATCTGAATATGAAAAGTATTGAACGAAGAAAATAACTTAATTTAAGTAGATAGTTCTTATAATTCAACTATGGTCATTTATCTTGAATTATTTTCCACTATTTTTCGACGGACTGTATAACCTTTAGGTATACAGAACAAAAGACTTCGACGGTCTCCTAGTGAGGATCAGAATCTCCAAGAATCATAATATGACCTCGGGTAAACACATAGTATCATACCATTATCTTGAGCAACTATCTCATGGTAATTGCAACTCCTTGCAATATCTGATCTTCTTTCGGCTCCCAGGTCTTTAATGGTCCCGGATAAACACAGTAGACCATTATCCTTGGTCTAAGCTTTATCATCAATACGTAACAGAGTAGAGTAAGAATGTAGCTCCCGGATAAACGCGAAGATAGCTACACCGTTCCTCTATTCCAATCTCAAGGCATCAAGATGCCATAGTTAATAGTCCTTTCATCAGATGGTGGCACATCTCGGACAAACACATAGATACTGCCATCACTAAATCAAGTTCTAAGAACTATATTGATGGAGAGCCACGTGGTGCATTCTCAATTACTCACGCTCCAGCTTAGACTTTAAATTGAAGGTTTTGTTTATGTTAAGTTGGTCTCATTCTAGGTGGTAGTTTATAAATATATCGTCTATATTTAACTATACCTAGATATTAGCAACCGATTCATAATAAAAAACTAAAAGGCATGTATCATCTATACATGTAAATTATGTGGTCATGGACAGCACGGTGATTAACTAGATCCAAACAATTAATCACCACAACAATATAACAATTATATAAACTAATCATGCAAACACATAGACACTAGTTATCTCATCTCCTGTTGCCTTCCTGGTTGCGCTAGTAGATCATCCTCCCCTCTCCTCAGCCGGCATACAATTACAAATAATATTAATTTTGAAACAATTTCAAATATAAATAAATTGTAAAAGAAAGCTTTATGGCCGAGTACATTTATGGAGGGAGATAGAATCACAATGGAATGAGAGAGAGAGGGAGGCTCGGAGGCCTCATTAATTAACATTTAATTAACCCTTTACTTATTCCACAACAATCCACAAAATCACACACCATCATATGATATGATATTAACTAAGTGCATGTCCATGACCACTACTAATTTTAACCATCCACTCATGATATAACGCATCATATGAAGGCTAAAATTTTGATAAATAATAATTTTGATTTTCTTAAAATCTGGGTACCAATCAAAATTGGATAAATTGATTTTTCAAAAAATCTTATTTTCTAACATGCAATAAATCTAATTTAAAGTATCAAACACATCACCATATGCAAACAAAGCTAAAATTAAAATTCTAAAACATTCCATGCATAATTTAGAACAATTCTAAATTAATTAATCTAACACTTAGATTAATTTTAATTCACATTAATAATAATTAGTAATGTGAAACAATCTAACATTTATATAGAATTAAAAATTCCTAAATAACATTTACAAAAGAATTTCTAATTCCTATTTTAATTGATTAACAACTCCTTGTTAATAAACCCCTTTCATTGAATGACATTTCTTAATAACAATTAATAAGAAATATTAATTAGAACATTTCTTTTAATAAATTTTATAAAAGATCAAATTTCAAGTAGATTAGATCAACAATAAAGTTTAATTAAGAGATTTATGAGAATAATAATTAACTATCTCAATAATTGTTATTAAGAGTGAATTATATACCTTAATAACTTTTTATTAAGGTGTATTCTCAAGAGATAATTAACTCTATTAATAACCTTTACTAAGAGTTAATTAATCACCTAATAGATTTTATTAAGTGTCCCTTAATTAAATAAATAATTTCATAACAACATTTGCTAAGAAATTAATCCATTAATCTAATCACTCAATTTAAATAAATATTAACAACATTTGTTGAATATTTTTAAAGTCACAACTTGAAATAATTAACAACACTTGTTAACATAAATTTAAGATCATAACTTGAATTTTAAACCCCTCTATTAACTTAATTAAAGACAAATTAACAACAATTATTAATTAACTTCAGATCATATCTTAATGCTTATTTTATATTTTCCTTTTAAGATCATATCTCAAAAAAAAAAAAAACTTTTATTAACTGAAAATTATAAATTTAGGTTTAAAACAAATTTAAATTTTCAGTTAATAGGAGTGGGGTTTATATCCAAATAAAGGTTTGGGGTTTAACTGGGCTGGCCCAAATTGGGCCTGTGCTTGGGCCCGGGCCTGGCTGACCTGGTCCAGGTCGTTGGCTCGAGCCAGGCGAGCCATTGGCTCGGGCCTGGGCTCCCCCAGCCCTGGACCAGGGCATGCCTGGGCCAAGCTCGGCTAGGCCCCGGTTGGGCCGCTCGGGACCAGTGGGCCCACTTGCGTGCCTAGCGTTCGACCGGTTAGGGATTCCCCCCCCCCCCCCCCCCCCCAATTATTCTTGCAGGTTTCGAGTGGCGTTTGGGGCAGCGCCGCCGCCGGCGATGGCTGCCCAGCCACCGAGAAACAACAAAGGGGTTTGGCCCCCTTCACCTCCGACGCCGGCGATGGCCGGCCGGCGACCCAAGTGCCGCCGGTGGCCCCCCAAAATGCTACGATTTGGAACATTTGCCAACCATGGTCCCCCCCTTTTCAATTGGTTTTATGGTTGCAGGGAAAAGGGGCGGCTGGCGCCACTGCCGACAGGGGGCTCCAGGGGAGGCCGACCTCCTCCGTCCCCGATGCCGACGACCTCCATCTGGCGAGCCTCCTGCCATTAATAGCCCCAAAACCCCCAGTTTGACTGTTTCAAAACCATGGCCTTGCCCCCCTTTTGTATCCAACTTTTGAAAAATCTTGAAAGGGAAGCTCCTCCGCTGGCCGCCGGCGACAAGAGGGAGAACATCGGGGATTGTCAGGGATAACCAGTCATACCAGTCTCCCTTTGGTAATCATCAAACACCATTGATGTCCCAACCAAGCCATGAAAACTTGTTCTTCATCTTCATGAAGAACCACACGAAAAACCACAATAAAAAAAAATTATTTTTCTACACAGAAAATTAAATCTAATATTTTATGTTCATCATATGAACAAATTTTCTAAGAATAATGATTCAATGCATGAAGATAATTTTAGAATATTAATTTCGTCATTCCAAGGCGGATCAGAACGGAACCTGGCTCTGATACCACTGTTGGGATCCGGGCGGGACACGACGAACGCAGCGGAAACGATGAACAAAATATCTTGCCCGATGCCCGCTGATCCGAATCGGAACGAAAAACAAAAACCGAAAACTAACGGGAGTAATCCGATTACCGTGTGCATATTCGAATATGCTTCCGTCTCAGTTCCGTCGAGGCGATGCCGCCACCCGCATAAGCGTCCGGCCTCCAGCGGTATCCACGCGATTCTTCACGGTGGTTCGTCCTCGCTCCCTCGTTCGTATCAGCTCGCTCGCTGAAGATCCGTGTGTGGCTCGAGATGAAGTCACTAAATTGGAGGAAAAGACTCTTAGGATGGGATTTTATCCGTTGTCAATCAAGGTTTTAGGAGACACTTGAAGAGGAAGCCGTAGATTGCACTCGGCGTTCATGGAAGATAAGGAGAAAATGATAAATATATAACTAAGCATTGGGAGTGAGCTGAGCAGGGGCCAAAGGGTAGAGTTTCAAGAGATTGACAACAAAGCGGGGGACAGGAAGTCGAAAACCCACAAGGAACATCTCTTTATATGCAAAGAAGGAATTCAAAGCCTCAGAAGATAGTCCGTCGTCGAAACCGGCTGCCACGAGTCAATTGCCATAAGGGACTTTGTAGTCCTCCATCATCTTGTTGAGCACTGGTTGCGTGATGGTGATACAGCTGCTGCTGGCTAGAGATGGAGGCCACCTCTCCACCTAGCTGATAGAGCTAAAAGCCACCTTAGAAGTCATGGTCAATGGAGGGGGGAAGACAAATAAGAAACACAGAAACTTGGGGACCCCTGCAGGTTGGGGGGAGGCCGAATAGGACTTTGCCAACCAAGAAGTAGACGCAGGGGATGAAGAACCTCCAGTCCAAGAAGTGGACCTGGAGGAAGAAGAAGACCCCCTCGAGACAATATAAAAGCATAGTTCCTCCTCGAGATGAAGGTACGCACACTCATAACCAGAAAATCCTAGCCTATCAGCTTCCTCTAAAGATTTGACTTAAGTATCAGAGGGTCTTTCCCCCACCTAGAAAGGAGACCTCTGACTACCTTTTGGTGTCTGCAAGTTCCAACGAGGTGTCGTCTTTGATAAGTTGATAATGTTGATCATTTAAGGGCAATCACATGCATCATCCTCACGATTTTCTCTGAAAAATAGCATGAAATGATAGATAATTTCGTACCAATTCCAACGGTACCAATTTCGTCAAATTCCGACTTAAAAATATCGTCATTTCATGTGAATAATGGAGTATAGCGCATTTGCGGTTTTTCGACAAAACCGAGATGAAAAAAATAAATAAATGTAATGATTTTTATGATAATATGCTAATTTACATTTATTCTATGTGAAGAGGACATGCAAATGATGTAGTGCAGTTGGTAAAGTTTCTGCAAATTTGTAGGAGGTCTAGTGTTCGAATCTTAACAAAAATCGACTTCATTTTGGCTAAAAGGCTAAAGTAGAGACAAAATGGTCTTTTAACACTCTCAAAAAGTTGCCCTAATTTTTGCTCAAGAAGAGCAGCCGCCACCTCTATTTCCCCCTTTTCTCTTTTTGAAAAGACCCTCCTCTTTTAAAAAACTCTCTTCTTTCTTTCTTGGGGCTGGCTTAATTTTTTCCTCTCCCCCTAGGTCTCTCTCTTTTTGCTCTCTCTGACGCAGAACCTCTCTCTGTCTTTGGCTTTTCTCTCTCTCTTGCTCCCTGCCAGTCACTCTCTCACTTTTTCTCTCTTCTGTTTTTCCCTCTCTCTTCTGCCTCCCTCTTCTCCATATGCCTTTTCTCTCTTTCTCTCTCTCGGTTAGACTCCCTCTCTCTCTCTCTTTTCCTTTTCATGTTTTTTTTGTCTTCTTCCCCTCTGTCCTTTTCTTCCTCTCTCCTTTTCCTCTCTCTGTCCCTCTCCACGACTCTCTTCTCTCTCTGCTCGTGTTGCCGCCCCATTAGCGCACCGCGGACCCGCCGCTTGCCACACGCCACGCGGCAGCGTGCGGCGTATTCCCACCTTCTGCCGCTGCACAACAAGCCATGCGGCAAAGCCGTGTTGTTCGCTGGAGGGCGCATCGTCGCCTATGCCCGGCCACGCAACGCGCCTCAGCCACGTGGCAGCCGGCCCGTGTTCACGCCACCGGGCTTCGTCGCCCGTGCCGCGCACGAAGTGCTCGAACGTGCCACGAGCCCCCCCTCCGCTGCTTCCTGCCCAGCGTTGTCGCCTCATCTACTGCATCCTAGCAGACCACTACGCCACCCTCAGTGCCCATTCCTCACCAACCTCGTACCCGAGGAGCTTGGCCCACTGCACCACCCCCTTCAAACGCTGGACTAGCGCACCCAGCACCCATAGGAGCTCCCTTGTTGCGTTGTTCTTGTTCATTTATTCATCATTAGTTTTTTTTTTAGTTAATTGATTTAGATTAGTTGTTAACTATTTTCTGTTAGTTATTATTTGTTTGAGATATTAAGACTAAAAGTGTGTAATCGTATTTCATGATCATAGATGATTAAGGATGTATTTTAAGAGTGAAATATGTTGAAGAATTATTCGTATTTTAGTCTAGATTCTCTCTCTCGATATTCCATCTCTTTTTCCAAATGAGGTTATGATTCTTTTCTCAAAAGTTGCTCAATGAGTTAGATTTGAATTTTCGTGAGTTTGGCTAATTGATTTGTTCCTTAAATAGATAAGTAATTAATCAACTCAAAATTCTCACCTTTTTAGATAATTAAAATCCGAAGTTTTCAAAGTCTATAAATTTAACTCCTTGTGGATTCAATCCGATCTCACTATTGTGTTGCACCTTAATATTTATGTGTTTGATTGGAATTTAAAGTTGATGTTCATGTATGTTTAACGACACAGGATTTTGAACTATCAATCTTCTCCATCAACAAATCTCATCTAGTGGCGAGAGAGTTGGTCAGATGGTCCTTCGTTCCACCCAGTTTCAGCTTCTACAACTATAACACGAGGCAAAGGCTTCAATTTTTTATTTATTTATTGGATCAAAAGCTTATATTGAACTAAGATCGGAAGAAATTTGTAAAATATAGGTGAAATAGGGGCCATTAATTGAGCATCTGTCAAGGTGCCTCTATTCCCGCTTTCTTTATTGGCAAAATGATAGGGAGAGATTCAAGCTATATAAATAAGGGATTGGTGTTTATTCATATTCTCCTCTTACCAATAGTAAAGGATAGAATCACATTTAACTCCTTCAAAGGAAGAAATTTGAGAAAATATAGGTGAAATAGAGAGCCTTCAATTCAGCCTCTATCAAGGTGCCTCTATTCCTGCTGTCTCTATTGGAAAAATCATAGGAAGAGATTCAGGCTATAAATAAGGGATTGATGTTTATTTTTGTTCTCCTCTTACCAATAGGAAATGACGTCGGAATAACTTTTAACTCCTCCAAATTGAGATAGTGGATATATAAGTACTTGGTGATTGACATTGATAACTATCCTGGTCATCAAATCTCTTTATTAGCTCTTGGTTGTGCCTTATTACTGGTTATATCATCAATCTGCATAAAGTCACTTTTGATTTCTTCAACCGGAGTTAGTAAAATAAGTCACCTACAAAGCTATAGTTAATTAAATCAGCTCCTCATGTGCCTTATTAAGGCTGATCATTTATGCGGTCAAATCAAGAAAGTAATTATTTATCTGATAGTTGAAACATTCGGACCGGACCGACGGCGACATGGATAACAACCCGCGAAGGCATGCACGTGGGCGAGGCGATGTCCTCTCCTCCACCAGGAACCCCCCGACTAGATGGATAACAACCCGCGAAGGCATGCACGTGGGCGAGGCGACGTCCTCTCCTCCACCAGGAACCCCCCGACTACATCACCTCCTACTGCCTTTTTACCTCGTAAGAGAGATTAACGGTTGTACTCTGTAGTGTTGTAAGCAAGATGGCCGTCCTCTCTTCACTGGTGAACAAACCTATATGGTTCCTCCTGATGGATATAGGAGTCCTCAAAGCCAATTATGAGGCACCTATCACAATCTAGTTCGCTAATTAATGGCATTTAAATCATTATGTAGATTGGTGTACTATTATCACGCATAATAAAGTCCATGAATATGTGCAATAATCATCAGATTATGATGAGATCATACTTGTAACGACCCGCCACCCTATAATCGGGGATCCGATTACTAAATGGGTACCGAATCATTAATTTTGGAACCAAACCAGGATCTAAGTAAGTCTGGGAAATAAATAATAAACTAAGGTAAACATTCCCATCGCATTGAACTGAAAGGAAAATACATGAATTAAAAGTTATTACAATGCGACTCGATACAGCAAATAATTACATACTCCAACAGAAAAGAAATAATTACGCATACAGGCCAGAAATAAAGATAACAACTACGTCGGGGCATACCCCGGAACAACAACTGACGGCGCGTGACACACAGTAGCACACCCCTCGCTAAGTCTGCCTGGAGTCCTCACCTGAAAACTGTAGGGGTGAGTCTCAACGAAAAGACTCAGTAGGGATCCTTCGATCCCCACTGCCCACTCACACACCCACAAGTGTGAAACATAGCTAAAAGTCTAGCGAACAAGTAAAGCAATAATTACTACCCCTAAATCGCGATATGAATCACATGCATTCGAAATATATTTAACATGCATATATCTGAAACCAGTCTACCAGGGAACCCACAACCAACGTCTCAGTAGAACACGCCAACCACACAAATGAAGGTGGGGAAAACACCGACCCGCTGAGACCAAACAGTAACCCCTCGGATAGCACTATAGCTACTCCGGCCCAACTGGCTCAGATGGTTACTCCTTCCCTCAGCACGAGTGACACTCCAAAGGTACCACACCCACACCGGTACTAGCTAACCCCGGGGTCCACCAGGTGACTCTCTCTCACTAGGCGTCACCCCGCCACACCTACACCGGCGCTGTGCTCCACCCACACCAGCACAGGGTGATAAAGCGCTACAACTGTCACTCTAGGACCACAGTAGCTCAAAACACAGCACAGTACGAAGTCCACGGTCGCATGCGACACCACGTGTACGATCCGGTTACAAGGAATCCATCACCATAGAGTATAATTTAAAGCATGCATTTAACTAACTAAACAACTGTCTAACAGTGTAACATGTTTTAATGGTATGAATTAATGTGTTTCTGTCTTGAATCGCGTCGCCCAAGGCCGACGCCATTCAAGTCTCCTAAACTGGTTCAAAGAAACTCGGCCACAGGACCTGGCGTAAAACGCGTCATCCTGGGAAGCTGCCTTTTCAAAAGGCGTCGCTGTCCTCAGACGCCATACACACCAGAATCTAAAACTTTTAGAATCCTTAATCAGGGTGATTTCTGCCTAAATGGCGTCGTACTGGCCCGTCGTCATTCAAAATAGCGTCGTCCATGTACGACGTCATTTAACGCCAGAAACTCACACTAATAGAACCTCAAACAGGGAGATTTCTGCCTAAAAGGTGTCGTACTGACCCGTCGCCATTCTAAATGACATCGTCCAGGTACGACGTCTTTTAGCGCCAGAAACCTGGTTCTGCAGTTTGCCCGAGGGCTCCCTTTTTCACCCCCAAATGCCCCAAAATCAAACCAAACGGAGGGGGAAGAGGGGAAGCTAAACCATCACAAATCCACGTTCACAGAGACTCCCATTCCCATCAAGAAAAGGCCCCTAACATGCTCATTCTACCCAAAAACCATAGATCCGTAGCATGCTTCAAGCGGGAGAACATGGTTTTAAAATAAAACACTACGGGAATCGTCACCCTACTGATTCTCGAACTCCTCCTGGCTCCGCCACCAAACCGTCGCACCGCAAACCGCCGCCGGTACTCCGAGGACGCCGCCACTCCGCCGGGACGTCGGCCGCCGTCCGGAGAATGGAACACCGCGAAGAAAGTGGTGGTGGCAGTGGTGAGAGGTGGAGAGGCAGTGGAGTGGTGGAAGAGGAAGAAGGGGAAAGGGAAGGGGAAGAGTGGGGAGAGTCGGAGGGTGGAGAGGGTGAGGAGAGAGAGTGTGAGGGTGAGAATGAGGGAAAGGAGGGAAGGTTCGCGGGGTAACCAGAAACTGGCTAAAATGCGTCGAGCAGCACGGACGCCTATCAGTCGACATGACGGCCGCTCTGACAGAACTCTGAAACGCGTCATCCTTCCAAGACGCCGTTCAGACGACAAGACTGGCGCCGTACATTGACAATCCATGGTCGCAGTCTGAAAGACGTCGTCCATTGCGGACGCCGTTCAGATGACACGACGGGGTCGTACTCTCGCGGCCCAAAGCCAGCCCACGTGGCACCCACGTGGCACAATCTAAAATGCGTCTGCAATGCTGGACGCCGTTTAAACCGCGTCGAGCGGGCTCGACACGAAACAGCACAGAGTCTCGGCCCCATCAGGGCCTGAACTACAGGGTCCGACCCCGGAAACCGGATCCGAAAACCTCAGTCCTTACGATAATGATGAAACTGATGACTTATAAATACATATTCTTAATTGTTCCTAGTTGTAGGATGTTTGAAAAGGACATCAAACATCCGGTAACACTAATACAGGTTATTCCAGCTCATATGATGAGGGTAACTGATCTCGTTAGTCACTTGTGTGGAGACACTATGATAAACTTGTAGGTACTCATTAGAGAATGAGTTCACTGAACTGATCCGATATGAATCGCCATATGGTAATTTACCTGATTGTCAACCGGCTTGATTCATCGTCACAATGGCATGGTTGATACTTCGACTTGAGACACCAAAGACATCTTGTCGGTGGACTTCTGGGCTTTGACCTTGGCTTACGAATCCCTATCCACGGGATTTCTGATAGTCAAGGATCGGGTCAAGCGGAAGACCTTCGAAGGTGATTGTGTATTCAATAAAAGATCATTCGCTCTCAGGTAGAGAATGCTCTAGAATGGATCTGCAGGAGTCTCTGGCTAGAACAGACACAATATCAGAAAAGGTGTTTTTTGATATTGTACAGCAGAATCTAATTCAAGTGAGTTTACCAGCTAGGGTTTTGACAGTTAACCATAACCCTAGGTCGACTCGAGAGCATTGTGCAAATGAAAGATCATAAGCCATGCGGTAACTGTTGACAGACAGGTTCCATGAGTGGGTTGTTGAATCCCATTACCTTCTAGGATCATGCGGTGTTGCTTGGCACCCAACTTGATTGGAAGTCCGATCGAATTTACATGAGATGTTAATTCGATTAAGTAATTAATTAAATATTTGATATTAATTAATTACTATAAGTCAATAACTAGTTATTGACTTAACGGGCTGAAAATCAGACAGGTGAATGGGTCTAGAGGGTCACACGCAAAAAGGATTCTCAGTCGGTAGTACTTAAGTGGGATTTATGTTAAGTCGGGGACTTTTGTAAAAAGTCGCGCCGACCTAATATATATACGCGCTGTTGAGAAACCCTGGGCCAAGCTCTAGGAGTTCTCAAGGCTGGCCGTCCCCCTTCTCTCTCTCCTCCTCCTTTGGGCGCCCCGTTCGAGGCATCGAGAGACTTCCCATCTCTGCCACACGCATTTCCCGAGAGTCGGGAATTCCCGTTAGGATGATCCGTACACCGTTGCCGCAAGTATTCTTTAGCGAGTGAGCTGATAGGGATGAGGGAGCAAGGACGAACCATCGGGGAGGATCGCGTGGATACTGTTAGAGGCCAGACGCTTGTGCGGCTAGCAGCATCGCCTCGACGGAACCGAAATGTTTACGGGTTTGAATCCACACAAGGTGATGAGATAACAACCCGTTTTTCGGTTTTGTTTTTCGTTCTGATACGGATAAGTGGGCATCGGGTGGGATTTAATTTTAGTTTTCCGCTGCGTTCTTTGCGTCCCTCCCGGATTCCAACAGTGGTATCAGATAGGTTCCGCTTTAATCTGCTTCGGAATGATAAAATTAATATTATAGAATTAATTCTATACTTAAATTTATTTTTCTCTCATAGAATTTGTTCATATGATGAACTATAATGTCTAGATTATTTTTGTGTGAAGAAAAATCAATTTTTTGGTGTTATTCCAATATGTTCTTCAAGTACATGAAGAACCGATTCGTGGGAATGGTTGGGGCTTCCATGATGATGGGAGGCCACTGTTTTGTTTGTTGGTATGACTAGCAATCTCTCCTTATCCCAGGTTGTCGTTGGCGGCCAACGGCGGAGCTTTCTTTTTCTGATTTTTTCCAAGTGTTGGAAGAGGAATAAGAAGAAAAGGATTCGGTTTTAAAACCAGTTAACCGTCGGATTTAGAGGGCTACCAGCGACAAGGGCCTCGTCGGCTGGCCATCATCGGCGCCGGGGGGGGTGCGTTGCCTTGTTCCTGCCGTCGGCAGCGGAGAAGACCCTGCAATAGGAGTCATCGGAAAAAGGGGATGGCGGCGGCCTGGGGGTGAAACCCTAGCCAGACGAACCCAGCCTATGGGGGCCTAGACCGGTAGTCCCGAGGCGGCCCAACCGGGGCCTGGACCAAGTCCAGCCATGTCGACCCCTTCAGGGCTGGATCCAACATTGGCCCGAGCCTAGGCGCCCCATTGGGGCCTGCCTGGCTCGGACCAGCTTGCCTGGTTCAACTTCTGGCTCGAGCCAAGCTAAGCCCAGGGCCCAATAGCACACCCAACCCATTAAACCCCTATTAACGTTTTAACCCCTTGTTTACCCCAAAAGCCTTTTATTAAAAGAAAACCCACCCATATTAACTGGAAATTTAAATTAAACAAAGTTTAAATTTTGTTTTAAACTTAAATTTGCAATTTTCAATTATTAAGAGGTTGATTTTAAGATGTGATCTTAAACGGGGGTTAATTTTAAAGTTATAAACTTAATTCAATTAACAAGGGTTGTTAATTTATTTTTGGTTATGACCATAAAAATTATTAACAATCGTTGTTAATTTAATTTTATTTAAGTGTTATGAGGGGTTATAATTAAGATATGATCTTAATTGTGAATTACTTTTATTTAAGTAATCAAAGAAGTTATAATTAAGATATGAAATAACTTTTAATTATGTTATGATATTAAAACTTATTAACAAGTGTTGTTCATTTGTTTTAAATTGTAACCTTAAAATTTAATTAACAAATGTTTTTAATTTATTTTAATTAGATGATTAGATTATTTTAATTTCTTAACAATTGTTGTTATGAAATTAATTATTTAATTAAAGGACATTTAATAAGTAGTTATTAAATGCTAAGTTAACTCTTTACAATAAGTATGCAAAGGGTTAATTATTTCATAAGAATTAACCTTAATAAATGTTATTAAGGATTAATTAACTCTTAATAATAGTTATTAAGATAGTTAATTAACATTCTTAAGGATCCCTTAATTAATTTTTTTAAACATCTAATCTACTTAAAAATGATCTTTTAATAAAAGTTATTAAGAAATTAAATAAGACTAATTGTTAGACTAATTTTGATTAGAAATATTCTAATTAATTGCTATTGAGAAATATTATTTAATAAAGGTTCTTAACAAAGAGTTGTTGCAAGGACTAAGGTTTCGAATCCGGTTATCGGGTCGATTTCAGTGTCGGACTCCTTGATTTGGGCCCTTGTGGGCCTAGGGCATGGGCTCTAGGGGGGCACCATTTTGATCGGCGTCGACCTAGGGGGGCACCATTTTGATCGGCGTCGACCTAGGGGGGCGCCATTTAGGAGCCATGCGCGGGTGCCACATGGGCGAGCATTGGGGTGCGAGTGTACGGCCCCGGTTTGATCGTCTAGATGGTGTCGGTCATGGGAGATGCCATTGAGAGATCTGCAAGTGTACGACCCACATCCTGTCCTCTAAATGGCGTCTTCCTAGAACGACGTGATTTAGGCTTGTTCGATTCGACGTCTGAGCCCCCCCTCCTTTCTCTCATTCTCTCCATTCTTCTCTCTCTCTCCTCCCCCTCCTCTCCAAACACCTCCGGCGACCCTTCCCCTCCTCCTTACCTTCCTCTCCCCATTCCTCCTCTTCCTCCACTCCATCAACCTCCTAAACCTCACCACTACCACCACCATCTCCTCCGCGGCACTTTGCTCTCCGGACGGCGGCCAACGCCCCGGAGGAGTGATGGCATCCACGGCGGTACTAGCGGCAGCTCGTGACATGGCGGTTTGGCGGCCAGGAGCAAGGAGGAGTTCAAGTAACTAGTAGTGTGACGATCTTCGTTGTATTTGTTTAAAATCATGTTTTTCCCCGCTTTAAAGCATGTGTTGTGTGTGGAGGTTTTTGGGTAGAAAAGCATGTTTTAAGGGGTTTTCGATGAAAATAGACATTTTTCGGTTTTTGAGAAGTAAATTGGATTGTTGGGCCTCTCCCCTTATCTTCCTTGTATTTCTTTTTGAGTGTTTTGGGGGAGAAGAGGGACCCTCGGTTTGGCTCGATGGAATGCAGTTTTGGGCATTAAATGGCATCAGGACCAGGTGACGCCATTTAAAATGGTGTCAAGACCAGGTGACACGATTTAACGGCCCAATTTCTCGATTCTCGAGCCCAATGTAGGATATAGATCTGAAAGACGTCGGCCATGGGTGACGCCATTCAGGCCAGTATCCTGGGGTCCCAGCACTTGTGAGAAACTGAACCAGTTTAGGGGTATTGAATGATGTCGGCCACAGGCGACACGATTTAAGACATAACCCCATTAATTCATGCAATTAACAAGTGTTTACATTATTAGATAATTCAGTTAAATGCATGTTCGATAACGTACTTCAAGGACGAGGGTTTCCACATAACTAGATCGCACTGTGTTGTGTTTTGTGTGATCGTGGACCTAGAGTGACAGTTGTTAGCGCTTAGGCACCCTGTGTCGGTGTGGGAGTGACACAGCGCTGGTGTGGGAGTGGTAAGGTGACGCTTAGAGAGAGGGTCACTTGGTGTACCCCGAGGTATAGCTAGTACTGGTGTGAGAGTGGTACATTTGGAGTGTTACTCGTGGTTGAGAGGAGTAGAACCACCTAGAGCTAGACAAGTCGGAGTAGCCAGCACGCTATCCGAGGGATTGCAGTTCCGTCCCAATGGTTGGTGTTTTCCGAGTTCGGCTATGTGGTTTGTGTGTTTAGCTGAGATACTAGTTGTGGATTCCGTGGTAGAGTGGTTTCAGAGTTGTGCATATTGTATTTACAAATGCATGTGTTTTATATTAGAATTTGAGAATCTTTGGGAGTTGTGTTTACTGCTTTACTTATTTAATTGCCTATATCTGTGTTGTTACACTTGTGGGTGCATGAGTGGGTGGTGGGGATCGGAGGATCTCTATTGAGTCCATTTCGATGAGACTCACCCCTGCGGTTTTCAGGTGATGGTTCCAAACAGGTTTCATCTCGGTTTGTGCGCCAGCAGCCACTGTTCTGGGATATTCCCCAATGTAGTTGTTATTTCCTTTTCAGGCCTATATGCTTCATTATTTCTTTTAAGTTGGAATATGTAATTATTTGTTGAGTCGAGTCGAATATAAATAATTTTTAATTCCTACACTTTCTTTACAATTCAATGTGATGTGGAATGTTTAGCTTAGTTTATCATTTATTTCCCAGACCTATCGAGATCTTGGCTTGGCTCCAGTTTTTAATGTTTAGTAATCGAATCCCCGATTATAGACCGGGTCATTGCAGTTGGTATCAGAGCATTCGGTTTGACAAATAGATGAATAATTAGGTTAAAAATACCATAATTTCAGCAAATAAATACATTATCCCGTACAGGCACGGCGGTAGTGTAGGTTTTGGGTTTTAATTAAAAATTTTCGATTCTTGTGACTGTATGTGATTAGATGGCTCCTAGGAAGAGAGTGTCAGTTATTAGGGAGCAGGGAGATATTCCTAATGGGTCTGAGGCCAGTAGGCCGAATATGGAGCGTTTTATGGAAACTATGATGGACACGATGACTAGATATCAGACTCTAGACCCTAGTGAGAGTTCTAGTGCTCGAGGAGGTTCTTCAGCTGCTTTGGAAAGATTCTTGAAACTGAAGCCGCCTCATTTTATCGGTCGTCCCAATCCTGATGAGGCCGTTCATTGGCTGAAGGAGTTAGAGAAGACATTCGATACCATAGATTGTGCCATAGTTGAGAGAACTCCATTGGCTACCTTCATGTTGAAGGATGATACCTAGGACTGGTGGACTACTTTGAAGAACTTGTCTTATGCAGATAGGAATTTCAGGGAGATTCT
The DNA here is from genome assembly GCA_030544215.1 of Zantedeschia hybrid cultivar. Lineage (NCBI taxonomy): Eukaryota > Viridiplantae > Streptophyta > Magnoliopsida > Alismatales > Araceae > Zantedeschia > Zantedeschia hybrid cultivar. The sequence continues at coordinate 35,655,199 of JARZZO010000011.1, read as the reverse complement.
ATGGGAGACATTTGTGAAGGTGTTCAACGGGCAGTACTTCCCTAGGCATGTCCAGAAGACCAAGGAGAGAGTTTATGGAGTTAACCCAAGGAAGCATGACAGTGCTCGAATACCAGATGAAGTTCATCATGTTAGGACGGTTTGTACCCTTCATCTCGGGGGATGAGGAGCGTCGAGCTGAGAGGTTTGTGAACGGACTGTGGTCCAACTTAAGGATTTTTGTGGCGTCCCACTGTTGTACGGACTTGGCATCGGCGGTTAAGTGTGCCGCAACAGTAGAGGCACAGCACGATCAGTCGGCTCGAGAGAGGGAACTGGCTACTCAGGGGCCAGCATACTGTAAGGGGAAGACAGCAGCAGTGGCAACAGCTCCTTCGTCTGGATCGGGATCGTCTTCACTCGACTCCAGATTCAGGAGGTTCTTTCGAGGTGGCAGTGGCAGCACTGGTAGTAGTGGCAGTGGCAGCACTGGTAGTAGTGGCAGTAGTTGACCCATACAGATGCAGCAGAGTCAGTCGGTACCCAACACACAACAGGAGGCAGTGCAGAGACTTCCAGAGGGTTGTCGCCATTGTGGTGGTACTCATGGTGGGACTCAGTGTCCCGCATTCGTTAGGAGGTGTTATACTTGTGGCCAGCATGGCCATTTAGTAAGGTATTGCCCGCAAGGGCGTGGTCAGGGGCAGGGACTGGGAGATCAGAAGAAGCCGAAGACCCAGGGGAGAGTTATCGCTATCACCAGGAAGGAGGCTCGTGCGTCCAAGTTAGTGGAAGGTACACTTTCTGTCCTTGGGAACTCCACATATGTGTTGATTGATTCGGGTGCTTTGCATTCATTTATTTCTGAGCAGTTCATAGATGTTCTTTCTACACCCGTTGATGAGTTATCTGATGGACTGATGGTTAAGGTTCCTTCTGAGGATTTCATGTTGACTTATAATTGTATGAGTGGGGTTCCCTTGACCATCGAGGGTCATCAGTTACCTGCATAGTTAGTTGTGCTTGCCATTCGTGACTTTGATGTCATCTTGGGTATGGACTGGTTAGAGGCTTATTATGTAGAGGTGGACTGCCACAGGAAAAGGGTGCACTTCTCCATCCCAGGAATCCCGGCCTTCTACTTCCAAAGTATGAGGCTCTCTTCTCGTGGTATTCTTATTTCTACTTTTAAAGCCCAGAGGTTACTTATTAGTGGTTGTGGGGCTTTCCTTGCCTTAGTAGTTGTAGCTGGTGTTTGTAGTGGTTCCAGTCCTTGGGAGGTACCTGTTGTATGTGACTTTGTTGATGTGTTTCCTGGCCTTCCTCCTCATAGGGAGGTTGAGTTCACTATTGAGCTTACACCGGGTATGGCGCCCTTGTCTAAGGCCCCGTATCGGATGGCTTCGGCCGAACTCACTGAACTAAAGGCGCAGTTGCAAGAATTGCTAGATAAGGGTTTTATTCGTCCCAGCACTTCTCCGTGGGGTGCTCTAGTTCTGTTCGTTAGGAAGAAGGATGGTTCATTGAGATTGTGTATTGAGTATAGACAGCTGAACCATGTAACAATAAAGAATAAGTACCCACTTTCGAGAATCAATGATCTAATGGATCAGTTGCAGTCTGTCAAGGTATTCTCAGAGATTGACTTAAGGTCAAGGTATTACCAGATGAGGATCCGTGAGGCTGATGTGAGTAAGACAGCTTTTAGGACTCGGTACGGACATTATGATTTTTGGTTATGCCTTTCGACTTGACCAATGCTCCGACGGCTTTTATGGATTTGATGAACCAGGTCTTCAGGGCCTACCTCGATTAGATCGTGGTGGTGTTTGTAGATGATATTTTGGTGTATTCTTCTTCTAAGGAAGAGCATGTCACACATCTTCAAGTAGTGTTGCAAGTTCTGAGAGAGCACCAACTCTATGCCAAGTTTAGCAAGTGTGAATTCTAGCTAGATAAGGTGTTAGTATTAGATGGTCTCAAAGCCAATCCGATACTATGTACTGATTCAGATTATTAATAAATGGCAATAATTCATTGTATGTAATTAATTCGATCTATGTTTGTCGTATCATGATGAAGTCCATGAACATGTGCAACAGTCTTCGGATCATGATGAGATCATAATTACGGGACCGAAGACTTATAAACACATGTTCTTAATTATTCCTTGTCATAGGATGTTTGAGATAGGACATCGAACATCCAAATAGACTAGTATAGGTTACTTTAGCTCATATGATGAGGGTGACTGATCCCATAAGTCACTTGTGTGGAGACACTATGCTGGACCTGTAGGTGCTCATTGGCGAATGAGTTCACTGAACTGATCCGACTATGAATCGCTGGATGGTAAACACCTCACTGTTAACCAGCTCGATTCTTTTGTCACGGTTGCGTGGATGATCCTTGGACTTGAGACGCAAAAGATATCTTGTTGGTACGTTTCTGAACTTTGACCTTGACTAACGAATCCCTAACCATGGGTTATCAATAAGTCAAATGATCGGGTTCAGGGAAATGCCCTCGAAGGTAATTGTGTGTTCAATACGGGATCATCCACTCTCGGTAGTTTGAAAGAGAATGTTCCGGGAATGATGCGCTTAAAGTCCCTGGCCAGGGTGGACTCTGTATTCGATAAGGAGTTATCGGATTCAGATTAGCGGCATCTGATTCAAGTGAATCGACCGAATAGGGTTTAACAGTAAACCATACCTTTGGTCGATTCGGGAACATTGCACGGATGAAGGATTATATCCGCGCGCTAACCGATGACAGAAAGGTTCTAATAGAGGGTTGCGATAACCCTAGTGCCATCCAGGATCACGCGATGTTGCTTAGCATCTAACGTAATCGGAAGTCCGTCCGAATTTATTGTGGGATATTAAATTCAGCTAATTAATTGAATATAAGGATATTAATTAATTCAGTGAGTCAGTAAAGGGTTACTGGGCTTAATGAGCTATTAACTGGACTAGTATTTGGGCCTAGAGGGTCACACGCAAATGGTTTTCAAGTCGATGGATAATCCGACAGGATTTCGGATAAGTCTGGGTTTTTACGAAAAATTGCAAACAGACTTATTATAAAAGAACGGATACTACGTCGGGGGCCAGCAATCCTAACCTAGCCGTCGTTCTTTCTCTCTCTCTCCTCTCTACTGGGCGTGCAACACGAGGCGGCCATCTGGAGGCTCCGCTTCGATTCCCGACTGCTCCGCCTTTCGTCCGACGGGAGATTCCGAATCTGCATGTCGCGGCGGATTATGCACAGCTAGACGGGATCCACGAACGCTGCATCGAGCGAGGAGGTGAGGACGATCCATCGCGAGGAGAACCGCGTGGATACCGCTAGAGGTCGGGTATCTGCGCGACTTGCGGTATCGCTCCGACGGAACTGGAAAACGAACGCGGACTTGAATCTGCGCAAGGTAAATCTGATTTACTTCGGTCTTGTTTTGTTGATCGAAACGGAATGGATCCAATCCCGAAATTAAATTTATTCCGCTACGTTTTCGATCGGATCCCGACACAACGATCCCTAACATAAGGTACACTTCCTGGGGCAAGTCATTTATGGTGACGGCATTACTATAGATCCAGCCAAGGTTAATGCAGTGATGGACTGGGGCAGACCGACGACTGTGATTGAGACCAGGAGCTTCCTTGGGTTGGAAGAGTATTACAGACGGTTTGTCCAGAATTTTTTTTTAATAGCGATCTCCTTGTTGAGGTTGACTCGTAAGGGAGTTCGTTTTGTATGGACCGAGGAGTGTGAGCGAAGTTTTATTGAGTTGAAGACTCGTCTCACTTCAGCTCCAATTCTAGTGCTTCCATCTGGTTCTGGTGGATTCGTGGTTTACTCAGATGCATGTCGTCGAGGTTTGGGTGCGGTTCTAATGCAGCATGGTAAGGTTGTGGCCTATGCTTCTAGGCAGCTAAAGAAACATGAGGAGAACTACCCCACTCATGACTTGGAGTCGGTGGCTATGGTATTTGCATTGAAGATCTGGCAGCACTATTTATATGGAGAGAAGTTCTAGGTCTTCACTGATCATAAGAGCCTGAAGTATGTATTCACGCAAAGGGATCTGAAATTAAGGTAGTGTCGGTGGCTGGAATTCATCAAGGGCTATGATCTTAACCTCTCTTACCATCCGGGCAAGGCGAACGTGGTGGCAGACGCCTTAAGTCAGAAGACGGTCATGTCATATCTCATGATTCAACAGTGGAGATTGTATGAGCAGGTTGTGGAATCTTCCTTTAGAAATTCCCCGAGAGGCTGATAGAGCCGTATTGGCCAGCTTGACTATGGGGCCAGCAGTGTACCATTATGTGATCGAGGCTCAGAGGGCGGATGCAGAGTTACCACAGATTCTCCAGATATCAGAGGTAGAGTTATGGGATGACGGCACAGTCAGATTTAGAGGCAGACTCTATGTTCCAGCAAAGGAAGAGGTGCATAGGAATATCCTAGATGAGACGCGCCGTTCTAGATATGCAGTGCATCCCGGAACAACTAAGATGTATTATTGTTTGAGGAGGCACTTTTGGTGGCCTGGTATGAAGAAGGATGTGGCTGAGTATGTGGCAAGCTGCCTGACTTGTCAACATGTTAAGGCAGAGCACCAGAGACCAGGAGGGTTATTGCAGCCATTACTGATTCCAGACTGGAAATGGGAACATGTGACTATGGACTTTGTGATGGGACTACTCATGTCACCCAGCAGGAGAGACGCGATCTGGGTCATTGTTGATCGATTGACCAAGTCAGCGCACTTTCTAGCTATTAGGAAGGATTGGTCAGTCGGTAAGTTGGCTAGGTTGTTTGTGGAATAGATTATATCTCTGCATGGGGTGCCCTTGTCCATCATGTCAGATCAGGATCCGCGATTTACTTCTAGGTTCTGGAGGAGTTTCAGAAGGCCTTGGCTACGTAGTTAGCCTTCAGCTTGGGTTACCATCCCGAGACTGATGGACAATCAGAGAGGACCATTCGGACACTAGAGGATATGCTCAGGGCTTGTTGCCTAGGTTGAGGAGGTTCGTGGGAGCAGCTTGTCTACGGTGGAGTTTGCTTACAACAACAGTTATCATTCTAGTATCAGCATGACACCATTTGAGGCATTGTACGGGCGGCCGTGTCATCTCCTGTGAATTGGTCTGAGATTGATGAGAGGCAAATAGCAGGGCTAGAGTTGGTACAACAGTGTGCTGAGGTTGCCAGAGTAGTGCAACAGAGGTTGACTATAGCTCAGAGATAGGCAGAAGAGTTATGCAGATATCCGTAGGAGACCGCTTGAGTTCGAGGTTGGGGACCACATATTTCTTCAAGTCTCACCCTCCAAGGGTTGTAATGAGATTCGAGAAGCGAGGTAAGCTGAGTCCACGAAATATTGGGCCTTTTCCCATTCTTGTTCGAATTGGGGTAATGGCCTATCAGCTAGCCTTGCCACCCAATCTTGCAGGAGTGCACGATGTATTCCATGTTTCTTTGCTGAGGAAGTATGTCTAGGATCCGTCTTATATATTAGACTTTTCGGAATTGGAGGTCGCTGAGGACTTGTCCTTTCCGAAATTTTCAATGCGTATTGAGGATCACAGAGAGCAGGTTCTTCAGAACAAGGTAGTTCCTCTGGTCAAGGTGATTTGGCAGCATTGCATTGAAGGCGAGGCGACCTGGGAGCGTGAGGATGAGATGCGAGAATAGTTTCCCTATCTTTTCTTGTAAGTTCTCTTGTGAGATTGTACCATCATTTTCGTTCTCGTAATTTTTATAGCAATAATTTTAAGGAAAAAATTCTTTTAAGAGGGGGGGGGGGGGGGGGGGTGTAGAGAATGTAAGGACTGAGGTTTCAGATCTAGTTATCGGGTCAGTTTCGGTGTCGGACCCCTTGGTTTGGGACCTTGTGGTCCAAGCTCGATGCGATTTTGATCGGCGTCGGCCTAGGGGGGCGCTATTTAGGAGCCATGCAGGGGTGCCACGTGGGCGAGCGTTGTGGCGCGAGTGTACGGCCCCGGACTGATCATCTGAATGGCACTGGCCATGGGAGATGCCATTCAGAGATCTGTCAGTGTACGACCGGCGTCTTATCGTCTGAATGGCGTCTTCCTAGAACGACGCGATTTAAGTTTGTTCAGTTTGACGCTCGAGCCTCTCCTCCTTTCTCTCCATTCTTCTCTCTCTCCTCCCCCTCCTCTTCGAACACCCCTAGCGACCCTTCCCCTCCTCCTTCCCTTCCTCTCCCCATTCCTCCTCTTCCTCCACTCCATCAACCTCCTAACCCTCACCACTACCACCACCATCTCCTCCGCGGCACTTTGCTCTCTAGATAGTGGCCGATGTCTCGGAGGAGTGACGGCTTCCACGGCAGTACCGACGGCGGCTCGTGGCATGACGGTTTGGCGGCTAGGAACAAGGAGGAGTTTAAGTAACCGGTAGGGTGACGATCTTCGTTATATTTGTTTAAAATCCTGTTTTTCCCCGCTGTGAAGTATGTGTTGTGTGTGAAGGTTTTTGGGTAGAAAAACATGTTTTAAGGGGTTTTCGATGAAAATAGACATTTTTGGATTTTCGGGATGTAAATTGGATTGTTGGTCCTCTCCCCTTATCTTCCTTGTGTTTCTTTTTTAGTGTTTTGGGGGAGAAGAGGGACCCTCAGTTTGGCTCAATGGAACGCAGTTTCGGACGTTAAATGAGATCGGGACTAGGTGACGCCATTTAGAATGGCGTCAAGACCAGGTGACGCCATTTAGAATGGCGTCAAGACCAAGTGACGCGATCTAACGGCCCAATTTCTCGGTTCCCGAGGCCAGCGTGGGATAAAGAGTTGAATGACGTCGGCCATAGGCGACGCCACTCAGGCCAGTATCCCTGGGTCGCAGCACTTGTGAGAAACTGAACCAGTTTAGGGGTTTTAAATGACGTTAGCTACGGGTGACACGATTTAAGACAAAACCCCATTAATTCATGCAATTAACATATGCTTACATTATTAGATAATTCAGTTAAATACATGTTCAATATAGTACTTCGAGGACGAAGGTTTCCACGTGACTAGATTGCACTGTGTTGTGTTTTGTGCGATCGTGGACCTAGAGTGACAGTTGTTAGCATTTAGGCACCATGTGTCAGTGTGGGAGTGACACAGTGCCGGTGTGGGAGTGGTGGGGTGACACCTAGAGAGAGGGTCACCTGGTGTACCTCAGGGCATAGCTAGCACCGATGTGGGAGTGGTACATTCGGAGTGTCACTCGTAGTTGGGAGGAGCAGAACCACCTAAAGCTAGACCGGCCGGAGTAGCCAGCGCGGTATCTGAGGGGTTGCTATTCCGTCCCAGCGGGTCGATGTTTTTTGCGTTCGGCTGTGTGGTTTGTGTTTTTAGCCGAGACGCTGATTGTGAACTCTGTGGTTGAGTGGTTTCAGAGTTGTACATGTTGCATTTACAAATGCATGTGTTTTATATCGGAATTTAGGAATATTTGGGAATTGTGTTTATTACTTTACTTATATCATTGCCTATATTTCTGTTGCTACACTTGTGGGTGCGTGAGTGGGTGGTGAGGATCAGAGGATCCTTATTGAGTCCATTTCGATGAGACTCACCCCTGCGATTTTAGGTGAGGGTTCTAAGCAGGCGTAGTCTGGATGGTTTTGTCTCGGGTTGTGCGCCAGCAGCCACTGTTCTGGAGTATGCCTCGATGTAGTTGTTATTTTATTTTCAGGCCTGTAGGCTTAATTATTTCTTTTCAGTTGGAATATGTAATTATTTGCTGAGTTGAATCGAATTGTAATAATTTTTAGTTCTTGCATTTCCTTTACAATTCGATATGATGTGGAATGTTTAGCTTAGTTTATCATTTATTTTCCAGACTTATCGAGATCTTGACTTGGTTCCAGTTTTTAATGATTCGGTACCTATTTAGTAATCAGATCCCTGATTATAGGGTGGCAGGTCATTACAGTTGTTAAGTAATTAAAACTGGAATTATAAATTCTTTTGTAAGAGTTATTAAGGAATTTTTAATTCAATCTAAATATTATATTATTTTACATTAATAATTGTTGTTAATATGATTTAGAATTAATCTAAGTGTTAGATTAATTAATTTATAAATATTCTAAACTATGCATGGAATATTTTAGAATTTTAATTTTACTCTTGAGTACATGTGTTGATGTGTTTTAATACTTTAAATTAAATTTAAATGCATGATAGAAAATGAGTTTTCGAACATACAAATTATCCAGTTTTAATTAGTACCCAAGTTTTAAGAAAACCAAAACTATTACTTTTTCAAAAAATTTAGCCTTCATGTGATGTGTTTAGTCATGTGTGGATGGTTAAATTTGTAGTGGTCATGGACATACACTTAATTAATTTCATATCATGTGATGGTATGTAGTTTGCGTAGATCATTTTAGAGTTTGAGTGGGTTAATTAATAGTTAATTAACGAGGCCTGCGTGCCTCCTTCTCTCTCTCATTCTGATATAATTATATCTTCCTTCATTATTGTACTCAAGCTTTCTCTTACAATTAATATGTGTTTGAAAAATTATTTCAAATTTCAATATTATGTTGTAATTGATCGTATCGACTGAGGAGAGGCGAGGATGATCCACTAGTGCAACTAGGAAGGCGTCAGGAGATGAGATCACTAGAGCCATGTGTGTGCATGTTTAATGAATATAATTGTTATATTTTTTGTGATAATTAATTGTATGGCTCCAGTTAATCACCGTGCTGTCCATGACCACATAATGAACATGTATAGATGATGTATGTTTTCCTTTTGATTATGAATCAATTATAATTACCTAGATATAGTTATCTAAAACCCTCACTAAAGTCTGAGGTATAACGTGAGTAGTTAAGAACTTACTGCGTGGTCCTCAATCGTTATAGTCATAGGACTCAAATTACCCTAGACAGGTTTGTTGTGCTACCACAAGACTTATCTAATTATGAGGAGAGACTCTGGCTATGGCATAAGATGTCTTTTGATCGGGGTAGAGGAACCGTGTAGCCTTGTTATACTATCCACAAGGGTTGCATGCAAATCTATGTTCGTCTTATAACGTTGGTAATACTTAGACCATAATTAATGGTTTGTTGTGCTATCCACAAGGCCATTAAATCTTCGGGGACTAACGCTATGATCAGATGTTACAAAGAGTTGCAAGTCTCATGAGATGGGTGCTCTTTGATTGTAGTACAGTTTGCTGTGCTATCCATAAGGCTGTACTACAAGTCATTGAGATTCTGATCCCTGCTAGGAGACCATCGCAGTCTCCCATTCTGTTTACCTAAGGGTTATACAGTCTGTCGAAAAATAGTGAGAAATAATTCAAAATAAAAGTCCATAATTGAATTATAAGAACTATTTGTTTAAATCATTTATTTCATCTATTAACTAAAAATGTCATCAATTAATTTGAGACTTGGCATATAGGATGCCAATACTTCTCATATTCAGATTGGCTAAAGGACTCTAAAGAATGTCTTCAGGACTAAATGATAGCCACTATCCTAATCAGATATCATGAAATCTCTTACTTGAATAGTCCAAGAAGAAGAGATATTCATGGTATGCCTTTGAGAAAGACTAGAGGTAAGATCTTAAATGATCGAGCCTATACTTGAGAAGGATAAAGGCAAGTCAGCTAAAAAGCAGTTCTCCCACTGCAACCAAAAAGGGATATTGGTAAAGGCAAATAAAATATGAAACTTATAAGAAGTTTCGGATATTCTTATTATTAACTTTTACATGTCTATTAGAGAATTAGCGTATCCAATATGAGATATCGGAAATGATTCTCAAATCTGCAATAGTATGCAGAGTTAGACAAGTAAAAGGAAATCGAGAAAATGAAAAATGTTGAGTTAGACACAACAATGGTTGTAGAGATACATAGGTTACTGTGAGACAGTAAATCTTTATATATCTTTAGGCGACTAATATGAAACTAAATAATTATTATTTAGTTTTATTAATAATCAAGAATTGTAAAAGTGAATAACATTGACTGAGAAGGAACAAGCGTTGTTCTATATGGTTTTAGAAATAAAATAATAGATTTTAAAACTAGTTAATGTATTTTAGATTCTTGATATGACATATCATGTGATGAATATTCACTTGTCTCTTATAAAAATAAACTGAGTGAATCATGATTATCTATGAAATGTACACTAGGTTGTGCGATAAGAAATTATTGGAACTTATACATATTGATGTAAATAGTCCAATATTTTCTTAAGGTCAAAAGGATAATTACTTCTATTGAATTACCTTAATGATTAACTCTTTGAAAGATTCGACCATATGTACTTGCTGAAGTACATGTCGAATGCATTTAACAGATTAAGGTATAAAAAATCAACATGACGTGATTAAAAGAAAAGAGCATTGAATTCTTTAATTTGATCAAGAAAATTAATATTTGAGTACGGGATTCACATAAATCATTAAAGGGATAATTATATTCTTTCTCGATTAATTCTCATTGTATATCACAGCAATATGATATAATGAGGAATGACACTTTATTGGATATAGTGTAATATATATATATATATATATAATAATTAAGATTTGTCTCATTCTTATATCCTCGTAAATATGAGTATGAACATTAGATGTCCATACTCTACACAAAGTTCCAAATAAGTTAATATATCTATATAAGATATGGAGACAAGATAATTCATATGTGATGTGAATTATAAGCAAACATGATTTTAAAGATGTTAGAATCAAGTTATGTTCTAGTCTTTTGGGAAAATACATAATCCAAAGAGGTTGGATCCAAAAGTAAATAGTGTAGTGTGAATTTGTAAGATGTCCAAAGAGTCTAGACATTACATTTATTGGCCAGGCGATAATAAAATAATTATCGTCCAAAAAGTTGTCTTCTATGAAATGGAATAAGCCTTCAGAGAAGATAGTGGGAGCTGATAAAACTAGAAGATGTTCTAGATCAACAAATTAACACAAGATTATTAGATAATCTTCGGCCGCTTGGAACCATTTATGACATACGTAAAGGAACTTCATAGATATTTAAGATTCTCTCAAATGGCTAGAAAGATATGTTTGACATATTAGAGAGAGCAGAATGAGGGGAGCTCAAACATGTGGATTATGATCCTAGATCTATGAGAAAGTTGTTAATAACTTTGAGACTGACAATAAAAATTAAGAATTCGAAACTATAGTCCATAATATCTATCAAGTTCAGAACTTGATAGTATTACTTGAGGATATTGTACCTGTCAGAAGTAAGTAAATCTTCAAAATGAAAATTAATAAAAATAGACTACTTAAAACTTATATAGTAAACTGAAGGAAATAGTCAATGTCAAAGTGTTAACTTAGACAAGTTTTTCTTCAGTGGTTACCATAAATAAGTTTATTAGAATTCTACTTGCCAATATTGTCTATCATAATGATGAGATGGCAGTTGGATATTAAAAAACATTCCCTCAATGTGATTGAGAAAAAGATGTATATGATACACCTCTAAAGTTTTTAAAATATGTATGAAGCAAGTTATGATTCAAAGATTATTTTTGAATCAAACTAAAACTTCTCAAAGTTGTAATAAGAGTTTTGACTTAATGGTCAAACACTCAGTGATCATTAAGAATGATCACGCATTGTGTGTGTACGAAGAGGACAGTAGGAGCACGATCGCTTAATTAATGCTTTATGATAATAACATTAAAGTAATTGGAATTGACATCAGAATGTTATTATCAGTAAAAGCATTATTATTCATATTCTTGTTCATAATAGATTTGAATGCAACATCCTGCGTATTGAGAATACGAATCTATTAATACAGATCGATGAGGACGTTACCATAACCTGTATGTCAAAATGTTTGACATAAATTTCATAATAAATCTCAATTGTTGAGATATCGAATTTATTTTTTTAAGGAAAGGTTCCTTGAAGGATACATAGGAACCTTGACATAATATTATACCCCGTACTTTTACAACTATTAAAAAAATTAATTAATTTAAATTAGATCAATTAACTAATTATAAGAGCCTATGACTAAGCTTAAGTAACTTAATTTAATCCAATTAACCTAATTATGAAAGCCCAATAGCCCAATTATACTACTAAGAATAGCCTACTAATTTAGTTCAAATTCTAGATTGATGTATTATACAGCAATATAGTTAAATAATGATAACTTTCTATAGAAAATTCTGATTAAGGCATAATTGATATCATTGGAAAGAGAATAAAAAGATTTATAACTTTGTAGAAGACCATTTTTACTAATTAAGATGTTTTAGAGGTGAAAAATATCAAAAATTAGTTTTAGAAAGGGCCTTGGGTCGTGTTCAACCTCTATAGCATGCAGCTCTCTTCTAAGAGATAAGTTCATATGGTGTTCTTGAGAGAATAGAGTTGTTTATGGTTATTTCTTTTGGAAATTTGATTCTAATCAATGTTTTGTATTATTAGAGACTTAGAGAACGTAGAGAAGAGCCTAAAGAATGTGAAGAAGAGTTTAGAGGAATAAGAAATCATGGATAGATAGCAAGGAAGTCATAGGAGAACCAAGAGTCGGTCTTTCCTCAAGAGGTAGGTGGATAACTATACATATGATCTGTTTTGTATTACGAAACTATGTTATTTTCGAAAGCTTTCAAAAGTAAATGAATTGTTAAGAACTTTAATCTATATGTCTATTTCATTATATTCAAGTTTAAAATTTTTGTGATCTTATTTTCTATTTATTTATGATTATTATCTCAGCCTATGTAATATGTCCGTTCAATCTGTTTTGTTTCTAATTATGATCACACGAGTTACAGATATTTGTTCTCCTCGTTTCGATGCCCAATTGAGCTACAATTTGAACCGAAGTCTATTATTTATGTTATCTTCATGATCAATAAATTTCATAATTTTCGAAGTTTGTTTCGTATTTATTCTGTCATATTCTTCTTCGACTATATAATCTGTCCTGACAGTTTTGAAATCTCAACTTGTGAATTCTATATTTCACTTGATTTATGTCAAAATCATACCAAATTTTGTAGAGACTTTTGTTGTAATAGTCTTGACTTATTTGAAAAGTTCGAGACTTTTATGACTTCGTTTGCGATTCAGTTTGCCCTCTATTTCGATTTGCTGGAATTCGATTTAAGTCGATTCTCCAAATCAAAGTGAGAATCTAAAATCATATCAAACCAATTCAGAAATTGATGAAACTTTGCCCACACTTTAAATATGACCTATTTGACAGGTTCTTCAAGTTTGATAATTTTTTGAATCTATTTGATTTTATTCAACCTATTTGTTAATTTGTTAGCTCTGAAAATTAGCTTTGATGGCCAAAAAATTTGTTTGTTATTTTGAAAATTCTAAGACTATTCGATCAACTTTTATATCCAACAACCTATTTTAATCAACTTTACTCTGATTATTTATCTATATGACCATGTTGACTCTTTAAGTGATTATTTTGTACATAAAAATAAATATTTTAACTCTTATATGTAAGTATCATTATGCTAAATTAATTTCTAGATCCATGATCATTATGAAATATGTGAAAATACATTTATGTCATATTTGTTTGAGATATGTTTGGACATTGCCATCTTAAGGAGATTGAGGCTCATTTCATAAGCATTCGTGAATAAGTTCTGCCCGTGGGTAACGAGAAAATTCCAGTGATTGTGTTTTGTTTGCAGTTATCCGAGGTGGGATCATAGACACCCCGGCTATGCATGTACCATGACTTTCGTATACTTATCTATATGCTCTGGTATTTGTTTATTTGACTCCTTATATGGTGGTTGGATGCATGTCTATTTGATATGTTTGGATTTGATTTGTTTGGCACATGAATATGAAACATAATTTGCTGTTTAGATACATTTGATTCAGCTTATAATCTACTCAGTTTATTCTTTTAACATTTACGCTCAGTGATTTTGATCTCAGCCTATTTGATTATGAATCTATGTTCATTCTAATTAGCTATTGTTAACTCTGACGTAATGAGCTACCATTGCAATGACAAATTTGCTATATGTTCAGTTCGATATGTAATTTGTTCAGTTCATGACTAGTAGATTTGTTCAGTAAGATAATAATTAGATTATGTTATATATAACATATCTTAGTCGATCTATTCATGTTATTAAAAAATACATTTGATTTGATAAGTTTATATTTGATCATGTTTTGTATCATGTTCTTAATTGAGATATATGTAGGATCATGTTTAGTATAATTGTATAATGTGATTTGTAAAATTTACTATATGTTAAGTCATGTGGATTGTTTGAAGCCTACTGAGTGGTTGTACTCATAAACCCTACTAACATTTTCAGAGACTGAGGAGGAAGAGTTTGCTGAGGGACAGGACTTTGCTTAAGTAATTGGATTCAGACTCATTTGGAGGTTATCTTGAAATAGATTTACTATTTTCTTAGATTTGATGTATCGGGATAATGAGAGATTGATGTATTTTTATTTATTTGGTGAGATTAAGAATTTATACATAATTGATGAAAATTGTAATTTGTGAGTTTTTGTATTGGCTATATTTAGATACTTTGGATTAGTTGATGGTTATGACATTTATTTAAATCGTCTTGTGGTTATTTAGCTCTCATATCTGTTTGTTATACTAGAATTTGTTCTGAGATTACGCAATCGGATTCTGAGTTTTTATATAAAAAAATTGAACCGGATCTGAGACGTAACACATAAGGAGTGAGACGCATCACTAAGTACTTGAGAAGTACTAATGATGCACTCTTGTATATGGAGAGGGTGATTTGAAACCATGAGTCACACCGACTCAAATTTTAAGTCAAACTTGGATTTTATCTTTAATTAGAAAGTAGTAGATTGGAAGAGTTTCAAGCTAGAAACCATTGTTGACATGATTATAGCTGATATTGTTGATAGAACAGTATTGATTGGATTGGAATGATTCCAATCTAGAATTCGCTAATTAGATGACAACATTAACAGATGATATTATTATTGGAGCAGTATGGATGAAAGAATTCATTCCCGAACTAGATTTAGTTTTAAAAGGTTTCAAATCATGTCCTGTTATTGTAGGATAACAGTGGGAGCGATCAAATTTGTGTTCGAGTCATGGTCTCATCAGAAGTTATAGAACATTCTGAGACTCTTTCACAATTTAAGACAAAAAGGATTAAGAGGAAATAATATAATGAAAATTATTCCATTTAAGAATGATTTAGTAGATCCCGACCGAGTCTTAGTCACAGACTTTGTCTAAACATCACCTATGTAACGACCCGCCACCCTATAATCGGGGATCCGATTACTAAATGGGTACCGAATCATTAATTTGGAACCAAACCAGGATCTAAGTAAGTCTGGGAAATAAATAATAAACTAAGCTAAACATTCACATCGCATTGAATTGAAAGGAAAGTGAAGAAATTTAAAAGTTATTACAATGCGACTCGATACAGCAAATAATTACATACTCCAACAGAAAAGAAATGATTATACATACAGGCCAGGAATAAAATAACAACTACATCGGGGCATACCCTCTCCCACTAGGCGTCACCCCGCCACTGCTCCCGTCAGCGCTGTATCCCTCCGCACCGACACAGGGTGTAGAACGCTACAACTGTCACTCTAGGCCCACCGAAAAAGAAAACACGGCACGGTGTGATCCGGTCACGGAAGAAGTCCACAGTCGCACGACATCCAATGCGGTGCCATCCGGTCACGAAGAGTTCATCATCATCAAGTGTACTAAAGTATGCATTTAACCAACTATCTAGCAGTGTAAACACATTTTACTAGCATGGATTAGTACGGTTCTGTCTTGAATCGCGTCGCCCAAGGCCGACGCCATTCAAGCACCCTAAACTGGTTCATGAAATCCCGGCCTCAGAATCTGGCCTAAAAGGTGTCGCTACAGGTAGCCGCCTTTTAAAAGGCGTCGACATCCTCAGACGCCGATTAACAGGAAATCCGGAATTAACAGAAAACCTTAATCGGGAGATTTCTGCCTTAACAGGCGTCATGGTGTCCCGACGCTATTCCAAATAGCGTCGTACAGGCATGACGTCTTTCAGCGCCAGAATCCCCGAACTAACAGGGCCTTAGTGGAACGATTTATGTCTAAAAGGTGTCGTGATGGCCCGACGCCCTTTTAAAAGGCGTCGTCCATGCACGACGTATTTTAGTGCCAGAAATCATGTTCTGCCTCAAGTCCGAGGGCTCTCTTTCCACCCCCAAAAACCCCAAAAACAGAGGAGAAAGAGGGCAAACCAAGCCATCATGAATCCACATCCATAGAAACTCCCATTCCCATCAAAGAAAAGCCTCTAACATGCTCATTCTACCCCAAAACCAAAGATCCATAACATGCTTTAAACGGGGGAAACATAGTTTAAAACACAACACTATGGGAACCGTCACCCTACCGGTTACTTGAACTCCTCCAAGCTCCAAGCCGTCCGCCCGTCTCGCCCCATGCCGCCTCCGGTACCGCCGAGGTCATCCTTATTCCACCGGGACGTCGGCCGCCGTCCGGAGAGTAAACGCCGCAGAGGAAGTGGTGGTGGTAGTGGCGAGAGCTAAGTGGTTGATGGAGTTGGAGGGAAAGACGAAGTGGTGGAAGGAAAGAAAGAGGGGAAAGGGGCGTCGCCGGAGTCGCCGGAGGTAGGGTGGAGAGAAGAGAGAAGGAAGAAAATGAGGAAAAGAGGGAAGGCTTGCGGGGTTAACCAGAGACCGGCTAAAACGCGTCGACATGTACGGACGCCTATTAGTTGACATGACGGCCGCTCTGACAGGACTCTGAAACGCTCTGACAGCAGTTTGAAATGCGTCGTCCATCCAAGACGCCGTTCAGACGACAAGACTGGCGCCGTACACTGACAACCCAGGGTCACAGTCTGAAAGGCGTCGTCTCTCGCGGATGCCGTTCAGCCGACATGTTAGGGCCGTACTCTCGCGGCCCAAAGCCAGTCCACGTGGCACAAGCTAAAACGCGTCTGCCTCGCTGGACGCCGTTTAAACCGCGTCGAGCCCGCTCGACGCGAAACATCACAGAGTCTCTGCCCCACTGGATCCTGAACTACAGGGTCCGACCCCGAAAACCGGATTCGAAAGCCTCAGTCCTTACATTCTCCCCCCCTTAAAAGAATTTCGCCCTCGAAATTGCCTGCTAGAATTAACCAGGTCAAAACATAGAGATACAAGCTCACAAGATAACTTACGAGAAAAGGTAAGGAAACTTCTCCCGCATCTCATCCTCACGCTCCCAGGTTGCCTCGCCCCCGGAGCAGTACTGCCAAATTACCTTAACCAAAGGCACAACCTTGTTCCGAAGGACCTGATCTCTGCGATCCTTAATACGAACTGGAAACTCTGGGAAGGACAGGTCCTCAGCGATCTCCAACTCCGAACAATCCAAGACATGGGATGGATCCTGAACATATTTTCTCAGCAAAGAAACATGGAACACATCATGCACCCCTGCAAGATTAGGTGGCAAGGCCAACTGATACGCGGTTTCCCCAATTCGAGCAAGAATGGGAAAGGGCCCGATATATCGCGGACTCAGTTTGCCTCGCTTCCCAAATCTCATCACACCCTTGGAGGGTGAGACTCGGAGAAACACGTGGCCCCCAACCTCAAACTCAAGCGGTCTCCTCCGGATATCAGCATAACTTTTCTACCTGCTCTAGACTGTGTTCAATCTCTGCCGTACCATCCTGGCAACCTCTGCACACTGCTGAATTAACTCTGGCCCTGCAACCTGCCTCTCGCCAATCTCGGACCAACATAGAGGAGATCGACACGGTCGCCCGTACAAAGCCTCGTAAGGCGCCATGCCGATGCTAGAATGATAACTGTTGTTGTAGGCAAACTCCACAGTAGGCAAATGTTGTTCCCAAGAACCTCCCCAGTCTAAGCAACATGCCCTAAGCATATCTTCCAGCGTCTGAATGGTCCTCTCCGACTGCCCATCAGTCTCAGGGTGATAGGCCGAACTGAAGGCCAACTGCGTGCCCAAGGCCTTTTGAAAACTCTTCCAGAACCTGGAAGTAAACCTCGAATCCCGATCTGATACGATGGACAAGGGTACTCCGTGCAGGGAGATGATCTGGTCTACGAACAACTTAGCCAGCTTACCGACTGACCAGTCCTTCCTAATAGCCAGGAAGTGTGCCGACTTGGTCAGTCGATCAACAATAACCCAGATAGCGTCTCTCCTGCCAGGGGATGCAGGTAATCCCATCACAAAGTCCATATTCACGTGCTCCCATTTCCACTCCGAAATTGGCAAGGGCTGCAACAAGCCTCCTGGTCTCTGATGTTCTGCCTTAACCTGTTGACACGTCATGCACCTAGCCACATACTCAGCCACATCTTTCTTCATACCAGGCCACCAAAAGTGCCTCCTCAAACAATGATACATCTTGGTTGTCCCGGGATGCACTGCATACCTAGAACGGTGCACCTCATCAAGGACACTCTTACGTATGTCCTCTTCGGCCAGAACATAAAGTCTACCTCTGAACCTTAACCGTGTCGTCATCCTATAATTCCACCTCTGGTCTCTGGAGAATCTGCGGTAATTCTACATCTGCCCTCTGAGCCTCAATCACAGCATGGTACACTGCTGGTCTCACAGTCAAGCTGGCCAACACGGGTCTATCATCCTCACGTGGAACCCGAAAGGAAGATTCCACAACCTACTCAAATAATTTCCATTCTCGAATCATAAGGTATGACATGACCGTCTTCTGACTCAAGGCGTCTGCCACTACATTCGCCTTGCCCGGATGGTAAGAAAGGTCAAGGTCATAATCCTTGATGAACTCCATCCACCTACGCTGCCTCAAATTCAGGTCCCTCTTTGTGAACACATACTTCAGGCTCTTATGATCAGTAAAAACCTGAAATTTCTCACCATACAAGTAATGTCTCCAGATCTTGAGTGCAAAAACCACAGCTGCCAATTCCAAATCATGGGTGGGATAGTTCTCCTCATGCTTCTTCAGTTGTCTAGAAGCATAAGCCACAACCCTGCCATGCTGCATTAGAACTGCGCCCAAACCTCGACGGGACGCGTTTGAGTAAACCACAAACCCACCTGAACCAGATGGAAGCACTAACACTGGGGCCGAAGTGAGGCGAGTCTTTAACTCAGTGAAACTCCGCTCACACTCCTCGGTCCATACAAAACGAACTCCCTTTCGAGTCAACCTCGACAAGGGGGCCGCTATCGAAGAAAACCCCTGAACAAACCGCCTGTAATAACCTGCAAGTCCCAAGAAGCTCCTGATCTCAGTCACTGAAGTTGGCCTGCTCCAATTCATTACTGCCTCGATCTTGGCTGGATCCACTGTGATGCCCTCGCCAGAAATGACATGCCCAAGGAAGTGTACCTTGTCTAGTCAGAATTCACACTTGCTAAACTTGGCATAGAGTTGGTGCTCCCTCAGGACCTGCAACACCACCCGAAGATGAGTGGCGTGCTCTTCCTCAGAAGAAGAATATATCAAAATATCATCGACGAATACCACCACAAACTGATCCAGATAGACCCTAAAGACTCGGTTCATCAGATCCATAAAGGCTGCTAGAGCATTGGTCAAGCCGAAAGGCATAACCAAAAACTCATAATGTCCATACCGAGTCCTAAAAGCCGTCTTACTGACATCGACATCACGGATCCTCATCTGATAATATCCAGATCTCAGGTCAATCTTAGAAAACACCTTCGCAGACTGCAGCTGATCCATCAAATCATCGATCCTTGGAAGTGGGTACTTGTTCTTTATCGTCACTTGGTTCAGCTGTCTATAATCAATGCACAACCTCAAGGAACCGTCCTTCTTCCTGAAAAATAGAACTAGAGCACCTCATGGAGAAGTGCTGGGACGAATGAAACCCTTATCCAGCAACTCCTGCAACTGCGCCTTCAACTCAGCGAGTTCGGCTGGTGCCATCCGATACGGGGCCTTAGACAAGGGTACCGTACCTGGTGCCAGCTCAATGGTAAACTCGACCTCTCGCCGAGGAGGAAGGCCAGGCAACTCCTCAGGAAACACATCTACAAAGTCACACACTACAGGCACCTCCCAAGGACTGGGACTATCACGGACATCGGAAACAACAACAGAGGCAAGGAAGGCCTCACAACCACCAGCAAGCAACCTCTGAGCCTTAAAGGCAGAAATAAGAATACCTCGAGAAGAGAGCCTAATACCTTGGAAGTAGAAGGTCGGGATGTCCGGAATAGAGAAACGCACCCTCTTCCTGTGGCAGTCCACCTCAGCATAATGAGCTTCCAACCAATCCATGCCCAGGATGATATCAAAGTCACGAATGGCAAGCACGACCAACTGGGCGGGTAACTGATAGCCCTCAATGGTCAAGGGAACATCCCTCAAACAATTATAAGATAACATGAAATCCTCAGAAGGAACCTCTAACATCAATCCATCAGATAGCTCATCAACGGGTGCAGAAAGAACATCTATAAACTGCTTAGAAATGAAAGAATGCGAAGCACCTGAATCAATCAACACATGTGCAGAGTTCCCAAGGACGGAAAGAGTTGGACGCACGAGCCTCCTTCCTGGTGATAGCCAACACTCTCCCTTGGGTCCTCGGCTTCTTCTGATCAGCTGGCCCTTGCCTCTGGCCACGCCCCTGCGGGCAAAACCTCGCCACGTGGCCCTGCTGGCCACAAGTATAGCATCTCCCAGAGAAAGCAGGACACTAAGTCCCACCATGAGTACCACCACAGTGCTGACAAACTGCTGGAAGCCTCTGAGCTGGCTCCTGCTGGGCGCTGGACACCGACTGGCTCTGCTGATCCTGCCTGGGTCTGCTACTACTGCTGCTGCCACTACTGCTGCCACCGCCTCGGAAGAATCTCCTAAATCTGGAGCCGAGTGACGACGATCCTGATCCGGACGAAGGGGCTGCTGCCGCTGCCTTACCCCTGCCACGAGCTGGTCCCTGAGCAGTCAGTCCTCTCTCCTAGGCTGACTGATTCTGCTGTGCCTCCACTGCTGCTGCACACCTAACTGCTGATGCCAAGTCTGTACAACAGTGAGATGCCACAAAGTTCCTCAGACTGAGCCTCAGCCCATCCACAAACCTCTCAGTACGTCGCTCCTCGTCCCCTGAGATGAAGGGCACAAACCTCCCAAGCGAAACAAACTTCGCCTGGTACTCGAGTACTGTCATACTCCCCTGAGTCAGCTCCATAAATTCCCTCTCCTTGGCCCTCTGGACATGCCTAGGAAAATACTGCGCATTGAATTCCTTCACAAAAGTCTCCCAAGAAATCTCCCTGAGACTCCTATCCTCATAAGACAAACTCTTCAAGGTGGTCCACCAATCATAGGCGCTATCCTTCAACATGAAGGTAGCTAACGAAGTCTTCTCAACCGCTACACAATCCATAGTATCGAAAGTCTTCTCCATCTCCCTAAGCCAGTAAACAGCCTCATCGGGGTCGGGACGACCAGTGAAGTGAGGTGGCCTCAGCTTCAGAAATCTCTCTAGTGTAGCTGTAGACCCTCCCCGAGCGCTGGAACTCTCAATAGGGTCTCGGGTCTGATATCGAGCCATAGTGTCCATCATAGCCTCCATGAACTGTTCTACACTCGGCCTACCGGCTTCAGAACCACTAGGGACATCTCCCCGCTCTCGAATAACCGGCACCCTCTTCCTAGGAGCCATCTAATCGCCTACAGACATAAAATCGAAAAGTTCTAGTTAGAATCCTAAACCATATACTACCGTCGTGCCTGCACGGGATAACGTAATTATTTGCCGGACTCACGACATTTAACCTAGTTATTCATTTATTTGTCAGACCGAATGCTCTGATGCCAACTGTAACAACCCGCCACCCTATAATCGGGAATCCGATTACTAAATGGGTACCGAATCATTAATTTGGAACCAAACCAGGATCTAAGTAAGTC
Organism: Zantedeschia hybrid cultivar; assembly: GCA_030544215.1. NCBI lineage: Eukaryota > Viridiplantae > Streptophyta > Magnoliopsida > Alismatales > Araceae > Zantedeschia > Zantedeschia hybrid cultivar. Next base: position 35,633,224 of record JARZZO010000011.1, on the reverse strand, counting down.
TGGGAAATAAATAATAAACTAAGCTAAACATTCACATCGCATTGAATTGAAAGGAAAGTGCAGAAATTTAAAAGTTATTACAATGCGACTCGATACAGCAAATAATTACATACTCCAACAGAAAAGAAATGATTATACATACAGGCCAGGAATAAAATAACAACTACATCGGGGCATACCCCGGAACAACAGCCGTCGGCGCTCAACACACAGCCGCACACTCCTCGCTAAGTCTGTCGGGAGTCCTCACCTGAAAACCGCAGGGGTGAGTCTCAACGAAAAGACTCAGTAGGGATCCTTCGATCCCCACTGCCCACACACACACCCACAAGTGCAAAGTACAGCGGAGATATAGTAACCAAGTAAAGCAGTAATTACTACACCTAAATTTCTATGTGAATCACATGCATTCGAAGTATAATTATCATGCATAATTCCAATTTACCAGGGAACCCGTAATCAGCGTATCCTCAAAACACGTCAACCACACAACGAAAGTGGGAAACACCGACCCGCTGAGACCAAACAGTAACCCCTCGGATAGCACGCTGGCTACCTCGGCAGTTACTCCTTCCCCCAGCAAACACCGACCCACTGAGACCAAACAGTAACCCCTCGGATAGCACGTTGGCTACTCCGGCCCAACTGGCTCAGGTGGTTACTCCTTCCCCCAGCACGAGTGACACTCCAAAAGGTACCACTCCGACACCGGTACAAGCTAGCTAACCCCGGGGTTCACCAGGTGACCCTCTCCCACTAGGCGTCACCCCGCCACTGCTCCCGTCAGCGCTGTGTCCCTCCGCACCGACACAGGCTGTAGAACGCTACAACTGTCACTCTAGGCCCACCGAAACAGAAAACACGGCACGGTGTGATCCGGTCACGGAAGAAGTCCACAGTCGCACGACATCCAATACGGTGCCATCCGGTCACGAAGAGTTCATCATCATCGAGTGTACTAAAGTATGCATTTAACCAACTATCTAGCAGTGTAAACACATTTTACTGGCATGGATTAGTATGGTTCTGTATTCAATCGCGTCGCCCAAGGCCGACGCTATTCAAGCACCCTAAAATGGTTCATGAAATCCCGGCCTTAGAATCTGGCCTAAAAGGCGTCGCTACAGGTAGCCGCCTTTTAAAAGGCGTCGACATCCTCAGACGCCGATTAACAGGAAATCCGGAATTAATAGAAAACCTTAATCGGGAGATTTCTGCCTTAACAGGCATCATGGTGTCCCGACATTATTCCAAATAGCGTCGTACAGGCATGACGTCTTTCAGCGCTAGAATCCCCGAACTGACAGGGCCTTAGTGGAACGATTTCTGTCTAAAAGGTGTCGTGATGGCCCGACGCCCTTTTAAAAGGCATCGTCCATGCACGACGTGTTTTAGCGCCAGAAATCAGGTTCTGCCTCAAGTCCGAGGGCTCTCTTTCCACCCCCAAAAACCCCAAAAACAGAGGAGAAAGAGGGCAAACTAAGCCATCATGAATCCACATCCATAGAAACTCCCATTCCCATCAAAGAAAAGCCCCTAACATGCTCATTCTACCCCAAAACCAAAGATCCATAACATGCTTTAAACGGGGGAAACATGGTTTAAAACACAACACTATAGGAACCGTCACCCTACCGGTTACTTGAACTCCTCCAAGCTCCAAGCCGTCCGCCCGTCTCGCCCCACGCCGCCGCCGGTACTGCCGAGGTCGTCCTTATTCCACCGGGACGTCGGCCGCCGTCCGGAGAGTAAACGCCGTGGAGGAAGTGGTGGTGGTAGTGGCGAAAGCTAAGTGGTTGATGGAGTTGGAGGGAAAGACGAAGTGGTGGAAGGAAAGAAAGAGGGGAAAGGGGCGTCGCCGGAGTCACCGGAGGTAGGGTGGAGAGAAAGAGAGAAGGAAGAAAATGAGGAAAAGAGGAAAGGCTTGCGGGGTTAACCAGAGACCGGCTAAAACGCGTCGACATGTACGAACGCCTATCAGTTGACATGGCGGCCGCTCTGACAGGACTCTTAAATGCTTTGACAGCAGTCTGAAATGCGTCGTCCATCCAAGACGTCGTTCAGACGACAAGACTGGCGCCGTACACTGACAACCCAAGGTCGCAGTCTGAAAGGCGTTGTCCCTCGTGGACGCCGTTCAGCCGACATGTCAGGGCCGTACTCTCGCGGTCCAAAGCCAGTCCACGTGGCACAAGCTAAAATGCGTCTGCCTCGCTGGACGCCGTTTAAACCGCGTCGAGCCCGCTCGACGCGAAACATCACAGAGTCTCTGCCCCACTGGAGCCTGAACTACAGGGTCCGACCTCGAAAACCGGATTCGAAAACCTCAGTCCTTACAACCTAGATTTGATGGAGATCAAATGCGAAAATGATTGACTTGAGTTCAAGTGAGAGATTCATAGATATATGTGTTCTCAAAGTCAATCATGAGGCACCTATCACAATCTGGTTCGGTAGTTAATGACATTTAAATCATTATGTAGATTGGCGTACTTATTATCACGCATAATGAAGTCCATGAAGATATGCAATAATCATCAGATTATTATGAGATTGATGACTTATAAACACATATTCTTAATTGTTCATAATCGTAGGATTCTTGAGAAAGATATCAAACATCCAGTAAGACTAGTACAAGTTATTTTAGCTCATATGATGAGGATGACTGATCTCGTTAGTCACTTATGTGGAGACACTATGATAAACCGGCAGGTACTCATTAGAGAATGAGTTCACTGAACTGATCCGATATGAATCGTCGTATGATAATTTACCTGACTGTTAACCGGCTTGATTCATCATCACAGTAGTATGGTTGATCCTTAGACTTGAGACACCAAAGACATCATGCCGGTGGACTTCTGGACTTTGACCTTGGCTTACAAATCTCTATCTACGGGATTTCTAATAGTCAAGGATCGGGTCAAGCGGAAGACCTTCTAAGGTGATTGTGTGTTCAATAAAGTCGCTCTCAGGTAACTTGAGAGAGAATACTCTAGAATGGATCCAAAGGAGTCTCTGGTCAGAGCAGATACAATATCAGAAAAAATATTTTCTGATATTGTGCAGCAGAGTCTAATTCAAATGAGTTGACCATCTAGGGTTTTGACAGTTGACCATAACTCTATGTCAGCTCGAGAGCATTGTGCGAATGAAAGATCGTAAGTCATGCGATCACTGTGGACAAACAGGTTCTATGAGCGGGTTGAACCCTATTACCTTCCGAGATCATATGGTGTTGCTTGGCACCAAACTTGATCGAAGTCTGATCGAATTTACATAAAATGTTAATTCTGTTAAGTAATTAATTAAATATTTGATATTAATTAATTATTATAAATCAATAACTAGTTATTAAACTTTACGGACTGAAAATCGGACTGGTTAAGAAGGTCACATGCAAAAAAGATTTTCAGTCGGTGATATTTAGTGGGATTTATATTAAGTCGGAGACTTTTGTAAAAAGTCGCACCGACTTAATATATATACGTGCTGTTAAGAAACTCTAGGTCAAACTCTCTCTCCTCCTCTTCTAAGCGTCCCGTTCGAGGCGCTGAAAGACTTTCCGTCTCCGTCCCGCATATTTTCTAAGAGTCAGGAATTTCCGTCCGGATGATCTAAACACCGTTGGAGCGATATTCTTCAGTGAGCGAGCTGATATGGACGAGAGAGCGAGGACGAACCACTGCAGAAGATTGCATAGATACCGTTGGAGACCGAACGTTTGTGTGGCTAACGGCATCACTTCTACGAAACCGAAACATTCGTGGATTCGAATACGCACAATGTGATGAGATCACAACCCGTTTTTCGATTTAATTTTTCGTTCCGACACGGATCAACGGACATCGAACGAGATTTAATTTTAATATTCGGTTGTATTATTTGCGTCCCGTCTAAATTCCAACACCTCTCCCTTCATCCCGTTACATCCACCTTTTTCTTCTCCACAGAACAGTGACAACTCCATTAAACGCTCCTGCATCGTCTTGTTGCCCGCCTTAGTTTGACCCTTTGCTGGACACTATAGAGGAGCAGATTTTACCCGTGGCCATAAAAGACCATGGCCTTGGTCTCTGTATCTCATAACCAGCTGGAATGGAAGTCTCACATGTATATATGAAAAGAAGTACTAGTATGCTTGCTGCTGCCATGGAAAGTTAAAGGCATCTTTTACCTCTCCCAGCCTACAATGCGTAGATTAACATATGTAACGGCATGTGATAAAAAGAGGCTTCTGTACGTTACTGTCTTGAGCAGTAAGCTCCTGTTACGTTACTTAATTAGGTACGTGCAATCAATAAATATCTAATTATAAGACAGCGCGCTCGTTTTTGACTCACCTCCCAGCCCTGCCAGCATCCACTTTTAAATTATTATTGCAAGCAGATGGGTGGATCACACTGCAGGGCAGGCAGCTTCTGATTTGGTTGTAATGTGTAAGGTGAGGGTGAGGTCTCCAAGAGAAGAACTTCCCACTTGCCAGTTTTGGGAGGCCTTATGGACTTAATACACCGGCATGTGTTGCATCGATCCGCGCCGCTCACACACTCGCTTGTCAGCCTTTTTCGTCCCGTCCACCACTGCGCAGAGCGCACCTGTAGGGTTTGACTCGCCACCAGCTTCCGAGAATGCTACGCGCGGCGCGGCCGGTTTGACTGCCCCGTCCCGTCCCCATGCATTACGTTATGCTCTAGCGTAGGCGATACGAAAATCTTCTCCGAGCCTCGCCCCATCCTCTCTCTCTCTCTAGACCTGTCGTTCTCGGTCTCTCTCTCTCTCGGTTATTTAATTTGTGTGTGATGGTTGGTAGAACCGAGGAGGGAGAGCAAATGTCAATCAGAAGGGAACAGGTGCAGCAGCAAGGAATCCGCCGTGGGGGGCGATACCGGGCCTCACTTTCGGAGTTTCGGACGGTTCTTTTGGTTCTCCAAAGCGTACGCTTGGTGGTGGGGTGGGTACTGGCTAGCCTCGTTGGCCGCTTCGCATCGGTTTTTCTCGATCGGTGCACACGCGTGGGTGGTAAATGAGATAATAACGAGCCCCCTGAGCGGGACAGGAGGAAGGGAGAACGAACCTGCAGACCGCACAAGGCATGGGGGGAGCTCACTGATCCGTCAGGCTCAGCCGCTCAGGCACGGGCAGCAAGTGTGGGGTGCCATGGCCGGTCGTTTTCCCCTTCTCTGAACAGTAGTGAGGTACGTGGATCTCCCTTTGTGTGGGTCTGGTTGGACGGGAAGGGGGTACAACAGGCAGAACGTTGGGGCCGCGAGCAGGTGTCGGGGTCTGTAGAAAGTTGTTGGAAAATATGTTTACACGGAGGGCATTTGTCGGTCACCAACTCCCATATGGCCCGTCGTTCATGGGTATGTATTGGCTTCTTAAGTTTACACGGAGGGCATAATCCATATGCAACCCTCTGATAGTTATAATATCAGTGAGACATCTATAGTTCATGTCAAGATTGAAATTAGTCCTTCCTCTTCATATAAACAACATAGAACCCTGATCATATCATCACACCCATATGGAAGTTGAACATAGAGAAAATCAATGGACTACAGCACGGGGTTACACAGGTAACACAGCTCTCTGGCGCTTGAGTTCTTTGCATTGGCAGCATCGTCTCTCTTGTCGGTGGTTCTCATCATGTATGCTCAGGTAAGCTGGCGCACAGCGCCTTGCGCACCAGAGCACAGGCAACGCCAATGCGACATGCGTTGCTTTCCGGATAAATTAAAACAAAAACAAAAAGAAACTTTTGACATGGTCTCCACGCTGGCGCCTTATAGTGTTTGCTTACTATGCATTCGGGTGTTAGATGTAAGCTTGAACATTGCTGTATAATTGTTGCTTACTGTGTATTAAGCATTGCCGTATAATATTGCTTACTATGTATGAAGAATTGCCAGTATGTTGCTTATTATGTATTGGGGGAATTGCCTTGTGTAGCGGTCGGAAACTGGTCGGACAACGACGACCGTCCAACCGGATATCTCGGCTACTCGATGATATTTGTTTGGTGGTAAAAACGTCTAGGGTTGAGCCTGCAAGAGGAGGAACATAAGCGTCAGGGACCTCTCGATCCAGTGGAGAACAAAACCCTCCGATGTCTGAGTTAGGTTTTGTCGTGCTCAAGAAAGCATACCTTACTCTGGAGAGGGTCCAGAGGTTATATGGTCTCTCCCTCGAGGTGTCTTAGTGATGGTTTCTTTCGGGAGAGCAATTTGCTCACAATCGAATCCCCCTGATTTAGGGAGATCGTAGGATATTAGGCAAGTCAGAACTTTCTCATAATTGGATGGGACAGATCCTGCGGACCTGTCATAAGTGAGTAATTGATACCATAGGACCCGCCTGATTGCGAGGATTGTAATGGAGTGTCCCAAGGAGGACCTTGCCGATGTCCTGGGTGACCTTAGAAGTAAAGACTGGGCTTAAGGCTGAGAGATCCGAAGTTGCGGGCCCAGTGGGCCCAAGATTTGGGCCCTATTGCTCGGGCCGGGAGTCTAAATGTTGCGTGGCCCCTTACGTTGTTCCTGAAAGGCCGTGAGCTTTTGGGCTCTTGTACTTAATGGGCTAATTGTGCTGAGCTTAATGAAGCATGCAAAAAGTAATGGCAAGAGACAACAAGCATAGCTGTCGTGTTGGAGTGGCATCTCAGGCTAACGATGTTGGAGTCGACACCGATACCAATAAGTCACAGAGTGCAACCTCTAAGCCATCGAGAAACAGCGACGACCCTATAGGGGTAGTCGCTCAACAACTGGGCACCCTGCTTACCCTAATGCAAGAACGCCTTCCCGTGCAACCTGTCGTTCCAGAACCTTGCCTAGGGGCCGACCCTCAAGAACAACCGCAAAAGGAGGCTTGGAAAGCCCCAGCCATTGTGGGAAGGCGTGAAGGCGTCCAGAGCACTGGCGAGCGTTTTCTCCTCTTCGACAAGGAGATCCAGCACAACAATCTCCAACCGGCGGCCTCTGGGGTCGCCAGCTCGAACCGATCTTCCCCCAAGGAGAAGAGTAGCCCCAAGGGCCAATCCCACCGATCTCTGGCCCGCTCACTCCCTTATTCGAATTTTTGAATATGGGAGTGAAGTTTCACGGGAGGTCCAACCATCAACGGTTTTTGACATGAGTCAAGATCCATCATCTGAAAAGGCGTCCGACTGGCGACGTTTCGTCATCTCAAGTGTTCCTATGGACGTCGGTTGGCTTCCGAGACGATGCCCCTTTATAGGGAATGGTGGAATTTCTTTCCTGGAGTAGGCCCCGTACGTACCGGAGGCGTGAGTGGTTGGATGCTTAGGGATATCTGCCGTGGGACGTGTCCTTTCGCCTTAGCGTTGGTTGGTGGGCGGGCCTTTATGGCGAGACGTCTCGGCGGCGCTCGACATCCCAGGTGGGAGAGGCGTGAATCGGAGTGGATCTTCTGCCCTATAAAGGCAGGCAGGCAAGTAGGGCGTCAGGCCTACTCCTACATTTGCATTTGCGCTCTCTTTCGCCCATCGAATGTAGAGGGAGAGTGTCTGTGCTGCTCGGTGCCTCGCTGCTCTTTCCTAGTGAGTTCATCTTGGCCCCCCGTTCTAGTGATCTTACAGTCTTCCTCAGGTCCCGTCCTCTTCGCAATCCTTCGCTTGGGTATGTTTTGGGCTTCTCTTTTTGGGCAGGGCGTTGTCTCGGCCCGCATGACCTTCCCTCATCACAATGGCTTTAGATGAACCCTCAAGCGCTTCCAGTTTCTTTGAGAGGAGGGCCCCTACTCTGGTTCGCCATAGCCGAAGCTCGGTCAAACTAGACGAGCTGAGGCGAATGATGGAAGAGTACAAAGTGCCACATGGGTATTGCCTCGTCGAGGCCGGTCCCGATGACCGCTTCTCTTCTGAGGCCCCTAATGCCTTCATGGCGTACCGAGAGATGTTCTTGGCCGATTTTCGTCTTTCGGTCCCCCGCTTCGTATGTAGTCTCTTGATTCAGTACCATCTGGCGCCAGCACAACTGATGCCTAATGCCTGGTACTATATCTATGCCTTCCTACTCATTTGTCATAGGCGTATTGTTGAGCCTACCGCCATGTTGTTCCGCTGTATGTTCCAGCGCCTTCCTAACACCTTGATCAATGATGATTTCTTCTTTGTGAAGGTCCATCCTCGCAATTTGTTTCTATGTTTCAGTTCTTCTGCTTCGAGCCACATGTCGTCGAAGAAGCATTTCTTCTTTGTGACTCGACATCCCGCGGTCATTCCCCCCTGGAATTTCTGTACTACCTTTAATTTCACTCCCATGCAGGAGGACCCCCTGCCCCGACAGATTCCCTCTGATGTGGACTTGAGGAGGGCGAGGCTCCGGACTGAGGTCGTGGACAACGCCGACCAGGAAGTTTGTGATACTGCGTTGCTACAGGCTGGCCTTGCTCCGCGGAAGTCCAAGAGTGAGTGCCTGCCTTAGCTTGTATTGACTTTTTCTGATGGTCTGGTGACTTCTCTGTCTTGCTTCTTGTAGCCGAGACGAACGTTCGGGCCTCGCTTGCGGAAGAGGCCTCTCGGGAGGGTGCTGCAGAAGAAAGGAGAGGCTTGGGTGTTCGAGAGGAGGCGGTGATCGGCGAAGAGCCATCTACGAGCCAGCCTCCCCCCGAGGCCTTGGTGTTGGGTGCGGGACTTGGCGCGTCTTCCCACGACAGTCTCGAGGGCGTCCCTCTTGACAGGACCATGGTTGGCAATGCCGATATCTCCGTCTGTTTGGAGGAGATGCATAGGAGGAAGCGCATCCAGGATTAGTCATCTCTCTGGAATGTTCTATTGAGATCCAAATATATGGGCAATAAATCATTTTGGGACTGCAAGGCTTCCAATGCAGCGTCTGATACTTGGACAACTATCTTATCGATTAGGGATATACTCAGAGAGAATTCTACTATAGTTATACAATATGGTGTGGGCACCAATATTTGGCATGATCCATGGATTCCTAGTCTTTCCACAAATCCACCACCTAGAACTGATGCAGTTGCTATATTACCTACTAGAGTTTCTGAACTCATTGTGATTGGTGAATGGAACATGTCTAGTTTGAGTAGGTACTTCACTGATCAAGATGCTGATATTATCTCTTGTATAATGTTTCCGTCGGTTCCCAAACCCAATGGTGATACTCCAATATGGAAGGGTTCTAAGATTGGTACCATAACCACAAAATCTGCATATTAAGTCCTACATGATGGCGACCTCCCCCCATCCTCATTAGATACTTCCAAAATTTGGAAAGTTCTCTAGGACTCTAACCTAGGTAAAGTCGTCCCTCCCAAGGTTATTCATTTTATTTGGAAAGCTCTAAATCAGGCTCTTCCAGTTCAAGAGCTAATGGCTAAAAGAATTCCACATTTGGAGGTGGAATGTTAGATTTGTGGGGTTTCTTCTGAATCAATTGATCATTTTTTTAACGTGATTTTGCTAAGCTGGTTTGGTTGAGCACTCCCCTGGGTTACAATCCCTCTCTAGACAGGAAGCCCCTCCAAGATAAGCTTATTCAATAGAGTAATCCCCCCTTTGTTTGTAACAAGAAAGATAGAGTGCATATTAGCTTTTGTATGGCCATTATCTGGAATATATGGAAGGCTAGAATCGTGCTATTTTTGACAACCTTAAACCAATGCCAATCCATATCATGCAGTAGGCCTCCAAGGAATCCCTGGAGTGACAGAAGACTCCTTTCCATCAACGTCAGACCATCACAAACCAAAAGGAGTTGGTAATGCAGACCCAGGGGATCCATCAAACTGAATGTGGATGCAGCTACTGCAGCTGATAAAGGCACTATTGGTACTGTAATCATGGATGATCAAGGAAGCATCATCCAATGCACATCTAGCATTGTCACCCAAAATGATCCACTAGTGGTTGAAGCCATGGCAATCAAATCTGGACTCGAAATGGCAAACACCATGCAGAAATCAGCCATTGTTGAAGGCGATGCCCAAAAGGTGATCAATTCTATATTACAAAAATCCTAATCCCCTTGGAAATTGGGATCCTTGTTCAAGATTGTCATATCCTCATGTCTTCCTCCAATACTTCTCTCCTCTTCAGTCCGAGGGAAGCTAATGGAGCGGCACACGCTATCGCCATATTTGCTTTGCATTGTAATCAGGGTGGGACTCATAGCCACCCTGCTGTCCCAGGATCTTTTATGGATGCTGTAATATTTGAATCATTTCAGCCTCCTTAATAATTGGGGAATACCCCCATATTTGATTTCAAAAAAAAAAAAAAAAAAAAAAAAAGGAAGTTGTTTGTTCGATTTGTGTGCCAGCTAATGATATGTGATCATACAACATGATATTTGACACAAGATATGTTCATACGACCATATGATCATTTGTTATTCAAGTCTGATTATTTTATTAAGATATGTTTCCTTTAATGGAATTTGACATCATGAATTTGCCTTATATGATCAATTGTTATATGTTATATTTTTAGAATATTCCAATCTCATACTGTATGTGTATGTATAATTTGATTTGCAACTCTATCGTATGATAAGCCATCTATGGGGTTTAATTGTTAGTTTAGTTCCAAGGCACCCTTTTTGCCCAATAACAGTTTCAAAAAACTCTAATACAAAAAATTCAAATAGGAAGGTATAATTTTTGAGAAGAGATTAATGTAGTAGGTTTGTTTGAGAGAATTATATAATTTTAAATTTTAAAATAATTTCATTATTTGTTTAGTCAACATTTGGAGATTTGGTCTTGGCTATGTATTAGGAATTTTGGATTAGTGATCATAATAGCATTCATATTAATATTTACCTTGTAGATTATCTTATCTATCGTACATGTATGTCACGTTGAGTTTTATTACTCTTAATCTGATGTGAGTCAGTGGACTGAATCGACTAGGGACTCACTGTTGGGAGAGTTACCATGCATGCTGTCTTCTAGACCTCGATCGGTCTTTGGTTGATGGTGGCCTCCAGGCGTGAGGAGCGAGCGTTATGGGGATTAATGGGCCCGCCTGGGCTGTTAAATATGAACCACTTGTGGACTTTATTTATGAGCTGTTTGAACCATAGGTAAATTAGTAGGGCTTTAGGGTTAAAGTTTAATTATATCAAATTAATCAATTCACACCAAACTATTGAATATTTGAGGCTGAAAATCAGGTTCTTGGTCAAACGTGGGTTTGATCTTTCATCCATGAATGGGAGAGTGTGTGTGGATTAGGGGACGTTAATCCACATAAATCAGAGAATACATGAATCATCAAGTTTAATGTTTGGATGAAAGTGTCCCTATAAAAAGGATTTTTTGATTTGCTCACTGTGCTAGAGAAGAGATCTAGAGTGATGAAAAGAGAGAGAAAGAGAGCTTAGGAGAGAATCAATACGTTTTGAATATTAGTTTTAAAGGTAATTAACTAGGGTAAGATAAAATACTTTTAATGGAATGCTAATATATAGGTGGTAATAGTAGGGGCATTTTTCAAGTTGTGATAGACGAGGTTATTTACAAATAACATGATATTAAGATAGACAAATCTATCATTAAAATTCTAAGAGATATTGGATTTACTGATTCAATCATCGATCATCTTAAAATATAACAGGAAACTTGGGCTATGCGTGCAGCTAAAGAGTACTGTACGTAACTGACCAAGACAAATCAAAGAGAAGGCTTATTTTTGTTGTCAGGTGTTGGTTTTGGATGTCATATAGAAGTAAGCATGCAAACACTATTAGCCAAAGAAAAAGGCAGTGCAAGACATAATAATAATTATTACATTGACGTACGACATTGTGAACAGTTACATATGATCCGAGCTGCATGCGTTCTGCGTCTCCATTAATTGTGTACCCTTGAGAAATTAATATTTCAATTGGACTTGAAATTAAGAAGATATATATATATATATATATATATATATATATATATATATATATATATATATATATATATAGAGAGAGAGAGAGAGAGAGAGAGAGAGAAAATAAGCACAAATATATTTCTGATCAAGACTGCCTTATTAGCCTAAAGGACATCTTGGCTGAGATGATATTAACTTTTTGAGTCGACAACGCAGCAACATTCGATTCGTTTGCCACCGCGAGGTACGCAGAGCGCAGCACGAGGATCAAAACCCTTGGCAGCGCATCCGATGGAACAACTCTTCCGATCACTGCAGGGGCCAATCCAAGCGCAATCGGTCGCAACTGCAAAATCCTTCGTATGTGTATCACACTTAGACTTCAATTTCTAGATTTATAATTCACTCATACATATAAATGTATAGTAAAAGAAAAAAAAAACGGCAAATGATCAAAAAATAATAATAACTCTATCTTAATCATTCTCATGTGTTAAATTTGAAAAATCTCGTATTCGGATTCATATATGATGGGGCAGAATCTGATTCGGCCCATTAAAGCAAGTCCAACGAAGATCAGCCCAAAGGCTCACTGGCAGCCTTCGGCCTATTAAGCGGCACAGCAGCCTTCGGCCCAGTAAGCAGTCCAGTGGTCTTCGGCCCAGTAAGCAGTTCAGTGGTCTACGGCCCATCAGCGGCCCAACAATCTTCGGCCCATCAGCGGCCCGATAACCTTCGGCCCATTAGCGGTTCAGTAGCCCTCGGCCCAGCAGTCTCTGGCCCATCAGCGGCCCAACCCCCTTCGGCCCAGTAGCCGTATCCGGCCCACTCCGGTGGGAGGGTTAGACACTATGGCGGTTTACCAGTAAACCCAAGACATAGTCCTATATCGGCTGCCACCGTTAAGCATCCTCTATCCTCCACTATAAATACACGGCTATTTATTACCAAAGGTATGTCTTCGAGACCCCAAAGACTACAATCCAAAAAGCATTAAAGTTACTTCTTCCACCTCTTCGCCTTCTGAATCGAATCATCTTCAGAAGCTAACTTAACCGTCGGAGGGGGTTCCTTAGGGCCAAAGCTCGGGACTCCTACTGACTGGTTTTTCTTCTTCTTTTCCTCCTTCTGCAAGGACTTCGGTTTGAATCTTCGCCGACCTCTCCGGATTGGTCTCGGCCACCGACCTCGGGTCTTCTCCCTCCGGTCTCGACGCCATTCGCCGGCTGGTCCTCCTCATCCGAAGGTGCCTCGGCCACGCCTTCCGTCGGCTGGCCCACATCCGACCGGGCGTCCCTCGGCTTCGGATCTTCGGCCTCGTCTCCGCCCTCGCCGCGCTTCGGATCCCTGTCGGGCCTCTTCTCCGATCCGATCCAGCTTCGGATCCCAACTCCGGATTTCAGTCTCGGAATCCGGTCGTGATAGCTTCGGCTACATCACGCGGCGCCGTCTGTGGGAAACAAGCAAAGAGTCATGTCTCATCGTCCTGTAACCCGACGATCCGGACAAGACGAGGCAGAGACGCGGGCAACTTCAGCACAGCCACTTCATTCCGAAGGCGCCTCGTCTGTTCCACCACAGAGCGCGGCTCTGCCTGTCATACCAGAGTCCCTCGCTCCTGGAGACAGCCGGATGGAGGAACTTCAGTAGCAAGTGGCGACACTAGCCGCCGCCGTTACCTCTCTTGCCCCCCTGCATGATATGGTATCCGCCATTGCCCAGCGCATGGGGTTACTGGGCCAGCACCCCCAACAAGTGCCGCCTCCTCCACTCTATCCCGTCCAAGATACAAGGTTTCGGTCGGCGCCCTCGCAGGTCTTCCCTGACGAGGCCACCACGGCGCGTAGCGAGCCCTCGGCACCACCTGCCCGAGTCCCTCGCGCCGATCACATTATGATGGAGCAAGGCTATGCTTCGTCCGAATTTCGTCCAGCCGGAACCGGAGGACGATCGGTCACCACTTCAACTGCCCCGGACCTGGACCGGCGGTTGACGGCAATGAGGAAAGAGATGCAGCAGATGGTGTCTCGGCCGTATGGAGCGCCTCTTCCCAGCACCATCCTGGAGTAAACTCCATTCTCTCCAGAGCTCCTGGCTGCCGAGGTACCTCCTAACTTCAAACTGCCGAAAGGCCCCCTCTACGACGGAATGACAGATCCGGTCTGCCACTTTCAGAGGTTCAACACCTACCTTTCTGTCCGAGGGGTCACTGAGGCAGTCCGCTGCCGTCTCTTCCCCCTCGCTCTTGAAAAGACTGACATAACCTGGTTCGAGACATTGGCCCCCAACTCCATCCACTCTTTAGTCCAGTTGGGCCAATTATTTATCGACCAGTTCTATGATGCCACCCGACAGTGCAAAACTTCGGCCAGCCTATTAGCCATTCGGCAAGGCCCGACCGAGACCCTCCAGGAATATTTCACCAAATTTCGGGCCGAAGCTGCCCAAATCCCGAACCTGGACAGTTCAATTGCGGTCTCGGCCGTAATCAGTGGGTGCCGGGACGAGGGGCTTCTCGGCTCTATCGGGAAACGCCATCCCTCCACCTTCCAAGACCTCGTAGCCCGGGCCCATAAATACATTAACCGGGAAGCCCTGATGATATCCAAGGGCAAGAGTGCAGCCGAAGCAATACCGGCGCCTGCCCCTCCGGCGGTCCGTCCTCGACCCGAAGATCAAGAACCCTCTCGTAAGCGATATCGGAGGGAGGAATGGGACCTAGACAGGCGACGGGATCCGCAGCGGCGGTACCTGCCGCTGCCCACTCCCCCTTCCCGAATGCTTATGGAGGTGAAGGGCATGCTCCGGCGACCGGAGCGCATCAAAACTGATCCTCGCCGAAGAGATCCCAGCAAATATTGTGAATACCATCGGGAGGTCGGCCACTCGACTGACGAATGCCGGCATCTTTGGGAGGAAATCGATCGCCTCATCAGAGAGGGCAGACTGTCACAATACCGGCGATAGCAGCCTCAGCAGCAGCGGAACTGGGACGTCCCTGAAACGGCCAGGCCACATCAACCCCCGGAGAAAGAAACCGCTCCTCCGCCAAAGGACACCTCGGCCCTGGTAGAAACATCGCACCAACGACCCAGTGCCGGGTCTATCATGATGATATCCGGTGGACCAGGAGAAGGATCGAGGCGTCGTCAGCTCAGCTCTACAACAATAGCAGCGGTTGATGTCGAGCCGAAACGGTCTCATCAAGAAGACATTATCTTCGGCCAAGAGGATTTGACTGATATTCAGGTTCCTCACGATGATGCCCTCGTTGTAAACGCTGTAATAAACAGTTACGATGTTCATCGTATTTTTATTGATAATGGAAGCGCTCCAAATATATTATTTTACGATTGCTTTGTAAAGATGGGATTGAATGAGGCTAATATAAAGCCTCACCTGGGGCCTCTATTTGGTTTTAACGGCTCGCCCTGCCGAGTAGAGGGCATTGTCCGGCTTCCTGTAACCATAGGTTCGGCTCCTCGGCAATTAACTGTAGAAACGGATTTTGCCGTTGTTAAAATTGATTCAGCTTACAACGCCATTTTTGGCCGAAGGCTAATCGGTGGGATCGGAGCTGTACCCTCATCCTTCCACCAGAAGCTGAAATTCCATACCAGCCATGGAATAGGCGAAGCTAAGGGGAATCAAGAAGCATCTCGGCAATGTTATATGATTTCGGTCAAGGGAAAGGCTGCGGCCGAATCCCTGTCAATCGAATCTTCAGCCGAAGCGTCCCCGGGAGAGGAACTCATCGCCATCCCGGTTCCGGGAGGCGAGGGACGGACTCTCATGATAGGCTCCGGCCTAGAAAAAACTGAAGCCGAGAGACTCGCCGAGTTCCTGAAAGAGAACCTCAACGTCTTCGCCTGGTCTCCTACAGACATGCCCGGGGTCGACCCGGAGATAGCAGAGCATTGGCTGCATGTCGATCCCAACCAGCTCCCGGTCAAGCAGAAGCGGCGTACCTTCAATCAGGAAAGGAGGACTGCCATCCAAGCCGAAGTTCAAAAAGGGCTGGACGCCGGGCATCTCCGAGAGGTACACCATCCGGACTGGATCGCCAATGTGGTAATGGTGCCTAAGAAAGATGGCAAGTGGCGGATGTGCGTAGACTTCACCAACCTCAACAAAGCCTGTCCGATGGATAGCTTCCCGCTACCTCGGATAGATCAGGTGGTGGACGCATCCTCCGGCCTCCAGCTACTAAGCTTTCTCGACGCCTATTCAGGCTACCATCAGATCCGAATGCATCCAGAAGACGAAAGCAAGACCAGCTTCACGACTGATCTCGGTCTATACTGCTATACCCGGATGCCCTTCGGCCTGAAGAATGCCGGAGCGATGTATCAACGTCTCGTCAACAAAATATTTGCTCCGCAACTCGGCCGCAACATGGAAGTCTACATCGACGACATACTGGTGAAAAGCCGCGTCGCTGCAGACCACCTAGCTGACTTGGTCGAAACATTCTCCGCCCTGCGCCAATACAAAATGAAGCTAAATCCAGCTAAGTGCGCCTTCGGGGTGGCCTCCGAAAAGTTTCTCGGTTATATGGTCACTCACAGAGGGATAGAAGCTAACCCCGCGAAGGTTTCGGCCATCATTCAAATGTGCCCTCCGGCTAACATCTGAGAAGTCCAGAAGCTAAACGAAAGGATCTCCGCCTTAAGCCGCTTCATGTCTAGAGCGGCAGATTATTGCTTTCCCTTCTTCAAGCTGTTGAAGAAGGCCAATAGCTTCTCCTGGACCGACGAGTGCCAATCGGCCTTCGAACAGCTGAAGGTCTATCTCTCCAAGGTCCCCATCCTGTCCAGGCGGGTACATGGAGAGCCGCTGTTTCTCTACCTTGCGGTATCTGAGACAGCTATCAGCGCCGTCCTCGTCCGGGAGCAAGATGGCATTCAGAAGCCTGTCTACTATATAAGCCGAGACTTCCAAGGAGCAGAACTTCGGTATCTTGCTCTTGAGAAGCTGGCCTTAGCCCTCGTCTCATCCGCAAGGAGGCTCCGACCCTACTTCCTTGCCCACTCAATAAAGGTCCTCACTGATTAGCCTCTGAAGCAAGTCCTCTCCCGGCCAGAAGTATCCGGCAGACTAGCGAAATGGGCAATCGAACTGGGAGAGTTTGACGTTTCCTACGCGCCTCGGGTAGCGATAAAAGCTCAAGCCCTAGCCGATTTCATTGCCGAGCTCACTCCCGAAGCCTCCTCGGCCCTTCAGCCAAAAATCAATTTATCCAAGGCCGAGGGTACTTCGGCTATTGCACCTCCGGTGGATGAGTGGCGGCTCTATGTAGATGGCTCCGCATGCTCCATGGGTAGCGGCGACGGATGGATCTTGGCGTCTCCCGAAGGGGTCGTCACGGAGTATGCACTACGCTTCTCCTTCCCGACTACCAACAATGCCGCCGAGTATGAAGCCCTCATCTTCGGTCTTCGGGCTGCCAGAAAGCTCGGCGCACGGAACATAAAGGCATTTAGCGATTCTCAGCTAATTGCCAGTCATATTTTTGGAGAATATGAGGCACGGGATGTAATAATGGCATCTTATCTCCAGGTAACTCGAAAGATCCTCGCTCAATTCAATTCCTATGAAATTATGCGGATCCCGAGAGCCGAGAATGCTCGAGCCGATGCTCTCTCCCGGCTAGCATCGACTCAGGACGGGGGAGGAGGCCGAATGATTCTCGTGGAAGAACTCACCGAGCCAAGCCTCGAGGAGTCAGAAGTCATGCAAGTGACCGAATCTGAAATCGAGACCTGGATGACTCCCCTAGTCACTTTCCTCTTTCGAGGAGAAGTCCCGGCCAACCCAAAGGAAGCAAGACATATTCGGCAGTGCTCTTCCCACTTCCTTTGCCTGGACGGGCTGTTATACAAAAAGTCCTTCGGCCGACCACTTTTACGATGCCTCAGCCCGGCCGAAGCTGACTATACGCTACGAGAGGTACATGAAGGGGTATGCGGAGCACACGCAGGAGGAAGGGCCCTGGCTCATAAGCTTCTAAGGCAAGGGTACTGGTGGCCAACGCTCCGAGAGGACGCAACTGCCCTCGTCCGTCGCTGCGATCAATGCCAGAGGTTCAGCTCCCTCATCCACCAGTCAGCAACCCTTCTAACTCCTTTATCGGACCCCTGGCCTTTCGCCCAATGGGGAATTGACCTCCTGGGGCCCTTTCCCGTTGCCACCGGCCAGAGGAAGTTCCTTATTGTGGCGGTGCACTATTTTACTAAATGGGTAGAAGCCGAACCCCTCGCGTCCATAACCGATAGCAATGCATAGAACTTCGTGTGGAAATCCATTATTTGCCGGTACGACATCCCTCAGGCCATCATCTCAGACAACAGCAAACAATTTGATAGCCATCGGTTCAAGGACAATTGCGCCAGCTTCGGCATTCTCCACAAATTTACATCAGTAGCACACCCCCGGACAAATGGCCAGGTCGAGGTTACTAACCGAAGTCTATTACAAGGACTGAAGACTCGCCTCGGCGAAGCCAAAGGCCGATGGGTGGAAGAGCTACCAAGCGTTCTGTGGGCTTATCGGACTACAAGCCGAACCCCAACCGGCGAAACCTCGTTCCACATGGCTTATGGGGTAGAAGCTGTTATTCCTGTCGAAATTGGCCTTCCCTCACCGAGAGTCCTTACTCATAATCCGGAAGCCAATGAGGGGGCCTTAACAGATCACCTTGATCTTATAGAAGAAACAAGAGATAAAGCTCGCATTCGGCTAGCAGCTTATCAGCAGCGCATGGCCAGATACCATAACACTCGAGTAAAGTCCCGAAGCTTTGAAGCTGGGAGCCTCGTGTTAAGGAATGCTCATGCGTCTAAACCAACCGAAGCCGCAGGGAAGTTTTCTCCCAACTGGGAAGGACCATATCGTGTAAGGGAGGTAATTCGACGAGGAGCTTATCGGTTGGAAACCCTTTCGGGCCAACCTCTCCCTCGTACCTGGAATGTAGAACGCCTTCGGCGTTATTTCATGTAAGTTACTTCCCTCGGAATTTAGCCGGAAGGCATGAATAAATTTCTTCTTTTGAGATATCATATCTGGCATGGTATTCTCTAACTCCGTGTAAACCGTACCGGGAGTGGCTTCGGCCATGTAAACCTTATCGAGAGCGGCATGGTATTCTCTAAGTCCGTATAAACCGTACCGGGAGTGGCTTCAGCCATGTAAACCGTACCGGGAGCGGCATGGTTTTCTCCAAAGTCCGTGTAAACCGTACCAGGAGTGGCTTCGGCCATGTAAACCGTATCGGGAGCGGCAAGGTTTTCTCTAAAGTCCGTGTAAACCGTACCGGGAGTGGCTTCGGCTATGTAAACCGTATCGGGAGCAACATGATTTTCTCTAAGTCCGTGTAAACCGTACCGGGAGTGGCTTCGGCCATGTAAATCGTATTGGGAGCGGCATGGTTTTCTCAAAAGTCCGTGTAAACCGTACCGGGAGTGGCTTCAGCCATGTAAACCGTATCGGGAGCGGCATGGTTTTCTCTAAAGTCCGTGTAAACCGTACCGGGAGTGGCTTCGGCTATGTAAACCGTATCGGGAGCGGCATGGTATTCTCTAAAGTCCGTGTAAACTGTACAGGGAGTGGCTTCGCCATGCAAACCATATCGGGAGCGGCATTATTTTCTAAGGTCCATATCCGAATCTGGATTGGCTTCGGCCGTGCGAGCCGCATCTAAACAGCAATATGGTCTCGGCCACAAGGAAAGCCAGACTCGGTCATCCATTTAGAACACAAGTGGAAGCAAAATACTTTTTATATATATAAGAACAGAGTACAAAATCGGCCGTACATCTGGCCGCAGCCTTTCAAAAAGCAAACAAAAATCGGGACAAGCTCCTGTATTAGCTTTCGGCATCATCGTCATTTACACCGAGAGGGGTCTGACCGAGAGATGGAGAAGGAGAATCCTCGACCTGAACAGCCTCGGCGGGAGCGACTTCATCAGGAATGGCCGCGATGCCTTCTGCTGGGGTCGAAGCTCTTTCGGCCTTAAGCTTCTTCCACCAGGCCAGAATCTCATCGCCTTCCTCGTCTGTCGGAAGGGCGATGCCGGTCAGGTCTACGGCCGGGCACGCCTTTTGGGCGATAGCCAGCCCTAGGCTGCACACGGACGATGCCGCCTCGAGTTGAGCCTGTATTATCTCCTCGGCATAATCCGGGCCGGCCTTATAGCTGGCTACGACTATACGAGCAGCCTCTTCGGCCTTAGCCTCTAGATCTGCCTTCAGAGCCGAGACCTCCTCGGCGTGGCGACTACGCTCCACGGCCCGCTGATCGACCTTGTCCTGGATCTTGGCCTTAAGAATTTCGTTTACGGCCCGGACCGCCTCCAGTTCCTTCTCGGTTTTCTCTCTCTCCTGCTCGGCTTTCGTCTTGGCTTCGGAGGTGGCACGGATCACCTCCTTTTGCTCCCCCAGCTCAGCCCGCATCTGGGCGTTTGCTTTCAGGAGCAAATCGACGCTGGCCTCGAGACTACGCCGAACCGAGGCGACTTTGCCGGAAGCTGGCTGATCTGAAGCCTGGTCGATGTCCCGGAGCCTGTACTGAATGGCCACCTGACGGCGAATGAGGCCCCGCACATGACCGCGGTCTACAGCCAAAGGCAAACAAAAAATCAACAACCGCAAACAAGCTAAGGGAAATATTAAACTAAGGCCAATAAAGAAGCTTTTTTTACCTGGACCGACAGTCGGGCGCACTGCATCGCCAAGCCATCCGAGGACAATGCTTTTATTTCGTCCTCGGCCATCGGGAGGGTTAAGCCGCGGAGCAGGCACAGGCATGTCCAAGAGTCCTCCAGACTCTTGTCCGTGTAGATCTCCAGATTCGGGACCCAGAGCTCATGCCCGTATTCGCGGGACATGTGCGTCCCGGAACCCCCGAGGTCCTCTGTTCCGGCCGCCGCCGCCGAAGGAGAGTCGCCCCTCGATGCTTCAGGAGGCGTCGAAAGAGGGGCCCCTCGGGCGGCCACTGGCCTCTTGGCCGCCTGGGCAGATTCTGTCTCGCCAGGCTCATCCGCCCGGCTACGTTTCACTGGTCGGCCGCCCCTTCGCGCGACTGACTTTCCTTTTCTCTCTTTCGAGAGCAGCAGCTGCAGCACGGCCCTCGACCGAAGCCGCCGTTTGACCTATGGCCCGAGCGCTCGGGGCCGCGTCTCGTCCAGCCTCTCCTCCCGCCGCCTGCGGCTGGGACGGTTGAGATTGGCCGGACTGCTGGGCGAGCCAACCGAGGAGTCCCCGAATCCCACTCATCCCTGCGGACAGAAAAAAAAAAAGTTAGCAGCTTATAGTGCAAGACTTTCTTCAACTCAAGACTGATTTACCCTCGGCCGAAGCTTCAACACCCTCTTCGGTTGGAGGAGCTTCGGCCGGAGATTCAACCTCGGCAGCTCCCTCGGCCTCCCCCGGAATATCCTCGGGAGGAAGGTAAGGAGAGACCCGAGGAGGATCCTTCGTCGGATCCGGCCAAGTCCCCGTCTACACAAGCCGCTCCTCGTCATCGAAAAGCTCCGCTATATCATACGGAGCCTTGGCTTCTATAAGGCTCACGATATGAAGCTGATCGGAATTAAGTGAAGGAGGATCGGAGAGGCCTTCGGCCAGTGGTGCCCACTCAGTGGGGAAGGGCCGCACACTCCTCTCCTTCTCCAGAAGAGAGATGAAGATGAAGCTCCTCTTCCAATGATGGATGGACGAAGGCTTCCCAGAAAAAATACCCTGGCCGAAGCGGGGGACGAAGCAGAACCAATCGGATTTTCCCTGCCGCTGAATCTTGAAAAGAGAGCAGAAGATGTTTACCGAAGGGGTGACATCAATGGAGGCGTGCACAGCCAAGAAAGCGTAAACTGTCCGCCAAGAGTTCGGGAAAAATTGAGACGGGGCCAACCCATAGAAATTCAGGAGATTGATGACAAAAGAAGGGAGATGAAGACGAAAGCCAGCCCGGAAGCTCTCTTCGTAAATAGAAAAGCTGTCCGGTCGGACGGAGTTGGCCCTGGTGTTTTTTCCGGGCCGATAGGGAATCGTCCAAGAAGGGAGCTGGTAATAAGAAGCGATGGTCTTAACACCATCATCGGTAAGAGTGCAGATTGCAGCAAGGACTGTCTCGGCCCTGCGTCGGCCGGAGGTAGAAGCCTGGGCAGCAACCGGAACCTCCTCAATTTCTTCAGCACCAGACACTTCGGCCTCATCCACCATGAGAGAAGCGAGGGAGTTCGAAGAAAAGGGAGATGACAAGGAAGATTCAGGAGGCCGGGACGAAGATGAATAACCTTCGGCCGAAGAGCCACTCTCAACCGAAGGGGGGTTACTGAACATGAATCACGGAACAGAGAAAGAAAATTGAGGCTTACCCTCAAACAAGATCTTCTCGACTGCCCACCGCCTCTCAGGCAACAGAAACTTCCCCGGCGACAACTCCAGGCAACAGAGAGCTTCCCGGCAACAGAAAGAACGCTCTCAATCACCTTCGATGGTTCTTCGCCGGAGAAGTAGGAAAGCTCGGATGATCGCAGAAAAACACAGGCGCAGGAAGAAGAGAGTGGAACAGTGCCATGGGGAGGGGCTCCTATTTATAAGAGAAAATTGAAAACTTTCCCCGCCAAAATCAACGGCTGAGATCTCCCCCCTCTTCAGCTCCGCTTCTCTTAGATGCAAGCCACGTGCACCGTCCTTCGGCAATGATAACGGTCTGGCTGCGGGATCGAGAGAAAATAATCAACGGCCGGAAGCGGTCTGACCCTTAGGCTGATAACTCGGATGCTCGCCACGTGTTCCGATCCGTGTGCCGGGGGCGGAAGAGGCGGCGATCCAAGTGAAGTCTTGGGCAGGGAGCCGAAGTGACTTGCGATCCGCGTGATCACCAGGCACGACCAAGATCTTTTTGTGCTTTTAATGGGACGGCCAGATACGCGACACGTATCCTGTGTTTTCTCACGACGCGACCGTTCTGACGGGAGACTCGACGTCTTTCCCGTCTATTTTTCAGGAATCTTGACACGGTCAGGAGACTCGTCCCTTTGCAATCGAGGACGAGAGTATTCGTCGCTAAAGACCCAGGCTAAGACGACGCTAATTGTTACTAGCCCTCGGCCGACCGAAGGCGGTTCCTTTACGACAAAGCAGAAAGTTTCAGACAGCGCATATCGTGTTACTCCTCCGAGGAGGCTTCGGACTATACTCTCGCCATCTCGTGAAACTGAGGAAGGCAAGAGTGGGGGGCTATGTGATGGGGCAGAATCCGATTCGGCCCATTAAAGCAAGCCCAACGAAGATTAGCCCAAAGACCCACTGGCAGCCTTCGGCCTATTAAGCGGCACAGCAGCCTTCGGCCCAGTAAGCAGTCCAGTGGTCTTCGGCCCAGTAAGCAGTCCAGTGGTCTATGGCCCATCAGCGGCCCAACAACCTTCGGCCCATCAGCGGCCCGATAACCTTCGGCCCATTAGCGGCTTAGCAGCTCTCGGCCCAGCAGTCTCTGGCCCATCAGCGGCCCAACCCCCTTCGGCCCAGTAGCCGTATCCGGCCCACTCCGGTAGGAGGGTTAGGCACTATGGCGGTTTACCAGTAAACCCAAGACATAGTCCTATATCGGCTGCCACCGTTAAGCATCCTCTATCCTCCGCTATAAATACACGACTATTTATTACCAAAGATATGTCTTCGAGACCCCAAGGACTACAGTCCAAAAAGCATTAAAGCTACTTCTTCCACCTCTTCGCCTTCTGAATCAAATCATCTTCAGAAGCTAACTTAACCGTCGGAGGGGGTTCCTTAGGGCCGAAGCCCGAGACTTCTACTGACTGGTTTTTCTTCTTCTTTTCCTCCTTCTGCAGGGACTTCGGTTTCAATCTTCGCAGACCTTTCCGGATCGGTCTCGGCCACCGACCTCGGGTCTTCTCTCTCCGGTCTCGACGCCATTCACCGGCTGGTCCTCCTCGTCCGAAGGTGCCTCGGCTACGCCTTCCGTCGGCTGGCCCACATCCGACCGGGCGTCCCTCGGCTTCGGATCTTCGGCCTCGTCTCCGCCCTCGCCGCGCTTCGGATCCCTGTCGGACCTCTTCTCCGATCCGATCTAGCTTCGGATCCTAACTCCGGATTCCAGTCTCGGAATCCGGTCGTGATAGCTTCGGCTACATCAATATATATTATTTTGTAAGGATGCGTAAGGTAGTATACAAATAGGCAAATCATTTTCTTAAAATAGGAACGGTAATATGCAACTATCACAAGAAAAAGGCATACCACAATTATTGTTTGCATGAAACAATAAAACCAGGAGCAGCAACAGGAGAAAGGCGGGACTTCTTGGTGCCATTCTAATCCCTTCAGGCCTTCACTTGATGAAACCCTAGAAAGGGAGAAGAAGAAACCGATGATCAGTTGTCAATAAAGAAGAAACCTGTGCATTTATAGAGTATTCTACTTGGCTTAACGAAGAACCACACCTTGTGAGAAGATGTTAGCTGTACGTCCACACTTCATTGTCGGCCGTCCAAAAGAGGCAAAAACGTCCACACTAAATTGCGTAGCTGCTGGGTGTAGTTTCCTTTTAATAATATTTAAGGGAGGAAATTAATTATAGCATTGGTTGTTTATTGTTATGAAGTTTCCTTTTAATAATATTTAAGGGAGGAAATTAATTATAGCATTGGTTGTTCATTGTTATGCAGTTCCCTTTTAATAATATTAAAGGGAGGAAATTAATTATAGCATTGGCTGTTCATTGTTATGCAGTTCCCTTTTAATAATATTTAAGGGAGGAAATTAATTATAGCATTGGTTGTTTATTGTTATGCAGTTCCCTTTTAATAATATTTAAGGGAGGAAATTAATTATAGCATTTGTTTATTGTTATGCAGTTTCCTTTTAATAGTATCCGAATCAAGGAATGAAGCGTATGTAACGGGATGGGTATATCTGCTTCTTCTCCCTCTCTCTGGATATATAGTAAGTATATATCTCGGAATCTCTCACTTCTCAAGTCTTCTCTTTCATTATAAATGTGAAAATTTACTTAATCTTTGACCAATCAATGATCATGCAACATGGAATGCCTTCGTGCAGTGGGTGAGTAACAGAGAATCTTAGCATGATCAAAATTCAAATAAAAAAAGCTACGTCTTCGCGCATGATCAAAATTCGTACTTCAACATTAAATTGTATTTTTTCTTTATTTTTAATTTTCAGCTTGGGATAATTTTGGTCCGGGTAGACATATAATATCTTAAGTTTTAAAGGTATAAAGTATAAGTAATTCTAAAGGAAGAATAACTTGCCGCACCCTTTTAAGGGTTATTACGTCGCCTGATGGTACGGTCAAACAAAAAAAAAAAATTTCTTGAAATTTTTTTGAAGCTCCCAATAGGCCCTCATGTCTACATAATTAGATTTTTGATCGGACATCTTAAAAATAATAAAAAATCAAAAACCAAGGCTTGATAAACAGTAATGCACTATTCATTGGGGATCGACTTTTTAATTTTCATAATTTTTTTTGAAGGCTTCTAACATGACCTACATGCTCATATAATTTGATTTTCGATCAGACATCTCAAAAAAAGATGAAAATTCAAAAACTTAGCCCCAATGAACAGTAGTATACTATTCATTGGGTCTCGATTTTTTATTTTTTTGTAAAAACTGCTGACATGTCCTACATGCCTATCTAATTCAATTTTAGATAGAATATCCCCAAAAAAGATAAAAATTTAAAAACCTTGTCATAGTGAACAGTAATATATACTATTCAAGTTTTTGAATTTTCACGTTTTTTTGAGTTGTCCTATGAAAAATCTAATTATATGACGATGCAGGCAATATTGCGGGCCTTAAAAAAATTATTATTATTTCTTTTTAGCTACGGTGATGCAACAAGTTATTCTCTTTAATTGGTTGGATTGATATATGACCATTCTTCCACCTATCCTGCCAGCACTTGCTTGGAAAATGGCATCGGGCATCAAGGAGTAGATGCCGAAATCCCGATTTGAGATGGTCCAGGAAAAAGGCTTTTTGTTGACTTTTGCTTTTACATGTAACCAAACAAATCAATTGGATGATATTTTCTGGAAAACCTGTACAAGCAGCACCTTTTAAGCCGTACCAAACGGACCCTAAGCATAGTGAGTAATTATAAGCTTCCTCCTAGATATTTAGTTGATTATGTTGTCCAGGCTATAGAGAACCTAGAGGGGGAAGAGGGGAGAGAGATGAATGGGATATAAAAATTCTTAACGAAAATAATAGGAACAACTACAGGTTGCAACAAAGAGATGTGCAAGAAAGCGGGAGAAACAAAGAGCAATCACACACACAGGAACTCTGAATTAGTCCGTTGAAGCTTAGCTTCCCTCCTATTGTCTCTATAAGCTTCTTATTAAGTCTAACATTAGCTCTGTTGAATTTAATGTTAATATGATTAAGTCTTGCCTAGAGAGAGCTCAAGCAGACACATGTCTTTATCATCTGGAAGCTTCCATGCTTTGTAGCCAAGCTTTCCTTATTTAGATGTGCAATCTTCATCTGACCCTGTGGATTTTCTAAAACAAAAAGGTTCCCATCTAGTGTATTGACTAGAGGGTAAGTCAGCAACAGAGAATCTATAAAAGCATATCAAATAGGATCTGCAAGCCAGCACGAGGAAGATAAACAGTGTTGCATCCAGAAAATCGATTATAAGGGTAAGAGGAACCAACTATATCCAAATGAAATCGATTAGTTGCAGAAATAGTCAGTCAATTGATTCAATAGATGACCTTAATCAATGTTCAGATTGACCCAGTAATCGATGCACACAAAGCTCCTCAAGCGAGTGGATAATCAATTTAAAAATAGATAAGTAACCAATTAAAACCAAATAGATAATCGATTTGAACAGACAAACATTATCGAATAAACAGGCACTGAAAGTAGTTGCTTAGGTCCTTCTAATCGATTCGGTGGAGGTAATCAATTAATCAATGACTTAACAGTCAATTGATAACTATAACTGAAAGAGTCCCATAATTGATTAAATGAAGTGACGTAATTGAAGATGCACTTGAGTTAACTGATAGACTTACTTGATTAGCAATAGCTTTCTAATCGATCCAACTAATCTATTAGGCCTTAGCGGCAGACTTCATCAGTTAGTAAAAGTAATTAAAAGGTGAGACTTAATCGAAACTCTAATTGATTAAAGGTCTTTTACTTGCAACTGACTTTCTCACTTATAACAGTTAATGATAGGGATCTAACAGAAGTTCCTGTGAGTCCTTGATCAATTTAAGTTAGCTCAAAGACTGAAATCGACTAAGTCTTACAATATAGTGTTCAAAGGATAGTGAGTCTGTCATCCTTTAATCGATTAATCCACTCATTTGACCCAACTCAACATGATCTAATTTCATCATTTTCATGGTACATTATCACCAAAACATGGGGATCAAATTGTTTACACAAAATGGGTTCAACAATCTTCCCCTTTTTAGTGATGACAAAACTTTTGAAAATGTAAAATCAGGGAAGTAATAACAACATAGAGAGAATAAAATATAAACACAGTCATGGATATAAAGGTATTAGAGTTAGAGCAATAACAAAATATTGATGTCTAAGCATTAGAGATAAATGCAAATATATGATTATAACATATTCAAATGCATTCGCAACCAACATGTAATAGGGTAACAACATGTAAGATAGATCTTTTTCTCCCCCTTTTTGTCAGTTACCAAAAAGAAGGGATACAAAGAATGAAAGTAGATAGGAAAGATTAAGAATGAGGAAACTATAAAGAGGATGGAGGGAGATGCAAAAAGTATGTTTTAATGATCTCTCAGGTTTTGAGCTCACATTCTTCAAAAATTTAAGCAAATTCATCAAAGGAGGCTATGTCTGTAACAACCCGCCACTTTATAATTGAGAATCCGATTACTAAATGGATGTCAAATCATTAAAATTAGGAGCCAAGCCATAATCTGAAATAAGTCTGGAAAATAAATGATAACTAAGCTAAACAATCCACATAACATCGAATTGTAAAGAAAGTGCAGGAATTAAAAATTATTACAGTCTAACTCGACTCAGTAAATAATTACATAGTCCACAACTAAAAAATAATAATTATGCTTACAGACCTGAAAATGAAAGTATAACTACGTTGGGGTATACCCCAGAACGATGGCTGTTGGCGAGCAACCCGAGATGAAACCCTACAACTGTTACGTTTACTAGGAACCCTCACATGAAACTGCAGGGAGTAAGTCACACTAGAATAGACTCAGTAGGGATCCTTCGATCCCCACCTCCCATACACGCACACACAATCACAGCACAACAAGCGTAGATAGGCAAGATATGTGCAAGTAAAGTGATAAATAAACCGCACGTCCACCGTGAGAAAACACACAAGAAGCTGCCAAGCCAACTAGTAAAACACTAACCTACTAGGACGAAACAACAACCCTTCAGACAGTGCGCTGGTTACTCCGGCCTGTCTAGCTCAAGATGGTTCTACCTCCTCCCAGCCACGAGTGACACTCTAAAATGTACCACTCCCACACCAGTACTAGTTATTATCCCGGGGTACACCAGGCGACCCTCGCCTCCTAGGCGTCACCTTGTCACTCCCACATCGATACTGTGTCACTCCCATACGGATACAGGATGTCAAGTGCTAACAACAGTCACTGTAAGTCCGTGATCGCATAAACACAACATGATGCGATTCCGATCACATGAAAATTCCTGCCCTCAATGATTTCAAGCATGTATTAAATAAGATTGTTTAACAATATACAAGAATCTAATTGACATAATATATAATCACTCATATTAAATGTAAGAAAATATGGGGCTCTGTCTTGAATCGTGTCGACTCAAGTCGATGCCATTCAAGGCCTTATAACTGATTTTCCTCACTCTCAGGCATCGGGACCCTGGGATACTGACCTAAATCGTGTCGACCATGGTCGACGTCATTCAACGTCCTATCCCACTCACTGGCCTCGGGACCCAGGGGCATGGGCCGCAAATCACGTCGATTTTGGCCGACGCCTTTCTCAAATTGCGTCGTCCTAAGTGGACACGTTTTACGCCCGAAACCGATCTACCCTCCGGTCTCCACGGAGCCACAACACGGGGTCCCCCTCCCCCCAAAATGAGTGAAAAACACACAAAGAGATGGGGGAAAAATCCACGAACCGAAATAAACATGCTACTCTCATTTTCAAAAATGTTCATTTCAATCAACCACTCTCTAGACATGCTCAATTCTACCCAAAGTCCCTCACACATCCATAGCATGCTCCAAAGCGGAAAATTATGAGTTAAAATAATTAAATCACGCGCGAGGATTATCACCCTACCGGTTACTTGAACTCCTCATAGCTCCTCGTTGCCGAACCGCTACATCGCAAGTTGCCTCTGATACCGCCGTGGACGTCGTCATTCCACCGGGACGTCGGCCGTAGTCCAGAGAGTGAAGAAGCGACTGGGAGATGGTGGTGGAAATGGTGAGAGGTGGTAGAGGAGGAATGGAGTGGTGGAAGAGGAAGAGGGAGAGAAGGGATCGGAGAGATGGAGAGAGGGAAGAGAGAGAGTGAGAAAGAGAGAATGAGAGAGAAGAGAGAGAAAGGAAGGGTGGCTCAGGGCGTCAATCCCAACCGAACTAAATAGTGTCGTCCCAAGATGACATGGTTCAAACGATAAGACAAGAGTCATACACTAGCAGATGTTTGAATCGCATCGACTATACATGAAGTCATTCAAACGGCAAGATCGGGGCCGTACACATGCGCCCCGACGCCCAACCACGTGGCGTACCAGCATGGCTCCTAAATTGCGTCACCTGTGACCGACGCCCATCAGAAGTGCGTCTTGCCCACTCGACGCGGTTCAGAGCCCACGCACAATGCTTACAAGGACCCAAACCAATGGATATGACACCGAAATCGACCCGATAATTGAATCTAAAACCTTAGTCCTTACATCCTCCCCCCTTAAGAAAATTTCATCTCCGAAATTGCTGCAACTGAAGTAGCATCAAGGGAAAAGACACTACAAGCTTAAAGAGAACTTACTGGCAAATGTAGGGAAACTGCTCTTACATCTCTCATCTTCTTGCTCCTAAGTCGCCTCGCCTCCGGAGCGATGCTGCCAAATCACCTTTAGTAGGGGAACAACCTGTGTCGAAAGACCTATTCCCTATGATTTGCAACACGCACTGGGTACTCTGGAAACGACAAGTTCTCCGAGATTTCCAACTCTGAGAAGTCAAAGACATGGGACGGATCATGCACATACTTCCTCAGCATCGATACGTGGAATACATCATGGACTCCCACAAGACTGGGTGGTCAGGCTAGCTGATACGTCGTTTCCTCAACTTGAGCAAGAATTGGAAAACGTCTAATAAACTGTGGACTCATCTTGCCTCACTTCTCAAATCTCATCACACCTTTGGAGGGTGAGACACGGAGAAACACGTGATCCCCAACCTCAAACTCAAGGGATTTCCTGATAGATATAGGTACCTATTTCAATATGGTTCAATAATAAATGGCATATATTTCATTATGTAGATTGACGTGCTTATTATTTCGCATAATGAAGTCCATGAATATGTGCAACGATTATCGGATTATAATGAGATCATAATAATAAGACCGATGACTTATAAACACATATTCTGAATTGTTCCTAGTCGTAGGATATTTAAAGAGGACATCAAACATCCGATAAGACTAGTACAGGTTATTTCAGCTCATATGATGAGGGTGATTGATCTTGTTAGTCACTTATGTGGGGACACTATGGAGAACCTGAAGGTGCTCATTGGGAATGAGTTCACTGAAGCGATCCAATATGAATCGCCGAATGGTAATTTACCTGACTGTCAATCGGCTTCATTCATCGTCATAGTGGCATAGTTGATCCTTGAACTTGAGACATCAAAGACACCTTGTCGGTGGACTTATGGACTTTGACCTTGGCTTACGAATCCCTATCTACAGGATTTCTCATAGTCAAGGATCGGGTCCAACAGAAGACCTTCGAAGGTGATTGTGTGTTCAATAGAGGATCGTTCGCTCTCCAGTAACTGGAGAGAGAATGCTCTAGAATAGATCTGCAGGAGTCTCTGGCCAAAGCAGACACAATATCAGAAAAGGTGTTTTCGGATATTATACAGTAGAGTTTAATTCAAGTAAGTTGACCATCTACGATTTGACAGTTGACCATATCCTAGGTTAACTCAAGAGCATTGTGCGAACGAAAGATTATAGCCACGTGGTAACTGTAGACGGACAAGTTCTACGAGTGGGCTGTTGAACTCCATTACCTTCCGAGATCATACGGTGTTGCTTGGCACCCAATTTGATCGGAAGTCCGACTGAATTTTACATGAGATGTTAATTCGGTTAAGATATTAATTAATCACAATAAGTCAATAACTAGTTATTGGACTTAACGGGTTGAAAACCGGACTGGTTAATGGGCCTAGAAGGTCACACGCAAATAGATTCTAAATCGATGGTACTGAAGTAGGATTTATATTAACTCGGAGACTTTTGTGAAAAGTTGCACCAACCTAATATATATACGCGCTATTGGGAATGTTAGTTTTGGTGTCCTACAGACCAATCATGGGCCGTGTAGGGACAATGTATTGTACAATCTTATTCAATATAATTAAGTGGTAATTAGAGCGTAAACTTATAATCTGTGAATTGCTTTGCGTTGTTCCTAGGATATGTGGTTATAAAGTCAATTTCGAGATGAGATCTCGAATGTGAGTTTGACTGTATATGGACACATACCTTAAACTGTTCCTGATTGGAGAGTGATCACTCTGGGACATTAATTACTTGTAAATCAGCACACATGATGTGTAGATGACCAATCTCACGGTCATAGGTCGGGGCACCAGCACATATGTGTAGGTGTTCATCTTGGGAAGATGTTCACTGAACTGATCCGCTGATAGATCTTCAGATGATTAATTATACCTAATGTCAACTGAAGATCCATCTGTCTCAGTAGTATCGTTGATCCTTTAACTTGAGACATTAATGAGGTCTTGCGTGAGGACTGGTGTAGTTTAATGTTTGGTTAGGTGACTTTAACCATAAGTCATGAAACACCGAATTATTAGCCATATGGGGATACATGTGAAGACCGTTAATGGACAATAGGGGATCGCTCACTGTCAGGTATATCACAGACAATTAATGAGTGATGGCATAGATGCTCCACTAAATCCCTGGCCAGGGTGGTATCAGTTCGTTTAGAACAAACGTGAAATTATTATAGAAGCCATGGTTAGACGATAGGATCAGTAGTGGTTTGACGAAACCATACCACACGATCGAATTGGACTCATAGAATGAGCAAGAGATTATAGCGATACGGTAATTGAAGACTTACAGGTACCAGATAGGGAAAAGATGAACCCGACATCCTCTAGGATCACGCGGATTTGCTTGACCCAATGTGATCAAAAAGGTCCGGAACAAATTAAACGGTTATTAGGAATAACTGGTTTAATTCACTTCTAATGAGATTAGAAGTTAATGGAACTCTAAACCAAAGTGATAATGGGCTTAGAGGATTACACACAAATAACTCTTACAGAGCGGAATATTATTGTATGGAAAAATATACTAAAGCATTAAATTCTTTTGGGAAAAGAATTTATAAATGGCTTAAAAATATATATACAATAATATAAAAGACATATATATAATATATGTATTATTAATTTATTTGATAAATAAGCTAATAATAATATATTGATATATAAAAGGTCATCGGGTTTAACATTTAATCGCAGTTACTTTTAGCCGAGGCGGTTACATGACGGGATTGGCTGAAAAGGCGGTTCAAGTTGCCGCCTTTAAACCCTTTATAAACCCATATTCTCCAACCCGCAGAAGAGAATGTTTTTTAATCAACCCATTCCATACCTGGCCGTCAAGTTGTTTAGTTGGAAGAATAGGATTCTTCCCAGAAGCTTTGAGGCAAATGGTTGTGTTGTGAGGATTAAAGGAAAAGAAAATTCCGTTGCTGTGAGATTCGTGTGGATCGACTCTAGAGGCTGGACGTTTGTGCTGCTTAAAGCTTCGTGGAGTTCGACTTCAATTTTCACAGGATAACATATTCTCTGTAAGGTGATAAATCTTGTGTGATTTATTTAGATCATTTTTGTTGCATCAATCGGAGCTCGAACCGGTTTGGAAAATCATTTTGTTTTATGTTCTTCCGCTTCTGTGATTTTCCGGAGGTTACGACCGAAACCAACAGTGGTATCAGAGTCAGGTTTAAGCTCATGTTGATGCAACTGGGAATAACAATTTCTGTTATAACATCTTGTTTGAGTTCTTCAATTTTATTTTAATTTTTCGGAGACAGTCGAAGTCTGGACGGCTGGTTGGACCGCCGTCAGGTTGTGGACGGCAGGCTAGGCCACCTTCCAGGGCCATGTAAACGGCAGTTGGAGTGGCCGTCTAGAAATTAAACGACACCTATCGACAATTTTAAATTAAACGGCAGTCGGAGTGGCCATCAAATTTTAAAAATTAAACGACACTAGAGGTGGCCGTCTGGAAATTTTATGACACTTGGAGTGGCCGTCGAATATTCTCAGAAAAACCTAAATGGCCAAGGTGGTGGCCGTCCACCATGTGGACGGCCATGAAGGTGGCCGTCCACATGTGTTGGACGGCCAAGTTGTTGGCCGTCCAACCATGTGGACGGCCATGTTGCCGTCCACATGGTGTGGACGGCAAACCTTTTGGCCGTTTACACAATTAGTTTAATTAAT
Source organism: Zantedeschia hybrid cultivar (assembly GCA_030544215.1). Classification (NCBI taxonomy): domain Eukaryota; kingdom Viridiplantae; phylum Streptophyta; class Magnoliopsida; order Alismatales; family Araceae; genus Zantedeschia; species Zantedeschia hybrid cultivar. The sequence goes on along the minus strand of JARZZO010000011.1, from coordinate 35,599,536 downwards.
TTTATTAAGTTGTTTAAAATTGATTTATTTGCTCGATTCTTCTATTGTTAGGTGCACTGCTCCAACCCGCACTGCGCACTGCACTAGTCCAGAAAATTAAGATTTTTTCCTCAAAAAATTAAGATAATTGTATGATACGATTAGTTAAATTTGATTTTAATTAATTTGATAATTATCATGTAGATTTTGAGTTTAATTGAAGATTACGTATAAAATCAAACTTTCGAATTTTTAATTATTAGATAATTGTTAAATTCGAATTTTTTTGAGGATTATCGTTAAAATTCAAATTTTGAATTTGTAAAATTATTAGATAATTTTCAAATAAATAAATTGTGAATTTTAATGAAAGATAATTGAAGACGATCATTTAATTAAATTGTATTCTATCATTGGATGATTAATTTGAATTTAAATTTCATGATTGTCTTAATTGTTGTGATTGATTGAATTTACATTGTTAAATTCATGTGTGTATCCTCTTATACGTATGGAATGATTCTGTGCATAGATGTTATAGTGATGCCTTAATTATTTTGGTCTCTGTTAGATTACTTTTAAATGCAACGATGAGTTTTTCAAAATTAAACATGACCAAAATTTCTCGTATGTACAACCTATGATTTCAATCTAAATATAAGGATTATTTTAAAAAATAACCCTTCTATGATTGATATGATTGTGTTTGGAATGGTGGGTGATCATGGACTTAGCTCAGTTCGTTTGAGGCCTGCGAGCCTCCCTTCTTCCTCTATTTAATTTCCAATATAATTATATCTTCCTCCGATGAATGTACTCACCTTAAGGGCTGCTGGAAATTATATGGCATGTAATTCTTTTTCCGGCCTGCGAGCCGTATAATTATTGTAATTAATGCTGTGGATGGAGCTTAAAGGCATGGAAGACGAATTGCGAGGGTGATCCTGCTGCTTGGGAAGTAGGCTAGATATCAGTGTAGCTTTACTTAGAATCCATGATCACCCAGGCTTATTTATTTGCATGGGATGCATTTTTTTGATCAATTACTAGGTACAGTAAATATATAGCTCGAATATATTTATTCTACCACTTAAGGTGAGACCAAGATAAAAGCAAAATACTCTCTTTATTAAATATTAGATTTGTGAACGTGGCTTTAGAAGCCGTCGTGGCCCTCCACCATTATAGGGTAACTGAATGCCATTATTTCATAGATTTGTTGTACTTCCTACAAGGTTCATGATTTGGCGGCAGGATCTCAACCCTAAAGTTTTGCTTCAATGGGATGAATGATTGAACTTGGCCTTGTTGTGCTTTCCACAAGGGTCGGATCACGAACTCATTATTGTGTAGTAATAGTGGTGCGATCTAACTGGGAGTATCCTTTGTTGTGCTTTCTACAAGGGGATGACTGCTCAGGGGCCAAAAGTCGGATATTGCATCGGATGCAAGTACTGTTGACTGCCCAAGGAATGGGATGTGATTTGTTGTGCTTTCCAAAAGGTTGCATTTTAGTTATGTTGGGATTCCGACTGACTAGGATGATCGTTGTAATCTTCCATTCTATATGATCGAGGGTCATATAGTTCGACGCAAAATAGTGTAGCTAACTAAGATGAAAAACCATATCTAAAGTTAGAACCTTGAAAGCATGCTAAAATATTGTCTTTTATTTTTCCATTCAGATCATCATGTCGTTGTCGAATCCCCTACGTAGCATCTTGGATCCCACGTATGAGCTCTCCAAGAAACTTTTCAGGACTAGGATGTCTGAGGGTGCATCAGTACAGACTCATGTATTGAAAATGATGGAGTGGATAGAGAGACTCAATGGGCTAGGATTCAAGTTGGATCTTGAACTTAGCATTGATCTCATTCTCCAGTCATTGCTTGAATCCTTTTCTCCCTTCATCATGAACTTTAACATGAATAGGATTGAGGTTTCTCTACCAGAACTCCTAAACATGTTAAAGAGTGCTGAAGGGACCATGCAGAAAGAGAAACCATCTTCTGTAATGATTGTTGGTCGGACCAACAAGAAAAGGAAGGCCACCCAGACACCCAAGAAGGGAAAGAAACCGACTAAAGGTAATCAGATCACCAAGGCAGGTAAGGGCAAGAGCAAGAAGGATGAAAAAGACAGCAAATGCTTTCGGTGTGGACAAACAACAATCCTTCCCAATCCCAGGTTGTTGTTGGTGGCTGGCGGCGGAGCTTTTTTTTAAAGTGTTGTAAGAGTAATAAGAGGAGGTTAAGGAGTTATAACTGCTTCTTTTGGGGGCTACCAGCGGCGCGAGGCTCGCCGGCCAGCCACCACCGGCAACAGGGACGGGAAGGGGACGAGGGCCTGCAACCTCCGATCGGGCCTCTTTATGAAGGTGCCGGAGAAGAACATAAAAGAAGGGGAAGAAAGGCCACAATTAGGAACCGTAAAATCGCAAGTTTTTGAGGGCCACCGGCGGCACTTGGTGTTGGGTTCGGTCGTAACCCCCGGAAAATCACAGAAGCGGAAGAACATAAAACAAAATGATTTTCCAAACCGGTTTGGGCTCCGATTGATGCAACAAAAATTATCTAAATCAATCACACGAGATTTATCACCTTGCATAGAATATGTTATCCTGTGAAAATGGATACCGAATTCTACGAAGCTTTAGCCATACAAACGTCCGGCCTCTAGAGCCGATCCACATGAATCTCGCAGCAACGGAATTTTCTTTTCCTTCAATCTGCACAATACAACCCCTTACCTCAAAGCTTCTGGGAAGAATCCTATTCTTCTTACTAAACAACTTGACGACCAGGTATGGAATGGGTTGATTAAAAGCATTCTCTTCTACGGGTTGGAGAATATGGGTTTATAAAGGGTTTAAAGGTGGCCGCATGAACCACCATTTCAGCCAATCCTGTCATTTAACCGCCTCGACTAAAAGTAACTGCAGTTAAATGTTAAACCCGATGACCTTTTATATATCAATATATTATTATTAGTTTATTTATTAAATAAGCCTAATAATACATGTATTATATATGTCTTTTATATTATTTTATATATCTTTTTAAGCTATTTATAAATTCTTTTTCCAAAAGAATTTAATGCTTTAGTATATTTTTCCATAAAATAATATTTCGTTCTGCAATGGTTATTTGTGTGTAATCCTCTAGATCCATTATCACTTTGGTTTAAAGATATATTTACTTCTAATCTACTTAGAAGTGAATTAAACCAGTTATTCCCAATAACTGTTTAATTTGTTCCGGACCTTTTGGATCACGTTGGGTCAAGCAAATCCGTGTGATCCCAGAAGATGCCGAGTTCATCTTTTCCCTATATGGTACCTGTAAGTCTTCAGTTACCGTATCGCTATAATCTCTCACTCATTCTATGAGTCCGATTCGATCGTGTGGTATGGTTTCGTCGAACCACTAGTGATCATGTCGTCTGACCATGACCTCCATAATAATTTTACGTTCGTTCTAAACGAATTGATACCACTCTGGCCAGGGATTTAGTGGAGTGTCTATGTCATTACACATTAACTGTCTGTGATATACCTAACAGTGAACGATCCCCTATTGACCATTAACGGTCTTCGCATGTATCCCGATGTGGCTAATAATTCGGTGTTTCATGACTTATAGTTAAAGTCACTTAACCAAACATTAAACCACACCAGTCCTCACGCAAGACCTCATTAATGTCTCAGGTTAAACGATCAACGATACTACTGAGACAGATGGATCTTCAGTTGACATTAGGTATAATTAACCATCTGAAGATCCATCAGCGGATCAATGAACACCCACACATATGTGCTGGTTCCCCGCACTTATGACCATGAGATTGGTCATCTACACATCATGCGTGCTAATTTACAAGTAATCAATGTCCCAGAGTGATTACTCTCCAATCAAGAATAGTTTAAGGTATGTGTCCATATACAGTTAAACTCACATTCAAGATCTCATCTCAAAATTGACTTTACAATCACATATCCTAGGGACAACGCAAAGCAATCCACAGATTATAATTTTACGTTCTAATTATCACTTAATTATATTGAATAAGATTGTACAACACATTGTGCCTACACGGCCCATAATTGGTCTGTAGGACACCCAAAACTAACACTTGGGTCGCCTTCGGCCGTCGCCGGCGTCGGGGACGAAGGGGGCCAACCCCCTTTGCTATTAGTTTGTTGGATTTGTTCAAACAAGTCCAAATTAATATTCCACTCCTCGATGCCATCAAGCATGTGCCAACTTATGCTAAGTTTCTCAAGGAATTATGTACTCCACGAAGAGAATCTAGAATGGCACCCGAAAAGGTTCGGCTTTCTGAGGATGTTAGTGCAACTGTGATGAATCATTTACCCAAGAAGTTAAAGGATCCTGGAGCACCTCTAATTTCATGTGACTTAGCTGGAGTTACATTTGACAGAGCTTTATTGGATCTAGGTGCTAGTGTGAATCTATTGCCAACAGCCATTTATGAGAAATTTGATATTGGGGAATTAAAGCCCACACCCATCATCTTGCAGTTGGCTGATAGGTCTGTGAAAACTCTACGGGGATTAATTGAGGATGTTATTGTGAAGGTTCATGATTGCTACTTTCCCGTGGATTTTCTTATTCTGGATATGGCATTACCTGAGGAACTCATTCACACCCCGATCATCTTAGGTCGTCCATTCTTAACCACTGCCAAAGCTAATATAAATTGTGAAACTGGCATAATGGATATTTCATTTGGGGGTCAAAAGGTCCAGATTAATGTCTTCAAAGCATCTCAATACCCAGATCATGAAAAAGAATGCCATACTGTTGATATCTTGGATAATCTGGTTGAAGAAAATGAGATGTCCACATATGACCTTTTGGAGGAAGCCAACACTTTAAAGGACTCTCCTGGCCCATTAACATCTTGGCCCAAGGTTGAACTTTTACCAGCCTTACAGTATGAGCCCGCTTTGCCATCCTTAGAGGACCCTCCTGAGCTTGAACTCAAACCATTACATGAGTCTCTCAAGTATATCTTTCTGGGCCCGGACCAAACTCTCTCGGTCATCATTGCGGCAAATCTCACATCGCCGCAGGAGGCCCAATTAACCGAGGTCCTCAAAGATCACAAGGGTGCCATTGGATGGTCGGTGGCAGATTTAAAGGGAATTAGCCCGTCCATTTGCATGCATCATATCTATATGGAAGAGAATTCTAAGCCTAGTCGGGAGATGCAAAGGCGGCTTAATCCCAATATGAAAGAAGTAGTGAAGAAGGAAGTTGTGAAATGGCTGGATGCGGGTATCATTTACCCAATATCAGACAATAAATGGGTCAGCCCAACCCAAGTGGTACCCAAGAAATCTGGATTAACGGTTATCAAGAATGATCATGGAGAAGAGGTACCTACTAGGCTCACCACGGGATGGAGAGTGTGCATTGATTACCGAAAGTTGAATCTCATGACTAAGAAGGACCACTTTCCACTCCCATTCATGGATCAGATTCTGGAAAAGTTATCGAGCCAGAAGTACTTCTGCTTCTTAGATGGGTACTCCGGGTATAATCAAGTGGCTATTTACCCGGAAGATCAAGAAAAGACCACCTTCACGTGCCCTTATGACACGTTTGCTTTTAGGAGAATGCCATTCGGATTATGCAACGCACCAGCCACATTTCAACGGTGCATGATGGCCATCTTCTCCGATATGGTGGGAGAATTCCTCGAAGTTTTCATGGATGATTTCTCAATCTTCGGGGACTCTTTTGAAAACTGCCTGGAAAATCTTAAACAGGTGCTAGCACGATGCATAGACACCAATCTGATTCTTAGCTGGGAAAAGAGCCATTTTATGGTTCGAGAGGGCATTGTTCTAGGCCACATTGTGTCTGAAAGGGGAATAGAGGTAGATAAAGCTAAGATCGATCTCATATCCAATCTTCCTCCTCCTACCTCGGTCAGACAGATCCGTTCATTCCTTGGCCATGCCGGTTTCTATCGCCAGTTTATCCACAATTTCTCTCAAATTTCCCGGCCTCTAACTCTTCTCCTAGCTAAGGATGTCCCGTTCCAAATGGATGAATCTTGCATCAAGGCATTTAATTCTCTGAAGGAATCTTTGACCAAAGCCCCGATTCTTCAATCTCCAGATTGGTCTTTACCCTTCGAAATCATGTGTAATGCCTCGAATTATGCTATCGGTGCAGTTTTGGGACAAAGAATCAACAAGTGTCCCGTGGTGATATATTATGCAAGTCGCACCCTTGCAGATGCTCAAATGAATTATACCACCACCGAAAAGGAATTGTTAACCGTGGTTTTTGCCCTAGAAAAATTCAGATCTTATCTTTTAGGGGCAAAAGTCATAATCTATTCTGATCACTCAGCTCTAAAATACCTGTTGACCAAGAAGGATGCAAAGCCTAGACTTATTAGATGGATCTTACTCCTTCAGGAATTTGATTTGGAAATTCGGGATAAGAAGGGTTTTGAGAATGTGGTAGCTGACCACCTATCCCGAATTCCGATCTCTGAAAGTACACCAATCACTGACTCCTTTCCTGATGAGCATCTACTGACCATTTCTCACACTGCTGCACCTTAGTATGCTCATATTGTCAATTACAAGGTGACTAATCAGCTTCCGGAAGGATGGACTAAATGTGAAAAGGACAAATTCTTTTCTCAGGAAAAATATTATTTCTGGGAGGATCCTGAATTATTCAAATTTTGTCCTGATCAAATCATTAGGTGATGTGTTCCTGAAGAAGAACAACAGAGTGTTCTTAACTTCTGCCATAATCTGACCTGTGGAGGCCACTTCTCAGGAAAGAAAACTGCAGCCAAAGTCCTGCAAAGTGGTTTTTACTGGCCCACACTTTTCAAAGATGCCCATGAATTTAGCAAAACTTGCCTCCGATGTCAGGCTGTAGGAAATATGGCGAAAAGGGATATGATGCCACTCAACCCAATCTTGGTGGTTGAAGTCTTTGATGTTTGGGGAATTGACTTTATGGGACCTTTTTCACCCTCTTTTGGACATACATATATTCTGGTAGCGGTGGATTATGTCTCAAAATGGATTGAAGTAGTAGCCACCCGAACCAATGATCATAAAGTGGTCATTAAATTCGTTCAGAAGAATATCTTTTCTCGGTTCGGGTGGCCTAAAGCTATCATAAGTGATGGGGGAACGCACTTCACGAATTACCAGTTTCGGACTTTGCTTAAGAAATATGGGATTAATCATAAAGTAGCTACCCCTTATCATCCACAAACTAGTGGCCAAGTGGAAGTTTCCAATAGAGAGATTAAGAATATTCTGCAAAAGTCCGTTAGGCCCGATAGAAAAGATTGGTCTGAAAGATTGGATGATGCTTTATGGGCCTATCGGACCGCTTACAAAACTCCTATTGGCATGTCTCCTTATCGCCTGGTTTTTGGAAAAGCGTGCCACCTTCCGGTGGAATTGGAACATAGGGCTTATTGGGCCATCAAACAAGTCAATCTGGACCTAGCCCAAGCTGGTTCCCATCGAACCTTACAACTGAGTGAGCTGGAAGAGTTGCGCAACGAGGCCTATGAAAATTCAAAGATCTATAAAGCCAAAACTAACGCTTTTCATGATAACCATATTGTGAGAAAATCATTTCTTCCAAATCAGAAAGTTTGGCTATTTAATTCTAGGCTTCGCCTATTTCCTGGAAAACTGAAATCCATATGGGATGGACCATTCGTGGTCGTTAAAACCTTCGATCATGGAGCCGTTAAAATTCTGAATCCTAAGAGTGGGAACACTTTTACTGTTAATGGTCAACGGTTGAAACCATTCATTGAAAATCTTCAAAATGAGCCACCTGAATCCATAGAATTGAGTGATCTACATTAATCGAACTTCCGTCTGGCTGAAGACGATAAACTTAGCACTTGCTGGGAGGCAACCCAATATTTTACTTCAGTTTTTGTATTTCTTTTCCTTTTTAGGTTCCTGAACAGCAATCACCGTGGGTATGTCGCATCCTCTTCATTCCAGATTGTTTCTCTCCTTTACAAATTCTCTTCTGGCTGATATGTTTTTTATATCTTTTATGCCATTGAGGACAATGTCAATCAAGTTGGGGGGTGGGACAATCAATTTGATATGTATTTATTGAAATTTTTTTGAATAAAACTGATATCTTTCACTGAAAAATGGTCAAATTTTTTCAAAAACTTTTTTTCACATCCTAGGAAAATTACATGAAAATCATGTTTCATTAAGTAAATCTTAAACAAATCAGTTTTCTGTTAGTCACATTGGTTAAAGAGCCTTTAAAGTTTAAATATCCCACTTTACAAAAATCCACGGCAAGATGATTTTCACACACACACGGCAACTTAGAATAAATGAAAGATCTTAAGCCTCACTTTGTTTGTGGAATAAGCCCTGAATAAGATGTTTTATTCTCCTAAAACCTTTTAACCCACTTTGGTCGAGGGGAGTGCTTAACTCAGAGTGCTATGGGTTATACCAGGGGTTAAGCGGAATAACATGGGTATTTTGAACTCTTTATTCCACTCTTTATTCTCTTCTTTATTCTACTTATTCCTACCAAATCACTTGGAATAGCGCAGTGCAATTCTACTTATTCTGGATGGAATACCAACTACTTACCAAACTAAAATACCTCCTATTCTGGTTTAAGAAATCCCTTCCTCCTTATTCTGGTTTAAGCTATTCTGCAAACAAACTGAGGCTAAAAGTATAGAATTGCTGAAATAAACCTCAAGGATAAGACTACTTATTCTAATTTTTCTTTTGGGTTGAACGAAAGGAATGTGTAGGATCTGTAATAGGAGACTGTCCCACTCAGCACTCTAAAAGAGGCGGTCATTTAAAATGGACAGTTGTAAACACTAAAGGCAATAGAAGGCGTTAAAAGAGCTAAAGGAAGGTAGGTGGCAAAAAGTACGCACCTCCCCTCAGGCAATTCAAAGAGAGTGGCAAAAAGTACGCACTCTCAAAAGCAAAAGTACAATGAATGAAAAAAACGTCACGCTAAAAAGTCCATCGTACCAAAAATATGACCAAGTCGTGAAAAGTGCTGAGTTGGGACGGGAACTGAAAAACGGTCCTCACTAACTAATCGGGAAATCTTTTATTCTCTTCTCCTCCCCAGATAGTCTTATTTAAAGGGTAGTAAAGGCAAGAATATACCAGAAAGGTCGGAAACGAGTTCTAAGTGTGTCAAATTTTATGCACAATCACCTGTCGTAAATCAAAATATTGTGGGATATGAAAACTTTTAGCTTAACCAATCGTCTACCAATTAAATTGATTGTGAAAAATACTACAAATGAAGCATGATAATTCATTGTTTGTCATAACTTTTCCTTATTTGCATTGCGAAGGGACTAGCAATGAGTAAGTTGGGGGGTGTGATAAAGTGTTAAATTGATCATTTAAGGGCAATCATATGCATCATACTCATGTTTTTATCCGCAAAATAGCATGAAATGATAGATAATTGTGTAACAAGTGCAACGGTACCAATTTCATCAAATTCTGACTTAAAAACATCGTCATTTCATGTGATTAAAGGAGTATAGCGCATTTGCGGTTTTTCGACAAAACCGAGATGAAATGAATAAATATGATGATATTTTTATGATAATGCACTAATTTATATTTATTTTATGTGAACAGGACATGCTGATGATGCAGTGCAGCTAGTGGAGTTTCCAGAAATTTGAAGGAGGTCTAGTGTTCGGATTTCAACTAAAGCAGGGGTAAAAATGCAATTTGATGTCCTAATATTGCTCTGAGTCCTTCTTTCTCTAGAGTTTCTCAAAAACCCTCTATTTCCTGCCTTCTCTCCAATTTCCCAACTACATCTCCTCCTTTCTTTATTTTAAAAAAACCGTCTCTCTCTTTTTAGAAATTCGAGTCCTACTTCTTCTTCAATTTCCCTTCCCGCACGCACTCCTCTCTATATATTTTCACCCTTTCTTCTCTTCCTTTTCCAACTCTCTGCACGAAGCTCTCTCTTCCTTTCTCAACCGCAGCTCTCTCGGTTCCTCCTCTCTTCCCAGCACTCTCTCCTCTCTCACCTCCACCAGCAGATTCTCTCTCTCTTTCTCCTCCACACAACCTCCCTCCGCAGCCTCTCTCCTGCTTTCTCTCCAAATTCCCAGCAACCCTCCTTCTCTCTCGGATTCTCCCTCTTTCTATCCCTCCACAGATCTCCCTCCTCGGTTTTTCTTTCTCTCCCACGTTTTCTCTCTTTCTCTCCCTCTGTTCTCTCTCCCGATTTCCCCTCCACGCGTCGGCAACCTCCTCAAACTCCTGTCCAGATCCAGAACACGGTGAAGCCCCAGCAGCAGCTTCACGGTTTCCTCCTATCCTCCACGCTGCCTGCATGCAACCACCTCCACGTGCGGTGAACCCACAGCGCCGGTCTCCACGTTGAAGCTTGCACGGCCAGCGCATGAAGCAGCCCAGCGCATGCATCAAGCACCACCTGTGTAGCCCATGCACGCCGACAAGCTCCAGCAACCCCTACGGAAGTCCACGCACCTGCAAGCCTCCACGCGCCAACCTGCAGCAACATCCCAGCTTCCACGCGCCGGCTTCCTCCTACCCTTCACGTGCATGCACGCCTGCATGCATGCAACCATTGCTTTGCAAGCCTCCACGTCAAGCTTCACCAGCGACATCCATCAAGTTCCTCCTGCCCGGCACTTGTTGAAGCCAGCACCAGCGCTCTCTAGCAGCTCCACGCAGCAACCGTCCATGCACGCTTGGTGAACCTAGCTTCTTTCTCTCCCCCACCCGGCCAACAACAACCCTCCAGCAGCAGCAGCTTCCTCTTACTTTCCACAAGCAGCTGCCAAGTAGTTGAAGCCCTGGTGGTCCACTGCACCAGCCGATAGTTTCCACGAAACTCCCACAGATTAATTCTTGTTGCTCTGTTCTTTTCCTTCCCCTATTAGCTTAGAATTAGTTTAATTATTTAGGATGAGTTAATTGTTATTTCATATTTTGTTTAAGTTTATTAAACCATTAAATTTTGTAATTTGTTTCTTAATTTTTAGATAATTCATGTTTTACACGTAGTTAAATTTCAATGTCTTTGTTATAAATTTTAGTTGTCCTTATTTTTTATATAAGTGTTTGTGTTTAATTTCTGAAAAAAAAAAGAAAAAAAAAGATTTGTTTAATTTGAGTAATCCTATTTTTAGGTAACATTAGTTAACTTAATTTTAGTTTAATTAAGTAATTAGTTTACTTAAATTTTCACTTATTTTTAGATTAACTAAAGTCCAAAATTTTCAAAGTTAAAATCTTAACTCCCTGTGGATCGACTCGGACTCACCACTATTAATTTTCAAAATCTGATTTGAGTGAGCCGGATAAATTTAGATTGAACGTTTTCATGAGTGTTTAACGACGCACAATTTGGAACGATCAACAACGCAAAGCAATCCACAGATTATAATTTTACGTTCTAATTACCACTTAATTATATTGAATAAGATTGTACAACACATTGTGCCTACACGGCCTATAATTGGTCTGTAGGACACCCAAAACTAACACTTGGGTCGCCTTCGGCCGTCGCCGGCGTCGGGGACGAAGGGGGCCAACCCCCTTTGCTATTTTCCGGCCAGTCCAGCGGCCATCGGCCATGGCCAAACGCCATTGAAAACCTGCAAACGAGAGGGGGAAACCCTAACCCTAGGTCCGGGCGAACAGGCGCTGGGCGCCCAGACTGACCGGCCCCACGCCGGTTCAACCGGGGGGCCTGGGCCCGGCCCGGGCACGCCTGGCGCCTGAATCGGCCCAGTTAGCCCCTTGTCAAGGTTGACTCGTAAGGGAGTTCGTTTCGTGTGGACCGAGGAGTGTGAGAGGAGTTTCATTGAGTTAAAGACTCGCCTCACTTCGCTCCATTGCTGGTGCTTCCATCAGGTTCTGGTGGATTTGTGGTTTATTCAGATGCATCTCGTCGAGGTTTGGGTGCGATTCTGATGCAACATGGTAAGGTTGTGGCCTATGCTTCTAGGCAGCTAAAGAAGCATGAGGAGAACTATCCCACTCATGACTTAGAGTTGGCAGTTGTAGTATTTGCACTGAAGATCTGGTGGCACTATTTGTATGGAGAGAAATTTCAAGTTTTTACCGATCACAAGAGCCTGAAGTATGAATTCACGCAGAAAGATCTGAACTTGAGGCAGCGCAGGTGGATGGAGTTCATCAAAGATTATGATCTTGACCTTTCGTATCATCCGGGCAAGGCAAATGTGGTGGCAGATGCCTTGAGTCGGAAGACGGTCGTGTCATATCTCATGGTTCAAGAATGGAGGTTATATGAGCAGGTGGTGGAATCTTCCTTGAGGATTCCGCGAGAGGCTGATAGAGCCGTGTTGGCCAGCTTAACTGTGAGGCCAGTAGTGTACCATGCCGTAATCGAAGTTCAGAGGGCAGATGCAGAGTTACCACAGGTTCTCCAGACACCAGAGGTGGAGTTGTGAGATGATGGTACAGTCAGATTTAGAGGCAGACTCTATGTCCCAGCCGAGGAAGACGTGCGTAGGGGTGTCCTGGATGAGGCTCACCGTTCTAGATATGCAGTGCATCCCGAATCGACTAAGATGTATCATTGTCTGAGGAGGCACTTTTGGTGGCCTGGTATGAAGAAGGATGTGGCTGATTATGTGGCAAGGTGCCTGACTTGCCAGCAGCTTAATGCAGAACACCAGAGACCAGGAGGATTGTTGCAGCCTTTGCCGACCCCGGAATGGAATGGGAACACGTGACTATGGACTTTGTGATGGGATTACTTATATCCCTTGACAAAAGAGACGCGATCTGGGTCATTGTTGATCGATTGACCAAGTCGGCACACTTTCTGGCTATTAGGAAGGACTGGTCAGTCGGTAAGTTGGCTAAGTTGTTTGTGGACTAGATCATCTCTCTGCACGGGGTGCCCTTATCCATCGTGTCAGACCGGGATCCAAGATTTACTTCTAGATTCTAGAAGAGTTTTCAGAAGGCCTTGGGCATGCAGTTAGCCTTCAGCTCGGCTTACCATCCCGACACTAATGGGCAATCGGAGAGGACCATTCAGACACTAGAGGATATGCTCCGGGCATGTTGCCTAGACTGGGGAAGTTCCTGGGAGCAGCACTTGTCTACAGTGGAGTTTGCCTACAACAACAATTTTCATTCTAGTATCGGCATGGCGCCTTATGAGGCATTGTACGGGAGGCCGTGTCGATCTCCTGTAAATTGGTCTGAGATTGGTGAGAGGCAGATAGCAGGGCTAGAGTTGGTATAGCAGTGTGCTGAGGTTGCCAGGGTGGTGCACAGCTCAGAGCAGATAGAAGAGTTATGCAGACGTCCGTAGGAGACCGCTTGAGTTTGAGGTTGGGGACCACGTGTTTCTTCGAGTCTCACCCTCCAAGGGTGTGATGCGATTCGGGAAGCGAGGTAAGCTGAGTCCATGATATGTTGGGCCTTTTCCCATTCTTGCTCGAATTGTGGAAACGGTGTATCAGCTAGCCTTGCCGCCCAGTCTTACAGGAGTGCACGATGTGTTCCATGTTTCTTTGCTGAGGAAATATGTTCATGATCCATCTTATGTGTTGGACTTTTCAAAGTTAGAGGTCGTTGAGGACTTGTCCTTCCCAGAATTTCCAGTGCGTATTGAGGATCGCAGGGAACATGTCCTTCGGAACAAGGTTGTTCCTCTGGTTAAGGTGATTGGGCACCATCGTTCTGGAGGCGAGGCTACCTGGGAGCGAGAGGATGAAATGCAGGAGCAGTTTTCCTACCTTTTCTCGTAAGTTCTCTTGTGAGCTTGCACCATTATTTTCAATCTCATTATTTTGCAGCAGGCAATTTCGGGGACGAAATTCTTTTAAGGGGGGAGAATGTAAGGATTGATGTTTCGAATCCGATTATCGGGTCAGTTTTGGGGTCGGATCCCTTAGTCTGGGCCCTGGTGGGGCTGAGCCTCAGTTTCCTTTTCGCGTCGAGCTTGCTCGACTCAGTTTAAACGGCGTCCAGTAGTATGGACACGTTTTAGGCTGTGCCACGTGGGCGCCACGTAAGCTGGCCTTGGGGTGCGAGTGTACGGCCCCAATCTTATCGTCTGAATGGCTTCTTGTATGGATGACACCATTTAGAGTACGACCCTGCTTTGTCAGAGTACGGCCCGGTCTTGTCATATGAATGACGTCGGACTTGGACGACGAGTTTTTCTCAGTTTCTGTTTGACCCTACGGGCCCTCCCTCCTTTCCCTCATTCTCTCCTTTCTCTTCTCTCTCCTCTCTTCCCTCCGATCTCTAGCGAACCCTTTCCCCTTCTCCTTGCTTTCCTCTCCTCATTCCTCATCTCCCTCCACTCCATTAACCTCCCAACTTCCTCCACTACCACCACCACTTCCTCCGTGGCGCATTTCTCTCTGGACGGCAGCCGACGTCCCGGTGGAGTAACGGCATCCATGGCGGTACCGGCGGCGGCGTGTGGCGAGGCGGGTTGGCGGCTTGGAGCTAGGAGTAGTTCGAGTAACCGGTAGGGTGACGATCCCCATTGTATTGTGTTTAAAACCATGTTTTTCCTACTTTGAAGCATGTTTTAAGGGGTTTTTGGGGTGAAAACACTAATTACATGAAATAAGCAATTGGGGGTTTTAATGTGTATTTAAGTTCTTCTCCTCCTTCTCTACCTTTTAGTGTTTTTACCAGATTTGGGGGAGGGAATCCCACCCCGTGGATTGGGAGATGGCAAAGGAAGAACCTGTCTGTGAGGGTTAAATGGTGTCGGGGGACAGCGACGCCTTTTAGAAAGGCGGCTTCCACCCGCATTGCGATTTAGCCCAAATAACAGACTCTGTCTCTGGACTGATGAGCGTCTAGGGACAGCGACGCTTTTTAAACGACGACTTCCATGCTCAACGCGTTTTAAGTCAGATCACCTCGAGGTCTGTCTCTGTTTCTGTCGTTATCTGGCGACTAGGGACAGCGATGCCTTTTTAACGGCGACCTTGTTGAACGACGTGTTTTAGGCCTTCTTTCGAGGCCAGATTTCACATGAACCAGTTTCGGAGGCTTGAATGACGTCGGCCTTTGGCGACGCTGTAGACACCGATTTTGGACCACCCTTTTGGTCATGAACCCAATCCATCATTAGCCCTTCATCACCAAAAGCCCCTCATTTCAGCCATCTCAGCCCACTACCAGCCAGGCCCATTAACCAAATCTCGACCCCTTTTCACCTTTTCGTGGAAGGCCAGCCCCCTTGCGTTCCACCACCTTCGAAGGCCACCCCTTGCCTTCCACCGCCTTCGAAGGTCACCCCCCGTCTTCTACCCCCTTCGAAGGCCAGCCACCTCGCCTTCCACCCTTTTTAGCCACCTTTTTCACTTTTTACCACCTTTTCGTGGAAGGCCAGCCCCCTTGCCTTCCACCTCCTTCGAAAGCCACCCCTTGCCTTCCGCCACTTCGAAGGCCACCCCTCGCCTTCCACTCCCTTCGAAGGCCAGCCGGGCTGCCTTCCACCACAAGAATGGAAGGCATGTCACCTGGCCGTCCACTCCTTAACCACTCCCTTGACTCCGTCTTCCCCACGATCTCCTCTACTCGCCGCCCTCGTCCCCCACTACTCCGACCACTCCCCACTCCGACGACTGCCGCGTCTACTACCTCTAACCCTTGACCACTCCCTATTGGTTGAAGGGTGATTTACGGGGATTTAGACCCCTGTTTTCTCCCCTTTTTTCCTTCGCCTATTTAAACCCCCCAGGTTCCCTCGAGCAAGGGGGTTGCGTCGGGGGAGTTGGAAGGGGATTAAGAAGGAGTTTCTTCTTCGGAGCGGGTCGGCTTTGAGGAGTCGAGCGGGCAAGGAGTCTGAGAGTTCCAGATGAATCCTTCGCGCTTCAAATGGGCTTGTCCTCCTAACCCTCTTTTACTTTTCACCTTTTTCACTTTATTGCATTTCCAATTTCCATCCATGCCGTAACATCCTCCCCTTTCACTCTCTTTTTACCTTCAACACATCATTTCACTCTTCACACATGAGCTCTTATCTGCATGCATACATCCTAGAATGACTTAGCAATCCCTATTTACCCCCAGAGGTTCCAAACAAAAATCGGGAGGTGGGTGGCCATAACATATGGTCACCTTCCCTCCCAAACACCCATCCGGTGCGTCTCCCTCTAATTTTAGTTAATTTTTATATTTGCATGAACGGTTCCTACATGTCACAGTTCTAATTGGGTGATTGTCTTTTCTTTGTCTGTCTTCTCTTTTCAGGGGTTCTTACCAGATTCTGCGCGTGCACTATCGAGCTCTCCTCCTCTGGTCGGCCGGAGGAAGAGAAGGGGAAACCACCATCTTCCGCTTCCACAGAACGCGATCACATCCCCACCATCCTGCGGAGCACAGGGACCGTAAGGTAATGCTCCTGGCGATCACATCCTTTATTTCTAATCCCCTTTAAATCGCCACAGTGCTAAGACGAACGGAGAAGAACCCTCGCCCGAAGCCCGCAGCCGCGGCGGGGGACGTTCCGGGCGCCTACAGCCCTTTGGCGATTACGGTGGGACTCCTACTTGCTTACTACGCGTGCGAATAAGGTAAAAAAAATAAAATAAAATCCGAATGGCCCACCTCCTGGCCGTCCAAACCTTGGACGGCTAGAGCTGGCCGTCCAGCTTAGTTGGACGGCCAGATCCTAGGCCGTCCAGCCGCAAAAAAAAAAAAAAAAACAAAAAAACAACAAAACAACAAAACAAAAAAAAAAAAAAAAAAAAAAACCGGACGGCCCACCTCCTGGCCGTCCAAACCTTGGACGGCTAGAGGCCTTGCCGTCTAGCTCAGTTGGACGGCCAGACCTTAGGCCGTCCATCTTCTTTTTTACAACAAAAAAAAATAAAAATAAAAAAAAATAAAAAAATAAAAAAATAATAAAAAATAAAATAAAATAAAAATAAAAATAAAAATAAAAATAAAATCCGGACGGCCCACCTCCTGGCCGTCCAAACCTTGGACGGCTAGAGCTGGCCGTCCAGCTTAGTTGGACGGCCAGATCCTACGCCGTCCATCTATAATATAAAAAATAAAAAATAAAAAAAAATAAAAAAAAATAAAAATAAAAAATAAAAATAAAAAAAAATTCAAAAATCCGGACGGCCCAGGTCCTGGCCGTCCAAACCTTGGACGGCTAGAGCTGGCCGCCCAGCTTAGTTGGACGGCCAGATCCTAGGCCGTCCAGCCGCAACAAACAAAAAAAAAAAAAAAAAAACAAAGAATAAAATAAAATAAAAATAAAAAAAAAATGTAAAAAAAATAAAATAAAAAAATAAATCTGGACGGCCCACCTCTTGGCCGTCCAAACCTTGGATGGCTAGAGTTGGCCTCCCAGTTTAGTTGGACGGCCAGATCCTAGGCCGTCCAGCCGCAAAAAAAAAAATAAAAAATAAAAATAAAAAATAAATAAAAAAATCCGGACAGCCCACCTCCTGGCCGTCCAAACTTTGGACGGCTAGAGCTGGCCGCCTAGCTTAGTTGGACGGTCAGATCCGAAGCCGTCCAGCCGTCCATCTGCAAAAAAAAAAATAAAAAATAAAAAAATAAAAATTAAATCCGGACGGCCCACCTCCTGGCCGTCCAAACCTTGGACGGCTAGAGCTGGCTGCCCAGCTTAGTTGGACGGCCAGATCCTAGGCCGTCCAGCCCAAAAAAACAAAACCGGACGGCCCACCGCCTGGCCGTCCAAACTTTGGACGGCTAGAGCTGGCTGCCCAGCTTAGTTGGACGGCCAGATCTTAGGCCGTCCAGCCGCACCAAAAAAAATAAAATAAAATAATAATAATAAAAAAAAACCGGACGGCCCACCTCCTGGCCGTCCAAACCTTGGACGGCTAGAGCTGGCCGCCCAGCTTAGTTGGACGGCCAGATCTTAGGCCGTCCAGCCGCACCAAAAGAAAAAAATAAAATAAAAAATAAATAAATAAAAAAAATAATAAAAAAAATCCGGACGGCCCACCTCCTGGCCTTCCAAACCTTGGACGGCTAGAGCTGGCCGCCCAGCTTAATTGGACGGCCAGATCCTAGGCCGTCCAGCCGCGCCCAGCTTAGTTGGACGGCCAGATCCTAGGCTCTGGCCGTCCAACCGCCAAAAAAAAATAAAATAAAAATAATAATAATAATAAAAAAAATAATAAAATAAAATAAAATAAAAAAATAAATCCGGACGGCCCACCTCCTGGCCGTCCAAACCTTGGACGGCCAGATCCTAAGCCGTCCGTCAAGACCCTTGGACGGCCATCACTTGGCCGCCCGACCTTCTGGACGGCCACCACTTGGCCGTCGACTTCTCCCGTGGACGGCCAGCACCTGGCCGTCCGACCCAGTGGACGGCCATTACCTGGCCGTCAGAATCTAGTGGACGCCCAGCACCTGGCCGTCCGACCCAGTGGACGGCCAGTACCTGGCCGTCGACATCCGTTTGCCTTTCTGGACGGCCAGCATCCGGCCGTCCTACTTTTTGGACGGCCAGACCCTGGCCGTCGGTTACCTCTTGGACGGCGGCCACCCGGCCGTCCGTGCCCTTTGACGGCTACCCCTTAGCCGCCGACATCCTGTCGGTTTCTTTTTCTCTTATATACTGTTCATGAATGATTTGCTGCTGCTTGTTTTGTTGAGTTGTTAAATATTCTGACCTGCTGTTTGCTAACCTGCTTACTGGGCTTTTTGGAGTGTTCTCCGCGGGGGTTTTAAGGAAGAGCCGGCATCACACTCTTTAGTCACCTCCCCCGCAGGATTTGACTCTCCACCTGAGGATTCCCACTCGGGTGCGACTAGTCCTGTCTTGTTGGGAACCTCCGTCAGTCTCCGCGAGTCAGGGATTCCCACTTGGCCGCCGAGCAGGTTGTACCTAAAACCACCCTGTAGGAACCTTGGGTTTATGTGAGGAATTAGTGAACTGTTTCAAATTTAAAGACACTTAATTGAATCTCGGTGGAACAAGCTCTGAAAAAGTGAAGGGTCGTTAAGGGTTAAACTTGATTTGTTAGAAACCAACTTTCATAAAACATTGGCAAACATTTCAAGTGGAACATAAAATCATTTAGGGTCTGTGCTTCATAATGAACCGAATGTATGTCAATGCTGTGTATGATGACATGGACCAGTTCGGCAACAATGTTACACATAACCCTCTGTTTGAGATTGAAGAGGATCCACAACCAACATTTGTGGGCATGTTCCAAACACCTGGAGAGGAATTTAGGAGAAGGTGCTTGGATGAATCTTCTTCTTCAGAAAGTGACCTTATAATGTCCAACAGAACCCTCCGAAACCCAAGTGAGGATCCGGAACTTACTGCCGTGTTATCACGGTACACCCCTGATCAACTCATCCGGTTGGCCTCTGGTGGCAAAACTCAAGATGCCACTCCTCGGGGAACTCACTTCCAAGGATCTCCCAACAGAGCTCAGACTCGCATCAATCAGCCAACTCTTACCCCAGTTGCTCCACCCATCATGCCGATTCCAGTCTCTCCAACTACACCTCCTCCTGAGCAGAAAGAATTCATTTACAAAAGTGAGGTTGAAACCTGTGTGCATAAGTTCATGGCCGAGAAACTTACCCTGAAACAACCGCACTCTCTCTCGGACTATTGTAAGCTCCCTCCGGCCTACTTTCCGCAAGGATTCAAAGCCCCCAAATACAGGAAATATGATGGCACCTCTGACCCTCATGATCACCTGTCAAGTTTCCTCATGGATTCCCATCAATGGCTCTACGACAGAGTCCTCCTTGTCCATCTGTTCCAGAAATCTTTAGAAGGTGAGGCCTTAAGATGGTTTTCTTCCTTGCCCGCCACAGACCTAATCAATTTTGATATGGTCTCCGAAAAATTCATCACTCAGTTTAGTTATATGACAACCATGCCTCCCACCTTGTTTGATCTTGTGATGGAAAAGATGAAGCCTGAAGAGGAGTTCACGTATTTTGCCAACAGGTGGAGGGCTATGGCCTCTAGGGCAGAAGTAGAAATCCCCGAATCTCAAGCTATCACCATGCTGGTCAATAACGCTACCCCGCAGCTTCGGTCTATCTTCATGCTGAGCGAATTTCACACATTCGCACAACTTTATAATCGAGCTCGGGTAGTTCAATCTCAGATCTGGAGTTCCACTTTGCCATCCTTTTTTGAAAATCAGAACAGAAGTAAGAGGATTCCACCAATAGAGGGAGTGACAATCAATGAACAGGTGAGTGCCTTGGGGCAGCTCTTTAGGTCACCCAGTCCTATGTCTAGATCAGACAACCAATCCAATCAGAAACCATATTCAGCAGTTCCCCCTTTCTCCAGTGCCAAGATCAATTGGGGGCACATGAAAGAGGCTGCTGAAACCTTGGAAGTCAAGGGCCCTCTGCCCTCTTATCAGGTGGCCCAAGATCCATCTAGCTCTCTAGAAAGGGTGAGCACCATTGTCAAAAATTTGGAACCAAATGTCAATCATAGAGGACAATACTGGGAGTATGAAGAGGTTGGGATATGGCGTGAGTGCCCTACTAGGACGACCAAACCTAGAGAGCCGTTGCAAGGAGTCTCCACTATCATCCAAGACAAACCTTTGGTCTTGATACGACCTAGGGAACAACCAACAGCCATCAACCCAGTCACTCTGGTCCAAGTTCCCTCAGTTTCAATCAGAGAACCTCCTCTCTCCATCTTGTGTCCAACACCAAAGCCAGGTCTGGTAACCCAATTCTGCCTAATGAATTCACCACCAGTTCAACCCCTAAGGTCAGATCAGGCAGTGGACCCCAGTCCGATTGGCGTTACACTGAGAAATCACATCATTCTCCCAACAAGTCAACCCTTGGACTCTCAAGAGGATTCAGATCTGTCTAAGTATGACATCCTACAGCATATAGGGAAAACTCCTGCTAAGATGCCAGTCCTAGAGTTGATTGGGAGATCTCCTACACACAGGGAGACATTGTTCAAGTTCCTCCAGCGAATTTCAGTCAATGGAGATCTTCCCATCAGGGGGCTCACAAATGTCATTCTCTCAGTCACCCAGACACCTACGATACCCTTCACTGATAAGGAACTGGCTCCCCCTGAATGTCAATCCCTTCCCTCATGCTTAACTGCAACACTCAAGGGTCACTCATTAGACTCCATCCTGTTGGATACTGGGGCATCAATCAATGTCTGTCCGCTCAAGACCCCCAAGAAAGTAGGGATTGATCCAGAAAAGGTTGAGTCTACTTCCATGATGATCTCAAATGGGAACCTGGAAATTGGCCCAGTGGCCTTGATCTTTGAATCCTACATCCTTGATGTCAAGCCCATATACAACGCCATTTTGGGAAGGCCTTGGATGGACCAGACCCTGGGAGGGCCCTCCACTAATCATCAGTGCTATAAATTCCCATACAAGGGGAAGATTGTCAAAATGAAGGG
This sequence comes from Zantedeschia hybrid cultivar, assembly GCA_030544215.1. NCBI lineage: Eukaryota > Viridiplantae > Streptophyta > Magnoliopsida > Alismatales > Araceae > Zantedeschia > Zantedeschia hybrid cultivar. The sequence goes on along the minus strand of JARZZO010000011.1, from coordinate 35,578,086 downwards.
TACCCCCTATCTTGAGCCTTTGGATTTAGTCTCGACTGAACAAATTCCATCCATGATCACTCCTGGAAAAGGGGCAGAGCTCATCCTTTCATCGGTTGACTCTCAGCTCAAGTCCCAGCCTAGCATAGGTTGGCAGCTTATGGACAAAATGAGGTATAGTTCGGGATCTAGGATAGGCAAGGAAGAGCAAGGAATTCAAGAACCTATCTTTGAAAATCTGACCATTGGAGGATTCAAATTGGATTACATACTAACCAAATCAACTGAAGGATCAAGAAAATGGAGTATCTTAAATCACTTTGTGAAGGAAAATCAAGAGGTACTCAAGATACACTATCTTGAGGATGAGTTGAAGGAAGCAATCAATGAAATTCAGAGGGAAGATGCAGAAGATTTCGCAACACAGCTGTTGTTTTATGAACCAACCACTCGACGAGAAAGAGCCTCCTTAGTGAGGTATGAACCGGTACCCACCGCTCTCATTCCCTTCCTACTCTACACACCTGCCCTTCTCAGGCTCTTATCACCGGTGGTAGCTCACTCCTGGGGCAATTCTGCCATCATTGGGTCTCTGTCTCAAGGACCCACCTTTGCAACATGTTTGACTCACCCTCTGAGTCTTGTGCATAATCGCTTGGGGATTGGATAGCTTCCTCTTTATCTACAAGTTGTAGAGGTAAGTAGGTTCTTTCGTTTCCAGCAAATAAGTGTAAATATTTTGAAAAGTTTTCCTTAGTCTATTTGAAGAAGTTTTACCCTTAAAAATACAAAAAATCAAAAATTTCAAAATCCCCAAAAAATCGAATATCCAAAAAGCATCAAAATATTTGTAAATATATACATACTCCTATGAAAATGAAAAAAATCAGAAAAGACACAAAAATCCAACTGTTTGGTGACTGCCACGTAACCCCCTGTCTAGGTCTAGTTGCATGATAAGTTGGGTTGACATTAAGGTTTGGCTAAGACTTTGGTCCAGCAGAACCTTGGACGTGTCTACTTTACTTTCATACGGATCTCTATGCTCATCATGAGATGCACACACCTGAACGTTTTTCAAAGAGAACCTGTTTAAAATGAGTTCCAAGTCTTTAGTGCACTGTCAAATGCAACCTTTGCTCTTCGTCTCTCAACCGATCAGGACAGTTGACGCCCTTAAACGGTCGAGCTCAGCAAATTGCGGTTCCTCAACAACCCGATAGATGTAACCCCTCAAAAAAGGGCCCAAAAATGAAATGTAAAGGACCAGAGCACGTGAAGAGGGCAGTGTCCCCACAGGCGGAATATCAAATAACCCCAAAAATGTCAAGAACAGAAAAGAAATACAAAAAAAAAGAAAAGAAAAAGAGGTTCAAGCAATCATGAAAAAAAGCCTGGTCATGACCGTGCCTGGCCATGAAATTTACCAAAGGCCTGAAAAGTCAAAATAGGGGCATCTAAGAGGTCAAAAGGGGTCCGTTTTGTCACAGCTCCCCCTTTTAACGGTTTTGTTGATCCTCCTGTGAAGTTTGTCTCCACAATTTCTTCACTTTTTCTCCCCCAAGGTTTGACACGAGATAGCTATCTAAAGACTGAATATCATTTTAAAATGATTCGTTTTTCAAAAATCGTCACATGCTCACATGATCACAGGAGTCCAAAATGGGTGAAGAGTAATGTCGATGTTTCTGGTGAACTAATTTCTTAACCATAATCTCAATGTGTACTCTTACAACTTCGGGCTTAGGTCAATGCATGCGCGTCACCAATCGGTGCGACGACGTCTGATTCCGGGTCAGCGTCGCGCGGTTGACCGTTAGGGTTCCAAGGTGTTCCATCATATACCTTCTAGATTGTGAGGAAAGAGACCCGGGTCGGGCAAATCATTTACCTCGAAAACTTTTTGGGCAAACTTGGTGGTCGGAAGCAGCTGGGAGCCTAAGCATGGCATGACGGTATTGTCATCAGTATGAGTCTTAACCGGTCAAGGTTAGTTTGAGGAGTCTAGAGGCCCAAATCAATCTAGATACGTGCTTAGGATACCTGGGAAGTTGAGTGTGCATTTCCCTTTCATCATTCGACCAGGCTAAGTTTGGGCAGTCGCCAGGTGGTCGGACAAAAAAAATGTTTTTCATCACACACTCCACTTGTTAATATCCGCTATCATTTGCATATTTTCTTGTCACGTCAATTTCAATGCTTTCCTTTTGTCTGGTTAGTAACACGGCCCCTTGACCCTATGCGAAGGCTAGGGAAAAGGTAGTTGCTCTTTTGGGCAAGGGGTCGAAAACAGATACTACTAACTGCTTCCCCTTCATTCTGTGCATACAGGAAAATGATTCTGTCCAAAAGGTGGATGCTGTTGCTGTCGAGTCGAAGCCGAAAGCAGCCGGATTGGCATTCTACTTTGAGAATGGCCATATCTTCCGCGCTGGCTTCGACTCAATAGGGACCTTTGTCCCTCGTTTCCTTGCAGCTCGACATTAAGATATTGTGGATCATTGATTATTTACATTTACTGATGTGCGTTCTTGCAGCTGCAGGGAATCCGAAGCAAGTAGGATTGAAGACACAGGAGGCTAATAACTTCGGGCGTATAGACTCTGAGTTCCTCTTTAAACAAAACAATGAGGAGTCTATATTCTTCAAGTTATTCGATTGGCCAATAAATCCCTCCTGTTTGCATTAGGAATTTGTTTTCTAAATTTTTAAACCAGCATGCATTGCATAAGCATCATCCACCATTCCCGCCCTAGGGGCAATGACCATCATTCATCACTTTGCTTAACCCATCGCTGATCTGTGATTCTGGCAGTTGTGTGTCTGTTAGCCCTTTGAATTGCAAGACCTCTTCCGCTTTTCAGCACGTGTGCTTGAGATCCTCTCACTTGGCGATCCCATGATGCGCCAGGCCACCGCGCGCCCGTTGTGTTGAGAGTTCTTCAAGTCACACTCCTACACCTTTCATGCTCGAGATCCCCTTGGGCCAGATCGCTATATTCTGGTACGCCAAGGCCTCGCGGTTCCAGCACCCGGGGGTCCCACGGACTGTGATTCTCTAGTACTGAACTTTGCCCCTTTTCTTAAACCACTCTTGCAACTCGAATGGCTAGCTTTCATGCATTTGCCGCATTCGCATATCATCCTTGGATATAGCTCATTCATTTTTCGGATTGTCCAAAATCAGTCTCGATTTTCGGAACACCTATTTATCATTCCGTTCCACTCCACTGCAAAATAGGTGTCCCGGAGGGGTATTTGTAGACACCGATTTTGGACCACCCTTTTGGTCATGAACCCAATCTATCATTAGCCCTTCATCACCAAAAGCCCCTCATTTCAGCCATCTCAACCCACTACCAGCCAGGCCCATTAACCAAATCCCGACCCCTTTTAACCTTTTCGTGGAAGGCCAGCCCCCTTGCCTTCCACCACCTTCGAAGGCCACCCCTTGCCTTCCACCGCCTTCGAAGGTCACCCCCCGCCTTCTACCCCCTTCGAAGGCCAGCCACCTCGCCTTCCACCCTTTTTAGCCACCTTTTTCACTTTTTATCACCTTTTCGTGGAAGGCCAGCCCCCTTGCCTTCCACCTCCTTCGAAGGCCACCCCTTGCCTTCCGCCTCCTTCGAAGGCCACCCCTCGCCTTCCACTTCCTTCGAAGGCCAGCCGGTCTGCCTTCCACCACAAGAATGGAAGGCATGTCACCTGGCCGTCCACTCCTTAACCACTCTCTTGACTCCGTCTTCCCCACGATCTCCTCTACTCGCCGCCCTCGTCCCCCACTACTCCGACCACTCCCCACTCCGGCGACTGCCGCGTCTACTACCTCTAACCCTTGACCACTCCTTATTGGTTGAAGGGTGATTTACGGGGATTTAGACCCCTGTTTTCTCCCCTTTTTTCCTTCACCTATTTAAACCCCCTAGGTTCCCTTGAGCAAGGGGGTTGCGTCGGGGGAGTTGGAAGGGGATTAAGAAGGAGTTTCTTCCTCGGAGCGGGTCGGCTTTGAGGAGTCGAGCGGGCAAGGAGTCTGAGAGTTCCAGAGGAATGCTTCGCGCTTCAAATGGGCTTGTCCTCCTAACCCTCTTTTACTTTTCACCTTTTTCACTTTATTGCATTTCCAATTTCCATCCATGCCGTAACATCCTCCCCTTTCACTCTCTTTTTACCTTCAATACATCATTTCACTCTTCACACACGAGCTCTTATCCGCATGCATACATCCTAGAATGACTTAGCAATCCCTATTTACCCCCAGAGGTTCCAAACAAAAATCGGGAGGTGGGTGACCATAACATATGGTCACCTTCCCTCCCAAACACCCATCCGGTGCGTCTCCCTCTAATTTTAGTTAATTTTTATGTTTGCATGAATGGTTCCTACATGTCACAGTTCTAATTGGGTGATTGTCTTTTCTTTGTCTGTCTTCTCTTTTCAGGGGTTCTTACCAGATTCTGCGCGTGCACTACCGAGCTCTCCTCCTCTGGCCGGCCGGAGGAAGAGAAGGGGAAACCACCATCTTCCGCTTCCACAGAACGCGATCACATCCCCACCATCCTGCGGAGCACAGGGACTGTAAGGTAATGCTCCTGGCGATCACATCCTTTATTTCTAATCCCCTTTAAATCGCCACAGTGCTAAGATGAACGGAGAGGAACCCTCGCCCGAAGCCTGCAGCCGCGGCGGGGGACGTTCCGGGCGCCTACAGACGCGATTCAAGACAGAATCTCATTGATTCCTGCAATTAACACATGTTTACATTGTTAGATAGTTTAGTTAATTTCATACTTGAAATCATACGTATGGACGATGGGTTCTACGTGATCGGATCGCACCGTGTTGCGTTTTGTGCGATCGTGGGCCTAGAGTGACAGTTGTTAGCGCTTAGGCACCCTGTGTCGTTGTGGGAGTGACACGGCACCGGTGTGAGAGTGGTGGGATGACGCCTAGAGAGAGGGTCACCTGGTGTACCCCGGGGTATAGCTAGTACCGGTGTGGGAGTGGTACATTCGGAGTGTCACTCGTGTCAGGGGAAGCATAACCACCTCGAGCCTGTCGGGCCGGTGTAGCCAGCGCGCTATCCGAGGGGTTGTTGTTTGGTCTCAGTGGGTCATTTTTTCCCGCGTTCGGCTGTGTGGTTGGCGTGTTTTGCCGAGATGCTGGTTGTAGGCTCTATAGTATAATGGTTTCAGAATTGTGCATATTATATTTCAAATGCATGTGTTTTATATCGAAATTTAGGAATTGTGTTTACTGCTTTACTTGCTTAAATTATCTATATTTGTGTTGCTACACTTGTGGGTGCGTGAGTGGACAGTGGGGATCGAAGGATCCCTACTGAGTCTTTTCAATGAGACTCATCCCTGCGGTTTTCAGGTGAGGGTTCCAGGCAGGCGTAGCGAGGAGAGTGTTGCTTTGGGTCGTGCGCCAGCAGCCGCTGTTCTGGGGTATGCCCTAATGCAGTTGTTATTTTATTTTCTGGCTTGTATGCTTAACTATTTCCTTATAGTTGGAGTATGTAATTATTTGCTGAGTCGAGTCGCATTGTAATAATTTTTAACTATTGCACTCCCTTTTCAATTCAATGCGATGTGAATGTTTAGCTTAGTTTATTATTTATTTTCTAGACTTATCAAGATTGTAGTTTGGCTCCAAATTAATGATTCGGTACCCATTTAGTAATCGGATCCCCAATTATAGAGTGACGGGTCGTTACATACTTGCTAACTTTTGAACTATAAATGTAGGAACTTACTGACCTCTACAACTCTTAGATAAAGAGGATGTTACCCAATCCTTAAGCGATTATGTACAAGACTCTGAGAGCGAGTTAGACTTATTACAAGGGTGGGTCCTTGAAACAGAGACCCGATGATAGCGTAATTGCCCCATTATTTGTGCTCCTCAATGGTGGTTTCACACCCTCTCATATGGGAGTGGGACTTTTTCTTTTTTGGCGGGGTCATAGTCTCCAAGCATAAAACACTCAGGGGAATGTGCTACAACCGGCGATGGAAGAAGAAGAAGAAGGGAAGGTGGGTGGAATAGGAAGGGAATGAATGCGGTGGGTGCTGGTTCATCCCTCGTTAAGAAGACTCCTTCTTGTGGGGTGGTTGGTTCATAGAACAGCACCCGTGTACCGAAATCTTCTTAATCTTCTCTTCAAACTTCATTGCTTGTTTCTTTCAACTCATCCTTAAGATTATGTATCTTGAGTACTTCTTGATCTTCCTTCACAAAGTGATTCGAGAGAATCCATTTTCTTGATCCCTCAATTGGTTTGGTTGGTAGGTAACCCAATCCGAATCCCCCAATGGTCGGATTTTCAGAGATAGGCTCCCGTATCCCTTGTTCTTCCTTGCGTAACCTGGATCCTAAGATGTATCCCATTTTACTCATGAGCCGCCAACCTATGTTGGACTTGAGATGAGAACTGACTGATGAAAGAATTTGCTCTTTCCCCTTTCTAGAGGTGATCATTGATGGAATTTGTTCAGTTGATACCGAATCCAATGACTCAATGTAAGGAGTGCTCTTGACTTTGACAATCTTCCCATTGTATCGGAATTTATAGCACTGATGATTAGTGGAAGGCACTCCCAGGGTTTGATCCATCCATGGTCTTCGTAGAATGGCGTTATATATGGGCTTGACATCAAGAATATAGAATTTAGAGATCATGGCTACTGGGCCAATTTCCAACTAAAGGAGGATTTTACCATTAGTTGGCCTTTGAGAATTGTCATAGGCTGAGACCATCATGGAGGTAGACTCAATCTTTTATGGGTCAATTCCTATATGTTTGAGGGTTTTTAGTGGATAAACATTGATTGAGGCGCCGATATCCAATAAGATGGAATTCACTAAGTAACCATTGATAGGAAGATCTTCGTTCACTATGATTTGTTAGAGGAAATTGAATAACGTCTCCTTATGTGTCGGAGATCTCCTAATCAACTCTAGGACCGAAATCTTGGAAGGGGTTTTTCCAAGATGCTGTAGGATGTCATACTCAGATTGAGTAATCCCATCGGACATATTCGAATTCTTTTGGGAGTCCAAGGGTTGACTTGTTGGGGGAATGATGCGATTTCTCAATGTAACACCTATCGAACTAGGGTCTACTGCTTGATCTGACTTTAGTGGTGATTTTATAAGGTTGAATTGGGTACGTTGGGTTCTCATGTTTCTTGGGATCGCAAATGCAACAAAAATTAAATATTATAAAATGTGATCCATTCCCGTTTCAAATAAACTAAAACCGATTAGAACGGGTAATCGAACATTACCATGTGCGGATTCGAATCTGTGTCCGTACGGTTCCGTCGGTGTGACACCACTAGCCGCACAGATGCTCAGCCTCTAGCGAAGTCCATGCAATCCTCCTCGAGGTGGATTTCCTCACGTTCCTCATTCCTCAAAACCCACGAGCGATTCGTCGTTCGCCGCAATGACCACCGCAACATGTGGTCGAATTCTCGTCGGACGGGAGTTGGAGAAGACGGCAATGCAATCTCCAGAGAGGAGAGAGAGCAAGGGTGCCAGAGAGAGAGAGGGAGAGAGGAGGGGGGCAGTTAGGGTTGAGTAGCAACCTGGCCTACTCAGCCCGTTCGCTATCTTTTATTTTAACTGCGCGATTTTTCATAAAAAATCCCAAGTTTAGTATAAAACCCACTTTTAATCCATCGCCTTGAGAATCATTTGCATGTGACCCTCTAGACCCAATTACCAGTTCGGTTAATGGCCCATTAAGTCCAGTGATCACTGACTCTATTAATCAATTAATAACATATATTAATTAATTAATCAACCAAATCAATGTAGCACATTAAATTCGGTCGAGCCTCCGATCACGTTGGGTGCCAAAAAACACCGCGTGAACTCGGAAGGCATTAGGGTTAAGTAACCCACTTTTGGAACCTTCGCGTCAACAGTTACCGTGTGAATATAATCTTTCATTCGCACAATGCTCTCGAGTCAACTCAGGATATGGTGTACTGTCAAACCCTAACCGGTCGACTCACTTGGATCAAATGTTGCCGTATAATATCGAAAAACTCATTTCTCGATATTTATCGTCCGCCCTGGCCAGGGACTCCTGCGCTGTCTTCCTAGAGCATTTTCTCCCTAAATATCGAGAGTGAATGATTCCTTGTTGACACTCAATTCCCTTCGACAGTATTCCAATGTACCTGATCCTTGGCTGTTTAGAATCCCGTGAATAGAGATCCGTAAACCAACGTCAAAGCATAGAAGTCCACTGACAAGGTGTCCTTGGTGTCTCAAGTCCGAGGACCATCCACGCAATTGCGATGATAGAATCAAGCTGGTTGACAGTGAGGTACTATACCATCCAGCGATTCAATCAGATCAGTTTAGTGAACTCATTCTCGAATGAGCACCTACAGATTCGCCTTAGTGTCTCTACACAAGTGACTATGAGATCAGTCGCCCTCATCATCTGAGCAAGAGTAATCTGTACTAGTCTAACTGGATATCCGATGTCCTTCTCGGATATCCTCCGACTAAGAACTATTAAAAATATTTGTATTTAAGTGATCAGTCTTATTAGTATGATCTCATCATAATCTGATCACTATTGCACATATTCACGGACTTCATTATAAGACGATAACAATATGAATTTACACAATTAAATAATGCAATTTCATTAACAAGTGAACGAGATTTACGTAGTCAGAATGGCTTATAGGCCACCTAAGACTAACAATCTCCCACTTGGACTAAAACCAATCACCTTTATGCAATAAACCCATAGACTCTAGGTGACGCTCAAATACAAGTTGAGACAATGGCTTTGTCAGTGGATCTGTTACATTGTCAACAAATAGAACTCTTTCCACCATTACATCTCCTCTGAAAATAATTTCTCTGATAAGATGAAAGTACCTCAAAATATGCTTCAATTTCTGATGAGACCGCGGTTCTTTCGCTTATGCAATGGCCACACAACATCGGAATAGGATCAGAGATACTGGGAACCACTCCGAGGTCAGTGATGAATTTCTTCAACTACACTTCTTCCTTGGCGGCTTCAACTACAACGATGTACTCAGCTTTAGTCGTCGAATCCACAGTGGTTTCTTGCTTGGATCTCTTCCAGCACACTGTGCCTCCATTCAAGGTAAATACAAATCTAGATGTAGACTTGCTATCATATGGATCTGACTGGAAACTCGAGTCAGTAAAGCCTCGCAGTTTCAAGTCACCTTCTCCATAGACAAGAAAAATATCCTTAGTTCTTCTCAATTACTTAATGATACATTTCATTGCCTTCCAGTACTCTTCGCCTGGATCAGCTTGAAATTTGCTGGTAACACTTAGAGCATATGCAGCATCAAGCCGTGTACATAGGATGGCATACATGACAGATCTTATGGAAGAGGCATAGAGTACTCTATCCATGAATGCCCTCTCATTGGGAGTCTTAGGAGACTGCTCCTTTGAGAGATTAATTCCATATCTCATTGGTATGAGACCTTTTTTAGAATTTTCTATGTCAAACCTTTTGACAATGGTATCTATATACATAGATTGGGTCATTATGAGCATCCTCTTTGATCTATCTCTATAGATCCGTATTCCTAATACTTAGGATGCTTCTCCCATATAGAAAAGTTTTCGATAGCCAGATCTTCACTGATGACATCATAGCTATATCATTCCCAATAAGTAGTATGTCATCTACGTAAAGAACTAAGAAGGTGACTGCACTCCCATTGGTCTTCTTGTTTACACAAAGCTCATTTTCATTTTTAATGACGTCATAAGACTTGACCGCCTCGTCAAATCTTATGTTCTAGCTCGGAGAAGCCTACTTCAGTTCATAAATAGACTTATGAAGTTTGCACACTCTATCTGAAAATTCTTTGGATGTGAATCTTTCAGGTTGTATCATATACACCTCTTCCTCAAGGTTACTGTTGAGGAAGGTAGGTTTCACATTTATTTGCCAGATCTCGTAATCAAAGTATGCAACTATGGCGAATAGAACTCTGATCGACTTTATCATGGCAACTGGTGAGAAAGTCTCGTCATAGTCAATTCCTTGCGTTAACAATATTCCTTTGGCACCAATCTTGCCTTATAAGTATCGATCAGTCGATCAGCACTGATCTTTCTCTTAAAGATCCACTTGCATCTAATGGGTACAATACCCTCGGGCAAGTCCTCCAAGTTCCAAACTTGGTTGATGTATATGGACTGGATTTATGAGATCATGGCTTCTCGCCATTTTCCGGCTTCTGGGCCTTCTATGGCTTCCTAGCAGGTTTTAGGATCATCATCCTCATTATATTCAACCTTAGACTCGCTTTCAACAATATGTCCCACATATCGTTCAGGTAGTCTAAGTACTCTACCAGATTTGTGAGGCTCATCTGTGTGTACCTGAATAGATTCAGGAAGCTCATCTGATGATATTACAGCTGTTTGGGGATCTGGAACCTCTTCTAGTACCATTTTACTCCCACTGTCCTCCTGGGGAAGCTATTCCTCTTCCAGAAAGATAGCTTTTCTGACGACAAATACCTTTTGTTCACCAAGATAGTAAAAATAATATCCAAAGGTCTCCTTTAGACATCCCACTAACCTGTATTTATCAGTTCGTGATTCCAGCTTGTCTAGATCATACCTCTTTACATGAGGAGGACAACCCCAAACTTTAACATGTTTAAATTCTGGTTTTCTGCCTTTCCATATCTCATATGTAGTAGAGGTCACAGACTTGCTATGTACTCTGTTCAGTAGGTATATTGCTAACTTAAGAGCATACCCCCAGAGGGACACTAGTAAACTCGAAAAGCTCATCACAGATTGCACCATGTCTAATACGGTGCGATTCCTCCGTTCAGATACACTATTCATCTGTGGTGTATATAGAGGGGTTAACTGAGAAAGGATACCATTATCCTTTAAGAATTGTGTGAAACTAGTACTTAAGTATTCTCCTCTTCGATCTAATCGAAGAGCTTTAATACTCTTTCATGTCTGCTTCTCTACTTCATTCTTGAACTCCTTGAACTTCTCAAATGCTTCCGACTTATGAAGTATGAAAAGCCGCCTTTGGCTTGGGTGGACATTGGACCACATACATCTGAATGTATTAGTTTCAAAATGTCCTTGGCACATTCTCCATATCCATTAAATGAAGATTTTGTCATTTTTCCCATAAGGCAAGATTCACATGTCGCAAACAATTCATAATTGAATGCAATTAAATAACCATGTTTATGCAACTTTTGCAGCCTACTTTCACTAATATGTCCAAGTCTTGAATGCCACATGTAGGCTTGGTTCACACAATTCTTGCTCTTCTTAAGAACATTATCAATGTGAAGATTGTAATAAGAAACAACTAAAAGATATAGACCGTTGATTAAAGGTGCCGAAGCTATTGATTTATTACCATAATAAATCGAACAACTTTTGTTCTCAATAGTCAACCTATATCCTATCTTGTCCAAACAAGATATAGAAATGATGTTCTTTATTATGCAAGGAATATAATAACAATCTTCTAATGCTAACGTCTCCCGATGGAAGCCTGAGGTTTGTTGTCCCTACAACAACCGCCGCAACTTTTGCGCCGTTTCCTAGCCTCAGTTCCACTTCCCCTTTTCTTAGCTTGCGCTTACTTGTCAGCATCTGTACGTTATAGCACATATGGGAAGCACATCTAGTATCTAATACCTAAGATGTGGAAACTCTAACTGACAAGTTGATATCTATCATATTGATTCCTCTTCCAGTGACCATTTTGCTTACAGTAGAAGTAGTCACCCTTTACTACTCTTTTGCCATTTTCCTTCTTCCTTTTATCATATGCGATCATCTCTACCTCAAGGGCATCTAATGCCGGTTCAATAAGAGGATCAGCTTCAAGGACATAGACAATTAGCTCAGATTTGAAGACATTCTTCAGGTTTCTGAGCCAATCCAAATAGTCCGGCTCTGTCAAAAGATTGGCATCAAGTATACCATGGAGTGGGTTGTTTGACGACATTAATTCCCTACAGTGTGGTGCTCAAAAAGTGTACGTTGTGATCATGATATCATGTGTTAACATATGGTGAATAATCTAATTAAAACTAATGTGATCGCTAGAAATCGAGGGCTTCAAAGAAATAAGTGATCGCTACTAACCTTGTGATTTGGGGAGATTGGATCCTTTTGATCTTCCTTTTCGGCCAGCCTAAAAAGAAGAGCCTCTTTGTTCTTTGCTCTTATTTTTGGGGTTGTTTTCTCCTTCTTTTTCCAAACTCTTCAAAGCCTTTTCCTTCCTTCTTCAAGCTTTGCAAAAAGAAGATCAAATAAGGAAAAGAAAAAAAAAGATTAGAGCTATGGGATAGTGTATTAACTATTCTAACTAGCAAATCTAACATGCAACTAAACAAGAAGAACTCACTTGCTTTGTGTTTCTTTAAACCCCTGTTTTATGCATGGGTGAAAAAAATGAGGTGTGTGTGTGTGTGATGAATGTGATGTAATGAAAAATAGTAATCTAACTAGTTGAAAAACTATAAAAACTAAAAAGAAACTAGAAAGGGGATGAGTGTAGTTGGCCCCTCCATAACCTTGGTCTTCAATGGACTTCAACAGAGGTGGAAGATGAGGAAGAAGAAGTTCCAAAATTGCCCACGTTTTTCTTCTTGAGAGCCTCCAAACACTTTACCTTGAACTCCAAATTCTCCAATAGCCAACTTTTTTCAAAGGCCAAATGGTATATGTATATATATAGAGGCCTTAATTAGGGTTGTTTGGGCTTCAAAAAGGCTCTCCCGTGGATTAAACTTGCCTTGGATAATCATAGAAGGAATTAAAAACACTTCCAACCTCTGGAACCGGATTATCTCGGCCAAATCATGTTTATCAAGAAGCTCTTGAAACGCGTCGCCCACCAGACGCAATTTAGTTAATTAGGAGGGGCCGAAACAGAAATAAAATCAGGAAAAAAAACTGGATAAGATTAGGAAACCTAAACGGCGTTGTCCATGAGCGACGTGCTTTAGATAATTAAGAAATTAATTCGAATTTAAAATCAGAAATCCAAACGGATTAGGAACTAAAAGGTGTCGTCTATGGGCAACGCTCTTCAATTAAATCTTTCAGAATTTAGGAATTTAATTCCGAACTTATTTCTACTAGGAATCTAAAAGGCATCGACTATGGTCGACGTTAATCAGCGAAAATCTTGAAAAATCAATAAAAATAATTAATGAATAAAAATCAGACCATTTCAGGGTATCATATATTGTAATATAAAATTTACTCAATATGAAGTCAAAATTAGCGTGTCTACAACTGCTCCACCTTGGTATTGACTTTGGCAAGGGAGTGAAATGAAATGGAATGTACTGAAAAGCTGATGCCAATGTGTGATGAGATACATGCTCAACATCATATGATAGGAATTTTTTTCAAAATGATCAGTAAAGCGACTCAAAAAGATCAATGAAATCAATCCTGTCTCGATGAGATATACAAAGGAAATAAAATAAGGTCGATCAACTTCTACGAGGGGAAGTACCCTAGGTCATAAACCTTACAGTTTTCATGATGGAGAGCGATTACCAGCTAATGTGGACATGCTACAACCACGATAGATCTTAAAAGGAAATAAAGAAATATGAGATAAAGATCCACACAAGGAAAGAATTCCAAGGATATCTTTAAGAAAACCTCAAAGATAATTGAGATACTCAATTCAGAGTAGAATATTTCATATCACGTTGGGATTTATTTGATCAATAGTTTAAAATTTAATCAATAACTAATTCTTACCACAATGATTTCAAAGTCCTACATGATGCATGCTGGGCTAAAAGAAAAATTAAAATAAAATAAAATATAAATTAATCAAGGATAATATTGTTACACTGTCATTGATAAGTCAAGATACCAATTCTGCAATTTAGTGCTAAGTCGAAGCTCGTTTGTCTATGCACTACTTCACAAAAGCGGAACCATTGTCCCCATTAATTGACAATTCAACGGCCTATCCGTGCGATTAAGAATTCTTTAGGATTATCACTGTTTTTGTTAAAGGTGAACTCAAATTCTAGTTTCATCAAAATCACAAGGTTCTTGATATAATCTAATAACTATTTAATATATATAGTAATGATAATGCAAATCAAGTACACAAGGGAATACAGGGGATAAAGATAACTGTCTTTTTAGTCACGATACGGACTCAGTGAGACTCCCACAATGGGACCTTATTTGAAACTCAGCTTCATTTTTTCTTTTCTTTGAATTTTTCTGCATTCAAAATTTGTCAGTAATTTCATGCAAAGGGATAATTATGAACAAATAGCAGATAATATGCAGTTTCAGGCAAATATTAGAAAACTCCTAAAAGGCATCACCCTGAGTCGATGTCATTTGAACGACGTCGCCCCGTTCCATTTAGCTTACCGAAACAAGCTGCTCTAACTCCAACCCGAACTCTACTTTCCTTCCTTAAACTCCCTCTTCTAACTCAGAAAGGGCTTTCCAACTTCGCAAATCACTCTACATAATCTCCCTCCCTTCATACCAAACTATCACAACAAGCAATTAAGAAGGAAAGCCAAAGAATTCTTTTCAAAGCTCAAGGGAAAGAGGGGAAGAAGAACAAGAACAAGATGGTGAGTTTTGCTAAAGATTCTACATCGAACAAGAGGGCGAAGAAGATGATTGAAAGGCTTTCTAGTGTGGAAAGTCATTTAAGTGGGCGAGATCCTAACCTACAAGTAAGTTATTTTCTCTTTCCCAATTCAATTTTTTCTTTTCTTCTACATATTCTCTATGCTCCAAATTCTCTTCAATATGATAGACCTATACCAATTCTTTTCTTTTCAAGGGATATCCTTTCTTCTCTTGTCCAAAAAGATTTTCTTCTCTCCCATGGATTTCCAAGTTGGTAGGAAAAATCAACCTCTCCATATAGTCATATATCTCCAAGTGGCATATTCAAGCCTTAGTTATCCATGCGAAACATTACAAGAGCGCACTTATAGATTGGGCTGCAATGGGTGCATGGGTGCATTGATTGAATTGTAGCATCCTCAAACCCATACTTTCCTCTTCACTTCCTTCAACTTCAAAGTTACCATCCTGCTGGAAGGAATTGAACATCTATTGGGACTTCCTAAACTCAAGTCTAATAGTGATGAACCTGACGTGACAAATATGCTATTGATAAGAGAAAATGTCACTTGTCATCAATTCTTAGAAAAGATCATGGATAGTCCGAAAGAGATTTAGAGCATTCTTATTGAGAAATGAATTAATCTTGCAAAGCCGGCAAAATGGACTCTGAAGAAGATGGAAAAGGCCAAAGAAGAAGATACAGAGACTATAATAATAGCCTACAATGCATGTCTGGCTGGAGCTTTACTATTCCCTGCCGAGGACAACATTTTATTAGAAGATCAACTCAGCGCGATTTGTGGGATATTCCATGGAAAGCAGATAAGCACGGTGGTCTTAGCCTATCTATACAGTGGGCTTTCAACGGCTTCTACTTGTCAACCTCCTTATGGCAGCATGCTACTTTTAGTCTTATGGATTGATCTCCACTTCAAGTTCAACCATAATGAAGAAGAAGTACCCAAGATATCTCAGATGTATCAGGACAGTCCTATCTTTCATATTGTCAATATCGTGAAATTTGACAACAATATGACTAATCGGGTGCCCAACCTCAAGACTCGAGCTGACTGGCGTGCTTATTTCAAGACCATGCCGAGGATTGGCTTCGAATCAACACCACTCGCTCTAAAGGAAAAGGCAGTACGGGTACTCCGCTCTGCTGACAGAGAGCTTTGACTGATCAGGGCAATCGAGTTCGTCTTATACAATCCACATCGTTGTCATCCTCAACTTGGTATGCCTCGCTATGAATTTCCTGAGATTTCTGCTCTTTCTCTAATAAAAAAGCGGGTCTTTGGAACTGATGAAGACTTCAAGACGATAGAGCTTATTGCAACCTTGTGGAACATCAGTTTCACCTACCATGTTAAACTTCCTCATGAAGCGAACCGGGAGCTATGGAAAACTTATGCAAAAGGGCTTTAGAAAATTAAGCCTAAAAGCTCTCAAACCTTGCCCAAACTTTGATGTAATTTCTACATTTATTTTTAATAAAATATCATTCCTTATTGCAATGAAGATCTTTCCTTAATATTTGTGCAATTTTTCAGAATTTTTCCTTAATTAAAACTGCTCATTTTCCTCAAAATTGTAAGTTTCGGGCTCATTAATATAAATGGCGTCGACTCAAAGAGACGACTTTCAAATAAATTTAATTTTCGAAAATTGGATTTTGTAACATTCGATTATTAGCATGTAATTAGCATAATTGTGTTATTAATTAATTTTGAGCTAATAGATTATGTATGTTAAGATATGCACAAAAATTAAACTTGGTTGGTTAAATCCCATAAAATAATTAGATATGATCAATTATGATAGAAAAGTTAGTGTAAATCATAATAAGATTTAGATTATAATGATTAATTAGAGATTAAGGGTAAGTATGCAATTATTAAATGTAGGATGATCATTTGATGAATAATTATTTTATATAGTAGAAAATTAAAACCTATGGTTAGAAATTTGTATTTTATTATTTAGTGCTTATCTTAGAAATATTAGTATTTGTAGTGCTCAAAAAGAACGTGTGTTCATCATGTTATCATGTTTTTACTATGATTAACAATATGAAAGAAATTGTGATCGTCAGAAACCGAGGGTTTCAAAGGAAAAAAGATCGCTTACTAACCTTGCAAATCGGGAGAGTATGGGGTTCTTTTGTTCCTTTCTTTTGGCCGGCCGAAAGAAAAGAGCCTTTTCTTTCTTTACTCTTATTCTTCGGAGGTGTTTCTTCTTCTGTCCAAACTCCAAACTTTCTTCTAAATCTTCTTCAAACCTTGCAAGAAAGATTGAAAACAAGTAAATTAGAACTAAAGAGAGGTAGTATCTATTCTATTCAACAAGATTATCATGCAACTAAATAAAAGAACTCATTTGTTTTGTATTCTTTTAAACCCTTAAAAGATGTATAGGCATGGAAAATATGAAGTGGATATGTGTGATGAAGTGATGCAATGAAGAACTATGTGAAAACTGAAATTTAAACTATATGAATCTTATCAAAATTTAATGGAAAAGATCAAGAAGAGAGGAAAAGGATGGCTCCTCTATAGCCTTAGTCTTCAATAGGCTTCAAAGGATGAAGAAGATGAAGAAAATCAAGCTTCTCTCGTTGTCCATGTTTTTCTTCTTGAAATCTTTAAAAACATTGTAGGAAGCTCCAAATTCTGCAATAGCCAACCTTTTTAAAGGGTCAATGTCCATATGTATTTATAAGAATAGGTTTTTAGAGTATTTTAGGCTTCAAAAGGGCTCTCCCGCGGCTCGAACTTACCCTGGATGATCATAAAGGGAATTGGAAATCCTTCCAACCTTTGGAACCAGATTATCTTCGCCAAATTATGTTTATCAGGAAACTCTTAAAACACGTCGTTCAAGGGGGACGCCTTTTAGTTAATTAATGCGGTCATAATAGAAATAAATCCGGAAAAGGAAATCGAAAATAATTAGAAAACATAAAAGGCGTCGTCTACGTGTGATGTACTTTAGATAACTTAGGAAATGAACTAGAATTAGAAATCGTAAACTTAGGCGGATTAGGACCTAAATGGCGTCTTCCATAGGCGACGCTATTAAGTTAATTCCTCCTAAATTTACTAATTTTAATTCCGAATTGATTTTTGCTATGAATCTAAATGGCGTCGCGCATGGGTGACGTGATTCAACTAATCTCAAGAGAAAATCAATAAAAATTAATTAATGATTAAACATCAGACCATTCTGGGGCATTATCATTGTGACATGAAATTTACTCAATATGATGTCAAAATTAACGTGTCTACAGCTGCCCCACCTTGGCATTGACTTTGCAAGGGAGTGAAATAAAATCGAATGTACTGAAAAGGTGATGCCAAGGTATGATGAGACACGCTTTCAACATCACATGATAGGAATCTTTCTCAAAACAATCAGCGAAGATAACCTGAAAATATCGATGGAATCAATCCTGTCTGGATGACGAAAACACAAATAAAATAAGGACGATCAACTTCCACGATTGGGAAGTACCCTAGGTCACAAACCCTGCAGGTTTCGTCATGAAGAGCGGTTACTAGACAATGTGGAAGTGTTGCAACCATGATAGATCTTAAGAGGAAACAAGAAATGTTGGGTGAGAAATCTAAGAAATGATAGAATTCCGAAGATATCTTCAAGCGAACCTCAAAGATTATCGAGATACTCAATTCAGAATGGAATATTTTATATCACGTTGGGATTTATGGGATTAATGGTCTGAAATTTAATCAAGAATCAATTCTTATCACAATTATATCAAAGTTCTACATGATGCATGCTGGCTAAAGAAAACATAAAATAAAATAAAATATGAATTAATCAAGGATAATATTGTTAAATCATTATCAATGAATCAAGATACCGATTTTCGCAATTCAGTGCTCAGCCGAAGCTCGTTTATCCACGTACCGTTTCACAAAAACGGAACCGTCGTCCCCATCAATCAACAATCTAACGGCCTATCCGTGCGATCAACAATTCTCTGGAATTTTCACTATTTTTGTTGGAGGGGAACTCAAATTCTAGTTTCATCAAAATCACAAGGTCCTTGATGTATTCTAATAAATATTTATCATATAGTAATGATGATGCAAATCAATTACATAAAAGAATACAGGGTAGAGATAATCGTCTTTTTAGTCATGGTTGAGACTCATGAACTTCCCATAGTGGGACCTTAGTGAAATTCTCAACTTCATTTTCACTTTCTTGTTATTTCCCGCACTCAAAATTTCATCAGTAACTTCAAGCGAATTAAATATCATGCAATTATGGATTTTTGAAAAAATAACAGATATTCAGAAAACTCATAAGATAGTGTCGCTGTTCACAGACGTCATTTAAATGACGTCACCACGTCTAGACGCCATTTAAGTTATAGAAACTGTTCTCTGTTCTGACTCCAATCCGAACTTTGTTTGCCTTAATACACATCCCACTTCCAATTCAGAAAGGGTTTCCTCAATCTCCCAAATCACTCTATAAAATCTCCCTCTCTTCATATCAAAGCATTACAACAAGCAATTAAGAGGGAAAAGTAAAGGATTCTCTTTAGAGCTCAAAAGAAATAGGGAAAAAATAAGAAGAAGTCAAGGGAACTAAATCAAGGAGAATGGATTCTACTTCAAACAAGAGGATGAGAAAGGTGATTGAAAAGCTTTCTGAGGTAAAGGACCATCTAAGTGGGCAAGATCCTAACTTACAAGTAAGCTAATCTCTCCTCTAATCAAAATTTCTTTCTATGCAACTCTCTACATGTTTTCCATATTCCACTTCTTTATAGGCATTATAGAACTATTCAAATTTCTTTCTTTATCTAGGGATATCCTTTCTTTCCTGATCCAAGAAGATTTTCTTCACTTCTATGGGTTCAAAAACTTGTTAACAAGATCAATTTCTCCATACAATTTTATATATCCAAGTGGCATATCCAAGGATTGGTTGTCCATGCCAAACATTATAAGAGCACATTGATGGATTGGGCTGCAATGGGCACTTTGATCGAACTATGGCATCCACAAACTCATACTTTTCTCTTTGCCACGTTCGAAGCCACCATCCTCTTAGAAGAAGCCGAACTCTTATTGGGTCTTCCTAAGCTTAAAGTCAACAATGATGAACCTAATTTGAGTGAGATGATATTCATGAGAGAAAGAATCACATGTCAACAATTATTGGAAAAGATTATGAAAAATCCAAAGGAAATTCAAGGCTGTCTAACAAAGAAGGGAATCAATCTTGCTAAATTAGCTGAATGGATCCTGAAGAAGATAGAAAATCTCAAGGATGAAGATACAGAGAACGTGACGAAGGCGTTCACTACGTGCTTAGCTGGAGTACTACTATTCCCTGCTTAAGATGATGTTCTTGAAGATTATCAAATCAGCGCAATCAATGGGATTTTCGAAAGGAAGCAGATTAGAACAGCGGTTCTAGCCTACTTCTACAGTAGGCTCTCTGCAGCTTCTACAGGTCAACTTCCTTATGGTAGTATGTTACTTCTAGCTCTATGGGTGGAATTCCACTTCAAATTCAACCATAATGAGGAAAAAGTTTCAAGGATATCTCAAGCGTATCAGCGCAGTCCTATCTTCTATATCGCCAACATTGTGAAGTTTAATGACAACATGACCAATCGAGTGTCCAACCTCAAGACTCGAGCTGACTGGCATGCTTACTTCAAGACTATGCCCAGAACTGGATTTGAGTATACGCCTCTTGCTCTCATGGAAAAAGTGGTTTGAGTGCACCGTGGTGCCGGCACAGAGCTCCAACTGATTGGGCCGACCGAGTTCATTCTGTATAATCCACATCACCGTCATCCTCAACTTGACATGCCTCGCTATGAATTTCCAGAAATATCTTCTCTTTTTTCAATCAAGAAGTGGGCATTAGGTACTGATGAAGATTTTAAGGCGACAGAACTTATTGCAACTCTTTGGAACATCGGATTCACCCGTTGTGTAAAAACTCCTCATGAAGCCAATAAAGAATTGTGGAAATCATATGTAACAGAGCTCAAGAAAATTCATCCTTGAAAGTCTTTTACCTTTATCCTCCAATTTGATGTATTTTTTATTTATTTTCATCGAAGAAATCATTCCATAATATAATATAAATCCTCTTTTAATGCTTTACAATTTCTCTGTAATTTTTCCTTGAACGAAACTGTGATCTTTCCTTAAAATATGAAGGTTCGGGTTCAGTTAATTCAAATAGCGTCGACTCCGAGAGACACTTTTCAATGTTAATCAATTTCTAAATATAAAAATATGTCTTCAAAAGAACCCTAAACCGCGTCTTGCCAGTAAGACGCCTTTTGTTCTCTCTCCTATTTTCCATAGATTTTCAACAATTAATCCACTAAATCGCATCGTCCTGTACAGACACGAATATATGATTATTCCTCGTTTCCGTGGTACAGCCCTGACCAGAAAAGACAGTAAAGTCCAAAAGGCGTCGCTTACAAGGGACGCGTTTCACACATTTCAAAAATTTTCTGTTGCCGCCTCAGTTTGTGCACCACTGAATAGCGTCGCTGTCCTCAGGCCCGATTTAACGAACTTCAATAGGGGTTCGCGAGCCCGAGCCCCTTTCTTTCCTCATTCTCTCTAACTCTTTCTCTTTCCTTCTTTCCTCTTCTCCAGCGACGGCGGGCTCTTCCTATTGCTCCGGCAAGCTCTCCCAGCCACTCTCTCTCATCTCTGCCCTCTCTCTCAATCTCAAACTCCCTTTCTCTCTCTAGCTCTCACCCTCAATCTCAGACTCCTCTTCTCTCTCACCCGAGCTCTCTCACAATCCCAATGGAGACTGGCGAGCCTAGCGGCGCGCATGGGAAGGGGCAGCGACTCGCCCCCCTCGCGGCAAGGACGGAGGCGTCTGAGGAAGTTTTTCCTAAGACGATGGTCCTAGCGGAGACGGCGGCATTCATGGAGGCCGAGGAGGCCGGTCCACGTTTGGTAGGCCTCGAAAATGCCTTCCTAGTACTTTAAGTTTCAATTTTGGGGGGAGAAAAGGGCCCAGCCACAGGTTCTTGAAACCTGTGGTGAAAGGCATCTGAGGACAGGGACGCTTTTGAAACGCATCCCTATACCCTGACGCGATTCAAAACTGCAGTTAACCTTTTAAAAATTTGATTATTAGTGTGCTAATGATGATTCTGACCAATTATTTGAAAATTGCAGGGCACGATGAGGACCAGGATCTCCTGGGACCTGGTGGTGGCCACCTACAAGGGTCTTCCCGATTTCCACAAGACGCATCTAACGGAGATGGGATTCAGAGAGATATTAAAGATCGAACCTTTTTTGATAGACTTTGTATTGTTACAGGTTCTTAGGGAGAGGTGGCATGCTGAGAGCAGGGCATTTCTAATGCCCTGGGGACACATGGTCCCCAGTCTCGAGGATGTGTGCAGGATCACCGGCCTTCGAATAGAAAGTCGGGCGGTGATCAGGATTACGTATCCCAATTATCATGGACTAGCTCAGGAGTTACTGGGCTTAGAGTGCACGGGACTGGAGGGTTGAGAGTCTCGGACTCTCCTCAGGACTGCAGTAGAGAGATCCCTAGCACTAGAGGAGCCTAGGCGGCAGACTGAGTCCCGGGCCGAGTTGAGATCTAGGTTAGCGAGTGTAGCTAGCGCAGTGTATTGCTAGGATCCTAGTGATAGGGTTAGTGCAGATAGAGAACTTAGGAGATTTTTAGTCTTTTTCTTTGGTAGGCTTCTTTTTGGGACGAAGGGTGACTACATCCACTGTCGCTTCCTAAGTCTCTTTATTGATCTAGACCGTCTAGGCGAGTATGCTTGGGGTGCGGCCCTTCTGGCTCACTTCTTCACCGACCTCTCGGCTATCACGCCTGATCGGGAGACTACTATCAACGGCTTCGCGCCGTTCCTTTAGGTATTTAGTTCATTTTATGTTTGTTTCATTAAATGTTATTATACAATGCATGCAATGCATAAGATTATGATGATTCTAACCTATATGTTCTTATATGCAGGTGTGGACATATTATTACTTTCCTCTGGGCCGAGCGAGGCCATCTACACAGCCGGTGGCAGTCCCACTTGTTCGGCGTTCGCGTCCGATGGTAGATATGGTGCCACAGCATCACCAGCTGACAGCTCTCCGCCGTCAGTTTTTGGACTACCCAGAGATATTGGTAAGTTTTAAAAAAAATTTCTTGTCATTATCAATTGTTTTATTAAGCATTTTTATTAAAGTATTAATTTAGTTAGGTGAAATGTTTATTGCCTTACACATGGTATAGTTTATTGATTGTTTGATGTGTGATATGTAATGCAACTAACTTATCTGAATGCAGGTTATCTGGCATCCATATCTAGGTATGGATGATGCAGGACAGCCCTGGGTGGAGCACAGGTGAGGCAGGTTTGGGCGTCAAGTTTGGGTTCATTGCCTGAACGAGATTGCCCTGCTACGCTTAAGGCTGGCGATGCGGACGCTAGGTCTGCATCAGGAGTGGGTGGAGGAGGAGATCCCTAAGGGGATCGGGAGGACGATGCAGGGGAAGCAGGCCCGCAGTGACTGGGGTGTCAAATTCCCAGATCAGCGGGATGATTGGCACCGGTATGGAGTCCCGATAGAGTCGCAGGCGGCAAGCAGTGATGCTTACCTGCAACGCTACCGGGCCCACTACGCGGGCCACCTCCAGCTACTCCGGCCCCTCAATGTGAGTATTATGATATGCATGCTCATGAATGCGTCTTTCATTTTGTTAGTTATCTTGCTTATATTTGTAAATGTATGAAAAATGCAGGATGCACGGGATGCCACCATCATCACACTCCGAGGCCACCTCCAGGATGCCGAGGCCCAATTAGAGTGGGTCCAAAAGGAATTGGATGAACTGGTAAGTGATATGCATGAATGACATAGATATTATGAATGCTTCTCTTTATTATTAAATTGTTTTGGCATTTGTACACTGAGGTGATCTCCCCTTTGTTACAGCGTGCTGCTTACACCCATGTAGCAACACCTTCACCTTCCATTGCTGCCGGTCCTTCTTGTTCTTCGGCTGCCCATGAAGCTGTCATGGCTGACTTACAGAGTCAGCTAGCTCTCACCATCCGCCGAGCCACTCAGGCAGGGGATGATGCTGCTGCTTGGGTAAATCTTTGACTTGTATATTTCATCTTGGCTTTACTTTGTTTGCTTGCTTGATTAGTTGACTGACAATGTCTTTTGTTGCAGGTCCAAGAGCTTTGCGTGGCTCTTAGAGAGAGAGAAGCTGAGCTGGCACAGGCCCGCAGCTCGGCAGCCCGGGTTATTGAATTGGAAGAGTAGCTGGCAAGGCTCTCTACGGGTGATCTTCCTCGCGAGCTTGCACGACTCCAGGTTCGGTAGGAGATCTTGACCGAGGCGAGAGATCGTGACTGGTCCCGATTGGAGAGCCTTCAAGGCCGACTCTCAGTGGCGGAGCACGAGCACCAGAGTATTGAGGCTCGATACCAGCATGCGCGGCAGCGGACGCTGGAGCAAAGACAGGCGAATGCTTTCACCACCAGTATAACAGTATCTTTCGGCCAGGCAGGGCCGAGTGTGATGGGACCACCGCCGCCGCTTGCACGAGGACCAGATGCCTAGGACGAGGCGCAGAGCCAGCTGGACGAGGGTGCAGCGGAGAGCCAGCCATGAGGACTGTCATCATGTACCTTCTTCTTTTGAGAGTCCTATTGTTGATGGACTCAGATATCTGTGTATGAACTCTTTTGATACATGAAAGGAGTTTCCTGATACTTGAGTTGTCTTGGCATTATATCCTGTTGTCCCTCCTTTTCATTCCTACACGTGGCTTGAATAAACAAATTAAATATCTGTTCAGGTTTTGCCCCTTGCCCAGTTAAGTAACCGACTAGTTGATCCTATCCTTAGTAAAAGGGTCAAGGGGTAAAGCCTTTATTTAATGAAGGCAAATAAAGATGATTAAAATGAAATAATCAGTAAAATGCAACATACAAACATGCAAATACTCACTGAAAATAAAAAGGATGCAACACACGATGTGACAAACAAATGTTAATTGAAATATTTTTGTTTTGCAATTTTAAAAATATCCAATTTTTTTTGGGGTTTTGCCATATTCAAATTTTTCTAGTTTTGAAATATTCAATTTTTTTGTGGTTTTGAAATATTCAATTTTTTTATGGTTTTGAAATATTCAATTTTTGTGGTTTTGAAATATTCATTTTTTTTTTATGATTTTGAAATATTCAATTTTTGTGGTTTTGAAATAAGACATCAACTGAATAAACTAAGGACTAGCATGGAACTTGGATCAAAAGAGCATATTCATTCGTCAACTTAATTCCCACATTACTCTTTAATGACCTAATCCATACTTACTGTGCTTGAATTATATTTGTAATTTTGATCCCATTCGATGGTCTGACCCTTAGTCAACCTCGGCTATTCTTCAGGCTTGGAGCGCATCTCTTTAGAAAGAAAGAAAGTTAGAAAGCCCGCGAGAGAGTTCCAAAGACTTAAAAATATGTCCTTCTTCTACCCTATTATCCGTTAGGGTTCGGTCATTTTCTTTACGGGATATTTAACGACCTTGCACTCTCTTTCATTTGATTCTGTGGCCTTTTGTGGTAACATTTGTAATGTTGAGCGGCCTCTTGATTTGGGTGGCTTTTTTCCCTTTTACTTTTCTTTTGCTTTTGCGAGGCGGATCTCCCCCCTTTTTTTTTAATGACGGCCTCCTACTAAGACGGCGGGTATTTTCAGTAATCTATTCTAAGCCTCGTTTTGTCGTCGCGGGCCGAGAGTAAAAATAGAAGTTTTATTATGAAAAGAATGAGTTGTACCTTTCCACTATTAGTCAAGCTTTTGGTATTCTCATGCTTCGCATCTCTTGTTACTCACGAACCAAACGTGTTTTGTGTGCAATAATGCGTTTGAATTAGACTATCAAAGACTAATAAGGGAATTTGAATTTTCAAATCTTCCAACTCTATTGGTCTTTGCACCATGCTGATCGTTTAAACTAAGGATAGTACTTCTTAAGATACAAATCGTTCCAAGGGTGAGTTAACTCTTGCCCTTCTGCATTAACTAAACAATAGGTGTTACCAGGGAAAGCATGCGATATGACATATGATCCTTCCCAGTTGGGTTGGAGCTTAGAACGCAGACCACCAGGTTTTACAAAAAAAAATTTCACAACCATTTCACCAACTTTACACTTTCGTTAAATAACTTTCTTTTGGTAAAAACGTGCTAATCTGTTCTGATATACTCTTGCATGATTAGCGGTTGACCATCTTTTCTCATCTAAGAGTTCCTACTGAACAAGGAGCGTAGAAGGATGCTCATCAATGGAAAAATCCTTGCTCAATTGTACTCTTAATGATGGGATGAGGACTTCGTATGGAACTACCGCCTCCATTCCAAATCTTAAGGAATAAGGAGTTTGCCCAGTGGGTGTGCGGATTGAAGTTCGATATGCCCATAAACCCTCAATTAATTTTTTTGGTCAGTCCGAGAATATATTAGACTTACAAGTTTTCTTGATAATTTTTATCAGAGGCTTATTGGTTGTTTCTGCTTGGTCATTGTCTTACGGATGATAAGGAGATGAATGATGCAATGCAATTTTATACCTGTTGCAAAGGTCTTTTAGCTCTTGTGATATGAACTGCAGTCCATTGTCAGTGACGATGGTGCTTGGAATTTCAAATCTGGTGATGATGTTCCTCATGATGAACTTGCAGACCGTTGATGCTTTGATCTCCATGTATGCTTCGGCTTCCGCCCACTTGGTGAAATATTCCGTTGCCGTGAGAATGAAAGATTTTTGCTTGATGGTAGAATCAAGATTACCAAGAGGTCCAATGACGTCAAATCCCCACATGGAGAAAGGCCATGGTGATGAGATAGGATGGAGTGATGATGCGGGAGAATAGATCTTGTTGGCATGAAGTTGACACTTAGTACACCTACGAACATATCCTACACAATCTTCTTTCATGGTTGGCCAATAGAATCCTTGTCTAAGGATTTTATTTGATAGCATTTGTCTGTTAACATAGCCACCACAAACTCTAGTATGAGCTCATTCCATGATCTTCCAAAGCTCATCTTCGTCCAGACATCTCAAGAGAACATCATCGAATCCTCGTTTGTATAGATTTCCTCCAACTAAGGTATATTTCTGAGCAACTCTCCTGATACCCTTTTTCTCCTCAGTAGTGGCTTCTTCAGGGTATGACTGATCCTCATAGTATTTAGCAATTTCATAATACCATGGCTTGTCCTCATCTTGCATTTCTTCTTGCAAATCTAACAGTATAATTTCTCTCTTTTCTACAATATCCCCATCTCTAACCTTCTTTAGTTGTTTCTCCTTAACCTTAAGGAAGGAAGGGTCTTTCACGGCAGGAAAAAGACGCCTATGAATAATGATCGACTCAGATTGCCTGCTGATCGAGAAATTTAGGGAAGATGCGAGAGAAGCTAAAGCGTCAGCTAGAATATTCTGATTACGAGGAACATGGACAAAGATCAGTTTGGTGAAAAGCTTGGCATAAGCTGAAGTGAGTTCTTATTAAGGCTTAAGCTTGGGGTCAAAGGTGCGATATTTAGTAAGCACTTGGCGAAGAATTAGCTAACTATCACCCACAATTCTCAGTTTGATGGCACCATGGACATGAGTGGCCTCGAGGCCAGCAAGGAGAGCCTCATATTCAGCTATGTTGTTGGTGATATAGAAATCAAGCTGAAAGGCTTGGAGAATGGTGACACCTTCAGGTGATAGGAGAACAATGCCGATGCCCTTTCCATGAGAGTTCAAAGCTCCGTCAAAATATAGAGTCCACATATCATCATTAATTTTGTTTATGGACATCAGTTCCTCATTCGGAAACTCCGATCAGACTGGATCAAATCTAGGGAGAGGGTGATGAGCAAGATGTTCTTCTATGGCATAGCCTTTGATTGCTTTATGCTGAATATAAGTTTTAGCAATTGGGATAGAAAGCTCTACTAGCGTGCTAACCTATCGGTGAGGACAGATCTCTCAAGAAAAAACTTGATGGGATTCATCCTAGCGATGAGATGAACTTCATGGGCCAGAAAATAATGTTTCAATTTCTGAACTACCCATATAAGTGTTGCACGTGTTTTCTCCATCGCCGTATATCTTTGTTCTATGGGGTTGAGAAGTTTAGAGAGATAATAGGCTGCCCTCTCCTTTCCTTCTTCATCTTCTTGTGCTAAGACAGCCCCCATTGCATCATCTAGAACAGAAATATGTAGAATCAAAGGTTTGTTTGGAGATGGTGGTCTCAAGACAAGAGGACTTGCCAAATAACCCTTTAATCCATTAAATGCCTCCTGGCACTTATCGTCCAAATCAAACTTGACTCCCAGCTTAGTAAGCTCGTAGAACGGCTTACACCTTTGTGAATACTGGGAGACAAAGCAGCGAATAAACTGCAACCTCCTGATCAATCCTCTTAATTCTTTCAAATTCTTGGGAGGTGGCATCTCTCTGATAGCCTTCGCCTTGTTGTGATCGATCTCAATGCCCCGTTTACTTACAATAAATCCCAATAATTTTCCTGATGATACTCCGAACACACACTTTTTAGGATTCATCTTCAATTGGTATTCTCTTGACCTTTCCAAAACCTTTGCTAGAACTTCAGCATGCTTAGCTTTCGTCTTAGATTTAACCAAAAGATCATCTACATACACTTCCAAGTTAATATGCATCATGTCATGGAATATCGCCATCATGGCTCTCTGATAAGTAGCTCCAACATTCTTCAGTCTAAAAGGCATGACGACATAAGAATATGTTCCCTAAGGTGTGGTGAACAATGTTTTCCCTTGATCCTCTTCTGCCAACTTAATCTGATTATACCCTGAGAACCCATCCATAAATGACAATGTCTCATAGCCAGCTATGTTGTCAATGAGTACATCTGTATGAGGCAGTAGAAAATCATCTTTAGGACATACCCGGTTCAAATCTCGGAACTCAATACAGATTCTGACTTTTCCATCCTTTTTCATAATCGGGACTATGTTGGCCACCCATTGCGTATAGAGGACGACTCTAATAAACTTGGCTTTATGCAGCTTATCGACCTCTTCTTTCATTTGCAAAGCTATTTGAGGGTGGAATCGCCTTAACTTTTGTTTAACCGGGCTAACTCCATTTTTCAATGTCAATCTGTGTTCCACCAAGGAAGAATCCAATCCTAGCATATCTTCATAACTCCAGGCGAAAATGTCCTTATAATTTTAAGAAATTGGACCACTGCCTCCTCATCTACTTCAGACAGGTTCTTACTAACAAAGACAACCTTAGGTTTATCTTCAGTCTCTAGATTGATCTCTTTGGTAGGCTCTTCTACGGCAGCTGAGGGTTCATCAAATCTCTCCACTCCATTGGCGTATGCCTCAGCCGCGTCCTCGTCGTCTTCTCCTTCTTCATTAATAGGGTCTTTCTCATGTAACAATTCATGTACCCCGTACCCATCATTGACTAACTCATCAACTTCACAATCTTCTGGCATATGAATGGGATTTTCTAAAAGCTGAGGGATTCGAGAACAAGAAAGGCATCTTAAAACTAAATCCTAGAGGTATCTATTTGGAACTCGTCTACCCTTAGATTCCCTAGCCTGATTAACCTGCCTTGCACTAGACTCCTTAACTTCACTAAACTCCCTATCTTGACCTAATGAAGATGAAGAGGGATAAAAATCAAGGGGTATAGGAGAGGATATAAGTGAATCCTCCCGAGAGGAGGGACAAAGCATATCTAGAAGAGAATCTTGTCCGAACGACCCACGCAATGGGGTACGATTGGACAAATATGAGGTTTCCTCAACGAGGATTTGGGAGGAAGAAATTGCCGAATTGGCATTTTTTTTTTGGAATTATTTGTGTTTATCATAAAGCAAGAATAGATGTGAATAGGGGGAGAATGAAATGATGGAGGTAACAGCATAAGTGCCCAGGGATTGGGGGGATCATACAACAGTATGTCCCAGATCAAATCGTAGATCCTCTCAAGATCAAGAGGAATATGAGGAATAAGATCCTGAGGGGATATAGTAAATTAGTAATGCGCGGAGCCCGTAGGATGTCTTCACAACTGAAGACATCTCTCTAGTTCCTTCTTTTCATCAGCCGATTAGCCTCTAAAGATTGGTACGTCAGTAGTTGTGAACATTGTCTAGCCAGATCCTTCCCATATACATCATGCAAGTCAAAGTAGGGGGTGATCATTATTGTATTATCATGGTCATGTTGACTCACGGGCCCTTTAACAAAATGAGTGGATAAGGTCCAAGTCAAGGGATCCCGATTTTCTTTGCAAGGGGTAACCATTGTTTTTCATATCTTCTGACCATCTTCACCTTCTTATTGTTCCACAATATTATGCCTCACTTTCTCTGGCCTTTAGCCTAGGCCGCCACCAGATACCCTTCTCTCATTTGTCATTGGTTTAATTCTTCCTTGCTTAATTCTTCCTTGCAACTGGGTGCTCAGACCCTTTCCAGGTTGATATCCCACCTTCAGCATGATGTTCCAGCCTAGGGTATTCATGGACTTCCTCCGCTTTACAGTATCGATCGGGTAAGATGTAGGTATAGTATGCTTAAAGGGCTTTGCCGAAAGGATGTAGGTTTCGCATAAGGAGATGGTTGGCCTTTGAGCAGTCAAAAGGACTGGATTTGGACTTACATTCAGCGAGTGGGTTGCAGCAAGGATAGGCATACTAGTGACTTTGATGATACGTCCTTTGTGAGGGAACTTGAGGCATTGGTGGTTCGTTGATAGAATCACCTCAAGTGACTTGATGTAAGGATGACTGAGTATGCCTTTCAGTGAAGGGTCGATCTCGAGAATATGAAATTCGACTTCAGCATGGCAAGCAGGGCCTAACTCTACCTTCAAATAGACCATACCCAGAGGGGAACAGGTAGAGTTATCATAGGCTATGACAAAAATGGGAGAAGGCAACCATTTTTCTTTCGGGACTCTACAGAGCTCCAGAGTTCCTGGTGGTAACACATTGATAGATGCCCCGGTATCTACCAGACATGTATCCACAGCCTTTCTACATATGTTAACAGTTATACTTAACGCCATACTTCTTGCTGCCAATGGTGCCAGTTTAGAAGTATGGAAAGATATAGAGGGTTGATCCCCCTAAGGTACCAACAATGTGGTGATCTTTTCTGTTGGCACATCTTCACTGACTATTACCCGTTGTAAGTAGTCCATCAGGGCTTCTTGATGGATCTTGGACCTTTTGATCAGCTTTAATATAGAAATGAGTGGCGGTGTTCTATCCAGCTGTTTCAACAAATCATAGTGAGTACCAGGTACACTTTCTTCATTATGGACCTCTTCTATCGACTGTAATGGGCCATCTCGTACCGTGAATTGGGGGAACACCTTGTTGAATATTCGGCCGCTTCGGAGCGCATGTTCTTCAATAGCGGAAACTCCAGGCGTTATCTTAAGCATTGTCGAGTTGAGAAGCGGTCTGGAGGGTGTAGTGCTTTGATAAGAGGGTGTTGGCGGTTTATTTGATGGAGGTAAGGGGACTCGGATGAGTGGTTTGGAGGGTTGTAGGTGTGGATAAACAAGTGATGGTAATGGATTATTTAGCGAAGGTGCTGCACGGAAGAGCTGTTTAGAGGGTTGTATGGTACCCGCGCGAGTGGTCGTTGTAGGTGATGTAGGGAATGGTATACGGAGTAATGGTTTAGATGGCATGAGGGGTGTATAGTTGACTTGCGGAGGGTTGTTTGGTGAAGATATGGCGGCGGAGGGTGTGACGGGGTTAATGGTAATGGGTTGTGGTTTGGGTATGCAGAGGATGCGGCGAGGCGGTTGCTCAGCAGTGCTTGATACATGAATTGTTGAATAGATAGAGGAAGAATCCTCTACTTTCCACTGTTGCCCTCTACTAGCCTCAGACTGGCTACCTGTCAAAATGGGGACAATTTGGTTTTGATGTTCCGGCAGCGGGTTCTGCACTATGCCCATATTCTGTGGTGTTGCTTGTTGTACCAGCACTCTTTGGATTGGCTGCTGCTGCTGTAGTGACTGTGGCTGCTGCTTTGGTCTTTTTGCCTTCAAGGCGGCTATGTACTTCTTCATTTCTTCCCAATCAATCGCTCATTGATCATTGAGATCATGAATGTAATCTCGAAAGTGAAAGCAAGCATCTACTGTATGTCCTGGTTGACGATGGAACACACAGTAGCGGGGCATGTCAACATTTGGTGGCCAAACGGCCCTTTCCTTTGGTAACACTAAGGCATTGGCCGCCATAAGGGCATTGAATATATCCATGAGGGATTCTGCTAATTGTGGGTATACTGACCTTCTAGGGCCAGGAGGTTTCCTCTGTTGTGTATAGTCATTAGGAGGAGGAATATGGGTGTAATTCGACTGCTGCCGAGGTTGTTGGGGGGGGAGTGTTGTGGTGCTGACTAAAGCTGCTGAGTAGGAGGCCTGTAACCTTGTTGGTTTTGAGGCCTCGGTGACTGATATTGTTGCTGATTCCTCATAAACTGGGGTTGATTATTGTTCATTATACTGACCTGTTCATGAGACAATGTACCCTCGGTAGTTGGACCCATAGAAGAAGAGTTGGGGATAATAGACCTCCGAAGTAGGGGTCTATTGGGTCGATGAGGATCAAAGACGTTAGCAAAGGTGGAGTCTTTGAACGCATTCTGAGCGTAACGCGCTCTCTCATACAGATATGCCATAGTAGTCAAGTTATTCAATGCCAACACTAGCTTGTACTGTGGGGTGGTGTTAGCAACCATCATCTTTACCAATTCTTGTTTGGACAAATGATCTCTTATCTTTTTAGCCATCTCTCGCCACCTATTAGCAAACACTATGAAGTCTTCATCTTTTCATTGAATAAATCAGTAATGGACAAGGTAGGTGCCACCCTGTCTTTGTATCTTTGCAGGAACCTCTTTGACACCATGTCGAAGTTCTCTACCTCACTTGGGTCTAAAGAGAAGAACCAGTCCAAGGCTGATCCCTCCAATGATCTTCTGAAGAGGAAAGCCAACGCTTTTTTATCATGTTGACAAAATGATGATTCATACAGAAATTCTTTGATGTGAAGGAAAAGATTGCCTGTGTCGTTGTACTTTCAGTGGACTGGTATTTCAGAAGGCAAAAGGTAGAATACTGGCAAATCAGGGACAGAGAATTCGGGAGCGACCTTGTTGTCCATATTCTTTTCAAGATTCTTGAACCACTCATCCATCTGGGAAAATTTGTTAAGCAGGAGTTGGGTGGTAGAATCTGCTGGTGGAGGTGGTGGCTGTTGAAAAGACTGCCTCCGCGAATAAGCAGGGATGCGAGGACAGTGAGGTTGTGAACTGGCGGCATTCTCGCCGTGCCTAAAAGCATTCTGATAAAGTGGGATTTGCGGCCTGATAGGATGCCGTGAACAGGATTGTTGAGGGCCTGTGTGCCGAGGAGTGGAAATATGAAGGCCTTCCATGGCCTGAGTGGGAGCTTGATAAGCAAAAGGGTGAACCAAGGGACTTGACTCGGAAGGATGCAGAGGAGTTTTCTCTTTTAGAATGGATTGGATGGCGTCAAATTGACGAGGATCCACATGATTAGAAAGAGCTCCCATGAGGGTAGCGAGATCAGAAGGATGATTAGCAGAAGGCCTAGCTTGGTCTTGGGCTCTTTCAAAGGTAGGATTGGAGATGACATGGACATGTGATTGATCACCCAAATCCGGGTGGTATTGCTCATATATTGAATTATCCTAAAACTGAGGGGCATGAGCATCTCCCTCGTGTATGGTTTGGAATTGGTCAGGATAACTAGAGATATAGGCGTCTCTTTCATCTCCAGAATAAGATGCACCATGAACTTAAGGGGCATAAGCATCTCCCTCGTACTCGACCAGATCTTCTTATTCAAAAGCAACCATGCCGACAGTTCTACGTGGACGTAGCATCATTGTGTTGAGATGACAATCAAGTTAGCACAGATTAACAACCAAGTAGATGCTTACGCTGTTTTGAACGTTACTTGTTGGATTAATTGAATTTTTAAACTAAAGTTCTCTTAATGGGTAGGACCCTGATTTCAATTCAATTTCCGCCGTTATGCTCTACGGCTTCACTTACAACAGTATGAATAACTATCTGGGACTTCAAATGGTACAACCGACCCGATGAACAAAGAGGAGTTCCTTGCTTTTGGGGACTTACAGAAGTCTTAACATCAACCACTCTAGTCTGACCGAGGGACCGACCCAGTCAGAGAGAGGTGAGGATGCTAAAAGAGGTGTTCTTGTAGGAGCGGGGTAAGCCCCGATGCAAATGTCCTGTGGCCTGGATGACCTCTAATGTGGAATAAATAAGTATAGGTAACAATGAAATCAATGATCCGAGTGTTATTGACCAACAGGGAATATAACTTGAATTGCATCGCTGTTCACAGATGCTATTCAAGACAATAATCCCTCCTGTTCATAGTGGCTCGGGCAGCAAGAGAAATAAAAGGGGCACTAAATCACGTCTTCCACAGGCGACGCGCTTAATAAAATGTGTCGTTATGTGCAGACGCGCTTTGGGTCCCGAAAACAACAAATAGACGGCAAAACCAGGGGCAATCCCCTCTCCAAATAATAGGGTGAATAAGAGATCAACTATTCATGCGATGACGGTTTAAATATATAGGCTAATCATACAACATCATGGATATCGATTTGAACAAAACACACTTTCCAATACCATTTCTCAAGACAATCAAGGGAGGGCAAAATTTTGCCACAAGGGGGGTGTGCACAAGGTGCACGTGGGGATAAGGATCAAGTAGCCAACCAATAAACTATCAAGTGTGCCTGAGGGACACAAGCGGTGCACCGAGGGTGCCCAATGGAGATAACAAGAGTAAATGAAAAGAAACGGCAAGACAAGTCCCACCGTGATCGCCAAAAAGCTGTAGTTCTCAAAAAGACTGTGTGTCCATCATGCTACCATGTGTTTACTATGATTAACAATATGAAAGAAATTGTGATCGCCAGAAACCGAGGGTTTCAAAGAAAAAAGGATCGCTTACTAACCTTGCAAATCGGGAGAGTATGGGGTTCTTTTGATCCTCTCTTTCGGCCGGCCGAAAGAAAAGAGCCTTTTCTTTCTTTACTTTTGTTCTTTGGAGATGTTTCTTCTTCTGTCCAAAATCTAACTTTCTTCTAAATCTCCTTCAAACCTTTCAAGAAAGATTGAAAACAAAAGAAAACAAGTAAATTAGAACTAAAGAGAGGTAGTGTAACGACCCGCCACCCTATAATCGGGGATCCGATTACTAAATGGGTACCGAATCATTAATTTGGAACCAAACCAGGATCTAAGTAAGTCTGGGAAATAAATAATAAACTAAGCTAAACATTCACATCGCATTGAATCGAAAGGAAAGAGCAGGAATTAAAGTTATTACAATGCGACTCGATACAGAAAATAATTACATACTCCAACAGAAAAGAAATAATTATACATACAGGCCAGAAATAAAAATAACAACTACGTCGGGGCATACCCCGGAACAACAGTTGATGGTGCTCAACACACAGCCGCACACCCCTCGCTAGGTCTGCCTGGAGTCCTCATCTGAAAACCGCAGGGGTGAGTCTCAAAAAAAAGACTCAGTAGGGATCCTTCGATCCCCACTGCCCACTCACACACCCACAAATGTAAAATATAGCTGAAGGTAAAGGAACAAGTACAGTGGTAATTACTACTCCTAAATCTCGATGTGAATCACATGCAGTCGAAATGTATTAAACATGCATATTTCTAAACCAGTCTACCAGGGAACCCACAACCAACGTCTCGATAGAACACGCCAACCACACAAACGAAGGTGGGGAAAACACCGACCCGCTGAGACCAAACAGTAACCCCTCGGATAGCACTCTAGCTACTCCGGCCCAACTGGCTCAGGTAGTTACTCCTTCCCTCAGCATGAGTGACACTCCGAAGGTACCACTCCCACACCGGTACTAGCTGACCCCGGGGTTCACCAAGTGACCCTCTCTCACTAGGCGTCACCCCGCCCACGCCCCCACCGGCACTGTGCTCCACCCACACCAGCACAGGGTGATAAAGCGCTACAACTGTCACTCCAGGTCCACAGTAACACAAAAACCGGTACGGTGCGATCCGGTCACGTGAGAAGTCCACGGTCGCACGACATACAACGCAGTGCCATCCGGTCACGAAGAGTTCATCATCATCGAGTATACTAAAGCATGCATTTAACCAACTATCTAGCAGTGTAAACACATTTTACTGGCATGGATTAGTGTGGTTCTGTCTTGAATCGCGTCGCCCAAGGCCGACGCCATTCAAGCACCCTAAACTGGTTCATGAAATACCAGCCTCAGAACATGGCCTAAAAGGCGTCGCTACAAGTGGCCGCCTTTTAAAAGGCGTCGACATCCTCAGACGCCATTCTCACAGAAATCCAGAATTAGCAGAAAACGTTAATCGGGGGATTTCTGCCTTAAAAGGCATCATGGTGACCCGACGCTATTCCAAATCGCGTCGTACAGGCATGACCTCTTTCAGTGCCAGAATCCCCGAACTGACAGAGCCTTGGTGGGACGATTTCTGCCTAAAAGGCGTCATGATGGCCCGACACCCTTCTAAAAGGCGTCGTCCATGCACGACGTCTTTTAGCCCCAGAAACCAGGTCCTGTCTCGTGCCCGAGGGCTCCCTTTTTACCCTAAAAACCCAAAATCACCCAAAACAGAGAAAAGAGAGGGAGGCAAATCAAACCATCATAAACCCACATTCATAGAAACCCTCATTCCCATCAAGAAAAGCTCCTAAACATGCTCATTCTACCCAAAAACCATAGATCCATAGCATGCTTCGAGCGGGAGAACATGGTTTTAAAATAAAACACTACGGGAATCGTCACCCTACCAGTTCCTTGAACTCCTCCAAGCTCCAAGCCGTCCACCCGTCTCGCCCCACGCCGCCGCCGGTACAGCCGAGGTCGTCGTTACTCCAACGAAACGTCGGCCACCGTCCGGAGAGTAAACGTCGCGGGGGAGGTGGTGGTGGTAGTGGTGGGAGCTAAGTGGTTGATGGAGTGGAGGGAGAGACGAAGTGGGGGGGAGGAAAAGAGGGAGGGGAAGGGGCGTCGCCGGAGTCGCCGGAGGAAGGGAGGAGAGAAAGAGAGAAGGAAGAAATGAGGAAAAGAAGGAGGGCTCGCGGGGTTAACCAGAGACTGGGTAAAACGCGTCGATATGGACGGACGCCTATCAGCTGACGTGACGGCTGCTTTGACAGAACTCTGAAACGCTATGACAGAAGTCTGAAACGCGTCGTCCAAACAAGACGCCGTTCAAACGACAAGACAGGAGCCGTACACTGACAACCCAGAGTTGCAGTCTGAAAGGCGTCGTCCCTCGCAGACGCCGTTCAGACGACACGACAGGGCTGTACTCTCGCGGCTCAAAGCCCGCCCACGTGGCACCCACGTGGCACAAACTAAAACGCGTCTGCGACGATGGACGCCATTTAAACCGCGTCGAGCCGGCTCGACGCGAAACAGAACAGAGTCTCAGCCCCACTAGGGCCTGAACTGCAGAGTCCGACCCCGAAATCCGGATCCGAAAACCTCAGTCCTTACAGGTAGTATCTATTCTATCTAACAAGATTATCATGCAACTAAACAAAAGAACTCACTTGTTTTGTGTTATTTTAAACTCCTGAAGGATGTATAGGCATGAAAAATATGAAGTGAATGTGTGTGATGAAGTGATGTAATGAAGAACTATGTGAAAACAAAAATTTAAACTATGTCAAAATTTAATGGAAAAGATCAAGAAGAGAGGAAAAGGATGGCTCCTCTATAGCCTTGGTCTTTAATAGGCTTCAAAGGCTAACCTTTTTAAAAGGTCAATATCCATATGTATTTATAAGAATAGGTTTTTAGAGTATTTTGGGCTTCAAAAGGGCTCTCCCGCGACTCGGACTTGCCCTGGATGATCATGAAGGAAATTGGAAACCCTTTCAACCTTTGGAACCAGATTATCTTGGCCAAATCATGTTTATCAGGAAACTCTTAAAATGCGTCGTTCAAGAGGGACGTCTTTTAGTTAATTAATGCGGCCAGAATATAAATAAATCCAGAAAAGGAAATCGAAAATAATTAGGAAACATAAAAGGTGTCGTCTACACGTGACGTGTTTTAGATAACTTAAGAAATTAACTAGAATTAGAAATCGTAAACCTAGGTGGATTAAGAGCTAAATGGCGTCGTCCATAGGCGACGCTATTAAGTTAATTCCTCCTAAATTTACTAATTTTAATTCTGAATTGATTTCTGCCATGAATCCAAATGGCGTCGCGCATGGGCGACGTGATTCAACTAATCTCAAGAGAAAATCAATAAAAATTAATTAGTGATTAAACATCAGACCATTCTGAGACATTATCATTGTGACATGAAATTTACTCAATATGATGTCAAAATTAACGTGTCTATAATATTATGTTAGATAGTCGGGTGGTCATAATTAGTATTAACCTTAGTTAAAGTTAGTGGAATAGTTAAGTTAGTTTAACCTTGGTTAAAATTAGTAGGTTGGTCAAAGTTAGTATTAACCATGGTTAGTGTTAGTGGGATGGTTAAGTTAATGTAACTTGGATAGTTAGAATTATTACATTTTAAAGTCATTTAAGTAACTATGGTAAAACTTACTAAACCCATCCTATTTAAGGGACCTTAACTTGGGTTTTGTCCTTGGTTTGGCACATTCTCTGCACCAAAACGTGGTAGCAGCAAGGGAAGGATTTGGGAGGCCATCTTAAAGTGTTCTTGGTGTTCTTGAAGAAGGTAGGTTGCTGGGTGCTAGTTTCATAAGAGTTTAGCTTAGTTAATCATAAGAAATAAATAAATCTGTAATATATTTTTTTTAAATCTTAAAATTATATGTTCTTGTGAAGTTCTTAAGTGTGAAATAGTTGAATGATATAGGGATTTAAATTTTTAAAAATCTAGAATATATTAAGTATAGTAGAAGTTAAATTTCTGCAACCCAGATTTTTCTGTAACTCTTATGATAGTAGGGTAACTTTAAAACTTTTATGATTTTATCTTGTATAAAAAACTTATGAAATTTATATGACATAATTATGATATGATTTGACATCTCCATAAAAATCGGCATAAATTTTCATATTCATATGGTAATACTTATAGGTCATGAAAATGACTGTGATTTTCAGATACAGTTTTTTGAGTTCATTTGATAGCATGTTAGAACATGAATTTTAGTGATTTATATGTTTTACAAAATAATCTGAAAATTTTATAAACTAATATTAATATCAGTTTAAATCTTCAAAAAAATTTTCATGAATTTTGATGTTCATAGGATGATGCTTTCAGGTCAGGTAACAGGATATAATTTGTAGATGTAGTTTTCGGACTTCATTTGTTAGAATGTTAGAATGTGAATTTTAATAATATACATATTTCACAAAATAATATAAAATTTTTATGATATAATACTCATACTAATATACATATTTATAAATTTTTTTATGAATTTTTATATTCTTATGTTGATGCTTCCATGTCGGGTAATATGGTATAATTTGTAGATACAGTTTTCAGATTTCATTTGATAGCATGTTAGAACGTGAATTTTAGTAATTTATATGTTTCACAGAATTATCTAAAATTTTTATTACATAATAATTTTATTATCATACATCTTTATAAAAGGTTTGAAGAATTTTAACATTCATATGATAATAGTTCCTGATATGTGTAACAAGGTCCATACTCCACTCTGACATTTCAGTAACTCAGGGATAGTACCTTGATGTTTGATTTTATGCTATCTTTGTGGAAAACCATTTGAGCCCAAATTTTTAAAGGATGTACCTAATGTAAATTAGTATAATATGTGAAATTTTAAAGATTTTTGGAAGTACTTTTATATGTTGATAAAATCAGTGTTTTAAATGTGGACATATTACTTCTGTAGGAGATTTGTAATTTACTTATATGTGTTGTCTGAGTTTATAACAAGTT
This sequence comes from Zantedeschia hybrid cultivar, assembly GCA_030544215.1. NCBI lineage: Eukaryota > Viridiplantae > Streptophyta > Magnoliopsida > Alismatales > Araceae > Zantedeschia > Zantedeschia hybrid cultivar. Next base: position 35,538,321 of record JARZZO010000011.1, on the reverse strand, counting down.
GTATTTAAATTCATCTTAGAACCTGATTTATTTACTTTTTAATTATGATTTTGAGGTATTCTTAGTTTATGAATTCCTGAAAATAAAATCTCTAAAGTGGTTAGTCATTTTCTTATGTATATGTTGTTGTAGCTACATAAACATTAAGTTTGTTCTCATAATGTTAATAAATCTTACCGATTGGACATAGCCACTAAATGAGTATTGTTCTAGGGAAATGGTGGTAACATCTCCACCAGGACCCTTTTATTATGGGGCTGCGTGCTACACCTAATAAGGTGGGAGCCACCTCCAGAACCTATTAGCTCTGTTACCCCGGGGGCCGCGGGTAGAAATCCTTTGTTAAGGTGGGGTGATGACCCTCGGGGTAGGGCTACGCCCATGACTTAGTTTTGTACGTGCCTAGGCGCTCAGTTTCTGTGTTCTATTTCTGGCTCATAGTGGCGGTTGTATGTGTGTCCGGGCATTTCTATAATAAGTGATAACCTATGGTCTGAAAATCAAATTTTATATCTTGCAATCTATGTCATTTCAGTAAATCAACTTAACAATCTTAAATTCTATATTCTGTTATGTATTCTGGCCATATTAATATATTGACAAGCTTGTGTAGCTTTGATTTAGAGTTGGCATGATATTATGAATCATGTATTTCAATTTCCTTATTGGCATACAATTCTGATGCACATATGTGTTATGTGATAGTTTGTTTTCTGTTAGGGTTAATGTTCTTATGCAATGTACATATTCTGCTTCAATTATTTGGATGGAAAATTCTTATGAAGGCAGCCTCATCTGCCTACTGAGTTACCATTTCTTTGGTACTCACGCCTATTTTTTTTAGGTGATCGGACAGAGGGAGAAGCATAGTGAGTTTGGAGTGGGACACTCAGGATTTATATAAGACGATATCTCTTTTTGGGCAAGCCTAGAGGATTGAACTATGTATATACTTATGCTTTTGTTTTTGTTGGAATGTATAATGAAGATCCTGACATGTAAAAATAACAATCTACTATGCAGCGCTTTGGTATAATGATGTGAACGGTGGAACTTCCTCAGTATTTAGATGTTTCTTACAAATTTTTATACCACGCTTCCATTTGAAAATAGTATTCTCCCAATTATATGTTCTAGGGGGTCTTTTCCCTATGTTGCGTTTTGGCCATCTCTGTAATTATCTTGTATATTATGGATTACCGAGCCGAGGTGTGACAGATTTAATCCTTAAAAGCATCTGAATCACGTCGACCATGGGTGATGCCTTTCATTTCTCTCTCCTATTTTCCAGATATTTCTAAGCATTACATTCTTGAAGCACGTCGTCCATAGTCGACGTCTTTATCTGATTTTCTCCAGGTTCCGAGGTACGGCTGTGCCCGTAAAAAGGCAGTTAATCTAAAACGTGTTGTCCATGGGCGACGTCTTTCTCTCAATTTCAAAATTCGAACCGCCTGCCTCAGTTTGTACGCCCTTGAATCGCATCTCCCTGAGTTGACGCCTTTTAACCATTTTACACAAGGTCGCGCGGGCCTGAGCCCCTTTCTTCCTCATTCTCCTCTTTGCATTCTCTCTCCTCTTCTCCTCTCTCATCTCCGGCGATCTCCGAGCTTCATCGGCAATTTCTTCTTCTCCGGCCACCTCCTCTAGCACCGGTGACCTCTCTCTCTCATCCTCTCACTTTCTCAAACCCTCTCACTTTCTCAGTCTCTCACAAGCCTCTCTTCCCTATTCTCTCTCACTCTTTTGCATCTTCTCATTCGGCATGGAATGTGGCGGTCCTAGTGGCCCAAGTGGAAAGCGGCAGAGGATCCTGGCCGTACCGGAATTGGAGGGGGACGAGGACGCTCCTCTCCCCACTCAGGACGAGATCTTGGTGGAAATGACGAACATTGCCACGGCTGAGGTGTTCACGGAAGCCGAGGAGGCTCCACAAGCGACACCGGCTGCGGCATTGGCCGAAGAGGCGGGTCCTTCTATGGTGAGTTCTAAAACCTTCCTTTTATAGCATTTTTGGGATTGGGGTGACTGAAAAAGGGGAATGCCACAGAACCTCTGATCCGTGGTTGAATGGCGTCGAGTCAGGAAGACGCCTTTTAAAGGGCAGGCAAGATTCCTATTACAAAATTAACTTTAGAAATTGATTTAAATTGCCTTTATAATGATTTTTCTAACTTTTTCTTGACAATTTGTCAGGGGACGATGAGGACTCGGATCTCCTTGGATCTAGTGATAGCAGCACACCGAGGACTTCCGGACTTCAAGAAGGCCCATCTAAGGGAGATGGGATTTGGGTTGTTGTTAGACACAGAGCTGTTTTGGCAGGACCTAGTCCTCCTTCAACTATTGAGGGAGAGGTGGGATCCGGAATGCATGGCATTCCTGATGCCCTAGGGGCATATGGTCCCCAACTTGGAGGGCGTAGCGAGGATTATCGGGATTCAAGTAGAGGGCCGGGCGGTGAGCGGGATTACTTATCCCGATTACTGTGAAATGGCAAGGCGCCTCCTCGTTTTAGAGGTGTCATGACCACCGGGCAGAGAGTCTAGAACCCTCCGGAGGGTAGAGGTGGAGGATGCCTTGAGGTTAGACGACCCTAGGCAGGATCAGGGAGAGTCCAGAGAGGGGTTCATAGATAGATTATCTAGATTGGCTGCCGGCTCTTACTGTTGGGATCAGAGCTAGAGAGATTTAGTGGACCGACAACTTAGGATTTTTCTAGTTTTCTTCTTCGGTCAGTTGCTCTTCAAGACGAAGGGTGACCAAATCCACCATAGATTTTTGAGTTTGCTAGAGGGACTTAGATAGGTTGCACGAGTATAATTGGGGTGCAGGCCACCTGGCCCATCTCTTTGCTGACTTGTCCACGGTCACGCCGGATCGTGAGACCACTATCAGCAGTTTCGCGCCATTTATTCAGGGACAAGTTATTGTATTTTTCATTTAATTCCACGAAACTATTGTGAAATGATTTAAATGCATGATTTCTAACATATATGTTCGTTTGTGCAGATTTAGAGCTATTTTTATTTTCCTCTATGCTGAGTGAAGGCCATTCAGATAGATGTTGTACTACTGGCTCGCCGTTGGCAACCGATTGTGGACACGGCTCTACAGCACCACCAGCTGACAGCTCTCCGCCGTTAGTTCTTAGACTATCCTAAGCTTCTGGTGAGTTTTATTTAACGCAATTGTTCATTTCAATAAAATGTAATTTATTAATTATGAATGCGACTAACTTAAGTGCATGCAGGTTATCTGACGCCCATATTTGGGCATGGGATAGGAGAGGCAGCCATGGGTGATGGCTGGGCAAGCACGTTATGGACGCCAGGTGTGGGTCCATTGTATGAACGAGATCGAGTTGCTGCATCTGCAGTTGGCGATACGGATGTTGGGCCTCCATCAAGAATAGATCTAGGAGGAGATCCCGAAGGGGATCGGGCGATTGATGAGGAGAAAGCAGGCACGTACGGATTGGCACGTGAAGTTCCCAGACCAACGCGACGACTGGTCTCGGAGCGGTGCCCCGGTAGAGTCACATGCAAAGAGTAGCGAGGGCTACCTCCAACAATACCGGGTGCACTACGCTACCCAACTCTGACAACTGCACCCTCTCGATCTAAGTATGCTTTTTTCATTTTATTATTATCTTCATTTAAATTTGTGAATGCGTAAATGACATGTGTGAAAATGCAGGATGTGTGCGATGCCATGATCGTTACCCTCCGGGCTCGCCTCTGAGATGCAGATGCCCAGCTTGAGCAGGTGCAGAAGCAGCTCTACGATCTGGTATGTATTAATGTATTATGATCCTACATAAATGCTCGTTTTATTAATTAAACTATTTTGGCGCTTAACTGCTGACAATGACTTTCTTGTTGATACAGCGCACCACCTACACCCATGCGGCATAGCCTCCCTCATTCACAGCCGGGGCCTCATCTTCTGGTGCCTCCTACTATGCTGCCCTCACTGACCTCCATGAGCAGTTGGCTTAGGCCATCCACTGATCCTCTCTCGCAGAGGAGGATCGTGCCGCCAGAGTAAGTTTCCAATCTTGACATCCGTTCTTGAATTTGATCTTGATCCTTAGCTAGCTTGAACTCACAATGTCTTCTCTTGTAGCTCGTGAAACTTCAGGGAGCCCTTCAGTGGGCTGAGGCGGAGCTCAGACAGACTCGAGGTATGGCTGCTCAAGTCCCCAAGCTTGAGCAGTAGTTGGAGCAGACTCGAACCTCTGCAGCTCGAGTCTCGGAACTGGAGGAGTGTCTGTCGCTTCTCTCGGCTGGCGATCATTTCCGGGAGCTATCGAGTGTGCTATCGAGGAGAGGGACCGGCAGCAGATACGGTTCATGGCCGAGATTCAGAGTTTGCAGGGCCGTCTATTTATAGCTGAGCACGAGTGGAGGGGCATAGAGGAGAGGTACCAGCGTGCCCGACAGTGTGCTCGCGAGGCTGGACATGGGAGTGCTTTTACCACGAGCATTGCCGTGTCTTTTGCTAGAGCGGAGCCGAGAACCATGGGGCCACCACCGCCGCCGTCCAAAGTGCCAACACCAGATGCTCAGGATGAGGCCCAGAGCCAATATAACGAGGGAGTTGGGGAGAGCCAGCCTAGAGATGCCATGGATGTTGCTGATATCATCTGATGTAGCTTTTGAGTCTTGATGATGGACTTTTCATCTTTTCTCATATATGTACATAAATCTTGATATGAATGAAAGGAACTTTTGATATTTCGCCTGTCTCTTTTCTCTTACTCCATCCTATGCCCTACATAATGACTTGAACAAACAAGTTAAATGTCTATTCTGGCTTAGCCTCTTGCCCGGTTAGATAACCGCTACTTGATCCTATCCTTGGTAGAAGAGTCAAGGGGCAAAGCCTTTATTCAATGAAGGCAAATAAAAAGTAGATAATTAAAGACAACAATAAATAATGCAACATACAAGCACACATACGCTCACTAGAAATAGAAACGTGCAACACGATGACAAGCAGATGCTAATTGAAACTTTAACATATCCATTTTTTTTTTGTTTTGAAATATCTATATTTTTTGGGTTTTGAAATATCTATTTTTTTTGCTTTTGAAATATCCTTTTTTTTTATTTTTTTGTGCTTTTCAAATATCAATTTTTTTTTTTATTTTTTGAAATATTCAAGTTTTTATTGTGGTTTTGAAATATTCAATTTTTTTGTTGTAGTTTTGAAATATTCATTTTTTCTGTTGTTGTGGTTTTGAAATATTCATTTTTTTTTTGTTGTGGTTTTGAAATATTCAATTTTTTTTTGTTGTGGTTTTGAAATATTCAATTACTCTTAAAGACTAGTATGGTACACAGATCAAAAGAGCTTACTTATTCGTTATCTTAATTCCCTAACAGTTCTTCGATAACCTAATCCAGGTTCATTGTGCTTTTATTGTGCTTATGTCTCCGATCTCATTTGATGATCTGACCTTTAGTTAACTTAGGTCATTCCTTAAGCTTAGAGTATGCCCCTTAGGGAGAAGAGAAGAAATGATCCAGAAAGCTAACAAGAGGGTTCCGGAGACCTAGGAAGATGTCCATCCTTTACCCTATTGTCCATTGGGGTTCGGTCATTTCCACTTTATAGGGTATTTTTGACCTTGCGCTCCTGTAGGTGCTCAAATATGGTGTGATTATCATGAATATCATATTCATATGAATAATAAAAACAAACTAATTAAATATCGTGATCGCTAGAAACCAATAGTTTCAAAAGAAAAGTTGATCGCTACTAACCTTGCAATTAGGAGAAATAGGGTTCTTTGTTCTTTTCTTCCGGCCGGCCGAAAAAGAAGAGCCTCTCTTTTAATTTTGTCTCGCCCCGACCCGGTAATCCATAATATACAAGGTAATTACAGAGATGGCCAAAGCGTAACAGAGGGAAAAAACCACTCAGAATAGATAATTGGGAGGATACTATGTTTCAAATGGAAGCGTAGTATAAAAATTTGTAAGAGAAATATAAATACTAAGGAAGTTCCACCATTCACAACATTATACCAAAATGTTGCATAGTAGATTGTCATTTTTACATGTCATGATCTTCATTGTACATTCCAACAAAAACAAAAGCATAAGTATGTACATGGTTCAATCCTTTAGGCTCGCCCAAAAAGTGATATCGTCTTATGCGAACTCTGAATGACCCCACTTCAAACTCACTATGCTTCTCTGTCTGTCCGATCACCTAAAAAATAGATGTGACTACTAAAGAAATGGTAACTCAGTAGGCAGATGAGGTTGCCTTCATAAGAATTTGACATCCAAATAATTGAAGCAGAATATGTATATTACATAAGAACATTAAACATAACAGAAAACAAAACTATCGCATAATATATATAAGCATCAGAATTGTATGACAATAAGGAAATTGAGATACATGATTCATAATATCATGCCAACTCTGAATGAAAGTTACACAAGCTTGTTAATATATAAACAGGGCCAGAATATAGAACTTAAGATTATTAAGTTGATTTACTGAAATGACATATAAATTGTAAGATATAATATTTGTTTTTCAGACCATAGGTTCCCACTTATTATAGAAGTGCTCGGACACACATCCAACTGCCACTATGAGCCAGAAACATAATACAAAAACTAAGCTCCTAGACACGTACAGAGCCAAGTCATGGGCGTAGCGCTACCTCGAGGGTCGTCACCCCACCTTAACAAAGGATTTCTACCCGCGGCCTTCGGGTAATAGAGCTAATGGGTTCTAGAGGTAGCTCCCACCTTTTTAGGTGTAGTACGCAGCCCCAAAATAAATAGGTCCTGGTGGGGATGTTGCCACCATTTCCCCAGAACTATTCTCATATAGCGGCTATGTCCGATTGACAGGCTTCATTAACATTATGAGAATAAACTTAATGTTTATGTAACTACAACAATATATAGATACGAAAATGACTAACCACTTTAGTGATTTTCTTTCAGGAGTTCATAAACTAAGAATAGCTCGAAATCATAATTTAAAAGGTAAATAAATCATGTTCTAAGCTGAATTTAAATACAATTTGTTATAAACTCAGACAACACATATAAGTAATCACAAATCTCCTACAAAAGTAATATGCCCACAATTTAAACACTGATTTTATTAACACAGACAAGTACTTCCAAAAATCCTAAAAATTTCACATATTATCCTAATTCATATTAGGTACATCCTGTAAAAATTTGGGCTCAAATGGTTTTCCATAAAGATAGCAGAAAATCAAACATCAGGGTATTATCCATGAGTTACTAAAATATCAGAGTGGAATATGAACCCTGCTACACACACCAGGAATCATTATCATATGAATATAACAATTCATGAAATTTTTTTTGAAGATGTATTATAGTATAAGTATTATTTCATAAAAATTTTATATTATTTTGTGACACATATAAATTACTAAAATTCTTATTTTAACATACTATCAAATAAAATCCAAAAATTGTATTTACAAATTATACCATGTTATTCGACTTGAAAGCATCATCATATAAATATAATAATTCATGAAACTTTTCTTGAAGCTATATAATGGTATGCTTATTATGTCATAACAATTTTTTATTATTTTGTAACATACATAAATCACTAAAATTCACGTTATAACATGCTATCAAATGAAGTCTGAAAATTGTATCTACAAATTATATCATGTTACCCGACCTGGAAGCATCATCATATGAATACCAAAATTCATGAAACTTTTTATGAATATTTAAACTAGTATGAGTATTATGTCATACAAATTTAAAATTATTTTGTAAAACATATAAATCACTAAAATTCATGTTCTAACATGCTATCAAATGAACTCAGAAAGATGTATCTGGAAATCACAGTCTTGTTCATGTCCTAGAAGTGTCACCATATGAACATGAAAATTTATGCCGATTTTTATAGAGATGTCCAATCATGTCATAGTTCTTTCATAAAATTTCATAAGTTTTCTATACAAAATAAAATCATAAAAATGTTAAGGTTACCCTACTATCATATGAGTTACAGAAAAAATCTGGGTTGCATAAATTTATCTTCTACTATGCTTAATCTATTTTAGATTTTAAAATTTTAAATTCCTACATCATTCAACTATTTCACACTTAAGAACTTCACAAGAACATATAATTTGAAGATATAAAAAATATATATTAAAGATTTACTTATTTCCTATGATTAACTAAGCTAAACTCTTATAAAACTAACACCCATGCAACCTACCTTCTTCAAGAACACCAAGAACACTTCAAGAATGGCCTCCCAAATCCTTCCATTGCTGCTCCCCACGTTTTGGTACAGAGAAGATGTCAAACTAAGGACAAAACCCAAGTTAAGGTCCTTTAAATAGGATAGGTTTAGTTAGTCTTATCATGGTTACTTAAATGACTTTAAAATTTATTCATTCTAACCATCCAAGTTATATTAGCTTAACCATCCCACTAACACTAACCAGGTTAATACTAACTTTGACCATCCCACTAACTTTAACCAAGGTTAAACTAACTTTACTATCCTACTAACTTTAACTAAGGTTAATACTAATTATGACCACCCCACTATCTAATATAATATAAGCACTAATTAATAAAAGACAAATTTCTAACCATAGGTTTTAGTTTTCTACTATATAAAATAATTCTTCATGAAATGGTCATCCTACTTTTAATAATTGCATACTTACCCTTAATCTCCAATTAATCATTCTAATCTAAATCCGATTATGATTTACACTAAGTTTTCTATAGCAATTGATCATATCTAATTATTTTATGGGATTTAATCAACCAAGTTTAATCTTTATGCATATCATAAATTACGTAATGTATTAGCTCAAAATTAATTAGTAACATAATTATGCTAATTACATGCTAATAATCGAATGTTACAAATTTACTCTTGTTTTTTTTGTGTTCTTCTTTTGTGCTTTTCAATCCTTCCTTCCTTCGAACCTTACAAAAGAATTAAACAAAGACAAAGAGAATAAATATTAGAGCTATGGGATAATGTAGTATCTATAATAATCAAATAAACCAACATGCAACTAAACTAAACTAACTCGCTTTTTGTACGTAGTTCTTTTAAACCCCTAACATAGACATGGGTTTGGAAAAGATGAAGTGGATAGATGTGTATGAAGTGATGTGATGAAAAAAATATATGAAAACAGTTATTTGAACTATGAAATCAGTGAAGAAATAATAAAAAAGATGGAAGAAGATGGTTGGTTTGATGGCCCCTTCAAAGCCTTGGTCTTCTTGAGCTTCAATGGAGGAAGATGATGAAGAGGAAGAAGCCTTGGGATGCTACCTACGTTTTCCTCCTTGAGAGCCTTCAAACACCTTGCCTTGAGCTTCAAAACCACCAATTGCCAACCTTTTTCAAAGATCCAAGGGATATTGTATTTATAAGAATAGGTCTTAGGGTGTTTTGACCTTCAAAAGGACTATCTTCCGCACTCGGACTTGCCTTGAATGAGCATGGAGGAGTTTGAAACCTTTCCAACTTTTGGAACTCGGATTATCTCAGCCGAATCATGTTTATCAAGAAACTCTCAAATCGCGTCGCCTAGATAGGACGCCATTTGGCTAATTTAAGTGGTCAAAATAGAAAGAAAATCCGAAAAAGAAATCGAAATAGATTAGGAAACCTAAATCGCGTCTCCCTAGAGCGACGTGCTTTAGATAATTAGGAAATTAATTCAAATTAAAAATCAGAAATCCAAACGGATTAGGACCTAAATGGCATCTTCCTTATTCAGTTAAATCTATCTAAATTTATGAATTTAATTCCAAACTGATTTCTACTATAAATCTGAATGGTGTCGTCCTGGGGCGACGCTAATCAACAAATTTTGAAAAAAATCAATAAAAATTAATTAATGATTACAAATCAGACCATTCTGGGGCATTATAATTATAATATGAAATTTACTCAAGATGAGGTCAAAATTAGCGTGTCTACAGCTACCCTACATTAGCATTGACTTTGCAAGGGAGTGAAATATAATGAAATGTACTGAAAAGATAATGCCAAGGTGTGATGAGACACGCTCTCGACATCACATGACAGGAATCTTTCTCCAAGAACTCAAGCCTATTTGGATGAAGTAGACAAAGGAAATAAAATAAGGACAATCAACTTCCACGATTTGGAAGTACCCTAGGTCACAAATCCTATAGCTTTCATCATAGAGAGTGATTACCAGCCAATATGGATGTGCTACAACCATGATAGATCTTAAAAGGAAACAAGAAATATAGGATAAAGAATCCAAGCGAGAATAAAATTCGAAGGATATCTTCAAGAAAACCTCAAATATAATTGAGATATCAATTTAGAATGGAATATTTCATATCACGTTGGGATTTATTTGATCAATGGTCTGAAATTTAATTAATAATTATTTTTTATTACAATTATTTCAAAGTCCTACATGATGCATCCTGGACTAAAAGAAAATTTTAAATGAAATAAAATATAAATTAATCTAGGATAATATTGTTAAACTGTTATTGATGAGTCAAGATACCAATCTTGCAAGGCTAAGCCGAAGCTTGTTTGTCCACGCACCGTTTCATAAAAGCAAAACCATCGTCCCCATCGATTAACAACCCGACGGCCTATCCGTGCGATTAAGAATCTTCTGGAATTATCACTATTTTTTATAGAGGGGAACTCAAATTCCAATTTCATCAAAATAACAAGGTTCTTGATATAATCTAATAAATATTTATCATATAGCAATGATGATGCAAATCAATTACATAAAGGAATACAAAGATAGAGATAACCATCTTTTTAGTCACAGTAAGGACTCAGTGAAACTCCCACAGTAGGACCTTATTTGAATTTCCAACTTTAGTTTCTTTTTTCTTGATATTTTCGGCACTCAGAATTTGTCAGTAACTTCAAGAAAATATAAAATCAACATCCAATATCAATAAATATGAAATTTTTGAAAAAGTATCAAAAATTCAGAAAACTCATAAAATGGCGTCGCTGTTCACGGACGTCATTTAAATGATGTCGCCCCATCCAGACGCCATTTAACTAACAGAAACAGCTCATTGTTCTTCCTCCAATCCGAACTCCACTTTCCTTCATGCATATCCCTCTTCCAATTCGGAAAGGGCTTCCCAACTTCGCAAATCACTCTATAATACCTCCCTCTCTTCAATTCAATTCAATAAGTAATCAAAAGGGAAAATTAGAGAATTCTCTCCAAAGCTCAAGAGAAAGAGAGGAAGAACAAGAAGAAATCAAGTGGAATTGAGTAACCAATTTATTCAAAGAAGATGGCGAATTTTTCAAGTAAAAAGATGAGGAAAATGATTGAAAAGTTTTCTAGCGTGGAAGGTCATCTAAGCAGAAGAGATCCTAAAGCTATTCTCTCTATTCTATTCAAATTCTTCCTCTTGCAACTCTCTACATATTCTCCAAACATGATAGAACTATTTTCTTTTATTTCTTTATTTAGGGATATCCTTTCTTCTCTAGTCCAAGACGATTCTCTTATCTTCTATGGATCCAAAAGCTAGTTAACAAGATCAACCTTTCCATGCATTCATATATATCCAAGTGGCACATCCAAGGGTTGATCATCCATGCTAAACATTACAAGAGCGCATGCATGGATTGGGCTGCAATGGGCACTTTAGTCGAATTGTGGCATCCTCAAACTCATACTTTTATCTTCTCCACATTCGAAGCTACTATTCTCTTAGAAGAAGTTGAACTCTTATAGGGCCTTCCTAAGCTTAAAGTCAACAATGATGAACCTGATTTGACTGAGATGATGTTCATGAGGGAAAAGATCAATTGCTATCAATTCTTGAATAAGATTATGAAGAATCCAAAAGAAATTCAAGGTTGTCTTACTCAGAAGAGAATCAATCTTGCAAAACTAGTTGAATAGACCTTGAAAAGGATAAAAATCTCAAAGAAGAAGATACAGAGGTTGTGATGATGGCATTCACTGTGTGCTTGGCTGGATCTCTACTATTCCCTATCCAAGATAATATTTTGGAAGATGATCAAATCACTGCAATCAATGGGATCTTTGAAGGAAAGTAGATCAGTACAGCGGTTCTAGCCTATCTCTACAGTGAGCTCTCTACAGCTTCTACTAGTTAATCTCCTTATGGCAGTATGCTATTCTTAGCTCTATGGGTAGAATTCCACTTCAAGTTCAACCATAATGAAGAAAAAGTTTCAAGAATATCCCAAATGTATCAGCACAGTCCGATCTTCCATATTGCCAATATTAGGAAGTTCAACGACAACATGACCAATCGAGTGTCCAACCTCAAGACTCGAGCTGACTGGCGCGCTTACTTCAAGACTATGCCAAGGATTGGATTCAAATCCACACCACTTGCTCTCATGGAAAAGGCGGTTCGAGTGCGTCGTGGTGCTGGCACAAAGCTCCGACTGATTGGGGCAACCGAATTCGTTCTCTATAATCCGCATCGCTGTCATCCTCAACTTGGTTTGCCTGGCTATGAATTTTCTGAAATATCTTCTCTTTCTCCAATCAAAAAGCGGGCACTAGCGACTGATGAAGACTTCGAGGCAACTGAGCTCATTACAACTCTATAGAACATCGGATTCACTCGTTGTGTAACAACTCCTCATGAAGCCAATCGAGAATTATAGAAAACATATGTAAAGGAGCTTAAGAAAATTCGACCTTGAAAGCTCTCAATCTCATCTAGAATTTTGATGTAATTTCTATTTTATTTTCAATGAGAAATCACTCCTTTATTGCAATAAGATCTTTCCTTAATGTTATGCAATTTTTCTGGACATTTTCCTTGAATAAAAGTGTTATTTTTCCTCAAAATACAATAGTTCGGGCTCATTAAATGTAAATCGCGTCGACTCAGAGAGACGCGTTTCAGTCAAATTCGATTTCTGAAAATAAGTATTTAATCCTTAAACAGCTCAAATCACGTCTTGATGGGGAGGCGCCTTTCTCTTTCTCTCTCCTATTTTTTAGAGATTTCCAACATTAATTCACTGAATCGCGTCATTCTTAGGAGATGTGTTTATTTAATCCTCCGTATTTTCCGTGGTACGGACCTGACCCAAAAGACGGTAAATTCGAAATGACGTCACCCACAGGGGACGCGTTTTACAAATTTCAAAAATTTTCTCTTACCGCCTCAGTTTGTGCACCACTGAACGGCGTCACTGTCCCCAGATGCAATTTAAAGAATTCAAATAGGGTCACGTGAGCCCGAGCCTCTTCTCTCCTCATTCTCTCAAGCTCTTTCTCTCTCCTCCTTTTCTTCTCCGTCTCCGACGACCGTGGGCTTTCGACGTTCCTCCTTCTCCAATGAGCTCCTGACGTCTTCGGCGATCTCCTCTATCACCGGCGACTTGTTCCACTGCGGACTACCATTCTCCCACTCTCCCTTAGTTCCTCTCTCTCTCTCTCTCGGGCTCCATCTCTCTCTCATACAAACTCCCACGAGCCCTTCTCCATCCGAACTCCTCTCCATCTCTCTCATGTAAGCCATGGAACAAGGCGGTCCAAGCAATCTTAGTGGGAAACAACGCCAAATTGCGGCGATTGAGGTCGTGGAAGTTGCCAAGGGCCAAGAAGTGGCAGCGAAACTCGCGGAGGCGGTGGCCTTCTTTGAGGCCGAGGAGGCTCCTCCCGACACTCCAGTGGACGAGGAGGCAGCGGCACTAGCCAGTCCTCACCTGGTAAATCCCGAAAAATACCCTATTTATAGTTAAATTTCAATTTTGAGGGGGTAATGAACTCGGCCATATATTCTAGGAATCTATGGTGAATGACGTCTGGGGACAGGGATGCAATTTGAAATGCATCAACCTTCCAAGACATGATTAAAAAATGCAGGATAATTTTTAGAAAAAGAATTAGAAATTGATTATTAATATTTGGACAATGATTTTAATCAATTATCTGGACAATGCATGGCACAATGAGGACCAGGATCTCCTGGGACCTGGTGGGGGCGACATACCGTGGTCTTCCGAATTTCCTGAAAGTGAGGCTGGCGGAGATAGGATTTACGGGGATCCTGGAGATATAACCATTTTGGATAGATCTGGTGTTGTTACAAGTGTTGAGGAAGAGATGGCATGTCGAAAGCAAGGCATTCCCAATGTCCTAGGGACATATGATCCCTAGTCTCAAGGATGTTGTGAGGATCACCGGCTTTCGGGTGGAAGTTAGGGCGGTTAGCGGGATTACCTATCCCAACTACCAAGGATTAGCACAGGACCTACTAGGGCTGGAGGTGATAGGACCGGAGGGCCGAGAGTCTCGGACTATCACGAGAGTAGCCGTAGAGAGAGCCCTAGGACTAGTTGAGCCTAGGCAGTAGACAAACGAGTCCCAGGAGAAACGGACAGAGAGACCAGCTAGGGCTGCTAGCACGGTCTATTGTCAAGATCCGAGTGATAGGGCTAGTGTAGATAAGGACCTTAAGAGGTTCTTAGTGTTTTTCTTCGGTAGGCATTTGTTTGGGACGAAGGGCAACTACATCCACTGTCGTTTGCTGAGTCTCCTGGTAGATTTAGATAGACTAGGCGAGTGCCCCTCAAGAACGAAGTGTTCTACGTCCAACGAAGAACACGACGAAGAACCACAAAACAAAATTTATTTTCTATAGACTAAAACTGCGATCCCATCGCAGTAATCATCTCATGAATATTAATCTGTCAAGAAAATAAATTCAAGCATGGAATAAATTTGAAAAACCATAATTTCAAAGATTGAAATGGCGAAGAACACAGTCATAACCTAGCTCTGATACTATTGAAGGGTTCGCTATGTTGAGATCCGTCTGAAAGATGTAGCAGGAAAATTAATTCGGGAACGAATCCGTCCCGTTTCGATCAACGAAAACCTAAAGCGGTAAATCATATTTACCTTGTGCGGATTCAAATCCGCGTTCATTCTTCGATTTTATCAGAGGGATGCCGCAAGCTGCATAGGTGCCTAGTCTCTAGCGGAATCCACACGGTTCTCCTCGCGATGGATCATCCTCGCCTCCTCGCTCGATACGGCGTCTGCGGATCCCGTCTGGATGCATAATCCGTCACGACATGCGAATTCGAAAACTCCTGTTGAACGAGAAGCGGAGCTATCGGGAACTGGAGCATATCCTCTAGGGGGGGCGGCCTCAAGAGGTGCGCCCAGGAGAGAGAGAGGAGAGAGAGAGGGCGGCGGCTAAGTCAGGGTTGCTGGCCCCCGACCTAGCGGCCGTTCTTTTATAATAAGTGTTTTTACGGTATTTCATAAAACCCACACTTATCCGAAATCCCATCAAATTATCCATCGACTTGAAAATCTTTTGTGTGTGACTCTCTAGGCCCAAATACCAGTCCAGTTAATGGCCCATTAAGCCCAGTAACTCTTTACGGACCCACTGAATTAATTAATATCCTTATATTAATTAATCAGCCGAATTTAATGTCCTACAGTAAATTCGAACGAGCTTCCGATAACATTGGATGCCGAGTAACATCGCGTGATCCTAGATGGCATTGGGGTTATCGCAGCCCTCTATTAGAACCTTTTCGTCATCGGTTAGCGCACGGATATAATCCTTTATTCATGCAATGTTCCCGAATCGACTTAGAATATGGTTTACTGTTAAACCCTAGCCAGTCGAATTACTTGAATCAGATGCCGTTAATCTATATCGGATAACTCTTTATCTGATACAGAGTCTGCCCTGGCCAGGGACTTAAGTGCATCATTCCCAGAAGATTCTCCCTCATAATACCAAGAGCGGATGATCCCATATTCAACACACAATTACCTTCGAGGGCATTTATCTGAACCCGATCTTTTGACTTATTGATAACCCATGGTTAGGGATTCGTTAGTCAAAGTCAATGCTCAGAGACGCACCAACAAGGTATCTTTAGTGTCTCAGGTCTAAGGATCATCTACGCAACCATGACAAAAGAGTCGAGCTAGTTAATGTAGACACGTTAATTTTGACATCATATTGAATAAATTTCATGTCACAATGATAATGTCCCAGAATGTCTGATGTTTAATCATTAAATAATTTTTATTGAGTTTCTCTTGAGATTCGTTGAATCACGTCGCTCATGCGCGACGCCATTTGGATTCTTAGCAAAAATCAATTCGGAATGAAAATTAGTAAATTTAGGAAGATTTAACTGAATAGCATCGCCTACGGACGACGCCCTTTGACTCATAATCCACCTAGGTTTACCATTTCTAATTCTAGTTAATTTCCTAAATTATATAAAGAACGTCGCCCCTATGAGACGTAATTTAGGTACCCTAATTGTTTCCTTTTCCGGATTTATTTCTATTCCCGCCGCATTAATTAACTAAAAGGCGTCCCCCTTGACTGACGTGTTTTAAAAATTTCCTGATAAACATGATTTGGTCGAGATAATTTGGTTCCAGAGGTTAGAAGGGTTTCCAATTCCCTTCATGGTCATCCAGGGCAAGTATGAGCTGCGGGAGAGCCCTTTTGAAGGTCAAAATACTCTAAAATCACTTCTTATAAATACATATGGATATTGACCTTTGAAAAAAGTTGGCTATTGGAGAATTTGGAGCTTCCTACAAGGTTTTCGAAGGCCCTCAAGAAGAAAAATGTAGACAACAAGGGAAACTTGATCCTCTTCATCCTCTTTACCTTTGAAACCTATTGAAGACCACGGCTATGGAGGAGCCATCCTTTTTCTCTCTTCTTGATCTTTTCCATTAAATTTTGATAAGATTCATATGGTTTAAGTTTCTATTTTCATATAATTCTTTGTTGCATCACTTCATCACACACATTCACTTCACATTTTTCATGCATATACATCGTTTAGGGGCTTAAAAGAACACAAAACAAGTGAGTTCTTTTGTTTAATTGCATGATAACTTTGTTGGATAGGATAGATACTACCTCTCTTTAGTTCTAATTTATTTGTTTTCTTTTTGTTTTCAATCTTTCGTGCAAAGTTTGAAGGAGATTTAGAAGGAAGTTTGTAATTTAGACAGACGAAGAAACACCTCCAAAGAATAAGAGTAAAGAAAGAGAAGGCTCTTTCCTTTCGGCCGGCCGAAAGAGAGGAACAAAAGAACTCCACACTCTCCCGATTTGCAAGGTTAGTAAACGATCACTTTTCTTTTGAAACCCTCAGTTTCTGGCGATCACAATTCCTTTTTAAATTGTTAATCATAGTAAATACATGATAATATGATGAACACACACCCTTTTTGAGCACTACAGCTTGTGTCCTTCGAGCACATTTGATGGTTTGTTGGTTGGCTATTTGATCCCTATCCCCACGTGCACTTCGTGCACATCCCCTTGTGGCAAAATCTTGCCCTCTCTTGATTGCCTTGAGAAGTAGTATTGGAAAATGTGTTTTGTTTGAATTAGTATTCATGATGTCGCATGATTAGCCTATATATTTAACTGTTGTCGCATGAGAAGTTGATCCATTATTCATCCTATTATTTGGAGAGGGGATTTCCCCTGATTTTGCTGTCTGTTTGTTGTTTTCGGGACCTAAAGCGCATCTGCATAAGGCGACGCATTTTATTAAGCGCATCGCCCTTTGAAGACGCTATTTAGTGCCCCTTTTATTTATCTTGCTGTCCGAGTCACTGTGAACATGAGGGATTACTGTCTTGAATAGCGTCTGTGAACAGCGACGCGATTCAAGCTCTTGTCCCTATTGGTCACTAACGCTCAGATCATTGATCTTCTTGCTACCTATATTTATTTATCCTACATTAGAGGCCATCCAGGCCACAGGTCATTTGCATCGGGGCTCACCCACCCTCCTATAGGAACACCTCTCTTAGCATCCTCACCTCTCTCTGACTGGGTCGGTCCCTCGGTTAAACTAGAGTGGTTGGTGTTAAGACCTCCGTAAGTCCCTAAAATCAAGGAATTCCTCTTTGTTCATCGGGCTGGTTGTACCATTTGATGTCCCATGTAGTTGTTCATGGCAGACCTGTATGAAAGAGCGTGTTATGCTCAGAATGCGTTCAAAGACTCCACCTTTGCTAGTGTCTTCAATGCTCATCGACCCAATAGACCCCCACCTCGAAAGTCTATTATCCCCAACTCTTCTTCTATGGGTCCAACTACCGTGGGTACACTGTCTCATGAATAGGTCAGTATAATGAACAATAATCAGCCCCAGTTTATGAGAAATCAGCAACAATATCAGTCACCGAGGCCTCAAAACCAACAGGTTATAGGCCTCCTACTCAGCAGCTTCAGTTAGCACCGCAACATCCTCCCTAGCAAGTATACAATCCACCTCGGCAGCAGCCGAATTACACTCATGTTCCTCCTCCTAATGATTATATACAGCAGAGGAAACCTCCTGGAACCAGAAGGTCGGTATACCCACAATTACCATAATCCCTCACGGATATATTCAATGCCCTTATGGCAGCCAGCGCCTTTGTGCTGCCAAAGGAAAGGGGCATTTGGCCTCCAAATGTTGACATGTCCCATTACTGTGCGTTCCATTGTCAACCGGGACACACAGTAGATGCTTGCTTTCACTTTCGGGATTACATTCATGATCTCAATGATCAAGGAGGGATTGACTGGGAAGAGATGAAAAAGTACATAGCCGCCTTGAAGGCGAAAAGACCACAGCAGCAGAAGCAGCCACAACCACCACAACAGCAACAGCCAATCCAAAGATCCCCGATATGACAAGCAGCACCACAAAATATGGGCATAGTGCAGAACCCGCTGCCGGATCATCAAAATCAAATTGCCCCTATTTTGACGGGTAGCCAGTTTGAGACTAGTAGAGGGCAGCAGTGGAAGTAGAGGATTCTTCCTCTATCTATTCAATAAGTCATGTATCAAGCACTGCTGAGCAATCGCCTCGCCGCATCCTCCGCATACCCAAACCACGACCCATTACCATTAAACCCATTACACCCTCCGCCACCATATCTTCACCAAACAACTCTCTGCAAATCAACTATACACTCCTCATGCCATCTAAACCATTACTCCATATACCATTCCCTACATCACCTACAACAACCACTCACCCGGGTACCATACAACCCTCTAAACTGCTCATCCACGCAGCACCTTTGCTAAATAATCCATTACCATCACCTGTTTATCCACACCTACAACCCTCCAAACCACTCATCCGAGTCCCCTTACCTCCATCAAATAAACCGCCAACACCCTCTTACCAAACCACTACACCCTCCAGACCACTACTCAACACAGCAGTGCTCAAGATAACGGCTGGAGCTTCCACTATTGAAGAACATGCACTCCGAAGCGGTCGAATATTCAACAAAGTGTTCCCCAGTCTACGGTGCGAGATGGCCCATCATAGCCAATAAAAGAGATCTAGAATGAAGAGAGTACACCTAGTGCTCACTATGATTTGTTGAAATAACTAGATAGAACACCGGCACACATTTCTATATTAGAGTTGATCAAGAGATCCAAGATCCATCCAGAAGCCCTGATGGACTACCTACAACGGGTAATGGTCAGTGAAGATGTGTGAGTAGAAAAGATCACCGCATTGTTTGTCCCTCAGGGGTATCAGCCCTCTATATCCTTCCATACTTCTGAACTGGCACCGTTGGCAGCAAGGAACATGGCGTTATGTATAACTGTCAACATATGTAGAAAGGCTGTGGATACCTGTCTAGTAGATATCGGGGCATCAATCAATGTGTTACCACCAAGAACTCTGGAGCTCTGTAGAGTTCAGAAAGAAAAATGGCTGCCTTCTCCCATTTCTATCATAGCCTATGATAACTCTACCCATTCCCATCTGGGCATGGTCTATTTGAAGGTAGAGTTAGGACCTGCTAGACATGCTGAAGTCGAATTTCATATTCTCGAGATCGACCCTTTACTGAAAGGCATACTCGATCGTACTTACATCAAGTCACTTGAGGCGATTCCATCAACGAACCACCAATGCCTCAAGTTTCCTCACAAAGGACATATCATCAAAGTCACTAGTATGCCTATCCTTGCTACAACTCACTCGCTGAATATAAGTCCAAATCCAGTCCTTCCAACTGCTCAAAGGCCAGCCATCTCTTTATGCCAAACCTACATCCTTTCAGCGGACCCCTCTAAGCATATCATGCCTACATCTTACTGTAGACACCGATTTTGGACCCCTTTCTGGTCATAAACCCCCATCACATTAGCACACCTCATTTAGCCCATCATATTTCTCTACATAATTCAACCCACTAAATAATAAGACCCATTAACCAATCTCCACTTCCTCTCACCCGTGGAAGGCCAACCCTTGCCTTCCACCATCTGTGGAAGACCAACCAAATCGCCTTCCACCACCTACGGAAGGCCAGCTACCTTGCCTTCCACCTTTTGGCCACCTTTTTTACTTTTCGCCATCTTTTCGTGGAAGGCCAACCAGCCTGCCTTCCACCACCCGTGGAAGGCCAACCCTTGCCTTCCACCACCCTTGGAAGGCCAACCCTTGCCTTCTGCCACCCTTGTAAGGCCAACCCCTGACTTCCACCATCTATGGAAGGCCAACCAGGCTGCCTTCAACCACCTGCGGAAGGCCAGCTACCTTGCCTTCCACCTTTTGGCCACCTTTTTCACTTTCCGCCACTTTTTCGTGGAAGGCCAACCAGCTTGCCTTCCACCACCCGTGGAAAGCCAACCCTTGCGTTCCACCACCCTTGGAAGGCCAACCCTTGCCTTCCTCCACCCTTGGAAGGCCAACCCTCTCCTTCCACCATCCGTAGAAGGCCAACTAGGCCGCCTTTCACCTTTTCATGGAAGGCCAGCTACCTGGCCTTCTACAGAAGTGAGAGGCAAGATAGTTGGCCGTCCATTCCCCTAACTTCCACCTTGACCTCGTCTTCCCACGATCTCCTCCACTCGCCACCCTTACCCCCCACTACTCCGATCACTCCCCGCTCCGGCGACTGCCACGGCCACGATCTCCGATCTCTGACTATTTCCTATTGGTTCTAAGGGATTTACGGGGATTTAGACCCCTATTTTCCTCCTATTTTCCCTTCACCTATTTAAACCCTCCATGTCCCCTCAAGAAAGAGGGTTGGGTTGGAAGGCTTCAGTTTGCGAGGTTGGAAATTGAAGAGCTTCAAGTGGGAGAAAGCCTTTGCAGTCGACAAGTCAGAAGAAGCAGAGGGATCCTCCGCATTCCAAATGGGCCTGTTTTCTTAACTCTCTCCTTACTTTTCTCTTTTCCTTTTCATTGCATTCCCACGATCCATTCACTCAGTAGTATCATCTTCTCCTCCTACTCTTTTCCTTTTACCACATTACTTCTACTTTTCACTATTACCACCCATGAGCATCCCATCTGCATGCACACATCCTAGGATATCCTAGCACCTACTCTAACAGAGGTCCTAAACAAAAAACGGTAGGTGGGTGGCCATAAACATATGGTCTCCTTCCCTCCCCAAACACCCACCGATGCGTTCCTATTCCATTTTCAGTTTATTTGATCATATGCATAAATAGCTTCTGCACGTCACAGTCCTAATTGGGTTTTCATTTCTTTGTTCTATCTTTGTCTCTCAGGGGCTCTTACCACATTCTGCGTGCAGACTACCGAGTTCCCTACCTTTGGCCGGTCGGAAGTAGAGAAGAGGAACCCGTCATCTCCTGCTCCACTAGAACGCGATCAACCTCATCATCCTACAGAGCACAGGGACCGTAAGGTAATGCTCCTAACGATCACACATTCCAATCCTTAACCCCGTCTGAATAGCCGCAGTGCTAAGACAAATGGAGAAGCCCTCGCCAAAAGGAGACAGTAGCGGCGGGGACATTCCGGGCGCCTACACTTACCCGATCAATGACGTGAAGCGGAGGAAGTCCATGAATACCCAGGTTGGAACATCATGCTGAAAGTGGGATATCAACCTGGAAAGGGTCTGGGCACCTGGTTGCAAGGAAGGATTAAACCAGTGACAGATGAGAGAAGGATATCTGGCAACGGCCTAGGCTATAGGCCGGAGAAAGTGAGGCATAATATTGTGGAACAACAAGAAGGTGAAGATGGTCAGAAGATATAGAAGATAATGGTTACCCCTTGCAAAGAAAATCGGGATCCCCTGACTTGGACCTTGTCCACTCATTTTGTTGAAGGGCCCGTGATTCAACATAACCACGATAATACAATAGTGATTACCTCCCATTTTGACCTACATGATATATATGGGAAGGATCTGGCTAGACATTGTTCACAATTGCTGACATACCAGTCTTTAGACGCTCTGCGGCCGATGAAAATGAGGAAAACTCAAGATCCAGAGTGTGAATGGTACCGCTGGTTTGACATATGGGACTTGTATATTGCACTGAACAGACTATTCTTAAATCTGTCAGAACCAAAGTGGCCGCCATTGATAGATGAATTAATTGAAAGGTCCGGGGCCATTTTTGATAAAAGGATTTTGTTGACTGAAGAAATTGATGAAGGGGAGCCGGATGACCCTTATGAAACTGGATTCACCACTGATCTTCTATGGAGAGGAACCTATCCCTCTCATGTTTTCACCCTCCACACTCTGTTCCGCATCCTGCTCCTGACTCCGACCAGGTTGCGGGTCATTACTGAAGACATTCCACAGGCTCCGCCCCTTATTATCACTATATCCCCTCAGGATCTTATTCCTCAGATTCCTCTCGATCTTGGGAGGATCTACGATTTGATCTGGGACATATTGTTGTACGATCCCCCCAATCCCTGGGCATTGGTGCCATTACCTCCAACACTTCATCCTCACCCTATTCACATCCATTCTTACTTTATGATAAACACAAATAATTCCCAAAAAAAAAAACGTCAATTTGGCAACTTCTTCCTCCCAAATCCTCATTGAGGGAACCTCATATTTGTCCGACTGTCCCCCACTACGTAGGACGTTTGGGCTAAATTCCCTTCTTGATCTGTTTTGTCCCTCATCTCGGGAGGATTCACTTGTATTCTCTCCTGTACCCCTTGATTTTTATCCTTCTTCGTCCTCATTAGGTCAAGATAGGGAGTTTAGTGAAGTTAGGAAGTCTAGTGCTAGGCAAGTTAATCAGGTTAGGCAGTTTAGGAAATCTAAGGGTAGACGAGTTCCAAATAGATACCTCCAGGATCTAGCTTTAAGATGCCTTTCTTGCTCCCAGATCCCTCAACTGTTAGAAGATCCCATTCAGATGCTAGAAGAATGTAAAGTTGATGAGTTAGTCAATGATGGATACGGGATATATGAATTGTTACATGAGAAAGACCCTATTAATGAAGAAGGGAGAAGACGACGAAGACGCGGCTGAGGAGTATGCTAGTGGAGTGAAGAGATTTGATGAACCCTCAGCTGCCGTAGAAGAGCCTTCCAAAGATATCAATCTAAGGACTAAAGATGAACCTAAGGTTGTCCTCGTCAGTAAGAATTTGTCTAAAGTAGACGAAGAGGCAGTAGTCCGAATTCTCAAAGATTATAAAGATACTTTCGCCTGAAGTTATGAAGATATGTCGGGATTAGATTCTTCCTTAGTGGAACATGTGAAAGATGGAGTTAGTCCGGTTAAACAAAAGTTAAGGTGATTCCACCTTCAAATGGCTTTGAAAATGAAAGAAGAGGTCGATAAGCTGCATAAAGCCAAATTCATTAGAGTTGTCATCCATCCGCAATCAGTGGCTAATATAGTCCCGGTTATGAAAAAAGATGGAAAAGTCAGAATTTGTATTGACTTCTGAGATTTGAACCGGACGTGTCCTAAAGACGACTTTCCACTGCCTCACATAGATGTACTCATTAACAACACGGCTGGCTATGAAACATTGTCATTTATGGATGGGTTCTTAGGGTATAATCAGATTAAGTTGGCAGAAGAGGATCAAGAGAAAACATCGTTCACCACACCTTGGGGAACTTATTGCTATGTCGTTATGCCATTTGGATTGAAAAGTGTTGGAGCCACTTATCATAGAGCCATGATGGCTATATTCCATGACATGATGCACATTGACTTAGAAGTGTATGTGGATGATCTGCTGGTAAAATCTAAGACTAAAGCTGAGCATGCAAGAATTCTAGCAAAGGTTTTGGAGAGGTTGAGAGAATACCAGTTGAAGATGAATCCCAAGAAGTGTGTATTCGGAGTATCATCAGAAAAATTATTGGGATTTATTGTAAGTAAAGGGGGCATTGAGATCGATCCCTACAGGGCAAGGGCTATTAGAGAGATGCCACCTCCCAAGAATTTGAAGGAATTAAGAGGATTGATCAGGAGGTTGCAGTTTATCCGCCGCTTTGTCTCCCAGCATTTACAAAGGTGTAAGCCATTCTACGAGCTTACTAAGCCAGGAGTTAAATTTGTTTGGGACGATAAGTGCCAGGAAGCATTTAATGGATTAATGGATTATTTGGCAAGTCCTCCTATCTTGAGACCACCATCTCCAGACAAACTTTTAATTTTATATATTTCTATTCTAGATGATGCGGTGGGGGCTGTCTTAGCACAAGAAGATGAAGAAGGAAAAGAGAGGGCACCCTATTATCTCTCCAAACTTCTCAACCCCGCAGAACAAAGATACACGGTGATGGAGAAAACATGTACAACACTTGTATGGGTAGTTCAGAAGTTGAAGTATTATTTTCTAGCCCATGAAGTTCATCTCATCGCTAGAATAAATCCCATTATGTTTCTTCTTGAGAGATCCGTCCTCACTGATAGGTTAGCACGTTGGCAAAGCTTTCTATCCCAATTTGATATCACCTACATTCAGCAGAAAGCAATTAAAGGCTATGCATAGCAGAACATCTTGCTCATCACCTTCTTCCTCGATTTGATCTAGTCCGATCGGAGTTTCCGAATGAGGAACTGATGTCCATAGACAATTAATGATGATATGTGGACTCTTCATTTTGACGGAGCTCTGAACTCTCATGGTAAGGGCATCGGCATTGTTCTCCTATCACCTGAAGGTGTCACCATTTCACAAGCCTTTCATCTTGATTTCTATGTCACCAACAACATAGCTGAATATGAGGCTCTCCTTGCTGGCCTCGAGGCCGCTCATCTTCATGGTGCCACCAAATTGAGAATTGTGGGTGATAGTCAACTAATTCTTCGCCAAGTGCTTACTAAGTATCGCACTCTTGATCCTAAACTCAAGCCTTATCAAGAACTCACTTCAGCTTATGTCAAGCTTTTCACCAAACTGACCTTTGTCCATGTTCGTCGGAATCAAAACATTCTAGCTGACACCTTAGCTTCTCTCGCATCTTCTCTAAATTTCATGATCAACAGGCAATCTGAGTCGATCATTGTTGATAGGCATCTTTCTCCTGCCGTGAAAGACCCTTCCTTCTTGAAGGTTAAGGAGAAACTGTTGAAGAAGGTTAGAGATGGGGATATTATAGAAAAGAGAGAAATCATGTTGCTAGATTGGCAACAAGAAATGGAAGACGAGGATAAACCATGGTATTATGAGATTGCTAAGTACTGTGAAGATCAGTCATACCCCAAAGAAGCCACTACTGAGGAGAAAAGGGTTATCCGGAGAGTTGCTCAGAGATACACCTTAGTTAGAGGAACTCTATATAAACGTGGATTTGATAGTGTTCTCTTGAGATGTCTGGATGAGGATGAGCTTTGGAAGATCATGGAAGGAGCTCACGCCGGAGTTTGTGGTGGCCATGTTAACGGACAAATGCTATCAAAGAAAATCCTTAGACAAGGATATTATTGGCCAACTATAGAAGAAGATTGTGTAGGATATGTACGTAGGTGTGCTAAGTGTCAACTTCATGCTGACAAGATCCATTCCCCCGCATCTTCACTCCATCCTGTTTCATCCCTATGGCCTTTCTCCATGTGGGCATTTGACATCAATGGACCCCTTGGTAATCCTGATTCCGCCACCAAGCAAAAATCTTTCATTCTCACGGCAATGGAATATTTCACCAAGTGGGCGGAAGCCGAAGCATACACGGAGATCAAAGCATCAACGGTCTGCATGTAAGGACTGAGGTTTTCGGATCCGGTTATCGGGTCGGTTTTCGGGGTTGGATCCCGTAGTTCAGGCCCTGATGGGGCTGAGACTCTGTTCTGTTTCGCGTCGAGCCAGGCTCGACGCAGTTTTAACGACGTCCAGCAGTGTAGACGCGTTTTAGGCAGTGCCACGTGGATGCCACGTGGGCTGGCCTTGGGTCGCGAGAGTACGGCCCTGGTCATATCGTCTGGATGGCGTCTTGGATGGACAACGTCATTCAGAGTACGACCCTGGCTTGTCAGTGTATGGCCCGGTCTTGTCATCTGAAAGACGTCGGGCATGCACGACACGTTTTACCCAGCTTCTGGTTGACCCCGCGAAACCCTCCTTCCTTTCCCTCATTTCCTCCTCCCTCTTCTCTCTCCTCTCTTCCCCGGCGGCTCCGGCGATCCCTCTTCCCCCTCCTTCTTTTCCTCCCACCATTTCATGTCTCCCTCCACTCCATCGACCTCCTAACTCCCACCACTACCACCACCACCTCCTCCGCGGCATTTTCTCTTCGGACGGCGGCCGACGTCCCGGTGGAGTAACGACGTCCTCGGTGGTACCGGCGGCGGCGTGGGGCGAGACGGGTTGGCGGCTCGGAGCTTGGAGGAGTTCGAGTAACCGGTAGGGTGACGATCCCCGTGGTGTTTCAACTTAAAATCATGTTTTCCCGCTTTGAAGCATGATGCGTGTATGGAGTTTTTGGGTAGAATAAGCATGTTTAGGGGCTTTTTTGATGGATTTGGTGGTTTCTATGAATGTGGATTCGTGGGTTTTCCTGTGATGGATTGGTTTTCCTCTTCGTTTTTCCCTTCTTGGGTGTTTTTGGGGCAGATTTGGGGTTTAAGGGGACCCTCGGGTCGAGCTGCAGAAACCAAGTTTCTAGCGCTAAATGACGTCGTGATAGGACGACGCCATTCAGAATGGCAACGGGCTAGGACGATGCCATTTAGGCAGAAATTGTCGCGATAACGGTTTCTGTCAAAGTGGACTTCTGTTGTAACTGGTGTGAGTGCTTAAAATGAATGTGTGATTATCATGAAAAATCTATGTTGTTTAAGTGCAAAATAAAACCTATTAAAAAGAAACTAAGTGATCGCTAGAAACTTTTGACTTAAAAGTTCCAAAAGAAAGAGTTTGATCGCCTACCTGTTTGAACGTGGGAGATGTTGAGCTCTTGATTCCCCCTCTTCAGCCGGCTGAAGAAAGAGAGCCCTTTCTTTTCTTTGTTCTTGCTTTAATTGCTGTTGAGGTTGAGGATTGTCCAGAGTCCTTGTGATTTGCTTGTTGATTCTCTCCTTTTGATTCTTTCAAGAAAATAGAAAGAAATGAAGGAATGATGAGAATTCAGGCAGAAGTAGTATCCATTCTTAACAGAGTTTTAAACATGCAACTAAACATAGAAAACTCACTTTTTGGGATGGTCTTTGAAACCCCTTAATCAAATAGGTTTTGAACATGATGCTAGTGTTGTGTGTGTTGCATGGAGTGAGGTGATGAAATATGCAAGATTAATAGAAATGAAAAATGAAGAAGAAAAGTGTAGAAATGAATTGAAAAACTTATGCCGGTTGGATGAAGAATGGAAAGCCTTGATCTTGAATGGATGAAGATTGGATGAAGAACGGACGCCGACTTCTGGAAACAGCAGCACTTCGGCGTTTGGACGTCGTTGCTTCGATCTTCAATTCGATACCGCTTCAATCACTAACTAATCACCAACTCATCACTAACTCTGTCACCCATTCAAGAAGAGGGTATTTATAGACTTCTTCTGCGTCCGCGGATTTACATGGAGAAATCTTAAGATTTATCCATCTTAACTAACAGATAAATACATATTAATTCATCTTTATCTGTAATTATCTAAAACGCGTCGACCATGGAAGACGCCTTTCAGATTGATTAAGATAAAGATAAACATCCGGTAAAAAATTCATCTTTATCTATAATTAGCTAAAACGCGTCGCCCATGGAAGACGCCTTTTACACTAATTAAGATAAGGATAAACATCCGGAAGAGAGGCAGAAACAACTTAGGAAACCTAAAACGCGTCGTGTCTTGTAGACGCCTTTTAGTTAATTAATCAATTAATTAAAATTCAAATTTAAACGTTAAAATAAGAATAAAGTCTAAATAGCGTTCACACAAGTCGACGTGTTTTAGACTTCTTCATATTTTAACTGAAATTTGAATCAATTTAATTGATTAACTTAAACATGTCTGTTAAACCCGATACACAAAAAGATCAATAAAAAATTAATCAATGATTAATATTAGACCATTATGAGGCATTATTATATGATATGAAATTTACTCAAAATGACGTCAAAATTAGCATGTCTATAACTGCCTCACCTTGGCATAGTCTTTGCAAGGGAGTGAAATGAAATGGAATGTACTAAAAAGGTGATGCCAAGGTGTGATGAGACACGCTCTTAACATCACATGATTGGAATTTTTCTCAAAATCATCAATGAAGATAGCTCAAGGAGATCAATGGAATCAATCCTGTCTGGATGAGGTAGACAAGGAAATAAAATAAAGTCAATCAACCTCCTCGGAGTGGGAAGTACCCCAGGTCGTAGACACTGCAGGTTTCATCATAGGGAGCGTTTGCCAGCCAATGTGGACGTGCTGCAGCTATGATGGATCTTAAAAGAAAAACAAGAAATATTGGATAAAGAGTCCAAGAAAGGATAGAATTCCAAGGATATCTTCAAGCGAACCTCAAAGATAATCAAGATATTCAATTCAGAATGGAATATTTCATATCATGTTGAAATTATTTGATTAATGGTCTGAAACTTAATAAGTAATTAATTCTTATCACAGTGATTTCAAAGTCCTACATGATGCATGCTGGGCTAAAAGAAAAATATAAAGTCAAATAAAATATAAATTAATCAAGGATAATAATGTCAAATTGTCATTAATGAGTCAAGATACCAATTCTAGTAATTCAGTGCTAAGCCGAAGCTCGTTTATCCACGCACCGTTTCACAAAAGTGGAACCATCGTCCCCACTAATTAACAATCCAACGGCCTATCCGTGCGATTAAGAATTCTCTGGAATTATCACTGTTTTTGTTGTAGGGGAACTCAAATTCCAGTTTCATCAAAATCACAAGGTCCTTGATATGCTCTAATAAATATTTATCATATAATAATGATAATAATGCACAATAATTACATGAAAGGAGTACAAGGGTAGAGATAACCGTCTTTTTAGCCACGGTCAGGACTTCATAAATTCCCACAGTGGGATCTTCTTGATATTTTCAACTTTACTCGGGTTTTCTCGAATTTCCTGCATTCAAAATTATTAATAATTCCAAACAAATATTCAATTTAAGCATAAAAAAAAATAGAATTTTGGGTAAATCACAGAATTGTTGAAACGCGTCGTGTCGCGCCGACGCCATTCAATGTTAAAATGCGGCGGTGTCCCTCGACGCCTTTTGCGCGCAGAAACAGGTTCTGATTGTTATTCTATTCGAATTCCAACTCTTCCATACCTTGTGTCCTGTATATGACTTGAACAAACTTGTTAAGTATCTGTTTAGGCTTAGCCCCTTGCCTGGTTAAGTAACCGACGACTTGATCCTATCCTTGGTAGAAGGGTCAAAGGGGCATAGCCTTTATTAACAAAGGTAATCGAACTGTAAGCAAAATGCAACATACAAGCAGACAGATGCTCACTGAAAACAAAAAGAATGAAGCATACCAAATGCAATAAGCAAATGCTAATTGAAATATTTTTTGTTGTTTTGAAATATGTACTTTTTTGGGGTTTTGAGATATGTATTTTTTTGCCTTTTGAAATATGTACTTTTTTTTGAATTTTGACATATGTTTTTTTTTTTTTTTCGATTTTGGATTTTTGACATATGTATACTTTTTATTTTATTTTTGAAACATGTACCTTTTTTTGCTTTTGGAAATATGTTTTTTTTTTTTTTTTTTTTTTTGAAATATGATGTGAACTAACATACCAGCATGGTACTCAGATCAAAAGTCATATTCATTTATTAACTTAATTCCCAAATTGTTCTTTAACAATTTAACTTAAACCCATCGTGTTTGAACTTGTGTTTCCATTCGTGATCCCATTTGATGATTTGACCCTTAGTCAATCTAAGTCATTCCTTAAGTTTGGAGTACGCCTCCTTAGAAAGAAAGGAGGAATAAGTTTAGAAAGCCCATGAGAAGGTTCCGGAGACCTAAAAAGATGTTCATTTCCTACCCCTAATATCCGTTGGGGTTCGGTCATTTTCTTTCCGGGGTATTTATCGACCTTGCGTTCCCTTTTGTTTCATTTCATGGCCTTGATGTAACGTTTGTAATGTGCTGGCTTTTTTTTTGGCTTTTGCCTTTTGCTTTTGCTTTTCTATTTTTTTCTTTGGGACGGATCTCCCCCATTTTTTTTTATGACGGCCTCCTACTAAGATGGCGGGTATTCTTGGTAGTCTATTCTAAGCCTCGTTCCGACATCATGGGCCGAGTGTAAAACAGAATTTTGTTTTAAAAGGAATGATTTGTACTTCACACTTTCAGTCAAGCTTTCGGTATTCCTTAGGACTTGGCATCTCTTGTTACTCACGAATCAAACGTGTCAGTTTGTGTAGTCAATGTGTTTGAAGTTAAATTATCCAGACTAATAAGGGAACTTGAGTTTATAAATTTTCTGATTCCACTGGTCTTTGTACCATGCTGATCGACTCTTTAACCTAAGGGTAGTATTTCTTAAGATGTAAACCGTTCCGGGGGTGAGTTAGCTCTTCTCCTTCTGCATTGACAAGACGGTAAGCGTTACCAGGAAAAGCGTGTGATACAACATAAGGTCCTTCCCAGTTGGGTTGGAGCTTAGAACGCAGACCACCAGGTTTTACAAAAATCCTTTTGACGACCATTTCACCGACTTTGAACTTACGTTCAATGACTTTCTTTTGATAAAAACGTGCTAGTCTATTTTGATAAACTTTTGCATGATTAGCGGCTGACCACCTTCTCTCGTCTAAGAGTTCCAATTGAGCAAGGAGTGCTAAACGGTGTTCATCAATGGAAAATTCTTTGTTCAATTGTACTCTTAATGACGGTATGAGGATCTCGTATGGAACTACCGCCTCCATTCCAAATGTTAAGGAATAAGGAGTTTGCCCAATGGGCGTGCGGATTGAAGTTCGGTAGGCCCATAGAGCCTCAACCAATTTTTCTGGCCAGTCTACGAATTTGTTAGATTTGTACATCTTTTTGATGATTTTTATCAAAGTCTTATTAGTTGCCTCTGCTTGGCCATTGCCTTGCGGATAATAAGGAGACGAATGGTGCAATGCAATTCTATACCTGTTGCAGAGATCTTTCAATTCTTGTGACACGAACTGCGGTCCGTTGTCGGTGACGATGGTGCTTGGAATTCCAAATCGAGTGATGATGTTCTTCATGATGAACTTGCAGACGGTTGATGCTTTGATTTCCGTGTACACTTCAGCTTCCGCCCACTTGGTAAAGTATTCCGTTGCCGTGAGGATGAAAGACTTTTACTTGATGCCGGAATCAGGATTACCAAGGGGTCCAATGATATCGAAAGCCCACATGGAGAAAGGTCATGGGGAAGAAACATGATGGAGTGAAGATGCAGGAGAATGAATTTTGTCGGCATGAAGTTGACACTTAGCACACCTACGGACATATCCTACACAGTCTTCTTCCATGGTTGGCCAATAAAATCCTTGTCTAAGGATCTTCTTTGCTAGCATTTGTCCATTAACATGGCCACCACAAACTCCACTATGAGCTCCTTCCATAACCTTCCAAAGCTCATCTTCGTCTAGACATCTTAGAAGGACTCCATCAAAACCTCTTTTGTACAGTGCTCCCCCAACTAGGGTGTATCGTTGAGCAACTCTCCTGATAGCTCTCTTCTCCTCAGTTGTAGCTTCCTCAGGATATGATTGATCTTCACAATATTTGGCAATTTCATAGTACCATAGCTTTTGTTCATCATCCATCTCTTCTAACAACTCCATCAACATGATTTCTCTTTTTTCCACAATACTTCCATCTCTGACTTTCTTTAGCAGTTTCTCCTTAGTTTTAAGAAATGAAGGGTCTTTCACGGCGGGTGAAAGACGCCTATGAACTATGATTGATTCGGATTGCCTGCTGATTGGAAAATCAAGAGAAGATGCCAGTGAAGCTAGAGCGTCAGCTAAGATGTTTTGATTCCTAGGGACATGGAAGAAGATCAATTTCGTGAAAAGTTTTGAATAAGCAGAAGTAAGTTCTTGATAAGGCTTGAGTTTGGGATCAAGAGTTCGATACTTGGTCAGCATTTGGTGAAGAATCAGTTGGCTATCACCTACAATCCTGAGTTTGGTGGCACTATGGAAATGAGCAGCCTCGAGGCCAGCAAGGAGTGCCTCGTATTCAGCTACATTATTGGTGACTGGAAAGTCAAGCTGAAAGGCTTGTGGAATGGTGACACCTTCAGGTGATAACAGAACAATACCGATCCCCTTTCCATGAGAATTCAGAGCTCCGTCAAAATGAAGAGTCCACATATCATCTCTGATTTGATTTACGGACATCAGTTCCTCATCCGGAAACTCTGATCGCACTGGGTCAAATCGAAGAAGGGGATGATGAACGAGATGTTCTGCTATGGCATAGCCCTTGATCGCTTTCTGCTGAATGTAAATGATATCGAATTGAGATAGAAAGCTTTGCCATCGCGCTAACCTATTAGTAAGAACAGATTTCTTCAGAAGGAATTTGATCGGATTCATTCTAGCGATGAGATGGACTTCATGGGCCAGAAAATAATGCTTCAATTTCTGAACAACCCAGACCAATGCTGCACATGTTTTCTCCATTGCCGTATATCTCTGTTCAGCGGGGTTGAGAAGTTTAGAGAGATAGTAGGCTGCCCTCTCCTTTCCTCCTTCTTCCTCTTGTGCTAGGACAGCCCCCACTGCATCATCCAGGACAGAAATGTAAAGTATCAATGGTTTGCCTGGAGATGGT
Source organism: Zantedeschia hybrid cultivar (assembly GCA_030544215.1). Classification (NCBI taxonomy): domain Eukaryota; kingdom Viridiplantae; phylum Streptophyta; class Magnoliopsida; order Alismatales; family Araceae; genus Zantedeschia; species Zantedeschia hybrid cultivar. The sequence goes on along the minus strand of JARZZO010000011.1, from coordinate 35,505,233 downwards.
GGTCTCAAAACAGGAGGACTTACTAGATAGTTCTTTAATCCATCGAATGCCTCCTGACACTTATCGTCCCAATCGAATTTGACTCCCGGCTTGGTAAGCTCGTAGAACGGCTTACACCTTTGTAAGTGCTGGGAGACAAAACGGCGAATAAATTGCAACCTCCCGATTAATCCTCTCAACTCCTTCAAGTTTTTGGGAGGCGGCATTTCTCTGATAGCCTTCGTCTTGTTGGGATGGATCTCAATTCTCCGTTTGCTAACAATGAATCCAAGTAATTTCCCTGAGGATACCCCGAATACACATTTCTTGGGGTTCATCATTAACTGATACTCTCTTGATCTCTCTAATACCCTTGCCAAAACTTTGGCGTGCTCAGCCTTTGTCTTAGATTTAACCAATAAATCATCCACATACACTTCCAGATCTATGTGCATCATGTCGTGAAATACTGCCATCATAGCCCTCTAATAAGTGGCTCCAGCATTCTTTAATCCAAATGGCATGACGACATAGCAGTATGTTCCCCAAGGTGTAGTGAATGATGTCTTCTCCTGATCTTCTTCTGCCAGTTTAATCTGGTTGTACCTTAAAAAACCATCCATAAATGATAAAGTCTTATAGCCAGCAGTGTTATCAATGTGTACATCAATATGAGGCAATGGAAAATCATCTTTAGGACATGCCCGGTTCAAATCGCGAAAGTCAATGCAAATTCTGACCTTCCCTTCCTTCTTCATAACCGGGACTATGTTGGCCACCCATTGTGGATAGAGGACAACTCTAATAAATTTGACTTTATGTAATTTGTCGACCTCTTCCTTCATCTTTAGAGCCATTTGTGGGTAGAATCGCCTTAATTTCTGCTTGACCGGGCTAGCTCCATCCTTTAATGTCAACCTGTGTTCAACTAAAGATGAGCCTAACCCCGACATATCTTCATAACTCCAGGAGAAAGTGTCCTTATAGTCTTTAAGTACTTGTACCATTGCCTTCTCATCCTCTGTAGAAAGATTTTTGCTGACGAGGACAACCTTAGGTTCGTCTTCAGTCCCTAAATTGATTTCTCTGGTGGGCTCTTCTACGGCAGTTGAGGGTTCATCGAATCTCTTCACTCCACTGGCATACGCCTCAGCTGCGTCCTCGTCATCTTCCTCATCTTCAATAATGGGGTCTTTTTCATGTATCAACTCATACACCCCATATCCATCAATGACTAACTCATCATCCATACAATCTTCTGGCATTTGAATGGGATTTTCTAATAACTGAGGGATTAAAGAGCAAGAAAGGCATCTATCAGCTAAGTCCTGGAGGTATCTATCTGGAATTCGCCTACCCTTAGACTTCCTAGACTTCCTAACCTGACTAGAACTAGACTGCCTAATTTCACTAAACTCCCTATTCTGACCTAATGAAAATGAAACAAAATGGAAATCCTATGATACAAATGGAAATACAGGAGAATCCTCCCGTGGGGAGGGGCAGAGTAGATCTAGGAGAGAATCTTGACCGAAAGACCCGCGCGATGGGGTATGATCGGACAAGTAAGAGGTTTCCTCAATAAGGACCTGAGAAGAATTTGTTGCCAAATTGGCGTTTTTTTTTTGGGCAATAGAAGAATTAAGTATAAAACAGGAATGAACATGAATAGAAGGAGAATTAGATGGAGGAAGTGGCACCAAGGCCAAGGGATTAGGGGGATCATACAGCAGTATGTCCCAGATTAAATCATACATCCTCTCTAGATCGAGAGGAGGTGGTGGAATGAGGTCCCGAGGGGACAGTGTAATCATGACGGGCGGAGCCCGTGGAATATCTTCAATAATGACCTGCGACCAAGTCGGGGTCAAGAGCAAAGTGCGAAACAAGGTGTGAAGCATGAAAACATAAGAAGGATATGTCCCCCTCCAGAGCAGATCTGTGGTGTAGCCAGCTTCATAGGGGTCATTTGGCTCCCCTTCATCGGTCTCTTCTGACAGCAGTATCCGTTTGTCAAAGATAGCACTGGGACTTTCGATCAGCTCATCGATTTGCGGCGGCCAGTTGGGTTCTGCAGGATCAAGAAACAGCCTGTTCAGTGCAATGTAAAGGTCTCTTAAATCGAACCACCTGTACCATTCACATTCAGGATCTTGGAATTTTCTCCTCTTCATAGGCCGCAAAGCCTCCAAGGACTGGTACGTGAGTAGTTCCGAGCAATGCCTAGCCAAGTCTCTCCCATATATGGTCAAAACATGAAGTAATGACCACCGTGTTGTCATGGCTTATTATGGGCCCTTTTACAAAATGTGTATACAAGGTCCATGTTAGGGGATCCCGGCCTTCCTTGGGCGGTGTAGACATTGTCTCCCAGACTTTCTGGCCGCCTTCATCCTCTGCTTGCTGAACAATGTCTTGCCTCATTTTTCTCGGCCTATAGCCCAGGCCGCTTCCAGGTGCTCCTCGGTGATCTTTGATAGGAGTGGTCCTGCCTTGTAATTGTGTACCCAGACCTCTTCCAGGCTGATAACCGTTCTTCATCATTATTCTCCATCCTGGGGTACTCATGCACTTCTCCCTCTTTATAGCATTCAATGGATAAGGAGTAATGGTGGCAATTTTTAGAGCTTCAGCCACTGGATGGTAAACCTGTAATACCGACAGAAAAGGTTGTCGGCCAGGTGAAGAAGCAGGTTTGACATTCAAAGTATGAGCAGCAGCAAGGATCGGCATGCTCGTAACCTTAATGATTCGTCCTTTAAGAAATTTGAGGCATTGGTGATTCGTGGAGGGAATCGCCTCAAGAGTTTTTATGTAAGGACGACCCAAAATGGCGTTTAAAGAATGGTCGATTTCCGGAATGTGAAATTCGACCTCAGCATGACTTACAGAGCCTAGCTCTACTTTCAAATAAACCATTCCCAGAGGGGAACGGGTGGAGTTATCATATGCTGTAACGGAGATGGGGCTAGGCAGCCATTTTTCCTTGGGCACACCGCACAGTTCTAGGGTCTTCGGAGGTAAGACATTGATCGAAGCCCCGGTGTCAACCAGGCATGCATCTACGGCCTTTTTGCAAATGTTGACCGTAATGCTCAGAGCCATGCTTTTGGCTGCTGGTGGTGCTAGTTCCGATGTATGAAACGTAATGGAGGGCTAATCCCCCTGAGGAACTAATAGTGATGCAATCTTTTCCACCGGCACGTCCTCGTTGACCATCACCTTCTGCAAATATTCCATCAGGGCTTCTTGGTGACTCTTCGATCTTTTGATCAGTTCAAGCACAGAGATCCATGCGGTGTTCGATCCAGATGTTTCAACAAATTATATTGAGTGCTTGGTGCACTCTCTTCATTGTGTACTTCCTCCGGCGGCTGTGATGGGCCGTCTCTAACTGTTGACTAAGGAAAAACTTTGTTGAAAATCCTCCCACTCCGGAGCGCATGTTCCTCAACCGTAGAAGGTCTAGGTGACACTTTGAGTACCGCAGAGTTAGATGGTGCGGATGGGGTGGAGTGTTGGTATGTAGGTGATGGTGTGGGGTTAGGTGGTGGTGGCGTGGTGCGAATTAAAGGTCTAGACGGTTGGATGGTGGATGGGTAAGTGGTTGGTGTGGCGGGCGAAGTAGGGAATGGTACGCGTAGTAGTGGTCTGGATGGTTGGATGGTATCTGGGTAAGCGGTAGTGGTAGCGGGTGAAGTAGGAAAAGGTATGCGTAGTAGTGGTCTGGATGGTAGGAGGGGCGCGTAGTTGGTTTGCGGGGAGTTATTTAGTGGAGGTGTAGTGGTGTGGGGTGTAATGGGCTTGAGGAAAGCGGGTGGTGGTAGTGGGTTAGTGGGTGCGGGTGAGCGATATGCAGGTGTTGGTATAGGGGTAATGGTAATGGGTTGTGGTCTGGGTATATGGATGGTGCGGCATGGTTGTTGCTCTGCGGTACTCGGAACATGACCCGTCGAATAAATAAAGGAAGAGTCCTCTATTCTCCACTGTTGCCCACGGTCAGCCTCAGACCGGCTGTTTGTCAGAATAGGGGCAACTTGGTTTTGGTTTTGGTGCTCCGGGAGCGGGTTCTGCACTATGCCCATGTTTGGTGGTGGTGCTGCTTGTGCTGGTGCTCTCGCTTGTTGCTGTTGCTGCTGCTGTAGTGGTCTTCTTGCCTTCAGGGCTGATATGTACTTTTTCATCTCCTCCCAGTCTATGCCGCCCTGCTTGTTGAGATCATGAATGTAATCTCTAAATTGGAAGCAGGTGTCAATAGTATGCCCAGGTTGCCTATGGAAATAGCAATACCTAGACGTGTCGGCATTCTGAGGCCAAACTGCCTTTTCTCTTGGGAGGACTAAGGCATTAGCTGCCATTAGGGCACTGAAAATGTCTCCCAAAGATTATGGGGGGACTGGGTATTCTACCCTCTTTGGGCCTAGAGGTCTTCTCTGCTGATTGTAGTCAGTAGGAGGAGGGACATTATGATACGCCGGCGGTGCGCGCGGCTGATACTGCTGTTGTTGTGGCTGCTGGTACTGCAATTGCCGTTGCGGCGGCTGCTATGGCTGTTGCTATTGATGTTGCTGGTTCGGCTGCTGGGGCCGCTGATATTGGGGCTGCTGATATTGAGGGTTCGGGTGCTGCCTGTACCCCTGCTGGTTCGGCTGCGGTGGCCTCTGGTACTGCTGCTGACTCCTCACGAACTGGGGCGAGTTGTTGTTCATACTACTGACTTGCTCATGAGAGAGTGTGCCCTCAGTAGTTGGACCTGTGCTGGGAGCGTTTGGCACTGCAGGCTTCCGGGGTGGAGGCCTGCTAGATCTGTGAGGATCAAAGACGTTAGAGAACGTAGCGTCTTTGAAGGCATTCTGACAGTACCGTGCTCTTTCATAGAGCTCTGCCATGCTGGTCAGATTGTTCAGGGAGAGGACTAGTTTGAATTGAGGCGTGACATTGGAAATCAGCATCTTCACTTGCTCCGACTCGGACAAGTGATCTTTCACTTTCTCGGCCAAGCCTCGCCATCTGTCGGCAAAACTAACGAACTCTTCATCGGGTTTCATCTTCTCTGCTATTAGGTCAGTGATGGACAGGGAGGGAGCGACTCTGTCCTGGTATTGTTGAATGAATTTTCGGGAAACGATACCATAATCCTCTACTTCGGAGGGTTCCAAAGAAAAGAACCACTCGAGGGCTGGCACCTCTAAAGATCTCCTGAACAAAAAGGCCAATGACCTCTTGTCGTTTTACCAGAAGGATGATTCGTACATGAACTCCTTCAAGTGGGTGAAGGGGTTACCAGTACCGTTGTACTTCCGATACACTGGCATCTCGGAGGGTGGCAGGTGGAAAACCGGCAGGCTTGGTAAATTGATCTCCGGTGCAGCTTTGACCCCCATCATCTTCTAGAGGTTGTTGAATTGTTCGTCCATGCGCTCCATCTTCGCCAGCAACTCTTGCGTTGTCAGATCAGCCTGGGGAGGAGGAGGTGGAGGTACTTGATAGGCCTGTTGCCTAGAGTACGTCGGACAAGGAGGACAGTAGAGAGGAGGTCCGGCAGAGCTTCCGCCATGCCCGAGGGCATTTTGATAAGCGGGCGTCAGCGGTCTGGCCGGTTGCCTGGAAGATGAAAGTTGTGGCCCAGCTGGCCGAGAAGTGATATGGAGGCCTTCCATGGCCTGATGAATGTAAGGAGGATGATGAGGAGGTTGCTGAGGGATAGCAGGGGGAGCCGCAGGGTTTGGCTCGGCAGACGGCATAGGTGCCTTCCCCTTCAGAATGGACTGGATCGCCTCGAACTGCTGAGGGTCCAAACGGGAGGCAAGAACTCCCAAAGCATTGACAAGATCCTAAGGATCATAGGACGAGGGATCATTCTGATTCATGTCTCCCTCAAAAATGGGATCGGGAACCGCATACTCATGCGGGGGAGGATCAGAATATTGATTATGAGGATGAAAAAGAGGGGTTCAGACATTCCCATCATGTCGAACCGGAACGGGGACAGAATTACGGGAGGCAACAGCATCTCTCCCGCTCTCATAATTGTAATTGGAATCGCGAGGGGCATTAGCATCTCCCTCGTAGTTGACAATGGCATATGGAGCCATACTCAAGTCCCTGCCCAATCGAAGCAGCATGATGTTAGATTCTTTTTCAAGGATTGACAAACAAGTTGTATAGAGATTTAAACAAACAAGTGGATGTTTAGCATGATTTTAAGATTCCTTGTTGAGTTATTTGGATTTAATTAAATCACAAATTTGCTCAAGGGATGGGATCCTAGTTTCAATTCAATGTCCACCGTTATTTTCTATGGCTTTTCTCACAACGTTTATGGAATCTAACCGGGACTTCAACTGGTACAACCAGCCCGATGATCAAGGAGGAGTACCTTGATTTTGGGGACTTACGGAGGCCTTAACGCCAACTACTCTAGTCTGATCGAGGGACCGACCCAATCAGAGAGAGTTGATGACGTCAAGAAGAGTGTTCCTAAGAAAAAGACGGTGTTAGCCTCAATGCGTATGACCTGTAGCTTGGATGGCCTCTAATGCTTAATACATAATGGGTAATTAGCACACAGATCACAAAAATCTGAGAACTGAAGAAGAAATCAGAAACTGCCTGAATCGCGTCGAGGTTAGTCGACGCTATTCAAATAGAGTCTTAATTTTTCGCAGAAGCTCAGATTGCAGACAACAGAGAAATAAGACTGAAAGGCGTCTGGGTTAACCGACGCTGTTTAAAATGCATCGCTTATCCTGGACGCTTTTCAAGTCGTAGAAGTAGTTTTCCATGAGGAATTTCTGGATTGATTCCCCCTCAAACAGGAAAAAACTGGTAAATAATCAGCTCATGCAAAAGATTTTTTTGTTTCAGGTTTTAACATGATGATTTTACCAACTAAACAACTAAGATATCAATCAATCACATAACATTTCATCACAAAAACAACTTTTTAACTAATCAACGGGGAGGGCAGGATCTTGCCGCAGGGGTGTGCACGTGGGAATAATAACTAAATTAAAAACACTCACCAATTGGTGAGGACGTGTCGAGAGACACAAGTGGTGCACCGTGGGTGCCCGATAGATAACAGCAAGAACAAAAGAACTAAAAGATGGCGAGACCAAGTCCCACCGTGATCGCCAAAAAAACTGTGAGTGCTTAAAATGAATGTGTGATTATCATGAAAAATCTATATTGTTTAGGTGCAAAATAAAGCCTATTAAAAAGAAACTAAGTGATCGCCAGAAACTTTTGACTTAATAGTTCCAAAAGAAAGAGTTTGATCGCCTACCTGTTTGAACGTAGGAGATGTTGAGCTCTTGATTCCCCCTCTTCAGCCGGCTGAAGAAAGAGAGCCCTTCCTTTTCTTTGTTCTTACTTTAATTGCTGTTGAGGTTGAGGATCGTCTAGAGTCCTTGTGATTTGCTTGTTGATTCTCTCATTTTGATTCTTTGCAAGAAAATAGAAAGAAATGAAGGAATGATGAGAATTTAGGCAGAAGTAGTATCCATTCTTAACAGAGTTTTAAACATGCAACTAAACATAGAAAACTCACTTGTTGGGATGGTCTTTGAAACCCCTTAATCAAATAGGTTTTGAAAATGATGCTAGTGTTGTGTGTGTTGCATGGAGTGAGGTGATGAAATATGCAAGATTAATAGAAATGAAAAATGAAGAAGAAAAGTACAGAAATGAATTGAAAAACTTATGCCGGTTGGATGAAGAATGGAAAGCCTTGATCTTGAATGGATGAAGATTGGATGAAGAACGAACGCCGACTTCTGGAAACAGCAGTACTTCGACGTTTGGACGTCGTTGCTTCGATCTTCAATTCGATACCGCTTTAATCACTAACTAATCACCAACTCATCACTAACTCTGTCACCCATTCAAGAGGAGGGTATTTAAATTCCCTCTCTCTCTCCCACATTCGCAGCTTTTCTTTTCCGAATTCTCTTCTCAGCCTCTCATCCTCCTTTTCCAACTAAAACACGCAGCCCTCTCTTCCTCTCTCCGTTTTGTTTTCTCTTCTTCTTCTTTTCTAGCTTCTCGGTTTTCTCCCTCTCCCCGGTTATCCCTCTGTTCTTCTTCTCTTCCAACTTCTCCTCGGCTCTTCCTCCTGCGTCTCTATTCTCTCTTGTTTTTTTTTATTTTCCCAGCAACCTCTCTTCCTCCCTCTCTTCTCTGCCTCCCTCTCTCTTCTCTTTTCTCTCTTCACCGCACCCTGCAGCAACCCGTAGCAGTTCCACGTCCGAGCAGCAGCCGGCTTCTCCACTGCAGGCACGTTCCACCTCCGGAGCACCTGTGCGTTGCCCAACAGCCAGCCCCCTCCACGTATTCAACAGCAACCGCCGTCTTCCCTGCAGATCCACGTCCGCTGAAGCCTCTTTCCAACGCATGCAGCAGCCGGGTTTCTCCGCAGCACCGCCCGCTTCTCCAGCTCCCAGCAACCAGCAGCTGCACACCAGCAGCCGCATGCCTGCGAGCCTACACGCGCCCCATGCATGCATGCTCCCACGGGCTTGAAGCCATCCGCCAGCAAGCGCACGTCCGGTGAAGCCTAGCCGGCCCCCACGCGTCGCCAACGCCCAGCGCATGCATGCATGCCTCCACGCTGCACCTGTAGCTCCCCACGTCCAGCTCCATTAGCGCACCAGCCAGGGAGCACCAGCACGTTTCCCACGCTTGCCAACACGCGCCAACCTACAGCAGCATCCCAGCTTCCACGCGCCGGCTTCCTCCTACCCTTCACGCGCATGCACGCCTACATGCATGCAACCGTTGCTTTGCAAGCCTCCACGTCAAGCTTCACCAGCAGCAGGCCTTCTTCCTTGTCCACGTTTTGCATGCAGCCGGCAGCCTCCTCCAGCAAGTTCACGCAGCTTCCAGCAAGCTCCACGGTCTTCTCCAGCATCCCTCCAACTGCACCAAGTAGTTGAAGTCGGTCTATTGCACCATCCTCCCCCAGCCCGGTCCACTGCGCCGGCAACCACCCACAGAGTTCCAACAGAAGCAATTCTGTTCTTTTCCTTCTCCCTTCTAGTTTAGAATTAGTTTAATCATTTAGGGTTAGTTAATTGTTATTTCATATTTTGTTTATTTAGTTTAAATTTATTAAACCATTAAACTTTGTAATTTGTTTCATAATTTTTAGATAATTCATGTTTTTCACGTAGTTAAATTTCAATATCTTTGTCATAGATTTTAGTTGTGATTATTTTTTTATATAAGTGTTTGTGTTTACTTTCTGAAAAAGAAAAGAAAAAAAAGGTTTGTTTAATTTGAGTAATCCTATTTTTAGGTAACATTAGTTAACTTAATTTTAGTTTAATTAAGTAATTAGTTTCCTTAAATTTTCACTTATTTTTAGATTAACTAAAGTCCAAAGTTTTCAAAGTTAAAATTCTATCTCCCTGTGGATCGACTCGGACTCACCATTATTAAATTTTCAAAATCTAATTTGAGTGAGCTGGATAAATTTAGATTGAACGTCTTCATGTGTTTAACGACGCACAATTCGAAACGATCAATTTTTGGCGCCGTTGCCGGGGAGTTAGATTTTTAATTTTGATTATCTTGGATTTAGTGTAATTATTCTTTAGCTAACCTTATTTGTCTTATTTTTTCAAGTATATTGAAAAAAAAAAAAAAAAAAAAAAAAAAACGAAATCATGGTCAGTGTGTTCCAACTTTCTATGCTTCAATTTCCTTACTTTAGTTAGTTTCCAATTTTGTAGTTTCTAGTTTAGATAGATTTCCATTAACTAAAAAAAAATAACAAAAACAAGAACATCCAAAGTTAAAAATTTCCATCTCCAAGATTAGAAACCTTCCATGCTAGGCATTCATCATCCTAGGAAAGCATGAGTTAGTTTCCTTTCACAGTTATTTCCATAAATTATTGAAGATTGCGAGGGAAAGGTACGTGTTTCAATTTTAGCAAGTCATTCATGATTGCATCAACACACCTTGCATTAATTTGTTGCCTTGTATTGCATCCAAAAAGACATTAAGGGCAGTAACTTTAACCACATAAGGTAGGGATTTGATCACCCTTCCTTAGCCCACAAATCACCTTCCTCGCATTGGCATTTCCTAATCCAATTAAAAGCAAGTCGAAAGAGAATCTAGGGTTTACACTGTGAGTGGTTTAAATCTCAGGTTGCCTCCATTTTTGGCAACGGTGCCTAAGCTAAAGGTAAAAAAGCAAACGTCTAAGCGGGAAAGTGGTTCTCTAATTAGGTCCCTACGAAAGTAGGGGGAGCCTCCCACTACCCCACCTCTTACCTGGCCGTTGACTGATTGTGGTTGTGACTCGAGGTAGACTCCATTCACCTTGTAAGAAAATTCACATAGAGAGTCTAGGTTAACATTAGATCATTAGGATAATTTGTTTGTCAAAATTGTTTGCATAAAATAAAAAAAAATAAAAAAACAAGAAATAGAAAACAAAATCCTCTCTCCATCAGTCCTAGTGCATGCAAGGTAGGAGATCTCAAAATCCTAACCTTCTAGGACCACTTGCTGAAATAGAAAGAATCCTACATCAAAGAAATCCACCACAAGATCCAATGGCTGATAATCAGGACCCACCAAAGCAAATGAAGGATTATTTCATTCCAAATCGATATCAACCTTCATCATGTATTCATCTTCCTCAGAATCCAGCCAATCAATATGAAATCAAATCTAGCACCATTCAGATGCTCCCATCCTTTTATGGGAATACTAATGAAGATCCTTATAAGCATCTGGATGAATTTCTAGAAATCTGTTCCACGGTGAAGATCTAGAATTTCACCGATAATGGCCTTAAATTGACCTTATTTCCCTTTTCATTAAAGGACAAGGCTAAATATTGGTTGAGAACTATAGGAAAGCCCATTAGGACATGGGAAGAAATGCAAAAAGAATTTCTCAAGAACTTCTATCCCATCGGGCGGACCAATACCATGAGAAGAGCCATCACGAGTTTTACCCAAACTCTCGAGGAATTGATCCATGAATCTTAGGAAAGACTGAAAGAATTTCTTAGAAAATGCCCTCATCATGGGCTTTCAAAAAGGCAAATTGTCCAAGCATTCTATGAAGGATTGTCTGAACAGTTCAGACAGATGGTGGATGCCTCATGTGGAGGGGCATTTATGATGAAAAATGAAGATGAGGCCTATGATCTTTTTGTGATGTTAAGTGAAAATTCCATCAATCATGCCTCATTATCATCTTATAAGAGGTCTGTTGGGCCATCTAAACGGACTGGGTTGTATGAACTTAAGGCCCGTGGAGAGCCCGAATCCAGAATGGACATAAATCTGATTAATTAAAAATTAGATAAGGTAGACATCTTGGCCCAGAAACTAGACCAACTCCTAGCCTTAAACAAGCAAGAGCATACTTACCCAGCACAATCTAGTCCATATGAAGGCCCATCCTCTGCTAATCATGACATTTGTGCCTTATGCGCAAGTCCAACCCATCAAGTGAATGAATGCCCAACTGCGGCCCAACTTCCACCATTCATTCAAGAACAAGTTTAGGCTGCCTAGGGATTCTCCAGGCCCAATAATGATCCATTCTCAAATACTTACAATCCTGGCTGGAGAAATCACCCTAATTTCTCTTGGAAGAATCAGCAGGCCCCATTACCAATGTCCAATCCTCCCATGCATCAAGCCCAAAAGCCACATAATTCATTCCAACAACAATCTAATTTATATGGAAATGTTCAGGCTAGGGGATCTCAAGTCCGGTTTTCTCAATCGGCCCAGTATCAATTAGGTCAACCGGCCCACTACCACTTATTCCAATCGGGACAACCAACCTAATACCATCTTCCACCCACTTATCCACAACCTCCTCAACCCAACTTTGATGACAAATTCACTCAACTCCAACAACTAATTTTGACCCAGCAACAATCCATTGCTAAGTTGGAAAGTCAAATGGGCCACCTAGCTGAGGCTACGATGAGAAGAGAAGTAGGCCAACTTCCTAGTCAACCCGTTGCCAATCCAAGGAATCAACCTCCGGGTTTTCCACAGCAATCGGGCCTTTTACCTTAGCCTGGCCCGGTACCACAACCTAAAGGGCCGCAATTTGAGAATGCTAAAGCCATTTCAGCCCTTAGGAGTGGGAGAAGTTTAGAAAAACCACATGTAGATGGAGAGTTAGCCAAAGGTTCCACTGATGGGCTTCAGGAAATTGAAAGTGATAGTGAGACTGAACCCAACATAGAGAAGTTGGAGGAGGATCTGAAAGGAAAAGGGAAGATTGATGAAGGCCCAAGTTCTTATAAACCTAGGGTGCCATTTCCTAATGCCTTGTTAGCTAAGCCCAATACCAGGAAGAAACTGGCCCAGAATGAGGAGTTGTTAGATTTGTTCAAACAAGTCCAAATTAATATTCCACTCGTCGATGCCATCAAGCATGTGCCAGCTTATGCTAAGTTTCTCAATGAATTATGTACTCCACGAAGAGAATCTAGAATGGCACCCGAAAAGGTTCGGCTTTCTGAGGATGTTAGTGCAATTGTGATGAATCATTTACCCAAGAAGTTAAAGGATCCTGGAGCACCTTTAATTTCATGTGACTTAGCTGGAGTTACATTTGACAGAGCTTTATTGGATCTAGGTGCGAGTGTAAATCTACTGCCAACAGCCGTTTATGAGAAATTTGATATTGGAGAATTAAGGCCCACATCCATCATCTTGCAGTTGGCTGATAGGTCTGTGAAAACTCTACGGGGATTAATTGAGGATGTTATTGTAAAGGTTCATAATTGTTATTTTCCCGTAGATTTTCTTATTCTGGATATGGCATTACCTGAGGAACTCATTCACACTTCGATCATCCTAGGTCGTCCATTCTTAGCCACTGCCAAAGCTAATATAAATTGTGAAACTGGCATAATGGACATTTCATTTGGGAGTTAAAAGGTCCAGATTAATGTCTTCAAAACATCTCAATACCCAGATCATGAAAAAGAATGCCATACTATTGATGTCTTGGATAATTTGGTTGAAGAAAATGAGATGTCCACATATGACCTTTTGGAGGAAGCCAACACTTTAAAGGACTCTCCTGGCCCATTAACATCTTGGCCCAAGGTTGAACCTTTACCAGCCTTACAATCTGAGCCCGCTTTGCCATCCTTAGAGGACCCTCCTGAGCTTGAACTCAAACCATTACCTGAGTCTCTCAAGTATATCTTTTTGGGCCCGAACCAAACTCTCCCGGTCATCATTGCGACAAATCTCACATCGCCGCAGGAGGCCCAATTAACCGAGGTCCTCAAAGACCACAAGGGTGCCATTGGATGGTCGGTGGCAGATTTAAAGGGAATTAGCCCGTCCATTTGCATGCATCATATCAATATGGAAGAGAATTCTAAGCCTAGTCGGGAGATGCAAAGGCGGCTTAATCCCAATATGAAAGAAGTGGTGAAGAAGGAAGTTGTGAAATGGCTGGATGCGGGTATTTTTTACCCAATATCAGACAGTAAATGGGTCAGCCCAACCCAAGTGGTACCCAAGAAATCTGGATTAACGGTTATCAAGAATGATCATGGAGAAGAGGTACCCACTAGGCTCACCACGGGATGAAGAGTGTGCATTGATTACCGAAAGTTGAATCTCATGACTAAGAAGGACCACTTTCCACTCCCATTCATGCACCAGATTCTGGAAAAGTTATCGGGCCAGAAGTACTTCTGCTTCTTAAATGGGTACTCCGGGTATAATCAAGTGGCCATTTACCCGGAAGATCAAGAAAATGCCACCTTCACGTGCCCTTATGGCACGTTTGCTTTTAGGAGAATGCCATTCGGATTATGCAACGCACCAGCCACATTTCAATGGTGCATGATGGCCATCTTCTCCGATATGGTGGGAGAATTCCTCGAAGTTTTCATGGATGATTTCTCAATCTTCGGGGACTCTTTTGAAAATTGCCTGGAAAATCTTAAACAGGTGCTAGCACGATGCATAGACACCAATCTGATACTTAGCTGGGAAAAGAGCCATTTTATGGTTCGAGAGGGCATTGTTCTAGGCCACATTGTGTCTGAAAGGGGGATAGAGGTAGATAAAGCTAAGATCGATCTCATATCCAATCTTCCTCCGCCCACCTCGGTCAAACAGATCCGTTCATTCCTTGGCCATGCCGGTTTCTATCGCCGGTTTATCCACAATTTCTCTCAAATTGCCCGGCCTCTAACTCTTCTCCTAGCTAAGGACGTTCCTTTCCAAATGGATGAATCTTGCATCAAGGCATTCAATTATCTGAAGGAATCTTTGACCAAAGCCCTAATTCTTCAATCTCCAGATTGGTCTTTAACCTTCGAAATCATGTGTGATGCCTCGGATTATGCTATCGGTGCGGTTTTGGGACAAAAAATCAACAAGTGTCCCGTGGTGATCTATTATGCAAGTCGCACCCTTGCCGATGCTCAAATGAATTATACCACCACAGAAAAGGAACTATTAGCCGTGGTTTTTGCCCTAGAAAAATTCAGATCTTATCTTTTAGGGGCAAAAGTCATAATCTATTCTGATCACTCAGCTCTGAAATATCTGTTGACCAAGAAGGAAGCAAAGCCTAGGCTTATTAGATGGATCTTACTCCTTCAGGAATTTGATTTGGAAATTCGGGATAAGAAGGGTTCTGAGAATGTGGTAGCTGACCACCTATCCCGAATTCCGATCTCTGAAAGTACACCAATCACTGATTCCTTTCCTGATGAGCATCTACTGACCATTTCTCACACTGTTGCACCTTGGTATGCTCATATTGTCAATTACAAGGTGACTAATCAGCTTCCGGAAGGATGGACTAAAAGTGAAAAGCACAAATTCTTTTCTTAGGAAAAATATTATTTCTAGGAGGATCCTGAATTATTCAAATTATGTCCTGATCAAATCATTAGGCGATGTGTTCCTGAAGAAGAACAACATAGTGTTCTCAACTTCTGTCATAATCTAGCTTGTGGGGGCCATTTCTCAGGAAAGAAAACTGCAGCCAAAGTCCTGCAAAGTGGTTTTTACTGGCCCACACTTTTCAAAGATGCCCATGAATTTAGCAAAACTTGCCTCCGATGTCAGGCTGTAGGAAATATAGCGAAAAGGGATATGATGCCACTCAACCCAATCTTGGTGGTTGAAGTCTTTGATGTTTGGGGAATTGACTTTATGGGACCTTTTCCACCCTCTTTTGGACATACAAATATTCTGGTAGCGGTGGATTATGTCTCAAAATGGATTGAAGCAGTAGCCACCCGAACCAATGATCATAAAGTGGTCATTAAATTCATTCAGAAGAATATCTTTTCTCGGTTCGGGTGGCCTAAAGTTATCATAAGTGATGGGGGAACGCATTT
The DNA here is from genome assembly GCA_030544215.1 of Zantedeschia hybrid cultivar. NCBI lineage: Eukaryota > Viridiplantae > Streptophyta > Magnoliopsida > Alismatales > Araceae > Zantedeschia > Zantedeschia hybrid cultivar. The sequence continues at coordinate 35,489,884 of JARZZO010000011.1, read as the reverse complement.
CATGAATTACCAATTTCGGGCTTTGCTTAAGAAATATGGGATTAATCATAAAGTAGCTACCCCTTATCACCCCCAAACCAGTGGCCAAGTGGAAGTTTCCAATAGGGAGATCAAGAATATTCTGCAAAAGTCCGTTAGGCCCGATAGAAAAGATTGGTCTGAAAGATTGGATGATGCTTTATGGGCCTATCGGACTGCTTACAAAACTCCTATTGGCATGTCTCCTTATCGCCTGATTTTTGGAAAAGCGTGCCACCTTCCAGTGGAATTGGAACATAGGGCTTATTGGGCCATCAAACAAGTCAATCTGGACCTAGCCCAAGTTGGTTCCCACCGAACCTTACAACTGAGTGAGCTGGAAGAGTTGCGCAACGAGGCCTATGAAAATTCAAAGATTTATAAAGCCAAAACTAAAGCTTTTCATGATAAACATATTGTGAGAAAATCCTTTCCTCCAAATCAGAAAGTTTGGCTATTTAACTCTAGGCTCCGCTTATTTCCAGGAAAACTGAAATCCAGATAGGATGGACCATTCGTGGTCGTTAAAGCCTTCGATCATGTAGCCGTTAAAATTATGAATCCCAAGAGTGGGAACACTTTTACTATTAATGGTCAACGGTTGAAACTATTCATTGAAAATCTTGAAAATGAGCCACTTGAATCCATAGAACTGAGTGATCCACACTAACTGAACTTCCGTCTGGCTGAAGACGATAAACTTAGCGCTTGTTGGGAGGCAACCCAATATTTTACTTCAGTTTTTGTATTTCTTTTCCTTTTAGGTCCCTGAACAGCAATCGCCGTAGGTATGTCGCATCCTCGTCATTACAGGTTGTTTCACTCCTTTACAAATTCTCTTTTGGCTGACATATTTTCCATATCTTGTATGCCATTGAGGACAATTTCAATCAAGTTGGGGGGTGGGACAATCAATTTGATATGCATTTATTGAAAATCTTTTGAAGAAAAGTGATATCTTTCACTGAAAAATGGTCAAATTTTTCAAAAAACTTCTTTTCACATCCTAGGAAAATTGCATGAAAATTATGTTTTATTAAGTAAATCTTAAACAAATCAGTTTTTTTTTGTTGTCACATTGGTTAAAGAACCTTCAAAGTTTAAATATCCCACTTTACAAAAGTCCACGGCAGGATGATTTTCACACACACACGACAACTTAGAATAAATGAAAGATCTTAAAAGTATAGAATTGCTGGAATTAACCTCAAGGTTAAGACTACTTATTCTAATTTTTCTTTTGGGTTGAACGAAAGGATTGTGTAGGATCCGTAATAGGGGACTGTCCCACTCAGCACTCTAAAAGAGGCGGTCATTTAAAATGGACATCTGTAAACACTAAAGGCAATAGAAGGTGTTAAAAGAGCTAAAGGAAGGTAGGTGGCAAAAAGTACGCACCTCCCCTCAGGCAATTCAAAGAGAGTGGCAAAAAGTACGCACTCTCAAAAGCAAAAGTACAATAAAATGAAAAAACGCCACGCTAAAAAGTCCATCGTACCAAAAATATGACCAAGTCGTGAAAAGTGCTGAGTTGGGACGGAAACTGAAAAACGGTCCTCACTGACTGATCGGGAAATCTTTTATTCTCTTCTCCTCCCCAGGTAGTCTTATCTAAAGAGTAGCAAAGGCAAGAATATACCAGAAAGGTCGGAAACGAGTTCTAAGTGTGTCAAATTTCATGCACAATCACCTGTCTAAATCAAAATATTATGGATATGAAAATTTTTAGCTTAACCAATCGGCTACCACTTAAATTGATTGTGAAAGATACTACAAATTAAGCATGATAATTCATTGTATGCATTGCTAAGGGACTTGCAATGAATAAGTTGGGGGGTGTGATAAAGTGTTAAATTGATCATTTAAGGGTAATCATATGCATCATACTCATGTTTTTATCTACAAAATAGTATGAAATGATAGATAATTGTGTAACAAGTCCAACGGTACCAATTTCATCAAATTCTGACTTAAAAACATCGTCATTTCATGTGATTAAAGGAGTATACTCATTTGCGGTTTTTCGACAAAACCGAGACGAAATGAATAAATATGATGATATTTTTATGATAATGCGCTAATTTATATTTATCTTATGTGAACAGGACATGCCGATGATGCAGTGCAGCTGGTGGAGTTTCTGAAAATTTGGGGGAGGTCTAATGTTCGGATTTCAACTAAAGTAGGGGTAAAAATGCAATTTGATGTCCTAATATTGTTCGGATTCCTTCTTTTTCTGGAGTTTCCCAAAACCCTCTATTTCCTTCTTTCTCTCCAATTTCCCAACCACATCCCTTCTTTTATTTTAAAAATCCTCTCTCTCTCGTTTTAGAAATTTGAATCCTCTTTCTTCTCCAGTTTCCTCTTCCTCTCCAAATCCGAATCCTGTCTCTTCTCCAAGCCTCCCACATTCCTTCTCCTCTTCCAATTTCTCCTATAAATTCCCTCTCTCTCTCCCAGATTCGTAGCTCTTCTTTTCCGAATTCTCTTCTCAGCCACTCCTCCTCCTTTTCCAACTAAAACACGCAGCCCTCTCTTCCTCTCTCCGTTTTGTTTTCTCTTCTTCTTCTTTTCCAGCTTCTCAGTTTTCTCCCTCTCCCTGGTTATCCCTCTCTTCTTCTTCTTTTCCAACTTCTCCTCGGCTCTTCCTCCTGCGTCTCTATTCTCTCTTGTTTTTTTTTATTTTCCCAGCAACCTCTCTTCCACCCTCTCTTCTCTCTTCTCTGCCTCCCTCTCTCTTCTCTTTTCTCTCTTCACCACACCTTGCAGCAACCCGCAGCAGTTCCACGTCCGAGCAGCAGCCGGCTTCTCCACTGCATGCATGTTCCACCTCCGGAGCACCTGTGCGTTGCCCAGCAGCCGGCCCCCTCCACGTATTCAACAGCAACCGCCGTCTTCCCTGCAGATCCACGTCCGCTGAAGCCTCTTTCCAACGCATGCAGCAGCCGGGTTTCTCCGCAGCACCGCCGGCTTCTCCAGCTCCCAGCAACCAGCAGCCGCATGCCTGCGAGCCTACACGCGCCCCATGCATGCATGCTCCCACGGGCTTGAAGCCAACCGCCAGCAAGCGCATGTCCGGTGAAGCCTAGCCGGCCCCCACGTGTCACCAACGCCCAGCGCATGCATGCATGCCTCCACGCTGCACCTGTAGCTCCCCACGTCCAGCTCCATTAGCGCACCAGCCAGCGAGCACCAGCACGTTTCCCACGCTTGCCAACACACGCCAACCTGCAGCAACATCCCAGCTTCCACGCGCCGGCTTCCTCCTACCCTTTACGCGCATGCACGCCTGCATGCATGCAACCGTTGCTTTGCAAGCCTCCACGTCAAGCTTCACCAGCAGCAGGCCTTCTTCCTCGTCCATGTTTTGCATGCAGCCGGCAGCCTCCTCCAGCAAGTTCACGCAGCTTCCAGCAAGTTCCTTCCACGCAGCACCTACCAGCGAGCTCCACGGTCTTCTCCAGCATCCCTCCAACTGCACCAAGTAGTTGAAGCCGGTCTATTGCACCATCCTCCCCCAGCCCGGTCCACTGCGCCGGCAACCTCCCACAGAGTTCCAACAGAAGCAATGTTGTTCTTTCCCTTCTCCCTTCTAGTTTAGAATTAGTTTAATCATTTAGGGTTAGTTAATTGTTATTTCATATTTTGTTTATTTAGTTTAAATTTATTAAACCATTAAACTTTGTAATTTGTTTCATAATTTTTAGATAATTCATGTTTTTCACGTAGTTAAATTTCAATATCTTTGTCATAGATTTTAGTTGTGATTATTTTTTTATATAAGTGTTTGTGTTTACTTTCTGAAAAAGAAAAGAAAAAAAAGATTTGTTTAATGTGAGTAATCCTATTTTTAGGTAACATTAGTTAACTTAATTTTAGTTTAATTAAGTAATTAGTTTCCTTAAATTTTCACTTATTTTTAGATTAACTAAAGTCCAAAGTTTTCAAAATTAAAATTCTATCTCCCTGTGGATCGACTCGGACTCACTATTATTAAATTTTCAAAATCTGATTTGAGTGAGCCGGATAAATTTAGATTGAACGTTTTCATGTGTTTAACGACGCACAAATCGAAACGATCAGATGGCATTCTTCTTCATGATCTGGGTATTGAGATGCTTTGAAGACATTAATCTTTACCTTTTGACCCCCAAATGAAATGTCCATTATGCCAGTTTCACAATTTATATTAGCTTTGGTAGTGGCTAAGAATGGACGACCTAGGATGATCGGAGTGTGAATGAGTTCCTCAGGTAATGCCATATCCAGAATAAGAAAATCCACGGGAAAATAGTAATCATGAACCTTCACAATAACATCCTCAATTAATCTCCATGGAGTCTTCACAGACCTATCAGCCAACTGCAAGATGATGGGTGTGGGCTTTAATTCCCCGATATCAAATTTCTCATAAATGGCTGTTGGCAAGAGGTTCACACTAGCACCTAAATCCAATAAAGTTCTATCAAATGTAACTCCACCTAAGTCACATGAAATTAGAGGTGCTCCAGGATCCTATAACTTCTTGGATAAATGATTCATCACAATTTCACTAACATCTTCTAAAAGCCGAACCTTTTCGAGTGTCATTCTAGATTCTCTTCGTAGAGTACATAATTCCTTAAGAAACTTAGCATAAGCTGGCACATGCTTGATGGCATCGAGGAGTGGAATATTAATTTGGACTTGTTTGAACAAATCCAACAATTCCTCGTTCTGGGCCGGTTTCTTCCTGACATTGGGCTTAGCTAACAAGGCATTTGGAAATGGCACCCGAGGTTGATACAAACTTGGGCCTTCATCTATCTTCCCTTTTCCTTTCAGATCCTCCTCCAACTTTTCCATGTTTGGTTCATCTTCACTCTCACTTTCAATTTCCTGAGGCCCATCAGTGAAACCTTTGGCTAACTCTCCATCTGCATGTGGTTTTTCTAAACTTCTCCCACTCCTAAGGGCTGAAATGGCTTTAGCATTCTCAAATTGCGGCCCTTTAGGTTGTGGTAATGGGCCAGGCTGAGGTAAAAGGCCCGATTGCTGTGGAAAATCCAGAGGTTGATTCCTTGAATTGACAATGGGTTGACTAGGAAGTTGGCCCACTTCTCTTCTCATCGTAGCCTCAGCTAGCTGGCCCACTTGACTTTCCAACTTAGCAATGGATCGTTGCTGGGTCAAAATCAGTTGTTGTAGTTGAGTGAATTTGTCATCAAAGTTGGGCTGAGGAGGTTGTTGGTAAGTGGGTGGAGGATGGTATTGGGTTGGTTGTCCAGATTGGAATGAATGATAGTGGGCTGGTTGACCTGATTGGAATGATTGATAATGGGCCGGTTGACCTGATTGATACTGGGCCGGTTGAGAAAATTGGGCTTGAGATCCCCTCGCTTGAACATTTCCATAGAAATTAGATTGATGTTGAAATGAATTCTGTGGCTTTTAGGCTTGATGCATGGGTGGATTGGACATTGGTAGTGGGGCCTGCTGATTCTTCCAAGAGAAATTAGGGTGGTTTCTCCAGTCAGGATTGTAAGTATTTAAGAATGGATCATTATTGGGCCTGGAGAATCCCTGGGCAGCCTGAACTTGTTCTTGAATGAATGGTGGAAGTTGAGCTGCAGTTGGGCATTCATTCACTTGATGGGTTGGACTTGCGCATAATGCACAAATATCATGATTGGCAGAAGATGGGCCTTCATATGGATTAGATTGTGTTGGGTAAGTAGGCTCTTGCTTATTTAAGGCCAAGAGTTGGTCTAGTTTCTGGGCCAAGATGTCTATCTTATCCAATTTCTGATTAATCAGGTTTATGTCCATTCTGGATTCGGGCTCTCCACAGGCCTTTAGTTCATACATTCCAGTCCGTTTAGATGGCCCAACAGACCTCTTATAAGATGATAATGAGGCATGATTGATGGAATTTTAACTTAACATCTCAAAAAGATCATAGGCCTCATCTTCATTTTTCATCATAAATGCCCCTCCACATGAGGCATCCACCATCTGTCTGAACTGTTCAGACAACCCTTCATAGAATGCTTGGACAATTTGCCATTTTAAAAGCCCATGATGAGGGCATTTCCTAAGCAATTCTTTCAGTCTTTCCCAAGATTTGTGGATCAATTCCCCCAGAGTTTGGATAAAACTCGTGATGGCCCTTCTCATGGTATTGGTCTGCCCTATGGGATAGAACTTCTTGAGAAATTCTTTCTGCATTTCTTCCCATGTCCTATGGGCCTTCCTATAGTTCCCAACCAATATTTAGCCTTGTCCTTTAATGAAAAGGGAAATAAGGTCAACTTAAGGCCATCATCGGTGAAATTCTAGATCTTCACCGTGGAACAGATTTTTAGAAATTCATCCAGATGCTTATAAGGATCTTCATTAGTATTCCCATAAAAGGATGGAAGCATCTGAATGGTGCTAGATTTAATTTCATATTGATTGGCTGGATTCTGAGGAAGGTGAATACAGGATGAAGGTTGATATCGATTTGGAATGAAATAGTCCTTCATTTTCTTTGGTGGGTCCTGATTATCTGCCATTTGATCTTGTGGTGGATTTCTTTGATGTAGGATTCTTTCTATTTCAGCAAATGGTCCTAGAAGGTTAGGATTTTGAGATCTCCTACCTTGCATACACTAGGACTGATGGAGAGAGGATGGATTTGAATTTTTTTTTTTTCTATTTCTTGTTTTTTTCTTTATTTTTAAATGCAAACAATTTTGACAAACAAATTATCCTAATGATCTAATGTTAACTTACACTCTCTATGTGAATTTTCTTACAAGGTGAATGGAGTCCACCTGACGTCACAACCACAATCAATCAACGGCCAGGTAAGAGGTGGGGTAGTGGGAGGCTCCCCCTACTTTCGTAGGGACCTAATTAGAGAACCACTTTCCCGCTTAGACGTTTGCCTTTTTAACCTCTAGCCTAGACACTGTTGCCAAAAGTGGAGGCAACCCGAAATTTAAACCACTCACGGTGTAAACCCTAGATTCTCTTTCGACTTGCTTTTAATTGGATTAGGAAACGCCAATGCAAGGAAGATGATTTGTGGGCTAAGGAAGGGTGATCAAATCCCTACCTTATGTGGTTAAAGTTGTTGCCCTTAAAGTCTTTTTGAATGCAATACAAGGCAATAATCAAATCAATGCCGGGTGTGTTGATGCAATCATGAATGACTTGCTAAAATTGAAACACATACCTTTCCTCCGCAATCTTCAACAATTTATGGAAATAACTGTGCAAGAAAACTAGCTCATGCTTTCCTAAAATGATGAATGCCTAGTATGGAAGGTTTCTAATCTTGGAAATGCAGATTTTTAAATTTGGATGTTCTTCTTTTGTTTCTTTTTTTTTTTTTAGTTAATAGAAACCTATCTAAACTAGAAACTACAAAAATGGAAACTAACTAAAGTAAGGAAATTGAAACATAGAAAGTTGGAACACACTTACCATGGTTTCGCTTTTCTCTTTTTTTTTTTTTTTTCAATATACCTGCAAAAATAAGAAAAAGAAGGTTAGCTAAAGAATAATTACACTAAATCCAAGATAATCAAAATTAAAAATCTAACACCCCGGCAACGGCGCCAAAAATTGATCGGTCCAAATTGTGCGTCGTTAAACACTCATAAGAATGTTCAATCTAAATTTATTCGGCTCATGTAAATTCAATTTTGAAAATTAATAATGGTGAGTCCGAGTCGATCCACAGGGAGATAAAATTTTAATTTTGAAAATCTTAGATTTTAATTATCTAAAAAAATTGAGAATTTGAATTGATTAATTAACTATCTAATTAAACTAAATTTACGAATTTAACTAACCTAATTTTTAAAAGCACAAATACAACCACCTTTAAAATTGAGAAGAGAGAGATTAACAAAATATTGTAAAAATAACATAACTTCTATGTTGTACTAACCAAGTTTTAAACAATACAACTTAATTTAACTAAACTAAAATAAGCTACAGCAAAGTAAAAGATGCTATTAGGTGGAAGTAGGAAGGAGGCAAGCGCAGCTAGCAGCAGGCTTCTGTGGGTTCTTTGTGGAGTGCCGGCGCAGTGGACCGCAGGTGAGGGGGCGGCGCAGTGGTCCGCAGGTGTGCTTGGACGGTTGCTGGCGTGTGGAGGAGCAGCTGCTGCATGCGCATGGGAGCTTCAGGCTGGCGCGTGGAGGAAGGCGTGGAGGTGCACTGCTGCGTGGAAACCGGCTGCTGGTGCCCGGGTTTGCTGGCGCTGGCGTGCTTGGAGGATGTTTGTAGCTTCAGGTGTAACATGGAGGCTCACAGCCGGCTACGTGCATGGAGGATACTTGGGAGCTGCAGCATGCACTGGGGTGCGGTGACGGTGCTGCGGGCGTGCATGCATGCGTGCGTGCATGCACGTGGGGCTCGGCTGCTGGAAGCTTGCTGGAACTTGCCTACACGTGGAGAAGCTTACCGGAGCGCTGCCGCCTGACGGCTTGCAGGTGCGGTGGAGCTTGCTGGCGCTCGGGTACGTGCAGAGGGAAAGCCGAGAAAGGGCGTATGGGAGGAGAGGAAGAGAGATACGGCGGAGGAGGACAGGGAGAGTGTTGAGAAAAGGAGAGAGATGGCAAGGAGAGTGCGGCGAGAACAAGAGAGAGAGCTGTGAAGGAAGAGAAAGAGCCGAGAGAGATAGATCTGTGGCGGGAGAGAAAGAGAAGCTGGGCAAGAGGGGAGGAAGAGAGAGGCGTGGGAGAAAGAGAGGCTGCGGTAATTTGGAGAAGGAGAATTCAAGAGAGAGGGGGAATAGGATGGCCGGGAGGAAGAGAGAGATATATATAGAGGAAGAGGGAGTCGTGGGAAAGAGAGAGAGAGGGTTTAAAATGAAGAAAGGAAGGGATGTGGTTGGGAAATTGGAGAGAAGGAAGGAAATAGAGGGTTTCGGGAAACTCCAGAGAAAGAAGGAATCAAAGGGTCTTTTTAAAAAGAAAGTAGACTTTAGGAAGGCAGCTGGCCCTTCTTGGGTTCTTCTTGGCCGTGGAATTAGGACAACACTACGGCCTCAAATGACGTTTTTACCCCTGCTTTAATCTTTTGGACAAAATAACGTCGAATTTATCGAAATTTGAACCCTAGACCTCCCCCAAATTTCCGAAAACTCCACCAGCTGCACTGCATCATCGGCATGTCTTGTTCCCATAAAATAAATATAAATTAACACATTATCATAAAAATATCATTATATTTATTTATTTCATCTCGGTTTTGTCGAAAAACCGCAAATGTGTTATACTCCATTAATCACATGAAATGACGATGTTTTTAAGTCAAAATTTGACGAAATTGGTACCGTTGGACTTGGTACGCAATTATCTATCATTTCATGCTATTTTACAGATAAAAACATGAGTATAATGCGTTTGATTGCCTTTAAATGATCAATTTAACACTTTATCACTTTTCCTTTGAAACCCTCGATTTTTGGCGATCACAATTCCTTTTAAAATTGTTAATCATAGTAAACACATGATAATATGATGAACACACACACTTTTTGAGCACTACAGTTAACAGTGAGGTATATACCATCCTGCGATTCTAGGTCGAATTAGTTCAGTGAACTCATTCATCAATGAGCACCTACAAGTCCAGCATAGTGTCTCCACACAAGTGACTTATAGGATCAATCATCCTCATCATATGAGCTGAAGAAACCTGTACTAGTCTATCCAGATCTTTAATGTCCTTTTCAAACATCCTCCGACTAGGAACAATTAAGAACATGTGTTTGTAAATCTTCGGTCCCATAATTATGATCTCATCATAATCTGAAGATTGTTGCACATGTTTATGGACTTCATCGTGATACGATAAACATAGATCGAACTAATTACACACAATGAATTAATGTCATTATTTATTAATAAACTGAATAATACATAGTATCGGATTGGCTTTCAGACCACCTAATACTAATAGTTTCGGGCGACAAATTTGGGTGCACTGTATGACCGAAATCAAGGTCCTGCAGTTGCGGCTGGTGATGCGAACGTTGGGTCTGCACCAAGAGTGGATAGAGGAGGAGATCTCGAAGGGGATCGGGTGCACAATGAGGGGCAAGCAGGCACGCACCGACTAGAGTGCCAAGTTCCCGGATCAGCAGGGCGACTGGCACCGGTGCGGGGTCTTGGTGATATCATGAGCAGAGAGTAGTGAGGGATACCTCCAATAGTACCGGACCCATTACGCCGCCCATCTTCAGCTGCTACGTCCTCTCGATGTGAGTATGATGATGTGTATGATGTGCATGCTTATTTCATTTTGATTATTATCTCGTTTATGTTTGTGAATGTGTGATTGATATGATGCAAATATGTAGGATGCACGGGACGCCACCATTATCACCCTCTAGGCCCACCGACAGGATGCAGAGGCCCAGTTTGAACAAGTGCATAAGGAACTTACTGAACTGGTAAGTATGATGTGCATGAATGAAATATGAATTATAAATGCTTCCTTTTCATTATTAAATTGTTTTGACACTTGCACACTGATGGTAGTCTCTTCTGTTACAGTGCGCTGCTTACACTCAAGCAGCTCCTCCCTCATTTTCTGCCAGCGCTTCCTCATCCAGTGCTGCACATGAGGCCACCATTACCGACCTATAGGGCCAATTGGCCTCAGCCATCCGCCAAGCTTCCTAGGCTGAGGAGGATGCCACTGCTCGAGTAAGTATTCCATTTCAACTTCTTCATTCTTGCTTGAGAACTTCGCTTGCCTGGCTTACTGACAATGTCTTCTGTTGCAGGCCCAGGAGCTCTACCAGGCCTTTGAAAAGGCAAAAGCTGACTTGGAAGAGGCCCAGGGTAGGGCGGCCCGCGTCACTGAGCTGGAGGAACAGTTGGTGCACCTCTCCACCAGTGATCTCCCTCGAGAGTTAGCACGACTCCATATGTGTCTAGAGGTGGTTACTGAGGAGAGAGACCGGGAGCGGGTCCAGATGATGGTTGACCTTCAGTCTCTTCAAGGCCGTCTGTCTGTCGTAGAGCATGAGCGGGGGAGTGTGGAGGATAGGTATCAGCGTGCCCGATAGCGAGCCCAGGAGCGAGGCTAGGCAGGGCCAAGTGTTATGGGACCACCACCACTACCGACTCGAGGGCCAGATGGACCAAACGAGTGTTAGGAATTGTCGGAATGCAGCGGAAATTAAAACGATTCCTATGTATCGAGTTGCTAGGATCGTAAAACAGACAAATCAAAATAAACGGGAAGAACCATTCTTCACCATTGCGGGGTTTCGAATCTCCGGTGGATTGAACCGTCTCGATAATTCCGCATGCGTACGATCTCCAGATGTATCCACACGAGCTCCCAACGTAGACACGATTTTCTCCTCGACTTGAGTACTTTGACCCGATCTCAAATGCACCATGCAGTTGAGAAGAGAGAGGGATCTATCTTTCTTCAAGAGAGAGAGAGAAAGAGCGGAGAGAGAAAACTCCAAAGGTGTAGTGTACATATCCCTCCACCACCCACCCCTTGACCTCCTTTTATAACAATTATAGATAAGGCCAAGGATTAATTCTCATGATTATCCAAGAACTTGGCCTTGGATAATTATCTATTTAAATATTCATATTTATCCTGTAACTTTTCACAAAAACCCAAATAAATATAATATTTAACATCTCTCACCGTCTTACGAGAACTCTTATGTATGTAACCCTCTAGGCCCATATATTAGTTTGGTTTTAGGCCCACTAAACTAGAACTATTTCTAAAGTTTAGTATTTATTAATTATTATTTAATCATCATATGTTAAATAATTAATTCAATAAATAAATGATTTATCATTCGATGATTAATCCACTTGACCTTTTGACCATGAACGGTACCAAATACTACCTCATGATCCCATAAGATATAAGGGATACTTTTCCCTTTATTTGAGCATTTCCGTCTGCAGATACCGCACACATAAAATCCTTCACTCATCCAATGTCCCAATAACATAAAGGTATGGTTTCATAGTCAAACTCTTTATCGCATTATTTATATGGATTCCAGTACTCACTTAACTTCTAGAAAGACATCTCTTTTAGTTGACCCTGGCCAGGGATTTCTGTGTACACATCCATATGTTATTCTCTCTCCAATAGTATACCAAGAGTAAGTGATCCTTGTTGTTCACTCAATTACCTTCGCAAGCTTTTTGCTATGTCAGAGAGACTGACTATCGTAAACTTAATGGTTAAAATCCACAAGCCAGATAATCAAATTACAATGGTCTACAATCAAGGTATTATTGGTGACTCAGGTCAAAGGACCAACTATACTACTGCAACGATTGAATTCCCTGGTTGACTATTAGGTATAATGACCATCTAGGAATTCTTATTTGGATCTGTTCAGTGAACTCATTCTATAATGAGCACCCACAAGTTTGTCTTAGTGTCACCATACGAGTGAATGTGAGATCATTCACCCTCATCGCATGAGCAGAAATAACATGTGTCGATCTTATTGGATATTTAATGTCCAATTCAAATATCCTATAATTGAGAACTATTTAAGACAAGTGACTAAGAATATTGATCTCACTATCATGATCTCATCATGATTCAATATCCCATATATTTGTCTACGGACCTTCATTACGATAGTTAAGTTGCGAGAACTATGTATAATCAAATGATTGCCTTTATTAATATTTCAAACTAGAATGTACAATGATTGGCTTTGAAGCCACCCAATTCTATCATTCTCCCACTTAGACTATAGCCAATCACCTATATGTATAAGTCTCATAGACTTAAGGTGACATTCTAAATTGTTTTGAGACAATGGCTTAGTCAAGGGATCTGCTACATTATCTTCGGATGAGACTTTCTCAACAACTATATCTCCTCAGGCGATAATCTCACGAATCAGATGAAATCTTCTCATAATGTGCTTTGACTTATGATGTGATCTAGGCTCCTTTGCTTGAGCTATAGTCCCATTGTTGTCACACAATAATGGAACATGATCTGAAATGCTTGGTACTACTCCAAGTGCAGAGATGAACTTCTTCATCCAAACCGCCTCCTTAGCCGCTTCAGCTGTAGCAATGTATTCTGCTTTAGTCATCAAATCTGCAGTTGTTTCTTGTTTGGAACTTTTCCAACTCACTGCACCTCCATTTAGCATGAACACAAATCCAGACATGGATTTGCTGTCATCCATATCCGACTGGAAACTCTAGTCAGTAAACCCTCGAAGTTTCAAGTCGTTTCCTCCGTAGACGAGAAATAGATCCATAGTCTTTCTCAAGTATCTAAGGATATACATTTCACCGCCTTCCAGTGTTCCTTACCTGGATTAGTCTGATATCTACTAGTGACATTTAGTGGATGGGCCACATCAGGCCTAATACATAGCATTGCATACATGATAGATCCTATTACCGAAGCATAAGGAAATCTATCTATGTATGCTTTCTCTTCAGGTGTCTTGGGAGACATTCCTTTAGAGAGATAAATTCTATGTCTTATCATAATAAGACCTCTCTTGGAATTTTTCATGCCATACCTTTTGACTATGGTGTCTATGTACATAGATTGGGATATTCCGAGCATCCTCTTGGATCTATCTCTACATATCCTAATTCCAAGAATATAAGATGCCTCTCTCAAATCCTTCATAGAGAAGTTTTTGAATAACCATATCTTTACAGATGACAACATTCCTACATCATTCCCAATGAGTAGAATGTCATCAACGTAAAGTACTAAAAAAGTAACCGCGCTCCTACTGGTCTTTTTATATATACAAGGTTCATCTTCATTCTTAATAAAGTCATAAGATTTGATTGCTTCATCAAATCTTAAGTTTCAAGTTCGGGATGCATGCCCTAATCCATAAATGAATCTTTGCAACCTGCATACTTTACTTGGATGCTCTTTGAAACTGAATCCTTCAAGTTGTATCATATACTCCTCTTCCTGAAGGTTGCCATTAAGGAACGTTGTTTTCACATCCATTTGCCATATTTCATAATCATATAATGTAGAAATGACAAGAAGTATTATGATTGACTTAATCATGGCAACTGAGGAAAAAGTTTCGTCAAAGTCAATTCTTTATCTTTGATGATACCCTTTTGCTACCTGTCTTGCCTTGTAAGTGTCATTCTGTCCATCTACCCCGATCTTTCTTTTAAAGATCCATTTACTGCCAATACATACTATACCTTCTGGCAGATTAACCAAGTTCCAAACTTAGTTGGCATATATGGATTAAATTTCTGAATTTCATTCATTTTTGCCATTTCTCTGATTATTGACAATTCATGGCATCTTGGTAGGTTTCAAGATCATCATCCTCATTTAAGTGCACTATTGGTTTGCCATCATCGATATGTCCAACATATCTTTCAGACTGCCTAGGCACTCTACCAAATCTGCAAATTTCTTGTGTATTGTTTTGAACATGTTCTTGAGTCAATGGCTCATCAGATGAGCCAGCATTGATTTGTGAATCTGAAATTTCTTCCAGTTCTATCTTGCCCCCACTGTCTTCTTTTAAAACATATTCTTTCTCTAAGAAGACAACTCTTTTTGCGACAAACACCTTTTGATCGCTGGGCTGATAGAAATAATATATAAAAGTCTCTTTTGGATATCCCACAAACCTGCATTTTTCTGTCCTAGAATCCAGTTTATCTGGATCATGTCTTTTGACATGTGCAGGACAACCCCAGATTCTAATATGCTTAAAATCTAGCTTCTTCCCTTTCCATATCTCATATGGAGTGGAAGAAACTGACTACTGGGAACCTTGTTCAACATATATACAGTAGACAGTAGTGCATATCCCCATAAAGAAATTGGAAGTTTAGCATAACTCATCATTGATCGTACCATATCTAATAGAGTACGATTCCTCCTTTCCGATACACCACTTAACTATGGTGTATAGGGAGGAGTCCACTGAGACAGAATACCATTATTCTTTAGATATTGTGTGAATTCTGTACTTAAGTATTCACACCCTCAATCAGATCGAAGAGTCTTGATACTCTTTCCAGTTTGGTTCTCAACTTCATTTTTAAATTCTTTAAATTTCTCAAAAACTTCTTATATTTCATTAAATATATGTAGCCATATCTTGAGAAATCATCTGTAAATAAAACGAAGTATGAGTAACCACCCATAGCATGAGTGGACATAGGACCACATACATCACTATGTATTAGTTCCAATAATTCCGTAGCTCTTTCTCCATGTCCAAAAAATGGAGCTTTGGTTATTTTTCCCATGAGACAAGCTTCACAAGTTACAAATGATTCATAATCAAATGGATCCAGATATCTATTATTTTGCAACTTAATGATCCTATTCTCATTGATTTAGATTTTTAGCCTTTTGATTTGACATTTGACTTTGTGGCCTTTTTCTTTTGCTTTGGCTTTTGCCTTTTGCTTTTGTTTTGGGGCGGGCATTTAAGTTTTTTCCTTTTTTTTATGACGACCTCCTACTAGGATGGCGGGTATTTTCAGTAGTTTGTCCTAAGTCTCGTTCCCACATCGTGAACCGAGAAAGAAGAATAGGTTGCACCTCACACTCTCAGCTTGGCTATCAATATTCCTTGGACTTCACATCATGTATTACTCAAGAACCAAGCATTGGTGTGTGTATTATGCGCCTAAATTAGACTACCGAAGACTAAGGAAGGAATTTTGGACTTCAACTTTTCGGACTCAACTGGTCCTTGCACCATGTCGGTGGACTTGCACCATGCCGGTGGACACACCTAACCTAAGAATAGTACTTCTTAAGGTATAGACCATTCCAAGGGTGAGACAACTCCTGACCCTCTGCATTAACCAACCTATAAGCATTACTAGGAAAAGCATTTGTTACAATATAAGGACCCTCCCAGTTTGGCTGTATCTTAGAGCGAGGACCACTAGGCTTTACAAAAATTTCTTTTACCACCATATCACCAACTTTGAACTTCCTTTCAATAACCTTCTTTTGATAAAATCGTGCGAGCCTATTCTGATATACTCGAGCGTGATTAACAGTTGCCCATCTCTTCTCGTCTAAGATTTTCAACTGAGCAAGGAGTGCAGAGTGATGTTCGTCAAGAGAAAATTCCTTGTTCAATTGTACTCTTAGTGACGGAATGAGGATCTCATATGGAACTACCGCCTCCATTCCGAATGTTAAAGAATATGGGGTTTTTCCAGTGAGAGTGCCGATTGAAGTTTGATAGGCCCATAGAGCCTCAACGAGCTTTTCTGGCCAGTCTGCATATTTGGTAGACTCACACATTTTCTTGATGATTTTGATTAAGATTTTATTAGTGGCCTCTACTTGGCCATTACCTTGTGGATAGTATGGAAATGAATGATGCAATGCAATGTTATACATGTTGCAGAGATCCTTTAGTTCTTGAGTAAATTGAGGTCCATTGTTGGTGACGATGGTACTTGAAATCCCGAATCTAGTGGTGATATTCTTCATGATGAACTTTCAAACCGTTGATGCTTTGATTTCCACGTAGGCTTCAGCTCCCACCCATTTGGTGAAGTACTCTGTCGCCATGAGTATGAACGATTTCTGTTTGACCGAGGAGTTAGGATCACTAAGAAGACCAATGATGTCGTATGCCCACATGGAGAAAGGCCATGGGGAGACAGAGCATAGAGTGAAGAGGTAGGGGAGTGAATTTTGTCAGCATAAAGTTGACACTTGGCACACCTACGGACATACCCTATGCAATCTTATTCCTGTTGGGATCCATAGGCGGGGCGCGACGAACACAGCGGAAGCAACAAAATTAATCCCGCCCGATGCCTACTGATCCGTTTCAGAACAAAAAATCGGAAATCAAAAAACAATTGTGATCGCATCACCTTGCACGGATTCGAATCCCCGACCGATTTGGTTCTGTCGAGGCGATGCCGCTAGCCGCACAAGCATCTGGCCTCCAGCGATATCCACGTGATCCTCCGTGGTGGTTCGTCCTCGATCCCTCGTCCAGATCAGCTCGCTCGCTGAAGAATCCTTGCCGCAACCATGTCTGGATCATCCGAACGGGAATTCTCGACTCTCGGGAAACGTGCGCGGCGGAGATGGGAAGTCTCCCGACGCCTTGAACAGGACGCCCAGAGGAGGCGGAGAGAGAGAGAGGGGGACGGCCAACCTTGAGAACTCTTGGAGCTTGGCCCAGGATTTCTCAATAGCGCGCCGCGTATATATATATATATATATATATATATATGTCGGTGCGACTTTTCACAAAAGTCTCTGAGTTAATACAAATCCCACTTAAGTACCACCGATTGAGAATTTGTTTGCGTGTGACCCTCTAGACCCATTAACTACTCCGATTTTCAGCCCATTAAGTCCAATAACTAGTTATTGACTTATTGTGATTAATTAATATCTAGATATTAATTAATTACTTAATCGAATTAACATCTCATGTAAAATTCGATCGGACTTCCTATCAAGTTGGGTGCCAAGCAACACCGCATGATCCTGAAAGGTAATGGGGTTAAGCAACCCACTCATGGAACCTGTCCGTCCACAGTTATCGCGTGGCTATAATCCTTCATTCGCTCAATGCTCTCGAGTTAACCTAGGGTATGGTCAACTATCAAACGTTAGATGGTCAACTCACTTGAATCAGACTTTGCTGTACAATATCTGAAAACACTTTTTCTGATATTGTGTCTACCCTGCTAGAGACTCATGTGGATCTATTCTAGAGCATTCTCTCTCCAGTTACCTAAGAGCAAACGATCCTCTATTGAACACACAATCACCTTCGAACGTCTTCTGCTGGACCCGATCCTTGACTATTAGAAATCCCGTGATAGGGATTTGTAAGCCAAGGTCAAAGCCCAGAAGTCCACCGACAAGGTGTCTTTAGTGTCTCAAGTGCAAGGACCAACTACGCCACTGTGACAATGAATCAAGCCGGTTGACAGTCAAGTAAATTACCATTCGGCGATTTATATCGGATCAGTTCAGTGAACTCATTCCCCAATGAGCACCTACAGATTCACCATTGTGTCTCCACACATATGACTAACGAGATCAGTCACCCTCATCATATAAGCTGAAATAACCTGTACTAGTCTTACCGGATGTTTAATGTCCTCTTTAAATATCCTACGACTAGGAACAATTCAGAATATCTGTTTATAGGTCATCAGTCTCATTATTATGATCTCATCATAATCCGATGACCGTTGCACACATTCATGGACATCATTTTGCGCAATAATAATAAATACGCCAATCTACATAATGAAATATATATGCCATTTATTATTGAACCATATTAAAATAGGTGCCTCGTGATTAGCTTAGAGGCCACCTATATCTCTCAATCTCCCATTTGGACTCAAGCCAACCTTCGCATTTGATCTCCATCAAATCTAAGTGATGCTCACATCAAATCTGTGACAAAGGCTTGGTCCCGGATCTACTAAATCATTCATAAATGAAATAATTTTCATTACATTATTTCCTCTTAATTATTTGTCTCTAGACTTGTGAAAAAGCCTCAAAATGTTCCACAACTTCTAATGAGACCATGGCTCGACCACAAAATTAATCGCTCCCACTATTGTCCTACAACAACGGGACGAGATCAGAGACCTTTTAGAACTACATTTACTTCAAGGATGAACTCTTTCATCCATATTGTTCCAATAACAATATCACTTGTTAATGTCGTCATCTTAATATCGAGTTCTGAATTGGAATCCTTCAAATCCCTTCTTTTCTTATTAGAACGTTAAACCCATGTCGGATTTGAAATTTGATTCAGTGTGATTCTTTATTTCAAATCATCCTTTCCATATACAGGAGTGCATCCTTAGCACTTCTCAAATACTTAATAATATGTTTCACTCCTTCTATCAAGGTTTCCCTGTATCCTTCAAGGAACCTCATCGATCTATCTTAATAGATTCGTATCTCCAACACGCAGGATGTTGCATCCAAACCTTTTATGAAGAACATGGATAATAATGCTTATACTAATGGTAACATCCTTATGTCATTCCTAATGACTTTAATATTATTATTATAAAGCATTAATTAAGCGATCATGCTCCCACTGTGTTCTTTGTACACACACAATCCGTGATCATTCTTAATGATCATTGAGTGTTTGACCATTAAGTCAAAACTCTTATTGCAACTCTAAGAAGCTTTAGTTTGATTCAAAAATAATCTTTGAATTATAACTTGCTTCCTATATATTCTAAAAGCTTTAAAGTGAATGTTTTTAATATCCAACTACCATCTCATCATCATGACAGACAGTATTGGCAAGTAAAATTCTAATAAACTTATTTTGGTAACCTTTAAGGAAAACTCGTCCAAGTCAACATTTTAACCATGACCATTTTTTTTTAGATTACCATATAAGTTTTAAGTAGTCCATTTGTACTAATATTCATTCTGAAGATTTACTTCCTTCTAAAAGATACAATACCCTCAAGTAATACTATCAAGTTCCGAACTTAATAAGTGTTATGGACTATAACTTAGAACTCTTAACTTCTTGCCAATTTAAAAGTTGTAATTATGATAGAGAGCTTCATCATAGACTTAGGATCATGATCCACATCTTTGAGCTCCTCTCATTCTGCTATCTCTGATATGTCAAACATATCAGACTAGCCATTAAAATAATCTCAAAATCTCTGATGCTCTTTAATGTGTGTTATGAACGGTTACAAACGTCCGAAGATTATCTAATAATCTTGTGTTAATTTGTGAATCTAGAACATATTCTAGTTTTATTACCTCCCACTGTCTTCTTTAAGGACATGTTCCTCTTTATAGAAGACAACTTTCAGTATGATAATTATTTCATTATCGTCTAGCCAATAAAAATAATGTCTAAACTCTATGGACATCTCACAAATTCACATTACGCCGTATCCTTTTAGATCCAGTCGACTTGTACTTCTACAAGTACATACAGTCGAGTCTTTCCAAGCGTTAATCATTAAGGTAAATCAATAGAAGTTATTATCTTTTTAGCATTAAAAAGATATTGGGCTATTTAAATTATCATGTATAAGCACCATTAATTTCTTATTGTACAGCCTAGTGTATAATGCCATAGATAATCATGATTCATTAAGCTTATTTTTATAGGAGACTTGTGAACATTCATTACATGATATGTCACATCAAGAATCTATAGTGCATTGACTGATTATAAAATCTTTCATTTTATTTCTTCAACCTTATGGAACAACGTTTATTCCTTCTCAGTCAATGTTATGTACTTTTAAACTTCTTGATAATTAATGGAACTAAATAACAATTATTTAGTTTCATATTAATCTCTTAAAGATATACAAAGATTTATTGTCTAACAGTGATCTATGCATCTTTTGAACTATTGTTGAGTCTAACTCAACCCTTTCATACTCTTGATTTTCTTTTACTTGTCTAAGTCTGCATACTATTGCAGATCTGAAAATTATTTTCAATATCTCATATTAGATATACTAATTCTCCAATAGACATGCAAAAGTTGATAATAAGAATATCCGAAACTTCTTTCAAGTTTTATATTCTATTTGCCTTTACCAATATCTTTATATTAGTTGCAGCGGGAGAACTACTTTTCTCTCTTTTAGCTGACTTGCCTTTATCCTTCTCAGGTGTGGGTTTGATTGGTTAAGATCTTACCTCTAGGCTTTCTCAAAGGCATACCATGAATATCTCTTCTTCTTGGTTTTACCTAAGAGATTTCATGATATCTGACTAGGACAGTGGCTATCATAAGACCCTGAAGACATTCTTCATAGTCTTTTTGCCAATCTGAATTTGAGAAGTATTGGCATCCAATATGCCAAACCTCATATTATTAGACGACATTTCAGTTAATAGAGGAAATATAATGAATTAAACAGACAATTCTTATAATTCCATTATGGACTTTTATCTTGAATTATTTTCCACTACTTTTTGACGGACTATATAACCCTCAAGTACATAGAACGGGAGACTCTGATGGTCTCCTAGTAGGAATCAGAATCTCAATGACTTGTAGTACAACCTTGTGGATAGCACAACAAACTGTAATGCAATCAAAGAGCATCTATCTCATGGGACTTGTAACTCTTTACAACATTTGATCATAGTTGTGGTCCCCAGAGATTTAATGGCCTTGTGGATAGCACAACAAACCATTAATTCTGATCTAAGCATTACCACCGTTACGAGACGGGTATAGATTTGCATACAACCCTTGTGGTAGCACAACAAGGCTACATGGTTCCTTTACCCCGATCAGAAGGCATCTTATGTCATAGCCAGAGTCTCTCCTCACAATTAGACATGCCTTGTGGTAGCACAACAAACCTGTCTAAGATAATTTGAGTCCTATGACTTTAACGATGGAGGACCACGCAGTAAGTTCTTAACTACTTATTTTACGGCCCAAACTTTAACGAGGGTTTTAGATAACTTTTATCTTGGTCTCTTCCTAGGTGATAATTTATAAATATATCGCATATATATTTAACTATACCTAGATAATAGCAATTGATTCGTAATAAAAAAGAAAAACATGCATCAATCATATATGTTCATTATGTGGTCATGGACAACACGGTGATTAACTGGAGCCATTCAATTAATCACCTCAACTATATAACAATTATATAATTAAAACATGCAAACACAGGTATTGGTGATCTCATCTCATGTCGCCTTCCTCATTACACTTGTAGATCATCCTCGCCTCTCCTCGGTCAACACGATCAATTACATGTAATATTGAAATTTTAAATAATTTTTCAAATACAAATTAATTATAAGAGAAAGCCTTATGGTCGAGAACAATAATAGAAGAAGATAGAGTTAAAATAGAATGAGAGAGAGAGGGAGGCACGCAGGCCTCATTAATTAACATTTAATTAATCCACATCACATTCCAAAACGATTCACATAATCACACCATCACATGATATGAAATCAACTAAGTGCATGTCCATGACCACCATAAATTTTAACCATCTGCACATGATCAAACACATCACATGAAGACTAAAATTTTGAAAAATAATAGTTTTAGTTTTATCAAAACCTGGGTACCAATCAAAATTGGATAATTTGAATTTTCGAAAATCTCATTTTCTATCGAGCATTTAAATCTAATTTAAAGCATTAAAACACATCAACATGTTCACTCAAGACTAAAATTAAAATTCTAAAATATTCCATGCATAATTCAGAACATTTCTAAATTAATTAATCTAACACTTAGATTAATCTTAAATCACATTAATAACAATTATTGATGTGAAATAATCTAACATTTAGATTGAATTAAAAATTCTTTAATAACTCTTATTAAATAATTTATAATTCTAATATTAATTACTTAGCAACTCTTTGTTAAGATCTCCTTTATTAAATAATACTTCTCAATAACAATTATTCAGAAAAATTAACTAGAACATTTCTAATCAAAATTAGTCTAACAATTAGACTTATTTAATCTCTTAATAACTTTTATTAAAAGATCATTATTATGTTGATTAGATCTTCAAAACCCGATAATTAAGAGATTCATGTGAAATTTAATTAACTATCTTAATAACTGTTATTAAGACTTTAATTAATCCTTAATAACTTTTATTAACGTTTATTTCTCAAAAATAATTAACTCTAGCAATAACTATTATTAAGAGTTAACTAAATAATTAATAACCTCTTATTAAATGTCCCTTAATTATCACAACAACAATTTTTAGGAAATTAAATATCTAATCACCTAATTAAAATAAATCAACAACATTTGTTAATTTATATTTAGGTTACAATTTAAAAACAAATTAACAACACTTGTTAATAAGTTTTAATATCATAACTCAATTAACCCTTCTAATTGCTTAATTAAAAGTAAACTAACAACAATTGTTAGCGAAATTTAAGATCACATCTTAAAAATTAACCTTTTATGATCATATCTTAAAATCTACCCTCTATTAACTTAAACTTATAAACGTAAGTTTAAAACAAATTTTAAACTATGTTTAATTTTAATTTCTAGTTAATAGGGGTGGGGTTTTAATTTAATAAGGGGTTATAGGGTTTAATAACTGGTTAATGGGCTAGGGTTTAAATGGGCTTAACGGACTGGGTTAGGTGGGAAATGGGCAGGGTCCATGCGCCCGGGCGGGGCAGGTCCAGGCGCCTAGGCGGGCCGGCTAAGGACTGGCCGATCCAGGCCACAACGCCTGGCTTGCCCGGGGCAAGGGCTAGGGTTTCAACCCCCTTGCCGCCGCCAGTTACCCGATTTGTCTTGCTTTGCAGGTTCCTCTCCGACACCGGCATGAGGATCTGGGATGGCCGGACGTTGCAAAGGGGTGCCCCCTTCTCCCATGACGCCGGTGATGGTTGGCCGACAAGGCACATGCTGCCGGTGGCCCCCTACGATCACTGTCCATCTGACGCCTCTTTCACCATCTCCGACACTGGCGGAAGGATCCAAGGCAGTGCAGCTCCGTTCCCAGCACCGGTGACAGGGCCGGAGAGCATCCCCAGCGTGGCTGGTGCCATCGGAGGCCTTCACCGCTGGCGGTGGGTCTGGTTTTACCGGATCCATGGCCTTTTCTTCAACTTGCACATCATATGCGGAGGAGGAGAGGAAAAGGGGAGGCTCGGCCTCCAGTTATCGCTGCCCAGCAGGGGCGGGCGAGGTTGCCGACCATCCCTGTCTCACCGGTGATGAAGTAGATGGCCGGACGTGGCCCAAATAATCCCATTACAAGCCCCTTTTTAGTGGTTCTTCATCACCATGTAGAACACAATGAAAACCCCCAAAAAAAATTGTTTTTCTTCATAGAAAAATTAAAACTAATTTTTAATGTTCACTACATGACAATTTCTACGAAGAAAAGCGAATTAATGCATGGAATTAATTTAGAATGACAATTTTGCCATCATGAAATAGATCAGAGCGGAACCTGACTCTGATACCACTGTTGGGATTCATAGGCGGGAAGCGACGAACGCAGCGGAAGCAACATATTAATCCCGCCTGATGCCCACTGACCTATTTCGGAACAAAAACTCGAAAATCGAAAAACAATTGTGAGCGCATCACCTTGCACGGATTTGAATCCACGACTGTTTCAGTTCCGTTGAGGCGATGCCGCTAGTCGCACAAACGTTCAGATCAGCGGTATCCACGCGATCCTCCTCAGTGGTTCGTCCTCGATCCCTCGTCCAGATCAGCTCGCTCACTGAAGAATCCTCGCCGCAACCATGTCCAGATCATCCGAATGGGAATCCTCGCCGTAACCATGTCCGGATCATCCTCGCTGAAGAATCATCGTTGTCGTTGTTGTTGTTGAGGCCTTTTAGCTTTCAAAGCCGTGATGTATGTGATGTACTTGCACATTTCATTCCAATCAATTCCTCCTTGATCATTAAGATCATGAATGTAATCCCTAAATTAGAAGCAAACATCAACAGTGTGCCCAGGCTGACGGTGGAACACACAATAGCGGGATGTATCAGCATTTTATGGCCATATGGTCCTTTCTTTTGGCAATGAGAGAACGTTGGCTGCCATGAGAGAATTGAAAATATCGGAGAGAGACTCCGGGAGTGGTGACTACTGAGCTCTCTTAGGACTTGGAGGTTTTCTTTGTTGGAAATATTTAGTAGGTGGTGGAACCTGGTTATAGCCTAGCTGCTGGCGCGGCTGGTTAAAGGTAGACTGAGGAGGTTGATGCCGTGGAGGCCTGAATCCTTGTTGGTTCAGTGGCCGCTAGTTATTGTACGATGACGGTTGGTTTCTCACAAATTGGGTTTGGTTGTTATTCATGGTGCTTACCTGTTCATGAGACATAGTGCCTTCAGTGGTTAGACCGGTGCTAGAAGAGCCAAGTGCATTAGGCTTCTTAGGTAGAGGCCTATTGGGTCTGTGAGGGTCAATGACACTGGAGAAGGTAGAGTCCTTGAATGCATTATAGGCGTAGCATGCCCTCTCATAAAGCTTTGCCATGTTTGTGAGGTTATTCAGTATAAGGACCAACTTGTACTAAGGAGTGGCGTTGGCGATCATCATTTTGACTTGTGCAGACACAAACAGGTGGTCTTTTACTTTCTCAGCCATCGATCGCCATCTATCGGCAAACGTTACGAAGTCCTCATCTATTTTCATTCTCTCAGCCACTAGATCAGTGATAGAAAGCAATGGTGCAACCCGATCCTTATATCTCTGTAGGAATTTCTTGGACACTGTATCAAAATCCTCAGCATCAGCTGGGTCTAGTGAAAAGAACTACTCGAGGTCTAGTCCTTCTAATGATCTCCTAAACAAAAAGGCTAGAGACCTCTTGTCATTCTGCCTGAATGAAGATTCGTAAAGGAATTCCTTTATGTGGATAAAAGGGTTGCTTATGCCATTGTACCTTCTGTAGATCGGCATTTTAGATGGCAACAGGTGGAAGATTGGTAAGGCCGGTAGAGATTTCTAGAGCAGCTTTGGCATCAATCATTCTTTTCAAATCCTTGTACTGCTCATCCACTTGGTTCATCTTGGTTAGAAGAGCTTGGATGAGAGGATCAGTTGACTGCGGGGAAAGGTATAGAATGCCTGCCTCCTAGAGTAGCTAGGGCAAGGTGCACAATATGGTTGAGACCCGGTAGCATTTCAGCCGTACCCGAGGGTGTTGCTAGGAATTGGAGTGTTAGGCCTCGAGGGGTATCGAGTAGTGGAATGTTGTTGACCCGCCTACTACGGGGTGGAGATACGAAGGCTCTCCATTGCCTGGGTGGGGATCTGATGAGAGACAAGAGCAGAGGGAATGACCGGTTCAAAGGAATCTAAGGGAGTCTTCCCTTTCAAAATTGATTGGATCACCTCAAGCTATTGAGGGTCCACATGAGTATCCAGGACTCCAAGGGTCGAGACAAGGTCAGGGGTAGGCATAGACGAGGGCTCAGTTTGGTCCTGAGCTTCTCTAGAAGTAGGATTGAATTCAGATCCTACAGCATGGACCTGAGAATGAGCATGGAAACCAGTATTGGGGATATTGGTCGAACTAGGGTTCTTCCAGGTGGAACTGGACATGATTTTGAGGGTCATGAGCCTCTCCCTCGTGTTCAAATAGGTTATCGTACTCATAGGAAGCCATGCCAACAACTCTACCTGAATGTAGCATCATTATGACGACTCAGCAAAGAGGCTCAAACAATTTTGCAGAAAAATTTCAAGCAAGTGGATGCTTACGCTTCTTGAGGATTCCTTGTTGAGGTTAGATGAATTTTCAAGGGTGAATTCACTCAAGAGAGAAGGTTCCTAATTTCAATTTGATTTTTCTCCGTTATTTCTATCATTTGGACTTACCATGAATGAAACGACTAAACCTGGGACTTCAATGGTACAATCGGCCCAATGAGCAAAGAGGGAATCTTTCATTGTTGGGGACTTACGGAGGTCTCAACACCAACTACTCTAGTCTGACCGAGGGACCAACCCCAATCAGAGAGAGTTGAGAGTGTTAAGAAAGGTGTGTTTCCTAAAATAGGGAGTGAACTCCCGATGCTTATGACCTGCGATCAGAGTGGTCTCTAATACAATAAATAAGAAAAATAACAATGATATTCAATGATCCGAAGGGCTTTTAGCCAAAGAGACTTTCTGTCTGAATCGCGTCGGTCTGAGTTGACGTGATTCAACACAGTAAGCCCCCAAATAGTAGTTCCTCGGGCAGCAAGATAACCGACTGAATAGTGTCGGCCATGGACGATGTGAATCAAAATACGTCGCCTAGGGTCGACGCAATTTGCCACTCTATTATGATCAATAAAGGGGCATTTCCCTTCAACTAAGCAGAATATAGGAGAAAACAATAGACAACTCAAAATCACCCAAATTCATGGGTAACATGCCAATATTAATTAAATCAAGTCAAACACAATTATCTCACAATCAGAACTTAAGGCACTCAAAGGGGGGAAAAATTTACCGCAAGAGGTGAAGATCAACTAACCAACCAAAGAGTGCTTGAGGGGGACAAAGGGATGCACACAAAGGTTCCAAGGATTGCCCACGAGGGTGCTAAGTATAAAAAACAATGAAACAAAAAGAAACGGCAAGAATATGTCCCACCGTAATCGCCAAAAAAGGATGTGAGTGCTCAGTCAGTGGGCTTTCATAAATCAATCATTAACATGATAAACATGAAAAACAAACAAGATCGTATCGCCAGAGATTGAAGACCTAAATAGAAAAGAAGTGATTGCTACTTACCTGTCAATAGGGATTTTGTGAAGTGATTGCTACTTACCTAAATAGAAAAGAAAGAGCCTTCTTTATGGTTCACTCTCTTTTAAATCAACCTTTCACCTTGCAAAGAAACAAAGAAAAACAAGATAAATAAAATTGGATTAGAGCTTTGATGATGGTGTAGTATATATTCTAAGATGATGAAAATCATGTAACTTAACTAAGAAAATTCACTTGATTTGTGTTCTCTAAAACCCCTATGCAATAGGTGGATGTTTAATGGAGTGAGTGTGTGAAACAAGTAGTGATGAATGAATGATATCCTAATACAAAATAGTGATAGAAATTAATGATCTAAGCAATAAAACTATAAGAAAGAGAAGGGGAAAGAAGAGAAGGTTGGCCCCTCAATAGCCATCATCCTTCTACACTCTCTAAGAAGAGATTAGAAGAAGAAGAAGAAGCTCCA
The DNA here is from genome assembly GCA_030544215.1 of Zantedeschia hybrid cultivar. Classification (NCBI taxonomy): domain Eukaryota; kingdom Viridiplantae; phylum Streptophyta; class Magnoliopsida; order Alismatales; family Araceae; genus Zantedeschia; species Zantedeschia hybrid cultivar. Next base: position 35,462,156 of record JARZZO010000011.1, on the reverse strand, counting down.
AAACTTATCCACGTTCTTCACACTAGGCTACTCCTTTCACGTTGATGAGAGCTTAATTCATGTAATGCCCAACCTCTTTGAAGGCTTAAAGGGGTTATGTATATATAAAGGGCTCTTTGGAGCAATTTGACTCCCAAAAGACTCTACTTCGGCCTCCGAATTGTCATAGATAATATCATCAATTTAGAAACCTTTCCATCATGGAAACCAGATAATCTTGGCCAAACCACACTTATCATTAATTCACTGAATCGCGTTGCTTCAAGATGACGCCCATTAGAATCGCATCGGCCTACCATGACGTCTTTTGAGGGGCCAAAATAAGAAAGAAAAATCCGAAAAAGGGAAAGATAATTAGGAAACTTAAAATACGTCGACCATGAGAAACACGATTTCGAAAAATAAAAAATTAACTAAGAGTCAAATTGGCAATCGGGAAGGATTAGGAAAGTTAAATTACGTCGACCATGGGTGACACCATTCAACTTAATCCTTATCGATTGAGGAATTTGAGTCAGAATTAATTTAGACTAGAAATCTAAGAAACGTCAACCATGAGTGACACCAATTAGATAAAATCTCAAAAAAAATAGGTAAAAATTAATCAATGATTAAAAATCAGACCATTTCGGGACATCATAAGTGTGACATAAAATTTGCTCAATGTGAAGTCAAAACTAGCGTGTCTACACCTGTTGCTATGGTCCTTGAGCTCTTGAGATACAAATTGTGGTCCATTGTCAGTGACAATGGTGTTTGGAATTTCAATCCTGGTGATGATGTTCTTCATGATGAACTTGCACACCGTCAAAGTTTTGATCTCCACGTAGGCTTCAGCTTCTGCCCATTTGGTGAAATACTCCATTGTCATGAGGATGAAGGATTTTTGTTTGGTCAAGGAATTAAGAACACCAAGAGATCCAATGATATCGAATGCCGACATGGGGAAAGGTCATGGGGAGGACAAAGGATGGAGTGAAGCTACAGAAAAATGGATTTTGTTAGCATGAAGTTGACACTTGGCACATCTATAGACATACCCTTGTAGACACGCTAATTTTGACCTCATATCGAGTAAATTTCATGTCACAATTACAATGTCCTAGAATGGTTTGATTTATAATCATTAATTAATTTTTATTGATTTTCTCGAATAATTGTATGAATGACGTCGCCCGAGGCAGACACCATTTAGTTTATTAGATGAAATTGATCTTAACTCAAATTCTTAATCGAAAATAGGAATTTTCTAAATGACGTCGCCATTGGGAGATGCCATTTAGGTTTCTTAATCCGTTTCGATTTCCAATTTTGATTTTTAATTAATTTCCTAATTAACTAAATGATGTCTTGTAAGACAGACGCCATTTAGGTTTCCTTATGTGTTTCGGCTTCTTTTTCCGAATTATTGTTACCTTATTTAGATAAAAGACATCTCCCTTAGGCGACGCGATTTAGCTAATTTAAGATAATGATGGTTTGACCGAGATTATCTTGTTTCCATGGTTGGAAGGGTCTCAAACTCTTCATGGTTATCCAAGGCAACCGCGGAGGCACGTGAGAGTCCTAAACAAGTCCTAAACCCTAGAATTATATAAACTCATCATATGACCATTGGTCAAAGGTTGGGGGGGTTGAAGTGGAAGAATTGAAGATTTGGAGCTTTCCATCAAGTTGTTCTACAACACTCAAGAAGAAGAACGTGGATAGCAAGCTCTCAAGAGTTCTTCTTCATCCTTTGAAGATCCAGGAAGACCAAGGCTTCAAGGAGCCATCTCAACCATCCTTCTTCATCTTCTCTTGGTTTCTTCATAGTTCTTTAATAGTTATTCACTTTTTTTTATAGTTTTATCAACTCATTATCATCATCATCACTCCATATTCACATACACACTCATATTTTTCCATACCCACATGCTTATAGGGATTTAAAGAACACCAATCAAGTGAGTAGCCTTGTTTAGTTGCATGATTAAATTTCTTATTAGAATAGATACTACCCTATATCTTAGTTCTAATCAAAATTTTGTTTAATCTTTTATGCAAGGTACAATCAAGGAGATTCAAAGGAACAACAAACTAAGAAATCAAAAGTAAGAACATATCAACAAAAGGACTCCTTTTCTTTGGCCGGCCAAAGAGAGGGAATCAAGGACTCGATCTCCCAAGTTAAAAAGGTAAGGCGATCAATCTTTCTTTGAAACTTTTAAAGTTTCTAGTGATCACATTTTCTTTAATTTTAATAGTTTTATCTATTCATATAAACAACGCAAATTCATGAACATCACACACATGATTTGAGCACGTCACAACCCTATACAATATTCTTCCATAGTTAGCCAATAATATCCTTGTCTAAGGATTTTCCTTGCTAACATCTGTCCATTGATATGGCCACCATAAACTCCAGCATGAGCTCCTTCGATGACTTTCCAAAGTTCATCTTCGTCTACAGATCTCAAATGAATACCATCAAATCCCCTTCTATAAAGCTCACTTGCAACTAAGGTGTATCTCTGAGCAAATCTCTTGATAGCCCGCTTCACTTCAGTGGTGGCTTCTTTTAGGTAAGATTGATCTTCACATTATTTGGAAATTTCATATACTATGGTTTCTTCTCGTCTTTCAATTCTTCCTACAATTTTAACAACATAATCTCTCTCTCTCTCTCTCTCTTCTTTACGATGCCTCCATCTTGAACCTTCTTCAACAGTTTCTCTTTAATCCTAAGGATAGTAGGATCCTCTATAGCACGAGAGACACCTATGAACAATGATAGACTTGAAATACCTGCTGAGTGAAAAATCCAAGAAAGATGCGAGAGAAGCAAGAGCATCAATTAGAATGTTTTGATTGTGAGGAACATGGACGAAAATCAACTTAGTGAACAATTTGGTATAGACAGATGTGAGTTCTTGGTAAGGCTTGGGCATAGGATCAAGGGTGCGGTACTTAATAAGCACTTAGCGAAGGAAGCGAAGGATGAGCTGACTATCACCTACAATTTATAGCTTACTAGCACCCTAAATATGAGTCGCCTCAAGACCAACAAAGAGAGCCTTGTATTCAGTTATATTATTTCTAACATAAAAAGCGAGCTAAAAGGCCTAGGGAATGGTGATACCTTATGGTGATAGGAGAACAATGCCATTACCTGTACCATGAGCATTTAGAGCTTCGTCAAACTGCAAAGTCCACATTTCATCAGGTGATTTGTTTATGGACATCAATTCCTCATCTAGAAACTCCGATTGAATAGGATCAAATCTAGAAAGAGGGTAATGAGCAAGATGTTCCATTATAGCATAGCTTTTGATTTCTCTCTATTAAATGTAGGTAATGTCAAACTATGAAAAGAAAGCTCTACCAACATACTAATCTATCAGTGAGGACGAATTTTTCAAGGAGGAATTTGATAGGATTCATCTTAGCGATGAGATCTATTTCATCGATAAGAAAATAGTGTTTTAGTTTCTGAACTACCCATATTAGTGTAGCACAGATTTTCTCCATCGTCGTATGCCTTTGCTCTGCAAGGTTGAGAAGTCTTGAGAGATAGTAGGTTGTCCTTTCCTTCCCTTCTTCATCTTCTTGTGCCAGGACAACCCCCACCAAGTCATCTATGATTGAAATATATAATATGAAAGGTTTGCCTGGAGATGGCGGTCTCAGGATAGGAGGACTTGCCAAATATTTCTTCAATCTATCGAATGCCTCCTGACACTTATCGTTCCAATCAAATTTGACTTCTGACTTGGTAAGCTCGTAAAACGGCTACACCTTTGTGAGTATTAGGAGACAAAGCGGTGAATAAACTGCAACTGCCTAGTTGATATCATTAGAAAGAGCATAAAAAAATCTATAACTTTGTATAAGACCGTTTTTAATAATTTAGATGTTTTACAGCTCAAAAATATCGATGATCAGTTTTAGAAAGGGCGGCCTATCGAGAACAAATCCTAATTAGATTAGGATTTGAATCAAGAAATAAAAGATGACATAATTAAAATTAACCATGACGTGAAAAGTTATATATGACATGTTTGACTTGAATTAGAAATAGAGCATAATAAATTTAAATATAATTAAGATTATAATTAATAGTTAGAAAGTCATAATTGAAATCCTACATGAACTAAGATTCTATACACATATTTATTTGACACAGTCTTAGTATTTTAAGCATAATTTCATGTATAAAATTTTAAATTAAGTAAAAAAAAACTCCCATTAGAACGATGACTCAAAATTCTAGAAGTTTGACCATATATTTAAAATAAGCCATTTACTAGTCGGAATCATGACATGTTTTGACGGGAAGAAAATCTACCAGATTGCTGGTTCAGAGTACTCAGGATAGCATGTCAGTAAAATATACATATCTTTTTGTACAAATTTTAAACAATAGTTAAATTAGTTACCTTAGAAAGATAATAAAAAGTTATAAAAGTTTTTAGAGGTGAATGTTTCCTAATTCGAACGTTTAAGAGGTCAAAGTTAAAGGTTTTCAGTAAAGGAAACTGTAGGTGGTGTGAACAGAGTCCGATTTGCATTAGGAAGTGACTTTGACTTAGAGATTAAGTCATGAAGAGATAGAGTTAGACTCTAGCAAAAAAAAGATGTGTTATGGTTGTATTAGAAAGAGAAATAAGTATAAATAGAGCCTTAGGGTCGTGTTCAAAACTCTATTATATGTAGCTCTCTTCCATGGATAAGTTCTGTAGTGTTCTTGAGAGAATAGAGTTTATTCATGGTCATTTCTTTTGAGAATTTGATTCTAATCATTGTTTTATGTTATTAAGGGTTTAAAGAACGTGGAAAAGAACTTAGATAATGTAAAAAAGAGTTTAGAAGAAGAATAAACTATTGATAGATAGCAAGGAAGCTATAGGGGAATCAAGAACTGATCTTTCTTCAAGTTGTAGGTGATTAACTCTAAACATGATCTATTTTGTATTAAAAATTATATTATTTTTAAAAGACTTCAAAAGCTAATCAATTGATAAGAAGTTTGATCTATATGTCTACTTCATTATCATCAAGTTTCAGATTTTTATAATCTTCTTTACTATTTATTCGATGATTATTATCTCAGCCTATACAATCTATTCGTTCAATCTGTTTTGTTTTCAACTGAGATTACTTGAGTCATAGATATTTGTTCTCCCTTGTCTGATATTAAATTTAGTTAAAATTTTGACAGAAGCATAATTTTAATATTATCTTTATGTCCAATAAATTTCATAATTTTCTGAGGTCGTTTAATGTTTATCAGACTATATAATCTATCATGGCAGTTTTGAAATCCCAACTTGTAATATTATATCTCACTTAATGCATGTACAAATCATGCCAAATTTTATAGAGACCTTTTTTATATTATCCTTGATTTTTATGAAAATGTTGACAATTTTATTACTTAGTTTGCCATTTATTTTGCCCTCTGCTTTGAGTTGCTAAAATTCTATTCAAGTCGAATATTTGGAATCGAAGTGGGAGTCCAAAATCATATCAAACCAATCTAGAAATTGATGAAACTTTGTCCACACCTCAAATATAACCTCATTGACATGTTCGTCAAGTTTGATAATTTTCTGAATCTGTTTGATATTATTCGGTATTTTTGTTAATTGTTCAGCTCTAAAAATTAGATTTGATGGCTGAAAACTATGTTTGTTATTCCGAAAATTCTAAGAAAATTCATTTGGATATCTTTCTATCCAGAAATATATTTTCATCAACTTTACTCTGATTATCTATCTATATAACCATATTAACTATTTAAATGACTATTTTGTATATAAAAGTATGTATTTTAACTCTTATATGTAAGTATCACTTTGTCGAATTGATTTCCAGATCTATGATCATTATGAAATTTATAAAAATATGTTTGTGCCATATTTGTTTGATATATGTTTGGACATTGCCATCTTAAGGAGACTGCGACTCATTCTATAAACATTCGTAGATAAGTTCTGCCTGTGGACAACGAGAAAATCCAGGTGATTGGATTTTGTTTGCAGTCATCCGAGGTGAGACAATAGACTTCCCAACTATACATGTGCCAAGATCTTAGCATACTTGCCTATATGCTCTCGTATTTGTTTGTTTGGCTCCTTATATAGTGGTTGGATGTATGTCTATTTGATATATTTGGATTTGATTTGTCTGACATATAAATATGAAACATAATTTACTATTTAGATCAATTTGATTCAACTTATGATCTGCTCAGTTTATTCTTCTGACATCTACGCTCAGTCGTTTTGATCACAGCCTATTTGATTAAGAATGTATGTTCATTATAATTAGTTGTTCTGACAATATAAACTCTCATTTGATATATTACCATATCATGATAAATTTGTTACATGTTCAGTTTGATATATGATATGTTCTGATCATCGCTAGAAAACTTATTCAGTTAGATAAGAATCTGATCATGCCATATATGCTACCGAGATTACGCAGTCGGATTACGAGTTGAAAAAAATTGAATCGGATCTGGGACGTAACATGAATTCTCTAATGGACAGGTAAACGTTAATAATTAGAATATTTAAAATTTCTCCAAGTTTTATATTCTAATTGTCTGCCTATTTTAATGTCTGTACACATAGTAGTGGAAGCATTCCTTCCTTTCAGCTGGCTTGTCTTTCCTAAAGATTTACCTTGATTGTCTCTTCACCTTGGTCTCACCAAGTAAGAGATCACCGGATTCCTTTGAATTTGAGGACATTCTTCAGATTCACTAAGCCAGTCTGAATGATTGGAGTGTGTTAATCTTATGGCATCTAATATGTCGTATATCGAATTATCTGACAATATTTTAGACATTCAGAGAAAATAAAACGATTGAGCATATAGTTCTTATATATTTAGACATAGAGTTTTATCTTGAATTAACTCCCACTATTTTTCAGCAGACTATATAACCCTCAGATATACAGAATGGGAGACACTGATGGTCTCCTAGCGGGGATCAGAATCTCACCGACTCATAGTGTGATCTTGCGAATAGCACAACAAATTGCACTATGATCAGAGAACAGGCAACTCTTGGCACTTGCAACTCTTTGCAATATATGATCATCTTTTGGCTCCATAAATTTAGTGGTCTTGTGGGTAGCACAACAAACCAGTAACTTATGGTTTGAGCATTACCATTATTACGTTATGGCAATAGATTCAGATGGTACTAGTAACAACGTCCTCTACCCCGTAGTCAAACATCGACATACCATAATTCTAATCCTAGAAATAGAGAGACAGTTCTTGTGGATAGCACAACAAACCTGTACAATCTAGATCTAAGCATCTAAAACTATAATGATGAACAGGCCACACGATTAGTTCTCAAGTAACGTACTATGGCTTGAACATTATTGAATGTGGGATTTGATTAAGATTTTAAGTTGGTCTCATCCTAGATGATAGGCCATAAATATATCACATATATTTATCTATACCTAGATAGCAATTTGATTCATAACCAAACTAACATACTATGTATCAAACATACATGTCCATTTAGTGTGGTCATGGATAGCACAGTGATTTGACTAGAGCCATATGGTCAATCACACAAAGAGCATTAATATAACACTTATACTATTAGTTGCAAGCATTAGGTAGGAGATCACATCTCCTTGTCCTTCACTATTGCATCCGTGGATTATCCTCACTCCTTGATCTTCCACCACGATCAATAACAATAATTGAATGAAATACATAAATGAAATGTACATATTTCTGATAGAATGCATTATAATGGAGTACATGATTGGAGGAAGATAGAATTATATTGGAGTGAGAGAGGCATGGCATGCAAGACATATTTAATTAACAATTAACCAAACTCATCACAAATCACACATCTACAACATTCCACATCATCACATAATATACACAAACGTGCATATACATGTCCACGGTTAACTTTTAGCTATCCACACATGAAGGTATGCATTACAAGGTAAAAAATGAATTTTCAAAAATAATTAAATTTTAATTTTTATAAAATTTGGTTCCAATCAAAATTGAGACTAAATTTAAATTTTCAAAAACTTTAATTTCTAGCACGCTTTAAAATCTAAATTATAAATCATTTAACAACGTATCACATGTGCATGCATGCTAAATTAATAATTTCTAGAGTATTCCATGGAAATTAGAATAATTCTAAAAAAATTATGTTGACATTAATCTAACACTTAGATTAATTCACATAATTACTACAATCATTTATCTAACCATTAGATTAAAATAGGAATTAACAACATTTGTTAATGTATAAAAAAGATTGCATCTCCATAAGCCCCCACAAACTTAAAATGTAATTTAAAATTTAAAATGGTTTTTTAATGAATTTTAAAATTTAAAGGGGGTTGGTGATGGGGTTTTTAGCCTAATTGGTCCCTACAACCTGGGCCAGGGCCCTGCCCAGTCGAACCAGGCCAAGGGAGCCTGGCTAGGGCCCAGGTGCTACCTGCCCTAGCCGCCCTAGGCTGGCCTGGGCTGGGCCAGGCCCAAGCCCGAGTCGCGCATGGGCAGGCGGCCCGGCCTGGGTCGAGCCCAAGCGCATGTGCCTGGGCACACGGTTAGGGGGAAACCCTAGCAGCCACCCAGGGCGGTGCCCCCATCTCCCCTGACCCGACTCCTGCACGAGTAGGAGTCTATGGGGAGGAGGACTCCAGTGCCCTCGTCAGTGTCCAACGCCCCCGTCAGCGTCCGACGCCCCTGGTCGAGCCCAATGGGGCCAGCGAGGTCAATCGGCGTCGACGGTACGCCATGGAGCAACGAGGGGGTGCTCATACCAGCTCCCCTCCCCGTCCCCTTCCTTCGAACTCTTGGAGAAAAAGAGAGATAGGATAGCCTCATCGGCCACCGACACCGACTGGGAATTGCCAGTGATTGGGGGCCATCGGTCACACAACTATTCCTATGGTGGCGGTCGGACACCATTGAAGCCCCCTTCAAAGTCAAAACAGCCGGTTCTTCATCCCTGTGAAGAACAATATGAAAAAAACCCTAAATTTTTTGATTTTCACATAGAAAATTTAATCTAAAATCATATGTTCATCCCATGAACAATTTTCTAAGAGAAAAATGAATCTTTGCATGGAAATATTTTTAGAAAAATTAACTTAGCGATTAGAAATGGATATAGTGGAACCTAGACTGATACCACTATTGGATTGGGGTGGGACAACGAAGAACACAACGAAAATGGATATTAAAATCAACTGGCCCGTCCTTCGATGCGTTTTAGACAAAATAAACAAAAATTGAAAAATCGGGTGATCGAACATCACCGTGTGCGGATTCAAATCCACGTCTGTGTCGGTTCCATCGAGGTGATGCCGCTAGCTGCACAAGCATCCAACCTTTAGCAGTATCCACACGATCCTCGTTGGTGGTTCATCCTCGCTCCCTCGTTTGAATCGACAAGATTGCCGAGCATTCTTCGCCACAACAGAGCCCGCAACAAGCAAGAGGAGGTTTTTCGACCATCAAGATTCTCGCGCGGCGGAGATGGAAAAGATCCAAGCATCCCGAATGGGGTGCCCAGAGGAGGAGGAGAGGGAGATAAAGCGACGGTGGACAGTGTGGAGCAGCCCTAAAGCTTGCCCCTTGGTTTCTATACGACGTGTATATATATTAAATCGGCGCGAGTTTTCACAAAAGTCCCCGAATTGCTATAAAACCCACTAAAACACCACCGACTGAGAATCTTTGTACGTGTGACCCTCTAGACTCATTTACTAGCCTCATTTTTAACCCGTTAAGTCCAATAACACTTTACTAACTTACAATAATTAATTAATATCTCATATTTAATTAATTACTTAATCGAATTAACATCTCATATAAATTCAGCTAGACTTCCGATGAAGTTGGGTATCTAGAAACACCGCATGATCCTAGAAGGTAATGGGTTCAGCAACCTACACATGGAACCTGTCTGTCCACAGTTACTACGTAGCTATAATCCTTCCTTCAATGCTCTCGAGTCAACCTAGGGTATGGTCAACTATCAAACCCTAAATGGTCAACTCACTTGGATCTAATGCTGTTGTACAATATTAGAAAAACCTTTTCTAATATTGTGTCCACTCTGGGCAGAGACTCCAGCGCATCTTTTTTAGAGCATTCTCTCTCTAATTACTTGAGAGCGAATGATCCCATATCGAACACACAATCACGTTTGTGATGGATATTGGTGTCCTCTAAGCCAATCATAAGGCACCTATTTTAATCTGGTTCACTGATAAATGGTATTAAATTCATTATGTAGATTGGTATATTTGTAACTGCGTATAATGAAGTCCATGAATGTGTGCAATAGTTATTAGATTATGATGAGATCATAATAATGAGACTGATGACTTATAAACACATATTCTTACTTGTTCCCAGTCGTAGGATGTTTGAGAAGGACATCAAACATCCGGTAAGACTAGTACAGGTTATTCCAACTTATATGATGAGGGTGACTGATCTCGTTAATTACTTGTGTGGAAACACAATGGTGAACCTGTAGGTGCTCATTGGGGAATGAGTTCATTAAACTGATCCGACTTGAATCGTCGAATGGTAATTTACCTGACTATCAATCGGCTTGATTCATCGTCACAGTGGCGTGGTTGATCCTTGGACTTGAGACACCAATGACACCTTGTCGGTGGACTTCTGAACTTTGACCTTGACGTACAAATTCATATCCAAAGGATCTCTAATAGTCAAGGATCGGGTCCAGCGAAAGACCTTCGAAGGTGATTGTGTGTTCAATAAAGGATCGTTCGCTGTCACGTAATTGGAGAGAGAAAGCTCTAGAATAGATCTGCAGGAATCTCTGGCCAGAGCAAAAATAATATCATAAAAGATGTTTTCCGATATTGTACAGCGGAGTCTGATTCAAGTGAGTTGACCATCTAGGGTTTGACAGTTGACCATATCCTAGATTAACTCGAGAGCATTGTGCGAACGAAGGATTATAGCCATGCAGTAACTATAGATGGACATGTTCTATGAGTGGGTTGCTAAACCCCATTATTTTTCGGGATCATGCGATGTTGCTTGGCACCCAACTTGGTCAGAAGTACGACCGAATTTACATGCGATGTTAATTTGGTTAAGTAATTAGTTAATATATAGATATTAATTAATTACAATAAGTCAATAACTAGTTATCGGACTTAACAGGCTCAAAATCGGACTGGTTAATGGGTCTAAAGGGTTACACACAATAAGATTCTCAGACGGTGGTACTTAAGTGGGATTTATATTAATTCAGGGACTTTTGTGAAAAGGCGCACCGACTTAATATATATACGTGTTGTTGAGAAACCCTGGGCGAAGCTCCAGGATTTTCCCATGCTGGCCGTCCCCCCTTTCTCTCTCCTCATCCTCTGGGCGCCCCGTTCGAGGCGCCGGAACAGTCTCTGTCTCCATCGCACGCTATTCCCGAAAGTCGAGAATTCCCGTCCGCGGGTTTCCGGACATCATTGCGGCGACAGATCTTCAGCGAGCGAGCTAATATGGACGAGAGAGCGAGGACGAACCACTGCGGAGGATCGCGTGGATACCACTGGAGGCCGAACGCTTGTGTGGCTTGCGGCATCGCCTCGACGGAATCGAGACGGAAGCAGATTCGAATCCGCGCATGGTAATATGATTACACCCAATTTTTCGATTCTTGTTTTTCGTTCCGATTCAGATTAGTGGGCATCAGGCGAGATATTTTTGTTCATCGTTTCCACTGCGTTCTTCACGTCTCGCCCGGATCCCAACAGTAGTATCAGAGCCAGGTTACCGCTTTGATCCGCATCGGAAAGCTAAAATTAACGTTCTAAAATTATCTCTATGCACTGATTTGTTTTTCTCAGAAAATTAGTTCATGTAATGAACATAAAATATTAGATTTAATTTTTTGTAAAGAAAAATTATTTTTATTTTGGGGTTTTTCGGTGGTTCTTCATAGAGATGAAGAACAAGTCTTCATGGCTTGGAAGGGGTATTGATGGTGTTCGGACACCACCATAGAGTAGATTTTTGGGACTGGCAATGTCTGCAAGTCCCCGGAAGGCCGCTGTGATCGCCGATGACCGGCGATGTAGCCTCCATCTCTATGGATTCCTAATTTTTGGAAGTGTAAGGAGGGAAAAGGCCATGGTTCGAAATCGGGTTAACCGCCGTTTTGGGGGCCATCGGCGACATGTACCTTGCCGGCCGGCCATCACCAGCATTGTGAACGAAGGGGGCAACCCCCCTCTGCAGCATCCGGCCTCCCTAGCTCCCTCCTCCCGGTGCCAGAGGAGAAAACTGTAAGAGGGGGAGTCGAGTGAACTAGTTTGTAAAGGGGAGCTTGCCGCAGCCACCGCCGACACTGGCCTTGCCGGCCACCCTCACCGGTCCCGTAGATGGCGCCAGGGAGGTAGGCGGCACTGCCCCATCCTCCTTCCTTTTCCCCTTTGCTGGTGTCGGGCTTGGAAAGAAGGGAGCCAGGCGACGGCGGTTGCTAGGGTTTTGCCCTAGTCGCAGTACCCGTGTGGATTCTGGCTCGGGCCAGCCCGCCCGGGCTGTCCAGGCCGGACCTGACCCAGGCGTGGCTTAGGCCCAGGCGCTTGGGCCGGCCCAGATGGGTCTAGCCCGACCCAGACGGCCTACATGGGCCCTTTAACCCCTTTTTACAAACTCTACCCCATTAAACCCTTTTTAAACCCATCATCATCCCTTCAAATTTAATTTATTAACAGGATATTTATTGAGATTGGGTTTTAAAATAGTTTAAAACTAAAACTTAATTTTCAAGGTATTAATTAAGGTATTGTCTTAAAATTGTTTTAAGCCTAATACTTAATTAATAGGTTTAATTAGCAAGATATAAATTGAGTAATTGTTTTAAAACTAAAACTCAAGTATGACTTATTTTCTTTGAGGATTATATTAAAGATGATGATCTTTAATTAGCATTAACAATTGTTGTTAATATATTATTTGTTGATCTAATTGTTCGATTAATAAATGATGAATTTTTCATTATTTAAATATTAGTCTAAGTGTTAGATTAATATTAAGAGAAAATGAAAATTATTATATATTAACAAGGGTTGTCGAAGTAATGATTGTACCTTAAGAACCATTAACGAGAGTTGTAATGGTATTAGTTAAATAATTATTATTGAGAATTACTTAACAAGAGTTGTTAAGCGATTAATTATATCTTGGTGACTTTTCTTAACAATAAGTTGTTAAGAGATAAATTTATATTTGGGGATAGCTTAACGAGAGTTGTTAAGATCATTTCAATTAATCTAAGTCTTAAATTAATTGATTTAGAGATGTACTAAATAAATATTTCTTATCAATTGTTGTTGAGAAATTTTATTTAATAAAGGGGTTATTAACAAAGAGTTGTTAAGCAATTAAAATTAGAATTATAAATTCCTTTATAAAAGTTTTTGAAGGATTTATAATTTTAGATTAGTTCACATTAATAATTGTTGTTAATGTGATTTAAAATTAATATAAGGGTTGCATTAATTTAGAATTGTTCTAAATTGTGCATGGAATATTTTAGAAGTTTAATTTTAGCTTTGTTTGCACATGTTGATGTGTTTAATGCTTTAAATTAGATTTATTGCATGTTAGAAAATAAGATTTTCGAAAAATCACTTATCCAATTTTGATTGGTACCCAGGTTTTAAGAAAACCAAAATTATTATATTTTCAAAATTTTAGCCTTCATGTGATGTGTTTTATCATGTGTGGATGGTTAAAATTTATGGTCGTCATGGACATGCACTTTATTTATTTTATATCATGTGATGGTATGTGATTTGTGTGGATTATCTTGGAATGTGTTATATGAGTTAATTAAATGTTAATTAATGAGGCCTGCATGCCTCCCTCTCTCTCTCATTCCATTGTAATTCTATCTCCCTACACCATTGTACTCGGCCATAAAGCTTTCTCTTATAATTTATTTGTATTTGAAATTGTTTCAAAATAAATATTATTTGTAATTGGTCGCGCCGGCCGAGTAGAGGTGAGGATGATCCACAAGTGCAACCAGGAAGGCGACAGTTAGGCACGCTAATTTTGACATCATTTTAAGTAAATTTCCTGTCATATAATAATGCCTCAAAATAGTCTGATATTTAATCATTAGTTAATTTTTATTAATTTTTATAGATTAATTATCTAAATGACATGGGTCAGACATACATAATTTAAATTTATTAAAGAAATTGATTTTAACTCAGATTTTACTCAAATATGAAAAAATCTAAAAGACGTCGACTTGTGTAGACGCCATTTAGAATTTATTCTTATTTTGATTATTAATCTGATTTTTAATTAATTTATTAATAAACTAAAAGACGTCTGCCATGAACGACGCTATTTAGGTTTCCTAAGCTGATCCTGTTTCTTCTTCTTGATGTTTATCCTTATCTTAATTAGTCTAAAAGATGTCTCCCATGGACGACATGTTTTAGATAATTACAGATAATAATGAATTAATCTGTATTTATCTGCTTCTTGATTAGATTAACTTCAAACTCTTTCATGTTAATCTTTAAGTAACCGCGGATGTGTGAACTTAAGCCTATAAATATATAACCCCTTGGTCATAAAAAATTTAGTGATTAAAGTGATAATTCTTAAAAGATTAGTGATAATTTTGAGCGATTCTTGGGAGAGACGAGGTGCTGCTACTACTTCCAGGAGTCTTGAAGCAAGCTTCATCCTTTCTTCGTCTTCTCTTCGTCCTTTCAAGATCCATTCAAGACCAAGGCTTCCCAGGGGCCACCCAACTTAGTTCTTAATTGATTTCTGCATCTTTCTCATATTTTTATCACATTGGCATCACAATTTCATCACATCACTCCATGCAACACACACTCACTAGCATATAATTTCCAATCCATGTTTTAAGGGGTTTCAAAGACCACAAACAAGTGAGTTCATTTGTTTAGTTGCATGATTAGAATTATTACTGGAATAGATACTACATCTATTTGAATTCTTATTGTTCTTCCCTCTCTTTTTCTTTCCACTTTCTTGCAAGGTACAAAAGGAGATAAAGAGGAGAGAAAGAACAAAGAAATCAAGCTGGACAATCCTCAAAGCTCCATAAGCATCCAAAGCAAGAACAAAGTCAGAAGGGCTCCAACATCTTCCAATTCTGAAATAGGTAGGTGATCAATCCTTTCTTTTAGAACTTTTTAGTTAAAAGTTTCTGGTGATCACATTCACTTAGTTTCTTTTTAATAGATTTATTTGTCACATAATCAACATAATTTTGAGTACTCACAGCTTTTTGGCGATCACGGTGGGACTTGGTCTCGCCATCTTTTAATCTTTGTTCTTACTTTTCATCAATCGGGGACCTACGGTGCACCACCTGTGTCTCTCGACACGCCCTCACCGATCGGTGAGTTTTTAGTTTAGTTGTTATTCCCACGTGCACACCTATGCGGCAAGATCTTGCCCTCCCGTTTGATTGATTGAAGAGTTGTGATTGTGATAAGAAGCATGTGTGATTGATTGAATGTTTTTGTTCACATGATAAATCATCCTGTTAAAAAATTGAAATAAAAAATATTCACATGAGCCAATTATTTACCGCTTTTATTCTGTTTGTTTGAGGAGGAATCGATCTAGAAATTCCTCCTGAAATATTGATTTTGCGACCTGAAAAGCGTCCAGGAGCAGCGACGCGTTTCATGCCGCGTCACCCATCCACGACGCTTTTCATGCCAAATTCTCTATTGTCTGCTACCTGAGCTTCTACGAGAAAAATAAGGTTCTGTTTGAATAGCGTCGACCAACAGCGACGCGTTTCAGGCAGTTTCTTGTTTTAATCTTCAGTTCTCAGATTTCTGATCTGCTTGCTACTACACATTACGTAATAAGCATTAGAGGCCATCCATGCCACAGGTCATACGCACTGGGGCTAACACCCCCCTTTTCTCTTAGGAACACCTTTCTTGACGTCTTCACCTCTCTCTGATTGGGTCGGTCCCTCGATCAGACTAGAGTGGTTGGCGTTAAAGACCTCCGTAAGTCCCCAAAATCAAGGTATTCCTCCTTGTTCATCGGGCTGGTTGTACCAATCGAAGTCCTGGCTAGATTTTCATAATGTTGTGAGAGAAAGCTATAGAGTATAACGGTGGAAATTGAACTGAAACTAGGATCCTACCCCTTGAGTGAATTTGTGATTAACTAAATCCAAATAACCCAACAAGGAATCCTGAAATAACGTTAAACATCCACTTGTTTGTTTAATCTCTGTGCAACTTGTCTACAAATCTTTGAAAAAAATCTAATATCATGCTACTTCGATCAGGTAGGGATTTAAGCATGGCTCCAGATGCCCTAGTCAACTATGAGGGAGATGCTAATGCCCCTCTTGAGTCTGATTACCACTTTAAAAGCGGGGGAGATGCTGATGCCCCCCATAATCTCCATTCTTGTCCAGTTCGATATGAGGGAAACCACCAAACCCCTCTCCTTGTGCTCATGATCAATATTATGATCTTCCTCCGTATGGGCATGCGGTTTCTAATCATATTTTCGAGGGGAGCATGAACCCGAATGATCCCTCATCCTCCGATCCCTCAAATCTAGTGAACGCTTTGGGAGTTCTTGCCTCCCGTCTGGATCCTCGACACTTCAAGGCTATCCAGTCTATCTTGAAGGGGAAGACGCCCATGCAGTCTGCTGAGCCGAATCCTGCGGCTCCCCTTGTTATTCCTCAACCACCTCCCCATCATGCTTCCTTCATTCACCAGGCCATGGAAGGCCTTCAGGTTTCAACTTCTCGGCCAACTGGGCCACAATTGTCCTCCTCGAGGCAACCGGTCAGGCCGCTGACGCCTACTTACCAAAATGCCCTTGAGCATGGCAGAAGCTCTGCCGGACCTCAACCCTATTGTCTCCCATGCCCTACATACTTTAAGCAACAGGCCTATCATGTACCTCCACCTCCCCCTCCTTTAGTCAATCCGACGGCTCAAGAACTGCTTGCAAAGATGGAGCGTATGGATGAACAGTTCAGTAATTTTCAGAAAATGATGGGAGTTAAAGCCGCACCAGAGATTAACCTGCCAAGTCTGCCCGTGTTTCATCTGCCACCCTTTGAGATGCCAGTATACCGAAAATACAATGGTACTGGTAACCTCTTCACTCATTTGAAGGAGTTCATGTACGAGTCATCTTTCTGGCAGAACGACAAGAGGTCGTTAGCATTTTTGTTCAGGAAATCCTTGGAGGGACCAGCCCTCGAATGGTTCTTTTCCTTAGAGCCATCTGAAGTAGAGGACTATGGTATCGTATCACGAAAGTTTATTCAACGATACCAAGATAGAGTTGCACCCTCTCTGTCCATTACTGACCTGATAGCAGAAAAAATGAAGCCTGACGAGGAATTCGTTAGTTTTACTAACAGATGGAGGGGCATGGCAGAAAAAGTTAAAGATCATCTGTCTGAGTCTGAGCAAGTAAAGATGTTGATTTCCAATGCCACACCTCAGTTTAAACTAGTCCTCTCCCTGAACAACTTGACCAGCATGGCAGAGCTCTATGAAAGAGCGCGCTATTGTCAGAACGCTTTCAAGGATGTTACATTCTCTAGTGTCTTTGATCCTCACCGACCTAGCAGGCCTCCACCTCGAAAGCCTGCCGTGCCAAATTCTCCTAGCATGGGTCCAACCACTGAGGGCACACTCTCCCATGAGCAAATTAGTACTATGAACAACAATAAGCCCCAATTCGTAAGGAATCGGCAACCACAGTACCAGCGACCACAGCAGCCAAACCAGTAGGGTTAAAAATAGCAGCAGCCGAACCCACAGTATCAGCAGCCTCAGCAGCCGAACCAACAACCACAACAGCAGCCACAACGGCAGTTACAGTACCAGCCCCCATAACAACAACAGTACCAGCCGCGCGCACCGCCAGCGTACCATAATGTACCTCATCTTGCTGATTATAACCAGCAGAGAAAGCCTCCAGGTCCGAAAAGAGCAGAATACCCAGTCCTTCCAGAATCCTTGTCAGATATCTTCAATACTTTAATGGCAGCCAATGCCTTGGTCTTGCCAAAAGAAAAAACAGCTTGGCCCCAGAATGCCGACACCTCTAGTTATTGTTATTTCCACAAACAACCTGGACACACTATAGATGCCTGCTTCTAATTCCGAGATTATATTCATGATCTCAACGAACAGGGAAGCATTGACTGGGAAGAAATGAAGAAGTATATATCCGCCTTGAAGGCGAGAAGACCACAACAACAACAGCAGCAGCAACAACCAAGAGCGCCGGCACAGGAAGCGGTACCGCCAAACATAGGAATAGTGCAAAACCCACTTCGAGAACACCAGCACCAAAATCAAGTTGCCCCCATTTTAAAAAATAGCCGGTCTGAGGCTAACCAAGGGCAACAGTGGAACATAGAGAACTCTTCCTTTATTTATTCAACGGGTCACACTCCGAGCACCACTAAGCAACTACCACGTGTGAGTGCTTAAAATAATAGTGTGATTATCATGAAAAACTATGTTGTTTAGTGCAAAATAAACCTATTAAAAGGAAACTAAGTGCAGTGATCACCAGAAACTTTTGACTAAAAAGTTCCAAAAGAAAGTTTTGATCGCCTACCTGTTTGAACGCGGAATATGTTAAGCTCTTGATTCCCCCTCTTCAGCCGGCTGAAGAAAGAGAGCCCTTCCTTTTCTTTGTTCTTGCTGTTGAATTTTTGAGGTTGAGGATCGTCCAAAAATCCTTGTGATTTGTGCTTGATTTACTCCTCTTTTTGATTCTCCTTTGCAAGAAAATGGAAATGAAAATGAAGAAACAATGATGAGAACTTAAGCAAAAGTAGTATCTATTCTAATCATGATCTTAAGCATGCAACTAAACAACAAACTTACTTGTTGTGATGGCTTTTGAAATCCCTTAATCAAATAGGTTTTGAAAAGAATGCTAGTGTTGTGTGTTGCATGGAGTGATAATGAAGAATGCAGAACTAATGGAATGAAAATGCAGAAATGAAAGACTTATGCCGAATTGATGAATCCTTGAATTGGATGAAGAATCTTGAATGGACGCCAACTTCTGGAAACAGCAGCGCTTCGGCGTTCGGACGTCGTTGCTTCGATCTTCAATTTGATATCGCTTCGATCACCAACTCTAACTCTTTTTTTTTTTAACCATTCAAAGTGCAAGGTATTTATAGACTTCTTCTGCGTTCGTGATTTACATGGAAAAATCTCGGGGATTTATCCATTTTAACCAACAGATAAATACAGATTAATTAATCTTTATCTGCAATTATCTAAAACGCGTCAACCATAGAAGACGCCTTTCAGATTGATTAGGATAAAGATAAACATCCGGGAAAACTTATCTTTATCTGTATTAGCTAAAACGCGTCTACATGTGTAGACGTCTTTTACACTAATTAAGATAAGGATAAACATCCGGAAGAGAAGTAGAAATAGCTTAGGAAACCTAAAACGCGTCGTACCTGACAGACGCCTTTTAGCTAATTAATCAACTGATTAAAATTCAAATTTAAATGTTAAAATAAGAATAAAGTCTAAATAGCGTCCACACAGGTCGACGTCTTTTAGACTTTTTTATATTTTAACTGAAATTTAAGTTAAAATCAATTTAATTGATTAACTTAAACATGACTGTTAGACCCGACACTCAAAAAGATTAATCAATGATTAAATATCAGACCATTCCGAGGCATTTATGATATGATATGAAATTTACTCAAAATGATGTCAAAATTAGCGTGTCTACAGCTGCCTCACCTTGGCATCATCTTTGCAAGGGAGTGAAATGAAATGGAATGTACTGAAAAGGTGATGCCAAGGTGTGATGAGACACGCTCTTAACATCACATGATTGGAATTTTTCTCAAAATCATCAATGAAAATAGTTCAAAGAGATCAATGGAATCAATCCTATCTGGATGAGGTAGACAAGGAAATAAAATAAGGTCGATCAACATCCTCGGAGTGGGAAGTACCTCAGGTCGTAGACACTGCAGGTTTCATCATGGGGAGCGTTTGCCAGCCAATGTGGACGTGCTGCAGATTGGGATAAAGAATCCAAGAAAGGATAGAATTCCAAGGATATCTTCAAGCGAGCCTCAAAGATAATCAAGATACTCAATTCGGAATGAAATATTTCATATCATGTTTGGATTATTTGATTTAATGGTCTGAAACTTAATCATTAACTAATCCTTATCACAATGATTTCAAAGTCCTACATGATGCATGTTGGGCTAAAAGAAAAATATAAAGTCAAATAAAATAAAAATTAATCAAGGATAATATTGTTAAATTGTCATTAATGAGTCAAGATACCAATTCTTGTAATTCAGTACTAAGCCGAAGCTCGTTTATCCACGCACCGTTTCACAAAAGTGGAACCATCGTCCTCATTAATTAACAATCCAACGGCCTATCCGTGCGATTAAGAATCCTCTGGAATTATCACCGTTTTTGTTGTAGGAGAACTCAAATTCCAGTTTCATCAAAACCACAAGGTCCTTGACATGCTCTAATAAATATTTAAC
The DNA here is from genome assembly GCA_030544215.1 of Zantedeschia hybrid cultivar. Lineage (NCBI taxonomy): Eukaryota > Viridiplantae > Streptophyta > Magnoliopsida > Alismatales > Araceae > Zantedeschia > Zantedeschia hybrid cultivar. Next base: position 35,441,548 of record JARZZO010000011.1, on the reverse strand, counting down.
ATATAATAATGCAAATAATTACAGGGAATAATACAAGGGTAGAAATAACCGTCTTTTTAGCCACGGTAAGGACTTCATGAATTCCATAGTGGGACCTTCTTGATATTTCTAGCTTTACTCAGATTTGAATTTCCTGCAATCAAAATCATTAATAATTCCAAACATATATTCAATTTAAGCATCAAAAACCACAGAATTTCGGTTAAATCACAGAAAAGTTAAAACGCGTCGTGTCGAGCAGACGCCTTTCAACATTGAAACGCGTCGCTGTTCCTCGACGCCTTTTTACTCACAGAAACAGGTTTCTGGTTGTTCTCTACTCGGATTCCAACTCTACCAATGTACATCCCTTTTCCAATCCGGAAAAGTCTTCATAGGATCGCAATTCCTTCTATATAAACACCCTTAGGTTGTTCCCAAGCAATCCTACCATCATCTAAAGATCCAAGGTTGAGTTTTCTTCCAAGGTTTCAAGGTTTCTTCAAAGTTTCCTAGCTTCAAGAAGGAAGAACTCCGAAAAAGAGGATGGATTCTTCAAACAAGAGGATGAAGATGTCGCTAGAGAAGATCTCCGACGTGGAGAATCACCTCATCGGAAGGAATCCCAATCTTCAAGTAAGTTGAATTAACTTCCCTTCAATTCGTCTTCTTGTTCCTCGTCATGTTAATCATGTTCTTCCTTTCGTTTTCAGAATTACCCCATGTTTCCCGGCCCGAGAAAATTCACCTCTCTCCCTTGGATTCGTAAACTTGCAAAAAGTGTTAAGCTTTCCATGCAAGTTTTCATCTCCAAGTGGAATCTTCAAGGACTTGTGGTGCTTGCCAAACGTTACAAGAGTGCGAACGTAGATTGGGCGGCTATGGGTGCCTTGATCGAGTGGTGGCATCCCCTAACTCATACGTTCTTCTTCTAAGACTTCGAGTGCACGATCCTTTTGGAGGAGGCGGAACTTCTATTGGGTCTCCCAAAGACCAAAGATAAGATAGCTTTAACAAGAGAAAGAATCACCGGTCAACAATTGTTGACATCAATTATGAAGGATCCTTCAGAAGCTAAAGGATGACTTACCAAAAAGGGGATCAATCTTGTAAAGCTCGCTGAGTGGACTCTATATGAAATCGATGATCTAAGGGAGGATGAAGCGGAGGATGTGACAAAAGCTTTCATCACATGCCTTGCCGGTGCCTTATTCTTCCCTGCGCAGGATAACATCTTAGAGGATGATCAGGTCAGTGCTATCTGCACAATCTTCGAAGGTAAATCCATTAGCACTGTACTCTTGGCTTATCTTTACAGCGGACTTTCTGCGGCATCTGTGGGTCGTCCTCCCTATGGGTGCATGTTACTTTTTGCCTTGTGGGTTGAACTTCACTTCAAGTTTGAGTACTGCAAGAAGAGGCCTCCAAGACCATCTCAAATTTTCTTGAATAGTCCAATCCATTGCATTGCTAACATTGTAAAGTTCAACGAGCACATGGTCAACAAGGTTCCAAAGCTCAAGACCCGAGCCGACTGGAGGGAGTATTTGAAGCTTATGACATCTGACATATTTGACTCGTCTCCACTCGCTCTTGTTGGAAAACCTGTTTGGGTGCGCCGTACAGCGGGAGCGGATCTCAAGTTGATTGGAGCCACCGAGTTCGTGTTATACAATCCTCATCGGTGCCTTACTCAACTTAGCTTGGGCCGTCGTGAATTCCCTGAGTTCTCTTTTACATCCCCAATCAAGAAGTGTGACTTGGAATCCAACGAAGATTATGAAGCCATAGAAATCATCACTACTTTATGTAACCTTGGCTTCAGTTACCGTGTAAAATCCTCTAAAGATAGAGATAGAGGATTGAAATTTCCTTACCTTAAAGGTCTTCATGAAATTCTTCCTTAAATGTCCTCTTTCTCTTTTTCCTTTTTTTTTTTTTGATGTAATAAAGGATTTCATTGAATAAATAATTATTTTTCATGTCTTGAAATCTTTCCTTAACTTCCTGTGCTGTGCCCATGATTTTTCCTTTAGTAAAAGTTTGATTTTTCCTGAAAATTTGGCAGTTCGGGTTCTGTTAATGCAAAACACGTCCACTCATAAAGACGCCTTTCAACCATAATTCATTTTCCAGAAATTCAATTTAATCCTCAAAAACCCTGATTTAAACCTTAAATTGCGTCTTCCAGACAAGACGCCTTTCAATTCTCTCTCCTACTTTTTACAGGATTCTGCCATTAATTCCGTGATTAATCACCTAAAACGCATCTGCCTAGTAAGACGCCTTTCATGATCATCCTCTGTACGGCTCTGACCAGAATTGGCGGTAATCTGAAATGCGTCAACCCATGTAGACGCCTTTCACTCAATTTCAAACAGCTGTCCTTGCCGCCTCAACTTATGCGCCTTAAAACGCGTCTGTCTGAGTCGACGCCTTTTAGCTTTCTGTTTACAGACCCGCGAAGGCCCCCTTTCTTCCTCACTTTTTCCCTTAGCTTTCTCTCTCTTCCCTTTCTTTCTGAGCTCCGGCGACCGGCGACCTCTCTTTCTCTCTCTCAAAACTCCTTCAATGGAACGCGGTGAGGGATCAAGGAAGATGAAGGCCTTGGCCAAGAGACGACGGAGGCACGAGGAGGAAGCCCCCGAGGAAGTGCCGGCGGCGCTCACCGAGGCAGCGGCGTTTTTAGAGGAAGAGATCCCTCCACCGGCGCCCGTAGCCGTAGAAGAAGAAGAGGAGGGCGACCTCCACACGGTGAGTGTTCTATGGTTTGAATGGGGTGAAGAAAAAGGGGGGAAAGGGGTTCTCTTAAGAACCCGGAATCGGGTCTTGAAAGGCGTCCAGACCAGGTGACGCCATTCAAAAGGCGTCACGCTGGGCTGACGTCTTTCAAGGCCAAATTCCGAATCTTTTATTAGGCAGAAAATGAAAGTGAATTGCGTCAGTCCCTGTGGACGTGTTTCAAAAGACATCCATAGGTGCTGACGCCTTTCAATACAGAAGTGATTTTCCTGTTTTTATTTATTACTGACCCTATTTTTTTTATGTTTTTATTCGCAGGGAGTGATGAGGTCCAGAATTTCATGGGACTTAGTGATAGGAGCATATAGGGGACTCTCGGACTTCCAGAAGGCTCGCCTGCGCCGGATGGGATTCGGCGAGGTCCTAGATATCGAGCCATTTTGGCTCGATTTGGTCCTCCTGCAGGCGCTGCGGGAGAGGTGGCATGCGGAAAGCCGGGCTTTCCTAATGCCGTGGGGACATATGGTCCCCACCCTAGAGGATGTGGCCAGGATCACTGGCCTCAGGGTAGAGGGCCGACCGGTGAGCGGGGTGACTTACCCTAACTACCAGGGATTAGCAGAGGCATTGCTAGGAATAGAAGTGTCCAGCCTAGGCAGAGAGTCTAGGATGGTCCCTAGGATAGAGGTGGAGGCCGCCTTAGGATTAGAGGAGCCCCGACGTCATTCAGACGAGACCCGGGAGGAGTTTAGGGATAGGCTAGCTGAGTCATCCTCCCTTGTATACTGTAGCGACCCTAGTCAGGGGGAGGAGGTAGATAGGCAGCTTAGAGTCTTTCTAGTCTTCTTTTTTGCTCGGTTACTCTTCGGTACGAAGGGCGAACACATTCATTGTAGATTCTTGTATTTATTAGATGACTTAGAGAGTTTAGGGGAGTAGGCATGGGGTGCGGCCCTTCTGGCTCACCTGTTTGCCGATCTGTCTGCAGTCACGCCGGACCGTGAGACCACCGTAAGCGGCTTCTCGCCGTTCCTTCAGGTATTAACTTATTTTATTATTTGTTTATGCAATGCAATATGATATGATGCTTTACTAACCTATATGTCCATGAATGCAGGTTTGGAGTTATCATTACTTCCCGCTCGGCAAAGCGCGGATTGCGAGACCCGGGGCTGTTCCGTTGGCCTGCCGTTGGCAGCCAATTGTGGACACAGCTCCTCAGCACCATCAGCTGACGGCCCTCCGCCGTCAGTTCCTCGACTACCCCGAGTTGCTGGTGAGTCTTTAACTTGTTCAATTTTTTTCATTAAATGCAATCTTTTATTTATTAAATGCAAGTTATTTATATGAATGCACCTAACCTATATGCAGGTGATCTGGCACCCGTACTTGGGCATGGGCGAAGAGGGTCAGCCGTGGGTAACGACTGGCAGGAGGAGGTTCGGCAGGCAGATGTGGCTGCACTGCATGAACGAGATCGAGCCCCTCCGCCTCCGGCTCGTGATGAGGACCCTGGGCCTCCACCAGGAATGGATCGACGAGGAGGTCCCGGAGGGCGTCGGGAGGAGCATGAGGGGCAATCACCGACTGGCGTGCCAAGTTCCCGGAGCAGTACGAGGACTGGCACCGCTGAGGCGTCAGAGTGGAGTCACGGGCGGAGAGTAGCGAGGCCTACCTCTAGCAGTACCGGGCCCACTACGCCGATCAGCTTCGGCTCCTCCGACCACTCGATGTAAGTATGCTTTTATGCGTCTTTAATTTTATTATTATCTTTTCTTATATTTGGTGAATGAATGTATGTATGTGTGACATGCAGGATGCACGTGACGCGGTCATCATCGACCTCCGGGTCCGCCTACATGATGCGGAGGCCCAGCTAGAGCAAGTCCAGAAAGAATTATTTGACCTGGTATGTATGCATGTTTATGAATGCATGTTTTAATTAATTAATTATTTTGGCGATTAACACTGACGGTTGTCTGTTGGTGCAGCGAGCCGTCTACACCTAGGCGGTTCCCCCTTCCTTCGGAGCTTCGTCATCATCTTCTGCTGCCTATGATGCCGCTCTGTCTGACCTCCAGAGCCAGCTCGCCTCTGCCATCCATCGAGCTTCTCTTGCGGAGGAGGACCGGGCTGCTCGGGTAAGTTCTTTGACGTTTCGAATTTGATTTTGATTACTTGATTGCCTTGGACTAATAATGACTCCTCCTCAGGTTGTTGAGCTTCAGGAAGCCCTTCAGAGGGCAGAAGGGGAGCTGGAGCGTTCCCGTGCTGCAGCTGCTCGTGTTGAGGCTGACGCTGCGCTGATCCGAGCGTTGGAGGAGCAGGTGGCCCGTCTCTCCACTGGAGATCTTGCACGTCTCCAGATTCGCCTGGAGGTCGTGACCGAGGAGAGAGACCGCGACCGCCTTCGACTGGAGAGTCTTCAGGGTCGCTTGTCGGTTGCAGAGCATAAGCGCAAGATGGTGGAGGAGAGGTATCAGCGAGCCCGGCAGCATGCCCAGGAGCGTGGTTTGACGAGTGCTTTTACTGCCAGTGTCGCCATGTCTTCCGGCCAGGCAGGGCAGAGCGCGACGGGACCACCTCCACCTCCCAGCCGAGGACCAGCACCGGATGCGCCTGACGAGGCCCAGAGTCAGCTTGACGAGGGCGGAGGGGAGAGCCAGCCTTGAGGGCTTATGTATTTTCTTTTTCTTCTATGTATCATGTACAAAACACCTTTTGATGATATACATAAAACCTTTTGGGCTCCAATCTTGTGTTCCTGTATTTGTCTTGTATCCTGTACATCACATAACAAACAGGTTAAGTATCTATTTAGGCTTAGCCCCTTGCCTGACCAAATAAATGGTCAATCGATTTTTTCCTTAAATAAATGGTTAAGGGGCATAGCCTTTATTAACAAAGGTAATTGAACTATAAGCAAACTTAAGCAAAATGCAACATGCAAGCAGACAGATGCTTACTGAAAATAAAAGGAATGAGACACACCAAGTGCAATAAGCAAATGCTAATTGAAATATTTTTTGTTGTTTTGAAATATTCATTTTTATTTGGGTTTTGAAATATATGTTTTTTTTTGGATTTTGACATATGTATTTTTTTTGATTTTTTAACTTATGTATTTTTTTTGGATTTTGACATATGTATTTTTTTTGGATTTTGACATATATATTTTTTTTTGTATTTTGACATATGTATTCTTTTTGAATTTTGACTAAAAGATCAGCATGGTTGTAACGACCCGCCATCCTATGACCGGAGACTCGGTCACTAAATGGATGTCGGCCCATTAACTGCGGGTTCACACCCGGATCTCACACAACACATCTGGAGGAGTAAGCGCTAAACAAGGCTAAATATAACTATCACACGGACTACAAAGATATAACAAGTGCGCAGGAAGGCAGATAACAATGTCCGTATACAGTCCAACAATAATTACATGGTCCAACAAATTAAATAAGTACAGGCAGAAGTAAAGTACAACAACATCGGGGCATACCCCGGAACTGAGACAGCTGCTGGTCCGCACACCAAGAAGACACCACACGCCGCCACACGCCACCAGGTCCACACCTGAAACCGCAGGGAGTGAGCCACACCATAATTGGGCTCAGTAGGGATCATCTGATCCCCTACCTCCCACTCACACACCCACAAGTGCAACAATACGGATATATGGCAATTAAGTAAAGCAGTAAACATAGCACCCAAATCTGATATGAAACATGCGCGTAAGCAGTGTAGCAGGAACAGTTCTAAGTAACCCGAAGAATCCAACACAAAGTCACGTCTCACAGTCAAAGTCCACAAAGCGACTGAACCACACTGTCGACCGAAGTCAAACGTCGCCTCACAACACTACCACCACTACTCACACCTGTCCGCCCCTATAGTGTTCTGGGACACTGTAGGGTGAGGCAGTGAGCCAAACTAGGACTAACTGGGACCAGTGTACCACCACTGCCCAGCTACGTGTGCACACAAGCAGTCTAGACTACTGTCCTACCGACCGGATTGCCTCCACGCCAGGCCTCGGCGCTTCAGGAGGGCCCTGGGGACCGGCGAACCCCCGTCAAGCCGAAGCTACAGGAACTACCCACAACCCTAACCTCCCGGGCTGCGTCAGGCCAAAGGGCGAAGGGTACCACTCGTAACCTTGATCAAAGGTCACATCAGGCCCAGTGGCTACAGGGGTAAAACAACTCCAACAGTACCACAACCAGCTCCACAGCAAGAAACGCACCGGAAGCTGCCACGATAAATAGGGAAACCCCGACCCGCTGAGACCAAACAGCAACCCCTCGGATAGCGCACCGGCTACTCCGGCCCGACGGGCTCAAGGTGGTTCTGCTTCCCTCAGCCAAAGGTAAAACACAACATGTACCCCTCCTCCCACCGGTACGGCACAATGCCTCACAGACACCATGGCCCTTCCCCATCGGCCCATGGTGACAAACGTAAACCACAGTTATTCCGATTCCATATTCGCATAAGCACACACACACACAACATGATTCCATTCACACAGTAATCTCCGTCTCAGTATACAACTTAAAGCATGCATTCGAACCATCCAATCGTGAAACATGTGATAAATAACAGGAGTTAAGCAGTTCTGTCTTGAATCGCGTCGACCGAGGTCGATGCCATTCAAGCCCCTCAAACAGGTCATTTAAAACAGCTCATGCCTTAAAACACGTCCACCTGGGAAGCCGCCCTTTTAAAACGCGTCAGAACCCAAAGACGCCATTCACCCCAGAATTCCAGATTTGCAGAAGCCTCAGTCGGGGTGATTTCCTGCCTAAAAGGCGTCATGATGGCCCGACGTCCTTATGAAAGGCGTCGTCCATACATGACATCTTTTAGCGCCAGAACCCCGTACAACGAAACCTCGAACAAGGAGGTTTCTGCCCTAAAAGGCGTCGTACTGCCCTGACGTCCTTCTAAAAGACGTCGACCAGGCACGACGCCGTTTAGCGCCAGAAACCTGGTTCTCTGGTTCGATCCGAGGGTTCCTCCTTTAACCCCAAGCACCCCGAAAATGCCCAAAATAGAAGGAGGAGGAAAGGGAAATCAACTACCACAAGCATGCTACAATTCCACAATCTCGAACACGGCCATTCCCAAAAGAAAACCCCCTAAACATGCTCAGTCTATCCCAAAACATATCATGCCACGCCAAGGAAACCATAAGCAAGGTAATCACGATTCATGCAAGGTTCGTCCCCCTACCGGTTCTTGAACTCCTCTAAGCTCCGTGCCGCCGACCCGCCGCACCGCAGACCGCCGCCGGTACCCTCGAGGACGCCGCCACTCTGCCTGGACGTCGGCCGCCGTCCGGAGAATGGAACGCCGCGAAGGAAGTGGTGGTGGTAGAGGTGAGAGGTAGGGAGGCGTTGGAGTGATGGGAGAGGAAGAAGAGGAAGGGAAAGGGAAAAGGAGGGCGGAGAGGGCGAAGAGAGAGAAGGTGGAGGCGAAGAATGAGGGAAAGAAGGGGAGGCTCGCGGGGTCAATCTGAATCTGGCTAAAATCCGTCGATCGAGACAGACGTCAATCAGTCTGACAGGACGGGCCGTACTGACACCGCTCTGAAACGCGTCGCTCACCACGGACGCCGTTCAGACGATGTGACAGACCGTACTGACAACCCTCTGGCGCCGTACACTGACATCACAGGGGGTCGCAGTCTGAATCGCGTCGACCATCATGGACGCCGTTTAGACGACGAGACAGGGGCCATACTCTCGCGGCCCGAAACCCGCCCTCGTGGTGCACACGTGGCACAACAACAAACAGACCTAAATGGCGTCCACACAACCTGACGCCTTTTGAAAGGCGTCGAGAAGTGCTGACGTCATTCAGTCAGAAATCTCAAGACCCCTCAGGGTCAAAACCAGGGAATCGGGCCCGAACCCGACCCGAATACTGAACCCGAAACCTCAGTCCTTACATTCTCCCCCCCTTAAAAGAATTTCGTCCTCGAAATTGCAACCGCTCAACTATAAACTCGGGTAACCATCACATGCCGGCACACCGATCACAACAATCATTCTCACCAATCACGCACACAGGGCTCCACATAATTAGCCAATCAAATTCACACCAAGCTAACCAAGATTTCTCGATTCTGACAAAAGCTGAAAGATCAAAATAACCACACCCTAGCATGGCACATCTTACAAAACCGATTTTCCACCAAACCCAAGTACATAAAAGTGCCACAAGAGTTCACAACCACCTCTGAATAAGACAAGATAGAAGCGTTCATCTAGCCCAGCCTCTCGGACCACCACAAAGCGACGCAACTCCACTCAACCACTCGGACTCCTACTGACCACTCGGCTCCTAACCTGTCTTATTCTTCTGGGGACAGTTCCTCGCGAGATGTCCCTTCCTGCCACAGCCAAAACAGCTACCAGTGATTAATGGACATATCCGATTACCATGAAACCTGCCACAACGGGGACAACGATCCGCAGCGTCCCGCCTCGCTTCCTGTTGCCAGCTGACCTCCGTCTGCATCTGCTGAACCGAACCATCTTCATCCTTGTCACAAGGTACCTCTTGAAACTCGAGCTCAAAGGAACTCGAACCGCCTGACGAAAAGACCGCTGATCTGTCCCTGCTTTGCTGCTTCCCTTGTGTTGATTGCTCCGACTCCTTCGCCGTGTGTTGGAACTGCATCTCCACCGCTGCCGCGCACAGAACTGCTGACGCCAGATCCTTACAACAATGAGCTGCCACAAACTCCCTCAGATCATGCCGAAGTCCATCCACAAATTTCTCCGTCCTTCGATCCTCATGCTCAGATATGTGTGGAGCAAATCTTCCCAGAGCTACAAATTTCATATGATATTCCAGAACTGACATACCATCCTGCACCAATTCCATAAACTCCCTTTCCTTGGCCCTACGAACGTGCCTCGGAAAGTTCTGTCCACTAAACTCTCTTACAAAGCCTTCCTAAGGAATCTCTCTCAAGGACCTATCTGGAAACATCAACCCCTTGATGGTAACCCACCAATCATAAGCATCGTCCTTCAGCAAGTAGGTTGCCAACAAGGTCTTGTCACTCTCAGCACATTCAAGAACATCAATTGCCTTCTCTACCTCCTTAATCCAATGAGCCGCCGCGTCTGGAACAGGTTGACCCGTGAAAGAAGGGGGCTTCAACTTCAAGAACCGCTCCATCACCATAGACTGGCCACCTCGGGAATTGGACCCTTCACTTCCATCTCCCTGTTGGTATCTATATATAGCCCCAATCATAGCTTCCATGAAACGATCCACATTATGTCCTTCTGCCCTCGAACCACCATCATCTGCTCTCGAACCACGAGCCAACGGAACTCTCCTCTTCGGTGCCATCACTACCCCACAAACACGAAAATCGAACCAAAGCACGTCAAAACCTATCAATCTATACCAGCAGCCATCGCCTGTACAGACTCGTACTTATTGTTGGACTATAATATCTAACCTAGTTTACCACATACTCGACCAGATTGAGCTCTGATACGAACTGTAACGACCCGCCATCCTATGACCGGAGACCCGGTCACTAAATGGATGTCGGCCCGTTAACTGCGGGTTCACACCCGGATCTCACACAACACATCTGGAGGAGTAAGCGCTAAATAAGGCTAAATATAACTATCACACGGACTACAAAGATATAACAAGTGCGCAGGAAGGAAGATAACAATGTCCGTATACAGTCCAACAATAATTACATGGTCCAACAAATTAAATAAGTACAGGCAGAAGTAAAGTACAAAAACATCGGGGCATACCCCGGAACTGAGACAGCTGCTGGTCCGCACACCAAGAAGACACCACACGCCGCCACACGCCACCAGGTCCACACCTGAAACCGCAGGGAGTGAGCCACACCATAATTGGGCTCAGTAGGGATCATCCGATTGTAGACACCGATTTTGGACCACCCTTTTGGTCATGAACCCTGCCCATCAGTAGCCCTTCATCACTAAAATCCCCTCATTTCAGCCATCTCAGCCCACTACCGGCTAGGCCCATTAACCAAATCCCGACCCTAGCCACCTTCTTCGTGGAAGGCCAGCCAGTCCGCCTTCCACCCCCTTCGAAGGCCACCCCTCGCCTTCCACCACCTTCGAAGGCCACCCACCGCCTTCTACCCCCTTCGAAGGCCAACTACCTTGCCGTCCACCTTTTGGCCACTTTTTCTTCACCTTTTCGTAGAAGGCCAACCCCTTGCCTTCCACCGCCTTCGAAGGCCACCCCCCGCCTTCTACCTCCTTCGAAGGCCAACCACCTTGCCGTCCACCTTTTGGCCACTTTTTCTTCACCTTTTCGTAGAAGGCCAACCCCTTGCCTTCCACCGCCTTCGAAGGCCACCCCTTGCCTTCCACCTCCTTCGAAGGCCACCCCTCGCCTTCCACTCCCCTCGAAGGCCAGCAGGGTCGCCTTCCACCGCAAGAGTGGAAGGCATGTCACCTGGCCGTCCACTCCTTAACCACCTTTTGACCCCGTCTTCCCCATGATCTCCTCTACTCTCCGCCCTCGTCCCCCACTACTCCGACCACTCCCCACTCTGTCGACTGCCGCGGCCACTACCGCCAACCCTTGACCACTCCCTATTGGTTGAAGGGAGATTTACGGGGATTTAGACCCCTGATTTCTCCCTTTTTTTTCCTTCGCCTATTTAAACCCTCCACATCCTCTCGAGCGGGGGTTAAGAAGAAGAAGGAGGAAAGGGGGGGACAAGAGGAAGGATTTTTGGTTAAGAGGAATTTTGGAGAGGCAGAGAGGGACTTTCTGGTGAGAGGCTCGAGGAGACCTCAAGGAGGAAGGCTCAGGCTACATCTGGAAACGGGCTTGCCTTTCTAACTTCTCCCTTTTATTTTTTTACTCATTCTCTTACATTAGTAATATCATTCATTCTCCACACACGCCACTCCTCTTCACTTGCATGCATGTATACATAGGATGACTTAGCCATCCGTACTCCCACAGAGGTTTTTAAAAAAAAACGGGAGGTGGGTGGCCATAACATATGGTCACCTTCCCTCCACACCACCCATCCGGTGCGTTTCCCACTGATTTTAGTTAGTTTTTACACCTTTCTGAATAGATTTTGCACTCCACAGTTCTAATCGGGTTCGTCTTTGCTTGGTCTTTTTCTTTTCAGGGATCCTTACCACCTGCACGCGTACAGAATTTCGGGCTCTCTTCCTATGGCCGGCCGGAGGAAGAGAAGGAGGAATCGACGTCTCCCGCTCTCACAAAACGCGATCATCTTCTACATTCCTGCGGAGCACAGGAACCGAAAGGTAATGCTCCTGGCGATCACACTCTCATTTCTAACCCCTCCTCTTTGAATCGCCACAGTGCTAAGACGTACGGAGAAACCCCCCAACGCCGAGGCCCCGCGGGCGCTGCACAGCCGCGGAGGGGGACGTTCCGGGCGCCTACAGCCCTCTGGCGATCACGGTGGGACCACAGTAGCTCGCTGCACGCGTCACGTTCAAAGGAAAAGAAGGTGAGGGGCCTGAACTCCATAGTCTCTAGACGGCGGGACCCCGGCCGTCGAACCCCTTGGACGGCTATTGGTCGGCCGTCGGCATTACCTGAGGACGGCCAACAGCTGGCCGTCCAACCCTGTAAGCGGCCACCTCCTGGCCGTCCAGACACGTTGACGGCGGATCCCTGGCCGTCCAGACACGTTGACGGCAGATCCTTGGCCGTCTACCTACCTTTGGACGGCCATCTCTTAGCCGTCAGGACCGTTGGACGGCCATATCATGGCCATCGACATCCCTTTGGGCTGCCAAAGCCTGGCCGTCCGCCCCCTGGGACGGCCAGCCCCTGGCCGTCGACCCCCGTGAGTTCTGTAACTTCTTGCTGTTGCTGTCCGTGCATGATGTGTTGTTACCTGTTCTGCTTAGCTTATTCTCTGCTTGCTACTGCTGTTCATGCATGATGTGCTGTCACCTATTCTGATCTGCCATTTGTTAACCTTTTGGGTTTTTGGGGTGTTCTCCGAGGGGGTTTTAAGGAAGAGCCGGCATCACACTCTTTAGTCACCTCTCCCGCAGGATCTGACTCTCCACCTGAGGATTCCCACTCGGGTGCGACTAGTCTTTTTCTGTTGGGAACCTCCGTCAGTCTCCGCGAGCCAGGGATTCCCACTTGGCCGCCGAGCAGGTTGTACCTGAAACCACCCTGTAAGAACCTTGGGGTTTGTGTGAGAGATCAGTGAACTATCTCCAGTTTGAAGACGCCTAATTGAATCCCAGTGCAACAAGTTTTGGAAAAGTGAAGGGTCGTTAAGGGGTTAAATTTGTTTTGCTAGAACATTGGCAAACATTTCAAGTGAAACCTAAAATCAGCTAGGGTCTGTACTTCATAATGAACCGAATGTATGTCAATGCTGTATATGATGATATGGACCAGTTCGGTGGCAATATTGTTCACAATCCTCTGTTTGAGATTGAAGAAGATCCACAACAGACCTTCATAGGGATGCTCCAAACGTCCAGAGAAGGTCCTCAGAGAAAAGACTCCGATGAATCTTCCACCTCCCAAGGAGAGGATGAGCCAGTGATCTCCAGTAGAACATTCCAAAACCCTGGAGAAGATCCGGAACTCATCGCCGTCCTATCACGCTATACTCCGGATCAACTCATCCAGTTGGTTTCTCGTGGCAAAGTTCAGGATGCCACTCCTCGGAAGACCCAATTCCAAGGATCTTCTAGCAGACCCCAGCCGGGTCAAACCATGCCCACTCATACGATCCCTTTTAACCCCATCAATCAGGTTACACCTCCCAAGCAGGAGGAGTTTGTTTATAAGAATGAGGTCGAGAATTGTGTACGGCGACTCATGGCCGAGAATCTCAACCTCAGGCAGCCATATTCTCTCTCGAACTATTGCAAGCTACCCCCAGCTTATTTCCCACAAGGGTTTAAGGTACCCAAGTACAGAAAGTACGATGGTACCACGGACCCCCATCATCATTTGTCCGGGTTTCTCATGGATTCCCATCAGTGGCTCTTCGATAGAGTCCTTCTGGTCCACCTTTTCCAAAAGTCCCTCGAGGGAGAAGCCTTGAGGTGGTTCTCTTCTTTGCCAGCTACTGACCTGATCAACTTTGACATGGTCTCCGAGAGGTTCATTACCCACTTCAACCATATGGCAGCCTTACCCCCCACCTTGTTCGATCTAGTCATGGAGAAAATGAAGTCTGATGAAGACTTCACTCATTTCGCTAACAGGTGGAGGGCCATGGCTTCTAGAGCAGAGGTCGTTATTCCTGAAGCACAAGCAGTCACCATGCTTGTTAATAATGCTACTCCCCAGCTTCGAGCCATCCTTATGCTCAGTGAACTTCAGACGTTCGCACAGCTATACAATAGAGCTAGGGTAGTACAATCCCAAATTCGAGACTCCACTCTGCCTTCATTCTTTGAGAATAGAAGCAGGAATAAGAAAACCACATCAGCTCCTACCACAGAAGGAGTCACTATCAATGAACAGGTCAGCATGCTAGCACCACCGACCAGGATTACCAATTCTCATTCTAAGTCTGATACTCAGCCCAGCCAGAAGCAATACTCAGCCGTCCCTCCCCCGACTAACTATAGTCGTCCTATGGCTAAGCGAGCATCATATCCACCTCTGCCAGAATCACTGGCAGATATCTTTTATGCTTTGATGGCCTGCAATGCCATTCAACTTCCGCCTCCAAAGGAAGGTGTCCCGCGCAATACGGACACCTCCAGGTATTGCCCTTACCATAGGATCACGGGACACACCATATATAATTGCTTCACCTTCAGGGATTGGGTGCATGACTTGAATGATGAAGGGAGGATAAATTGGGAAGACATGAGAAAAGCCATTGAGGCTCTGAAGGCTAAGAAAGAACTGGGGATCGTGAAGGACCCATTGCCCTCTCATCAGGTAGGTCCAGACCCCGGCTCTCAAGGGAAGGTCAACACACTGATCAATGACTTGGAGCCCGTGACAGTTCGCAGGGAGCAGTACTGGGAGTATGAAGGGTCCGGGATAAAGCACCAAGACCCCACTTGGTCGTGTGAAACTAAAGGGGCTACCCCAGAAGTCTCCACGTTTTCTCCAAATGAGCCTTTAGTCCTAATCCGACCCAAAGAGCGATCGGCAACCCTCAAGCCGGTCTCCCTCGTTCAGATCCCTCCAGTTACAGCCGAAGGACCCACCTTATCTGTCTTTTGCCCAAACAAGAACCTGGATTCGATGATCAGCTTCAATCCCATAAGGTCACCGTTGGAAACAGACCCAATCACAGTAGGGGTAACGCTCAGGAATCGCATCATTCCCCCGAGCCAGCCCCTAGACTCTCAAGAAAGCTCTTTCCATGCCAAGGGGAACGCCCAGTCTGAGTATGACATACTCCAGCATCTGGAAAAGACCCCCGCTAAAATCTCCATCCTTGAGCTTATCCGCAGGTCTCCCACACATAGGGAGACGTTGTTCAATTTCTTGCAACAGATCACGGTGAACGAAGATCTTCCTAGTGGCGGGGTCACTAATGCCATACTCTCAGTCACTCAGACTCCTATGATCTCTTTCCCCGAAAAGGATTTAGCTCCCCCTGAGTGCCGATCCCTCCCTTTGTGCTTAACCGCCATCCTTAACGGTCATCCAGTAGATTCTATTCTATTGGATACTGGTGCCTCCATCAACGTCTGTCCCCTTAAGACCCTCAAAAGGATAGGGGTAGACCCAGAGAAGGTTGAATCAACCTCTATGATGGTCTCAGCTTATGACAATTCCCAGAGACCAGCAGACGGGAAGATCTCCCTCCAATTAGAAATCGGCCCGGTATCTATGACCTCGGAATTCTACATTCTGGACGTTAAGCCAATCTACAATGCCATCTTAGGGAGACCATGGATGGACCAAACCTTAGGAGTCCCATCTACCAACCATCAGTGCTATAAGTTCCCATACAACGGGAAAATTGTGAAGGTTAAAAGCACTCCCTACATCGAGTCATTGGACTCGGTAACAGCAGAGCAAATTCCATCCATGATAACTTCCAGGAAAGGCAAAGAGCCTGTCCTTTCATCAGTGAATTCCCATCTGCGGTCTAGGCCAAGTATAGGTTGGCAGCTCATGAGTAAGATGGGATATAGCTCAGGCTCTGGGTTAGGGAAAGAAGAACAAGGGATCCGTCATCCCATCTCAGAGAACCCTGTCATTGGGGGGTGTGGCCTGGGATATAAGTTTGCTGAACCATCAAAAGAAGCAAAGGGATGGTCCCTCATGAATCATTTTGTAAGAAAGAGGCAGGAATTACCCAAGATAGAAGAAGAGGTGCGAGAGTGTTACGAAGGTGATCAAGAGGAGGACTTTGGCATATCCTCCTTGTTCCGTGAGTCAGCCAGACCGACGGTAGGGCTTTTCTTAGCCAAGGATGAACCAGCCCCAGCTACGTTCATCCCTTTCTTGTTCCACCCACCCACCGTTCCAATGCTCTAAGCTCCGACCAACACTAGTTCTTCTGAGTGTTCCATGCTACACGCGTTCGGTCACGAAAAAAAAAAAAGTTCAATTCCCCTCCCGCTGGAGGAGAAGTCATTTTCGAGGAGCCTGTTTGGTGGGGGAGCCCTGCCGTCATGGAATCTCTATCCCAAGGGTCTACTCTTGCCCCATCTAGGACAGAGTTGACCCCTTTCCCAAACCATGTACATAATAGTTTAGGAATTAGGTTAGCCTCCCCCATGTCTAGGAATTGTAGGACTAGGCAAGTTCCTTTGTTCTTAGTTCAGGAATTAGCTGATAGGTGCAAAGATTTGAGAAAATTGGATAAATATCTTCAGACTGGGGTCATCTCCGAACCACTGGAGGTAGCGGAAGAAGAGTCTTGCAGTGATGGTTTAGGTGTATTTGAGCTTAGTGAAGAGGAAGAGGGGAATGACTTGGTCGAACCACTTGTGAGTGGGGCGAGACGGTTTGATGAACCTTCATCAGCCATCGACGAACCCACCAAAGAAGTCAACCTCGGAACAAAGGAGGATCCGAAGATAGTGCTAATTAGTGCCCGCTTGAGTCCAGAAGAAGAAGGGTCCATAATAGCCGTGCTCCAAGAGCACCGTGATGGGTTTGCTTGGTCATACGAGGACATGCCTGGATTAAGCACAGAACTTGTAGAACACCGGCTAATCCTCAAACCCGACACCAAACCCGTGAAACAAAAGTTGAGACGGCTACAACCGGAATTAGCACTTAAAGTAAAAGAAGAGGTTGACAAACTACACAAGGACAAGTTCATCCGGGTAGTGCTCTACCCTAAGTGGATAGCTAACATCGTCCCGGTGGCGAAAAAGGACGAAAATGTTAGAATTTGCATAGACTTTCGCAACCTCAATCAAGCCTGCCCAAAAGATGATTTCCCACTACCTCATTTAGATTTGCTGGTTGATAACACGGCTGGATTTGAGATGTTATCTTTCATGGACGGTTTTTCAGGATATAACCAGATCAGATTAGCTGAGGAAGATCAGGAGAAAACATCCTTCATAACTCCATGGGGAACCTATTGCTACATGGTCATGCCATTTGGACTTAAGAATGCTGGAGCCACCTACCAAAGGGCTATGATGGCAATCTTTCATGACATGATTCACATTGACATGGAGGTCTATGTAGATGATATCTTGGTCAAATCCAAAACCAGGAAGGAGCACGCTCAAATCCTTAGGGCTGTAATGCAGAGATCGAAGGAGCATCAACTAAAGATGAACCCGAAGAAGTGCGTATTTGGTGTTTCTTCCGAAAAACTGCTAGGATTCATGGTGAGTAAAAGAGGGATCGAGGTTGATCCAGACAAAGTGAAGGCAATAATGGAAATGCCCCCACCTAAGAATGTCAGGGATGTAAAGGGTCTCATCGGCCGTTTGCAATTCATCAGACGGTTCATATCTCAACACTCTGTGAGATGCAAACCCTTTTACGACTTATTAAAAGGAGGGGCAAAGTTCATTTGGAGTGATAAGTGTCAAAAGGCCTTCGATGAATTAAAGAATTACCTCCTCAACCCTCCAGTCCTTATGGCTCCTATCCCGGGGCGGCCTCTACTGCTATATGTCTCCACCACTGAGGAATCGGCTGGTGCAGTATTGGCTCAATTAGACGACGAGAAGAAGGAAAGAGCAGTGTACTATCTGTCCAAGCTTTTCAATGATGCCGAAAAGCGATACACTGCCATGGAAAGGACATGCGCGGCCGTCGTCTGGGTAGTGCAGAAATTGAAGCACTATTTCCTCGCCCACGAGGTCAAACTACTAGCAAGAATGGACCCAATCAAATATCTGCTAGAGCGGCCAGTTGTAACAGATAGGCTGGTGCGATGGCAGACCTTCTTGAATCAATTCGACATCACTTATGTAAATCAGAAGGCTGTGAAGGGGCAAGCAATTGCCGAGCACCTAGCTCATCACCCTTTGCCTACATTTTCGCCTGTCAACGAAGAATTCCCGGATGAGGAGTTGGGCTTAATAGTGGATGACGCTGCATCCTGGGTCCTTCATTTTGACGGGGCACTTAATTCCCAAGGCAGTGGGATAGGAGTGGTCCTCGTCTCTCCAGAAGGGGTAAGTATTCCGCATGCTTGCCAACTCTCCTTCTCAGTAACTAATAATGTTGCTGAATATGAGGCTCTCCTAGCTGGCCTAAAATTGGCGCTGGTTCTTAATGTCTTAGAATTGAGGATAATTGGAGACTCTCAACTAATCCTCCGCCAAACCGTGGGCAAATACCAAACCCGGGATTCAAAACTGAAGCCATATCAGGAGTTGGTAAAGTCGCTTACTAGGCGTTTCAGCAAGATCACCTATGTACATGTGCCTAGGTCCCAGAATATCCTAGCAGACGCCCTGGCCTCTCTATCTTCAGCTTTAGAGATTCCTGTCACCAAAGCCACAGCCACAATCACCCTGCACAAGCAAGATTTGCCGTCCTTCCGGGACCCTTGGTTCCAGCAGTTCCTCTGTCCATCCAAGCATATCTCCGCTATCACGAATGAACTCGCCCCTGATTGGGATGATGGAAATCCGTGGTATTTTGATATCATGAACTATCTCCGCGACGGGTCGTTCCCGTCTTATGCTACATCCTCTGACCGCAAGGCCATCCGCCGTACATCTCAGCGATACCTTATCTTAGGCGGCCGCCTTTTCAGGAGATCCTTTAGCGGAGTACTTCTTCGGTGTCTAGACGATACCGAAATTCATCATGTCATAGAGGCAGCCCATGCCAGTGATTGTGGCGGTCATGTCCATGGTCGTGCCTTAGCCCAGAAACTCCTCATGTCCTACTATTGGCCTTCAATGGAGGCCGACTGTTCCATATTCGTTCAAAGGTGCCTAAAATGCCAGTTACACGCTAACAAGGTTCATGCACCTTCTTCATTTCTTAAATCCGTCATTTCCCCGTGGCCATTCGCCATGTGGGCATTCGACGTCATAGGACCTCTGGAGGATCGATCAGGTGAAACAAAAAGGAAATCATTTATCCTAACCGCCACTGAATATTTCACTAAATGGGCTGAAGCGGAAGCATTTGCAGAAATCAAAGCATCCACGGTGGTGAAGTTCATCAAACGCAACATTCTCGCCAGGTTCGGGACACCGCGCGACCTCATCACCGACAATGGACCCCAGTTTATCTCCCAAGAGCTCCAAGACATGTGCAGTAAGTATGGCATCAATTTGCATCATTCTTCACCTTACTACCCACAAGGAAATGGTCAGGCCGAAGCCACCAATAAAACCCTCATTCGAATCATTAAAAGAACTTGCAGATCACATAATTATTCAGACTGGCCTGATCGTCTAGAAGAAGCTCTTTGGGCATATCGTACTTCCGTCCGAACCCCTACCGGACAAACACCTTATTCACTCACGTTCGGAACGGATGCGGTACTTCCATATGAGATTCTCTTCCCTTCTCTAAGAGTGCAGTTGGATAGTGGAATCAGTGATGCCGAGCGTCGTAACGCCATGTTAACCCAACTGGAACTGTTAGACGAAAAAAGGATGGTGGCGGCAAATCACGCCCAGGTGTACAGAAATAGGATTGCAAGATTCTATGCAAAAAAAGTTCTTGAAAGAAAGTTTCGAATTGGGGAAATGGTTCTTAAAATAAAAATGATCAAAATTCCTGGTCCCAGGAGCAAATTGCAAGAAAATTGGGAAGGTCCATTTGTAATCAAGGAGGCATACTCAGGTAACGCTTACCGCTTAATCAATGAGAGAGGAGAGGAATTGCCCCACCCATGGAACGGGGTATATTTGAAGAAGTTTTATCCATGAAAAAAATCAAAAATCAAAAATCTCAAAAAAAAGAAGCAAATATCCAAAAAGCCATCAAAAAGTTTGTAAATATGTACATACTTTAATGACAAAAAAAAAAAAAAAAAAAAAAAAAAAAAAAAAAAAAAAAAGACACAAAATCCAACTGCCTGGTGACTGCCACGTTACCTCCTGTCTAGGTCTAGTTGCATGCTAGGTTGGGTTAACATTAGGATTTGGCTAAGATTTTGGTCCACCAGAACCTTGGACGTGTCTACTTTACTTTCATACGTATCCCTATGCTCATCATGAGATGCACACACCTGCACGTTTTTCAAAAGAACCTGTTTAAAATGAGTTCCAAGTCTTTAGTATACTGTCACAATGCAACCTTTGCTCTTCGTCTCTCGACCGATCAGGACAGTTGACGCCCTTAAACGGTCGAGCTCAGCAATTTGCGGTTCCTCAAAAAACCCGATAGATGTAACCCCTCAACAAAAAAAAGGGCCCAGAAATGAAATGTAAAGAACCAGAGCACGTGAAGAGGGCAGTGTCCCCGCAGGCGGAATATCAAATAACCCCAATAAATGTCAAGAGCGGAAAAGAAATACAAAAAAGAAAAGGGGTTCAAGCAATCATGGAAAAAAAGCCTGGACGTGACCGTGCCTGGCCATGAAATTTACCAAAGGCCTGAAAAGTCAAAATAGGGGCATCTAAGAGGTCAAAAGGGGTCCGTTTTGTCACAGCTCCCCCTTTTAACGGTTTTGTTGATCCTCCTGTGAGGTTTGTCTCCACAATTTCTTCACTTTGTCTCCCCCAAGGTTCAGCACGAGATAGCTATCTAAAGACTGAACATCATTTTAAAATGGTTCGTTTTCAAAAACCGTCACATGCTCACATGATCACAGGAGTCTAAAATGGGTAAAGAGTAACGTCGATGTTTCTGGTGAACTAATTTCTTAATCATAATCTCAAT
Source organism: Zantedeschia hybrid cultivar (assembly GCA_030544215.1). NCBI lineage: Eukaryota > Viridiplantae > Streptophyta > Magnoliopsida > Alismatales > Araceae > Zantedeschia > Zantedeschia hybrid cultivar. The sequence goes on along the minus strand of JARZZO010000011.1, from coordinate 35,420,530 downwards.
GTGTACTCTCGAAAACTTCGGGGTTAGGTCAATGCATGCGCGTCACCAATCGGTGCGACGGCGTCTGATTCCGGGTCAGCGTCGCGCGGTTGATCGCTAGGGTTCCAAGGTGTTCCATCATATACCTTCTAGATTGTGAGGAAAGAGACCCGGGTCGGGCAAATCATTTACCTCGAAAACCTTTTGGGCAAACTTGGTGGTCGGAAGCAGCTGGGAGCCTAAGCATGGCATGACGGTATTGTCATCAGTATGAGTCTTAACCGGTCCAGGTTAGTTTGAGGGGTCCAGAGGCCCAAATCAATCTAGATGCAAGCTTAGGATGCCTGGGAAGTTGAGTGTGCATTTCCCTTTTTATCATTTGACTAGGCTGACTTTTGGCAATCACCAGGTAGACAAAAATATGCTCTGTTAATATCACCTTGCATTTGCATGACGCATTCACCTTTTTTCAGTTTGTCTGGTTAGTAGGACACGGCCCCTTGACCTTATGCGAAGGCTAAGGAAAAGGTAGTTGCTCTTTTTTAGGCAAGGGGCCGAAACAGATACTACTAACAGTTTTCCCTAATGTTGTGCATGCAGGCATCACAGGTATGAACAGAAAGCGGAACAAAGAAGTGCCCATGTAAATATAGAAATATGCAAGCATAACATCATACATCATCACAACACAGGGGCATACCCCTGCTCCCGCTCTCTCTCAATCCTTTCCCCTTTCCTCCACATTATCATCTCTCCTATCCCGAGAGGGATGCCTCATTTGGCTCTCGGCATCCTCCTCACGAGCACGACGATGTCCGGAAGCTGGGCGCATCGACCCTGATGAACCAGCGGGTCGCAAGGCCCTCCACGCATCCTCAGCTAGCAGGGAGTCGAGGTCTCTGAAGACAGAGCTCCCAGCAGGGGCCTGGCCGGCTGACGGGGCAGGAATAGGGGGACGAGCTCCTGGACTCTGAACGCTGGATCTCATAGCTCGTTCTCGCCCCTTCTTCATCACCCGGCCCCACAAGGTTCGGTACTTGAAATCAAGCTCCCGTACCTCTGTCTGCGACCTCGCCAGCTCCTCCTGCAGGCCAGCCATCTTACCCTCCCAGTACACGTCCGGGTGGGATCCCTCGCTCGCTCTGGCCCGAGCCGTCCGTTCCTCCAAAACCTGGTCCCTCAACTGCTGGTTGAGGTTCTCCAACTCCTGCGCCCTTGCCAAAGCGGCCTCCAATTCCTGGCGCTGTAAAAGATGAAGAAACTTAGGGTCAGACAGGTTCAATCATCATAACACAAAGGGCAGAACAAATCTTACCTGCTGTGCCAAATCAGCCTCCCGGGCCTCCGCCCGGCGGAGGGCATCCTGCAATCTCGTCTCACAATCAACCGGAGCAGCTGGCCCTTGGGTTGATGAGCCCGCACCTGGATCCCCTCGCAGCCCATGGCGGATTAGCGCCTCTCTCTGCGTCACAAAGTTTTTTTTGCAAAGATAAGGCGGGCAATATTACATCCTAATTCAGAAATCAGATATCTTACCAATTCTCTAATCTGGGTAAACAGATCGCTCGTCTGCAGAACCAGAAGCTCATTCTGGCTCTTTAGGATCTGGATGGCCTCAGTCTCAGGCATCTGTTACAGGAAAATCACCAAAATTAGCCCATGGAGAATTCAAGTACGAGAAACTGAAGGGTTGAAGTAACGTACCCGCCGTGTATCCAGAAACATGCGGTTTGAGTACCGCCGGGAATAATCTCCCATGTACTTGAAGCTATTTCGTAGGGACTTGTCCTCCTGCAGGGCATCCCCGGTGCGGTGCCATATGGCGATCTCAGCCCGCCTCACCACTCGCCAATCCTGACCAATAGTAGAAGATCGGCGGCGACCTCGGTTCATATCGGGATGGTCTGGGTAAGCGAGTAGAGGCTGATGCCATCCCCATGTGCGGTACGCCATCCGGACGAAGAGGCCGTCACAAATATTCACGCACAGCAGGGGCACCTCCCGCCGGAACTGAGAAAGGCTCTGGGACACCCACGGCTGATCGGCCAGATCCTCCTCCGCGTATGGCATCCACACCACCTGGATGGAACAAGAGAGTTAGACCTAATCATCTCGGATGCACATATGCTTCAAGTCACTCACCATATGAGGAGGGAATGTATCAAGCTGACCACGGATGTCCTCCACACGGTACGTCACCGGGCGATAGTCCCGGATCACCTCCCACCGCGCCATCAAAGGGGTCAATCCCTCGCGGTCAGCGGATACATTCCCTCGGCCGATGGGAAAGCGGGTGTAACCCCAGATCTGCAAGAGACAACATAGTCAGTGCCAGTTAACATAAGTAAAGATGGAAAACCACAGCTAAGAGGATTACCTGGAGAAAAGGGGTGAACCCACCCAAGTTACCAGAGCCCTGGCGGTAGCCTACCAGGTGGGAGAAAAGATGGCCCAGCATGGCAGCTCCCCACGCCATCTTCTTCGCTGCCTGGAGGTCCTCCAGCAGCGGCAGATACTTCAGATTAACTCTATCTGAAGCTGTGGCAAATAGCAGCCTTCCGAAGAAGAACAAGAGAAAGATCCGCAAGTTCTCGTCATCCGATCGGCCATCCAAGTCTAGGAGCGTCTCCACTCTCTCTGAGAAGGCCTCTAGGGTCTCGCTCGGCATCCGCCGCACCCGGCTCAACCCCACCGATCGGGCAAAGTGCCCAAGGGGTATGTGAGACAGCGCTCCCTGCATCCTGTAGTATCCCTCGCCTAGGAGCCGATCGGACAACTGCCTGTAATCCCTAAGCTCGGGACCCACCACTGGATCTCCAATGACCGGCAGGCCTGTCAAGAAGGAGACGTCCTCCAGCGTAGGCAACATGTGGCCCCAAGGCATGACGAAGGCCCTGCATCTGTCATCCCAGCGCTCCCTGAGAGCTACTAGGAAGGGCGCATCCACCATGAACGGACGGACCCGGAACAGCGGCCCGAACCCGAAGGCATCCACTTGGAAGACGAGCTGATCAGGCAGGGCGTGGTACCAGGCCCAGACCAGTTCCCATGAAACACGCCCTCGGACCCTCTGAATACCCTGAAAAATCCAAACATCAGAAAATAAGGGCATAAGCAATTGAGCCTCCACCTGGCCGGACGACGGGGCGGCCTGCCGCCCAGCCTGGTAGACGGCAGGCCAGTCCGCCGTCCGCACGGGCGGACGGCGGGCCCGTCCGCGCGGACGGACGGCGGGCCCGTCCGCCGTCCGCGCGGACAGACGGCGGCCCCGTCGACCGCCCTCCCCATGCTTCAAAAAAAAAAAAAAAAAAAAAAAAAAAAAAAAAAAAAAAACTTAACTTCTTCTTCGGGGGCGCCTCCCCGTTGCCACCATCCTCTCCGTCACCGTCTCCTTCTTCCTCCTCACCATCACCACTGTCGTCCCCCTCATCCTCCTCCGCTGCCGCCGTCGTGCCTTCCTCCTCTTCTCCTTCCTCTCCGGCATCGCCACCGCCACCGCTGCCGCTGTTAAGAGCCTCCTCTTCGCCGCCGCGGATATACTCGGCGTCACCTCCGCGGACGACCTCGTCTCCGCCACCGCCGCCGCCGCTGCAGCCCGCACCGTCGTCGCCGCCGGCCCTCCTCCTCCTAAGAGCACGGGGGAGCCATACCCTCGCCATGGAGGGAGAGTTCGAAGGCTGGGGAACGAAAGAGAAGAAGAAGAGCAAAGAGAAAGAAGAGAGTGCCGGGTTAGCTCCTCTTAAACCCCGAGAGGACGGCCTTGGCATGGCCGTCCACGTCAGTGGACGGCCATGAGCTGGCCGTCCGCCGGCGCGTGGCCGACACGGACGGCCACGCGCTGGCCGTCCATCGACATGGACGGCCACGCGCTGGCCGTCCGCGGGAGTGGACGGCCATGCGCTGGCCGTCCGCCAGAGCACGGACGGCCATGCACTGGCCGTCCGCGGGCGTAGACGGCCATGCGCTGGCCGTCCGCCAGCGCACGGACGGCCACGCACCGGCCGTCCGCGGGCGTAGACGGCCATGTGCTGGCCGTCCATCAGCGCACGGACGGCCACGCACTGGCCGTCCGATGGCGTGGACGGCCATTCGTTGGCCGTCCACCGACGCATGGCCGACACAGACGGCCACGTGCTGGCCGTCCGCTCGCTCGGACGTCCAGGAGTCGGCCGTCCAAGAGTCAGTCAAACAGAGGGTTAGGAGGCAGATTGCTCACATGTGTGTGAAAAGAATTTCAAAAAAATTTGATATTATTCTTTGAGAAATTGAAAGGCTACATTATTCTAAGGCTCTGCGCCCCATAAAAAAGGCACAGACAGCAGGACGGATGTTGGCCAAGTAGCCTACATATTTTGTGACTTCCTCTGAAGTCTCTGCTACGTCAAGACGTGCCTTGGTGAACCTGGAATGACGCCGCCATGCACGTCGGAGCCGGTCTATGGCCTGAACCTCTCTCGCGTACCCCGTGTGTCGCGGAACGATCAGGGTGTCATATAAGGCAGGGAATGGTACTTGTCTGGGAATGCCGATCTGGAGATGGCAGCGATGCCCCTGATACACAACCAACTCATCGGGGCCAATCAGCCACAGCTCGCGGTCACGAGAAGCCCTCGTGGTGAACTCCATGCTTCGAAGGACCATTGGAACAAATATGAATTTCTCTACAGGCAGGAAGTTTAGGTAATCACGCCAGTCATCCCGCGTCTTCAGATGAGCTGTGAGACACCTGACTTGATCCTCAGGGCCAAGAAGCGAGCGTGCAGGGTACCACGCACTGTGCTGAAAAATTCTCGAGGCAGAAGTTACACTTTCATCAAAATCGAAGGACATATGCATCTCCATCCATAGTTGCAAAGTGAACAGACTTCCTCTCGCAGATCGCCCCATGCTCATATGGCTGAGTCCCCCGTACAGGTGTGACAAGATCACCGGGGCAAGAGAGTGGCCTCTCTGCAGTAGGTTCAGCACGCTCACATATTCCTTTTCAAGCACCGAGCCTGTAGTAGGGAACCACAGGACCCCCCCAAGAACCAAGCACAAACCTCGCATCAGTCTTTCGGGTTCGACCACCTTGCGTTTGATTTCTCGGATCAGCTAGTATGCAAGGCGGTCAACGAGGATCCCTCGGCTATTGGTCATACGGCATGCCTCCCGTTTATCCCGGACAATGTCAGCGAAGGTCTCTTCCCAAGAAGGCAAGTCAGAAGGATCACCGGCGGCTAGACCCTCCCAACCATAGAAAGTCTCCACCTCCTCCAGCAGGACTGTTGCCTCGAACTCCCTGAAGACAAAGGTGTGGGTCCCCGGATGCCATAACTCCAGCAGCGCACCCAATCCTTCCCAATGCCAGTGGATGGCAGTAAACCATTTGGCAAACACGATAGAGCGTGTCAGGTTCCATCGATGCATGAACACCCTCATGCTTAGCGTGATCACTTCCAATAGGGCCGCGAGCCATGCATACTTGCGGGTATGCCTAGCGTCAGGGAACTTTGGGAGGGGCTGCAAGGTAACCCAAAAATCAACAAAAAAGAAGAGAAGAGACGAGACAAGCAAATAAAGGTCCTAGCCTACCTGTCTGTGGGCCACCAGGTTGCTCAGGTGGCCATCCACATCAGACAGAACTCCAGGCTCTCTGGTAGCACAAGTAGGAGACGAGGCCATTATTAAACAGGAAAAGTTGAAGTTCTGGAAGAGGACCCCGCGACAACAACCCTTTTATCATATCGGGATAACCTCAACACTTTCCACACTCCACAAAAGACGGAGAGGCATCCACATCCCATTCCTTTCCCCCTTTTGTGGACCGCATGTACTTTGTCTTCCACCTTTTCGTGGAAGGCGAGCCCCTTGGCCGTCCATCACTTTGAAAGCAAAACCCATCCACGAGAAAACAAGAGGCCTTTTCCCCCCTCTCTCCAAGGGGGTAACCTCACCCCACAATTAAAGAGACTACCATGATCCATGAATTTAATGGCCCATCTCAGAATTCGAGTCGAAACCATATAGGATTGGCATTCTACCGATAGAATGGCCATATCTTCCATATCGGCTTCGACTCGAAACAAAATATCTGCTTCTTATCTTCCTGCAATTTGAAATGTAATATTGTCATTATTGAAAAATGTGGACGTCGCTGATGTGCGTTCTTGCAGCTGCAGGGAATCCGAAGCAAGTAGGATTGAAGACACAGGAGGCTAATAACTTCGGGCGTATAGACTCTGAGTTCCTCTTTAAACAAAACAATGAGGAGTCTATATTCTCCAAGTTATTCGATTGGCCAATAAATCCCTCCTGTTTGCATTAGGAATTTGTTTTTCTAAATTTCAACCCAGCATGCATTTTGCATAAGCATCCACCCTCGCCCTAGGGGCAATGACCATAACTTATCACTCTGCTTAATCCATTGTTGATCTATGAGTCCGACAATTGTGCGTTTGTTAGCCTTTGATTTGCAAGACCCCTTTCTCCTTTTTTTTCAGCAAGTGCGCTTGAGAGTCTCTCACTTGGCGATCCCATGATGCGCTAGGCCACCGCGCGCCCGTTGTGTTGAGAGTTCTTCAAGTCACACTCCTACACCTTTCATGCTCGAGATCCCCTTGGGCCAGATCGCTGTATTCTGGTACGCCAAGGCCTCGCGGTCCCAGCACCCGAGGGTCCCACGGACTGTGATTCTCTAGTACTGAACTTTGTCCCTTTTCTTAAACCACTCTTCCAACTCGAATGGCTAGCTTTCATGCATCTGCCGCATTCGCATATCATCCTTGGGGATAGCTCACTCCTTTTCGGGCTGTCCAAAATCAGTTTCGATTTCCGGAACACCCATTTATCATTCCGTTCCACTCCACTGCAAAATAGGTGTCCCGGAGGGGCATTTGTAGACACCGATTTTGGACCACCCTTTTGGTCATGAACCCTGCCCATCAGTAGCCCTTCATCACTAAAATCCCCTCATTTCAGCCATCTCAGCCCACTACCGGCTAGGCCCATTAACCAAATCCCGACCCTAGCCACCTTCTTCGTGGAAGGCCAGCCAGTCCGCCTTCCACCCCCTTCGAAGGCCACCCCTCGCCTTCCACCACCTTCGAAGGCCGCCCACCGCCTTCTACCCCCTTCGAAGGCCAACCACCTTGCCGTCCACCTTTTGGCCACTTTTTCTTCACCTTTTCGTAGAAGGCCAACCCCTTGCCTTCCACCGCTTTCGAAGGCCACCCCCCGCCTTCTACCTCCTTCGAAGGCCAACCACCTTGCCGTCCACCTTTTGGCCACTTTTTCTTCACCTTTTCGTAGAAGGCCAACCCCTTGCCTTCCACCGCCTTCGAAGGCCACCCCTTGCCTTCCACCTCCTTCGAAGGCCACCCCTCGCCTTCCACTCCCCTCGAAGGCCAGCAGGGTCGCCTTCCACCGCAAGAGTGGAAGGCATGTCACCTGGCCGTCCACTCCTTAACCACCTTTTGACCCCGTCTTCCCCATGATCTCCTCTACTCTCCGCCCTCGTCCCCCACTACTCCGACCACTCCCCACTCTGTCGACTGCCGCGGCCACTACCGCCAACCCTTGACCACTCCCCATTGGTTGAAGGGAGATTTACGGGGATTTAGACCCCTGATTTCTCCCTTTTTTTTCCTTCGCCTATTTAAACCCTCCACATCCTCTCGAGCGGGGGTTAAGAAGAAGAAGGAGGAAAGGGGGGGACAAGAGGAAGGATTTTTGGTTAAGAGGAATTTTGGAGAGGCAGAGAGGGACTTTCTGGTGAGAGGCTCGAGGAGACCTCAAGGAGGAAGGCTCAGGCTACATCTGGAAACGGGCTTGCCTTTCTAACTTCTCCCTTTTATTTTTTTACTCATTCTCTTACATTAGTAATATCATTCATTCTCCACACACGCCACTCCTCTTCACTTGCATGCATGTATACATAGGATGACTTAGCCATCCGTACTCCCACAGAGGTTTTTAAAAAAAAACGGGAGGTGGGTGGCCATAACATATGGTCACCTTCCCTCCCCACCACCCATCCGGTGCGTTTCCCACTGATTTTAGTTAGTTTTTACACCTTTCTGAATAGATTTTGCACTCTACAGTTCTAATCGGGTTCGTCTTTGCTTGGTCTTTTTCTTTTCAGGGATCCTTACCACCTGCACGCGTACAGAATTTCGGGCTCTCTTCCTTTGGCCGGCCGGAGGAAGAGAAGGAGGAATCGACATCTCCCGCTCTCACAAAACGCGATCATCTTCTACATTCCTGCGGAGCACAGGAACCGAAAGGTAATGCTCCTGGCGATCACACTCTCATTTCTAACCCCTCCTCTTTGAATCGCCACAGTGCTAAGACGTACGGAGAAACCCCCCAACGCCGAGGCCCCGCGGGCGCTGCACAGCCGCGGAGGGGGACGTTCCGGGCGCCTACACCGATCCCCTACCTCCCACTCACACACCCACAAGTGCAACAATACGGATATATGGCAATTAAGTAAAGCAGTAAACATAGCACCCAAATCTGATATGAAACATGCGCGTAAGCAGTGTAGCAGGAACAGTTCTAACTAACCCGAAGAACCCAACACAAAGTCACGTCTCATAGTCAAAGTCCACAAAGCGATTGAACCACACTGTCGACCGAAGTCAAACGTCGCCTCACAACACTACCACCACTACTCACGCCTGTCCGCCCCTACAGTGTTTCGGGACACTGTAGGGTGAGGCAGTGAGCCAAACTAGGACTAACTGGGACCAGTGTACCACCACTGCCCAGCTACGTGTGCACACAAGCAGTCTAGACTACTGTCCTACCGACCGGATTGCCTCCACGCCAGGCCTCGGCGCTTCAGGAGGGCCCTGGGGACCGGCGAACCCCCGTCAAGCCGAAGCTACAGGAACTACCCACAACCCTAACCTCCCGGGCTGCGTCAGGCCAAAGGGCGAAGGGTACCACTCGTAACCTTGATCAAAGGTCACATCAGGCCCAATGGCTACAGGGGTAAAACAACTCCAACAGTACCACAACCAGCTCCACAGCAAGAAACGCGCCGGAAGCTGCCACGACAAACAGGGAAACCCCGACCCGCTGAGACCAAACAGCAACCCCTCGGATAGCGCACCGGCTACTCCGGTCCGACGGGCTCAAGGTGGTTCTGCTTCCCTCAGCCAAAGGTAAAACACAACATGTACCCCTCCTCCCACCGGTACGGCACAATGCCTCACAGACACCATGGCCCTTCCCCATCGGCCCATGGTGACAAACGTAAACCACAGTTATTCCGATTCCATATTCGCATAAGCACACATACACACAACTTGATTCCATTCACACAGTAATCTCTGTCTCAGTATACAACTTAAAGCATGCATTCGAACCATCCAATCGTGAAACATGTGATAAATAACTGGAGTTAAGCAGTTCTGTCTTGAATCGCGTTGACCGAGGTCGACGCCATTCAAGCCCCTCAAATAGGTCATTTAAAACAGCTCATGCCTTAAAACACGTCCACCTGGGAAGCCGCCCTTTTAAAACGCGTCAGAACCCAAAGACGCCATTCACCCCAGAATTCCAGATTTGCAGAAGCCTCAGCCGGGGTGATTTCCTGCCTAAAAGGCGTCATGATGGCCCGACGTCCTTCTGAAAGGCGTCGTCCATACATGACATCTTTTAGCGCCAGAACCCCGTACAACGAAACCTCGAACAGGGAGGTTTCTGTCCTAAAAGGCGTCGTACTGTCCTGACGTCCTTCTAAAAGGCGTCGACCAGGCACGACGCCGTTTAGCGCCAGAAACCTGGTTCTCTGGTTCGATCCGAGGGTTCCTCCTTTAACCCCAAGCACCCCGAAAATGCCTAAAACAGAAGGGGGAGGAAAGGGAAATCAACTACCACAAGCATGCTACAATTCCACAATCTCGAACACGGCCATTCCCACAAGAAAACCCCCTAAACATGCTCAGTCTATCCCAAAACATATCATGCCACGCCAAGGAAACCATAAGCAACGTAATCACGATTCATGCTAGGTTCGTCCCCCTACCGGTTCTTGAACTCCTCCAACCTCCGTGCCGCCGACCCGCCGCACCGCAGACCGCCGCCGGTACCCTCGAGGACGCCGCCACTCTGCCTGGACGTCGGCCGCCGTCCGGAGAATGGAACGCCGCGAAGGAAGTGGTGGTGGTAGAGGTGAGAGGTAGGGAGGCGTTGGAGTGATGGGAGAGGAAGAAGAGGAAGGGAAAGGGAAAAGGAGGGCGGAGAGGGCGAAGAGAGAGAAGGTGGAGGCGAAGAATGAGGGAAAGAAGGGGAGGCTCACGGGGTCAATCTGAATCTGGCTAAAACGCGTCGATCGAGACAGACGCCAATCAGTCTGACAGGACGGGCTGTACTGACACCGCTCTGAAACGCGTCGCTCACCACGGACGCTGTTCAGACGATGTGACAGGCCGTACTGACAACGCTCTGGCGCCGTACACTGACATCGCAGGGGGTCGCAGTCTGAATCGCGTCGACCATCATGGACGCCGTTCAGACGACGAGACAGGGGCCGTACTCTCGCGGCCCGAAACCCGCCCATGTGGCGCACACGTGGCACAACAACAAACAGACCTAAATGGCGTCCACACAACCTGACGCCTTTTGTAAGGCGTCGAGAAGTGCTGACGTCATTCAGTCAGAAATCTCAAGACCCCTCAGGGTCGAAACCAGGGAATCCGGTCCGAACCCGACCCGAATACTGAACCCGAAACCTCAGTCCTTACAATGGTACCCAGATCAAAAGATCATATTCATTTATTAACTAAATTTCCAAATTGTTCTTTAACAACTTAACTTAAACCCATCGTGTTTGAACTTGTGTTTCCATTCGTGATCCCATTTGATGATTTGACCTTTAGTCAATCTAAGCCATTCCTTAAGTTTGGAGTACGCCTCTTTAGAAGGAAAAGAAGAATAAATTTAGAAATCCCATGAGAAAGTTCCGGAGACCTAAAAAGATGTTCCTTTCCTACCCTGATATCCGTTGGCGTTCGGTCATTTCTTTCCGGGGTATTTATCGATCTTCCATTCTCTTTTATTTCATGGCCTTGATGTAATGTTTGTAATGTAATGGCCTTTTGACATTTGGATTTTGCTTTTTGCTTTTGCTTTTATATTCTTTTCTTTGGGACGGATCTCCTCCATTTTTTTATGACGGCCTCCTACTAAGATGGCGGGTATTCTTGGTAGTCTATTCTAAGCCTCGTTCCGACATCATGGGCCGAGTGTAAAACAGAATTTTTTTTTAAAATGAATGATTTGTACTTTATACTTTCACTCAAGCTTTTGATATTCTTTAGGACTTGGCATCTCTTGTTACTCACGAATCAAATGTGTCAGTGTGTGTAGTAATGGGTTTGAAGTTAAAGTATTCAGACTAAGAAGGAAATTTGAGTTTATAAATTTTCTGATTCCACTGGTCTTTGTACTATGCTGATCGACTCTTTAACCTAAGGGTAGTATTTCTTAAGATGTAAACCATTCCAAGGATGAGTTAGCTCTTCTCCATCTGCATTAACAAGATGGTAAGCATTACTAGGAAAAGCGTGTGATACAACATAAGGTCCTTCCCAGTTGGGTTGGAGCTTAGAACGCGGACCGCCAGGTTTTACAAAAATCCTTTTGACGACCATTTCACCGACTTTGAACTTACGTTCAATAACTTTCTTTTGATAAAAACGTGCTAGTCTATTTTGATAAACTTTTGCATGATTAGCGGCTGACCATCTTCTCTCGTCTAAAAGTTCCAATTGAGCAAGGAGTGCTGAACGATGTTCATCAATGGAGAATTCTTTATTCAATTGTACTTTTAATGACGGTATAAGGATCTCGTATGGAACTACCGCCTCCATTCCAAATGTTAAGGAATAAGGAGTTTGCCCAGTAGGCGTGCGGATTGAAGTTCGGTAGGCCCATAGAGCCTCAACCAATTTTTCTGGCCAGTCTGTGAATTTGTTAGATTTGCACGTCTTTTTGATGATTTTTATCAAAGTCTTATTAGTTGCCTCTCCTTGGCCATTGCCTTGCGGATAATAAGGAGATGAATGATGCAATGCAATTCTATACCTGTTGCAGAGGTCCTTCAATTCTTGTGACACGAACTGCGGTCCGTTGTCGGTGACGATGGTGCTTGGAATTCCAAATCTGGTGATGATGTTCTTCATGATGAACTTGCAGACGGTTGATGCTTTGACTTCCGTGTACGCTTCGGCTTCTGCCCACTTGGTGAAGTATTCCGTTGCCGTGAGAATGAAAGATTTTTGCTTGATGCCGGAATCTGGGTTACCAAGGGGTCCAATGATGTCGAAAGCCCACATGGAGAAAGGCCATGGGGAAGAAACAGGATGGAGTGAAGATGCAGGAGAATGAATTTTGTCGGCGTGAAGTTGACACTTAGCACACCTACGGACATATCCTACACAGTCTTCTTCCATAGTTGGCCAATAAAATCCTTGTCTGAGGATCTTCTTTGCTAGCATCTGTCCATTGACATGGCCACCACAAACTCCACTATGAGCTCCTTCTATAACCTTCCAAAGCTCATCTTCGTCTAGACATCTTAGAAGAACTCCATCAAAACCTCTCTTGTACAATGCTCCTCCAACTAGGGTGTATCGTTGAGCAACTCTCCTAATAGCTCTCTTCTCCTCAGTTGTAACTTCCTCAGGATATGATTGATCTTCACAATATTTGGCAATTTCATAATACCATGGCTTCTGTTCATCATCCATTTCTTCTAACAACTCCATCAACATGATTTCTCTTTTTTCCACAATATTTCCATCTCTGACTTTCTTCAACAATTTCTCCTTAGTTCTAAGGAATGAAGGGTCTTTCACGGCGGGTGAAAGGCGCCTATGAACTATGATTGATTCAGATTGCCTGCTGATTGGAAAATCAAGAGAAGATGCAAGTGAAGCTAGAGCGTCAGCTAAGATGTTCTGATTCCTAGGGATATGGACAAAGATCAATTTCGTGAAAAGCTTTGAGTAAGTAGAAGTAAGTTCTTGATAAGGCTTGAGTTTGGGATCAAGAGTTCGATACTTGGTCAGCACTTGGCGAAGAATCAGTTGGCTATCACCCACAATCCTGAGTTTGGTGGCACCATGGAAATGAGCAGCCTCGAGGCCAGCAAGGAGTGCCTCGTATTCAGCTATATTGTTAGTGACTGGAAAGTCGAGCTGAAAGGCTTCTGGAATGGTGACACCTTCAGGTGATAACAGAAGGATACCGATCTCCTTTCCATGAGAATTCAGAGCTCCGTCAAAATACAGAGTCCACATATCATCTCTGATTTGATTTACGGACATCAGTTCCTCATCCGGAAACTCTGATCGCACTGGATCAAAACGAGGAAGGGGATGATGGGCGAGATGTTCCGCTATGGCATAGCCCTTGATCGCTTTCTGCTGAATGTAAATGATATCGAATTGAGATAGAAAGCTTTGCCATCGTGCTAACCTATCAGTGAGAACAGATTTCTCCAGAAGGAATTTGATCGGATTCATTGTAGCGATGAGATGGACTTCATGGGCCATAAAATAATGCTTCAATTTCTGAACAACCCAGACCAATGCTGCACATGTCTTCTCCATCGCCGTGTATCTCCGTTCAGCGGGGTTGAGAAGTTTAGAGAGATAGTAGGCTGCCCTCTCCTTTCCTTCTTCATCCTCTTGTGCTAGGACAACCCCCACTGCATCATCCAGGACATAAATGTAAAGTATCAGTGGTTTGCCTGGAGATGGTGGTCTCAAAACAGAAGGACTTGCCAAATAGTTCATTAATCCATCGAATGCCTCCTCACACTTATCGTCCCAATCGAATTTGACTCCCGGCTTGGTAAGCTCGTAAAACGGCTTACACCTTTGTGAGTGCTGGGAGACAAAACGGCGAATAAATTGCAACCTCCCAATTAATCCTCTCAACTCTTTCAAGTTTTTGGGAGGTGGCATTTCTCTGATAGCCTTCGCCTTGTTGGGATCGATCTCAATTCCCCATTTGCTGACGATGAATCCAAGTAATTTCCCTGAAGATACCCCGAATACACATTTCTTGGGGTTTATCTTTAACTGGTACTCTCTCGATCTCTCTAACACCCTTGCCAAAACTTTGGCATGCTCAGCCTTTGTCTTAGACTTAACCAATAAATCATCCACATACACTTCCAGATCTATGTGCATCATGTCATGAAATATTGCCATCATAGCCCTCTGATAAGTGGCTCCAGCATTCTTCAATCCAAATGGCATGACGACATAGCAGTATGTTCCCCAAGGTGTAGTGAATGACGTCTTCTCTTGATCTTCTTCTGCCAGCTTAATCTGATTGTGCCCTGAAAATCCGTCCATAAAGGATAAAGTTTCATAGCCAGCGATATTATCAATGAGTACATCAATATGAGGCAATGGAAAATCATCTTTAGGACACGCCCGGTTCAAATCGCGGAAGTCAATGCAAATTCTGACATTCCTGTCCTTCTTCATAATCGGGACTATGTTGGCCACCCATTGTGGATAAAGGACAACTCTAATGAATTTGGCTTTATGCAACTTGTCGACCTCTTACTTCATCTTTAGAGTCATTTGTGGGTGGAATCGCCTTAATTTCTGCTTGACTAGGCTAGCTCCATCTTTTAATGTCAACCTGTGTTCAACTAAAGATGAGTCTAACCCCGGCATATCTTCATAACTCCAGGCGAAAGTGTCCTTATAGTCCTTAAGTACTTGTACCATTGCCTTCTCATCCTCTGTGGAGAGATTTTTGCTGACGAGGACAACCTTAGGTTCGTCTTCAGTCCCTAAATTGATTTCTTTGATGGGCTCTTCTACGGCAGCTGAGGGTTCATCGAATTTCTTCACTCAACTAGCATATGCCTCAGCTGCATCTTCATCATCTTCATCATCTTCAATAATAGGGTCTTTTTCATGTACTAACTCATATACCCCATACCTATCATTGACTGACTCATCGTCTATACAATCTTCTGGCATATGAATTGGATTTTCTAAAAACTGAGGGATTAAAGAGCAAGAAAGACATTTATCAGCTAAGTCCTGGAGGTATCTATCTGGAATTCGCCTACCCTTAGGCTTCCTAGACTACTTAACCTGACTAACCTGCCTAGAACTAGACTGCCTAACTTCACTAAACTCCCTATCATAACCTAGTGAAGATGAAGCAGGATAGAAATCCTGGGATACAAGTGGAAATACAGAAGAATCCCCCCGAGGGGAGGGGCAGAGTAGATTTAGAAGAGAATCTTGACCGAAGGACCCGCGCAATGGGGTGTGATCGGACAAGTAAGAGGTTTCCTCGATGAGGATCTGAGAAGAATTTGTTGCCGAATTGGCGTTTTTTTTAGATAACAGAGGAGTTAAACATAAAACAAGAATGGATACAAATAGAAGGGGAATTAGATGGAGGAAGTGGCACCAAGGCCAAAGGATTAGGGGGATCATATAGCAATATGTCCCAGATCAAATCATACATCCTCTCTAGATCGAGAGGAGGTGATGGAATGAGGTCCCGAGGGGACAGAGTGATCATAATGCGCGGAGCCCGTGGAATATCTTCAATAATGACCCGCGACCAAGTCGGGGTCAAGAGCAATGTGCGAAACAGAGTATGGAGCATGAAGACATGAGAAGGATATGTCCCCCTCCAGAGCAGATCTATAGTGTAGCCAGCTTCATAGGGGTCATCTGGCTCCCCTTCATCGGTTTCTTCCGACAGCAATATCCGTTTATCAAAGATAGCACCGGGACTTTCAATCAGCTCATCAATCTGCGGCGGCCACATGGGTTTTGCAGGATCTAGAAACAATCTGTTCAGTGCAATGTAGAGGTCTCTCAGATCGAACCACCTGTACCATTCACATTCAAGATTATGGAATTTTATCCTCTTCATAGGCCGCAGAGCCTCCAAGGATTGGTACGTGAGTAGTTCCGAGCAATGCCTGGCCAAGTCTCTCCCATATATATCATGGAGGTCAAAACATGAAGTAATGACCACCCTGTTGTCATGACTAATTATGGGCCCTTTTACAAAATGAGTATACAAGGTCCATGTTAGGGGATCTCGGCCTTCTTTGGGTGGTGTAGACATTGTCTCCCAGATTTTATGACCATCTTCTTGCTGAACGATGTCTTTTTTCAGTTTTCTCGGCTTGTAGCCCAGACCGCTTCCAGGTGCTGCTCGGTGATCTTTAACAGGAGTGGTCCTGCCTTGCAACTGTGTGTCCAGACCTCTTTCAAGCTGATAGCCACTCTTCATCATAATTCTCCATCCTGGGGTACTCATGCACTTCCCCCTTTTTATGGCATTTAACGGGTAAGGAGAAATAGTGGCGGCTTTTAGAGGATCAGCCACTGGATGGTAGACCTGTAATACCGACAGAAAAGGTTGTCGGCCAGGTAAAGCAGCAGATTTAATATTCAAAGTATGAGCAGCAGCAAGGATCGGCATGCTCGTCACCTTAATAATTCGTCCTTTAAAGGGAAATTTGAGGCATTGATGATTCGTAAAGGGAATCGCCTCAAGAGTTTTAATGTAAGGACGACCCAAAATGACATTTATAGAAGGGTCGATTTTCAGAATGTGAAATTCGACCTCTGTATGACTTACAGGGCCTAGCTCCACTTTTAAGTAAACCATTCCCAGAGGGGAACGGGTAGAGTTGTCATATGCTGTCACAGAGATGGGGCTAGGCAGCTATTTTTCTTTGGGCACACTGCACAGTTCTAGGGTCTTCGGAGGTAAGACATTGATTGAAGCCCCTGTATCAACGAGGCATGCATCCACGACCTTCTTCCAGATGTTGACTGTGATGCTCAGGGCCATGCTTTTGGCTGCTGGCGGTGCTAGTTCCGATGTATGAAATGTAATGGAGGGCTGATCCCCTTGAGGAACTAATAGTGCTGTAATCTTTTCCACCGGCACGTCCTCGTTGACCATCACCTTCTGCAAATATTCCATCAAAGCTTCTTGGTGACTCTTCGACCTTTTGATCAGTTCAAGCACGGAGATCCGTGCTGGTGTCCGGTCCAGATGTTTCAACAAATCATATTGAGTGCCTGGTGCACTCTCTTTGTTGTGGGCTTCCTCTGTCGGCTGTGATGGGCCGTCTTTACCTGTTGACTGAGGAAAGACTTTGTTGAAAATCCTTCCACTCCAGAGCGCATGTTCCTCAACCGTGGAAGATCCGGGTGACACCTTGAGTACCGCAGGGTTGGATGGTGCGGATGGCGTGGAGGGTTGGTATGTAGGTGATGGCGTAGGGTTAGGTGGTGGCAGCGTGGTGCGGATTAAAGGCCTAGATGGTTGGATAGTGGATGGGTAAGTGGTTGGTGAAGCGGGGAATGGCACGCGTAATAGCGGTCTGGATGGTAGGATAGTATCTTGGTAGGTGGTAGTGGTAGCGGGCGAAGTAGGGAATGGTACGCGGAGTAATGGCTTAGATGGTAGGATGGGCGCGTAGTTGGTTTGCGGTAGGTTATTTGGTGGGGGCGTAATGGGCTTGAGGAAAGCGGGTGGTGGTAATGGGTTATTGGGTGCGGGTGAGTGATATGTGGGTGTCGGTAGAGGGGTGATGGTAACGGGCTGTGGTCTGGGTATGCGGATGGTACGGCGTGGTGGTTGTTCTGCGGTACTCGGAACGTGACCTGTTGAATAAAGAGAGGAAGAGTCCTCTATTCTCCACTGTTGCCCACGGTCAGCCTCAGACGGGTTGTTTGTCAGAATTGGGGCAACTTGGTTTGGTTTTGGTGCTCCGGGAGTGGGTTCTGCACTATGCCCATGTTTGGTGGAGGTGCTGCTTGTGCTGGTGGTCTTACTTGCTGCTGTTGCTGTGGTCTTCTTGCCTTCAGGGCTGATATATATTTTTTCATCTCCTCCCAGTCTATGCCGCCCTGCTCATTTTGATTATGAATATAATCTCTAAATTGGAAGCAGGTGTCAATGGTATGCCCAGGTTGCCTATGGAAATAGCAATACCTGGACGTGTCGGCATTCTGAGGTCAAACTGCCTTTTCCCTTGGCAAGACTAAGGTGTTAGCTGCCATTAGAGCACTGAAAATGTCTGTCAAGGATTCTGGGAGGGCTGGGTATTCTGCCCTCTTTGGGCCCGGAGGTCTTCTCTGCTGGTTGTAGTCACCAGGAGGAGGGACATTATGGTATGCCGGCGGTGCGCGCGGCTGATACTGCTGTTGTTGCTGATATTGCTGTTGTTGGGGCTGCTGGTACTGCAATTGCCATTGCGGCGGCTGCTGTGGCTGTTGCTGTTGCTGGTTCTGGTTCGGCTGCTGGGGCCGCTGATACTGTTGCTGATAGTGAGGGTTCGGCTGCTGCCTGTACCCCTACTGGTTCGGCTGCGGTGGCCTCTGGTACTGTTGCTGACTCCTCACGAACTGGGGCGAATTATTGTTCATGCTACTGACTTTCTCATGAGAGAGCGTGCCCTCAATAGTCGGACCTGTGCTGGGAGCATTTGGCACTGCAGGCTTCCGAGGTGGAGGCCTGCTAGGTTTGTGAGGATCAAAGACGCTAGAGAACGTAGCATCTTTGAAGGCATTCTGACAGTACCGTGCTCTTTCATAGAGCTCTGCCATGTTGGTCAGATTGTTCAGGGAGAGGACTAGCTTGAACTGGGGAGTGGCATTGGAAATCAACATCTTCACTTGCTCAGACTCGGACAAGTGATCTTTCACCTTCTCGGCCAAACCCCGCCACCTGTCGGCAAAACTGACGAACTCTTCATCAGGTTTCATCTTTTCTGCTATTAAGTCAGTGATGGACAGGGAGGGTGCAACTCTGTCTTGGTATCGTTGAATGAATTTTCGAGAGACGATACCGTAGTCCTTTACTTCGGAGGGTTCCAAGGAAAAGAACCACTCGAGGGCTGGTCCCTCTAAAGATCTCCTGAACAAAAAGGCCAACGACCTCTTGTCATTCTGCCAGAAGGACGATTCGTACATAAACTCCTTCAAATGGGTGAAGGGGTTACCAGTACCGTTGTACTTCCGGTACACTGGCATCTCAGAGGGTGGCAGGTGGAACACTGGCAGGCTCGGTTGATTTCTAGTGCAGCCTTGACCCCCATCATCTTCTGGAGGTTGTTGAATTGCTCATCCATGTGCTCCATCTTGGCCAGCAACGCTTGCGTTGTCGGATCTGCCTGGGGAGGAGGAGGAGGTGGAGGTACTTGATAGGCCTGTTGCCTAGAGTACGTTGGACAAGGGGGACAGTAAAGAGGAGGTCCGGCAGACCTTCCGCCATGCCCGAGGGCATTTTGATAAGCAGGTGTTAGCGGTCTAGCCGGTTGCCTAGAGGATGAAAGTTGCGGCCCAGCTGGCCGAGAAGTGATATGGAGGCCTTCCATGGCCTGATGAATGTAAGGAGGATGAAGAGGAGGTTGCTGAGGGACAGCAGGGGGAGCCACAGGGTTCGGCTCGGCAGGCTGCATGGGTGCCTTCCCCTTCAGAATAGACTGGATCGCCTCGAACTGCTGAGGGTCCAGACGGGAGGCAAGAACTCCCAAAGCATTGACGAGATCCGAAGGATCAGAGGATGAGGGATCATTCTGATTCATGTCCCCCTCGAGATTGGGATTATAAATCGCATATTCATGCGGGGGAGGATCAGGATATTGATCGTGGGGATGAAAGAGAGGGGTCCGAACATTCCCATCATGTCGAAATGGAATGGGGACAGAATTACGGGAGGCATCAGCATCTCTCCCACTCTCATAGTTGTAGTCAGAATCGCGAGGGGCATTAGCATTTCCCTCGTAGTTGATAATGGCGTCTTGAGCCATACTCAAGTCCCTGCCTAATCGGAGCAGCATGATGTTAGATTCTTTTTTTTTTCAAAGATTTGACAAACAAGTTGCACAGAGATTTAAACAAACAAGTGGATGCTTAAAGTGATTTTAAGATTCCTTGTTGAGTTATTTGGATTTAATTAAACCACAAATTCGCTCAAGGGATAGGATCCTAGTTTTAGTTCAATATCCACTGTTATTTTCTATAGCTTTCTCTCACAACGTTTATGGAGTCTAACCGGGCCTTCAACTGGTATAACCAGCCCGATGATCAAGGAGGAGCACCTTGATTTTGGGGACTTATGGAGGCCTCAACATCAACTTCTCTAGTCTGATCAAGGGACCGACCCAATCAGAGAGAGTTGATGACGTCAAGTATGGTGTTCCTAAGAAAAGGAGGGTATTAGCCTCAATGCGTATGACCTGTAGCCTGGATGGCCTCTAATGCTTAATAATAATGGGTAATTAGCACATAGGTCACAAAAATCTGAGAACTGAAAAATAAATAAGAAACTGTCTGAATGGCGTCGAGGGTAGTCGACGCTATTCAAACAAAATCTTAATTTTTTTCGCAGAAACTCAGATTGCAGATAGCAAAGAAAGAAGAAGTTTTCCAGGAGGAATTTCTGGATTGATTCCTCCCCAAACAGGATAAAAGCAGTAAATAATCAGCTCATGCAAAAAAAATTTTAGTTTCAGATTTTAACATGATTATTTTACTAACTAAACAACTAAGATACCAATCAATCACACAACATTTTCATCACAAAAATAGCTTTTTAACTAATCAACGGGGAGGGCAAGATCTTGCTGCAGGGGTGTGCACATGGTGCACGTGGGAAATTAACTAAACTAAAAACACTCACCAATTGGTGAGGACGTGTCGAGAGACACAAGTGGTGCACCGTGGGTGCCCGGTTGATGATAGCAAGAACAAAAAACTAAAAGATGGCGAAACCAAGTCCCACCGTGATCGCCAAAAAATCTGTGAGTGCTTAAAATGATAGTGTGATTATCATGAAAAACTATGTTGTTTAGTGCAAAATAAACCTATTAAAAGGAAACTAAGTGCAGTGATTGCCAGAAACTTTTGACTAAAAAGTTCCAAAAGAAAGTTTTGATCGCCTACCTGTTTGAACGCGGAAGATGTTAAGTTCTTGATTCCCCCTCTTCAGCCGGCTGAAGAAAGAGAGCCCTTCCTTTTCTTTGTTCTTGCTATTGAATTTTTGAGGTTGAGAATCGTCCAAAAATCCTTGTGATTTGTACTTGATTTACTCCCCTTTTTTATTCTCCTTTGCAAGAAAATGGAAATGGAAATGAAAAAACAATGATGAGAACTTAAGCAAAAGTAGTATCTATTCTAATCATGATCTTAAGTATGCAACTAAACAACAAACTTACTTGTTGTGATGGCTTTTGAAACCTCTTAATCAAATAGGTTTTGAAAAGAATGCTAGTGTTGTGTGTTGCATGGAGTGATAATGAAGAATGCAGAACTAATGGAATGAAAATGCAGAAATGAAAGACTTATGCCGAATTGATGAATCCTTGAATTGGATGAAGAATCTTGAATGGACGTCAACTTCTGGAAACAGCAGCGCTTCGGTGTTCGGACGTCGTTGCTTCGATCTTCAATTTGATATCGCTTCGATCACCAACTCTAACTCTTTTTTTTTTAACCATTCAAAGTGTAAGGTATTTATAGACTTCTTCTGTGTTCGTGATTTACATGGAAAAATCTCGGGGATTTATCCATTTTAACCAACAGATAAATACAGATTAATTCATCTTTATCTGCAATTATCTAAAACGCGTCAACCATAGAAGACGCCTTTCAGATTGATTAAGATAAAGATAAACATCCGGGAAAACTTATCTTTATCTGTATTAGCTAAAACGCGTCTACATGTGTAGACGTCTTTTACACTAATTCAGATAAGGATAAACATCCGGAAGAGAAGTAGAAATAGCTTAGGAAACCTAAAACGCGTCGTACCTGACAGACGCCTTTTAGCTAATTAATCAACTGATTAAAATTCAAATTTAAACGTTAAAATAAGAATAAAGTCTAAATGGCGTCCACACAGGTCGACGTCTTTTAGATTTTTTTATATTTTAACTGAAATTTGAGTTAAAATCAATTTAATTGATTAACTTAAACATGTCTGTTAGACCCGAGACTCAAAAAGATTAATCAATGATTAAATATCAGACCATTCTGAGGCATTTATTATATGATATGAAATTTACTCAAAATGATGTCAAAATTAGCGTGTCTACACCACGCCGCACCCTCCACATACCTAAACCACAACCCGTTACTATCACACCAAAACCAACACCCGCATATCGTTTACCCACACCCAATAACCCATCACCACCGCCCACTTTTCTCAAATCCATTACACCCCACGCCACCACACCTCCATCAAATAACCTACCGCAAGCTAATTACGGACCCCTCATGCCATCCAAACCACTGCTCCGCGTACCATTCCCCACATCATCTACTACCACCACCACCACTTACCCAAATACCATACAATCATCTAAACCATTACTCCGCGCACCATTCCCCACTTCATCCACACCAACCAATTACCCCTCCACCATCCAACCATCTAAGCCTCTAATCCGTGCCATGCCACCACCAAGTAACCCCACACCATCACCCACATACCAACCCTCCACACCATCCATGTCACCTACCAATCCTGTAGTGCTCAAGTTATCCCCTGGCCCTTCTACAACTGAAGAACGTGCACTCCGGAGTGGGAGGATCTTCAATAAGGTCTTTTCTCAATCAACAGTCAAAGACTGCCCATCACAGCCGCCGGAGGAAGCGCATAATGATGAGAGTGCACCAGGCACTCAATATGACCTGCTGAAGCAACTGGATAGAACACCGGCACGAATCTCTGTGCTGGAATTGATCAAGAGATCGAAGACCCATTAGGAAGCTCTGATGGAGTATCTACAACAAGTGATGGTCAACGAATACGTGCTGGTAGAGAAGATCGCCACACTACTAGTTCCTCAGAGGGATCAGCCCTCTATCTTATTTCATGCCGCGAAACTAGCACCACCAGCAGCCAGGAGCATGGCTCTGAGTATTACGGTCAATATCTGTAAGAAGGCTGTAGATGCATGTCTGGTCGATACAGGGGCTTCAATTAATCTCCTGCCTCCGAAGACCCTTGAATTGTGTGGTGTACCCAAATAAAAATGGCTGCCTAGCCCCATTTCTGTTACAGCATATGATAAGTCCACCCGCTCCCCTCTTGGAATGGTCTACTTAAAAGTAGAGTTAGGCCTTGTATGTCATGCCGAGGTCGAATTTCGCATTTTGAAAATCGATCCTTCCTTGAATGCTATTTTGGGTCATCCTTATATTAAAACCCTTGAGGCAATTCCCTCTACGAATCATCAGTGCCTCAAATTTCCCTATAAAGGACGAATCATTAAAGTTACGAGCATGCCGATCCTTGCTGCTGCTCACTCCTTGAATATCAAGCCAACTTCTTCGCCTGGACGACAACCTTTTCTGTCTGTATTACAGGTCTACCGTCCGATGGCTGATCCTTTAAAAGCCGCCACTCTTACTCCTTATCCACTGGATGCCATAAAGCGGAGGAAGTGCATGAGTACCCCTGGTTGGAAAATAATGATGAAGGGTGGTTATCAGCCTGGAAAGGGTCTAGGCACACAATTACAAGGCAGAACCACGTCCCTCAAGGACAACAGAAGGACACCTGGAAATGGCCTGGGCTATAGGCCAAGAAAAGTGAAGCATGACATTACTTAGCAGGAAGAAAATAAAGACGGCCAGAAGGTCTGGGAGACAATGTCTACTCCATGCAAAGAAGTTCGGGACCCTTTAACATGGACCTTATAGACACATTTCGACAAGGGGCCCGTGATTAGTCATGACAATACAGTGGTCATTACTTCATGTTTTGATCTCTATGACATATATGGAAGAGACCTGGCCAGACATTGTTCAGAATTGCTCACGTACCAATCCTTGGAGGCTCTGCGGCCAATGAAAAGAAAGAAGTTCCAAGACTTTGAGTGTGAATGGTACAGATGGTTTGATTTAAGGGATCTGTATATTGCATTGAATAGACTATTTCTTGATCCTTCAGAGCCAAAGTGGCCGCCACAAATAGATGAACTGATTGAAGGGCCTGGTGCCATTTTTGATAAAAGAATACTGCTGTCTGAGGAAACAGATGAAGGAGAGCCAGATGACCCCTATGAAGCTAGTTATACCACGGATCTTCTTTAGAGGGGGACTTATCCCTCTCACATTTTCACACTCCATACCGTATTCCGCACTCTGCTTCTGACCCCGACTTGGTCGCGGGTCATTACTGAAAATATTCCACGGGTTCCACCCATCATGATCACCCTGTCCCCACGGGACTTCATTCCCCAACCTCCTCTCGATCTAGAGAGGATTTATGATTTAATCTGGGACATACTACTGTATGATCCCCCCAATCCTTTGTCCTTGGTGCCACTTCCTCCATCCCATTCTCCTCCTATTCACCTTCATTCTTGTTTTATGATTAATTCATCTTTTCTCAAAAAAAAAACGCCAATTTGGCAACAAATTTCTCTCAGATCCTCATTGAGGAAACTTCCTACTTGTTCGATTGTACCCTATCACGTGGGTCGTTCGGTCAAGATTCTCTTCTAGATTTACTCTGCCCCTTCCCTCGGGATGATTCTCCTGTATTTTCGCCTGTATCCTATAATTTTCATTCTACTTCGTCCTCATTAGGTCAGGATAGGGAGTCTAGCGAAGTTAGGGAGTATAGTTCTAGGCAGGTTAGTAAGGTTAGGAAGTTTAGAAAATCTAAGGGTAAACAAATTCCAGATAGATACCTCCAGGATTTAGCTAATAAATGCCTTTCTTGCTCTTTGATCCCTCAGCTATTAGAAAACCCTATTCAGATGCCAGAAGATTGTGTAGATGATGAGTCAGTTAATGATGGATATGGGGTGTATGAATTGATACACGAAAAAGACCCCATTGTTGAAGATGAGGAAGATGACGAAGACGCAGCTGAGGCATATACCAGTGGAGTAAAAAGATTCGATGAACCCTCAGCTGCCATAGAAGAGCCCACCAAAGAGATCAATCTAGGGACCGAAGACGAACCTATGGTTGTCCTCGTTAGCAAGAATCTTTCTGAAATGGATGAGAAGGCAACGGTACAAGTTCTTAAGGATTATAAGGACACTTTCCCTTGGAGTTATAAGGATATGTCGGGGTTAGACTCATCACTAGTGGAACACAGATTGACATTAAAGGATGGAGCTAGCCCGGTTAAACAGAAGTTAAGGCGATTCCACCTACAAATGGCTTTAAAGATGAAGGAAGAGGTTGATAAGTTACATAAAGCCAAATTCATTAGAGTTGTCCTTTATCCACAATGGGTGACCAACATAGTCCCGGTTATAAAAAAAAATGGGAAGGTCAGAATATGTATTGACTTCCAAAATTTGAACCGGGCGTGTCCTAAGGATGATTTTCCATTGCCGCACATTGATGTACTCATCGATAATACTGCTGGCTATGAAACTCTATCGTTTATGGATGGATTTTCAGGATATAATCAGATCAAATTGGCAGAAAAAGATCAAGAAAAGACATCATTCACTACACCTTGGGGGACATATTGCTATGTCGTGATGCCTTTTGGATTAAAGAACGCTGGAGCCACTTATCAAAGGGCTATGATGACAATATTTCACAACATGATGCATATCAATCTAGAAGTGTATGTGGATGACTTGTTGGTAAAATCTAAGACTAAGGTTGAGCATGCCAAAGTCCTGGCAAGAGTATTAGAAAGATCAAGAGAATATCAGTTAAAGATGAACCCCAAGAAATGTGTATTCGGGGTATCCTCAGGGAAATTAGTTGGATTCATTGTCAGAAAACGGGGAATTGAGATTGATCCCAATAAGGCAAAAGCTATCAGAGAAATGCCACCTCCCAAGAACTTGAAAGAGTTAAGAGGATTGATCGGGAGGTTGCAATTTATTCGCCGTTCTATCTCCCAACACTCACAAAGGTGTAAGCCGTTGCATCATTCATCTCCTTATTATCCGCAAGGCAATGGCCAAGCAGAGGCAACTAACAAGACTTTGATAAAAATCATCAAAAAGACGTGCAAGTCTATTAAATGCACAGACTGGCCAGAAAAATTGATTGAGGCTCTATAGGCATACCGAACTTCAATCTGCACGCCCACCGGGCAGACTCCTTATTCTTTAACATTTGGAATGGAGGCGGTAGTTCCATACGAGATCCTTATACCGTCATTAAGAGTACAATTAAATAAGGAATTCTCCGTTGATGAACACCGCTCAGCACTCCTTGCTCAATTAGAACTCTTAAACGAAAAAAGATGGTCAGCTGCTAATCATGCAAGAGTTTATCAAAATAGATTAGCATGTTTTTATCAAAAGAAAGTAATTGAACGTAAGTTCAAAGTTGGTGAATGGTCGTCAAAAGAATCTTTATAAAACCTAGTGGTCCGCGTTCTAAGCTCCAACCTAATTGGGAAGGACCAAATGTTGTATCGCATGCTTTTCTTGGTAACGCTTACCGTCTAATTAATGTAGAAGAGCAAGAGTTAAGTCACCCATGGAATTGTCTGTATCTTAAGAAATACTACCCTTAGGTTAAAGAGTCGATCAGCATGGTGCAAAGACCAGTGGAATCAGAAAATTTAGAAATTCAAATTCCCTTATTAGTCTGGATAATTTAATTCAAACGCATTACTACACACACTGACACATTTGGTTCATGAGTAACAAGAGATGCCAAGTTCGAAGGAATACCGAAAACTTGACTAAAGGTGTAAAGTGCAAATCATTCTTTTAAACAAAAATTTTATTTTTACACTCGGCCCATGATGTCAGAACGAGGCTTAGAATAGACTACCAAGAATACCTGCCATCTTAGTAGGAGGCCGTCATAAAGAAAAGGGGGAGATCCGTCCCATGAAAAGAAAAAGAAAAAGAAAAAGGCAAAAGTCAAATGTCAAATCAAAAGGCCATTATACTACAAACATTACATCAAGGCCATGAAATTAAATGAAAAGGGAACGCAAGGTCAATAAATACTCCGGAAAGAAAATGACTGAACCCCAACAGGATAAGAAAGGAACATCTTTTTAGGTCTCCGAAACTTTCTCGTGGGCTTTCCAAACCAATTCTTCCTTTCTTTCTAAAGAGGCGTACTCTAAGCTTCAGGAACGGCCTAGATTGACTAAGGATCAAATCATCAAATAGGATCATGAATGGAAACACAAGTTCAAGCACGATGGGTCTAAGTTAGATTATTAAAGAACAATTTGGGAATTAAGTTAATAAATGAATATGATCTTTTGATCTGAGTACCATGCTGGTCTTTTAGTTTGCATAATACTTCAAAATTCAAAAAAAAATACATGTTTCAAAATCCAAAAAAAATACATATTTCAAAATCCAAAGAAAATACATATTCCAAAAGTCCAAAAAAATATATATTTCATATTTCAAAATCCAAAAAAAATACATATTTAAAAATAAAAAAAAATACATATTCCAAAATCCAAAAAAAGTACATATCTAAAAATCCAAAAAAAATAGACATGTTCCAAAACCCAAACAAAAATGAATATTTCAAAATAAAAAATATTTCAATTAGCATATGCTTATCGCATCTAGTGTGTTTCATTCCTTTTATTTTCAGAGAGCATTTGTCTGCTTGAATGTTGCATTTTTTCTTACAGTTTGATTATTCATGCTACCTTTGTTAATAAAGGCTATGCCTCTTGACCCTTCTATCAAGAAAAGGATTGATTGATCAGTTACTTGACTGAACAAGGGACTAAGCCTAAATAGATACTTAACCTGTTTGTTAAGTAATGTACAGGACACAGGACAAATGGTGAGACACAAAGCTGAAGGCAAAATTTCATATATATATATATCAAAAGGTGTTTGTACATGATACACAAAAGAAAGGAAAATACATATACACCCCTCATAGCTGACTCTCCCCTTCCCCTTCATCAAATTGGTTGAGCCTCATCAGGAGCATTCGGTGCTGGTCCTCAGCTAGGAGGTGGAGGTGGTCCCATCGCACTCGGCCCTGCCTAGCCGGACGATATGGCGATGCTGGCAGTGAAAGCACTCGCCTGACCACGATCAATAGCCCGTTGGCGGGCTCGCTGATATCTCTCATCCACCATCCGGCGCTCATGCTCTGCCACGGAGAGGCGACCCTGAAGACTCTCCAGACAAAGACGGTCGCGATCCCTCTCCTCAGTCAAGATCTCCAGGCGAACCTGGAGTCGTGCGAGATCTCTGATGGAGAGACGAGCCACCTGCTCCTCGAGCTCAAGGACCCGAGCTGCGTTGATTTCAGCCATCTGAAGGGCCTCCTGAAGCTCAGCGACCTACAAAAGAAGATATTATTAGTCCAAGGCCAATCAAAATCAAATTTAGAAAAGAAAGTCAAAGATGAATAGAACTTACTCTAGTAGCTCGGTCCTCCTTCGCAATAGAAGCTCGATGGGTAGCGGAGGCAAACTGACTCTGGAGGTCAGCAAGGGTGGCCTCATAAGCAGCAGGCAGGGCAGAGGATGAGGCTCCATGTGTAGGGGGAGCCGCCTAGGTGTAGACGGCTCGCTGCACCAAAAGACAACCGTCAGTGGCTAATTGTCAAAACAATTTAATTAATTAAAATATTCATACATAACATGCATACATACCAAATCAAAGAGCTCCTTCTGGACCTGTTCCAACTGGGCCTCAACATCCTGGAGACGGGCCCGGAGGTTGATGATCACAGCATCCTATGCATCCTGCATACCATACATACACATATTCATTCACAAATATAAATTAAGATAATAATAAAATGAAAGAAGCATAAGTCATACTTACATCGAGAGGTCGGAGCAGCCATAATTGATCGGCGTAGTGGGCCCGGTATTGCTGGAGATAAGCCTCGCTGCTCTCCGTATGGGACCCCACTCGGACGCCGCGGAGGTGCCAGTCCTTATACTGCTCCGGGAACTTGGCACGCCAGTCCGTGAGGGCTTGTTTCCCCCTCATGCTCCTCCCTACTCCCTTCGGGACCTCCTCGTCGATCCATTCTTGATGGAGGCCCAGTGTCCTCATAACGAGCCGGAGGCGGAGGGGCTCGATTTCGTTCAGGCAAGCCCATGCCCATGTATGGGCGCCAGATCACCTGCATACATATGAATAAAATTGCATTTAATAAAATGAAACACTGCATTTAATAAAACTAGATAAATTAAAAACTTACCAAGAGCTTTGGATAGTCGAGGAATTGATGGCGAAGGGCCGTCAATTGATGGTGCTACAGGGCCGTGTCCACTATTGGCTGCCAATGGCGAGCCAACGGGACAGCATCTGGTTAAACAATCCTCGCTCGGCCGAGTGGGAAGTAAAGATAGCTCAACACCTGCATGCAAAAACACATAAGTTAGAAAGCATCATATCATTACATTGCATAAACACATGATTAAAAATAACTTATACCTGACGAAATGGCGAGAAGCCGCTGATGGTGGTCTCACGGTCCGGCGTGACCGCGGAAAGATCAGCAAAGAGGTGGGCCAGAAGGGCCGCACCCCAGGCATACTCATGGAGGGTCTCTAGGTCGTCTAATAAATAAAGGAACCTATAGTGGATATGATCGCCCTTCGTACCGAAGAACAACCGACCGAAAAAGAAAACTAAGAAGACTCTCAACTGTCTATCTACCTCCTCTACCTGATCAGGGTCACTACAATAGATGGCAGAAGAGGACTCCGCTAATCTACTCCTAAACTCCTCCCGGGTCTCGTCCGACCGACGCCGGGGCTTAACTAGTCCTAAGGCGGCCTCTACCTCCACCTTAGGAACTATCCTAGACTCTCTATCTAGGGTAGATACCTCTATCCCTAGCAAAGCCTCAGCCACCCCACGGTAATCGGGGTAAGTCACCCCACTCACCGATCTACCCTCTACTCTAAGACCAGTGATCCTGGCCACATCCTCCAAACTTGGGACCATGTGGCCCCAGGGCATTAGGAATGCCCGACTCTCTGCATGCCAAGGCTCCGTGAGCGCCTGCAACAGTACCAGATCAAGCCAAAATGGCTCGATGTCCAGAAGCTCTCCAAACCCCATCCGGCGCAGGCACGCCTTCTGGAAGTCAGGTAGCCTCGATAGGCTCCTATAACTAGGTCCCACGAGATGCGAGCCCTCATCGTCCCCTGCAAATAAAAAACAAGAAGATTTCATTAGTTAATGGACTTAATAAATCAATGAAATATTCTGTTTAAAAGGTGTCGAGCTATGTGGACGCCCATTAAAAGGCGTCCACACTCTTTGATGCCATTTAAACCTATTTCTGTCCTATTTAAAAATTGAATTTTGGCTTGAATGGCGTCGGACCATGGCGACACCTTTTGAAAGGCATCACTTGGTCTGGACGCCATTCAAACCCGATTCCGGGCTCTTCCAAAGAGCCCCTTTCCTTCCCTCTTTTCTTCACCCCATTCAAACCATAGAGAATTTACCAGATGGAGGGCTTCTTCTTCGCCTTCCTCTTCGGCCATGGGCGTCGGAGGAGCCTCTTCCTCCTCAAGAAACGCCGCCACCGCCGCAAGATCAACCGGTGCTTCCTCGTGAGCTTCTTCCATTGGAACAACCGTAAGAGGGGCCGTCCTCTGCTGCTTTGCGATGGCCTTAGTCTTGCGTGACCCTTCGCCACGTTCCATGGCTAGAGAAAGAGCGAGCTAGAGAGGGACGAGCTCGGGATGTGAAGGAGAAACTCAGGTTGGAGGAGAAGGAGAGAGTTCGAAAGGATGGAAGAAGAGGTGGAAATGAGGTCGCCGGAGAACGAAGGTGGCCGGAGAATGAAGATCGCCGGGGGTGGAGAAGGAAAGAGAGGTTGTTTGAGAGAATGAGGAAGAAAGAGGGACCTTCACGATTTTTGTTAAAAAAAGTTGAAATGTGTCGGGGTACAGCGACGCCATTCAAGGCACATAAACTGAGGCGACAAAGGACAAAGGTTTGAAATTGATCAAAAGGCGTCTTCACAGAGCGACGCGTTTCAGTTTAAACTGCTAATTCTGGTCAGAACAGTACAAGGCATGATGTTTAAACGCGTCCACACTTCATGACGCGTTTCAGTGGATTAATCTAATTAATGGCAGAATTCTAGGGAAAAGTAAGAAGGATAATTGAAAGGCGTCTCAACATGTGGATGCGTTTTCAGAATAATTCGGGATTTTCAGGATAAATCTTTGATTTTTGGAAAATGGTTTTGGATTAAAGGCGTCTATACACCTGGACGCATTTTAAGAATAAATTCGGGTTTTCAGAATTAATCTCTTATTTTGGAAAAGGATTTTTGACTGAATGACGTCTACGTGTGTGGACATGTTTCAAGCATAATTTGGGGTTTTAAGGATTAATCTCTGATTTTTGGAAAATAAATTATAGTTAAAAGGCGTCTTTCTGAGTGGACGCGTTTTGCATTAAGTAAACTCGAATTGTCATATTTTAAAGAAAAATCAAGTTTTTACTCAAGGAAAAATCTTGGACAAGTCACAGAAGATTAATGATGAATTTCAAGACATAAATGAAGATTCGTTATTGAAATAAATTCTTAATTACATCATAAAAGAAAAGGAAAAGAAAAAGGAACATTCAAGGAAGGAATTCCCAAAGTCCCATTATATATAGATAAGATAATCCTCTATCTCTATTTTCAGAGGATTTTATACGATGATTGAAACTAATATTCCACAGTGTGACTATAAGTTCAGTAGCTTTATAATCTTCATCGGATTCCAAGGCACGCTTTTTGATTGGAGAAGTGTTGGAAAATTCAGGAAATTCATAGCGAGGCAGGCTGAGTTGAATATGACATCGATGAGGATTGTACAGCACAAACTCAGTTGCCCCGATCAGTTTAAGTTTTGCACCCGCTGCATGGTGCACTCGAATGGGTTTTCCTACGAGAGCGAGCGGTAAAGAGTCGAACCCATTTGCTGACATTGTTTTCAGATAGTCTCTCCAGTCAGCTCGAGTCTTGAGTTTTGGTACTCGATTAATCATCTTCTCATTGAATTTCACAATGTTGGAGATATAGAAGATAGGACTATTCTGATATATTTGAGATTGTCTTGCTGAATTCCTAGTGTGATATTCAAACTTGAAGTACAACTCAACCCATAGAGCGAAGAGTAGCATGCAACCATAAGGAGGCTGACCTGTAGACGCTGCAAAGAGCCCACTGTAGAGATAGGCTAGAATCGTTGTGCCAATCGATCTTCCCTCAAAGATCTCGCAGATTGCACTAGCTTGATCATCTTCAAGTATATTATCTTGGGCAGGAAAGAACAAAGCTCCAGCTAGGCACGTGGTGAATGCTTTCATCACGTTCTTAGTGTCATCCTCTCTAAGATCTTCAATCTCGTACAAAGTCCACTCTGCAAGCTTTGCAAGATTAATTCCTTTCTTGGTGAGACATCCTTTAACTTATTTTGGGTCCTTCATTATTTTCATCAACAATTGTTGACCTATAATCTTTTCCCTCATCAGAGCCATCTTATTCTAGATCACTTCATTATTGTGGTTCAACTTGATTTTAGGAAGGCCCAATAGAAGTTCAACCTCTTCTAGAAGAATAGTGCATTCAAATTCAAGAAAAAGGAAAGTATGGGTTTGAGGATGCCAAAACTCAATCAAAGCACCCATATCCGCCCAATCCACGTTTGGACTTTTGTAATGCTTTGCATGGACTACTAGACCTTGGATGTTCCACTTGGAAACAAAGGATTGCATAGAAATAGTAATACTTTTAGCAAGCTTTTGAATCTAAGGAAGAGATGTGAATTTTCTCGGACCGGGAAATAAAGGATATGCCTAGAAAATAGAGAGGAGAATTGTTATGAAGAACTTGAAGAACGTGGAAAAAAAAGGAAACTGAAGAAGAAGGATTGAAGGAAAAGAGGATTTAACTTACTTGGAGGTTAGGATCTCTTCCACTTAGATGATCTTTCACGTCGGAGAGCTTCTCTAGCGTCTTCTTCACCCGCTTGCTTGAAGAATCCATTTTGTTCTTGAAGCTTTTCCTTCTTGAAACCTTGAAAATCCTTGAACTTTGAAGAAAATCCCTTATTTCAATCTCTAAATTTGTGATGGAATTACCTTAATACAAGTTAATGAAGTTTATATAGAGGGATTTGCGATTCTAGGAAGGCTTTTCCGGATTGGAGAAGGGATGTGTACGAAGAGAGTTAGAATCCGGATAGAAGTTAGCCAGAACCTGTTTCTGCGACTGAAAAGGCGTCGTTGAACAGAGACGTGTTTTAGTTCCCTTAATGGCATCGGCGCGACACGACGCGTTTCAAGGTTTTCTGTTATTTGCCTGAAATTCACTGTTTATCCATATCTTGATGCTTAATTAAATGCTTGCTTGAAGTTATTGATGATTTTTTAGTGCAGGAAATTCAGGAAAATCCAAATGAAGTTGAAAATTCAAGAAGATCCCACTGTGGGAGTTTATGAGTCCCGACCGTAGCTAAAAAGACGGTTATCTCTATCCCTTGTACTCTTTCATGTGATTAATTTGCATCATTAGCATTACTATATGTTAAATATTTATTAGAGTATATCAAGGACCTTGTGATTTTGATGAAACTGAAATTTGAGTTCCCTTACAACAAAAACAGTGATAATTCCATAGAATTCTTGATCGCACGGATAGGCCGTTGGATTGTTAATTAGTGAGGACGATGATTCTGCTTTTGTAAGATGGTGCGTAGATAAACGAACTTCAGCTTAGCACTGAATTACATGAATTGGTATCTTGACTTATCAATGACAATTTAACAATATTATCCTTGATTAATTTATATTTTATTTGATTTTATATTTTAGCCCAGCATGCATCATGTAGGACTTTGATATAATTGTGATAAGAATTAATTCTTGATTAAGTTTCAGACCATTGATCAAATAATTCCAACATGATATGAAATATTCCATTCTGAATTGAGTATCTTGATTATTTTTGAGGTTCGCTTGAAGATATCCTTGAAATTCTATCATTTCTTAGATTCTTTATCCAATATTTCTTGTTTCCTTTTAAGATCCATCATGGCTGCAGCACGTCTACATTGGTTGGCAATCGCTCCCCGTGATGAAACCAGCAGTGTCTATGACCTGGAGTACTTCCCAATCCGTAGAAGTTGATCGACCTTATTTTATTTCCTTGTCTACCTCATCAAGACAGGATTGATTCCATTGATCTCCTTGAGTTATCTTTATTGATGATTTTGAGAAAAATTCCAATCATGTGATGTTGAGAGCGTGTCTCATCACACCTTGGCATCACCTTTTTAGTACATTCCATTTCATTTCACTCCCTTGCAAAGACGATGTCAAGGTGAGGCAACTGTAGACACGCTAATTTTGACATCAATTTGAGTAAATTTCATGTCATATAATAATGCCTCAAAATGGTCTGATATTTAATTATTAGTTAATTTTTATTAATTTTTCTGGATTAATTATCTAAATGACATGGGTCAGACAGACATAATTTAAATTCATTAAAGAAATTGATTTTAACTCAGATTTTAATCAAATATGAAAAAGTCTAAAAGACGTCAACTTGTGTAGACGTCATTTAGAATTTATTCTTATTTTGATTATTAATTTGATTTTTAATTAATTTATTAATAAACTAAAAGACATCCGCCATGAACGACGCCATTTAGATTTCCTAAGCTGATTCTGTTTCTTCTTCCTGATGTTTATCCTTATCTTAATTAGTCTAAAAGACGTCTCCCATGGGCGACGCGTTATAGATAATTACAGATAATGATGAATTAATCTGTGTTTATCTGTTTCTTGGTTGGATTAACTTCAAACTATTTCATGTTAATCTTTAAGTAACCGCGGATGCGTGAACTTAAGCCTATAAATACATAACCCCTTGGTCATAAAAAAGTTAGTGACTCAAGTGATAATTCTTGAAAGATTAGTGATAATTTTGAGCGATTCTTGGGAGAGACGACGTCCAAACGCTGAAGGATCGAGGTGCTACTACTACTTCTAGGAGTCTTGAAGCAAGCTTCATCCTTTCTTCGTCTTCTCTTCGTCCTTTCAAGATCCATTCAAGACCAAGGCTTCCTAGGGGCCACCCAACTTAGTTCTTAATTGATTTCTGTATCTTTCTCATATTTTTATCACATTGGCATCACAATTTCATCACATCACTCCATGCAACACACACTCACTAGCATATAATTTCAAATCCATGTTGGGGTTTCAAAGACCACAAACAAGTAAGTTCATTTGTTTAGTTGCATGATTAGAATTATTACTGGAATAGATACTACATTTATTTGAGTTCTTATTGTTCTTCCCTCTCTCTTTCTTTCCACTTTCTTGCAAGATACAAAAGGAGATAAAGAGGAGAGAAAGAACAAGAAAATCAAGCTGGATGATCCTCAAAGCCCCATAAGCATCCAAAGCAAGAACAAAGTCAGAAGGACTCTCTTTTTTCAGCCGGCTGAAGGAGGAGAATCAAGGACTCCAATATCTCCCAATTCTGAAATAGGTAGGCGATCAATCCTTTCTTTTGAAACTTTTTAGTTAAAAGTTTATAGCGATCACATTCACTTAGTTTCTTTTTAATAGGTTTATTTGTCACATAATCAACATAATTTTCATGATAATCGCACCCCTAATTTGAGCACTCATAGAGATGAGATCACCAGTGCCTTTATGTTTGCATGTTTTTGTTAATATAATTGTTATATTGTTGTGGTAATTAATTGTTTGACTCCAGTTAATCACCGTGCTGTCCATGACTACATAGTGAACATGTATAGTTGATGCATGCCTTTTAGTTTTTTTTTATGAATCGATTACTAATATCTAGGTATAGTTAAATATATTCGATATATTTATAAACTATCACCTAGGACGAGACCAACTTAACATAAATAAAACCTTCAACATAAAGTCTAAGCCGGAGCGCGAGTCATTGAGAATGCACCGTGTGGCTCTCCATCAATATAGTTTTTAGAACTTGATTCAATGATGGTAGTTTCTATGTGTTTACCAGAGATCTGGCACCATCTGATGAAAGGACTATTAACTATGCCATTATGATGCCTTGAGATTGGAATAGAGGAACGGTGTAGCTATCCTCGCGTTTACCCGGGAGCTACATTCTTACTCTATTCTGTCACGTATTGATGGTAAAGCTTAGACCAGGGATAATGGTCTACTGTGTTTATCCGGGACCATTAAAGACTTGGGAGCCGAAATAAGATCAGATATTGCAAAGAGTTGCAATTACCATGAGATGGTTGCTCTAAGATAATGGTATGATACTATGTGTTTACCCGAGATCATACTATGATTCTTAGAGATTCTGATCCTTACTAGGAGACCGTCGGAGTCTTCCGTTCTGTATACCTGAAGGTTATACAGTCCGTCAAAAAATAGTAGAAAACAATTCAAGATAAAAGACCATAATTGAATTATAAGAACTATCTGATCAAATTACGTTATTTCCTTCGTTCACTTACGTGTCGTCTATTAATCTGAAATTTGACATATTGGATGTCAATACTTCTTATATTCAGATTGACTAGAAAAACTATGAAGAATGTCTTCAGGGCCAAGTGAAAATCACTATCCTAATCAGATATCATGAATCTTCTTACTTTGATAGACCAAGGTGAAGATATACTCATGGTATGCCTTTTTGGAAGGCAATGATTGTCATGAAATCTCTTATTTGAATAGACCAAGATGAAGATATATTTATAATATGCCTTTGAGAAAGGCAAATAATAAGATTTTAAACGATTGAACCCACACCTAAAAGGATAAAGGAAGGTCAGCTGAAAAGATAAGTAGTAGTTCTTCCACTGCGACCAATATAAGGATGTTGATAAAAGCAAAACGAATATGAAACTTGAAAGAAGTTTCAGATATTCTTATTATTAACCTTTTACATATCTATTGGAGAATTAGCATCTCCAATATGAGATATTGGAAATGATTCTCAGAGTTGCAATGGTATGCAGACTTAGACAAGTAAAAGGAAATCGAGAGAATGTAAGTGTTGAGTTAGACTTAACAATTGTTCATGATATTCATAGGTTACTATCAGACAGTAAATATTTGTATATCTATAGGAGTCAAATATAAAACTGAATAATTGTTATTTAGTTGCATAAGATATCAAGAATTATAAAAATAAATAACGTTGACTGAAAAGGAGCAATAGTTGTTCAAATCAGTCAATACACTATAGATTCTTGATGTGACATTTCATGTAATGAATGTTCACAAGTCTCCTATAGAAATGATCTGTGTGAATCCTGATTGTCTATGGTATTGTACACAGGGTTGTACAATAAGAAATTATTAGTGCTGATACATACTAATGTAAAAAGCTCAATATCCTCTTAAGGCTAAAGATAATCACTCCTATTGACTTACCTTATAGTTTACTCTTGGAATGATTCGACTGTATGTACTTGCTAAAGTACAAGTCGAATACATTTGAGAGATTAAGGTATAAGATTAATATGATGTATTAGAATTTTTGATTTGATCAAAGAAATTAATACTTAAGTATATGATTCACATAAATCATTAAAATGATAATTGTATCCTCGCTCGATTGATCCTCATTGTACATAATAGTAATATGATAGAATGAGGAATTGCACCTTATCAAGATATGATGCAATATATATAATAAGATTTGTCTAATTCTTGTTTTTGTGAACATGAGTATGAACATTAGATGTCCATACTTTACAGAGGGTTCCAAACAAGTCAGTGTGTGTCCATATAGGATATGGAAACCAAATAATTCATATGAGATATGAATTATGAACAAACCTGATTTTAAAGTCAAGTTATACCGTGATGTGAATTTGTGAAATGTCTAAAGAGTTTGGTCATTACATTTATTGGCCAGCGATAATGAAATAATTATCGTTCTGAAAGCTGTCTTCTATGAAGAGGAATATGTCCTCAGAGAAGACAGTGAGAGCTGATAAAACTAGAAGATGTTCTAAATGCACAAGTTAACATAATATTATTAGATAATCTTTAGTTGTTTTGAACCACTCACAACACACATGAGAGGAGCTCTAAGATATAGATTATGATCTAAAATCTTTGATGATGCTCTCTGTGATTACAACTTTGAGATTGGCAAGTAGTTAAGAATTTTAAGCAATAGTCCATTACTACTATTGAGTTCAGAACTTAATAGTATTGCTAGAGGGTATTGTCCCTAAAGCAAGTAAATCTTCAGAATTAGCATAAATGGACTACTTAAAACTTATATGGTAAACTGAAGAAAATAGTCAAACGTCAAAATGTTGACTTACACAAGTTTTTCTCAGTAGTTACCATTAATAAGTTTATTAGAATTCTTCTTGCCAATACTGCCTATCATAATCATGAGATGATGGGAGTTAGATATTAAAAGTATTCTCTCAATGTGATTGAGAAAAATATGTATATGATACACCTTTAAAGCTATTAGAATGTCCAGGAAGCAAGTTATGATTTCAAAGATCATTTTGAATCAAACTGAAGCTTCCTAAGTTGTAATAAGAGCTTTTGACTTAATTGTCAAATATTATGTGATCATTAAGAATGATCACGGACTGTGTGTGTTCAAAGAGGATAGTGGGAGTACGGTCGCTTTATTAATGCTTAGTGATAATAACATCAAAGTCATTGAGAATGACATCAGGATGTTACTATAAGTAAAAGTATTATTAACCATGTTTTCCTCCATAATAAGTTTAGTTATAATATCCCACGTATTGGAAATGCGAATCTATCAAGATAGATCGATAGGGATATTATATTGACCTGTATGTCAAGATGTATGGCATAAATTTCATAATTAGTCTCAATTGTTGAGATATGGAATTTATTCCTTTAAGGAAAAAGTTCCTTGAAGGATACATGACTGAAACGCATCACTAAGTACTTGAGAAGTGCTAAGGATGCACTCATGTATATGGAGAGGATGATTTGAAACTATGAGGTCACTCTGACTCGAATTTTATGTCAAATAATGGATTTAACCTTCTAAGAGAAAGGAATGGATTGGAAGGGTTCCAATCCTGAACTCGATATTAAGATGATGCCGTAAACAAGTTATACTATTAATGGAACAGTATGGATGAAAATGGTCATCCCTGAACTAGATGTAGTTTTGAAAGGTCTCTGATAAAATCCCGTTGTTGTAGGACAACAGTGGGAGTGATCAATTGTATGATCAAGACATGGTCTCTTCAGAAGTTGCAGAACATTTTGAGGCTCTTTTACAATCTCAAAGACAAAGGATTAAGAGGAAATAACGTAATGGAAAATACTCCATCTATAGATAATTTAGCAGATCCCTGATCAAGTCTTCATCACAGACTTTATGTGAGCATCACCTAGATTTGATGGAGATCAAATGCGAAGGTGATTGGCTTGAGTCCAAGTGGGAGATTGATGGATATAGGTGTCCTCTAAGCCAATCATAAGGCACCTATTTCAATATGGTTCACTGATAAATGGCATTAAATTCATTATGTAGATTGGTATATTTGTAACTGCACATAATGAAGTCCATGAATATGTGCAATAGTCATTGGATTATGATGAGATCATAATAATGAGACTCATGAGTTATAAACACATATTCTTAATTGTTCCTAGTCGTAGGATGTTTGAGAAGGACATCAAACATCCGGTAAGACTAGTACAGGTTATTCCAACTTATATGATGAGGGTGATTGATCTCGTTAATTACTTGTGTGGAAACACAATGGTGAACCTGTAGGTGCTCATTGGGGAATGAGTTCACTGAACTGATCCGACTTGAATCACCGAATGGTAATTTACCTGACTGTCAATCGGCTTGATTCATCGTCACAGTGGTGTGGTTGATCCTTGGACTTGAGACACCAAAGACACCTTGTCGGTGGACTTCTGGACTTTGACCTTGACTTACGAATCCTTATCCAAGGGATCTCTAATAGTCAAGGATCGGGTCCAGCGGAAGACCTTCGAAGGTGAATGTGTGTTCAACAAAGGATCGTTCGCTCTCAGGTAACTGGAGAGAGAATGCTTTAGAATAGATCCGCAGGAGTCTCTAGCTAGAGCAGAAACAATATCAGAAAAGATGTTTTTCGATATTGTATAGCAGAGTCTGATTCAAGTGAGTTAACCATCTAGGGTTTGATAGTTGACCATATCCTGGGTTAACTTGAGAGCATTGTGCAAATGAAGGATTATAGCCACGCGGTAACTGTGGACGGACATGTTCCATGAGTGGGTTGCTGAACCCCATTACCTTCCGGGATCATGCGGTGTTGCTTGGCACCTAACTTGATCAGAAGTCCGACCGAATTTACATGCGATGGTAATTTGGTTAAGTAATTAGTTAATATATAGATATTAATTAATTACAATAAGTCAATAACTAGTTATCGGACTTAACAGGTTGAAAATCGGATTGGTTAATGGGCCTAGAGGGTCACACGCAATAAGATTCTCAGACGGTGGTACTTAAGTGGGATTTATATTAATTCGGGGACTCTTGTGAAAAGTCGCGCCGACTTAATATATATACGCGCTGTTGAGAAACCCTGGGCCAAGCTCCAAGATTCTCCCATGTTGGCCATCCCCCCTTTCTCTCTCCTCATCCTCTGGGCACCCTATTCGAGGCGTCGGAACAGTCTTCGTCTCCGCCGCGCGTGATTCTCGAAAGTCGGGAATTCCCGTCCGCGGGTTTCCGGACATCGTTGCGGCCACGAATCTTCAGCAAGCAAGCTGATACGGATAAGGGAGCGAGGACGAACCACCGCGAAGGATCGCGTGGATACCGCTGGAGGCCGGACGCTTGTGCGGCTCGCGACATCGCCTCGACGGAACCGAGACGGAAGCGGATTCGAATCCGCGCACGGTAATATGATTACACCTGATTTTTCAATTCTTGTTTTTTTTTTGGATTAGGATCAGCGGGCATCGGGCGAGATATTTTTGTTCATCATTTCCGCTACGTTCTTCGCGTCCCGCCCGTATCCCAATAGTTTGAAGGTCTTCCGCTGGACCTGATCATTGACTATTAGGAACTCCATAGATAGGGATTCGTGATCCAAGGTCAAAGCCCAGAAGTCCACCAACAATGTGTCTCTCGTGTCTCAAGTCCAAAGACCAACTACGTTTTTTTACTGTGACGATGAATCAAGCCGGCTAACAGTTGGGTCAATTACCATCTGATGATTCAAGTCAGATCAGTTCAATGAACTCATTCCCCAATGAACACTTGTGTGTTTGCCTTAGTGTCCCCACACACGTGACCAGAGATCAGTCAAGCTTATCATATGAGTGGGCACAATACACACCAGTCCATCCGGATATTAGATGTCTAGTTTCTAATATCTTATGACTAGGAACATTTAAGAATTATGGCCAAGAGTATTAGTCTCATTATCACAATCTCATTGTGATCTAATATTCCCCTCATAATTCTATAGACTTCATTATACTCAGTTAACTAATTGCCAATCATTATAATGAATTAATTGACATATATTTGTGAACCAGAATATCTGAAACTACCGATGAAGGGAAATAAGTTGATGATGTTATGGTGCTGTGTCTACTATTGGCCGCCACCTGTGCGCTAATGGAATACCATCCAAAGTCATATGTCTCGCCCGCCCCAAGGGAAAATAATAATAGGTCTAGATTTGCATCCACGAACATATAGTCAGGACATGAGTATATCATACATCATACATCACACAGATCATGTAAAAGTAATAAATAAAATTAAATGTTAGCATGCATACCTATAAGAACGGCATGAAACCACTGATGGTAGTCTCTCTGTCTGATGTCACCACAAACTGGTCGGTAAATAGATGAGCCATAAGGGCTGCTCCCCATGCATACTGTCCTAGCTAGTCCAAATCGATCAAGTGCTCCAAAAATCGACAATGAATGTCATCCTCCTTCCTCTCAAATAGTAGCCAGTTGAAGAGGAAAAATAGAAATCACCGAAGGTCCCTATCTATTTGCTCCCACGTCTCCTCGCCCTCCTCATGACAATATGCGGCTACTATTGAATCTACTAGCCGTCCCATAAAACTCTCTCAGGACTCTTCGACCCTCTGTTGAGAATCATTTAATCCTAAGGCATCCATAACATCGACCCAGGCCACTGCCCTGGACTCTCTCCCCAAGGTCGCTACCATCAAGCCTCTGTGTTAGGTCCTAGTAGTCGAGGTAAGTCATCCCACTGATTGCTCACCCTTGCACCCGCAGGCCTGTGATCCTCACGATATCGTTTAGACTAGGGATCATGTGCTCTCGTGGCATGAAGAATGCTCGGCTCTCTACGTCCCAGCTCTCTCTCAGTGCCTGCAATAGTACGACATCGATCTAGAAAGGCTCTTTACTCAGGAGTTCACCGAACCCCATCTGCTAAAATCGCGCCTTCTGGAAGTCCGGCAACCTCGGTAGGCGGCTATCACCAAGTCCTATGAGATCCTGGTCCTCATGGTGCCCTACAATCATCCCATAAGTTCTATTAGTCATCAATAAGCCTAATCAAGTCCAATCCTTGGCGATTTGCTAAACTCTATCCACTTATCTGAATCGCATCAGGGGTGGTCGACGCCTTTTAAAAGGCATTGACTGGGCCGGACATGTTTCAACGCTAAGATTACAACCCCATGCAACCCCATGTAGACATGCTAATTTTGACATCATTTCGAGTAAATTTCATATCATATAATAATGCCTCAGAATGGTCTGATATTTAATCATTGGTTAATTTTTATTGATCTTTTTGAGTTAATTATCTAAAAAGTGTCGGGTCAGACAGACATGATTTAAGTTAATTAATTGAATTGATTTTAACTCAAATTTCAGTTAAAATATGAAGAAGTTTAAAAGACGTCGACTTTTGTAGACGCCGTTTAGAGTTTATTCTTATTTTGACGTTTAAATTTTAATTTTAATTAATTGATTAATTAGCTAAAAGACGTCTGTCAGGCGCTACGCGTTTTAGGTTTCCTAAGCTATTTCTACTTCTCTTCCAGATGTTTATCCTTATCTTAATTAGTGTAAAAGGCGTCTATACATGCAGACGCGTTTTATCTAATTACAGATAAAGATAAATTTTTTCCAGATGTTTATCCTTATCTTAATTAATCTGAAAGGCGTCTTCCGTGGTTGACGCGTTTTAGATAATTACATATAAAGATGAATTAATATGTATTTATCTGTTAGTTAAGATAGATAAATCCCAAGTTTCTCCATGTAAATCTGTGGACGTAGAAGAAGTCTATAAATACCCTGCATCTTGAATGGGTGACAGAGTTGAATTAGAGTTGATTTAGAGTCAAAATTGGAGTTAGAGTTGGAATTATCGAAGCAACGACGTCCAAGCGCTGAAGAACTGAAGTGCTGTCAACATCCAACTCAAGATCAAGGCTTTCCATTCTTCATCCAACCGACATAAGTCTTTCAATTCATTTCTGCATTTTCACTTCATCAATTCTACATTCTTCATCACATCACTCCATGCAACACACACAACACTAGCATCATTTTCAAAACCAATTTAAAGGGGTTTCAAAGACCATCCCAACAAGTGAGTTTTCTGCTTAGTTGCATGTTTAAAACTCTGTTAAGAATGGATACTACTTCTGCCTGAATTCTCATCGTTCCTTCATTTCTTTCTATTTCTTGCAAGGAACGAAGGAGAATCAAAGGGAGGAAATCAACAAACAAGTCACAAGAACTCTGGACGATCCTCAAACTCAACAGCAATCAAAGCAAGAACAAAGACAAGAAAGGGCTCTCTTTCTTCAGCCGGCTGAAGAGGGGGAATCAAGAGCTCAACATCTCCCACGTCCAAACAGGTAGGCGATCAAAATCTTTCTTTTGGAACTTTTAAGTCAAAAGTTTCTGGCGATCACTTCACTTAGTTTCTTCTTTAATAGGCTTTAT
Source organism: Zantedeschia hybrid cultivar (assembly GCA_030544215.1). Classification (NCBI taxonomy): domain Eukaryota; kingdom Viridiplantae; phylum Streptophyta; class Magnoliopsida; order Alismatales; family Araceae; genus Zantedeschia; species Zantedeschia hybrid cultivar. Next base: position 35,376,621 of record JARZZO010000011.1, on the reverse strand, counting down.
TTTGCACTTAAACAACATAGTTTTTTTCATGATAATCACACACTCATTTTAAGCACTCACAACTTTTTTGGCGATCACGGTGGGACTTGGTCTCGCCATCTTTTAGTTCTTTTGTTCTTGCTGTTATCAATCGGGCACCCACGGTGCACCACTTGTGTCTCTCGACACGTCCTCACCAATTGGTGAGTGTTTTTAATTTAGTTGTTATTCCCACGTGCACCACGTGCACACCCGTGCGGCAAGATCTTGCCATCCCCGTTGATTAGTTAAAAAGCTAATTTTGTGATGAAATGTTGTGTGATTTACTGATATCTTAGTTGTTTAGTTGATAAAATCATCCTGTTAAAACCTGAAACTAAAAAATTTTGCATGAGCTGATTATTTATTCTTTTTATCCTGTTTGAGGAGGAATCAATCCAGAAATTCCTCCTGGAAAACTGCTTCTGCGACTTGAAAAGCATCTAGGAGCACGGACGCGTTTCAAACTGCGTCGGTTAACCCAGACGCCTTTAAGTCTTATTTCTCTGCTGTCTGCAATCTGAACTTCTGTGAAAAATTAAGACTCTGTTTGAATAGTGTCGACTACCCTCGACGCGATTCAGGAAATTTCTTATTTCTTCTTCAGTTCTCAGATTTTTGTGATCTGTGTGCTAATTACCCATTATGTATTAAGAATTAGAGGACATCCAGGCTACAGGTCATACGCATTGAGGCTAATACCCTCCTTTTCTTAGGAACACTCTACTTGACGTTATCAACTCTCTCTGATTGGGTCAGTCCCTCGATCAGACTAGAGAAGTTGGTGTTAAGGCCTCCGTAAGTCCCAAAAATCAAGGTACTCCTCCTTGATCATCGGGCTGGTTGTACCAGTTGAAGTCCCGGTTAGATTCCATAAATGTTGTGAGAGAAAGCCATAGAACATAACGGTGGATATTGAACTGAAACTAGGATCCCATCCCTTGAGCGAATTTGTGGTTTAATTAAATCCAAATAACTCAACAAGGAATCTTAAAATCACGCTAAACATCCACTTGTTTGTTTAAATCTCTGAACAACTTGTTTGCCAATCCTTGAAAAAGAATCTAACATCATGCAGCTCCGATCGGGCAGGGACTTGAGTATGGCTCCAAATGCCATTGTCAACTACGAGGGAGATGCTAATGCCCCTCGCGATTTTGATTACAATTATGAGAGCGGGAGAGATGCAGATGCCTCTCGTAATTTTGTCCCCGTTCCGTTTCGACAAGATGGGAATGTTCGGACCCCTCTCTATCATCCTCATGAGCAATATCCTGATCCTCCCCCGCATGAGTATGCGATTCCCAATCCCATTTTCGAGGGAGACATGAATCAAAATGATCCCTTGACCTCTGATCCTTCGGATCTTGTCAATGCTTTGGGAGTTCTTGCCTCCCGTCTGGACCCTCAGCAGTTCGAGGCGATCCAGTCCATTCTGAAGGGGAAGGCACCATGCAGTCTGCCGAGCCGAACCTTGCGGCTCCCCCTGCCATCCCTCAGCAACCTCCTCTTCATCCTCCTTACATTCATCAGGCCATGGAAGGCCTCCATATCACTTCTCGGCCAGCTGGGCCGCAACTTTCATCTTCTAGGCAACCGGCTAGACCACTAATGCCCGTTCATCAAAATGCCCTCGGGCATGGTGGAAGCTTTGCCGGACCTCCTCTTTACTGTCCTCCTTGTCCGACATATTCTAGGCAACAGGCCTATCAAGTACCTCCACCTCCTCCTCCTCCCCAGGCTGATCTGACAACGCAAGCGATGCTGGCAAAGATGGAGCGTATGGACGAACAATTCAACAACCTCCAGAAGATGATAGGGGTCAAAGCTGCACCGGAGATCAACTTACCGAGCCTGCCAGTGTTCCACTTGCCACCCTCCGAGATGCCAGTGTATCGGAAGTACAACGGTACTGGTAACCCCTTCACTCACTTGAAGGAGTTCATGTACGAATCATCCTTCTGGCAAAACGACAAGAGGTCGTTGGCCTTTTTGTTCAGGAGATCTTTAGAGGGACCAGCCCTCGAGTGATTCTTTTCCTTGGAACCCTCCGAAGTAGAGGACTATGGTATCGTTTCTCGAAAATTCATTCAACGATACTAGGATAGAGTTGCCCCCTCCTTGTCCATCACTGACCTAATAGCAGAGAAGATGAAACCCGATGAAGAGTTCGTCAGTTTTGTCGACAGATGGCGGGGCTTGGCCGAGAAAGTGAAAGATCACTTGTCCGAGTCGGAGCAAGTGAAGATGCTGATTTCCAATGCCACGCCCCAGTTCAAACTAGTCCTCTCCCTGAACAATCTGACCAGCATGGCAGAGCTCTATGAAAGAGCGCGGTACTGTCAGAATGCCTTCAAGGACGCTACGTTCTCTAGCGTCTTTGATCCTCACAGACCTAGCAGGCCTCCACCCTGGAAGCCTGCAGTGCCAAATTCTCCTAGCACAGGTCCAACTACTGAGGGCACGCTCTCTCATGAGCAAGTCAGCAACATGAACAACAATTCGCCCTAGTTTGTGAGGAGTCAACAATAGTACCAGAGGCCACCGCAGCCGAACCAGCAGGGATACAGGCAGCAGCCGAATCCTCAGTATCAGCAGCCCCAATATCAGCGGCCACAGCAGCCGAACCAGCAACAGCAACAGCAATAACCACAGCAGCCGCCGCAACGGCAATTGCAGTACCAGCAGCCACAACAACAGCAGTACCGACAACAACAGCAGTACCAGCCGCGCGCACCGCCGGCATATCATAATGTCCCTCCTCCTGCTGACTACAACTAGCAGAGAAGACCTCCAGGCCTAAAGAGGGCAGAATACCCAGTCCTCCCAGAATCTTTGGCAAACATTTTTAGTGCCCTAATGGCAGCTAATGCTTTAGTCCTGCCAAGAGAAAAGGCAGTTTGGCCTCAGAATGCCGACACGTCTAGGTATTGCTATTTCCATAGGCAACCTGGGCATACTATTGACACCTGCTTCCAATTTAGAGATTACATTCATGATCTCAACGAGCAGGGCGGCATAGACTGGGAAGAAATGAAAAAATACATATTAGCCCTGAAGGCAAGAAGACCACAGCAGCAACAGCAGCAGCAGCAAGCAAGACTACCAGCACAAGCAGCAGCACCACCAAACATGGGCATAATGCAGAACCCGCTCCCGGAGTACCAAAACCAAAACCAAGTTGCCCCTATTCTGACAAACAGCCAGTCTGAGGCTGACCGTGGGCAACAGTGGAGAATAGAGGACTCTTCCTCTCTTTATTCAACGGGTCATATTCCGAGTACCGCAGAACGACCACCACGCTATACCCAGACCACAGCCTATTACCATCACCCCTTTACCAACACCTGCATATCACTCACCCGTACACACTAACCCATTACCACCACCCGCTTTCCTCAAGCCCATTACACCCCACACTCCTACGCCTCCACCATATAACCTACCGCAAACCAATTACGCACCCCTCCTACCATCCAGGCCATTACTACGCGTACCATTTCCGACTTCACCCGCTGCCATTACCACCTACCCAGACACCATCCAACCATCCAGACCGCTACTACGCGTACCATTCCCCACTTCACCAACCGCTTACCCATCCACCATCCAATCGTCTAGACCTTTAATCCGCACCACGCCACCACCACCTAACCCCACGCCATCACCTACATACCAACCCTCCACGCCATCCGCACCATCCAACCCTGCGGTACTCAAGGTATCGACCGGACCTTCCACGGTTGAGGAACATGCGCTCCGGAGTGGAAGGATTTTCAACAAAGTTTTTCCTCAGTCAACAGTTAGAGAGTGCACCAGGCACTCAATATGATTTGTTGAAACATCTGGACCGAACACCGGCACGGATCTCCGTGCTTGAACTGATTAAAAGATCGAAGAGTCACCAAGAAGCTCTGATGGAATGTTTGCAGAAGGTGATGGTCAACGAGGACGTGCCGGTGGAAAAGATTACAGCACTATTAGTTCCTCAAGGGGATCATCCCTCCATTACATTTCATACATCGGAACTAGCACCGCCAGCAGCCAAAAGCATGGCCCTGAGCATCACAGTCAACATCTGCAAGAAGGCCGTGGATGCATGCCTGGTTGACACAGGGGCTTCAATCAATGTTTTACCTCCAAAGACCCTGGAGCTGTGCGGTGTACCCAAGGAAAAATGGCTGCCTAGCCCCATCTCTGTGACAGCATATGATAACTCTACCCGTTCCCCTCTGGGAATGGTTTATTTGAAAGTGGAGCTAGGCCCTGTAAGTCATGCTGACGTCGAATTTCACATTCTGGAAATCGACCCTTCTTTGAATGCCATCTTGGGTCGTCCTTACATAAAAACTCTCGAGGCGATTCCCTCCACGAATCATCAATGCCTCAAATTCCCCTTCAAAGGACGAATCATTAAGGTTACGAGCATGCCGATCCTTGCTGCTGCTCATACTTTGAATGTCAAATCCACTTCTTTACCTGGCCGACAACCTTTTCTGTCGGTATTACAGGTTTACCATCCAGTGGCTGATCCTCTGAAAACCGCCACTATTTCTCCTTATCCATTAAATACCATAAAGAGGGGGAAGTGCATGAGTACCCCAGGATGGAGAATTATGATGAAGAGTGGCTATCAGCCTGGAAGAGGTCTGGGCACACAATTACAAGGCATGACCACTCCTGTCAAAGATCACCGAGGAGCACCTGGAAGCGGCCTGGGGTATAGGACAAGAAAACTGAAACAAGACATTGTTCAGCAAGCAGAGAATGAAGATGGTCAGAAAGTCTGCGAGACAATGTCTACACCGCCCAAGGAAGGCCGGGATCCCCTGACATGGACCCTATACACTCATTTTGTAAAGGGGCCCATAATTAGCCATGACAACACGGTGGTCATTACTTCGTGTTTTGACCTCCATGATATATATGGGAGAGACTTGGCCAGGCATTGCTCGGAACTACTCACGTACCAGTCCTTGGAGGCTCTGCGGCCTATGAAGAGGAGAAAATTCCAAGATTCTGAATGTGAATGGTACAGGTGGTTCGATCTAAGAGACCTCTACATTGCACTGAACAGATTGTTTCTAGATCCTGCAAAACCCAAGTGGCCGCCACAGATTGATGAGCTGATCGAAAGTCCCGGTGCTATCTTTGACAAACGGATATTGCTGTCAGAAGAGACCGATGAAGGGGATCCAGATGACCCCTATGAAGCTGGCTACACCACAGATCTGCTCTGGAGGGTGACATATCCTTCTCATGTTTTCATGCTCCATACTTTGTTTCGCATATTGCTCCTGACCCCGACTTGGTCGCGGGTCATTATTGAAGATATTCCACGGGCTCCGCCCGTTATGATTACTCTGTCCCTTCGGGACCTCATTCCACCACCTCCTCTCGATCTAGAGAGGATGTATGATTTGATCTGGGACATACTGCTGTATGATCTCCCTAACCCTTTGGCCTTGGTGCCACTTCCTCCATCTAATTCTCCTTCTATTTATATTCATTCCTGTTTTATGCTTAACTCCTCTATTGCCCAAAAAAAAACACCAATTTGGCAACAAATTCTCCTCAGGTCCTCATTGAGGAAACCTCTTACTTGTCCGATCACACCCCATTGCCCGGGTCTTTCGGTCAAGATTCTCTCCTAGATCTACTCTGCCCCTCCCCTCGGGAGGATTCTCCTGTATTTCCACTTGTATCCCAGGATTTCCATTCTGCTTCATCTTCATTAGGTTATAATAGGGAGTATAGTGAAGTTAGGCAGTCTAGTTCTAGGCAGGTTAGTCAGGTTAGGAAGTCTAGGAAGCCTAAGGGTAGGCGAATTCCAGATAGATACCTCCAGGACTTAGCTGATAGATGTCTTTCTTGCTCTTTAATCCCTCAGTTTTTAGAAAATCCAATTCAGATGCCAAAAGATTGTATGGACGATGAGTCAGTCAATGATGGGTATGGGGTGTATGAGTTAGTGCATGAGAAAGACCCCATTGTTGAAAATGAGGAAGATGACGAGGACGCAGCTGAGGCATATGCCAGTGGAATGAAGAGATTCGATGAACCGTCAGCTGCCGTAGAAGAGCCCACCAAAGAAATCAATTTAGGGACTGAAGACGAACCTAAGGTTGTCCTCGTTAGCAAAAATCTTTCTACAGAGGATGAGAAGGCAATGGTACAAGTACTTAAGGACTATAAGGACACTTTCTCCTGGAGTTATGAAGATATGCCGGGGTTAGACTCATCTTTAGTTGAACACATGTTGACATTAAAAGATGGGGCTAACCCGGTCAAACAGAAATTAAGGCGATTCTACCTACAAATGGCTCTAAAGATGAAGGAAGAGGTCGACAAATTACATAAAGCCAAATTTATTAGAGTTGTCCTTTATCCACAATGGGTGGCCAACATAGTCCCGGTTATGAAGAAGGACGGGAAGGTCAGGATTTGCATTGACTTCCGCGATTTGAACCGGGCGTGTCCTAAAGATGATTTTCCATTACCTCATATTGATGTACTCATTGATAACACCGCTGGCTATGAAACTTTATCATTTATGGACGGATTTTCAGGGTACAATCAGATTAAGCTGGCAGAAGAAGATCAAGAGAAGACGTCATTCACTACACCTTGGGGGACATACTACTATGTCATCATGCCATTTGGATTGAAGAATGTTGGAGCCACTTATCAGAGGGCTATGATGGCAATATTTCATGACATGATGCACATAGATCTGGAAGTGTATGTGGATGATCTATTGGTTAAATCTAAGACAAAGGCTGAGCATGCCAAAGTTTTGGCAAGGGTATTAGAGAGATCGAGAGAGTATCAGTTAAAGATGAACCCCAAGAAATGTGTATTCGGGGTATCTTCAGGGAAATTACTTGGATTCATCGTCAGAAAACGGGGAATTGAGATCGATCCCAACAAGGCGAAGGCTATCAGAGAAATGCCACCTCCCAAAAACTTGAAAGAGTTGAGAGGATTAATCGGGAGGTTGCAATTTATTCGCCGTTTTGTCTCCCAGCACTCACAAAGGTGTAAGCCGTTCTACGAGCTTACCAAGCCAGGAGTCAAATTTGATTGGGACGATAAGTATCAGGAGGCATTCGATGGAATAAAGAACTATTTGGCAAGTCCTCCTGTTTTGAGACCACCATCTCCAGGCAAACCATTAATACTTTATATTTCTGTCTTGGATGATGCAGTGGGGGCTGTCCTAGCACAAGAAGATGAAGAAGGAAAGGAGAGGGCAGCCTACTATCTCTCTAAACTTCTCAACCCCGCTGAACAAAGATACACGGCAATGGAGAAAACATGTGCAGCATTGGTCGGGGTTGTTCAGAAATTGAAGCATTATTTTCTGGCCCACGAAGTCCATCTCATCACTAAAATGAATCCGATCAAATTCCTTCTGGAGAAATCTGTTCTTACTGATAGGTTAGCGCGATGGCAAAAATTTCTATCTCAATTCGATATCATTTACATTCAGCAGAAAGCGATCAAGGGCTATGCCATAGCGGAACATCTCGCCCATCATCCCCTTCCTCGATTTGATCCAGTGCGATCATAGTTTCAGGATGAGGAACTGATGTCCATAGACAGAGATGATATGTGGACTCTGCATTTTGACGGAGCTCTGAATTCTCATGGAAAGGAGATCGATATCGTTCTGCTATCACCTGAAGGTGTTACCATTCCACAAGCCTTTCAGCTTGACTTTCCAGTCACCAACAATATAGCTGAATATAAGGCACTCCTTGCTGGCCTCGAGGCTGCTCATTTCCATGGTGCCACCAAACTCAGGATTGTGGGTGATAGCCAACTGATTCTTCGCCAAGTGCTGACCAAGTATCGAACTCTTGATCCCAAACTCAAGCCTTATCAAGAACTCACTTCTGCTTATTCAAAGCTTTTTACGAAATTGATCTTTGTCCATGTCCCTAGGAATCAGAACATCTTAGCTGACGCTCTAGCTTCATTGGCATCTTCGCTTGATTTTCCAATCAGCAGGCAATCCGAATCAATCATAGTTCATAGGCATCTTTCACCCGCCGTGAAAGACCCTTCATTTCTTAGAACTAAGGAGAAGTTGCTGAAGAAAGTCAGGGACGGAGATATCGTAGAAAAGAGAGAAACCATGTTGATAGAGCTGTTAGAAGAGATGGATGATGAACAGAAGCCATGGTATTATGAAATTGCCAAATATTGTGAAGATCAATCATATCCTGAGGAAGCTACAACTGAGGAGAAGAGAGCTATCAGGAGAGTTGCTCAACGATACACCCTAGTTGGAGGAGCACTGTACAAGAGAGGTTTTTATGGAGTTCTTCTAAGATGTCTAGACGAAGATGAGCTTTGGAAGGTTATGGAAGGAGCTCATAGTGGAGTTTGTGGTGGCCATGTCAATGGACAGATGCTAGCAAAGAAGATCCTTAGACAAGGATTTTATTGGCCAACCATGGAAGAAAACTGTGTAGGATATGTCCGTAAGTGTTCTAAGTGTCAACTTCACGCCGACAAAATTCATTCTCCTGCATCTTCACTCCATCCTGTTTCTTCCCCATGGCCTTTCTCCATGTGGGCTTTCGACAACATTGGACCCCTTGGTAATCCAGATTCCGGCATCAAGCAAAAATCTTTCATCCTCATGGCAACGGAATACTTCACCAAGTGGGCAGAAGCTGAAGCATACACGGAAGTCAAAGCATCAACCGTCTGCAAGTTCATCATGAAGAACATCGTCACCCGATTTGGAATTCCAAGCACCATCGTCACCAACAACGGACCGCAGTTCGTGTCACAAGAATTGAAGGACTTCTGCAACATGTACAAAATTGCATTGTATCATTCGTCTCCTTATTATCCGCAAGGCAATGGCCTAGCAGAGGCAACTAATAAGACTTTAATAAAAATCATCAAAAAGACGTGCAAATCTAATAAATTCACAGACTGGCCAGAAAAATTGGTTGAGGCTCTATGGGCCTACCGAACTTCAATCCGCACGCCCACTGGGCAAACTCCTTATTCCTTAACATTTGGAATGGAGGCGGTAGTTCCATACGAGATCCTTATACCGTCATTAAGAGTACAGTTAAACAAGGAATTCTCCATTGATGAACATCGTTCAGCACTCCTTGCTCAATTGGAACTCTTAGACGAGAAAAGGTGGTCAACCGCTAATCATGCAAAAGTGTATCAAAATAGACTAGCACGTTTTTATCAAAAGAAAGTCATTGAACGTAATTTCAAAGTCGGTGAAATGGTCGTCAAAAAGATTTTTGTAAAACCTGGTGGTCCGCGTTCTAAGCTCCAACCCAACTAGGAAGGACCTTATGTTGTATCACACGCTTTTCCTGGTAACACCTACCGTCTTGTCAATGCCGAAGGAGAAGAGCTAACTCATCGTGGAATGATTTACATCTTAAGAAATACTACCCTTAGGTTAAAGAGTCGATCAGCATGGTACAAAGACCAGTGGAATCAGAAAATTTATAAACTCAAGTTTCCTTATTAGTCTGGATAATTTAACTTCAAACGCATTACTACACACACTGACACGTTTGATTCGTGAGTAACAAAAGATGCAGTCCTAAGGAATAGCGAAAGCTTGACTAAAAGTGTAAAGTACCAAATCATTCGTTTTAAAGCAAAAATATGTTTTACACTCGGCCCATGATGTTGGAACGAGGCTTAGAATAGACTACCAAGAATACCCGTCATCTTAGTAGGAGGCCGTCATAAAAAAAAAGGGGGAGATCCGTCCCAAAGAAAAGAATAGAAAACCAAAAACAAAAGGCAAAATCCAAATGTCGAATCAAAAGGCCATTACACTACAAACGTTACATCAAGGCCATGAAATGAAATGAAAGGGAACGCAAGGTCGATAAATACCCCGGAAAGAAAATGACCGAACCCCAACGGATATTAGGGCAGGAAAGGAACATCTTTTTAGGTCTCCGGAACTTTCTCATGGGCTTTCTAAACTTATTCTTCCTTTCTTTCTAAAGAGGCGTACTCCAAACTTAAGGAATGACCTAGATTGATTGAAGGACAGATCATCAAATGGGATCACGAATGGAAACACAAGTCCAAGCACAATGGGTTTAAGTTAAATTGTTGAAGAACAATTTGGGAATTAAGTTAATAAATGAATATGATCTTTTGATCTGGGTACCATGCTGGTCTTTTAGTCAAAAAAAAAAAAAAAAATACATAAGTAAAAAAACTGAAAAAAAATACATATGTTAAAATCCAAAAAAAAATACATATGTCAAAAATCCAAAAAATATATATATGTCAAAATCCAAAAAAAAATACATATGTCAAAAAAAATATATATATATACAAAAAAAATACATATGTCAAAAACCCAAAAAAAATACATATTTCAAAAACCAAAAAAATATATATATCTCAAAACCCAAAAAAAAGAATATATTTCAAAACCCAAAACAACAAAAATATTTCAATTAGCATTTGCTTATTGCACTTGGTATGTCTCATTCCTTTTATTTTCAGTGAGCATTTGTCTGCTTGCATGTTGCATTTTTCTTATGTTTGATTATTCATATTACCTTTGTTAATAAAGGCTATGCCCCTTGACCCTTCATTTAAGAAAAAGATTGATTGACCATTCATTTGGTCAGGCAAGGGGCTAAGTCTAAATAGATACTTAACCTGTTTGTTAAGTGATGTACAAGATGCAAGACAAACACATAGAACGCAAGATTGAAGGCCAAAAGTTTCATGTATATCATCAAAAGGTGTTTTGTACATGATACACAAAAGAAAGAAAAATACATGAGCCCTCAAGGCTGGCTCTCTCCCGCCCCCTCGTCGAACTGACTCTGAGCCTCGTCAGGCGCGTCCGGCGGTGGAGCTCTAGGAGGTAGTGGTCCCATCAGACTCGGACCAGCTTGGCCTCATGATATGGCCACGCTCGCTGTGAACGCACTCCCGTGCCCCCTTTCCTGTGCTCGCTGGTGGGCACGTCGGTAACGCTCCTCCACGCTGCGTCGCTCGTGCTCTGCAACGCCAAGCTGGACCCGGAGAGCAGTCATCTCAGTATCCATCTTCTGCCGCTCCTGCCTCTCCCGCTCTCGCTCCTCGGTGATGAACTCCAGTCTGGACTGGAGGCATGAGAACTCGCGAGGAAGATCTCCGGTGGAGAGGCTAGCCACCTGCTCCTCAAGCTCGCGAACTCGAGCTACCTGCTCCTCGAGATTGCGAACCCGGGCCGCATCTGCTTCATCCCTCCGAAGGGCTTCATGAAGCTCAGCAACCTGAGGAGAAGTCATTGTCAGTTCAAGGCAATCAAGTAATCGAAATCAAATTCAAAAGTCAAAGGGAAAGAACTTACTCGAGCAGCGTGATCCTCCTCTGTGAGGGAAGCTCGGTGGATAGCGGAGGCGAGCTGGCTCTGGAGGTCAGCCAGAGTAGCCTCATGGGCAGCAGACGAAGACGATGATGATGCTCCATAAGAAGGGGGAGCCGCCTGCGTGTAGACGGCTCGCTGCACCAAAAGACAACCGTTAGTGTTAATCGCCAAAACAATTAATTAATCAAAACATCCATTCAAAAACATGCATACATACCAGATCGAACAGCTCCTTCTGGACCTGCTCTAGCTGGGCCTCCGCGTCATGTAGGCGGGCCCGGAGGTCAATGATGACCGCATCGCGCGCATCCTGCATATCACACATACATACATTCATTCACAAATATAAATCAAGATAATAATAAAATGAAAGACGCATAAATGCATACTTACATCGAGTGGTCGGAGGAGCCGAAGCTGATCGGCGTAGTGGGCCCGGTATTGCTGGAGGTAGGCCTCGCTACTCTCCGCACGAGACTCCACCCGTACGCCTCGGCGGTGCCAGTCCTCGTACTGCTCCGGGAACTTGGCACGCCAGTCAGTGAGGGCTTGTTTGCCCCTCATGCTCCTCCCGACGCCCTCCGGGACCTCCTCATCGATCCACTCCTGGTGGAGGCCCAGCGTCCTCATCACGAGCCGGAGGCAGAGGGGCTCGATCTGGTTCATGCAGTGCAGCCACATCTGCCTGCCGAACCTCCTCCTGCCAGCCGTCACCCACGGCTGACCCTCCTCGCCCATACCAAGGTATGGGCGCCAGATCACCTGCATATAAGTTAGACGCATTCATATAAATAACTTGCATTTAATGAATAAAATTAGAACAAGTCAAGAATTTACCAACAGCTCGGGATAGTTAAGGAACTGACGGCGGAGGGCTGTCAGCTGATGGTGCTGGGGGGCTGTGTCCACGATTGGCTTCCAACGGCAGGCCAACGGGACAGCACTAGGTCTCGCGAGCCTCGCTCTGCCGCGCGGAAAGTAGTAATAGCTCCACGCCTGCATACATGAACATATAAGTTAGAAAAAAAATCATTTCATCACATTGCATATCATAAACAAATAATAAACAATTTGATACCTGAAGGAACGGCGAGAAGCCGCTGACGGTAGTCTCGCGGTCAGGCGTAACTGCGGATAGGTCGGCAAAATGGTGGGCCAGAAAGGCCACACCCCAGGCATACTCTCCTAAACTCTCTAGATCATCTAACAAGTACAAGAACCTACAATGAATGTGGTCGCCCTTCGTACCGAAGAGCAACCGACCAAAGAAAAAGACTAAAAAGACCCTAAGCTGCCCATCTACCTCATCCTCCTGACTAGGGTCACTGTAGTACACGGAAGAGGATGACTCTGCTAGTCTACTCCTAAACTCCTCCCGGGTCTCGTCTGATCGACGTCGGGGCTCCTCTAGTCCTAAGGCGGCCTCCACCTCTACCTGGGGGACCATCCTAGACTCCCTACCTAGGCTAGACACCTCTATGCCTAGTAGGGCCTCTGCCAATCCTCGGTAGTCGGGGTAAGTCACCCCGCTAACCGGTCGGCCCTCTACCCTAAGGCCAGTGATCCTGGCCACATCCTCTAGGGTGGGGACCATATGTCCCCACGGCATTAGGAAAGCCCGGCTTTCCGCATGCCACCTATCCCGCAGCACCTGTAGGAGCACCAGATCGAGCCAAAACGGCTCGATATCTAAGACCTCGCCGAACCCCATCCGGCGCAGGCACGCCTTCTGGAAATCTGGGAGTCCCCGGTATGCACCTATAACTAGGTCCCATGAAATCCTTGCCCTCATGATCCCCTGCAAAAGAAAACATAAAGAATACATCAATTAATGATCAGTTAAAAGCAAGAAAAATCACTTCTGGTTTGAAAGGCGTCAAGACATATGGACGCCCATTGAAAAGCGTCCACATGTCCTGATACAAATTAAACCTATTTTCTGCCTGATTAAAAATAGGAATTTAGCCTTGAAAGGCGTCGTCCCAGGTTAACGCCTTTTGAATGGCGTCACCTGGTCTGGACGCCTTTCAAGACTGGATTCCGGGTTCTTGAAGAACCCCTTTCTTCCCTCTTTCTTCACCCTATTCAAACCACAGGAGACTCACCGTGTGGAGGCCGCCCTCCCCTTCTTCTTCTACGGCTATTGGTGCCGGAGGAGCCTCCTCCTCCTCCAAGAAAGCCGCCGCCTCGGCGAGCGCCGCCGGCACCTCCTCGGGGGCTTCTTCCACGGGAGCCGCCGTCCGCCGCCTTTTGGCTAGGGCCTTGGTTTTTCTGGAACCCTCACCACGTTCCATTGAGCTTAGAAGAGGAAGTTTTTGAGAGAGAGAGAGAAAAATCGCCGGAGGTCGCCGGAGAGTGAGGAGAGAGAAAGTTTTGAGAAAAGTGAGGAAGAAAGGGGGTCTTCAACAGAAAAGGCGTCGACACAGATAGACGCGTTTTAGGGCGCACAGGTTGAGGCGGCAAGGCCAGCTGTTTGAAATTGAGTGAAAGGCGTCCACTTTTGCTGACGCGTTTCAGGTTACCGCCAATTTTGGTCAGAGCCGTATGCAGAGTGATGATGAAACGCGTCTGAACATGAAGACGCATTTTAGGAGATTAATCACGAAATTAATGGCAGAATCCTAGAAAAAGTAGGAGAGAGAATTGAAAGGCATCTTTTCATCTAGACGCAATTTAAGCTTTAATCAGGATTTTTGAGGATTAAATTGTATTTCTGGAAAATGAATTATGTTTGAAAGGCGTCTTTTTGAGTGGACATGTTTTGCATTAACAGAACCCGAAGTGTCATATTTTCAGGAAAAAATCAGTTTTTACTAAAGGAAAAATCATGGGCATATCACAAAGGGTTAAGGAAAGATTTCAAGGCATGAAAAATAGCTCTTTATTCAATAAAATCTTTTATTACATCAAAAAGATCAAAAAGAAGAAAGAGGACATTTAAGGAAGAATTTCATGAAGACTTTTGAGGTAAGGAAATTTCAATCCTCTATCTCTATCTTTAGAGGATTTTACACGGTAACTGAAGCCAAGGTTCCACAAAGTAGTGATAAGTTCTGTGGCTTTATAATCTTCGTCGGATTCCAAAGCACACTTCTTGATCGGGGATGTGAAGGAGAACTCGGGGAATTCACGACGGTTCAAGCTAAGTTGAGTAAGGCACCGATGAGGATTGTATAACACGAACTCGGTGGCTCCAATCAACTTGAGATCTGCTCCCGCTGCACGGCGCACCCAAACAGGCTTTCCAATAAGAGCGAGTGGAGACGAGTCAAATATGTCAGATGTCATGCACTTCAGATACTCCCTCCAATCGGCTCGGGTCTTGAGCTTTGGGACTTTATTGACTATGTGCTCGTTGAACTTTACAATGTTGGCAATACAGTGGATCGGGCTATTCATGTAAATTTGAGACGGTCTTGGAGGCATCTTCTTGCAATACTCGAATTTGAAGTGAAGTTCAACCCATAGAGCAAAGAGTAACATGCACCCGTAGGGAGGACGACCCACAGATGCCGCAGAAAGTCCACTGTAAAGGTAAGCTAAGAGCGCAGTACTTATGGATTTACCTTCAAAGATCGCGCAGATAGCACTAACCTGATCATCTTCTAAGATGTTGTCTTGCGCGGGGAAGAATAGAGCACCGGCAAGGTATGTGATGAAGGCTTTCGTCACATCCTCCGCTTCGTCCTCCCTTAGATCATCGATCTCGTATAGAGTCCACTCAGCAAGCTTTGCAAGATTGATCCCTTTTTTGGTAAGGCATCCTTTAGCTTCTGAAGGATCCTTTATGATTGATGTGAACAATTGTTGACCGGTGATTTTCTCTCTTGTTAAAGCCATCTTATCTTTGGTCTTTGGGAGACCCAATAGAAGCTCCGCCTCTTCCAAAAGGATAGTGCACTCAAAGTCTTGGAAGAAGAATGTATGGGTTTGGGGATGCCACCATTCGATCAAGGCACCCATAGCCGCCCAATCCACGTTCGAACTCTTGTAGTGTTTGGCGAGCACCACTAAGCCTTGAAGATTCCACTTGGAGATGAAAACTTGCATGGAAAGCTTAACACTTTTTGCAAGTTTACGAATCCAAGGGAGAGGTAAATTTTCTTGGGCCAGGAAACATAGGGTAAGTCTGAAAACAAAAAGAAGAGTTTGAAGAATAAGATCAATTGAAGAATACGAAGAACATGAAGGAACAAGAAGAAGAATTGAAGGGAAGTTAATTCAACCTACTTGAAGATTGGGATCCCTTCCGATGAGGTGATTCTCCACGTCGGAGATCTTCTCTAACGATATCTTCATCCTCTTGTTTGAAGAATTCATCCTCTTTTTCGGATTTCTTCCTTCTTAAAGCTTGGAAACCTTGAAAAACCTTGAAATCTTGGAAGAAAACTCAACATTGGATCTTTGGATTATGGTAGGATTGCTTAGGAACAATTTAATGGTGTTTATATAGAAGGAATTGCGATCCTAGGAAGACTTTTCCGGATTGGAAAAGAGATGTGCATTGGTAGAGTTAGAATTCGAATAGAAGAACCTGTTTCTGCGAGTAAAAGGCGTCGAGGAGAACCACCGCGTTTTAACATTGAATGGCGTCGGCGCGACACGACGCGTTTCAGCATTTCTGTTATTTATCCGAAATTCTGTAGTTTTTGATGCTTAAGTTGAATATTTGTTTGGAATTATTAATGATTTTGATTGCAGGAAATTCAAGAAAACCCGAGTAAAGCTGAAAATATCAAAAAGATCCCACTGTGGAGTCAAGAAGTCCTGACCGTGGCTAAAAAGATGGTTATTTCTACCCTTGTACTATTTCATGTAATTCATTTGCATTACTATATGTTAAATATTTATTAGAGTATGTCAAGGACCTTGTGGTTTTGATGAAACTGGAATTTGAGTTCCCCTACAACAAAAACGGTGATAATTACGGAGGATTCTTAATCGCACGGATAGGCCGTTAGATTGTTAATTGGTGAGGATGATGGTTCTACTTTTGTAAAACGGTGCGTGGATAAACGAGCTTCGGCTTAGCACTGAATTACAAGAAATTGGTATCCTGACTCATTAATGACAATTTAACAATATTATCCTTGATTAATTTATATTTTATTTGACTTTATATTTTTCTATTAGCCCAGCATGCATTATGTAGGGCTTTGAAATCATTATGATAAGAATTAATTACTGATTAAGTTTCAGACCATTAATCAAATAATCCCAACATGATATGAAATATTCCATTCTGAATTGAGTATCTTGATTATTTTTGAGGTTCGCTTGAAGATATTCTTAGAATTCTATCCTTTCTTGGATTCTTTATCCAATATTTCTTGTTTTCTTTTAAGATCCATCATGGCTGCAGCACGTCCACATTGGCTGGCAAACGCTCTCCATGATGAAACATGCAGTGTCTATGACCTGGGGTACTTCCCACTCCGTGGAGGTTGATCGACTTTATTTTATTTCCTTGTCTACCTCATCCAGACAGGATTGATTTCATTGATCTCCTTGAACTACCTCATCGATGATTTTGAGAAAAATTCCAATCATGTGATGTTGAGAGCGTGTCTCATCACACCTTGGCATCACCTTTTCAGTACATTTTATTTCATTTCACTCCCTTGCAAAGACAATGCCAAGGTGAGGCAGCTGTAGACACGCTAATTTTGACATCATTTCGAGTAAATTTCATATCATATAATAATGCCTCAGAATGATCTGATATTTAATCATTGGTTAATTTTTATTGATCTTTTTGGGTTAATTATCTAAAAAGTGTCGGGTCAGACAGACATGATTTAAGTTAATTAATTGAATTGATTTTAATTCAAATTTCAGTTAAAATATGAAGAAGTTTAAAAGACGTCGACTTTTGTAGACGCCGTTTAGAGTTTATTCTTATTTTGACGTTTAAATTTGAATTTTAATTAATTGATTAATTAGCTAAATGACGTCTGCCAGGCACGACGCGTTTTAGGTTTCCTAAGCTATTTATACTTCTCTTCCGGATGTTTATCCTTATCTTAATTAGTGTAAAAGGCGTCTATACATGCAAACGCGTTTTATCTAATTACAGATAAAGATAAGTTTTTCCCGGATGTTTATCCTTATCTTAATTAATCTGAAAGGCGTCTTCCGTAGTCGACGCGTTTTAGATAATTACATATAAAGATGAATTAATATGTATTTATCTGTTAGTTAAGATGGATAAATCCCAAGTTTCTCCATGTAAATCCGCGGACGCAGAAGAAGTCTTTAAATACCCTGCATCTTGAATGGGTGACAAAGTTGAATTAGAGTTGATTTAGAGTTAAAATTGGAGTTAGAGTTGGAATTATCGAAGCAACGACGTCCAAGCGCTGAAGAACTGAAGTGCTGTCAACATCCAACTCAAGATCAAGGCTTTCCATTCTTCATCCAACCGGCATAAGTCTTTCAATTCATTTCTGCATTTTCACTTCATCAATTCTACATTCTTCATCACATCACTCCATGCAACACACACAACACTAGCATCATTTTCAAAACCAATTTAAAGGGGTTTCAAAGACCATCCCAACAAGTGAGTTTTCTGTTTAGTTGCATGTTTAAAACTCTGTTAAGAATGGATACTACTTCTGCCTGAATTCTCATCGTTCCTTCATTTCTTTCTATTTCTTGCAAGGAACGAAGGAGAATCAAAGGGAGGAAATCAACAAACAAGTCACAAGAACTCTGGACGATCCTCAAACTCAACAGCAATCAAAGCAAGAACAAAGACAAGAAAGGGCTCTCTTTCTTCAGCCGGCTGAAGAGGGGGAATCAAGAGCTCAACATCTCCCACGTCCAAAAAGGTAGGTGATCAAAATCTTTCTTTTGGAACTTTTAAGTCAAAAGTTTCTGGCGATCACTTCACTTAGTTTCTTCTTTAATAGGCTTTATTTTGCACTTAAACAACATAGTTTTTTTCATGATAATCACACACTCATTTTAAGCACTCACACCCCACCCCCACATCCTCACCATGACACGCACATAGGAAAAGAAATTTTGGGAAATTACCATGGGGTACCCGACTTCCTCCTTCGGTGCCACCTTTAGTGCCGCTGCCGGTTCGCCACCTCCTTCTCCCTCTAGCACTGTCGCGACTGGCTCAGGTGGAGGTACCTCGGTCATTTCTTCTCCTTCTAACACTACCGCCATGGCCGCAAGCATCCCTTCAATCATCATGATCTCTTCCTCCTCAAGATTCATGGCCACCGGCGCTGTGACTCGTTGGCATTTCTGTAAGGGACCGCCCTCTTCCATTGCACTAGTGAGGAGAAACGAAGAAAAGGAAGGATGGGAGAAGGTAGATAAGTGAGAAAAGAGGGTCCTCCAGAGTTAAAGGGAGCTGTTGTTGGTCACTAGAGTCAGAGAAGAGGGCGAAGCTCGCGGTCGCTGGAGGAGAAGGAGAAGAGAGGAGAGAGAATGAGCAAAGGAAGAATAAGGAAGAAAGGGCTCGGGCTCAGGTGTTTAGTTAGGTGATCGTTCTTATTTTATTTCCTTTGTCTATCTCGTCCAGACAGGATTGATTCCATTGATCTCTTTGAGTCACTTTACTGATCATTTTGGAAAAGATTATCATCATATGATGTTGAAAGCGTGTCTCATCACACCTTGGCATCACCTTTTCACTTCATTCCATTCTGTTTCACTCCCTTGCAAAGTCAATGCCAAGGTAGGGCAACTGTATACACGCTAATTTTGACCTCATATTGAGTAAATTTCATGTCACAATTATAATGCCCCGAAATGGTCTGAGTTTTGATGATTAATTAATTTTTATTGATTTTTCTCGAAATTCGTTTATTAACGTTGACCATGGCCGACCCATTTAGATTTCTAGTTGAAATCAGTTCAAAATTAAATTCCTAAATTCAGATAGATTTAACTTAATGACGTCACCCATAGACGACGCCATTAGGGTCTCTTAATCCGTCTCAATTTTTTATTTTAATTCAAATTAATTTCCTAATTATCTAAATCATGACGCTCATGGACGGCGCGTGTTAGGTTTCCTAATTGTTTACGGTTTTCTTCTGGATTTTCTTTCTATTTTAGTCCCTCCTAATTAGCTTAATGGCATCGCTGGTGGACGACGTATTTCAAGCAGTTTATTGGAACGAGTGATTTGGCCGAGATTATCAGGTCTCCATGCTTGGATGGGTTTCTAATTCGACTAGAGTCTATCCAAGGCAAGTCCGAGTGCAGGGGAGAGCCCTTTGAAGGCCAAAACACCTTGAAATCACTTCTTATAAATATAATACCCTTTGGACCTTCAAAAACGGTTGGTCATTGAAGGATTGGAGCTCTCTCTCTAGGTATTTGAAGGCTCTCTTGGAAGAAAATGTGGGAAGGTTTTGGAGCTTGTTCTTCTTCATCCTCTTCGTCCCTTTGTAACTTTGAAGACCAAAGCTATGGAGGAGCCAACCAACCATCTTTCTCTCTATCTTTATTTTTAGTTTTCATTGATTTCATAGTTTTTCAGTACATCACATTCATCATATACACCCACATCATATTTTTCTTATGCCTACATGTGTTAGGGGTTTAAAAGACTAAAGCAAGTGAGTTCTTCTTGTTTAGTGGCATGTTCAATTTGCTAGTTAGAATAGATACTACACTACTCAAAGTTCTAACCATCTTCTTTTACTTGTTTGTTTCATTTATTGCAAGATTTGAAGAAAAGGATTAAAGGCTTTGAAGAGCTTGGAAAGAGAAGGAGAAAACAACCTAAAAACAAGAGTAAAAAAAAAAAAGAAGCTCTTCTTTTTCGGCCGGCCGAAGAAGAGGAACAAAAAGAACCCAATATCTCTAAGTCATCAGGTTAGTAAGCAATCAACTTATTCCTTTGAAGCCCTCGGTTTCTGGCGATCACACTAGTTTTAAACTTAATTTATTCACCATATGTACACTTGATATCATGATAACAACACACACTATTTGAGCACTACAGTTTTTTGGCGATCACAGTGGGACTTGTCTTGCCATTCTTTTCCTTTACTCTTGTCATTTTTCCATTGGGCACCCTCGGTGCACCGTTTGTGTCCCTCGGGCACTGTTTATGACTGATTGGTTATTTTTCTCCCTACGTGCACCACATACACACCCCTTGTGGCAAATTTTTGCCCTCCCCATGATTGTCTTGATTTGTGGTTTGAAAGAAGTATGCTAGTTTGATTCATTGATGTTTGCATGAGTAATTAATCTGTTTGGATTGTGTTTTTGCATGGTTAAATGATCTCTGTTTATCCTGTTGGTTGGAGAGGGAAATGCCCCTGTTTCCTTTGTTAGTTACTATTTTCGGGCTTGAATAATGTCGAGATAGAGCGACGTCTTTCTAAAGGACGTCGCCCAGGCCCGACGCCATTCAACCTGCATATCATGCTTGCCTTGCTGCCCGAGCCCCTATGACCAAAAAGCTACTATCTTGAATAGTGTCGCGACTAGGTGACGCAATTCAAGCAGTTTCTCTTCCAGCCATTAGTTCTCAGTTTTTTTATCATTATTGTTACCTAAATTACTTATTATATTGCATTAGAGGCCATCCAGGCCGCGGGACATCAGCACTGGAAGTTTGCTCCCCCTTCTATAGGAACACACCTCTCGACACTCTTACCTCTCTCTGACTCGGTTTGTCCCTTGGTCAGACTAGAGTGCTTAGTGTTGAGACCTCCGTAAGTCCCCAAAAGCAGAGAATTCTTCTTTGTTCATCGGGCTGGTTGTACCTCTGAAGGACCGGGTAGATTTTTATAACGTTGTGAGTGGAGCCATAGAATATACCGGCGGAAAATTGAATTGAAACTAGGATCTTACCTACTGAGGGGATCTGTGCATAATATTCAATTAACTCGACAAGAAACTCCCACAATAGCATAAGCATTTACTTGATTGTTAATCTCTATGTAAACTTGTTTGCATCTGTGATTAATTAAACATCATGATGCTACGTTCAGGTAGAACCGTCGGCATGGCTGCCTTCAAACAAGAAAATCTGGTTGAATACGAGCGAGATGCTCATGCCCTTCAGATTTATGATCCGTCCTATTATAAAGATGAGAGACATGCTCATGCCTCTCATAATCCCAATCAGTTTCAAATCATACATGAGGGAGATGCTTATGCCCCTCAAACTCAAAGTCATTCCAACTTTGATCAGTATCATCCGAATAAGGGTGATCACTCCTATGTTCATGTTATTTCCAACCCCACTTTTGAAGATGCTCAGGACCAAGCTAGGCGTTCATCCACCCTTCCATCTGATCTGGCTACTCTTATAGGAGCTTTGGTTACTCATGTAGATCTTCAACAGCTCGAGGCTATCCAATCTATTTTGAAAGGGAAGACCCCTTCACGTCCTTTTGAACAAAATACTCTAGTTCATCCTGTTGTTCACCATCATATTCCTACTCAGGCCATGGAAGGCCTTCGCATTTCTACTCCTCGACACTTGGGCCATCAACAATCTAGCTCGCAGTACCCAGTGAGACTGCCGACTCCCATATACTAGAATGCCTTCGGGTATGGCAGGAATTCTGCTGGATCGCAACCTTACTATCCTCTTGTTCCTAGTTATTCTAGGAGGCAGACCTTTCAACTACCACCACCTCAATCAGCAGATCCAATCATCAAACTCTACTTACCAAGATTACTCAAATGGACGAGCAGTTCAAGGATTTCAAGAGAATGATGGACACCAAGATTGCTCCTGAAATATATGTGCCTACTCTGCCAGTCTTCCACCTTCTACCCTTTGAGTTATCAGTGTACAAAAAGTATAATGACACGAGTAATCCCTTCATTCACCTCACGGAATTCCTAAACGAATCTTCATTCTGGTAGAATGACAAAAGGTCACTGGCCTTTCTATTCATAAGGTCATTGGAAGGGTCAGCTTTGGAGTGGTTTTTCTCACTGGACCCTAGTTAGGTTGAAGACTTCAACACAATATCCGGAAAGTTCCTGCGAAGGTATAAAGACAGAGTTGTCCCAACCTTGTCCATCACAGATCTAGTGAATGAAAAGATGAAGCCTGATGAGGACTTTGTGGTTTTCATCGACAGATGGCGAGCCATGGCTGAAAAGATAAGAGACCATCTGTCTGAGCTAGAGCAGGTGAAAATGATGATCGCAAATGCCATGCCGCAGTAAATTGGTCTTGACATTGAACAACTTGACCAACATGGCAGATCTATATGAGAGGGCACGTTATGCCCAAAATGCCTTCAAGGATTCCACATTTTCCAATGTGTTCGATTGTAAGAATTGAGGTTTCAAATCTAGTTATCGGGTCAGTTTCGAGGACGGATCCCTCGGTTTGGGCCCTTGTGGACACGGTTCAAACATCGTCCGGTGAGGTGGACGCATTTTAGGTTGTGCCATGTGGGCGCCACGTGGGCTGGTTTTGGGCCACGGGAGTACGGCCCCGGTCTTATCATCTGAACGGCGTCTTGAATGGACGACGCCATTCAGAGTACGGCCCTGATTTGTCAGCGTACGACTTGTCTTGTCGTCTGATTGGTGTCGACCTTGGACGATGCATTTTAGTTAGTTTCAGTTTGACCCCACGAACCCTACTTAGTCTTTTTCGATGAGACTCACCCCCCTGCGGTTTTTAGGTGAGGGTTCCAAGCAGGCGTAGCGAGGAGAGTGTTGTCTTGGGTTGCACGCCATCAACCACTGTTCCGAGGTATGCCCCGATGTAGTTGTTATTTTCTTAATTATTTCTTTTCAGTTGGAGTATGTAATTATTTGCTGAGTCAAGTCGAATTGTAATAATTTTTAATTTCTGCACTTCCTTTACAATTCGATGTGATGTGGAT
The DNA here is from genome assembly GCA_030544215.1 of Zantedeschia hybrid cultivar. Classification (NCBI taxonomy): domain Eukaryota; kingdom Viridiplantae; phylum Streptophyta; class Magnoliopsida; order Alismatales; family Araceae; genus Zantedeschia; species Zantedeschia hybrid cultivar. The sequence continues at coordinate 35,353,380 of JARZZO010000011.1, read as the reverse complement.
GTTTAGCTTAGTTTATCATTTATTTTCCAGACTTATCGAGATACTGGTTTGGCTCCCATTTTTAATGATTCGATGCCCATTTAGTAATCGGATCCCCGATTATAGGGTGACAGGTCGATACATCGATCCTCACCGACCTAATAGGCCTCCTCCACAAAAGCCTAATATGCCCAACTCTTCCATCATGGGTGTAACAACCCGCCACCCTATAATCGGGGATCCGATTACTAAATGGGTACCGAATCATTAATTTGGAACCAAACCAGGATCTAAGTAAGTCTGGGAAATAAATAATAAACTAAACTAAACATTCACATCGCATTGAATTGAAAGGAAAATGCAGAAATTAAAAGTTATTACAATGCGACTCGATACAGCAAATAATTACATATTCCAACATAAGAGAATTAATTAAACATACAGGCCAGAAATAAAGATAACAACTACGTCGGGGCATACCCCGGAACAATAGCCGATGACGCTCAACACACAGCCGCACAACCCTCGCTAAGTCTGCCTGGAGTCCTCACCTGAAAGCCGCAGGGGTGAGTCTCAACGAAAAGACTCAGTAGCGATCCTTCGATCCCCACTGCCACACACACACCCACAAGTGTAAAGTACAGCGGAGATATATTAACCATGAAAAACAGTAATTACTATACCTAAATCTCAACATGAATCACATGCATTCGAAGTATAATTAACATGCATAATTCCAATTTATCAGGGAACCCGTAATTCGGCGTATCCTTAAAACACGTCAACTCCACAACGAAAGTGGGAAAACACCGACCCGCTGAGACCAAACAGTAACCCCTCGGATAGCACGCTGGCTACTCCGGCCCAACTAGCTCAGGTGGTTACTCCTTCCCCCAGCACGAGTGACACTCCAAAGGTACCACTCCGACACCGGTACAAGCTAGCTAACCCCGGGGTTCACCAGGTGACCCTCTCTCACTAGGCGTCACCCCGCCACTGCTCCCGTCAGCGCTGTGTCCCTCTGCATCGACACAGGGTGTCAAACGCTACAACTGTCACTCTAGGTCCACAGTAACATAAAACACGGTACGGTGCGATCCGGTCACGTGAGAAGTGCACAGTCGCACGACATATAACGTGGTGTCATCCGGTCACGAAGAGTCCATCACATCGAGTATACTAAAAGCATGCATTAACCAACTATCTAGCAGTGTAAACACATTTTACTGGCATGGATTAATGTGGTTCTGCCTTGAATCGCGTCAGCCAAGGACGACGCCATTCAAGTCTCCTAAATTGGTTCGTGAAATTCCGGCCTCAGAATCTAGCCTAAAAGGCGTCGCTATAGGTAGCCACCTTTTAAAAGGCGTCAACATCCTCAGACGCCATTCACACAGAAAAACCAGAATTAGCAGAAAACCTTAATCGGGGGATTTCTGCCTTAAAAGGCGTCATGGTGGCCCGACACTATTCTAAATCGCGTCGTACAGACATGACGTCTTTCAGTGCCAGAATAGCCGAACTGACAGACCCTTAGGGGAACGATTTCTGCCTAAACGGCGTCATGATGGCCCGACGCCCTTCTGAAAGGCGTCGTCCATACACGACGTCTTTTAGTGCCAGAAACCAGGTTCTGTCTCCTGCCCAAAGGCTCCCTTTCCAACCCCCAAAAACCCTAAAAACAAAGGAGAAAGAGGGCAAACCAAGGCATCATAAATCCACATTCATAGAAACTCCCATTCCCATCAAGGAAAAGCCCCTAACATGCTCATTCTACCTAAAACCATAGATCCGTAGCATGCTTTAAGCGGGAGAACACGGTTTTCAAATAAAATACAACGGGAATCGTCACCCTACCGGTTACTTGAACTCCTCCAAGCTCCAAGCCGTCCACCCGTCTCGCCCCACGCCGCCGCCAGTACCGCCGAGGTCGTCCTTACTCCACCGGGACGTCGGCCGCCGTCCGGAGAGTAAACGCCGCGGAGGAAGTGGAGGTGGTAGTGGTGGGAGCTAGGTGGTTGATGGAGTGGAGGGAAAGACGAAGTGGTGGGAGGAAAAGAGGGAGGGGAAGGGGGCGTCGCCGGAAGGGAGGAGAGAAAGAGAGAAGGAAGAAAATGAGGGAAATAAGGAGGGCTCGCGGGGTTAACCAGGACCTAGGTAAAACGCGTCGAGATGTACGGACGCCTAACAGATGACATGACAGGCTATTCTGACAAAAGTCTGAAACGCGTCGTCCAAGGCTGACGCCATTCAGACGACAAGACCGGCACCGTACTATGACACCGCAGGGTCGCAGTCTGAAACGCGTCGCCCATCATGGACGCCGTTCAGACGCCACGACCGGCCCGTACACTCGCAACCCAAGGCCAGCCCACGTGGCATCCACGTGGCACACTCTAAAACGCGTCTGCCACGCCAGACGCCGTTTAAACCGCGTCGAGCAGGCTCGACGCGAAACAGAACAGGGTCCCAGCCCCGTTAGGGCCCGAACTACAGAGTCCGACCCTGAAACTGACCCGATAACCGGATCCGAAACCTCAGTCCTTACATTCTCCCCCCCTTAAAAGAATTTCGCCCCCAAAATTGCCTGCTAGCATTAACAAGGTCAAAACGTAGAGGTACAAGTTCACGATGAGACTTACAAGAAAAGGTAAGGAAACTGCTCCCGCATCTCCTCCTCCCGCTCCCAGGTTGCCTCACCCCCGGAGCGGTACTGCCAAATCACCTTCACCAAAGGCACAACCTTGTTCCGAAGGACCTGTTCTCTGCGATCCTCAATACGAACTGGAAACTCTGGGAAGGTCAAGTCCTCAGCGATCTCCAACTCTGAAAAATCTAAGACATGGGATGGATCCTGAACATATCTTCTCAGCAAAGAAACATGGAACACATCGTGCACCCCTGCAAGATTAGGTGGCAAGGCCAGCTGATATGCGGTTTCCCCAATTCGAGCAAGAATGGGATAATGCCCAATATATCGCGGACTCATCTTGCCTCGCTTCCCGAATCACATCACACCCTTGGAGGGTGAGACTCGGAGAAATACGTGGTCCCCAACCTCAAACTCAAGCGGTCTCCGCCAGACATCTGCATAACTCTTCTGCCTGCTCTGAGTTGCGATCAATCTCTGCCGGACTATCCTGGCAATCTCAGCACACTGCTGTACTAACTTTGGCCCTGCTATCTGCCTCTCACCAATCTCGGACCAACACACAGGAGATCGACACGGTCTCCCGTACAAAGCCTCGTAAGGCGCCATGCCGATACTAGAATGATAACTGTTGTTGTAGGCAAACTCCACAGTAGGCAAATGTTGCTCCCAATAATCTCACCAGTCTAAGCAACATGCCCTAAGCATATCCTCCAGTGTCTGAATGGTCCTCTCTGACTGTCCATCCGTCTCGGGATGGTAGGCCGAACTGAAGGCCAACTGCGTGCCCAAGGCCTTCTGAAAACTCTTCCAGAACCTGGAAGTAAACCTCGGATCCCGATCTGATACGATGCACAAAGGTACCCCGTGCAGAGAGACGATCCGATCTACAAACAGCTTAGCCAACTTACCGATTGACCAGTCCTTCCTAATAGACAGGAAGTGTGCCGACTTGGTCAGCCGATCAACAATAACCCAGATAGCGTCTCTCCTGCCATGGGATACAGGTAATCCCATCACAAAGTCCACAGTCACGTGCTCCCATTTCCATTCCGGAATCGGCAAGGGCTGCAACAACCCTCCTGGTCTCTGATGTTCTGCCTTAACCTGTTGACAAGTCATGCACCTAGCCACATACTCAGCCACATCTTTCTTCATACCAGGCCACCAAAAGTGCCTCCTCAAACTATGATACATCTTAGTTGTCCCGGGATGCACTGCATACCTAGAATGGTGCGCCTCATCAAGGACACTCCTGCGTACGTCCTCCTCGGCCGGAACATAAAGTCTGCCTCTAAACCTGACTGTACCGTCATCCCATAATTCCACCTCTGGTCTCTGGAGAATATGTGGCAACTCTACATCTGCCCTCTGAGCCTCAATCACAGCATGGTACATTGCTGGTCTCACAGTCAAGCTGGCCAACACGGGTCTATCATCCTCACGTGGAACTCGAAAAGAAGATTCCACAACCTGCTCAAATAGTCTCCATTCTCGAATCATAAAGTATGACATAACCGTCTTCCGACTCAAGGCATCTTCCACTACATTCGCCTTGCCCGGATGATAAGAAAGGTCAATGTCATAATCCTTGATGAACTCCATCCACCTACGCTGCCTCAAATTCAGGTCCCTCTGCGTGAACACATACTTCAGGCTCTTGTGATCAGTAAAAACCTGAAATTTCTCTCCATATAAGTAATGTCTCCAGATCTTGAGTGCAAAAACCACAGCTGCCAATTCCAAATCATGGGTGGGATAGTTCTCCTCATGCTTCTTCAGCTGTCCAGAAGCATAAGCCACAACCCTGCCATGCTGCATTAGAACTGCGCCCAAACCTCGACGGGACGCATCTGAGTAAACCACAAACCCACATGAACCAGATGGAAGCACCAACACTGGGGTCGTAGTGAGGCGAGTCTTTAACTCAGTGAAACTCCGCTCACACTCCTCGGTCAGCACAAAACGAACTCCCTTTCGAGTCAACCTCGACAAGGGGGCCGCTATCGAAGAAAACCCCTGAACAAACCGCCTGTAATAACCTGTAAGACCCAAGAAGCTCCTGATCTCAGTCACTGAAGTTGGCCTGCTCCAATTCATTACTACCTCGATCTTGGCTGGAACCACTGCGATGCCCTTGCCAGAAATGACATGCCCAAGGAAATGTACCTTGTCTAGCCATAATTCACACTTGCTAAACTTGGCATAGAGTTGATGCTCCCTCAGGACCTGCAACACCACCCGAAGATGAGTGGCGTGCTCTTCCTCAGAAGAAGAATATATTAAAATATAATCTACGAATACTACCACAAACTGATCCAGATAGGCCCTGAAGACTCGGTTCATCAGATCCATAAAGGCCGCCGGAGCATTGGTCAAGCCGAAAGGCATAACCAAAAACTCATAATGTCCATACCGAGTCCTAAAAGCCGTCTTACTGACATCGACATCACGGATCCTCATCTGATAATATCCAGATCTCAGGTCAATCTTAGAAAACACCTTCGCAGACTGCAGCTGATCCATCAAATCATCGAGCCTTGGAAGTGGGTACTTATTCTTTATCGTCACCTGGTTCAGCTGTCTATAATCAATGCATAACCTCAGGGAACCATCCTTCTTCCTGACAAATAGAACTGGAGCATCCCATGGAGAAGTACTGGGACGAATGACACCCTTATCCAGCAACTCCTGCAACTGCGCCTTCAACTCAACGAGTTCGGCTGGTGCCATCCGATACGGGGCCTTAGACAAGGGTACCGTACCCGGTGCAAGCTCAATGGTAAACTCGACCTTTCGCTGAGGAGGAAGGCCAGGCAACTCCTCAGGAAACACATCTGCAAAGTCACACACTACAGGCACTTCCCAAGGACTGGAACTGTCACGGACATCGGAAACAACAACAGGGGCAAGGAAGGCCTCACAACCACCAGCAAGCAACCTCCGAGCCTTAAAGGCAGAAATAAGAATACCTTGAGAAGAGAGCCTAATACCTTCGAAGTAGAAGGTCGCGATGTCCGGAATAGAGAAACGCACCCTCTTCCTGTGGCAGTCCACCTCAGCATAATAAGCTTCCAACCAATCCATGCCCAGGATAATATCAAAATCACGAATGGCAAGCACAACCAACTGGGCGGGTAACTCATGGCCCTCAATGGTCAAGGGGACGTCCCTCAAACAATTATAAGATAACATGAAATCCCCAGAAGGAACCTCTACCATCAATCCATCAGATAGCTCATCAACGGGTGCAGAAAGAACATCTATGAACTGTTCAGAAATAAAGGAATGCGAAGCACCCGAATCAATCAACACATGTGCAGAGTTCCCAAGGACAGAAAGTGTACCTTCCACCAAGTTGGACGTACGAGCCTCCTTCCTGGTGATAGCCAGCACTCTCCCCTGGGTCCTCGGCTTCTTCTGATCAGCTGGCGCTTTCCTCTGGCCACGCCCCTGCGGGCAAAACCTCGCCACATGGCCCTGCTGGCCACAAGTATAGCATCTCCAGGAAAAAGCGGGACACTGAGTCCCACCATGAGTACCACCACAGTGCTGACAAACTGCTGGAAGCCTCTGAGCTGACTCCTGCTGAGCGCTGGACACTGACTGGCTCTGCTGATCCTGCCTGGGTCTGCTACTACCGCTGCTGCCACTACTGCTGCCACCGCCTCGGAAGAATCTCCTAAATTTGGAGCCGAGTGACGACGATCCCGATCCAGACTAAGGGGCTGCTGCCGCTGCCATACCCTGCCACGAGCTGGTCCCTGAACAGTCAGTCCTCTCTCCCGGGCTGACTGATTCTGCTGTGCCTCCACTGCTGCTGCACACCTAACTGTTGATGCCAAGTCTGTACAACAGTGAGATGCCACAAAGTTCCTCAAACTGAGCCTCAGTCCATCCACAAACCTCTCGGTACGACGCTCCTCGTCCCCCGATATGAAAGGCACAAACCTCCCAAGCGAAACAAACTTCGCCTGGTACCCGAGTACTGTCATACTCCCCTGAGTCAGCTCCATAAATTCCCTTTCCTTGGCCCTCTGGACATGCCTAGGGAAATACTGCGCATTGAATTCTTTCACAAAAGTCTCCCATGAAATCTCCCTGAGACTCCTATCCTCATATGACAAACTCTTCAAGGTGGTCCACCAATCATAGGCGCTATCCTTCAACATGAAGGTAGCCAACGGAGTCCTCTCAACTGCTGCACAATCCATAGTATCCAAAGTCTTCTCCATCTCCCTCAACCAGTGAACGGCCTCATCAGGGTCGGGACGACCGGTGAAATGAGGTGGCCTCAGCTTCAGGAATCTCTCTAGTGTAGCTGTAGACCCTCCCCGAGCACTGGAACTCTCACTAGGGTCTCGGGTCTGATATCTAGCCATCGTGTCCGTCATAGCCTCCATGAACTGTTCTACACTCGGCCTACTGGCCTCAGATCCACGAGGGACGTCTCCCCGCTCTCGAATAACCGGCATCCTCTTCCTAGGAGTCATTTAATCGCCTAAAAATACAAAATCGAAAAGTTCTAGTTAGAATCCTAAAACCTATACTACTATCGTGCCTGTACGGGATAATGCAATTATTTGCCGGACTCATGACATTTAACCTAGTTATTCATTTATTTGCCAGACCGAATGCTCTGATACCAACTGTAACGACCCGCCACCCTATAATCGGAGATCCGATTACTAAATGGGTACCGAATCATTAATTTGGAACCAAACCAGGATCTAAGTAAGTCTGGGAAATAAATAATAAACTAAGCTAAACATTCACATCGCATTGAATTGAAAGGAAAATGCAGAAATTAAAAGTTATTACAATGCGACTCGATACAGCAAATAATTACATATTCCAACAGAAGAGAATTAATTAAACATACAGGCCAGAAATAAAGATAACAATTACGTCGGGGCATACCCCGGAACAACAGCTGTAACGACCCGCCACCCTATAATCGGGGATCCGATTATTAAATGGGTACCGAATCATTAATTTGGAACCAAACCAGGATCTAAGTAAGTCTGGGAAATAAATAATAAACTAAGCTAAACATTCACATCGCATTGAATTGAAAGGAAAATGCAGGAATTAAAAGTTATTACAATGCGACTCAATACAGCAAATAATTATATACTCCAACGGAAGAGAATTAATTAAACATACAGGCCAGAAATAAAATAACAACTACATCGGGGCATACCCCGGAACAATAGCCGTCGGCGCTCATCACACAGCCGCACACTCCTCGCTAGGTCTGTCGGGAGTCCTCACTAGAAAACCGCAGGGGTGAGTCTCAAAGACAAGACTCAGTAGGGATCCTTCGATCCCCACTGCCCACGCACACACCCACAAGTGTAAAATACAGCTGAAGGTAGAGGAACAAGTACAGTGGAAATTACTACTCCTAAATCTCGATGTGAATCACATGCAGTCGAAATGTATTAAACATGCATATTTCTAAACCAGTCTACCAAGGAATCCACAACCAACGTCTCGATAGAACACGCCAACAACACACACGAAAGTGGGAAAAACACCGACCCGCTGAGACAAAACAGTAACCCCTCGGATAGCACTCTAGCTACTCCGGCCCAACTGGCTCAGGTGGTTACTCCTTCCCTCAGCATGAGTGACACTCCGAAGGTACCACTCCCACACCGGTACTAGCTGACCCCGGGGTTCACCAGGTGACCCTCTCTCACTAAGCATCACTCCGCCCACGCCCCCACCGGCGCTGTGCTCCACCCACACCAGCACAGGGTGATAAAGCGCTACAACTGTCACTCCAGGTCCATAGTAACACAAAACCCGGCGCAGTGCGATCCGGTCACGTGAAAAGTCCGCGATCGCATGACACACAACGCAGTGCCATCCGGTCATGAAGAAACCATCATCATCGAGTACACTAAAAACGTGCATTAACTAACTATCTAGCAGTATGAACACATTTTACTGGCATGAATTAGTGTAGTTCTGTCTTGAATCGCGTCGCCCAAGGCCGACGCCATTCAAGCTTCCTGTACTGGTTCATAAAACAACGGCCTCAGAATCTGGCCTAAAAGGCGTCGACACCAGAGGTCGCCTTTTAAAAGGCGTCAACATCCTCAGACGCCGTTTAGCACAGAAATCCAGGATTGACAGAAAATATTAATCAGGGAATTTCTGTCTTAAAAGGCGTCATGGTTACTCGACGCTATTACGAATCGTGTCGCCCACCCATGACGTCTTTTAGTCCCAGAATCCCTGAACCGACAGAGCCTCAATAAAGCAGTTCCTGTCTTAAAAGGCATCATGACGGCCCGACGCCCTTCAAAAAGGCGTCGTCCATGCACGACGTCTTTCAACCCCAGGAACCAAATCTGTCATGAGCCTGAGGGCTCCCCCTTTTCAACCCCAAAAACCCCAAAATCACCCAAAACGGAGGAGAAAGAGAGGCAAACCCAAACATCACGAATCCATATTCATAGAGATCTCCCATTTCATCAAGAAGAGCTCCAAAACATGCTTGTTCTACCCCCCAAAACCATAGATCTAAAACATGCTTTAAGAGGGAGAATCATAGTTTGAACATAAAATGCTATGGGAATCGTCACCCTACCGGTTACTTGAACTCCTCCAAGCTTCAAGCCGTCCACCCGACTCGCCCCACGCCGCCGCCGGTACCGCCGTGGTCGTCTTACTCCACCGTGACGTCGGCCGCCGTCCGGAGAGTAAAACACCGCAGTGGAAGTGGAGGTGGTAGTGGTGGGAGCTAGGTAGGGGATGGAGTGGAGGGAAGGATGAAATGGTGGGAGGAAAAGAGGGAGGAGAAGGGGCTACCGTCGGGATCGCCGGAAGGGAGGAGAGAAAGAGAGAAGGAAGAAAATGAGGGGAAGAAGGAGGGCTCGCGGGGTTAACCAGAGACTGGCTAAAACGCATCGACATGGACAGACGCCAATCAGGTGACGTGACGGCCGCTCTGACAGGACTCTGAAATGCGTCATTCTACGCAGACGCCGTTCAGGATACATGTCAGGGCCGTACTCTGACAATCCCAGAGTCGCAGTCTGAAAGGCGTCGTCCCATGCGGACGCCGTTCAGACGACACGACAGGGCCGTACTCTCGCGGCCCAAAGCCAGCCCACGTGGCACCCACGTGGTAGAACCTAAAACGCGTCTGCAACGGTGGACGCCGTTCAAAACGCGTCTCGAGGTCTTGTCGCGAAACGTCACAGAGCCTCAGCCCCCACTAGGGCCAGAACTACAGGGTCCGACCTCGAAAACCGGATCCGAAAGTATCGATCCTTACATTCTCCCCCCCTTAAAAGAATTTCGCCCCCGAAATTGCCTGCTAGAATTAACAAGGTCAAAACATAGAGATACAAGCTCACAAGATAACTTACGAGAAAAGGTAAGGGAACTGCTCTTGCATCTCATCCTCACGCTCCCAGGTTGCCTCGCCCCCGGAGCGGTACTGCCAAATCACCTTGACCAACGGTACAACCTTGTTCCGCAGGACCTGTTCTCTGCGATCCTCAATACGAACAGGAAACTCTAGAAAGGACAGGTCCTCAGCGACCTCCAACTCTGAAAAATCTAAAACGTGGGACGGATCCTGAACATACTTTCTCAGCAAGGAAACATGGAACACATCGTGCACTCCTACAAGACTAGGCGGCAAGGCCAGCTGATACGCGGTTTCTCCAATTCGAGCAAGAATGGGAAAAGGTCCAATATATTGCGGACTCAGCTTGCCTCGCTTCCCGAATCTCATCACACCCTTGGAGGGTGAGACTCGGAGAAACACGTCGTCCCCAACCTCAAACTCAAGCGGTCTCCGTCGGACGTCAGCATAACTCTTCTGCCTACTCTGAGCTGCGGTCAACCTCTGCCAAACTATCCTGGCAATCTCAGCACACTACTGTACTAACTCTGGTCCCGCTATCTGTCTTTCACCAATCTCGGACCAACACAGAGGAGATCGACACGGTCGTCCGTACAAAGCCTCGTAAGGCGCCATGCCGATGCTAGAATGATAACTGTTGTTGTAGGCAAACTCCACAGTAGGCAAATGTTGTTCCCAAGAACCTCCCCAGTCTAAGCAACATGCCCTGAGCATATCCTCCAGAGTCTGAATGGTCCTCTCCGACTGCCCATCAGTCTCGGGATGGTAGGCCGAACTGAAAGCCAACTGAGTGCCCAAGGCCTTCTGAAAACTCTTCCAGAACTTGGAAGTAAACCTCGGATCTCGATCTGCTACGATGGACAAAGGTACCCCGTGCAGAGAGATGATCCGATCTACAAACAACTTAGCCAATTTACCGACTGACCAGTCCTTCCTAATAGCTAGGAAGTGTGCCGACTTGGTCAGCCGATCAACAATGACCCAGATAGTGTCTCTCCTGCCAGGGGATGCAGGTAGTCCCATTACAAAGTCCATAGTCACGTGCTCCCATTTCCATTCTGGAATCGGCAAGGGCTGCAACAACCCTCCAGGTCTCTGATGCTCGGCTTTAACCTGCTGACAAGTCATGCATCTAGCCACATACTCAGCCACATCTTTCTTCATACCAGGCCACCAAAAGTGCCTCTTCAAACAGTGATACATCTTGGTTGTCCCGGGATGCACTGCATATCTCGAACGATGCGCCTCATCAAGTACACACCTGCGCACGTCTTCCTCGGTCGGAACATAAAGTCTACCTCTGAACCTGACAGTACTGTCATCCCACAACTCCACCTCTGACCTCTGGAGAATCTGTGGTAACTCAACATCTGCCCTCTGAGCCTCAATCACAGCATGATACACTGCTGGTCTCACAGTCAAGCTGACCAACACGGCTCTATCATCTTCACGTGGAACCCTAAAGGAAGATTCCACAACCTGCTCGAATAATTTCCATTCTTGAATCATAAGGTATGACATGACCGTCTTCCGACTCAAGGCGTCTGCCACTACATTCGCCTTGTCCGGATGATAAGAAAGGTCAAAGTCAAAATCCTTAATGAACTCCATCCACCTTCGCTGTCTCAAATTCAGGTCTCTCTGAGTGAACACATACTTCAGGCTCTTGTGATCAGTAAAAACCTGAAATTTCTCTCCGTATAAGTAATGTCTCCGAATCTTAAGTGCAAATACCACAGCTGCCAGTTCCAAATCATGGGTAGGATAGTTTTCTTCATGCTTCTTCAGTTGTCGAGAAGCATAAGCCACTACCCTGCCATGCTGCATTAGAACAGCGCCCAAACCTCGACGGGACGCGTCTGAGTAAACCACAAACCCACCAGAACCTGATGGGAGCACCAACACTGGGGCTGACGTGAGGCGAGTTTTTAACTCAATGAAACTCCGCTCACATTCCTCGGTCCACACAAAACGAACTCCCTTTCGAGTCAACCTCGACAACGGGGCCGCTATCGAAGAAAACCCCTGAACAAACCGCCTGTAATAACCGGCAAGCCCCAAGAAGCTCCTGATCTCAGTCACTGAAGTTGGCCTGCTCCAATTCATCACTGCCTCGATCTTGGCTGGATCCACTGCAATGCCCTCATCAGAAATGACATGCCCAAGGAAGTGTACCTTGTCTAGCCAGAATTCACACTTGCTAAACTTGGCATAGAGTTGGTGCTCTCTCAGGACCTGCAACACCACCCGAAGATGAGTGGCGTGCTCTTCCTCAGAAGGAGAATATATCAAGATATCATCAACAAATACTACCACAAACTGGTCCAGGTAGGTCCTGAAGACTCGGTTCATCAGATCCATAAAGGCCGTCGGAGCATTGGTCAAGCCGAAAGGCATAACCAAAAACTCATAATGTCCATACCGAGTCCTAAAAGCCGTCTTACTGACATCAATATCCCGGATCCTCATCTGATAATATCCAGATCTCAGGTCAATCTTGGAAAACACCTTCGCAGACTGCAGCTGATCCATCAAATCATCGATTCTTGGAAGTGGGTACTTATTCTTTATCGTCACCTAGTTCAGCTGCCTATAATTAATGCACAATCTCAGAGAACCATCCTTCTTCCTGACAAAAAGAACTGGAGCACCCCACGGAGAAGTACTGGGACGGATGAAACCCTTATCCAGCAACTCCTGCAACTGCGCCTTCAACTCAGCGAGTTCGGCTGGCGCCATCCGATACGGGGCCTTAGACAAGGGGGTCGTACCCGGTGCAAGCTCGATGGTAAACTCGACCTCTCGCTGAGGAGGAAGGCCAGGCAGCTCCTCAGGAAACACATCCACGAAGTCACACACTACCGGCACCTCCCAAGGACTGGGACTATCGCGGACATCAGAAACAACAACAGAGGCAAGGAAGGCCTCACAACCACCAGCAAGCAACCTCCGAGCCTTAAAGGCAGAAATAAGAATACCTTGAGAAGAGAGCCTAATACCTTCGAAGTAGAAGGTCGCGATGTCTGGAATAGAGAAACGCACCCTCTTCCTGTGGCAGTCCACCTCAGCATAAAAAGCTTCCAACCAATCCATGCCCAGGATGATATCAAAGTCACGAATGGCAAGTACAACCAACTGGGCAGGTAACTCATGGCCCTCAATAGTCAAGGGAACATCCCTCAAACAATTGTAAGATAACATGAAATCCCCAGAAGGAACCTCTACCATCAAACCATCAGATAGCTCATCAACAGGTGCAGAAAGAACATCTATAAACTGCTCAGAAATGAAAGAATGCGAAGCACCCGAATCGATCAACACATGTGCAGAGTTCCCAAGGACAGAAAGTGTACCTTCCACCAAGTTGGACGCGCGAGCCTCCCTCCTGGTGATAGCTAGAACTCTCCCCTGAGTCCTCGGCTTCTTCTGATCACCTGAACCCTGCCCCTGACCATGCCCCTGCAGGCACTGCCTCGCCAAATGGCCCTGCTGGCCGCAAGTGAAACACCTCCTAGGAAGAGTAGGACACTGAGTCCCGCCATGGGCACCACTACAGTGCTGACAAACAGCTGGAAGCCTCAGAGCTGGCTCCTGCTGGGCGCTGGACACTGACTGGCTCTGCTGATCCTGCCTGGGTCTGCTACTACCGCTGCTGCCACTACTGCTGCCACCGCCTCGGAAGAATCTCCTAAATCTGGAGCCGAGTGACGACGATCCTGATCCGGGCGAAGGGGCTGCTGCCGCTGCCTTACCCCTGCCACGAGCTGGTCCGTGAACAGTCAGTCCTCTTTCCTGGGCTGACTGGTTCTGCTGTGCCTCCACTGCTGCTGCACACCTAACTGCTGATGCCAAGTCTGTACAACAGTGAGATGCCACAAAGTTCCTCAGACTGAGCCTCAACCCATCCACAAACCTCTCGGTACGTCGCTCCTCGTCCCCAGATATGAAAGGCACAAACCTCCCAAGCGAAACAAACTTCGCTTGATACTCGAGTATTGTCATACTCCCCTGCGTCAGATCCATAAACTCCCTCTCCTTGGCCCTCTGGACATGCCTAGGGAAATACTGCGCATTGAACTCCTTAACAAAAGTCTCCCATGGAATCTCCCTGAGACTCCTATCCTCTTATGACAAACTCTTCAAGGCGGTCCACCAATCATAGGCGCTATCCTTCAACATGAAGGTAGCCAACGGAGTCCTCTCCACTGCTGCACAATCCATAGTATCGAAAGTCTTCTCTATCTCCTTAAGCCAGTGAACGGCCTCATCAGGGTCGGGACGACCGGTGAAGTGAGGTGGCCTCAGCTTCAGGAATCTCTCAAGTGTAGCTGTAGACCCTCCCCGAGCACTGGAACTCTCACTAGGGTCTCGGGTCTGGTATCTAGCCATAGTGTCTATCATAGCCTCCATAAACTGCTCTACACTCGGCCTCCCGGCTTCAGAACCACTAGGGACATCTCCCCGCTCTTGAATAACCAGCACCCTCTTCCTAGGAGCCATCTACTCGCCTATAATCACAAAATCGAAAAGTTCTAATTAGAATCCTAAAACCTATACTACCGTCGTGCCTGTACGGGATAATGTAATTATTTACCGGACTCACGACATTTAACTTAGTTATTCATTTATTTGCCAGACCGAATGCTCTGATACCAACTGTAACGACCCGCCACCCTATAATCGGGGATCCGATTATTAAATGGGTACCGAATCATTAATTTGGAACCAAATCAGGATCTAAGTAAGTCTGGGAAATAAATAATAAACTAAGCTAAACATTCACATCGCATTGAATTGAAAGGAAAATGCAGGATTAAAAGTTATTACAATGCGACTCAATACATCAAATAATTACATACTCCAACGGAAGAGAATTAATTAAACATACAGGCCAGAAATAAAATAACAACTATATCGGGGCATACCCCGGAACAACAGCCGTCGGCGCTCAACACACAGCCGCACACTCCTCGCTAGGTCTGCCGGGAGTCCTCACCTGAAAACCGCAGGGGTGAGTCTCAAAGACAAGACTTAGTAGGGATCTTTCGATCCCCACTGCCCACGCACACACCCACAAGTGGAAAATACAGCTGAAGGTAGAGGAACAAGTACAGTGGAAATTACTACTCCTAAATCTCGATGTGAATCACATGCAGTCGAAATGTATTAAACATGCATATTTCTAAACCAGTCTACCAGGGAACCCACAACCAACGTCTCGATAGAACACGCCAACAACACACACGAAGGTGGGAAAAACACCGACCCGCTGAGACCAAACAGTAACCCCTCGGATAGCACTCTAGTTACTCCGGCCCAACTGGCTCAGGTGGTTACTCCTTCCCTCAACATGAGTGACACTCCGAAGGTACCACTCCCACACCGGTACTAGTTGACCCCGGGGTTCACCAGGTGACCCTCTCTCACTAGGCGTCTCCCCGCCCACGCCCCCACCGGCGCTGTGCTCCACTCACACCAGCACAGGGTGATAAAGCGCTACAACTGTCACTCCAGGTCCACAGTAACACAAAACCCGGCGCAGTGCGATCCGGTCACGTGAAAAGTCCGCGATCGCATGACACACAACGCAGTGCCATCCGGTCATGAAGAAACCATCATCATCGAGTACACTAAAAACGTGCATTAACTAACTATCTAGCAGTATGAACACATTTTACTGGCATGAATTAGTGTAGTTCTGTCTTGAATCGCGTCGCCCAAGGCCGACGCCATTCAAGCTTCCTGTACTGGTTCATAAAACACCGGCCTCAGAATCTGGCCTAAAAGGCGTCGACACCAGAGGTCGCCTTTTAAAAGGCGTCAACATCCTCAGACGCCGTTTAGCACAGAAATCCAGGATTGACAGAAAATATTAATCAGGGAATTTCTGTCTTAAAAGGCGTCATGGTTACTCGACGCTATTACGAATCGTGTCGCCCACCCATGACGTCTTTTAGTCCCAGAATCCTTGAACCGACAGAGCCTCAGTAACGCAGTTCCTGTCTTAAAAGGCATCATGACGGCCCGACGCCCTTCAAAAAGGCGTCGTCCATGCACGACGTCTTTCAACCCCAGGAACCAAATCTGTCATGAGCCTGAGGGCTCCCCCTTTTCAACCCCAAAAAACCCAAAATCACCCAAAACGGAGGAGAAAGAGAGGCAAACCCAAACATTACGAATCCATATTCATAGAGATCTCCCATTTCATC
This sequence comes from Zantedeschia hybrid cultivar, assembly GCA_030544215.1. Taxonomy (NCBI): domain Eukaryota; kingdom Viridiplantae; phylum Streptophyta; class Magnoliopsida; order Alismatales; family Araceae; genus Zantedeschia; species Zantedeschia hybrid cultivar. The sequence goes on along the minus strand of JARZZO010000011.1, from coordinate 35,337,155 downwards.
AATAAGAGCTCCAAAACATGCTTGTTCTACCCCCCAAAACCATAGATCTAAAACATGCTTTAAGAGGGAGAATCATGGTTTGAACATAAAATGCTATGGGAATCGTCACCCTACCGGTTACTTGAACTCCTCCAAGCTTCAAGCCGTCCACCCGACTCGCTCCACGCCGCCGCCGGTACCGCCGTGGTCGTCCTTACTCCACCGTGACGTCGGCCGCCGTCCGGAGAGTAAAAAGACGCAGTGGAAGTGGAGGTGGTAGTGGTGGGAGCTAGGTAGGGGATGGAGTGGAGGGAATGATGAAATGGTGGGAGGAAAAGAGGGAGGAGAAGGGGCTGCCGTCGGGATCGCCGGAAGGGAGGAGAGAAAGAGAGAAGGAAGAAAATGAGGGGAAGAAGGAGGGCTCGCGGGGTTAACCAGAGACTGGCTAAAATGCGTCGACATGGACAGACGCCAATCAGGTGACGTGACGGCCGCTCTGACAGGACTCTGAAATGCGTCATTCTACGCAGACGCCGTTCAGGAGACATGTCAGGGCCGTACTCTGACAATCCCAGAGTCGCAGTCTGAAAGGCGTCGTCCCATGCGGACGCCGTTCAGACGACACGACAGGGCCGTACTCTCGCGGCCCAAAGCCAGCCCACGTGGCACCCACGTGGCAGAACCTAAAATGCGTCTGCAACGGTGGACGCCGTTCAAAACGCGTCTCAAGGTCTTGACGCGAAACGTCACAGAGCCTCACCCCCCACTAGGGCCAGAACTACAGGGTCCGACCCCGAAAATCGGATCCGAAAGTCTCAATCCTTACAACAGCCGACGACGCTCAACACACAGCCGCACAACCCTCGCTAAGTCTGCCTGGAGTCCTCACCTGAAAGCCACAGGGGTGAGTCTCAACGAAAAGACTCAGTAGGGATCCTTCGATCCCCCACTGCCATACACACACCCACAAGTGTAAAGTACAGCGGGGATATATTAACCATGAAAAACAGTAATTACTATACCTAAATCTCAACATGAATCACATGCATTCGAAGTATAATTAACATGCATAATTCCAATTTATCAGGGAACCCGTAATTCGGCGTATCCTTAAAACACGTCAACTACACAACGAAAGTGGGAAAACACCGACCCGCTGAGACCAAACAGTAACCCCTCGGATAGCACGTTGGCTACTCCAGCCCAACTGGCTCAGGTGGTTACTTCTTCCCCCAGCACGAGTGACACTTCAAAGGTACCACTCCGACACCGGTACAAGCTAGCTAACCCCGGAGTTCACCAGGTGACCCTCTCTCACTAGGCGTCACCCCGCCACTGCTCCCGTCGGCGTTGTGTCCCTCCGCACCGACACAGGGTGTCAAATGCTACAACTGTCACTCTAGGTCCACAGTAACATAAAACACGGTACGGTGCGATCCGGTCACGTGAGAAGTCCACGGTCGCACGACATATAACGTGGTGTCATCCGGTCATGAAGAGTCCATCACATCGAGTATACTAAAAGCATGTATTAACCAACTATCTAGCAGTGTAAACACATTTTACTGGCATGGATTAATGTGGTTCTGCCTTGAATCGCGTCAGCCAAGGACGACGCCATTCAAGTCTCCTAAACTGGTTCATGAAATCCCGGCCTCAGAATCTGGCCTAAAAGGCGTCGCTACAGGTAGCCGCCTTTTAAAAGGTGTCAACATCCTCAGACGCCATTCACACAGAAAAACCGGAATTAGCAGAAAACCTTAATCGGGGGATTTCTGCCTTAAAAGGCGTCATGGTGGCCCGACGCTATTCTAAATCGCGTCGTACAGACATGACGTCTTTCAGTGCCAGAATCCCCGAACTGACAGAGTCTTAGGGGAACGATTTCTGCCTAAAAGGCGTCATCATGGCCCGACGCCCTTCTGAAAGGCGTCGTCCATGCACAACGTCTTTTAGTGCCAGAAACCAGGTTATGTCTCCTGCCTGAAGGCTCCCTTTCCAACCCCCAAAAACCCCAAAAACAGAAGAGAAAGAGGGCAAACCAAGGCATCATAAATCCACATTCATAGAAACTCCCATTCCCATCAAGGAAAAGCCCCTAACATGCTCATTCTACCTAAAACCATAGATCCGTAGCATGCTTTAAGCGGGAGAACACGGTTTTCAAATAAAACACAACGGGAATCATCACCCTACCGGTTACTTGAACTCTTCCAAGCTCCAAGCCGTCCACCCGTCTCGCCCCACGCCGCCGCCGGTACCGCCGAGGTCGTCCTTACTCCACCGGGACGTCGGCCGCCGTCCGGAGAGTAAACGCCGCGGAGGAAGTGGAGGTGGTAGTGGTGGGAGCTAGGTGGTTGATGGGAGTGGAGGGAAAGACGAAGTGGTGGGAGGAAAAGAGGGAGGGGAAGGGGGCGTCGCCGGAGTCGCTGGAAGGGAGGAGAGAAAGAGAGAAGGAAGAAAATGAGGGAAAGAAGGAGGGCTCGCGGGGTTAACCAGGACCTAGGTAAAACGTGTTGAGATGTACGGACGCCTAACAGATAACATGACAGGCCGTTCTGACAGAAGTCTGAAACGCGTCGTCCAAGGCTGACGCCATTCAGACGACAAGACCGGCACCGTACTCTGACACCGCAGGGTCGCAGTCTGAAACGCGTCGCCCATCATGGACGCCGTTCAGACGACACGACCGGCCCGTACACTCGCAACCCAAGGCCAGCCCACGTGGCATCTACGTGGCACAATCTAAAACGCGTCTGCCACGCCGGACGCCGTTTAAACTGCGTCTCGCAGGCTCGACGCGAAACAGAACAGGGTCCCAGCCCCGTTAGGGCCCGAACTACAGAGTCCAACCCTGAAACTGACCCGATAACCGGATCCGAAACCTCAGTCCTTACAATAGGTCCAACCACTGAAGGTACTTTATCTCATGAGCAGATCAGTATAATGAACAACAATCATGCTCAGTTTGTAAGGAATCAGCTGCCACAGTACAGTGTACAGAGGCCACAAAATCAGCACGGCTATAGGCCACCTCAGCAACCTCAGTAGCAAGTATATAACCAACCCCAGCAACAGCCGAATTACAACCAAGTTCCTTCCCCAAATGACTACTCCCAACAGAGAAAACCTCTCGGTCCTAGGAGAGCAGCTTACCCCCAATTACCAGAGTCACTCTCCAATATATTCAATGCTCTCATGGCAGCCAATGCTTTGGCACTGTCCAAAGAAATGACCGTCTGGCCACAAAATGTTAATACGTCTTGCTACTGTGTGTTCCATCGTCAGCCTGGACACACTGTAGATGTTTGTTTCCAATTTCAGGACTACATTCATGATCTGAATGATCAGGGGGGCATCGATTGGGAAGAAATGAGGAAGTACATCACTGCACTGAAGGCAAAGAGGCCCTAGTAGTTACAACAACAACAACCACAGTAACAGCAACAACAAAGAGCACCGATCCAACAGGCGGCACCTTCGCCGAACATGGGATCTTACAAAATCTGCTCCCAGAGCACCCTAATCAGATAGCCCCGATCCTCACAAAGAGCCAATCTAAGGCTAATAGGGAACAACACTAGAGGTTGGAGGAAAGTTCTTCTATATACTCCATCGTACACAACCAGAGTGCTGCTGTACCACCACCACGCTGCATCATACGCATCCCCAGGCCTTTACCCGTGCCATCACAACCCATACCTACTATCCCCACTCCACCACCCACCATCCATAAACCCATATCTGCCACATTAAGACCTTCACCAATCCCCAATAACCCATCATCCACCCATGAATCCCTCATGCCATCCAAACCGCTATTACGCATCCCTTTCCCCATGCCATCACCAAGCCACCACAACCCCCTGCCACCCACTAAACCCCTCATACGCATCGCATAGACATCCATCACACCAGACCAACCACTTTTGCCATCTAAACCCCTTATCAACCCGGCAGTAATCAAAACCTCGCCCACACCTTCCACTGTCAAGCCGCAACCTCTGATGCTCAGAGCGGTAGGATCTTCAGCAAGGTATTCCCACAGTCTGCTGTTCAGGAGCGTCCATCACAAGCAGTTGATGAAGTACAAAATGAAGAGAATGCACCAGGCACTCAATATGATTTGTTGAAACATCTGGACAAAACATCGGCGCGCATTTCTATGTTTGAACTAATCAAGAGGTCCAAGACCCACCAAGAAGCCCTCATAGAATACCTATAGAGGGTGATGGTCCATGAAGATGTGCCGGTAGAGAAGATCACATCACTGCTAGTACCTCAGGGCGAGCAACCATCTATAACATTCCACTCATCTAAACTAGCACCCCTGGCAGCGTGGGGTACGGCCTTAAGTATCACTGTCAATATCTGTAAGAAGACGGTAGATGCCTGTTTAGCGGACACCGGAGCCTCTATCAATGTGTTGCCACCAAGAACCCTGGAACTTTGCGGGGTACCTAAAGAGACATGGTTACCATCTCCGATCTCTATCACTGTATATAACAATTCCACTCATTCCCCGCTGGGCATGGTCTACTTGAAAGTAGAACTATGCCCCGTTTGCCATCTCGAGGTCGAATTCCATATTATGAAAGTAGACCCTTCATTAAAAGGCATCTTTGGCCACCCATATATTAAACTTTTAAGGACTGAGGTTTCGGATCTAGTTGTTGAGTCGATTTCGGTGTTGGACCCCTTGGTTTGGGCCCTTGTGGACCTGGGGTGTGGCTCTTTCTTGCGTCAAGCTTCTTGACGCGATTTTAAACACATTGGCTAAGGGGGACGCCATTTAGGAGCTTTGCGGGGGTGCCGCATGGGAAGGCGTTGGGGCGCATGTGTATGGCCCCGATCATGTCCTTTGAATGACGTCTTGTATGGACGACGCTATTCAGGAATTCACCAGTGTACGGCCCATCCTGTCATTTGATTGGCGTCATCCAGGAACGATGCGTTTTAGCGAGGTTTCGGTTGATGCTCCTAATGTTAGTTTTAGGTGGCCTACAAGCCAATCTGACTTTGTAATCTCGTTCATTTATTAATATAATGGCATAATATACATTGTGTATAAATCGTATTAATTTAACATCTCATAATGAAGTCCGTGAATATGTGCGATAGTGATCAGATTATGATGAGATCATACTAACGAGACTGATCATTTAAACACACATATTCTTAATCGTTCCTAGTCGGAGGATATCCGAGAAGGACATCGGATATCCAGTTAGACTAGTACAGATTACTCCTGCTCATATGATGAGGGTGACTGATCTCATAAGTCACTTGTGTGGAGACACTAAGGCGAATCTGTAGGTGCTCATTGGAGAATGCGTTTACTGAACTGATCCAATTGAATCGCTAGATAGTATTGTACCTCACTGTCAACCAACTTGATTCTATTGTCGCAGTTGCGTAGATGGTCCTCGGACCTGAGACACCAAGGACACCTTGTTGGTGGACTTCTGTACTTTGACCTTGGTTTATGAATCTCTAACCACGGGATTCTAAACAGCCAAGGATTGGGTATAGCGGAATACCGTCGAAGGGAATTGTGTGTCAATAAGGAATCATTCGCTCTCGGTACTTAAAGAGAAAATGCTCTAGGAAGGAAGCGCGGAAGTCCCTGGCCAGGGCGGATGATAATATCGAGAAAAGAGTTTTTCGATATTTATCAGCAGCATCCAATCCAAGTGAGTCGACCGATTAGGCTTTGACAGCATTGCATACCCTGAGTTGACTCGAGAGCATTGTACGAATGAAGGATTATATCCACGCGGTAACTGTCGACGGAAAGGTTCCAAGAGTGGGTTACTTAACCCCGATACCTTCCGGGTTCACGCGGTGTTACTTGGCACCCAACGTGATCGGAGGCCCGGTCGAATTCGATGTGTGACATCAATTCGATTGATTAATTAATTAATAAAGAGTTATTAATTGATTAATAAAGCCAGTAAGGAGTTACTAGGCTTATTGGGCTATTAACCGGACTGGTAATTGGACCTAGAGGGTCACACGCAAATGATTCTTAAGGCGATGGATAAATAAGTGGGTTTTATAGAAACTGGGGGTTTTTATGAAAAACCGCGTGGTTAGTATAAAATATAGCAAACGGGCTGAGCAGGCTAAGCTGCTGCTAACCCTAGCTGCCCCCTCCTCTGTTTCTCTCTCTCTCTGGCACCCCAGGCCAGATCCGGATCCCCGGATCTGCTCCGCCGCTTCTCCGACTCCCGTTTGACAGGAAATCGTCTGCGCGTTGCAGCGATCGTTGCAGCGACCAGCGGAGGTTTCGTAGCTGCGAAGAACAAGGAACGTGAGGATATCCATCGCGAGGAGGATCGCGTAGACTCTGCTAGAGGCCAGGAGCTTGCGTGGCTTGCGGTGTCGCACCGACGGAACCGAACGGTTGCAGATTCGAATCCGTACACGGTAAGACTATGATTATCTGATAATCTGGTTTTTAGAGTTTTCAAAACGGGAACGGATCTCCGTTTCTATTTTTATTTCCGCTGCTCGGGAGATTCGGAGAAACCCGAGAACCCAACAGTGGTATCAGAGCCAGGTTTCACTGTTTCTCGTCCTATTTCAGTCTCCAATTTAGTGATTCTGTGTATTATTCCATGCACCGTTTTAATTTTTATGCAAATCTAATGACCATGAGACGACTACTGTGATTCGATCGCTTGTTTTTGTGTAAAAATTAAATTTATTTTGGGGTTTTTCGCGTTCTTCGTCTTACAAAGAACAGTGGGTTCCAGGCTGACTTCACGGCGTCGTTCGGACATTCCCCAAGTGTTGTGGAGGTAAACCGGACCTCAAATCATCCTGGGGTTGTCTCTGGTCACCAACGGGGCCGGCGGCTGGCGCCGATGAGCTGCCTCAAGTTGCTGGATAAGGGGCTATTCTCTCTTTTAGTTTTTCAGAAAAACCTAAAAAAGAGGGGTATTAAAGGGCTCGATTGGGAGCTTCTTGTACCACCACCGGCGGCCCTGCCATCACCGGCGCCGGAGGTGTCGACGGTCGGGCCAATAGCGTCGGGGGCCAACCGGTGGTGGCGCTGCACCACCAGCCAGAAACCTGCAAAAGATTAGGGCTTCGGGTGTTGCAAGTAAAAGGGGGCGGGGGGGGTGGAAGAAGCCCGGTGGACCGGGTTTTCCAGGTAGACCGGGCCGGGTCAGGGCCTGGTCTGACCAGCCCCGAGCCAGGCGCCCTACTGTGGGCGCCTGGTCCGAGCCCTAGCTCGGCCAGGGCCCAAGCCCAGGCTCAGCCTAAATGGGCTGAACCAATTAGCCCCCTAAATTCCTTATTTAACCTAATTAAATCACATTGCCCTAATAAAACCCCATTTGCCCATTTAATAAATAAATTAAAATTTAATTTGATTTCAAAATTGTTTTAAAATTTTAATTATTATCGAATCTTAATTATTTGGGCTATTAATGATTTGGAATCATCATTAACAAAATGTTGTTAAAGATTAGAATTCATTGTTAATTTAAATGTTAAATTAATAATTAATTTTAATTGACTACTTTAAAATGTTAAATTAGTGATTATTAGTTAATTTGAATTAATTGTTAATTTAAGTGTTAAATTGATAATTAATTTTAATTAACCAATCTAATTGGTTTAGGTATAAGTTATTAATTTACATTGATGTTAATTGATAGTTTAAGAGTTAAATTAATGATTAACGTTAATAAACTGGTCTAAGAGTTAGATTAGTTGTAAATAATTGATTTGTGTTAATTACTAGTTTAAGAGTTAAATTAGTCATTAACATTAATTAATTAATTAGTCTAAGAGTTAGATTAATAGTTAATAACTACTTAAAGTTGATTATTCATTTAAGTGTTAAATTAATGGTTAATTTTATTTACTGATCTAAGAGTTAGATTAGTAATTAATTTTAATATTCTAATCGTTAGATTATCAATTTGATTCAATCTAAGTGTTAGATTGTTTAATTATTAGAAGTGTTCTAATTTGCATGGAATAATCTGGAATTATTAATTTGGAGAGTGTGCACATGTGATGTGTGTTTTACTGTTTTTAAATTTTGATTTAATTGCATGTTAAGTTAATTAAAAGTATTTTCGAAATTCAAATACCAATTTTGATTGGATCCTAGCTTTTTGAAAGCCAAAATTATTTAATTTTGAAACTCTTTTATTTTAGCCATGTGATGTACTGAATCATGTGTGGAATGTTTAAAACACACCGTGGTCATGGATATGCACTTATTTATTTATTCATGTGATGAATGGATTGTGTGGATCGTGGATGTATGGTAATTTATTAATTGTTAATAAATAGAGGTCTGCGTACCTCTCCCTCTCTCGAACTCCGATGTACTTCTACCTCCCTCTCTCTTATACTCGCCATAAGGCCCTCTTCTATTTACATGTAATTCTAGAATTATTGTAATCTGATCGAAGCAACCGAAGAAGGAGCGAGGACGATCCACAGCTGCAACCAGTAAGGCGATATGATGAAGGTCTCTTGCCTGTGTGTTTGCATGCTTATCTGATATAAATGTTATGTTAGATTGTGTGTGCATTTGACTGTTGGCTCCAGTCAAACCCACTGTGCTATCCATGACCACACTAATGACATGTATGAGAAGCATTGCTTTTATGTTTGATTAGGAATCAAAACAGGTATAGTATTTAGTGAATATATACGATATATTTGTATACTATCACCTAGGAGAGACCAAGATAAAAGTTATCTAAATACCCTCATCTTAATTCTAAGCCGTAACGCGAGTAGTTAAGAACTTACCGCCCGGTCCACCATCGTTATAGTCATAGGATTCGAATCACTTTAGGCAGGTTTGTTGTGCTACTACAAGGCTTGTCTAATTGGGAGGAGAGACTGTGGCTATGACATTATATGCCTATATGATCGGGGTAGAGGAACCATGTAGCTTTGTTGTGCTATCCACAAGGGCTACATGCAAATCTATGCTCGTCGCGTAACGATGGTTAGCTTAGACCAGAATTAGTGGTTTGTTGTGCTATCTACAAGGCCATTAAATCTCTGGGGACCGAAGCTATGATCGAATATTGCAAGGAGTTGCAAGTCCCATGAGATGGGTGCTCTTTGATTGTATTACATTTTGTTGTGCTATCCACAAGGCTGTACTGCAAGTCATTGAGATTCTGATCTCCACTAGGAGACTGTCGACGTCTCCCATTATGTATAACTAAGGGTTATACAGTCCGTCGAAAATTAGTAGGAGTTAAAACTTGAACAAAAGACCATGTCTTATTTTATATTTAATAATTGAACATCTGCTAAAAGGATTTTATTCATCTTCTGTAGGGAATAATGTCGTCGAATAACCCACTCCGCGGCATACTTGATGCCCTTTTGACTTACCTGATCTACTTAGATTGGCTCAGATACTTGAAGAATGTCTTTAGATCTGAGCAGATTGCCTACGCCCTTAATGTTGATCCTCCTGCTTCATCGACATTAGATGCCCCTGAAGCAGAGATGATAGCTAACGATGAAAGATCGAAGGACAAAGGCAAAAGAGTAGTAAAGGATGACTGCTTCTACTGTAAGCAGAATGGTCACTGGAGGAGGAACTACAAGGAGTTCCTCAACAATAAAGCTCATAGAAAGGTGAAGCTGTCTGAAGCTTCAGATATCTATATGATAGATATCAACTTGTCAATAAGAGATTCCACATCTTGGGTATTAGATACCGGATGTGCTTCTCATTGTAGACACCTAATTTTGACATCATTTCGAGTAAATTTCATATCATATAATAATGCCTCAGAATGGTCTAATATTTAATCATTGGTTAATTTTTATTGATCTATTAAGTTAATTATTTGAAAAGTGTCGGGTTTAACAGACATGTTTAAGTTAATCAATTAAATTGATTTTAACTCAAATTTCAGTTAAATATGAAGAAATCTAAAAGACGTCGACCTATGTGGACGCCATTTAGAGTTTATTCTTATTTTAACGTTTAAATTTGAATTTTAATCAATTGATTAATTAGCTAAAAGACGTCTGTAAGGCACGACGCGTTTTAGGTTTCCTAAGTTATTTCTACTTCTCTTCCGGATGTTTATCCTTATCTTAATTAGTGTAAAAGACGTCTATACATGTAGACGCGTTTTATCTAATTACAGATAAAGATAAGTTTTTCCCGGATGTTTATCTTTATCCTAATCAATCTGAAAGGCGTCTTTCATGGTTGACGCATTTTAGATAATTACAGATAAAGATGAATTAATCTGTATTTATCTGTTGGTTAATACAGATAAATCTTTAAATTTTTCCATGTAAATCCGCGGACGCACAGGAAGTCTATAAATACCTTGCATCTTAAATGGGTGATAGAGTTGAATGACAATGAGTGATTAGCTAGTGATTGAAGCGGTATCGAATTGAAGATCGAAGCAACGACGTCCAAGCGCTGAAGAACTGAAGTGTTGTCAGTATCCATTCAAGATTAAGGCGTCCATTCTTCATCCAATTCAAGGCTTCATCCGTTCGGCATAAGTTTTTCAATTCATTTATGCATATTTTTACTTCATTAATTCTACATTCTTCATCACATCACTCCATGCAACACACACTACACTAGCATCATTTCCAAACCAATTTAAAGGGGTTTCAAAGCCATCCCAACAAGTGAGTTTTTTATGTCTAGTTGCATGTTTAAAACTATGATTAGAATGGATACTACTTCTGCTTAAGTTCTCATTGTTTCTTCATTTCTCTTTCTATTTTCTTGCAAAGGAGAATTAAAGGGGAGGAAATCAACAAACAAATCACAAGAACTCTGGATGATCCTCAACTCAACAGCAATCAAAGCAAGAACAAAGACAAGAAAGGGCTCTCTTTCTTCAGCCAGCTGAAGAGGGGGAATCAAGAGCTCAACATCTCCCACGTTTAAACAGGTAGGCGATCAAATCTTCTTTTGGAACTTTTAAGTCAAAAGTTTCTGGCGATCACTTCACTTAGTTTCTTTTTAATAGGTTTATTTTGCACTTAAACAACATAGATTTTTCATGATAATCACACACTCATTTTAAGCACTCACAACTTTTTTGGCGATCACGGTGGGACTTGGTCTCGCCATCTTTTAGTTCTTTTGTTCTTGCTGTCATCAATCGGGCACCCACGGGGCACCACTTGTGTCTCTCTCCATGTCCTCACCAATTGGTGAGTGTTTTTAATTTAGTTGTTATTCCCATGTGCACCACGTGCACACCCCTGCGGCAAGATCTTGCCCTCCCCGTTGATTAGTTGAAAAGCTGCTTTTTGTGATGAAATGTTGTGTGATTGATTGATATCTTAGTTGTTTAGTTAGTAAAATCATCATGTTAAAATCTGAAACTAAAAAAATCTTACATGAGCTGATTATTTACTGTTTTTATCCTGTTTGAGGAGGAATTAATCCAGAAATTCCTCCTGGAAAACTGCTTCTGCGACTTGAAAAGCGTCCAGGAACACTGACGCCTTTCAAACTGCGTCAGTTATACCATACGTTTTTCAGTCTCATTTCTCTGTTGTCTGCAATCTGAGCTTCTGCGAAAAATTAAGACTCTATTTGAATAGCGTCGACTAACCTCGACGCGATTCAGGCAGTTTCTTATTTCTTCTTCAGTTCTCAGATTTTTGTGATCTGTATGCTAATTACCCATTACGTATTAAGCATTAGAGGCCATCCAGGCTGCAGGTCATACGCATTGAGGCTAACACCCTCCTTATCTTAGGAACACTCTACTTGACGTCATCAACTCTCTCTGATTGGGTCGGTCCCTCGATCAGACTAGAGAAGTTGGCGTTGAGGCCTCCGTAAGTCCCCAAAATCAAGGTACTCCTTGATCATCGGGGTGGTTGTACCAGTTGAAGTTCCGGTTAGATTCCATAAACGTTGTGAGAGAAAGCCATAGAAGATAACGGTGGATATTGAACTGAAACTAGGATCCCATCCCTTGAGCGAATTTGTGGTTTAATTAAATCCAAATAACTCAACAAGGAATCTTAAAATCACGTTAAACATCCACTTGTTTGTTTAAATCTCTGTGCAACTTGTTTGCCAATCCTTGAAAAAGAATCTAACATCATGCTGCTCCGATCAGGCAGGGACTTGAGTATGGCTCCAGACGCCATTATCAACTACGAGGGAGATGCTAATGCCCCTCGCGATTCTGATTACAATTATGAGAGCGGGAGATATGCTGATGCCTTCCATAATTCTGTCCCCGTTCCGTTTCGACAAGATGGGAATGTCTGGACCCCTCTCTTTCATCCCCACGATCAATATCCTGATCCTCCCCCGCATGAGTATGCGATTCCCAATCCCATTCTCGAGGGAGACATGAATCAGAATGATCCCTCGTCCTCTGATCCTTCGGATCTCATCAATGCTTTGGGAGTTCTTGCCTCCCGTCTGGACCCCCAACAGTTCGAGGCGATCCAGTCCATTCTGAAGGGGAAGGCACCCATGCAGCCTGCCGAGCCGAACCCTGCGGCTCCCCCTGCCATCCCTCAACAACCTCCTCTTCATCCTCCCTACATTCATCAGGCCATGGAAGGCCTCCATATCACTTCTCGGCCAGCTGGGCCGCAACTTTTATCTTCTAGGCAACCGGCTAGACCGCTGACGCCCGCTTATCAAAATGTCATCGGGCATGGCGGAAGCTCTGCCGGACCTCCTCTTTACTGTCCCCCTTGTCCGACGTACTCTAAGTAACAGGACTATCAAGTACCTCCACCTCCTCCTCCTCCCCAGGCAGATCTGACAACGCAAGCGTTGCTGGCGAAAATAGAGCGCATGGACGAACAATTCAACAACCTCCAGAAGATGATGGGGGTCAAAGCTATACCGGAGATCAATTTACCGAGCCTGCCAGTGTTCCACCTACCACCCTCCGAGATGCCAGTGTACCGGAAGTACAACGGTACTGGTAACCCCTTCACCCACTTGAAGGAGTTTATGTACGAATCATCCTTCTGGCAGAACGACAAGAGGTCGTTGGCCTTTTTGTTCAGGAGATCTTTAGAGGGACCAGCCCTCGAGTGGTTCTTTTCTTTGGAACCCTCCGAAGTAGAGGACTATGGTATCGTTTCCCCAAAATTCATTCAACGATACGAGGACAGAGTTGCACCCTCCTTGTCCATTACTGACCTAATAGCAGAGAAGATGAAACCCGATGAGGAGTTCATCAGTTTTGCCGACAGATGGCGGGGTTTGGCCGAAAAAGTGAAAGATCACTTGTCCGAGTCGGAGCAAGTGAAGATGCTGATTTCCAATGCCACACCCCAATTCAAACTAGTCATCTCCCTGAACAATCTGACCAGTATGGCAGAGCTCTATGAAAGAGCACGGTACTGTCAAAACGCCTTCAAGGACGCTACGTTCTCTAGCGTCTTTGATCCTCACAGACCTAGCAGGCCTCCACCTCGGAAGCCTGCAGTGCCAAATACTCCCAGCACAGGTCCAACTACTGAGGGCACGCTCTCCCATGAGCAAGTCAGCAGCATGAACAACAATTCCCCCCAGTTCGTGAGGAGTCAACAACAGTACCAGAGGCCACCACAGCCGAACCAGCAGGGATACAGGCAGCATCCGAACCTTCAGTATCAGCAGTCCCAATATCAGCGGCCCCAGCAGTCGAACCAGCAACAACAACAGCCACAGCAGCCGCCGCGACGGCAATTGCAGTACCAGCAGCCACAACAACAGCAGTGCCAACAACAGCAGTACCAGCAGCGCGCACCGCCAGCGTATCATAATGTCCCTCCTCCTGCTGACTACAACCAGTAGAGAAGACCTCCAGGCCCAAAGAGGGCAGAATACCCAGTCCTCCCAGAATCTTTGGCAGACATTTTTAGTGCCCTAATGGCAGCTAATGCCTTGGTCCTGCCAAGGGAAAAGGCAGTTTGGCCTCAGAATGCCGACACGTCTAGGTATTGCTATTTCCATAGGCAACCTGGGCATACTATTGACACCTGCTTCCAATTTAGAGATTACATCAATGATCTCAACGAGCAGGGCGGCATAGACTGGGAAGAAATGAAAAAGTACATATCATCCTTGAAGGCAAGAAGACCACAGCAGCAGCAGCGGCAGCAAGCAAGACCACCAGCACAAGCAGCACCACCACCAAACACGGGCATAGTGCAGAACCCACTCCTGGAGCACCAAAACCAAAACCAAGTTGCTCCTATTCTGACAAACAGCCAGTCTGAGGCTGACCGTGGGCAACAGTGGAGAATAGAGGACTTTTCCTCTCTTCATTCAATGGGTCATATTCCGAGTACCGCAGAGCAACAACCACGCCGTACCATCCACATACCCAGACCACAGCCCATTACCATCACCCCTCTACCGACACCCACATATCACTCACCCGCACCCACTAACCCATTACCACCACCCGCTTTCCTCAAGCCCATTACACCCCACACTCCTACGCCTCCACCAAATAACCTACCGCAAACCAATTACGCACCCCTCCTACCATCCAGGCCATTACTCCGCGTACCATTCCCTACTTCGCCCGCTACCACTACCACCTACCCAGACACCCTCCTACCATCCAGACCACTACTACGCGTACCATTTCCCACTTCATCCACACCAATCACGTACCCATCCGCTATCCAACCATCCAGGCCTTTAATCCGCACCACGCCACCACCACCTAACCCCACGCCATCACCACCTAACCCCACGCCATCACCTACATACCAACCCTCCGCACCACTTACACCACCCAACCATGCGGTACTCAAAGTATCACCCGGACCCTCCACGGTTGAGGAACATGCACTCCGGAGTGGAAGGATTTTCAACAAAGTCTTTCCTCAATCAACAGTTAGAGACGGCCCATCACAGCCGCCGGAGGAAGCACACAATGAAGAGAGTGCACCAGGCACTCAGTATAATTTGTTGAAACATCTGGACCGAACACCGGCACGGATCTCCGTGCTTGAACTGATCAAAAGATCGAAGAGTCACCAAGAAGCTTTGATGGAATATTTGCAGAAGGTGATGGTCAACGATGACGTACCGGTGGAAAAGATTGCAGTACTATTAGTTCCTTAGGGGGATCAGCCCTCCATTACATTTCACACATCGGAACTAGCACCGCCAGCGGCCAGAAGCATGGCTCTGAGCATCACGGTCAACATCTACAAGAAAGCCGTGGATGCATGCCTGGTTGACACAGTGGCTTCAATCAATGTTTTACCTCCGAAGACCCTGGAGCTGTGCGGTGTGCCCAAAGAAAAATGGCTGCCTAGCCCCATCTCTGTGACAGCATATGATAACTCCACCCGTTCCCCTCTGGGAATGGTTTATTTAAAAGTGGAGCTAGGCCCTGTAAGTCATGCTGAGGTCGAATTTCACGTTCTGAAAATCGACCCTTCTTTGAATGCCATCTTGGGTCGTCCTTACATAAAAACTCTCGAGGTGATTCCCTCCACGAATCATCAATGCTTCAAATTCCCCTTCAAAGGACGAATCATTAAGGTGACGAGCATGCCGATCCTTGCAGCTGCTCATGCTTTGAATGTTAAATCTACTTCTTTACCTGGCCGACAACCTTTTTTGTCGGTATTACAGGTTTACCATCCAGTGGCTGATCCTCTGAAAACCGCCACTATTTCTCCTTACCCGTTAAATGCCATAAAAAGGGGGAAGTGCATGAGTAACCCAGGATGGAGAATTATGATGAAGAGTGGCTATCAGCCTAGAAGAGGTCTGGGCACACAATTACAAGGCAGGACCACTCCTGTCAAAGATCACCGAAGAGCATCTGGAAGCGGTCTGGGCTATAGGCCAAGAAAATTGAAACAAGACATGGTTCAGCAAGCAGAGAATGAAGATGGTCAGAAAGTCTGGGAGACAATGTCTACATCGCCCAAGGAAGGCCGGGATCCTCTAACATGGACCTTGTATACACATTTTGTAAAGGGACCCATAATTAGCCATGACAACACGGTGGTCATTACTTCGTGTTTTGACTTCCATGATATATATGGGAGAGACTTGGCCAGGCATTGCTCGGAACTACTCACGTACCAGTCCTTGGAGGCTCTGCGGCCTATGAAGAGGAGAAAATTCCAAGATCCTGAATGCGAATGGTACAGGTGGTTCGATCTAAGAGACCTCTACATTGCACTGAACAGACTGTTTCTGGATCCTGCATAACGCAAGTGGCCGCCACAGATTGATAAGCTGATCGAAAGTCCTGGTACTATCTTTGACAAACGGATATTGCTGTCAGAAGAAACCGATGAAGGGGAGCCAGATGACCCTTATGAAGCTGGCTACACCACAGATCTGCTCTGGAGGGGGACATATCCTTCTCATGTTTTCATGCTCCATACTTTGTTCCGTACATTGCTCCTGACCCCGACTTGGTCGCGGGTCATTATTGAAGATATTCCACGGGCTCCACCCGTTATGATTACTCTGTCCCCTCGGGACCTCATTCCACCACCTCCTCTTGATCTAGAGAGGATGTATGATTTGATTTGGGACATACTGCTGTATGATCCCCCTAATCCTTTGGCCTTGGTGCCACTTCCTCCATCTAATTCTCCTTCTATTTGTATTCATTCCTGTTTTATGCTTAACTCCTCTATTGTCAAAAAAAAAACGCCAATTTGGCAACAAATTCTTCCCAGGTCCTCGTTGAGGAAACCTCTTACTTGTCCGATCACACCCCATTGCGCAGGTCTTTCGGTCAAGATTCTCTCCTAGATCTACTATGCCCCTCCCGTCGGGAGGATTCTCTTGTATTTCCACTTGTATCCCAGGATTTCCATCCTGCTTCATCTTCATTAGGTCAGAATAGGGAGTTAAGTGAAATTAGGCAGTCTAGTTCTAGGCAGGTTAGTCAGGTTAGGAAGTCTAGGAAGTTTAAGGGTAGGCGAATTCCAGATAGATACCTCCAGGACTTAGCTGATAGATGCTTTCTTGCTCTTTAATCCCTCAGTTTTTAGAAAATCCAATTCAGATGCCAGAAGATTGTATGGACGATGAGTCAGTCAATGATGGGTATGGGGTGTATGAGTTAGTACATGAGAAAGACCCCGTTATAGAAGGTGAGGAAGATGACGAGGACGCAGCTGAGGCATATGCCACTGGAATGAAGAGATTCGATGAACCCACAGCTGCCGTAGAAGAGCCCACCAAAGAAATCAATTTAGGGACTGAAGATGAACCTAAGGTTGTCCTCATCAGCAAAAATCTTTCTACAGAGGATGAGAAGGCAATGGTACAAGTACTTAAGGACTATAAGGACACTTTCGCCTGAAGTTATGAAGATATGCCGGGGTTAGACTCATCTTTAGTTGAACACAGATTAACATTAAAAGATGGAGCTAGCCCTGTCAAGCAGAAATTAAGGCGATTCCACCCACAAATGGCTCTAAAGATGAAGAAAGAGGTCGACAAATTACATAAAGCCAAATTCATTAGAGTTGTCCTTTATCCGCAATGGGTGGCCAACATAGTCTCGGTTATGAAGAAGGACGGGAAGGTCAGAATTCGCATTGATTTCCGCAATTTGAACCGGACGTGTCCTAAAGATGATTTTCCATTGCCTCATATTGATGTACTAATTGATAACACCGCTGGCTATGAAACTTTGTCATTTATGGACGGATTTTCAGGGTACAATCAGATTAAGCTGGCAGAAGAAGATCAAGAGAAGACGTCATTCACTACACCTTAGGGAACATACTGCTATGTCGTCATGCCATTTGGATTGAAGAATACTGGAGCCACTTATCAGAGGGCTATGATGGCAATATTTCATGACATGATGCAAATCAGAGATGATATGTGGACTCTGCATTTAGACGGAGCTCTGAATTCTCATGGAAAGGAGATCGGTATCGTTCTGTTATCACCTGAAGGTGTCACCATTCCACAAGCCTTTCAGCTCGACTTTCCAGTCACCAACATTATAGCTGAATACGAGGCACTCTTTGCTGGTCTCGAGGCTGCTCATTTCCATGGTGCCACCAAACTCAGGATTGTGGGTGATAGCCAACTGATTCTTCGCCAAGTGCTGACCAAGTATCGAACTCTTGATCCCAAACTCAAGCCTTATCAAGAACTTACTTCTGCCTATTCAAAGCTTTTCACGAAATTGATCTTTGTCCATGTCCCTAGGAATCAGAACATCTTAGCTGACGCTCTAGCTTCATTGGCATCTTCTCTTGATTTTTCAATCAGCAGGCAATCTGAATCAATCATAGTTCATAGGCGTCTTTCACCCGCCGTGAAAGACCCTTCGTTCCTTAGAACTAAGGAGAAACTGTTGAAGAAAGTCAGAGACGGAGATATTGTGGAAAAGAGAGAAATCATGTTGATGGAGCTGTTAGAAGAGATCGACGATGAACAGAAGCCATGGTATTATGAAATTAACAAATATTGTGAAGATCAATCGTATCTTGAAGAAGCCACAGCTGAGGAGAAAAGAACTATCAGGAGAGTTGCTCAAAGATACACCCTAGTTGGAGGAGCATTGTACAAAAGAGGTTTTGATGGAGTTCTTCTGAGATGTCTAGACGAAGATGAGCTTTGGAAGGTTATGGAAGGAGCTCATAGTGGAGTTTGTGGTGGCCATGTCAGTGGACAGATGCTAGCAAAGAAGATCCTCAGACAAGGATTTTATTGGCCAGCTATGGAAGAAGACTGTGTAGGATATGTCCGTAAGTGTGCTAAGTGTCAACTTCACGCCGACAAAATTCATTCTCCTGCATCTTCACTCCATCCTGTTTCTTCCCCATGGCCTTTCTCCATGTGGGCTTTCGACATCATTGGACCCTTTGGTAATCCAGATTCCGGCATCATGCAAAAATCTTTCATCCTCACGGCAACGGAATACTTCACCAAGTGGGCAGAAGCTGAAGCATACACGGAAGTTAAAGCATCAACCGTCTGCAAGTTCATCATGAAGAACATTATCACCCGATTTGGAATTCCAAGCACCATCGTCACCGACAACGGACCGCAGTTCGTGTCACAAGAATTGAAGGACCTCTGCAACAGGTATAGAATTGCATTGCATCATTCATCTCCTTATTATCCGCAAGGCAATGGCCAAGCAGAGGCAACTAATAAGACTTTGATAAAAATCATTAAAAATACGTGCAAATCTAACAAATTCGCAAACTGGCCAGAAAAATTGGTTGAGGCTCTATGGGCCTACCGAACTTCAATCCGCACGCCCACTGAACAAACTCCTTATTCCTTAACATTTGGAATGGAGGCGGTAGTTCTATACGAGATCCTTATACCGTCATTAAGAGTACAATTGAATAAGGAATTCTCTATTGATGAACACCGTTCAGCACTCCTTGCTCAATTGGAACTCTTAGACGAGAGAAGATGGTCAGCCGCTAATCCTGCAAGAGTTTATCAAAATAGACTAGCACATTTTTATCAAAAGAAAGTCATTGAACGTAAGTTCAAAGTCGGTAAAATGGTTGTCAAAAGGATTTTTGTAAAACTTGGTGGTCCGCGTTCTAAGCTCCAACCCAACTGGGAAGGACCTTATGTTGTATCGCACGCTTTTCCTGATAATGCTTACCGTCTTGTCAATGCAGAAGGAGAAGAGCTAACTCATCCCTGGAATGGTTTACATCTTAAGAAATACTACCCTTAGGTTAAAGAGTCAATCAGCATGGTACAAAGACCAGTGGAATCAGAAAATTTATAAACTCAAATTTCCTTGTTAGTCTAAATATTTTAACTTCAAACACATTATTACACACACTGACACGTTTGATTCATGAGTAACAAGAGATGCCAAGTCCTAAGGAATACCGAAAGCTTGACTAAAAGTGTAAAGTACAAATCATTCGTTTTATAGCAAAAATCTGTTTTACACTCGGCCCATGATGTTGGAACGAGGCTTAGAATAGACTACCAAGAATACCCGCCATCTTAGTAGGAGGCCGTCATAAAAAAAATAGGGGAGATCCATCCCAAAAAAAAGAAAAGAAAAGAAAAGCAAAAGCAAAAGGCAAAATCCAAATGTCAAATCAAAAGGCCAGTACATTACAAACGTTACATCAAGGCCATGAAATGAAACAAAAGGGAACGCAAGGTCGATAAATACCCCAGAAAGAAAATGACCGAACCCCAACGGATATTAGGGTAGGAAAGGAACATCTTTTTAGGTCTCCGGAACCTTCTCATGGACTTTCTAAACTTATTCTTCTTTTCCTTCTAAAGAGGCGTACTCCAAACTTAAGGAATGACTTAGATTGACTAAGGGTCAAATCATCAAATGGGATAACGAATGGAAACACAAGTTCAAACACGATGGGTTTAAGTTAAATTGTTAAAGAACAATTTGGGAATTAAGTTAATAAATGAATATGATCTTTTGATCTAGGTACCATGCTGGTCTTTTAGTTCACATATATATATCAAAAAATTCAAAAAAAATACATATGTCAAAAAATCAAAAAAAATACATATTTCAAACTCCCAAAAAAATACATATTTCAAAAAAAATCCAAAAAAAATGTATATGCCAAAATCCAAAAAAAATGCATATGTCTAAATTAAAAAAAAATACATATTTCAAAACCCAAAAAAAAAGGGATATTTCAAAACAATAAAAATATTTCAATTAGCATTTGCTTATTGCATCTAGTATGCTTCATTCCTTTTATTTTCAGTGAGCATCTGTCTGCTTGCATGTTGCATTTTGCTTATGTTTTCTTATTACCTTTGTTAATAAAGGCTATGCCCCTTGACCCTTCTACCAAGGATAGGATCAAGTAGTCGGTTACTTAATCAGGCAAGGGGCTAAGCCTGAATAGATGCTTAACCTGTTTGTTCAAGTCATATACAGGACACAAAGCATTGGAAGAGTTGGAATCCGAGTAGAGAACAGCCAGAACCTGTTTATGTGAGTAAAAGGCGTCGTGGAACACCGCCGCGTTTTACAGTTGAAGGGCGTCGGCGCGACACGACGCGATTCAAGCTTTCTGTTATTTGCCTGAAATTCTGCTTTTTGATGTTTAATTAAACACTTGTTTGAAGTTATTGATGAAATTTTGAGTGCAAGAAATTAAGGAAAACCCAAATGAAGCTGGAAAATGTCAAGAAGATCCCACTGTGGGAGTTTATAAAGTCCTGACCGTAGCTAAAAAGACGGTTATCTCTACCCTTGTATTATTTCATGTAAATCATTTGCATTACTATATATTAAGTATTTATTAAAGTATATCAAGGACCTTGTGGTTTTGATGAAACTGGAATTTGAGTTCCCCTTCAACAAAAACAGTGACAATTCTAGAGGATTCTTAATCGCAAGGATAGGCCGTTGGATTGTTAATTAGTGAGGATGATGGTTCCACTTTTGTGAAACGGTGCGTGGATAAACGAGCTACGGCTTAGCACTGGATTACAAAAATTGGTATCTTGACTCATTAATGACCATTTAACAATATTATCCTTGATTGATTTATATTTTATTTGACTTTATATTTTTCTTTTTAGCCCAGCATGCATCATGTAGGACTTTGAAATCACTGTGATAAGAATTAATTATTGATCAAGTTTCTGACCATTAATCAAATAATCTCAAACATGACATGAAATATTCCATTCCGAATTGAATATCTTGATTATCTTTGAGGTTCGCTTGAAGATATCCTTGGAATTCTATCCTTTCTTGTATTCTTTATCCAATATTTCTTGTTTTTCTTTTAAGATTCATCATGGCTGCAGCACGTCCACATTGGCTGGCAAACGCTCCCCATGATGAAACCTACAGTGTCTACGACCTGGAGTACTTCCCACTCTGTGAAAGTTGATCGACTTTATTTTATTTCCTTGTCTACCTCATCCAGACAGGATTGATTCCATTGATCTCCTTGAGCTATCTTCATCGATGATTTTGAGAAAAATTCCAATCATGTGATGTTAAGAGCATGTCTCATCACACCTTGGCATCACCTTTTCAGTACATTCCATTTCATTTCACTCTCTTGCAAAGACGATGCCAAGGTGAGGCAGCTGTAGACACCTAATTTTGACATCATTTCGAGTAAATTTCATATCATATAATAATGCCTCAGAATGGTCTGATATTTAATCATTGGTTAATTTTTATTGATCTTTTAAGTTAATTATCTGAAAAGTGTCGGGTTTAACAGACATGTTTAAGTTAATCAATTAAATTGATTTTAACTCAAATTTCAGTTAAATATGAAGAAGTCTAAAAGAAGTCGACCTGTGTAGACGCCATTTAGAGTTTATTCTTATTTTAACGTTTAAATTTGAATTTTAATCAATTGATTAATTAGCTAAAAGGCGTCTGTAAGGCACGACGCTTTTTAAGTTTCCTAAGTTATTTCTACTTCTCTTCCGGATGTTTATCCTTATCTTAATTAGTGTAAAAAACGTCTATACATGTAGACGCGTTTTATCTAATTACAGATAAAGATAAGTTTTTCTCGGATGTTTATCTTTATCCTAATCAATCTGAAAGGCGTCTTTCATGGTTGACGCGTTTTAGATAATTACAGATAAAGATGAATTAATCTGTATTTATCTGTTGGTTAATACGGATAAATCTTTAAATTTGTCCATGTAAATCCGCGGACGCACAGGAAGTCTATAAATACCCTGCATCTTGAATGGGTGACAGAGTTGAATGACAATGAGTGATTAGTTAGTGATTGAAGCGGTATCGAATTGAAGATCGAAGCAACGACGTCCAAGCGCTGAAGAACTGAAGTGCTGTCAGCATCCATTCAAGATTAAGGCGTCCATTCTTCATCCAATTCAAGGCTTCATCCGTTCGGCATAAGTTTTTCAATTCATTTCTGCATATTTTTACTTCATTAATTCTACATTCTTCATCACATCACTCCATGCAACACACACCACACTAGCATCATTTCCAAACCAATTTAAAGGGGTTTCAAAGCCATCCCAACAAGTTAGTTTTTTATGTCTAGTTTTATGTTTAAAATTATGATTAGAATAGATACTACTTCTGCTTAAGTTCTCATTGTTTCTTCATTTCTCTTTTTATTTTCTTGCAAAGGAGAATTAAAGGGGAGGAAATCAACAAACAAATCACAAGAACTCTGGACGATCCTCAACTCAACAGCAATCAAAGCAAGAACAAAGACAAGAAAGGGCTCTCTTTCTTCAACCGGCTGAAGAGGGGGAATCAAGAGCTCAACATCTCCCACGTTTAAACAGGTAGGCGATCAAATCTTCTTTTGGAACTTTTAAGTCAAAAGTTTCTGGCGATCACTTTACTTAGTTTCTTTTTAATAGGTTTATTTTCCACTTAAACAACATAGATTTTTCATGATAATCACACACTCATTTTAAGCACTCACACTCATATCTGCCATGATGTGCAGATGCTGACATGTAAGCGCAAGCTGAGAAAAGGCGATGTGGAATTGAGGCTAGGAAACGGCGCAAAGGTTGCGGCGGTTGCTGTTGGGACAACAAACCTCAAACTTCCATCAGGAGACGCCTTACTATTAGAAGATTGTTATTATGTTTCTAGCATAATAAAGAACATCATATAAGTATCTTGTTTGGACAAGATAGGATATAAGTTGACTATTGACAATAGAAGTTGTTTGATTTATTATGGTAATAAATCAATAGCTTCGGCATCTTTAGTCAACGGTCTATATCTTTTAGATGTTTCTTATCACAATCTTCATAATGATAATACTTTTAAGAAGAGCAAGAATTGTGTGAACCAAGCCTACATGTGGTATTGTAGACTTGGGCATATTAATGAAAGCAGGTTGCAAAGGTTGCACAAGCATAGTTATTTAACAGCATTCAATTATGAATCGTTTGCGACATGTGAATCCTGCTTTATGGGAAATATGGCAAAATCTCCATTTACTGGACATGGAGAAGGTGCCAAGGATATTTTGGAACTAATATGTTCAGATGTATGTGGTCCAATGTCCACCCAAGCCAAAGGTGGCTTTTCTTACTTCATCACCTTCACCAATGACTTCTCAAGATTCAGCTATGTGTACTTAATGAAGTACAAGTCGGAAGCGTTTGAGAAGTTCAAGGAATTCAAGAATAAGGTAGAGAAGCAGTTAGGAAAGAGTGTTAAAGCTCTTCGATCAGATCGAGGAGGAGAATACTTGAGTACTAATTTAATACAATTCTTAAAGGATAATGGTATCCTTTCTCAACTGACCCCTCCATATACACCACAGATGAATGGTGTATCAGAAAGGAAGAATCGCACCTTGTTGGACATGGTGTGATCCATGATGAACTTTTCGGGATTAGCAGTGTCCCTCTAGGGGTATACTCTAGAGTCAGCAGCATACCTACTGAACAAAGTACCCAGCAAGTCTGTGGCCTCTACTCCATATGAGATATAGAAAGGAAGGAAATCAGAATTTAAACATGTTAAAGTCTGGCGTTGTCTTGCTCATGTAAAGAAGCATGATCTAGACAAGTTGGAATCACGAACTGATAAATGCAGGTTTGTGGGATATCCAAAGGAAACCTTTTGATATTATTTTTACCATCCTAGTGAACAAAAGGTGTTTGTCGCCAGGAAAGTTGTCTTCCTGGAAGAGGAATACCTTCTCCAAGAGGACAGTGGGAGTAAAATAGTGCTGGAAGAGGTTCTAGATCCCCAAATAGTTGCATTATCATCAGATAAAATATCAGTTCCTGAATCTGTTCAGGTACACACATATGAGCCTCGTAGATCTGGTAGATTACCTAGACTACCCGAACGATATGTGTGACATATCGCTGAAGGTGAGTGATAAAGTGTTAAATTAATCATTTAAGGGCAACCATATGCATCATACTCATGTTTTTATCTGCAAAATAACATGAAATGATAGATAATTGTGTAACAAGTCCAACGGTACCAATTTCATCAAATTCTGACTTAAAAACATCGTCATTTCATGTGATCAAAGGAGTGTAGCGCATTTGCGGTTTTTCGACAAAACCGAGACGAAATGAATAAAAATGATGATATTTTTATGATAATGCGCTAAATTATATTTATTTGATGTGAACAGGACATGCCGATGATGCAGTGCAGCTGGAGGAGTTTTCGGAAATTTGGGAGAGGTCTAGTGTGCGGATTTCAACTAAAACAGGGGTAAAAATACAATTTGATTCCTTCCTTCGTTGGAGTTTCCTAAAACCCACTATTTCCCTCCGTCTCTCCGATTTCCTAAACACATCTCTTCCTTTATTTTAAAAATCATCTCTCTCTTTCTCGTTTTAGAAAGTCGAATCCTATTTCTTTTCCAATTTCCTCTTCCTCTCCAGATCCAAATCCTGTCCCTTCTCCAAATCTCCCACATATCCTCCTCCTTTTCCAACTCAAACCCGGCAGCCTCTCCTCCTTCTCCTCTCTATAAATCTCTCCTCTCCTCTTTCTCTTCCTTCTCCACCCCGGTTCTCTCTCGTTTTTATTTTCCCGCAGCCCTCTCCTTCTCCAACTCTCTCCACGAAGCTCTCTCTTTCTCTCCTTTCCTGCTCTCTTCCTCTCTTCCCAGCACTCTCTCCTCCTCTCTTCCCAGCATCCCTCTCTCCCTCTCGCCGGTTCTCCTCTTCTCGGTTTTACTCTTCCTCTCTCACGCAGATTCCCTCTCCCTCTCTCGGTTTCCCACGTCTCTCTCTTCCTCTCCTTCTCTCCCTGCCATCTCTTTCTCTTCCCCACTCCCTTGCTCGGTTTCTCTCTGCAACCCCGCAGCACCAGCAGCACCAGCAAGTTCCTCCAGCACCCGGTGCAGCCCCTCCAAGCTTCACGGCCCAGCATCCCTCCACGCAGCTCCACCTCCTCTGCACCACGCATGCAGCCGGCAAGCTCCAAGCTCCAGCAACATCATCTCCCCAGCAGCGCGTGCAGCAACTCCTCGCTGCAACGCACCGCCAGCAACGAACCTGCATCAGCCCGGTGAAGCAGCATCCACGTTTCTCCTCCAGCCACGTGCATGCCCGGCGCCACGTGCATGCAAACCTGGAACACCAGCAGCCACGGTGAAGCCCTCCAACTCCTCCCAGCAGCTGCTCGTCCAGCATCCTCCTGCACCTCCACGTGGTGAAGCCTCCACCTGCATGCAGCAGCTTCCACTAGCAGCCGGCCGTCCAGCAGCTGTCCAAGAGTTCCCACGCAGCAACTTCACGCATGCAACATCCCACGTAGCCAGCTTCATCCAAGCTTCCAGTGGTCCACTGCACCACTTTCTCCTTCGCTGGTCCACTACACCGGCAGACCCCACAAAGTTCCGACTGAAGCTGCTGTTGTGTTGTTCTTTCTATTATTAGTATTGGTTATTTAATTAGGGGTAGTGTTGGTTATTTGATGTTTAGGTATTGTTTAATTAGTTATTGGTTATTTGATTAGGATTAGTTATTGATTAGTTGTTATTTAATTAGTTATTAGTTGTTTAATTAAGTTATTTGATTCATGATGATTAATAGTTTTAAACAATAGTTTGTTTTTGTTGTTATAATTTTTAGTTGTGCTTATTATTTTTTATATATGTATTTGTATTCTGAAAAAGAAAAGATAAAAAAAAAAGAGATTTGTCTAATTTAAGCAATTATATTTTTAGGTAACATTAGTTAAGTTAGTTCTAGCTTAAATAAGTAATTAGTTTACTAAAAATCTCACTTATTTTTAGATTAACTAAAGTCTAAAGTTTTCAAAGTTAAAATTCTAACTCCCTGTGGATCGACTCGGACTCACCACTATTAATTTCCAAAATTTGATTTGAGTGAGCCGGATAAATTTAGATTGAACGTTTTCTTGTGTTTAACGACGCACAATTCGAAACGATCAGTGAGTCTAAGGTAGAATATAATAAGGATGATGATCATAAAACCTACCAGGAGGCCATAGAAGGCCCAGATGCCGGGAAATGGCGAGAAGCCATGAACTTAGAAATCCAATCCATGTACACCAACCAAGTTTGAAACTTGGAGGACTTGCCCGAGGGTATTGTACCCATCGGATGCAAGTGGATCTTTAAGAGAAAGATCGGTACTGATGGACGGATCGATACTTATAAGGCAAAATTGGTGGCAAAGGGATATCGACAAAGGCAAGGAATTGACTATGACGAGACTTTGTCACTGGTTGCCATGATAAAGTCGATCAGAGTTCTACTCGCCATAGTTGCACACTACAATTACGAGATCTGGCAGATGGATATGAAGACTGCGTTCCTCAACGGTAACCTTGAGGAAGAGGTGTATATGATACAACCAGAATGTTTCATATCCATAGAATCTACAGATAAAGTGTGCAAGCTTCAGAGGTTCATTTATGGACTGAAGCAAGCTTCCCGGAGCTGGAACATAAGATTTGACGAGGCTGTCAAGTCTTATGACTTCATTAAGAATGAAGATGAGCCTTGTGTGTACAAGAAGACCAGTGGGAGCGCAGTCACCTTCTTAGTTCTTTACGTAGATGACATACTACTCATTAGGAATGATGTAGCTATGATGTCATCAGTAAATATCTGGCTTTCGAAAAATTTCTCCATGAAGGATTTGGGAGAAGCATCCTACGTATTGGGAATATGGATCTATAGAGATAGATCAAAGAGGATGCTTAGAATGACCTAATCCTTATACATAGATACCATAGTCAAAAGGTTTGGCATGAAAAATTCCAAAGAGGTCTCATACCGATGAGACATGGAATTATTCTCTCAAAGGTGTTGTCTCCTAAGACTCCTGATGAGAGGGCGCTCATAGATAGAATACCCTATGCCTCTGCCATAGAATCTATCATGTATGCCATGCTATGTACACAGCCTGATGTTGCACATGCTGTAAGTGTTACGAGTAGATTTCAAACTGATCCAGGCGAAGAGCAGTGGAAGGCAATTGTAAGGACTGAGGCTTTCGGATCCGGTTTTCGGGGTCGGACCCTGTAGTTCAGACTCCAGTGGGGCAGAGACTCTGTGATGTTTTAGGTTCTGCCACGTGGGTGCCACGTGGACTGGCTTTGGGCCGCGAGAGTACGGCCCTGTCGTGTCGTCTGAACGGCGTCCGCATGGGACGACGCCTTTCAGACTGCGACTCTGGGATTGTCAGAGTACGGCCCTGACATGTCCCCTGAACGGCGTCTGTGTAGGACGACGCGTTTCAGAGTCCTGTCAGAACGGCCGTCACGTCACCTGATAGGCGTCTGTCCATGTCGACGCGTTTTAGCCAGTTTCTGGTTAACCCCGCGAGCCCTCCTTCTTTCCCTCATTTTCTTCCTCCTCTCTTTCTCTCCTCCCTTCCGGGGATCCCGACGGCAGCCCCTTCTCCTCCCTCTCTTCCTCCCACCATTCCATCTTTCCCTCCACTCCATCCCCTACCTAGCTCCCACCACTACCACCTCCACTTCCACTGCGGCGTTTTACTCTCCGGACGGCGGCCGACGTCACGGCGGAGTAAGGACGACCACGGCGGTACCGGCGGCGGCGTGGGGCGAGACGGGT
This sequence comes from Zantedeschia hybrid cultivar, assembly GCA_030544215.1. Classification (NCBI taxonomy): domain Eukaryota; kingdom Viridiplantae; phylum Streptophyta; class Magnoliopsida; order Alismatales; family Araceae; genus Zantedeschia; species Zantedeschia hybrid cultivar. Next base: position 35,308,682 of record JARZZO010000011.1, on the reverse strand, counting down.
GGACGGCTTAAAGCTTGGAGGAGTTCAAGTAACCGGTAGGGTGACGATTCCCATCGAGTTCTATGTTCAAACCATGATTCTCCCTCTTAAAGCATGTTTTAGATCTATGGTTTTGAGGGGTAGAACAAGCATGTTTAGGAGCTCTTCTTGATAATATGGGGGATTTCTATGAATGTGGTTTCCTGATGGTTGGATTCGCCCCTCTTTCTCCTATGTTTTGGGTGATTTTGGGGTTGAAAGGGGAGCCCTCGGGCTCATGACAGACCTAGTTCCTGGCGTTGAAAGACGTCGTGCATGGACGACGCCTTTTTGAAGGGCATCGGGCCATCATGACGCCTTTTAGGCAGGAATCGTCTTACCAAGGCTCTGTCAGTTCGGGAATTCTGGGACTAAAAGACGTCATGGGTGGGCGACGCGATTCGTAATAGCGTCGGGTCACCGTGACGCCTTTTAAGACAGAAATCCCCTGATTAATGTTTTCTGCAAATCCTGGATTTTTGTGCTAAATGGCGTCTGAGGATGTTGACGCCTTTCAAAAGGCGACCGCTTGTGTCGACGCCTTTTAGGCCAGATTCTGAGGCCGGTGTTTTATGAACCAGTACAGGGAGCTTGAATGGCGTCGGCCTTGGGCGACGCGATTCAAGACAGAACTACACTAATTCATGCCAGTAAAATGTGTTCATACTGCTAGGTAGTTGGTTAATGCATGCTTTAGTGCACTGGATAATGATGGATTCTTCATGACCGGATGGCACTGTGCCATGTGTCGTGCGATCGCGGGCTTTTCACGTGACCGGATCGTACTGTGCCGGGTTTTGTGTTACTGTGGACCTGGAGTGACAGTTGTAGCGCTTTATCACCCTGTGCTGGTGTGGGTGGAGCACAGCGCCGGTGGGGGCGTGGGCGGGGTGACGCCTAGTGAGAGAGGGTCATCTGGTGAACCCCGGGGTCAACTAGTACCGGTGTGGGTGTGGTACTTTCGGAGTGTCACTCATGCTGAGGGAAGGAGTAACCACCTGAGCCGGTTGGGCCGGAGTAGCTAGAGTGCTATCCGAGGGGTTACTGCTTGGTCTCAGCGGGTCGATGTTTTCCCCACTGTTGTTTGTGTGGTTGGCGTGTTCTATCGAGACGGCGGTTGTGGGTTCCCTAGTCGTCTGGTTTAGAATTATGCATGTTTAATACATTTCGATTGCATGTGGTTCGCATTGAGATCTAGGAATAGTAATTACCACTGTGCTTGTTACTTTACCATCAACTGTATTCTTCACTTGTGGGTGTGTGCGTGGGCAGTGGGGATCGAAGGATCCCTACTAAGTCTTGTCTTTGAGACTCATCCCTGCGGTTTTTAGGTGAGGACTCCCGGCAGACCTAGCGAGGAGTGTGCGGCTGTGTGTTGAGCCCCGACGGCTGTTGTTCCGGGGTATGTCCCGATGTAGTTGTTATTTTATTTATGGCCTGTATGTTTAATTAATTCTCTTTTGTCGGAGTATGTAATTATTTGTTGTATCGAGTCGCATTGTAATAACTTTTAATTTCTGCATTTTCCTTTCAATTCAATGCGATGTGAATGTTTAGCTTAGTTTATCATTTATTTCCCAGACTTACTTAGATCATGGTTTTGTTCCAAATTAATGATTCGGTACCCATTTAGTAGTCGGATCCCTGATTATAGGGTGGCGGGTCGTTACAGCAATGAAATGTATCCTTAAGTACTTGAGAAGAACTAAGGATATGTTTTATGTCTATGGAGGAGGTGACTTGAAGCTGCAAAGCTTTACAGACTCGAGTTTCCAATCAGATCCAGATGATAGTAAGTCTACATTTGGATTCGTGTTTACTTTGAACAGAGGGGCAGTGTGCTGGAATAGTTCTATGCAAGCAACCACTGCAGATTCGACGACTGAAGCTGAGTACATCGCTGCAGCTGAAGCCGCCAAAGAAGCAGTGTGGTTGAACAAATTCATCACCGACCTCGGTGTAGTTCCCAATATCTCTGAACCTGTTTCGCTGTTGTACGACAACAATGGAGCCATTGCGCAAGCGAAAGAGCAGCGGTCTCATTAGAAATCGAAGCATATTCTGAGGCGCTTTCATCATATCAGATAGATCATATCCAGATGAGATGTAGTAGTGGAAAGAGTTCCATCCGTCGACAATATAGCAGATCTACTGACAAAGCCGTTGGCTCAAATTGTGTTTGAGCGCCACTTAGAGTCTATAGGCTTACTATATAAAGGTGATTGGCTTTAGTCCAAGTAGGAGATTGTTAGTCTTAGGTGGCCTACAAGCCAATCTGACTTTGTATCTCGTTCATTTATTAATGTAATGGCATAATATTCATTATGTATAAATCATATTAATTTAATGTCTCATAATGAAGTCCGTGAATATGTGCGATAGTGATCAGCTTATGATGAGATCATACTAATGAGACTGATCATTTAAACACACATATTCTTAATCGTTCCAAGTCGGAGGATATCCGAGAAGGACATCGGATATCCGGTTAGACCAGTACAAATTACTCATGCTCATATGATGAGGGTGACTGATCTCATAAGTCACTTGTGTGGAGACACTAAGGCGAATCTGTAGGTGCTCATTAGAGAATGAGTTCACTGAACTGATCCGACTGAATCGCTGGATGGTATTATACCTCACTGTCCACTAGCTTGATTCAATTATCGCAGTTGCGTGGATGGTCCTCGGACCTGAGACACCAAGGACACCTTGTCGGTGGACTTCTGTGCTTTGACCTTGGTTTATGAATCTCTAACGATGGGATTCTAAACAGCCAAGGATTGGGTACATCGAAATACCGTCGAAGGGAATTGTGTGTCAATAAGGAATCATTCGCTCTCGGTACTTAGAGAGAGAATGCTCTAGGAAGAATGCGCGGAAGTCCCTGGCCAGGGCGGACGATAATATCAGGAAAGGAGTTTTCCGATATTTATCAGCGGCATCCAATCCAAGTGAGTCGACCGGTTAGGGTTTGATAGCACGCCATACCCTAAGTTGACTCGAGAGCATTGTACGAATGAAGGATTATATCCACACGGTAACTGTCGATGGAAAGGTTCCAAGAGTGGGTTATTTAACCCCGATACCTTCCGGGTTCATGCGGTGTTGCTTGGTACCCAACGTGATCGGAGGCCCGATTGAATTCGATGTGTGACATCAATTCGATTGATTAATTAATTAATAAAGAGTTATTAATTGATTAATAAAGCTAGTAAGGAGTTATTGGGCTTATTGGGCTATTAACTGGACTGGTAATTGGGCCTAGAGGGTCACACGCAAATGATTCTCAAGGCGATGGATAAATAAGTGGGTTTTATATAAACCGGGGGTTTTTATGAAAAACCGCGCGGTTAGTATAAAATATAGCGAACGGGCTGAGCAGGCCAAGCTGCTGCTAACTCTGGCCGCCCCCTCCTCTGTTTCTCTCTCTCTCTGGTGCCCTAGGCTAGATCCGGATCCCCGGATCTGCTCCGTCGCTTCTCCGACTCCCGTTTGACGGGAAATCATCCGCGCGTTGCGGCGATCGTTGCGGCGACCAGCGGAGGTTTTGTAGCTGCGAAGAACGAGGAAAGTGAGGATATTCGTCGCGAGGAGGATCGTGTGGACTCCGCTAGAGGCCGGGCGCTTGCGCGGCTTACGATGTCGCACCGACGGAACCAAATGGTTGCGGATTCTAATCCGCACACAGTAAGACTATGATTATCTGGTTTTTAGATTTTTCGAAATGGGAACGGATCTCCGTTTTTATTTTTATTTCTACTATGCGGGAGATCCGGAGAAACCCGAGAACCAAATGCCGAAGCCCTCCCTCCTTTCCCTCATTCTTTCCATTCCTCTCTCTCTCCTCCCCCGCCTCTCCGAACACTCCGACGCCCCCTTCCCCTTCTCCTTCCATTCCTCTCTCCATTCCTCCTCTTCCTCCACTCCATCAACCTCCTAACCCTCACCACTACCACCACCATCTCCTCCGCAGCACTTTGCTCTCCAGACGGCGATCAATGTCCTAGTGGAGTGACGGCATCTACGGTGGTACCGATGGCGGCTCGCGGTTTAGTGGCGGCGGCTTGGAGTTAGGAGGAGTTCAAGTAACCAGTAAGGTGACGATCCTCGTTGTGTTTTGATTTAAACCATGTTGTTCCCACTTTTGAGCATGTTGTAAGGGCTTTTAAGAGGGTATTTTCAAAAAATGGATTTTTTCATGTTATTGTGTTCATGATTTTTCCCTTTCCTCAATTTTGGCTTTTTCAAATAATTTGGGGGAGAGGGACCCCTGTATGGCTCGATGGAGGCCGGAGGAAGACCTGTTTCGGGCGTCAAATGGTGTCGAGAGCAGGTGACGCCGTTTGAAATGGCGTCTGGCTAGGTCGACACCATTAACGACCCATTTTCCTAGTTTCCGAGGCCAATTTTTGGATAAAGGGCTGAATAGCGTCGGCCATGGGCGACATCATTCAGGCCAGTATCCCTGGTCCTAGTGGCTTTACGGAAAACTGAACCAGTTTAGGGGTGTTGAATGATCCCATTAATTCATGCAATTAACATATGTATACATTTTAAATAACTAGACTAAACACATGTTCAAAACCATACTTCGAGGATGAGAGCTTTCCACGTGACCAGATCGCATTGTGTTGTGTTTTGTGCGATCATGGACCTAGAGTGACAATTGTTAGTGCTTGACACCCTGTGTCGATGTGGGAGTGACACAGTACCGGTGTGGGAGTGGCGAGGTGACGCCTAGTGCGAGAGGGTCACCTAGTGTACTCTAGTGTATAGCTATTACCGGTGTGAGAGTGGTACACTGTGAAGTGTCACTCGTGGCTGGGAGGAGGCAGAACTACCTAGAGCTAGACAGGCAGGAGTAGCCAACGCGCTATCCGAGGGGTTGCTGCTCCATCCCAGCGGGTTGGTGATTTTTGCGTTCGGCTACGTAGTTTGTGTGTTTAGTCGAGACGCTGGTTGTAGACTCCGTGGTGGAGTGGATTCAGAGTTGTGTCTGTTGCATTTACAAATGCATGTGTTTCATATCGGAATTTGGGAATCTTTGGGAATTGTGTTTACTACTTTACTTTAATTGCCTATATTCGTGTTGTTACTCTTGTGGGTGCGTGAGTGGGTGGTGGGGATCGGAGGATCTCTACTGAGTCCATTTCAATGAGACTCACTCCTGCGATTTTCAAGTGAGAGTTCTAGGCAGGCGTAGCGTGGAGGGTTTCGTCTCGGGTTACGTGCCAGCAGCCACTGTTCTGAGGTATGTCCCGATATAGTTTTTATTGCTTTTTTCAGGCCTGTACGCTTAATTATTTCTTTTCAGTTGGAATATGTAATTATTTGCTGAGTCGAGTCGAATTGTAGTAATTTTTAATTCCTGCACTTCCTTTACAATTCGATGTGTTATGGATTGTTTAGCTTAGTTTATCATTTATTTCTCAGACTTATTGAGATCCTGGTTTGGCTCCAAATTTTAATGATTCGGTACCCATTTAACAATAGGATCCCCAATTATAGGGTGGCGGGTCGTTATAGTTGGTATCAAAGCATTCGGTCTGACAAATAGATGAATAACTAGGTTAAATATCGTAAATTCAGTAAATAAATACATTATCCTGTACACGCACAGCGGTAGTGTAGGTTTTGGGTTCTAATTAGATTTTCGATTCTTGTGACTTTAGGCGATTAAATGACTCATAGGAAGAGAGTGCCAGTTATTAGAGAACAGGGAGATGTCCCTACTGGGTCTTAGGCTGGTAGGCCATGATGGACACGATTGTAGGCGCCCGGAACGTCCCCCGCCGCGGCTGCGGGCTTCGGGCGAGGGTTCCTCCGTTCGTCTTAGCACTGTGGCGATTTAAGGGGGGGTTAGAAATTGAAGTGTGATCGCCAGGAGCATTACCTTTCAGTCCCTGTGCTCCGCAGGAGTGTAGAAGGTGATCGCGCGTTTTGTGGGAGCAGGAAATGCTGGTTCCTCCTTCTCTTCCTCCGGCCGGCCAGAGGAGGAGAGCCCGGCACTCTGCACGCGGAAATGTGGTAAGGATCCCTGGAAAGAAAAGACAAGACAAAAAATAACCCGATTAGAACTATAATATGCAGAATCTATCCATCAAAATATAAAAAACTAACTAGAATTGGAGGGAGACGCACCGGATGGGTGTTTGGGAGGGAAGGTGACCATACGTTATGGCCACCCACCTCCCGTTTTTTTGTTTGAAACCTCTGGGGATAAAAGGTGCTAAGTCATCCTAAGATGCATGCATGCAGATAGGGTGCTCGTGTGTGAAAGGTGAAATGATGTGTTGAAAGTGAAAGAAGAGAAAATAGAAGAGGGTTAAGAAAACAAACCCATTTGGAGTGCGAAGGATTCTTCTAAGACTCCTCCTGACCGCTTGCCAACCTCCTCTGAGCCTTCCCTCCAAGGAGCCACACCTTAACCCCCTTGCTCGAGAGGATATGGGGGGTTTAAATAGGTGAAGGGAAAATAGGAGAAAACAGGGGTCTAAATCTCGGTAAATCACCCTGGAGCCAATAGGAAGTGGTCAAGGGTCGGAGGTAGTGCGCGCGGCAGTCGCCGGAGTGGGGAGTGGTCGGAGTAGTGGGGGACGAGGGCGGCGAGTAGAGGAGATCGTGGGGAAGAAGGAGTCAAGGGGGTGGTTAAGGAGTGGACGGCCAAGCAACATGCCTTCTACTCCCGTGGTGGAAGGCAGCCCGGTTGGCCTTCGAAGGGGGTGGAAGGCAAGGGGTGGCCTTCGAAGGAGGTGGAAGGCAAGGGGTGGCCTTCGAAAGTGGTGGAAGGCAGACTGGCTGGCCTTCCACAGTCCGCCTTCCACGAAAAGGTGGTAAAAAGTGAGAAAGGTGGCCAAAAGGTGGAAGGCAAGGTGGTTGGCCTTCCAAGGAGGTAGAAGGCAAGGGGTGGCCTTCGAAGGGGGTGGAAGGCGGACTGGCTGGCCTTCCACGAAAAGGTGGCTAGAGTCGGGATTTGGTTAATGGGCTTAGTTGCTAGTGGGCTGAGATGGCTAAAATGAGGGGATTTTGGTGATGAAGGGCTAATGGTGGATGGGACTCATGACCAAAAGGGTGGTCCAAAATCGGTGTCTACAAATGCCCCTCCGGGACACCTGTTTTGCAGTGGAGTGGAACGGAATGATAAATAGGTGTGCCGGAAATCGAACCAGATTTTGGACAGCCCGGAGAAGGATAAGCTATATCCAAAGATGATATGAGAGTGCGGCAAATGAAAGCTAGCTATTCGAGTTGCAAGAGTGGTTTAAGAAAGGGAACAAAGTTCAGTACTAGAGAATCACAGTCCGTGGGACCCTCGGGTGCTGGAACCGCGAGGCCTTGGCGCACCAGAATGTAGCGATCTGGCCCAAGGGCATCTCTAGCATGAAAGGTGTAGGAGTGTGACTTGAAGAACTCTCAACACAACAGGCACGCGGTGGCCTAGCGCATCATGGGATCGCCAAGTGAGAGAATCTTAAGCACACGTATTGGAAAAATGATGAGGTCTTGCAATTCGAAGAGTTAACAGACGTATAACTGCCAAGATCACAGATCAGCAATGGATTACGCAGAGTAATGAATCATGGTCATTGCCCCTAGGGCGAGGATGAGTGCTTATGCAAATGCATGCTGGTTTAAAATTAACAAATTCCTAATGCAATTCCTAATGCAAACAGGAGGGATTTATTGGCCAATCGAATAACTTGGAGAATATAGACTCCTCATTGTTTTGTTTAAAGAGGAACTCAGAGTCTATACGCCCGAAGTTATTAGCCTCCTGTGTCTTCAATCCTACTTGCTTCAGATTCCCTGCAGCTGCAAGAACGCACATCAGTAAATGTAAATAATCAATGATCCACAATATCTTAATGACAAGCTGCAAGGAAACGAGGGACAAAGGTCCCTGTCGAGTCGAAGCCAGCACGGAAGATATGGCCATTCTCAAAGTAGAATGCCAATCCGGCTGCTTTCGGCTTCGACTCGACAGCAAAAGTGTCCACCTTTTGGACATAATCCTTTTCCTGTATGCACAAAAATGAAGGGGAAACAGTTAGTAGTATCTGTTTTCGGCCCCTTACCCAAAATAGAGCAACTACCTTTTCCCTAGTCTTCGCATAGGGTCAAGGGGCCGTGTCCAACTAACCAGACAAATGGGAGAGTATTGAAATTGATGCGACAAGTAAATATGCAAATGCTGGTGAATGTTAACAAATGAGGTGTGTGATGAAAAACATATTTTTTTTATTCCATCTACCTGGTGACTGCCCAAACTTAGCCTGGTCGAATGATGAAAGGGAAATGCACACTCAACTTCCCAGGTATCTTAAGCACACATCTAGATTGATTTGGGCCTCTAGACTCCTCGGACCAACCTTGACCAGCTAAGACTCATACTGGTGACAATACCGTCATGCCATGCTTAGGCTCCCAGCTGCTTCCGACCACCAAGTTTGCCCAAAAAGTTTTCGAGGTAAATAATTTGCCTGACCCGGGTCTCTTTCCTCACAATCTAGAAGGTATATGGTGGAACACCTTGGAACCCTAATAGTCAACCGCGCGACGCTGACCCGGAATCAGACGCCGTCGCACCGATTGGTGACGCGCATGCATTGACCTAAGCCCGAAGTTTTCGAGAGTACACATTGAGATTATAGTTAAGAAGTTAGTTCACCAGAAACATTGACATTACTCTTCACCCATTTTGGACTCCTGTGATCATGTGAGCATGTGACGATTTTTGAAAAACGAACCATTTTAAAATGATATTCAGTCTTTAGATAGCTATCTCGTGTCAAACCTTGAGGGAGAAAAAGTGAAGAAATTTTGGAGACAAACTTCACAGGAGGATCGACAAAACCGTTAAAAGGGGGAGCTGTGACAAAAGGGACCCCTTTTGACCTCTTAGATGCCCCTATTTTGACTTTTCAGGCCTTTGGTAGATTTCATGGCCAGGCACGGTCACGACCAGGCTTTTTTTGTATGATTGCTTGAACCCCTTTTCTTTTTTTGTATTTATTTTTTATGCTTTTGACATTTTTCAGGGTTATTTGATATTCTGCCTGCGGGGACACTGCCCTCTTCACGTGCTCTGGTCCTTTACATTTCATTTCTGGGCCCTTTTTTTTTTTGAGGGGTTACATCTATCGGGTTTTTGAGGAACTGCAGTTTGCTGAGCTCGACCGTTTAAGGGCATCAACTGTCTTGATCGGTCGAGAGACGAAGAGCAAAGGTTGCATTTGACAGTGCACTAAAGACTTGGAACTCATTTTAAATGGGTTCTCTTTGAAAAACGTGCAGGTGGTTGCATCTCATGATGAGCATAGGGATCCGTATGAAAGTAAAGTAGACACGTCCAAGGTTCTGGTGGACCAAAGTCTTAGTCAAACCTTAATGTTAACCCAACCTATCATGCAACTAGACCTAGACAGGGGGTTACATGGTAGTCACCAAACAGTTGGATTTTGTGTCTTTTCTGATTTTTTTGTCATTTTCATTGAAGTATGTGCATATTTACAAATATTTTTGTTGCTTTTTGGAATATTCGATTTTTGAGATTTTTGATTTTTTTGCATTTAAAGAGTAGAATTTTTAGATAGACTCCTATACAAAGAAAAGCATTTTTCAAATATTTACACTTATTTGCTAACTCTTGAACTAGAAACAAAAGAATTTACTTACCTGTACAACTTGTGGATAACGAGGAAGCTATCCAATCCCTAAGCGATTATGCACAAGACTCAGAGGGTGAGTCAGACATGTTGCAAAGGTGGGTCCTTGAGACAGAGACCCAATGATGGCAGAATTGCCCCAAGAGTGTGCTACGACCGATGATAAGAACCTAAGAAGGGCAGGTGTGTGAAATAGCAAGGGAATGAGAGCGGTGGGTACCTGTTCATCCCTTACTAAGGAGGCTCCTTCTCGTTGAGTGGTTGGTTCATAGAACAACAGCTGTGTACCGAACTCTTCTGCATCTTCTCTTTGAACCTCATTGCTTGTTTCCTTCAACTCATCCTCAAGATAGTGTATCTTGAGTACCTCTTGACATTCCTTCACAAAGTGATCCAAGAGACTCAATTTTCCTGATCCTTCAGTTGGTTTGGTTAGTATGTAACCCAATTTGAATCCTCCAATGGTCGGATTTTCAAAGATAGGCTCTTGAATTCCTTGCTCTTCCTTGCCTATGCCAGATTCCGAACAATACCCCATTTTGTCCATAAGCTGCCAACCTATGCTAGGTTGGGACTTGAGCTGAGAGTCGACCGATGAAAGGATGGGCTCTGCCCCTTTTTCAGAAGTGATCATAGATGGAATTTTTTCAGTCGAGAGTGATCCCAAAGACTCAAGACAGGGAGTTCTCTGCATTTTGACAATCTTCCCATTATATAGGAATTTATAGTGCTGATGATTAGTGGAGGGCACTCCCAGGGTCTTGTCCATCCAAGGCCTTCTCAAAATGGCGTTGTATATGGGCTTGAAATCAAGGATGTGGAATTTAAAGATCATGGCCACTGGGCCAATTTCCAATTTCCCATTTGAGACCATCATGGAAGTAGACTCAACCTTTTCTGGGTCGATCCCTACTTTCTTGGGGGTCTTGAGCGGACAGACATTGATTGATGCCCCAGTATCCAACAGGATGGAGTCCAATGAGTGACTCCTGAGTGTTGGGGTCAAGCATGCGGGAAGGGATTGGCATTCAGGGGGAGCTAGATTCTTATCTGTGAAGGATATTGTAGGTGTCCGGGTGACTGAGAGAATTACATTTGTGAGCCCCCTGATGGGAAGATCTCCATTGACTGAAACTCGCTGGAGGAACTTGAACAATGTCTCCCTGTGTGTAGGAGATCTCCTAATCAACCCTAGGACTGAAATCTTGGCGGGAGTTCTCCCTAGATGCTGTAGGATGTCATGCTTGGATTGAGTAACCCTTTTAGACAGATCTGAATCCTCTTGAGAGTCCAAGGGTTGACTTGTTGGGGGAATGATGCGATTTTCCAGTGTAACACCAATTGGACTGGGGCCCACTGCCTGATCTGACTTTAGTGGTTGAACTGGTGGTGAATTCATTCGGCAGAATTGGGTTACTGGACCTGGCTCTGGTGTTGGACACAAGATGGGTAGAGGAGGTTCTCTGATTGGAATTGAGGGAACTTGGACCAGAGTGACTGGGTTGATGGCTGTTGGTTGTTCCCTAGGTCGTATCAAGACCAAAGGTTTGTCTTGGATAATAGTGGAGACTCCTTGCAACGACTCTCTAGGTTTGGTCATCCTAGTGGGGCACTCACGTCATATCCCAACCTCTTCATACTCCCAGTATTGTCCTCTGCGATCGACATTTGGTTCCAAATTTTTGTCAAGGGTGCTCACCCTTTCTAAAGAGCTAGATGGATCTTGAGCTACCTGAAGAGAGGGAGGAGGGCCCTTGACTTCCAAGGTTTCAGTAGCCTCTTTCATGTGCCCCCAATTGATCTTGGCACTGGAGGAAAGGTTGTCTGATCTGGACATAGGACTGGGTGACCTAAAGGGTTGCCCCAAGGCACTCACCTGTTCATTGATTGTCACTCCCTTTATTTGTGTAGTCCGTTTATTTCTATTTTGATTTTCAAAGAAGGATGGTAAAGTGGAATTCCAAATCTGAGATTGAACTACCCGAGCTCGATTATAAAGTTGTGCGAATGTGTGAAATTCGCTCAGCATGAGAATAGACCGAAGCTGCGGGGTAGCATTGTTGACCAACATGGTGATAGCTTGAGATTCGGGGATTTCCACTTCCGCCCTAGAGGCCATTGCCCTCCACCTGTTGGCAAAATACGTGAACTCCTCTTCAGGCTTCATCTTTTCCATCACAAGATCAAACAAGGTGGGAGGCATGGTTGTCATGTGACTAAACTGAGTGATGAATTTTTCGGAGACCATATCAAAATTGATTAGGTCTGTGGCGGGCAAGGAAGAAAACCATCTTAAGGCCTCACCTTCTAAGGATTTCTGGAACATATGGACAAGGAGGACTCTGTCGTAGAGCCATTGGTGGGAATCCATGAGGAAACTTGACAGGTGATCATGAGGGTCAGAGGTGCCATCATATTTTCTGTACTCGGGGGCTTTGAATCCTAGTGGAAAGTAGGCCGGAGGGAGCTTACAATAGCTCGAGAGAGAGTGCGGTTGTTTCAGGGTAAGTTTCTCGGCCATGAGCTTACGCACATAGGTTTCAACCTCGCTTTTGTAAAGGAATTCTTTCTGCTCGGGAGGAGGTGTAGTTGGAGAGACTAGAATCGGCATGACAGGTGGAGCAACTGGAGTAGGAGTTGGCTGGTTGATGCGGGTCTGAGCCCTGTTGGGAGATCCTTGGAAGTGAGTTCTCCGAGGAGTGGCATCTTGAGTTTTGCCACAAGAGGCCAACCGGATGAGTTGATCAGGTGTGTACCGTGATAACACGGCAGTAAGTTCCGGATCCTCCCTCGAGTTTTGGAAGTTTCTGTTGGAGATTACAGGGTCACTTTCTGAAGAGGAAGATTGATCCAAGTATCTTGCCTTAAGTTCCTCTCTAGGTGTTTAGAACATGCCCACAAATGTTGGTTGTGTATCCTCTTCAATCTCAAACAGAGGGTTGTGTGTGACATTCTTACCAAACTCATACATGTCACCATACACAGTGTTAACATACATTTGGTTCATTATGAAATACAAATCCTAAAAGATTTTATATTTCACTTGGAAGGTTAACCGTGTATTATGAGAATCGGTTTCTAAGAAATCAAGTTCAAACCCTTAACGACCCTAGAATTTTTCAAAACTTGTTCGACCAGAGTTTTAGTTAGGTGTCTTTAAATTTTGAAATAATTCTCTCAGTGACACCTATAGGTGAGCGATTGTGAATGGAAAGGCTCAATTAATTCCTCACACAAACCCGGGGTTCCTATAGGGTGGTTTTAGGTACAACCTGCTCGACGGCCAAGTGGGAATCCCTGGCTCGCGGAGACTGACGGAGGTTCCCAACAGAATAAGACTAGTCACACCCGAGTGAGAATCCTCAGGTGGAGAGTCAGATCCTGCGGGAGAGGTGACTAGAGATGTGATGCCGGCTCTTCCTTAAAAACCCCCGCGGAGAACACCCCCAAAAAACCCAGAAAGTTAACAAGTCAGAACATCTAACAATTCATCAAAACAGGCAGCAGCAAATCATACAGCAGTGGCAAGCAGAAGAGGACAAAGTACTGACCAGGAGTCGACGGCCAGGGATTTGCCGTCCAAGGGCGGACGGCCAGGTTCTGGCCGTCCAAGGGGATGTAGACGGCCAGGGGCTGGCCATCCAATGGATCGGACGGCCAGGTGCTGGCCGTCCAATGGTGATGTCGACGGCCAACTACTGGCCGTCCAAGGGGTCCGGCGGCTAAATGCTGGCCGTCCAAGGGACTTGACGGCCGGGGGCTGGCCGTCCAGAGATGATGCGAGTTCAGGATCCTTACCTTCTTCTCCTTTGATCGCGACACGTGCAGCGGGTTACAAAGGTCCCACCGTGATCGCCAGAGGGCTGTAGGCGCCCGGAACGTCCCCCGCCGCGGCTGCGGGCTTCAGGCGAGGGTTCCTCCGTTCGTCTTAGCACTGTGGTGATTTAAAGGGGGGTTAGAAATTGAAGTGTGATCGCCAAGAGCATTACCTTTCGGTCCCTGTGCTCTGCAGGAGTGTAGAAGGTGATCGCGCGTTTTGTGGGAGCGGGAAATGCTGGTTCCTCCTTCTCTTCCTCCGGCCAGCCAGAGGAGGAGAGCCCGACACTATGCACGCGGAAATGTGGTAAGGATCCCTGGAAAGAAAAGACAAGACAAAAAATAACCCGATTAGAACTATAATATGCAGAATCTATCCATCAAAATATAAAAAACTAACTAGAATTGGAGGGAGACGCACTGGATGGGTGTTTGGGAGGGAAGGTGACCATACGTTATGGCCACCCACCTCCCGTTTTTTTCTTTGAAACCTCTGGGGGTAAAAGGTGCTAAGTCATCCTAAGATGCATGCATGCAGATAGGGTGCTCGTGTGTGAAAGGTGAAATGATGTGTTGAAAGTGAAAGAAGAGAAAATAGAAGAGGGTTAAGAAAACAAGCTCATTTGGAGTGCGAAGGATTCTTCTGAGACTCCTCCTGACTGCTTGCCAACCAAGAATAGTGGAGTCAGAAAAATTTGAAATCCTAAATTTCCTCTTTAGTATTTGATAGTCTAATTTAGGCGCATGATGCATACACAAAACATGATTTGTTCTTGAGTAACAAGAGATTTGAAGTCTGAGGAGCGCTGACAGCTAGACTAAGAGTGTAATGTATAACGCATTCTTGTTTTCTTTCCCTTTTTATTCTCGGTTCACGATGTCAGAACAAGGCTTAGGATAGACTACTGAAAATACCTACCATCTTAGTAGGAGGCCGTCATAAAAAAAAAAGGGGGGCGGGGGGGGGGGGGGGGGGGGGGAGAATCAAAACATCCGCCCCAATAGCAAAAGCAAAAGGCAAAAACCAAAATTAAATACAAAAGGCCAAAAATGTCAAATCAAAAGGCCAAAAATCCAAATAAAAGGGAGCGCAAAGTTAAAAATACCTCACAAAGTGAAAATGACCGAACCCTAACGGATAATAGGGTAAAGCATGGACATCTTCCCGGGTCTCCGGAACCCTCTCGTGGGCTTTCTGGACCATTTCTTCCCTTCTTCCTATGGGACGTACTCCAAGCTTAAGGAATGGCCTAAGTTGACTATGGGTTAGATCATCGAATGGGATGAGGGACATAAGCACCATAAAAGCACAACGAACTTGGAATAGATTATTAAAGAATAGTTTGGGAATTAAGATAACGAATAAGTAAGCTCTTTTGATCTATGTACCATACTGGTCCTTAGGCTAAGTTAATATTTAAAAAAAAAAACACAAAAAAAATATGGATATTTTAAAACCCCCAAAAAGATGGATATTTCAAAAATACAAAAAAAAATGAATATTCCAAAACAAAAAAAATGGATATTTTAAAAGCCAAAAAAAAGTGAATATTCCAACAAAAAAATGATGAATATTTTAAAACCACACAAAAAAATGAATATTTCAAAACACAAAAAAATGGATATTTCAAAACAAAACAAAAAAATGGATATTTCAAAAAAAAAAATGGATATTTGAAAAGCAAAAAAAAAATGAATATTTCAAAAGCACAAAAAATTGATATTTGAATATTTGGGAATTTCAATTAGCGTCCACTTGTCACATTATATGTGCTGCATTTTATTTCCAGTAGCATATGTATACTTGTATGTCGCATTTTTAATTATTGTCTTTTAATTATTTATATTTCGCCTTCATTGAATAAAAGCTTTACCCTTTGACCCTTCTACAAAGGATAGGATTAAGTAGTCGTTTACTTAATTGGACAATTGGACAATTGGACAATGGGCTAAACCAGAACATATATTTAACTTGTTTGTTCAAGTCATGTACAGGGCATAGGTTAAAAAGAGAAAGAAAAGACAGTTGAAAGGTCGAGAAATCTCATATATTGCATATCCAAGTGTTTTCGTATACATGTATGAGAAACAAAAAGTCAAAAAGTACATCTGCTGGACTCCGACAGCATAACAGCAAATACAAGGAATGTTATAAAAGATGATCAGTAGTAGCATCACCAACAACATCCTCACGACTGGCTCTCCCCAGCGCCCTCATCGTACTGGCTCTAGGCCTCGTCTGGTCCCTCTGGCTCCCTGGTCAGTGGCGGCGGTGGCCCCCATCATGCTTGGCTCGGCTCGGGCAGAGGACCCAGCGACGCTCAAGTGAACGTGCGACCGTGACCCCTCTCGCATGCTCTCTGCCAAGCACACTGGTACCTCTCCTTTACGCTCTGCCGCTCGTGCTCGGCGATGGATATGCAGCCCTGGAGAGACTAGAGGTCGGCCATCAGGTGTCCGCGCTCCCCGTCCCGCTCCTCGGTGACAACCTCCAGACGTATCTAGAGTCGTACTAGCTCGTGAGAAAGGTCAACGGTGGAGAGGTGCGCCAACTGCTCCTCCATATTGCAAATTCGAGCAGCGTCCACCTAGGCTGCTGCAGCTCGTGTCTGCTCCAGCACCATCTCAACCCTCTGAAGGGCCGCCTGAAGCTCGGCGACCTGCCAATCAAAGGAAAAAGCATTATAAGTTAGTCCAACCAGTCCAAGATCAGAATATTTAAGAAATAGAAGGTCAAAGAAAGAGACTTACTCTGGTGGCACGGTCCTCCTCCGCGAGAGAAGCTCAGTGAATGGCTTGAGCCAGTTGCTCCAGAAGGTCGGCAAGGGCAGCGTCGTGAGTAGTGCCAGAAGATGAGGCTCCAGCTGTATATGAGGAAGGCTGGGCTGCGTGGGTGTAAGCGGCACGTGGTATCAGGAGAATCATTGTCAGCGGTTAGGCGTTAAAACAATTTAATTAATAAAATGAGCATTCATGTGTTGTCATTCATGCATACATACCAGATCATTGAGCTACTTCTGGACTTGTTCAAGCTGGGCATCTGTGTCCTGGAGGCGAGCCCAGAGGGTGATGATGGTCGCATCTCGAGCATCCTGCATATTCATACATGTCATTCATTCATTCACAAATATAAGTAAGATAATAATAAAATGAAATAAGCATAAAACTATACTATACTTACATCCAGAGGACGGAGCTGCTGCAGATGGGCGGCGTAGTGAGCCCGGTATTGCTGGAGGTAGGCATCGCTACTCTCCGCCTAGGACTCGACTGGTCCCCACGCCTCTCCCAGTCGGCGTGCTGCTCCGGGAACTTCATTGCGCCTAGGGCTGTCTCTGTGAGGCCCAATGAAGGTCCTAAATGGCTTAGACTTTGGGTTATTAAGCTCTTAATGCTTCAATTCGAAATCTTGTTATATGTTTTAAGATTTTAAGTTTCTTCCGATGTTTCCTCAAAGATGTCCCAATCTAAGGGTGCCAACAATCCAATGTTGGGTAACCCATCAAGGGCCCTCATACAAAAAATATCACTCTTATGTTCCCATTGCTATGGGTTCATTTAGATGATATGTCCCGAATGTCTCAATAGGTTGGTGGAGTTCCTTGCTCCCCAAATGTAGAGATGGATTGGTTTACTCCCTGTGGGTGACCTTTACATTTCGAAGGCATCAAGGGCTCCCTTCGGATGAGTTGTTGGATGCTCGGCACACCTCCCTTGGCAGCCACCTCCATGGTTCATAGCTATATGTGACCCTCTAGGGGAATTGGTGGAGTTCTTTGCTCCCCCAATGTAGAGATGCTTTGGATTAGTCCTTGTGGATTTTTCTTACATCTCGAAGGCATTAAGGGCACCCTTTGGGTAGGTAGTTGGATGCTCGGCACGCCCCCCTTTACAGCCACCCCTATGGTTCATAGCCATTACATATCCCTTTTAAGGGAAATGGTCCTTCGGGTTACTTTATGGCATGATCCTTCATGAAGATCTTAAACCTCCATTGAGTTCCCCTAATGAAAGGTTGAAATTCATCTTGAAATCATCATGTTAAGCATTTCTAATGCTTTGTAAAATGATCCAAGAAGAATGGGATAAAGATGAAGAAATCATGCTATTCGAAAGAATCTACATAAGGACCATTCCTTGAAAAGGCTTTATGTAGCCATACTCAACTTCTGAGATTTCTCAGTATTATCCTCCCTAAATTTGTAGTGATTCTTGAATCACTTCAAGTTGAAAGAGGTATAAACCTGAAATAATGTTCAGATTTTTGAGTCTGCGCATCTATAATCATGAAAATTCTATTGGGAATGGGATACAATTTGTTTTCTTCGACTCCGGATTTCATATTCTAACTTTAATGGTTGAAACTAACCCCTTGATGGATTTAAATGCAGCTTGAATTGTGCAGGAAAGTCAAAAAATCAATTTCAGACTTGAGTCTGCGCTACTGTTCTGAATCTGCTCACACCTGCGTAGACTCAACTCAAAAACTGTCAAAGATGCCTTGCATTGACTGATAACCCCATTTATGGTTCAAATAATTAAAGTTAATTCATTCAAAAAAAGGTTTAAGATAGCCATCTTCAATTTTAAATAAACACAAAATTACAAACTTAAAGTTGACTCTGCACACCTGCCCTAGGCTCTAAACATAAAAAAGGTTGTTTAAATGACTCAAATATCAAGTCAAATCTTTGATAAAAATCATGCTTCATGGCACACAAATCAAGATTAACAAACTTCTTTTTCAAAATAATTCTTGAGTCTACACACCTTTCCATAAGCTCATTTCAAACAAAAAATCAAATAAACAGAAAATCAAATTGCACAAATCACTTGAAATCACATCTTAAATACTCCATTTCATTCAAATAAACATCCACTTACAAAAAAGGATCCAAATCCTCTCAAAAAAAACAAAAAATCAAAACTACAAAATTCAGCTGAGTCTGCACACCCCTGCGCTGACTCAAACCCATTTTTGCAAATCCTCCCCCTTTGAGCTTCAACGCTTCCATCGTTTGAGGAATCACTTGTTAT
This sequence comes from Zantedeschia hybrid cultivar, assembly GCA_030544215.1. Classification (NCBI taxonomy): domain Eukaryota; kingdom Viridiplantae; phylum Streptophyta; class Magnoliopsida; order Alismatales; family Araceae; genus Zantedeschia; species Zantedeschia hybrid cultivar. The sequence goes on along the minus strand of JARZZO010000011.1, from coordinate 35,290,143 downwards.
AAGCTCCCTAACACTTTGAAAGTCTTGTAATTCTCCTCAACCCCCGGAGGTTTCATCTTCATAAGATTCTTGCTCAAATTCTTCTTTAACTTGAGTCTGCGCATCAACCGAATGGCCAAAACCTCATCTCTTAGCCCTTAAATCTCATCCTTAGCTCCAAATCTGTAAATGATTACCAAAAAAAACATAAAATCAAGTTATCCCATCAGAAATCCAACACAATAGCTCACAAAAGAAAATTTCAAAGTTCAGACTTGAGTTTGCGCACCCCTGCGCAGACTTAACCCTAAAATTCATAAAAAATGATAAATTAAGTTCCCATTCACTTCAAGATGATCTAAAACTCTCTAAAAATCAAATTTATTCTTATCTATCAAGAAATAAAATAAAAATATCAAGTTGTTCTTAAAAGAATGCAAGAAACCCTTAAAAACAAATTGGTGACAAATAAGTCTGCGCTCCCCTGCGTAGACTCAATTTCAAACTCCCAAAACTTGTCTTTTTGACCTTAAATTCTCTCCAAATTAAATCCAAAAATTCACATAAAAAACTTTACACTTCATATAAGTCAAAAAATCCAATAAAACCTCAAATTTTTCTTGTAAAAAATAAAAAATGTTAAAAGAAACTCCTTAACAAATGAGTCTGCGCCCTATTGCGCAGACTCAACCTTAAATTTCTAAAAACTTGTTTTTCAGCCATTAAATTTCCCTTAAATCAAGTCAAAATCTTAAAGATAAACCCAATATTTTCCACAAATCAAAAACCCAAACAAAAATGCTAAATTTCCCCTTGAAATTACACAAAAATGTAAAAAACAGGCTTGTAACAAATGAGTCTGCGCTCCCCTGCGCAGACTCAACCCCCAATTGTTAAAATCCAATTTTTTCAATCTTAATTCTTTTAAAATTAAATCAAAAGCTCTAATATAAAACTATATACTTCCTGTAAATCAAAAACTCAAATATAACTCAAGTTTGCCCTTTTGCAAAATAAAAAAAATACCTAAAAGAGGTCTCATTTCAATTGAATTTGCACATCTTGCTTATCCTTCAAAACCTACAAAATCAAAACATAAAAAGCATAAATCCTTGGAGTATTTTTCACTGAAATCAACTAATAAAACATAAAAAATATTTTTCACACCTTTGCAAATCAAAATCTAAAGTATGTTCACTTCAAATCTGAAAAAACATAATAAGAAATATTTATTAGACTTTCTTGTCAATAAAACTCAATCAAAATTGATATTCAAATTCTAAATCATAATCCCCATAAAACATTTCATCCACTTCTATCAAAATGCCATAAAAAATATTTTCATTCCTCTCACAAATCAAAAATCAAAATAAATTCAAGCATTCTCATTGATAACAAATGAGTCTGCGCATCCTTGCGCAGACTCAACCTCATATTCACTTCCAAACATAAAAACTCAACAAATCTTTAATAAATTCACATATATCAACCCAAAAAGACTAAAACATATCTCTCATCATTATTAATCAATAAAAATTAATAAATTAAGTCTTGTGCAGACTCAATTCTAAAAACTAAAAAATGAGCTTTCTTCTCAAATAAAAACTGAAATTCATTTATTTTTTAAATGCAATCTTGTATATTTTATTTATATCATTTTAAAGAGTGTTATTCTAATCTTCCGACGATTAATCAAGGGTTTTCCTCTTTGGAATATGTAATTAACACTATTCCATTTATGGATAGCGGGATCAGGTCTAAAAACTACGCAATCATCTGATTGATTTAAGTAAAGTGCATAAATACAAATCTAAAATCTAAATCGAAAAATCAAGATCAAGTGCATTTCCCGAAAAATGTACGACAATCTCTTTTGGCATGCCCAGTGGGACCTGTCCTCCCTTCATCTTCTCGTCGGAAGAATAAGGATAACACCCATTCTTTGAAGTTATTGATTATCTCTTTGTTGTATTACAGGAGACTCAATGGAATCGAAAGTTTTCTTCGGCCCTCTAGTGGTCGAGAACTATGCTCGCTATGGCTACCTGGCGGTACTCATGGCATTTGGGAGCTTCCTTCCCGTTATTGGTTTTCTGAATTTTCTCGGGGTGGTCTTCATGCAACCTGAGATTATATCTGATATACCTCAAGCGCAAGTAGTCAGCTGCTGCACTATTTACAATCATGCTGCATCATCTTCAAGACAATATCGGGGAAATATCCAAAAAGGTCAAAATCCTCAGTTCAAATGAAAGGCAGTTTCTGCACAATGGTCCAGGACCAAAAAATCAATTCTTGTTGGAAGCCTACGGATCTTTCTAGATGGCAGCAAAGTTTTGATACTTCCAAAGACCGACTAGTTCCAAATATCCCAGTTCAAAATTCATTCCAGGTCTTTGAAGACATGGACAGAGAAAGAATGAAAAATGAAAGCAAAGCAAAAGGAAAAGCTAAGATTCAAATGTCTGAAAAGCAAGAAAGAAACCCCAAAACAGCTTATTAGTATGGGACAAAATATTGTCAAGAGCCACCAGCGAAACAAATCTGGGTGCCAAAACATCAAGAAGATCAATATGCACAAGAAAAATCAAACCCGGTCCTTCAGTCACAAAGACGGCAAATATGGAAACCAATTCAAAGGCAGACGCCTCATGGTCAGTTGACAAAGAGAAAGAAATCAAGTGAAAGATATAAAAATCATAAGCCAAAGAAGTCTTCAGAGTCATATGTATTCCAAAGGCTGCAACCAAAACCTCCTTCTACAAGGAGATTGACAAAATTCACCCAAGGAAGCCTGATGGTTTATTCATGTCATACTATCATCAAGTATGGGGCACTCCCAGAAGATCCAGAAGAAATCAGAGATTTAGCCTCAAGGTCGGATCTAGTTACCCGAAGAATGCAAGCGGCAGCCCTAGTTGCCCAAAATTTTCCTACTCTCTTGGAAAACATTGAAGTAGAAGTAGAGCTATCTGCAAATGTCATCGAAGCATCACGAGAAGCTCCTCCCGCACCAGCAGAACATCAATTCCCACAACAAATCAATCAGCAAAAAGAAACAGAACCAAGCATAACTCAGCTATTATTGCAAGAAATTGAGTTGTTGAAAAAGCAATTGAAAGAAAAAGATGACCAAATACAGGGGGCAGGTTGGGCTGGTAAAGAAGGAGGTGCTTCAACTTCCTCTTATCCTTGGGTGGTTAACCGTCCAATTCCACCTCCTCATCTCAAAATCTTCTAAATACATCCATGCAGTCATCCCGGCCTGGGCCTATAAATGAAACATCTGCGTATATCCAAGTGTCCAATAGTCAAGCTGCTCCTGCAACAGCAATGCAAGATAACATGATCTCAAATTTGCCATTTCAAGCCTCCCAAGTTCAGGGAGTTAATTTCTTCTCAAATCTAGCAAATACTGCTATGGCTCAAAGGCTAATGCTCGAACAGCTCATTTATATGAAGCTGGCAGAAAGAGTGGAAGGTACTTCCACTATATATGATGTGTATAAAGTACCATATCCAGTGCATCATGCCATGAAAAGGCTTCCGCTGGGAATGGTCAAAGTACCCAAGTTTGAAAAATTCAATAGCCAAGGAAATCCAAAGAACACTTGGCATATTATAATGGTGCAATGGGAGACCTATCCACCGATGAATCTTATATGCTAAAATTTTTCGGGTCTTCATTAGTTGGACTCGCATTCGAATGGTATTCTTCTCTTCGGCCTGGATCTATTGCAGGGTGGGCTGACCTTCAGAAGCAATTTCAAGACAGATTTTATCTAGTGGAGAGAGAAATCGCTCTGGCAGAGTTATATACTGTTAAACAGGAAAACAATGAAAATGCTTCCAAATTCATTGCTAGGTGGAGAAATCTTAGCATGAAATGCAAAAGACCACCATGTCAAGAAGATGCAATGGTGATATGCAAAAGTAATTTGAAAAATGAAGTCCTTGAAAGGCTAGTAGCCATTGAAATCAAGTCTTTTGACAAATTGAATACAGTGGTATTAGAGGTTGAAAATTTTCTGAGTTGATCCAGAAGTGAACCAAGCAACAACAAAGGAAAATTTGATAGAAGAAATGCTCCACGTGAGTCAAATACAGTAGACTTATCTACATTCATCACGGAGCAACAAAAGAAAGGTCCATCCATATAGGCCGAAACTAGCAACAATAGAGAAAAGGAAGTCCGAGCCTTATCTTCTCTCAGAGATAGAATGAGCAGGCCATACAGCTTCCCCAAAGACAAAACTCGTGTTCTATTTGAATGGGCACGAAAATATAATCAGATTGTGTTACCACAGTCAGAAAGGCCCAAAGATGCCAAAAGATCCCATGATCCCAATTATTGTCCATATCACCAAATCATGGGACATCCTATTGAAGAATGCTATGTGTTCAAAGACGCAGTTGAAAAATTAATTCAGAAAAGTGTCCTGAAGATGGGAGATCATCTTGTCGACCCTCCGCAGCCTCATGCCTAGACAAAAGCAAATGTGGCATCTATAAATGTGCATCATATGGTTCCTATTTACCAGCCACTAAGCTCAGAAACTACAGAAAGAAGTACACAAGCCACTTATGAGCAACTGGTACTTCAACCATTCCAAGCATCTCAGTGGCAAACAGTCAAAAAGAAGCCAAGATCTCATATCAAGCAAAAATCATCATAAGTATATATTTATGGAGGTATTCCATGATGGCCAACATATGTTCAACCCGTCCCTCCACCAAATCTGGATAATATGATATCCGATATGTCCAAAATGGCTCTATCTGCGCCAGTTAAAGCTGCAACTTCAAGCAAAGAACAGTTTATGTCCTCCCCTCAGCAGGAGACATCCCAATCAAGCTCAAGTTATCCTGCTCCAGCAAGCAGTATAGATCCTCATACTGTAAGGAGGGTCACCAACAGAAGAAAGAAAAGAGAAACATTAACACCAATTCTACCTAAGGGTAAAGATTCGCTGTCAAAGTTGCAACAACTAATAGACAACTTGGATGAATATGAACAGCCTCAAAGAAAGTCGACAGAGTTAAAACATTATATCCCATGGGAGAAACTCCAAAATATGACAATGAAGCAAATACATGAAGAAGCCCTATTCTGGTCACATGAAGTCAAAAAGTCGAAGACTGATGATAGTCAAGAAAATGAGAAAGAAGAATAGGAAGGCACTTACACTGTCATGTCTTGCAACACAATCTTAACAATAAATGAAAGCGAAGATGATGAGGAAGAAGAAATCTTCCTTGCTCTAAAAATGGAAGCGATGGAAAGCTCTACATCAATTCCAAATGAGCAACATGTCACCCGCTCTGACAAAAAGTGGGGATGGAAGCCTCCATTAGCTACCACTTAAAAAATTATCCAGCTGCAGGGAGAAATACCATATGTCATCCTAGAGCCAGAATTCAGAGGAACAGAATCCATGCCTTTGTCAAAAAAAAATGCTCAAATCTCGCCTCCACTCGGGCTATATCTAGAAAATTCTAATCAAGAAAATAAGGTATTACCCTCTTTATATGAATTCATGGCAGTTCAAAAGTATGCAAAGAAAGGCAAACAAGTCCAGCAGCAGCTGTCTGAAGAACAAGATCCTCAGGTTGCCTCTCTAGATGTTCATGATAATGAAAAAGAAGAAAAGAAAGTCATCGGCTTACTAAAAGGTTGCCATCAAAATTTACTGTGTGGGAAGTTTTGTCACTCAGTGAGGAATTGCGGAAGGCTCTCATCACAGCTTTAAAAACTCCTCAAATTTATGAAGCTCATGCAGCAGAAATTCAAGAAATACCATATGAGTCATTCATGGCTTCCATCACCTTCACTGAAGATGATATGTTGTTGCCCACAAATGACCACAACAGGCCACTCTACATGAGAGGAAAGATAAATGGACAATCCGTCAATAGAATTCTGGTTGATTAAGGCTCTGCTATCAGCATCATGCCTTTCAAAACTTTCCAGAAATTTCATTTTCATATGCACCTAAGAAGAGTGCAAGATTTCAAAATAGCTGGGTTCAACCAGAAGTCAGAAACACCAATTGGGGCAGCTAAATTTGAAATGGTCATCGGTGACTTTCACTTCACAGTCCTCTTCCGTATCATAAATTCTGATACCACATATAAAGTTTTGCTTGGACGGCCATAGATACATCAATATTTTGTGGTGCCCTCCTCATTGCATCAATGCATCAAATTCCCCTGGGAAGGACAAATACAGCGGGTCTTCGTTGATCTGAATGCCATCTTATGGATGCCAATCTCTATATACCTCTACCACTGGAGGAAAAAGAAGATAAAGAAATAGAAAATCTTGATACCAGTCGGAGCAAAGAATGGTTTCCACCTCCACCAAATATCGGCTCTCTCAGTCTTGAAGAAAAAGAAGCTACAATTCTAAAAAATTCTTCAGCAAAGACAACCAAACAGCAAGATGTACTCTCTGTAGAAGTTATGGTTCCAGCTGGACTAATACATCCTATTGGAGAGTATGAATGTCAGCTCGTAGAGCCTTTGAAAAAATTCGTGGTTCCGCACGGAGATGGATATGAAATAATCTTTTATAGAGCTGATGAGCAGTTGGCCACTAAAAACAAAGATTGCCATATTCCTGATATAGAGGAAGAACTATGGGTTGACATTATGGGTCTCCCAGACATGACAAAACACACTAAGGAATTGGCTAAGGCTCAGTCAATTTCATTATATCAAACCAAAAAGGAATGGAGTAGGTTCCAACAGCTATGGTACCCTCCTAACATGTCCAAAGCATTGATGCAACATACACCACATCCGGGCTTGGGATATACCTTGCCGAAAGAAGAAATGCATGAATTCTCAGTAAATATGACATCTATTTTGTCAGAAATGCCAAAAACTTCGCAAGCTTTATATGATGACTATGATGACGAGCAGCCCATGGGCTAGTCTATCAAAGAAAGCTAGCCAGAAGCTGATCAATCTCCTATTCCGGCATGTCAATGCTGGAAACATTTTGAAGAAGACGACATCCAAGTCACAGAAGTTAAAGAAAATGATATCCCAAGCTCCAATATGGTTCAAGATATACCAGAAGAACAAGAAAATCCATCTATCACTCCTGAACCTCATGTTAACACAGGTCAGAAAGAAGATGAGCTCACTCAGCTTATAGAAAACCAACAGGCATATTTTGCCCCAGATATTTCCACAGCAAATCAATCAAATGAAATTGACCAAGAAGTCAACGAAATTGAAGCAAAAATTAAAGAAGAAATAAATGAAGAAGATCTAATGGAGCTCCAGCCAGCACCTCCAGAACTTGAAGATGGAGGACAAGCCACGGTTGATGACCTCCTTGAAATCAATTTGGGCTCTGAAGAAGACCCAAGACCAACATATATAAGTGCATTGCTTAGTCAAGAGCAACAGCAAGCATATATTTCACTCCTGAAGGAATTCCAGGATTGTTTTGCCTGATCCTACAAAGATTGCCTAGGTTAGATACAGAAGTAGCTCAACATGAGCTGGCCATTGATCCAGCCATCGAGCCAATCAAACAAGCTCTTAGAAGAATGAGGCCGGAGCTAATAAACAAAATCAATTCCGAAGTCGACAAGTTAATTGATGTTGGCTTCGTACAAGAAAACCAATATACAACATGGTTGGCAAATATTGTTCCAGTCAAAAAGAAGAATGGACATATCAGAATGTGTGTAGACTTTAGAGATCTAAATGAGGCATGCCCAAAGGATGACTTCCCAGTGCCTGTTACATAAACTATGGTCGATGCCACCACAGGACATGAAGCTTTGTCTTTTATGGATGGATCATCAGGATATAATCAAATATGGATGGCTGACAAGGATAAAATCCATACTGCCTTCAAAACTCCTAAAGGAATTTTCCACTACGAAAGAATGCCCTTCGGCCTTAAGAATGCTAGTGCAACATACCAAAGGGCAATGACCAAGATATTTGATAAATTTCTTTATTAGCTAGTTGAATGTTATATTGATGACCTAGTTGTCAAAACCAAGAAAAAGGAAAATCATATGCAAGATCTCCGCATCATATTTGAAAGGCTGAGGCAATACAACTTGAAGATGAACCCCATGAAGTGTGCCGTCAGGGTTTCAAGTGGCAAATTTCTGGGTTTTATTGTAAGGAATCTCCAAGAACGCAGCGGAGAATAAAACGATTCCTATGTATCGGCTGCTGGGATCGTAAAACGGACAATAAAATAAATGCGGGAAGAACGGTTTTTCACTTTTGCGGGGTTTCGAATCTCCCGTAGATGATTCCGACTCGATAATCGCACATGCGCACGATCTCTAGAGGTATCCACACGAGTTCCCCTGCAGACGTGATTTCCTCCTCGACTTGAGTGCTCCGACCAGATCACAAATCCACCATGCGCGGAGAGAGACAGATCTACTCCAAGAGAGAGGAGATAGAGAATCTAGGTGTAAAATTCGTCCAACTAACCTTTTACCCCTCCCCCTTGGCCTCCTTATATAGAAATAAGGATAAGCACAATGATTAATCCTCATAATTATCCAAGAGTTTGGCCTTGGATAAATCTCCATTAAATCTTCATGTTTATCCTGCGGCTTTTCATAAAAACCCAGATAAGCATGAAATTTAAGGTCTCTCACCGTCTGACGAGAACTCTTATGTGTGTGACCCTCTAGGCCCATATATCAGTCCGGTTTCAGGCCCATTAAACTTAGAACTAATTCTAGAGTTTAATATTTATTAATTAACATTTAAACATCATATGTTAAATGATTAATTTAATAAACAAGTGGATTATCATCTGATGATTAATTCACTTGGCATTCTGATCATGAACAGCACCAAACACTACCTCATGATCCCGGAAGATATAAGGGATACTGTTCCCTTTAATTGAACATTTCCGTCTGCAGATACCGCACAGATAAAATCCTTCACTCATCTAATGTCCCAATAACGCAAGGGTATGGTTTTATAGTCAAACCCTCTATCGCATTATTTAGATCGATTCCAGTACTCAGTTAATTTCTAGAAATACAATCTCTTTCATTTGACCCTGGCCAGGGATTTCTGTGTACACATCTATAGGACATTCTCCCTCCAGTCTTATACCAAGAGTGAGTGATCCCTTGTTGTTCACTCAATTACCTTCGCAAGCTTTCCACTGTATCTGAGAGACCGACTATCGTAGACTTAATGGTTAAAGTCCACAAGTCAGAGAATCAAGATACAATGGTCCACAAACAAGGTATCATTGGTGACTCAGGTCAAAGGACCAACTGTGCTACTGCAACGATTGAATTCCCTGGTTGACTAATAGGTATAATTACCATCCAGGAATTCTTATTTGGGTCTGTTCAGTGAACTCATTCTCTAATGAGCACCCACAAGTTTGTCTTAGTGTCACCACACGAGTGAATGTGAGATCATTTACCCTCATCACATGAGCAGACATAACTTGTGTCGATCTTATCGGATATTTAATGTCCATCTTAAATATCCTATGATCGAGAACTGTTTAAGACAAGTGACTGAGGATATTGATCTCACTATCATGATCTCATCATGATTCAATATCCCATACATTTGTCTACGGACCTTCATTATGATAGTTAATTTCGAAGAACTATAAATGAAGAAATGATTGCCTTTATTAATAATTTGAACTAGAATGTACATTGATTGGCTTTGAGGCCACCCAATTCTATCATTCTCCTACTTGGACTATAGCCAATGACCCATGTGTCTAAGTCCTATAGACTTAAGGTGACGTTCTAAATTGTTTTGAGACAATGGCTTAGTCAAGGGATCTACTACATTATCTTCAGATGAGACTTTCTCAACTACTATATCTCCTCGGGCGATAATCTCACGAATCAGATGAAATCGTCTCAGAATGTGCTTTGACTTCTGATGTGATCTTGGCTCCTTCGCTTGAGCTATTGCCCCATTGTTGTCACACAATAATGGAATAGGATCTGAAATGCTTGGAACTACTCCAAGTGCCGAGATGAACTTCTTCATCCAAACCGCCTCCTTGGCCGCTTCAGCTACAGCAATGTATTCTGCTTCGGTCGTCGAATCTGCAGTTGTTTCTTGTTTGGAACTTTTCCAACTTACTGCACCTCCATTTAACATGAACACAAATCCAGACATGGATTTGCTATCATCCATATCCAACTTGAAACTCGAGTCAGTAAACCCTCAAAGTTCCAAGTCGTTTCTTCCATAGACGAGAAATAGATCCTTAGTTCTTCTTAAGTATCTAAGGATGCATTTCACCGCCTTCTAGTGTTCTTCACCTGGATCAGCCTGATATCTACTAGTGACACTTAGTGGGTGTGCCACATCAAGCCTAGTACATAGCATTGCATACATGATAGATCATATTGCCGAGGCATAAGGAACTCTATCCATGTATGCTTTCTCTTCAGGTGTCTTGGGAGACATTTCTTTAGAGAGATAAATTCCATGCCTCATTGGAACGAGGCCTCTCTTGGAATTTTCCATGCCAAACCTTTTGACTATGGTATCTATGTACATAGATTGGGATAAGCCAAGCATCCTTTTGGACCTATCTCTATAGATCCTTATTCCCAGAATATAGGATGCTTCTCCCAAATCTTTCATGGAGAAGTTTTTGGATAACCAAGTCTTTACTGATGACAACATTCCTACATCATTCCCAATGAGTAGAATGTCATCAACGTAAAGTACCAAAAAGGTAACTACGTTCCCACTAGCCTTTTTGTATACACAAGGTTCATCTTCATTCTTAATGAAGTCATAAGATTTGATTGCTTCATCAAATCTTAAGTTCCAAGTTCGGGATGCCTGCTTTAATCCATAGATGGATCTTTGCAGCTTGCATACCTTGCTTGAATGCTCTTTGGAAGTGAATCCTTCAGGTTGTATCATATACACCTCTTCTTGAAGGTTCCCGTTAAGGAATGCTGTTTTCACATCCATTTTCCATATTTCATAATCATAGAATGCGGCGATGGCAAGAAGTATTATGATTGACTTTATCATGGCAACTGGAGAAAAGGTTTCGTCATAGTCAATGCCTTGCCTTTGACGATATCCTTTTGCTACCAGCCTTGCCTTGTATATGTCAATCTGTCCATCTGCCCCGATCTTTCTTTTAAAGATCCATTTACTGCCAATAGGTACTATACCTTCTGGCAGATCAACCAAGTTCCAAACTTGGTTGGCATACATTGACTGAATTTCAGAATTCATTGCCTCTTGCCATTTTTCTGATTCTTGACTATTTATGGCTTCTTGGTAGGTTTGAGGATCATCATCCTCATTTAAGTGCACTTTTGATTTGCCATCATCGATATGTCCAACATATCTTTCAGGCTGCTTAGGCACTCTACCTGATCTGCGAACTTTTTGTGTATCATCTTGAACAAGTTCTTGAGTCAATGGTTTAGTAGATGAACTAGTGTTGATTTGTGAGTCTAAAATTTCTTCCAGTTCTATCTTGCTCCCACTGTCTTCTTTTGAAAGATATTCTTTCTCTAAGAAGACAGCTCTTTTTGCGACAAACACCCTTTGATCGCTCGGCTGATAGAAATAATATCCAAAAGTCTCTTTTGGATATCCCACAACTCTACATTTTTCTGTCATGGAATCCAGTTTGTCTGGATCATGTCTTTTGACATGTGCAGGACAACTCCAGACTCTAACATGCTTAAAGTCCGGTTTCTTCCCTTTCCATATCTCATATGGAGTGGAAGATACTGACTTACTGGGAACTTTGTTCAACAGATATGCAGCAGTCAACAGTGCATATCCCCATAAAGAGATTGGAAGTTTGGCATAACTCATCATTGATCGTACCATATCTAATAGAGTACGATTTCTCCTTTCCGATACACCATTTAATTGTGGTGTGTAGGGAGGAGTCCACTGAGACAAAATACCATTATTCTTAAGATATTGTGTGAATTCTGTACTTAAGTATTCACCCCCTCGATCTGATCGAAGAGTTTTGATACTCTTTCCAGTTTGGTTCTCAACTTCATTTTTAAACTCTTTAAATTTCTCAAAGACTTCTAACTTATATTTCATTAAATATATGTAGGCATATCTTGAGAAATCATCTGTAAATGAAACAAAGTATAAGTAACCACCCATAGCATGAGTGGACATTGGACCACATACATCACTATGTATTAGTTCCAATAAGTCCTTAGCTCTGTCTCCATGTCCTGAAAACGGAGCTTTGGTCATCTTTCCCATGAGACAAGCTTCACAGGTTGCAAATGATTCATAATCAAATGGATCAAGATATCCATTCTTTTGCAACCTAATGATCTTGTTCTCATTTATATGACCTAACCTACAATGCCATAGGTACGATTTATTCACATCCTTATCTATTCGTTCAAGAGATTTATTTACCAGACAAACATCATATGAAATATCAAGTAAATATAATCCATTCAATAAATATCCGGAAGCAAACAATTTGTCTCCTTGATAAATGGAACAACCTTTATTCTCTAGTTTCATAGAATATCCTTGTTTATCTAAACATGAAATAGATATGATATTCCTAATAATGGTCGGAACATAATAACAATCTATTAGTTCCAATGAGTCTCCTGACGGCATCTGAAGTCTTGTTGTCCCCATAGCTAACGCAGCAACTTTTGCTCCATTCCCGAGCCTCAGATCCACGTCTCCGCGGTTCAATCTTCTTTTACTTGTTAGCACCTGCAAGTTATTGCAGATATGGGAAACACATCCAGTATATAATACCCAAGATGTTGATTCTCTATAAGACAAGTTAAGATCGATCATGAGTATACCTGAAACTTCACCAAGCTTCTCCTTTGCTTTTTCTACTAGATAAATCTTGCAGTTTCTCTTCCAGTGACCTTCTTTATGGCAGTGGAAACACTGACCTTTATCATTGACTTTAGCTTTGTCCTTTTGAACCGCCGGTTTGCTTTTCACTAGCTTCTTAGGCTTACCTTTCTTAAAGGTCTGTCCAGCTTTTCTTTTCTTGTTGGTCTTACCAAGAAGCATTACATTTGGCTTATCTTTCTGGATTGTGCCTTCTGCTGTCTTCAACATGTTGAGCAGCTCAGCCAGTGTAACTTCAATTTTATTCATATTGAAGTTGATAATGAATTGTGAAAATGAATCTGGAAGGGACTGTAGGATTAAGTCGATGCTTAGGTCATTGTTCATAACAAAGCCGAGCACTGCAAGCCTCTCAATCCATTCTATCATTTTGAGCACATGAGTTTGCACAGATGTGCCCTCGTTCATTCTGGTCCTGAACAATTTCTTAGATATCTCATATCTTTCTGTTCTAGATTGTTCACCAAACAACTCTTGTAGGTGATTCAGAATGGACTTAGGTTCCATGTTATCATACTGTCGTTGCAATTCATTGTTCATTGAACCCAGCATGTAACACTGGACTTTGACAGAGTCCTCCTTCCAATTTTCATACATCATTAATTCATCCTCGTTAGTATTTTCACCGGGTTTTACTGGATCTGGTTGATCCAGGACATAGGCTAGCTTTTCACACCTGAGGACAATCTTCAGGTTGCGTAACCAGTCAATGTAATTTGGTCCCGTGAGTTTGTTTGCATCAAGTATGCAACGGAGGGGGTTAGGTGACGACATAGCGACCTACAAGGAAATATAAAAATAAGCAGATAGTTCTTAAAATCAGATTTAGGACTTTTAATCTTGATTTAGTCTCCCACTATTTTTCGGCGATCTGTATGACCCTCTAATATACAGAACAGGAGATTCCGGTGATCTCCTAGTGGGGATCAGAATCCTTCGGGCATCATGTATGTGACCTTGTGGTAGTACAACAAATCACATCAAGTCCCTTAGGCAGTCAACTCTTGACAATTGCAACATTTGCAATATCCGATCGATTTAACCCCTGAATCAGAATGACCTTGTGGTAGCACAACAAATCAAATGATTCAGTTAAGTTTATCCATCATTAGTTAGATAACATGAATTCATAGTGCAATCCTTGTGGTAGCACAACAAAACTACACTATTTGTCCATTTATCTTAATGACATCACATGTCGTAGACCTAGGTTAATTTCTAAATCAAATAGACCTTGTCGTAGCACAACAAATCCATTTGAGATAAGAATTATCCTAAGATCTATAATGATGGTGAGTTACGTGGATTATTCTGAATATCTCACGTTTACAACTTAAATTTTAAAAGAGGGTTTTTGATTTGATTTATAAAAATTGTGCTATCAATAGTATTTCGATTTGAAGTATCTATATACTTAATAGAAATATATATATGATATCATAGACCACAAATATCACATATATGCAGAAACATTAAATAGGGATGATCATGGACTGCTTAAGCTACTATGGAATCATCGGAGCCAAACGATGATCCATAATAGAATCCTAATGTGAAAACAGCAACACTGGTTCCATTTGATGCGAGTCCTTCCTCTAGAGGTGTCTTCAGAAGATCCCATCCTCTAAGCTAAATCCGAAACATTTAAATATGAAATTCAGGACTCGCAGGTCCATAAATGTACATTTAAAACAATAAGAAACCTTGATCTTATCAAGGGGAGTACAATCTTATAGGAAGGTAGAGAGTACATTTGGATTAAGAGAGAGGAGGACACGCAGGTCCTGTTTAAAATACCAAATGAAATATGCATCGCATTCATTCACATCAATCATCACATGATAATACTAAGTCCATGATCATCCCACCATAAAACACATCACATGCATCACAATCATCACATAATTGCAGTCTGGTATTAAATTTTTATAAATAAAAAATTATAATACCAATTAGTTTTCGAAATAACATTTATTTCATCATTATCAATAATATTCAAAACATTATTGACTAATTAAATAACTAAACCATTCAGTTGATCTAAATCTTAATTCAAACAATTTGAACAAGAAAAATATAATCAAGTTATGCATAAAATCAGTTTAAAACATTTTAAACTAATTGATTAATAGGAAAATTAATTATCTAAAACAATTTTAAATAATTAACCAATACCCTATTAACAATAAAGCCCTTTAAGTGAATAACAGTTATTAAACAGTTTAATAACCTGTTAATAATCATAAAAATAATTAATAACAATTATTAATTATTCCTATAATTTTTCTGTTTTAAAACAATTTTAAAACGGGCTGAAAAGGGCTTAAAATGGGCTAATAAAGGGTTTATAGGGGGTTTTATAATTGGGTAAATTAAAAAAGGGGAAATGGGCCCAGCCCATTAGGGCCAAATGGCCCGGGCCCGGGCCCTGGCTCGGCCAGGGGCTCCTGCCCGGCCAGACCTGAGCCCTGGCTCAGCGAGGGGCTCGGGCCCGGCCCCCGCCCGGTCCGACCTGGTCGGGACCGGCGGCCCACCCGTTTCTTCCCAGCAGACTGACCCCTCCCCCAAAACCTGCAAACCCTAAAGCTCTAGTAGGCCGGCGGCGGTGGAGTGCAGGCGGCGCCGGCGGCCGCCCCCCGGCGGCACAAGCCCCGGCCGGCAGTGCCCCCGGCGCCGGCAAGGCCGCCGGCGGTGGCCAAAACTACATCTGGCCGAGCCCCAAAAAATCCCCAAAAATCAGGGTTTCAAATCCAATTTGGGACTCGATTTTGTAGCTCTTCAAGGCCACCATGGTGTCGGCTATCATGCCCGGTGTGTAGTGGTGACTATCACCAAGAGATCCGGACATCCGGGCCGCCATCCCAACGCTTGGGAATCGCGTACGAAGCCGCCGAAAACACCCCGTTCATCGTTCCACGAAGAACTCCGAAAAACCCAAATAAAATCCGAAAAATCACAGAAAAATAATGAAATTATTTGTGTTCATCTTATGAACACTATTCCGTCATTTTAATCGGATTAAACGCATGTTCATCCAACATCACGAACGAAATACCCCCTTTTTTAAATCCAGGATCAATTCCCAATAAGTTTTAGACATTCTAAGAACGTGGGAACGATTCCCAGATTATTAAAATAATTTTTAGCCCAAGAACACGTACAATACGGGTTCTTCACGCATAACGAGAAAATCACGCAAAACGATGCCGTTTTACGATCGAACCAACAACCTGGCTCTGATACCACTGTAAGGAATCTCCAAGAACGTAGCGGAGAATAAAACGATTCCTATGTATCGGCTGCTGGGATCGTAAAACGGACAATAAAATAAACGTGGGAAGAACGGTTCTTCACCTTTGCAGGGTTTCGAATCTCCCGTGGATGATTCCGACTCGGTAATCGCGCACGCGCACGATCTCTAGAGGTATCCATACGAGTTCCCGCTGCAGACGCGATTTCCTCCTCGACTTGAGTGCTCTGACCAGATCTCAAATCCACCATACGCGGAGAGAGACAGATCTACTCCAAGAGAGAGAGGAGAGAGAGAGGAGATAGAGAATCTGGGGTGTAAAATTTGTCCAACTAACCTTTTACCCCTCCCCCTTAGCCTCCTTATATAGAAATAAGGATAAGCACAAGGATTAATCCTCATAATTATCCAAGAGTTTGGCCTTAGATAAATCTCCATTAAATCTTCATGTTTATCCTGCGGCTTTTCATAAAAACCCAGATAAGCATGAAATTTGACGTCTCTCACCATCTGACGAGAACTCTTATGTGTGTGACCCTCTGGGCCCATATATCAGTCCGGTTTCAGTCCCATTAAACTTAGAACTAATTCTAAAGTTTAATATTTATTAATTAATATTTAAACATCATATGTTAAATTATTAATTTAATAAATAAGTGGCTTTTCATCTGATGATTAATCCACTTGGCCTTCTGATCATGAACGGTACCAAACACTACCTCATGATCCCAGAAGATATAAGGGATACTGTTCCCTTTATTTGAACCTTTCCGTCTGCAGATACCGCACAGATAAAATACTTCACTCATCCAATGTCCCAATAACGCAAGGGTATGGTTTTATAGTCAAACCCTCTGTCGCATTATTTAGATGGATTCCAGTACTCAGTTAATTTCTAGAAAGACATCTCTTTCATTTGACCCTGGCCAGGGATTTCTGTGTACACATCCATAGGACATTCTCTCTCCAGTCTTATACCAAGAGTGAGTGATCCCTTGTTGTTCACTCAATTACCTTCGCAAGCTTTCCACTGTATCTGAGAGACCGACTATCGTAGACTTAATAGTTAAAGTCCACAAGTCAGAGAATCAAGATACAATGGTCCACAAACAAGGTATCATTGGTGACTCAGGTCAAAGGACCAACTGTGCTACTGCAACGATTGAATTCCCTGGTTGACTAATAGGTATAATTACCATCCAGGAATTCTTATTTGGGTCTGTTCAGTGAACTCATTCTCTAATGAGCACCCACAAGTTTGTCTTAGTGTCACCACATGAGTGAACGTGAGATCATTCACCCTCATCACATGAGCAGACATAACTTGTGTCGATCTTATCGGATATTTAATGTCTATCTTAAATATCCTATGATCGAGAACTGTTTAAGACAAGTGACTGAGGATATTGATCTCACTATCATGATCTCATCATGATTCAATATCCCATACATTTGTCTACGGACCTTCATTACGATAGTTAATTTCGAAGAACTATAAATGAAGAAATGATTGCCTTTATTAATAATTTGAACTAGAATGTACAATGATTGGATTTGAGGCCACCCAATTCTATCATTTATTGTCATATATAGGGCATTGAAATAGACCCAATCAAAATCAAAGCTATCCAGGAGCTTCCACCTCCGAAGAATCTCAAAGAGCTGCAGTCCCTTCAAGGACGACTCGCATACATTCGAAGGTTCATATCCAACCTAGCCGGACAGTGTGAACCCTTCTCTAAATTAATGAAGAAAGATGCCCCATTCATATGGGATGATGAATGTCAAAATGCACTTGAGAAAATCAAGCAATACCTTGCATCACCACCCGTATTGGGGGCACCTATCAAAGGCCAGTTATTAATCTTATATATCGCTGCTCAGAAGACTTCTCTGGGGGCAATGCTGGGACAAGACAATGAGGAAGGCAAAGAGCAAGCACTATATTACCTAAGCAGAAGGTTGATCGGGGCTGCACTCTGATACTCGCCTATTGAAAAGATATGTTTAGTCCTGGTCTTTGCAGCTAAAAGACTCAGGCACTATATGCTATCACATGAAATCTAGCTCATCTCTAAGGCTGATCCTCTCAAATATATCCTCAATCGACCGGCCTTGAAAGGTCATTTGGGCAAATGGGCAGTCCTCCTCATAGAGTTCGACATCAAATATGTTCCTCAGAAAGCCATCAAAGGTCAAGCCATTGCAAATTTCTTTGCAGCACGTCCAGTGCCAAAAGATTCACCGTTGGTCACCGACCTGCCAGATGAAGAAATATTAGAAGCTAACCATACAGAACAAAAGATATGGCAGCTATATTTTAACGGGACCTCCCATTCAGCAATTGCATAAGATGGTACATTCACTACAAAGGCTGGGGCAGGCATTGTCCTGATATCTCCATAAGGCGAGATTCTACATACCTCGTGTTCCTTAACCAACCCATGCACCAACAATGAAGCTGAATATGAACCTTTGATAGTTGGCTTGAAAGTTGCTCTAGATAAGGGCATCCAAATGATTCAAGTCCATAGAGACTCAATGTTGATTATATACCAAATCCAAGGAATATATGATGTCAAAAAGCCCGAGTTGATTCCTTATCACAAAAGGGCCCTCAAGCTAATACAAAGATTCTATTTCTTTGAAATCAACCACATCAACCGCAACGCAAATGCTCAAGCTGATGTTCTAGCTAAATTAACAAGTTCTCTGGCTTTGCTGCCAGAAGGATCCATTGAAATATGGGTCAAGAACAGAAGATTGTTGCCAACTGTGTTGGTAGAAGAAACAGAAATGCAAATAGAAATATGTGCAGTGGAAGAAGCCGATAAGCCTGATTCGAGAGAAATGCTTCTTGACTGGTTCAAGCATAAAATATTGCCAAGCACCCGAATCAAGCGTGCTAAACTGATCCGTATCAAGGATTCATATGAATATAAAGGAGACACTCTATTTCGAGTGACATATGATGGCAAAAGAAAAGTTCTCCTCAGATGCCTATCGCCGCAAGAGATAACCGAAGCCTTGAGGGAAATACATGCCGGGGTCTGTGGTACTCACCAGTCTGGCCCCATGATGAAAAATCAACTCAAACAATTAGGCTACTACTGGCCCACAATGTTCAATGATTGTGCGTAATATGCCAAATCATGTCACAAATGCCAAGAGCATGGCCCAATTCCATGAAAACCCACAATGCCTTTGCACCCTACAACACCATCATGGCCTTTTGCCGAATGGGGGATAGACGTTGTCAGTCCATTCATACCCTCCTCAAGAGGTGCTAAATATATTCTGGCCGCCACAGATTATTTTTCAGATGGGCCGAAGCAGTGGCATTAAGAGAAGTCATTGGAGCAGCCGTTGAAAGGTTCCTCCGCCAAAATATGTTGTTCCGATATGGGGCACCCAGTCGGATCATCTCAGATAATGGAACATGCTTCCGAAATCAAATCATATACAAGCTAGCTGCGAAATTAAAAATCGATTGGAGGACTTCTACAGTCTACAATCCACAAGCCAATGGGTTAGCAGAAGCCTTTAACAAGACCTTATGTAACCTTCTAGCAAAGACAATCAATTCAACCAAGAAAGACTGGGAAGAAAGAATGTATGAAGCATTATGGGCTTACAGAACTATATACAAAACTCCAACTGGATGTTCTCCCTATTCCTTAGTGTATGGGTCAGAAGCAGTTGTGCCAATTGAATTAGAAGTCCCCTCTTTGCCCATTGCCTTAAAGCAGGGGCTTATCAAAGTAAATCAATCAAATGCAGAAAGGTGGCTCGAGGAGTTAGTAGCCTTGGAAGGTGACAGACTTCAAGCTCAACAAAATATTCAGATATATCAAGCTCACATGGCTCGAGCATTTGATAAACTAGTTAAAGAAAGAGCCTTCAAGAAAGGAGACCTAGTTTTGGTCAAAAGAAGAGAAGTCATGGTGTTGCCAATGACGAAATGCCATTGAAAAAGAAAGAAAAAAAAAAACTTGGCACGACTATCCCGCTAGTCAGGCAATGGTGTTGAGGCAAACCCGGTGCAGAGGGAGTATAAATCATTTCCCACTTCCCGTTTTATAATCGGTCGAAGTTCCCAATCAAATCAATCTGAATCGATGATGTTTTTCGATTCTTAAATTGTTTGATATAAACATGCATATGTCTTGCAATCTTGTCTCTACAATGAACAGGGGGCAAGAAGCTACAAAGAAACATAGAAGATGGCCCGAGGTCCTGTTGGACCTTGCATTTAAGTACAAATTCAAATCCAAGCTAAAATTCAAGCACAAATTCAAATACAAGCTCAAAGTCAAGTATGGACAAGCCTGGGTCAGCAAGGCTCCGCCACTCAAGTTCAAATCTCCAATTCAAACTCGAGTATAAATTCAAATTCAAAATTCAAGTTCAAAGTTCAAGGATCAAAGCTTCGACTTAGGAGCAAATTCAAATTTGAATTCAAATCCAGAGCTCTGCCTGAAGGGCAAGTTGGAGTTCAAAGGCAAATTGGCTTAGGTCAACAGGACCAGCCGCTTAAATCCAAGCTCAAGTTCGAGGAAAATCGGCCTGGGTCAACAGGACCCGCCACTCAAATTCAAACTTTAATTCAGGCTCGAGCTTAAATTCAAGCCCAAGGTTCAAGGTCAAAGCTCTAGGTTAAGAGCCAGCTCAAATTTAAAAGAAGATCGGCTTGAGTCTTAACTGGACTTTGATACCCAAGTTTAAAGTAAGAAGATGGCCCGGTTTCATCTAATTCCGCCATCCAAGGTCAAAGCAAAAAAGGATGGCTTGGGTTCATTCGATTCCGCCATTCAAAT
The DNA here is from genome assembly GCA_030544215.1 of Zantedeschia hybrid cultivar. Lineage (NCBI taxonomy): Eukaryota > Viridiplantae > Streptophyta > Magnoliopsida > Alismatales > Araceae > Zantedeschia > Zantedeschia hybrid cultivar. Next base: position 35,269,212 of record JARZZO010000011.1, on the reverse strand, counting down.
TCAAATTCAAATTGGCTTGGATCAACAAGACTCGCCGCTTAAATTCAAGCCCAAATACAAGTCCAAATTCAAAGCTCCAGTTCAAGCTCGAGCTCAAGTTCAAATGTTAGCATTCAAAGCTCAAATTCAAGTTCAAGTTTAAATCAGTTTGGGTCAATAGGACCCGCCGCTTAAATTCAAGTTCAAGCTCAAATTGATAGCTCAGATTCAAAATGCAAGTTCAAGTGCAAGTTCAAACCTTCAGAGCAAGCCCAAATTCAAATATAAGCCAGCTCGGGTCAACAGGACCCTCCACTTAAATTCAAGCCCAAATTCAAGTTCAAAATCCAACTTTAAAGCAAATTTTAAAGCAAAAGAAGATGGCCTGGGTTCATTCGATCTTGCCATTCAAATTCAGAGCTCTAATTGAAGTTCAAATGCAAAAGTCAAGCCTAAATCTAGGCTCAAATGCAAATCAGCCCAAGTCAGCAAGATTCTGCCGCTCAAGTTCAAAATCAAATCCAAATGCAAATTGGCATGTGTCCTACTAGTTTCCGCCATCCAAGCTTAAAACAAGAAAGATGGCCTGGTTCATTCGACCCCACCATTCAAGCTCAAATTCAAATCGGCCTGGGTCAACAGGACCCGCCTCGTAAATTCAAACTTAAATTCAAGTTCAAGTTCAAATACAAGTCAGCATGGGTCTCACTAGACTCTACCGTCCAAGTTCAAAGCAAGCTCAAAACAAAGAAGATGGCGTGGTGCATTCAGCACCGCCACTCAATTCTAAGTCCGAATTCAAATCCAAGGGCAAGCAAAGCAAAGTAAGTCGACTTGGGTCTTCAACGACTACGTCGCACCGGTGGCTGGCCCGGGTCCCTCGTGACTCCATCATCCCCGAAAGACCGGGTCTCCGAGAGGAGTACTCCGTCACCAATCAAGCAAATTCAAATCAAAGCAAAGTAAGTCGACCGGGGTCTTCTACGACTACGTCGCACCAGTGGCTGGCCCGGGTCCCTCGTGACTCCGTCATCCCCGAAAGACCGGGTCTCCGAGAGCAGTACTCCGTCACCAATCAAGCAAATTCAAATCAAAGCAAAGCAAGTCAACCGGGGTCTTCAACAACTACGTCACACCGGTGGCTGGCCCAGGTCCCTCGTGACTCCATCATCCTCGAAATTACTGGGTCTTTGAGAAGAGTACTCCGTACTCCCTGTCTACCTCGGCTACAAACCTATGAGTCTGCCAGGGTAGTTAGGGTTCATCCATTCAAAATCACCCCTAGTCATCATGACCAAAAGCCTTCAACCAATAGGGAGTGGTCAAGGGTCGGAGGTAGTGGACGCAGCAGTGGCCAGAGTGGGGAGTGGTCGGAGTAGTGGGGGACGAGGGCGGCGAGTAGAGGAGATCGTGGGGAAGACGGAGTCAAGGGGGTGGTTAAGGAGTGGACGGCCAGGTAACATGCCTTCCATTCTTGTGGTGGAAGGCGGCCCGGCTGGCCTTCGAAGGGAGTGGAAGGCAAGAGGTGGCCTTCGAAGGAGGCGGAAGGCAAGGGGTGGCCTTCGAAGGAGGTGGAAGGCAAGGGGTAGCCTTCGAAGGAGGTAGAAGGCGAGGGGTAGCCTTCGAAGGAGGTGGAAGGCAAGGGGGCTGGCCTTCCACTGGGAAAAAGTAAAAAAGGTGGCCAAAAGGGTGGAAGGCAAGGTGGCTGGCCTTCGAAGGGGGTAGAAGGCGAGGGGTGGCCTTCGAAGGAGGTGGAAGGCGGACTGGCTGGCCTTCCACGAAAAGGTTGGCTAGAGTTGGGATTTGGTTAATGGGTTTGGTTGTTAGTGGGCTGAAATGGCTAAATGAGGGAATTGTAGTGGTAAAGGACTAACGATGGAGGGGACTCATGACCAAAAGGGTGGTCCAAAATCGGTGTCTACAAATGCCCCTCCGGGACACCTGTTTTGCAGTGGAGTGGAATGGAATGATAAATAGATGTTCCGGAAATCGAACCAGATTTTGGACCGCCCGGAAAGGGATGAGCTATATCCAAGGATGATATGCGAATGCGGCAAATGCATGAAAGCTGGCTATTTGAGTTGCAAGAGTGGTTTAAGAAAAGGGACAAAGTTCAGTACTAGAGAATCACAGTCCGTGGGACCCTCGGGTGCTGGAACCGCGAGGCCTTGGCGCACCAGAATGTAGCGATCTGGCCCAAGGGGATCTCGAGCATGAAAGGTGTAGGAGTGTGACTTGAAGAGCTCTCAACACAACGGGCGCGCGGTGGCCTGGCGCATCATGGGATCGCTAAGTGAGAGGATCTTAAGCACACGTGTTGGAAAAGAGGAAGAGGTCTTGCAATTCAAAGGGCTAACAGACGTACAACTGCCAGAATCACAGATCAGCGATGGGTTAAGCAGAGTGATGAATCATGGTCATTGCCCCTAGGGCGAGGATGAATGCTTATGCAAATGCATGCTGGTTTAAAATTAACAAATTCCTAATGCAATTCCTAATGCAAACAGGAGGGGTTTATTGGCCAATCGAATAACTTAGGGAATATAGACTCCTCATTGTTTTGTTTAAAGAGGAACTCAGAGTCTATACGCCCGAAGCTATTAGCCTCCTATGTCCTCGATGCTACTTGCTTCAGGTTCCCTGCAGCTGCAAGAACGCACATCAGTAAATGTAAATAATCAATGATCCACAATATCTTAATGATAAGCTGCAAGGAAACGAGGGACAAAGGTCCCTGTCGAGTCGAAGCTAGCGCGGAAGATATGGCCATTCTCAAAGTAGAATGCCAATCCGGCTGCTTTTGGCTTCGACTCGACAGCAAAAGTGTCCACCTTTTGGACGTAGAATCTTTTCCTGTATGCACAAAATGAGGGGAAAACAGTAAGTAGTATCTGTTTTCGGCCCCTTGCCCAAAATAGAGCAACTACCTTTTCCCTAGCCTTCGCATAGGGTCAAGGGGCCGTGTTACTAACCAGACAAAAAGAAGAATATCAAAACTGATGCAAGAAGTAAATATGCAAATGATAGTGGAGTGTGTGATGAAAACATATTTTTCATTCCGCCTGCCTGGTGACTGCCCAAACTTAGGCTGGTTGAATGTTGAAAGGGAAATGCACACTCAACTTCCCAGGTATCTTAAGCACACATCTAGATTGATTTGGGCCTCTAGACTCCTCAAACTAATCTTGACCGGCTAAGACTCATACTGATGACAATACCGTCATGCCATGCTTAGGCTCCCAGCTGCTTCCGACCACCAAGTTTGCCCAAAAAGTTTTCGAGGTAAATGATTTGCCCGACCCGGGTCTCTTTCCTCACAATCCAGAAGGTATATAGTGGAACACCTTGGAACCCTAACGGTCAACCGCGCGACGCTGACCCGGAATCAGACGCCGTCGCACCGATTGGTGACGCGCATGCATTGACCTAAGCCCGAAGTTTTTGAGAGTACACATTGAGATTATGGTTAAGAAATTAGTTCGCCAGAAACATCGACGTTACTCTTCACCCATTTTAGACTCCTGTGATCATGTGAGCATGTGACGATTTTCGAAAACGAACCATTTTAAAATGAAGTTCGGTCTTTAGATAGCTATCTCGTGCTAACCTTGAGGGGAAAAAAGTGAAGAAATTTTGGGGATAAACCTCAAAAGAGGATTGACAAAACCGTTAAAAGGACAAGCTGTGACAAAACGGACTCCTTTTGACCTCCTAGATGCCCCTATTTTGACTTTTCAGGCCTTTATTGGATTTCATGGCCAGGCACGGTCACGACCAGGCTTTTTTTTCATGATTGCTTGAACCCCTTTTCTTTTTTTGTATTTCTTTTCCGCTCTTAACATTTTTGGGGTTATTTGATATTCCGCCTGCGGGGACACTGCCCTCTTCACATGCTCTGGTACTTTACAATTCATTTCTGGGCCCTTTTTTTGTTGTGGGGTTACATCTATCGGGTTTTTTGAGGAACCACAGTTTGCTGAGCTTGACCGTTTAAGGGCGTCAACTGTCCTGATCGGTCGAGAGACGAAGAGCAAAGGTTGCATTTGACAGTGCACTAAAGACTTGGAACTCATTTTAAATAGGTTCTCTTTGAAAAACGTGCAAGTGTGTGCATCTCATGATGATCATAGGGATCCGTATGAAAGTAAAGTAGACACGTCCAAGGTTCTGGTGGACCAAAGTCTTAGCCAAACCGCAATGTCAACCCAACCTATCATGCAACTAGACCTAGACAGGGGGTTACATGGCAGTCATTGAAGTATGCACATATTTACAAATATTTTTGATGCTTTTTGGATATTCGATTTTTTTGGGAGATTTTGAAATTTTTGATTTTTTTTGTATTTTTGAGGGTAAACTTCTTCAAATAGACTCCTATCCAAAAGAAAGCTTTTCAACAATTTTCAAATATTTACACTTATTTGCTAACTAGAAATGAAAGAACTTACCTACCTCTACAACTTGTGGATAAAGAGGAAGCTATCCAATCCCTAAGCGATTATGCACAAGACTCAGAGGGTGAGTCAAACATGTTGCAAAGGTGGGTCCTTGAGACACAGACCCAATGATGGCAGAATTGCCCCAGGAGTGAGCTACCACCGGTGATAAGAGCCTGACAAGGGCAGGTGTGTGAAATAGTAAGGGAATGAGAGCGGTGGGTACCTGTTCATCCCTTACTAAGGAGGCTCCTTCTTGTTGAGTGGTTGGTTCATAGAACAACAGCTGTATAGAGAAATCTTCTGCATCTTCTCTTTGAGCTTCAATGCTTGTTTCCTTCACCTCATCCTCAAGATAGTGTATCTTGAGTACCTCTTGGCTTTCCTTCACAAAGTGATCCAAGAGACTCCATTTTCTTGATCCTTCAGTTGGTTTGGTTAGTGTGTAACCCAATTTGAATCCTCCAATGGTCGGATTTTCAAAGATAGCTTGAATTTCCTACTTTTCATTGCCTAACCCAGATCCCGAACTATACCCCATTTTGTCCATAAGCTGCCAACCTATGCTAGGCTGGGACTTGGCCTGAGAGTCGACTGATGAAAGGATGGGCTCTGCCCTTTTTCCAGAAGTGACCATGAATGGAATTTGTTCAGTCGAGACTAAATCCAAAGGCTCAAGATAGGGGGTACCCTTCATTTTGACAATCTTCCCATTGTATGGGAATTTATGGTGCTGATGATTAGTGGAGGGCCCTCCCAGGGTTTGGTCCATCCAAGGCCTTCCCAGAATAGTGTTGTCTATGGGCTTGACATCAAGGATGTAGAATTCAAAGATCATGGCCACTGGGCTAATTTCCAGTTTCCCATTTGAGACCATCATGGAAGTAGACTCAATCTTTTCTAGATCAATCCCTACTTTCTTGGGGGTCTTGAGCGGACAGACATTGATTGATGCTCCAGTATCCAACAGGATGGACCCCAATGAGTGACCCTTAAGTGTTGGGGTCAAGCATGACGGAAGGGATTGGCATTCAGCTAGATTTTTATCTGTGAAGGATATTGTAGGTGTCCGGGTGACTGAGAGAATGACATTTGTGAGCCCCCTGATGGGAAGATCTCCATTGACTGAAACTCGCTGGAGGAACTTGAACAATGTCTCCCTGTGTGTAGGAGATCTCCTAATCAACCCTAGGACCGAAATCTTGGCGGGAGTTCTCCCTAGATGCTGTAGGATGTCATGCTTGGATTGAGTAACCCTTTTAGACAGATCTGAATCCTCTTGAGAGTCCAAGGGTTGACTTGTTGGGGGAATGATGCGATTTCCCAGTGTAACACCAATTGGACTGGGGCCCACTGCCTGATCTGACTTTAGTGGTTGAACTGGTGGTGAATTCATTCGGCAGAATTGGGTTACTGGACCTGGCTCTGGTGTTGGACACAAGATGGGTAGAGGAGGTTCTCTGATTGGAATTGAGGGAACTTGGACCAGAGTGACTGGGTTGATGGCTGTTGGTTGTTCCCTAGGTCGTATCAAGACCAAAGGTTTGTCTTGGATAATAGTGGAGACTCCTTGCAACGACTCTCTAGGTTTGGTCATCCTAGTGGGGCACTCACGCCATATCCCAACCTCTTCATACTCCCAGTATTGTCCTCTGCGATCGACATTTGGTTCCAAATTTTTGTCAAGGGTGCTCACCCTTTCTAAAGACCTAGATGGATCTTGAGCTACCTGAAGAGAGGGAGGAGGGCCCTTGACTTCCAAGGTTTCAGTAGCCTCTTTCATGTGCCCCCAATTGATCTTGGCACTGGAGGAAAGGTTGTCTGATCTGGACATAGGACTAGGTGACCTAAAGGGTTGCCCCAAGGCACTCACCTGTTCATTGATTGTCACTCCCTTTATTTGTGTAGTCCGTTTATTTCTGTTTTGATTTTCAAAGAAGGATGGTAAAGTGGAATTCCAAATCTGAGATTGAACTACCCGAGCTCGATTATAAAGTTGTGCGAATGTGTGAAATTCGCTCAGCATGAGAATAGACCGAAGCTGCGGGGTAGCATTGTTGACCAACATGGTGATAGCTTGAGATTCGGGGATTTCCACTTCCGCCCTAGAGGCCATTGCCCTCCACCTGTTGGCAAAATATGTGAACTCCTCTTCAGGCTTCATCTTTTCCATCACAAGATCAAACAAGGTGGGAGGCATGGTTGTCATGTGACTAAACTGAGTGATGAATTTTTCGGAGACCATATCAAAATTGATTAGGTCTGTGGCGGGCAAGGAAGAAAACTATCTTAAGGCCTCACCTTCTAAGGATTTCTGGAACAGATGGACAAGGAGGACTCTGTCGTAGAGCCATTGGTGGGAATCCATGAGGAAACTTGACAGGTGATCATGAGGGTCAGAGGTGCCATCATATTTTCTGTACTCGGGGGCTTTGAATCCTAGTGGAAAGTAGGCCGGAGGGAGCTTACAATAGCTCGAGAGAGAGTGCGGTTGTTTCAGGGTAAGTTTCTCGGCCATGAGCTTACGCACATAAGTTTCAACCTCGCTTTTGTAAAGGAATTCTTTCTGCTCGGGAGGAGGTGTAGTTGAAGAGACTAGAATCGGCGTGACAGGTGGAGCAACTGGAGTAGGAGTTGGCTGGTTGATGCGGGTCTGAGCCCTGTTGGGAGATCCTTGGAAGTGAGTTCTCCGAGGAGTGGCATCTTGAGTTTTGCCACAAGAGGCCAACCGGATGAGTTGATCAGGGGTGTACCGTGATAACACGGCAGTAAGTTCCAGATCCTCCCTCGAGTTTTGGAAGTTTCTGTTGGAGATTACAGGGTCACTTTCTGAAGAGGAAGATTCATCCAAGTATCTTGCCTTAAGTTCCTCTCTAGGTGTTTAGAACATGCCCACAAATGTTGGTTGTGTATCCTCTTCAATCTCAAACAGAGGGTTGTGTGTGACATTCTTACCAAACTCATACATGTCACCATACACAGTGTTAACATACATTTGGTTCATTATGAAATACAAATCCTAAAAGATTTTATATTTCACTTGGAAGGTTAACCGTGTATTATGAGAGTCGGTTTCTAAGAAATCAAGTTCAAACCCTTAACGACCCTAGAATTTTTCAAAACTTGTTCGACCAGAGTTTTAGTTAGGTGTCTTTAAATTTTGAAATAATTCTCTCAGTGACACCTATAGGTGAGCGATTGTGAATGGAAAGGCTCAATTAATTCCTCACACAAACCCGGGGTTCCTATAGGGTGGTTTTAGGTACAACCTGCTCGGCGGCCAAGTGGGAATCCCTGGCTCGCGGAGACTGACGGAGGTTCCCAACAGAATAAGACTAGTCACACCCGAGTGAGAATCCTCAGGTGGAGAGTCAGATCCTGCGGGAGAGGTGACTAGAGATGTGATGCCGGCTCTTCCTTAAAAACCCCCGCGGAGAACACCCCCAAAAAACCCAGAAAGTTAACAAGTCAGAACATCTAACAATTCATCAAAACAGGCAGCAGCAAATCATACAGCAGTGGCAAGCAGAAGAGGACAAAGTACTGACCAGGAGTCGACGGCCAGGGATTTGCCGTCCAAGGGCGGACGGCCAGGTTCTGGCCGTCCAAGGGGATGTAGACGGCCAGGGGCTGGCCGTCCAATGGATCGGACGGCCAGGTGCTGGCCGTCCAATGGTGATGTCGACGGCCAACTACTGGCCGTCCAAGGGGTCCGGCGGCTAAATGCTGGCCGTCCAAGGGACTTGACGGCCGGGGGCTGGCCATCCAGAGATGATGCGAGTTCAGGATCCTTACCTTCTTCTCCTTTGATCGCGACACGTGCAGCGGGTTACAAAGGTCCCACCGTGATCGCCAGAGGGCTGTAGGCGCCCGAAACGTCCCCCGCCGCGACTGCGGGCTTCGGGCGAGGGTTCCTCCGTTCATCTTAGCACTGTGGTGATTTAAAGGGGGTTAGAAATTGAAGTGTAATCGCCAGGAGCATTACCTTTCGGTCCCTGTGCTCTGCAGGAGTGTAGAAGGTGATCGCGCGTTTTGTGGGAGCGGTAAATGCTGGTTCCTCCTTCTCTTCCTCCGGCCAGCCAGAGGAGGAGAGCCCGGCACTATGCACGCGGAAATGTGGTAAGGATCCCTGGAAAGAAAAGACAAGACAAAAAATAACCCGATTAGAACTATAATATGCAGAATCTATCCATCAAAATATAAAAAACTAACTAGAATTGGAGGGAGACGCACTGGATGGGTGTTTGGGAGGGAAGGTGACCATATGTTATGGCCACCCACCTCCCGTTTTTTTGTTCAAGTTCAAGTCCCCCTGTGTGTAGGAGATCTCCTAATCAACCCTAGGACCGAAATCTTGGTGGGAGTTTTCCCTAGATGCTGTAGGATGTCATACTTGGATTGAATAATCCTTTTAGACATATCTGAATCCTCTTGAGAGTCCAATGGTTGACTTGTTGGGGGAATGATGCGATTTCTCAGTGTAACACCAATTGGACTGGGGTCCACTGCCTGATCTTACTTTAGTGGTTGAACTGGTGGTGAATTTATTAGGCAGAATTGGGTTACTGGATTTGGCTTTGGTGTTGGACACAAGATGGAGAGAGGAGGTTCTCTGATTGAAACTGAGGGAACTTGGACCAAAGTGACTGGGTTGACGGCTGTTGGTTGTTCCCTAGGTCGTATCAAGACTAAAGGTTTGTCTTGGATGATAGTGGAGACTCCTTGCAATGGCTTTCTAGGTTTGGTCATCCTAGTAGGGAACTCACGCCATATCCCAACCTCTTCATACTCCCAGTACTGTCCTCTACGATCGACATTTAGTTCCAAATTTTTGACAAGGGTGCTCACACTTTCTAGAGAGCTAGATGGATCTTGGGCCACCTGATAAGAGGGCGGAGGGCCCTTGACTTCCAAGGTTTCAGCAGCCTCTTTCATGTGCCCCCAATTGATCTTGGCACTGGAGAAAGGGGGAACTGCTGAATATGGTTTCTGATTGGATTGGTTGTCTGATCTGGACATAGGACTGGGTGACCTAAAGGGCTGCCCCAAGGCACTCACCTGTTCATTGATTGTCACTCCCTCTATTAGTGGAATCCTCTTACTTCTGTTCTGATTTTCAAAAAAGGATGGCAAAGTGGAACTCCATATCTGAGATTGAACTACCCGAGCTCGATTATAAAGTTGTGCGAATGTGTGAAATTCACTCAGCATGAGAATAGACCGAAGCTGCGGGATAGCGTTATTGACCAACATGGTGATAGCTTGAGATTCGGGGATTTTCACTTCCGCCCTAGAGGCCATTGTCCTCCACCTATTAGCAAAATACGTGAACTCCTCTTCAGGCTTCATCTTCTCTATCACAAGATCAAACAAGGTGGGAGGCATGGTTGTTATATAACTAAACTGAGTGATGAATTTTTCGGAGACCATATCAAAATTGATTAGGTCTATGGCGGGCAAGGAAGAAAACCATCTTAAGGCCTCACCTTCTAAGAATTTCTGGAACAGATGGACAAGGAGGACTATGTCGTAGAGCCATTGATGGGAATCCATGAGGAAGCTTGAAAGGTGATCATGAGGGTCAGAGGTGCCATCATATTTCCTGTACTCGGGGGCTTTGAATCCTGGTGGAAAGTAGGCCGGAGGGAGCTTGTAACAGCTCAGGAGAGAGTGCGGTTGTTTCAGGGTAAGTTTCTCGGCCATGAGCTTACGCACATAGGTTTCAACCTCACTTTTGTAGATGAATTCTTTCTGCTCGGGAGGAGGTGTAGTTGGAGAGACTGGAATCGGCATGACAGGTGGAGCAACTGGAGTAGGAGTTGGCTGGTTGATGCGGGTCTGAGCCCTGTTGGGAGATCCTTGGAGGTGAGTTCTCCGAGAAGTGGCATCTTCAGTTTTGCCACAGGAGGCCCACTGGATGAGTTGGTCAGGGGTGTACCGTGATAACACGGCAGTAAGTTCCGGATCCTCCCTCGGGTTTTGGAAGTTTCTGTTAGAGATTACAGGGTCACTTTCTGAAGAGGAAGATCCATCCAAGTATCTTGCCTTAAGTTCCTCTCTAGGTGTTTGGAACATGCCCACAAATGTTGGTTGTGGATCCTCTTCAATCTAAAACAGAGGGTTGTGTGTAACATTGTTACCAAACTCATACATGTCATCATACACAGTGTTAACATACATTCGGTTCATTATGAAATACAAATCCTAAGAGATTTTATATTTCACTTGGAAAGTTAGCTGTGTATTATGAGAGTTGGTTTCTAACAAATCAAGTTCAAACCCTTAACGACCCTTCACTTTTTCAAAAACTCGTTCCACCAAGGTTTAATTAGGTGTCTTTAAATTTTGAAATAGTTCTCTCAGTGACACCTATAGGTGGATAATTGTGAACAGAAAGGCTCAATTAATTCCTCACACAACACCCGGGATCCTATTAGGTGGTTTAGGTACAACCTGCTCGGCGGCCAAGTGGGAATCCCTGGCTCGCGGAGACTGATGGAGGTTCCCAACAGAATAAGACTAGTCGCACCCGAGTGGGAATCCTCAGGTGGAGAGTCAGATCCTGCGGGAGAGGTGACTCGAGATGTGATGCCGGCTCTTCCTTAAAAACCCCTGCAGATAGCACCCTTGAATCAACCCACAATCCAGCAGACAGAAAAGAAAAGAAAAGACAAGAGAACAGTAAACAAAAAAGGCAAACTAGAATGCAACAATTTAATCAGAAATATAAAAAAGGACTAAAAAAAATCAGGCAGCCAGAAAAGGCCGGCGCCTGGACGGCAGGCTACTTGGCCGTCCTAGAGCCTGGGCGGCCAGGTAGTCGGCCGTTCAACCTGGACGGCCAGACGCTTGGCCGTCCTGGGCTCGGGACGACCAGGTGCTTGGCCGTCCGGGCTGGGCTGGACGGCCAGGCGCTTGGCCGTCCGGTCCACTGGACGGCTAGGTATTTGGCCGTCCGGTCTGGGCGGCCAAGCACTTGGCCGTTCAGGACCCTGGACGGCCAAGCACTTGGCCGTTCAGGACCCTGGACGGCCAAGTACTTGGCCATCCACAGGAGCTTTTGTATTTTAAGTTGTCTTACCTGCGCGGCGAGCAAGAGAGTGTCCCACCGTGATCGCCAGAGGGCGGTAGGTGCCCGGAACGTCTCCCCCGTCGCCGCGGCTGCGAGGCTTCGGATTCGAGGGTCCCTCTCCGTTCGTCTTAGCACTGTGGCGATTTAATGGGGGGTTAGAAATAAAGCATGTGATCGCCAGGAGCATTACCTTACGGTCCCTGTGCTCCGCAGGATGGTGAGGATGTGATCGTGTTCTGTGGGAGCGGGAGATGGTGGTTTCCCCTTCTCTTCCTCCGGCCGGCCAGAGGAGGAGAGCTCGGTAGTCCGCGCGTACAGTCTGGTAAGAGCCCCTGAAAAGAGAAGACAGACAAAGAAAAGAAATAACCCGATTAGAACTGTGACATGTAGGATCCGTTCATGCAAGCATAAAAATTAACTAAAATTAGAGGGAAACGCACCGGATGGGTGTTTGGGAGGGAAGGCGACCATATGTTATGGCCACCCACCTCCCGTTTTTTGTTTGAAACCTCTGGGGGTAAAAGGTGCTAAGTCATCCTAAGATGCATGCATGCAGATAGGGTGCTCGTGTGTGAAAGGTGAAATGATGTGTTGAAAGTGAAAAAAGAGAAAATAGAAGAGGGTTAAGAAAACAAGCCCATTTGGAGTGCGAAGGATTCTTCTGAGACTCCTCCTGACCGCTTGCCAACCTCCTCTGAGCCTTCCCTCCAAGAAGCCACCTCTTAACCCCCTTGCTCGAGAGGATATGGGGGGTTTAAATAGGTGAGGGAAAAAAGGGAGAAAACAGGGGTCTAAATCCCCGTAAATCAACCTTCAACCAATAGGGAGTGGTCAAGGGTCGGAGGTAGTGGACGCGGCAGTGGCCAGAGTGGGGAGTGGTCGGAGTAGTGGGGGACGAGGGCGGCGAGTAGAGGAGATCGTGGGGAAGACGGAGTCAAGGGAGTGGTTAAGGAGTGGATGGCCAGGTAATATGCCTTCCATTCTTGTGGTGGAAGGCGGCCCGGCTGGCCTTCGAAGGGAGTGGAAGGCAAGGGGTGGCCTTTGAAGGAGGCGGAAGGCAAGGGGTGGCCTTCGAAGGAGGTGGAAGGCAAGGGGTGGCCTTCGAAGGAGGTAGAAGGCGAGGGGTGGCCTTCGAAGGAGGTGGAAGGCAAGGGGGCTGGCCTTCCACTGGGAAAAAGTAAAAACGGTGGCCAAAAGGGTGGAAGGCAAGGTGGCTGGCCTTCGAAGGGGGTAGAAGGCGAGGGGTGGCCTTCGAAGGAGGTGGAAGGCGAACTAGCTGGCCTTCCACGAAAAGGTTGGCTAGACTCGGGATTTGGTTAATGGGCTTGGTTGTTAGTGGGCTGAAATGGCTAAATGAGGGAATTGTAGTGGTAAAGGGCTAACGATGGAGGGGATTCATGACCAAAAGGGTGGTCCAAAATCGGTGTCTACACCGGGCCCTTATGGTTTGTGCCATTTTCAATAAATAAGTGATTGAGATATTCATTGCCCCTCTCACTTTGCCCTTCCTTTTAAAGCTACAATAATCCCCATAACATTGCTAGTTATGGAAGCCAATAAACATCGTTAAATCATTTTTCATTTGAAATCTTTTCTTTTCACCTTTGCAGCTACCATGGATGTATACTTCACTCTACTTCATTTACAACAAATGGAGAGAGAGGGATAAAAAAAATGAGAGAAAAATAAAAAGGGGCTTAAAAATAGAGATGCCTCGCCGGACTTGATCGTATTTTCTGCGGTCAAGGGAAACAAGGGCTATATATCAGGCTGTAGTGAAAACCCGAAAGGGCGCCACAAGCAAAATCGGTAATCCCGCCGTGCGAAAACCTGAAAGGGCGCACGGGCAAAAGCAAGAGGGGGCCGACTCCGGTGAAAACCCGAAAGGGCACTTGGGTCAGTAAAGTGAATAAAAAAAAGAGAAAAAGAAATTCAAATATGCCATTCATTGAAAGGAGGATATAATACAAAATTCTCTTTATATATGCCAAAAAGTTACAAGAGTGACTTCCTTCCCAGTCTATATGGAAAAGCAAAAAGAAAATGCCCTTCCCTCAAACTCAATATATATGGCCCGGTTTGAAGTCAAATTGAAGCCCAAACCAGCGCAGACTCAAAGGCACATCCCCTATCTCTCAAACTCAAGAAAATTCGGCCGGTTTAAAGCTCAAATTAAATATGGACTGGCGCATACTCAAAAGGGATATGTTGACCCTTTCAAAAGCAAGCAAGTTATGGTCACTCCAAGTTCAAGACCCGATCCAAATCGGTTACGGAAATGAAGTCCAAAATGAAATCTCCAAATTGCAGCAGTCCCTAGCAAACAAGGCTTCGATGCAGAAAAGAAGATCTTCAAGTGGGGCCGGTCTTGAACCGTGAGCCGCTTTAAGAAGATAAGTACGTGACAATGGGCCACACATACAACTCACTTCATCGCCTCCGGTCTCCGTGCGTAAGCCGCATGCGTGGGGGGAATTTGTTATCACCTAAAAAATGAACAAGGCAATAACCCCAAAGATCAATCAAGAAGGCCCAAGTCAAAGGAAATCGAATGGCACAACCGGGCCCATTATCTCAAGCAAGAGAAAATCCAAACAATCATTCAAAGAAGGCCCAAGTGAAGAGAAAGATAATGGACAGCAGCCATGCCCTTTCTTTCAAGCCAAAGGGGTTTTAAATAGGGTCACTTTGGGCCCAAATGAAAAAGAAATCCAAAGGGCTGGCCCGGGCCCATTGTTTCAAGCAAAAAGAAGCCCAATAGGGCCAATTTGGGCCCAAAAAGTGAAGGCCAAGGCCCAATTTCGTGGCAGCCTTTAAAAGGGCCCAAATGGTCCCCCCCATGGCATATTCTTATCCTTTTGGCCCATCCTCAAATCTGCCCAAAAGTGGATAAGACGAAAAAGAAAGTGGTCCCCGCTTCAAAAGATACTTCTAGAAGAGAGTTGGTGAAAAGCAAAAGGAAAACCAATGAAGATTCTCCAAGTGTTGTGGCCTTATTGGAGGGCTCTTAAGAGGAGTTTCTTATCCCTAATTTAAGGCTAATAGATGCCTAATATACCTCCCAAAAGTAACCCAACTTTATCTATAAAAGAAACCTCTTCTTCTCCAAGAAAAAATTGGAGACAAAAGCCCACAAAAAAGAAAAAGAAGAAGAAGAGTGAGAGGCCAAGGAGGAGCATGTCTCCCTCCTCCATTCCCCTCCATTTCTTGCATCTCAAGAGAGAAAAGAGAGTTAGAGAAGAAGAGAAAAAGAAAGGAAGAGTGTTAGAGAAGAAGAGAGCAAGAGAGTGGGCTTCTAAAGCCATTCACCCTTCTCATCCCCTCTCTAAGGTAGAGTGGGGGTGAAGAATGGGTTTATTTCTGTTCTTATTTCTTTATTAGATTATTTTCTTAAATTTTTATGTTCATAGGAACTTCTATCTCTCCCCTTATGTTCATCCATGATAGTGAAAAGCAATGAAAATGAATTTTCAGATTTTTCTGTTCTTGTGAGTCTGCTGGCTTTTTTGCAGTTTCTATGCTATTTTTTCCTTCATAAGATCTGTATTTTTTGTATGGGGATGGTAGAGGGGCCTTTCTAGTTTATATAAATGGTCTTCTCAAGCCGTAAAACCCCCTAAAGATGGAGCTATGATCCGAAATGTACTTTGCTATCTTGGTTTTCTGAACTTTGTATTTTCTGGTTTTGCCTTTGGTTTTGGGATTTTTTCAAGGTGGCTTGGCCTTCCATGTCCCTTAGGAGCGCATCCCCTCTATGGATGATGCTCCCCCAAAGTCAAACATCAAGAGAAATCCCACAAGTTTCATGAATGTTAAGATCTAAGTTTCTATTTTTCATATTATAACCGAATCGATTTTGGTAGGATTTTTTCCTTTAATGGCTAAGGGTTTAGGCCCTAGAGGTTCTCAAGGAGATCTCCTCACTAGTTGGGGATAAACTTCTTTGAGTATAAACCCTTTAACATGGAGCCAAGAAGGAAGATCCATGGAAAAGATCAAAAAACAATGCTTAAGTTTTCATAAGTTTCATATTTAAGTCTTCATGATATTTTCCTAAAGAAATACATTTAAAATATATTTTAAATAGAGGTTTTAGGTTTTATACATTTTATACTTTATTTTCCATCATTTGGGTTAAGTTTAAATCCACTTTTCATCAAAAATCCGGATTTCAGGTGAGACTGCACCTATACGAGCTACAGTGTTTGAGTCTGCACTCACTGTTCTGAGTCTGCGCCTCCCTGCGCAGACTCAACGCCTGCACGCAGTTTTTAAGTCTGCCCTCCTTTTGGCTGGGTTTTTAGGCTTGAGGTGATTCTTTGATCCTCCCCTAATATGTCTAGAGGTTCTTTGGGCCTAGGACTGTCTCTGTAAGGCCCAATGAAGGTCCTAAATGGCTTGGACTTTGGGTTATTAAGCTCTTAATGCTTCAATTCGAAATCTTGTTATATGTTTTAAGATTTTAAGTTTCTTCCGATGTTTCCTCAAGGATGTCCCAATTTAAGGGTGCCAACAACCCAATGTTGGGTAGCCCATCAAGGGCCCTCATACAAAAAATATCACTCTTATGTTCCCATTGCTATGGGTTCATTTAGATGATATGTCCCGAATGTCCCAATGGGTTGGTGGAGTTCCTTGCTCCCCATATGTAGAGATGGATTGGTTTACTCCCTATGGGTGACCTTTACATTTCGAAGGCATCAAGGGCATCCTTCGGGTGAGTAGTTGGATGCTCGGCACGCCATCCTTGGCAGCCACCTCCATGGTTCATGGCTATATGTGACCCTCTAGAGGAATTGGTGGAGTTCCTTGCTCCCCAAATGTAGAGATGCTTTGGATTACTCCAACTGGCTTTTTCTTATATCTCGAAGGCATTAAGGACACCCTTTGGGTGAGTGGTTGGAAGCTCGGCACGCCCCCCTTTACAGCCACCCCTATGGTTCATGGCCATTACATATTCCTTTTAAAGGAAATGGTCCTTCGGATTACTTCATGGCATGATCCTTCATGAAGATCCTAAACCTCCATTGGGTTCCCCTAATGAAAGGTTGAAATTCATCTTGAAATCATTATGTTAAGTATTTCTAATGCTTTGTAAAATGATCCAAGAAGAATGGGATAAACATGAAGAAATCATGTTATTCGAAAGAACCTACATAAGGACCATTCCTTGAAAAGGCTTTATGTAGCCATACTTAACTTCTGAGATTTCTTAATATTATCCTCCCTAAATTTGTAGTGATTCTTGAATCACTTCAAGTTGAAAGAGGTATAAACCTGAAATTATACTCAGATTTTTTAGTCTGCGCACCTATAATCATGGAAATTTGATTGGGAATGGGATAAAATTTGTTTTCTTCGGCTCTGGATTTCATATTCTAACTTTAATGGTTAAAACTAACCCCTTGATGGATTTAAATGCAGCTTGAATTGTGCAGGAAACTCAAAAAATCAATTTCAGACTTGAGTCTGCGCTACTGTTATTAGTCTGCGCACCCCTATGCAGACTCAACTCAAAAACTGTCAAAGATGCCTTGCATAGACTGATAACCCCATTTATGGTTCAAATAACTCAAATAATTAAAGTTAATTCATTCAAAAAAAGGTTTAAGATAGCCATATGCTATTTTAAATAAACACAAAATTACAAACTTAAAGTTGAGTCTGCGCACCTGCCCTAGGCTCTAAACATAAAAAAGGTTGTTTAAATAACTCAAATATCAAGTCAAATCTTTGATAAAAATCATGATTCATGGCACACAAATCAAGATTAACAAACTTCTTTTTTCAAAATAATTCTCGAGTCTGCACACCTTTCCATAGGCTCATTTCAAATAAAAAATCAAATAAACAGAAAATCAAATTGCACAAATCACTTGAAATCACATCTTAAATCCTCCATTTCATTCAAATAAACATCCACTTACAAAAAAAGATCCAAATCCTCTCAAAAAAAAAAAAAAAAAATCAAAACTACAAAGTTCAGCTGAGTCTGCGCACCCCTGCGCAGACTCAAACCCATTTTTGCAAATCCTCCCCCTTTGAGTTTCAAAGCTTCCATCATTTGAGGAATCACTTGTTATAAGCTTCCCAGCACTTCGAAAGTCTTGGAATTCTCCTCAACCTCCGGAGGTTTCATCTTCATAAGATTCTTGCTCAAATTCTTCTTTAACTTGAGTCTGCGCATCAACCGAATGGCCAAAACCTCATCTCTTGACCCTTAAATCTCATTCTTAGCTCCAAATCTGTAAATAATCACCAAACAAAATATAAAATCAATTTATCCTATCATAAATCCAACACAATAGCTCACAAAAGAAAATTTCAAAGTTCAGACTTGAGTCTGTGCACCCCTGCGCAAACTCTATCCTGAAATTCATAAAAAATGATAAATCAAGTTCCCGTTCACTTAAAGATGATCTAAAACTTTCTAAAAATCAAATTTATGCTTATCTATCAGGAAATCAAATAAAAATATCAAGTTGTTCTTAAAAAAATACAAAAAACCCTTAAAAACAAATTGGTGACAAATGAGTCTGGGCTCCCCTACGCCGACTCAACTTCAAATTCCCAAAACTTGTCTTTTTGACCTTAAATTCTCTCCAAATTAAATCCAAAAATTCACATAAAAACCATTATAATTCATATAAGTCAAAAAACCCAATAAAACCTCAAATTGTCCCTGTAAAAAATAAAAAATGTTAAAAGAAGCTCTATGACAAATGAGTTTGCGCCCTATTGCGTAGACTCAACCTTAAAATTCTAAAAACTAGTTTTTCAGCTATTAAATTTTCCTTAAATCAAGTCAAAATCTTAAGGATAAACCCTATATTTTTTACAAATAAAAAACCCAAACAAAAATGCTAAATTTGTCCTTGAAATTACACAAAAAATGTAAAAAACAGGCTTGTAACAAATGAGTATGCGCTCCCTTGCGCAGACTCAACCCCCAATTGTTAAAATCTATTTTTTTCAATATTAATTCTTTTAAAATTAAATCAAAAGCTCTAAGATAAAACTATATACTTCCTGTAATTCAAAAAATCAAGTAAAACTCAAGTTTGCCCTTTTGTAAAATATAAAAAATACCTAAAAGAGGACTCATTTCAATTGAATTTGCACATCTTGCTTACCCTTCAAAACCTACAAAATCAAAACATAAAAAGCATAAATCCTTGGAGTAGTTTTCACTGAAATCAACTAAGAAAACATAAAAAATATTTTTCGCACCTTTGCAAATCAAAATCTAAAGCCTCTTCACTTCAAATCTGAAAAAACACAATAAGAAATGTTTATTAGACTTTCTTGTCAATAAAACTCAATCAAAATTGATATTCAAATTCTAAATTATAATCCCCATAAAATATATCATTCACTTCAATAAAAATGCCATAAAAAGGATTTTCATTCCTCTCACAAATCAAAACTCAAAATAAATTAAAGCATTCTCATTGATAACAAATGAGTCTGCGCATCATTGCACAGACTCAACCTCATATTCATTTCCAAACATAAAAACTCAACAAATCTTTAATAAATTCACATATATCAACCCAAAAAGATTAAAAAATATCTCTCATCATTATCCATCAATAAAAATCACTAAATTAAGTCTTGTGCAGACTCAACTCTAAAAACTAAAAAATGAGCTTTCTTCTCGAATAAAAACTGAAATTCATTCATTTTTAAATGTAATCTTGTATGTTTTATTTATATCATTTTAAAGGGTGTTATTCTAATCTTCCGATGATTAATCAAGGGTTTTCCTCTTAGGAAGATATAATTAACAATATTCCATTTATGGATAGCGGGATCGGGTCTAAGAACTACGCAATCATCAGATTGATTCAGGTAAAGCACATAAATACAAATATAAAATCTAAATAAAAAAATCAAGATCAAGTACATTTCCCGAAAAATGTACGACAATATCTACATAAACGAGCATATAGGTTAGAAATCATCATGATCATACATTTTGCATAAATAATAATAAAATAACTAAAATATGTACCTGAAGAAACGACGCGAAGCCGCTGACACTGGTCTCACGGTCTAGCGTGACTGCAGACAGGTCGGTGAAGAGGTGGGCCAGCAGAGCCGCACCCCAGGCATAGTCGCCCAGCCTCTCGAGGTCCTTGAGCAGCCACAGGAACCGGCGATGGATCTGTCTAAGCTACCTATCTACAATATCTGTCTTAGTCTCATCCCAACAGTAGTTCCCGGACGCTGACCTAGCTAACCTATCTACAAAGATCTCTCAGGACTCTCCGACCCTTTGCCTAGGATCTAGCAAACCCAAGGCATCTTCTACATCTACTCTATGTAGGGTCCTAGACTCCCTACCAGGCTGTCCTAAGACCTTTAATCCTAAAAGCTCCTCAGCTATCTCCCTATAGTCGAGGTGAGTGATCCCACTCATGGTCCGACCCTCTACTCGGAGGTCAATAATCCTAGCCACATCCTCTAAACTGAGGACCATATGTCCCTAAGGCATTAGGAATTCCCGACTCACTGGTCCCATCTCTCTCGTCAGACCTGTAACAGCACTAGATCGAGCCAGAATGGCTCGATATCCAATATCTCTCCGAACCCCATCTGATGCAAATGTGCCTTCTGGAAGTCCGGCAACCCTCTACATGCTGCGATAACCAGGTCCCATGAGATCCGGGTCTTCATTATGCCCTGCAATTGTCCAAAGAAAATGTCAAATAAACTATTTAAAAGGCAATTAAAATCAATTTTTTAAAATCAATTTGAGCCTAAAATCACTCTTTTGAATGACATCGTCCATGGTCGATGCCTTCTTGAAAGGTGTCACCTGGTCTCGACGACATTTAGCCATGGGTCCGTAGACCCGTGGCCGTCTCTCTTTTCGGTCCCCTATCCCCCAAAAGCTATAAAAACAGAATTTTGAACTCACCATAGGAGGCCCTGCCTCTTAGGGTTGAGCCGGTGTCGCCGGTGGAGCCTCCTCGGCCTCTATGAACTCCTCGGCCGCAGCAATGTTCGCCAAGCCCTCCATGATCTCCCCTTGCGTTGGGAGGAGATCTTCTTCATCTCCCTCAAACTCCGGCACCCCGAACACCCTTTGCTGCTTCCCTAGGCCGCTCAGACCTCCTTGCTCCATGGGAGAATTAGAGGGTGAGTGGGGAGAGGACCGAGAGAGGTTGAGTACGTGAGAGTAAGAGAGCCCGAGAAAGAAGGTGAGGGAGTTTAAGAATGAGAAATAAAGAGAGAAGGAAGGTAACCAGACACATGGAAGTTGGCCGGTGATGGAAAAGTTGACCAGTAGAGGAGAAAGATAGCCGGAGTCACGCTGTCGCCAGAGAAGAAGCAAAGGAGAAGAGAGAGAAGAAAATGTGAGGAATGAGGAAGGAGAAGGGGCTCGGGTTCACGAACCACAGTAAAATGTTTAAATAGTGTCGACCATGGGCGACGCATTTCACTGGCATACAAACTGAGGCAGGCGATTTGAGTTTTGAAAATGATCAAAGACGTTGGCCACGGGCAACGCTATTTGGATTTACTGCCTTTGACAGTTGGAGCCGTACCTGGAAAATCTAGAGAAGATTAGAGAAAGACATCGATCATGAACGACGCAATTCAGGGAATTAATTTGTTGGAAAATGTGGAGTACGAGTGCAATCAAGGATTAGCATTGACCATGGGCAACGTGATTCAGGGAATTTAATGCTCATAAATTTCTGAAAATAGGAAAGAGAAAGTTAAAGGCGTCGACCATAGGCAATGTGATTCAGGCTCTTTTAAAGAAAAATCTTCATTTTTGGAAATTCAATTTTGTTGATTAGTGTCACCTGGTTTCAAAGCGATTTGGATTATTGAGCCCGAAACTTGGAATTTTAAGGAAAGTGAGCCATTTTGCTTAAGGAAAAATTCCAGAAAATTGCATAAATATTGAGGAAAGATCTTTATTGCAATAGGGAATAATTCTTATTGAAAATACATCAAGCTTTGGGCTAGAGTTGAGAGCTTTCAGGCTGGATTTTCTAAAGCTCTTTTACATAGTTTTTCCATAGCTCCCGATTTGCTTCGTGAGGAAGTTTAACACAATGGGTGAAACCGATGTTCCACAAAGTTGCAATAAGTTCTGTCGCCTCGAAATCTTCATCAGTTGCCCAGTTTTTGATTGACAAAAGATTGGATATCTGAGGAAATTCATAGAGAGGCATACCAAGTTGAGGATGACAGCGATGTGGATTATACAAGACGAACTCGGTCACCCCGATTAGTCGGAGCTCTGTGCCAGCACAACGGTGCACTCAAACTACCTTTTCTCGAAGAGTGAGTGGTGTTGATTCGAAGCCAGTCCTTGGCATGGTCTTGAAGTAAGCACGCCAGTCAGTTTGAGTCTGGAGGTTGAGCATCTGATCGGTCATGTTGTAGCTGAATTTTACAATGTTGGCAATATGAAAGATAGGATTGTACTGATATATCTGGCACATCTTGGGAATTTCTTCTTTATTGTGATTGAATTCGAAGTGGAGATCAATCCATAAGGCTAAGAGTTGCATGTTGCCATAAGGAGGTTGACCAGTAGAAGCCGCTGAGAGCCCACTGTAGAGATAGGCTAGGACTGCTGTACTTATATGTTTTCCTTGGAATATCTCACAAATCGTACTAAGCTTATCTTCCAATAAGATGTTGTCCTGGGCATGGAATAGTAGAGCTCCAGCCAGACATGCAGTGAACGCAATCATCGTGGTCTCTATATCTTCGTCCTTGGCATTTTCCATCTTCTTTAAGGTCCATTCTGCAAGTTTCGCAAGATTAATTCCTTTCTGAATAAAAACGCTTTGGATTTCTTTTGGACTATCCATAATCTTTTCTAAGAATTATGGCAAGTGACATTTTCTCTCATTAATAGCATATCTGTCACATCAGGTTCATCACTGTTACTTTGAGCTTAGGAAGTCCCAATAGGAGTTCAGCTTCTTCCAATAGAATGGTAGCTTCGAAGGAAGTGAAGAGGAAAGTATGGGTTTGAAGATGTCACAATTTAATTAATGCACCCATTGCAGCCCAATCCATAAGTGCACTCTTGTAATGTTTTGCATGGATAACTAATCCTTGGATATTTCACTTGAAAATATGATTGCATGAAGAGGTTGATTTTTCCCACTAACTTTGAAATCCATGGGAGAGAAGAAAACCTTCTTGGACCAGGGAAGAAAGGATATCCCTTGAAAAAGAATTAGCACAGTTCTATCATATTGAAGATAATTTGGAGCATGGAGAATATGTAGAAGAATAAAGAAAATAAAAATTGCATAGTGAAGGAGAGAATAGCTTACCTTTAAGTTAGGATCTCGCCCACTTAGATGGCCTTCTATGCCAGAAAGCCTCTCAATCATCTTCCTTGCTCTCTTGTTTGAAGAATTCTTAGCAAAACTAGCCATGCCCATTGATTCTTTGATTTCTCACCTTTCTTCTTCTTTTCTCTTGAGAATTGGAGAGAATTCTTTAACTTTCCCTCTTGAAAACTTGTTGTGATGATTTGGTATGAGGAGAGGGAGGTTATATAGAGTGATTTGCGAGGTTAGAAGGCCATTTTCAAATTGGAAGAGGGTATTTGATGAAGGAAAGTAGAGTCCGGATTAAAGACAGAACAGTGTTGTTTCGGTAAGCTGAAACGCGTCGCCTCGACACGACATCATTCAAAAGACATCATGTCATAGCGACACCATTTAGGATATTCCCCAATACTTTCCAAAATTGCATATTTTCTGTTATTTTTTTGCTTGAAGTTACTGATAAGTTTTGAGTGCATGAAAATTCAAGGAAAAGGAAAATTGAGCTGGAATTTCAAATAAGGCCCACTGTGGGAGTTTCACTAAGTCACCACCATGACTAAAAAGATAGTTATTTCTATGAATTGTATTATCTCATGTATTTGATTTACATCATCAATACTATATGATAAATATTTATTAGAATATGTCAAGGACTTACAGTTTTGATGAAACTGAAATTTAAGTTTCCTTTATCAAAAGCAGTGATAATTCCAGAGAATTCTTAATCGCACAGATAGACCGTTGGATTGTTAATTGATGGGAACGATGGTTCCGCTTTTGTGAAACGGTGCGTGGACAAACAAGCTTCGGCTTAGCACTGAATTGCAAGATTGGTATCTTAACTCATCAATGGCGGTTTAACAATATTATCCTTCATTAATTTATACTTTATTTCATTTTAATTTTTCTTTATCCCAACATGCATCATGTAGGACTTTGAAATAACTGTGATAAGAATTAATTATTGATTAAATTTCAGACCATTGATCAAATAAATTCGAACGTGATATGAAATATTGTATTATGAATTGATTTCTCAATTATCTTTGATGTTTTGTTGAAGATATCATTGGAATTCTATCCTCGCTTGGATTCTTTATCATATATTTCTTGTTTCCTTTTAAGATCCTCGCTTGGATGACCTATAACCCAATTTGACACTGTATTATGTTCAGATTATCAATATAATGGCATTTTTCATTGTGTATCTTACTTGAGCACTGCTTATCGAATCACGATGAAGTCCATGAACATGTGCATTAATCTTCGGATTATGATGAGATCATAATTACGGGACCGAAGGTTTATAAACACATGTTCTTAATTGTTCCTAGTCATAGGATGTTTGAGAAGGACATCGAACATCCGGATAGATTAGTATAGGTTTCTTCAGCTCATATGATGAGGGTGACTGATCCTATAAGTCACTTGTGTGGAAACACTATGTTGAACCTATAGGTGCTTATTGGCGAATGAGTTCACTGAACTGATCTGACTATGAATCGCTGGATGGTAAACACCTCACTGTTAACCAGCTCGATTCTTTTGTCACGGTTGCGTAGATGATCCTTGGACCTGAGACGCCAAAGATATCTTGTTGGTAGGTTTCTGAACTTGGACCTTGACTAACGAATCCCTAACCATGGGTTATCAATAAGTCAAGTGATCGGGTTCAGGGAAATGCCCTCGAAGGTAATTGTGTGTTCAATATGGGATCATCCGCTCTCGGTAGTATGAGAGAGAATGTTCCGGGAATGATGTGCTTAAGTCCTTGGCCAGGGCAGACTCTGTATTAGATAATGAGTTATCCGATATAAATAAGCGGCATCTGATTCAAGTGAATCGACCAGCTAGGGTTTAACAGTAAACCATACCCTAGGTCGATTCAGGAACATTCCACGGATGAAAGATTATATCCGCGCTGTAACCGTTGACGGAAAGGTTCCAATAGAGGGTTACGATAACCCCAATGCCATCCAGGATCACGCGATGTTGCTTGGCATCCAACGTGATCGGAAGCTCATCCGATTTACTGTGGGACATTAAATTCGGCTGATTAATTAATATAAGGATATTAATTAATTCAGTGGGTCTGTAAAGAGTTACCGGGCTTAATGGGCCATTAAGTGGACTGTTATTTGGGCCTAAAGGCACACGCAAAAGGTTCTCAAGTCGATAGATAATCCGACAGGATTTCGGATAAGTTTGGGTTTTTGTGAAAAACCGCAAATAGGCTTATTATAAAAGAATGGATGCTAGGTTGAGGGCTAGCAACCCTAACCTAGTCACTGCTTTCTTTCTCTCTCCTCTCTATTGGGCGTACGACATGAGGCGGCCATCTGGAGGCTCCGCTTCGACTCCCGACTACTCCGCCTTCCGTCCGACGGGAGATTTCGAATCCGCATGTCGCGGTGGATTACGCGCAACAAGACGGGACCACGAACGATGCATCGAGCGAGGAGGCGAGGACGATCCATCGTGAGGAGAACCGCGTGGATTCCGCTAGAGGCCGGGCATCTGCGCGGCTAGCGGCATCGCTTCGACGGAACCGTAAAACGAACGCAGATTCAAATCCACGCAAGGTAAATATGATTTACTTTGGTTTAACTTTATTGATCGAAAAGGGACGGATCCGATCCTGAATATTTTATTTCAGCTGCATTTTCGGTCGGATCCCGACACAGTGATCCTAACAGTGGTATCAGAGCCAGGTTCCACTGTGTCTTTGCCGTTTTGATCTCCAAATTGATGTGTTTATAATTAATTCCATGCATAGTTTTTATTTTAATTACTATGTTATGATCATGCGATGATCGCAATGAATTCATTGTAAATATTTTTGATTAAAATCGGATTTTCTTTGGGTTATTTCGTGTTCTTTGTCTGACGAAGAACAGCTCTCATCGGCATGTTTACAGAGATCCCATTCGTTGGGAAGGGCTCAATGAAGCATGGGCTTCCGCCCATGAGGTTGTCGGTCGTCGGTGAACCCCAGGCAGACGATGGGAAGGACGGACAGACCCCCACATTCTTCCCTATTTTCATTTGAAAATTAGAGGCCTCCATGGGAATCGGTTTACAGAAAAACCAAAAAAGGGGGATGGGGGGATTTTCCGGTGACCTTAGAGGCCACCGGCGCCATCGCCGGCGTCCCTGGCCGCCGGCTAGGGGCTCATGGAGCCGTGGCCCGTCGGCCGACGCCTGCTGGGCAGGTGGTCGGCGGCAGGGGCACCCCCTCCCGCCCCCTACGCAGCTAGGGTTACCTAGCTGCGTCGGGTGGCAGGGAAAGGGGGCCGGGCCAGCCCGGGCTTGGACCCAACCTAGGCCGGTGCCCGGCCCATGGCCAGACCCGCCCCTTTGGGGCAGTCTGGGCCCGGTCCGGGCGCCGGCTGGGGTCGGTCCAGCGGCCTGACTGGACAGGGTTTAGCAACCCCTCTTAAACCCCCTATTATTAACCCATTTTAATCCACATTAAATCGTTTAATGACCCTTTAAATAACAAAATTTAAATTTAAATTTAAAATTAGATTTTAATTAAATTGAGGTATGTTATTTTTCTGTTATAGGGCCAATAATTTTTGAATTATTTTTAACAATTGTTGTTAATTAAGTTATTTAATCTAATTAGTAGATTAACTAGACATTAAAGAAAGTTAATTTAATTGTTAAATTAATTTAATGTCTGTAAAATTCACTAGCATGGAATGTTATAAATGTGTCTATTTGGAGTTTATGTGCATTTATGTTAATGTGCATTGGTTTGCTTATTTAAATTATGATTTAAATCAGCATGTTTAAACTGAAAAATCTTCTTCGAAAATTCTAAATCCAAATTTTGTTTGGTCCCTGGTTTATGAAACCAAAATATTATTTATTTTCGAAAATTTTATTTAGCCATGTGATGTGCATTAACTGTGTGGTTTGTTTTTAATTAAAAAACTACACGGTGGTCATGGATGTGCATTATTTTTGTGAAGGTGTATCGATTATGTATATGATTGCGTGATTTATTATTTATTAATAAATAGAGGTCTACGAACCTCTCCCTCTCATATTCCATTGTATTTCTATCTCCCTCCTTGATGTATTCGCCTTAATGGCTTCCTCTTTTAAATTATTATGTAATTATGAATTTATGATGTAATTTGATCGAGGCAACTGCACATGGAGCGAGGATGATCCACAACTGCAACCAGATAAATATGAAGGAGTTCATTGAATCTATGAGTTTACATACTCATGATATAAACTGTTATATTGGGTGTGTGTGTGTGTTTGACTGTCTGGCTCAAGTCAAACCGCAGTGCCGTCCATGACCACACTAATGACATATATGTGATGCTTGTATTTTTCTTTTGACTATGAATCATAATTAACTAGGTTATTAGTATATATAATATATTTGATATATTTAATACCATCGCCTAGGATGAGACCAAACTAATTAATATAAAACCTTTGTTTTAAAGTCTAAGCCGTAGCGTAAGTCATTTAGAATGCACTGCGTGGCTCTCCATCAATATAATTATTAAATCTCGATTCTTTGGTGGCATATTCTTTGTGTTTACCCAAGATTTGTCATCATCTGATGAGAGGTCTATTAACTATGGCATTGGATGCCTGGAGATTGGAATAGAGGAACAATATAGGTATCCACGTGTTTACCCGGGGGCTATATTCCTACTCTACTCCATCATGTATTGATGGTAATTCCTAGAATAGATTAAATGGTCTATTGTGTTTACCCGGGACCATTAGTGATCCAGAGCCGAAACAAGATCAGATATTACAACGAGTTGCAATTATTATGAGATGATTGTTCTGAGATAACAGTATGATACTATGTGTTTACCTGAGGTCATAATGTGAAGCTTGGAGATTTTGATCCCCGCTAGGAGACAGTTGTTATCTCCCGTTCTGTATATTTGAAGGTTATGCAGTTCGACGAAAATTAGTGGGAGTAAAACTAGATAATAAAAGACCATATCTTGTTTTAATTAATCTGAATACTTGCTAATTATAATTTGATTATCTCCTGTAGGCAAGAATGTTGCACCATAATCCGTTGCGTGGCATACTTGATGCCAACCGTTTGACAGGCACCAACTACTCAGACTGGCTCAGGAACCTGAAAATTGTCCTCAGGTCTGAGCAGATTGCCTATGTCTTGGATAATGAACCTCCTACTGAACCAGCATTAGATGCCCCAGAGGAGGTAATGATTGCATATGAAAAGTGGAAGGAAGACTCCACCATGACCCAGTGCTACATGTTAGCCTCTATGAGTAATGAGTTGTAGAGGCAACATGAGGAGATGGATGCTAGATCCATCATGCTCCATTTGAAGGAGCTGTTTGGTGAGCAAAGCAGAATCGAACGATATGAGATATCTAAGAATCTGTTCAAGGCTCAGATAGCAGAGGGAATTTCAGTACATACTCATGTACTGAAGATGATAGAATGGGTGGAAAGGCTGGATGCTCTTGGAGTTATATCCAAGGAGATGCATACTGACCTCGTGTTATCTTCCCTTCCACAATCATATGCTCAATTCATCGTTAACTTTAACATGAACAAAATCCAGACCACCTTAGCTAAACTACTGAACATGTTGAAGATTACAGAGGGGAACCTTGTGAAGGATAAACCCCATATCCTCATGGTTGGTAAGACCAACAGGAAGAGGCTTGTAGTCCAAGCCTTTAGGAAAGGTAAGAACAAAGTTTAGAGAAAGCTAAAGGTTGTCAAGAAAGATAAAGGCAAAAGTGCTGAGAAAGGTGATTGCTCCTACTATCATCAAAAGAGTCACTGGAAGAGGATTTGCAAGGAATACTTCAAGGACAAAGCTCAAGGAACTGTGAAGCAGCAGGACGCTTCAGGTATCTATATGATAGATGTAAACTTGTCAATAAGAGATTGTACATCATGGGTATTAGATACTAGATGTGTATCTCACATCTGCAATTATGTCCAAGCACTGACAAGAAGACGTAAGCTGAGGACCGGCGAGGTGGAGTTGAGGCTAGGTAACGGTGCAAGAGTTGCGGCGATCGTTGTGGGGACAGTGAAGCTCAAGCTACCATCCGGAGACACTTCATCACTAGATGAATGTTATTATGTACCTAGCATAATAAGAAATATTATTTCTATTTCATGTCTTGATAGAATTGGATACAATTTAAATGTTGGGAACAATAGTTGTTTAATTTATTTTAAAAATAAATTAATAGTTTCTGCTATCTTGTCTAATGGTTTGTGTCTATTAAATGTGTCTCATGAAAATTTACACATCGGTTCTTTAATTAAAAGAAGTAAGTATGAAATAAACAAAGCCTACTTATGGCATTGTAGGCTTAGCCACATTGGTGAAAACAGACTCCAAATGATACATATAGATGGATACTTAGATCCATTCTATTATGAATCATATGCAACCTGTGAGTCATGTTTAAGGGGTAAAATGACCAAGTCTCTATTTAGTGGAACTGGAAAACAAGCCAAAGACATATTAGAACTTATATATTCAGATGTATGTAGTCCTATGTCTACCCAAGCTATTGGTGGTTTCTCATACTTCATTGCATTTACTTATGATTACTCAAGATTTGGATACATATACTTATTGAAGTATAAATCTGAAGTCTTTGAGAAATTTAGAGAATTTAAGAATGATGTAGAGAAACAAACTTGAAAGAGTATAAAAATCATCCGATCCGATCGGGGTGGTGAATACTTGAGTACAGTGTTCATTAAATACTTAAAGGATAATGGTATCCTTATCAGCTTACACCTCCTTATACACCTCAAATGAATGGTGTATCAGAAAGGAGAAATCGTACATTAATGGAAATGGTGCGATCTATGATGAGCATGTCCAAATTACCAATATCCTTATGGGGATATGCACTAAGCTCGGCTATGTATATCCTGAACAAGGTACCCAGCAAATATGTTGAAACCACTCTATATGAGATATGGAATGAAAGGAAACCAAACCTTAAACATGTTAAAATCTGGGGATGTCCTGCTCATGTTAAAAGACATGACGCAGATAAGCTGGAGTTCAGAACTGACAAATGCAGATTTGTGGGATATTCAAAGGAAACTTATGGATATTATTTTTATCATCCTGGCGAACAAAAAGTATTTGTGGCCAAGAGAGCTGTCTTTCTTGAAGAAGATTATAGTCTCTAGAAGAACAGTGGGAGTAAAGTAATTCTAGAAGAAATTCCAGACTCACAAACTGGTAATGGTTCATCAGATGAACTATCAGTTTCTGAACCTGTTCAAAATAATACACAGGAATCTCGTAGGTCTGAAAGAGTACCTAAACCACCAGAAAGATATGTAGGACATATTAATTTGGATGGGTCAAGGATACTCTATAATGAGGATGATGATCCAAAGACTTACCAAGAGGCCATTGAAAGTCCAGAGGTCGGAAAATGGCGGGAAGCCATAAATTCTAAAATATAGTCCATGTACATCAACCAAGTTTGGAACTTAGAAGATTTACCCGATGGTATAGTACCTATCGGCTGCAAATGGATCTTTAAAAGAAAGATCGGTTCAGATGGACGTATTGAGACAAAGCAAGATTAGTGGCGAAAGGCTATCGTCAAAGACAAGGTGTTGACTATAACGAAACTTTTTCACCAGTTGCCATGATTAAGTCTATCAAAATTCTTCTCGCCATTGCTGCCTATGATTATGAAATCTGACAGATGGATGTGAAGACTGCCTTCCTCAATGGAAACCTTGAGGAGGAGGTGTATATGATACAACCAAAAGGATTCACATCCAAAGAATCTCTAGACATGGTATGCAAGTTGCAGAGGTCTATTTATCGATTGAAGCAAGCTTCTCAAAGCTGGAACATAAGATTTGATGAGGCGATCAAATCTTATAACTTCATTAAGAATGAAGATGAGCCATATGTGTACAAGAAAAACAGTGGGAGCACAATCACATTTCTGATTCTTTACGTTGATGACATCCTACTCATTGGGAATGATGTAGGAATGATGTCATCGGTAAAGATATGGCTGTCAAAGAACTTCTCCATGAAGGATTTGGGAGAAGCATCTTACATATTAGGAATACAGATCCATAGATATAGATCAAAGAAGATGCTTGTTTTAACCCAATCCATGTACATAGAAACCATTGTCAAAAGGTTTGGCATGAAAAATTCCAAGAGAGGTCTCATACCGATGAGACATGGAATTTCACTTTCTAAAGGTCAGTCTCCCAAGACACCTGAAGAGAGGGCTGTGATAGATAAAGTCCCCTATGCTTCTGCCATAGGCTCCATCATGTATGCCATGCTATGTACTAGACCTGATGTAGCATATGCTCTAAGTGTTACGAGCAGACATCAGGCGGATCCTGGTGATGAACACTGGAAGGCTGTGAAACGCATCCTTAAGTACTTAAGAAGAACTAAGGATCTATTTCTAGTCTATGGAGGAGGAGACTTAAAGCTGTAAGGATACACTGACTCGAGTTTTCAATCTGGTCCTAATGACAGCAAGTCAACATCAGGTTTTATTTTCACACTCAACGAGAGTGAGCTGGAAAAGTGCCAAGCAGGAAATCACTGCTGATTCGACAACAGAAGCCGAGTATATTGCTACTGCTGAAGCCGCCAAGGAAGCTATTGTTAGTTTAGGTGGCCTACAAGCCAATCTGACTATGTAAATCTCGTTCATTTTATTAATATAATGGCATAATATTCATTATGTGTAAATCGCATTAATTAACGTTTCATAATGAAGTCCGTGAATATGTGCTATAGTGATCAGATTATGATGAGATCATACTAATGAGACTGATCACTTAAACACACATATTCTTAATTGTTCCTAGTCGGAGGATATTCGAGAAGGACATCGGATATCCGGTTAGACTAGTACAGATTACTCCTGCTCATATGATGAGGGTGATTGATCTCATAAGTCACTTCTGTGGAGACACTAAGGCGAATCTGTAGGTGCTCATTGGAGAATGAGTTCACTGAACTGATCCGACTGAATCGCTGGATGGTATTGTACCTCACTGTCAACCAGCTTGATTCTATTGTCGCAGTTGGGTGGATGGTCCTCGGACCTGAGACACCAAGGACACCTTGGCGGTGGACTTCTGTGCTTTGACCTTGGTTTACGAATCTCTAGCCATGGGATTCTAATACGCCAAGGATTGGGTACAGCAGAATACCGTCGAAGGAAATTGTGTGTCAATAAGGAATCATTCCCTCTCGGTACTTAGAGAGAGAATGCTCTAGGAAGGATGCGCGAAAGTCCCTGGCCAGGGCGGACGATAATATCGGGAAAGGAGTTTTCCGATATTCATCAGCGGCATCCAATCCAAGTGAGTCGACCGGTTAGGGTTTGACAGCTCGCCATGCCCTGAGTTGACTCGAGAGCATTGTACGAATGAAGGATTATATCCACGGGGTAACTGTCGGCGAAAAGGTTCCAATAGTGGGTTACTTAACCCCAAATACCTTCCGGGTTCACACGGTGTTGCTTGGCACCCAACGTGATCGGAGGCCCGGTCGAATTCGATGTGCGACATCAATTCGATTGATTAATTGATTAATAAAGGGTTATTAATTAATTAATAAAGCCAGTGAGGAGTCACTGGGTTTGTTGGGCCATTAACTGGACTGGTACTTGGGCCTAGAGGGTCACACACAAATGATTCTCAAGGCGATGGATAAATAAGTGGGTTTTATATAAATCGGGGGTTTTTATGAAAAACTGCGCGGTTAGTATAAAACATAGCGAACGGGCTGAGCAGGCCAAGCTGCTGCTAACCCTAGCCGCCCCTCCTCAGTTTCTGTCTTTCTCTGGCGTCCAGGCAGATCCAGATCTGCTCCGCCGCTTCTCCGAATCCCGTTCGACGGGAAATCGTCCGCGCGTTGCGGCGATCATTGCGGCGAACGGCGGAGGCTTTGTGGGCTGCGAAGAACGAGGAACTCGAGGATATCCGTCGCGGGGAGGATCGCGTGGACTTCGCTAGAGGCCGGGCGCTTGCGCGGCTTGCGGTGTCGCACCGACGGAACCGAACGGTTGCGGATTCGAATCCGCACACGGTGAGAACTTCGATAATCCGATTATCGTATTTTAGATTTCGCAACGGGAACGGATCGCTGTAAATATTTTTGTTTTTCCGCTGCGTGAGCGATCCAGAGAAACCGAGAAAACCCAACAGCTATATAGATGAAGAAATTCATCGGGGATCTTGGTGTGGTGGAAAGCATATCTAGTCCCGTCCCACTGCTGTGTGACAACAAAGGGGCGATTGCTCAAGCAAAAGAGCTGAGGTCTCATCAGAGGTCGAAGCACATTCTGCGGCACTTTCATTTGATCAGAGAGATTATAGCTCGAGGAGACGTCGTTGCGGAAAGAGTTCCCTCAGCCGACAACATAGCAGATCCACTGACAAAGCCTTTGTCTCAAATTGTATTTGAACGTCACTTAGAGAATATGGGTATTCTGTATAAAAGTGATTGGCTTTAGTCCAAGTAGGAGATTGTGAGCACTGCTTATCGAATCACGATGAAGTCCATGAACATGTGCATTAATCTTCAGATTATGATGAGATCATAATTATGGGACCGAAGGTTTATGAACAAATGTTCTAAATTGTTCCTAGTCATAGGATCTTTGAGAAGGACGTCGAACATCCGGATAGACTAGTATAGGTTTCTTCAGCTCATATGATGAGGGTGACTGATCCTATAAGTCCCTTGTGTGGAGACAATATGCTGGACCTATAGGTGCTCATTGGCGAAGGAGTTCACTGAACTGATCCGACTATGAATCGCTAGATGGTAAACACCTCACTGTTAACTAGCTCGATTCTTTTGTCACGGTTGCGTGGATGATCCTTGGACCTAAGACGCCAAAGATATCTTGTTGGTAGGTTTCTGAACTTTGACCTTGACTAATGATTCCCTAACCATGGGTTATCAATAAGTCAAGTGATCAGGTTCAGGGAAATGCCCTCGAAGGTAATTGTGTGTTCAATATGGGATCATCTGCTCTCAGTACTATGAGAGAGAATGTTCCGGGAATGATGCGCTTAAGTCCCTGGCCAAGGCAAACTCTGAATCAGATAAAGAGTTATCCAATATAAATCAGCGGCATCTGATTCAAGTGAATCGACCAGCTAGGGTTTAACAGTAAACCATACCCTAGGTCGATTCGGGAACATTGTACGGATAAAGGATTATATCCGCGCGGTAACCGTTGACGGAAAGGTTCCAATAGAGGGTTGCGATAACCCCAATGCCATCCAGGATCACGCGATGTTGCTTGGCATCCAACGTGATCGGAAGCTCGTTCGAATTTACTGTGGGACATTAAATTTGGCTGATTAATCAATATAAGGATATTAATTAATTCAGTGGGTCCGTAAAGAGTTATCGGACTTAATGGGCCATTAATTGGACTGGTATTTGGGCCTAGACGGTCACACGCAAAAGGTTTTCAAATTGATGGATAATCCGACAGGATTACAGATAAGTCTGGGTTTCTATGAAAAATCGCAAATAGGCTTATTATAAAAGAATGGATGCTAGGTCAGGGGCCAGCAACCGTAACCTAGCCCCCGCCTTCTTTCTCTCTCCTGTATACTGGGCGTACGACATGAGGTAACCATCTGGAGGCTCCGCTTTGACTCCCGACTGCCCCGCCTTTCGTCCGACGGGAGATTCCGAATCCGCATGTCATGGCGGATTACGTGCAGTCAGACAGGATCCACAAACGCCGCATCAAGCGAGGAGGCGAGGACGATCCATCGCGAGGAGAACCGCGTAGATACCGCTAGAGGCCGGGCACCTGCGCGGCTAGCGGCATCGCTCTGACGGAACCGTAAAACGAACGCGGATTCGAATTCGCGCAAGGTAAATCTGATTTACTTCGGTTTAACTTTGTTGATTGAAATGGGATGGATCCAATCCCGAATATTTTATTTCCGCTGCATTTTCAGTCGGATCCCGACACAGCGATCCTAACAATTCTTGCCACAGCCATAAGTTCATAAGATGAACTAGACTAGGGTATAATTCCTTGAATATCTTGATAAATATATTGATCCATTTCGTCAGGTTATTCCTCATACAAAGAGGATATCTAGAGTTGACTAGATTCACAAGGATAGGTCTGGTGAAGGCTGGGATGTCAACGGATCATCCATAGGGCACTCACCTCCTGGTTAGGTCATTGGGTTTATGCTTGTTATTCGTATGCATGTTAAGGAAAAGGTTTGATACTTGTGTTTATGGAAGCTTCTAGGATGGTCCCTGGGTTCCTGCCATCATCTGGTATGACCAGCGAAGGCTCCGGTCACGACCGGTGCTTCCAAACACAAGCGGCAGTTGGCGGCTACCTCCCTTTTCTTCCCGTGGGCATGCGAACAAGGCCCTATTCAGAACCGGCCATGCAAGGGTTCTCATGCATGCAAGGAGATGGGGACATCAGGCAACGTTCAGAGTGTTGTCGGCCCGCCCAGACCCGACGTTCAAAGCCCATGCCCGGCCGGGCCCTCCCCGCGCCGCCTCGCCTGCACAAACCAGGTGCCTCCCCCCGAAACCCTAACGGGCGACGGGGGTGAAGCGACGCGCGGGCCAGCGGGCCGGCCCCCCCAGACCCGCACGACCCACGTCGGATCCGAACCGGGTCTGGACCCGGCCAACCCACCCTTTACCCGAAACCCTATTAAACCCCTTTTTAATTCACTTAAGCCCATGTAAATTGATTTTAAAACCCTTTTACAATTTTTTAAAATTTTGTTTAAACTATAAAATTTTAGTTAACAGTTTATTTAAAGTGTTTAATTAGTTGTTAATTAATTAAGGGGTTTTAATCTGTAGTGTGTAAGTTATTTATTTAAAAGGAGTTTTAAATCATTAACTTAATTCATTTTAGTTAATTAAGTTTAGAATTTGATTCTAATAACTTAATTAAATTATGCATACCTTGATTTTATTATTTTGTTCAAATTGTTTGAGCATGTGACTAGTTAACTAAATAGTTTAGTTAAGTATATTATGTATGTTGTTAATATACATGAAATAAATGTTATTTCAAAACCTAATGGTATTATATTTTATTTTTATAAAAATTAATACCAACAATAATTATCTGATAATTATTTGATGCATTTGATATGTTGTGTTGAATGATGGGATGATCATGGACTTAGGTTAATCATGTGATGGTTATTGTGGTTGAATGCAATGCATGTTTTATTTGGTCTTAAAATACGACATGCGTGTCCTCCTCTCTCTTAATCCAAATGTACATTCTATCTCTCTCAAAGTTTGTACTCCCCTTCATAAGATCAAGGTTTCAAATTATTTAATGTACATTAGTGGACCTGCGAGTCCTATGTTCATATTTACGTGTACATTCTATCTCTCTCAAAGTTTGTACTCCCCTTCATAAGATCAAGGTTTCAAATTATTTAATGTACATTAGTGGACCTGCGAGTCCTATGTTCATATTTACGTGTAATTTTTGCGGATTAAGTTATTGAGGACAGCATCTTCCGAAGACACCCCTGGAGGACGAACTTGCTTCAGATGGAACTTGTATTGCTGGATTCATCATTGGATCTCATTACGAATCATCGTTTGGTTTCGATGATTCCATAATAGAGTTAGTAGTCTATGATCATCCTAATTTATTTTAAGCATATATGTGATATCTGTGGAATGTGCTATTAGATAAATATTTCATTAAAGTATATATGATACTTCAAATCGAAATATTATTACTAGCACTTATTTTATAAAAATAACTCAAATACCTCCTTTTTCAAATTTAAGTTATAACGTGAGATATTTAAAATAATCCACGTAACCCATCATCATAATAGATCTTAGGTTAATTTTTATTTCAAATAGATTTGTTGTGCTACCACAAAATCTATTTGATTTAGTAATTAATCACGATCTATGACATATGATGTTCTTCTAGATAGGTGGACAAATGGTATAGTTTTGTTGTGCTACTACAAGGATTGCACCACGAATTCATGCTATCTTTGTAATGATGGATTAACTTAACTAAATCATTTGATTTGTTGTGCTACCACAAGATCAAATTGATTTAGGGGTTAAAATAGATCGGATATTGCAAATGTTGCGATTGCCAAGAGTTGGCTGCCTAAGAAACATGATGTGATTTGTTGTGCTATCACAAGATTACATGCATGATATCCAAAGGATTATGATCCTCACTAGGAGAACACCAGAATCTCCCATTCTGTACATAGAGGGTCGTACAGATCGCCAAAAAATAGTGGGAGTAAAATCTAGATTAAAAGTCCTAAATCTAATTTAATTGAACTATCTGCTCATTATCGTAAAATTTCTTTGTAGGTTTCTATGTCGTCGCCTAATCCTCTTCATAGCATACTCGATGCTAACAAACTCACAGAACCAAATTATATTGATTGGCTCCGCAACCTGAAGATTGTCCTCAGGTGTGAGAAAGTTGCTTATGTCCTGGATCAACCTGATCCAGAATAGCCTAGTGAAAATACCAATGAAGATGAACTGATGATTTACGAAAACTGGAAGGAGGACTCTATTAAAGTCCAATGTTATATGTCGGGTTCTATGTCTAATGAACTATAAAGACAGCATGATAATATGGAAGCTAAGACTATTCTAAATCACTTACAAGAGTTGTTTGGTGAACGATCCAAAATAGAAAGATATGAGATATCAAAGAAATTGTTCAGGACTAGAATGACCGATAGCACATCTGTGCAAACACATGTGCTTAAAATGATAGAGTTGATAGAAAGGCTTGCGGTGCTTGATTTTGTTATGAACAATGACTTAAGCATTGATTTAATCCTTCAATCCTTACCTGATTATTTTTCACAATTTATCATTAACTTCAATATGAATAAAATTGAGGTTACACTGACTGAGCTGCTCAACATGTTGAAGACAGTTGAGGGGACTATCCAGAAGGATAAGCCACATATTATGCTTGTTGATAAGACCAATAAGAAAAAGAAAGCTGGACAGACTTTTAAGAAAGGAAAGTCCAAAAGGCCAGTGAAGCGCAAGCCAACAGTTTAAAAGGACAAAACAAAAGCCAATGACAAAGGCCAATGTTTCCATTGCCATAAAGGACACTGGAAAAAAAATTGCAAGATTTATCTAGTAGAAAAAACAAAGGAGAAGCTTGGTGAAGTTTGAGGTATACTCATGATTGATCTTAACTTGTCATATGGAGAATCTACATCTTGGGTATTAGATACTGGATGTGTTTCTCATATCTGCAACAACCTGTAGGTGCTAACAAGTAAAAGAAGACTGAATCGTAGAGACGTGGATCTGAGACTTGAAAATGGAGCAATGGTTGCTGCATTAGCTGTGAGGATAGCAAGACTCAAGATGCCATCAGGAGACATGTTGGAACTTAAAGATTGTTATTATGTTCCAACTATTATTACGAATATCATTTATATTTTTTGTTCAGACAAATAATGATATTCAATGAAACTAGAAAATAATGGTTGTTCTATTTATCTAAGAGATAAATTGTTTGCTTCTGGATATTTATTAAATAGTTTGTATTTACTTGATATTGCATATGATGTATGTCTAGTAAATAAGTCTCTTGAACGAATGGATAAAGATGTTAATAAATCATATCTATGGTATTGTAGGCTCGATCATATAAATGAGAGCAGGATCATTAAGTTGCAAAAGAATGGATATCTTGATCTATTTGATTATAAATCATTTGCAAGTTGTGAAGCTTATCTTATGGGAAAAATGACTAACGCTCCATTTTATGGACATGAAGAAAGAGCTAAGGAACTATTGGAACTAATACATAGTGATGTATATGGTCTAATGTCCACTCATGCTATGGATGGTTACTCATACTTCGTTTCATTTACAGATGATTTCTCAAGATATGGCTGCATATATTTAATGAAATATAAGTCAGAAGTCTTTGAAAAATTTAAAGAATTTAAAAATAAAGTTGAGGACCAAACTGGAAAGAGTATCAAAACTCTTCGATCTGATCGAGGGGGTGAATACTTAAGTATAGAATTCACACAATATCTAAAGAATAATGGTATTCTGTCTCAATGGACTCCTCCCTATACACCATAGTTAAATGGTATATTGGAAAGGAGAAATCGTACTCTATTAGATATGGTACGATCAATGATGAGTTATGCTAAACATCCAATTTCTTTATGGGGATATGCACTACTGTCTGCTCTATATATGTTGAACAAGGTTCCCAGTAAGTCAATATCTTCCACTCCATATAAGATATGGAAAGAGAAGAAACCAGACTTTAAGCATGTTAGAGACTGGAGTTGTCCTGCACATGTCAAAAGAAATGATCCAGATAAATTAGACTCCAAGATAGAAAAATGCAGGTTTGTGGGATATCCAAAAAAGACCTGGATATTATTTTTCTACCAACCCAACGATCAAAGGGTGTTTGTCGCAAAAAAGAGTCGTCTTCTTAAAGAAATAATATCTTTTAAAAGAAGACAGTAGGAGCAAGATAGAACTGGAAGAAATTTCAAACTCACAAATCAATGTTGGCTCATCTGATGAGACATTGACTCAAGAACATGTTCAAAACAACACACAAGAAATTCGCAAATCTGGTAGAGTGTCTAAGCTGCTTGAAAGATATGTTGGACATATCAATGACGGTAAACCAATAGTGCACTTAAATGAGGATGATGATCTCCAAACCTACCAAGATGCCATAAATAGTCAAGAATCAAAAAAATGGAAAGAGGCAATAAATTCAGAAATTCAGTCCATGTATGCCAACCAAGTTTGGAACTTAGTTAATCTGCTAGAAGGTATAGTACCTATTGGCAATAAATGGATCTTTAAAAGAAAGATCGGGGCAGATGGACAAACTGACACTTATAAGGCAAGACTAGTAGTAAAAGGGTATCGTCAAAGACAAGGAATTGACTATGACGAAACGTTTTTCCCAATTGCCATGATTAAGTCAATCAGAATACTTCTTTCCATTGTTGCATTCTATGATTATGAAATATGGCAAATGGATGTGAAAACAGCGTTCCTTAACGGCAACCTTCAGGAAGATATGTATATGATACAACCTGAATGATTCACTTTCAACGAGTATCCAAGTAAAGTATGCAGGCTGCAAAGATCCATTTATAGATTAAAGCAGACATCTCAAACTTGGAACTTAAGATTCGATGAAGCAATCAAATCTTATGACTTCATTAAGAATGAAGATGAACTTTGTGTATATAAAAAGACCAGTGGGAGTGCGGTTACCTTTTTAGTACTTTACGTTGATGACATTTTACTCATTGGGAATGATGTAGAAATATTGTCATCAGTAAAAATTTGGTTATCTAAAAACTTCTCTATGAAGGATTTGGGAGAAGCATCCTATATTCTAGGAATAAGTATCTATAGAGATAGATCCAAAAGGATGCTTGGATTATCCCAATCCATGTACATAGACACCATAGTCAAAAGGTTTGGCATGAAAAATTCTAAGAGAGGTCTCATTCCGATGAGACGTGGAATTTATCTCTCTAAAGGAATGTCTCCTAAGACACCTGAAAAGAAAGCATATATGGATAGAGTTCCTTATGCTTCGGCAATAGGATCTATCATGTATGCAATGCTATGTACTAGGCCTGATGTGGCACATCCACTAAGTGTCACTAGTAGATATCAGGCTGATCCAGGTGAGGAACACTGGAAGGCGATAAAATGTATCCTTAGATATTTGAAAAGAACTAAGGGTCTATTTCTCATCTAAGAGGAAACGACTTGGAACTTAGAGGGTTTACTGACTCGAGCTTCCATTCGGATATAGATGACAGCAAATCCATGTCTGGATTTGTGTTTATGTTAAATGGAGGTGTAGTGAGTTGAAAAAGTTCCAAACAAGAAACAACTGCAGATTCGACGACCGAAGCAGAATACATTGCCGCAGCTGAAGCGGCTAAGGAGGCGGTTTAGATGAAGAAGTTCATCTCTGCACTTGGAGTAGTCCCAAGTATTTCAAATCATGTTCTATTATTGTGTAATAACAATAGGGCAATAGCTCAAGCAAAGGAGCCTAGATCGTGTAGGTGCTCAAATCGTGTATATTATTATTGTGATATCATGTGTTGTACAATTAACAAATCTAATCTAAATCGTGATCACCAGAAACCAATAGTTTCAAAAGAAAGAATTGATCGCTTTACTCACCTTGTAAAAACTGGGAGATTGGATACTTTGTTCCTCTCTTTCGGCCGACCGAAAAAGAAGAGCCTTCTTTTTGTTTACTCTTGTTGTGGATTTCGTTGTAGCTTTTCTTCTTTCCCCAAGCTTCCAATCTTTAAATCTTTCAAAATCTTGATGTTCTTCCCTTGTACCTTGCAAAGGGAGATAAAACAAACAAGAGAACTATGATTAGAACTAAAATAGCGTAGTATCTATTCTAATTAAGAATCTAGACATACAACTAAACTAAAAGGACTCATTTTTTTATGGTTTTCTTTTAAACCCTTATAATGGACATGGGTTTGGAAAAAAATGAAGTAAGTGTGTGTATGATGGAGTGATATGATGAAAAATTATGTAAAAACAGTAATGAAATCAATGAAAACTATGAATAAATTAGCAAAGGAGAATAAAGGGAATGAGTATGGTTGGCCCCTCTATAGCCTTAGTCTTCAATGGCTTCAATGGAGAAAGAAAAAGAAGAAGAAAGAGCCTTCAAATCTCCTCCACGTTTTCTGCAATAGAGGGCTCCTTTTCACCTTGATTCGAACTCCACAACACCAATGACCAACATTTTTCAAAGGTCCCAAGGGTATTGTATATATAGAAGCTTCAATTAGGGTTGTTTGGCCTTCAAAATGACTTTCTTGCGGCTCAGGCTTGCCCTGGATAGACATGGAAGGAGTTGGAAATCTTTCTATTCTCTGGAATCGAATTATCTCAACTAAATCATGCTTATCAAGAAAGTACTTGAAACATGTCGTGATCAAGAGATGCCATTTAGCTAAATAGGAGGGGCCAACATAAAAAGAAATTCGCGAAAGAAATCGGAAACAATTAGGAAAGATAAAAGGCGTCGACCATGGAAGTCGTGATTAAGATAATTAGAAAATTAATTTAAAATTAAAATTCAGAAACCCAGACGGATTAAGACCTAAACGGCGACGTCATTAAGTTAAATCTATATGAATTTAAGAGTTTAATTCCGAACTGATTTCTGCTAGAAATCTAAATGGCGTCGGCTATGGTCGACGTTAATCAATGAATTTCGAGAAAAATCAATAAAAATTAACTAATGATTAAACATCAGACCATTTTAGGACATTATAATTATGACATGAAATTTACTCAATATGAGCGTGTCCACAGCTGTCCCACCTTAGCATTGACTTTGTAAGGGGGTGAAATGGAATGGAATATACTGAAAAGATGATGCCAAGGTGTGATAAGACGCGCTCTCAACATCATATGATGAGAATCTTTCTCAAAATGATCAATGAAGTAACTTAAAGAGATCAATGGAATCAATCCTGTCTGGATGAAAAAGATACGGAAATAAAATAAGAACGATCAACTTCCACGATTGGGAAGTATCCTAGGTCACAAACCCTACAGGTTTCATCATGGAGAGCAGTTACCAGCCAATGTGGACGTGCTACAATCATGATGGATCTTAAAAGGAAATAAGAAAATTTGGGATAAAGAATCCAAAAAAGGATAGAATTCCAAAGATATCTTCCGGAAAACCTCAAAGATAATTGAGGGATCAATTTAGAATGGAATATTTCATATCATGTTATTTGATCAATGGTCTGAAATTTAATCAAGAATTAATTCTTACTACAATTATTTCAAAGTCCTACATGATGCATGCTGGACTAAAATAAAAATATAAAATAAAATAAAATATAAATTAATCAAGGATAATATTGTTAAACTATCATTGATGAGTCAAGATACCAGTTCTGCAATTCTGTACTAAGCCGAAGCTCGTTTGTCCACGCACTGTTTCACAAAAGCGGAACCATCGTCCCCACAATTAACAATGTAACGGCCTATCCGTGCGGTTAAGAATCTTCTGGTATTAACACTGTTTTTTTTTTTTTTTTTTTAACGAGAACTCAAATTCCAGTTTTATCAAAACCATAAGGTCCTTGATATATTCTAATAAATATTTATCACATAGTAATGATAATGCAAATCAATTACATAAAGGAATACATGAGATAGAAATAACCGTCTTTTTAGTCACAGTTGGGACTTATGAACTCCCACAGTGGGACCTTAGTGAAATTTTCAACTTCATTTTCTTTTTCTTGAATTTTCCTACACTCAAAATTTCATCAGTTACTTCATGCAAAGGAATAAACATGAACAAATAGCAGATAATATGCAGTTTCGGAGAATATCAGAAAAAGCCTAAATGGCGTCGCCCTGAGTCAACGTCATTCAAATGACGTCGCCCCGTCCAGACGCCATTCAACTTACCGAAACATGCTACTCTAATTCCAATCTGAACTCTATTTTCCTCCCTCAAACTCCCTCTTCCAACTCGGAAAGGGCTCCTCAACTTCGTTTACACTCTATATAACCTCTCTCTCTTCAATTCAATTCAACACAACAAGAAATCAAGAGGGAAAACTAGAGAATTCTCTTCAAGATTCAAGGAAAAAAGGAGAAAGATGAAGAAATCGAGCAATCAAGGAGGACGGCTAGCTTTGCTAAGGACTCCTCAAACAAGAGGGAAAGGAAGAGGATTAAGTGGCTTTCTGGTGTGGAAGGCCATCTAAGTGGGAGAGATTCTAACCTACAAATAAGCTACTCTCTCTATTCTATTATATTTTTATTCTTTTCTTTATTCTTTTACATGAATTCTCCATACTCACAATTCCTCAATAAGTAAGATAGAACTATTCCAATGTCTTTTCTTTATCTAAGGATATCCTTTCTTCCCCGGTCCAAGAAGATTCTCTTTACTTCCATAGATCTAAAAGCTTGTGAACAAGATTAACCTCTCCATACAATCTTATATATCCAAGTGGCATATTCAAGGATTGATTATTCATGCCAAACATTACAAAAGCACATGTATAGATTGGGCATCAATGGGCGCTTTGATCGAGCTGTGACATCCACAAAC
Organism: Zantedeschia hybrid cultivar; assembly: GCA_030544215.1. NCBI lineage: Eukaryota > Viridiplantae > Streptophyta > Magnoliopsida > Alismatales > Araceae > Zantedeschia > Zantedeschia hybrid cultivar. Next base: position 35,225,216 of record JARZZO010000011.1, on the reverse strand, counting down.
TCATACTTCTTTCTTTTCCACGTTCGAAACTACCATCCTCTTAGAAGAAGTTGAACTCCTATTGGGTCTTCATAAGCTTAAAGCCAACAATGATGAACCTGATTTGACTGAGATGATGCTTCTGAGGGAAAAGATCATGAGTCAACAATTGTTGGAGAAGATCATGAAGAATCCAAAAGAAATTCAGGGTTGTCTTACAAAGAAGGGAATCAATCTTACAAAATTAGCTGAATGGATTCTGAAGTAGATAGAAAATCTCAAGGATAAAGAAACAGAGAATGTGATGAAGGCATTCACTATCTGCTTGGCTGGATCTCTACTATTCCCTACCCAAGATAATGTTTTAGAACATGATCAAATAAGCGCAATCAATGGGATTTTTGAAGGAAAGCAGATCAGCACAGCAGTTCTAACATATCTCTACAGTAGACTCTCGGCAGCTTCTATAGGTCAACCTCCTTATAGCAACATGTTACTCTTAACTCTATGGGTGGAATTCCACTTCAAATTCAACCATAAATGAGAAAAAAGTTCCAAGGATATCCCAAATGTACCAGCGTAGTCCTATCTTCCATATTGCCAACATTGTGAAGTTCGACGACAACATGACCAATCGAGTGCCCAACCTCAAGACTCGAGCTAACTGGCGCACTTATTTCAAGACTATGCCTAGAACTGGATTCGAATCCATGCCACTTGCTCTCATGGAAAAGGCGGTTCGAGTTCGTCGTGGTGCTGGCACAAAGCTCTAACTGATCGGGGCAACCATGTTTGTTCTCTATAATCCACATCGTTGTCATCCTCAACTTGGTTTGCCTCTCTATGAATTTCCTGAGATATCTTCTCTTTCTGCAATAAAGAAGCAGGCATTGGGAACCGACGAAGACTTCGAGGCGACAAAACTCATTGTGACTCTATGGAACATCAGATTCACCCGTTGTGTGAAAACTCCTCATGAAGCCAATCGAGAATTATGGAAAACATACGTAAAAGAGCTTCAGAAAGTTCGGCCTGAAAGCTCCCAACTCTTGCCCAAAGTTTAATGTAATTTATACTTATTTTCAATAAAATTCTTCCTTTTATTGCAACAAAGATCTTCCTTTAATATTCGCGCAAATTTAGGGAATTTTTCCTTAAGCAAAACTGCTCATTTTTCTCAAAATCACAAGTTTCGGGGCTCACTAATGCAATTTTTCAACCAAATTCAATCTCCGAAAAATCAAAAATTTATTCCTCAAAGAGCCGGAAACATGTCAACCATGGGCGACGCTAATAACTTCTCTCTCCTATTTTCCAAAGATTTCCGAACGTTAAGTTTCCTAAAACACTCAACCATGCTCAACGCCCATAAGTGATTTCTCCAGATTTCTTCAGATTTTCTCACAGACTCCGTGGTATGGCGCTGATCATTGAAAGGCAGTAAAACCTAAACCACGTCGACCATGGGCGACGCTTTTCACTCATTTTCGAATTTCCAACCGCATGCCTCAATTTGTGCGCCACTTAAAAACGTCGACCTGTGTCGACGCCATTTGACGAATTTGAACAGGGGTTCCCGAGCCCAAGCCTTCCTACTTCCTCATTCCCTCAATTCCTTTCTCTCTCCTATCTTGCTTTCCCCTCTCCGGCGAACCCGAGCCTCCGGCGAACTTCCTCCAGTGATCTCCTTCTCCGGCCACTCTCTCTCTCGTTCTCTCTCATCCTCTCGCTCCCTCGAGCTCTCTTGCGGGCCCTTTCTTCCTCCCATGAGCACCCTCTCACTTTCTTTGGTCACCATGGAACGTGGCGGGCCCAGCGGGAAGCACCAAAGGATTTTTGGCGTGCCTGAGTTGGAGGAGGATGACGAGGACATGCTCCTGACGCAACCCGAGATTTTTCAAGATCTTGCGAACCTCGCCGCGGTCGAGGAATTCATGGAAGCTGAAGAGGCTCCACCAAAGGCACCGGCGGCGACACAGGCCGAGGAGGCGGGTTCGTCGATGGTAAGTTCCAAAACCTCTTATTTATAGCACTTGAAAGACGGGGAGACCGAAGGAGGGGATGCCATGGGTCAGGGACCCATGGTTGAATGGCATCAGAACCAGGTGACACCATTCAAATGGTGTCGACCATGGCCGACGCCATTCAAGGCAGGGTTCCTATTTCAAAATTAATTTTAAAAATTTATTTTAATTTCCTATTTAGTGATTTTTCAAAAATTTTCTTGGCAATTTGGCAGGGAACAATGAGGACCCAGATCTCTTGGGATTTGGTGACAGCGACTTACAGGGGGCTTCCGAACTTCCAGAAGACCTGCCTCAGGGGTATAGGTTTCGGGGAACTATTAGATATAGAGCCCTTCTTGCAGGACCTGGTCCTCCTTCAAGTTCTGAAGGAGAGGTGGGAACCGGAATACATGGCATTCATGATGCCCTTGGGACATATGGTCCCCAGCCTTGAGGATGTAGCAAAGATCACCGGCCTTCTAGTAGAAGGCCGGGCGGGGAGTGGGATCACTTATCCCGATTACCGTGAGCTAGCAGGGTGCCTATTAGGATTAGATGTATCTGGGCCACCGGGTAGGGAGTCTAGGACCCTTCGGTGGGTGGAGGTAGAAGATGCCCAAGGACTAGAGGACCCTAGGCAGGACCAGGGGGAGTGCAGGGAAGGATTCATAAATAGGCTGTCTAGGTCAGCTGCCGGCTCTTACTGTTGGGATAAGATCTAGAGAGAGTTAGTGGACCGGCAGCTCAGTCTCTTTTTAGTTTTCTTGTTTGGTCAGTTGCTCTTCGATACGAAGGGCGATCAGATTCATTGTAGATTTCTTAGTTTGTTAGAGGATTTAGATAAAATCCACGAGTATGCTTGGGGTGCGGCCCTCCTGGCCCACCTGTTTGCCGACCTATCTGCGGTCACACCAGACCGCAAGACCACCATCAGCGGCTTTGTGCCGTTTCTCCAGGTACAATTGTTTTAATTATTTCATTAATGCAAATGTATGCTTATGAAATAATGTTTCTAAACTATATGTTTGCTTGTGTAGATTTGGAGTTACTTTTATTTTCCTCTGGGCCGGGCGAAGGCCATCCAGACCAAGGCAGTGCCGCTCGCTTGCCGGTGGCAGCCGATTGTGGATACGGCTCCACAGCACCACCAGCTGACGGCTCTTCACCATCAGTTTCTTGATTATCCGGAACTTCTGGTAAGTTAATTATTTAACGCAATTATATTTATCTTTAATTAAATGCAATTTATTGATTATGAATGCAACTAACTTAAATGTATGTAGGTTATCTGGCGCCCATATCTAGGCATGGGCGAGGCGAGGCAGCCGTGGGTGACAGCCGACGGAGCGAGATTTGGCAGGTAGATGTGGGTGCACTGCCTAAACGAGATCGAGTTGTTGCACCTGTGGCTCGCTATGTGGACCCTAGGCCTCCATCAGGAGTGGGTCCAAGAGGAGATCCCGGAGGGGACAGGGGATTCAATGAGGGGGAAACAGGCGCGCACAGACTGGCGTGCCAAGTTCCGTGACCAGTTCGACGACTGGGACCGGGGCGACATCATGGTTCAATCGCATGCAGAGAGTAGCGAGGCCTACCTCCAGCAGTATCGGGTGCATTATGCCGCCCAGCTGCGATAGCTACGCCCCCTCGATGTAAGTATGCTTTCATGCTTCTTGCATTTTATTATTATCTTTATTTAAGTTTGTGAATGACATGTGTGAAAATGCAGGATGTACGCGGTGTAACCATCATCACTCTCCGGGCTCGAGTCCAGGACGCCGAGGCCCAGCTAGAACAAGTTCAGAAGGAGCTCCACAATTTGGTATGTATGAATGAATTATGATATGAATGAATTCTTTTATTACATGTTTTGGTGCTTAGCCACTGACGGTGTTCTCCTTTTTGGTACAGTGTGCCGCTTACACTCACGCGGCTCAGCCTCCTGCCTACACAGTTGGTGCTTCTTCTTCTGGTGCCCATTATAACGCCACCTTTGCCGACCTTCGCTAGCAGCTGGCTCAGGCTATTCACCGGGGCTCTCTGGTTGAGGAGGACCAGGCCGCTCAAGTGAGTCTTCAACCTTCTCTTCTTATTCTTGAGCTAGTTATTTGTTTGCCTGATCTGCTTGGACTAACAACGTCTTCAATAGGTCGCCGAGCTTCAGGAAGCCCTGTAGAGGGTTGAGGCGGAGTTGGAGCATACTCATGTTGCAGCTGCCCAGGCCCAGGCTGATGTTGCTCGCTTCAGGACTTTGGAGGAGCAGCTGGCACGCCTTTCCAGCGACGACCTTTCTCGCGAGCTTACACGTCTCTGGACGCGTCTGGAGATCCTTATCCAGGATCGGGAGCGCGAGCGGGATGAGCGGCGGCGGGCTGATGCCGAGGTGACCTCCCTCCGGGTCCAGCTTGGAGTTGCGGAGCACGAGCGAAGCAGTGTGGAGGAGCATTACCAACGTGCCCGCCAGCGAGCTCAGGAGGGGGGGCACGAGAGTGCGTTCGTCGCCAGCATTGCTATATCCTCGGGCCAAGCTGGTCCAAGTATGATGGGACCACCACCGCTATCGGCCAGGATGCCAGAGGGACCAGATGAGGCACAGAGTCACTATGATGAGGGCGTCAGGGAGAGCCAGCCATGAGGGCTGATACTAATGTGATATTTTGTTGGGATGTACTTTGCCTCTTTTGAGTCCTAATGATGGACTTTTATCTTTACATGTACATGAAACTTGAATATTTAAATCAGGCTTCTGGACTTGAACTATCTCTTCCCCATCTTGAGCTTCCTTGCATGCATGTGCCCTGTGCATGACTTGAACAAATAGGTTAAGCATCTGTTGCCCGGTTAAGTAACCAACTACGTGATCCTATCCTTGGTAGAAGGGTCAAGGGGCGAAGCCTTTATTTAATGAAGCCAAATAAAGATGATTAAAAACAATAACTAAAATGCAACATCCAAGCATACAAATGCTCCCTAAAAATTGAAGACATGCAACATTCATGATCTAACAAGCAAATGCTAATTGAAATATTTTTGTTTTGCAATTGCAATATTCGAAATATCCAATTTTTTATGGTTTTGTCATATTCAATTAATTTTTTGTGGTTTGAAATATTCGATTTTTTTTGTGATTTTCAAATATTCAAAAAAAAATTGTTTTGAAATATTCAAATTTTTTTTGTGATTTTGAAATATTCAATTTTTTTTTCATTTTCAAATATTCAATTTTTTTTCAGTTTTTGAAATAAGACATCAACTAAATAATCTAAGGATCAGCATGGTACTTAGATCAAAAGAGCATATTTATTCATTAACTTAACTTCTAAATCATCCTTTAATAGCCTAATCCAGATTCATTGTGCTTGAATTATGTTCATGATCATGATCCCATTCGATGGTCAACCCTGAGTCAACCTAGGCCATTCCTCAAGTTTGGAGTACGTCTCTTTAGGAGGGTAGGAAGAATTGGTTTAGAAAGCCCGTGAGAGGGTTCCGGAGACCCAGAAAGATGTCCCTCCTTTACCCTATTATATGTTGGGATTCGGTCATTTTCACTTTTACGGGGTATTTATCGACCTTGCGCTCCCTTTTATTTTATTTTGTGGCCTTTTGATGTAACGTTTGTAATGTAATGGCCTTTTGATATGGTTGGTTTTTGCCTCTTTTTTTCCTTTAATGGGGCGGATCTCCCCCTTTTTTTTTTTGACGGCCTCCTACTAAGATGGCGGGTATTTTTGGTAGTCTATTCTAAGCCTCGCTCCAACATCGTGGGCCGAGAGTAAAACAGAAGTTTTCTTTGAAAAGAATGAATTGTACTTTACACCTTTAGTCAAGCTTTCGGTATTCTTCGGACTTCGCATCTCTTGTTACTCACGAACCAAACATGTTTGTGTGTGCAATAATACGTTTGAATTAAATTATCAAAGGCTAATAAGGGAATTTGAGTTTCCGAATTTTTAGACTCCACTAGTCTTTGCACCATGCTGATCAACACACTTATCTAACGGTAGTACTACTTCAAATATAAACCATTCCAGGGATGAGATAACTCTCGCCAATCTGCATTAACTAAGCGATAGGCGTGACTAGAAAAAGCATGCGAGATAACATAAGGTCCTTCCCAATTTGGTTGGAGCTTAGAACCTGGACCACCAGGTTTTACAAAGATTCTTTTAACAACCATTTAACCAACTTTGAATTTTCGTTCAATGACTTTCATTTGATGAAAACGTGCTAATCTGTTCTGATATACTCGCGCATGATTAGCGGCTAACCATCTTTTCTCGTCTAAAAGTTTCAATTAAGCTAGGAGTGTTGCGCGGTGTTCATCAATAGAAAACTTCTTGTTCAATTGTACTCTTAAGGATGGGATGAGGACTTCGTATGAAACTACCGCCTCCATTCCAAATGTTAAGGAATATGTAGTCTGCCCAGTAGGCGTGCGGATTGAAGTTCAGTATGCCCATAAAGACTCCATTAATTTCTCCGGCCAGTCGGAGAACTTATTGGATTTACACGTTTTTTTGATGATTTTTATCAAAGTCCTGTTAGTTGCCTTTGCTTGGCCATTGTCTTGCGGATAATAAGGAGATGAATGATGCAATGCAATTTTATACATGTTGCAGAGGTCCTTCAATTCTTGTGATATGAACTGTGGTCTATTGTCAGTGACGATGGTGCTTGGAATTTCGAATCTTGTGATGATGTTCTTCATGATAAACTTGCAGACTGTTGATGCTTTAACTTCTGTGTAAGCTTCAACATCTGCCCACTTAGTAAAATATTCCGTGGCCGTGAGAATAAAGGATTTCTGCTTAATGTCGGAATTGGGATCACCGAGGGGTCCAATAATGTCGAAAGCCCACATGGAGAAAGGCCATGGGGAGGAAACATGATGGAGTGAAGATGCAGGAGAATGGATTTTGTCGGCATAAAGTTGACACTTAGCACACCTACGAACATACCCTACAAAGTCTTCTTCCATGGTTGGCCAGTAGAGTCCTTGTCTAAGGATCATCTTTGATAACATATGTCCATTGACATGGCCACCACAAACTCCAGCATGAGCTCCTTCCATGATTTTCCAAAGCTCATCTTCGTCTAAACATCTCAGAAGAACACCATCAAAACCTCGTTTATAAAGTGCTCCTCTAACTAAGGTGTATCTCTGAGCAACTCTCCTGATAGCCCTTTTCTCCTCAACTGTGACCTCTTTAGGGTAGGATTGATCCTCACAGTATTTGGCAATCTCAAAATACCAGGGTTTCTCTTCATCATCCATCTCTTCTTGTAATTCCAATAACATGATCTCTTGCTTCTCCACTATATCTCTATCTCTAACCTTCTTCAACAATTTCTCCTTAATCTTAAGGAATGAAGGGTCTTTCACGGCAGGTGAGAGACGCCTATGGACGATGATCGATTCATATTGTTTGCTGATTGGGAAATTCAAGGGTGATGCGAGAGAAGCTAGAGCGTCAGCTAAGATGTTTTGATTTCGAGTAATATGGACAAAGATCAATCTAGTGAAAAGCTTGGCATAAGTTAAAGTGAGTTCTTGGTAAGGCTTGAGTTTAGGATCAAGAGTTCGGTATTTGGTAATCACTAGGCGAAGGATTAGCTAACTATCACCTATAATCCTGAGCTTTGTGGCACCATAGAAGTGAGCAGCCTCGAGACCGGCTAGAAGAGCCTCATACTCAGCAATATTGTAGGTGACAAGAAAGTCAAGCTGAAAGGCTTGTGGAATGGTGACACCTTCAGGCGATAGAAGAACAATGCCGATACCTTTACTATGAGAATTCAGAGCTCCGTCAAAATGTTGGGTCCACATATCATCTTTGATTCTGTCTATGGACATCAATTCCTCATCCGAAAACTCCGATCGGACTGGATCAAAACAAGGAAGAGGGTGATGAACAAGATGTTCTGCGATGGCATAGCCTTTGATCGCTTTCTGCTGAACGTAGATAATATCGAATTGAGAGAGAAAGCTTTGTCAGCGCACTAATCGATCTGTGAGGATGGATTTCTCAAGGAGGAACTTGATTGGATTCACCCTAGCGATGAGATGGACCTCATAGGCCAAAAAATAGTGCTTCAGCTTCTGAACCACCCAGACCAATGCAGCACAAGTCTTCTCCATCGTTGTGTATCTCTGTTCAGCGGAATTAAGGAGTTTAGAGAGATAATAGGCTGTCCTCTCCTTTCCTTCTTCATCTTCTTGTGCTAGGACAGCTCCCACCACGTCATCCAGGACAGAGATGTATAGAAGCAAAGGTTTTTCCGGAAATGGTGGCCTTAAAACTGGAGGACTTGCCAAATATGTCTTCAATCCATCAAATGCCTCTTGACACTTATCGTCCTAATCAAACTTAACTCCCGACTTAGTGAGCTCGTAGAATGACTTACACCTTTGTGAATGCTGGGAGACAAAGCAGCAAATAAACTGCAACCACCCGATCAATCCTCTCAACTCTTTCAAATTCCTGGGAGGCGGCATTTTTATAATAGCTTTGACCTTATTGGGATCGATCTCAATGCCCCATTTACTCACTATGAATCCTAACAACTTCCCTGATGAGACACCAAATATGCACTTCTTTGGATTCATCTTCAACTGATATTCTCTCGACCTTTCTAAAACTCTCGTCAACACTTTGGCATACTCAGCCTTAGTCTTAGATTTCACTAGTAGATCATCTACATACACTTCTAAATCAATGTGCATCATGTCATGAAATATAGCCATCATAGTCCTCTGATAAGTGGCTCCAGTATTCTTCAGTCCAAATGGCATAACGACATAACAGTAAGTGCCCCAAAGTGTAGTGAACGACGTCTTCTCTTGGTACTCTTCCGCCAAGTGAATCTGATTATGCCCTGAGAATCCAAATATGAATGATAGCGTTTCATAACCAGTTGTGTTGTCAATGAGTACATATATATGAGGTAGTGGGAAATCGTCTTTAGGGCATGCCCGGTTCAAATCTCGGAAGTGAATGCAAATCCTGACCTTCCCATCCTTTTTCATAACCGGGACCATATTAGCCACCCACTGCGGATAGAGGACAACTCTAATAAATTTGGCTTTATGCAGCTTATCGACCTCTTCTTTCATCTTCAAAGCTATCTGAGGGTGGAATCGCCTCAACTTCTGTTTAACCAGGTTAGTTCCTGATTTCAACATTAATCGGTGCTCCACTAGGGAAGAATCTAACCTCAGCATATCTTCATAGCTCCAGGCAAAAGTGTCCTTATAGTCTCTGAGAACTTGAGCCACTGCCTCCTCATCCGACTTTGAAAGACTTTGACTAATGAGGACAATCCTAGGTTCTTCCTTAGTTCCTAGATTAATCTCTTTGGTAGGCTCTTCTACGGTAGCTGAGGGTTTATCAAATCTCTTCACTCCACTAGCATACGCCTCAACCGCGTCCTCGTCGTCTTCTTCATCTTTAGTAATGGGGTCTTTCTCGTGTAACAATTCATATACCCCATATCCATCGTCGACTAACCCATCGACTTCACATTCTTCTGGCATCTAAATGGGATTCTCTAAAAGCTGAGAGATCTGAGAGCAAGAAAGACATCTTAAGGCTAAATCCTGGAGATATCTATTTAGAATTCATCTACCCTTAGACTTCCTAACCTGACTAACTTCACTAACTTTATTAAATTGCCTACCACTAGACTCACTATGCTGACCTAGTGAGGACGAAGAAGGATGAAAATCAAGGGATACAGGATGTGATACAAGTGAATCCTCCCAAGAGGAGGGGCAAAGCAGATCTAGAAGAGAATCTTGTCCGAGTGACCCTCACGATGGGGTACAATCGGACAAGTTGTATGAAGTTTCCTCAATGAGGATTTGAGAGGAAGAGGTTGCCAAATCGGCGTTTTTTTTGGAGATTTTGATTGTTAATCATAAAACATGAATGAATATGAAAAGGAGGGGGATACGAAGATGAAGGTAACGGCACCAAGGCCAAAGGATCGAGGGGATCATATAACAATATGTCCTAGATCAAATCATAGATCCTCTCGAGATAAAGAAGAATCTGAGGGATTAGGTGCCGCGGAGACAGAGTAACGATGTTGGGTGGAGCCCGTGGAATATCTTCAATGATGACCCTCGACCAAGTCAGGGTCAGGAGAAGAGTGCGGAATAGGGTATGGAGGGTGAAAACATGATGGGATAGGTTCCCCTCCAGAGAAGATTAGTGGTGAATAAGGTTGGTAGGGGTCGTCAGGCTCCCCTTCGTCAGTCTCCTCGCTCAACAAAATTCTCTTATCAAAAATAGCCCCAGGCCCTTCGATCAACTCATCTATTAGTGGCGGCTACTTCGGTTCTGAAGGATCAAGGAACAGTCTATTGAGTACAATGTACATGTCCCATGTATCGAACCAACGGTACCACTCACATTCGGGGTCTTGGACTTTCCTCCTTTTCATTGGCCGCAAAGCCTCCAAGGATTGGTAATCAGCAACTCAGAACATTGCCTGGCTAAATCTCTCCCATATATGTCATGTAGGTCGAAGTGGGAAGTGATTACCACCGTGTTATCATTGTCATGATTAATCACGGGTCCCTTAATGAAGTGTGTATATAGGGTCCAAGTCAAGGGATCTCAGCCCTCTTTACATGGGGTGGTCATTGTCATCCAGACTTTCTGACCGTCTTCATCTTCCTGCTGCTGAACAATGTGTCGTCTCACCCTTGCTGGCCTATAGCCCAAACCATTACCAGGTATCCTTCTATTGTCTTTGATAGGCTTGGTTATGCCCTGCAGTTGTGAGCTCAAGCCTTTCCAGGTCAGTAACCACCCTTCATTATGATGTCTCAGCCAGGGGTACTCATGCACTTACCCCTCTTCGCAGCATCAACTGGACAAGGAACAGGTATAGTGGCTTTCAAAGAATCAGCAGAAGAAGAATAAACCTGTAATACCGACAGAATGGGTTGTCGGCCAGGTAAAGGAGTCGGCTTGATGTTCAAAGAATGAGCAGCAACAAGGATTGGCATGCACATTACTTTAATGATTTGTCCCTTATAAGGAAACTTGAGGCATTCATAGTTTGTAGAGGGTATGGCCTCAAGGGATTTTATGTAGGGACGGCCAAGGATGCCTTTTAAAGAGGGGTCGATCTCTAAGTTATGGAACTCGACCTCAGCATGATAAACAGGACCTAACTTTACCTTCAAGTAAACTATTCCCAGAGGGGAACGGGTAGAGTTGTCGTGGGCAGTAACAGAAATAGGGGAAGGCAGCCACTTTTCTTTGGGTACACCACAGAATTCTAGGGTCTTCAGTGATAACACATTGATAGAGGCCCCTGTGTCAACCAGACATGCATCCACAGCCTTCTTGCAAATGTTAACTGTAATGCTTGGTGCCATGTTCCTGGCTGCTGGTGGTGCTAGCTCAGATGTATGGAATGAGATAGAGGGTTGATCCCCCTGTGGAACTAGTAGTGCAGTAATCTTCTCTACCGGCACGTCCTCATTGACTATAACTCTTTTGAGATACTCTATTAAAACTTTTTGGTGGGTTTTAGATCTTTTGATCAGTTCAAGCACTGAAATGCATGCTGATGTTCTGTCCAGGTGCTTCAACAAGTCATATTGAGTGCCTGATGCACTCTCGTCATTCTGTACTTCCTCTGGTGGCTGTGGTGGACCGTCTCTAACTATGGATTGAGGGAAGACTTTGTTGAAGATCCTTCCGCTCCGGAGCGTGTGCTACTCATCATTGGAAGGTGATATCTTGAGTACCGCCGGGTTGATGAGGGGTTTGGATGGGGTAACGGGTTCATATGTGGGTGATGGTGGGTTATTTGGTGGAGGTGTTGTAGCACGGATGAGTGGTTTAGAGGTTGTATGGTATTGGGGTAAGCGATTAGTGCAGGTGATGTGGGAAATGGTATGCGTAGCAATGGTTTGGATGGCATGAGTGGTCCATAACTGGGTGGTGGGGGGTTATTTAGCTAAGGTTTGGGGGAAGATTTAAGGAAAGTGGGTGTTGATGTTGAGGTTATGATTATGGGTTCTGGTTTAGGTATGCAGAGAATGGGGCGAGGCGGTTATTCGGCGGTACTTGGAACATGGTCTGTTAAATAAATAGAGGAGGACTCCTCTTCCTTCCACTGTTGCCCCTTGTTAGCCTTAGACTGGCTATGGGTAAGGATCGGGGGAACCTGGTTTTGATGCTCCGGTAGCAGGTTCTGCACTATACCCATGTTTGGTGGTGCTGCTGCCTGTACTGGTGCTCTCTATATATGTTGTTGCTGCTACTTTGGTTGTTGTTGTTGTTGCGGTTGTTGTTGCTGCGGTCTCCTCGCCTTCAGGGCAGCTATATACTTTCTCATCTCTTCCCAATCAATACCCCCTTGTTCATTCAAGTCATGGATGTAGTCCCTGAATTGCAAACATGCATCCACTGTATGCCCTAGTTGTCTATGGAAGACTCAGTACCTGGAGGCATCAGCATTCTGGGGCCAGACTATTTTCTCCTTTGTCAAGACCAAAGTATTGGCTATCATAAGGGCATTGAATATGTCTGCTAGAGACTCCGGGAGTGGAGGATAAGATGCCCTCTTCGGGCCTGGAGGTTTTTTTTGCTGGTCGTAATCGCCTGGGGGAGGCACATTATGGTATGCTGGCAGTTGACGAGACTGATTATATGCTGGCTGATATGGTTGCTGGGGTTGATTATAGGCTGACTGATATGGTTGCTGAGGCGGCCTAAAGCCCTGCTGATTAGCGGTCTCTGCCCTGTATACTGCGGCTGTTGCTGTTGGTTTCTCATGAACTGCAGTTGGTTATTGTTCATGGTGCTGATTTGTTCATAGGAGAGTGTGCCCTCAGTAGTGGGACGCATGCTAGGAGAATTTGGCATGGCAGGCTTCCGAGGTGGAGGTCCGCTGGATCTATAGGGGTCAAAGATGTTGGAGAAGGTTGAATCTTTGAAAGCGTTTTGACAATAACCCGCCCTCTCATATAATTCCACCATGCTAGTCAAATTGTTCAACGTGAGGACTAGCTTGTATTGGGGCGTGGCGTTGGCAATCATCATCTTCACTTGTTCTGACTCAGACATGTGATATTTTATCTTCTCTGCCATACCCCTCCATCTATCAGCAAAGGTGATGAAGTCTTCATCAGGCTTCATCTTTTTAGCCACTAAATCAGTTATTGATAAAGACAATGCAATTATGTCCTGGTATTGCTGAATGAATTTCCGCGACACAATGTCATAATTTTCCACATCATACGAGTCTAGGAAAAAGAACCACTCGAGGGCTGGTCCCTCTAATGATTTCCTGAACAAGAATGTCAGCGACCTTTTATCGCTCTGCCAGAAGGAAGACTCGTACATAAACTCCTTCAAGTGGGTGAAGGGATTAACAGAGCCATTGTGCTTTCTATATACTGGCATTTTAAAAGGCGGCAGATGAAATACTGGCAGACTGGGGAGAGTGATCTCAGGGACAGCCTTGACTCATCATTTTCTTGAAACTGTTGAATTGCTCATCCATCCGGTCCATCTTCGTGAGTAGAGCCTGAGTCACTGGATCGATTTGGGGAGGAAGAGGTGATGGAGAATGATAGGCTTGCCTCTTGGAGTAACTGGGGAAAGGGGGGCAGTTAGGTTGAGGTCCGGTAGTGCTTCCGCCATACCCGAAGGCATTTTGGTGACTCGGCATATGTAGTCTAGCCGGGTATTTCGAGGAGGATTGTTGTGGCCCAGAGGCTGGGGAGTAGAAATATGAAGGTCATCCATGGCTTGATGAATAGAGGGGATATGGTGAGGAGGAGGAACTTGACAAACAACAGGGGGAACCACAGGATTTGGTTCGGCAGAATGCAAGGGCGTCTTCCCCTTGAGAATGGACTGGATAACCTCAAGTTGTTGAGGATTCATGTGGATAGCTAGAGCTCCCAAGACGGTAACTAGATCAGGAGGATTGGTAGACGAAGGCTCAACTTGATCTTGAGCCTCCTCATAAGGGGGATTGGATATTACGTGCACATGAGGATGATTGGTACCAGGATCATACTGGTCATGGGTAAATTGGGCCTGATGAGGGACATAAGTGTCTTCCTCGTACTCAACGTGAAAGAAGTTGGAGTCATGGGGAGCATTAGCATCTCCCCCATTCTCATAATAATAATTATAATTGCGAGGGATATTCAAACGCATCTTCTTGTTCAATGGCAACCATGCCAACGGTTCTACCTGAACGTAACATCATGGTGTTTGATTATCAAAAGTTTAGACAACTTATTCAGAGATTAACACACAAGTTGATGATTACGTCTTCTTAAGATTCCTTGTAGAGTTTAAGTAGATTTTTAATTAAGATTCACTCAAGGAAGGATCCTAGTTTCAGTTTAGTTTTTCCACTGTGATATTCTATGGCCCACTCACAACGGCATGAAAATCTACCCAAGATTTCAAATGATACAACCAGCCCAATGAACAGAGAGGAATTCTCCATTTTTGGGGACTTATGAGGGTCTTAACACAAACCACTCTAGTCTAACTGAGAGACCGACCCAGTCAAAGAGATGTAAGAGTACTAAGAAAGGTGTTCCTAAAAGACAAGGAGTAAGCCCCGTTGCAAATGACCTACGGCCTAGATGGACTCTAATGTAATATAATAAATATAGGTAATCAACAAATGATCAGAAATCCAAGGACTAAAGGCCAGAAGAAAGACTGCCTGAAATGCATCGGTCTGAGTCGACGTTATTCAAGACAGTGACTTCTGGTCACAGTGGCTCGGGGAGGCAAACAGGCAAATTATGGAGGATAAATGGCGTCGTGCACGGGTGACGTCCTTCTAAAAGACGTCTCTCTGTGTAGACGCTATTTAACCCCGAAAAGCATTAAACAGTAAAAATATCAGGAGCAATCCCCTCCCAACTTAACAAGATGAATAAAAGATCAAATACTTATGCGAAAACAGGTTAGATAGATAGGCTAATCATGCAACATCATGGATATCAATCCAAATAAAACATACTCTTCAATACCACAACTCAAAGCAATCAAGGGGGGAGGGGATCATCAAACGTGCCTAAGGGACACAAGCGGTGCACCGAGGGTGCCCTATAGGAAAATAACAAGAGTAAAACAAAAGAACGGCAAGACAAGTCCCACCGGGATCGCCAAAAAGCTGTAGGTGCTCAAATCGTGTATGTTATCATTGTGTTATCATGTGTTGGACAATTAACAAATCTAATCTAAATCGTGATCGCCAGAAACCAATAGTTTCAAAAGAAAGAATTGATCGTTTTACTCACCTTGTGAAAACTGAGAGATTGGGCACTTTGTTCTTCTCTTTCAGCCGGCCGAAAAACAAGAGCCTTCTTTTTGTTTACTCTTGTTGTGGATTTTGTTGTAGCTTTTCTTCTTACCCCAAGCTTCCAATCTTTAAATCTTTCAAAACCTTGATGTTCTTCCCTTATACCTTGCAAAGGGAGACAAAACAAACAAGAGAACTATGATTAGAAGTAAAATAGCGTAGTATCTATTCTAATTAAGAATTTAAACATGCAACTAAATTAAAAGGACTCACTTTTTATGGTTTTCTTTTAAACCCCTATCATGGACATGGGTTTGAAAAAAAATGAAGTGAGTGTGTGTATGATGGAGTGTTATGATGAAAAATTATGTAAAAACAGTAATGAAATCAGTAAAAACTAGGAAGAAATTAGCAAAGGAGAACAAAGGGAATGAGTATGGTTGGCCCCTCCATAGCCTTGGTCTTTAATGGCTTCAATGGAGAAAGAAAATGAGGAAGAAAGAGCCTTCAAATCTCCTCCACGTTTTATGCAATAGAGGGCTCCTTTTCACCTTGATTCGAATTCCAAAACATCGATGGCCAACCTTTTTCAAAGGTCCCAAGGGTATTGTATCTATAGAGGCTTCAATTACTGTTGTTGGCCTTCAAAATAGCTCTCCCGCGGCTCAAGTTTGCCTTGGATAGACATGGAAGGAGTTGGAAACCCTTCATTCTCTAGAATCGGATTATCTCGGCCAAATCATGCTTATCAGGAAAGTATTTGAAACGCGTCGTGATCAAGAGACGCCATTTAGCTAAATAGGAGGGGCCAACATAAAAAAAAATTCACAAAGGAAACCGGAAACGATTACGAAAGATAAAAGGCGTCGACCATGGAAGTCGTGATTTAGACAATTAGGAAATTAATTTGAAATTAAAATTCAGAAACCTAGACAAATTAGGACCTAAACGGCGTCGTCCATGGGCGACGTCATTAAGTTAAATCTATCTAAATTTAGGAGTTTAATTCTGTATTGATTTTTGCTTGAAATCTAAATGGCGTCGGCCATGGTCGACGTTAATCAATGAATTTTGAGAAAAATCAATAAAAATTAATTAATGATTAAACATCAGATTATTCTAGAGCATTATAATTATAATATGAAATTTACTCAAAATGAGGTCAAAATTAGTGTGTCTACATATCGCATCGGAAGTCAAAGCACATTCTGAGACGATTTCATATGATTCGTGAGATTATCGCCCGAGGAGATATAGTGGTTGAGAAAGTCTCATCCGAAGATAATGTAGCAGATCCCTTGACTAAGCCATTGTCTCAAAATAATTTATAACGTCACCTTAAGTCTATAGGACTTATATATATAGGTGATTAGCTTTAGTCCAATTGGGAGAATGATAGAATTGGGTGGCCTTAAAGCCAATCTTTGTACATTCTAGTTCTGAATATTAATAAAGGCAATTATTTTCTCATATATAATTCTTGCAAATTAACTATCGTAATGAAGGTTCGTAGACAAATGTATAGGATATCGAATCATGATGAGATCATGATAGTGAGATCAATATTCTTATTCACTTATCTTAAATAGTTCACGATCATAGGATATTTGAATTGGACGTTAAATATCCGATATAAGATCGACACAGGTTATTTCTGCTCATGCGATGAAGGTGAATGATCTCACATTCACTCGTGTGGTGACACTAAGACAAACTTGTGGGTGCTCATTAGAGAATGAGTTCACTGAACATATCCGAATTAGAATTTCGGGATGGTCATTATACCTAATAGTCAACCAGGGAATTCAATCGTTGCAGTAGTGCAGTTGGTCCTTTGACCTGAGTCACCGATGATACCTTGCTTGTAGACCATTGTGACTTGATTCTCTGGCTTGTGGACTTAAACTATTAAGTCCACAATAGTCAGTCTCTCAGACACAGCGGAAAGCTTGCGAAGGTAATTGAGTGAACAACAGGGGATCACTCACTCTTGGTATACCACTGGAGAGAGAATGTCTTATGGATGTGTACACAGAAATCCCTGGCCATGGTCAACTGAAAGAGATGTCTTTTTAGAAGTTAACTGAGTACTGAAATCCATCTAAATAATGCGATAAAGGGTTTGACTATGAAACCATACCCTTGCATAATTGAGGCATTTGATGAGTGAAAGATTTTATCTATGCGGTATTTGCAGACGAAAAGGTTCAAATAAAGGTAACAGTATCCCTTATATCTTCTGGGATCATGAGATAGTGTTTGGTGTCGTTCATTGTCAGAAGGTCAAGTAGATTAATCATCGGATGATAAATCACTTATTTATTGAATTAATTATCTAACATATGATGTTTAAATAATAATTAATAAATACTAAACTTTAGAATTAGTTCTAAGTTTAGTGGGCCTAAAACCAGACTGATATATGGGCCTAGAGGGTCACACACATAAGAGTTCTCGTAAGACGGTGAGAGATGTTAAATATTATATTTATCTGGGTTTTTTGTGAAAAGCCGCAGGATAAACATGAATATTTAAATAGAGAATTATCTAAGGCCAAGCTCTTGGATAATCATGAGAATTAATCCTTGGCCTTATCTATAATTGTTATAAAAGGCGGCCAAGGGGAGAGTGGCAGAGGTACACGTATACAACACCACTAGCTCTTGGAGTTTCTCTCTCCTCTCTCTCTCTCCCTCTCTCTCTCTCTTGTAGAAGATCCCTCTCTCTTCTCAACTGCATGGTGGATTTGAGATCAGGTCGACGTACTCAAACTGAGGAGGAAATCATGTATGCGTCGGGAGCTCGTATGGATACCTCTGGAGATCGTGCGCGTGCGCGATTACCGAAACAGTTCAATCCATGGGAGATTTGAAATCCCGCAAAGGTGAAGAACGGTTCTTCTCGTAATTTTAGTTAGTCCATTTTACGATCCCAGCAACTCGATACATAGGAATCGTTTTATATTTTCGCTACGTTCCCTGGATTCCTTCCACTGTTTGCGCTGCTACCTGAGCCACTGTGAATAGAAGGGTTACTTGATTGAATAGCGTATGTGAACAGCGACATGATTCAAGCAGTGTTCCTCCTACGCATTAGTCCTCGGATCTTTGTTCTCTTTGCTACTTATATTTATGCATTATACTACATTAGAGGCCATCTAGGCCACAGGACATTTGCATTGGGGCTTACCCCCATTTTATAGGAACACCTTTCTTAGCACTCTCACCTCTCTCTGACTGGGTCGGTCCTATGATCAGACTAGAGTGGTTAGTGTTAAGACCTCCATAAGTCCCCAAAAGTGGAGAATTCCTCTCTGTTCATCGAGTTAGTTGTACCATTTGAAGTCCCGGATAGATCTTCATACCGTTGTGAGTGAGTGAGCCATAGCATTTAACAGTGGAAAAACTAATTTGAAACTAAGATCCTTCCTTGAGTGAATCCCAATTAACAATCTATTTTAACTCTAAAAGGAATCCTAAGATGACGTAATCATAAACTTGTGTGTTAATCTCTGAATAACTTGTATGAATTCTTGATAATCAAACACAATGATGTTACGCTCAGGTAAAACTCTCGGCATGGTTGCTCTCGAGCAAGAAGATATGGTTGAGTACGAGGGAGATGCTCATGCCCCTCGGGTTTATGATCCGTCCTATTCTGAATATGAGAGAAATGCTTATGCCTCTCATAACTACAATCAATTCCAAACTGTACACGAGGGATATGCTCATGCCCCTCAGTTTCAATCTCACCCTCCCATGATCAATACAATCCGGATATGGGTAATCATCCCCATGTTCATGTAATCTCCAACCCCACTTATGAGGAAGCCTATGACCAAGTTGGGCCTTCTTCTCATCCCTCTGATCTTGCTACCCTCATAGGAGCTCTGTCTAATCATGTGGACCCTCGTCAATTTGAGGCCATCCAATCTATCTTGAAAGGAAAGACTCCTTTGGGTTCTTCTGAACTAAATCCTCCAGTTCGTCCTACTGTACCTCAAGTCCTTGTCCAGGCCATGGAAGACCTCTGTATTTCTACTCCTCGGCCCGTGGGCCACCAACAATCCAGTTCGCAACACCCTGTCAGGCCACAAACTCCAGTCTACCAAAATGCCTTCTGGCATGGCAGAAATGATGTCAGTTCGCGACCCTACTGTCCTCCTATTCCCACTTACTCTAGGGGGCAGGCTTTTCAGCAGCCACGTCCTCCACCAGTAGACCCAACCACTCAAATTATGGTCAACAAGATCACTCAGATTGATGAGCAATTCAAAAATTTCCAAAGGACCATAGGTTCGCAAACCGCCCTTGAAATGGTTGTTCCAAATTTACTAGTTTTCCATCTGTTGCCTTCTAAAATGCCAGTGTACCGAAAGTACAAGGGCACGGACAATCCTTTTATCCACCTTAAAGAATTCTTGTATGAATCCTCCTTTTGGCAAAATGACAAGTAAGCACTGGCTTTCCTATTCAAGAGGTCATTGGAAGGGTCAGCTTTGGAGTAGTTCTTCTCCTTGGATCCGAATGAAGTTGAAAATTTTGATGTAGTATCCAAGAAATTCTTGCAAAGGTACAAGGATCGGGTTGCACCTACCCTATCCATCACAGATTTGGTTAATGAGAAGATGAAGCCAGATGAAGACTTTGTGGTGTTTGCCGATAGATTGCGATCTATGGCTGAGAAAATAAAAGACCACTTGTCTGAGCAAGAGCAAGTAAACATGATAATTGCTAATGCTACACCACAATACAAGTTGGTCTTGACCCTAAACAACCTAACTACTATAGTTGACTTATATGAGAGGGCGCGCTATGCCCAGAATACATTTAAAGATACAACATTCTATAGTGTGTTCGATCCTCATCGAACTTACAGGCCACCACCCAAAAAGCCTAACATCCCAAATGTTACTACAGCTGGACCAACCACTTAGGGAACTATATCCCATGAACAGGTCAACATTATGAACAACAACAATGGTCAGCTAGTCAGAAGTCAATCGTCCCCTTACAATACACAGACGCAGCCAAATCAGCAAGGTTATAGGCCACCCCCTCAGCAATTCCAACAGCAACCTCCCCAGCAGCCTCAACATCTCTAGTTACCTCAACACCCACCTCAGCAAGCATACAACCAACCTCGGCAGCAGCCGAACTACAATCAAGTTCCTCCTCTGAATGATTATTCCCAGCAAAGGAAGCCCCCTGGTCCCAAGAGAGCAGCTTATCCTTAATTGCCGAAGCCACTTTCCGATGTTTTTAATGCCTTCATTGCCGCCTTGAAGGAGAGAAGATCACAACAGCAGCAGCAACAGCAGAGAATGCCAGTTCAACAGGCAGCACCACCACAAAACATGGGCATAGTACAGAACCCGCTACCAAAGCATTAGAACCAGATTGCCCGAATCCTCAAGAATAGCCAGTCTGAGGCTAACAGAGGGCAACAATGGAGGGTCAAAGAGGCCTCGTCTATATATTCGACAGGTCACAGCCAAAGTACTATCGAACAACCATCCCGCTGCACCATCCACATCGCCTGGCCTTCACCACCCCCACCACAACCACAACTTACCACCATTACACCATCACCTCCCATCCTTAGGACTACACCCATTACCCCCGTTACACCACCCGCCTTCCTCAAACCTATAACCCCCACGCCATTACCAAATAACCCTCCACCACCTATCTATGAACCCATCGTCCCATCCAAACCATTACTGTGCATACCGTTCCCTATGCCGTCAACCATCCACCATGAACCCATACTACCATCTTAAACCCTCATTCACAATAACCAATCGCCTATCCACTACAATACCACCCCACCATCCAAACCCCTCATCCGCATAGCACCACCATTGTCGAATAACCCTCCATCACCCATGTATGAACCCATCACACCTCCCAAACCCCTCATAAACCTGGCAATACTTAAGGCATCACCTGCCTCGCCCATTGTTGAGCTCCAGAGCGGCTGCATCTTCAGCAAAGTATTCCCACAATCTGCCGTCCAAGAAGGTCCGTCACGAGCAGCTGATGAAGTACAAAACGAAAAGAGTGCCCCAGGCACTCAATATGATTTATTGAATCATCTTGACAGAACACCGGCATACATTTCTATATTGGAACTGATTAAAAGATCTAAGACCTATCAAGAAGTACTGATGGAATATTTACAAAAAGTAATGGTCAATGAAGACGTGCCAGTATAAAAGATCACTACTTTGTTGGTTCCTCATGGGGATCAGTCCTCTATATCCTCCACCCTTCTAAATTGGCACCTCTGGCAGCAAGGGGTATGGCTTTAAGCATAACTGTTAACATCTACAGAAAAGCCGTAGATGCATGCCTAGTGAACACTGGGGCCTCTATTAATGTTTTACCGTCGAGAACACTGGTGCTTTGTGGGGTGCCGAAAGAAGAATATTTGCCTTCCCCCATTTCTGTCACTACATACAACAACTCTACCCGTTCCCCTCTAGGCATGATTTATTTGAAGGTAGAGTTAGGTCTTGTTTGTCATACTGAGGCCGAATTCCATATCCTTAAGATCGACCCCTCACTAAATGGGATACTCGGTCGTCCTTATATCAAAACACTTGATGCAATCCCATCAATGAACCATCAATGCCTTAAGTTCCCCTACATAGAACGAGTCATCAAAGTTACTAGCATGTCTATTCTTGCTGCAACCCATTCTTTGAACGGGAATCTATAGACACGCTAATTTTTACATCATATTGAGTAAATTTTATGTCACAATAATAATGCCCCAAAATAGTCTGATATTTAATCATTAATTAATTTTTATTTATTTTCTCTCGAAATTTGTTGAATCACGTCGCCTTTACGCGACACCATTTAGATTCTTAGCAGAAATCAATTCGGAATTGAAAATTGTAAATTTAAGAGGATTTAAGTGAATAGCGTCGCCCTTACATGACGTTGTGTGAGTCCTAATCCGCTTAAGTTTACTATTTCTAATTATGGTTAATTTCCTAAATTATCTAAAGCACGTCGCGTGTACACAACGCGTTTCAGGTTTCCTAATTGTTTTCGATTTCCCTTTCCGGATTTATTTCTATTTTGGTTATATTAATGAACTAAAAGGCGTCCCCCTTGAGCAACGTGTTTTAAGAGTTTACTGATAAGCAAGATTTGGTCGAGATAATCATGTTTCTAAGGTTGGAAGGATTTCCAATTCCCTTTATGATCGTTTAGAGAAAGTCCGAGCTGCGGGAGAGTCCTTTTGAAGGCCAAATACCCTAAAGTCACTTCTTATAAATACATATGGATATTGACCTTTGAAAAAGGTTGATATTTGGAGAATTCGCAGCTCTCTACAAGGTGTTTGAAGGTCCTTAAGGGAGAAAACGTGGATAACAAGAAGGAGTTCTTGTTTCTTCATCTTCTTCCTCCATTGAAGCTCAAGAAGATCAAGGCTTTCAAGGGGCCAAATCAACTGATTTCTTCTCTAGTTTCATTCTTGTTTCTTTTTCATATAGCTCTTCATTGCATCAATCCATTACACACACTCACTTTGTGATTTCCAAACCTACACTCCTTAAAGGGGTTTAAAAGAACACAAAAGTGAGTTCTTTTAGTTTAGTTGCATGTTTAGATTCTTCATTAAAATTGATACTACACTATTTTAGTTCTAATAATAATTTTATTGTTTATTTGATTTTTTTTTGTGCAAGGTACAAAAGAAGAACAAGAGTAAAGAAAGAGAAGGCTCTTTTCTTTCGGCCGGCCGGAAGAGAGGAACAAAAATACCCCATATTCTCCCAATTAGCAAGGTTAGTAAGCGATCACTTTTCCTTTGAAACCCTCGGTTTCTGGCGATCACAATTCTTTTCATATTGTTAATCATAGTGAATATATGATAACATGATGAACACACACCCTTTTTGAGCACTACAACTTTTTGGCGATTACGGTGGGACTTGTCTTGCCGTTTCTCTTTTTTTTACTCTTGTTAATTCCATTGGGCACCCACGGTGCACCGCTTGTATACCTCGGACACGTTTGATGGTTTGTTGGTTGGTTATTTGACTTTTATCCCCTCGTGCACCTCGTGTACACCCCTTTGTGGCAAAATTTTGCCCTCCCTTGATTGCTTTAAGAAGTGGTGTTGAAAAGTGTGTTTATTCAGATTGATATCCATGTGTTTCATGATTAGTCTATATGTTCAAATTGTCATCTCATGAGTAGTTGATTTCTTAGTTATCTTGTTATTTGGAGAGTGGATTGCCCCTGATCTTGCTTCTTATTTATCGCTTTTGGGACCTAAAGCACGTCTGTACAGGGAGACACATTTCGTTAAGCGTGTCGCCCTTTTAAGACACGATTTGGTGCCCCTTTCATCTCTCCTGCTACCCGAGCTGCTGTGACCAGGAGGGATTACTGTTTTGAATAGCATCGGTGAACAACGACGCGATTCAAGCTCTCATCCCTGTTGGTCATTATCTCTAGGATCATTGATTTTCTTGCTACCTATATTTATCTATTCTACATTAGAGGCCATCCAGACCACAGGTCATTTGCATCGGGGCTTACCCCCCCTCCTCTAGGAACACCTCTCTTGGCATCCTCACCTCTCTCTGACTGGGTCGATCCCTCGGTCAGACTAGAGTGGTTGGTGTTAAGACCTCCGTAAGTCCCCAAAAGCAAAGAATTCCTCTTTGTTCATCGGGCCTGTTGTACTATTTGAAGTCCCGGGTAGTTGTTCATATCGTAGTGAGTGAAGCCATAGAGCATAACGGTGGAAATTGAATTTAAACTAGGATCTTACCCATTGAGAGAATTTGAGTTTAAAAATTAATTAACCCAACAAGTAACTCTCAAAACAACGTAAGCATCCACTTGGTTGTTAATCTGTACAAACTTGATTGAAATAATTGTCATCTCAATACAATGATGATACGTTCAAGTAGAACTGTCGGCATGGTTGCCTTTGAACAAGAGGACCTGGTCGAGTACGAGGGAGGTGCCTATGCCCCTCAGGTTCATAGTACATCCTATTCTGCAGATGAAAGGAACATTTATATCTCTGATTATCCCTATCAATTCCAAACTGTCCACGAGGGAGATGCTCATGCCCCTCAGTATCACGATGATTCGATCTACGGTCAATATCACCCGGATTTGGGCAATCATTCACGTATTCATGTCATCTCTAATCCTACCGTTGAAAGAGCCCAAGGCCAGACTGGGCCCTCTACCGATCATCCTTCTGATCTTGCTACTCTCATGAGAGCTCTGTCTAATCATGTGGATCCCCGTCAATTTGACACTATTCAATCAATCTTAAAAGGGAAAGCTCCTTTGCATCCTTCCGAGCCAAGCCCTATGGTTCACCCTGCTGCTTATCAAGCTCCTATTCAAGCCATGGAAGGTCTCCGTATTTCTACTCCACGGCACAGAAGTCCTCAACAGTCTGGTTCACAGCATCATGTCAGGCCGCAAACCCCAATCTATCATAATGCCTTCGGGCACGGTGGGAACGCCACCAGTTCGCAACCTCACTATCCCTGCATCCCTGCTTATTCGCGGAGGCAGTCTTTTCAACAACCACCACCTCCACCAGCAGATTCTACCACCTAACTCCTACTTAACAAGTTGTCCCAAATGGACGAGCGGTTCAAGAATCTTGAAAAGAATATGGACAGCAAGGCCGCTCCTGAACTCTTTGTTCCTGATTTGCCAGTATTCCATCTCTTACCTTCTGAAATGCCAATTTACAGAAAGTACAATGGCACAGGAAATCCTTTCCTTCACATCAAAAAATTTCTGTATGAATCATCATTCTGGCAGCATGATAAAAGAGCATTGGCATTCCTCTTCAGAAGGTCGTTGGAGGGATCGGCCTTGGAGTGGTTCTTCTCTCTAGACCCAAGTGAGGTAGAGAACTTCGACATGGTGTCGAAGAGGTTCCTGCAAAGATACAAAGATAAGGTGGCACCTACCTTGTCCATTACTGACTTATTCAATGAGAAGATGAAGCCATATGAAGACTTCATAGTGTT
Organism: Zantedeschia hybrid cultivar; assembly: GCA_030544215.1. Taxonomy (NCBI): domain Eukaryota; kingdom Viridiplantae; phylum Streptophyta; class Magnoliopsida; order Alismatales; family Araceae; genus Zantedeschia; species Zantedeschia hybrid cultivar. The sequence goes on along the minus strand of JARZZO010000011.1, from coordinate 35,199,893 downwards.
CACCGATAGGTGGGGAGGGATGGCTGAAAAGATAAGAGATCATTTGTCCGAACAAGAATTAGTAAAGATGATGGTTGCCAACGCCACTCCACAGTACAAGCTGGTGCTGACCTTGAATAACTTGACTACCATGGCATATTTATATGAAAGGGCGCGTTATGCTCAGAATGCATACAAGGACTCCACCTTTGCTAGTGTCTTCGATCCTCATCGACCCAATAGACCTCCACCTCGGAAGTCTATTATCCCCAATTCTTCTATGGGTCCAACTACTGAGGGTACACTGTCTCATGAATAGGTCAGTATAATGAATAATAGCCAACCCCAGTTTATGAGGAATCAACAGCAATATCAGTCACCCAGGCCTCAAAACCGGCAGGGTTATAGGCCTCCTACTCAGCAGCTTCACTAGGCACCGCATCATTCTCACCAACAAGTATATAATCCACCTCGGCAGCCGCCGAATTACACTCATGTTCCTCCTCCTAATGATTATACACAGCAGAGAAAACCTCCTAGTCCCAGAAGGTCAGTATACCCCCAATTACTAGAATCCCTCACAGATATATTCAACGCCCTCATGGCAGCCAACGCCTTGGTACTGCCAAAGGAAATGGCTATTTGGCCATCAAATGTTGACATGTCCCATTACTGTGTGTTCCATAGTCAACCAGGACACACAGTAGATGCTTGCTTTCACTTTCGGGATTATATTCATGATCTCAATGATCAAGGAGGGATTTATTGGGAAGAGATGAAAAGGCGAAAAGACCACAATAGCAACAACAACAACCACAACCACCACAGCAGCAACAGCCAGTTCAAAAGGCCCCAGTACAACAAGCCGCACCACAGAATATAGGCATAGTGCAGAACCCGTTGCCGGAACATCAAAACCAAATTGCCCCCATTTTGACAGGTAGCTAGTCTAAGGCTAGTAGAGAGCAACAATGGAAAGTGGAGGATTCGTCTTCTATCCGTTCAACAAGTCATATGTCAAGCACTACCGAGCAACTGCCTTGCCGCATTCTCCGTATACCTAAACCACAGTATATCACCATTAAACCCATTCCGCCCTCCACCATCACATCCTCACCAAGCAACCCTTCGCAAACCAACTATGCACCTCTCATGCCATCCAAACCACTACTCCGTATGCCATTCCCTACATCACCTACAACAACCCCTCACCCCGGTACCCTACAACCCTCCTAACCACTCATCCGCATAGTACCCCCACCAAATAATCCATCACCGACATCTGCTCATACGCACCCCCAACCCTCCAAACCACTCATCCGAGTTCCCTTACCTCCACCAACGGCCCCTCACCAAGCCATTATGCCCACCAAACCACTCCTCAACACAGCAATGCTCAAGATAACACCTGGAGCTTCCACTATTGAAGAACATACACTCCGAAGCGGCCAAATATTCAACAAAGTGTTCCCCCAGTCTACAGTGCAAGATGGCCCATTACTGCCAGTAGAAGAAGTCTAGAATGAAGATAGTATACCTGGTACCCATTATGATTTGTTGAAACAGCTGGATAGAACACCGGGACGCATCTCCATGTTAGAGCTGATCAAGAGATCTAAGGTCCATCAAGAAGCCCTAATGAAATACCTACAACGGGTAATGGTCAACGAAGATGTGCCAGTGGAAAAGATCACCGCATTGTTGGTACCCCAGGGGGATCAGCCTTCTATATCTTTCCATACTTCTGAACTGACATTGCTAGCAGCAAGGAGCATGGCATTAAGTATAACTGTCAACATATGTAAAAGAGTTGTGGATACCTATTTAGTAGACACCGGGGCATCTATCAATGTGTTGCCACCGAGAACCCTGGAGCTCTGTGGGGTCCCGAAAGAAAAATGGCTGCCTTCTCCCATTTTTGTTACAGCCTATGATAACTCTACTCGTTCCCCTTTGGAGATGGTCTATTTGAAAGTAAAGTTAGGCCCTTCTTGCCACACTGAAGTTGAATTTCATATCCTCGAGATTGACCCTTCACTGAAAGGCATACTCGGTCGTCCTTACATCAAGTCACTTGAGGCAATTCCATCAACGAACCACTAATGCCTCAAGTTCCCCCACAAAGGACGTATTATCAAAGTTACTAGCATGCCTATCCTTGCTGCAACCCACTCACTGAATGTAAGTCCCAACCCAGTCCCTCAGAGGTCAATCATCTCCTTATGCCAAACCCACACCCTTTTGGCAAATCTTTTGAGCATACTATACTTACATCTTACCCGATCAATGCTGTAAAGCGGAAGAAGTACATGAATACCCCAGGCTGGAACATCATGCTGAAAGTGGGATATCAACCTAGAAAGGGTCTGGGTACCCGACTGCAAGGAAGAATTAAACCAATGACAAATGAGAGAAGGGTACCTGGCAACAGCCTAGGCTACAGGCCGGAGAAGGTGAGGCATAGTATTGAGGAACAACAAGAAGGTGAAGATGGTCAGAAAACATGGAAGACCATGATTACCCCTGCAAAGAGAATAGGGATCCCTTGATTTGGACTTTGTCTACTCATTTTGTTAAAGGGCCCGTTATTCAACATGACCACAATAACACAGTAGTGATCACCTCTCATTTTGACCTGCATGATGTATATGGGAAGGAACTGGCTAGACATTGTTCTCCACTACTAACATACCAGTTTCTACAGGCTCTACGGCCAATCAAAAAGAGGAAGACTCAAGATCCGGAATGTGAATGGCACCGCTGGTTTGACATATGGGACTTGTATATTGCACTGAACAGGCTATTCTTGAACCCATCAGAACCAAAGTGACCGCCACTAATAGATGAACTGATCGAGAGGCCCGGGGCCATCTTTGACAAAAGGATTTTGCTGGCAGAAGAAACATATGAAGGGGAGCCAGATGACCCCTATGAAGTTGGTTATACCACTGATCTTCTATGGAGGGGAACCTATCCCTCTCATGTTTTCACACTCCATACTTTGTTCAGCACTCTGCTCCTAACCCCGACTTGGTCACGGGTTATTACTAAAGACATTCCATGGGCTCCACCCATCACTATTACTATATCCCATCAGGATCTCATCCCTCATATTCCTCTTAATCTTGAGAGCATCTATGATCTGATTTGGGACATACTATTGTATGATCCCCCTAATCCCTGGGCACTGGTGCCAATGCCTCCATCATCTCCTTCTCCCCCAATTCACATCCATTCTTGCTATATGTTCAACTCAAATAATTCACAAAAAAAAAACGCCGATTTGGCAACTTCTTCCTCCCAAATCCTCGTTGAGGAAACATCCTACTTGTCCGACTATACCCCTTCTCGTGGGTCATGCGGGCAAGATTTCCTTCTAGATCTGCTCTGCCCCTCCCCACAGGAGGATACACCTGTGCTCTCCCCTGTACCCCTTGATTTTTATCCTTCTTTGTCCTCATTAGGTCAGGATAGGGAGTCTAGTGAAATAGGGAGTCTAGTTCTAGGCAGGTTAATCAGGTTAGGAAGTTTAGGAAGTCTAAGGGTAGACGAATTCTAGATAGATATCTCCAGGAGCTAGCTTTGACATGCCTTTCTTGCTCTCAGATCCCTCAGCTATTAGAAAATCCAATTCAAACGCAAGAAGAATGTGGAGTTGATGAGTTAGTCGATGATGGATATAGGGTATATGAGTTGCTACATGAGAAATACCCCATTAATGAAGAAGGAGAAGATGATGAGGACGCAGCTAAAACATATGCCGATGGAGTGAAGAGATTTGATGAACTCTCTGCTGCTGTAGAAGAGCCTACCAAAGAGATCAATCTAGGGACCGAAGGTGAACCTAAGGTTGTCCTCGTCAGCAAGAATCTGTTTGAGGTAGATGAAGAGGCAGTGGTCCGAGTTCTCAAGGATTATAAGGACACCTTCGCCTGGAGTTACGAGGATATCCCGGGGTTAGATTCATCATTAATGGAACATAGATTGATATTGAAAGAGGGAGCTAGCCCGGTTAAACAAAAGTTAAGGCGATTCCACCCTCAAATGGCTTTGAAAATGAAAGAAGAGGTCGATAAGTTGCATAAAGCCAAATTCATTAGAGTTGTCCTCTATCTGCAGTGGGTGGCTAATATAGTCCCGGTTATGAAAAAGGATGGGAAGGTCAGAATCTATATTGACTTCCGAGATTTGAATCGGGCATGTCCTAAAGACGAATTCCCACTGCCTCACATAGATGTACTCATTGACAACACTGCTAGCTATGAAACTCTATCATTTATGGATGGATTCTCAGGGTATAACCAGATTAAGTTGGCGGAAAAGGATCAAGAGAAAACATCATTCACCACACCTTGAGGAACTTACTGCTATGTCGTTATGCCATTTGGATTAAAAAATGCTGGAGCCACTTATCAGAGAGCCATGATGGCGATATTCCATGACATGATGCACATTAACTTAGAGGTGTATGTGGATGATCTGCTGGTGAAATCTAAGACAAAAGCTAAGCATGCTGATGTTCTAGCAAAGGTTCTGGAGAGGTCGAGAGAATATTAGTTGAAGATGAACCTCAAGAAATGTGTATTCAGGGTATCCTCAGGGAAGTTACTTGGATTTATTGTCAGCGAGCGGGGCATTGAGATCGATCCCAATAAGGCAAAGGCTATCATAGAGATGCCGCCTCCCAAGAATTTGAAGGAATTAAGAGGACTAATCGGGATATTGCAATTTATTCGCCGATTTGTCTCCCAACACTTGCAAAGATGTAAGCCGTTTTACGAGCTTACTAAATCGGGAGTCAAGTTTGACTAGGACGACAAGTGTCAGGAGGCATTTGATGGATTAAAGAATTATTTAGAAAGTCTTCCTGTTTTGAGACCACCATCTGCGGACAAACCTTTGATTCTCTACATTTCTATCGTGGATGATGCAGTGGGGGCTGTCTTGGCATAAGAGGATGAAGAAGGAAAGGAGAGGGCAGCCTATTATCTCTCTAAACTTCTCAACCCCGCTGAACAGAGGTATACAGCGATGGAGAAAACGTGTGCAGCACTTGTATGGGTGGTCCAGAAATTGAAGCACTATTTTCTGGCTCATGAAGTTCATCTCATCGCTAGGATGAATCCCATTAAGTTTCTTCTTGAGAAATCCATCCTCACTGATAGGTTGGCACGATGGCAGAGCTTTCTTTCCCAATTCGATATCACTTACATTCAACAAAAAGCGATTAAAGGCTATGCCATAGCAGAACATCTTGCTCATCACCCTCTTCCTCGATTTGATCCAGTCCGATCAGAGTTTCCGGATTAGTAACCGAAGTCCGTAAATAAAATCAATGATGATATGTGGACTCTGCATTTTGAGGGAGCTCTGAACTCTCACGGTAAGGGCATCGGCATTGTTCTCCTATCACCTGAAAGTGTCATGTCGTACATTTTTTGGGAAAAAAAGCACTTGATCTTGATTTTTTGATTTTTGATTTAGATTTGTTATTTGTGTACTTTACCTGACTCAATCAAATGATTGCGTAATTCTTCGACCCGATCCCGCTACCCATAAATGGAATAGCGTTAATTACATCCTCCTAAGATGAAAACCCTTGATTAATCATCGGAAGAATATAATAACACCCTTTAAAATGATATAAGAAAGATATACAATATTACATTTAAAAAATGAATGAATTTCAGTTTTTATTTGAAAAGAAAACTCATTTTTTAGTTTAAAGTTGAGTCTGCGCAAGATTTGATTTATTAATTCTTATTGATGAATAATGATGATAGACATTTTTTAATCTTTTTGGATTGATTTATATGGATGCATTGAATATTTGTTGAATTTTTTAAGTTTGGAAGTAAACATGAAGTTGAGTCTGCGCAAGGATGCGCAGACTCATTTGTTACTAATGAGAATGCTTGTATTTTATTTTGATTTTTGATTTGTGAGAGGATTGAAGATCTTTTTTATGGTATTTTGATTGAAGTGGATGACATTTTTTAACAAGGAAGTCTAATAAACATTTCTTATTATATTTTTTTCATATTTGAAGTGAAGAGATTTTGAATTTGATTTGGAAGGTATGGAAAAGTGTTTTTTATGTTTTCTTATTTGATTTGAGTAAAAAATGCTTCAAGGATTTATATTTTTTATGTTTTGAATTTATAGGTTTTTGAAGGATAAGCAAGATGTGCAAATTCAATTGAAATGAGATTTCTTTTTAGGTATTTTTTATGTTTTGCAAAAGGGCAAATTTGAGTTTTATTTGATTTTTTGATTTACAGGAAGTTTAGAGTTTTATTTTGGAGATTTTGATTTAATTTTAAAGGAATTAGGGTTGAAAAGTTGGATTTTAACAATTGGGGGTTGAGTCTGCGCAGGGTAGCGCAGACTCATTTGTCACAAGCCTATTTTTTCAGTTTTTTAGGAAATTTCAAGAAAAAAGTTATCATTTTTTTTTTTGGTTTTGATTTGTGGAAAATATAGGGTTTATCATTAATATTTTGATTTGATTTGAGGCGAATTTAATGGCCAAAATACCAGATTTTAAGAATTTAAGGTTGAGTCTGCGCTATAGAATGCAGACTCATTGTTTATCAAAGTGTTTAAAAAATTTTTATATTTTTTGTAAAAGGAGTTTTAAGCTTTTATTTAGGTTTTTGACTAGTATAAAGTATAAAGTTTTTATGTAAATTTTTGGATTTAATTTGGAGGGAAATTAAGGTCAAAAAGGCCAAATTAGGGATTTCAGGGTTGAGTCTGCGCAGGGTAGCGTAGACTCATTCGTCATCAATGTGTTTTCAGTTGTTTTTTGCATTTTTTTAAGAACAACTTGGTGTTTTAATTTTATATTCTGATAGATTAGAACAAACTTGTTTTTTAGAGGGTTTTAGATCATCTTTTAGTGGTCGGGAAGTTGATTTTTTATTTTTTGTGAATTTCAGGGTTGAGCCTGCGCCAGGATGCGCAAACTCAAGTCTGAACTGTGGATTTTTTGTTTGTGAGTTATTTTATTGGATTTTTGGTGGGATAACTTGATTTTATGTTTTGTTTGTTGATGATTTATAGATTTGGAGCTGTGGGCATGATTTGGGGGCCAAGAGATGAGGTTTTGGCCTTGCGATTGATGTGCAGACTTAAGTTTAAAGAGGATTTTGAGCAAGATTCTTAAAAAGATGGAACCTCCTGAAGTTGAGGAAAATTCCAAGAGTTTCAAAGTGCTTTGGAGCTTCAAAGATCAAGGATACAAGAAAATGGGTTTGAGTCTGCGCAAGGGGTGCGCAGACTCAGCTGAACGTGTATTTTTTGTTTATTTTGAAGGGATTTGGATCATTTTTGTAAATGGATGTTTATTTTAAATGAAATGAAGTATTGGATATATGATTGCAAGTGATTTGAGCAATTTGATTTATTGTTTTGTTGATTTTTTCATTTGAAATGAGCTTATGAAAGATGTGCAGACTCAACTTATGTTTTGAAGTTTTGTGTTTATTTAAAAAGGAGAATGTCCATTTTTTAACCTTTTATGATTTAAATATAATATAAATTTTGTTATTTTGAATCATTTGATCCATAACCAATGTACTTGGTCCAAGAATCCATCACTTGACAATTTTTGGGTTGAGTCTGTGCATGGGTGCGCAGACTCAAGTCTGAAAATGGTTTTTTGAAGTTCCTGCACAGTTCAAGCTGCATTTAAGTAGTTCAAAAGGTTAGTTTCAACCAGCAAAACTAGAATATAAAATCCGGAGTCGAGGAAAACAGATTGTACCTCATTCCCAATCGAATTTCCATGGTTATAGGTGCGTAGACTCAAAATCTGAGCATAATTTTAGGTTTACACCTCTTTCAACTTTAAGTGATCCAAGAATCACCACAAATTTGGAGAGGATAACACTGAGAAATCTCAAAAGTTGAGCATGGCTACATGAGGCCTTTTCGAAGAGTGGTTCTTGTGTGGATTTCTTCAAATGACATGATTTCTTCATGTTTATCTCATTCTTCTTGGATCACTTTATAAAGCATTAAAAGTACTTAATATAATGATTCCAAGTTGAATTTCAACCTTTCATTAGGAAAACCCAATGAAAAGGTTTAAGATATTCATGAAGGATCATGGCATGAAGGGACCCGAAGGACCAACTCCCTGAAAGGGATATGTAATGGCTAATGGACTATAGGGATGGCTGTAAAGAGGGGCGTGCCGAGCATCCTACCACTCACCCAAAGGGTGCCCTTAATGCCTTCAAGATGTAAGAAAAACCCACAAGGGGTAATCCAAAGCATCTCTACATTTTGGGAGCAAGGAACTCCACCAATTTCCCTAGAGGATCACATGTAGCCATGAACCATGGAGGTGGCTATAAAGGGGGACGTGCTGAGCATCCAACCACTCACCAAAAAGGTGCCCTTATACCTTCAAAATGAAAGAGTTATCCACAAGGAATCACCCATTTCATTTCTACATTTGGGGAGCAAGGAACTCCACCAACCCATTGGGACTTCGGGACATATCATCTAAACGAACCCATAGAAATAGGAACACAAGAATGATGTTTTTTGTATGAGGACCTTTGATGGGTTACCCAACATTGGATTATTGGTACCCTTAGATTGGGACATCCTTTAAAAACGTCGGAAAACATTTAAAATCTTAAAACATATGGCAAAACTTCGGTTTGAAACATTAAGGGCTTAACAACCCAAAGTTCAAGCCATTTAGGACCTTCATTGGGCCTCAAAGGGACAGCCCTAGGTCCAAGGAACATTTGGACAGCTTGGGGGAGGATCAAAGAATCACCTCAAGCACAAAAACCAACTTGAAAGAGGCGCATACTCAAAACTGCACACAGGCGCTGAGTCTGCGCTGGGAGGCGTAGACTCAAACACTGTAGCACCTACAGGCACAGACTCACGCTGAAACCCGGATTTTTTGTGAAAAATGGGTTTAAATCTAACCCAAATGATGGAAAATAAAGTATAAAAGGTACAAGGCCTAAAATATTTCTTTAAAATATATTTTAGATGCATTTCCTTAGAAAAATATCATGAAAACTTGAATATGAACATATGGGAAACTTAAGTATATTTTTTATCTTTTCTATGGATCTATCCTTTTCGGCTCCATGTTAGAGGGTTTATACCCAAATAAACTCATCCTCAACTAGTGAGGGAGCCTCCTTGAGAACCTCTAGGGCCTAAACCTTTAGCCATTAAAGGAAAAAATCCAAACAAAACACATTCGGTTCCAACATGAAAACAAAAACTTAGATCTTAATATATATGAAACTCATGAGATTTCTCTTGATGTTTGGCTTTGGGGGAACATCATCCATGGAGGGGATATGCTACTAAGGGTCATGGAATGCCAAGCCACCTTGAAAAACCCCAAAACCAAAGACAAATAAATGAAAAAATCAGTTTTCAGAAAATCTGGACAGCAAAACACATTTCGGGTCATATCTCCATATTTAGGAGGTTTCAAGGCTTGAAAAGACCATTTCTATAAACTAGAAAGGCCCCTCTACCATCCCCATACGAAAAACACATGCCTTATGAAGGAAAAACTAACATGAAAGCAAGATAACCAGCAGATTCACAAAGCAAACACAGGAAATCTGAACTTTGCATTTCATTGCTTTCAATCACCATGGATGAACATCAAGGGGGAGATAGAAGTTTCTAGGAGCATCAAAATAAAAGAGAAACAGTATAAGAAAGCAAAGAGACAGAAATAGACCCCTTCTTCACCCCCACTCTACCTTGGAGAGGGGATGAGAAGGGAGAATGGCTCTTCAAGCCTACAATCTTGCTCTCTTCTTCTCTAGCACTCTTCCTTTCTTTTTTTCTTCTTCTCTAACTCTTTTTTCTCTCTTGGGATGTAGGAAATGGAGGGGAAGGAGGAGGGAGACGTGCTTGATCGTTTCGAAGTGTGCATCGTTAAACACATGAAAACGTTCAATCTAAATTTATCCAGCTCATTCAAATCAAATTTTTGGAAATTTAATAGTGCTGAGTCCGAGTCGATCCACAGGGATATAGAATCTTAATTTTGAAAACTTTGGAGTTTAGTTATCTAAAAATAGATGAAAATTTAAGTGCACTAATTACTTATTCAAACTAACATTAAATTAACTATTATTAACTAAAATCAGAATTACATAAATCAAACAAATCTCTTTTTATTTTCTTTTTTTTTTAAATTAAACACAATCACAATTGAATAATAAACACAACTAAGAAATTATAACAAAAAAATAACAATTATTGTTTAATTGTGTAAACCCTTAATTATCATAAATTAAAAAACCTAATAAAACATCAATAACTAATAAAACATCATTAATCATCAACTAACTAACAACTAACTCTAATTAAATAACCCATAATTATACTAGTAGGGGAAATAGAAAGAGCAACACAACAACAATCTGTGGGTCTGCCGGTGCAGTGGACCACAAGGAAAGGGGGGTGGCGCAGTGGACCAGCTGCTGGAGCTGGTGAATGCTGCCGGCTGGTTTGCTGCTGCAGGTGCTGGGGCACGTGGAGGAGCTTGAGAAGGGCTTCACTGCAGCTGGCCAGCATGCATGGAAGAAGCTTGATGGCTGCTGCAGGTTGCTCGGTTGGTGCAGGCTTGGAGAATCCTTGGAAGCTGCTGCGTGGGGCTCGGTTGGTGCAGGGTTCAACAAGTGCAGGGCATGCTCATGGGCAGCTGGTGGCTTTGGTTGGTGGAAGCCCGACGTGGAGCTGTTGGAGAAGACTAGCTGCTGGTGTGTTCAGCAGGTGCTGGCTGGGAGGAGTTTGGGGGAAACAGAGATCGTGTGGGAGAGAGGAGATAGAGAGAGAGAGGTAGGAAAAGGTGCAGAGAGAGAGAGATTGCGGGAAGCAGAGAGAGAGGAGGAGAGTGCTGAAAGAGGACGAGAGAGAGGCGAGGGAGACGGCGAGAGAGAGAACCGGAGGAGGGGAGAACATAGAGAGAGAAAATAATAGGGTGTGGCTGAGGTAGAGAGGGTGAAAACCCGGAGAGAGGGAGCAGAGGAGGGAGGAAGGTAGGTGTGGAAAACAGAGAGGAACCGAGAGAGCCATGAGGAATCTGCGGGAAGAGAGTTCGGAAAAGAGGCTACGGGAGGAGAAGAAAAACGGAGAGGATGCTGTGCGTGGGAGGTTTTATAGAGAGGAAGAGAGAATCAGAATTGGGGAAGGAAAAATATTAAAGGAGAGGAAAAAGGAAACTGGAGAAGAAGTAGGATTGCGGTTTGGGAAATTGGAGAGAAGGAGGGAAATAGTGGGTTTTGAGAAACTCCAGCGAAGGATGGAATCAAATTGTATTTTTACCCCCACTTTAGTTGAAATCCGCACACTAGACCTCCCCCAAATTTTCGAAAATCCCACCAGCTGCACTGCATCATCGGCATGTCCTGTTCACACAAAATAAATATAAATTAGCGCATTATCATAAAAATATCAACATATTTATTCATTTCGTCTCGGTTTTGTCGAAAAACCGCAAATGCGCTATACTCCTTTAATCACATGAAATGACGATGTTTTTAAGTCAGAATTTGATGAAATTGGTACCGTTGGACTTGTTACATAATTATCTATCATTTCATGCTATTTTGCAGATAAAAACATGAGTATGATGCATATGGTTGCCCTTAAATGATCAATTTAACACTTTATCACACCCCCCAACTTACTCATTGCTAGTCCCTTAGCAATGCAAATAAGGAAAAGTTAGGACAAACAATGAATTATCATGCTTCATTTGTAGTATCTTTCACAATCAATTTAAGTGGTAGCCGATTGATTAAGCTAAAAGTTTTCATATCCCACAATATTTTGATTCACAACAGGTGATTGTGCATGAAATTTGACACACTTGGAACTCGTTTCCGACCTTTCTGGTATATTCTTGCCTTTACTACCCTTTAGATAAGACTACCTGGGGAGGAGAAGAGAATAAAAGATTTCCCGATCAGTCTGTGAGGACCGTTTTTCAGTTTCCGTCCCAACTCAGCACTTTTCACGACTTGGTCATATTTTTGGTACGATGAACTTTTTAGCGTGGCATTTTTTTTCATTTTATTGTACTTTTGCTTTTGAGAGTGCGTACTTTTTGCCACTCTCTTTGAATTGCCTGAGGGGAGGTGCGTACTTTTTGCCACCTACCTTCCTTTAGCTCTTTTAACGCCTTCTATTGCTTTTAATGTTTACATCTATCCATTTTAAATGACCGCCTCTTTTAGAGTGCTGAGTGGGACAGTCCACTATTACGGATTCTACACATTCCTTTCGTTCAACCCAAAGAAAAATTAGAATAAGTAGTTTTATCTTTGAGGTTAATTCCAGCAATTATATACTTTTAAGATCTTCCAATTATTCTAAGTTGCCGTGTGTGTGTGAAAATCATCCTGCCGTGGATTTTTGTAAAGTGGGATATTTAAACTTTAAAGGCTCTTTAACCAATGTGACTAACAGAAAACTGATTTGTTTAAGATTTACTAAATGAAACATGATTTTCATGCAATTTTCCTAGGATGTGAAAAGAAGTTTTTGAAAAAATTTGACTATTTTTCAGTGAAAGATATCAGTTTTCTTCAAAAGATTTTCAATAAATGCATATCAAATTGATTGTCCCACCCCCCAACTTGATTGACATTGTCCTCAATGGCATAAAAGATATGGAAACATGTCAGCCAGAAGAGAATTTGTGAAGGAACGAAACAACCTGTAATGACGAGGATGCGACATACCCACGGCGATTGCTGCTCAGGGACCTAAAAGGAGAAGAAATACCAAAAGCTGAAGTAAAATATTGGGTTGCCTCCCAACAAGCGCTAAATTTATCGTCTTCAGCTAGACGGAAGTTCAGTTAATGTGGATCACTCAGTTCTATGGACTCAGGTGGTGCATTTTGAAGATTTTCAATGAATGGTTTCAACCGTTGACCATTAACAGTGAAAGTGTTCCCACTCTTAGGATTCAGAATTTTAACGGCTCCATGATCGAAGGCTTTAACGACCACGAAGGGTCCATCCCATCTGGATTTCAGTTTTCCAGAAAATAGGCGAAGCCTAGAATTAAATAGCCAAACTTTCTGATTTGGAAGAAAGGATTTTCTGACAATATGTTTATCATGAAAAGCTTTAGTTTTGGCTTTATAAATCTTTGAATTTTCATAGGCCTCGTTACGTAACTCTTCCAGCTCACTCAGTTGTAAGGTTCGGTGGGAACCAGCTTGGGCTAGGTCCAGATTTACTTGTTTGATGGCCCAATAAGCCCTATGTTCTAATTCCACCGGAAGGTGGCACGCTTTTCCAAAAACCAGGCGATAAGGAGACATGCCAATAGGAGTTTTGTAAGCGGTCCGATAGGCCCATAAAGCATCATCCAATCTTTCAAACCAATCTTTTCTATCGGGCCTAACGGACTTTTGCAGAATATTCTTGATCTCCCTATTGGAAACTTCCACTTGGCCACTGGTTTGGAGGTGATAAGAGGTAGCTATTTTGTGATTAATCCCATATTTCTTAAGCAAAGCCCGAAATTGGTAATTCGTGAAATGCGTTCCCCCATCACTTATGATAGCTTTAGGCCACCCGAACCGAGAAAAGATATTCTTCTGAACGAATTTAATGACCACTTTATGATCATTGGTTTGGGTGGCTACCGCTTCAATCCATTTTGAGACATAATCCACTGCTACCAGAATATATGTATGTCCAAAAGAGGGTGGAAAAGGTCCCATAAAGTCAATTCCCCAAACATCAAAGACTTCAACCACCAAGATTGGGTTGAGTGGCATCATATCCCTTTTCGCCATATTTCCTACGGCCTGACATCGGAGGCAAGTTTTGCTAAATTTATGGGCATCTTTGAAAAGTGTGGGCCAGTAAAAACCACTTTGTAGGACTTTGGCTGCAGTTTTCTTTCCTGAGAAGTGGCCCCCATAGGCCAGATTATGGCAGAAGTTAAGAACACTCTATTGTTCTTCTTCAGGAACACATCGCCTAATGATCTGATCAGGACAAAATTTGAATAATTCAGGATCCTCCCAGAAATAATATTTTTCCTGAGAAAAGAATTTGTCCTTTTCACTTTTAGTCCATCCTTTCGGAAGCTGATTAGTCACCTTGTAATTGACAATATGAGCATACCATGGTGCAGCAGTGTGAGAAATGGACAGTAGATACTCATCAGGAAATGAATCAGTGATTGGTGTACTGTCAGAGATCGGAATTCGGGATAGGTGGTCAGCTACCACATTCTTGGAACCCTTCTTATCCCGAATTTCCAAATCGAATTCCTGAAAGAGTAAGATCCATCGAATAAGCCTAGGCTTTGCATCCTTCTTGGTCAACAGGTATTTGAGAGCTGAGTGATCAGAATAGATTATGACTTTTACCCCTAAAAGATAAGATCTGAATTTTTCTAGGGCAAAAATCACAGCCAATAATTCCTTTTCTGTGGTGGTATAATTCATTTGAGCATCGGTAAGGGTGCGACTTGCATAATATATCACCACGGGACACTTGTTGATTCTTTGTCCCAAAACCGCACCGATAGCATAATCAGAGGCATCACACATGATTTTGAAGGATAGAGACCAATCTGGAGATTGAAGAATCGGGGCTTTGGTCAAAGATTCCTTCAGAGAATTAAATGCCTTGATGCAAGATTCATCTATTTGGAAAGGGACATCCTTAGCTAAGAGAAGAGTTAGGGGCCGGGCAATTTGAGAGAAATTGTGGATAAACCGGCGATAGAAACCGGCATGGCCAAGGAATGAACGGATCTGTCTGACCGAGGTGGGAGGAGGAAGATTGGATATGAGATCGATCTTAGCTTTATCTACCTCTATCCCCCTTTCAGACACAATGTGGCCTAGAACAATGCCCTCCCAAACCATAAAGTGGCTCTTTTCCCAGTTAAGTATCAGATTGGTGTCAATGCATCTTGCTAGCACCTGTTTAAGATTTTCTAGGCAATTTTCAAAAGAGTCCCCGAAGATTGAGAAATCATCCATGAAAACTTCGAGGAATTCTCCCACCATATCAGAGAAGATAGCCATCATGCACCGTTGAAATGTGGCTGGTGTGTTGCATAATCCGAATGGCATTCTCCTAAAAGCAAACGTGCCATAAGGGCACGTGAAGGTGGTCTTTTCTTGATCTTCCGGGTAAATAGGCACTTGATTATACCCGGAGTACCCATCTAAGAAGCAAAAGTACTTCTGGCCCGATAATTTTTCCAGAATCTAATCCATGAATGGGAGTGGGAAGTGATCCTTCTTAGTCATTAGATTCAGCTTTCGATAATCAATGCACACTATCCATCCCGTGGTGAGCCTAGTGGGTACCTCTTCTCCATGATCATTCTTGATAACTGTAAATCCAGATTTCTTGGGTACTACTTGGGTTGGGCTGACCCATTTACTATCTGATATTGGGTAAATGATACCCGCATCCAGCCATTTCACAACTTCCTTCTTCACTACTTCTTTCATATTGGGATTAAGCCGCCTTTGCATCTCCCGACTGGGCTTAGAATTCTCTTCCATATAGATATGATGCATGCAAATGGACGGGCTAATTCCCTTTAAATCTGCCACCAACCATCCAATAGCACCCTTGTGGTCTTTGAGGACCTCGGTTAATTGGGCCTCCTGCGGCGATGTGAGATTTGCCGCAATGATGACCGGGAGAGTTTCGTCCGGACCCAAAAAGATATACTTGAGAGACTCAGGTAATGGTTTGAGTTCAAGCTCAGGAGGGTCCTCTAAAGATGGCAAAGCGGGCTTAGACTGTAAGGCTGGTAAAGGTTCAACCTTGGGCTAAGATGTTAATGGGCCAGGAGAGTCCTTTAAAGTATTGGCTTCCTCCAAAAGGTCATAGGTGGACATCTCATTTTCTTCAACCAGATTATCCAAGACATCAATAGTATGGCATTCTTTTTCATGATCTGGGTATTGAGATGCTTTGAAGACATTAATCTGGACCTTTTGACCCCCAAATGAAATGTCCATTATGCCAGTTTCACAATTTATATTAGCTTTGGCAGTGGCTAAGAATGGACGACCTAAGATGATCGGGGTGTGAATGAGTTCCTCAGGTAATGCCATATCCAGAATAAGAAAATCCACGGGAAAATAACAATCATGAACCTTTACAATAACATCCTCAATTAATCCCCGTTGAGTTTTCACAGACCTATCAGCCAACTGCAAGATGATGGGTGTGGGCTTTAATTCTCCAATATCAAATTTCTCATAAATGGCTGTTGGCAATAGATTTACACTCGCACCTAGATCTAATAAAGCTCTATCAAATGTAACTCTAGCTAAGTCACATGAAATTAGAGGTGCTCCAGAATCCTTTAACTTTTTGGGTAAATGATTCATCACAATTGCACTAACATCCTTAGAAAGCCGAACCTTTTCGGGTGCCATTCTAGATTCTCTTCGTGGAGTACATAATTCCTTAAGAAACTTAGCATAAGCTGGCACATGCTTGATGGCATCGAGAAGTGGAATATTAATTTGGACTTGTTTGAACAAATCCAACAACTCCTCATTCTGGGCCAGTTTCTTCCTGGTATTGGGCTTAGCTAACAAGGTATTAGGGAATGGCACCCTAGGTTTATAAGAACTTGGGCCTTCATCAATCTTCCCTTTTCCTTTCAGATCCTCCTCCAACTTCTCCATGATGGGTTCAGTCTCACTATCACTTTCAATTTCCTGAGGCCCATCAGTAGAACCTTTGGCTAATTCTCCATCTGCATGTGGTTTTTCTAAACTTCTCCCACTCCTAAGAGCGGAAATGGCTTTAGCATTCTCAAATTGCAGCCCTTTAGGTTGTGGTACCGGGCCAAGCTGAGGTAAAAGGCCCGATTGCTGTGGAAAACCCGGAGGTTGATTCCTTGGATTGGCAACGGGTTGACTAGGAAGTTGGCCTACTTCTCTTCTCATCGCGGCCTCAGTTAGTTGGCCCATTTGACTTTCCAACTTAGCAATGGATTGTTGCTGGGTCAAAATCAGTTGTTGGAGTTGAGTGAATTTATCATCAAAGTTGGGCTGAGGAGGTTGTTGGTAAGTGGGTGGAGGATGGTATTGGGTTGGCTGTTCATATTGGATTGAATGATAGTGGGCCGGTTGACCTGATTGATACTGGGCTGATTGACCTGATTGATACGGGGCCGGTTGAGAAAACTGGGCTTGAGATCCCCTAGCTTGAACATTTCCATAGAAATTAGATTGCTGTTGGAATGAATTATGTGGCTTTTGGGCTTGATGCATGGGAGTATTGGACATTGGTAATGGGGCATGCTGATTCTTCCAAGAGAAATTAGGGTGATTTCTCTAGCCAGGATTGTAAGTATTTGAGAATGGATCATCATTGGGCCTGGAGAATCCCTGGGCAGCCTGAACTTGTTCTTGAATGAATGGTGGAAGTTGGGCTGCAGTTGGGCATTCATTCACTTGATGGGTTGGACTTGCGCATAAGGCACAAATGTCATGATTAGTAGAGGATGGGCCTTCATATGGGCCTTCATATGGGCTAGATTGTGTTGGGTAAGTAGGCTCTTGCTTGTTTAAGGCCAGGAGTTAGTCTAGTTTCTGGGCCAAGATGTCTACCTTATCCAACTTCTGATTAATCAGATTTATGTCCATTCTAGATTCGGGCTCTCCACGGGCCTTAAGTTCATACATTCCAGTCCGTTTAGATGGCCCAACAGACCTTTCATAAGATGATAATGAGGCATGATAATGGAATTTTCACTTAACATCTCAAACAGATCATAGGCCTCATCTTCATTTTTCATCATAAATGCCCCTCCACATGAAGCATCCACCATCTGTCGAAACTGTTCAGACAATCCTTCATAGAATGCTTGGACAATTTGCCATTTTGAAAGCCCATGATGAGGGCATTTTCTAAGCAATTCTTTCAGTCTTTCCCAAGATTCATGGATCAATTCCTCGGGAGTTTGGGTAAAACTCGTGATGGCCCTTCTCATGGTATTGGTCCGCCCTATGGGATAGAACTTCTTGAGAAATTATTTCTGCATTTCTTCCCATGTCCTAATAGGCCTTCTTATAGTTCCCAACCAATATTTAGCCTTGTCCTTTAATGAAAAGGGAAATAAGGTCAATTTAAGGCCATCATCGGTGAAATTCTGGATCTTCACCGTGGAACAGATTTCTAGAAATTCATCCAGATGCTTATAAGGATCTTCATTAGTATTTCCATAAAAGGATGGGAGCATCTGAATGGTGCTAGATTTGATTTCATATTGATTGGCTGGATTCTGAGGAAGATGAATACATGATGAAGGTTGATATCGATTTGGAATGAAATAGTCCTTCATTTGCTTTGGTGGGTCCTGATTATCAGCCATTGGATCTTGTGGTGGATTTCTTTGATGTAGGATTCTTTCTATTTCAGCAAGTGGTCCTAGAAGGTTAGGATTTTGATATCTCCTACCTTGCATGCACTAGGACTGATGGAGAGAGGATTTTGTTTTCTATTTCTTGTTTTTTTTTTTTTTTTTTTTTTATGCTAACAATTTTGACAAATAAATTATCCTAATGATCTAATGTTAACCTAGACTCTCTATGTGAATTTTCTTACAAGGTGAATGGAGTCCACCTCGAGTCACAACCACAATCAGTCAACGGCCAGGTAAGAGGTGGGGTAGTGGGAGGCTCCCCCTACTTTCGTAGGGACCTAATTAGAGAACCACTTCCCGCTTAGACGTTTGCCTTTTTACCTCTAGCCTAGACACCGTTGCCAAAAATGGAGGCAACCTGAGATTTAAACCACTCACAATGTAAACCCTAGATTCTCTTTCGACTTGCTTTTAATTGGATTAGGAAATGCCAATGCAAGGAAGGTGATTTGTGGGCTAAGGAAGGGTGATCAAATCCCTACCTTATGTGGTTAAAGTTGCTGCCCTTAAAGTCTTTTTGAATGCAATACAAGGCAACAAATCAATGCAAGGTGTGTTGATGCAATCATGAATGACTTGTTAAAATTGAAACACGTACCTTTCCCCCGCAATCTTCAACAATTTATGGAAATAACTGTGCAAGGAAACTAGCTCATACTTTCCTAGAATGATGAATGCCTAGCATGGAAAGTTTCTAATCTTGACAATGAAGGTTTTTAAATTTGGATGTTCCTCTTTTTGTTTCTTTTTTTTTTTCTAGTTAATGGAAACCTATCTAAACTAGAAACTACAAAATTGGAAACTAACTAAAGTAAGGAAATTGAAACATAGAAAGTTGGAACACACTGACCATGATTTCGCTTTCCTTCTCTTTTTTTTTTTTTTTTTCAATATACCTGCAAAAATAAGAAAAATAAGGTTAGTTAGAGGCTAATTACACTAAATCCAAGATAATCAAAATTAAAAATCTAACTCTCCGGCAACGGCGCCAAAAATTGATCGTTTCGAAGTGTGCATCGTTAAACACATGAAAACGTTCAATCTAAATTTATCCGGCTCATTCAAATCAAATTTTTGGAAATTTAATAATGGTGAGTCCGAGTCGATCCACAGGGAGATAGAATCTTAATTTTGAAAACTTTAGAGTTTAGTTATCTAAAAATAGATGAAAATTTAAGTGCACTAATTACTTATTCAAACTAACATTAAATTAACTATTGTTAGCTAAAATCAGAATTACATAAATCAAACAAATCTCTTTTTCTTTTCTTTTTTTTTTAAATTAAACACAATCACAATTGAATAATAAACACAACTAAGAAATTATAACAACAAAATAACAATTATTGTTTAATTGTGTAAACCCTTAATTATCATAAATTAAATAACCTAATGAAACATCAATAACTAATAAAACATCATTAATCATCAACTAACTAACAACTAACTCTAATTAAATAACCCATAACTATACTAGTAGGGGAAATAGAAAGAGCAACACAACAACAATCTGTGGGTCTGCCGGTGCAGTGGACCACAAGGAAAGGGGGGTGGCGCAGTGGACCAGCTGCTGGAGTTGGTGAATGCTGCCGGCTGGTTTGCTGCTGTAGGTGCTGGGGCACGTGGAGTAGCTTGAGAAGGGCTTCACTGCAGCTGGCCAGCATGCATGGAAGAAGCTTGATGGCTGCTGCAGGTTGCTCGGTTGGTGCAGGCTTGGAGAATCCTTGGAAGCTGCTGCGTGGGGCTCGGTTGGTGCAGCCTTCAACAAGTGCAGGGCATGCTCATGGGCAGCTGGTGGCTTTGGTTGGTGGAAGCCCGACGTGGAGCTGTTGGAGAAGACTAGCTGCTGGTGTGTTCAGCAGGTGCTGGCTGGGAAGAGTTTGGGGGAAATAGAGATCGTGTGGGAGAGAGGAGATAGAGAGAGAGGTAGGAAAAGGTGCAGAGAGAGAGAGATTGCGGGAAGCAGAGAGAGAGGAGGAGAGTGCTGAAAGAGGACGAGAGAGAGGCGAGGGAGATGGCGAGAGAGAGAACCGGAGGAGGGGAGAACAGAGAGAGAGAAAATAATAGGGTGTGGCTGAGGTAGAGAGGGTGAAAACCCGGAGAGAGGGAGCAGAGGAGGGAGGAAGGTAGGTGTGGAAAACAGAGAGGAACCGAGAGAGCCAGGAGGAATCTGTGGGAAGAGAGTTCGGAAAAGAGGCTACGAGAGGAGAAGAAAAACGGAGAGGATGCTGTGCGTGGGAGGTTTTATAGAGAGGAAGAGAGAATCGGAATTTGGGAAAGAAAGAGATTAAAGGAGAGGAAAAAGGAAACTGGAGAAGAAGTAGGATTGCGGTCTGGGAAATTGGAGAGTAGGAAGGGTTTTGGGAAATTCCAGCGAAAGAAGGAATCAAATTGAATTTTTACCCCCCACTTTAGTTGAAATCCGCACACTAGACCTCCCCCAAATTTCCGGAAATCCCACCAGCTGCACTGCATCATCGGCATGTCCTGTTCACACAAAATAAATATAAATTAGCGCATTATCATAAAAATATCAACATATTTATTCATTTCGTCTCGGTTTTGTCGAAAAACCGCAAATGCGCTATACTCCTTTAATCACATGAAATGACGATGTTTTTAAGTCAGAATTTGATGAAATTGGTACCGTTGTACTTGTTACATAATTATCTATCATTTCATGCTATTTTGCAGATAAAAACATGAGTATGATGCATATGGTTGCCCTTAAATGATCAATTTAACACTTTATCAGTGCTCCTCCAATCTCTCTCACTTTTCTTCTTCTCTTTTCTCTTTTTTGGGATTTTTGTCTCTAACTTTTTCTTATAAAAGATAGGGGTTCTTTTATAGATAAAGTTGGGTTAATTTTTGGCGGTAGATTAGGCATCCATTAGCCTTGGATTAGGGATAAGAAACCTCTCTTAAGAGCTCTCCAATGAGGTCACAACACTTGGAGAATCATGATTGGTTTCTCCTTTTGCTTTCACCTATCCTCTTCTAGAAGAATCTTGAGGGGGGGACCACTTGCTTTTCTTCTTATCCTCCTTTGGGCAGATTTGACCATGGGCCAAAGGGGTAAGAATAGGCCATGGGGGGAACCAATTGGGCCCCTTTAAAGGCTGTCATGAAATTGAGCTTTGGCCTTCACTTTTTGGGCCCAAATTGGCCCTATTGGGCTTCTTTTGCTTGAGATAATGGGCCCGGGCCTGCTCTCTTGGATTTCTTCATCATTTGGGCTGAAAGTAACCTCTTTTTGACTTCTTTGGGCTTGCAAAAATGGGCATGACAGCTGTCCATTAACTTTTTTTCACTTGGGCCTTCTTTGGAAAATTGCTTGGACTTCCTTTGCTTGAGATAATGGGTCCGGTTGTGCCATTGGATTTCTTCACCATTTGGGCCCTAGAGTAGCCCCTTTTTTTATTCATTTGGCTTACAAAATAGGCATGACTGCTGCCCATTTACTCT
The DNA here is from genome assembly GCA_030544215.1 of Zantedeschia hybrid cultivar. Taxonomy (NCBI): domain Eukaryota; kingdom Viridiplantae; phylum Streptophyta; class Magnoliopsida; order Alismatales; family Araceae; genus Zantedeschia; species Zantedeschia hybrid cultivar. The sequence continues at coordinate 35,177,999 of JARZZO010000011.1, read as the reverse complement.
TCTTCACTTGGACTTTCTTTAAAAAATTACTTGGACCTTTCTTGCTTGAAATTAATAGGCTCGGTTCTTCCTTTCAATTCTCTTTGATTTGGGCCTTCTTTGTTGATCTTTAGGCTCTTCTTCTTATTCAATTTTTTGGTGACAACAAATACCCCCCACGCATACGGCTCACGTACGGAGACCGGAGGCGATGAAGTGAGTTGTATGTGTGGCTCTTTGTTACGTACTTTTCTCATTTAAGCGGCTCACGGTTCAGGACCGGCCCCACTTATAGATCTTTATTCACCCATTGAGGATTTGTTTGACTGGAACTGCTGCAATCACTTGGATCCCTTCTTGAATTTGTTTCCACGACCGACTCAGATCAGGTCTCGGGCTTCCGGCAACCATAAGTTAGTATACCTTTTGAGTCTACGCCAGTCTAGGTTTAATTTGGGCTTTAAACCGACCGGATTTCTTGAATTTAGAGGATGGGGCATGTGCCCTTTGAGTTTGTGCTGGTTCGGGCTTCAATTCAGCTCCAAACCTGGCCATATATGTTGAGTTTGAGAGAAGGGGACAGATCCGCTCGAGTCTGCGCCGGTTCGGTTCCATTTTGGCTTTGAACCGGTTTGCACATGTGAAGTTTGAAAGAGGGGAGCATATGCCCTTGAGTCTGCGTCGGTTCGGTCCGGTTCGGATGTTGGACCGGTCAACGCTTCAAAACCGACCCGGTCAGTTATAAAAGAGGGAAGGGGGCGGGATGCCTTTCGTTGTTGCGTTGGGGGATTCCGAGCGTCAGTTCGCCTCTTCCTCTTCTTCCTCTTGCCATCGCCGGTGGACGAAGCTGCCGGAGCCGCGGGAGCAGGCCGTTGCCACCGCAGATCGCCGCCGTCGAGCTCTTCCTCCTCTTCATTCTTGCCTATGACCGAAGCCTCAAGGGTCTTCGGGGGTTGCCACTGCCGCTTTCTGCGCGTTGGTCTTCCGCCGTTTGGGGGTGCCACCGCCGCTGTCTGCACACCGGTTGCCTCCTCTTCCCTTTGCCGTTGACAAACGCTGCAACCCCATCGTGGAGCACCACTGTCATCGCCTGTAGGTGTTGTCCGCCGGGTTCAGAGCCGCCGGCCTTGCCTTCCTTGCTCCTTCTTCGTCGGCAACCTCGAAGTGGACTCCGGAAAGCATCGCTGCTGCCGTAAAAAGGGTCATCGGTTGGGCTTGAAGACTGCCGTTTGAGGAAGAAGGATTCCTGCACCGTAGTTTCAAAGTGAAAGGTGGAGCCCTTTCCTTCGAATTTTTGGCCGGTGGGACTGATTGGGTGTTATTGGCCGTCACTAATTTGGGCATGGGGAGAGTGAAGGGGGTCTCCTCTACACTTGTATTCATCTTTTAACATTTTTTTCCTTGTCTTCTTTTTACAGGAAACCGACTCTGAGCTCGCCGATCTACAGTAGGCGCAGACTCATTACTGTAGTGATTGCAGGTCGGGTGGATCAACGTCTTTGCTGTTTGACTTTGGCAGTTCCCACTGGAGCAATCCCTGGGGCTGCGGCTTCAGTACCTAGTCCCGGTTGTAGCTCGGCTCTCGAGAAGTGGGTTACTGGAATGACATTTATACACCCCTCTGTCTTTGACATGGGTCTTCTTCTTATCGGAGCATCTTGGTCTGTCCCGGATGGCTCTCGATAAAATTTTAACAGCCCTCCTTTAAGCGGAGATGCTGCCGAAATTTCGACAGAATTTTCTTTTTCGAGGAAGGCTTTTTGCATTTGATTTGACTTGTTGTCTCTTCTTTTTCAGTATAATGGCTTCTCGGGGGAAAGACAAAGTTGTGATGCCCGAGACTGTCTCCGAAGATGTGCCAGTTTCTCCAACAGGGTCTTCTGAACAGACTCCTATGATGGCTGAAGAGAGTGGGCCTGTAATAAGTCCCTTTTACTTGACACCTGCAGCAGTCATAGATGAAGACAGTGAACTACAACAATTTTTTAAGGTTGCTAACTTGGACCATCCCTTTGCCGATGAATCAGATGGCAAGGTTGATGAGAGCAGACTTGTCTTTTCAGAAGGATTCTATAAATATAGATGGGACAAAGATTATCCAGTTCACTTTCCCAATGATTAGCATTTGTACAACTTCTTGCTTGACTTTAAGGTCAATGGAGTGCATTCTGAAAGGAGGGCTTTTTATGCCAAAGATGTCATTTTGAAATTTTGAGACAATCTGAGGGGAACTGTAACCCGTGGCGAATCCTTGTTCAAGCCGGGTTATGCTAGAGACATGCTCATGCCCAGTGGGACTAATATCATGCGTCCTCAGGACGACATTCTGACCCGCTCGCCTTCATTTATTCCTGCCAAGTGGGGATATGACAGAGGTATCCCAGACTCGAAGCAAAGGCGGCATGGGCTATTTCTTTCTCCATGTAAATGGGGCTTCGGAGAAGAGCCATTGATTTTTGACTGTTTAGCCATGAGGTTTAGATTGAACGCAGCAATGGGCTGGTTTGGTGACTTGAAGCTTAAATCCGGCCACAGTTTCAGAGAATATTTTGTAGAGTACATTAATTATGTCTTGAAGCATTACCATGATTTGTTGAGCCGAGTGGATCTTCTCGGTAGTGTGTATGCCGCTCGATTCCGATACCCGATCTTTAAAGGCCTTTGCTGTGGCATGATCGAGGTATTCATGAAGGAGTTCAATACCTTTTATACTCCAGAAGGAGAGACATCTCTAGATTTATGGACTTTACATCAGCTTTCTAGCTTGCCCATTGACGGAGAGCCTTATGAAGAGATATGCCATCCCGACATTGTCAAGGACAGAACATATGGCAAGGGCCGTTATGCAACCTGGAGGTCTTACATATTCCTCCTAAAGGCTTATATGATTTTGGCTTTTGGTGAAGAGTCTCTGAAAAAGAGATCCCGCAGAGAGAGGACACGAGTCCGCGGAGTTGTCTGGCTCTGTTTCTTTCATAATGTTGACATTCGATATACAGACTTTCCCGGGGCTGGTGAGACTCTAGTCTTCATGGGGCAGACAGCCAAGCACCGAAAAGGATATCCTGATATCATCTTTGAAGAACATAAGAAAGATGCCAATCCCTTGGACTTAGATAGGAATACCCATCTGGCAGCATACTTGGCCTACTGGCTTTCAAATTTTGCTATTCCTCAGGGGGATGAGGGAGTAATTCATCCTGAGATGCTTCATGGAGCTTGTGAACTAGCTTGGGGGATTAAACTGTCTCTAGCTCCAGTTACTTTGTGCTTGATTTTCAAAACTCTTGGCCAAATGGTTGAGCAGGAGAAACCACGAGAATTTAATGTTGTGGGTCCCATTCATTTCCTCAATGCCTAGGTGGCTTCTATTTTTTCAGAGTCTGCCCCGAAGAGCCTGGCTTCCCATCGCATATTTCCACGCATGATTGAATATGCAAGTGTTGATGGAGGGGATACCCATAAGCAACTTTATGAAATTTGCGGTATCTTGACTGACACCAAGCGAAAGACTGAAGGGGACCTACATTTTTGGAAGCACACTGCCAATTCTCGTCCTCCAGTGAGCCCCTTTAAAGTATTTGCCGAGGGTAATCCTATTGAGTTCACCCATTCCCAGACCAAGCAGCTACTGAAGAAATCTGCATTGGATAGTCATATTAGATCATCGCTTCTATCCATCAGACCTAGTGTCTTGGTATACCGGAAGGGATCTGTAGTTCATTTAGAACCCTATTATCCTTTCCATTTCGGCCGGAATTTTGGATATGATCAGTGTATTCCTTCTTGTGATCACATATTTCAGCTTCCTGACCGCCATCTTTTAGGCTCCAGCGGACTACAGAGGGCCCATGAATGGTGGGATTATTTCCACCGATTTGAAAATGTTTCTTTCATAATTCCTTCTGCTGTCCATGCTCCTCGCGTGACATGTGAATATGTTAGATGGTGGCGAATGCGCACCAATATCTATAACTAGGAGAGGACCCAATGCTGGAGCAATGCTGAGAAGAAAATCTTGGAGACCCAGCGGGAAATCCCTTTTGATATAGAGTTCCATTATCTGCACTTCTTAGACGACAAGAATGCTGCTAAATATACAGAGAGACGTGCAGCTTATAAGGCTCGTCACAGAGATTCTTTATCCTTGATTGATCCAGAGTTGACAAGGCTGGATACCGAAGAGCTGAAGGGGGCTTTCTTGAAGAAATTTAATATTTCTATGACCTCTGAAGATTATCCTGATATCGATTTCCCGGAAGAGGAAGATATCAGTGGCAGAAATCCTCAGCAAGCTCCTAAGAGTCTCTCAGGTATTCAGAGATTTTATGTCCCGCATACGGAAGAGAAGCCTGATTTTTACAAGGGCACCAGCTGGCTACTTGCCCTTTTGAAATATTGTGGTGTATCCCAAGATTCCACTGCGCAGGGTATGTTGGATGCAAAACTACCCACTTCTTGAGATCATATAGATGGGTGGGGACTTGATGCTTTGCGTTTGGGCATTTGCTTGAGCGATAAAAAGCATTATGATCTCAATGGCCTAGCTTCTCAAGCAAAGACGATGAATGATGTCATATATATTGTGAAGGAGGCTTCGCTCAGAGATAAGTCCTCCATATATGAATATTGGCCTTTATCAAACTGTTATGAAGGCGATTGTTGTAAGTATATGTACTTGTGTTTGACTTCTTTTGAGTTTTGTGCCTTGCCTCTGCTTATATAAATTGATTTCTTCTTTTGCATATTTCTGTAGTGCCTGCGGCCAAATATCTGACTCAGCAGCATCGGAGTGCAGTGGCTATTCCAAAGAGACCATCTTTCTTTCCTCCGGTGCCTTCTAAAACATCAACCCCCGCATCCCGTGTAGAGGTCAGTGCTATAGGGAGGGCGGTTGCCGCTGCCAAAGAGGCGCGTACAAAGAAGAAACAAGAGCCTGCCCCGAACCTCTTCCTCCTATCAATTTGCCAGTGCTTGCTGAATTTACAGCTTTTATAGCAAAGAATGCCAAGCGTGCGAGTGCCCTGATTTCTCCATCCCCAACCAAGGGTGGTATGCACTATGCTTTTGATTTATGCCTTTCAGAATTTTAACATTGATGATGAACAACTTCCTTTGTTTCCATTACAGGGAGGGTTAAGCAAGTTGCAAAAAGATTTCGCAAAGGGCCCAAAGAGTCTGTCCCCTGTAGGTGCTTAGAATGACCGTGTGATTAACATGAAATATCTATGTTGTTTAGGTGTAAACTAACCTATTAAAAACAGCAACTAAAGTGCAGTGATCGCCAGAAACTTTTAACTTAAAAGCTTCAAAAGAGAGTATGATCGCCTACCTTTCAAAATGCGGAAGATTGAGTCCTTGGTTCCCCTTCCTCAGCCGGCTGAAGAAAGAGAGCCCTTTCTTTGCTTTTTGTTCTTGCTGTGGAATTTGAGGTTGAGGATCGTCCAGAAGTTGTACTTGATTTCCCCTTTTTGATCTCTTGTTGTTGTTGTTGAGTGCAGCAGAGATAGAAAAAGAAAAATGAAGAACTATGATAAGAATTTAAATAGAAGTAGTATCTGAACTAATCATGATGTTAAGCATATTTAAAACAGCAAACTCACTTGTTTTAATGGCTTGAAACCCCTTAGATTAAGTAGGTTTTTTGAAAGATTATGCTGTGGTGTGTGTTTGCATGAAGTGAATATGAAAAATGAAACTAATGAAATGAAAATAAATGCAGTAATGAAAAACTTATGCTCAGTTGGTTGAAGCTCTTGAAAGGATGAAGATCTTGAAAGGACGCCGACTTCTGGAAATGGCAGCGCTCCGGCGTTCCGACGTTGTTGCTTCGATCTTCAAATCGCTATAACGCTATGGCTCAACTCAACTTAATTCTGTTCTCTCTTTTTTTTTTTTCTTCAATATGCAGGGTATTTATAGGCATTTCTTACGTTCGCGATTAACATTAGAAAACTCCGAATTTATCCATCTTAACCGACAGATAAATACTGATTAATTCATCTTTATCTGTAATTATCTAAAACGCGTCCACCTTGGCTGACGCCTTTCAGATTAATTAAGATAAGGATAAACATCCGGGAAAACTTATCTTTATCTTTATTAGGTAAAACGCGTCCATCTATGTAGACGTCTTTTAGACTAATTAAGATAAGGATAAACATCCGGAGGGGAAGTTAAAATCACTTAGGAAACTTAAAACGCGTCGACATTCCCAGACGCCTTTTAGTTAATAAATAAATTAATTAAAATTCAAATTTAATCGTTAAAACAGGAATAAACTCTAAAGGGCGTCCACTTGGGTAGACGTCTTTTATAATCCTTCATATTTTAACTCAAAATTGAATTAAAATCAATTCAATTGATTAACTTAAACACATCTGTTAAACCCGACACTTAAAAAGATTAATAAAAATTAATTAATGATTAATTATCAGACCATTCTGAGGCATTATTATATGATATGAAATTTACTCGAAATGACGTCAAAATTAGCGTGTCTACAGCTGCCTCACCTTGGCATCGTCTTTGCAAGGGAGTGAAATGGAATTGAATGTACTGAAAAGGTGATGCCAAGGTGTGATGAGACACGCTCTTAACATCACATGATTAGAATTTTTCTCGAAATCATCAATGAAGATAGCTCAAAGAAATCAATGGAATCAATCCTGTCTGGATGAAGTAGACAAGGAAATAAAATAAAGTCGATCAACCTCCTCGGAGTGGGAAGTACCCCAGGTCGTAGACACTGTAGGTTTCATCATGGGGAGCGTTTGCCAGCCAATGTGGACGTGCTGCAACCATGATGGATCTTAAAAGAAAATAAGAATATCGGATAAAGAATCCAATCAAGGATAGAATTCTAAGGATATCTTCAAGCGAACCTTAAAGATAATCAAGATACTCAATTCGGAATGGAATATTTCATATTATGTTGGAGATTATTTTGATTAATGGTCTAAAACTTAATCAATAATTAATTCTTATTTCACACTGATTTCAAAGTCCTACATGATGCATGCTGGGCTAAAAGAAAAATATAAAGTCAAATAAAATATAAATTAATCAAGGATAATATTGTCAAATTGTTATTAATGAGTCAAGATACCAATTCTTGTAATTCAGTGCTAAGCCGAAGCTTGTTTATCCACGCACCGTTTCACAAAAGTGGAACCATCGTCCTCACTAATTAACAATCCAACGGCCTATCCGTGCGATTAAGAATTCTCTGGAATTATCACTGTTTTTGTTGAAGGGGAACTTAAATTCCAGTTTCATCAAAACCACAAGGTCCTTGATATAGTCTAATAAATACTTATCATATAGTAATGATGATGCAAATAACTACATGAAAAGAGTACAAGGGTAGAAATAACCGTCTTTTTAGCCACGGTCAGGACTTGAATTCCACAGTGAGATTTTCTTGATATTTCCAGCTTTACTCAGGCTTTCTTGAATTTCAGAAACAGGTTTCTGGCTGTCCTCTATTCGAATTCCAACTCTCTTCATGCCTTGTGTCCTGTATATGACTTGAACAAACATGTTAAGTATCTGTTTAGGCTTAGCCCCTTGCCTGGCCAAATAAATGGTCAATCAATTTTTTCCTTGAATAAATAGTCAAGGGGCGTAGCCTTTATTAACAAAGGTAATAAGAGTATTCAGACTTAAGCAAAAAATGCAACATGCAAGCAAACATATGCTCACTGAAAATAGAATGAATGAAACACACTAAATGCCACAAGCAAATGCTAATTGAAATATTTTTTGTGGTTTTGAAATATTCATTTTTGTTTGGGTTTTGAAATATGTATTCTTTTTTTTAGATTTTGACAAATGTACATTTTTTTTGAATTTTTGAAATATGTACCTTTTTTTTTGAATTTTTTGACTATGCAATTTTTTTTTTGAATTTTGACATATACATTTTTTTTTGAATTTTTGACATATACATTTTTTTTGAATTTTGACTAAAAGACCAGTATGGTACTTAGATCAAAAGATCATATTCATTTATTAACTTAATTTCCAAATTATTCTTTAACAACTTAACTTAAAACCCATCGTGTTTGAACTTGTGTTTCCATTCGTGATCCCATTTGATGATTTGACCCTTAGTCAATCTAAGCCATTCTTTAAGCTTGAAGTACACCTCTTTAGAAAGAAAAGAAGAATAGATTTAGAAAGCCCATGAGAAGGTTCCGGAGACCTAAAAAGATGTCCCTTTCCAACCCTAATATCTGTTGGGGTTCGGTCATTTTCTTTCCGGGGTATTTATCGACCTTGCGTTCCCTTTTGTTTCATTTCATGGCCTTGATGTAACATTTGTAGTGTAATGGCCTTTTGATTTTGAATTTGGCTTTTTGCCTTGCTTTTTTATTCTTTTCTTTTTTTGCTTTGCTTTGCTTTGGAACGGATCTCCCCCATTTTTTTTATGACGGCCTCCTACTAAGATGGCGGGTATTCTTGGTAATCTATTCTAAGTCTCGTTCCGACATCATGGGCCGAGTGTAAAACAGAATTTTATTTAAAAAGGAATGATTTGTACTTTATACTCTTAGTCAAGCTTTTGATATTCTTCAGGACTTGGCATCTCTTGTTATTCACGAATCAAACGTATCAGTGTGTGCAGTAATGAATTTGAAGTTAAATTATTAAGACTAACAAAGAAATTTGAGTTTATAAACTTTCTGATTCCACTGGTATTTGTACCATACTGATCGACTCTTTATCCTAAGGGTAGTATTTCTTAAGGTGTAAACCATTCCAGGGATGATTTAGCTCTTCTCCTTCTGCATTAACCAAACGATAAGCATTACCAGGATAAGCGTGCGATACAACATAAGGACCTTCCCAGTTGGGTTGGAGCTTAGAACGCGGACCACCAGGTTTTACAAAAATTCTTTTAACGACCATTTCACCGACTTTGAACTTTCGTTCAATGACTTTCTTTTGATAAAAACGTGCTAATCTGTTTTGATAAACTTTCGCATGATTAGCAGCTGACCATCTTTTCTCGTCTAAAAGTTCCAATTGAGCAAGGAGTGCTGAACGATGTTCATCAATAGAGAATTCTTTGTTCAATTGTACTCTTAATGACGGTATAAGGATCTCATATGGAACTACCGCCTCCATTCCAAATGTTAAGGAATAAGGAGTTTGCCCAGTAGGCGTGCGGATTGAAGTTCGGTAGGCCCATAGAGCCTCAACCAATTTTTCTGGCCAATCTGCGAATTTGTTAGATTTACACGTCTTTTTGATGATTTTTATCAAAGTCTTATTAGTTGCCTCTGCTTGGCCATTGCCTTGCGGATAATAAGGAGATGAATGATGCAATGCAATTTTATACCTGTTGCAGAGGTCCTTCAATTCCTGTGACACGAACTGCGGTCCGTTGTCGGTGACGATGGTACTTGGAATTCCGAATCTTGTGATGATGTTCTTCATGATGAATTTGCAGACGGTTGATGCTTTGATCTCCACGTATGTTTCAGCTTCTGCCCACTTGGTGAAGTATTCCGTTGCCGTGAGAATGAAAGATTTTTGCTTGATGCCGGAATCTGGGTTACCAAGAGGTCCAATAATGTCGAAAGCCCACATGGAGAAAGGCCATGGGGAAGAAACAGGATGGAGTGAAGATGCAGGAGAATGAATTTTGTCGGCGTGAAATTGACACTTGGCACACCTACGGACATATCCTACACAGTCTTCTTCCATGGTTGGCCAATAAAATCCTTGTCTAAGGATCTTCTTTGCTAGCATCTGTCCATTGACATGGCCACCACAAACTCCACTATGAGCTCCTTCCATAACCTTCCAAAGCTCATCTTCGTCCAAACATCTCAGAAGAACTCCATCAAAACCTCTCTTATATAATGCTCCCCCAACTAGGGTGTATCGTTGAGCAACTCTCCTGATAGCTCTTTTTTCCTCAGTTGTAGCTTCTTCAGGATACGATTGATCTTCACAATATTTTGCAATTTCATAATACCATGGCTTCTGTTCATCATCCATCTCTTCTAACAGCTCCATCAACATGATTTCTCTTTTCTCCACAATACTTCCATCTTTGAATTTCTTCAGCAACTTCTCCTTAGTTCTAAGAAATGAAGGATCTTTCACGGCGGGTGAAAGACGCCTATGAATTATGATCGATTCAGATTGCTTGCTGATAGGAAAATCAAGAGAAGATGCAAGTGAAGCTAGAGCGTCAGCTAGGATGTTTTGATTTCTAGGAACATGGACAAAGATCAACTTTGTGAAAAGCTTCGAGTAAGCAGAAGTAAGTTCTTGATATGGCTTAAGCTTGGGATCAAGAGTTCGATACTTGGTCAGCACTTGGCGAAGAATTAATTGGCTATCACCCACAATCCTGAGTTTGGTTGCACCATGGAAATGAGCAGCCTCGAGACCAGCAAGAAGTGCCTCGTATTCAGCTATGTTGTTGGTGACTGGAAAATCAAGCTGAAAGGCTTGTGGAATGGTGACACCTTCAGGTGATAACAGAACGATTCCGATACCCTTTCCATGAGAATTCAGAGCTCCGTCAAAATGCAGAGTCCACATATCATCTCTGATTTGATTTACGGACATCAGTTCCTCATCCGGAAACTCTGATCGCACTGGATCAAATCGAGGAAGGGGATGATGAGCGAGATGTTCTGCTATGGCATAGCCTTTGATTGCTTTATGTTGAATGTAAATGATATCGAATTGAGATAGAAAGCTTTGCCATCACGCTAACCTATCAGTAAGAACAGATTTCTCCAGAAGGAACTTAATCGGATTCATCCTAGCGATGAGATGGACTTCATGGGCCAGAAAATAATGCTTCAATTTCTGCACAACCCAAACCAATGCTGCACATGTTTTCTCCATCGCCGTATATCTCTGTTCAGCGGGGTTGAGAAGTTTAGAGAGATAGTAGGCTGCCCTCTCTTTTCCTTCTTCATCCTCTTGTGCTAGGACAGCCCCCACTGCATCATCCAGGACAGAAATATAAAGTATCAATGGTTTGCCTGGAGATGGTGGTCTCAAAACAGGAGGACTTGCCAAATAGTCCTTTAATCCATCAAACGCCTCCTGACACTTATCGTCCCAATTGAATTTGACTCCTGGCTTGGTAAGCTCGTAAAACGGCTTACACCTTTGTGAGTGCTGGGAGACAAAACGGCGAATAAATTGTAACCTCCCGATTAATCCTCTTAACTCTTTCAAGTTTTTGGGAGGTGGCATTTCTCTGATAGCCTTCGCCTTATTGGGATCGATCTCAATTCCCCGTTTGCTGACAATGAATCCAAGCAATTTCCCTGAAGATACCCCGAATACACATTTCTTGGGGTTCATCTTCAACTGATATTCTCTTGATCTCTCTAATACCCTTGCCAAAACTTTGGCATGCTCGGCCTTCGTTTTAGACTTAACCAATAAGTCATCCACATACACTTCCAAATCTATATGCATCATGTCATGAAAAATTGCCATCATAGCCCTTTGATAAGTGGCTCCAGCGTTCTTCAATCCAAATGGCATGACGACATAACAATATGTTCCCCAAGGTGTAGTGAATGAAGTCTTCTCTTGATCCTCTTCTGCCAACTTAATCTGATTGTATCCTGAAAATCCATCCATAAATGATAACGTCTCATAGCCAGCAGTGTTATCGATGAGTACATCAATATGAGGCAATGGAAAATCATCTTTAGGACATGCCCGATTCAGATCGCGGAAGTCAATGCAAATTCTGACCTTCCCGTCCTTTTTCATAACCGGGACTATGTTGGCCACCCATTGTGGATAAAGGACAACTCTAATGAATTTGGCTTTGTGTAATTTGTCAACCTCTTCCTTCATCTTTAAAGCCATTTGCGGGTGGAATCGCCTTAATTTCTGCTTGACCGGAGTAGCTCCATCTTTTAATGTTAACCTGTGTTCAACTAAAGATGAGTCTAGCCCCGGCATATCCTCATAACTCCAGGCGAAAGTGTCCTTATAATCCTTAAGCACTTGTACCATTGCCTTTTCATCCTCTGCAGAAAGATTTTTACTGACGAGGACAACCTTAGGTTCGTCTTCAGTCCCTAAGTTTATTTCTTTTGTGGGCTCTTCGACGGCAGCTGAAGGTTCATGAAATCTCTTCACTCCACTGGCATATGCCTCCGCTGCGTCCTCATCATCTTCCTCATCTTCAACAATGGGGTCCTTTTCATGTACTAACTCATATACCCCGTACCCATCATTGACTGACTCATCATCTGTACAATCTTCTGGCATCTGAATTGGATCTTCTAAAAGCTGAGGGATTAAAGAGCAAAAGGAACATTTATCAGCCAAATCCTGGAGGTATCTTTCTGGAATTTGCCTACCCTTAGGCTTCCTAGACTTCCTAAACTGTCTAAAACTAGACTTCCTAACTTCACTAAACTGCCTATCATAACCTAATGAAGATAAAGCAGGATGAAAATCCTGGGATACAAGTGGAAATACAGGGGAATCCTCCCGTGGGGAGGGACAGAGTAGATCTAGGAGAGAATCTTGACCGACGGACCCGCGCGATGGGGTGTAATCGGACAAGTAAGATGTTTCCTCGATAATGATTTGGGAAGAATTTGTTGTCAAATTGGCGTTTTTTTTTGGACATCGGAGGAATTATACATGAAGCAGGAGTGAATACAAATGGAAGGGGAATCAGACGGAGGAAGCGGCACCAAGGCCAGAGGATTAGGGGGATCATATAGAAATATGTCCCAAATCAGATTATACAACCTCTCTAGGTCGAGAGGAGGTTGTGGAATAAAGTCCCGAGGGGACATAGTTATCATAAGGGGCGGAGCCCGTGGAATATCTTCAATTATGACCCGCGACCAAGTCGGGGTCAAGAGTAGTGTACGAAAAAGAGTATGGAGCATTAGGACATGTGAAGGATATGTCCCCCTCCATAGCAGATCTGTTGTATAACCAGCTTCATAGGGGTCATCTGGCTCCCCTTCATCAGTTTGTTCGGACAGCAGTATCCGCTTGTCAAAGATTGTGCCAGGGCTCTCAATTAGCTCGTCGATCTGCGGTGGCCACTTGGGTTCTGCAGGATCCAGGAATAGTCTGTTCAGTGCTATGTACAGGTCCCTCAGATCAAACCACCTGTACCATTCACATTCAGGGTCATGGAATTTCCTCCTTTTCATAGGCCGCAGAGCCTCCAAGGATTGGTACGTAAGTAGTTCGGAACAATGTCTGGCCAAATCCCTCCCATATATGTCATGGAAGTCAAAACAGGAAGTAATGACCACCATGTTGTCGTGACAAAGTATGGGCCCTTTCACAAAGTGTGTATATAGAGTCCATGCTAAGGGATCTCGGCCTTCTTTCAGTGGTGTAGACATTGTTTCCAAGATTTCTTGACCGTCTTCTTGCTGAACCCTGTCTTGCTTCAGTTTCCTCGGCCTATAGCCCAGACCGCTTCCGGGTACTGCCCGATGATCTCTAACAGGAGTGGTCCTGCCTTGCAATTGTGTGCCCAGACCTTTCCCAGGCTTGTAGCCATTCTTCATCATGATTCTCCATCCCGGGGTACTCATGCACTTCCCCCTTTTGATAGCATCTATTGGATATGGAGAAATGGTAGCGGCTTTCAAAGGATCAGCCACTGGACGGTAGACCTGTAATACCGACAGAAAAGGTTGTCGGCCAGGTAAAACAGCAGATTTAATATTCAGTGTATGAGCAGCAGCAAGGATCGGCATGCTCGTCACTTTAATAATTCGTCCTTTGTAAGGGAATTTGAGGCATTGGTGATTCGTAGAAGGAATCGCCTCAAGAGTTTTGATATAAGGACGTCCCAGAATGGCATTTATGGAAGGGTCGATTTCTAGAATATGAAATTCAACCTCTGCATGACTTACTGGACCTAGCTCCACCTTTAAATAAACCATTCCCAGAGGGGAACGGGTAGAATTGTCATATGCCGTAACTGAGATGGGGCTAGGCAGCCATTTCTCCTTGGGCACACCGCATAGCTCCAGGGTCTTCGGAGGTAAAACATTAATTGAAGCCCCTGTATCAACCAGGCATGCATCCACGGCCTTCTTGGAGATATTGACCGTGATGCTCAGAGCCATGCTTCTGGCGGCTGGCGGTGCTAGTTCCGATGTGTGGAATGTAATTGAGGGCTGATCCCCCTGAGGAACTAGTAGTGCTGCAATCTTCTCTACCGGCACGTCTTCATTGACCATCACCTTCTGTAGGTATTCCATTAAAGCTTCTTGGTGAATCTTGGACCTTTTAATCAATTCCAGTACAGTGATCCGTGCCGGTGTTTTGTCCAGATGTTTCAGCAAGTCATATTGAGTGCCTGGTGCACTCTCTTCATTATGGGCTTCCTCAGTCGGCTGTGATGGGCCGTCTCTGACTGTGGACTGAGGAAAGACCTTGTTGAAAATCCTCCCACTCCGGAGCGCGTGTTCCTCGACCGTGGAGGATCCGGGTGACACCTTGAGTACTGCAGAGTCGGGTGGCGTAAGCGGTGCGGAGGGTTGATGCGTAGGTGGTGGCGTTGGGTTAGGTGGTGATGGCGTAGGGTTAAGTGGTGATGGCGCGGTGCGGATTAAAGGCCTAGATGGTTGGATGGTAGATGGGTAAGTGGTTGGCGAAGTGGGGAAGGGTACGCGTAGTAATGGTTTGGATGGTTGGGGCATATCTGGGTAGGTGGTAGTGGTAGCGGGTGAAGTAGGAAATGGTACGCGTAATAGTGGCCTAGATGGTAAAAGGGGTGCGTTATTGGTTTGCGGAGGGGTATATGATGGAGGCGTAGGAGTGCGGGGCGCAATGGGTCTAAGGAAGGTGGGTAGTGGTAATGGGTTATTGGATGCGGGCGGATGATATGTGGGTGTGGGTAGAGGGGTGATGGTGACGGGTTGTGGTCTGGGTATGTGGATGGTGCGGCGTGGTAGTCGCTCTGCGGTACTTTGAACGTGACCCGTTGAGTAGAGAGAGGAAGAGTCCTCTATCCTCCATTGTTGCCCACGACCAGCCTCAGACTGGCTGTTCGTTAGAATGGGAGCAACCTGGTTCTGATTCTGGTGCTCCGGGAGCGGATTCTGCACTATGCCCATGTTGGGTGGTGCTGCTGCTTGTGCTGGTGGTCTTGCTTGCTGCTGCTGTTGCGGTCTCCTCGCCTTCAGGGCTGTTATGTATTTCTTCATTTCCTCCCAGTCTATGCCGCCCTGCTCGTTGAGATCATGAATATAATCTCTGAATTGGAAGCAGGTGTCAATGGTATGCCCAGGTTGCCTATGGAAGTAGCAATATCTGGACGTATCGGCATTTTGAGGCCAGACGGCCTTTTCCCTTGGCAAAACTAAGGCATTGGCTGCCATTAAAGCACTGAAGATATCGGCCAAGGATTCTGGGAGAGCCGGGTATTCTGCCCTCTTCGGGCCTGGAGGTCTCCTCTGCTGGTTGTAGTCACCAGGAGGAGGGACATTGTGGTACGCCGGCGGTGCGCGCGGCTGGTACTGTGGCTGTTGTTGCTGCTGATACTGCTGCTGCTGGGGTTGCTGGTACTGCTGTTGCCGTTGCGGCTGTTGCTGTAGCTGTTGCTGGTTTTGATTCTGATTCGGCTGCTGGGGCCGTTGATACTGCTGTTGGTACTGGGGGTTCTGCTGCTGTCTGTACCCTTGTTGCTGTGGCCTCTGGTACTGCTGCTGACTTCTCACGAACTGGGGCGAGTTATTGTTCATGGTACTCACTTGCTCATGAGAGAGCGTGCCCTCAGTAGTCGGACCTGTGCTGGAAGAGTTCGGCACTGCAGGCTTCTGAGGCGGAGGTCTGCTAGGTCTATGAGGATCAAAGACGCTAGAGAATGTAGCGTCCTTGAAAGCATTCTGGCAGTACCGTGCTCTTTCATAGAGCTCTGCCATGTTAGTCAAATTGTTCAAGGAGAGGACCAGCTTGAACTGAGGGGTGGCATTAGAAATTAACATTTTCACTTGTTCGGACTCGGACAAGTGATCCTTCACCTTTTCAGCCAGACCCCGCCACCTGTCAGCAAAACTGACAAACTCCTCATCAGGTTTCATCTTTTCTGCAATGAGGTCCGTGATAGACAAGGAGGGTGCAACTCTGTCCTGGTATCGTTGAATGAATTTGCGTGAAACGATACAGTAATCCTCTACTTCTGAGGGTTCCAGGGAAAAGAACCACTCGAGGGCTGGTCCCTCTAGAGATCTCCTGAACAAGAAGGCCAACGACCTCTTGTCATTCTGCCAGAAAGAGGATTCATACATGAACTCCTTCAGATGTGTGAAGGGGTTACCAGTACCGTTGTACTTTCGGTACACTGGCATCTCAGAGGGTGGCAGATGGAATACTGGCAGACTCGGTAGACTGATTTCTGGCACAGCTTTGACCCCCATCATTTTCTGGAGGTTATTAAATTGCTCATCCATACGCTCCATTTTGGCCAACAGCGTTTGTGTGGTCAGATCTGCTTGAGGAGGAGGAGGAGGAGGAGGTACTTGGTAGGCCTGCTGCCTAGAGTACGTTGGACAGGGTGGACAATAGAGGGGAGGTCCGGCAGCGCTTCCGCCATGCCCGAGGGCATTTTGATAAGTAGGCGTTTGCGGTCTAGCCGGTTGCCTAGATGATGAAAGTTGCGGCCCAGTTGGCCGAGAAGTAATATGAAGGCCCTCCACGGCCTGATGGATATAAGGAGGAGGAGGTTGTTGAATAACAACAGGGGGAGCCATAGGGTTCGGCTCAGCAGGCTGCATGGGTGCCTTCCCCTTCAAAATAGACTGGATGGCCTCGAACTGTTGAGGGTCCAGTCGGGAGGCAAGAACTCCCAGAGCGTTGACGAGATCCATAGGATCGGAGGGTAAGGGATCATTCTGATTCATGTCCCCCTCAAGGTCAGGATTAGGAATCGCATATTCATGCGGAAGAGGATCAGGATATTGATCACGTGGAGGCAAAAGAGGTGTCCGAACATTCCCATCTAGACGATACGGAATGGGGATAGAACTACGGGAGGCATCAGCATCTCTCCCACTCTCATAATTGTACTCAGAATTCCGAGGGGCATTAGCATCTCCCTCGTAATTAATCATGGCGTCTGGAGCCACACTCAAGTCCCTACCTGATCGTAGCAACATGATGTTAGATTCCCTTTTCAAAGATTTAATCAAACAAGTTGTACAGAGATTAATCAAACAAGTGGATGCTTAACGTGATTTTAGGATTCCTTGTTGAGTTATTTGAATTGGATTAAACCACAATTTCGCTCAGGGAAAGGATCCTAGTTTCAGTTCGATTTCCACCGTTATTCTCTAGGGCTTTCTCTCACAACGCTTTCAGAATCTAACCGGGACTTCAATTGGTACAACCAGCCCGATGATCAAGGAGGAATACCTTGATTTTGGGGACTTATGGAGGTCTCAACGTCAACTTCTCTAGTCTGATCAAGGGACCAACCCAATCAGAGAGAGTTGCTGACGTCGAGTAATGTGTTCCTAAGAAGAGGGGGGTTTTAGCCTCAATGCGTATGTCCTGCGACCTGGATGGCCTCTAATGCTTAATAAAGTAATGGGTAGCTAGCACTCAACCACAGAAATCTGGAAACTGAAAAATAATTAAGAAACTGTCTGAATTGCGTCGATTATAGTCGACGCTATTCAAAACAGAACTTAATTCTTTCGCAGAGAACAGATGCAAACAGTAGAGAAAGCCTGGAAAATAACTAAAAACTGTCTGAATAGCGTCGATTATGGTCGACGCTATTCAACACAGAACTTAATTATTTCGCAGAAAGAGATGCAAACAGCAGAGAAAGCCTGGAGGCTAAAAGGCGTCTAGTAGTGACGACGCGGTTTTGAAACGCGTCGCTGTTCCTGGACGCTTTTTAGTTCGCAGAAACAGATTTCCAGAAGGATTTTTTGGGTCGAATCCTCCTTAAACAGGGTAAAATGCAGTAAACAATCGACTCATGCAAAGATTTTTTAGTTTCAGATTTTTAAACAGGATGATTTACTATCTAAACAACTAAGAAATCACGCAATCACACAGCATTTCATCACAAAAAACAGCTTTTTGAACTAATCAAAGGGGAGGCAAGATCTTGCCACTGGGGTGTGCACGTGGTGCACGAGGGAAATTAATTAAACTAAACACTCACCAATTGGTGAGGACGTGTCCAGAGACACAAGTGGTGCACCGTGGGTGCCCGATATGATGATAGCAAGAACAAAAGGAAACTAAAAGATGGCGAGACCAAGTCCCACCGTGATCGCCAAAAAAGCTGTAGGTGCTTAGAATGACCGTGTGATTAACATGAAATATCTATGTTGTTTAGGTGTAAACTAACCTATTAAAAACAGCAACTAAAGTGCAGTGATCGCCAGAAACTTTTAACTTAAAAGCTTCAAAAGAGAGTATGATCGCCTACCTTTCAAAATGCGGAAGATTGAGTCCTTGGTTCCCCTTCCTCAGCCGGCTGAAGAAAGAGAGCCCTTTCTTTGCTTTTTGTTCT
This sequence comes from Zantedeschia hybrid cultivar, assembly GCA_030544215.1. Taxonomy (NCBI): domain Eukaryota; kingdom Viridiplantae; phylum Streptophyta; class Magnoliopsida; order Alismatales; family Araceae; genus Zantedeschia; species Zantedeschia hybrid cultivar. The sequence continues at coordinate 35,159,503 of JARZZO010000011.1, read as the reverse complement.
TGCTGTGGAATTTGAGGTTGAGGATCGTCCAGAAGTTGTACTTGATTTCCCCTTTTTGATCTCTTGTTGTTGTTGTTGAGTGCAGCAGAGATAGAAAAAGAAAAATGAAGAACTATGATAAGAATTTAAATAGAAGTAGTATCTGAACTAATCATGATGTTAAGCATATTTAAAACAGCAAACTCACTTGTTTTAATGGCTTGAAACCCCTTAGATTAAGTAGGTTTTTGAAAGATTATGCTGTGGTGTGTGTTTGCATGAAATGAATATGAAAAATGAAACTAATGAAATGAAAATAAATGCAGTAATGAAAAACTTATGCTCAGTTGGTTGAAGCTCTTGAAAGGATGAAGATCTTGAAAGGACGCCGACTTCTGGAAATGGCAGTGCTCCGGCGTTCCGACGTTGTTGCTTCGATCTTCAAATCGCTATAACGCTATGGCTCAACTCAACTTAATTCTGTTCTCTCTTTTTTTTTTTTCTTCAATATGCAGGGTATTTATAGGCATTTCTTGCGTTCGCGATTAACATTAGAAAACTCCGAATTTATCCATCTTAACCGACAGATAAATACTGATTAATTCATCTTTATCTGTAATTATCTAAAACGCGTCCACCTTGGCTGACGCCTTTCAGATTAATTAAGATAAGGATAAACATCCGGGAAAACTTATCTTTATCTTTATTAGGTAAAACGCGTCCATCTATGTAGACGTCTTTTAGACTAATTAAGATAAGGATAAACATCCGGAGGGGAAGTTAAAATCACTTAGGAAACTTAAAACGCGTCGACATTCCCAGACGCCTTTTAGTTAATAAATAAATTAATTAAAATTCAAATTTAATCGTTAAAACAGGAATAAACTCTAAAGGGCGTCCACTTGGGTAGACGTCTTTTATAATCCTTCATATTTTAACTCAAAATTGAATTAAAATCAATTCAATTGATTAACTTAAACACATCTGTTAAACCCGACACTTAAAAAGATTAATAAAAATTAATTAATGATTAATTATCAGACCATTCTGAGGCATTATTATATGATATGAAATTTACTCGAAATGACGTCAAAATTAGCGTGTCTACATCCCCCGTGAAAAGATTGTTCTGCCCAAGCGCCAGTGCTCGAGATTATTGGCTCAGACAAGGAAAGAAGAAACTAATGATACTTCTTCCAGTGTGGAAGAAATAAGTGGCATTCCTCCTTCACCTTCCATTTCTTCCCATACTACAGAACACATTAGTAGTGAAGCTTTACCAGAGACAACTGTCTAGTCGCCCCCGAGGGGTCAAGGTAACCCTTCTGAGACTTATAGCAATAGTGATTTCATTTCACTACTGAATTTCTGACTTTGACCATATAGGTTTTGCAGCAACTGAGGGCTTGATATCAAAGACTCATCATGTTGAAACAGTGCAGTCTGCTATGGTAATTTCTATTTACCACATCTTTTCTGCTTTTTCCATCATCTAAACTTGACTTGTATATATTTTGAATATCAGGCATCCCCGGCTCATACGGAAAGGATGGAAATTCCTCAAGTCCCGACTGAAAGGGACATGGATTTTGAAATATCAGCCTCCATGCCAGTTTCTTCTTCTGAAGAGGCAGAAGTTGTTTTTGCTGAAGATGCGGAACCAGAAGAGACTTCGATGGTTCCAACTGTCATAACTTCGACGGAGGTCATTACTTTCTCGGATATCAAGACTGTGGAACTTTCAGCTCCTGAGCTTACGGATATTGTGGCTACTTCAGAGCATGGCAGGGTTGACTTGGGAACAAGTTCACCGAGTCAACAGGTGATAGTATCCCGTCCTGTCCCCTATAGATTAAACTCTGCTACACATATTCTTCGGCTTATTAATATTGTGACTCATATATGCACATCATCCCTTGTACAAATTTCTTCTGAGCCAATTACTTTAGCCGGACCTTCCGCCTTTATAGTTGCTCTGCCCGCAGCTAAACTTACAGAAAGTGACCTGCCCCTAGCCATATCAAGCATTGTAGCTGTCACATCTGCCCCTTCTATTACCGAACCTTCATCCAGTTCAGTGTCTTCTTCTTCCCGTCAAACGGTCATAGACTGGACTTCGGTGGACGAGTCTGTGCATATTGCTATCCCTTCTATTCCTGCTGGTTCAGGTATACAGGGTGTTGATGTCCTTGGCGCCAATATCAAGCTTTTACGACAAATTATACATCGGCAGCTTAGTTAATCATATGATCTTCTTCACCAGCAAATTGAGAGCATGACTACGTGGCTTCATCTGGCAGGAGCTTCTTTGGATGAGTGGCTTCCTATTGCTTCCACTGCTTTGAAATTTTTTAAGCATCAAGAATATATTTACTCAACTATACAAGATCAACGCCAAGTCTTGTCTCTTCAACGGCATGAGTATACCTTGCAGATGCAGCCTGTTTCTCTTCAAATTTCACAACAACAAGCAGAAATAGTTGGCTTTGAATAGAAAGAAGGCTTGTTGGTGGAGAATATTCAGCGTTTAGATAATGAACTTGCTGCTGCGAAAGCCAACCTGGAAACTTTAAGGAACAGTTTACACAGACGTCAAGATGATCTTCTGGTTTGCCAAGGCCTTCTTGAATCATTATCTAGTGAAGTTTCCAAGCTGCAAACTGAAGAAGAAGCTCTTTCTGAATTGCATACTCAAGTTGGAGAAGGACTTCCTCTGCTGTCCATGTTACTTGAGGATCCATAATGTTGTTTATAACTGAACTTTGTATTTGGGAAGGGTATTTTCTTTTTGCTTTTCCATGTAAACTGGGATGGAAGTCATTCCTTGTAAACTTTCGGCACATTATAAAGAGAATTTTGTATCATATCCCCCTTTCAATGAATGCCATGCTTGAATTTCTTTTTTTTATTCACTTTACCGACCCAAGTGCCCTTCCGGGTTATCACCAGAGTCGGCTCCTCTTACTTTTGCCCATGCGCCCTTTCGGGTTTTCACACGGCGGGGTTCCTGATTTTGCCTGTAGCGCCCTTTCGGGTTTTCACCACAGCCGGGTATATAGCCCTTATTTCCCTTGACCGCAAAAGGTACAATCAAGTCCGGCGAGGCATCTATATTTTTTAATCCCCTTTTGAGTTTTCTCTCATTTTTTTTATCCTTCTCTCTCCCCTTGTTATAAATGAAGTAGAGTGAAGTATGCATCCATAGTAACTGCAAAGCTGAAAGGAAAAGATTTCAAATGAAGATAACTTAACAATGTTTATTGGCTTCCATAACTAACAATGTTATGGGGATTATTGAAGCTTAAAAAGGAAGGACAAAGTGAGAGGGGCAATGAATACCTCAATCACTTGTTTATTGAAAATGGCACAAACCGTAAGGGTCTGAGTCTTTATTGGGGTGGCAAAGATCGTAAGGATCTTAACCACTATGCAGGGTGGCAATAGACCGGAAGGGTCTACGCCATGCAAATCCTAAGTACCAACGACGGACTCATAGGTTTTTGGTCATGGTAACAAAGGTATGATTTGAAATGCATGAATCCAGAATCCTTCAAGCAGACTCATAGGTTTGTAGCCCGAAGTAGACAGGGGTGTTTAAATGATGCAAACCTAGATACATAGGTCATGAGGACCCTAATTATCAATGACGGGCTTAAAGGCTTTTGGTCATGATAACTATGGGTGATTTTGAATGGATGAACCCTAACTACCACAGCAGACTCATAGGTTTGTAGCCGAGGTAGATAGGGAGTACGGAGTACTCTTTTCAGAGACCCAGTAATCTAGGAGATGGCGGAGTCACGAGGGACCCAAGCCATCAGCCGGTGCGACGTAGTCGTTGAAGACCCCGGGAAACTTACTTTGCTTTGATTTGAATTTGCTTGATTGGTGACGGAGTACTCCTCTCGGAGACCCGGTCTTTGAGGATGACGGAGTCACGAGGGACTCGGGCCAGCCACCGATGCGACGTAGTCGTTGAAGACCCCGGTCGACTTACTTTGCTTTGTTTTGAATTTGCTTGATTGTTGACGGAGTACCCCTCTCGGAGACCCGGTCTTTCGGGGATGACGGAGTCACGAGGGACCCGGGCCAGCCACTGGTGGGATGTAGTCGTTGAAGACCCCGGTCGACTTATTTTGCTTTGATTTGAATTTGCTTGCACTTGGATTTGACTTTGGGCTTAACATTGAGTGGCGGTGCTGAGTGCACCCGGCCACCTTCTTTGTTACGAACTTGCTTTGAACTTGGGCAGTAGAGTCTAGTAGGACCCACGCCGGCTTGTATTTGAATCTTGAACTTGAATTTAAGCTTGGATTTGTGCGGCAGGTCTTGTTGACTCAAGTCGATTTGAATATGAACTTGAATGGCGGGGTCGAATGAGACCGGGCCATCTTTCTTGTTTTATGCTTGGATGGCGGAATCTAGTAGGACACATGCCAATTTGCATTTGGATTTGATTTTGAACTTGAGCGGTAGAGTCTTGCTGACTTGGGCCGATTTGCATTTGAACTTGAGTCTGAATTTAGGCTTGATTTTTTGCATTTGAACTTCAATTGGGGCTTTTGAATTTGTAGTTTGAACGGCGGGATCGAATGAACCCAGGCCATTCTCTTGCTTTCAACTTTGCTTTACTCTTGGATTTTGAATTTGTATTTGAGCTTGAACTTGGATTTAAGCAGCGGATCCTGTTGATCCAGGCTGCTTCATACTTGGATTTAAGCTTGGTTTGGAGCTTGAACTTGAATTTTGAACTTGAGTTTTGAGCTCAAATTTGAACATGAGCTTTGAATTTAATCGGCGAGTCCTATTGACTCAGGCCGATTTAAACTTGAATTTGAGCTTTGAATGGAGGAGTTGAATAAACCCGGACCATCTTCTTTGTTTTGACCTTGGATGGCGGAATCAAATGAAACCGGGCCATCTTCTTGCTTTCAAGTTTACTTGAAACTTGGATTTTGATCTAGAATTTAAGCAGCGGGTCCTGTTGACCCAGGCTGACTTATCTTGAATTTGTGCTTGCTCTTTGGCTGGAGCTTTGAACTTGAGTGGCGGAGCCTTGCTGACCCAGGCCAGTCCATACTTGACTTTGAGCTTGTGTTTGAATTTGTGCTTGAATTTGAGCTTGGATTTGCATTTGTACTTGAATGGCAAGGTCCAGCAGGACTCAGGCCAGCTTTTCTATTCTTTTTGTAGCTTCTTGCCCCCTGTTCATTGAAGAGACAAGGTTGCAAGACATATGTATATTTATATCAAATAATTTCAGAATCGGAAAACATCATCGATTCAGATTGATTTGATTGAAAACTTCGACCGGTTATAAAACGGGAAGCAGGAAATGATTTATACTCCCTCCGCACCGGGTTTGCCTCAGCACCATTGCCCGACTAGCGGGATAGTCATGCCAACTTTTTTTTTCTTTATTTTTCAATGGCATTTCGTCATTGGCAACCCATGAGGTGCTTTGGGGCGGCTTCGTAAAGCCTTTTAGAGCCTCTTCAATGTCCTTGGCTCATATAGGCAGGTTAATTTTACCATGCCATTTAAAATTTATAGTCTCGGGGGAATACATACCGAGAACTGGATGATTTCTTTTAACTGTCTTCATAGTGATCATATTCACACTGTAGACAGTGCTTCATATATTCTATCAATCTTCACTTGGAAAGCACGGAGGTAGCGCATGATAGCGCTTCATATGTTTGCCATTTAAGGGAGGAAACTGTACTTCTCCCTTATGATTGGTGAGGGTGTATGCTCCTCCTTCATAAACAATTTTGACGACATAGGGGCCGATCCAATTACTGGTCAACTTCCCTTTTGGATTTGACGCCATGACTTCTCTTCTTTTGACCATAACTAGGTCTCCTTTCTTAAAGGCTCTTTCTTTGACTAGTCTATCAGATGCTCGAGCCATGCGAGCTTGATATATCTGGATATTTTGTTGGGCTCGAACTCTGTCGCCTTCCAAGGCTAATAACTCCTCGAGCCGCCTTTCTGCATTTGATTGATTTCCTTTGATAAGCCCCTGCTCTAAGGCAATGCGCAAAGAGAGGACTTCCAATTCAATTGGTACGACTGCCTCTGACCCATATACTAAGGAATAGGGAGAACAGCCTGTTGGAGTTTTGTATATGATTCTGTAAGCCCATAATACTTCATACATTCTTTCTTCTCAGTCTTTCTTAGTTGAATTGACTGTCTTTGCTAGAAGGTTGTATAGAGTCTTGTTAAAGGCTTCTGCTAACCCATTGGCTTGTGGATTGTAGACTGTGGAGGTCTTCCAATCAATTTTGAATTTCGCAGCTAGCTTGTATATGATTTGATTTCGGAAGCACGTTCCGTTATCTGAAATGATCCGACTGGGTGCACCATATCAGAACAACATATTTTGGCGGAGGAACCTTTCAACGGCTGCCCTAGTGACTTCTCTTAATGCTACTGCTTCGGCCCATCTGGAAAAATAATCCGTGGCGGCCAGAATATATTTAGCACCTCTTGAGGAGGGTATGAATGGACCGACAACGTCCATGCCCCACTTGGCAAAAGGCCATGATGGTGTTGTAGGGTGCAAGGGCACCGGGGGTTTTCTTGGAATTGGGCCATGTTCCTGGCATTTGTGACATGATTTGGCATATTATGCACAATCATCGAACATTGTAGGCCAATAGTAGCCCAATTGTTTGAGTTGATTTTTCATCATGAGGCCAGACTGGTGAGCACCACAGACCCCGGCATGTATTTCCCTCAAAGCTTCAGCTATCTCTTTTGGTGACAGGCATCTGAGTAGAACTTTTCTTTTGCCATCATATGTCACTCGAAAGAGAGTGTCTCCTTTGTATTCATATGAATCCTTGATACGGATCAGTTTAGCACGCTTGATTCGAGTGCTTGGCAATATTTTATGCTTGAACCAGTCGAGAAGCATTTCCCTCCAATCAGGCTTATCAGCTTCTTCCACTACACATACTTCTGTTTGCATTTCTGTTTCTTCTCCCAACACAGTTGGTAACAATCTTCTGTTCTTGACCCATATTTCAAGGGACCCCTCTTGCGGTAGAGCCAGAGAACTTGCTAATTTAGCCAGAGCATCAGCTTGAGCATTTGCACTGCAGTTGATATGGTTGATTTCAATGAAATAAAATCTTTGTATCAGCTTGAGGGTCCTTTTGTGATAAGGAATCAACTCAGACTTTTTGACATCATATATTCCTTAGACTTGGTATATAATCAACATTGAGTCTCCATGGACTTGAATCATTTGAATGCCCATATCCAGAGCAACTTCCAGGCCAACTATCAAAGCTTCATATTCAGCTTCATTGTTGGTGCATGGCTTAGTTAAGGAACACGAGATATGCAGAACCTCGCCTTCTGGAGATATCAGGACAATGCCTGCCCCGGCCTTTGTAGTGAATGTACCATCTTGTGCAATTGCTGAACGGGAGGCCCCGTCAAAATATAGCTGCCATATCTTTTATTCTGTACAGTTAGCTTCTAATGCTTCTTCATTTGGCAAATCGGTGACCAACGGTGAATCTTCCGGCACTGGATGTGCCGCAAAGAAGTCTGCAATGGCTTGACCTTTGATGGCTTTCTGAGGGACATATTTAATGTCAAACTCTATGAGGAGGACTGCCCATTTGCCCAAACGACCTTTCAAGATTGGTCGATTGAGGATATATGAGAGGATCAGCCCTAGAGATGAGCTGGATTTCATGTGATAGCATATAGTGCCGGAGTCTTTTTGCTGCAAAGACTAGGGCCAAGCATATCTTTTCGATAGGTGAGTACCGGAGTTCAGCCCCGATCAACCTTCTGCTTAAGTAATATATTGCTTGCTCTTTGCCTTCTTCATTGTCTTATGCCAGCATTGCCCCCAAAGAAGTCTCCTGAGTAGCGATATATAAGATTAATGCCTGGCCTTTGATAGGTGCCCCCAGCATAGGTGGCGATGCAAGGTATTGCTTGATTTTCTCAAGCGCATTTTGACATTCATCATCCCATATGAATGGGGCATCTTTCTTCACTAATTTAGAGAAGGGTTCACACCATCCGGCTAGGTTGGATATGAACCTTCGAATGTATGCGAGCCGTCCCTGAAAGGATTGCAGCTCTTTGAGATTCTTCGGAGGCGGAAGCTCCTAGATAGCTTTGATTTTGGCTGGGTCTATTTCAATGCCCCTATATCTGACAATAAAGCCCAGAAATTTGCCACTTGAAACCCCGAAGGCGCACTTCATGGGGTTCATTTTCAAGCTATATTGCCTCAACCTTTCAAATATGCTTCGGAGATCTTGCATATGATCTTCCTTCTTCTTAGTTTTGACAACTAGGTCATCAATATAACATTCAACTTGTTGATGAAGGAATTCATCAAATATCTTGGTCATTGCTCTTTGGTATGTTGCACCGGCGTTCTTAAGGCCGAAGGGCATTCTTTTGAAGTGGAAGATTCCTATAGGAGTTCTGAAGGCAGTATGGATCTTATCCTTGTCAGCCATCCATATTTGATTATATCCCGACGATCCATCCATAAAAGACAAAGCTTCATGTCCTAGGAAGTCATCCTTTGGGCATGCCTTGTTTAGATCTCTAAAGTCTACACAGATTCTGATATGTCCATTCTTCTTCTTGACTGGAACAATATTTGTCAGTCATATTGTATATTGATTTTCTTGTACGATGCCAACATCAATTAACTTGTCAACTTCAGCATTGATTTTGTTTATCAGCTCTGGCCCCATTCTTCTTGGAACTTGTTTGATTGGCTCGATGACTGGATCAATGGCCAGCTCATGTTGAGCTACTTCTGGATCTAACCCAGGCATTTCTCTATAGGACCAAGCAAAACAATCCCGAAATTCCTTCATAAGCGAAATATATGCTTGTTGTTGTTCTTGACTGAGCAATGCAGTTATATATGTTGGTCTTGGGTCTTCTTCAGAGCCAAATTGATTTCAAGGAGTTCATCAACCGTGGCTTATCCTCCATCTTCAAGTTCTGGAGGTGCTGGCTGGAGCTCCATTAGATCTTCTTCATTTACTTCTTCTTCAATTTCTGCTTCAATTTCGTTGACTTCTTGATCAATTTCATTTGATTGATTTGCTGTGAAAATATTTGGAGCAGGATCTGCCTGTTGATTTTCTATAAGCTGAGTGAGCTCATCTTCCCTTTGACCTGTGTTAACATGAGGTTCAGGGGTGATAGGTGGATTTTCTTATTCTTCTGGTATATTCTGAGCCATATTGGAACTTGGGATATCTTATTCTTTGACTTCTACGACTTGGATGTCTTCTTCTTCAAGATGTTTCCAGCATTGACATGCTGCAATAGGAGATTGATCGACTTCTGACTGGCTTTCTTGAATAGACTGACCCGTGGGCTGCTCTTCATCATAATCATCATATATTGCTTGTGCAATTTCTGATATTTCTGGCAAAATAGATATCATATTTACTGATAATTCAGGAGTTTCTTCTTCCGGCAAGGTATATCCCAGGCCTAGATGATGTGTATGTTGCATCAATGCTTTGGACATGTTAGGAGGGTACCATAGTTGTTGGAACTTACTCCATTCCTTTTTTGTTTGATATAATGAAATTGACTGAGCCTTAGCTAATTCCTTAGTATGCTTTGTCATGTCTGGGAGACCCATGATGTCAACCCATAATTCTTCTTCTATATCGGAAATATAGCAGTCTTTGTATTCAGTAGCCGACTGCTCATCAGCTCTATAAAAGACCGTTTCATGTCCATCTTTGTGAGGAACCGCGAATTTTTTCAAAGGCTCTACGAGCTGTCATTCATACTCTTCCATAGGATGTATTAGTCCGACTGGGACTATGACCTCTATAGAGAGTACATCCTGCTATTTGGTTGTCTTTGCTGAGGAACTTTTCAGAATTGTAGCTTCTTTGTCTTCAAGACTAAGAGAGCCGATATTTGGTGGAGGAGGAAACCATTCCTTGCTCCGACTGGTATTAGGCTTTTCTGTTTCTTTATCTTATTTTTCCTCCAGGGGTGGAGGTATATAGAGATCGGCATCCATAACATGGCATTCATGAACCTCAAAAGGCTCGAGATCAGCAAAGACCCGCTGTATTTGTCCTTCCCAGGGAAACTTGATGCATTGATGCAATGAGGAGGGCACCACAAAATATTGATGTATCCATGGTCGCCCAAGCAAAGCTTTGTATGTGGTATCAGAATTTATGATATGGAAGAGGACTATGAAGTGAAAGTCACCAACGACCATTTTAAATTCCACTGCCCCAATTGGTGTTTCTGACTTCTGGTTGAATCTAGCTATTTTGAAATCTTGCACTCTTCTTAGGTGCATATGAAAATGAAATTTTTGAAAAGTTCTGAGAGGCATGATGCTGACAGCAGAGCCTTGATCAACCAGGATTCTATTGACAGATTGTCCATTTATCTTTCCTCTCATGTAGAGTGGCCTGTTGTGGTCATTTGTAGGCAGCAACATATCATCTTCAGTGAAGGTGATGGAAGCCGTGAATGACTCATAGGGTATTTCTTGAATTTCTGCTACATGAGATTCATAAATTTAAGGAGTTTTAAGAGCTGCAATGAGAGCCTTTCGCAATTCCTCATTGAGTGTCAAAACTTCCCACACAGTAAATTTAGATGGCAACCTTTTTAGTAAGCCGATGACTTTCTTTTCTGTTTTTTCATCATCATGAACTTCTAGAGAGGCAACCTGAGGATCTTGTTCTTCAGACGGCTACTGCTGGACTTGTTTACCTTTCTTTGCAGATTTTTGAACTGCCATAAATTCACATAAAGATGGTAACACCCCATTTTCTTGATCAGAATTTTCTGGATTTAGCCCGAGCGGAGGCGGGATTTGAACATTTCTTTTTGACAAAGGCATGGATTCCATGCCTCCGAATTCTAGTTCTGGGATGACATATGGTATTTCCCCTTGTAGCTGGATAATTTTTTGAGTGGTAGCCATTGGAGGCTTCCGTCCCCACTTTTTGCGAGAGCGGGTAACATGTTGCTCATTTGGAGTTGATATAGAGCTTTCCATCACTTCCATTTTTGGAGCAAGGAAGATTCTTCCTCCTCATCATCTTCACTTTCATTTATTGTTGATATTGTGTTGCAAGACATGACAGTGCAAGTGCCTTCCTTCTCTTCTTTCCCATTTTCCTGATTATCATCAGTCTTCGGCTTTTTGACTTCATGTTCCCATAATAAGGTTTCTTCATGTATTTGCTTCATTGTCATATTTTGGAGTTTCTCCCATGGGATATAATGTTTCAGCTTTGTTGGCTTTCTTTGAGGCTTTTCATATTCATCCAAGCTGTCTATTAGCTATTGCAACTTTGACAGCGGATCTTTACCCTTAGGTAGAATTGGTATTGGTGTTTCTCTTTTTCTTCTTCTGTTGGTAACCCTCCTTACAGTACGAGGATCTACCCATTTCCATATACTGCTTGTTGGGGCAGGGTAACTTGAACTTGATTGGGACGTCTCCTGCTGAGGGAAAGACACACATTGTTCTTCGCCTGAAACTGCAACTTTGACCGGCGTAGATAAAGCTATTTTGGACATATCGGATATCATATTATCTAAATTTGGTGGAGGGACGGTTGAACATATGTCGGCCGTCGTGGAATACCTCCATGAATATATACTTTTGATGATTTTTGCTTGATATGAGATCTTGGCTTCTTTTTGACTGTTTGCCACTAAGATGCTTAGAGTGGTTGAAGAACCAATTGCTCATAAGTGACTTGTGTACTTCTTTCTGCAGTTTCTGAACTTAATGACTGGTAAATAGGAACCATATGATGCACATTTACAGATGCCACATTTGCTTTTGTCCAGGCATGAGGTTGCGGAGGATCGACAAGATGATCTCCCATTTCAATGACACCTTTCAGAATTAATTTTTCAACTGCATCTTTGAACACATAGCATTCTTCAATAGGATGTCCCATGATTTGGTGATATTGACAATAATTTGGATCATTAGATCTTTTGGCATCTTCTAGCCTCTTCGACTGTGGTAACACAATCTGATTGTATTTTCGTGCCCATTCAAATAGAACACGAGTTTTGTCTTTTGGGAAGCTGTATGGCCTGTTCATTCTGTCTTTGAGAGAGGATAAGGCTCGGACTTCCTTTTCTCTATTGTTGCTGGTTTCGGCCTGCAAGGCTGGACCTTTCTTTTGTTGCTCCGTGATGAACGTAGATAAATCTACTGTATTTGACTCACGTGGAGCATTTCTTCTATCAAATTTTCCTTTGTTGTTGCTTGGTTCACTTCTAGATCGGCTCAGAAAATTTTCAACTTTTGATACCACAATATTCAATTTGTCAAAAGATTTGATTTCAATGGCTACTAGCCTTTCAAGGACTTCATTTTCCAGATTACTTTTGCATATCACCACTGCATCTTCTTGACATGGTGGTCTTTTGCATTTCATGCTAAGATTCCTCCACCTAGCAATGAATTTGGAAGCATTTTCATTGTTTTCTTGTTTCACAGTATATAGTTCTGCCAGAGTGATTTCTCTCTCTACCAGATAAAATCTGTCTTGAAATTGCTTCTGAAGGTCGGCCCACCCAGCAACAGAACCAGGCCAAAGAGAAGAATACCATTCAAATGCGAGGCCAGTTAATGAAGACCCGAAAATTTTCAGCATATAAGATTCATCAGTGGCTAGGTCTCCCATTGCCCCATTATAATATGCCAAGTGTTCTTTTGGATTTCCTTGGCCATTGAACTTTTCAAACTTGGGCACTTTGGTCATTCCCAGCAGAAGCCTCTTCATAGTATGATGCACCGGATATAGTACTTTGTACACATCATATACCGTGGAGGTACCTTCCACTCTTTCTGCCAGCTTCATATCAATGAGCTATTCTAACATTAGCCTTTGAGCCACAGCAGGATCTGCTGGATTTGGGAAGAAATTAACTCCCTGAACTTGGGAGGCTTGAAATGGCAAATTTGAGATCAAATTGTTTTGCAATACTGTTGTAGGAGCAGCTTGACTATTGGACACTTGAATATATGCAGGTGTTTCATTCTTAGGCACAGGCTTAGATGACTGCATAGATATATTTAGAAGCTTCTGAGACGGCGGAGGTGGAACTAGAGGGTTAGCCACCCGAGGATAAGAGGAAATTGAAGCACCTCCTTCTTTACCAGCCCAGCCTGCCCCCTGTATTTGGGCATCTTTTTCTTTCAATTGTTTTTTCAACAACTCAATTTCTTGCAATAAAAACTGAGTTATACTTGGTTCTGCTTCTTTTTGCTGATTGATTTATTGTGGAAGTTGTTGCTCTGCTGGTGCAGAAAGAGCTTCTCCTGATGCTTTAATGACATTTATAGATAGCTCCGCTTCCTCATCAATGTTTTACAACAGGGTAGGAAAATTTTGGATAATTATGGTTGCCGCTTGCATTCTTCGGGTAACTAGACCCGGCCTTGAAGCTAAATCTCTGATTTCTTCTGGATCTTTAGGGAGTACCCCATACTTGTTGATAGTATGACATGAATAAATCATCAGGCTTCCTTGGGTGAATTCTGTTGATCTCCTTGCGGAAGGAGGTTTCGGCTGCAGCCTTTGGAGTACAGATGTTTTTGAAGGTTTTTTTGACTTTTCATTTTCATATCTTTCTCTTGACTTCTTTCTTTTTGGCAATTAAGTATGAGGCAGCTGCCTTTGAATTGGTTTCCATATTTGCCGCCTTTGTGACTGGAAGATTGGCTTTGATTTTTCTTGTGCATATTGGTCTTCTTGACGTTTGGGCAGCCATATTTGTTTTGCTGGGGGCTTTTGACAATATTTTGTCCCATAACAATAAGCTGGTTTGAGATTTCTTTCTTGCTTTTCAGACATCTGAATCTTAGCTTTTCCTTTTTCTTTTCTTTTATTTTTTATTCTTTCTCTGTCCATGTCTTCAAAGACCTGGAATGAGTTTTGAACTGGAATATTTGGAACCAGTCGGTCTTTGGAAGTATCAACTTTGCTACCGTCTAGAAAGATCTACAGGTTCCCAACAAGAATTGATTTTTTGGTCCTTGACCATTGTGCAGAGACTGCCTTTGATTTGAGCTGGGGATTTTGACCCGTTCGGATATTTCCCCGATATTGTCTTGAAGATGATGCAGCATGACTGTGAATAGTGCAGCGGCTGACTACTTGCGCTTGAGGTTTATCAGATATAATCTCAGGTTGCATGAAGACCACCCAGAGAAAATTCGGAAAACCAATAATGGGAGGGAAGCTCCTGAATGCTACAGGTACCGCCAGGTAGCCATAGCGAGTATGGTTCTCGACCACCAGAGGGCCGAAGAAAACATTCAATTCCATTGAGTCTCCTGTAATATAACAAAGAGATGATCAATAACTTCAAAGAATGGGTGTTATCCTTGTTCTTCCGACGAGAAGATGAAGGGAGGACAGGTCACACCGGGCGTGCCAAAAGAGATTGTCGTACATTTTTTGGGAAAAAATGCACTTGATCTTGATTTTTTGATTTTTGATTTAGATTTGTTATTTGTGCGCTTTACCTGACTCAATCAGATGATTGCGTAGTTCTTTGACCCGATCCTGCTACCCATAAATGGAATAGCGTTAATTACATCCTCCTAAGAGGAAAACCCTTGATTAATCGTCGGAAGAATAGAATAACCCCCTTTAAAATGATATAAGAAAGATATACAAGATTACATTTAAAAAATAAATGAATTCAGTTTTTATTTGAGAAGAAAACTCATTTTTTAGTTTAAAATTGAGTCTGCGCCAGATTTGATTTATTGATTCTTATTGATGGATAATGATGAGAGACATTTTTTAATCTTTTTGGATTGATTGATATGGATGCATTGATGATTTGTTGAATTTTTTAAGTTTGGAAGTGAACATGAAGTTGAGTCTGCGCAAGGATGTGCAGACTCATTTGTTACTAATGCGAATGCTTGTATTTTATTTTGATTTTTGATTTGTGAGAGGAATGAAGATCTTTTTTATAGTATTTTGATTGAAGTAGATGACATTTTTTATCAAGGAAGTCTAATAAATATTTATTATTGTATTTTTTCATATTTGAAGTGAAGAGATTTTGAATTTGATTTGGAAGGTATGGAAAAGTGTTTTTTATGTTTTGAATTTATAAGTTTTTGAAGGATAAGCAAGATGTGCAAATTCAGTTGAAATGAGATTTCTTTTTAGGTATTTTTTATGTTTTGCAAAAGGGCAAATTTGAGTTTTATTTGATTTTATGATTTACAGGAAGTTTAGAGTTTTATCTTGGAGATTTTGATTTAATTTTAAAGTAATTAAGGTTGAAAAGTTGAATTTTAACAATTGGGGGTTGAGTCTGCGCAGAGTAGCACTGACTCATTTGTCACGAACCTATTTTTTCAGTTTTTTAGGAAATTTCAAGGAAAAGGTTATCATTTTTTTTTTGGGTTTTGATTTGTGGAAAATATAAGGTTTATCATTAATATTTTGATTTGATTTGAGGAGAATTTAATGGCCAAAATACCAGATTTTAAGAATTTCAGGTTGAGTCTGCGCTATAGAGCGTAGACTCATCGTTTATCAAAGTGTTTAAACATTTTTTATATTTTTTATAAAAGGAGTTTTAAGCTTTTATTTAGGTTTTTTGACTTGTAAAAAGTATAAAGTTTTTATGTAAATTTTTGGATTTAATTTGGAGGGAAATTTAGGTCAAAAAGGCCAAATTTGGGATTTCAGGGTTGAGTCTGTGTAGGGTAACGCAGACTCATTTGTCATCAACATGTTTTGAGTTGTTTTTTGCATTTTTTCAAGAACAACTTAGTGTTTTTATTTGATATTCTGATACATAAAAATAAACTTGTTTTTTATAGGGTTTTAGATCATCTTTTAGTGGTCGGGAAGTTGATTTTTTTATTTTTTGTGAATTTCAGGGTTGAGCCTGTGCTAGGATGCGCAGACTCAAGTTTGAACTATGGATTTTTTGTTTGTGAGTTATTTTATTGAATTTTTGGTGGGATAACTTGATTTTATGTTTTGTTTGATGATTATTTACAGATTTGGAGTTGCGGACATGATTTAGGGGCCAAGAGATGAGGTTTTGACCTTGGGATTGATGCGCAGACTCAAGTTTAAAGAGGATTTTGAGCAAGATTCTTAAAAAGATGGAACCTCCTGAAGTTGAGGGGAATTCCAAGAGTTTCAAAGTGCTGGGGAGCTTCAAAGATCAAGGATACGAGAAAATGGGTTTGAGTCTGCGCAAGGGGTGCGCAGACTCAGCTGAACTTGTAATTTTTTTTTTATTTTGAAGGGATTTGGATCATTGTTGTAAATGGATGTTTATTTTAAATGAAATGAAGTATTTGATATATGATTGAAAGTGATTTGAGCAATTTGATTTATTGTTTAGTTGATTTTTTCATTTGAAATGAGCTTATGAAAGATGTGCAGACTCAACTTATGTTTTGAAGTTTTGTGTTTATTTAAAAGGAAGAATGTCCATTTTTTAACCTTTTATGATTTAAATATAATCTAAATTTTGTTATTTTGAATCATTTGAGCCATAACCAATGTCCTTGGTCCAAGAATCTATCACTTGCTAGTTTTTGGGTTGAGTTTGTACATGGGTGCGCAGACTCAAGTCTGAAAATGGTTTTTTGAAGTTCCTGCACAGTTCAAGCTACATTTAAGTAGTTCAAAAGGTTAGTTTCAACCAGTAAAGTTAGAATATGAAATCCGGAGTCGAGAAAAATAGATTGTACCCCATTCCCAATCGAATTTCCATGGTTATAGGTGCGCAGACTCAAAATCTGAGCATAATTTCAGGTTTACACCTCTTTCAACTTGAAGTGATCCAAGAATCATCACAAATTTGGGGTGGATAACACTGAGAAATCTCAGAAGTTGAGTATGGCTACATGTGGCCTTTTCGAAGAGTGGTTCTTGTGTGGATTTCTTCAAATGACATGATTTCTTCATGTTTATCTCATTCTTCTTGGATCACTTTATAAAGCATTAAAAGTGCTTAATATAATGATTACAAGTTGAATTTCAACCTTTCATTAGGAAAACCCAATGAAAAGGTTTAAGATCTTCATGAAGGATCATGGTATGAAGGGACCCGAAGGACCAACTCCCTTAAAGGGATATGTAATGGCTAATGGACCATAGGTATGGCTGCAAAGGGGGGCGTGCCGAGCATCCAACCACTCACCCAAAGGGTGCCCTTAATGCCTTCAAGATGTAAGAAAAACCCACAAGGGGTAATCCAAAGCATCTCTACATTTGGAGAGCAAGGAACTCCACCAATTTTCTTAGAGGATCACATGTAGCCATGAACCATGGAGGTGGCTATAAAGGGAGGCTTGCCGAGCATCCAACCACTCACCCAAAGGGTGCCCTTAATGCCTTCAAAATGAAAGAGTTATCCATAGGGAATCACCCATTCCATTTGTACATTTGGGGAGCAAGGAACTCCACCAACCCATTAGGACTTCGGGACATATCATCTAAATGAACTCATAGAAATGGGAACACAAGAATGATGTTTTTTGTATGAGGGCCCTTGATGGGTTACCCAACATTGGATTGTTGGTACCCTTAGATTGGGACATCCTTGGAAAACATCGGAAAATATTTAAAATATTAAAACATATGGCAAAACTTCGGTTTGAAACATTAAGGGCTTAACAACCCAAAGTCCAAGCCATTTAGGACCTTCATTGGGCCTCAAAGGGACAACCCTAGGTCCAAGGAACATTTGGACAGCTTGAGGGAGGATCAAAGAATCACCTCAAGCCCAAAACCAACTTGAAAGAGGCGCAGACTCAAAACTGCACACATGCGCTGAGTCTGCGCAGGGAGGCGCAGACTCAAACACTGTAGCACCTGCAGGCGCAGACTCACGCTGAAACCCAGATTTTTGGTGAAAAATGGGTTTAAATCTAACCCAAATGATGGAAAATAAAGTATAAAAGGTACAAGGCCTAAAATATTTATTTAAACTATATTTTAGATGCATTTCTTTAGAAAAATATCATGAAAACTTGAATATGAACATATGGAAAACTTAGGTATATTTTTTATCTTTTCTATGGATCTCTCCTTTTTGGCTCCATGTTAGAGGGTTTATACCAAAAGAAGCTCATCCTCAACTAATGAGGGAACCTCCTTGAGAACCTCTAGGGCCTAAACCCTTAGCCATTAAAGGAAAAAATCCAAACAAAACCCATTCGGTTCCAACATGAAAACAGAAACTTAGATCTTAATATATATGAAACTTAGGGGATTTCTCTTAATGTTTGGCCTTGGGGGAACATCATCCATGGAGGGGATGTGCTCCTAAGGGTCATGGAAGGCCAAGCCACCTTGAAAAACCCCAAACCAAAGACAAATAAATGAAAAAATCAGTTTTCAGGAAATCTGGACAGCAAAGCCCATTTCGGGTCATATCTCCATATTTACGGGGTTTCAAGGCTTGAGGAGATCATTTATATAAACTAGAAAGGCCCCTCTACCATCCCCATACGAAAAACACATGCCTTATGAAGGAAAAATAACATGAAAGCAAGATAACCAGCAGATTCACAAAACAGACACAGGAAATCTGAACTTTGCATTTCGTTGCTTTCAATAACCATGGATGAACATCAAGGGGGAGATAGAAGTTTCTATGAGCATCAAAATGAAAGAAAAACATTATAAGAAAGCAAAAAGACAGAAATAAACCCCTTCTTCACCCCCACTCTACCTTGGAGAGAGGATGAGAAGGGAGAATGGCTCTTGAAGCCTACAATCTTGCTCTCTTATTCTCTAGCACTCTTCCTTTCTTTTTCTCTTCTTCTCTAACTCTTTTTTCTCTCTTGGGATGTAGGAAATTGAGGGGAAGGAGGAGGGAGACGTGCTCCTCCAAGCTCTCTCACTTTTCTTCTTCTCTTTTATCTTTTTTGAGATTTTTGTCTCCAACTTTTTCTTGTAGAAGATGGGAGTTCTTTTGTAGATAAAGTTGGGTTACTTTTTGGGGGTAGATTAGGCATCCATTAGCCTTGGATTAGGGATAAGAAACCCCTCTTAAGAGCCCTCCAAACTTTTCTTCACTTGGGCCTTCTTTGGAAAATTACTTGAACCTCCTTTGCTTGAGATAATGGGCTCGGTTGTGCCATTGAATTTCTTCACCATTTGGGCCCTAGAGTGGCCCATTTTTTTATTCATTTGGCTTGCAAAATAGGCATGCTTGCTTCCCATTTACTCTTCTTCACTTGGACTTTCTTTAAAAAATTACTTGGACCTTTCTTGCTTGAATTAATAGGCTCGGTTCTTCCTTTCAATTCTCTTTGATTTAGGCCTTCTTTGTTGATCTTTAGGCTCTTCTTCTTGTTCAATTTTTTGGTGACAACATGTCACCATTCCACAAGCCTTTCAGTTTGACTTCTGTGTCACTAACAATATAGCTGAGTATGAGGCTCTCCTTGCCGGCTTCGAGGCCGCTTATCTCTATGGTGCCACCAAAATGAGAATTGTGGGTGATAGTCAGCTAATTATTAGCCAAGTGCTTATCGTACCCTTGATCCTAAACTCAAGCCCTATCAAGAACTCACTTCAGCTTATGCCAAGTTTTTCACCAAATTGATCTTTATTCATGTTCCTTGGAATCATAATATTCTAGCTGACGCTTTGGCCTCTCTCGCATCTTCTCTAAACTTCCCGATCAGCAGGCAATCTGAGTCGATCACTGTCCATAGGCGTCTTTCTCCTGTCGTGAAAGACCCTTCTTTCCTTAAGGTTAAATAGAAGTTGTTGAAGAAAGTTAGATATGGGGATATTGAGGAAAAGAGAGAAATTATGCTGCTAGAATAGCAAGAAGAAATGGAAGATGAGGATAAACCATGGTATTATGAGATTGCTAAGTATTGTGAAGATCAGTCATACCCCAAAGAAGCCACTACTGAGGATAAAAGGGCTATCAGGAGAGTTGCTCAGAGGTATACCTTAGCTGGAGGAACTTTATACAAACGTGGATTTGATGGTGTTCTCTTAAGATGTCTAGATGAAGATGAGCTCTGGAAGATTATGGAAGGAGCTCACGCTGGAGTTTGTGGTGGCCATGTTAACGGACAGATGCTATCGAAGAAAATCCTTAGACAAGGATATTATTGGCTAACCATAGAAGAAGATTGCGTAGGATATGTCCATAGGTGTGCTAAGTGTTAGCTTCATGGTGATAAGATCCATTCCCCCGCATCTTCACTCCACCCTGTTTCATCCCCATGGCCTTTCTCCATGTGGGCATTCGACATCATTGGTCCCCTTGGTAATCCTGATTCTTCCACCAAGCAAAAATCTTTCATCCTCACGGCAACAGAATATTTCACCAAGTGGGCAGAAGCCAAAGCATACACAGAGATCAAAGCATCAACGATTTGCAAGTTCATCATGAGGAATATCATCACTAGATTTGGAATCCCAAGCACCATCGTCACCGACAATAGACTGTTCATATCACAAGAGCTGAAGAACCTCTGCAACAGGTATAAAATTGCATTACATCATTCATCTCCTTATTATCCGCAAGGCAATGGCCAAGCAGAAGCAACCAATAAAACTCTGATAAAAATTATTAAGAAAACGTGTAAGTCTAATAAGTTATCGGACTGGCCAAAGAAATTAGTTGAGGTTCTATAGGCATACCGAACTTCAATCTGCACTCCCACTAGGCAAACTCCTTATTCCCTAACATTTGGAATGGAGGCAGTAGATCCATACGAAGTCCTCATCCCATCGTTAAAAGTACAATTGAGCAAGAAATTTTCTATTGTTGAGCATCGCTCTGCACTCCTTGCTCAGTTGGAACTCTTAGATGAGAAAAGATGGTCAGCCGCCAATCATGCAAGAGTATATCAAAACAAATTAGCACATTTTTACCAAAAGAAAGTCATTGAACAAAAGTTTAAAGTTGGTGAGATGGTTGTGAAAAGAATTTTCGTAAAACCTGGTGGTCCACATTCTAAGCTCCAACCTAACTGGGAAGGACCTAATGTTATTTCGCATGCTTTTCCTGGTAACGCTTATTGCTTAGTCAATACAGAAGGGCAAGAGTTAACTCATTCCTGGAATGGTTTGTATCTTAAGAAATATTACCCTTAGTGTAATCGATCAACATGGTATAAGGATCAGTGGAGTTGAAAAATTCGAAAACTTAAATTTCCTTATTAATCTTTGGTAATCTAATTCAAACGTATTATTGCACACAAACACGTTTGATTCGTGAATAACAAGATATGTGAAGCCCGAGGAACACCGAAAGCTTTACTAATAGCGGAAAAGTACAACTCATTCTTTTCAAAACAAAACTTCTGTTTTTACTCTCAACCAGCGACGATGGAACGAGGCTTAGAATAGACCACTGACAATACCCGCCGTCCTAGTAGGAAGCCGTCACAAAAAAAATGGGGAGATCCGCACCACAAAAGCAAAAAAAAAAAACAAAACAAAAAAAAGAACAAAAGCAAAAGCCAAACCAAATCAAAAGGCCACTGAATATTGTAAATGTTACCATAAAGGCCATAAAATCAAATGAAAAGGGAGTGCAAGGTCATTAAATACCCCGCAAAAATAAAAATGACCGAACCCCAACAGATAATAGGGTAAAGAAAGGACATCTTTTTTAGTCTTCGGAACCTTCTCGCGGGCTTTCTAAACCAATTCTTCCCTTCATTCTAAAGAGGCGTGCTCCAAGCTTGAGGAATAGCCAAGGTTGACTAAGGGTCGGACCATCGAATGGGATCACGATTCCAAACATAATTCAAGCACGATAAGTCTGGATTAGATCATTAAAGATTAAGGTGGGAATTAAGTTGACTAGTGAATACGCTCTTTTGATCCAAGTTCTATGTTGATCCTTAGTTTATTCAGTTAATGTCATATTTCAAAACCCAAAAAGAAATTGAATATTTCAAAAACCAAAAAAAAATAATATTTCAAAACCCAAAAAAAATTGAGTATTTCAAAACCCAACAAAAATTAAATATTTCAAAACCCAAAAAAATTGAATATGACAAAACCTCAAAAATTGCAAAACAAAAATATTTCAATTAGCATTTGTTTGTCGCATCATATGTGTGTTGCATCCTTTTACTTTCAGTGAGCATTTGCATGCTTGTATGTTGCATTTTACTTCTCTTTAATTATCTTTACTTACCTTCGTTAAATAAAGGCTTCGCCCCTTGACCCTGTAGACACGCTAATTTTGACATCATTTTGAGTAAATTTCATATCACACAATAATGCTTCGAAATGGTCTGATATTTAATCATTAATTAATTTTTATTAATCTTTTTAAGTGTCGGGTTTAACAGATGTGTTTTAAGTTAATCAATTGAATTGGTTTTAATTCAATTTTGAGTTAAAATATGAAGAATTCTAAAAGACGTCGACCCAAGTGGACGCCATTTAGACTTTATTCTTATTTTAACGTTTAAATTTGAATTTTAATTAATTAATTAATTAACTAAAAGGCGTCTGGTAAGGTCGACGCATTTTAAGTTTCCTAAGTGATTTCTACTTCTCCTCCGGATGTTTATCCTTATCTTAATTAGTCTAAAAGACGTCTATACAAGTGGACGCGTTTTACCTAATAAAGATAAAGATAAGTTTTCCCGGATATTTATCCTTATCTTAATTAATCTAAAAGGCGTCAGCCAAGGTGGACGCGTTTTAGATAATTACAGATAAAGATGAATTAATCAGTAATTATCTGTCGGTAAAGATGGATAAATTCGGGATTTTTCTATGTTAATCTCGAACGCAAGAAATGCCTATAAATACCCTGCATGTTGAAAAAAAAAAAAAAGAAGAGAAGAGAATTGAGTTGAGTTGATCCATAGCGTTATAGCGATTTGAAGATCGAAGCAACGTCGTAACGCCGGAGCGCTGCCATTTCCAGAAGTCGGCGTCCCTTTCAAGATCTTCATCTTTTCAGAGCTTCAACCGATTGGGCATAAGTTTTTCATTACTGCATTAGCATTTTTCATCTTCATTAGTTTCATTCTTCATATTCACTTTATGCAAACACACACCACAGCATAATCTTTCAAAACCTACTTGACTAAAGGGGTTTCAAAAACATTAAAACAAGTGAGTTTGCTGTTTTAAATATGCTTAACATCATGATTATTTCAGATACTGCTTCTACTTAAATTCTCATCATTGTTTCTTCGTTTTTCTGTTTCTGTCTTTGCTGCACTCAACAACAACAAGAGATCAAAAGGGGAAATCAAGCATAACTTCTGGATGATCCTCAACCTCAAATTCAACAGCAAGAACAAAAAGCAAAGAAAGGGCTCTCTTTCTTCAGCCGGCTGAGGAAGGGGAACCAAGGACTCAATCTTCCGCATTTGAAAGGTAAGCGATCATATCTCTTTTGGAACTTTTTTAGTTAAAAGTTTCTGGCGATCACTGCACTTTAGTTGCTGTTTTTAATAGGTTAGTTTACACCTAAACAACATAGATATTTCATGTTAATCACACGGTCATTCTAAGCACCTACAGACCCTTCTACCAAGGATATGATCGAGTAACTGGTTACTCAACTGGGCAAGGGGCTAAGCCTGAATAGACATTTAATTTGTTCGTTTAAGCCATGTGCAAGAATGGAAAAGGAAAAACAGTGGAGAACAATACCAAAGACAACTCAAGCATGAAGAAAGTACTTTCATATATCACAAAGAGTTTGTACAACATGAAAGTCCACCCACAGGACTCCAAAACGGAAGAAAATACATGATGGCAGCCGTCACGGCTGACTCTCCCCTGCACCCTCGTCCAGCTGGCTCTGCGCCTCATCCTGGACATCCGGTCCTCAAGCTGGCGGCGGTGGTGGTCCCATGACGCTTGGCCCTGCCTGGCCAGAGGATACTGCAATGCTGGTGGTGAAAGCACTCGCCTATCCTCGCTCCAACGCCCACTGGCGCGCACGCTGGTAGCGAGCCTCGATGCTCTGGCACCCGTGCTCCACCACCGATAGTTGTCCCTAGAGACTCTCCAACCGGGACCGGTCGCAATCCCTCTCCTCCGTTAAGATCTCCAGCCGAACCTAGAGACGTGCAAGCTTACGAGGGAGGTCGCCCGTGGAGAGTCTTCCCAGCTGCTCCTCCAGCTCTGCGACCCGGGCCGTTGAACTGCGGGCCTGCGCCAGCTCCGCATCCCTCTCCCCAAGAGCCACGCAGAGCTCTTGGACCTGCAACAGAAGACATCGTCAGCCAAGTAAGCAAATAAATCAATGCTAAGATGAAGGAAGCAAGTTGAAGACTTACCCAAGCAGCAGCATCCTCCTCAGCCTGGGTAGCTCGGCGGATAGCAGAAGCTAGCTGACTCTACAAGTCAGCCATAGCGGCTTCATGGGCAGCCAAAAAGGAGGAAGGACCGGCAGCAGCAAAAGGTGAGGGGGTCGCTGCATGGGTATAAGCGGCACGCTATAACAAAAGGGGACCACCGTTAGTGTACAAGTGTCAAAACAATTTAATAATAAAATGGAACATTCATAACATCCATGTCATTCATGTATAGCACTTACAAGCTCATCTAATTCTTTCTGGACCCACTCCAACTGGGCTTCAGTGTCTTGAAGGTGGCCGCGGAGCGTGATGATGGTGGCATCCTGAGCATCCTGCATTTTTCATTACATGTCATGCATCCACAAACATAAACAAGATAATTAATAAAATGAAAGAAGCATTCATAAGCATACATATCATAATACTCACGTCGAGAGGTCGGAGAAGCTGGAGGTGGGCTGCGTAGTGGGCCCGGTAGCGTTGCAGGTAAGCATCATTGCCTACCGCCTGCAACTCCACTGGGACTCCATATCGGTGCCAGTCATCCCACTGATCTAGGAACTTGGCACCCCAATCTGTGCGGGCCTGCTTCCCCCGCATCGACCTCCCGATCCCCTCCGGGATCTCCTCCTCCACCCACTCCTGATGCAGACCCAACGTCCGCATCGCCAGCCTCAGGCGCACGGGGGCGATCTCGTTCATGCAGTGCAGCCACACTTGGTGCCCGAACCTGCCTCGGCCCTGCTCCACCCACAGTTGTCTAGCATCGTCCATACCCAGATATGGACGCCAAACAACCTGCATTCATATAGGTTAATCGCATTGCATTTTAATAATCATCGATCAAATATGCAAATTAAGCAAATAATAAGTTAACAACACTTTAACAAAACAATTAATAATTAAACAATTTAACAATCAGATAACTGATATAAAGTAGAAAAGAATTTTAAAACATACCAACAACTCTGGGTAGTCAAGAAATTTATGGTGGAGGGCCGTCAACTGGTGATGCTGCGACGCCGTGTCCACTATCGGATGCCAGCACCGGGCAAGTGAGACCGCTGCCGGTCGTACAGATGGCCTCGCTCGTCCCAGAGGGAAATAAAAATATGTCCACACCTGCATAAAAGAACATGTAGTTAGGATCACACGCATTCCATAATGGGCATTTAATGAAATGAACAAATATAAAATGAACTAAGTACCTAAACGGTCGCACCCCAAGCGGAGAGGTCGATAAAGAGATGGGCTAGAAGGGCCGCACCCCAAGCATACTCACCTAAACGGTCAAGATCTACCAAGAGACTCAGGAAGCGACAATGGATGTAGTCGCCCTTCATCCCGAAGAGAAGCCTACCGAAGAAGAAGACTAAAAACCTCCTAAGATCCCCATCTGCAGCTGCCCTATCACTATGATCCTGACAGTATACTATGCTAGCCGCCCTGGCCAGTCTAGACCTCAAC
This sequence comes from Zantedeschia hybrid cultivar, assembly GCA_030544215.1. Lineage (NCBI taxonomy): Eukaryota > Viridiplantae > Streptophyta > Magnoliopsida > Alismatales > Araceae > Zantedeschia > Zantedeschia hybrid cultivar. Next base: position 35,133,726 of record JARZZO010000011.1, on the reverse strand, counting down.
TCAGCTCAGGACTCGTCGAGCTGCTACCTAGGCTCCTCTAGTCCTAGGGATCTCTCCACAGCTGTCCTGAGGAGGGTCCGAGACTCTCGGCCCTCCAATCCTATGCACTCTAGGCCCAACAACTCCTGAGCTAGCCCGTGGTAGTCGGGATATGTGATCCCGCTCACTGCCCGGCCTTCCACTCGAAGGCCGGTGATCCGGCACACATCCTCGAGACTGGGGACCATGTGTCCCCAGGGCATTAGAAATGCCCTGCTCTCAGCATGCCATCTCTCTCTCAGGACCTGGAGCAATACCAGGTCAATCCAGAAGGGTTCTATTTCTAGCATTTCCCTAAATCCCATCTCCGCCAGCCGCAGTTTTTGGAAATCCGGGAGACCCCGAGAGGCGGCTACCACTAAGTCCCAGGAGATCCTGGTCCTCATCATGCCCTGCATTTTCAATCACGATCATCATTAGAACACTAATAATCTTTCTTTTAAAATAACTTGGAGAATTAATCACCCGTTTGAATCGCGTCTAGGTATAGGGACGCGTTTCAAAACGCGTCTCTGACCCTAGACGCCTTTCACCACAGGTTTCAAGAACCTGTGGCCGGGCCCTTTTTCTCCTCCCAAAATTAGAATTTAAAATGCAAGGAGGGCGTTTTCAAGGCTTACCAGACGTGGACCGGCCTCCTCAACTGCTGCTTCCTCCGCCTCGCCCATCGGAACCTCGGGAGGAGCTTCCTCGGACTCCATAAAGGCCGCCACCTCCGCTAGTTCCACCGCTATTTCTTCCTCCTCACTCGTCTCCACCACGTCGACGGCGAGTCGTCGCCGCTTCCCACCCACATCACTGGGTCCTCCTCGCTCCATGGCAGGGCACAAGAAAGGGAGATGGAGAACTAGAGAGAGAGGGTTCGTGAGAGCTAGAGAGAGAGATATATCGTGAGAAAACTTGAAAAGAAGGAAGTCCGCCGGAGTTGAGGGAGCTCGCCGGAGTTGAGGGAGTCTGCCGGAGCTGAGGGAGATGGCCGGAGAAGAAAGGGGCTCGCCAGTCGCCGGAGAGAAAGAAGGAAGAAAAGAAAGAAGGAGGAGGAGAGAATGAGGAAGAAAGGGGCTCAGGCTCGCAACCTCCTATTTGAAGTGTTTAAATCGCGTCCTGGGACAGCGACGCCATTTAGGGGCGCAGAAACTGAGGCGGCAACAAGAATTTTTTGAAATAAGTGAAACGCGTCTCACCAAGGCGACGCCTTTTGTATTTTACCGCCTCTGCTACTTAAGGCCGTACCACAGAGAGTTTCAAAAGAAGGGATATTCGCGTCTTGTAAGGACAACGCCATTTAGTAGATTAATTGCTGGAGATCTTTGGAAAATAGGAGAGAGAGAGAGAACTTAAAGGTGTCTTGCTGACCGGACACAATTCAAGGTTCTTTTGAGGATGGATTTTTAAATTTGGAAATTGATTAAGATTGAAAAGCGACTTTCTGAGTCGACACGATTTGAATTAACTAGACCCGAACTCTCATATTTTAAGGAAAAATCACAGTTTCACTCAATGAAAATTTACAGGAAAATTACGACACATTAAAGGAGAATTTCTATTATATAAGTGAAGGATTCTTCATTGAAATAAAATATGAAATACATCAAATTGGAAGCGAGGTGAAGAGCTTTCAAGGTCGTATTTTCTTGAGCTCATTTACGTATGATTTCCACAGTTCCTTATTGGCTTCATGAAGAGTTTTCACACAACGGGTGAATCCGATGTTCCAGAGAGTTGCAATGAGTTCAGTTGACTCGAAGTCTTCATCAGTTCCTAATGCCCGCTTCTTGATTGGAGAAAGAGAAGATATTTCTAGAAACTCATAGCGAGGCATGCCAAGTTGAGGATGACACTGATGTGGATTATAAAGGACGAACTCGGTCGCCCCGATCAGTCAGAGCTCTGTCCCAGCACCACAGCGCACTCGAACCACCTTTTCCATGTGAGCAAGTGGCATGGATTCGAATCCAGTTCTGGGCATAATCTTGAAATAAGTGCGCCAGTCAGCTCGAGTCTTGAGGTTGGGCACTCGATTGATCAAATTATCATAGAACTTCACAATGTTGGCATTATGGAAGACTACGCTAATATGTCTAAGATATCCTTGGAACTTTATCTTCGTTATGGTTGAACTTGAAGTGAAATTCCACCCATAAGGCCAAGAGGAGCATGCTGCCATAAGGAGGTTGGCCCGTAGAAGCTGCAAAGAGCTCACTGTAAAGGTAGGCTAGAACCGCTGTGCTAATCTGCTTCCCTTCGAAAATCCCATTGATTGCGCTGATTTGATCATCTTATAGAACATTATCTTGGGCAGGGAATAGTAGTACTCCAGCTAAGCACGTGGTGAATGCCCTCATCACGTTCTCTATATCTTCATCCTTGAAATCTTCTATCTTCTTCAAAGTCCATTCAGCTAATTTAGCAAGATTGATCCCTTTCTTGGTAAGACAACCTTGAATTTCCTTTTGGGTACTTCATAATCTTTTCCAATAATTGTTGACCCGTGATTCTTTCCCTCAGGAATATCATCTCACTCAAGTCAAGATCATCATTGTTGACTTTGAGTTTGGGAAGGCCCAATAAGAGTTCGGCTTCTTCTAAGAGGACAGTGGCTTCAAACATAGCAAAGAGGAAAGTATGAGTTTGTGGATGCCATAGTACGATCAAAGCGCCCATTGCATCCCAATCTATGTTTGTGCTCTTGTAATGTTTGGCATGGACTATCAATCCTTGGATATGCCACTTGGGGATATAGGATTGCATGCAGAGATTGATCTTTTTAACTAGCTTTTGGACCCATGGAAGTGAAAAAAATCTTCTTGGACCGGAGAAGAAAGGATATCCCTAGATAGATAATTAGAATATGGAGATCATATAGAAAGTTGCATTATATAGATATTAGCTTACTTGTAAGTTAGGATCTCGCCCACTTAGATGATCATTCACCTCATAAAGCTTTTCAATCGCCTTTCTCATCATCTTGTTTGAAGGAACTTGTGTAGAATCCATCTTCCTTGCTTGGATTTCTTTGACTCCTTGTTCTTCACCTCTTTCCCTTGAGCCTTGAAGAGAACTCTCTACCTTTCCCTCTTGATTGCTTGTTGTAATGCTTTGATATGAAGGAAGAAGGGTTTTATAGAGTGATTTGCGAGATTGGAAGCCCCTTTCCGAATTAGACGGGGAATGTGCATTAAGGCAAACAGAGTTCGGATTAGAGCCAGAAAGGAGAGGAGTTTCTATAAGTTAAATGACGTCTTGACGGGGCGGCGTTATTTAAATGACGTCTGTGAACAACGACGCGTTTTAAACAGGTTTCTGAATTTCTGTTACTTTGTTGAAAATCCATGAATTCATGATATATAATTTGCTTGAAGTTACTAATGAAATTTTGAGTGAAGGAAATACCAAGAGGTGATAATGAAGTTGACAATTTCACTAAGGTCCCACTGTGGGAGTTCACGAGTCCCAGCCGTGACTAAAAGATGGTTATCTCTATCCATGTATTCTTTTATGTAATTGATTTGCATTCGCGTTACTATATAATAAGTATTTATTAGATACATCAAGGACCTTATGATTTTAATGAAACTGAAATTTGAGTTCCCCTCCAACAAAAACAATAATAATTTCAGAGGATTCTTAATCACACGGATAGGCCGTTAGATTGTTAATTAATGGGGACGATGGTTCCATTTTTGTGAAACGGTGCGTGGATAAACGAGCTTTGGCTTAGCACTGAATTACAAGAATCGGTATCTTGATTCATAGATAACAATTTAACAATTGTTAATTTATATTTTATTTCACTTTATATTTTTTATTTTAACCCAACATGCATCATGTAGGACTTTGATATAATTGTGATAAAGATTAATTCCAGATTAAATTTCAAACCATTGATCCAAAAAATCCCAACATGATATGAAATATTCCATTCTGAATTGAGTATCTTGATTATCTTTGAGGTTCGCTTGAAGATATCTTTGAAATTCTATACTTTCTTGGATTTTTCACCCAACATTTCTTGTTTCCTCTTAAGATCTGTCATGATTGCAGCACTTCCACATCAGCTGGTAACCGCTCTTCATGATGAAACCTGCAGGGTTTGTGACCTAAGGTACTTCCCAATCGCAGAAGTTGATCGACCTTTTGTTTCTTTTATTTCCTTCATCCAGATAAGATTGATTCCATTTATCTCTTTAAGTTATCTTCACTGATTGTTTTGAAAAAGATTCCCATCATATGATGTTAAGAGCGTGTCACATCACACCTGTGGCATCACTTTTTCAGTACATTTCACTCCCTTGCAAAGTCAATGCTAAGGTGAGGTAGCTGTAGACACGCTAATTTTTACATCATATTGAGTAAATTTTTATGTCACAATAATAATGTCCCAGAATGGTCTGATGTTTAATCATTAATTATTTTTTATTGATTTTCTCTCAAAATTTGTTGAATCACGTCGCCTTTACATGACGCCATTTAGATTCTTAGCATAAATCAATTCGGTATTGAAAATTGTAAATTTAAGAGGATTTAAGTGAATAGCGTCGCCCTTACACGACGTCGTTTGAGTCCTAATCCGCTTAGGTTTACTATTTCTAATTCTGGTTAATTTCCTAAATTATCTAAAGCATGTCGCGTGTGCACGACGTGTTTCAGGTTTCCTAATTGTTTTTTGTTTCTCTTTCCAGATTTATTTCTATTTTGGCCGTATTAGTGAACTAAAAGGCATCCCCCTTGAGCGACGCGTTTTAAGAGTTTCCTGATAAGCAAGATTTGGCCGAGATAATCTTGTTTCTAAAGTTGGAAGGGTTTCCAATTCCCTTTATGATCATCTAGAGCAAGTCCGAGCTACGGGAGAGTCCCTTTGAAGGTCAAATACCCTAAAGTCACTTCTTATAAATACATATGGACATTGACCTTTGAAAAAGATTGGTATTTGGAGAATTCGGAGCTCTCTACAAGGTGTTTGAAGGTCCTCAAGGGAGAAAACGTGGATAACAAGAAGGAGTTCTTGTTTCTTCATCTTCTTCCTCCATTGAAGCTCAAGAAGATCAAGGCTTTCAAGGGGCCAAATCAACTGATTTCTTCTCTAGTTTCATTCTTGTTTCTTTTTCATATAGCTCTTCATTGCATCAATCCATTACACACACTCACTTTGTGATTTCCAAACCTACACTCCTTAAAGGGGTTTAAAAGAACACAAAAAGTGAGTTCTTTTAGTTTAGTTGCATGTTTAGATTCTTAATTAGAATAGATACTACACTATTTTAGTTATAATGATAGTTTTATTGTTTATTTGATTTTTTTTTGTGCAAGGAACAAAAGAAGAACAAAAGTAAAGAAAGAGAAGGCTCTTTTCTTTCGGCCGGCTGGAAGAGAGGAACAAAAAGACTCCATATTCTCCCAATTTGCAAGGTTAGTAAGCGATCACTTTTCCTTTGAAACCCTCGATTTCTGGCGATCACAATTCTTTTCATATTGTTAATCATAGTGAACACATGATAACATGATGAACACACACCCTTTTTTAGCACTACAGAATCCATTTCCAACTCCTTTACCCATTTAAAAACCAGTCATATCCTTGTTACAAACTTACTTTTCTTCGACAGACCCACTGAAATCCATCTTACCTGTTCCTTATCCGATCGACACTATGAAAAGGGGTAAGTCCATGAGTACCTCTGGCTGGAATATCATGATGAAGATTGGGTATCAACGTGGGAAGGGTCTAGGCACACAATTACAAGGAAGAACTAAGCCAGTGAAAGATGATAGAAGAATACCTAGGAATGGTCTAGGCTACAAGCCAAAGAAGGTAAGACACACAATTGTCCAGCAGCAAGAGGAAGAAGATGGTCACAAAATATGGAAGACAATGGTTACACCGTGTAAGGAAAACTGGGATCGCCTGACTTAGACCTTGTCTACCCATTTTGTAAAGGGGCCCGTGATTCAGCACGACAATGACAACACGTTGGTGATAACCTCCCATTTCGACCCGCATGACATCTATAGGAGGGAGCTAGCCAGACATTGCACCACATTACTGACCTACAAATCCTTGGAGGCTATACGGCCAATGAAAATGAGAAAAATTCAAGATTGGAGTCTGAGTGGTACCGATGGTTTGACACCTGGGATCTATATATAGCATTGAACAGACTGTTCTTACACCCATCTAAACCTCGGTGGCCGCCATTGATTAATGAACTGATAGAAGGGCCTGGGACCATATTTGATAAAAGAATTTTGCTGAGTGACGAGACGAATGATGGGGAGCCAGATGACCCCTATGAAACTGGTTTAACAACTGATCACCTCTGGAGGGCCACTTACCCTCTCATGTCTTCACCCTCCACACTATGTTTCGCACTCTGCTTCTGACTCCGACTTGGTCGAGGGTCATCACTGATGATATCCCCCAGGCGCCGCCCATTATCATTATTATGTCCCCTCATAACATTCTTCCTCGGATTCCTCTCAACCTCGAGAGGATCTATGATTTGATCTGGGACTTACTATTATATGATCCATCTAATCCTCTGTCTATGGTGTCATTTTCTCCTCCTCATGATCATCCCTCTTTCCAAATTCATTCATGTTTCATGATGAATACTGAAAATGTCCAAAAATAATGCCGATTTGGCGACCTCTTCCTCACAAATCCTCGTTGAGGAGACATCCTACTATCTGTCCGAATGTATTGCATGGGTCGCTCGGGCAGGATTCTCTTCTAGATCTACTCTGCCCGTCCTCTAGGGAGGATTCCCCTGTATTCCCTCATATATACAATGATTTTTATCCTTCTTCATCCTCCCTAGGTCAGGATAGTGAGTTTAGTGGCAGACAGTTTAATGAAGTTAGGGAGTCTAATGAAGTTGGTCAGATTAGGAAGTCAAAAGGTAAAAGAAATCCCAATAGATACCTCCAGGAGTTAGCTTCTAAATGCTTTCCATTCTATCAAATCCCTCAATTACTAGAGAATCATATCCAGTTGTTAGAAGAACATGAGGCAGATGAGTTGGTGGATGATTGGTATGGAGTATATGAATTAGTATATGAAAAAGACCCCGTCACCGAAGAAGAAGAAGAGGATGAGGACGTAGCTGAGGCCTATGCAAGCGGAGTGAAGAGATTCGATGAACCCTCAGCTGCTGTAGAAGAACCAACCAAGGAGATCAATCTAGGAACCGAAGAAGAACCTAGGGTTGTCCTCATCAGTCAGAATCTTTCCAAATTAAATGAAGAGGCTTTGGTTTGAGTTCTCAGAGATTACAAGGACACTTTCGCCTGGAGCTATGAAGATATATGGGGTTAGATTCTTCTTTAGTGGAGCACCGACTAACCTTGAAGGCTGGATCTAGCCCGATCAAACAGAAATTAAGACAATTCCACCCACAAATGGCTTTGAAGATGAAGGAAGAGGTCGATAAACTGCATAAAGTCAAATTTATTAGAGTTGTCATCTATCCACAATGGGTGGCTAACATAGTTCCGGTTATGAAGAAGGATGGAAAAGTCAGGATCTGTATTGACTTCCAAGATCTGAACCGGACATGTCCTAAAGATGATTTTTCACTGTCTCATATAGATGTACTCATCGATAATACAACTGGATTTGAGACTCTTTTATTTATGGATGGTTTTTCATGCTATAATCAGATTAAATTGGCAGAAGATGATCAGGAGAAAACATCATTCATCACACTTTGGGGTACTTATTGTTATGTTGTCATGCCATTTGGATTGAAGAATGTTGGAGCCACATATCAAAGGGCTATAATGGCTATATTTCACGATATGATGCATGTCTACTTAGAGGTGCATGTTGATGATTTATTGGTGAAGTCTAAGACAAGAGCAGAGCATGCTGAAGTTTTAGCAAAGGTTTTGGAAAGATCAAGAGAGTACCAATTAAAGATGAATCCAAAGAAATGCATATTTGGTGTCTCATCAGAGAATTGTTAGGATTCATAGTCAGCAAACGGGATATTGAGATCGATCCCAACAAGGCTAAAGCTATCATTGAAATGCCACCTCCCAAGAACTTGAAAAAGTTGAGGGGATTAATCGGGAGGTTGCAGTTTATTCGCCGCTTTGTCTCTCAGCACTCGCAAAGGTGTAAGTCATTCTATGAGCTTACTAAGTCGGAAGTCAAATTTGATTGGGACGATAAGTGTCAGGAGGCATTTAATGGATTGAAGAAGTATCTTTCAAGTCCTCCTGTTTTAAGACCACCGTCTTCAGATAAACATTTAGTTCTATATATTTCTATCCTGGATGACGTTGTGGGGGCTATCCTAGCACAAGAGGATGAAGAAGGAAAAGAAAGGGCAGCCTATTATCTCTCCAAAGTTCTCAACCCCGCCGAACAGAGATAGGAAAAAACATGCGCAGCACTTGTATGGGTGGTTCAGAAACTGAAACATTATTTTCTTGCCCATGAAGACCATCTCATCGCTAGGATGAATCCAATCAAATTCCTTCTTAAGAAATATGTCCTTACAGATCGATTAACGCGTTGACAGAGCTTTCTCTCCCAATTCGACATCATCTATATTCAACATAAAGCAATCAAAGGTTATGCCATAGCAGAACACCTTAATCATCACCCTCTTCCCATATTTGATCCAGTCCGGTCGGAGTTTCCAGATGAGGAACTGATGTCCAACAACAGAATCAAAGATGACATGTGGACTCAGCATTTTAACGGTGCTCTGAACTCTAATGGTAAAGGTATTGGTATCGTTCTCCTACCACCTGAAGGTGTCACCATTCCACAAGCCTTTCAGCTTGCCTTTTACGTTACAAACAACATAGCTGAATATGAGGCTCTTCTTGCTGGCCTCCAAGCTGTTCATCTCTATAGTGCCACCAAATTGAGGATTGTAGGTGATAGTCAATTAATCTTCGCCAAGTGCTTACCAAATATCGCACTCTTGATCCCAAACTCAAGCCTTATCAGGAACTCACATCAGCTTATGCCAAGCTTTTCACCAAACTGATCTTCGTCCATGTTTCTCGGAATCAGAACATCCTAGCCAATGCTCTAGCTTCTCTCGTATCATCTCTGAATTTCCCAATCAGCAAACACACCGAATCAATCATCATCCATAGGTGTCTCTCTCCTACTGTAGAGGACCCTTCTTTTCTTAGGATTAAAGAGAAGTTGCTGAAGAAGGTAGAGACGGAGATATTGTGGAGAAAAGAGAAATAATGTTGTTGGAACTGCAATAAGAGATGGAAGATGAAGAGAAACTATGGTTCTATGAAATTTCTAAATACTGTGAAGATCAGTCATATCCTGATGAAGCCACAACTGAGGAAAAGAGGGCTATCCGGAGAATTTCTCAGAGATACACCCTCGTTGGAGGGGAGTTATATAAATGAGGATTTGATGGTGTCCTTCTAAAATGCTTAGACGAAGAGGAGCTTTAGATGAAGGAGCTCATACTGGAGTCTGTGGTGGCCATGTTAATAGACAGATGTTATCAAAGAAAATCATTAGACAAGGATATTATTGGCCAACAATAGAAGAAGATTGTGTAGGGTTTGTCCGTAGGTGTGCTAAGTGCCAACTTCATGCCGACAAGATTCATTCTCCCGCATCTTCACTCCATCTTGTTTCTTCCCCATGGCCTTTCTCCATGTGGGCTTTCGACATTATTGGAGTACTTGGTAATCCAATTCCTCGATCAAGCAAAAATCTTTCATCCTCACCGCGACGGAGTACTTCACCAAGTGGGCAGAAGCCAAAGCTTACACGGAGGTCAAAGCGTCAACAGTCTGCAAATTCATCATAAAGAATATCATCACAAGGTTCGGGATTCCAAGCACCATCGTCACCGACAATGGACCACAGTTCATATCACAAGAGTTGAAAGACCTCTGCAACAGGTATAAAATTGCATTGCATCATTTATCTCCTTATTATACGCAAGGCAATGGCCAAACAGAGGCAACTAATAAGACCTTGATAAAAATCATCAACAAAACGTGTGAATATAATTGATGCACAGACTGGCCGGAGAAACTTATTGAGGTGTTATGGGCCTACCTAACTTCAATCTGCACTCCCACTGGGCAGACTCCATATTCCTTAATGTTTGGAATGGAGGCGGTAGTTCCATACGAGGTTCTCATCCCGTCATTAAAAGCACAATTGAACAATGAGTTTTCCCCTAACGAGCATCATTCTGCACTCCTCGCTCAGCTAGAATTCTTAGACGAGAAAAGATGGTCAGCTGTCAATCATGCACGAGTATATCAAAATAGGTTAGCACGTTTTTATCAAAAGAAGGTCATCGAACGCAAATTCAAAGTCGGCGAAATGGTGGTCAAAAGAATTTTCATAAAACCTGGTGGTCCACGTTCTAAACTCCAACCTAACTGGAAAGGACCTTATGTTGTAAAAGATGCTTTTCCTGGTAACGCCTACAAACTGGTTAATGCAGAAGGTCAAGAGCTATCTTATCCTTGGAATGGTTTATATCTTAAGAAATACTACCCTTAGTTTAAGTCGTGTCGACTAGCATGCTGCAAAGACTAGTGGAGTCTGAAAATTTGAAATCCCAAATTCCCTTGTTAGTGTTTAATAGTCTAATTCAGGTGCATTATACACACACAAACACGCTTTGTCCTTGAGTAACAAGAGATGTGAAGTCCAAAGAAAACTAACAGCTTGACTGAGAATGTAAAGTACAACCCATTCTTACTTTATTATTCCTTTTTATTATCGGCTTGCAATGTTGGAATGAGGCTCAGGATAGACTACTAAAAATACCCGCTGTCTTAGTAGGAGGCCGTCATAAAAAAGAAAGGGGAAAAATAAAAGATCTACCCCACAAAAGAAAAATAAAAAAGGCAAAATCCAAACTAAATACAAAAGGCCATAAACGTCAAATCAAAAGCCCAAATATCAAAAATGAAAGGGAGCGCAAGGTCAACAATATCCCACAAAGTGAAAATGACCGAACCCCAACAGACAATAGGGTAAAGGATGGACATCTTCTTGGGTCTCCAGAACCCTCTCGTGAGCTTTTTAGACCATTTCCTCCATTCTCCCTAAGGGACATACTCCAAGCTTAAGGAACGGCCTAAGTTAATTAAGGGTCAGATCATCAAATGGGATCGGGGACATAAGCGCAATAAAAGCACAATGAACCTGTCTTAGGTTATTAAAGAACAATTAGGGAATTAAGATAACGAATAAGTGGGGTCTTCTGATCCACGTACCATGCTGGTCTGTAGTTTAAATTGAATATTTCCAAAACCAAAAAAAATTGAATATTTGAAAACAAAAAAAATAAATAAATATTTCAAAAAACCAAAAAAAAAGTAATATTTCAAAAACCAGAAAAATTGAATATTTCAAAACCAAAAAAAAGAAATTGAATATTTCAAAACCACAAAAAATTGAATATTGCAAAACCAACAAAGAAAATAGATATCCCACAATAACAAAAAATAGATATTTTAAAATGACAAAAAATGGATATTTTAATATGTTAGAAGTTCGATTAGCATTTGCATGTCAGATCATGAGTGATTGCATGTTTTAATTTCAGTAAGCATTTTGCATGCTTGTATGTTGCATTTTTAATTATTATCATTAATTATTTTTATTTGCCTTCATTAAATAAAAGCTTAGCCCTTTGACCCTTCTATCAAGGATAGGATCAAATAACCAGTTACCTAACTGGGCAAGGGGTTAAGCCAGAATAGACATTTAACTTGTTTGTTCAAGTCATTATGCAGGGCATAGGATGGAGTAAGAGAAAAAAGATAGGCAAAATATCAAAAGTTCCCTTCATTCATATCAAGAGTTTTGTACATATAAGAGAAGAGATTATAAGTCCATCATCAGGACTCAAAAGAAATATCAAGGAAAAGGAAACTAAAGTTGAGTTTCAAATAAAGGTCCCACTGTGGGAATTTCACTGAGTCCTAACCGTGACTACAAAGACAGTTATCTCTATCCCTGTATTCCTTTATGTATTTGATTTGCATTATAATTACTATATGATAAATACTTATTAGACTATATCAAGGACCTTATGGTTTTGATGAAACTGGAATTTGAGTTCCCCTACATCAAAAACAGTGATAATTCCAGAGAATTCTTAATTGTACGGACAGGCCATTGTAGACACGCTAATTTTGACATCATTTTGAGTAAATTTCATGTCATATAATAATACCTCAGAATGGTCTGATATTTAATCGTTAGTTAATTTTTATTGATCTTTTTGAATTAATTATCTAAATAGTATCAGGTCAAACAGACATAATTTAAGTTAATTAATTAAATTGATTTTAACTCAAATTTTAATCAAAAAATGAAAAAAAGTCTAAACGACATCGACTTGTGTAGACGCCATTTATAGTTTATTCCTATTTTGATGTTTAAATTTGAATTTTAATTAATTGATTAATTAGTTAAAAGACGTCTGCAGGGCACGACGCAATTTAAGTTTCCTAAGTTGTTTCTATCTCTTTTTTGGATGTTTATCTTTATCTTAATTAGTCTAAAAGGCGTCTCCAAAGGGCGACACGTTTTAGATAGTTACAGATAATAATGAACTTTTTCCGGATGTTTATCCTTATCTTAATTAGCTAAAAGGCGTCTTCCATGGGCGACACGTTTTAGATAATTACAGATAATGATGAATTAATCTGTGTTTATCTGTTTGTTAAGCTGGATAAACTTCAAAATTTCTTCATGTAAATCCATTAATAACCGCAGATGTAAAAGTCTATAAATACCCAGCTCCTTGGTCAGTGAAAAGTTAGTGATAGTGATTATTAGTGATCAAAGTGATAGTGATAGTGATAATAGTGACAGTGATTAAAGTGATAGTGATCTCAGTGATAGAGAGTGATAATTTGTGTGTGATTCAAGAAGGAGACGACGTCCAAACGCTGAAGGATCGAGGTGTTGCTGCTTCCAGGAGTCGGCATCCTTTCTTCATCCGTCCTTCGTCCATCCAAGATCCATTCAAGACCAAGGCTTCCCAGGGGCCATCCAGCTTAGCTTTTAATTAATTTCTACATCCTTCTCACATTAGCCTCACATTTTCATCATATCACTCCATGCAACACACACTCACCAGCATTCTTTCCCAATCCATATTTTGAGGGGTTTAAAAAACCATCAAGCAAGTGAGTTTATTTGTCTAGTTGCATGCTCAGAATTTCTACTAAAATAGATACTACGTTTATTTAAGTTCTTATTGTTTTCTCTCTTTCTCTTCATTTTCTTGCAAGGTACAAAAGGAGAATCAAGAGGAGAGAATCAACAGCAAACAACAAGGAATCTGGATGATCCTCAAAGTCCAATAAGCAGTCAAAACAAGAACAAAGACAAAAAGGGCTCTCTTTCTTCAGCCGGCTGAAGGAGGGGAATTAAGAACTTCAACATCTCCCACATCCAAAACAGGTAGGCGATCAAACTTTCTTCTTTTGGAACTTTTTAGTTAAAAGTTTCTGGCGATCACATTCCCCTAGTTTCTTTTTAATAGTTTATTTTTCACATAATCAACATAATTTTCATGATAATCACACACTCAATTTGAGCACTCACAGCTTATTGGCGATCACGGTGGGACTTGGTCTCACCATCTTTTTAATTCTTTGTTCTTGCTGTTATCAATCGGGCACCCATGGTGCACCACTTGTGTCTCTCGACACGCCCTCACCGATCGGTGAGTTTTTAGTTTAGTTGTTATTCCTACGTGCACCACGTGCACACCCCTGCGGCAAGATCTTGCCCTCCCGTTTGATTTGTTGAAAAGTTGTTTATGTGATAAAAGATTGTGTGATTGATTGATATTTTAGTTGTTTATCTGATAGATTATCCTGTTAAGAAATTGAAATTAAAAAAAAAAAAAGATTCACATGAGCTGATTATTTATCGCTTTCATCTTGTTTTTATGAGGGAGAATCGATCCAGAAATTCCTCCTGAAATACTGAATCTGTGACTTGAAAAGCGTCCAGGAGCAGCGACACGTTTCATAAAGCGTCGTCCAACCCAGACGCCTTTCAGTCAACTTTCTCTGTTGTTTGTTGCCTGAGCTTTTGTGAAAAAATAAGTTTCTGTTTGAATAGCGTCGACCAACAGCGACGCGATTCAAGCAGTTTCTTGTTTCTTCTTCAATTCTCAGATTTTTGATCTGTTTGCTACTACACCTTATGTATTAAGCATTAGAGGCCACCCAGGCTACAGGTCATACGCACTGAGGCTAACACCCTCCTCTTCTTAAGAACACCCTTCTTGACGTCTTCAACTCTCTCTGATTGGGTCGGTCCCTCGATCAGACTAGAGTGGTTGGCGTTAAAGACCTCCGTAAGTCCCCAAAATCAAGGTATTCCTCCTTGTTAATCGAGTTGGTTGTACCAATTGAAGTACTAGTTAGATTTTCGTAACGTTGTGAGAGAAACCCATAGAATATAACGGTGGACATTGAACTGAAACTAGGATCCTACCTCTTGAGTGAATTTGTGATTAATTGAATCCAAATAACCCAACAAGGAATCCTGAAATAACGTTAAACATCCACTTGTTTGCTTAATCTCTGTGCAACTTGTCTGCCAATCTCTGAAAAAAAATCTAACATCATGCTACTTCGATCAGGTAGGGATTTGAGCATGGCTCCAGATGCCATAGTCAACTACGAGGGAGATGCTAATGCCCCTCGTGACTCTTATTACCGTTTTGAAAACAGGGGAGATGTTGATGCCTCCCGTAATTCTCACCCTTGTCCAGTTCGGTATGAGGGGAATGTACCAACCCCTCTTCATTGTGCTCACGATCAATATCCTGACCTTCCTCCGCATGTGCATGCAGTTCCTAACCCTATTTTCGAGGGAGACATGAACCCGAATGATCCCTCATCCTCCGATCCCTCGGATTTAGTGAATGCTTTGGGAGTTCTTGCCTCCCGTCTGGATCCTCAATAATTCGAGGCGATCCAGTCTATTTTGAAGGGGAAGACGCCCATGCAGTCTACTGAGCCAAACCCTGCGGCTCCCTTTGTCATTCCTCAACAACCTCCTCATCCTCCTTCCTTCATTCACCAGGCCATGGAAGGCCTTCACGTCTCAGCTTCTCGGCCAACTGGGCCACAACTTTCCTCTTCTAGGCAACCGGCCAGGCCGCTGACGCCTGCTTACCAAAATGCCCTCGGGCATGGCGGAAGCTCTGCCGGACCTCCACTCTATTGTCCTCCTTGCCCTGCATATTCTAGGCAACAGGACTATCAGGAACCTCCACCTCCCCCTCCTCCACAAGTTGATCCAACAACGCAAGCGTTGCTGGCAAAGATGAAGCGTATGGACGAACAGTTCAACAACCTCCAGAAGATGATGAAGGTCAAAGCTGCACCAGAGATTAACTTACTAAGTCTGCTTGTGTTCCATCTGTCACCCTCTGAGATGCTAGTGTACCGAAAGTATAACGGTACTGGTAACCCCTTCACTCACTTGAAGGAGTTTATGTACGAGTCATCCTTCTGGCAAAATGACAAGAGGTCGTTGGCCCTTTTGTTCAGGAGATCTTTAGAGGGACCAGCCCTCGAATGGTTCTTTTTTTTAGAACCTGCTGAAGTAGAGGACTACGGTATCGTCTCAAGAAAATTCATTCAACGATACCAGGATAGAGTTGCCCCCTTCCTGTCCATTACTGACCTGATAGCAAAGAAGATGAAGCCCGACGAGGAGTTCGTCAGTTTTGCTGATAGATGGAGGGGTATGGCGGAAAAAGTGAAAGATCACTTGTCTGAGTCAGAGCAAGTGAAAATGTTAATTTCTAATGTCACGCCTCAGTTCAAGTTAGTCCTCTCCCTGAACAACCTGGCCAGCATGGCAGAGCTCTATGAAAGGGCGCGGTACTGTCTGAATGCTTTCAAAGATGCTACGTTTTCTAGCGTCTTCGATCCTCACCGACCTAGCAGGCCTCCACCTCGGAAGCCTGCAGTGCCAAATTCCCCTAGCACAGGTCCGACTACTGAGGGCACACTCTCTCATGAGCAGGTTAGCAGTATGAACAACAACTCGCCCCAATTTGTGAGGAGTTAGCAACCACAGTACCAGCGGCCACAACAGCCAAACCAGCAGGGTTACAAACAGCAGCAGCCGAATCCGCAGTATCAGCAACCCCAGTATCAGCGGCCTCAGCAGCTGAACCAGCAACAACAATAGCAGCCACAGCAGCAGTCGCAACGGCAGTTACAATATCAGCCTCCGCCACAGCAGTATCAGCAACAGCAGCAGTACCAGCCGCGCGCACTGCCGACATATCATAATGTCCCTCCTCCTGCTGATTACAACTAGCAGAGAAGACCCCTAGGCCCGAAGAGGGCAGAGTATCCAGTCCTTCCAGAGTCCTTAGCAGACATTTTCAGTGCTTTAATGGCAGCCAATGCCTTGGTCCTGCCAAGAGAAAAGGCAATCTGGACCCAAAATGCCTATACTTCTAGGTATTGTTACTTCCACAGACAACCTGGACACACCGTAGACACCTGCTTCCAATTCCGAGATTATATACATGATCTCAACGAGCAGGGAGGCATAGACTGGGAAGAGATGAAGAAGTACATATCCGCCTTGAAGGCGAGAAGACCACAGCAGCAGCAACAACAACAACCAAGAGCACCAGCGCAGGCAGCAGCACCGCCGAACATCGGTATAATGCAAAACCCACTCCCGGAGCATCAGAATCAGAACCAAGTTGCCCCTATTTTAACAAATGGCCGGTCTGAGGCTAACCGAGGGCAACAGTGGAGGATAGAGGACTCTTCTTCTATTTATTCAACGGGTCACATTTCGAGTACCGCAGGACAACTACCACGCCACACCATCCACATACCTAGACCACAGCCCATTACCATCACACCTATACCAACACGCGCATATCACTCACCCGCACCCACTAACCTATTACCACCGCCCACTTTCCTCAAACCCATTATCCCCCACGCCACTACGCCTCCATCAAACAACCCCCCACAGGCCAATTACGCACCCCTCATGCCATCCTGGCCACTACTACGCGTACCATTCCCTACATCACCCACTACCACTACTGCTTACCCAGACACCATACAACCATCTAAACCTCTACTACACATGCCATTCCCCACTCCATCCGCACCAACCACTTACCCTTCCACCATCCAACCATCTAGGCCTCTCATCCATACCACGCCACCACCAACTAACCCCACGCCATCACCTGTATACCAACCCTCCACACCTTCTGCATCATCCAACCCTGCGGTGCTCAAGTTATCACCCGGCTCCTCCACAACTGAGGAACATGCGCTCCGGAGTGGGAGGATTTTCAACAAAGTCTTTCCTCAGTCAACGGTCAGAGACGGCCCATCACAGCCGTCGGAGGAAACGCATAATGATGAGAGTGCACCAGGCACTCAATATGATCTGTTGAAACATCTTGACCGAACACCGGCACGAATCTCCGTACTTGAACTGATAAAGCGATCGAAGACTCATCAAGAAGCTCTGATGGAATATTTACAAAAGGTGATGGTCAACGAAGACGTGCCGGTAGAAAAGATCGCCGCACTACTAGTTCCTCAGGGGGATCAACCCTCTATCTCATTCCATGTCTCAGAACTAGCACCGCTAGCAGCCAGGAGCATGGCTTTAAGCATTACGGTTAATATATGCAAGAAGGCCGTAGATGCATATCTAGTTGACACAGGGGCTTCAATCAATATCTCACCTCCGAAGACCCTTGAATTATGCAGTGTGCCCAAAGAAAAATGGCTGCCTAGCCCTATCTCTGTGACGGCATGTGATAATTCTACCCGTTCCCCTCTGGGAATGGTCTATTTGAAAGTGGAGCTAGGCCCTGTATGTCATGCCGAGGTCGAATTTCACATTCTGGAAATCGATCCTTCCTTGAATGCCATTTTGGGTCGTCCTTATATAAAAACCCTCGAGGCGATTCCCTCTACGAATCATCAATGCCTCAAATTTCCCTACAAAGCACTAATTATTAAAGCTGCGAGCATGCCGATCCTTGCCGCTGCTCATTCTTTGAATATCAAGCCCACTTCTTCACCTGACCGACAACCTTTTCTGTCGGTATTACAGGTCTACCATCCGGTGTCTGATCCTTTAAAAGCCGCCACTCTTACTCCTTATCCGCTGAACGCCATAAAGAGGGGGAAGTGCATGAGTACCCCTGGATGGAAAATAATGATGAAGAGTGGATATCAGCCTGGAAAAGTCCTGGGCACACAGTTACAAGGCAGGACCACTCCCGTCAAGGATAACCGAGGGACACCTGGAAATGACCTGGGCTATAGGCCAATAAAAATGAAACATGACATAACTCAGCAAGAAGAGAATGAAGACGGCCAGAAAGTCTGGGAGACAATGTCTACGCCCTGTAAAGAAGGCTGGGATCCCCTAACATGGACTCTATACACACATTTTGTAAAGGGGCCCGTAATCAGTCATGACAACACGGTGGTCATTACTTTATGTTTTGACCTCCATGATATATATGGAAGAGACTTGGCTAGACATTGTTTAGAGCTGCTCACGTACCAGTCCTTAGAGGCTCTGCGGCCAATGAAAAGGAGGAAATTCCAAGACACTGAATGTGAATGGTACAGATGGTTCGATTTAAGGGATCTATATATCGCGCTAAATAGACTGTTCCTTGATCCCTCCGAACCTAAGTGGCCGCCATATATAGATGAACTGATTGAACGGCCTGGTGCCATTTTCGACAAGAGAATACTGCTGTCTGAGGAGACTGATGAAGGGGAGCCAGATGACCCCTATGAAGCTGGCTATACCACGGATCTGCTCTGGAGGGGGACGTACCCTTCTCATATTTTCACGCTTCACACCTTGTTCCGCACTTTGCTCCTGACCCTGACTTGGTCGCGGGTCATTACTGAAGATATTCCACAGGCTCCGCCCGTCATGATTACTCTGTCCCCACGGTACTTCATTCCCCAACCTCCTCTCGATCCAGAGAGGATGTATGATTTAATCTGGGACATACTGCTGTATGATCCCCCTAGTCCTTTGGCCTTGGTGCCACTTCCTTCATCCCATTCTCTTCCTATTCATCTTCATTCTTGTTTTATGTTTAATTCTTCTTTTATCAAAAAAAAAACGTCAATTTGGCAACAAATTTCTCCCAGATCCTCATTGAGGAAACTTCTTACTTGTCCGATTGTACCCCATCGCGCGGGTCTTTCGGTCAAGATTCACTTATAGATCTACTATGCCCCTCCTCTCGGAAGGATTCTCCTGTATTTCCGTCTGTATCTCATAATTTTCAATCTACTTCATCTTCATTAGGTCAGGATAAGGAGTCTAGCAAAGTTAGGCAGTCTAGCTCTAAGCAGGTTAGTCAGGTTAGGAAGTCTAGAAAGTCTAAGGGTAGACGAATTCCAGATAGATACCTCCAGGATTTAGCTGATAGATGCCTTTCTTGCTCTATGATCCCTCAGCTATTAGAGAATCCTATTCAGATGCCAGAAGATTGTATGGACGATGAGTCAGTCAATGATGGATACGGGGTGTTGGAGTTGATACATGAAAAAGACCCCATTGTTGAAGATAAGGAAGATGACGAGGAGGCGGCTGAAGCATATGCCAGTGGAGTGAAAAGATTTGATGAACCCTCAGCTTTCGTAGAAGATCCCACCAAAGAGATCAATCTATGGACTGAAGACGAACCTAAGGTTGTCCTCGTTAGCAAGAATCTTTCTGAAGAGGATGAGAAGGCAATGGTACAAGTTCTTAAGGATTATAAGGACACTTTCGCCTGGAGTTATGAGGATATGCCGGGGTTAGACTCATCATTAGTGGAACACAGGTTGACATTAAAGGATGGAGCTAGCCCGGTTAAACAGAAGTTAAGGCGATTCCACCCACAAATGACTTTAAAGATGAAGGAAGAGGTCGACAAATTACATAAAGCTAAATTCAGTAGAGTTGTCCTCTATCTACAATGGGTGGCCAACATAGTACCGGTTATGAAGAAAGATGGGAAGGTCAGAATTTGCATTGACTTCCGAGATTTGAATCGGGCGTGTCCTAAGGACGATTTTCCATTGCCTCACATTGATGTACTCATCGATAACACTGTTGGCTATGAAACTTTATCATTTATGGATGGATTTTCAGGATACAATCAGATCAAATTAGCAGAAGAAGATCAGGAAAAGACATCATTCACTACACCTTGGGGAACATATTGCTATGTCATCATGCCATTTGGATTAAAGAATGCTGGAGCCACTTATCAAAGGGCTATGATGGCAATATTTCACGACATGATGCATATAGATCTAGAAGTGTATGTAGATGACTTGTTGGTAAAATCTAAGACTAAGGCTGAGCATGCCAAAGTTTTGGCAAGAGTATTAGAAAGATCAAGGGAATATCAGTTAAAGATGAACCCCAAGAAATATGTATTCGGGGTATCCTCAGGGAAATTACTTGGATTCATTGTCAGTAAACAGGGAATTGAGATTGATCCCAACAAGGCGAAGGCTATCAGAGAAATGCCACCTCCCAAGAACTTGAAGGAGTTAAGAGGATTGATCGGGAGGTTGCAATTTATTCGCCGTTTTGTCTCCCAGCAGTCATAAAGGTGTAAGCCGTTTTACGAACTTACCAAGCCAGGAGTAAAATTCGATTGGGACGATAAGTGTCAGGAGGCATTCGAAGGATTAAAGAATTATTTGGCAAGTCCTCCTGTTTTGAGACCACCATCTCCAGGCAAACCATTGATACTATACATTTCTGTCCTGGATGATGCAGTGGAGGCTGTCCTACCACAAGAGGATGAAGAAGGAAAGGAGAGGGCAGCCTACTATCTCTCTAAACTTCTCAACCCCGCTAAACAGAGATATACGGCGATGGAGAAAACATGTGCAGCATTGGTCTGGGTTGTTCAGAAATTGAAGCATTACTTTCTAGCCCATGAAGTCCATCTCATCGCTAGAATGATTCCGATCAAGTTTCTTCTTGAGAAATCTATCCTTACTGATAGGTTAGCACGATGGCAAAGCTTTCTATCTCAATTCGATATTACTTACATTCAACAGAAAGCGATCAAAGGCTATGCCATAGCAGAACATCTCGCTCATCATCCCCTTCCTCGTTTTGATCCAGTCCGATCGGAGTTTCCGGATAAAGAACTGATGTCCATAGACAAAATCAGAGATGATATGTGGACTCTGTATTTTGACGGAGCTCTGAATTCCCATGGAAAGGGGATCGGCATTGTTCTATTATCACCTGAAGGTGTCACCATTCCACAAGCCTTTCATCTTGACTTTCCAGTCACTAACAATATAGCTTAATACGAGGCACTCCTTGCTGGCCTCGAAGCTGCTCATTCCCATGGTGCTACCAAACTCAGGATTGTGGGTGATAGCCAATTGATTCTTCGCCAAGTGTTAACTAAGTATCGAACTCTGGATCCCAAGCTCAAGTCTTATCAAGAACTTACTTCTGCTTATGCTAAGCTTTTCACCAAATTGATCTTTGTCTATGTTCCTAGGAATCAGAACATCTTAGCTGACGTTCTAGCTTCACTTGCATCTTCCCTCGATTTCTCAATCAGCAGGCAATCCGAATCAATCATCGTTCATAGGCGTCTTTCACCTGCCGTGAAAGACCCCTCATTCCTTAAAACTAAGGAGAATCTGCTGAAGAAGGTCAGAGATGGAGATATTGTGGAAAAGAGAGAGATTATGCTAATGGAGCTGTTAGAAGAGATGGATGATGAGCAGAAGCCATGGTACTATGAAATTGCCAAATATTGTGAAGATCAATCGTATCCTGAGGAAGCCACAACTGAGGAGAAAAGAGCTATCAGGAGAGTTGCTCAAAGATACACCCTAGTTGGAGGAGCACTATACAAAAGAGGTTTTGACGGAGTTCTTCTAAGATGTTTAGAAGAAGATGAGCTTTGGAAGGTTATGGAAGGAGCCCATACCGGAGTTTGTGGTGGCCATGTTAATGGACAGATGCTAGTAAAGAAAATCCTTAGACAAGGATTCTATTGGCCAACCATGGAAGAAGATTGTGTAGGATATGTCCGTAGGTGTGCTAAGTGCCAACTTCACCCCGATAAGATTCATTCTCCTGCATCTTCACTCCACCCTGTTTTCTCCCCATGACCTTTCTCCATGTGGGCTTTCGATATCATTGGACCCCTTGGTAATCCTGATTTCGGCACTAAGCAGAAGTCTTTCATCCTCACGGCAACAGAATACTTCACCAAGTGGGCAGAAGCTGAAGCATACACGGAAGTCAAAGCATCAACCGTCTGCAAGTTCATCATGAAGAACATCATCACCAAATTTGGAATTCCAAGCACCATCGTCACCGACAATGGACTTCAGTTCGTGTCACAAGAACTGAAAGACCTGTGCAACAGGTACAAAATTGCATTGCATCGTTCATCTCCTTATTATCCGCAAGGCAATGGCCAAGCAGAGGCAACTAACAAGACTTTGATAAAAATCATCAAAAAGACGTGCAAGTCTAATAAATTCACAGACTGGCCAGAAAAACTGATTGAGGCTCTATAGGCCTACCGAACTTCAATCTGTACGCCCACCGGGCAAACTTCTTATTCCTTAACATTTGGAATGGAGGCGGTAGTTCCATACGAGATCCTTATACCGTCATTAAGAGTACAATTGAATAAGGAATTCTCCATTGATGAACACCGTTCAACACTCCTTGCTCAATTAGAACTCTTAGACGAGAAAAGATAGTCAGCTGCTAATCATGCAAGACTTTATCAAAATAGATTAGCACGCTTTTATCAAAGGAAAGTCATTGAACGTAAGTTCAAGGTTGGTGAAATGGTCGTTAAAAGAATTTTTGTAAAACCTGGTGGTCCACGTTATAAACTCCAACCAAATTGGGAAGGACCTTATGTTGTATCGCATGCTTTTCTTGGTAACGTTTACCGTCTAGTTAATGCAGAAGGGGAAGAGTTGACTCACCCCTGGAACGGTCTGTATCTCAAGAAATACTACCCTTAGGTTAAAGAGTCGATCAGCATGGTGCAAAGACCAGTGGAATCAGAAAATTTAGAAACTTAAATTCCCTTATCAGTCTGGATAATTTAATTCCAAACACATTACTGCACACACTAATGCGTTTGATTCGTGAGTAACAAGAGATGCCAAGTCCTAAGGAATACCGAAAGCTTGACTGAAAGTGTAAAGTGCAAATCATTCATTTTTCAAACAAAATTATGTTTTTATACTCGGCCCATGATGTCGGAACGAGGCTTAAAATAGACTACCAAGAATACCCGCCATCTTAGTAGGAGGCCGTCATAAAAAAATGAGGGAGATCCGTCCCAAGAAAAAGAAAAGCAAAAGCAAAAGAAAAAGGCAAATGTCAAATCAGAAGGCCATTACACTACAAACGTCATATCAAGGCCATGAAATGAAATGAAAGGGAATGCAAGGTCGATAAATACCCCGGAAAGAAAATGACCGAACCCTAACATATATTAGGGTAGGAAAGGAACATCTTTTTAGGTCTCCGGAACCTTCTCGTGGGCTTTCTAAACCAATTCTTCCTTTCTTTCTAAAGAGGCGTACTCCAAACTTAAGGAACAGCCTAGATTGACTGAGGATCAAATCATCAAATGGGATTATGAATGGAAACACAAGTTCAAACACGATGGGTTTAAGTTAGATTATTGAAGAACAATTTGGGAATTACGTTAATAAATGAATATGATCTTTTGATCTGAGTACCATGCTGGTCTTTTAATTTACACTATATTCCAAAAAAACCCAAAAAAAATATACATATTTCAAAATTTAAAAAAAAAGTACATATTTCAAAATCCAAAAAAAGTACATACTCTAAAATCCAAAAAAAGGTACATATTTCAAAACCCAAACAAAAATGAAAATTTCGAAACAACAAAAATATTTCGATTAGCAACTGCTTCTTGCATTTCGTATACTTCATTCCTTTTATTTTCAGTGAGCATCTGTCTACTTGTATGTTGCATTTTGCTTACAGTTCGATTACCTTTGTTAATAAAGGCTATGCCTCTTGACCCTTTTGCCAAGAAAAAGATTGATTGATCAGTTACTTGACTGAGCAAGGGGATAAGCCTAAATAGCTCTAGGAGGAGGCGGACCCATAGTACTCGGACCAGCCTGACCAGAGGAGATGGCCACGCTGGCTGTAAAAGCGCTCACCTGCCCGCGCTCCTGAGCACGCTGTCGAGCACGCCTGTATCTCTCCTCGACACTCCGGCGCTCGTGCTCGGCGATGCCTAACTGGACTCGGAGGGAGGTCATCTCCCCGTCCAGTCTCTGCTGCTCCAGCCGCTCCCTCTCCCTCTCCTTAGTGACGAACTCCAGTCGGGACTGGAGGCGCGAAAGCTCCCGAGTAAGATCCCCGGTGGAGAGACGAGCCACCTGCTCCTCGAGGTCGCGAACCCGGGCCGCATCCGCCTCAGCCCTCTGAAGGGCTTCATGAAGCTCAGCAACCTGCAGGAGAAGATGTTGTTAGTCCAAGGCAATCACGTGATCAAAATCAAAAGAAGAAAGGGAAAAGATCGGAACTCACTAGAGCGGCGCGGTCTTCCTCTGCGAGGGAAGCTCGGTGAATGGCGGAGGCGAGCTGGCTCTGAAGGTCGGCCAGAGCAGCCTCGTGAGCAGCGGACGGGTAGGAAGAGGATGAGGCTCCATATGCAGGGGGAGCCGCCTGGGTGTAGACGGCTCACTACACCAAGAGACAGTCATCAGTGGCTAATCATCAAAACAAACTAAATTAATTAAAATATTCATTCATATTCATTCATACATACCAGGTCGAATAGTTCTTTCTGGACCTGCTCCAGCTGGGCCTCCGCATCATATAGGCGGGCCCGAAGGTCAACGATGACTGCATCTCGCACATCCTGCATACCACACATATACACATTCATTCACAAATATAAATTAAGATGATAATAAAATGAAAAGACGCATAAATGCATACTTACATCGAGTGGTCGGAGGAGCCGTAGCTGATCGGCGTAGTGGGCCCGGTACTGCTGGAGATAAGCCTCGCTGCTCTCCGCACGGGACTCCACTCTAACGCCGCGGCGGTGCCAGTCCTCGTATTGCTCCGGGAACTTAGCACGCCAATCTGTAAGGGCTTGCTTGCCCCTCATGCTCCTTCCGACGCCCTCCGGGACCTCCTCGTCTATCCACTCCTAGTGGAGGCCCAACGTCCTCATCACGAGCCGTAGGCGGAGGGGATCGATCTCGTTCAGGTAGTGTAGCCACATCTGCCTACCGAACCTCCTCTGGCCAACCGTCACCTACGGCTGACCCTCCTCGCCCATACCTAAGTACGGGCGCCAGATCACCTGCATACAGGTTACATGCATTCATATAAATAACTTGCATTTAAGAAGTGAAAGATTGCATTTAATGAACAATATTGAACAAATTAAAACTCACCAAAAGCTCGGGATAATCGAGGAACTGACGACGGAGGGCCGTCAGTTGGTGGTGCTGTGGTGCCATATCCACTATTGGCTGCCAGCGGCAGGCCAATGGGACGGCACCGGGTCTCACTATCCGCGCTCGGCCGAGCGGGAAGTAGTGATAACTCCAAACCTGCATACATGAACATATAAGTTAGAAATCATCACATCATATTACATTGCATATCATGAACAAATAATAAAACGATTTTATACCTTAAGGAACGGCGAGAAGCCGCTGATGGTGGTCTCACGGTCTGGCGTGACCGCAGACAGTCTGCGAACAAGTGGGCCAGGAGGGCCGCACCCCATGCATACTCATGAAGCCTATCTAAGTCATCTAGCAAATAAAAAAATCTACAATGAATGTGGTCGCCCTTCGTACCGAAGAGAAACCGACCAAAGAAAAAGACGAGGAAAATCCTCAACTGCCTATCTATCTCCTCCTCCTGACTGAGGTCACTACAATACACGGAAGAGGAAGACTCTGCTAGCCTACTCCTAAACTCCTCCCGGGTCTCGTCTGACCGACGCTAGGGCTCATCTAGTCCTAAGGCGGCCTCTACTTCTATCGTAGGGACCATCCAAGACTCCCTACCTAGGCTAGACACCTCTATGCCTAGTAAGACCTCTACCAATCCTCGGTAGTCGGGGTAAGTCACCCCGCTAACCGGTCGGCCCTCTACCCTAAAGCCAGTGATCCTGGCCACATCCTCTAGAGTTGGGACCATGTGGCCCCAAGGCATTAGGAAAGCCTTGCTTTCCGCATGCCACCTCTCCCGTAGTGCCTGCAGGAGGACCAGATCGAGCCAAAACGGCTCGATCTATAAGATCTTGCCGAACCCCATCCAGCGCAGGCGCGCCTTCTGGAAATCCGAGAGTCCTCTATATGCACCTACAACTAGGTCCCATGAGATGCGAGCCCTCATTGTCCCCTGCAAATAAGAACAAGGAACTTCATCAGTTAATAAACATGAAAAAAACAAATAAAATAGTCCTAAATTGAAAGGCGTCTACCAACATGGACGCCTATCAATAGGCATCCACCAGTCTTGACGCCATTCATTCTGATTTTCTGTCCATTTAAAAAATCTGGAATTTAGCCTGAATGGCGTCGGACCAAGGCGACGCCGTTTGAAAGGCGTCACCTGGTCTGGACGCCATTCAAACCCGATTCCGAGTTCTTTTCAAGAACCCCTTTCCTCCCCTCTTTATTCCATTCCATTTAAACCACAGGAAACTTACCAAGTGGAAGGCCTCCTCCTCTTCTTCTCCTCCCTCGACCGCCGCCGGTGGGGGAATCTCTTCTTCAAGGATGGCGGCCGCCACCTCTAAAGCCGTGGCTTCTTCAGGGAGAGCCGCCTCGCGCTCCTCCCTCCTCACCACCCGCACGGCGCGACGGCGCTTGCCCCTTCCACTCGAGCCTTCACCGGATTCCATGGTTTTTGAGAGGAACAAGCTTGGCTTTAGGAAGAAAAAGAGGGGGTAAGAGGGTAAGAGGGAGCCCGAAGGAGAGAGAGGAGATGGCTGCCGGTGGTGGAGATGGCCGGAGAAGAGGAAGATGGTGGAGGAGCAAGATCGCCGGAGCTCGAGGAGAGAGAAGAAAAGTTTGGGAAAGTGAGGAAGAAAGGGGGCCTAAGCGGGTTCTATTAGAGAAGTTTAAAACGCGTCTGGGTACAGCGACGCGTTTAAGGGCGCATAAATTGAGGCAGCAAGGCCAGCTGTTTGAAATTGGGTAAAAGACGCCACATAGACCCACGCGTTTCAGTTAAGCCGCCAATTCTGGTCAGAACCGTACAAGGCATGATGATAAAATGCGTCTACACATAACGACGCGTTTCAGTGAATTAATCGCAGGATTAATGGTGGAATTCTGACGAAAAGTAAGAGAGAGAATTGAAAGGAGTCTGTGCTAGTGGACGCGTTTTAAGGTTAATTCGGGATTTTGAGGATTAATGGCTGATTTTTGGAAAATGAATTATGGTTAAAAGGCGTCTTTCTGAGTGGACGCGTTTTACAGTAAGTAAACCCAAACTGTCATATTTTAAGGAAAAATCCAGTTTTTATTCAAGAAAAAATCATGGACAAGTCACAAAAGTTTAAGGAAGGATTTCAAGACATAAAGGAACAATTCTTTATTCAATAAAATTCTTTATTACATCAAGAAAAGAAAAGAAAAAAAGAACATTTAAGGAAGAAATTCCCCAAGTGCTAGTATGTATGGAACTTTTAATCCTCAATCTCTATTTTTAAAGGATTTTACATGATGACTGAAGCTGAGTTCTGTAGTTTTGTAGTCTTCATCGGATTCCAAAACACGCCTCTTGACTGGAGATGTATGGGAGAATTCGGGGAATTCGTAGCGAGGCAGGCTGAGTTGAGTAAGACATCGATGAGGGTTGTACAACACAAACTCAATAGCCCCGATTAGCTTAAGTTCTGCTCCCGCTGCACGACGTACTCTAATGGGCTTTCCTACGAGTGCAAGTGGAGAAGGGTCAAACCCGTTGGATGACATGCATCTCAGGTATTCTCTCCAGTCAGCTCGAGTCTTGCGCTTTGGCACTCGATTGATCATCCTCTCGTTGAATTTCACGATGTTTGAAATGTGGAAGATCAGGCTATTCTGATAGATCTGAGACGGTCTTGCTGACATCCTCATGTGATATTCAAATTTAAAGTGCAACTCGACCCATAAAGCGAAGAGCAGCATGCACTCATAAGGAGGTTGACCTGTGGACGCTGCAGAGAGCCCACTGTAGAGATAAGCCAGGATTGCAGTGCCAATGTGTTTTCCCTCAAAGATTGCACAGATCGCGCTGACTTGATCATCTTCGAGGATGTTGTCTTGCGCGGGAAAGAACAGAGCCCCGGCAAGGCACGTAACGAAAGCTTTTGTCACGTCTTCAGCTTCATCCTCCCTCAGATCATCAATCTCGTATAAGGTCCACTCTGCAAGCTTCGTTAGGTTGATCCCCTTCCTAGTAAGGCACCTTTTTACCTCTGTGGGGTCCTTCATGATCGTCATCAACAGTTGTTGGCCAGTGATCTTTTCCTTCATCAAGGCTATCTTATTCTTGATTTTCGGAAGGCCCAACAAAAGCTCTACCTCCTCTAGAAGGATATTACATTCAAAATCCGGGAAAAGAAAGGTATGGATTTGAGGATGCCATTGCTCAATCAAAGCACACATGGCCGCCCAATCCACGTTTGGGTTCTTGTAATGCTTAGTGTGGACCACTAAGCCTTGGAGATTCCACTTGGAGATAAAGGTTTGCATGGAGAGTTTGGTACTCTTAGCAAGCTTTCGAATCCAAGGAAGAGAGGGGAATTTCCTTGGACCGGGAAACATAGGATATGCCTAAAAAAAAAAAAAAAAAAGAGAAGAGTTGTTTGAGAATCACTTGAAGAACTTGAAGAAAACATGAAGAACATGGAATTGAAGAAGAAAAAGAATTGAAGGGAAAGAGGATTCAACTTACTTGGAGGTTAGGATCTC
Source organism: Zantedeschia hybrid cultivar (assembly GCA_030544215.1). Taxonomy (NCBI): domain Eukaryota; kingdom Viridiplantae; phylum Streptophyta; class Magnoliopsida; order Alismatales; family Araceae; genus Zantedeschia; species Zantedeschia hybrid cultivar. The sequence goes on along the minus strand of JARZZO010000011.1, from coordinate 35,104,671 downwards.
TCCCGCTTAGGTGATTCTCCACGTCGGAGAGCTTCTCCAGCGTCTTCTTCATCCTCTTGCTTGAAGAACCCATCTTATTTTCGAGTTTCTTCCTTCTTGAAGCCTTGTAGCCTTGAAAACCTTGGAAATCCCTTGAACTTTGAAGAAAAACTCTAACTTTGATCTCTAGATCGTGGTAGGATGGTGTAGAAGCAAGTTAATGAAGTTTATATAGAAGGAATTGCGATCTTAAGAAGGCTTTTCTGGATTGGAAAAGGGATAAGCATGGGAAGAGTTGGAATCCGGATGGGAATCAGCCAGAACCTGTTTCTGCGACTGAAAAGGCGTCGTTGAACAGCGACGCGTTTTAGATGACTGATGGACGTCGGCGCAACACAACGTGTTTCAGGCTTTTCCGCTATTTTACCCAAAATTCAATGTTTATTCATATTCTGATACTTGTTTGAAGTTACTGATGAATTTTTTAGCGCAGGTAATTCAGGAATACTCAAATGAAGCTGAAAAATATCAAGAAGATCCCACTGTGGGAGTTTATGAGTCCCGACCGTGGCTAAAAAGACAGTTATCTCTATCCCTTGTATTCTGTCATGTAATTAATTTGCATCATCATTACTATATGTTAAATATTTATTAGAATATATCAAGGACCTTGTGGTTTTGATGAAACTGTAATTTGAGTTCCCCTTTACCAAAAACAGTGATAATTCCAGAGAATTCTTAATCGCACGGAAAGGCCGTTGGATTATTAATTAGTGAGGACGATGGTTACACTTTTGTAAAATGGTGCGTGGATAAACGAGCTTCGGCTTAGCACTGAATTACAAGAATTGGTATCTTGACTCATTAATGACAATTTAACAATATTATCCTTGATTAATTTATATTTTATTTGACTTTATATTTTTCTTTTAACCCAACATGCATCATATAGGACTTTGATATAATTGTGATAAGAATTAATCAGTAATTAAGTTTCAGACCATCGATCAAATAATCCCAACATGATGTGAAATATTCCATGCTGAATTGAGTATCTTGATTATCTTTAAGGTTCGCTTGAAGATATCCTTGGAATTCTAAAGATATCTTTGGAATTCTATCCTTTCTTGGACTCTTTATCCAATATTTCTTATTTTCTTTAAAGATCCATCATGGCTACAGCACATCCACATTGGCTAGCAATCGCTCCCCATGATGAAACCTGCAGTGTCTATGACCTGGGGTACTTCCCACTCCGTGGAGGTTGATCGACCTTATTTTATTTCCTTGTCTACCTCATCCAGATATGATTGATTCCATTGATCTCCTTGAGCTATCTTCATCGATGATTTTGAGAAAAAATTCCAATCACGTGATGTTAAGAACGTGTCTCATCACACCTTGGCATCACCTTTTTAGTACATTCCATTTCATTCCACTCCCTTGCAAAGACGATGCCAAGGTGAGGCAGCTGTAGACACGCTAATTTTGACATCATTTTGAGTAAATTTCATGTCATATAATAATACTTCAGAATGGTCTGATATTTAATCATTGGTTAATTTTTATTGATATTTTTTGAATTAATTATCTAAATAGTATCGGGTCAAATAGACATAATTTAAATTAATTAATTAAATTGATTTTAACTCAAATTTTCATCAAAAAATGAAAAAAAGTCTAAACGACATCGACTTGTGTAGACGCCATTTAGAGTTTATTCCTATTTTGATGTTTAAATTTGAATTTTAATTAATTGATTAATTAGCTAAAAGACGTCTGCAGGGCACGACGTAATTTAGGTCTCCTAAGTTGTTTCTATCTCTTTTCCGGATGTTTATCCTTATCTTAATTAGTCTAAAAGGCGTCTCTAAAGGGCGACGCGTTTTAGATAGTTACAGATAATAATGCACTTTTCTCGGATGTTTATCCTTATCTTAATTAGCTAAAAGACGTCTTCCATGGGCGACGCGTTTTAAATAATTACAGATAATGATGAATTAATCTGTGTTTATCTATTTGTTAAGCTGGATAAACTTCAAAATTTCTTCATGTAAATCCATTAATAACCGCGGATGTAAAAGTCTATAAATACCCAGCTCCTTGGTCAGTGAAAAGTTAATGATAGTGATTATTAGTGATCAAAGTGATAGTGATAATAGTGATAGTGATAGTGATAATAGTGATAATGATTAAAGTGATAGTGATCTCAGTGATAGAGAGTGATAATTTGTGTGTGATTCAAGAAGGAGACGACGTCCAAACGTTGAAGGATCGAGGTGCTACTGCTTCCAGGAGTCGGCATCCTTTCTTCATCCGTCCTTCATCCATCCAAGATCCATTCAAGACCAAGGCTTCCCAGAGGCCATCCAGCATAGCTTTTAATTAATTTCTGCATCCTTCTCACATTAGCCTCACATTTTCATCATATCACTCCATGCAACACACACTCACTAGCATTCTTTCTCAATCCATATTTGAGGGGTTTGAAAGACCATCAAGCAAGTGAGTTTATTTGTCTAGTTGCATGCTCAGAATTTCTACTAGAATAGATACTACGTCTATTTAAGTTCTTATTGTTTTCCCTCTTTCTCTTCATTTTCTTACAAGGTACAAAAGGAGAATCAAGAGGAGAGAATCAACAGCAAACAACAAGGAATCTGGATGATCCTCAAAGTCTAATAAGCAGTCAAAGTAAGAACAAAGACAAAAAGGGCTCTCTTTCTTCAGCCGGCTGAAGGAGGGGAATCAAGAACTTTAACATCTCCCACATCCAAAACAGGTAGGCGATCAAACTTTCTTCTTTTGGAACTTTTTAGTTAAAAGTTTCTGGCGATCGCATTCACCTAGTTTCTTTTTAATAGTTTATTTTTCACATAATCAACATAATTTTCATGATAATCATACATTCAATTTGAGCACTCACAGCCATTGGATTGTTAATTAATGGGGACGATGGTTCCGCTTTTGTGAAATAGTGCGTGGACAAACAAGCTTCGGCTTAGCACTAAATTGCGAGATTGGTATCGACTCATCAATGGCAGTTTAACAATATTATCCTTGATTAATTTATATTTTATTTCATTTTAATTTTTCTTTTAGCCCAGCATGCATCATATAGGACTTTTAAATAAGTATGATAAGAATTAATTATTGATTAAATTTCAGACTATTGATCAAATAAATCCCAACGTGATATGAAATATTCCATTCTGAATTGATTTCTCAATTATCTTTGAGGTTTTATTGAAGATTTCCTTAGATTTCTATCCTCGCTTGGATTCTTTATCTTATATTTCTTGTTTCCTATTCAGATTCATCATGATTGTAGCACGTCCACATTGGCTAGTAATCACTCTCTATGATAAAACCGGTAAGGTTTGTGACCTAGGATACTTCCCAATCGTAGAAGTTGATCATCCTTATTTTATTTCATTTGTCCTTTTCATCCAAACAGGATTGATTTCATCGATCTCTTTAAGTTACTTCATTGATCATTTTGAGAAAAATTCTCGTCATATGATATTGAGAGTATATCTCATCACACCTTGGCATCACCTTTTCAGTACATTTCATTCCATTTCACTCCCTTCCAAAGTCAATGCCAAGGTAGGACAGCTGTAAACACGCTAATTTTGACCTCATCTTGAGTAAATTTCATGTCATAATTATAATGCCCCAGAATGGTCTGATTTGTAATCATTAATTAATTTTTACTGATTTTTCTCGATATTTGTTGATTAACGTCGCCCAGGACGATGCCATTTAGAGTTCTAGCAAAAATCAGTTTGGAATTAAATTTCTAAATTCAGATAAATTTAACTGAATAGCGTCGCCTAAAGTAGACGCCATTTAGGTCCTAATCCGTCTGGGTTTCCGATTTTTAATTCGAATTAATTTCCTAATTTATCTAAAGTACGTTGCTCTAGCGAAATGCGATTTAGGTTTCCAAATCTATTTTGGTTTCCTTTCCGGATTTCCTTTCTATTTTGCCGCTTTAATTAGCCAAATGGCATCCCGTATGGGCGACGCGGTTTTAGACTTTCTTGATAAACATGATTTGGCCGAGATAATTCAGTTTTCAGAGGTTGAGAAGGTTACAAACTCCTCAATGCTCATCCAAGGCAAGTCCGACTGCGGAAGAGAGTCCTTTTGAAGATCAAAACACTCTAAAACCTATTCTTATAAATACAATACCCCTTGGACCTTTGAAAAAGGTTGGAAATTGGTGGTTTTGAAGCTCAAGGTAAGGTGTTTGAAGGCTCTCAAGGAGGAAAACGTGGGTAGCATCCTAAGGCTTCTTCCTCTTCATCATCTTTCTCCATTAGAACCCAAGAAGACCAAGACTTTGAAGGGGCCATCCAACCAACCATCTTATTCCATCTTTTTTATTGTTTCTTCATTGATTTGATTGTTTAAATCATTATTTTCATATAGTTTCTTTCATCACATCAATTCATACACACACCCACTTCATCTTTTCCAACCCATGTCCATGTTAGGGGTTTAAAAGGACTACAAAAAGTGAGTTAGTTTAGTTTAGTTGCATGTTGGTTTATTTGATTAGAATAGATATTACACTACCCCATAGCTCTATGATTTCTTCTCTTTTTCTTTGTTTAATTCTTTTGCAAGGTTCGAAGTGAAGGAAGGATTGGAAGGATCAAAAGGCACAAAACAAGAACACAAAAGAACAAGAGTAAATCAAAAGAGAGACTCTTCTTTTTCGGCCGGTCGGAAGAGATGAACAAAGAACCCTCTTTCTCCTAATTGCAAGGTTAGTAGCGTTCAACCTTTTCTTTGGAAACCATTGGTTGCTGGCGATCACGATCTCTAATTAGTTTGTTTTTATTATGCATATGAACATGATATTCATGATAATCACACACCATATTTGAGCACCTACAATCATATGGATAGTGTTGGGTTCTCGGCGTTTCTCCGAATCGTTTACGCAGTGGAATTAAATAAAAAAAATTTACGATCTGTTTCTCGTTTCAAAAATACTAAAACCGTATTATCGAATAATCAGTTCTTACCATGCACGGATTCGAATCCGCGACCGATCGGTTCCGTCGGTGTAACACCGCAAGCCACACAAGCGTCCGACCTCTAGTGGAGTCCACACGATCCTCCTCGCGACGGATATCCTAACGGTTCCTCATTCTTCACAATCTACGAAGCCTCCGCCGTTCGCCGTAACGCGCGAACGATTTCTCGTCGAACGAGAGTCGGAGAAACGGCGGAGCAGACCCGGGGATCAGAACCGGCCTAGGGCGCCAGAGAGAGGAGGAAGAGAGGAGGGGGTGGCTAGGGTTAGCAGTAGCCTAGCCTGCTCAGCCCGTTCGCTACATTTTATACTAACCGCGCAGTTTTTCATAAAAACCCCCGGTTAATATAAAACCCACTTATTTATCCATCGCCTTGAGAATCATTTACGTGTGACCCTCTAGGCTCAATAACCAGTTCGGTTAATGGCCCAATAAGCCCAGTGACTCCTCACTGGCCTAATTAATCAATTAATAACTCATATTAATTAATTAATCAATCGAATCAATGTCGCACATCAAATTCGATCGGACCTCCGATCACGTTGGGTGCCAAGCAACACCGCGTAAACCCGAAGGTATCGAGGTTAAGTAACCCACTCTTGGAACCTTTCCACCGACAGTTACTGCGTGGATATAATCCTTCATTCGTACAATGCTCTCGAGTCAACTCAAGGTATGGTGTATTGTCAAACCCTAACCGATCGACTCACTTGGATCGGATGTTGCCAAATAATATTGGAAAACTCTTTTCCTGATATTATCGTCCGCCCTAGCCAGGGACTTCCACGCATCCTTCCTAGAGCATTCTCTCTCTAAGTACCGAGAGCGAATGATTCCTTATTGACACTCAATTCCCTTCGACGATATTCCGCTGTACCCGATCCTGGGCTGTTTAGAATCCCGTGGTTAGAGATTCATAAACCAAGGTAAAAGCACATAAGTACACTGGCAAGGTGTCCTTGGTGTCTCAGGTCCGAGGACCATCCACGCAACTGTGACAATAGAATCAAGCTGGTTGACAGTGAGGTACAATACCATCCAGCGATTCAGTCGGATCAGTTCAGTAAACTCATTATCTAATGAGCACCTACAGATTCACCTTAGTGTCTCCACACAAGTGACTATGAGATCAGTCACCCTCATCATATGAGCAGGAGTAATCTGTACTAGTCTAACCGGATATCTAATGTCCTTCTCGGATATCCTTCGACTAGGAACTATTAAGAATATGTGTATTTAAGTGATCAGTCTCATTAGTATGATCTCATCATAATCTGATCACTATCGCACGTATTCACGGACTTCATTATGAGACGATAATTAATACGATTTACACACAATGAATATAATGTCATTTTATTAATAAATGAACGAGATTACAAAGTCATATTGGCTTGTAGGCCACCTAAGGCTAACAATCTCCCACTTGGACTAAAGCCAATCACCTTTATGTACTAAACCTATAGACTCTAGGTGATGCTCAAACACATTTTGAACCAATGGCTTTGTCAGTGGATCTGCTACATTGTCGACAGATGGAACTCTTTCCACCATTACATCTCCTCTGAAAATGATTTCTCTGATTAGATGAAAGCGCCTCAGAATATGCTTTGATTTCTGATGAGACCGCGGCTCTTTAGCTTGCGTAATGGCTCCATTGTTGTCGCACACAGCGGAACAGGTTCAGAGAGTAACAGGTTCAGAGATACTGGGAACTACGCCGAGGTCGGTGATGAATTTCTTCAACCACACTGCTTCCATGGTGGCTTTAGCTGCAGCGATGTACTCAGCTTCAGTCGTCGAATGTGCAGTGATTTCTTGCTTGGAACTCTTCCAACACACTGCGCCTCCGTTCAAAGTAAACACAAATCCAGATGTAGACTTGCTATCATCTGGATTTGACTGGAAACTCGAGTCAGTAAAGCTTCGTAGTTTCAAGTCACCTCCCACATAGACAATAAACATATCATTAATTCTTCTTAAATACTTAAGGATACATTTCATTGCTTTCCAATGTTCTTCACCCGGATCAACATGAAATATGCCCGTAACACTTAGAGCATAGGCAACATCAGGCCATGTACATAGCATGGCATACATAATCGATCATATGGCAGAGGCATAGGGTACTCCATCCATGAATGCCCTCTTATTAGGAGTCTTAGGAGATTGCTTATTTGAGAGATAAATTCAGTGTCTCATCAGTATGAGACCTCTCTTGGAATTTTCCAAGCCAAACATTTTGACTATGGTATCTATGTACATAAGTTGAGTCATTCCAAGTATCTTTTTTGATCTATCTCTATAGATCCATATTCCTAATACATAGGATACTTCTCCCAAATCCTTCATGGCAAAGTTCTTCGACAACTAAATCTTTACGGATGACATCATAGCTACATCATTCCCAATGAGTAGTATGTCATCTACGTAAATAACTAAGAAAGTGACTACACTCCCACTGGTCTTCTTGTACACACAAGGCTCATCTTTATTCTTAATGAAGTCATAAGACTTGACAGCTTCTTCAAATCTTATGTTTCAGCTCTGGAAAACTTGCTTCTGTACATAAATGGACCTCTGAAACTTGCACACTTTATCTGGAGATTCCTTGGATGTGAAACCTTTTGGTTGTATCATATACACCTCTTCCTCAAGGGTACCGTTGAGGAAGACAGTCTTTACATCCATCTGCCAGATTTCGTAATCGAAATGTGCAGCTATGGCGAGTAGAACTCTGATCGAAATGTGCAGTCTTTACCCTCGGGCAATTCCTCCAAGTTCCAAACTTGGTTGGTATACATGGACTGGATTTTTGAGTTCATGGCTTCTCACCATTTTCCAGCTTCTGGGCCTTCTGTAGCCTCTTGGTAGATTTTAGGATCATCATCCTCATTATATTATACCTTAGACTCTCCTTCAACGATACATCCCACATATCGTTCGGGTAGTCTAGGTACTCTACCAGATGTACGAGGCTCATCTGTGTGTACCTGAACAGATTCAGGACTGATATCTCATCCGATGATATTGCAGGTGTTTGGGGATCTAGAACCTCTTCCAATACTATTTTACTCCAATTGTTCTCCTGAAGAAGTTATTCCTCTTCCAAGAAGATAACTTTTCTGGCGACAAACACCTTTTGTTCACCAGGATGGTAAAAGTAGTATCCAAAGGTTTCCTTTGGATATCCTACAAGCCTACATTTATCAGTTCGTGATTCCAGTTTGTCTAGATCATGTCTCTTTACATGAGCAGGACAACCCCAGACTTTAATATGTTTAAATTCTGGTTTCCTGTCTTTCCATATCTCATATAGAGTAGAGGCCACAGACTTGCTGGGTACTCTATTCAGTAGGTATGTTGCTGACTCTAGAGCATACCCCCAGAGGGACACTGTTAATTCCGAAAAGCTCATCATGGATCGCACTATGTCCAACAAGGTGTGATTCCTCCTTTCTGATACACCATTCATCTGTGGTGTATATGGACGAGTCAGTTGAAAAAAGATATCATTATCATTCAATAATTGTGTGAAATTGGTACTTAATTATTCTCCTCCCCGATCTGATCGAAGAGCTTTAATACTCTTTCCTAACTGCTTCTCTACCTCATTCTTAGACTCCTTGAACTTTTCAAATGCTTCCGACTTGTACTTCATTTAGTACACATAGCCGAATCTTGAGAAGTCGTCGGTGAATATGATGAAGTACGAGAAGTCACCTTTGGCTTGGGTAGACATGGGACCACATACATCCGAATGTATTAGTTCCAAAATCTCCTTGGCACGTTCTCCATGTCCAGTAAATGGAGATTTTGCCATTTTTCCCATAAGACAGGATTCACATGTCGCAAACGATTCATAATCGAATGCAGTTAAATAACCATGCTTGTGAAACCTTTGCAACCTGCTTTCACCAATGTGTCCAAGTCCACAATGCCACACATAGGCTTGGTTCACACAATTCCTGCTCTTCTTAAGAGCTTTATCAATGTGAAGATTGTAATAAGAAACATCTAAAAGATATAGACCATTGATTAAAGATCGCGAAGCTATTGATTTATTACCATAATAAATCGAACAACTTCTATTCTCAATAGACAACTTATATCTTATCTTGTCCAAACAAGATACTGATATGATGTTCTTTATTATGCTATGAGCATAATAACAATCTTATAATCATAAGACGTCTCCCAATGGAAGTCAGAGGTCTGCTGTCCCCACAACAACTGCCGCAATTTTTGTGCCGTTTCCTAGCCTTAATTGCACCTCGCCTTTGATGGATATATGTGTCCTCTAAGCCAATCAAAAGGCACCTATTTCAATATGGTTCACTAATAAATGGCATTAAATTCATTATGTGGATTAGCATATTTATAATTGCACATAATGAAATCCATGAATATGTGCAATAGTCATCAAATTATGATGAGATCATAATAATGAGACTGATGACTTATAAACACATATTCTTAATTGTTCATAGTCGTAGGATGTTTGAGAAGGACATCAAACATCCGGTTAGACTAGTACAGGTTATTCCAGCTCATATGATGAGGATGACTGATCTCGTTAGTTACTAGTGTTGAGACACAATGGTAAACATGTAGGTGCTCATTAGAGAATGAGTTCACTGAACTGATCCGACATGAATCGCCGAATGGTAATTTACCTGACTGTCAATCGGCTTGATTCATCGTCACAGTAGCGTGGTTGATCCTTGGACTTAAGACACCAAAGACACCTTGTCGGTGGACTTCTGGACTTTGACCTTGACCTACGAATCCCTATCAACGGTATCTCTAATAGTCAAGGATCGGGTCCAGCGGAAGACCTTCGAAGGTGATTGTGTGTTCAATAAAGGATCGTTCGCTCTCAAGTAACTAGAGAGAGAATGCTCTAGAGTAGATCCGCAGGAGTCTCTGGCCAGAGCAGAAACAATATCAGAAAAGTGGTTTTCAGATATTGTTAAGCGGAGTCTGATTCAAGTGAGTTGACTATCTAGAGTTTGACAGTTGACCATACCCTAGGTTAACTCGAGAGCATTGTGCGAACGAAGGATTATAGCCACGCGGTAACTGTGGACGAACAGGTTGCATGAGCGGGTTGCTGAACCCTATTACCTTCCGGGATCATGCGGTGTTGCTTGGCACCCAACTTGATCAGAAGTCAGACCGAATTTACATGCCATGATAATTCGGTTGAGTAATTAGTTAATAACTAGATATTAATTAATTACAATAAGTCAATAACTAGTTATTGGACTTAACGGGCTGAAACCGGACTGGTAAATGGGCCTAGAGGGTCACACGCAATAAGATTCTCAGTCGGTGGTACATAAGTGGGATTTATATTAACTCGGGGACTTTTGTGAAAAGTCACGCCGACTTAATATATATACGCGCTGTTGAGAAACCCTGGGCCAAGCTCCAAGATTTCTATTGCTGGCCGTCATCCCTCCTTTCTCTCTCCTCCTCTGGGCGTCCCGTTAGAGGCGCCGAGACAGTTTCCGTCTCCGCCGCGTGTGATTCCCGAAAGTCGGGAATTCCCGTTGGCGGGATTTCCGTAATTGTTGCGGCGATGGATCTTCAGCGAGCGAGCTGATACGGACGAGGGATCGAGGACGAACCACCGCGGAGGATTGTGTGGATACCGCTGGAGGCCGGACGCTTGTGCGGCTCGCGGCATCGCCTCGACGGAACCGAGACGGAAGCGGATTCGAATCCGCGTACGGTAATCGGATTACTTCTCATAGTTTTCGGTTGGCGTTTTTCGTTCCGAATCGGATCAGCGGGTATCGGGCGGGATTAATTTTTGTTCTTCGTTTCCGCTGTGTTCTTCGTGTCCTGCCCAGATCCCAACAGTGGTATCAGAGCCAGGTTCCGCTCTGATCCGCTCCGGAACGATAAAATTATTATTCTAAATTATTTCATGCATAAATTCGTTTTTCCTCATAGATATTGTTCATGGGATGAACTTAGAATATCGAATTTAATTTTTCTGTGCGAAAAACGAAAATTTTTGAGGGTTTCATTGCGTTCTTGATGGTGACGAAGAACCAGATTTGTGGGCTTCAAAAGGGGATTAATGATGGTTGGACCATCTCTGTGGATTTGCTGGTATGACCAGCTACCCCTCACCATCCTTGGAAAAATTCTATGGCGGCCGGTGGAGCTTTTCTTCCCATAATTTTCAAGAGTTGAAAAGGGATTGAGGAAAAGCTGAAATCTGTGAAACTGCACAAATCTCCAACTTTGGAGGTTCACCGGCGGCGAAGGAGTTGCCGGCCGGCCACCACCGGCGGGGGAAATGGAAGGGGTAACTCCCCTCTGCAATTTCCGGCCACCATCGCTGCCGGCGGCGGTGGCGGCGGAGCCCAAAACTGGCTGTAAATAGGGCTGAAAAACCCTAAACAGGGCTGCCTGGGCCGGCCGAATGTTGGGCGCGCAGGTGGACCGGCCGGTCCCGAGCGGTCCGACCGGGCCCTGGCCGGGCTCGGCCTAGGGGCGCCCTGGTCCAGGGCTGGCCAAGCCCAGGCCCGAGCCAGTGGCCAGCCTGGCTCGAGCCAGCGGCCTGGACCTGGCTTGGCCAGGCCCGAGCCCAGGTTGGTGACCAAATGGGCTTAACCCCCTTTATACCGAGCCCATTTAAACCCCATTAACCCAGCCCATTTAAACCCCATTAACCCTGCCCTTTAACCCCACCCTATTAACTAAAAGATTATAATTAACTATAGTTTAAATTTTGTTTTAAATAGTTTAAAACTTGTTTTAAACTTTAATTTATAATCTTTTAGTTAATAAAAGGTTATTATAAGATATGATCTTATATGAGATTAAAATCATTTTAAGAAATGTTCTTAAAATAGTTTAACAATTGTTGTTGAATAATATGGTTTAAGATGTGAACTTAAACTAATTAACAAGGGTTGTTAATTTGTTTTAAGTTATTAACATAAATATTATTAACAAATGTTGTTAATATATTTTATATAAGTGTTTAGAGGGCTTTAATATTTAAGATATGATCTTAAATTAAATGTTAAGAAGTGTTATTAATTATTCAAGTTATGACTTTAAAATATAAATAACAAATGTTGTTAATATAATTTTAAGTCATGATCTTGAATAGAATTAACAAGAGTTGTTAATTTTGTTATAATTATGAGATTAGATAAATGTATTATTTTCTTAGCAATCGTTGTTAGGAAATTAATTTTATAATTGAGGGACACTTAGTAATAGTTATTAAGTGTTTAATTGACTAATTTTGATGTGTTAATTAATTCTTGAGAATTAACCCTTAATAACAGTTATTAAGGATTCATTTATTTATTTTAAAACTCTCAATAATGGTTATTGAGATATTTAATTATTTTACTCAAGAATCTCTCAATTATAACTAATATTGATCTAATCTACTTAAAATTAATCTTTTAATAAATGTTATTAAGAGATTAATTAAGTCTAAGGTGTTAGACTATTTTAATTAGAAATGTTCTAATTATTATTTCTTAATAATTGTTATTGAGAAATATGATTTAATAAAGGGGTTTTAACAAGGAGTTGTTAAGGGGTTAATAATTGAATTAGAAATTCTTTTATAAGTGTTATTTAGGAATTTTTAATTCTATCTAAATGTTAGATTGTTTCGCATTAATAATTGTTATTAATGTGATTTAATATTAATCTAAGTGTTAGATTAATTAATTTAGAAATGTTCTAAATTATGCATGGAATATTTTAGAATTTTAATTTTAGCTTTGTGCGCGCATGTTGATGTGTTTAACGCTTTAAATTAGATTTATTACATGTTAGAAAATAAGATTTTCGAAAATTCAAATTATCCAATTTTGATTGGTACCCAGGTTTTAAGAAAGCCAAAATTATTATATTTTCAAAAATTTTAGCCATGTGATGTATTTTATCATGTGTGGATGGTTAAAATTTGTGGTGGTCATGGACATGCACTTAGTTAAATTTCATATCATGTGATGGTGTGTGATTTTGTGGATTGTTATGGAATGTGAATGTTCATTAATTAAGTGTTAATTAATGAGGCTTGTGTGCCTCCCTCTCTCCATTCCATTGTAATTCTATCCCCCTCCATTATTGTACTCAGCCATAAGGCTTTCTCTTACAATTTATTTGTATTTGAAATTGTTTCAAAATATATAATATTTGTATTTGATCACGCCGGCCGAGGAGAGGCGAGGATGATCCACAAATGCAACCAGAAAGGCAATAGGAGATGAGATCACCAGTGGCTATGTGTTTGCATGTTTAAATTATATAAATGTTATATAGTTTTGGTGATTAATTGTTTGGCTCCTGTTAATCACCGTGCTGTCTATGACCACATAATGAACATGTATGAATGATGCATGCTTTTAGTTATTGATTATGAATCGATTGCTAATATCTAGGTATAGTTAAACATATATTCGATATATTTATAAACTATCACCTAGGATGAGACCAACTTAACATAAACAAAACCTTCAACATAAAGTCTAAGTCGGAGCGCAAGTCATTGAGAATGTACCGCGTGGCTCTCCATCAATATAGTTCTTAGAACTTGATTCAGTGATAACAGTTTCTACGTGTTTACCGGAGATCTGCCACCATCTGATGAAAGGACTATCAACTATGGCATTATGATGCCTTGAGATTAGAATAGAGGAACGATGTAACTAAATAACAATTATTCAGTTAAAGCTTAGACCAGGTATAATGGTCTACTGTGTTTACCCGGGACCATTAAAGACCTGGGAGCCGAAATAAAATCGGATATTGCAAAGAGTTGCAATTACCATGAGATGGTTGCTTTAAGATAATGGTATGATACTATGTGTTTACCCGAGGTCATACTGTAATTCTTGGAGATTCTAATCCTCACTAGAAGACCGTCGGAGTCTTCCGTTCTGTATACCTGAAGGTTATACAGTCCGTCGAAAAATAGTAGAAAATAATTTAAGACAAAAGACCATAATTGAATTATCAGAACTATCTGCTTAAATCACGTTATTTCCTTCGATTCACTTAAATGTCGTCTATTCAAGAAGTTGGCATATTGGATGCCAATACTTCTCATACTCGGCCTGACTAGAAAACTCTAAAGAATGTCTTTAGGGGTGAATGAAAGTCACTGTCCTAATCAGGTATCATGAATCCTCTTACTTGGATAGACCAAGGTGAAGAGGTACTCATGGTATGCCTTATTGAAAGGCAATAATTGTTATGAAATCTCTTATTTGGATAGACCAAAATGAAGAGATATTCATGATATGTCTTTGAGAAAGACAAGTGGTAAGATTTTAAATGATCGAATCCACACCTCAAAAAGGATAAAGGAAAGTCAGCTGAGATAGAGAAGTAGCAGTTCTCCCACTGCAACCAATATAAGGATACTGGTAAAGGCAAATCGAATATGGAACTTGAAAAAAGTTTCATATATTCTTATTATCGACTTTTGCATGTCTATTGGAGAATTAGCGTATCCAACATGAGATATTGGAAATGATTCTCAGAGCTACGATAGTGTGCAGACTTAGACAAGTAAAAGAAAATCGAAAAAATGTGAGTATTGAGTTAGACTCAACTATTGTTCATGATATTCATAGGTTGCTGTCTGACAGTAAATCTTTGTATATCTATAGGAGTCTAAAATGAAACTGAATAATTGTTATTTAGTTGCATAAGAAATCAAGAATAACATTGGTTGAAAAGAATAATAGTTGTTCGAATCAGTCAATGCACTATAGATTCTTGAAGTGACATTTCATGTGATGAATGTTCACAAGTCTCCTGTAGAAATGAACAGTGTGAATCCTGATTATCTATGGTATTATACATAGGGTTGTACAATAAGAAATTATTGATGCTGATGCATATTGATGTAAACAGCTCAATGTCATCTTAAGGCCAAAAGATAATCACTACTGTTGACTTACCTTATGGTTTACTCTTAGAATGATTCGACTGTATGTACTTACTGAAGTACAAGTCAAATGCATCTGAGAGATTAAGGTATAAGATCAATATGAAGTATTAGAATTTTTGATTTGATCAAGGAAAACTGATACTTTAGTATATGATTCACATAAATCATTAAGGCTCACTTTGTTTGTGGAATAGGGCCAGAATAGTTGGTATAAAGGCCCTATTCTGATTTGGTTGAGGGTATACCTAATTCCTCCAATTCCTCCAACTCCTCAAATCTACCTGGAATATCTAATTCCTCCAATTCTCTCAATTTTACCTTTTATTTCACTCCTTATTCCACTTATTCCTGCCAAATCACTTGGAATAGCGCAGTTGAATTCTCCTTATTCTGGGTGGAATACCAATAATTTACCAAATCAAAATACCTCTTATTCTGGTTTAAGAAATCCCTAGAACCTTATTCTGGTTTAAGTTATTCTGCAAACAAAGTGAGCCTAAGAGGATAATTGTATCCTCGCTCGATTGATTCTCATTGTACATCATAGTAATATGATAGAATGAGGAATTGTACCTTATTAAGATATGGTGCAATACAATAAGATTTGCCTAATTCTTGTCCTTTTGAACATGAGTATGAACATTAGATGACCATACTTTAAGGCTGGTTCCATATTAGTCAGTGTGTGTCTATATAAGATATTGAAACCAAATAATTCATATGAGATGTGAATTATGAACAAACCTGATTTAAAAGTTAGGTATTATCGTGATGTGAATTTGTAAATATCTAAAGAGTTTGGACATTACAGTTATTGGCCAGACGATAATGAAATAAATGTCGTCCTGAAAGTTGTCTTCTGTGAAGAGGAATATGTCCTCAAAGAAGACAGTGGGAGCTGATAAAACTAGAAGATGTTCTAGATTCACAAGCTAACATAAGATTATTAGATGATCTTTAGTTGTTTGGAACCGGTCATGACACATCAGAGAGCTTCATAGATTTTTGAGATTTTCTCAGTGACTAAAAGGATATATTTGACATATCTGATTTAGCAAGATGAGAGGAGCTCAAAATAGATTATAATCTAAAATCTATGATAATGATGCTCTCTGTCATTACAACTTTGAGATTGATAAGTGTATTAGAGTTCTACTTATCAATACTGCCTATCATGAGATGATGACAGTTGGATATTAAAAGCGTCCACTCAATGTGATTGAGGTAAAGATATATATGATACACCTTTAAAGCTTTTAGAATATATATGAAGCAAGTTATGATTTCAAAATTATTTTGAATCAAACTGAAACTTCCTAAGTTGTAATAAAAGTTTTGACTTAATGGTCAAATATTATGTGATCGTTAAGAATGATCACGGATTGTGTGTGTTCAGAAAGGACAGTGGGAGCACGGTCGCTTTAGTAATGCTTTATGATAATAACATTAAGAATGACTTCGGGATGTTACTATTAGTGAAAGCATTGTTAACCATGTTTTCCTCCGTAATAAGTTTAGTTATAATATCCCACGTATTGGAAATACGAATCTATTAAGATAAATTGGTGGGGATATTGTATTGACCTGTATGTCAAGATGTTTGGCATAAATTTCATAACAAATCTCAATTGTTGAGATATGGAATTTATTCTTTTAAAAAAAAGGTTCCTTAAAAGATACAGGAGTGAAATGCATCATTAAGCGCTTGAGAAGTGCTAAGGATGCATTCACGTATATGGAGAGAATGATTTGAAACTATGTGGTCACACTGACTCAAATTTCAAGTCAAATAATAGATTCAACCTTCTAGTAGAAAGGAATGGATTGGAATGGTTTCAATCCAAAACTCGAAATTAAGATGACGACATAGACAAGTGATACTATTATTGGAACAGTATGGATGAAAAGGTTCATCCCTGAACTAGATGTAGTTCTAAAAGGGTATCTGATACCATCCTATTGTTGTAGGACAACAGTGGGAGCAATGAATTGTGTGATCGAGCCATGGTCTCTTCAGAAGTTGCAGAACATTCTGAGGTTCTTTCACAGGTTCAGAGACAAAGGATAAATAGGAAATAACGTAATGGAAAATATTCCATTTAGCAGATCCCTGACCAAGTCGTAGTCACAGACTTTCTGTGAGCATCACCTAGATTTGATGGAGATCAAATGCGAAAGTGATTGGCTTGAGTCCAAGTGGGAGATTGATAGATATAGGTGTCCTCTAAGCCAATCATAAGGCACCTATTTCAATCTGGTTCACTAATAAATGGCATTAAATTCATTATGTGGATTGGCATATTTATAATAGCACATAATGAAGTCCATGAATATGTGCAATAGTCATCAGATTATGATGAGATCATAATAATGAGACTGATGACTTATAAACACATTCTTAATTGTTCCTAGTCGTAGGATGTTTGAGAAAGACATCAAACATCCGGTTAGACTAGTATAGGTTATTCCAGCTCATATGATGAGGGTGACTGATCTCATTAGTTACTAGTGTGGAGACACAATGGTAAACATGTAGGTGCTCATTAGAGAATGAGTTCACTGAACTGATCCGACATGAATCGCCGAATGGTAATTTACCTGACTATCAATCGGCTTGATTCATCGTCACAGTAGCGTGGTTGATCCTTGGACTTAAGACACCAAAGACACCTTGTCGGTGGACTTCTGGACTTTGACCTTGACCTACGAATCCCTATCAACGGGATCTTTAATAGTCAAGGATCGGGTCCAGCGGAAGACCTTCGAAGGTGATTGTGTGTTCAATAAAGGATCGTTCGCTCTCAAGTAACTGGAGAGAGAATGCTCTAGAGTAGATCCGCAGGAGTCTCTGGCCAGAACAGAAACAATATCAGAAAAGTGGTTTTCAGATATTGTTAAGCGGAGTCTGATTCAAGTGAGTTGACTATCTAGGGTTTGACAGTTGACCATACCCTAGGTTAACTCGAGAGCATTGTGCGGACGAAGGATTATAGCCACGCGGTAACTGTGGACGGACAGGTTACATGAGCGGGTTGCTGAACCCCATTACCTTCCGGGATCATGCGGTGTTGCTTGGCACCCAACTTGATCAGAAGTCCGACATAATTTTCATGCGATGATAATTCGGTTGAGTAATTAGTTAATATCTAGATATTAATTAATTACAATAAGTCAATAACTAGTTATTGGACTTAACGGGCTGAAACCGAACTGGTAAATGGGCCTAGAGGGTCACACGCAATAAGATTCTCAGTCGGTGGTACATAAGTGGGATTTATATTAACTCGGGGACTTTTGTGAAAAGTCACGCCGACTTAATATATATACGCGCTGTTGAGAAACCCTGGGCCAAGCTCCAGGATTTCCCTTGGTGGCCATCATCCCTCCTTTCTCTCTCCTCCTCTAGGCGTCCCGTTCGAGGCACCGAGACAGTTTCCGTCTCCGCCGCGTATGATTCCCGAAAGTCGGGAATTCCCGTCGGCGGGATTTCCGCAATCGTTGCGGCGACGGATCTTCAGCGAGCGAGCTGATACGGACGAGGGATCGAGGACGAACCACCGCGGAGGATCGTGTGGATACCGCTGGAGGCCGGACGCTTGTGCGGCTCGCGGCATCGCCTCGACGGAACTGAGACGGAAGCGGATTCGAATCCGCGCACGGTAATCGGATTACTTCTCATAGTTTTCGGTTGGCGTTTTTCGTTCTGAATCGGATCAGCGGGTATCGGGCGGGATTAATTTTTGTTCTTCGTTTCCGCTGCGTTCTTCGCGTCCCGCCCAGATCCCAACAGCCTTTTCTTAGCTTGCGCTTACTTGTCAGCATTTACACATCATGACAGATATGAGAAGCACATCTGGTATCTAATACCCACGATGTGGAATCTCAAACTAACAAGTTAATATCTATCATATAGATATCTGAAACTCTGATTACTTCACCTTTCCATGAGCTTTATCGGTGAGGAACTCCTTGCAGTTCCTCTTCCAGTGACCCTGCTGCTTACAGTAGAAACAGTCACCCATTATTACTCCTTTGTCTTTGTCCTTCGATCTTTTATCGTACGCAACCTTCTCTGCCGCAGGGGCATCCAATGTCGGTTCAACAGGAGGATCAGCTCTAAGGACGTAGACAATGTGCTTAGATCTGAAGACATTCTTCAAGTTTTTAAGCCAATCCGAGTAGTTCAGGCTAGTCAAAAGTTTGGCATCATTTATGCCACGGAGTGGGTTATACGACGACATAATTCCCTACAGGAGAAGAATAAAATATATTTAGTAGATTTTTCAATTATTAAAATTTAAAACAAGACATGGTCTTTTGATCAAGTTTTAGCTGCTACTAATTTTCGACGGGTTGTATAACCCTCAGCTATATAGAACGGGAGATGCCGACAGTCTCCTAGTGAGGATTAGAATCTCAATGACTTGCAGTACAACCTTGTGGATAGCACAAGAAAGCTGTAAAACGATCAAAGAGCACCCATCTCATGGGACTTGCAAATGCTTGTAATATCCAATCATATCTTCGGTCCCCAGAGATTTAATGGTCTCGTGGATAGCACAACAAACTACTAATTCTGGTCTAAGCTAACCATCGTTACGCGACGAGCATAGATTTGCATGCAACCCTTGTGGATAGCATAACAAAGTTACATGGTTCTTCTACCCCGATCAATAGGCATCTAATGCCATAGCCACAGTCTCTCCTTACAATTAAACAGGCTTTGTGGATAGCACAACCAATATGCCTAAAGTAATCCGAATCTTATGACTATAATGATGGTAGACCACGCGGTAAGTTCTTAACTACTCACATTACGGCTTAGAATTTAGACGAAGGTATTTAGATAACTTTTATCTTGGTCTCTCCTTGGTCATAGTATATAAATATATTGTATATATTTACTAAATACTATACCTGCTTTGATTCTTAATCAGAAAGAAAAACATTGCATCTCATACATGTTGTGTGTGGTCATGGATAGCAAAGTGGGTTTGACTGGAGCCATCAGTCAAACGCACACACAATCTAATATAACATTTACATTAGACTACCCTACAAACACATAGGCAAAGGATCTCCATCACATCGCCTTCTTGGTTGCATCTGTGTATTGTCCTCGCTCCTTCTTCAGTAGCCTCGATCAGATTATATTTAAATCTAAATTTACAAGTAAACAGAAGAAGGCCTTATGACGAGTACAAGAGAGAGGGGGGTAGAATTACATCAGAGTATGAAAGAGAGAGAGAGAGGTACGTAGACCTCTATTTATTAACAATTAATAAATATTCCAATCACACATCTACGATCCATACAATCATTCATCACATGAATAATTAAATAAGTGCATATCCATGACCACGATGTATTTTAACCATTCCACACATGATAAGCTCATCACATGGCTAAAACAAAAGAGTTTTTCAAAATTAAATAATTTTTGGCTTTCAGAAAGCTTTGTTCCAATCAAAATTAGCTTTTGAATTTCGAAAACTCTTTTAATAACTTAAGCATGCAATTAAACCAAATTTAAAAGCATAAAACACACATCACATGTTCACACACTCCAAATTAATAATTTCAAATTATTCCATACAAATTAGAACATTTCTAATAGTTAAACAATCTAACATTTAGATTAAAACATATCAATAATCTAACAATTAGACTATTAATAATTAATAACTAATCTAACTCTTAGACTAGTTCATTAAAGTTAATTACTAATTTAACACTTAATCATCTCTAATTAATTATTAACTATTAATCTAACTCTTAGATTAGTTAATTAATGTTAATTATTAATTTAACACTTAAATTATTAATTAACACTAATTAATCAATAACTATAAATCTAACTCTTAGATTAGTTAATTTAAAATTAATCATTAACTTAACACTTAAAGTAACAATTAATTCTAATTAACAAAAAGATGCTAATTTAACTCTTAGATTAGTTAATTAATGTTAACTATTAATTTAACTCTTAAAATAATAATTAACACTAATTAATTAATAACTACTAATTTAACACTTAAGTTAGTCAATAGAATTAATTATTAATTTAATTCTTAAATTAATAACTAACTCTCATTAATTAACAATTAGAAGAATTAATAATTAATAATCTAACATTTAGATTAATAATTATTAACCACTAGTATAACTTTTAAATTAGTTAAATTAAGATTAATTATTAATTTAACATTTAAACTAATAATTAATACTTAATTAATCAACAACTAATTGTTACTAGTAATGATTTAAAATCATTAAAAAAAAGCCCAATAAAATAAAAATTGAATAATAATTTTAAATGTCAAAGCAGTTTTGAATTTTAAAGTTGAAATCCAATTTCAATTTTATTTTAAATGGGCATTGGGGTTCAAGGGTTTAAAAGGTTGACTGGCTGAGCCAGTTGAGCCTTGGCTCGGAAGGGGCTCAGACCCGGGCCAGCATAGACTGCCTGCGCCTAGCCCGATCCGACCGAGTCGAGACCAGGCGGCCCGCCTGGTGCGCCTTCCTCCCCAACGCCCGAACCGCCGAAACCCTAAAGAATGCAGGTTTATGGAGGCGGCAATTGCAGGAGGGCACCGATCGGTGGCCGGCCCCCGACGCCTCCTGGCACCGTCGGTCCCACCCCCCCCCCCCCCTAGCGCCGGTCAGATTGCCGGCGATCCAACTATAAGTGCTGGCCGAGCCCTTTATTTTACACCCTTTTCCTGGTTTTCAAAATATAATGAAGAAAGAGGAGATGGGGCTCTCTCTGGCAACCTTTAAAGGCCACTCCGGTGGCGGCCACCGGTCCGGTGGTGATAGGCAACATCCCCGGGAGCGTTAGGTGTGCCTACAAACCTCCCCAACACTTGGGGTAGGCCGAACAAAAACTCAACGCCCGCCGTCCTTCGTCCAATGAAGAACGCGAAAAACCCCCAAATTAATTTTGAATTTTGCAGAATAAAAATAATCAAAATTATTCTTATGATTTGTGTTCATCGCATGAATATGGATCCTGCAAGAAGATCGAACTATCGCGTGGAATAATACATGGAAATATTAAATCAAAGACCGAAACGGGACAAGAAATAGTGGAACCTGGCTCTAATACCACTGCTGGGTTCTCGGCGCTTCTCTGGATCGTTTACGCAACGGAATTAAATAAAAAAAATTGACGATCCGTTTCCCGTTTCGAAAATACTAAAACCGGATTATAGAATAATCGGTTCTTACCGTGCGCGGATTCGAATCCACGATCGATCAGTTCCGTCGAAGTGACACCACAAGCCGCGCAAGCGCTCGGCCTCTAGCGGAGTACACACGATTCTCCTCGCGATAGATATCCTCACAGTTCCACGTTCTTCGCAACCCACGAAGCCTCTGTCGTTCTATGCTACAATCGCCGCAATGCGCGGACAATTTCTCATCGAACGGGAGTTAGAGAAGCGGTGGAGCAGACCCGGGGATCAGAACCGGCCTAGGGCGCCAAAGAGAGAGAGGAAGAGAGGAGGGGGCAGCTAGGGTTAGCAGCAGCCTGTCCTGCTCAGCCCATTCGCTACATTTTATACTAACAGCGCGGTTTTTCATAAAAACCCCCGGTTAATATAAAATCCACTTATTTATCCATCGCCTTGAGAATCATTTACGTGTGACCCTCTAGGCCCAATAACCAGTCTGGTTAATGGCCCAATAAGCCCAGTGACTCCTCACTAGCCTGATTAATCAATTAATAACTCATATTAATTAATTAATCAATCGAATCAATGTCGCACATCAAATTTGATCGGGCCTCCGATCACGTTGGGTGCCAAGCAACACCGCGTGAACCCGGAAGGTATCGAGGTTAAGTAACCCACTCTTGGAACCTTTCCGCCGACAGTTATCTTATGGATATAATCCTTCATTCGTACAATGCTCTCGAGTCAACTCAGGGTATGGTGTATTGTCAAACCCTAACCGGTCGACTCACTTGGATCGGATGCTGCCGAATAATATCGAAAAACTATTTTCCCGATATTATTGTCCACCCTGGCCAGGGACTTCTGCACATCCTTCCTAGAGCATTCTCTCTCTAAGTACCGAGAGCGAATGATTCCTAACTGACACTCAATTACTTTCGACGATATTCCGCTGTACCCGATCCTTGGCTATTTAGAATCCCATGGTTAGATATTCATAAACCAAGGTCAAAGCACAGAAGTCCACCGACAAGGTGTCCTTGGTATCTCAGGTCCGAGGACCATCTACGCAACTGCGACAATAGAATCAAGCTGGTTGACAGTGAGGTACTATACCATCCAGCAATTCAGTCGGATCAGTTCAATGAACTCATTCTCTAATGAGCACCTACAGATTCACCTTACTGTCTCCACACAAGTGACTATGAGATCAGTCACCCTCATCATACGAGCAGGAGTAATCTGTACTAGTCTAATCGAATACCCGATGTCCTTCTCGGATATCCTCTGACTATGAAATATTAAGAATGTGTATTTAAGTGATCAGTCTCATTAGTATGATCTCATCATAATCTGATCACTATCGCACATATTCACGAACTTCATTATGAGACGATAATTAATACGATTTACACGTAATGAATATAATGTCATTTTATTAATAAATGAACGAGATTACAAAGTCATATTGGCTTGTAGGCCACCTAAGACTAACAGATATCACTAGAGAGTCGAGGATGATTCCTCAACAAGAGAATTAGGTAGATGTTGTTGGAGGATGGACACCTACGCGGCTGGTGGCATCACTCCTCCGAAACCGATCAACAAATGCAGATCAATTTTATTCAAGGTGAAAAATTTCAACCTGTCCAATTCAATTTTATTTTAGTGAAACTGATTAGGATCTTCACGGGGATGCTTGTTCTGCTACGTTTATCTCAGATTTAACGTTAAACTCCATCTCCTTGTTGTGTGCGCACTCGTCTTGGGCTGGTGCTGGTTTTTTCAAATCAACAGGGTGCATGGTATAACATCTCCTCTTCACTTGTTCGTCTAGTATTCATTTAGAATAGTTGCATGCCATGAGTGAGAAGTGTTCATCTAGCCACAAATATTTGTGTGTATGGTTGGTTTAAGAAAGAGAACTTTGAGGACCTATGCTTCACGAGCATTAGATCCGCCTCATTGGTTGTAAGTTTTTAATAGCCTTGAAGTCACTCCACAGTAAACCCCATCCACCCACTTCTCTTATTGGGATTCCACCGTTGTCTTGAATTTCATTTGACTATCATCAAATCAAATTTCTGAACCAACTAGAGAGTCGTATGATTCTGCCGATTAAGTGTTCCTTAATTGAGAATAGGCTGTTTGATTGCGTTACAATGCAACCTTTTTTTACAAATATATATTTTTATAAAGAAACTGTATTAAAAAGAGTGTTTGGTGGAACTATCAAAATATATCATAATAAGCCCTTTAACTCACAAAACAGGATAAAAATAAAAAGCGAGGAGACCTTGTTTTATTTTTTGTTTTGGTAGACGAGGGGGTTGTCGGGCTTGAACAGCCCGTAGTTCCGCTCTGACGCCACCCTCGGCTTCTGGTTCTCATTGAAGAGGGCTGTAGACATCGATTTTGGACCCCTTTTTGGTCGTGAACCCCATCCACCATTAGCCCATCACCACCAAATCCATCACTTTAGCCATCTCATCTTCCCAGCCCACTAAATAATCAGGCCCATTAACTAATCTCGACTTTCGCCACCTTTTCGTGGAAGGCCAGCCAGCCCGCCTTCCACCACCCTTAGAAGGCCACTCCTTGCCTTCCACCATCCTTGGAAGGCCAACCAGCCCGCCTTCCACCATCCTTGGAAGGCCAGCCAGCCCGCCTTCCACCACCCTTGGAAGGCCACCCCTTGCCTTCCACCATCCTTGGAAGGCCACCCCTTGCCTTCCACCACCCTTGGAAGGCCAACTGGGCCGCCTTCCACCTTTTCATGGAAGGTCAACTGCCTGGCCTTCCACGGAAGTAGGAGGCAAGGCCGTCCACTCCCCTAACTTCCACTTTGACCTCGTCTTCCCACGATCTCCTCCACTCGTCACTACTCCGATCACTCCCCGCTCTGGCAACTGCCACGGCCACGACCTCCGATGACTGACTATTTCCTATTAGTTCTAAAGGATTTATGAGGATTTAGACGCCTATTTTCCTTCACTTATTTAAACCCCCCATGTCCCCTCGAGAAAGGGGGTTAGGTTGGCAGGAGTTAGAAGGCTTCAGTTTGCGAGATAGGAGATTGATGAGCTTCAAGTGGGAGAAAGCCTTGGCAGTCGACAAGTCAGAGGAAGTAGAGGAATCCTCCGCATTCCAAATGGGCCTGTTTTCTTAACTATATCCATACTTTTCTCCTTTAATTTTTCATTGCATTCCCACCATTCATACACTCCGTAGCATCATCTTCTCCTCCTGCTCTTTTCCTTTTACCACATCACTTTTACTTTTCACTATTACCACACACGAGCATCCCATCTGCATGCATGCATCTTAGGATAACTTAGCACTCTTTACCCCTAGAGGTTTCAAACAAAAAAACGGGAGGTGGGTGGCCATAACGTATGGTCACCTTCCCTCCCCAAACACCCATCCGGTGCGTCCCCTTTCAATTCTAGCATTTTTTACATATTTGCACGAATCGACCCTACATGTCGCAGTTCTAATCGGGCTATTTTCTTCTTCTGCTTTGTCTTTTCTTTTCAGGGACCCTTACCACATTTTGCGTGTAGACTACCGAGCTCTCCTCCTCTGGCCGGCCGGAGGCAGAGAAGAGGAACCCGTCGTCTCCCGCTCCATCAGAATGCAATCATTCTCACCATCCTACAGAGCACAAGGACCGTAAGGTAATGCTCATGGCGATCACATACTTCACTTCTAGACCCTTCCAAATCGCCGCAGTGCTAAGACGAACGGAGAAGCCCTCGCTTGAAAGCCCCAGCAGCGGCGGGGACGTTCTGGGCGCCTACAGCCCTCTGACGATTACGATGGGACCTCTACTAGCTCGCTGCACGCACCGCGATTAAAGGTAAGAAGGTAAGGCCCTGACATATTTTATTTTTTAATCTGGACGGCCTGTTGCTTGGCCGTCCAAGCTACCAAACGGCCAAACGGTTGGCCGTCCAACATCTTGGACGGCCACTTGTCTGGCCGTCGATATTTCTAGACGGCCAATACGCTAGCCGTCCTCCCCCTTGGACGGCCAAGCTACAGGCCGTCCTCCCCCCTTTGACGGCCAGCCTGCTGGCCGTCCTCCTCCCTTTTGACGGCCAGCCTGTTGGCCGTCCTCCCCTTTTGACGGCCAATCCGCTGGCCGTCCTCCCTACTTTGACGACTACTCTATTAGCCGTCCATGTGTGCTACCTACTTTTCCTATTGATGATTCATTGTATGTTTTGGCTTGTCCTTTGTTAAGTTTCTGGATTTTTCAGGGTGCTTTCCGTAGGGGCTTTAAGGAAGAACCGGCATCACATCTCTAGTCACCTCTCCCACTATAACGACCCGCCACCCTATAATCGGGGATCCGATTACTAAATGGGTACCGAATCATTAGTTTGGAGCCAAACCAGGATCTAGATAAGTCTGGGAAATAAATAATAAACTAAGCTAAACATTTACATCGCATTGAATTAAAAAGGAAGTGCAAGAATTAAAAGTTATTACAATGCGACTCGACACAGCAAATAATTACATTCTCTAACTGAAAAGAAATAATTAAGCGTACAGGCCAGAAATAAAATAACAACTACGTCGGGGCATACCCCGAAACAACGGCTACTGGCACGCAACCCAAAGTAGCACTCTCCTCGCTAAGCCTTTCTGGAACCCTCACTTGACAACCGCAGGGGTGAGTCTCAACGAAAAGACTCAGTAGGGATCCTTCGATCTCCACCGCCCACTCACACACCCACAAGTGCGGCAACACAAATATAGGTAAATTAAGCAAGTAAAGCAGTAACACAATACCTAAATTTTGATATAAAACACATGCATTCGAGATGTAACACGCCCAACTCGGAAACCATTCTACCAGGGAGTCTACAACCAGCGTCTCGGCAAAACACGCTAATCACACAGCCGAACGCGGGAAACACCGACCCGCTGAAACCAAACAGTAACCCTTCGGATAGCACGCTAGCTACTCCGACCCAACTGGCTCTAGGTGGTTCCTGCTTCCCCCAGCATGAGTGACACTTCACATGTACCACTCCTACACCGGTACTAGCTAACCCCGGGGTACACCAGGTGATCCTTTCTCTAGGCGTCACCCCACCACTCCCACACCGGCGTTGCGTCCCTCCCACACCGATATAGGGTGGCAAGCGCTACAACTGTCACTCTAGGTCCACGGTCGCACAAAACACAACACAGTGCAATCCGATTACGTAAAAATCATCATCCTCGAGTACGATTTTAAACGTGTAATTAACTAAACTATCTAATAGTGTGAAGATATGTTAACAGCATGAATTAATGTGGTTCTGTCTTGAATCGCGTCGCCCAAGGCCGACGCCATTCAAGCCTCCTAAACTAGTTCATGTGAAATATGGCCTCGGAAATAGCCTAAAACGCGTCGTCACATGTCGCGCCTTTTGAAAGGCGTCGCTGTCCCTCGTCGCCTGAAATCAACAGAAGCAAAGACAAGCTATGGGGTGATTTTCACTTAAAACGCGTCACCCATGCAAGTCGCCTTTTGAAAAGGCGTCGCTATCCCTGGACGCTCATCAGTCCAGAGACAGAGTCTGTTATTGAGCTAAATCGCGTCGTGGGTGGAAGCCGCCTTTCTAAAAGGCGTCGCTTTCCCTCGATGCTATTTAGTCCCGGCAGACAGGTTCTCCTCTCCGCTTCCCCCAATCCACAAGGTGGGATTTCTCCCCCAAAACGTACAAAAAAGGTCACAAAACATAGAGGGGAAGGAGGAGAACCTAACTACCATTAAATCCCATAATTTTTCCATACATGCAATTAGCATTTTCACCCCAGAAGTTTCCAAAACATGCTCGAAAGCAGGAAAACAAACATGATTTTAAGTTGAAACGCCACAGGGATCGTCACCCTACCGGTTACTCGAACTCCTCCTAGCTCCAAACCGCCAACCCGCCTCGCCACACGCCGCCGCCAGTACCGCCGTGGACGCCGTTACTCTACCGAGACGTCGGCCACCATCCGGAGAGAAAAATGCCGCGGAGGAGATGGTGGTGGTAGTAGTGGGAGTTAGGAGGTCGATGGAGTGGAGGGAGAGATGAAATGGTGGGAGGAAAAGGAAGGAGGGGGGAAAGGAGCCGCCGGCTCGCCGGAGGAAGAGAGGAGAGAGAAGAGGGAGGAGGAAATGAAGGAAAGGAAGGAGGGTTCGCGGGGTCAACCAGAAGCTGGGTAAAATGCGTCGTGCACGCCCGACGTCTTCAGATGACAAGACCAGGCCGTACACTAACAAGTCAGGGTCGTACTCTGAAAGACGTCGTCCATCCAAGACGCCAATCAGACGATATGACCGGGGCCGTACTCTCGCGACCCAAGGCCAACCCACGTGGCACAGCCTAAAACGCGTCTACATTGCTGGACGCCGTTTAAACCGCGTCTCGCAGGCTCGACGCGAAACAGAACTGAGTCTCAGCCCTATCAAGGTCCAAACTAAGGGATCCGACCCCGAAAACTGACCCGATAACCGGATCCGAAAACCTCAATCCTTACATTCTCTCCCACTTAAAAGAATTTTGCCCCCGAAATTGCCTGCTACAATTAACGAGGTTGAAACATAAAGATACAAGCACACAAGAGAACTTACGAGAAAAGGTAGGGAAACTGCTCCCGCATCTCATCCTCTCGCTCCCAGGTTGCCTCGCCCCCAGAGCGATACTGCCAAATCACCTTAACCAGAGGTACAACCTTGTTCCGAAGGACCTGATCCCTGTGATCCTCAATACGTACTGGAAACTCTGGAAAGGACAAGTCCTCAGCGACTTTCAATTCTGAAAAATCTAAAACATGAGATGGATCCTGAACATATCTCCTTAGTAAAGAAACATGGAATACATCGTGCACCCCTGCAAGACTGGGCGGCAAGGCTAGCTGATACGCCGTTTCCCCAATTCGAGCAAGAATGGGAAAAGGCCCAACATATCGCGGACTCAGCTTACCTCGCTTCCTGAATCTCATCACACCCTCAGAGGGTGAGACTCGGAGAAACACGTGATCCCCAACCTCAAACTCAAGCGGTCTCCTACGGATGTCTGCACAACTCTTCTATCTGCTCTGAGCTGCAATCAATCTCTGTTGTACCACTCTGGCAACCTCAGCACACTGCTGTACCAACTCTGGCCCTGCTATATGCCTCTCACAAATCTTAGACCAATTCACAGGAGATCGACACGGCAGCCCATACAATGCCTCATAAGGCGCCATGCCGATACTAGAATGATAACTGTTGTTGTAGGCAAACTCCACTGTAGATTAGTGTTGCTCCCAAGAACCTCCCCAGTCTAAGCAACATGCCCTGAGCATATCCTCCAGTGTCTGAATGGTCCTCTCTGACTGCCCATCAGTCTCGGGATGATAAGCCGAGCTGCAGGCTAACTGCGTGCCCAAGGCCTTCTGAAAACTCTTCCAGAATCTAGAAGTAAATCTCGGATCCCGGTCTGACACAATGGATAAGGGCACCCCGTGCAGAGAGATGATCCGATCCACAAACAACTTAGCCAACTTACCGACTGACCAGTCCTTCCTAATAGCCAGAAAGTGTGCCGACTTGGTCAATCGATCAAAAATGACCCAGATCGCGTCTCTTCTGCCAGGGGACACAGGTAATCCCATCATAAAGTCCATAGTCACGTGTTCCCATTTCCATTCAGGAATCGGCAAAGGCTGCAACAATCCTCCTGGTCTTCGGTGTTCTGTCTTAACCTGCTAACAAGTCAGGCACCTTGCCACATAATTAGCCACATCCTTCTTCATACCAGGCCACCAAAAGTGCCTCCTCAAACAATGATACATCTTAGTCGTTTCGGGATGCACTGCATATCTAGAACGGTGCGCCTCATCCAAGACACTCCTGCGCACGTCCTCCTCAGCTGGAACATAGATTCTGCCTCTAAATCTGGCTGTACCATCATCCCACAATTCCACCTCTGGCGTCTGGAGAACCTGTAGTAACTCTGCATCTGCCCTCTGGGCCTCGATTACAGCATGGTACACTATTGGCCTCACAATTAAGCTGGCCAACACGGCTTTATTAGCCTCTCATGGAACTCTAAAGGAAGATTCCATGACCTGCTCAAATAACCTCCATTCTTTAACCATGAGATATGACATGACCGTCTTCTGACTCAAGGCATCTGCCACCACATTTGCCTTGTCCGGATGATAAGAAAGGTCGAGATCATAATCCTTGATAAATTCCATCCACCTACGCTGCCTCAAGTTTAGATCCTTATGCGTGAATACATACTTCAGGCTCTTGTGATCGGTAAAGACATGAAATTTCTCTCCATACAAATAGTGCCGCCAAATCTTCAGTGCAAAAACCACAGCTGCCAACTCTAAGTCATGAGTGGGATAGTTCTCCTCATGCTTCTTCAGTTGCCTAGAAGTATAGGCCACAACCTTACCATGCTGCATCAGAACCGCACCCAAGCCTCGACGTGATGCATCAAAATAAACCACAAACCCACCAGAACCTGATGGAAGCACCAATACTGGAGCCGAAGTGAGGTGAGTCTTCAACTCAATGAAACTCCGCTCACACTCCTCGGTCCACACGAAACGAACTCCCTTACGAGTCAACCTCGACAAGGGGGTCGCTATCGACAAAAAACCCTGGACAAACCGTCTGTAATATCCTGCTAACCTCAAGAAGCTCCTGATCTCAGTTACTGTTGTAGGTCTGCTCCAATCCATTACTACCTCAATCATGGCTGGATCCATTGCTATGCCATCACCAGATATGACATGTCCCAGGAAGTGCACCTTATCTAGCCAGAATTCACACTTGTTAAACTTGGCATAGAGTTGGTGCTCTCTCAGAACCTGCAATACCACATGAAGATGTGTGGTATTCTCTTCCTCAGAAGAAGAGTATACTAAAATATCATCTACAAATACCACCACGAACTGATCAAGGTAGGTCCTGAAGACCCGGTTCATCAAATCCATAAAAGCTGCTGGAGCATTGGTCAAGCCAAAAGGCATAACCAAAAACTCATAATGTCCATACCGAGTCCTAAAGGCCATCTTACTAACATCAACCTCACGGATCCTCATCTGATCATACCCTGATCTCAAGTCAATCTTTGAAAACATCTTCGCAGACTACAACTGATCCATCAGATCATCGATCCTCGGAAGTGGGTACTTGTTCTTTATTGTCACCTGGTTCAGCTGTCTATAATCAATACACAACCTAAGAGAACCATCCTTCTTCCTGAAAAATAAAATTGAAGCACCCCACGGAGAAGTACTGGTACGAATGAAACCCTTATCCAGCAATTCCTGCAACTGCGCCTTCAACTCAGCGAGTTCGGCTGGCGCCATCTGATACGGGGCCTTAGACAATGGCGCCGTACCTGGTGCAAGCTCAATGGTAAACTCAACCTCTCACTGAGGAGGAAGGCCAGGCAACTCCTCAGGAAACACATCGACAAAATGACAAACTACAGGCACCTCCCAAGGACTGGAACTACTACTAACATCAGCTAAAACAACAAAAGCAAGAAAAGCCTCACAACCACCAACAAGCAATCTCTGGGCCTTAAAGGCAGAAATAAGAATACCACGAGAAGAGAGCCTAATACATTAGAAGTAGAAGGTCGGGATGTCCGGAATAGAGAAACGCACCGTCTTCCTGTGGCAGTCCACCTCGGCATAATAAGCCTCCAACCAGTCCATGCCCAAGATGACATCAAAGTCGCGAATAGCAAGCACAACTAACTGGGCAGGTAACTCATGGCCCTCAATGGTCAAGGGAACCTCACTCAAACAGTTATATGACAACATGAAATCCCCAGAAGGAACCTCTACCATCAGTCCATCAGACATCTCAACAACGGGTGCAGAAAGAATATCTACGAACTGCTCATAAATAAAAGAATGCGAAGCACCCGAATCAATCAACACATGCGCAAAGTTCCCAAGGATAGAAAGTGTACCTTCCACCAAGCTGGACACATGAGCCTCCTTCCTGGTGATATCTAGAACTCTCCCCTGGGTCCTCGGCTTCTTCTGATCTCCTGGCCCCTGCCCCTGACCATGCCCCTACGGGCAATACCTCGCCAAATGGCCCTGCTGGCCACAAGTGAAACACCTCCCAGAAAATGCAGGACACTAAGTCCCACCATGAGTACCACCACAATGTCGACAAGCTGCCGGAAGCCTCTGAGCTGCCTCCTGTTGAGCACTGGACACCGACTGACTCTGCTGGCTCTGCCTAGGTCTGCTACTACTGCTGTTGCCACTGCTGCTGCCACCTCCTCGAAAGAACTTCATGAATCTAGAGCCGAGTGAAGACGATCCTGATCCGGACGAAGGAGCTGCTGCTACTATCTTTCCTCTGCCATGAGTTGGCCCCTGAGTAGTCAGTCCCCTCTCCCGGGCTGACTGATCATGCTGTGCTTCTACTGCCGAGGCACACCTAATCGCCGATGCCAAATCTGTACAACAGTGGGATGCCACAAAACTCCTCAGATTGGACCTCAGTCCATCCACAAACCTCTCAGTCCGACGCTCCTCGTCTCTTGAGATAAAAGGCACAAACCTTCCAAGCGAAACAAACTTCACCTGGTATTCAAGCACTGTCATGCTTCCTTGGGTCAGCTCCATAAATTCCCTTTCCTTTGCCCTCTGAACAAACCTAGGGAAGTACTGTGCATTGAATTCCTTCACAAAAGTCTCCCATAGAATCTCCCTGAGACTCCTATCCGCATATGACAAACTCTTCAAAGTGGTCCACCAATCATAGGCATCATCCTTCAACATGAAGGTGGCCAACGGAGTCCTCTCAACCGCCTCACAATCCATAGTGTCAAAAGTCTTCTCCATCTCCCTAAACCAATGAACAACCTTATCAGGGTCGGGACGACCGGTGAAATGAGGCGGCCTCAGCTTCAGGAATTTCTCCAGTGTAGCTGAAGACCCTCCCCGAGTACTAGAACTCTCACTAGGGTCTCGGGTCTGGTATCTAGCCATCGTGTCCATCATAGCCTCCATGAAATGCTCCATACTCGGCCTACCGGCCTCAGATCCACTAGGGACATCTCCCCGCTCTCTAATAACTGGCATGCTCTTCCTAGGAGCCATCTAGTCTCCTACAATCACAAAAATCAAAAAGCTCTAATTAGAATCCTAAAACCTATACTACCGCCGCGCCTGTACAGGATAATGAAATTATTTGCCGGAATTACAATGTTTAACCTAGTTATTCATTTATTTGCCAGACCGAATGCTCTAATACCAATTGTAACGACCCGCCACCCTATAATCGGGGATCCGATTACTAAATGGGTACCGAATCATTAGTTTGGAGCCAAACTATGATCTAGATAAGTATGGGAAATAAATAATAAACTAAGCTAAACATTCACATCGCATTGAATTAAAAAGGAAGTGCAAGAATTAAAAGTTATTACAATGCGACTCGACACAGCAAATAATTACATACTCCAACTGAAAAGAAATAATTAAGCGTACAGGCCAGAAATAAAATAACAACTACGTCGGGGCATATCCTGGAACAACGGCTGCTGGCGCACAACCCAAAGTAGCACTCTCCTCGTTAAGCCTGTCCCCTCACCTGAAAACCGCAGAGGTGAGTCTCAACGAAAAGACTCAGTAGGGATCCTTCGATCCCCACCGCCCACTCACACACCCACAAGTGCAGCAACACAAATATAGGTAAATTAAGCAAGTAAAGCAATAACACAATACCTAAATTTCGATATAAAACACATGCATTCGAGATGTAACACGCCCAACTCTGAAACCATTCTACCAAGGAGTCTACAACCAGCGTCTCGGCAAAACACGCTAACCACACAGCCGAACACGGGAAACACCGACCCGCTGAGACCAAACAGTAACCCTTCGACTAGCACGCTAGCTACTCCGGCCCAACTGGCTCTAGGTGGTTCCTGTTTCCCCCAGTACGAGTGACACTCCACAGGTACCACTCCTACAGCGGTACTAGCTAACCCCGGGGTACATCAGGTGACCCTTTCTCTAGGCGTCACCCCACCACTCCGACACCGGCGTTGTGTCCCTCCCACACCGACATAGGGTGGCAAGCGCTACAACCATCACTCTACGTCCAAGGTCGCACGAAACATAACACAGTGCGATCCGATTACGTAAAAATCATCATCCCCGAGTACGATTTTAAACATGCAATTAACTAAACTATCTAACAGTGTGAAGATATGTTAACAGCATGAATTAATGTGGTTCTGTCTTGAATCGCGTCGCCCAAGGCCGACGCCATTCAAGCCTCCTAAACTAGTTCATGTGAAATCTAGCCTCAGAAATGGCCTAAAACGCGTCGTCACATGTCGCCGCCTTTTGAAAGGCGTCACTGTCCCTCGTCGCCTGATAGCGACAGAAGCAGAGACAGGCTACGGGGTGATTTTCACTTAAAACGCGTCGCCTATGCAAGTTTCCTTTTGAAAAGGTGTCACTGTCCCTGGACGCTCATCAGTCCTGAGATAGAGTTTGTTATTGGACTAAATCGCGTCATGGTTGGAAGCCGCCTTTCTAAAAGGCGTCGTTTTCTCTCGACGCTATTTAGTTCCGACAGACAGGTTCTCCCCTCCGCTTCCCCCAATCCACAAGGTGGGATTTCTCCCCCAAAACGTACAAAAAAGGTCACAAAACATAGAGGGGAAGGAGGAGAACCTAACTACCATTAAATCCCACAATTTTTCCACACATGCAATTAGCATTTTCACCCCAGAAGTTCCCAAAACATGCTCTAAAGCAGGAAAACAAACATGATTTTAAGTTGAAACGCCACAGGGATCGTCACCCTACCGGTTACTCGAACTCCTCCTAGCTCCAAACCGCCAACCCGCCTAGCCACACGCCGCCGCCGGTACCGCCGTGGACGCCGTTACTCCACCGGGACGTTGGCCGCCGTCCGGAGAGAAAAACGCCGCGGAGGAGATGTTGGTGATAGTGGTGGGAGTTAGGAGGTCGATGGAGTGGAGGGAGAGATGAAATGGTGGGAGGAAAAGGAAGGAGGGGGGAAAGGAGCCGCTGGCTTGCCGGAGGAAGAGAGGAGAGAGAAGAGGGAGGAGGAAATGAGGGAAAGGAAGGAGGGTTCGCGGGGTCAACCAGAAGCTGGGTAAAACGCGTCGTACACGCCTGACGTCTTTCTGATGACAAGACCGGGCCGTACACTAACAAGCCAGGGTCGTACTCTGAAAGACGTCGTCCATCCAAGACGCCAATCAGACGATATGACCATGGCCGTACTCTCGCGATCCAAGGCCAACCCACGTGGCACAGCCTAAAACGCGTCTACATTGATGGACGCCGTTTAAACCGCGTCGAGCAGGCTCGACGCGAAACAGAACTGAGTCTTAGCCCCATCAGGGTCCAAACTAAGGGATCCGACCTCGAAAACTGACCCGATAATTGGATCCGAAAACCTCAATCCTTACACCCACAGTATTTGACTCTCCACCTGAGGATTCCCACTCGGGTGTGACTAGTCTTATTCTATTGGGAACCTCCGTGAGTCTTCGCGAGCCAGGGATTCCCACTTGGCCGCCGAGCAGGTTGTGCCTCAAACCACCTGATAGGAACCCGGGTTTGTGTAAGGAATTGAGTCTTTCCATTCACAATCATCCACCCATAGGCGTCACTGAGAGAATTGTTTCAAAATCAAAGACACCTAACTAAACTCTGGTGGAACAGGTTTTGAAAGGAGAATACAAGGTCGTTAAGGGTTTGAACTTGATTTGTTAGAAACCAACACTTATAATACTCTATTAACCTTTCAAGTGAAATATAAAATCTTTTAGGATTTGTGTTTCATAATGAATCAAATGTATGTTAACACTGTGTATGATGACATGGATGAGCTTGGTAACAATGTCATGCACAATCCACTGTTTGAAATTGAAGAAGATCCACAACAAACCTTCATAGGTATGTTCCAAGCATCCAGAGAAGGACTTCTGAGGAAAGATTCTGATGAATCTTCTACCTCGCAGGGAGAAGATGAGCTGGTAATTTCAAGTAGAACATTCCAAAATCTTGGAGAAGATACAGAACTTATTGCTGTATTATCACATTATACTCCCGATCAACTCATCCAATTAGTCTCCCGTGGCAAAATCCAGGATGCCACTCTTCGGAAGACTCAATTCCAAGGATCTTCTAGCCAACCCCAGGCTAATCAAACAATGCCAGCTCAAACAATCCCATCTAATCTCATCAACCAGGTCACACCACCCAAGCAAGAGGAGTTCATCTACAAAAATGAGGTTGAGACTTGTGTGCGGTAACTCATGGCCGAAAGTCTCAGCCTTAGACAACCCCATTCCCTTTCGAGCTACTACAAGCTCCCTGCAGCCTACTTCCCACCAGGATTCAAAGTACCTAAGTACATGAAGTACGATGGTACTACTGACCCACACCATCACTTATCAAGGTTTCTCATGGATTCTCACCAGTGGCTCTTTGATAGAGTCCTCCTTGTTCACCTCTTTCAGAAGTCTCTCGAGGGAGAGGCCTTGAGATGGTTTTCTTCTCTACCAGCCACTGACCTAATCAATTTCGATATGGTCTCTGAAAGATTCATCACCCATTTCAATCACATGGCAGCCTTGCCCCCTACCTTATTTGACCTCGTAATGGAAAAAATGAATTCTGATGAAGACTTCACTCACTTTGCTAATAGGTGGAGAGCCATGGCCTCTAGAGCAGAGGTTGTCATCCCTGAAGCCCAAGCTGTCACTATGCTTGTTAACAATGCAACCCCTCAGCTCCGAGCTATTCTCACACTTAGCGAACTTCAAACATTCGCCCAGTTGTATAATCGAGCTAGAGTAGTTCAATCTCAAATCTGAGACTCCACTCTGCCTTCGTTCTTTGAGAACAGAAACAAGAACAAGAAAGTCACACCGACTCCTACCACAGAAGGAGTCACCATCAATGAGCAGGTTAGTATGCTAGCACAGCCAACCAGGGTTCCCAATTCTCACCCTAAGTCTGATGCTCAGCCCAATCAGAAACAATATTCAGTTGTTACTCCCCCGACTAATTACAGTCGTCCGATGGCTAAACGAGCATCATACCCACCTCTGTCAGAATCATTAGCAGACATTTTTTATGCCTTTCTAGCTTATAATGCCATTCAACTCCTACCTCAACGAGAAGGTGTTCCGCGCAGTACGGACACGTCCAGGTATTGCCCCTACCATAGGGTCCTGGGTCACACAATCTACAACTGCTTCACTTTTAGGGATTGGGTGTATGACTTGAATGATGAAGGTCACATAAACTGGGAGGACATGAAGAAGGCTATTGATGCTTTAAAGGCCAAGAAGGAATTAGGAATTGTGAAAGATTCACTATCTTCTCATCAAGCAGTCCAAGATCCTTCTAGTTCTCAAGGTAAGGTCAATACTTTGATCAAAGACCTGGAGCCCAGAGTAGTCTGCAGAGAACAATATTGGGAGTATGAAGGATCTGGGATAAAACATCAAGATCCCACTTGGTCGCGTGAGACTAAAGGAGTTACCCCAGAAGTCTCCACGATCTCCCAAGACAAGCCTTTGGTCCTAATCCGACCCAAAGAACAACCAGCAATCCTCAAGCCAGTCACCCTCATTCAGATCCCTCCGATCACAGCTGAGGGACCCACCCTATCCATCTTCTGCCCAACCAAGAATCAGGGGTCGATGACCTGCCTCAATCATATAAGGTCACCAATGAAAGAAGCCGATCCAATCTCGGTGGGAGTAACACTCAGGAATCGTATTATTCCTCCAAGCCAACCCTTGGACTCCCAGGATAACTCAATCCCTACTACGGGAAATGTCCAGTCTGAATATGACATCCTCCAGCATTTGGAGAAGACTCCTGCCAAGATCTCTATCCTTGAGCTAATCTGGAAATATCCCACACACAGGGAAACGCTGTTTAATTTCCTACAGTAAATCACGGTCAATGAAGATCTTCCTATTGGAGGAGTCACTAATGCCATCCTCTCGGTCACTCAGACCCCCATGATATCCTTTCCAGAAAAAGATCTAGCTCCCCCCGACTGCCGATCCCTTCCTTTGTGCCTAACTGCCACTCTCAATGGGCATTCAGTAGACTCCATTTTACTGGATACCGGAGCCTCTATCAATGTCTGTCCCCGTAAGACCCTCAAAAGGATAGGGATAGATCCAAAGAAGATTGAGTCTACCTCCATGATGGTCTCGGCTTATGATAATTCTCAAAGACTAGCAGATGGAAAAATCTTCCTACAACTGAAAATCGGCCCGGTAGCCATGATTTCGGAATTCTACATCTTGGATGTTAAGCCCATCTACAATGCTATTCTAGGGAGACCTTGGATGGATCAAACCTTGGGAGTCCCATCTACCAACTACCAGTGCTATAAGTTCCCGTATAACGGAAAAATTGTAAAGGTCAAAAGCACTCCCTATATTGAGTCACTGGACTCAGTAACAGCAGAATAGATTCCATCTATGATAACTTCCAAGAAAGGCAAAGAACCAGTTCTTTCATCAGTCAATTCTCATCCTAGGCCTAAGCCCGGCATAGGTTGGCAGCTCATGGATAAGATGGGGTATAGTTCAGGCTCCGGGTTAGGAAGAGAAGAACAAGGCATTCGTGACCCTATCTTAGAGAACCCTATCATCGGGGGATTTGGCCTGGGTTA
Source organism: Zantedeschia hybrid cultivar (assembly GCA_030544215.1). Lineage (NCBI taxonomy): Eukaryota > Viridiplantae > Streptophyta > Magnoliopsida > Alismatales > Araceae > Zantedeschia > Zantedeschia hybrid cultivar. The sequence goes on along the minus strand of JARZZO010000011.1, from coordinate 35,065,809 downwards.
CAAGTCTACTGAACCAACAAAAAGGACAAAGAAATGGTCCCTCATGAATCACTTTGTGAGAAAGAAGCAGGAGTTGCTTAGGATAGAAGAGGGAGTGCAAGAAGAGAACGAGGATAGTCGAGAGGAAAATGAAGAAGATTTCGGCATAACATCCTTGTTTCATGAATCAGACAGCCCACAGATAGGGCTCTTTTTGGTCAAGAATGAACCGGCTCCTGCCACGTTCATTCCTTTCTTGTTCCACCCACCTTCCATCCTGATGCTCCCAGCACCGGTCGACGCCCTTTCTTCTGAATGTTTCATTTTAGAGGCGTTTGGTCATCAAAAAAAAAAAAGTTCAACTCTCATCCTGAAGGGGGCGAGGTCACTTTTGAGGAACTTACATGGTGGGGCAACCCTGCCATCGTTGAATCTTTATCCCAAGGATCCACCCTTGTCCCATCTGGGACAAACCTGACCCATTCTCCGGGTCATGTACATAGTAGCTTAGGAATTAGGATAGCCTCCTCCTTGTCTAGGGATAGTAGGGCTAAGCAGGTTCCTTTGTTCTTAGTTCAGGAGTTAGCAAATAGGTGTAGAGTTTTGAACAAAGTTGAAAAGTTTCTTCAGATAGGGGTCATCTCTGAGCCATTGGAGCTTGTGAAAGTTGAATCATGCAATGATGGTCTAGGAGTATTTGAGCTTAGCGAAGGGGAAGAGGATGATGACTTGGCTGAACCACTTGTCAATGGGACGAGACGGTTTGATGAACCTTCGTCAGCCATCGACGAACCCACTAAAGAAGTCAACCTTGGAACAGAGAAGGATCCGAAGATAATGCTAATTAGCGCTAGATTGAGTCCGGAAGAAGAAGGGTCCATAATAGCCGTACTCCGAGAACATCATGAGGGGTTTGCTTGGTCATATGAGGATATGCCCGAATTAAACACAGAGTTGGTGGAACATCGGTTAATTCTCAAGCCTGATGCCAAACCCGTGAAACAAAAGTTAAGATGGCTACAACCGGAATTAGCACTTAAGGTAAAAGAAGAGGTTGACAAATTACACAAGGCCAAGTTCATTCGGGTAGTGCTCTATCCTAAGTGGGTAGCTAATATCGTCCCCGTGGCAAAAAAGGACAGAAAGGTTAGGGTTTGCATAGACTTTCGCAACCTCAATCAAGTCTGTCCAAAGGATGATTTCCCACTTCCTCATATAAACTTGCTAGTCGTTAATACGGCTAGATTTGATATGTTGTCCTTCATGGATGGTTTTTCAGGATATAATCAAATCCGACTAGCCAAAGAAGACCAAGAGAAGACATCTTTCATAACCCCATGGGAAACTTATTGCTACATGGTCATGCCATTCGGGCTTAAGAACGTTGGAGCCACCTACCAGAGGGCAATGATGGCAATCTTTCATGACATGATTCACATCGACATGGAGGTTTATGTGGATGATATCTTAGTGAAGTCTAAAACCAGGAAGGAGCATGCTCAAGTTCTTAGGGCTGTAATGCAGAGGTCAAGAGAGCACCAACTGAAAATGAATCCAAAAAAATGTGTATTCGGTGTTTCCTCTGGTAAATTGCTAGGGTTCATGGTAAGCAGAAGGGAGATTAAGGTCGATCCGGAAAAAGTGAAGGCGATAGTGGAAATGCCCCCTCCTAAAAATGTCAGGGATATAAAGGGTCTCATCGGCTGTCTGCAATTTATCAGACGATTCATATCTCAACATTCTGTGAGATGTAAACCCTTTTATGATTTATTGAAAGGAGGGGCAAAGTTTATTTGGAGTGATAAGTGTCAAAAGGCCTTCGACGAGTTGAAGAGTTATCTCCTCAATCCACCAGTCCTTATGGCTCCTATCCCGGGGCGGCCTTTATTGCTATATGTCTCTACCACTGAAGAATCAGCTGGAGAAGTATTGGCCCAACTTGACGACGAGAAGAAAGAAAGAGCAGTGTACTATCTCTCCAAGCTCTTCAACGATGCTGAAAAGCGATACACTGCCATGGAAAGAACATGTGCGGCCGTCGTCTGGGTAGTGCAGAAATTGAAGCACTACTTCCGCGCCCACGAGGTTAAACTCCTATCAAGAATGGACCCGATAAGATATTTGCTAGAGCGGCCAGTTGTAACAGATAGGCTGGTGCGGTGGCAGACCTTCTTGAACTAATTTGACATTACCTATGTAAATCAGAAGGCTGTAAAGGGGCAAGCAATTGCCGAGCACCTAGCTCATCATCCGCTGCCTACATTTTGGGCCACCAACGATGAATTCCTGGATGAGGAGTTGGGTCTAATAGTGGATGATACTCCATCCTGGGTCTTTTACTTCGATGGGGCACTTAATTCTCAAGGCAATGGGGTAGGAGTGGTCCTCGTATCTCCGTAAGGGGTAAGTATTCCGCACGCTTGCCAACTCTCCTTCTCAGTGACCACAATGTCGCTGAATATGAGGCTCTCCTAGCTGGCTTAAAATTGGCATTGGTCTTCAAAGTCATGGAATTGAGAATAATTGGAGATTCTCAATTGATTCTCCGCCAAACCGTGGGCAAGTATCAAACTCGAGATCCAAAGTTGAAGCCATATCACGAGTTAGTAAGATCGCTAGCCAGGCATTTCAGAAGGATTACCTACGTACATGTGCCTAGGTCCCAGAACATCCTAGTAGATGCCCTGGCCTCCTTATCTTCAGCACTAGAAATTCCCATCACCAAAAGCTCAGCAACCATCACTTTACACAAGCAAGACTCGCCCTCCTTTCGGGACCCCTGGTTCCAGCAATTCCTTCTCTCATCTGAACATGTCTCTGCTATCACGGAAGAACTCACCCCCAATTGGGATGATGGAAATCCGTGGTATTTTGATATCATGAACTACCTTCACGATGGATCCTTCCCATCTTATGCCACAACTTCAGACCGCAAGGCAATCCGCCAAGCATCTCAACGCTACCTTATCTTAGGCGGACTTCTTTTCATAAGATCCTTCAGTGGGGTACTCCTTCGGTGTCTAGATGATGCCGAGATCCATCATGTCATGGAAGCAGCTCATGCAAGCGATTGTGGTGGTCATATCAATGGTCGTGCCTTAACTCAGAAGCTCCTCATGTCCTATTATTGGCCTTCAATAGAGGCTGACTGTTCCATATTTGTTCAAAGGTGCTTGAAATGTCAGTTACATGCTAACAAGATTCATGCACCTTCATCATCTCTCAATCCCATCATTTCCCTTTGGCCCTTCGCCATGTGGGCATTCGATGTTATAGGACCTCTAGAGGATCGATCAGGCGAAATAAAAAAGAAATCATTTATCTTAACTGCCACTGAGTATTTCACTAAATGGGCTGAAGCTGAAGCGTTTGCGGAGATCAAAGCATCCACGGTGGTGAAGTTCATCAAGTGCAACATTCTCGCCAGGTTCGGGACACCGCGCGATCACATCACCGACAATGGACCACAATTCATCTCCCAGGAGCTCCAGGACATGTATAGTAAGTATGGCATTAATTTGCATCACTCTTCGCCTTACTATCCACAAGGAAATGGTCAAGCCGAAGCCACCAATAAGACTCTCATTCGAATCATCAAAAGAACTTGCAGATCTCACAATTATTCAGATTGGTCGGATCGCCTAGTCGAGGCTCTTTGGGCGTATCGCACTTCTGTCCGAACTCCCACCAGACAAACACCTTATGCACTGACATTCGGAACAGATGCGGTACTTCCATATGGGATCCTCCTTCCCTCTCTAAGAGTGCAGTTGGATAATGGAATCAGCGACGCCGAACTTCGTAAGGCCATGTTAACCCAACTGGAACTATTAGACGAAAAAAGGATAATGGCGGCAAACCATGCTCAAGTTTACAGAAATAGAATCGCGAGATTCTATGCAAAGAAGGTTCTCGAAAGAAAGTTTGAAATTGGGGAAATGGTACTCAAGAGAAAAATGATCAAAATTCCTGGTCCCAAGAATAAACTGCAAGAAAATTGGGAAGGTCCATTTGTAATCAAGGAGGCATACTCAGGTAATGCATACTGCCTAATCAATGAAAAGGGATAAGAATTACCCCATCCTTGGAATGGGGTGTATCTGAAGAAGTTTTACCCATAAAAACGCACAAAAAAATCAAAATTTCAAAATCCAAAAATTGAATATTCCAAAAAGCAGCAAAAATATTTGTAAATATGTACATACTTCAATGAAAATCACAAAAAAATTTAGAAAAAACACAAAATCCAACTGTCTGGTGGCTGCCACGTAGTCCTCCTGTCTAAGTCTAGTTGCATGATAGATTGGGTTAACGTTAAGGTTTAGTTAAGATTTTGGTCCACCAGAACCTTGGACGTGTCTACTTTATTTTCATATGGATCCCTATGATCATCATGAGATGCACACATCTACACGTTTTTCAAAGAGAACCTTCTTGAAATGAGTTCGAAGTTTTTAGTACACTGTTAACTGCAACCTTTGCTTTTCGTCTCTCGACTGATCAGGACAGTCAACGCCCTTAAACGATCGAGCTCAGCAAACTGCAGTTCCTCAACAACCCGATAGATGTAACCCCTCAAATAGGCCAAATATGAAATGTAAAGGACCAGAGTCTTAAATAATTCACATATTTCTCGACTTCTTCTGAAGTCTCTGCTACATCAATGCAAACCTTGGTGAATCTAGAATGACGGCGCCATGCACGTCGGAGTCGTTCTATAGCCCTTGCTTCCCTCGCATACCCAGTATGCCTCGGTACAATCAGCATATCATATAGAGCAGGAAATGGCACTTGTCTTGGAACTCCAATCTGGAGATAGCAGCGATGCCCTTGGTACACGGTTAGCTCATCATGGCCAATTAGCCACAGCTCACGTTCACGAGAAGCCCTTGTGGTAAATTCCATACCCCAAAGGATCATCGGAACAAAGGTGAATTTTTCCACAGTCAGAAAATTCAGATAATCACGCTAGTCATCCCTCGTCTTGAGATGGGTCGTGAGACATCTAATTTGATCTTCGGGACCAAGAAGTGAGCGTGCAGGATACCATGCACTGTGCTGAAATATCCTGGAAGTGGAGGTCACTTTCTCATCAAAATCAAAAACTAAGTACATCTCCATCTACAACTACAGAGTGAATAAGCTCCCCCTTATAGACCGCCCCATACTCGTGTGACTGAGCCCTCCATATAGACGTGACAAAATTACCGGGGCAAGAGATTGACCTCTCCACAACAAGCTCAGCACACCCACATACTCCCTTTCTAGCACAGAGCCTAAAGTTGGAAACCACAAGACTCCCCCGAGGACTAGGCATAACCCCCGTATCAGTCTTTCACGCTCGACCGTCTTGCGTTTAATCTCTTGGATCAACCAGTGCGCAAGACGATCGACAAGGATTCCTCGCTTGTCACTCATGCGGCATACCTCCCGTTTGTCTTGCACTATATCAGCAACGATCACCTCCCATGCAGGCAAAGCGGAGGGATCGCCAGTGGCTAGACCCTCCCAGCCATAAAAGATTTCTACCTCCTCTACCAGCACTGTCACTTCGAACTCTCGAAACACGAATGTATGCGTCTCCGGATGCTATAGTTCAAGCAGTGCGCCCAGCCCCTCCCATTGCCAGTGAATGGAGTTGAACCACTTCGCGAACACAATAGATCGGGTCAGATTCCACCGGCGCATATACACCCTCATGTCTAGGGTAACCACATCCATTAGGGCCGCAAGCCATGCATACTTCTGAGTATGCCGAGCATCAGTGAATTTAGGAATAGACTGTAGGACAACCAAAGGTCAAGGGAGAGAAGAGAGAATCAAAGTAAACGGCATAAAAGTTTGAGCCTACCTGTCCATGGGCCAGTAGGTTGCTGGGATGGCCTTCAACGTCAGATAGAACCTGAGGTTCCCTGGCAGTCGCGTGAGCTGAAGACAAGGCCATTTTCCTCGCAGAAAAGTTTGAGTTTTTCAGAAGGGAGCCTCGGGACAAATCTCCCCTTTTAAGGCCACAAGATGAACTACGAACTTTCCATGTTCCATAAAAGACAGAGGACATGCATATCCATCTTTCCATAGACGGCATATCCATTGGCCTTCCACCTTTTCGTAGAAGGCATGCTAGTTGGCCTTCCATCATTTTGAAAAAGGCTCTTTCACGAAAAGGCATACTACCCTCCACCCCTCCTTACATTGAGGAGATAACTTCACCCCGAGTTCAGGAGACCCCTTTTACCTAACATCAACAAACTAATGGTTATTCCTAAAAATCGAGTCGAAGCCATATCGGATTGGCATTTGTCGTACATTTTTTAGAGAAAAAATGCACTTGATCTTGATTTTTTGATTTTTCATTTAGATTTGTTATTTATGCGCTCTACCTGACTCAATCAGATGAATGCGTAGTTGTTCGATCCGATCCCGCTACCCATAAATGGAATAGCGTTAATTACATCATCCTAAGAGGAAAACCCTTGATTAATCGTCGGAAGAATAGAATAATACCCTTTGAAATGATATTAAGTAAGATATACAAGATTGCAGTCGAAAATGAATGAATTTTAGTTTTTATTTGTAAAGAAACTGATTTTTTAGTTTAGAGTTAAGTCTGCACAAGACTTGATTTATTGATTTTTATTGATGGATAATGATGAAAGATATTTTTTAGTCTTTTTAGACTGATTTATGTGGATGCATTGAAGATTTGTTGAATTTTTTAAGTTTAGAAGTGAACATGAGGTTGAGTCTGCGTGAGGATGCGCAGACTCATTTGCTACCAATGAGAATGCTTGTATTTATGTTGATTTTTGATTTGTGAGAGGATTGAAGATCTTTTTTATGGCATTTTAACTTGAAGTAGAAGACATTTTTTATCAAGGAAGTCTAATAAACATTTTTCATTGTGTTTTTTCAGTTTTGAAGTGAAGAGACTTCGGATTTGATTTGGAAGGTATGGAAAAGTGTTTTTTATATTTTGAATTTATAGGTTTTGATGGATAAGCAAGATATACAAGTTCAATTGAAATGAGACCTCTTTTAGGTATTTTTTATGTTTTGTAGAAGGGCAAATTTGATTTTGTATTTGATTTTTTATTTATAAAAAGTATTTTATTTTTATTTTGGAGTTTTTGATTCAATTTTAAAGGAATTAGAGTTGAAAGATTTGGATTTTAGCAATTAGGGGTTGAGTCTGTGCAGGGTAGCGCAGACTCACCTGTCACAAGTCTATTTTTTAGTTTTTTAGGTAATTTTAAGGAAAAAGTTATCATTTTTTGTTTGGGTTTTGATTTGTGTAAAATATAGGGTTTATTATTAAAATTTTGATTTGATTTGATGGAATTTTAATAGCCAAAATACCATATTTTAGGAATTTAAGGTTGAGTCTGCGCTATAGAGCGCAGACTCATTGTTTATCAAAGTGTTTAGCATTTTTTATATTTTTTGCAAAATGAGTTTTAAGCTTTTATTTAGGTTTTTGACTTATATAAAGTATAAATTTTTTATGTAAATTTTTGGGTTTGATTTGGAGCGAATTTGAGGTCAAAAAGGGTAAATTTGGAAATTCAGGGTTGAGTCTGCGCAGGGTAGCGCAGACTCATTTGTCACCAATTTGTTTTGAGTTGTTTTATATATTTTTTCAAGAACAACTTGGTGTTTTTATTTGATATTCTGATAGATAAGAATAAACTTGATTTTTAGAGGGTTTTAGATCGTCTTTTAGTACTCGGGAGGTTGCTTTTTTATTTTTTGTGAATTTCAGGACTGAGTCTGCGCCAGGATGCGCAGACTCAAGTCTGAACTTTGTATTTTTTGATTATGAGTTATTTTATTGGATTTTTTGTGGGATAACTTGATTTTATGTTTTGTTTGATGATTATTTACAGATTTGGAGTTGCGGACATGATGTAGGGGCCAAGATGAGGTTTTGGCCTTAGGATTGATGCGCAGACTCAAGTTTAAAGAGGATTTTGAGCATGATTCTTAAAAAGATGGAATCTCCTCAGGTTGAGGGGAATTCCAAGAGTTTCAAAGAGCTAGGGAGCTTCAAAGATCGAGGAGACAAGAAAAAATGGGTTTGAGTCTGCGCAAGGGGTGCGCAGACTTAGCTGAACTTGTAATTTTGGTTTATTTTTAAGGGATTTAGATCCTTTTGGTAAATGGATGTTTATTTAAATGATATGGAGTGTTTGATATATGATTGCAAGTGGTTTGAGCAATTTGATTTGTTGTTTAGTTAATTTTTTCATTTGAAATGAACTTATGAAAGATGTGCAGACTCAACTTAAGTTTGAAATTTTGTGTTTATTTAAAATAGAAGATGGCTATCTTAAACCTTTTTTGAATGAATTAACTTTAATTATTTGAGTTATTTGAACCATAAATGAGTATATCAATCCATGCAAAGACTCTTTGACAGTTTTGAGTTGAGTCTGCGCAAGGGTGTGCAGACTCAGAACAGTAGCGCAGACTCAAGTCTGAAATTTGATTTTTGAATTTCCTGCACAGTTCAAGCTGCAATTCAATCCACCAAGGGATTCAACCATTAAAGTTATAATATGAAATTCGGAGTGGAGAAAAACATATTGTACCCCATTCCCAATTGAATTTCCATGGTTATAGGTGCGCAGACTCAAAATCTGAGTATAATTCAGGTTTATACCTCTTTCAACTTGAAGTGATCCAGGAATCACCACAAATTTGGGGAGGATAACACTGAAAAATCACAAAAGTTGAGTATGGCTACATGAGGCCTTTTCAAAGAGTGGTTCTTGTGTGGATTTCTTCAAATGATATGATTTCTTCATGTTTATCTCATTCTTCTTGGGTCACATAATAAAGCATTGGAAATGCTCAATATAGTGATTCCAAGTTGAATTTCAACCTTTTATTAGAAAAACCCAATGAAAAGGTTTAAGATCTTCATGAACGATCATGGCATGAAGGGACCCGAAGGACCAACTCCCTTAAAGGGATATGTAATGGCTAATGGACCATAGGGATGGCTATAAATGGGGGCGTGCCGAGCATCCAACCACTCACCCAATGGGTGCCCTTAATGCCTTTAAGATGTAAGAAAAACCCACAAGGGGTAATCCAAGCATCTCTACATTTGGGGAGCAAGGAACTCCACCAATTTTCCTAGAGGATCACATGTAGCCATGAACCATGGAGGTGGCTATAAAGGGGGGCGTGCCGAGCATCCAACCACTCACCCAAAAGGTGCCCTTAATGCCTTCAAAATGAAAGGGTTATCCACAGGGAATCATCCATTCCATTTCTACATTTGGGGAGTAAGAAACTCCACCAACTCATTAGGACTTCGGGACACATCATCTAAATGAACCCATAGAAATGGGAACACAAGAACGATATTTTTCTGTGAGGGCCCTTGATGGGTTACCCAACATGAGATTGCTGGAACCCTTAGATCGGGACATCCTTGGAAAACATCGGAAAACATTTAAAAGCTTAAAACATATGGCAAAACTTCGATTTGAAACATTAGGGGCTTCATAACCCAAAGTCCAAGTCATTTAGGACCTTCATTGGGCCTCAAAAGGACAGCCCTAGGTCCAAGGAACATTTGGACAGCTTGGGGGAGGATCAAGGAATCACCTCAAGCCCAAAAACCAACTTGGAAGAGGCGCAGACTCAAAACCTGCAACTGGCGCTCAGTCTGCGCAGGGAGACGCAGACTCAACACTGTAGCACCTGCAAACGCAGACTCAGGCTGAAACCCGAATTTTCGGTAAAAAAATGGGTTTAAAACTAACCCAAATGATAGAAAATAAGGTATAAAAGGTACAAGGCCTAAAATATTTATTTAAAATATATTTTAGATGCATTTCTTTAGAAAAATATCATGAAAACTTGAATATGAACATAAGAGAAACTTATGCATACTTTTTATCTTTTCTATGGATCTCTCCTTCTTGGCTCCATGTTAGAGGGTTTCTACCCAAAGAAGCTCATCCCCAACTAGTGAGGGAACCTCCTTGAGAACCTCTAGGGCCTAAACCCTTAGCCATTAAAGGAAAAAATCCAAACAAAACCCATTTGGTTCCAACATGAAAACAAAAACTTGGATCTTAATATATATGAACTTAGGGGGTTTCTCTTGATGTTTGGCCTTGGGGGAACATCATCCATGTAAGAGATGTGCTCCTAAGGGTCATGGAAGGCCAAGCCACCTTGAAAAACTCCAAAACCAAAGGCAAATAAATGGAAAACCAGTTTTCAGGAAATCTGGACAGCAAAGCACATCTTGGGTCATATCACCATGTTTAGGGGATTTCAAGGCTTGAGGAGACCATTTCTATGAACTATAAAGGTCCCTCTACCAACCCCATACGAAAAACACATGCCTTATGAAGGAAAAAACAGCATAAAAGTAAGATAACCAGCAGATTCACAAAACCGACACAAGAAATCTGAACTTTGCATTTCATTGCTTTCAATCATCATGGATGAACATCAAGGGGGAGATAGAAGTTTCTATGAACATAAAAATGAAGGAAAACATTATAAGAAAGCAAGGAGACAGAAATAGACCCCTTCTTCACCCCCACTCTACCTTGGAGAGGGGATGAGAAGGGAGAGTGGCTCTTGAAGCCTACAATCTTGCTCTCTTCTTCTTTAGCACTCTTCCTTTCTTTTTCTCTTCTTCTCTAACTCTTTTTTCTCTCTTGGGATGCAGGAAATGGAGGGGAAGGAGGAGGGAGACGTGCTCCTCCAAGCTCTCTCACTTTTCTTCTTCTCTTTTCTCTTTTTTGGGATTTTTGTCTCCAACTTTTTCTTGTAGAAGATGGGGGTTCTTTTATAGATAAAGCTGGGTTACTTTTGGGGGGGAGATTAAGTATTCATTAGCCTTGGATTAGGGATAAGAAACCCCTCTTGAGAGCCCTCCAATGAGGCCACAACACTTGGAGAATCATGATTGGTTTCTCCTTTTGCTTTTCACCTACCCTCTTCTAGAAAAATTTTGAGGGGGGGACCACTTGCTTTTCTTCTTATCCTCCTTTGGGCAGATTTGACCATGGGCCAAAGGGATAAGAATAGGCCATGGGGGGGACCATTTGGGCTCTTTTGAAGGCTGCCACGAAATTGGGCTTTGACTTTTACTTTTGGGCCCAAAATGGCCCTATTAGGCTTCTTTTGCTTGAGATAATGGGCCTAGGCCTGCCCCCTTGAATTTCTTCATCATTTGGGCTGAAAGTAACCCCTTTTTGGCTTCTTTGGGCTTACAAGAATGGGCATGACAGCTGTCCATTAACTTTCTTCACTTGGGCCTTCTTTAAAAAATTGTTTGAATCTCCTTTGCTTGAGATAATGGGCCCGGTTGTGCCATTGAATTTCTTCATCATTTGGGCCCTAGAGTGGCCCCTTTTTTGATTCATTTGGCTTACAAAATTGGGCTTAGCTGCTGCCCCTTAAATCTTCTTCATTTGGGCCTTCTTGGACAATCTTTGCACAATTGTTTGGACCTCCTTAGCTTGGGGTAAGGGGCCCGGTTGTGCCATTGGATTTCTTCATCATTTGGGCCCTAGAGTGGTCCCTTTTTTGATTCATTTGGCTTGTAAAATAGATATGACTGTTGTCCATTAATTCTTCTTCACTTGAGCTTTCTTTGAAAAATTGCTTAGACCTTTCTTGCTTGAATTAATGGGCTCGGTTCTTCCTTTCAATTCTCTTTGATTTGGGCCTTCTTTGTTGATTTTTAGGCTCTTCTTCTTGTTCAATTTTTTGGTGACAACAAATGCCCCCCACGCATACGGCTCACGCACGGAGACCGGAGGCGATGAAGTGAGTTGTATGCGTGGCCCATTGTCACATACTTTTCCTATTTAAGCAGCTCACAGTTTAAACTGGCCCCACTTAACGGTCTTGATTCACCCCTTAAGGACTTGTTTTGCTTGGGGACTGCAGCAATCACTAGGATTCCTTCTTGAATTTGTTTCCGCGACCGACTCAGATCGGGCCTCGAGCTTCGGGCAATCATAAGTTAATATACCCTTTGAGTCTGTGCCAGTCCAGGTTTAACATGGGCTTTAAACCGACCAGATTTCTTGAATTTAGAGGATGGGGCATGTGCCCTTTGAGTCTACGTTGGTTCAGGCTTCAATTCGGCTCCAAACCCGGCCTATATGTTGAATTTGAGAGAAAGGGGCAGATCCCCTTGAGTCTGCGCTGGTTCGGTTTCATTTTGGCTTCGAACCGGTTCACGTATGTGAGGTTTGAAAGAGGGGGGCATATGCCCTTGAGTCTGCGCCGGTTCAGTCCGGTTCAGGCCTTGGACCGGCCAGGGCTTCAAGGACCGGCCCGGTTGGTTATAAAAAGGGAGGGGGCGGGCCTTTCTCCTTGCTTTTTGCCTTCCTACTGGGGGATTCCGAGCGTCACCTGACCCTTCCTCTTCTTCCTCTTGCCATCGCCGGTAGACGGAGCTACAGGAGCCGCGGGTGCAGACCCTTGCCGCCGCAGATCGCCGCCGCCACGCTTCTCTCCTTCTTCCCGTCGTCGCCGGCGCCACAGCAGCTGTCGGGGAGCACCATTGCCGACGAGAGCTGCTGCTGCCACCGTCTGTGCGTCGGCCCTCCGCCGCTTGGGGGGGTGCCGTTTGCTTGGCCCGCCAGTCGCCTCCTCTTCCCTTGGCCGGTGGCAAGCGCTGCAACTCTGTTGGGGGAGCGTTGTTGCCATCGCCTGTGGGTGTGAAAGCCGTCGGATTCAGAACCGCAGGCCATGCTTCCCTACTTCCTCTTCATTGGCTGCATCGCAGGGTCTTGAGGAGAGCACCGCTGCTGTTGGAGAAGAGGTGTTGTGGCACCAAGATTTTTCAGGTAAAGGGCGAAGCTTTATTTTGGTTTTTTGGCCGCTGGGACTGATGGGGTGTTGTTGGCCACCATTGTTTTGGGCCTGGGGAGAGTGAAGAGGGTCTCTTATGCCTTGTTTGATGTTCTAACATTTTTTCTTTGTCTTCTCTTTGCAGGAAACCGACTTTGGATCCCTTCATCTACAGTAGGCGCAGACTCACTACTGTAGCACTGCAGGTCGGATGGCTCTTCCTCAGCATACTTGTTGTTTAACTTTGGCAGTTCCCACGGGAGCAATCCCTGGGGCTGCAGCTTCAATGCCTAGTCCCAGTTGTAGCTCGGCTCTCGGGAAGTGGGTCACTGGAATACCATTTCTATACCCCTCTATCTTTGACATGGGTCTTCTTCTTATCGGAGCATCTCAGTCTGTCCCGGATGGCTCTCGATAAAATTTTAACAGCCCTCCGTTAAGGGGAGATGCTGCCGAAATTTCGACAGAATTTTCTTTTTTGAGGAAGGCTTCTTACATTTGATTTGACTTGTTGTCTCTTCTTTTTCAGTATAATGGCTTCTCGAGAGAAAGACAAAGCTGTGAGTCCCGAGACTATCTCCGAAGATGTGCCAGTTTATCCAACAGGGTCTTTTGAACAGACTCCTATGATGGCTGAAGAGAGTGGGCCCATGATAAGTCCCTTTTACTTGACACCTGCAGCAGGCATAGATGAGGACAGTGAACTACTGCAATTTTTTGAGGTTGCTGTCTTGGACCATCTCTTTACCGATGAATCAGACGGCAAGGTTGATGAGAACAGACTTATCTTCTCAGAAGGATTCTATAAATATAGACGGGACAAAGATTATCCAGTCCATTTTCCGAGTGATCAGCATCTGTACAACTTCTTTCTTGACTTCAAGGTCAATGGAGTGCGTTCTGAAAGGAGGGCTTTTTATGCCGAGGATGCCATTTTGAAATTTCGAGACAACCTGAGGGGAACTGTAACCCGTGGCGAATCTTTGTTCAAGCCGGGTTATGCTAGAGACATGCTCATGCCCAGTGGGACTAATATCATGCATCCTCAGGACGGCATTCTGACCCTCTCACCTTCATTTATTCCTGCCAAGTGGGGATATGACAGAAGTATCCCAGACTCGAAACAGAGGCAGCATGGGCTATTTCTTTCTCCATGTAAATGGGGCTTCAGAGAAGAGCCATTGATTTTTGACTGTTTATCCATGAGGTTTAGATTGAACGCAACAATGGGCTGGTTTGGTGACTTGAAGCTTAAATCCGGCCACAGTTTCAGAGAATATTTTGTAGAGTACACTGATTATATCTTGAAGCATTACCATGATTTGCTGAGCCGAGTGGATCTTCTCGGTAGTGTGTATGCCACTCGATTCCGATACCCGATCTTTAAAGGCCTTTGCTGTGGCATGATCGAGGTATTCATGAAAGAGTTCAATATCTTTTATACTCCGGAAGGAGAGACATCTCTGGATTTATGGACTTTACATCAGCTTTCTAGCTTGCCCATTGACGGAGAGCCTTATGAAGAGATATGCCATCCCGACATTGTCAAGGACATAACAGATGGCAAGGGCCGTTATGCAACCTGGAGGTCTTACATATTCCTCCTAAAGGCTTATATGATTTTGGATTTTGGTGAAGAGTCTCTGAAAAAGAGATCCCGCAGAGAGAGGACACGAGTCCGCGGAGTTGTCTGGCTCTGTTTCTTTCATAATGTTGACATTCGATATACAGACTTTCCCGGGGCTGGTGAGACTCCAGTCTTCATGGGGCAGACAGCCAGGCACCGAAAAGGATATCCTGATATCATCTTTGAAGAACACAAGAAAGATGCCAATCCCTTGGACTTAGATAGGAATACCCATCTGGCAGCATACTTGGCCTACTGGCTTTCAAATTTTGCTATTCCTCAGGGGGATGAGGGAGTAATTCATCCTGAGACGCTTCATGGAGCTTGTGAACTAGCCTGGGGGATTAAACTGTCTCTAGCTCCAGTTACTTTGTGCTTGATTTTCAAAACTCTTGGCCAAGTGGCTGAGCAGGAGAAACCACGAGAATTTAATGTTGTGGGTCCCATTCATTTCTTCAATGCCTGGGTGGCTTCTATTTTTTCAGAGTCTGCTCCGAAGAGCCTGGCTTCCCCTCGCATATTTCCACGCATGATTGAATATGCAAGTGTTGATGGAGGGGATACCCAGAAGCAACTATATGAAATTCGCGGTATCTTGACTGACACCAGGCGAAAAACTGAAGGGGACTTACGTTTTTGGAAGCATACTGCCAATTCCAGTGAGTCCCTTTAAAGTATTTGCCGAGGGTAATCATGTTGAGTTCACCCATTCTCAGACCAAGCAGCTACTGAAGAAATCTGCATTGGATAGTCAAATTAGATCATAGCTTTTATCCATCAGACCTAGCGTCTTGGTATACCGGAAGGGATCTGTAGTTCATTTAGAACCCTATTATCCTTTCCGTTTCGGCCGGAATTTTGGATATGATCAGTGCATTCCTTCTTGTGATCACATATTTCAGCTTCCTGACCGCCATCTTTTAGGCTCCAGCAGACTGCAAAGGGCCTGTGAATGGTGGGAGTATTTCCACCACTTTGAAAATGTTTCTTTCAGAATTCCTTCTGCTGTCCATGCTCCTCGTGTGACATGTGAATATGTCAGATGGTGGCAAATGCGCACCAATATCTTAGCCAAGAGAGGACTCAATGTTGGAGTAATGCTGAGAAGAAAATCTTAGAGACCCAACGGGAAATCCCTTTTGATATAGAGTTCCATTATCTGGACTTCTTAGATGATAAGAATGCTGCTAAGTATGCAGAGAGACGGGCAGCTTATAAGGCTCGTCATAGAGATTCTTTACCCTTGATTGATCCAGAGTTGACAAGGCTGGATACTGAAGAGCTGAAAGGGGCTTTCTTGAAGCAATTTAATATCTCTGTGACCTCTGAAGATTATCCTGATATCGATTTCCCGGAAGAGGAAGATATCAGTGGCAGAGATTCTCAGCAAGCTCCTAAGAGTCTCTCAGGTATTCAGAGATTTTATGTCCCGCACAAGGAGGAGAAACTTGATTTCTACAAGGGCACCAGCAGGCTACTTGCCCTTTTGAAATACTGTGGTATATCCCAGGATTCCGCTGCGCAAGGAATGTTGGATGCAAAACTACCCGCTTCTTGGGATCATATAGATGGGTGGGGACTTGATGCTTTGCGCTTGGGCATTTGCTTGAGCGATAAAAAGCATTATGATCTTAGTAGCCTAGCTTCTCAAGCAAAGACAATGAATGATGTCATATATTTTGTGAAGGAG
The DNA here is from genome assembly GCA_030544215.1 of Zantedeschia hybrid cultivar. Lineage (NCBI taxonomy): Eukaryota > Viridiplantae > Streptophyta > Magnoliopsida > Alismatales > Araceae > Zantedeschia > Zantedeschia hybrid cultivar. The sequence goes on along the minus strand of JARZZO010000011.1, from coordinate 35,049,676 downwards.
GCTTCGCTTAAAGATAAGTCTTCCATATAAGAATACTGGCCTTTATCAAACTGTTATGAAGGCGATTGTTGTAAGTATGTGCATTTGTGCTTGACTTCTTTTGAGCTTTGTGCCTTTTTCTCTGCTTATATAAATTGATTTCTTCTTTTACATATTCTTGTAGTGCCGGCGGCCAAATATCTGACTCAGCAGCATCGGAGGGCAGTGGCTATTGCAAAGAGACCCTCTTTCTTTCCTCCTGTGCCTTCTAAAGCATCAACCCCCGCATCCCTTGTGGAGGTCAGTGCTATAGGGAGGGAGGTTGCCGCTGCCAAAGAGGCGCGTACAAAGAAGAGACAAGAGCCTGCTCCTGAACCTCTTCCTCCTGTCAATTTGCCGGTGCTTGCTGAATTTGAAGCTTTTATAGCAAAGACTGCCAAGCGGGCGAGTGCCCTGGTTTCTCCATCCCCAGCCAAGGGTGGTATGCACTATGCTTTTAATTTATGCCTTTCAGAATTTTGACATTGATGATGAATAGCTTCCTTTTGTTTCCTTTACAGGGAGGGTCAAGCAAGTTGCAAAAAGATTTCGCAAAGGGCCCAAAGAATCTGTCCCCCCTGAAAAGATTGTTCTGTCCAAGCGCCAATCCTCGAGATTATTGGCTCAGACAAGGAAAGAAGATACTGATGATACTTCTTCCAGTGTGGAAGAAATAAGTGGCATTCCTCCTTCACCTTCTATTTCTTCCCATACTACTGAACACATTAGTAGTGAAGCTTTGCCAGAGACAACTATTTGGTCACCCCCGAAGGATCAAGGTAACCCTTCTGAGACTTATAGCAACAGTGATTTCATTTCACTACTGAATTTCTAACTTCGACCATATAGGTTTTGAAGCAACTGAAGGCTTGATACCACAGACTCATCAGGTTGAAACAATGCAGTCTACTATGGTAATTTCTCTTTACCACATTTTTTCTGCTTTTTCCATCATTTAAACTTAAGTTGTATATATCTTGGATATCAGGCATCCCCGACTCATGCAGAAAGGATGAAAATTCCTCATGTCCCGACTGAAAGGGACATGGATTTTGAAATATCGGCCTCCATACCAGTTTCTTCTTCTGAAGAGGCAGAAGTTGTTTTTGCTGAAGATGCGGAACCAGAAGAGACTTCAATGGTTCCAACTGTTATAACTTCGACGGAGGTCTTTACCTTCTCGGATATCAAGACTGTGGAACTTTCCGCTCTTGAGCTTGCGGGTATTGTGGCTACTTCAGAGCATGGCAGGGTTGCCTCAGGAACAAGTTCACCGAGTCAACAGGTGATAGTATCCCGTCCTGTCCCCTGTAGATTAAACTCTGCTAAACATATTCTTCGGCTTATTGATATTGTGACTTATATATGCACATCATCCCTTGTACAGATTTCTTCTGAGCCAATTACTTTATCCGGACCTTCCGCTTTTATAGTTGCTCTGCCCGCAGCTAAACTTACAGAAAGTGACTTGCCCCCAGCCATATCAAGCATTGTAGCTGTCACATCTGCCCCTTCTATTACCGAACCTTCATCCAGTTCAGTGCCTTCCTCTTCCCGTCAAACGGTCATGGATTGGACTTCAGTGGATGAGTCTGTGCATATTGTTATCCCTTCTATTCCTGCTGGTTCAGGCATACAGGGTATTGATGTCCTTGCTGCCAATATCAAGCTTTTACGACAAATTATACACCAGAAACCTAGTTCATCATATGATCTTCTGCACCAGCAAATTGAGAGCATGACTACATGGATTCATCTGGCAGGAGCTTCTTTGGATGAATGGCTTCCTATTGCATACACTGCTTTGAAATTTTTTAAGCGTCAAGAATATATTCACTCAGTTATACAAGATCGACGCCGAGCCTTGTCTCTTCAACGGCATGAATATAACTTGCAGATGCAGCCTGTTTCTCTTCAAATTTCACAGCAACAGGCAGAAATAGCCAACTTTGATCAGAAAGAAGGCTTGTTGATGGAAAATATTCAGCGCTTAGAGAATGAACTTGTTGCTGCGAAAGCCGAACTGGAAACTTTAAGGAACAGTTTACACAGATGTCAAGATGATCTTCTGGTTTCCCAAGGCCTTCTTGAATCAATATCTAGTGAAGTTTCCAAGCTGCAGACTAAAGAAGAAGCTCTTTCTGAATTGCATACTCAAGTTGGAGAAGGACTTCCACTGCTGTCTATGTTACTTGAGGATCCATGATGTTGTTTATACTTGAACTTTGTATTTGGGAAGGGTATTTCCTTTTTGCTTTTCCATGTAAGCTGGGATGGAAGTCATTTCTTGTAAACTTTCGGCACATTATAAAGAGAATTTTGTATCCCTTTCAATGAATGCCATACTTGAATTTCTTTTTTTATTCACTTTACCGACCCAAGTGCCCTTTCGGATTTTCACCAGAGTCGGCCCCCTCTTGCTTTTGCCCGTGCGCCCTTTCGGGTTTTCACACGGCGGGGTTCCCGATTTTGCCTGTAGCGCCCTTTCGAGTTTTCACCATAGCCGGGTATATAGCCCTTGTTTCCCTTAACCGCAGAAGGTACGATCAAGTCCGGCGAGGCATCTATATTTTTTTAAGCCCCTTTTGATTTTCCTCTCATCATTTTTTTTTTATCCCTCTCTCTCCCCTTGTTGTAGATGAAGTAGAGTGAAGTATGCATCTATGGTAATTGCAAAGCTGAAAGGAAAAGATTTCAAATGAAGATGACTTAACAATGTTTATTGGCTTCCATAACTAACAATGTTATGGGGATTATTGAAGCTTAAAAAGGAAGGACAGAGTGAGAGGGGCAATGAATACCTCAATCACTTGTTTATTGAAAATGGCACAAACCGTAAGGATCTGAGCCTTTATTGGGGTGGCAAAGATCGTAAGGATCTTAACCACTATGCAGGGTGGCAATAGACCGGAAGGGTCTACGCCATGCAAATCCTAAGTACCAACGACGGACTCATAGGTTTTTGGTCGTGATAACATAGATATGATTTGAAATGTATGAACCCAGAATACTTCAAGCGGACTCATAGGTTTGTAGCCCGAAGTAGACAGGGGTGTTTTAATGATGCAAACCTAGATACCTAGGTCATGAGGACCCTAATTATCAATGACGGGCTTGAAGGCTTTTGGTCATGACAACTAGGGGTGATTTTGAATGGATGAACCCTAACTAGCACAGCAGACTCGTAGGTTTTTAGCCGAAGTAGATAGGGAGTACGGAGTACTCTTCTCAGAGACCCAGTAATTTCGAGGGTGGCGGAATCACGAGGGACCCAGGCCATCAGCCGGTGCGACGTAGTCGTTGAAGACCCCGGTCGACTTACTTTGCTTTGATTTGAATTTGCTTGATTGGTGACGGAGTACTCCTCTCGGAGACCCGATCTTTCGGGGATGACGGAGTCACGAGGGACCCAGGCCAGCCACCGGTGCGACGTAGTCGTTGAAGACCCCGGTCGACTTACTTTGCTTTGATTTGAATTTGCTTGATTGGTGACAGAGTACTCCTCTCGGAGACCCGCTCTTTCGGGGATGACGGAGTCATGAGGGACCCGGGCCAGCCACCGGTGCGACGTAGTCGTTGAAGACCCCGGTCGACTTACTTTGCTTTGCTTTTGCTTGCACTTGGATTTGACTTTGGGCTTAAAATTGAGTGGCGGTGCTGAGTGCACCAGGCCATCTTCTTTTGTTTTGAACTTGCTTTGAACTTAGGCGGTAGAGTCTAGTAGGACCCACGCCGGCTTGTATTTGAATCTTGAACTTGAATTTAAGCTTGGATTTGTGCGGTGGGTCTTGTAGACTCAAGCCGATTTGAATTTGAGCTTTAAATGGCGGGGTCGAATGAGCCTGGGCCATCTTTCTTGTTTTATGCTTGGATGGCGGAATCCAGTAGGACACATGCCAATTTGCATTTGGATTTGATTTTGAACTTGAGCGGCAGAGTCTTGCTGACTTGGGCCGGTTTGCATTTGAACTTGAGCCTGGATTTAGGCTTGATTTTTTGCATTTGAACTTCAATTGGAGTTCTGAATTTGTACTTTGAATGGCAGGATCGAATGATCCCAGGCCATTCTCTTGCTTTCAACTTTGCTTTAAGCTTGAACTGGAGCTTTAGATATTTGAACTTCGATTTGAACTTGAATTAGGCTTGAACTTGGATTTAAGCAGCGGATCCAGTTGATCCAGGCTGCTTCATACTTAGATTTAAGCTTGGTTTGGAGCTTGAACTTGAATTTTGAATTTGAGTTTAAGCTTGAATTTGAGCTCGAATTTGAACAGGTGCTTTGAATTTAATCGGCGAGTCCTATTGACCCAGGCCGATTTAAACTTGAATTTGAGCTTTGAATGGAGGGGTTAAATAAACCCGGACCATCTTCATTGTTTTGACTTTGGATGGCGGAATCGAATGAAACCGGGCCATCTTCGTGCTTTCAAGTTTACTTGAAACTTGGATTTTGATTTTGAATTTAAGCAGCGAGTCCTATTGACCCAGGCTGACTTATCTTGAATTTGTGCTTGCTCTTTGGCTGAAGCTTTGAACTTGCATTTGATCTTGCATTTTGAGCTTGAGCTTGATTTGAAGCTTTGAATTTGAACTTGAATTTGGTCTTGAATTTAGGCGGCGGGTCTTGTTGACTCAAGCCGATTTGAACTTGGGCTTGGATTTAAACATGAATTTTTAACTTGAGCTTCAATTTAAGCAGCGGGTCCTGTTGACTCAAGCCGATTTGCTTTTGAACTTCAGCTTGCCCTTCAGGCGGAGCTCTGGATTTGAATTCGAATTTGAATTTGCTCCTTAAGTTGAAGCATTGGTCCTTGAAAGTTGAAGCATTAGTCCTTGAACTTTGAACTTGAATTTTGAATTTAATTTTTTGCTCGAGTTTGAGCTGGAGCTTTGAACTTAAGTGGCGGAGCCTTGTTGACCCAGGCCAGTCCATACTTGACTTTGAGCTTGTATTTGAATTTGTGCTTGAATTTGAGCTTGGATTTGCATTTGTACTTGAATGGCAAGGTCCAGCAGGACTCGGGCCATCTTATCTATTTCTTTGTAGCTTCTTACCCTATGTTCATTGAAGAGACCAGGTTGCAATACATATGCATGTTTATATCAAACAATTTCAGAATCGGAAAACATCATTGATTCAGATTAATTTGATTGAAAACTTCAACCGGTTATAAAACGGGAAGCGGGAAATGATTTATACTCCCTCCGCACCGGGTTTGCCTCAGCACCATTGCCCGACTAGCGGGATAGTCGTGCCAACTTTTTTTTTCTTTCTTTCTTTCTTTTTCAATGGCATTTCATCATTGGCAACCCATGAGGTGCTTTGGGGCGGCTTCGTAAAGCCTCTTGGAGCCTCTTCAATGTCCTTGGCTCATATAGACAGGTTATTTTTACCATGCCATTTAAGATTTATAGTCTCAGGGGAATACATCCCGAGAATTGGATGATTTCTTTTGACTGTCTTCATGGTGATCATATTCACACCGTAGGCAGTGCTTCATATATTTTTTCAACCTTCGCTTGGAAAGCACGGAGGTGGCGCATGATAGCGCTTCATATGTTTGCCATTTAAGGGAGGAAACTGTACTTCTCCCTTATAATTGGTGAGGGTATATGCTTCTCCTTCATAAACAGTTTTGACGAAATAGGGGTCGATCCAATTACTGGTCAACTTCCCTTTTGGATTTGACGCCATGACTTCTCTTCTTTTGACCATAACTAGGTCTCCTTTCTTGAAGGCTCTTTCTTTGACTAGTTTATCAAATGCTCGAGCTATGCGAGCTTGATATGTCTGGATATTTCGTTGGGCTCGAAGTCTGTCGCCTTCCGAGGCTAATAACTCCTCGAGCCGCCTTTCTGCATTTGATTGGTTTCCTTTGACAAGCCCCTGCTCTAAGACAATGCGCAAAGAGGGGACTTCCAATTCAATTGGTACGACTACCTCTGACCCATACACTAAGGAATAGGGAGAACAGCCTGTTGGAGTTTTGTATATGGTTCTATAAGCCCATAATACTTCATACATTCTTTCTTCCCAGTTTTTCTTAGTTGAATTGACTGTCTTTGCTAGAAGGTTGCATAAGGTCTTGTTAAACGCTTCTGCTAACCTATTGGCTTGTGGATTGTAGACTGTAGAGGTCCTCCAATCAATTTTAAATTTCGCAGCTAACTTGTATATGATTTGATTTCGGAAGCACGTTCCATTATCTCAAATGATCCGACTGGGTGCACCATATCGGAACAACATATTTTGGCGGAGGAACCTTTCAACGGCTGCCCCAGTGACTTCTCTTAATGCTACTGCTTCGGCCCATCTGGAAAAATAATTTGTGGCGGCCAGAATATATTTAGCACCTGTTGAGGAGGGTATGAATGGTCCGACAACGTCCTTGCCCCATTAGGCAAAAGGCCATGATGGTGCTGTAGGGTGCAAGGGCACCGGAGGTTTTCTTGGAATTGGGCCATGTTCCTGGCATTTGTGACATAATTTGGCATATTGCGCACAATCATCAAACATTGTGGGCCAGTCGTAGCCCAATTGTTTGAGTTGATTTTTCACCATGGGGCCAGACTGGTGAGCACCACAGACCCCGGCATGTATTTCCCTCAAGGCTTCAACTATCTCTTTAGGTGACAGGCATCTGAGGAGAACTTTTCTTTTGCCATCATATGTCACTCGAAAGAGAGTGTCTCCTTTGTATTCATATGAATCCTTGATACGGATCAGTTTAGTACGTTTGATTCGAGTGCTTGGCAATATTTTATGCTTGAACCAGTCAAGAAGCATTTCCCTCCAATCAGGCTTATCGGCTTCTTCTACTGCATATACTTCTATTTGCATTTATGTTTCTTCTCCCAACACAGTTGGTAACAATCTTCTGTTCTTGACCCATATTTCAAGGGACCCCTCTGGCGGCAGAGCTAGAGAACTTGCTAATTTAGCCAGAGCATCAGCTTGAGCATTTGCACTGCGGTTGATATGGTTGATTTCAAAGAAATAGAATCTTTGTATCAGCTTAAGGGCCCTTTTGTGATAAGGAATCAACTCAGGCTTTTTGACATCATATATTCCTTGGACTTGGTATATAATCAACATTGAGTCTCATGGACTTGAATCAATTGAATGCCCATATCCAGAGCAACTTCCAGGCCAACTATCAAAGCTTCATATTCAGCTTCATTGTTGGTGCATGGCTTAGTTAAGGAACACGAGGTATGCAGAACCTCGCCTTCTGGAGATATCAGAACAATGCATGCCCCGGCCTTTGTAGTGAATGTACCATCTTGTGCAATTGCTAAACGGGCGGGAGGCCCCGTCAAAATATAGTTGTCATGTCTTTTGTTCTGTATGGTTAGCTTCTAATGTTTCTTCATCTGGCAAGTCGGTGACCAACGGTGAATCTTCTAGCACTGGATGTGCTGCAAAGAAGTCTGCAATGGCTTGACCTTTGATGGCTTTATGAGGGACATATTTGATGTCGAACTCTATGAGGAGGACTGCCCATTTGCCCAAACGACCTTTCAAGGATGGTCGATTGAGGATATATTTGAGAGGATCAGCCCTAGAGATGAGCTGGATTTCATGTGATAGCATATAGTGCCAGAGTCTTTTTGCTGCAAAGACTAGGGCCAAGCATATCTTTTCGATAGGTGAGTACCGGAGTTCAGCCCCGATCAACCTTCTGCTTAAGTAATATAGTGCTTGCTCTTTGCCTTCTTCATTGTCTTATGCCAGCATTGCCCCCAAAGAAGTCTCCTGAGCAGCGATATATAAGATTAATGCCTAGCCTTTGATAGGTGCCCCCAGCACAGGTGGCGATGCAAGGTATTGCTTGATTTTCTCAAGCGCATTTTGACATTCATCATCCCATATGAATGGGGCATCTTTCTTCACTAATTTAGAGAAGGGTTCACACCATCCGGATAGGTTGGATATGAACCTTCGAATGTATGCGAGCCATCACTGAAGGGACTGCAGCTCTTTGAGATTCTTTGGAGGCAGGAGCTCCTAGATAGCTTTGATTTTGACTGGGTCTATTTCAATGCCCCTATATCTGACAATAAAACCCAGAAATTTGCCACTTGAAACCGCAAAGGCGCACTTCATGGGGTTCATTTTCAAGCTGTATTGCCTCAGCCTTTCAAATATGGTGCGGAGATCTTGCATATGATCTTCCTTTTTCTTGGTTTTGACAACTAGGTCATCAATATAACATTCAACTTGTTGATGAAGGAATTCATCAAAAATCTTGGTCATTGCTCTTTGGTATGTTGCACCGGCGTTCTTGAGGCCGAAGGGCATCCTTTTGTAGTGGAAGATTCCTTTAGGAGTTCTAAAGGCAGTATGAATCTTATCCTTGTCAGCCATCCATATTTGATTATATCCTGAGGATCCATCCATAAAAGACAAAGCTTCATGTCCTGTGGTGGCATCGACCAGGATTTCGGTAACAGGCACTGGGAAGTCATCCTTTGCGCATGCCTTGTTTAGATCTCTGAAGTCTACACAGATTCTGATCTGTCCATTCTTCTTTTTGACTGGAACAATATTTGCCAGCCATGTTGTATATTGGTTTTCTTGTATGAAGCCAACATCAATTAACTTGTCGACTTCAGCATTGATTTTGTTTATTAGCTCCGGCCTCATTCTTCTCGGAGCTTGTTTGATTGGCTCGATGGCTGGATCAATGGCCAACTCATGTTGAGCTACTTCTGGATCTAACCCATGCATTTCTTTATAGGACCAGGCAAAACAATCCCGAAATTCCTTCAGAAACGAAATATATGCTTGCTGTTGTTCTTGACTAAGGAATGCACTTATATATGTTGGTCTTGGGTCTTCTTCAGAGCCCAAATTGATTTCAAGGAGTTCATCAACTGTAGCTTGCCCTCCATCTTCAAGTTCTGGAGGTGCTGGCTGGTGCTCCATTAGATCTTCTTCATTTACTTCTTCTTCAATTTTGTTGACTTCTTGGTCAATTTCATTTGATTGATTTGCTGTGAAAATATTTGGGGCAGGATCTGCCTGTTGATTTTCTATAAGCTGAGTGAGCTCATCTTCCCTTTGACCCATGTTAACATAAGGTTCATGGGTGATATATGGAATTTCTTGTTCTTCTAGTATATTCTGAACCATATTGGAACTTGGGATATCATTTTCCTTGACTTCTGAGACTTGGATGTCTTCTTCTTCAAGATGTTTCCAGCATTGACATGCCGGAATAGGAGATTGATCAGCTTCTGGCTGACTTTCTTGAATAGACTGACCCGTGGGTTGCTCTTCATCATAGTCATCATATATTGCTTATGTAATTTCTGATATTTCTGGCAAAATAGATGCCATATTTACTGATAATTCAGGAGTTTCTTCTTCCGGCAAGATATATCCCAAGCCTGGATATTGTGTATGTTGCATCAATGCTTTGGACATGTTAGGATGGTACCATAGCTGTTGGAACCTGCTCCATTCCTTTTTTGTTTGATATAATGAAATTGACTGGGCCTTAGCTAATTCCTCAGTATGCTTTGTCATGTTTGGGAGGCCCATGATGTCAACCCATAATTCTTCTTCTATATCGGGAATATAGCAATCTCTGTCTTCAGTAGCCGACTGCTCATCAGCTCTATAAAAGACTGTTTTATGTCCATCTTCGTGAGGAACCACGAATTTCTTCAAAAGCTCTATGAGCTGACATTCATACTCTTCAATAGGATGTATTAGTCCGATTGGGACCATGACTTCTATAGAGAGTACATCTTGCTGCTTGGTTGTCTTTGTTGAAGGACTTTTCAGAATTGTAGCTTCTTTGTCTTCGAGACTGAGAGAGTCGATATCTGGTGGAGGTGGAAACCATTCCTTGCTCCGACTGGTATCAGGCTTTTCTGTTCCTTCTTCTTCTTTTCCCTCCAGGGGTGGAGGTATATAGAGATTGGCATCGATAAGATGGCATTCATGAACCTCAAAAGGCTCGAGATCAGCGAAGACTCGCTGTATTTGTCCTTCCCAGGGGAATTTAATGCATTGATGCAATGAGGAGGGCACCACAAAATATTGATGTATCCATGGCCGCCCAAGCAAAGCTTTGTATGTGGTATCAGCATTTATGATATGGAAGAGGACTGTGAAGTGAAAGTCACCGATGACCATTTCAAATTCAGCTGCCCCAATTAGTGTTTCTGACTTCTGGTTGAATCCAGCTATTTTGAAATCTTGCACTCTTCTTAGGTGCATATGAAAATGAAATTTCTGGAAAGTCCTGAGAGGCATGATGCTGACAGCAGAGCCTTGATCAACCAGGATTCTATTGACAGATTGTCCATTTATCTTTCCTCTCATGTAGAGTGGCCTGTTGTGGTCATTTGTAGGCAGCAACATATCATCTTCAGTGAAGGTGATGGAAGCCGTGAATGACTCATAGGATATTTCTTGAATTTCTGCTGCATGAGCTTCATAAATTTGAGGAGTTTTTAAAGCTGCAATGAGAGCCTTTCGCAATTCCTCACTGAGTGACAAAACTTCCCACACAGTAAATTTAGATGGCAACCTTTTTAGTAAGCCGATGACTTTCTTTTATGCTTTTTCATTATCATGAACTTCTGGAGAGGCAACCTGAGGGTCCTGTTCTTCAGACGGCTGCTGTTGGACTTGTTTGCTTTTCTTTGCAGACTTTTGAACTATCATGAATTCATATAAAGAGGGTAACACCCCATTTTCTTGATCAGAATTTTCCGGATATAGCCCGAGCGGAGGCGGGATTTGAACATTTCTTTTTGACAAAGGCATGGATTCCATTCCTCTGAACTCTGTTTCTGGGATAACATATGGTGTTTCCCCTTGCAGCTGGATAATTTTTTGAGTGGTAACCAATGGAGGCTTCCGTACCCACTTTTTGCCAGAGCGGGTGACATGTTGCTCATTTGGAGTTGATGTAGAGCTTTCCATCACTTCCATTTTTGGAGCAAGGAAGATTTCTTCCTCCTCATCATCTTTTCTTTCATTTATTGTTGATATTGTGTTGCAAGACATGACAGTGCAAATGCCTTCCTGCTCTTCTTTCCCATTTTCCTGATTATCGTCAGTCTTCGGCTTTTTGACTTCATGTTCCCAGAATAGGGCTTCTTCATCTATTTGCTTCATTGTCATATTTTGGAGTTTCTCCCATGGGATATAATGCTTCAGCTTTATTGGCTTTCTTTGAGGTTGTTCATATTCATCCAGGATGTCTATTAGCTTCTGCAATTTTGACAGCGGATCTTTACCCTTAGGTAGAATTGGTATTGGTGTTTCTCTTTTTCTTATTCTGTTGGTAACCCTCCTTACAGTATGAGGATCTACCCATTTCCATATACTGCTTGCTGGAGCAGGGTAACTTGCGTTTGATTGGGATGTCTCCTGCTGAGGGGAGGACACACATTGTTTTTTGCTTAAATTTGCACCTTTGACTGGTGTAGATAAAGCCATTTTGGACATATCGGATATCATATTATCCAAATTTGGTGGAGGGACGGGTTGAACATATGTCGACCGTCGTGGAATACCTCCATGAATATATACTTCTGATGATCTTTGCTTGATATGAGATTTTTGCTTCTTTTCTATTGTTTGCCACTGAGATGCTTGGAGTGGTTGAAGTACCAATTGCTCATAAGTGGCTTTGGTGCTTTTTTCTGCAGTTTCTGAGCTTAATGACTGGTAAATAGGAACCATATGATGCACATTTACAGATGCCACATTTACTTTTGTCCAGGTATGAGGCAGCGGAGGATCGACAAGATGATCTCCCATCTTCAGGACACCTTTTTGAATTAATTTTTCAACTGCATCTTTGAACACATAGCATTCTTCAATAGGATATCCCATAATTTGGTGATATGGACAATAATTTGGATCATTAGATCTTTTGGCATCTTCTGGCCTCTTCGACTATGGTAACACATCTGATTGTATTTTCATGCCCATTCAAATAGAACATGAGTTTTGTCTTTTGGGAAGCTGTATGGCCTGTTCATTCTGTCTCTGAGAGAAGATAAGGCTCGGGCTTTTTTCTCTCTATTGTTGCTGGTTTCGGCCTGGATGGCTGGACCTTTCTTTTGTTGCTCCGTGATGAACGTAGATAAATCTACTATATTTGACTCACGTGGAGCATTTATTCTATCAAATTTTCCTTTGTTGTTGCTTGGTTCACTTCTGGATCGACTCAGAAAACTTTCAACTTCTGATACCACAGTATTCAATTTGTCAAAAGATTTGATTTCAATAGCTACCACCTTTTCATATCACCACTGCGTCTTCTTGACATGGTGGTCTTTTGCACTTCATGCTAAGATTTCTCCACCTAGTAATGAATTTCAAAGCATTTTCATTGTTTTCTTGTTTCACAGTATATAGCTCTGCCAGAGTGATCTCTCTCTCTACCAGATAAAATCTATCTTGAAATTGCTTCTGAAGGTCGGCCCACCCAGCAATAGATCCAGGCCGAAGAGAAGAATACCATTCAAATGCGAGTCCAGTTAATAAAGACCCGAAAAATTTCAGCATATAAGATTCATCAGTGGCCAGGTCTCCTATTGCCCCATTATAATATGCCAAGTGTTCTTTTGGATTTCCTTGGCCATTGAATTTTTCAAACTTGGGCACTTTGGTCATTCCCAGTGGAAGCCTCTTCATAGCATGATGCACCGGATATGGTACTTTATACACATCATATACCGTAGAGGTACCTTCCACTCTTTCTGCCAGCTTCATATCAATGAGCTGTTCTAGCATCAGCCTTTGAGCCACAGCAGGATCTGCTGGATTTGAGAAGAAATTAACTCCCTGAACTTGGGAGGCTTGAAATGGCAAATTTAAGATCAAATTGTCTTGCAATACTGTTGCAGAAGCAACTTGACTATTGGATACTTGAATATATGCAGGTGTTTCATTCATAGGCATAGGCTTAGATGACTGCATGGATATATTTAGAAGATTTGGAGACGGAGGAGGTGGAACTGGAGGGTTGGCCACCCGAGGATAAGAGAAAGTTGAAACATCTCCTTCTTTACCAGCCCATCCTGCCCCTTACATTTGGGCATCTTTTTCTTTCAATTGCTTTTTCAACAACTCAATTTCCTGTAATAACAACTGAGTTATATTTGGTTCTACTTCTTTTGGCTGATTGATTTGCTGTGAAAGCTGTTGCTCTGCTGGTGCAGAAAGAGCTTCTCCTGATGCTTCAATGACATTTGCAGATAGCTCCGCTTCCTCATCAATGTTTTCCAATAGGGTAGGAAAATTTTGGGCAACTATGGCTGCCGCTTGCATTCTTCGGGTAACTAGACCCGGCCTTGAGGCTAAATCTCTGACTTCTTATGGATCTTCAGGGAGTACCGCATACTTGTTGATAGTATGACATGAATAAATTATCAAGCTTCCTTGGGTGAATTCTGTTGATCTCCTTGCGAAAGGAGGTTTCGGCTGCAGTCTTTGGAATACATATGTTTTTGAAGGCTTTTTTGACTTTTTATATCTTTCTCTTGACTTCTTTCTTTTTGGCAACTCAGCATGAGGCAGCTGCCTTTGAATTGGTTTCCATATTTGCCGTCTTTGTGACTGAAAGACCAGCTTTGATTTTTCTTATGCATATTGATCTTTTTGATGTTTGGGCACCCAGATTTGTTTTGCTGGTGACTCTTGACAATATTTCATCCCATAACAATAAGCTGGTTTGAGATTTCTTTCTTTCTTTTCAAACATCTGAATATTAGCTTTTCCTTTTTCTTTTCTTTCATTTTTCATTCTTTCTCTATCCATGTCTTCAAAGACCTTGAATGAGTTTTGAACTGGAATATTTGGAACCAATCGGTCTTTGGAAGTATCAACTTTGCTGCCGTCTAGAGAGATCCGCAGGCTCCCAATAAGAATTGATTTTTTTGTTCTAGACCATTGTGCAGAGACTGCCTTTGACTTGAACTGGGGATTTTGACCCTTTCGGGTATTTCCCCAATATTGTCTTGAAGATGATGCAGCATGACTGTGAATAGTGCAGCAGCTGACTACTTGTGCTTGAGGTTTATCAGTTATAATCTTAGGTTGCATGAAGACCACCCCGAGAAAATTCGGAAAACCAATAACGGGAGGAAAGCTCCCGAATGCCACAGGTACTGCCAGGTAGCTATAGCGAGCATGGTTCTCGACCACCAGAGGGCCGAAGAAAACTTTCGATTCCATTGAGTCTCCTGTAATACAACAAAGAGATAATCAATAACTTCAAAGAATGGGTGTTATCATTATTCTTCCGCGAGAAGATGAAGGGTGGACAAGTCCCACCGGGCGTGCCAAAAGAGATTGTCGTACGTTTTTTAGAGAAAAAATGCACTTGATCTTGATTTTTTGATTTAGATTTGTTATTTGTGCGCTCTACCTAACTCAATCAGATGAATGCGTAGTTCTTCGACCCAATCCTGCTACCCATAAATGGAATAGCGTTATTTACATCCTCCTAAGAGGAAAACCCTTGATTAATCGTCGGAAGAATAGAATAACACCCTTTAAAATGATATAAGTAAGATATACAAGATTGCATTCGAAAAATGAATGAATTTCAATTTTTATTTGAGAAGAAACTCATTTTTTAGTTTAGAGTTGAGTCTGCACAAGACTTGATTTATTGATTTTTATTGATGGATAATGATGAAAGACATTTTTTAGTCTTTTTAGACTGATTTATGTGAATGCATTGAAGATTTGTTGAATTTTTTAAGTTTGGAAGTGAACAAGAGGTTGAGTCTGCGCGAGGATGCGCAAACTCATTTGCTACCAATGAGAATGCATGTATTTATGTTGATTTTTGATTTGTGAGAGGATTGAAGATCTTTTTTATGGCATTTTACTTGAAGTAGATGACATTTTTTATCAAGGAAGTCAAATAAACATTTCTTATAGTATTTTTTCAGTTTTGAAGTGAACAGACTTCGGATTTGATTTGGAAGGTATAGAAAAGTGTTTTTTATGTTTTGAATTTGTAGGTTTTGATGGATAAGCATGGTATGCAAGTTCAATTGAAATGAGACCTTTTTTAGGTATTTTTTATGTTTTGTAGAAGGGCAAATTTGATTTTGTATTTGATTTTTTATTTATAAAAAGTAATTTATTTTTATTTTGGGATTTTTGATTCAATTTTAAAGGAATTAGAGTTGAAAGATTTGGATTTTAGCAATTAGGGGTTGAGTCTGCGCAGGGTAGCGCAGACTCACCTGTCATAAGTCTATTTTTTAGTTTTTTAGGTAATTTTAAGGAAAAAGTTATCATTTTTTGTTTGGGTTTTGATTTGTGGAAAATATAGGGTTTATTCTTAAGATTTTGGTTTGATTTGATGGAATTTTAATAGCCAAAATACCAGATTTTAGGAATTTAAGGTTGAGTGTACGCTATAGAGCGCAGACTCATTGTTTATCAAAGCGTTTAGCATTTTTTATATTTTTTAGAAAAGGAGTTTCAAGCTTTTATTTAGGTTTTTGACTTATATAAAGTATAAAATTTTTATGTAAATTTTTGGGTTTGATTTGGAGCGAATTTGAGGTCAAAAAGGGCAAATTTGGAAATTCAGGTTTAAGTCTGCGCAGGGTAGCGCAGACTCATTTGTCACCAATTTGTTTTGAGTTGTTTTATGCATTTTTTCAAGAACAACTTGGTGTTTTTATTTGATATTCTGATAGATAAGAATAAACTTGATTTTTATAGGGTTTTAGATCATCTTTTAGTGCTCGGGAGGTTGCTTTTTTATTTTTTGTGAATTTCAGGGCTCAGTCTGCGCCATGATGCACAGACTCAAGTCTGAACTTTGGATTTTTTGATTATGAGTTATTTTATTGGATTTTTGGTGGGATAACTTGATTTTATGTTTTGTTTGATGATTATTTACATATTTGGAGCTACGGACAAGATTTAAGAGCCAAGAGATGAGGTTTTGGCCTTGGGATTGATGCGCAGACTCAAATTTAAAGAGGATTTTGAGCAAGATTCTAAAAAAGATGGAATCTCCTGAGGTTGAGGGGAATTCCAAGAGTTTAAAAGAGCTAGGGAGCTTCAAAGATCGAGGAAACAAGAAAAAATGGGTTTGAGTCTGCGCAAGGGGTGCGCAGACTCAGCTGAACTTGTAATTTTAGTTTATTTTTAAGGAATTTAGATCCTTTTTGTAAATGGATGTTTATTTAAATGATATGAAATGTTTGATATATGATTGCAAGTGGTTTGAGAAATTTGATTTGTTGTTTAGTTAATTTTTTCATTTGAAATGAGCTTATAAAAGATGTGCAGACCCAACTTAAGTTTGAAATTTTGTGTTTATTTAAAATAGAAGATGTCTATCTTAAACCTTTTCTGAATGAATTAACTTTAATTATTTGAGTTATTTGAACCATAAATGAGGATATAAATCCATGCAAAGACTCTTTGACAGTTTTGAGTTGAGTCTGCGCAAGGGTACGCAGACTCAGAACAGTGGCGCAGACTCAAGTCTAAAATCTGATTTTTGAATTTCTTGCACAGTTCAAGCTGCAATTAAATCCACCAAGGGGTTAGTTTCAACCATTAAAGTTATAATATGAAATCTGGAGTGGAGAAAAATGGATTGTACCCTATTCCCAATTGAATTTCCATGGTTATAGGTGCGCAAACTCAAAATCTGAGCATAATTTCAAGTTTATATCTCTTTCAACTTGAAGTGATCCAAGAATCACCACAAATTTGGGGAGGATAACACTCAGAAATCTCAGAAGTTGAGTATGGCTACATGAGGCCTTTTCAAAGAGTGGTTCTTGTGTGGATTTCTTCAAATGACATGATTTCTTCATGTTTATCTCATTCTTCTTGGGTCACTTTATAAAACATTGAAAATACTCAATATAGTGATTCCAAGTTGAATTTTAACCTTTCATTAGGAAAACTCAATAAAAAGGTTTAAGATCTTCATGAAGGATCATGGCATGAAGGGACCCAAAGGACCAACTCCCTTAAAGGGATATGTAATGGCTAATGGACCATAGGGATGGCTATAAATGGGGGCGTGCCGAGCATCCAACCACTCACCCAATGGGTGCCCTTAATACCTTCAAGATGTAAGAAAAACCCACAAGGGGTAATCCAAAGCATCTCTACATTTGGGGAGCAAGGAACTACACCAATTTCCCTAGAGGATCACATGTAGCCATGAACTATGGAGGTGGCTATAAAGGGGGGCGTGCCGAGCATCCAACCACTCACCCAAAAGGTGCCTTTAATGCCTTCAAAATGAAAGGGTTATCCACAGGGAATCACCCATTCCATTTCTACATTTGGGGAGTAAGAAACTCCACCAACTCATTAGGACTTCGGGACACATCATCTAAATGAACCCATAGAAATGGGAACACAAGAACGATATTTTTCTGTGAGGGCCCTTGATGGGTTACCCAACATGAGATTGCTAGCACTCTTAGATCGGGATATCCTTGGAAAATATCGAAAAACATTTAAAAACTTAAAACATATGGCAAAACTTCGATTTGAAACATTAGGGGCTTCATAACCTAAAATCCAAGTCATTTAGGACCTTAATTGGGCCTCAAATGGACAGCCCTAGGTCCAAGGAACATTTGGAGAGCTTGGGGGAGGATCAAGGAATCACCTTAAGCCCAAAAACCTACTTGGAAGAGGCGCAGACTCAAAACCTGCAACTGGCGCTCAGTCTGCGCAGGGAGACGCAGACTCAACACTGTAGCACCTGCAAACATAGACTCAGGCTGAAACCCGAATTTTCGGTAAAAAAATGGGTTTAAAACTAACCCAAATGATAGAAAATAAGGTATAAAAGGTACAAGGCCTAAAATATTTATTTAAAATATATTTTAGATGCATTTCTTTAGAAAAATATCATGAAAACTTAAATATGAACATAAGAGAAACTTATGCATACTTTTTATCTTTTCTATGGATCTCTCCTTCTTGGCTCCATGTTAGAGGGTTTTTACCCAAAGAAGCTCATCCTCAACTAGTGAGGGAACCTCCTTGAGAACCTCTAGGGCCTAAACCCTTAGCCATTAAAGGAAAAAATCCAAACAAAACCCATTTGGTTCCAACATGAAAACAAAAACTTAGATCTTAATATATATGAACTTAGGGGGTTTCTCTTGATGTTTGGCCTTGGGGGAACATCATCCATGTAAGGGATGTGCTCCTAAGGGTCATGGAAGGCCAAGCCACCTTGAAAACCCCAAAACCAAAGGCAAATAAATGGAAAATCAGTTTTCAGGAAATCTGGACAGCAAAGCACATCTTGGGTCATATCTCCATGTTTAGGGGATTTCAAGGCTTGAGGATACCATTTCTATGAACTAGAAAGGCCCCTCTACCATCCCCATATGAAAAACACATGCCTTATGAAGGAAAAAACAGCATAAAAGCAAGATAACCAACAGATTCACAAAACAGGCACAGGAAATCTGAACTTTGCATTTCATTAGTTTAAATCATCATGGATGAACATCAAGGGGGAGATAGAAGTTTCTATGAACATCAAAATGAAGGAAAACATTATAAGAAAGCAAGGAGACATAAATTGACCCCTTCTTCACCCCCACTCTACCTTGGAGAGGGGATGAGAAGGGAGAGTGGCTCTTGAAGCCTACAATCTTCCTCTCTTCTTCTCTAGCACGCTTCCTTTCTTTTTCTCTTCTTCTCTAACTTTTTTTTCTCTCTTGGGATGCAGGAAATGGAGGGGAAGGAGGAAGGAGACGTGCTTCTCCAAGCTCTCTCACCTTTCTTATTCTCTTTTCTCTTTTTTGGGATTTTTGTCTCCAATTTTTTCTTGTAGAAGATGGAGGTTCTTTTATAGATAAAGTTGGATTACTTTTGGGGGATAGATTAAGCATTCATTAGCCTTGGATTAGGGATAAGAAACCCCTCTTGAGAGCCCTCCAATGAGGCCACAACGCTTGGAGAATCATGATTAGTTTCTCCTTTTGCTTTTCACCTACCCACTTTTAGAATAATCTTAAGGGGGGGACCACTTGCTTTTCTTCTTATCCTCTTTTGGGCAGATTTGACCATGGGCCAAAGGAATAAGAATAGGCCATGGGGGGGACCATTTGGGCCCTTTTGAAGGCTGCCACGAAATTGGGCTTTGGCCTTTACTTTTGGGCCCAAAATGGCCCTATTGGGCTTCTTTTGCTTGAGATAATGGGCCTAGGCCTGCCCCCTTGGATTTATTCATCATTGGGGTTGAAAGTAACCCCTTTTTGGCTTCTTTGGGCTTGCAAGAATGGACATGACAGCTGTCCATTAACTTTCTTCACTTTGGCCTTCTTTAAAAAATTGCTTGAATCTCCTTTGCTTGAGATAATGGGCCCGGTTGTGCCATTGAATTTCTTCATCATTTGGGCCCTAGAGTGGCCCCTTTTTTTATTCATTTGGCTTGCAAAATTGGGCTTAGCTGTTGCCCCTTAAATCTTCTTCATTTTGGCTTTTTTGGACAATCTTTGCACAATTGTTTGGACCTCCTTTGCTTGGGGTAAGGGGTCCGGTTGTGCCATTGGATTTCTTCATCATTTGAGCCCTAGAGTGGCCCCTTTTTTGATTCATTTGACTTGTAAAATAGATATGACTGCTGTCCATTAATTCTTCTTCACTTGAGCTTTCTTTGAAAAATTGCTTAGACCTAATCTTGCTTGAATTAATGGGCTCGGTTCTTCCTTTCAAGTCTCTTTGATTTGGGCCTTCTTTGTTGATTTTTAGGCTCTTCTTCTTGTTCAATTTTTTGGTGACAACAGCATTCTACCAGTAGAATAGCCATATCTTCCATATCGACTTCGACTCGAAACTAACTATTTGCTTCTCATCCTTTTGCAGTTTAAATACTTGAATGCTGTGATCATTGGACATATGAACTTTGCTAATATGCGCTATTGTAGCTGCAGGAAAATTGAAGCAAGTAGGACTGGAGACACAAGAGGCTAATAACTTTGGGCGTATAGACTTTGAGTTCCTCTTTAAACAAAACAATGAGGAGTCTATATTCCCCAAGTTATTCGATTGGCCAATAAATCCCTCTTGTTTGTATTAGGAATTTGTTTTCCAATTTTTAAACCAGCATGCATTGCATAAGCATCATCCACTATTCCCGCCCTAGGGGCAAGGACCACAATTTATCACTCTGCTTAACCCATTGTTGATCTGTGAGTCTGGCAATTGTTCGTCTGTTAGCCCTTTGAATTGCAAGACCTTATCCATTTCAATTCATATGCTTGAGATTCTCTCACTTGGCGATCATATGAAGCGCCAGGACGCCGTGCGCCCGTTGTCTCGAGACCATTTCAAGTCACACCCCTCCATCTTCCATGCCTGAGATCCCCTTGGGCCAGATCGTTGTATCCTAGTGCGCCAAGGCCTCGCGGTTCCAGCACCCGAGGGTCCCACAGATTGTGATTCTCTGGTTTGGATTTTGTCCCTCTTCTTAATCATCCGTGCAATCCAAATGCCTAAACTCTCATGCATTTACCACACTCTCATACCATCCTTGGATATAGCACATCACTTCTTCGGGCTGTCCAAAATCAGGTTCGATTTCCGGAACACATATTTATCATTCCGTTCTACTCCACTGCAAAACAGGTGTCCCGGAGGGGCATTTGTAGACACCTATTTTGGACCCCTTTTTGGTCGTGAACCCCATCCACCATTAGCCCATCACCACCAAACCCATCACCTTAGCCATCTCATCTTCCCAGCCCACTAAATAATGAGGCCCATTGATCAATCTCGACTTTCGCCACCTTTTCGTGTAAGGCTAGCCAGCCCGCCTTCCACCTGTTGGATTTTCTCAGGTTTCTTCGGATCACTCACGCAGCGGAAAATAAAATAAAACAGTGATCCGTTTTCCCATTTCGAAAAACTAAAATCGATTATCGGATAATCGAAGCTCTGACCGTGTGCGGATTCGAATCTGCAACCGTTCGGTTCCGTCGGTGCGACACCGCAAGCCGCGCAAGTGCCCGGCCTCTAGTGAAGTCCATGCGATCCTCCTCGCGATGGATATCCTCACGTTCCTTGTTCTTCGCAGCCCACGAAACCTCCGCCAATCGCCGCAACGATCGCCGCAACGCGCGGACGATTTCCCGTCAAACGAGATTCGGAGAATCGGCGGAGCAGATCTAGATCTGTCTGGACGCCAGAGAGAGAGAGAAATAGAGGAGGGGCGGCTAGGGTTAACAGCAGCTTGGCCTGCTCAACCCGTTCGCTATGTTTTATACTAACCGCGCAGTTTTTCATAAAAACCCCCGGTTTGTATAAAACCCACTTATTTATCCATCGCCTTGAGAATCATTTGCGTGTGACCCTCTAGGCCCAAGTACCAGTCCAGTTAATGGCCCAACAAGCCCAGTGACTCCTCACTGGCTTTATTAATCAATTAATAACCATTTATTAATTAATTAATCAATCGAATCGATGTCGCACATCGAATTCGACCGGGCCTCCGATCACGTTGGGTGCCAAGCAACACCGCATGAACCCGGAAGGTATTGGGGTTAAGTAACCCACTCTTGGAACCTTTTCGCTGACAGTTACTGCGTGGATATAATCCTTCATTCGTACAATGCTCTCGAGTCAACTTAGGGTATGGCGAGCTGTCAAACCCTAACCGGTCGACTCACTTGGATTGGATGCCGCTGATGAATATCGGAAAACTCATTTCCCGATATTATCGTCCGCCCTGTCCAGGGACTTCCGCGCATCCTTCCTAGAGCATTCTCTCTCTAAGTACCGAGAGCGAATGATTCCTTATTGACACACAATTCCCTTCGACGGTATTCCGCTGTACCCAATCCTTGGCATATTAGAATCCCGTGGCTAGAGATTCGTAAACCAAGGTCAAAGCACAGAAGTCCACCGACAAGGTGTCCTTGGTGTCTCAGGTCCGAGGACCATCCACGCAACTGCGACAATAGAATCAAGCTGGTTGACAGTGAGGTACAATACCATCTAACGATTCAATCGGATCAGTTCAGTGAACTCATTCTCCAATGAGCACCTACATATTCGCCTTAGTGTCTCCACACAAGTGACTTATGAGATCAGTCACCCTCATCATATGAGCAGGAGTAATCTGTACTAGTCTAACCGGATATCCGATGTCCTTCTGGAATATCCTCCGACTAGGAACGATTAAGAATATGTATGTTTAAGTGATCAGTCTCATTAGTATGATCTCATCATAATCTGATCACTATAGCACATATTCACGGACTTCATTATGAAACGATAATTAATGCGATTTACACATAATGAATATTATGCCATTATATTAATAAATGAACGAGATTTACATAGTCAGATTGGCTTGTAGGCCACCTAAAACTAACAATCTCCCACTTGGACTAAAGTCAATCACCTTTATACAATAAGCCTATAGACTCTAGGTGACGCTCAAACACAATTTGAGCCAACGGCTTTGTCAGTGGATCTGCTACATTGTCGACGGATGGAACTCTTTCCACTACTACATCTCCTGTGGATAAGATGAAAGTGCCTCAGAACATCTTTCGATTTCTGATGAGACCTCGGCTCTTTCACTTGTGCAATAGTCCCATTGTTGTCGCACAACAGCGGAAAATGATCAAGGATATCGGGAACTGTGTCAAGGTCGGTGATGAACTTCTTCAACCACACTATTTCCTTGAAAGCTTCAGCTGCAGCGATGTGCTCACCTTCAGTCGTCGAATCTGCAGTGGTTACTTGCTTGGAACTCTTCCAGCACACTGTGCCTCCGTTCAAAGTAAACACGAATCCAGATGTAGACTTGCTATCATCTGGATCTAACTGGAAACTCGAGTCAGTAAAGCCTCGCAGTTTCAAGTCACCTCCTCCATAGACAAGGAACATATCCTTAGTTCTTCTCAAGTACTTAAGCACACATTTCACTGCCCACCAGTACTCTTCGTCTGGATCAGCTTGAAATCTGCTCGTAACACTTAGAGCAAATGCAACATCAGGCCGTGTACATAGCATGGCATACATGATAGATCCTATGGCAGAGGCATAGGGTATTCTATCCATGAATGCCCTCTCATCAGGAGTCTTAGGAGACTGCTCCTTTGAGAGACTAATTTCATGTCTCATCGGTATGAGACCTCTCTTGGAATTTTTCATGCCAAACCTTTCGACTATGGTATCTATGTACAAGGATTGGGTCATTCCAAGCATCCTCTTTGATCTATCTCTATAGATCCGTATTCCCAATACGTAGGATGCTTCTCCCAAATCCTTCATAGAGAAGTTTTTCGACAGCCAGATCTTTACTGATGACATCATAGCTACATCATTCCCAATGAGTAGTATGTCATCTACGTAAAGAACTAGAAAAGTGACTGCACTCCCACTGGTCTTCTTGTACACACAACGCTCATCTTCATTCTTAATGAAGTCATAAGACTTGACAGCCTCGTCAAATCTTATGTTCCAGCTCCGGGAAGCCTGCTTCAGTCCATAAATGGACCTCTGAAGCTTGCACACTTTATCCGGAGATTCTTTGGATGTAAAACCTTCTGGTTGTATCATATACACCTCTTCCTCAAGATTACCATTGAGGAAGGCAGTCTTCACATCCATCTGCCAGATTTCATAATCAAAATGTGCAGCAATGGCGAGTAGAACTCTGATCGACTTTATCATGGCAACTGGTGAGAAAGTCTCGTCATAGTCAATTCCTTGCCTTTGACGATATCCCTTTGCCACCAACCTTACCTTATAAGTGTCGATCCGTCCATCAGCACCGATCTTTCTCTTAAAGATCCACTTGCAACCGATGGGTACAATACCCTCGGGATGGGTACAATACCCTCGGGCAAGTCCTCCAAGTTCCAAACTTGGTTGGTGTATATGGACTGGATTTCTGAGTTCATGGCTTCTCGCCATTTCCCGGCTTCTGGGCCTTCTATGGCCTCCTGGTAGGTTTTAGGATCATCATCCTCATTATATTCTACCTTAGACTCACCTTCAGCGATATGTCCCACATATCGTTCGGGTAGTCTAGGTAATCTACCAGATCTACGAGGCTCATGTGTGTGTACCTGAACAGATTCAGGAACTGATATCTCATCTGATGATAATGCAGCTGTTTGGGGTTCTGGAACCTCTTCCAATACTGTTTTACTCCCACTGTCCTCCTGGAGAAGGTATTCCTCTTCCAGGAAGACAACTTTCCTGGCGACAAACACCTTTTGTTCACCAGGATGGAAAAAATAGTATCCAAAGGTTTCCTTTGGATATCCCACAAACCTGCATTTATCAGTTCGTGATTCTAGCTTGTCTGGATCATGCCTCTTTACATGAGCAGGACAACCCCAGACTTTAACATGTTTAAATTCTGGTTTCCTGCCTTTCCATATCTCATATGGAGTAGAGGCTACAGACTTGTTGGGTACTCTGTTCAGTAGGTATGCTGCTGACTCTAGAGCATACCCCCAGAGGGACATTGGTAATCCCGAAAAACTCATCATAGATCGCACCATGTCCAACAAGGTGAGATTTCTCCTTTCTGATACACCATTCATCTGCGGTGTGTATGGAGGGGTTAGCTGAGAAAGGATATTATTATCCTATAAGAATTGTGCGAAATTAGTACTCAAGTATTCTCCTCCTCGATCTGATCTAAGAGCTTTAATACTCTTTCCTAACTGCTTCTCTACCTCATTCTTGAACTCCTCGAACTTCTCAAACGCTTCCGACTTGTACTTCATTAAGTACACATAGCCGAATCTTAAGAAGTCATCGGTGAACGTGATGAAGTATGAGTAGCCACCTTTGGCTTGGGTGGACATGGGACCACACACATCCGAATGTATTAGTTCCAAAATGTCCTTGGCACATTCTCCATGTCCAGTAAATGGAGATTTTGCCATCTTTCCCATAAGGCAGGATTCACATGTTGCAAACGATCTATAATCGAATGCTGTTAAGTAACCATGCTTGTGCAACTTTTGCAACCTGCTTTCGCCAATGTGCCTAAGTCTGCAATGCCACAAATAGGCTTGGTTCACACAATTCTTGCTCTTCTTAAGAGCTTTATCAATTTGAAGATTGTAATAAGAAACATCTAATAGATATAGACCGTTGACTAAAGATGCTGAAGCTATTGATTTATTACCATAATAAATCGAACAACTTCTATTCTCAATAGTCAACCTATATCCTATCTTGTCCAAACAAGATATTGATATGATGTTCTTTATTATGCTAGGAACATAATAACAATCCTTTAAAAGTAAGGTGTCTCCCGATGGAAGCCTGAGCTTTGCTGTCCCAACAACAATCGCCGCAACTTTTGCGCCGTTTCCTAGCCTCAATTCCACCTCACCTTGTCTCAGCTTGCGCTTACTTGTCAGCATCTACACATCATGGCAGATATGAGAAGCACATCCGGTATCTAATACCCAAGATGTGGAATCTCTAACTAATAAGTTGATATCTATCATATAGATATCTGAAGCTTCATATAGCTTTACCTTTTCATGAGCTTTATCATTAAGGAACTCCTTGCAGTTCCTCTTCCAGTGACCATACTGCTTATAGTAGAAGCAGTCACCCTTCACTACTCTTTTGCCTTTGTCCTTCGATTTTTTATCGTTAGCTATCATCTCTGCTTCAGGGGCATCCAATGCCGATTCAGTAGGAGGATCAGCTCCAGGGACAAAGTTATTGTGCTCAGATCTGAAGACATTCTTCAAGTTTCTGAACCATTCCGAGTAGATCAGGTAAGTCAAAAGGGCATCAAGTATGCCACGGAGTGGGTTATTCGACGACGTAATTCCCTACAGGAGATAAGTAAAATCTATTTAGCAGTTGTTCAATTATTAAAATTTAAAACAAGACATGGTCTTTTGTTCAAGTTTAACTCCCACTAATTTTCGACGGACTGTATAACCCTCAGTTATACAGAACGGGAGATGCCGACAGTCTCCTAGTGGGGATCAGAATCTCAATGACTTGTACTACCGCCTTGTGGATAGCACAACAAACTGTAATACAATCAAAGAGCACCCAACTCATGGGACTTGCAACTCCTTGCAATATCTGATCATGGCTTCGGTCCCCAGAGATTTAATGGCCTTGTGGATAGCACAACAAACCATTAATTCTGGTCTAAGCTAACCATCATTACGCGACGAGCATAGATTTTCATACAGCCCTTGTGGATAGCACAACAAAGCTACATGGTTCCTCTATCCCGATCTATAGGCATCTAATGCCATAGCCACAGTTTCTCCTCCCAATTAAATAGGTCTTGTAGATAGCACAACAAACCCGCCTAAAGTGATTCGAATCCTATGACTATAACGATGGTGGACCACGCGGTAAGTTCTCAACTACTCGCGTTACGGCTTAGAGTTTATCTGAGGGTATTTAGATAACTTTTATCTTGGTCTCTCCTAGGTGATAGTATATAAATATATCGTATATATTTACTAAATACTATACCTGCTTTGATTCATAATCAAAAGAAAATAATGCATCACATACATGTCTAGTGTGGTCATGGATAGCACAGTGGGTTTGACTGGATCCAACAGTCAAACGCACACACAATCTAACACAACAATTATATTAGATAACCTGCAAGCACATAGGCAAAAGATCTTCATCTTTTCACCTTCCTGGTTGCAGCTGTGGATCGTCCTCGCTCCTTCCTCGGTTGCCTCGATCATATTACAATAAATTCTAGAATTTACAGGTAAATTGAAGAAGGCCTTATGGCGAGTACAAGAGTGAGGGAGGTAGAAATACATCAGAGAATGAGAGAGGGAGAGATACGCATATCTCTATTTATTAACAATTAATAAACATCTATCATTTATCCACGATCAACACAATCCATTCATCACATGAATAATTAAATAAGTGCATATCCATGACCACAGTGTGTTTTAAACATCCCACACAAGATTCAGCGCATCACATGGCTAAAATAAAAGAGTTTTCAAAATATATAATTTTGGCTTTCAAAAAGCTGGGATCCAATCAAAATTGGTGTTTGAATTTCGAAAACTTATTTTATTAACTTAACATGCAATTAAATCAAAATTTAAAAGCATCAAAACATACATCATATGTGCACACACTCCAAATTAATAATTTTAGATTATTCCATGCAAATTAGAACAATTCTAATAATCTAACACTTAGATTAAACCCCATTAATAATCTAACAATTAGACTATTTAAAGACTAATCTAACTCTTAGATTAATCCAACAAAGTTAATTAATAATTTAACATTTAAATTAATAATCAACTATGATTAATTATTAACTACTAATCTAACACTTAGATTAGTCAATTAATGTTAATTATTAATTTAACTCTTAAACTAATAATTAATACTAACTAATTAATAATTAATTAATCTAACTCTTAGATTAAATAATTAAAGTTATCATTAATTTAACCATTAAATTAATGACTAACGGTAATTAATCAAGGATTACTAATTTAACATTTAAATCAGTCATTTAAGTTAATTATTAATTCAACAATTAAATTAACAACTAACTCAAATTAATAATTAACAATTAGATGTATTAATAATTAATAATCTAACAATTAGATTAACAATTATTGACTACCAATTTTAACTCTTAAAATTAGATAAATTAAGGTCAATAATTAATTTAACACTTAAACTAATATTAACCTCAATTAATCCACAACTAATTGCTAATTAATAAATCCTTAATTAACTAAATGATTTAAAATCATCAAATAGCCCAATTTAAAGCAAAATTGAATAATAAATTTTAATTTCAAAACAATTTCGAATATTAAAATTTAAAATCAAATTTTAAGTGTATTTTAAATGGGCTAGGGATTTGGAGTTTTAAATCAGAAATAGGGGTTTAAATTCATAATGGGCTGAGCCATCTTGGGCCCTTGGCTGAGCCACCTTGGGCCCCTGGTTCAAGCCCCTGAAACAGCCAGGCTCGAGCCAACGGCTCGGTCCAGCCCGCCCAGCCAGGCACGACTCAGCCCAGCCCAGCCTGGCTCGGTTCGGCCAGGCCCTCTTCCTCCTACCCGACGCCCACCTATCAGCAGCAGAAACCCTAGGTGGACAGCCCGACGGCTGGAGGGGCGGCAGGCCGCCACCGGCGAGCGCCCAGGCACCGGCCATCGCCGTCGGCGACACGCCCGGCGCCGGCGACCTACCCGGCGCCGGTGGGGCATGGGTTTGATTGGGCCAAGCCCTAAAACCCCAATATTTTTTGGTTTTAGAGGGTTCTATAAACCGTGAAGAAGACTAATGGAGAACCTTCCATGGCATCCTCTTTAGGACTATCCGGCCTTGGCTATAATGCCCACTGTGACCTGCCATGAACCTAGGGACATTTAGGATGATCTAATCATCATTCATGCACACTAAGATCTTCATAACAATGCCGGTAAGAACCATGTTCTTCATCGCATGAAGAACACGAAAAACACAGAAAAATATCCGAAAATTACACAATTAAAAATAATCAAATTATTTTATGTCCATCGTATGAACACAGATCTTGCAATTAACGGAACTCATGCATGGATTAATCTAAGAAAAAATTAATTCGGAGATCGAAACGGGCGAGAAAACAGTGGAACCTGGCTCTGATACCACTGTTGGGTTTTCTCAGGTTTCTCCGGATCACTCACGCAGCGGAAAATAAAATAAAACAGTGATCCGTTTTCCTGTTTCGAAAAACTAAAATCGATTATCGGAAAATCGGAGTTCTCACCGTGTGCGGATTCGAATCCGCAACGGTTCGGTTCCGTCGGTGCGACACCGCAAGCCACGCAAGTGCCCGGCCTCTAGCGAAGTCCACGCGATCCTCCTCGCGACGGATATCCTCACGTTCCTCGTTCTTCGCAGCCCACGAAACCTCCGTCGGTCGCCTCAACGATCGCCGCAACGCGCAGACGATTTCCCATCGAACGGGATTCGGAGAAGCGGCGGAGCAGATCTTGATCTGTCTGGACGCCAGAGAGAGAGAAATAGAGGAGGGGCGGCTAGGGTTAGCAGCAGCTTGGCCTGCTCAGCCCGTTCGCTATGTTTTATACTAACCGCGTAGTTTTTCATAAAAACCCCCGGTTTGTATAAAACCCACTTATTTATCCATCGCCTTAAGAATCATTTGCGTGTGACCCTCTAGGCTCAAGTACCAGTCCAGTTAATGGCCCAACAAACCCAGTGACTCCTCACTGGCTTTATTAATCAATTAATAATCCTTTATTAATTAATTAATCAATCGAATTGATGTCGCACATCGAATTCGACCAGGCCTCCGATCACGTTGCCAAGCAACACCGTGTGAACCCGGAAGGTATTGGGGTTAAGTAACCCACTCTTGGAACCTTTCCGCCGACAATTACCGCGTGGATATAATCCTTCATTCATACAATGCTCTCGAGTCAACTCAGGGTATGGCGAGCTGTCAAACCCTAACCGGTCGACTAACTTGGATTGGATGCCGCTGATGAATATCGGAAAACTCCTTTCCCAATATTATCGTCCGCCCAGGCCAGGGACTTCCGCGCATCCTTCCTAGAGCATTCTCTCTCTAAGTACCGAGAGCAAATGATTCCTTATTGACACACAATTCCCTTCGACGGTATTCCGCTGTACCCAATCCTTGGCGTATTAGAATCCCGTGGCTAGAGATTCGTAAACCAAGGTCAAAGCACATAAGTCCACCGACAAGGTGTCCTTGGTGTCTCAGGTCCGAGGACCATCCACGCAACTGCGACAATAGAATCAAGATGGTTGACAGTGAGGTACAATACCATCCAGCGATTCAGTCGGATCAGTTCAGTAAACTCATCCTCCAATGAGCACCTACAGATTCGCCTTAGTGTCTCCACACAAGTGACTTATGAGATCAGTCACCCTCATCATATGAGCAGGAGTAATCTGTACTAGTCTAACCGGATATCCAATGTCCTTCTCGGATATCCTCTGACTATGAACGATTAAGAATATGTGTGTTTAAGTGATCAGTCTCATTAGTATGATCTCATCATAATCTGATCACTATAGCACATATTCACGGACTTTATTATGAAACGATAATTAATGTGACTTACACATAATGAATATTATGTCATTATATTAATAAATGAACGAGATTTACATAGTCAGATTGGCTTGTAGGCCACCTAAAACTAACACCACCACCCTTGGAACGCCACCGCTTGCCTTCCACCATCCTTGGAAGGCCAACCAGCCCGCCTTCCACCATCTTTAGAAGACCAGCCAGCCCACCTTCCACCACCCTTAGAAGGCCACCCCTTGCCTTCCACCACCCTTGGAAGGCCAACTGGGCCGCCTTCCACCTTTTCATGGAAGGCCAACTTCCTGGCCTTCCCGGAAGTAGGAGGCAAGGTAGTTAGCCGTCCACTCCCCTAACTTCCACTTTGACCTCGTCTTCCCACGGTCTCCTCCACTCGCCACTACTCCGATCACTCCCCGCTCTGGCAACTGCTACGGCCACGACCTCCGATGACTGACTATTTCCTATCAGTTCTAAGGGATTTATAGGGATTTAGACCCCTATTTTCCTTCACTTATTTAAACCCCCCATGTCCCCTCGAGAAAGGGGGTTGGGTTGGCAGGAGTTAGAAGGCTTTAGTTTGCGAGATAGGAGATTGAAGAGCTTCAAGTGGGAGAAAGCCTTGGCAGTCGACAAGTCAGAGGAAGCAGAGGAATCCTCCGCATTCCAAATGGGCATGTTTTCTTAACTCTATCCTTACTTTTCTCCTTTCATTTTTCATTGCATTCCCACCATTCATACACTCCGTAGCATCATCTTCTCCTCCTGCTCTTTTCCTTTTACCACATCACTTTTACTTTTCACTATTACCACACACGAGCATCCCATCTGCATACATGCATCTTAGGATGACTTAGCACCCTTTACCCCCAGAGGTTTCAAACAAAAAAATAGGAGGTGGGTGGCCATAACGTATGGTCACCTTCCCTCCCCAAACACCCATCCGGTGCGTCCCCTTTCAATTCTAGTATTGTTTACATATTTGCACGAATCGATCCTACATATCGCAGTTCTAATCGGGCTATTTTCTTCTTCTGCTTTGTCTTTTCTTTTTATAGACCCTTACCACATTTTGCGTGTAGACTACCGAGCTCTCCTCCTCTGGCCGGCCGAAGGCAGAGAAGAGGAAACCGTCGTCTCCTGCTCCATCAGAACGCGATCATTCTCACCATCCTGCGGAACACGGGGACCGTAAGGTAATGCTCCTGGCGATCACATACTTCACTTCCTGACCGTTCCAAATCGCCGCAGTGCTAAGATGAACGGAGAAGCCCTCGCCTGAAAGCCCCAGCAGTGGCGGGGACGTTCCGGGCGCCTACAAGGGCGAAGACGTAGACCTGGACGATGGAGTCGGGCTTCAGCAGTGTCCCTTTCCTCTGCGACACGAGGTGGATAAGGTTGGCATTGTACTTGCAAGCG
Source organism: Zantedeschia hybrid cultivar (assembly GCA_030544215.1). NCBI lineage: Eukaryota > Viridiplantae > Streptophyta > Magnoliopsida > Alismatales > Araceae > Zantedeschia > Zantedeschia hybrid cultivar. Next base: position 35,018,156 of record JARZZO010000011.1, on the reverse strand, counting down.
TTGTCCACTGTGGCGCTGGCCTTATCAGGGTCACCTTTGGATGGCCACCCCGTCTCCGACACCCTCACCTCCACCCCCTTCCCCATCGGCCCCTCGATGGTGGTGTGCACGGGGTCCACCTGGGAGTGAAGCATGTTGTCATAGCGCAACCTGGTGGCGGGGCCGACCACGTCGACGTTAGGCTGGAAGAGGACGTAGTCGAGGGAGACCCCCTTGGGGTCGGCCTTGTAGGCGAAGTAGGTGTAGACATTGATGAGGAAGGGCGCCTGATCTACCAAACATGATAAGTTAACATGTTACATAATTTAAAAGTCATTGTGAATTTTATTTTAATGTAATTTTTTGTCATAAAACCGTATAAAAAATTACACTGCTACGAAACACCCCATAAGTTCTTGCACTTGCTTAGGTGATAGGAGTTGTCATCCCGTCTGAGTCTTGCATCATAAATAAATAAAATAGTTCATACATGAGTCTAGGATCTCTTAATACTCTATTGCACACATCTAGGGAAAATGACCTACATTAGTGGTGATAAATAAAGATGTTCTCTTCAAAGTATAACAACTTTCCTACCTTGAGGCATGTGAAGCAACAAAATGAGTATTATTACTCAATGAGTTATACTTGTTGCACCAACTCAATGAGTTATACTTGCTGCACCGCAATGGGTGCAGCCTTTTTTTTTTATTTTTTGAAAATTCTTTATGGTGGGCATCTTCATGCTCGACATTCCCGTACAATCTAATCCCCAGTCGATTTTCGGAGATCAGATTGTACGGATATGATGGTACCCTTCACAAAAAAATTCAAAAAAAGCAAAACTAAAAAAATAGACTTACTGTTGCAACCATCTAATCTACTTAGGTCGGACAGCTGCTCACTTGTGGTGCAGACTACTTGGCATCGCAAGCGGTGCAGCAAGTTAGACTCATAACTCAATAGGCATCAAACCTCACAAGGCACTACGTAAAATAGCAAGCACACATATGATACTTATCTATATAATTTCAAAGTAATACTTGTATATACTATTGGGTTCTCGCATTTCTCCGGATCGCATAGCAGCGGAATAAACATAAATAAATACAACGATCCGTTTCCCGTTTCGAATATATAAAATTGATTATCGGATAATCGAATTATTACCTTGCGCGAATTTGAATCTGCGACCAATCAGTTATGTCAATGTGACACCGCGAGCTGCGCAAACACCAATAAGTCCACGCTCCTCCTCGCAGTGGATTTCCTTACGTTCCTCGTTCTTCGTAGTCCACAAATCTTTCGCCGTTTGCCGCAACGATCGCCACAACGCGCGGATGATTTCCCGTCGGGCGGCAGTCGGAGAAGGGGCGGAGCAACATCTATAGAGAGGAGAGAGGTGGGGCGCCAGAGAGAGAGAGGAGAGAGAGGGGGGATGGCCAGCGCTAAGCAACAGCTTGGCCTGCTTAGTCCGGTCGCTATAATATATATTAATCGTGCAATTTTTCATAAAAACCCCCACTTAATATAAAACCCACTTAAAATCCATTGCCTTGAGAATCATTTGCATATGACCCTCTAGACCCAATAACCAGTCCAGTTAATGGCCCATTAAGCCTAATGACTCCTCACTGACTTGATTAATTAATTAATAACTCATATTAATTAATTAACCAACCGAATTAATGTCGCACATTAAATTCGATCAGGCCTCCGATCACGTTGGGTGCCAAGCAACACCGCGTAAACCTAGAAGGTATTTGAGGTTAAGTAACCCACTCTTAGAACCTTTCCGCCAACAATTACCATATGAATATAATCCTTCATTCGTACAATGCTCTCGAGTCAACTTAGGGTATGGTGTATTGTCAAATCCTAACCGGTTCACTCACTTGGACCAGATACTGCCGTATAATATCATAAACTTCATTTCTGGATATTATCGTCCGCCCTGACCAGGGACTTCTGCGCATCCTTCCTAGAACATTCTCTCTCTAAGTATTGAGAGCGAATGATTCCTTATTGACACTCAATTCCCTTCGACGGTATTCCACTGTACCCGGTCCTTGGCTGTTTAGAATCCCGTGAATAGAGATCTACAAACTAAGGTCAAAGCACAGAAGTCCACCGACAAGGTGTCCTTGGTGTCTAAGATCCGAGGACCATCCACGCAACTGTGACAATAGAATCAAGCTGGTTGACAGTGAGGTACTATACCATCCAACGATTCAATCGAATCAGTTCAGTAAACTCATTCTCTAATGAGCACCTACATATTCCCCCTAGTGTCTCCACACAAGTGACTATGAGACCAATCACCCGCATCATATGAGCAGGAATAATTTGTACTAGTCTAACTGGATATCCGATGTCCTTCTAAGATATCCTCTGACTATGAACTATTAAGAATATGTGTGTTTAAGTGATCAGTCTCATTAGTATTATCTCATCATCATCTGATCACTATCACACATATTCATGGACTTCATTATGAGACGATAACACGAATTACACATAATGAAATATGCCATTTTATTAATAAATGAATGACATTTACAAAGTCATATTGGCTTAAAGGCTACCTAAGACTAACAATCTCCCACTTGGACTAAGGCCAATCACCTTTATGCACAAAACCTATACACTCTAGGTGACGCTCAAACACATTTTGAGCCAGTGGCTTTGTCAATGGATCTGCTACATTATCGGTGCATGGAACTCTTTCCACCACTACATTTCCTCTAGTAATGATCTCTCTGATGAGATGAAAGCGCCTCAGAATATGCTTCAATTTCTAATGAGACCGCGGCTCTTTTGCTTGTGCAATGGCTCCATTGTTGTCGTACAACAGCGGAACAGGTTCGGAAATGCTGGGAACTACGCCGAGGTCGGTGATGAATTTCTTCAACTGCAGCGATGTACTCAGCTTCAGTCATCGAATGTGCAATGATTTCTTGCTTGGAACTCTTCCAGCACACTGCGCCTCCGTTCAAAGTAACACAAATCTAGATGTAGACTTGCTATCATCTGGATTTGACTGGAAACTCGAGTCAGTAAAGCTTCGCAGTTTAAAGTCACCACCTGCATAGACAAAAAACATATCATTAGTTCTTTAAGTACTTAAAGATACATTTCACTGCTTTCCAATACTCTTCGCCTGGATCAGCCTGAAATCTGCCCGTAACCCTTAGAGCATAGGCAACATCAGGCCATGTACATAGCATGGCATACATAATAGATCATATGGCAGAGACATAGGGTACTCTATCCATGAATGCCCTCTTATTAGGAGTCTTAGGAGACTGCTCTCTTGAGAGATAAATTCAACGTCTCATTGGTATGAGACCTCTCTTGGAATTTTCCATGTCAAACATTTTGACTATGGTATCTATGTACAAAGGTTGAGTCATTTCAAACATCCTCTTTGATCTATCTCTATAGATCCGTATTCCTAATACATAAGATACTTCTCCCAAATCCTTCATGGCGAAGTTCTTCGACAACCAGATCTTTACTGATGACTGCATTCCCACTAATCTTCTTGTACACACAAGGCTCATCTTCATTCTTAATGAAGTCATAAGACTTGACTGTCTCGTCAAATCTTATGTTCTAGCTCCGGGAAGCCTGCTTCAATCTATAAATAGACTTCTGAAGCTTGCACACTCTATCCGGAAGCTCCTTGGATGTGAAACCTTTAGGTTGTATCATATACACCTCTTCCTCAAGGTTACTGTTAAGGAAGGCAGTCTTCACATCCATCTGCCAGATCTCGTAATCAAAGTGTACAGCAATGACGAATAGAATTCTGATCGACTTTATTATAGCAACTAGTGAGAAGGTCTCGTCATAGTCAATTCCTTGCCTTTGACGATATCCCTTTGCTACCAACCTTGCCTTATAAGTATCGATCCATCCATCAGCACCGATCTTTCTCTTAAAGATCCACTTGCACCCAATGGATACAATACCCTTGGGCAAGCCCTCCAAGTTCTAAACTTGGTTGGTGTAATGGACTGAATTTTTGAGTTCATAGCTTCTCGCCATTTCCCGGCTTATGGGCCTTCTATGGCCTCCTGGTAGGTTTTAGGATCATCTTCCTCATTATATTTTGTCTTAGACTCTCCTTTAGCGATATTTTCCACATATCGTTCGGGTAGTCTAGGTACTCTACCAGATCTACGAGGCTCATCTATGTGTACCTAAACATATTCAAGAATTGATAACTCATCTGATGATATTGCAGTTGTTTGGGGATCTAGAACTTCTTATAGTACTATTTTACTCCCACTATCCTCTTGAAGAAGGTATTCCTCTTCCAGGAAGACAGCTTCCCTAGCGATAAACGCATTGTGTTCACCAGGATGGTAAAAATAGTATCCAAAGGTGTCCTTTGGATATCCCACAAACCTACATTTATCAGTTCGCGATTCCAATTTGTCTTGATCATGCCTCTTTACATGAGCAGGATAACCCCATACTTTAACATGTTTAAATTCTAGTTTTCTGCCTTTCCACATCTCATATGGAGTAGAGGTCACAGACTTGCACTCTGTTCAATAGGTATGTTGTTGATTCTAGAGCATACCCCCAGAGGGACACTAGTAAATCCGAAAAGCTCATTACGGAGCGTACCATGTCCAACAAGGTGTGATTCCTCCTTTCAGATACACCATTTATCTGTGATGTATATGGAGGGGTCAGCTGAGAAAGGATACCATTGTCCTTTAAGAGTTCGGTGAAATTAGTACTCAAATATTCTCCTCTCCAATCTAATCGACGAGTTTTAAAACTCTTTCCTGTCTGCTTCTCTATCTCATTCTTGAACTCCATAAACTTCTCAAATGCTTCCGACTTATACTTCATTAAGTACATATAGCCGAATCTTGAGAAGTCGTCGGTGAACGTGATGAAGTATGAAAAGCCACCTTTGGCTTGGGTGGACATTGGACCATATACATCTGAATGTATTAGTTCCATAATGTCCTTGGCACATTCTCCATGTCCAGTAAATGGAGATTTTGCTATCTTTCTCATAAGGCAGGATTCACATGTTGCAAACGATTCACAATCGAATGCATTCAAATATCCATATTTGTGCAATTTTTGCAACCTGCTTTCACTAATGTGTCGAAGTCTACAATGCCACGTATAGGCTTGGTTCACACACTTCTTGATTTTCTTAAGAACATTATCAATGTGAATATTATTGTGAGTACTCAAATAATGATGTGTGATTATCATGAAAATTTTGTTGTTTATGTGACAAATAAACTTATTAAAAACTATGTGATCGCCAGAAACTTTTGACTAAAAAGTTTTAAAAGACAAAGATTGATCGCTTACCTGTTTTGCACGTGGGAGATGTTGAAGTTCTTAATTCTCCCCCTTCAGCCAGCTGAAAAAAAAGAGCCATTCTGAGTTTGTTCTTGCTTTGAATATTGATTGGGCTTTGAGGATCGTCCAGATTTCTTATCCTTGTTGATTCCTTTCTTTTGATCTTTTTTGTACCTTGCAAAAAGTAGAAAGAAAGAAAGAGGGGAAAAACAATAAGAACTCAAGTAGTGGTAGTATCTATCCCAATAATAATTTCAATCATGCAACCTAAACAAATGAACTCACGTGTTTGTGGTCTTTGAAACCCCTTAACACATGGATTGGAAAATAATACTAGTGAGTGTGTGTTGCATGGAGTGATATGATGAGATTATGATGCTAATATGCTGAAAACATGAAAATATCAATTCAGAAGAACTGAGTTGGATGGCCCCTAGAAAGCTTTGGTTCTTGAATGGATGAAGAAATGACGAAAAGAGGACGAAACTTGCGTCAAGACTCCTGGAAGTAGTAGCAGCGTCTCGATCCTTCAGCGTTTGTAGGTCGTCTCTCTCAAAGATTATCGCTCTAATAATCACCAATTATCACTCAAAATTATCACTTTAATCACTAACTATCACTAACTTTTTTAATGGCCAAGGACTTGAGTATTTATAGACTTAAGTTCACACGTCCGCGGTTACTTACAGATTAACAAGAAAGAGTTTGAAGCCAATCCAACCAAGAAACAGATAAATACAGCCTAATTCATCATTATCTGTAATTAACTAAAACGTGTCGCCCATGGGAAACGTCTTTTAGATTAATTAAGATAAGGATGAACATTGGGAAGAAGAAACATAAACACTTTAGGAAACCTAAATGGCGTCGTTAAAGGCAGACGTCTTTTAGTTCATTAATAAATTAATTAAAAATCAGATTAATAATCAAAATAAGAATAAACCCTAAATGGCGTCTTCATAGGTCGACGTCTTTTAGAATTTTTTATATTTGATTAAAAATCTGAGTTAAAATGAATTTCATTAATAAACTTAAATTATGTCTATATGACCGATGTCATTTAGATAATTAATCAAGAAAAATAATAAAAAATAACTAATGATTAAATATCAAACCATTTTGAGGCATTATTATATGACATGAAATTTACTCAAAATGATGTCAAAATTAGCGTGTCTACAGCTGCCTCACCTTGGCATCGTCTTTGTAAGGGAGTGAAATAAAATAGAATGTACTGAAAAGGTGATGTCAAGGTGTGATGAGACACGCTCTCAACATCACATGATTGAAATTTTTCTCAAAATCATCAATGAAGATAACTTAAAGATATCAATGGAACCAATCCTGCCTGGATGAAATAGACAAGGAAATAAAATAAGGGCGATCAACTTCCACGATTGGGAAGTATCCTAGGTCACAAACCCTGTAGGTTTCATCATGGGGAACGATTGCCAGCCAATGTGGACGTGCTGCAACCATGATGGATCTTAAAAGAAAACAAGAATATTTGAGATAAAGAGTCCGAGAAAAGATAGAATTCCAAAGATATTTTTAAGCGAACCTCAAAGATAATCAAGATACTCATTTCAGAATGGAATATTTCATATCATGTTGGAATTATTTGATCAATGGTCTGAAACTTAATCAAGAATTAATTCTTATCACAGTTATATCAAAGTCCTACATGATGCATGTTGGGTTAAAAGAAAAATATAAAATAAAATAAAATATAAATTAATCAAGGGTAATATTGTTAAATTGTCATTAATGAGTCAAGATACCTACTCTGCAATTCAGTGCTAAGCCGAAGCTCGTTTATCCATGCACTGTTTCACAAAAATGGAACCATCAACCTCACTAATTAACAATCCAACGGCCTATCCGTGCGATTAAGAATTCTCTAGAATTATCACTGTTTTTGTTAAAAGAGAACTCAAATTCCAGTTTCATCAAAATCACAAGGTCTTTGATATAGTCTAATAAATATTTAACATATAGTAATGCTAAATCAATTATATGAAAGAATACAAGGGATAAAGATAACTGTCTTTTTAGCCACGGTCGAGACTCATAAACTCCCACAATGGGATCTTCTTGAAATTTTCAACTCTGTAATCATTTCTTTGAATTTCCTGTATTCAGAAATCATCAGTAACTTCAAGCAAGCATTTAATTAAGTATCAAAATATGGATAAACATTGAATTTCGGGCAAATAACGTCGTTGTTCAACGACGCCATTTAAGTCGCAGAAACAGGTTCTTGCTGTGTTTAATCCGGATTCCAACTCTCTCCATGCACATCCCTTCTCCAATCCGGCCATGTTCATCACTTAACAAACAGGTTAAGTATCTATTCTGGCTTAGCCCCTTGCCCGGTTAAATAACCGGCTACTTGATCCTATCCTTGGTAGAAGGGTCAAGGACATAGTCTTTATTAACAAAGGTGATGATAATAATTAAACTGAAGAAAATAATGGAGTAAGATGCAACATACAAGCATGCAGATGCTCACTGAAAATAAAGGAATGAAGCACACCAAATGCTATAAGCAGATGCTAATTGAAATATTTTTTATTTTTGAAATATTCATTTTGTTTGGGTTTTAGAACATATATATTGTTTTTGGATTTTGACATATCTTTTTACAGATTTTTGAAATATCTATTTTTTTTATTTTGAGATATGTACCTTTTTTGGATTTTGAAATATACATATTTTTTTTATTTTGAAATATCTATTTTTTTGGATTTTGAAATATACATTTTTTTGGATTTTGAAATATCTATTTTTTTTGGAATTTGGAATATTGTGCAAACTAAAAGACCAATACGGTACTCAGATTAAAAGATCATATTCATTTATTAACTTAATTCCCAAATTGTTCTTCAATAATCTAGCTTAGACCTATCGTGCTTGAACTTGTGTTTTCATTCGTGATCCCATTTGATGGTCTTACCCTTAGTCAATATAGGCCGTTCCTTAAGCTTGGAGTAAGTCTCTTCAGAAAGAAATGAAGAATTTGTTTAGAAAGCCTACGAGAAAGTTCCGGAGACTAAAAAAGATGTCTTTTCTTACCCTAATATCTGTTGGGGTTCGGTCACTTTCTTTCTAGCGTATTTATCAACCTTGAGTTCTCTTTTATTTCACTTCATGGCCTTGATGTAACGTTTGTAGTGTAATGGCCTTTTGATTTGATATTTGACTTTTACCTTTTACTTTTTCTTTTTCTTTTCATGGGACGGATCTCCCCCTTTTTTTTTATGACGGCCTCCTATTAAGATGGCAGGTATTCTTGGTAGTCTATTCTAAGTCTCGTTCCAACATCATGGGCCGAGTGTAAAAACAGAATTTTTTTTAAAAAAAGAATGATTTGCACTTTACACCCTTAGTCAAGTTTTCGGTATTCCTTCGGACTTCTCATCTCTTGTTACTCACGAATCAAACGTGTCAGTATGTGTAGTAATGTGTTTGAATTAAATTATCCAGACTGATAAGAGAATTTGAGTTTCTAAATTTTCTAATTCCACTGGTCTTTGCACCATACTAATCGACTCTTAAACCTAAAGGCAATATTTCTTAAGATACAGTCCATTCTAAGGGTGAGTTAACTCTTCCCCTTCTGCATTAACTAGACAGTAAGCATTACCAATTGGGTTGGAGCTTAGAACGCGGACCACCAAATTTTACAAAGATTCTTTTGACGACTATTATACCAACTTTAAACTTACGTTCAATGACTTTATTTTGATAAAAACGTGCTAATCTATTCTGATATACTCTTGCATGATTAGCAGCTGACCATCTTTTCTCGTCTAAGAGTTCTAATTGAGTAAGGAGTGTTGAGTGGTGCTCATCAATGGAGAATTCTTTATTCAATTGTACAATTAATAACGGTACGAGGATCTCATATGGAACTACCACCTCCATTCCAAATGTTAAGGAATAAGGAGTCTGCCAAGTGGGCGTGCGGATTGAAGTTCGGTAGGCCCATAGAGCATCAATCAATTTTTCTGGCCAGTCTGTGAATTTATTAGACTTGCACGTCTTTTTGATGATTTTTATCAAAGTCTTGTTAGTTGCCTCTGCTTGGCCATTGCCTTGCGGATAATAAGGGGATGAATGATGCAATGCAATTTTATACCTGTTGCAGAGGTCCTTCAACTCTTGTGACACGAACTGCGGTCTATTTTCGGTGACGATGGTGCTTGGAATTCTAAATCTTGTGATGATGTTCTTCATAATGAACTTGCAGACAATGGATGCTTTAACTTCCGTGTATGCTTCGGCTTCCGCCCACTTGGTGAAGTATTCCGTTGCCGTGAGAATGAAGGACTTCTGCTTAATGTCGGAATCAGGATTGCCAAGGGGTCCAATGACATCGAAAGCCCACATAGAGAAAGGCCATGGGGAGGAAACAGGATGGAGTGAAGATGCAAGAGAATGAATCTTGTCGGCATGAAGTTGACACTTGGCACACCTACGGACATATCCTACACAATCTTCTTCCATGGTTGGCCAATAGAATCCTTGTCTAAGGATTTTCTTTGCTAGCATTTGTCCATTAACATGGCCACCACAAACTCCAGCATAAGCTCCTTCCATGATCTTCCAAAGCTCATCTTCATCTAAACATCTTAAAAGAACTCCATCAAAACCTCTTTTATATAGTGCTCCCCCAACTAGGGTGTATCTCTGAGCAACTCTCATGATAGCCCTTTTCTCCTCAGTTGTGGCTTCTTCAGGATATGATTGATCTTCACAATATTTGGCAATTTCATAGTACCATGGCTTCTCTTCATCATTCATCTCTTCTTGTAATTCCATTAACATTATCTCTCGCCTTTCCACGATATCTCCATCTCTGACTTTCTTCAGCAACTTCTCCTTAGTCCTAAGGAATGAAGGGTCTTTCACGGCGGGTGAAAGACGCCTATGAACAATGATCGACTCCGATTGTCTGCTGATTGGAAAATTGAGGAAAGATGTGAGGGAAGCTAGAGCGTCAGCTAAGATGTTCTGATTTCGAGGAACATAGATGAAGATCAATTTAGTGAAAAGCTTAGCATAAGCAGAAGTGAATTCTTGATAAGGCTTGAGCTTGGGATCAAGAGTTCGATATTTGGTTAGCACCTGGCGAAGAATCAATTGGCTATCACCCACAATTCTGAGTTTGGTGGCCCCATGAAGATGAGCAGCCTTGAGGCCAGCAAGGAGTGTCTCGTATTCAGCTATATTGTTAGTAACTAGAAAGTCAAGCTGAAAGGCTTGTGGAATGGTGACACCTTCAGGTGATAACAGAACGATGCTGATACCCTTTCCATGGGAATTCAAAGCTCCGTCAAAATGCAGAGTCCACATATCATCTTTGATTCTATTTATGGGCATCAGTTCCTCATCCAGAAACTCCGATTGGACTAGATTAAAATGAGGAAGGGGATGATGAGCAAGATGTTTTGCGATGGTGTAGCCCTTGATTGCTTTATGTTGAATGTAAGTGATATCAAATTGAGATAGAAAGCTCTGCCATCGTGCTAACCTATCAGTAAGGACAGATTTCTCAAGGAGAAACTTGATCGAATTCATCCTAGCGATGAAATGAACTTCATGGGCTAGAAAGTAATGTCTCAATTTCTGAACCACCGATACAAGTGTTGAACATGTTTTCTCCATCGCTGTGTCTCTCTATTCAGCGGGGTTGAGAAGTTTAGAGAGATAGTAGGCTGCCCTCTCATTTCCTTCTTCATCTTCTTGTGCTAGGACAGCCCCCATCGCATCATCCAGGACAGAAATATATAGAATCAAAGGTTTGCCCAGAGATGGTGGTCTCAAAACAAGAGGACTTGCCAAATAATTCTTTAATCCATCAAATGCCTCCTGACACTTATCGTCCCAATTGAATTTGATTCCCGGCTTGATAAGCTCGTAGAACGGCTTACACCTTTGTGAGTGCTGAGAGACAAATCGACGAATAAACTGCAACCTCCCGATTAATCCTCTTAACTCTTTCAAGTTCTTGAGAGGTGGCATCTCTCTAATAGCTCTTGCCTTGTTGGGATCGATCTCAATTCCCCCTTTACTGACAATGAATCTAAGTAATTTTCCTGAGGATATCCCGAATACACATTTCTTGGGGTTCATTTTCAACTAATATTCTCTTCATCTTTCTAATACTCTTGCCAAAACTTTGGCATGCTCAGCTTAGTCTTAGATTTCACTAATAAATCATCCACATATACTTCAAAATCTGTATGCATCATGTCATGGAATATTGCCATCATAGCCCTTTGATAAGAGGCTCCAACGTTCTTCAGTCCAAAAGGCATCACGACATTGCAAAATGTTCCCCAAGGTGTAGTGAATGATGTCTTTTCTTGATCTTCTTCTGCCAATTTGATCTGATTATATCCTGAGAATCCATCTATAAATGATAGAGTTTCATAGCCAGCTGTGTTATCGATGAGTACATCAATGTGAGGCAGTGGAAAATCATCCTTAGGACATGCTCGGTTCAAATCTCAGAAGTCAATACAGATTTTGACCTTCCCATCTTTCTTCATAACCAGGACTATGTTGGTCACCCATTGTGGATAGAGGACAACTCTAATGAATTTGGCTTTGTGCAGTTTATCAACCTCTTCCTTCATCTTCAAAGCTATTTGTGGGTGGAATCGCCTTAACTTCTGTTTAACCGGACTAACTCCATCCTTTAATGTCAACTGATGTTCCACTAGTGATGAGTCTAACCCTGGCATATCCTCATAACTCCAGGCGAAAGTGTCCTTATAATCCTTAAGAACTTGGACCACTGCCTCCTCATCTGTTTTAGAAAGATTTTTACTAACGAGGACAACCTTAGGTTCGTCTTCAGTCCCTAGATTGATCTCTTTGGTGGGCTCTTCTACGGCAGCTGAGGGTTCATCGAATCTTTTTACTCCACTGGCATATGCCTCAGCTGCGTCCTCATCATCTTCCTCATCTTCAATAATAGGGTCTTTTCCGTGCATCAATTCATACACCCCATATCCATCATTAACTGACTCATCATCTATATAATCTTCTGGCATCTGAATAGGATTCTCTAATAACTGAGGGATCACAGAGCAAGAAAGGCATTTAAATGCTAAATCTTGGAGGTATCTTTTTGGAATTTGTTTACCCGTAGATTTCCTAGACTTCCTAACCTGATTAACCTGCCTAGAACTAGACTCCCTAACTTCACTAGACTCCCTATCCTGACCTAATGAGGACGAAGAAGGATAAAAATTATAGGATACATGAGGAAATACAGTTCCAAGGGGAGGGGCAGAGTAGATCTATAAGAGAATCTTGACCGAATGACCCGCGCGATGGGGTACAATCGGAAAAGTAGGAAGTTTCCTCAATGAGGATCTGTGAGAAGGAAGTTGTCAATTGGCGTTTTTTTTTTTTTTTTGAGAAAAGATGAATTAATCATAAAACAAGAATGAAGGTGAATAGGAGGAGAATGGAATGGAGGAAGCGACACCAAGGCCAAAGGATTGGGGGGATCATACAATAGTATGTCCCAGATTAAATCGTAAATCCTCTCTAGATCGAGAGGAGGTTGAGGGATAAAGTTCCGTGGGGACAAAGTGATCATGATGGGCGGAGCCCGTGGAATATCTTCAGTGATGACCCGCGACCAAGTCAGGCTCAGAAGCAGAGTATGGAATAGAGTATGAAGTGTGAAAATGCGAGAGGGGTAAGTTCCTCTCTAGAGAAAATCAGTTGTATAACTAGCTTCATAAGGGTCATCTGGCCCCCCTTCATCTGTTTTCTCAGATAGCAGAATTCTCTTGTCAAAAATGGCGACAGGCCCTTCAATTAGCTCGTCTATCAACGGCGGCCATTTCGGCTCTGAGGGATCAAGAAATAATTTGTTTAATACAATGTACAGATCCCTCAGGTCGAACCATCGGTACCATTCACACTCTGGATCTTGGAATTTCCTCCTTTTCATCGGCCGCAGAGCCTCCAAGGACTGGTACGTCAGCAGTTCTGAGCAGTGCCTGACCAGGTCCCTTCCATATATGTCATGCAAGTCAAACTGAGAAGTGATTAACACTGTATTATCATTATCATGACTGATTATGGGTCCCTTGACAAAATGTGTATGTAGGGTCCATGTCAAGGGATCTCGACCTTCTTTGCATGGTGTAGTCATTGTTTCCCAGGCCTTCTGGCCGTCTTCATCTTCTTGTTGCTGCACAATGTTATGCCTAACTCTTCTTGGCCTATAGCCCAGGCCATTACCAGGTGTCCTTCAGCTGTCTTTAATGGGCGTAGTTCTGCCCTGCAATTGTGTGCCTAGACTTTTTCCAGGCTGATAGCGCCTTTCATCATGATTTTCCAACCAGGGGTACTCATGCACTTCCCCCGCTTCATAGCATCAAGTGGATAAGGACTAAGTGTGGCAGTTTTCAAGGGATCAGCCACAGGACGGTAAACCTGTAATACCGACAACAGAGGTTGTTGGCCAGGTAAACAAGTCGGCCTGATATTCAAGGAATGAGCAGCTGTAAGAATCGGCATGCTCGTAACTTTAATAATATGCCCCTTGTATGGAAATTTGAGACACAGATGATTTGTAGAAGGAATTGCCTCAAGGGACTTAATATAAGGGCGGCCAAGGATACCCTTCAAAGATGGATCGATTTCCAGGATGTGGAATTCGACTTCATTGTGACAAATAGGGCCTAATTCTACCTTCAAATAAATCATTCCCAGAGAGGAACGGGTAGAATTGTTGTATGTTGTAACAGAAATAGGGGAAGGCAGCCACTTCTCCTTGAGTATACCACACAATTCAAGGGTCTTCGGTGATAAAACGTTGATTGAAGCCCCTGTGTCAACCAGGCATGCGTCTACGGCCTTCTTACAGATATTGACCATAATGCTCAAAGCCATGCTTCTAGCTGCTGGTGGTGCTAGTTCCGAAGTATGAAATGTAATAGAGGGTTTGTCCCCCTGAGGAACTAACAGTGTGGTGATCTTTTCCACCGGCACGTCTTCGTTGACCATAACTTTCTGCAGATACTCCATCAGAACCTCCTGATGGGTCTTGGATCTCTTGATCAACTCAAGCACAAAGATTCGTGCCGGTGTTCTATCTAACTATTTCAACAGGTTGTATTGAGTGCCTGGTACACTCTCATCATTATTACCTTCCTCTGGCGGCTGTGATGGGCCATCTCTGACAATAGACAGAGGAAAGACCTTGTTGAATATCCTCCCGCTCCAGAGCGTGTGTTCTTCAATGGTGGAAGGTGTAGGTGACAGTTTGAGCACCGCGGTGTTGGTGAGTGGTTTAGATGGTGTGGGGGATTGGTAAACATGTGATGGCGTGGGGTTGTTTGGTGGAGGCATGGTGCGGATGAGGGGTTTAGATGGTTGGATGGTGGAGGGATGAGCGGTTGGTGCGGGTGAAATGGGGAATGGCATACGGAGTAGCGGTCTGGATGGTTGTATGTCACTGGGGTAAGTGGTTGTGGTAGATGATGTGGGAAATGACATGCGGAGTAATGGTTTGGATGGCAGTAGGGGCGCATAATTGGCTTGTGGATGGTTATTTAATGGTGGTGTGGTGGTGGATGGTGTAATGGGTGTGGGTAGGAGGTATGCGGGTGTTGGTACAGGTGTAATGGTAACGGATTGTGGTTTGGGTTTGCGGAGAATGTGGCATGGTGGTTGGTCGGCGGTGCTCGGTTGATGGCCTGTCGAGTAAATAGAGGAAGAATCCTCTATCTTTCACTGCTGCCCTCGATTAGCCTCAGATTGGCTATTCGTCAGAATGGGGGCAATCTGATTTTGATGTTGGTGCTCCGGAAGTGGGTTTTGCACTATACCCATGTTTGGAGGTGCTACCGTCTGTGCTGGCGCTCTCTGCTGTTGCTGCTACTATTGCTGTGGTGGTTGCTGTTGTTATTGTTGAAGTCTTCTTGCCTTCAAGGCATATATGTACTTCCTCATCTCCTTCCAATCAATTCCTCCTTGATCGTTAAGATCATGGATGTAATATTGGAATTGGAAGCAGGTGTCTATTGTATGTCCAGGTTGCCTGTGGAAGGCGCAATACCTGGAAGCATCGGCATTCTGGGGCCAAACTGTCTTTTCCCTGGGCAAGACTAAGGAATTGACTGCCATCAAGGCGTTAAAAATGTCCAGTAAAGATTCTGGGAGTGCTGGATATGTCGCCCTCTTAGGGCCTGGGGGCTTCCTCTGTTGGTTGTAATAATCTGGGAGAGGTACATTATGGTATGCCGGCGGTGCGCGCGGCTGGTACTGCTGCTGGTTCTGCTGTTGGTACTAGGGTTGCTGATACTGCTGCTGGTTCGGGGGCTGCTACTGTGGCTGGTACTGTGCCTGCTGATACTGCTGCTGCTGAGGTTTGTAACCCTGTTGGTTTGAAGGTCTATAACCTTGCTGGTTTGGAGATTTATATCCTTGCTGGCTTGGTGGTTGTTGGTTTCTTGTAAACTGGGGTTGATTGTTGTTCATGGTGCTGACCTGCTCGTGAGAGAGTGTGCCCTCGGTTGTGGACCCGTGCTAGGAGGATTTGGCACGGCAAGCTTCCGAGGTGGAGGTCTGCTGGGTCGGTAAGGATCAAAGACATTGGAAAAAGTGACATCATTGAAGGCGTTCTGACAGTAACGCGCTATCTCGTAAAGTTCTGCCATGCTGGTCAGGTTATTCAAAGCTAGGACCAACTTGTATTGAGGGGTGGCATTGGAAATCAGCATCTTGACTTGTTCAGATTCAGACATATAGTCCTTAATCTTCTCCGCCATGCTCCTCCATCTATCAGCAAATGTGATGAAGTCCTCATCGGGCTTCATTTTCTCAGCAACTAGATCAATGATGGACAGAGACGGTGAGACTCTATTCTGGTATCATTGAATAAATTTTTGGGATACAATACCGTAATCTTCCACCTCATACGGTTTCCAATGAGAAGAACCACTCGAGGGCTAGCCCCTCTAACGATTTCCTGAATAGGAATGCCAACGACCTCTTGTCGTTCCGCCAGAAGGATGACTCGTACATGAACTCCTTCAAATGGGTGAAGGGGTTACCAGTACCGTTGTATTTTATGTACACTGGCATTTCCGAGGGTGGCAAATGAAACACGGGCATACTCGGAAGACTGATCTCAGGTGCAGCCTTAACCCCCATCATTTTATGTAAATTATTGAACTGTTCATCCATACGCTCTATCTTCGCGAGCAGAGCTTGAGTCATTGGATCAGCCTGGGGAGGAGGTGGTGGTGGTACATGATAGGCCTGCTGCCTAGAGTATGTGGGGCAAGGGGGACAATATGGTTGAGGTCCGACAGCGCTTCCGCTGTAACGACCCGCCACCTTATAATCGGGGATCCGATTACTAAATGGGTACCGAATCATTAATTTGGAACCAAACCAGGATCTAAGTAAGTCTAGGAAACAAATAATAAACTAAGCTAAACATTCACATCGCATTGAATTGAAAGGAAAGTACATAAATTTAAAAGTTATTACAATGCGACTTGAAACAGCAAATAAAAAAACACGTCAACCACACAACGAAACTGGGAAACACCGACCCACTGAGACCAAACAGTAACCCCTCGGATAGCACGCTGGCTACCTCGGCGGTTACTCCTTCCCCCAGCAAACACCGACCCGCTGAGACCAAACAGTAACCCCTCGGATAGCACGCTGGCTACTCCGGACCAACTGGCTCAGGTGGTTACTCCTTCCCCCAGCACGAGTGACACTCCAAAAGGTACCACTCCGACACCGGTACAAGCTAGCTAACCCCGGAGTTCACCAGGTGACCCTCTCCACTAGGCGTCACCCCGCCATTGCTCCCGTCAGCGTTGTGTCCCTCCGCACCGACACAGGGTGTAGAACGCTACAACTGTCACTCTAGGTTCACCGAAACATAAAACACGGCACGGTGCGATCCGGTCACGGAAGAAGTCCACGGTCGCACCACATACAACGCAGTGCCATCCGGTCACGAAGAGTCCATCACATCGAGTATACTAACAGCATGCATTAACCAACTATCTAGCAGTGTAAACACATTTTACTGGCATCGATTAATGTGGTTCTGTCTTGAATCGCGTCGCCCAAGGCCGACGCCATTCAAGCACCCTAAACTGGTTCATGAAATCCCGGCCTCAGAATCTGGCCTAAAAGGCGTCGCTACAGGTAGCCGCCTTTTAAAAGGCGTCGACATCCTCAGACGCCGATTAACAGAAAATTCGGAATTAACAGAAAACCTTAATCGGGATATTTTTGCCTTAAAAGGCGTCATGGTGTCCCGACGCTATTCCAAATAGCGTCGTGCAATCATGACGTCTTTCAGCGCCAGAATCCCCGAACTGACAGGGCCTTAGTGGAACGATTTCTGTCTAAAAGGCGTCGTGATGGCCCGACGCCCTTCTAAAAGGCGTCGTCCATACACGACGTGTTTTAGCGCCAGAAATCAAGTTCTGCCTCGAGTCCGAAGGCTCCCTTTCCACCCCCAAAAACCCCAAAAACAGAGGAGAAAGAGGGCAAACCAAGCCATCATGAATCCACATCCATAAAAACTCCCATTCCCATCAAAGAAAAGCCCCTAACATGCTCATTCTACCCTAAAATCAAAGATCCATAACATGCTTTAAACGGGGGAAACATGGTTTAAAACACAACACTATGGGAACCGTCACCCTACCGGTTACTTGAACTCCTCCAAGCTCCAAGCCGTCCGCCCGTCTCGCCCCACGCCGCCGCCGGTACCGCCGAGGTCGTCCTTACTCCACCGGGACGTCGGCCGCCGTCCGGAGAGTAAACGCCGCGGAGGAAGTGGTGGTGGTAGTGGCGAGAGCTAAGTGGTTGATGGAGTTGGAGGGAAAGACGAAGTGGTGGAAGGAAAGAAAGATGGGAAAGGGGCGTCGCCGGAGTCGCCGGAGGTAGGGTGGAGAGAAAGAGAGAAGGAAGAAAATGAGGAAAAGAGGGAAGGCTCACGGGGTTAATCAGAGACCGGCTAAAACGCGTCGACATGTACGGACACCTATCAGTTGACATGACGGCCGCTCTGACAGGACTCTGAAACGCTCTGACATCAGTCTGAAATGCGTCGTCCATCTAAGACGCCGTTCAGACGACAAGACTGGCGCCGTACACTGACAACCCAGGGGTCGCAGTCTGAAAGGCGTTGTCCCTCGCGGACGCCGTTCAGACGACATGTCAAGGCCGTACTCTCGCGGCCCAAAGCCAGTCCACGTGGCACCCACGTGGCACAAGCTAAAACGCGTCTGCCCCGCTAGACGCCATTTAAACCGCGTCGAGCGGGCTCGACGCGAAACATCACAGAGTCTCTGCCCCACTGGAGCCAGAACTACAGGGTCCAACTCCGAAAACCGGATCCGAAAGCCTCAGTCCTTACATTCTCTCCCCCTTAAGAGAATTTCGCCCCCGAAATTGCCTGCTAGAATTAACCAGGTCAAAACATAGAGATACAAGCTCACAAGATAACTTACGAGAAAAGGTAAGGAAACTGCTCCCGCATCTCGTCCTCACGCTCCCAGGTTGCCTCGCGCCCGGAGCGGTACTGCCAAATTACCTTAACCAAAGGCACAACTTTGTTCCAAAGGACCTGTTCTCTGCAATCCTCAATACGAACTGGAAACTCTGGGAAGGACAGGTCCTCAGCGATCTCCAACTCCGAAAGATCCAAGACATGGGATGGATCCTGAACATATTTTCTCAGCAAAGAAACATGGAACACATCATGCACCCCTGCAAGATTAGGTGGCAAGGCCAACTGATACGCGGTTTCCCCAATTCGAGCAAGAATGGGAAAGGGCCCGATATATCGCGGACTCAGTTTGCCTCGCTTCCCGAATCTCATCACACCCTTGGAGGGTGAGACTCGGAGAAACACGTGGTCCCCAACCTCAAACTCAAGCGGTCTCCTCCGGATATCAGCATAACTTTTCTGCCTGCTCTGGGCTGTGGTCAATCTCTGCCGTACCATCCTGGCAACCTCTGCACACTGCAGAACTAACTCTGGCCCTGCAACCTGCCTCTCACCAATCTCGGACCAACATAGAGGAGATCGACAAGGTCGCCCGTACAAACCCTCGTAAGGCGCCATGCCGATGCTAGAATGATAACTGTTGTTGTAGGCAAACTCCACAGTAGGCAAATGTTGTTCCCAAGAACCTCCCCAGTCTAAGCAACATGCCCTAAGCATATCTTCCAGCGTCTGAATGGTCTTCTCCGACTGCCCATAAGTCTCGGGGTGATAGGCCGAACTAAAGGCCAACTGCGTGCCCAAGGCCTTCTGAAAACTATTCCAGAACCTGGAAGTAAACCTCGGATCCCGATCTGATACGATGGACAAGGGTACTCCGTGCAGGGAGATGATCCGGTCTACGAACAACTTAGCCAGCTTACCGACTGACCAGTCCTTCCTAATAGCCAGGAAGTGTGCCGACTTGGTCAGCCGATCAACAATAACCCAGATAGCGTCTCTCCTGCCAGGGGATGCAGGTAATCCCATCACAAAGTCCATAGTCACGTGCTCCCATTTCCACTCCGGAATCGGCAAGGGCTGCAACAACCCTCCTGGTCTCTGATGTTCTGCCTTAACCTGTTGACACGTCATGCACCTAGCCACATACTCAGCCACATCTTTCTTCATACCAAGCCACCAAAAGTGCCTCCTCAAACAATGATACATCTTGGTTGTCCCGGGATGCACTGCATACCTAGAACGGTGCGCCTCATCAAGGACACTCTTACGTATGTCCTCTTCGGCCGGAACATAAAGTCTACCTCTGAACCTGACTGTGTCGTCATCCCATAATTCCACCTCTGGTCTCTGGAGAATCTGCAGTAATTCTACATCTGCCCTCTGAGCCTCAATCACAGCATGGTACACTGCTGGTCTCACAGTCAAGCTGGCCAACACGGGTCTATCATCCTCACGTGGAACCCGAAAGGAAGATTCCACAACCTGCTCAAATAATTCCCATTCTCGAATCATAAGGTATGACATGACCGTCTTCCGACTCAAGGCATCTGCCACTACATTCGCCTTGCCCGGATGGTAAGAAAGGTCAAGGTCATAATCCTTGATGAACTCCATTCACCTACGCTGCCTCAAATTCAGGTCCTTCTGTGTGAACACATACTTCAGGCTCTTGTGATCAGTAAAAACCTGAAATTTCTTACCATACAAGTAATGTCTCCAGATCTTGAGTGCAAAAACCACAGCTGCCAATTCCAAATCATGGGTGGGATAGTTCTCCTCATGCTTCTTCAGCTGTCTAGAAGCATAAGCCACAACCCTGCCATGCTGCATTAGAACTGCGCCCAAACCTCGACGGGACGCGTCTGAGTAAACCACAAACCCACCTGAACCAGATGGAAGCACTAACACTGGGGACGAAGTGAGGTGAGTCTTTAACTCAGTGAAACTCCGCTCACACTCCTCGGTCCACACAAAACGAACTCCCTTTCGAGTCAACCTCGACAAGGGGGCCGCTATCGAAGAAAACCCCTGAACAAACCGCCTGTAATAACCTGCAAGTCCCAAGAAGCTCCTGATCTCAGTCACTGAAGTTGGCCTGCTCCAATTCATTACTGCCTCGATCTTGGCTAGATCCACTGCGATGCCCTCGCCAGAAATGACATGCCCAAGGAAGTGTACCTTGTCTAGCCATAATCCACACTTGCTAAACCTGGCATAGAGTTGGTGTTCCCTCAGGACCTGCAACACCACCCGAAGATGAGTGGCGTGCTCTTCCTCATAAGAAGAATATATCAAAATATCATCGACGAATACCACCACAAACTGATCCAGATAGGCCCTAAAGACTCGGTTCATCAGATCCATAAAGGCTGCCGGAACATTGGTCAAGCCGAAAGGCATAACCAAAAACTCATAATGTCCATACCGAGTCCTAAAAGCCGTCTTACTGACATCGACATCATGGATCCTCATCTGATAATATCCAGATCTCAGGTCAATCTTAGAAAACACCTTCGCAGACTGCAGCTGATCCATCAAATCATCGATCCTTGGAAGTGGGTACTTGTTCTTAATCGTCACTTGGTTCAGCTGTCTATAATCAATGCACAACC
Organism: Zantedeschia hybrid cultivar; assembly: GCA_030544215.1. Taxonomy (NCBI): domain Eukaryota; kingdom Viridiplantae; phylum Streptophyta; class Magnoliopsida; order Alismatales; family Araceae; genus Zantedeschia; species Zantedeschia hybrid cultivar. Next base: position 34,996,700 of record JARZZO010000011.1, on the reverse strand, counting down.
TCAAGGAACCGTCCTTCTTCCTGACAAATAGAACTGGAGCACCCCACGGAGAAGTGCTAGGACGAATGAAACCCTTATCCAGCAACTCCTGCAACTGCGCCTTCAACTCAGCGAGTTCGGCTGGTGCCATCCGATACAGGGCCTTAGACAAGGGTACCGTACCTGGTGCCAGCTCAATGGTAAACTCGACCTCTCGCTGAGGAGGAAGGCCAGGCAACTCCTCAGGAAACACATCTACAAAGTCACACACTACAGGCACCTCCCAAGGACTGGGACTATCACGGACATCGGAAACAACAATAGAGGCAAGGAAGGCCTCACAACCACCAGCAAGCAACCTCTGAGCCTTAAAGGCAGAAATAAGAATACCTCGAGAAGAGAGCCTAATACTTTGGAAGTAGAAGGTCGAGATGTCCGAAATAGAGAAACACACCCTCTTCCTGTGGTAGTCCACCTCAGCATAATGAGCTTCCAACTAGTCCATGCCCAGGATGATATCAAAGTCACGAATGGAAAGCACGACCAACTAGGCGGGTAACTCATAACCCTCAATGGTCAAGGGAACATCCCTCAAACAATTATAAGATAACATGAAATCCCCAGAAGGAACCTCTACCATCAATCCATCAGATAGCTCATCAACAGGTGTAGAAAGAACATCTATAAACTGCTCAGAAATGAAAGAATGTGAAGCACCTGAATCAATCAACACATGTGCAGAGTTCCCAAGGACAGAAAGTGTACCTTCCACCAAGTTGGACGCACGAGCCTCCTTCCTGGTGATAGCCAGTACTCTTCCTTGGGTCCTCGGCTTCTTCTGATTAGCTGGCCCTTGCCTCTGGCCACGCTCCTGCGGGCAAAACCTCGCCACGTGGCCCTACTGGCCACAAGTATAGCATCTCCCAGAGAAAGCAGGACACTGAGTCCCACCATGAGTACCACCACAGTGCTGACAAACTGCTGGAAGCCTCTGACCTGGCTCCTGCTGGGCGCTGGACACCGACTGGCTCTGCTGATCCTGCCTGGGTCTGCTACTACCGCTGCTGCCACTACTGCTGCCACCGCCTCGGAAGAATCTCCTAAATCTGGAGCCGAGTGACGACGATCCTGATCCGGACGAAGGGGCTGCTGCCGCTGCCTTACCCCTGCCACGAGCTGGTCCCTGAGCAGTCAGTCCTCTCTCCCGGGCTGACTGATTCTGCTGTGCCTCCACTACTGCTGCACACCTAACTGCTGATGCCAAGTCTGTACAACAGTGAGATGCCACAAAGTTCCTCAGACTGAGCCTCAGCCCATCCACAAACCTCTCAGTACGTCGCTCCTTGTCCCCTGAGATGAAGGGCACAAACCTCCCAAGCGAAACAAACTTCGCCTGGTACTCGAGTATTGTCATACTCCCCTGAGTCAGCTCCATAAATTCCCTCTCCTTGGCCCTCTGGACATGCCTAGGAAAATATTGCGCATTGAATTCCTTCACAAAAGTCTCCCAAGAAATCTCCCTGAGACTCCTATCCTCATAAGACAAACTCTTCAAAGTGGTCCACCAATCATAGGCGCTATCCTTCAACATGAAGGTAGCTAACGGAGTCTTCTCAACTGCTGCACAATCCATAGTATCGAAAATATTCTCCATCTCCCTAAGCCAGTGAACAGCCTCATCGGGGTCGGGACGACCGGTGAAGTGAGGTGGCCTCAGCTTCAGAAATCTCTCTAGTGTAGCTGTAGACCCTCCCCGAGTGCTGGAACTCTCACTAGGGTCTCGGGTCTGATATCGAGCCATAATGTCCATCATAGCCTCCATGAACTGTTCTACACTCGGCCTACCGGCTTCAGAACCACTAGGGACATCTCCCCGCTCTCGAATAACCGGCACCCTCTTCCTAGGAGCCATCTAATCGCCTACAGACACAAAATCGAAGAGTTCTAGTTAGAATCCTAAAACCTATACTACCGTCGTGCCTGTACGGGATAACGTAATTATTTGCCGGACTCACGACATTTAACCTAGTTATTCATTTATTTGCCAGACCGAATGCTCTGATACCAACTGTAACGACCTGCCACCCTATAATCGGGGATCCAATTACTAAATGGGTACCGAATCATTAATTTGGAACCAAACCAGGATCTAAGTAAGTCTGGGAAATAAATAATAAACTAAGCTAAACATTCACATCGCATTGAATTGAAAGGAAAGTACATAAATTTAAAAGTTATTACAATGCGACTTGAAACAACAAATAATTACATACTCCAACAGAAAAGAAATGATTATACATACAGGCCAGGAATAAAATAACAACTACATCGGGGCATACCCCGGAACAACAGCCGTCGGCGCTCAACACACAGCCGCACACTCCTCGCTAAGTCTGTCGGGAGTCCTCACCTGAAAACCGCAGGGGTGAGTCTCAACGAAAAGACTTAGTAGGGATCCTTCGATCCCCATTGCCCACACACACACCCACAAGTGCAAAGTACAGCGGAGATATAGTAACCAAGTAAAGCAGTAATTACTACACCTAAATTTCCATGTGAATCACATGCATTCGAAGTATAATTATCATGCATAATTCCAATTTACCAGGGAACCCGAAATCAGTGTATCCTCAAAACACGTCAACCACACAACGAAAGTGGGAAACACCGACCCGCTGAGACCAAACAGTAACCCCTCGGATAGCACACTGGCTACCTCGGCGGTTACTCCTTCCCCCAGCAAACACCGACCCGCTGAGACCAAACAGTAACCCCTCGGATAGCACGCTGGCTACTCCGAACCAACTGGCTCAGGTGGTTACTCCTTCCCCCAGCACGAGTGACACTCCAAAAGGTACCACTCCGACACCGGTACAAGCTAGCTAACCCCGGGGTTCACCAGGCGACCCTCTCCACTAGGCGTCACCCCGCCACTGCTCCCGTCAGCGCTGTGTCCCTCCACACCGACACAGGGTGTAGAACGCTACAACTGTCACTCTAGGTCCACCGAAACATAAAACACGGCACGGTGCGATCCGGTCACGGAAGAAGTCCACGGTCGCACCACATACAACGCAGTGCCATCCGGTCGCGAAGAGTCCATCACATCGAGTATACTAACAGCATGCATTAACCAACTATCTAGCAGTGTAAACACATTTTACTGGCATCGATTAATGTGGTTCTGTCTTGAATCGCGTCGCCCAAGGCCGACGCCATTCAAGCACCCTAAACTGGTTCATGAAATCCCGGCCTCAGAATCTGGCCTAAAAGGCGTCGCTACAGGTAGCCGCCTTTTAAAAGGCGTCGACATCCTCAGACGCCGATTAACAGAAAATTCGGAATTAACAGAAAACCTTAATCGGGATATTTTTGCCTTAAAAGGCGTCATGGTGTCCCGACGCTATTCCAAATAGCGTCGTGCAATCATGACGTCTTTCAGCGCCAGAATCCCCGAACTGACAGGGCCTTAGTGGAACGATTTCTGTCTAAAAGGCGTCGTGATGGCCCGACGCCCTTCTAAAAGGCGTCGTCCATACACGACGTGTTTTAGCGCCAGAAATCAAGTTCTGCCTCGAGTCCGAAGGCTCCCTTTCCACCCCCAAAAACCCCAAAAACAGAGGAGAAAGAGGGCAAACCAAGCCATCATGAATCCACATCCATAGAAACTCCCATTCCCATCAAAGAAAAGCCCCTAACATGCTCATTCTACCCTAAAATCAAAGATCCATAACATGCTTTAAACGGGGGAAACATGGTTTAAAACACAACACTATGGGAACCGTCACCCTACCGGTTACTTGAACTCCTCCAAGCTCCAAGCCGTCCGCCCGTCTCGCCCCACGCCGCCGCCGGTACCGCCGAGGTCGTCCTTACTCCACCGGGACGTCGGCCGCCGTCCGGAGAGTAAACGCCGCGGAGGAAGTGGTGGTGGTAGTGGCGAGAGCTAAGTGGTTGATGGAGTTGGAGGGAAAGACGAAGTGATGGAAGGAAAGAAAGAGGGGAAAGGGGCGTCGCCGGAGTCGCCGGAGGTAGGGTGGAGAGAAAGAGAGAAGGAAGAAAATGAGGAAAAGAGGGAAGGCTCGCGGGATTAATCAGAGACCGGCTAAAACGCGTCGACATGTACGGACACCTATCAGTTGACATGACGGCCGCTCTGACAGGACTCTGAAACGCTCTGACATCAGTCTGAAATGCGTCGTCCATCCAAGACGCCGTTCAGACGACAAGACTGGCGCCGTACACTGACAACCCAGGGGTCGCAGTCTGAAAGGCGTCGTCCCTCGCGGACGCTGTTCAGACGACATGTCAGGGCCGTACTCTCGCGGCCCAAAGCCAGTCCACGTGGCACCCACGTGGCACAAGCTAAAACGCGTCTGCCCAGCTGGACGCCGTTTAAACCGCGTCTCGCGGGCTCGACGCGAAACATCACAGAGTCTCTGCCCCACTGGAGCCTGAACTACAGGGTCCGACCCCGAAAACCGGATCCGAAAGCCTCACTCCTTACATCCGCCATGCCCAAGGGCATTTTGATAAGTTGGCGTGGGCGGCTTAGCCGATTGCCTTGAGGAGGAGAGTTGTGGCCCAACTGGCCGAGAAGTTGAAACTTGAAGGCCTTCCATGGCCTGGTGAATGAAAGAGGTATGGTGGAGAGGAGGTTGAGGAACGGCAGGGGGAACCACAGGATTCGATTCAGTAGACTGCATGGGCGTCTTCCCCTTTAAAATGGATTGGATTGCCTCGAGCTGTTGAGGATCCAAATGGGAGGCTAGAACTCCCAGAGCGTCGACTAGATCAGAATGATTGGAAGATGAGGGCTCATTCGGGTTCATGGCCCCCTCAAAAACAGGATTAGAAACTGCATGCACATGCGGAGGAAGATCAGTGCCAGAATTATGTTGATCATGAGCAAAAGGAGGAGGGATTTGGTGGTTTCCCTCATGTTGAAATGGATAAGAATAGGGATCATGGGGGGCATTAGCATCTCCCCCATTTTCATAGTGATAATCAGATTCAAGAGGGGCATTAGCATCTCCCTCGTAGTTGACTAGAGCATCTGAAGCTATGCTCAAATCCCTACATGATCGAAGCAACATGGTATTAGATTTTTTTTCAACAAAGATTTGTAGACAAGTTGTGCAAAGATTAGACAAACAAATGGATGCTTAACGTTGTTTTGGGATTCCTTGTTAGATTATTTGGATTCAGTTAATCACAAATTTACTCAACAGGTAGGATCCTAGTTTCAGTTTAGTTTCCACCGTCTAAGGCTTTTTCTCACAACGACATGAAAATCTAACCAGGACTTCGATTGGTACAACCAACCCGATGAACAAGGAGGAATACCTTGATTTTAGGGACTTACGGAGGTCTTTAATGCCAACCACTCTAGTCTGATCGAGGGACCAACCCAATCAGAGAGAGGTGAAGACATCAAGAAAGGTGTTCCTATGAGAAAAGGGGGGTGTTAGCTCCAGTGCGTATGACTTGTGGTCGGGATGACCTATAATGCTTAATATGTAATGTGTAGTAGCAAGCAAATCAGAAATCTGAGAATTGAAGAACAAAATAAGAAAGTACCTGAATCGCGTCACTGTTCCCCGACGCTATTCAAATCAGAACCTTATTCTGCTCACAGAAGCTCAGGCAGCAGACAACAGGGAATTTTGCCTAAAAGGCGTCTAGGTAGGGCGACGCGTTATGAAATGCGTCGTTCTTCCTGGACACTTTTCAGGTCGCAAAATCAACAATTTAGAAGGAATTTTTGGGTCAATTCCCCCTCAAACTAACAGGATAAAGCAGTAAATAATATGTGAGGGTGTGTCCGAGGGACACAGGTGGTGCACCGTGGGTGCCCGATTGATGAAAGCAAGAACAAAGATTTAAAAGATCGCGAGACCAAGTCCCACCGTGATCGCCAAAGAGTTGTAAGTGTTCAAATAGCGATGTGTGATTATCATGAAAATTTTGTTGTTTATGTGACAAATAAACCTATTAAAAACTATGTGATCGCCAGAAACTTTTGACTAAAAAGTTTCAAAAGACAAAGATTGATCGCTTACCTGTTTTGCACGAGGGAGATGTTGAAGTTCTTGATTCTCCTCCTTCAGCCGGCTGAAGAAAAAGAGCCCTTCTGACTTTGTTCTTACTTTGAATATTGATTGGGCTTTGAGGATCGTCCAGATTTTTTTTCCTTGTTGATTCCTTCCTTTTGATCTTCTTTGTACCTTGCAAAAAGTAGAAAGAAAGAAAGAGGGGAAAAACAATAACTCAAATAGTGGTAGTATCTATCCCAATAATAATTCCAATCATGCAACCTAAACAAATGAACTCACTTGTTTGTTGTAAGGATCGTGACCTTCGGATCCGGTTTTTCGGGATCGGACCTTGTAGTTCTAACCTTAGTGAGGGCGGAGATTCTGAGTTGATTCGCGTCAGGACATCGAGACGCGTTTTAAACGGCGTCCACCGTCGCAGACGTATTTCAAGTTCTGCCACGTGGGTGCCACGTGGGCTGGTTTCGGGCCGCGAGGGTACGGCCCTGTCTTGTCAACCTGAACGGCATTCACGTGTGTCGACGCTTTTCAGACTGCGACTCTGAGTTTGTCAGAGTACGGCCCTGACATATCGTCTGAACGGCGTCTGCCTTGAACGACGCGTTTCAGAGTATTGTCAGAGCAGCTGTCACATCAACTGAATGGCGTCCACGGATGTCGACGCGTTTTAGCCCGTCTCTGGTTAACCCTTGAGCCCTCCTTCTTTCCCTCATTTTCTCCTCTCTTCCTCTCTTTCCCCTTCCGGCGAACTCGGCAGCGATCCCTCCTCCTCCCTCTTTTCCTCCCACCGTTTCATCTCTCCCTCCACTCCATCTTCTACCTAGCTCCTACCTCTACCACCTCCACTTCCACTGCGGCGTTCTACTCTCCGGACGGCGGCCGACGTCACGGAGGAGCAAGGACGACCACGGCGGTACCGGCGGCGGCGTTGGGCGAGTCGGGTGGACGGCTTGAAGCTCGGAGGCGTTCAAGTATCCGGTAGGGTGACGGTTCCCCTTAGCATCGCATTTTAGACCATGTTTACCCCTTTTAAGCTTGTTTGGATCTTTGGTTTTGGGGGGTAGAATGAGCATGTTTAGGAGTTCTTTTGATAACATGGGGGATTTCCATGAATGTGTTGCCTATGGATGGTATTATTCCTCTTTTCCCTCCGTTTCTGGGTGAATTTTGGGGTTGTTTGGGGTTGGAATGGGAGCCCTCGGGCTCAAGCGACTCTGGTTCCTGGGACTGAAACACGTCGTGCATGGACGACGCCTTTTTGAAGGGCATCGAGCCATCACGACGCCTTTCAGACAGGAATCGCCTGACAGAGAGTCTACCAGTTCGCGATTCTGGGACTAAAAGACGTCATGGGTGAACGACGCGTTTTCAAATGGCGTCGGTTAGCCATGACGCCTTTTAAAGATAGAAATCCCCTGAGTAAGGGCCTTGGAATTCCAGATTTCTGTGCTGAATAGCATCTGAGGATGTCGACGCCTTTTAAAAGGCGACCACTAGTGTCGACGCCTTTTAGGGCCTGATTCTGAAGACTGTTTTACATGAACCTGTACATACAGCTTGAATGGCGTCGACCTTGGGAGACGCGATTCAAGACAGAACCTCACTAATTCATGCCAGTAAAATGTGTTCATATTGTTAGACGAATGATTAAGTGCATGTTTTAGTGTACCCGGTAGAGATAGATTCTTCATGACCGGACGATGCTACATGTATGTTATGCGATCGCGGACTTTTCACGTGACGGATCGTACTTGTTGGGTTTTGAGTTACTGTGGACCTGGAGTGACATTGTAGCACTTTATCACCCTGTGCTGGTGGGGGCGTGAGCACAGCGCCGGTGGGGGCGTGGGCGGGGTGACGCCTAGTGAGAGAGGGTCACCTGGTGAACCCCGGGGTCAACTAGTACCGGTGTCGGAGTGGTACATTCGGAGAGTCACTCATGCTGAGGGAAGGAGTAGCCACCTGAGCCGGTTGGACCGGAGTAGCTAGTGTGCTATCCGAGGGGTTACTATTTGGTCTCAGCGGGTCGAGGTTTCTCCACCATTGTTGTGTGGTTGGCGAGTTCTATCGAGACGACAGTTGTGGATTTCCTAGTCGGCTGATTTAATATATGCAAGTTTGTTATATTACGATTGCATGTGATTTCACGTTAAGAATTAGGAACTGTACCTCTTGTGCTTATCACCTTTCTGTTAGCTATGCCTTGCACTTGTGGGTGTGTGCGTGGGCAGTAGGGATCGAAGGATCCCTACTGAGTCTTGTCTTTGAGACTCACCCCTCCTGCGGTTTTCAGGTGAGGACTCTCAGCAGACCTAGCGAGGAGAGTGCGGCCGTGAGTTGAGCACCGTCAGCAGTTGTTCCGGGGTATGCCCCGACGTAGTTGTGATTTTTTTATTTCTGGCCGTATGTATAATTATTTCCTTTTTGGTGGAAAATGTAATTATTTGCTGTATCGAGTCGCATTGTAATAATTTTAATTCCTGCACTTTTACTTCTGTTCAATGCGATGTGAATGTTTAGCTTAGTTTATTATTTATCTCCCAGACTTGATTAGATCCTGGTTTGGTTCCAAATTAATGATTCGGTACCCATTTAGTAATCGGATCTCCGATTATAAGGTGGCGGGTCGTTACAGTTGGTATCAGAGCATACGGTCTGGCAAATAAATAAATAACTAGGTTAAATATCTTAAACTCGGCAAATAAATACATTATCCCGTACAGGCACGACGGTAGTATAGGTTTTAGGACTCTAATTAGAACTTTTTGATTTTGTTATTATAGGCAAATAGATGGCTCCCAGAAGGAGGATGCCAGTTATTCGAGAGCAGGGAGATGTCCCTAGTGGGTCCGAGGCCGGGAGGCCGAGTGTTGAGCAGTTTATGGAGGCGATGATGGACACTATGGCTCGACATCAGACGCGAGACCCTAGTGAGAGTTCCAGTGCGCGGGGAGGGTCCACAGCTACACTTGAGCGGTTTCTGAAGCTGAGGCCACCTCACTTCACCGGTCGTCCCGACCCTGACGAGGCCATCCACTGGCCTAGAGAGATAGAGAAGACTTTTGACACCATGGATTGTGCTGCAGTAGAGCGGACCCCGTTAGCTACCTTCATGCTGAAGGATAGCGCCTATGACTGGTGGACCACCTTGAAGAGTTTGTCCTACGAGGGCAGGTGTCTTAGGGATATTCCATGGGAGACATTTGTTAAAGAATTCAACGCACAGTATTTCCCTAGACACGTCCAGAGGGCCAAGGAGAGGGAGTTCATGGATCTGACACAGGGGAGCATGACAGTACTTGAGTACCAGGCGAAGTTTGTTTCGCTAGGTCGGTTCGTGCCTTTCATATCTGGGGACGAGGAGCGTCGCACTGAGAGGTTCGTGGACGGACTGAGGCTCAGTTTGAGGAACTTCGTGGCGTCTCACTGTTGCACGGATCTGGCTTCCGCGGTTAGATGTGCGGCAGCAGTGGAGGCTCAACAGAGCCAGTCGGCCCGGGAGAGAGGACTGGCTGCTCAGAGCCCAGTTCGTGGCAGGGGTAAGGCAGCGGCAGCGGCCCCTTCTGCTGGATCGGGATCGTCGTCACTCGGCTCCCGATTCAGGAGATTCTTCAGGGGTGGTGGCAGCAGTAGTGGCAGTAGTGGCAGCAACAGGCCCGGGCAGGGTCAGCAGAGTCAGTCTGTATCCAGTGCACCGCAGGGGCCAGCTCAGAGGCTTCCGGCAGTCTGTCAGCACTGTGGGGGTACCCATGGTGGGACTCAGTGTCCCACTCTTCCCAAGAGATGTTTCGCTTGCGGCCAGCAGGGCCACTTGGCGAGGCAGTGCCCGCAGGGGTATGGTCAGGGACATGGTTCAGGTGAGCAGAAGAAGCCAAGGACCCAGGGGAGAGTGCTAGCTATCACCAGGAGGGAGGCTCGCGCGTCCAACTTGGTGGAAGGTACACTTTCTGTCCTTGGGAACTCTGCACACGTATTGATTGATTCAGGTGCTTCGCATTCTTTTATTTCTGAGCAGTTCTTAGATATCCTTTCTGCGCCCGTTGTTGAGTTATCTGATGGTTTGATGGTGGAGGTTCCTTCTGGGGACTATATGATATCTTATAACTGCTTGAGGAATGTTCCCTTGACCATTGAGGGTCATGTGCTCCCTGCCCAGTTGGTTGTGCTTGCCATTCGAGACTTTGATATCATCCTGGGTATGGATTGGTTAGAAGCCTTTTATGCAGAGGTGGACTGCCACAGGAAGAGGGTGCGATTCTCCATTCCGGACATCCCGACCTTCTTCTTCCAAGGTATTAGGCTTTCTTCCCGAGGTATTCTTATTTCTGCCTTAAGGCACGGAGATTGCTTGATGGTGGCTGTGAGGCTTTCCTTGCCTCTGTTGTTGTCTCTAATGTCCGGGTTAGTCTCAGCCCTGGGGAGGTACCTGTTGTATGTGAGTTTATAGATGTTTTTCCTGAGGAACTGCCTGGCCTTCCTCCTCAGCGAGAGGTCGAATACACCATCGAGCTTGCACCAGGTACGGCGCCCTTGTCTAAGACCCCGTATCGGATGGCGCCAGCCGAACTCGCTGAGTTGAAGGCACAGTTGCAGGAGCTGCTAAATAAGGGTTTTATTCGTCCCAGTACATCTCCATGGGGTGCTCCAGTTCTGTTTGTTAGAAAGAAGGATGGTTCTCTGAGATTGTGCATTGACTATAGGCAGCTGAACCAGGTAACAATAAAGAATAAGTACCCACTTCCAAGGATTGATGATTTGATGGATCAGCTGCAGTCCGCGAAGGTATTTTCCAAGATCGACTTGAGATCCGGATATTATCAGATGAGGATCCGGGATGTTGATGTTAGCAAGACGGCCTTCAGAACTCGGTATGGACATTATGAGTTTTTGGTTATGCCCTTTGGCTTGACCAATGCTCCGGCGGCCTTCATGGAGCTGATGAACCGAGTCTTCAGGACTTACCTGGATCAGTTTGTGGTTGTGTTTATTGATGATATTCTGATCTATTCTTCTTCTGAGGAAGAGCATGCCACCCATCTTCGGGCTATATTGCAGGTCCTGAGGGAGCATCAACTTTATGCCAAGTTCAGCAAATGTGAGTTTTGGCTAGACGAGGTGCATTTCCTTGGGCATGTTATTTCTGGCAATGGTATCGCTGTGGATCCAGCCAAGATCGAGGCAGTGATGGATTGGAGCAGGCCGACTTCAGTGACTGAGATCAGGAGCTTTCTGGGGCTTGCCGGTTATTACAGGCGGTTTGTTCAGGGATTTTCTTCGATAGCAGCCGCCTTGTCGAGGTTGACTCGAAAGGGAGTTCGCTTTGTGTGGACCGAGGATTGTGAGCAGAGTTTTATTGAGTTAAAGACCCGTCTCACGTCAGCCCCTGTACTGGTGCTTCCATCTGGATCGGGTGGGTTTGTGGTTTACTCTGATGCGTCCCGTCGAGGTTTGGGCGCAGTTCTAATGCAGCATGGCAGGGTAGTGGCTTATGCTTCTCGACAGCTGAAGAAGCATGAAGAGAACTATCCTACTCATGATTTGGAGCTGGCAGCTGTGGTGTTTGCACTCAAGATCTGGAGGCATTATTTATATGGGGAGAAATTCCAGGTTTTCACGGATCACAAGAGTTTGAAATATGTGTTCACTCAGAGGGACCTGAATTTGAGGCAGCGAAGGTGGATGGAATTCATTAAAGATTATGACTTTGACCTTTCTTATCATCCGGGCAAGGCGAATGTAGTGGCAGACGCCTTGAGTCGGAAGACGGTCATGTCATACCTTATGATTCAGGAGTGGAAATTATTCGAGCAGGTGGTGGAATCTTCCTTTAGGGTTCCACGTGAAGATGACAGAGCCGTGCTGGTCAGTTTAACTGTGAGACCAGCTGTGTATCATGCAGTAATTGAGGCTCAGAGGGCAGATGTTGAGCTACCACAGATTCTCCAGAGGTCAGAGGTGGAGTTATGGGACGACGGTACGGTCAGGTTCAGAGGTAGACTTTATGTGCCGACTGAGGAGGACGTGTGCAGATGTGTTCTTGATGAGGCGCACCGTTCGAGATATGCAGTACATCCGGGCACGACTAAGATGTATCATTGTTTGAGGAGGCACTTCTGGTGGCCCGGTATGAAGAAAGATGTGGCTGAATATGTGGCCAGATGCATGACTTGTCAGCAGGTTAAGGCCGAGCATCAGAGACCTGGTGGATTGCTACAGCCCTTGCCGATTCCAGAGTGGAAATGGGAGCATGTGACTATGGACTTCGTGATGGGATTGCCTACATCCCCTAGCAGGAGAGATGTCATCTGGGTCATCGTTGATCGGCTGACCAAGTCGGCACACTTCCTAGCTATTAGGAAGGACTGGTCAGTCGGCAAGCTGGCAAAGTTGTTTGTAGACCGAATCATCTCTCTGCACGGGGTGCCTTTGTCTATCGTATCAGATCGAGATCCAAGGTTTACTTCCAGATTCTGGAAGAGCTTTCAGCAGGCATTAGGCACTCAGTTGGCTTTCAGCTCAGCCTACCATCCCGAGACTGACGGGCAGTCGGAGAGGACTATTCAGACCTTGGAAGATATGCTCAGAGCTTGTTGTCTAGACTGGGGAGGTTCTTGGGAGCAGTATTTGTCCACAGTGGAATTTGCCTATAATAACAGCTGCCATTCCAGTATCGGCATGGCACCTTACGAGGCTTTGTATGGGCGACCGTGTCGATCTCCAGTATGTTGGTCCGAGATCGGTGAAAGGCAGATAGCAGGACCCGAGTTAGTATAGCAATGTGCTGAGATTGCCAGGTTAGTTCGGCAGAGGTTGACCGCAGCGCAGAGTAGGAAGAAGAGTTATGCTGACATCCGACGGAGACCGCTTGAGTTTGAAGTTGGGGACCACGTGTTTCTCCGAGTCTCACCCTCCAAGGGTGTAATGAGATTCGGGAAGCGAGGCAAACTGAGTCCGCGCTATATTGGGCCTTTTCCCATCCTTGCTCGGATTGGGGAAACCGCGTACCAGCTGGCCTTGCCGCCCAGTCTTACAGGGGTACACCATGTGTTCCATGTGTCCTTACTGAGGAAGTATGTTCAGGATCCGTCCCATGTCCTGGACTTTTCAGAGTTAGAGGTCGTTGAGGACCTGTCCTTTCCAGAATATCCTTTTCGTATTGAGGATCGCAGAGAACAGGTCCTGCGGAACAAGATTGTACCGTTAGTCAAGGTGATTTGGCAATACCGCTCCGGAGGTGAGGCAACCTGGGAGCGAGAGGATGAGATGCGGGAGCAGTTCCCTTACCTCTTTTCGTAAGTTTCCTTGTGAACTTGTATCCCTGTTTGACCTTGTTAAATTCTAAGCAGTCAATTGCGGGGACGTAATTCTTTTAAGGGGGGGAGATTGTAAGGATCGTGACCTTCGGATCCGGTTTTTCGGGATCGGACCTTGTAGTTCTAACCTTAGTGAGGGCGGAGATTCTGAGTTGATTCGCGTCAGGACATCGAGACGCGTTTTAAACGGCGTCCACCGTCGCAGACGCATTTCAAGTTCTGCCACGTGGGTGCCACGTGGGCTGGTTTCGGGCCGCGAGGGTACGGCCCTGTCTTGTCAACCTGAACGGCGTCCACGTGTGTCGACGCCTTTCAGACTGCGACTCTGGGTTTGTCAGAGTACGGCCCTGACATATCGTCTGAACGGCGTCTGCCTTGAACGACGCGTTTCAGAGTATTGTCAGAGCAGCTGTCACATCAACTGAATGGCGTCCGCGGATGTCGACGCGTTTTAGCCCGTCTCTGGTTAACCCCGCGAGCCCTCCTTCTTTCCCTCATTTTCTCCTCTCTTCCTCTCTTTCCCCTTCCGGCGAACTCGGCAGCGATCCCTCCTCCTCCCTCTTTTCCTCCCACCGTTTCATCTCTCCCTCCACTCCATCCTCTACCTAGCTCCTACATCTACCACCTCCACTTCCACTGCGGCGTTCTACTCTTCGGACGGCGGCCGACGTCACGGAGGAGCAAGGACGACCACGGCGGTACCGGCGGCGGCGTTGGGCGAGTCGGGTGGACGGCTTGAAGCTCGGAGGCGTTCAAGTATCCGGTAGGGTGACGGTTCCCCTTAGCATCGCGTTTTAGACCATGTTTACCCCGTTTAAGCTTGTTTGGATCTTTGGTTTTGGGGGGTAGAATGAGCATGTTTAGGAGTTCTTTTGATAACATGGGGGATTTCCATGAATGTGTTGCCTATGGATGGTATTATTCCTCTTTTCCCTCCGTTTCTGGGTGAATTTTGGGGTTGTTTGGGGTTGGAATGGGAGCCCTCGGGCTCAGGCGACTCTGGTTCCTGGGACTGAAACACGTCGTGCATGGACGACGCCTTTTTGAAGGGCGTCGAGCCATCACGACGCCTTTCAGACAGGAATCGCCTGACAGAGAGTCTGCCAGTTCGGGATTCTGGGACTAAAAGACGTCATGGGTGAACGACGCGTTTTCAAATGGCGTCGGTTAGCCATGACGCCTTTTAAAGACAGAAATCCCCTGAGTAAGGGCCTTGGAATTCCATATTTCTGTGCTGAATAGCGTCTGAGGATGTCGACGCCTTTTAAAAGGCGACCACTGGTGTCGACGCCTTTTAGGGCCTGATTCTGAAGACTGTTTTACATGAACCTGTACATAGAGCTTGAATGGCGTCGACCTTGGGAGACGCGATTCAAGACAGAACCTCACTAATTCATGCCAGTAAAATGTGTTCATATTGTTAGACGAATGATTAAGTGCATGTTTTAGTGTACCCGGTAGAGATAGATTCTTCATGACCGGACGATGCTACATGTATGTTATGCGATCCCGGACTTTTCACGTGACGGATCGTACTTGTTGGGTTTTGGGTTACTGTGGACCTGGAGTGACATTGTAGCACTTTATCACCCTGTGCTGGTGGGGGCGTGAGCACAGCGCCGGTGGGAGCGTGGGCGGGGTGACGCCTAGTGAGAGAGGGTCACCTGGTGAATCCCAGGGTCCGCTAGTACCAGTGTCGGAGTGGTACATTCGGAGAGTCACTCATGCTGAGGGAAGGAGTAGCCACCTGAGCCGGTTGGACCGGAGTAGCTAGTGTGCTATCCGAGGGGTTACTGTTTGGTCTCAGCGGGTCGAGGTTTCTCCACCATTGTTGTGTAGTTGGCGAGTTCTATCGAGACGACAGTTGTGGATTTCCTAGTCGGCTGATTTAATATATGCAAGTTTGTTATATTACGATTGCATGTGATTTCACGTTAAGAATTAGGAACTGTACCTCTTGTGCTTATCACCTTTCTGTTAGTTGTGCCTTGCACTTGTGGGTGTGTGCGTGGGCAGTAGGGATCGAAGGATCCCTACTGAGTCTTGTCTTTGAGACTCACCCCTCCTGCGGTTTTCAGGTGAGGACTCTCAGCAGACCTAGCGAGGAGAGTGCGGCCGTGAGTTGAGCACCGTCAGCAGTTGTTCCGGGGTATGCCCCGACGTAGTTGTGATTTTTTTATTTCTGGCCGTATGTATAATTATTTCCTTTTTGGTGGAAAATGTAATTATTTGCTGTATCGAGTCGCATTGTAATAATTTTAATTCCTGCACTTTTACTTCTGTTCAATGCGATGTAAATGTTTAGCTTAGTTTATTATTTATCTCCCAGACTTGATTAGATCCTGGTTTGGTTCCAAATTAATGATTCGGTACCCATTTAGTAATCGGATCCCCGATTATAGGGTGGCGGGTCGTTACATTTGTAGTCTTTGAAACCCCTTAACACATTGATTGGAAAATAATGTTAGTGAGTGTGTGTTGCATGGAGTGACGTGATGAGATTATGATGCTAATATGCTAAAAATATGAAACTATCAATTAAGAAGAACTGAGTTGGATGGCCCCTGGAAAACCTTGGTTCTTGAATGGATGAAGAAAGGACGAAGTGAGGACGAAGCTTGCTTCAAGACTCCTTGAAGTAGTAGCAGCGTCTCGATCCTTCACTGTTTGTAGGTCGTCTCTCTCAAATATTATCGCTCTAATAATCACCAATTATCACTCAAAATTATCACTTTAATCACTAACTATCACTAACTTCTTAATGGCCAAGGACTTGGGTAATTATAGACTTAAGTTCACGCGTCCGCAGTTACTTACAGATTAGCATGAAAGAGTTTGAAACCAATCCAACCAAAAAACAGATAAATACAGCCTAATTCATCATTATCTGTAATTAACTAAAACGCGTCGCCCATGGAAGACGTCTTTTAGAATAATTAAGATAAGGATAAACATTGGGAAGAAGAAACAGAAACATGTTAGGAAACCTAAATGGCTTCGTTAAAGGCAGACGTATTTTAGTTCATTCATAAATTAATTAAAAATCAGATTAATAATCAAAATTAGAATAAACCCTAAATGGCGTCTTCATAGGTCGACGTCTTTTAGAATCTTTCATATTTGATTAAAAATCTGAGTTAAAATGAATTTCATTAATAAACTTAAATTATGTCTATCTGACCGATGTCATTTAGATAATTAATCTATAAAAATAATAATAATTAACTAATAATTAAATATCAGACCATTTTGAGGCATTATTATATGACATGAAATTTATTCAAAATGATATCAAAATTAGCGTGTCTACAATTATAATAAGAAACATTTAAAAGATATAGACCATTGACTAAAAGCGTCGAAGCTATTGATTTATTACCATATAAATCGAACAAGTTTTGTTCTCAATAGTCAACCTATATCTTATCTTGTCTAAATAAGATATAGAAATGATGTTCTTTATTATACTAGGAACATAATAACAATCTTCCAATGATAAGACGTCTTCTGATGGAAGCCTGAGGTTTGTTGTCCCTACAACAACCGCCGCAACTTTTGCGCCGTTTCCTAGCCTCAGTTCCACCTCGCCTTTTCTCAACTTGCTCTTACTTGTCAGCATCTGCACATCATGACAGATATGAGAAACACATCTAGTATCTAATACCCAAGATGTGGAATATGTAACTAACAAGTTGATACATCATATAGATATATGAAGCTTCTGACAGCTTCAACTTCCCATGAGCTTTATCGTTGAGGAATTCCATACAGTTCCTCTTCCAGTGACCATTTTGCTTGCAGTAGAAGCAGTCACCTTTTACTACTTCTTGGCCTTTGTCCTTCGAGCTTTTATCGTATGCGATCATTTCTGCCTCAAGGGCATCTAATGCCGGTTCAGCAGGAGGATCAACTCCAAGGACGTAGGCAATGTGCTCATATCTGAAGACATTCTTTAGGTTTCTGAGCCAATTTGAGTAGTTCAAGTCAGTCAAAAGATTTGCGTCAAGTATGCCATGGAGTAGATTATACGATGACATGATTTCCCTACAGGAGATAAATGAAATATATTTAGCATATGTTCAATTATTAAATTTAAAACAAGACATGTCAAGTTTTAACTCCCACTAATTTTCGACGGACTGTATAACTCTCAGTTATACAGAACGGGAGACGCCGATAGTCTCCTAGTGGGGATCAGAATTTCAATGAGATGCAGTACAACCTTGTGGATAGCACAACAAGCAGTAATACACTCAAAGAGTACCAATCTCTTGGGACTTGCAACATTTTGAAATATCCGATCATATCTTCGGTCCCTAAAGATTTAATGGCCATGTGAATAGCACAACAAGCCATTAATTCTAGCCTAAGCTAACCATCGTTACGAGACTAACATAGATTTGCATGCAGCCCTTGTGGATAGCACAACAAAACTACATGGTTCCTCTACCCCGATTATATAGTCATCTAATGCCATAGCCACAATCTCTCCTCACAATTAGACAGACCTTGTGGATAGCACAACAAACTTGCCTAAAGTAATTTGAATCCTATGACTATAACGATGGTGGACCACGCAGTAAGTTCTTAACTACTTACGTTACGGCTTAAAATTTAGACGATGGTATTTTGATAACTTTTATTTTGGTCTCTCCTAGGTGATAATATATAAATGTATCATATATATTTAACAAATACTATACCTGCTTTGATTTATAATCAAAATTAAAACAATGCATCTCATACATGTCAAGTGTGGTCATAGATAATACAATGGGTTTAACTTGAGCCAACAGTCAAACGCATACACAATCTAACATAATATTTATATCAGATAGACCTGCAAACACATAGGCAAGAGATCTTCATCATATCGCCTTCCTAGTTGCAGCTGTGGATCATCCTCACTCCTTCTTCGGTTGCCTCGATTAGATTACATAAATTCTAGAATTACATGTAAACTGAAGAAAGCCTCATGGCGAGTACAAGAGAGAGGAAGGTAAAATTATATCGGAGTAAGAGAGAGAGAGAGGTACGCAGACCTCTATTTATTCATAATCAATAAACACCCATCCATGCATCCACGATCCACACACATATCATTCATCACATGAATAATTTAAAATTGCATATCCATGATCACGGTGTGTTTTAACCATTCCACAAATGATAGACGCATTACATGGCGAAAAAAAAAGAGTTTCTAAATTAAAGAATTTTTTACTTTCAAAAAACTAGGTTCCAATCAAAAATTGGCTTTTGAATTTCAAAAACTCTTTTAATAATTTAATCATGAAATTAAATGATATTTAAAAACATCTAAAACACACATCATATGTGTACACACTCCAAATTAATAATTCCATAATATTCCACGCAAATTAGAACATTTCTAAAATTAAAATAATCTAACATTTAGATTAAACCGTACAATAATCTAACAATTAGACTATCAATAATTAATTACTAATCTAACTCTTTAGATTAGTCCATTAACGTTAATTATTAATTTAACACTTAAATTAATAATCAACTCTAATAAGTTATAAACTACTAATCTAACTCTTAGACTAATTAACATTTAATTATTAATTTAACTCTTAAACTAATAATTCACACCAATTAATTAATAACTAGATGTATTAATAATTAATAATCTAACATTTAGAATAATCATTATTAACCACTAATTTAACTCTCAAATTAGTCAAATTAAGATTAATTATTAATTTAACACTTAAACTAATAATTAACTTTAATTCATTAACAACTAATTATTAATCTTATTCGTATATTAGTTAATTGAATTTAATTATTAATGTAACACTTAAATTAACAATTAACTCTAATTAACTAATAACTACTAATTTAACACTTAAATTAGTCAATTAAAAGTAATTATTAATTTAACATTTAAATTAATAACTAATTCTAATTAATTAACAACACTTTGTTAATATTAGTTATTCATAATCATTAATGCCTAATTAAAAGAAATTGAATAACAATTTAAATATTTCAAAATAGATTTTGAATATATATAAATTAAAATCCAATTTAATTATTAAAGGGGCTTAGGGTTTAATAGGAGTAAAAGGGGGTTTAATTGGAAAATTAGAAAGTGGGCTCACCCAATTGGCTGAGCTAAGGCTCGGGCCATGGCTCGAACCACCCAGCCAGGGGCTCGGGCCCATGCACCTCCCCTAGCCTGGGTTCGGTTCAGCCATGAGCCAACCGGTCGGCCCGCCTTTCGCCCAACCGGATCCCCCCCCCCCCCACCCGAAAACCTAATCCCTGCATGTTGCAGGTTTGTGGCCGGCAGGAGGGGGGAGTTTACAGGGCCGCCCGGCGCCTACTGTCCCCGGCCCCGCCGGCGACATCGGCTGCGTCGACAGGGCCGCCGGTGGCCCTTATTAAGCACCAGTCGGGCCCCTTTTTCTCCCCCCAAAAAAACTGATTTTTTCTTGTTTATTTACAAAATCGTGGGAAGAAGAAGATGGGGCTCCCTCCGGCCACCTCCACTGGCCTCTTCGGCGCCGGCTATGAGTCCGGTGAGGACTAACGATCCTTCCTTGAGGATCCGGAGTCCCAGCCCTCCTTCCCAACGCTTATAAAAACCCGAATGAAGCCGCCATTAACCTTGTTCTTCATCGCATGAAGAACTTCGAAAAAATCCCCCAAAAAATCGATTTTGCTAGACTAAAATCAATTTAATTAATTGTATTAATCATATGAACACGTCCAGCAACTAACCGAATTAAATCATGGAATTATTCATGGAAAAATTAATCTGGAGATCGAAATGGGACGAGAAACAATGGAACCTGGCTCTGATACCACTGTTGGGTTCTCATGTTCCTCCGGATCACAAACGCAGCAGAATAAACAAAAATAAATACAGCGACCTGTTTTCCGTTTCGAACATATAAAATCAATTATCGGATAATCGAACTATTACCTTGCATGGATTCGAATCCGCGACCGATCGGTTTTGTCGGTGTGACACCACGAGCCGCGCAAACGCCCGGCCTCTAGTGAAGTCCACGGGATCCTCCTCGCGGTGGATTTCCTCACGTTCCTCATTCTTTACAGCCCTCGAATCCTTTGTCGTTCGCCGCAACGAACGCCGAAACGCACGGACGATTTCCCATCGGACGGGACTCGAAGAAGCGGCGGAGCAATCTCCAGAGAGAGGAGAGAGGTTGGGCGCTAGAAAGAGAGAGGAGAGAGAGGGGGGACAGCCAGGGCTGAGCAGCAGCTTGGCCTACTCAGACCAGTCGCTATAATATATATTAATCGCACGGTTTTTCATAAAAACCTCGGTTAATATAAAACCCACTTAAAACCATCGTCTTGAGAATCATTTGTATAGTCTACCAGTCAGTTGATGGCCCATTAAGCCTAATGACTCCTTAATGACTTGATTAATTAATTAATAACTCATATTAATTAAGTAATCTACTGAATTAATGTCGCACATTGAATTCGATCGGGCCTCCGATCACGTTGGGTGCCAAACAACACTGCGTGAACCCGGAAGGTATTTGGGGTTAAGTAACCCACTATTGGAACCTTTCCGCCAACAATTACTGCATGGATATAATCTTTCATTTGTACAATGCTCTCGAGTCAACTCAGGGTATGGTGTACCGTCAAAGCCTAATCGATCGACTCACTTGGATCGGATACTGCCGTATAATATCGGAAAACTCCTTTCTCGATATTATCGTCTGCCCATGCCAGGGACTTCTGCGCATCCTTTCTAGAGCATTCTCTCTTTAAGTACCGAGAGCGAATGATTCCTTACTGACACTCAATTCCCTTCGACGATATTCCGTTGTACCCGATCGTTGGCTGTTTAGAATCCCGTGAATAGAGATTCATAAACCAAGGTCAAAGCACAGAGGTCTACCGACAAGATGTCCTTGGTATATCAGGTCCGAGGACCATCCATGCAACTGCAACACTAGAATCAACCTGGTTGACAGTGAGGTACTATACCATCCAGCGATTCAGTCGGATCTGTTCAGTGAACTCATTCTCTAATGAGCACCTACATATTCGCCTTAATATCCCTACACAAGTGACTGTAAGATTAGTCACCCGCATCATATGAGAAGGAATAATCGATACTAGTCTAATTGGATATCCGATGTCCTTCTCGGATATCCTCCGACTATGAACTATTAAGAATATGTGTGTTTAAGTGATCGGTCTCATTAGTATGATCTCATCATAATCTGATCACTATCACAAATATTCACAAACTTCATTATGAGACGATAACAATACGAATTACACATAATGAAATATGCCATTTTATTAATAATTGAATGAGATTACATAGTCATATTGACTTGTAGGCCACCTAAGACTAACATATACTACTAGTAACTCTAATCATATAAATCACATTATTGTACCTACATCTAAAACACATTTGTTTTTAGAATTTAAAACATGGCCTCCAAAAATAAGTTGTCTTTAGTTCATTTCCAATGTCTATGGCACGCTATAATGAATTACTTCTATTGACAAACTAACTTTATGCTTATCTCATTAAAAAATAATCTAGATAAGTGGGATAACAACTAAGAAGAATGTACATAAGCTCTCAACTTGTCCATGAAATCATTGCACAATCCTTGTGCTAAAATTATTTTAAGTTAGCTATAGGAAGGAGTCCCATCTGTTAGGTTCTCGGGATCGCAAACACAGCAGAAATAAATAATTTAAATGTTGTGATCCGTGTCCGTTTCGAATAAACAAAAATCGATTAACAGTTAATCGAATATTACCTCGTGCATATTCGAATCCACGTCCGAACGGTTCCGTCGATGTGACACCACCAGCCGCGCAAATGCCCGACCAGTCTACGCAATCTTCCTCGAGGTGGATTTCCTTACGTTCCTCGCTCCTTGCAGCCCATGAGCGATTCACCGTTCGCCGCAACGACAGCCGCAACGCGCGGTCGAATTCCCGTCGGACGAAAGTCTGAGAAGATGGCGATGCAATCTCCATAGAGGAGAGAGAGTAGGGGCGCCAGAGAGAGAGAGGGGAGAGGAGGGGGCGGCCAGGGCTGTCCAGCAGCTCGGCCTGCTTAGCCCATTTGCTATATTTTATATTAACCGCGCGATTTTTCATAAAAACCCCTCATACAATATAAAACCCAATTTTAATCTATTGCCTTGAGAATCTTTTGCGTGTGACCCTCTAGGCCCAATTACCAGTCCAGTTAATGGCCCAATAAGCCTAATGACTCCTCGCTGACTTAATTAATCAATTAATAACAAATATTAATTAATCAACCGAATTAATGTCGCACATTAAATTTGGTCGGGCCTCCGATCACGTTGGGTGCCAAGCAAGACTGCGTGAACCCGGAAGGTATTGGGGGTTAAGCAACCCACTTTTAGAATCTTTCCGCCCACAGTTACTGCATGAATATAATCATTCATTCATATAATGCTCTCAAGTCAACTTAATGTATGGTTTACTGTCAAACCCTAACTGGTCGACTCACTTGGATCGAATATTATTGTACAATATCGGAAAACTCCTTTCCTGATAT
The DNA here is from genome assembly GCA_030544215.1 of Zantedeschia hybrid cultivar. Classification (NCBI taxonomy): domain Eukaryota; kingdom Viridiplantae; phylum Streptophyta; class Magnoliopsida; order Alismatales; family Araceae; genus Zantedeschia; species Zantedeschia hybrid cultivar. Next base: position 34,973,781 of record JARZZO010000011.1, on the reverse strand, counting down.
TACCGTCTGCCATGACCAGAGACTCCTGTGCATCCTTCCTAGATCATTCTCTCTCTAAGTACTGAGAGCGAATGATTCCTTATTGACACTCAATTCCCTTCAACGGTATTCCGTTGTATCTGATCCTTGACTGTTTAGAATCCCGTGAAAAGAGATCCATAAACCAAAGTCAAAGCATAGAAGTCCACCGACAAGATGTCCTTGGTGTCTCAGGTCTGAGGACCATCCATACAACTGCGACAATAGAATCAAGCTGGTTGACAGTGAGATACTATACCATCTAGCGATTTAGTCGGATCAGTTCAGTGAACTCATTCTCTAATGAGCACCTACACATTCGCCTTAGTGTCTCCACACAAGTGACTATAAGATCAGTCACCCTCATCATATGAGCATGAGTAATCTGCACTAGTCTAACCGGATATCCGATGTCTTTCTCAGATATTCTCCGACTATGAACTATTAAGAATATGTGTGTATAAGTGATTAGTCTCATTAGAATGATCTCATCATAATCTGATTACTATCGTACATATTCACGGACTTCATTATGAGATGAAAATTAAAATGAATTATACATAATAAAAATAATGTCATTTTATTAATAAATGTATGAGATTTACATAGTCAGATTGGCTTGTGAGCCACCTAAGACAAACAATCTCCTGCTTGGACTAAAGCCAATCACCTTTATGCAATAAACCTATAGAAATCTAGGTGACGCTCAAACACAATTTGAGATAATGGCTTTGTTAATGGATATGCTACATTATCGGCGGATGGAACTCTTTCCACCACTACATCTCCTCTGGAAGTGATCTCTCTGATAAGATGAAAGTGCCTCAGAATATGTTTCGATTTCTAATGAGATCGTAGTTCTTTCGCTTACGCAATTGCCCCATTATTGTTGTGCAACAGTGGAACATGATCAAATATGCTGGGAACTATGCCGAGGTCGGTGATAAACTTCTTCAACCACACTGCTTCCTTGGCGGCGTCAGCTGCAGCGATGTACTCAGCTTTGGTCGCCGAATCTGCAGTGGTTTCTTGCTTGAAACTCTTCTAGTACACTGAGCCTCCACTCAAAGTAAATACAAAACCAGATATAGACTTACTATCATCTGGATCTGATTGAAAATGTGAGTCAGTAAAGCCTCGCAGTTTTAAGTCACCTCCTCCATAAACAAGAAACATATCATTAATTCTTCTCAAATACTTAAGAATACATTTCACTGCCTTCCAGTGCTCTTCGCTTGGATCAGCCGGAAATCTGCTCGTAACACTTAGAGGATAGGCAACATCAAGCCTTACACATAGTATGGCATACATGATAGATCCTATGGCAGAGGCATAGGGTACTCTACCAATGAATGCCCTCTTTTTAGGAGTCTTAGGAGATGGCTCCTTTCAGAGATAAATTCCATGTCTCATCAATATGAGACTTCTCTTGAAATTTTCTATGCCAAACCTTTTGAAAATGGTATCTATGTACATGGATTGGGTCATTCCAAGCATCCTCTTTGATTTATCTTCACAGATCCGTATTCCCAATACGGAGGATGCTTCTCCCAAATCCTTCATGTAAATGTTTTTTGATAGCCAAACCTTTTACCGATAATATCATAGCTACATCATTCCCAATGAGTAGTATGTCATCTACGTAAAGAACTAAGAAGGTGACTGCACTCTTCCTGGTCTTCTTGTACACACAAGGTTTATCTTCATTCTTAATGAAGTTATAAGACTTGACAGCCTCGTCAAATCTTATATTCCAACTCCGTGAAACCTGCTTCAGTCCATGAATGGACTTCTGAAGTTTGCACAGTTTATCTGGAAACTCTTTGGATGTGAAACCTTCTGGTTGTATCATATACACCTCTTCCTTAAGGTTATCGTTGAGGAAGGCAATCTTCACATCCATCTACAAGATCTTGTAATCGAAGTGTGCGGCTATGGCGAATAGAACTCTGATAGACTTTATCATGGCAACTGGTGAGAAAGTCTCGTCATAGTCAATTCTTCGCCTTTGACGATATACCTTTGCTACCAACCTTGCCTTATAAGTGTCGATCTGTCCATCTGCACCGATCTTTCTCTTAAAGATCCACTTGCACCCAATGGGTACAATACCCTCGGGCAAGTCCTTCAATTTCCAAACTTGGTTGGTGTACATGAACTAGATTTTAGAGTTCATGGCTTCTCGCCATTTCCTGGCTTCTTGACCTTCTATGGCCTCCTAGTAGATTTTAGGATCATCTTCCTCATTATATTCTACCTTAGACTCACCTTCAGCGATATGTCCCACATATCGTTCGGGTGGTCTAAGTTCTCTACCAGATCTACGAGGCTCATCTGTGTGTACTTGAATAGTTTCAGAAACTGATATCTCATCTGATGATATTGTAGCTGTTTGGGGATCTACAACCTATTCTAGTACTATTTTACTCCCACTATCCTCCTAAAGAAGGTATTCCTCTTCCACAAAGATAGCTTTCCTGGCGACAAACATCTTTTGTTCACTAGGATGGTAGAAATAGTATCCAAAGGTCTCCTTTAGATATCCCACAAACCTGCATTTATCAGTTCGTTATTCCAGCTTGTCTGGATCATGCCTCTTTACATGTGCAGGACAACCCCATACTTTAACATATTTAAATTCCAATTTTCTGCCTTTCCATATCTCATATGGAGTAAAGGTCACAGACTTGTTGGGTACTCTGTTCAACAGGTATGTTGTTGACTTTAGAGTATATCCCCAAAGGGACACTAGTAAACCCGAAAAGCTCATCATGGATCGCACCATATCTAACAAGGTGCGATTCCTCCTTTCTGATAGATCATTCATCTGTGGTGTATATGGAGGGGTTAGCTGAGAAAAGATATCACTATCCTTTAAGAATTGTGTGAAATTAGTGCTCAAGCATTCTCTTCCCCGATCAGATCAAAGAGATTTAATACTCTTTCATGTCTGCTTTTCTACCTCATTCTTGAACTCCTTGAACTTCTCAAATACTTTCGACTTGTACTTCATTAAGTATATGTAGCCAAATCTCGAGAAGTCATCAATGAACGTAATAAAGTACAAGAAACCACCTTTGACTTGGGTGGACATGGGACCACATATATCGAAATGGTATTAGTTTCAAAATGTCTTTGGCACATTCTCCATATCCAGTAAATGGAGATTTTGCCATATTTCCTATAAGGCAGGACACACATGTCGCAAACGATTCACAATCGAATGCATTTAAACAGCTGTATTTGTGCAACTTTTACAGCCTACTTTTACCAATATGTCCAAGTCTACAATGCCACATGTAGGCTTGGTTTACACAATTCTTGCTCTTCTTAAGAGCATTATCAATGTGAAGATTGTAATAAGAAACATATAAAAAATATAAACCGTTGACTAAAGGTGTCGAAGCTATTGATTTATTACCATAATAAATCGAACAAGTTTTTTTCTGAATAGTCAACCTATATCCTATCTTGTCCCAACAAGATATAGATGTGTTCTTTATTATGCTAGGAACATAATAACAATCATCCAATGATAAAATGTCTCCCAATGAAACCCTGAGGTTTATTGTCCCTATAGCAACCGTCGTAATTTTTCCGCCGTTTCCTAACCTCAGTTCCACCTCGCCTTTTTTCAGCTTGCACTTATTTGTCAGCATCTGCACATCATAGTAGATATGAAAGCACCAGTATCTAATATCCAAGACGTGGAATCTCTAACTGACAAGTTGATATCTATCATATAGACATTTGAAGCTTATGATAGCTTCACTTTTCAATGAGCTTTACCGTTGAGGAACTCCTCGCAGTTCCTCTTCCAATGACATTCTGCTCACAATAGAAGTAGTCACCCTTTACTACTCATTTGCCAATGTGGTGGGAACACCGGGCAGCAAATAAGCAGACGTCGAGCACGTACCACGCATGCATCTTTGTGGCTTGGCGACGAGCTCCATATCTAGGATCGAGCCTAATTATGTATTTTCTTTTAATATAGTCATTAGTTTGATCTTAAGGACTTTTTCTGTCATTTCTTGCTCCTAGGACATGTTTGGTATTTCTTTTTGAATATCGTCATTCTTTTCTTGACAAAGAGATGGCCTTCCCTATATAAAGGGGTCATCTCTTCCCTTGTAAGTATGTTAAATTGAATGAAAACTTCCCATGTTGGGTCGTCCCCTCTTCTAAGTGTGAGGATGAGAGCCCTTCCCACCAAGAAGGTCGCCTGAGAGAGGTTCCGGCAGGAGGCCGTGGGCGCGAGGCCCGTGTTATCGCCCTCAATGCCACGTTTGTCACACCCCGGCCCGGTAATCCGTGATATACAAGATAATTACAGAGATGGCCAAAGCGCAATAGGGGGAAAAGACCCCTCAAAACAGAGAATTGGGAGGATACTATGTTTCAAATGGAAGCGTAGTATAACAATTTGTAAGAGAAATTTAAGTACTTGTAGACACCGATTTTGGACCCTCCTTTTGGTCATGAACCCCATCCACCATTAGCCCATCACCACCAAACCCACCACCTTAGCCATCTCGTCTTTCAACCCACTAAATAATCAGGCCCATTAACCAATCTCGGCTTTTCACCACCTTTTTCGTTGAAGGCCAACCAACTTGCCTTCCACCACCCTTGGAAGGCCAACCAGCCCGCCTTCCACCATCCTTGGAAGGCCACCCCTTGCCTTCCACCACCCTTGGAAGGCCAACTGGGCCGCCTTCCACCTTTTCATGGAAGGCCAACTACCTGGCCTTCCACGGAAGTAGGAGGCAAGATAGTTGGCCGTCCACTCCCCTAACTTCCACTTTGACCTCGTCTTCCCACGATTTCCTCCACTCGCCACCCTCATCCCCACTACTCCGATCACACCCCGCTCTGGCGACTGCTACGGCCACGACCTCCGATGACTGACTATTTCCTATTGGTTCTAAGGGATTTACGGAGATTTAGACCCCTATTTTCCCTTCACCTATTTAAACCCTCCATGTCCCCTCGAGAAAGGGGGTTGGGTTGGCAAGGAGTTGGAAGGCTTCAGTTTGCGAGCATGGAGATAGAAGAGTCTCAAGTGGGAGAAAGCCTTGGCAGTCGACGCGGAGGAATCCTCCGCATTCCAAATGGGCCTGTTTTCTTAACTCTCTCCTTACTTTTCTCCTTTCATTTTTCATTGCATTCCCACCATTCATCCACTTCGTAACATCATCTTCTCCTCTTACTCTTTTCCTTTTACCACATTACTTTTACTTTTCACTATTACCACATACGAGCACCCCATTTGCATGCATGCATCTTAGGATGACTTAGCACCTTTTACCCCCAGAGGTTTCAAACAAAAAATAGGAGGTGGGTGGCCATAACATATGGTCACCTTCCCTCCCCATACACCCATCCGGTGCGTCCCCCTTCAATTTTAGCATTGTTTACATATTTGCACAAATCGATCCTACATGTCGCAGTTCTAATCAGACTATTTCTTTTCTTTGTTTGTCTTTTCTTTTCAGGGGCTCTTACCACATTCTGTGCGCGGACTACCGAGCTCTTCCCCTTCGGCCAGCCGGAGGCAGAGAAGAGGAACCCACTATCCCCGCTCCATCAGAACGCGATCATTCTCATCATCCTGCAGAGCACAGGGACCGTAAGATAATGCTCTTGGCGATCACACACTCTGATTCCTAATCCTTCCAAACCGCCGCAGTGCTAAGTCGAACGGAGAAGCCCTCGCCCGAAGCCCACAGCAGCGGCAGGGACGTTCCGGGCGCCTACACCTCTCTGGCGATCACAGTGGGACACTCTCTTGCTCGCCGCGCACATTGTAAGATAGTTTTAAAAAGGTAAGAGCTCCTCTCACGGACGGCCAAGCACTTGGCCGCCCAGAGTCCCGGACGGCCAAGCACTTGGCCGCCCAGACTCCCGAACGGCCAAGTACCTGGTCGTCCAGACTCCAAGACAGCCAAGTACTTGGTCGTCCAGACTCTAGGACGGCCAAGTAGCTGGCCGTCCAGGCTCCAGGACGGCCACAGTTTTGGCCGTCCAAGCCCTTAGGCGGTTGGCCTTCTGACCGTCCAATTTTCACTGGTCGATCAAATTGTTGTGTGTTCCGGTTGTGTTTATTGTTCTCTTGCCTATTAACTTTGGGTCAAATTCAGGACGTTCTGCGTGGGAGTCTTAAGAAAGAGCCGGCATCATACTTCTAGTTACCTCTCCCACAGTGTTTGACTCTCCACTTGAGGATTCCCACTCGGGTGTGACTAGTCTTATTCTGTTGGGAACCTCCGTGAGTCTCTGCGAGCCAAAGATTCCCACTTGGCCGCCGAGCGGGTTGTACCTAAACCACCTAATAGGATCCCGGGTTCGTGTGAGGAATTAAGCCTTCCCATTCAAAATCGCCCACCCGTAGGCGTCACTGAGAGAATTGTTTCAAATCAAAGACACCTAACTAAACTTTGGTGGAACAGGTTTTGAAAGAAAAGTACAGGGTTGTTAATGTTGGGATCCGGGCGGGACGCGAAGAACGCAGCGGAAACAATGAACAAAAATAAACCCGCCTGATGCCCGCTGATCCGATTCGGAACGAAAAATGCAAACTGAAAAACCGGGTTCTAATCTGATTACCGTGCGCGGATTCGAATCCGCTTCCATCTCGGTTCCGTCGAGGCGATGCCGCAAGCCGCACAAGCGTCCGGCCTCCAGCGGTATCCACGCGATCCTTCACGGTGGTTCGTCTTCGATCCCTCGTCCGTTACAGCTCGCTCGCTGAAGATCCGTCGCCGCAACGGTTGCGGAAATCCCGCCGACGGGAATTCCCGACTTTCGAGAATCACACGCGGCGGAGACGGAAGCCGTTCTGGCGCGCCGAACGGGACGCCCAGAGGAGGAGAGAGAAAGGGGGGATTACGGCCAGCAAGGGAAATCCTGGAGCTAGGCCTAGGATTTCTCAACAGCGTGTATATATATTTGTAGGTGCTGAAAATGCTCGTGTGATTAACATGAAAATACTATGTTGTTTAGTGTAAACTAACCTATTAAAAACAGCAACTAAAGTGCAGTGATCGCCAGAAACTTTTAACTAAAAAGTTTCAAAAGAGATATGATCGCCTACCTGTTTGAACGCGGAAGTTGTTGAGTCCTTGATTCCCCTCCTTCAGCCGGCTGAAGAAAGAGAGCCCTTTCTTTGTTCTTTTGTTCTTGCTGAGTTTGAGGATCGTCCAGAAGTCCTTCTGGCTTTGAGCTTGATTTCCCCTTTTGATTGTTCTCTTGTTGTTGTGGTTGAGTGCAGCAAAGACAAAGAAAGAAAATGCAATGAAGAATGATGATAAGAACTTAAGTGGAAGTAATATCAAAATTGATCATGATTATAAACATGTTTAAACAGCAAACTCACTTGTTTAATCGGCTTTGAAACCCCTTAAATCAGATAGGTTTTAAAAGATTGATGCAGTGGTGTGTGTTGCACGAAGTGATTATGAAGAATGAAACTAAATGAAGATGTAAAATGAATGCAGAATTGAAACACTTATGCCCGATTGATTTGAAGCCTTGAAAGGATGAAGATCTTGAAAGGGATGCCGACTTCTGGAAATGGTAGCGCTCCGGCGTTCCGACGTTGTTGCTTCGATCTTCAACTCGCTATAACGCTATGGCTCAACTTAATTCAATTCAACTTTTTTACTCTTTGAGATGTAAGGTATTTATAGGCTTTTTCTGCGTTCGTGATTAACATAGAAAAATCTAGGATTTATCTACTTTAACCGATAGATAAATACTGATTAATTCATCTTTATCTGTAATTATCTAAAACGCGTCCACCATGGCTGACGCCTTTCAGATTTAATTAAGATAAGGATAAATATCCAGGAAAACTTATCTTTATCTTTATTAGCTAAAACGCGTCCACTTGTGTAGACGTCTTTTACACTAATTAAGATAAGGATAAACATCCGAAAGAGAAGTTAAAACAGCTTAGGAAACCAAAAACGCGTCGACCTTCACAGATGCCTTTTATCTAATAAATCAATTGGTTAAAACAGGAATAAACTCTAAATGGCGTCCACATGAGTCGACGTCTTTTAGAATTCTTCATATTTTTACTGAAATTTGAGCTAAAATCAATTTAATTGATTAACTTAAACATGTCTGTTAAACCCAACACTCAAAAATATCAATGAAAATTAATCAATGATTAAATATCAGACCATTCTGAGGCATTATTATATGATACGAAATTTACTCGAAATGACGTCAAAATTAGCGTGTCTACAGCTGCCTCACCTTGGCATCGTCTTTGCAAGGGAGTGAAATGAAATGGAATGTACTGAAAAGGTGATGCCAAGGTGTGATGAAACACGCTCTTAACATCACATGATGGAAATTTTTCTCAAAATTATCAATGAAGATAGTTCAATGAAATCAAAGGAATCAATCATGTCTGGATGAGGTAGACAAGGAAATAAAATAAAGTCGATCAACCTCCTCGGAGTGGGAAGTACTCCAGGTCATAGACACTGTAGGTTTCATCATGGGGAGCGTCTGCCAGCCAATGTGGACGTGCTGCAGCCATAATTGATCTTAAAAGAAAACAAGAAATATTGGATAAAGAATCTAAGAAAGGATAGAATTCCAAAGATATCTTCAAGCGAATCTCAAAGATAATCAAGATACTCAATTCAGAATGGAATATTTCATATCATGTTTGATTGTTTGATTAATGGTCTGAAACTTAATCAGTAATTAATTCTTATCACAATGATTTCAAAGTCCTACATGATGCATGCTGGGCTAAAAGAAAAATATAAAGTCAAATAAAATATAAATTAATCAAGGATAATATTGCTAAATTGTCATTAATGAGTCAAGATACCAATTCTTGTAATCCAGTGCTAAGCCGAAGCTCGTTTATCCACGCACCGTTTCACAAAAGTGGAACCATCGTCCTCACTAATTAACAATCCAACGGCCTATCCGTGCAATTAAGAATCCTCTGGAATTATCACTATTTTTGTTGTAGGGGAACTCAAATTCCAGTTTCATCAAAATTACAAGGTCCTTGATATGCTCTAATAAATACTTATCATATAGTAATGCGAATGCAAATGAATTACATGAAAGAATACAAGGGTAGAAATAACCGTCTTTTTTAGCCACGGTCAAGACTTCATGAATTCCATAGTGGGATCTTCTCAACATTTCCAGCTTTACTCAGATTTTCTTTGAATTTCTGAAATAAAAAATTGTTAGTAATTCCAAACAAATATTCAATTTAAATCACAGAATTTCGAATAAATAACAGAATTGTTAAATCGCGTCGTGTCGCGCAGACGCCTTTTGAAGTTGAAATACGTCAGTTCTCCTCGACGCCTTTCACTCACGGAAACATGTTTCTGCTTGTTCTCTATTCGGATTCCAACTCTATCAATACACATCCCTTTTCCAATCCGGAAAAGTCTTCTTAGAATCGCAATGCTGTCTATATAAACACCCTTAGGTCGTTCCCAAGCAATCCTACTACAATCCAAAGTTCAAAAGTTGAGTTTTCTTCAAGGTTTCTTCAAAGTTCCAAGGTTTCCAAGCTTTCCAAGCTTTAAGAAGGAGGAACTCCGAAAAAGGGAGGATGGATTCTTCAAGCAAGAAGATGAAGATGTCTTTGGAGCAGATTTCTGATGTGAAAAATCACCTCAATGGAAGGAATCCCAATCTCCAAGTAAGTTCAATCAACTTCCTTTCAATTCTCTTCACGTTCTTCATGTTCCTCATCATGTTCTTCGTCTTTTCTTTTGGTTTTCAGAATTATCCCATGTTTCCTGGCCCAAGGAAGTTTACCTCCTTACCTTGGATCCATAAACTTGCAAAAAGTATCAAGCTTTCCATGCAAGTATTCATATCCAAGTGGAATCTTCAAGGTCTCGTAGTGCTTGCCAAACATTACAAGAGCTCGAACGTAGATTGGGCGGCTATGGGTGCCTTGATTGAGTGGTGGCATCCCCAAACTCATACGTTCTTTTTCCAAGACTTCGAGTGCACGATCCTTTTGGAGGAGGCGGAGCTTCTTTTAGGTCTCCCAAAGACCAAAGAGAACAAAGATAAGATAGCTTTGATGAAAGAGAGAACCACCAGTCAACAATTGTTGACATCGATCATGAAAGATCCTTCAGAAGCTAAAGGATGTCTTACCAAAAAGGGGATCAATCTCACCAAACTAGCCGAGTGGACGCTGTACGAAATTGATGATCTAAGGGAGGATGAAGCGGAGGATGTAACAAAAGCTTTAGTTACATGCCTTGCCGGTGCCTTGTTCTTCTCTGCGCAAGATAACATTTTAGAAGATGACCAAGTTAGTGCCATATGCGCAATCTTCGAAGGTAAATCCATTAGCACTGCACTTTTAGCATATCTTTATAGTGGGCTTTCTGCGGCGTCTGTGGGCCGTCCTCCTTACGGATGTATGCTACTCTTCGCCTTATGGGTTGAACTTCACTTTAAGTTTGAGCATAGCAAGAAAAGGCCCTTGAATCCATCTCAGATCTACTTGAATAGCCCAATTCATTGCATTGCTAATATTGTAAAGTTCAATGAGCATATGGTTAACAAGGTTCCAAAACTCAAGACCCGAGCCGACTGGAGAGAGTATTTGAAGCTCATGACATCCGACATATTCGACTCGTCTCCACTTGCTTTAGTTGGAAAACCTGTCTGGGTGCGCCGTGCAGCAGGAGCAGACTTTAAGTTGATTAGAGCCACCGAGTTCGTGTTGTACAATCCACATCGGTGCCTTACTCAACTTAGCTTGGGCCGTCGTGAATTCCCTGAGTTCTCTCCCACACTTCCAATCAAGAAGCGCGACTTGGAATCCGACGAAGATTATGAAGCCGTTCAAATCATCACCACTCTATGGAACCTTGGCTTCAGTTATCGTGTAAAATCCTCTAAAGATAGAGATAGAGGATTGAAATTTCCTTACCTTAAAAGTCTTCATGAAATTCTTCCTTAAATGTCCTCTTTCTCTTTTCATGATGTAATAAAGAATTTCACTGAATAAAGAAGTTTTTTTATGTCTTGAAATCTTTCCTCAACTTTCTGTGAAGTGCACATGATTTTTCCTTTAGTAAAAATTTGATTTTTCCTGAAAATTCAATAGTTCGGGTTCTGTAAAAATGTAAAACGCGTCCATTCAGAAAGACGCCTTTCAACCATAATTCTTTTTCCAAAAATTCAATTTAATCCTCAAAAATCTGATTTAAAGCTTAAAACGCGACTCTAGACTTTGATGCCTTTTAACCATAATTCTTTTTCAGAAATTCAATTTAATCCTCAAAAACCCGATTTAAACCTTAAAAAGCGTCTATACACAGGGACGCTTTTCAACTCTCTCTCCTACTTTTTTCAGGATTCTGTCATTAATTCCATGATTAATTCTTTGAAACGCGTCAAGACACTAAGACGCCTTTAATCATTTTGTTCTGTACGACTCTGACGAAAATATTGAAACGCGTCCACGTAGGTAGACGTTTTTCATTCAAATTCAAACTGCTGTCCTAGCCGCCTCAACTTTTGCGCCCTAAACCGCGTCTTTCTAAGTCGACGCCTTTCAGCCTTCTGTTAACAGACCCGCGAAGGCCCCTTTCTTCCTCACTTTTCACAAAACCTTCTCTCTCTTTCTTCTCTCCGGCGACGATCTCCGGCGATCTCTCCCTCAAAACTCTCCCTTCTCAAGCTATGGAACGTGGTGAAGGCTCCAAGAAGATGAAGATCATAGCTAAAAGACGGCGAAGGCAAGAAGAAGAAGCCCCCGAGGCGATGCTAGCCGAGGCAGCGGCCTTCTTGGAGGAAGAACTCCCTCCACCGGCACCTATGGCGGTGGAAGAAGAAGAGGAGGGCGACCTCCACACGGTAAGCTTCCCGTGGGTATGAATAAAAGAGGAAGGATGGAGAACGGGGTTCTTTAAAGAACCCGAAATCTGGACTTGAAAGGCGTCCAGACTAGGTGACGCCATTCAAAAGGCGTCACTATGGGCTGACGTCTTTCAAGACAAATTCCGGATTTCTAATTAGGGATAAACATTTTGAATCGCGTCAAGGCATGTTGACGTGTTTTAAAAGACGTCCATGTGGGCTGACGCCTTTCAAAACAGAACTGATTTTTCCTGTTTTTATTAATTGCTGACCCTTATTTTTATGTTTTTATTTGCAGGGAGTGATGAGGGCTAGGATTAGCTGGGACTTGGTAATAGGGGCATACAGAGGGCTCTCGGATTTCCAAAAGGCGCGCCTGCGTCGAATGGGATTAGGTGAAGTACTGGACATCGAGCCATTCTGGCTTGATTTAGTCCTCTTGCAGGTATTGAGGGAGAGGTGGCATGCGGAAAGCCGTGCTTTCCTAATGCCGTGGGGGCATATGATCCCCACCCTAGAGGATGTGGCCAGGATCACTGGCCTCAGGGTAGAGGGTCGTCCAGTGAGTGGGGTTACTTACCCCAACTATCAGGGATTGGCAGAGGCTCTCCTAGGGATAGAGGTATCTAGCCTAGGCAGAAAGTCTAGGATGGTCCCCACGGTAGAAGTAGAGGCTGCACTAGGATTAGATGAGCCCCGGCGTCGGTCAGACGAGACCCGGGAGGAGTTTAGGGATAGACTAGCCGAGTCATCCTCCTCTGCCTACTGTAGTGACCCTAGTCAGGTAGAGGAGGTAGATAGACAGCTTAGGGTCTTCTTAGTTTTCTTTTTCGGTCGGTTGCTCTTCGGTACGAAGGGCGACCACATTCACTGTAGATTTCTTTATTTACTAGATGACTTAGATAGCTTAGGAGATTATGCATGGGGTGCGGCCCTTCTGGCTCACCTCTTCGCCGATCTATCCGCGGTCACACCGGACCGTGAGACTACTATCAGTGGCTTCTCGCCATTTCTTCAGGTATTAACTTGTTTAATTATTTGTTATATGCAGTGCAATATGATATGATGCTTTTTCTAACCTATATGTTCATGAATGCAGGTGTGGAGCTACTACTACTTCCCGCTTGGCAGAATGCGGATCGTTCGTCCAAACGCCGTCCCTTTTGCCTGCCGTTGGCAGCCGATTGTGGACACGGCTCCACAGCATCATCAGCTGACGGCCCTCCGCCGTCAGTTTCTGGACTATCCCGAACTCTTGGTAAACTTTTTAACTTGTTTAATTTCATTAAATGCAATCTTTTTATTCATTGAATGCAAGTTATTTATGAATGCATCTAACCTATATGCAGGTGATCTGGCGCCCGTTCTTAGGCATGAACGAGGAGGGTCAGCCGTGGGTGACGGCTGGCAGGAGGCGATTCGGGAGGCAGATGTGGGTACATTGCCTTAACGAGATCGAGCCCCTCCGCCTTCGGCTCGTGATGAGGACGTTGGGTCTCCACCAGGAGTGGATTGACGAGGAAGTCCCGGAGGGTGTGGGGAGGAGCATAAGGGGGAAGCAAGCCCTCACCGACTGGCGTGCCAAGTTCCCTGAGCAGTACGAGGATTGGCATCGTCGGGGCGTACGGGTGGAGTCCCGTGCGGTGAGTAGCGAGGGCTACCTCCAGCAGTACCGGGCCCACTACGCCGATCAGCTTCGGCTCCTTCGACCACTCGATGTAAGTATGCATTCATGCGTCTTTAATTTTATTATTATCTTGATTTATATTTGTGAATGAATGTATGTATGACATGCAGGATGCGCGTGATGCAGTCATCGTCGACCTCCGGGCCCGCCTACATGATGCGGAGGCCCAGCTAGAACAAGTTCAGAAGGAACTATATGACCTGGTATGTATGAATGAATATGAATGCATGTTTTAATTAATTGTTTTGGCGATTAACCACTGACAGTTGTCTTCCGGTGCAGCGAGCCGTCTACACCCAGGCGGCTCCTCCTACCTTCGGGGCTTCATCATCTTCTTCATCCGCTCACGATGCTACCCTGGCTGACCTCCAGAGTCAGCTCGCCTCCGCCATCCACCGGGCTTCTCTAGCAGAGGAGGACCGTGCTGCTCGGGTAAACTCTTCAACTTCTGACTTTGATTTTGATTGCTTGATTGCTTTGAACTAATAAAATCTTCCTCTGTAGGTTTCTGAGCTTCAAGAAGCCCTTCATAGGACTGAAGCAAATCTGGATCATTCCCGTGCTGCAGCGGCTCGTGCTGAGGCTGATGCAGAGCGGATCCGGGCTCTGGAGGAGCAGGTGGCCCGTCTCTCGACTGGAGATCTTGCACGCCTCCAGATTCGCCTGGAGGTTGTGACTGAGGAGAGAGACCGCGACCGCCTTCGACTAGAGGCTATGCAGGGTCGCTTGTCGGTCGCGGAACATGAGCGCAAGATGGTGGAGGAACGGTATCAGTGAGCTCGGCAACGTGCTCATGAGTGTGGTCTGACCAGCGCCTTCACCGCCAGTGCTGCTGTATCTTCTGGCCAGGCAGGGCCGAGCGCGATGGGACCACCTCCACCTCCTAGTCGAGGGCCAGCACCGGATGCACCTGACGAGGCCCAGAGCCAGTTGGACGAGGGCGGAGGAGAGAGCCAGCCTTGAGGGCTCATGTATCTTCTCTTTTTTTTTTTTATGTATCCTGTACAGAACACTTCTTCTGATAATATACATGAAACTCTTGGGCTCCAATCTTGTGTTCCTGTGCTTGTCTTGCATCCTGTACATACTTAACAAACAAGTTAAGTATCTATTTAGGCTTAGCCCCTTGCCTGACCAAATAAATGGTCAATCAATCTTTTCTTCAATAAATGGTCAAGGAGCATAGCCTTTATTAACAAAGGTAATGAGGATAATCAAACTTTAAGCAAAATGCGACATACAAGCAGACAGATGCTCGCTGGAAATAAAAGGAATGAAACACACTAAATGCAACAAGCACATGCTAGTTGAAATATTTTTTGTTGTTTTGAAATATTCATTTTTGTTTGGGGTTTTGAAATATATGCCTTTTTTTTTTAAATTTTGACATATGTATTTTTTTTTGAATTTTTGACATATGTATTTTTTTTGGATTTTTGACATATGTATTTTTGAATTTTTGACATATACATTTTTTTTGAATTTTTGACATATACATTTTTTTTTGAATTTTTGATATATGTATTTTTTTGAATTTTTGATATATGTATTTTTTTTGAATTTTTTTTTTTTGACTGAAAGATCAGCATGGTACTCAGATCAAAAGATCATATTCATTTATTAACTTAATCTCCAAATTGTTCTTTAACAACTTAACTAAAAACCCATCGTGCTCGAATTTGTGTTTCCATTCGTGATCCCATTTGATGATTTGACCCTTAGTCAATGTAAGCCATTCCTTAAGTCTGAAGTACATTTCTTTAGAAAGAAAAGATGAATGAATTTAGAAAGCCCATGAGAAGGTTCCGGAGACTTAAAAAGATGTCCCTTTCCTACCCTAATATCCGTTGGGATTCGGTCATTTTCTTTCCGGGGTATTTATCGACCTTGCGTTCCCTTTTATTTCATTTCATGGCCTTGATGTAACGTTTGTAATGTAATGGCCTTTTGATTTGACATTTGGCTTTTCGCCTTGCTTTTTCTTTTCTTTTCTTTTGTTTTCTTTGGGACGGATCTCTCCCTTTTTTTTATGACGGCCTCCTACTAAGATGGCGGGTATTCTTGGTAGTCTATTCTAAGCCTCGTTCCGACATCATGGGCCGAGTTTAAAACAGAATTTCGCTTTAAAAGGAATGATTTGTACTTTACACTTGTGGTCAAGCTTTCGATATTCTTTTAGGCCTTGTCATCTCTTGTTACTCACAAATCAAACGTGTTAGTGTGTGCAGTAATGGGCTTGAAATTAAGTTATATAGACTGATAAGGAAATTCGAGTTTATAAATTTTCTGATTCCACTGGTCTTTGTACCATACTGATCGACTCTTTAACCTAAGGGTAGTATTTCTTAATATGTAAGCCATTCCATGGATGATTTAGCTCTTCTCCTTCTGCATTAACAAGACGATAAGCATTACCAGGAAAAGCGTGCGATACAACATAAGGTCCTCCCAGTTGGGTTGGAGCTTAGAACGCGGACCACCAGGTTTTACAAAAATCCTTTTGACGACCAATTCACCGACTTTGAACTTACGTTCAATGACTTTCTTTTGATAAAAACGTGCTAGTCTATTTTGATAAACTTTTGCATGATTAGCAGCTGACCATCTTTTCTCGTCTAAAAGTTCCAATTGAGCAAGGAGTGTTGAACGATGTTCATCAATGGAAAATTCCTTATTCAATTGTACTCTTAGTGACGGTATAAGGATCTCATCTCTGCTTGGCCATTGCCTTGCGGATAATAAGGAGATGAATGATGCAATGTAATTTTATACCTGTTACAGAGGTCCTTCAATTCCTGTGACACGAACTGCGGTCCGTTGTCGGTGACGATGGTGCTTGGAATTCCAAATCGAGTGATGATGTTCTTCATGATGAACTTGCAGACGGTTGATGCTTTGATCTCCACGTACGCTTCAGCTTCTGCCCACCTGGTGAAGTATTCCGTTGCCGTGAGAATGAAAGATTTTTGCTTGATGCCGGAATCTGGATTACCAAGAGGTCCAATAATGTCGAAAGCCCACATGGAGAAAGGCCATGGGGAAGAAACAGGATGGAGTGAAGATGCAGGAGAATGAATTTTGTCGGCGTGAAGTTGACACTTAGCACACCTACGAACATATCCTACACAGTCTTCTTCCATGGTTGGCGAATAAAATCCTTGTCTAAGGATCTTCTTTGCTAGCATCTGTCCATTTACATGACCACCACAAACTCCACTATGAGCTCCTTCTATAACCTTCCAAAGCTCATCTTCGTCTAGACATCTCAGAAGAACTCCATCAAAACCTCTCTTATATAATGCTCCTCCAACTAGGGTGTATCGTTGAGCAATTCTTCTGATAGCTCTCTTCTCCTCAGTTGTAACTTCCTCAGGATATGATTGATCTTCACAATATTTGGCGATTTCATAATACCATGGCTTCTGTTCATCATCCATCTCTTCTAACAGCTCCATTAACATGATTTCTCTCTTTTCAATGATATCTCCGTCTCTGACTTTCTTTAGCAATTTCTCCTTAGTTCTAAGGAATGAAGGATCTTTCACGACGGGTGAAAGACGCCTATGAACTATGATTGATTCAGATTGTTTGCTGATTGGAAAATCAAGAGAAGATGCAAGTGAAGCTAGAGCGTCAGCTAAGATGTTCTGATTCCTAGGGACATGGACAAAGATTAATTTCATGAAAAGCTTTGAATAAGCAGAAGTCAGTTCTTGATAAGGCTTGAGCTTGGGATCAAGAGTTCGATACTTGGTCAGCACTTGGCGAAGAATCAGTTGGCTATCACCTACAATCCTGAGTTTGGTGGCACCATGGAAATGAGCAGCCTCGAGACCAGCTAGGAGTGCCTCGTATTCAGCTATATTGTTTGTGACTGGAAAATCGAGCTGAAAGGCTTGTGGAATGGTGACACCTTCAGGTGATAACAGAACGATACCGATCCCTTTTCCATGAGAATTCAGAGCTCCGTCAAAATGCAGAGTCCACATATCATCTCTGATTTGATTTACGGACATCAGTTCCTCATCCGGAAACTCTAATCGCACTGGATCAAATCTAGGAAGGGGATGATGAGCAAGATGTTCTGCTATGGCATAGCCCTTGATCGCTTTCTGTTGAATATAAGTGATATCGAATTGAGATAGAAAGCTTTGCCATCGTGCTAACCTATCAGTAAGAACAGATTTCTCCAGAAGGAATTTGATCGGATTCATCCTAGCGATGAGATTGACTTCATAGGCCAGAAAATAATGCTTCAATTTCTGCACAACCCAGACCAATGCTGCACATGTTTTCTCCATCGCTGTATATTTCTGTTCAGCGGGGTTGAGAAGTTTAGAGAGATAGTAGGCTGCCCTCTCTTTTCCTTCTTCATCCTCTTGTGCTAGGACAGCCCCCACTGCATCATCCAGGACTGAAATATAAAGTATCAATGGCTTGCCTGGAGATGGTGGTCTCAAAACAGGAGGACTTGCTAAATAGTTCTTCAATCCATCGAATGCCTCCTGACACTTATCGTCCCAATCAAATTTGACTCCCGGCTTAGTAAGCTCGTAAAACGGCTTACACCTTTGTGAGTGCTGGGAGACAAAATGGCGAATAAATTGCAACCTCCCGATTAATCCTCTTAACTCTTTCAAGTTTTTGGGAGGTGGCATTTCTCTGATAGCCTTCGCCTTGTTAGGATCAATCTCAATTCCCCGTTTACTAACAATGAATCCAAGCAATTTCCCTGAAGATACCCCGAATACACATTTCTTGGGGTTCATCTTTAACTGATATTCTCTTGATCTCTCTAATACCCTTGCCAAAACTTTGGCATGCTCAGCCTTTGTTTTAGATTTAACTAATAAGTCATCCACATACACTTCCAGATCTATGTGCATCAGGTCATGAAATATTGCCATCATAGCCCTCTGATATGTGGCTCCAGCATTCTTTAATCCAAATGGCATGACAACATAACAGTATGTTCCCCAAGGTGTAGTGAATGATGTTTTCTCTTGATCCTCTTCTGCCAGCTTAATCTGATTATATCCTGAAAATCCATCCATAAATGATAATGCCTCTAATGCTTAGTAAATAATGGGTAGCTAGCACTCAACCACAGAAATCTGGAAACTGAAAAATAATTAAGAAACTGTCTGAATCGCGTCGATGATAGTCGACGCTATTCAAAACAGAACTTAATTTTTTCACAGAAACAGATCTGAAAAATAACTAAGAAACTGCTTGAATCGCGTCGATGGTAGTCGACGCTATTCAACACAGAACTTAATTTTTTCGCAGAAACAGATGCAAACAGCAGAGAAAGTCTGAAGACTGAAAGGCGTCTGGGTGGGCTGACGCGGTTTTGAAACGCGTCAGTGCTCCTGGACGCTTTTCAGTTCGCAGAAACAGTTTTACAGGAGTATTTTCTGGGTTGAATACTCCTCAAACAAGGTAAAAAACAGTAAACAATCGACTCATGTAAAGATTTTTAGTTTCAGATTTTAAACAGGATGATTTACTAACTAAACAACTAGGAAATCACTCAATCACACATCATTTTTATCACAGAAACAGCTTTTTTTGAACTAATCAAGGGGAGGGCAAGATCTTGCCACTGGGGTGTGCACGTGGTGTACGAGGGAAATTAATTAAACTAAACACTCACCAATTGGTGAGGACGTGTCGAGAGACACAAATGGTGCACCGTGGGTGCCCGATATGATGATAGCAAGAACAAAAAGAAACTAAAAGATGGCGAGACCAAGTCCCACCGTGATCGCCAAAAGAGCTGTAGGTGCTGAAAATGCTCGTGTGATTAACATGAAAACACTATGTTGTTTAGTGTAAACTAACCTATTAAAAACAGCAACTAAAGTGCAGTGATCGCCAGAAACTTTTAACTAAAAAGTTTCAAAAGAGATATGATCGCCTACCTGTTTGAACGCGGAAGTTGTTGAGTCTTTGATTCCCCTCCTTCAGCCGGCTGAAGAAAGAGAGCCCTTTCTTTGTTCTTTTGTTCTTGCTGAGTTTGAGGATCGTCCAGAAGTCCTTCTGGCTTTGAGCTTGATTTCCCCTTTTGATTGTTCTCTTGTTGTTGTGGTTGAGTGCAGCAAAGACAAAGAAAGAAAATGCAATGAAGAATGATGATAAGAACTTAAGTGGAAGTAATATCAAAACTGATCATGATTATAAACATGTTTAAACAGCAAACTCACTTGTTTAATCGGCTTTGAAACCCCTTAAATCAGATAGGTTTTAAAAGATTGATGCAGTGGTGTGTGTTGCACGAAGTGATTATGAAGAATGAAACTAAATGAAGATGTAAAATGAATGCAGAATTGAAACACTTATGCCCGATTGGTTTGAAGCCTTGAAAGGATGAAGATCTTGAAAGGGATGCCGACTTCTGGAAATGGCAGCGCTCCGGCGTTCCGACGTTGTTGCTTCGATCTTCAACTCGCTATAACGCTATGGCTCAACTTAATTCAATTCAACTTTTTTACTCTTTGAGATGTAAGGTATTTATAGGCTTTTTCTGCGTTCGCGATTAACATAGAAAAATCTAGGATTTATCTACTTTAACCGATAGATAAATACTGATTAATTCATCTTTATCTGTAATTATCTAAAACGCGTCCACCATGGCTGATGCCTTTCAGATTTAATTAAGATAAGGATAAATATCCGGGAAAACTTATCTTTATCTTTATTAACTAAAACGCGTCCACTTGTGTAGACGTCTTTTACATTAATTAAGATAAGGATAAACATCCGGAAGAGAAGTTAAAACAGCTTAGAAAACCAAAAACGCGTCGACCTTCACAGACGCCTTTTATCTAATAAATCAATTGGTTAAAACAGGAATAAACTCTAAATGGCGTCCACATGAGTCGACATCTTTTAGAATTCTTCATATTTTTACTGAAATTTGAGCTAAAATCAATTTAATTGATTAACTTAAACATGTCTGTTAAACCCAACACTAAAAAATATCAATAAAAATTAATCAATGATTAAATATCAGACCATTCTGAGCCATTATTATATGATACGAAATTTACTCGAAATGACGTCAAAATTAGCGTGTCTACAATATTAAGTCGGCGCGACTTTTCACAAAAGTCCCCGAGTTAATATAAATCCCACTTATGCACCACCGACTGAGAATCTTATTGCGTGTGACCCTCTAGGCCCATTTACCAGTCCGGTTTTCAGCCCGTTAAGTCCAATAACTAGTTATTGACTTATTGTAATTAATTAATATCTAGATATTAACTAATTACTTAACCGAATTGACATCGCATGTAAATTCGGTCGGACTTCTGATCAAGTTGGGTGCCAAGCAACACCGCACGATCCCAGAAGGTAATGGGGTTCAGCAACCCACTCATGGAACCTGTCCGTCCACAGTTACCACGTGGCTATAATCCTTCGTTCGTACAATGCTCTCGAGTTAACCTAGGGTATGGTCAACTGTCAAACCCTAGATTGTCAACTCACTTGAATCAGAGTCCGCTATACAATATCTGAAAACCACTTTTCTGATATTGTTTCTGCTCTGGCCAGAGACTCCTGCGGATCTACTCTAGAGCATTCTCTCTCCAGTTACCTGAGAGCGAACGATCCTCTATTGAACACACAATCACCTTCGAAGGTCTTCCGCTGGACCCGATCCTTGACTATTAGAGATCCCGTGGATAGGGATTCGTAGGTCAAGGTCAAAGTCCAGAAGTCCACCGACAAGGTGTCTTTGGTGTCTCAAGTCTAAGGATCAACCACGCTACTGTGACGATGAATCAAGCCGATTGACAGTTAGGTAAATTACCATTCGGCGATTCATGTCGGATCAGTTCAGTGAACTCATTCTCCAATGAGCACCTACAGGTTTACCATTGTGTCTCCACACTAGTAACTAACGAGATCAGTCATCCTCATCATATGAGTTGGAATAACCTGTACTAGTCTAACCAGATGTTTGATGTCCTTCTCAAACATCCTACGACTAGGAACAATTGAGAATATGTGTTTATAAGTCATCAGTCTCATTATTATGATCTCATCATAATCTAATGTCTATTGCACATATTCATGGACTTCATTATGCGTAAATATAAATATGCCAATCTACATAATGAATTTAATGTCATTTATTAGTGAACCAGATTGAAATAGGTGCCTTATGATTGGCTTAGAAGACACCTATATCCATCAGTTAAGGGTTTGAACTTGATTTGTTAGAAACCAACACTCATAATGCACAGTTAACCTTTCAAGTGAAATATAAAGTCTCTTAGGATTTGTGTTTCATAATGAATCGAATGTATGGTAACACTGTGTATGATGACATGGATGAGTTTGGTAACAATGTCACACACAACCCTCTGTTCGAGATTGAAGAGGATCCACAACAAACATTTGTGGGCATGTTCCAAACATCTAGACAGGAACTTAGGAGAAGATGCTCGGATGAATCTTCTTCTTCAGAAAGTGACCCTATAATCTCCAACAGAACCTTCCAAAACTCGAGTGAGGACCCGGAACTTATTGCCGTGTTATCACGGTACACCCCTGATCAACTCATCCAGTTGGCCTCTTGTGGCAAAACTCAAGATGCCACTCCTCGGAGAACTCACTTCCAAGGATCTTCCAACAGAGCTCAGACTTACATCAACCAGCCAACTCCTACTCCAGTAGCTCTACCCGTCGTGCCAATTCCAGTCTCTCAAACTACACCTCCTCCCAAGCAGGAGGAATTCATCTACAAAAGTGAGGTTGAAACCTATGTGCGTAAGCTCATGGCCGAGAAACTTACCCTGAAACAACCGCACTCTCTCTTGAGCTATTGCAAGCTCCCTCCGGCCTATTTTCCACCAGGATTCAAAGCCCCCAAGTACAAGAAATATGATGGCACCACTGACCCTCATTACCACCTG
The DNA here is from genome assembly GCA_030544215.1 of Zantedeschia hybrid cultivar. NCBI lineage: Eukaryota > Viridiplantae > Streptophyta > Magnoliopsida > Alismatales > Araceae > Zantedeschia > Zantedeschia hybrid cultivar. The sequence continues at coordinate 34,951,269 of JARZZO010000011.1, read as the reverse complement.
TCAGGTTTCCTCATGGATTCCCATCAATGGCTCTACGACAGAGTCCTCCTTGTCCATCTGTTCTAGAAATCCTTAGAAGGTGAGGCCTTAAGATGGTTTTCTTCCTTGCCCGCCACAGACCTAATCAATTTTGATATGGTCTCCGAAAAATTCATCCCTCAGTTTAGTCATATGACAACCATGCCTCCCACCTTGTTTGATCTTGTGATGGAGAAGATGAAGCCTGAAGAGGAGTTCATGTATTTTGCCAATAGGTGGAGGGCAATGGCCTCTAGGGAAGAAGTGGCAATCCCTGAATCTCAAACTATCGCCATATTGGTCAATAACGCTACCCCACAGCTTTGAGCTATTCTCATACTAAGCGAATTTCACACATTCGCACAACTTTATAATCGAGCTCGGGATAGTTCAATCTCAAATTTGGAGTTCCACTTTGCCATCCTTCTTTGAAAATCAAAACAAAAATAAGAAGACCACACAAACTCCACCAATAGAGGGAGTGACAATCAATGAACAGGTGAGTGCCTTGGGACAGCCCTTTAGGTCACCCAATCCTATGTCCAAATCAGACAACCAATCCAATCAGAAACCATATTCAGCAGTTCCCCCTTTAACTTGCTACAGTCGGCCTATGCCTAAACGTATCTCATATCCGCCTTTGCCGGAATCTTTATTAGACATTTTCCATGTCTTATTATCTTGCAATGCTATCCAGCTTCCACCCCAGTATGAGGTCATCCCCTACAATGTTGATATGTCCAGATATTGTCCGTATCATAGAGTGTCGGGGCATACAATTTCTAACTGCTTCACTTTCAAGGATTGGGTATATGATTTGAATGAGGAAGGAAAGATCAATTTGGGGCACATGAAAGAGGCTATTGAAACTTTGAAAGTCAAAGGCCCTCCGCCCTCTCATCAGATAGCTCAAGATCCATCTAGCTCTCTAGAAAGGGTGAGCACCCTTGTCAAAAATTTGGAATCAAATGTTGATCGCAGAGGACGGTACTGGGAGTATGAAGAGGTTGGGATATGGCGTGAGTACCCCACTAGGATGACCAAACCTAGAAAGTCATTGCAAGGAGTCTCCCCTATTATCCAAGACAAACCTTTGGTCTTAATACGACCTAGGGAGCAACTAACAGTCATCAACCCAGTCACTCTGGTCCAAGTTCCCTCAATTTCAATCAGAGAACCTCCTCTATCCATCTTGTGTCCAACACCAAGGCCAGGTCCAGTAACCCAATTCTACCGAATAAATTCACCACCAGTTCAACCACTAAAGTCAGATCAAGCAGTAGACCCCAGTCTGATTGATGTTACACTGAGAAATTGCATCATTCCCCCAACAAGTCAACCCTTGGACTCCCAAGAGAATTCAAATCTATCTAGAAGGATTACTCAATCCAATTATGACATCCTACAACATCTAAGGAAAACTCCCGCCAAGATTTCGGTCCTAGAGTTGATTAGGAGATCTCCTACACACATGGAGACATTGTTCAAATTCCTCCAGCGAATTACAGTCAATGAAGATCTTCCTATTAGGGGGGTCACAAATGCCATTCTCTCAGTCACCCAGACACCTACGATATCCTTTACAGATAAGGATCTAGCCCCCCCTGAATGCCAATCCCTTCCCTTATGCTTAACTGCAACACTCAATGGTCACTCATTGGACTCCATCATGTTGGATACCGGCGCATCAATCAATGTTTGCCCACTCAAGACCCTCAAGAAAGTAGGGATTGATCCAGAAAAGATTGAGTCTACTTCCATGATGGTCTCAACCTATGATAATTCTCAAAGACCAGCTAATGGGAAATTGGAAATTGGTCCAGTGGCCATGATCTTTGAATTCTACATTCTTAATGTCAAGCCCATATACAACGCCATTCTGGGAAGGCCTTGGATGGACCAGACCCTGGGAGTTCCTTCCACTAACCATCAGTGCTATAAATTCTCATACAATGGGAAGATTTTCAAAATGAAGAGTACCTCCTATGTTGAGTCTTTGGACTCACTCTCGACTGAACAAATTCCATCCATGATCACTTTTGGAAAAGGGAAAGAGGCCATCATTTCATTGGTTGACTCTCAGGCCAAGCCCCGGCCTAGTATAGGTTGGCAGCTTGTGGACAAAATGGGATATAGTTCGGGATCTGAGTTAGGTCAGGAAGAGCAAGGAATTCGAGAGTCTATCTTTGAAAATCCGACCATTGGGGGATTCAGATTGGGTTACCTACTAACCAAACCAACTGAGGAATCAAGAACATGGATTCTCTTGGATCACTTTGTTCAAAGAGAAGATGAAGAAGATTTCGGTACACAACTGCTGTTCTATGAACCAACCACTCGACGAGAAGGAGCCTCCTTAGTGAGAGATGAACCGGTACCCACCGCTCTCATTCCCTTCCTATTCCACACACCTTCCCTTCTCAGGCTTCAATCACCGGTCGTAGCACACATTCCCCTGAGTGTTTTATGCTTGGAGACTACGACCCCTAAAAGGAGAAAAAGTCCCACTCCCATATCGGAGGGTATAAAACCACCAATGAGGAGCCAACATACTGGGGCAATTCTGCCATCATTGGGTCTCAATCTCAAGGACCCGCCCTTGTAACATGTCTGACTCACTCTCAGAGTCTTGTGCATAATCGCTTAGGGATTGGATAGCTTCCTCTTTATCTAAGAGTTGTAGAGGTAAGTAAGTTCTTTTGTTTCTAGTTCAAGAGTTAGCAAATAAGTGTAAATATTTGAAAAATGCTTTTCTTTGGATAGGAGTCTATCTAAAAAATTCTACCATTTAAATGCAAAAAAAAAAAAAATCAATCAAAATTTTCAAAATCCAAAAAAAAAAAAAAATCGAATATCCAAAAAGCATCAAAAATATTTGTAAATATGTACATACTTCAATGAAAATCACAAAAAATTAGAAAAAACACAAAATCCAACTGTCTGGTGACTGCCACGTAACCCCCTGTCTAGGTCTAGTTGCATGATAGATTGGGTTGACATTAAGGTTTATTTTGGTCCACCAGAACCTTGGACGTGTCTACTTTACTTTCATACGGATCCCTATGATCATCATGAGATGCACACACCTACACGTTTTCTAAAGAAAACCTTCTTAAAATGAGTTCGAAGTCTTTAGTATACTGTCAACTGCAACCTTTGCTCTTCGTCTCTCAATCGATCAGGACAATCGACACCCATAAACGGTCGAGTTCAGCAAACTGCGGTTCCTCAACAACTCGATAGATGTAACCCCTCAAATAGGCCCAAATATGAAAAGTAAAGGACCAGAGCACGTGAAGAGGGCAGTGTCCCCGCAGGCGGAAGATCAAATAACCCCGAAAATATCAAGAAAGGAAAAGAAAATACACAAAAAAGGGGTTCAAGCAATCATACAAAAAAGCATGGTCGTGACCGTGCCTGGCCATGAAATCTACCAAAGACCTGAAAAGTCAAAAATAGGGGCATCTAGGAGGTCAAAAAAGGGTCCGTTTTGTCGTAGCTCAACCTTTTAACGGTTTTGTCGATCCTCCTGTGAGGTTTGCCTCCAAAAATTTCTTCATTTTTTCTCCCCCAAGGTTTTAACGAGATAACTATCTAAAGACCGAACATCATTTTAAAATGGTTCGTTTTTTCAAAAATCATCATATGCTCACATGATCACAGGAGTCCAAAATGGGTAAAGAGTAATGTCAGTGTTTCTGGTGAATCAATTCCTTAACTATAATCTCAATGAGCACTCTTAAAACTTCGGGCTTAGGTCAATACATGCGCGTCACCTATAGGTGCGACGACGTCTGATTCTAGGTCAGCGTCGCGCAGTTGACCGTTGGGGTTCCAAGGGGTTCCATCTTATACCTTCTAGGTTGTAAGGAAAGAGACCCGGGTCGGGCAAATCATTTACCTCAAAAACTTTTTGGGCGAACTTGGTGGTCGGAAGCAACTGGGAGCCTAAGCATGGCATGACGGTATCGTCATTAGAATGAGTCTTAACCGGTTGAGGTCAGTTTAAGGAGTCTAGATGCCCAAATCACACTAGATGTGTGCTTAGGATACCTGGGAAGTTGAGTGTGCATTTCCCTTTCATCATTCAACCAGCCTAAGTTTGGGCAGTCACCAGGTAGGCGGAATCAAAAACATGTTTTCATTTATCACACACCTCATTTGTTAATATCCACCAGCATTTGCATATTTACTTGTCGCATCAGTTTCAATACTCTTCCTTTTGTCTGGTTAGTAGGACACGGCTCCTTGACCCTATGCGAAGGCTAGGGAAAGGGTAGTTTCTCTTTTTGCATTAGGAATTTATTTTCCAATTTTTAAACCAGCATGCATTTGCATAAGCATCCATCCTCGCCCTAGGGGCAATGACCATAATTTATCACTCTGCTTAACCCATTGTTGATTTGTGAGTCTGGCAATTGTTTGTCTGTTAGCCCTTTGAATTGCAAGACCTTATCCTTTTCCAATTTGTGTGCTTGAAATTCTCTCACTTGGCGATCATGTGATGCGCTAGGCCACCGTGCGCCCATTGTGTCGAGACCTTTTCCAGTCACACTCCTCCATCTTTCATACTTGATTCTCTAATTTGAACTTTATTCCCCTTCTTAATCACCCTTGCAATTCGAATAGCCAACTCTCATGGATTTACCACATTCTCATACCATCTTTGGATATAGCTCATCTCTTCTTTGGGCTATCTAAAATCAGGTTCGATTTTTGGAACACCTATTTATCATTCCGCTCCACTCCATTGCAAAACAGGTGTCCCGGAGGGGCATTTGTAGACACCGATTTTGGACCCCCTTTTTGGTCATGAACCCCATTCACCATTAGCCCATCACCACCAAACCCACCACCTTAGCCATCTCATCTTTCAGCCCACTAAATAATCAGGCCCATTAACCAATCTCGACTTTTCACCACCTTTTTCGTGGAAGGCCAACCAACTTGCCTTCCACCACCCTTGGAAGGCCACCCCTTGCCTTCCACCACCCTTGGAAGGCCAACCAGCCCGCCTTCCACCATCCTTGGAAGGCCACCCCTTGCCTTCCACCACCCTTGGAAGGCCAACTGGGCCGCCTTCCACCTTTTCATGGAAGGCCAACTACCTGGCCTTCCACGGAAGTAGGAGGCAAGATAGTTGGCCGTCCACTCTCCTAACTTCCACTTTGACCTCGTCTTCCCACGATCTCCTCCACTCGCCACCCTCATCCCCACTACTCCGATCACTCCCCGCTCTAGCGACTGCTACGGCCACGACCTCCGATGACTGACTATTTCCTATTGGTTCTAAGGGATTTACGGGGATTTAGACCCCTATTTTCCTCTTATTTTCCCTTCACCTATTTAAACCCTCCATGTCCCCTCGAGAAAGGGGGGTTGGGTTGGAAAGGAGTTGGAAGGCTTCAGTTTGCGAGGCTGGAGATAGAAGAGTCTCAAGTGGGAGAAAGCCTTGGCAGTCGACGCGGAGAAATCCTCCGCATTTCAAATGGGCCTATTTTCTTAACTCTCTCCTTACTTTTCTCCTTTCATTTTTCATTGCATTCCCACCATTCATCCACTTCGTAACATCATCTTCTCCTCTTACTCTTTTCCTTTTACCACATTACTTTTACTTTTCACTATTACCACATACGAGCACCCCATTTGCATGCATGCATCTTAGGATGACTTAGCACCTTTTACCCCCAGAGGTTTCAAACAAAAAATAGGAGGTGGGTGGCCATAACATATGGTCACCTTCCCTCCCCATAAACCCATCCGGTGCGTCCCCCTTCAATTCTAGCATTATTTACATATTTGCACGAATCGATCCTACATGTTGCAGTTCTAATCGGACTATTTCTTTTCTTTGTTTGTCTTTTCTTTTCAAGGGCTCTTACCACATTATGTGCGCGGACTACCGAGCTCTCCCCCTTCGGCCGGCCGGAGGCAGAGAAGAGGAACCCACTATCCCCGCTCCATCAGAACGCGATCATTCTCATCATCTTACGGAGCACAGGGACCGTAAGGTAATGCTCCTGGCGATCACACACTCTGATTCATAATCCTTCCAAACCGCCTCAATGCTAAGACGAACGGAGAAGCCCTCGCCCGAAGCCCACAGTAGTGGCGGGGACGTTCCGGACGCCTACAGTACTAAGGAAGTTCCACCATTCACAATATTATATCAAAGTGTTGCATAGTAGATTGTCATTTTTACATGTCAGGATCTTCGTTGTACATTCTAACAAAAACAAAAGCATAAGTATATACATGGTTCAATCCTTTAGGCTCGCCTCAAAAGAAATATCGTCCTATACGAACCCTGAGTGACCCCACTTCAAACTCACTCTGCTTCTCCCTTTGTCTGATCACCTGAAAACTAGGCGTGAGTACCAAAGAAATGGTAACTCACTAGGCAGATGAGGCTACTTTCATAAGAATTTGTCAATCAAATAATTGAAGCAGAATATGTATATTGCATAAGAACATTAAATATAACAGAAAGCAAAACTAACACATAATACATATGTGCATCAGAATTGTATGCCAATACGGAAATTGAGATACATGATTCATAATATCATCCCAACTATGAACAAAGCTACACAAGCTTATCAATATATGAACAGGGCCAGAATACAGAACATAATATAGAACTTAAGATTATTAAGTTGATTTACTAAAATGACATATAGATTTCAAGATATAAAATATGTTTTTCAGACCATAAGTTCCTACTTATTATAGAAGTGCCTGGACACTCATCCAACCCCCACTATGAGCCAAAAACAGAATACATAAACTAAGCTCCTAGGCACATACAGAGCAAAGTCATGGGCGTAGCGCTACCCCGAGGGTCGTCACCCTACCTTAACAAAGGATTTCTACCCGCAGCCTTCGGGTAACAGAGCTAATGGGTTCTGGAGATGGATCCCACCTTTTTAGGTGTAACACGTAGCCCAAAATAAATAGGTCCTGGTGGCGATGTTGCCACCATTTCCCCAAAACTATTCTCATATAGCGTCTATGTCCGATCGGCATGTTTCATTAACATTATCATAATAAACTTAATGTTTATGTAACTACAACAATATATACATACGAAAATGACTAACCACTTTAGTGATTTTCTTTCAGGAGTTCATAAACTAAGAATAGCTCGAAATCATAATTTAAAAGGTAAATAAATCATGTTCTACGCTGAATTTAAATACAACTTGTTATAAATTCAGACAACACATATAAGTAATCACAAATTTCCTACAGAAGTAATCTGCCCACATTTAAAACACTAATTTTATTTATACAGAAAAGTACTCCAAAAATCCTGAAAATATTACATATTATACTAATTCATTCACATTAGGTACATCTTGTAAAAATTTGGGCCCAAATAGTTCTTCACAAAGATAACAGAAAATCAAACATCAGGGTACTATCCCTGAGTTATTGAAATATCATAGTGGAATATGAACCATGCTACACACACCAGGAATCATTATCATATGAATATAACAATTCATGAAACTTTTTCTGAAAATGTATAATAGTACAACTATTATTTAATAAAAATTTTAGATTATTTTGTGACACATAAATTACTAAAATTCAGGTTCTAACATACTATCAAATAAAATCCGAAAATTGTATCTACAAATTATATCATGTTATTCGACCTGAAAGCATCATCATGTGAATATAATAATTCATGAAACTTTTATTGAAGTTGTATCTACAAAATTTTACCCTGTTACCCGTGCATTGCCCACTCACTCTGCCCGGCCCGTGTAAGGATTGAGGTTTCTGATCCGGTTATCGGGTCGGTTTCTATTTCAGACCCCTTGGTTTGGGCTCTTGTGGAGTTGGGGCATGGGTTCAAACAGCGTCCGGTTAGGGGCACGCATTTTAGAATGTGCCACATGGGCAAGTTTTGGGCGGCGAGAGTATGGCCCCGGTCTTATCATTTGAATGGCGTCTTGCATGGTCGACGCCATTCAGAGATCTATCAGTGTACAAACCCATCTTGTCGTCTGATTGGTGTCAGTCTTAGACGACGCATTTTAGCGAGTTTCGATTGATGCTACGAAGCCCTCCTTCCTTTCCCTCATTCTCTCCATTCTCTTCTCTCTCTTCTTTCCCTTCGAACACTCCGCTCTCCTTCCACCTTCTCCTTCCTTTCCTCTTTCCATTCCTCCTCTCCCTCAACTCCATCAACCCCCTAACTTCCACCACTACCACTACCATTTCCTCCGCGGCGCATCTCTCTCCGAACAGCGGCCGACGTCTCAGTAGAGTAATGGCATCCACGGCGGTACCGGTGGCAACTCGTGGCGTAGTTGTTCGGCGGCTAGGAGCTAGGAGCTAGGAGGAGTTCAAGTAACCGGTAGGGTGACGATCCTCGCAGTGTTTTATTTAAAACCATGATTTTACCGCTTTGAAAGTATGAAATATGTGTGGGTGCTTCTGGGGTAGAAAGCATGTTCTCAGGGGGTTCTCTATAAAAATGATTAGGCTTCTCCCCTACATTCTCCATTTTTGATGTTTTATGCGATTTGGGGGAGAAATCCCACTTTGTGACTCGGGGGAGGCCAGAGGGGAAACCTGTCTGCGAGTGTTAAATGGCGTATGGGGACAGCGATGCCATTTTAAATGGCAGCTTCCACCCGAGATGCGATTTAACCCAGATCAGGGGACTCTGTCTCTGTCTTGAATCGCGTTTGGGGACAGCGACGCCATTTTAAATAGCAGCTGCCATAGGCGACGCGATTTAGGCTATCTTCTATGGCTAGTTTTTCGTATGAACCAGTTTATGGGTCTTGAATGACGTCGGCCACGGGCGATGCGATTTAAGACAGAACCTCATTAATCTATTCAAGTAACATGTATTTACATTGTTAGATAGTTTGGTTAAACGCATGCTTGAAAACGTATTCGAGGACGAGGATTTCTACGTGATTGGATCACACTGTATTGTGTTTTGTGCGACCGTGGACCTAGAGTGACAGTTGTTAGCACTTAGGCACCCTGTGTCGGTGTGGGAGTGACACGGCGCCGATGTGAGAGTGGTGGGGTGACGCCTAGAGAAATGGTCACCTGGTGTACCCCGGGGTATAACTAGTACTTGTGTGGGAGTGGTACATTTGGAGTGTCACTCATGCTGAGGGAAGCAGAATCACCAAGAGCTAGACAGGCCGGAGTAGTCAGCGCGCTATCCGAGGGGTTGCTATTTGGTCGCAGCAGGTCGGTGTTTTCCGCGTTCGGCCGTGTGGTTTGTGTGTTTAGCCGAGACGCTGGTTGTGGACTCCGTGGTGAAGTGGTTTCAGAGTTGTGCATGATACATTAATGAATGCATGCGTTTTATATCGAAATTGGGAATCTTTGGGAGTTGTGTGTATTGCTCTATTTATTTAAATTCCCTATCTTTGTGTTGTTGCACTTGTAGGTGCGTAAGTGGGTGGTGGGGATCGAAGGATCCCTACTGAGTCCATTTCAATGAGACTCACCCCTGCGGTTTTCAGGTGAGGGTTTCAGGAAGGCATAGCGTGGAGGGTTTTGTCTCGGGTTGCGCGCTAGCAGCCACCGTTCTGGGATATTCCCCGATGTAGTTGTCATTTTCCTTTCAGGCCTGTACACTTAATTATTTCTTTTCAATTGGAATATGTAATTATTTGTTGAGTCAAGTCGAATTATAATAATTTTTAATTCATGCACTTCATTTACAATTCGATGTGATGTGGAATGTTTAGCTTAGTTTATCATTTATTTCCTAGACTTATTGAGATTCTGGTTTGGCTCCAAATTTTAATGATTCGATACCCATTTAGTAATCGGATCCCCGATTATAGGGTGGCGGGTCGTTATAGCCCGCCCCGACTGCGTTTTGTGGCGTCGCATCCTCGAGCTGCTTGTTGTTGCTACCGTTCGTGAACGAGAAGACGGTAAGACACCATCCTCATCTTCACCAACACTCCTTCTCGACATCCCAATTCCCTACACCCTAGTCACCACTCGACCCTTTTGCGCTCTCCCCCTTTATATCCACCACCATTGAAGCACAGTCGCCCTGCCACCCTTCAGACCACCCGGTTGCCTCTCTCTCTCTACCGTGCTCTCTCTCTCTTGCTCTTTCTCCCTTTCTTTTTCTCCTGGACGGTGAGGGGGACATGAGACCCTGCGCCAACTGCGTTTTGCCATGGCCCATGCACACGGCTGCCCTCCTCCTCCCTATTGCCCATCCCTGCCACCTTTTTCTCTCTCCTATATTTTCCACCTCTCCCTCAACCGAACGCAACCACAGTCACCATCAGTCCATTGTCTAGCGATCCTCGCGCCACCTGGCTTGCCGCCGATTGGAATCCTAAGCTACCCTCGACGTCTGTGCGCCCTCCCCCCCCCCCCCCCCTGAGCTGTTGTTGTTGATGTTCCTGCCGGCGCGAGGAAGAGGAAGGCACTGGGGACCACAGGGACCCCTCCTATTCATCCCCACCACCTTGTCTCTCTCTTCACCCCCACTCTTCTCTCTCCCTTCTACCGCCCCCCCTGACGACGAGAAGGCATGAGCCTATTGCCATTCGAGACTCTCGGCCGACCACGCTCGCACCACCGACCTGCATGAGCATTAGATGTCCGAGCGCCGCCGCATCTCCCTTCTCCACCTCGCTCCACACCGACGAGGTCCTCGCGGACAGTGACCCGACCGGCTCCCCAGAGGCACACAACCCATGCTCGCAACCAGAGCCTTCGGCTGCTACCGCCCTTGGAGAAGAAAGAGGCCACGGCGACCTCGTCGCCCATGCCCTTCATGAACGCGGGGAATGTGCCACGTACCCCTCGCTCCCTAACCCGAGGCCCACTGTACCCAACTGAAGCTCCGCTACGCCTTGTGCAATGGGCCGCACTGAAACGTCCTACAGGAGGAGCCCATGTCCCGTACGTGGCCCAGCCACCCATGGCGCCGTTGTTGTTCCCGAGTCCACCCAAGCGACATCTCCGCTCCCAATAGTTCTGCAACGTGCATGCACCAAAGATCTTGGTGGGTTACGCAACCTAAATCTTGACAGGACTCCACATGCACGAGGAAGATTTAGCCAATCTAGCACTCTACGCACCTGCAAGTCCGAGGAGATCTTGGCTGTGCTTCCAAGGGGATATGCTATGCCATCATTTGGACAGGCCTTCTAAGAGATTTGGAAGATATTTTATATAGATTATTCTCCCTGTGTGGAGATTTGTGGCTGTCCTCTTGCATGGGGAATATGATTATATCATGTAATTAATTATTTATTTCCCTACTGCGCGAGGCGTAAGGCGATTGTACATAGGTACCGAAGCAACACCGCCACTGCGTGGCTGCCCTACGCATCCCTGCTCGCCCTTGTCTCCGGTCGGAGTCGGTCTCGCAGGCCGGCTAGGTAAGTGCTAAACTTCGCTCCAGTATTACCTGTTCACTTAGTATTCGCACCAATTGCATAGCGCCGGAGTGAGAGAGCATTCCACCACACTTGAGTGATTATTGTTGTGGCGGTGAGAGAGTGACTGCGAAACCCAACACTCCAAATAGTGCAAGGTCGACACACCAAGTGTGGACAGGCCTCACATCTGTCAGTAGTCCACAGCTACCTTGATTCATCCCACTCACTTAGTGGGCTGACGCCGCGGGTGCTCAACACCCTTCACCACTACGAGTTCCCGTCTTGAGTTTCCCGCTCATTGAGTGAGGACGTCGATCTTGTTATCAATTTGCTTGCTAAAGTCTAGGATCCTTGCATTTTACAAAAACCGTCAAGCCTTGCATGTCAGCCCATAGAAATCACTCGTCCCGTTCCGCATCTCAGCACAATCCTGTCATGGATCCCACACTTGTAGACACCATAGAGACCTTCTTGGGCAAATCTTTGCAAGACATAATTGATCAGTTTGGGCGACTAACCCAACATGTGGACGAGAGGCTCACTACCCTGGGGGAGTCCATGAGAGTCGTGGTGGGAAGAGTGAATAATCTAGAGAATCCTCTAGATAGATCCCAAGATGCGGAGGAACATGCGGGAGTGTGTGACCACCTAGAGAATCGTCGTGGAGATCCAGTTAGGGCCCCCAATCCACCCCAAGGCCAGGAGGATGTTCTTGATCATGAGCCCAATCGCGCACCTCCAGAGAGAGTGCCGCGAAGGAGAGTTGAGTTTGACAATGGGTTAGCCCAGGAACATTATCCCAACCCACTTCGGGATCGGATGGGTATCCACGGCCGCGGACAAGATCGTGTGCCACGCGAGAGAGTTCCCCGAGGCTATGGCGAGTATGATGAATATGACCCATTCCCCGACGCACCACGGGTACGAGGGGAGGCCTATGGTTGTGGTAGGGACCGTGTGTAAGGAATCGCCATGAACGCAGCGGAAATAAAAAAATGATTCCATTGTATCGGTTGCTGGGGTCGTAAAACGGACATTAAAATCTAAGCGGGAAGAACAGTTCTTCACCTTTGCGGGGTTTCGAATCTCCCGTGGATGATGCTGACTCGGTAATCGCGCACGCGCACGATCTCTAGAGGTATCCACACGAGTTCCCGCAGCATACGCGATTTCCTCCTCGACTTGAGTGCTCTGACCAGATCTCAAATCCACCATGCGCGGAGAGAGACAGATCCACTCCGAGAAGGAGAGAGAGAGAGGAGAGAGAGAATCTGGGGAGTAAAAATTCGTCCAACTAACTTTTTACCTCTCCCCCTTGGTCCTCCTTATATAGAAATATAAGCACAAGAGTTAATCCTCATGATTATCCAAGAGTTTGGCCTTGGATAATTCTCCATTAAATCTTCATGTTTATCCTGCAGCTTTTCACAAAAACCCAGATAAGCATGAAATTTAACATCTCTCACCGTCTGACGAGAACTCTTATGTGTGTGACCCTCTAGGCCCATATATCAGTCCGGTTGCAGGCCCATTAAACTTAGAACTGTTTCTTGAGTTTAATATTTATTAATTAACATTTAAACATTATATGTTAAATGATTAAATTTAATAAACAAGTAAATTATCATCCGATGATTAATTCACTTGGCCTTCTGATCATGAACAGCACCAAACACTACCTCATGATCCCAGAAGATATAAGGGATACTGTTCCCTTCAATTGAACCTTTCCGTCTGCCGATACCGCACATATATAATCCTTCACTCATGCAATGTCCCGATAACGCAAGGGTATGGTTTTATAGTCAAACCCTCTATCGCATTATCCAGATGGATTCCAGTACACAGTTAATATCTAGAAAGACATCTCTTTCATTTGACCATGGCCAGGGATTTCTGTGTACACATCCATAGGACATTCTCTCTCCAGTCTTATACCAAGAGTGAGTGATCCCTTGTTGTTCACTCAATTACCTTCGCAAGCTTTCCACTGTATCTGAAAGACCGATTATGGTGGACTTAATGGTTAAAGTCCACGAGTCAAAGAATCAAGACACAATGGTCCACAAACAAGGTATCATTGGTGACTCAGGTCAAAGGACCAACTGTGCTACTGCAACGATTGAATTCCCTGGTTGACTAATAGGTATAATTACCATCCAGGAATTCTTATTTGGGTCTGTTCAGTGAACTCATTCTCTAATGAGCACCCACTTGTTTGTCTTAGTGTCACCACACGAGTGAATGTGAGATCATTCACCCTCATCACATGAGCAGACATAACTTGTGTCGATCTTATCGGATATTTAATGTCCATCTCAAATATCCTATGATCGAGAACTATTTAAGACAATTGCCTTAGGATATTGATCTCACTATCATGATCTTATCATGATTCAATATCCCATACATTTGTCTATGGACCTTCATTACGATAGTCGTTTGCGAGAATTATTAAATGAAGAAATAATTGCCTTTATTTAATAATCTGAACTAGAATGTACAATGATTGGCTTTGAGGCCATCTAATTCTAACATTCTCCCACTTGGACTATAGCCAATCACCCATGTGTCTAAGTCCCATAGACTTAAGGTGACGTTCTAAATTGTTTTGAGACAATGGCTTAGTCAAGGGATCTGCTACATTATCTTCAGATGAGACTTTCTCAACTACTATATCTCCTCGGGCGATGATCTCACGAATCAGATGAAATCGTCTCAGAATGTGCTTTGACTTCTGATGTGATCTTGGCTCCTTCGCTTGAGCTATTGCCCCATTGTTGTCATACAATAATGGAACAGGATCTGATATGCTTGGAACGACTCCAAGCGCCGAGATGAACTTCTTCATCCAAACCGCCTCCTTGGCCGCTTCAGCTGCAGCAATGTATTCTGCTTCGGTCGTCGAATCTGCAGTTGTTTCCTGTTTGGAACTCTTCCAACTTACTGCACCTCCATTTAACATGAACACAAATCCAGACATGGATTTGTTGTCATCTATATCCGACTGGAAACTCGAGTCAGTAAATTCTCGAAGTTCCAAGTCGTTTCTTCCATAAACGAGAAATAGATCATTAGTCCTTCTCAAGTATCTAAGGATACATTTCACCGCCTTACAGTGTTCCTCACCTGGATCAGCCTGATATCTACTAGTGACACTTAATGGATGTGCCACATCAAGCCTAGTACATAGCATTGCATACATGATAGATCCTATTGCCGAGGCATAAGGAACTCTATCCATGTATGCTCTCTCTTCAGGTGTCTTGGGAGACATTTCTTTAGAGAGATAAATTCCATGCCTCATAGGAACGAGGCCTCTCTTGGAATTTTCCATGCCAAACCTTTTGACTATGGTACCTATGTACATAGATTGGAACAAGCCAAGCATCCTTTTGGACCTATCTCTATAGATCCTTATTCCCAGAATATAGGATGCTTCTCCCAAATCTTTCATGGAGAAGTTTTTGGATAACCAAGTCTTTACCGATGATAACATTCCTACATCATCCCCAATGAGTAGAATGTCAGCAACGTAAAGTACCAAAAAGGTAACTGCGCTCCCACTAACCTTTTTGTATACACAAGGTTCATCTTAATTCTTAATGAAGTCATAAGATTTGATTGCTTCATCAAATCTTAAGTTCCAAGTTCGGGATGCCTGCTTTAATCCATAGATGGATCTTTGCAGCTTGCATACCTTACTTGAATGCTCTTTGGAAGTGAATCCTTCAGGTTGTATCATATACACCTCTTCTTGAAGGTTCCCGTTAAGGAATGTTGTTTTCACATCCATTTGCCATATTTCATAATCATAGAATGCAGCGATAGCAAGAAGTATTCTGATTGACTTAATCATGGCACCTGGAGCAAAGGTTTCGTCATAGTCAATGCCTTGCCTTTGACGATATCCTTTTGCTACCAGCCTTGCCTTGTATATGTCAATCTGTCCATCTGCCCCGATCTTTCTTTTAAAGATCCATTTACTGCCAATAGGTACTATACCTTCTGGCAGATCAACCAAGTTCCAAACTTGGTTGGCATACATGGACTGAATTTCAGAATCCATTGCCTCTTGCCATTTTTCTGATTCTTGACTATTTATGGCTTCTAGGTAGGTTTGAGGATCATCATCCTCATTTAAGTGCACTTTTGCTTTGCCATCATCGATATGTCCAACATATCTTTCAGGCTGCTTAGGCACTCTACCTGATCTGCGAACTTTTTGTGTATCATCTTGAACAAGTTCTTGAGTCAATGGTTCAGTAGATGAACCAGTGTTGATTTGTGAGTCTAGAATTTCTTCCAATTCTATCTTGCTCCCACTATCTTCTTTTGAAAGATATTCTTTCTCTAAGAAGACAGCTCTTTTTGCGACAAACACCATTTGATCGCTGGGCTGATAGAAATAATATCCAAAAGTCTCTTTTGGATATCCCACAAATCTACATTTCTCTGTCCTGGAATCCAGTTTGTCTGGATCATGTCTTTTGACATGTGCAGGACAACCCCAGACTCTAACATGCTTAAAGTCTGGTTTCTTTCCTTTCCATATCTCATATGGAGTGGAAGGTACTGACTTACTGGGAACTTTGTTCAACAGATATGCAGCAGTCAACAGTGCATATCCCCATAAAGAGATTGAAAGTTTGGCATAACTCATCATAGATCGTACCATATCTAATAGAGTACGATTTCTCCTTTCCGATACACCATTTAACTGAGGTGTATAGGGAGGAGTCCACTGAGACAAAATACCATTATCCTTAAGATATTCTGTGAATTCTGTACTTAAGTATTCACCCCCTCGATCTGATCGAAGAGTTTTAATACTCTTTCCAGTCTGGTTCTCAACTTCGTTTTTAAACTCTTTAAATTTCTCAAAGACTTCTGACTTATATTTCATTAAATATATGTAGCCATATCTTGAGAAATCATCTGTAAATGAAACAAAGTACGAGTAACCACCCATAGCATGAGTGGACATTGGACCACATACATCACTATGTATTAGTTCCAATAAGTCCTTAGCTCTTTCTCCATGTCCTGAGAATGGAGCTTTGGTCATCTTTCCCATGAGACAAGCTTCACATGTTGCAAATGATTCATAATCAAATGGATCAAGATATCCATTCTTTTGCAACCTTATGATCCTGTTCTCATTTATATGACCTAGCCTACAATGCCATAGGTACGATTTATTCACATCCTTATCTAAGCATTCAAGAGAATTATTTACTAGACAAACATCATATGAAATATCAAGTAAATATAATCCATTCAATAAATATCCGGAAGCAAACAATTTGTCTCCTTGATAAATTGAACAACCTTTATTCTCTAGTTTCATAGAATATCCTTGTCTATCTAAACATGAAATAGATATGATATTCCTAATAATGGTTGGAACATAATAACAATCTATCAGTTCCAAAGAGTCTCCTGACGGCATCTGAAGTCTTGCTGTCCCCACAGCTAACGCAGCAACTTTTGCTCCATTCCCGAGCCTCAGATCCACGTCTCCGCGGTTCAATCTTCTTTTACTTGTTAACACCTGCAAGTTATTGCAGATATGAGAAACACATCCAGTATCTAATACCCAGGATGTTGATTCTCTATAAGACAAGTTAAGATCGATCATGAGAATACCTGAAGCTTCACCAAGCTTCTCCTTTGCTTTTTCTGCAAGATAAATCTTCCAGTTTCTCTTCCAATGACCTTCTTTATGGCAGTGGAAACATTGACCTTTATCATTGACTTTAGTTTTGTCCTTTTGTGCCGCCGGTTTGCTTTTCACTAGCTTCTTAGGCTTACCTTTCTTAAAGGTCTGTCCAGCTTTTCTTTTCTTGTTGGTCTTACCAACAAGCATTACATTTGGCTTATCTTTCTAGATAGTGCCTTCTGCTGTCTTCAACATGTTGAGCAGCTCAGCCAGTGAAACTTCAATTTTGTTCATATTGAAGTTGATAATGAATTGCGAAAATAAATCTGGAAGGGACTGTAGGATTAAGTCAATGCTCAGGTCATTGTTCATAACAAAGCCGAGCACAGCAAGCCTCTCAATCCATTCTATCATCTTGAGCACATGAGTTTGCACAGATGTGCCCTCGCTCATTCTGGTCCTGAACAATTTCTTAGATATCTCATATCTTTCTGTTCTGGATTGTTCACCAAACAACTCTTGTAGGTGATTCAGAATGGTCTTAGGTTCCATGTTATCATGCTGTCGCTGTAGTTCATTGTTCATTGAGCCAAGCATATAACACTGGACCTTGACAGAGTCCTCCTTCCAATTTTCAAACATCATTAATTCATCTTCGTTAGCATTATCACCGGGTTGCACTGGATCTGGTTGATCCAGGACATAGGCTAGCTTTTCACACCTGAGGACAATCTTCAGGTTGCGTAACCAGTCAATGTAATTTGGTCCCGTGAGTTTGTTTGCATCAAGTATGCAACGGAGGGGGTTAGGTGACGACATAGCGACCTACATGGAAATATATAAAATGAGCAGATAGTTTTTAAAATCAGATTTAGGACTTTTAATCTAGATTTATGCTCCCACTATTTTTCGGCGATCTGTATGACCCTCTAAGATACAGAACGGGAGATTCCGGTGATCTCCTATTGGGGATCAGAATCCTTCGGGCAACATACATGTGACCTTGTGGTAGCACAACAAATCACATCAAGTCCCTTAGGCAGTCAACTCTTGACAGTTGCAACGTTTGCAATATCCGATCGATTTAACCCCTGAATCAGAATGACCTTGTGGTAGCACAACAAATCAATTTGATTCAGTTAAGTTTATCCATCATTACTTAGATGACATGAATTCATAGTGCAATCCTTGTGGTAGCACAACAAAACTACACTATTCGTCCATTCATCTTAATGACATCACATGTCGTAGATCTAGTTTAATTTCTAAATCAAATGGACCTTGTGGTAGCACAACAAATCCGTTTGAAATAAGAATTATCCTAAGATCTATAATGATGGTGGGTTACGTGGATTATTCTGAATATCTCACGTTTACAACTTAAGTTTTAAAAGAGGGTTTTTTTATTTTGATTTGTAAAAATCGTGCTATCAATAGTATTTCGATTTGAAGTATCAATATACTTAATAGAAATATATATATATGATAGGATAGTCCACAAATATCACATATATGCAGAAAAATTAAATGGGGATGATCATGGACTGCTAAAGCTACTATGGAATCATCGGAGCCAAACGATGATCCATAATAGGATCCTAATGTGAAAACAGCAACACTGGTTCCATTTGATGCGAGTCCTCCCTCCAGAGGTGTCTTCAGAAGATCCCGTCCTCTTAGCTTAATCTGATATTTTTAAATATGAAATTCAGGACTCGCAGGTCCACAACTGTACATTTAAACAATTAGAAACCTTGATCTTATCAAGCGGAGTACAATCTTATAGGAAGGTAGAAAGTACACTTGGATTAAGAGAGAGGAGGACACGCAGGTCCTATTTAAAATACCAAATGAAATAAGCATCGCATTCATTCACATCATTCATCACATGAAAAAACTAAGTCCATGATCATCCCACCATAAAACACATCACATGCATCACAATCATCACATAATTGTTGTTTGGTATTAAATTTTATAAATATAAAATTATAATACCAATTAGTTTTCGAAATAACATTTATTTCAGCAAAATCAATAATATTCAAAACATTATTGACAAAATAACTAACTAAACTATTCAGTTAATCTAAATACAAATTCAAACAATTTTGAACAGTAGGAGTAATCAAGTTATGCATGAAATCAGTTTAAAACAATTTTAAACTAATTAAATTAACAGGAAAATTAATTATCTAAAACAATTTTAAATAATTAACTAACACCCATTAATTATAAAGCCCTTTAATTGACTAACAGTTATTAAACAATTTAATAACCTGTTAATAATCATAAAAATAATTAATAACAATTATTAATTATTTCTATAATTTTTCTGTTTTAAAACAATTTTAAAACTGGCTTAAATGGGCTAATATAGGGTTTAAAGGAGGTTAAACAGGTATTAAAAACAATTTAAAAAAAAAAACCAGAAAATGGGCCCAGCCCATTAGGGCCCAAACGGCCCGGGCCCAGGGCCCTGGCTCGGCCAAGGGGTCTGGCCCAGCCAGACCCGAGCCCTGGCTCGGCCAGGGTCCAACCCTGGTGTAGACACCGATTTTGGACCACCCTTTTGGTCATGAACCCAACCCATCATTAGCCCTTCATCACCAAAATCCCCTCATTTCAGCCATCTCAGCCCACTACCAGCTAGGCCCATTAACCAAATCCCGACTCTAGCCACCTTTTTCGTGGAAGGCCAGCCAGTCCGCCTTCCACCCCCTTCGAAGGCCACCCCTCGCCTTCCACCACCTTCGAAGGCCACCCACCTTGCCTTCCACCCTTTTGGCCACCCTTTTTCACCTTTTCGTGGAAGGCCAGCCAGTCCGCCTTCCAACCCCTTCAAAGGCCACCCCCCGCCTTCCACCACCTTCGAAGGCCATCCACCTTGCCTTCCACCCTTTTACACTTTTTACCACCTTTTCGTGGAAGGCCAGCCCCTTGCCTTCCACCTCCTTCGAAGGCCACCCCCCACCTTCCACCACCTTCGAAGGCCAGCCTCTTGCCTTCCACCTTTTTAGCCAACTTTTTCACTTTTTACCACCTTTCCGTGGAAGGCCGACCCCTTGCCTTCCACCTCCTTCGAAGGCCACCCCTTGCCTTCCACCTCCTTCGAAGGCCACCCCTCGCCTTCCACTCCCTTCGAAGGCCAGCCGGGCCGCCTTCTACCACAAGAATGGAAGGCACGTCACCTGGCCGTCCACTCCTTAACCACCCCCTTGACTCCGTCTTCCCCACGATCTCCTCCACTCTCCGCCCTCGTTCCCCACCACTCCGACCACTCCCCACTCCGGCGACTGCCTCGTCCACTACCTCCGACCCTTGACCACTCCCTATTGGTCGAAGGGTGATTTACGGGGATTTAGACCCCTATTTCCTCCTATTTTTTCCTTCATCTATTTAAACCCCCCAGGTTCCCTCGAGCAGAGAGGTTGGGGGGGTTGGTTGGAGGAGGGATTAAGAAGGAGTCTCTTTTTCGGAACGGGTCGGCTTTGAGGAGTTGAGCGGGCAAAGAGTCAAAAGGCTGTTTCATGAGGAACGTCACTCCAAATGGGCTTGTCTTCCTAACCCTCTTTTACTTTTTCACCTTTTTCACTTCATTGCATTTCCAATTTCCATCAATGCCGTAACATCCTCTCTCTTTCACTCTCTTTTACCTTCAACACATCATTTCACTCTTCACACACGAGCACTTATCTGCATGCATACATCCTAGGATGACTTAGCACCTTTTACCCCCAGAGGTTCCAAACAAAAATCGGGAGGTGGGTGGCCATAACATATGGTCACCTTCCCTCCCAAACACCCATCCGGTGCGTTTCCCTCTAATTTTAGTTATTTTTTATGTTTGCATGAACGGATCCTACATGTCACAGTTCTAATTGGGTTATTGTCTTTTCTTTGTCTGTCTTTTCTTTTCAGGGGCTCTTACTAGATTCTGCGCGTGTACTACCGAGCTCTCCTCCTCTGGCCGGCCGGAGGAAGAGAAGGAGGAACCAGCATCTCCCGCTCCCACAAAACGCGATCACATCCCCACCATCCTGCGGAGCACAGGGACCGTAAGGTAATGCTCCTGGCGATCACATCCTTTATTTCTAACCCCCTTTAAATCGCCACAGTGCTAAGACGAACGGAGAGGAACCCTCGCCCGAAGCCCGCAGCCGCGGCGGGGGACGTTCCGGGCGCCTACACCTGGCTCAGCCAGGGTCGCACCCTGGCTCGGCCAGGGCGCCGCCCGGCCCCCGCCCGGTCCGACCAGGTCGGGACCGGGCGGTTCAGCCCCTCCAGCACGGATTCGACCGGCCCCTTCTCAAACCTGCAAACCCTAACAGACCCGGCGGCTGGAAGCTTCGTGGGCGGCGCCGGCGGCCGCCCTCGGTGGCGGCGGCCCCGGCCGGCGGTGCCCCCGGCGCCGGCAGGGCCGCCGGTGACCGGCGATGGGGAGGAAACCAAGCCCCAAAAACCCAAAAAATCTGATTTTTAAGGTTTTTAAAAAACCGAGTTTGGGCTCGATTTTTAGCACCTCCAAGGGCACTCCGGTGCCGATCATCATGCCCAATCCTTAGAGGTGACTATCACCAAGCGATCTGGACATTCGGGCCGCCATCCCAACACTTGGGAATCGCGTACGAAGCCGCTAAAGTACCCCGTTCGTCGTCCCACGAAGAACTCCGAAAAACCCAAATAAAATCAAAAAAATTACAGAAAAATAATCAAATTGATTGTGATCATCATATGAACATTATTCTGTCAATTTTAATCGGATTAGATACAAGAACACGTACAATACGGGTTGTTCACGCATAACGAGAAAAACACGCAAAACGGTGTCGTTTTACAACCGAACTAGCGAACCTGGCTCTGATACCACTGTAAGGAATCGCCATGAACGCAGCGGAAATAAAAAAATGATTCCATTGTATCGGTTGCTGGGGTCGTAAAACGGACATTAAAATCTAAGCGGGAAGAACAGTTCTTCACCTTTGCGGGGTTTCGAATCTCCCGTGGATGATGCTGACTCGGTAATCGCGCACGCGCACGATCTCTAGAGGTATCCACACGAGTTCCCGCAGCATACGCGATTTCCTCCTCGACTTGAGTGCTCTGACCAGATCTCAAATCCACCATGCGCGGAGAGAGACAGATCCACTCCGAGAAGGAGAGAGAGAGAGGAGAGAGAGAATCTGGGGAGTAAAAATTCGTCCAACTAACTTTTTACCTCTCCCCCTTGGTCCTCCTTATATAGAAATATAAGCACAAGAGTTAATCCTCATGATTATCCAAGAGTTTGGCCTTGGATAATTCTCCATTAAATCTTCATGTTTATCCTGCAGCTTTTCACAAAAACCCAGATAAGCATGAAATTTAACATCTCTCACCGTCTGACGAGAACTCTTATGTGTGTGACCCTCTAGGCCCATATATCAGTCCGGTTGCAGGCCCATTAAACTTAGAACTGTTTCTTGAGTTTAATATTTATTAATTAACATTTAAACATTATATGTTAAATGATTAAATTTAATAAACAAGTAAATTATCATCCGATGATTAATTCACTTGGCCTTCTGATCATGAACAGCACCAAACACTACCTCATGATCCCAGAAGATATAAGGGATACTGTTCCCTTCAATTGAACCTTTCCGTCTGCCGATACCGCACATATATAATCCTTCACTCATGCAATGTCCCGATAACGCAAGGGTATGGTTTTATAGTCAAACCCTCTATCGCATTATCCAGATGGATTCCAGTACACAGTTAATATCTAGAAAGACATCTCTTTCATTTGACCATGGCCAGGGATTTCTGTGTACACATCCATAGGACATTCTCTCTCCAGTCTTATACCAAGAGTGAGTGATCCCTTGTTGTTCACTCAATTACCTTCGCAAGCTTTCCACTGTATCTGAAAGACCGATTATGGTGGACTTAATGGTTAAAGTCCACGAGTCAAAGAATCAAGACACAATGGTCCACAAACAAGGTATCATTGGTGACTCAGGTCAAAGGACCAACTGTGCTACTGCAACGATTGAATTCCCTGGTTGACTAATAGGTATAATTACCATCCAGGAATTCTTATTTGGGTCTGTTCAGTGAACTCATTCTCTAATGAGCACCCACTTGTTTGTCTTAGTGTCACCACACGAGTGAATGTGAGATCATTCACCCTCATCACATGAGCAGACATAACTTGTGTCGATCTTATCGGATATTTAATGTCCATCTCAAATATCCTATGATCGAGAACTATTTAAGACAATTGCCTTAGGATATTGATCTCACTATCATGATCTTATCATGATTCAATATCCCATACATTTGTCTATGGACCTTCATTACGATAGTCGTTTGCGAGAACTATTAAATGAAGAAATAATTGCCTTTATTTAATAATCTGAACTAGAATGTACAATGATTGGCTTTGAGGCCACCCAATTCTAACACCGTGCACCCTTTGCAAGAGGTCCATGCAATTACTTTGAGGGACATGAACAGGTTCCCGACCCTTACAGGGTTCAAGGGGATGTGCCCCGCCGTGGGCGAGATCCTGGGCACTTTGAGAGGGCTCCACATGGGTATGGGGGTGAGAGAGACGAGTATGAGATCCCTTACCCACCACGGGTTAGGAATGCCTATGAGCATAGCCGAGAGCGCGTACCCTTTGAGAGATGGCCTAGGGATTACCCCGACATTGATGATCACATCCTCCGAAGTGTGAGGGTTGATGCTCCGACTTTTGACGGTACCCTAGACCCCAAGGCCTATCTTGACTGGGAGGCGGGGATGAGCCAGTACTTTACCTGGTATGCCATGAGTGAAGAGAGGAAGGTGAGCCTTACTTCTATGAGGCTTGTAGGTCGAGCCAAAACCTACTGGCTTAACGTGGAGCATCTTCGTACTACAAGGCGGCTGAGACCTATCTCCACATGGGAGGAAATGAGAGAGAAATTGCTAGAGAAATATGTGCCTCCATCTTATGAGCAGCACCTCCTAGACCAATGGCAGAGGTTGACTCAAGACGGCCGGACGGTGTTTGAGTACATAGCCGAATTTGATGACTATTGCCTTAGGTGTGGCGTTGGCGAAGATAGTAGGGTCACCTTATCGAGGTTTCGGGCAGGGTTGCATGAGAGCATTCAACGTGAGCTATTCCTACGTGAGGTGGTGACACTAGAACATGCCTATCAAATTGCCTTAGATGTGAAACGGTTTCAGAAGCCCACTAGACCCCCCATTTTCCGGCAAACCGACTCTCGAGGGACTACCAATCGCCCCATGCATTTCCCCGAGCGGTCCGAAACTACTCCCGTCACTTCTGCAAGGGTCCCTACTGCCACCACCCCAAGCCCTTCCTCACCCCTACCTCCAACCACCCCGGCTCAAGCTTCCACCGTCTCACAGGTTGAGAGGAGAGATGATAAAGTGACATGATTAGCTAGTAGGGATAGCCAACAGACAGGAAGCTGTCGTAATCACTACTTTCGGTGTCATGGGGTTGGCCACTATGCCAGTCAATGTCCCACCAGAGCCCTGCTAATTGAACCCTCCACTCATGAAGAAGAGGAGAACTACATACCTGACCAAGCTTTAGCTGAGAAATTTGAGGAGAATGGTGCCACCCTAGGGTGTGTGCATAGGGAGTACGCCAGAGTCAAAAACATTATAGACTCACACAGGGACACTAGGCTTGGTGTGGTGAGATGCATTCTCACATAGACCAAAGAGGAGGACTGGCGTCGAACCTCCATCTTCCACACCTACACTAGGATAGCCGACCAGCCATGCAAGATCATAATTGATAGCGGAAGTTGTATCAACGCAATTTCCACTGATTGTGTTTCTCGTTTAGGGCTGGATCTTGAGACTCACCCTGAGCCATATCAAGTCTCGTGGATTAATGCATCATCATTATCCATCAGGACCCGCTGCCTGGTACCCCTTGAGTTTTAATCCTATCATAAGCCAATTTGGTGTGACGTCCTTCCCATGGAAGTAGAAAGCATCATTTTGGGTAGGCCATGGATCTATGATGAGGATGCTACCCTACTTGGCAAGACCAACATTTGTGTCTTCAAACACAATGGCAGGAAGATTCTCTTACACATCCCTCCCCATCTAAGAACCCCTCCAAGGGGGAGATCCCATAACGAGAAAAATCATCTTCCACATCCTCACCGTTACTTAGCCCCTCCCCACTCAATCCGTCCCTACCCAACCCACCCAACCAAGAACTGGCCATGAAGTCAAAAGTGAGGGTGTCTCTTCACATAATCAAAGCAAGTACTTTTGAGGGCGAGGTTGCCGAGGGAGCCCCTGTAACGACCCGCCATCCTATGACCGGAGACCCGATCACTAAATGGATGTCGGACCATTAACTGCGGGTTCACACCCGGATCTCACACAACACGTCTGGAGGAGTAAGCGTTAAACAAGACTAAATATAACAATCTCACGGACTTCAAGGAAAGTACAAGTGCGCAGGAAAGAAATTAACAATGTCCGTATATAGTCCAACAATAATTACATGGTCCAATAAATTAAATAAGTACAGGCAGAAGCAAAGTACAACAACATCGGGGCATACCCCAGAACTGAGATAGCTGCTGGTCCGCACACCAAGGAGACACCCCACGCCGCTACACGCCACGAGGTCCACACCTGAAACCGCAGGGAGTGAGCCACACCAGAATTGGACTCAGTAGGGATCATCCAATCCCCCGCCTCCCACTCACACACCCACAAGTGCAATAACACAGCAAGATAGCAATTTAAATAAAGCAATAAACACAGCTAGCAAAACCTGATATGAAACGTACGCATAAGCCATGCAACAGGTATAATTTTAAATAATCCGAGTAACCCAACACAATGCCACAACTTATAACCAAGTTCCAACGAAGCGACCAAACCACACTGTCGACCATCAGATAAACGTCGCCTCACAACACCACCAACACTCACGCCTGTCCGCCCCTACAGTGTTCCGGAGCACCGTAGGGTAAGGCAGTGAGTCAAACTAGGACTAAGTGGGACTAGTGAACCACCACTGCCCAGCTACGTGTGCACACAAGCAGTCTAGACTACTGTCCTACCGACCGGACTTCCTCCATGCCAGGCCTCGGCGCTTCAGGAGGGCCCTGGGGACTGGCGAAACCCCCGTCAAGCCGTAGCTATAGGGACTACCCACAACCCTAACCTCCCGGGCTGCGTCAGGCCAAAGGGCGAAGGGTACCACTCGTAACCTTGATCACAGGTCACATCAGGCCCAGTGGCTAAGGGGTAAAACAACTCCAACAGTACCACAACCAGCTCCACAGTAAGAAACGCGCCGGAAGCTGCCACGACAAACAGGAAAACCCCGATCCGCTGAGACCAGACAGCAACCCCTCGGATAGCGCACTGGCTACTCCTGCCCGACGGGCTCAAGGTGGTTCTGTCTCCCTCAGCCAAAGGTGAAAACACAACATGTACCACTCCCCCACCGGTACGGCAACAATGCCTCACAGACACCAAGACCCTACCACTTCGGCACAAGGTGACAAACGTAAACCACAGCTGTTCCAATTCCATAATCACATAAGTGCACACACACACACACACATGATGTAATTCCATTTACACAGAAATCCTCAGCCTCAATGTAGAACTTAAAGCATGCATTTGTTGAACCATCTAACAGTGAAACATGTATTAATAACAAGAGTTAATGGAGTTCTGCCTTGAATCGTGTCGTCCGAGGCCGACGCTATTCAAGTCCCTCAAACTGGTTCATTTAAACCCGGCCTCAGAATCTGGCCTAAAAGGCGTCGCTACAGGTAGCCGCCTTTAAAAACACGTCGCCAACCTTCGTCGCCTATCAGTGACAGAAGAAGGGACACACTACGGTTCATTCTCTTAAAACGCGTCGTCCTGGGAAGCCACCTTTTGAAAGGTGTCAGTGTCCTCAGACGCCATTCACACCAGAATCCGAAATTTGCAGAAACCTTAATCGGGCGATTTCTGCCTAAATGGCGTCGTGTTGGCCCGTCGCCATTCTAAATGGCGTCGTCCAGGCACGACGTCTTTTACCGCCAGAAATCCCGAACTGACAGAACCTCACACAGGGCGATTTCTGCCTAAATGGCGTCGTGCTGGCCCGTTGCCATTCTAAATGGCGTCGTGCTGGCACGACGTCTTTTAGCGCTAGAAACCAGGTTCTGCTCTCTGCCCGAAGGCTCCCTTTTCACCCCCAAAAGCCCCAAAATCACCCAAAAACAGAGGAGGAAGAGGGGCAAGCTAAACCATCACAAATCCACATTCACAGAAACCCTCATCCCCATCAAGAAAAGCTCCTAAACATGCTCATTCTACCCCCAAACACATCATGCATCACATGGAAACTACGGATGAAACGTGTACAATCCACGCAAGGTTCGTCCCCCTACCGGTTCTTGAACTCCTCCATGCTCCGTGCCGCCGAACCGCCGCACCGCAGACCGCCGCCGGTACCCCCGAGGACGTCGCCATTCCGCTGGGACGTCAGCCGCCGTCCGGAGAATGGAACGCCGCGAAGGAAGTGGTGGTGGTAGTGGTGAGAGGTAGAGAGGTGTTGGAGTGGTGGAAGAGGAAGAAGAGGAAGGGAAAGGGGAAGAGAGGGGTCGGAGGAGGCGGAGAGGGGGAGGAGAGAGAGTGAGAAGGTGAGAATGAGGGAAAGAAGGGGAGGCTCGTGGGGTCAATCTAAAACTGGCTAAAACGCGTTGACCAAGACAGACGCCTATCAGATGACAGGACGGGCCGTACTGACAAAAGCTCTGAAATGCATCGACCACCACCGACGCCGTTCAGACGACAAGACCGGCACCGTACATTGACATCGCAGGGTCGCAATCTGAATGGCGTCGTCCATCGCGGCGCCTTTCAGACGACAAGACAGGGGCCGTACTCTCGCGGCCCGAAACCCACCCACGTGGCGCCCATATGGCACAACAGCAGCAAACTTAAATGGCGTCCACCAAGCAAGACGCCGTTTGAAAGGCGTCGTGCAGGACAGACGTCATTCAGTCAAAATTCTCAAGACCCCTCAGGGTCCAAACCAGGGGATCCGGCCCGAACCCGACCCGAATACTGAACCCGAAACCTCAGTCCTTACAGCCCCAATTTGGGCTATCGTGATGAGTGAGCCATCTGAGAATTATCCCATCCCACAGATTGAGGAAGTGAAAGCTATCGTGGACAAGTATCACGCTGTATTTCTCGCGGATCTTCCGAATCGATTACCACCTATGCGTGACATACAACATGCCATCATTTCATCCCCGGGTCCACTTTCCCTAACTTGCCTCACAATCGCTTGAATCCCACCGAGCATGCAGAGTTACAGAGGCAGGTCAAAGAGCTCATCAAGAAGGGCTTTTTGAGGATCAGTACTAGCCCCTGTGCTGTGCCAACTCTCTTGACCCCCAAAAAAGATGGCACCTGGTGGATGTGTATTGACAGCCGCGCCATCAATAGAATCACCGTGAGATATAGGTTCCCCATTCCTCGACTAGGTGACATGCTTGACATGATGGCAGGAGCACCATCTTCTCCAAGATTGACCTAAAGAGCGGATACCATCAGGTCTGAATCCGATTAGGGGATGAGTGGAAGACGGCTTTTAAGACCAAGGATGGTCTTTACGAGTGGCTCGTCATACCCTTTGGGCTATCAAATGCCCCCAGCACCTTCATGAGGTTGATGACTCAGGTCCTCTGACCCTTCATGGGCACCTTTGTTGTCGTCTACTTCGATGACATTCTTATTTACAGTAGGACCAAGGAGGACCACTTGGGCCACCTCTGTTAGGTTTGCGAGGTGCTGAGAAAAGGGAGCTTGTATGCAAATCCAAAGAAGTGTGCATTTCTCACTGACCAAGTGACCTTCTTGGGCTTCATAGTACCACATAGGGGAGTCTCCGCCGACCCCGAAAAGGTCAAGGCGATCGTTGAGTAGCCCCAGCCTATGAGCATCCATGATGTTCGCAGCTTCCACGGACTAGTGTCTTTTTATAGGCGATTTATTAGGGGATTCAGCACTGTGATGGCCCCAATCACAGATTGTATCCATAAGGAGCCTTTTGGGTGGACAAAGGCCACTTCTAAAGCCTTCGCAAAGGTCAAAAGTCGAATCACTCAGGCCCCCATACTTCGCCTCCCCAATTTTTCCAAAGTCTTTGAGGTCTCCTGTGACGCCTCTGGGGTAGGTATAGGAGGAGTGTTAAGTCAAGAAGGGGACCCTGTAGCATATTTCCGTGAGAAGCTAGCTGATGCTAAAGTGAGATATTCAACTTATGATAAAGAGTTCTATGCCGTGGTTCAGGCTCTTCGCTATTGGCAGCATTACTTGTTGCCACATGAATTTGTCTTGTACTCCGATCATAAGGCACTCCACTTCCTCAGCTCCCAAAAAAACCTGAAACCCAGGCATGGTCGATGGGTAGAGTTCTTGCAGGCCTATACTTTTATGCTGAAGCACAAGGCAGGAGTTGAGAATAGGGTAGCAGATGCCCTCAGTCGACGAGTGTCCCTTCTCTCCATCATGAGTGTTGAGGAAACGGGGTTTGATAAACTCAAAGAGTTGTATGAGGCATGTCCTGATTTTGGAGAGATCTACACCACACTTAACATTGGACCATCTAGGGGTTTGAGTGAGTACCTCATGCAAAATGGAAACCTATTTAGGGGTCAGCAACTTTGTGTGCCACACACCTCCGTTCGAAAATTTTTGATTTGGGAGGTACATGCAGGCGGCCTAGGTGGGCACTTTGGCCGAAACAAAACCATTGAGGCCGTTGAAGGCCGATTCTATTGGCCAAGCCTAAAGCGTAACGTAGCTCGTTTAGTGGCCCAGTGCCGCACTTGTGCTATTGCCAAGCAAACACGCCAGAACACTGGCCTCTACACTCCCCTTCCCGTCCCTGATCGTCCTTGGCAAGACGTGAGTATGGATTTCGTGCTTGGACTACCACGGACCCCTTGTAAGCATGACTCCATCTTTGTAGTGGTTGATCAGTTCTCGAAAATGGCCCACTTCATCCCTTGCTCCAAAACCTCAGATGCATCTAGGGTGGCTTGTCTTTTCTTTGATGAGGTTGTATGTTTACATGGTCTTCCCAAGACCATAGTCTCATATAAGGATGTGAGATTTACCAGCTACATTTGGAAAACCCTTTAGCACCGAGTAGGCACTCTACTCAAGTTTTCTACTGCCTACCACCCTCAAACTGATGGTCAAACCGAGGTGGTCAATAGAAGCCTAGGGAACCTTTTGAGGTGCTTAGTAGGGGAACACACAGGGACATGGGATTCGATCTTGCCTAGAGCTGAGTTCCCCTATAATAGTTCAATCAATAGAACCTCTGGGATGAGTCCCTTTGAAGTCGTGCATGGTTATAAACCTAATAAACCCCTGGATCTCATTCCCCTTCCCTTGCATGCTCGCATCTCTGAGTCGGTCGAGTCATTTGCCCAACATATCTAGAGTCTACACAAGCACATTAGCAAGTAAATTGATGAGAGCAACTAGCTCTACAAAAGATTGGCTGATGCACATAGGCGAGTGCAGGAGTTTCAAGAGGGTGACCTTGTCATGGTTAGTATGCGGCCTGAACGATTCCCCTCTAGGGTCGTTAAAAAGCTGCAAGCACGCGGTGCTGGCCTATTCAGGATCCTAAAGAGGATCGGGTCTAATGCTTATGTTGTGGAGTTACTGACAGATTATGGGATCAGTTCCACATTTAACGTGGCAAACCTTGTGGCCTATAAGGAGCCCACAGCAATTCCCAGTGATCCATTCGGGCCTTTGCCATCTATTAAAAGTGACCTTCCTACGGAGTGTCCACCAGCCCCACCCCCAGCACGGCGCGAGCAAATTGAGCGAATACTAGATGAACATGTAATTACCATTAGGACCAAGGAGTATCAGCGCTTCCTGGTTCGCTGGCGGGATCGGCCACCGTCCGACGACACGTGGATCAGCCGAGAGGACTTGCAGCTCCTCGATCCAGATCTTCTCGAGCACTACCAAAGTGGCGTGGACCCTTACTCGACGAAGTCGAGTTCCCAACACCCCGAGAGAGTTGATGGGAACACCGGGCAACAGATGAGTAGACGTCGAGCACGTACCACACATGCATCTTTGTGGCTTGGCAACGAGCTCCATATATAGGATCGAGCCTAATTATGTATTTTCTTTTAATATAGTCTTTAGTTTGTTTTGAATATGGTCATTCTTGTCTTGACAAAGAGATGGCCTTCCCTATATAAAGGGGTCATCTCTTCCCTTGTAAGCATGTTAGATTGAATGAAAACTTCTCATGTTGTGTCGTCCCCACTTCTAAGTGTGAGGATGAGAGCCCTTCCCTCCAAGAAGGTCGCCTGAGAGAGGTTCCGGCGGGAGGTCGTGGGCGTGAGGCCCGTGTTATCGCCGTCAACTCCACGTCGATCCGTCGTCGTGCGTTGTGTCCCCCATCACATTGTCCTTCTGAGACACAGACTTTGGCTTATTCAACTTCTTATTTTTACCTTTCTCAAAGGCAACTGCAGCTTTCCTCCTTTTATTGGTCTCATCAATTAAGAGGATATTGGGCTTTTCCTTCACAAGGTTGCCCTCTACAGTTATTAGCATATCCAGAAGCTCAACCATGGAAATATGTATCTTGTTCATGTTGTGATCAACTATGAACGGTGCATATGATGTATGTGGTGAAGCAAGTGCGAGGTCAGTATGTATCTCATTGGGCAAAAGAATCCCAATAGCTTCCAACCTCTTCCTCTTCCATTTATCATATGCGATCATCTCTACCTCAGGGGCATCTAATGTTGGTTTAGCAGGAGGATCATTTCCAAGGACGTAGGTAAGGTGCTCAGATATGAAGACATTCTTCAGGTTTCTGAGCCAATCCGAGAAGTTCAGGCTTGTCAAAATATTGGCATCAAGTATGCCTCGGAGTGGGTTATTCTATGACATTATTTCCCTACAAGAGATAAATGAAATCTATTTTAACAGATGTTCAGTTATTAAATATAAAATAATATATGGACTTTTAATCAAGTTTTAACTCCCACTAATTTTCGACAGACTGTATAACCCTCAGATATATAGAACGGGAGAAACCGACAGTCTCCTAGTGGGGATCATAGTCTCAATGACTTTTAGTACAGTCTTGTGGATAGTATAATAAGCTGTAATATAATCAAAGAGCACTCATCTTATGGGACTTGCAACTCTTTGCAATATCCAACCATATCTTTGGTCTCCAGAGATTTAATAGTCTTGTGGATAGCACAACAAACCATTAATTTTGATTTAAGCATCACCATCGTTACGAGACGAGCATAGATTTGCATGCAGCCCTTGTGGATAGGACAACAAGGCTACATGGTTCCTCTACCCCGATCAGTAGGCATCTTATACCATAGCCATAGTCTCTCATTGCAATTAAATAGGCCTTGTGGATAGCACAACAAACCTGCCTAAAGTAATTCGAATCCTATTACTATAATGATGGAGGACCACGCGATAATCATCAACTACTAACGTTACGGCTTAGAATTTAGCGAAGGTTTTTAGAAAATTTTTATCTTAGTCTCACCTAGATGATAGTATATAAATATATCGTATATATTTACTAGATACTATACCTGCTTAGATTCATAATAAAAAATAAAAATATTGCATCACATACATGTCAAGTGTGGTCATAGATAGCACAATAGGTTTGACTAATGCCAACGGTCAAATGCATACACAATCTAACATGACAATTATATTAGATGATCCTACAAACACATAAGCAAAGGATCTTCATCGAATTGCCTTCCTGGTTGCAACTATGGATCATCATCGCCCTTTCCTTGATTGTCTCGATCAGATTACAATCAAATTTTAAGTTTACATGTAAACCGAAGAAGGTCTTATAGCGAGTACAAAAGAAAGAGAGATAGAATTACATCGGAGTATGAGAGAGGGAGAGGAACGCAGACCTCTATTTATTAACAATTAATAAATATCCATTCACACATTCACGATCCACATACATCATCACATGAAGTATTAAAAAAGTGCATATCTATAACCACAGTTTGTTTTATATCCATTCCACACAAGATAAGCGCATTTTATGGCTCAAATAAAAGAGTTTTTGAAAATAAATAATTTTTAGATTCAAAAAGCTTGGTTCCAATAAAAAATTGGTTAGAATTTCAAAAACTCATTTTATTATCTTAACATGCAGTTAAATCAAATTTAAAAACATATAATACACATTACATACGCACACACTCTAAATTAATAATTCTAGAATATTCCATGCTAATTAGAACATTTCTAAAATTAAAACAATCTAACATTTAGATTAAACAATTAGACTATTAATAACTAATTACTAATCTAACTTTAGATTAGTCAAATAAAGTTAATCATTAATTTAACACTTAAATTAATAATCAACTCTAATTAATTATTAACAACTAATCTAACTCTTAGATTAGTAAATTAATGTTAATTACTAATTTAACTCTTAAACTAATAATTAACACTAATTAATTAATAAATTCTAATAATAACCCTTAGATTAGTTAATTAAAATTAATTATTAGTTTAGATAAGTTAATTAAAATTAATTATTAATTTAACATTTAAATTAATAATTAACTCCAATTAACTAATAACTACTAATTTAACACTTAAACTAGTCAATTAAAATTAATTATTAATTTAACACTTAAATTAATAACTAACTCTAATCAATTAACAACAATTTGTTAATTTTAGTGATTTCATAATCATTAGTGCCCAAATAAATAAAATTGAATAATAAAATTAAATTTTAAAATAGTTTTGAATTCAAATTAAAATCCAATTTTAATTATTAAACTGGCTTGAGAATATTGGGGTTTAAATGGAAATAGTGGGAAATGGGCTCAGCCACTTGGGCCGAGCCTGGGCTCGGACAAAGCGCCCAATAGTTGGGCACCTGGCTCAAGCCCGGTCCCCTGTTGCCCCCCTTCCTTCCCCAGCCCGAAGAAACCCTAGCAGGTTGTGAATGGCTGACCCCTTTTTTCTCCCCTTCATGACCGGTTCTCAACCCTAGAAGAGGATAAAGAAGACCCCGGCAGCACCACCACCGGCCTCTCTGGGTGGCGGCCTTGGTACCGGAGGCGACCTGCAAGGATCCTAGGATCCTAGGCCAGCCATACACCCTCCCTGCCCACCAAGAAGCTCCAAACGGCACAGGCATGAATGTCGTTCTTCGTCACATGAAGAACACCGAAAAAATCCCCCGAAAAAAAATTGATTTTGGAAAATTAAAATTAATCTAATTAATTGTGTTCATCGTATGAACACAGATCCAGCAAAGTAATCAAATTCTAGCATGGAATATTGGATGGAAAAATCAAATTGGAGATTGAAACGGACGAGAAACAGTAGAACTTGGCTTGATACCAATGTTAGGTTCTCGAGTTTTTCGAGATCACAAACGCAGCGAAAATAAATAATTTAAATGCTACGATCCGTATTCGTTTCGAATAAACAAAAATTGGTTAACGACTAATTGAATATTACCTTGCGCATATTTGAATCGGTATCCGAACGGTTCCATCGGTGTGACACCACCAGCATGCAAACATCTGGCCTCTAGCGAAGTCTACGTGATTCTCCTCACGGTAGATTTCCTCATATTCCTCGTTCCTCGTAGCCCACGAGCGATTCGCCATTCGCCGCAATGACTGCCGCAACGCGCGGTCGAATTCCCATCGGACAGAAGTTGGAGAAGACGACGATGCAGTCTTTAGAGAGGAGAGAGAGCAGGGGCACCAGAGAGAGAGGGAGAGGGAGAGAGAAGGGGGTAGCCAGAGTTGAGCATCAGCTTGGCCTGCTCAGCCCATTCGTTATGTTTTATATTAACCGCGTGATTTTGCATAAAAACCGCTGGTACAATATAAAACCCATTTTTAATCCATCGCCTTGAGAATCTTTTGCGTGTGATCCTCTAGGCCCAATTATCAGTCCGATTAATGGCCCAAAAAGCCTAGTGACTCCTCACTGACTTAATTAATCAATTAGTAACTCATATTAATTAATCAACCGAATTAATGTCGCACATTAAATTCGGTTGGACCTCCGATCACCTAGTGCCAAGCAAGACCGCATGAACCCAGAAGGTATTGGGGGTTAAGCAACCTACTTTTGGAACCTTTCCGTCGACAGTTACCGCATGGATAATCCTTCATTCATACAATGCTCTCGAGTCAACTCAGGGTATGGTTTACTGTCAAATCTTAACTGGTCGACTCACTTGGATCGGATGCTGCCGTATAATATCGGAAAACTCCTTTCTCGATATTATCGTCCGCCTTGGCTAGGGACTCATGTGTATCCTTCCTATAACATTCTCTCTCTAAGTACCGAGAACAGATGATTCTTTTTTGACACTCAATTTCCTTCAACGGTATTCTGTTGTACCCGATCTTTAGCTATTTAGAATCTTGTGAATAGAGATCGGTAAACAAGGTCAAGGTAAAGAAGTCCATCGACAAGATGTCCTTGGTGTAGCGACAATAGAATCAAGTTGGTTGACAGTTAGATACTATACCATCTAGTGATTTAGTCGGATCAGTTCAGTGAACTCATTATCTAATGAACACACTTACATATTCACCTTAGTGTCTCCACACAAGTGACTATGAGATCAGTCACCCTCATTATATAAGTATGAGTAATCTGCACTAGTCTAACTGGATATCCGATGTCCTTCTTGGATATCCTCCGACTAGAAACAATTGAGAATATGTGTGTTTAAATGATCAGTTTCATTAGTATGATCTCATTATAATCTGATCACTATCGCACATATTCACAGACTTCATTATGAGATGATAATTAAAACGAATTATATACAATGAAATAATGCTATTTATTAATAAATGAACGAGATTTACATAGTCAGATTTGCTTGTAGGCCACCTAAGACTAACATCACCTACTTAGAAAAATTTTCAGAGTTTTTTTGGTTAAAAAATCAGAAATAAGTACCAAATAATTTTCACGTTGCAAAACTAACTTCGCAATGCAAATTCAAATGTCAAATAAAATGCAAATTTTCTTATCTATCCTTATATGATTCATTGGTTCTCTACTAAATTCAAAATATTTTTTTGAAAACTTATTTTCTAAAGACAAGCTTTTCATTAAAAGTTGTTATTCTTATTATGTAGACATGCATTTAAACCATAACAAAAGAGGTTAAATAGAAATAGAAACATGACTTGAATTCTTAGATGCACTTTGACTTTGGTTACTGTGCAAAACTAAGGATAATCTAATCTCACCTCACATTGAACCAAAGTCTAAAGTAAGGCTTTTTTTTTTTTTAATGAATGTTGTCCTTGGACAAAAAACTCAACTTGTCCAGTGGGAAAAGCTTCCACCATAAAAGGTTCCTACAACCCTTAAGATGGCATTGTCCACATTCAAATGAATTTCTCATATTTAGTCTCAGATCCTTTCCAAATAAGAATTTTAGTAAATGTATTAAAAAAGAAATAATTTAGTAGATTAGTATTCATCGTAGAAAATGCTTTTTGATTTCCGTGTATGCAAGTTTTTTTAAAAATTCACTTCTATAGTTTCTTAACTAGAAAAACAATGGTCAGGGTAGTCTTGTGCATGGGATTATATTTAAAAGTTAAGCTTTTACTTTTTGGTCCCTACAATCATTTAATATTCCTTTATAGTCTTTGTAATCTTCATATTTTCCTAATACCCCAAAATCTTTGAACCATTCTTAAAAGGTCCTTCTAAAGGGGCTTCTAGAAGGGTTAAGGGGCCTTTACATTTTAAATAGTTGTAGGGAGTAATAAAGAATATAAACATTACGAGGACTAATAAGGAATATTGAATGATTTTTATGGATAGAAAAAGAAAAAAAATCTTCTAAAATACAACATATAAAGGTCCTCCTTTTAAGATTAGGCTACCATATAATTTAACAAGTGACATGAAAAATTTGTGATAAATTGAATGTATTTTGCCATTTTTCTCTTGGCAAAGTTAAATTTGTGTATATCTTCACAACATTTCAGATCTAATATTAATATGGATATGCATGATCTTGGTTCTCTACTAGTTTCAGAATAAAATTTCAAACTTATTTTCAAAAGGCAATTTTATTATTAAAAGCTAACATTCTCACTTATAATTCAAAAATAAAAGTTGTCATTCTCACTTATTATTTGAACTTTTGAATTTTTTTAAGAATGTGAGTGGAGTGAGTTTTTTATTCTTAGGATTAGAGTTGCAATAAGTTCAGTTGCTTCAATTATTTCCTTTTTTATGAAAATAAAAAGATAATACTTGTTGCACTGCATGCATGCAATGTAACAATGGTGATGTAGAACACAACATTTAACCTCCTTGCATTACTTGTCTATTTTCTTTTCCCACCTTTTTGACATTTTTGAGTGGAAAGAACCTTTGTCATTTCCTCTCACCTCCTTTTGAAAAAAGGCATATTTTCATTCTAAAAATATCTTTCCTACTTTATCTACCCCACCTACCATTTTATCACTTCTTAACCAATTTTGTCACTTTTTGCGTAATTTTAGCATTTTTGAACGTAATTTATCACTTCATACATAGCTAGGTTTTATCACCTTTCAACAATTTTATTATTTCATGCACAATTTTATCATTTTTTGTGTATAAAGTGATAAAATAGTAGGAAGTGATAAAAGTACGTAAAGAATGATAAAACTACGTAGAAAATGATAAAACTATGCAAGAAGTGATAAAACTAAACTACGTAGGAAGTGATAAAACTGTGTAAGGAAGTGACATAATTATATAGAAAGTGATTAAATTACGTAGGAAACGATAAAATCGAACTGCATAAAAAGTGATAAAATTATATTAGGATGTGATAAAATTATGTAAGAAATGATAAAATTGTATAGAAAGTGATAAAATTGAACTACATAAGAAGTGATAAAATTGAGTTAGAGAGTAATAAAATTAAATTGCATAGGAAGTGACAAAACTATTTTAGATAAGTGATGAAATTGTGCAGAAAATAATAAAATTTGTTAAGAAGTGATACAATTGGATGGTTAGTGATAAAATGATAGGTGGGGTGACTAAAGCATGAAGAATATTTTTGGAATGAAAATATGTCTTTTTTCGAAGGGCGGGAAGAAAGGACAACGATAAATGCTTAGAGAAAGTACATTCTCTCTTTCTCTCCATTAAAAAAATCAAAATAGTGAAAAAAAGAAGATAAACAGCTCAAAAATGTTAAAGTGTTACATTTTACGTGCAAGTGTCACTTAAATAAAAAAGTCACTGATGACCTGACTGATCGCGGCTTCGCCAACTTAGTAAAAGTTGGTGGTGCCAACAAAATGAAGTTTCATTTTCAGAAAAAAAAAAAAATGAGGTCAGTTAAGGCATCTAAATTTGGTTGACGTTATCAACTGTTAAGTCACATTCCCCGTTATGACCGGTCAAGTGGACTGTTCATATATATATATTTTTACTCTGGTTAGCTATTTAAATATTTATTATAATAATCATTTTAGTAAATAATTTCATGAGTTATTTACCAATAACCATGGCTAACGAAGTGACGATGCCGCTCCCATCACGAAGACTGCCATATGGGTCTACGGGCCCCTAGGTAAGATGTCAATGGTAAGCCATAATCAGCTTATACATTCATTAACAGGTGCTCCAAATGGGACATGCTTGATGGATAAGATGACAGGTACATATTGTTTTTTTTTTCTAAACTGAAGAATTGAGAATGCCTGGTACATTATGGTAGTTTTGGCATCTATTTTTAGAAATTCCTTCTCTCAAGGTGAAGAATGAACTCACATGAATGTCTTTTGTAACCCTTCATAGAATACTTTCCCTCAAAGAAAGGATCATTTCAAAGAGAATAAGAATGATTTTAAAATCTTTCTCGTGTTTGAAAAGCTTTTTTTAAAAGAATTATTATTTTATTTAAAATTAATATTATTTTAACATGACAAAATGAAAGATTATCTTTTTTATTTCTTAGAAGGAGGAGTCAGAATCAGAAAGATTGTTCAAGAATGAATGCCAAAGATAATTATGCGGTGCATAGATCCATTAAACCTCGGACCGCACCAACTTCGATCCGTTTCCAACTTTCCATTATCCCTTGTCAGGGCGCCACGTTCCTGGTGCCCGGAGTGTCTTCTTCCGGTGGCGGTAACACAAGACCCCGCGCGCAACCCCCTAAAAAACCTCAACTCTGGTTCGTTCCCGCCAAGGGAGAGAGAGAGAGAGAGAGAGATGTGTGGGAGGGTTCGGTGCACGCTGAGGCCGGAGCAGGTGGCCCGGGCCTGCTGCGCCGGGGAAGCCGACGCCGCCCCACTCGACACCATCGACCTCGAGAAGTATCGCCCCTCCTACAACCTATCGCCGGGGGCGTACCTGCCCGTGGTGGCG
The DNA here is from genome assembly GCA_030544215.1 of Zantedeschia hybrid cultivar. Taxonomy (NCBI): domain Eukaryota; kingdom Viridiplantae; phylum Streptophyta; class Magnoliopsida; order Alismatales; family Araceae; genus Zantedeschia; species Zantedeschia hybrid cultivar. The sequence goes on along the minus strand of JARZZO010000011.1, from coordinate 34,911,696 downwards.
TTCCGGCGGAAGAAGGCGGGAGCGGAAGGAGAAGAGGAGAAGGACGGGGAGAGGCGCCCCGTGCTTCACTGCATGAAGTGGGGCCTTGTCCCCAGCTTCACCAAGAAGACCGAGAAGCCCGACCACTATAGGATGGTATGTTCGTATGCTGCTGCCGCTGCCTCTCCCTTTTTTCTTCTGCTCCTCTTCTTTTGGTTAATTGGCGATTGGGTGCCTGCACTCTCGGCCTCGGGGCTTCTCACTTCTCAGTTGGGTAAACTGGTGATTTCGCGTAGCGGCCATCTCGCCGATCACAAATGGCTGGGCGAGATTTGGTTTGGTTCCGTGCTTCTATGTGGTTATTTGTTACTTCTTGTGTGATTCTTCTTCTTCTTCTTAAGGTGCAGCCACAGTTTATTACTGCTTGTGTGATTATTCTTAAGGAGCGGCCACAGTTTGTTAGTCTGATTTTCTTTTTGCTCACTGCCACTGGCTACCCAAGACGGTCGATCCGGAAGTTGTCGAGGCTACAAACCTTGTGATCCTATTTGTATCCACCTTAAGACTGACGAGTGTTTCAACTGCCTTTTCTAATCTGGTACAGCATCTTGCTGGTGATTTTGTAGATCCCATTAAGGAAGCTGATGGGTCTTTAATCCTGAAGCTTGCCTGCCCCTCCTGCAAACGAGCGTTGCCTTTAGGGACGTTTGGTTTGAGGTAAAATACTGTAAAATGCTGTAAAAAAAGTGCATTTTATCTCACGCAAATGCAGTGTTTTGCAGCAAATCCAAACGGCACCTTAGAGGAATTCCGTGGGAGGACTTTAGCAAGTCCTCCTTAACAACCACCTCCTAGCAAGACTAATAAAATGGGACTGGGAAGCTGTCTGACCTTGGATCTCCATCTCTAGCAACTGCAAATGTGGTATATTTTAACTCAAGGAAGGAAGGAAGGATTGGAGATCAGGCTCAGATTGGTTTGGCTCTGGCTAATCAGATTGGCTGATTCGATTTGGACTGATCTGAGCCTAGTCCCCCATTATTAATTTTTTGGTTCATAACAAATTTAAAAAATTGCAGGCTTAGATTGAGAGTTTGAGACTTCAATTTACATTTTTCACTGCTCAAACTCTTGGAGGCCTGACTAAGTATAAATATCGAATTACATGCCCAACATACAAAATTAATAAGTTATTTATATCTAATGTGATCATCACTGGACCAAAAGAGTTAATTAATTTTATAGGTTGGGATCTGTACTTGAATATTCTTTTTCGAGAAAAAAGATCGTGGATTGTACCACCAATTTTATTGATGCATAAAAAGAGGAAGTACGACCAGATAGGATTGGCGAGATGCCTCTCCTAAATAAAAAAGAAAAGAAAATTACAATGCAAAGTTATTGGTTTCCCTCCTCCAGCTATCTAATGAAGTGTGTAAAAGCAATCTACTCCAATAAAAAATCAAATCAATAGCTCTAAGACAAGTATTCTCAATGTATGGTTTACTTCGTGGAAAATGGCTTCATTGAGTTCCTTCCAAATGCTCCAACAAATAGCATGAGGGAAGATTGATAAGATTTTTCTTCTTGTTGGAGAAGTGGACTGCATCTTCATCATCTTGAATTGATAGCACATCTGACTGATGTTAACGAAATTAATATGGAAAGAAGCAATTCTGCTAAGAGTGTTCCAGACTTGTCTGCTGAAATTACACTGAACAAAGAGATGTTCCACATCTTCTGCACCTTGATCACACAGAGAACAAATTGTGTCTGCATTGGGAGCCCATTTGGCTCTAAACACCTTTGTAATAGTCTTTTATGAACCAGCAGCCACATAAATGCCTTGATCTTTAGTGGAACTTTCACATTCCAGATCTGTTCGAACCTATGAAAAGGTTCTCTTCTACCTTCAAGGCGTTGATACAATAACTTGACAGTGAATATACCACCTTCTTTGAGCCAAAAGACTTGGTCTTCTTTGTTGATGTTCACTTCAACCCCATTCAGAAAATTCAGAAGATTCAATTATTCTTCAATTTCTTCCTCTTTCAACTCTCTGCTAAGAATAATCATCCACTGCACTTGTGAATTGTCAAATCTGTAACGATCTTTAACAGATGCCCACTGGTCAGATGCAAGCTGATAAATAAGAGGATATTTGTCTTGAAGCACCTGCTCTCCCACCCATCTGTCCTTCCAGAAATAAACATCATTACCACTTCGAACTTTGAACAATAATCCTTTCTTCACAAAATCAGCAGCTTTGATAATGCCTCTCCATAAAGGAGACATGAAAGAGGTATTGGAGGAATGTAAATAAAACCTTCTTCTTTCTTCATAGTGTTTTTGAATGATGATCTTTTTGCACAGAAGATTTTCTTCTGAAATAAGGTCCCAAACCCATCTACCAATCAATGCAATATTCATAAAGGATAAATTCCGGACTCCTAATCCTCCATTTTTTAGGGGTTTACAAACCTTCTCCCAAGTGACTAGATAAACACATTTTCTCCTATCTTGAGTTCCTCTCCAAAGAAATAGCCTTCTGATTTTGTCAATTTTATTGATCACTCCTTATGGAATGATAAAAACTGAAAGGAAATGTTGTGGAATTGAACTCAGAACTGAGTTAAGCAATACTTTCCTTCCTCCGAGGGATAACTGCCTTGCTTTCCAAACTGAAAGCTTCCTCTGCATTTTCCCAATTAAAATATCCCAATCCGCCAGTCTAATATGCTTACAGTGGAGAGGTAGGCCCAAGTATATAATAGGCAGTTTATCAATCTTACAATCCAGCATCTCTGCAGAGTCTTTGATCTCAACGTCTTCCATGTTAATACCAATCAAGCAACTCTTTTCAAAATTGATTTTAAGACCAGATATGCTTTTCATAACAGTCAAGATGAACATCAATTCTCTCATTTGATCAGAACCTCCTTTCAAAAATAGTAAAGTATCGTCAGCATACTGTAGATGTGATATGTTGACCGAAGTTTTCGCCAGGTTAACTGGTCTAATCCATCCTTGGTTTTCAGCCACTATACATAATTTGCTGGTAGAAGAAAATTGGGATACCGTCAGGCCCAGGAGCCTTGTCACTACCCACATTGAACACAGCTTGCTTCACTTCCTCTTCTGTCACTTCAGACAATAAGAAATCAACCTTTTCTGCAGAAATCTTAATGGGATTAGGATCTGTCCACTGTGGGTACCATCTGTCCTCAGATTCAAATAAACAGCTCTAAAAATTGATCACTTCTTCAGCAATTGCTTTTTCACCCTCAATCCATACATCGTTGCACTTAATCATGTTGATGTGATTCTTTCTTCTTTTGCCATTTGCAATTTTACAGAAAAAAACAGTATTCATATCCCCTTCTTGAAGTCATTGAACACGAGATTTCTGCCTCCATCCAATTTATTCTTCTTTGATCAATTCCTGATATATAGACTTCAAGGAGAACAACTTTACCTTGCCTTCATCTGACAACAGATTATCTTCTTCTTGTTTTTCTAACTGTTGCATTTGTTCTTGAATGGTATTAAATTTCTCAAATCCGTCCTCCTTCCACTTGTTCGCCCACTTCTTGATCTCTTGTTTCAACTTCTTTATTTTAAGAGCCAATTTCTTTGCTGGTGCTAAGTTGCTATGAACAGAGCTCCAAATCCTCTTCACCAATGAATTAAACTCCTCATCAAGTAACCACAACTTCTCCAATCTAAAGGTCCTTTAACATATTTATCTGTAAAGCATTCAATAATCAGGCATTGTAAACATACATTGATCTTGGCTGGGCTGAAACTGTGGCTGAAGGAAGTAAAATCTCCCATGCGCTATCTTTAAGAACTCTGTCCAGTTTAGACATAGAAGGTTGATCCCTGTTGTTGCTCCAGGTGAATTGCTTGTTGTTAATTTCGATCTCTAAAATTCCTCTTTCATTGATCCATTCACTAAAATCCTTCACACCAGTAGAAATGTTCCCTCTTTCTGTTTCTGTCAGTGACTTTTCTAACTTCATTAAAGTCGCCAATGATATACCAAGGCCAAGAGAATCTATCCTGACAATCAGACAATTCCTTCCACACAAAACTCTCCACTGTTGGTAGTGACATGGACCATATACGGCAGATAACATCCACCTCTCATCAGTATCACTGAATTGCAGTCCGACAGTCACTGAAAATTCTCCCAGATGAAGTAAAGAGCCTTTTCATTTTACTGTATTCCATGCTACTAAGATCCCTCCAGAGAAACCTTGAGATCTTCTAAAAGCAAAATCCACTTCACTGATTCCTGTAACCTTCTTTACAGTATTACTATCCCACTGGTCCACCTTAGTCTCTTGTAAACATATAATGTCTATCATCTTCCTCCTTACTAACTCACGAACGGCTGACTGCTTAACATTATCATTAATGCCTCTTATATTCCAGGACAGCAAGATCATTGGTGCAATATGATCTCCCTGTTAACAATCTCTCTGCAAGAATAGTCTCTGACTTCTCCTCTCAATAAGCTTCACAACTCTCTTTGCCCTAGCCCTTTATTTTTCTGTTTCGTATTATCACTGAACCTTCCACTGCAAGCCCTTCGAAACTGGCCAATCTTGCCTTGCAATGATAACCCTAGCATAGTGCCCTTTTCTGCAAGTTCCTCATGATTCCAGCAGGCTAGGGCATCCTCCCTTTGCCGCCTTTCTATAATTCGATCACCAGTCGATGCCGAAACCACCTCAGCTGGATCATGGATGGCAGTACCGGCCGATACCGGTACGTACCGGTATCGGCCGGCACCGGTATACCGTGGGTACCGACCGGTACCGGGCCGGTACCGACCGGTATCGGGCCGATACCGGCCGGTACCGGACCGGTACGTACTGGTACCGGTACCCACCGATACCGGTACCGGTACTCATGGTCGGCCGGGTCGGTCCGGGTCGGATCGGATCGCCCGGTCCGCTCGGAATCCGAGCGGTCCAAACCGACCCCGAGCCCCGACCCAGCGACCCCAGCCCGGGATCGCTGGGATCGGGTTGGGTCGGCCGGGTCGGCCGACCCCAACCCGGGTCGGTCCGGGTCGGACCGGTCCGGCCGACCCGGCCACCCAACGGCTAGTTCAGAACTAGCCGTTGGGTAGCCGTTGGGAACCCATTCAAATGGGTTCCCAACGGTTAGGAGGGGCTTCTAAGCCCCTCCAAGTCCCCCCAAGTCCCTATAAAACCCCCTCTTACCCTTCTCTCCCTCATTCACACAAATTCTCATTTCTCTCTCTCTCTCTAAAACTTCTCTCTCTCTCTCTCTAAGCTCTCATATTCTCTCAAAGACTCAAAGCTCTCTTAACTTCTTTCTCTCCAAACTTCCAAAGCTCTCTAGAGTTTTAAACTCTAAAGGACGGACCGACGGACTACATCAAAAAATTTTCATCATATTATTTTTATTGCATTTTAATTTTTCTCTCTAACCTCTTTTTGTCTTTGTAGCTTTATTTCTCATTTTCTCTCACTCTCCCTTGAGGTATGATATGAAATCTCACTCTCTTTCTCTATGTTTTTTCTTATTTCTCACCATTTCTCTTTATGTAATTAGTTAATTACTAATTATCTCTTTCCCTATTAATATATTTTTTATTTTTAAAGATGTCGACTTCTGAGCATAATGAGGCCACATCTGTCACCTCTCGTGGTGACCCGGGATGGAACCACTGCACCGTCGTAGACATGGCTTCACGCAAAGTCAAATGCAACTACTGCAGTCGGATTATTTCGGGTGGAGTTTTTCGTCTAAAACAACATATTGGGGGTGTCAAAGGAGAAGTGAAGGCTTGTACTGCTGCACCACTAGAGGTAAAAAATCAATTCAAAAATTACCTACGACAAAGAGAGTTGGAAAAAGGAGCAGCATCAACGATGAGAGGCCAAATTAGGGAGGAAATGACACGGCCCTTAGGTTAAGGTATTCATATTCACCCTCCGGGAGATAGATCTCGGGAGGGAGACATAGACCCTATCAGAACGAGATCCACTGCATTTGAAGACTTTCTCGAGGTATTCTTTGATTTAAAATTTTCAATTAATTATTTATTTCTTTATACTTCATCTCGATTAAATTAGTCTAATCATCTATTTTAATTTAAAGATGATATACGTCGAGCCATGGACGAAAGTAGACGATCTTTTGCTGATGAGGATGTGTATAGACGCACCGGTCAACACGTTGGGCAAGGGAGTGGATCCGGACATGGATCCAACGAGGAGGAAATTCATGACTTGACTAGGGACAATGATCCTAGAGTGGGTCCTATAGATGCTTTCCTAACAAGACGGAGAGATAGACAACCATCAATCACAGTTGCTATGAAGAACCTGAAGGTATGCAAGGAGAAGATTGGCCGTGCTGTTTCGAGATGGTTTGTTTATAACAGTGTACCTGCCAATGCTGCAAAGGGTCCTTATTGGGAGGACATGATTGAGACTATTGGAGATGTGGGTAAGGGTATTCCTGGACCAACCCCCAAGGAGATATACAACACTTATCTTCCTCAAGAGGTAAGTGATCTCCAGGAGTATATCAAGTCGTTTGAGCGAATTTGGGATGAAAGAAGATGCACAATAATGACAGATGGCTGGACAGGTGAGTACATTGAATTAGTTTAACATATTTAGAAATTAGAATCTTAGATTAACATATTATATTTTTAGTTAATTTAGACATTCGCTAACATCTATAACATTATTTGAATAGGAATTACGAGAAGAAGTATGATTAACTTCCTTATATACTATCAAGCTGGGACTGTATTTTAGAAGTCCGTAGATGCTAGTGGAAAGGTAAAGAATGCTGAATATCTTTTCAAGTTAATTGATGACATTGTGGAGCAGGTGGGAGAAGATCGGGTTGTCCAAATTGTAACAGATAATGCAGCTTCATATAAAGCTGCTGGCCATATGTTAATGGAGAAGAGGCCACATCTATATTGGCTTCCTTGCTCTGCTCATTCCCTAGATTTGATGCTAGAAGATATTGGGAAAGATGTAAAAATTACTGAAACAGTGAAGTCAGCCCAATTCATCACATCCTATATCTACAACCATAACTATGTGCTCACGTTGATGCGTGAACACACTGGACAGAGAGAGTTACTACGTCCTGGGGTAACTCGTTTCGCCTCCACATACATTTCCTTGGAGAGTATACAATCACAAAAACGTCCCTTGAAGCAGATGATTTCAAGTAAAGGATGGGAGGATTGGATGACAAGGCACGCGAAGCATGATGCTAGAGACAAGGGGAAGCAAGTTGAGGACTTGATTGAGAGCCGAGAGTATTGGAAGGATATAAAGATGATCTTGAGCGTAGTTGAACCTCTTGTGCGGGTTCTGAGGATGGTGGATGGAGATAAGAAGGCCACAATGGGATATTTATATGAAGTTATGGACCGTGCAAAGGAAGACATTGCTAGGGCCAACAAAAATACATACAGAAAGTGGTGGGATATTATAGATGCAAGATGGGATAGGACACTCCACCATGACTTGCATGCAGCAGGTAACAAAATAAGTCAATCCATATTGGTCGTCATTTTATTTCCTATAAGTTTTATTTCATTTTTAATTTATTTTTCAATTCTTTAGGTCATTTCTTCAACCCAAGATACCAATATAACTCTGCTACTCAACATGCGCCCAATGATGAAGAAGTACTCCGTGGGACTCAAAATGTAATTCGGCGTTTGTTACATGATGAGGATCGAGCTATCATAGCATGCAACAAAATGCATCACTATAGGCTCCGGACATTACATTTTGGTACTCATCGTGCTCAACGGGCAGTCATGTTGCTTTCACCAGGTATTTAGAATTTTACACATAACTAATACTTTCAAAAAATTGTTATCAACTTATCATGCTTAGGCTTTACAAATTACAATACTAATTGTTAGTTGGATCATTATGGAATTACAGCTGATTGGCGGATGGATCATGGGAAGGCTCCAGGTTATGAAGATCTTGCTTATGTTGTTATCCGTGTATTGAGCCAAACCACCTCCTCTTCTGGCTGTGAGAGGAACTGGTCTACATTTAGCTTGATACACACCAAGCAAAGGAACCGATTAAGCTCAGCGAGATTAGAGCAATTGGTCTTTTGCCACTACAACATGCGCTTGAAATTAAAGAATCTTCAAAAAATTCAAGAGAACCAAAGAGAAGAAGAACGATGGAGAGATGAAGTTGCTGGAAGACCGGTGCAAGCAGAACAACAAGTTGAGGAACTAATCGATCTGGACGAGATATTTGAGGAGCAGAACCCACTGAATGCATGGGTGGATGCAAGGAATGTTTTGAGTCCATCAGAATTTGATCCAAACGATCGGTCATGGGCAGAAGGACAATTAGATGGTGTCCCCTTGTCCGTTGAGTTTCAACTTCCACCTCCTTCAAAACGGCAAAAGAAATCCACCCCACAAAGTTCAGGTAAGGGTAAAGGTAAACTAACTCATGTTGATATTGCAGATTTAGAAACTGTACAAGAAGATGAGTCAAACGAGACACCAGAGCCGAGCGACAAGGTCGTTTACCAAACTTCAGACGACTCTACTTCGGCAACGACTACCCCTGACGATGATGATGATGATCCACATGGAAGTCAAGGTGGATCCTTGCAACAACGGTCATCTCGAGGACGTGGATCAAGTCAACATGGTGAAGCTCCTCCAATGATTTTCACAGGAGAGCAAGAATTTACGCATGCTACGCAGGATGATGACCACTCCAATAGGTTGGCTAAGGGCACATCAGCAACAAATAAAGGCAAAGGGAAACAACAACAAGAGTTCTTAAAGAGAACATCCTCTCAAGAGCATTCGTCTGATGCATCCTCTCAAGTTCCATTAGAGGGTTATAGTCCTTATGGATATCCAGGTACATATTATCAACATCCACCACCCTATGATGCATTGAGTTACTTAGGAGGATATCCCACTTATCCTCCAACTTCAGATATTTCCTCTTATCAATCCTCAACCTCAGAAGGATCTTATCATGAGCCAAAGACACAAGGATGGATACCGGTGACAATAATCTACCCATTCACAGATGAGTATAACCGATTTGTACAGGAATATGAACAATGTTACCAAGCTTATATGTCTTGGGCCGATTATGTGCAACATTTGTATAGCACCTACAATGTAAGGCTAGAATAAATGTATGTCTACTTGTTCTGTCACTTTGTGTGAGTGTTTTTTTTTTTATTATCATGTAATACTTAGGGGTAAGGTTTTATGTCCCCCCATGTATTGTATTCAAGTTTTTTTCAAAGTTAATAAAAATTCAAGGGCTTACCCAAGGTCCTAGATAAGTTTTGGGTAAATATAATTTTTTCTGATTTTTTGAATTTTTTTCTTATTTTTTGGACTTGTTTTTCTATTTTTTTCCCTTTTTATAAATTGGATCGGCCAAACCGGTCCGGCTCGGTCCGGACCGGTTCGGGATCGGGTCGGATCGGCCGATCCACTCGGTCAGGACCGGACCGATCCGAGTCCGACCCCCGAATTGGCCTACCTTGCCGGTACTGCCATCCTTGAGCTGGATGGTTGCTTGTAGCGGCTTTTGAGGAAGGTGACAAATGGAGCGGGATTTCACGGGGGGACATAAACATAAATTTGTTTGGACTGACTTGAAGATTCTTCATGCTGATTCCACGTCTCCCCTATCTCGACATCGGAGGGAATGAAACCCGCATTCGAGATCATCTCCTCCGTGTGCAGGAATAGTTTCTTCTTGGAGATCCGAGATTGGCGTCTTCCCCAAACGGCCTTCCTCTTTCCTCGCTCTCCTATACACCCGCATCTTGGCCTTTCGCCGCTGGGAACCCAAGTCTGCCATAATACCTTGCACAACCTGTGAAGCTAGCAAAGCTATCGCTTTCTCCCAACTTATATTGGAGGTTTGGACGGTTTGCCCTTCTTAACAATTGGGTTCGTGGCACTGTTCACAAGGCTACTATGGTAACCATCACTTATACTAGCTGCCGGTCCACTTCGGTTCTATTCATCTAACTCAGCAGGCAATTGAACTGACACTAGTTCAGGGACTATCTGTTCGTTCTCGGTCGGGCCGGTTGTCTTCAAGCTCTTGACAGGCTCTACAACCCTATCTCTGTAGTTCTGATAGTTCCTGTAAGCCATAACCACATCCTTATATGACCATTTCTGCCGATCCTGATTGCCATCAATAACCTGTCCTGCTTCAATAGAGATCCAGTATATGTTTTTGTTCCACTTCAGCTTGACTCCCTCTGGCAAAGAAACCACGTCGTCTGTATCGATCTTAACTCTTGCAAAGCTAAGATTCGATCTGTGAATGGTATCTCTGTCTACTTCTAGTAGAGATCCAAAAGATGAAACTATGGCACTAAACACTTCCACATCCCAGAGATGCCAAGACACCCCTTTAAGTTTACACCATACACTTCTGCTATATCCGATCTTATTAGCTTCCTTATCATAATTCCAAGATGACCATTTGATGATGCAGTCATTAATCTTCAAGGACTTGTCATTAATCAGAACATTTCTCTGCTCCTCTGAAGAACAAAAAACCAGAATTTTAGTTCCATGCAACGAAAGCATACTTGATTCCTGACATATGCAGTTCTATGATCAAAACTAGAATATCTCTGAGCACCATTGACAACTCCTTTTCCACATCTGTGAGGAGAACCCCGCTGATTTACAGATCCGTTCCGTCTTCTCTGCGTTGCAGACCATCTTCACGAACCTCTTCACCGAGATCGTCTCCATCATGTACTTGAATATTCTTTTCCATACTTTTGTTCTTATGACAAGCACCATGTGACAAAGGAAGAAAAATAGAAAACAAGGTACATGACCATAGCGCAAGCCTATAATAAACAAGTAGTTATTGACTCTAGACTAAAAGATGTTCTGACACCTCACTATGGCACAATGCTGTGAGTTTTTCAACACTTGTGCCATAGTGAAGTCATTATAACATCGTTGTTGAAGTGAATTTTGTTCTTCATAGGGAGTTATCTGCTAGAAGTCCAACCTGAGGGAAAATGATAATTTAAGATAACAAATGAGAGCAAGAAGAGTAAAAGATACCGAAAGAAAGTTAGAGAGAGAAAGATAGTACTTAGAGAGAGAGAGGAGTGAGAATGACTTGAGATGGGAGTGGGAATGGCCAAATGGGGGATATTTGTAGTCCCCAAGTTTCCCTAAACTCCAAGCTATAGTTTGAGCCCACCAGCCCAAACTAGAGTTAGTCTCCAATAGCTAGTCAAACTAACTGTTGGAGCTCAACCAAGGAATTCCGGATCGGATCGGGTCCCCGAATCGGGACCCGCCGATAACGATCCGACCCGGATCGGATCGGCCGAGTCGGCCGATCTAGATGAAGTCTGGCCAGTCCGACTCGGCCAGATTAAAAAATAATAAAAAATTTAAAAAAATCAGAAAAAATCAGGAAAAAATAAAAAAAAATCAGAAAAAATTACATACATATTATTCAATTGATGTACAATAAGAATGAATGCAATTCATGTACATCCATAAAAAAACCCTAAACCCTAAAACCCTAAAACCCTAAACCCTAAACCCTAAACCCTAAATCCTAAAACCCTAAAACCCTAAAACCTAAACCCTAAAACCCTAAACCCTAAACCCTAAACCCTAAACCCTTAACCCTTAACCCTTAACCCTTAACCCTAAAACCCTAAAACCCTAAAACCCTAAAACCCTAAACCCTAAACCCTAAACCCTAAACCCTTAACCCTTAACCCTTAACCCTTAACCCTAAACCCTAAACCCTAAACCCTAAACCCTAAACCCTAAACCCTAAACCCTAAACCCTTAACCCTTAACCCTTAACCCTTAACCCTTAACCCTTAAACCCTAAAACCCTAAGCCTCACTTTGTTTGTGGAATAAGCCCTGAATAGGATGTTTTATTCTCCTAAAACCTTTTAACCCACTTTGGTGGAGGGGAGTGCTTAACCCAGGGTGCTATGGGTTATACCAGGGGTTAAGCGGAATAACATGGGGGAAGAGAACTCTTTATTCTCTTCTTTATTCTACTTATTCCTACCAAATCACTTGGAATAACGCAGTGCAATTCTACTTATTCTGGGTGGAATACCAACTACTTACCAAACTAAAATATCTCTTATTCTGGTTTAAGAAATCCCTTCCTCCTTATTCTGGTTTAAGCTATTCTGCAAACAAACTGAGGCTAAACCCTTAACCCTTAACCCTTAACCCTTAACCCTAAAACCTAACCCTAAACCCTAAACCCTAAACCCTAAACCCTAAAACCCTAAAACCCTAAACCCTAAACCCTAAACCCTAAACCCTTAAACCCTTAAACCTTAAGGGGGGGATCGGGACCGGCCCGAATCGGACCAGATCGGGTCCGGACCGGCCGATCTGGTCCGGTTCGGGCCGATTTCGGCCGTTTTTTTTTTTTTTTTTCAAATCGATGGGGGGGAACAGTGAAATCCCCCCCGAATCGGATCGGAACCCGCCGATTCCGCAATCCATGAGCTCAACAGCTAGTTGGGATTGGCTGCATTGGCCAGTCCCGGGGTGATCCTGCCCCAGGCATGTCGATCTGCCCGATCCAAGCAGATCTGGCCCAATATCAGCTGGGCCCAGATTGGGATTGACTGGTTTGGCTGAAAATCAATTGGATCAGCCGATCTGGCCCATGTTTTGCCAAACTGGCCCATCCATGCCAATTTGGCATGCCAGGCTTTAGCTATGCTCGAGAAAGTCTTATCCATTCCCTAGATTTCTAAGTGAAAATGCAAGGAAGAAGACCCTCTGCTAACAAGCCTCTTACGATCCTTTGAACAAAAACCCTCAAGTAGAATGATATTACATGCTCCTTAAGTTGCTGATCCTGAGTAATCATCTGGTCTCCTTCTCATGGGCTCCTGATAGTTCTCATCCTCCTCCCTACAACCAGCTTGTGGTCGTAGGCTGTGTTCTTAGCTCCCTCTTTAATCTGTCTGTTTCTAGCATTTCTCTTTCTTCAGAGGAATATCCCCATATTTCACCGTAAGAGAATTTCTACACACGTTATCATTCTCATCAAATAAACATGCCTCTTTAAGAGCATCCAGTGCCTTTATTGTTCCTTTCTTGGCAAAGTTCTGTTAATCCCCTACGTTGCCTATTTTTTTTTTTTTCATTTTCTTGACCAACTTGGCCATTGTTGAGCTTCATGCTATGGGCTCACTCTGTGCATCATCGACTACTACCATAAAACCTTCACACTGTCTCTTGGAAATGCCTCTGGAATGTCTTCAACTTGTAGGGGTTTCCTAATAAGTGGATATGTGATTTGAAGGACTGAGGTTTCCTAATAAGTGGATATGTGATTTGAAGAACTGTGTTACCACTGCTAAATGTTCTATAATTGTCAATGGCAATGTATATGCATACTTCACCAGTTATCGGGGGATGAGACAAGGAGATCCTTTATCTCTTCTCCTGTTTGTGCTTGTGGCTAATATTTTTAAGCATACTGTGTGAAAAAGCTGAGCAGCAGGGGTGGATTAAAGGTGCAAATCTTGAGGTCTCCAATTGTTATATCCCACTTATGATCTGGAAATGGTACCCTGATTTTTGGAAGGAAACATGAATCAGCTAAAGCTTCTTCACTTTGTCGTCAAAAGCTTCAAACGTGTCTTAGGTTTGAAGATCAATTTTGGCAAGAGGCCTATTATTGAGGTAAACATGACATATAGAGAGGTCAAAGATGAAACTAGAATTTTGGGTGGTAAATACAAGTCTTTCCCATTCAATACTTGGGCTTCCTCTCCATTACAAGAAGCTAAGAAAATCCGGTTGTGTTTATCTAGCAAAAGATAAAGTTGAGCACATGGAAAGCAAGCAAGCTGTAGGTGGATGGAAGGATAACCTTGCTTAACTCAATTCTTTCTTCTATGCCTCAGAATTATCTTTTAATATTCATCATGCAGTTTGTTAGGAAGAGGATCGATCAGATAAGGAGGAGGTTTCTTTGGGAGAGTAGTAATGGGCAAACTAGATCAGTTCCATTAATCAAATGGGGGAGAGTTTGTAAGCCTGTGAGTAAAGGTTGACTAGGGGGTAAAGAATCTAAATACATGAACTTGGCTCTGTTAGGCAAATGGTTATGGGAGCTGTATTCAGATGATAAGGCGATTTGGAAACATATCATTCAGGGCAAGTATTGAGCTGTCAAAAATTTTATGAAGGCTGAGAATCAGACTTATATTGTATCTTATTTGGAGAGACATTTTGAAATCTGCTAAGTGGGTGGGAAAGTCTTCTTTGAGGACTAACGTTGGTAATGGTGTCAAACCTTGTTTTGGTGGGGAAAATGGGCTGGGGACTTTTGCTTGAAGGTCAAACTCTTGCTCATTTTCAGGAAGTATCAAATAAACGGCAGATGGTCAGAGAATGTTATTGGAGGGATGGGGACTGTATACAGTGGTGTATTACTCTACACGGAGGTTTGAAGGATGATGAGACTGAGAAGTACTTAATATTTGAAAGGTTAAGGCACCTTTAAAAGTGATAGTGTTCTTGTAGCTGCTGTCCCATAAAAAGGATCATACCAAAGTTTACAGACTTAAGTGGTGCATCACTGGTGAGATCAATTGTACACTTTGTAGAGAAGATAGTGAAGAGGTGGATCATCTTTTCTTCCACTGCAAGGTTAGCAGAGATATATGGAAGACTTTTAGTCAACTCACTCATGTCAATTCCACGATGCAAGAAATGTGGAACTTTCTTTAAAGCTGTCAACCTTAAGGTTAAGAAACCCGGGATCGGGTCTCGGATCGGCCGGTCCAAAACCGATCGGATCGGCCGATTCCGATCCGAGTCAGTCCGATCCCGGCCGATCTTGGCTGAGTCAGGCTCGGCTGGTTCGGATAGCAGAAAAAAATAGAAAAAAATATGAAAAAATGTGGAAAAAATATAAAACACAAGTCTAATGCATAATTGTGTTGAAATACATTGATTTGAAGTACATAAGATGTTGTTGGACAAAAAAACCTTGAATAAACTTACATATATGATTATAAACTTACATTTATTCCAAACGTACATTATACTGAATGAACATATGGCTAACATACTCAGCCCATGACATATAGCTCTGGTAGTATTGTTCATACTGCATCACATACCGGTTATAGTCATCCGTATTGGTATAAATGACTGAAAATTGTGGATATTCTAGACAACCCCCTGCATAGTCGGATGTATCAGAATGTTGAGGAGGGTAAACTACATATCCAGTAGGCTGACTATATGATGATGCATCTGATAGTTGCTCCTGATATTCCTGAGGAGCTTTACCTTTGTCCTTCCTCCTTGATCTGCTGAATGTTTGAATGGAAGATTCTTCACGTCCTCCTCTGCTACCATGATGTTCATCTTGGGTAGCATGTGTGAATTCTTCTTCTCCAGTGAATTGAATTGGTGGAGCTGGGGCTGGGGCACTGGTAGCATCTCCGCCATCCTCAGAACTGTCGGAGCTCGTCTTTGATGTCGAGTCATTTGAGGTTTGATATTGGACCTCATCACTTGGTTCTGGCGTTTCATCATCTTCCTCGATAGTCTCCAGATCAGCAATTTGAATTCCAGTACCACTCTTCCTTTTGCTTGGTACTTATTTTTTGCTCTTCTTCTGACGTTTTGGAGAAGGAGGTTGAAAATCAGTAAGTAATGGAACATTATCTAACTCACCTTCCGTCCATTCCCGATCATTTGGGTTGAATTCAGGCTCATTTGAGGTGCTTGCATCAACCCATGCATTTAGTGGATGTTGCTCCTCGAACAGCTCATCAAAGTCTATGGGTTCTTCTGCATGTGTCGTCTCTGTGGCTTGTCCGGAAATTCTCTCTTTCTCCTGCCTTTGAAGGTTCCTTATGAGCTCCAGATTCTTTAGCTTCAACCTCATGTTATAATGACAGAATACTAGCTTCTCTAGACGGCTCGACTTCAATCTATTCCTTTGCTTGGTGTGAATCAAGCCAAAGGTGTTCCAGTTTCTCTCACAGCCTGATGAAGAGGTTGTTTGACTTAAGACCCGAATTGTAACATAGGCTAGATCTTCATACCCATATGTTTTCCCATGATCTAGCTACCAGTCAGCTGTAAATAGAAAATTGGCTATGTCAACAATGTGCAAACTATAATTAAAATTTAAGTAGAACATCTAGTTAATAATTTTCAAACCTGGATTCAAAATTTTGGCAGCTCTTTGAGCAGTACTTGTCCCAAAGTGGTATAACATCATTCTGTAATCATGCATTTGCTTGCATGCCAATATTGCTCTGTCCTCATCTGCAAGCATACGCTTAATAACAGACTTAGCCCCCATCAACACTTCCGAACAACTATCATAGCTATCCTTCTTCCCATTAGTTCTGAACATGTACTGAGGGTTGAAAAAATAACCTAAATAAATAAGTCGAAGTTAGTTATTACTTAAGAAAAATGTGTATACAAATAATACATATAGAAAGTTAGTAGCTTACCAGCTGCATGAAGATCGTGATGTAAAGTGTGTTCCCAACGTCTGTCTATTATGTCCCACCACTTCACAAAGGTTGTTGGGTTGTTCAGTTGAATGAGCTCCTTAGCTCTGTCCATAGCTTCATATAAAAAACCCATATCCGATCTTCTTTCTCCATCACAAGATCGCAAGACACGGACAAGCGGTTCTACAACATTTAACACCACTTGCACCCCCCTCCAGAAGGGTCTAGACTGAATTAGATCAGCCACTTTCTTACCTTTCTCTCTGACCTTAGTTGGTACATGCCGTAATATGTGATTCTCCCAATCTTCCGATGCCACCATCCTAATCAAGTTGTTCTTTTGTTGACTTAAACTATCTAGAGAGATATATTGAGATGCAAACCTGGTGGCTCCCGGACGAAGCAACTCTCTTCCATGAGTATGTGTGCGCATGATATCCAGAATGTTGTTGTGATTGTAGATGAATGTGGTGATAAATCGACCACTCTTGACCACTCCATCTACCATCGGATCAGAGCAAATGTCTTCCAACATCAAGTCAATACAATGAGCAGAACATGGAACCCAGTATAAATGTTCTCTCTTCTGCATCAACATTTGTCCAGCTAACTTGAACGCCGCTGCATTGTCCGTAACCACTTGGACAATCCTTTTTTCGCCCACTTCTTCCACCATTTGATCCATTAATTCACACAGGTACTGGGCATTCTTTATTTTTCCAGATGCATCAATGGACTTCCAAAATACGGTTCCAGCTTTACAGTAAATTAAGAAGTTGATCATACTTCTTCTTGTTATCCCTGTAAAATTCCAAACGTGATAAGAAATCAGAAAGAGACCTATTTTGATTAAGAAAAAATGAAGATAAGATAAGAAACTGAATATAAGATTTATGTACCTGTCCATCCATTGCACATTAAAGTACATCCATACTCATCCCAGATCCTTTCAAATGATTTAATGTATGTTCGGATGTCATCAACTTCCATATCCAAGTACTTGTTGTATATCTCATATGGAGAAGGTCTTTCAACCCCTTTGCCAACTTCTTGTATGGTCTCGATCATGGACTCATAATATGGCTCCTTGGCCGCATTAGCAGGGATACTGTTATAGAAAAACCACCTAGATGTAGCTCTCCCTATCTTCTCCTTACAAAGTTTCGTTTATGACAGATGCTGCCTCTACCGCTCATTCAGGAGACATTGTCTTACTTTCAGACACTGAGTCTGATCCCTGGCCAGCTATGGATTTTGAGGCTAACATCTGTGCACTGGTTCCGTGGCGACCAGATATTGCAACAGCTTCACCTATTGCTTCTCTTTCTTCTGCCTCAGAGGATTTTACCCAGACAATACTGTTATCTTATTCTGACACAGCTTCTAGCTCCGACAGGTTCTGTTTTGAGAGGACCGCCTCTCCTTTTCCTTCAGAGGGTTCTACCGGCACTATTTTGTTGTCTCCCTCGTCTGAGACTATTGAAGATCCTTAGACACCTCCTTCAGTTCTTAGTTAGCTTTCTCTCTTGTACATGCTTCTGTTGTTCCTTTCTTTGGTTGTCTTATGAGGCTTTCATTTCTCTTATAACAGCGCCAACCGATGACACTCTTGCAGCCTTTGAGACCAGAGTTGCCTTTTTGAGGACGGAAGTAGCCACCTTGGCAGGAGTGAGAGACAATACCGCCGAGGAGTTTGTTGTTGTCCTATGTCAGCGAGATGCTGCTCTTTTATAATTGGAGGGGCAAGCATCTTATCTTGCCGCTTTGCGCCATCAAATGAAGAAAGTTGAGAAATCTATGGAAGAGAGTTCTCATCTTGTCGCAGCAGCGGACCTTCGCCTTGCCGAGCTTTGTAAGGAAAGGGCGGAGTGTCTCCACAAGCTCGGACTTCTTTGCCAGATTATAGACTCTCCCGAGCCGCCTGCTCGAGGTTGAGCTATCTTCTTTTTTTTTTTGAGCTAGTCCGAGAGCTTGTCTCGGCCTTTAGCATTATTTTGCTCGTTTTTTCTTTCGACCATCCTGAGGACTTGTCTCGGGCACCTATGATATTTCAGTACATCCCATGCATTTGGTAGGATGAACTCTTTGCTATATGTTAGTGAAAATAACTTTCTTGCTTTTCTTTTCTTCCATTTTTTTTGCCAACGCCAGCGCCCTTTTGGGTTTTCACTGGTGTTAGTCCCCTCTTGCTTTAGCCTGCAAGCCCTTTTCGGGTTTAATGCAGCGGGGTTATCTATTTTTGCCTAAGGTGCCCTTGCGGGTTTTCACCTTAGTTGGATTTTTGACCTTATTGCCTTTAACTGTTCCATTTTCTTAGGGGGGGGGGGGACAGTTAAGTCCGTCGGAGCACCTCAATTTTAAGTTCCCTTTTTTTCTTAGTAGGGGATTATGGCTGTCATTTTTTTTTGTTTGGTAGGGAATTGTGGCTTCCCTGTTGGCCAAGGTGGTGGGATTTAGGATTTATAGGTTTGTAAAACTTTGGAGGTGGATGGGCTCTTCCAATAGGACGGAAGATTTGAGTTTTCAAAGGGATGAAGGCTGCAAAGTAGCAGTGAAGTTAGATTTTCAAGGGGATAAAGACTCCAAGCAGCCATATTTTTTTTTTTTTTTGGATTTCAGCCATAGATTTGGGATTTTCAATAAAGGCTCCAAGTAGCCATATTTTTTTGGGTTTTCAAGGGGATAAAGGCTCCAAGTAGCTATTGGTTTTAGGTTTTCAAGGGAGTAAAGGCTCCAAGTAGCCATGTCTTTTGGATTTTCAAGAGAGTAAATGCTCCAAGTAGCCATGTGTTTTGGGATTTTCAAGGGGATAAAGGCTCTAAGTAGCCATGATTTAGGTTCTTTATGGGAGTAAAGGCTCTAAGTAGCCGTAGATTTTGAGTTTTCAAGGGGATAAATGCTCCATGTAGCCATGAGTTTTTTTGGTATTTCAAGGGGATGAAGGCTCCAAGTAGCCCTGGATTTTGGTTCTTCATGGGAGTAAAGGCTTCAAGTAGCCATGTGTTTTGAGATTTCAAGGGGATGAAGGCTCCAAGCAGCCATAGATTTGGGATTTCATGGGAGTAAAGGCTTCAAGTAGCCATGTGTTTAGGTTCTTCATGGTAGTAAAGGCTCTAAGTAGCCATGTTTTTGAGATTTCAAAGGGATGAAGGCTCCAAGCAGCCATAGATTTTGGTTCTTCATGGGAGTAAAGGCTCCAAGTAGCCATGGATTTAGGGATTTCAAGGGGGGTAAAGACTCCAAGTAGTCATGAGAGCTGGGATATCAAAGGGATAAAGGCTCCAAGTAGTTATGTGTTTAGGTTCTTCAAGGGAGTAAAGGCTCTAAGTAGCCTTGGTTTTGGGATTTTCATGGGAGTAAAGTCCCCAAGTAGCCATGGTTTTTGGGTTTTA
Organism: Zantedeschia hybrid cultivar; assembly: GCA_030544215.1. NCBI lineage: Eukaryota > Viridiplantae > Streptophyta > Magnoliopsida > Alismatales > Araceae > Zantedeschia > Zantedeschia hybrid cultivar. The sequence continues at coordinate 34,891,763 of JARZZO010000011.1, read as the reverse complement.
AGGGGATAAAGGCTCCAAGTAGCCATGAGCTTTGAATTTTCATTGGTGGAGATTCCCCTGGTGGGACAGGGTATTTAGGTTTTGGGATACAATGGCTCTTTGGGCCGGAAACTTCTGAAAATTTGGGTTTTGGGATACAACAACTCCCTGGGCCGAAAATTTGGGGTAATTTGAATTTTTTGTTTTGCTTGATAGGACAATCAACTTTGGGATGGAGGGACCTTTTGAAATTATCCAAGATGAAGGTTGGATTTTCCCACTTCTTTACCGAGTCATGAGGACATTGTCATCGTCGTCTCGGTCGTAGCCCTTTATCGAATGTCACTCCACCCTTGTGGAGTGATCTAAGGGTTTTTTCGTTATTGACGACTCTGACATCCTCTCTGGGTAAGGATGTGGGAAAACTCAACCCTCACCAAAGGTAGGCGAGGAGAATTCTCCTCCTATCGGGGTACTTTTGCAAGTCATTCCCCTAATGGGTTGTTTTTTTTTTTACTAACCATAGCGCCCTCATGGGTTTTTACTAAGGCTAGCCCCTTCTTATTTTAGCATGTGCATCCTTGCGGGTTTTCACACAACAAGGTTTCCCATTTTTACCTGAGGCGCCCTTGCAGGTTTTCACCTCAGTTGGGTTTAAAACCTTTTTGTCCTTAATTGGCTTCCTTTTTTATGAGCAGACCAATTAAGTCTGTCGGAGCACCTCGTATTTAAGCTCCTTTTTTTTTAAGACTTCTTTGGCTGTGTATTTTAAATAGCTCATACTCTAGGGCATAATACAACTTCATGTGGTGTCCATTCAGTGGGGGAAATGCCACATTGCTTTTTTCATCAACTAATTTATAGGCACCACCTTCGTATACTTTGTTGATTATGAAGGATCCTATCCAATTAGGCTTGAACTTGTTATTCGGACGAGCGGCCATTACGTCTTTTTGTTTGACCATGACGAGGTCGTCTTTCCTGAATACCAATTGTCAAAAGTCCTAGACATTCGGGCCTGATAGATTTGCAGGCGTTGGTAAGCTGCCAATCTTTTGCCCTTGAGGTCTGCCAATTTCTCATAACGCCTTTGTGCTTCATTTAGGTCGCTTTCTTGTCATTCATAATGCAAAACCACCCTATAAGAAGCCAAATTAGTTTCAATCGGCACCACTGTCTCTGCTCCATATGCTAGGGAATATGGTGAGCAGCCCGTAGGGGTCATATATTGTGCGGTAAGCCCATAGTGTATCGTGCATCTTTTCATCCCAGTTTCGCTTCTGTCCTTCGCTGATCTTCACTAGCAGCTTGCACAACGTCTTGTTAAAGGCTTCAGCCATGCCATTGGCTTGGGGATAATAGATTGAAGATGCATTCCAGTCAATGTGGAATTGCATTCCAGTCAATGTGGAATTTTGTCGCCATCTTGTAAATTGTTTGATTTTTGAAGGGGGTACCATTGTCCTAAGTGATTCGGCTGGGTGTTCCGAACCTGTATATGATATTGTGTCGGACAAAGCGCGACACTACTTCACCTATGACTTCCTTCAGCGGGATGGCTTCTGCCCAACGCGTAAAGTATTCTGTTGCGGCTAGAATATACTTGCACCCTTTCGATGAAGGTGGGAGTGGGCTGGCTTACCACATCTATTTCCTAATGGGCAAAAGGCCATGTAGGGGTTGTATGATGTAACTGGTTTGGAGACCTTCTTGGAATCGGCCCAAAAGCTTGGCATTGAGGGCAACTCTTGGCTATCTTCTCACAGTCTGCGTACATTGTCGGCCAGAAGAAACCCTTGATCTTAATATTGATCTTCATTTTCAGTCCGGATTGATGTACTCCGCAGGCCCTGGAGTGAACTTGTTTCATTATCTTTTGCGCCTCCTTTGGTGACAAACACCTTAAGATGACCGTATTTTTGTCTTCAGGGACCAGCCGATATAAGACTCCGCCGATCATCCTGTAGGACACGGTCTGACGTTACAGTCGTACCCTTTCAGTTTTGTGATATGGAAGCCATCCCTCCTTGACTTCGACAATGGGCATCCGCCAGTCTTCTTCGATTTCGTTTTCTTCAATAGTGTTTACTTTGAACACTGTTAAGTTGTCTTCTTCATTTAGGGAGCTTGGGAAGAGCCTCCTATCTTTCACAAGAATTTCAGCCTCGCCTGTTGGTGGCAGCTTCAGAGCGGAAGTTAACTTGGCGAGGGCATCGGCTTGAGCATTTTGTCTCTTTTTGACATGTTCTATTTGGAAGGTGTAAAACCTTTCGCTTAGCCTTAGAGTAGCAACATGGTAGGCGATTAATTCTGTCTTTCTGACTTCAAAGATTGCGAGGACCTGTCTAACGACAAGGAGGGAGTCTCCGTATACTTGGATGCACTGGATGCCAATTTCCAGGGCGACTTTTAGCCCTACTGTCAGAGCTTCATATTTTGCTTCGTTGTTCGTCAACACTTCTATGAGTGCACACGAATGGTGTAGCACCTCGCCTTCAGGGGTAACAAGGACAAGCTCAGCCCCAATCCGGATTGTTGATGTGCCATCAGGCTTCATGACAGTTCTTGACGCTCCGTCAAAGTACAACTGCCATGTCTTGATTTCTGCTTGCTGTACTTCCACTACTTCTTGTACCGGCAACATTTCTTCATCTGGCAATTCCTTGGTCAGAGGAGAGTCTTCGGGGATGGGATGAGTTGCCAAGAATTTGGCCATGCCTTTCCCCTTTATTGCCTTCTGAGGTACAAACGTGATGTCAAACTCTATGAGGAGTAAGGTCCACTTCCCTAGTCTTCCTGACATTACGGGTTGCTTGAGGAGGAATTTCTGCGGATCGTACCGTGATATTAGCTGAACTTTGTATGCTAGGAGATAGTGCCTAAGCTTCTTAGCATCAAATACCAGGGCCAAACACATTTTCTCCATAGGAGAGTATCGGTGCTTAGGACCCACCAACATTCTGCTTAGGCAGTATAGAGGCTGTTCTTTCCCGTCTTCATTTTCTTGGGCGAGCAATGCCCCCAGTGAAGCATCCATAGCCGCAATATACATGATTAGAGATTGGCCGTGTACTGGTGCCCCCAGTACAGGCGGATTGAGGAGATAATCTTTGATCTTGTCCAGGGCTTGTTGGCATTCTTCATCCCATACAAAGGCTCCCCCCTTCTTTGTTAGCTTTGAGAAGGGTTGACATCTTCTCGACAGATTGGAGATGAATCTTCTAATGTAGACTAGCCTACCTTGTAATGATATGAGCTCAGTCAGGTTCTTAGGAGGAGGCAATTCCTGGATGGCTTTGATTTTGTCGGGATCAATTTCTATGCTCCGGTATCTAACCACAAATTCGAGGAATTTGCCAGGATACGCCAAAGGTGCACTTCAAGGGATTTATCTTCAACTGATATTGCCGAAGCCTTTCGAACACCCTCCGGAGATCTGCCAGATAGTCTTCTTTTCTTTCGGATTTCACGACTAGGTTGTCAACATAACACTCGACCAGGTCATGTAGCATTTCATCAAATATCTTTGTTATGGCCTTCTGATAGGTGGCGCCAGCATTCTTGAGCTTCAAGGGCATTCGTTCGTAATTGAATATACCATTGGGGGTTCTGAAGGCTGTAAAATTCTTATCTTTCACACCCATTCTGATTTGATTGTATTTTGAAAACCCATCCATGAAGGACAATGCTTTGAAGCTTGTAGTGACATCCACCATCGTTTCTGTGATTGGTAGTGGGAAGTCATCTTTAGGGCACGCCTTGTTTAAGTCCCGGAAGTCGATGCAGACTTGACCTTTACCATTCTTCTTCTTTACTGGCACAATGTTGGCCAGCCATACTGGATATATGCATTCTTCAATAAAGTCAACTTCTCGCATCTTGTTGACTTCTGCATTTACTTTCACCACCAATTCTGGACGCATTCGCCTTTGGGGCTGCTTTATTGGTTTGACATCAGGTAAGATGGCCAGTTGATGTTCTACTACTGAAGGATCCAGGCCAAGCATTTCTTTGTAGTTTTAGGCAAAACAATCCCTGTACTCTCGGAGCACTTTTGTATATGCCTGCTTTTCTTCCTCGTTCAACAAAGCACTGAGAAAGATTGGACGTGGATCTTCTGGTCCACTCAGATTGATTTCTTTCAGTTCATCGACTGTGGCTTGTCCGCCGTCTTCCATTTCTCGTAGAGCTGGCTGAACATCCACGAAGTCTTCTTCTTCGTCAGTGTCGGCAACATATACTTCATGCCATACTGACTCTTCTTCTATAGAACTAGACTATGCTGGGGAGTCTAGCTGCGGAAGTTTTTTTTCTGGGCTGTCAACTTTTGCTTTTGAGATCTGCCCTTTTATTTCAGCTGATGACAAACTTATCATGTTGACTGCGTAGTAGGCAGATGGCCCATGACGTCGATTGTAGCCTAAGCCCCTTCGGTGTTACTTTGAGAAGGGAGGCTGCCCCCTCACTTCAGTTGGATACCAGAGCTTTTGGAAGAACTTGCTTCTTATTATACTTTGCTTGTTTGGGATCTTTTGATGTTGGCACATCTTCTTGATGTATTGGGACATATCTTCCAATTATGAGATTTCTTCTTCGGCTTCCTGTTGAGGTGCTTTTAGTCCAAAATCATCTTTTGGGGGATTTTCAGGCACCAAGTCTCCTTTATAGAAGATAATTCGTCGGTTGTCTTTATGTGCAACAATGAAGGTCTTAAGCTCCTCCACTGTATGAACTTCCCTTTCATAGGCTAGCTTTATTAGATTGGGTGTCATGCAAACACTTGCCTCCATCCCTTCGCTGATGAAGTTTGCTTCTAGATTGATGACGGGCTTCCCATACTTAGTGAGGGTCTTCGGCTTCTGTTTGAACTTCTCAGCCTTGGCTTCATTTATAGTTATGCCCTTTCTTCCTCAGAAGACTCCTTCATCACTTGCTTTTCCTTGCCACGGGCTCCACCAGTTGTCAGGTCTATATCCTTGTCAAAATATAACCGCGCATCAGCATGATGGCAATCGTAGGCTTTAAACGGCTCCCGATCTGCAAAGATCCGGTGTGGCTTGCCGTCTTTGGTGTACTTAATGCATTGATGTAGGGTGGAGGGAACAACCCAATTCTTATGCAGCCAAGGCCTCCCTAGGAGTGCTTTGAAAGATGTATTGGAGTCGACAATGAGGAATGACACCTGGGTCACCCAGCCATCTAGAGTCAACTCAACATCGACTCGTCTCAGAGCCTCTTCTGAATCTGGTTGAAACTTGAGATAGTGACCCCTTGTACCTTTTTCATATAAGACATGAGGTACAGTGCCTGGTAGGCCTTGAATGATATGATATTAACGACATATTCCGAATCTATTAAGATTCGATCTATCTCATGCCCGTTGATTTGGCCTTTCATGTATAATGGCCTATTATGGTAAGAAGAGGTTAGCAACATGTTTTCTTCATTGAAGGTCATTGTGGCTTCGTACACCGTGTACAGTTCAGCCTGAACTTCGGCCATATGCACTTTATAGGCTTCTGGGTCTTGCAAGACAGTGATGATGGCTTCTCTCAGCTCTTTGCTTAGGGAGATAGCTTTCCATATACTGAGGCCTGCATGCATTCTCTTCATTGTTTGCAAAATCTTCCGATCTGCTCTTGCACAGGTTTTTTCAATTGATGGTAGTATCTCGGCTGCATTCTTCAAAGTCTCGCTCAAAGTTTTCTGTTGTCTTGACTATTCTGGGGCTTTTTCGGCCATAATCTCATTTTCCTGAGAGTCAACTCTCAAGCCTTCATCGAACAGGTCAGTCAGGGCTTCTATGCCTTTTGCGGTGTTAGACGGCGCTGAAGGACCTACTTCGTCGGGATTTGCTGCGGGGCTTTCCTCTTCTGGACTTGCCGCAGGATTTGCCTATTCATCGGATGAGGGGTAGAAGTAGACATTCCCTCTTACTTCTGGCTTAGGGATTGGCTTCTAAACTTCATCCTTGAAGCGGATTACATTGTCTTGACTTGCGGCATTCCGACTCTTGTCGCGCCTGCCATTTCGGTTTCGGCCTTGGCCTCTTCCTCGACTCTGCGAGTTATTTCTTCTCTTGTATGTCGCCAGAGGTTTTCTGGATCTAGGTGAAACACACCTAATTTCATCATCAACAGGGCCACTTGCGGCTTGAAATTGCACAGAGGCCAATTGCAAGAGAATGACTGGAATTGCTTTTCTAGCTTTTGTATAGTCACTTCTCCCTCTCAGAAGGCAGCAACTTTCTTATCATTGTGGAAAGCTTCTTTTCCTGTGTTCCACATATATTGATAGGGTTGTAACAGCCAACATCTCTGACGGAATTTCTTTTCCATTGCCTCCCAGGGTATGTACTCCTTCAGCGACACTTTTTTCACCGGACGATCTGGAGCATATTCTTCCAACTCATCAATGATCTTCTGTAGTTTCTGCAGAGGTGCCATTTTTGGCTTCGGCATATCTGCAGCGTTGGCCTGATTTTTCTTCTTTCTAAGTTTTCTTCTTTCTATTATGTTCTTGCTTTTTCTTTCTAGCCGCCTCCTTGATGAGACGGGATTGAGCCGGCATCTTTGGCGGCGGAGGCGTGAACATGGACTTTTTTCCTTTTCATCTTCATCATGGGAGACTACTCTTTTTTCTTCTTCTGGCTGTTTGCGCTCGAAGGTGGCCTTGATGGCTTGCTCCACTACCTTGTCTGGCAACATTTGGTATTCTCTAAATACTATTCTTTGACCATTGTTGGAGGAACTTGTCTTTACTGCAGTCGGTATTTCCCCGTTATCTACGGTCTTCACATGTAACACATTTGTCGTGTATGTATCGACACTTCAGCTATGAGGATGTAGGGGATTCACCAGATATTTGTCCATATCTATCCCGCCACTTTGGATCAGCTTCTCCACTTCATCTTTGAAAGCAATGTATTGCTCAATTGAGTGGCCCTTGGAGCGGTGATATGGGCAATATCGGGGTATATCATCTTTAAGATTTTCTTCTTGTCTTCTAGGCTTAGGTAAAGCCATCACTTCATGCTTCATGCACAATTTAAAGAGTTCTCAGGTCTTTTCCTCTGGGAAGGAATATTGTTTCTTTGGGGACCGTATTGTTGTTGATTCTTATCCCCTGTTCTTCACCTATGGCTTGCCTCTTTCGTAGGCTTTCTTCAACTATAAGGATGTCTTTGAGTTCACCCTTGCAGTGACTGCACCTTCTTCTCACAAGGAACATCTGTTTCTTGCATTGGGTCTCTGGCTTCTTGTTTAGGTTAATCACCTGTTTGCCCTTTCTGCATTGTTGTAATGACATCGACTCTTCGGTTGAGATGGATCGACGAGCTTTTTTCTCTATTAGTACTTCAACCAATTGGCTTGAGAGTTCTTCTACTTTGTGGGTCAGGGCTATTTGCTACTGAAATAACTGTCCCAAACTGGCTTGGATTTCCTCCAGCATTTCCTGGTGGAATCTTCAGGTGGCGTTGTTGTTGGTGTATATGTTATCTTCAGGACTGTTATCTTCTGGGTCCTCTTAGGATGAATTTTCATTTATATAATTATATGGATTGCATTTACCGCAAAGGCCTGCCTCGCTTTTGATGCGGTTGGGGTGGACTGACCAGGTATTTCCCCATTTCTATGGCACCTTCTTGGATGAGTTTCTCAATCTCATCCTTGCAGAGATAACAGTCTTCCACTACGTGTCCTAGCATGTGGTAATATGAGCAGTAGTTTGGCTATATGTCTTCCCGACTTCAGCTAGCCTCTTCGGCTCTGGAAGTGCCAGTAGGTTTGCCCGAATGCAGGTGTCAAACAACTTCTTGGTATGCTCCCTCGTAAAGGAGTACGGCTTCTTCATCTTCTCACTGAGAGATAGAGATGACACTCTACCCCCAGCCTTGGTATTAGATGTGGATGCATTTGTACTGGGTCTATCCCCAGTCTTTTCTACTGTCGAAGCAAAGTCAACAACGTTCACTTCCTTGGCATTGTAAGCTCGTTCCCTGGGAGCTTTCCCTTTATTGAAGCTCACCGTTAGGTTGTCGGCAAAGAACATTTTGATCTCCGACACTATATTATTTAACTGATCGAAGTTCCTAATGTTCGTCTTAATCAACTTTTCGTTGATTTCAGGCTTTAAGCCTCTTTTGCAAAGCTTCACCGCGTCTTCATGCACCAGCGGATTGTCGCATTTCCTACTGGTATTCTGCCATTTCTTGATATAATCGATGGCGGATTCACTTTTGCCTTGCTTTAGTGCCACCAGCTATGTGATGGTCACTTTCCGCTCTGACACCTTGAAGTGGTCTAGGAACTTCTTCTGCATCTCTTCCCAATTGTTGATAGAATTGGGTTTCAATTTGGTGTACCATTGAAATGTTGTACCTGTTAGGGAGGTAGAGAAGAACTTCAGCCGGTACGCTTCTTCCATGGCTAATTCTCCCAGGTCACTCATGTAATGGGCGATGTGCTCCTGGGCAGATCCCTCCCCGTCATATCTTGTGAACTTGGAGCGTTTCACATGACTGGGAGATAACTTTTGAACAAATGATGAACGGGAAATGGCACCTTGTATAGGTCGAAGGTACTTATTCCGTCACCCTGTTCGGCCATTTTGGCTTCTACTATCTGCTTAATGAGGTGTTTTTGGGACACCGCAACATCTTCGGCAGAAGCATTGGACTGTTGAGCATTGTGGTTCGGTTCCTCACCCCGATTTCCTACAGCTTCATTTGGGGCGAAGTTAACACCTAGAACATGAGGCCTAAGTCGGAATCGGGACCGCCCTTGGAGGAGGCCCATTCATCTGCACTGTTTTTTGATGATCTTCTAACTTTTGCATGAGACCCAGTATGAGGGTCTTGAGCTGCTGATTTTCTAATCTCATTTCTTCGATGGTCAAAGGCTGACTTGGGTTAGCCTGTTCTTGATTGGGATTTGCTTCATGGGCATTTAGACCGTCTTCACCTTCACCTTATGCGGCGGCAACTCCGCTCTCTTGAGGTTGTGGATTGGTTCCTATATTCCTTTGGTTCAACCATTGCCTGGCTTGTTCCATTTGCCTTGTGAGAGGCCCATCCGCTGAGTTATATTGATTTAGCTTGTTGTTGGTGCTTGAGGCATAACATGTATACACCCGAATGCCGTCTTCTGTCACTTGCGTGACTCTTCTTCTTTTGGAAATTTGTGGAGGCGGTGCCCCCAATCTTGAGAAGACCAAAGTCCTCTGTTGATTTGGTTGTTATTGTCTTTTGGCTTTATAGGCCCTTTTTCTCTTCTGACTTCGCGGGGAACGAGGTCAGAAGTCTTCTTTTGTAATTTGCCTCACTGGCTCATTGAGCTTTTGAGGCGTTTGCTTGGCCAGGGTAGCCCTAGCTCGGCGAATCTTCAGGGCTTCCTCTTTGGTCGCCCAAATTTGTTTGAGTTGGAGGTTTCTGTCCTCTACATGATTGTTCTTTCTTGAAGGCATGCTTGCCTTATTTTGGTATCTTTGCTCTGGCTGATCCATAGCTCTTATTTGCATCTTCTGCCCCTACTGGTCGGGAGCTTTTGGCTTTCTAGCCTTCTTCTTAAAGGCTGCCTTATTCTGGCAGACCTTTGAGAGTACGTCAAATCGGTTTTGAACGGGACCGATGGAACATGGCGAATCTTAGGCATTATCGGCTCTCCGCCATCCAGACGGATGCAAAGATTACCAACTAAAATAGTCTTTCCCGTTATGGACGGGCTTGCAATCATCTTCTACTTCGGCCTCCTGTTAGAAGAGGAGGTTGGAGCAAGATGAACTGTATTGACAGCATAAACTCGATTGGGTCTGCCATCGTTGTTCTTCCTTTGAACGCGGGAAGCGCGCCTTGTTCTGGTTCTTTTTGTCGGAGTAGGCTCTGGCGCAGCAACTACCCCTAACAAGTTGGGGGACCTGATCATAACCAGAAATTCGCCGAGGCATGTTGGCGTAGTTAGACACCCGCACTGGGCATGAGTAGCAATCACCAACGGAGCGTAGCTAACTTTGGCGGCCATTGGAGTTAAAACTTCTTCGTGCCTGTGTCAAATAAGGAATATTAAACTTATCCTGGTAGGGGCCTTATTGGATGGAGAGATAAAGGGAAGGAGAAGTCCCACCGTGCGTACCAAATATGTGAGACTTCCTTTTTTATTTATCGTTTTTTTATTTTGAAAATCTTTAGTGGATTTGAAAATCTTTGTGGAAATTTTGTCTTTTGATTGGATCCTTTTGAAAAAAGGGATTTAGTTTAGAAAGGAGAATTTTTAAGTTTGAAAACATGTTCTCTTTTTTTTTTAAGTAGACTTTGGGATTTTAGGATTAATCTTCAAAGTCTAAGTTACTTCTGGATCGATCATAGATCCGTGTTCTTGACCTCTCCTCACTGACCTTGGTCAGTGTTAATTACACCAATCATCGATTAGTAACTTTTGATTAACCATCTAAAAAGCTTGTAAAGAAAGCAGGAAATAAGCAGAGTTGAGTGCAAACATGATCAATTTTTTTATTTAGGAAGGTTCAAGAAATATCCTTTAAAGGATACTTAAAGGATTTTTAGACTCTCATGAGGCATCCGTGTTTTAGGCATCTTAGGGTACTAAGAAGGTAGGTTTTGAGACCTAGACTTCATTAAGACCTTTTGAAGAAGGCATATTCTTTGAAATTATCCTTTTAAGTATCTTTAAAAGGATAAAGGATTATCTGGACAGCATATCCTCTCATTTGAATTCTTTTGAGAGAATAAAGATTGCTAAAGGATAACCTTAATTAATGGGGCATGAGGGCCACCACATAATTAAGGGTATTCTTTAATGGGCCTTCAACCAAGATGAAAGAACCACAATTTTTTTTTTAGGCCACTCAACCAATATGAATGAACCATAGTTTACTGGTCAATCCATTAGTAGGAAAGAACCACATAAGTTGATGGTTATCTCATCGATAAAAATGAGTAAAGAACTATATTTATTAGTCCTTCTATGAATGGAAGTGAACCATAACTTCGTAGCCGGTCCACCAATAGGACATAACCATAAAAGCCAATGGTCACTCCATCGATAGGAATGAACCAATAATCATAATCTTTGGTCACTCTATCGATAAGAGGGAACCATGAACATTGTGGTCGATCCACCAATAGGATATAAATTATAAAATTTTGGCCATTCAACCGATATGAATGAACCACCTTTTATTTTTATGAAACTTTGGTCATCAAACTAGTAAGGATGAACCATATTTTATTTTTATGAAACTTTGGTCATCCAACCAATATGGATGAACCAACATGAAGTAGTTAATGAAATGATCAAATTACAAGAAACTATGCAATATAGTTCATTTTTAATAGAATGATCTATAGATTATATGGCCGCTCTACCAATAAGAGAGAAACATATGATCATGTAGTCATTTTATTTAAAATGAACCATTTTTCTTCTTCCCTTCTTTTTTTTATGAAGCTTTGGTCATCCTACAGATAAGGATGAACCAGATTTTTATTTTAAAACATGTAGGTTGATTATTATGAAGTTTTATGGTCATCCTTCCAATATGGATGAACCAGATTTTATTATCTTTAACAGAGTTTTGGCCATCCAACCGATATAGATGAATCACATTTTATTATTTTTTATATATTAATTAACAAGAATATGTGGCCATCCAACCAGTATAGATGAACCCTATTAACTTAACATGAAACCACATAGGGACACATGAATTAAATAGCATGAGTTGTATAACCATCCAACCAATATGGATGAACCATGCTTTTTTTCTTTTTCTAATCTTCTCCCCACACAAGGAAAAAAATTACAAGCCTTTAAAAGAAATCTGCAGGGTCTCCTTTCTATATATATATTTTTTGCAGCTTCTCTGGAGGCTGGAGCGGGGGGGCTTGATGCTGCGCTGGGGGGCCCCTTTTATAGGGCTGCTAGTGTGTCGGTAGGAGGCCATTTGGAGGGCCGGTGGTACCCCCCACCGGTGCCACCTAGGCGCCAGTAGGGGGGGGGGGGGGCAGAGAGGGCCGGCCAGGGATAAGCTCGGCTAGCAGGGATAAAGATGGAGAGTGGGGGCCGGCCAATGGATAAAGATGGGAGAGAGGGATAGAGATGGGGCCAGATAGGAGAGTGGATAAATATCCCTTTTTTTGTATTTATCTCTAGCCCTCTCTCTCCTTGTCTTTCATCTTTATCCTCTCCCTCTCTTTTTCTTTAAAATAGGGGGCCGGTTGGGAGGGGGTTAGGGCCGGCCAGCTCTCCCCTTTTTTTTTGTGCGTTGGCTACCTTGCTGCTACTGCTGGCCACCTCTGTTGCTGCTGCTGTCGACTGCCCCTATTGCTATTGCTGGTTGGAGCTGGCTGCTGCTGTTGGAGGGCTGCATTGCTGCAGCTTTGAGGTATGGCTATCATCATCTTCTTCTTCTTTTGGTTCAACACCCCTCTAACTATAAAAATATGTAAAATCGCAGAAAAATTTCCAAAAATGTAAAAACCACCTAAAACACTCTAAATGCTCTCAAAACCCTAAAAATGGTCAAAATTATCAAAAATACCCTTAATACACCAAAAATCACTAAAAGTCATAAAAATGTCAAATCGCTTAAAACAAATTGAATACCCTTAAAATCCAAAACTTTTCAAGAACGACAAAAATACCCTTAACCCTAGAAACACTTAAAATGGCCCAGAAATGCACCATACAGTTTTTAAACTTACCCTATCTGCTAAGACATATTTCAAACACCAAAATGACCTTAATACTCCCATACCCTTCAATTCTGCAAAATTACTAAAATACCCTTTTGGACCTAAAACATTTAGAATGAATCCAAAACCACTTGAAACTCTTTAAAATCATTTGAAATCCATTTTGGACCTAGGTAAGCTATTAAGCTCAATCCAAATCATGCTTGCATTAATGGACTCGTAAATTTCACGTGGTTTTATTTAAGAGTAGGATCTATGATAGTTCATAAAGGGTCTTCGATCATTTGATCGATGTAATTAATACTGATCGAGGTCAGTAGAGAGGTCAAAATTATGAATCTGCATACTTGGTCCAAAGTTTCAGATTCCTTGAGGACTCATCCTAAGTTCTTATAATTTGTCAAGATCATCAAAACAAATAAAACAAACATAATGAAGCGCGAGGATTCGATCTCCCTCATGCCTCCCACAAGCCCCCAAGTTGGGAAGTGGTCCTTTAAATCTGTTGACACAAGGAACTTGTCAAGTATGGAGTAGGAAGGTTCATTCCTTAAGTTGGATCATGTGAAGAAAGAGTTATGAGTGCAAACATCAATCAAGGGAGTATCCAGAATAAACTCCATGAAGTCTTCGGTTTCACCATCCAGCATGAAGCCTCTTGGTCTCTTCTCTCTCTCTCTCTTCCTTTTCACCACCCAGCATGAAGCCTCTTGATCTCTTCTCCTTCTCCCTCCCTCCCCCCTCTCTCTTTGTGCCTGCGTGCATGCATGCGTGCGTGTGTGATCTCTAGGATAAGCCCGGCTGGTGCCAAGATCTGGGAGAACAGAGGGCAGGGTGTTGGCAAAACAACCATGATCTTTTCACCACAGGCCAGGTTATAACATGCAACCTCTACTTTATACGGGGTGGCACAGTTTTGCACTAAGTTTTATCAAAATTATTTGGGATAAGCAGAGTTGTTGATTTATGCTATGCTCGCCTGCTGACATATAGTTTTCAGGAGTATCTTGTTAATAACGTCTTTGCAGGTGATCTTTGGGAATAAGGCCATGTAACCATTAAAATTTTTTCCATTGCAGTTCAATGCAAGGCTGGAATCAATAGGTGAAAAGGCCTCATTTCGTCGACTTATACCAAACAACCGTTGTCTTGTTGCTGCAGAAGGGTATGTTTAAAATTGAAATACAATATGTTGTGACTAAATGTTGGTTATTTTCCTATTGGTGGCATTCATTGATGTAAAACTGATTTCACATGCCAGCATGATCATCCTTTTCTGAGTTTTTTTGCTATATGTCTGAAAGTTCTTGGAATTTCTGCATGGATGTTTTCAATGTTCCAATACATTTTCCACTAATCAAGTTTATATCTAATTATAAACTGACAAATTTACCTAAATATAAACAGCCAGTTTTGTAATAACCAGGCTGGGACTGGTGCTACTCCTGATCCAGATGAAGATATTGGAATCAGATTAGGCTGTCCCTAGAGCACCAAATACTCAATCGCCTTTCCCCGACCTTCAAAAATATCTTGTTATATATATGTTGATTGTTTCCCTCCTTTATCTTCCAAAAGGGAAAAAAGATTTCTGAGAGTTGTTTCATGGATCCGCACGAGAGTACTTGGGTTCTCCCAAAACATAAAGTGTATCACAGATGTCTGCATCGGAAACACAATATAGTAGATTGAGAGGTTTCGGGAATGAAGCAAACAAGCAATGATAGGAAACAAATGAATTTAGATGTGTAGGTGATTGAGAGATTGAGACAGCATGCTAAAGTGTGTTATGTGGCACATAACACCAAAGCTGGACAAGATGTTGGTTAAATGAAGATACTAGGTTCACCAGTGAACAAGTTATGACTGGAGCAGTTGATAATATACACACTATGGTAGGTAAACTATTGGAGACTCTTGACTATGCGTTGAGATAGACCAGCAGGATCCAAGGTGGACAATGCACAAATGAGCTCTGAATTTGAAAGTGGTCTTCTTAACTTATTTTCATTATTATGATGTTCTTTAAAGGTAGTTCTATCATCTGGATCTAAGTGGAAGTCCAGATCCGCTTACGTATTGGATCGCTCAATAGGACATGAGACTGTAAATAAACGATGCAATCACATTATTTCTAATATGGAAGTAAAACTGAACTGAAAAAAAGTTTCATTCCACTAAAATGTCTTTTTATGACTAATACAAGTATAAAAAGATAAATGGATATAAAGAGAGTAAAGTACACAATCAATGCATATTGGGAAAATATCACAACACTAACTACTAGTACAAAAGAGTTGAACTAAGATTGAGCTAAAACTGCATACACTCCAGGTAATGTCAAGATCTTTCTTCTGAAAAAATATAATAAGCTTAACGAGTATTTAATGAGTGATAGTAGGGGTCATTTGCTCCTTATTGCAACCTTGAGCTTATTGTACTTCTTTTTATTGAAGTAATAAGGAGTAATGAAATGTGATATTATGAATCAAAACATATGCTAATACATGGTATGGAAAGAAAATTTAGCGAAAATCTTTAACTCTAAGATAATGTAACATTGACCTCTTTTTATGTGGCCAGATTATTTTTGGTTGTTATTTAATATGTTTTTTAGGTGTGACAAATATGTAAATGATTGAAAAAAATAAATTTACTTATATTCTATTGTCTTTTTTCTAGTGTTGAATTACCATTATATGTTATTTTGATCTATACATTTACCTTCTATTTGAGTCCATCCTGATAGTTGGTTATCCCTTGAACTTAGTAGTTCATTTTTATAAGGAAGATAATCGAGATAATCATTCATCAGTTTTTTGCTTCACTGAGCAAGTTGCTTAATAATCTTAGGCTGATTGGAATTCATAGCCTAAAGCTATGTTGTCCTAAATTTTCCAGCCTTAAATGCAATCAAGTGGTGTGTCTACTTATTGTCCTGAATTGGTGTCTCCCGTGTCTGGACAACTAGACTCCTTTAATGTTCACTAAGAGCCATTAAATTTCACTTATATTTTAAAGTTCTTCTTTTTTTTAGAGATTGTTAGATATAGGTGTCCACAAAGCCGATCCCAGGGCACCTACATAGATTCTTGTTCATTAAGAAATGACAATTAATTTATTATGTTGATTAGCATTTAACTTATTCCACATAATGAAGTCCTTGGAACTATGTGAGGAATATTGGATTATAATGAGATTATGATAATAAGACTAATATTTCTAATTATAATTCTTAAACTTTTCCTAGTCACATCTTATACTTGGATAGATTGGTGTTGTGTTACGCCTGCTCAAACGATCAGAATAATTAGTCTCATAATCATGTGTGGAGATACTAGAGAAAGCACACGTGCTCATTGAAAAATGAGTTCACTAAACTGATTTGACTATGAAGCCCGATATGGTAATTATATCCAAGTGTCGACTAGGGTGTTCATTGTTACAGTAACATGGTTGGTCTTTAGACTTGAGATTTCAAAGGATATCTTGCTTGAAGATTGTTGGGCCTTGACTTCTAGCTTAATGGTCTTTAAGCATAAGCCCTAGGAAAGTCAATAGCTCAGACTCAGTGGAATACTTGAGAGGTAATTGAAATCAACGTAGGGATTATTCCACTCGGTATATGAATGAGAGAGAATAGCCTATAAATAAGTACTTAAAAAAAAATCCTCGTTAGGATTCAACAATTCACTAGAAAAGGAGTTTTCTGATGGAATTTTGGGCACAATGTCTATCTAGTTTAACACAAGAGTTTGACTGTTTAACCATGCTCTTAGCTAAATAAGGGGTATTGTATGAATGGAGGATTATATCCATGTAGTATTTGTTGATGGAAAGGTTTCTGAGTGGGATTGGTTATCCCCAATGTCTTCTTGGAACATGTGGCGTTTCTTGGAGCCCAACATGATCAAAAAGTCTATGGTTAATGATCATAAGATGATTATTAAAATGATTATATGATAATCAAGTCAATTAAGTCATGAGATGATTAGTTAATTAACTTAAATGGTTAAAGGGTAACTATATATTATGATGGGAGCACTAGGCTAACCCTACCCCCCTGTGGCGGTCGACCCTCTCCTCTAAACTCTACTGTCTTTTAGCCAGCAAGAAGGGAGAAGAAGAAAAAGAAGAGAAGGTGTTCTCTTCATTGGAGGCTTCTAGAGAGGATCTCGATAGTAAGGAACTAGTAGATACGTCTAGAGGGCATATGCTTGTGTGCCTCGCTCTCCCTCCATGCGGAACTATGAATCTTGCGACCGTGCTATCACAAGAAGGTGATAAATTACATCCTCTGTCGCTGTAATCATTTGAGCTTTGCTGCATCAAGATCAGAGCGATGGAAGGAATTTTAATCTTTCTTTCCGTTGCGTTCTTCCTCCTCCCCGTTGATCCTTACAAAGATGAGTTACGCTCAGATGTTATTTTGATCCTTATATTTTGCTTTATATACCATCTTGATAGTTAATCGCCCTTTCGTTCCTATCAAAGAGTTAATTGGGATAATCTTTGTTAGTAGTCTTTTTCTTAACTGATTAGGTTGCTCAATAATCTTAGGTAGATTTGAAACTCACAGATCTTTTCTTTCCGTTGCGTTCTTTCTCCTCCCCGTTGATCCTTACAAAGATGAGTTGTGATCAGATGTTATTTTGATCCTTATATTTTGCTTTATATTTAGGTCCATCCTGATAGTTGATCGCCCTTTCGTTCCTATCAAAGAGGTAATGGGGATAATCTTTGTCAGTAGTCTTTTTCTTAACTGACTAGGTTGCTCAAGAATCTTGGGTAGATTTGAAACTCACAGCCAAGAGTATGCGATCCTAGGTTTAACCTAAGTGCACTCAAGTGGTGTGTCTATCCACTGCCCTAAATCGGTGTGTCTATGATCCTCTTTCGTGGGATGGGGACTATGTCCCTATCCCTTAGAGATAGATCTATAGACCCTTCCCACTACTTTAATAATATTACTCGACTTTGTAATTCAAATTTTATAAAATTATAACTTATTATAAATCTTCCTCTATAGTGTTGGCCAATCTTCTAAAGTGTATGTAGTAATTCTTAAAAATTTGACTAATATAATTCTTTAGCCATTTCTTGAACTCTTCCTAGTTCAATTTGAGATTGAAATTTTCGCAATGATTATTTTGTAAGTACGTATCATGCTTGTTTAAAGGACTAATCTCATGTACCAGATGATAAAGAAAATCATGAGATGTAGTATGTTGCAAGATAATCATGTCAACAATGACCATTCAAAATGGCAAGGATACTTAATCATTATGAAAATTTCAATGGAACAATGCTGCCACTTGTTCTCAAGTCTATTACTTTCTTAAAACATGTACTCCAATTTCAAGCATGTAATTTATATTTAGAAACCTACTCAATAGATTATGTCATCATCAAGTCAAAATCTTACATCTTTAATAGAAATATTTAATTGAAGGTATATATTCAGGTCATATATGTGTAAACTTGCATATTTAATCTTCATTCATGATTAACTCTTGTAACTCAAGCATGCTTGTGTAAGTTGTTTGTTTCTTCTCTTCTTTAACATACAAAGTTATGATTTAATGTCATAACTTTAGTTCAAAATAAAAACTAGAAATTTGGTTCCTGAAGTTATTTGTAAAGATTTTTTCCTATGTAAATCATAATTTTTTGTTCTCCAAATCCTTTAGAAATCCATAGAAAGAGGATAAGAGAGGCAGAGTAGATGGGAATTTGAGACCCCTTGTTGCTGTAGCTCAAGGAGGATGTTAAAAGGATTCTTTAGTAGTTGAGCACTAAAGGCAAGGGCTATAGGAGGCTGGTCTCATCTTCTCTAATCTAGAAGGTAATATTCTATCTATTCTTTTCTCTCTCATCCTTTTTTTACGGGGTTTCTAAACAGTTTGAAGAATAGAAAATTGTGACCTACATAGATAAAATTCTGTCCAAAAATTCATAAACTAAACTTCTATTATTTATTTTAACAGAAGTTAAGACTTGTTAAATTCGTAATACTTGTTAAATTCATAATCTGCATGGTAAAGAAGGGAAGAAACATGCAACTTACACATGCTTGGGCAGTGAGAGTTAATCATGAATTATGATTTAATATATATGTATACTTGATTTAATAGTATCTTCAATTAAAGATTTGAATTAGGGATATGAGATCTAGGCTTAAGGATAATGCAATCTACTTAGTAGTTTTCTATATATAAATTGCATACTTAAAGTTAAAATAGATATTTTAAAAAGGTAATAAATATGAGAACAAATTTCAACATGGTTCCATTAAAGTTTTCATGAAATTAAGTATGTTCATCATTTAGAATAGTCATTGTTAACATGATTTTCTTGATAGATGCTACATGTCATGATCTATTACTTTTTCGTATATATTCTTTATTATGTGGTACATGAAGTGATCTTTTAAATGAACATGATATGTAAAGTAAGCATAATGAAGATTCTAAGCCCAAGGTGAACAAGGAAGAATTCAAAAAAATGACTACAGAAATATGTGAATCAACTCATTTAGAAATATTGTATATACATTAAAAGATTGATCAACATCATGAAGAGAAAGAGTTAAATGAGCATTATAAAGAAAGAGTTATATTGAGTTATAATATTTTAAAATTTTGAATTATCAAGTTGAATAACATTATTACGCCGATGGGAGGGTATATAGATCTGTCCTTTGGAGATATAGGGGCACGGGTCCCCATTCCAAGTAAAAAGATGATATGGTATCTTTTAGGGCGCATTTGTTTGTGCTATTCTCCAGTGAATAGCGATTTCCACCCATTTATACTTGTATGCACTGCATCGTTTAACATGCCGTAACGATTATGGAGATAGGAAAGACGACTTTGTTTGCACTATTCTTGCTTATTGCGAACCCTTTCTAATGGACGATATTACCTTCGATCCAGTCACGGGTGGGGAGGTAACAACAGTAAGTACAACGCTCTCCTTCTCACCAAGCGCAATGATGTGGGCGTTTCTTCTTCGCAGAACCTCGTGAGCCAGTGTCAGAGCTATGTAATCAATTTAATTCAGAGTTGTGTAATCAAGTAGAGGTGTGGTTCAGAGCAGTAATCGATTATGTGTCAACTGTGTAATCAATTTGGTTCAAAGATGTAATTGATTAGTGCGTAATCGATTAAGTGTGTCCGTTTAGAGTTGTAATCGATTAGAGGAAGTTCTTTGTAATTGATTAGAGGTTGTCTACTGTAACTGATTAGAGGATGTTCTGCGTCATCGATTAAACGATTGACTGACAGTTGGATAGTTAGTTAATTAATTATTAATTAGTTATTAATTAAATTGATTAGTTAGTTGGTTAGTAATTAATTCAGGTGATTAGTTATCTGTTTGCCATTAGTTTTTTAGTTTTATACCCAAGGGGTTAGTAATGGAGTAAGCTGGTAGTCCAGGTTGTTAGAGGTGCCTGTGGAATCTGGGATTTTGTTCTAGAAGTAGTTATTAGGTGTAGTATGATAATGTAATTAGCATTAGGTTGGCGGGAGCAGAGCTATAGGATCAGGTTTTTAGCAGGAGCACTAAGATTTGTAAGCCTATTAATAGAACCCTTTAGCCTAGTAGTCGTCCATTTTGTTGTGATATTTTTCTTAGAGGTTTGGAGAGAGAGTGAGAAGGCTTGACTTAGGGATTTGGAGGGGAGAGCTTCGACTGTGAGAGGTAGGTGGATCTACCAAAGTAAGAAATATTATATATATAAAAACAATATTATTTTGATGTTTTGAATATGTTTATGAGATCTTCATCAGTTCTTAGTCTAAAATTACTCTTGATCTAAACCTATTTTGCTTCTATTCTGGAATTCAAATATGATCTGTTCTATTTGTTCTATCTGCTTTGTAGTTAATTTTAATGTAAATATTACACTAATTTCAAATGTGGAATTTGAATCTAAATGACCTATGCTTTATCTGAATATGCATCTGTTCTTCATCTATTTTAATTTTGTAATTCAGTTCTGATCAGTTTTAATTATGTTTTATTACTTCCAAGCTTGTCCAGATTTGATCCTTAAATTCATGCTCAGTTATTTGATAATCTTGGATTTCACACCCTGTTGCTTGAAATTGCGAAAATCTATGCAGTTTATGTGAAGAACTCTGATTCAAACATTGCCATTATATGTATGTGACCTGTAGGCGACCGGTGAAATCCCGAATCCAGAAATATGTACCTAGAATGATGGGTGGGATTAAAGACTCCCCAATTATGCGTATGAACTAAGACCTCAGCACTATATTGCCTAGGTGCTTTGGTATAAGTATTGTGCATGGTTTTGAATGGTAATATGCATGTCTGATAGTTATGATTTTGAATTCTGATATGATATGTGATATATATTTGATAAGCTCTGTTTGGCATAGATATTTATCAGTTCTAAAATTGTAAATATGTGTTGATCCTTTGGGATCTTTTGAATTTGTTAGTTTGTGCATCAGGGTTGTTTTGAATCAGTTCAATTTGTGATCAGTCCTGAATCATTCAGTTTAGTCTATTTTTCTGTCGATTAACGAGTTTAGACTTTATAATAATTGATTGAAAGAATTATCTAAAAAATTAATTATTTAAAGGCTTGGAAACTGTTCACGTGGTTATAGACCCCAATCGATTAATTGAAGAAAGATATGTTAAGTGATAAGTTCAGAAAATCACCATCCAATATCAATTACATTCACTTCTGATATCGATTACATGTTCAAACTATCGATTTTATGTTCAGATCTGCTATCGATTACATGATTATTCTATCGATTAGGTGTTCAGTTGAGATATCAATTACGTGCTTTGCTATCGATTAACTATTATTCTTGTAATGGATTACCCTCAGTCTTGTAATCGTTACCTTCAGTCTACTAATTGACTAGTCCTTCAGCTTTATAATCGATTAAACCTTCGATCCCCTTCTGTCTTGTAATCTATTACCTGTTATTTTCTAATCGATTATGCGTTAGTTCTGTAATCAATTAGACTTCTGTTTCTATCTTTGAGTATCTTCGATCTGCTAATCGATTGACCTATAGTCTTGTAATTGATTAGGCCTATACTTCAGACTCCAATAACCTTTATTATGATAATCAATTATATGTCTTTTTACTTCAATTATGCTATGATTTGGTTTCGATTAAGCTTGTTTATGAGATCGATTATCTTACCCTTGACAAGTGATTATATACTGACTATTTCTAATTTAATGCTCGATAACTAATCTTTTTTCTGTTAAATTTGATTGTTTGCCTTATTTCTTTGAAATTTGATTATTTGATATAATTTTAGGAATTCGATTATTTCTGACCCAAATTTAATTATACGAAGTTTTGAAATTTTCTCTAATTATTTGTTCTATTATATTATTATTATCTGAAATTGTTTCTGATTATTCTAAAAATAAGATCATGCTTTATTAATTGTTCCTTTGAATTTAGATATATGCTTAGACCTACATATTCCTTTAAAATGGATATTACTTGCTGATTGCAATTAGTATATGTTTAGTTTGTGATGGTTATGAAGCCTACTGAGTATTTCATACTTATTAAACCTATTAACATTTTTAGATTCTAGGGTCGAGGAGGCTTTGGGAGCTTAGTGGCTGAGAGCTTCTGTTGAGTTCTGATCTGCTGCTACTCTAAAGTTGTTAGCTTTTGTTCAACCATTTCAACTTCAGTTCATAGAATTTTTAACAGGAATTTTGAGAGAATGATGTACTTTTGGTTTAGCTCGAGGTTTGGAGATCTGTGCATTTGGAAAGTTTTGGCATTGTGCTTTGAAGAGTTTGGTATTGGCAATGTATATTTTAGATACTTTTATAGTATGTTGTTCCTTAAGCTTTTGATTATATGTTCCCCACAATATTTGATTTGTTCGATGGGTTGTTCCCACTATCATGCACGTCCGACCTGATGTTTGAGGGGTGTGACAGCTTGTGGTATCAGAGCATTGTTCATATTGTGGAGGAATTCTAATCAGTGCTACTTAAATTATGTGTCATACCAACTGATTTTAGTATTTGTGCAGATTTGTTGTGGGTAGTTGCCCCTAGAATTTGTTTAGAAGCTTAATTGGATCCTTTTGATTATTTCAGGTTATGGCTAAAAGAGGTAGAACAGTTAGGGAGGTGAATGCTGCCCTAAGAGAACCAGTGGTGGAGAGTTCAATTCCTGTTTCACCAGTTGCTTCACCAGAGGTTGGAAGCATGAACCCTACAGAATTTGGTAGTTTTCTGCAAACATTCCAAGGATTGGTACAGACCATGCCGTAGTTCAGCATCAAGAGAGAACTTTTAGGGCCTCAATTATGGATAAGTTTAAGAAGCTGGGACCACTATCTTTTAAGGGGTAGAGCAGGCCAGATGTTGCAGAAAATTGGCTAATGCAGATGGGGAAGATTTTTGACACAATTGGTTGTACAACTAAAAGAAAGGTGAAGCTGACCACATTTATGTTTATAGATAAATTTTAGTGGGATTCAGTTAAGAAAAATGTGTTTGCAGGGCAAAAAAGGCATATTCCTTGGAACAGATTTTTGGCAAAATTCAAGAAGTATTTCCCTGCCCATGTTAAGGATGCCAAAGTGATGGAATTTTTGAGCCTGACATAAGGAGGGATGTCAGTGGCAGAGTATGAAGCCAAATTTGTGGAATTAGAAAGGTATGCTCCTTAGTTCTTTGTTAGTAAGGAGGAGAGAGTAAAGAAATTTGTGAATGGTTGAGAGTGGCAATCAGAGCAAGGGTAGTCCTAATTGAAGACCATGGCAGAGACATTAGAGACCACTTATGTGATAGAAAGAGAGCAAAATGCCTTTATAAATATTCAGAGGGTTAAGAGCAAGAGGAAGTTCTCACTACTACAAAAGAAGAATGATGAAGAGAAAGAGAGTATTTCAAGCTGCTGCAAAAGGAGTGGAGCATCCCCTTTGTGCTAAGTGTGGCAGGAGACATGCGGGCCAAGAATGTTGGTAGGCCAATGGGAGGTTTTGGCTGTAGAGATGTAGGGCACATGATCAAGGATTGCCCTAAAAGGAAGGGCAAGCAAGCAGTTGTAGGATCTGCTAGGGGGAAGGGCAAAGAATATGCATTAACCAAAGAAGATGTTGAAGTTGCTAATAATGTGATTACATGTACCATTCTGATCTCAAGACTCCTTGCTAAAGTTATGTTTGATTCTGGTGCTATATAATTTAGACATTGCCATTATATCTATGTGACCTGTGGGCAACAGGATCCGGAATCCAGAAATATGTGACTAGAATGATGGGCAGGACTAGAGACTCTCCAGTTATACGCATGAGCTAAGACCTTGGCACTATATCGCCTAGGTGCTTTAGGATAAGTAGTGTGTAGGGTTTTGAATGGCAATAAGCATGTCTAGTAGTTCGGATTTTGAATTCTGATATGATATGTGATATATGCTCGATAAGCTCTGTTTGGCACAGATAATTGTCAGTTCTGAAATTATGAATATGTTTTGATCCTTTGGGATCCTCTAAATCTGTCAGTTTGTGCATTAGGACTGTTTTGAATCAGTTCAATTTGTGATCAGTCCTGAATCATTCAGTTTAGTTTGGTTCTGATAAGTTCAGTTTAATTCCACGTAATTCAGTTTGAAATAATTCAATTCATATAAGTTCAGACTCTGAATTTAGAAATTCTAATTATTTTAGATCTGTGAATCTACGCAGATTTGTTGTAAATAACTAAATTTTGAATCCGATCAGTTCATGCTTTAATATCCGTGAATTCTGATCAATATTGATCTAGTTAACTAAGATTTGTGCTTTGATTATTAGTCTATTTTTCTGTCAATTAATGAGTTTAGACTTTAGAATAATTGATTGAAAGAATTATCTGGAAAATCACTTATTTAAAGGTATGAACACTATTTAGGTGGTTACAAACTCCAATCGATTAACTGAAGAAAGATAGGTTAAGTGATAAATTCAGAAAATCACCTTTTGATATCAATTATATTAAGTTTTGATATTGATTATATATTCAAACTATCAATTAAGTGTTCAGATCTACTATCGGTTACGTGAGTATTCTATCGATTAGGTGTTCTGTTGGGATATTGATTTTGTTATTCTTGTAATCGATTACCCTCAGTCTTGTAATCGATTATCTTCAGTCTGCTAATCGACTAGTTCTTCAGGTTTGTAATCGATTGGACCTTCGGTCCCCTTTTGTTTTGTAATTGATTACCTGTTATCTTCTAATAGATTATGCCTTAGTTATGTAATCAACTGGACTTCTGTTTCTGTCATCGACTATCTTCAGTTTGTTAATTGATTGACCCTTAGTCTTGTAATTGATTAGGCTTATACTTCAGACTTCGATTACCTCTATTTTGATGATCAGTTCTATGTCTTTTGACTTCGATTATGCTATTATTTGGCTTCGATTAAGCCTGTTTATGAGATTGATTATCTGACCCTTGGCAAGCGATTATATTTTGATTATTTCTAACTTAATGTTCGATAATTAATCTTTTTGTGTTAAGTTCGATGATTTGTCTTATTTCTCTGAAATTTGATTATCTGATATAATCTTGGGAATTCGATTATTTCTTACTTGAATTTGATTATTTAAAGTTATGATAATTTTCTCTAATTATCTGTTTTGTCAAATTATTATTATCAGAAATTGTTTTTGATTATTCTGAAAATAAGATCATGCTTTGTTAATTAGGATGACATATCCTTAGGCTATGAGTTCTACTTAGTCGAAGATTATCCTTAGGCTATGAGTTCTACTTAGTCTATAAGATTATCCTTAGGCTATGACACTTGGGGCTAGAATTAGGATGACATATCCTTAAGCTATGAGTTCTACGTAGTCTAAGATTGTTGAGCAGCCCTCTTAGTTAAGAAAAAAGACTAGTTGTGAACGGTTATCCTTGTTACCCCCTTGATAGGAATGAGTTATTGAGTGGGAAAGGTCACTGACTATTAAGATGGATCCGAATATATGACAAAAGTATAAATATTAAAGAACATTTGATTGTGGCTCATCTAAAAAAAAGATTTTAAAATATAAGTATTATTTATTTATCACATAGATAAAAATAGTAAAAATAATCTATCAACATAAAAAAGGTCAATATTATGTTATCTTAAAGTTAAAGATCTTTCTTTTTTAGAATTTCTTGTTATATCATGTATTAGTATGCATCTTTATTCATAACATCGTATTTCATTAATTCCTCGATTCTTTAATAAAAAGAAGAGTGATGAGCTCGAAGTTGTAGTATGGAATAAATGATCCCTATTGAATTCTCATTCGATACTCATGAAGTTTATTATTATTTTTTCAGAGGAAGGGTTTCAGCAGTAGTTTGGAGGGTATGCAATTTTAGTTTATTCTCAATTGAGCTCTCTTGTCTAGTGGTTAGTGTTGTGGTAATTGTTTTTCCTTTACTCTCTTTATACTCATTTATTTTTAGTATCTATATTTTTTGTAAAAGGACATGTAGTGGAATGAAAAATTTTCCACTTCAATTTTACTTCCATGTGAGAAATGATATGATTGTCTTTTTCATTTACAGTCTTATGCCTTACCTGGTGATCCAGTGTGTAAGGCGGATTTAGAATTTCATCTAGATTTGGATGACAACCGTACTAAAAGAACTTTGTAAAACAAAACTAAGTTAAGAAATGCGGGAACATTACAAGCAGGTTTTGGGGTAAATTCTGTGCAACCTTACCCATGTTTTTTGTTAAGATGTTTTAGTTTTGAACCATGACCTCCAGGTCAAAATGGAGTAGCTTACCATTGCACCTGCTGACATTACTGGTTGTGGATGGTTATAAGCGGTTGCCTGCTGGTGACTGCAGGTGATGTTCAGGGAGTGGTTCAAGTAACAGATGTGGTTGCAAACTGTGTCAGAGAAACATTCATAACTGCTTTTAACATATCTCAGTTTGACTTGGGGTCACATCGATTGCCCAAAGATTTCATGTGTGGAGTTCATCTTCTTCCCAAAATGCTGCAATGAGATTATGGTCTGTTGCTCTTTTGTGTGGGGTTTCATCTTCTTCTCAAAATGCTTCAATATAAGATTATGGTCTGCTTCTATTTAGCTCAAGTGCAGTCAAGTTGCACTCATCCATTCCCATATATGTCAGCGACTGACAGCCACAGAGAAGATGGCATTCATGACTCCTGGGATCCATCATAAACACAGAAGATGAGGCTATTGTTGTAGCAGAGATGACAATGCTTGTAGTGATCTGGTGTGGCATCTGATCCATCTGGTCCTCGAGGCTACCAGCCATCCGAAAGCTGCATTGTCTGAGACAAATCAGGAATTATTGATTGAAAATTATGCATGAAACGGGAAAAGGAAGTAAGGGATCCTTAGAGTGCAGTAGAGTCTGATGGCTCTTGTAACTATGCTGTTTTTGAGGGAGAAAGCTTAAAGAGGAAGCATGCCAACCTAGGGCAATTGCCCTTAAAGAGTGTAAATATAAGTGATGTACCATCACTGGATGGATGAAAAATAAGGGTATCAACATACAACATAATTCAATATGTGCATATAACAATGGACATGCATGTCCGCTGTTTGAAAATAATATGAAACAGTGGAAACTGGTTTAATGTCCAAAGACACCTAAAGGTATAAGAAGCAGTAGGTCTACTACCCTTGCACAGGTCCAAATACTGTGTCCCATCAATTGTAGGCATTGATATCTATGCAGAAAACAATGCAGAGTTGACCAAATTCACTATGGCAGGAAGGCATCATAGCACTTTCAGCTGATGTAGGAAGTCTGGAAAAGGAGGATGGCATGCTTGTTTGCTGTTTTTGGTGAGATGAATCTGCTACCAGTTATTTGTTTTTCCTTTTCTTTTTTTCTTTTCTGGATGGGTAGAGATTGATGATTCAGTGTATACCTCAGAAGGTGTAATTTTCATTGGTGGACTATCCACAGAGGGATGAACTTCTCTCTCATTGGGGTTTTATATTAAAAGCTGAATTGTGGAACCGGATTGACCCTTGCTGGTTCAAATTCCGATTCCAGTTCCAAGGTCAGTTCTTGCCATTTTGAACCAGACTGGCTCTGGCCGGTTCTAATCCAGTTTGGCTGACTTTCAGTACCTCGCTGTTTCAAATTCTGATTCCAGTTCCAAGGCCAGCTGTGGAATTTTGAACTGGACTGGTTCCGGCCAGTTCTGATCCAGTTTTGCTGGTTTTTAGTACCATGCTTGCCAAGAAACTGCTATCCTGGATTATTCCACCTCTCACCAAAGTGGAAAAAGGAAATTCAGAAGGGGGACCTGCTTTGTTGACTTAACACTTCTATGGTCACAGTTTGATCGCTAATCAAATGGCATATTTATCAAATGAAACTTGTTTCACATTTGGAGAAGATTGGGAGTGGGTTGCCAGTTAGACTTGATCTACAAAAGCATTTGGAGAATTAGGTGGAGGTGAATTTTGGGTTTTATCTTTCTTGAGCCGAGACACAAGCATCACTTGGCTGATTTGACATGGGTGGTGTTGGAAAAAATGATAAGAAATAAGAAACAACAAAAACAACAAGAAGGGGAAGGCTCACCTGTCAACAACAACAAGATACAGCAGCATCAAGCAACCAAGTGCAGCAAGCATCAACAACAACAGGGAGCAGCAGCACCAAAAAGAGCAGTAGGAGCACCAAGTGACATCCACAGCAGCAGCATACACCATCAGCAGCATCAGGGGCAGCAAAACAACAAGCGAGAGGAGAGGAGTGCCCTCAAGAGAGAAGCCCCCATTAGATGGTTCTCTTGTGTGCACCAACCAGCATGGAATTCTGGCACAGATCGGGAGGCCAGATCGGCACCCACCGATCACGATCCGAATCGGGATTGGATCGGCCAGAATTGGCCAGGATCGACAGATTCTGTCCGGATCGGGACCCACCGATCCCGATCCGAATCGGCCGATCCGGATCGGGATCGGTCGATTCTGCATTCTATGCCAACCAGGAAGAGTCTCTTCGCTGCACACAAATACAGAGAGAGAGAGAGATGGAAAGAGAGAGAAGGAAAAGTCCAATTGGACTCTTCTTTCCAATGCACCAAACAAGAGAGAGAGAGAAATACAAAGAGGAAAATAAAGAAGGCATGAAGAACCCCCCACCGGGAGGTTTCTTCATGCACAAGCAAAGAGGAGGAAGGTTGGTGGGACCCACAAGACCCCCCCTTCCCCCAAACCGGATACAATCTCTCTCCCGCCCTTTTCTCTCTCACACACCCCCCATTGGGAGATTTCTTCGTGGGCAAGGAAGGAGAGAGAGAGAAAGAGAGAGAGAGAGAGAGAGAGACCTGCAGGACCTACAATCCTCATTGGACAGCTGCTTTTCTCTCTCTCTCTACACCCCCCACCGAATAAAAAAAAAAAAGAAAAAAAAAAGAAGAAGACCATCCACGGGTTGGAGTTGGACCCCCACTAGATGGAATTGGACCCTCCAACAGCTACTTTCTCCACTATGAATACCCCCCTAGGGGGCTTCATTTAAGAAGACCTTTTGGTTAGAGGACTCGTGTCACTCTTGAAGTCTTTTGAAGAGGAAAGCTCTAGTTAACTAGCAAGTTCATATATTCTTGAGTGTTGCTTTGACTTTTGCAAACTCAAGTATTCTCGAGTGTTGCCATTATATTTGAGAAAGTAAGCTCATTTATTCTTGAGTCTTGCATTTCATTTTCATGACATAAATAATATGATTAGATTATGTGCTCATGACCAATTAATTTCATTGTTATTAGATCCTTGTTGGGTTCATAATAATTTGGATCCTTATTGGATTTATAATTGGGTCTATCTAGATCCATTAAGCTTTTAATTCCTAAATAGATCTTTAAATAGACTCTTAATGAATCTTTGGATGGGTCTTACTAAAGTCCTTTAAAGGATGTTATGTAAGGATTCTTAATGGACCCTCAATGATCAAATATCTTGGTTAATACTTGATCCTTATCCTTTAGCCTTTAAGGCATGCCCTTTAATTTGATCCACTAAAAGTTCACTAAAGGATATAATCCTAATTAGATCTCTAATAGGTCTATGACCTCTTTGTGCCCTTAACTAATATTCATTAATGTTATTCTTTAGTGGACTTGGACAAATTTCAGCAAGTCCATCATGCTTAACACATGTGAATGCAATTTGTTAAAGCGCAATAAGCTGGCCTATGGTTTTGGACTTTGTTCTATTATTGTCCAAATGACCAATAAACCTTAAACGCATCATCTAAGTTAACCCAAGTCCTAAGACACCCTTAACCTTGAATAAACAACAAACCAACCAAATGTGTAACATACCCTCACTAACCATAACCCGAATAAAAGACTTACTGCCTCTAGTACACACAAACACCATAATCATCTTCAATGACCTATTCAACTATAGAATCAATCCAAAATGACTAAAATACCCTTCCAATTGTAATTTTTTTTAAAAATCACATAAAAATCTCAAAAATTGTAAAAATCACCCAACATCTCTAACATATCCTAAATACCCTCCAAAACTCTAAGAAAGGTAAAAAATTACCAAAATGCCCCCACTTACCAAAAATCATTAAAACACAAAAAAATCCCAAAAAAATGTAAAAACCATCCAACATACTTTAAATAGCCTCAAAAACCCTAAAAATGTCCAAAATTACCAAAATACCCTTAATGCATAAAAATCAATGCATTAAAAATCGTAAAAATGTTAAATCACCTGAAACACATCAAACACCCTTAAAACCCAGAACTTTTCAAAAAATGACCAGAATACCCTTTGACCCCAAAACACACAAATGATCCAAGAACACATTCTAAGGTTTTGAAACATTCCCAATCCATTAAAACACGTCCCAAACACCAAAATTACCAAACTATCCCTATACCCATCAACCTTGGCAAATTACCAAAATACCCTTTTGAATTTAAAACACCTGGGATCAATCCAAAACCCCTTAAAAGCCTTCTAAACCTTTCAGAACTTGTCCTAGGCTAGGGTAAAGCTTTGAGCTTAATTCAAATTGCACTTTCACTAATAAAATTCCATATCTCGTAGTTGGTTTTATTTAGGGCATCACTGTAGACAATCAAGGGTTTTTGCTCGTTAGAGCAATGTAATTAACATCGGTCAAGGCCGATGTGGATGGTTCAACTTTTCAAAACCTAACTTGCCTATCTCATCGTAAATCAAATTTCCAAAACCGAACAAAGATGGATTGAGGGTACTCTCAACATCCCTCCAATAGGCGGCCATCAAATTGCAAACATTAAAATTTGTTCAGATTTGCCGACTTTGGCTATCTAAAGAATTTTAATAGTTCTTTTTTGTGAAAGACAGTGGAGGGGGGGTTTATGTGAATGCATCTGTAGTTTAAGCGTGGATAAAAAGAGTGTCAAAACTTATGGATAGTTGATCATGTAGAAAATCTACTTTCATGCAGTGTATTCCAGTTTGTTCTTTTGGCATAGACATGACTAAAAGTCTGAAAGTGTATTTTCAGACTGCACTTTTGCTTGCAACTTCTAGACCTCAAATTTCAAGAATTGGCTAGTTTATCAGATTGCAATAGTAATTATCCTTTATCAGCACATCTAATCAGTAAATCTTTGATTATGAAGTATTTTGGTAGATCTCATTTAGCATGCTTTCTTTCCATAAGAATGTGCTGATAGCTGAACTTCTGCACATTGCGTATGCCAATCTTGTAATAGTAGGCAAGGAATGTTCAGACATTGTCTTCAAATTATGAAACAAGTGATAGTCCTGATTTTCATCTTTCATTAGGGTTTGTCATGGTCTATTCTCCATGAACAAATTTTATAAGATTGTAAGGGACAAAAAGGTTTACAACTTGTACAAATGTAGAGGGCTTGCCTGAAAATTGACATGCATTTACAGCCTATGATAGGGCTTATCATATAATTTTTCTTTGCTGCTGAATTGTAGGTGTTGACATGAATTTACATGTTATGATAAGGCTTATCAAATAACTGTGTGAACGGGTGTCTTAAACATGCCGGTAGAGTCCAAGACAGACCCGGATGGCTGGTGGAGTCCGGCTGGGACTTGGAGGGAGGACCATGGGAAGGAGTCCATTTGGGACTCAGTTAGGAGTTTGGGTTGGATTAGAGGGGCTGTTGGGGGTTGTCCCTCTATAAATATAAATATAAATGTGAAGATTTTTCTTAATAGAAAGAATTTGGTTTCTCCAAAGTCTTACATCTCTTTGGTTCTGATTTATATGTTCATTTTGTGATCTTGATGACCTTTCCTTGGTGCAAAGTTTAATTTTGTTTGGTGGTCTTGACGTTTTCTTCTTTGCATGAGCTTAAGCTGGACTATGCCAGGTTATTCATATATACCCAGATAGCTGCAAGTGCTACCTGAGAACTCATTTATTTATCTGTTGAGTTCTTATTGTAGTTTTTACGAGTGGAAAAAGGATGGGTCAAAAAAGCAACCATACTACATACATTTCAAGGATGAAAGACCTCTGGTGTTTGCTGCTCTTTACGATTCCTGGCAAAATGCTGAAGGTACATTCCTTATATGCTTTTGTTTATTTGAGGGTCAATCCATCTTTGTTTTATTCAATTTTGGCTCAAATGGCATTTTTCAACAAGGTATGCTGATACCATCTACCTTAAAGGGAATTTCGTAACATGGTCTAAATGCCATTGTTTATTGTTGGTTACATGGTAGAAGTAGGCATGCTGTACCATGCTATGTTGTCAACGGTAAAGAGCCAATGGCTTTTCGTTTGAAACTATTTCACAATGAACCATACCCTTCTGTAGGAGGAAAGCTCTTACAGAAGTTAGACTTCATCAAAGCTCCTCTTTCAGCGTGTCAGTGCAGCACTTTAAAATTTGAAGAACCACTTTGTGATATGGGATTAAAGGGCCAATGGCTTTAATCTTTTGCATGTCACATATCCTGCCGTAGAAAGAAGCTTTTACAGAATGTACCAGCGATGTGATTGACAAACTCAGATATAGAAGCCCATTTACTACACCTGTAACATACAGGGCTGTCGTTTCATATGAAGACTTGATAAAACTGTTACTGACATACATCCTATAACACAGAAAAGCTTATTGGTGGGATCAGCAATGGATCAGAACTGCTGTTACATGCTTGGCTGGTTTTTGCTTCATGTTTGTCTGCGGTATTCATAATAGTTGCTTCATAAATTTCTATAACTGTGATGTATCAAACCAGTGAACACAAAGTTCTTCGTTGCTGCAACTTAATGGGCTAATCTTGAAGTGGAAAAGAAACGAATCCAAGGATTGTTATTTGATTAGAAGACAAATGAGAGGCAATTGGATTTTTTTGCTTGACACTTTCTTTGCCTTGATTCTCACAAGCTGTGCTACTTACTTTAGTCTGCATTGTACTCTTTCACTATAGCATCCGGATAATATCTATACATGATTACTAATAGATTATACTTCAATTGTTCTCACAGGGGAGCTTCTTTATACATTCACAATTTTGACGACTTGTTCCTCATCAGCTTTGCAGTGGCTTCATGGTTAGTGATATAACTCACTTTTAGCTGTTCTCATGCCTAGAAAGCCACCTCTATCCTTTTCAGAATTTTATCCAAGGGTTTTCTGAATGACGCTGTTGAACAAAAAAAAAAGAGAGAGATACAATAAGAACTAGAAGAAATACAACAGTAACAATAGTGAAACAGCTTACCTGCCAAACATTAAAAAAGAAAAAGCAGCAGTGGCAGCTGGATACCCTTCTTGGGTTTTCTTCAGCAAAAAACAACAATAGGAGTACCAGAAGCAGTTGTAACTGCAGCAACAAAAAAACAAAAAAAAGAAAGAAAAAAAGCAGAACAAGGAGAGCAGAAAAAGAAAGAAGATAGAAGAAGAAAAAGAACAACAAGTCAAGAACAAGAGTCTATGGTAATTGGATTGTTATTTATTGTCATACTTGCATATTTCATGTGGTTCCATTTAAGGATATCATCTATTGTAGTTTATTAAGGGTCTTTGATCATTCGATCGATGTAGTTAACACTAATTGAGGTCAATAGGGACTGGGTAGAGGTCAAACTTACGGATCCATACATCTGATCCAAAGTTTCAAGAGCCTCAAGGACTCATCTTAGGTCCTCAGAATCTGCCAAACCCGTCAACAAAAAAGAAAAAGAAAAACGTACAATGTAAGCAGTGCGAGGGTTCGTCTCCCTCACATCTGTCACGCACTCCAAGTTTGGTCTACGTATATCCTCGTGTCTTCAAGTACTAGTATTTTCTTATTTGAAAGGATTCTTTAGGCGTCTTACAATAGGAAAAGAAGCAGGAGTAGTCACTCTGAAGCTCCATCATCTAGGAACTTCTGTGTCACTATTACGCATGGTTTGCCATCTCTTCATCTTTTATAGATTTAAACAAGGTGACAAGCTCGTCTCTTTCTATATTCAAGTGTTCCTACATGTTGTTTGGGTTAATGATGAACCTAAATGTTGGTAAAAGTTGTTTAGGCCCATACTAGGCGTTTACAAAGGCAATCTGTGCCTATATTAATTATGGGCCTTTCCACCCGCTAATTTGAGTTTTGGGTTGGCGGTTCAGTAACATAGTTTCAGAGCCAGTTGGGTCATTGGATTTTCTCCCCGTTTGGCCTCCCACTTTAATGGAGTACCATCTGTTGGACAACTCCAACCTCTGTTTGTTCGTTGTCCAACCAGCCCCCCTGCCCACGTACACTGTCTATTCACTGGCTTGCGTGTTGGGTCAGTGGTAAAACCTTCTCGAAACTTTTTCTTACTACCCAAAAATAATGATAAGGATCCAGGACTGATGCACCAAAATCACCAATGTGTTACGCGCGATGGAGCACCTTTATCGCCATCAGATAACTTACAAGATTCTGTTTGTCTCGAAGATATTTTGCATGATGTCTAAGTTGTAGGGTGTCAGATGATGAGTCCATGGAGTCCTTGTTCAGCCTTTTTTTTTGGAAGGTGACCAAAGGTCACAATTCATTGATGATAAAGAAAAGGATACAAAGATGTCATAAGCCCCTAGCCTCAACAGGCCAAGCAAAAGCACTCAAAAGTTACAAGAAACAGAAAAAAGCTCCCCCATCCAAATACATAATCCTATTTTATCCAAAAAATAAACTAGGAACTAGAAAGCTAATCAAGAAGTAAGCAGTTTCCACTTCCCGGCTAAAATCAGCAGTAGTGAGTCTTCAGGTTTGAGGATCAGACGATCTGCCTTTCCCCAGTCAAAGACACATTTAACCATTCTTCTTAGAATTTCAAAAGCAGGGTTGAAGTTCTGTCTGAATCTTCTATCATTTCTCTCTAACCACACTGCCCGTACCATAGCAGGTACAAACAGGGACCAAATTTTACTTTCAGATGGATTAGGGCAAATGCTTCCCCAAATTTCCATTAGATTCAAGACAGACTGGTAGTCCTCTTATTGTATTTTGAACAGACTACAGAGAGACCTCCACAGCACATTGATGATTCTGCAGTGTAAGGACAGATGAACTACATCTTCTTCATGAATTCCACAAAATGTACAAGAAGAATTCTGAACATGGAATAGTTTCCTCAGTCTATTCAGAGTAGGAAGTCTGCCCCATGCAACTTTCCAAAGGAAGATACTAATCTTTCTCGCGAGGAGCTTGGACCATACAATATGATTCCGAGAAACTCTCATACCTCCATCATTAAGAATCATAGTGAGAGACTTAACAGAGAAGATTCCTTTGTGATTCCAAGCTAGATTCTACAGTCCTCCTCATTGGAAGTCAGCCTGGTACCTTGCACTATATCCAGCAGTATTAACAATTGATCTAGTTCCACACCAAATGGTTCTCGTCTAAGTCTAATTTTCCGGTGTCCACTGCCACCCAAAGAGAAAATATGACTAATAGAACATCCCTTTCCTTCTACAAGAGCATATAATTCCTTAAATGCTTCAGCTAAAGGATTACCTTGGCACCATTTGTCCTCCCAAAATCTGATACAGTTACCATTGCCCACTGAAAATCTAATAGATGGGCTAAGAACCTCCTCCACCTTAGCAATATTTCTCCAGATTGGTGATGAGGAAGATGTAGTCGGTTTTATAGTCCATCTTGAAGCATTTCCATTGTATTTGTCTTTAATGATCTGAACCCAAGGGCTCCATCTTCCTCACCCAATCTCCACAACCATTTTGCCAACAAAGCTTTATTAAAAAGACCAATTTTGATCAGTCAACACCCCCTTGTTCTTTGTTCTTTGCTTCTGCAGAGATAGTCCCGTGCTACTAAATGAAGGCTTCCTTTTTCCTTGTTCCCTCTATTCCAAAAAAAAAAAAAAAAGAGCTTCTCATAGATTCAATTATCCTTCACCCTTTTAGGAATTTTGAAAATGGACAAATGATAAGTTGCCAGTGAAGAAAGAACAGTTTTAGAGAGTATCCACTTTCCCCCGCCAGGCAGATATCTAGCTTTGCACCCTTCCAGTCTGTTAGCAAACTTTTAAACTACATCATCCCAATGTCTAACCGAACACTATGCAGTATGCATAATTGAGAGGAGTCACAGATACTTTATAGGAAAAGTAGACTTTTTACACTTCCAGTCTGCTGCAATATCTGAAGATTTGTCTTGGTTCGTATGGATTCCAACCACCTCAGACTTCTTAAAGTTAATGGAAAGACCAGTTATTGCCTTTATCAACAACAACTACCTCCTCATATTGCAAAGCATATCTTCCTTTCCTGATGAAAATAAGAGTGTCATCTGCAAATTGGAGGTGGGACAGTTGCAACCCATTTATGCCAACAGCAAAACCATCCACAATGCTTAAGGAAGCAGCACTGCCCCAGAGAGAGCTCAGAATCTGACCAATCATGATGAAGATAGGTGGTGATATAGGGTCACCTTGCCTTAAACCTCTATAACTCCGAAAATACCCGCACGGTTCACCACTTAACAGAATAGAGAATCGGGAGGTAGAAATACAACTCGTCACCCATCCAATCCACTTTTGAAACCCATAAGTTGAAAAGTTCTTTGAATACATTGCCAACTGATCTTATCACATGCTTTTCAAAATCCAGTTTTAGCGCCACCCCTTCTTTCTTAGTAACTTTTTGAAAATGAATGGCTTCACGAGCAGCCATCACACCGTCAAGAATAAACTTGCCTTTTAAGAAAGATATTTGGTTGATGCTGACTACATCTGTCAAGACCTTCCTTAATCTATTAGCCATTACTTTTGTCACAATTTTATAACATCCATTAAGTAGACTGATTGGTCTAAAATCATGGACTTCATCTGCACCTTCTCTCTTTGGAATAAGAACTAAAAATGTAGACTTGAGAAATCTTGTCCTTCTAGATCTGTTCTGGAATTCAGAAATCATGTACATCAGGTCCTCCTTAACAAGATCTCAAAAGAATTGATAAGATCCCATAAAAACCCATCCTGTCCTGGAGACTCGTTTGCATTCATCTGAAAAACTGCCTTCTTCACTTCCTCTTCCAGAAAAAGGGGTACATAGCTCCTCGGGCTCGACTGTCTTGAATCTTGGGTAGAATATTCTCCTCCAAATGAGGTGTCCACTGTTCATTTTCTGAAAAGAATTCCTTATAGAAAGAGATAAAAACATTCTTTATCCTATCTTCTTCATCAATCACCTGATTCTGAGACTTTACATGCTCTATCTTAAGAGACCTTCTCTTTGCACTAGCCACTGCATGAAAAAACCTTGTATTTTTCTCCTCTTTCAACCATAACTCCTTAGCTCTTTGTTTATATTTTATCTCTTCCCTAAGAAGGCGCCTCTTCTACTGCTCCTTCAATTTCCCAATTTCTTGATATTCCTCCTATGATACTCTTGAGCCTCAGCCTTCACTTCTTATACCTCCATTCTTTAAAGAAGTAAAATTTTTCCAGGTGTCCCTTTGCCTTGCCTATGTGAATTCCAAGATTTAATACAATTCCTGACCCATTTGAGTTTCTGCGAAAGAGTATCACATGCCTGACTATCCACTTCCACCATTTATTGACCAGTTCAGAAAAAACTTCCGGATGATGCCAAGCCAGTTCATATCTGAAAATATTAGGTCTTTTCTTATCCTCCTTGGTACTCAAGAGGATTGGGTGTGATCCGAGACTGTTCTGTTAAGCCCTTTAATAGAGGACAAATGAAAAGTATTGAGCCAATTTGTAGATACCAGAATTCTATCAATTCTGGATTGGATGTTCCTCTGTTGAAAGTTGGACCAAGTAAAATTCCTGTTAGGCAAGTCCAGATCTGTCAAACAACAATCTCTAATCCAAGGATCTAAAGAATGCATTTTTTTGGTCCACTTTTGATCCCATTTGAGACCATTTTAGCATCTTTTTCTACTTTTGATGTGTTTTTGTGTGATTTTCACATAATTTTTTAGTCTGGGGGTATTTTGATCTAGGGATAGTTAGGGTTGGGTTAGTCTTTATGAATAGTGATGTAAACCCTATTTTTCAATTAGTGATGAATTTTTAGTATGAATTTTGAGTAATTTTCTGTGCTTCTCTGAGATGGAGAACTGGAGACCTTGAGAGGGGGTTGGATAAACCTTGAGACAGGGTCAGGTGTGACGCCCGGATATTGCCACTGCCGCCGTCGCCTCCCGTTGCCACTTCCCTTCACCTTGAACCGCCATCTTCCCGCTCGTCCTGCATCTAATAATTTACATCACATTGCTTTTGATGTAACATATTTTTAAAACTTGTGGACAATTTTGCTGTTAGTTCTATTCAGTTAAGTTGATACATTATTTGTTGTTAAATGTAGAAAATTAACCCCTACAGAAGTGTATGTTGAAATGTAAGTTGCACTAGCCAGCAATGAGAGGCTAAGCTTTGATGAATTGTCTAGTTTTATTGATTGATGTATTTCATTTGATGATTTAAATGCATCCCTTTTGTACATCTATTACCTGTCATTATTCCTTGACCAGGCATATAATTGGCCAGGCTTTAGTTTGAACCGGTAGTTCTACCACAGTTCTTTTTAATTTGCCATTAATTCTGGTAATTCTACCACTTTCACATGTGACGAGTAACTCTACCACTGTTCATTTCTACTCATTACTTTTGAATCTTCTATAGGAGCTTTGCTTGTAGCTTATATGTTAAATTGCCTGACAGTGGTGCGCATTGGATTGTAGATAGAATGCCAGTCATTTTGGGAGACAAGTCCTCTATTGATGTATGGCTGAATAGTCCCCCCTCAAAATTTGGTTCAGTTGTTGGACCATATGAAGGTCTTGATCTGGTAAGAACCCTTGCATGTATCCACTGTATGGGCAATCAAATCATTCTACCTGAGTATTCATTTTACTCAATGCCTTTTCCATCTTTCTTATGTTATTCTGAACTTTGCTTTATGTGTTGATGCATTTTCTTTCTTTTCTTTGTTTCTGTGTATTATGACATCTATGCCTCTGCAGTGTCTGTTTATTCCTTTATTTCAAACATGACATTATATTTTAACCTTTCTCCCAGGTATGGTACCCTGTGTATTATGACATCTATGCCTCTGCAGTGTATGTTTATTCCTTTATTTCAAACATGACATTATATTTTAACCTTTCTCCCAGGTATGGTACCCTGTGACGCCTGCAATGGGCAAACCAACAATTGATGGGCCAGAGTGCATTAAAGAGGTATACCTTTTGTCTTAAACTTAGATTTGAAATTTGTTAGAAGGATCCACTGTAGCATAGATTCTGCATCAATGATTGTTAATGAGATGTTTAATTTGTCTTCTGGGAGTCTCCTTTTCTTTTGGGTAGATTCTATAATCAACAGATTCTGCATTTAGAGAGTTTTCTGTCAAAAAATGGTTGATCGTTATGACACCATTTCAGGTGATCTATCTCTCGATTCTCCCCCCTGGATTTGTTGAAATCCTGGTGGTTATGCACTCCAATAAGCTCATTTAGCCAGTGGAATTGTAGAAATGACTGCACTTGCTCCATGGAATAAAAAGGGGAGGCCCGTCATATTTCAAATTTCATATGGTGAGGGCATCACCTAATTTCTCCAATTCAACTATCACCCTTTCGGTTCATTAAAAAGAACAATGAACATTTGGAAATATGTTTATGCCACAGCTTGCCTGATAAAAATCATTATGTCTTGATTTTAACCAATATGAACAGTAGAACATCCTCAGCATGTTTCATAAACAAGTCCTAACATATTAATGAATCATACAATTTGTTTGGTCTATACTAAATGTAACTAGCATGGATGGTGCTAAGGATATCTATAAATCAACTATCTAAGTTAGAAGAAGTTTCTAGTTGCAGTCTTCAGGGACTTAAGAAGCCCCAAATTGTTCAATCGGGCATGTATAAATTCACATAATTACTGTTTTATTAGCCACCAATTCTCCATTATTGCATGAACTTAAGTGCGATTGCAGCTTTGATGTAGTTGATTTGACTCTAATGGAAGGGAATACTCCAATTTCATTCAAGTTTGCATATTTGGACATTTTGTAAATTCATGTACCATCCAATTGACCAGCAAACATGCATCATTGCTTGAAGTATTACACTAGTATTGTTAGTTGATTCAACTCAAATCAAAGGGACAGAAATAGAAAAGCTAGGTAATGGAGTGGAGACGAGCTGGGTGGGGGGGGGAGGTGACCAGAGGAAAATCATGGGGGAAGCATCTTCCATGGAAGATGTTTTCGATGTTTAGAGAAGGATCATCAAGTAGAGGTTTGTCGCAATGCTCTAGTGTGTTGGAGGTGCTGGGGAGTGGGTCATAGGTCCACCTATACGAGGAAGCTATCTAGTCCAGTGTTTGGGAGATTATTTCTTAACCTCCGTCGGGACTTGACCTAGACGTCTCTCCTATCGGATTATTCGGAAATCCATTTTTTTTGCTTTTTGTTTATCTAGAGAAATATATGTCGGTTTTATGTTTTATCGGACTATGAGAGCTTGGGATTAGCCCTCAGGGAATCCGAGACTTCGAATCAAGCGAAGATTCGAGTATATGACCTCTCTCCACTGACCTTGGTCAGTGTTAATTACGTCGAGCAACTGCTCGGCAACCCTTGATTAACCGTCCGTATGATGCCCTTATGACATAAAACACTACTAATACAGGCAACGCATGCATGTGAATATGAAGATGTGTTTTAGGTTAAGCCCTTGGCCTCACCCCGGTTTGAGATAGGTTTCATATGATTTTGGATTAATTCCAATGTATTTGGATTGATTCCAAGTTATCTGGATTAATTCCAAATATTTTAAACCCATAGGGGTGTTTTTGCAATTATGCAATTTTTTAGGAATTATGGAGGTATTATGGCTTATTAGCATATGAGAGCAAGTTTTAATGGTTTTAAGACCTTATGAGATTTGTGAAATTAATTTTTAAGTGTATAAGGGTATTTTAGTAATTTTATCCTAAACCGGGCTTATTAGATTTGGAGTCTATTTTCTTATGAGATTTTTATTGTATGGAGGGTATTTTGGTCATAAAATAGGTTCTGATTTTTTTATAGATTTTTATTATGAGTGAGGGTATTTTCATGATTTTACTAAGTTCTATGTATATTTTAATTTTTTAAGAAATTTTTGTGTTCTTTCAGATTTGGTTTTTTGTTTTTTTTTACTGATTTTTAATGATTTTATTTTATTAATTTTACTGATTTTTATGATTAATTAATTAATTAATTAAATATATGAGGGGTATTTTGGGTTATTTAGTTCAATATGATTTTTAAGTTGCATTTCTGATTTTTACTGTTTTTTTACAGATTTTTCCTGATTTTTCCAAATTTTTATATAATTTTATGAATTTTTAGTAATTAATTAATTATAGGTCATTTTTAACTTTAAATATGATTTTATGATTATTTCTGAACTTATATATTTATGGGGTGAGGTCAAGGTTAACTTGGGGATGCACACAGATTTTTGAGTTTATGAAACTAAGTATATATATATATAAAGTATAAAAAATATGATATTATTTAATTATTTCAATGGCATGCAAACACACATTTCATACATGAAAATATCGACTTTTATTTCGACAGGGGTTCGCCTGAATAAGGTATTTTACAAGAATTATTCGGCAGAGCTTCTCCTTAGGATTGAACCTTAGGAAGAAAGACTCTCCAAAATGGAAAAGATCGCCAAAAAGCGCAGCAAACCAGGGTTAAGAAAACCCGAATTTGGTCTTCAACGCAGCAAGAACTCCCCTCCAAACCTTACACTCCTTGTATGTGGGTGTATGTGCTGCTCTTTTACATGTGTCTTGGATTTGGGGGCCAAGGGGCCCTATTTATAGGCCCCAATTTGGGCCCGGTGGGGGGTGCCACCGTTTACATCCTCTTCCCTCCCCTCTTTTTTTATTTTTTAATTCAATGGGTGAGTAAAGGGAGTGAGAGAGAGCATAGAGATGAGAGAGAGGGGGGGGGGGGGGGCGGTGGACACCCCCACCGGTTGGAACCGGTGGGGGGGTGGCCACCGGCTTTGGACCCCCCACCGGTTTTGGGAAACCCAAAACCGGTGGGGGGTGTTCCCCTCATGGATTGCGGAATCGGCCGATTGCGATCCGATTCGGGGGGGATTTCACTGTTCCCCCCCCACCGATTTTTTTTTTTTTTAAAAAAGGTGTAAATCGGTCAAAATCGGACCAAATCGGGCGCTCCCTTAAGGGGGGATCGGGAGCTTCTGCCCTTCCCCCCTTCTCCCAGCCCCTCCCCCTCCCCCGGCCACCGCTGCCACTCGCCGCCGACCCGCCCCCCCCTCGCCACAGCCGGCCGTCCGCTGCCATCTTCTTCTCTCTCCCCTCTCTCTCTCTCTCTCTCTCTCTCTCTCTTTGAGATCTCGACTGAAAGAAGGGGATTTTCACCCCGTCATCGCCAGTCGGCCGTCCGGGAGCCACCGCTGCCGCTGTTGTCGCCGTCACTGCCGCCGTCGACGTCGGATTTTTTTTTCGCATCCGATCTGAGTTTAGGTATATTTCGATCTTTTTTTTTTAAAATTATCAAAAAATTAGAAGTGATGTATGATTGTGTACATTGTGTAGATCTATTAATATTTAGATTCAAAATTTTTTTAACATGTTGATTAGACAAAATCTCCAAAATTAACCCTAATTAGGGGTTAAAAATTGGGACTTTTGTATAATTAGTGTAATTAGGGTTCAATTGAGTGTGCCAATCACTCAATTGAACAAATTAGAATCTAATTGTATATTTTTTTGCATTAATTGCTCATTGTTAGTATTAATTTCTCATAATTAACTTTAATTAAGGGTTAATAATTAGGTCTTTAATGTATATTTTTTATGGATGTACATGAATTGCATTCATTTTTATTGTAAATTCATTGAATAATATGTATATAATTTTTTCTGATTTTTTTTATTTTTCCTGATTTTTTCTGATTTTTTTTTAATTTTTTATTATTTTTTAATCTGGCTGAGTCGGACTGGCCAGACTTCATCTGGATCGGCCGACTCAGCCAATCTGATCCGGGTCGGATCGGGATCGGCGGGTCCCGATTCGGGGACCCGATCCGATCCGGAATTCCTTGGTTCCCCTCCCCACTTCCTTTCCTTTGTTCTGATTTTTGGGGGTGTTTTGGTCAAGTGTGAAAAGGGTTTAAGAATCCATTAATTTCAGACTTGGCTCCAATGTGAAAAGGGTTAGAATTAAATGGAGGTCTTTTGTGGGATTCTTAAATAAGTGTAAAAAGGGTTTAAGAACCCATTAATTCTCACCCCTCTTTAATTCCCCTCCCCCCCCCCCTTCATTTTTAAATTTCAGAAAGAGAGAGAAGGAGGGAACTCCTCCCATCCCCCCCACCGGTTCCACCTCTCTCTCTCCTCCCTCC
Source organism: Zantedeschia hybrid cultivar (assembly GCA_030544215.1). NCBI lineage: Eukaryota > Viridiplantae > Streptophyta > Magnoliopsida > Alismatales > Araceae > Zantedeschia > Zantedeschia hybrid cultivar. The sequence continues at coordinate 34,848,146 of JARZZO010000011.1, read as the reverse complement.
TTCTTTCCTATTTAAATAAAGGGGGAGAGAGAAGGGGTCCACTTGGCTTGCTCTTTTTCCATTTTGGGCATATTTCCACTTTGGGAGTTTTGGAGATTTTTTCTCTCTTTGGGTTGCAGATTTTGGTGCCCTGTGGGACTGATTTTTGGGCTCATTTGGGGTCCTTATTGGGCCTCATATTGGGTCCCTTATTGGGCCATCTATTGGGCTTATCACCCTTGCCATTGGGCCTTCATTTGGGGCCATTTTGGGCAAGTCTTGGGACTGATTTTGGCCCATTTCGGGACTGATCTTGGCCCTTATTTCGCAGCGTTTGGATCATCTTTGTTGCTGCATCTTAGGGTCCTCCTTTGGGCCTCACCATCAAGGGTTATCAAGGAGGCTTAGGAGTTGATTTCGGAAGCCTACAAGGGTGACTTGGGGCTGTTTTAGGCCTCCTTAAAAATCCCGATCAAGGCCTTTTTGGCCTAGGTATGCCTCCTATTCCATTACCCTTATAATATGAGCCCATGGTTTTATGTTCTTCCATTATACATGAGAGGGTCTCTATTTGCTATTAACCCTCATATCATAAGCATATATTTTGTTTTACATAACGTAGTCCTATGTGAACATGTTATGTATGTATATATATTTTCCTATAGTGAACTCACATTAATGTGAGTATATGCCATGTGCATATGCATACTCAAACGGCATTATTTGCATAAAAAAAAAATTTCGGGTTCAACATCCAGGTAGCAGGGTTGCGAAGGTGTATGCAAGGTCTCTTCAGCTCAATCTCCCCAGCATCAACCCCATCAGACTCCCTTTCCCTTGTTCCTGACATCCTTGTGAAGAATTCCTAGTGAGGATGATGGAGGGAGGAAGGAGTTGACTCAGTTCAAAAGGTGACTCGGTTCCTGCAAATTTAACTAAACCCGTCTCAAGTGTTGAGCCAGATGGTTTGGTCCAGTCTAACAAGGATGCTGGTTTAGTACTTGTGGATCGGTCGAATGAAGGGGTCAGGAACATAGTTAGACACGGGATGGGTATTATATGGCAAAAATATGTTTGGATATAATCGGTTTAAAATTTAAATAGGACAGTAAAAAAATTTGGTCAAAGAATTAAAAGATTAAAAAAATATTTGGCAAGGCATCTATAAATATTTTTATCAAGATTTTAAAAAGTTAAAATAAAAGCTATAATCATATAATAAATAGTTATTAATCAGATCACAAGTTTTTGTCAATGAAAAAGTGAGCTTTTTTTAAAATTATATAGCATCATGTTGTATGATATTTAAGTAGTAAATGTCTTATTTTAAGTAGATAATATATTGTATTAAACGGAAAGTATTAAACGCTTTTGTATTATACGTGAATAAAATAGTTGTTGTCAAAAAAAGTAATTTTCACTACCTTTGAAGTTTAATTCGGAAATTCAGAAGTATGCAAGAGAGACATTATTACTTTTTCTCCCAAGGTAGCAGGGCCATTGGATGAGGGTTTGAATAAGGAATTAAGGAGAAGATGGTAAAATAGGTAGAGGAGGCATGGAGGATGGTGATCGAGAACCTAGCGTCTTAAGTGCACCGAAGGTGTGCCATCAAAGATTAGTAAGTGGAATCAGGAGGGGATGAAGGGGATTTTGGTTTACACTTTACAGGCGAGGCTGGAAGAAGGATGGTGAATCCGTTGCATCTTAACGCTTCTCTGATCAGCTGAGAGTGGTGAGTTGATTCCTTCTCCTTATGCATGCACGGACGAAGATTTGTCGCATCTTCGATTGACTGGCACTTTCTAGCTAGCTGCTGATTGTATTGTTTGCTTATCAGATTATATTGACTATTCTTTGTCACTTATCAATTGAGCTTGTTGCTTCTATCGACCATCTTGCACTTGGGCAATTATATTGCTCTTAGTTTATTCTTCCTAGTCTTGTACTGTTCAAATCCCTGGCGTGAACTTAGATCTTGTCTGCTTCCTTTCTTCTATGCTTTTTAAGATTCTTTGCTACTCATCTACCCTCTAGTTGGAGAATCAGATCTTTCTTGTTTAAGTTATGCATAGGAAAAACAGCAAGATATGCAAGAACAAATTGGGAAAGGCTTGGAGACCAAGAATAGACGCTTTTGTGTGCATGAAGACAAAGGTCTAGCTTTTAATCTCTCTAGCAAGACTTAAGGAAATAAACATTAGACTCGAAGAACTTAATGTTTAGTTAGACTCGTAGGTTCTATTATCGAGTAATCAGAGTAAAGCTGTGTCTAATAGATGATTAATAGGTTTAAACTGATCAAATTCAAATGAGGTCTATAAATTGAAGCTTGCGATCAGACTGAGAAAACAACAAGAACACAACTAAGCTTACATCTCTCAGAATTCATAGCTCAAGTTCTCACACTCTCTGCGCCAAATTCACTCACAGTCAAGAGAGAAAAGAAAAGAGAGGAAGCCTAAGAGCCTGCTTCATCTCCAAACACAGAATCCATCTTCTTTCACATCTTATGTTGTGCTATTCTCAGAAGCTCTCGGGCCATCATTGACAATCAAGACTCTGCATCGTGCCATCATCTTTCTCATTCTTAGTCTTGATTTGTTTTTCTGATTTCATTGACTACATTGTAGCCTATCAAGAGGCATTTGCTGTGTAACCCCTTGATAGATTCAGTTTGTTGTGCGTCCTTCTTGTATGAAGGGAAAGACTAGTTGAGGCTGGGTAGTTGTGCCTCCTAATGTGAAGTGGAAGACCGCTGAGGTTGGGTGTTTGTGCCTCCTTCGGTTGTTGAAGGGGAAGACTGGTTGCCATGGGTGTTGGTGAGACTTGCAGGAGGTTGGTATCTTGCGTAGCTTAGTTGGAGCTGTGGAAATCCTAAGGAGTTCACTTGGGTACTAGACATAGGTCTGCGGACCGAACTAGTATGCAAATCCTTGTGCCTATGCATCTCTATGTGATGGCTTCAATTTCTCTCATCCCCTTCTTGTGTTTGCTGTGCTTAGTTTCTGTTATCTACTCGTTTAATTTTAAGAGCCCATTCACACACACCCCTCTTTTCGGTTAGGCCATAGCCTGGGTAACAGATTACAGGATTTAGAGAGGTTGACTTTGCTTTCTGTCGAGCTAAAGGAGCATCTAGTGGTATTTTAGTGGCTTGGGATTTGAGTCGAGGGGATGGATGGCTTTTGAACATTGGAGAATAATCAGTTATTGTCAAATTGCAGAGCAAAACAGGAGGTCCGTGGTGGATGTTGTTTGTGGTGTATGGACCACATAATGTTAATGAAAGATATTCTTTGGAAGCAGCTGGCCAAGTGTAAATTCAAGTATTCTTGGGTAGATGAATGAAGTCAGAAAACCAAAGCACAGGCTTAGAGGGTGTACATGGATTACTGGAATGTAGCACTTTAATTCTTGGGTAGATGAATGTAACTTGATTGAATTAGAGGCTCTAATTATCAATCTTATGTGGAGTAATGGAGCACAGTTCCTTCGATGTCTAAGCTAGATAGAATTTTTGTTGATGGATCTTGGGAGAACTTATTTCCAATGGAGATTGTAGTAGCTCAGCCTAGAGATATCTCAGATCATGATGCATTGATTCTGACTTGTGCAGGTGTCAGTTAAAAGGCAAACAGTTTAGATTTGAGAAAATGTGGCTGCATGTTGATCGGTCCAAGGAATTAGTTAAGAAGGCTTTGGAAGATAGTGGAAGCAAGGCTTCTGATCGAGTAAAATTTTTGGCTTTTAAGCTTAGACAGCTGAGAAAGATAATTAAGAACGGAAATCTTTCTCAGAGGTAACAAAGGAGTAGAAGAATAAAAGAAATCCAAGACAAACTAAGGAATTTGGAGATTGTTGGGGATGACAATGGGCTATTTGATCAGCAAATTAAAGAAAGGTTAATTTTAAAGAATCAGTTGAGTGATTGGTTGCATGAGGAGGGGATAAGGTGGCATCAACGATCAAGAGTTCATTGGCTCCAAAAAGGGGATTTAAGTACCTCTTTTTTTTTCACAAGGTAGCTAAGGGAAGAAAAAGAAGTAAACAGATGACATTGCTGGAAAAAGGAGATGTGTGGATTGAAGAAAGAAAGGAAATTGTTAGACTGATGATAAATTTCTATGAAGAACAATTTACTGAGGTAAACTAGTGGTATCCCATATGTAAGGATCACATGGAAAATAACAATATAAAATTATAAACATAAATGTAGCGAAATAAATAACTCGCATGTGGTTTGTCTGATCCATTTCTGATAAATAAAATCAGGGATGAACAGTTCTTCACCTTGCGAGGAATCAGATTTGCATTCGTTGTTCGATTCCCATGAAGTGATGCCACTAGCCGCTAGCCGCTAGTCGCGTAGGAGCACAACCTTTAGCTATATCTATGCGATTCTCTGATTGAGGGATCGTCCTCACTTCTCTAGAGGGATTTGCTTGATCCCCCGTTCTCTTCTTCTTCGCATGTCCCCGTGGCATGCGAATAGAGCGGTCGGCTGAGCGGCAATGGATGTGTTAGATAGAGGAGAGAGGGGCACCCTCTTCGGAGAGGACAGTAGTAGAACAAAGAGAACGGCGGGTGGCCAAAGACTCTGAGAAACCCTGTAGTTGGGCTAAGATTTCTATCTCTGGTTATATTTATATTATTTTTGGTAGTTTTTCACAAAAGCTCCTAAACTTTTGTGTGTATGACCCTCTAGACTTAGATGCCAGTCTTGTTTTAAGCACAATAACATCTTACCAGTTTAATTAATAATAACTTATCAGTTTATCATCTCATAATTCAATCAATTGGACTTCTAATCATAGTGGGTACTACACTTTCAAAAAAAAACTCATAGTAGGTACCAAGCAACACCTCATAATCTCAGAAGGCATTGGGGTTAAGCAACCCACTCAAGAACATTTTCGTCATTAGTTACTATACCGCTATAATCCTTCATCTATACAATGGTTTCATGGAACCAAGGATATGGTTTTACTGTGAAACGCTAATCATGTCCACTTACGTGGATTAGATACCGTTTATATATATTATTAGAAAACTCTTTCTCTGATATGCAGTCCAGCCCTGGTCAGGGACTTCTCGGGTATTCATTCCATAGATAATTTTCTCTCTTAATATCTATGGTGAATGGTTTCTTATTGACCACACAATCACCTTCGAATATGTCCCACAGAGTCCGAGTGCTTGACTATTAAAGATCCTATAATAAGAGATTTAATAGTCATGATCAAAATACAATAGTCTACCAACAAGGTGTCTTTGATGTTTGAGGTCTAAGGACTACAAATCTCTTGGTCGACAATTAGGTATTATGACCTTCTAGGGATTCATCATCGATCAATTCAGTAAATTCATTCACTAACGAGCACCTATAGGTTCACCTTAGTGTCTCCATACAAGTTACTATATGACCAATCACCCTCATCTTATGAGCATGAGTAACCTGTACTAGTCTCACCGGATATTTAATATCTTTTTCAAATATTTTTCGAGTAAGAACAATTAAGAGTATATGTTTAAAGAAGATTGATCATCATTGTTATGATCTCAACATGATTCAATCTTCATTGTATATATTCATGGACAAAAGAATAATGTAATTCAACGGGTAACAAAAGAATCTATTAAACCACACAAAATAAAAGACATGTATGAAGATGATCAGCAAAATAACCAGTTACTGAGGTATTATAAGGCATCATTAGAAAAAAGGAAGAGCCATGCATGTTTGCAAATCGATAGCCTGGCATGTGGATAAAAAGGGTAAAGGAGAATTGACCTAAGATTCCAGAAAACTTGAAGACCTAAGGCAGGGCCCAGAAATTTTCCCGAGTTGTCAATGCCACTGATTCTCATTGGAGAAAGCAAAACCACATGATGACAGGAAAGAAACAGCCGCAGGAGTTGGTGCAGCCTGCCCACTCTGCAACTGGTCCCAATCCTCTAGCCTATGTACGGATCCTGCACAGAACAAGAAGCGATGAATGAAACTGTGACTGGAATCAACAGATTGACTAACAAGGACTAAGTTCATGTCAAGCTGAGCTAGTGAACCACCTTCTGAAAGAGTATGACAACTAGAGGGGTTGGACTGGGGAATAGTTCCACGTTTACAGACACAAAGAGGAATGCCAGTTGGCCCAGTTCCACATTTACAGGAAGGAAGAGGAATGCCGTCAACAGTGTGAATAAGAAAGTGGGAAGGTATTGAAGAGCAATCAAACAGTGAGCTATTAGAAGTCATTTGGTGAGAAGCTCTAGAGTCTATAATCTAGGTAGAGAAAATATTAAATGAGTAAGCATAGCATAAGGTACAAAGCTCCTAAACACACAAAGAACCTCTAACCAAACTAAGTGAAGTTTTCGCATAATCTGCCGAAATTGAGTAGGTAGCTGAGCATATCAAGTGACTAGCTGGGATGGCTTGGAGTTAACAGCAAAAGCAGCAAAGTTGGTTGAGGAATCACTAGTGGTAATAACTCTAGATTGGCAGTAGCTGTAGAGCATATAATACCACTATCTTGCTGCTTCTGGCAGTCTTCAATATGATGCCCTCGCCACGTGCGATATCTGTAGGAAAATGAGTGGTGAAACTGAAAGTTCTAGATCTACTGGGAGTCTCACTGAACTGAGGGTGAGTGGAGCAAGAATAAATGAGAACAGCCTTGGAGGTATGTGGTGAAGGCGTAAATAGCAGAATATCCATCCTTGCAATGATGTGATTTGCTGGAGATGCCATGGGTACAGTGAAAAAATATCTGCTAGGCAAATAGGGCACTTGAAATAGTGTGAATGGGGCTCAGAAAGCAAAGCAGACTGTTGTATCTCACAAACAAAGCGTTGAATTGACAAATAGATTGCACTGGCATGATCGACATATACCCACATACTAACACTGACGTACGGAAAAAGGAAAGAGAGCAAAACAGTCTCATGCATCTCTCAAACTGAGCAATAAATGGAGAAGTGGACTGTATCGATATGATCAACATGTCGAAATACCCTAGATCATGGTTTGCCGTATCATACCGGATTGGGCTGCTTCGTATGAGTAGACTTATATCTGAGCTGATCTGAGTTGCTAGCATGCCTAGATTGGACGAGTCATTTAGGTTGCTTCTGGATTGAGCTGACTGGCATTGTATCGGACCGACTCATGCCGGATCGCACGATACGGACTCGAGCCGCTGCAATCCAGTGCGAGCTGGTCATGGTTTGGCTCGAGTCAGTGTGATCCAGCCCGATACGGTGCGATCTGATATGATATGCACTTAAAAAAGGTAGGTTTCGGTGTGTTGCATTCCTATTTGCACAAAAGGCAGTAATCGGGGCCTTCGAAACACACACCCCCCTCCCCGAAATCTTTCTGCCCTTTTTTTTTGAGAATTTTGGTAGATCCAAATTCTTGGAGATGATTATCTTGAAGGAGAAGGGCTTTCCAAGCATTTCCACCTTATCCAGTTTGAAGCCTTGAAGCAAGGTATCCTCTCCCTTTCTATCTGATTCCTAAAGATCTTGTTTCATCATCTTTGTTTGTTCTTTGATGTTCCTTAGGTTGTTAGAACATGAATAACTTTGATCTGCAACTTACATATCATTTGAGCATCTAAAAATTTAGATGATTTAGGGCTTTTGGGGAAGAAATTTAAAAAATATAGAAAAATGTGAATAAAATTAAAAAATAAATAAATGAACATTAATATGACGATAGATATAGATCTATCATTTCCACTTCATTCATGAAATTTTGATTCAAATCAAAGCATGTTGATTATTTTATTATTATAAATATTTAATAAATATAAAATATAAAATAATTAGTAAATTGTTCAAAAATAACAATAGGCATGACAACTTTAGATATATGTCTTTTCATAATTTTCATTAACTTGTACCTTAAACGTGATGCAACTTGAGTTAATGTAATGTTTATATTTAATTTAATAATCTAAAAAGTAATTAAAAGGTTATACACTATGGTAAAAGGGTTAAATGCTGATATAATTCATAGTCAACATAAAAAGGTATTAAAATTTTTAATTTTCATAATTTTTTGATTTTTCAAGAATTAAGTTAATTCAAGGTTCAAAAACTCGGCTTGGATCGGCATGGATCGGCCGAGTTGGACCGGTTTTGGGCCGGCCGTGCCGATCCTGGATAACCTGGCCTAGTCTAGGAGTCGGATCGGGCGATCTGAGTCTTGATCGGTCTGGGTCTACTCGGATCGGGCTGACCCGGCCCCCATCGGCTAGTTTGACTAGTCGTTGGGGGTCAAGCTAGCCGTTGCTAGTTGTTTCCAAACGGCCAGCAACGGCTAATTTGGGCCTTGGGGGTCTATTCAAACCCCTCCCAAGGCCCTCCTAAGGCTCCACAAGTGCCCTTTGAGCCTCCTAACATTCTTGCTCTCTCTCACACTCTCTCGATCATTGAATTCTCTCTCTGTCTCTCCCATGAGACTACGACTACAAGCTCCGCGATCTCTCTTCTTCTAAATTCATTTACTTTTTTTGTCATTTTTTTCCTTTATATACTATCGTTCTTAGCATCTTTATTTGCCCTTTGGCAGTCAACGTGCTGTGAACTACTCAACTGCGTAAGGAATGGCATCTCAAGGTGCTGCTGAGCGGTCATCTGGGAATCCTCCTAGTGCTGATCCTGCTTGGGGTCATTGCGCGCCGGTGGACATGTGCCAGAGAAAAGTGCAATGCAAATATTGCAACTGGGTCGTCTTTGGCGGGGTCTATCGATTCAAACAACATCTTACTGGAATAAAAGGTGAAGTCGCAGTATGTGCTCGAGTTCCTTCAGAAGTTTGGATCCAATTTCGAACTTACATGAAGGACAAGGAATCAACTAAAGCAAGTACTGGCAGAAGAAGACAGAAAATTCGAGAGGAGTTGTATGAACCAACGCGAAGGTCTGATGCTGGAGTTCGGCTTGGTGGAAGTAATCAACGTATAAATGTAGATAATTGGGATATAAGTAAGTTTTTTATTTAACTTATTTTCATGTTCTTCATTTAACGTTTTCAGACAAAAAGTTGATGTAGATTATTTTTTTTTTGTTTTACATTTAAAGTTAAATTGCGACGTGCAATAGAGGCAAGCCGACGGTCTTTTGCAGATGAGGACTTATTTCGGCATACTGGAAGATATGCAGGACAAGGAAGTGGCTCCACACCTTCTCGACAAGAGAGCACTAGCGCCGGCATAAGCACTAATGTATGCGAGGAGCTGCCTCAGGATTTCACTAGAGATGGAGATCCTAGAGTAGGTCCAATAGATCCTTTTCTCACCAAGAAGAAGGATAAACAACCTTCCATTACTGTTACATTCAAGAACTTAAAACTTTGTAAGGAGAAGATAGGGAGAGCTACATCTAGGTGGTTTTTTTATAACAATATCTCTGCTAATGCTGCCAATGGGCCACATTATGAGTCCATGATCAAAACCATACAAGAAGTTAGCAAAGGGGTTGAGGGGCCTACCCCATATGAGATCTACAACAAGTACTTGGACTTAGAAGTTGACGGCATGACATATATTACATCCTTTGAAAGGATATGGGATGAGATGCACTTTAATATGTGATGGATGGACATGTATGTAAGCCTTATCTTCATTTTATTTCTTAAATACGAATGGTCTCTTTCTAGTTTCTTATCACTTACGGAACTTCATAGGAATAACAAGAAGAAGTATGATCAACTTCTTAATTTACTGCAAAGCTGGAACCGTATTTTGGAAGTCTATTGATGCATCTGGAAAGATAAAGAATGTCCAGTACCTATATGAATTAATGGATCAAATAGTGGAAGGGTGAGAGAAAAAAGGATTGTCCAAATGGTTACAGACAATGCAATGCAATGGCTTTCAAGTTAGCTAGACAAATGTTGATGCAGAAGAGACAACATTTATACTGGGTTCCCTGTTCTGCTCATTGTATTGACTTGATGTTGGAAGACATTTACGTTGATCTGATGGTGGATAGAGTGGTCAAGAGTGGTCGATTTATCACCACATTCATCTACAACCACAACAACATTTTAGATATCACGCGCACACATACTCATGGAAGAGAATTGCTTCGTCCGGGAGCCACTAGGTTTGCATCTCAATATATCTCTCTAGATAATTTAAGTCAACAAAAGAACAACTTGATTAAGATGGTGGCATCAAAAGATTAGGAGAATCAAATATTTCGGCATGTACCAACCAAGGTCATAGAGAAGGATAAGAAAGTGGTTGATCTAATTTAGTCTAGGCCCTTCTAGAGGGGAGTGCAAGCGGTGTTAAATATTGTAGAACCGCTTGTCTATGTCTTGCGATCATGTGATGGAGAAAGAAGATCGGATATAGGGATATTTATATGAGGTTAGGGACAGAGCTAAGGAGCTCATTCAACTTAACAATCCAACAACGTATATGAAGTAGTGGGACATAATAGACAGACGTTGGGAACATACGTTACATCATGATCTTCATGCAGCTGGTAAGCAACTAACTTTGTGTATTTATTAATTTGTATACACATTTATCATAAGTAATAACTAACTTCTACTTGACTATTTCTTTATTTAGGTTATTTTTTCAACCCTCAGTACATGTTTGAAATTGATGGGAAGAAGGATAACTATGATAGTTGCTCAGAAGTGTTGATGGGGACTAAGAATGTTATTAGGCACATGATTGAAGATGAGGACAGAGCAATAATGGCATGCAAGTAAATGCATGATTATAAACTTATGTTATACCACTTTAGGACAAGTACTGCTCAAAGAACTGCAAAGATTTTGAGTCTAGATTTGAAAACTATTAACCAGATGTTCTACTTAATTTTTAATTATAACTTACACATTGTTGACATGTAAAATTTTCTATGTACAGTTGACTGGTGGCTAGATCATAGAAAAGCATATGGGTATGAAGATCTATCCTATATAGCAATTCGGGTCCTAAGTCAAACCACCTCTTTATCAGGTTGTGAGAGAAACTGGAGCACCTTTGGCTTGATTCACACCAAGCAAAGGAATAGATTGAAGTCGAGCTGTCTAGAAAAGCTAGTATTCTGTCATTATAATGTGGTTAAAGTTAAAAAATCTCGAGCTCATAGGGAACCTTCAAAGGCAGCAGGAGGAGAGAATTTCCGGACAAGGAACGGACACGACAAATGCAGAAGAACCCATAGACTTGGATGAATTGTTCGAGGAGCAACATCCACTAAATGCATGGGTTAATGCAAGCACTTCAAATGAGCCTGAATTCAACTCAAATGATCGGGAATGGGCGGAAGGTGAGTATAACATTCCACCACTTATTGATTTTTAATCTCTTCCTCCAAAACGTCAGAAGAGCAAAAAAACAAGCACCAAACAAAAGGAAGAGTGCTACTGGAATTGAAATTGCTGATCTGGAGACTATCGACGAGGAAGATGAAACGCCAGAACCAAGTGGTGAGGTATAATATCAAGCTTCAAATGACTCAACATCAAAGACGAGCTCCGACAGTTCCGACCATGGTGGAGATGCTACTAGTGCCCTAGCCCTATCTCCACCAATTCAATTCATTGGAGAAGAAGATTATACACATGCTACTCAAGATGAACATCATGGTAGCAAAGCAGGATGAGAAGAATCTCTCATTCAAACATTCAGCAGATTAAGGAAGAAGGATAAAAGTAAAACCCCTCATTGTGCAGAAGCCAAAGAACTCAGGAGGGAAAGAGAATATCAAAAGTAACTATCATATGCATCATCGTATTTTTCATACGAAAGGTATAGTCATCCTACTGGATATGTAGTTTACCCTCCTCAATATTCTGATATATCCGACTATTTAGGAGGTTATCTAGAATATTCACAAATTTCAGTCATCTATACCAATACACATAACTATAGCCGGTATGTAATGCAATATGAGCAATACTACCAGAGTTATATGTCATGGTCTGAGTATGTAAGCCATATGTTCATTCAATATAATGTACGTTTTGGAATAAATGTAAGTTCATGATCATATATAGAAATTTATTCAAGTTTTTTTTTGTCTAACAATATCTTATATACTTCAAATCAATGTATTTCGACACAATTATGTATTGGACTTGTGTTTTATATTTTTTTATATATTTTTTTTAAATTTTTTTTTCTGCTACCCGATCTAGCCACCCCTGACTCAGCCAAGATCCGGTTGACTCGGATCGGAATCGGCCGGTCCAATTGGTTTTGGACCGGCCGATCTGGGACCCGATCCCGGGTTTCTTAACTTGAGTTAATTAATTTATTACAATTTATTAGATGTTAGATTATTGCTAAATTTTAAAAACAATGTTATGTTTTCTATAGAAAATTAGTGCACGAGTAAATTTATGTTCTATCAAATTTGTACGTATGATGGTTAAAACTTAAATATATGAAATTATTTACTTACTTATTTATTAATACTTAATAAATTATAAAATTATAAAAATATAAAAATTGTAAAAATTATAAAATAATAATTTCAATGTAAGAAAAATTTATTCAAATCATATTCTTAATTCATGTTATATTGTATAATTTTGGTGTCATTTTTTATTTTGTTATTTGCAATTAGATGAGCGCCTACCTCTATGTCGAGAGTAAGGAGATATTGGTTGACTTTATGGGACCATGGTTGAAGAGAACATGCGTAAGTTCAAATGTAATTATTGTCCATTTATAGGACTTAGAGGTAGTGTATCTCTGTTGAAGAAGCATCTTATAGGAGGCCATAGAGTAGGTTATAATAAAGTCAATGGCTATAAAAATGTTCCCAAGTAGGTCAGGATAAAGGTGGCCTAACATTTAAAAGGCCTTAAAGAAGTTCACTTAAAGAAGGCTGCAGAGAAGGAGAGGGTCGAACGGATCATTTCTGGAGTTGATCGATGAGGAGATGATGATGATGATGATGATGAAGTAGTGTGGATTGATGATGATGATGATGTTGAAGTAGTATGGACTGATGATGATGATGATGGTGATGGTGTCCAAGAAGTACATGATGGTGAGCCTGTCTCTCCACGTACTCAGCAAGTTATGGAGCATAGTAGGGCTGAGTATTGGGAGAGGGAACATATGAGATCTCAGAGGGTTCATTTTGACAGGGTAAAGCATCATGTCGCTGGATCATCAGGTGCTGGTAGGAGCTCCTTTAGAGAGGGCTAGCAACGGTCCAAGAATATATCCTTTTACTTCACTAGTAGTCCACTGCCTATAAGCCGGCCTCAGAACCATAAGTTTCGCACTCATGTTGAGGAGGTGGATCCATGCATATCCCCTAAGGAGCATGGGAAATAGACAAGGGTTGATGATACGTACAAGAAGAAGGGCCCGAGGTGTATCCTAAGAAGGGCCGTTGTAAAATTTTGGCATCATGCAAGCATCTCCTTTTATGTGGCGAATATTCCTTACTATTTCAACATGATCCATAGTATGAGATTACTTGAATGTGTAATGACTGGTTAGAGACCACTAAAAGTAGCCTTATCAATTTTCTTGTGTATTGTGACAGACAAGTCTTCTATCATAAATTTGTGGATGTATCACATAAGATACACAACCATAAGTACATTCTAGAACTCATAGTGTTGTGTAAGAAATTGAGAAGTACATCATCTATGTGGTGACACATAATGGCTCTGTATATAAGAAGGCATGAGAGGAGCTCATGTTCTGTAGGCAGCATTTGTTTTGCACGTGTAGCCCATTTGTAGATTTGATGCTGAAAGACGTTGAGGCGACATAGGTAGTGAAAGAGTGATAGGGAGAGTGAAAGAGATAGAGAGAGTCGAGGGCTTTGGCCCTTTAAGAGAGAGGCAGAGAGTGTGACAGAGAGACGGAGGTAGTGAGAGAGTGATAGAGAGAGTGAAAGAGATAGCAAGAGAGAGATGGTGAAGGGTGAGCACTTCGTCCCTCTAAGAGAGTGAGAGACAAATAGAGTCCCTCTAAGAGAGTGAGAGACAAATAGAGAGACTGAGAGGGTGGGGGAGAGAGAGAGAGATAGTGTATGTGATCGGGGGAAGAAAGAGAGAGAAAGGTAGGAGCTTACCTAATAGAGGCCTCACCGGAGGCTCCCATCACTGTCGCTAAAAGCGTCATTAGCCGTCGCCGGACTAGAGCATCAGAGGTACCGTAGAAGGAACGGGCTGGGGGGGGGGGACAGTAGAGGGGGCAGAGTGCCCTAGGATTTCGATCGAGAGGGGTAGAAGGGTTAATGGGTTCGCCACATATATACGCTGCATTGGGCCCTTTGGGCTGGGTCAGATGTGCCATAGGTCGTTTGAGGTAGGCCGGGGTGAATAAGGTATGCTGAGGCGAGCCCCTTGTCGTTTGAGGTTTTTTCATCGCTCGCCTAGGCGACGAAGGCCAAAGCAAGGCAGCTTACCACCGCCTCGCCTCGCCTTTGATAACACAGCATTGGACAGTTGGAGGGTGTCAAGAAGACCGTTACTTGGGCATAGAGGATTATATGATATATCTACAACCATCATTATGTGTTGAGAATGAGAGATCATACACATGGTGAGTTGCTGAGGCTTGGCGTCATGAGATTTGCCACCAATTTCATTGCTTTGAAGAGTGTGTTGAAGCGTGAAGTAGGCCTAAAATAAGTGTTTAAGAGTGACAAATGGTTGCACTCATCCTTTGCTTCCTCAGATAACGGAAAGCATGTTAAAGGCTTGGTAAATATAGTGGATTTTTGGCACAAGGTAAAGCTTCTAATATAGCTTATTGAGCCATTATATAAGGTGTTGCGCTGCGTTAATAGAGATCGAACACCAACCTTAGGGTTGGTCTATGCCAAACTGAAGGCTTCAAAGAAGAAGATTGTTAGAAGATCCAAAAAGTATTCTCTAAATTTCCTGAACATTATAGAAGGAAGGTGGGATTATCAGATGGGTCGACGGTTACACATAATAGGTGAAAGTTTAGATTTCATGTCAACTTTGTTGTTATTTTCCCATCGTTTTTTTGCAGATGTTTGATGGTTGATGCACGATACAACACCTTTTATTGCAGTATTTTATCTCTATCTGACATTTTAGTACGCACGTGAGGTCGGCGTACAATGATAGCTTGGTTGTAGCTATGACAATGGTGGCCAATCGAATGGAGGAAGATCCAATTGGAATGGCAGAGGCATAATAAAGTAGGATCTAACAACTATTTACTCTTACCTCATCCCTTTGCGCTTACCATTGCATATGTCCTAACAATGTTGTTAATCTCGTAGCTTAAATTCTTTCAAGAGGCAATAGGAATATTTGCTGAGCCAGTAACTATAGCTAGCTATAAGATATCTAATGCTGGTATAAAAAATTAATCTAAAGAAGAGTTGCACACACTTTTCTTTCTCATTTTCGTGTCTTGATAGGCACTTGTATTATTTGTTTCACAGTTGATTGGCGATTGAATTTTGGGAAGTCTACGCCAATATTGAGAGGCATAGCCATCAAGGTCTTATCGTAGACATTCTCCTTAAATGGATATGAGCAGAATTGGTCCACCTTTGCACTTATATATACAAAGTTCAGGAAGTACTTCCTACACATCTGCTTGGACAAGCTTGTCTATATCTACTACAATACGAGGTTGAGGACTAGACATTTGCAGATGGATGCGAAGAAGGGAGAGGGTGATTATGATCCCATTGATCTTAATTACCTGCAAGATGATGAAGATCCGATTGTTTTTTGGGTTGCTAGGACAACAACAGATCGTTGTGAGGTAGAGCTTGATGAGGAAGTAGATCCTGATAGGGGTCCTCTCCTTAACACCTTCTTGGCAACAGAAGTATAAACAACAGTAGGGCGATGGGAGATGGTGGTAACTATATTGCTAGACAATCCCAGGTGTAGGAGTAAGTACAAGATGATGATGAGCATGTTGACTTAGAGGAAGACATCATTGTGGATCAGTTGGAAACCAGAGGCAGGGGAGTAGAGTTGTTTGGGATGATGATGTAGAGTAGGAGTAGCTAATGCATGGTTCTCCAGCTTCATCTTAGTATGCACGCCTTCCAATGTTTGCGATCTTGGATCATGGCTTCATCTTGGAAGGGTCATAGAGAAGAGATCTCGATAAAATCTCGGAAGATTGAGACAAAATCTCGGAACATGTATGCAGGATAACAACTCTCTCTCTTTCCACATGTATATATATATATGTACACACACACACATACAACAAGGAGTGCTATATTGGATCCCCGACATCATCTCAAAAGGCAAATGAGAGATCTCAGAGACAAACAATGATGACCAAGTCATAATCATCTTAAACTTTTCAAACAAAAAATAAATAAATTGTATGCATGTAGCCATTTAATATGATTAAATTAACATAATAATAACAAGAAAAGTGCAAAAAACATGTTTACACATGTACAAGGATGTCTTTCTTGTATCTCAATGCCATCTAAATGTGTTGAAGAAATCCTCATTAGTCATCATATCCCTTCATCTATTGGCCTTCTCATCTCCTTCTTCCCTCTTCTTCACCTCCTCCTTTATCCCACTCCTTTCCATTGCTCTTCTTTTATATCCTTCTTATTCTTGATCTTGGTCGAGATTCGTCTTAGGACCCTTGGAGAGAGATTCTTAAGAGATCTTGGAGATCTTGGAAGAGATGGCAAACCATGACGCCTTCTACCTTTACGTCCTTAAGGTGCATATGTACGTAAGCGTTTACGTCCTATAACTGCAACTACACCTCAGCCTGGACCTTGTTCATCTGCATATTAGCCTAGACATAGTGCAGATGCACAACTTTCTAATCAGAGTTTACATCATTCTGGTTTCATTTTTTTAGCACACCTCCTAACTAGTGTAACTCAGAAGCAAGCTGGTGGGAAAGGATCAAGGTCAAAGGTAGGTAAGAAGGAATGGACGAGTATGAGGTCTGGTATGTTAAAAGTGTTAGGAGGATTTAAAAAGAACAAGAAGCAAGTTTTAATTCCAGATAATCCACTTGACATCATAGCTTAGAGACAAGTGGATCCTAATGAACAATTAGAAAACACCATCACCTTTTGATATTAGACTGTTAGAGAGTAGATTTGATTCATCAACTGGAGGTGGCACGGATGGTGGTGGTGGTGGCAGCGGCGCAGTACGACAGCTAAGGCTGGCAATGAGCAGAGCAGCGCGAGCTGCTCAGCTCGCGAGCTGCTCGGACTCGGCTTAAGTTGAGCTCGAGTCTAGTTCATAGATCATTTAGTTAAATGAGCCGAGTCCAAACTTAGTGAAACTCGGCTCAGGTGGCTCGCGAGCCAACTCGCATGTAAACTGTTAAAGTACTTACAATCCCAACTCCTAGCCTATCAGCTCGTGTGATCGGAACGTTAGCACAATGCCGCCAAAGTTCACATGTGTCTAATATCCGGTTAAGTTGGAAGTTTATGTGGTCCTAAAGATTTTTAAACCCTCCGATGTAGGACTAATATGGTGCTCCCCAACGTGTATGCTCCTCAGCGCTGGGACATGGGAGTGGTAGGTTTAGTCCTATATTAGTGCTTTTTTTTTTCCACCCGCCCAGCCTCTCTATAAAGTGAACCCCACCGCTACCTTTCCTATTGGATTGGAGCAGACGTTCATGGGCTTTAAAGCCTAATGGGCTATTGCTGGTTTCAGTCTAATGAGTTTTGTCCCTAACTAGCTAGGTTCGAATGATTGGGGTTTCTGTGGGTTTTGGGCCAACAATTTAATGGGTTTTAAATCTAATGAGCTAGGCTCGGGTACAGGTTCGGCTTGAACTCAGTTTGTTTTGATCTAGCCTGAGCTCGAGCTGCAGGTTAGGCTTGAAATAAGGCTCGGACTCAACTCTTGCACGAATTTTTTTTGCTGAGCTGAGCTCGAGCTAGCCAAAACTCGGCTCGGCTCGGCTCATTGTTAGCCTTAGCGATAATGGAAGAGATGGCAGTCATGTTGGTGGGGGAGGTTAGATGATTTTTACTGAGGAGTAGCACTACACATATACTAGTTAGGATATTGATCTAGAGCTCATCAGGCACTGAGTCACTGCCACGGGGTCAGGTAAAGGTTCCATATCATTGGATAGGGTAGCAGGGAGACATGTCAGACAGGATGTTGATATTGAGCTTGCACCATAATGTATGAGTTCGAGTTGCACAACATTTAGAAAGAGCTTGACAAGATAATAAAAACTCAGTGGTTAGACATTATAATTTTGATACATCAAACTCTTATTGGCGTCTACAGACAGGATATAAGAGTACATCTTCTTATGGTTATAGTGATGATTAATCAGTCTTAGGCGATTAACAGCCTATATCCATTCCATATGGATATTCCACTTTAGTTACATATCTATATAGTGCTTATGATTATGGTGTACCTTATGTTCCTCAAGTATCACCACGGCTGGTGGTGTACACAATGATGCATATTAGTAGTATTTGACAAATTGCCACTAGAGATACAGCTCCTATGTAACTTGGAGTTAATATCAAGCATATATGCTGTCTACATATCAGGTTCAGTTAGTAGGAGATACTTTGACGACCACATATGAGATGCCTACTCAGTATCCATATTGGAATTATTGTTAGTATTTAATTCTTTACTATACTAGAATACTTGAATTTAACATCATGTTCTTAACTAATTACATTAGTTCTTATTTTGCAGATGTTGCGTGAGCGACGTCTTCTAGTATGGGACTATAGGTACACAGGCTCGGGAGATCGGCGGATTCGTTGTCTTTACTATGGACATCTTATAAGTGGGATCTACCATTTTGCAGAGCATCTCGCATGCATAAAGAGCATAGTAGTCAATCTCGTCCCATCCCGACCGGGATGTCCAGTCCCAGTAAGAAAACAGGACAAGATAGTTTTTGGTCTGTTTTAGTACTTGCCTCGGTCTGTCCCAACCCGTCCTAGCCTGTCCCCATCTGTCCCGGCCTGTTCCGTCCTATCCCAACTAGAATTTGTATTTTTACATGAGATTTACCTAACTACTTAAGCTGTAAATTTATTTTGGGGGGTTCATTTGATGAATATACTAATTTATAAATCCATAAATCTGTCGTCAATGCTTTTATTGTATTAATTTTGTGTTATTATACATTTATATGTTTATTTTCATATTATTTATTATATACATGTGTTTTATATTTGTTGGAATATGCATGGAAAAAAAATCCAAGACGGGATATTGGAATTGTCCAGGACACTGGGACGTCTCATGCCAGTAGAAAAATGGGACAGGGACAGGGACTGGGACGTGATTAACAACTATGATAAAGAGAGACAACATTCCATGTCGTTCAATACTTATTGATGTTATGTACACAGTTCTAGAGGCTCCTATGTTAGGAGCAAGTTTTTAGCACAGTACGTACATAGTCAACCTCCGTGCCACCTACATCGCTCAGTCGTCCACCTTCATCCACATCGGTAGGAGGATCTAGGGTGGAGATCATGAATGTTGTGGAGTAGTTTTTTCTAGAGTTTCATATTTACATCCATTGGCCATTATTGTGCACACCATCATTTGTTGAGATGGTTAGATCCATATAGAGACAACCTCATAGTCCGCCTCCTATCCAGATTGAGTTATATTTTGGTAGAGCAGATGAGAGATCTTTTCTTTCCTTCGACAATTTTGATGAGGATGATTGAGTCTCATCGCTCATGTACTATATATCTGTCATCTTTATCGTTAGGTCCGATGTTTGCGCGAGTCTAATGAGATGTGGTGTACTATCTTTTGAAAATTGACATTTGACAATTTTATGAGGTGTGGTGTGCTAATTGAGATCCTTAAACTAAATTCCTCTTAATTAGCATTTTGGACTAAATTTTTGACAAATTTAAATCTATTAAATTTGAGTAGTTTTCTTAAATGTGACTTATAATCATTCATAGTTATAATGTACATGAAGTAGGACGTTTAAAATTATATAATTATTCAAATAAATGAGATATTTGTCTATAAGAAACATTTGCCTGAATCGGACCGACTCGAGCAACTCGTATAAGTCGAACCGAGTTAGTCCGAGTCGGATCGGATTGGATCGGATCTAACTCATATTTGGCTGTACTAATCAGATTTGGATCTATGAGTCAGTGAACCTTGCTATAGATGAATGTAAGATATGCTAATTGTAATCGTCTGATCCAACCCTTGTGAGATATTGTCCTCTTTGTGCCAAGCCTGCATGGTTTTGTCCTCAAAAGGCACCTCACAAGTTATGTATAAAAATCTTACATATATAGTCCGATAATTTTTTTTGTTTTTTGATACAGGACTAATCTAGTTCATTCCTACCTAGCCCCCAGACACGATGGAAGCTCTATACTATGGCGACTCCACATCGTTTTGTTTGCGGATAGTCCTTTCCTATGTGTAGCCAAAAAGGGTTTTTAGGCTTTCAAGGATACAAAGGTTCCCAGTGGCTAACAATTTTGAGGTTTTTAAAGTTTTAAGGATACAAAGGCTCCTAGTGGCCAATGACTTTTTAAAGCTTCAAAGATATAAAGGCTCCCAGTGGCCAAAGATTTTTTAAGGTTTCAAGGATTCAAAGGCTCCTAGTGGCCAATGAGTTTTACGGCTTCAAGGATACAAAGGCTCCAGTGGCTAAAGGTTTTTTAAGGTTTCAAGGATACATAGGCTCCTAGTGGCCAAGAGGTTTTTTAAGGTTTCAAGGATATAAGGGCTCCCAGTGGCCAAGAATTTTGGTGGACTTCTAGTTCTATTGTAGTGATAGGGAGTTTAAGTTTCCTTAAAAGCCAAGTTTTGTTGATTGGTGACAGAATCTAATGATTGAGAAATTAGTTTTCCTAATGGGCCAAGGAATTTTTCCATAAAGGGTCATTTGCTTCCTTTAACCATGTCCAGTGAAGAATCTTCGCACTTGCATGAGGTCAAGAAAACGTTGTCTTTGGCGATTCTGACGTCCACTTGACTTTTGCTAGAAATAATCTTGAAGGCCTTCCGGAATGTTGATGAACAACTTGGGGTGGAGCCTTTACTTTTGATAAGCTTCTACGACTTTCTTGGCTTCAATCCTCAGATCTTTGCAGTGGTACAATTCTTTTAGCTACTTCACTGTCTTTCTTTCTTTTCTTTTCTTTTCTTTTTTTTTTTGGCACAATTCATGCTTTAGAGCATATATTGGCTTCATGCGTCTTCCATTTAGTGGTAGGAAAGTAAAATTTTCTTTATGATCCAATAATTTGTAAGCACCGCTTTTGCAAGTATCTTGGACTATGAAGATGCCGACCCATTTTGGAGTAAATTTCTTTCTGCGTATGGATGCCATAATGTCTTTTCGTTTGGCCATCCTCATATCACCCTCCTTGGTTGATTTTTCTTTCATATGTTTGTCAAAGGTTCTTGACATGTGTGCAGGTGTTAGTAGGTCGCAATCTTTCACTCTCCAAATTGAGTAATTCGTCATAATGCTTTTTTTTTTTTTTACAGTCCCTAATATAAAGCCACCCGTCTGCTTCATGCATTTTTTATAACCCCAGTCTTGGTCTTTTTCTTTTCTTTGCCCCTTGATGATTTTGCTAACAAGTTGCACTAGAATTTGGCCTGGATTTTTTTTCTTAAATGATACACCATTGAATGTGACTTTTAGGCATTCCAATCTTGTATGTGCCATTTTGAAGGTGAAATGTGACACTGTCTGACCCACAACTTCCGTCAAAGGATAACTTAGGCCCAACATGTCAAGACCCAAAATGTTCTTGCCCAATGTGCACAAGGTTGTGCAGTTATTTGTTGGATGCAATTTGATTTGGAGGTCTTCTTGGGATTGGCCCAATAGCTTCAAGTTGAGGTCAACTTTTTCTGACAATTTGCGAACATTGTTGGCCAGAAGAATTCCTTAGCTTTGATGTTGGTCTTCATTTTTTGAGTCAGATAGTGGGCTTCGCATATTCCACAACAGACCTCCTTCACCTCTATTTTTTTTGAGCTTCTTTCGGCAAGAGACATAGGGGGAAAACCCATTTCCTGTCTCCAAGCACTAGTTAGAATAAAGTATGATTGGTTTGCTCATAGCGGTCGGATCCATTCTTGTCATATGACAGCCAATTGTTCCTCATTTTGATGGTTGGGACATCCCAGTCATCCTCAGCTGTTTTGTCTTTCTTTCAAGCTCCTTGATTTCAATACTTTTGGACCATTCTTATGGTTTGTTTTATCGGCTAGCAACATTCTTTCACTATGTTTTCCACTTCTCACTTAGGAGACAATTTCACAGCAGTTGCCAATTTGGCCAAGGCCTCAACTTGCGCATTTTGACCTTCTTTTGTCCTAGTCTACTATGGAGATGTGTACTCAATCTTTTGGCAATGATAAGTTATCAACTTCAGCCTTTTGATTTTGAAGGTCCCAAGGATTTGTCGCATGACCAAGAGTGGATCTCTGTAGACTTTGATGCCTCAAACATCATTTTCTAGGAGGCTTTGCAAGTCAATTATCAGGGCTTCATATTTTGGCGTCATCCTTGAAAGCGACTCCATGGTGTAATGTGCCATCATTTGGCATGATGATGACAAACCCTACCTTGTTTGTGTTGTGGCTGCACCATCAAGCCTTATAATTATTCTTGATGTACAATTAAGGCACATTTCCTAATCTTTGAGTGTAGTTTGTTGTGCTTGTGGTATTTCTTATATGGGGAGGACTTCTTCATCTGGCAGGTTAATTTTCAAGGGAGAGTTCTTCAGGAGCTAGATAAGCATGTTAGAAATTCTGCCATGCCTTGGTGATGTCAAACTCTCTGATGAGTAGGGCCTATTTCTCTAGCCTTCTTGACAAGACAAGTTGCCGAAGCAAGAACTTGAGTGGATCAAACCACGATATAAGTTGGACTTTGTAGGTGAAGAGGCAATGCGTTAGCCTTTTTTATTGCAAAAACGCATGCCCAATATATTTTCTCCATAAGATTTGCTCTTTGTCATCTTTGCCTAGTCATGCCAACAATGCCCCCAGAGAAGCAGAGCTTGCCTTTGATGGCTGCCCCTAGCATTAGAAGGCTAAGCAAACATTCTTTGATTTTATTAAGAGTACTTGACATTTTTTATTCCATGTGGAGGAGTTCTTTTCCTTGTCAAGTTGGAAAAAGACTAGCATTACTTTAAGAAGATTGAGACAAGCTTTGCTTGAAGGGCTTTTAGTTCTGTGAGATTTCTGGGAGGGAAGAAAAAACCTGGTCATATCACTCACTTTCAGCGCCTTGATGTCAACTAACGAATTTGAGGAATTTGCCAATCAATGCACCAAAGTTTCACTCCATGGGATTCATCTTTATTTCACTCAATGTGATTCATCTTTAAGTGATATTGTTGCAGCCTCCTGTAGATAGTTTGAGTGATGTTTCCTTCTTCTTTGGTTTTGACAACAAGGTCATCAGCTTTGTATTTAACCAAGTTGTGGAGCACTCTATCAAATATTTTGGATATGGCCTTTTAGTAAGTAGCACCAGCATGGCCTAGGGCCGGAAGACATTCTTTTGCAATCGACAAATCTCTTCTATGTCTTGACAAGCTGTATGGCTTCGATGCTTGACAACCATTCTTGTTTGATCTTAGTTTGATGACCCATCACAAAGGAAAATGACTCCTGCCTCCTGGTGACCTATCTTTTTCTTTTTCTTCTTCTTTTGGCTGGTGCTATACTGACCTTCCATATGGGATGTATGCATGTTTTGATAAAATACACTTCGTGTATTTCACCAATTTCAGCATTCACCTTCATTTCCAATTCTGGTCGCATTTGTCTCTACTTTTCTACACCTAAGATGATATTAGTAAAAACTAGGCAAGGACCTTCTGCTTTCCCTTTTATTGAAGGTTGAGATATTAAAGCTCCTCTTGCTCCTCTGCTTCTTCCATGATTGAAGCAAAGTCAACAATGGTGTCTTCTTCTCCACTATAATGTCATTCAATGCTTCTACGCTCCTATATATCAGGCTTGGGTTGTCAGCAAATAACAATTCATTAAGTTGACTGAATGTTTTGACATTTGCATCGATCAACTTCTCCTTGATTTTTGGTTTCAGACCCATCTTGCATAGCTTCATAGCATTTTCATAAGCTAGTGGATTGACGCACTTTATGCTAAAGTTGCACCACCTTTTGATATAATCTACTACAGGTTCATTTTAGCCTTGTTTCATTGCAACCAACTCTATAAGAGTTACTTTCCACTCCAACATCCTGAAGCGATCGAGTAACTTCTTTTGCATTTCATCCCAACTGGCAATGGAATTCGGCTTTAGCTTTACATACCATTAGAATGCAATCCCTGTCAATGCTGCCGAGAAATATTTTAGGAGATATGACTCATCGGTTGCCAATTCTCCTAGGCCATTCATGTAATGAGCAATATGCTCCTGAGCAAAGCCTTCCCTACTAAACTTGGTGAATTTGGGGGGTTTTGTATGATTTGTAGGGGAGCTTCTTAAATACACGTCGAATAGGGAATGGCACTTTGTACAGATCAAAGGTGGTTGCACCCTCACCATCCTTGGACATTTTGTCTTCGACAAGTTGCTCGATCATAAGTCTTTGTGATGCTGCAACATCTTTGGCAAATGCATGAGAATTTTGGGCATTATGGAGTCTGTCCCTTTGCCCCTAGCTTCATAGAGATTTTCAGGAGTGAAGCTGATTTCAGCAACCTGTTGCCTGACAGCTGCGGCTACTGGAAGGTTATTGATAGGAGGTGCTCCTGGTGGAAGCAGATTTGCTAGAGGTACTTGTGGTTGCCTCCTCTGCTGCTCCCATCTTTGGATAAAAGCCTAGAAGCAAGGTTTTAAGTTGTTGGTATTCTAGCGGTATTTCCTCCATGGTCTGTGCCTGGGGTGGACTTTGAGGTTGTTCTTCATTTTGCCCTTCATTTCGAACATTTACGGCATTGGCACCATTCTCAGGAGGCGGGTCTACGTTTGTGTTCTTCTGGCCCAACCAACGGATGGCTCACTCCACTTGACGAGTTATCAGCTCATTTTTGTTGTGCAGTGTTGGTGATTTTTTAAGGATCTTTAGCTAGAGTTGCATTCTGTTGGAGCTAGTAGCATAGCATATGTACATGCGCATGTTGTTGTCTGCTACCTGTGCAATCTTCTTTCTTTTTTGTATCGAGTGTGAAGCAGCACCCAACTTTTTAGAAGTCAACAATCCTAGATTAAGTGATGGTTGATTTACACCATCTTACCCCCATACAGTAGGGTGATTTGTTTGCCTCCTTCTATAAAACCCATTCCTCTTTTGACCTCAAAGGAATGGGGTTTCAGGAGCCAGATAAGTGAATTGCTCCACTTGCTTTTCTTCTTGTTGTTGTTGATGCAATGGTTGCTATAGATGTTGTGAGTGTAGAGCAACCCCAACTTTGTGAATTTTGTTGACTTCTTCCTTCATGTCCCACCACCTTTGGAGGTAAGGATTCTTTTTTTCTACTAGGTTACCCCCTTTCTACAATGGACACCTAGGCTTATGCTTTTGCCCCCAGTGAACGGGGACCTTGGTGGTGATCTTCTTAAATTCTGCCTTATCTTGGCAGATTTTAAGCAATATCTCGAATCGATTCTTTAAAGGAACCGTAGGGACATAGCAAATTTTTGGCTTAGTAAGTTCTCCTTCATTCAAGTAAATGTAGAGGTTATATGCCAAAATGGTCTTGGTAGACTTGGATGCTACTGCAATAGGAGGCTCCTTATTCCGCCTTTGAGCATGCCCCATGTTGCGCGAGGAGGTTGATGAGATGCTTGCAATGTTGTTACTGAACCTCTGAATAGGAGCCTCAGTAAGGCTGCCCTTATTGGCATGGTGAGAGCCATGTCTTTTTCTTGTGCTTGGAGATGGCTTAGGTTGTCGGAACAACCCCCAAGAAGTGTGGGGACCTAACAATAGTTGGTGCCGCCATTGATGATGCAGAGGTTTTAAATTCTGCACAAAACGTGGCGAAGTTGGCAACTTTGTGGTAAGGACATTGTTGGACAGAGAGATGAAGGGAAGGGGAGGTCCCACTGGGCGTGCCATTTGTGGGTTTGTTTCTTTTTTTGTTTTATTTTTTGTTAGACTTTGAGAACTTAGGATGAGCCCTCAAGGAGTCTAGAAATTTAGATCATGCGTGAATCCGTAAATTCGACCTATCTCCACTGACCTTGGACAGTGTTAATTATGTCAATCAACTAATCGACCATCCTTGATTAATCATCCAATGATGCCCTTAAGTAGAATCACGTGCTATCACATCACAAATTCAGATTAATAAGTCAAGCTGTGACTTATTGGGGTGTGGGACTTTAGGACAACTCGTTTTTATCCTTTTAAGTGTCCTCATATCCTTAAAGGATACATATTAACTTGCTTTGTCTTTTGAATCCTTTGAAGGATACTTAAATGATACAGACTTTGCATAAGGTCCCCTTTTAGAATCCTAAATGGATACTAAAGGATACACATTGGGATGTCAAATTTCCTTTAATATCCTTAAAGGATATTCTTAATTTCTTAAGCATCCTTTAGGTCATAACATTCCCATGAGCCATACATAACATTAAGCATCCTTTTGTTTACAAGTTACTAGCATGTTCGCTCGAGAATCGTTAAGGATCCTTTAGTACCCTTTAAGAGGATTTGTTGAGAAAATGGCCCAATTGGGTGCCCTTTAGCACACTTTCTTTAATGGGTCTTAGCGAACCATAAGCGTGATCCATTAAGTGTCCTTTATATTAATAGGCTTTTGTGGGTTCACTTGATATCCATCAAAGACCCAACAATAAAGTTTGTTCTATTTGGTGAAGTCATACACATGTATTTCATGAAATGATAATTCTCTAAGTGGACTCAATTTTGAATGTTCTTTCTACAATGACATTGATACATGATCCAATCATACTTTAACTTGATTAGTGCGACATGCCTTCACTTAATCAAAGAAAAATAACATTCATGACTCCGGCATGATAGAGTCATGATACAAGAACGTAATGCTCAAAGAGTATGTGAGCAAGCATAAAGGATCACTCAAATACTATCCATGGATCCCTCAAGCATTATGATGGCATCCTCCTAATTTAAAAAACTATGGTGCCTTTTGTTCTTGAGCTTCTATGATGACGAGAAACTGTAGTTACATGCTGGGACAGCTGGAGCAGCAGTGAGTGGTGACGCCTACGGATCAGTCGACATTTGTTACAAATTTTATGAACAGAAGCCCTTTTTTCATATTTACGATTCCTTACCTTAATTTTGAATCTATTCTTTGAATGAAATAAAAAAAGTCTGGCTGGTAGCTAGGGCTGCCATGAAGGGAGGCAGCAGTGGCCGTGACAGACAACAATGACAACAGAAGCTAAGGATGGCATCGATAACGCCAAGAATCTGTTGAGAAGTTGTACTTGGAGAGATGATATTATGGGCTAAATGAATAATGGTGACTGCAAGGAGCGACCTGGCACTTATATCATGCCAGGAGTGGAATCAGAAAAAAATTCTGTGTTTTTGGTGAGGGCTATTAGTCAATAGGGTATCATCTAATACAGTGAGTCACTACATCTAACACAATTTATATAAATGTACTGTATATGCAAATTAATAAATGGACTGCAATCTCACAAAGACCTTGAGGATTAATCCTGGAAACTATGTGCAACCTTCATCATGTCAAAAAAGATGGAGGGATGGAGGTAATAGTTGGTATACCGGCTAGTCAGTTATCTCAATCCATTGGTTATTATCCTGGACCTGTTTCAGATCATTTGATAGGGTAAACTAACTATGCATTGTCAATCAAACAACAGTTCAGTAACATTGTTTCCATAAAAAAGTTCATTGGATTTACATGGTTGCTAAGGAGGGGGGCACTATTTGTGGTGGGATTATCAATGTGCTTCTATAAATCTTAGATCATCAACTTTGAATCGAACCCCATCAAAGTCAAATTAAGGCTACATGAACCAGTTGTACAGAGCATTATCAAGCAAGCCAGATTATTTTGGCATAGTTTATTTTTATGCATGAGTCCTGTAAACAGATACCAATTGTTCACTGATCTTTATCTTATTATTCATAGAATATGCAATGGTAATATCAAGATTCAATATTATGCCAAGAGACGATGTGTCTGAAAATACAGTATGGACATCTTTATAAATGAATCTGCTGGGCCAAGAAATGAGCAAATTGCTTGAGATAACAGCTAATAAAAAGATGGCCTGCTCGTTTCCTCTCTATTTTTTAATACAACTTCTAGCTTTGCAACAAAAGAAAAATGTTACCAAAAACTTTTATGTTGTGTAGGAGAAAAGCCTCTAATATTATGGACAAGCTTTTTCATGTCTCTTCCCTAAGTTTGTGAATTTTATTATTGAAAATGATTGAAGGAAGTGTATATTCTTCTGATCCACGGCCCTCTACTGATGATGCTCAAGATTACTAAACTCACATCTCGTTGTCACCTACCCAGATATAATTTTTGCTTTCCTGTGTGGTAGTACTTTCTTGATCTTCATTCAGGGTAATTTTGTTATCTCAATCGTACAACTATAATGTATATAATTGTACATGCAAAATGTAAATAAAAAAATCATATCAAATCACAGAATACCAATTAATTTGAAGTGAGAATTTTGCCTGGTCAAAGGTCACACATTGAAAAGAACTGAACAGCTTTTCTCTGGTGGCAACTGATTTATAAATGTCAGTCGGCTTTTCTCTGGTGGAAACTGATTTATATATTAGTCAGTCACTAAGGTTGTACAATTGCTTATTAGGATGCTACCAAATAGTGGTAGAAATATTTTCCCTACGAGATAGCACTGTAAATATTAGTGTTTTGGATATAACTTGCAGATACAGTTAAAACCTCCCGAAAATAAACCGATCTCAAAGTTCTTTTCGAAGAAAATTGTTGGCCAAGTTGATGAAGGGCAGTCTGAGCTGGACGTCCAAAGAATACATCTTCCAGAATCTATCGAAGAAGAGCCTGGCATTGAAAGTGTGAAAAAAGAGCATGGTACTGAGAGGGTAAACATGAACAAAGAATCTGGCATTGAGAGTGTGAAAGAAGAGCATGGTACTGAGTGTGTAAATCTGAAAACAGAACCTGCTGACATTAAAAACAGAGGATTTACGACAGCAACCCTGGTGGAAGATGGTGAAAAGGACAGTGAGCCTCATGTTTCCCACAACATCAAGAAGGAAACAGAAATATGTGGCACCAAGCGTGGCTATGAGCAACTTATGTCTGGTTCCAGGCCTTCCGAGAGCACCAACAACTCGAAGAAAAAAGGAACTAGTAAACAGGCAGGCGTTGGGCAAGCGACGCTGTTTTCTTATTTTGGTAGAAGCTGAATGGTGTCTGTATACATGTCTTCCTACAGTTGTACATAATGGACAGATTTTGTAAAGGGGAAGGTAACTTCAATGACAGTCTCGCGAACTATTAACAAACTTCCTTTCATGTGACAAACTCTTTGTACCTGGATTCTCTTTTTACTTTTGTCTCATCGGACAACATGAGAATGTATAGTGTTTCTTATCGGCATTGGGTGTTTATGTTCGGAAAGTGTTGTTGGATCTGTTTGAGAAGATTTCTCATTTTCTAGTAACCGTGTTCAGCAATTCTTGGATGTTTGGGCTGAAACCTTGATTTATTTTGCAGCTGGCTGAGAAGGCCAACAGAAGGATTATTCCCTTGTACACGAGCATTTTGTCTAGGGTGGTACACTACAAGAAAATTGGGCACTAGCGATGGCTGAGAGCCGTCGCTAGAAACGTTAAAGCCGTCGCCAATAACTAATTAAGTACTTGCGATGGCTTTGTATTGTCGCTCGTACTTAATCTCCACACCTATTAGCCATAGATAATAAGGTATAATTATTTTTTAAACAATAATTAAACTATTAGTGATGGCTCTAGACGTCACCATTTAATATTAGCGATGGTTTTAGCCGTAGTTAATAGTTTTTTATTAAAACATAAAAAATATTGATATTCTCAAATTAAAAACCTGTTAAAAATATAAATATACAAACATATATACAGCATAACGATATACGTATAAAATTTACAAACTACATAACCGTGGAATCAAATTACAAACCACAATACAAAAATAATACATATCTCCAAATATTATACATGTCCAATAAAAAAAATCCTCGCCAAAATTTTCTCCTCCTCTGCCTCATTCCCAGCTTCCTTAACTCCCTCACCTCAGGTGCAGGTGATGGTGGTGGTCGACTCGACCTCGCCATGGTAGCATTTTTAATCTGCTGATCCATGTGCGCCTTCATCCGTTGTAGCTGATGTTGTAGATCCATCTGTTGTGTGGTTATCTATTGTTTTTGCTCTTCGTTGACCTTCTCAATCTTAACTTATTGCTGAGATTGCTGGTCTAAAAGCTATTGTAACTGCTGCTGGTGGTGGAGTTGGTGTCTATCCCCATGCACCAGGAGCGTAGGGTCTCTCTACATCCTCCACAGTGGATGCATCCCGGTCTAATCTCGACCCATCACCTGACCGAATGCCTACTCTAGAGTCGGTGCCTCCTTCGTGACATTTGCAGTTGCGGCATCCAAGGCATCTGGGGCGGGAGTAGGTGCATCATCTGGTCCTATTTTGCATCATAAAATAGATTTAAAAAATATTAAGAATAAGAAATAATAAGATATTTAAAGAGTAATAAGATATCATTGTTTTTTTTACTATCAAGTTCTTGCTTTGTTCATTGCCCTACACCGCTGCACCATCAAGCTGCTCCCTAGATTGGGTCATCTGAAAAACCTCAGGACGCGTAGGCTGTGACTCTCCTTCCGTCTCTATTGTAATTGTTATATATATATAACTAATTAAAATTATAAAATATGTTTATGGTAAAATAAAAATTACTTACAAAGGCTTCATTAAGCTAATGGATGTTGGTGCGACCTCTACGATAAGATATGGACAGCTTGGACTAATTTGACTTGTTCTTATAAAAAAATATCCTATATTCACCAAAAAAATAGAAAAATATACACATACTGAACAACATGATATTTATAAGTAAATAAATAATTATAAATCAACTTATACATTACCTGATGATCCTTCCGGACCCAGATCTCACACATAATGTCGCCATTGAGAAGGGTCTATGTCTAGCGGCACATCACTGCATGCTTCTTCAAATTCTCTATCTTTGAAATATTGTTAAACACAAGAAATTAATAAGTTAAGTGATAAGATAATGAAATAAAATACTAATTAATAGAGCAAGGGCGAGGCGGACTTGAGGTTAGTAAATGGAGCAAAGGTTGTGGCGCTCACTGTGGGGACAATCGACTTCAAGTTTCTATATGGATAGAGGATCTTATTATATGACTATTATTATGTTCTTAGCATAATAAAGAATATTATTTATGTTTCT
This sequence comes from Zantedeschia hybrid cultivar, assembly GCA_030544215.1. Taxonomy (NCBI): domain Eukaryota; kingdom Viridiplantae; phylum Streptophyta; class Magnoliopsida; order Alismatales; family Araceae; genus Zantedeschia; species Zantedeschia hybrid cultivar. The sequence continues at coordinate 34,816,738 of JARZZO010000011.1, read as the reverse complement.
TGTTTGGATAGAGTTCGATACGAATTAACCATTCAGGACAAGTATCGTTCTATTTATTTTAAAACTAATTTATTCGCATCTGCAAATTTTGTTAACGGTTTATATATGTTAGATGTTTCATATGATTCTCTTCACCTTGATAGAGCCTCTAAGAGGAACAAGAATGATGTGAACTAAACCTATTTGTGGCATTGTAGGCTTGAACACATTAGCAAGAATAGACTCCAAAAGTCGCATTAAGGTGGATATCTTGATCCATTCGATTATGAATCGTATGCAACTTGTAAGTCATGTTTGAGGGGTAAATTTGTCAAGTCTCCATTGACAGGACATGGAGAGGGCTAAGGACATACTGGAACTAATACATTCTGATCTATGTGGTCTAATGTCCACAAAGTCAAAGGTGGCTTCTCATACTTCATTACGTTCACCGATAACTTCTCTAAATTTGCTATGCATATTTAATAAGTACAAGTAGGAAGCTTTTGAGAAGTTTAAGGAGTTTAAGAATGAAGTAGAGAAGATGTATTGGAAAAGAGGAATCACATCATATTGGATATGGTGCGATCTATAATGAGCTTTGTACAATTACTAGTGTCTTTACGGGGATATGTGCTAGAGTCAACAGCATATCCATTAAATAGGATTCCTAGTAAATCTATCACTTCTACTTCATATGAGATATGGAAGGATAGGAAGCCCGACTTTAAATGAGTTGAAGTCTGGGGTTGTCCTGCTCGTGTAAAGAGACATGATCTAGACTAGCTAGAATCACGAACTGAGAGATGCAGGTTTGTTAGGTACCTAAAGGAAACTTTGAGTTACTACTTTTATCACTTTGGTGAGCAAAATGTGTTTATCACCAGGAAAGTTGTCTTCATAGAAGAAGGATATCCCCTCCAGGAGACAGTGTGAGTAAAGTAGTGTTGGAAGAAGTTCCAGATCCACAGTCAACACTGAACCTAGCAAATGAGGTTGCAATTTCTGAACTTGATCAAGAACACTCACAGGAACCTCGTAGGTCTACGAGGGTACTCAGACAACCTGAAAAATATTTAGGACATGTCAGTGAAGATGTGTCTTGAATATTCTATAGTGAGGATGAGGATCCTAAAACCTACCAGAAAGTTATTGAGAGCCCCGATGCTGGAAAATGGAAGGAGGCTATGAACTATGAGATGTGGTCCATGTCCACCAACCAAGTTTGAAACTTGAGAAACTTATATGAAGTTATTATACCTATTGGATGCAAGTGGGTCTTTAAGAGAAAGAATGGTGCAAATAGAGAAATCGATACTTAAAAGGCAAGGTTGATGGCAAAGGGAGTTTGTCAAATGCAATGAATTGAATATGACGAAACTTTCTCACTAATTGTCATGATAAAGTCGATCAGAGTCCTCATCGCCATTGTGCACACTACAATTATGAAATCTGATAGATAGATGTGAAGACTATCTTCTTCTATAGAAACCTTGAGGAAGAGGTGTATATGAAACAATCTGAGAATTTCACATCCAAGGAGTTTTCAAATAAGGTGTGTAAGCTTCAGAGATCCATTTATGGACTGAAGCAGGCATCATGGACCTAGAACATAAGATTTGATGAGACGGTCAAATCTTATGACTTCATTAAGAATGAAGATGGGCCTTATATGTACAAGAAGACCAACGGGGGCACTATTATTTTTTCTAGTTCATTATGTTGATGACATCCTACTCATTAAGAATGATGTAGCAATGTTATCATCAATAAAGGTATAGTTGTCAAAGAACTTCTCTATGAAGGATTTGGGAGAAGCATTCTACGTTGTGAACACGGATCTATAGAGAGATTAAAGAGGATGCAATGTATGACCTATTCCTTGTACATAGATACTATTATCAAAAGTTTTGGTATGAAAAAATTTAAGAGAGGTCTCATATTGAAGAGACATGAAATTTATCTCTCTAAAGATAAATCTTCTAAGACTCTTGAAGAGAGGGCATTGATGGAAAGAATACAGTATGCCTTTGCAGTTAGATCCATCATATATGCCATGATATGTACAAGACCTGATATAGCATTTACTCTAAGTCTTACGAGCAGATATCAGACAGATCCAGATGGTACACATTGGAAGATTGTAAAATATATCTTTTAAGTACTTAAGAAGAACTAAGGATATGTTTTTAATTTATAGAGGAAGCGACTTGAAGCTACGATGATACACTGACTCGAGTTTCTAGTCTGATCCGGATGATAGTAAATCTACTTTCATATTCGTATTCACATTGAATGGAGGCACAATGAGCTAGAAGAGTTCCAAAAAGAAAACCATTTTGGTTTCGATGACAGAAGATGAGTATCTTGTTGCAGCTAAAGCAATCAAAGAAGTTGTCTAGATGAAGAAGTTCATCACCGACCTTGGCGTAGTACCGAGCATCTCTTATTCAATCTCGTCATTGCTGTATGACAATAATAGGGCAATAGCATGAACGAAAGAGCCATAGTCTCATTAGAAGTCAAAGTATATTCTGAGGCACTTTCACTTGATCAAAGAGATCATCACCAGAAGATACGTCATGGTGGAAAGAATTTCTTCAGCCAACAACATAGTAGATCTACTAACAAAGCCTCCGTCTCAGATTGTGTTTGAGCAATCAAATATAATCTTGTTCAATTATTTATAATGGCAATATATTCATTACATGTAAATCGAACTTTCTTTATTTTTGTGATTAATTTTCATTATTTGCATAATGATGAAGTCCGTGAACGTGTGCAATAGTTATTTATATTATAATGAGATCATAATAATGAGACTGACAACTTATAAACACTCATTCTTAATTGTTCATAGTCGAAAGAAATCTGAGAAGGACATCAGATATCTAGTGAGACTAGTATAAGTTACCCAAGCTCATGTGATGAGGATGAATGATCTCATAGTCACTTGTATGGAGACACTATATTGAGCATATAGGTGCTCATTAATAAATGAGTTCACTGAATTGATCCGACTTGGATTATTGGATGGTAAGTTACCTAACTGTCAACCAGCTTGATCTAACATCACAGTTGCATGGATGGTCCTTAGACCTAAGGCACCAAAGACACCTTATCAGTAGACTTCCGGACTCTGGCCTTGACTAGTAAATTCCTAACTATAGGATCCTAAAGTGTCAAGTGATCGAGTACAGAGGAAGGCCTTCGAGGGTGATTGTTTGTACAATATGCGATCATTTGCTCTCAGTAATTAGAGAGAGAATGTTATAAGTAAGATGTCCGAGAGTCCCTAACTAAGGTAAACACTTTATATGAAAAGATGTTTCTTGATATCGTATAGTAACATCCAATCTAAGTGATTCGATCGGTTAGGGTTTGACAATTGACTATGTCCTAGAATGACTCGAGAGCATTGTATGAATGAAGAATTAAATCTACGTAGTAACTGATGACGGTTCTTTAAGCAGGTTGTCAAACTTCATTATCTTTTGAGATCATGCGGTGTTGCTTGGCATCTAACTTGTTCGGAAACTCGACTGTTTATCATGAGTTGATAATTCGGTTAAATTAAATATGTGATATTAATTTCGTTAAATTAAATATGTGATATTAATTACTATGAGCCAATAAGTTGTTATTGGACCTAACAGGTCAAAAATGAACTATTGTAGACTTATGTGCCAACACTCCACTACAACATCACCTACAAAACTAACAATTGAGCCACACCAATGTTAGGCTTAGTAGGAATTTGTTGATTCCCACTTTCTAACACACCAACTCTAAATGGTGTAGGAATTAAATCTACAACTATGGAATAGAAACGTAGATCGTCTAAGGCACTAGACGGAAAATTGTAAAGCTTATTAACCCCATGTTTCTATTTTCTTTCCATTTACTTAGATGCTACTATATATGTATATTGGCTATCTCCAAGCAAACTTTGAAAAATCACATGATTGGAATGTGGACTACATCAGTCTCTCATATGGAGCAACTAATAAAATTGTTGTCCTATTGACATACCACCACAAGGTTAAGCACTAGCTAATGGTCCTTACCACTCCCAAAACATCTAGGTCCCGTTTGGTATCGGGATAAGTCAGGGATAAGCCAAGGATATCCCCATTCCTCGTTTGGCATTGCAAAAAGTCACGAGGATAAGAGGGGTTAAGGGGAATAGGGATAAGGGAGCTTAACCCCATTTTTGGGGTTAGATATGGGGATAACTTATTCCACCAAAAAGGTGGAATGACTTATCCTTTCCCCTTAACCTCATTGTTACCCTCATTTGCCCCTTCTCTTGGTTCATAAAATAATAATATATTTAACTCTAATAATTATTTTATTACTATCTAATGACGTTAAATATATTATTAAATAAAATTCTTAATCAAATCGATACCACCTATAGAATATATTATTATATTTATCTTATATATCATTATCTTTAAATAGTGCTAATAAGTATTTTAATATATTATTATATATAATATAATATCATATATTATTATCTTAAATTAGTATTTGTACTTAAATTATTAGTATTAGTACTAATAAGTATTAGTATTACATCGTGTTCTTAAAATAGTAATATAATTAACTCTAATAACAACTTTATTTCTAGTTAATGACATTATGTCATTAAATAGAAATATGAATCAAGCCAATACGGATGGAATATATTATTATACTAAATAATAGTAATAAGCATCTTTAATATATTATTATACATAATATAATAATATATATTATTATCTTAGATAGTACTAATAAGTTTTTTAATATATTATTATATATTATAAAATAACATATATTATTATCTTAAATTAATATTAGTACTTACATACTAATATTAGTATTAATAAGCATTAGTACTACATTGGATTTATAAAATAATATACTTAAATTCAATAACGGCTTCATTACTAGCTAATGACATAATGTGTACTTTAATATATACTTAAATTTAATAATACTTAAAATAATATATATAATACTTAAATAAATCTATAAGCATTTTTAATATATTTTATATGTAATATAATAATATACATTATTATTTTAAATAACAGTAATAAATATTTTAATAGATTATTATATAATATAATACATATATTATTATCTTAGATTAGTATTAGTACTAATAGACATTAGTATTACATCGGATTTATAAAATAATAATATAATTAACTTTAATAATGGTTCATTTACTATATTGAATAATACTATTAAGTTTATTTAATATATTATTATATTCTAATTATATGTTAATTATGTGTAGTATAAATTGAGTGTCTTTAAAATATAATTAAATTCAATAACTTGAATTAAGTATGTTTAGTGTATCATGATACGAGTAATAAAAAATAAAAAAATATTTACACTTAATATACTACATATATATTGAATATATTGTTATATTACATAAAATAATATAATACCCATGTTACTTTAGATTAGAAGGGTAGCAATGTCTTTTTCACAACTTATCTTCCGTACTGTGTTCATTTTCACCAAATAGAGAATAGGATTAACTTTTTTCTTATCCCCTCACATACCAAACACATCACAGAATAAGGATAGGGATAAATTAATCTAGGTTAATTTATCCCTATTCTTCTCCTTTTCTATCCCCATACCAAACGGGACCCTAGAGTGATAGGGCTAGGATAAACACTATTCCTAAGCTCATCATCTCACCACTCCACCTTCATTACTCCAATAGTCACCACCATTGGCACCTCACTAACTCAGCTTAAGTCCCATGCTTGACCACCCTTAGGGGGGTTCGAATCCCCTCACAGTGATGCAAGGAAGAACATGACTAGTTTGGAGAGAGAGAGAGAGCATGCAAAAGGAGGAGATTATGGGGGGCCTACTAACAAAGGTAATTGACATTAATTTTTGAAATTGAGAAATAAGACGATGAGAAAGTTAGGGACAAATCCTTTTGGTCAATTTGTCAAAGCAGACTCGCTCATTGACATTCCCTTTTCTAAGTGCACAAATAAAATAAAATAAAACAAATCAAAATTTAAAGAAGGCACGTATTAAAGAACTATATTTAGAATACATTTCACTTCTGGTTGTGCACCACTAGGACACTATTTCTAAGATTTATCATCTCAAGTCATCTATCCAACCTGCAATCTTCTAGTATACAATGGAATCGAACTTAGTTGCAGGCAAATCACCCAAAGTAAAAGAAGAAGAAGAAAAAAAGACTAAGCCCTCTAGTTAGATAAGGGTTGACAAAGGTAAAAACAAAGAAAGAAGTGCACCCTATTTTCTGTCTTATTTTTCTCTTACAAAGTTGTGTTTTCTATCTTCTTTGTTACATGAAGAAGAGTCTCGAAGTATTTGTCTGGGAGAAAGAAAAGGAGTTATATATGACACATAAAGGTTCTAGAAAGAAGCTTTACAATAATAAAAGGGGAAAGGACAAATTCAAAAACATAGGGCATGTGGAGCCCAACTTTAAAAATAAATTAAAAAATATATATAGATTTTGTTTACCCACTGGAGTGCCCCTCACTGCAGCAGGGGCATTGCCGCAAGTATGGCTCTTGATGTAGACTAGATCTATCACGACCGGACTCCGAGGCCGGAATCCGGAAAGAGGATCCGAAGCCGGTTCGGATCGGTGTTGCTGAGGCCCGACGGGGATCCGGAAGGCCGAGGAGGCGGAGGCGGAGACGAGGGTCCGAAGGCCGAGGGGCGCCTCGGTCGGTGCGGACTCGTCCTCCGGGAAGGCGAGGCCGAGGCTCCTTCGGCGGGCGCAGGGGCCGACAGGCGATGAAGCCGGACGAAGGGACGGCGCGGGGCCGAGCCTCCCGTTGCGGGGCAGCGAGCCTCCCGTTGCGGGGCAGCCGTCGGACGGCGTCGAGACCAAGGAGAGGAGTCCGAGGTCGGCGGCCGAGACCGACTCGGGGAGGTCGGCGATGATTCGAACCGAGCCCCCTGCAGGAGGGAAAGAAGAAGAAGAACCAGTCAGCAGGAGTCCCGGGCGTCAGCCCTGGGGAACCCCCTCCGACGGTCAAGTTAGCTTTTGAAGAAGATTCGATTCAGGAAGCAAGAAGAAATAGCTAGAACACTATTCGGACAGCAGTCCTTTAAGGGGTTTCGGAAGCTTAGGGGGGCATCCGTTTTTCCCACCTGCCTCCTTGGCCACAAATAGCAGGATACTTATAGCGGAGGGTAGCGGATGGTTAACGGTGGCAGCCGATATAGGACTAAAAGGAGGCTTACTGACAAACCGCCATAGCGTCTGATCCGCCACCGGAGTGGGCCGGATTCGGCTACCGGGCCGAAGGGGGTTGGGCCGCTGACGGGCCGAAGCCTGCTGGGCCCTGGGCCGCCGTGCTGTTCCCGGGCCGTAGGCGGATGGGCCGCTGACGGGCTGAAGCCTGCTGGGCCGGGAGCGACGGGGCCGCTTATGGGCCGAGGGCTGCTGGGCCGCTAACGGGCCGAAGGCCGCCGGAGGGCCTAATACTGCTACTGTTGGGCTGAATGGGGTTTGGGCCTGCTGCAATGGGCCGAATCGGATTCTGCCGCATCAGCTCTCTCCTTTAAATTTGAATGCTAAAAAGATGCGAGAAGAGAGAGAGAGAGAGAGAGAGAGAGAGAGAGGTGGGGTTTCCAAGTCCTTAAACTAAAGAACTGAAATATGAAAACCCAACAGAAAATACTTTATCATTGTGAAGCCTTTTAATCTGATAAAATATGCCATCACGTTTTCTTTTATTGTGATGTTAAAATAATCAGAAATTGGGAAGTCAATTGAGACGTTTCTAAACATCCACTCCCTCGTTGACTCCATGTACACTTATTGTTGGAAGCACATCTTTGTTAAAGCCAGTCGTCAATTAATAGATCTGCGGTCAAGACTCAAGACCTGCTCCCTCGGGTAGAGATGATTTCAGGTTGGTTTGCTTTAATTTAGAAGCACAAAAAAAAAAAAAAAAACTTCCAGCCAAATCAAACCGACTCACTTCTAAAACCTGAACAAAATAAAATAGCAAAAATAATTTAGTTTGATTTGATTCACACATTTGGATGTACCCAGATGCACCAACATCCATATGGCTCATATGCTCCTAGTAGTCCTACCTCGGAACACATTCGCTTGAGGTCCTGTCAAGGCTAGTTTCCAAAATATTATTTCAATAAAAATATTTATTAGATTATGTAAAATATAGTTCATTTCCACAGGTAGAAGGCTTTTCCAAACCGAGTAAACTTTCAAATCGGACCAAATAATGAACACCCCCCAAGGGTTTCCCGAATTTAACTTTCAAAGGGAATGAGACCAAAAACTCGGCCTAATTAAATATGATTTCACAATTTGAACCAAATACGGAACACCGCTAATCTTAGGAGTTTACCCTAGACATACAAGGAAAGAAGGCCATGTACCAGGGCAGATCACATTTGCTTCATGCTGGATCAGATTATGTAGCTTTGTTTTTCGATATTGCATAACAGAATACTTTTGAATGTTCTACAGGAAGATAAGTTATCACAGAATACATCCGTGAGTTTAATACAAAGTACGCAAGCAGTGATATCATCATACTTTTGAATGATGCAAAATAATTGCGCCGGATCATTCCTCTTTGCACGATGACAACGGCGGAGTCTCCGAGTCCTTCCAAGTGAACTTAGACATCATATACCTGTCACCCTTGACATCACTGATTGTGGCAAAGGATTCAAGTTCGGCCATTTCCTCAGCTGAGAGTTTCAGAGACAAAGCTCCAAGATTCTGATCTAAGTTCTCAACCTTCGTGGTGCCTGGAATAGGGCAAACATCATTTCCCTGATGGTGCAGCCAGGCCAATGCCAGCTGTGAAGGAGTGCATCCTTTCCTTCTAGACATCTCTTCAACTCGCTCGAAAATACGTGCATTGTGTTCCAAATTGTCAGTGTGGAACCTTGGCTGAACCTAAGATTGCAGATGCATTTAGAAAGCTAGCACAAACAGGCATCATTACAGAAGCTTGGAAACAGTAAATTGTGTGCACACATAATATGTCATGCCTACTGTATTGGCACCGCATAAAGAACCAAAGCTTTTCCACAGGCACATGTTGGTCTCTTCCCAGAACACCTTAATACCTTATGTGATTTAAAACTGTCACTACATGCAAGTGCATCATGAGTCCCCACCAAGATAGAAAAGGGGAGTGACCAAAGAATGACACCATGTTGAGCGTCAACAGGTCAGCGGTTCTCATCGATGGCTTGTAGCACAAGCTCCCTTTAGACACCAAGGTGATGAACATGTTAAGGTAATGTTGTCATGCTTAGGGTAAGGAACTTCAGATGCTGTCACAGCCGAATGTTCTCATGGAAATGGCTGTCAAGAAAACTGCAGTCATGCTTCTGCAAAAGCAAATGAAGAATTCCATGTAACTCCAGTCCTGTACCATGGTACAGTGAAGTAGACAACTGCTGTGGTGAGAACCATGGTACAGTGAAGTAAACAATCGCTGTGGGCACTTAGAAGCATGAAGCAGACATGGAAGCAGTAATAGGAACAAGATGGGAGCAAGCGATCTTCTAGTTTACTATTCTAACTTTCTTTAGTAGTAGAAATGGGAACAGGGAGAGGGAACGATGGCAAAATGAGCAAATCCTGCTTCTAGGGTGGGCAGCTCCGTAGTCCATGTAAATACGCATGAGTAACAGCTTGGAATGATTCTAGACCCTTGTTGACCTCTCTTTTTTTTGGCAAATCAAACAGCCACAACCCGAGACATGAGTTTCAGTTGTACATAGAAGTCATTTGCAGTAGGACAAATGAAGAGCAGTATCCACCAGTAGAAATGATACACAGACTATTCAAGAACCAACCAATGTTACTTGGTTACTCCATGTACCAGAAGCATCAAAAGCCTTAGTCCATAGAACAAGTGCAGAAAACCCCCCTGATATATCTGGCAAAGTAAAACAATACCTGACGTATATGTTCTGATAAGTCCCCAACTATCCTTGGTCCTGAGGCAAAGAAGCCCCTACCCAAAGGGCTGTATGCAACAATCCCAATGCCAAGTTCTCTGCATATCATCAAGACTTCATGTTAAGGAAGAAAAGGACTCATCTCCATGGAAAGTAAACACACGTGTCACCTGCAAGTAGGAACAATATCTTCTTCCACATCTCTAGACCACAAAGACCACTCCAGTTGCACTGCTGTTATTGGATGAACTGCATGAGCTCTCCTGATTGTGGAAGCAGAAGCTTCAGATAACCCTATATATCTTATCCTTCCTTCTTCAACAAGTTTCTTAAGTTCTCCCATCTATTTATGAAGGAATTAGTTAGGAAACCCATTTCTATGGATTCTTTTCATAACAAAGAAGTAATTGCATACAGATGTCAAGAAGCCATTTTACGTAAATTCTCAAACAGAGTTTATTTGCTCACACCATTGCCAAAGAATATGAGAGAAGGATAACACTTTCTAATTTGAAACTCCCAAGTCCAATTAAGATTCATTCACGAGTCTCTATTTGCTAGCCCATAGCTACTGTAGAATACAGAAAACATCTGGGACCAAATAGAAATGTATAGCATTGTAACAGGAGTGAAAGAGAAGAATCCTCAGGCTTGAACTGAGAGAAATGCAGCCTAATCGCTACAAACACATGCTAAGTCATTTTTTCCAGTCTAGTGTCAACATTTTGTATTAGTAAATCAAGAAGAAAGGTCAAGTGCATCACTAAGTGACATCATTGTTCACTCATATTACATACATAATAGTTAACAAAGGAGCTAGAGAGATAAGTATTCCATTGGGTAGCTGCGTGTGAAAGCCATGGTTTAGTGCATTCTATCATTTACATCTGATATTCTAGAGGGGATCTCATAATCAATATAACAATTATTACAATCATCATCATTGTCATCATGATAAAGCCTTATCCAATAAATCATGCCAGTTTATGACTTGGGGGAATGAACCCCACAGGGATGGATGGGGTTCTCTATCGGGCTCCAACCCTCAAACATATTTGTAGTTGATGCTAGTAGGTGAGCAGTAAGATATCTACTGGGATCTAAATCTAAATGTGAATGCAACATGAGAAGCACATAAGATGAATTTCATAGTCATTATACTGAAGTATGGAAAAGCATAAGTGATGTCAGCATTGAGTGGCTGACTGGTAAGGTTTCGAAAGAGAGGAGAATGCTAGATGATTGGAGTAAAAGTGCTATTATGGTTTCTTTCTTTAAAAACAAGGGGGATATATATAATTGCAGTAATTATCCTTGTGTTAAAGTTATGAATCACAGTATGAAGCTTGTAGAGAGCATAATAAAAAAGTATCTTAGGCTTATGACTAGTGATGCTTTTGAAAATCATTTTAAGATTTAAATTCGTACCAAGTAGATCTATTGTAGAAGACATTGATGTGGTTAAGGATATGTTTTGAGAGGGCTTCTAATAATATGAGAACCATTGCTGGAGAGGTAAGTTTCTTATTACTATAGAATTCCATCAAGGGTCAATACAAAGTCCATACCTCTTTACTTAAGTTATAGATATATTTGCTTTAGTTGAATCAATACAGAGTGTTCAAATGATAAGCTAGAATAATGGAGGAATGCGTTGGAATATATGAAACGTAATTTCATCGATATGTGGTAGACTGAGAGGATTTGGTGGTGATGGGCATTCAAGTTGTTCTTTAAAGTAATAGCTTCCGATATTTAGGTACTATTATACATGAGAATGGAGAGATCTATGAGGATGTTGCACATGAGTTAAAGCAGGTTGGTTGAAATGGAGAAGTGCCTCTAGAGTCCTCTGTGGTTGACCGATCCTTGTGAAGGTTGGGAAATTCTATAGAACTATTGAGGCCTGCTATGTTGGATGAGAGTGACCATTGGACTGTGAGGAAGGAACACGTAAAAAATTGTGCATAATAGAGACGAGGATGTTGAGATGGATGTGCAGAAGACTGAAAAGGATAGGATTCAAAACAAACACATACGTGGAGACTTGGATGTAGCTCTTATTGACACCGTGCTTATGGAGAATAGGCTTAGATAGTTCGATCATGTGCACTGGTGAACCAGATTGGTGCCGGATAGAGGGTGAGATGAAATCTGAGTGGAAGGGAAGAAAACTCAAGGAAGGCCTAAAATGAGATAGTAAGACATATTACGGAAGGATTTGTCCTAGCATAAGTTTAACTACAAATATGGCATTGAATAGATTATAATGGCGACGCATGATTTGATGTAACCGACCCCAAATAATGGAATAAGGCTCTAGCTCTTTAATCCTCCTTTTAATAGACAACTTGATATAATCCATACTCTTTGTCCTATCGTTTAGCAAATTTAAATTTATCTTTTTTACTTTTTTGAATTGCTACTTTATAATAAAATTCTTCCAAAACCTTCAACTTAGCATCATTAAATATCTTCCTAGATTGTTTTAAAGTTCGATTACTGTTATTCTCTTTGTCACGCTTTACAGTATTTCTTCTGTACCATTGTCTCCTATTTGAGATCTTTTTACCTTTAGATTAACCTAATATTTGTTTTGATATTCCTTATACAATTAGCCATTTTGTATAGATCATAGTTAGCTAAATAGTTTATAATACACATATAATTCGCATACTTTTTAATTTTCGAATTAAACTCCCGTATGCCACACCGAACCAAAAGATAGGGAAAAATACTCCTTTTTTTTTTTACACCAATCCTTTTATTCAAGTATAATACAAAAACATTTAATACTTTCTGTTTAATACACTATATTATTGACTTAAAATGAGACTTTTTCTACTTAAATATCATAGAACATGAGATTAGATAATAAAAAAATTTGCTTCTTCCTTGAAAAAACTCATGATTTGATTAATAACTATTTATTATATGAATATAGTTTTTATGTTAAATTTTTTAAAATCTTGATAAAAGTATTTATAGATGTTTTGCTTAATCTTTTTAATCTTTTAATTATTTGACCGAATTTTTGACCGTCTCATTCAAATTTTAAACCAGATTATATCCGAACAAATTTTTGCCATATAATACCCGTACCATACATAACTAACTATGGTCTAGATTGTGTTTATTTCTCCTTAAAGTTCCATAGTTATTTTAATAGATGATTATTAAACATACCTAAGTTCTCTTTTCCCATTTAATTTTATGATGACTATTTGCTACAACCTTTCTCTTCTAATCTTGGATGTAAACATCTATATAAGATGAATGTCAAAGAACGAAAATAAAATATCAGTAATAGAAATAGAAGGCCATGTATTAGAGGAGAAATACAGAGTAAAAAAGAAAGCTAATAAGGTAATAAAAAGGAAGAAGCTATATAGAATAAGATGTAGACAAAAATAAACATAATGGAGTTCCTAGGAAAAAAAGGATGGTTAACTTCCTGTAAGCTTCAACACTTGAGCCTGCAACTTCATGCTTTCAAGCCTAGGACATGTAAAGGGCCAAATCTACCTCCACCAGAAAATCATCCTAAAGGAAGTATGATGTTTTTTAGTAAAGAGGCAGTTTCCGAATTTGAACCTGTGACCTCCAAGATAGAATGGAGCAACTACCATTGCACCAAGGGCCCCCCCTCACAGATGTTAACTGACAATCAAGTGAAAATGAAACTTAACAACTAAACTGCCCATTGCATGTCTGCTGCATAGACTACTCTCAAGGACCATAGGAAAGATTGGGAAAAACGTCACAGAGACAGATAACAGCACCTTGTTAAAATTGAACATAATGTCAAGCTTGCAGCCATTCTTGAGGCATTTGTCTAACATCTCCACAGAGACTTGAATAAGATCAAACAACACAAGAATCATCCAGTCACACATTAATCAGAGCATGCATCTCCGCAAGAAGGTCAACATGCATAAACATGTATATAACACCCTCGGGGGTAAGCTATAGTGAACCTCACACATACTAAAACTACTTACATGCATTTCCCACATCTATAATAGAATTAACAATTAATACACATTGGCTTTAATAAAACATAATTTGAGGAAAACATCATTACAGTCTTGTAAAGTAAACAAGCACTTCACTTTAACTGTACTTTATATTTTAAAAGAAGGCATGACTAGAGTGGGAGCCTTCGTGCAATGCGGAGGTTGCTTGGTTGTGACCGGGAGGTCACATGTTGAAATTCAGAAATAGCCTCTTTGTAAAGAGCAAGCAGAAAGTTTAGTACCATTGACCATCCACCCGACCCCATAGTGGCAGAAGCTGCATGATACTGATTTTCTCTTTATGAAGGCTTCACTAGCATGCAGAGAATATGACAAAAGAAGAGATATTTTACATTTACGATTGTCATCATGTCTTCGTCTAATCATCTTACTCATACCCACCATAGCAAGATTAGCATCCAAAGCCTGCCACTATCGTGGTCAACATACAAACTTATCGTCATTTGTTATATCTCTAGTTGCTTTTGTGGAGAGGTTATTTTAGTTCATCTATCCTGATACATAGTCATTGTGTCCATGAATCCCAAGGAGGTCGGAAGCCCACCAACACCAAGGTTCCTCATGAAATAGCAACACCCCCCAACCCCCCACAAGACCAGCAGACAAGTGAGCATGCACTATTCTTTGGCTCAAAGAAAGTAAGAATGTTAAAGAGTATTCAAAAGAGGCATGCTTAGTGATGAAAACACTCACCAAAAAAGAAGCATGTCTAAATATATGTTTAAGACATAGACAAAATGATCATGGATTTTTATTTGTTTATTTTTTATTGCCTTTTGAGGTGGATGGCATCACAAGTTCATTGACATTGAAAATAAGAAGTGTTTTTATAAGTATGATGACTATAAGCTCAGCATAAACAACAAGAAGTTTTGATATCATCCATAAAATGCCAACCTATCACAAGTGGGTAGTCAGGCATGGGGGATTTTCCATATCAATGTCTTCACCTTCAGTGGAGAACTACGTTTGCATATCAATGGTGCAAAATGGTGCCTGATATCTCCATTTACAACTTTTTCATATGTTGATCAAATAGTAAGCTTTCCATCTCTCCCATCTCCATCTCTGTCGGTCAGTCTTAAGAGTCTACCAGTGCTCAACCAGTAAGCAGGTGAAATAGGAAGTAGACCTACTAGCTGTCCAATCTCTTCCGCCTGTAGGTTCCTTCTGAATCCCCCTCCCACCATCAAAGATTTCAGCCATAAAAGCCCTAGCATCACTAATCACCCCAACAAAGTAGAGCAAACATCTGCTCCAAGAGTTTCTTGGAGCACCATCTATACTTCCAGAACAGGATCCTTTGTCCGTTTGCCAAGGGTAACATCTGTCATTCTGTCCTAGCAACAACCACATTTCTGGATCAGAGAATCCCACTTCATAAGTTCGATACATTACTCATGGTGCCTGGCTGTATGTCCCACAGTATGGCCATTCTATAATACTTTTGTTCGATAACATCTATCCAAAGATCCGTTAATTCACAATGTCCAACTTACATAATCACTGGCTCAATAGTGCAAGATTGAAGCCTCTAATGTCAATGATGCCTTTCCTTATTTTTGCACACTTTCCCCAATTGATGCCATGCCATCCTCTATCTGACACTACAATTTTTTAGCTACTCTTCATGATTCTGAACAGAGATAAATAATAGATTGCTAGACTAGACAACATTGATTTGTAAAGGACCAATCAACACCACCCTTTGATATACTTCATCCAATGGAGGTATAGGAATTTCATTGAGCGTCTGCCCTCTCAAAGGTTCCCACTTTGGATTAAGTCCTCCGAGAAACTTCAAGACTCTACCCTTCCGGATGAATTTTTAAGTACCTTTTGTGGTCCTCTGGAGTATCCCAATCCACTACATCATAATAGTCCAGCTCTTCCCATAAGGTCTGTAGTGCGGTGAAGTAGTCTGTGACTAAGAGAGTACCTTGTTTTGTTCCATGAATGTTGTTTTCTAGTTGATAGACGCGGACGGCATTCTTCTTTTCTATGTACATCTTTTCCAAAAAGACCCACATGTCGCGTGCTGTTTCCTTTCTCATTATCAGCTTCCTCTGGGCATCTTCAATAGAGTTGACTATCCAGGTCATCACGATATTCTTTCCTTCAGCCCAGTCCTCAGATTGGTCACTATTGAAATCTGGTTTTTCAATTTTTACATTGATAAAACCAGATTTTCTCTTCCCACCAATGTACATCTTCGCAGATGCTGACCGTTCAACATAATTGTTTTTGTTCAGCTTCACAGGAGTAATTTTCAAGGTATGGTGCTCGTGAGGAGATGAACCCTTAAGAGCAGAAACTCCTTCACTGCTCTTAGATGTAACATCTGATGTTGAAGGACGTATTCCTTTCAGCCATGACTATCTCCCTTTTGCTTCTGTCAGCTATTGTTAATCCTCTTGAGGAACCCTAGAGATAGGACAAGCTCTCTTATGGAACCTGTGGCAGCAGCACACAATACTTGGAGGCAAGGTTCAAAAACTCGGCTTGGATCGGCACGGATCGGCCGAGTCGGACAGGTTTTGGGCCGTCCGTGCCGATCCCGAGTAACCTAGCCGAGTCCAGGACTCGGATCGGCCGGTCCGAGCCGGATTGGGCGATCCGGGACCGGACCGGGCCGGGTCGGCTCGGATCGGCCCGACCCGGCCCCCAACGACTAGTTTGACTAGCCGTTGGGGGTCAAACTAGCCATTGCTGGCCGTTCCCAAACGGCCAGCAACGGCTAGTTTGGGCCTTGGGGGTCTATTTAAACCCCCCCAAGGCCCTCCTAAGGCTCCACAATTGCCCTTTGAGCCTCCTAACATTCTTACTCTTTCTCCCACTCTCTCGATCATAGAATTCTCTCTCCATCTCTCCCACGAGGTCACTTCTAGTCTACTACAAGCTCCGCGATCTCTCATCTTCTTGTGCTGTGAAGGAATGGCATCTCAAGGTGCTGCTGAGCGGTTATCTGGAAATCCTCCTAGCGCTGATTCTGCTTGGGGTCATTGCACACCGGTGGACATGGGCCAAAGAAAGGTACAATGCAAATATTGCAACCGAATTGTCTCTGGCGGGGTCTACCGATTCAAACAACATCTTGCTGGAATAAAAGGTGAAGTTGCAGCATGTGCTCGAGTTCCTTCAGAGGTTAGGATCCAATTTCGAACTTACATGAAGGAGAAGGAATTAAGCAAAGCAAGTACTGCCAGAAGAAGACAGGAACTTCGAGAGGAATTGTCTGAACCAGCGCGAAGGTCTGATGCTGGAGTCCGGCTTGGTGGAAGTAATCAACCTATAAATATTGATGATTAGGATACAAGTAAGTTTCTTATTTAATTTATTTTCATGTTCTTCATTTAACGTTTTCAGACAAATAGTTATAGTAGATTAATTTTTTTTCTTTTACATTTAAAGCTGAATTGCGACGTGCAATGGAAGGAGAAGATATTTTTTCTTTTGCAAGGAGAAGATAGGGAGAGCTACATCTAGGTGGTTTTTCTATAACAGTATCCCTGCTAATACTGTCAAGGGGCCATATTATGAGTCCATGATCGAGACCATACAAGAAGTTGGCAAAGGGGTTGAGGGACCTTCTCCATATGAGATATACAACAAGTACTTGGATATGGAAGTTGATGACATCCGAACATACATTAAATCATTTGAAAGGATCTGGGATGAGTATGGATGCACTTTAATGTGCGATGGATGGACAGGTACATAAATCTTATCTTCAGTTTCTTATCTTATCTTCATTTTTTCTTAATCAGAATGGGTCTCTTTCTGATTTCTTATCACGTTTGAAACTTTACAGGGATAACAAGAAGAAGTATGATCAACTTCTTAATTTACTGCAAAGCTGGAACCGTATTTTGGAAGTCTATTGATGCATCTGGAAAAATAAAGAATGCCCAGTACCTGTGTGAATTAATGGATCAAATGGTGGAAGAAGTGGGCGAAAAAAGGATTGTCCAAGTGGTTACGGACAATGTAGCGGCGTTCAAGTTAGCTGGACAAATGTTGATGCAGAAGAGAGAACATCTATACTGGATTCCCTGTTCTACTCATTGTATTGACTTGATGTTGGAAGATATTTGCTCTGATCCGATGGTAGATGGAATGGTCAAGAGTAGTCGATTTATCACCACATTCATCTACAACTACAACAACATTCTGGATATCATGCGCACACATACTCATGGAAGAGAGTTGTTTCGTCCGGGAGCCACCAGGTTTGCATCTCAATATATCTCTCTAAATAGTTTAAGTCAACAAAAGAACAACTTGATTAGGATGGTGGCATCGAAAGATTGAGAGAATCACATATTGCGGCATGTACCAACTAAGGTCAGAGAGAAAGGTAAGAAAGTGGCTGATCTAATTCAGTCTAGACCCTTCTGGAGGGGGGTGCAAGCAGTGTTAAATATTGTAGAACCGTTTGTCCGTGTCTTGCGATCTTGTAATGGAGAAAGAAGATCGGATATGAGATATTTATATGAAGCTATGGACAGAGCTAAGGAGCTCATTCAACTGAACAACCCAACAACCTTTGTGAAGTGGTGGGACATAATAGACAGACGTTGGGAACACACTTTACATCACGATCTTCATGCAGCTAGTAAGCTACTAACTTTCTATATGTATTATTTGTATACACATTTCTCTTAAGTAATAACTAACTTCGACTTATTTATTTAGGTTATTTTTTCAACTCTCAGTACATGTTTAGAACTGATGGGAAGAAGGATAGCTATGATAGTTGCTCAGAAGTGTTGATGGGAGCTAAGTCTGTTATTAAGCGCATGCTTGCAGATGAGGACAGAGCAATAATGGCATGCAAGCAAATGCATGATTACAGAATGATGTTATACCACTTTGGGACAAGTACTGCTCAAAGAGCTGCCAAAATTTTGAGTTTAGGTTTGAAAATTATTAACTAGATGTTCTACTTAATTTTTAATTATAGCTTGCACATTGTTGACATGGCCAATTTTCTATTTACAGCTGACTGGTGGCTAGATCATGGAAAAACATATGGATATGAAGATTTAGCCTATGTTGCAATTCGGGTCTTAAGTCAAACAACCTCTTCATCAGGTTGTGAGAGAAACTGGAGCACCTTTGGCTTGATTCACACCAAGCAAAGGAATAGATTGAAGTCGAGCCGTCTAGAGAAGCTAATATTCTGTCATTATAACATGAGGTTGAAGCTAAAAAATCTGGAACTCATAAGGAACCTTCAAAGGCAGGAGAAAGAGAGAATTTCCGGACAAGCCACGGAGACGACACATGCAGAAGAACCCATAGACTTGGATGAACTGTTCGAGGAGCAACATCCACTAAATGCATGGGTTGATGCAAGCACCTCAAATGAGCCTGAATTCAACCCAAATGATCGGGAATTGGCGGAAGGTGAGTTAGATAATGTTCCATTACTTACTGATTTTCAACCTCCTCCTCCAAAACGTCAGAAGAAGAGCAAAAAACAAACACCAAACAGAAGGAAGAGTGGTACTGGAATTCAGATTGCTGATCTAGAGACTATCGAGGAAGATGATGAAACGCCAGAACCAAGTGATGAGGTCTAATATCAAACCTCAAATGACTCGATATCAAAGACGAGCTCCGACAGTTCTGAGGATGGTGGAGATGCTACCAGTGCCCCAGCCCCAGCTCCACCAATTCAATTCACTGGAGAAGAAGAATACACACATGCTACCCAAGATGAACATCATGGTAGCAGAGCAGGACGTGAAGAATCTTCCATTCAAACATTCAGCAGATCAAGGAGGAAGGACAAAGGTAAAGCTCCTCAGTGTGCAGAGGCCAAAGAAGAACTTAGGAGGGAGAGAGAATATCAAGAGCAACTATCAGATGCATCATCATATTCTCCATACGAAGGGTATAGTCAGCCTACTGGATATGTAGTTTACCCTCCTCAACATTCTGATACATCCGACTATTCAGGGGGTTGTCTAGAATATCCACAATTGTCAGTCATTTATACTAATACGGATGACTATAACCGGTATGTGATGCAATATGAACAATACTAGCAGAGTTATATGTCATGGATTGAGTATGTAAGCCATATGTTCATTCAGTATAATGTACGTTTGGAATAAATGTAAGTTCATAATCATATATGTAAGTTTATTCAAAGTTTTTTTGTCCAACAACATCTTATGTACTTCAAATCAATATATTTCAACACAATTATGTATTAGACTTGTGTTTTATATTTTTTTCACATTTTTTCACATTTTTTTCTATTTTTTTCTGCTATCCGAACCAGCTGAGCCTGACTCAGCCAGGATCGGCCGGGATCGGGCCGACTCGGATAGGAATCGGCCGACCCGATCGGTTTTGGACCAGCCGATCCGGGACCCGATACTGGGTTTCTTAACCTTGCTTGGAGGTGCAGTTGCTTCTAGGGCACTGGAAGGCACCCTCAATGACAACAGCAGCACCAGTCCTTAGGAGAACAAGGATAATAGACGAATCGATAACCTTCACAAACCTGGGGAGAACTCTGCAGTACTGTAGCGTGCACTGTAGTGGTACTGTAGTGCACACTATAGTGGTACTATGGCAAACACTGTAGCACTACAGTACCAGTACAGCAAACCCCAGATTTCTAGGGTTCTCTCCAGTACTGTTCAGCACCTCCTTCATTGATGTAGATCCTTGGAGGAGAGATCCACAGCGTGCCCTTCTCTATTCGGTGGAACATGGCTCTGGTACCATGAAGACATTGTACCACACAGAGAAGAGAATGAGGGAGAAGGAAAAGTATATGCTCTGGAGGCCAAAGGAGGAGGCTGCGGTCTGTTTGGAACCTCTCAAGAGACAGACGCATGCCTCTCTCTCTCTTTATATATTGATAGGACAAATACAATTTAAGTTACACGACATAAATACCCCTAATCAAGTAAATAACCAGAAGACACATTGACATGAAATAAAAAAACTAGTTAAAATAGAAAAAAGACATGACTGCCCCTCAACTTTCACCACAGCTTAATATATTAATCTAATGGTGAACAGCTACTACAGTCCCACCATTGTTTCAAAAAATACGAAGACAATGCATGTACCATACTACAAGTTCTGACCTTGTAAAGACACCAGCTTACATATCATTCACTAGCAACTCATTCAGTTCATCTGTTTGTCGAGGATGTAACCATTGATGTACAATTTTCTTTTGTAAATATTAACCACGAAGGTCACAAGCACAAAATGTGTCCCATTGACAGTCCTCAAACCCCCAAGATGTCTTCAAGGGCCCCATGAGAACTATCCTTTTCTGGTGCTTTGTGTAAGGCAGAGAGTCTGGTAAAACCTTATCCTTCATCATGATTTTTGGATTCCAAACATAACCAATCAACCAAAACCCACCTCCAAAGTCGACCAATATTCTATACCAGACTTCACCAAGCAAAAAATCTTATCAGTTATTATACTGTCTGCAGATTCTGACGTCCTCTAGGTTTAAACATGGCATTTCGGAATGCAGGAGTTACAAATTTACCAACTTGATCAAGCACCAAACATGTCAAAATTCCAATATTTATTATTAACCATTGGAGAGAGAGCCTATTTATGTATCAGATTCAGCAAACCATATAACAAGATACATTTATACATTGTTCATGCACAAACATATCATTTTGACATGGTCACCATTTGGCCGTCAGTTTTGGGAGGCTTCAGACATTTAGCACTAATTGTCCAGGACCAGAAGTATTCCCAGACACCATGAACATTATTTTTTGAACATAAATGCTATTATATGGCTCAATCCTGAAATATTCCTTTTGAAAGACCACTTGTAGTCAAGGACGGTATTCTTCTTTACTGTGGTGTACTACAGACGTCTAGAAGTCTAAGAAGTGGATGTTCATATGAGATATTATAATGACCTAAACACCAATTGGACAAGAGGAAGGGGTCATCCGTAGGACAATGGCACATAATGCCATTGTGTAGAGCTACTATGGTGTGGAACCACCACCATGTTTGGAGGGTGAAGTGAGAATGAACCGGAGTAGTTCCCACATCAGAAAATGTGGAAACATTGCTAGACTATATATGAGGGGCTTGGATCCATAACTTGTGAGAGATGTCTTGCAAGGATAAGACCGCAGCTGAACAACCACAAGCCCCAACTAGAACAACTAGAGTTTGACGCAGAAGCTATGGAACAACCAGCAGTCACAATGTCGTTTGGGGTGCTGTGAAATGTCGTCAACTTATGCCATTTTGAACTGGTAGTAGAAACCGGAGAGAAACGGGTGTTCACCGACCGTATTTTAAGACCCAAGTAGTTATGACACACACGGAATATCAGAAAAAAAAGGAGAAAAAAAAAAAACGAAAACCATATTTTCCCGTGTTCTACATCATTCTTACAGCGCAACAAAGGACACCTTAAAATTATGCAATGAAAAGACAAAATCCTCCTTCTAAACCTAACATTTAGCATCACTCATATCATAACCTCCTTCCTGCCCGAATCCGAAGCTAAGCATGTATAAAAAGTAAAAATTTAAAACATATATTATTTCATTCTTCGAGCACACACACAAACACATGAAGAGAAAGAGAGAGACAGCCCAGGCACGCACCGTGACCTCGATGGGAACGCGGGTGTCGACCCGGTGCTGGTAGTACAGGTCGATGCAGGGAACGCCCAGCCTCCTCAGGCTCCCTTCGCAGGAAGCCCTGACGTAGGCGGGGTCCCCGCGCACGTCCAGGCCCAGTGGCGCCCCTGGGTTCCCCCCCACCACGAACCCGAACTTGGAGCCCAGCTGCAGCTGCCCCACCAACCCGCCCTCCCGGAGAGCCCTCCCCAGAAGGACCTCGTTGGTGCCGCCGCCGTACACGTCGGCGGTGTCGAGAAGGGTGACGCCGCGGTGGATGGCGTGGCGGAGGAGGGTGACCACGTGGGAGTCGGGCTTGGGGGGGACGCCATGCGGGGTCAGGCCGTGGCAGCCCAGGCCCTGCGCCGACACCTCCAGACCCTGCGATCCCAGCTTGATCCGGCGCACTGCCGGAGGGGACGGCGCCGCCGCTGCGTCGAAGGAGGCCATCTTCGGCCGCGGAGGCGACCAGGGCGACCGCCGGAGATGGCGGAGACGACGAGGAGGAGTGGAGGACTGTTGGGAAGCTAACGGTGGGCTCTTACTCACACAAAGTGAAATTGTGTTGGAAAAATATATGTAGAGAAAGTAGAAAACACAAAAGTTGAAGAAGATCTCAAAAAGTAGATATTCTATTGATCATATGTGACTTCTTACGTGAAAACAGCTAGCCACATGGATATATAGACCTTACATGGACTTTCTAGATGGATAACTTTCCTAAAATGACTTTTAGACTCCTACTAACTAAGGCTCTAACGTGCAGCACGAAAATCTCCCCATTATATGCATGGGAGTTACATTCTTAATTCAAATGAAGGTTACAAGAGTTACAAGACCATAACCTCTAAACCCAAAAGATACCATAACCTCTAAATAATAAATGACCCATTATTTTTTTTCTAACTCATAACATAAAAAACTCCTTACATAATTATAAAGAGATCTCCGTGAAACTAAATTTATTTCACAACAAGGACACCAGTCACCGGGGGGCGGGAGCTGAGCAGGCGTACAAGGTAGTGGGATGCATATTTTATTATTGGAACTTTAGTATAAAACCCCTAAAAAATAACTTATTTGTACAAAGCAGTGTAGAATGCACGTAAATGTAATTAGCACCGTTAAATTGCACGCGCCATCTTAACACCGTGTGAGGAAGAACAGAATAACCTGCTCGATGGTTTTTATAAACAAGTGAAATGAGAGAATAAATTGAATAAATAACCATAAAGTATGTAATCGCGGTATGGTCATTTCTAGAAAGGGTTAGGGAAGTGTTGCGGAAGGTAGCGTGAAGGTAAAATAGGTGAATTTTATATTGTTTATTATTTGGTAGGTTTAATTATCTACTAGGTAATACTTGCTATACAACTTGGTGTGCAACAAAGTCCAGTCACACAGCACAATCTGGTGTGGTTGGAGAACGTGGCATTGAAGGTCAGCTTGGGAGAGCTGATATCGGCACCTCCATACAGCAAACAGGCTGTCCCAAGCCGTCACCATCAAATCCCACGCGTGCGTGCCATGTAATGAATAGCCGGTCTCATCCATTTGAAAATTTTCTCTCCATTTGAACTTTTGCTACCCAAAATGCCCTTGAGTGGGAAAACAGATGGCAGAGAAAACATAGCAGTCAGCTCATTCATTCGCGCCTAACTCCACCTTACTCGTGCCAATCCTCCCACTTCCATGTCTGCTTGTGAAGCTAGTAACGCGACTGCAGCTAGTTGACCTTGTGGATATTACTCGCCTCCTGCCTCCACGCCGATCCCTATTCCTCCTTGTTCGTGCCGGTTCTCCCGACATCCTCGTCACTTGCCAACCTCCACACAGGTTGCGAGAGCTAGATAGGCAAACCCTATTCTTTTACTTCCATGTCCGTTTCTGAAGCTAGCAAGGTGATCGCGATCGCAGCTAGCCGACCCTGTGAAAATTACTCGACTCCTGCATCCACGCCGGTTCCTGTTCCTGCTCGTTCGTGTCAGTCCTCCCGCCATCTTTGTCGGTCGCCCACCTCCGCACAGATTGCGCGAGCTAACTAGGCAAGTCTTGTTCTTCACATTCCACACCTCCACTTTCCGCATACCTCTTATGAGGGGAAGGAGACCAAACCACCCTTGTCCTACACGGGAGAATGGAAGAGAAGAGACGTTCTTGCTGAGCAGCGAGATAGAACGTCACGAAGTGCACCCAACTAATAGTTTGCACATGTATACGTCCAACCCAATTGTTCACATGCAGTTTCCACCCCCTTTGTACATATGCAGCGGCCCATCTTTGGGCGGCACATGCCAGTCTTCACTCTTATGATGTCAAACGTTGTACTGCTGACAATTGTGAAAATGCAAGTTCCTAATCTTGTATACTTACCTTCTATGCCATCAGCAGAGCCAAACATACAGAACTTATAACTTACAATATTATCCGAAGGATCTGGTTAGTGTATGTACTGTGTTTTGCATTACATCTGTTGAGATTACGGTCAAACTAAATCATACGGCCTCAATGTAGCCTTGTATTTTAGATTTTTATTTTTATTTTTTATTATTTTTCAGCACATTCAATGAAAAACACAACACAAGTGGAGAATAAGACTCCTGCAAAATAAGGGAGGATCGATTGACAGTAGAGGCTAGTGTAGGCACGAAAGTCGTCACTACAGATTTGCTCGAGGATCTTAGTAATATATTTACTGAAATTCATGTTCATTTTACGTAATTGAAAATTTTATCTTATTCTCCACACATGTAATATTTCGAGTGGTAAATTGATAACGATATTGATAGAAGTTTGGATTGAAATAAATTTAACTTTGATTGTACATGGTAAGATCTACAAATACAATTTCAAGATTGATAAATCTAATTACATATTGACAACTAGAGGATGAGATTAACAAATATACAATAACATTAATAAATATAATTACGATTGATAAATAATTAGTTTGAATGGACAACTAGAATTCGATTGAGAAATATAACTTTGAATTGACATATACAAGGTAACAAAAACAAATACATATTATCATTGACTATACATGCTAAGATCTATAACTAAATGTTTAGATTGATAAATATATGATATCGCTAATAAATATATGTTTGATTCTATAGAGTAGGATTGACAAACAAAAGTATAGATTGACCTAAGATAGTACTAATAAATACAAGTTATCACAACTATACGACATAAGATCGACAAATAAAGAACTTTGCATTAGTAAATACTATAAGTTTAAATTGTCAAATATCAGTTAACTTCGAGTATACAAAAGAAAACTGGCAAATAAATATTAAGATTAACAAATACAAGTTTCGATTGATAAATATAAACATCATTTATAAATAAGTTTAGATTGACAAATTCAAGTTGAGATTGACAAATTCAAGTTGAGATTGATAAATATGTAGAAATATTGATAAATATTACTTTAGATTGATAAATAAGGGTTTGGATTGTCAAACAATAAGAATTTGGTAACATGAATAAATATAAGTTATCATTGTACATGATAAGACTTGTGAAGTATAATTTTATTTTTACTGTAGAAGGTGAGATCTATGAATACAGCTTCAAGATTGATAAACACAATGTCAGATTGATAATTACAGGATGAGTTAACAAATATACAATAACATTGATAAATATGGTTATGATTGATCAATAACATATTGGAATTGACAACTATAGAATTCGATTTGAAAAATATAATTTTAGATTGACATACACAAGTTTTGATTGTGAAACATAGATTAACGTAGATTATATAGGATAAGATTGACACGTATAAATAAAAATCTTTGATCGACATATTTCAGTTCAAATATGAATTTGTCAATAATGTCATATATAATTCCATTTAGAGACACATGCCTCATTGGGAATTTATATTGTTTAATTTAATCTTTCATATTTTTAACTGTTTGTTTGCATTTATTTTTAGAATTGTCCTCAGATAATAAGACTCTTACAAAGGAGAAAAAAGATGATGGCCATGCCGATACTGTAGAACCATACAATGGCATGGAATTTGATACGGCTGAAGATGCGAGATATTTTTATAACACCTATGTTAGATATGTAGGATTTGGTATATCTACTGTCCATAGTAAGTTTACGCGTGGGTCTTGTACGTACAAAATATTTGTTTGCTGAAAGAATGGATAGAGTAGGAGAGACAAAAAAACTTTATATCATTGACATAGTACAAAAGTTGGTTGCAAAGCAGGCATCAAAGTGAAGTTAGATAAAGATAGCGAAAAGTAGATTGCATATAATATTTTACTTAAGCATAATCATACATTATCTCTATTGACTACTATATACTTGCGGTCACACCGAAAGATATGCACGCCTGAAAAGTAGAAATAAAAAATATGCGTACTATAGGAATATCAACATCAAACATAGTGTCATATATTGCGAGAAGAAAAGGTAGTGTTCGACAGTTGCAATTTACTGAAAATGATTGTAGAAACTTCCTAAATAGAGAACGATAAAGTCAATTGAAGGAAAGTGATGCCAACATAATGATGATCTATTTTCTACAAATGCAAACTAAGAGTCCGTCATTCTTTTATATCATAGATTTGAATGAAAACCAACAACTAAGGAATGTATTTTGGATTAATGGAAGGGTAAAGACCGCATGCACATATTTTAGAGACGTCATATGTTTTGATACTACTTTCCTCACAAATACATATGAAATGCCTTTTGCTCTATTTGTCGGAGTAAATCATCATGGATAATCTATCATATTTGGATGTGCCTTACTGTCAAATGTGAAAGTGGAGTCTTTCATATGGGTTTTTAGTTGTTGGCTGCAAACTAATGGTGGTGTTGCACCAAAGGCAATCATCACTGATCAAGATAAGGCCATTGAAGCAGCAATCGTTGAGATCTTCCCTGATGCACGACATCGATTTTGCTTATGGTATATCTTGCAAAAGATACCTAAAAGTATTGGTCACATATGTACTGCTCGTCCTAAGTTTATAGAAGACTTTGATGAATGCATATACGATTCTCTTTCTACTCATGAATTTGAAGAACGATGGGATCAATTGTTGTCTAAGTATAAAGCATGAAAAAATAATGACTAGTTGATTGGATTGTATGAAAGTCATGTAAAGTGGGTTCCAGTTTACTTAAAAGATACATTCTTCGTAGGTATATTTCATTACTTAATTATTATTTTACTTATCATGATAACTTTTCATTATTTATAGTTGTTAATGTCCATATGGAGTTATCAATCTCAACCTATATTTGTGAACGCAAAGTTTAGATATGTAAAACTTAACCTGTATTTGCCAACGCTATATATATATATATATATATATATAAATTTCATACTATATATTTCAAATCTTACTATGTATTTATCAATCTGATAAGCATTTCTCAATTTTAACTTATATGTAGGGGTGTTCACTATTTGGTTCAAACCGAAAAACCGAACCGAACTAAATCAAATTTTCGGTTTGGTTCGGGTAGAAAACATGTTCGGTTCAGTTCGGTTTCTAAACCTCTTCAACCTGGAAAAACTAAACCAAACCGGAGAAGTTAAAATACAATTATATATTATTTATACTTACTCAACACACATGCAAGACAACAGTCCAACCACTTGTGACAGTACACGTAATAACATTGCGCGTGATATAGGCAGCGTTAGACCCTATAAAGAAGCAACAACATTTTATACTGTCGTTACAGTACTAAATGTTTGTCTGGTATTGTGGCACCAGGCCCCCCTCTCGCTTACGTTTTGACGTTAACATCCGTGAAACTTTTAGTCCTGTACTGGACGTTGAGTTTCACTGGCTCTGCATAGGGTCTATAAAGAGACACCCATGTTACCTTTATACGTTCAACTGGGCCCGGGCTGAATATGGGCTTTTATGTTGAATTAAAATCAACAAAAACTAATTAAATGAGTTCAAATTAAATCCAAATAAAATTTTCCACCAAGTCGGTTCAAACTGATCCAAACCGAAGTAAATCGAAGATTTTCGGTTTGGTTCGGTTCGGGTTGTAGGATGAGTCGGTTCGGTTTGGTTTGAAATTTTTTTTCCTTAAACCGAACCAAACCAAACCATGAACACTCCTACTTATATGTGTCAATCAAAATCTATATTTGGCAAGGTGAACATGTATTAGCCACTTCAAACCTGTGTCAATGTTAATTTATGGTTGTCAGATTTAACCTGCATCTATTATATCTAAACCAGTATTTTGAATCTGATAAATAAACTAGACATTATACGATTGTATAGGAATGTCAACCTCGCAGCGTAGTGAGAACATTAATTATTTCTTTGATGGATTTATGCACTCTAAGATCACACTTGTTGAATTCATTGAAAAGTATATAATTGCAATTGACAGAAGATATGATGTAGAGAATTAAGCGGATGTTAAATCCAGGGAAAAGATAGCTTACTTAACAACAGCCTCACCTTTTGAGAAGCAAGTAGCCAACATTTACATGAGAATTTTTTTTAAAAAATTTAAACAAGAGATTATAGATGTCGTTGCTTGTCATCCTACCATTATTCAACTTGATGAATATACATGTGTCTTGAGGGTGAAGTCATTTGAACGGTTGAAAGTTAAAGATGGAGTTAAGAAAATTGTGAAGGAGTACATCGTATCATGTGATCGAATAGATAGAACTGTATCATGTGTTTGCCAGTGCTTCAAATTCAATGGATATTTATGTAGGCATGCATTGATAGGATTTCTTATTTGTGACATCAATGTGATTCTCGAAAGAAATTTTATGCAGTAGTGGACAAAAGAGATGAGGTATCATTTAGCAATTGATGGTTTTAATGTTGAAAATGACTTGCCAAATTCAAACTCTGCAAGGTACAAAAATTTAATTCAATGTCTCATGAAAGTTGTTGAGGCTGGCTCCTTGTCAAAACTCAAACTAACAAGGTTGCTGTTAAAAGCAATATCCAGGTGATGGAAACAACCAACACTGATGTTGCGGAGGACACAATATAGCAACATCTAAAATGATGGTTGTGCATAAGTATTTTTGGTGGCGCATATATATATGGCTTGCAGCTATGCATTTTGTGAAGGATGATGTAGAAACCAACATAGATTATCTATATGGCTGTATAAGTACACCCCCGATGTACATAAGTCGACTTGTATTTAACGCAAATTTTGTATGTAAATGTAAAATTTTGAGTAATATAGAAAAAAGTTGACAAATATGGGAAAAAAGTTGACATATGTGTTTTCTGTTCATGAATATGAAATTCTTATACTTCAAACTTGAATTAAAATGCTACTTTTTTTCTTTTTTTTAAAGGCTTATAAGCACATGCAACCTCATTATACAGCTTACAACTGTACCTGTACTCACTTGAGAGCATGCATAGACATTCACTAGGTATTGATAAATACTACAAAGTATAGGCTAATACATGAAAAAAAAAGAATTAATATTGACAAATGCAGGTTGAGATTGACAATCACAAGCTAACATTGACACGTAAAGGATAAGATTAACAAAGGTTTACATTGGTAAATAAGATTGATAAATGCTAGTTAAATTGACAAATAAAGGATAATATTGACAAATAGGATAATATTGACAAACACATACTGACATTGATAAGTAAAAAATAAAATTGATAAAGGTTTATATTGACAAATAGAGGGTATCATTGACAAATTTAGGGTGAGATTGACAAATATAGAATAATATTGACAAGTTAAAGATAAGATTGACAAAAATTTACATTGACAAATAAGATTGAGAAATACTAATTTAGATTGACAAACATAGCGTAATATTGACAAATGAAGGATGAGATTGACAAACACAAATTAATATTGATAAGTAAACGATAAGATTGACAAAAGTTTACATTGAGAAGTAAGATTGATAAATAAAGGTTTATATTCCCCAATATAGGATAATGTTAACAAATTTAGGATGATATTGACAAACACAGACTAATATTGACAAGTAAATGATAACATTGACAAAGGTTTACATTCACAAATAGAGCGTAAGATTGATAAATTTAGATAAAGATTGACAAACAAAGACTAACATTGACAAGTAAAGGATAATATTGATAAAGTTTACATTAGCAAATAAGATTGACAAATATTAGTTGATATTGATAAATAGAGAGTAATATTGACAAATACATGATAAGATTGACAAACACAAATTAACATTGACTAGTAAAAGATAACATTGACAAATGCTTGCATTTGCAAATAAGATTGATAAATACTACTTTATAAATACTACTTTACATTGATAAACAGAGAGTAATACGGACAAATATTGTCTGAAATTGACAAACATAAACTAACATTGATTGATAAGTAAATGATAAGAAAATGTTTATATTGGCAAATAGTAGTGATATGTACTGATTTTCTATTGATAAATAGAGAGTAATACTGACAAGTGCGGGTTAAGATTGACAAACACAAACTAACATTGACAAGCTAAGGATAGCATTGACAAATGTTTAGATAAATAAGATTGACAAATACTGGTTTAGATTAATAAATAGAGATTAATATTGACAAATGTCGGGTGACATTGACAAATACAAACTAACATTGATTGGCAAGTAAACGATAAGAAAATATTTATATTAACAAATAAGATTGATAATGCCGGGTGAGAATGACAAATACAAACTAACATTGATTGGCAAGTAAACGATAAGAAAAGGTTTATATTGGCAAATAGGATTTATAAGTATCTGTTTAGATTGACACATAAATGATAACATTGACAAATGCAAGGTGATGTTGACAAACACAGATTAACATTGACAAGTAAATGATAAGATTGACAAAAGTTTATATTGGCAAACAAGATTGAGAAATACTAATTTATATTGACAAGTAGTGCATAATACTTACAAATGCAGGATGCTATTGACAAACACAAATTAACATTGACAAGTAAATGATAAGATTTATAAAGGTTAATATTGGCAAATACGATTGATAAATATTGGTTGATATTAATAAATAGAGTGTAATACTGATAAATGCAGGATAAGATTGATAAATACAAACTAACATTGACTAGTAAAAGATAACACTAACAAATGTTTATGTTTGCCAATACGTTTGATAAATACTAATTTACATTGAAAAATAGAGATTAACATTGATTAATAAGTAAACGATAAAAACAGTTTATATTGACAAATAGTGTTGATAAATACTGGTATATATTGATAAATAGAGAGTAATACTTGTTGGGTTCTCGTGTTTCTCCGGATCGAAAAACGCAGCGAAAATAAATAAACGCAGCGAAAATAAATAATTAAATCGGCGATCCGTTTCCCATTTCGAAAATACAAAAACGATAATCGGATTATCGATCCGTACGCGGATTCAAATCTATGACCGATCGGTTCCGTCACTGTGACACCGCAAGCCGCGCAAGCGCCCGACCTCTAGCGGAGTCCACATGATCTTCCTCGCAGTGGATATCCTCACAGTTCCTCGTTCTTCACAGCCCACGAAGCCTCCGCCGTTCGCTGCAATGATCGCCGCAATGCGCGGACGATTTCCCGTTGAGCGGGAGTCAGAGAAGCGGCGGAGCAGACCCGGAGATCCGGGCTAGTCTGGGGCGCTAGAGAGAGGAAGAGAGGAGGGGCGGCTAGGGTTAGCAGCAGTCTGACCTACTCAGCCCGTTCGCTACATTTTATACTAACCGCGCGGTTTTTCATAAAAACCCTCGATTAATATAAAACTCACTTATTTATCCATCGCCTTGAGAATCATTTGTGTGTGACCCTTTAGGCCCAATAACCAGTTAGGTTAATGACCCAATAAGCCCAGTAACTCCTCACTGGCCTGATTAATAAATTAATAACTCATATTAATTAATTAATCAATCGAATTAATGTTGCACATCGAATTCGATCGGGCTTCCAATCACGTTGGGTGCCTAGTAACACCGCGTGAACTCGGAAGGTATCGGGGTTAAGTAACCCACTTTTGGAACCTTTCCACTGACAGTTACCGTGTGGATATAATCCTTCATTCGTATAATACTCTCGAGTCAACTTAGGATATAGTTTACCGTTAAACCCTAACCAGTCAACTCACTTGGATTGGATGCTGCCTTATAATATCGAAAAACTCCTTTCGCGATATTATCATCCGCCCTGCCCAGGGACTTCCGCACATCCTTCCTAAATCATTCTTTCTCTAAGTACCGAGAGCGAATGATTCCTTATTGACACTCAATTTCCTTCGAGGGTATTCCGTTGTAGCTGATCTTTGGCTGTTTAGAATCCCATAGTTAGAGATTCATAAACCAAGCTTAAAGTACAGAAGTCCACCGACAAGCTGTCCTTGGTGTCTCAGGTCCGAAGACCATCTATGCAACTGCGACAATAGAATCAAGCTGGTTGATAGTGAGGTACTATAGCATCCAATGATTCAGTCGGATTAGTTCAGTGAACTCGTTCTCTAATGAGCACTTACAAATTCGTCTTAGTGTCTTCACACAAGTGATTATGAGATCAGTCACCCTCATCGTATGAGTAGGAGTAATATGTACTAGTCTAACCGGATATCCGATGTCCTTCTCGGATATCCTATGAATAGGAACTATTAAGAATATGTGTGTTTAAGTGATCGATCTCATTAGTATGATCTCATCATAATCTAATCACCATCGCACATATTCATGAACATCATTATGACACGATAATTAATATGATTTACACACAATGAATATATTGTCATTTTATTAATAAATGAATAAGATTACAAAGTCATATTGACTTGTAGGCCACTTAAGACTAATAATACTTACAAATGCAGGTTAAAATTGACAAAAACAAACTAACATTGACAAGTTAAGGATTACATGACAAATGTTTTCAAATACTATTGACAAATACATGATAATATTGACAAATAGAGCTAAGAGTGATAAATGCTGGGTGAGATTGATAAATGCAGACGAACATTGACAAGTAAATATAAGATCGACAAAAATTTACTTTGGCAAATAAGATTGACAAATAATAGTTAATATTGAAGAATAGAGAGTAATACTGACAAAAGATAGTATATTATTGATAAACACAAGCTAACATTGACAAGTAAGGGATAAATTTGACAAATGTTTACATTGGAAAATAATATTGATAAATACTCATTTATATTGACAAATAGAGAGTAATACTGATAAATGCAGGATGAAATTGATAAATACAAACTAACATTGACAAGTAAAGGAGAACATTGGTAAATGTTTAGATTGGAAAGTAAAATTGATAAATAAAGGTTTACATTCAGAAATATAGGATACTATTGACAAATCTAGGTTGAGATTGATAAATACGAACTAACATTACAATAAAGGATTGACTAAGGTTTACAAATACTATTAATAAATACACATTAATATTGATAAATAGAGCTTAAGATTGATAAATACAGGGTGAGATTGATAAATGCAGACAAAGAAGTAAAGAATAATTGACAAAAGTTTACTAATACTATTGATAAATACATGTTGATATTGACAAATAAATGGTAATAGTGATAAATATAGGGTGAGATTGATAAATGCAGACAAAGAAGTAAAGAATAATTGACAAAAGTTTACTAATACTATTGATAAATACATGTTGATATTGACAAATAAATGGTAATAGTGATAAATATAGGGTGAGATTGATAAACGCAGACGAAAAGTAAGAGATAAGATTGACAAATGTTTACATTGGCAACTAAGATTGACAAATACTAGTTGATATTGGAAACTAGAGAGTAATACTAACAAATGCAAGGTAAGAATGACAAACACAAAACAACATTGACAAGTAAAGGATAACAATGACAAATGTTTATATTGAAAAATACGATTGATAAATATTGATTAATATTGAAAAATAGAGTAATATTGACAAACGCAAGATGAGATTGACAAACACAAACTAACATTGACAAGTAAATGATAAGATTGACAAATACATGTTAATATTGACAAATAGAGGCTCATAGTGATTAATGTAGGGTGAGATTGATAAACATTGCTGAACATTGAGAAGTAAATGCTAAGATTGACGACAGTTTACATTGGCAAATAATATTGTCAAATAGTGGTTTACATTAACAAACTGAAGGTGAAATTGACAAATGTAGGATGATATAGACAAACACAGACTAACATTGGCAAGTAAAGACAAAAGTTTACATTGGCAAATAAGAATAACAAATGCTGCTTTATATTGACAAATATAGGGTAAGATTGACAAATATTACTTTAGTTTATATTTGACAGTTTAAACGTGTATTTGTCAATCTTATCCTTTCAATTTATACATTTATTTGTCAATCTTATCCGGTATTTGTGAATCCGTACATGTATTTTTCAATGTTAACCTGTATTTGTCAATGTTAACCTATATGTGGTCAATATGATTGATATGTAAAATAATAATTATTGGAATAAAATATATGCATAAAAAGTATCTTTTACGAAAAGTAGTGCCCATTTTACATGACATTCTTACTAAAGAGGTGTTTAGATATCATTTTCTACAACTTATGAAATTTAAGTATTATTATTGTATTCAATATTTACTTATACTCTCTCATGATCTTAAATTATTTCATGAACCTGTGAAGATTAGGAATGGTCGCCTCGAAAATCATGTAGATTAGATCCGCTCTTCTCTAAATACATCATAATTATAAGATATGGAGGAATTTAAAGATGCGGTAAGATTCTCAATTGACAAATTTTAGACTCAGGTTTCTTTTCATGTGAATTAATCACAGACACAAGCTTGCCATGACCATACTGTTACATCAGGATTTACCCTAGCAACTCTTCATGTTCACTTTATTATTGATGGTCTCGTTGTTAGTATTAGATGGTCTCAAAGCCAATCCGATACTATGTACTTATTCAGATTATTAATAAATGGCAATAATTCATTATGTGTAATTAATTCGATCTGTGTTTATCGTATCACGATGAAGTCTATGAACATGTGCAATAGTCTTCGGATTATGATGAGATCATAATTACGGGACCGAAGACTTATAAACACATGTTCTTAATTGTTCCTAGTCATAGGATGTTTAAGATAGGACATCAAACATCCGGATAGACTAGTATAGGTTACTTCAGCTCATATGATGAGGGTGACTGATCCTATAAGTCACTTGTGTGGAGACACTATGCTGGACCTATAGGTGCTCACTGGCGAATGAGTTCACTGAACTGATCCGACTATGAATCGTTGGATGGTAATTACCTCACTGTTAACCAGCTCGATTCATTTGTCACGGTTGCGTGGATGATCCTTGGACCTGAGACGCCAAAGATATCTTGTTGGTAGGTTTCTGAACTTTGACCTTGACTAACGAATCCCTAACCATGGGTTATCAATAAGTCAAGCGATCGGGTTCAGGGAAATGCCCTCGAAGGTAATTGTGTGTTCAATACGGGATCATCCGCTCTCGGTAGTTTGAGGGAGAATGTTCCGGAAATGATGCGCTTAAAGTCCCTGGGCAGGGCGGACTCTGTATTCGATAAGGAGTTATCGGATTAAGATTAGCGGCATCTGATTCAAGTGAATCGACCGTATAGGGTTTAACAGTAAACCATGTCCTAGGTCGATTCGGGAACATTGTACGGATGAAGGATTATATCCGCGCGCTAACCGATGACAGAAAAGTTCCAATAGAGGGTTGCGATAACTCCAGTGCCATCCAGGATCACGCGATGTTGCTTGGCATCCAACGTGATCGGCAGTCCGTCCGAATTTATTGTGGGACATTAAATTCGGCTGATTAATTGAATATAAGGATATTAATTAATTCAGTGGGTCAGTAAGGGGTTACTGGACTTAATGGGCTATTAACTGGACTAGTATTTGGGCCTAGAGGGTCACACGTAAATGGTTTTCAAGTCGATGGATAATCCGACAGGGTTTCGGATAAGTTTGGGTTTTTATGAAAAACTGCAAACAGACTTATTATAAAAGAACGGATTCTACATCCGGGGCCAGCAACCCTGACCTAGCCGTCATTCGTTCTTTCTCTCTTTCTCTCTCTTCTGGGCTTGTGGTTCCCGACTGCTCCAGCTTCCGTCCGATGAGAGATTCAGAATCCGCATGTCGCGGCGAATTACGCGCAGCCAGACGGGATCTACGAACGCCGCAGCGAGCGAGGAAGCGAGGACGATCCATCGCGAGGAGAACCGCGTGGATACCGCTAGAGGTCGGGCATCTGCGCGACTTGCGGCATCGCTTCGACGGAACCGGAAAACGAACGTGAATTCGAATCCGCGCAAGGTGAACTCGATTTTCTCCGGTTTTATTTTAACGATCGAAACGGGATGGATCCGATCCCGAACATATTATTCCGCTGCGTTTTTCGGTCAGATCTCGACACAGCGATCCCAACAGTGGTATCAGAGCCAGGTTCCACTGTGTTTTCACTATTTCGATCTTCATATTTGATAATTTTATAATTTGATTCCATACCCAGTTTAAATTTTAATTACATGCAAAGCGTTCATGCGATGAACTATGTGAATTAAAATTATTTTTTTGCATCAAAAATCGTTTTTTTTTTGTGTACCCTTTTTCATGTTCTTCGTCCAACGAAGAATGGACGTGGACCGGCAGGTTTAGGGGCACCCCAAAGGTTGGGGATGCCTCACCGGAGCATGGGAACACCACCCATGGGGTTTTCGGTCACCGGAGTACCATGGCCGACCTTCCTCCTCTCCTTTTTCTCCCCGGAATATGCAGGAAAAGAGGGGGGGGGGGGGGGGGGGGGGAGATTTCGGATTTTCATTGAAAAAGGGGGGGTTTTTGGGGTGACCGCCGGCTGCCAGGGCCACCGGCGCCGTCGTCGGGACCCCTGGCCGATGGGGGGGGTCACCCCGGTGCCGGCTAGGGGCTGCCCTCTTTCTTCCCTGCGACGCAGCTAGGGTTTCCCTAGCTGCGTCGGGCAGGGAAGGAAAGGGGGCGGGCCGGGCCGGGCCGAGCCCTGGGCCCGGGCCGGTCGGGGCGGGTCTGGGCTCGGTCTGAGCGCCGGTTGGGCCTGGTCCAGTGACCGGACTGGCCCGGTTCGCTAGGCCCTTTTATTTATTTATTTATTTTAAAGGGAAAAACCCCATTTTATCCCATTTAAATGCCATTTTAAATTACAGAATTTGGTTTAAATTTAAAATGAGATTTTTCATTTAGTCATATTCTATTTTTTAAATGATTATAGCATATAAATATGATTATGGGATTATATTGACAATTGTTGTTAATATTTTCTTTTTATTTTAAATGTTAGAATAAATGACATTAAATGAAGTTGATTTAATTGTTAAACTCAAATTTAATGTCATTAATAATTCAAGGGCATGGAATATTATAAAATTTTCAATTTGTAGTCATTGTACATTTATTTTATTGATGTGCATTTATTTGCTTGTTTAAATTGGATTTAAATTATTATGCTTGAACTAAATACTAATTTTTTCAAAAATTCCAAATTATCCAAATTTTGTTTGGTCCCTGGTTTTATGAAACCTGAAATTATTATTATTTTCAAAAATTTTATTTAGTCATTTGATGTGCAATTCATGTGTGGTTTGTTTAACTAAAACACATGGTGGTCATGGACGAGCATTATTTGTGGATATGGAATGTGATTGTGTGGTTTATTGTTTATTAATAAATAGAGGTCTGCGAACCTCTCCCTCTCATATTCCATTGTACTTCTACCTTCCTCCTTGATATAATCGCCATAAGGCTTCCTTATTTAAATTATCATGTAATTGAGAATTACGATGTAATTTGATCGAGGCGGCTGTGCGCGGAGCGAGGATGATCCACAACTGCCGACCATATGAAAATGAAGGAGTTCATTGAATCCATGGGTTTGCAGACTCATGATATAAGTTGTTATATTGTGTATGTGTGTGCGTTTGACTGTCTGGCTCAAGTCAAACCGTAGTGCCGTCCATGACCACACTAATGACATGTATGTGATGCGTGTGCTTAATATTTGCTAGGTTATTAGTATTTATAATATATTCGATATATTTAATACTATCACCTTGGATGAGACCAAACTAAATAAGTAAAACCTTCGTTACAAACTCTAAGCCGTAGCGCGAGTCATTGAAAATGCACCGCGTGGCTCTCCATCAATATGATCAATAGAACTTAATTCAGTCATGGCAGATACTATGTGTTTACCCGAGGTCTGCCATTGTCTGTTGAGAGGACTGTTGATCATGGCATTAGATGCCTTTGAATAAGAGTAGAGGAACGATATAGTTATCCACGTGTTTACCCGGGAACTATATTTCTACTTTATTCTGTCACGTATTGATGGTAAAGCTTAGACCGGGGATAATGGTCTACTGTGTTTACCTGGGACCATTACACTTGGAAGCCGAAATATGAACGGATATTGCAAGGAGTTGCAATTATCATGAGATGATTGCTCTGAGATAGCGGTATGATACTACGTGTTTACCCGATGTCATACTGTGATGCTTGGAGATTCTGATCCCTACTAGGAGACAGTCGGCGTCTCCCGTTCTGTATATCTGAAGGTTATACAGTCCGTCAAAAATTAGTGGGAGTAAAACTAGATAATAAAAGACCATATCTTGTTTTAGATAATCTGAATATCTGTTAATTATCAATTGATTATCTCCTGTAGGCGAGAATGTTGCACCATAATCCGTTGCGAGGCATACTTGATGCCAACCGTTTGACAAGCACCAATTACTCAGACTGGCTCAAAAACCTGAAGATAGTCCTTAGGTCTGAGCAGATTGCCTACATCTTGGATAATGAACCTCCTGCTGAACCAGCATTAGATGCTCCAGAGGAGGAAATGATAGCGTATGAGAAATGGAAGGAAGATTCCACCATGTCCCAATGCTACATGTTAGCCTCTATGAGTAATGAGTTGTAGAGGCAACATGAAGAGATGGATGCTAGATCCATCATGCTCCATTTGAAGGAGCTATTTGGTGAGCAGAGCAGAATCGAAAGATATGAGATATCGAAGAATCTGTCCAAGGCTCAGATGGCAGAGGGAACTTCAGTACAGAATCACGTGTTGAAGATGATTGAGTGGGTGGAGAGGCTGAATGCTCTTGGGATTACACTTCCCAAGGAGATGCACACAGACCTCGTGTTGTCTTCACTTCCACCGTCATATGCTCAGTTCATCGTTAATTTTAACATGAACAAGATCCAGGCCACTTTAGCTAAACTGCTGAACATGTTAAAAACTGCTGAGGGGAACCTTGTGAAGGATAAACCCCAAGTCCTCATGCTTGGTAAGACCAACAGAAAAAGACTTGCAGTCCAAGCTTTTCGAAAGAATAAGAACAAGGTTCAGAGAAAGGCAAAGGTTACCAAGAAAGATAAAGATAAAAGTGCTGAGAAAGGTGCTTGCTTCTACTGTCACCAGAAAGGGCATTGGAAAAGGAATTGCAAAGAATACCTCAAGGACAAGGCTCAAGGAACTGTGAAGCAGCAGGACGCTTCAGGTATCTATATGATAGATGTAAACTTGTCAATAGGAGGTTGTACATCATGGGTATTAGATACTGGATGTGTATCTCATATCTGCAATTCTGTGCAGGCACTGACAAGAAGGTGTAAGCTGAGGACCGGCGAGGTGGAGCTGAGACTAGGTAACGGCGCAAGAGCTGCGGCGATCGCTGTGGGGATAGTGAAGCTCAAGCTACCATCTGGAGACATATTTTTATTAGATGAATGTTATTATGTACCTAGCATAATAAGGAACATCATTTCTATTTCATGCTTAGATAGAATTGGATACAATTTAAATTTTGGGAACAATAGTTGTTCAATTCATTTCGGAAATAAATTAATAGCTTCTACTATTTTGTCCAATGGATTGTATCTATTGAATGTGTCTCATGATAATTTACACATCGGTTCTTCAAATAAAAGGAGTAAGTATGAAATGAACAAAGCCTACTTGTGGCATTGTAGGCTTGGATACATTGGTGAAAACAGACTCCAAAGGATGCATAAAGATGGATACTTGGATCCATTTGATTATGAATCATATGCAACCTGTGAGTCATGTTTAATGGGTAAAATGGCTAAGTCTCCATTTAGTGGAACTGGAGAATGAGCCAAAGACATATTAGAACTCATACATTCAGATGTATGTGGTCCTATGTCAACCCAAGCTATTGGTGGTTTCTCATACTTCATTACATTCACTAATGATTACTCAAGGTTTGGATATGTATACTTATTGAAGTATAAATCTGAAGGCTTTGAGAAATTCAGAGAATTTAAGAATGAAGTAGAAAAACAAACAGGAAAAAGTATAAAAACCATCCGATCTGATCGGGGTGGTGAATACTTGAGTACTGAGTTCATTAAATACTTAAAGGATAATGGTATCATTTCTCAACTTACACCTCCTTATACACCTCAGATGAATGGTGTATCAGAAAGGAGAAATCACACATTAATGGAAATGGTGCGATCCATGATGAGCATGTCCAAATTACCGGTGTCCTTATGGGGATATGCACTTAGCTCGGCTATGTATATCCTAAACAAGGTACTCAGCAAATCTGTTGAGACCACTCCATATGAGATATAGAATGGAAGGAAACCAGACCTTAAACATGTTAAAGTCTGGGGATGTCCTACTCATGTTAAAAGACATGACGCAGATAAACTGGTATCCAGAACTGACAAATGCAGATTTGTTGGATATCCAAAGAAAACTTATGGATATTACTTTTATCTTCCTGGCGAACAAAAGGTGTTTGTGGTCAGGAGAGCTGTCTTTCTGAAAGAAGATTATATTTTCCAGAAGGACAGTGGGAGTAAAGTAATACTGGAAGAAATTCCAGACCCACAAACTGGCAATGGTTCATCAGATGAACCGTCAGTTTCTGAACTTGTTCAAAATGATACACAGGAACCTCGTAGGTCTGAAAGAGTACCTAAACCACCAGAAAGATATGTGGGACATATTAATTTGGATGGTTCAAGGATACTCTATAATGAGGATGATGATCCTAAGACTTACCAGGAGGCCATTGAAAGTCCAGAGGCCGGGAAATGGCGGGAAGCCATGAATTCTGAAATACAGTCCATGTATATCAACCAAGTTTGGAACTTGGTAGATTTGCTCGATGGTATAGTACCTATCGGCTGCAAATGGATGTTTAAAAGAAAGATCGGTGCAGATGGATGTATTGAGACTTATAAAGTAAGATTAGTGGCGAAAGGCTATCGTCAAAGACAAGGTGTTGACTATGACGAAACTTTTTCACCCGTTGCTATGATTAAGTCTATCAGAATTCTTCTCGCCATTGCTGCCTACCATGATTATGAAATATGGCAGATGGATGTGAAGACTGCCTTCCTCAATGGAAACCTTAAGGAGGAGGTGTATATGATACAACTAGAAGGATTCACATCCAAAGAATCTTCAGACATGGTATGCAAGTTGCAAAGGTCCATTTATGGACTGAAGCAAGCTTCCTGAAGCTGGAACATAAGATTTGATGAGGCGATCAAATCTTATGGCTTCATTAAGAATGAAGATGAGCCCTGTGTGTACAAGAAAAACAGCGGGAGCGCA
The DNA here is from genome assembly GCA_030544215.1 of Zantedeschia hybrid cultivar. Lineage (NCBI taxonomy): Eukaryota > Viridiplantae > Streptophyta > Magnoliopsida > Alismatales > Araceae > Zantedeschia > Zantedeschia hybrid cultivar. Next base: position 34,774,449 of record JARZZO010000011.1, on the reverse strand, counting down.
ATCACATTTCTGGTTCTTTACGTTGACGACATCCTACTCATTGGGAATGATGTAGGAATGATGTCATCAGTAAAGATATGGCTGTCAAAGAACTTCTCCATGAAGGATTTGGGAGAAGCATCTTACGTATTGGGAATACGGATTTATAGAGATAGATCTAAGAAGATGCTAACTTTAACCCAATCCATGTACATAGAAACCATTGTCAAAAGGTTTGGCATGGAAAATTCCAAGAGAGGTCTCATACCGATGAGACATGGAATTTCACTCTTTAAAGGTCAGTCTCCCAAGACACCTGAAGAGAGGGCAGTGATGGATAAAGTCCCCTATGCTTCTGCCATATGGTCCATCATGTATGCCATGCTATGTACCAGACCTGATGTAGCATATGCTCTAAGTGTTATGAGCAGACATCAGGCAGATCCAGGTGATGAACACTGGAAGGCTGTGAAATACATCCTTAAGTACTTGAGAAGGACTAAGGATCTATTTCTAGTATATGGAGGAGGAGACTTGAGGCTACAAGGATACACTGACTCGAGTTTTCAGTCTGATCCTGATGACAGCAAGTCAACATCAGGTTTTATTTTCACACTCAACGGGGGAGCAGTGAGCTGGAAAAGTTCCAAGCAGGAAACCACTGCTGATTCGACAACGGAAGCCGAGTATATTGCTGCTGCTGAAGCCGCTAATGAAGCTTTATGGATGAAGAAATTCATCGGCGATCTTGGTGTGGTGGAAAGCATATCTGGTCCCGTCCCACTGTTGTGTGACAACAATGGGGCGATTGCTCAAGCGAAAGAGCCGAGGTCTCATCAGAAGTCGAAGCACATTCTGCGGCAATTTCATTTGATTAGAGAGATTATAGCTCGAGGAGATGTCGTGGTGGAAAAAGTTCCCTCAGCCGACAATATAGCAGATCCACTTACAAAGCCTTTGTCTCAAAATGTTTTTGAGCGTCACTTAGAGAATATGGGTATTCTGTATAAAAGTGATTGGCTTTAGTCCAAGTGGGAGATTGTTAGTATTAGATGGTCTCAAAGCCAATCCGATACTATGTACTTATTCAGATTATTAATAAATGGCAATAATTCATTATGTGTAATTAATTCGATCTGTGTTGATCGTATCACGATGAAGTCCATGAACATGTGCAATAGTCTTCGGATTATGATGACATCATAATTACGGGACCGAAGACTTATAAACACATGTTCTTAATTGTTCCTAGTCATAGGATGTTTGAGATAGGGCATAAAACATCCGGATAGACTAGTATAGCTTACTTCAGCTCATATAATGAGGGTGACTGATCCTATAAGTCACTTGTGTGGAGACACTATGTTGGACCTATAGGTGCTCATTGGCGAATGAGTTCACTGAACTGATCTGACTATGAATCGCTGGATGGTAATTATCTCACTGTTAACCAGCTCGATTCATTTGTCACGGTTGCGTGGATGATCCTTGGACCCGAGACGCTAAAGATATCTTGTTGGTAGGTTTCTGAACTTTGACCTTGACTAACGAATCCCTAACCATGGGTTATCAATAAGTCAAGCGATCGGGTTCAGGGAAATGCCCTCGAAGGTAATTGTGTGTTCAATACGGGATCATCTGCTCTCGGTAGTTTGAGGGAGAATGTTCCGGAAATGATGCGCTTAAAGTCCCTGGGCAGGGCAGACTCTGTATTCGATAAGGAGTTATCGGATTCAGATTAGCGGCATCTGATTCAAGTGAATCGACCGTATAGGGTTTAACAGTAAACCATGTCCTAGGTCGATTCGGGAACATTGTACGGATGAAAGATTATATCCGCGCGCTAACCGATGACAGAAAAGTTCCAATAGAGGGTTGCGATAACTCCAGTGCCATCCAGGATCACGCGATGTTGCTTGGCATCCAACGTGATCGGCAGTCCGTCCGAATTTATTGTGGGACATTAAATTTGGCTGATTAATTGAATATAAGGATATTAATTAATTCAGTGGGTCAGTAAAGGGTTACTGGACTTAATGGGCTATTAACTGGACTAGTATTTGGGCCTAGAGGGTCACACGTAAATGGTTTTCAAGTCGATGGATAATCCGACAGGGTTTCGGATAAGTCTGGGTTATTATGAAAAACCGCAAACAGACTTATTATAAAAGAACTGATTTTACGTCCGGGGCCAACAACCCTGACCTAGCCGTCATTCGTTCTTTCTCTCTTTCTCTCTCTTCTGGGCGTGTGGTTCCCGACTGCTCCGGCTTCCGTCCGACAAGAGATTCAGAATCCGCATGTCGCGGCGGATTACGCGCAGCCAAACAGGATTTACGAACGCCGTAGTGAGCAAGGAAGCGAGGATGATCCATCGCGAGGAGAACCGCGTGGATACCGCTAGAGGTCGGGCATCTGCGCGACTTGCGGCATCGCTCCGATGGAACCGGAAAATGAACGCGGATTCGAATCCGCGCAAGGTGAACTTGATTTTCTCCGATTTTATTTTAACGATCGAAACGGGATGGATCCGATCCCGAACATATTATTCCACTGCGTTTTTCGGTCGGATCTCGACACAGCGATCCCAACACTCGTAAGACCAATGAGCAACACAAGGTAGAAAATATTATTAATAAGTAAACCAATTACAAGGTCACCAGGACATACTCCTGAGAATATCACAAGGTCACCGGAGCATATCCCTGAGAATAACACATGTCTGAGTAGCAACATGCTGTTAATAGTTCTTAGAAGAAAACCAATTTGAAGAGATACATCTGACAACATCCATCAGTATTAAGCTTGAGTTGGTTCACCAGAGGGCGGTTTTAAAAGACAATAATTGATGGTGCTCTTTTCTTAGTTACAATAGTCATCCTACCATCATACAGTTGCACTAGAGATGTTTAAAACTTACCATTCATAGTGTTCATTGAGAGCGCATATTCATCATCTCCGCTGTCAATTGTCCCCTCAATAGTGCAATATCATCTGCAGTGATGTCCATATGAGGTGTTATACCCCTGACCGTTGATCTCTCTATGAACTTCACCACATACAACGCGCAGTCTAGAGTATCAGGGGGCTGAGATCTGCATGACTGATCAAACTCCAATTTTCATTTTTTTATTTCAATTTGCACCCGGCGAGTTTGAAGTATTTTTTGATGATGAGCACCTACAAACAAACTCAAGGGAGATATGTTACAAAGAATACAAAAAAAATTTAGTCACAGCTTAATGATTCAAACACTTCATTACCCAAGACCATGCTGTGCCATTATGTAACACATCTCCTTTGTTTGAATTGTATGATGTAAAGCACTTCTTCTTTGTATCAAGGGCAAGCAGATGACAATGGTTTGAGGAGTGCAGCACAAAGAAAAGAAAATCAACTTTTCCCAAGGCCTTATTGGTGTTGAACTCGTTAAATAGGTTCATGAGGCATTCTGCTTTGGCCACCCTATTTTTTTTAATAATATTTACCTTATTTCTATGAATGATAGAGAAATAGCCCCATTGTTTGTAATTATTAGGAGACTGTAACTACCTTTGTTTTACCCAATCTACATCATAATCAATCACCCGCAAATTAATATGGACGTGTTACGCCAATAAATACAATATTAATTTACTACCAATTATCAATGTTAAGATACTATACTTACATCATTATTAGTCATGTCTCCAAACAATAAATGGCACACCTGCAATCTTGTCAGGTTGGCATCCCATCTAGTGGTCAACACAACATGCTCATTGACAGCATGAAGGCAGAATGTAAAAAGAATCATGAGCGGGGTGATACATATATATATAACACATACACATATGAGGCAACAAAAGAACATAAAATAAAATATCACTTCAATTTACTCGATCATGTTGGCTGATAGAAAGGCGTAGATGATAGACTCATCTTAGGCTCCCAAAGGATGAATGTACTAAATATAGAGAGACATTTACTTACTCAGTCATCTTAGATGATAGGAACGTGTGAATGGCCGCCGCATCCTTGGGTCTCAAAAGACCCTTGCCACAAATTCATATTCCTTCTTCATAGATGGCTGCATTAAAGTAAACATGAATCACAACAATAAGAAAATGAGTAAAGTAACTTTCTAACAACCCACTTACTATTGTCCCTTTGAAAGTAACCCTCTTCGGTCCACCAGTCTTCTTCTTTTTAAAGGTACGTAAACCTTTACTTTCTCCCTTTGCTCAACCTTAGGAGATGCTTCCAGCTCTCCATTTTGCTGCTCTCCCTCTTCCTTACCAACCCCTGCAGCCCCTTGCTGGTCCCCTTCCTCTTCAACTACATCTATCTTTGCATGCTCTCCCTCCTCATGAACTGCAGCACCCATTGTAGCCCCCTCCCCCTGCCCATGTTGATGACCCAAAGCCCTTACCTCTGCTAAAAGATCATCAAATTTTCTCTCCAACCTATCAAATCGAGCATCCATTTCCTTTCACACCTCCCTTAACTCCCTCGCATGTTTCTCATCGTAAGATTTTACCATGTCAACAAGTATCGTAACTTGGCGCATCAAGGTGTCAATGGCATTGGACATGGTTGACTCCTCCCTTGTGCACTCTTCCCCCATCCCAAGGAGCCACCTTTAAGCAGGCTCCACCTCTAATTTTTCAACAGCCTGTTTGAAAGTATTGAGATCATATTGTTACTGAGAATCACGCTAAAACGCGTTGTTCCCAGACGACGCCAGTCAGACGACAAGACGGGGTCGTACACTGGTAGATCTCTAAATCGCATCGACCACGTGCGACGCCATTCTGACAACAAGACTGGGGCCGTACACACGCGCCCCGACGCCCGACCACGTGTCCCACCAGCATGGCTCCTAAATCGCGTCCCCCAAAGCTGACACCTTTCAAAAGCACGTCGAGCTGGCCATGAAATAGGTCCACAAGGATCCAAACTAAGGGGTCCGACACCGAAACCAACCCGATAACCGAATCTGAAACCTCAATCCTTACATTCTCCCCCCTTAAGAAAATTTCATCCTCGAAATTGAAACCACTCTACAACCACTACCAACAACTCCACACCGGTAATACGGTTCACATCAATCATCCTCACCAATCACACTCCTCTATAGGGATTCGTGCAATTGGTCGATCTCACCAACACTAAGCTAATCATGTTCTACGATCTTTGCAAACACCGATGGACTAACACAACCATTAATTAACCTTACGAGGCACATATTACAAAATCGATTCTCCATCATATCTAAGATACATAAAAGCCCTATAAGAACCCACAACCACTACTATAAAGATAAAACAAAAGTCTTCATCTCGCCCAGCATCTCGGACCTCTTCTAAAAGAACACACAACTCAGCTTTAGGTCCTGGGCTTCTTCTGACTACTCGATTCTTGACCTACTCTGTTCTTCTGGGGACAATCTCTCACAAGGTGTCCCTTCTTACCACAACCAAAACAGCTACCGGTGATCAATGGGGACAACTGACCACCATGCTTCCTACTGCAACAAGGACAACAATCTGCTGCATCTTGATTTGCTTCTTGCTGTCTGCTAGACACAGTCTACACCTGCTGAACCAAATTGTCTTCGTCTTCGTCACGAAGCATCCTCTTGAACTTGGACCCAAAGGAAGAAGAGTTTGTGCATGAAGAAAGAATTGCTGACTTGCTCTTGCTCTGCTGCTGCCCTCGTTTTGATCGATCCATCTCTTTCGCGATCTTTTGGAATTGAGTCTCCACTGTTGCTGCACACCGAACCGTTGATGCATGATCATTGTAACAATGGGATGCCACAAGTGTTAGTCTTAGGTGGCCTACAAGCCAATATGACTTTGTAATCTAGTTCATTTATTAATATAATGACATTATTCATTATGTGTAAATTTGTATTATTATCGTCTCATAATGAAGTCCGTGAATATGTGCGATAGTAATCAGATTATGATGAGATCATACTAGTGAGACTGCTCACTTAAACACACATATTCATAATAGTTCCTAGTCGAAGGATATCCGAGAAGGACATCGGATATCCGAATAGACTAGTACATATTACTCCCCCTCATAAGATGAGGGTGACTGATCTCATAGTCACTTATGTGGGGACACTAAGGCGAATTTGTAGGTACTCATTAGAGAATGAGTTCATTGAACTAATCTGACTGAATCGCTGGATGGTATAGTACCTCACTGTCAACCAGCTTGATTCTATTGTCGCAGTTGCGTAGATGGTCCTCGGACCTGAGACACCAAGGACACCTTGTCGGTGGACTTCTGTGCTTTGACTTTGGTTTATGAATCTCTAACCACATGATTCTAAACAACCAAGGATCGGGTACAGCGGAATGTCGTCGAAGGGAATTGAGTGTCAATAAGGAATCATTCGCTCTCGGTACTTAGAGAGAGAATGCTCTAGGAAGGATGCGCGTAAGTCCCTGGCCAGGGTGGACGATAATATCGGAAAAAGAGTTTTCCGATATTATTCGGCAGCATCCGATCCAAGTGAGTCGACCGGTTAGGGTTTGACAGTATACCATACCCTGAATTGACTCGAGAGCATTGTACAAATGAAAGACTATATCCACGCGATAACTGTTGCGGAAAGGTTTCAAGAGTGGGTTACTTAACCCCCCAATATCTTCCGGGTTCACGCGGTGTTGCTTAGCACCCAATGTGATCGGAGGCGTGATCGAATTTAATGTGCGACATTGATTCAATTGATTAATTAATTAATATGAGTTATTAATTGATTAATCAGGTCAGTAAGGAGTCACTGGGCTTATTGGGCCATTAACTAGACTGGTTATTGGGCCTAGAGGGTTACACGCAAATGATTCTCAAGGCGATGTATAAATAAGTGGATTTTATATAAATCGGGGGTTTTCATGAAAAATCGCGCGGTTGATATAAAATATAGCGAACGGGCTGAGCAGGCCAGGCTGCTGCTAACCCTAACTTCCCCCTCCTCTCTTCCTCTCTCTCTCTCTGGCGCCCCAAATGAATCAGGATCCTTGGGTCTGCTCTGCCGCTTCTCCGACTCCCGTTCGACGGGAAATCGTCCGCGTGTTGCGGCGATTGTTGCGGCGAATGGCAGAGACTTCGTGGGCTGCGAAGAATGAGAAACTTGAGGATATCCATTGCGAGGAGGATCGCGTGGACTCTACTAGAGGCCGGGCGCTTGCGTGGGTTGCAGTGTCACACCAATGGAACCGAACGGTTGCGGATTTTCGAATCCACAAGCGGTAAGAAATTGATAATCCGATTATCGATTTTAGTTATTCGAAACGGGAACGGATTGCATGTTTTAATCTTTATTTTCCGCTGCGTTTTGCGATCCGGAGAAACACGAGAACCCAACAACAAGTCCCCTTAAACTATACCGGAGTCCATCTACAAATCTCTCCGTTCGACGTTCCTCATTCTCAGATATGTGCGGAGCGAACCTTCCTAGAGCTACTAACTTCATATGATATTTCAAAACTGACATATCACCCTGCACCAACTCCATAAACTCCCTTTCCTTGGCCTTCTGAACGTGCCTCAGGAAGTATTGTCCACTAAACTCTCCCACAAATGCTTCCCAGGGAATCTCTCTCAAGGTCCTATATGAAAACATCATCCTCTTGATGGTAACCCACCAATCATAGGCATCGTCTTTCAACAAGTAGGTTGCCAACAAGGTCTTGTCATCCTCAACACACTCAAGAACATTGAACGCCTTCTCCACTTTCTTAATCCAATGAGCCACCTCATCTGGGTCAGGTCGACCCATGAAAGAAGGTGTCTTCAACTTCAAGAACCATTCCATCACCGTGGACTGACCACCTTGGGAGTTGGATCCCTCACTACCATCTCTAGGTTGATATCTAGACATTGCCCCAATCATAGCCTCTACGAAACGATCCACATTATGCCCATCTGCCTCCAAACTACCATCGTCATTCCCCATATTACGAACCAACGGAACTCTCCTCTTCAGTGCCATCACTACTCTATAAACATGAAAATCGAAACAAGCGCTTCAAAACCTATCAATCTATGACACCAGCCATCGCCTGTATAGACTCGTACTTATTATTGGACTATAATATTTAACCTAGCTTATCACATACTTGACCAGACCGAGCTCTAATACCATATGTAACGACCCGCCACCCTATAATCGAGGACCCGATTACTAAATGGGTATCAGACCATTATCTTCAGGTTTACACCCAAATCTCAAACAACACGTCTGGAGAAGTAAGCGTTAAATACGGCTAAATATAACAATCTCACGGATCACAAGAAACGCACAAATGCATAGGGATCACAATAACAATGTCCATATATAGTCTAACAACAAATACATGGTCCATAGAAATTAAATATGTACAGGCAAAAGAAAAGGTACAACAACATCGGAGCATACTCCGGAACCGAGATAGCTACTGGCACGCACACCAAGAAGAAACCCACATGCCAACGCTTGCCGAGAGGTCCACACCTGAAAAACTATGTTGAGCCACACCAAAATTAGGCTTAGTAGGGATCACCCGATCCCCACCTCCCAGAAACACTACCAGACAACCCCAGAAGTAAAGGAAATTTGTAAACGAAAGCAGTAAAGCTACAGCCATAATGGCGAGAGTCGAAGAGAAGAAAGCACAGCTCCAAAGATTCCCAAATTCCATTGCGAGATATGAAATAAATGCAACAGGCACAACTCTAAAGTAACTCAAGCAACCTAACTCAACACCGCAGTTCACAACCAACGATCCGGCTAAACACACAAACCACACAGCCGAACGCGTACATACAACGCCTCACAACACAACCAACACTCACGCATGTCCGCCCCTACAAGCTCCGGATGTCATAGGGTGAGGCAGTGTGCCCAACTACGACTAGCTGGGACTAGTGAATCACCACCACCCGGTTACGTGTGCACACAAGCAGTCGAAACCACTGTCCTATTGATCGGACTTCCCTCCACGCCTGGCCTAGGCGCTACACGAGGGCCATGGGGACCGGCGAAACCCCCCTCAAGTCGAAGCTATAGGGACAACCCGTAACCCTAACCTCAAGGGTTACATCAGGCCAAAGGACGAAAGGGTATACACCCGTAACCTTGACGTCTCAGGATACATCAAGCACAGTGGCGAACGAGCACACTTCTAGCAGCATCACACTTGGCTCCACAGTAAGAAACACACCAAAACTGCCCCGACAAAGCAGGAAAATACCGACCCGCTGAGATGGAACAACAACCTCTCGGATAGCACGCTGGCGACTCCGTCCTGTCTGGCTCAGGTGGTTCTGCCTCCTTCCAGCCATGAGTAACACACTGAAATGTACCACTCCTACACTGGTACAACGACACTCCCACACTAACACCGTGTCACTCCCACACCGACACAAGGTGTCAAATACAAACCACAGTTGCTCTAGGTCCATTATCGCATAAACACACACAATGCAATTATGATCACATAGAAATCCCGGCCCTTAATGTATGATTTCAAGCATGCATTTAACAGGATTGCCAATATACACACATGTTAATTGCAGGAATTATGGGGCTCTGACTTGAATCGCGTCGCTCATGGCCGACATGATTCACAAATTGCATCGCCCTGAGTCGACGTCATTCAATGCCCTAAACTGAACTTTAGGGGCATCAGCCTGAATCGCGTCGACTCAGGTCGACGCCTTTCACAAAACGCGTCGCCCTGAGTGGACGCCATTCATCGCCCGAGACCACAACTCCCCCAAGCCTCACCGAGCCACAATGTGGGATTTCCTCCCCCAAATCACCCCAAACGCCACAAATAGAAAAGATGGGGGATAATCTAAATAACTGAGTTGAAAACACACCGATCCCCATTTCATAAAAACGAGCATTTCCATCAAAAGCCCCCTAAACATACTCATTCTACTCAAAATCCTCACACCTCCATAGCATGCTCAAAGCGGGAAATCATAGGTTAAAATAACCAAAACACGTACGAGAATCGTCACCCTACCGGTTACTTGAACTCCCCCTAGCTCCTTGCCGCCGAACTGCTACATCGCAAGCCGCCGCAACTCCACCGAGACGTCGGCTGCCATCCGGAGAGTGCAGTGCTGCAGTGGAGATGGTAACGGAAGTGGTGAAGAGGTAGAGGGGTGTTGGAGTGGTGGAAGAGGAAGAAGGGGAAGGGGAAGGGAAGGGGACGAAGGGGATGGAGAGAGGGAAGAGAGAGAGAATGAAGGAGAGAATGAGGGATAGGAGGGATGGCTCGGGGCGTCAAACCGAATCACGCTAAAATGCGTCATTCCTAGATGAGGCCAATCAGACGACAAGACAGAGTCATACATTAGTAGATCTCTAAATCGCGTCGACCACGTACGATGCCATTCAGACGATAAGATCGGGGCCGTACACACGCGCCCTGACGTCCGACCACGCGTGCCACCGGCATGGCTCTTAAATCACGTCCCCGAAGATCGACGCCTTTCAAAAGTGCGTCTCGCTAGCTCGACGTGATTAAGAGGCCATGCACTAGGCCCATAAGGGGTCCGACACCTAAACCGACCCGATAACCGAATCCGATACCTCAGTCCTTGCATATCCTTTGGCCAACTCCAATAACTTTACCCTTTCAAGGTCTTCTACTCATCCCAAATTGCCATGCATGAGTGTAAAAAATTCTCCCTGCCGTGGCTCTTTGCGAAGGAGGGGATACTCTGAACTTTTAAGGTTGGTTAAAGATGACCTAAGTCAACCAACTAAGACTTCCTGAAAAAAATTGGCACAAAAAATGCAAGTTTTCTTCAAAAGTTTTTACGAAGATGCACAATGGTTTCTCCTCTCCAACTTAAGTGAATTGTCCTCAATGGCATGAACAGTATAAAACTGGAACAAAGTAGACATAACTATCTGAGAAGGAAAGGTACAACTTGAAGTGCAAGTGAGGGTCCCTCCAAGAGAATTGGCTGCTATTGGGCACCTATGAAAAATGAAAAAATAATTCAAAGAAAACCTAACTTAGAGTATTAGGTTGCCTCCTAATAAGTGCTAAGTTTAACGTCTTTAGGTAGACGCAATGTGCACACTATCTAATACCCGTCGGCACAAATTTCAGTGCATGCATTTTGACACTTGATAGCTAGAGTGGTTCAAGCATGACATTTACCTCGTGGGTTGGGGAATTTTCTTCAATTTCTAAGATAAAATAATTTTCAATCATGGTCACAAGGGTTTTGATTTCATTTGATTCCAACATGGTTAACGGGAGATTGGTTTCAATTGAATAATGGTCCATGTCCTCAATGTAACATCCTTCCACACCTTGCATGAATTTCTCGATATCAAAAGTATATATCTGAACCGTTTGATCCTCGGGAGAAACATCCACAATTCCAGATTTGTACTTGATGTCATCATTTCTAGTGGTAATGAATGGATAGCCCAAAATGATGGAATATTGATTTGAAGCTACGGATGGTTCCATATCAAGGACAAGAAGTCAACAAAGAAATGGCTCTTCTCCACCCTTATTAAGACATCTTCAATCATGCCACATGATGGCTTAATTGATCGATCGACTAATTGTAAAACAACCGACGTGGGATTTAATTCACCTAGCTCAATTTTCTTATAGATTGAAGTTGGGATTAGGTTGACACTGGTTCCAGGGTCTAGTAATACATCATCAAAGCCTAAGCCCCCAATGACACAAGAGATAATTGGGTCTCTAAAGTCCATTTCACTTTCTCTCTCCTCCTTAAAAGTTTTTGGGATAGGGGTTGTTGGCATGATCTTTAAGGAATTCCTTAACTTCCTCATCCCCTTTTTCTTCTTTACCCTCCTCAACATTGGGTTTGAGTTCTTCTTGCAGATCAACATCAAGATTGTACAAAATCGTGAATTGATTTATGGTAGCACTCTCTATCTCCTTTTGATACGACTCCTCAAGACTCTCCCAGTTTTCAAGATCAGACCTGATATGGCAATTTCGGGGCGAGAGATCTCAAGTTGAATTTGTGGATCAAAACCAAGGGATAAATCTTCAGGATTTTCAACGGCAAGCTAGGCAATTGTTCTGCCTCTATTATCAGTGCAACTTTAATTAACTTTTCTAATTGGGCCTGAAGCTTGTCTATGAATTGTTGTTGGGCTGTGATTATTTGCTCAAGTTGCATGATTTGTTCCTCCTTACATTGATTTGTTTGTTGAGGGGATAGATAATTGGGCTGATCTTGACTGGTGCTCGCTTTCCTTAATTTGCCCTGGCATGAATCCACACAAATCTCATTTCTAGATAAAAAAGGATATGGGCATCCTCGGGGTAGGAGATCGTGGGTTGACTATAGGGCCAAGATATTGGTCATACCAAAGGAATGAATTTTCAAGGTTTGCATTGAGTTGGTTGGGCAGTGCGCCCTCTTCCCTCCTTACAATTTCCATTAGCTAAGCAATTAGGATGTCTATTTTGGTGAAGGATTGATCTAGTTCTTATTGTTGGACTTGATGTTGCTGTTGGGTCATGGTCAACTATTGGAATTGTAAGAATCCATCGTCCACTAGACTGTTTTGATGAGGAAGTTGATATGTTGGTTGAGAATCAAATTCTTGAGGGTAGTAGTCAGATGGAGAGTAGATGATTGTCCTCTATTGTTGGCCCAATCATAAGAGTTCTCTGCGTATTGGGTCCAATTTTGAAAGTTTTGATTGGATGGATTGTGAGATCGGGCTTGTTGAGATCCCACGAGAGATTAGGATAGGCTCCCCAATTCGAATTTGGACATGGATTGTAATTGGGTAGGAAAAACTCTTGAGGAATTTGGGCATGCTCTTACGTGGACAAAGAAAACTGGACCTTATTTGGATAGTCATTACCATAATAGGTCGGTCTAGCTTATATAGAGTAGTTCTCCTGATAAGAGGAGGGTGGAATATAAGATGTGAAAATTTTTTAACATGGTCCAAGAAATTGGTTCATTTGGGTCTATTCCATTTTTGAATTTTTAAAATTTTAAAATATATGTTTTTTATTTTTAATTACAAACAAGTTAGCAAACAATTAATCCTATGATGCCTATGGTTAAACTAACATACGTGATGCATTTCTCACAAATTGACCTAGGTCTAACCTAAGTCCACCATCAAATTTGCTAACTAGCCAGGTAAGAGGTGGGTAGTGGGAGTCTCTCTGTGCTCTCGCATATACTTAGTTAAATAACCACATGCCCACTTAGGCATTTGCCATTTGTCCTCTACCCTTAGACACAAGTCTTCAAAAGTGATAATAGCCTCAAACTAGGCCCAAATCTCATTTTGTGAATCCTAGGTTCAATTCCTACTCAATTTTATTACGCTTAGGGTTGATGCAAAAGAATGCAAGGGGTGGTGGTTTGTGGCCAAAGGAGGGTGATGAAATCTCTACCCAATCTTGTGATGGCGATTCCCTTAAAGTGTTTTAAATGAAGTGCAATACTACAATTTAAATAAGGGGTTTAAATGCACATGCATGAATAAGTTATTCCTAAAGATAAGTTGAATAAAAAATTAAAATTAATGCACCTATATGATGAATGACCTAAGACATGAAATGTGTGGTTTCTTATTTTGTCATGAAGTCTTTTAAATGTTTTTTATCAAGTGATTTTTCTTTTCTTTTTTTAAATTAATGTACCTATCCAACCACAAGAAGATTTATTTTTGTTTAAAAATCCCTAAACATGCAAAATAGTTAAACAAAGATGGTGAAAATGAAGCAAGAAGGCAGGAAAGGGTCTTACCTCAAAAGCCCAAAATAATATGTTTTAGGTCTCTTTTCAGATTTTTCTGAATTTTTCTATAATTTTTGGACAGATTTCTAGAATTTTTTGAGTTTCCACCTAGCTTTTACCTTTTTCTCGGTTTCTAGTTCTAGCATGCATCCCAAGGCACCACAGCAACTAGAAACCTGTCTGAGACTGAGTCCTTATTATTTTCTGATTTTTGGAGATTTTTTCAATTTTTTTTCGTATTTTTCCTGCACACAAAATGAGAAGGGTTAGTTTCATTACACACAAAAATGCAAGATTATCAAACCTAAAAACCATGAACCTCCCTGGCAATGGCGCTAAAATTGATGTGTTGAAGAATATGTCGTTAAACACTCCAAACACTAATCTTAAATTTTGAACTCACAAAAGATTTTAAATATTTCATACAATGGTGAAAACGGGTCGATTCCACAAGGAGGTTAAGTTTTAAGATTTGAAAAGTCTTGGCTTTAAAAAAAAATTAAAGTTGAGAACTTTGAGTTTTTTTTATTAATATGAAAACATCAAGAAGATGATTCTTAAATACCTAGTTAGAGCCTAAAACAACAATTAAAATGCAAATCTACTCTTAACTTCACCAACTTGAACATGAAAACAATTAGATCTAGAAGAGAGAACAAGGGAATAACTGCATTTAGAGAGAGACATCAAGAGTGGAGAAGAGAAATGAAAATAATATCAACTTCACTACAGTACCAAAATAATGAAGATTACAAAGTTGTTTGAAGAAGAAACTGAAAATACAATGCACTACACTATGATCTAAAGAAAAGAAATAAAGAAAAACTACACTAGAACACTAAAAAAGAAAGAGAACAATAAAGAAAGTAGAGAGGCACGGTTGGTGCAGCTCAAGAAGAAGATGTCAAGGTGAACTCTTCCTCTAAGATGCAGCAGGACTTCTCCAAGGTGTAGCCGCACAAGGGAGAGATGTGTGAGAGGGAGAGAAAAAGAGAGGGAGAGAGAGAGAGAGAGGGAAGTCCTTCTAACCCTAAACTAGCACCTAAACTAAGTTCATCTAAGATCTCCCTAGCAGCAACCTTTTGAGAGTATATATAGAGAGGTCTTTCTAGGGTTTCAAAATGGTTGAATAAGATAGTTAGATGGTGGATGGAGGGCTAGGATGGGATGATGGTAATGGGAAGATGATGAGGGCGCCCTCCTCTATGAAGCTAGGGCCGGCTCCTACCTTGGTGGTTCCTTCCATCTTGGAAACATTGCCTTTATCTCTTGCTTGATTTAAGGAATCAAGGAGATCTCCTTTGAAATTCAAATTTCTTCTCCCTCCTTGTGCGAATGGAGGCTGGTAGCTGGGAGGGAATGTGGGAGCCGAATAGGAAAACTAGGACAACCTTCCAAGGGTGCCACAATGTCCTGAGTGCCCCTACTCTTGCTCTGCCTGCAAAAAATAATTTTTATTGTTGTCAAGAATCAAACCCTAGTCACTCACGTGGGAGCCAAGTAGTCTAACCAACTGGGCTACAAGTTTTTCATGTCCTATACACAAAAAAAAATTAAAGTTAGGTCTCTGTTAGTGAAATTGTGATCATATAATGATAAATTATTTAGATGTTCCTTAAGCCCCAAGAGTTACAGTAAAGCCCTTATCGACAAATTTGCACAAATGCATTGACACTCAATTTTTTACATAAAATGATGAAGTCTTTAACTCAGACTTTTACAAAATTGATATCATTGGAAAGATGATGAAATTATCTACCATTCTATGTGATTTTACACATAAAATCATGAGTATTAATATATGAATTTAATCTCTTTAATGCCTAAAACTGCACAGTTACCAACCACCACCTTGCAGCTTAGGACACTGATAAAAGAAAAGCTGCTCTCCAAATTTCTGAAATACCACTTTCTTCCTCTTATAGTCTTATAGTGCCTAATTCTCATCTAGCCATTCTATTCCTAGAATCACATCAAAGTCACTCATGTCTAACAAATGTACATAGGCTAACAACTTTCTACTATCAATTTCTACATCTATACTAGGAATAACATGAGCTATGATGTAACGACCCGCCACCTTATAATCAGAAACCCGATTACTAAATGGGTATCGGATCATTATCTACGAGTTCACACCTAGATCTCATATGACACGTCTGGAGAAGTAAGTGTTAAACAAGGCTAAATATAACAATCTCACAGACTTCGAGGAAAGTATAAGTGCGCAGGAAGTAAATTAATAATGTCCGTACACAGTCCAACAATAATTACATGGTCCAAAGAATTAAATAAGTACATGCATAAGTAAAGTACAACAACATCGGGGCATATCCCGGGATCTCAGCTGCTGGCCCGCACACCAAGGAGAACACCACACGCCGTCACTCACCAAGAAGACCACACCTGAAACCGCAGGGAGTGAGCCACACTAGAATTGGGTTCAGTAGGGATCATCTGATCCCCGCCTCCCACACACATACACACAAGTGCAGCAATACGGAAAAGAAGGCAATTTAATAAAAGCAGTAAACACAATTCCTAAAGATTCCCAATTTACGATATAAAACATATGCATTCACAATGTAACAGGCACGGTTCTAAGCAATTCAAGTAACCCAACTCAACACCACAATTTGTAACCAAAGATCCGGCTAAACAGTCAAACCACACTGTCGACCGCGTACAAACGGCGCCTCACAACACTACCAAGACCCATGCCTGTCCACCCCTACGATGTTCCGGGCACCGTAGGATGAGGCAGTGAGTCAAACTAAGACTAACCGGGACTAGTGAACCACCACTCCCTAGTTACGTGTGTACACAAGCAGTCTAAACCACTATCCTATCAACCGGACTTCCCTCAACGCCAGGCCTAGGCGCTTCAAGAGGGCCCTGGGGACCGGCGAAACCCCCTCAAGCCGAAGCTATAGGGACTACCTGTAACCCTAACCTCTTGGGTCACATCAGGCCAAAGGGCGAAGGGTACCACTCGTAACCTCGATATCTTAGGTTACATCAGGCCCAGTGGCGAAAGGGTAAACTCCAGCAGCACCACACCCAGCTCCACAGTAAGAAATACGCTGGAAACTGCCATGACAAACTAGGAAAACACCGACCTGCTAGGACCAAACAGCAACCCCTCGGATAGCGCGCTGGCTACTCCGGCCTGACCGGCTCAAGGTGGTTCTGCTTCCTCCAGCCATAAGTGAAATACTAACATGTATCCCTTCCACACCGGTACGGCAACAATGCCACCTAGACACCGCGTCCCTCCCACACCGACGCAAGGTGTCAAACGCAAACCACAATCGTATAAACACATGCACACACAATGTGAATCTGATTATACATAAATCTTCAGCCTCGATGTACGATTTTTCAAGCATACATTTAATGAGGTTTTGTCTTGAATCGCGTCACCTAAGACCGATGTCATTTAAGACCCCTAAACTGGTTCATGTGAAAACTGGCCTCGGAAGTTGGCCTAAAACGTGTCGTGCATGGTAGTCATCTTTTAAAAGGCGTCGCTGTTCCTAATCGCCTAATCACGACAGAAACAGAAACATGCCTTGGGGTGATCCGAAGTAAAACGTGTCGTCCTGGGAAGCCGCTGTTTGAAAGGCGTCGTTGTTCCTATACGCCATTCAAAACAGAACTCTATTCTCACAGAAACCACTTCCGGGATGAATTTGGCCTAAATGGCGTCGTCCTATCAAGACGCCATTTAGAGCCCAATTCTAGGTTCCCTTAAACCTCTCTCCCAAAATTACCCCAAAAATACCCAAAGTAGAAAATGACGGGGAGAATTCAATTTAGTACTTGGAACACACTAATCCCCATTTCATGAAAATAACCATTTTCATGTAAAAGTCCTTTAAACATGCTCATTCTACCCAATTCTCCTTACACGTCGCATGCTTCAAGTAGGAAAACATGGATTAAAACAACCAAATCACATATAAGGATCGTCCCCCTACCGGTTACTTGAACTCCTCCTAGTTTCGTGCCGCCGAACCGCCGCACCGCAAACCGCCGATACCACCATAGACGCCGTCACTCCGCTGGGATGTCGGCTGCCGCCTGGAGAATGAAGTGCCATGGAGGAGGTGATGGTGGTAGTGGTGAGAAGTAGAGAGATGTTGGAGTGGTGGAAGAGGAAGAAGGGGAAGGAGAAAGAGAGGGGAAAACGGAGAGGATCGGAGAGAGGGAAGAGAGAGAGTGAGAAGGAAAGAATGAGAGAAATGCGGGAAGGTTCGGGGTGTAAACTGAAACAGGTTAAATCGCGTCGTCCTGGGCAGACGCCTATTAGGTGACAAGATCGGGCCATACTCTGACAGAATGTCTGAATCACGTCGTCTATCTAAGACGCCGTTCAGACGACATGACCAGGGCCGTACTCTTGCGACCCGAAACTGGCCTACGTGGCGTCCACGTGGCATCGACGTGGCAAACTCTAAAACGCGTCTTCCTCTCAAGACGCCGTTTGAACCGCGTCGAGCAAGCTCGACGCGATAAAGAACCTATGCCCCAGCCCCTACAAGGGCCCAAACTAAGGGGTCCGGCTCCGAAACTGACCCAATAACTGTACCCAAAACCTCAATCCTTACATATGACTTCTGCTGGGGTGTCAATCAACAATCCTCTAGTTTGAACTAACTGCCTATCAGTCAATAATGCAGTAAATTAGAAGAAATGAAAGAATGGGTGGCACCAGAATCAAATAACATTTTAACATGCATATCATCAACAAGAAGTGTACCTTCAGCCACCTGATTTCCTTTCTAGACATCCTCTTTGGCCAATGCATACACCCTGGCCTGACCCCTCTGCTATGGTGGTGTTTGTTACTGTCTTTGTTGTTGTTGTTGTTGATAGTACTGCTGTTGATATTGCTGCTTCAAGTTTCTGCAATCTTAGACCTGATGCCCTTTTTTCCTACAGCTGAAGCACCTCTTAGAGATTCTCCAGCATTGTCTGTCTCCATGAGGTAACCCACATTACTGGCACACTAGGGAAGGACCCCTAGTTACTGGTTGTCCCTCCTCAGGAGGTGCCTCCTTATGTCCTGACCTCTTTTGTTCCCAGCACATGGGTTTCCTCTCTTCTCCAGTTCTTCCTTTCCTCTAAGCATTCTTCATGCTCAGTCTTAGCAATATATGCATTCCTCAATGCTGCCTACATGGTCTGATGGGCCAATCTGGCCACCATGCTCCTGAGTCCAGTTTTCAGTCCTCTAACAAACTTCTTCACCCTCATGGGTTCATTAGCACAAATGTGGGGAGCATGCTTCTCTAGCTCAACAAATCTCGCCTCATTATTTGCTACTATCATGTTCCCTTGGGTCAGATTTATAAACTCCGGCTCTTTCTTGTCTCTCACATATTGAGGAATGAATTTGACATGAAATGCCTCTAAGAATTCTGTCCAACTTATTTTAGCATCTCTTCCCTTGAAAGTTGTCCTTAAAGCTGACCTCCATCATTCATCAGTCCTCTCCTGAGGCATAAATGTAGCCAATACGACATTGTCCTTCTTTGTACACCTGCTAGCATGAAAAATTTTCTCCACTTCTCTTTCCTAGTTCTTTACTATCTCTGGCTGACTCTTCCCATTAAACGAAGGAGGACCCATTTATTTAAATTTCTCCATTGATGCTACTCTAGTAGTCTTATCTTGTTGGATCTGCATTTGGGCCTATAGTCCAGCCTGGTTTGAGCTTGCATCTGCATTGCTTGAACTAATCCTTGAAATTATTGTATAAATCCACCAAGGTCAACTGGTGGTGGTGCCATAGGTGTATTGGCTGCTCCCTGCACAGCCCCTTTGACAGCCCCATTTGATGTGCCATATGAGGGCACATTCTCTCCCTAGACAAGACTCATAGCCTCTCCATTATTTCCAACCATAGCATGTAGCCAAAATTAACTTGAATTAGCATAACTCATAAGTCTTTCCCTGAAGCTACCCAAATCAGAATTTACCCAATTAAAATCCTAGTTCTCATGGTATAATTTACATTCTGGATGGCTGCAAAGCTCCCAAGTAACACAATAGTTATGTGATACCATTCTCTCTGTGGTGACCCACAGATTAACACATATACTTAAGTTGTGGTCTTGGAAAACCTGAGAAATTAACCATGCCAAACCAACCACATTCTCCAAGCACATAAATAAGATAACCATACCGAAATCTAGTTAATCAACCTACTTTAACTACATACTGCTATAGGCTAAAGTCTGAAAGGTAATTATATGTCAAGATCTATACTAAACATGACATCGAAATAATTTTAGAGACAATTATTTCTTTTAATATTTTCTTATGTTGCCAAGTCATTAAGGGCCAAAATGTGGGCCAAATGCAACGCCACAAGGATGATTGGCCCGTTTAGCTAGCTCAACCTAGGTCAACACACCTAAAATGAGTTTATCCAAAGTGGCTACAGCCCTTGGCAAAAGAGGTTCTTTAGATTAAAATAAAAAAGGTTGACTTATGCATATCTTATTATATCGTATAGCAATATGCAATATGAGAAGGCATATAAGGGTCTATGTTTTTCTGAAATTTAGATGATCGTGTTTCTCATAGAAGCGACTCTACCCACTTCCACTTTTATATCAAACGTTATGAGACTAAGGGCATGTTTGTTAGCATTATGAAGATGGATGGATTCTTTGAGAAGCTTGCCATACAATGCTTGAGAAGGGAACCTGATTTTGGGAGGGACCACGATTGGTCTTTCTTAACTATAGGCTTGATGTGAATTCTCAAAGGATAAAACTACCTTTCTACCCTTCGTAAATGCGTCAGGTACTTACCCAGTTGCCGTGTAGAGAGAAACAGAGAATAGTCATTGTAACCTCAAAAGAAGTCCACCATGCTACATATTTTCATGTTATCCTTTTTTTGTAGATAGTAGGAGAAGCATTTTTACCCATGCTTTCTCTCTAACGGTTAGAATAGGGAATTTTCGAAAGCTAAGTAAACCTAGAGAGCTTTGTTTCTACTGTGCATCACATCATAAATCAATGACCTATTACTAACAAACATGCCCTATGAAGGTAGGGGAAAGGATTGAACTCCCTTCCGCTCCATATAAGGGTTGAGTCCTATGGGCTAGAGGCACCTTCATGAGCCATATGGTTGTTCAAACACCATCTTATCCCTCATCCAAGAATGGAAACTCCCTTGTTACATTTCTCCTCTGTGTAGATTTGAATCCTCTAATTTATAGACATGGCCCTTATGGCCCTTAAACTTTGAGAAGAGAAAAAGTTTCTCTTTCTCATGTTGCCAAGTCATTAATAACTTAAATTAAACATCCAATGAACACTTTCTTTTGGTACTTAAATGAACTTAACAATGTGGTGGTTTATTTGGGTTATTTGAGCTTATTTGCATCTGTTGTTGTTGTTTGGACTCATTTTTTGGGTAAGAATGACTTATCTCCTAGAGTAACTAGAATAAGTAATTCAATAAAAGAAACTCGAATTACACATTCTAATTAAAGTAGGACTTAGTTATACATATATCTTTATAGATCTTATTTGATGTATTTTTGTATCTTAAATAAAATATAAGCTAAAAAAGATCTTGCATTCCAATATAAGTAATTATGGTGTAAATATTTTAAAATAAACAAGACAAGGTTGGATCCAAGTTTGAGAAATAAGAAATCAAATGATCATATGTATAGTTGAGGATCCAAAATCTCTCCGTCCGCCCCCAAGTTGGGCAAACTAAAACGAGGCCAATGTCAATAATAATAATAATAATAAAATAAATAAAAATAATAATGAAAAAAAAAAAAAAAAAAAACCGCGGCCGCTCCAAAGCACCCTCCATATTCTACCATCAGCCATCCCCGCCCCCACGGCGGTCCCCTCGACTCGACTCGTCAAAACCCCCTCCCTCCCATTTTGGCGGAAAACGTGCGCCTGCGCTTTGAACAGAGACCACTTCTTCCCTCTCCTCCACCTCCTTTTCTTATTAGCAAGCGGCAACGGCAAGCCTTCCCTGGAAACAACAAGGCAACAAACAGGGAGCACTGGGGGAGAGAGAGAGAGAGAGAGGGGTACGTGTGCGGGTGGTGTGGAGACTGGAAGGAGGGTTGGGGGGTGGCTAGGGGGCAAAAGGCATGTCCTCAGCTGTCATGGGGACCCCTCCACGTCCAGGCTCCAAGGCGGTGGCCTTCAGCCCAGAGATGGAGGAGAGGCCTGCTGCTGCCGTTGGCGGCGGCCAGGACCAGGAGGAGGAGCCCACCAACCACGAAGGCGGGGCTGCTAGTGGGGAGCCCAGCAACCCCCCGGCCCCGGAAGACGCTGCTGCTGCCTCCGACTCCGACAAGGACAAGCTCAGCAGGAAGTTCAGCTCCGCCTCCGTCGCCTCCATCGACACCAACAACGACGACGACGACGACGACGACGCCACCTTCGACGACGACGACGACAAGGACCTCGTCCTCCTCGGCCCCCAGGTCACCCTCAAAGAGCAGCTCGAGCTGGACAAGGTGAGAAGAAAATTTTCTTTCTTGCTGTTTTTTTTTTCCCCTTTTTGCAAGTCAATTTGATCCATACATATTAATGTGTGGTGTGGCTTCTCTAAAAATTTGATCTTTTTTTCCCCCTCTCGCTTAGGACGACGAGAGCCTGAGGAGGTGGAAGGAGCAGCTACTTGGGAACGTTGATCTGTCTGCCGTTGGAGGTATTTCTTCACCAAGACACCACCTTTCTTCTTCGTCCCCGCTTCTGTTCTGGTGTGCTGTAAAATGACCTAATAAAATCTTTTTCGCCTGTTCTGGAGTCTTTTGGGTTGCTGTTAATGGTGCTTTGAGAGGAAAATGAGTGCCGCGATGATGCTATCTTAAAATTCTAGTATTTGCAGTACGCCAAATGTCGAATTAAAGAAATTATCCGAAAAGATACCATTTTACAATATTTTTGCATCGCATCGAACAACATGCTGATGTGCAAACTGATGCTCTACAAGCAGCAAACTGCAAAAGGCCTATTCCAAAACTCAGAAAATTGAACAGGCATTCACTTTGCATCGATAGTACATTTGTAGTGGTGTTTATTTCGATTGTACAGGCAATCATTGGTTGATGTTATATATGAATATGGGTGTGTGTTCATTTGATGGGAGGTGCCCGTGGCCCGAAGAAATTTGACTATTTCTTTGTAGAATTCATACAGAGAGTGCAGAACCAGATGTGCAGATCCTGAGCCTCACCATCCTGTCGCCTGAGCGTCCGGATGTCATCTTACCATTTCCTCTGGTTCCCAATGCCAAGGGATATGCTTTCTCTCTCAAAGATGGCAGCCGATATCACCTCAGGCTCACCTTCACCGTCTCCAACAACATAGTTTCTGGGCTTAAGTACATGAACACCGTGTGGAAGACGGGTATGAAAGGTAGAAATGAATCAACTGGTCATATTCCTTAACGATTTGTAGCTACTTTCTTTACTTGATTAGATTCATCAACCTTACGGGCCTATTTCCAAGTGCAATTCGGTATTTGCTTTCTTGTAATGCCTTCTCATGAAGGAAAAATGATCTACTCTTGTTCAATTGTTTCTCTTCGGTGCAGTGTATCCAATTGTATTTTATATATATATAACTTGCTCCTGCATTGCAGTGGATAATACGAAGGTAATGCTGGGAACATTCAGTCCTCGGCCAGAGCCATACACTTACGAATTGGAAGAAGAAACTACTCCTTCTGGTATGTTTGCCAGGGGTTCTTATTCTGCAAGAACAAAGGTAAACAAGATGGTGGTTTAGAAAATTAGTGCATGATCTTTGACCTCTTTTATATATGCACCTGGTCTTTTGTTTGACTTCCTTTAATCTTGTAATGAAATTTACCCGAGCTTTTTGTTTTTTCAGTTTGTAGATGATGATGGAAAATGTTACTTGGATGTCAGTTACTACTTTGAGATTCGCAAGGACTGGGCCTCTTGAGGGCAGCTTGAAATGCACCTGATGGCCAGCTTGATAAGTTCTTTAACTAGAATTGTATTACAAGACTAATTTTCAACTTTTCTTTTTTCCCTATCTCTACTACTTGTCAGCAGAACTTTGGCGAGTCAATTTGTTCGAGATATTGTCATAATTTTATCCGACCTATGATTTTTTGGTCAAGAACAGATCAAATGACAACCAAGTATGTTGAGTTATTCATGTATTGAGAACAAATACCTAGACATAAAGAAAGCTTCTCTTCTTATTTGGATTGTTTGTGTTGGTTCTGGTCTAATTAGTTCTCTTGTTTGATTTTGGACCATCGAAAGTTTGATTATGATGTTGCAGTTGACAAATACACCACATGCATATTTTGGAAAACTGTAACTTGAGATCTGTCTCTGCACCTTTTACATTCTCTGAATGATGTCTCATTATTCTGTCTTCTACACATGACACAGAAGCTTAGGCCAAGAGAAATGCATATCAATAGCTTTGTTTTGGAAGTGCCATATACTATAGAAGACAGAAGAGAATAAAATGCAGCTTGTTGATCAATTATGTTCTTCCCCCGTGTACATGTTGCATAAATCGATCACCCTGTCTCCTTGTAATTTATTGTTTGCCCATAATTGTTAGTGGATTACATGTAAACTTTCATAAAACCTCTTTCTTACCACCCTCCGCAGACCACCTATCAGAGCCCATTCTTAAAATCTTCCCTCTCAACTCTCAGCCATTGAGAATGGTATTTAACACAATGGGTGGTCTCTCTTTCTTTCCAACTGTCTTTCCATATCAGCAGCCATGTTGCATTTACCTTGACCCAATTAATTGATTCTGACACCTTACCTTCTGGCCTATCAAAACACACTTCAATCTTGCTTGCGATCTCCTTTGAACATTGTTAGATAGATCCCCTATATCTAAACTTGACAAGATCCATCACTGGCTCAGCCAAGTTGAACACACATTGCTCAATAACGTCACCCAAAGAGCCTTCCTCTGTTACTGCTGCAAAACATGTTCAGTCGATAGTGCCTCTCCGGGGATGATCTCTTGTTTCATGGCCACTTCCCATGGCTCCCAGGGAAATGATCATTGAAAACAGAGAGGACTACATGTCGACAATAAACATCTGAACATTTTTATTTGTTGGTGAAAAACAGTATTGTCAAGAGTTCTCTTTCCCATCGTGTTTGGTATGTTTTTGTTCAAGTGTAAACTAAGCAAGCAGATGAGGGAAGAACAGTGGACGGCGAATGCGGCCTCGTCGCAAGCAAAATAGATCTTGACCGAGTCGAAGCGAATCCATCTAAGAGCATGCACTTTAAGTTTCCTGCTGAAGCCAAGTTGGTTCAATAGTTAGTTCTACATCGATGAGCTTAGCACCTTCTAAAACAAATCGATGAGAGTAGCAGCATCTCTTTACTCTCTGCGTAGACAAAAGTGAGCCTGCTTTGCCGGATTAGACTGGAGTTCCTTTCCCACTTCTCCCACTCCTATCCTTGTCAGGCTTTGATGTGCCAATGTTGGTGGCAAGCTAGTAGCTGTAGTACAGTCTGGATGATTGTTAATCTGGTGGAAAACAGTTGCAGCATTAATGGCAGTATCAAATACACAGCCCAATATGTCTTTGAGTGATGGAGCCTTATTAGGATGTATCGTTTTTTCATTGTCATCAGTATCCTGTCTGGGGTCCACGAGACTTGGATAACCAAATCCTACACTATCTTTTCATCTGACCATCGTTACAATCCCCTCTTTTCATGGTTGGATTGCAATCTTGACAGATGTAAGTTGAGGTGCCTTTGAGATAGGGCTGCAACTTTGGGTGGGTCAACCCGAACCCGAACAGGTCAACCTGATGGTGAGGTCGGGTTGAACCCGATTAAGTTAGAGTTGAGTTGGGTTAGGATTGGAGGTTCTTTCAATTCGACCTTACATGGGTTAGATTGGGTTGAGGTTCGGCCAATCCGATCTAATCCAAACCCGATGTTAATATATATAAATGATAACGTAGATAATTAAAATATATTTTATTTAATTTTATATCATTGCATACAAATATAATTTATAATATGAACACAGATGTTTTCAAATAATAACCATGTGTCTACCTTCTTTTTTATCACTTTGTTAAGGTAGATATATAAATTTACTCGTACCTTTATACATGGAATTTTGGTAGTAAGAAAAAAAAGTAAAAAATATAGGTCATTAAGAATATAATCCGACTCAACCCGACCCAATCCGATGAAGCTTGGGTTACATGGGTTGAGTTGGGTTGGGGCATTGTTAGACAGGTTGGGTTAGGGTTGAGGAGGTTGGATTGAGTTGGGTTAAAGTTGAGGGGTCTCTGACATGGATTGGGTTAGGGTTGAGGAGGTTGGATTGAGTTGGGTTAAAGTTGAAGGGTTTCTGACATGGGTTGAATTAGGGTTGACCTCAACCCGACCCGAGTTGCAGCCCTACTTTGAGAGGTAATAAATTTATGAGTAATATTTGTTAAAATACCCAACGGCAATACAATTGTAACTGCCATCCGGTCCCAAGATAGGACGGCACAAGATCGCTGAACCATCCCACAAGAGATACAGCAAAACTTAAAACCTCACTGTCATCCAATCCCATGATGGATGGTGGCTATAGCAGTATTACAATTAGATATTGCAGCAAATATTGCTCTTAAATATTTTTGCCGATGTTTGCTAACCTCAAGACCAACAAGTAAATGTTAAGATATCAGTAGAGCTAAAATGGGACAAGACAGAATAACAAGCAATGTCAAACATGGAAACTATCACCTGACAGGTAGCTTGATGTATGTGCAAAAGCCAATCATATAAAGTCGGATATTTCTATAATCGGTGGAGCTAACAGCCTACATTTTAGTCTAAATATCTATTAACTTTTTATTCCTTTTTTCAGTAGAATGATACAAGACTGACAAGTCTTTCTCGATGTGGAGGGTTTTGATCTAGGCTTTCCAACATTTCCTCTCCTCTTAGTAATATTTTCCTTTTTTCACATAAACAATTCACCATTCGGCCTATGTGGACGACATTTTGGATTCAAGACCGTCAGATAACTAATCTTATGGGCTACATACTATGTTAAAGGTTATCGTTTATCTTCTCTACTACCAAGAGAGTACACATGAATCATAACATAGATGCATCGGATCCTTCTTTCCAATACATCCAACACTTCATACTGTAACTATTGTATTCTTTTAGTACCATGTAATCTACAACTTTTAAATATTAGAACTGAATGACCTTTTATTTGTATATCATTTTCACATTATATAAAAGGTTTAACAATTTAGATTAAAAGATAAAATTCGAATAACATATTTTTAAAGTAGTGACGTTGTTCTTGTATTACCACCAGTGACAACAAAACCCTCCAAAAGATGCATTATTCAATTCTAATTTCAAGCCAAATTGTTATATCTTTTCTACTAGTAAAAAAATATGCATGAATTATAAAATAAATTCATCTGATCATTTTCCTTATCCGTCAAAGCTTACAAAAATGAAATCTAAATAGTGCTATGTTTAGTACAATCTAATCTACAACTTTTAGATATTAGAACACAATGGTTTTTTTATATGTATACTATTTTCATACTTTATAGAAGGTTTATCTATTGCCCTCTCTTGCACATCCCAATATAATTAAACTTATAGACATATAGACATTTTAAAAAATTAAACTACAATAAAAAGAACTATGGTCATTGCAGTAATTCTTGTGGGCTTTATGAATTGTGTAATGTTTGTTGCACGCAGTTGTCTTACAGCAAAACTGCAACAAGAGTAATACTTGTTGAATTGAGGGTCAGTGCATCAAGCTGAATTATCTTGCAATGTAAGATGCCATTGATCTAGTTGGTAAGAGGTACATGAGTTGGATAACTTTTTCAATGGGTGGGCCACACAAGTGTTAAGTGTGAGTATAGGGCTCTAAAAGTGACAAATGTGTGTACGTATGATAAATACTCTGCCGACATGACAAATGATGTCTACGGAGTATTTGTCATGCGTGAAAAATGTTTATCACGTCTATAAATATATACACATGCGTAGAGATAAATACTTTTCAGGCATGACAAATACTATTTGTGATGACTACGAATTGTTTGTCATGTCAAAAAAATTATACACAGATACGCAGATATGACAAGTATTTTTTAGGCATGACAAATGCTTTGCGGGTATGACAAATAGTATTTATCATGTCCACGGAATATTTGTCACGCATACACATATTTGTCACCCTCAAAATCCTGCACAAGCTTAATATAATATATGGCTGATATGTGTGTACATGCTTAATATAATATATGGCTGATATGGCTCCTAATTTCAACCTAATCTTGGTCAAAGATATTAGCAATCAAAAGACTTTGAATTAGGCTTCTCATATATTGTACTACTAATATACATAGCTGATACAAAGTACATATCCCAAAAAGAGAGACTATCAATTTTATAAAAAATGAAAAGTACAACTCTGAAACTGACAGTAGTCTATCGCTGATCAAATTGACTCCCATGACTCTAGCTGTCACTAACACCTCGTGACCCTGTCACCCACATGAAACAAAATAAACAAGAAAAAGGACAGCAATGAGTCACATAGCTCATATATGATCCTCCATGAGCCTAGCCATTCTCTACGAATCAAAATGTATGATCTAGGAGCAATATATATGAACCACATATGAAATAAACTATGAGCTGCATAAGTATGGACATAATACCAATTTTAAAATAATAAATCTGCAACCGTCATAAAATATAGCATTGTTAGGACGCTTAACATACAGTATAGCAATCAAAGTAAAAGCGACATGGTCCCAACATCACTAGTATGGTCGTATGCCTTAGAAGAGTGAAACTCAACTAGAGACTTGCCTATAAACCCTACCGGATGCTAGCTCCACAATAGGTGAGGCATATTTGTAGGAATAATCGGCCTCGATGGTTCGCAAAATCGTAAAGTCTAGAAACCGACTATGTGTGCACATAAGTAAGTGTTTCTCATTATCCTAGTCAGGTAAGTAGAGACTGGACTTATATCTCCCAGTTATAAGGTTGCCCGAGGTCATGACATATCTCTCAATCTTATAATTGAGTTAACTCCCCGACCCTTATCCTAACAAGGTCTCCAGTCATACTAAAGGGAAAATAATAACTAGTGTGAGTTCCCAAATTAATAAATAGTCTTACAGTCGTATAGTTGTATAGACATACAGTCTTATACAATTATGACAATCTTACAATCATCAGTCATATAGTCTTGTAGATATGATAGTTGTACAACTACATGGTCAAATAGTTGTAGTAGTTGTACAATCATACAATCATGCAATTACATAATAATACCATCACACGACCTATAGTCATAACATTTAAACACTAAGTCAGTTAACGGTTATATATTAAACAGTTGTGTATCGTGTAGGCACAATCCTTATGAAGATCACATACACATTATACAACTAATGCACATTGTAGCATGCTTACTAAGTAAGAAATACACGCAAATACCATACCTCCTCTAGTTTCATATTGATAACTATGAGATGCAGTTCACTTAGAGTATAACACTGCATACATGATGTAAATCCCCAACTAAATCCATTAAATGTTAGACACATATGATATAGACCGGTCAGTTGTGAACTATAAAATAGAAATAAAATCATTCCAGACATTTTCATCTTTGCACAGTGCACAACCCAAAAAAGTTTAGAAAATGCAGCCCAAGGTACCCTCACAAACCCTTACAGTTTCAAACAACATATGGCCCACTTCAAGCCTTAAATAGAGGATATAATATCACTTGAAAACCTGCACCAAGTGATATGCAAACATGTCCACAATTAATATGTAAACCTACCTACAATTTATACAAAACCCATTCATAAAACCTATCTAAACGTATCCACATTGACCCTTAATAGTACATAAGTCAACCCAAAAATAAAAAATTGCTCATTCAATATCTGAACTCCATACTGCGAACACTTAGTAAAAAGGACAGTTCTGCTACAAGGATACAATCTCTATAATAATTTCATATTTAGTTATTGCCCTAGATAGAAACCTACTAATGGTAGTCCATAGAAACTCAGTTTTGCCCCTTCGTTTGCCTAAACAAAATGTCAAACAGTAGCTCCTCTTGTTATGGACTACAATTCCACTCCTTATAAACCCACACACAAAATTTAACCTTGAAAGAAACATTGGACAATACCTTTGCTATCAAAGGACGGTGATTC
Source organism: Zantedeschia hybrid cultivar (assembly GCA_030544215.1). NCBI lineage: Eukaryota > Viridiplantae > Streptophyta > Magnoliopsida > Alismatales > Araceae > Zantedeschia > Zantedeschia hybrid cultivar. Next base: position 34,744,440 of record JARZZO010000011.1, on the reverse strand, counting down.
TCATCTTAGCATGGGTGAAAAAGACACCCAAAAGACAACAAAGCGAAGGCACATAGAGAAAGACCAAGTTCAAGTCTCCTACCTTTTCTTAACATCCCAAAAAATCCCCTAAAGCCACCAACTTTTAGGTAAAAAGACACCCTCAACAGTAGAAACGTTGTAGCATGCCACTGTAGCAGCAGGTCGCCCTTTGTTTCTCCACTATAGCAGGTCTCCCCCTCTCTCTTTGTAACACTCTCTCTCTCCCACTTACTTACTTTTTCTGTTTGGTACAAACAACCCATATGAGGCTTTATCTTAATCTCCCACTCCTCTAAAGGGGAGGTGGGAAGCTTCTAGGGAAGAGGACATCACCGCATCCCTCTATTGGGCTTGGGTTTGCCCACTAATAAGGCCCAATAAGACCTTAAATCTTTCTCTTAATAGGATATTTAAAACATCTATTCCATAGCCCATTAAATCAAGCCCAATAAGCATCACAAAATTTCATAAAATTACACACTTGTATAGTTTTACACCCTATAAGCTCATAATTGTGTCTATACTTTTTCTATATTTAGATATATACCCCTAATGCTTTCTATTGGAAAATCAAATGCCTTTCTTTAAGGGACATTAGTAAAATTTATTAAGAAATGTTTACTCCTTTTCCTTGGGGTTCTTCTAGGAAACTCTAAGGTCTCATATCTTCCCCCCTTACAAAAATTTTGTCCTCAAAATTTGTATTGCTAATCTAAACATACTCATGTATCAACACTTAAAACTTACCTAATTGTTGGTAAACAAATATGAAAATTGCTCTCTCACATCCTCTTCACGTTTCCAAGTTGCTTCAGCTCTTGAATGATGCTGCCAGATAACCTTGACTATTGGAATAATTCTAGATCTCAACACTTGCTCTTTTCGGTCAATGATCTAAATTGGTTGTTGTGACATAGATAAGTCGCATTTCACTTCCAACGGAGTATAGTCCACAATATGAGATGGATCATATACATATTTCTTTAACATGGAAACATGAAACACATCATGGACATCTACTAATGTCGGAGGCAAAGCTAGCCGATAAGCTACATTATCAACTCTTTTTTAAAATTCCAAATGGCCCAATAAATCTAGGGCTTAATTTTCCTTTTTTGCCAAATCTCATTACACCTTTTGTTGGTCATACCTTTAAGAAAACTTTATCTTCCTCTTGAAATTCCAATGGTTTATGCCTAGAATCTGCATAACTTTTTGTCTGTCTTGTGTTATTTTCAATTTCAACTTAATCATTTGCACATGAGCTACACATTGTTGCACTAGATCAGGATCCAACAACTTCTTTTCAGCAACCTCTTCCCAACATATAGGAGATCAACATGGTTCGCCATATAATACTTCATAAGGTGCCATACCAATACTATTATGATAACTATTATTGTAGATAAATTTTATTAAGGACAAATGTTTATCCCAACTACTTTTCCATTCCAAATTGTAAGCTCTTAACATGTCTTTTAAAGTTTGGATGGTCCCTTCTTACTATTTATCTAATTTTGGATGAAAAGCAGAACTAAACACTAAGTTTGTACTCATTGCCTTTTGAAAACTCTGCCAAAATCTGGAAGTAAACTTAGGGTCTCTGTCTGATATAATAGATATAGGAATCCCACGCAATGCCACAATCTCATGAATGTATAGTTGAGCCAATCTGTCTAATGACCATGTCTTGTTAATAGGAAGAAAATGTGCTCTTTTAGTAAGTCGATCCATAATAACCCAAATTGCATCATGTTGACTTCGGGTTTTAGGTAGCTTAACTATATGGAAGGTTTCACATCCAAAGAATTTTCAGATAAAGTGTGCAAGTGTAAGGATTGAGGTTTCGGATCAAGTTATTTGGTCAGTTTCAGTGTCGGACCCCAACGTTTGGGCCCTTGTAGGGCTGGGACGCGGTTCAAACGGCGTCCTATTGGGGGGACGCGTTTTAGAGTGTGCCACGTAGGTGCCACGTGAGTGCCACGTAGGCCAGTTTCGGGCCGCGAGAGTACGGCCCCGGTCTTGTCGTCTGAATGGCGTCGGTATTGGGCGACGTGTTTTAGCTAGTTTCGGTTTAACTTCACAAACCCTCCCTCCTTTTTCTCATTTCTCTCATCTTCTTCTCTCTCCGATCTCTTCGCTCTCCCTTCCCCTTCTCCTTCCTTTCCTCTCACTCCACTCCATCAACCCCCCCCCCCTTCCACCACTACCACCACCATTTCCTCCGCGGCATATTGCTCTCCGGACGGCGGCCGACGTCCCGGTGGAGTAACAGTGTCCACGGCGGTACCGGCGGCAGCTTATGGCGTGACGGTTCGGCGGCTTGGAGCTCAGAGGAGTTCAAATAACCGGTAGGGTGACGATCTCCGTTGTGTTTTGAATGAAACCATATTTTTCCCGCTTTGGAGCATGTTTAGGGGATTTTCGGATGAAAATGGTCACTTTATAAATTGGGGAACGGTAGGTTTTAACGGGTATTTGGATTCCCTCCTCCTTCCCTATTTTGGTACGTTCTTATGCAATTTGGGGAAAGAAATTTCACTTTTAGTACTCGGGAAGGCTAGGGAACCTGTTTGCAAACGCTAAATGGCGTCTTGAGACAACAACGCCATTTTAAAAGGCGGCTGCCTCCCAAGACGCGATTTAGTCCAGTTCATCCCAAGTCCTGATTCTGTTTCTGTCGTGAATGGCGACTAGGGACAGCGACACCTTTTAAAAGGCGACTACCTTGCATGACGTGATTTAGCCCATCTTCTGAGGCTAGGTTTTACATGAACCAGTTTAGGAGTCTTGAATGACGTCGGCCACGGACGATGCGATTCAAGACAGAACTTCATTAATCCATGTAATTAACACGTGTTTACATTGTTAGATAGTTTGGTTAAAATGTATACTTGAAAATATACTTCGAAGACGAGGGTTTCTACGTGATCGGATCGCACTGTGTTGTGTTTCGTGCGACCGTGGACCTAGAGTGACAGTTGTTAGCACTTAGGCATCCTGTATCGGTGTGGGAGTGACACGGCGCCGGTGTGGGAGTGGTGTGGTGACGCCTAGAGAGAGGGTCACCTGGTGTACCCCGGGGTATAGCTAGAACCGGTGTGTGAGTGGTACATTCGGAGTGTCACTTGTGCTGGGGGAAACATAACCACCTAGAGCCGGTCAGGCCGAAGTAGCCAGCGCGCTATCCGAGATGTTGTTGTTTGGTCTCAACGGGTCGGTGTTTTCCGCGTTCGGCCGCGTGGTTTGTGTGTTTAGCCGAGACGCTGGTTGTAGACTCCCTGGTGGAGTAGTTTCAGAGTTATATTTACTGCTTTATTTATTTTAAATTGCCTATATTCGTATTGTTGCACTTGTGGGTGCGTGAGTAGGTGGTAGGGATCGAAGGATCCCTACTAAGTCCATTTCGATGAGACTCACCCCCTACGGTTTTCAGGTAAGGGTTCCAGGCAGGCGTAGCGTGGAGGGTGTTGTCTCGAGTTGCGCGCCAGTAGCCACTGTCCCGGGGTATGCCCCGATGTAGTTGTTATTTTCCTTTCAGGCCTATACGCTTAATTACTTCTTTTTAGTTGGAATATGTAATTATTTGCTGAGTCAAGTTGAATTGTAATAATTTTTAATTCCTGTACTTCCTTTACAATTCAATGTGATGTGAATGTTTAGCTTAGTTTATCATTTATTTCCCAGACTTATCGAGATCCTGGATTGGCTCCAAATTTTAATGATTCGGTACTCATTTAGTAATCGGATTTCCGATTATAGGATGGCGAATCATTACAATTGGTATCAGAGCATTCGATCTGGCAAATAAATGAACAACTAGGTTAAATACCGAAATTTCAGCAAATAAATGCATTATCCCGTACAGGCACAGTGGTAGTATAGGTTTTGGGTTATAATTAGAAATTTTTGATTCTATGATTGTAGGCGATTAGATGGCTTCCAGGAAGAGAGTGCCAGTTATTAGGGAGCAGGGAGATGTTCCTAGTGGGTCTAAGGCCGGTAGGCCGAATATGGAGCGTTTTATGGAGGCTATGATGGACACGATGACCAGATATCAGACTCGAGACCCTAGTGAGAATTCTAGTGCTCGGGGAGGGCCTTCAGCTACTTTGGAGAGATTTCTAAAGTTGAAGCTGCCTCATTTTACCGGTCGTCCCAACCCTGATGAGGCCATTCATTGGCTGAAGGAGTTGGAGAAGACTTTCGATACCATGGATTGTGCGGCAGTTGAAAGGACTCCGTTAGCTACCTTTATGTTGAAGGATGATGCCTATGACTGGTGGACTACTTTGAAGAGCTTGTCTTGTGCAGATAGGAATCTCAGGGATATTCCATGGGAGACATTTGTGAAGGAGTTCTATGCGCTACTTCCCTAGGCATGTCCAGAAGGCCAAGGAGAGGGAATTGATGGAGTTGACTTAAGGGAGCATGACAGTGCTCGAGTACCAGATGAAATTTATTTATGTTAGGAGGTTTGTGCCATTTATTTCAGGAAACGAAGGGCGTCGGACTGAGAGGTTCGTGGATGGACTGAGGTACAACTTGAGGAATTTTATGGCGTCCCACTGTTGTACAGACTTGGCGTCAACAGTTAAGTGTGCTGCGGCAGTCGAGGTACAGCACGATCAATCGGCTCGGGAGAGGGGACTGATTATCAAGGGCCAACTAATAGCAAGGGAAAGACAGCAGCAGCAGTTCTTTCAACCGGATCAGGATCGTCTTCACTCGGCTCCAGATTCAGGAGGTTCTTTCGAGGCGGAGGCAACAACGGTGGTAGTAGACCCAGGCAGAGCCAGCAGAGTCAGTTAGTGTCCAGTGCTCAGCAGGAGGCAACTCAAAGGCTTCCGACGGCTTGTCGTCATTGTGGTGGTACTCACGGTGGGACTCAGTGTCTTGCCTTTTCTGGGAGGTGTTATACTTGTGGCCAGCAAGGCCATTTGGCGAGGTATTGCCCGCAGGGGCATGGTCAGGAACAGGGACCAGGTGATCAGAAGAAGCCAAGGACCCAGGAGAGAGTTCTCGCTATCACCAGGAAGGAGGCTCGTGCGTCCAACTTGGTGGAAGGTACACTTTCTGTCCTTGGGAACTCTGCGCATGTGTTGATTGATTCGGGTGCTTCGCATTCCTTTATTTCTGAGCAGTTCGTAGATATTCTTTCTGCACCCATTGATGAGTTATTTGATGGACTGATGGTTGAGGTTCCTTCTGGGGATTTCATGTTGTCTTATAAATGTTTGAGTGAGGTTCCCTTGACCATTGAGGGTCATGAGTTACCTGCCCAGTTAGTTGTGCTTGTCATTCGTGACTTTAATGCCATCTTAGGTATGAACTGATTAGAGGCTTATTATGCCGAGGTGGACTGCCACAGGAAGAGGGTGCGTTTCTCCATTTCGGGTATCCTGGCCTTCTACTTCCAAGGTATTAGGCTCTCTTCTCGTAGTATTCTTATTTCTGCTTTTAAGGCCCAGAGATTGCTTGTTGGTGGCTGTGAGACTTTCTTTGTCTCGGTAGTTGTAGCTGGTGTTAGTAGTGGTTCCGATCCTTTGGAGGTGCCTGTAGTCTGTGACTTTGTTGATGTGTATCCTGAGGAATTGCCTGGCCTTCCTCCTCAGCGGGAGGTTGAGTTTGCTATTGAGCTTACACTAGGTACGGCGCCCTTGTCTAAGGCCCCGTATCGGATGGCTCTAGCCGAACTCGCTGAGTTGAAAGCGTAGTTGCAGGAATAGCTAGATAAGGATTTTATTCATCCCAATACTTCTCCGTGGGGTGCTCCAGTTCTGTTTGTTATGAAGAAGGATGGTTCTCTAAGGCTGTGCATTAATTATAGACAGCTGAACCAGGTAACTATAAGGAACAAGTACCCACTTCCGAGAATTGATGATTTGATGGATCAGTTGCAGTCTGCCAAGGAGAATGAGTTCACTGAATTGATCTGACTTGATCGCTTGATGGTAATATACTCAACTGCCAACCAACTTGATTTAATTGTTGCAGTTCCATGGTGTTGGGTTCTCGTGTTTCTCGAGATCGCAAACGCAACGGAAATTAAAATTTTAATTATTGTGATCCGTTTCTATTTCGATAAACTAAAAAACGATTAGAACGGGTAATCGAAAATTACCTCGCGTGGATTTGAATCCGCTTCCGAATGGTTCAGTCGGTGTGACACCGCCAGCCGCGCAAATGCCCAACCTCTAGCGAAGTCCACGCAATCCTCCTCGCGGTAGATTTCCTCTCGTTCCTTGTTCCATGCATCCCACGAACCCTTCGCCGTTCGCTGCAATGATCGCGGCAACGTGCGGTCGATTTCCCGTCGGAAGGGAGTCGGATAAGACGACGAAGCTGTCTCCAGAGAGGGGAGAGAGCTGGGGCACCAGAGAGAGAGAGTGAGAGAGGAGGGGGCGGCTAGGGCTGAGCAACAGTCTGGCCTGCTCAGCCCATTCGCTACATTTTATCCCTAGTTAAATATAAAACCTACATTTTAATCCATCGCCTTAAGAATCATTTGCATGTGACCCTCTAGGCCCAATTACCAGTTCGGTTAATGACCCAATAAGCCCAGTAACTCCTCACTGACTTAATTAATTAATTAATAACTTATATTAATTAATTAATCAACCGAATAAATGTCGCACATTAAATTTGGTCGGGCCTCCGATTACGTTGGGTGCCAAGCAACACCGCGTGAACACGGATGGTATTGGGGTCAAGCAACCCACTTTTGGAACCTTCTTATCGACAGTTACCGTGTAGATATAATTCTTCATTCGTACAATGCTCTCGAGTCAACTCAGGATATGGTGTACCGTCAAACCCTAACCGGTCAACTTACTTGGATTGGATGCTGCCGTATAATATCAGAAAATTCCTTTCCCGATATTATCGTCCGCCCTGGCCAGGGACTTCCGTGCATCCTTCCTAGAGCATTCTCTCTCTAAGTACCAAGAACGAATGATTCCTTATTGACATTAGATTCCCTTCGATAGTATTCTATTGTATCCGATCCTTGGCTGTTTAGAATCCCGTGAATGGAGATCCGTAAACCAAGGTCAAAGCATAGAAGTCCACCTACAAAGTGTTCTTGGTGTCTTAGGTCTAAGGACTATCCACACAATTACAACAATAGAATCAAGTTGGTTGACAATGAGGTACTATACCATCCAACAATTTAGTCGGATCAGTGAACTCATTCTCTAATGAGCACCTACAGATTTGCCTTAGTGTCTCCACACAAGTGATTATGAGATCAGTCACCCTCATCATATGAGCAGGAGTAATCTATACCAGTCTAACCGGATATCCAATGTCCTTCTCGGATATCCTCTGACTAAGAACTATTATGAATATGTGTGTTTAAGTGATCAGTTTCACTAATATGATCTCATCATAATCTGATTACTATCGCACATATTCACGGACTTCATTATGAGACGATAATTAAAACGAATTATACATAATGAAATAATGCCACTTTTATTAATAAACGAATAAGACTTACATAGTCACATTGGCTTATAGGCCACCTAAGACTAACGCATGGATGGTCCTCGAATTTAAGACATCAAAGACACCTTGTCGGTGGACTTTTGTACTTTGACCTTGGTTAACGGATCTCTAAACACAAGATTCTAAATAGCCAAGGATCAGGTATAGCGGAATACCTTCGAAGGGCAATATGGGATCATTCGCTCTTAGTATCTAGAGAGAGAATGCTCTAGGAAGGATGCGCGAGAGTCCTTGGCCAAGGTGGATATAATGTCGGAAAATGAGTTTTCTGATATTACACAACAACATCCAATCCAAGTGAGTCAATCGGTTAGGGTTTGATAATGCACCATGTCCTGAGTTGACTAAAGAGCATTGACCGAATGAAAGATTATATCTACGTAATAATTGTCGACGGAAAGGTTCCATGAATGGGTTGCAGAACCCCAATACCTTTTGGGTTCACACAGTATTGCTTGGCACCCAACGTGATGGGAGGCTCGACCGAATTAGATGTATGACATTAATTCACCATATTGACTAATTAAGTCAGTAAAGAGTTAATGGACTTAATGGGCCATTAATTAGACTAGTACTTAGGCCTAAAAGGTCACAAGCACAAAGATTCTTAAGCGACGGGTCAAAAATGAGATTAATATTAAGTCAGGAGTTTTTATGAAAAATTGCCTGGATGACTTAATATATTCCCGCTGAAAGGGCAGCCCTAGCCAAGATATAGAGCTATGCTATTCCCCTCTCTCTCTTCTCTCTCTATCTCTGACACTAGGGGTGCCCCCTTCTGGGCTTCGCATCGCCATCTCCTTCAACTCCCATTTGTTGTAGAGATCGTCTCGTAGACAGGCGACCTCTGTGAGCACTACACCGAGTGAGGAACCAGAGGAGATCCACCGTCAAGAGGATCACATGGATATCACTAGAGGTCAGCGATTGCGGAGCTTGCGGCATCACACTGTTGGAACCACAAGAACGCGGATTCGAGTCTGTGCAAGGTGACATATGTTCACCGAATTACTCGATTTTGTTCTTCGAAACGGACCGGAATCGATTTATTTTAGTTAATTTTTGTTTATGTTGTGCTGTCAATCCCTTACGAGAGTTCTGGTAGCCGACAACATAGTAGATCCACTAACAAAATCTCTCTCATAGTGTGTTTGAGCATCACCTAGATTATATGGAGCTCCAGTATAGTGGTGATTGAGTTTAGTCCACGTGAGAGATTGTTAATATTATGTGTGGCCTATAGGCCAATAAAATACAATTTTGTTCAATTATTTATAATGGTAATATATTCATTATATGTAAATCGAACTTTATTTGTTGTTTATGATTAATTTTCATTATTCGTATCATAATGAAGTCCGTGAATGTGTGCAATAGTTGTCAAATTATGATGAGGTCATAATAATGAGACCGACAACTTTTTAACACACATTCTTAATTGTTTCTAGTTGGAGGATATCTGAGATGGATATCAGATATCCAATACGACTAGTACAGGTTACTCTAGCTCATGTGATGATGGTGACTGATCTCATAGTCACTTGTGTAGAAACACTATATTGAACCTATAGGTGCTTATTACTGAATGACTTCACTAAACTGATCCGACTTAGATCGCTGGATGGTAAGTTACCTAATTGTTAACCAGCTTAATCCAACATCACAGTTGCATAGACGGTCTTCGGACCTGAGGCACCAAAGACACCATTTTAGTGGACTTATGAGGTTTAACCTTGGCTAATAGATTCCTAACCACGGGATTCTAAAGAGTCAGGTGGTCGGATCTAGAGGAAGACCTTCTTAGATGATTGTGTGTACAATAAGGGATCAGTCACTCTCGGTAAGGGAGAGAATGCTCTAAGTGAGATGTGCTAGAGTCTATAGCTAGGGCAAACACTTTATCCGAGAAGGAGTTTTTGGTATCGTTTAACAACATTCAATCCAAGTGACTCAATCGGTTAGGACCATTTCCTAGATTAACTCGAGAGTATTGTATGAGTGACAGATTAAATCTACGAGGTAACTGCTGACGAAAATGTTCTTTGAGCAGGTTGTCGAACCCTATTACCTTTCGAGATCATGCAGTGTTGTTTGACACCTAACTTGATCGAAAACCCGACCATTTATCATGAGTTGATAATTCGGTTAAGTAATTAATTTAATATATAATATTAATTAATTACTATGAGCCAATAAGTTATTATTGGACTTAATGGGATGGAAATTGGATTGGTACTTGGGCCTAGAGGGTCACACACACATAGATTCTCAGTTCAAGGTCATTTAGTGGGTTTTATATTAAATCGGAAACTTTTGCGAATAGTCGCCCGCGTTTAACATAAATAAATGCATATGGGAACCCTGGGCCAAGCTTCAGGGTTTACTTCAGTGCTAGTTGCCCCCTCTCTCTCCTCCTCCCCCGTACGCCCCGTAGCCAACGCCCAGGAGCTCCACCACTTCATCATCTCTAATTCTCGTTGTTAGTCTTAGATGACCTACAAGCTAATATGACTTTGTATAATCTCATTCATTTATTAATAATATGGCATTATTTCATTATGTGTAATTCGTTTTATAATGAGATTGATCACTTATACACACATATTCTTAATTGTTCCTAGTCAGAGGATATTTGAGAAGGACATCAGATATCCAGTTAGACTAGTACATATTACTCCTGCTCATATGATGAGGGTGACTGATCTCATAGTCACTTGTGTGGAGACACTAAGGCGAATCTGTAGATGCTCATTAGAGAATGAGTTCACTGAACTGATCTAACTGAATCGCTGGATGATAATGTACCTAACCGTTAACCAGCTTGATTCTATTGTCGTAGTTGCGTGGATGGTCCTCGGACCTGAGACACCAAGGACACTATGTCGGTGGACTTCTGTACTTTGACTTTGATTTACGGATCTCTATTCGCGGATTCTAAACAGTCAAGGATCGGGTACAGCGAAATACCATCGAAGGGAATTGAGTGTTCAATAAGGAATCATTCGCTCTCGGTACTAAGAGAGAGAATGCTCTAGGTAGGATGTGCAAGAGTCCTTGGCCAGGGCGGACAATAATATCAGGAAAGGAGTTTTTCGATATTATGCGGTAGTATCCGATCCAAGTGAGTCGACCAGTTAGGGTTTGACGGTTCACCATACCTTGAGTTGACTCGAGAGCATTGTGCGAATGAAGGATTATATCCATGTAATAACTGTCGGTGGAAAGGTGTTGGGTTCTCGCATTTCTCCGGATCACTCACGTAGCGGAAATAAATATTTCCGTTTCAAATAAACCAAAAAATTGGACTATTGAATAATCGATTCTTACTGTGCGTGGATTCGAATCCGCGACCGATCGATTCCATCGGTGTGACACCGCAAGCCGCGCAAGCGCCCGGCCTTTAGCGGAGTCCACGTGATCCTCCTCACGGTGGATATCCTTACGATTCCTCGTTCTTCGCAGCCCACGAAGCCTCTGCCGTTCGCCGCAACGATTGCTGCAACGTACGGACGATTTCCTGTCGAACAAGAGTCGGAGAAGCGGCGGAGCAGACCTAGGTATCCGGGCTCGTCTAGGGCGCCAAAGAGAGAAAGGAAGAGAGGAGGGGGTGGTTAGGTTAGCAGCAGCCTGGCCTGCTCAGCCCGTTCGCTACATTTTATACTAACCGTTCATTTTTTCATAAAAAGCCCTGGTTAATATAAAACCCACTTATTTATCCATCGCTTTAAGAATCATTTGTGTGTGACCCTCTAAGCCCAATAACCAGTTCGGTTAATGGCCCAATAAGCCCAGTGACACCTCACTGGCCTGATTAATCATTTAATAACTTATTATTAGTTAATTAATCAATCGAATCAATGTCGCACATCAAATTTGATCGGGCCTCCGATCACATTGGGTGCCAAACAACACCGTGTGAACCCGGAAGGTATTGGGGTTAAGTAACCCACTCTTGGAACCTTTCCGCCGACAGTTATTGCGTGGATATAATCCTTCATTCGTTCAATGCTCTCGAGTCAACTCAGGATATGGTTTATCGTCAAACCCTAACCAGTCGACTCACTTGGATTTGATGCTGCCGTATAATATCGAAAAACTCCTTTCCCGATATTATCATCTGCCCTAGCCAGGGACTTCTGCGTATTCTTCCTAGAGCATTCTCTCTCTAAGTACTAAGAGCGAATGATTCCTTATTGACACTCAATTTCCTTCGACGGTATTCCTGATAAGTCCACAATTTTATGGCTATAACAGATGAAATTTACATAATTTGCTATCAATTTAACGGACAAAATCACATGGAATGATAGATAAACCATTTGCGCATTCAGAATATGAATTTTAAAATATCATCACTCCATGGATGGAATAAGGGTAGCAACTTCATTTCCTCAGCAATTATTTAATGCGCAGTTAAATGATTTATGGCTATGAGAACTTAACTGTTATTTTATGTGAAACAGGACATGAACAAGCAGATGGCATAGTGGTTGGACCACCCGAACTTCAAGGAAGCAACCAGGGTTCGAATCCTGGCACAAGCAACATTTTATTTTCGTATTTTAGCTTCAACTGGGGTCCACATGCCAACTAAGAGAGAAAGAAGGAGGGAATTCTGAAATTCAAAGAAAGGAGGATCCATTTCAGAAATTCGAAATTCAAACATACCAATTAATGTTTTAAAGAGGATCCCCTAAATCAAGGGGAACTTAATGAAAGGATTTTAAAATTTCTTTTTGAAATTCAAAACCCCCCCCCTCTTTTCTATAAAACTAAGGGAGGAGGTCAAGGTGAGGGACCGGGAATTTTCAAAAATATTTTTTAGCATCTCTCTCCCCCTTCGTTGCTATCTCTCTCTCCCATTGTTCTCTCGTTCTTCCCCTACATTTTCATTCTCTCTCTCTCTGTTTTTTTTCTTTCTCCCGTAGCATCTCTTTAGCTCCCTCTCTCTCAACCTTTTTCTCTCTCTCCCTTACTTTTTCTCCTTCTCTCTTATTCTCTGTCTCCCTTTGTCTCTTTCTCTCACCCGCACATTGTCTCTCTCTCTCTCTGTTTTCTCCTTTTCTCTCCACCTTTTTCTTTCTCTCTCTCTGTGCGTACCTCTGCTCTGCTGCTGAATGAAGAAGCGATCCCGAGGGGGGTTCTGTACGTGCTGATGCCCAACCAGAAGGACCTGCCCAGCCGAGCCACGCGTCGGCACCGCGTGTGAGCCGCCGCCTCCCTCGCCACGCGGCAGCACCGCGTGTTTCGCCGGGCCGGGCATCGTCGCCCGTGCCCTGCGCGAATTCGCGCCACAGCCGCCAACGGGACACGCGTCAGCGCTTGCCTCGCGCCGCCACGCCTCGCCTGCAGTGTCCGCCCTCCGTCAAAGCCAGCGTCGCCGTCGCACGCCACGCGGCGCCTCAGGCGCGTTCGCGCCGCTGGGCATCGTCGCCCGTGCCAAGCGGCAGGGCCGCCCAGCCACGCGTCGCGCGGACGCCTCTTCCCGCCCGACGCCTCGCCTGCAGCGCCGCCTGCCGCGCCTGCCGCGCTGCTGCCTCGCCTGCAGCGCCCGCGCCGCCTCGGTCCACTGCGCCGAGCCCCCCCCAGCACCTTCACAGAACCCCTATTGCCCACATGAGCCCCTTTGCTGCATTATTATTTTTAGTTTATTTAGTTTAGATGTTAAGCTTTCTCTCATGTATTTAATTCATAGCATGTAATTAATTTATTTTGCAGAATTCTGTTTTAAGTCTCTAAATAGAATAACATTTGTATTTCAATTGTTGGAAATTTTCTTTTAGGTGTGTTAGTTCCTTTAAACTTGTGCATGTAATTAATTTTTTTTTATAGTTTCTTCATGTTGGAAATTAGAGATAAACTCTTTAGAATAGATCTAATTAATTAGATTGTTGATTGATTAGGTAATTAGTTAATTAGTGCAATTAAGTCAAGCTCTCATTTCTAGATTAATCAAAATCCAAGGTTTTCAAAATTAAGATTCTATTTCCCTGTGGATTCAACTCGGACTCACCCTTCCTATTGTTAAATTTAAGATGAATGAGCCGATTAAATTATAATTGTTAGCTACGATTTTTAACGACATAATCTCAAGCTATCAATTTTTGGCGCCGTTGCCGGGGACTTAGAATTTTAATTTTGATTATTTTGGGTCCATTTGTATAAATCCATACTCACATTCATTTTCTCTTTTTGCAGGATTTTTTTTAAAAAAAAAAAAAAAAAAAAGAAGACAAAAGGAAAGCTCAACTTGGTGAGTTTGTTCCAATTTCTTTAGTATTTTCATTTTCAGATTTACTTAAAATAGATATAGCCCTCATTAAATAAAAAAAATCAGAAAAACAAAATTAAAATTTTTTTTGCATTTCAAGATTAGAAACCAAACCACCATGTTTTAGGACATGCATCATTTAGGAATGCATTAGTTTTAAATTTTTGCCATTTATTTCATGTTGAAGAGTGCGGGAGGTAAGGTAAGTTTTTCAATATTGTGCAAATAACATGTTCATGCATTGTCATTTCATTATTGCACAAAACAAACTTGATTGAATTGTGGTGTGCATCTCATTGATCAAATAATTTAAGGGCATCTTCATCACAAGATAAGGTGGGGATTTCATCACCCTTCCTTGGCCCACAAACCACAAACACTCCATCTTGCATTGTCCCAAGCCCAATAAAAATCAAATAGCAATTGCACCTAGGGTTCACACTATGATTGGACCGAGCTTTGAATTCATTTCTACTTTGGACAACGGTGTCTAGGCTAGAGGTTACAAAGGCAAACGCCTAAGTGGACAAGTGGTTATTTAATTAGGTCCCTACGAAAGTAGGGGGAGCCTCCCACTATCCCACCTCTTACCTGGCCGATTGATCTATTGTAGGGGTGATTCATAGTGAATTCTAGCCATTTTGTGAGAAATCTCATCTTTAAGTCGAGGACACACTTAGGTCATTAGGAATTTGTTATTAACTTGTTTGTCTTTGCATACATAAACATAAAAAAATATAAAAATAAAAATCACAAAAATAACCATTCTCATCTCATCTTGGTCTAGTGTATGCTAGGTAGAAGATCTCAAAAGCCATATATTATCAAACCCATTCAAGAAATTGAGAGATACCTACATCACCAAACCAACATTCAACATCAAATGGCTGGAAACAATCAACAAATGCCAAAACAAATGAAGGAATACTTCATTCCTCAAGACTATAATCCTTCATCTTGTATCTAATTGCCTAATGTCCATGCTAGCCATTATGAGATCAAGCCAAGCACCATCCAAATGCTCCCATCTTTTTATGGGAATACCAATGAAGATCCATATAAACATTTGGATGAATTCTTTGAAATTTGTTCAACCGTAAAAATTCAAGATTTCACGGAAGATGCCCTTCGACTTACCCTATTCCCTTTTTCACTTAAAGACAAAGCCAAATATTGGCTTGGAATGATAGGGAAGCCCATTAGGACTTGGCCCGAAATGCAACAAGAGTTCCTAAAAAAATTCTATTCTATTGGGAGAACAAATACAATGAGAAGGGCTATAACTGGATTCTCACAATTACCAGGAGAACAAATTCATGAATCTTGGGAACGATTGAAAGAATTGTTGAGAAAATGTCCGCACCATGGATTGTCTAGATGGCAAATTGTGCAAGCATTCTATGAAGGTTTAGATGCACAATACAGGCAAATGGTAGATGCATCTTGTGGAGGAGCATTCATGAGCAAAAGTGAGGAAGAAGCTTATGATTTGTTTGAAATGCTAAGTGAAAATTCAATAAATCATGCTTCACTTTCATCATATGAAAGATCTGTGGGAACATCCAAACGGACTGGAGTCTATGAAATAAGAAATAGAGGAGAATTTGAACCTAAGATGGATATCAATGCCTTGGCTCAAAAGTTGGATAAAGTGGACCTTCTGGCCCAACAAATGAGCAAAATGGATCTTATGGCCCAAAAGCTAGACCAAGTCCTAGCTTCAAATAACCAAGGATCTAATATCCATGCACAATCAAGACCTTACTCTGAATCCTCTTCATCTTACCAAGAAGCTTGTAGTCTTTGTGCCAGCCCAACTCACCATGTCAGTGAGTGTCCCACGGCAGCCCAATTGCCACCGTTCATCCAAGAACAAGTCCAAGCAGCCCAGGGTTATTCAAAGCCCAATCATGATCCATATTCTAACACCTACAACTCTGGTTGGAAGAATCATCCTAATTTTTCATGGAAATCTCAACAAGCCCAAGCTCCAAATCCACAAGCCCAAAATTTTCAGAACAGGGCCCATCAACAGAATTACTATCCAAATCAATCTTTCAACAAAAGCCAACAAACTCAAGCTCCTTACTTTCAGCCCAATAACAACCAGAATATGTTCTCTCAACCTCCATATCAAATCCCACAACATCAGCCATCAAATCAAAATGATGACAAATTCAATATGCTGCAACAATTACTCATGAATCAACAACAACAACAGCAACAATTACAACAATTGGTCATCTCTCAACAACAATCCATTTCAAAATTGGAAGCCCAATTGGGTCAAATGGCTGATACAACCATGAGGAGGGAAGTGGGCCCATTACCAAGTCAACCCATTGCAAACCCGCGAAACTATCCTCCGGGTTTCCAACATCAACCAATCTTACCTAATCCTCAAGCCCAACCTCAAATGGGCCTAAATCCACCAAGAGGCCCACAGTTAGAAAATGCGAAAGCAATTTTGGCCTTAAGAAGTGGTAAAGTCTTGCCGGATCCTTACCCAAATCAAGGATCTAGTCAGCCCAATCTTGAACAAAATGAAGAAGAAAAAGGAGAAGAAGATGAAGATGAGAATGAACAACCCAATATCATTCAAGGAAAAGGAAAAATGGAGGAATGTCCTGAGAATTATAAACCGAAAATCCCTTTTCCACAAGCTTTAGAAAATGGCAAAGAGCAAAGAAAGCATCAAATCCAAGCAAAAAATGAACAGTTAATGGACTTATTTAAACAAGTCCACATTAACATACCATTGGTTGATGCAATCCAACATGTCCCGGCCTATGCCAAGTTTTTGAAAGAACTTTGCACTCACAAGAGAGAGCCTAAAGCAAATCCCAAAAAAGTCTTTTTGTCTGAAGAAGTGAGTGTCATTTTGCTCAACCAAATGCCTAAAAAGATGAAAGACCCTGGAGCACCACTTATCTCTTGTGTTGTTGAAAGAACCACCTTTGATAAGGCATTATTGGACCTTGGAGCAAGTGTGAACCTATTACCCACCTCAGTTTATGAAAAATTTGGGATAGGATAATTGAAACCAACTCCGGTGATCCTACAATTGGCCGATAGATCTCTTAGGACACCGAAAGGAATGGTGGAAGATGTCATTGTCAGGATTGATACTTGCTACTTCCCAGTTGATTTTGTCATCCTTGACATGGAGCCCGTTCAACATCTGAGAAATAGCCCAATTATATTGGGCCGACCTTTTCTAGCCACTGCAAATGCCATCATTAACTGCAAATCTGGGTTAATGGATATCTCATTTGGAGATCACAAATTATCCCTCAACATTTTCAAAGCTTCTGGCCATATGCAGGATGGGGAAGATTGTTTTGCAATTGATGTGATTGATAATATTGTAGAAACATCCCCTTCGGCCCAATTTGAAGAGGAAGAGGAGTTAATGGCCATATCAGATTTGAATACAAGGACTTGGCAGCCCAATAAGGTTGAGCCTTTACCTGAACTCAATCTAGAACCTACTCCTCCATCTCTCCAGGTTCCTCCTCAGTTAGAGCTCAAACCTTTGCCGGAATCTCTCAAATATGTCTTTTTGGGCCCATCTGAAACTCTACCTGTGATCATAGCTACGGATCTTAACCCTACCCAAGAAGAACAACTCATTGAAGTTCTTCGAACTCATAAAGAACCCATAGGGTGGTCAGTAGCTGATTTGAAAGGAATAAGCCCAACCACATGCATGCATCATATTTATCTTGAAGATAATGCAAAACCAAGCAGAGAAATGCAAAGGAAATTGAATCCTATTATGATGGAAGTGGTTAAGAAAGAAGTGGTGAAATGGCTAGATGCGGGTATCATATACCCAATATCTGATAGCAAGTGGGTAAGCCCAACCCAAGTAGTGCCAAAGAAGTCTGGCTTAACTGTGGTAACAAATGAAAAAGGTGAAGAAATGCCCACTAGGCTAACCACGGGGTGGAGAGTTTGTATTGATTACAGACAATTGAACACAATGACAAAGAAAGATCATTTCCCACTCCCGTTTATTGATCAGATTTTGGAAAAGCTAGCGGGTCAGAAATATTTCTGTTTCTTAGATGGATATTCGGGATATAATCAAGTGGCTATATATCCAGAAGATCAGGAGAAAACCACATTCACATGTCCATTTGGCACATTTGCATTCCGAAGAATGCCATTTGGACTATGTAATGCACCAGCAACTTTCCAAAGGTGCATGTTGGCCATCTTCTCAGATATGGTGGGAGAATTCCTTGAAGTATTCATGGATGATTTTTCAATATTCGGGGATTCATTTGAAATTTGTCTAGAGAATTTGAAAAATGTACTGGGAAGATGCATAGAGACCAATTTGGTTCTAAGTTGGGAAAAGAGTCATTTTATGGTTAAAGAGGGCATAGTTTTGGGCCATATAGTGTCTGGAAGAGGTATTGAAGTGGATAAAGCTAAAGTTAGCCTAATCGCCAATCTTCCTCCACCCACTTCGGTAAAGCAAATTCGGTCATTCTTGGGCCATGCCGGCTTCTACCGCCGGTTTATTCAAAATTTCTCCCAAATTGCCCGACCATTAACCCTTCTCTTAGCCAAAGATGTCCCATTCCATATTGATGAAAAATGCTTGGAAGCATTTAAATCTTTAAAAGAGGCTCTGATCAAAGCTCCCATTCTCCAATCGCCTGATTGGTCTTTGCCATTTGAGATAATGTGCGATGCTTCTGATTATGCTATGGGGGCAGTACTAGGACAAAGAATCAATAAAAAGCCTGTGGTGATTTATTATGCAAGTCGTACACTTGTAGATGCTCAAATGAACTATACCACCACAGAAAAAGAATTGTTAGCTGTTGTTTTTGCTCTGGAGAAATTTCGATCTTACCTTTTGGGGGCAAAAGTGATTATTTATTCTGATCACTCGGCATTGAAATATCTGTTGACAAAGAAAGATGCCAAACCAAGATTAATCAGGTGGATCCTACTCCTCCAAGAATTTGATTTGGAGATTCGGGACAAAAAGGGGTCTGAGAATGTGGTTGCTGATCATCTCTCCCGAATCATGATTTCAGATAATGAACCAATGAGAGATTCATTCCCTGATGAACACCTCTTAGCCATTTCCCACATGTCACCACCATGGTATGCACATATTGTGAATTTTAAGGTGACTAGTCAAATCCCACAAGGATGGACAAAAAATGAAAAAGATAAATTCTTCTCTCAAGAGAAGTATTATTTTTGGGAAGACCCTGAACTCTTCAAAATTTGTCCAGATCAAATAATCCGGAGATGTGTGCCTGAAGAAGAACAACAAAGTGTTTTGAACTTTTCCCATAACCTTGCTTGTGGAGGTCATTTCTCCGGAAAGAAAACCGCAGCAAAGGTTTTACAAAGCGGTTTCTATTGGCCCACACTCTTCAAGGATGCTTATGAGTTCAGCAAAACATGCCTAAGATGTCAAGCTGTTGGAAATATCACTAAAAGAGATATGATGCCTCTAAATCCAATCTTAGTGGTTGAAATTTTTGATGTTTGGGGAATAGATTTCATGGGCCCTTTTCCACCATCTTTTGGATGCGAATACATCTTGGTGGCAGTGGACTATGTGTCTAAATGGATTGAAGCAATAGCCACCCGAACCAATGATCACAAGGTGGTGATGAAATTTGTACAGAAGAATATCTTTTCTAGGTTCGGATGACCGAAGGCTATCATTAGTGATGGGGGTTCGCACTTCACTCATTCTCAATTTCGAGCATTGCTCAAAAGATATGGGATTACTCATAAGCTTGCTACCCCTTACCATCCCCAAACTAGTGGCCAAGTAGAGATATCTAATAGAGAAATCAAGAATATCTTGTAAAAATCTGTTAGGCCCGATAGAAAAGATTGGTCCGAAAGGTTAGATGATGCTTTGTGGGTCTATCGGACTGCTTATAAAACTCCTATTGGCATGTCACCATACAGACTAGTCTTTGGAAAAGCCTGCCATCTCCCAGTGGAATTAGAACATAGAGCTTATTGGGCTATTAAACAGGTCAATTTTGATCTAGTCAAAGCAGGTTCACACCGAACCTTACAATTGAGCGAACTAGATGAAATAAGAAATGAAGCCTATGAGAACTCGAAAATCTATAAAGCTAAGACTAAAGCTTTTCATGATAAACATATTGTGAGGAAATCTTTCCACCCTCATCAAAAAGTCTGGCTATTTAACTCAAGGTTGCGTTTGTTTCCTGGGAAATTGAAATCAAGATGGGATGGGCCATTCTTGGTAATTAAAGCTTTTGACCATAGTGCGGTTAAGATCATGGATCTAAAAAATGGACAGACATTTACTGTTAATGGGCAACGCTTAAAACCTTACATTGAAAACCTTCAAAATTGTCCATTGGAATCCATGCAGCTAAGTGACCCACAATGAACATAATTTCGTCTGGCTGAAGACATTAAACTTAGCGCTTATTGGGAGGCAACCCAATCTTCTCATTTTTATTCTGATTATTCTTTCTTTTCTTTTCTTTTTAGAAAACTCATAAAATCCACCTTGGAGAACATAGAAAAGCTTCGTCACATCTCAGGTTGTATCTCTCCTCATCATTAATTTTTGTGCATTTCTATGCCATTGAGGACAATGTCATTCAAGTTGGGGGGAGAATCATAATGCATATTGAATAAAATCGTTTAAAATGAACAAAAGTTGTGAAATTTTTTCAATTTTCACACAAATTTTCAAAAAAAAAAAAAAAATTGTTTCATTTTCACACTCCAACAGAAATTCATATCTATCACACTTCATTTAGGGAATCTTGATCAAAAATTGAGGTAAAAGGATGAGTAAAAGTTTGAATTAACCCCCTCTCTACAAAGAATCACGACAGGATGATTTTCACACACACACGGTAACTTGGAAAGAGTGGAAGATCCTGAAAATGTAGAGTTGCTGGAGTTACCCGAAGTGTAGAATTACCCATTCTACTTTTACTTTTAGGTCAAACGAACGGAAAGTTAGGATTCGTAATAGGAGATCAAACCACTCAACACTTTAAGGAGGCGGTCACTTCGAAAAAAAAAAAAAAAAAAAAAAAAAAGAAAATCAGAAGCATAAAAATCAAATAAATATGCTTCAAAAGAGTCAAAGGAAGAGAGGTGGCAAAAAGTATGCACCTCCCCTCAGACAAAAATAAAGAGAGTGGCAAAAAGTACGCACTCTCAATCGTGCTAAAGTCCTTCACAGCAAAATAAGACCAAATCCTAAAAAGTTTTAAGTCGGGGCGAAAACCGAAAAGCGAACCTAGCCAACTAATTCAAAGATCTCTTTTTCTATTCTCTCCCCTGGGTAATTCTACTCCAAAGAGGCAGTAAAGGCAACGATATACCAAACAGGATAGAAATGAACTCCAATCACCTCAAATGATTTGCACAATCACTTGTCATGATTCTAAGTATGGTGGGCGGGAGAACGAAAAACTTGAATTCCAATTACCTACCATTTGCAATAGATATCCTTTAAAAAGAAGTGTGATTCTTTTTACTGATCATGGTAGTCCCAATTTTTCAAATAATTGTATTGCTAAGGGACTAGCAATGATTAAGTTGGGGGGTGTGATAAGTCCACAATTTTATGGCTATAACAGATGAAATTTACATAATTTGCTATCAATTTAACGGACAAAATCACATGGAATGATAGATAAACCATTTGCGTATTCAGAATATGAATTTTAAAATATCATCACTCCATGGATGGAATAAGGGTAGCAACTTCATTTCCTCAGCAATTATTTAATGCGCAGTTAAATGATTTATGGCTATGAGAACTTAACTGTTATTTTATGTGAAACAGGACATGAACAAGCAGATGGCATAGTGGTTGGACCACCCGAACTTCAAGGAAGCAACCAGGGTTCGAATCCTGGCACAAGCAACATTTTATTTTCGTATTTTAGCTTCAACTGGGGTCCACATGCCAACTAAGAGAGAAAGAAGGAGGGAATTCTGAAATTCAAAGAAAGGAGGATCCATTTCAGAAATTCGAAATTCAAAAATACCAATTAATGTTTTAAAGAGGATCCCCTAAATCAAGGGGAACTTAATGAAAGGATTTTAAAATTTCTTTTTGAAATTCAAACCCCCCCCCCCCTCTTTTCTATAAAACTAAGGGAGGAGGTCAAGGTGAGGGACCGGGAATTTTCAAAAATATTTTTTAGCATCTCTCTCCCCCTTCGTTGCTATCTCTCTCTCCCATTGTTCTCTCGTTCTTCCCCTGCATTTTCATTCTCTCTCTCTCTGTTTTTTTTCTTTCTCCCGTAGCATCTCTTTAGCTCCCTCTCTCTCAACCTTTTTCTCTCTCTCCCTTACTTTTTCTCCTTCTCTCTTATTCTCTGTCTCCCTTTGTCTCTTTCTCTCACCCGCACACTGTCTCTCTCTCTCTCTGTTTTCTCCTTTTCTCTCCACCTTTTTCTTTCTCTCTCTCTGTGCGTACCTCTGCTCTGCTGCTGAACGAAGAAGCGATCCCGAGGGGGGTTCTGTACGTGCTGATGCCCAACCAGAAGGACCTGCCCAGCCGAGCCACGCGTCGGCACCGCGTGTGAGCCGCCGCCTCCCTCGCCACGCGGCAGCACCGCGTGTTTCGCCGGGCCGGGCATCGTCGCCCGTGCCCTGCGCGAATTCGCGCCACAGCCGCCAACGGGACACGCGTCAGCGCTTGCCTCACGCCGCCACGCCTCGCCTGCAGTGTCCGCCCTCCGTCAAAGCCAGCGTCGCCGTCGCACGCCACGCGGCGCCTCAGGCGCGTTCGCGCCGCCGGGCATCGTCGCCCGTGCCAAGCGGCAGGACCGCCCAGCCACGCGTCGCGCGGACGCCTCTTCCCGCCCGGCGCCTCGCCTGCAGCGCCGCCTGCCGCGCCTGCCGCGCTGCTGCCTCGCCTGCAGCGCCCGCGCCGCCTCGGTCCACTGCGCCGAGCCCCCCCCAGCACCTTCACAGAACCCCTATTGCCCACATGAGCCCCTTTGCTGCATTATTATTTTTAGTTTATTTAGTTTAGATGTTAAGCTTTCTCTCATGTATTTAATTCATAGCATGTAATTAATTTATTTTGCAGAATTCTGTTTTAAGTCTCTAAATAGAATAACATTTGTATTTCAATTGTTGGAAATTTTCTTTTAGATGTGTTAGTTCCTTTAAACTTGTGCATGTAATTAATTTTTTTTTATAGTTTCTTCATGTTGGAAATTAGAGATAAACTCTTTAGAATAGATCTAATTAATTAGATTGTTGATTGATTAGGTAATTAGTTAATTAGTGCAATTAAGTCAAGCTCTCATTTCTAGATTAATCAAAATCCAAGGTTTTCAAAATTAAGATTCTATTTCCCTGTGGATTCAACTCGGACTCACCCTTACTATTGTTAAATTTAAGATGAATGAGCCGATTAAATTATAATTGTTAGCTACGATTTTTAACGACATAATCTCAAGCTATCAATTCCGTTGTACCTGATCCTTAGCTGTTTAGAATCTTGTGGTTAGAGATTCATAAACCAAGGTCAAAGCACAGAAGTCCACCAACAAGGTGTCCTTGGTGTCTCAGGTCCGACGACCATCTACGCAACTGCGACAATAGAATCAAGCTGGTTGACAGTAAAGTACAATACCATCTAGCGATTCAGTCAGATCAGTTCAGTGAACTCATTCTCTAATGAGCACCTACAGATTCACCCTAGTGTCTCCACACAAGTGACTATGAGATCAATCACCCTCATCTTATGAGCAGGAGTAATCTATATTAGTCTAACCGGATATCCGATGTCCTTCTCATATATCCTCCGACTAGGAACTATTAAGAATATATGTATTTAAGTGATTAGTCCCACTAGTATGATCTCATCATAATCTGATCACTATCGCACACATTCACGGACTTCATTATGAGACGATAATAACACGTATTAGACATAATGAAGATAATGTCATTTTATTAGTAAATGAATGAGATTACAAAATCATATTGGCTTGTAGGCCACCTAAGACTAACAATCTCCCACTTGGACTAAAGCCAATCACCTTTATGCACTAAGCTTATAGATTCTAGGTGACGCTCAAACACATTTTGAGTCAACGGCTTTGTTAGTGGATATACTACATTGTCGACAGATGGAACTCTTTCCACTACTACATCTCTTCTGGATATAATCTCTCTAATAAGATGAAAGTGCCTCATAATATACTTCAATTTCTGATGAGACCGCGGCTCTTTCGCTTGCACAATGGCTCCATTGTTGTCGCACAATAGCGGGACAGGTTCAGAGATGCTGGAAACTATGCCAAAGTCGGTGATGAATTTCTTCAACCACACTGCGTCCTTGGCGGCTTTAGCTGTAGCAATGCACTCAGCTTCAGTCGTTGAATATGCAGTGGTTGCTTACTTGGAACTCTTCCAGCACACTGCCTCTCCGTTCAAAGTAAACACAAATCCACATATAGATTTGCTATCATTTGGATATGATTGGAAACTCGAGTCAGTAAAGCCGTGTAGTTTCAAGTCATCTCCTCTGTAGACTAGAAATATATCTTTAGTTCTTTTTAAGTACTTAAGGATACATTTCACTGCCTTCCAGTGCTCTTCGCCTGGATTAGCCTGAAATCTGCTCATAACACTTAGAGCATATGCTACATCAGGCCGTGTACATAGCATGGAATACATAATAGATCCTATGGCAGAGACATAGGGTACTCTATCCATGAATACCCTCTCATCAGGAGTCTTAGGAGACTGCTCCTTTGAGAGATTAATTCCATGTCTCATCGGTATGAGACCTCTCTTGGAATTTTTCATGTCAAACCTTTTGACTATGGTATCTATGTATAAGGATTGGGTCATTCCAAGCATCCTCTTTGGTCTATCTCTATAGATCTGTATTCCCAATACATATGATGCTTCTCCCAAATCCTTTATGGAGAAGTTTTTCGACAGCCAGATCTTTACCGATGACATCATAGCTACATCATTCCCAATGAGTAGTATGTCGTCTACCTAAAGAACTAAGAAAGTGACTTCACTCCCACTGGTCTTCTTGTACATACAAGGCTCATCTTCATTCTTAATGAAGTCATAAGACTTGACAGCTTCGTCAAATCTTATGTTCCAACTCTGGGAAGCTTGCTTCAGTCCATAAATGGACCTTTGAAGCTTGCATACTCTATCTGGAGATTCCTTGGATGTGAAACCTTCAAGGTTACCATTGAGGAAGGCAGTATTCACATCTATCTGCCAGATTTCGTAATCGAAATGTGCAGCTATGGTGAGTAGAACTCTGATCGACTTTATTATGGCAACTGGTGAGAAAGTCTCGTCATAGTCAGTTCCTTACCTTTGACGATATCCGTTTGCTACCAACCTTACCTTATAAGTGTCGATCCGTCCATTAGCACCTATCTTTCTCTTAAAGATCTACTTGCATCCAATGGGTACAATACCCTCGGGCGAGTCCTCCAAGTTCCAAACTTGGTTGGTGTGCATGGATTAGATTTTTGAGTTCATGGCTTTTCGCGTTTCTCGGCTTCTGGGCCTTCTGTGGCCTCCTGGTAGGTTTTATGATCATTATCATTATCCTCATCTCATCCGATGATATTGCAGCTGTTTGGAGATCTGGAACCTCTTCCAGTACTATTTTACTCCCACTGTCCTCCTAGAGAAGGTATTCCTTTTCTAAGAAGACAACTTTCTTGACGACAAATACTTTTTGTTTACTAGGATAGTAAAAGTAGTATCCAAAGGTTTCCTTTAGATATCTCACAAACCTGCATTTATCAGTTCGTGATTCCAGCATGTCTGGATCATACCTCTTTATATAAGCATGACAATCCCAGACTTTAACATGTTTAAATTCTGGTTTCCTACCTTTCCATATCTCATATGGAGTAGAGGTCACAGACTTGCTGGGTACTCTGTTCAGTAGGTATGCTGCTGACTCTAGAGCATACCCCCAGAGGGACACTAATAATTCCGAAAAGCTCATCATGGATCGCACTATGTCCAACAAGGTGTGATTCCTCCTTTCTGATACACCATTCATCTGTGGTGTATATGGAAGGGTCAAATGAGAAAGGATACCATTATCCTTTAAGAATTGTGTAAAATTAGTACTCAAATATTCTCTTCCCCGATCTGATCGAAGAGCTTTAATACTCTTTCTTAACTGCTTCTCTACCTCATTCTTGAACTCCTTGAACTTCTTAAATGTTTCCGACTTGTACTTCATTAAGTATACATAGCAGAATCTTGAGAAGTCGTCGGTGAACGTGATGAAATACGAGAAGCCACCTTTGGCTTGAGTGGACATAGGACCACATACATCTGAATGTATTAATCACAGAATGTCCTTGGCATGTTCTCCATGTCCAGTAAATGGAGATTTTACCATCTTTCCCATAAGACAGGACTCACATGTCGCAAACGATTCATAATC
Source organism: Zantedeschia hybrid cultivar (assembly GCA_030544215.1). NCBI lineage: Eukaryota > Viridiplantae > Streptophyta > Magnoliopsida > Alismatales > Araceae > Zantedeschia > Zantedeschia hybrid cultivar. The sequence goes on along the minus strand of JARZZO010000011.1, from coordinate 34,718,182 downwards.
GAATGCATTCAAATATCCATATTTGTCTAACTTTTGCAGCCTGCTTTCACCAATATGTCCAGCCACATGTAGGCTTGGTTCACACAAGTCTTGCGCTTCTTAAGAGCATTATCAATATGAAGATTGTAATAAAAAACATCTAAGAGATATAGACCGTTGACTAAAGATGCTGAAGCTATTGATTTATTGCCATAATAAATCGAACAACTTTTATCCTCAATAGACAACTTATATCCTATATTGTCCAAATAAGATACTGATATGATGTTCTTTATTATACTAGGAACATAATAATAATCTTCTAATGATAAGACGTCTCCCGATGGAAGCCTAAAGTTTGCTGTCCCAACAGCAACCGCCGCAACTTTTGCGCCATTTCTTAGCCTCAATTCCACCTCGCATTTTCTTAGCTTGCGCTTACTTGTCAGCATCTGCACATCATGACATATATGAAAAGCACATCCAGTATCTAATACCCAAGATGTGGAATCTCTAACTGGCAAGTTGATATCTATCATATAGATATATGAAGCTTCAGACAGCTTCACCTTTTCATAAGCTTTATCGTTGAGGAACTCCTTACAGTTCCTCTTCTAGTGACTATTCTGTTTATAGTAGAAGCAGCCACTTTTTACTACTCCTTTGACTTTGTCCTTCGATCTTTTATCGTTAGCTATCATCTCTGCCTTAAGGGCATCTAATGCCGATTCAGTAGGAGGATCAGCTCTAAAGACATAGGGAGTGTGCTCAGATCTGAAGACATTCTTCAGGTTTCTGAGCCAATCCGAATAGTTCAGGCTAGTCAAAAGTTTGGCATCAGGTATGCTTCGGAGTGGGATATTCAACAACATATTTCCCTACAGGAGAAAAAATCTATTTTAACAGATGTTCAATTATTAAATATAAAACAAGATATGGTCTTTTATTCAAGTTTTAACTCCCACTAATTTTCGACGGACTGTATAATCCTCAGCTATACAGAACGGGATACGCCGACAGTCTCCTAGTAGGGATCAAAATCTCAATGACTTGCAGTACAATCTTGTGGATAGTACAAGAAAGCTGTAAAACAATCAAAGAGCACCCATCTCATCGGACTTGCAACTCCTTGCAATATCCGATCATAGCTTCGGTCCCCAGAAATTTAATGACATTGTGGATAGCACAACAAGACACTAATTCTGGTCTAAGCTAACCATCGTTACGTGACGAGTATAGATTTGCATGTAGTCCTTGTGGATAGCACAACAAAGCTAATGGTTCCTTTACCCCAATCATATAGGCATCTAATGCCATAGTCTCTCCTCACAATTAGACAGGCCTTGTGGTAGCACAATAAACCTGTCTAAAGTAATTCGAATCCTATGACTATAACGATGGTAAGTTCTTGACTACTCACGTTACGGCTTAGAATTTAGACGACGATATTTAGATAACTTTTATCTTGGTCTCTCCTAGATGATAGTATATAAATATAACGTATATATTTAATTAATACTATACATGTTTTGATTCATAATCAAAATTAAAATAATGCATCTCATTCATGTCAAGTGTGGTCATGGATAGCACAATAGGTTTGATTGGAGCCAACAGTCAAACGCACACAAAATCTAATATTACTATTACATTAGATCATTCTGCAAACACATAGGTAAATGATCTTCATCTTTTCGCCTTCCTGGTTGCAGCTCTGGATCGTCCTCGCTCCTTCCTCAGTTGCCTCAATCATATTACAATTAAATTTCAAATTTACATGTAAAATAGAAGAAGGCCTTATGGCGAGGTAGAAGTACATCAGAGTATGAGAGAGGGAGAGGTACACAGACCTCTATTTATTAATAATTAATAAATATCCATAATTCAAACATCTACGATCCACACAATCCATTCATCACATGAATAATTTAAAGGTGCATATCCATGACCACAGTGTGTTTTAAACAATTCACACATAATAAGCGCATCACATGGCTAAAACAAAAAAGTTTTCAACATAAATCATTTTGGCTTTCAAAAAGTATAGGTTCCAATCAAAATTGGTATTTGAATTTCGAAAACTCTTTTAATTAACTTAACATGCAATTAAATCATATTTAAAAGCATCTAAAACACACATCACATGTGCACACACTCCAAATTAATAATTCTAGATTATTCCATGCAAATTAAAACATTTCTAATAATTAAAACAATCTAACAATTAGATTAAATAATATTAATAATCTAACAATTAGACTATTAATAATTAATTACTAATCTAACTCTTAGATCAGTAAATTAAAATTAATCATTAATTTAAAACTTAAATTAATAATCAACTCTAATAAGTGATTAATTACTAATCTAACTCTTAGACTGGTTAATTAAATGTTAATCATTAATTTAACTCTTAAACTAAAAATTAACCCTAATTATTTATTAATTACTAATTTAACTCTTAGATTAGTATATTAATGTTAATTACTAATTAAACTATTAAACTTAATAATTAACATCAATTAATTAATAACTTCTAATTAAACCACTATTTTAATTAATTAAAATTAATTATCAATTTAACACTTAAATTAACAATTAACTCTAATTAACTAATAGTTACTAATTTAACACTTAAATTAGTCTATCAAAATTAATTATTAATTTAACATTTAGATTAATAACTAACTTTAATTAATCAGCAACAATTTGCTAATTTAAATGATTCCATAATCATTAATAGCCCAATTAAATATAATTGAATAAAAATTTTACTTTTGAAAAATATTTTAAATTTTAAATTTTAAATCCAATTAATTTAAATAAGCTTGGGGTTTTAATAGAGGTCATATGGGTTAATAGGGTTTTAGGAAATAGCCCTAAAAGGGCTCAACCACTTGGGCTGAGCCAAGGGTTCGGGCCCTAGCCGAGCCTAGGCTTGGACCAGGGTGCAACCTGGCCCCAGGCTCCCCTACCCGGTTGGGCCCGGTCGAGCCGGTCTGAACCGGCTCGAGGCCGGCCTGCCTCGCAGCACCCCTTCCCTTTCAACCCGAAAACCCTAGCCCCCAAGGATGCAGGTTCAGGTGGCGGCGGACAGGGGCAAAACCGCCCGGCCGGCGTCGGCCCAGTGCCGGCGTTGGCCCAACGCCAACGGCGACCCCAACGCCGGTTGGGCAGCCGGCGGTGCCAATAACTGCTGGCCGAGCTCCTCTTTAAAACCTGGTTTTCAGGTTTTTATTCAAAATCGTGGGGAAGAAGGAGTTGGGGCTCCTTCTGGCCACCACTAGCGGCCACTCTGGCGCCGACTGCAAGCCCGGTGGTGACCGGCGACATCCCCGGGATGATTTGGGATGCCGGCCCACCTCCCCAACAATTGGGAATGCCCGAACAATGCAGCAAAGTACGCTCGAAACCCGTTGTTCTTCATCCGACGAAGAACGCGAAAAACCCCAAAATAAATTACGAAAATTGCATAACATTAATCCAATTAATTTCATCGTATGAACACATATCCAGCAAATAATCGATCTTTAAGCATGGAATAATACAAGAAAATTTAATTTGGAGTTCGAAACGAGACGAGAAACAGTGGAACCTGACTTTGATACCACTGTTGGGTTCTCGCGTTTATCCGGGTCGCTCACGCAACGAAAATAAATATTTTAATATGCGATCTGTTCCCGTTTCAAATAAACCAAAAAACCAGATTATCGAATAATCGGTTCTTACTATGTGCGGATTCAAATCCGCGACCGATCAGTTCCGTCGGTGTGACACCGCAAACCGCGCAAGCGCCCGGCCTCTAGCGGAGTCCACGCGATCCTCCTCGCGGTGGATATCCTCACGGTTCCTCGTTCTTCGCAGCCTACGAAGCCTCCATCGTTCGCTGCAACGATCGCCGCAATGTGCGGACAATTTCCCGTCGAACGAGAGTCGGAGAAGCGGAGGAGCAGACCCGGGTATCTGGGCTCGTCCGGGGTGCCAGAGAGAGAGAGGAAGAGAGGAGGGGGCTGCTATGGTTAGCAGCAGCGTAGCCTACACAGCCCGTTCGCTACATTTTATACTAACCGCGCAGTTTTTCATAAAAACCCCCGGTTAATATAAAACCCACTTATTTATCCATCGCCTTGAGAATCATTTGCGTGTGACCCTCTAGATCTAATAATAACTAGTCAAGTTAATGGTCCAATAAGCCCAATGACTCCTCACTGGCCTAATTAATCATTTAATAACTCATTATTAATTAATTAATCAATTGAATCAATGTCGCACATCAAATTCGATCGGGCCTCCGATCATGTTGGGTATCAAGCAACACCATGTGAACTCGGAAGGTATTGGGGTTAAGTAACCCACTCTTGAAACCTTTCTGCCGACAGTTACCGCGTGGATATAATCCTTCATTCGTTCAATGCTCTCGAGTCAACTCAGAGTATGGTTTGTTAGTTTTAGGTGGCCTACAAGCCAATCTGACTATGTAAATCTCGTTCATTTATTAATATAATGACATAATATTCATTATGTGTAAATCGCATTAATTATCGTTTCATAATGAAGTCCGTGAATATGTGCTATAGTGATCAGATTATAATGAGATCATACTAATGAGACTGGTCACTTAAACACACATATTCTTAATCGTTCCTAGTCGGAGGATATTCGAGAAGGACATCGGAGATCCGGTTAGACTAGTACAGATTACTCCTACTCATATGATGAGGATGACTGATCTCATACGTCACTTGTGTGGAGACACTAAGGCGAATATGTAGGTGCTCATTGGAGAATGAGTTCACTGAACTGATCCGACTGAATCGCTGGATGGTATTGTACCTTACTGTCAACCAGCTTGATTCTATTGTCGCAGTTGCGTGGATGGTCCTCGGACCTGAGACACCAAGGATACCTTGTCGGTAGACTTCTGTGCTTTGACCTTGATCTACAAATCTCTAGCCACGGGATTCTAAAATGCCAAGGATTTGGTACAACGGAATACCGTCGAAGGGAATTGTGTGTCAATAAGGAATCATTCGCTCTCGGTACTTAGAGAGAGAATGCTCTAGGAAGGATGCGCGGAAGTCCCTAGCCAGGGCGTACGATAATATCAAGAAATGAGTTTTCCGATATTTATCAGCGGCATCCAATCCAAGTGAGTCGATTGGTTAGGGTTTGACAGCACGCCATACCCTGAGTTGACTCGAGAGCATTATACGAATGAATGATTATATCCACGCGGTAACTGTCAGCGGAAAGGTTCCAAGAGTGGGTTACTTAACCCCGATACCTTCTGGGTTCACGCGGTGTTGCTTGGCACCCAACGTGATCAGAGGCCCGATCGAATTCGATGTGCGACATCAATTCGATTGATTAATTAATTAATAAAGGGTTATTAATTGATTAATAAAGCCAGTGAGGAGTCACTGGGCTTGTTGGGCCATTAACTGGACTGGTAATTAGGCCTAGAGGGTCACACGCAAATGAATTAAACCCCATTAATAATCTAACAATTAGACTATTAATGACTAATCTAACTTTTAGATTTATCCATCAAAGTTAATAATTAATTTATCACATAAATTAATAATTAACTCTAATTCTTTATTGATTATCAATCTATCAATTAGACTAGATAATTAATAAGTGTTAATCACTAATTTAACTATTAAACTAATAATTAACACAAAATGATAGTTAACTACTAATCTGTTATTATTTACTAATCTAACTCTTAGACTAGTTAATTTATTAATGTTAATTATCAATTTAACTCTTAAACTAATAATTAACACTAATTAATAATTAACTATTAAATTAGTTAGTTAAAATTAATTGTTAATATAACATTTAAATTAACAATCAATTCTAATTAACTAATGAACATTAATTTAACTCTTAAATTAATCAGTTAAAATTAATTATTAATTTAACATTTAAATTAATAACTAACTACAATTATTAACAACAATTTGTTAATAAAATGATTCCAAAATCATTAATCGCTCAATTAAATAAAATTAGATAAAATTTTAATTTCAAAACACTTTGAAATTTTAATTTAAGATCTAATTTTAATTGGGCCTAGAGGATCACACGCAAATGATTCTCAAGGCGATGGATAAATAAGTGGGTTTTATATAAACCGGGGGTTTTTATGAAAAACCACGCGGTTAGTATAAAACATAGCGAACGGGCTGAGCAGGCCAAGCTGCTGCTAACCCTAGCCGCCCCTCCTCTATTTCTCTCTCTCTCTGGCGTCCAGACAGATCCAGATCTGCTCCGCCGCTTCTCCGAATTCCGTTCGACGGGAAATCGTCCGCGCGTTGCGGTGACCGGCAGAGGTTTCGTGGGCTGCGAAGAACGAGGAACGTGAGGATATCCGTCGCGAGGAGGATCGCGTGGACTTCATTATAGGCCGGGCGCTTGCGTGGCTTGCGGTGTTGCACTGACGGAACCAAACGGTTGCGGATTCGAATCCGCACACGGTGAGAATCGATTATCCGATGATCGTAGTTTTTAGTTTTTCGAAACGGGAACGGATCTCTGTTTTTTATTTTATTTTCCGCTGCGCGTGAGATCCGGAGAAACCCGAGAACCCAACATAGTTTACCGTCAAATCCTAACCGGTCGACTCACTTAGATTGGATGATACTGTATAATATCGGAAAACTTCTTTTCCGATATTATCGTCCGCCCTGGCCAAGGACTTCCGCGCATCCTTCTTAGAGCATTCTCTCTCTAAGTACCGAGAGCGAATGATTCCTTATTGACACTCAATTTCCTTCAACGGTATTCCGTTGTACTCGATCTTTGGTTGTTTAGAATCCCGTGGTTAGAGATTTATAAACCAAGGTTAAAGCACAGAAGTCCACCGACAAGGTGTCCTTGGTGTCTCAGGTCCGAGAACCATCCACGCAACTGCGACAATAGAATCAAGCTGGTTGACAGTGTGGTACAATACCATCCAGTGATTCAGTCGGATCAATTCAGTAAACTCATTCTCTAATGAGCATCTACAGATTCGCCTTAGTGTCTTCACACAAGTGCCTATGAGATCAATCACCCTCATCATATGAGCAAGAGTAATCTGTACTAGTCTAATTGGATATCCGATGTCTTTCTCAAATATCCTCTGACTAGGAACTTTTAATCTGATATCCAGTTAGACTAGTACAGATTACTCTTTCTCATAGTGATCAGATTATGAGAAGTCATACTTTTAATCTGATGTCCTTCTTAGTAATCTGTACTAGCACATATTCACGGACTTCATTATGAGACGATAATTAATATGATTTACACACAATGAATATAATGCTATTTTATTAATAAATGAATGAGATTATAAAGTCATATTGGCTTGTAGGCCACCTAACAAAAGGTTCCAAAAGTGTGTTGCTTAATCCTAATACCTTCCGGGTTCATACTGTGTTGCTTGGCATCCAATGTGATCGGAGGCCCGTCTGAATTGAATATGCGACATTAATTTGGTTGATTAATTAATTAATATGAGTTATTAATTGATCAATTAAGTTAGTGAGGAGTCACTGGGCTTATTGGGCCATTAATTTGACTAGTAATTTGGCATAGAGGGTCACATGCAAAAGATTCTCAAAGCGATTAATTAAAAGTGGGTTTTATATTTTACCGGAGTTTTTATGAAAAATCGCGCGGTAAGTATAAAAGATACCGAGTGGGCTGAACAGGCCAAGCTGTTGCTCAGCCCTGGCCGCCCCCTCCTCTCTCCCTCTCTCTCTCTCTGGCGCCCCCTGGCCGGCCCCCTCCTCTCTCCCTCTCTCTCTCTCTAGCGCCCCCTGGTCGGCCCCCTTCTCTGGTTCTGCTCTACCGTCTTCTCCAACTCCCGTACGGCGGGAAATCGACCTCGCGTTGCGACGGTCGTTGCGGCGAACGGCGTTTCATTTGTAGGCTGCAAGGAATGAGGAACGTGAGGATATCTGTCGTGAGGAGAATCGCGTGGACTTCGCTAGAGGCCGGACGTCTGCGCAGCTGGCGGTGTCACACCGTGGGAACCCATCGAACACGGATTCAAACCCGCGCAAGGTGATACCTGATCACCGGATTTTGTTTTTCGGTTGTTTATTTATCAAAACGGATAGGGATCACTGTTATTATTTATTTTTATTTATTCCACTGCGCCCACGTTCTCGAGAAACCTGAGAACCTAACACTCGTCTCTCAGGAAATCACCACCCGCATGTTGCGGGCACCGTCACGACACAGGAACGTCGGCGAACGGACCATTCCAAATGAGAGGGCGAGGAGATCTTGTAACAAGAGAATCGCATGGATAATATTGAAGGCCAAACATCTGCATGGCCAGTGGTGTCACTCCATTGGAGTAATATGAACGTGAATTTGAATTTGCACAAGGTGATTTTCGATCATCGTTTCTTTCTAGATTCTTCAAAACTGACCAGTGAGGGCGGGTTATTTCAATTTTAATATATCCTTTCCACTATGTTCTTGTGATCCCCGCCGGATCCTTACACTGTGTGACTCCAAGCCTCTGCGTAGAATCAAGTTGACATCCTTTGCAAAGTTCTCTCTGTTGTCCAGGACATTTGGGACGTGATGAGGCATACAGAGGAGAGAACAAACAAAAGAAGAAGGAAAAGAAATGCAGAGAACAGGTGAACAAAGAGGTGGAGGAGGATCGAAATATACCTCAAGAAGAAGATATGGACCACCATAAGGTACAATACCCGTTAAAGTGTTATTTTGTCATAAAGTGCTAATGTATTAAAATGTTAATTTAGCTCCAACTTTCCTCTCAAATTTTATAGAATAATTTTGTGACGAGGAATGTAGATAACCTCGTCGAAACTATTTCCAAAACCCATACTCTAGATGCAAAGGGGTATCTATCCTTAATCTCAAAATACAAATGATCATTTTCTTTTCATGTCTTATTTATTTAGTCATCTACTCAAGTATTATGGTAGCAGAATTGAATTATTAAAGTGGTATGTATTGAAGTGATACATATTATCATCTTAAACAAAAGATTAAAGATGCCAGTCCCCCACCACCCAATCCCATTCGGGAGCCTACCAGTCCCTGCCGATCAAGCCTCCGGCAGCAAAGTGTAGCAGTCCCAAGTGAGCATGATGGGGCAGCATGCGCCCGGTACCCATGTCCTCTGCCAGCAAGTCCCCTTGAAGGAAGTCCCTGGGATGTAGGTAGTCGACGACAGCAAGTGGCCACCAAGCAAGTCCCCCAACACTGGCAGCAAATAATCCCCAGCCACCCAATCCTAGCTCGCAGGCAACCAGTCCCCACCAAACAAGTCGCCCTCGGCAAGGTTCAGCAGGGCCAGCAAGTTGTAGAAAGCACCCAACAACCAACTCCCCCTGCAGACAATTCCCATCAACCAAGTTCCCAGCAGCACAGTGCGGTAGACCTCGGCTAGGAACTTTCGGCACCTACGGATGTGCCACCCAGAAAATTAAAGGAAAAAACTGACACACCCTCGTCCCTAGTAAAGAGGGTGAAGGATAGAGAGGGGATAAGAACACGTTCAATGTTCATGATGGTATTTATGAAACAAGTGTTTCAACTATTTTAGTTTTGATACTTTAACTATATAACTTATAATTCTTTAAGTCTTTCTAAGGTATTTCACTCTATCTTAATATCTCACTGTTAACCGTATTGGAGGTTGCAGTGGATAAACATCCACATTAGAAATTCTTTTTAAAGTGGAAAAGGCTTTAGAGGATAAGAACTCCAATATGTGGGGATTTTTTAGGAGTCTCTTCCTATATATGATAGAGCATATAGAGAGGAGACTACCCTACATGAGAATTTCTCCTCCTCTTCTCTCCCAAAAATTCATCCATCTCCTCTATTTCTCTTCTTTGGAAGAATCACTCGAAGCTTCCGGGATCTGGCGCGTAAACTCCTCGAGTGACTCTGGTAACCGTCGTGCACCGACAAGAGGACGCTTTCATTCTACACCGCTGCGATGTCGTACACACTACAAAGGTAATTAATTCCAACATTGGTATCAGAGCCGTGACTGGATCTTCGAACTGTCCCGTCGGACGGTGCTGCACGCGCTTGCACGCGAGGCTACGCGCGCCTGTGCAGCGTTGCTCGCTAGCGTGAGGGTGCTGTGAGTGCCTACGCGCACGAGGCGCACTGCACGCCCGCACGCAGGGCAGCGCGAGCGCCTGTGCGCCCATGTGCAGAGCGTTGCGGGCGCTTGCATGTAGGGCAGCGCATACGCCTGGCACGCGAGCGTTGCGGGTACTATTCATACCCCTTTCACTGTTCATTTGGGTTACTGTTCATGCCACTTTTCAGATTTTTTTTTTCTTTTATAATTCTTTATATATCTTTTTTTTATATTATTCTTTAGTTTAAATGGCCAATATCTTTTTTAAGAATCTATTTAGAGTTACGAGAAGGGCCTAAATTTTTTTTACGCGAATCTGATAAATGTCATGCTATTTTATCATGTAATTTTCATGTCTAAAATTTAATTTTTCTCATAATGGGGGATAATTAATTACATACAAATCAATGAAAATTGCATGATTGTGTGATTGCGAAGACGGATAGCCAGTGCCCTCAAATTTCTTTTTCAGGGACTCGTTGGAGACCATGAAAGATCTATCTTCATATAGGAGAATATTTTGTAATTATACAGGGTCGATCTCAATCGGTTCTCGAGTTGTACAATTTAAGCAATGTAATATTGGACTATAGACTTTGGACTTTTAATGTGGCCAATATTTTGTTTGTATGATGGACTAACTGGGACACTGGCTATCCAGTTTTTTTTAATTATCGGACACACTTGTTATAACTTAAAGGAGGGTGTAGTTCATTTTTTGATAATTAATGAATTGCTTGTATGTGTTTATTATATTGATCTGTGGTAGCATTAAAATTAATTTTTTGCTTCGTAATGCGATCAATATATTCCTCATGTGGATGCATACTATATTTAGGAAATGTGTTACCTATACTTATCATGCATTTTTAAAACAAAATGTCCGATATTTTTAAAATATGTGGATTTAAAAATTAGGGAATGAGTCTCTTAATGTTCTATTTTTTCCCACTCTTATTTTAATTGGAAATATAGTGTGTGACATATATGAAGGTAATGATTACGAGCTTAGCAAAGTTTTCGAACTGACATATGTGAAACAAACTATATGACCAATTAACTTTAAGAAAAAGGAACTTTTAAGTGCCTAATTATTATTTTTGCGTAATGTAGAAAGTAACGATGGCCTCTAAAGGTTTATATCACGAGTTCTCTGGTCAAGATAAATTAAAGGGCGAAAATTATGACATGTGGCACAGAAAAATTCAATATCTTCTGAATGAGAAGGAGGTATTTGAGACCTTGACCAACGTGATGCTGCCACCATTTGATGATGAACCATTTGCACAAGTCAATCGTGATAAGCAAGCTTATGATAAGTGGTTGAATAAAGGGATGAGTGCGCGCTACACTATGTTGAGTTGTATGCACGATGACCTTATCAAAGAATTTGAGAGTTACAAAACTGCCAAAGAAATGTGGGAGCAATTGAAGCTCCAATATGAAGGCACATCAGCAACGAGGCTGAGGACTTTAATTTTGAAGTTCAATCAATACATGATGGACCCAAAATATTCTATGGCAGAGCACTTGAGGGTGATGTCTTCGATGATCAGAGAATTTAGGACAACTAGAACAGAACTCTCAGATTAGCCGCAGATACTTGCCATGCTGAGGTCCCTTCCCGATTCTTCTTGGGAGCATATCAAGTACTTACTCACAACGAAAGCATCAAGACTTACAGTGATGTTTCACGTCACCTAGAGTTGGAGGCGGAGCGCAAAGAGGCGACCCATCATAATGCATTGGTGGCTGATGCAAATAGGCCTAAGGCAAAGACACCTAGGCGAAACTGGACTAAGAAGAACAACAATTTTCATCAAAAGGCTGAAAAGAAGTAGGGACAACAAAATAACCAAAAGGGTAACTGTAGCAAACGAGGAAAGAAAAACATGAGCAAGGTCAAGTGCTTTGACTGTCAGAAGATGGGACACTATGCCAGTGATTGCACTGAGCCAAAGAAGGTTTGTCTCGTCTCTAAACATCATGTTTATGTGTACTCTGATGTCTTCATTGCTCATACAGTCTCTCATTGGATTGTAGACTTAGGAGCAACCTGCCACATAGCTTGTGAGCGAGCCAGATTCTTAGATTATCGTCGAATACTAGCCGGCAGCCAACATGTCACCATGGGGAATGACGCTCAGGAAGAAGTCCTTGGAGTTGGCTCATACCAGCGGAAGATGTGAACTGGACGCACTCTTCTTTTACATGATGTGCTTTATGCACCTTGTGTTCGATCTAATCTATTTTCAGTTATAACACTTTTATGTTTGAGTTATTCTTTCAACTTTTTAGGGACCTCAGTATCTCTTTATTACGATAAGAGTCTTTATAGTCTTGGTCATTTGAGAGACAATTTGTTTGTCATGGATTTATAAAATAATGATTCTATTTCTTTAATCGCATCTTCTTCTGATATCGTCTCTAATTCTGTATCATGGCATGTAAGATTGGGGCACATAGGACATGAGATAATGAATTGATTGGCTCGAGAAGGCCTATTGGGGTCTCTCACTAAAGTGAATCTCCCTGTCTGCGAGCCATGTTTAGCAGGAAAAGCCTGCATAAAGCCATTTGGGAAGGCCAAAAGGGCCTCTTGCCCATTAGAGCTAATCCGCTCAGACATATGTGGACCCTTAAATGTGAGGGCAGGTCACGACGAATCCTACTTTTATCACTTTTATAGATGACTATTCTCCCTATGGTTCAGTATATCTTCTCACCCATCGCTCAAAGGCCTTAACTTGTTTTAAGCATTTTCTGGCTGAGGTAGTGAATGATAAAGAAAAAAGCATTAAGGCTCTACGCACTGATAGGGGCAGAGAATATCTCTCAGATCAGTTCAGAGAGTTATATGAAGAGAAAGGAATTCGCAGACAACATACTATTCCCTATACTTCGCAACAAAATGGCGTTGCAGAGAGAGGAATCATACTCTTATAGAGATGGTTCAGTCGATGATGGCGCAAGCTAACCTCCCAATAAACTTTTAGGGGGATGCACTATTGACTGCTGCCTATATCCTGAATCGAGTTGCCTTCTAAGTCAATACATTCAACTCCCTACGAACTATGTGATGGATATAGGTGTCCTCTAAGCTAATCATAAGGCACTTATTTCAATCTGGTTCACTGATAAATGACATTAAATTCATTATGTAGATTGGCAAATTTGTAATTGCGCATAATGAAGTCCATGAATATGTGCAATAGTCATCAGATTATGATGAGATCATAATAATGAGACTAATGACTTATAAACACATATTCTCAATTGTTTCTAGCCGTAGGATGTTTGAGAAGGACATCAAACATCCGGTAAGACTAGTACAGGTTATTCCAGCTCATATGATGAGGGTAACTGATCTGGTTAGTTACTTATATGGAGACACAATGGTAAACATGTAGGTGCTCATTGGAGAATGAGTTCACTGAACTGATCCGACATGAATCGTCGAATGTAATTTACCTGAATGTCAATCGGCTTGATTTATCGTCACAGTGGTGTGGTTGATCGTTGGACTTGAGACACCAAACACACCTTTTCGGTGGACTTCTAGACTTTGACCTTGACCTACGAATCCCTATCCAAGGGATCTCTAATAGTCAAGGATCGGGTCCAGCGGAAGACCTTCGAAGGTGATTGTGTGTTCAATAAAAGATCGTTCGCTCTCACGTAACTGGAGAGAGAATGCTCTAGAATAGATCCGCAGGAGTCCTTAGCAAGAGCAGAAACAATATCAGAAAAGATGTTTTTGGATATTGTACAAGGGAGTCTGATTCAAGTGAGTTGACCATCTGTTTGACAGTTGACCATACCCTAGGTTTACTTGAGTGCATTATGCGAACGAAGGATTATAGCCACGTGGTAACTGTGGACGGACAGGTTCCATGAGTGGGTTGATGAACCCCATTACCTTCCGGGATCATACAGTGTTGCTTGGCACCCAACTTGATCGAAAGTCCGACCGAATTTACATGCGATGTTAATTCGTCTAAGTAATTAGTTAATATCTAGATATTAATTAATTACAATAAGTCAATAACTAGTTATTGGACTTAACGGGCTGAAAATCGGACTGGTAAATGGGCTTAGCGGGTCACACGCAATAAGATTCTTAGTCGGTGGTACATAAGTGGGATTTATATTAACTCGGGGACTTTTGTAAAAAGTCGCGCCGACTTAATATATATACGCGCTGTTGAGAAACCCTAGGCCAAGCTCTAGGATTTTCCCTTGCTGGCTGTCCCCCCCCCCTTTCTCTCTCCTCCTCTAGGCGCCCCGTTCGAGGCGCCGGGACTGTCTTCGTCTCTGCCGCGTGTGATTCCCAAAAGTTGGGAATTCCCGTCAGCGGGTTTTCAGCAATCGTTGCGGCGATGGATCTTCAGCGAGCGAGTTGATACGGACGAGGGAGCGAAGACGAAACATCGCGGAGGATCGCGTGGATACCACTGGAGGCCGGACGCTTGTGCTGTTCGCGGCATCGCCTCGACGGAACCGAGACGGAAGCGGATTCGAATCCGCACACGGTAATCGGATTACTTCCCGTTAGTTTTCGGTTTTAGTTTTTCGTTCCGAATCGGATCAGTGGGCATCGGGCGGGATAATTTTTGTTCGTCGTTTCCACTGCGTTCTTTGCGTCCCGCCCAGATCCCAACGGTGGTATCAGAGCCAGGTTCCGCTCTGATCTGCTTCGGGACAACGAAATTACTATTCTAAAATAGATTCCATGCATAAATTTAATTTTTCTTGCGGAATTTGTTCATACGATGAACAATAATATCTGATATTAAATTTCTGTAGAGAAAATCAAATTTTATTTGGGGTTCTCTTCGCGTTCTTCATGGAGATGAAGAACAAGAATTATGGGCTATTGTTGGGGCTTTAAAGGTGATGGAAGATCACCCTAAAACTTGCTGGTATGACCAGCTCTCCCTCGCCCTGGAAAATTCTTGGTCTGGCTGGAGGTTGGGCAGAGCTTCTTCTTCCCATCTTCTTCAAGAGTTGGGATAGATATAAGGGAAGAAGGCCACAGTTTAACCGTCGGATTTGGGGGCAGCCGACGGCTCTTGGCTTGCCAGCCGGTCATTGCCGGCGTCGGGGGTGATAAGGGTAGGTACCCCCTGCAACTTCCGGGCCGGACAGCATCCTGCCAGCGCCAGAGAAGAACCTACAAAAAGGGGGCAAAGCTACGGTTAAAAACCAGTCCAAATGTAGCATTTTGGGGGGCCACCGGCGGCACTTGGGTCGCCGGCTGGTCATCGCCGGCGTCGGAGGTGAAGGGGGCCAACCCCCTTTGTTGTTTCTCTGTGGCTGGGCAGCCATCGTCGGCGGCGGCGCCGCCCCAAACGCCGCTGGAACCTGCAACCTGCTAAGAAAGGGGGAACCCTAGCCGCCAATTGAACCCATTCGATGGGGCTTGGACCGGCCGGTCCCGAGCCGGCCCGACCAAGGGCGGCTGGGGCCGGGCCGGGCGCGCCAGGTGCCAGTCTTGGCTCGACCAACTGGCGCCTGGCTCGAGCCACGCCGGACCAGGCCTGAGCCCTTCCTGTTTAATGGGCTAGGGCCCATTTAACCCTTTAACCCTGGCCCAATAAACCCCAGATTAACCCATTAACCCCAAAACCCTTTTATTAGTTAAAACCCCACCTCTATTAACTGAAAATTAAAATAAATAAAGTTTAAAATTTGTTTTAAACTTAAATTAACTTTTTTCAATTAATCAGAGGTTAATTATTAAAGATGTGATCTTTAGTGGAGGATTAATTTATTAAGATATGATCTTAATTTATTAATTAACATGTGTTGTTACTGATTAATTAAGATATGATCTTAATAAAAGAGGGGTTTAATTTTAAGATGTAATCTTAAATAAAATTAACATAATTAGTTGATTACCTTTAATGAAAGTAATTAAAGGGGTTAAAATTTAAGATTTTGATCTTAAATTATAATTAACAAGTGTTGTTAATTTAATTAAGTTGTGACTTTAAAATTAATTAACAAATGATGTTAATTATTTAAGTGATTAGATTAATGTATCAATTTCTTAGCAATCACTATTTGGAAATTAATTTTGTAATTGAGGGACACTTAATAATAGTTATTAAGTGTTTAATTGACTATTTTTTAATTTGTTTATTAATTCTTGAGAATTAACCTTAATAACAGTTTTTAAGGATTTATTTATTTATTTTCAAACTCTCAATAATAGTTATTGAGATAATTAATTATATTTCTCAAGGATCTCTCAATTATAGTTATTATTGATCTAATCTACTTGGAATTTAATCTTTTATAAAAGTTATTAAAAGATTAAATTAAGTCTAAGATGTTAGACTATTTTAATTAGAAATGTTCTAATTATTATTTCTTAATAATTTTTATTGAGAAATATGATTTAATAAAGGGGTTCTTAACAAAGAGTTGTTAAGTAATTAATAATAGGAATTAGAAATTCTTTTATAAGTGTTATTTAGGAGTTTTTAATTCTATCTAAATATTAGATTACTTCGCATTAATAATTTTTATTAATGTGATTTAAGATTAATCTAAGTGTTAGATTAATTAATTTAGAATTGTTCTAAATTTTACATGGAATATTTTAGAATTTTAATGTTAGCTTTGTTTGCACATGTTGATTTGTTTGATATTTTAAATTAGATTTATTGCATGTTAGAAAATAAGATTTTCGAAATTCCAACATTATCTAATTTTGATTGGTACCCAGGTTTTAAGAAAATCAAAATTATTATATTTTCAAAATTTTAGCCTTCATGTGATGTACTTTATCATGTGTGGTTGGTTAAAATTTGCAGTGGTCATGGACATATACTTTATTTATTTCATATCATGTGATGGTATGTGATTTGTGTGGATTATCTTGGAATGTGTTATATGGGTTAGTTAAATGTTAATTAATGAGGCCTACGAGTCTCCCTCTCTCTCTCATTCCATTGTAATTCTATCTCCCTCTATTATTATACTCGGTCATAAGGCTTTCTCTTACAATTTATTTGTATATGAAATTGTTTCAAAAATTAATATTATTTGTAATTGATCGCGCCAGCTGAGGAGAGGCGAGGATGATCCACAAATGCAACCAGGAAGGCGACAGGGGATGAGATCACCAGTGGCTATGTGTTTGCATGTTTAGATTATATAAATGTTATATAGTTTTAGTGATTAATTGTTTGGCTCCAGTTAATTACTGTACTGTCTATGACCACATAATGAACATGTATGGTTGATGCATGTTTTTTAGTTTTTGATTATGAATCGATTGTTAATATCTAGGTATAGTTAAATATATTCGATATATTTATAAATTATCACCTAGAATGAGACCAACTTAACATAAACAAAACCTTCAACATAAAGTCTAAGTCGGAGCGCGAGTCATTGAGAATGTACCGCATGGCTCTCCATCAATATAGTTTTCAGAACTTGATTCAATGATGGCAGTTTTTATGTGTTTACCTGAGATCTACCGCCATTTGATGAAAGGATTATTAACTATGGCATCTTGATGCCTTGAGATTGGAATAGAGGAACGGTGTAGCTATCATCGCGTTTACCCGGGAGCTGCATTCTTATTCTACTCTATCACGTATTGATGGTAAAGCTTAGACCAGGTATAATAGTCTATTGTGTTTATCCAGGACCATTAAAGACCTAGGAGCCGAAATAAGATCGGATATTGCAAAGAGTTGCAATTACCATGAGATGGTTGTTCTAAGATAATGGTATGTATTTACCCGAGGTCATACTGTGATTCTTGGAGATTCTGATCCTCACTAGGAGACCGTCGGAGTCTTCCGTTCTGTATACCTGGAGGTTATACAGTCCGTCGAAAAATAGTAGGAAATAATTCAAGATAAAAGACCATAATTGAATTATCAGAACTATCTGCTTAAAACACGTTATTTCCTTCATTCACTAAAATGTCATCTATTCGAGATTTTGGCATATTGGATGCTAATACTTCTCATATTCAAACTGACTAGAAAATTCTAAAGAATGTCTTTAGGGGTAAGTGAAAGTCACTATCATAATCAGATATCATGATCCCTCTTACTTGGATAGACCAAGGTGAAGAGGTACTCATGGTATGCTTTTTTGAAAGACAATGATTGTCATGAAATCTCTTATTTAGATAGAACAAGATGAAGAGATATTTAGGATGTGCCTTTGAGAAAGACAAGTGGTAAGATTTTAAACGGTCGAATCCACACCTGAAAGGATATAGAAAGGTCAGCTGAGATAGAGAAGTAGCAGTTCTCCCACTGCAACTAATATAAGAATATTGGCAAAACGAATATGAAACTTAAAAGAAGTTTCATATATTATTATTATCAACTTTTTACATATCTATTGGAGAATTAGCATCTCCAATATGAGATATTGGAAATGGTTCTCAGAGCTGCGTGGTATGCAGACTTAGACAAGTAAAAGAAAATCGAGAAAATGCAAGTGTTGAGTTAAACTCAACAATTATTCATGATATTCATATGTTACTGTCAGACAGTAAATCTTTGTATATCTATAGGAGTCAAATATGAAACTGAATAATTGTTATTTAGTTGTATAAGAAAATCAAGAATAACATTGATTGAGAAAGAATAATAGTTGTTCGAATCAGTCAATGCATTATAGATTCTTGAAGTGACATTTCATGTGTTCAATGTTCACAAGTCTCCTATAGAAATGAACTGTATGAATCCTCATTATCTATGATATTGTAGACAAAGATGTACGATAAGAAATTATTGGTGCTAATACATACTGTTGTAAACAGCTCAATGTCTTCGTAAGGCCAAAGATAATCACTTATATTGACTTACCTTATTAATGTACTCTTAGAATGATTCGACTGTATGTACTTACTGAAGTACAAGACGAATGCATATGAGAGATTAAGGTACAAGATCAATATGAAGTATTAGAATTTTTAATTTAATCAAAGAAACTAATACTTTAGTATATGATTCACATAAATCATTAAGAGGATAATTATATCCTCGCTCGATTGATCCTCATTGTACATCATAATAATATGATAGAATGAGGAATTGCACCTTATTAAGATATGGTGCAATATATATATAATAAGACTTGCCTAATTCTTATCCTTGTGAATATGAGTATGAACATTAGATGTCCATACTTTAAAGATGGTTCCAAATAAGTCAGTGTGTGTCCATATAAGATATGGAAACCAAATAATTCATATAGGATATGAATTATAAATAAGAATAATTATCGTCCTAAAAGTTGTTTTCTATGAAGAGGAATATGTCTTCAAAGAAGACAGTGGGAGCTGATAAAATTAGAAGATATTCTAGATCCACAAGTTAACATAAGATTATTAGATAATCTTTAGCTGTTGGGAACCACTCATAACACACATGAGAGGAGTTCAAAGATATAGATTATGATCTAAAATCTATAATGATGCTCGCTGTAAATACAACTTTAAGATTGGCAAGTAATTAAGAATTTTAAGCAATAGTCTATTACTACTATTGAGTTCATAACTTGATAGTATTGCTAGAGGGTATTGTACGTAAAGCAAGTAAATCTTCATAATAAAGATTTGCTTAAATGGACTACTTAAAACTTATATGGTAAACTGAAGAAAATAGTCAACGTCAAAATGTTGACTAAGACAAGCTTTCTCAGTGGTTACCATTAATAAGTTTATTAGAATTCTTCTTACCAATACTGCCTATCACAATCATGAGATCATGGCAGTATGGATATTAAAAGTGTTCTCTCAATGTGATTGAGGAAAAGATGTATATGATACACCTTTAAAGCTTTTAGAATATCCAGGAAGCAAGTTATGATTTCAAAGATCATAATCAAACTGAAGCTTCCTAAGTTGTAATAAAAATTTTGACTTAATGGTCAAATACTACGTGATCATTAAGAATGATCACGGATTGTGTGTGTTTAGAAAGGACAGTGGGAGTATGGTCGCTTTAGTAATGCTTTGTGATAATAACATTAAAGTCATTAAGAATGACATCAAGATGTTACTATCAGTGAAAGCATTATCAGCTATGTTTTCCTCCATAATAAGTTTAGTTATAATATCCCACGTATTGGAAATACGAATCTATTAAGATAGATCGGTGGGGATATTATATTGACCTGTATGTCAAGATGTTTGGCATAAATTTTATAATAAGTCTCAATTGTTGAGATATGGAATTTATTTCTTTAGGAAAAAAGTTCCTTAAAGGATACAAGAGTGAAACGTATCACTGAGCATTTGAGAAGTGCTAAGGATACACTCACATATATGGAGAGGATGATTTCAAACTATGAGTTCACACTAACTCAAATTTCAAGTCAAATAATGGATTCAACCTTTTAGAAGAAAGGAATGAATTGGAAGGGTTCCAATCCAGAACTCGATATTAAGATGACGACATAAATAAGTGATACTGTTATTGGAACAGTATGGATGAAAAAATTCATCCCTGAACTAGAAGTAGTTCTAAAAGGTCTATAATAAAATCTCGTTGTTGTAGGACAATAGTGGAGGCGATCAATTATGTGATCGAGCCATAGTCTCTTCAGGAGTTGCAGAATATTCTGAGGCTCTTTCACAAATTCAGAGACAAAGAATTAAGATGAAATAACGTAATGGAAATATTCCATCTGTAGATAATTTAGCAGATCCCTGACCAAGTCTTAGTTACAGAATTTATGTGAGCATCACCTAGATTTGATGGAGATCAAATGCGAAGGTGATTGGCTTAAGTCCAAGTGGAAGATTGATAGATATAGGTGTCCTCTAAGCCAATCATAAAGCACATATTTCAATCTGGTTCACTGATAAATGGCATTAAATTCATTATGTAGATTGACAAATTTGTAATTGCGCATAATGAAGTTCATGAATATGTGCAATAGTCATCAGATTATAATGAGATCATAATAATGAGACTGATGACTTATAAACACATATTCTCAATTGTTCTTAGTCGTAGGATGTTTGAGAAGCACATTAAACATCCGGTAAGACTAGTACAGGTTATTCTAACTCATATGATGAGGGTGACTGATCTCGTTAGTTACTCATGTGGAGACACAATGGTAAACCTATAGGTGCTCATTGGGGAATGAGTTCACTGAACTGATCCGACATGAATCGCCGAATGGTAATTTACTTGACTGTCAATCGGCTTGATTTATCGTCACAGTGGCGTGGTTGATCCTTAGACTGGAGACACCAAAGACACCTTGTCGTGGACTTCTGAACCTTGACCTTGACCTACGAATCCCTATCTATGGGATCTCTAATAGTCAAGGATCGGGTCCAACGGAAGGCCTTCGAAGGTGATTGTGTGTTCAATAAAGGATCGTTCGCTCTCAGGTAACTAGAGAGAGAATGCTCTAGAATAGATCCGCAGGAATCTCTGGCCAGAGCAGAAACAACATCAGAAAAGATGTTTTTGAATATTGTAAAGTGGAGTCTGATTCAAGTGAGTTGACCATCTGTTTGATAGTTGACCATACCCTAGGTTAACTCGAGTGCATTGTGCGAACGAAGGATTATAGCCACGTGGTAATTGTGGACGGACATGTTCCATGAGTGGGTTGCTGAACCCTATTACCTTTCGGAATCATGCAGTGTTGCTTAGCACCCAACTTGATCGGAAGTCCGACCGAATTTACATGCGATGTTAATTCAGCTAAGTAATTAGTTAATATCTAGATATTAATTAATTACTATAAGTCAATAACTAGTTATTGGACTTAACGGGTTGAAAACTAGACTAGTAAATGGGCCTAGAGGGTCACACGCAATAAGATTCTTAGTCGGTGGTACATAAGTGAGATTTATATTAACTCAAGGACTTTTGTGAAAAGTCGCGCCGACTTAATATATATACGCGTTGTTGAGAAACCCTGGGCCAAGCTCCAGGATTTTCCCTTGCTGGCCGCCCCCCCTTTCTCTCTCCTCCTCTGGGCGCCCCGTTCGAGGCACCGGGACTATCTCCGTCTCCGCTGCACGTGATTCCCAAAAGTTGGTAATTCCCGTCAGCGGGTTTTCAGCAATCGTTGCGGCGACAGATCTTCAGCGAGCGAGGTGATATGGACGAGGGAGCGAGTACGAACTATCGCGGAGGATCGCGTGGATACCGCTGGAGGCCGGACGCTTGTGCGGCTCACGGCATCGCCTCGACGAAACCGAGACGGAAGCGGATTCAAATCCGTACACGGTATCGGATTACTTCCCGTTAGTTTTCGATTTTAGTTTTTCATTCCGAATCGGATCAGTGGGCATCGGGAGGGATAATTTTTGTTTGTCGTTTCAACTACGTTCTTTGCGTCCAGCCCGGATTCCAATACTATGGACAGGCAAAAAGCCCTACTTGGAGGACTTACGCCTGTGGAGATCAGTTGGATATGTTCACAATACTTCTCATAAGTATGGGAAGTTGAGTTTTAGAGCTAACAAACAGGTGTTCATAAGGTACCATGAGCAATCTAAGGTCTATGTAATGTATGGTGAACATCTGGATGGAGAAATGACTGAGAAGAGGTCCGAGATGTGGTCTTCCTTAAGGGAGATTACCCATCTTTCGGAGAGGTCAGACAGGACAAGCAACTATATGAGTTGCAAGATCCTGATGAGAACACTATGTCTTTCGGCACGGGGGGAATTAGTCTCATCCCAGAAGTTGCCGAAGATAGTGGGAGTGAACCACCTAACGCTTTACCTCGTAGAAGTCAACGTGGACATATCCCTCGACGTCGTTTTACGATTGAAGGAAAATCATTCGTGTATACTTCTGTGGATGCTGATGAGCCTGCATCCTACGAGGAAGCAATGACCTCACCTGATTTAGAAAAGTGGATAGCTGCAATGAGGGAAGAAATGAATTCAATGGCTAAGAACGAAGTATGGGAGTTGGTTGATCTACCACCTAGACGCAAGGCTATTGGGAACAAGTAGGTTCTTAAAGTCAAGCGTAAGGTTGATGGGTCAATTGACAAGTATAAAGCCCGACTCGTGGTGAGAGACTATACCCAATTAGAGGGAATAGACTACAAAGAGACATTCTCCCCAGTAGTGAGATTCACCTCATCCTGGCTATCGTCGCACATCTAGATTGGGAATTGTTCCAGATGGATGTAAAGTCAACTCTTCTCAATGGAGAATTAGACGAAGAGATCGATATGGCTCAGCCTGTGGGCTTCGAAGCTGAAGGACAAGAGCGCAAAGTGTGCCGCTTGAAACGTTCTATATATGGTCTCAAGCAGTCGTTTAGACAGTGGTATTATCGGTTCCATCAAGCAATCATTTCGATGGGCTTTAGAATGACCGAAGAGGACCACTGTGTCTATGTCAAGAGAGTTAAGAAAAGTGTTCTCGTTCTCTTTATATGTTGACGATATATTGCTAGCCGGGAATGACATGGAGTTAATCAAAACCACTCAAAGTGGTTATCCTCCACATTTGAGATGAAGGATTTAAGTGAGGTTGATTATATACTGGAAGTAAAGATCTAGAGGGATCGATCCAAGAGACTTCTAAGTTTGTCTCAAGAGACTTACATCAAGAAAATCTTGGAGCGCTTTCAGATGCATAAAGCCAAGCCTGTGAATACTCCAATGGAGAGGGGCTTAGTTCTTAGCATCGAGCAATGTCCCAATACAGATGAAGAGAAAGAACGAATGAAGGATGTTCCTTATGCCAATGCAGTTGGTTGCCTCATGTATTCCATGATGTGCACTCGTCCCGACATTTGCTTTGCAGTTGGCATGGTTAGTAGATATCAAAGTAATCTTGTAACTACGCATTGGCTAGTAGTGAAAAGGATTTTCAGATATCTGCGAGGTACTGAGAACCTTGCTCTGTGCAAGCATGCTGGGAGCCTTAGATTGACTAGATACTCGGATGCCGATGGATCAGCTAACAAAGATGAGCGCAAATCCACTTCGGGATATGCATTCGTGCTTGGAGGAGGAGCTATTTCTTATTACAGCAAGAAGCAAGCATGTGTCTCCTTGTCTAAAATGGAGTCTGAATACGTTGCTTGCACTGTTGCGGTCCAGGAAGTCATTTGGTTGATGCGATTCTTAGTGAGATTGGATGTCACAGCACATGCAAGAGATGTTGTTGTGGTCTATTGCGACAATATGGTCGCGATAGCCTACACGAAGGACCCTAAGTATCACGGAAAGTCAAAGTATATTGACACTCATTTTCACTTTATCTGAGACATCATTGCGCGAGAGTTGGTGGTCCTTAGATATATCTCTACTAGTAAGATGCTTGCAAATCCTTTCACAAAATCTCTTGTGAGAATTGCGTTTCTGATACATGTTGGAGGTTTAAAACTGAGAAGGGTGTAGTTGTTTTTGTACAAGGACACCATTTTATGCAATAAAATACAAGTATTTCCTTTGCATTATTAGTGTACTTATATTTGTGAATATGAATGTGTTGGCCATCAAGTTTTGATCGGTCGACTCATACGGACGATCACCATGTCGCTATGAGAGCGAGCATGATGAGATAGACTCTGTAGACTTGACACTCAGTGGGAGTGTATATATATTTTCTGCATTCAGTGGGAGCGTAATAAGAGTCGAAATCGCCTTAGCAAATGGCTAAGACGAGACTGATTGAAAATAGTCAGACATGGACTCTTCCATGTAGCCTATTACTTAATTGAATTAACATCTCTTCTAAATTCGGTCGAACTTCCGATCAAGTTAGATGTCAAGCAACACCGCATGATCTCGAAATGTAATGTGGTTCAACAATCCACTCATGGAACCTGTCTGTCCACAGTTACCGCGTGACTATAATCCTTCGTTCGCACAATGCTCTCGAGTTAACCTAGGGTATGGTCAACTGTCAAACCCTAGATGGTCAACTTACTTGAATCAGACTCCGCTATACAATATCTGAAAACATCTTTTCTGATATTGTTTCTGCTCTGGCCAGAGACTCTTGCAGATCTATTCTAGAGCATTCTCTCTCCAATTACTTGAGAGCGAACGATCCTTTATTGAACACACAATCACCTTCGAAAGTCTTCCGCTGGATCCGATCCTTGACTATTAGAGATCCCATGGATAGGGATTCATAGGTCAAGCTCAAAGTCCAGAAGTCCACCGACAAGGTGTCTTTGGTGCCTCAAGTCCAATGATCAACCACGCCACTGTGACGATGAATCAAACCGGTTGACAGTCAGATAAATTACCATTCAACGATTCATGTCGGATCAGTTCAGTAAACTCATTTCCCAATGAGCACCTACATGTTTACCATTGTGTCTCCACACAAGTAACTAACGAGATCAGTCACCCTCATCATATGAGCTAGTATAACCTGTACTAGTCTTACCGGATATTTGATGTCCTTCTCAAACATCTTACGACTATGAACAATTAAGAATATATGTTTATAAGTCATCAGTCTCATTATTATAATCTCATCATAATCTGATGACTATTGCACACCTTCATGGACTTCATTATGCGCAATTTCAAATATGCCAATCTACATAATGAATTTAATGCCATTTATTAGTGAATCAGATTGAAATAGGTGCCTTATGATTAGCTTAGAGGATACTTATATCCATCAGTCTCTCACTTGGACTCAAGCCAATCACCTTCGCATTTGATCTCCATCAAATCTAGGTGATGCTCACATAAAATCTGTGACTAAGACTTGGTCAGGGATCTGCCAGATTATCTACCGATAGAATATTTTTCATTACATTATTTCCACTTAATCATTTGTCTCTGAACTTGTAAAAGAGCCTCAGAATGTTCTGCAACTTCTGATGAGACCATGGCTCGACCACAAAATTGATCTCTCCCACTGTTGTCCTACAACAATGGGACTTTATCAGAGACATTTTTAGAACTACATCTAGTTCAGGGATAAACTTTTTCATCAATACTGTTCCAATAACAATATCATTTGTTTATGTCGTCATCTTAATATCGAGTTCTAGGTTGGAACTCTTCCAATCCATTTCTTTTTTATTAGAAGGTTAAACACATGATCTAACTTGAGATTTGGGTCAATGTGACCTCATAGTTTCAAATCATCTTCTTCATATACTTGAGTGCATTCTTAGCGCTTCTCAAGTACTTAGTGATGTGATTCACTCCTTCTATCAATATTTCTATGTATCCTTCAAGAAACCTTTTCTTAAAGAAATAAATTATATATCTCAACAATTGAGACTTTTTATGGAATTTATGTCAAACATTTTAACATACATGTTAAGGTAACATCCTTATCGATCTAGCTTACTAGATTCGTATTTCTAATACGTGGGATGTTATAACCAAACACATCATGCAGAAGTACATGAATAACAATGCTTTACCGATAGTAACATCCTGATGTCATTCTCAATGACTTTGATGTTATTATCACAAAGCATTACTAATACGACCGTACTCCCACTGTCCTTCTTGAACATACACATAGTCCGTGATCATTCTTAATGATCAGGTTATTTGATCATTAAGTCAAAAACTCTTATTACAACTTTGGGAAGTTTTAGTTAGATTCAAAATTACTTTTGAAATTATAACATACTTCCTAGATATTTTAAAAGCTTTAAAGGTGTATCATATACATCTTATCTTCAATCATATTGAGGGAATATTTTTTAATATCCAACTGCCATCTTATCATCATGATAGGCAGTATTGGTAAGTAGAATTCTAGTAAACTTATTAATGGTAACTACTGAGAAAAACTTATCTAAGTCAACATTTTGACGTTGATTATTTCCTTCAGTTTATCATATAAGTTTTAAGTAGTCCATTTATGCTAATCTTTATTCTGAAGATTTGCTTGCTTTAGGTACAATACCATCCAGCAATACTATTAAGTTCTGAACTCAATAGTAGTTATGGACTATGGTTTATAATTCTTAACTTCTTGCCAATCTCAAAATTGTAATGACAAAGAGCGTCATCATAGATTTTAGATCATAATCTATATTTTTGAGCTCCTCTCATTTTGCTAAATCTGATATGTCAAACATATCTTTCTAGTCACTGAGAGAATCTCAAAAATTCTATGAAGCTCTCTAATGTGTATTATGAGTGGTTCCAAACAACTAAAGATTATCCAATAATCTTATGTTAATTTGTGGGTCTAGAAAATCTTCTAGTTTTATCAGCTCCCACTGTCTTATCTGAGGACATGTTCCTCTTCATAGAAGACAGTTTTTAGGATGATAATTATTTCATTGTCGCCTGGCTAATAAAAGTAATGTCCAAAATCTTTAGACACCTCACAAATTTATACTAGGGTGTAACTTGACTTTAAAATTAAGTTTGTTTATAATTCACATCTCATATGAATTATTTGGTTTCCGTATCTTAGATGGACACACACTGATTTATTTGGAACAATTTGTAAAGTATGGACATCTAACGTTCATACTCATGTTCAAAATGATATAAGAATTAGGCAAATCTTATTATGTATTGCACCATATATTAATAAGGTGCAATTCCTCATTCTATCATAATATTATGATTTACAATGAGGATCAATCGAGTGGGGATATAATTATCTTTTTAATAATTTATGTGAATCTTGTACTTAAGTATTAATTTCTTTGATCAAATCAAAAAGTTCTAATACTTCATTTTCATCTTATACTTTAATCTCTCATATGCATTCGACTTGTACTTCAGCAAGTACATACAGTCGAATTATTCCAAGAGTAAACTAATAAGGTAAGTCAATAGAAGTGATTATCTTTGGCCTTAAGAGGATATTGAGTTGTTTATATCAATATGTATTGGCACCAATAATTTTTTATTGTACAACCCTGTGTATAATGCCATAGATAATCATGATTTACACAGTTCATTTATATAGGAGTCTTGTGAATATTCATCACATGAAATGTCACATCAGAAATCTATAGTGCATTGATCGATTTTAAAATCATATCGAACAACTATCGTTCCTTCTCAGTCAATGTTATTCACTTTTATAATTCTTGATATTTTATGGAACTAAATAACAATTATTCAGTTTCATATTTAGACTCCAACAAATATGTAAAAATTTACTATCTGACAGTAACCTATATATATCTTGAACAATTGTTGAATCTAACTCAACACTTATATTTTCTCGATTTCCTTTTACTTGTCTAAGTCTGCATACTATCGTAGATATGAGAATCATTTCCAATATCTCATATTAGATACGTTAATTCTCCAATAGACATGCAAAAATTGATAATAAGAATATATAAGACTTCTTTCAAGTTTCATATTCATTTTACCTTTACCAATATCCTTATATTGGTTGCAGTGGAAGAACTGCTGCCTCTTTCTTCCAGCTGACTTGCCTTTATCCTTTTCAGGTGTGGGTTCGACTATTTGAGATCTTACCTCTTGCCTTATCAAAGGCACACCATGAATACCTCTTGGTCTATCCAAGTAAGAGATTGCATGTTAACCATTGCCTTTCAAAAAGGCATACCATGAGTACCGCTTCACCTTGGTCTATCCAAGTAAGAGGATTCATGATATCTGATTAAGATAGTGACTTCCACATAGCCCTGAAGACATTTTTCAAAGTTTTCTAGTTAATCTGAATATGAGAAGTATTGGTTCCAATATGCCAAAATCTCGAATTAATAGAATATATTTTAGTGAACGAAAGAAATAACGTGATTTAAGCATATAGTTCTTATAATTCAATTATGGTCTTTTATCTTAAATTATTTCTCACTAGTTTTCGACGGACTATATAACCTTCAGGTATATAGAATGGAAGATTCGACGGTTTCCTAGTGATGATCAAAATCTCCAAGAATCATAGTATGACCTCGAGTAAATACATAGTATCATACTATTATCTTAGAGCAACCATCTAATGGTAATTGCAACTCTTTACAATATCTGATCTTATTTTGGCTCTTAGGTCTTTAATGGTCCCGCATAAACATAGTAGACCATTATCCCTGGTCTAAGCTTTACCATCAATACATGACAGAGTAGAGTAATAGTGTAGCTCCCGGGTAAACACGAGGATAGCTACACCGTTCTTCTATTCCGATTTCAAGGCATCAAGATGTCATAATTAATAGTTCTTTCATCAGATGGTGGCAGATCTCGGGTAAACACATAGAAACTGCCATCACTAAATCAAGTTCTAAGAACTATATTGATGGAGAACCACGCGGTGCATTCTCAATGACTCGCGCTCCGGCTTAGACTTTAAATTGAAGATTTTTGCTTATTTTTTATGTTGGTCTCATCCTAGGTGATAGTTTATAAATATATCGTATACATTTAACTGTATCTAGATATTAGCAATCGATTCATAATAAAAAACTAAAAAACATATATCGACCATACATGTTCATTATGTGGTCATGGATAGCACAGTGATTAATTGGAGTCAAACAATTAATCACCACAGCAATATAACAATTATATAAATAAAAAATGCAAACACACAGGCATCGGTGATCTCATCTCCTTTCGCTTTCTTGGTTGCACTTGTGAATCATCATCGCCTCTCCTCAGCCGACACGATCAATTACAATATAAAATAAAATTTGAAACAATTTGCAAATACAAATAAATTGTAAGAGAAAGCCTTATGGCCAAGTAGATTTATGGAGGGAGATAGAATTACAATAGAATGAGAGAGAGAGAGGGAGGCTCGCAGGCCTCATTAATTAACATTTGATTAACCCATATAACACATTCCAAGATAATCTACAAATTCACACGCCATCACATGATATGAAATTAACTAAGTGTATGTCCATGACTACGACTAATTTTAACCATCCACACATGATAAAACACATCACATGAAGGCTAAAATTTTGAAAAATAATAGTTTTGGTTTTCTCAAAACCTGGGTACCAATCAAAATTGGATAAATTGATTTTTTCGAAAATCTTATTTTCTAACATGTAATAAATCTAATTTAAAGTATCAAATACATCGTCATGTGCAAACAAGGCTAAAATTAAAATTGTAAAATATTCCATGCATACTTTAGAACAATTCTAAATTAATTAATCCAACACTTAGATTAATTTTAAATCACATTAATAACAATTTTTTATATGAAACTATCTAACATTTAGATAGAATTAAAAATTCCTAAATAACACTTATAAAAGAATTTCTAATTCCATTTTAATTTCTTAACAACTCTTTGTTAAGTACCCCATTTATTAAATAATATTTCTCAATAACAATTATTAAGAAACATTAATTAGAACATTTCTAATCAAAATAAGTCTAACAATTAGTCTTAATTAATCTCTTAATAACTTTTATTAAAACATCAATTGTTAAGTAGATTAGATCTTCAAAACTTAATTAAGAGATTCTTGATAATATTATTTAATTATCTTAATAACTATTATTAAGACTTAATTAATCCTCAATAACTTTTATTAAGGTTTATTCTCAAGAAATAATTAACCCTTTATAGTTAATTAATCATTTAATAATATTTTATTAAGTGTCCCTTAAAATTAATAATAATAATTTCATAACAACAATTGTTAAGAAATTAAATTATCTAATCACTTAATTAAAATAAAATTAACAAGTTTTGTTAATTCAATTTTAGATCATGACTTAAAAATAAATTAACAACATTTGTTAATTTAATTTAATATCACATCTTAATAATCCCCTTTAAACCTTTAATTAAAAAAAATTTAACAACATTTGTTAAATACATTTAAGATTAAATCTTAAATATAAACCCCACTAATTAACTTAATTTAAAAGTAATTTAACAACATTTGTTAAAACCTATTAAGATCATATCTTAAATGACCCATTTAACTAAAAATAACTAATTTAAATTTAAAAAGTTTTAAACAAAAATTAATTATGTTTTTCAATTTAAATGGATGGGGCTCATAATAATAAAATGGTCATTAATGAAATAGGGGTTAAATGGGTTGGGTGGCACATGGGCTAACAGGGCCCAAAAGGGAGGGTTATTGGCTCGAGCGAGAGGGCTAGCGTGGGTAGCCTAGTTCGAGCCAAGCCGGCCCCTATGGGGCGCCCGGGCTCGGGCCAGTACTGGACCCAACCAAGCGCCGATCGGTCCGACCTGTTCCGGGCTCCAACACGCAAGTCGCACGGGACCACCCGGTCCAGCAACAGCGCACCTGGCTCGCCCGGGTTTGGGGCTAGGGTTTCTGCCCAGCCTTTTTCTGGTTGTTGCGCTTTAGGGCAGCGCCGTTACTGTCGCCAACGGCCAGGGGGACGGAAGCTGCAAGTGGGTGGCCCCTCCATCCTCCCCCGGCGCCGGCTATGACCGGCTGGCGTGCCCATTGCCGCTGATGACCCCAAAACCCCTGGTTAGACTGTTTCACAATCGTAGCTTTGCCCCCTTTTGTTTCCAACTTTTTGAAAATATTAAGGGAAGGGGGGACTTCACCGCCGGCCACCGGCCACAACAGGATTCTTCCGGGGATAGGGAGAGACAGCTGGTTGTACCAACAAGCTCAAGGATAGTGGCCGATCATCATGAATGCCCCTTTCAAGCCATGAAGCCATGTTCTTCATCTTCATGAAGAACCAAAACCAAAACCCCAACAAAAATAGGCTTACTTTAACTTTTGACAGAGCAATTCTTACTTCATTGTCTTCAGTTTCCTTACTTTATATATGCTTATTTTAACTCTCAACAGAATATTTCTTACTTTAACTTATAGTTGTAGTTTTTTTCTATTTTCTTTTAGGTTGAGATGGAACTGTTCTGGGGGTAGCTTGCAGTGGATATTATCTAAGAAGTAAATCAACATGCAGCCTCCAAACAATGACAGTAAATTAGGACCATTGGGAGCATGAGGTTGAGAAGAAATGTACTTACTTAAGTTATATTTGTCAATGTGCAAATGTGGATGGATTTTTGGTGACAGTAACATCTTATTGGTTGGTTATGCTATTCTCATAGGATTATATATGTACATGACTTGCTCAAATTCACCAGATGCAATAAAAAAGTACAAACATGTTAAGTGTTACAGTAATAAATTATTAATAATTGATAATGTAAACATAACTGCGAATTGACAATTAAAATTAGAACATTCAAGTAGAAAAATATCAAGCTTTACAACATATGTGAGTACATCTTGAACATAGATAAGAACGCCTACGATACTTGCTTGATCGAATCATCATCTGCCTCTTCCTCGACTTGCATGCAATTGGGAAAAGAATCTTCATTGAGGGACTGCTTGTGGACCTAAAAGAAACTTTAGGTAAACATTCGCCATATTAAAACGGTGAACAAATATTGCGTAGCATTTACTCAAACTACATGCACCTCTGCAGAAAATTTGATCCACACGGATAGCCTACCTTGTAGACGACTTGCATCATAACATAGGTACAATTGTGTCTTTTATGCAAGTACACCATAATCCCTATGTCATGGTTAACACTCAACATAGTGTCATAATCAACTTTTCCTGGCAAACGATACTTGATA
This sequence comes from Zantedeschia hybrid cultivar, assembly GCA_030544215.1. Classification (NCBI taxonomy): domain Eukaryota; kingdom Viridiplantae; phylum Streptophyta; class Magnoliopsida; order Alismatales; family Araceae; genus Zantedeschia; species Zantedeschia hybrid cultivar. The sequence continues at coordinate 34,685,552 of JARZZO010000011.1, read as the reverse complement.
CATCATCCCTACCTACTGAAACACCATCTTTGGAATATGCGATCTCTTAATTCATCTAATCCCATGTTGTGGCGTACAAAGAAAACAAAGCAGTCATTCCTGAAAGAACAATGCCATAATCATTTTCATGAAGCACCTACGAGAAGTTATAGCATAAGTACATAAGTATTACAATAATGTCTCATCAATAGTTCAAGTAATATGTTTGTATACTACTAATTTTAAGTACTATATCAATATATGGTCAAGTGATGTTTCTTAAAACCTAAGAAAATTAAGCCTTAGGTCACTTTGATAGAAAGTCATGTGTCTTAAAAATATTACAGTAAGGTAATAACAAACATTAAGAGTACGTTCTTCTATTTCTGTACTACGATTTCTAAATGACAATCATATCTAAAGAAATGAGCTACAATGAATCTGGTATTTTCAAGAGACTCGAAAGCCAGTATGTGGCTTTTATGTGTAACCACCGATAAGTAGGTAGTGAAGGTCGGTGAAGAGCCACATCAACACCTCAAGGCAAATAAGAATGAACCTTAAAAGAAGAACAACAGTAGGTGGGAAGGGGTGGAGCAGCAATGGCGAGAAGGAGTGGGGGAGCTGTAAGGAATCGAGTGAACGCAGCGGAAATATAAAATGATTCTTATGTATCGGATTGTTGGGATCGTAAAATGGACTAATTAAATTTAAACCGGAAGAACCGTTCTTCACCTTTGCGGGGTTTCGAATCTCCCGTAGATGGAACCGTTTCAGTAATCGCACACACGCACAATCTCCAGAAGTATCTACACGAGCTCCCGACGCAAACGCGATTTCTTCCTCGGCTTGAAGATGTCGACCTAATCTCAAATCCACCATGCAAAGGAGAGAGAGAGATCTATCCTTCTTCAAGAGAGAGAGAGAGAGAGAGGAGAGAGAAACTCCAATTTGTTGTGGTATTGTGTACGTGTACATCCATCACTCTCTCATTGGCCTCTTTTTATAACAATTATAGATAAGGCCAATGATTAATTTTCATGATTATCTAAGAGTTTGGCTTTGGATAATTCTCCATTTAAATATTCATGTTTATCTTGCGATTTTTTACAAAAATTCAGATAAATATAGTATTTAACATCTCTCACCGTCTTATGAGAACTCGTATGTGTGTGACCCTCTAGGCCTATATATCAGTCTGATTTCAGGCCTATTAAACTTAGAACTAATTCTAAAGTTTAGTATTTATTAATTATTATTTAAACATCATATGTTAAATAATTAATTCAATAAATAAGTAGTTTATCATCTAATGATTAATCCACTTAATCTTCTGACCATGAACGGCATCAAACACTACCTCATGATCCCATAAGATATAAGGGATATTGTTCTCTTTATTTGAACCTTTCTGTCTACAGATACCGCATAGATAAAATCATTCACTCATTCAATATCTCAATAACGTAAGGGTATAGTTTCATAGTTAAACCCTTTATTGTATTATTTAGATGGATTCCAGTACTCAGTTAACTTCTAGAAAGACATCTCTTTCGGTTGACTATGACTAGGAAATTCTGTATACACATCCATATGACATTCTCTCTCCAATGGTATATCAAGATAGAGTATTCTCCTGTTATTCACTCAATTACATTCGCAAGTTTTCCGCTGCATCTGAGAGATTTACTATCGTGTACTTAATAGTTAAAATCTACAAGTCAGATAATCAAGTCACAATGGTTTACAAGCAAAGTATCATTGGTGACTCAGGTCAAAGGACCAACTGCGCTACTGCAACGATTGAATTTTCTGGTTGACTATTAGGTATAATGACCATCCAAAAATTCTTATTCGGATATGTTCAGTGAACTCATTATTTAATGAGCACCCACAAGTTTGTCTTAGTGTCACCACACGAGTGAATGTGAGATCATTCACCCTCATCGCATGAGCAGAAATAATTTGTGTCAATCTTATTGAATATTTAACGTTCAATTCAAATATCCTGTAATCTAGAACTGCTTAAGACAAGTGACTAAGAATATTGATCTTACTATTATGATCTCATCATGATTCAATATCCTATACATTTGTCTACGGACCTTCATTACGATAGTTAATTTGCGAGAATTATATATGAAGAAATGATTGTCTTTATTAATATTCAAAATTAAAATGTACAAAGATTGACTTTAAGACCACCCAATTCTATCAGCAGCAACATGTGGAGAGGGGCGGAACAATAGTAACAGTAGGTGGGAAAGGGCGGCACAGCAGCAACAGTAGGCCGGAAGGGGCAGAGCATCAACAGGCATGAAGGAGCGGAACAATAGTAGCAACAAGCGGGAAAGGATTGGAAAGGGACGTGAAGGCAACAAAACTCGGACTTAACGAGAGGGAAGGATATGTGGGTAGAATTGGCATTTTTCGATGAAGGCCTAATGGTTGATAACATTAGAGAGCTAAAAGAAAAGTCTCCCAAAAAATAAGGAGCTCCCGGCAAGCCGTTTTCTCTCTGACAAGGAGTGCAGGACAAAAATCTCTTTTTTTATTTTTGTGATACCAAGATCATTTGACCTGAAACTCCCTCACGTATCTGAGGGCGCATTAAGACTGGGAATAAGAGATTCAGAGGATCAACAGAGCAGTGTGTCAGCCGGGCTGGTTTGCCGCTGCCGCGCCGGGTCCAAGACGGCCGCAGATCATGTCTACTGCTGCAGCTATGCTACAAGTCCGCCCTCCTCCTCCCCCGTCGTCCTTCCCCACCTCCATCTCTATCTCTCTTACGGGGGCGGCGGGAGGCCTTCACTTGCAGTTGGCGAGAAGCCTCCGCTACTCGACTTTGTGCGCCCCTCCTCCCCCGCACGGGCTGCTCAGGTCCTCCTCCTCTTTTCACAATGCTCCTGGAAGATGGGACACACCAATGGCCGTGGAGGGGCTGCCCCTCATTCCGTCGCGGGCCGCTAGGTCTTTCCCTCTCCATATCTGCCATTGCGCCGCCGCCGGTTCCACAGAGGGCGATGGTGGCGCCAGCAGTGGGAACGGTGGCAGCCTGATCCGAGGCGTGCTTGTGCGGGCGGGAGAGGTGCTGTCCATGGGTTTCCCCCTGTGGGTGGCGTCGGCCTGCGTCCTTGCGCTGTTGAGGCCGTCCTCCTTCCTCTGGGTGCATCGCCGGTGGCAGATCATCGGCATCACCGTTACGATGCTCGGTGCGGTCCTCCGTTTCCCAACTCTTTCTGTCAAATCTTGTTGTTTGCTTTCTAAAAACCTTTTATGGGTTGTGCTGTGCCCGTGCAGGAATGGGGATGACTCTGACGCTGGATGATCTAAGAGGTGCGCTGCTAATGCCCAGGGAACTGCTGGTTGGCTTTCTCCTCCAGTACACGGTCAATAGCCGCCTCCTTGACTCTGTCTTCCTCTGGCCCATCCCACAAGAATGACGATTATGTGTCTACCATTATTTGTCCCTGTTGGAGTTAGCAAATCTTGAATTTAGGAGTTTCTTCTCTTTAGTTCTTTTAAATGTTGTGGGAGTTTGTGGGTTGTATAAAGGGGAGATGGGTTACAAGGAAGGTTCCCATCCATTGTGGAATTGTAGTAGTTTCAAGAGGAGGTTGTAACCTTGGTTTATTAAATAAGTAACTCTCCAAGAGTTACTCTTGTACAAGGCCTATATAAAGAGGCCATTCTAACCATTCGTATCCAGGTCCAGACAAGTCAAGTCAATTAGAGAAGAATTTATTTAAGTGCTCCACTTCTTGTCTTGTGTGAGTTATTAAGTGAGTTGGAGAGTTTCTTCTTTTAATCCTTCTTAATTTCTTTAAGATATCCTTTAGCTTTGCATAACAATAGGATACCTAGAGCCCAATTCCAAATTACCAAACCCAACAGTCCCTTGCTCTTTGTTGTCTATGCAAAATATTTTAGCAGAGTAAATGTTTTGAGCCCATGTTTGCTCGTAACTATTCCCTGCATTTGGTGCCTCGTGTTCCCTTGCAATTGATTCTAAGGCTTTGGTATTATACCTCTCTTCTTTCCAGATAATTGTTTGACTAACTATCGTTCACTCATTCCATGTGTGCATGCATGTTCAGTAACTTGGGATAGCCAAAATCTGTAGCTGAACAGGGTAAGAATGCAGAAACTTTTTCTCCATTTCATAAGTGGAGGAATGTGCTGTTCCTTATTTCTTCCCTTCTACGATCTCTCTGTATGTCTGTGAAACTTTTCAACCGCTATGCACATATATACATATTTTGATGGTGCAAAATTTTTGTAGATCAAGGGTACTAGAGTGGTTCAATGTTTAAACTGAGCTTTGATTTAAAGCTATCCAATTCCTACAATATGATATTAATTAGCTCAGAGGTATGTTCTATCCAAGTGGTGCTGAGTACTATGTCATGAAGATCATGACCCCTTGGTAGACTGTTAGACACTCCTCACATGGAAGTTTAACCTGTTTAGTGGAAAACTGTTCATTTTCTTTTCTTATTTGAGAGAGAGAAAGACTTCTGAGTACTTGTCTCACCAGGAAGCAAAACGCAGGATTCGTCCCTGGTTTGCTCGGCCGAAGATGATTGGATCAGCCAATCTGAATCTGATCCAGTCTGACTGAGCCAATCTTGGCCAGTCTGGCCTTGGCCAGGATCAGCCTTCCTTTTAGCACTCAAAAAATCCAAAAAAAAGTTTATAAATTATAAAAATAGAGAAATGCTTACTAAAACAAAAAATACATCAAACTAAGCATGCAAGTGATGAATTTACAGTAAAAAAACTTGCTGTTATTGTAGGCTTACTTTATGTTGGGTATACATGAACTATAGACATCATATTTGTTACACCTAGCTCTGCATAATGACACACTTACATAGGTAATTGGAATTGGAATGCGACAGGGGTGAAGAACCCCTCATAATGGATATTGGTATCGCTGATCATCCTCATAAAGAGAAGCCAAGATGAAAACACATCCCATTGCTGACATAATTATACAGAGATAGGCACAACATTCATTATATATGTGCATACCAGGTTCAAACATTTACATAGAGCAACATTTACATTGCCTTTGAATTATCTAAGGGCTTCAAAAGTTCTAGAACCTATGCAATTGCATATCTTCTCTTGGTGCTTATCTACCCCCTAGCTTAGTCTTGCTCTAGGATCAGCTCATGTGGAATAGTAGGTATGATTCTCAAATAAGTGAAAACCGAGTAGGTGGTGGGGACATTTGTGTTCAAGCCCAATTTGGCCCATCATGAGTGTAGCGCTAATTGAAGAGAGTTGAGACGATTCCGAAATCATTGTGGCTTGAGGATGATTTGGATGCTTAATGTAGGGGTTGATTGGCATTTTCCCCTTATTATGTATTTTTCTTTTATTATTTATTTTATTATCTTATTTTGATTAGATAAGGGCACCTTCGTCTTTATAAGTTGGGCCTTTGTTTGATGTATTTGAGGGTCCTTTAGTTGTTGCATTTGGGGTAGAGTTGTCAAAGTCCTATAAGCCTTTCCCTATAAAAGGGGCCCTTGTATCATGACACTCAATTAATGAAAGAAAAAGGCACCTTTTTCTTTTGAAACCCTAGATGGGAGGCTAGTAAGTAGTGACCTCCTGAGAGAGGGAGAGGTGAGAGTCGTGAGACCACAAGAAGCGCCACTACATCTGCCCTCTCTTCAACCTCATTGACTACGTACACCTCTTCCATCACCTAGTGCTACCCTCTTCTCCTTCTTCCCCTTTCTCTTTCCCTTCTTCACCCTCACCTAGGCACCTATATGCCTATGTGAGGGTTAGGGGCTTCCCAATAGTGCATAGGGTGTATGCCCTCTCTTTCTTGATTGCTCCAGAGGAATTTGCCTCCTCCTCTTTCCTCTTCTTCATCCTTTTTCTCTTTGCCTTTCTATCACCCTCCACCTCGTACACTTTTCCATCTCCTATGGTGCACACGTGCCCTCCACCTTGCTGACCGTGCTATCCCTCTTTGTCCCTTCTTTTTCCCTTTTCTCCACATCACGTTCTTCCCACTTACGCATCCTCCTTTCTCCTTGTTCACTACATCTCCATTGAGTACAACAACCACCCCAGGACTAGTACCAAGGCTGTTGGGTGCCACACCTAGCCACTCCTGCTGCAAACAGCGTCTTCATCGATCAAGCTGGATGGTACTTGCACACCTATCTTCCTCTCCTCAGCTATGATCTAGTATTGTTTGGCAACTAAATACAATGCAACCAGCAAGTTCCAAGAAATGTCATTAGGTAACAATCAAACAAGTATCAATCCTGTAATAATGATACTCGAATGGCAGACTAATGGCAATTAAGTAACCACCAATGGAATAGCGTGTAGTCCCAAATTTAAGGTGTCAATCCAGTTAAAAAGGGATGTATAGGTGCTCATGCATATTCACTCAAATTGACAGTGAATAATTTAATGTTGAGTGGAGGTTTATCGTAATCTCTCTTACGGCGTTGTAGTTAAAACTTAAGAGTGTACTAGAAAAACAAAATTATAAAAGAGGAATCAACTGAGCATAACAATGCTAACTGATGTTTGAAGGAGATAGATCCATGGCCAGTCACTATGGGAATGCCCAAATGAGTAATAGGGCTCAATGTAGGGGAATTCTGTACTGAGCTTCAGGGTGCATAATCGCTGGTGCAAGAGATGAAGTTGTCCCCACCATGTGCTAAGATGAACCCATGTAGTGTACGACGACAGAGACAAAGCGAAGGAGGGTTCAAGTCTACTGTCAAGACCACTATCTGGTGCGCCTAGAAGTAGGGTTGCATTTGGCGGGCTGCAGTGATCATAACCAGCACAAACTTCTTTTTTTGGAGAAATAATCAGGTGTACCACCAATTTTATTAAAATAAAGAAAGGAAGTACATCCATACACAGTCTAGAGGAGAGGTTCCTCAGACTGAAGAACAGAAAGAGGAAAAAATTATATGAGAGATTAATTTAGCCCAACAATCAATTGGGATGCCTAAGATACGCCTACACCACTAATACCAAAATGTAACCGCCTGAAGACAAATATTTCCAATATACACTTTGGTTCCCCTGAACAGATTATCGTTCCTGCTCCTCCATATACTCCAGCACACAGCATGCGGCAGAATTAAGAGTATCTTATGCTGAAGATTTGTCTTCCCTGCTGAATTATAATCCTTGAATAATGTAAACGTGTCTTCAATGTTCAGAAAACTCAGCTGAATCTTCAGACTTCCAGAAATAGCTCTCCACACTTCTTTGCTAATTTTGCAATGGATGAACAAATGGTCCGCATCCTCCTCATACTTTTCACACATAGAGCAAATAGTTGTACAGTTTGCATCCCAGTGTCTTCTATAAAGTTTAGTAACAATTCTCTTTTGAAATAGCAGCCACATAAAAGCTTTAATATTCAATGGTGACTTAACTCTCCAGATCTCCTTAAAAGAAGGAAAAGTTGTTGAGTTTCCTTCTGTCAAGGAATAGAGCGATTTAACAGAAAAGACACCATTGTTTGCCCTCCAAAACATCGTATCTTGCCTCTGTATATCAATCTGAACATCATTCAGAATGCACATAAGATTTGAAAATTGTTCAATTTCTGAGTCCCTCTGATTTCTCCTAAGTATGACATTTCAATAGAACCTTTCGTCCTCAAAAATATATACCTCGCCAACTGTTTTCCATTTATCCACCGCAAGATTAAAAATATGTGAGGATTTATCTTTGAGCATGTAATCACCAGCCCATCTGTCATACTAAAAATAGGTATTCTTTCCATCGCCCACTATGATCTTACTAAATTTAAAAACCCATTCTGCAGATTTCATTATGCCTTTCCAAATCGGAGACAAAACTCTTTGATTTGTGTTGAAAATGTTGAATATTCCACAGTTGGCATAATACCTGATTTGCATGATATCTTTCCACAAATGTAATTCATCAGTCAACATTCGCCATTGCCATTTACCCAGCAAAGACAGATTCATAATGGTCAAATTCTTGACTCCTAGACCTCCTTTTTTAGTTGGCTGACAAACTTTCTTCAATTCTACCAAGGGAATTCCTTTTTTATTCTCATTATTGCCTCCCCATAGAAAAAACCTTTTGATTTTGTCTCTTCTTCTGATGACCTCCTTTGGCATGAAAAAAACTGACATATAATACACAGGAATAGAAGAAAGGACAGAATTCATTAGAGTGATCCTGCCTCCAAAACTCAGATTGTTAGCCTTCCACTGGGCTAATTTCCTGTGCAATTTGGTGACCATGGGCTCCCAATCAGGTATCCTTGTTGATTTGTAATGTAGGGGTAACCCCAAATATACAATTAGCAACCCTTCAATTCTGCACTTCAAAACCTGAGCACACTCATTCAATTCATCTTCCTGCATATTAACTCCAATGATAGAACTCTTTTCAAAATTTATTTGCAGCCCTGATGTAAATTCAAGTAACTGTCCAGTACCTCCTTCTAAAAATAGCTTTGGTATATGTTAGTCAGTAGGTACTCCTTATGTCGTGGTTTGAATGCATGTCCGTTAAATAAGTGATAAGATGATGATATGCATGATCATGTTCAGTTAAGCATGATAGCATGATGGTATGCTAAGAATTAAGATGTATGATATATTAAGTTTATGACAGAAGCATGTTACGTTAAGATGCATGTTATGTTATGTTAAGCTGCATGTTAGACTTATCATGTTTGATGTACATATTCGATGCTAAAGAATATGTTTAGGGCATAAGCATGTATATACGATATTATGATGCATGTTATTTAGATATTTATCATGTCTTTTCCCTTTATGATATATTGTATGAAAACTTGTAGTTTTATGGGTTATGAACTTGCTAAGTCTGTTGGGACTTACGCTTGCTCACTAACTATTTTTCAGAAAAAGAAGAGAAAAGTTGAGTGGTGGGACGGGAGATTTAGAGCCAGAAGATCGAGCTACTATTTAATTGATATAATTTGGATATGTTTAGAGATCCTGGGCAAGTATTGTAATTTGTAGTAATTGTTATTAGTGGATAAATTTGTGGTTATGATGGTTGATTCATAGTGTTATGGATGTATATATGTGCTCACTCTGGAATAAGTGAATGTTTGGGTTGTTCCTACTGTGGCATGCCTGCTGGTTCGTACTAAGCCGGCATGACTGAACCGAGTCGACAGGGCGTGACATTAAAGGAGCGTAGGCTTAGCTCCTTTAGAAACTGTCCAATGTGGGAGTAAACTTCCTATATAGTGGTGATGAAACACACAAGGCACCATGTGCCCAGTCTGTTGATATCTCATAAATATTTAAAGTATTTGTTAAATTAAATTTGTTTGTAATTTAAAAATTATTAATCGAGCTGTTCATGAGCTTAAACAAGCTGCGGATATTGGTGCTTGAACTCGACTCATTTATAAATCGAGCCTCGAATCTTGTTCAAACTTGGCTCATTTCCTTAACGAACGAGTCAAAATCGAGTAGGAATCGAGCCGAGCTCAAGCTGCTCGTTGAGCATAGTGGTTCGTTTACACCCTTACACCCCACTATTTGTATAATTGTGTCTGCAGTATTATGGTTGACTATACTTCCGCAGCAAGTGTTCTGCTCTTACCCATGGTCCTTTGAGAAGTGCGTGTTGTTCTCTCAAATAAAGAACCAAACTCCTTTAAGAAATTGCCTTGTCATCTGTACAAGGAAAAATGATTTAACACTGGTGTGAAAATTAGTAGTCAAGAGCAGTGATGCAAACTTGTAGCGCACAACTCTTTTATATTGTATTTTTTAAATGTCTTAGCAAACCTTTGCATCCTGGTCTGTTTTCTTGTCTGGAGAATCTTTTTTCAACACTCCTTTGTCATCAGATTGTGCTTGATATGATCCCCGCAGCTATGAAATTTTAGTAATAGTGAGTGCAGAGATTAATACATCTTAACTTCTCAGTGCAATGTGATTGCAGGTCATGCCATGTTCAGGGTACATTGTGAGCAAGCTCTTGAACTTGCCTTCATATTATGCTGCTGGTTTGATACTGGTTTCTTGCTGTCCTGGAGGTGTGCTTGTATTCTCTTCTCCTACATGCATCCATATATTTTACTAAAATGTTTTCCTTTTTCTTGCAGGAACAGCAAGTAACATTGTTACTTATTTGGCAAAGTAAGTCAGTCAATCCATCAATATAACTTGTCCGACTTGCATAATCTCTTTGACAAATCATTTAATTGTGTTTTCAGTGGAAATGTAGCACTTTCAGTGTTGATGACAGCAGCAAGCACCTTTGCATCTGTGGTAACAAAACCGCCAAACCTTCTTTTCTGCCATTCTTTTATAGGTGGGATACTTGCATTCGCTTGTACCAACATTGATTGTTGCAGGTAATGACGCCTTTCCTAACATCCAAGCTTGCTGGACAATTTGTCGCTGTAGACCCTGCTGGTCTTTTTATGTCTACAGTGCAGGTGGTAGCTTTGAACATTTTTTTATCAAGTTAATAGGTTCCCATTCTATCTCATCTCCATGTCAATCTGTCTGAACAAAATGCTGGTTTATGTGCAGGTGGTGCTTGCTCCCGTGATTTTAGGTGCATTATTAAACCAATATTGCGGTAATTTGGTAGAGTTTGTCTCTCCCTTGATGCCATTTGTTGCTGTTGCAACGGTTGCCATTTTGTGCGGGAGTGCCATAGCACAAAATGCCTCATCCATCCTTACCTCTGGGCTGCAAGTGGTGATTGCCACCTGTAGTCTTCATGCATCAGGCTTTTTCTTTGGTTATGTGTTGTCAAGGCTACTCAGACTTGATGAGTCTTCTTCGAGAACCATATCAATTGAGGTTGGAATGCAGGTAAATTGTTATTTAATGTCGAGGGTTCGGCATCTTATTTTCCTTTCTCGGTTGTGAATGAAAGTTGTCATTGCTTCTTGCAGAATTCAGTGCTTGGTCTAGTACTTGCGGGCCAGCATTTTGGGAACCCTCTGACTGCGGTACCATGTGCTGTCTCTAGTGTCTGCCACTCAGTGTATGGTAGTTTGTTAGCTGGAATCTGGAGGTATAAGCCAGCAGCTTCCAAATGACACCTGATGATAGATGTATTGCATCTGGATTTCCTCTGTTGTCTAAGATAGTTTTCATTTTTCAACTAGTTTTCGAACTCTTTTGTTTATAATATTGAACAGGTAAGTAGCGTTTGATATTTCTGTGGAGGCCTAATTGGATGAGTTTTATTTAATCAAATTTGATTCTACTAACAGAATTTTGGGCATTATATATTTAATTTTCTTGTCAGGTGAACTTCAATTTACCCCAAAAAAAATGCCAGGTTAACTTTGTGATCTAATCAATGCTCCCGTCCTCAAAGTTGTCACTGTGTACTACAGTGCATATGGGAAATTTTAGGAAGTTATTGCGTGCCCCTGTACTAAATCATCACTTTTAAAGATCTACGTTGGTCGAGTTTGTTGGATGGTAGCCAACACAAACGCACCAAGTTTACCTGACGGCGTGCGTAGGTCCTTGTCGAGTCAAGCGGAAGCCGGTGAAGACTCGGTGGTGCGGAAGTGGAAGTAGGTCCCCTCATTGTCGACTGACGGCTATTAGTCATCCGTAGAGTCTACGCGTCAAGACTCAAAGGCCGTCGATGATTTCTCCAAGAGAGATAGAGGAGGTGGGAGAGAGAGAGGGAGGAGAGATCATGTTAGTTTATGCTGCTTGTTTTTATACACACATGTATAGAGAATTCTCTTCAAAAATCTCTATTCAATAGGGACTCTTAACTCTCCATGTCCATATCTGATATTCCAATCCAATGTAGATGGCTATCCACATATGTGACTCAGGTCACGTGTTACATCCCACACAGACACATTGGGCATATTAGGTTTGTCTCTCCTCTCATAACTCTTCCTTTCATATAGGCAAATGGTATACGCGATTGAACGAGAAGATTATGTAAGTAAAGAGTGTTATATTAAGTCGTCACAGTACTAACATAATATTACAACTCTAAATCTCGTCTCATATTTCAAATCACAAGTTCACACCAGGTTAAGTCAATATAATCTCTTTGAGATCTCTTCTTCAATTTCTCAAACTATGTTTTTGCACTTATGATTATGTTGAACACATCTATAATAATCGTTGGCCAATAATGAGTCAGAACGGCATAGGGGTGATGTAAGTCGATTTTTCTTATGCCACATATGTCAATTTGTTTAGACTTGACTGTTTTTTTAGACATGTTCTGTTAGATTGCATGTATAATGATCTTTGAAAAACATGTTAAAGCAGTATCATTAAATGTCCACTTCATAACAAGGTGCATTGTCTTAAAGGGTATAAAAAAAAAGTTAAAGATTTCACATAGTGACGAAGTAGAGATTTATTTAGTCACTCTTCTGAAGGTCGAAAGGATAACACATATAGTATGATTTATATGTTATAGTGGAACCAATAGTAGGAATAGTCACGTTTAGACACTATACAAATATGTAACCTTGTGCTAGGTAGTAGATCAACCAACTCTTATACTTCGTTCTTAGTCATTGAATTTATTTCTTTCTTCATTGCAGTTATTTATTTTTTTGAGTTACGTAAGATCATCGTTTTTTCGTAGGATGCAGGCTCATTAGTATCCACAAAAGTATACATGAATGATTCCCCTTCAATCGTAAAATGACGTCGAGGGATATGGTCACGTTGACTTATGCGAGATAAAGCGTTAAGTGGTTCACTCCTACTGTTCATTGAAATACTTCTACTGTCTTCGGCAACTTTTAGAATGAGACTAATTACCCATATGCTTGAAGACATGGTGTTTTCGACAAGATCTTGCAACTCATATAACTGCATGTCATATCTGACCATTCCTATAGATGGATGATCTTCAAGGAAGACCACATCTCGGATCTTTTTCTCAGTCATTACTCTATCCGGATATTCACCATACATCACATAACCTTTAAATTGCTTAGGATATTTTATGAACACTTGTTTGTTAACTCTAAGATTTAACTTTATACTTATGGGAGGTATTGTGAACATATTCAACTAATCCCTACGGACGTAAGTCTTCTAAGAAAGGCTTTTTCCCTTTCCACACTTCATATGGAGTTGAAGGTACTGACTTAGAAGGTACTCAGTTTATGATATAGGCAACAGTCAATAATAATGCATCTCCTCATAAATTTATTGGGAACCTAGCTTGTGCTATTATCGATCGAACCATCTTCATAAGAGTACTATTCTTCCTCTCTACAAGACTATAGAATACAAGGAATAGTAAGCTGTCAATCAAGACTAGTAAGTCTATCTATCCACACAGTTGTCCATGTACGAATAGAAGATTCGGCAACTATTGTAGGCCCTGCTTCTTCAGGCGGAACTTCGGGTTGAGGAGTTACTCATTCCCTCATCTAGGATCCCTAGGGAAGAGGATCAAGTTGGCATAATGACCATGAACCCTTGCTCCTAGAGTAGCCAAATAGGGCTTGAGCCAAAGATCGTAGTTCTCGAACAAGCAATTGAAAAGATACTATCCAAATAAAAAAAAAAAAAAATTATTAATTTGATTTGGATAGAATGTCCTAGATTTTGTCTTAGAATTATGACTCTATGAGATTTTTATTCTGAAAGATTAAAAAAAAAAGAGGCACAAATAGTTTATTTATCACAAAGTAGAGACCAAGAGTATCTAGCCTTGCAAGGTGGGCCTTGCTGATTCATACGGGATTCCACGTGCCCCATGCTACTTAGGTCAGAGCGTAAGCTAGTGATGCTTTTAGCTACTAGACTTTTGCCATCCCGAATTCTTTTTTCTTTACATAACTCTCTGAATTGATCTGAGAGATATTCTCTGCCCCTGTCAGTGTGAAGATAATGCTCCTCTCTTTATCATTCTCTATCTCAGCCAAAAAACGCTTAAAATAAATTAAGACCTCTGAGCAATGAGAGAGAAGATACATTGACCCACAACGAGAATAGTCATCTATGAAAGTGATAGAATAAGATTCGTTATGATGTACCCTTACATTTAAAAGTCCACATATGCTGAGTGGATTAGTTCTAATGGGCAAGAGGCCCTCTTGGCCTTCCCAAATGGGTTTCTTCATGCTTTTCCTCTCAAACATGGCTCACAGATAGGGAGCCTCACCTTAGTGAGGGACCCCAATATGTCTTCTCGAGTCAATCGACTCATTTTCTCTTGTCCTGTGTCCCAATCTTGTATGCTATGATACAGATTCAGAAACAATATCACAAGAAGATGCAATTAATGAAATAGAATCATGAGTTTCTAAATCCATGAAAAACAAGTTGTTCCTTAAGTGACCAAGACCATAAAGACTCTTACTATAATAAAGAGATACTGAGGTCCCTAAAAAGTTAAAAGAATAACTTAAACATAAAAATGTTATAACTGAAAATAGATTACATCGAACACGAGGTGCACAAAGTACATCATGTAAAAGAAGAATATCTCTAGATCGCATGTTTAGCTGGTACAAACTAACTCCAAAGACTTCTTTATGAGTACCATTCTCTATAGTGATGTACTGGTTGTCAGCTGGTATTTGACCGCAATCTAAGAACCCGGCTCGCTTACGAGTTATGTGGCTGATTGCTCCTGAGTCTACAATCTAATGAGAGACTGTATGAGCAATAAACATATTAGAGCATACATAAATAAGATTACTAGGGGTGAAAGAAGTCTTTTTAGGATCAGTGCAATCACTGACATAGTGTCGCATCTTCTGACAGTTGAAATATTTAACCTTACTTAGGTTTTTCCTTCCTCGCTTGCCACGTTTACCCTTTTGGTTGCTTTGTTGTCTCCTCTTCTTTTCAGCCTTATGCTGAAAATTATTATTCTTCTTGTTCTAGTTTCGCCTGCGACTCTTTGCCTTAGGTTTGTTTACATCGGCTACCAGTGCACTATGATGAGTCGCCTATTTGCGTTCTGCCTCTAACTCTAGATGACGTGAAACATCACTGAAAGTATTGATGTTTTTATTATGAGCTAGCAGCAGTTTGATATGCTTTCAAGAAGAATCGAGAAGGGACCTCAATATGGCAAGTATCTGCTGCTCATCTGAGAGTCAGTACAAGTTGTCTTCAATTCTCTTATTATTAATGTAAGGATTGAGATTTCGGATCCGGTTATCGGATCAGTTTCGGGGTCGGATCCTTTAGTTTAGGCCCTGATGGGGCTGAGACTTAGCAAGCTCGACGCGGTTTAAACGGTGTCCAGCTAAGTGGACGTGTTTTAGGCTGTACCACGCGGGCGCCACGTGGACTGGCCTTGGGGTGCGAGAGTACGGCTCCGGTCTCATCGTCTGAATGGCGTCTTGCAAGGACGACGCCATTTAGAATACGACCTTGGTCTGTTAGTGTATGGCCCGGTCTTGTCGTCTGAAAGACGTCGGGATTGCACGACGCGTTTTACCCAGCTTCTGGTTGACCCCACGAACTCTCCCTCCTTTCCCTCATTCCCTCCTTCCTCTTCTCTCTCCTCTCTTCCCTCTGGCGATCTGACGAACCTTTCCCCCTCTCCTTCCTTTCCTCCCTCCATTCCATCTCTCCCTCCACTTCATCAACCTACCAACTTCTTCTACTACCACCATCATTTCCTCCGCGGCGTTTTTCTCTCCGGACGGCGGCCGACGTCTCGGTGGAGTAACGGCGTTTACGGCGGTACCGGCGGCGGCATGTGGCAAGGCGGGTTAGCGGTTTGGAGCTAGGAGGAGTTCGAGTAACTGGTAGGGTGACGATCTCCATTGTATTTCGTTTAAAAATCATGTTTTTCCCGCTTTGGAACATGTTTAGGGGTTTTCTTGGGGTGAAAATATTAAATGCATATAATGAGAAATTGGGTGTTTTAATGGGTATTTAGGTTCTTCTCCTCCTTCTCCACTTTGTTCGTATTGTTATACGATTTGGGGGAGGAAATTCTACTCCGTGGATTGTGGGAAGGCGGAGGGAGAACCTGTCTGTGAATGTTGAATCCTTTTAGAAAGGCGGCTTCCACCCACGACGTGATTTGACCTGGATAACAGACTCTATCTCTAGAACTGAATGGCGTCCAGGGACAGCGATGCCATTTGAATGGCGTTATTCGTGAACGACGTGTTTTAGGCCATCTTCCGAGATCATATTTCACATAAACCAGTTTAGGGGTCTTGAATGACGTCGGATGACGCGATTCAAGCCAGAATTCTATTAACCCATGCAATTAACACATGTTTACACTGTTAGATAGTTTAGTTAATTGCATATGTAGAAATGTACTCGATGACATTAGATTCTATGTGATCGGATCGCACCGTGTTGTGTTTTGTGCGATCATGGGCCTAGAGTGACAGTTGTTAGCGCTTAGGCATCCTGTGTCGGTGTGGGAGTGACACGGCGCCGATGTGGGAGTGGCGGGGTGACGCCTAGAGAGAGGGTCACCTGGTGTACCCTAGAGTATAGCTAGTACCGGTGTGGGAGTGGTACATTCGGAGTGTCACTCGTGTTGGGAGAAGTAGAACCACCTGGAACTTGTCAGGCCGGAGTAGCCAGCACGCTATCCGAGGGGTTGCTGTTTGGTCTCAGCGGGTCAGAGTTTCTCACATTCGGCCGTGTGGTTGGCGTGTTTTGCCGAGACGCTGGTTGTGGGCTCCGTGGTAGAATGGTTTCAGAATTGTGCATGTTATATTTCGAATGCATGTGTTTTATATTGAAATATAGGAGTTATGTTTATTGCTTTACTTGCTTAAATTATATGTAATTGCGTTGCTACACTTGTGGGTGCGTGAGTGAGTGGTGGGGATCGAAGGATCCCTACTGAGTTTTTTCGACGAGACTTACCCCTGCGGTTTTCATGTGAGGATTCCAGGCAGGCGTAGCGAGGAGAGTGTTGCTTTGGGTCGCACGCCAGCAGCTGTTGTTCCGAGGTATGCCCCGATATAGTTGTCATTTTATTTTCTGGCCTGTATGCTTAATTATTTCTTTTCAGTTGGAGTATGTAATTATTTGCTGAGTCGAGTCGCATTGTAATAATTTTTAATTCTTGCACTTTCTTTTCAATTCAATGCGATGCGAATGTTTAGCTTAGTTTATTATTTATTTCCCAGACTTATCTAGATCCTGGTTTGGTTCCAAATTAATGATTCGGTACCCATTTAGTAATCGGATCCCCGATTATAGGGTGGCGGGTCGTTACAGTTGGTATCAGAGCATTCTGTCTGGCAAGGAAATGAATAACTAGGTTAAATATTGTAATTTCAGCAAACGATTACATTATCCCGTACAAGCACGGCGTTAGTGTAGGTTTTTAGGATTCTAATTAGAACTTTTCGATTTTTGTGATTGTAGGCAATTAGATGGCTCCTAGGAAGAGGATGCCAGTCATTAGAGAGCGGGGAGATGTCCCTAGTGGATCTGAGGCCGGTAGGCCGAGTATGGAGCGTTTCATGGAGGCTATGATGGACACGATGGCTAGATATCAGACCCGAGACCCTAGTGAGAGTTCTAGTACTCGAGGAGGGTCTTCAGCTACACTGGAGAGATTCCTGAAACTGAAGCCGCCTCATTTTACCGGTCGTCCCGACCCTGATGAGGTCGTTCATTGGTTGAAGGAGATGGAGAAGACTTTTGATACTATGGATTGTGCGGCAGTTGAGAGGACTCCTTTGGCCACCTTCATGTTGAAAGATGATGCCTACGATTGGTAGACCACTTTGAAGAATTTGTCTTATGCGGATAGGAATCTCAGGGAAATTCCATGGGAGACATTCGTGAAGGAATTCAATGCGCAGTACTTCTCTAGGCACGTCCAGAGGGCCAAGGAGAGGGAATTTATGGAGTTGACCCAAGGAAGCATGACAGTGCTTGAGTACCAGATGAAGTTTGTTTCGCTTGGGAGGTTCGTGCCTTTTATCTCAGGAGATGAGGAGCGTCGAATTGAGAGGTTTGTGGATGGACTAAGGTCCAATCTGAGGAGTTTTGTGGCATCCCACTGTTGTACAGATTTGGCATCGGCGGTTAAGTGTGCCGTGGCAGTAGAGGCACAGCATGAACAGTCAGCTCGAGAGAGGGGACTGACTACTCAGGGGCCAGCTCATGGCAGGGGAAAGGCAGCAACAGCAGCTCCTTCGTCTGGATCATGATCGTCTTCACTCTGCTCTAGATTTAGGAGGTTCTTTCGAGGAGGTGGCAGCAGCGGCAGCAGCAGACCCAGGCAAAGCCAGCAGAGTCAATCGATGTCCAGTGCTCAACAGGAGGCAGCTCAGAGGCTTCCGGCAGCTTGTCGACATTGCGGTGGTACCCATGGTGGGACTCAGTGTCCTGCATTTTCTGGGAGGTGTTACACTTGTGGCCAACAGGGCCATTTGGCGAAGTATTGCCCGCAGGGGCATGGTCAGGGGTAGGGGCCAGGTGATCAGAAGAAGCCGAGGATCCAGGGGAGAGTTCTAACTATCACCAGGAAGGAGGCTCGTGCGTCCAACTTGGTGGAAGGTACACTTTCTATCCTTGGGAACTCTGTGCATGTGTTGATTGATTCGGATGCTTCGCATTCTTTTATATCTGAACAGTTCGTAGATATTCTTTCTGCACCCGTTGTTGAGATGTCGGATGGACTGATGGTAGAGGTTCCTTCTGGGGATTTCATGCTGTCTTATAACTGTTTGAGTGAGGTTCCTTTGACCATTGAGGGCCATGAGTTACCTGCCCAATTAGTTGTGCTTGTTATTTGCGACTTTGATGTCATCTTGGGCATGGACTGGTTGGAGGCCTATTATGCCGAGGTGGACTGCCACAGGAAGAGGGTGTGTTTCTCTATTCCGGACATCCCGACCTTCTACTTCTAAGGTATTAGGCTCTCTTCTCGTGGTATTCTTATTTCTGCCTTTAAAGTCCAGAGATTGCTTGTTAGTGGTTGTGAGGCTTTCCTTGCCTCTGTTATTTTAGCTGATGTTAGTAGTAGTTCCAGTCCTTGGGAGGTGCCTGTAGTTTGTAATTTTGTTGATGTGTTTCCTGAGGAGTTGCCTGGCCTTCCTTCTCAGCGAGAGGTTGAGTTTACCATTGAGCTTGCACCAGGTACGGCGTCATTGTCTAAGGCCCCGTATCGGATGGCTCCGGCTGAACTCGCTGAGTTGAAGGCGCAGTTACAGGAATTACTGGATAAGGGTTTTATTCGTCCCAGTACTTCTCCGTGGGGGGCTCCAGTTCTATTTGTCAGGAAGAAGGATGGTTCTCTGAGGTTGTGTATCGATTATAGACAGCTGAACCAGGTGACGATAAAGAACAAGTACCCACTTCCAAGGATCGATGATCTGATGGATCAGTTGCAGTCTGCGAAGGTGTTTTCAAAGATTGATTTGAGATCATGATATTATCAGATGAGGATCCGTGAGGTTGATGTTAGTAAGACGACCTTTAGGACTCGGTATGGACATTATGAGTTTTTGGTTATGGCTTTTGGTTTGACCAATGCTCCGGCGACATTTATGGATTTGATGAACCGAGTCTTCACCTACCTGGATCAGTTCGTGGTGGTATTTGTAGATGATATTTTAGTATACTCTTCTTCTGAGGAAGAGCATACCACACATCTTCAGGTGGTATTGCAAGTTCTGAGAGAGCACCAACTCTATGCCAAGTTTAACAAGTGTGAATTCTGGCTAGATAAGGTGCACTTCCTGGGACATGTCATATCTGGTGATGGCATAGCAGTGGATCCAGCCAAGATTGAGGCGGTAATGGATTGGAGCAGACCTACAACAGTAACTGACATTAGGAGCTTATTGGGGTTAGCAGGATATTACAGACGGTTTGTTCAGGGTTTTTCTTCGATAGCGACCCCCTTGTCGAGGTTGACTCGTAAGGGAGTTCGTTTCGTGTGGACCGAGGAGTGTGAGCGGAGTTTCATTGAGTTGAAGACTCGCCTCACTTCGGCTCCAGTGCTGGTACTTCCATCAGGTTCCGGTGGATTTGTGGTTTACTCAGATGTATCTCGGCGAGATTTGGGTGCGGTTCTGATGCAGCATGGTAAGGTTGTGGCCTATGATTCTAGGCAACTGAAGAAGCATGAGGAGAACTATCCTACTCATGACTTAGAGTTGGCAGCTGTGGTTTTTTCACTAAAGATCTGGCGGCACTATTTGTATGGAGAAAAATTTGAGGTCTTTACCGATCATAAGAGCCTGAAGTATGTATTTACACAAAAGGATCTGAACTTGAGGCAGCGCAGGTGGATGGAATTTATCAAGGATTATAATCTCGACCTTTCTTATCATCCGGGCAAGGCAAATGTGGTGGCAGACGCCTTGAGTCGGAAGACGGTCGTGTCGTATCTCATGGTTCAAGAATGGAAGTTATTTGAGCAGGTCGTGGAATCTTCCTTTAGGGTTCCGCGAGAGACTGATAGAGCCGTGTTGGCCAGCCTAACTGTGAGGCCAGCAGTGTACCATGCCGTGATCGAAGCTCAGAGGACAGATGCAGAGTTACCGCAGGTTCTCCAGACACCGGAGGTGGAATTGTGGGATGATGGTATAGTCAGGTTTAGAGGCAGACTCTATGTTCCGGCCGAGGAGGACGTGTGCATGAGTGTCCTGGATGAGGCGCACTGTTCTAAATATGCAGTGCATCCCGGAACGACTAAGATGTATCATTGTTTGAGGAGGCACTTTTGGTGGCCTGGTATGAAGAAGGACGTGGCTGATTATGTGGCAAGGTGTTTGACTTGTCAGCAGGTTTAGACAGAACACCAGAGACCAGGAAGATTGTTGCAACCTTTGCCGATCCCGGAATGGAAATGGGAACACATAGCTATGGACTTTGTGATGGGATTGCCTATGTCCCCTGACAGAAGAGATGCGATCTGGGTCATTGTTGATCGATTGACCAAGTCGACACACTTCCTGGCTATTAGGAAGGATTGGTCAGTCGGTAAGTTGGCTAAGTTGTTTGTGGACTGGATCATCTCTCTGCACGGGGTGCCCTTATCCATCGTGTCAGACCGGGATCCGAGATTTACTTCTAGATTCTAGAAGAGTTTTCAGAAGGCCTTGGGCACGCAGTTAGCCTTCAACTCGGCTTATCATCCCGAGACTGATGGGCAGTCAGAGAGGACCATTCAAACTCTGGAGGATATGCTCAGGGCATGTTGCCTAGACTGGAGACGTTCTTGGGAGCAGCACTTGTCTACAGTGGAGTTTGCTTACAACAACAGTTATCATTCTAGTATCGGCATGGCGCCTTACGAGGCATTGTACGGGCGGCCGTGTCGATCCCCTGTAAATTGGTCTGAGATTAGCGAGAGGCAGATAGCAGAACCAAAGTTGGTACAACAGTGTGTTGAGGTTGCCAGAGTGGTGCAGCAGAGATTGATTACAGTTCAGAGCAGACAGAAGAGTTATGCAGACATCCATAGGAGATCGCTTGAGTTTGAGGTTGGGGACCACGTGTTTCACCGAGTCTCACCCTCCAAGGGTGTGATGAGATTCGGGAAGCGAGGTAAGCTGAGTCCACGATATATTGGGCCTTTTCCCATTCTTACTCGAATTGGGGAAACAGTGTATCAGCTAGCCTTACTGCCCAGTCTTGCAGGAGTGCACGATATGTTCCATGTTTCTTTGCTGAGGAAATATGTTCAGGATCCATCTCACGTTTTGGATTTTTCAGAATTGGAAGTCGCTGAGGACTTGTTCTTTCCAGAGTTTCCAGTACGTATTGAGGATCGCAGGGAACAGGTCCTTCGGAACAAGGTTGTGTCTCTAGTTAAGGTGATTTGACAGTATCGCTCCGGGGGCGAGGCGACTTGGGAGCGCGAGGATGAGATGCGGGAGTAGTTTCCCTACCTTTTCCCGTAAGTTCTCTTGTAAGCTTGTATCATTACTTTTTCAACCTCGTTAGTTATAGCAAGCAATTTCGGGGACAAAATTCTTTTAAGGGGGGAGAATGTAAGGATTGAGGTTTCAGATCCGGTTATCGGATCAGTTTCGGAGTCGGATCCCTTAGTTTGGGCCATAATGGGGTTGAGACTTAGTCTCGACGCGGTTTAAATGGCGTACAGCTAGGTGGACGTATTTTAGGCTGTGCCACGTGGGCGCCACGTGGACTAGCCTTGGGGCGCGAGAGTACAGCTCCAGTCTCATCGTCTGAATGGCGTCTTGCAAGGACGACGCCATTTAGAGTACGACCCTAGTCTGTCAGTGTACGGCCCGGTCTTATCGTCTGAAAGACATCAGGATTGCACGACGCGTTTTACCCAGCTTCTGGTTGACCCCACGAACCCTCCCTCCTTTCCCTCATTCCCTCCTTCCTCTTCTCTCTCCTCTCTTCCCTCCGGCGATCCGACGAACCTTTCCCCCTCTCCTTCCTTTCCTCCCTCCATTCTATCTCTCCCTCCACTCTATCAACCTACCAACTTCTTCCACTACCACCACCATTTCCTCCGCGACGTTTTTCTCTCCGGACGGCGACCGATGTCCCGGTGGAGTAACGGCGTCCACGGCGGTACCGGCGGCGGCATGTGGTAAGGCGGGTTGGCGGTTTGGAGCTAGGATGAGTTCGAGTAACCGGTATGGTGACGATCTCCGTTGTATTTCGTTTAAAATCATGTTTTTCCCACTTTGAAGCATGTTTAGGGGTTTTCTTGGGGTGAAAATATTAAATGCATATAATAAGAAATTAGGTGTTTTAATATGTATTTAGGTTCTTCTCCTCCTTCTCCACTTTGTTCGTATTGTTACACAATTTTGGAGAGGAAATTCCACCCCGTTGATTGAGGGAAGGAGGAGGGAGAATCTGTCTGTGAAGGTTGAATGGCGTCGGGGGACAGCGACGTCTTTTAGAAAGGTTGCTTCCACCCACGACGCGATTTGACCCGGATAACAGACTCTGTCTCTGGAACTGAATGGCGTCTAGGGACAGCGACGCCATTTGAATGGCGTCATCTGTGAACGACGCGTTTTAGGCCATCTTCCGAGATTAGATTTCACATAAACCAGTTTAGAGGTCTTGAATGACGTCGGCCTTGGGCGACGCGATTCAAGCCAGAATTCCATTAATCCATGCAATTAACACATGTTTACACTGTTAGATAGTTTAGTTAATTGCATATGTAGAAATGTACTCGATGACATTAGATTCTATGTGATCGGATCGTACCGTGTTGTGTTTTGTACGATCATGGGCCTAGAGTTACAGTTGTTAGCGCTTAGGCACCCTGTGTCGGTGTGGGAGTGACACGGCGCCGGTGTGGGAGTGACACGGTGACGCCTAGAGAGAGGGTCACCTGGTGTACCCCGGGGTATAGCTAGTACCGGTGTAGGAGTGGTACATTCGGAGTGTCACTCGTGCTGGAGGAAGCAGAACCACCTAGAGCCTGTCAGGCCGGAATAGCCAGCGCGCTATCCGAGGGGTTGTTGTTTGGTCTCAGCGGATCGGAGTTTCTCGCGTTCGGCCGCGTGGTTGGCGTGTTTTGCCGAGACGCTGGTTGTGGGCTCCGTGGTAGAATGGTTTCAGAATTGTGCATGTTATATTTCGAATGCATGTGTTTTATATCGAAATCTAGGAGTTATGTTTATTGCTTTACTTGTTTAAATTATCTGTAATTGCGTTGCTACACTTGTGGGTGCGTGAGTGGGTGGTGGGGATCAAAAGATCCTTACTGAGTCTTTTCGATGAGACTCACCCCTGCGGTTTTCAAGTGAGGGTTCTAGGCATGCATAGCGAGGAGAGTGTTGCTTTGGGTCGCGTGCCAGCAGCCGTTGTTCCGGGGTATGCCCCGATATAGTTGTCATTTTATTTTCTGGCATGTATGCTTAATTATTTCTTTTCAGTTGGAGTATGTAATTATTTGCTGAGTCGAATCGCATTCTAATAATTTTTAATTGTTGCACTTCCTTTTCAATTCAATGCGATGCGAATGTTTAACTTAGTTTATTATTTATTTCCCAGACTTATCTAGATCTTGGTTTGGTTCCAAATTAATGATTCAGTACCCATTTAGTAATCGGATCCTCGATTATAGGGTGACGGGTCGTTACAATTAAAGACATTACCTTTAGGTGTTCTGTCATGGAATGCTTGGGGTCCATCATATACTGATTGAACTTTAATGTTAAGGCTCTCAACCTCGTTACTGATGTGCCTCCATATTGGAACTGCAATTACTCCATATTTTCTTAGCAGTCTTGTAACTCTCAAATTCTTTGATAAGGTCATCGTGCATGCAGCTCAACATAGTATAGCGCGCACTTTTTTCCTTATTCAGCCATTTATCATAAGCTTGCTTGTTATGATTGACTTGTGCAAGCTGTCCATCATCCTATAGTGGCAGTATCATATTGGTTAAGATCTCAAGTACTTCCTTCTTAATAAGGAGATACTGAATCTTTTTGTACCACATGTTATAGTTTTCACCTTTTAATTTATCTTGACCGAACAACTCATGATATAATCTTTTTGAGGCCATTGTCACCTCCTACATTATGCAAGTTGAAAATTTGACACTTAATTTTTTTTTCTTAAAATTAATTAGTTATATAGTTTGTCTCACATATCTTAGTTCGAAACTTTATTAGGTTCGTGATCATCGGTATGTATGCTATAAACTATATTTTCAATTAAATAAGAGTGAAAAAAATATAGAACATTAAGGGGCTCATTCCCTGACACTAAATCCACATGATTTAAAAATAATTATAGGACACATTTCTTTAAAATGCATGATGAGTGTATGGGAATGCATTTCTTAAATATAACATGCATACACGGGAGGATATATTGATCGCATCACAAAGTAAAAAAAAAAAAAAAATTTGATGTTATTACATATCAATATAATAAATATATACTGACAATTTATTAATAATTAAAAAATGAACTATCTCCCTCCCTTAAATTATTATTGAGTGTGGCCAATAATAATTAAACAAAAAATATAGTCGGATAGCTAGTGTCCCAGTTGGTCCATCATTCAGACATTAAAAAAAGATTGATAATAAAGTCCAAAGTCCATGTACCAATTCAAATTAATTACATTACATAAATTGTACAACTTGAAAACCGATATTAATTGGCCCCTAATAATTACAATAAAATTGAACTTGAACAATAAAAACATCAATATAGTATTTCCATGGTCTCTCGTGAGTCTCTGAAAAAAATAACATTTTGGGAGACTGGCCATCTGGCTAATTAACCATATACAACCATGCAATTTTGCAATAAATTTCATCAAATTTCCTTATTATTATGTCTCCCATCTAAAGATTTTATATATATAAATATTTCATGAAATCACATGATATTTTATAATAGAAATATTGCATGATTTTTCAGATTGCATAATTTTCGAATTCCAGAAAAATGTATATATAGACCCATTTTGTAACTTAAACAGGTCTTAAATGAGTCTGTAGGAAACTTAAATTATAACAGGGATATTTAACGCAATATCAAAAAGTTTAAAACCAGAAATAAAAAATCGGTCATCTTCTTGCTCCCTCTATAGATGAACAATGAAAAGGGATAAAACCCCAGGGGAGAGAAAGAAGAGACAAGGGGAGTACGGCAGAGGGCGGGCGTCTCAGGGACAAACAGGGTCACGAGCGTCCTGGGGACCGGAAGGCGACACTGGCAGCACCTCTGTCAGAGGCAATCGTGGTGCCACCAAGCGCCGGGACAAATAGGGTCACTGGTGCGCGCGTCACCCTGCGCGCACGCAGGCGCGCGCATGGCGCTGCCCTACATGCGTGCAAGCAGGCCACCCCGCGCGCACGCACTGCCCTGCATACGCGCAAGCGAGCGCGCGTCACCTTGCGCTCATACAGGAGCGTGCGGACGACCCTGCGCACATAGGTGCACGCGCTGCGGCGCTATCCTGCGTGCACGCGGTAGTGCGCGTGCCGCTAGGTTTCTCCCTCGTCACCGTCGCCGCCGACCTCAGTCGCCCCCATGGCGCGGTGCTGGAAGATGGTTGCTCTTATACCACTGCTGGACGGTAGTCAACACAAATGCGCAAAGTTTTCCTGACAGCGTGTGCAGGTCCTCGTCGAGTCGAGCGGAAGTCGGTGAAGACTCGGTGGTGCAGAAGTGGAAGTAGGTCCCCTCGTTGGCGGCAGACGGCTACTAGTCGCCCTACAGAGCCCACGCACCAAGATGCAGAAGCCGCCCATGATTCCTTCAAGAGGGATAGAGGAGGTGGGAGAGAGAGTGGAAGGAGAGATCACGTTAATCTTATATATTTTGTCTCTATACACACATATATAGAGAAGTCTTTTCAAAAATTCTTAGTCAATAGGGACGCTAACTCTCCACCGTCCATATATCATATGGAATCCAACCTAACGTAGATGACTACCTGCGTACGTGACCCAATCTTTGCTCATCCACTGTCCCCAACTATGTGTAAACTGTCTTTCTGGGTAGCTTCTTCCGCCCAACTGATTTACTGAACGTTTTGGCATAATATTTTTCTCTTTTGTTGGGGGGCGCAAGGCTTGAGGGTAGTGGTGGTAATGATAACACGGATCATGAGATGTGCTAAGAATTTGTTGGATCTCAATAAACGGTCCCCTAGAGCCATGTTCCACAATTGGGTAGTCTGTTCCTGTACGACTCACTGTCCTTGAAGTAACACTTGCTGCAGACTCTAGTGCTGCATTTAGGTTAGTGCAGTTGGTTAAAAAAAATAATTTCTCAAGGTGGGTCCTGAGGTGCTCAACACATCTGTACAGGTCAATTTTTGATCGGATGATCAAAAAAAATCTGAAAATTTTAAAACTTTTATTGGGCTTGATTCATTAAAAGTATTTTTTTAGTATTTATTGGGTCTATTTTTTTATCTTTCATATTCTTTTGGATCATTCGATTGGAGATTGGCCTGTACAGACTACAAACGTGTGGAATATCTTGGGATCCACCTAAAAAGTTTAAAAAATAAAATAAAAGTGATCTACTGCGCTGACCCTCAACGCAGTTATGAGGTCCGTACAGCAAGTGTTACTCCTACCCTTGATATGGTAAACGTAAGGAACCTAAAAGAGACTATAACTGGTTTCTTTTGTCCATGTTGGGCAAGTTTTAGCTCTTAAATAAGCTAGTTTTAGCAGTTTGCCTGTCATTTTAAAACATCACCATTATCACATACAACAAGCTGAGCATGTTTTAAATTCCATCTCAAGAAATGTTGATCTTTTTATTTTGTCATGATCATTCAACTCTACTAAGGGGCCTATGCTTCCTTAATGGAAGTAAGTACAAAGCCAAAACTTGGAAAAATGCCCCTATTAGATACCCTCATTCTCATCGTTTAATTATCACAGAGTACTATTTGCTGCACCCTGTGCAGTGTGGTGCAGCCTGCACCACATTTGGACAGCTGTCCGACTGATCTATTAGATCGGACAGTTGCAACCAACAGTTCTTTTTTTTTTTTTTAATTCTTTGAAATTTTTAAGGTCGGTCCCACCATGCCTGACACATCCATACAATTTGATATCCGATCGGATGACCAAAAAATAAAAAAATTTGAGCCCTACACACCAAACAATCACTGTTCATTGCGCATAATTTTTGATTTTTTTTATTGTCCGATTAGAGATTTGATTGTAAGAGTATGTAGGACATGGTGGGGCTGATCTTTTTTTTTTTTTAATTTATCATTTTATGTGTTGCACCCTATGGCAAGTATTACTCTTATCGCATATTCTCTAAGCCTAGGCTTGGTAATGGAATAGAGAAGGGATAATAAGAGTACATATTCAATGGGGACTACATGTTCTATTTTTTTCATTCTAACTTTAATTTGTTAAGTCAAATATTATTCTACGTTGAATAAGGATTCTTATTCTTCAATAACTAAATTTGCTTTGGATAGAAGATGAATAAGAATTAGAATAAATGTCTAACTTACGATAAGTATTCTCTTATTCTAGCATAAATAAAAATTAGAGTCTACACTCGTATAGTTTACTATAACATGATTCTTTTCAACCAATATGCCTAAACTTTACGTGTGGCATCCTCTTTGACCTCTCTATTCTCTTGCATAATAGAACTTATCAATAACCATATCCTCTTAGTCTACCCTCATATTATTGAAATTACATTTCCTATTTTTTGACTTTGTTTACCTAATCCCTTTAAGTTTTAAAGGCTTCTTTCATTGTTCTGATTTATCATTTAAATACTCTTCATTCTTGTCAATTAAAAATAGTATCATTTGCAAATAACATGCAACAAGGATGTGTAAATATTTTGCCAATTTATTTATTGAAAAAAATTAAAGAGGAGAGATTTTAATTATATAGTAATAATAAACTCAAACATCTGTCCAGAAATAGTTCTCATGTTAGGAAAAATCTTCTTGTACATATCCTTCGCGACATCAATACATCTTTAAAGACTTATCTTCTCTTTAAGTCGACCAAATTAGTCCTCTTAATACTCCATCATAGGCATTTTCTAAATTAATAAAAACTATATGTAGAACCATCCTCATCTCTTGTTAGCCTTGCATTTCTAACATATTCAATTATGGAGTTTGTTAAACAATAATTAGCTCAACCCATTTAGAGACTAAGCACAATAAGTGTATTCTATCAATAGCCAACTTGTTTGGACCATGACTTCTAATAGGAATGTCTGATTAAGATAAAATTAAACTTAGTAGAAGGATAATTTGGCTAAAACTTTTAAGAATACTTTGCTAATTCTGTCCTTGGTCAACAATGGGTCAACAATGGGCAAAGGTCCATTTTGGAAAAAAAAAATGGACGAGTTCCAATCCCGGCTTAAATTGGATTTTGGGGGAAAGCCTAAATTCATGAGAGATCACTATCAATCTGGAATTTGTGTTTCAACTAGAGTTAGTGTGAGATGAATTCACAATAAATAGGGGTTGGATTTGTCCTAGGTATTTGAGTTTGTGAACTTACCTCTAGAGCGAAAATTTTCCCATCTTGTGTCTAATTCCCTTTGGGAAAACTTTTTGCACAGGAGGATAAACTTTTAACTTGAAAGCCTCATTCTAGGAGAGAAAGAGGACACCAGGAAAGCAAGGGATCATATGGATCAAGGGCGAAAACACTAGGAAACCCATCTAAAGCTAGAGGGCTATGCTAAGTTAAAAGGTACACATGACAAATGTAAACATGATGATAAATGTTAGGATTTTTTACTTTTTGGTCCCTAAATCTTATGTAATTTCATATCAATTCCTATAATCTTTATATTTATTTTTGACTCCCTACAATCTTTGAACCCCCCTCAAAAAGTCCCTTGAGTCAGCAATGGTGAAAAAGTCAGAGGGTTGAAGATCAAGCTTGTAGGGATCTTAAAAGAAGTATGAAGATTGTAGAGATTAATATGAAATATTTAAAGTTCATGGGGAATAAAAATAAAAAAATTCTAAATTTATGTTCTTTATTTGTTTTACAATTCCTTTGAACTATAGTAAGCAATTAGAACTTGAATTTGAAGTTTAGATTATGAACCATGTAGCTTGAAGCCAATTGGGGACATATATGCCAATTTTGGTTGATTGAGTCTAGTAAATGGTCAACCAATTTGTGCTTAAGTTTGCTTAGGACTTTACTGTAATGCTCAACCAATAGTCTAAAAGTAGTTTATCATTTTTTGAAAAATCAATTATGTGGCTTTGATTTGATTCTAATTTATTCCAATTAATTTATAGCTATGAGGTTTGATCATTTTATAATCCAGAATATGGTATTCGAGTTACATTTCATACTTGAATTTTTATTATAATTATTTATCAGGATTGATATATATTATGAAAAGTTATTTTCTATCAAGAAATCCATAAAAATTATGAATATTGATCAATAAATCATGAAATCCGATAATTAGCCCTTAGATATGTTAAGATGATCTATTAGACTTGGTTTCTATGCAAAATATCCTTTGGACTTTTATGCACAAATGACAATTTTCACAACTCTATAGAATGAAATATTATTAAATATATTTAATAAAATTTAACTCTATAAAATCACTGTAGTTACATATTTGATCTCAATATGTGAATTTAGTAAAGGGATAGTGTCATGTTAAGTAGATTGTAGGGATCAATACCAAGTAAGCATTAAATTGGATGACATGCCCTTGATTTGTTTTATGCCTTATAATTTCACATATTAGATAATTAATTAATTATTTTTAGCCCATTAACTTGGAGGAATGTATTTAATTAATTAAGCTAGGCCATAGTTAAGAGGTTAGGTATCCCATTTAGGGTACTTGGCCTATTTTTGCAGTTTAGTCAGCAATAAATATTGTGAAGTTCATAATTGGACATCTAGAAGTTCAAATGATGTGACATCAAATGCATTAACTATATAATTTATTAGCTATAATTTTTGGAAGACTATTTTTGTAGATTTTGAAGTTAGAGGGTCATTTTTGTAAAATTACCTAAATGTATCAAACATGGAATAAATCCAAAAATGCTCTTTGTGTCTATAACGAGTTTTATTTAATTGAAAACTAGAAGGGAAGAAACTCATGGGGGATTGAGAGGGGGAAGGTTTTCTTAAAGAATTTAGGAATCTAAACACTATGTATGGACCCCAATTTGTAACCCTAATTTTTTGGCAATTTTAACAAAATCTAGCATTCCCAAACTCTCTTTTTCTTCTTTAAAAGAGCAAGGGAGACTTGCTGTCATTGGAGAAGGAAATTCATGAATGATTGTACGATTCTTCATTCAGTGTATGATTTGTCTAAGATATGGAATTCGATGAAGAGGTTGGCAAATGATTAATTCAGTCTTGAATAATTTGTATATATGTTTTGTTTGGCTTTAATATGATTTTTCATACTTAAGTAAACATGTAAGAATCGATAATCTTGGATCTATGATCATAATTTGTTCATTCCATAGTATATGGTGTTTTTGCACCCAAAAACAGCCTACTGATTGGATAGAAATAGTTAACCAATTTTTCATAATGTATTGTCATGTATGTTGATCGATTTCTGAAAATTTTATCTTTTAAGCCTTGTTTTGATGTCTTCTAGCCCGTTTGACCCTAATCAGCCTTCATTACACAAGATTATGATCTCAACTATGATATTTGACCTTTGAAATGTATTTTCAAATTATCTCTAGTTTTTACCCTGATTTGATATTATTTGCCTATTTGTTAGGATTTTAGTCTATTTTTTATGAACATAATTATTGAAAATATGGACATTGTTTCAAGAAAAATTGGAATTGATACCATAACTTTAAAATAATGTATTTGACTTCTAGAAATTGATTGTTATTTCATTCATATTAAGCTTGGTTAATTCCTATATCTTTGAGATGTGATTTGGACAATGCAATCTTAAAAATCATAGCTCGATTCCAATATTAGAGTCCTTATTGGACAAGGCAAATATGATTGAGGCAAAAGAGTAAAATGTAAGGATCGGGCGGGGATCACAAGAACGTAGTGGAAACGACATATTAAAATTAAATAACCCCCCCACCAGTCTGTTTCGAAGAATCTAGAAAGAAACAGGTGATCTATTATCACCTTGCATGGATTGGAATCAAATTGATTGTTATTTCATTCATATTAAGCTTGGTTAATTCCTATATCTTTGAGATGTGATTTGGACAATGCAATCTTAAAAATCATAGCTCGATTCCAATATTAGAGTCCTTATTGGACAAGGCAAATATGATTGAGGCAAAAGAGTAAAATGTAAGGATCGGGCGGGGATCACAAGAACGTAGTGGAAACGACATATTAAAATTAAATAACCCCCCCACCAGTCCGTTTCGAAGAATCTAGAAAGAAACAGGTGATCTATTATCACCTTGCATGGATTGGAATCAGCGTTCACGTTGTTCCGACAAAGAGACGTTCCTAGCCGTGCAGACGCCCGGCCTTCGATAGTATCCACGTGATTCTCCAATTATAGGATGTCCTCGCTTCCTCGTTCGGATTGGCGTGTTCACTGACATTCTTGTGTTGCAAGCGATGATTTCCCAAGAGACAAGAGTCAATGATGGTGAGACGCAGAGTCTTGGACGCCGGCTATAGGGCATACGGAGGAGGAGGAGAGAGAGGGGGGGAGCCAGCTGTCACGCCCCGCCGACTCGGTTCAGTCATATTGGCTTACTATGAACTAGCAGGCGGGCCACGGTGGGAACAATCCAAACATATATTTATTCCAGAGTGAGCACATACATACATTCATAACACTATAAATCAACCATCATAACTACAAATTTATCCAATAAATAATAAATACCTCAAATTACTCTATTTGTCCAGGATCTTTAAACATATCCAGTTATTCATCAATTCAATAGTAGCTCAATCTTCTGTCTCTAAATATCCTAGTCCCATAGCTTAACCTTTACCTCTCTTTGCCTGAAAAATGTTAGTGAGCAAGGATAAGTCACATTCGACTTAGCAAGTTCATAACCCATAAAACTACAGGTTTTCATACAATATATCATAAAGGGAAAAAACATGATAAATATATAAATAACATGCATCATAATATCGTATATACATGCTTATGCCTTAAACATGTTCTTTAGCATCGAATATGAACATCAAACATGATAAGCCTAACATCAATCTTAACATAACTTAACATGCATCTTCACGTAACATGCCTCTGTCATAAACTTAATATATCATACATCTTAATTCTTAGCATACCATCATGCTATTATGCTTAACTGAACATGATCATGCATATCATCATCTTATCACTTATTTAACGAATATGCATTCAAACTACAACATAAGGAATACTTACTGATTAATTCCTATTGATTAACATATACCAAAGTACCTAGGCATGAAGTACTAAGGTCTTGTCTACTGCACAGAACCGCGGATATCCCATCCGTATACCCGATGCCCACGGTTTCTGACCTTCCTCGTGATTGTTTGCAAGGTCGGCCCAAACTCTCCTTACGATGGCACTGTCCGTAATAGTTAGTTAATCACTAATACATGCATGTGAGTGTTTAAACATATGTAACTGTGTTACCTAACATATGCACATACTCATGAATATCATCTTAAACATTTCATATAGATCTTCATACTTATAGTAAGTACGAAAATAGTATTGAAGATAGAGTTTTCTACATAAAAATATATGCGGAATCAGGGTGAATCATCACTTGCCTCTAACCATCACAATCTAGAGCGATGAACTCCACCTAGGCATGGCAAGAACCTCCCTTTACGCATGCCTTCATTGCTACAAGCGTTACACGAAGCCCGAAGGACCATCATGAATTGCTCCCGTTCTCCTTCTAAATCTCCCTCTCTCTTTCTCTCTCTCTTTCTCTTTTCTTGGCATGGAGAAGAAAGAGGGATGAGGAGAAATGGGAGGACTGCCCTCCTATTTATAGGAGATGGGCTAGCTTAAGATTGGGACAATTGTCCCTTTTAAGAATTCTTGGATTTGTGACATGTTTCCTTTCTTAAGGGCTAAGTAACCTTACTATTATCCTTTATCCTTTGCCAGTGTCCTTACTTAAAGGCTAAGAAATCTTACCGGTTTTCTTTATCTTTTAGTAGTATCCTTTATCCTTATCCTTTATCCATAAACCTATACTTTAACAATTTAGTCTTATATTTCTTTATAATTGCATTTATCCCCTCATTCAGTAATTCGTCACCGAATTCAACCTATTTTTAACGACTTGAGAATACATTTAGAAACTTTAAAAATTATACTTAAGACTTTCTAAAAATCATCAATCACATTGTTATCCTCAAATTTTTCATAATTGCATTTATACTTTTTAAAAATTTACAAATATATCATTTTTCATAATTGTGCATATGTTGGTCAAACTTATTATCATATAATTGTACCATAAAGTTCCTAAAATTATAATTAAACTTTTCATGTAATAATTTTGTAGGTCCTTACACCAGCACTGAGGGAAACCTTGGAGCTTGACCCAAGGTTCCCACACAACATTCATTTTGTATTAAATGTGGGCGACTTTTCATAAAAGCCCTCGATTTAATTAAAACTAAATGACCATGAACTGAGAATCTATGTACGTGTGACCCTTTAGGTTCAAGTACCAATTTGGTTTTCGAACCGTTAAGTCCAATAACAACTTATTGGCCTATAGTAATTAATTAATATCACACATTTAATTAATTACTTAATCAAATCATCAAACGATGTTAATCGGTCGGGTTTCTGATCATGTTGGGTGCCAAACAATACCGCATGATCCTAGAAGGTAATAGGGTTCGGCAACCCACTCAAGGAACTTTTCCATCCACAGTTGCCGTGTGGATATAATTCTTCATTTACACAATGCTATTGAGTCAACGTAATCAGAGAGATGATTGCTCGGGGAGATGTAGCTGTGGAGATAGTTTCCTCTGAAGATAACATTACAGATCCATTGACAAGGCCTTTAGTTCAAAATGTATTTGAACGCCACCTACAAGGGATGGGGATCATACATGTAGGTGACTAGCTGTAGTCCAAGTCGGAAAATGAATGAATTAGGGTGTCCTACAAGTCAATCATACTAGATGTGTTAGACACTATTTTTGTAATTCTCATTCATTAATAAAATGGTGATTTATTCATTATATATTTCGTATGCATAAATAGTTGTTATAATGAAGTCCATAGACTTTATGCAATATAAATTAAATCACAATGAGATTATGATAATGAGATTAATCCATTTTGAACATAAGTCTTAAACATTCTCAATTGTAGGATATCTGAGATTAAACATCAGATATCTAGATAGACTGATGTATCTTATGCTTGCTCATACGATGAGAGTGATTGATCTCATAGTCACCCATGTGGTGACACTAAGACAAAAATGCATGTGATCATTGTGGAATGACTTCACTGAATTGATCTGTATTAGAATTCCTAGATGGTCACTATACCTAGTTGTCGATCAAGAAATTCTACGTCACAATTGCATAGTAGATCTTTGGACTTGAGACATAAAAAATACCTTACTAGAGGATTACTGATTCTTGATGCTTGGTTAACGATTTCTAATATAAGGGATCTGAATATCTAAGTTATTAGATTTAGTATGATACTTGTGAAGGTGATTGAATGTTCATAGGAGATTATTCACTTTTGGCATATTTAGAGAGAGAATGTCTTGAGGATAGATATTCGGGAATCCCTGACCAGAGTAAGTGTAGTATGTCGAAAATGATGTTTTCGACATGACCAACATGAGTACTACGTCCACTTGGGTGAATCAGAGGATTTGATAGTTTAACCATACCCTAAATTCACCAGGAGACATTAAATGAATAAGAGATTATTGTTGTGTGGTAATTGCTAACGGAAAGGTTCCAAAAAGGATGTTTATTTATCCCTGAATATCTTTCGAAATCATGGGGTGTTGTATGTGTTAGGTTCGCTGTGTCAAGATCCGACCGAAAACGCAGCGGAATAAATTATCTTGGGATCGGATCTATCCCGTTTTGATCATTAAAAAAATAATTCAGTAAATCTTATTTACCTTGCGCAGATTCGAATCCGCGTCCGAACCGTTCCGACGGTGTGATCCCGCAATCCGCACACGTACCCAGCCTCTAGCGATATCCACGCAGTTTTCTTCTTGGTGGATAGTCCTCGCTTCCTCGCTCACAGTAGCGTCCGCGGATCCTGACTAGCTTTGTGTGATTCTCCGTGACATGCGGATATGATTTCCCGTCGGACGGGAAGATGGAGTTCGGGAATCGAAGCGGCTCTGCTGAGGGGCACCGAGAGAGGGATGGCGCCAGAGAGAGAGGAGAGAGAGGTGGGGGACGGCCAGGGTTAGGTTTGCTGGCCCCTGAGCCTGGTCGCTAGCTTTTATAAGAAGTTCGTTCACGATTTTTCATAAAAATCCGAACTTATCCAAAATCCTGTTAAAAATCCACCAACTAGAAAATCATTTGTGTGTGACCCTCTAGGCCTAAATATCAGTCCAATTAATGGCCCATTAAGTCCAGTAACCTTTTACTGACCCGCTGAATTAATTAATATCCTTATATTAATTAATCAGCTGAATTTAATGTCACCACAATAAATTCGGACGGGCTTCCGATCACGTTGGATGCCAAGCAACACTGCGTAATCCCGGAAGGCATTGGGGTTAATCAAACCCACTATGGGAACTTTTCCGTCAACGGTTACCACGCGGATATAATCCTTTATCCGTGCAATGTTCCCAAATCGACCTAGGGTATGGTTTACTGTTAACTAGTCTATTCACTTGAATCAGATGCCGCTAATCTGAATCCGATAATTCCTTATCAGATACAGAGTCCGCCCTAGCCAGAGTCTTTAAGCGCATCATTCGTGGAACATTCTCTACCAAACTACCGAGAGCGGATGATCCCGTATTGAACACACAATTACCTTCGAGGGTATTTCTCTGAACCCGATCACTTGACTTATTGATAACCCATGGTTAGGGATTCGTTAGTCAAGGTCAAAGTTCAGAAACCTACCAACAAGATATCTTTGATGTCTTAGGTCCAAGGATCATCTATACAACCTGACAAAAGAATCGAGCTGGTTAACAGTGAGGTGTTTACCATCTAGTGATTCATAGTCGGATCAGTTCAGTGAACTCATTCACCAATGAGCAGTATAGTGTCTCCACACAAGTGACTTATAGGATCAGTCACCCTCATCATATGAGCTGAAGAAACCTGTATTAGTCTATCCAGATGTTTAATGTCCTTCTCAAACGTCCTATGACTAGGAACAATTAAGAACATGTGTTTATAAACCTTCGGTCCCGTAATTATGATCTCATCATAATCCGAATATCAATGCACATGTTCATGGACTTCATCATGATTCGATAAGCAATGCTCAAATAAGAAACACAATGAAAATATGCCATTAATAATCTGAATATAATACAGTGTCGGATTGGCTTATTGGCCATCCAATACTAATAGTATGGTGTTGTTCATGATATGAAAGCCCAAGTAATAATCATATGATGATAATTTCATATTAATTCACTTATCTAATTATTTGTTACTTAGATAAATAATGGTCCAGATGAAAAGTTAATCAGATTATGAAGTTTATAAAAGAGTTCATATGATTGTGGAAGGGACGATAACACAAGGTCAGTATGCATCTCCTTAGGAAGTGTAACCCCAAGAGCATCCTGCCTCTCCACCCATTCAATCATCTTCCGTACATGAGTATGTACTGAAGTTCCCTCTGCCATCTAAACATTGAATAGATTCTTAGATATCTCATATCGTTCGATTCTACTCTGCTCACCAAATTGTTCATTCAAATGGAGCATGATGGATCTAGCATCCATCTCCCCATGTTGCCTCTGTAATTCATTGCTCATAGAGGCTAACATGTAGCATTGGGCCATGGTGGAGTCTTCCTTCTATTTTTCATGTGCAATCATATCCTCCTCTAGGGCATCTAATGCTAGTTCAGTAGGAGATTCATCATCCAAGACATAGACAATCTGCTCAGACATGAGGACAATCTTCAGGTTCCTGAGCCAGTTTGAGTAGTTGGTGCCTGTCAAACGATTGGCATCAAGTATGCCACGCAACGGATTATGGTACGACATTCTAGCCTATAGGAGATAATCAAATTATAATTAGCAGGTATTCTGATTAACTAAAACAAGATATGGTCTTTTGTTATCTAGTTTTACTCCCACTAATTTTCGTTGAACTGTATAACCTTAAAATATACAGAACGGGAGACGCCGACTGTCTCCTAGTAGGGATCAGAATCTCCAAGTATCACAGTATGACCTCGGGTAAACACATAGTATCATACTGTTATCTCAGAGCAATCATCTCATGATAATTGCAACTCTTTGCAATATCTGATCATATTTTGGCTCCAGATCTATTAATGGTCTCGGATAAACACAGTAGACCATTAAATCTGTTCTAAGCATTACCATCAATATGTGATGGAGTAGAGTAGGAATATAGCCCCCGGATAAACACGTGGATAGCTATACTGTTACTCTATTCCAATCTCCAGGCATCCAGTGCCATAGTCAATAGACCTCTTATCAGATGATGGCAAATCTCGGGTAAACATGAAGAATATGCCACCAATGAATCGAGATATAATAACTATATTGATGGAGAGCCACGCGGTGCATTCTAAATGACTCGCGCTACGACTTAGATTTTAAAACGAAGGTTTTAGTTTATCTATTTGGTCTCATCCTAGGTGATATAATCAATATATCGTATGTGTATATATATATATATATATATTCTAATAACTTAGTTAATTTGATTCATAATCAAAGAATAAACACGCATCACATACATGTCGAGTGGTGGTCATAGACAGCACAGTAGTTTGACTTGAGCCATACAGTCAAACGCACACACACACACATAATACAACATTTATATTATGAGTTCTGCAAACTCATAGGTTTAAAGAATTCTTTCTTATCCTTCTTGGTTGTAGTTGTGGATCATCCTCGCTCCACACTCAGCCGCCTCGATCAAATTACATCATAATTCATAATTACAAGATAATTTAAATGGAGGAATCCTTAAGGCGAATACAAAGGGAGGGAGGTAGAAATACAATGGAATATGAGAGGGAGAGGTTCGCAGACCTCTATTTATTAATGAACGATAAATCACACAATCACATCCACATCCACAACAATTAAAGTACTAATCCATGACCACCATACAATTTTTAGATTAAAACAAACCACATAGGAAATAGCTCATCAAATGGTTAAATAAAATTTTCGAAAATAAATATTTATGGTTTCATAAGCCAGGGAACAATCAAAATTGGATTTAGAATTTTCGAAAAGATTATTAGTTTAATATGCATTTCAGATCATATTTAAAAGCTGTATCAACACATCAAATGTGAATAATAACTGAAATTAATGATCTAAGAATATTCCATGCAGCATTTGAACACTTCAAATAATTGGGGTTAATCTAACAATTAGATCATTTAAGGTTTAATCTAACACTTTAGAATTAATTAATTAACTTAACAACTTTTGTCAATTAATTAATCAAAACAAAATAAACCTTAAATAGGACAAAAAAAATGAATTTGATAACAATAAGTAAAATCATATTTTACAATTAATTATCAATCCAATTAACAATTTTATTTTATTTTTTAATTATTCAAAATAAAAAATAATAATTGGATCCTTTATAAGGGGGTGGTGTGGCCCAAAAGGGCTCAGCTGGCTCGAGCTAGGGCCAGCCAGGGGCCTACGCCAAGCCAGGGTCCAGTTAGGCTGGACCCTGTCGACGGGTAGG
This sequence comes from Zantedeschia hybrid cultivar, assembly GCA_030544215.1. Classification (NCBI taxonomy): domain Eukaryota; kingdom Viridiplantae; phylum Streptophyta; class Magnoliopsida; order Alismatales; family Araceae; genus Zantedeschia; species Zantedeschia hybrid cultivar. The sequence continues at coordinate 34,646,272 of JARZZO010000011.1, read as the reverse complement.
TAAACCCTAGCCACCCGACAAGGTCACCCGAGGGTTCCTTGCTACTTAGGGAACACACCCCCCCCCCCCCCATGGGGTTCTTCTCCAACGCCGGCCTCGGCGGCGGGCAGGCACTGGTCCTCGACCGCCAGCAACAGCGACCCCGCCGGCGTCGTCCGGCCACCGACGACGGCCCAAGAGGGGCTCAAAATGGGATTTTTCCCTCCCTTTTCTCCCTGAATTTCAGGTTTCAAAAACCCAAAAACGAAGAAGAAAAAGCCATGGGCAGCCATCCAAAACCCCAAACCACCGCCAGCAATCTATTGCTTAGGAGTGGAAGATCTTATATCATGGGGAAACATCCTTTGGATCCGATTAAAACGCCAAGAACGAGGCGTTCTTCATCCAACGAAGAACACGACGAAAATCCCAAAATAAATTATTTTTCTTCAATTAAAAATTGGATCTCATCACAATGATCATCTTATGAATAAGAAAATAATTACATGCATAGAATTAATTCATTTATATCATAATTTCAGAAATTGAAACGGCGAAAACACAATGGAACCTGGCTTTGATACTACTGTTAGGTTCGTTATGTCTAGATCCGACCGAAAACGCAGCGGAATAAATTATCTCGGGATCGGATCTATAACGACCCGCCACCCTATAATCGGGATCCGATTACTAAATGGGTACCGAATCATTAAAATTTGGAGCCAAACCAGGATCTCGTTAAGTCTGGGAAATAAATGATAAACTAAGCTAAACATCCATGTCACATTGAATTGTAAAGGAAGTGCAAGAATTAAAAATTATTACAATTCAACTTGATTCAGCAAATAATTACATATTCCAACTAAAAAGAAGTAATTAAGCGTACAGGCCTAAAAAGAAATAACAACTACGTCGGGGCATATCTCGGAACAATGGTTGCTGGCGCGCAACCTGAGACAAAACCCTCCTCGCTACGCCTGTCTGGAACCCTCACCTAAAAACCGCAGGGGGTGAGTCTCATCGAAATAAACTCAGTTGGGATCCTTCGATCCCCACCACCCACTCACGCACCCACAAGTGCAACAACATGAATAAATGCAATTTAAATAAATAAAGCAATAAACACAACTCTGAAACCAACTCCACCACGGAGTCCACAACCAATGTCTCGGCTAAAACACGCAACCCACGCAGCCGAATGTAGAAAACACCGACCCGCTGAGACCAAACAATAAGCCCTCGGATAGCACGCTGGCTACTCCGGCCTGACCTGGCTCAATGTGGTTTTGCTTCCCCCAACACGAGTGACACTCCGAATGTACCACTCCTACACCGGTACTAGCTATACCCCGGGGTACACCAGGTGACCCTCTCTCTAGGCGTCACCCCACCACTCCCATACCGGCGCCGTGTCACTCCCACACCGACACAGGGTGCCTAAGCGCTAACAACTGTCACTCTAGGTCCACGATCGCACAAAACGCAACACGGTGAGATCCGATCATGTAGAAATCATCATCCTCGAGTATATTTTCAAACATATATTTATCCAAACTATTTAACAATGTAAACACATGTTAATTGCATGCTTTAATAAGATTCTGTCTTGAATCGCGTCGCCCAAGGCCGACGTCATTCAAGACCCCTAAACTGGTTCATGCGAAAACTAACTTCGGAAGATGGCGTAAAACGCGTCGTGAAAGGTAGTCACCTTTTAAAAGGCGTCGCTATCCCTAGTTGCCTAATCACGACAGAAACAGAATCAAGTCTCGGGGTGATCCGAACTTAAATCGCGTTGTGGGAGGCAGCCGCCATTTAAAACGGCGTCGCTGTCCCAAGACGCCATTTAACGTTCGCTAACAGGTTTCCCCCAGCCTTCTGAGTATAAAAAGTGGAATTTCATCCTGAAAATCTCCTAAACATGCTCTAAAGCAGGAAAAACGTGGTTTTTAATCAAAATACAACGGAGATCGTCACCCTATCGGTTACTTGAACTCCTCCGAGCTTCAAGCCGCCGGACCGCCACGCCACAAACCGCCGTCGGTACCGCCGTGGACACCGTTACTCTACCAGGACGTCGGCCGCCGTCCGAAGAGCAATACGCCGCGGAGGAAATGGTGGTGGTAGTGGTGGAAATTAGGGAAGGGGTTTGATAGAGTGGAGGGAGAGGAAAGGAAGGAGAAGAGGGAAGGGAGAGCAAAGGGTTCGGAGAGAGGGAGGAGAGAGAAAAAAAATGAGAGAAAGGAAGGAGGGTTCGTGGGTTTAAACCGAACCTAGCTAAAACGCGTCGCCCAACACCGACGCCATTCAAGTGACAAGACAAGGGCCGTACTCTCGCGGCCCGAAACTGGCCCACGTGAAGGGGTCCAACACCGAAACTGACCCAATAATTGGATCCGAAACCTCAATCCTTACAAGATCTATCCCGTTTCGATCATTAAAAAAATAATTCAGTAAATCTTATTTACTTTGCGTGAATTCGAATCTGCGTCCGAACGGTTCCGACAGTGTGATCCCGCAAGGCGTGCACGTGCATGGCCTCTAGTGGTATCCACGCGGTTTTTCTCTTGGTGGATCATCCTCACTTCCTCGCCACAGTAGCGTCTGCGGATCTCGACTGGCTTCGTGTGATTCTCCGTGACATGCGGAGATGATTTTCCGTCGGACGGGAAGATGGAGCTCGGGAATCGAAGCGGCTCTGCTGAGGGACACCCAGAGAGGGATGGCGCCAGAGAGAGAGGAGAGAGAGGTGGGGGACGGCCAAGGTTAGGGTTGCTGGCCCCTGAGCCTGGTCGCTAGCTTTTATAAGAAGTCCATTCGCGGTTTTTCATAAAAACCTAAACTTATCCAAAACCCTATTAAAAATCCACCAACTAGAAAACCATTTGCGTGTGACCCTCTAGGTCCAAATACTAGTCCAGTTAATGGCTCATTAAGTCCAGTAACTTTTTATGGACCCATTGAATTAATTAATATCCTTCATTAATCAGCCGAATTTAATGTTACCACAATAAATTCGGACGAGCTTCCGATCACGTTGGGTACCAAGCAACACTGCGTAATCCCGGAAGGCATTAGGGTTAATCAAACCCACTATGGAAACTTTCCGTCAACGGTTACCGCACGGATATAATCCTTTATCCGTGCAATGTTCCCGAATCAACCTAGGGTATGGTTTACTGTTAACTAGTCTATTCACTTGAATCATATGCCGCTAATCTGAATCCGATAACTCCTTATCAGATACAGAGTCCGCCCTGACCAAGGACTTTAAGCGCATCATTCGTAGAACATTCTCTCTCAAACTATCTAGAGTGGATGATCCCGTATTGAACACACAATTACCTTCGGGGGCATTTCTCTGAACCCGATCACTTGACTTATTGATAATCCATGGTTAGGGATTCATTAGTCAAGGTCAAAGTTCAGAAACCTACCAACAAGATATCTTTGGTGTCTCAGGTCCAAGGATCATCTACACAACCGTGACAAAAGATTCGAGTTGGTTAACAGTGAGGTGTTTACCATCTAGTGATTCATAGTCAGATCAGTTCAGTGAACTCATTCGCCAATGAACACCTATAGGTCCAGCATAATGTCTCCACACAAGTGACTTATAGGATCAGTCACCCTCATTATATGAGCTGAAGAAACATGTACTAGTCTATCCGGATGTTTAATGTCCTTCTCAAACGTCCTATGACTAGGAACAATTAAGAACATGCGTTTAAAAAGCTTCGGTCCTGTAATTATGATCTCATCATAATCTGAATATCAATGCACATGTTCATGGACTTCATCGTGATTCGATAAGCAATGCTCAAATAAGAAACACAATGAAAATATGCCATTAATAATATGAATATAATACAGTGTCGGATTGGCTTATTGGCCATCCAATACTAATAGTATGGTGTTGTTCATGATATGAAAGCCCAAGTAAATAATCATACGATAATAATTTCATATTAATTCACTTATTTAATTATTTGTTACTTAGATAAATAATGGTCTAGATGAAAAGTTAATCAGATTATGAAGTTTATAAAAGAGTTCATAAACTTTATGGGTTACAACCGGACCAATATTTGGACCTAGATGGTCACCCATATAAGAACGTTAGTCACTTTGGGTGAGATAGTTAATTTTATAATCCCATGAGGTTTTATGAAAAATTGCGAAGGGAGTATAAAAGATAGCGAGGGGCAATCTTTGGCATGTATAGTGTGGCAGCTGTTGCGCTCTCTCCCTGTCCTCTCCTCGATTTGGGTGTCCCCTTCAGTACTCATGTTCTCTCTCCTCTGCCTCCTCTTTGGTGGAACAAGAAGGAGACGTCGTGGACGTTGCTGAGAGGACTCTGCTACGTTGGTTTCCATGTGGATATCGATAGAGACCGAATGCTTGGACAGTTCTTGTACCTGCGGGATCTCTGCATCGAAGTTTGGGAGTTTTCTCTACCTCACAAAGGTGGAAGATCGGATCTTTTCTTTACTTTTTAGTTTTAACGGTAAGAACGACGTGATCCGATCCCGTTCACTTGTTCTTTTATCTTTTGCTGCGTCGAGCAAGTTTCTTACAGGTTGGTCACCTGTGTCTTTTTTTTTTAAGTGTTGTTCACTTGTGTCAAGTGACTATTCTTACAAATAAAATTTAAACATAATTTAAAAATCATTTTTATTAGATAATAATTAATTAAAAATTTTAAAATATAATTTATTTTGACAGAAGGGTATTACTTGTTGCACCGCATATATTATCATGTCCAATGCATGAGCGTGCAATCTCAATTTTTTTTAAAATTTAATTCGAACGGCAGATCGTCGGAGAACAGCTTGTCCAAAATAATCTATTCTGTTATAAAAAAGAGGAATACTAACATGACCGGAAATTTTTTCCACTTTTTTTACCTAGGGAAAGAAAGGAAGGAGGGTGTTTTTCATAATTTTACAAGATATAACTATAAACAATGATCCTAAATGGCGCAGACTTGCGCCGGCCGTTGCGATGCCGCTGCCGCCGCCGATGCGCGGGATGCGGCATTGGGGCGCTGTGAAGCAGGTGACTAGGTCCAACTTCGCCGAGGAGCTCCGCCAGCTCAGGTGCCAAGTCCGGGACGCCGACTTCCTCGCCATTTCCACCCAGAAGACAGGCACCGCCTTCTTCCCTTCCTCCTCCTCCTCCTCCCCGTCCTTCGCCCGCCCTGAGGTCGGCGGCGCCGGCGGCGGTCACTGCACTCACTCATGGTGGCGCCGCGTCTCGCCCATCGACACGCCCGAGACAGCCTACCTCAAGGCCAAACGCGCTGCCGAGCGGTTCGAGCTGCTCCAGTTTGGCGTCTGTCCCTTCCGCCTCCAGGGTTCCAAGGTTGTCGCCCATCCGTAAGTCACCATCTTCTCATCTCTTCTATAAGTTATCTCTCTGGGATATGATTCCTCCTGTAAGTGAACTCTCTCTCTCTCTCTCTCTCAACTACCAAGAATGCCAATTCTTCATAAAGGTGACATTTTTCTTCCATTTATACGTGTTTTTTTGTTTGATTCATCTTAAGTCGGGCGATGTTTCTTCCTTCCTTCCTTTCTTTCTTTCTTCTGTTTTTTTTTTTTAATGTGGGTCAATGCTTTGTGTATGGGTTCACCGGTTTAGTTTTGCTACTGTTTAGATTTCAGATGCAAGTTCTTCAGTTGAAAAAATAAAAAAATGGAAGCTTTCGTTAGTGGGAAGTTGTGGAAAGGCCTGTAGGCGTTATGCGAGTTGTTTAACCATTTCCGATCAATGTATGTTTTGACTGGAGCCCGTCAGTGGGTTAGCCACAGATGAAAAAGGGTAAGAATGAAGCAGATATTTTAAGTTCATATCTTTTGGTCTTACAACATCTGAATCCTGAGTACCTTCTCAATGAACAGTCGTTCAGTCCTTTCAGTGTTGTTCAGCAGAAAGTGACAAAGTTCATGCTCATGCTTGTGACTCTTTCAATCGAAACTAGATGAATAACACACTAGCTTAAGGGATGATGCGCTCCCTATTTTCTATATTGCTCCAGCTGGTGGTTGAAGGTGGATAGTACCACAAATTCATTAAATGAAAATAGAAGAGAAGTGTATAAGTATCGAGAGATTCATGGTGTCGATCGTTTTAATTCTATGTTTGAACTGTATATGCACTGTATAGGAGAGCGATGCAGCATCTGAGGTTGGGAGGCAATAGAGAGAGCGATGGGAGACTCCTCCAGGGATATGTCTTCGATGTTTCTGGCTAGGTCGCAGGGAGGCGCAATGCGGAGTGGCCGTCGTCTGCAGGGTGTACCGATGGAGCGGCCACATGGCCCGTGAATGTGCCCTGAATGGGTTGGGATCGACGGAGGCCAATATGTTGGTGGCTGGTCCGGTGGTTTCTCTGCCTTCAGATCGTCGTCAGTCGAGGGAGGTGTCCATCTCGCTTCAGGATTATGATGTCGACAGGGAGAGATGGGAGGCTTTCTTGTCTTAGGTGGTGGTGGATAGAGCCCGGGGCAGAGTTTCAGGTTAAGGAAGTTCCGAAACCCCTCTTTATGGAGCTGTGTAACTCGGGGGAATGAATGGCTTGGCGATTGTTTGATGGGAGCACTCTTATTAGATGTCCTAGCCGGGACCAAGCAGAAGAGATCCTCAGTTCGAGCAGTGTTTTCATCGGCGGGAGCTCTCTGAGGGTGAGGAGATGGGACCCTAGGGTTGGTGCCAAATTGGTTGAAGGAGGAGAATTATGCTTGGCCCAAAAACACTAATAGGTTAGCCTGCTAATTCCTTTCTTCTCCGGTCCATAAACTTGCTGAATGCTATGGCCCACGAAGGGCGGCTTGAAGCTAGAAGTTTCGAGGGATACTCAGAGAGGGATCGGATCCCCATCAGGACTTTCCCAATGAGCCGGACCCCTTGTTCTGACCAGAATCAGGAGCTTGAGGTTCTTGCTGTGCAGACTCGTAGACGGAATCGAGTCTCGAAATTCGCTTTAGATAAGGTTCTCTGGACTAGAGTCAGCCCTTTATACGTGTCCGATCGCTATATAAAGGACCCTACGCCCAACAAGTAAAGGTATGCTTTCGAGAGCCCAAGCAACTTGGTTTTTCCTTGAGAATCTCCCGTATTCTAACTTAGGCATCGAATGGGGCTCCTTGTTTTGTAGGGACCATCGAGTGACATCCCTCTGCTTAAAGATATAAAGTTCTCATCGTTGTGGATGAGATTTTGGCCCATCATCTTTTGGCGTCGTCTGTGGAAAACGACCGCAAAAAGCCATGGTCGAGGAAAATCGCTGACGGATTGACCAGGAAAGATATTGCCCATATCATCCGAGCAGGAAGGGTGCCCGCGTGACTTGTGAAGGTAGTGGTAAGAGAAAATATGCCTGTACCCCCGGAGCTCAAAATCCCAACTAGGAGGATAGAAGACGGTCTCCTAGCATCCAACGAACGATAACCTTCTCTGATGAAGATCTCTAAGGCATAACCCTCTCACATAACGATGTATCAGTAATCGAAACTAACATTGCAGGACGATGACCAAGGAGGGCTCTTGTTGACATCGGAAGCCCCGTAAGCGTCCTTTTTCTCGATAGCTTCCGACAATTCGACTAGGCAAATATACAGAATAAGGCAACCAACTGGTCGGAAGCCATATAATTCTTCCGTTGATGATATGCACCTCTCCCTTGACGTCCATTTGGATGGTCACGTTTGAAATAGTGGATGCCTCCTCGACATTTGATGCCATCCTCGGAAGAGGATCTATGGGACAATTTGAGGCTGTCCCCTCTAGTTTGCATCAGAAGCTCAAGTTCCCGACTGAGAATGGGATCGGAGAACTACGTGGAAGCCAAAGCGTCTCGCAACAGACGTACTTGGCCATAATCGAGGAACATGTGCGGAAGCCTGTTAAGCCCCCTCACGAGTTACCAGACAGGCTGAAGGAAGCAACCGAACCATCTGAGAAGCTGGCCGCCGTAAGGGTCGGCTCTGCGGCCGATCAGGAATTTAAGGTGGGAGTTCTTCTGTTTGAGTAGAAGAGAGAAGAATATTGAAAGTTTCTCGCCACCCACTTAGACGTGTTTCACTTGGGCGGACACCCCGCTCCCTAGGGTACCAGAGCATATTGCACTACACTCCCTTAACCTTAAGCTAAGGTTCCTGCCGATCTAACGGCAGAAGCGCCGTTTTGCTGTAGAACGATAGGACGCCATCAGGAAGCTTTTACTATATCATCTTTACATGGAACCCTTTCTATTACAATATATTCTCTGGAATAATTTATCTGATTATGTGAAAGTGATTCAGAATGTTCTCTAACTTCTGATGAGACCGCGGCTCTTTCACGTCTCTATCGCTCCTATTGTTATCTCACAATAACGGGACGGGACCAGAGGCGCTCAGAATTGCTTCTAGTTCGATGATGAACCTCTTCATGCACACCGTTTCAGTAATGGTGCACCTGTGTCGGTCGTCAAGTCAGCGTTGATTCTCTGCTTGAAACTCTTCCAGTTCACTGCTTCTCTATATAATGTCAAGACGAATCTTGACACTGATTCGCCTCCAACCAAGTCAGATTTGAAGCTTGAGTTAGTACGACCTCATAAATTCAAATCATTTTCTCTATCTACCAGGAAACACATCCTTTCTAGATTTACCTGATACTTACTTGCAGCAGTTAGAGTACGCTTTATATCAGGTCTTGGATTTGGTCAAATCAAATATCCTCTTTTGTCATCATAGATCTATGTTCCCAATCCGTAAGATGTTTCACCTAATTCTATTATGGAGAGATTATGGATAACCATGCTTTTATCGATGGTAACATCCCTATGTCATTCCCAATGACCAGGATGTTATCAATATAAAGCACTAATAAAATAATTGTGCTCCCACTTGCCTCCTTGTACACACACACAATTCATTTTCATTCTCAATGAACTCATAAGTTTTGATTACCCGGTCACATCTCTAATTCCAACTTCAGGAAGCTTGCAATGACCCATAAACTGATCTGCAAAGCTAGTATATCATTTTAGAATACATTCTGGATGTAAACCATTTAGGTTGTATCATATACGCATCTTCCTCAATCATATTGAGAAGAGCTATTTTAACATCCATCTGACATTTGTCATCGTCATAACAAGTAGTTATGGCAAGAAGAATTCTAATTTACTTAATTGTGGCAATTATCGACAAGGTTTCGTCATAGCCAACACTTTGACTTTGATGATAGCTTTTGGCAATTAATCTTGCCACATAAGAATCAGACAATCCATCAGTACCGGTCTTCCATTTGAAGATCTACTTGCAATTGCGGATACTATACCATCAAGCAAGTCCACCAAGTTCTAAACTTGGTCGATATACATAGATCGGTTGTCAGAATTTCTGGCATCTTGCTGTTCTTGAAGTCAGATCTACTAAAAGTCTCATTATAGGTCTTTGGATTATCATCCATATCTTAGAGTTCCTCATCTTCTGCATCTTTGATATGTCATACATATTTATCTGGCTATCTGGAGAACTTTAAAAGGCCTATGTTGCTCTTTAATGTGTGTCTGGACATGTTCCATAAGAAAAAGATCATTCAAAGATCCAGTGTTAACTTGTGTGTCTGCAACTTTTTCTAGTTCTATTCAGCTCTTATTGTCTTTACTAAGGACAAATTCCTCTTCATTAAGATAGTTCTTTTAGCGATAAATTGCTCTTTTTACTGCTATACTGATAGAATTAACATCCAAGTATAATCTTTGGATATTACACAGATTTACTCTCCTCTGTTCTTGATTCCAACTTTCTTTGATCACGCCTCCTCACAAGGGTAGGACATTCGCTGACTTTAACTGTTATTACTTGCTAAATAATTATCTAGAATTAATATTAATAATTACGATAAATTTAAATATAATCTAGAAATTTAATTGGCTAGGTAATTTATAAGAAGGATGTAAAATTTGGTTGGAAAGGATTAGTTATTCAGTAGTGCCACTTTGATTGGAGAATAGGAGAAGAATAAGGACGAATAAGGAGAGAATAAGCTTAATTTTGCTTTGACAAGCGGAATGGCTTATACCGTGTAGAATAACGTATATGGGGAATAAGGAGAATAAGCCATCCCACCTTAGACCAAAGAATTGCTTATTCTTCTTATTCTGTTAGTGGGTCCCATAAAACTATCAAACCGAAACACCCCTTATTATAGTATACGCTATTCCGTCAGCGGGCTCCACGTAATAACTTATTCTGCTAACAAAATGGGGCTTATTCTTTTGGTAGTTTTTAATGTAGTTTATTAGTAGTGGTTGAGCTGGCAGATTCGGTAGGTGGAATCGGATTAGATGAGACACGTCACAACTATTGGTGGTGAGGTTAATTAAAGAAGTCAACAATAAGTGCAGTGGAGTAGTGAAATTAGTTGGCTCATATCAAATTAAGTTTTGGTAAGGGATTGGAATCCAATCTTGGCGAAAAACGAGAAAATATCTGCTCAGGTTTAGGTGGGCCGGGGATATTAGAAGGCTACAAATAGACTTTTAAGGCCATTAGAATTCGCCTTTTGGCTGGGCTTTTCCCTGGGAATAGGCTGCTATGTCTATGGAAGCAAAAGGGGAGAAGTAGAGCTTAGCATTCTTGGAGTTCTTGGTGTTCTTGTGTTTGAGGTAGGTGGATGTACTTGAACAAGTTTAATTTGTATAAACTTATGGTTATTTTAATGATTTTGAAAATGCTTCTTGAAATTATCTCAATTATGATCTACATCAGTCCTAATATGATATGTTCTTATGAAATCATGTTGATCTGTTCTTACTTAATTCGATTGATCTGATTTGAATTTGTTTCTGCCTAGGAATGCAAATTAGATTAGTGAATCTATTTGGATTTCCTAAATTGTACCTCAATTATATCTAGATCTGAACTGCTTCTTTTATGCGAGTTGTGAATTCTATATTCCCATTCTTAGAATGAATTGAACTAATTGTTATTATTTGAATCATGCTACCGTCTACTTCTGAGCTTATTTATTTTGAAACTCTCAAGGATTCAATGTGATTTATGTGATGATTTAGAAGTTGGTATTGCTCTCACTAAGGAGATTTTGGGTCAGTAGTATAAGTATGCATATTATTGGTCAGAACCTTGCTGGCAACAGGGAGGGACTCTTCGGTGAATTAGACGTCAAAATTTAGCACTGAAGCCAGGTGCTAGGTATATGTTTGGCCTTAGGGGAGAGTTGATATGCATGTCTAGATGATTTGGCACAAATATCTGCTAGTTTTGGATGTTTGTTTATGTGAAATGATCCATGAAGATCTTTTGAAATCTGTTATGTTGAGATCTCCAAGACTGATTCATTTAGAAAATGCTTCAATATGCTTTGCTTAGATTCATTTGGAATATTTCAGTTCACATGATATTAATTCAGCTCAGTTTATCTCCTTGAACAAATTGTAAATTCAGATCTACTACCATTGGAGCATATTTTCCATTTAAGTTGATTGATGCATTTAAGTTAAATTACTACACTTCCTTAATGCTTAATTCTGACAGTTCAGTGCAGTTTTATAGATAAATTTTCAGTTCAGATAAATTCTACTATAAGGATCCAATTATTTTGTTCACATGGCATTATCGGATTTTAATTCAATCAGTGTTATTCTGGAAATTTTCTGATTTTGATCTATAATTTAGAGACAACATTCAAGTTGTTAAGGATCTTCCTTGAGCTTTGACTTATTCTGTTAATCGATTAGGACTCAGATACTCAATCGATTTAGTCCTAATTGTTCAACCACTCTAATAAATTTCAGTTTAGTAATCGATTGTTCTTTGACTGTTATCAACTCTTGTTTATGTTCTGTAATCGATTCCTTCTATGGGCTGTTAATGGCTCTAAACTTTGTTCTGCTAATCAATTTAGTTTTATAATCGATTAGACTGTTAATCGATTATTGTTTATGTTCTGTAATCGATTCCTTCTATGGCTGTTAATTGCGCATAACTTTGTTCTGCTAATCGATTCAATCTTATAATCGATTCTGTTAATTGATTATTGCTTATATTCTGTAATTGAATTCTTCTATGGACTGTTAATTGCTCTGAACTTTGTTCTATTAATCGATTCAGTCTTATATTCGATTAGACTGTTCATCGATTATTGTTTATGCTCTATAATCGATTCCTTCTATGGGCTGTTAATCGCTCTGAACTTTATTCTGTTGATCGATTCAGTCTTATAATCGATTAGACTGTTTAATCGATTATTGCTTATGTTTTGTAATAATTGTCCTTGAATTGTTAATTGATTAATATTTATGTTCAATTAATCGATTTCTCTCTGCCTTTGAGATCGACTACAACTTCGATTATCATCTTTCTGATAATCGATTATCGTTCACTTTGGTAATCGATTATACTTTATTTGCTAATTGATTAAACCCTGAATTTGATAACCGATTATACTTTTAGACTCGAACAAACTTTAGTCTGATAATTGATTATGTCTTGTTTTGTGAATTGAATTACCTTTGTTCTAGTAATTGATTGGCCTTTACCTTTGAAAATCGATTATGACTTGTATCTCCAATCGATTATACCTTTATCCGGTAATAGGATTATGCGACAATCTATTAATCGATTATGCTTACCTTTGTAATCAATTTGATGTTCCTTTGGCTTCAGTTAAGCTTCTTTTTAGATTTCAATTACCTGACTATGCAGTAATCGATTAAACTCTATATTTCGACACTCGATGTTCTTCAATTTAGCTTTGGATCTTTATCGATTATATGACCATTAATAATCGATTGTGTCGGATCGATTATGCCTTGTTGCAGACTTCGATCATAATTGAAAATATGATCCAATTATGGTTAAATTTGATTGTTTCTGTCAACAATGGATTTGTTGATTAGGCCATCTTAATGTCTTGGGATTTGTGCCTGACTTTGCTAATAATTTTTTGACTTAGATATATGATATCTAACGATCTTTAGTAAAATTATAATTTCGTCATTTTAAATAGTATATGTTTAGCTTCGTAGAGTGTTGAAGCCTACTGAGTTGTACTCATTATAACTACTTATGTTTTTAGACTTTGAGGCTGTAGAGACTTGAGTTAGCATGACTTGTGATTTTGGTTGGGGACCTGTTTATTGAGGAGCTCCAAGTGGATATTCTAATTAATTTAGTTTTTTGTTGTTTGATTAGAGAGATGCATAGGCTTTTTACTGAGAGAATTTTTGATGTACTTTTGGGTTCAGCTTGAGTGAACTTTGGAAATTTTGGCTCTGTAAAAATCTGCTAATTTTGATCATATAAGCATGTTGGATATTTTGGCATGGGTAAATGTAAATGAGTAGATTTTTGGCACTGTCATATTTGAATTGGATTTTGTTTCTGTTTGGTTGTTCTCACTGTCACATGCTGCTGGCATCAGAGTAAACTTATGACCTCTAATGGTATCGGAGGTGTGACATTAACATATTTAAAATTAGGTTTCTTTCCTTTCGATATCTCATATGGATTATTTCCTTGCCGTATCTCATATGGAGTGATTCACATTGATCTACTTGGAACCATATCTAAAGTATAGGCATTTTATGTCGATACATAAGTCTACAAGGAAATGGAGGTTAGGCAAAACTTATCATAGATCGCATCATATCAAATAAGGTGCGATTCCTCTTTAAATACATCATACATCTGTGGCATGTTATGAGGAGTCAATGGAGAGAGTATGCCATTATCTTAGAGGAGTTGTGTAAATTCTATACTCAAGTACTCATCTCCTTGATCAAATCAAATAGTTTTAATACTCTTTCCAGTGTGTTACTTTACAGTAACAAATGCAACTTTTGCATTATTTGTCAGCCTTAGGTCAACCTTTTCATCTCTTAATTTCCTCTCACTTGTCCTATCTGCACATCATTACAAATATGAGAATTACATCCAGTATTTCATACTGGAGATGTTATTTTTTAATGGATAATTAAAAAATTAATAATAAGAATACTTGAAACTTCTCCAATTTTCACATTCCTATTGTTTGCTTCTTCCAATGTCCTTACACGTGGTAATGGAAATACTCCACCCTTTCAGTTGGCTAGTCTTTATCTTTTTTAGTAACTTGTTTAGCCCTTTAAGACTTCTTCTTGCCTTTCTCAAAGACATGCCCTGAGTATCTCTTTGTTTTGGTCTCACCAAGCAAGAGGTCGCAAGGTCTCTCTTTTCTGACCTTATCAGTAAGCTCAGGCAGAGATTGCTCATTAAGGACAATGACTACTTCTTGGATATGAGGACATTCTTCAGAATCTTATAGCATGTTTGAATATGTGGAGCATGTCAATATGTTGGCATCTAATGTGCCATGCATTGGATTACTCGACCACATGTTTGACATTTAGAGAAAATAAAGTGATTCAGCAGATAGTTCTTATTAACTTAGATATGGTTTCTTATTAACTCTCATTATTTCTCTATAGACTGTATAACCCCCATATCTATAGAACGGGAGATGCCGATAGTCTCCTAGTGAGGATCATAATCTCATTGACTCATAATATGACCTCAGGAATAGGCACAACAAGTCATACTATGATCAAAGAGCAATCAACTCTTGGCACTTGCAACTCTTTGCAATATTTGTTCATACTTTGGCCTCCAGAACATTAGTGGCCTAGGGAATGGGCACTATAAACTACTAATTCTAGTCTAAATGTTACCATCATTACTCAACAGGCATAGGCTAGGATGCAACTCTTGTAGTACCACAACAAGACTGCATCTGTACTCTACCCCGTTTACATGTATTATCATGTCATAATTTTAGTATGTTATCGGATATTACAAGTCTTGTGGATGACACAACAAATTTGTTTCAATCTGAGTCCAGTCCTTAAATTACAATAATGGATGGCCACACGGTGCGTTCTCAACGACTGCGCTACGGTTAAAATTTAATAATGAGGGATTTTTAATTATTTTTTATTTTGGTCTTATCCTAGGTGATTGTAAATAAATATATCATGTATACTTAGATATTTACTATACCTAGATAATTAAAATTTGATTAAAAATAAAAAATTGAATTATGCATCAAACATACATTTTTATTATATGGTCATAGACAACATTGTGATTTGACTGGAGCCAGATAGTCAATCACTACCTACAACTTATATTAATCAAACTAAGCAATCACATAGGCTGACAATTACATCTTCACGGCCTTCCTAGTTGCTCTTGTGGATCATTCTCGATCCTCCTTTGCCATCGGATTAATTATAATAATTGAATTTGATACAAATTATTAAATATACATGAATGCAATAGAAAGCTTTATGGCGGAATATAATTAAGGAAGGAGGTAGAAATACATTGGAATAATAGAGGAGGCATACATGCCCCAATAATAATAATTAATTTAACCTCATACACATTCCACATCCACACAATCACATCATCACATGACATAATTAAAGTGCTTATCTATGACCACAATTAATTTTTAACCATCCACATATGAAGGTGCGCATCACAAGTGGGCTAGAAAATTTTGAAAACAAAATACTTTTAGTTTTCTCAAAACCTGGGTTCCAATCAAGATTGGATATTTGAATTTTTGAAAATCTTATTTTTTAAGTATGCTTTTAAATCTAATTTCAAAACATTAACAACACATCAACATGTGCAAACAAGCCGAAATAATATCTCTAGAACATTCCATACTTATAAAGAACAATTCAAAATTAAATTAATCTAATATTTGGACAAGTTGAAATTATCTTTCTCTTGTTAAGATATCTGCAAGATAATTTAGATTTCTTAAGAACTATTGTTAAGAATTCCTTAAGGTAAAACAATTTCTTAACGATACTTGTTACGAATCTTTTAACGTAATTAAAATCTCTTAATAACTCTTATTAAGAAATGTTCAATGAAAATCTAAAAATTCTTAACAACTTTTGTTAAGAATATTTTAATGAAAAATTACTCTATTAACAACTATTGTTAAAAGACAAATTATACATACTTTAGAACATTTCTAAATTAGGTTAATTTAACACATAGATTAACTTAAATTTCATTGAACTTTAATCTAACATTTATATTAGTAAGAAGAACTCAACAACTATTGTTAAGTTATATTAAAGATCACATCTTTAATGGGCCTCATTGTATAAAATTTTCATTAATAAACTTTTAAAACTAATTTTAAAATTTAATGAATTAAATATTTTAATTAATGGGCCCTAGGTGGCCACATGGGCCTGGTCCATGTGGGCTAGGCTCAGCCCAATAGGGCTGGCCCGATTGAGCCAAGTCCCACCCTGGCCTGACTGTGCCTAGGGCCTAGGCTAGTCCATAAGGGCTTGCCTGGCTTGAGCCAGCATGGGCTGGCTCGGTCTATGGCTGGACTAGGTCGGACCAAGGGGGTGTAGGCGCGCTAGGGTCGAACCCTAGCGCAACCGCCCTAGCTCGATCCCCCTTCTTGTAGGAAGGCGACGGGAGGGGAGGAAGGCCACCGGTGCTTGTGGTGCCAGCCACCGTTGTACGCGGTACTGACGCTAGTCGGCCGACATTGTCAGTTGCACTGGCGGCATCTGACGATGCCCTTGGCCCTCCCTTCTCCTCTTCTTCTTCCATCCAATGGAGAGGAAGGAGATAAAGGGGATCGGTGCCGCCGCCTACTGTTGCCCTTATTGAGTAGGCAGTGGCCGGCGGTGACTGCTGGGACCACTGACAACGTCGTGGTCGTCAGCGGTGGCCTCCCTGTCCGGTTAAATCTCGAAGAACTTCTCATAAAAAAAATTCGGAAACCTTTTCCGAACCGTTCCACGCGTGAAGGGGGAAAATTGATTCTTCTACTTTCTGATTCATCACATGAATCTCAAAGAACCTCAAAGATTGATTTAATACGATCCAATTTAACGCCGAAACAAATCGAAGTAGAACTTGACTCTGATACCACTATAAGGATCGCGGTGGGATGACGAAGAACATAGCGGAAACGGTGAATAAAAATAAATACCACCTGTTTCCAATCCATTTCGAAGAAAACAAACAAACACGCGATGATCAGAGATCACCTTGGTGGAATCGGATCTACGGAATCGAGGCGATGCCATTAGTCGTGCAAGTGTTCGACCTCTAGTAATATCCACACGATCCTCGCTTGACTATTCGTCCTTGCTCCCTCGTTCGACTCGACACATTTGCCGAGTTCTCTTCGCCGTGACGATGCCTGAGGCAAGCAAGCGGAGTCCCGTTCGACGGTCGATGGGAAGTGGATGTATGCGACGGGGAGAGAGAGAGAGAGAGAGAGAGAGAGAGAGAGAGAGAGAGAGAGAGAGAGAGAGAGAGAGAGAAGCAGCCAGGTCAAAGAGAAGCCTGAAGCTTGGCTCAGGGCTTCCTCTCAGTGCTTATTTATATTAAGTTCGGATGACTTTTCACAAAAGTCCCCGAATTAATATAAAACGCACTTAAACACCATCGGCTGAGAATCTTTGTATATGTGATCCTCTAGGCACAAGTACCAATTGGATTTTCAGCCCAATAAGCCTAGTAATACTTTAATAGTTTAAATTAATTGATTTAATATCTCATATTAATTAATTAATATACCAAACTAATATCGCTTATATCAATTAGTCGGACTTCCGATCAAGTTGGATGCCAAGCAACATCATATGATTTCGGAAGGTAATGGGTTTCAACAATCCGTTCAAGGAATCTATCTGTCAACAACTACTGCATGACTATAATCTTTCATTCATACAATGCTCTCGAGTCAATCTAGGATATGGTCAACTGTTAAATCATAATCAGCCAATTCACTTGGATTAGATGCTGCAGTACAATATCAGAAAATCCCTTTCTGATATTGTGTTTGTTCTGGCTAAAGACTTCCGTACGCATCATTTCTAGAGCATTCTCTTTAACTATCAAGAGTGAATGACCGAACACATAATTACCTTTTATAAGGTATTTTGCTGAACCTGATCACTTGACTAATTAGAATCCCATAGTTAAAGATCAGTGAGTCAAAGTCAAAGTCCAAAAGTCCACCGACAAGGTGTCTTTAGTGTCTCATGTCCAATGTCCAACTACACAATTGTGACATTGAATCAAGTTGGTTGACAATTAGGTAAATTATTATTTAGCGATCCAAGTCGGATCAGTTTAGTAAACTCATTCCCTAATGAGCACCTGTGTGCTTGCCCTAGTGTCCCTACCCATATGACTATGAGACCAGTTACGCTCATCAAATGAGCAGTCACAACACATATCAGTCTATCTAGATATAAGATGTTCCGTCTTTGATATCCTATGACTGAGAATAATTTAGAAATTATAGTCAAGAATATTAGTCTCATTATCACAATCTCATTGTAATCTAATATTCTCTTTATAATTTCAAGGGCTTCATTATGCGTAATAAGTTATCCACCAATCTTCATAATGAATTAATTGCCATTTATTAGTGAATCGAATGTCCATAATGATTGGTTTTCAGGACATCTATATCCAACACTGTCCTACTTGGACTAAAGCCAATCACCTTTCTGTTTGATTTCCATCAAACTTAGGTAACAATCATCACCTTCTCGTTTGATCTCTAACACAGTGGGGTTATCCGATTTTGCCTAAGGTGCCCTTTCGAGTTTTCACCTTAGCTGGGTTTGAGACATTTTTACCCTTAGCCGATCCTTTCGGGGGCGGGATTGATTAAGTCTGTCGGGGCACCTCGTTTTTAAGTCCTATTTTTTTTTTTTTATTCGGGAGGGAATT